>CM034150.1:882403902-887403902 GCA_019776745.2 Taxus chinensis
ACATATGGCAGGTAGCCTACTAGAAACTCTGCCATAGTTGTGTCAAGCTCAATGTTACCACCCCTTGAACCAAATCAAGAAGCCAAAGTAAAACCATGCAGACATCCTAGCATAACTTGTGGGACCTCTAATCCCTTCTAATTTTCAGTAATTTTATTATTGTTCTCAACTGATAATAGCCATACTAACGATTGGATCAATCACCTGCAATTCTCTGAATTTGCTATCGTTTCCCTAGTTGGTTTCTTACTATATCACAATCTCTGCAATATATTTCTCTTCTCTTTTATTTCCTTCCTGCTTCTTCTACGCCCAACTATACGGTTTTTTCTTTTTCTCCTCGAAATTGTACCTTCTAAGATTTTCTAAGAAAACAGTTTCAATCAATTCACCGAAAAATTTAACAATTAAAAGAAATAGTTTCCCTTTCAGGTAATTGTAAGCCATCTCTTTAACATTCCATTTTTGCTTCTTGGTTTTTTTGTTTGCATCGAAGACTCAACACATTCATTTGGGACCGATTAAAAGAGAAAAAAATCAACCATCCTTTTTTTTGTCTTCAAATATGTTTAAAATAAGGAGTAAAATGTTTTGCCATTCACTTATTCTCCCCGCACCACAAGTTTTTTTGAATCACTATCAAATCTAAATGTAAGGTTAAAAAATCTACGACACATGTGAACTGATTGGGATTTCAATCACCCAAACAGGACGCCAACTGCAGTGTTCTTGGCTGAGTATAATCTTCTGTCTGTCAGATATATCTCTGTGCACTCGACTCCATTATCCTATTATGCCGCATTGAGACATGAAGTGAGGGGTAGGCCCCAATACGATGCCCCACACTGCAGAAGTACAAATTGGGGCCTCATGTACCTTTGGTATATCAAGGAACTCACCCTTGAACACACCTGAAAACCATCCCTAGAAGACCAACTTTCCTAGAATCCCCTGTTCCACCATCTTACACGTTTTCCTTTTCTTTTTGTAAATAATCAAGATAACTTTAAAAAATCACTTCTCTCTCTGATTGTTCTTCTTGTTGTTTGTAAAAAATGGCCTCCCACGTTATTTTCGTTTCTTTTTCTTTTGAGCATTCTTTGTGGGTTTTCCTTATTATGGTCTTATAGACAACAAATAAGCCTGTAATCACTCCCTGAAAAAATTCCACCCACATACGTTTACACTTCAACAAACCTTTTACCCCAACAAAAAACAACCTTCCATACCAGCAAACAAACACATCTACCCCATTTTTTTAGAACCTCAATTGACTTGGCATGAAGTAGGGGCCATTATAGCAATACATAGAACAAAAACCTTGGATTTCCCTTCCCACATTGTATAATCATCAATTTCTCCCTCCCCCGTGGATCTGAAAAGAAGGATAGGGCTCACTTCCCTTTCTTCCAGTTCCTCAAAACGTCTGAACTCCCTTTCTACAATAGTGATACCCCCTAAAGGATAGAAAATCTATCCCTGCTGCATAAAAAATATCCGAAGTACTTGACCTCTCCCAAGGCATCCTAACCTTCCTTTGTGTATTGGTTTGGGGTGTAGCACCATCGGTCTCTCTACTCGCTCTCGGCCTTTTGTTCCTAGCTCTCACGACCTTGTCCCACCTAGTACCTGGAAACAGGGACCCTATCCCACTAGTACCTATAAAAGAGGACCATGTCCTTGTGCTTGTGCCTAATCCTAAGGGAACCTATAATAGGCTATATCTAGGCCTAAGGGACAAAAATGCACCTGTGCAGTGGCCAAATAGAGCCCTGCAAATATAATCTACACCTGTATGGTGGCACCTATAGCCCATCCCCTTCCTCCAATCCTTTGTGGTTACCTATCCTTGTGCTACCTGTGCCTGCAACCATAGCAACCTATACCTATCAAACAACACAAAACCAAAAAAAAAACAAAACACAAACAACACAAACACACAAACAACCAAAAAACACCAACAAACAAAAAAGAACACACTCACAACAACAAACACCCAAAAACAACAAATCAAACAACACAAACAAACACCACACCCAAGAAAAAAAAAACCACACAAAACACCACACAACAAAACAACAAAAAACAACACAACAACAAACAAAACATACTGTCATCTACCCCTGGACAATCCCTAACTATGTAATTAGGTTAGCCACCTACCCCTATAGGGCATCCCTCTAAACTGTGATGGTGGCTTTATCAATTTTCCCCAGCCTCATTGGTATTGCTCGTAAATGTGCAGCCCACCACTGCCTGTATCTATCAGTCACCCCCAACATCATCAATCCGTCAGTCTATCACATGTTCCTCCTACCCTATTGGTACTGTTGGCTATGGTAGAGGTAAAGGCCTCTTCACGTCATCCCTCCTATACTGTGGGAAGGGAAGGGGTATATCCTAAAGTAGTTTAAGCTGTTGTCTAACCTATCTATAGGTATCATCTCATGCTCTCTAGCACATCGTCCTGCTATCCATTGGAGTAGTTGTAGCTCCTGTAGCTCCTCTACCATCCACCCACATAGGGCCTTCAAATAATTTCAATGCCAGACAACCCCTCTAACAATATCTGTAATAAGCTACATCATGTGTAGCTCTAGCAACTCGGTACTCCCCAATCGTCGGAACCCATCTCCTAAAGCCCACCTGAACAAACCATGGCTCAAATGTATTGGCCTTGAGGAGATGTTAGATTCAAATACCATTTCCATTAATGCTTATCTAGTAGCAAGAAACATTAAAATGAAACTGTTCATGGCTCCATCAATCTGGCATACCTATAATCCATCTTCTTTCATTACAAGCCTTATTGATC
This sequence comes from Taxus chinensis, assembly GCA_019776745.2. Classification (NCBI taxonomy): domain Eukaryota; kingdom Viridiplantae; phylum Streptophyta; class Pinopsida; order Cupressales; family Taxaceae; genus Taxus; species Taxus chinensis. Next base: position 882,406,718 of record CM034150.1, read on the forward strand.
AAAATCAAGACCCTATTTTCCAATAGTTATATCCATACACCTCAATTCCATTTGAAACATCAAACAATACTTAACCTCGAACATATCTCACCTCTACAAATCCATTTGAAACTTGGAACGAACAAATTTCCATTAATCAACACGAGACATCTAAGGTTTCGTCAGCTCTTGCCTACAACCTTCACATGATCTCGTCACAAAATACTTCTTCTCAGCAACCCACATCTTCACCAGGTCCTTTTTTAGGATCCACACCACCTTTAAACAATGTCATAACTTCATCATCTACTCCTCCAATCACCTCGTATGTACCAAAACCTCCTTTCAGTCCCATCGCCCCTTCAGCGATTATATCTTCCCAACAAGTTACTACTCACATCTAGAATATCACTATGTCCATCCCCACAACAACATCATTGGTTAAAAATAGCACCATTGCTAGTACACATCCTATTTCATAATACATACCACAATCTTCATGACCACTAATCTCTGTATCCTAGTCTATACCTTTACAGAACATTCTGATATACGGTATCCCACAATAAATTGTTCCACAACATGTTCAATATTTCACCATTTCGACTGTCTTCTCAACAAACAACCACATATTCATAACTACTTATGCATGTATCAATTCCATTATAATACCAATATATCCAAACCTCACAACCTATCACTTCACATAAAGGATTGTCATCCCATCAGAGCATTCCACAACACAATATCCCTCATCATCAAAACATTTCCCAAAAAAATAAATAAACCCATACCTCAACAATACAGATATCAACAAAATATTCCACCATACCATTCCTCACAGAAAAATAACTCCTATTAGCATAATCTCCCATACAAACACAACAACCCCAATAGAACACCCCTACTAACAAAACATTCTGCAACAGTATTAAGTATATTCACAACCCAATTAGTCTTCATATCAACATACCTCATCCTTACAACAATAAATGCAAGCCGATCTTGTTCAAGCCCTTCTAAGCCACATATCTAGCCTAGAAGATGCTTCATCAATGTACAAGAATGCGCTCTCTTATGACCAAATTTATAATGAGACCATCCACCCTTTTATAAATTACAAGCCATATCCACCTCATTTGGAGCTTACAAAACTTACTAAGTTTTATAGAAAAGAAGATCCCAAACAACACACCTGCACCTTTCGTCATGTGTGTTATCTAATAGCTCATGATCAAGACCTCATGTTGAGGACCTTTCCCATGTCCCTTTCCAGTCCTGCCTTAGACTAGTACAAAAACATCCCACAACACTCACTATTTTCTTTCTCACAACTTACACAATTATTCTTAGACCACTTTTCCATAAAAGTATCCTGTAAAATCACTATCATTAATCTCTGTGCCATTAGATAATTTGAATATGAATCCATCATTGATTTTGTAGTCCATTGGAGGGCCACTACCAAATCAAATATACTTTACACTACCGTAAAAAGAGATAATCAAAATTTTTTGTTGCGCATGTACTATACACATTTCATCTACTCTGCAAATCTAGTCATTCCAAACTTTTGATCAAGCTTTTACCATGGCCCGTAATTTAGAATTGTGATCTCTAGAAGATGGACGTGTAAAATTCATCCTAAGAAACCAAAAAATGGAATTCACATCCAAGCCACCATTCAACTTAGATAAGTCTTAATCAGTCACCAATGTTGTTGTGGTTAAGTCCACTCCAAAGTAAAATCCAACCACTGAATTCTTTCCTCAACAATGCAACTATACACCCATATCTAAATCTTAAGGTGAAATTTTTGATAAATTACTCTTATCTAATCTAATATTATTTTCCCCCATTCGACCCATCGACATATCAGTTTTAAAACCCATCTGGTATCAAGATAATGAATTCTGCAAGTTCCACAGGGTCAATGGTCATGACATTGACAGGTGTTATACATTCCACAATGTGCTTCAAGACTGATCGACAAAGGTGACCTTCACTAAGATAATCCAAACATACCCCCAAACCAAGGCCCTTGACATATTCAAAAATCCTTTTCCAAATAACCCCTCTTCCTCCGAACAACTGCAAACAAATCTTGTTCATACTACTAATACAATAACCAAAATTGAGACTGTCCCTCTAACCACTTCATCACCCAATGAAATAGAATCTGCAGGATTAACACCAGCTCTCAGTGGGATTGAAACTATTAACAAGAAACATCCCCTATTCAACACCTTTCTCAAAGTCTCCCTATGTCTCCATAACCTATACCCATGGAGTTTAAGCCAAAATCCAAGAAGCTTGGAACTATCGAATTGCCACTTGCTACTAAAGACATACCCGCATCCTCATCCGATGTTGTTGCTAAGTCCATACCCTTACCCTCCAACATGACAACATTAGCATTTGTACCTAAAATTTCAGATATGACTATGATTCTACTTGAAATATTCTTAGCAAAACCATCCCCACCCATCGAAACTTCTTCTCCTTCGCTAGTGTTGACTTCAACGAATACACCTTGTTAATCTAAAGTATCAAGAGGACATAATAAATAGGGTGTTGTTCAAGTCTTTAAGAGTCCTTATTATGATGGCATACCTACTTTTGGAAATTTTTCGTATCACGTCAGACCTAATACCTATGAGACCACCCAAATAAAGCATTACTTGAGATCCTAAAAACCATCCTTGTCTCCCCCTGGACCTAGATCCTCTGCATGAATCTTCTTTTACCATACCGGTTAATCATCCTATCATTACAAGGGTTAAACAGATATATCACACCCCCACCGTAAGTCTATATTTTACATATGTTACCTCGTAGTGGGCATCCACATCTGATCCTCTCCCTCGACCTCCTATACAACCTAACTATCCTTTGAAGTCGCTGCATCCACTTAGTGCAAAAGGTAAAAGGCCTCCACATCCACCAAGTAAGAAAGCTATTGTCAGACAACCCACTTAACCTCTCCCTAAGAAAAATGAATTCCTAGCTACATTCAGACCTTAAGGACATTATGCCACCATTTTGGATAACTTATTACAAGAAGCACTCATTACGTTACCACATCCCAAGCCATAAAATCACCATGAGTGGAAACTCTCCTGGTATGAATTTGCTAATTTTTGTGATTACCATAGAACACGAGACCATACCATAGAGGATTGTACAACCTTTCATCAAAAAGTTAAAAATATTGACAGTTCACTCTTCCTTCCTTCTCACGCAACATCAACATTAACCTCAATACCTTCATAGGAGTCTACCCCTGAAGAATCTAACCAAAAAATCAATGTTGTCTATGTCACCACACACACACAAGACTATAACAAGGAACCATCTAGATCTAAGGAAGATGGAGACTTCGTTGCCATATGTTCACCTCCAGAACTATCAACACCATTTGATAAACCTAGGGTATCCATTTCATTATCTCCTAGAGATCTGAATCCAACAACGTCATCTAAAGGTAGAGCCTTAATACAAGCGGCTACATCTCCACTCACCACTTTGTAGAAAGTAACTATTAAATAACTACACCAATCCCCCGTTAGAATTCCACTTTATGAACTTGTAAAAACTTCACCAACTCACAAACATGCCATGTTAGAGGCCCTCCAATCCATCATTTACCAAACAAATGATCCAACCCCTTTCACAAATTTTGTAGGTTCCCTAAAAGCATCTACTGCCATCTCAATCAAACCATCTGAAATTCCCTCTCTTAGACCAGAGGATCGTGACCTACCACTTTTTATCATTACAAAAATCAATGACATATAAATCAAAAGGGTTATGATTGATAGTGGTGCTACCTTCAACATCATATCATCACTTTCCTTTGATAAAATCAAACTACCCAACACTATTATCACTCAAAATTTGGTTCTATTATGCTCTTGCAACGACACTATTGCACCTACCACAGGAATAGTCATACTTCCACTCAAGGTTGGTGTTAAAAATCTACATGAACTCTTATTTATTATAGAAGGAGAGTTTCAGTACAACAAGTTACTAGGATTCTGCTCAAGATGGACTATGTTTTGCGTTCCTTCCACCCTTCATTGTTGTCTCAAGTATGAACATGAAGGATAGATGCTCACTGTCCCTGCTGATCTGAATCCATTCATTAAATGCTATATGATGTATCGCCCAAATGACATTCTTGTTCCTATGTCCATGCCTAAATCATCTGATCAAGCATCTACTATCAATTTTATCCCCTCTTCCAAATTACTAGAATATTCTTCTTTTGGCAAAGCCATGAAGTGCCTCATGGTTGGGGAATATCACCTCCTCATGCTCAACTTTATCCCTTCACCAAAAGCATATGGTTGTCCCAACAAATAACCCATGTATGACCCTAACATATGAGATATTATCTCTTATGGTCCCTCTTATATTAAAACCAATCTTGTGTATGGAGGACGTGACCATCTGGTGTCTCACATTATCAATCCATATCACACCATGCCTTTCACATTGGATTTAAAATCCCTTGATAATCCAAAATTCACTCATATGTATCTCCATCGATTTACATAGAAAGGCTTTGTTATTAGGTATTATGAACAAGGGATCCATGATCAGATGGTTCTACATTCCCTTAAACTACATGACAAAATTGGTCTAGGTTATAAGAACCCCCTTTCTGTAGCATGTGAAGCTAATACATTTAAACCAACTGGCTCCGCAATTATCTTTGAACTAGAATCACCACCTGCAAATCCTCAAGGTTCCATAGACATAGATGATGTCATAAATATTCTGCCTAGCTTTTGTTAATCAATGCCATATCATTGGGACCACTCACATATCAATCTGACCACTCCACTAAATCTCTACCGCTTGTTCACCAAGGATTTTTTGAAGAAGAATCACAAACTATAGACACCCTTTAATGTCAGGATGACCAAGACATCCTATCTCATATAGGAGCTGAGGATCGTTACCTTAAAAAATCCCTACCACCAAACACACCTACTATTCTTAATGAATCCATAATCGATATTAACTTAATAACACCACAACACCCTCACATAGTCAAGATCATCCAATCCCTCGATCCGTAAGAATTGAGTGAATTTACCACATTCCTAAAAAATATATTCAAGCATTCACCTAGTCATACATTTATATGCATGGGATCGATCCCAACATCATCATACACAACATTTTCACATATCCTAAAACTAAACCGGTCAAGAAAAAGCATCGTAAATGCACCCACGTATAGCTCTCCTTGTAAAGAAAGAATTATAGTGCCTTCTATCTACTAACTTCATCATACCCATTGACTATCCACAATGGGTCTCCAACATCATCCCAGTAACTAAAGCTTTAGGAAAAATTTGTATCTGCATAGACTTTAGGGATCTTAATCTTGCTTGTCCAAACTACAATTTCCCTCTGCTAAACATAGATCAAATCGTAGACCTAATAGCTAGCCACAAAATGATTTCCCTTATGGATGGATTTTCTGGTTATAATCAAATTCTTATCTCCCCTAATGATCAACACAAAACCATCTTTATAACCCATTAATGAACCTTTTACTACCACGCTATGCTATTCACTCTAAAAAATTTTGGGGGCAACGTACTAAAGTACTATGACGTACATTTTACATGATCTCATTCATAAAATTGTTGAAGATTACATTAACGATCTCCTTGGGAAATATAAATCACATAACGATAATCTCAATGTCCTTGAATCGATATTTTCCCATCTCATTCAGTTTAGTCTCCGCTTGAATCCTGTAAAATGTGTTTTTGTTGTCCTCACTAATTTTTTTTAGGATTTATCATATCTCTTCATGGAATTGAATTCAATCCTGCAAAAGTCAGAACAATCATCAAAATTCCTCCACCCTATAATTTCAAATAGCTACGCATTCTGTAAGGAAAACTACACTCCATATGACATTTCATATCACATATTTTCAACCGGTGTCAACCATTTCACCATCTACTCCGCAAATACATAGTGTTTTGTTGGGATTATGACTTCCAGAAAGCCTTTGAAAAAATAAAACAATATCTTTATCACCATATGTACTGACACATCCTCATGAAGGAGAGCCATTTTATCTCTACATATCCACCTCATAGCATTCCCTAGGAGCCATGCTTGCTCACCGCGATAATAAGGGTCGTGAACAGACCATGTAATATATTAGTTGTACCCTCCATGAATATGAAACACACTACTCTAAAGATGAAATTTTTTGTTATACATTGTACTTCACTACTTCCAAAATATGACACTATCTCCTCAATCAAAAAACATACATTGTTAGCAGTTTAAATCTCCTTAAATCCATGCACATTAAACCCTATCACAATGACTGCATAACTAGATGGTTAATGCATATGACTAAAATTGCTCTTGAAATCATACCACAAAATTCTATCAAAGATCAGGATATTGCCGATCAACTCATAGAGGAACCTCTTTTGAATGATAAACCACCCCATGAATAATTTCCTAGTGAATCTTTCAATAAAATTAACAAATATGAAGGTTATGACTTAGGCTTCATCCCCATTAAAATAATCCTCTTCCTTGATGGTGCTAAATGTCAAGAAGGTGGAGGGGCCGGTGTCATCATTATACCACTCTAGAACATTCCCATCCCATTATCATTCAAGCTCAATTTTGAGTGTACCAATAATATGGTAGAATATGAGGACTTAATCACGTGTTTTACTACTTCTATTCTCAAAGGTGTTCACGATCTTGAAATATATGGGGATTCACAACTTTTGGTCAGTCAGGTCAAAGGAGAGTACTAATGTAAAAATGATGTCCTTCAAAAAGATAAGGCCATTGTCAACTTTCTCCTTAGTGCATTCAATCTTTATACCATTCAATACATTCCATGATCTTCTAATAGGTTTGCAAACACTATGGCTTCTCTACGATCCCTTATCCCCTTTGAGACAAAAAACTTGAAGGATAAAAATAAGATGTCGGTAGTCATTTAATGATTAGACCATACCTCACATCAAAATGAGCTACCTTCAATAAACATCATTGATGAAAATCCATTAGATTTATGGTATAATCAAATGTTTAACCATCTCATTGAATTTAAACTTCCACCATACTTTTCACAAGACACTAAATGATCCTTCCTTCAATGTGTCACTCACTTTTTTGTCATAGGAAGCATCCTTTATAAACTTAGTTTTGATGGTGTATAATTATGTGTTGGGACTCATAATATTGGCTAAGTACAAGAAGGCGAGTGGACACATGCGACCTATATGAAGAAGGGTGTGTGGGGTAAAGGCACACAAGACAAGGGTTTTAGGAGGGTTTAGTAAAACCCATGGGGCACGCGCTAGGCAAAGAAAAGGGTTTGGTACTTAGCCATATTCGGAATTCTTAGCAGCACATGAGAAAATCATGACCTGAATGAGCATGTGGAGTGGATAAGATGCCAACTTAGTAACTCAATGGTCAAGGAAGGAATATTCCATGTGATGGAAGGATCCAGAAAGACATCATTGCAGAAAGTGGAGAGCTTAGATGGGAAGAAGCATGCTCCATTGAAGGACCACATGGACACTTGGTAACCAATCTATTACTTCAGGAAGGCATGGCAGTGAATGTTAAAGTTATATATAGAGATGCTCAAGTATAAGGAAAGGGACTGACTCTTTGAGAAAAGTGTGTGGTCACTAGACATCACATAGGGATTGAAGAGGTGAAGCTCTACAGAAATAGTAATGGGTTCTATGGACTCTCATTAGGAGGGTTCTAGGAGAAATGACATATCTAGAGGGATGGGTCTATGATCATTTTTATAATATGGGAAGCATGGTTAGGATTTCTGTATGCATGAGTCTTATCTGCATTGATACATTGGTTTGTTATGGCCTTAAGGAATGTAATGTGGTTACTGAACTAAGATCAATGAGGAATATATGGTTCTGTTCTAAATATACATTGTTCATGGGTGTAAACCCTAAGTGCATCTTCTTTATATTATGAATCAGATCTATTATTTATTTGATATTTCTCTTGTTGTCTGAATGGATGCATTAATATAATGCCTCATCTTAAGTTCTCAAAATGAATGCATGTTTCTTTACCCTTTTTCTAAGTTTATGTCATTAATCAATGTATTCTCATAAGACTCACATAAAGGAGGGGTCAGACACCTGCGCATGCCTAGGTGGTGCACCAGTGCACCTACTAGGTGATAGGCCATGCGCGCATGGGATTAGACTTATTATTCTAAGGGCATAAAAATGACTACATCTTGGTTCCATTTCCGGGACCTTTTTTCAAAGTTGTTGTGAGAAATGGATACATCCACATATTGGTTCCATTGATGTGTGATGACTGAGTGTCCTGACCTTGGAGAGTGTTGAAGCATGGTTTAGGAGCATGGAGGATGAATTTTCTCAAAGATTCAGTGTGGAGACCTGAGTTTGATGCACGTAGATGGGTAGAAGAGCACCTGTACCATGAGCTGTATAATGAAACTTTCTTCTGCTTCTTTCCAGTAGAATTGTATGAATGGCTTTTAACATATGCATCCAGATCAAGATGGTACTATAGATCACATGTATGGACCCAAGATGATTATCAGAAGCTGCATGATATGGATCTGACTTCCACGCATGTTGTCGATCACTAGTGGAAAGGAGTGCTGACCAGTTATACTTTAGAATATGCCATTTCTACGTATTCTTGTCTATAGGTTGCTAAATTCAGAATTCCTAAGGGAACCCATAGGATCATTTTTACGTGTTTTCCCTTTGGCTATGAATATCTTGATCATTACCCTAAGTTTAGAGGCATTTTCTATGGCCGGATAAGCTTCTCTGAGCGTTGGGTGAGGAAGCTAGGGTGGAGGAAGATGGTAGACATTATGGTTGAAAAGGAGAGGGAAGAGAGATGACTCAAGTATAGTGAAGCTCATGAAAGGGAGATGGCTAGACAATATGAGGTTTCAGGTGTGATGGATCTATGGAGGTAGACGTTGCGAGGAAGGAGTTGAGGTTCACACAGAGGATGTGGAACATGAGCAGTTTGTGTTACCCCATCTTGGAAAGTGTGTAGAGAAGCCCCTTCAACTTCTGATGAGATTTCATTCCCACATGGAGAAAGGAGAGCCGTCAATGAGCATCTGAACCCACCTGGTGACCAACCCTTGGTGCTTGGTTTTCCAGATCAAGGGAGAAGTATTGTTAATCAGTTGGTATCGGTGGAAGTAACCGATCTATGCCTAGGAGATATAATTTCTCATTTGGGACATCCACGGCTGTGAAAACCATTCTTGTATTTGGAGGAATTTTTGGACAAGGTGCAAATACACAAGGTTTGGGTATCGTGCTCTTGAAGTGGCATGGGGACACACAACTGGTAGCAGTGACAATATCACAAACCATCAAGTGTGTAGTTCAGTGGGACATTGGGGACACTAGGTGTGACCACTTTAGGCTATTTACCGGCTACATAAGGTGGATCTAATGGTGTAGAGGCTGGAGGACTTAGTGGACCTAGTGGATCTAAAGGATCTGGTGGGTCAGGAGGGATAGGACATGGTGGGTATAGTGGATCTATTGGTAGAGGAAACATGAAAGGAAACCATGGTTCTGGGTCAGGTGGATAAGGGCCTCAGCCACCCCCGCAAGTATTTTTTGAGATTTATTTGCACCTACTAGACGACATAGGTATTTAGGATGCTATAGAGCATGTTCACAAGTGTGAATTACTATAGGTGCATGAAGGGGATTACTACCTTAGAGAAAAAGACAAGTTAGTTTGCAACAAAATTTACAAGGGTCAGTGTGAATAGCTGGTACCTGCAAGTATGACCCCCACCAAACGGTCGTGGATTAAACTATATTGAATAACACCTTCCTAACTTATTTCCATATCCCTAAGTTTGAGCAAAAAAGCATCAACACACTGAAGGAGATCTAGTCAAGAAATGGCAGAGTGTGTGCAAGAGTACGACGCATGGTTCAAAACTGTCTTATCAAAACTATCCTATGACATACACCCCTCTGAGCATGCCCAATGGTTTTTTAGGGGATTGATAACACCATTTAGAAGGGTACTATCACACAAGACTTTCACAGAGCCGCATGAGGCCTTATAAGCTACCCTATGTGCTGAGGTTGTTGGGAGCATTGATACTGGAGTGAGCCCTTTTCTGTAGGCTCAAATTTCTATAATGACCAAGTAGTTGGAGAAGCTATCTACAAATTCAGCTGTATGAGGTTTGTAGTGGTCTTTGGTGCACAAACTGTGAAGTGGAGGGGCATACAAAGGATAGTTACCCTCAGAATTCGGTATGCACCATGGCGGGTAAACTGTGAGATTTTCCATGGGGATCATGATGCAAATAAATGTCCTCTACTACAATGCACGTAATCCACAAGAATGTTTCTTGCTATTGCAATATTTATACCTTTACGACCCATGATACCAAGGATTTCATATTGATTGACCAGATTCATGATGTTATTTATCTTGGTGTGTGTCAGACTAGCCTTGTAAGTAATTCCAAGGATGATCATCATCACTATAAAGGGCACATAGATGGAGGAGTACATGGAATAGGTTTGTCGCAGAGGTATTTCGTGGTCCCAGTAACCGTGGTGGAGGAAGAAGTGAGTTCCCGCGTGGAACCTGTTATAATTGCATGGATCAACAGAGCATTATAAACGTGAGTGTCTTGACCTGTTGTAATGCTCGTGGTGTGGAAAAAAAACATAAGTAAGAGGAGTGTCCTCTGAGTTTTTCAAAACATGAGCCAACATTACAAAAAGGATAAAGGCATCTGGAATGGTAAGTATAAAGAAGGTCGACCCACAATGGATGTCAAGAGTGGTGCATGTTTCAGTATTAGAACCTGTACTAGTGACAATGTGAGCAGAGGGTACTCGTGTAAGGGAGATGCCAAGATAAAAACTGGTTGTTAGGGAATAATTGGTACATGGGAAGTATCTAGACCCTACTCATAAGAAATAATTGTATCAAGAGACTATGGATGTGATTTGGGGATTACAAGGAGAGATCCAGTGTCTAAAGGAGAAGTCAAGTAGTTGGACCAAAGGAATAATGTTGAGGCTCCGTAGAAGGATCTGGATGAGGTCAAGGAAGTGTGTAAAATGTTAAGGTAGGAGAATATCATTCCCTTGCTAGGATAATGGTTAAGGGAGAAGGTACCACGCGCTGGGAGAGAGTGTGAAAGGCAAGTTCTACATGCCAACCTTCCTCCTCACAGTCTTGACTATGATAAAGAGATCACATTGAATGCAGTTGTTGATGGGTGGCTTCTAAGTAATATCCTCATTGACACAAGAGCGGAGGTCAATGTTATCACCTTGGATGCATGGCATCAAATGGGAAGGCCCACATTACAGCCATCTTTGAATGTGTTGTATATGGTGAACAAGACAAAGGCAATTCCCATTGGAGTCTTGAAAGATGTGGTTATCACTATTCAAGGGGCCAAGTTCACTAGGGACTTTGAAGTCTTGGTGCTTCACTGAGGTGGATAATTTCCCAGCATTACTTGGGTGCCCTTGGTGTTATAAAAACAATTTCAACATGTGGTTTAACAAGGGGTATATCAGTTTTGAGAACAAGGAAGAAAGGGTGATCATCCCTTTAACATATGGGAAGTTAGCACCCTATACCAATCCCTTAGGAGAGGAATTCCTCGACAGAATCTATGTGTGCTCCATTAGAGATCCTGAGATAATTCATCCTACAGAAGGAGTTATCCAATTTGAATATGCTCAGTCGATGAGTGATACAACTAGCATAGCATGTGACAATTGGGCACACAGGACTTATGAGTTAATTGGGTGACAATTGAGAGGATCTGTAACAAGGGTGATGAAGGCATGCTCATTCAAGTTCCTAGGAAGGAAGAAGCTACCAAGTTACTCCAGAGGAGTAAGCCCTGATGATTTCTTATGAGATAAATGGAGGCTCAGTGGAAAAATGAGGACAAACGAAGAAGTATGCTCAGTTATAACTTGCTTGGGAATATAGCGCATTGGTGGGAAACACATCGCGAGAGTCTCCTAGAGTGGCATGAGGTAAGAGTCACATTTTCTTTAAGGTTCTATAGAAGCAACACGCCCACTATTATCTAAGACTACCATGGCAAAGAACCCACCTCTTCCCATATCCAAGCATGTGAGAAGGCCTAGATAGAGGGAAAAGAAGCTTTACCACCTTCGTTATGGGTGCATAAGTTATATTCCACCTTACAGGGTTGTGCACGTGCATGGTATATTCACTCTAGAGACACACCTTCAAACAGGAAATTGGCAAGAATTAACGACTTGATCTCATTCAAGTGTTTGAGTATCGAAGTACCAAGCCATCAGTGGATAAGGTGTTGCAAGTTGTATAAGTGCCTTACAATGGGAGATAGTGTCATGGAAGAAGATAGGTTACTAGAATTTTTGGGTGAACCTAGTTTGGAGACGCATTTCAATGAAGAAGAATCCAGAAGAGATACAGCTTGAGCATGCATGCATTGAAAAGGAAAAAGGGAAGATGGTCTATGTAGTAGATGGTGAAGAAATGGAAAGTTTGGATGTTAACCATTCTGAAGGTACACACAAAGTTATAGATAGCATTGATGAGAAAGTGCACGCCTACCATGAGCCCTTGAAAAAAATAAGGTTAACATTGGGAAAGAGATAGAACCTAAGGAAGCTATCATTGGGGATTATTGGTCAGAGAAAGAGGTTTCAAAAATCATTGATTTGTTGCGTGATTTTCAGGATCTATTCCATGTGGGTACCATGAGCTCAAAGGCATTCACCATTCCTTAGGGGAGATGAGGATCAAGTTGAAGGAAGGTTTGTTCCTGATTCAGAAGAGACCCTATCGGATGAATCTAAACTTGTGCGTAAGATTCAAGGAAGAGATAGACAAGATGATAGCATCTGGTATCATTGAGGTTGTGGAAGAATCAAAATGGGTAAGCCCAATGGTGATAAGCATTAAGAAGGATGGAAGGATAAGGATCTATGTTGATTATAGGGACTTGAACGTAGTATGTGTCATTGACCCTTTTACAACCCCCTTCACTAAAGAAATTCTGGAAGGAGTAGCTAAGTGCAAGGTCTATTCCTTCACAGATGGGTTCTCTAGGTATCACCAAGTTAGGATTGCAAAGGAAGACCAGAGAAAGACAACTTTTTCACACTAAGTGGGGAAGATTTTGCATACATCGATTATGCCTTTTGGATTGAAGAATGCGCCTGCTGTATTCTCGTGCATCGTGGTACAAGCATTTCAGGACTTCATCCATAAGTTTCTTCAAGTCTACCTAGGATGACTGGACAGTGTATGGGCTAGTGAAAGACCATCATGACAATTTGAGACTAATGTTTGAGAGATGTTGGCAGTTGAGGATATCCCTCAACATTAAGAAATATGTCTTTGCTACTCCATTTGGAACCCTGTTAGGACATATTATATGTAAGGAGGATTTGTTAGTGGATCCTGCACAAAGTTGTTTTTATTGTGGGATTGGGAGAGCCTACTAGTCAGAGCACAGTGCACGGATTTCTTGGGCATACGGGGTACTACATGAAGTTCATCAAAGGATATGACAAGATCTCCATGCCCTTGGAAGAATTGCTAAAGCACAAGAGTTCCTTTCATTGGGGAGAGGCGCAACAGAAGACATTTGACACTTTGAAGGATAGACTTGTCACTGCACCCATACTAGGTTTCCCTTCTTGGGATAAGCCTTTCCATGTGCATGTTGATGCCTCAGGAACAACCATTGGGGAAGTACTAGCACAACCTAGTGAGGGGATTGTTGATCATCCCTTGTGTTTTGCAAGTAGGAAGTTGACACCAGCAGAACATAATTACACAACTACTAAGTGCGAGGCATTTTCAATGATCTACATGCTACATAAGTTCAGGCAGTATCTGCTAGCAACACCATTTATATTCTACACAGATCACATGGCACTAAAGTACTTGGTAAACAAGCCAGTTTTGCAAGGGCACATATGTCATTGGGTCTTATTATTTCAAGAGTTTGAGTTCACAGTGGTTGTAAAATGAGGAAAAAGTAATTCAGGATTTGACCACTTATCGAGAATTGACTCAGGAGAGATGCATGCAGAGTATTGAGGATACCATGCAGAGACATGCAACTGTTTAGGTTGTGGTGCACATGCCCTTGGACTTAGAATATATTGTGGTATTCCTTAAAACAGGTGTGGCACCGGACGAGATGAAGGCTTTGGAGAGAAAACAGTTAGCAATACACGTTGCGCCCTACATGTTGATTAGTTTGAGATCTGTACAAATTAGGTCATGATGAGGTTCTATGCCGATGCATATTATAACATGAGCACGAAGAGATTATGGAGGAAGCACATGGTGGGATTGGAGGAGGGAACTATACAGGAAATGCAACCGTGAAAAAAGATTCTACTCATAGGGCTCTGGTGGGAAACCATCTACCAGGATTGTATTGAATTTTGCAAGGCCTGCGACCATTGTCAGTGCCTAGGAAAACCTGGAAAGAGGGATGAGATGCCATTAAGGATGATAGCCAACATAAAGCCATTTAAAAAGTGGGAAATCAACTTTTTAGGACCAATTTCACCAGTCCATGTGAAGGACTAGTTCGTGGTATATCATTACTTGCACTGATTACTTGACAAGATGGGCAGAGGCAGCACCTACAAAGGATTACACTATAACAACAATTACTAGATTCTTATGGGAAAACATAATCAGTAGGTATGGATGTCCTTTGAGCTTGACAAGTGATAGGGGTACACACTTCTTGAATGAAATGGTTAGGATTCTGTTAGCAGAATTTATGGTGGCCCATCACAAGACTACCCCTTATCACCCTCAAGCAAATGGGACTGCTGAAGCATTTGAACAAGATATTGAGTCACACATTGACCAAGATTTGTGATGTTGGAAGACAAGACTGGGATGACAAAGTATCAGTCCATTCTATGGGCATACAAGACAACCTACAAGAGGTTAAATAAGGCCATGCCATTTTAATTGGTGTTTGGCATGCAGAGGTTATTTTTCCAGTTGAATTCATGTTACCATTGCTACGTATAGCATGCGTAGGAGGATTGGATGATGAACAAGCGCTCAAGGAAAGGATTGATAAGTTGATGCAGTTAGATGAGAAATGATCACTTGCTAGATGGAGTCAAAAGATTGAAAAAACCAGAAAAAAGGCATGACATGATCGTCATATCAAGAATAAGTAGTTTGAGGTTGGGCAGATGGTGTTGTTGTATGATTCCAAGTTTTTTTTCCATCCTGGGAAGTTGAAAGTCCATTGGTTGGGCCCTTACATCATCTCGTACATCCTTGACTCAGCCTACCAGTTACAAGCACTGGATGGGATGAGGTTACCTAGCCATTTCAATGGAAGTAGGTTAAAGCCCTACTATAAATAATTCTTCCTTGTGTTTGTAAATAAGAAAGTATTGCCAGTAGCTTAGGATTTCCCTTATGCATTTCCTTTCCTTGTGTTTCCCTTTTTCGTTGCTTGTTCCTTAATTTTTGTTCTATTTTTGTGCCTTGTGCATCGATAACCACTTATTACTTTCAAAAAGGTTGTGTATGCGTAGAGGACCACGCATCTAATTTTAGTGTGGGGTGGAGTTATGCAAAGGAAGTAGTGTGAAGTGAAGAATTAGTTGGGAGTGGAAGTTGGGTTAAATGGCCTAGTGAAAGATAAAAAATGTGTAAGGAGGAGAGCTCGTGGAAAAGGTAGACAAGAAATTTTGGTGTCATAATAAGGCTTTACAAAAACCACGTACAAAGAAGAAAAATTTCAAGAACAACATGAGGTAGACAAGGGAAAAAATTAGGTCAAGGACAGAAGAAGTGCCTTCGGCACTACAAGAACATGCGTAAGAGTCTTCGGTCAGTTGGTATTTTTTTTCCACATGAGAAGGTTGTAAAATATTTTTCTGTAGGTTAGGGCGCACAGGTAAGGGCACTTAACATCATATTTAGTGGAAAAAGTCTACATTTAATGTTAAGTACATTGGTAGGTGGTGTAGCATTTATTGCTGGAAAGGAGGAAAAAGATATAAGTATGAAGTCAAGCACGTTATTATTTACCTTGTGATTACAAAATTGAAGAGCTCTTACATGAACTAGGGCATTTGTGAAGAGATATTTGTGTAAAGAAGGAATCATAGAGATCTGAGTGCGTGACTAGGGTTGATTTGCAAACTAGAGTGGAAGGAGTACATGTGTATGGAGAGAGTTTCAGTGGAATACGTTGTCTTGTGGAAGATTTTTTCCAAGTTAGGGTTCTGCAGCTAGGGCACGAAGATAAAAGGATTCTTTCAAGGAGTTGAGCCACAGGATTGGGAAAAGTTAGGAAGCAAAGAAAGGAAGACGAGTTTAGGGTTTGGACGACAAGTAAAAATGGCACCAAAGAAGGTGACTATTTCACCAAAGAAGAAGGGAAAGGGGAAAGCAAACTACCACAGCAAGTTTTAATGAGGAGTGGTATACAGAGACACAGTACCCAAATGGAGTATTAGTGGGGAAATAATGGTTATCACACAGCCACAAAGATGGCCATGAGAGATGACTACAACCATTGCACGAGTACCACAGAGAAGGAAATGGCATTGGAACTGGTTCGTCCAACTGATACGAGGACACCAGAAGGTATGTTGATCTACAATGATGAGGTGAAGGTAAAGTTGGGTATGTCTGGGTTGTTGTAGTTATATGAGTTTCCCTATTTTGGCAAGCCTGAGTGGTTATACCATTGGTTGATGTCATGCATGCATAAAGACCACTTCTATTCTGCAGGACACAAAATACACATAACTCCTCAACTCATATCAAAGTTCACTATCCTGATTTGTAAAGGAGACTCCATAGATGATGACTTGGAGGATAAGGAGGCCATAAAGGAGAAAGTAGAGGCCTATGACTACAAGAATGGTTCACGCTACTTTGATATCACAGATATCCCCAACCCTGTAATGAGGATGGCCGCACGCTTGGTTACAAAGATGAATGGTCAAGAAAGATGGACCCAAGTGAACAAGGCATGGTTGAACATATGCCAAAAGATCTCAGCAAGAACCATCTACAACTTATCTGCCTTCATTGTAGATGAAATCATTAGCAGCACGCAGGAGGGAGAAAAGATAATGTTATGAAACATTCTCCTCACCATCATCTTCTCAGAAATTAGAGTGCCCGATGGGCCAGAGAAGTTTGTATGGGAATACCCAGAAGAGGATCCCTCACCCGTGAAGAGATTTGAGAAATATACATGTGATACCATGATGGCCACTCACAAGGCACGCCTGGAAAAATGGTACAAGAAAATGCGCGACACATTTAGGGCAGAGTGGAGGATACCTGAGAAACTTCCCGCGCTTGTAGAAGAAGAGGTTGAGTTTACTATGTATATCAGCAATTCTACATTGGAAGATTCACTTTGACGGATGGGACTCAAGAGTCCATGGTGAAAATTGTCCATTTTCCTTCACCACATAATACATTCCAAGTGGGGGTCAACCATTTTAAGGAGGCCAAAAGACTAAGGTTCAACCTTAGTGAGGTAGACAAGACCACCATGAGCTGCGTCAAAAGCTCGTATATGAAGAAGCGCACATATGTGGAGAAGTATGTCTCCCACGAAGTGTAGATGATGAAGCCATTGACATTGCCAATCACTCAGGAGGACTGCATCAAGGGTATACTTGCACATCATGCCAAAGTTTGAAAAGGGCGCCTACCTAGAAAATGATGTCTCCATTCTTGAGGACCCCCACAGGAAGGAAGAAGGTTGTGCACTGAAGAAAAGGGAGAGAGAAGTGTAGGAGAAGAAGGCACCAAGTGTGTAAACAACACAATCTATGGACTGCGTCGGAGGCAAGTGCTAAGCCAAGCACTTACGTGCTATAGAAAGAAGTCTCCATTTAGGGAGAAGAACCCAAAAGAGGAGGCACCAGAGCAAGAGAAGACTCCCATACAAGAAGAGTCACCAAGGAAGGAGTCGCCCACTAGAGAAAGAGAGAGGGAAGAGTCTCCTATATTGGAATCACTAGTTAGGAAGAAACAAAAGGTGGTGGAGAGGGAAGACTCAGAGGAAATGGGAGGGCTTGGAGGCCTACAGGGGTGAGAAGGATGATGATGAGGATGAAGAAGTTTAGAATCATCTTGTGTATGATATACAATGATTCAGAAGAAGAAGGAAGTGAAGGGAAGGATGGATGAGGAAGGAAGCAGATGCTCAAGGAAAAGGGTGAGTGAAGAAGTAAACATAAGAGATCAGAGGACCCCAAGCCTCACCAAGGAACAAATAGAAGAGGCTGTAGAGAGAGAAGTGGCAAGGAATCATCAAAAATTTAGTGGAACAGGAGGTAGAGTGCAGCGCGGATGAAGTCCTCGAAGGAGATAGAAGAGGAGAGACATTGGAAAAGAGTATGGCAGCATGGGCGGAGACCCCAGCCTAGCAGTAAGCTTTCCAAAGGCTACATGAATAGGTGGGAAGAGCGCAGTGGCAACACAAGGGCAAGGAATGGGTTACATCAATGATCTAAGCAAGGTGCTACATGTGCACTTTATAGAGCACCGTGTCAATAGAACAACTCCTATCCATGCCCTCATTTGACGTAGAAGGCGCATATACACAAACTAGGAAAATGCTATCTTGGGCATTTGAATCCCATGTCAATGAACCTGAGTTTCAGGTAAGCTGAGGGGTGCTAATGAAGATGCCAGAGAAAAAAGGGATAAACCCCTTGGTTAATGCTCAATAGTTTTCAGATGAGAAATTTTTGTAATGCACTCAACAAGGTTTCAGTTGAGGTTAAGGCCAGACTTTTTGGAAGGAATGATAGGGTGAGATTCCTAGTAGGTGAAATTGGAGAAGAAGGAGGAACTTCTCGAGAAAGGTAAGGATCTGAAACAAGAAGAACTAATCAGCGCACAGCTAAGGTTGAAACTGAAGGAGGAGAAGGCAAGGGTGCATGAAGTATATAAGAAAATTGAGATGATTACGGATGTTATTTTCTTAAAGCATCCTAACCTAGCACCACCTGAGAAAAAATATGAATCAACCTTGTAGATTCCTAGAGGATTTGATTCGCATCCTCATAATGGAGAGGCAAGCCACTTACCTTAGAATATGCAAAAGAGGCATTAGCACATGCCAAGAAAGGATGGAGAAGCTGAAGTTGGTAGAGATCGTTTCTCGGTATACAACGAAACTCCTCACCGATGTAAAGGCCATTCGTGTAAGTTGTTGAGGCTGCTTATGATAATTGTGTTGATAGGGATAGGGTAACAAGCATTTTAGTTGCTACACATGAAGCGGAGCTTAAGGAATTTCAAGAGAAGAATAAGGGAAACAAAGAAGAGAGGGATAAGATCCTTGCCGAAGTGGAAAAGAAATCAGAAGCTATCGAGACCTTGTGAGGGCTCGATCAAAAACTAGCTGAAGGATTTATATCCCTAGATCACCTAACATAGAATGGACGCACTCGATGACCTTAGAAAAAAACTTGAGGGTATTGTCGATATGATGAGTGCCAAGGGGGAGGAACTAAGTTTTGAGGAGGTGAGCTCCCTAGTAGGTGACCTCTGTCAGTAAGCACAGAGTGAGGTAGATACCTGGGAGAAGCTCGAGGCAGATATTGGAAAGGATTTCCCACTCCTCCTTCAAGCAATAAACAAATTATACTGCATTCCCCCCATATTTAATTCATTCATTCATCATTCTTCATTCCTTCATTCTTTATTCCAAACTATTCAGAGTTCACCATTCTTTATTCATTGAAGGAAGGTGTTCCTGAGGACAGAGAACAAGCTTAGTGTGGGGTGATGTTGGGCCTCAGAATATTGGCTAAGTACAAGAAGGTGCGTGGGTGCACGGACCTATATGAAGAAGGGAACGTGGGGTGAAGGCATGTAGGACAAGGTTTTTTAGGAGGGTTTAGTAAAACCCATGGCAAGATGCATGCTAGGAAAAGCAAAGGGTTTCAAGACTTAGCCATATTTGGCATTCCTAGCAAGCACATGAGAAAAGTGTGACCCGACTGAGCATGTGGAGTGAGATAAGGTGTCAGCCTGGACAACTCGGTGGTTAAGGAAGGAATATTCCATGCAATGGAAGGATCCAGAAAGAAATCATTACAGAAAGTGGAGAGCTCGGATGGGAAGAAGCATGCTCCATTGAAGGACCACATGGACACTTGGCAACTGATCTATTACTTCAGGAAGGCATGGCGGTGGATGCTAAAGCTATATATAGAGATGCTCGAGTAGAAGGAAGGGACGAACTCTTTGAGAAAAGTGTGTGGTCACTAGCATCACCTAGTGATTGAAGAGGCGAAGCTCTACTAGAAATAGTAATGGGTTCTATGGACTTCTCATTAGGAGGGTACTATAAGAGAGATGACATATCTAGAGGGATGGGTCTGTGATCATTTTTGTAATATGGGAAGCATGGTTAGGATTTTTGATGCATGAGTCTTATCTACATTGATACATTGATATGTTATGGCCTTAAGGAATGTAATGTGGTTACTGAACTAAGATTAATGAGGAATATATGGTTATGTTCTAAATATACATTGATTCATGGGTGTAAACCCTAGTGCATCTTCTTTATATTATGAATCAGATCTACTATATGTATTTGATATTTCTCTTGTTGTCTGAATGGATGCATTAATATAATGCCTCATCTTAAGTTATCATGAATGAATGCATGTTTCTTTACCCTTTTTCTAAGTTTCTATCATTAATCAATGTATTCTCACAAGACTCACATAAAGGAGGGGCATGGTGCACCTTCGCATGCCTTAGGTGAGTGCACTTAGCGCCCGCTGGGTGATAGGTCAGTGTGCATGGGATTAGACTTGTTCTAAGGGTATAAAAATGACTACATTACATTTCCTCAAATAACACAAATCAACCAATGCAATCAAAGAGTTCCACGATGGCATTTGTTGAGGCCATTTGAATGGAAATTCCATTGCCAAGCGTATCATACAACTAGGATACTACTGGCCCATTATCACCAAAAACTATTTCACATACATGAAAAGGTGCATTAAATGTTAACTTCACTCTGATTTCATCCACGTTTCTAGTCAAGCATTGCAACCCGCACAATACTTGTGGCCTTTCGCTTAATGCGAGTTAGATATCATTGGTGAAATTAATTTAAAATCATCTCAACAACATCATTCAATCATTACTGAAACTGTATAATTTACTAATTGGGTTGAATTTATTCCCTTGACCTCAAAAAAGTCAGGACCCATTGTTAACTTTATATATCAAAACATTATATGTTGTTTTGGCATTCCACATAAGCTTATCACAGACAATGGTAAATCCTTCAAAAATAAGGATGTTAAAAACCTTTGTGACACATTTAACATCAAACTAAACTCATCATCACCATATTACCCTCAAGAAAATGGACAAGCTGAGGCTTCCAACAAAACACTTAACAAAATCCTCATGAAAACCGTAAATGACGCAGGAAGGAATTGGCATTTTCAAGTCCCATTCACTATGTGGGATTATCTAACTAGTATCCATACACCTATGAGCACTACACCCTATTCGTTCGTTTATGGATCTAAATCCATCGTACCCCTAAAAATTCAAATCCCATCTCTACGTGTATCCTTAAAAGATTTCATTCCCAATGAGGAATATCATCAAAATCATCTTGCACGACTAGAATTGTTGGATGAAAAAACATCTAGCAGCCCTTGAAAATCACCAAGTTTATCAACAACAAATTAGTAGAGTATATAAAAATAATTTCAAAGAAAGTGAATTCAAGATCGGTGACCTAGTACTTAAGGAAAATCAAAATGTGACTAAGTTAGAGAGAAGTAAACATGATAAGTTCAGCCCTAATTGGATTAGTCCCTACATTATTACTCATAAATATGGGTCGGGAGCATATCATCTCACTTCTTTTGACGAGGAACTTGAACAGGAACCTCTAAATGCTTTGCACTTGTAGCCTTTCTAATGTTAAATGATTGATTATCATGAAGAAAATTTTGGTTGAATCTTATCATTCCATTATAAACAACAAATGCCATTTTACAAACATCCTTCAAAACATCTGCATTTATACATGGTGCATATGGATATGTGTCCCTTATACATTTATCCCCTCCTTAGTGAAATGATTTAATAGGTTCTTTCCATCAGATCAAAAAAAATTCAAAAACTCATACAGATGCTTCATGTTAATATCAAGAATAAATAGTCTGATCCCTCAAAGGACAACTGTTTGAACATTATATTGTTAAAAAGTAAAGTATACTGATCCCTCGAAGGAAAGCTACCATTTTAAAGTTATGAACCGATCCCTTGAAATATGACCGTTCAATCTAAATATAAAATACAGACCATACCCTTGAAGGATGGCTACCCTTGAAAAAAAAGCCTTCCCATTTTGATCAGCCTCTACAAACATATCAAAATAAAAGAAGCATCTTGGAAATCTTCCTACATTGATCAACTTTCCCATAACAAACTTCCTGTACTGATAAGTTTTCTTCTTATAAAGATCCAGGGCATTGATTTCCTCTAAATATGTTAAAAATAAGAACCTTTCTTCCCTACAAACACATGCATTTTCCAAAATCTACCATGATAAATATGAACTATTCATTGATAGTCTCATTTAATGTTTTGAAAGGTTACAAGTGCAAGCGTTATAAAACCCATAACACATATGTTATTTAATGGGGAATTCTTTCCACTTTTACTTCTTTTTTTTAATCACATTTTAAATATGATATATAGAGGTTAGGTCACATCTCCTGAAAATATAATCACACATCAAAAACATGATAAAAAACATAAAAATCATCATATCCAACGCATATTTCATACAACATGTGCATAAAAAGAATATCAGCAAGCACAATAATCATAATCATCATCACATACAAAATCAAATAACCATGTCACATCAGGGGATCCTTTGAGCCTAATCAATGCAAGAACTAAAACCATTGCCATCACACACACACACACACACACACACACACACACACACACACACACACACACACACATATCAAATTCCACTATGCATACTATCAACATAATGTCACACATAGGAAAATAGGCTCCTATGAGCCTACAATCAAATGGTAAATTCCATCAAACTAGGATTGGGAGTACCTCCCACTATAGAACCACTAGCCCCTCCTGTACTATCATCCCCTCTCAGCGGTCTCTGTGATGGGTGCCCCACACTCACCGTACTGTCACTGGGCCTAGTTGTTGTTGTGGCAACCCATTGGGAGGCTATATGATCAACATAAAAATAGGTGTTGGGGTAGTTGCTGATTATCATATCCATGTAATAGTCCCTCTTAGTTCTCATATCCTTATAATGGGACACTATAATAATACCATAAGGTCCTATAGATGCCCCTCTCTGTCTAACCAATATCGATAACTCTATGCCAGAAATAGAAGTCCTTGTGATCCCCAAGGTCTTCTAAAAAGTATCTCTCTAACTCTTGTACCGGTCCCTATCAGAGGAGACCTGAACATGCTATGCATGAAGCCCATCATGCTCTATGATCAAGCCACATCTCTCTCTCAAATAAGAGTGTCTCATACTTCCACTAAGTCATCTCTCTCCCTTTGAGTGACATCTCTCTCTACATCCACTACGACTTTCTCAACCGTCACTATAGTAATATCTAGAGCCACAACATCATCTGGCTCGACCCTCTCTGCATCGGTGTCACCACCCTCCTTAGCTCCTCCCTCTATTCAAGCCCATACTCATCTAACTGATCGGGATGCCCTCTCCACTACCCTCATCCTCTCAAAAATCCTCAATGAACGAGACCACCAAGAAGGAAAATATGGGGTGACCCCCACATCATCGATTGGTAGCACATGACCATCCTTGTCTGGACCCATCACACCTCGCTACTCAACAATGGGTGCTTGCACTTTCACAATTTCCTATGGGGTATTGGTATCCCTATCCTCCCATCTATATAAAATTGGATCCTTGGGTATGTCCCGAACCAACCCAAACTGTCTCATCACTTGGGTAAAGTGTATCAAATCTTCCTCATTGGCTCTATGACCTTGGACCCAGGTGTCCTACTATAAGAACAATAAATCTACAGAAACCTCTAGCCAATCATGAAAATCCATATATGGCTACCAAATCACATCCCCAACCTGTAATCCAGATATCAAGTCTCTATAATAGGTAGGCCCCTTGGCCTTCCTCACTCTGTCGAGACTCACACTCCATCTCATGAATCATGGGTGACTCACATCTATAACACTAGGAAATCCAAATGGGCAAGCAATGGCAATGTTCTCGTGGGCCCACCACTCCACTAAGAAGCCATAATTGATCCCATAACACTTGTGGGTTGTCCAAGCCCATGAATCTCTATATGTCTATGCTAATAAGGTAGGAGCCCACTCAAAGATTGTACGGTGATCCATCATCTCTATAACTAACCCCGTCATCATCCACAAGAATATCCAACCTCTTGAATCTAGTAGTGAAAAACATGAGATGCCCAACATCATCATAGTCATCCGTGGGAAACCCTCTCTCTCATACTCATACAAGGTCTAATAATCAAAATTTATGGAGTATATCACACCCCAGGCCTCATCTCCTTAAAATCATTGCATTGAATCCCCTCTCTCTACGTTTGAAATACAGTAAATAGGCTCCCCCCTAACTGGCATTCTAGTAATATGATGAACATCCTTATGGGTAATGGACATATCCCCTGTAGGAAGCCACAATCCTAATAAATAAAACATATCTTACACATCTAATAAAGTTAAACACATAGATCAAAAACCACATTTTCTCATTCAAAACACCAACCATTTAAATTACAGGTGAAACACTAGTGATTCACCTCAATCTCTAGTGATTGAAGGAATAGCTAGCGATTTTAGTAAACTTTCCCTAGAGCATCTGCACGCTTCAATATGTCCCTAGATCCTTCTAAAACCCTAAAAAATCACTAAAATCCATGAAAAACAAAACAAAAACATGATTAAAGATTACCTCAACAAGGACCATCTTCTATTTACCGCTGGAGGAGGTAATTCAACAACTATTTTCTCAAAAAACATGTGTTTTTTACCTGTTATGATAAGGTCGCTATCGTTATATAGTGAAAATTTATGAATAAACAATCCATTTGGGTATTTATATCCCCAAATTTTCCACGACCTCAATCGCTAGTGATTTCCCTAATCACCGACGATTTCCCTATTTTGGTCTTCCATGTCTACATTGCCCAAGAATATGTCATTCTGGCTTCTGTACAAGTGTTCCATGGTTCTAAAAAAAATCCTATCCCTCAACAACATAGTCAAAACATTGGTACTTTTCATATGTCTATGGGAGACGAGCCCTTTAGCCCCCATCACTTAGTTTTCCCACTCAACAATTTTACCTGGCAAGGCCATACATTTGCAGGCATCAAGCCCATTAGCCACCCTGACAATTGATTCACTAGAATCTTGCTTTGCACCCTCTCCGATTAGGGAAAAACCTTTGACAAATAAAAAAATACACTGGTGTTCACTTTATTGCTCTACAATAGATTCACCCATACCAACACAATCCTTTTTTATCATTTTTGTGTAGTGAATTATATAAAAATGCCACACAAAAAGGGGAAAATATAGACACAAAAAAATTGCATCCCTCGACTTAGACACACCTATAGTCAAAAACACCACATTTACGACATTACACCCTCTTAAATCATCTCTAGATTAATTAATTAATCACACACCCCTCACATCTAAATAATTTAATTAATTAAAATGATGCCCCACTTTTTTACACCTCATTAACCACCTAAACCACCTTCCTAAAAGCACACTAACTATTAGGTTGTGGAGCCTATTTTTCCATGTGTGAAAGTGTTGAAGACTGTACACTAAGAGTACTATACACTTTTCGTGTATCCTCACTAGGGTTCAGGGATAGGCTGGGCCCCGAGTGGGGGTCTGGGGGTGGTAGCCCTTGGTAGCAGGGGCTCGGGGGCGCAGCTTCCAAAATTTGTTTTTAGGCATAAATTTTTTTTGGCCTCGAAAAATGCACCCGACATATCGGGAAACATGCTCTTCTCATATGGGCAATTTTTTTGACCCATAGGTTTATGGGACAGGTTTTTCCCATGGTTTTGATACCCACGGTTTTGTAAAAATGCTTAAGTAGTTGTCTGTTTATATGGTCTTATGCATATGATAGATGGACAAGCAAATGTATTGCAGATGTGTTTTTGAATTCGAGTGTGAATTCTGTAGAGTTTGTTGAGCATAGCTCCAAACGGATCTGGGTATTGTATTGAGAGAGTGGTGGCTTGTAATAAAATATGAGCAAGTGATTCTTGGTGGACGTAGCCCAAATTGGGTGAACCACGTTAAATATTGTCTCCTTGTGTTGTGTTATTTTATTCTGCAATTTTATTTCAAATCTGTAATAATTTCCACATATTAGTTTCTACTTTTGCGATTCTGTGAGGGATTATTCTGCATATTTTATCCCTTATTTCCTAACACTAACATACTCCTAATTAACTATAACTTCTATAAAAGTTAACTCAATCCTAATTAACTACACCTTCCGTAAATGCTAACTCACTCCTAATTAACTAAACATTCCAAGAACACTAACATTTAAACCTGCTAAAAAGACTAAATCTTCTTCTCCTAACCAAATTTACCCATGCCACCACTTTATCAACCTCAAATTTATCTCACTTGAAATAGAAGAAAAATGCTTGTTTTCTTAACTAAAGTAAATATCTTCCATAATTGCTGATGATTTTCCCGATCATCGGTGATTTATAAATACAAGCATTTACACCTCTTTTCAGAGTAGGAGGAATGAATTCACAAGTTTTACAGGTACACCCTATCACGTTTTCAACTCACCAGGAATTCAAGCATTCTGCATCAACACAACTCAACACCACATTGTCCGTGAAAAGTCAAATTAGTCAACAAATTGCTCGTTTTCCTCTTCAACCATCTGATTCCATTCCTTTACCACACCGACATCCTGCAAGGTAAATATTTCATTTTTCATCATTTTAAAAAACCAAAATTAGGTACATTTCTGTTTCTGGATCAATTACACAGTGTTAATTCCTTGTTTTTGATAAAATTGATAGTTAAATCATTGATTTTTACTATGTTTGGAAAAATAGTCAAGTTTCACAATAATCTCTAGCAATTACCCCAATCACCTGTGATTCCTATTTTCTTAGGATTTTTCATTATTTTTTACTGTACTTAACCAAAATGGAAAGAATTTTATTGTTATCTACTAATATTTTTTCTAGCATGATGTCTTCAGATGGCATTAGGAGGCTCTAATTATCCTGCAGGTGATATTGGTGCTTTTCCTTTCATCCGAAACCCACTCTAATGGGAGCAATATGAGATCCTCCACAATCTTGAGCTCTGTGCGATTCAAAATGGGACCTTTCACCATCTAGAGGATATGTTCACAATAACTGAGTGCATACGAGAGGCCACAGAAGCATTCTGGGACACGTAAAATGAAGCTATAAGGCTTTATATAGTCCTCGCATAGTACAGGCACGCTTACGAGACAGGCTTGGACTTATCTCAAGACCACAACACAACACCTATAGTTGAAGACCACAGCCACATCAGTATATCAAGCACCAACACTCCCCTTTCTCACCTCTTTGAGACCCTAGAATAATCCTCTAATTTCATTGTGGAGGATTATATTTCCATTCTAAATACTGACACCACAACAGGGGAAGAAGAAATAATTGATTCCATAGCCTCTATTGTGACCGAGAACCTTTACACATAACAAGAGTATGCTTTATGGTTATAAACCATGACTAATATTAGCTATATATACATCTAAGTTAAATGTGTGATACTCACATTTCTATCTCAGTATCTTGTAGCACAATCACAAAAAACAATAAAATCTTAATTCATCTTTTTGAGCAATAATGTCTTGTTTAAATGCGATCTTTGTAAGTTTTTTTACATGAAAAGAAGCTCTGATATATTAATTTACATGCCACTCAATAAAAAACACAATCAACATTGTGGGTACCCTAGAAACCCCACCATATTGAGGTCATGCTCAGTTTTTACCCCTTGAATCAAATCAATAAAACCAAAAGGTAAAAACCATGCAAGAAACTTTCCTTTCATGTTTTATCATGATGTATTCGTTTGAATTAACTAAGTTATAAATCTTCTTGATGTTAGGTTTTTTAAATTAGCTTATATTAGTTTATCATTCATACATATGGCATGCATGTTGGGACACTCCTTTGTCTCATGTGTATTTTGTTATGTTTTCATTAAAAAAGCTTCATTTTTCATCACTTTACAAGCAAAATTATTTCATTTTTTTAGAATTTCTTCTTTTTTGAGCATGTATGATGGTTTTTGGTAGTGTTAATTCTTCCTTTCAGGTATAATGGAGTTGAATTTCTTGTCAAAACTAGATCTTGGTGGGAAAAAAATCAAGTTTTCTTTATGTTTTCATTTTAAAAGCTTCATGTTTCATCATTTTACATGTAAAGTTCTTTCAATTTGTTACAATTTCTTATTTTTTTGAGCATGTATGATGGTGTTTGGTAGTTTTGAGTCTTCTTTGTAGCTATAAAGGAGGTTTTTTGCTATCAAAACTTGATCTTGGTTAGAAAAAATCAAGCTTTCTTTATGTTTTCATTTAAAAACCTTCATTTTACATGCAAAGTTCTTTCAATTTTTTACAATTTCTTACTTTTTGAGCATGATGGTGTTTGGTAGTGTTGAGTCTTATTTATATGTATAAAAGAGGTGGTTTTCTATTAAAATTGGATCTTGGTCGGAAAAATTCAAGTTTTTTCCCTTTTTTTAATTTTTTGTGGAAGTATAGTTTAAGTGTGGTCCCGTGACTATAAGAGCGTATGCATAACCTATCTTCTGGAGGCCATAAAGTTTGATCCTGAACTTGAAATGACTTTGTTTTTTTTTACAGAAAGGTCTCAACATGAATTATATAATGAATATATAAATTTTTTATTTCACCTTACAAAAAATCAGGGTTTCCTTTCTCATAGAACTTGTCATTATCTTTGCACCTTAGATTCATTTTTTTCTCCAAACTACTAAACCTTGTGCGTAGGTTTCCATATTCACTTGTTAAAGAAATTTTTATCAAAATAGTGCTAATATTTGATATATTTTTTTAAATACATTTTTTTAGTTAATAAAATCCACATATTATCTTTTCTTGTGCTCTCGAATGACCTTTAGGATAAAAAATAACTATATGTATTGGTGTTCTAACATTACAACTATCATTTGTTTAAAATGGTGATAACACTTGATGTCTTGGTTTAAAAAATTATTTATTAGTTTGATTTGACCAAACCTCATGTATTCTCTTCTCTTGCACTTTTGAGTGATCTTGAGAATCAGAAATGGTTGCAATCCTTGGTATTTTTATAATATTATGATTGTATGGTAAACTAGTAATCATTTGACTATAGGGCCATTTACGCTTTCCAAAGAAAAAACAAAAAAAATGCTAATAATTTTTGTGTAGGTTTCCTTGGCCAAAGAAATTTTTCAAAACAATCACACTTTGATAAATCGGATAAAAATGAACAAATCACATTGTATTTGTAGGTTGGGATAAGGGTAAAACCCATCCTCTTTAACTCTAGGAAGTGCATGGGCTTAAGCCTAGAAAATATTTATGAAATATTACCACAGTAACCCCAAAGTAGTTGGCACGTTGAGGGAACTAGCCAAAAAAATGGGAAGGTCCCCCATTACCTATTTGACTATTAAAACCTATGAGGAATACCAAAATTTGTCTATATGTGGCCTTGTTCTTAATTGATTGTGGGGTTATGTTCTATATTTAGAATTTGCTTTAAATACACATACCTCATTTAAAAAAGTATTAGTGAGTGTTGAGTATAAAATCCTTAGGAAGCTATTTAGCATTGGGGACAACTTTATTCTTATCCAATATCATGTGTGCATATCAAACCCTTACAAATCAAAAATTTGTCTTAGTTTCTACCTTGTTTTAGAACAAAGATAAATTTTTCTGAAGTTGCATCACGTAATTTTTATCACAATACATATCACCCTGCATGAATTTCGGCTCCCATTTTATCAAAGTAAATTATCCTAAGTGCTGTCAAAATTGTATCAACCATATTTTGAAAATTAAACCTTGTTTTTCTTAAACTGTATTGAAGTGTTGAAATGGGGTTGTTACATTGTCCAAAATTTTCCTAGTTTCCTAAAAAAAAATGTGACATTCACACCTAGGAAAATATTCATTCGTAGTCATTACTCTGCCTAAAATTGCATAGATTTTAATTGAATACTTTCATCATACATTTTGTACCCATGGACAATATTAACTTTTTTGTCGTTACACTACTCATTTTTTCCTGGATTATTTTTTACTCTAACACAAAACATCCCAAAATATTTGTAGAACACTTCTCATTATGGTACTCATTACAATATTGACACATAGGAGGTGTGCATCTAATCCCTTCCTCTAAAACCCATTAGACCCATTTTCTGATGAGGAACAAACACTTGTTGATCATACAAGGTGTGAGTAAAAACTTCCCCGTAATACCTTTGAATATGACCTCATCCATATGGAAATAAAGTTCCTAAATATCTCATGGATATTCATTTGAATAATGAAGTATAACATTTTATCATGAATCATATTACAACTACATCCATATAATTGATATTTAATATCTTTGGTTTTTGCTATAAAACTAATAAATTTTTCATCTACCTTCATGGGATTTGTTATCAACTCAAGAATCAATTTTATAAGTTTTGTCAAAACATGTATCTTCGTGCATTAATTCTAATAGTGTCAAAGCTTCACTTGGACTTTCTAGATTCCAATATGAAGTTGGAAGTCATTATGCATGCTTTGCAGTATGATATAAATTACTTCCTGCACTTTTTATTAAAATGTGAATAGGTTGTCTATTGTCGTCTTTCTACTAGTTGGTGCCTTCTCCGTACCATTTACAACAGTCTAGAGTTTATGTGCCATTAATTCCTCCTTTAATTTAAGTTTCCAAATGTTGTAATTTATCAAGTTTAACGTATGCATCTTGTCAATGCTAAAGTGATTAGACACCATTTTTAAGCTTTTAATAATTTGAATCAAGAGAAAAAAGAAAAATTTATTACGACAATTGAATGTTCAAACCTTTATTCTTCACTTTTAAAAAATTAGGTTCTTATGAAGGAAAAATATATGCAAAGGTTATTAGAAAGTCCCCTTGTCATTCTTAATTAGAATACGTGTTGAATTTCAGATTTTTTGTCCTCTTTCATGTCGAAATTATCCTATCACAGATTCTTACAAATAACATATTAATTTGTCTATAATTTACATAATTATCAAAAAAATTGTAAAGAAAGTTTTTCTAGTCTTGAAATAAGCCCTTAATTATGATAGTTTTACATACCTAACTATTGTAATAACAAAAAACTTTGCAATAAATTCCTTTTTGAAAAACCAAGAAAAAATAAAATTATTTTTAAATTTTTCTAAAAGTTTTATAATTTTAAATATCCTAAAAAAATAACTTTCTATGATAAAATCAAATTTAATTTTTTTATGAGACTAAGCTCCTTGTTAGGACCGAGCTCAAAACTTATTCGTTTACCAAGTTACTAGTTGAGTTATATATCATGGCCAAGATGGGTAACAAGGTGCCTGATCCATATAAATTTGTTGAGCTAGCCATGTAACACCCACTATATAATTAATCCAAATTAAGGGAATTAAAAAAAAGAAACCCCTTACGTTCAATTGATGATTCTAATGATTAACATTAATATTATTTTATGTTAAATAATCCTACATTATTTAATATTTAGAATCCATCTAATAACATATGATAACCATGTGCAGCTATAAGGGTATATCCAGATCTCCACGATAACCATTGAATCACTCTACCCAAGTGTGTATAACTTGTAATATATGCATCTCCTACGTGTCAACCTAGAAAACATTAAAATTGCATTCCATCCGGTCGATACAATAAAGTAGGGGATTGGTGAACAAAAAATTTAGTCATCTAATAAATTACCTTGGGCATGCATATAAAGCATTGATATGCAAGCTTAGTTTCGAGACTGCACACAAGTTCATGAAACTCATCTTCCTTCACCACACAACCACCTCAACAAAACTATATGGATTCATTTCATTATTTGAGAATTTTATTTAGTTTTGAATAAGAAGATTCAATGTCCGAATCATCCTACTAATCAAAGGATCTTATTAGTTCCACCTTACAATCCCTATGGGAATGGTAGTGACCATGTAATGATTTTCATCATTACGTTCTCACTACCCTTCTCATAGCCATCCTAAGTTAACAGGGGTAGGATATTACAAGAAGACAAAGGGAGAAATCATATATGATTTTGATACATCTTATGTTATCCTTGATAGATGAAGCACCTAAGTCTTTATTTATGACACATTATAATGTGTTGGTACTCGATATTAGATTCTCAAAAGAGGGTTATAGTAAATCTATGAGTTAATAATATTCCATTAGATCCTAGTATCAAAATAACTCAACGTAGTAGTCATTGTTAAGTAGGTTCACTAATCATATTTTGTATCGACCTATTTTATTATAATCACTCATTAAGGATAGATTTATTTCTCTAAAGTACATTATTTGTTATGAATAGTTCATTTAATTCCATAAGGTACAATTATCACTTTAACTTGTTTTCACTATATTGTTAACCTAATTGCCTATGTGTCATCATTTAATATAATTGATCATTTTGAAATCAACATTTAATAAATACCATAAAATAATCAGATTTATTAATAATCAATTGTATAACATCATATTCTTATTTTCATATCCAACAAGATAAGTCAAAAATCAGCCAAATCATATATTATTTTTAATTAAGTGTTGGTGATAAAAAAAATTAGTTGGGAAAATTAGGTTTCTCCACCAATGTTCATGGGCCTATGCCACTCTATATTGAATGGTGAAACTCTCATCATTGAATGAAAACTAATTTAATCCTATCTACTATTGTGTGTTCACTCAAATAGGTCGGGGATCACACAGGAACACTCCACTAAACCTATGGAAATGTTCTTGTACGGGGTACAAGGGATGAAATCACAAAAATGAGGGGGAAGGAGAGAAGTTAGGAAAGGAAATTTACTACCATGAGTAAACCAATTGCAAAGTTCACACCCAATAACCAAAGTAGTTCAAAATTCAATGTAGAAAAAAGAAACGATGAAGCTATTTAGTGAGACTGAAAAAACCTTAGACACCAAGTTTTTAGATTCAATCTATCAAAGATGCAAATATATTTTTTGATCATTATGATTACAAAGTGCAAAAGAGAGAGAAGTAGATGAATACAAGAAAAGAAAATGGAAAAAACGTAGCTCTTATTTCTTGTGCATTGATACAAATTTCAACAACTACAATCTAAAATTACTATAGATTGGAAATTTTCAAAATTTAGGATCCTTTTGAATGGAGAGGACATCCCAATTTATATCAATGTGAATTGAACTCTCATCTCCCCTCACATGAATCTTCACATTCCTATTCCTCTTGTGACCTTTCATTTTCCATCAGAAAAGAAAAGTTAAGTATTTATCATATAATTTTTAGAAAATACTTTTACAATTTTAAAATAGATCACTTAAGTGAATAGGAAAAAGTACAATGATCATTACCAACAAAGAATTAGAAAGGAGAGAGAAGGAAGAGGGAGAAAAAGAGAAGGAGAGAGAAATAGATGTTCTAAAGCATTGATGAAGAACACTTCATCTTCAATAAATATCCGCATTGAGGGATCTTGAGAGGGAAGTTGATCCCTAATGATCTTTCACACACTGTTACCTTGATGAAATCTTGTCCCTTTGGAAACATTTGGAAACTTTTACGTTTTACGACGATGATTCACGATCTCTTCTTTATACACGATATGTAGACATCTTGGACCACCACATGAGTGCTTAAAAACACTATTGAGATGTCCCGATATGGATTCAAGATGACCTACAGGTAATGCTTGTGACAATATTCGTAGACATTGTTTTGTTCCACTAACAAATATGGCCCCAGAATGATGCATCTTCCTGTGTGTACCGAGAAGGTAAATGATGAGCACTGATGAATACATCATTGACAAAAAAGAATAATGTTCATTCCAAAATATGAAACACCACTGCTCTTTTAAAGAAATTGTTCAGATAATGAAACCATGACAATCCTATCATCCCAAAGACATGTATGAAAACCATTAGGAATCAATGATGTATGGGTCACGATTCAACCTTCACTCTTCCGTAATCACGATTCACTGTTACCATTCCCACAAGGAGATCTCCAAAGATATGATCACCGCCAAGTATCATGATGTGAAATATGGAAACATGACTGATGATGATACATTTTTGTACATGGAACAAGGGTTTAATATCTTTATAAAATTGAACTTAATATGATTTTTGAGCTTTTTCATCTTCAATCACTCTGATTCTCCTTTTGGATGCTCCCTGTGCACATTTCCTATTATGAAAGTATTCACTATGAGATCTTACTAAAATTAGTAATTATCATGTAGGAGGATTACTATTTTTAGAAATTGGTTTTCTAGACCTCATATTTTGGTGAAATCAGTTTTTTCTTATATGGGTTTTGGTTTTTGTTACACCTCTAAGGTTTTGGCTTAACCCAATCTCTGGAACGAAAGATTTTAAAATTTAAAATTTTGGCACAAGGAAACTGGGTTTTGTTCAGTACAAAAATTCCATCTTGTGCATGTGAAATACATCACCTATGTATTTACAGTTTATGAAAATGTGAAAGAAAGAAAAAACCCTCGTTTCGATCCATGCCCTGGTTATTTAGCTATGAGTTTTCTTGTTTTCATGTGTACACCTTTATTCTGGAGATAAAAATGGAGTCTGGAGCATGGATTTTTGAGTTTTTACTTACAAAATCATGGTTATGATATCATGGAGGGATGATCTAATTAATTGAATAGAGAAAAAAATGAGGAACCTGGAAAACTTTAACCATAGTTCTCGGTGCAAATAGAGGAATGTGGGAGAATGAGAGAAAGATGGTGAAGTGTTGCATATATAGTTGTTGGAAACCTTGAGGGGAGGGGGCACATTTTTTTCCCCATTGTCTCCTTATAAAGGGACAAGGAGGGAAAAAAAATTCTCCTTGTCCCTAGGTTTCCACTTGGCATTCATGCACCGGAGAAGAGGAGTTGAGGAGGGGGCTGAACTCAAGCACCTGAGACCCATCTTTTGGTCAGATGAAGAACTTGAGGGAAGAAAGGAGGGGAGGAAAAATTTGTTTCCCCCCTTTCCCCTTTAGAAAGGTAAAATGGGGGAACAAAAATTTTCCTTATCCCTGGAGTGACACTTGTCTCACATGCAGGAGTAGGTGAGGGGGCTAGTCAAATAGGTCAAAGGGGCTAAAAGGAGTCATCGGGGTCATATGGAGTGACCATGAAGCCAAAGGGGGTAGGGGTGAAATTTTTTGTCCCCATTTTACCCTTAGAAAGGGAAAATAGGGGTAAAAAAAATTCCTCAACCTCAAGTTGCCACGTGGTACCCAAGAAATTTGGCTAAGTATCGAACATGTAGCTTGAGTGGAAACTTGAAACGAACATAACTTGAGCTCTCAGATGACTTTAACCACACTTATCTATATGAAGTTAAATGTAAATTACCTTTTGAGAAGGATGGGATGGGTATAAATTCTTGAATATGATTTAAACTCTCTCAAAAACCTCCTTTTTATTATGATTATTAGTCGTGCCTGAAAAGAATGAGTTTCCTAGAAAAATGCACGGGGTTCAAGATGAATCTAATTTTTCCACCATGTAAAGGACTGAAAATTATTTCCATTGATATTTTTTGGCTCATAACTCATTCTAGATCTCTCAGAATCACCTATTTAATTTCAAGTACTCTTTCATGATGCAAGACCCTTCGGCCTCAAAAACCTGCTTTTGATGAATATGCTCTCAGGTCTCTAGAACATTATAGAATATACCTAAATCAGTTGCACAATGATCTTGGATCATGGATACATATCCTTGATTAATTTGGGCCTTCAACACAGCTCTGGATATTATGCACTTTTCTTAGAAAGGCTAATGACAATCTTTCTAAGCTTGCTTGAAAATCCACTTTTAGAGATACTGCTCATGAAGTACTTGAATGATATTTTTCTCCCTAGATCACCTATGGAAAAGACATATATAACATACATGACCACTAGAAGGTTAGGATATGATTAATACGGGGAATAGGCTGACCTGGGGGGTGTCCTTAAAGGTATACAATGGAAAATTTTGACACTAACATATAATTGTCCTGATTTCTAATTGAATTTTCCCCTTGAAAAAACATGAGACAATAGTTGGATCTAGCTTTGGGAAATGTTATAGATTGAGCACAATGAGAAACTAGCACAAGGAATCCCAGAATCTCAATTTACTTTGTGGTTCCTTTCCCTATCTATTGGGCTTTATGGAGTCATTTCTTCTAAACACAAACACAAAAAAAAAAAAAAAACTGAAGGGAAACACACTAGAAAGGAAAGAAAAACACAATGGAAAAGGGAAATTATATATAGGGGAGGTATATTTATAGAGGCAGAATATACACATACTTGGTGATGATTTATGAAAAGTACATACCATCATGAAACAAGGGACTGAAATGTGATATTTGAAGTACAAAAACTATTATATGATCAAACCATGTTATTGTTATGGATTTGCATAGGTCAAGAAGAAGAAGGAACACCGGGAATCCATCTTCATATTCATAGTACCCTAAAAAGTTTCTTAAATCAAATGAAAACTTCGTCACCTTTTTTAAACTCTTGCATCTTGTAGCTTCTGCTTGACATCCTATGATCATGAGAATACGTTCCTTCATGTTCTCAAAAGTGGGAACATTTATCTCACTATGAAAACATTCTTGATGTTGTAATTGCAACATATGAACATCCCTTGGATCAGTTAGGCATTCTGAAGGAGTGAGGACAAACTAATTTTCTTCCCATTCAACAACTTCTCGTAATATTCTTCTTTGTTGCTATGAGCAAGTGCTTTCTAGAATGTGTGCCACATCATTGACATGGGGTTTCTCATCATCCTTGAGAAATTATTGCAGTATGGAAATATGTTAAAGACAAATTAGAGCTTGAGAAATGGTGAATGTAATCTTGTTATCCCATTTTTTAGTTTATCAATAAAATGGGATAACCAATCAAAATTTTCATGATGAACCTATTATAACCCATTTTTTATCCAAGAATTATTTTTAAAAATGCCTTATTTTATTTTTGATTCAGATTTTGGGGTTTCATTAACATTTTTCATGTTTTTTGTCATGTGTTTTCCACCCCCAAAAACCCAACACACTTCAGGATTTCAGGTTTCAGGTTTAGAATACATCGGAATATCTTATGCTCAAAACACATGAAATGTGTTTTGTGATTTTCCAAAACTGAAACCCAACACACTGTCACATATCAAAATTTTAGGATTTCTTGCATTGGGTCAGGGAGAATGGATTTCATGTCAAGTGTTTCCTATTCTCCAAACCTGAACCCCGACTCTTTGTTGGATTCCTTTGTATCGGGATTTTGGAACCCAATTACACAATTGCATGAGATGTCACATGCAGTTGGACTTCCACCCCTGAAGTCAATGCATTAAATGTCAAGTTAGAAGTTGGTGGCCCACATGTGTCATCTTACATGTAATAAATGTAGGATGATTTATAAACAAAGAGGTTTTTCATGTCATTCATACCTTTTTACTCCCTCTGATATCCATATTTCCCTCTTGCTTTCATTTTCGATTGATTTTATTGGATTTGAAGTGTTGGTTCACCTTTCAGTAAGTGATCCTCCTTCTAGATGAATGGTATTCTTCTTTTTAAGGTTTTATCTTGTTTTACACTAAGTTGAGGATTTGTTTTTCATTTTTCAAATATGTATTACTCCTCATTTTTTAGTATTTGTTGTTTTATCTTACCATGGGAAGTAAGATTCTTTTTTAGGTTTTATAACTTGTTCATTTTTGGTAATGGTTTCTAATCGAACAAATTGAAAAATATCACTTAATGAATTTTAACCTAAAAATTACATTTTAGGTTTTTTCACATGCTGCAGCAGGTTAATTTTATGATAAAGAGCTTCAGGTTCTCATCCTTTTCAAACAAGTATAGGTTTCTGGAAGTATTTCAAGGTTTAGTCTTTGTTGAGCAAGCCCATTTTTCCAATCCACGTGTCGTGTTTTCCCAAGTGTTGAACAAGATAAAACCCTAATTGTGTATCAAGTTTTTCAAGGTTTTAAACAAGGGTTAAGATATAATCCATGTGTCAAGTTTTTCAAGTTGATCAACATGGTCAATTCTCTGACCAGTTTGTTATAATTTCAGAGTTTCATTATAGGAGGTAAAATCCAAATTTCTCTCATGGATTTCGAGGAGGCTTTGCAAACTGTTTTCTTCAGTTCCTCATGTTTGATTCTAGAAAATACAAGGGAAAAAAGGAATCATTAAAGGAAATGAAGTATAAATATCAAGGATTTGTGCCTCCCTCCAGCATTGACTCTAATGTTGATATTAGAGACATGGATTTATGACACATTAACATGGAGGAATTTTGGAGAAGAGTAAAAATTTCTTCTCAAACTTCATGGATGTAGTGTATTTGTCAAAGTGGGCTACATTTAGCCACTACCTTCCCAATCTCTGCTCAATGTCCCGAATTCATTCTTCTGTGTTCCAACCACTATGACTCAGATACAAGGTTTGTTTAAAATCAAGCAAGTGAGGTGGTCATAAATTTGGATACAGACTACATTAATGAGCTTATTAAGCTCCCTAATTTTGTTTAATACATCATAAAATAACCTCAATCGGTTCAAAAGGATTAGGATAAAGACTTGGATGAATGTGTCAAACATGTCAAAAATAAGTACCTATTGAATCCAAATCCTTATATGTCCAAGTTTCCAAACACTGTTCCTAGAATCAATTTCATTTTGGACATCAACAATATCATCACACTTCTTAGTAGAGTGTTTAGGCTCCCCGATGCTAAATAATTCTATAGATGGATGTATTATCTCCATCATAAATAAGAACGAACAATTTTTTGAATGGGGAACATTTATCAGTGACACTTTAACACTCAGATGAAATAAGTTTTGACTACAAGTAAAGTTCTACATGATGTCATATGTTACTTATGCCAAAAAAAGAATTAGGCATTACTATGGGTTAAATACATTGGGTTATAGGTATTCTGATCATATTTATAAATTATATCCTTAATTTTCACTAAAGGGGATTCAAATGCATTTCAAGAGGGTCAATGATGTTTTGTTTTATGAAAACATATTTAGATTAGAGCCCAATATTTCTATACAAAGGATCTCATATGCCACATAGAAGAAAATATAAAAATGGGGTTACATTTTTTGCAGTTGTAGAAATTCACCTATTTGTGATCCTTAGTGTTTCAGGGATCTCTAATGTGTCTTCCCAGGTACCCAAGTGATAAATGGATCCTTATGGAGTTGGTTAGAAAACTTTTGGATTTTCATAATTTTAAGAAGAGCAACCATAAGGCCATGGTTTCCTTCCCTATCTCTATTGGAAGATATACTTTCTCCTCTGTCATTAAAGCTAAGACCGTGTCAATGAAATGCAAGGGAAGATTAATAATACCATGCCACCAAGGCTAGGATTTGATTATCAAGGTGTTTTAAAGGCATATGGAACCATGCAACTTAATGTTCTAGACCTTGAAGATATTTATATTGACTGTAGGAACGAAGTGGTAATTAGATAAAAGGATATCAACAGATTAACTCTAGATACAATAAGAATGTTGAACCTCACTAGTATTCTTGATAACCTAGTTGATGATGGAAATATCATGGAGTCCATGTATGGACAAATGAATGGTGATAATGTATGGTTTCCTTCGATCGAGTGGTCTGTCAAAGAATCTACATCTATTTAGGAAAAATATGCTTAGATCCTCATTCGGACTAATGCATGGTTATGTTCATGGGGCATTTAGTCCAAGGACCCAAATTTTAAAAAATTACTTATCAAATTCACATCAGAAGTGGGCCCCTCCCATGGGGAAAAGGATAAAAGTTGAATTCCACATAAGAAGGTGAAATTCAAGTTTATTAGCAGTGGATTTAAGTCTCATCCTGCATCATCTTCCATCCCTACTTCATCTGTGGTGGTGATTGAATCCCCTTCTATTTCATATTCCAAGGAAGAACTAGTGAGCACCATGGTTACCCAACCTATCCCCTCTTCCACTCTCATCACTTCTTTGGCCCCTCATATTACCTAACAACCTCATGTGACCCCTTACATTTTTCTCTCCCCTTAATGTTCCTTTTTCTCCTCCACATTCTATCTTGTAGATCTCAACAAACTCTACAGTTATCACTCTTTCTTCCCCATGTTCACCTTGATTACATTCATCCCCTATTGTATCTTTCATGGAAAGAATTTTCTCATCCTTGTGACCTGTTTCAAGTGGAATGGGTATGAATTTAGGATTTCCATAAATCTCTCATCTTTCATCCCTTTCCGAAACTCCAGTTTCCATCCGTCCTCCTCCTCCAACATGTTCTACTGTTTTCACCACCATTATTTCCACTCCTCGTCCTTGGTAACTACTTTTCTCACTCCACCAAGTTCTACTTTGATGATTACTTCTCCTTAGCATATTCTATATCAACCGAGAAACCTAAGACCATTTTACATACCACTTCTGA
The DNA here is from genome assembly GCA_019776745.2 of Taxus chinensis. Lineage (NCBI taxonomy): Eukaryota > Viridiplantae > Streptophyta > Pinopsida > Cupressales > Taxaceae > Taxus > Taxus chinensis. The sequence continues at coordinate 882,447,668 of CM034150.1, forward strand.
AATATCCAGTCAAAGGTTCACAAATATTGATGTTCCCATTGTTAATAAAATTAAGGAGGACATTACGACATTATATTATCATATCAAAAAGGTACATCTTCAAAGTGTCACTACTGAAGGTGATCAGTAGGATACACAAGTTGCTATGGACAACCTTTGTAGAAAAAATAGAGAAACTAAATACTTCAAGGATGAACTGAAAGAAAAGGTTGAGCAATTGATAGATGTCCTAACCAATCTCTCCAAACCCATGCATATCTAGACCTCATATCCTAATCCTAGTCTAATCCATTTGGATTTATTGTCTATGCCCAAAATGGATAAAATCAATCATAAAGGTAGAGCGGTGGATGATTGGATCCAACATCTCCTTGTGTAGGGAAAAAGGATAATCAATGAGGCTATAAACATTTACAATACACTAGAGAAGGTTAGATTGGAGGTTAATAAATTTAATGGTAAAATCTTGGTAGAAAATTGTGATTGGGACTTGACATTGAAAGCTCTCAGTGAGCTTAAAAAATTTAATTTTGAAAATTTGATTACTAAAGTAATTTAGGATGATGCTGATAAGCATTTTGAATTTTGGAAAGAAATCAAATTTTGGGTTAACATTCTTCAAGAGGATTGTAGTAATCTCTAAAAATCTAGAGAAGAAGTGGTCGATGCCACTAACAACATTAACGAATCATTTTCAAAAATCCTTGAAAATGTTTTGGACAATGGTTTGAATATTTTTCTTACAGATGATCTATTTAAGGCATTTAAGGTTCTAGTTGAGAAGGAATATTCTACAGGGGAAGAATTTGATTTGGGATCCATTGACAAGTTAATTCTCTATGAGAATGTTCTAAGTAACATGGCTAAGTTTCTCAATAAATATAGAAGCTTACGAGGAATATTGACAATGTATTCAAGACCCACGAAGTACTGAACCATTACTCCTGTGGACTAGATGAGGAAGAAACTCAAGAGATGATTAGGAAGTTTTAGAAATTTTTCTCTGAGAAAGCTAAGCCTAAAGAGGAAGATGAAAATTTTGATTGATGTATTTACCATATCATTTTTATTTTTCATTCGACATGTCTTTTTCTAAAATGTTGAGACATATTTTAAATTTGCAAGGTTGAATGGGTCTTTGTGCAAGAACCAATCAAATGAACTCTTAATTCATAATTACTATTTTTAGTATGTAGTTTAAAATGTTTCCTTATTTTTCTCCCCCATTTCTCTATAAATGTAAAATGATGTGGCATTACAAAGGGTTGGATATTTTTTCATAAAATAGATCCTAAAGTTGAAGAGATGGAAAAACTATGTGTTTTCTATTTTGTTATTAAAGAATATTAAAGATATCTATGACAAACTTTGTGTTGTAGATATATATTTTTCATTTGAGGTATAGTTCCTTTGTTCAAGGCATTAAATGGTTATTTGCTTTAGTATCTAGTTTATTGAATCTTAATCAAGTTATTACTATCTTATCGTGTGTGATTATATTTTGATCTATATTTTCTTAACTGAAATCACGTTCCTATCTACTATTTTCCTATTCTTCTAAATTTCCTCATATATCTCTTCTTTCTTCCTCATTACACACATTTCTTTCTAATAATCTACTGGGATGAAATCCCAACCCCGAATGGTTAGATTAGTGTAACTATTGTAAGTACTCTTTAGCGTGAATTAAATTAGTAATAAATAAGGTGCATCCCATTTATTCGAGGAAATTTTCCCGTGTCCTGTGGTTGAACCTCATATTGTGTTTCCAAAAAATATCCAACCAACATTTTTGTATTTCTCCACTGGGGAATACAGACACGTAAGACTAATTCTGTTATAACTATTGGCAACTCCGTATTTTATTTTTTCTAATGTTTCTTTCCAAATTCAAGTTGGAAAGAAGGGCATATACTCACACAAACTGAGAAAGAGGTGAAGTTGACCCATTATTCAATCTACTGCAGCAAGATAATTTTAATCTTGCATTGGAAAGAAAATCCTTAGGAAGGGAAATAAGTTCATCACTTATGTGTAGGAATCATGCTACGGAATAACAATACACCTCAACAAATTGTAAATAATTATTCTTGATTGATACTCATATTCCTGCATTAAAAAACTTTCATGGCTACACAAAAACCACAATCTCCTGTCCCTTGGGGCCAAACTATCAGTCCTCTTACTTTGGCACAACCACTACATGGGTTACCACATGGTTCTCATAATAATTTCCCAAAATTAAATGGTGATGGGAAGCAACACCTGGAAGAACACATAGCTGCATTTTTTTGTAGCTTGTGGAGTTTTGGGAGTGGCTCACGAATATGTATCTATTTGGTCTTTCATTGAGACGCTACAGGTTATTGCTACAAAATGGTTTTATCATCTTATTTATATATGTATCAACAACTGGGCTACTATGAGAATAAGTTTTGAGGGTAGATTTAGACTCACAAAAGATTCACATGGCTTGTTAGCACAACTCACATAAATGAAGAAAGATTCACATAAGCCTATGTGTGATTTCTTGTCTAAGTTGAATAAGTTGATCCATAAAATCCTAGAATCTACAGTTCCCACTCTTGAAAAAAAAAAATTCTTCTTCTTCAATGCACAACTTCTTGAAGTGAGTTTCTTGCTGAGAATATATAACATTCCTAGCCTAGCTACTACAAAATCAATAATAATGGAAATTTAATATGATCTCATCATGGCCGATAAGATCAGACAAGAATCTTCCAAGTATAAAAATCAGAGTGCTTCTCAAGGCACTACCAATCTTATGATCTAGAGAATGGCTAATGAGTTGCTAAATCTAAAGAAGTAGATGTATCATCATGCACCAAATGATCCTCATAGGGATATCCCTAGAAAAAATTAATAATAATAATGGTGCTTCTGCTAGAGATAGACATCGCTTACCGGTCACACAACCCATATTGGTCATTCAATCTCCTTATGTTAATGCAGTTGTTGAGGTAATTGAAGAAGAATAAGTAGAATTAAATGATGAATCTAACTATACCTTTGAAGCCTATGGTTACGCTGATAATTCATATGATGATTCAGTTGATGACTCTAACATTGGGTATCTGGAATATGAAGAATATTATTACGAGGATAATGGTCAATATTTTTTTATTTTCACTTGATCTTAGAATTTAAGAAAATAAGTGGAGAAACCTACAGAAAAAGAGGACCCGATAGTTATTGCAAAAAGGGGGACTCCTTTTCCTATTCAAGCAAAGGAGAAACTTGTTGTTAATAAGGTTTTCACTACTACTAATAATCCATCTCCTACTTTTCCCAAGACCAGTTCCCCAAATCCACAAGTAAATATTGAAGGATATGCACCTTCGATTGTTCCCTCCTACACTAATTTAGATATCATTGATCATGCTAAAATAACCAAGACTTAGATGTATGAAGCATAATACATGTAGTCCAATCTAGAGAAATTCAAAATGATTGCCAAGTTTATTAGAAGAAAATCTATCATACCGCATAATTCTGAGTCAAAAGGACTCCTCCCCAATCCTGTACATTCTCCATCTCAAAATAACATGGCATCAAACTCCTCCTCTGGGAATATTGAACCATTTTATTTGTCCTTGTTCATCAATGGTTTCAAACTCAACAATTACATTATTGATTCTAGGGCCTCACATAATGTTATGCCTACAAAGGTAGCTCAGGCTCTAGGACCCACTCTTATAAAACCATTTAGATGCTGCTACTCCAAGGAAACCAATCAGGTCCTACTAACCAGTCAAATCAAGGATGCATAGTTCATGTTTTATGTGTTTCCAAGGACGAGGATCAAGATGACTATTTTAGTTGTAGATATTCTAGTAGCTTATGGTATCTTTCTTGGAAGAGGTTTTTATAGGGATGTAGGTGGATAAATTCATATGGATTGGAAAAAGGATACAATCCCAGTCAATGAAACCATGCATCTTCTTGAACTCGAAGCTCAAGAGAAATATCTGGTCATAAATTCCAACAATACTAAGGCTCAAATCCATTTTGAAGATGCTAGTTTAGGGAACTATTTCATGACCTCAGATCAAGACTCCATTTCCATTTCAATCATAGAAGTGGAAGCCAACATGATATAGAATTTAGAGTTTGATGGTAGGTTCTCTAATTCTAGGTATGGTACATGTGTAGTATTAGTTTCTCCTAAGTTTGAACATTTTCCTTTTTCATTCAAATTAGAATTCAACAATACTAATAACACTACCGAATATGAGGCATTATTTTTAGGGTTACGGATGGTGAAAGAAAAAGGGATTAGGAATCTCAAAGAAAAAAGGGAACGTATAGCTCATTGTGAATCAAGTTAGTAATGTCTATCAGGTGAAGAAATATCAATTAAGGCATTATAGAAACAAGGTTTGGGACTGTATTAAAGATTTCGACACCTTTTCAATAAAAGTAGTACCTAGAGATCACAATGACAAGGATGATTCCTTTGCGGTGTCTCCTTTTTTATTCCTTCAATATCTTGAGTTCAAGGAAAATAAATATACTATTGATGTAGTCTATCAGCCGATCATTCCTAATAATTCTTCACATTGGCAAGTCTTCAACTATTATCAATAGATTTTGACTTTTTTAGAAAAGTCTGATTATTTTAGCGAGCTCTACTTTGAGGCTTCTGAATCAACTTTCCATGAATCTATTTCTGATTCACAAAAAGAAATCAAAGAATAATTTTTTCAACTAAAGAAGCTTTTTTTCCTAAAGGCTTGATGTCTCTTGAATGATTGTTTGACAAACATGATCGCTTCATTCAAAATAAGCAATAGTCTGAAGCTAATTCTTCCACTAAGATTGAACTGGATAATCTTGGCTTTGTTGAGTAACCTTGGATTATAAAAATTGGTAAATGTTGCTCCTCCAAGGAAAAAAGGAAGTTCATTATTCTTTTGAAGAAATACATGGATGTTTTATCATGGTCTTATGTAGATTTTAAGTATTTCAAACCGAAAGATGTGCAACATAGTATTCCTCTTAAGATTGATGTTCAACTGTATAGGAAAATAAAAAATCATTACAACCCCAAGATTTATGGCACCATTCTAGTAGAGATTCAAAAGATGTTGGATGTGATGATTATTTTCCCTGCTCATCATTCCATATGGGTAGCCAACATTGTCCCTGTACATAAGAAGAACGAAGAAATTCACATCTACGTTGATTTTTGAAATCTCAACCAATCTTCGTTGAAAGATATCCCTCCTACCTATTATGGATCAAGTACTAAAAATAGTGACGGGGTTGGAAATTCTCTCTATGTTAGATGGATTTTCAGGATATAATCAAGTTGAGGTCACTAAGGAAGATCAACATAAGAGAGCATTCACTACCCTGTGGGGTACATTTTCTTATCGGAGGATGTCGTTCGGGTTGATTGATAGTAGAGATCACTTCCAAAGGGATATTGATATAACATTTAGAGACCTAATGGGAAAACTTGTTGTAGTATATATGGATGACCTTATGGTCTTTTCCAAGAGAAGCCATGACCATTGTGATCATCTGGAACAAGTTCTGATAAGGTTCTGTCAACATGATATTCCTTTGAACCCTAAGAAATCTATGTTTGCAGTCACAGAAGGGAAATTATTGGGACATATTATGATGAAAGAATAAAATAAGATTAACCTTGAACAGGTTAAGGCTATACAAATTCTCACCCTTCCTACAAGTAAAAAATATGTGCATTCATTCTTTGGGAAGATTAATTTCTTGAGGTGGTTTATTCTAGATTTAGCTGACAAGACTCGACACATTATTGAGATGATGAAAGGTAAAGTTCTATTTTGATAGAATGTCGATAGAAAAATTTCCTTTAATGAAATAAAGGAAGCCATAATTCATGTCCCTTTCTTGGTATGCCAATATTTTCAAAAATATTTTATCATGAATAGCCACGCCTCGGCTCATACAGTGTCTGCTATAAAAATGCAAAATAATGTTGAAGGATTTGACTCTCTAATTTCTTTTATGAGTTACCCTTTAAAGGATCATGAGCCGAAGATGTCCCAAATTGAAAAACATGCCTATGTCCTTATTTGATCAATAAAACATTCTAGGTATTACATCTTGAACTCGCATACATTGGTTCTTGTCCCTGATATGACAGTGAATTCCATCCTCACTCAGTAAGAGTTAAGTAGTCAACAAGGTAATTATCAAAGTGTAGGAATATGATTTAGAAATAAAACACATAAAGCTTGTGTGTGAAAGAGGTTTGTATCAATTAATCACTAAAAAAAAACCTTTAAGAAGAAGCTCATGCAACCGAAGAAAATCATGAATAAGTTCCCAAGGTACTATTTGTAAGTACAATGGATGAGTGGTATTCACATCTAGAAATATGAGCCCTAAAGAGAAACAAACGGTCAAGTTGAGGTTAGATAAGTATGTGTTATGGAATAATGGTTTACATAAGAGGGGAATTGATGGAGTATTCCTCTATTACATAGATAAAATTCTACAAGGTAAGATTCTGGAAGCATTTCATAAATGAGTGTGTGGAGGTCATTTCTCATCATCTGTTATAACTCATAAGATCTTGCAAAAAAGGTACTTTTGGCCCACTCTCTTTCAATATGTATCCATGTGGGTATCAAAGTGTGAAGCTTTCCATTAGTTTGTTGGTCATCCAAAATTGGTAGCACTTCCCTAAGGTCAGTGGTAATCAAAGAACCATTTCTGCAATGGGGAATTGATTTCATCAAAGAATTTAATCCTTCTTCTAGTGTTGGGAATAGTTATGTCTTGACTGCTTCCAAGTATTTGACAAAGTGGGTGGAAGCCATCTTGGTAAAACATGTTACCCTCCGAATTCATTTGTAGATTCATTAAAGATAATATAATAGTTAGGTTTGGTGTTTTGCATAATATTGTTGTTGATAATGCTTCCAATTTTTTATCTTATGAACTCACTAATTTGGCTATGGTTATGAGATTACTTTCACCCATGAGTTAGATTATTACCCTCAAGGAAATGGTCAGGTGAAATCAATTAATAAAAACTTGGTGACTACAATCAGGAAGCTAGATGATGAAAATCAACAGACATGGAACAAGGCATTATATGATGCACTTTGGGCTGATTATATTACTCTAAAGAGAGGTATTAGGATGTCACCTTTTCACATGTTGTTTGGATTTGATGTAGAGATTCATATCTCCTTGGAATTACTAGCCTTAAGGTTAGCCAAATTTATTTAAGATGATACCTTCCAAGATTCCGTTAAAAAAGGAATCATATATGTTGGACCCTAAAATATTGGCTAAGTACCAAGAGGCACATACACACGTAAGATCAATAGATAGAAGGGCGCTCAAGCAAAAATATGCATAGGAAAAGGGGGTTTAAGAAGGGTTTAAGTAAAACTAGGGTGCATGCGTGGGAGGAAAAACAAGGGTTTAAAGGACTTAGCCATATCCGGAATCTTGGAGTCACTTGAGGAAAAATATGAGGACCCAAATAGGCGTGATGAGTGGATAAGGTGCTAGCTTGAGAACCTTGGCGGTCAAGAAAAGGATATTCCATACAAGGAATATTCCTAGAGACATCATTACAGTTAGTGGAAGGTTTCCAAAGAGGATAAAAATTCACCAATGGAGGACCACATCGACACTTGGCAAGTGATATGCTCAGAAGAGAGGTCATGGTGGTGGTCGATGATCCTATTTAAAGAGGTGTTTAGGTCATGAGCATATATACAGAGAGACACAAAGACACCTAGAGAGGCACAAAGAGAATGTAGAGAGAATGCATAGAGAATGCAGAGAAAGAGAAGGAGAGTAACAAAGTTTTGCTACGAAAATGCTAAGGGTTTAGAGTTCATGGTGCTATGGCTTTAGAGTAATTAGTGTTAGAGGATTGTAAGGGATACCATAAAACATATGTATGGGTACTGGGATCTATAACAAGGGAAATAATGGTGAAGCGTATAGTTAGGATCTCTGATCTGATAGGATTATAGGAGCTAAGTCTCTCTCAGTAAGTGTATATCACTCTGAGATGACCCTTTTAAATGTAGTATGGCTACCAGAGACTCTGTTAAATCAATATACATGGATCTATTCTATAAAAACTACTTACAGGTGTAAACCCCCATGTTATATGGCTTATCTTGACTCATATATGATTTCTTGTACTTCTTACACTGTTATATAGATTTTGTGATGCATTAATGAGTAGATATGTTGGTTATACCTTCTACCTTTCAAAGTAGATGAATGTAATTCTGTTTCTGCAAATAATCTTTCATTAATGGTATAGCATCTCCTGCAAATCTCATAGAAAGGAGGGACTCGGTTCCCGCACACACCTCGGGTGAGTGCCTAGCATATACTGGATGCTAGGCCAATGTGCTTGGGGTTAGAAAGAGGTATTGAGGGTAAAATAATGACTACAACTTGGTTTCCATTACCAGGACCTCTTTTGAAGCTATTGTGAGAGAAATTAGTGATGACAGAGAACTTTAACTTGGATAGTATTGAAGTGTGGCTCAAATAAATGGAGGCTGAGTTTCCTCATAGGTTCAGTACTAGACCTAAGTTTGATGCATGAAAAATGGGTGGTAGGAGAACCTGTATCATGAAACTCTATGAGACATTCTTCTATTGTTTCCCAATAGAGTTTTATGACATGTTCTATTAGAATATGCATCAAGGATGAGTTGGTATTATAGACCTCATGTTTGGACTTAGGAGGAATATTAGTGGTTGCATGATGCCTATCTGACATAGACCCATGCTTATTGATCACTGAGTGGAGTAGAGTGTTGACTAGTTATACCTTAGAATATGTTATTTCTACGTATTCTTTCCTAGAGATTATTTATTTTGAGTTCTTAAGGGAACCTAGAGGATCCATTCTTGAATGTTATTCCACTAAGCTATCAATATCCCGGTCATTACTTTGAGTTTGGAATCCTTTCCCATGGCTGGTTAAATTCCTGCTAGTTGTACGAGGCATGAAAGATGGCTTGGTAGAAGGATGGTGGACCTTGCGGATAGAAATGGAAAGAGATGAGATGTGGATTGAGTATAATGAAGTTCGAGAGAGGGAGTTGGCAAGATAGCATGAATATTTACAGGAGTGATGGATTTATAGAGGTAAACATTGGGATGAAGGATTTGAGATTCACGCAGTAGGACATGGAACCTAAGTAGTCAGACTGTGCTACCCACATCTTAGAAAGCATGGAAGAGAAACCTCCTTGGATTCTGGAGAGAGATCTCTTCATATGAAGAAAAGGAGAAGATTCATCAGTGTGCACATCTGAATCCACCTAGTGACCAACCCATTAGCACTTAGTTTTCCAAATCTAGAGATAAGTATTACTAACCCAGTTGGTATTGGTGGAAGTAACCAATCAGTCACCTAGAAGGTATAATTTTTCATTTGGTACATCCATGGTTGCATAATCATTTCTTGTGTTTGGAGGTATATTGTATGGTATAACATTTGGACAAAGTATGGGTAGCACAAATGCTTGGGTATCATGTCTAGAAAGTGGCATGGGACACACATCTCATAGTGGTGTAATATCATAGATTGTTGGCATGTAGTTTAATGCGACCAGTGGGGATACAAGGTGATAACCAATTCAGTACCTTTACCAGCTATGGGAGGTGGATCTGTTGGGATAGGTGGAGTAGGATACTAGTGGACCTGGTGAACCTAGAGGATTTGGAGGAGCTAGTGGGTCAGGATGAATAGGCACTAGTGGATCTAGTGGATCTAGTGGTGGAGGCAACACCAGAGGGAATCCAAGTTCTAGATCAGGTGGATAAGGGCCTCAACCACCTCACAAAGTGTTATTTGAAATTTCTTTACATATTCCATATTACAAAGGTGTTGAGGATGCTATGCAGAGCATATACAAAAATGTGTGTTGCTATGATGTGCACGAAGGGGATCACTACCTTGAGAACAGAAGGTAAGATATTTTATAACAATGACATTGCAAGGGCACACACATAGTTGGTACCAAAATTATGACCCTCATTAGAAAGTAGTAAATTATACCATGTTGTCAGTAATGCCCTCTATTAGCTAAATTCCATATTCCTAATTTTTAACATAAGAGCATTAACATGCGATGAAGGAGATTCAACAAGGTATGGACAAAGAGTGTACAGGAGTATGACACATCACTTTAAGACTCTCTTGTCAAAATTATCTTATGATATTCATCCTTTTTAGCATGTCTCAAAGGTTTTTTGGAGGATTAATAACACCCTTCTAGGAGAGCGTTGTCTCATAATACTTTCATAGACCCACACGAGGCCTTAGCAGGTTTCCCTATGCAGTTGAGACTATGGGAAGCATGGGGATATCAGTATTAGTCATTTTTCTTAAAGCTTAGATTTTTGCCATGGACAAAATAGCTATAGAAGCTATCTGCGAAACTCATCCCATGAAGACTCACAATGGTCTATGGTGCACAAATTGTGAGGTAGAGGGGGACCATGCGAAAGATAGTTTTTCTCAGAGATCGTTACGTGTCATGTGATGGTAGACTGTGAGATTTTCCACAGAGATCATGATGCAAGTAGGTGTGTCCGTCTGACTGTTGCAGCTTGTGGTCCATGAGAATGTGTCTTGTTATTGTAATATTTGTCCCCTCTACTACTCATGACACTAAGGATTGCAGATTCATTAACCAGATATGTGATACCATTGATATTGGTGTGTGCACTAGACCAGTGTTGTAAAAATAGTTTTGAAGGATGATGGTCATCACTATGAAGGACATGTGCGGATGGAGGAGCTCGGGGAAGAGGATTTTGCATGGAGGATTTAGAGGCCATGTGGAAATCACATGGAGGAAGAAGAGGTGGATTCCCTTATGGAACTTGTTTATAACTGTGGGTCCACATAAGTATTACAAGTACGTGAATGTCTTGACCTACTATAGTTCTCTTGGTGTGGGAATAAGCAAAAGTATGAGGAGTGCCTATGAAGCTATTTGAACACATGATCTAGACAACAATAGAAATATATGGGCGACCGAGATGGTAAGACATGAAAGAAATAAATAATCACGGTGGATGAAAAGGGTGGTGCGTGAGTCAGAGTTAGAACCTGTACTCGTGACGACATGAGCTGAAGTTGCACACACTAGGGAAATAACAAAGTAGAGACCACTAATTATAAGAGAAGAAGTTGTGATATGGTAATTATCTAGACCCTACCTATATAGAAGGAAGTTCTATCAAGAGACCATGGATGTAATCAGAAGTCTTCAAGGGGAAATTTAGCGTCTAAAAGAGAAATCCATGAAGTTATCATCTGAAGAAAAGTGATTGAAGATCCTCAGTCATATATAAATGATTGTTAGAGAGGTGTGTAAGATGTTGGGATAAGAAAATATCATTCCTCTATTAGAATAATGGTTGAGGGATAAGATACCAAGTGCATTAGAGGAGAGCACAAGAGGTAGGTTTTGCATGCTAACCTTCCTCCCCACAACCTTGAATATGATAAGGAGATTACCTTGAATGCATTTTTTGATGGATGTCTCCTAAGTAATATTCTAATTGACATGAGCATGGAAATTTAATATTCTCACCCTGGATGCCTAGAATCAAATGGGAAGGTCCCCATTACAACCATCTTCAAATTTGTTATATATGGACTAATAAGATGAAGGAAATGCCCATTGGTGCTCTTACAGGATGTTTTTATCACTATCCAAGGGGAAATTTTCACTGGAGACTTTGAAGTCTTAGCGCGTGCTGAGGTAAAAAAATTTCCAGCATTACTTGGGCAACCCTTGGTGCTATAAGAAAAATGTTGAATTACATTTTAACAAGGGGTATATAAGTGTTGAAAATAAGGAGGAACACATGTATCACTCCTTTTATGAATGGGAAATCAACTCCCTATATTGTGCCTTTAGGAGAAGAAGACCTAGACAAAATTTATGTGTGCACTATCAGGGACCCTGAGGTTGTGCAATCAATAAAAGAAGGCATTATTTAGTGGGAAGATGCTAAATCTATAAGTGATACAACTAGTGTGACATGTGACAATTGGGTGCACATGACATATAAGTTAGTTAGAATGAATTTAAGAGGATCTCGTGATGCGAGTAACAAATGTGCATACTTAGTCAAGCAGCCTAGGAGGAAATAATTTGCCAAGTTATTTTAGGGGAGCCGGCCCTAATGTTTTCGTGTGAGAAGTGGAGACCTAGTGGAGATGTGAGATCAAAAGGAGAATGATGGTTTAGATATACCTTTCTCATAACCCACAACACATTGGTGGCCAACCCATCACAATAACCTTCTAGAGTGATGTGAAGATGATAATTGATGTTCTTTATTAGGTTTGTTCCAAAGTAATGTACCTATTATCATACAAAATTATCATGGGAAGGAACCTACCTTGTTTCACGTCTAAGTATGTGAGAAGTCATGGATGGAAGCCGCATGGAATCCTTTCCACATTTTTTATGGGTGCATAATATTTACTCCACTTTACAAGGCTATGTGTGCATGTATGGTACATCCACTCAGAGATGTGCACTGTTAGATAGGAAACTTGACAGGAGTTGATGATTGATATCCATCAACCTTTCAAATATCAAAGTATTAAGCCCGTTGGTGGATGAGGTCATTTTAGGTTGTTAAGAACCTAACTACGGGAGATAGTGCCATGGTAGGAGGATAGAATACTAGAATCATTTGGTGAACCTGAATTAGAAGAACATGCTTTTATGAGGAAAAATCAGAGGAGATATATCTTGAGCATGTATGCATGGAAAAAGAGAAAGGAAAGTTGGTCTATGTGATTGATAATGAAGATTTGGAGAACTTGTATGTTAACCATATTGTGGGTACACGTGAGGTTATGGATAGTGCTCATGATGAATAGTGCACACGCCTACCATGAATCCCTAAAATCCGAAGAAGGTTAACATTGGTTTGGAGGTGAAACCTATGGAGGATATTATTGGATATTACTAGACACAGAAGGAGGTTTCAAAGATCATTGATCTATTACATGAATTATTTGGGATTTATTTCCACATGGGTACTATGAGCTTAAAGGATTTCACCACTCCTTGGGATAGATGAATTTCAAGTTAAAGGACGAGGTGCCCACCTAATTCAGAAGATAACTTAACGAATGAATCTGAATCTGCACGTCAAAGTTAAGGAGGAGATTAACAAGGTGATCACATCAAGAATAATTAAGGCTGTTGAAGAATCCGAATGGATAATTCCAATGGTCATAAACATTAAGAAAGATGGGAGGATAAGGATTTGTGTTGATTATAGTGATCTTGAATGTGGTATGTGTTATTGACCCATTTCTAACCTCGTTCACTACAGAGATCCTATAAGGAGTAGCTAGGTGTGAGATATATTATTTCATAGATGGATTCTCAGGATATCATCAGGTTAGAATTGCAAATAAGGACCAAGAAAAGATAACTTTTTTCCATTGAATGGGGAATATTTTCCTACATGTTCGTGCCCTTTGGACCGAAGAGCATGCACCTATCGTGTTTTCAAGCATTTTGGTGCAGGAATTTCAAGACTTCATCCATAAGTTTATTCAATTCTAACTTGATGATTAGATGGTATATGGATTAGTAAGGAAACATTGTGATAATCTAAGGCTGATGTTTGAAAGATATCGGTAGTTGAGGATATCCCTCAACATTAAGAAATGTGTTTTTGGTACTCCATTTAGAACCCTGTTGGGGCATATCATATGTAAGGAAGGATTGCTAGTGGATCCTACCAAATTTTAAGTTATTATGGGATTGGGGGAACCTACCAGCCAGAGCGCGGTGTGTAAATTCCTTGGGCATATGGGGTATTACGGGAAATTTATTAAGGGGAATGCCAAGATCTCCACGTCGTTGGAAAATTTTCTAAAACACAAAATTACATTTCACTAGGGAGAGGCGCAACAAATGATGTTTGATACATTGAAGAATAGGCTTATCATTGTGCCCATATTACGCTTTCCTTCTTAGGATAATCCATTCCATGTACATGTTGATGCTTTAGGGATGGTGATTGGAGCAATCTTAGCACAACATGGAGAGGGAATTATTGACCACCCCTTATGCTTTGTTAGTAGGAAGCTAACCCTAGCATAACATAACTATACTACTATTGAGCATGAGGCATTGTCAATGATCTACATGTTGCAAAAATTCAGGATGTATCTATTGGAAACACCCTATATATTCTACACATACCATATGGCATTAAAGTACTTGGTAAATAAACCCATTTTACAAGGGCACATATGTAGGTAGGTCCTATTGTTTCAATATTTTGAGTTTACATTTCTTGTGAAACCGGGTAAGAGTAATTTGGGACTTGATCATTTATCAAGGATTGACTCAGGGGAGGATGCACAGAGCATTTAGGATATAATTCCAAAAGTCTAACTATTTAAATTACACTGCGCGCCCTCTGACTTGGAAGATATTGTTGTATTTCTCAAAATGGGTGTGGTGCCAGAGGCAATGAAGACTTTGGAAAGGAAGCAGTTAACCATACACGACATTCCCTACATGTTAATTAGTGGAGACTTATACAAGCTAGGCCAAGATGAGGTTTTGTGCCGGTGCGTGTTAGAGCATGAGCGTGTTGCAATCATGGAGGAAGCACATGGTGGAATTGCAAGGGGAAACTATGCAGGGAATGAAACCATGCGCAAGATCCTTCTAGCATGATTTTTATGGGAAATAGTTTACAAAGATTATATTGAGTATTGTAAGGTCTGTGACCACTGCTAGCACCTTGCTAAACAAGGGAAAAGAGATGAAATTCCATTAAAACCGATTGCAAGTGAAAAACCATTCAAGAAGTGGGAAATTGATGTCGTAGGCCCTATTTCCCTAGCCTCATGAAGGATAGGTTTGCGCTATATCATTACATGCATAGACTACCTTACAAGGTGGGAAGAAGTGGTGCCTACAAGGGATTGCACAGTGGCCACAATAGCAAGATTCCTGTGGGAAAATATAATCAGCATATATGGATGCCCCTTGAGCTCAACAAGTTATAGGGGTACTCATTTCTTGAATGAGATAGTTAAGATATTGTTGGAATAATTCATGGTAGCCCACCACAAGAATAACCCTTATCATCCATAAGTTAACGGGACTACTGAGGCATTTAAAAAAATTTGAATTACACGTTAACTAAGATTTGTGATGTGGGAAGAAAGGATTGGGATGATAAAGTTTCTATTGTGTTATGGTCATATTGGACTACTTATAAGAGACTGAACAAGGCCACACCTTTTCAAATTTTTTTTGGCACAAAAGTGGTGTTACTTATTGAATTCATATTACCATCACTATGTATAGCACACGCAGGAGGATTAGATGATGAAAAAGTGCTTGAGGAGAGGATTGATAAGTTAATGCACTTAGATGAGAGGTGGACTATTGCTTGCTGGAGTCAGAAAATAGAAAAATATAGGTAGAAGGCAAGACATGATAGACACATCAAGAAAAAACAATTTGAGGTTGGGCAGAAGGTTCTATTATATGATTCCAGGATTATTTTCCATCTTGGGAAATTCAAAATCCATTGGATGGGCCCGTACATTATATCCTATATACTTGAATCAGGCACTTGCCAGTTACAAGCATTGGATGGAACATGGTTACCAAGCCATTTCAATGGGAGTAGGTTGAATTCCTACGATAAATAAGTTTCTTTGTGTTTGTAAATAAGGTGGTATTGCCAATTATCCTAGGTTTTGCTTTGTTCTAGTTTCCTTTATTTGTGGTTCCCTTTCTCGTTGCTTTGTGTTGTGCACGTTTGTGAGTTGGCAGCCACTTATTATTTTCAAAAAAATTCTATGCACAGAGGACCATGCATCCATTTTTGAGTTGGGTGGAGTGATGTGACAAGTACTAGAAGCTATGGTTGTGCATGGCCCGGCTTGAAAAATCAAAAACACATGGATTGGAAGATTACACGTGGAAAAGGTGAACATAAGGGAAGATTGGTGTTAAAAGGATTTAAGAATCCATGTATAAGGGTAAAATCACATGAAAAAGATGAGATTGGCAGTGGAAAGAACTTTTTCTAATACATAGAAGAATAATTGACTTCAGCGTGGGAAAAAGAGCAAAGAACTCTATGATGAAGGCAGTTGCACGCCAAAAGGTTGTGGAAGTGTTCACGTAGGATTGAGCATGGAGGAAAACTGCTGAAGGTTTGGATTGAAAAAATTCCACATTTATTGTGAAAGTACATTGGTAGGTGGCATGGCGTTTATTGCAGAGAAAATAAAAAGTTATAAATAGAAGATCGAGGGTGTGTTATTTTCTACCTTATGTTTTAAGTTATCAAATAACTCTTGCAGACTAGGGCATCCTTCCAAATAAATTTTGAGAAGAGTTGTGAAGATCTACGTGTATATCTAGTTTGATCAACAAACCAAATTGGAAATAAGTACATGGGTGTAAGTGGATAAGGTTGTGTGGAATAATCCCATGGGTGTTATGCCATCTTGTGGAAAAAGGGTTTTCTAGGTTCGGGTTGCATTGCTAAGGCACAAGGTTTGAAGGAATTTTTGTAAAGGATTAGATCCCCAAAGTTGAGTACAGCCAAGATCAGGAGAAAGGAAGAAGTTGTAAGGACCCGATGAAGGAATTCCACAAAGGAAAATAGAAAATGTTAAACCGAAGGAGGGCAAGGGAAAGGGGAAACAAGCTATCTTTACTAGTTTCAATGAAGAATAGTACATGGAAATGCAGTACCCATATGGTGTATTTCTTGGTAAAGAATGGGCGTCTCACGTTGTAGACACAAAAATTGGGTCACACTCCCCTCGGTCCCTTTTCAAATAGCCAACTTAAACATATTCACCTAACCATGACCATTTTACCCCACACTAATATTAGTTTAATTATTTATAATTAAATTAATACCCATGCTCACAATATTAATTATTTAATTACCTTAATTAAAACTAATTTCCACCTCACCTAGACACCTCACCCCACCACCTCACCTAGACACCTCATCATAAACCTATTCTTAGCATGTTTCCCTTTTACTAGGACTCAATATCCACTCACCATAACTAACTAAGACTTAGTCCTACCTACCTTAATTAACTAAGAATTAGTTCAACCCTAAAATGACATGCCTATTCTGAATCTAACCACATTCCTCGTTATCTAAGTAAAAATCCCATTTTGATCCATGAGAATAGACAGATCTGGCCAAGAGATTACCAAGATCTGTCACTTTTAGTAAACCTAGGATTTCCTACCTTAACCGATGTTGGTCAACCCTAAACCATCATCAGTCACCCTAAACCATCATCATTTACCATATATTCATTTTGGTAACCTTATTTGAGAGGTTGGCCACATTCTAGAGTTTTGGAATCAAGGAGATCTGCATGCAAGTAAGAACCAAATCCCTTTCACACATCTAGACAGCCATAACTAGCACCAAGATGGATCTAAAGGTATTTGTATTCATAGTAGCATTCCGGGAAGCACTGTCATGACATTGAGCACCATTCCACAGATCAACCATCACCATCATCTAACCATAAAATCTACAAGCACCAATAAGTGTATCTCCAACCTACATGATTTCATACTTATTTATATTAGAAAGTTTCTTCATCTCTGTTTATCAATATCTATTTTGATTTTTCATCCCACTCTTGTTACCTTCCTGTGAATCCAACCATTCCATCACCCACAATCATTTAATCACCTACACTTTATCCCTGAATACATCTGAGTACCCCCAACACCATTCAAAAGCTATCCATTTCCCTCACACCCATTGTCTTACCTCAAAACGTTCTCAAAACCTAGTTTATTAAATTTCTACCATCTCACCTTAACCATTGTCGGTTCCCTCTTGACCGTCATCAGTCATACCTCACCGATGTTGGTATTTTTATTTGGTAATATTTCCAATAAAAGAAACCTAATAACCTCACCCAAGAAATCTAAGCTACCCAGAATTTAACCCTAATATGTTTCAACACCTTGACTACCTACCCTACTTCTAGATTTGATCATAACCTAGCCTATTGTATTAGATTTGTTTATTGTGTTTAGATGAGATACCTAAATCATATAAACTACATTAGGAAATTATTTATTTATGAAATTTCTTACATTAAGTTATATTAAACAGTAGGTTGACTGCCATCAAGGAAGTACCACACTTCCTGGATCTAGCACACGTTAGGTATCCCACTAACATATATTTTTTAACTCTCTTTTGTGGTCTTGTTGTGTATTTCAGGTAGTTCCTCATTACCAAAAGGAAGCTCTCATAGTCAGCATTGGATCAAGAAGTCATAACACACACACAACCTTTAAACTGATCATCACAACATGTATTCCTCCTTGGCCCATCACCTTATCTATTTTTTCAAATCCATAAAGAAAAGGGTGAAAAATTTTGGCACGCCCGGTGGGACCCATCAGGGGTTCTTTTGCATTATATTCATTCCTAGGTGAAAGTTGTGTGTTTGTTTCCCTTTTGAAAATATTCCACATTAATTTTCTTCTCTGGAATCCTCCCCCTCTTTCTATTGTCTAAAATAAATCATGCTTTTGATGTTATAAAAATAATACGTCTTTCTTTCATTATCATTGCATTAGTGAACAATCATCCCTCTCCTTGTTCATCAATTTCTACCTCGAATATCACATTTTGATCCAGGTTTTAAAAACTTGTAGAGCATTCCGATTTGTTATACTGTATCTTATATTAAAACTAATGGCAAGCTATAAGTTGGAATTCATGCCCAGATGATGGTTGACACAATTGAATCATAGAAAGCACATTCTCTTTTCTCTCTATTTTCTAAACTACACAAATTGTAATATACACATCTTCTTAAACAACATCCCACTTGGCAGAAGCTGTCAATGATCACATGATCAAAGGATTGACAATGGGCACCCAACTGGTTATGTCTGTCCAGTCACCCATCAAAGAAAGGCCTACCCCGGCCAAAACATAACCTAAAACCTCACCTTTAGAATTCCCTTCTTCATAGGAAGCTTTCCCAACCAAATAATTTGTTCTAAGTTCATGATCCAGTCCTTAAATAGCATAAGCTAAACACACTAAATTCACTTGTAGAATTACATGATTTTCTTATCTTTGTTCTTGACTTGTGTTTTGAAGTGTGAGGTCGTATTCTCCATTTTTCTTTCCTTTCACACTCCATAATCATAGTTGGTGTATTCTGACTATTTATGAGTGTTTCAGGACTTGTAATTAACCATATTCACACTTCTGGGTTGGTGTCTCATTTAACTTTAATTCACAAAAATCAAATTTTCTTAATTCGATAGATTTCATAGTAACTGACATCGGTTTACATCTAACCATCATTGGTTTATTTGACCAGTGTTAGTTCCCTATGTTTTTGGTCAGTTTACCCAAAAATCACTCATCTTATCTTCTTCTCTATTGAAAATCTCTAGACATCACTGTTAACCAAAATAAGCTCCCTCTTATTTGGGTTAACTAGCTTCCTTTTGTGCCTAGTCAAATTTTTACACATTTCAGGAACTCAAAATTTTCTACGTATTGCTTCATCAGATAGAGAATTTTTTCCCCTTTCTAGAAAGGTAAGGAAATCCTCCTAACTCCTTGTATTTTGCAAGTTATGGCTCGACAGAGTTTCGAGGGGAAATTTTCCCTAGGTAGGCCCGTGGAGGTAAGGAGGAAAGTTTACCAAGGAAATTGGTGAGTAGGCAGACCTGTGGGAAATTTTTTGGCACTTATCCCTTTTGGGAAAAAAACTCAAAGGAAATTTTTTCCCACAAGCCCGCAAAGGATAAAGGAAAATAAATTGATTAAGGCCCACAACCAATGAAATGATGCCACGTGCTAAGGTGGAGCAGTGGGTGTCGGAGAGAACTTCAAGTTTTTTTATTTTTTTCAAAATATGTCAAAGGAAGAAATAAAACCACATCCCCCATGGCCAATCACAAGATGCTACGTGTCCATTCATCGACGGAGATTGGGTTGTCAGAGGATTTTGGAATTTTTTCCAAAGTGGTGAAAAACGTAAAAATGAAAAATGGATCCGCATATCCACAACAATCAGAAGGTGCCACATGTCTCAAAGCGGAAAGGCCGTGAAGAATTTTTGGAATTTTTTCCAATTTCAGGAAAGACGGAAAAAGTTCAATTTTTTCCCCGCGAACCCGATTTTGCCCTAATTTCACCATTTTTGCCCTAAATCTTCAGAGGGCCATATCTTTTGAACCAGAGCTTGAATTTTTGCGTTTTTTGTATCAATGGAAAGTTGTTGAAATCCTCTACACGATGGATACTTAAATTTTAAATTTTCAAGGATTTTTGTGGGAGAAAAATGGGAAAATTCCTTTGGAACTAGAAAAATTGTAGAAAATGACCCCAACCACCAAAATTAATGAAGTATGGGCCTCTTTTTTTCTCTGCAAAGCAATGTACAATGAATTATGGGTTTTTTCATGGAAACCCATCATTTTGCAAGATAATTTAATGAATCTTGTTAGTGGTTGGAGTTTTAAAATCAATTTTCCCATGTTTTTTTCATTTCCTTCATTCTATTCGAGCGATAAAAGCCAGTTTTGGCTCATTTTGTAAAAATTTGTTCATCCTTCTTCTCTGCCTCTACCTTCTTTTCTTCCCCAGGGTCAAAAATGGAGTTTGAACCTCCTCCCCTTCTCTGTAATGGATTTTTTTCCTCTTACTCATGAAATGATGCACTGTGTAAATTATGAGCAGTAAAAAACATGTTTTGTGATGCATTTGTCCATCCTTGGCTCGTTTTCTTTGTTGTTTTCCTTACCTCTCTTCACTACAGGGTATTTGTGCATGTTTGGATGTTCATTACAAGTTTTGGAGCTGTGTTCATGGAGTTTTGGGACATTTTCTATGTGAAATCCATCTTTGGTCTGTGATGCACTTGTCCATCCTTCTCATTGCTCACCTGTTCTTGTTCCTTCTCTGGTGTATCACCGTTTTAGTGTAGGCTCTTTTTTCCCCTCTTTTCTCTCTCTCTGTCTCCTTGGCATGGTTAGATTATGATTATATTAGCTTTCCTGCACTAGAATATCTCGTGGCGGGTAGTTTAGGAAGAGGAACCAGCCTTCTCTGGAGAGCTTTCCCCATTTGCAAAGGTCCCACACTTTGGGAAAGATCAATTTTGTGCAATAACACCAAATGACTTTGCCTTAGAAAATCAGATCCATAACTCATTTGGAGGTGCTATGAATTTTCACTAATAATCACCATAGCCTCTGCATTCAGATATTATTGATTAAATATAGCTTCCACAGTTGAGTTTCCTCAATTTCTGTCTCACTTTCTTGAACTTTTGTTTTCCCACAGTAACTGGCATCAGTTACTGTGACCATCATCAGTCACCTAGTAACCGACATCATTTAGCCTAATCAGCATCGGTCCTTCTATTTTGATTTTAATGAAAGGACTTTCAAGTTCACCTCTCATAATTAATTATTTTCCATCCCTTCTATTTTTTATGTCATTTACATAATACAATCTTACCAAGTCAACACTTATTCACATAGTGTTGACTCGTAACCAAATTAACACCCTCATATTTCACACCAGCCATCAGCCACTCCCATCTAATCCATCACTGTCATCCATCCTGTCACTTATGGATCCAACTCAACTTATCCTCATTACTACCGATGATGAGGAGTTCACAAGACTCCTTGATTAGAACCCTGCGGACCTACAATATTATCTTGCCCACTCATCCACCTGGGACTCTTTAAGATAGTTAATATATGACATGCCCATATCTATCCCTCCTACTCTCACCCCCACCTCTGCATCAGCTAGCACCAGCTCAGCGCTACCGTCATCCACTTTACCACCTGTGGTGTCTCAGCTAGGTCCCACAGCCGCTATAATTGTAGTGTCTACGTCATCTATCGCACCTGCGGCGTCAGTAGTTCCTCTGGTGGTTGCCTTAAGTATAGCCTCATCTACACCCACTACCTCACATATACCTATTACATCACAACCACCTCCAGTTTCGTCAACCTACACCCCTTTCCAGAATCTCGTTCTTTCTATTCCACATTCCTTACCCCCAATAACCACTAGAGTTGTTATGACTACCTCACATACTTACACATACTACCAACAACCCCCGACCTCGTCTATCACTTATTCTAGATATGTACCACCTACATCTATTCCTCCTATGTAGTTCTCATACTCAACACTACCATACACTGGCATACCACCCACCTCATACATTAAACATCAACCCCCTTTTTTGCAAGGGGTACCCATTCGTCACAACCTACCAATGACATCATTAACATGATGATGGAAAAGATGCAGACCTTAGAAGCATCTGTTCTTGGCTCCCATAATGCTTTAACTAATGATGAAATATGTAAAGAGCCTATCCATCCATCTATTCCCATTCGCCCCTACCATGTGCATTGGGAAATGCATAAATTAAATCACTTCAATAGTAAAGAAGACCAGCATCAACACTTGCGGTTGTTCAGACATTGGTGCTACCTAATTGCCCATGATGACACTTTTCTCCTATGAACCTTCCCAATGTCATTGATAAGACCAACATTGGATTGGTATAGTGGACTACCTGGACATTCCATTTATTCCTTTAATCAAGTAGCCCAAGCTTTCTTAGACCATTTTTCAATCAATGTTATCAAGAAATTCACCATGACTGATCTCTATTCAACTTGATGGTATGAAGATGAATCTATCACAGATTTATTTTCCCACTGGAAAAGTATTATCAACTAATTAATGTTCTAGCTACCTCAGACTGAACTTATTGAGTTGTTCACTAGAGCTTGTACCAGACACATCTCACCAACTCTGCAGGTACAAACCTTCTTAACTTTTAAAGAAGCGTTCGACATGGCATGAAAGCTAGAAATTTACGCCGTTGAAGAAAAGAAAATCCAATTACAAAACAATAATGCCCTGTTCAAATCAAACAATTCTTCTTCATCCTCAAAACCTAAAAATAACTATTCAAAGCCCAAAGGATCTACCAATGCAGTAGTCCTTTCAGAAGGACTATCTCATCCTTCTAATCAAGCCCAACCTTCTTCCAATATTTCCCCTATCTAGGCCTTTCAGCTCCGAAGGGAGCAGTGGAAGTACACTTCAATTGGAGAGCCCTATTCTTCAGTCTTGGAAAAGCTTATTAAATCTGGTGCCACTACACTTAATCTCATAAAACCTCATACTAGTTTTGATCATGCTCGTCCTATGCATACATGGTATAAAGAACACAAGTACTGTAATTACCATCACGTTAAAGGCCATAGTGATGGTAACTACATAACTTTTAAGAGCATTTCTCAAGACATGATAGATAATAGAGAACTTGTCATGGACAACCTGAATGCGCTAGAAAATCAAAATTTTCATATCTTTAAAAATTCATTCCCTAACCATAAAAAGACGTCTAATCAAAATACTGAACCTTCATCCAGTGACAATAAAGTTCATGAAATCCACATGGTTTTTGATATAATACCAATCATTCCTCAAATCCCACCTACTTCATCTATTGAGGAAATTTGGGCACAAGCCCCTCTACCCACAGAGGATCATACCCTATCTACTCCTTCACCCATAGAGGAGTCTATACGTACCCAAAAGTTTAGGGTATTACACCGTCGGAACAATGTTACACGTGCCCCAATGATGATATAGGTCTCCTCTCAAGGTGTTTGGGATCCAAAAAATCTCTCCAAGTGTAAATTAACATCCCACATACCCCACCTAGCCTCTGTGTGCTCTATTTTACTCTTCCCCCCTCTTTTCCCCTGCTTTTGGTCTTCAGTAATGAAACCGCCACCCAGGTAGGGCGGCGATCTTGCAACCGCCGCCCTACTCAAGGTGGCGGTCCTTCACGCATTTTCTAGAATTTTTTTTTATCGTGACTCATGTAAATTTTCAACTTTTACCAAGCTTTTCATCCATTTTTGCTTGTACTTATGATTTTGGTTCCCTGGAATAGTGTTTCTCCATTGTTTATAGTAAAAGAGTTCAAATTGGATTTCACCTTTGGGTAAATGGGAATTCTATAAATAGCTAGTTTGATTACAAGCAAATGGCCCCTCAAAATTTTTCTCTCATCTTCTCATTTCAATAGTTTAGTCTTTCAGTTCTTGTTTAGGAATTCAATAGTTTCATTTGTTACATGCATAGCTAGTCTTGTTTTTTTGTTTAGAAGCCACATGATCTTCTTGTTTTAGTGTTATTACTATTTCATACAATCAGTTGAGATAGGATAGTTTCAGGTTCTGGATGTTTTGTTTTGCTTGACTCGTGATAAATCCCACTAGGAATTGCATAATCCAAGCTCTGTTCTCTTGCACTATCCCTCTGCTACTCACATTGTATTCAATCTACATCCAAAGATGCCATTGTTCCAATACCTACTTCTGTCGATGCTATCATTACATGCTTTTTTGGATTCACGTGAGCATGAAGGAAGGAGGAGACCACACTGAGGGGACAAAGCCTCACACAATCAAATTCACCACTGTTTTAAAAAATCCAGGTTCAAGCTATCAAAGTTTTACTTCAAACATATCTAATAGAGTAATAAATCATTTCATTTCAGTTAATCTCACTTTCGATATTGCCGGGGAAGCTATGGGGATTGATAGTTTCTGAGAAACTATTATTCATTCCTCACTTCTGAGGTAAGATTGGGGGTCTTTCAAATAAATTGGATCAATTATTAGTTATTTAGAATAGATTCACAACTACACAGACAAGTAGCTATACTCAGCTACCTTGTTTGTTTTAAACTCTGTTATTAGATTAGTTGTCATTTCCTAGATATATTAAATAGTTTTTATCTTAATTCTATTAAAAACACAAAAATAGAGAATTTATATATGTTATAGATATACTTTGCATAATTAGCTTGCTTTGCTTTAGTTAGATTTACATTATTTCCTTTTGTATGACAATCACGAGACCTAGGGAGCCCAGAGAATACATATTCAAGCCAATCATGCCTCAACCCAATCTTGTTACAGAAATAACTAACATAGACCAGAATCTTAGAATCCAAGTCTTCCGAACGGCAACGGACCTACAAGAAATCAGCCCGCAGTTAAGAAGATTAAACATAGAAGACGACAGAGCACATACATTTTGGTCAAACCAGCCAAACTACAGATTACCCTAGATAAATATCCACATGACTGTAGAAGGGCTTGAAAGAGATCAAATTTTTGGTTGTGATCCTTTGGTCCCATAGCCAGATACATGATACATTCTCATTGACATAGACACTAGCTTAAGAATTCAAGTTGTCAGAATGCCTGTAAGGTACTCTGAGAAGATTGCACAACTTTTAGTTCTAAACATAGAGGCTGAAAAGGCATATGACTACTAGATATCAGGGATTAGAGATTGATTCTTCACATGACCATAGGAGGTCCACAACAACCACGAATCTATGGTTGTGATCTATAAATCCCACAACCCAACGAGCCCACAGGACAATCAGACATTGATGTTGGTTTACACACGTTAGTATTTAGATCCTATCCACTTCCACTAACCATTATCGCACAATTATCCTCACTAGACATAACAGCTAATCTAGCTAAATATTTCTGGACTAGACTAGAGAATCAACCATAGAATCCACCATATATCCACCTTCCATTTTCATGACCTTATCGGGAGACATATATGAAGCACCCATAGGTTATCTTCTGCATATCCCACAACCTATAGATCGTATCATGCCAGAGCTCGATATTGATTGGATCCTTTGAGCAGTCATCCTCGCCGATTGATCTATCACACTAGTTTAGGTTAGAAGGGCCTTCTTTGCCTTAGATTCACAGATTCCATTAGTGCACGTCGAAGACATAAGATTTCCTAATTAGTTTGTCTATACCCCATGTATATTCCATCCCCACCGGCTGTCTCGGCATGACCTCGGGAGGTCAAGTGCAAGGAAGAGTTACTTGTAGATTCCCATGCTCACTTGTCACTTTTCCATTGTACAGAGTCACCCTCATCTCCCCCTGCTCTCATAGGGGAACCCACAGTTTCTAATAGAACCATTTCACCATCTATCTCACAGCCTACCGAACTGTCAATGATTTTAATTCTCTCATCCACAGGAGAATCATCATCATATTATCCTCCACCAAGGGAAAGGTCTACCTCACCCGACCTATTATCTCTCCTACCTATGGGATATTCTTCAAACATGCCACTACCTGTTGGGGGTAGTTCTCCCCCAGCATCCTAGGATCCCATTGACATGATCTTAGCTCTGTTACCTACAGAGTCCAAGGCTAGATAATCCCCTATCTCACAGACATATTTTATAGGTATTTCCACCAAACCAACTCCATCTTCTTCTTTAACAATCCCATTTTCATGGTTGGCCGATCACTTAGATTACGTTGATAATTCCATGCTCTGGGGACGTCTTTGGCTCCCCTTTTCGACTCAAATGAAAATTTTTCCTAAAGATACTTCCACGATCTACCCAAAGGTATTTTCAGAAGCCAAATCAACACTGACCATGTCAATTGAAATGACTTCTTCATCATCTCTACCTACATCCAAACCTTTACCCACAACTACAACCAGTCCCAAACCTAAAAACCTACCTACACCTATCTCTTCACCCGTATCTAGACCCATCACTACTTTGGGTGTCATGCCGAGATCAATCCTTATTCACCCACCTATTAAATTGGACTTACAAACATCATCTCAAACCCACACCAACATTATCCCTCCACCTAAAAGAAAACCCAACCTTCTAGGCCGTATACACTGGTCTTGCCTACCACACATTTGTCACCTTCCCCCTTTTTGTCCATCTTAGGGCCCCATCAATCAACCCTGATTAAACAGTCTCTTACCCAAGGCCAGTGAAAAGCTAAATAGCCTACTACTACATCACGAGTCTTTTTTATACCTCATTCACCCAAAAACAAAACACCCTCACCCTCACCCGTTCACTTCTTGACACATATACCTCCACCAGTTACTATAACCCTAACCTTGCCTATACGACTTCAACCCATGTCTTCTACCCAACCTCTACCAAACACCTCCAGGGTAACTTGGTTTCCCCCATGGGTAACCTATCCTCTTCCACCATCGGATTTCCCTTCTGCATCCCGTAATCCCGTGACACCTTTACCCAAGAAGGTGCAACCAAAAGATAAGAATCTAATATACTCCAATAGGGTAGTCAAACAAAAAAACCTTCCAGTGCTAGCTCTTCAAACATGCCTTTACCCAAACAGATGCCATCAAAACCTTAGACAACTCCACTTACCAAACCAGTGGACCAAACCATTCCCCATCCTATAAATCCTCTTCCCTCATGATCATTCACATCTGTAGCCAAACCCACACTCACTTCCCATAGTGATATGTTAGTGGGGTCCTAGGCCAACATTTTAACTAATCTCTTAGAGACTTCCATCATCACATTACCACCACTTTGACCTTATGATCCTCTCAAACCCAAATGGAAATAGTTTTATGACACCAATATTTGTGCCTATCATAACGTGTCAGGACATGATGTAGAAAATTGTAAGGCTCTAAAGACCGTTCTTCTCCAACTTTTTCCTCTTGAAATTTTTTTTGATGATGATGACCTTTTTTATGAGGACCATGTTCCACCTTCACCTATCACCACAGATCATCGTCCTTTACCCATTTAACAATCAACATCTCCACACCCATAACCATTTTATCCACCTCCAAAATTTGAAATGAACATGGTCCGTATTAGAGAAGTGGCCAAATCACCACCCAAATGTCAGTGCACCCAGCTCACTTCACAAGGTTTTTCCCCCCAGTGAGTTATTTCCCCTCATGTTGTTACACCACTCATCCTACACATTCTCCATTTACCACCTCTCCTCAAATTAAGATGGTTCACATTACCACCCACGCTCAGAAAGACAAAGGAAAAGAAAAAGCAACTAGCCCATCAACTGACCCTGTGCCCAATATACCATCTGCATCCATGCCCAAAATCACCATCCGCGGACCTACATACCCTATCTCTGACAGGGTCACCCATCACACAATGATAAAACAATTACATCAGTCCCCTCTAAAGATGTCATTATATGATCTTGTCCAAACTTCTGAATCTTATAGACAAGCCCTTATTGAGGTTTTGCAATCCATTGAAGTTTTACCCAATGACCCCACACTAGTGACCTCCATTATCACCCCTCACCATGTAGCCTCACTTACCAAATCATCTCCTTCTTCTACTTCCATGTCCACTCTTCAAGTCGCCTCCCTTAGCTTCTCTGATGAGGATATTGTACCTCTCCAGTTAGATGACCCTAATCCCACCCTTTTTATTTTTGTCTATATCGATAACATACACGTACAATGTGTCATGATCGATGGTGGTGCTAGCATTAACATCATCTCCTCCTACGCATAGAATAAAATGCATATCCCTTCTAACTATATGCATAATAACCCAATTATGTTACGCTCCTTCAACAACGCCATTACCTCCACCCTTGGCACCCTTATCCTTCACATTTGTGTAGGCCCTTGCACTATCCCATAACTATTCTACATCTTAGAGGGAAAGTTCCAGTATAACATATTGCTCAACAGACCTTGGATTCATGTCATGGGTCATGTCCCTTCAACTTTACACCGTTGTTTAAAATTCAAACATGAAGGGGACAACTATACCATTCCAGCTGACCCTTGAATATTCAAGACTTGTAACATGTTGAATCAACCCAATGATGTCCTTATACTAGTTAAGACATCTACCACTACTACCACTTCTTCTTCAGCCACCTGCCTCACCCACCATTGTTACTGCTACATCTTCCATAATCTAACTCCTCTATTCCCACTACTTCTCGCAGCCTTCTGTAGTATGAGCCAATAGCTAACACATCTAGTTCTCAAACAACTTAGGCTTCCCATCCTTCCCAAATCATCTAGTGATTCATCAATTCCCACTACCCACATATCAACTACTGATCCCTTAGAAGGGTTTTTTTCAATGCCTCACTCTAGGGGAGTACCACATTTATAAGATCGACACATTCCTTACTCCTCTTGAGAGTATGGTAAAATTCACTGTGAAATCACCCTCGTTATGATCTACCAAATAGGTGAGGTTTTCCCCTATGGTCCTCCCCATCTTTGCACTGAAATTAATGTATGGGGGACTTGATTCTTCTACCTAATCACTCGAGCCACCTTCCCAAGCTCGACCATTTTCCTCAGACCTTTAATTTCTCACCATTCACTTCTTCACCCACTCCTTTCCTCCATCGCTGTGCTTAGAATGGCTTATGGATTTTGTTTCTATGAACAAGGCGCCATACACATTGTCATTCCTTACACCACTCATAAGCATAAAAACCATAGTGGAATTGGATTTTCCACACCACATTCCAAGAAGGCACACGTTGATTTCGTTGAGGAAGAAAAACCATCTTCACCCCATTCACCAACGTCACCACTTTCACCCACGAATTCCATAGATCCTGAATCTATCCCTCCTAGATTTTGTTTTTGTAAATATGATTTCCCTAGGACCTCTAATTTATCAATGTGATGACAAGGGTCCCTCTTCTCTTACCTTCCTATATCCAGACATGATCAATAACGATACACCTTCTATTAATGTCATTCAATGTCAGGACGATGAATCTATCCTCACCTACCTTGGTGTGGAAGATTCTTATATTCACCAGTTGTTACCTTCTGAGACACAAACCATGTTGAGCGAATCAACTATCAAAATCAACATTAATACTCAGGATGACCCGCACATTCTAAAGATAGGCCAATCCGTAGATACTACTAAACAAGAAGCATTTACTTCTTTCCACTGGGACCATAGCAACGCTTTTGCTTGGTCCTATGCTTATATGCTTGGTATTGTCCCAAACATTGTGGTCCACAATATCGTAATCATTCCTAATGCTAAACCCATAAAACAAAATCTGTGTAAAATGCATCCTCGCATTTCTCTTCTTGTCAAAGAAGAGCTTCAGCACCTTCTCTAAGTTTCCTTCATCCTACCCATTGATTATCCCCAGTGGATTTCTAATATCGTTCCTATCACAAAATCAATAGGGGGACTCCGCACTTACACGGATTTCTATGACCTCAACTTAGCTTTCCCCAAAGATGATTTTCACTCTACCAAGTATTGACCAACTAGTTGATCTCACCACTAGCCATGATATGCTATCACTCATGGATGGTTTCTCGGGTTATAATCAAATATTACTCACTCCATAAGATCAACACAAAACTACCTTCATCACTCCTTAGGGGACCTTCTACTATCGATCCATGCCTTTTGGCCTTAAAAATGTTGGTGCTACATATCTGCGAGCCATGACTTATATCTTCCATGACATCATGCATCACATATTGGAAGATTACGTAGATGACCTTCTTTCCAAATCTAAACATCAGGCCAAACATATGACAGTCCTTAAGGTCATATTTGACCTTCCTCATCATGTATTGTGTACACCTTCAACCTAAGAAGTGCGTCTTTGCGGTACTTTTAGGAAAAATCCATTGGTTTCATTGTTTCTTTACGTGGCATAGAAGTTCGATCCTACTAAAGTGAAGGATATTCTCAGAAATGCCTCCACCTACTAATCTCCATCAACTTCGAAGCTTGCAAGGTAAGTTGTAATCTATTCATCATTTTATCTTGCAACTTTCTGACTGCTTCCTACCATTTCATCATCTCCTCAAAAAGGATGTCTTTTTCAAATGGGATTATGAATGCCACAAATCCTTTGACACCTTAAAACAATACCTTCTTCAACTACCAGCGCTAATTCCTCCTAAGGATGACCAACCCTTTTACCTATACATTTCTACTACTGATCATTCCTTAGGTGCCATGCTCGCTCATCGCGATGAGAAACAAAAAGAGAAATTAGTTTATTACATAAGTCGTACCATTTTGGACTATGAAACTAGATACACACATACCAAAAAACTCTGCTTAGCCTTAGTTTTTGTCGCCACCAAGCTTATTCATTACCTGCTCAACCACAAAACCTTTGTTGTCACCAATACTGACCCCTTACATTACATGTATGGCTAAACCCTACCAACATCAACATGCTACACGTTAGCTCATGCTTCTTGCAAACCTCAGACCTCGAATTCATCCATCAAAAATATATTCAAAGGCCAAACCATCACTAACCAGCCCGCAGATGCACCCATCTCCATAATTCAACCCTCGAAACTTCAATTTTCTAAATGAATCTATAGCTACCCTCTCCTTGGATGATACCACTTACCAAAGTAACCTTATTCTTTGATGGCTCCAAACATTAGCGTGGGGGTGGTGCTAGTGTTATCCTCATTCCTCTTGATAGTGAACCTATGCCTATTATCTTTCAAACTAGATTTTGATTGTACAAACAATATCACCAAATATGAAGCACTCGTATTAGGTCTCCAAGTTGTTTATGCCTTAGATGTTAAATCAATTAATATCTTTGGTGATTCCAAGCTGGTTGTAAACCAAGTCAATGGTATATACCAATGTCGTAATGAAATAATTCAAAAGTATAAGCATCATATAGACATGTACTTTTGACTACCTTTGACTGTTACGAACTTTAAACCACCCCACGTTCTACCAATAAATTTGTGGATACCATGGCCTTCCTGGCTTCTCAAATACCCGCTTTCTCCTGCCAACTCTAAAATATTTGTCACAATACAAAGGTTACAATCACCCTCTTATTTACCTCGTGAGGTCCAACTCTGTTAGGAAACTCTTTCACCTAACCCACATGACCTTTGGTATAAGTAGTTTGTAGACTATCTTTCCCTTTCTATTCTACCTCTTGATCTCACTCGTGATGGACAACTTGCCTTTCTTAAAAGTGTCTCTCACTATGTCATCATGGGTGGTCTCCTTTATAAGTGTGGATTTGATGGTATTCTCTTACAATGCCTTACAAGTTCTGAAATTCCCTACACCATCAAGGAAGTTCACGAAAAAATTTGTGGAGGTCACTTTAGTGGTTTAGCTATCGCTAAGCACATTCTTCACCTTGGCTATTACTGGAAAACCCTAAACCGCAATTTTTGTGACTATGTCAAACATTGTGTGAAATTCCAACAACATGTTAATATTCATCACACACCTAGTCATGCCTTACATGTTGCACAAGACCTTTGGCCTTTCTCTCAATGGGGTTTGGATCTTGTTCAGAGAGATCAATCCTCATTCTTCACAATTCCATCAATGGATTATAAATGCTACTGAATATTACACTAAATGGGTAGAATCCATTCCTCTTCATTTCTACAAAATCTGAGAAAATATGTGAATTCATCAACCATCACATCATTTTTCACTTTGGTGTTCCCTCACCGCCTCATCACTGATAATGGAAAACAATTCAAAAACAAAACCATACGCAAACTTTGTGATAACACTTTTGGAATTCAACTCAATTTCTCATCACCTTATTACCCACAAACAAATGGCCAAGAAGAATCAAAATAATAAAACCTTGAACAAAATTCTTATGAAAGTAGTTGACGATACTAGGAAGGATTGGCATACGCACATTCCTTTCTCCTTGTGGGCTTATCACACTAGTATTGACACTTTGACTTGTTGCCACACATTTCTCTCTAGTCTACGGTACCAGAGGTTGTCTTACCTCTCGAAGTCCAAATTCCATCTCTCCGCATCTCACTACAAGTCATGCTCAACAATGATGAATTTCACCAGGACTGTTTAGCACAACTTGAGTTGTTAGATGAATGTCATCTCAATTCTCTTGATCATCTCCAAATCTACCAAAAACGTATCAAACATGCCTACGATAAGCGTGTCCACGAATGAATCTTCTAGGTCAAGTGACCTCTGTCTTGAAGAAAAATCAACATGTAACCAAAGAAGATAAATTTAAACGGGGAAAATTTTCTCCTAATTAGCTTGGACCCTATATCGTTACTCATGCCTATGGATCAGGTGCTTATCTTTTGTCTTCACTTTAAGGTAAACCCGAACCTGAGCCCCTCAATGCCTTGCATCTTAGACCATTTTATTGTTGAAATCAAGTCCTATATCACTTTCTATCTATTGATCACTCATCCCTTGAGTGCCATTCACCTTCCATGTTACCCATTTTGAGGATCAATGACTAAACAAGAATCATGTGATTACCCGTCACCTTTCAGCCTTATCTTCAATATGAGTATCATGGCTCTACTCATAACATGATTCTCATGGATACTTTTCATCTTCTTCAAAGATGGAATCCCATGATCATTCGTCACTTCAAACCATCTCTTTCATAGTTAACCTTTGTGTACTATGGTTGTGTTTTCTAAACAAGAACCTAATCTTTCTCTATATCCTCGTCCATGACTTAAATGTCCAAAAACAAAATGGTATTCAAATATTTGAGTGAAACTTCTAGCAAAAAAATGACTCCCTCAAAAAGGACATCTCTTATCCCGCCATTATAAAAAGACTTCTCCCTCGAAGGACAACTATATAAAGTCATTGCAAAAATACAATAAAATGTTCAGAAGCTTCCCGCATCAACCAATTTAAAGAATACCTCAAGGAGATAATATACTCATCCCATATAGACTTCCTGCATCAATCAATCTATCAAAAACAAACACAAAAGAAGAAAATGATAACCTTTGGTCATGGAATTTCCTATTTTGATCATGGCTTTCTTGCCAGGTAAACATGTTGTCATACACCAAGTTACACTTAACCACATATTTTCACCTCATGGCCTTTTCACCCTACAGTTCTATCTACTCAAGGGACTCACCGTAATTGTGAAATTTCATGATCATGTGACTTTCTTCACCCTTAGAATAGTCCATTATGTAATGCCTTTTAGGGTCTCACGTTCATAAGCCCATCTCTAGTATGATAGACTCATTAAGGTTCTTATCAATTAGGTGGCTCTTTTACCACCTCTTACCATTCACCTTCCTTATTACTTCTTCTATTATCATATAAAGACTAGACCATTGACACCTACATTTAAACAACTCAACCATGGCTATTACCTACACTTAATCATACCTAAAACCTACCAACCCTTTCCTCTACCTCATCACATTCTTCCCTAACTTATGGGAGAACTACATTAGCCTGAGGCCCCTTTTTGTCAAGGCTATATAGGCAGTACTCTGAGGGCATGGAGCCCTTGGAGATAGCTCAGCCACCCTTTACCCTAACCAATTTCCCCTTCACTTTCCTATTCACATTCTTTCTTAGTTAGTTTCCATTTTATATCATTTGGAAATTTAAACCATAACATGCATAAACATCACCATTTCATATCCCATGTTACAAACAACTTAGAACTTAAATAAAAACCATAAACCATGACTCAATCATGAAAATGACCTGAATCCATCATGCCCATACCTAACTCCACCATACCTAGCTGACCTAACTCCATCATGCCTAAATTGACCTAACTCAATCATGCCTAAACCGACCTGACTCAATCATATCTAAAAAAACCTCACTCCATCATGCCTAAACTGACCTGACTCCATCATGCCTAAACCGACCTTACTCCATCATGCCAAAACCAACTTGACTCCATCATGCCTAATTCACCTGGTTTTCACCCATATGCATATAGCAATGGAAATTTTTACAACATAAGCACAACATCATACCATAAATATCACCATCTCTATAAAAATCATCAAAATATGTGTGTCCATACATATATGCACTGAAGCAAAATCAATACATATATACGCCAATACAAATACATACATGTATCTCAAAATCTCATATAAAGCCTCACCATCTTCAGCATGCAGGCTGGTATAATAATCAAAAGACTCAAAAACTCTCGTGTACATCCTAGCTATCTTCAGCACGTAGGCCAATGTAAATAAAAAATATACAAAAATCTATATCTTGAAAAACTATGGTGACTAATTGTCACCCCACCAGATGTCTAGGTTGGTCTCATCTATCTCCTCCTCGTCTCCTCTAGGCTAGTTACCTACCACCATTTCTCCTCCCTGTACGGATCTAGTCCTCATCTCTTCCTAGCCTGCTATTGGGTCCATCCTTTGTGAGTTATTCGCCTCTTACTGACCCTGCCTATGGCCTCATAGGCTCCCTGTAATCTTTGCAATATGTGTTTGAGATCTATTCCTCTCACTCAAGGCCTGATGTACCATGTACTCTGCATAGGAAGGGATGTCTATCCTGGAAGCATTCAAATGATCTTGGTAGTACCTAGCCTCATTCATTGCATCCCTGAACCTGGCCATCGGTACTATCTGTGGTGGTGTCATCGATCTTAGACCCTGTACCTGTACCATGGGACCCTGTCACTGAGCCTATCTTAGTGCCTGTGCTACGACCTAGCCCTGTAACCCTGACACCTATGCATGTAGGGTGGCTACCCCATAGGGCCATAATATGGGCGATGTGCAGTGGCAAACTAGCCCTATAACCCTGCCACCTATGCATGTAGGGTGGCTACCTATCCCATGTCTCCATCTCCATCCTGTTTGGGTGCCTGTCCTTGGGAAATCTAGGCCTGTAAAGCCACCACATGTTCCTGTAATATGGCCACCTATGCCTCAGACCCTATCAACTGCCCCTGTAAACCTATAATCTGGACCTATAAGGTAGCAACCTGGCCCTGCAAAGTATCCCTCTGAACTGTAAGGGTATCCAAGTTTGATTTCCCTTGCCTAGATGGTGTTGCTCATAGCTGGACTACCCACCACTAGCTATACCTATCTATAGCCCTGATGTCATCAATCCACCGGTCTAATTCCTGCTCCTCCTACCCGGTTAGCATTTTCAGCTATGGTAGAGGTAGAGGCCTCTCCACGTCATCCCTAATGTACTGAGGGAATGGTGGTGGCACATCCTAGAGTAGCCCAAACTACAGTCTAACCCTATCTACAGGTATCATCTCGTGCTCACCGGCACAATGCCCCTGTATCCACCTAATTAGTTGTAACTCGTCCAGCTCCACTTCCATCTACCTGTATGAAGGGAAGCTAACATACTACCTCCAAATTATGTCAACACAAGATAATCCCTCCAACACCCACCTATAATATGCCACATCATGAGTATCCCTCGCAGCCCTATGCTCTCTAACAATAGGCACGTAATGCATGTACCCAACTTGAACCAAGCCCACATCAAATGCATCCATCTGGGGCATACCAACTAGATGCACACATACTATGTGCTCATATGCCCAGTAATGTAAGAGAAAGGTGCAGCAAAAACTAAACCTCTACAACTGCCCATAAGCCTATGACTCCCTGTATAACTACACCAAGTAAGTTGGTGCCCAAGAAAAATGGGTCCTATCCTCCATCATGTCATGGAGAACCCCCATCAGCACCAGTGGGAATCTCCCACCCTCTACATCTGGTAGCATAAAATAACACACTGCCCCTATGATCAAGACCACTAACTTCATCTCTTCAGGATGGGTTGCATACTTGTCTCCATAGCTCAAGCTCACGCTATGGAACCTCATCTCTGCCATCCCCTCTCCAAACATTGTCAACACTAGCTCCTCTGATGCCTCTGAAGAAATGGATTAAACTTGTGCCCCCACTATCGATAACCACAATATCCTATACACATCCTCTAGGGTGACTGTGATCTCACCCGTCGGCAGATGAAATGTGTTGGTCATTGAATCCCATCTGTCGATGCATGTGACCATCAATCTCAGATCTTGAACTATGTTCTTCTATCATCTAACCCCAATAAGGTCAACATCTATAACGTGACACCACTCCTT
This sequence comes from Taxus chinensis, assembly GCA_019776745.2. Classification (NCBI taxonomy): domain Eukaryota; kingdom Viridiplantae; phylum Streptophyta; class Pinopsida; order Cupressales; family Taxaceae; genus Taxus; species Taxus chinensis. The sequence goes on from CM034150.1 coordinate 882,484,555, forward strand.
TATCGACATGCTCCCTTGTACCACTAGCAACAAAGGTAGTACTTTATCTCTTATCTGCAACTGGTCCCTAGCCTGCACCCAACACATCTCTTACCCAACAAACCTATTCCCAAGCCCTCATTGCTTATTGTATCCCAACCCTACATATTTACCCTTTTTACACCCATACACTCGTACCATTTATACTTATTACCCTACTCATTCTCAATAAACTTGCCTTTTCACCTAATTACTTATCTTTTTCTCCTACCCTACCTTGTTTCTTGATCTATTTTTCCCAAAATCCGACCAGCATCATTCCATCATGACCGGTATCAGTCACCTACTATTTGACTGATGTCATCTAATGCAAATTGACGTTGGCCAAATCTTGATCAACATCATTCACTGTCGCGGCGACTGAATCCGAAACAAAACCCCCCTATTTCTCCCAAAATTCTCAAATTTAACCTAGAACCCTATCCTACCTTACCCAAACCTAACCTAAACCCCTCCCCACCCCTATTTACCCTACCTAGGACCTCCCTCCTCCCTCATTGCAACATTTTAACCATAAATTCAAAATTATACCCCACCTGACACAGTTTTACCCAGCACCAATTTTACCAACCTATTTAAACAACTAATGACAAATTGGGATCAAATCCTACCTCATCGTAGTGCCATCAATGTGGTGGTACGTCTGTCCACTACACTAGTGGCCAACCTGAACCTTTCCTGCCTTTGCCATGCTCAAATCTCGAAATCCACTCTACTCCAACCAATCAAATTGATCCCCCTGAGCTCGTGGACCCGTCTCCCTAGCTCTTCTCACCAACTCGTACTCTCCACCTTAGCTAGGTACAATGTCATGTCCTTCTCTCTTAGAAAAAGTACAAAATGTCAAACGGATATGTCATTTTATCCAAAGTCACAACACAACAATGATTTCATAAAATACAGAATTTTTATTTTATAAACCCAATGCAACCTGACTGATGCCGGTCATATTTGTGCCCTATCTAACCAATGTCGGTCACCCTATAACCAGCATCAGTCACCCTTAAAGATCTTTTCCCTTGCTAAGACTCCTTTTACCTACAACTATTAGTGTCAATGCACATTTTATCATTCTGGACACCCATTGAACCATACCTACAAGCTAGACCTACCCCTACATTTCCTTCATTGCATCTTAGGAGTTGTTATTTTACCTATACCTTAGCCTTACTTGTGTCATGACATATTTTCCTAAACCCAACCTACCTTGTGTGACCATTGACCTTATGTACTCATTATACCTTGTGATGTTGTTACCGATGTTGTTTTAGTTGATTAACCATACCTTTCCTATCGGTGTACCAGTTATCCCGACCAAATCTTTGGTGTACCAAAACATACCCAAATGTTCCTACGCCTAACCTACATTGTGTTTCCAGACCATATCTTATACCTTAGATACCTGAATCACTTCACCCTTGTTTGGATAAACCCATCAACCTTGGACGATGTAGATTTTGCAAGATCTTCAACATGGTACCGTGTTCCAATCTATACATGTGCGTGTATTTGATTGTCATTACCCATGACCCGATTTTAACCCCAGCCTATTACCTATTACCCTAGATGACTATCACCCTTTCCCATAGTACTCATAGCCTTCCCACCTATCTTCACCAACTACACATTTATCAAACCACTTACCGATTTTGTATCACACCTCATCAGTGCCTAGTTTGAGAGGGATCACCTTCACCCACACATGGGGCAATCACTTCATGTTTTTGTCAGCATCGCTTACCAATACAAGATACAAAAAAAAAGGGGAAAAATGTAGACACCAAAATTGGGTCACACTCCCCTCAGTCCTTTTTTAATATCCAACTTAAACATATTCACCTAACCATGACCCTTTTACCCCACATTAATATTAGTTTAATTATTTATAATTAAATTAATACCCATACTCATAATATTCATTATTTAATTACCTTAATTAAAACTAATTTCCACCTCACCTAGACACCTCACCTATACACCTCATCATAAACCTATTCTTAGCATGTTTCCCTTTTACTAGGACTCAATATCCACTCTCCATAACTAACTAAGACTTAGTCCTACCTACCTTAATTAACTAAGACTTAGTTCAACCCTAAAATGACATGCCTATTCTAAATCTAACCACATTCCTCATTATCTAATTGTAAAATCCCATTTTGATCCATTAGAATAGACAAAGCTGGCCAAGAGTGTGCCAAGATCTATCATTTTTAGCAAACCTAGGATTTCCCACCTTAACCAACGCCAGTGAACCCTAAACCGACGCTGGTAACCCTAAACCATTTTTTGGTTACCATATATTCATTTTAGTAACCTTGTTTGAGAGATTGGCCACATTCTCAAGTTTTGGAATGAAGGAGATCTGTATGTAAGTAAGAATCAGAGCCCTTTCCCACATCCAGACAGCCATAGCTAGCACCAAGATGGATCTGAAGGTATTTGTATTCACGCTAGCATTCTGAGAAGCATTGTCGTAGCATTGAGCACCATTCCATAGATCAACTGTCACCATCATCCAACAATCAAATCTTCAAGCACTGGTAAGTGTATCACTAACCTGCATCATTTCATACTTATTTAGATTACAAAGTTTCTTCATCTTTGTTTATCAACATCTATTTTTATTTTTCATCCCACTCTTGTTACCTTCCTGTGAATCCAACCATTCCATCACCCACAATTATTTATTCACCTACACTTGATCCCTGAATACCTCTAAGTACCCCTAACACCATTGAAAACCTAGCCATTTTCCCTCACACCCATTTACTTATCTCAAAAAGTGCTCCAAACCCATTTTATTTAATTTCTATCATCTTTCCTTAACCATCATCAGTTCCCTCTTAACCTTCGTTAGTCATACCTCACCGATGTCAGTCTCTGTATTTGGTAATCCTTTCAATAACAAAAACCTAATAACCTGCACCCAAGAAATCCAATCTACCCAGAATCTAGCCTTGACCTATTTCAACACCTTGACTACATACCCTACTTTAAGATCTGATCATAACCTATCCTATTATATTATATTTTTTTTATTGTATTTGGATGAGATACCTAAATCATATTAATTACAATAGGATATTATTTATTTACAACATTTCTTACATTAAGTTGTATTAAACAGTGGGTTGACTACCATCAAGGAAGTACCACACTTCCTGGATCTACCACACGCTAGGAACCCCACTGACATATATTGTTTAACTCTTTTTTGTGGTCTTGTTGTGTATTTCAAGTATTTCTTCCTAGCTAAAAGGAATCTTTCATAGTCAGCATTGGATCAAGATGTCAGAACGCACACACAACCTTTAAACTAACCATCACAATAGGTATTCCTCCTTGGCCCATCACCTTATCTGTTTCATCAAATCCATAAAGAAAAGGGTGAAATACACGTCAGGAAGATGGCTATCAGTGATTATAACCATTGAATGAGCACTAAAATGAATGAAATGACACTAGAACTGGTTCGTCCTATAGAGAAGAGGACACCAGATGGAATTCCCATCTATGATGATGAGGTAAAGGTAAAAATGGAGAAGACTAGGTTGTTGCATCTCTATGATTTTCCCTATTTCGGAAAGCTCGAGCGATTATACCAATGGTTGTTTTCACGCATGCATGAAGACCACTTCTATTTTACAAGCTAGAGGATGCACATAACCCCTCAGATAATTTCTAATTTCACCGGCCTTATCGATGAAGGAGATTCATTAGAAGATGACTTCAAAGACATGGAAGCCATTAAGAAGACCATTAAGGCTTATGACTATAAGAAGGGTTCACGTTACTTTGACATTTATTTAATTACTGACCTGGTGATGATGACGGTTGCACACTTGGTTACAAAGTTGAATGGGCAAGAGAGATGGACACAAATCAACAAGTCCTAGTTAAATGTGTGTTGTAAGATATCAAAGGGAACCATCTATAACGTCTCATATTTCATTATAGAGGAGATCATAGAAGTTGCATGTGATAGAGAGAAGATCATGTTTTGTAATGTCCTCCTCACCATTTTCTTTTCAGATATTGGAGTTCTCGATGGGCCGAATAATTTTGTTTGGGAATACCCAGATGAGAGCCCCTCCCCCACTAAGAGGTTTGAACAGTATACCTATGACACCACGATTTCCGTTCATAAGACGTACCTAGAAAAGGTGTATAAGAGGATGTGTGACACATTCAAGGCTAAATGGAGAATACCTGAACAGTCACCTTCACTAGTGCAAGGAGAAGATGAGTTCGCCGTATACTAGCATTTTTGCATCGGGATATTTACTTGGGTAGATGGCACCAAGAGTCCTTGGTGTAAATTTCCTTTCTCCTTCACATCACAGTACTTCCATGATAGGATCAATCATTTCAAATAGGAAAATAAACTCATATTTTATATGAGTGTAGTGGATAGGAAACTAATATACCCCAAGAAGCGCACCTATGTGGAGAAGTATATCTCCTATGACATGCACATGTTAAAGCCAATAACATTACCTATTACAGGGAGGATAGCAACAAGGGTGTATTTATGCATAAGGCTTAAGTATGAAAAGGGAGCTTATGTTGAAGATGATGACTCCATTCCTGAAGATCCCACCACGTGGAAGAATATGTGAAACAGGGACGGATGCTTGGATGATATTATTAATAATCAATCAGCTTTTACAATATTTTTTCTACAATATTATACATATTGGACAACATTATACAAACAAAGAATGATGTTGCACAAGTGCAATAGTAAACTATATTACATAAGCTTCCAAAAGAACATCTGGGAAGAAGAATAAATCAAACAAATATTTGTTACAACTATGCAACAATATAACCTACAAGATAATATGAAAAATATGGTTAACAAACCATATTAAAATTAATAATTAAATAAACTAACTATACAATTCATAATTACCCTATAGTAAAATATATTTACCCTAACATTCCCCCCTTAATTTTGCATTTCCTCAAGGGATGAGGAGAGGAACTCTATGAACATCTCAAACTTGTCATGTGCAAGTGACTTTGTGAAGATATATGCTCGTTGTTCAACTGTTGGAAAAAATTAAAGCTTTATACTATGCTTCAAGACATGTTTTTGTATGAAATGTACTTGTACCTCAATATGTTTTGTTCTTTCATGAAAAATTGAATTGTGAAAATTTTTGAGAACACCTTCATTGAAAATGTACAAGGTGGTCAGTTTGTCCTATGGTATTCCAAGTCCTTCCAGTATGTGATGTAGCCACATCGCTTCACACATAGCTTCACCTGTAGAACGATACTTAGCTTCTATGGAAGAGTGAGAAACAAAGTTTTTTTTCTTTCTTCCCCATGATATTGGTCCAAATACCATAAAGAACACAAACCCTAAAGTGGATTTTATGTCATCAATGTTACCTGCATGATCTGAATCTAAATATCCTGACAAGAAGTTCTTCTTCTTCTTGTATTCTAGACCAAGATCCACTAGTCTTTTGAGATATCTCAAAATGCACCTTGCTTCCTTCCAATGAAAAACTTTGAATTCTTGCATGATCCTGGATAGTTAGCTCACTGCAAAGCTGATATCTAGTCTAGTGTAGGTCAAGTAAATGAGACTCCTAATCAAATGCTGATAGAGAGTGGCATTTACTATAGGAGATGGATCTGAATGAGATAACTACAATCTGTTATCCATAGGTGTAGCAATTGGTATGTAATCCATCATCCTGAATTTCTTGAGCGTTGTCTTGGTATATTTCATCTAAGAAACAAAGATGTGATTCTCTTTCTTTCATACTTCCAATCCAAGAAAATAGTGCATTAGCCCAAGATCTGTCATGTCAAATGATTGATTAATATCTTTCTTCGTTGCATCGATCTTCCGTACTAAACTTCCAGTGATGAGTATATCGTTGACATAGACAACGATAATCACAATCTCGCCCCCCTTGATTTTTAAGGTAAATATTTGGATGGTATGGATTTATAAAAAATCCATGTTATACGAGATGCTCATCAAATTTGATGTACCATGCCCGGGGTGCCTATTTGTGGGCATTCAGAGATTTCCTAAGTCTGCATACCTTTGCTTCTTGACCAAGTACAATATATCCCTTAGGTTAAGTCATGTAGATTTCTTCTAGTAAATATTTGTTCAGAAAGGAAATTTTTACATCCATCTGATGGACTTTCCAACCAAACTATGCAACTAGAGAAAAGATCATCCTAATCATTTTGATCTTATCTGTGGGATCAAATGTCTCCTCATAGTCAATGCTTTCTTTTTGTGCATACCCCTTTACTACTATTCTCACTTTATACTTGTCTATGGTCCCATGTGCTTTGTATTTTGTTTTGAATATCTATCTACATCCAAAGGGTTTCTTCCCTGATGGAAGATTGACAAGATTCCAAGTGTTTTTTTTTCATCACTGAGTTGTATTAAGCATCCATGGCATCTTTCCAAGATTTTGATTGTAGGGATTCCTGGACTGTAGAGGGCTCATAAGATTCGATAACTCTACTCATCAAAGTAAAGTTCACTTCTTCTCTTTCTTTATTACGAGTCCATTTTCTAGGGGTGGATGTATCTGGTGGAGCATCCAGTCTTGAATTAGTATACCACTTGGGCATATGTTGAATTGTTCCCATGGGTCGTTCTTCTATCTAATCATCACCATCATCCCCATCATCACTTTCATCATCAGTGGGAAACTTATCTTTAGTTTTTATAACTGGTGAAGGATCTACATCAGTTGAGTCTAGAGGAGGATTCTCTACTTCCTTCTTCTAAAAGAACTCAACATCTTTACTGGTGTAGACTTTCCTAGTCTTAGGATCCATCAATATGTACCCAAGAGTATCTTCACTATACCCAATGAAGATAATTTTTTGTGATTTAATATCCAATTTATTTCTTTTCTACTTGGGTATGTGCATACTTTCTTTGCATCCAAATACTCTAAGGTGTGCAATAGATGGTTTATGTTTTGACCATGCTTCATGTGGTGTTACTCTGTCAAGAGTAATTATGGGCACTCTGTTCAACAAATACATTGTTGTCTTTGTTACTTTTGCCCAGAATTTATTTGCTAGTCCAAATTCATCAATCATACATCACATCATTTCTATGATAGTATGATTTCTTCTCTCAACAACACCATTTTGTTGTGGTGTGTGTGGAGGAGGAATTTTTCGATGAATCCCATGAGATTGTAGGTAGTCTTTGAACTCCTTACTGGTGAATTACCCCCCTTGATCTGAGCAGAGAGTTCTGATGTGATGACCATTTTCATTCTCAACATCCACTTTGAACTTTTTGAAGGTTTCAAAAGCTTAACTTTTTGCAAAGACAATAAATCTACATTTTTCTTTAATAATCATCAACACAAAGCATGAAGTACTAAAATCTAGAATGATTATGCTAGAAGGAATAATGTCTGCAATGTCCAAAATTGTTCTAGTTTTGCAGAATGAAAAGGGTGAAATTTCCCAAGATGAGTTGGAGTCTATTGCGGTAGATATTCTAGAAAAATAAGAGGTCACACTAAGTAAGTGGAAGACATTAGAGGCCAAAATAAAGGAAGAATATCCAAAACTCATTCTTCTAGTTGAAGCAGAGGATACTACTAAGTAAATCATTATTTTGTATAGAAAATTATTTATTATCTTCCATTTATATCCTTTCTCATTCTTTGAACATTCAAGACGCAACCATTATCGGGGGTGGCAATGTAGTTAGTGTGGGGTAATGTTGATCATAAAAGCAATAACACTTAGTAGAAGGCATACAGAAGATTCATGCAGAAGAGCAGAGTGCATTTAGAGGCACAGGAGGATTGGGAAGGAATCACGCGCAGAGGACAGAGAAAGATTTTGGACTTATCTGTTTTGATGATTATGATTTATTTTTTGAAGATGGCATGCGGAGCACACAAATGGGAAAATACTTGCACGAAACGCATTGGATATGTTTATAAGAGTGGATATGGAGTGCTTTACATGGATGCAGGATAAAGATATAATTACTACTGATAGTTAACTAGGAGAGATCTATTGTTAGCGCACTTGCATGTGTGGTTGTAATCATAAAGGCACATGGATATTTTCAACATGTGACTTATTTTGGAAGTAGATAAGTGGTGAAGGGAAATTCCCCACCCTTATAAATATGTAATTAACTACATAGTATAGTAGTGGTATGTGATAACTTAATTATTGTGAGGTTATGTTGCAAAATCTGATGCATGCATAAACTATGGTATCATCTATTGTAATGAGCTTCTATGTATTTATCATGTTTAATGTAATACATATATTTTTTGAATCAAAGTATTAATCCTAAGTATAATTGGATCTTGCATGTTTTATTCCATCATGGTTATCATTGAAATTTTTTTATTCTCTAGTTATAGATCTAAACATGCACTGTAGAATGGTATGTTAATTATGGATCTGAATGCATTAATTATTCATCATGCTAACATCTTGTAATAGAAACCCTGAAGAGGGGCCTGGTACCTTTGTGCACTTTGGGTGAGCACTCAGTATAGGCTGAGTGATGTGTCAGCGCGCCAGATATTTTACTGGTAAATTCTAGGATGCATCATCGAGTAAAGGGTCAGGGAAGTAATGAAGGAAATGACGGAAAGGTCAAGTGTGGGAAAGGAGTATGGAAGCATGGGTGGATACCTCATCTTGGTAGTAAGCTTCCCAAGGAAGCGTGCACAGGTGGAAATAGCACAATAGTGGTGCAGGAACAAGAAATGACTTACATTAATGATCCAAACAAGGTACTGTGCATGTGATTCTTAAACACCATGCCCACAAACCAAATCCTTGATTGGTCTTATTTTGATGAAGAGGGTGTGTACCCATGTACGAGGAAAATGCTATCTTAGGATTTTGAGTCCCACGTTGATGAAACCAAATTCAAGGACAACCGAGATTCGTTAATGAAGATACCAGATGCCAAGGGAGTAAACCCTTTGTTAAATTCCCAACAACTATCTCATGAGCAAGTTTATAATGCACTCAACAAAGTATCAGTGGAGGTAGAGGCAAGACTCTTCAGTAGAAATGAAATAATAAGGGTCTTGGAGGAAGATCTTGAGAAAAAGAATGAGGAGATAACTGAGCGAGACAAAAAGATAAAATGGAAGGAATTGATCAGTGTGTAGTTAAGGCATGAGATGAGGGATGAAAAGCAAAAGGTGCATCAAATCCATAAAAAGATAAAGACCATTTCAGATGCCATAATCTTAAAGAACCTAGACCTGGCCCTACATGAGCAAAAATATGAGTCAACCATGCAATTCTTGGAAGACTTGACCCACATCCTCACCATAGAAAGGTGACCACTCACATTAGATTAAACAGAGGAGGTGATGGCATACTAGAAGGATGAGGAAAAGCTGAACATTAGGAAGACAATGACTCAGGACTCCGAGCTCCTTACCGTAGTAAAGACTGTTGCACAGATGACTGAAGCCATGTATGATAACTGTGCCAATAGGGATATGGTTCAAGCATATTGGTGGCTACACATGAGGAATATCTAAAAAAATTAAGGGAAAGAGCAAAGGTAATAGGGAAGAGCATGAAAAGATCCTGGCTAAAGCTGAGAAGAAATTGGAAGCAATCAAGACCTTATGGGATTCGATTAATAATAATCTAAAGGAACCATACCCCCTATTCACTCCCAGGATGGATGCATTAGGCGATATTAGCAAGAAGTTAGAAGGCATTGTTGATACACTGAAAGTTAAGAGTGAGGAACTTAGTTTTGATGAATTAAGTGCATTAGTGTGTAACCTACTTCAGAAGGCGCAAGGAGAATTAGATGCATGGGAGAATATTAAGGCATCCATGAAGAAGGAGTTCCCACTCTTCATGTAGTAGTAGCACATTATTCTATTATTCCATTTATTTCACCCTTCTATTCTTTGATTTTTTTGATACCTCTATTCTTTACTCTTTGAGGAAGCAGAATGTTTCTAAGGATGGAGAACATGCATAATATGGGGTGATGTTTGACCCTAAAATATTAGCTAAGTACCAAGAGGCATTCGTAAATAGGATCGGTAGATAGAAGGGTGCTCAAGTAAAAACATGCATGAAAAAGGGGTTTAAGTAGGGTTTAAGTGAAACTAGGGTGCACGGGGGAGGAAGAACAAGGGTTTAAAGGAGTTAGCCATATCTGGCATCATGGATTCACTTGAGGAAAAATGTGAGGACCCGACTAGGCGTGATGAGTGGATAAAGTGCCACCCTGGAACCTTGGAGGTCAAGAAAAGGATATTCTACATAGGGAATAATCCCATAGACGTCATTACAGTTAGTGGAAGGTTTGGAAAGAGGATAAGCATTCACCAATGGATGACCACATCGACACTTGGTAAGTGATCTGCTCATAAGAGTAATCATGGCGATGGTCGATGATCCTATTTAAAGAGGTTCTTAGGTTAGGAGAAAATATACAGAGAGACACAAAGAGAATGCAGAGAAAGAGAAGGAGAGTAATGAAGTGCTACAGGAATGCTAAGGGTTTAGAGTTCATGGTGCTAGGGTTTATAAGACTTAGTGTTAGAGGGTTATAAGGGATAGCATAAAACATATGCATGGGTACTGGGAGTTGTAACAAGGGAAATAATGGGGAAAAGTATAGTTAGGATCTCTGATTAGATAGGCTTACAGGAGTTGAGTCATTTAGTGTATATGGTTTGAGATGACCCTTTTGAAGGTAGTATGGCTAGCAAAGACTCTGTTAAATCAATATACATGGATATATTCCATACATCTTGTTTATGGGTGTAAACCCTCATGTTATATGACTTATCATGACTCAAATCTGGTTTCTTGTACTTCTTACAATTTTATTTAGCTTTTTTGATGCATTAATGTGTAGATATGTTAGTTATATCTTCTATCTTTCAATGTAGATGAATGTACTTCTATTTCTGTAAATAATCCTCCATTAATGGTAGAGCTCTCTTGCAAAGCTCACATAAAGGAGGGGCTTAGTACCTTTGTGTGCCTCGATCAAGTACCTAGTGTATGTTGGATGATAGGTTGGTGCACCTGGGATTAGATAGAAGTATTGATGGTAAAATAATGACTACAATGTACTTGATAGAGTTGGAGGAAAATAGGTCCAAAGTGGTCGACCAGATCATGGAGCATTACGACAAGGTCAAGAAAGTGTTTGATAAAAAATCTAAGTAGTGGTATTTCTAAGTTGAAGACCTCATTCTGTTATGGGATAAAAGAAGAGAACCAAAAGGAATGCATGGAAAATTTAATTCCTTATAGAGAGGACCTTTCAAGATTCATTAATTATGTGGAGAAAATAGATTTTATCTACAATACCTTGATGGAACTCAACTTTCACTACCTCACAGTGGGCAGCATCTCAAGATATTTCATCAATAGTGAAATTTCCTCTTATACTATATCATAGTTTTCTTTTTTTGTTGTGTGTTTATTTTTCTACTGACGTGTTTGCATTCCATTTCTTTGTTTTGGTTTTGGTTTGTTTTTTTGTGTCTCTTTTTCAGTTATTTTCAAATTAATAGCCTAATGGATTGAGAATTTAGAATATTTGATCCCTCTTTCTTTAAAGTATCAAAAAAATTCCCGAGTCAAAGCCAGTTGTTATCCCATTTTTGAGTTTATCGATAAAATGGGATAACTAATCAAATTTTTCATGATGAACCTATTATGACCCATTTTTCATTCAAGAATTATTTTTAAAAATGCTTTATTTTGTTTTTTATTCATATTTTGGGGTTTCATTAACATTGTGCATGTTTTTTGTCATGTATTTTCCACCCCCAAAAATCTGACATGCTACAGGCTTTTGGGTTTTGGGTTCCAAATACATGGGAACATCTTACCCTTAAAACACATGTAATGGGTTTCATGTTTCCCAAACCTAAAACCTGTCATAATGTCACATATCATACTTTTGGGATTTTTTACATCGGGATAGGGTGAAAGGATTCTATGTCACGTGTTTCCTTTTCTTTAAACCCAAACCCCGACTCTTCGCTGGATTCCTTTGTATTGGGTTTTTGGAACCCAATTACATGACTACATGAGATATCACATGTAGTCTGATTTCTACCCCTGAATTCAATTCCATAAATGTCAGGTTGGAAGTTTCTGGCCCACACGTGTCGGCTTACATGTAATAAATGCATGGTTACTTATAAATAGGGAGTTTTTCCACATCATTCGTACCTTTTTAATCACTATGTTCTTCGCATTTCCCTCCAGTATTTGTATTTCAAAATTATGATTAGAATTTTCTTGGTATTTTTTATTGTTTTCCATGTATTTGAAGTGTTGGTTCACCTTTCAGTAAGTGATCCTCCTTTTGGATGAATTACATTCTGCTTTTTAAGGTTTTATCTTGTTTTGCACCAAGTTGAGGATTTGTATTCCATTTTTAAATTATTTCTTACTCCTCATTTTTTAGTATTTTTGTTTTGTATCTTACCATTAGAAGTAGGAGTCTTTTTAGGTTTCTAACTTGCTCATTTTTGGTAAGGGCTTTTAATGGAATAAACTAAAAAAGATCAATTAATAAATTTTGACCTAGAAATTACATTTCAGGTTTGTCACATGATGGAACAGGTTATTTATATGAAAACGAGCTTCAGGTACTCATCCTTACCAAAAACGTCCATGTTTTCATAGTGTTTTGGGTTTTGTTCACTACCAAGAAATCTTGTATTTCTGACTCGTGTGTCCAGTTTTCCCATGTGCCGAAAAATATCAAACCTCGAAAGTGTATCAAGACTTTCAAGGTGTCAAGAAAGGGTCAAGTTCAAATCCATGTGTCAGTTTTTTATATCTGATCAATAGGGTCAACTCTCCAGCTAGTTTGTTATAAATTCAGGGGTGCATTATAGGAGGTAAAATACAAAGTTCTCTAAGGGATTTCTAGGATGATTTACAGACCATTTTATTCATTTCTTCATGTCTAATTTAGGAAAAGGTGAGGGAAAAAAGGAATCATTAACGGAAATGAAGTATAAATATCAAGGAGTTGTGCCTCCCCCCAGCATTGACTCTAATGTTAATATCAGATACATTTATTTAGAGCACATTGACATGGAGGAATTTTGGAGCAAAGTACAAATTTCTTCTCAAACTTCATGATTGCATTGTATTTATCAAAGTGGGATACCTTTAGCCATTGACTTCCCAATATTTTCTCAATACCCCAAATTCATTCTTGTGTGTATCAAACACTATGACTCAGATACAAGGTCTATTCATAGCGAAGCAAGTGAGCTTGTCATAAATTTGGATACTGAGTACTTTCATGAGCTTCTTAAGCTCCCTAATTTTGTTGAATACATCGAGATAGACCCTAAATTGGCTTAGAAGACCTAGGATAAAGAGTTGGATGAATGTTTCAAACATGTAAACAAGAAGTACCTATTGAAGCCAAAGCCTTCTGTATCTGGGTTTCTAAATATTGTTCCTAGAAGAGACTTTATTTTGGAAATCAATGATAGCATCACACTCCTCAGTAGAGTGTTTTGGATTCCCTATGCTAAAAATTCCATGGATGGATGTACTAGTTTATCTCTATCATAAATAATAATGAACAATTATTTGACTGGGGAACATTTATCAGTGACAGTATTGACACTCGGATGAATGAATTTTTGACTACATGAAAGTTCTACATGATGTCATATGTTACTTATGCCGCAACTAGAATGAGGCATTACCATGGGTTGAAGACATTGGGTTCTAGTTCCTCTAGTGATATTTATAAATTTTACCCTCAATTATCACTGAAGGGGAGTCAAACGTATTTTAGGAGGGTCAATGATGCTTTATTTTACTACAACATCTATATATTGAAGCCCAATATTTTAAAACAAAGGGTCTTATAGTCTCATTTCCCTATTTTGTAACATTCCCATTTTAAGACTTTAGAAACAAGGAATTTTTTTTTACATAATGTTCTTTTTTCTAAATCATAATTTAGAACACACATTCCAATGCCAATTTATCTAATAACAGAAAACCATATGCAGTTGTAATGACTCAGTGAAACACCGATATCTCATTTCATGACTTGGCACAAGATCGATCTCTCATGTTATTCAGTAATATGTATACCAAGTATAATTGGTTTCTTTACCCTATAAGTGGTACCCAAGTGTTCTATTTAAGAGCCTATCTAAATATTTTTTACTGATATTCATCTCAGACCCCACTTCTTAAACTAGGTGACATAGGACAACTCAACCAGTAGCTTGCAATACTTTGACCAAAGATTTTAAACATGTGTATCATGTTTGTATTCCTAGAAGAAATACTCGTCAAATAGAATAAGTCCTTCACCACACTTAAAATATTATCTAGATTGGTCTTCACTAACTTCTTTCAGTCCCACTTGATTAAAACTTTAACCCTAGACAAGGCTAGTAATATGCCCTAGTGTGGAGGGATTCTTGCAGTGACTAAGGGTACATAGACATACTCAATCGACTTATGTCAATTGGGTGTGTCTAGTTATCCTAAGTCAACATGAGTTGACCCCAACACTAGATCATGTACCTATCTCTACATAAGGAAAAACCATGATCCAATCAAGAACTTATGTTAGTCTAGTTGAACAAACTATGTGGGGTATTGAGACATGTCAACTGCAACATAGTATCCTCGTAATGACTCTCTTGTCATTATGAAGGTACTACATTTTAGTTGGCATGTGTCAAAATTCAACTAAGTTTCCTCATCTTGACGAACATACCTTAGATTGAAATTTAATATCTTATTAATCACTTCATTACAGGTTAATTACAGCATCCTTACTATATCAACTAGGTTCTTTAACCTATAAGGTTACAAGTTATAACTGTATTTGATGTAGGTATGCAGATAAAATCTTCTTCCTAACCCATTTATTTACAAGCTTTATTTTATCATTTAACCGAAACAACTTGCATCAAGAAATGACATATAAGAACTTATAGTTATAAAGGTGTAGGAAATAGTTACTTTCTAGTTTAATATTTAAGGAAATCTACATAAGGAAGCACACATGTATCCATTTACCTAAATGTTCATTGTCATTTTAGTAATTTATAACTTGGGTCTTAATGAATGATTTCAAGGGTATTTTCCCCTTTTTCCAATGTCATGAGCTAATGCCCATTTATAAAAACTGAATTTCATATGTTCAATATATAATCAAAGTGTAGATTGTAAATTATAATCATGGTTTGATACACATACATCCATGTAATTCAATTACAGTACTTTTTGTAATATTAGAGTATCTACTTAAGGTTTTCAACCTTATAAGTTGCATCTCTCCTAGAGAAAATAATTCAACTAACAACTTGGATTCCTACCCCAACCATTCCATATTATTTAATTATATTAACTACCCTCCTTTATTAGAGTAATGCATATCAATTCAACTCAATTCATGCCAAGTAGGTATTACAACAAGTATTAACTAGAATCAACACATCTTTTATTCATAAAGGAGGAGTGATACATTCACTAATTCCAAAAATTTCAGATAATACAAAATTTCAAAATAGCAATATCTAACCAATTCTTATTACAATTTTATTTTCCAACAAGTACATCTTAAGTAATGAATCCAAATTTCATCATAATAAAGATACAATTTCCTTAATAAAATAAATGCAACTTTCTATATGTCTTTCTCCTTTCATCTTTTCCGAAGTCCATCTGCAAAATTACTAGCAAGGGTCAATTCATTGAACTGAGCATGATAAGTACTATATCATTAAAATGTTGTGCTTTTATCTAACTATTTCATAAAATAACTCTATTGTTTATGAAACAGTCTTGAAAACGCAATCATAATAACAAAAAGGCTCAAGCAAAAAGAGTACAATCAAAGATAGGATATATATATATATATATATATATATATATATATATATATAAGTTTCAAATCAAAAGTAAGGTCTGGTCAGTCAATCTATCAACCTTTACTTTCCATCATAAATTCCTTTTATCATAAGAAATTTAAACAACATAGATAAAGAGAATTATCATTTCATCTAAACCTTACCATTACTTTCATGTAATCAACTTAATTTCCTTCAATCAGCTAAACCTATTTAACATAAGAGTATAAGATACATAAAACTATCTTTTAGAATTAATGCAACAGTTTGTGTAGTAATAAAAATTTCCTACCATCTAACTATCCTATTATCTCATATTCATCCTAAGTTTTAAGATGTCATCCATCATAAATAAGATCATATGAACAAGTAAGGGCAACCAAATCATCGTAAACAATTAATGTAACCCCGATTGAAGTATCCTAAAGTCTAGGCTCATAATCAAAAATCAAATCAAGATAGAAGTCAAAGACAACGTAAATCAGACCTCATCAAAATTATAAGATTTCTTCTAACAAAAAACAAGCTAACATTAAGATCCCATATAAGATACACCATCGTTAACTTTACATAAAAGAGTATATTGGTTTAAGTTCATAACCTAACTAAGACTTGATACTCCTTCTAAGTATAACATAAACTTATGTTTTGTTGTCATAAAGACACTAATACATTTAGACCGACCGCCGGGTCAGAAAGTGATTTAATCTTAAATAGACCCAACAAGAAAACCTCATTGAACATTTTCTTAACCTGAGTTTTTCAGTCTCCTTATCTGTTCAAACTTAAAAGAATAAGAGTAGACATTTCTCATGAAATGAATAACAAAAGTTACATAATAGATCCTGTATGAAATTTTCACGATAAGTGTCGTCACTGTGAAGAATAATTATCCAAAGAATAAAATAATAACCAAAAAAAGATTCACCCAAGTCCCAAATGGGTTGAGTACCAAAATACTGGGAAAAAGGAACATAGAGCAACATTTAACCTTTACATTTTTCCATTTCAATAGAGACATGTTCAAAAGACTCAATTCTCTCAAGGATAAACAAGTGATTCAATTCTTAAAATCCTAGAGAAGAAAGGAAAATTAGAACAGTAGGATTAATCCAAAAAATACCTCCAAAGAACTCTAAACCCTTAAAAAGGTGTTTGGGTGTGGACCCTGTTTTTGGTCTTCTCAAATCATTATTAAAGTGTGGAGTTCGAATTGGGAAGATGAAAGGTCATGACTGTTTCTTTTCTAGCCATGGGAAGATGAAAGGTCATGATCATTTCTTTTCTAGCCATGGGAAGATGAAAGGTCATGAAAGTTTCTTTTCCAGACGTGGGAAGATGAAAGGTCGTGACTTTCAAACTTCTAGGGTCAGATTTTGGACTTTTTAAAGGATTCTAATCCTATAAATAGAGGTGTAAGGGTATCTTGAAGATATCTTGTATGTTCAAGAGGTCTTGAGTCTTAGTGATCAAGAGGTGATCAAGAGTGATCAAGGTTAATAAATTGGGTGTCAATTGTGGTTTAGATGTAGTTTAGAATCTCTAGAATTCTGTTGTGAGTTCATAACTAAGAGAAGACTGTGAGAGTTTTTTACTCTTGTTGATAATAAAATCTGAGCAAGTTCTTGGTGGACGTAGCCCACATTGGGTAAACCACATTAAATATGGTCTTGTTTTCTTTTGTGCATTATTTATTTATGTTGTTATATTTCTACATGTATACTTCTGTTATATAGTTACCTATTCCTCTGATTTAAGGAATTGTTTCCACATATTTATTCATTAATTCCTAACAACTGGTATCAGAGCTTTGGTTGGTTTTTTTCTTAAGTGGTAAATCATAGGGAAATTTTAGCTTGAGTAAGAGCTATGGCAGATGAGGGAAGATCAAGGGTTGAGAAGTTCAATTTGGTTTGTGGAAAATGCAAATGGAGGATTGCTTATATGAAAAGGACCTCCATGTTCCTTTGGCTGGAAAAGAAAAGAAACCTATAACCATGTTGAATGAGGATTTGGAGCTATTAGATAGAAAGAAACTCAGGGAAATTCGGTTATTCCTTGCATCTTTGGTTGCTTTCAACATATTGAAGGAGAAGACCACAGAAGGTCTCATGAGTGCATTGGGGAAGTTATATGAAAAAACCTCTACCTCTAATAAAATATTTTTGATGAAAGAGTTATTTAATATGATATGTCTGAGAATGGTTCTATTGTTTTTCATTTGAATGAATTTAATACAATTGTGAGTATGTTAAACTCGGTAAAAATTGACTTTAATGATGAGGTCAGGGATTTATTGATTTTGTGCTCCTTACCAGATAGTTGGGACAGCTTGGTTATGGTTGTAAGTAATTCAGTCTCTAATAATTCAAAGCTGCAGTTTGAGGATGTAATAGGTGTGATCCTAAGCAAGGAAATGCGAAGAAAGAGCACCGGAGATTCCTCTACTTCTTGAAACACTTTAACAGTGGAGAGCAGAGGGAGACAAAAGAATAGATGGAAAGGTAACCGTGGGAAGTCGAATGATCGTGGAAGGTCAAAGTCCAAGAGTAACTTAGAATGTTGGCACTGTGGGAAGGTTGGTCATGCTAAGAAATATTGTTGGGCTCTTCGAGATAAGAATAACAAGGAGGAAACTAAAGAGGTAAATGTGGCAGCAGGTGATGTTTGTCAGGATGCCTTAATTATTTATTTATATAATATTACTGAGTCTTGGGTGTTAGATTTAGGGGATTCTTTCCATGCCACCCCACATAGACATTATTTTACTTATTTTTTTCAAGAAGATTTTGGACATGTATATCTTGGTGATGATGAACCATGCAGAATAGTAGGGAAATGTTGTGTTTAGGTGAAAATGAAGAATGGAAACACATGGCTACTCAAGGATGTCAGGAATGTGCCTAAGTTGAGGCAAAACTTGATATCAGTGGGTCAGCTAGGAATTGATGGTTGTACAGTCAATTTTATAGCGGATTCTTGGAAAGTTGCCAAGGGAACTCTTGTGGTTACAAGAGGTAAGAAAACTTATACTTTTTATTTAACCAGTGGTTTTGATTATTGTAATTTAGTTGCTGAAGATGGAGATGCAACTTTGTGGCACTAGAGACTCGGTAATATGAGTCAAAAGGGCATCTAGATTATAAAGGATAGGTTACCTGGATTAAAGGAGTTTGATTTAGAATTCTGTGAGGACTGTGTTTATGGAAAAAAGAATCGGGTGAGATTCCTCAAGGTTGGACCTACCAAAAAGGAGGGTAAGTTACATTTAGTGCATACAAATGTATGGGGGCCAACTAAGGTAAACTCTATTGGTGGTTCATGTTATTATGTCACTTTCATTAATGATGCTACTAGAAAATTTTGGGTATATTGCATTAGAAAGAAATCAGATGTGTTTGAAACCTTCAAAAGATGGAAAGCCTTGGTTGAGAATGAAACAAGTCTCAAGTTGAAATGTCTCAAGTCAAATAACGGAGGGGGAGTATTGCAGTAATGAATTTCTTGATTATTGTTTGGTAAATGGGATATGCAGGAAAATAACGGTTCCAAATACTCCATGGGAAAATGGAGTGTCAAAGAAAATGAATAGAAAAATCATGGAGCGTGCTAGGTGCATGAGGTTACATGTGGGGCTGCCACTCATGTTTTGGGTGCAAGCAGTGAGCCACAGCCATTTATTTGATTAACAGAGGACCCTCTATGGATTTGGATGGAAGTATACCTGAGGAGGCTTAGTCTGGTAAGAAAATTGATTACTCATTTCTTAGAGTATTTAGATGTGAGGTATTTGTTCATATTGATAAAGATGATAGGACCAAATTAGAGGCTAAGTCTGAGAAATGCACATTTATTAGATATGGTGAGGATGACTTTGGTTTCCGTGTTTGGAGTCTTAAGGACAAGAAAATATTTCGGTCCATAGATATTATCTTTAATGAAAAATTAATGTATAAAGATCAGTAAGTAATGTATAAAGATCAATTACAGGAACAGAAACAAGAATCAAAGAAATAATACACATTGTTAGAGGACATTATGGATAGCAAGGTGTCTACGGGGCCGGTTCAGGTGCAACATGTTCTGGCACAGCTAATTCCGGGACCTACTCATCAGGAACCCCAAACTCTTGAGGTGAGAAGGTCTTATAGGGTAATAAGGGAACCTCAACAATTTACTCCATATTTGAATTATTTATTGCTCACTGACTGACAGTGGAGAGCCAGAGTGCTTTGAGGAAGAAGTGCAGGTGGATGCCAAGAAGAAGTGGGAGCAGGCAATGAATGAAGAGCATAGATCTCTTATGGAAAATAATACTTGGGATCTGATGGAGCTACCCGAGTGAAAGAGAGTATTTTAGAACAAGTTGGTGTATAGAATCAAAGAGGAAGATGGAGGCAGGAAAAGATACAAGGCCCGGTTGGTGGTCAAGGGATTTGCATAGAAGAAAGGTATAGACTTTGATGAAATTCTTTCTCTTATTTTTAAAATGACTTCTATTAGAACTATTCTTGGTTTAGTAGCAGTAGAAGACCTGAACTTAAAGCAGTTGGATGTGAAGACTACATTCCTTAATGGTGAGTTGGAGGAGAAATTTTATATGTAGCAGCCACAGAGTTATGAGGTCAAAGGGAAGGAGATGTTAGTGTGCAAATTGAAGAAGATCTTGTATGGCCTGAAACAAGCTCCACGGCAGTAGTACAAGAAGTTTGACATTTTTATGTAGGATCAGGGTTACTCTAGGTGTCACTCATACCATTACATGTACATCAAGAAGTTTCCTGATTGTAGTTATATTATTCTATGCCTGTTGTGGATGATATGCTTGTTGCAGGGAAGAACATGTAGGAAATAAAGATACTCAAGAAGCATCTAGGTGACTCCTTTGTTATGAAGGATTTTGGGGCAGCAAAAAATCCTTGGTATGAGAATAAATTAGAACAGGAAAGAGAGGAAGCTTGTATTATCTCAAGAAGAGTACATAAAGAAGGTCTTAGAGAGGTTTAGTATGTAGGATGTTAAACCATTTACTACCCCTTTGGCAGGACACTTTAAAATTATCAAAGGAGTAGAGTCCCAAGACTGAGGAGGATAAAATCTAGATGTCTAGAGTATCGTACTCATCAGTGGTTAGTAGCTTGATGTATGTTATGGTATGCACTAGGCCTGACATTTCCCATATAGTGGGAGTAGTTGAGCAAGTTTATGAGGGATCTGGGTAGAGAGAAGTGGTGAGCAGTGAAGTGGATCCTTCAGTATTTGAGAGGGACCATGGGAGAAGCATTGTATTTCGGTAAATAGGACACTACATTGCATGGTTATGTAGATTCAGACATGGCAGGAGATTTAGACAGCAGGAGGAGCACGACAAGTTATGTATTTATGGTTGGTGATATAGTGGTGAGTTGGATTTCATGATTACAAAAGGTTGTGGCTTTATCAACCACAGAGGCAAGCAAGGAGATGATTTGGCTACAGCAATTTCTTGATGAGTTGGGTCATAAGCAGGAATTTGGGAGACTACACAATGATATTCAGAGCATTATTCATTTATCGAAGAACTCCACTTTTCACTCTAGGACGAAGCACATTTAGCTGAGATATCATTTCATCTAGGAAGCTTTAGAAGAAGATAAGTTGAAGCTGGAAAAGATTCATACCATTCAGAATCCTTTGGATATGATAGCCAAGGCAGTCAAAAAGGAGAATTTAAAGTTCTATTCAACTTTGATTGGCCTTCATGGTTGATGATGAAGTGTTGACAACTTTTCTTAGTAGGAATAGTCTCCAAGTGGGAGATTGTTGGGGTGTGGAACCTATTTTTGGTCTTCTCAAATCAGTATTGAAGTGTGGAGTTTGAATTGATAAGATGAAAGGTCATGACCATTTCTTTTCCATCCATGAAAAGATGAAAGGTTGTGACAGTTTCTTTTCCAGCCGTGGGAAGATGAAAGGTCATGACTTTCAAACTTCTAGGGTTGGCTTTTGGACTTATTAAAGGATTGTAATCCTATAAATAGAGGTGTCAGGGTATATTTAAGATATCTTGTGTGTTCAAGAGGTCTTGAGTCTTGGTGATCAAGAGGTGATCAAGAGTGATCAAGGTTAAGCAAGTGGGTGTCAATTGTGGTTTAGATGTGGTTTAGCATCTTTGCAATTCTGTTGTGAGTTCATAACTAAGATAAGACTGTGAGAGTTATTTTACTCTTGTTGATAATAAAATTTGAGAAATTTCTTGTTGGACTTAGCCCACATTGGTTGAACCACGTTAAATATTGTCTTGTATTCTTTTGTGCATTTTTTAGTTATGTTGTTATATTTTTGCATGTATACTTTTGCTATAAATTTTCCTACTGATGTGATTTAAGGAATTGTTTCCACATATTTGTTCACTAATTCCTAACAAAAGGAACACAAGTAAGCATTCAAACATTACCCGCATAAGAGAAATTATTCAACAACCATTTATAAAGAATAATGTTTCCCACAAACATTATTCACCAATCATAATTCCACGTTAACAAGTTATTTTCCCCGTGAGGTCTACACAGTATTTCCTTCAGAGTTATTTTAATGACAACAAAAAGAGGACATGCAAGTTGAAATAGCCATACAAATGTTCAAACATGCAACTCTTATCATAAAATTTATCCTCCATCAAGAACAACGATGGTATAAAATTATGAAACGGGAAGGAAACTACACGTGACCACCAGAACAACAAAATTTCATACAACAATAAGATATCAAACAAGTTATCCAGTTTGAATCCTTAGAAAAATGACAAAAAAAGGAAATGTTAAAGAAAGAGTCACAGGATCAAGCAACCAGAAGATCATACATTGCAAGACCAACCATAAACCATAAGCTCACCAACAGGCATTTTTCAAGTCTCGTTTATAAAGACTAGAGAAAAGGCAATATCACCCAAAATCAAGAAATTACACTCCCAAATTAATTTTTGCAACTACCATAATAAAATTGATAAGCATCTAATGAAGAAAATCAAAACACCATAGAAGCATAAAATGAGAAATCACATAAATAGAACCAGAAGATTTTCATAGAGAACATATTTCTTTCAATGAAGCACTTAATTAAAAGCATAAGATTTAATGTATAGGGACTATCATGCCTGATAGAGCTCAGGTCTTCTCTATTTTTCAAAAAATCTCCAAGAAGAGCTTTAATACCTCCTTCAAAACACCAAAAATCCTCCAAACTTTCTCCTTCTCTTTCTTAT
Source organism: Taxus chinensis (assembly GCA_019776745.2). NCBI lineage: Eukaryota > Viridiplantae > Streptophyta > Pinopsida > Cupressales > Taxaceae > Taxus > Taxus chinensis. The sequence continues at coordinate 882,507,742 of CM034150.1, forward strand.
AGCTTCACGGTGCCAACTTATTCATTCAAACACCATGCAAGGCAAGAGAGATCATGCAAGGATAACATTCATGCAAGAATCAAACTGGAGGTTTGGAGAACCAAAACAACCCACATGTAGAGCTCAAGCTCGAAGACCAAATGAACAAACAAAACCAAACCCCTCTTTCTTCTTCCTAGGTGGTTTTCACCAACTTCAAAAATATTAAATGTGAAATAGGAGTGTCATTCCTTTCAATTCTCCTTCCACCACCAAATCTATTTCTGGTGAGGACTAAGTTCAAAATTGCATGCATCTAAAACTTGGTAGAGATGCCAGCTCATTCCCTCAAATTTCCTCATGCCTTCGCCAAACTTGGCAATTAAAAAGAGATAAGACCACATTAACTTCCTCATAAATTTATAGGAATTGATGCCATCGACTTTCCCCCTCCCTATGTCATTCCATAGGCCCCTTTTAGGTTAGATAAATATTAGGTTAGGTTCATCATTAGTTTAGGAACTAACATAGGTCATTAGGTATAAGTATTTATTCTTAGGTCCCATTTAACATCCCATAATAACAAAATAACTTAGTAAATTAGGTTAGGCTACTCTTTTTAGGATAAAGTTACTAATTTAAGGAACATGGTGTAAATAGGTTCCATGTTCCTAATTAAGAATTACATCTTACTTTAATAACAAAGAGGAACCAGAATATTACCCAAATTCATATATGAAGCAGAGATCCAAGGAGATCGGGTCATTCACGACCTTCGTACATTCAAGGTATATGAGCCTTTTATCTATCCATCTTGGACATTATGACAACAAGGTTTGAAATTTAGAATCATACCTTGGATCAATGAAATTGATCCAAGGTAATGTTATTATGAATCCCCAAGAATTATGAAAACTGAAACTCAATTTCTCAATCCCAAGCAGTGAATTATTCTGCATAAAAATATATGAATTGCTTCATTTTAAATTAAACAAAAACATGATAGAATCATACCTATTTCAGAAGATAACATATTACCTATTGCAAACATGATTTCATAGGTCATAAGGGTACACCGTCTTAAGACAAAAATAACATGTCAACATTTGAACCTTCCATAACAGAAGTCATCATAGATATCAATCATGCTAGAGGTGTTACATATTTCCTTTAAATCCCAAGTATGTTGGTCTATCACCCAACATTAAGTTGGATGCTCACCAGAGGTGTGCATAGATTCTGAGACCCTCCTTTATGTGATATTTGTAAGAATCCTTTGCCATCAATGGAGGAATGTTTGTAGAAACAAAAATACAAGCATTTATTCTAGCACAGAGTAAAAACACTAGATCTAACATAGATACACCATGATATAAACGTAAACACTGAAACAAAATAAGAGGACTATATCTATACCATGAGTAACATGAAATTCACTAGGACCTTTGAACCCATAAACATAGATATACAGAATAGCCCGTCATATATTGATTATCAAGTGTTTATAGTAGCCATATTACATAAAAAAGGTTTAGCAACAGATCAATACATCATTCTACCATTAACATCCTACCCTTCCCATGGCTCTAATCTAGAAACCCTATATTTACCCCCTTATAACCATTTCATAATCCCTTTTTGCAGAAATATGCCACTCATATGCACTCATACTTGACTTTTTATCTCTAACACTCAGTACTAATACACACTCTCCATAATACCCTCTACATCAAAATGCCTCCTTAAATAGGATAGGATCTCGCCTAAACATCATTCCAGAAGCACACCCGCATGCCAAATTTCATCATATCCTACTATACTTGAGTTTCCAAGACATGCAGATGCTAGCTAGCTATAACAACCTCCAGTTTACAGCCTATAACCATAAAGATTCTTTGGAATATTCTTTTCTTGAGCTCCAAGTCCTCCATGTAACAACCTTTTCATCATTACACTTATCCACAACTTCACGTGTTTTGTATGTGATACCCTTCAACTGAAATGTGGCTAAGTCCTTAAACCATTAAACCCTTTCTTGCTCTACATGTACAAACCTATCTCTCCTCATGCATGCCTTCACATACATGCACTTTCCTCCATAGTGCCTTCCATGTGTGCTCATCTTCTACTTTAGGACTTAGTCATTTTCTAGGCTCAACATCACCCCACACTAAATGTGTTGTCCATCCTCAGAAAACAATAATGAGCTCCAATAAATAATAAAGAATGGAGGGAAAGAATAACCTATACCTGGCTTGCGCCAAAGAACAAAATAATTTTTCTACTGCTATAAAAGGATTGGGAAGTCTTTGTTCAAGGATGCTTCAATTTTATTCCAGGCATCCACCTCAATCTACACTTATTGAAATAAATCCCCTATCAATACATTAACTTCATCAAATGATAATTCCTCACCTTTAGCCTTCAGTGTATCAACAATATTTTCCATCTACTTGCTAAGGTCACCTCACGCGTCCATCCTTTATGTAACCTAGGGATATAATTCCTTCACTTTATTTTTAATCGAGACCCTTAAGTCTTTGATCTCCTCAAAGCCTTCTTCTCGACCTATTTTATGATCTTGTCTTGTTCCTCCCTATTATTCTTATTCTTTTCCTAGAAACTCCTTCACCCTGTCTACCTCATGGGTAGCAACCAATGCACTTGCCCACCCTGTCCCTATCTCCATAGTTGTCATAGACAACTTTCGGCCATGTGCACTACAATTTTTACAGAGGCAAGGAGCTCAGAGTACCGAGTTATGGTCTCTTCAATCTTTAACTTCTCCTACTCTCTTTGTCACGCCAAAACTTCCTCTACCGACTCTAGTGCAAGTGGTTGTTTCTCCATTGTGATCAAGCATGTCAAATCCTCCAGGCAGTGGAAAGCTGACTCATACTTCTATTCATGAGGGGCTAAGTCTAGTGCATGCTAAAATAATGGAGTCTGAGATAGTCTCTATTTCTTGTAGGCTTCACACACCCTTGCCTTTTACTCTCTCAACTCAGCCTTTAACTTGTACAATTATAGACTCCTCCCCTTTTATCTCCATGTCTCTCTCTCTATTATCTCCTTATTCTTTTCCTCCAATTCATCCTTGATTATGATTCTGTTATTCCTCCGAATAACCTTGCCTCCACTTCTACCAATACCTTGTTGAGAAAGTTATAATATTTCTCATCCATTAGCCATTGGGTATCCACAATAGGATTCACCTCATTGGGGTTCTATGTTTCTATCACTGCATCTGCACCAACTTCAAATTCAGGCTCATCAACATGGGATTCGAAGGTCCATGACAACATCTTCCTTGTGCATGTGTACACACTATCCTTCTCAAATGATGACCAACAAAAGAGTTGGTATGTAGGCACCATGCTTTGGAAACGTGCATGCAGGACCTTGTTTGGATCATTGACATAAGTCATTGTGTGTCCTTGTGCTACCATTGCACCCTTGCCACTACCTGTGCATGCTCCTTTGGGAAGCTGACTACTAAACTCTTTCTCCTTATCTAGGATCTCTTTTTTTTCTCTCAATATTTCTTCATTTTCCACCTTGTGCTCCACCAAGTTCTATATGATATTACCCACACTTCCTTTTCCACAGTGTCTCCAACTGCCCTCCAACCAAGTGTAGGGTCTCTTTTGTATTCATATTCACCTCTTCACTTCCTCCCATTTTCTGAGTGCACCTCTCATATCCATTCTTCTCTTCATCAGATTTGTGTACATCTAAACATGGGGATCTTCACCTTCCTTGCTCCTCCTCATCCTCCTCAAACTCGTCACCCTTCATGCTCTTAGTCTCCTCAGAGTTTGGAACTTTGCGCCATCTTTTACTTCTTCTTTACTGACTCCTCTATCACAGGGGACATTTCCTTCTCGGTTGAATTCTCCTTCATGGGGGATTTCTTCCTTCATGTGTAAGTACTTGGGCCTGTTCCTAACTCCTACACCCCTGTAGTCTGAATGTACACGTGCTCAGTGCCTTGCTTACTGGAGTTTCCTCTCTTTCTCTCTTCTTTGGAACTATCTTCTTTCTTTTGGTGGGTCTTCTAGGATGGATACATCATCCTCAACGTATGCACCTTTTTCAAACTTGGGCCTCAGGTGTATATATACCCTTGCTTCCATTTTTCCTGTAATAGGTATTGACACAGATTTTAACATATGTACGTCATGAGAGACATACTTCTCCACATATGCACACTTCTTGGGATACACCAATGTTTGGCCCAACATGTGGTGATCCTAATCTACCTCACTTAGATCAAATCTAAGTTTCTTGGCCTCCTTGAACCTATTAACTGTGCTTTGAAAATATTATGATGTGAAGGCAAAGGGTAGTTTACACCATGGAATTTTTGTGCCATCTGTCAAAGTGAATCTGCCTATGCAGAAGTGTTGGTATACAGTCAAACTCAGCCTCACCATCCACCAAGGATAGAAGTTGTTCAAGGATTCTCCATTCTTCCCCAAATGCATCGTGCATTCACTTGTACCACTTCTCCAAGAACATTTTATATGTAGTAGTCATTGTATCACAAGTGTATGATTCAAACCTCTTAGCAGGGGAAGGGTCCTCTTCAAGGTACTCCCAGACATAGTTATTTGGCCCATCGGGCACTCCAATATCTAAAAATACAATGGTAAGAAGGATGTTACCATACATGATTTTATCCCCATCACGTGTGGCATCTATGATCTCCTCCACAATGAAGGTTGAGAGGTTGTAGATTGTTCCTTCTGAAATCTTCCTGCAAATGTTCAACCATCTCTTGTTCACTTGTGTCCATCACTCTTGTCCATTCAGTTTGGTGAGTAGTTGTGTGGCCATCTTCATGGTTGGGTTGGTGATCTTAATGTGATATCAAAATAGTGTGAGCCCTTCTTATATTCATATTCCATGGTTGTTTCCTTGACAGAATCCTTGTCATCTAAGTCATCATCCATTGATTCTCCTATGCAGATAAGCCTAGTGTATTTGGAGATCAACTGAGCAGTTAAGCACATTCTCCTCCCTGCAAAGTAAAAATAATCTTTGTGCACACGACATCAGCCACTGGTATAACCTTTCAGGTTTTCCAAAATATGAAAACTCATAGAGTTGCAAAAGTCCAGCCTTCTCCAATGTGGTCTTCACAGAGTCATCATACATCGGCTTGTCATCTTGTGTCCTTTCTCCTATAGGGAGAACTAGCTCCAATGCCATCTCTTTCTCAGTGGTGCTTTTCCTATGGTTATAGTCACTTATAGCCATCTTTCATACATGAGAGACCCATTCCATCCCCATCAAAATGCCATCTAGGTACTGCATCTCCACATACCACTCCTCATTAAAAATTGTTGATGTGATTGGTTTTCCTTTTCCCTTTCCCTTTCCCTTCTTTGGTGAAACGTTCACTCCTTTCCTTGGTGCCATTTTTCTCATCAAGTCCTTGTAAGTTCTTCCTTGTGTCTTACTTCAACACTTTCAGTCCCTCGACTCCATTCCTTTGAAATTTCTTCAAAACTCATGCCCTAACTCTACAAACCCTAACCTGGAAAAATCTCCTTCCACAAGACAACATAAATACCCATGGGAATCCACCAAACAATCTCCTCTGTGCATGCCCATGTACTCCATGTTCCACTCTGGTTCACAAATCTTCCAAATCTTCTCACTTCACACACAACTTTCTCCAAATTATTTCGCAAGGATGCCCTAGTTCGCAAGATCTCTTCAATAAAAAAATGCAAGGTAAAATAAATAACTTACCCAACCTTCTATTTATAGATTTTTAATTTTTCTACATTAATATTTGTGCCACCTACCACCATACTTCCACATTAAAGTCTAATTTTTCCAATGCTTTTCATCCCGCGCATGTTGTGTCTAGCACTTTTCCTCCATGCACCAACTTACGTGTAACCTCCTCAACCTTCTGGCACGTAAAACTTCATCGACCACAAACTTCCTTATGTGTGCTTCCAATGCCAAAGTATGTCTTCCCCTACATCTTATACCAAGTTCTTGTTGCATCCTACCTCATTTTCTCTACACTTTTATCCTTGTATGTGGTTTTTATAAAGCTTTTGACACCAATCTTCACCCATAATCACTTCTTACTACATGCACTCCTCTGAACCCACATGTGCTTTTGATTTTCTCCTTCGGGCCGCCAATCAACATCACTCCCAACACTTTCTTCATACCACACTATTCACTGAAACTCTTCTTTACACTCTCCACCCCACACTAAATAGATGCACGGTCCTCTGCGCATAAAACCCTTTTAGATAGTAACTAGCTATTGTGCATGTAAAACACCCACAACAAACAAACAAAAAGACAAAGCATAACGACGATGAAAGGAAACACATATAAAGGAAAATGTATTAAGGGAAATCCTAAGCTAACTGGAAATATTGCCTTATTTACAAACACACAAGAAGACTTATTTATAGTAGGGCTTCAACCTACTCCCATTAAAATAACTGGGAAACCATGTCCCATCCAGCACTTGTAACTGGAAAGTGCCTGAATCAAGTATATAAGATATAACATACGGTCCCAACCAATGCACTTTGAGTTTCCCAAGGATGGCACAGAAACTTTGAATCATACAGAAGAACCATCTGCCCAACCTCAAACTCTTGTTCCTAATATGTCAATCATGCCATGCCTTCTGTCTATATTTCTCCATCTTCTGACTCCACCTATCAATGGCTCACCTTTCATCTAGCATCATAAGTTTTTCAATGTGCTCTTCTAATGCTTTCTCATCAACCAATCCTCCTGCATGCATGTAATATGCAGGGATGGTAACATAAATTCAATGGGAAGAACAACTTCCATGCCAAACACCAATTGAAAGGGTGTGGCCTTGTTCAAATGTTTATAAGTCATGTGATATGCCCATAGCACTGCAAAGACCTTGTCATCCCAGTCCCTCCTTCCAACATCATAAATATTAGTTAATGTGTGGCTCAATATTTTGTTAAAGGCCTCAGTAGTCCCATTAGCCTGAGGGTGATAGGGTGTAGTTTTTGTGATGGGCCACCATAAACTCTACCAATAATATTCTAACAGTTTCATTCAAAAAGTGAGTACCCCTATCACTTGTTAAACTCAACGAGGTATCCATACCTGCTAATTATATTCTCCCATAAAAAACAAGTTTTTTGTAGTTATCGTGCAATCCTTTGTAGGCACCACTTCTTCCCATCTTGTAAGATAGTCTATGCAAGTGATAATATAGTGTGAACCTGTCCTGCACGCAGCTGGGGAAATAGGGCCCACAAAATCAATTTCCCATTTTTCAAATGGCTTTACACTAGCAATAGGTCTTAATGGAATTTCATCTCTCCACCCTAGCTTACCAAGGTGCTAGAAATGGTCACATGCCTTGCAATACTCTATACAATCCTTATAAACCATCTCCCACCAAAGGCCTACCAATAGGATCTTATGCAGCGGTTGCATTCCCTGCATAGTGTCCTCCTGCAATGCCACCATGAGCTTCTTCCATGATTGCAGTACGTTCATGCTCTAGTACACATGGCACAAGACCTCATTTTGGCCTAGTTTTGTATAGGTCTCTGCTAATCAACATATAGGGTGCGCATATGGCCAACTGCTTCTTCTCCAATGCCTTCATTCCTTCTGGTGCCACACCCATTTCAAGAAAACAACAATATCCTCCAAATCAGAGGGCACGTGTTGCAATCTAAAAAATTGTGCATCTAACATTGTGTCCTCAATGCTCTGCATGTCCTCTCCTGAGTTAATCTCATGATAGATGGTCAGGTCCCAAATTGCTCTTTCTTGTTTCACGATGACTGAAAAGTCAAACTCTTGAAATAATAAGATCCACCGACATATGCGCCCTTGTAGAACAGGCTTTTTCACCAAGTACTTGAGCACCATATGATCCATGTATAAAAGGTAAACAAAGTAGCCAACAAGTATTTCCTAAATTTATGTAGTGCATAGATCATGGACAATGCTTCACACTCCATTGTATAATTCTACTCTGCCGGTTAACTTTCTACTTGCAAAACACAAGGGGTGATCAACAATCCCCTCTCTAGGTTGTGCTAACACTACTCCTATGGCCATACCTGATGCATCAACATGTACGTGAAATGGCTTGTCCCAAGAGGGAAAGTGCAAAATGTGCACAGTAGTAAGTTTCTCCTTCAAGGTGTCAAAAGCCACCTACTGCACCTCACCCCAATGGAATTTACTTTTATGTTTTAACAAACTATTCCAATGGCATGGAAATCCTTGGCATAGCCCTTGATGAATTTCCTATAATATCCCATGTTCCCTAAGAATCCATGCATCACATGCTTTGACTGGTAGGCTCCTCCAACCCTAAAATAACAACTTTGGCAGGGTCTACCAATAAGCCTTCCTTGCATATAATGTGACCTAGTAATGTGCCAAATGGAGTAGCAAAGACACATTTCTTAATGTTTAGGAGATACTTAACTACCTACATCTCTCAAACATCAACCTCAAATTGTCACAATGATCCCTTACTAACCCATACACCATCCAGTCATCCAGGTAGACTTGTAGAAATTTGTGGATGAAGTCTTGAAATGCCTGTACCACGATGCACAAAAACACAACAGAGTGCATTCTTAAGCCCAAAGGGCATAACGGTATAGGAAAAGCTTCCCCACTCCATCATGAAAGTGGTCTTCTCTTGGTATTCCTTCGCAATTCTTACCCTGATGATATCCAGAGAATCCATCTGTGAAAGAATAGATCTCTCACCCTGCGTGACACCTTCCAAAATCTCCTCAGTAAATGGGGTTGGAAAAGGATATCTATCACACATGAAGCATTTAAATCTATGTAATCAACACAAATCCTTATCCTCCCATCCTTCTTGATACTAATTACCATCAGGCTCACCCACTCAAATTCTTCAATTGCCTCAATGATACCGGATTCTATCATCTTATCAATTTCCTCCTTAACCTTTACATGCAAATTTAGATTCATCCTATAAGGTCTCTTCCGAACCAGGCATGCACACTCCTTTAACTTAATCCTCATTTACCCTAGAGAGTGGTGAACTCCCTTTAATTCATGGTACCCGTGTGGGAACAAGTCTTGGAAGTCACATAGTAGCTCAACTATTTTTGAAACTTCTTGGTCTGACCAGTAATCTCCAATGACAACTTCCTTTGGCTCTACTTCTGTACCAATGTTAACCTTTTTTTTTTCAAAGGCTCATGGTAGGCACGTGATTTCTCATTTGCTTTTTCCAATACTTCATGCATACCCTTCTGTGTGGTTAACATCCAAGTTTTCTACTTCCTCGCCATCTATCAAGTATACCAACTTTCCTTTTTCCTTCTCCAGGAAGGCGCGCTCAAACTGTATCTCCTCCATCTCTACTTCTGGTTCTTCTTCTATGAAGCATGCCCCCAACTCAGGTTCCCTAACAAATCTAGGATTCGGTCCTCAACCATGGCACTATCTCCCAAGGTAAGGTCGTTTGACTACCTGCAACACCTCATTCACAAATGGCTTAGGAGATTGATACTCAAAATTATGGATAATATATGTTGTTAACTCTTTCCAATTACCCTGTCTGATGGCACAATTTTGAATGGATATACCATGTGTGCACATCCCTACAAGGTGGAGTAGAACTTATGCACCCATAGTGAAGGAGGAAAGGCTTCCAGGGGCCTACCATCTAGGATCTCTCACACTCCTGGATGTGGAGTGAGGTGGACTCCTTCCCATGATAGTCATGTATTGTAGAAGGTGCATTGCTCTGGAGAAACCTCATAGAGAACGTGATTCTCACTTCGCATCACTCTAGAAGATTGTCTGATGGGTCACCCACCAATGTGTTGTTATTTTGCGTAAGGTATAAGTAAGCATATTCCTCCTTTCTGTCTGACAGGTCCACTGTATACCTCCATTGTGTGTAGAAAGACATCAGGTTTACCCTCTCCAGTGTAATTAGGTAACTTCTTTCCTCCCAGGTGCCTAACCGAGCATGCCTTGGTAATGTGAGTCACAGTTCCCTTTAATTTTCTTCCAACCAACTCATAGGTCCCATGCACCCAATTGTCACATGCAACACTAGTTGTATCACTCATGGATTGAGCATCTTCCCATTGAATGACTCCTTCTCCTGATGGATGGATAACCTTGGGGTCTCTAATGGTGCACACATAGATTCTATCTAGTCCTCTTCTCCCAAAGGCTCTACATAGGGCACCAAATTCCCATCCATCAGTGGAATAATGATGCACTCCTCTTTGTTCTTGAAGCTTATGTACCCTTTGTTAAAGCACAAGTCAACATTATTCTTATAGCACTAAGGGCATCCAAGTAAGGCTGAAAATTTATCTTCCTTGACAAGCACTAAGACTTCAAAATATCTAGTGAACATTTTCCCCTTGGATGGTTATGGATGCATCCTTCAACACTCTGATGGGCATAGCCTTTATCCTATTCACCATATACAACACATTTGAAGATGGCTGTAATGGGGCCTCCCCATCTGATTCCATGCATCTAAAGTGAGAACATTGACCTCAACACCCGTGTTAATCAAAAATGTTCTCAAGAGCCATCCATCCACAATTGCATTCAATGTGATTTCTTTGTCATAATCAATACTGTGAGGGGGCATATTAGCATGCAAGACCTACCTCTCACTCTCACCTCCAGCATGTGACACTTTTTATCTAAGCCACTCTCCTAACAGAGGGATAATATTCTCTTGGTGCAGCATCTTACACACTTCTCTGACCTCATCCATGTCCTTTCGAGGGACCTCAACATTCTTCTTCTACTCCAACTTCTGTGATTGATCCTTCAGACACTGAATCTCCCTTGCAAGTTTCTAATCACCTCCATGGTTTCTTGGTAGACCTCCTTCTGATGAGTTGGATCAGGATATTTCCCATGTAACACCTCTTCTCTTGTAATGAGAGGCCTTTGTTTGGTATTTCCCTAACACTCGTAGCTTCCACCCAAGTAGTTACTAAGACAATTTCCAACTCCGGTCATGTGCCACCCTAGGCATCCATTGTGGATCAGCTCACTTCACACTCACCATCCCCGTGCCCTTTTCCTTCCTCTAGTTCTAGTTCATGTGCTCATATAACTCAGGGAACTCCTCATACTTATGCTTCTTCCTACACCATGAGCATTGTAGAAAATTCAGACACTCACACTTTTAGTGTTCAGTAGATCCACAATTGTAACAAGTTCCACAGGGAAATTCACTTCCTACCTCCTTGACCACCATGACCTCTAAATCCTCCACAAAAACCTCTTCCTCAACTGCCTCCATCTTTGTACCCTTATACAGATGACCTTCATTCTTATAATTATTCCCAATGCTGGTCTAGCACACACCAATATCAATGACATCATGGATTTGGTCTATCAATCAGCAGTCCTTTGTATCATGAGTCATAGATGAGAAAATATTACAATAATAAGACACATTCTTGCGGAGTGTGCACTGCAACAATGGGAATCTACTTGGATCATGATCTCCATGAAATATTTCATAATCCAATGACATGGTACGTACCATATTTTGGGAAAACTATCCTTTGTGTGTCCTTCTACCTCACAATATTTGTACCATAGTCCACTGTGAGTCTCATGAGCTGAGTTTGCAGATAGTTTCTCTAGTTGCTTCGCCATGTAAGTGATCAGTGCTTCTAAAAATGGGCTTACTCCAATGTCAATGCTTCTGATGAATTCAACATACAAGCAACCTCCAAGGATTTGTGCAGATCTGTGAAAGTCTTATGGGAAAGTGCTCATCTGAAAGTGTTATCAATCCTCCAATGAACCACTGAGCATGCTAAGATGGATGGATATCATAAGACAAATTTAACAAAATAGTCTTAAATTACACATCATACTCCCACACACTCTCTACCATACCTTGTTGAATGTTCTTCAATGCCTTGATGTTCTTCTACTCAAACTCAGGAATGTAAAATTCCACCAGAAATTCATCACACAGCTTAGTATAATCCACCACCATCTGATGGGGGTCATACTTCTGGTACCGACTATGTGCGTGCCATTGCAATGTAGTTTCAAACTAACTTGCCTTCCACTCTAAGGTAGTGATACCCTTAGCGTACCATAACAATTCACACTTATGTACATGCTCTATGGCACCTTCAACACCCTTGTAATCAGGTAAGTGAAGAGACATCTCATAAAACACCTGTTGATGGTGTTGTGGTACTTGTCCACCAGATCCAAGGCCTTGATTCCCTCTTGTGTTATCCTACACCACTAGATCCACTAGATCACTAGCTCCTATTCCTCCAATTCACATGAGATCCTCATCTCATTATAGGTAAGGGGCCTAACGAGAGTTGTGCTCTGCATACCCATTATCACAATAAACTGTGCACCGACAGTCTGTGATGTCAAACCACTTCCAGACGTGATACCCAAACATTGTGTACCCACACCTTTCCCAAATGATGTGCCAGATAGGATGCCTCCAAACATAGGAAAAAAAATTGTCTGCCATAGAGGAACTAAATGAAAAATTATATCTACTAGGTGCCACTCGACTACCAATACCAACACCAACCAGGTTAACAACACTTATCTCAGGAACTGGGAAAACTAAGCACCAGGGTTTGGTCACCATGTGGGCTAAGATGCGCACCTATGAATCTCATTTTCTCCATATGAAGATCTCTCACTAGAAGCTGAGGGGGTTTCTCTCCCGAAATTTCCAAGATGGGGTAGTATAGACTGCTCAGGTCACATGCCCTTTGTGTGAACCTCAAATCCTTCCCACAATGTCTTCCTCCATAAATCCATCACTCAGCAACTTTGCATTGTCTCACCAACTCCCTTTCTCATGCTTCATTATACTTGAGCCAAATCTCTTCTCTCTCGGCTTCTACCGCAAGGTCCCATCTTTCACCAACCCAACTTTTGTGCCCCACACCTAGTGGGAAGTTAGCCAGCCATAGGAAATGCCTCCATACTCAGAGTGATGATCGGGATCTTAATGGCTAATGGACATAACTTGAAAGAATGATCCTCTTAGCTCCCACAAGAACTCAAACTTAACAATCTCTAGGAAATAATACGTAGAAATCATTTATTCCAAGGTATAGCTAGTCAACACTCCACTCCACCAATGATCAACAACACAAGTCCAGGTCAGATCAGCATCATGCAGCCTCTGATACTCTTCTTGGGTCCAAACACAAGGTCTATAATACCAAATCTTCCTTGATGCATATGCTGACAACCATTCATACAACTCTAATGGGAAACAAACAAAATAATTTCTCATAAATCTCATGATATAGGTGCTCCTCTACCCATTTACGTGCATCAAACTCAGGTCCAGTGTTAAATCACTGAGAAAATTCATCCTCCATGTTTTTAAGCCAAGTCTTGACATTTGTCCAAGGTCAAGCATTCTTTCATCACACACCATTCTCACAACAACTTCAAAAGAGGTCCTGGTAATAGAACCAAAATGTAGTCTCATTTCCCTATTTCCTTTAAATCCCAGCCACGTCAGCCTATCACCCAACATTAAATTGGGAGCTTACCCAGGTGCAAGTAGTCATCGAGCCCCTCCTTTATGTGAGATTTGTAAGAATGATTTTCCATTGATGGAGGAATGTTTAAAGAAACAGAAATACAAGAATTTATTCTAGAACAGAGTAAAAAACACTAAATCTAACATAGATGCACCATGATATAAACGTAAACACTACAACAACATAAGAGGGCTAGATTTATACCATGAGTAACATGAAATACACTAGGGTTTGAACCCATAAACAAATATATACAAAATAACCCATCATATATTGATTATCAAGTGTTTACAGTAGCCATATTACATCAAAAAGGTTTAGCAACATATCAATACATCATTGTACCATTATCATCCTACCCTTCCCATGGCTTTGATCTAGAAACCCTATATTACCCCCTTAGAACCATTACATAATCCCTTTCTGAAGAATTACACCACTCATATGCACCCATACTAGACCTCTAATCTGTAACACCCAATACCAATACGCACTCTCCATAATGTCTAGATCTAAATGCCTCCTTAAATAGGATAGGAGCTCACCTAAACATCATTCCAGAAGCAAGTCCCGCATGCCAAATGTCATCATAACCTATTACACTCAAGTTTCCAAGCCATGAAGATGTTAGCTAGCCATAACAACCTCCACTTTACAACCTGTAACCATAATGATTCCCTAGAATATTCTTTTCTTGAGCTCTAAGTCTTTATGTAACAACCTTGTCATCATTACACTTATCCGTAGCTTCATGTGTTTTACATGTGATACCCTTCAACTAAAATGTGGCTAAGTCCTTAAACCCTTAAACCCTCTCCTGCTCTCACGCACAAACCTATCTCTCCTCGTGCGTATTTACTCACGCACTTTCCTCCATAGTGCCTTCCATGTGCACTCATCTTTTGCCTTAGGACTTAATCATTTTCTAGGCTCAAAAGGTCTTAGATGTTGCATTGAACACAATATCAAAATGGGGTTACATATTTTTAGGGTTCCATAAATTCACCTATTGACAAGATGCAGTGTTTCAGTTATCTCTAATGGGTCTTCCTATGTACCCAAGTGATAAATGGATCCCCGCAGTGTTGGCTAGATAACTTTTGAATTTTCATAATTTTTAGCAGAGTAAGCATAAGGTTTTGGTTTCTTTCCCTATCTCTATTGGAATATATACTTGCTCTTATGTCATCAAAGCTAAGAATGTGGTCAATGAAATACAAGGGAAGCTTAAGAAGACCATGCCACCAAGGATAGACTTTGATTATCGAGGTGTTATAAAGGCTCATAGAACCATGAAACTTCACATTCCAGACCTCAAAGATGTTGAGATTGACTATAGGAATAGAGTGGTAATCAAACAAAAGGATAGAAGAAGATTAATTGTTGGTCATCAAACTTACACCTTTGACTCAGATCTGGAAGAACTGATTCATTTGTGACAACAATGGACTTGTCCCCAAGCTGTGGGACCATGTGCACTTGGGACATATCTCTGGAGAAGGTCGGTTCCTCTATCTAATTCTAATGTTACTACTACTCTTAGTGCTAAAAGGGAAAACTAAGCTAATAGTGTGAAGGAACTGGGGATAGAAGGATAACATGAAAGGAAACTACACTAAAGGTGATAGCACCAAAAAAAGAGGGATGAACACAATTTTCTCTGAGTGAAAATGAAAGGAAATGTGTGAAAGAAGGATAGGCAAGTGTAGCACAACTAAAACATATTTACCATATCAGTTTCATGGAACATAACTAAATAAGGAGTTGTAAGGGACTTAGAATGGCACAATGAGCACATAATGTAAAATAAAGTCAAGATGAAATAATATAAACACGCTCAGGACAAAGGATATTCACAAAATGATGCTTCCATTACTTCCAAAAATACACAGGGTTGTTACAATGGAGAAAGAGGTCGGTATCCACATGAACGAGCCAGATATAGAGGTCTATGACTCAGGATACAGAAAATATGTAGTCCTTAGAAAAAAAGTAAGGATCCAAAACTGTCTAACCTTAATGTTAGGTGCCTAAAATATTGACTAAGTACAATAAGGCGCATGGGCGTGTAAGGCATATTTAAAGAAGGGTGCGCAAGGAAAAAGCACACAAGACTGGGTTTTAGGATGGTTTAGAAGAACCAGTGGCATGCAAATGCAAGGAAGAGTAAATGTTTTGGGACTTAGCCATATTTGGCATATCGGTTAGAACATGAGTAAATCATGACTCGACTGTGCATATGGAGTGAATAAGAAGCCAACTTGGCAACTTGGAGACCACAAAAAGAATATACTTTGCAATAGAAGATTCTAGAAGGTCATAATGGTGAAGGATGGAGATCTCACATCTAAAGGAGCATGCTCCCATGGAGGAAAACTTAGAAACTTGGCACTTGATGTACAACTTCAGAAAGGCATGGCGGTGCTTGCTAAGGCTGTATATACAAGAACCTGGTACAAGAAAATGGGGAATGTAGATATAGAGATTTCAAAAAGGTGAAGCTATGCAGGAATACTATGAGGGCTCTATGGGTTAGGTTTAGATGATCTGCAAGAGTATGTTGTCTCAAGGGGATGGGTATAAATATTTTTCTTTGTAGTAAAAAGGGCTTAATCCCAGTTCTATTGCATGACCTTGGTCTAGACTATTATATGGATCTGTGATTGCCTTAGTTAATGTAATATGGTTATCAACATACTTAATATGAATATATGTGTGGTCCCAATTTTACTTACATATATATGGATCGGTTATATATATATATATATATATATATATATATATATATATATCATATGAGTGGGTGTAAACCCCTGTGTATTTCCCATCTGTTATGATTCAGATCTATATTCTATAATGCTTTTCTTATCTGAATGAATAAATTAGTCTAGAAGCCATTATGAGCTCTAAGATGAATGTATGGTTCATTTGCAGTCTCTTCATTTAAGTTTCTATCATAACTAATGCATTATCACACAACTCACATAAAGGAGGGGCTTGGCACTTGTGCATTCCTCGAGTGAGCGCCCGCTGGTTGATAGACTGGAATGCATGGGATTCCTTGTTATTTGAAAAGGGCATAAAAATGACCTCATCTTGGTTCTGTTGTCGGGACCCTCTTTTTGAAGTTGGTGTGAGAAATAACATGCATCTTTGTATTTTATGATGTGTAATGAAAAAGTGTCTGACTTTAGAAAGATTTGAAACATGGTTCAAGAGCATGGAGTACGATTTTTCTAAAATATTCGGCATTGGACCTTAGTTCAATATGCGTAGATGGGTATAAGAGAACCTATAACATGAGTTATATGAGAAATTCTTTTATTTCTTCCCAGTAGAGATATATGAATGGCTTTCAGCATACGCATCCAAATCAAGTTGGTTCTATAGATCGCATGTGTGGACCCAAGATGACTACCAGAGGTTGCAGGAAGTAAATATGACTTGGACGTGTGATATTGATCACTGGTGGAAGGGAGTGCTGGCTAATTACACTTTAGAATACACCATTTCAACGTATTATATCCTAGAATTTGTTGAGTTTGAGTTTTTGAGGGAGCCTAGAGTATCATTTTTTAGTGCTATTCCTCTGGCTATGAAGATCTTGGTTGTTACTTTGAGTTTAGAAGCATTCCCCATGGCTAGCTAAGATACTCTAAGTGCTGGGAAAAGAAGCTAGGGTGCAGGAAGATGGTAGAAATTATGGCTGAAAAGGAAAGGGAGGAGAGATGGCTCAAGTATAGTGAAGCTCGTGAAAGGGAGATGACTAAACAATGCGAGGTTGCAAGTGTGATGGATCTATGGAGGTAGACGTTGCGAGAGGGTGTTGAATTTTATATGGAAGATGTGGAGCCTGAGTAGTCTATGCTACCTCATCTTGGAAAGGGTGGGAGAGAGGCCCCTTAAGCTTCTAATGAGAGTTTGTTGCATGGAGAAAGAAGAGATATCGGCACACATCTGAACCCACCTGGCAACCAACCCCTAGCGCTTGGTTTTCTAAATCAAGGGAGAAGTATTGATAACCTAGTCCGTATCGGTGGGAGTGACTGATCAGTGCCTAGGAGATATAATTTTTCATTTGGGACATTCATGGCTACACATAGCATTCCATTGTTTGGAGAAATTTTTTGGCAAAGTGCAAGTACGCAAGGTTTAGGCAACGCGTTTGGGAATGGTGCGGGATACACTTCTAGAAGTGGAGAAATCTTGTAGAATGTTGGTGTGCAGTTCAGTGGGCTATTAGAAACACTAGGCATGACCACTTCAGCCCCATTTCTGGTTACAAGAAGATCTAGAGGTGGAATTGGTGGATCTAGAGGCACAGGATCTAGTGGATCCAGTGGATCTGGTCGAGGAAATACCAAAGGGAACACTAGAGGAAACAAAGGATATGGACTAGGAGGACAGGGGCCTCAACCACCTCCTCAGGTGTTCTTTGAAATTTATTTACACTTGTTATATTACCAAGGTATAGAGGATGTTACGGAACATGTGCACAAGTATGAATTACTATGTCATGCGAAGAGGATCATTACCTCGAAGTGGAAGGAAAGTTAGTTTACAACACCGTTACAAGGGCACACGCATAGATGGTATAGGAAGTATGACCCCTATCAGATGGTGGTAGACTATTCTGAATTTAAGAATTCCTTCCTATTAGATTTCCATATATCAGAGTTCGAGCATAAGAGAATCACCACTTTAAAGGAGATCCAACAAGGAATGGTAGAGAGTGTGTGAGAGGATGATGCACAATTTAAAACTCTCTTGTCAAAATTTTCATATGACATTCACCCTTCATAGCATGCTCAATGGTTTGTTGGAGGGTTGATCACTCCATTTAGGAGGGCATTGTCCCATAAAACATTTACTGACCCACACGAGGCTCTAGAGATGGCCTTATGCACTGAAGTAGTTAGGAGTGTTGATACTGGTAAAAACCCTTTTCTAGAGGCTCAAATCACTGCTATGGAAAAGAAGTTAGAGAAGCTATCTGCAAACCCAACATATGAGACTCATAGTGGTATTTATTGCATAGATTGTGAAGTAGAGGGGCATGTCAAGGATAGTTTCCCCCAGAAATCAGTACGTGTCATAGCAGTAGATTGTGAAATTTGTCACGGAGACCATGATGTGAGTAGATGTCCCTTCTTGCAGCACGTAATCTAGAAGAATGTGTCTTTCTACTGTAAGATATGCACCGCTATGACCCATGATACTAAGTATTGTAGACTTATTGACCAGATCCATAAATTCATTGATTATGTTGTGCACCAGACCAGCCTTGCCAGTAGTTCCAAGTAATATGAACAACATTATGAAGGACACGCAAATGGAGGGGTACATGGGAGAGGTTCTCATGGAGGATTCTATGGTGGGAGAAGTGATTTCCCAAGAGGAAACTTTTTATAAATGTGGATCTACAAAACATTACAGGAATGAGTGTCTAGATTTATTACAGTGCTCATGGTGCGGGAAGAAGAATAAGTATGAGGATTGCCCTGAGTTTCTTGAGCACATGAGCTAGTAGCTCTAGAAGGATAGGGGCACTGGGCTAGTGAGTATAAAGAAGGACGACACATAGTGGATGCCTAGAGTGATGCGTGAATAAGGGTTATAACCTGTTTTTGTGTCAACATGAGCAGAGGATGCGTGCACCAAATAAGTACCAAGGAAAAGGACTCTACTCTCAAGAGAATAAATGGTGCATGGGAAGTATCTAGACCCTCCCCACTAGAAGGAAGTGTATCAAGAGATAATTTATGTCATTCAAAGTTTGCAAGGAGAAATCTAGTGTCTAAAGGAGCATTCCAGGAAGTAGGAGAAAAGGAGGAATGTTAAGGCTTTGCAGAAGGACCTAGATGAGGTCAAGGAAGTGTGAAAAATGTTAAGGTAGGAGAATATTATTCCCTTACTAGGATAATGGCTAAGGGAGAACATGCCACTCACTAGAGCAGAGCATGAAAGGTAGGTATTGCATGTAAACTTCCCTCTGCATAGCCTTGACTATGACAAAGAGATCACACTGAATGCAGTTGTGGATGGTTGGCTACTAAGAAACATATTGATTGACATGGGAGTAGAAGTCAATGTTCTTACATTGGATGCCTTGCATCAAATGGGAAGGCCTGCATTACAACCATCTTTGAATGTGTTGTATATGGAAAACAAAACTAAGGTAATGCCCATTGGAGTGTTAAAGGATGCAGTGATCACCATTCAGGGGGCCAAGCGTTTACTAGAGACTTTGAAGTCTTGGCACTCACTGAGGTAGAAAATTTTCCAGCATTGTTTGGGTGCCCATGATGCTATAAGAACAATGTTGACCTAAGTTTCAACAAAGGCTATATCAACGTTTTAAGAACAAGGAAGAACGGGTCATCATCCCTTTGATGGATGGGAAGTCGGTGCCTTACACTAAACCTTTAGGAGAAGAGGTCCTTGATAGAATTTATGTGTTCTCCATCAGAGACTTGGAGATAATTCACCCTACAAAAGGAGTTATCCAATTTGAGGATGCCCAGTCTGTGAGTGATATAACAAGCATGGCGTGTGACAATTGGGTGCACAGGACCTATGAGTTAATTGGGTGATAGTTGAGGGGGTTTGTAACAAAAGTGACCAAGGCATGCTCACTCAAGCACCTAGGAGGAAATGAAGTTACCAAGTTACTCTGGAGGGGCATACCCTAAAAAAATTTTACGGGACATGGAAGCTCAGTGGAAAAATGAGGATGAAAGAAGAGGGATGCTCAGTTATAACCTACTCGGGAATGTAGCACTCTAGTGGGCTACACATTGGGAGAACCTCCTAGAGTGGCACAAGGTAAGAATCACATTTTCTGTAAGGTTTTCTAGGAGCAACGCGCCCATGGTCATTCAAGACTACCATGGTAAAGAGAACCACTTCATTTTCATATCCAAGCATGTGAGAAGGCCTAGATAGGAAGGTACAGAAGCCTTACCACCATCATTATGGGTGACATAAGTTTTACTTCCACACTACAAGGTTGTGCGTGTGCATGGTATATCCACTCAAAAACATGCCACCAGATAAGAAATTGGAAGGAGCTAACAACTGATCTCATCCAAGATTTTGAATATCAGAGAAACAAAGCCATCTAGTGGATAAGGAAATTACAAGTGATCAAGCACCTTACGATGGGGGATAGTTCCATGGTGGAAGATAGGCTACTAGATTTACTAGGTGATCCCAGTTTAGAGGCATGCTTTCAATGAGGATGATTCAGAGGAGATGTTGTTTTGAGTGAGCATGCATAGAAAAAGGAAAAAGGAAAGATGGTTTATGTCATAGATGGAGAGGAAATGGAAATCCTAGATGTTAACCACTCTGTAGGTACGCATGTGATGTTATAGACAGTGCTGATGAAAGGACATGTGCTTACCATAAGCCCTTAAAAATGAAGAAGGTTAACATTGGGTCAAAGTATAGAACCCAAGGAAGCTATCATTGGAGACTATTGGTCAGAGAAGGAGGTCTCAAAGATCATTGATCTGTTACACGAATTCCAAGATTTATTCCCTCGTGGGTATCATGAAACTCAAAGGGTTGTCCACCATTCCTTGGGGGAGATGAAGATAAAACTGAAGGAAGGTATGTGCCTCAATCTGAAAGAGGCCATATTGGATGAACCCAAATTTACACGTATGGGTCAAGGAGGAGATAGGACAAAATGATAGCTTCAGGTATCATTGAGGTTATGGAAGAGTAAGAATGGATAATCCCAATGGTCATCAACATCAAAAAGGATGTGAAGGATCAGGATCTATGTTGGACTACAGAGACCTAAATGTAAGTATGTGTCATTGATCCCTTCCCTACCCCATTTACTAAAGAAATTCTTAGAGAGAGTGGTCTGGTGCATGAAGTCTACTCCTTCACGAGATGGGTTCTTAGGGTACCACCAGGTGAGGATTGCAAAGGAAGACCAAAGAAAGACAACTTTTCACCACTGAATGGGGAAGTTTTTCCTATATGGTCATGCCTTTTGGGTTGAATAATGTACCTGTTGTGTTCTCATGCATTTTAGTGCAAGCCTTTCAGGACTTCATCCATAAATTTCTTCATGTCTATTTGGATGATTGGACTGTGTATGGTCTAGTCAAGGACCATTGTGATAACTTAAGACTAATGTTTGAAAGGTGTTCATAGTTGAGGATATCCCTCAACATCAAGAAGTGTGTCTTTTCTACCCCATTTGGAACCTTATTGGGACATATCATATGCAAGGAGGGCTTACTAGTAAATCCCCGCCAAGGTTGCAGCCATTGGGTTTAGGGGAGCCTACTAGCCAAAGCATCATTGCATGTGGATTCCTTGGGCATATGGGTTACTATAGGAAGTTCATCAAGGGATATGCCAAGATCACTGCACCCTTAGAGGAATTACTTAGACACAAGAGTTCTTTCATTGGGGAGAGGTGCAGTAGAGGGACATTTGACACTTTAAAGGATAGGCTTGTCATAGTAACCCATTCTTTGTTTCCCCATTTGGGATAAACCTTTCCATGTTCATGTGGATGCCTCTGGTACAGTCATTGGAGCAGTACTGGCACAAACCTAGTGAAGGGATTTTTACCATCCCTTGTGTTTTTTAAGTAGAAATTTAACATCCAGTAGAACAAAAATTACACCAACTATTGAGCGTGAATGCACTATCCATGATCTACGCTGTGTTGCACAAGTTTCAGGCTAAATATCTACTGGAAACACCATTTTTATTTTACACATTCCAAGGACCACATGGCATTAGAAATACATTGGTAAAAAATCCTACATTCTACAAGGGCACATATGTCAAGATGGGTCCTGCTATTCCAAGAATTTGAGTTCGCATAGTGGTCTATCAAGCTAGGGAAGAGTAATTCGAGAGGCCAGATCACTTGTCATAGAATTGATAACTCAGGAGAGGACACCACTTCAACCCAAAACATTCCCAGGAGACCATGCCAATAGCGTAACTGATTTAGGTTATGACACGTATACCCTGCAATAGACTTAGAGAAATATTAAGATAGGTGTTTCTCAAAATATCATGGAATGATTTTATTGTTCCAAGAAGGGATGAAATCATTAGAGAGGAAGCAATTAGCCATACAGCGCTGCACCCTACATGATTGGTTAGCAGTGATTTCCATACAAGGAATAGGACATGATGAGGTGTTGAGAGAAAATCAGTGCATGCTAGAACATGAGCCCTCCTTTACAATATATAGAATGGAAGGAGGCAAAATGGACCGAATTGTAGGCAGGACACTCTATGAGACAGGGGACATCCACTAACCACCTCAGAAAGCATTAAATATATTACAAGCTATGGGTTATGGTGGGGAAACCCTATATCACATATTATAAAGAGTCCTTGTTGGGCAAGAAAGTGATCATTTCAGTGCCTTGGAAAAATGAGGGTAGATGTGATCATTAATGGTGCCGTTGAGTAGCAAGCCATGATAGAGGGATTACAATTACATCTTCTACACCACTCAATTCTGAGCTACCAGTATAGAACCATTTGAAAAGTGGACCATAGATTTTGTAGGCCCCATTTTCACTAGATCCACATGTAGGATAGGATCACGCTATGTAATCATTCTATCCAATTTGCATTTGAACTAACACATGGTGTAGAATCAAATGTGGCCTACTACTAGAGAATTGTACAGAAAGATACACTCGGCTAAGCCCCTTCAAAATTTGCCTAGAGACGAGTATGACTTAACCTGAGACGAGCATGGAGGGCTGGTACTGGAGCTTGGGGACTGCCTGATCAGAATTATCCAACCATCGCTAACTTCAAAGCTGAAATCGTGTGGAGGCTTCTACTGAAATCCCACAAGACTTTTCATGCCTGGATTTGTCTTACATAAGACTACCCCTGGGACCATCCACAACCCCAAAGGGCTCATTGCGCAGACTCCCATTATAATATACTGGGTCCCTTTACTCACACAAAGTGATGTTGAAGTAGACGAGCTTCACGAATGGATGCTTAAGAACGTGTCTATGGTTTAGTCGCAACTTTCCTAGATTGTGACCACTAAATGGCGCATGTTTGAAAGCCTCCATGTATCTCCTTTGTGCACCTTTGAGTATATGCTTTAAACTCAATATCCCCCAAACGTGGCATAGGCCTCTTGATACATGGTTGGAAAGCTTTTTGGGACAGCCTAGTCATATGCCGAGGGATTACTAGTATATCCCGCTAAGCATGGGTTGCAACCATTCATGGGTTTGGGAGCCTACATGTGCCTCATCAGCATCAACTTCTTGGAATCCCATCAAGGACACGTATGGCCTTCCGTGAGTCCAAATGAGTTCATACTTGGGCGATCCATGCCTCAAGATTTGAATCGCACTCGAGGAAGTTACTTAGACACTTCGAGCCCCTTTCTCTAATTCATTGGGAAGAGGTGTAGCCAGCTAGAAGCCTCGACTTAATGTTAAAGGCCTCCTTCGCTGATCAGATGAATCCATTGAGCCCACCTGCCCCTTGAATTTTGGATTCTTGAAATGTGGGCTCACATTTTAAAATATGAGATCCTTCATGAGTAGCATGTCGTTTTGGAGCAGTACTCGACACTAAACTGGTGAAGATGGATTATAACTTTTGACTGGATAGCTCTTGTGACTTTAGTAAAGAGAGGAATTGTTGGAATCCCTTGCTCAATTGCATAGTAGCAAGTTAACATTCAGTGGGCAAAACAAAATTACACCACTATTAAGCATAAATCACTATCCATTATCTATTTAGTTGCACAAGTTCACCTACCAATATCTACTAGTGACACCATTTGTATTTTACACAAGGACCACATGGCATTAAAATGGGTGTTGGTAAGTGGAAGCTCCCATTCTACAAGGGCACATATGCTCAATGGGTTCTGTTATGGGGTAGTTCAGGAAGAATTTGAGTTCATAGTGGTCTCTCAAGCTAGGAAAGAGTAATTCGGGGCCCAATCACTTGAAATAGAATTGTCTCAGGGGAGGACACACAAATGTATTGAGGAGACCATCTTCAAATGCATAGTAAGTGAATTAGGTTGTAGAGTTTCATGCTTCCCTCAAACTTAGAGAATATTATGGTGTTTCTGCAAAATAGGTATGGCACCATACAAGGGATGAAATTATTAGAGAGGAAGCAGTCTAGTGGATATGCGCTCACACCCTACATCATTGGTTAGTGGTGATTTGTACAAAATAGGATTGTGATGAAGTGTTACTATCGGTGTGTGCTAGAACAGTAGAGTGTCTAAAATATTATGGAGGAGGACCATGGAGGAAGCATTTAGGCAGGACTTATATGTAGGGGATGTCACTGCGCATGAAAAGATATTACAAGTATAGGTTATGGTAGGAAACCCTATATACAGATTGCAAAGAGTATTGCAATAGTATGTGATCATTGTTAGTGCCTTGACAAACCAGAGCTAGAGGGATGAAATTCCTTTACACCCTATTTCAAGTAAATCTCCATTTGAAAAGTGGGCCATAGATTTTTTAGGACCCATTTCACTAGCCACATGTAGGATAGGATTCACCATCTATATAATCACTTGCATGGATTATTTGACAAGATGGGTAGAAGCAATGCCTACGAAGGATTGTATAACATCTACAACAGCTAGGTTTCTATGGGAAAATATTATTACATGGTATGGATGCCCATTGATCTTAACTAGTGATAGAGGTAAGTATTTCCTAAATGATACCATACTCAGTTTTCTGCTAGCAGAGTTCATGGTGGCTCATCATAAGACTACCCCTTACCATCCACAAGCAAATGGAATAGCCAAAGCATTTAATAAAATATTGAGTCATACCCTGACCAAAATTTGTGACGTTGGTAGACAAGATTGGGATGACAAAGTATCAGTAGTTATATGGGCGTATAGGACAACCTACAAGAGGTTGAATAAAGCCACACCATTCCAATTGGTGTTTGGCACAGAGGTTGTCCTACCTGTTGAATTTATGTTACCTTCTCTACGTATAGCGCACACAGGAGGATTGGCCAATGAACAAGTAGTTGGAGGAAAGGATTGAAAAATTGATGAAATTAGATGAGAGATGATCATTGGCTAGGTGGATTCAAAAGGATGAAAAGGCTAAACAAAAATCATGGCATGATCACCACATCAAAAATAAACAATTTGAGACTGGGTATATGGTATTGTTATATGATTCTAAGTTTCTGCGCCATCCCAGAAAAGTTGAAATTCCATTGGTTGGTTCCCTATATCATCTTGGAAATCCTTAATTCAAGTGCATTCTAGTTGAGAGAATTGGATGAGATGAGATTTACAGGCCATTTCAATGGGAGTAGGTTGAAGCCCTACTATAAATAAGTCTTCTTGGTGTTTGTAATAAGGCAGAATTTTTTCCATTTAGTATAAGGTTTCCCTTTATGAAATTTCCTTTTTCATGTTTCCCTTTCTCGTCATTTGTTCTGTCAATTTGTTTTTTATGCCTTGGGCACTAGTAACCACATTAATTTTTGAAGGTTGTGCATGCACAGAGGACCATACATCTGTTTTTAGGTGTGGGGTGGAGTGATGCAAAGTATAGGCCTCATAATACAAGTTGAATTGGTAGTAGAATTTGTGGTGAATTACCTAGTTGATGGATACAAAGCACGCAAGGATGAAGGAAGTGCATGAAAGAAGAGGTGGATGAAAAAGGTTGGCTCTCAGGATAAGACTTCAGAGAAACCACGTATAGAGAGGAAGAAGCACAGGAATAACATGAGGTAGGCGAGAGAAAAAATTAGGTGAAGGACAGAAAGAAGTTCCTTCGGCACTGTTAACACGTTTGTGTAAGAGTTTTCTATCATGATGGATTGTTTGCATGCCAGAAGGTTGTAGAATTTTTCATCACAAGATTGGTGCGTCAGTGAAGGCACTTAAGGTTCAAGCTTGGTGGAAAAATCTCACATTTAGTACTAAGTACGATGGTAGGTAAAATAACATTTAATGCTAGGAAAGAAGGAAAATCTATAAATAATAAGTCAGGCACTTCATTATTTACCTTGCATTTACAAAGTAGAAAAGATTCTCTTACAAACTAGGGCATCCAAAAAGGTGATCTGTGCAAAGAAAAATTTAAGAAATCTAAGGACGTGACTAGAGTAGATCCACAAAACTAGTAGGAAAGGAGTACACGGGCATGGAGGAAGTTGTTGAGAAGGAATTTTTTGAGAAGCTCCACCTTGTGGAAAAATTGTTCCAGTTAGGGTTTTGTGGGTACGGCACGGTTTTTAGGAGGGTTTTTTTCGCAAGGTTAAACATTAGGGTTGGGATAGAGTGGTAGAGTAGAGAAAGGAGAAGATGCATTCAAAGTGATAACCTAACTAGAAGGATGACACCAAAGAAAGCTAACCATCTCACCTAAAAAATTATAAGGGCAAGGGAAAGGGGAAGCAAATGGCTGTCATCATGAGCAACAAATGAAGATTGGTATGCACGGAGATGCAATACCCAATTGGAGTATTGTTGGGAAAAGAATGGGAGTACTCATATGTGGAAAAATGACTATAAATTAACTACAATCACCACACCAAGCACAACAGAAAAAATAAATGGTTGTTGGACTTGGTTCGCCCAAAAAATAAGAGGACACCAGAGGGAATGCCCATCTATAGTGACGAAGTAAAGGTTAAGTTAGAGAAGGAAAGATTACTATAAATTTACAAATTACCATACTTTAGTAAAACCTAAGTGCCTCTATCATTGGGCTAATGGTGTGCATAAATAAAGACCATTTGTATTTTGTGGGGCATAAGATGTGCATAACTCCCTCACTTAATTTCTAAGTTCATTTTTCTTATCTGTGAGGGGGATAAACATTGATTATGATCTAAGTGACAAGAAGGCCATCAAGGAAATAATATCCACATATGAATATATGAAGGGATTGCGATACCTTGACATCGTAGAGATTCCATACCCCATGATGAGGATGGCCACATGCTTGGTAACCAATATCAATGATCAAGAACATATGGACTCAAGTGAATAAGGCATGGCTGAACGTAATGTCAGAAAAATATATTGAGGGGACCATCTATAAATTTTTCCGCTTTCATCACGGATGAAAATCATTAGTAGCCGTGTGCAAGAAGGTGAAAAACATTACTATTTTGGCAATGTCCCTCCTCATAAAAAAATTCTTAGAGATCAAAGTTTCCCGATGGTCTGTAAATGTTTGTCTTGGGGAGTACCTAAGAAGAGGATCCCTCACCTGCGAAGCATTTTCACAAAAATATACTTGTGAAAACCAATGATAGCTACTCATAAGGAGCACACTTATAAAAAATGGTATAAGCATATGAGGGATGACTTTTGGGGGAAGAATGGAGCATTCTAGCAGAAATTACCTATGTTCGTGAAAGGAGAGGTAAAATTCACATTGTATTAAACACTTTCTGCATTGGCAGATTTTAGGTTGACGGATGAAAAATATGGGTCCATGGTGAAAAATCCCCTTCTCCTTCACCGCACGTAATGCTTCCAAGTGGGGGATGAATAGGTTTCAAAGAGGCCAAGAGACTAAGGTTCAACCTTAGAGAGGTGGGATGAATACAACAAAGAGTTGTGCATAGAAGTAAGTCTACCCCAAGAAAGTGCACGTATTTGGAGAGATATGTCTCCCAAAAGATACAAATGATGAATCCTGTAACATTACCAATCGATGGAAGTGATGTAACAAGGATATAACTTTACATAAATCTGAAAATTGAAAATGGCACATACTTGGAAAAACAATGTTATCCATCCCTGAGGACCCCATAGGAAGAAATAATCCCATACGTGAAAGAAAAGGGAAGGATAAGACATGTATAAAGAAACCAAGTGTTCAGAATACACAAGTAGTAAGTGTGCACTGGATACAAGCCACTAAGCCCAGTACTTACGCGTAGAGAAAGAAGTCTCTAATGAAAGTAAATACTCTAGAAGAAGAAGCGCTCGGAACACGAAGAACCCATCACCTCAGGAGAAGTCACCAGAGGAGAAGGAGAAGGAAGCAGAATATCCTTCATCAGGAAAAAGCAGTAGAGGGTGGTAAAAGAAGAAAATGAATCAGATGATACAAAGAGTTTAGAGGGCCTATAGAGGTGAGAGAGATGATGATGATGAAGATGATGACCATGATGACGAAATTGAGGTATTTTCAAGGACCACTCTCATCTTCAAAGTGCATGACACAAAGGAGGAAGGAGAGGAATAAGAAAATGAGTACATATTTTTTAAGAGGAGGAATGAAAAGGAAGAAGAAGATACTCAAGAGAAAGGGAGTAAGTGAGGAAGTTACAGAATAAAAGGACACCCCAAGCCTCACTAAGGAACAAGTAGACAAGGCCGCATGTAAAGAAAGAGGTAGGAAAAAATCCTCAAGGGACCTAATAGAGAAAACAGATGGAAAATATAGTGGACCTAGTGATGAAGGAAACAGAGGAGGAAAGCGTAGAAAAAGGAATATGATAGACAGCATGGGAGGGGATCCCAATTTGGTTGTAAGCTTCCCTTAGGCCACCTACACGGGGAGAAAAAGTGTAGAGGCATCAAAGGTTTAGAGGATGGCCTATATTGATGATCCAAACAAGGTGTTGTGTGTAATCTTTAAAAACACCATACCAACAGAGAGATTCTTGGTTATGGCATCATTTGATGAGGAAGGTGCATACCCTCATATGAGGAAAATGCTTTCTTGGGCATTTGAGTCCCACATCAATGAACCAGAATTT
This sequence comes from Taxus chinensis, assembly GCA_019776745.2. NCBI lineage: Eukaryota > Viridiplantae > Streptophyta > Pinopsida > Cupressales > Taxaceae > Taxus > Taxus chinensis. Next base: position 882,537,054 of record CM034150.1, read on the forward strand.
GAAGTAAGCCAAGGAGAAATAATGAAGGTACCAGAGTCAAAAGGTGATAAACCCTTGGTAAATTCTCAACGGCTATCAAACGAGAAAATATGCAACATGTTGAACAAGGTTTTGGTGGAAGTAGATGCCAGACTCTTCAGGAGGAATGACAGGGTGAAGTTCCTAGAGGTAGAGCTGGAGAAAAGAACCAAGGACTTAAATTAGGAGGAGCTAATCAGCACACAACTAAGGCATGAGTTGAAAGAAGAGAATGCAAGGCTGTGTGAGGTCTACAAGAAAGCAGAGATGATCACAAATGCCATTTTCTTGAAGCATCTAGATCTGACACCACTAGCGTAGAAGTATGGATCCACCCTAGAGTGTAAAGAGGACTTGACCCATGTCCTCACAATGGAAAGGTGACCACTGGCCTTGGATTCTGCAGAGGAGGCATCAGCGTGTAAAGAAAAGGAGGAAAAGATGAAGCTTGTGGCAATTATTGCTCAGTAAAAGAAAGTCCTAGCTGATGTAAGAGCCACCGCCCAAGTCACTAAGGCCATGTTATCCAAAATTCACCCCTCAAGGTAATTTTGATAACATGCATCAAATTATTTAGTCCCAAGCAAGTAGATTGATTCGAGGCCCAAAATCATGTTTTTGGGGGCCCCTCGGCTTCTCTCTAACTCTCCCATCCAAGAAGAAATACCAACAAGTTAGAAAAAAGGTGAAAAATGCAAAAAATAAGGTTGCAGGATTGTTTTAAAGCATTTCGGGTCTAAAGGGTTTGGGTTGTACCAGTGCAGGTCGTACCGAGGTTCGTCGTACCAAGCTTGGGGCCGAAATACAAAGAAAATCAGCTAAGTCGAACATTTTTGTCCCAGGCGGTCCGCGAGACAGTTGGGACGTCGGGACGCGAGGGATGCAAAAAGCCGAAACGACCGAAAGCAAGGAAAATCGTCAAGTTTTTTGTTTCACGCGGTTTGGGACAGCCAGGAAAAAAGTATGCACGGGACGTGAATCAGCCGATTTTCTGAAAGACGGTCCATTTCGGGCAGTTCAGAGATTTTCGTCCGGGACAGCCGGAACAAAGTATGCGAGGGACGCGTGGGACGCGATAAGGTGAAAAAGCCGTAAGCAAGGACAAAGAAGCCCGAATCAGCCGATGCGGGAGAATTCATCTGAGACAACTGGGACAAAAGTACGCGTGGGATGCGAAAAGCCAAAACGGCCGAAGGCAAAGAAGAAAAGTCAACGTTGACCTGTGAAACTTCAAACGGCCATAACTTTTGACTCCGAGCTCCGATTTTCACAAAATTGGACTTTCCGGAACGAGCACGACATCCTCTACGCCAAAAAAAATAGATTTTTTATTTTTAACAAGGGTAGATATATTTAATTAAAAGAAACATATTCGGCTCTAGTCAGTTAATGCTCATTCCCGTCAAATGATAGAAAACGCCTGCCAGACCCAAAATAGTTGCCCGCACTCATAAGGCCATAAATTTTGCATTTCTCAACGAAATCACACAAAGTTGGTACCATTGGAATCGTGGCTCCAAGCCCAACACACAAAAATCAATAAATTCTAGATTTGATGAGAGATTGATTAATATTTTTAAGAAAACGTGGCTGGGTTCATAACGGTGTTGTATTTGGTGGTTGGGAGTGCAATTAAGAGGCATGGTCATCATTCTTTCTCTACTGCAGCACCTGGGATAGTATGGGGAGCCTTTTACAAGTAATATATAATCATTTTACTCCATTTAATGCCTCTTACAAGTGGTTGAAGGATAGATTTCATGATTTCCATTTTCCCTTCTCTTTCCCTTCTCATTTTTCTATAAATTGGAGTGTTGGGCTCATTGTAAAGGGGGGGTAGTTTTGTAGCAAAGCTCTACCAAAATTGCTTTTTGAAGCCAATGTGTTGCATGCCCTTGTTATGGACTCCTTGCATGGTGATCCAGGCCCTTATCTTGTAACCGATTGAACTGTGCATACCAGGAAGCAATAAAATACAAGTTTGTGGATGTATCTTCCCCTGCTTTGTTTTCTTGCATTCGTCTTGCCCCTTTAACCTTGATTACAAGAATATTGTGTCTATTATTATGTTCTTGCAGGGATCCATTATCATTGTGTATGTTTGAAATATTGTTGTAAAATGCATTTTGCTAGATTATGGAGAATTGTCATCACCTCTTCTAGTGTGCACTTTGCTTCTGTATTTCACGCATTTGAAGACTACTCTCACACCCTCCTTTTCTGGTGTATCACCGCTTTAGTGTAGGATTTCATTTTATGCATTCTCTCGCCCTGGTCCCTTGGAATTTAGGTTAGAATAGTTAGTTTCCCCTACATTAGAGTAGATTGTGGCAGGTAGTTTAGGAGCAAGAACCAGCTTTCTCTGGAGGTCTATCTCAAGTAGCAAGTCCCACAACTTGGAGATAGTACCCATGTTATCCAATCACACTGTGACTTCAAGTATATGCACTTGTATAAATAGAGGGGTGTTGTAATTCAGTGATAACAGGCCACCTATGACAACTACACTGATAGAGACAGAGTGGCAAGCATTCTGGCCACCACCCATGAAGCAGAGCTCAAGGAGTTCTAGGAGAAGAACAAGGGGAATATAGTGGAACGTGACATAATTCTAGCCAAGGTTGAGAAGAAATCAGAGGATATTGAGACCTTTTGGGGCTCAATCAAAAATCGGCTGAAGGATTTATATCCCCATATCACTTGAAGGATGGACGCGCTCGAGAATTTAGGAAAAAAATTAGAGGGGATCATGGAAACAATTAATACCTAAGGAGAAGGGCTAAGCTTTGAAGAGGTGAGCACCCTAGTTGGTTACCTTTTTCAACATGCATAGAGCAAGGTTGACACCTAGAATAATTTGGAGGTAGACTTGACAAAATATTTCCCTCTCCTCTTGGAGAAGTAATCATAGTTTCCCCATTCTTTCATTCTTCCCCAAATTCTTCATTCCTTTATTCTTTCTCCAAAATATTCAAGGATAGTCATTTTTATTCATTGAGAAGGTGTTCCTGAGGGCAAAGAATAGGTATAGTGTGGGGTGATGTTGGGCCCCTAAAATATTGACTAAGTACAAGAAGGTGTGTGGGCATACAAGGCATATTTGAAGAAGGGAGCACAAGGCAAAAGCACATAGGACATGGTTTTAGGATGGTTTATAAGAACCAATGGTGCACATGTGCAAGGAAGAGAAACTTTTTTGGGACTTAGCCATATTTGGCATATCGGGAAGAAAAAGAGGAAATCATGACCCGACTGCGCATGTGGACGTGGATAAAGCTGCCCGCCTTGGAAACTTGGAGACCATGAAACAAATATACCTTGTGATAGAAGATTCCAGAAGGTCATCATGGCAAAGGATGGAGAGCTCGCATATGAAAGGAGCACGCTCCCATGGAGGACCCACTTGGACACTTGGTACCTAATCTATAACTTCGAAATATAGGGCGGTGCTTGTTAAGGCTATATATACAAGCACCCAAGTAGAAGAAAAGGGGGGAATGCAAAGATATAGAATGCAAAAAGGAAAAGCTATGCAGGAATACTTTGAGGGCTCTATGGGTTGGGTTTAGAGGATCTATAGGAGTATGTTGTCTCAAGGGGATAGGTCTAAATATTTTTCTTTATACTAAGAAGGGCTTGAGTCCAGTTCTGATGCATGACCTTGGTCTGCACTATTATATGGATTTTTGATTGCCTCAGTTAATATAATGTGGTTATCAACATACTTAATATGAATATATGTGTGGTCCCAGTTTTACTTACATCTATATGGATCGGTTTTTATATATATATATATATATTTCATGTGAGTGGGTGTAAACCCCTGTGTATTTTCCTTCTGTTATGATTCAGATACATATTCTATAATGCTTTTCTTATCTAAATGAATACATTGGTCTAGAAGACGTTATGATCTCTAAGATGAATGTATGGTTCATTTCAAGTCTCTTCATTTAAGTTTATGTCATAAATAATGTACTCTCACACAACTTGCATAAAGGATGGGCTAGGCACACACACCGTTCCTCGGAGTGGAGCACCCCAGCACCCACTGGGTGATAGGCCAGCATGCATGGGATTTACTTGTTCTTTGAAAAGGGCATAAAATATGACTACACTTAATAATGATCCCAACTCTTACTTTTATAGATAAAATCCATGGAAGAAGAACGGAAACCTTGGATTTGAAATACGACCACCAACAAGAAGCATCTCAATTCCTATAAATCCATGTACAAATCTATCAAATACATTTTCCAAAGTCTATTTGATGTGTTTGAGAAGGAAGGAGGGTGGATCATATCAAATTGGTTGGTTGGATCAATCGGATCTACTCATTAATGTCCAGAAAGACATTTTCCCATTTCTTATCTACCAGATCCACCAAGAATTTGAATTTGAATGTCTAACACTATAGCCTATGTCAGCAGCTTGTCAGTTGACACTAGAGCGTGTCAATCAAAGTTTTGTAGTAAAATATATGGCTATCAGAAGATATCAGAGCCATCTGAGCACGCAAGAAACGTGGTGCACGCAGATTGACTGAAGAAATCGGCCAACTATTCATCTTGATTAGTCATTTCCACCATGTTTCATTCAATGGTTGGTTGTCAAGATTCAATGCCCTATTGGTGCACTTTGACTAGTTTCATGTGGCACACTCAAGCATGTCATAGAATGACGTGGCACAAAAAGGTGTAGAGGAGGGTGCAAATTTATGCATGTAGGGAAATGAGGCAAACTAGTGAGTGGAGAATGCATAGTCAAGGCACAAATATTATAAGGTAATGTGTGGGGTACGAAGAAGGGGCACGAGTGGGATACCAAGGAAAACCAACTTTGAAGCAATAGTTAGGCATGCGTGCGCAAGATGGATGTAATGTTTGAGATTAAATTAGAATCACATGGAATACATGTGAAGGGAAGATGGAATAAAGAGGAATAAGTAAAATGAAGGGAAGAAGGGGGAAATGTGCAAGGGCACATGAGGAAAAGAAGGGAGGTGTACGAGGAAATGAAACCACGGGAATGTGCCAAGTGAACTTGAGCATGCACAACCTTACAATGAGGAGCTTAGAGCTAGAAAGTGTATACAAGTTACCCAAATAACTTAAGAGAGTTGTTTGGAAAACAGTTTTGGCATCTTTCGGGGCCATCTACCTATTAGATAAAGGAGATCAGTCCCCTGAAGCATCCATTGGGCATGGAATTTCTATTATGTAATTGTTGGTCTGAAAATCTGTCGCCTGGACAGATCTATGGATAGACGAGCCAACAGTGTGCAGGGCATAGCCCCTCTTTGAGTCAGCAAAGTGAAACTGGTTTATTGCTATTCTACCAGCAGGAATCTATGCACGTCTCAAAGATTCTGCCTTCGGGGGTTTGGGATCTCATCCCAGTAGGGGTGTTTCCGACCGCGAAAAGAAAGGAAAGGAAGAGGGGATGAAGAAAGAGCAGGTCCGAAGGAAGAAAAGAAATGAATTCCAAAGCAGAAAGGTCAGAAGGTTTATGTTTTGGGATTGGTAGTAAACAGAGCCAAACCTACTTGCATAAACAAACAAAGCAATACTGATGATGAATAAATGACAAAAAATTAGATATGAATCTAACAGAATAAACACATACAGATCTAACATAAGAAAGGTCTGATGCATAACACAGCTATTCAGCACAAAGTCTCAATATTTGTATTACTGTTTTCTTCTGTTACAAGAAAGCTCAAAGTCTTTTTTCTTCACTTCTATTTTTCATCTGAAAGATATCCATCCATCCCACAATACTACAAGTATTGGAGTATTTATAGAAGAAGAAGAGAAAAGAAGGCAAAAAGGAGCCAACAACTATTTACAAAGATATTTACAAAATATCTAAAAGTCATGTTGACTTTTTACAACTTGATGGATGACATCATCCCATGATGCAACATGGATGATGTCATCATTTGTATCAACATACTCCAGATATTTCCAAAAAGATGAAGAAGAGAAAGAGAAGAAGGAGAAGAAGAAGAAGAAGAAGCAGCAGCAGTAGCTATTCGTCATCATCATCCTGCGGCCGAAAGGGGGTGGACTGCTTTTGTTGCTCCTCAGGTGACGAGATATGGAACTGAGGAGCGATATTCCATGAACTTGTTGATTATTGGCCCTAGTTGATCCTGGGAAGGATCCTTGTGCCTATCACTTATCACCTCACAAGTCTCCCGCTCATCTATGAGCTTCTCTGGGAGTTTGGAATAGTCCTTTTCCACCTCAATGAGGAACCCAATGAAGTCTCTACAGGCCAGCAGGTTGTTGATAGATTCTGTGTCAAATGTGACCTCTGGCCCCGTTCCTTGAGAAGCAATCTCCTTGAAGATCCGGGTGGTTTCATCAGCTTTCCTTAAAGTGAAGGAAGGAGTAAGTAACCCTGGCGACATATTAAGAACAATTCGTTCCATTTGGTGCATCGCATCCAGGGCTTCTTCCTTGACTTTATCAATCTTTTCTAGAATAAATTCTAGCTGATCCACCCGGTAGTCCAGAGTGGACATGATTTTGTTGAGGGCCCTTGGATGGCCGAAGACGCCGAACTTGACCAGATCTTCGACTGAACAGTCAAACATTTTTTGGAAGGTCTCGTGTTGCAGTCTGGCATGTTCCAACTCTTCTGATATGGGCCCTGCTAATGCTTGGAGCTCTTTATTCACCTTACTGATGTTCAGGTACAAGTCAGAGAACTCGGCGATCACTTTTTCACTGTCTTTGAGGATTTGGCTCCTCCAAGCGGAAACGGCCATACCCTACTCACCGATTTTGGCATACTCATTAATTTTCTCCTGGCTGAGAAGCTCAGAAGTCTCGGCGGTAGTTGTAGGAGGTGCATTACCCATCTTCTGTAAGGCTTGGAGCAGATATTTGTTTTGCTCCTTCAGTTGCCTTTTCTCTTCCTTGATTTCCTGAAGCTTTTTGCAGAGGGCGTCAACTGTAGAAAGAGCCTCCCCCTGAAGACTTTTAGAAGATGTCCCCATTGTGACTTGGGTCACAGTAAAATCTGTCGGAGACAGATCCTTTTTCTCTTTGAGGGGATTGGGGTATGCGATTTCCATAACTCTCTCTCCTGCAGCACTTTGAGAGAAGCACGTGACAGGCTTCTGCTTTTTCACCCCCTTAGATGGGATTACAGAAAAGTCCATCGGAGTGATGGGAACTTTCCTCTTTTGCTGACTTAGCTGCTGAGAGATCCAAGCTGGACCTATGGTAGAAGGACCGGAAATAGAGGAGGGGGTAGCTGCAGTAGAAGAGGGGAAAAACGTGGAGACACGTGGCGGCGACATTGAGAGAATAGCCGAAGAAGTGCCCACGGAAGGAAGGGAAACTACAGCTGTGGAAGACATAGGAAGGGAAGGGAGCTTGAAGATGAGAGAAGAAATGGAGGAGGACAGATCAGCGAGGGAAGAAAAGATAGATGAAGAGGCGGGGGAAACAGTAGAAGAAGGGGAAGAGGACACGACCAAAGGGATGGTTGCCTGAGTCGCTCAAGGAGGGGAAGGAAGAGAAGAAGGGACGGAAGGGACCTCAGTTGTTGTAACAATGCCAACATCCTGAGTGGATGGGCCTATTGGAACTTCTTCCTCTGCTTCTTTCTCTGGCGTGACCAGAGATATTACCTGCTCGGGTGCCACGGAAGGAGGACTTTCAGGGACTTCTTCTTAGGTGATGCTGGACTCACCCTCTACACCTTTGCCCTTGCTTTTAGGCTGCTATTTGGATCATGGAGGTGCGTTACCCAATGGGGATGTTGTGAAATCAACCCCGAGGTAGATTAGGTCGTTCATCCTGGAACCAATGTTCTGTCCTCCGCAGAGTCTCCTTGACCCTCTCCTCAATTGTCTAAGGATCCTTAGTTCTATCAATGGCCGGAAAGGGCCAATCGTCCCCATCTGTGTCAGTATATACCTTGTCTACTTCATCTTTCGTAGTTTGGAAGCCTTTGGGGACAATGGCTACCCCATATTTGATGATTTCTGCCAATGCTAGGCGAGAATGATCCTTCCTTCTGAGCTCCACCTCATGGAGGACGTCAATATAAATATCCTTGATCTGAGGAACATGGATTGGATCAAGTTTCACCTTTGGTAGACAACTCCTTGGGTCGAAGGTAGGCCTGGCTGGGAAGTCATGTTTCAAATTGAGTAACTCCAGCTCTACGAGTATTTCCTTCACCTTATGGTGGGTAGAGCATGTATATCAGCCTAATGTGAGGGGGAACGGAGTTCCACCCTTCTTTCTTTTAACGCATTTCTCGTGGTATGTGATTAGCTTCCTTGATAGTTCCGGCAGAATCAGCTTAGGTGCAGCATACCTCGGTAGCCTGGTTGGCTCTCCCAAAAAGTTGGCAGCCCTTAGATAGGTGAATGTAGGGAACTGGGTAAACAGGGCCCCCCATTTCTCGGTGGCTGCTACTATGCTTTTGGTTGTGCGACCATAAGTCATATTCGGCCTTAACAGGCAGATGATGTGGTAGAAGAATGCATCACTGATTTTGGTGAATTGGGAGATGCTATTCTCCAGCCTCAATTCTAGATAATACTCGTATATTTTGACCTAAGGCCAAACTCCACTCCGCGTCAGGCCTGGATAGTCCCTCTCTGATGCTGCAGCGTAGACCACATAGGAGTTCATATGAAATGTCCCCGTTGTGCTGATTGTTGTAGTTGTTCAGAGATTGTGTTGCTTATAATTTCTCCCCAGTAAAAGCGCTGATCAGGCATATTCTTGTTCATGGTCTCTAAGTACCGCAGCATCCATTTATGGAAATAATGGGCATCAGAAAGCCCGAAGACCCTGCTCAGGAATGTAATGGTGTCGCTGAGCTCTTCTGAGAAGTCGTTACGGTGGATGATTTGGGGCCACCGGGTTATTACCTTTTTGTTCTTCAGATAGACTTCGTTCATTAGTTGCATACATTGATCCTCATTATCATCCCAGACCTTAATGCACTCCGCTTGGCTGACGGCCACAAAGTGCCAGTGGTGAGGGATGCCGAGTATTATCTCAAAATGACGGGCAGTGAGGTTAATGACTACCTCGCCCTTTCTGTTTTCGACGCACCTTGTGTCCTTGTTGTAACACTAGGCAACCACCATCATAAATTCATTTTTGACGGCACTGACGGGGATTCCTCCGGCGAAGTGCAGGGCACTGCCGATCAATTTGTCCATCCATGGACTCCTTGTAACTTTCTGAGTTCTGGCCCAGAATTCCTCCATATCGATATGCCCCAATTCTAAGTCTCTGACATCCATGCTGCACTCGGCCTGGGACTCGGGCATTCTGACAATTAAATATTTATATTTCATCTCTTCTTCTGTAAGTTTGGCCTTTCCTTTGGATTTGATGGGTCTCTTGCTGGATGTAGACATATGTTCTTTCGAACTCAGTTGTTGATCTGCATGAAGAAGAAGTGAAACCCAACGTAGAAAGGTTGTATCAGTTATTTGATTTCCCATTGAAGTGCCAACAGAAGGAGGAGTTAGTTATTATTAGGCTCAAGGCGCAGGGTGCATGAAAATTACAGCTTACAGGGCTAAATAGGTAAGGCGCATAGGAAAGGGGTGTTGCAAAGGTTAAACTGGCGCCAAAGGCGCATGGCGTATAGATACTGCAGAGTGCATTTTATAAAAGGCGCATGAAAAAATTGTGTTACATAGAAACAGGATGCACCCTTTGGCGCATAGACTTTTCATGTTGCACTGGGATTTGGTGCGCCCTTTGGCACATGTAAGGTTTGTGTAACAAAAAATTTTCATGCGCCCTGGCGCAGCGCACGAAGGGTTAACACAACATGATGTTGCTGTAAGGAGGGATGCGCCTGCGCCTTCAAAGCCTTGTACTTAGCGCAGATAAAGCCTGTGTTGCACTGATGCTGGGTGCGCCATTGGTGCATAGAAACATGATGCAGCAAGGAAGGTTGGCGCACCAAAGAGGGCGCAAGGTTAGCGCTTGTAGCATATGAAAGAGGCGCGCCTTGGGGGCCCATAAGTTTACAATGCAGCAGGCAAGATGGTGTGTAACATTGGTGCAGGTTTTTATCATGTTACAGGGGTGACAGATGTGCCTAAGGAAAAAGAGGGAAACAGTGAACTAAAACACTCTCAGAGGGGTCTTCACATGGTTCAAATTGCTTTTCTCCTCTGTTCCTCCTTTGAAAGGTTACTTGGGGTATGAAATGGTTTAAACTAGGAGGGTTACAAACCATTGTTTTCAGGATAACATCCTCCTCCAGCAGATCTGGAAAGAGGAAAATAAGGAAAGATAGCACAGGGGGGAGGGCTAGCTCAAAAGATCTATTTCAAAAACCAACTAGCAAGCACGAAGAACCAGAAAGCAAATCACATGGAAGAGACAAGAGCACTTACCCGGATAAATAGTGAAAATCTTGAAAACGGGTCCACAATGCGTTGAAAACGACGAGGCAGAGGCTGACAGGCTCAGAGAATAAAAATCACGTGATATGCGTTTGATGATAATGACATTTGGGCGTGCAAATTTTATATATATATATAGGTGAGCTAGTCATAAATGCACCACCCACTTTGTAAAGGGCGCATGAAAGTTGCTATCGACATGGAAAAGCATGCACCCTTTGGCGCACGAAAGCATTTGCCAACATGAAATTAAGCGCGCCTTTGGCACAACGAAAGGGATGTCAACATGAGATTATGTGCGCCCTTTGGCGCACCAAAACATGGCTCAAAAAAAGTTGTGTTAATACGAAGGCGCATGCGCCTTGGCGCACGCAGGGAAGACTCAACATACAAGGCACACCAAAAGGCGTGTTGACACTGAAAAATATGCGCCAAAGGCTTTAAAGGGGGTGCACCAAAACATGGTGTTACATAGTAATTCCATGCGCCCAGCCAAAAAAGACTCAAAAGACTAAGTTCAAAAAACCTAGATTTCCCGGGAAGGGATTTTGCAATGTTTCGAACGTAAGGGATCCCTAACGAGGGATCGGAACAAAATTTCGGTATGGTTATCGGTAAAATTGCCCTTGTCAATTTTACGGGATAACAGCTGGCTCTTTCTGGGGACTACCCCTGAGCAAACTTGGGGGTAGAGAATCCCAGATCACTTGTGCCTATCCATTGGGTAACAGAGTCAAAAACAAGGGCGACCGGAGGGAGAAAAAAGGAAACACACAACAAACTGAAAGCAAACACACGACGAAAGCAAACACACAACTTAAAGCAAACTGTACAAAGAAGAGAGCAAGCTCTACTTCCTGAAGATCTTCAGATGTTTCCTGCTATAAGGAAGCGGGAGCTCAGTTCCATCCAGATATGAGAGATAGAAGCTATTCTCTCCGTTGAGCTGCTTGATCTTGAAGGGCCCTCTCCACAGGGAATAAAACTTTCCGTGCATGCCCTTTGGCTCTCTTCGCTTGTCCCACAAAAGGACGAGATCTCCCACTTGAAAATCCCTCTGCTTGGCCTTCTTATCAAATATTCTCTTAACTTGATTCTGATGTTCAGTGATCCTGTCAACCACCCTTACTCTCTTTTCTTCAAGTTCTGCCAGATACATGATTCTCTTTTCAAGAGAATTTTGGAAAGTTTCATCTTCGATAGCTCGTGCCAAGCGCAGAGCAGGAAGTTCCGCAGAAATGGGGAGTTCGGCATCAGTGCCATATAACACTTGAAAAGGTGACATGCCGAGAGATCTCTTGGGAGTAATACGATCGGCCCACAAAGCGTCGTACAAAGACTTGTGCCACATTCGCTGATTCTCATCTACTAACTTCCGTATGATGGTCACCAAGTTCTTGTTACTGGATTCCGCCTGACCATTTCCCTGAGGGTAATAGTCTGAGGCGTGAGCCAAAGTTATCCCATATTCATAGCAAAAACTAATAACTTCCCGTGAGGAGAAGTTAGAAGCATTATCAGCAACGATTTTGTTTGAAACGCCAAACCTGACAATGATATTTTCTTTAATGAAATTGCAAACCACCTCAGAAGTGGCATGCTTGACAGGTATGGCTTCCACCCACTTGGTGAAGTAATCCGTTGCTGTAAGGACATAGCTATGTCTGGCACTCGATTGAGGATTGAGTGCACCAATAAAATCAATTCCCCATTGTCTGAATGGTTCATTGATAATGACTGGCCTTAGGGGAAAGGGCAACTTGGGCTTGCCGACGAATTGCTGGCAGGGTTCACACTTTGCCACCCAGGTGGTTGTATCTTGGAAGAGCGTCGGCCAATAGTACCTGGCTCGAATGATCTTGTGTGCTGTCACGGAGGAAGAGAAATGCCCCCCACAGGCTGAATTGTGAAAACTTTCCAGTATTTTTACCTGCTGAGGTTTGTCAACACATCGCAAAAAGATGCCATCTATCCCACATTTATATAAACCGTCATCCCAGATGACATATTTAGCTACTCTGAGCTTTATAGTGTGCTTCTCCTTTGCAGTTAGGTGCATTGGGCATTCGCCGTAGGTGAGGAAGAAAGTGATGTCGGAGTACCATTCATCACTAGTTGCAACAAATAGAACCAGAGGCAGAGAATCGGGCTCTTCCAGCCGGTCCTGTGCTTCATCGGTGTAGTCACCCCTTTCATCAGGGTTTTCTGAATCTTTGTTTTCAGCCATTAGCTGACACAGGCCCTTGCCCCTCACCAGCTTGGTTGGTTTAATATCCAGGTCATACTCCTGGACCTTTGCGATCCAATTTCCTCGCAAGCTTCCTAACTCCTGCTGAGTTAGAATTGATTTCACCGCCGTGTCAGGGACCAGCACCACCGTATGCGAGTTTAGAATGTAATACCTGAAATTCTTCACTACTTTGACAACGGCAAAGGCATGCTTTTCCAGTTGAGTCATTTTTAGTTCGTGAGGCTTGAGGGGAGAACTCATGAACGCGATCGAAGATTCAACATCCTCCGAGTTCTTTTGCATCAAGATTGCAGACACAGTATGCTCAGATGCGTAACTGTACATGATGAAGTCCTTGGAGAAATCAGGACATACCAAGACTGGTGCATGAGCAACGGAAGCTTTTATTTCTTCAAATGACCTTTTCCCCTCTTCGCTCCATCTGAAAGTTGGTGACCCCTTCATCATGTTCAATATGTGACGGGTCTTCTCAGCAAAGTCAGGAACAAAACGCCTGAGAAAGTTCACCTTTCCAAAGAAAGAATGAACACCAGTCTTGCTTGTAGGTAGAGTAAGGCTTTGAATAGCCTTAACTCTTTCGGTATCTATCTTTGTTCCTTCTTTGCTAACCACATGCCCTAGCAACTTCCCTTCCGTGACTCCAAAAACAGACTTTTTTGGGTTTAGGGAAATCCCATGTTCTCGGCACCTGGCCAACACTTGCTCCAAATGATCACAATGATCATTTCATTGTTTAGAGAACATGGTTAAGTCATCTAGATAAACCACAATGACTTTCCCCATCATACCTTTGAATGCAAAGTCCATGGCCCGCTGAAAAGTGGCGCCAGCATTAGTTAGGCCAAAAGGCATCCTGCTGTAGGCAAATGTACCCCAGGGAGTAGTGAATGTTGTTTTAAACTGATCTTCAGCTGAAACTTCAATCTGATTATAGCCTGAAAAACCATCAAGCATGGACAGCATCTCTGATCCAGTTACTGCTTGCAGAACTTGATCCATTATCGGAAGTGGGTAGTTGTCTTTCAAGGAAGCCTGATTCAAATTGTGAAAGTCTACGCATATGCGTATCTCACCATTTTTCTTGCGCACTGGCACAATATTTGCTACCCAAGTACTGTGGTGGATAGGAAAGATGATTCTCGCATCCAGCATCTTCTGAATTTCAGCCTGGATAGTCCCCGAAATCTTAGGATTATAGTGCCTCTGCTTCTGGCAAAAAGCTTTGACATCTTCTTTCAACGGAATGTCATGCTGAACGTCCTTTGGCTTAAAAGACTTTAGATCGGCATAGGACCATGCCAACACATCCATATATTTTTTTAGCAACTTGAAAAATTTCTGTTTCTCCTCAGGTGTGCAACATTTGCCAATGTTCACAAATTGCGGGTGCTCCATCGAACCTGTATTGACCGGTTCGGTTTCTGGGGATGAGTCAGGGTCATCTCGCCTCTTCTTTTTCACAAAACGGTCATGCCTGTCGAACAACCGCTCCAGAGAAACCAGGCCCTTTGGGATTTTATTCCCTTTGAGCTGACATATGCCATCGTTCCCTTCGGATTCATCACCTTGATTGGTGACTGATTCACGGCAAGTGGAAGTGGATCCTTCAAAGTGCAATTCTTTAAAATTTTCCGCCTTTTCTAGAAAGGCAATGAGTTTATTATCATCGTTGAACACCTGCCAATGCTGAGAATTGTCTGGCACGCTCGGGCGGAAAACCACCTCAATGGTGTATTTGTTTGTTTCAAACCTGGGTGAGGAAGCATGAGGGATGCTGAAACAGCCAATGAATCGGCCATGTCATTTTGAGCTCTTGGAATGGATTCAATTGAAAAAGCATCGAATTCTTCGATGCTGTCCCACACCGCATTACGGTAGTGCCTGAGCCTCTCATTTTTTACTTGATATATCCTCTTGACTTGGTTTACAACCAACTCTGCATCACCTTGCACTTTTAGATTTTTAATTCCTCTTTCTTTTGCGGCTTGCATACCGAGTAACAGAGATTCATACTCAGCAGTATTGTTTGTGTTGAAAAACTGCAATTTGAAAGAGAGAGGAATTACCTCCTCCTCAGGAGATATTAGCACGGCTCCGGCGCCACATCCACTGGTTGCACAGCTGCCATCAAACTGCAAGGTCCAGATCTTATTAAGATCTCCTTCTTGAACGAGAGGACACCCCTTTATCAGACTCGGTAGACAAGAAATAGTTCCCCATCCCTGATGATTCAAAAAGGATTTGAGCTTTGGGGTCTTCAGAGCTAGTAACCAAGTACTTTTTTTGTGATTCCGGCTCCAAAGTCTGCATTATGCCTTTGACGGGAATTCTAGCTTTAGACCAGTCCATATGAATTTCTCCACCAACTTTGCTGCAAAAACTTCTTCCCAGCAAAATTCCATAGGCTGCCGGAATGTCAGCAACGAGGACTGTCATCTTTACTCTTTTATCTGGGAATGCCGCAAATGCAAATTGCGCGTCTTTGATTTGGCCAACCAACGGAACCTGCTTGGTTTCCAAGGAATAACATCTACCGAAAGGCTTGGTAAGAGTGAGGCCCAGAGCATGGGCGACCTTTGCCGGCATGACGTTATCAGAAGCCCCGGAATCAATTATGCAGTTACTCAGCTTGTGTCCATTGATTAGGAGGGAGAGATAGAAAGGCTCTATCTTTCCTGATGCAGATGTTGAAGCAACATTTATGTGGGATTCAGGGGGAGTGGAAAGGATTCCTTTTGGGGAAACCTGATTAGATACAACAGCTTGACTTTGAATATACTTGGTCAATCTTACAAGCTGTTCGGGATTTGACTGAAGATACTCGGCTTCAGACATTTGGATCTTGGTCTTTTTTGCATGATCTATGATATCAAATGTGGCCAAGGGTTGCGTTGGTGAAGGAATGAGTCCCTCACCTCGCGATGATGGAATAGGATTACTGGCCTTGGTAGGACATGAGAGGACTGATTTGGAGGAGAGATGGGGGGAAAAGATTTCCTTGTAAAAGATTTGCCAGGGAGTTGAGTAGGAAGAGGATTACCTCTTTTAGCAATGATCGGAGGCGCGTTTGACACAGCCTTCTCCTGCTGGACATGGGCAGCAACTTCCGCTTCTTTTCCTTGCGAGCGAGTAAAAACAGCGTATGACTGTCCGCTTGCATATCCCTGGGTACCCTCTTCTTCATCAGATTCCTCCTCATCAAATTCCATATACCCGATAGTAGAGTCACCAGTCGGTTCACCGACATCTTGATCATCTTCACCCTGAGACGAAGGTTCTTCATAATACTACTCTTCTTCTTCGATTTCGGCCAGAGCGTTGACCGGAGGAGCCTCAAGTGCCAACCACGGAGCGGTTGCGGGTAAGCGCGGCCTTTGCGAAACATTGTTAGGAATGAAATTCCTCCGCGGAATATCCCGGTATGAGGAACTGGGAGAGGCCTGGGCCAACTGCTTCTTTAATGCAAGCAAGTCATTTGCCATCTTTTGAAAGGCTGGATCAGACGAAGTAGTGGGCGAAGGGCCCAAAGATTTAGGCTTGGCTGATTCCTTTTTCAATTCGCCAGATATTATCAAATTATCTTCTATGCGAATAGCAGCGGCTTGGGTGAGAATCAAGGTGGAAACTCATTCCTGAAGGAGCAAGAAACTAACTTTTGAGCTCATAGCATTTACGAAGAAACACTTTTGATTCTCCGGTGTTGGAAGCATGGCAACAGGGACACGGTTGATTAGTGCATTGAACCGGGTGATAAAATCATGCATGGTCTCATTTGCCTCCTTCTTCAGGTGAGTGATCCATGATAATAATGCAAATGCATCCTCTGAAGGCTTGTACCTGTCTTCAAAAGCATCCCGCAAGGTGGCCCAACTGGTAATAGATCCGGCTGGTAAATGCTGAAACCATTCAGCCGCAGGTCCTTGTAGAGTTTCCAGAAAAAGGCGAACCGACACATCCTCGTGAGTTACATCCAGGATACTGCATGACATGATGAATGCAGATATGTGGGAATCCATGCTCTGATTTCTGCTCTAGTCGAATTTGGGAAAATTCTTTCGGTTTCCGTGAGGGAGTGCATGAACTAGATGTGGTAAAGCCAAAGGACCCATACGTTTCCCCATGGTACCGCCATTTAAAAGGCTGGAAAAAGAACACGGGCTGGAAGCACGGTTCCACTGAGTAACAAGGCACTACAAAGGGATGTGGATGCCCCTTGCGAAAGATTCTTCCTTCGAGAAGGCGAGACACTCCTGGATGACCGGTCAGCCGAGCTTAGCGCTGAAAAGCGTGCCGGTGTTATGCTGAAATTATGCCTTTGAAGCAGATCGAAAGTAGGATCAGCTTCTCCACGGGCTCTCCTGCTGCGCGTAAAAGGTTCACCCACCAGTGTACCTTCCAGATCTGCAATGTTATGGCGCAGATTCAAACTTTCTTTTTGGCTGTACTTGCTGATTTTCTGGTTTTTCTGAGAAAAACCAGCAGCATGCACTTTTCTAAATATTTAAAAACTATCCTCTTCAGAAAACCGATTGCGGTTAATGACAAATAACAATGAGGATAAGATGGCAGAGAAGATTAGTAAGCTGATTTTCGGATCTAATTTTGAATTTTTCCAAAGGGTTTCAAACTTTTAGCAAACAGTCAAAAACTCAGATCTATGGCAAAATACTGATTTTTATAAAAACTCAGCGAACTAAAGGTCTCCAACTAGGCCAGATCTATGGATCTCAGAAGAAAATTTTCAATTCAGAGCACTTTTGCAAAATTTTTGGATTTTTAACAAAAAGTTCAGATTTACAAACAGATAGTGATTCTTCTGATTTTTCTAATTTTCTATTCTATCACTATCAAAGATCTGATAGATCTGTTTGTTCCCCAGCGGAGTCGCCAAAAACTGTTGGTCCAAAAATCTGTCGCCTGGACAGATCTATGGATAGACGAGCCAACAGTGTGCAGGGCATAGCCCCTCTTTGAGTCAGCAAAGCGAAACTGGTTTATTGCTATTCTACCAGCAGGAATCTATGCAAGTCTCATAGATTCTGCCTTCGGGGGTTTGGGATCTCATCCCAGTAGGGGTGTTTCCAACCGCGAAAAGAAAGGAAAGGAAGAGGGGATGAAGAAAGAGCAGGTCCGAAGGAAGAAAAGAAATGAATTCCAAAGCAGAAAGGTCAGAAGGTTTATGTTTTGGGATTGGTAGTAAACAGAGCCAAACCTACTTGCATAAACAAACAAAGCAATACTGATGATGAATAAATGACAAAAAAGTAGATATGAATCTAACAGAATAAACACATACAGATCTAACATAAGAAAGGTCTGATGCATAACACAGCTATTCAGCACAAAGTCTCAATATTTGTATTACTGTTTTCTTCTGTTACAAGAAAGCTCAAAGTCTTTTTTCTTCACTTCTATTTTTCATCTGAAAGATATCCATCCATCCCACAATACTACAAGTATTGGAGTATTTATAGAAGAAGAAGAGAAAAGAAGGCAAAAAGGAGCCAACAACTATTTACAAAGATATTTACAAAATATCTAAAAGTCATGTTGACTTTTTACAACTTGATGGATGACATCATCCCATGATGCAACATGGATGATGTCATCATTTGTATCAACATACTCCAGATATTTCTAGAAAGACGAAGAAGAGAAAGAGAAGAAGGAGAAGAAGAAGAAGAAGAAGTAGTAGCAGCAGCTATTCGTCATCATCATCCTGCGGCCGAAAGGGGGTGGACTGCTTTTGTTGCTCCTCAGGTGACGAGATATGGAACTGAGAGCGGTATTCCATGAACTTGTTGATTATTGGCCCTAGTTGATCCTGGGAAGGATCCTTGTGCCTATCACTTATCGCCTCACAAGTCTCCCGCTCATCTATGAGCTTCTCTGGGAGTTTGGAATAGTCCTTTTCCGCCTCAATGAGGAACCCGATGAAGTCCCTACAGGCCAGCAGGTTGTTGATAGATTCTGTGTCAAATGTGACCTCTGGCCCCGTTCCTTGAGAAGCGATCTCCTTGAAGATTTGGGTGGTTTCATCAGCTTTCCTTAAAGTGAAGGAAGGAGTAAGTAACCCTGGCGACATATTAAGAACAATTCGTTCCATTTGGTGCATCGCATCCAGGGCTTCTTCCTTGACTTTGTCAATCTTTTCTAGAATAAATTCTAGCTGATCCACCTGGTAGTCCAGAGTGGACATGATTTTGTTGAGGGCCCTTGGATGGCCGAAGACGCTGAACTTGACCAGATCTTCGACTGAACAGTCGAACATTTGTTGGAAGGTCTCGTGTTGCAGTCTGGCATGTTCCAACTCTTCTGATATGGGCCCTGCTAATGCTTGGAGCTCTTTATTCACCTTACTGATGTTCAGGTACAAGTCAGAGAACTCGGCGATCACTTTTTCACTGTCTTTGAGGATTTGGCTCCTCCAAGCGGAAACGGCCATACCCTGCTCACCAATTTTGGCATACTCATTAATTTTCTCCTGGCTGAGAAGCTCAGAAGTCTCGGCGGCAGTTGTGGGAGGCGCACTACCCATCTTCTATAAGGCTTGGAGCAGATATTTGTTTTGCTCCTTTAGTTGCCTTTTCTCTTCCTTGATTTCCTGAAGCTTTTTGCAGAGGGCGTCAACTGCAGAAAGAGCCTCCCCCTGAAGACTTTCAGAAGATGTCCCCATTGTGACTTGGGTCACAGTAAAATCTGTCGGAGACAGATCCTTTTTCTCTTTGAGGGGATTGGGGTATGCGATTTCCATAACTCTCTCTCCTGCAGCACTTTGAGAGAAGCGCATGACAGGCTTCTGCTTTTTCGCCCCCTTAGATGGGATTACGGAAAAGTCCATCGGAGCGATGGGAACTTTCCTCTTTTGCTGACTTAGCTGCTGAGAGATCCAAGCTGGACCTATGGTAGAAGGACCGGAAACAGAGGAGGGGTCAGCTGCAGTAGAAGAGGGGAAAAACGTGGAGACACGTGGCGGCAGCATTGAGAGAATAGCCGAAGAAGTGCCCACGGAAGGAAGGGAAACTGCAGCTGTGGAAGACATAGGAAGGGAAGGGAGCTCGGAGATGAGGGAAGAAATGGAGGAGGACAGATCAGCGAGGGAAGAAAAGATAGATGAAGAGGCGGGGGAAACAGTAGAAGAAGGGGAAGAGGACACGACCAAAGGGATGGTCGCTTGAGTCGCTCGAGGAGGGGAAGGAAGAGAAGAAGGGACGGAAGGGACCTCAGTTGTTGTAACAATGCCGACATCCTGAGTGGATGGGCCTATTGGAACTTCCTCTTCTGCTTCTTTCTCTGGCGATGACCAGAGATATTACCTGCTCGGGTGCCGCAGAAGGAGGACTTTCAGGGCTTCTTCTTGGGTGGTGCTGGACTCACCCTCTACGCCTTTGCCCTTGCTTTTAGGCTACTTTTTGGATCGTGGAGGTGCGTTACCCAATGGGGATGTTGTGAAATCAACCCCGAGGTAGATTAGGCCGTTCATCCGGCACCAATGTTCTGTCCTCCGCAGAGTCTCCTTGACCCTCTCCTCAATTGTCTGAGGAGCCTTAGTTCTATCAATGGCCGGAAAGGGCCAATCATCCCCATCTGTGTCAGTATATACCTTGTCTACTTCATCTTTCGTAGTTTGGAAGCCTTTGGGGACAATGGCTACCCCATATTGGATGATTTCTGCCAATGCTAGGTGAGAATGATCCTTCCTTCTGAGCTCCACCTCATGGAGGACATCAATATAAATATCCTCGATCTGAGGAACATGGATTGGATCAAGTTTCGCCCTTGGTAGATAGCTCCTTGGGTCGAAGGTAGGCCTGGCTGGGAAGTCATGTTTCAAATTGAGTAACTCCAGCTCTGCGAACATTTCCTTCACCTTATGGTGGGTAGAGCATGTATATCGGCCTACTGTGAGGGGGAAAGGAGTTCCACCCTTCTTTCTTTTAAGGCATTTCTCGTGGTATGTGATTAGCTGCCTTGACAGTTCCAGCAGAATCAGCTTAGGTCCAGCATACCTCGGTAGCCTGGTTGGCTCTCCCAAAAAGTTGGCAGCCCTTAGATAGGTGAATGTAGGGAACTGGGTAAACAGGGCCCCCCATTTCTTGGTGGCTGCAACTATGCTTTTGGTCGTGCGACCATAAGTCATATTCGGCCTTAACAGGCAGATGATGTGGTAGAAGAATGCATCGTTGATTTTGGTGAATTGGGAGATGCTATTCTCCAGCCTCAATTCTGGATAATACTCGTATATTTTGACCTGAGGCCAAACTCCACTCCGCGTCAGGCCTGGATAGTCCCTCTCTGATGCTGCAGCGTAGACCACGTAGGAGTTCATATGAAATGTCCCCGTTGTGCTGAATTGTTGTAGCTGTTCGGAGATTGTGCTACTTATAATTTCTCCCCAGCAAAAGCGCTGATCAGGCATATTCTTGTTCATGGTCTCTAAGTACCACAGCATCCATTTATGGAAATAATGGGCATCAGAAAGCCCGAAGACCCTGCTCAGGAATGTAATGGTGTCGCTGAGCTCTTCTTGAGAAGTCGTTGCGGTGGATGATTTGGGGCCACCGGGTTATTACCTTTTTGTTCTTCAGATAGACTTCGTTCATTAGTTGCATACATTGATCCTCATTGTCATCCCAGCCTTAATGCACTCCGCTTGGCTGACGGCCACAAAGTGCCGGTGGTGAGGGATGCCGAGTATTATCTCAAAATGACGGGCAGTGAGGTTAATGACTACCTCGCCCTTGCTGTTTTCGACACACCTTGTGTCTTTGTTGTAACACTGGGCAATCACCATCATAGAATTCATTGTTGACGGCGCTGACGGGGATTCCTCCGGCGAAGTGCAGGGCACTGCCTATCAGTTTGTCCATCCATGGACTCCTTGTGACTTTCTGAGTCCTGGCCCAGAATTCCTCCATATCAATATGCCCCAATTCTAAGTCTCTGACATCCATGCTGCACTCGGCCTGGGACTCGGGCATTCTGACCCTCTGATATTTATATTTCATCTCTTCTTCTGTAAGTTTGGCCTTTCCTTTGGATTTGGTGGGTCTCTTGCTGGATGTAGACATATGTTCTTTCGAACTCAGTTGCTGATCTGCATGAAGAAGAAGTGAAACCCAACGTAGAAAGGTTGTATCAGTCATTTGATTTCCCATTGAAGTGCCAACAGAAGGAGGAGTTAGTTATTATTAGGCTCAGGGCGCAGGGTGCATGAAAATTACAGCTTACAGGGCTAAATAGGTAAGGCGCATAGGAAAGGGGTGTTGCAAAGGTTAAACTGGCGCCAAAGGCGCATGGCGCATAGATACTGCAGAGTGCATTTTATAAAAGGCGCATGAAAACATTGTGTTACATAGAGACAGGATGCACCCTTTGGCGCATAGACTTTTCATGTTGCACTGGGATTTGGTGCGCCCTTTGGTGCATGTAAGGTTTGTGTAACAGGAACTTTTCGTGTGCCATGGCGCAGCGCACGAAGGGTTAACACAACATGATGTTGCTGTAAGGAGGGATGCGCCTGCGCCTTCAAAGCCTTGTACTTAGCGCGGATAAAGCCTGTGTTGCACTGATGCTGGGTGCGCCATTGGCGACATAGAAACATGATGCAGCAAGGAAGGTTGGCGCGCCAAAGAGGGCGCAAGGTTAGCGCTTGTAGCATATGAAAGAGGCGCGCCTTGGGGGCGCAGAAGTTTACGATGCAGCAGGCAAGATGGGTGCGCCATTGGCGTGGGTTTTTATCATGTTACAGGGGTGACAGATGCGCCGAAGGAAAAAGAGGGAAACAGTGAACTAAAACACTCTCAGAGGGGTCTTCACATGGTTCAGATTGCTTTTCTCCTCTGTTCCTCCTTTGAAAGGTTACTTGGGGTATGAAATGGTTTAAACCAGGAGGGTTACAAACCATTGTTTTCAGGATAACATCCTCCTCCAGCAGATCTGGAAAGAGGAAAATAAGGAAAGATAGCATGGGGGGGAGGGCTAGCTCAAAAGATGTATTTCAAAAACCAACCAGCAAGCACGAAGAACCAGAAAGCAAATCACATGGAAGAGACAAGAGCACTTACCCGGATAAATAGTGAAAATCTTGAAAACGGGTCCACAATGCGTTGAAAATGATGAGGCAGAGGCTGACAGGCTCAGAGAATAAAAATCACGTGATATGCGTCTTATGATAATGACATTTGGGTGCGTAAAAATTTATATATATATAGGTGAGCTAGTCATAAATGCGCCACCCACTTTGTAAAGGGCGCATGAAAGTTGCTGTCGACATGGAAAAGCATGCGCCCTTTGGCGCACGAAAGCATTTGCCAGCATGAAATTAAGCGCACCTTTGGCGCACCGAAAGGGATGTTGACATGAGATTATGTGCGCCCTTTGGCGCACCAAAACATGGCGCAACAAAAGTTGTGTTAATACGAAGGCGCATGCGCCTTGGCGCACGCAGGGAAGACTCAACATACAAGGCGCACCAAAAGGCGTGTTGACACTGAAAAATATGCGCCAAAGGCTTTAAAGGGGGTGCACCAAAACATGGTGTTACATAGTAATTCCATGCGCCCAGCCAAAAAAGACTCAAAAGACTAAGTTCGAAAAACCAGATTTCCCGGGAAGGGATTTTGCAATGTTTCGAACGCAAGGGATCCCTAACGAGGGATCAGAACAAAATTTCGGTATGGTTATCAGTAAAATTTCCCTTGTCAATTTTACGGGATAACAGTAATCATGAAATTCTTATCTCTAGCTTTGAAGAACTACCCTTGAAGTCACTTGAACGATCATTTCTTAACTCTATTCCGAATTCTAAAAAATACCAAAAAATGTTGGCATCCTAGAAGTAAAATAAGAGCGCACGTAGGAAGAACTTGAGGAGAAATAACTATGTACAAACAAATAAATGTGCACGTGGCACACTTAGAGGAATTGAAACTACTCTTATATATACAAAATGATGCAACAAAATTAATGGAAGGATTTAAGATAGATCCCATTTACTAGGATTTACAACGTGCCTCCATCAAGATGAGTTAACTCAAAAGAGTTAGCCTCTTTGCATGAACCAATGATTTATGGGTAACTCCAAAGTGCATCAAACTTTGAATGATGCCCTTGTTTACCACTGTCAACATCCCATTTCAAAACCAAGTCCTCAACTTTGAAATTTTGAGGCCTAGCCTTTCTGTCAAACCATTTATTTGTTGCTTGTTGATGCTGATCTAGCTTGATCATGGAAAAGTTCCTTAAATCTTCAATATTAACCATATCTTCCACTCTGATTTCTCTCTGGTCTGCGCCTTCAAATTCTACCTTTTGGGAAAGCACTAATGAGTTCAATTCTAGTGTTAAAGGAAGGCTAGCCTCTTTTCCATAGACAATCTTGTAAGGTGAAGTTCCAACTATTTTTTTTTAACTGTGATTCTATATGTCTATAATGCACATGAGTATCTTCTATGCCACTATATTTAGCTGATGTTCATCATTCATTTCATGATCCTGATCAGGTTCTTGTTTTTTTATTATGCAAGACCATTTCCTTGAGGGTAATAGTTGGAAGAATGTTTTAGATAGATGCCTAGATTTAGAGCCCAATCAGTGATTCTAGTCCCAAGGAAGGATTTTGCATTATCAGAGATAATGGTTTGAGGAACACAAAACCTTGTGACAATACCGTCGAGAAATTCAAGGATGATTGACTCAGTTGATTCCTTGAGCGTGGTATCTTTTGTCCATCTAGTGAATTAATGTGTAGTTTTCAACACCCACTTGTGTCCATTGCTTGAAGGTGGATTGATCATGCCTATGAAGTTGAGACCTCATTGTGCAAAAGGCTAATCCACTTGGATTGGTTGGAGGGGAAGCACTGCAAATATTTTCTTTCCTACAAAGAAAGCACATTCCCTGCATTTTTTAACCCACTTGCATGCATCTACAAACATGCTAGGCCAAAATATTCCTGCCATTGTGATCTGCATCATTATAGTTTTGGCAGAAAAGTGTCCACCAAAAAAACCATCATGGAATTTTGCAAACACTTTTTCAGTCTCCGCGCCATTGATACATCTTCACAGCATGCCATCAATATTTTTCTTTAAAATAATTCCATCAATCAACACATAAGGGATATATTGTAACCTCAGATGTCTTCTCTTTACCTTGTTTAATCCAGGATGGTATGCGCCCTCAGAAAGGAATGTGATCATGTCCTTCATCTAGTCGCATGTTCCAAGATCCGTATTCTACTCAAGTTTTACGCATGATCCATAGGAATCCAAAATGACTCTAATTCATCAGATCATTCAACACAAAGAAGGAAAAATAATACATGAAGTTTATATCTTTATAGTAATAGGATCACCTCTCTGTGTAGAGCGGCAGTTACAGAACCGTCGCCCAACCAGGGGCAGTGGTCACAAGACCATCTATCTACATTGGGTAGTGGTTATGGCTCTTTCGGATAGAAAATAAAAATATGGAATGAACAACCACAAAATTTGAAAGGTTTTCCATGTCTCTTCTCCTCCATGACCTTTCCCATTCTCCAATTCATGGGAGGACATGAGAAAGGCTATAAATACATGTTAGTAGAAGAGAACAAGATCATCGAAGCATGAAAGCAAGTGAGAAATAGTTCTTAGTGTTGGAATTGTGTTTTGTAGAACAAAGGAGTGTTGAGAAAGAGCAAGCAAGTAATTGGGAGGAAGTGTGAGATATTATCTACTTCTCTTTCATACTTATTGTAAATTATGTACTTATTGTTTTGAATTGGCCAATAAAATGTGGGAAGAAAGAGCAATTGATCTTCCCCACTTGTTTTTCCTCCTGTGGAGATTTCCAAGATAAAACTTGTTGGTGTTTATGAGTTTATATTCTTGTCGTTCCTACAATTTTGGATTCTAAGCATATAAAAATTCATTCACTAGCTATCTCTTTCATTTTCTAATAGAAAGTAGAACAACAACGTTAACTTTTTATTTTGTGGATAATTCTAAAGTTGAAGAGTTTACAGATCATTTTGGTATCAGAGCTAACTAGTATCTAAGACTCTGGAATTCATTATTGGATTTGTATGACAGTGACGAGATACAAAGGTGAAGAGGATTTACCTTTCGATCTAGAAATTTCTACAAAGAAATGGAAACTGAGAATCTGGGGACAAATGGAGGAAGATAACTTGGTCCGTAGAATCGAGATGTTGGAGACCATGATGGATAGGATGTTTAGAAGGCAAGAAGAACTTGTATATTTTCATAAGACAAATTCCATTAATCAAGACTCCATGGACTCACTAGTTTGAGGCTTAGCTGAAATTTTTGGCATAGGGAAGAGCCACCATGAGGAAGATTATGGGGAAGAGCATGAAGAAGAGACTTCAAACGGAAATAGAAAAGGTAAAATATGACCATACTCCTTTTAAAGTTGAGATTAAAATCTTTGAAGGACAAGTAGATTCAGATTTTCTTGATAAATGGTTTAAAAAGTTAGAAGTCTACTTTAGCATCCATAATGTCACTCAGGCATAGAGGATCACCTTTGCATGTCTCAAAATGGAGGGACACACTCTGGTTTGGTGGGAAACCCATCCAACCACTTGTGAAAATAAGAAACATCCTATTGTGAAATCTTGACAAGAATTTAAATAATTACTTAGAGCTAACTTCTATCCTATTGGCCACAAGACTAACCAAATGATTAAATGGAAGTATTTTAGACAAGGTAGTGGTCAAAGTGTGCAGGACTATACTACAGAGTTTTGGAGGTAGGCCATGTTGTTAAGCATGGACCTGAAGGATGAGGATATTCTAACTAAGTAATTGGGAGGACTTCACACTCACCTTCGAAGAAAAGTCATCTCCACAAAGCTCAAAGATCTCAACAAGGTGTGTGTGTAAGCATACTACATAGATGATGGAAAGAAGCAAGGAGAAGCAGAGTGAAGGGAAAATCAATTGAAAAATCAGCAGAAAAAAGAGTATGGGAAAACAAGTAACAAGGGTAAGTGGAAAGGGAAAATTAAACAAGCTACCACTACTTTAAATACTTGTAAAGATCCCAAGAATTTTTGCAAGAAATGTGATATCAATGGTCATACTGACGCTACATGTTGGAAGTTGCATCTGGAGTTACATCCAAAGAACCAAACCAAAGACTCAAAGAATTCCATGACAGCTGTAAAAACAAAAGGGGGTGTGTTAATAAAAGATGACTCTGATGTAGATGAAAGGCTTGGATGCATGGCCACCAACACGGACATCCAAGAAAAGGAGATGAGTAGACTATTCCAAATCAAAATCTGGATCAAGAGAACTAAGGTAAATGCTTTGGTTGATACCAGTTCTCAGTCTAACTTGATTTCTAAAGTAGTTGTAAAGAAGCTTGGTCTTGAGACTTATGAACATCCACACCCTTTTCCTTTGGGTTTGGTGAAGAAGGGTGTTGAAATTCAAGTAAAAAGAATATGTAAGGTCAAATTTAGGATAAATTCCCAGTATATTGATGTTTTGGAAGCTAATGTTATTCCACTTGATGCTTTTGACATTATATTTGGGAGTCCTAACTTTTATATCAGGGATGCTATATTTATGATAAGGGAAAACTGGTATAGATGGGTCAAGGATGGGATTAACTACAACATCCAGGCACACCAGCGTAAGACACAGGTTACTATGGTGAATGTTAACCAAGAAAAATGAATTATTCAGAAAAATCATAATCAATTTTTGTTACTTTTGTTCAAGGATAAACAATATGGGGGTATAAGTTTTAGAGATTTGTAATCAAGGAAAGCATGATTTGGATAGTATTATTTAGTCTTTTCAGGAAGTATTTTAGGCTCTTTGTGGGTTACCACCAAAATGGGAAGTAGAGCATGAGATTCATCTATTTCCGTATTCCCCTCTACCGAACATCGGGTTGTATAGGAAACCCTTTCTTGAGAGTACTGAAGTAAAGAAAAAACTCTAGGAACTACTAGACCAAGGGGTGATATGTCCAAGCACCTCACCATGCGGTTCACCTATTGTGATGGTGCCAAAGAAGGATGGTTCTTAGAGAATTTTCATCAACTACCGTGCTTTGAAAAAGATCACCATAAAGAACAGATATCCACTTCCCTACATAAATGATCTCTTGGACCAGCTTCAACATGCCAAATTCTTCACAAAGTTAGATCTCAAGTCCTATTATCACCAAGTCAGAATGAAGGAGGAGGATATATGGAAGACTGCCTTAAAAAAACATGGTTTGTATGAATGGTTAGTACTTCCTTTTGGGTTATGTAATGCACTCGCTACATTTATGATATTGATGAATGATGTATTGTGGAATTTCATATATTCATGTGCCATTATATATCTAGATGATGTCTTGATTTTTAGTGCCACATGGGAAGAACATCTAACTCGTTTACAACAAGTCTTGCAAGTTCTCAAGAAGAAACAACTAATTTGTAATAGGAAGAAATGTGAATTTTCCAAACAGTCACTTGTCTATCTTGGGCACATGGTTGGAGGAGGAGAGCTATGAGTGGGTCCAAAGATGGTGGAAGCCATCACTAATTGGCCAACACCAACATGAGCCACAAAGACTAGGATTTTTGTGGGAGAAATATAGTACATGTGAAATTTCATTTCAGGATTTTCTGTGATTTCAGTACCTCTACACACAGTGGCCGCAAAGAGTAAGGGTTTTGACCGGGGTAAGGAACAAGAAAAATAATTTGAGTTATTGAAATACAATATTAGTCAGGCTCCCATACTTTCTGTTTCTAATTCGCAGCAACCTTTTGAAGTAGAGATAGATGTCAGTGATTATGTTATGGGTGCAGTGTTGCTTCAAGGAGGTAAACCCGTATGCTATCATTCTGAAACTTCACTTCAGCAGTTAAAGGATATTCAATATATGATAAGGAAATGTATGCACTAGTTTAGGAAATTAAAAACTGGAAGCATTATTTGCTGGGTAAATAAACTATTGTGCACATTGACCACAAACCTCTCCAGTATTTGTAAGCATAGTCTAAATTACAGCAGGCAAAGTAGTACAAATGGATGGGTTCCTTCAGCAATTCCATCTAGTGATCAAATAAAAGAAGGGTATTAAAAACATGGTGGCAGACATGTTTTCTAGACCAGCCACATAGGAGAATTTCTCTTGTTTGTCCACTATCTCTCAGATCGATCCCTTCACGAAGGAAGCTTACGGAGAGAAATATGCCCAAGATAGAGACTTTGGGGTGACATTTCAGCAGTTGCAGTCCCATGGAACTGAAAGGACATGGATTGAAGATTGTTATCTCAAGGATGAGATGCTATACCGATGGGGGAAGCTTTGTGTGCCTAAAGAAGAAAGACTTGTATTGATGAGGGAAGCACATACCTCTAAATTAACGGGACATTTCGGTTTTGGTAAGACCCTAGACCACTTGCAAAGGTACGTGTATTGGCCCAATATGCAAGAAGAAGTATCAAAATTTATACATGGATGTAAACTTTGTAGTACCAGCAAGCCTAAGACTAGGAAAGAGGGTTTGTATATGCCTTTTCCAGTACCTATTCGTCCATGGGAGGACATTTATATGGATTTTGTAGGAGGATTGCCTATGTCTAAACATGGCCTTGACTATCTCTATGTTTTTGTTGATAGATTTAGTAAGATGTGTATTCTTATTGCATGTAAAAAGATAATAAAAGCACATCAGGTAGTAAATATTTTCTTTGCTAATGTATGGGTGCATTTTTGTTTGCCAAATTCTATTGTTTCTGATAGGGATTCCAAGTTCTTGGGGAAGTTTTTGACTACTTTGTGGGACAAGATGGATACCAGGTTATAGAGGAGAAAAGCTTTCCATCCACAGATAGATGGACAGATAGAGGTGGTGAACAGGACTTTGGTACAGTTCATCAGAGGGTATAACAACAAATACCTAAGGACTTGGGATGAGTCCTTAGCCTACATTCAACATTCCTATAACCGAGTAGTACACACATCCACTATGAAGTCACCATTTGAAGCATGCTTGGGATATCTACTTAAAAATCTGCTGGACATAGCAATTGGGCAGCAAGATGAGGATGAGACACAAGACACAAAGGTGACTAGAGAAAACAAATTCATTGAGAGGATCCATAAAATCCATCTCAAAGTCAAAGAATAGCTAGATAAATCTCAATCCATGTACAAAGCTAGCCACAATCACCATATGATGGAACATAACCTTCATGTAGGAGATAGATTTTGGCTTTACTTGAGCAAGGAGAGACTACAAAGTCAAGCACGGAAGCTTAAGCCACTACAATATGGGCCCTTCACCATATTGGAGCAGGTTGGAGAAAATGCCTTTCAGCTTGATTTATCGTCATTTACGAGGATGTACTTTGTAGTAAACTATGAGAACTTGCACCTATATGAGCCATCCATGCTAGATGAAGATGAAGGACTACAATTTCTACCTTCCATTAAGGATTGCGTCTTGGAATCACAAGGAAAATTGGAGGAGGGTGTAGTGCTACAACAGAAGGTCAGAGAGACTAGGAGAGGTCTGCTGATGGACTAAAAGGAAAGACACCAAAGCAGGCCCAATGGTACTCAAAGAAGCAAGTGAGGGAATTATTTCCTCATCTACTCCTCCACTAAGCTTTTTTGGGACCAAAAGCCTCCTAAGAAGGGGAGGTGTGATCCATAGGGATCCAAAATGACTCTACTTCATCATATCAGTTAGCATGAAGAAGTAAAAATAATACATGGAGGTTTTGTCTTTATAGTAACATGAACACCACTCTGTGTAGAGCGGCGGTTACAGAACACCTCCCAGCTAGGGCAGTGTTCTTTGGCTCTTTTGGATAGAAAACAAAAATATGAAACAAACAACCATAGAATTTGAAAGGTTGTCCATGTCTCTTCTCCTCCATGACCTTTCACATTCTCCAGTGCATGGGAGGACATGAGAAAGGCTATAAATACATGTTTGTAAAAGATAACAAGATCATCGAAGTGGGCCACTCCAAAGTGCATCAAACTTTGTATGGTGCCTTGGTTTAGCTCTTTCAACATCCCATTTTAGAACCAAGTCCCCAAATTTTAAAGCTTGAGGCCTATCCTTTCTGTCAAACCATTTCTTTGTTGCTAGATGAAGATGAAGGACTACAATTTCTACCTTCCATTAAGGATTGCGTCTTGGAATCACAAGGAAAATTGGAGGAGGGTGTAGTGCTACAGCAGAAGGTCAGAGAGACTAGGAGAGGTCTGCTGATGGACTAAAAGGAAAGACACCAAAGTAGGCCCGATGGTACTCAAAGAAGCAAGTGAGGGAATTATTTCCTCATCTACTCCTCCACTAAGCTTTTTTGGGACCAAAAGCCTCCTAAGAAGGGGAGGTGTGATCCATAGGGATCCAAAATGACTCTACTTCATCATATCAGTTAGCATGAAGAAGTAAAAATAATACATGGAGGTTTTGTCTTTATAGTAACATGAACACCACTCTGTGTAGAGCGGCGGTTACAGAACACCTCCCAGCTAGGGCAGTGTTCTTTGGCTCTTTTGGATAGAAAACAAAAATATGAAACAAACAACCATAGAATTTGAAAGGTTGTCCATGTCTCTTCTCCTCCATGACCTTTCACATTCTCCAGTGCATGGGAGGACATGAGAAAGGCTATAAATACATGTTTGTAAAAGATAACAAGATCATCGAAGTATGAAATCAAGTGAGCAAGAAGTTCTTAGTGTTGGAATTGTGTTTTGTAGAAGAAAGGAGTGTTGAGATAGAGCAAGCAAGTAATTAGAAGTGTGAGATAATATCTACTTCTCTTTCATAATTATTGTAAATTATACCTACTTATTGTTTTGAATTAGCCAATAAAAGTGGGAAGAAAGAGTAATTTCCCTTCCTGACTGGTTTTTCCTCCTCTGGAGTTTTCCAGGATAAAACTTGTTGGTGTTTATGAGTTTATATTCTTTCCTTTCCTGTAATTGTGGATTCTAAGCATAAGAAAAAATCATTCACTAGTTATCTCTGTCATTTTCTAATAGAAATTAGAACAACATCATTAATTTGTGATTCTGTGGATAATTCCAAAGTTAAAGAGTTTATAGATCAACGCATGGGAGACCCTCATCCATAGAAATAATGAAGTCTCAAGCTCATTTTGTGCATCCTCAGTAATATGCTTGCAGAGCACGCTACCCTCTTACCAGTTTTGTGGCTTTGATAGTCACATCATATTCCATGATTTTGGTCACCCATCGTGCTCTTTTTTCACTGATTTCTATTCCCATGATGAAGTCTCTGACAAAAGAGTGGGATACTAACACCTTGATATGATTTGTGGTGAGCATACTTTTGAATTTTCTTGAGCATGCACATGATGGTGAAGACTTGTTTCTCTGTGTGACTGTATTTTAATTCATAATCCTTTAGTGTATGGCTAAATAAATCCATTGGTTATTCCAGCCCTTATTCATTTTCTTGTGTTAGGACAACAGCAACACTTGCTTCAGTGCCATAAGTATAAAGGATAAAATCCTATAAGTAATTTGGGGTTGATGAGTGATGGCGCGCAAGAAATTTCTTGCTTGATTTTTTTGAATCTTTCCTTTCCCTCTATTGTCCATATGAAATTTATGTCCTTCTTGAGCATCAGGGTGATGGGCCTTACCAGTTCTGCAAAGTTAGAAAAAAAATGTGTAACAAAATTAATCTTACTGAGGAAGGACTGCAAGGCCTTTTTTTTGTGTTAGTATGGAAAGAGATAGGATGGCTGAAACACACTCAGGATCAATTGCGATGCCATCCTTGGAAACCACATGGCCCAAAAGCTTTCCCTGTGTAACTAAAAAATTACACTTCTTGGGGTTAAGAGATAACCCATAGTTTATGCACCTCTCAAAGAATTTCTCCAGGTGCGTCATATGATCCTTGCCTTTCTTTGAGAATACTATAACATCATCAAGGTAAACCAAAATGAAATCATTAATGTAACCTTTAAAGGCAGTGTCCATGGCACGTTGAAATGTTGTGCCTTGTGTTTGACAGACCAAAGGGAATATTCTGATTCACATATGTTCCCCACTTGGTTGTAACCGCTATTTTGAATTGATCCTCTTCCTTGACTAGGATCTGATTAAAACCTGACTACCTATCCAACATTGAGAATATTTGCATGCCAGCCACAGTCTGTATAATCTTCTCTATTGAAGGAAAAGGATAATGATCCTTTAGAGATGCCTTATTTAAGTCTTTGAAATCAACATAGAGTCTGATTTCACCGTTATTCTTATGCACCAAAACTAGATTCGCGACCCAAGTAGAGTACTTGATGGGAAAAATTATCTTCTTCTCATTGAGTTTGGATAATTTCTTTCTCATGAAGGGCTCTATCTTTGGATTGATTGGTCGTTACTTTTGTCTGACGAGCTTGATACCAGGATCAAGGTCAATGGACTATTGAGAAAAACTTGGATCAAAACCTTTGAGGTCTTCATACTCCCATGAAAGATATCACTGTATTTTTTATAGAGGGAGATGAAGGCATGTTTTTCATCATGTGTGCAAGCTTTACTGAGCAGAAATTATTTTCCATGTGTAATATTAATTGGGGAGAAATATTCTTGTGTGGCGTGCATATAATTTTCTTCACCCTTGAGCTCATCATTAGGTCTAAACATTTTCTCTAAGGTGACCATCCCTTTAGGAAGCTTATTTGACTTCAGTTGATGATCAGGGGATCATTTCTAAAAAAAGTTTCCTAAACATCTCTAAATGGTGTCAGTGCAGAAGATCATCTCGAGAGCTTTCCAACGACTGTGAGAACGCGACAAACGGACATCGGGAGCTCTAGATATGTTCGGTCAAAGTTTAGTCAACAAGAAAGTCAACTATGGTCAACTGGTCAACATTGGACCAATTGCACTGCGACACATGGCAAAAGGCAAAGGGGAGTTGCTTGTTGGTTTTTGATCACCGGTCTTCGATGGTCATAAAAATTATGCGTGGGAGTAAGAGGCTCAACTTTTATAACGGAGGGGAGCCCGGCCGCCGTGTGGACTAATTGGTCTTCACCGACGTGGTGGGTCCACAAGCCACCACGTGGCTTGCCACCATGAGTTCGATCTTCTAATTGCAACTCGACAAGTGGGGCCATGTCGTTCGAATTACACATCATCGAATGGATCAAATTCTATTCATTGAGTGGGACCACGTATAAACAAGCGGAGTCAATAGACCGCATTTACCAATTCAAGCATGCACGTGAAGCAGTCAACACCCCCAGCCTTACCAATTTATGCGACCCATTTATTAGCCAAAGCAGCCACGTACCACCCATGCAATCAAATGTGGAGTGGTGGAGGGGCCTAAGCCCATGCGTGGAGGAGTCCACGTAAGGTAAGGGATAATCAAAGGTTTAAAAACCTTTGAAGATTTCTAATGCCGCCCCATGTGGGATAAACCCACATAAATTGTTGACTGCTCCATATGGGATTAAATCCCCCTAAATATGCATAGGTAAGGCTAAGGTTAAAAATAGCCTTAGGATTATATGTAATCCCATCAACTATGCTACGGGATTAGGCTAATATTAGCCTATGGATAATATGTATTGCAATATTTGAGGACCCTAAAAATGTATAAATAGGGTACCTATTTCATTGTAATGGGACACACATTACACACCGGCGCAACAGGAGAAGCTCATTGCTAGAGTGCGGAACGGTGGAGACACAACTCAAGCTTATTATCTGTTAAGCTTATTTGTGGGATGTGTCAACAAGTATTGTCTATTGGCCTATTATTTTTAGGCAATATTAGATGGAATATTTGTGATTGGGAGTGAAATGTAAACTACCCAATAGGCCCATTGAGCCACACCAATTACTTGCAAATCCTGGATTGTCGACCGGAGTGCTAGCTTCGCATTGTTTGCATCGGGAAGGCCGATCACAACCGAAGGAGATTGTGCATCAAGAAGGTGGAAGTCGGGTGCTATTTTTCACCCTTGTCATCCAAAGGTTTGGTGTACTGATAGGCAAGTAAAATTCCATTAGGTTTTCTTGTGAAAGTACTATTGTAACTTACAAGTTTTGACTAGTGGAACGGTTCGACCACGAACCCGGAGACGTAGGCAATTGCCGAACTCCGTAATCAATCTGTGTGCAATTGTCATTATTGTCTTGCATTATTTTAAATTGATTACTTAAAAGGAGTAAATTATCGGCAAATAATTAAAGCCTACAAGGGTCCGAGATCAGGTAGTAATAATCTGATTTATTTTCGGATCATGTTTGGTATCAGAGCTGGTTTAGCTCCATAGTTGTTTTTCAGTAAATCTGATTAACAGAGTGATTGCTTCAAGATTGGTGCAGTTGGTTCAGTTTGTGTGAACAGGGTACAAGTGCACTATGGGCAAGATGTCTACACAGGCGAAGCTCGAAGAGATTGAAGCTTATAATCACCAGATCCAGGAAGAAAACTCTCTCCTGCGATCAATGTATTCCTCCTTGGAAGAGGAGAATGCTCATTTGAAATCAGAACTGCAAACCAAGGATGAGCTCTTGGCAAGGTTGCAGTGTGGTGATCAGAGGAAGGAAATACCTTCAACTTCAGATGCAGAGGCCATGGCAGATGATTGCACTGTAAGTTGTTCACCACTGGAATCTTCTTCTTCCTCCCATTCGGTTTCGGATTCAGGTAATGAAGTCTTTGGTTTGTTTGAAAAGCATACTAGAGGCATTGGATCCAAGTTACTAGATAAAATGGGATTTGATGGAAGAGGCCTTGGTAAAAATGGCCAAGGCATTGCTAACCCAATACAGGTCGAGGATCATCCTCGTTTTACAGGTTTGGGTTATCCTAGTGCGGGAATGGAAATTGGAGAATGCTCCAAGAACGCTGACGGGAGACAAGCTTCCGAAAGCAAAGTGATTACCCCACTAGTCCTGCAAGAAGATTCTGAGTAGGAAAGTTGTGCTTCGTCATCACAGGCAGGATGTGGTAAGAGAAATCAGTGAAGAGGTAATGAGATTCCACCTCCAGTTTCTTACCATAATCGTAAGCACAATAAAACTTCTGATCCACTTTTTCAGCTTAAGAAGTATGGTTATGATTTTTAGAAGATGTGGAATTCTTTTCCATGTACTTTTTGTGGATTGCATAATCATTCAGTGGCCAGATGCTGGAAGAGAAGGACACTGATGAAGAAGTTGATGCCGTTCGTCAGGAACACGGCAAATCAGAAAGACCAATCTCATCATGCAGAGTCAAGAAATGGCAGAAAGAGTTCCTCATCCCAGAAGAAGGAGATTAAGAGGAATTTTTGTGCTCATTGCCAAAGGAATGGGCATCGGGTGGAAAATTGCTGGAAACTGCATCCATCTCGCCATCAGAGTAATGGCAAGCCAAAGATGGAATGGAGGCCTATTGCAAAGGTAGAAGAAGTTTCTACTCCACCACCAGTTTGACAAGTCAACCCAGGACCAGGTAATACCTGAAAGTGAAAGTCCTTTAAAATGGGTAAGTCAACAATTTTTCAATTATATATTGCATAATTCAGATTGATGGATCGTATGCAGTATTAAGTTTGGAGATCAGATATTGTGAGAAAATGCTGAGAGAAAGGTTTACAATACTCAGTGGATTTTCTTACTTAGAAAATTTGATTATTGCTCCAAATATATCTCCTAATCAGCTTGTGAGTACCTGTTACAGCTTGGATACAGGATTTAACTCATATAAAGCTTGGAGATTGATCTGCCATTTGTGCAGATAGTAGAGTTCACAGAGATCAGCTCAGAACTTCATTCTGTGTAGAGGCATTGTGACCGTGCAGCAGAATGGTAGCTGAATCACCGTTGGCATTGACGTCGGGTCGGAACTTCATTCTGTGTAGAGGCATTGTGACCGTGCAGCAGAATGGTACCTGATATTAGTATGTCAACAAGCAGAGCTCTCAAAGTATTAGCTCGGAACGTCATTCGGTGTCAAGGCATTGCAACCACACATACGAATGGTAGCTGAATGGTAGGCTGATCAACAGCACTTAGCAGGTCTATAGAGACTTAGCATCATGCATTGGAGGCTCGAGGTCTTGAAAGAGGCTTAGCATCATGCATATAGAGGCGTTGAGGTTTGTAACAGACTTAGCATCATGCATCAGAGGCTCATGCATCAGAGGTCTTGAAAGAGGCTTAGCATCATGCATCGGAGGCGTTGAGGTCTGTAAAGGGACAAGGCATTGTCCATCATTGACATCGGATCAATCAAAGCTCTACGTAACATGGAGTTCCTTCAAACCAGTTTGGATTCTGCGGAATCAACTCGGAGCCAGGAGCTGTGTTATAGAGTAAAAGAAGATCCTTGTTGTCAGATATCAAGAAGCTTAGCACCACACAGAAGGAGCGTTGAGGTTTCATTCAGAAACTTAGCACCATAAAGCGGAGGCGTGGAGGTCTTCTTCGGATATCAGAGTGGCGCAGTGGAAGCATCGTGGACCCATAACCCACAAGTCCCAGGATCGGAGCAGAGTTGTCGAAGTGAGAAGGTTGGAGGAGAAGACCAAGGGTCTACTACAGCAGCACTTCCGAGGTGGTAGCAGAGTTTTCAGATTCAGGACAATATGGAAGCTTTTTGGGACAAAAAGCTTTTCTCAGTGGGGAGGTGTGATCAGGGGATCATTTCTAAAAAAATTCCCTAAACATCTCTAAATGGTGTCAGTGTAGAAGATCATCTCGAGAGCTTTTCAATGACTGTGAGAACGCGACAAATGGACATCGGGAGCTCTAGATATGTTCTGTCAAAGTTCAGTCAACAGGAAAGTCAACTATGGTCAACTGGTCAACATTGGACCAATTGCACTGCGACACATGGCAAAAGGCAAAGGGGAGTTGCTTGTTGGTTTTTGATCACCGGTCTTCGATGGTCATAAAAATTATGCGTGGGAGTAAGAGGCTCAACTTTTATAACGGAGGGGAGCCCGGTCGCCGTGTGGACTAATTGGTCTTCACCGATGTGGTGGGTCCACAAGCCACCACGTGGCTTGCCACCACGAGTTCAATCTTCTAATTGCAACTCGACAAGTTGGGCCATGTCATTCGAATTACACATCATCGAATGGATCAAATTCTATTCATTGAGTGGGACCACGTATAAACAAGCGGAGTCAATAGACCGCATTTACCAATTCAAGCATGCACGTGAAGCGGTCAACACCCCCAGCCTTACCAATTTATGCAACCCATTTATTAGCCAAAGCAGCCACGTACCACCCATGCAATCAAATGTGGAGTGGTGGAGGGGCCTAAGCCCATGCGTGGAGGAGTCCACGTAAGGTAAGGGATAATCAAAGGTTTAAAAACCTTTGAAGATTTCTAATGCCGCCCCATGTGGGATAAACCCACATAAATTGTTGACCTCTCCATATGGGATTAAATCCCCCTAAATATGCACGGGTAAGGCTAAGGTTAAAAATAGCCTTAGGATTATATGTAATCCCATCAACTATGCTACGGGATTAGGCTAATATTAGCCTATGGATAATATGTAATGCATTATTTGAGGGCCCTAAAATTGTATAAATAGGGTACCTATTTCATTGTAATGGGACACACATTACACACAACGCAAGAGGAGAAGCTCATTGCTAGAGCGCGGAACGGCGGAGACACAACTTTTGTTAGACTGTTTATTATTTGTGGGATGTGTCAAAAAGTATTGTCTATTGGCCTATTATTTTAGGCAATATTAGATGGAATATTTGTGATTGGGAGTGAAATTTAAACTACCCAATAGGCCCATAGCACCACACCAATTACTTACAAATCCTGGATTGTCAACCGGAGTGCTAGCTTCGCATTGTTTGCGTCGGGAAGGCCGATCACAGCCGAAGGAGATTGTGCATCAAGAAGGTGGAAGTCGGGTGCTATTTTTCACCCTTGTCGTCCGAAGGTTTGGTGTACTGATAGGCAAGTAAAATTCCATTAGGTTTTCTTGTGAAAGTACTATTGTAACTTACAAGTTTTGACTAGTGGAACGGTTCAATCATGAACCCGGAGACGTAGGCAATTGCCGAACTCCGTAATCAATTTGTGTGTAATTGTCGTTATTGTCTTGCATTATTTTAAATTGATTATTTACAAGGAGTAAATTATCGGCAAATAATTAAAGCCTATAAGGGTCCGAGATCAGGTCGTAATAATTTGTTTATTTTCGGATCATGTTTGGTGTACTAATAGGCAAGTAAAATTCCATTAGGTTTTCTTGTGAAAGTACTATTGTAACTTACAAGTTTTGACTAGTGGAACGGTTTGCACGTAGGCAATTGCCGAACTCCGTAATCAATCTGTGTGCAATTGTCATTATTGTCTTGCATTATTTTAAATTGATTACTTAAAAGGAGTAAATTATCGGCAAAATAATCGAAGCCTACAAGGGTCCAAGATCAGGTAGTAATAATCTGATTATTTTTTCGGATCAGTTGAATTACTTGGTCACCATAGCTATCATGCAAGTCAGATTGCATACTTGATGAGAATTCTGCTTTATTTTGAATGAACTGGAAAATATGTGTGTCACTGTCAAACATTTTCTAGCTTGTGTAGTAGTCTGACATGGATGGTATGATCACCATCTAAATGTATTGAGTGCCTCCTTTACATCAAAGTTTTCAACTAGAGAACATTGCAAACCATGCAAGTGTTACCATTCAGATTAGCTTCCTTAGGCATTTTGGGCCTAGGTCCACCACCTATATATTTAGTAGCATCAAGAGATCTCAAGGAGGTGCCAAACTTTGTGTTTATAGGATTTAAGAAGCTTATTATTGCTTGGCACTATGTTGGTAGACTTAATGCACAGGGAGATTATGTATCCTACTGAATATAGGCTAGTTCACTTAATCCCCGTTTTTGGGATACAATGAAAAGTCCATGCACCAATGCTTCATAGACTACTACATGATTGGAGCCAGTGAACTGTAGGCCTGTGTATTAGGAAGAATCTATCATTATTATGGAAACTGAGAATCAATTCTTCAGCAGATGCCAGTGGGTTACTACCGTTTGGATCCAGCAAATTATAATTGTGAGTAGACCACGTTCAACTTGGTCTTTCTAGATCATGGACGGTTAGGGCAAAGTCTTCCTTAAGAATTCAGTACAGTAGCCAAGCTAGTTTCAGTAAGGGTCCAGTACACCTAGCATACCGGCCCATCACATCAGTTGTTGCCTCTCTGCCCACTCCTCAAGGTCACTAGACTGAGACAGCCCTGGTAGAAGAGGCTGCTCTTCAGAGCCATGAAGCTTGACTCTCTCTTGGATCAAGTAGGTAGCTGACATAGGGTATGGGTCATATGAATGCCACATGATATGAAAGTTGATTTTGATTGACTTTTATGGTACTAATTGGGTATCATTCATTGTTTTGAGTAACATATGGGACCAATCTTGATGAAGGCTTGGTTTTGACTCGTGCCACTTTAGCATGGAAAATCTCTTGACAATCGATGATGTATATCTTATTTTGCAGATAGATGACTTGACACATATTGATTTATAGTCAGAATTGGACATTCATGAATGGTTAACGTAATATCCTGTCATGATTTTTTTGTTAGTAACTGCTTTATCCATCAATGATTGCACGACTCCTTGTAGATTTATGAGTGACTATCACTGGTGATACCTATGAATATCATCTATCTTCTTAGGCATGAAAAAAGTACTAGCACCTGAGTCAATCATGTAGTTATGGAAAATATGTCCACCTATGATCAAAGGACATATAGAAGGGTGGGGTTTTAACAAATTTACTTCCTTTCTTCTCCTCTTCTTGGCAGATGTTGATAAAGGCGTGCGGCTTTTACATAGCTAGATCAGCATGTGGAAGTTGGGACAGGGCCTCATGCAGTAGATCCCATTGAGATGGAATGGTTAGAGCATCCCACATTGTGACATTTATGCTTGTCTCCTTCATCTGGTCCACAATGCTAAATGGAAGACCCACTAATTTTTACATTTGGGGTACAATGACATCCTTTATTGACTATTCAAGTATGGTAATAGGGGCCTTAGCTGAAGCTGAGGCTTGTAGTCAATTTTATCCACTTACTAACTTTTAACCCCCATGCGCGTTGGCCTATCACCTAGCGGGTGTTGGGCACTCACCCAAGGAACGCGTGGGCATTGATTTCCTCATTTATGTGAGCATTGTGAGAAGATCTTGCCATTCTTATAGGATTATATGTAGAAAAGTAAATGTTCATGCATTCATTTTAAAAGCATAGGATGAGCTATCACATCTATATACACATGCACTTAATAACAAGGGAAACATCATGGCATGAAATACAAATAATATATCTACCTCATAAGTATTGGGAAATAACACTAGGGTTTGTACCCATGAACCGGATGTTAAGAACAAAGCCATATATTTATGTTAATCATAATCTCAATAACCACACTACATTCAAAAGGATTGTATCAGACCAGAAGATATCAAGACAGAGATCTAACCCATATATCAGAAGTCCTAGCTATGCTTCCCTTATTACAAAAATTTTATAGACCCATCCCTTGGACATGATAACATTCCTACAGTCCTCTAATGAGAACCCCAACTTCTAGAGGCCTCCTAATATTTTCTACAGAGCTTCTCTCTCCTCATACTATATGTCTTCCTCGGTCTCCCTTCTTTGCTTCCAAGAATTTCTCTTTATAGCATCAACACCCACCACCATGCATTTTCTCAGGAGTAGATCATATGCCAAGTGTCCATGTGGTCCTCCAATCGGTGCATGTTTATTCTACTATAACAAGATCTCCACTTTCTTGCAATGATGTCTTCCTTAGTAATATTCCATGTGTGGGATATTCTTATCTTGACCACCAAGGTTCTAGGATGGCATCTCATCCACTTGGCATGCCTAGATGGATCACATTTTTTCTCAAGTGCCTTTAGAATGCCAAATATGGCTAAGTCCTTAGATCTTGTTGTCATTTCTTGTGTGTGCGCCCTCATTTCTCCAAAACCCTTCTTAAACCTATATCCTAGGCACTTATCCATGTGCACCCTTCTTCTCTATTAGTCATGCATGCTCATGAGCCCTTTGGTACTTCGCCAATATTCGAGGCCCAACATCACCCCACACTAAGCTTGTTTTCGTTCCTCAGAAACATCTTGTTTCCCCAAAGAATAAATAATGGTGGGATCCAAATAAATTGAATGAAGAATGAAATAATGGAAGAATGTGACAATCTGCTATTGTTGCAAGAGGAGTGGGAACTCATTCCTCATTGTTTCCTCAATCTTCTCCCAGGCATCCACTTCACCTTACACGTGCTGGAGCAGGTCACCCACTAGAGCGCTTACCTCTTCAAATCTTAATTCATCACCCTTAGCATTCAGTGTATCTAGAATCCCTTCCAGCTAATTGCTAAGGTTTTCTAACGCATCCATTCTGAGTGACCTGGGGATATAGTTCCTTTAGCCAATTTTTAACTAAACCTTGTAAGGTTTCGAATGCTTCCATTTTCTTCTCAACTTTGGCTAGGATTTTATCCCGTTTCTCCCTATTCCTCTTGTTCTTTTCCTAGAATTCCTTCAAATCCGCCTCATGCGTAGCAACCAATATATTTGTTACCCTATCTCTGTCAGTGCAATTATCATATATGGCCTCATCCATATGTGCAGTGGTCTATAAAACGAAAAAGAGATCGGAATTCCGAGTGACTATTTCCCTAATCTTCAAATTTTCTTCCTTCTTTTTGTGCACCAAATTCTCTTCTGATAATTCTAAGGCAACCGACCACCTTTCCATGGTGAGGATGTAGGTTAAGTATTCCAATCATTGCAAGGTTGACTCATATTTTTGCTCAGGCATGGGGCCAGGTTTGGATGCTTCAAGAT
The DNA here is from genome assembly GCA_019776745.2 of Taxus chinensis. Classification (NCBI taxonomy): domain Eukaryota; kingdom Viridiplantae; phylum Streptophyta; class Pinopsida; order Cupressales; family Taxaceae; genus Taxus; species Taxus chinensis. Next base: position 882,579,627 of record CM034150.1, read on the forward strand.
AATGGCATTTGTAATCATCTCTATCTTTTTGTAGACCTCGCATGCACCTTCGCCTTTTCCTCCCTTAGTTCACACCTTAACTGTGTGATGATCAATTCCTCCTACTTTAAATATGTACTTTTATCAATGAGTTCTTCCTTATTCTTCTCTAGGTATTCCTCTAGGAACCTTACCCTATCATTTCTACCGAAGATTCTCACCTCAACCTCCACCAATAACTTGTGGATTGCATTACAAACTTACTCATCAGATAATTGTTGAGAGTTTATCAGGGAATTCACTCCCTTGGTTTCTAGTATTTTCATGAGCACCCCCCTTGCTTACCTTAAACTTGGGCTCATTGACATGGGAATCAAAAGCCCAAGATAAAATCTTCCTTGTTCGTGGGTATGTGCCTTCTTCTTCGAATGAAGACCATGCAAGGAGTTAGTCTGTAGGCACAATACTTTAGAATCACATGCGCAGTACCTTTTTTAGATCATTGATATAACTCACTCCCTGCTCCTGAACCACTACCACACCTTTTCCCTGCCATGCATGCTGCCTTAGGAAAGATCACCTTCAGGCTAGGGACTCCACCCATGCTTCCATATTCCTTTCCCACGCTTTCCTCCTCTATCTCCTTGAGTGCTTCATCAATTCTGCACTCTACCTCTTGTTCCATTGAATCCTTTATTATACCTACTACTTCCCTTTCTGTAGAATCTTCTATTTTCTCTTTGGTGAGACTTGGGGTCCTCTGATATTTGGTGTTCACCTCCTCACTCTTCCCTTTTCCTTTGGTAACTTGTTCTTCCCCATCCTTTTCTTCATTTCCTTCATCTAAGTCATGTACATCATACACATGATGGTCTTAAGCCTCTTCATGCTCATCATCATATTTTTCTCCTCTATAAGCTTCCATGATCTCTGTTTCTTCTGAGTCTACCTTCTCCGCCACCTTTCACTTCTTCTTAACTGGAAACTCCAGTATAGGGGATTCTTCCTTCTCGTCTTCTTTAGCAAAAATCTCCTTCCTTGGTGATTCTTCTTTTTCAGGGGTCTCTTCTTTCTCTGGCGCCTCTTCCTCAAGTGTCTTTTCTTTTTCCTTAACAGGGTACTTCTTCCTCCATGCATATGTGCTTGGCCTCGCGCCTGACTCCTATGCGCCTATAGAGTGTGTTGGTTGTGCACTCGGTGCCTTCTTCTCTAGTGCCTCCTCTCTCTCCCTCTTCCTTGGCACGACCTTCTTCCTCCCATTGGGGTCTTCTGGGATGGTGACATCATTCTCCATGTAGGAACCTTTCACATACTTGGGCGTAATGTGCACATATACCCTCGTTTCGGTCCTTCCAACAATTGGTAACATCACAAGTTTCATCATATGTACCTCATGGGAGACATACTTCTCCACATAAGTGTGCTTCTTATGGTATACTAGCTTTCTGCGTAGCTCGTGGTAGTCTTGGTCCACCTCGCTAAGGTTGAACCTTAGTATTTTGGCCTCCTTGAAGCGATTGACCCATGCTTGGAAATATTAAGAGTGAAAGAGAACGGTAGTTTACACCATGGGCTCTTGGTCCTATCTGACAGAGTGAATCTACCAATGCGAAAGTGCTTATAAATAGTGAACTCACCCTCTCCTTACACTAGCATTGGAAATTTTTTGGGTATCCTCCACTCAGCCCTGAATGCATCGCACATCCACTTGTACCATTTCTCTAGGTGTGCCTTGTGGGCAGCTGTCATGGTATCACAAGTGTATTTTTCAAAACTCTTTGTAGGGGAAAGGTCTTCATCTAGGTATTCCCATACAAATCTTTCTTGGCCCATCGAGAACTCCAATCTGTAAGAAAATGATGGTGAGGAGGACATTGCCAAACATGATATTTTCTCCTTTGTGCATGGTACTGATAATTTCTTTTACAATGAAGGCAGACAAGTTATAGATGGTTCCTTCTAAAATATTTCAGCACACAAGCAACCAAGCCTTGTTTATCTTTATCCACCTCTCTTTCCCATTTCAACTTGGATACCAAAGTGCAAAACCATCCTCATCACTAGGTCAGAGATATCTGAGATATCGAAATAGCGAGCCCTTTTTATAATCATAAGCCTGGATTATCTCCTTAATGGCTTCCTTGTCCTCCAAGTCATCCTCTAGTAGCTCTCCCTTCGCAGAAAAGGTCGATAAACTTAGATATAAGTTAGGGAGTTATTCACATCCTCTTCCTGTGAAGTAGAAATGGTCCTCATGTACATGCAACATCAACCATTGGTATAGTCACTCAGGTTTTCCAAAGTAGGGAAACTCATAAAGTTGTAGCAACCTAGCCTTCTCTAATTTTACCTTCACTTCATCACTCATAGATTGGCATCCCTTCTGGTGTCCTTTTTATCTATTGGGTGAACTAGTTCTAATGCCATCTCTTTCTTGGTGGTGCTTGTGCGATGGTTGTAATCACTCACTGTCATCTTCCTTACATGGGATACCCATTCCTTTCTGAGAAACACACCATCTGGGTATTGCATCTTGCATACCACTCCTCATTGAAACTAGTGGAAACAACTTGTTTCCCTTTTCCCTTTCCCTTCTTTGGTGAAATGGTTTCCTTATTTGTTCCATCTTCTTGTCAGGTTACTAAAAACAAACTCTTCCTTTCTCCTCTTCCTTTCTCTGCTCAAATCTGTGGCTTACCTTCATGAAAAATCCCTTTACTCCCGTGCCCTAGCTATAAAACCCTAACCTAGACAATCCTTCCACAAGACGACGTACTCTATTGAAACCTTCTTCCCTATGCCTGTGTACTCCTTCCACTCTGGTTCATAAATCACACTAGTCCCACACTCAGATTCTCACAATTTTTCCTTTGCACAAATATTCTTCACGGATGCCCTAGTTCGCAAGAGCTCTTCGATATTGTAATTGCAAGGTAAAACAATAATGTGCCCAACCTTCTACTTATAGATTTTTCTCATCTCCCGTAATAAATGGTATGCCACCTACCAATGTACTTTTGCAATAAAGGTTTTTTTCCACTAAAGCCCACCTTAAGCGCTCTTACCCACACCCAATCCTGCGTGAAAAATATTTACAACCTTCTGGCATGTAAAATCCTTACTGACCAAATATCCTCACGTGCACGCTTGCAGCGTCGAAGGCACTTCTTCTTTCCTTAACCTAATTTTTTCCCTCACCTACCTCATGTTGTTTCCTATGCTTCTCATCCTTTGTACATGGTCTTTGTAAAGCTATCTTGACACCAAAAATTCCTTATGTCCACCTTTTCTACACGCGCTCTTCTACACTATGCACTTTTCATCCTTCAACCGGAGCCATCGAAACACAACTTTCTACTACCAGATTCCATTTTACTTCACATTACTCCACCCCACACAAAAATAGATGTGTGGTCCTCTATGCATACACAAACATTTTGAAAATAATAAGTGGCTACCAAAACACAAGGCACATAAAAAACAACAATACAACAAGAAAGGAACAAACAACGAGAAAGGGAAACACAAGGAAAAGAGATAGCATAAAAGGAAATCCTAGGCTAAATGGTAATACATTCCTTATTTATGAACACAAGGAAGACTTATTTATAGTAGGGCTTCAATCCTACTCCCATTGAAATGTCCTGGTAACCGTGTTCCATCCAACACTTGTAACTAGAAAGTGCCTGAATCAAGGATGTAGAAGATGATATATGGCCCTAACCAATGGACTTTGAATTTCCCAAGATGGCGCAGAAACTTGGAATCATATAACAAAACCATCTTCCCAACCTCGAATTGTTTTTTTTTAATATGACAATCATGCCATGCTTTTTGTCATGCCTTTTCATGTCTTCAGACTCTATCTAGCAAGTGATCACCTTTCATCCACCTGCATTAACTTCTCCATGCACTCTTGAATTTCTTGTTCATCTGTTAACCCTCCATGTGCTTGTAATACACAGTGATGGTAGCATAAATTCAACAGGTAAAACAACCTCCACACCAAACACCAATTGAAATACGGTGTGGCCTTGTTCAATCTCTTGTAGGTTGTCTTGTATGCCCATAGAATGGATGATACCTTGTCATCCCAATCTTGTCTTCCCACATCACAATTTTTGTCAGTGTGTGGCTTAATATCTTTTTAAACACCTCAATAGTTCCATTATCTTGTGGGTGATATGGGGTAGTCTTATGATGGGCCACCATGAACTCTGCTAATAAAATCCTGATTGTTTCATTCAAAAAATGTGTACCCCTATCACTAGTCAAGCTTAAAGGACATCCATACCTGTTGATTATGTTCTCCCATAAGAATCTAGAAGTTTTCACCACTATGCAATCCCTTGTAGGCGCTGCCTCCACCCACCTTGTTTAAGTAATCAGTACAAGTGATGATATAGTGTGAACCAGTCCTTCACATGGTAGGTGAAATTGGTCCTACAAAATCAATTGCCCATTTTTCAAATGGTTCTGCACTGGCTATAGGTCTCAAGGGCATCTCATCTCTTTTTCTTGGCTTGCCAAGGCACTGGTAATGGTCACAAGCCTTGCAAAATTCAATGTAATCTTGGTAGATACTTTCCCACCAAATCCCTATGAGTAGAATCTTCCACACTGTGGCATTCCTACATAGTGCCCTCCTACAATCCCACCATGTGCTTCTTCCATGATTGCAATGTGCTCATGTTCTAACACACATTGGCACAAAACCTCATCATGTCCTAACTTGTATAAGTCTCCACTAATTAGCATGTAGGGCGACACGTATAGCTAACTATTTCCTTTCCAAAGTTTTCATTCCTTCTGGCACCACACCCATTTTGAGAAACACAACAATATCTTCTAAGTCAGAGGGTGTGTCGTAACCTAAACTAGTTTTGTGCATCTAGCATAACATCCTCAATGCTTGTGCATCCTTTCCCCTGAGTCAATTCTTGACAAATGGTTCAGGCCCTAAGTTACTCTTTCCTGGTTTCACCACAACTGTAAACTCAAATTCTTGAAACAACAGGACCCACCGACATATGTGACCCTTGTAAAATGGGCTTGTTCACCAAGTACTTCAATGCCATGTGATCTCATGTAAAATATGAAGGGTGTTTCCAGTAGATACTTCCTGAACTTATGTAACATGTAGATCATCGATAGTGCTTTCATGCTCAGTAGTGGTGTAGTTATTACTCTGCTGGTGTTAACTTCCTGCTAGAAAAACACAAGGGGTGGTCAACAATCCCTTCTACCAGGTTGTGCTAAGACTACTCCAATTTCCATCCCTGAAAGCATCAACATGTACATGGAAAGGTTTATCCCAAGAAGTAAATCATAATATGGGTGTAGTGACAAGTCTTATCCTTCAAAGTGTCAAACCATCTGTTGTGCCTCTCCCTAATGAAAGGCATCTTGTCTTTTAGTAACTTCTCCAATGGCATGGCAATCTTGGCATACCCCCTAATAAACTTCTGGTAGTACCAGTATGCCTCAAGGAATCTACACACTTGTGCTCTGACTAGTAGGCTCCCCCAATCCCACAATAACGACAACTTTGGCGGGATCCACCAGCAAACCTTCCTTACATATAATATGCCCCAACAGGGTTCCAAATGGAGTAGTGAAGAGACACTTCTTAATGTTGAGGGATATGCAACTTCCGACATCTTTCAAACATCAACCACAAATTGTCACAATGGTCTTTCACTAGTCCATACATTGTCCAGTCATCAAGGTAGACTTGAAGGAATTTATGGATAAAATCCTGAAATTCCTGGACCACTATGCGTGAAAACACAGCAGGCGCATTCTTCAGTCCAAAAGGCATGACCGTATAGGAAAAACTTCCCCATTCAGTGGTGAAATTTGTCTTTTCTTGGTCTTCTTTAGCAATTCTAACTTGATGGTATCCTGAGAATCCATCCATGAAGGAATAGATTTCGCACCCAACCACTCCTTCCAGGATCTCCTTCGGTAAAAGGGGTTGGAAAAGGATCAATTACACATACCACATTTAAGTCCCTGTAGTCAACATAGATCCTTATCCTTCCATCCTTTTTAATACCAATGACCATGGGGCTTACCCATTCTGATTCCTCAATAGCTTCAATGATGCCTGAATGCAATCATTTTGTCTATCTCCTCCTTGAACTTTGACGTGAAGATTTGGATTCATTTGATAAGGCCTCTTCCAAATTGGGGCACACACCCTCCTTTAACTTGATTTTCATTTCTCCCAAGGAGTGGTGAACCTTTAAGCTCATGGTATCCACATGGAAATAAGTCCTGAAACTCATGCAATAAGTCAATGATCTTTGAAACCTCCTTCTCTAACCAATAGTCTCCAATAGTGGCCTCCTTAGGTTCCATTTTTGAACCAATGTTAACCTTCTTTGTTTTTAGGGGCTCATGGTAGGCATGTTCTTTCTCATCTACACTATCAATAAATTCCACATACCTTCAGTATGGTTAGCATCCAAACTCTCCATCTCTTCTCCATCTATCACATAGACCATCTTTCCTTTCTCTTTCTCCATGCATGTGCACTCAAGTTGCACCTCTTCTAACTCTTCCTCATCAAAGTGCAGTTCCAAGCCAAGTTCACCCAATAACTCCAGTATTCTATCTTCTTCCATGGCACTATCTCCCATTGTTAGGAACTTAACAACCTACAACGCCCTATCCACTGATGGTTTAGTACTTCAGATACTCGAAAGCTTGAAGGAGGTCAGCTGTCAACTCCTGCCAATTTCCTATCTGATGACGCATCTTGAGTGAATATACCATGCGTGCGTGCATAACCTTATAAGGTGGAATAAAACTTATACACCCATAAATAAGGTGGCAAGGATTCCATGCCTTCCATCCATGTTTTCTCACATGCTTGGATGTGAAACAAGGAAGGTTCCTTCCCATGGTAGTCTTGTATTGCAGTGGGTGCATTGCTTCAGGAAAACCTAATAGAGAACGTGATTCTCACTTCACCACTCTAGAAGGCTATCACAATGTGTTTCCCACCAATGTGCTATGCAGTCCCAAGCAAGTTATATCTGAGCATCCCTCTTCTTTCAATCTCATTTTTCCACTGAGCCTCTATTTCTAGTAAGAAATCATCAGGGTTGGCCCCTCCAGAGTAACTTGGTAACTTCTTCCCTCCTAGGTGCTTGACTAAGCACGCCTTTATTACTCTTGTAACAGATCCTCTTAACTATCACCCAATTAACTCATAAGTCCCGTGTGACCCAATTTTCACATGCCACACTAGTTGTATCACTCATGGACTGAGCATCTTCAAACTGAATAACTCCCTCTTGTAGGGTGAATCACCTCAGGGTCCCTGATAGAATGCACATAGATCCTATCAAGAACTTCTTCTCCCAAGGGCTCAGTATAGGGTGTTGACTTCCCATCGGTTAAGGGGATGATGACCCGCTCTTCCTTGTTCTCAAATCTTATGTATCCCTTATTGAACCTTAGGTCAGCATTATTCTTATAACACTAAGGGCACCCAAGTAATGCTGGAAAGTTGTCCGCCTCAGCTAGTGCCAAGACTTCAAAGTCCCTAGTGAACTTTTCCCCTTGGATAGTGATAACAGCATCCTTCAAGACACCAATGGGCATTGCCTTTGTCTTGTTAGCCATATACAACACATTTGAAGATGGCTATAATGGGGGCCTTCCCATTTGATGCCATGCATCTAGAGTGAGAACATTGACTTTTGCACCCAATGTCAATCAAAATATTTCTCAGAAGCCACCCATCTATAACAACATTCAAGGTAATCTCCTTGTCATAATCAAGGCTATGGGGAGGAAGGTTGGCATGCAGAACCTTCCTCTTGCACCCTCCTCTAGCATGCATAGTACCTTCTCCCATAACCACTCTCCTAGCAAGGGGATGATATTCTCTTGCCTCAACATTTTGTCATACTTCTCTAACCTCATCTAGATCCTTCTATGGAGCCTCAACATTCTTCCTTTTCTCTAACTATCTTGACTACTCTTTAGGCACTAGATCTCTCCTTGTAGGCTTCGAATCACATCCATGGTTTCTTGATACACTTCTTTCTGATGAGTAGGGTCTGGATACTTTCCATGCACCACCTCTTCTCTAATAACTAGTGGTCTTTGCCTTGGTACTTCCCTGGTGTGTAGCCTCAGCTCATGCATCATAACTAGTACAGGCTCTAGTTCTGACTCACGTGCCACCCTTGGCATCCATTGTGAATCATCCTTCCTCATGCTTACCATCTGGCACCTTTTTCCTTTTGGTTTGTTGGCTCATATGTTCAAATACTCTGGGCACTCCTCATACTTATGCTTCTTCCCACACCAAGAGCATTATAGCAGATCAAGGAATTCGTGCTTATAGTGCTCCGTAGATCCACAGTTGTAACAGGTTCCATGTGGGAACTCACTTCTTCCTCCTCCATAGTTTCCATGACCATGAAATCCTCCTTGGAAACCTCTTCTAGCATGAGCCCCTCCATCCATGCGCCCTTCATAGTGATGACCATCATCCTTGGAATTATTTGTGAGGCTAGTCTGGTGCACACCAATATCAATGGCATCATGTATCTGGTCAATCAATCTACAATCCTTGGTGTCATGAGTAGTAGAGGTGAAAATATTGCAATAACAAGACACATTCTTATGGATGTGCACGCTTGTAGTAGTGGGCATCTACTTACATCATGATCTCCATGGAAAATTTCACAGTCCACCATCATGGCGTGTACCGATCTCTGAGGGACAACTTTCCTTTGTATGCCCCTCTACCTCACAATCCATGCACCATAGACCACTGTGAGTCTCATGTGTTGAGTTCACAGATAGCTTCTCTAGTTGCTTTGGCCATTACAACAATCTGAGCCTCAAGAAAAGGGATAACACTAGTATCCATGCTTCTAATAGCCTCAATGTGTAGGGTAGCCTCCAAGGCCTTGTGGGTCTGTGAAAGTCTTATGTGAAAGTTCTCTCCTAAATGGTGTTATCAATCCCCCAACAAACCACTGAGCATGCTGAGAGGGGTGAATATCATAAGATAATTTTGATAAGAGATTCATGAAACACGCGTCATATTCCCACACACTCTCTACCATACCTTGTTGAATCTCCTTTAGTCAATGCTGATGCTCTTCTATTCAAACTCAAGGATATGAAATTCAGCTAAGAAGGCATTCTGCAGCATGGTGTAATCTACCACTGTCTGATGGGGGTCATACTTTTGGTACCAACTATGTGTGTCCTTGCAATGTCATTGTAAACTGACTTTCCTTCACTCTGGGGTAGTGATCCCCTTCTGTGCCATAGCAAGTTCACACTTGTGTACATGCTCTACAACATCCTCAACACCTTTTTAGTCTAGTAGGTGCAAAGACATCTCAAAAAATACTTGCTGAGGTGGTTGAGGTCCTTGTCCACCTGATCCAGAACCTTGATTTCCTCTGGTGTTACCTCCACCACCAGATCCACTAGATCAGGTTTTCCTCCTGATCCACCAGATCCTCCAGATCCACTAGGTCCACAGGTCCTCCAGCTCCTATACCACCAGATCCACCTCCTGTAGTCAGTAATGGGCCTGAAGTGGTCATGCCTAGCATTCCCAACGTCCCACTGAACTGCGTGCCAAAAGTTTGTGATATTGCACCACTACCAAGATGTGTGTCCCACGCCACTTCCAGACATGATACCCAAACTTTGTGTACTCACACTTTTCCCAAATTCATTCCAGACAATATTCCTCCAAACACAGGGAATGATTGTGCAGCCATAGATGTACCAAATGAGAAATTATATCTCCTAGGTGCAGATCAGTCACTCCCACCAATACCAACTAGGTTGGTAATACTTATCTCTTGATTTGGAAGACTAAGTGCCAGGGGTTGGTCACCAGGTGGGATTAGATGCACACCAATGGCTCTCCTTTCTCTAAGTGATGAACTCTCATCAGAAGTTGAAGGGGTCTCTCTCCCATGCTTTCCAAGATGGGGTAGCATAGACTGCTCAAGCTCCACATCCTCTGTGTGAACCTCAATTCCTTCCTGCAATGTCTACCTCCATAGATCCATCACTCCTACAACCTTGTGTTGTCTATCCAACTCCCTTTCACGAGCCTCACTATACTTGAGTCATCTCTCTCCCTCTCCTTTTCAGCCACAAGGTCTACCATCTTCCTCCACCCTAGCTTCCTCACCAAGCACTAGAGAAGCTTAGCCATCCATAGGAAATGCTTCCAAACTTAGTGTAATGATCAAGATCTTTATGGCTAAAGGGATAACACACAAAAATTATCCTCTAGGCTTCCTTAGGAACTCAAACTCAACCTCAGGACAAGAATACGTAGAAATAGCATATTCTAGGGTATAATTGGTCAGCACTCTCTTCCACCAATGATCAACAACACGTGTCCAAGTCAGATCAACATCCTACAGCCTCTGATATTCCTCTTGGGTCCAAACATGAGATCTATAGTACCAGCTTGATCTAGATGCATATGTTGAAAGCCATTCATACAACTCCACTGGAAAACAACAAAATAAGGTCTCATACAACTCATGATACAGATGTTCTTCTACCCATTTGCATGCATCAAACTCATGTCCAGTACTAAATCTCTGAGAAAACTCATCCTTCATGCTCTTAAACCATGCTTCGACATTGTCCAAGGTCAAGTGCTCTGTCATCATGCATCATTCTCACAACAACTTTGAAAAGAGGTCCCAACAACAGAACCAAGATGTAGTCAATTTTATCCACCTACTAACTTCTAACCCCATGCACAGTCGGCCTATCACCCAGTGGCACTGGGCACTCACCCGAGGCATACGCAGGTGCCACTGAACCCCTCCTTTATGTGAGCATTGTGAGAAGATCTTGCCATTATTAGAGGATTAGATGTAGAAAAGTAAATGTTCATGCATTCATTTTAAAATCATAGGATGAGCTATCACATCTATATACCCATGCACTTAATAACAAGGGAAACATCATGGCATGAAATACAAAGAACAGATCTACCTTATAAGTATGAGGAAATAACACTAGGGTTTACACCCATGAACTAGATGTTCATAACAGAGCCATATATTTATATTAATCATAGTCTCAGTAACCACACTACATTCAAAAGGGTCGTATCAGACCAAACATATCAAGACAGAGATCTAACCCATATATCAGAAGTCCTAGCTATGCTTCCCTTATTACAAAAATTTTACAGACCCATCCCTTAGACATGATAACATTCCTATAGTCCTCTAATGAGAACCCCAACTCCTAGGGCCTCCTAATATTTTCTACAGAGCTTCACTTTCCTCATACTATATGTCTTCCATCTATGTCTTCCTCAGTCTCTCTTCTTTACTTCCAAGCATCTCTCTTTATAGCATCAACACCCACCACCATGCCTTCTCTCAGGAGTAGATCAGATGCCAAGTGTCCATGTGGTCCTTCAATGGTGCATGCTTATTCTACTCTAAGCTCTCCACTTTCTGTAATGATTTCTTCTAAGAATATTCCATGCATGGGATATTATTTTCTTGACCTCCAAGGTTCCAGGATGGCACCTTATCCACTCGGCATGCCTAGTTGGGTCATGTTTTTCCTCAAGTGCCTCCAGAATGCCAAATATGGCTAAGTCCTTAGATCTTGTTGTCCTCGCCTTGTGTGTGCCCTTGGTTTCTCCAAAAACCCTTCCTAAACCTTTGTCTTTCACACTTATCCATGTGCGCCCTTCTTCTCTATTCTTGTGTGGGGACCTCTTATGTAGGGACTTGAGAAATTTTATTACTGAATATCTTAGCTACTTCCTTTTACTTTTCAGGGTCGGCTTGTGTTGTTGGGATTGTGACCTACGCACTAGACTCCAGCATTCTTTTCTTCTATCTTGTGTTTTTTGTAATTTGGGAACGTTGTCCTACTTGTATCCTCTGCAACTTGGTGGATTGCACAAAGGTCCTCCGTGCTGAAGAACATCATATTAGAATCAGAAAGAACCTCTGGCCCCTCCTATTTCTCTATTCCAGGTGTGCTTGTTGAAGGGCTCATAGGTGGAAGCATTCTGGATAATGTAGGTTTGGGCACACACAACATTGGCATAGTGATATTGACTGTGAGGCATGTTGCAAGGGAAGCACCATTCTGAATCCTATGCCAAATTGTTCTAAAACTGGAACAAGTTTCCTGACTTGCACTGGGTGCTGGAAGAGAGGGCATGGAGGAATAACTTGCAAGGGAATATGTGTGTTAGCATACCATCTTTCATTATGTAGGTCGAGCACGTATCTTTGGTTTCCATATTGATTCCACCAAGGCTAATTGTTTTGGCTATGTGCCTGATTAGAACTACCTTTATAGGCTTACGCCTATTGTTTTTCTAATGATATGACCTTGTTTGACAAATTTCTAATCAGGTTCTTCAATTCTTCATCTTTAATCTACCACTCTGAAGGGAAGGATGTTGATGCAATAAATTGTGTCCCTTTCTTAGAAATAGGAATAGGGGGCCATGAAAGGCTAATGTGTTTGTGAAATTTCTGGGAACAAGGGCATATGTAGTCTAGGACCTATCTTTCCCATTAGAATAAGACCATTTTCCACCCTTACTGCAATATTATAAGCGTCTGGTAAAATTCCTACCTCTCATGGATTAAATCATGACTGAGATCTTGTTTTTTAATGCCTTCAGATAATAGATAAAATCATGTTGGGCTGTAGGTCTTACCACAAGAGGTATTTTGTCCCATTTCTTCTAAAAATCTGATGTTGAAATTATTCATTTGCATGTTGGGTTTTCTCCTTATTGTTTTCATTTTCTCCACAAAAGATAGGTGATCTAACTTATCTTCAAAATGATTTCAAAGAGCTATTCCTTGCTCATCCCAGGTGGCAATAGATCCAAATCTCAAGCCTCAATAGCATTGAAGTGCTTTTTCCTTTAAAAGAGGTCATAAGTAGCCTAATTGCTACATCGTCATGTGTGATCAAATAGATTGAACATATGTTTGATGTATCCTAGATATGCTCCTAAGGGGTGACTTGATTCTCACCAGTAAAGTATGTAATACTTTTGAGCGTGACATTTGGCATATCGTGTTACATGGCTAGAACTGGGGGACTTCCACCGGTGAAGTTAAAAAAAGTTCATTAGTGGAGGAGTTGACTGATGTGTCATTCCAGGGTGCACAAATTGTCTATTATGAGGAGGAGTTGAATGGGCACAGTTTGCTAGAAATGGAGATGCACATGCAGGTTTCCTGGAAAGAAATCTTCTTATGGATAGCTGGAGATACTTGAAATAATCTTCAACTACTATAGTTCTCCTTGTATGTACTCTTCTAATAAAAGGTTCTTAGGACTGCTGAACAAGATTTTTTGGAAAACGTTCGGAGTCGTCAGATGTGTTGAAATGAGCCTCTGAAGGCTAAAATACTAAGTCCGCACAACAGAACTTAGCAATATGAAATTTAAGCTTTATATGTTGGTCCCACTAGGCGTGTCAGAAAATTTTTTGTCATCAAACTTGTACCCGTGTCTTGGATCTGGAAGAAACCGAGCCGTTTGTGCCAACAATGCAACCATCCCCAAGTTGTGGGACCTTGCGTGCATGGGAGGAATCTCCTAAGAAGGCCGGTTCCTCTATATAATTCTACTACTATTGTTACTCCTAGTGTTGAAAGGGAAAACTAAGCTAACAATTCCTAGGGACTAGGGATATAAGGACAACATGAAAGGAAACTACACTAAAAAGTGATAGCACTAGAAAAAAGAGGGATGAACATTATCTTCTCTAAGAAAAAATGAAAGGAAATGCATGAAAGAATACTAGGCACGTGTAGCAAAACTAAAACATATTTACTAGATCAGTTTCATGGAACACAACTAAAATAAGGAGCTGCAAGGGATGTAGAATAGCACAGCGAGCACGCCAATGTAAAAGAAAGGAAAGAAGAAACAATATAAACATGCTCAGGATAGAGGAGAGTCACAAAATGATGCTTCCATTACTTTTAGAAATACATAGGGTTGTTACAATGGTGAAAGAGGCCAGTATCCACATGCATGAGCTAGATCTAGAGGTATGTGACTCAGGATACAAAAAAATATGAAGTCCTTAGAAAAATAAACATAGGGATCCAAAAGTTTCCAACATTAATAATGAGCCAAGATCTTACATTTATAGATGAATACATGGAAGAAGAAGAGAAGGAGGGAAAACCTGGATTTGAAATACAACCATCAATAAGAAGTATTCAATGCTTGTAAATCCACCCGCAGATCTATCAAATAGGTTTCCCCAAGTTTTTTTTACATGTTGGAGAAGAAAGCAGGGAAGAATCGTATCAAATTGGGTGGTTGGAGCAATCATATCTGCTGATTAATTCCCGTAAATATGTTTTCCCCATTTATTACCTACTAGTTCCACCAAGAATTTGAATTTGAATGTCTAGCACTGTAGCCTTTATTAGCAGCTATTAGTTGAGACTAGGTGTGCACCAATCAGAGTTTTGTAGAAAAATGTATGGTTGTCAACAGATGTTAGAGCCATCTGGGCACATGTGACATGTTGGTGCACGTAGATTGACTGAAGAAATTGGCTAACTATTCATCTCGATTTGTCATTTCTGCCACATGTCCATTCATTGGTTGGTTGTCAGGATTTGGTACCCTATTGGTGCACTTTTACTGGTTACATATGGCACACTAAAGCATGTCAGAGAATGACATGGCATGGAAAAAGCACAGAGGAGGGCGCAAAGGTATGTGCACGGTACACCCACCAAAGAACAAGGGAATCCCATGCGCACAACCTATCACCCAGTAGGTGCTGGTGCACTCACCCGAGGCATGCGTGGGCACCGAGTCTCTCTTTTATGTGAGTTAAGTGGGAAACATCATCTATGATAGGAACTTAAAAAGAGTGAGTGGAAATGAGACATACATTTATCATAGAACTCAGAACAGCTTCTAGAAAAATGCAGTCATCCCAGACCGAATGGTACTTAACAGATTATAGATAGGAACCAAAATAGAAAGGAAATGCATAAGGATTTATATTTATTCCATAAACATTCATGAATCAGAATTGTAAGCTATAAATATGGACCAGAATCATTAATAATCATATTCAATCAAGTTTGGTAACCTCATTACATCCATTGGATCCATTACAGACTACCACAGCTATGCAGACCGAAGTCATACATCATAGCTAGATTTATACCCCTCAGTTCTCAAGAGAAAATTTACAATCCCAACCCCTTATTACATCCTTTTCCTATAGATCTCTACCCAACCCTACAGATTTCCTTGCAGTATATCTACAGAGCTCACTCTCTACTAATCTATATCAGTCTATCCATATCTCTTCTCCTCTGCGGGTGCTTGTATATATAGGCCTCTTGAATCACCAACTTTCCTTTCTGTGGCTTCAGATCTGTCACCAAGTGTCAAATGTGGTCCTCCATGGGGGCATGCTCCTTCAGGCCCGAGCTCTCCACTCCTTGCAATGATGGTCTTCTGGAATCTTCTATTGTCAAGGTATATTCCTTTCGTGGGCCTCAAGTTGTCAGGATGGCACCTTATCCACTCTGCATGCGCAGTTGGGTCATGCTTTTCTCGTGTTCTGCCTGATGCATCAAATATGGCTAAGTCTTTAAACCTTTGTTCTACCTTGTGCATGTGCCACTTGTTCTATTAAACCCTCCTAGAACCCTGTCCTACGTTGCTTCCACCTTGTGCACCCTTCTTTAACTATGCTTTTGTGCCCCATGTGCCTTTTTGTACTTAGCCAATATTTTAGGGGCCCAACATCACCCCACACTTCACCTGTTCTCTGCCCTTGGGAACACCTCTTCAATGAATAAGGAATTACAATAGATTCCGAAGAATTAATGATTTGGAAAAAGAATAAGGGAATGAAGAATTGGGAAGAATGAAAGAATGGGGAAGTGTTGTTACTGCTGCAACAGGAGGGGAAAATCTTTCTTCAAGTCGGCCTCCAACTTATTCCAGGAATTGAATTCATTTTGTGCTCTTTGGTAGAGGTCGCTGACTAGGGCACTTACCTCCTCAAAACCCAGTCTGTCTCCTTGAGTATCCATCATTTCAACCACTCCTTCTAGTTGCTTGCCCACATCCTCAAGTGCATCCATCCCCCTTGTGATTTGTGGGTACAGCTCCTTCAACCAGTTTTTGATTGAACCTCATAAGGCTTCAATGGCTTCCGACTTCTTTTCAACCTCGGCTAAGATCCTATCCCGCTCCGCTTTGTTCCCTTTGTTATTTTCTTGGAATTCTTTGAGCTCTTCCTCATGAGTGGCAACTAGAATGCTCACCACTCTATCCCTATCTGCACAGTTTTCATACGCGGCCTCAGCAGTTTGGGTAGCAATTTTTACTTCGGAAAAACCTTGTACTATACTCAGAGATGATTGCTACAACCTTCAGTTTGTCTTCCTTCTCCAGGCACGCTGATACTTCTTCCATGGATTCTAAGGCCAGTGGCTGCCTTTCCATGGTGAGGATGTGTGTTAAGTCCTCTAGGCACTCCAGGGTAGATCCATACTTTTGCATGGGTGGTGCTAGGTCCGGATGCTTCAAAATAATGGCACCTGTGATTGATTCTACCTTCTTGTATACCTCACACACCCTTTCCTTCTCATCCCTTAGTTCACGCTTTAGCTGAGCACTGACTAATTATTTGTGTTTTAACTCCTTAGCTCTTTCTAGGAGCTCTTATCCTTCTTCTCCAGCTCTACCTCTAGATCCTTCACTCTGTCATTTCTCCCAAAAATCCTAGCTTCTACCTCAACCGAGACTTTGTTGAGTGCATTGCAGATCTGCTCATCTGAAAGTTGTTGGGTATTCACCAAGGGGTTGGTTCCTTTAGACTCAGCATTTGCATCAATGCCCCTTGGCTCACTTCAAACTCTGGCTCGTTGAGGTGGGACTCAAATTCCCATGAAATCATTTTCCTTGTTTCGCAGGTATGCACCTTCCACATCAAATGATGTCATGGCCAGGAGTTTCTCTGTTGGAATGGTGCTTTGGAAACATGCAAGCACAACACCTTGTTTGGATCATCAACATAGTTCATTCTTGGTCTCTGGATCTCCGTGCACCTTCCTCCTGTGTGTGTGCCCTTAGGAATACATACCATCAAACTGGGGCCTCCTCCTGTGTTGTCCATGATATTTTCCCACACTTTCTTCTTTATCTTCATTCATTATTAATTCAGTTGTGCTCCAACTCTTGTACTACCAAGGCTTCAATGATTTTCACTGCTTCTTTTTCTACCACCTCATTTATCTACTCCTTGCATGAGGCTTGGAGTCTGATTTTTTGTACTCACTTCTTCACTTTCTCCCTTATCTTGGGTGCCTTCCTCCTCCTGTGGCTACCCTTCCTCACATGAAGAGAAAGTCATTTTCCTCTTCTTTTCCCTCTTCCTCTGAATCATGCACCTCAAACACTGGTGGTCCCTGGGCTCCTTCAGGTTCATCTTCTTTTTCATCATCCCTCTCACCTCTATAGGCCTCCAAGCTCTCTGTGTCCTCCGAATCAGCCTCCTCCATCACCTTCTGTTTCTTCCTAACTGGGGATTCTAGTATAGGAGATTCTGCTCTTTCTTCTTCCTTCTCTGGTGACTTCTCTTTTTGATAGGATTTTCTTGTTCTAGCACCTTCTCTCTGACTAGAGACCTCTTCCTGCATGTAAGTACTAGTCCTAGCACTTGTCTCTGGGGTGCCCACCGTTGGTGTATCTTGGACACTTGGTGCCTTTTTCCCTTGCACCTCTTCTCTTCCTTTCTTTGTTGGTGTGGGCTTCCTTCTTCCTGTGGGGTCGTCAGGTATGGAGACATCATTTTCTAGATATGCGCCCTTCTCAAATTTTGGCCTTATGCAAAGATATACACGCGCCGCAGTCCTCCCTGCAATTGGCAGAGTCAGGGGTCTCATCATTTGAACTTTGTGTGACATGTACTTTTCCATGTATGCGCATGCTTCTTGGGGTAGACCAACTTCCTGCGCATCTCCCTATGGTCCTGATCCACTTCGCTAAGGTCAAACCTTAGTTTCTTAGATTCCTTGAATCTGTTTACTCCCACTTGGAAGTATTGAGTGGTGAAGGAAAAGGGGAGTTTACACCATGGGCTCATGGTTTCATCTACCAACTTGAACCTGCTAATGCAGAAGTGTTGGTATATTACAAATTTAGCTTCTCCCTCTGTAAGTGTTGGCAGTTGTTCTGGGATCCTCCACTCCACCCTGAATGTGTCCCTTAAGTGCTTATACCATTTCTCCAGGTGTGCCTTGTGAGCAGCTGTCATGCTGTCGCAAGTGTACTTTGTGAATATTTTCACGGGTGAGGGGTCTTCCTCTAGATATTCCCAAACAAACTTATCTACTTGCATATCTGGCACTCTGATTTCTGAAAACACAATTGTCAAGAGGACATTGCCAAAGAGTATCTTGTCTCCTTCCTATGCACGCTACTGATAATTTCATCTGCGATGAAGGCAGACAAGTTGTAGATGGTGCCTTCTGATATTTTCCTGCACACATTTAACCAGGCCTTATTTACCTACATCCACCTTTCTTGGTCATTTAGCTTTGTCACCAGGTGCGTGGCCATTCTCATGATAGGGTCTGGGATCTCCGTGATATCAAAGTACCGTGACCCCTTCTTATAATCATATGTGGTGATGGTTTCTTTGATGGCTTCCTTGTTGCTCAGGTCATCATCTATACTCTCTCCTTCACAGATGAGGCCTGTGAATTTTGAAATCAGCTGAGGAGTTATGTGCATCTTGTGCCCCATGAAGTAAAAGTGGTCCTCATGTACGCGTGACATTAACCATTGATAGAGGCACTCAGGTTTTCCAAAATAAGGCAACTCATAGAGTTGCAACAATCCTGCCTTCTCCAACTTTACTTTTACCTCGTCGCTATAGATAGGTAAACCCTCTGGTGTCCTCTTGTTTGTTCAGGTGCACTAACTCCAGTGCCATTTCCTTTTCTGTCATGTTTGTGTGATGGTTGTAATCACTCACCATCATTTTTCTTAAGTGGGACTCCCATTCCTTCCTAAGAAAAACCCCATCTAGGTACTGCATCTCTGCGTACCATTCTTCATTCATGCTTACGGGGGTTTCTGGTTGTTTTCCCTTACCCTTGCCCTTTCCCTTTGGCTTCTTAGGTGATATAGTTGGTTTCTTAGGTGCCATGGTTTAGGTTATCTTAGCACTTCAAATTCTCTTACTTGCTCTGCTTTTCTACCCTCTCCAAGCTCAGACCTCAAACTTGTGAAGAAACCCTTTTCAGCCCGTGCCCTAGCTGCCAAACCCTAACTGGAATAACCTCTTTCACAAGATGATGCTTCTCCACAATTTTTTTTCTACGCCCTGTGAACTTCTTTCCTTCTGGTTTGCAAATCAAATCTAGTCACTCACGCCTTAATTCCTCAAACTTTTCTTCACACAGATCAACTCTAGAAACCCTAGTCCACAAGAGCTCTTTTTTTCTTCGTATTCACAATGTCAATAATGAAGTGCCCAACCTCCTATTTATAGTTTTCCCTTCTTTTTAGCATTAAATGCTACTTCACCTACCACTATACTTCAACACTTATTGGATTTTTCCACTAACCTAGACTCTAGTGCCCCCACTCACGTGCCCAACCTTGCACGGAACAATCCTACAACCTTCTGGCACACAAACAATCTATCTGACAGAAGACTCTTACGTGTGTTACCAGCACTTAAGGTACTTCTTCCTCCCTTGTATGTGGAACCAAGATGTAGTCTTATCCTGACACCAACCATCCTCGTTCACCTTTTTTTTTCCATGTGCTTCCTTCCACAGGGCCATTTAACCAGGCTTTCCAACGCAATCCTTCCTGGTACTTCGCATCTTGCACTTTCTTTCACATTATTCCACCCCACACTAAAATGATGTCACGGTCCTCTGCACATTCACAACCTTAAAAATTAATGAGGTTACTAGTGCCCAAGGCGCAAAACAAAACAACAACGAGAAAGGGAAACACAAGAAAAGAAAATGCATTAAAGGAAATCCTAAACTATCTGGCAATACTACCTTATTACAAACACCAAGAAGACTTATTTATAGTAGGGCTTTAGCCTACTCCCATTGAAGTGTCCTGGAAATCTCATCCCATCCAGTGCTTGTAACTGGCACGTGCCTGAATCAAGGATGTATGAGATGATGTAGGGACCCAACCAATGGACTTTTAACTTCCCAGGATGGCGCAGAAACTTGGAATCATATAGTAACACCATCTTCCCAACCTCAAACTTTTTGTTCTTAATGTGATGATCATGCCATGCCTTTTGTTTTTCTTTTTCAGTCTTCTGACTCCACCTGGTAAGTGATCATCTTTCATCCAACTTCATTAACTTATCAATTCTTTCCTCCAGTGCTTGTTCATCGGCCAATCCTCCTGCGTGTGCTATACGCAGAGAAGGTAACATGAATTCAACTAGTAGGACAGCCTCCTGCGCCAAACACTAATTGAAACGGTGTGGCCTTATTTAACCTCTTGTAGGTTGTCCTATATGCCCAAAGAACGGTTGATACTTTGTCATCCCAATCTTGTCTACCAACATCACAAATTTTGGTTAGGGTATGACTTAGTATTTTGTTAAATGCCTTTGTGGTTCCATTTTCTTGTGGATGGTAAGGGGTAGTCTTGTGATGAGCCACCATGAATTCCACTAACAGAATCCTTACTGTCTCATTTAAGAAATGTGTACCCCTGTCACTAGTCAAACTCAAAGGGCACCCATACCTTGTAATAATGTTTTCCCACAGAAACCTTGCTGTAGTAGCTGTTGTACAATCCTTAGTAGGTGTTACTTCTGCCCACCTTGTCAAGTAATTTGTGCAAGTGATTATATAATGTGACCCAGTCCTACGCGTGGCTGGTGCAATAGGGCCTACAAAGTCTATAGCCCACTTTTCGAATGGCTCGGCACTGGGAATAGGGCAGCAAAGGCATTTCATCTCTTTGCCCTGGTTTTCCAATGCGCTGACAATGATCACATGCCTTGCAATACTCCTTGCAGTCTTGATACAGGGTCTCCCACCATAATCCAGCCATCAATATCTTACGTGCAGTGGCATCACCTGCATAGTGCCCACCTGCACTACCTCCGTGCACCTCTTCTATGATGGCTAGGCACTCATGTTCTAGCACACACTCGGTGCAGAATCTCATCACGTCCTAATTTGTATAAATCCCCACTAATCAACATGTAGGGCATGGTGCATATAGCTAACTACTTTTTATCCAATGCCTTCATTCCTTCTAGTGCTACACCTGTCTTGAGAAATACTGCAATATCTTCTAAGTCTGAGGGCGCACGCCACAACCTAAATAGTTGTGCATCTAGCATGGTATCCTCAATGCTTGTGCATCCTCCCCTGAATCAATTCTAGACAAATGATCAGGTCCAGAATTACTTTTTCCTGGTTTGACAACCACCGTGAACTCAAATTCTTGGAACAATAGTACCCACCGACATATGCGCCCTTGTAGAATGGGCTTGTTCACTAAATATTTCAATGCCATATGGTCAGTGTAAAATATAAAAGGGGTTTCCAGCAGATACTGTCTGAACTTGTGAAGTGTGTAGATCATTGACAATGCCTCGCACTCAGTTGTAGTATAATTCTGCTCTGCTTGTGTCAACTTCCTACTTGCAAAGCACAAAGGATGATCAACAATCCCTTCACTAGGTTGTGCAAGTACTGCTCCAATGGTGGTTCCTGAGGCATCCACATGAACATGGAAGGGCTTATCCTAAGAGGGGAATTGTAGTATGGTGTGGTGACAAGCCTATCCTTTAAAGTGTCAAATGCCTTTTGTTGTGCCTCTCCCCAAAGGAAGGCACTCTTGTGTCTAAGTAACTCTTCTAAAGGTGGAGATCTTGGCGTATCCCTTGATGAACTTCCTGTAGTAACCCGTGTGTCCAAGGAATCCGTGCACTGCGCTTTGACTAGTAGGCTCCCCCAATCCCACAATTACTACAACCTTGGCAGGATCTACTAACAAGCCTTCTTTACATATGATATGTCCCAACAAGGTTCCAAATGGGGTAGCAAAGACACACTTCTTAATGTTGAGGGATATCCTCAATTGTCTGACACCTTTCAAACATCAACCTTAAGTTGTCACAATGGTCCTTCACTAACCCATATACTATCCAATCATCCAGGTAAACTTGAAGAAATTTATGGATGAAGTCCTGAAAAGCTTGCACCACAATGTGCGAGAACACAAGCAGGCACATTCTTCAACCCAAAAGGCATGACCGTATAGGAAAAACTTCCCCACTCAGTGGCAAAATTCGTCTTCCTTTGGTCCTCCTTTGCAATCCTTACCTGGTGATAGCCTGAGAATCCATCTGTGAAAGAGTAGACCCACGTGTCCTTCCACTCCCTCTAATATTTCTTCAGTAAATGGGGTTGGGAAAGGATCAATGACACATACTGCATTTAGGTCCCTATAATCAACACAGATCCTTATCCTCCCATCCTTCTTGATACTAATCACCATTGGACTTATCCATTCTGACTCTTCCACAACCTCAATGATACCTGATGCTATCATTTTGTCTATTTCCTCCTTGACCTTTACGCATAAATTGGGATTCATCCAGTATGGTCTCTTCCTGATTGGGTGTGCACCTTCCTTCAGCTTTATCCTCATCTCCCCCAAGGAATGGTGGATGCCTTTAAGCTCATGGTACCCACATGGGAACAAATCTTGGAATTCACGTAACAGATCAATGATTTTAGAGACTTCTTTCTCTGACCAATAGTCTCCAATGATAGCCTCCTTGGGTTTGCTTCTGAGCCAATGTTAACCTTTTTTGTCTTTAAAGGTTCATGGTAGGGTGCACCCATTCATCAGCACTATCTATGACTTCATGCGTCCCTACAGAATGGTTAACATCCAAGCTTTCTACCTCTTCCCCATCAATAACATACACCATCTTCCCTTTTTATTTTTCCATACACATGCTCAAGTTGTATCTCTTCTATTTCTTCTTCCTCAAAGCATGCCTCCAGCCTAGGTTCACCTAGCAATTCTTGTATTCTATCCTCCACCATAGCACTATCTCCTGTTGTAAGGCACTTGACAACTTACAATGCCTTATCCACTGATGGCTTTGCACTCCGATACTTGAACACTTGAATGAGATCAGCCATCAATTCTTGCCAATTACCAGTTTGACGACGCATCTCTAAGAGTGGATATACCACACACGCGCATAACCTTGTAGGGTGGAGTACAACTTGTGAACCCATAATGAAGGTGGAAATGCTTCTGCGCTTCCCATCCAGGCCTGTCTCACATGCTTGGATATGGAAGGAAGCGGGTCTCTTTACCATGGTAGTATTTTATAGCCGTGGGTGCGTTGCTCCTACAAAACCTATACAGAGAAGGCAATTCTCACCTCACGCCATTCCAAGAGGTTCTCCCGATGTGTTTCCCACCACACGCAAGTAGTTCTGAGTAGGTTGTAGTTAAACATCCCTCCTCCTTTCCTTCTCATTTCTCCAATGGGCCTCCATTTCTCACAAGAAATCTCTCAGATTAGGCCCCTCTGAAGTAACTTGGTAGTTTTCTTCCTCCTAGGTGCCTGAGACTGCACACACCTTTGTCACCTTGGTTACAATCCTCTTAAATTTTGTCTGATCAACTCATAGTCCCATGTGCCCAATTATCACACACTATACTGGTAGTGTCACTTATGGACTGAGCATCCTCAAACTAGATAACTCCCTCTGTGGGATGAATTATCTCAGGATCCCTGATTGAGCGCACATATATTCTATCAAGGACTTCTTCTCCCAAGGGTTCGGTATAGGGTGTTGATTTCCCATCAGCCAGGGGTATAATGACCCATTCCTCCTTATTTTCAAAGTTGATGTATCCCTTATTGAACCGCAGGTCAACATTATTTTGGTAGCACCAGGGGCACCCAAGCAATGCACTGGAAAGTTATCTGCCTCGGTGAGCACCAAGACCTCAAAGTCCCCAGTAAACTTGGCCCCTTGAATGGTGATAGCTGCATCTTTTAAGACACCGATGGGCATTTCCTTAGTCTTTTTTGCCATATACAACACATTCGAAGATGGTTGTAATGCAGGTCTTCCCATTTGATGCCATGCATCCAAGGTGAGAACATTGACCTCCGCTCCTGTGTCAATGAGGATATTACTAAGAAGCCACCCATCAATGACTACATTTAAGGTGATCTCCTTATCATAGTCAAGGCTATGTGAGGAGGGAAGGTTTGCATGCAAGACCTACCTCTCGTGCTCTGCTCTGGTGTGGTACCTTCTCCTACAACCATGCTCCTAGCAAGGGAATAATATTCTCTTGCCTTAGCATTTTACATACTTCCTTGACCTCATCCAGGTCATCTTTTGGGGCCTCAACATTCCTCCTTTGCTCCTCCTTCCTGGACTGCTCTTTTAGACACTGGATTTCTCCTTGTAAACTCTGAATGACATCCATGGTTTCTTGATATACCTCCTTCTGATGAGCAGGGTCTAGGTACTTCCCATGTACCACTTCTTCTCTTGAAACCAGGGTCCTCTGCTTTGGTATTTCCTTGGCATATGCATGCCGCTTCCACTCGTGTTGTTACCAGAACAAGGTTCCAACCCTGACTCACGCATTACCCATGGCATCCATTGTGTGTCAGCCTTCTTTATGCTCACCATTGTAGTGCCCTTATCTTTCCGTTGCTACTTAACTCATGTGCTCAAACAACTCAGGGCACTCCTCATACTTGTGCTTCTTCCCACACCATGAGCACTGCAATAGCTCTGGGCACTCATGTTTGTAGTGTTCTGTAGACCCACAATTAAAATAGGTTCCACGAGGGAACTCACTTCTTCCTCCATGGTTACCATGACCATGGAATCCTCCACAAAAACCCCTTCCGCATGCCTCTCATCTACGCGCTCCTCATAATGGTGGTCATCACCCTTAGAACTACTTGCAAGACTAGTCTGGCGCACACCAAGATCAATAGCATCATGAATCTGATCAATCAGCCTACAGTCTTTGGTGTCATGTGATGTAGATGTACAGATCTTGCAATAGCAAGACACATTCTTATGGATTGCACACTGTAGTAGAGGGCACCTACTTGCATCATGGTCCCCATGGAAAATTTCACAATCCACAGCCACGGCATGTACCAACTTCCTGAGGGCAGCTATCCTTTACATGCCCCTCCACTTCACAGTCTGTACACCACATACCACTGCGAGTCTCATGGGCTGAGTTCGCAGACAACTTCTCCAGCTACTTAGCCATAGCAGTGATTTGAGCTTCCAGAAATGGGCTAACACCAGTATCAATGCTTCCAACAGCTTCAGCGTGTAGAGTCAGCTTCTAGCACCTCATGTGGGTCTATGAAATTCTTATGAGATAATGCTCTTCTAAATGGTGTTATCAACCCTCCAACAAACCATTGAGCATGTTGTGAAGGGTGAATGTCATATGAAAATTTTGACAGGAGAGTTTTGAACCATGCATCATACTCCCGCACACTCTCTGCCATTCCCTGCTGGATTTCCTTTAGAGCATTGATGCTCTTCTGCTCAAACTCAAGGATGTGGAATTCTACCAAGAAGGCATTTTTTAATGCAGTATAATCCACCACCATCTGATGAGGGTCATATTTTCAGTACCATCTATGTGCACACCCTTGCAATGTCGTTGCAAACTGGCTTGCCTTCCACTCCGGGGTAGTGATCCCCTTTGCGCGCCATAGCAGCTCACATTTATGCACATGCTCTGCAACATCTTCTATACCCCTGTAATCTGGCAAGTGTAAAGACATTTCAAAAAATACCTGAGGAGGGTGGTTGAGGCCCTTTTCCTCCTGATCCAGATCCTTGGTTCCCTCCGGTGTTTCCTCCACCACCAGGATCCACTGGATCCACCCGGTCCTGTGCCCCTAGATCCACCAGTTCCACCTCCAGATCCTCTCGCAACCAGCAATGGGCCTGAAGTGGTCACGCCTAGTGTCCCTAATGTCCCACTGAACTGTGTGCCAATGGTCTATGTGATATTGTTCCACTGCCAGATGTATGCCCCGTGCCACTCCCTGACACATTTCCCAAACCTTGTGTATTTGCACCTTGTCCAAAAATTCCTCCAAACACTGGAATAGAGTGTGCAGCCATAGAAGTCCCAAACGAGAAATTATATCTCCTGGGCACAGATCGGTCACCTCCACTGATACCAACTGGGTTAACAATACTTCTCCCTTGATCTGGAAAACCAAGCGCCAAGGTTTGGTCACTAGGTGGGTTTAGATGCACGCCAATGACTCTTCTCTCTCTGTGTGACGAACTCTCATCAGAAGTTGAAGGGGTCTCTCTCCCATGCTTTCCAAGATGGGGTAGCACAGACTACTCAGGTTCCACATCCTTGCATGAACCTCAACTCCTTCCCGCAATGTCTACCTCCATAGATCCATCACACTTGCAACCTCACGTTGTCTAGCAATCTCCCTTTCATGTGCTTCACTATACTTGAGTCGTCTCTCCTCCCTTTCTTTCTCAGTTGCAATGTCTTCCATCTTCCTCCACCCTAGCTTCCTCGCCCAGTGCTAAGAAAGTTTAGCCAGCCATCGGAAATGCCTCTAAACTCAAGGTAATGATCAAGATCTTCATCGCCAAAGGAATAACATGTAGAAATGATCCTCTGGGCTCCCACAGAAACTCAAACTCAATGAATTCTAAACAAGAATATGTAGAAATAGTGTATTCCAGAGTGTAGCTAGCCAGTACTCCTTTCCACCAATGATCCACAACATGAGTCCACGTCAGATCTACATCTTACAGCCTCTGGTACTCTTCTTGGGTCCACACGCGTGATCTATAATACCAGCTTGATCTGGACGCATATGCTGAGAGCCATTCATACAACTCTACTGGGAAGCAACAGAAGAAAGTTTCATACAACTCATGGTAGAGGTTCTCTTCTACCCATCTACGTGCATCAAACTCAGGCCCAGTGTTGAATCTCTGAGAAAATTCTTCCTCTGTGCTCTTGAACCATGATTCAACACTTTCCAGAGTTAGACGTTTTGTCATCACTCATTGCACAGATCATGATGTATGTCATTTCCCACTACAACTTCAAAAAGAGGTCCCGGACAATGGAACCAAGATGTAGTCATTTTTACACCCACCAAAGAACAAGGGAATCCCATGCGCACCGGCCTATCACCCAGCGGGTGTTGGGCACTCACCCGAGGCATGCGCGGGTGTCGAGTCTCTCTTTTATGTGAGTTAAGTGGGAAACATCATCTATGATAGGAACTTAAAAAGAGTGAGTGGAAACGAGACATACATTTATCATAGAACTCAGAACGGCTTCTAGACAAATGCAGTCATCCCAGACCGAATGGTACTTAACAGATTATAGATAGGAACCAAAACAGAAAGGAAATGCATAAGGATTTATATTTATTCCATAAACATTCATGAATCAGAACTGTAAGCTATAAATATGGACCAGAATCATTAATAATCATATTCAATCAAGTTTGGTAACCTCATTACATCCATTGGATCCATTACAGACTACCACAACTATGCAGACCAAAGTCATACATCATAGCTAGATTTATACCCCTCAGTTCTCAAGAGAAAATTTACAATCCCAACCCCTTATTACATCCTTTTCCTATAGATCTCTACCCAACCCTATAGAGTTCCTTACAGTATATCTGTAGAGCTCCGCTCTCTACTAATCTATATCAGTCTATCTATATATCTTCTCCTCTACGGGCGCTTGTATATATAGGCCTCTTGAATCACCAACTTGCCTTTCTGTGGCTTCAGATCCATCACCAAGTGTCAAATGTGGTCCTCCATGGGGGCATGCTCCTTCAGGCCTGAGATCTCCACTCCTTGCAATGATGGTCTTCTAGAATCTTCTATTGCGAGGTATATTCCTTTCGTGGGCCTCAAGTTTCCAGGCTGACACCTTATCCACTCCGCATGCACATTCGGGTCACACTTTTCTCATGTTCTGCCTGATGTGTCAAATATGGCTAAGTCCTGAAACCTTTGTTCTACCTTGTGCGCATGCCACTTGTTCTATTAAACCCTCCTAGAACCCCATCCTGTGTGCTTACACCTTGCGTGCCCTTCTTTAACTATGTTTTGCGCGCCCATGTGCCTTTTTGTACTTATTCGATATTTTAGGGGCCCAACTTCCTCTGATCGAGTTGTCCATCAAATGATTTACATCTATTACAGACAAAGTTGCTCAAATCCTCATTCGGACTAATGTGTGGTTGTATTCATGGGGAATTCAGCCCAAGGACTCATATTTTGAAAATTTACCTATCACATCCCTATCAGAAGCGGGGCCCTCCCATGAGGAAAATTATAAAAGTGGAATCCCTCCTAAGAAGGTGAAAGTAAATTTTGTTAGTAGTGGAGTTAAGTATCATCCTTCATCATCTGCCATCCCCAATTCATCTGTGGTGGTGATCAACTACCCTTCTCCTTCACATGCCAAGGAATCACCAGTGAGCACCGTGGTTAACCAGCTTATTCCCTCTTCCTCTCTGGTCACTTCCTTAGTCCCTATTGTTACCCAACAACCTCAAGTTACCCCTTCCATTTCCTATCCCCCTCATGTTCTTTTTTCTCCTCCACATTCTACCATGCAAATCTCAACAACTTCTGCATCTATCGCTCTTTCTTCCCCATATTCACTTCCATCGAATTCATCCCCACTTGTATATTTCATGGAAAGTTTTTTCTCATCCTTATCCCCTCTTTCAAGTGGAATGGGTGTGAATTTGGGAATTCCATGAGTCACTCATCTTTCATCCCCATGTGAAACTCCAGTTTCCATCCCTCTTCCAACATCTTCTACCATTGTCACCGCCATTCTTTCCACTCCCCTGTCCTTGGTAACTACTTTTCTCGCTTCGCCAAGTTCTACTCAGATGATTACAGCTCCTCGCTCAGAGGCACCTTATTCCTTAGTCCCCTCTTGGTTAGCCAATCAAAATCCAAAGAAGATGAAGACACTAGTTTCCCCTCGAGCCTTTGATTTCAGTTCTCTGAAGCCAACATCTTCAAGATCAACCAAGAAACAAGACCATTTCACATATCATTATTGATGCATCTAGTCAAAGGTTTAGAGAGATTATTTTTCCCACTGCCATAAAAACAAGGAGAAAATTAAAGCCTCAAATTAGAAGATCACAAAGATAGATATTTGGAAGGTCACTATTGAAGGTGCTCAACAGGATGCATAAATTGTTATGGACAGCCTTTGTAGAAAACTTAGAGAAATTAAATCCTCTAAGGACAAACTAAAAGAATAGGTTGAGCAATTGACAGATGTCCTAATCAAGCTCTCCAAACCCATGTAGATACATATCCCATCTCCTACTCCTACTCTAATCCATTTTTATTTCTCATATGTGCCTAAAATGGATAAAATCAATAAGAAAGGTAGAGCAGTGGATGATTACATCCAACGTATCCTTATGCAGGGAAAACAGATAATCAATAATGTTGTAAATACTTACAATGGACTAGAGAAGGAAATATTGGAGGTTTATAAATTGAATGGTGAACTCTTGGAAGAAACTTTTAATTGGTACTTGACATTGGAAGCTCTCGGTGAGCTTAAAAAGGTTCATTCTGAAGCTTTGATTAAATACGAAATTGCGGATGATGTCAATAGCAATTTTGAATTTCACAAAGCAATTGAATTTTCGGTTAAGATTATTCAAGAGGCTTGTAGTAAGTTCCAACAATCCATAGAAGAAGCAGTCGATGCCACTAAGAAAATTAACGGAGGATTGTCAAAAATCCTTGAAAACATTCTGAAAGGATTTTTTTTAGTGGCGAATATTTGTAATTTGACGAATGTTCCATTTTAGGAAAAATTGAAAAGGCAATATTTTTGGAGCAAGTCAATGTCCTGTTCGCCTAAAATTTACAGTATATTTTTTTAGGGGTTGGCTTCGCCTACATTTGAAAACATCTCCTATAAAAACCTAGGTAATTCCCCAGGTAGTTTGCTACTAACTTACTCCTAGTTGAGGTATCGGCATATCAAGTATCTTGAACTTGCGAACTCTAAGCACTCATACAAAGTGTAGATATATTTTGAAGTTTGCAGTTGGGCAAAAAGGGTTATTTGTTGACACGTGACTAATGTTATTTTCTGACGTGCGACAAAGGTTTTCTGTTGACGTGTGACAAGGAGATTTTGCTGACGTGTGATAAGGGTTCAGTTGTTGATGCATGAAACTATTGTTGTTGACGCACAACATTTTTTTGTTGATGGATGACACAGTATTTCTCTGACGCATGACAAGTTTATTTTGTTGACATATGACAAAGGTTATTCTGTTGATGTGTGATAAGGGATAAGTTATTGATGCACGATGGTGTATTTTTTTACGCACAAAACTCTCGATGTTGACGCACGACATAGTATTGTTGACGCACGACAGAGTGTTTAGTGATGCAAGAAAAAGGTTCAACTTATCCATTCAGAACAATGGAAGGTGCTAGTGCTCAAAAGACCCAAAAAGTAAAAAAAAAATCTCAAAATTCCCTGTTCAATTATTTTATAAAATTCGTTGCTACAAATACCACAACCACCAGCACCCATACAGTTGCCACATGAATCAAGCATAGTACATATTGGGTGAAAGGTATTATTGAAGTGGACATGCATTTTTCATAGTATCAACCAAATGACACCTATGATGATACCATGTCAAATCTTGAAGATGTCAGAGCTTGAATATATTCTTGTTGAGGTATAACCAGGAGTGCATACAGATATCTCACATACAAATACTGAGCAAAATGGAACACAAAAATCAAATGCAAATTCTGGTTCATGAAAGAGGAAACCAGATGATTGTGATAATGCTCAAAATTCTGCTAATAAAAGTAAAACATTGAAAACGAATAAGAATATGTGGACACTTAGGAGGACATAAAAGTTTGATTGGGCTACCAAATTTCATTTTATCAAACATGTACAACCAACTAATTCAAAAGATATCCCATCTGAATGTACATGTACAATATGTACATGAAAATTGGGAAAGCAGTAAAAAATGCAACTGAAGCTAAACACAATTAAAAAACACTTTAGAAAACAATATTTGACTGTAACTGTGGAGGATGGCTAGAAATTGAAAACACACTGGTGGAAAACTGAAAAAGAATGCATGCATGTTAAATACGCAAAAGATTATGAAGCATAGCAGAAAATACACATACATCTCGTGGAAAATGGAGGAAAAGACACATTACAAATTGGTAAGATGAATCAATCAAATTTGCATGCTAAAATTATACAGTTCTCTACTTTATTCCACATCCTTAAGAAAGGAAGACCGATTTCATATTTCCTTGATTTCAAAGTTTTTTTATCAATATAATGGAATGCACAATGTTCCTCAGTCTCATTGGTCAAAAAATAATGTATGGGAAATAGCCAAATTCCTTACGGTGATAGAGAAGGAAGATTTGAAAGAGAGTGTAAAAATGTGAAGTGTATCTCTCTATCAATTGATAAAGTGACAGCAGTTCACAACACCGCATGGGTAGAAGAACACTGCATTTGTTGGGTGTTATGAAAATGGTTGAAAATTGCAATTCTAAAAACCGAAATAAATAGTTGTTTCTCATTTAAAGGATATTGCTGGCATGAATGATTATGAAATTACTACAAAGTTGGTATGCATTGCAGTGGATGGTGCATCAGTCATGCAGGATCACCGAACTGGGATGTGTTTGATTACAAACAACAGTGGCCCCTTATATGCAAACTATATGGCTCACAGAATGAATTTAGCATATAAAATGGTTAGCAATTATGAAAATGTTGCTAAAGTAGAAGACATTATAAGAGAACTACATGCATATATGACAAGCAGCCCAAAGCGATTTCTTGAGTTTCAAAAAATTGCAATTGGAATTACAAATGGCAAAAAACTTTTGAAGGATGTTGAGACAAGGTGGATTTCTTTGTATGAGCCTACATGCAAATTTCATGAGGAGTATCCTTCATTGGCAGGTTTCATGCACAAATATCATCATGATATTGACAAGGAGAGGGACTTATTCCATTTAACTGATTTGGAGACATTTCTTACATTGATTGACATTCTTCCAATGTTGCAGGAGAGCAATACATTGATGAAGCATGAACAGAGAAGATTAATCTATATTGTTGATTTTATACGGATGAGAAAAATGGTATGTCAAAATATTTATGTCTTGTACACTTCCCAAGATAGTTTTGATACACCTGTTTTTGATAACTGGAAAGCTTTATTAGATCTTAAGAATCCCAATAATTATTTTAGATTCAATATCCATGATCACCTTTGTATCAATGTTAATGGGAAAGACATCATTGCACATTTTGTAAAAATGTCAAGATAGTACAGGATCGGAAAGAGAAGTTTGATTCTTTTATAGTTGAAACAAGAATAAAACTTAGAAAAATAGCATAATCCTTATCATCAGAAATTAGAGAACGTTTCAGTAAATATAAAATTCTTGAAGCAATGGGTGTGATGAATCCTAATCTTTGGAATACTGAAGGTGCTCATCCAGAGTTTGTAAGAACGTTTTTCCATAAATCCATGGTAACAATAATGAAACATTTCACCAAGACGTCAGAAGTCAAGGGTATAGAAATCAAAGGTATACTGAATATTGATTTATTAAAGTCTCAATCAACACATTTTGCAATGACAATGAGGACCCAATATAAATTATTAGACGAACCTTCCAAGAGTGGTGTTATCACAAGGCTCTGGCGAGGAATATATCAAAGTATTGTGTTACAAGAAGACATCAGTGAATATTTCTTATTATATGATTTGTATTAAACAATGATTTTGGGATCTATGGAGTATCTTTTATAAAATCGTAACTAAGAAACATGTTGGATAAAAATATAAAAAGTTGTATGAGGTGTTATGTTTCTCACTACTCCTTGGAAACATTTCCTTTCGATAGAGAAATTACACATTGGAATTCCCTTGCCAAAATAATAGGTGTAAACAATACAACTATAAGTACAAATTTTATCAACAATGATACTGGAATTGGTGCATCATCAAACTCTGCAGAAGCAAATATCAAATTTGAAGAAGCTATTGATAATGGATTGTTTCACCTTTAAATAGGTATCACCTTAACCTTACTTTTATTGTTTGTCACCTTACGTTTTAAGTATTTTTTATTTATTCAATTTTATATTAATAGATTAAAATATAAAATTTTATAGTTAGACGTAACACAATTATAACTCTACAGATGCAAGTATTGACAATGAGGAGGCTTTTTAACATATTTTGTTTCAGCTCTAGTTATCATTGAAGATGTTACAGATATATATATTTATATTTATTTAAATACAATTATTTATAAAAACATCTATTTTATTTAATTGTTATTTTGGATTTTTCAAACTATTTTGATGTTGTGTTTGTGACATACATTTGTTGAATACTAATTTGTAAGGAATTCAAAGTTCATATCTTCATATCTTGCTACTCTTAGTCTCTTCCAGACATCCAAACTTCCATTGTCCAAATATGCACAGGTTCTCATTTTCTTTAATTTTATTTAATCTTTATGTTTCTTCCTTCATCTATTCAATAAATTTTTCATCTTTTCTTTATCGAAAATGTGAGTTGACATCCATCTAAGGAAGCTCTCACTTCTCGATACTGACATTGTTAGGCAACTCACCCATCTATATACTAATCCATTTTTTGTGTTGAGTTCTCCAGAATCGAAGGTCATCTAGCTTGCTGTGAAGGATGATTTCTCATTTTCCTTCCATATGGTTTGTCACACCCATCGAGAAAATAAGAGGTACATTAGTTTTCTTTAATTTTCTTTAATCTTTTTGTTTCTTCCTTCATCTTCTCAATCAATATTTCATTTTTCTTTACCAAAAATGTGGGTTGACATTTATCCGAGAAAGCTCTCACTTCTTGGGACTGACATTGTCAAGAAACTCACCCATCTATATACTAATCCATTTTTCATGCCGAGTTCTTTGGAATCAAAGGTCTTCTATAAGACAAGAGGTACCTTAAACCCTATCATAGTTAGATTTTTTACAATCATGGTTTATTTATTTTGGTATTTGTAAAATGCTTTGATGAAGTGTTTGAACTTTGTGGCATGAATACCAAATTACATGTAAAAATTGATATTCCCCAAAAACATTGCATTTACAAGTAGAGAGAAAAAGATATTGAAAAGTTTTAAATGTGAAAAATTATGATACAAATTTTGAATTTTACAAATAGAGAGAAAAAAAATGTATTGTTTTAATATGTCTCTATTATACCACATTCCAAATTTTCTTAAAACATTATCATTTAAATCCATTATCACCATCCATGATCATTCTAGAAGCTACATCTTTGTCCAAATACAATTCATCACCATTCATGTCTATTTTAATGTCATCATCCACATCTAATGTCATCATTATTACATTTAGAGAGAAGAATATTTTGAGAAGGTTTAAATGTGAAGAAACCTGATACAGAGTTCAAATTTTATAAGTGGAGAGAAAAATATTTTATTGTATTAAGATGTCTTTGTCATACCACATTCCAAATTTTCTTAAAACATTGTCGTTTAAATGCATTATCATCATCCATGATCATGCTAGAAGCTACATCTATGTCCAAACACAATTCATTAACATCTATATCTATTCTAATGTCATCATCATTACAAGTAGAGAGAAAAAGATTTTACTGTATTAAGATGTCTCTGGCATACCACATTCCAAATTTTCTTAAAACATTATCGTTTAAATCCATTATCATCATCCATGATCGTGCCTGAAGCTACATCTATATCCAAATACAATTCATCATCATCCATATATATTCTAATGGCATCATCCACATCTAATGTCATCATCATTACAAGTAGAGAGAAAAAGATTTTGTGAAAGTCTAAATGTGAAGAAACCTGATACAGAGTTCAAATTTTATAAGTAGAGATAAGAATATTTTATTGTATTAACATGTCTTTGTTATACCACATTCTAAATTTCTTAAAACATAATCATTTAAATTCATTATCATCATCCATGATCATGCTAGAAGCTACATCTATTTCCAATTACAATTCATCATTATCCATATCTATTCTAATGTCATCATCCACATCTAATGTCATCATCATTACAAGTAGAGGGATGAAGATTTTTTTGTATTAACTGAAAGAGAAATAATAATACCTAATTTTTAAATCCATTATCATCATCCATGAATCATGATTACCCTGATTATCATCTATCACTATTATATTCGTAACCATCACATCCATATCAAACATAAACACCATATACAATCGAGAATTTCTATATATAAATATAACAAGATATAAAAATCTAGATTGCCACATAATATTGTAAAAATAAATTACATGAAAAGTAAAACCATTACATCAATGCATTGTATATTCAAATCCAAAAAAACTTCAAATTAAATAAATATTCAAGTTTCATTCTTCAATATATATAATATTTTAAGTTTCAATTTTTCAAGTTCCCCACACCGACTGGACTAATCACTATTTTCTCAATCATTAACTTTTTCCCCATACCCACTGGCACTTTCCTTTTGATTTTTTGTAGCGTCTTCTGTGCCACTTTCCCCAATGGATTTCCCTCCTATATTCTTTTCTTGAATAATCTCAGAACTAATAAGATCCTCTGCAACAATGTCTAGATTCTTTATAATTGTTTTTTATTCCTTTGTAGCATCTCCATGGGATGCCAAAGAAGGATCTGCAGCTGCCTTTGCCTTGAACAAAATCTCAGGGTCAAAGTCATTCTCTTTAATTATCCGCTTAAGTGTATTGTTTTTTTAACCAAAACAATATTTTCCTTCATCTTTATTGTTGCAGATAAACTGTTCTTAGCAATTTCCAAGTGAACTTGGAACACCTTTTCTTTACTCTTTAAATTTTCATATTTCAACTGCAACAAAAACAATGAGCTCAATTAAACATATTACTAAAATAATTAAATTTTAAATTAATAAAAATATATTGTTTCAAATTGATAATACTTATAACAACTATATCTCTTTCGGCATTTGCAATTGCCACCAAATCTTTGTCCTTCAACCATTGGTTGAAATAGGCTTAGGCTTCAACACTAATATTTTCCAATTTATTTAAAACTTTATCTAAAATATTGTCGTTATATTTGTTGTTATATGTGACAATCCCACATTTTTCTTGGATGAGTAAGGCATCCATCTTGTCAAGTTGATTTTGGACTGCCGCATATAAACTCTCCCTTTGCCAATGGTTATCATAACGAATTCTTATCTCGTTGATTAATACTTTCGCCCTTCACTCCCATTCTATGAGCTAACTGATATGAGGTATAATAAACTCTTTGACATAGGATTGACAATCATAACCAATCAAGTTATCCGAAGGAAATGATGGTAACTATTCACTATCTGTATCCGAAGAGGATGATGTTGATGGAGAGGTATGGGGACTTTTGGGTTGAATAACGTCTGCTGCCTCTTTTTGCCTTTGGGTGCCCTAATTCTATTTGCAATAAATTAAATTAATATTAAAATTGAAATTGAAATGTATCAAATTAAATAAAGTACATTGAAATGGAAATATAACTGTTGGCCTTAAATCATTTCACGTGTGTTGAAAAAACTTGTTGGGTCATTACTATCAATGCCCAAATAATCTTCATCTAAATTTATATTATTTAAAATTGATATGCCGATTACGCTGGGCCGCCAACCATCAAGAGAGAAGGTTGGAATTGGAAATGAAGAGGTAATGTTAAGTTTCCCGCTAGGGGCTGAAATTGGCATCATGCGTTTACCAATGGTATTTTTACCTGAACCTCTTGTGGGCATTTTGAATCGTAGTGATGTTTTTGGTGGAGGACATGGCGGAGGAAATGTTTGAATAGACGGTGAAGGATTGTTATGTACTGTAAAGTCCAAGAACAATCAACAAAATCAATACTAAATTAAATGAAAAACTATTAAAAACTACACAAAAGCAATAAAACTATACCTTGTTGAGGGACAACATGTCGATGTACCGAAGGTGGCTGTGTCGGATTTTGAATTGATTAAGTTTGAGGCGGAGCTGTTGGTGGCAGGTATGGTGGAGAAGGGTGTTCTGATTGCTTCAGTTAAGAATGGACAATTGCACGTGATTGGAATGAGTGAGTTGACGAAGCCTGTTGAGAAGCATGCGGTTAGTCTAAAGTCCTTGCAAGTGCAGCAACTACATGTCAATTCAATATGGTAAATGGTAAATGGTAAATACTAAATTGAATGTTAAGGGTATTATTTCTTTGTCGTTTAACTAATGCAAATACTTAGGGGTTAGGTGACGAGTGAACTTCCATTTCAGATTTGGGAATCTCCCGATGCCTCAGTGTGTTGTTTGCATCATCCTCTTATTACTACTTTTTTTCATGGAAGGACCTCCAAAAATCTTCTCTGCATACGATAAAGATTCAATCAAAATTACATAATGTTATTGCATAAAGATCCAATCAGAAATATAAACTATTAACATGGTGTTCTTCAAATGGAATTAACAAATTCTTCATTATGTCAATCGTGTAAGTGGGAGTTGGTTCATCTTTTAAATTAAAATATGCCTCATAATAAAGACAATGGAGATAGTGGAATGAATTATTGCTTTTTTAGAGAGTCTTGCATTTGTAATATCAGCTTTTATCTTATTAGATAAAAATGTGCACCAATCAATTTTTTTATTTGAGACCGTTGCAAGAATTTATGCAATAGCCCAATTTGGAATATCAGTTTATTGACCTTATAGAATAATTCTGGCTCGAATAAAAGAAATCATGGCAGCAAGAAAGTGGCGTGTAATTCCTTGCATATCCACACCTCATCTTGAATTGTTGACATGAGCTGCAAAAAATTCATTGGAATTATTATCAATTTGAATTAATATCAAAATAAAAATCTTTCAAAGGAAATAAGGTTACACATACAATCAACATGGAAATCGAAACAAGATTAGAGGTAAATCTTATCATCTTTAATGAGGGTTGTTTTTGTTGTTACTATGGGAAAAATTTTAAATGGAAGGCCTATCAATCGACAGATATTGGCTAGATCAACAGTGAACCTGAATGTGCGACCATCTTCAAAATTAATAGTAAAATGACCATCATCTGTATTAAACGATGAGAGAAGGTAGTCAAGAACGTCATGATCTATCTCAAACTGGGGCATGTTAATAAGCCCTAAAAATTCACATGAGTGTACAAAATCCTTGTAATTTTCATTCATTTGTAAAATATTTTAAATTTGCGGGCATCAAGCTCCTTTATTAAATATTTCCCTTGGGTAGTGTTGGTCGTTCAAATGTGCACCTGCATCTTGGATCCAGAAGAGTCGAGTTGTTTGGGACCACAATGGAATCGTCCCCAAGTTGTGGGACCTTGCACACTTGAGACAGATCTGCAGAGAAGGTTAGTTCCTCTACCTACCTTTAACGCTACTGTTACTCCTAATGCTGAAAGAAAATCCTAGACTAAACATGCCAAGGGACCAAGGATAGAAGGATGTGCAGAAAGGGGAAATCCTAAGCTAAAGAAGGCAATAGTGCTAGGGGAAGGGTCGATATCTCTCCACGAGTGGCAAAGGAAACAAATAGGGCATGGGAGAAGAGGGCGGACGACGTGTGCCACAGATCAACATGTGGACTCAACCTTCCAACACGCGCAACACATGAACATGAGGACTACATAGCATGTTAGAAAACATAATTAGAGAGGCGAGATGCAATGAAAACAAGAAAGGGAAGACGAGAGTTCCACCAAACACAATTTTATTGCTTAAGAGACGCATAGTCATTTACATTCATGGAAGGAGGAAAGAATACATTGTAGAGACCACGCCAAGGTCTGAGACCCATGGGAAGTTAGCCACCATTTTGGCATGGTGTCGTTACAACAAAGAGATGTTTTTTACAAAGTAGAACTCTGTTATTTATAGGAGAAGAAGGAGAAAAGAGAAGGAGAAAGAGAGGGAAACTCATATTCAAATATTCAACCACCGATAGCCAGTGACAAATTCCTGCAAATCCACCTGCAAGGCTATCAAATGCGCTCCCCCATGTCTATTTGGCATGTAGAAGAATGAAGAAAGCAAGATCTGATTGAAATTTGGTGGTTGAGGTCAATTAGATGTGTGCATTGATGATCAAAAATATGTTTCCTTATTTTCTGCCTACCAAATCCCGCTTAAATATGATTTTGAAAATTCCAACGTGTAGTTGATATCAGTAGCTTTCAAATGAAACTGGATGCGTGGGAATCTAAGCACCGCAACAGAAGTTATGGCTGTCAAAAGTCTATAGGTCACTCTGACATGCAATGACACGTGGTGCATGTTGATTGACTAAGGGAGTCACCCAACTAACTTTTCATTTGCTTTATCTTTTCTGCCACGTGTTATGCACCGATTGGTTGTTCAGATTTGGCGCCCTATTGGCACATTTTGATGAGTTACGTGTAGCAAACT
Source organism: Taxus chinensis (assembly GCA_019776745.2). Lineage (NCBI taxonomy): Eukaryota > Viridiplantae > Streptophyta > Pinopsida > Cupressales > Taxaceae > Taxus > Taxus chinensis. Next base: position 882,619,264 of record CM034150.1, read on the forward strand.
CAAGTCTGATAGATGACGTGGCATAGTGACTGGCACAGAAGAATTCATAAGGTACGGAAGAAAGAGGCAAGCATGCAAAAGGGAAAAAGAGGGAAGGAATGTGCAGAAATGCTCGCGTAGTGGGAATAGAAAAATACTTGCAAGGGACAAGTATGGGGAAGGGGCGTGAGCATTCAACTAAAGAAGGGCACGTGGCTGTAGAAGAAAAAGTGGTGCATGAGGGAACCTGATGTATGCAAGTGCGCAAGAGGAATGCCATGGTCTTGGCCATTTTGGAAGGCAAGTTTGCATAGGTGCGTGTAAGAAGTGTGCGACGAGATAGGAAAGAAAGTGGGCGGGCAGGAGAAGGTGCAAAAGAAAATGGAAAAGGAGATGATAAAATGTAGAGAGAAGGGAAACATAAGCAAGAAGGAAGCAAGGCACGCGGGGCGTGTAGAAGAACTGTAGCCAAGAAAATTGTGCCAAGTGAGCAAGCTTGAGTGCGTGCAACCTAAAATGTGAAACATCAAAGTCAAAATGAAAAAATATATATCCAAATAAATAGGAGAGTTATTTGGATAACAGTTTTAGTGACTGTCGGGGGCCATTTTCCTACTAGATGAAGAAACCAGTAGCCTTAGAATTCCAGTGGGCATGGAGTCAAGTGCTAAACTTGAACATTTGATCTGCAACTTGAAGAACATCACTGAAGTCACTTACAACACTTGTCTAAACTCTGAACTAAACTACTATTCTCACATGAAGATATTCTAAATTGGATTAATGAGAGTGAAAGATATGCATTGACCATTGGAATTTCCTCTGCCAAAAACTAAATTGTCATCCCATGAAGAAAAAAAGGGGCATGCAGGCACAACATGAAAGGAAAGGTGTCAGAGGGAGCATGACGAAAATCGAGCACAACACTATGTACAAAATTGAAAATCATACATTTCCCAAAGGAAACATGCAGAGTGTGCGCGCGCACTTTTGTTACTGAAAGCAAACTTATTCTAGCCTACTCTAACCAGAGGCAAAAGGCCCTCAAGTAAAACCTTCTACATGTAGGGAGAAGTAGCTTCCCTTCTTCACAAATTGCGACCATGTAATTGATTTAGCGCTAAACATGGCTGGAAACAAGAGTGAAAAACCGTCTTGCAAATGGTATTTCACCCTCCTCAAAGTATCATGGTTTGTAAGTGAAGTTGTTAAAACAACTTCATGAATTTAGTGAGTTGTTATAGGAGGTTTCTTATTTTATAGGAAACTCTCCTATATATTTTCCATATATCCAGTTGAATAGATATGACAACATATTATTACCACGGAAAGCTCCAGTAGCAGAAAAGGAGGTTGACAATCCAGCAAAGGAGTGGCTGGTAGAGAAGCTATATCCAGAAGGAGTCATTGAAGGGCGATTGTGGACAATAAATATTACGTAGTGTAGGGTTTCAGAGATTAACCACCACACTATAAAATGTATGAAGGACATCAAGGAAGAATTTTATAGAAAGACTGACCGGTGACTAGTGCACAACACTAGGGTCTTGGACACCGTAGTAAAGAAACTACTTGAAAGCATGGGCGTAATGCAGATCCTAGAGTTTCCCTACTTTGGAAAGCCCGAGAAATTGTACCAGTGGCAAATGTTGCGATTCCATGAAGATTATTTCTATTTCACAGGTAGGAGAATGAGGATAACTGCTAAATTAATTGAAAAAGTTACCAGGTTGTGCGACACGGGCTTAGAAATTGTTGGAGACTTGACAGAGGATGAGGGCATTGATGCCACAGCAACCCTATATAAATATAAGAAGGGGGTCAAGCTTTCAAGGTTACCAATATCCCAGACATGGCCACCAGAGTAGCAGCATGGTTAGCAAGGAGTAAGTTAGGGGCCACTGAGCGATGGAACGAGGTGAACATGCATTGGTTGCATATAGCGCACAAAATGGCCAACAAGACCTACTACAACATTGTTGGATACATTGTAGAGAGCTTGGTGAACGAGGCGTGCATCTAAGCAGATAAAGGTGAGAAGATAACCTAGGGTGCAATTTTGTTATTAATTGTATTCAGTGAAGTTGGGGTACCAGACGTTCCCAGGGAAAACATATGGGAGTTTCCAGTGGAGAACACGTCCCCAGCCAAAATATATGTTAAGTACACACTGTGCGGAACTGTTTCCAGTACATACAAGGAGCGCTTAAACAAGTAGTTCCGAAGACTGAGTAGGGAATTTGAAGGAGAATGTCACATTCTGCACGAGTTACCCAAGGTGTTGAATGGCGAAGCTGAATTTGCAGTCTACCAACATTTATGCTTGGAGTGCTTCCACATGAAGTCTGGAGAGAAGAGCCCATGGTGTAAATTTCCTTTTGCGTTTACCGCAAGGTATTTCAAGGACTCTGTAAAAATATTTCATGACGCACGTCAGCTCTAATTCAACACAGAAAAAGTGGACGGAGACATTCACATTCTGCACAAAACATATGTATGGCTAGGTAAGGAGGCCTATATCAAAACTATGGAGTCTGATACTATGGACATCACGCCAAAGAGTTTGGTTGTAGGGAAGATTGAACCAGTGCGTGTCTACATATACCTCAGACCAAGGTTCAAGGACAAAAAAGTGGTGAAGGGCGAGGATATGGATCTTCTAGGACCTCCTAAGAAGAAGCAAACATTGGGGACTTCAAGGAATGCTACATCTGCGCCCCCGGCTCAAGAAGACCCAGTACATACAGGACTTAAGAACATCCTAGAAAAAGAGGAAACTGAAGACAACGTTGGACTTGTGCATATAAGAAAGATTCTGAGGAAGAGGTGTGCTTTAGGAGATACTGGTATTGGAACTTCATAGCCAGTAAGGAAATCACCACGTGTGACTTTTGTAAAGGATGAAGAGAAGGAGAAGAAAAAACACAGGAAAGATGTTCCTATACAAGATAGTGAGGAGGAATCCCCACAACCAAGCGCGCAGGAAGTAGAGGAAACTCCAAAAATGAGTGGAGATAGAGTTGAGGCCACCCCCAGTGTGGAAATATAGGATGATGAAGGTATGGGCGAGCGCATAGTCTATGAGACTATAGACCTCAATGTGAGTATTCGAGAGGATATCTTTGGTGAAGGAGAAAGCAGCACTGGTGGAGATACGGAAGTACTCATGCGCCCAAAGAAGAAAGAAGGAAAATATGAGGAGGAAGTCAACCAAGTGGTTAAAGGTGATGTCCCACAAGATCCAGGCATAGCTGAACAACAACAAGAAGACACATTAGTGCACGAGTATGTTGGCGAGCATGCAGGCACGCATGAAGAAGAAGTGGTAGGTACTCAAGACTTGGGCTATCTTAATGACCTTTCAAAAATTATTCGAACTTGATTCCAAAGTACACTACCGAACAAACAGTTGTATGGTTGGGATTGGATTGACCTTGAAATGGCCAATACACGCACTCACAAGCAGCTATCTTGGGGCATGCAGACTCACATGGATGAGCCTGATTTTGATTTTTGTGAGGAGGCGTGCACTTTGAAGAAGATGAGGAAGGCATCTCATACGCGACATATGAACATTAGACTAACCCATTTTTCAGATGAGCAAGTAAGAAACACTTTGATTAAGGTGTCCACGGAAGTAGCGAGAAATATGGATAAGGAAGCAACAATTCGGGCGCTAGTGGAGGATAAAAAGGACAAGGACACAAAAATCAAACGCCTTACTCAAGAGTGTGATAATGCAATCGCAGAGGCCCAGAATGTAAAAATGATGGTGGAGCAGATTGCAGATGAGATTTTGCTGCAGGGGCCTGAGTTTCAGGAAAAGGTGCCTCAGGACTTCAAGTCTAAGTTGCATTATCTACACACAACAGTTGGCCTACGTTTGGATGAAGGACCAATGCGCCTCCCCAAGAAAAAGGATGCAAAGGAAGAAGCAACAAGAGCAAGGGCCACTATTGATAAAAAAAGTTTCGGTATATGAGGCGTTGCTCCAAACATTGAAGGATGAGTTGAAGAGAGCCGATCAAGCTCTTAATTTATGTATGGCGCCATACGCCATAATAAGGACCAAAACTTTAGTGGAGGATAATGAAGTTCTAAAGGCGATGAAGGATGAAACACTTGGGCGCACAGAAAGATTAGCACTGGTAAAACAAAAGAGCGAAGCCCTTGCAGTAGCCCAAGATCTACAAAAGGAAAGGATTAACGAGATTGGAAAGCTCATAGCACAGAAGATGGACCTCATGGAGGGAATGCTGTCAGGTATGGCCAATGTTGTCCGGGTGCTACATAATGAGAAAGAGAAACTCTTTAAGGATGAATTGGATGACATAGCCACTAATATTTTAGAGAAAACAAGGAACGTGTTGAGTGACTGGCAAACGTTGGAGGCTGAAATCATAAATGAATATCCAAAATTAATCCTTCCAGTTGAAGAAGAGGGTGTTGCAGAATAAACTTTATTCTTTTGTATAGAGTTTGGTTCATTCTTTTGTTTCCTATTCGTTATTATTGAAGACATATGAAGGGATTCCCAGTGTCGGGGCGGCAATGTACTCTAGTGTGGGGTAATGTTGAACAACCAGAAATATTCTAAGTATTGAGCACGTGAGAATAAGGCATTGGAAGCGCATGACGCTATAATAGTATTGAAGTGCCTAAACTTAGGACTTACTTTTTATGGATAAAGGATATTTTTGGAGATAGCATGCGGAGCAAACATAGAGATGAAGAATTGCGTTACACGCAACAGTATTTTGGGAACGAGCGGCAGATAAGCACCATGCATAGTTTAAGTTAATAATAAGATTTCTACTTGAAATTAACTATAAGACATCTATTGTTAGAGCACTTGCATGTTGTGCATACTATTGTAAAAGTGCATAACTATTATCAAAATGCAACCTATTTTGAGAAGTGCATGGGTGGTGAAAGGCAAGTCCCCACCCCTATAAATATGTATTGACTTGCGTAGTTTAAGTAGTGGTGAATTATTATAGAGTTGTGTTATTGGTTTTGACGCACACATGACTCATGGAGATACTTTACAGTATATGAAGTTTCTGTGTTTTACAATATTAATGCAATGGAATATATTGGTTGGATAATGTTATTAGACATGACTGAATCTAATTTTTGTATGGTTAATCTTATCATAGTTATTGTTTAGTTCATTTATCATTATTCTCTAAGATCTAGATCTGGTTTATGCTCTGTGGAATTTTTATATCTAATTATAAATCATCACACTAGCATCCTATACAAGCAACTCTAAAGAGGGCTTGGTACCTTTGCGCGCTTCGGGTGAGCGCTCAACTCAGGTTGAGTGATGTGCCAGCGCGTCGGAGTTATTCATAGTAAATTCTAGGTTGGATCATATGAGCAGCAGAATTCAGCAGATTTTCATATGTTATTCCCTATGGTGAAATGTGATGAGGGCTGCTAATAGTACTTGGCACATCATGATGTGGTTGTAGGTAAACCACTTGAAAACCTTCATTTGTGGTTTGTGGTAAACCAATTGCAAAACCGCCATTCTTGGTTGTTGGTAATTCATTCGAAAAACCATCGCTTTGTGGTTTGTGATAAACCAATTGCAAAACCACCATTCTTTGTTTGTGGCCAACCGTTTGCAAAACCATCCTTTAGGTTTGCAATCATCCTATGAAAATCACCGGATCATGAGCAGGTGTAAGTACAAAGGAAAGTTTTTCCCATGTTCGTACTAAGGGGGGGGGGAATGTTAGGAAATTATTTGGTTGTACTCCATTAGTAAATAATAATTACGTGAAGTAATTATTATGTTGTGAGTATGTGTTAGTAAATTGTTATTAGTTGTTATATAAAATAACAATAACAATTATCTTTGGTTAATGAGTTAAAAACAACTCACGTAGGTTAGTGAGTTGTTATAGCCTCCTCCTAATTTGTAGGGGCTATTTCCTATATATGTGGATATTTGTAATATGATGTTGACAGAGCTTATTGAATATCATTTGCATTATGTTGTGATTTCTCTACAAATCTGCTATATTGTTTGCATCTATGTCATCTCTCTCGCAAACTCATAGCTCAAAATTGTCTCTAGATAGCAAGACGCTATCTTAGAAAAAATGAACAATGATTTTTGCTCTCACCCACCCTTTTATTTAACCCTTCTTCCAAACCCTAATTCATGTCCCAAAACCTTAATTTTTCCCTTTGACCCTTTGTTTCTCCTTTTCTGAGCGCATATTACCTGTCTCTCATGCGGCAATCTTCTATTACTCCTATCAAGCGGTTGTCCATCATTTTATCCCGTTACTCATCTTCTCAAGGAGGCACTCTCTTAACACAATCCAGACCCGTTGGGGAATCCAAATGTTTCATTAGGGAAAATCAGGCAGTCCATCACACTTCTTTATCATTTGTTCACATATTTGCACATGTCTACTATCTTTAAAGCGTTATTACTTTGTAATAACACTTTAAAGAGGGACAAATGTAGACAACCTAAAATATCTCATTATGCATTCTAAACCTTTGAAATCATCTTGTAATCACTTCATAACACATTACGACTATTTTTGACTCATTTTGCTACTTTCCGGCCCTTAACGACATTCTATGACATTATCCCGAATCACACTTTTATCATCCCCATAACTTCCCTAATTGCTTTTATCGCTTGCACAATATTCTGAATCATTAATTATTACACTCATACCCAACTCTTAGGATTAATTAATTAATAATATTGCTCTCATTATATACCCCTCACCCCATTAGCTAATTTTATTGGCTAATTTAATATCAAAATAATTAAATAAATCATTCTCCGTCCATTTCCACCTCATCTCCAACTCACTTCCACCTCACTAGTTAACATCTCAAGTTGACTAAAGCAAATCAAATCATGACTAAGGGATAAAAATCATTAATTATATCCAAGAGGACAAGTTTAAATTAAATCAAATCATAGATTTGAGTTAACTAAAACATATCCTTTGAGTCATGGCATTCCAAATTAAAGCAAAACTCTCTACTAGCTAAAACTCATGTCACTTTTTGGGTGAATACAACAAAAGACAAATTAATATTTAAAGCAAACCATTAGATGTTCAAAAGATATGTCAGCTTTTCCAAACTCAATGACAACTCACCCAATCAAGCTCAAAAGAACAATTGATCCTGCCAATCAAATTGGAAACTCAGAAAAATCATTCCAGTCATGCTTCAATCAACTTCATACCAGGAAATCAATCACACAAATCAAGGCTCTGGAATTCTCTTCCCTTGGATATAAATAAATAAGCATTCCTCTCCATTAATCATCTTTGGAAGATTAATAATCTACATTGTTATTGTGTCAAATTGTCATTCAATTTTACACATCATTATGTTGTCCATTTGATCAAGAATCTATCAATTGAATCAAATCATTCATTCACATTTCTCTTAGTTGAGATCTACTTCCATTTGGAACATTTTTGGAGTAACCACATCCATTTGATCGTAGAGATTCAACAAGCTCAATGATTCATTCCAAGCTTCAATCAATCTCATCTAAGGTTGCAAGGAGATACAAAGGATCAATTTTGCACATTGTTTTGTTTTCTTCCATTATTTTGTATTTTCTCTTATATACACTCACCAATGCCACTTAACATGGCTCGGTGAAAGGCATTTCGTTGTCTGAGTTACCCCCTACTCAACTAGTCAATGGCCACTTTGTGGATGATTCTTTTCTCACCTTAATTAATATGAGACTAATTTTCACCATGTCTTACAATATCTTAATGTTTATTGTCTCGCCTCAGGTTTAAGCATTCAGTGGTGGAACATAGTACTATAGACTATTTTCGACCATCCCCATGGTTATCTCTATTCCAATGGAAGTGGATTCAACATGGAGAAATTTTTCGATTTCTGGGCATCCCTTTTTCCTTCCAAGCAACCCCCTCTCGACTTTGGCAGTATGTTATGGATCGACTGGAGATGTTAACACACTAGATCACGAAGCTTCTCTCATTAACGTGTAAATTTCAAATTTTTTTCAAAGTACTTACAGCCATGTATGTGTACTATTATTCCTGTTTGGCCCCTTCTCAAGCTTCTTACAAAAAACTTGAGAAACTGCTCAAATATTTTTATGGGCTAACTTAGAGCTCATCAGGTTGCTTGGGAATATTGTTTCCTACCTACAAAATCAAGGGGTCTTGGCTTGTTAGATGTTGGCTATCATGGCACTGCCCTCTATGCCAAATGGATAGTTTGTGTCATTGATGGTCTGAAACACTGAAAAATTATTTTGTGTAATTGTTTTTCCAAGGGTTCACCTCAAGGTCGCAAAATTTGGAAGGGTTTGGATTTCCCAAACTTAGTTTTTATAAAAGCTCCAATAAAAGTGGTGGACTTGTTTGTTATCCTAAGTATTTGGAAATCTTGGGAGAAAATCAAACCCTAGCTGATATGGAATGGGAATGAGTTCAAAACTAGACTCTTTGTTGAATCTCATCCGGTATGGTGGTCACCGGTCATTACCTTCCACAGTGTGCCTATTGCAAATATTCCTTGGGTGCATTCCCTCAAGCTTTTCAAACAAGGGATTCACACGGTGCAAGACATCTTAAGCCATTAGCTTCACCAACTTTTGTTCTACTAGAAGCTAAGGTTAAATTCTCATTAGCCAATTGCGACCGCAACTCATATCAGGCAATTCTTGAAGCTATTCCCGACAATATGTTGCACACAGTTGGGATTTTATCTTCTAGGACTTGGTTGAAGGACTGGAAATAGTTTCTAGATACACATTTTGTCAATTTCTCACCCAATAAAAGTAATGACTTATTGTCTCCCAAGCTTCCAATGATGGATAAACTCAACTCTCATGGGTAATTGTGCTCTTTTGCTTGGTGTTGGCAACACAAATTCTTGATTGTCTGGTATGTCATTCTTGAGCCCAAGCTTGCTCATTTTGCATAGCGTATTCTTTATCATGAGTAAACCATTAGCTGCAAACTCATTCAATTAAGTGTTCCAAATCCCCATTGCCTGTTTTGTGGGTGAATTGAAACCCTTATGTACTTTTTCTAGTTTTGTCAAGAATTTCAAACCATCTGGGTTTGGATTCATGAATTCTTTCAGTCGTTTCATCCATAACCTTTTCTCTGGAAATGCATCATGTTAGGCAATTGGTTGAGATTTCCCATCGCCTTCACCCAAATTTGGCATGCTTTTAGAATAGAAATCATTTTCTTCATTTGAAAAGAGAGCTCAACTCTTTTTGCTCATTCAATTGTTGATTGCAATCTCTTAGCTTTTAACAAAGTGATGATTATGTCCAATATTTTTTGCAGATTCAAAGTGCAAGCATGGAAGGTGGCATTGGAAGTAGCCCACCTTCAGACCCTTTTGGATAACTCGGGCAATGCCTCTTACTTTGTTGCTTGAGTTTTGTTGCCCCTTTGGGATACCTCGCAAAGGGGAAAAGGTCACCAGCGTTGTTGCTCATGTAGTTGTTCTAGGTGGGGCTCGCCTCCTCCTCGTCACTCTCCTCCTTTGGCTTAGCAAGGGGTGGGGCTCGGTGCCACCTCACTATCACAACTCATTGTCGCCTCCAGATACCAACAAGTTCTCTCCACTGGCATTGACCATTTTGTATCCCTGGGGATTGGAAAGGAGGACATTGACGCAACTACCACTGGTTGGGAGCCCATTCCCGATGAGCAGGACCTTCCAGATGATGGGTGGGGCAAACCTAATGACAAAGATCCTTTGCATTCAACTCTCTTTGTAGCTAAGGCCTAATTGTTCCCTTTAATATGATTTTGTAGTTGATATGGTGTCTGGAGACTCGTGTTTTTTTGTTTCCCATATCTTTGGGTGGATTTAAACTTCATGTGTACTTCCATACCCTCTACTTTTTTGTGAATAATTGTATTATTTTATTATTGGTAATATAGAGACTATTTCATCTCAAAAGAAATTGAAGAATTAAAAAAATATATAATTGACAAAATAATAATCCTAAAAAATAGATATTCCGAGTTACTCACCCACAAAATAGATTTTTTATAGACATAAAAAAAATCTTAGTGAAAATGATAACATCATAAATTAACTATATATTGAGTACGTAATCTGGTTGAATATATAATCTAGCTCTTTTGGCTTGGTGGCGAAACCACCAAATTCAATTAAGATTTGAATTCAATATATCTGAGTATTTAATATTTATCACAAACCTCATTTTACGATCTCCACATTTCAATCCCATTATCTTATTGTTTTTATTTTATTTTATTTTATTTGTGGCACAAAGAAATAGGCAATGTCTCCATCCATATCCACGGCCAAGTAAGAAATTCAATTCCAAGAAGCTTAGGTACGTACCTAACTCCTATAATTTACCCTCGTTACGTACTTTTAAAAATCAGCCTTTTTTAACCTACACTCATCTCATTTTTCTTTGGACAAGGCGGTGGCAAGTGGATATACTCCTATTGCATTACATGAAATGTTGAGCACTGCTCACGTACGGACAATGTCTGTTGCATGTGAAATCCATTACACCATTCAATGCCTTGTGCTCGCTGTCGTGACTCGTGCCTTTGGATACTTAGGTATCCCAAAAAATGACGTTTCATCCAAAGTCATTTCAACCATATTCTCACTGTTTTAAATAATAGTTGGGAACATGGGTTAAATTTGACGGCCGTTTAGACGTTTTTCGTGATTTTAGACGTAAAATACTTGTAAATATCTTATCTAACCGTCACAATGACTTGCATATTTAAAATGTGACCGTCAATTTCTATATAGTTTGTATATAAATTATAAAAATATATGTAAACATATATTTAAAAAGATATAATAAATATAAAACAATTAATAAAAATAACCTCGTTTTGTGTTTTTGAAAGGCAATATTCAAAAATTACCGTCACCCGAAAATTGTTTGACAGGCATAGGTGGCCGTCAAATTTAACCCCTGGTTGGGAATTAGTTTGTTTTTATTTTATTATTATCCTAGATACTTTGTTTCTTTCATTTGTTTGATTTCATTTTTTGCTCTCAATAATTTGTATCACTTTGTTTCACTCATTTGGCTCCTAGTAGAACAAATAAAAATGTCCTTGTTCAAGATTGGTGACGCTTTAATTTTGAGTTTACCTAAATCTCACTCTTAATTTACATTACACCTAACATTTTGCTGGAGAGAGACGATAGAGCAGAAGACTTAGTTCCTCTTCAAGAATGGTTTCAGCTATAGATGAATGAAGTTGTCGTCCATGAGCTTACAAAAGTTGATTCCTCGTGTTCAAGCTTACTTCAGGTTAATTGTTGTGAAAAAGTTAATTAACATCGTAATAGGAAGCTAGAACATAAAAACCCTCTACTGAATTTCTATTACAAACTGTGAACTTCAACATTCATGTTGACATAAGACTTTAAGCATGCCACATTGAATGTGCTCATGTTGTTTGTGTGATCATCTGATTAAATGAAGCAAGAATTTGTAATGTCCCTTTTTCCTGCGCCAAAGGCCTAAGGGTCAGGTCGAGTCCAAGCCATGGTCAGACCCAAGGGGTTGTGGATGCTGGGAGCTATTGGGAAGGGACCACGTGGTTCTAATATTCTAATTTTGCATTGAGGGTCACCTTTGGACCATGGCGACTTAAAGGGGAAAAGTAACTTAAGTTATTTTTATTTTATCGACCCCTCCGTGGAATGAAACGTGTCTAGGTCTATTGGGGCTCATTTGCCTTGGAAAGTATATAAGGAGCTGGGAGAGACACTTTTTGTCGCATACATTTTAGCCTCCTTCACGTGCAGCTGTTGTTGCGCATCTACAACTTGTGGAGTAAAATCCCACAGGGACCCTAGCTTCGGTGGTGAGAGACTCGTCCCTAACTAGCAGGGCATTCTTCGGTAGTGAAAAAACTACCCTAGTCTGTGAGAGATAAACAACAAATACTTTCTTCATCATATTTGCCTTTCGAATGAATAAATTTTCAAAATCTCCACGATAATAGCTAAAAGAAACTACACTGGCTCAACCTCCTACAAAAGAAGAGTTCATGCATCTTCTCAAATATGTAATGTGCTTCTACACTTTGGTGTAGACACCTAAATTTGGTCCTTAGCCCTTGATCAGATAACCAACTTAAACAGGGGCACCTAACCATAGCCTCTTTCACCTCACATTAATATTAATTTAATTATTCTAATTAAATTAATCCTCATCCTCACAATATTTATTATTTAATTGTCTTAATTGACCTAGTTTCCACCTCACCTAGCCACCTCACCCTAGACATATTCTTGGTAGGATCCCATAACTAACTACAACTAAGTCTTACTTGCCTTAATGAGCCAAGATTTGGTCTAACCCTAACATCAATGCCTATGATTTCTATAACCATATTCCCGCCCATTAGAAGGGGAGCTTCTGTTTTAATCCGCAACAAGAAACCAACTTAGCCCAAGAAATCAGAAAGATCTGTCATTTTTAGTAAACCTAGGGAATCATGCCTTAATCGATGTCGATCAACTCGAAACCGTCGTCGGTTACCATTTATTCACCTTGGCAACCTTGTTTGGGGGGTTGGCACATTCTGGAATCAAAGGAGAGAGATTAGACCTACATGCAAGCAGAACTAACATCCTTTCACGCATCCAAACATCCACAGCCAACACCACGATCGATCACAGAGCTATTGCATTCACAGAAGCATCCCAAGAAGCGCTGCCACAACACCGAATACCACTCTTCTGATCAACCACCCCCACCACTCAACCATCAAAACCTGCATCACAAGTAAGTGTGTCCTCAACCAGCATTGTTTATTTCAGATGATAGCTTCTATTACTTCTGTTTTTACTTTGCTTGTTTATTCCCCCATCCAGTATAAGCTCGTAAATTTAGCCATTTCCTTTATCCACATCACCAAATCACTTATTCCCATCCGGTATTCATTTCTGAGTATACCTGAGACCTTTGGAAACCTCCTTATCCCCTCTTCCACACTTATCCAACCTTAGGTCAGCCCCTGCCATTAGATCTCTTTGAGTTTCTTTTATCTCAACCATACCGATGCCGGTTATCCATGACCGTCGTCAGTTTCACCTGAACCGTCATCGGTCATACCAAGACTAACGTCGGTCTCTGTGTTTTATACCTTGACCAAGAACAGAACCTGGTAACCCCTCACCAAGTGACCCAAACAGCGCATAACCAAACCTGACCAGTCCTAGCACTTTGACAGATGCCTTACCCTTTAGATCCGACCATAGCCTAGCTTGTTATGATTGGATTTGCTTATGAATACCACACAACACATATATAAAGAAAACAACAACTTTTCTTTTCATTTTTTTTCATAGCTCCATGACAAAGTCTTCATCCACACCACAAAACTTCATTTTCGACAGGATTTGCCATATCATGGCCTTGTTTGATTATTATCCTAGATACTTTGTTTCTTACATTTGTTTGATTTCTTTTTTTGCTCTCAATAATTTGTATCACTTTGTTTCACTCATTTGGCTCCTAGTAGAACAAATAAAAATGACCTTGTTCAAGATTGGTGACACTTTAATTTTGAGTTTAGCTAAATCTCACTCTTAATTTACATTACACCTAACATTTTGGCACATTGATTGAAAAAAAAACACTAAACTTAAGCTGGAGAGAGATGATAGAATAGAGGACTTAGTTCCTCTTCAAGAATGGTTGCAGCTATAGATGAATGAAGTCGCCGTCCATGAGCTTACAAAAGTTGATTCCTCGTGTTCAAGCTTACTCTAGGTTAATTGTTGTGAAAACGTTAAGTAACATCCTAATAGGAAGCTAGAACATTAAACCCTCTACTGAATTTCTATTACAAACTGTGAACTTCAACATTCATGTTGACATAAGACTCTAAGCATGCCACATTGAATGTGCTCATGATGTTTGTGTGATCATCTGATTAAATGAAGCAACAATTTGTAATGTCCCTTTTTCCTGCGCCAAAGGCCTAAGGGTCAGGTCGAGTCCAAGCCGCGGTCAAACCCAAGGGGTTGTGGATGCTAGGAGCTATTGGGAAGGGGCCACGTGGTTCTAATATTCTAATTTTGCGTTGAAGGTCACTTTTGGACCATGGCGACTTAAAGGGGAAAAGTAACTTAAATTATTTTTATTTTATTGACCCCTTCGTGGAATGAAACGTGTCTAGGTCTATTGAGGCTCATTTTCCTTGGAAAGTATATAAGGAGTTAGGAGAGAAAGGAGAGAGACTTTTTGTTGCATACATTTTAGTCTCCTTCACATGCAACTATTGTTGCGCATCTACAGCGTGTGAAGTGAAATCCCACAGGGACCCTAGCTTCAGTGGTGAGAGACCCATCTCTAGCTAGCAGGGCATTCTTCGGTAGTGAGAGATCTACCCTAGTCTGTCATTTTTGGAGCCGCTTTCAGGGCTGTGTCACATAGATAATAACAGAGGGTTCAGAGGAAGGGTTTGAGGATTTTTGGGTGCATTTGGAGAAGATAACAGAGGGCTTTCGAATCAGATTCATGGCAGCCATTTGGGCAGGGCATGGCAGCACGTTGAAGGCATCTTCATAAATTTCCAACCCTTTTCCTAGCTAGGTGACTTGCAGCCTTTATTTGGAGGGTTTTCCAGTTGGTCCCCTTCGGATTTAAAGGTTGAAATGTCATTTCCTATACCTGTTAATGTTATTTCCAAATACCCTTAATTTTTGCTCTTGTATTTGGAGAGTTACGAATCTCTGTAGTTTTCCAGCTGTTTGGGGCATGCTGTGCTTTTTCTAACAGCATTTTAATTTCTGTAAAACTCCAAAAATAGTGTTATTATGTCCTTTATAATAATATCAAGCTCTCTTTAAATTTTCATGTAATTCGAGTGGATATTTTGGGAGATTTTAATTTTCTTTAGTCCGCTGTCCTTATTGTGAAAATCTGCAAAAATCAGTATTTTATTTGGCTGCAAATTTTCAATATTTTGTGCATTTTTAAGTAGTATCCCATAAGGGATATTACACAATTTTTACTTACATTATATAGAAGAGAATGGTTTTCATAAAAAGAATCTTATATAAGATCCAACCTATAAAGAATTGTAGCTACTGAATCTTGGAATTCCTACCACAAATCATTGATGCAACCATTTCCTTTGAAGGTTGTCATTATTTCTGGGATCTGATTCTTCATAACTCTGTCATCTTTGTAGTAGTCTGGTAGCGTATGTTCTTATAAACAACCACATTTGCTGGTAACAGGCCCTTGGGCAACTTGGTTGTGGAATGTACAGCTTCCATAACAGTCAAAGCAGAGCTATAAGAGTGCAAGAAACATGCTTCTTCCAGGCAATTAGTGGGAAGCACATTTCATAGACTCGGCCTAAGTAACAGGCAGGTAGAACAAAGCAGCATATTCCTGTTGAATTTCCACGGGTTAACATAAATTAGCAACAAAAAGTACTAAACGTGCAAGGTGTTTAACCGATGCGTGAGCAAACGTAGCTGCATGATAGTGTCTTCCAATTTCATGTGTGTTTTGCTTGTTTAAGACATTTGTCAACAGTTTCAACTAGATTTGCAACAACACATTCTTTGTACCCAAAATGCCTCTAATGAACAAGTTGTAGTTGCCAACTATTTACAGATTTTTAAGCTTAGAGTGGTTGCTAAAACTGCTTAGCACTTAGAAGGTAATGCAAATTTGTATAAAAAAAAGTGTGTAAATTACATACATATAGGTGTGCCGGTAGATTGTATGACTGTTCAACCACAGAGTTACTTGGCTTCTTAATTTCCTCTTCCCAATCTCCCACAAACTATAATCGTCTGCACAAAGAGAATCTGGCCTTTTTTTAGTTCCATAAGGAAAAACAGAGTTGCTAACATGGAAAACAAAGAGCATGAGAATAAAACAAGTCTCACATTTTTTAAATGGAAAAGGAAAGGAAAAGTTTTGTTTCGAAATCCGAGGAACTTGTGCATATGTAGATAAATAGTTGCAAAGTAGTTGAGGCCAGACCCAAAATTTGTAACTTCTTGATAGAGGACAAAACACAAGTTCCCTTTCACAGCAAATCACAAAAAAAATTCCGAAGAATGAAAGGCAGGGCACAAATATTTCATTTTGGTTTGTCATAACAAATTTATATTAGTCATTGGCTCGAAGCCTGACATGTTGCACGGCATGTCATTGTGAGATGGGAGAAACAATGTTTACACCTTTTTACATGGTACTCATTTGAATTTTGAATTTTATGACAGATTTCTACATTGAAAGAACAAAGGGTTTGCTGCTAAAAAGTTGTAGATAAGTATGTTTGTAGGATAAATATTACTTCTCAAGAGGCTTATATTAATATGGATTGTCAACAGTGAACCATATCAATCAAGATATATGGACAAGGCACCTTTTGATTGATGGATAAATGTTTCAAGAATGCCATAAGATTTTTGTATCCTCTAATAAATATTGAAGCAGCCACATTGGGGGCAAAAAAAACATAATTTAGGACTAAATGTTTGAGCTTTTCCAGAGTTCAATTTTTTGATGGTTTGCTTTTGGTATTACCATGTGAGTTCCCATAGCAATAAACATAATTTAGCAGTGTTTCTCACCAGTTTCTTTCAACACTGAACCAGAGGTGAAGAGGGTGTAACTTCTTCATCTGAGCGGAATACAGAATGATCAAAACTGGAACAAGTTTGTAAACCTCAAAATTGTCTCTCAACTATGCTATAAAAGCTTTGTAGTTTTAGTTCAAAAGATGAAAGGACTGCCTATTCGCATGTAAGTTTTAGGTAAGAAGTGAGAAACGGACTTCCTATAGACTGGTCTCTGACCATGTGTAAGAAACTGATACAAAACATATCAATTTGATGCAATCAAAGGCCAAATATTTGATAAGATAGATTTTAAGAAACAGTTACGAAGGGGTGGGTGTGGAACCTAGAAACCTCCATAAATACAGTAAAATCTCCAAATACTCTTAAAGCAAAAACAGTAGACCTTGATTCTTGCAGCCTCCTTCCATGTAAATTTGAAGTATAAACCTTAACAATGGGGAGGAAGTAAACCAAAACATAATTTCCCCCAATGGGATAGGGAAGACAATCAAAGTTTGAGCATGACAGAAAAAATCTCAAGAAACAATGAAGAGCAATTTTGACAAATTGTATTTCCTTGGTATGGAATTCGAAACATCCCGGTTACAATAACTCCTTCCAAAAATAAGCTTAAAAGAAGTAAACTAGGAAATATATACATAAAATTTGATATACAAAATGTTTAAATCGTAGTTCCCATGAAGCAGGGTGTGAAATTGAAAATTTTCAAATTGGTACTCTTCTTTGCTGATCAAAACAAATATCAAATTTCCTTCCAGTAATTTGGCACCCTTGGACACCCATTTGAACATAACTGTTTATCTTTGAATTAGGTGCACAAAAAGGCATTGCAGAATCATTGGAAAACATACAATAAAATGTGAATAACATGTATTACCTCCAAATTAGTCTCTCCATTTCCTAGTAAGTATTCTCCGCAGCTTGCTGGTTCCTGCTATTTTATTCAAAATCTTCTTTGCTCCAATCACTTCCATCTCCACCAATTTCTCAAGATGTTGGCAGCCTCCTGCACTCACAATTTTTTTCTTGCCGCTTTTGCTGTTGGAGAGGGCCTCTACTGCCATAAGAGGAAATTTCTTGGCCACAGTTTCATTTTTAGGATTCAGCAACCCCACCAGGCAAGAGACTCTCTCATCATCTTTGATGAATTCTTTTCTATTCCTTCGGACAAGAAAAAGACCTGACAGTGCCCTTGCAGCAATTTCCTGAGAAGAACCAGGTTTGCCATCAAGCATCCTTGCAAGGGGTGGAATGCACCCTGCTTCCCCCAATGTCTTGACTGTTTCCTCTGAGTCGGACAAATTACAGATAACCAAGGCTGCCAAATTTTGAATTGCAGAGTGTCCGCAATCAAGGGTAAGTACAAGCATCTTTGGAAATATAGGAGAATCCATCATAGTCTTTTTGGCGACGAGGGATGCAGAGAGGCTGTGAATTGCCTTGAATCCAATCTCCCTAGCCTGGGGAATCTCTGTTCTCTCCAAGAACATAAAAAGGGATGCAAATCCCCCCCTACTCTCAATCATCTGCCTTACATTTTCATCCTCAGAACCCATCAAATCCAGGCATTTGGCCGCAGATTCCTGAGCAGGGAGCGATCCTGAATTCACTAAATTTATCAAAACTGGAATTGCCCCTTCGTCTATCATTGAAAACTTAATTTCTTCCACAGAACACAAATTTACTAGTATTCTAACCCCTATTGCCTGCAACTCCTCTGCTCCATTTCGACACACATTGATGAGGCCCGAAACCCCTCCATTTACACAAACCGCCCAGGAATTCTCAGAATTATTTAATGTCAATGCATGCAGAGCCTCTGCAGCCTTCTCCTTTGCCAGACCGCTGCCACTCTCCAAAACCCTAATCAACGGCGCCACAACAATTTCTTCACCCAAAAGACAAGCCTTACAACTGTCAGATTGAGCCATAATCGCAACTGCGACGGCAGACTGTTCTCTGAGAGAAGCCACATTGGAATCCAACAAATGCAATAAATATCCAATATCCCCTTTCTTGGCAGCGCTTACAACATTTTGCTCGTCCTCCTCCAGAAGCTTTATCAAAGAATTCAAAGCCTCCTTTTTCTGTTCTGTATTTCCTATCTGAATCCTGGCGAACAGATCCTTCACAAACAATTCCTTCTGGGACTCTGCACCATCCGATTCTGCTACCAAAACGTCGCTCTTTAACAGAAGGTCTAAATCTCTGAGGTGCAAATTCAGCTTGTTGACGACCACGTCCAAGTCGCTCTGCATAAGCAGCTTCCCGCTGAAGTTAAGCACCGTGCAGCTTTTCGCCAGGTCTCTAATTTGTTCCAGACTTGATACAACTTTTGGAAGAAGCTCTTTTATTAACGAATTCTCTGCCCAGTGAGAACAATTCTCGACGCTGGAGAGGGTCGTTTTGAGCTCCTCAAGCCTTGTTCTGATTGTCTGCCATTTGCTCGAAAATACCTTGGTCGACCAGGTGTCTGTAATCAGCAGCGGAATCAGGTCCTCGGCTGTCTTGAGCTGCTCTTGGGGATCAAACCCTACACCTCTTTCTTCCATATTCATCAACCAGACTGGTTGTATGTTATAATCTTGTGCATAATATTCAGTGTTTTGCAATTAATAGAACGGTTACTTGCTGGTGGTCGAGTTGACGAATTCTAAGAAGAACGAGTAGCATTGAACGCGCTTACGCCATCTCCTTCCTCCGCGTTAACAACTCTAGGATTTAATTTTTTTTTTCACAGCTTGTCATCCGTGAGAATCGAACCCGCGATGTGGGTTTTGTCATTCACCATATTCAACTCTGTGTTAATACTTGGTTTTGTGATAATATCTGTGTGTGTTATGGTTTGTTATTTGTCATGGCGATAATATCTCATCTCAGTTATGGCGTGTAAGCCGTGCAGGACAAAATAATGCGAGAACCGTCTTGTTTTTACTTTCGTGGCGGGGCATCGATGGGTTTGATGCTCCTAAAATTCACCGCGGGGTCAACGGGGGTTAAACGTACACTTTGCTTTGATTATCACGTTTTGCCTGTTAAGGCTTTGATGATCACGAGTGCATGTGAGATGCCGCCGGCGCCGAGCACAAGAGCCTCCCATTCACTATTTTCGGGTTGGTATTTGGGAGTTTGGATTCCTCCTTAAATCTACTCTACTAATTCTTTATTATCGTGTCGAAGGTTAGGATATTGTTTGCACCACATCTATTAGTCATTTGCATTATTTCCAATTACATTGTGCCATGTGTATTTTAAAATGGTTGAACTAAAGTTTCATGCTCTAATTTTTTATGTTGGCAATATTTTATTGGTGAACCCTTTTATTTGCAACTGTTGCTGGAAAAGGGGATGTCCTTCCATGCATTTAATGGATTCAATGAATTTACTGTTTATGATTTGCATTTGGTCCATTTTGTGTGGCTCTAGGCAGAATCTTGTTTTTTGGTTTCTAATGTGAAATTTCTCTCCCATTTTCATCAAGATGGAGGGAAATACATCAATGTAAGAGCAGCAAGTGCGCATCTGTGGCTGGAAGCTAAGAATGGTTCCAGTTACCTGTAAATAATCATGATGAATATTACAATTCTTATTTTTCTGTTGTGTGTACTGGCAAATAAGCATGTCTGTGCCAGAATTGCTCCCAAAAGAACCTACATACAAATTGACAAAAAAAAATCTTGAAAAATGTAACGAAAAACTACAGGAACCAAGATGCCCAAATCAAGCTACGGGAAAAAAATTGGCAAAAAGATTCGACCTTGGAATGCTTAGACCCAGGCAGATTTGGACACGAAGAGGCCCGTTTTAAGCTAGCTGAACCATGCCTTGTGGACACCATGATTTCTGCTCTTTGTAACCGAGGCCGACCTGAAAATCCAAGAAAAAAGGCAATGCGGGCTTAAATCTGTAATCTTCTGCGCATAATCCCTCAAATCTCCTCAAATAATCCACATGATCGATTGGGCTTTACCTCAATTTTCCCAACTCAGAGAATTGCGTACAGGTATGGCTAAAATCCTTTCCACCCACATCAAAAATCCTTGTGTAGGATTTTTTTCTTATGATTTTTTTTCCCATTGCAAGAAAGACCTAAATCAGAATGCTTTCTTCTCTTTATATTATTTTTTATTTTGGGCCTTAATCAATGCATCTGCAGAATCGTTAGTAGTGTTGTTGTTGGTGATGATTCTCTTGAGGGTTGTTTTTGCATCTATTGCATAACAAACCATTGTCTAAAAAAGATTGGTATTGATATTACAAAAAGACCCCTGGCTTTTCTTGCGAGGATCTTGTTATGGACCAAGGGAAAAGAGGGGGAAGAGGTGGAGGTGGAGGTGGAGGTGGAGGGATGAAATTTTCATGTCATTATATTATTTGAGAAGGGTGGAACGTGAGATAACAAGGCCATGATAATGGGTGCAAGGGATTTTCTGTTGCATTGGTAATGGTGTTGTGGAATGTATGAGACAAACAAATTTTAAACATGTCATTCAAATGTGCACGACTGAAGGGTGTGTGAGCCACCCTTGTTTAATCTAATTTAAATATGCAATACACATCCATTTGCTACTGAAGTAAAGTTGTTTATGGGCAAATAAAAGTGTTCATATTTTGTTGTAGAAATGAGTTGTTCTTTGGTAGTTCCTGAAATCACAACACTTGATTTTAGCTTTTCTCGTTGAGAGTTTAGATTTTTAATGTTGGGGAACTTGTGTGTTGTTTTTTGTGTAGATTATCGTGAAAGACAATGCATAATGTGGATGCAATGGAAGGGTTATGTAGAATCATGTATTTAGTTAATAGGAAATCAAATATTAAATTGTAGAAATGGAAATCAAATTTGTAATACTTGAAAGATGAGCAAAAAGCTAGTTAATTGTTTGTCGGATTGACTAGTACATAGGCAGGAGCGGAAGATAACGAGCAGTGTCTGGAACTCATCATAATTGTTGTTATGAAGCACAAACACAAAAGATTTTCGGACACATGGCAATGCATGCCACATCTATTCTTACTAAAGTGACACCCTTCAAAGTATATTACACTTGGTTATACACTTGTAAAACAAACAAAAAAGATTGGGCTTTTTCTTCTTCTCTTGGAAAAATATTTGTTTTTTTTCATTCTCTGACCTTAATATTTAATTTCCTCTCAAACCATTTCATGATTCTAAATTATCCTCCTATTATATCCAAATAATTTCCTAAACTCCAGAATACTCTTACAAAAATACAAAAATGCATAATTTTAAATATTATTATACACAAATGAATAATTATAGAAACAATAAATCTTTCTTACTCGTATTTGTAAATTGACTACAAAAAGGTGCCCCATAAACCCTTTACTCATGCACTTCTAAACTGCATGTTACAAATATGTTTCAATAATCATCTGAACAACACAATGACCATTGCAATGTCAAATCCCAAGCAAACCACCCTGTCTTACCTTGTTCATGCATAGGTTCATAATAAAGCCCTCCTCCACACCATAAAACTAGAGCTTCAGCAGGATTTGCCATATCATGGCCTTGTTTTATAAAGAACCCACTCTAAAGTTTGGACTCCTAAAATTCAATTGTTAATTACGCCGAAGACGTGTAATAGTGCGAGCAAGTTGCATGGCGATGCTTTGCTGCTTTTGCACCTGTCGCCTTTGTGGTTACATGACATGTCTGACGACGACGGTGTCCCGCTTCACCCACATGTTTCACTTGCCTCGTGCCTTCTACTTTTTCGTGTCTCTTGCCCGTTGCCCGCCCCCCTTGCCTTGGTGTTTTCCTCCACCGCTTCCCTACCACCAACCTGCTCTTGGTTGCAATGTACTGTCCTCCCACTGCTAGCAACCTCCTCTGGATTAATGTGCTTAGCACATTTGGCATGTTGCAGGGTTGTCTTCACCTTAGCTCTGCCATGAGGTTGGGTTTCGTCTCTCACCTACATACGGTTACCTTTGTTTCTTATCATCTGTGTTTGTTTGTTACCACTGCTTCTCCCCCCGTTGTGGATTGCTCTCTGACAGATACATGTTTTTTCACAATCCCCCATTTTTCATTTTATTACTACCTATTAGGTATGTTTATCATGATATTTCCTTGTAATGTTATTGTATGCAATGAAAAACTACAGAGTAATGAAAGATGAACAAATAAAAAATGCAAACCTTCCCTGTACTTTCTCCAATGCAAACCTCAAATAAGGGTCTCCTGTAAGACCTTGCAAAATGAATGTCAAAAATGATTGTGGATGCTCTTGAGTACTCTCCAAGTTTTGAATGCAAATGCTACAGACACAGTTCAATAGAGTTTTTGTATGTCAGATTCAAGAGGATTTGAAAGGAAGGTAAGCCTGTAATTTATAGAAGCAGAAGGTAGTTGGAATCGGTTACACACGGATAAATGAGTATGCTAAAAATAGCATTGTGGGCAGTTGCAATAGTGTCAGGGCAGTAAATGAATTAATTGCAAAAAGTTGCATCCGGAAAGGTGGTTGTATGTGCATTTTAATTGCCCCCACCTTTCTAGGATTCTAGAAGTGCAGTTAACTAGGGTAAGGATAGGGAGTCCAAGTGGAGTCTAAGTGGAGTTTGAACAAGTGGACAGATGACTAGGATGTGCACACACTTAATTAATTAATTATTTAATTAATAAATAACAATTAATTTAGCCAAAGGGGTACAAAGGGTACATGGGATTAATTTAATTAATCCAAAGGGGTACAATATGTATTAATTAATTAATTTAATCAATTAATTGCAAATGGGTGAATAATAGGGTGTACTAGAATAATAGTGGGAACAAGTGGAAACAAAAGTGTAATTTTGGGGTGTCTACATTTTGCCCCTCTTTAAAGTGCTATTGCAAAGTAATAGTGCTTTAAAGATAGTAGACACATGCAGATCAGCGAGTGGAAAAATTGTGAAGCATTGAGATGCCCCAGCAAATAGAATGGTAGAGGAATGCCCCCTCAAGTGGGTGGATGACGCAGCAAGGCGGTGGACAACCGCTTGATAGGAAGAAAGCAAGGGATTAAAACAAAGGATGGGAAAGGACTGTGTTCGTAGCATGAGCATTATTTGGAGAGTAATTTTTTTAGAGCAACCTGATTTTTGTTGTTGCACAATAGAGTTGTCACCATGATTATGAAAGAATCAAGATGGTTAACCCAGATGCACGTAAAAAAACACACACAACAAAGAAAAGATAAAAAGGAAAACAAACCCAATATACAAAGTAGGTGTCAACATCAGGGTTATAAAGGAACCAAGATGTGATCACACTACTTGTAAGTGGTCCAAAAAGAGTAAACATCAACAATGCAACACAAAGTCGAAAAAGAAGACAATCAACTATTCCCCTAATGCGTGCCACAATGATGATTAAGTAGATACAAATGCTCCCAAGTGGGAATAGGATCAGACTGGAAGAGTGGAGTTAAAGTGACTCCTTATGACACTCTTGTTGAATCTGTTATGCAAATGATCAAAGTTGAAATTTCCCCAGGTGAAGTTATATCACGAAGGAAAAACAATTTGTGTGACTTGCCCCAAGTAGAGTTAGCATATCATGCAAAGGGAAGAAAGTGATAGTTGTAAATTGGCACAATCACTAGGGTAATAGATAAAAGTATGACATTTATCAAGATTGTATTGAAATGTTGAATGATTCACTTTAAGGGTTTTCCAATTGTAGGATTTCTATGATAAGTGAATGTTTGTTGAAAGTTTTGTATTTTTTTTGTATTTTATTGGATTTTTGAAAATATTTTTTTTTTTTGAATTTTTGAATTTTCACAAGTTTGGAAATACAAATGCAAACAAAAAATGAAGACATTCCATGGCTTAAATAAACCAGGAGGAAAACACAACACATGCAAATGAAAAAAAGATATAAAAGAAGTAACAGAAATAAACCCAATATGAATAGGAAAGAACCACACCAAAGTTATATGTGAACTAGGATGTGAATAAATTTCCTGTAATTGGTCCATGAGCACATTCCAGATACACAAAGTACTGGTTATTCAAACTATCACACATAAGAAACTAAGCTAAGAATATACAATACAAAATTCCATATGTACAAATGTTAAACAAGCAAACAAGCTAGTGAACAAAAACACACTAATGTTCAAAAAAAAATCTAATAAAGAAGCAAATATATACAGATGTCAAGTTGCCCCCAAGAGAAAGCCAAAGCCAAGTGATGTCCCTATGCAAAGTTACATTGCAAAGAGTGGCTTGATTGATTGGAAAAGATGATTGGGAACAATCAGATGAAGAAAATGGTGAATGGAATTACACAGTTGCGAGTTTTTTTTGGAAAGCATTTTCGAAACATTTTGTATGTTTTTTTTGTATTTTCTGAACAATTTTATATTATTTTTGGGATTTTGAACAATTTTATATTGTTTTTGTAGTTTTTTTTTAGATGTTTTTGATTTTTTTGGAATTTTGAACCACACGCCAAAGAAGAGGGAAAGGAAATTCCCAAGTCAAAACCAACATGCTAAATGGAAGGTGAACAATGGTGGTAGACAATGGGCATGACAACCTGCCAAGGAGAACATGCGACACACGACGAGGCGAAAAGTTACAAGCGGGAAACAAAGTGAAATGACAAAACAGGTGGATGCACTGATATGCCCCCAGTATAAGGGTTACTCTTCAGAGACTTAGGAGTAGAACTTCTTCAGATGAATGGCATTCATAGGCTCCTTCAACTCTTTTCCATCCTCGGTAGAACAGTTTGTATGCACCAGATCCAAATTTAGCAGTTATAACATAAGGACCCAACCAATTAGGCTCAATTTTGCCCTATTTTTTCTTGTGGTTTAGTTGTGTTCTTTTGATTTTCCTTTAGGACCAAATCACCAATTTCAAACTGTCGAGGTTTGATCTTGCGATTATAATTATGATGCAGTCTATTCTGATATACCTGCATATGGTTTAAGGCGTGAAGTCATCTCTCGTCTAGTAATTCTAGCTCTGCTAAGGCATGTGCAACACGGTAATCCTCTTCATGAATGAGATGTTGGAGGGAGACACGAAGTGAAGGCAACTCAACTTCGATAGGTAATATGGCTTCAGAGCCATATACTAGGGAAAAAGGAGTAGCTCCTGTAGGTGTACGGAAGGAAGTGCGGTAGGCCCAGAGGGTAGGATATAACTGCATATACCAATTATGTCCGTGTTTATTGACTAGTCTTTTCCATAATGGACTTGATAGTCTTGTTTGATGCTTCGGATTGGCCATTGCATTGTGGATAATAGGGGTAGCCCATTTTAGGTGGATATTATATTTCTTAGCTAGGGCTTTGAGATCCTTATTTTTGAAAGAACCACCATTGTCAGTGATAATAGCAACAGGGGATGCCAAAATGACAGATAATATGGTTGAAGATGAATTTAGAAATATTGCACCCAGTAACGTTAGTAAGAGGCATAGCCTCAACCCACTTGGTGAAATACTCAGTGGCAGTTATAATAAAAGTGTGGCCATCAGAAGATGTGGGCTTTATTTTTTCAATTAAATCAAGTCCCCATTTTGAAAAAGGCCAAGGTGAAGTAATAGGTCTGCAAGGCTTAGGATGGTGCATGAATGAGATTACCGTGTTTTTGGCAAGCCTGACATTTCTTCACAAATTTACATGCATCTTCCTCCATTGTGGGCCAAGTAGTATCCAATGCATAAAATCTTCTTTGTCAAGGACTATTCCGCTGGTATGGGCACCACAAATACCCGAATGTACTTCAGCTAGATTTCTGATTAGCTTCATCTGATTGAGACATATTAAGAGAGTCCCATCATAGCCTCTTTGATACAAGGTGTCAATAAGAAGGGTGTAGCGCGAAGCATGTTGTGCTAAGGCTCTTTTATTAGCTGAATTAAAATTAGGAGGATAGGCTTTAGTTTTGAATGAAGGTGTATATATCGTGGTACTAGGGATGATCAGGACCAACAATCTCACAAACCATGGTGGACTCTGACAATTCGTATGCGGGAACCAAAAGATGTTCAAAAAGGAACTCATTGTGAGTTTGATTAGTGTCGAATGAAAGAAGGGAAGCGATAGTTTCCATGGCATTTGCTGCTTTGTTTTGTATGTGAGGAACTTGTTCAAAATTGATAATCCAGAAATACCCTCTAAGGCTATCAACCATTCTTTTATAAGGTAAGAGCTTTTCATCCTTTACCTGATATTCTCTGTTAACTTGATTAATGACTAGAAGAGAATCACCAAGAACTATCAATTCTTGCAGGTGCCATGAGATAGCAAAACCTAAGCCTACTATCAATGCTTCATACTCTGCTATGTTATTTGTGCAAGGGAAGTTGATACGATAAGATTTAGGTATGAGGTCTCCATTTGGTGTATGCAAGACAATTATTGCTCCAGAACCATGGATATTGCAAGATCCATCAAAGAATAATGTCCATAAGGGTGTTGCTTCTATGTACAACAAGCCTTCATCTGGAAATTCAAAATTTAGCAGTTGTGAACCTGGTAGTGGTGTTGCGGCCAATTGATCTTCCAGTGCTTGACCTTTGATATCCTTTTGATTGACAAATTCAATGTCAAATTCACTAAGTAGTGCAATCTAGCTAGACATGCATCATGTTATGACTAGTCTCGAAAGTAGGTACTTAAGAGGATCAACCCATGAAATTATCTTGGTGGTATGATTTAGGAGATAGTGTCGCAGCTTGCCGAAAGTATAAGCAACTGCTAAACAAGCCTTTTCAACTTGCGAGTACTTGGTCTCATGTTCAAGGAGAGTTCTGCTCAAGTAATACACAACTTGTTCCTGACCCTTATCATTGTGTTGTGCCAATAATGCCCCAATGGCATGTTGTGTTGCAGATGTATACAACAACATAGGATTATCCTTGTATAGGAGGCATGAGTACTGATGGAGATGTCAGGTATTCTTTCAATTTTGCAAAGGTCATCTTGACAGTCTTGTGTCCATTTGAACTAGACATCCTTTTTAAGCAACTGGTTGAAATGATGGCACTTATCTGCCAATTGGGAGATGAAGCAACGAATAGACTGTATTTTTCCTTGTAGGCCCCTTAATTCGTTAAATTTTCTAAGGAGGTGGCATATCTATTATAGCTTTGACCTTGGTAGGGTCCACTTCAATTCCTCTTCATGACGAAAATGAATCCCAGAAGTTTCCCTGAAGTGACACCAAAGACACATTTTTTTTGGATTAAGGAGAACCTTGTAATCCCTTAACCAGCTAAAATATACACCTAAGAACTGTTGGATGATCCACCCTAGTATTTGATTTAGCAATAATATCATCGACATAATCTTCCATTATGTCGTGAAGAAGGTCATGGAAAATAACATTCATGACACGTTGATAAGTTACACCAGCATTTTTAAGGCCAAAAGGCATGACCTTGTAACAAAATGTCCCCCATGGGGTTGTAAAATTTGTTTTATGCTAGTCTTCTTCAGAAATTTGAATTTGGTTATACCTAGAAAATCCATCCATAAGGGATAACATCTCATGGCCCGTAGTAGAATCAACAATCATGTCAATATTAGGCAAAGGGAAATCATCCTTAGGACATGCCTTGTTAATGTCACAAAAATCTGTACAAATACAGATTTTGGGGGTCTTCTTCACAACTGGGTAACATATTATATATCCACTCTGAGTAATCAATCCACCGTATGAAGCCTGCATCCAATAATTTTTGTAGTTCGGCCTTAACAAGCAATACAACCTTGGGATGCATTTTACGTAGTTTTTTCTTGACAGGTTTAACATCTGGGTGCACCACAAGGTGATGAACCACAAGAGAAGGATCAAGACCAAGACATATATTTATAAGACCAAGAAAATACATCCTAAAACTTGGTTAGAAGTGTTGTGAAGGCTTTGATTTTAGTTTCTGATAAACTGGCACCTAGTTGTAATAATTTTGGTTGGTCTTCAGTTCCAATGTTAATGGTTGTCATCTCTTCTACCAACAACTTAGAAGTGTCATTATATTGAAATGATGGTGGAGGCTTGTGTAGATTTTCAGATATTTCTTGATCCAAATCTCCTCTCTCTAGTGCCTATGAAAGGTTTTCACTAGGAGATGTGTCCTTTTCTTTATTTTTCTTTTTCATCTTTTACTTCTCGTATAATGCCTCAGAAAGGTTTTCACTATGCGAGATATAATTTGTCTTTTTTCTATGTTTAATTTATTTTTATTTAGGACTGGATATTGTAAGTTCTTCACCAAAGTAAGTGGTAGCATCAAGGTTTATATCGAAACCCTTCTTGTGATTTGACAAGGGAAAAGGGTCCCTAGCCCTGAGGAACTCCTGGATGGCCTCATCATTTTGAAAGAGATCCATGGAAATATGAAACTATTGGTCCTGATAAATGAGGGAAGATAAACAACGTCAAGGGTTTGAACAGATAAGTAGTCTAGGAAAAGCATAGTTTCAGAATAGGTCTTTGAAGAGGCTATGTGTGGAACCGGTCTCAATTTCAGAATCTAAGTCTGTATCACTAGATAATACCTCAAAGACTATAGGCCTCTTCTCATATGTCTCATATCCTAGACCATATGTGTAAAGGTTATAATTTATATTCATAGGTTCAAGAACACCATGCCCTTGTGGGACAAGGCCTCTTCCTTTCTAGTTCATGTTTTTCATCATTTTATGGCCCTTGGTGTAATCAGTGGATTCGTAGCATTCTACCATCCTGTCATCGTATAGCCAAGAGTCATCGGAGATTGGAATATGTTCATCTTCTAGATATCCATATCATCTCCAAAGAGTGTTTTCCGAGATAGTAAGCTAGAGGTTCTTGTAAATGAGGAGCATTATGACACCCATAGCTATGATGCGTTAATGGGAGTTTTCCAACAAGGAATGCATTATCAAGTGCGTACTTGCCTAAACCTTTATGAGAGAATGTAATGTCAGGTGACACCTTAGATGTAGATGCTTCAGAGGAAGATGTGGAGGCATGAGGAATATCCTTCAGGTGACACTTTAGATGTAGATTCTTTAGAAGAAGGAAGCATCAATAGTATATTAGGGTCAATACGGTTGGTAACAATAGGAGTTGGGCTATGTTCTAGTTATGCTATCAATAGATGGACAATAGTTTTCTTTTTTGTACCTTGATTTGAAAAAACTTACAGTATTCAAAGGGGTCATTATCACCACATAAGGTGAACTCTCTGCCATTATGTGGAAAATTTATACATTGATGGAAAGTGGAAGGTACTACGTGCATCACATGTATCCAAGGTTTACCCAGAAGAAGGTTATATGATGTGTTTGTGTCAAATACATAACACATAGTGTCAAGGAGATACATGCCTACTTTTATGGGAAGAGTGATGGTGCCATAGGACTGGTGCTTTGTATTATCATAAACATGAATGGAAATTATATCAACATCTAATTCATATATTGTATGACCAAGGCAACAAAGCATTTTTATAGAAAAAATGTTAAGGGGATCTCCATTGTCGATAAGAACTCTCTTAACTTTATGATCGATAATATAGGATTCGATGTATAAGGAGTTATTGTTACTCAGATTCGGGTTCAACATGTCTTGAGGGCCAAAAGATAGGATAGGAGTTTTAGGCGTAAGGTTCACAATCATAGCCTAAAACTATTGAACACTAAGAATATGATGAACACGTGATTCATTTAGAGCATGAGTGAGAATATCTTAAAAGCTAGGTGACTCTTTTAGTAGTTATATAAGAGAGATGTGTGCTGGCGTGGTTGCTAATTATTTGATGAAGTAATACTAACATGAAGTGGAAGATTTGGCATTAGAATTTGACTTTTTATTTGAAGGAGCTGTTAGTTTAAATGTTTGAGGTTCTACAGAAGAAGTAGAAGGTTGGTTTGCTACGGGAACCCATATCTTCCATTGACATGTGGTCACAACATTACTCGAAGGTGTGAATTTAATAGTTGCCATTGTAGATGGTACTTCCTCAATAAATGAGATAATTGAACTAAAATCAACGTTATTGGTAGAAGGACCTTTGTTAACATTTTTACTATCACCGCCATGTTTGAGAAATGGGTTTGAGAACACCTTAAGATTGTCGATGGGTGTTCTATTTGGTGATGGTTTATTCAACAGTGATATCTCCACTCTCAATGAGATCTTGGATAAAGTGACGTAAGCGAAGCATCAATCAATCGGGTGACCGTTTAATGTGATGAAAATCACAATAAGTATCTGAAAAAGCTACACCAGATTTGAACACAATAATAATTATATTATTTCTATGTATTGATACGGGATTTAATATTCATCAAGATTTGTTACATAAATAGTAGAGGAGGTCTCCTATTTATTTGGAGCCTATCACTATCTCAAATCCCCTCAAATTTCTCTCCCAATCTCCTAACATCTCTCATCCCTTTAATTCCCTTAACTTATCTAATTACGTATGAGTTGGTTTAACAAAACCAATCTCGACATGAATACAATATTAATAATGTTACAAATAATATATTCGTAACATTCACTCCCCTATTGTTAACATTATTAATTCCTAATATACACTCCCCTAATGTGAACAAGGTAGAAAAATGTTTACACATCTCAGCAGAATGCCAACCCCCTGCAGGACATGCCTGTAGCTCATGACCTTGATATAAATGAAGGGAGAAATGCTCAATCTTCTATGGTTTTTACAAGCAGGTTTGCCACCAACTTGGACATGAACAATTCTCCACTCTATTGTTCACCTCATGTGGTTTTCTAGATCTCCATGAACCATTTCAAGATCCATGTCTGCATGTGTTTTTATTACTTTTCCCACTATATTTTTCATCAGAAGGTTACATATAGGAATTTTTCACACATTACAATAACAAGTATGTATCATCTGTTTTTATTATCTACCACACAGCTGAAAAGAAAACACACAACTGAAAATACTTTGCCACCAAATCAGTATGGTGCCCGCGGATCAACCTCCTTCCTCGTTGATGGTGCCTGACGAGATGTCGTTGATCAACCTCCTTCCTCCGTTGCCTCCAGCCTCCATGAATGTCCCCTGATCAACCTTTTTCACCTACCAAAATATGACTCTTGACTCTGAATTTTTACTATAGCAATTGATTTTAATTGACTATCTAATGAATAACTATGACACAATATACTATTTAATAATGATAAACATGCATTTTTTTATGTCGAGAAGAGTTCCCTATGGAAGCTATGGGAGCGGCCAAGCCTGTGGAACTGCAGAACACGCCCTTGGTGGAAACACCAGTGATGAGGAGCATACAAGGCCGAGTTTAAGCGTTGGTGCAGAGGAGAAACATGATTTCCAAATGAGAAGAACGAAGATCAGAACCGCCTTTCACGCAAGCTCCAAGTTAGCTAAAAATGCTCTAAACCAGATATTCTCTCATGTGAATCTGAAGAATGAATGTAAATTAGATCTAACAAGTTTGATTTGTCATAAATATTTAAAGTAGAATGCTGATACTCTTGAATATATTGAAAGATGTAAATGCCAGCTTGATACTACTCCAATGGAAGCAATGGATCAAAATGACAGATCATTCACGGCTCGCCAATCTTTGAATGCTTTAATCAATTACCGCAACATTTGAAAATAACAGATATAATCAAATCATAGATAAATACATCTACAAATGACAATGCCTATTGGAGAATGGGTCGATCTATTGGTACCACCAAGTCCATGAAGCAGCTAATTCAATACAGTGAGAGAAATTTGAACATAATCGATTCTGTTATATTATATTTGTGTTCCACCTTTGCATATGTACCCACCTCCGATGTCTATATTTGTGCCCAGTCTAATTTACATAGCTTCACTATTTTGAATGCAATTAGTACCTCGTAATATATCTGATAGTTATAATAAAACTATGCACTTAATAGATATTGCATATTGTTATCAGTGCTCTCACTAATCCGTAAAAAAAAATTCAAATGACTTTCATTTTGGACTCCACCAGCTCTGATACCAAATGACAAAGCTGCACCAGTTTGAACACAATAACAATTATATTATTTCTATGTATTGATCCAGGGATGTAATATTCATCAAGAGTTGTTACATAAATAGAGAGGAGGTCTCCTGTTTCTTAAGAGCCTATCACTATCTCAAATCCCCTCAAATCTTTCTCCCAATCTCCTAACATCTCTCATCCCTTTATTCCCTCAACTTATCTAATTACGTGAGTTGGTTCAACAAACCAATCTCACATGAATACACTATTAATAATGTTACAAATAATATATATCATAACAATATCAGCCTTGTACCAAGTAGGCTTGGGTTCTCCCTCAACCCAAGGGTTTGGTGATGGGATAAGTAACCATGTTTGCATTAATGAGTTGTCGAAGGACATTTGATAGAGGTTCTCCCAAAGGAGTGAAATGACGTCATTTAAAATCAGGAGAGGAGGAAACCTCTTTTCTAGGAACAACAAGAGGTTGTTTACCCTTTGTTTGGTCTAGTCTGAGTATTTTGGATGTTGTGGACATTGCATTTGTCTATAATACCATCATTAACCATATTACGATTGCGATTATACATGTTTAGATTTGTCTTGGTGAGAGCTATTATGATGGTTACTAAGTTTCCCATTGTCTTTTGAATGAGGTTTAATATCAAACCTTTTGCGATAAAGGATTTTTCAATCTGTGATCCTTTCTCAATAACTTATTCGAAAGTATTAAGGCAATGCATTTGCATGTGAAAGGATAGCTTCACTGTTGATATTGGGTAAAAATATTCTCACGAGCTTGCTTCTCAGGCACGGAGCATGGGAAACGGCTAGAAATCCCATGCCATCTTTGTAGGAATTGTGTGAAGGTTTCATTTGTTCATTGTTTGGCATTACACAAGTCCATCATTGTAATTTCAGACTCTATCTTGAGTGAGAAATGTTTAACGAACTTCTCTGAGAGGTCCGCGAAAGTTTGTACAGAACCCTTGGGGAGGAGTAGGAACCAGTCCAAGGCTTGTCTTCCTAGACTTCGTGGAAAGAGACACATTAAGAAGACATCACTATAGGCCACTTCTTGGACAAGCCATATAAAAAATCCTTAATATCCTCTCTAGGATCACTCTTGCCTTGGGCGATTGCCAAAATGTATGCAATGAAAAAACTATAGAGTAATGAAAGTTGAACAAATTAAAAATGCAAACCTTCCTTGTACTTTTCTCCAGTGCAAACCTCAAATAAGGGTCTCCTGTAAGACCTTGCAAAATGGATGTCAGAAATGATTGTGGATGCTCTTGAGTACTCTCCAAGTTTTGAATGCAAATGCTACAGACATAGCTCAAAAGAATTTTAATATGTCAGATTCAAAAGGATTTGAAAGGAAGGTAAGCCTGTAATTTATAGAAGCAGAAGGTAGTTGGAATCAGTTACACATGGATAAAATGAGTATGCTAAAAATAACATTGTGGGTAGTTACAATATTTCCGGGGGTAGTAAATGAATTAATTGCAAAAATTTGCATCCAGAAAGGTGGTTGTACATGCATTTTAATTTCCTCCACCTTTCTAGGATTCTAGAAGTGCAGTTAACTAGGGTAAGGATAGGGAGTCCAAGTGGAGTCTAGGTGGAGTTTGAACAAGTGGCAGATGACTAGGATGTGCACACACTTAATTAATTAATTATTTAATTAATAAATAACAATCAATTTAGCCCAAATGGGTACAAAGGGTACATGGGATTAATTTAATTAATCCAAAGGGGTACAATATGTATTAATTAATTAATTAAATCAATTAATTTGCAAATGGGTGAATAACAGGGTGTACTAGAATAATGCTGGGAACAAGTGGAAATAGAAGTGTAATTTTGGGGTGTCTACATTTATTTCTATGTTTGGTAATGTTATCTTTATGACCAGCCCGCCTGACCACCTATTCCATAATGGTCACCCCCTTTTGGTCATGCTTCCTAGGTGCACTTGTGACTCAACTGCACCCCTATAGCCGTATAAAAAACACAACCACAACAGCATATAGAGTGCATCAAATTATGACATATAAT
The DNA here is from genome assembly GCA_019776745.2 of Taxus chinensis. Lineage (NCBI taxonomy): Eukaryota > Viridiplantae > Streptophyta > Pinopsida > Cupressales > Taxaceae > Taxus > Taxus chinensis. Next base: position 882,653,925 of record CM034150.1, read on the forward strand.
TTCCCTAGAATAAAACCTAATTGCAACCACAAAATTAAAAATTACAGAGATCAGGTTGTGTAGGGGTTTTTACGATACATTTTATTTTGGTTGTATACTCGGATGTAAACAAATGAGCCAATGTGTCACCATATAATCTTTGTTACAAAATCTTATGATGCATAGAGTAGGATTTTATTGGTAAAATAGCTACTTGAACAGAGGCTGCAAATAGAATAGACGAAGGGTGGTTGTAAAATAGTGTGGACTCAAGACATTGTTTACATTATTTCTAATAGGTGAACACTCTCACGTGGCAGGCTGCGAGGTGTAGTAGAATTACAAACACCTTAGATAACTTACATATATGATTGAGTAGTCCCTCTCTAGAAGATAGACTATTCTCGTCTAACTGTAACCCATTCTCACTTTAGCTAAGTGAGTCATTCATGTTGTTTCTTATATTATTCATCTCTGTTAGGATTCTAATGATGATAAATAGTAGATGACTGCTCATTACCAATATATAATATTTATTTTTTTTGGTGATCCTAGGGATCTTATTTATATGATTCACAACATCCTTCGTTACGAACATATAAATTGTTATATTAGTTGGTTGATCGTAATTATCTTATTTACACGACAACTTCAGGTTTATCATTTGCATACATCTTACAACTATTACAAAGATGTTTACAAGCCACTTTTCGTGTGTACTATATATTATTTCTAAGTCGTTGCTTTTAACAATCAAAGTTTGTATTTAATATTCGAATCTTTTCTTATAAAGTGGTATAGGTTATAAATAATTGTTTCTATGTTATTGAGTTGTTGAATGAAGTTAATATTTCTTTAGGAACTTAGGTAGTGAGGGTAAATTAGCTTGGATAATTTGTTTCCTACCCATACCAAATATACCAAAAAGCAGCCCATGCAAACCCATCTTTTTCCAACCTACCTTACTTTCCCACCAATGACGTCACAACCACCATAGGCAACTGAAGGTACTCACCTGATGTACTTCATATCCTTCCTCCTATTTAGACCCTACCTACATACGCTCTTAACAAGTGGGTGTATTGCACCCCTACACCTAACACGTTGGCCTTTCCTCCACTTTTACATCATGCCAAAACTTGCTTTAATTATGCCTATGCTTATATACCAATGGGCATTTACATGCTCCCAACATAGCTATGCATGTGTAGTTGCTTCATTACCTACATCCCATATGGTGTAATCACATTCCTTGTATTTTTTATTTATAATTATTTCATTATTTGTCTTGCATGCTATAGATATCAGACCTACATGACCACTATGATCAATGCACACCGTCGGATGGCCTACGCTCAAACTAAAGATGCACTAAATGAAATACGCATACACAACTATGTGGAGTTCAAAGACAACCTCAATTCAGTACGCCACAACAGGAAATAAATTCTTGCATCCCCCTCAACACAAATATGCCCCCTCCCATCTGATAGTGACCCTATTAGTTTCATTACCATTCAGAAAAGCTTTCGAAATCGGTTAGATTCCTTATTTTGTAAACACATCTTCTTGATATGCAATGAATCATACGCAAGGCTACAAATCAAACCTACAAACACATGACCTATGTGTTGTATGTGTTTTAAAGAGAAAATCATCCACTGATTCTCTTTGTGGAACAATATGGATCCTGGGCCCCAGCCTACAAAACTAGCCATTTTAACACAAGTGGAAGAAATGCTTATTGTGCAGATTGTGCCACTTCTACAGGTCACCCATGCTCATGGGGGCCAAAACATGTATAGTGGACATACCATAAGATTACCCCAAGACATTTCATCCATAGTGAGCTACTTTTCGCACTGGCTGCAAGCCTTAGATATCTTGATACTAAAGAGACTAGGATTAGAAGGCATATTGTATGAATGCTTTGTAATTCAGGCGCATGTCAGTGATGCACTCCAATATAAAATACAACATGACTCATACTACATGCATGTCATTATAGAAGAGGCAGACCTTACAAGCTTGCCCATTATTATTGCAGATATCTCCACTACCCTACCTTTCATGCCTAAGCAATCCCTTGTCTTGCTACAACCTTCTTGTACGAAAGATGTAACTGAACCTACAACATTAGGGCCCACCACATTTAACTCATCATCATTTATTGCATCCATCCCATCCACTCTCACAGAGGTTGAAGAGATTAAAATATACTTGCAAAAAAAAGCTCACCCCACCTCGGCCTTAGTTGATTGGCCCCAAATAAGTGTTGACCCCATTAACGAATATTCAACATAGGGTTTATTTTCTATGGCCTTTCCAACCCTATTCCCATCTGGTGTGCTTATGTTTCACCAACCTCATACCAATGAAGTCCAAATGCATGAATACATCCTTCACTTAATGTGATATCATGACAACCTCTTTGGAAGCCACCCACTGTTCCACTATTTTCTGCTGAACCTTATGTGCACCATAAAGGTAAGGTTATGTCTTCTATATTTGCTAAGTAGATGTTGTCATGGAATTTTTAAGCATTAAAAATTTGCGTAAATTTCCAAAATTTTAAAAATTCCCTTCTGCCATATTTTCCGCAAGGTCATTCCGCATAACCTCGCATCCATTCACCCCCTATCCGGTCTTCATAAGCTCCCGTATCAAGTGATTTTCCCATCCGGCCTCCTTTGTGTGAGCTAGCAATGCCATTAATTGGTTTGAATTAATTGTAATATTCATTTATTTGTAATTAAATTAAATTGGTTAATTAGTTTTGAGATAATTGATCCATTTAATAATTAAATCCCCTTTTAATTATTAAATTACACAATTCAAGTGGATTTGGAGAGAAAGTGGGACTTCACATCCCATCCGTCATTTGTCCAGATGTACCACTTCTTCCACTTTTCCCCATGCGGGTAATTTTCCTTGGATTTCCCCCACTTTTCTTCCCTGTGTCATAACTATCTCTTCTTCCCGCATGTATTCCCATCTCCTATATTCCCAGTAACTACCTTTCCACTTCACTTTCCCCGGTTCCACTGCTGCATAACTACTTCTTTTGATCAGGAAGAAAAAATTGATCCAATTACGATAATGAAGATATTAGGAGATGGTTGAACATGAGAGGCAAACAAGAAGGCCATATTGAAGAACTCGCCAATGCCAAAGAAAACCTACCCATGCAAACCATTGGAAATGTAGTTCCAAGGCATATTTCAAGAGAACACTACCAAAACAAGAACAAAACCATAAGAATGGAACAACCAAAGAAGAGGGAAGGCCACAAAGATATTTGAATAATCCAATCCAACACAAAAACACCGCCCACACAGACAATAAAGGAAAAGTAATCAGTCATGCAATCCCAAGGAAGAATCAATTACAACTAACAAATTTAGTGAAGGTTATTGTACGGATGAAAATTGACAAGCAACCTTCAACCGCACTTGACCCCTCGAGGTCGTGCCGGAGAAACCAATGTTGAATGTGTGTGGATAACTATAGGAGGGTTAGTGACTAAGATCTTGTAGTGTGACTTACTGGTAGATGAGTTGGAAAAGGGGAGATTTAGAGGCTATGAACGGGTAGCATACATTCCCTATGGTTTGTTTTCCTAACTTGGATCTAAGAGCTAAATTATTTTGAAGTGTCCAAATTAACTAGGATGAAACTAACAATCTATGCTACTACTGAAAAGGAAAATAATCTAAAAAAGTCACAAAAATGAAATATTGCAATTACAAAAAACAATTTACTTTTATTCTAAATGATCAAAACTACTTCTACACTAAAAATAAACAAGCAAAATGACCCAGCTTGGTTATTTGCCTGTGTTGAGTGTATTGAATCTAAACTAACTTAAAACAAGAGCTTTTCCAAATGATCTATGATATGTAGACAACCTCTTACAGATATTCTCTCCTTCAGATCCATAGGGATGGGAAGAAAAGAATCCGTCACCAGGGGCTGCTATGAAATATTTAAACCCTCTTGGAAATTAACTAATTACTTGTAAATGAAAGGAAATTTATTTCTACTCTATTTGATATGATGTAACAATGATACATTGTAAGAATGAAGGAAATCAAACAAAAAATCCAACATGGAATTCATAGAATAGAGGTAAATCCATCTGTGTAGTAATTTTTTCCCCTTAGTTTGTCCTTTGTTTCTCTATGTGTTCGTATGAGTCCAAGGGATTGGAATGCAAGAACAACAACAAGAGGATGGTGCTTGAGCAATGACATCTTGAAGGTAGTCTGGATGTAATGCAAGTAGAAGAGAGATAACACAAGAGATCTAAGCTTGGCTATGTAATTCCTAGTAAGATTGTGGCAACAATACAATACAAGATACACAAAGATTCTCTGCCTTTTACTTGAATACAAGCATGGATTATATATGAATAGAAGATGGAAGGTGCCTTCATGCATAAGGCAAGAAGGATAAGTTCCAACTAATTAAATCTATTTAAAAATAGAAGGAGAAAGGAGAACCAAGAAATCAAATCTCATTTTAGACAATTTGGCTCACAGATGCATGTAAAAAGCAAAATTAAGTGAACCGTCACATGTTAAAGCACGTGTGAAGGATATGGAAAAAGTGGGTAGGAATGCTACCCTGCGCAGGGCGGTGATTTTAGGACCGCTGCCCTGTATTGGGCGGCGGTTCCAGAACCACTACCCAAGTAGGGCGGCGGTCCTGGCACTGAAGGCCAAAACATGCGTAGAAAGAGACATGAAGCTAGAAAAAGTGTGGGAAGGTTAAGTAAAGATGTCTAGGTGAAAAATATATACTGTAAAGGGAAATTAGAGCTCAAAACCTTCTTAAAATGACCTGAATCATCATTAGGGACTTTTGTAACCATTTTTCTGACAATGTAGCACACGTAATTTTGGGTGTGTACATATTACCCCCCTCGAAGAAGCATCTTAGCCATGAAAAGTGCGTAAAACGTAGAGTCTGAGTATGGAATTCTCGAAATGGGGGAGTTAGAAGCTATTCCTGACATGCCCGTGGTGTCAAAATCTCACCCCCTAAAATCCCTCTACCTGTGAGAGAAAAAGAATACTCAAGTGTAGATAGATAAAATATCGAAAAATAAACACTAAATCAAAATGACAAGAGGACTTACCATCTGTGCGGGGGATATAAAAATTATACCTATGCCAATGCTCCAGCCCTATGAACACATACACTTAAAATGAGATTAAAACAACATATATATCGAAACTACTCATTTTCTAATTCATTTGTGTTATTCGATTTTGGTGAATTTGGAGTTCTAGACCCACGGTGACCATTTTTTGACGAGAGTATAGCCGATACGACCGTGACGAGATCGTGATCATCGCCTCCACGAGTGGGAGATCAATCAGTGTGGTCCAAGGTTGGTTATTTTCACTTTTTGTCTTTTAATACCTAAAATGTAAAAAACTTTGAAAGGTTCACCTAAGAGGGATCATTTTTCAAAACAATTTGTCTTAGACGAGTCTCTAGGGGGGCACCCATAAGGCATTCTTTTTTATTTAGTCAGAAAGTAGTATTTTTTTGTCTTTTTAGGCATTTTTTAGGGTAAAAAGATGTGTTTGGGGAAATCAATCTAGGACCACTGCCCAAAGTAAGGCGGTGGTCACGGGGACCGCCGCTCCCTCCAGGACAGCGGTCCTGGAACTGTCGCCCCTACACCAAGTGGCAGTTTTGAATAGAATGACCAAGACGTGTATTTAACTTGATTTTTTTTGGATTTTTAATGTTTTTACAATGTTTTTGGTGAGCTTATTATTTGGTATATGTTACTAACTTGCTCTTTTTCCATGTTTTTGGTGAATGTAGAAGAAGGAGCACATCAGATGGAGTCGGGAGAGGGAGTGTGATTCGCTCCCTAATATCTTGGACCAGGTGACCCAGGATGAGAGATGGACCTTTCTCTAGAGGGTTGGTATTTGGAGGATTGCACAGGTTCCCTACGTTTCTCCTACCAGTCATATTCTATGTGACTTATTTTTCCTATTGGGATGTGGACCGGAACACCTTCTGGTTACTAGGTGTCCGGGGTGAGTGGACCATCACCATGGAGAATGTGTACCACATTCTTGGGCTCTTGATACTTGGGAGGAGGCTGAATTTGGAGATAGTGGGGTCCAGGGAAAAGATGATGTAGTGGGGCCATATACATGGGAGACGCCATTGTCTCATCTAGTTCAAAGAAGGGGGATGAGGGTTCGGTCCATTGCCACCCACTCCCATTCCTATCATATGCAGAGCCATCATGGGCATCTTGTCCTCCTGACTAATTGGGGACAAGGGTGGTGACACCCTTTTATATTGCTAGGCTCCTATAATTACGCAGATCAAGGGGAACGACCATAAATATGCCTAAGGCGCATATATCTTAGGGACTACCTACCATGATTTATACATGGTAGTCCAATTGCAAGGGTAGTCGTTGAGCCACCCCACTCTTGTTATGAGTTGGGTTTATGATCGTTTCATCCCCTATGGCAAGGGAGTACCAATGTTAGATGCAGGGACTATTCGGGCAACTAGATGGACATGTATGTCTATGTGTAAGTGTTTGTTTCTAACTAATGCTAAATATGAATAGAAGACTAACACCTAAATAGTCTTGATTAGCAAGAATTAAACAAACATTCTAAGCACCATCATGATAAGAATTAATCAAGGGTTAGATGCTAACATTTATCAATAAAACTATGAAATCAACAATGTTAAGTATCTAAATAACCTCTATTCTTTAACAACATGCAAATGAAAGAACCTAGGCAGGTTCCATGGCTATCAAAAACAATTGTCCTTAATATTCCAAGAACCTAGGAATGGGGGCTAATCAAAGGTGGGCTACAAGACCCTTTTGACACCTCTCATATGACCTAAGAACTTTAGGCTAGAATAAGAAGCTTAGCTCCTCAAGATGATGAACTCTTAAGAAAACAAGGTGCAAGCTCTTAGTCTCTTTCCTATATGCTTTGCATTTTTTGTCTTAAGGAGTTTAAGTGTAAGTAAAAAGGTAGGTGGAGGGCTCTTTATATAGCCCAAAGAATAAAGGATTCAACACATCCTCATGAATGTGGGATAAAGGTAAAACATGATTAGGAATGGATAATGTTGCTTTATTAAAGGTAACCTTACTTTAGAAGGGTTTAATACATGTTTAGCAAGTCATGGGAGTCGGGGGGTGTTTTAATTAATCAAAGGTGATTAACTAATAGGTAGGTGTAAGATTATAGAATCCAATTAGAAGAATACTAGTGCGATTTAGGCTATTGTGAGGGGATTAAATCAATTAAATATTGATTTACTAGTTAAATGAAGGGGAAGACTAATTAGTTAATCTAGATAGAAGAGGTGATTTAATAAACGGAAGGTCATTAATTAGGTTTTTAGCTAGATAGGTGACTTAATCAATTAGCATATTGTAATTAATTAACGACAAAAAGAGGGAATATGAGTGATTTTTGATGATATGTCGTCGATTTGCGAGAAAGGGGATAATTAGTGCCATTTAAGTATTTAAATTGCTTTGGCGTAATTATAGGTGTCTACATTATCCCCTCTTTGGGGTGGCATAAGTGACGTCACTTCAAAGATAGTAGACGGAATTTTTTTTTTGAAGGGATAGAAGAAAAATTAGTAGGAGGGAGAGATGCCCCCTCGAGTGTCGATGGGGTGATGAAAGAAGCCGATCGACAATCGAAAAAGGCGAGATATAGATAGAAGAATGGGAGGAGGAAAGATGCCCTGATGAGAGAGAAAATTAGGGGTGAAAGGGAAGTGAAGTAGAAGAACTATGGACGAGGGGAGAGAAGAGATTAGCCTCTAGCTACTATTTATGTGGAACAAATTTTGATGTCATCATATTGTCATAGGACCTACATCATCGATCCTTGCGAAAGATATAAGCATATGAAAAAAGTAGAATGACATGAAAATCCATACTACGAACAATTGTCCATTGTTAAAAACACTAACTCCATGCAACATACAAAATGCAATGCAATACGAGAAAGTGAAAGATGCTTAACTCCATGCAACATAAAAAATGCAATGCAATATGAGAAAGTAAACAAGCTAAACTAATAGAGAAACATAATATAATGTTTTTATTATCAAGCTTCAGTTATGACCTGTGCGAATTAACGACAAGGGTTGTTGATGGTGCCCCAATCAAGGATACATGCGAGGGAAATAACGAAGGACACTTGGGTCTGATGGAAAAGTAATGTGCACTATGAAACAATACCAGGCAACTCATTGTGCCCCAGAGTACAGACGAAGTAAGCAGCCTAGCTTTTGTTGATGGAGGTAGATCAAGATGATCCGCAAGTCACACACATGAACAAGTGAGAACCAAAGAGCGACGTTTTGTAGCATGATTTTCAATTTTTAGAAGTTTTCTGAAACATATTTGAATGTTTTTGATGATTTTTCTAACATATTTGAATGTTTTGGTTGATTTTAAAAGTTTTATGAAACTATGTACAGGAAGACGAGGAAGCATGGATGCCCCCAGCGATGTATGGGATGTACAAGGGCATAAGGCCACGTGCGTACGAGAAAGGTGAAGATGTAAAAAATTCCCCAATGATTAGGTGGGAGTATTCAAAGGTAAAATCTTCACAGGTAGAAGCGAGACCCAAAGCCATTATGGATAGGTTAAACATGATGGTGAACGTAAACCAATGAAGTGTTGGGAAGAAGCAAGGATGCCCCCAGCGTAAGTTGGCCTACAAGCGCATGATACAAAGGAAGGAGAAGATTATTTTTGTGAAAGGGGAAAAAGGTGTTTGAAAACATGGCAAAAAAGTAATCTTATACACATGGATGTTCTGAACGAAGTAGAAGAACGATGTGAATGATATGAATGTAGCTTAGAAGCCTCGTGATGAAGAAGTGATTAGCCAAAGGCACAAATCATGAGACGAGATACGGACTAGAGTAAGAGTTTGAACAAGGTCCAAAAATGAAACTTGGTAACATACTAATCCTATTTACTCATAGATATCCAGTGTGTGCACGTGGAATTTATTACCTCGTGATGAAGATTTAATACACAACAAGTGAAGAGACCCTAGCCAATGTGTAAGAATGATTTATTGTGAAAGGCGATTTTGGGAATGGATAGTGAAAGGATAGCCGTACATTGCTCCACTACTAGCTAGGCGTCCATAGCCCTAACAGAGATGTATTTAATTCTAATCGCAACATTTCTCTACTGCCAGTCAGGCATCCATAGCCCTGATAGAGACTATTGGAAATACCGCAAGAGAGAGAGTAATATATCTATTTTCTTTTGCTTTGTAGCTTTTAGCTTTTGTTTGATTTTGATTCTTTTGCTTTCTGAAAACTTATTTCAGCTCTCTTGTTTGCCAAGGGGTTAAGAACCATTGATGGCTTAGTGGAAAGAGGTGGAAGTGATTGTGATGATGACATTGGCTAGTGTCAACAAATATGTCCAAAATTTCTTCGCAACAAGTTTTATTAGATGTTTGAATGTGATATGATCACTAAGAGGTCAGTCGTTCTTTAATTTACCAAGGTGATAAAAGACCAAGGTCAAACATATACCATAGAGATAAATGTCACAAAATGCATGTGAATAATCTAACCAAAATATCACTGAAGGGATGAAAATGGCAGGAAGACTTGTAGAAGAATAACAAGGAAGGGAAGAAAGAAACATCCATGTGTACACAATACTTGATTGTAATGTGTGATCTTTGTACCTTTGATTTTTGTTGTGTTTTCTCAATGTTTTTTTTGTATTTTTGAATTTGATTTTTAGATTTTTGACAGTTTTAAGAGGTTGGGACTAACAAAATCACTCTATGTGGTAAGATCCAACAACAATGTTTGCGACTTCCTTAATAAGGGAGACTAGGCATGTTTGTTTATTGAGAGTGATATTATCCCCGATATCGATGATTGAGGTGAGTTCACACACAATAAATGACTGTGATTTGTTTTAAAACATGGATTTCATATGTGGGAGATTTAATTCCCCATCTAGAGGTTTATGCACTTTACACCATACTTGATGGTTACGTTGGTGTGCATTCTTGAATCGCGATTGATTTATAATTTTGAGATTGTTTGCTTTGTTGGAAGCTATAGAGCTCTTTGCAGTTTTGATATGATCTTGATTAAGAAACTGTTTGGGTTTCTTATAAGCTAATGCATGACTTGTCTGATCCTAAGAAGTAGAAGAAAGTGAACGTGGACGTTTAGAACTGATGCGAGAAATGACCATGGGCTTGCCACCATCTTTGGTAGAAGAATAATGTGATGGATGAAATGGATATGGTCCAAGAATTAAAGAGGAGGGGCTACCAGGAGGCGAGCTATTGGTAGAAGATGATGAAGGGCTTCCAAGATGTAGCCCAAGAATAGAAGAAGAAGGGCTACTAGGGCGTGACCCATAGATAGAAGACGAAGGGCTACTAGGATGTGGCCCAAGAATAGAAGAAGAAGGGCTACTAGGACATGACCCATAGATAGAGGATGAAGGGCTACTAGGATGTGGCCCAAGAGTAGAAGAAGAAGGGCTACTAGGATGTGACCCATAGATGTAAGATAATGGGCTACTAGGATGTGGCCCAAGAATAGAAGATGATGGACTACCCAGGGGTGATCCATACCTAGAAGACAAGGGGCTAGTTGGACATGCCCTAGGAATACAAGATAGTGGGCTACTCAAAAATGTCCCACAAATAGAAGAGGGAGGGCTACTAGAATGTGACCCACACCTAGATGAAGATGAAGGGCTACTTGGTGTTGACCCCATAAGAGATTGTGATTGAGGAATTATGATAGACAAAGAGTTATTGGGTGATGAAAAGATAGGCCATGGATCAATGCAAGAGCAAGGAGTTTCATCACATAATGAATAATGTGAAGATGGAAGAATAAGAGGAGGATCAAGTTGCATGATCTGAGGCTCTTCCTCCATTTCTTGATAAAAGGAATCAACCTTTTCCTCACAATACACAAACGCATCGAAGTCTAAAGAGAAACCTTCCTCGTAATCTGCTAGAGGAATATCTTCATGTGCCCGTATAAATTCCCTGATTGTTTCTTCATTCTGAAAGAGGTCAATCGGTATGAGTTGTTGATTGATCCCTAGGGGTTGATTGGAAGAAATAGGCTCACTTGGTGTGGAAGACTTAGAAGACGTTTGATGATTATTGATAGAAGAAGATGATGTGGGGGATGAAGAATATGTGTAGCTAGATGGCTCAGGAGTAGAAGAATGTGGTGTGGATCTACCTATACAATGGTATGTCGTATGTAAAATAGTAGGATTAAGTCCAAAGTCTGTAGATTACAATGCATGGGTCGATTCAGACATTTGTCTCGAAGGACTTTGAGTCACACGAATCTTCAAAGAAGGAATATTCTGTGGGGGTGATTAATGAAGAAGGTCCTACAAAGAAGGGGAGGACTGTGATTCAAGCATCGCATTAGATGAATGATGAAAAGGGTCCTACGAAGAAAGAGAGGAACACGACTCAAGAATTGTATTATACTTCTGATTGGAGGGATTTGGAGTCACATGTATCTTCAAAGGAAGAAGACGTTGTTGGGGTGACTGATAAAAGGGGTCCTGCGAAGAAAGGTATGACTGCAACATAAGAGTTGCATTAGATGACTTAGGATTCGAATTAGATGAATCCAAATAGTAGTTTGGATCTGAATCCTCAGAAGAGTTAGAGGAAATATTTGGATTGGAATCCTTAGAAGAAGAGGAAATGTTTGGATTAGAATTAGAAGAAGAGTGGGGGGAACTTGAATAATAATTTGGATAAGATGTGTCCAAATCATACCACCAACTATGAGATGAAGGTGGGGAATGAGTTACCCGTATGGGCTCTCTAGCACGAAGAACCAAATGAGGTTTAGTTGTAATGGGAATATTTTTCTTTGAATTGCTAAACCTAGGTTCCATATTTTTTTAAGTATGGGGAACCACACAATAATAAATCATTTTTGGCACTATTTTAAGCACAAATGTCTAGATTTAGATAGTGTGATGGAACTCCTTCAAAGGGAAGGAAGTGACATGTCGATTTGGGTAGCATAAGGACAACTAGCTAGACATTGTGTAAGTATGGGGATGCGTGCATGATTTTCTGAAGAAGGTATAAGGAAAATAGACATCGTGACGACGTAATATTGATGAGATAAAAAGGGATTGTCCTAGAAAACAAGTTTTCTGAATGAATAATCACAAGGAACAATCATGCGAGTGTGAAACCCAAATCCAATCAACAAGGAAATACACCATATGAAAATGCGTGTGCAAAGCGATAGTCTGATGCAAAAATGATCAACACAATGCCAATATTTACGTCAAGCTTGAAATGAACGAGGCGTAAATATTAACAAAGGGTAAATGCGACTCCTAATCAAAGGATACCATGAGAAGTTTAACAACCAACAAGGCCTAAATGTTAAAGGGTGAGGTTTACAAATGTAAGCCACACAACCACACCAATTGGACACATCTATCAAGCTTCACAGAGAAGTGAGATATTAATGTCAAAGTGGTATCGAAATGATGTAAACAAAGTAAGCAACACCTTTCAAGATTTGGGACAATGTTTGAAATCAAACGAAGTCAAAGTATACTAAGGATGTGCTAAAATGTGCGCAGTGTAACGCCACAATGCGGATACTTAGATCACGTTTACGAAAAACACGAGATAAGTATCTTAATTGTGTCGAGATAATGCAAAAAAGGTAACATGTCAAAGGGAGATCAAATGATGAATTAATATGAACTATGATGATGATCCTGACATGGGTATCAAGATCACAAAGGGTACCAATGATATAAATACGTCTCCACACACTTTAGACATTTAACTAACCTAGCCGCAAACATGGATGGGCGTAAATGGAAAAACAAGTGGCAGAAACAATCGATTGGCAACACAGAGGTAGTCACCCTTCTTTTTATCAACAAAGTGTGAAAAGAATGTGAAGGAAGTGAATAAAAAATGGGATGAAACATGCTAGCTTCACTTCGACAGAGTTTCACCTCACCCTAAGGCAAGTAAAAACTAAGCGAAAGTAACACGTCACACGTTTCGCAATAAAAAGATGGTTCACAACTCGACACTATTTTAGAATGGTCAAAGTGGGCTCCTGGCCAAAGTATATTCTCCTAGGTGGTTCTCTCGTCCTAGGTGTTACAAATTTGTCTTAAGCGAGCATGATTTACCCAAAAAGTCACACTGACTAGTTTGGGAGTATCTCGGCTTTACTTTACCCCCTTCAAGAATAGTAGGCAACTAGTGTGTCTACGTGTACTATCACTGGGGTCACCACATGGACAAACAGTAATGCTATCTCACAAAGGAATCACTAGTCAAGTAGGTAGTGCAGAGCACTTCTCGTTTCGTCCACAAGGTTCCCTCTTGCGTGGAATACTTTGGGGTTCCTGGAACCACCCCCATTGTTGTATCTTAAGGCATTATGCCAAAGGGGTTATGTTCTAGTTGAGTGGAGAGGGACGCACCCTTTTCTGAAACCTACAATACAGTGTTTTATATATGTTGTTCTTTTTATATTTTTTAATTAGATGTGGTTTACTTGAACAACGTTTGGAAACTTGCAAGAAACACGTGTATTAGAAGTTTTCTGACTTTTGTTTTGATTCCTTCATTCTTTGACAAGCATTTTGGTCCTGTATGCTGAGGACTAGTATTTTTCCATCAAAAGAGAAGGCATCATTTCTAATTCTCCAGATCGTCCAAGGACGCAAGAGAAGAGCATACGTGATGTCTTCACAAATCTCAAAAGATAACCAAATGGAACAAAAATTTAATTCAAAAAATTCCAAATTGACCAATTCTAACTAAAATACCCCTAACAATCTCAAAGTATGAAAAGGACCTAAGAATCGTTTCTGATTCCCAAGATTGCCCCAAAGGAACGCGAGGGAAGAGCACACGTGATCTTAATCCTATAAGTAAACATGAAAAGTTTATTTAATCAAGTAAAAGCATGTAAAAAAACCCTGTAAAAATGAGTATGTGATTAGATAAAACCTGCAAGAATTAGAAAACCAAGAAAATAAAAAATCTAGAAATCCAATTTTTTTGCACTTTTTTAGCAGTTTTTAGTAATTTGCATTTTTGGAGGTCTCCGGGGAATTTTGGGAGTTTTTTTTTATAGAATTTTGTATACTAAAGGTATCTAAATTTTGGAAGTTCCCTCACAAAGTACATTCCATTATCTTTCCAATGCTTATTCAAACTTTGAAAACGGGTTAACGAGTCAAAAGTTATGATCAAAATAAGGAGCACTAAAAAGTTGTAACAAAAAAAACCGGATTACACAGATATACCTGTGCCCCCTTTTATGTGTGTGTGCCACCAAAAAGACATGTGCACTACTCTGTGTATTTTTTTCTTAGCAGTGCACCTGCACCACCTGGGAGGTGTGTGTGCCACCAAAAAGACGTGTGTACCAATAAAACAGTGCTTGCGCCACTCTACTAATTTTTTTACTTACCAAGCACCTGCGCCACTAGAGAGGCGTGTGCACCACAAAAATAGCGTATGCGCCACTCTAAAAAAAGACAGAAATAATTGTGTTACTAGAAAAATGTGCTTGCGCCACTAAAACAACATGTGCACCCTAGTTAGGGCGTGTGTGCTGCTCTGACAAGTTTTAGTATATAGTGAAGGTACAGTACAAAACGATGTGTGCGCCCGGGTTAGTGCACCTGCACGGGGGTTAGGGTATGTGCGCTAGGGTTAGTGCACATGCACCAGGGGTCGGAAGACAGAAGGATAGATTTGAACAGCATGCCTGTGCCACCAGAGAGATGTGTGCGCCCCTAAAATCGTGTCTGCGCCTCGAAAATATGCATGTGCCCCGAAAATCATGCCTGCACTCCAAAAATTGTGCTTGTGCCAGACCTGTAACTGAGTATGGAAAAAACAAAGAAAAATTCACAATATCTGTAAATTTTGACAAGTTAGTTTAAAAAAATGGTAATGACCCATTAAAATTAAGGCTATAAACATGAAGTTACACATATTAAATGAGCAAAAATTCAAAAAAATGGACATTAAATACTACATGTGCATATCAAAAAGTTAGCCAAAATAATGAAACTTAAACTAAAATTCCATGGGACTAAGTCCCATTGGGCTTGCCAAATGTGTGCAAGTGTTTGTTTCTAACTAATGCGAAATATGAATGGAAGACTAACACCTAAATAGTCTTGATTAGCAATAATTAAACAAACATTCTAAGCACCATCATGATAAGAATTAATCAAGGGTTAGATGCTAACATTTATCAATAAAACTATGAAATCAACAATGATAAGTATCTAAATAACCTCTATTCTTTAGAAGAAAAATTAGTAGGAGGGAGAGATGCCCCCTCGAGTGTCGATGGGGTGATGAAAGAAGCCGATCGACGATCGAAAAAGGTGAGATATAGACAGAAGAATGGGAGGAGGTAGGATGCACCGATGAGAGAGAAAATTATGGGTGAAAGGGAAGTGAAGTAGAAGAAATATGGACGAGGGGAGAGAAGAGCTTAGCCTCTAGCCGCTGTTTATTTGGAACAAATTTGATGTCATCATATTGCCATAGGAACTACATCATCGGTCCTTACGAAAGATATAAACATATGACAAAAGTAGAATGACATGAAAAGCCATACTACGAACAATTGTCCATTGCTGAAAACACTAACTCCATGCAACATACAAAATGCAATGCAATACGAGAAAGTGAAAGATGCTTAACTCCATGCAACATAAAAAAATGCAATGCAATATGAGAAAGTAAACAAGCTAAACTAACAAAGAAACATAATGTAATGTTTTTATTATCAAGCTTCAGTTACGACCTGTGCGAATTAAAAACAAGGGTTGATGATGGTGCCCAAAGCAAGGATACATGTGAGGGGAATAACGGAGGACACTTGGGTCTGATGGAAAAATAATGTGCACTACGAAACAGTACCAGGCAACTCATTATGCCCCAGAGCACAGACGAAGTAAATAGCCTAGCTTTTGTTGATGAAGGTAGATCAAGATGATCCGCAAGTTACATACATGAACAAGTGAGAACCAAAGAGTGACATTCTATTAGGTGTGCGTGGACACTCTACTGATCCCCTCAGTGAAGACTCAGGTTGATCTGACTGTCGAATCGGTCCAACCATTAGCCGCCGGTAGACACACTGACGTGTTTGGCCCTGTGTGGAGGATAACGGAGATAGTGAATTCCCTTCGTACCCAGGTGGCCAGATATGAGACTTTCAAGAACTTGATGAGACGGAGCCATTCTCATAGTGAGGCCATGGGAAAAGGATGCCACCATTAGCACTCACATCGTTTTGTTCACTCCCAACATTGTCATAGCTGTAATAGGAGCCCTAGACGTGGCCGGGAACCATTCGAGGGATCCCATAGGAATTGATAGGTCATGGAGCCATTTTTATTTCTTTGATGACATTTTTTGGGTGTTTATACAATTTTTTTTTGTATATTTTTGGCTCATTGTGAGCATTTTGACCATGCCTAGGCATGGTGACATTGTATACAAACTTGATTCACCATGATATATACAAACTCTTATTTTTTGGTTCGGTATTCCATTATATCTGAGTTGACTTTATTTTTGTTCCTTTTGCATGTGTACTCTAGATGTTTTGAATTTATGTTTTTTCTATGCTTTTCAGAATGTATGCAGTGGATGTGAAATGATAACATAATGATTTCTTTTTGTAGTTCATAATGCTGATATATGATAATTGCGAACACAATGTGGTGTTTGAATTTTAGTTTCTTTAAGCAATATTTGATACTTCATATTGTCTTGGAAAATCATGGTGATAAAATGACATGATAAGTAGATATTCTTGTCCCACCCCTTACTTCACACAACTAGTAAGATACGAGGGGCTCAACACTGAGAACCAGAAGGGGCACAAGTTATGAAAATTTGTTGAATGGTAATGATGAGGGAAAGACAATGGTTTGACAGGAACAAATTGAGACACTACAATCTCATGCTACTCAAGTTACTTCATACCTTAGAATGTGATTTAGTTTTGAGTTTATCTAGACTTAGATCCGTAGATGGCTAGTTGGTTGATAAAATCTGGTTTTAAGGTTTTAAAATCTTTTGGAATTTTAGACATCTAACTCACTTTGCTTTTGACTTATGATTTCACAACATTTGAGAGAATTATTTGTAACTTTAAAGTTTATCAACGAGACCCCCTACTCCTTGCCCCATGCTATGAGGAGGAATCACGGGCTCATCACCATGGACAAGGAATAGGCGAGTAAGGGAATTTCTCTCCTTTCCCAACCCTACATCACCAATAAGAGATGCAGGCTCAACACTGAAGGTTGGTAGGGCAAAGAAATGTGTAAAATAAATTTTTTCTATGGATTTGCATTTGACTTACTCATCTAGGAAAAAATGTTTAGTATGATATTATTTCCAAAGATATTTTTTATGGGATAGATGTGACACCATGAAGCTTCTAGAATAGACTATGGGAAAAGACACCTAATCCAGAAAGAGGCTATAAGAAGAAACAAGTATGCAGGCCTTGGTATGATCACAGTCAGAACTTTGTCTTATCCTGCTTGAACTGATGAAATGATTTAGAAATAATTAATGATACTATGAAGATTTGAAGAGATATGATTTGAATTTTTTGCCAACATTTTTTAGAAGTTTTTAGGAGTTGCTATAAGAATAAATCCCTTGATCACAAATTTTAAAGAATGAACTAGAAAAATGAAAGTGCAATGTTGATGCAATAATGTACATATAGAAATGCAAGTAAAACTACATATCATGATAGCTAAGGGTGAAGAAAGTTGACGAATATTGAATTCTTCGCCCCTAAGAGTACATAGCGGAGAACCATGATCCTCAAAATTTCTATTCTCTTGACAAGGTCCTAACATTCTAGGTTTAAACTTACAATCCTTGCTTAGAAGTGTGTATGTATAATCTTTAGAATCATTTCTCTGAAAGAGGAATTCATTCACATCTTTGTCACATTCTTGAGACATGGTATGTGGGTGAGCATGACTATGTTGCTTGTCCTTGTTTCCTATGTAGAGCGTTGTGTTAACTTGTAAGTCTTGTTGAATGATGAGGGCCTTACCCCATGGATATGGAAACTTAGTTTCATATGCACATAGGTTGAAACTGGGGTTTAGAATAGAACAACCCTCAGAGATGGATTTGTTGAACATCATTTCAATCTCAAATTTCCCTTCTTCGTTTGTTAATTCTATCATGTTTACAACTAGACCTAGGTTGTTGGAAGGAAGAGATGCTAAACCGAGAAGACTACTGATTCCCTGTGGTTAAAACGAGAGGAAGATCGGATCGTTACTCTCTAAGAGTTTCATAATTACCACTGTGGTTTTAGTGGACACTATTTCCACAGATATTGATTTACCCTTATCTGTTTTTGCCACCTCAAATGTTTTTGGGTCAATGACTTCAACCTTTGGAATGTCTGGGGTGACCGGGACTAACTCCTTTGTTAGAGGTGGTTTTTTCAATTGATTCACAGGAAGTTCATACTCCGTATGAACTCGTTTCTTCTTCTTGAGGTTTTATAAGTGTACATCGAAGGGCTTAGGGTCCCCTTGAGCGATGGAGACCTTCCCTAAATGGAGTAATCTAATCTCTTGGAATAGGGTAGAAGGGATAGCCTTCATTTGATGAATCTAGGGTCTCTCGAGGATCATGTTATAACATGTTTCCCTATCGATAATGTAAAACTTTGCCAAGAAGGTTTTTAGACCAAGTGTGACTGGAAGAACTATGGTTATAATCAAGGTCACTTTAAGACTGTCATACCCCCGTAACGTGTTTCTTGTAGAGGAACAATTTATCTCTCTATATCCCAACTTCTGTAAGAAAGAGAAAGGAACCACATTTATAGTAGCCCCATCATCAATCATGGCTCTCTTAATGCAATTGTTATAAACCTAGACCTGTAAAAATAAGGTAGGATCACCTCTTCGGGTAATTTCAGCATCAAATGACATCTTGTCTATATCGAAAACAAACTCAGTATCCCACTCGTTCTATCTTGGAGGATGTATGTCAAAGTCAATATGATTTATTTGAGCTCTAGGAGGTGGCGTAACATGGATTAGATGAACAAGACCTAGTGCTTTGAGAAATGTAGAACGATGCACAGGTGAATTCTTCAGCAAATCTAGAAATGAAATGTGATAAAAGGTCTTATTCAAATCCGATATTAAATTATAGGCTCCTACTAGTTTTGCGATTATAGGAACATCATCCTGTGGGAAGGAAATAACGAGAAGGGGTTGTGAAACATACTCCATCCAATTTATTGCATTAATTTCACACTTAACCTCTAACTCAACTAATCCCAATATTTTTTTGTTATCATTTGAACCAAGGTTAGGAGTGACTCGGGAGTTATTGGAAGTTGTCATTGTTTCCTATAGGAATGCCTTTGTTTGCATTTTGTGAATTTATCTTGAAAATTTCAATATTTGTAGGGAGCGGATCTCGAAATATGCTCACATTAGCGTTCTGAGGAGCTACAGGTCCTGTATAGTCAAATTGTGAGTTTGTTTTAGGATTTGCTAGGAACATGTCTACAAAGAGTTGCCTTTAGTTTCCAGGAAGTCTTTATAGAAATTTGTTACAATCGCGGTAATTCCTATCGTCATGACCTTGAACCTTATGGAAACCAAAATATAGGGTCGTAATCTCTTGGTCTTTGATAAGAATCTTGTTGTTGTTGATTATAATCTCGGTTGTATTTTTAAAATTGGTTTTTATAACCATGATTCGTTGTCCCTTGGCCAGAGTTTTGATACTGGTTTAGGCTTTGGGTTTGATTTTTATTTTGAGAGGGATGGTTTACGTTGAACATGTTGACAAAAGACATAATGCTAGGGTTTTTTTGATTTCCCAAGTTTTTGTTATTGTTAGTGTTTCTGTTGTTTGGAAAACCAAAATTCTTGGCTTGATCAGTAGCACCATTCATGGTAGCACCATGATTGCGATTCACATCCTTAAGTCATTGGTTTTTGGCACCATTGTTTTGATAATTTGTATTATTTTGATTTGGGGATACCAATTTACCATTGGGACCATAGGTCTTACACCAACTGTCTATAAAGGCTTGGTCAGTCCGAAGTGCTCCTTCTAACACTTCCTCATAACTGCAGAAAGGAAACTTTTGGACCTCTTCTTTAGTTTCTCAATTGAGCTAGTGAAGGAAAATATCGTAAAGTTCCATTTGGTCCATGTTCGGTACACTTGCAGAGGAATAGAGAGCTTGGTGCCATCTCTGGATGAAGTGGGTGACAAATTAATTTTTCTCCTGTCTAATATGCAGGAACTCCCTAATCCCTATACTCAACAACTTATTCATGTCAAATGCTTTGATGAATTTAGAAACAAGCTGTTTAAAGGAATGTATAGAAGCTTCTAGAATATGGTAATACCAATCTAATGCGATTCCTTCAAGAGTCTTTGGAAAGATCTTAGCCACTACAAAATCCCAAGGAAGAAATTCCCTGATAGTAGTAGCGTAGGACTTGATATGAGCATTTGGGTCTCCTTCTCCCTTAAATTTTGGAAGATCTTGAAATGGGCGTAGAAGCATGACACCACGTATGGTGAATTCAAGAGGATACTTTAAGTACTTAGCATACGTACCCATCATGTAAGATTCTACCATTGAAGATCCTTGATGAGGAGGAGGAGGAGGAGGAGGATTTGGATAAGATGCATTATAAGCATTGACAAAAATGTATTGGGTCCCTTGATATGGCATGTAGGGAGTAGGGATGGTATATGGTTCCATCTGGGGAGTTTTTGAATACATATGCACGTAAGGTGGGATAGTTCTAGGATATGGACTAGCAGGCGTAAAACCAGGGAACGTCGCATTTCCTGTTGTGTTGGAATTCAAGAACGCACTTCCAGAAAGCCCTTGCGTAGGATAAGCTTGATAAGGATGAGAACCCATCCCCTAGTGTGTCTAACCCTGTGAGAAGATCACCTGGATTTGAATGAACCTAATAACCTTGTTGTATAGTATATTGCATTGGTTGTTCATTGGAAAGGATGTATCCTTTGCTGTCAATTAGATACCCCATGTTCTACCCTACCGCATGTGTTGGTTGTGAAGTCTGGCAACTTTCTAGTTATCTAATCCTCCCTACTAAAGTAGAAATGAGATCGTTGGGAGAGGATTGAGTCCCTTGTGAGGGTGCCTGTAGCATAGGGTTTGATTGAGCAGGCTCATGATACCCTTTATGAATTGTTCAGTGTTATAATTCTTGTCTTCCTCAGATGTACAAATCTTAGGATAGGTATTCGAAATCTTAGAGGTTGAAGCCTTCATTCTATCTAAAGAATCTTATGAGGATTAGTTATTCATGCAAATAGATCATCCTTTATTGATTGGATGGAAATGTGAGGCCTTGACAAGACCCTATGGTAAGAACCTATTCAATTTGTGATAAAAACATGGTTTACATTGGGTTGAATGTATTGCATGTCTAACGGTTGATCACCCTCCTCCATCCTTACATAGCTAATTGGGTTTGAAGTGTAACTAGGGTAGGTTTAGATGTTGCTTGTGTAAGTATCACCCCACCTTGAAAGATAAGGGGATTGTTGTGGTTGCACGTTAGTGTAATATCTATCAGATCCAAATGGCCCACTAAACTCTCTTCCAAACATATTTTAGAAAATATAAAATACCTACCAAAATAGGGGAAGAAATGGAGAGGTGAGGTAACAACAATGAAAGAAAGGAAACAAGAAGGTATTAATCCTTCACATCGAGTTCACCAATTTGTATGGATGAAAATTGACATGCAAACTTCAACCGCACTCAACCCCTTGAGGTTGTGTTGGAGCAGCCGATGTTGAATGTGTGTGGCTAACTATAGGAGGGTCAGTGACTAAGATCTGGTAGTGTGAATTCCTGTTAGTTGAGTTGGCAAAGGAGAGATTTAAAGGCTATGAATGGGTAGCATAAATTCCCTATGGTTTGTTTTCCTAACTTGGATCTAAGCGCTAAAATAGTTTGAAGTGTCCAAATTAACTAAGATGAAACTAACAATCTATGCTACTGTTGAAAGGGAAACTAATCTAAACAAGTCACAAAATCGAAATATTGCAATTACAAACAACATTTTACTTCTATTCTAAATGATCAAAACTACTTATACACTAAAACTAAACAAGTAAAATAACCCGGTGTGGTTATTTGCCTATGCTGAGTGTATTGAATCTAAACTAACTTAAAATAAGAGCTTTTCCAAATGATCTATGATATGTAGACAACCTCTTGTAGATATTTTCTCCTTCAAATCCACAGGGATGGGAAGAAAAGGATCCATCACCAGGGCCTGCTATGAAAGATTTAAAGCCTCTTGGAAATTAACTAATTGCTTGTAAATGAAAGGAAATTGATTTCTAATCTATTTGATATGATGTAATAATGATAAATTATAAGAATGAAGGAAATCAAACAATAAATCTAACATGGAATTCACAGAACAAAGGTAAATCCATTTGTGCAGTAATTTTCTCCCTTAATTTATCCTTTCTTTCTTTGTGTGTCCATATGAGTCCAAGGGATTGGGAATGCAAGAACAAAAGTAAGAGGATGGCGCTTGAGCAATGATAGCTTGAAGGTAGTCTGGATGTAATGCAAGTAGAAGAGAGATAACACAAGAGATCTAAGCTTGTCCATGCAACTCCTTGCAAGATTGTGGCAGGAATATAATACAAGATACACAAAGATTCTCCACCTTTTGCTTGAATACAAGCATGGACTATATAAGAATGGAAGATGAGAGGTGCCTTCATGCATAAGGCAAGAAGGAGTAGTTCTGACCAATTAAATATATTTAAAAATAGGAGGAAGGAGAACCAAGTAATCAAAGATAATTTTAGACATTTCGACTCAAGGATGCATGCAAAAAGAGAAATTAAGTGAATAGTCGCATGTTAAAACACGTGTGAAGGATTTGAAAAAAGTGGGCAGGACTGCCGCCCTGTTTTGGGCAGCAGTTTCAGAACCGCCACCTAGGCAGGGTGGCGGTCCTAGCACTGAAGGTCAAAATATGCACAAAAAGAGACAGGAAGCTAGAAAAAGCACGATAAGGCTAAGTAAAGACATCTAGGCAATAAATATATACGGGGAAGGGAAATTAGAGCTCAAATACCTTCTTGAAAGGACTTGAATCATTATTGGGGACTTTTATAACCGTTTTCCATTAATGTAGCACATGCAATTTTGGGTGCGTACAATTATCCCAATGCAAGATACAATGGAGGATATTGGTTCATTGGTATAGCAGAGTGTTTATGTCAAAGAGAATCCCACATAAGTAATACAAGGGGAAAGTGTGAAGCAAATTAAATTTTGTGATAATAATGTTCACTATTTATAAGCTTGGAAAAATCAATTGGAAACTTCTGAGGCTCTAATAGAAGGCATACTTTTTTTATTTTCTGTAAAAACAAGACTATATTGTTGGAAATGATTGCTCAAGAGGGCCAGATGCGACAATTGGTCCAAATTAGGAAATTGAGTGCATGATCCTGACAGATTATTAATAGTGATCTGGATGATGTTAATACTTTGAGCTTCAACTATTTTGACATCATCATATCCAGAACACGGTAGTTAAAGAGAAATCACATGAACCATTTGAAAAAAACGTCCAATAAGATATATATCAACATAAGAAAATGAAAGTAATGAAGAAAAACAATGGTGAGATCTCATTAGTGCAGAAACAAATGTTATGGTCTTTCAAATATTCCTAGAGTATGGGAAATTGTGATATGGATTCTACTCATGAGTAGGATTGAGGTGAAGAACAAAATACATTCATTTGTGCAGGATGCAGAACGAATGCTGCTATTGTTTATATCTGTCAAAGTAGTCAACTTTGGAGTTTGATATCCCGAAGCAGGGTGATTTTCGTGAAAAACCCAATCAATTCCCACAATTTTAATCATGTTAAGGTTTTTCTATACCCATTCTCAAAATCCTATATCCTCATTTGATATATTTCATGGACCCAAATAAAACACAGTTCGTTTGAATTTCTCTACGCACACAGTTTCAGATTGTCAAAAGGCCTACTTTGAGAATCCATATTTTGGGCTTGCGTGATTGTCAAGAATAACGGTTTGGTTCTTTGGATTCTCCCCACCTTTATGTACTCCTTTTCCATGTTAAAAATTCACAACACCTCATTTTGTATTTTTTGTGGACCCAAAATCAAAGGCAATTTGTTTGATTTTGCTGCGCGCACAGTGTTTAACCTGTTAAGGGGACTCACTTTGAGATTCAATATTTTGAAATTGGATGTTTGTCAAGAGAAAAGGATTGGTTTTTTGGATTTTCCCCACCTTCATGTGTGCCCTTATTAATTTTTAGATTCCCAAGGTGACGTTTGGTATTTTTCCTAGACCAAAACGAAACAAAATTTTCACAGTTTCACACCTACATTTTCTTGTAAGTTTTAGAGAAGTCATATTTGACCTATAATATTTGATTAAAGAATTTTATTTGGGAAAAAACCCTTTGATATGAAAATTTTTGGTACCTTAATAGACTCCCTCATCCAGTGATAGTTTCTGAGAACAATATTTGCTATTTTTTCCAGGGTAGTTTCAAAGGTGATTTGTTCAGTTTTGAAGTCTAGAAGCAATAGCCAGAAATCACACTTCTATCATGTCTTCACAATCATGTCATCTTCAAAAAAAGTAGTGTTGCGGTATGATTTCCAAGGAATTCTACCTACCTCGATGCTCCATTCAGAGTATGAGAACATCACTGATACCAAATTGGGACATGTCGACGTAAGTCGGTTCTATGATCACGTATCAACCGAAGGTGAGTCAGAAGTTTCTCGAAGCTTGTTTCGAAGCGGTATCTCATGCGCAAAAACCTTCCCAGTGTCTGTACAAAGTCCCAAATTGGTCATCACCTGTGTGGATCACTACGACACCTGCACAACATGGTGATTCAACTCCAACGGCTCCGAAGTGGAAGAGACCTTGACTTGTGAGATCTCAGTCTCATCTCTGCATCACTGGTGCTTCTTAATGGCACCAATGGGTCACCTATGACTTCCTCATTATGCATTATAGGTCATAGAAATTGGAAGAGGTCTCTTCAGAGCCCAAAATCTATTGTTTATCGGTAGAGATCAATAATGGGAGGAGTGTGTCCTGCATCAATTGTCTTTACTTGATCGTTAGGGGGGATCTATTCATTAAAAAACCAAGACTAATGGAAAGTGTGGTTGTGTGGATTATCAAGCAAGGAAACATCATTCAAGCATGTCCCTATCAAATCTCAGTTAATAGTGGGCGTAATACTTTATCGACCAGTCTTAAAGTTGGAGCGATCTCGAATTGGATGATCGTGAGAGAATTAGAATGGCAACACTTTAGGATGGTGACAAAGATGAAAGACATAACTCCATGAAGTGAACTACAATATTAACTCTTGGAAGAGATTCTCAATGGAGAAATATCAAGATATATATTTTGACAAGCAGAGGTGGTGGGATGTGGTGATAGCACAAATTGAAAATTGTGAATCCACTAGGAGCAAAGTCATCACAATGAGGAACACTCCAATGACATTGAGTATCTCATCCTAGCCCAATGCTGCTTATGATTCTTACCCCAACTCATTTGAAGACAAGGTGCTTGAGCTACACCAAACTCATAGTAATTCTGGAATTCAAATTGTGAATGAAGAAAAAATTTCCTTACACTAGAATGCTGCTCAAACAGAGAGGTAGATGAATTACTCAAGTTTTCAAGTTCAACTCTCTTGTCATATGTAGGATTGTGGAGCATGGTCAATGAGTTCATTCTCGTATGACCAGAATAGGCGGACTCTTGGCCAAATGGATAAGGCACTAATTCTAGGTGTCTTAATCTAGGTGGCATGTTGGTGACTAAGATGTCTATGTGTATGTCCAAGTAATCTAAGTGGGGTCCACATGTACCCAATTCATTATTGTAATAATTGATTGGGTCATTTAAGTTATAAAGTTGTAATATTTTAATAAAGTAACATTACTTTATTAAAATAAAGTCATAAAGTTATATTATTTTAATAAATTCATTTTACTTTATTAAAATAATGTTATATTCATCAAATGACCTAATTGTGCCTTAAAGTAACCCTAACTACTTTTCAACCAATTTTGTGGTCATAAAAGGGAGTTAGGGGCTCATTTGTAAGGGGATAGAACTTTATGTCTAGAGATGGGAATTGTGAGGAACTTTGAATCCTTTGGTCCCAGTGGTTATAATTTGGAGGAACTTTGTAGTCCTTGGGCATTAGCAGTTGGAAGTTAGATGGACTTTGGACCTTTTTCCTCTCAAAAAAATCTTGAAGGTAGAGGAACTTTGTGTCCTTAACTCTCAAGGCATGGAAGTAGATGGAATTTTGTGTCTAGATACTTCAATAGGAGATTCAAGAGAACTTTGATTCTATGAATCTCTTGGAGGTTGCTTATTGTAAATACTTAGTTGAATAAGAAATATAGGGATGATTGTAGAACTTTGTTTCTTCATATTCTTGGTGGTTGTATGTGTTCTTATGTCATATGTAATATTTAATTTCTCTTCTATACAAAGTACTCATATGTAATCTCTTTATTATTCATGGTGTACTTTCTAGTATGTAGGAATGAGATCTGCATTTGCTTGTCCTTGTATGCTCCCCCTCTACATTCTTTCCACTTTCTTTCCTACTTCCTCCCCCTCTCGTTCCATCTCTCTCTTTCCTTTTTTTCTCCTTTCAGGTACTTTCATGGTCAGAAGTATCCAAACCCCTTAAAACCCATCATACAAGGGAGCTGACCCTCTCAAATGCAAAGGTTAGATCACCATGTCAGTAGGTGATCTCTCTAATGTTGCAAAATTTATGTTAGATAAAGTAGGTGAGCATGTGTAGAAGACCAAATGACCAAAGTGACATAAATATTTTCTAATAGTTTTTGGCGACTCTACTAGGGAACAAAATTTCTACTATTCGGTCCTCATATCAAGGAACCTCCTCTAGAATGGAGGCGGACGACTCTGTTGATACGAAATACCAAGTGCCTATCTTTTTACAATTCACATAATGGCTTTAGTTTCACCCACTCCATGGGTAAACCATTTGAGCCCTTTGGAATTTGCACAATATTCTCCCTTACCACCTGGGTCAAGGAAGAACTTCCCAAATTTTTCTGGAGATGACTCTCAAGATGCAGGTAATCATATTCTTGCTTTCATTGTTGCATGTAGAATTCTTGGTGTGTAGGAAGAAGATGTTTCAGTGAGATTATTTATTAAAACACTCATTGGTCCTACTAAAAATTAGTACCAACATTCAGAGATTGGTTGCATTAAAATATGGGATAGCATAAAGACCAAGTTCCTATTAATACAAAATTAAAGCACCCCCCAAATGGCCTGAGTGTGAATGGGGCATCTGGTGTAATATGCATAACATGGGTCCATCTCTCAAGTTATGGGGCTTGCGAACTTGAGATGGACCTTTAGAGAAGGAAAAATTCCTCTACCTAATCCTAATGTTAAACTACTCCTAGAAATGGAAATGTAACTATCCTAACACTAACCTAGACTTTCCAAGCGACTAGGGAATAAAGAGATGCATAAAATGAAATTCTTAAAATAAGGAGGGTGATAGCACCAATAAAGGGGTGAGATACTCTGTTGATGGAGGATGAAAAAGGAAAAAGGGGGCTGAGGGAGGTCAGACAAATGTGACACAGACCCAAATCCTAATCTACTATAAAAAATCCATGGAACACAACATCATAAACATGTAAGTGAAAGAACATGCACAAAATAAATCAATAATAATGGAGAGGAAAGAAAATATAATAAAAATGAGCTAGGATTGAAGAAACACCACAAAACACAAATTTTATTGCTTCAAAGTATGCACATACCATTACATTTGATGCACAATGACTGTTAGGCCTAAGAGAACGTTCACAACTCAAATGGAGTTGAGGGAAAATTTTGTAAGAGTTTCCCTAGCTCCCAGAATGTCTCCTAAAAAATGAGGGGTTTGATTGCTTTATATAGCCATTTTCACCCACCCACATTAAATAGGTAAGAGCACCCATACAATTTCTCTTCCCGAGGGTAATTATATCAGAAAAGACATGGGTGCCATACAACATTAATACCCATTATTGGGATGTCATTCGTTCACCTACCCTCATCTTGCCTGGGACTCGTGAGCCGACCAACCATGTAACCCGTTCAACTGCACCATACTGCCTCCGGGCTTCTAGCCTCATGATCCATCTAACCATGCATCACATGACTTTGACCATCCAACCATGGGGGGTTAGACGTCGTCCAACTATATGGGCCGTACATTACTGTGGTCACCGACCAACCTCACTCGACATCTCTACATTGTGGTTCATCCAACCTGAGGGGGGTTGGATGACCATTTATTTCTATCTGTACAATGAGCTACCCAACCAACCTGATGGTTGTCCATCTACTGGGCCGACTAACTTCAGTACCCATCTAACCTAGCATCCATACGACTGCTTGGATGACCAACCTGGATACCCATCCAACCTGGGGTCCATATAATTACTGGGATGACCAACCTAGCGATTTGACCAATTTGTGTGTCATGTAAATGTGAGGGGTGTGACAGGCATCTAAAAATATCCATACACATCGAAAAATGTAACCCAACCAACCCAGTCATCCAACCTAGCCAACCAACTGAACCGAAAAACTTGACCGATCAACCTAGCTGACCAACCTAGCTGACTAACTTGGCTGTCCATCTCTCATCCATACAATGCTTCACCCATACGACCCATCCATCCAACCCAACCAACCAACCTAGTCGACCAACCCAGCTGACCAACCTAGCTAACCAACCCAGCCGACCAACCTTGTTGACCAACTTGGCCATCCATCCTAGTGACCTTTTCTAATTTCACAATGTACCTGACCAACAACTCGAACATTCTCCATGGCGAACTGGCCAAATTGGCCAAGCCAAAACATGGGATGCCTTTCTCTTCTAATGGGATTGAAATTTGATGGTCATCTGCCCATCCAAGAATTATGAATGAATAATTCCATTTATGATGATTTATCCAAATTAACCCAGGGGGTAAATTTGGGATAAAAGTTCCTGGAAAGATTTAATCTTGTCATTAACTCGCATGCACTCCTTTCTGAGCTGATTCAAATCCAAAAGAATGAAGCAGAAGGATGAGGGACTTCATTGAAAGATTCAGCTAGTTAGTGGAGATTATTCTACACAATGATCAGCCTAGTGTAAATAATCAATTGTGCTTCTTCATTGCCGCTCTTCATCTGAAGATTCGGTTCTTCTTGTATAAGGAGAAAGTTAAAGACTTACATGTTTCTCAACAAAAATCCATTCACCTTGAAGATGTCATGATTCTCTCTAACATGATACAAAAGAAGAGTGTTGAATCTACTTCAAATTCTCTGGATCTGCAACCACTTGTGGAGAAGCAAAAGCTCTGTGTAAAAATTCGACATACTCCACAAGAAATAATTCAAGAAAGTGTGCCTGAGTCTTCCCAACAAACCTCAAAGAAATAAATATTGAAATTGAGCGGAAAACCTCTCGGTTTTTTAATTCTCACCATTTTTGGAGAACATGACTTGCCGAAAAACTCAGTGATTGAGTCAAATGACAACAAAGTGTTTGGTGTGTACCTTTCAAAGCGCAAGGATTGTTTTGAAAAATCTGACATCACCGTGTGAGGGAAAGAATTATTAAAATTCTTGTGAGCTCAACCATCTTCGAAATGAAGATGAAAATGAAGATGTTCCAGTACGTCTTTCTTCTCCTGAAATTCCAAGCTTCATCGCTAACAAGTTTCAATCTCCCAGACCCTCTTGTTTGCATTTATCCGCAAATGTGGAATTCCCCACCGTGGATCTCAACAACCACCATCTTGAAGATGAATCAAATGTTGAGTTACAATTTCAAATATCACACTCATTGAAGGATGTAAATTGTGAAGAAGTCTCCTCTTTGTAAACACACATGTATCATGGTGGCAGAGACTCATATTCTACGAAGGTAAAGAATTATTTTTTCATATAAGATGACACTGACATGTTTCAAGGTCTCTTCCCGAACCTTCAAAAGGAATCACACCATTTAGAGGAGGAAAGCTATGAGATTGGTCAAGGAATTCTTTCCATTCCTACATACATGCATGATGACGAAGATGAAGACAACGAAGCAATTCAAGTTTTTGACAATCAATGGCTCGACGTAAATCTCAGGAATCTACCGTTTCTGTGTCTTCCTCTTGAATATTTTGCAACATACGAAGATGGTGAGATGCAAGATCTCAATTTGGCATACTTGTCAAAGTTGTAGGAGGAATTCCATACACATTCAAATCATGCTCTCAACCGTGAAGTGGTTCGACTTGTGGAAGCCTTGTAATGTAAGTATGAGGAACTAGAGATGACTAAAGAAATGCAACAATGTCTTCACTCATCAAACAAAGTTTTTAATCAATAGAAATTCATTTCAAATCAAACTTTTAAGACACACAATGAAGATCAATCTCATGATGAAGATTATTTTGAGGTATGTGATTTTTCTATCAAAGCAGGTATACAAATGGAATAGGAAGGTCTAGATGCATCTCATGATCTTATCATAGGCCATATCAAATAAGGAATAATTGAATATCTCATCGTCCATGATGATTCAGACATTGAACACTATTCTCCACATTGTGATAAAAATGACATCGAGAAGGTGTCACCCGATTACCATTCTCCATAGGAATCTTCACTCACTAAAGGAAGTACTGAAGCAATCCAAAGGATTCCCATCAAACTAAAGGAAGAACAAAGTAGGTAACATCAAACTGATAGAGTTGTGCATAAGTTGGCACCAAAAGTAAACTAGGTAAAGTGTGAAGGATTCGTTCAGGATCCATGCAAGGGAGTGAGCCAAATTTTGAAATGGATGGAAAAGGAATCCTATCCATAATGGAGAAAGGTTCCTTACACATTGTCAAATTCATCAGCTCCAGACTTGTAAGAATTCAACATCCTTCTTCATAGCATGAATGGATTCCTCTACTTCATTCTTCTTATAAATAAAATTCTAGTGATCAACTTGTTCAAGTTCACTCTTTTTCCCTTCTGGAAAATTGGTGAGTTTGACCCACTCTTTCGCAAGGGATCTTGTTTCTTGTAACTTGTCAATGGGTTTGCATATTCCATATTTGTCCTTGTGTCGTCCCATTGTACATAAGTTTTTTTGTTCCCTTTCATTTCCCATTTTCCCCTTTCATGTTTGCTTTGTTTTTTCCTTGTTTCCCCGTGTCTTTCAATAAAGGTTAGTTCATCTCGACAAAGGTTTCATTTTTACTCATGTTTTGATTTGGGGTTCATGTTTGGGTCCATAAAGTCCTTGTCCCCAATTAGATCCAGCTATTGTCATGGAATTTTTAAGCATTACAAATTTATGTAAATTTCTGAAATTTTAAAAATTCCCTTCCCCCATATTTTACGCAAGGTCATTCCACACAACCCCACGTCCATTCACCCCCTATCCAGTCTTCATAAGATCCCGCGTCAAGTGATTTTCTTGTCTGACCTACTTTTTGCGAGCTAGTAATGCAATTAACTAGTTTGATTTAGTTGCAATATTCATTATTTGTAATTAAATTAAATTAGTTAGTTAGTTTTGAAATAATTAATCCTTTTAATTTTTAAATTGCACAATTCAAGTGGAGTTGGGGAGAAATTGGGACTTCACATCCATCTGTCATGTGTCTGGATGTACCACTTCTTCCATTTTTTTGCATGCAGGAAATTTACCTTGGCTTTCACCCACTTTTCTTCCTCATGCCATAACTATCACTTCTTCCTACATTTATTCCCATATCCTATATTCTCGGTAACTACCTTTCCACTCCATTTTACCCAGCTCCACTCCCGCATAACTACTTCTTTTGATCAAGAAGAAGAAGTTGATCCAGTTACGACAATGAATATATTAGGAGACGGTTGAACATGAGAGGCAAACAAGAAGGCCATATTGAAGAACTCACCCATTACAAAGAAATCCTGCCCATGCAAACCATTTGAAACACATTTCCAAGGAATATTTCAAGAGAACACTACCAAGACAAGAACAAAACCATGAGAATGGAATAACCAGAGAAGAGGGAAGGACACACAACTGTTTGAATAAGCCAATCCAACACAAAAGCACCACCCATGCAGACAATAAAGGAAAAGAAATTAGTCATGTAGGCCCAATGAAGAATCAATTACAACTAGAAAATTTAGTGAAGGCTATACTAGTGTAAGATACAATGGAGGAAATGGGTTCATTGGTATAACAAAGTCTTTATGTCAAAGAGAAGCCCATATAAACAATACGCGGGGAAAGTGTGAAACAAATTAAATTTTGTGATAATAATGTTCACTATTTGTAAGATTGGATAAATCAATTGGAAATTTCCGAGGATCCGATATAAGGCATTCTTTTGTTATTTTTTGCAAAAACAAGACTATATTGGTTTACATGGTTGCTCAAGCGGGCCAGATGTGGCTATTGGTTCAAATTGGGAAATTGAGTGTAGGAGCCTAACAAATTATTAATACTGATTTGGATGATGTTAATACTTTGAGCTTAAACTCTTTGACATCATTGTATCCAGAACACAGAATTTAAAGAGAAATCATGTGAACCTTTTGAAAAAATGTCAAATAAGATATATGTAGACACCCATAATTACACCCAAGCAATTTAAATACTTAAGTTACGTTAATTATCATCTTTCTCGCAAATCGACGACATATCGTCAAAAGCACTCATTTTCTCTCATATCATCATTAATTAATTACACTAAACTAATTAATTAAGTTGCCTATCCAACAAATATCCTAATTAACGACCTTCCGTTAATAAATCACCCCTTCTACCTAGACTAATTAATTATTATTAATTAATTAGCTTTCCCTTCCATTTAACCAATAAATCAATATTTAATTGATTTAATCCCCTTCTAATATCCTAAATCGTACTAATATTCCTCTAATTATCTTCTATAAGCTTACATCTACCTATTAGTTAATCCCCTTTGATTAATTAAAACACCCCCCAACTCCCATGACTTGCTAAGCATAAATTAAACCCTTCTAAAGTAAGGTTACCTTTAATAAAGCAACCTTATCCATTCCTAATCATGTTTTACCTTTATCCCACATGCAAAGGGATGAAGTGTTTCCTTAATCCATTGGGCTATATAAGGAGCCCTCCTTCTACCTTTATACCTACACCTAAACTCCTTAGATAGAAAATGCAAAACATATAGCAAAGAGACTAAGAGCTTGCACCTTGTTTTCTTGAGAGTTCATCATCTTAAAGAGTTAAGCCTCTTTCTTAAAGTGCTTGGGTTATATGGGAGGTGTCAAAAGGGTCTTGTAGCCTAACTTTGATTAGCCCCCATTCCTAGGTTCTTGGAGCATTAAGGACAACTGTTTTTGATAGCCATGGTACCTACCTAGCTTCCTTCATTTATATATTGTTAGAGAATAGAGGATATTTAGGTGCTTAACATAGTTGATTTCATAGTTTTGTATTGATAATTGTTAGCATCTAACTCTTGATTAATTCTTATCATGATGGTGTTTATGATGTTGTTTAATTCTTGTTAATTAAGACTATTTAGGTGTTAGTCTTTGTTTACATTAGCATTAGTTTAAAAACAACACTTGCACACATTTGGCATGCCCGGTGGGACTTACTCCATTGTCCTTTGCACTTAATTTCAAGTTTTTGTAGTTAAGTTTCATTTTTGGTTACTAACCCTCTTTTACACATGTTGATCTAACTTGTTTTTCTTAACTTGTTTTGTTGAGTTTGCATGTGTTGAGTATTCCTTGTAGGTATAAAGGAGGTGAAGTGCTGTAAAAATTGGAATTTATGGGAAAATTTCGATATTTTTCTATGTTTCATTTTTAGAGCTTACTTTTTTAACATTCTACATGTTAGTTTTGTCAATTTCTTGAAAATTTTAAATCCTTGAGCATGTAGGTTAGTGTTTGATAGTGCTGAGTCTTCTATTTACATATTAATGTGGTGGGTTACTGTCAAAATTTAATCTTGGTGAGAAAATTTTAAGATTTCATTATGTTTTCATTTTTAGAGCTTACTTTTTCATCATTCTACATGCTAGTTTTGTCAATTTCTTGAAAATTTTAAATTCTTGAGCATGTATGTTAATGTTTGATAGCATTGAGTCTTCTATTCATATATTGATGTGATGGGTTGTTATCAAAATTGAATCTTGGTTGGAAAATTTTTCCCATTTTGTAGATTAAGAGACGTTTTTTTTTACATTTTTTGAGTGCATGTCAAGTGCATACACGTGAGCATAAAAGCATATGCGTAACCCATCTTCTGAAGGCCATAAATTTTACTCCCGAACTCGAAATGAATCCATTTTTTTTGCGTTGGAAAGGTATTGAAGTTAAATATGCAATGCAAACATAAATTTGGGATTTATAATTACAGAAATTATAGGTTTTTTTGTTAGTTTAAAACTGGTCATTTTCTAACATGTCTAATGTTTTGATGAATGTTGTATTTCCATGCTTACTCGATTTAGACCAAAGTGTGTGTATGCTCTTCTCTTACACCTTTTGGTGATATTGAGAATCAAAAACAAATTTGATCTCTATCTTTTTAACATTGGAATTAAATTTGGAAATTTGATTATTCATTTTGTTTAAGGGAATGAATCTTTACAAAGCATTTTTCAATGGTCCTTTGATTTGAAGTTTTCCATTTCTATATAGTTGGGATAAAGTTTTTGTATGCTCTTCTCTTGCACCTTAGGGTGATCTTGACAATCAAAAGCAACTTTAGTCTTCATTTTCTAACATTTGATAAATTGGAAACTTCATCTTTCACTTTTGGTTTAGGGGAATGAATATTTATCAAGAATTATTTATGGTTTATTGATTGAAAAAAAATTCTTTACTTTTAGTTGGATTATTTGTTGTGTATGCTATTCTCTTGCATCTTAGGGTGATCTTGAGAATCAAAAGTAACTTTAGTCTTCATTTTCTAACATTTGGTAAATTGGAAACTTCATCTTTCACTTTTGGTTTAGGGGAATGAACATTTATCAAGAATTTTGTATGGTTCATTGATTGAAAAGATTTTCTTTACTTTTTAGTTGGATTATTTGTTGTGTATGATCTTCTCTTGCATCCTTGGATGGTCTTGAGAATCAAAAGTAACTCTTAATCCTCTTTTAAATAATGTGATTTTCTTGGAGAACTACTAACGCTTGAGTGCAGGACCTAAAAACGCTTGTCAAAGAAAGGAGGAATCAAAATGAAATCAAAAACTACTAATACAGTTGTTATACAGGTTGCCAAAAGGTGTTCAAGAAAACCACACCTAATTAAACAAGATAAAAAGAACAACATATTCAAAACATTGTATTGCAAGTTTCAGAAAAGGGTACGTCCCTCTCCGTTCAACTGGAATGTTAGGTTGTGGAGCCTATTTTTTCATGTGTGAAAGTGTTGAAGACTGTACAGTAAGAGTACTGTACACTTTTCATGTATCCTCGTCGGGGTTTGGGGTCGGGCCAGGCCCTGAGCGGGGGGTCCGTGGGCAGCAGCCCCCAGTAGTAGGGGTTCGAGGGCGCAACCCTCGAAAATAATTTTTTTAGGCGTACAATTTTTTGGCCACGAAAAATGCACCTGACATATTGGGAAACGTGCTTTTCTCATATGGGTGAGTTTTTTTGACCCATAGGTTTATGGGACGGGTTTTTCCCATGGTTTTAATACCCACGGTTTTGTAAAATTGCTTAAACAGTTGTCTATTTATATGGTCTTATGCATATGATAGATGTACAAGCAAATGTATTGCAGATGTGTTTTGAATTCGACTGTGAATTCTGTAGAGTTTGTTGAGCATAGCTCCAAACGGATCTGGGTATTGTATTGAGAGAGCGGTGGCTTGTAATAAAATCTGAGCAAGTGATTCTTGGTGGACATAGCCCAAATTGGGGTGAACCACATTAAATAATGTCTCTTTGTGTTGTGTTATTTTATTTTGTAATTTTATTTGAGATCTGTAATAATTTCTGCATATTAGTTTCTACTGTTGCGATTCTGTGAGGGATTATTCCGCATATTTTATCCCTTATTTCCTAACAATTGGTATCAGAGCCTGGTTTGGTTTTCTGAAGTGTTGAATCACAGGGAAAGTTTTTAGCTTGAGTGGGAGCTATGGCAGATGAAGGAAGATCTAGGGTTGATAAATTCAACGGGTAGAATTTCAGTCTTAGGAAGATGCAGATGGAAGATTACCTTTATCAGAAGGATCTTTATACACCATTGTCTGAGAAAGTGAACAAACCCTCAAGTATGACAGATGCAGAATGAGATTTGTTGGATCGGAAGGCACTTGGAACGATCCGGCTGAGTCTTGCATCTTCGGTATTATTTAATGTTTCAAAGGAAAAGACTACAAAAGATCTAATGGATGTATTAGGGAAGTTGTATGAAAAACCCTCTATCTCTAATAAGATATTTTTAATGAAAAAGTTGTTTAATATGAAGATGTCTGAGAATAGTTCAGTAGCAGGTCATTTAAATGATTTCAATATGGTAGTGAATATGCTAGCTTTGGTTACAATAGAATTTGATGAAGAAGTTAGGGCTTTATTAATTCTGTGC
Organism: Taxus chinensis; assembly: GCA_019776745.2. NCBI lineage: Eukaryota > Viridiplantae > Streptophyta > Pinopsida > Cupressales > Taxaceae > Taxus > Taxus chinensis. The sequence goes on from CM034150.1 coordinate 882,690,761, forward strand.
TCTTTACCTGAGAGTTGGAATAGCCTGGTAATGGCGGTAAGTAACTCGGTTCCAGCTAACTCGAATTTGAAGTTTGAGGATGTTGTAGGGGTGATTCTAAGCGAGGAAATGTGAAGAAAAAAATCTGGGGAATTTTTTACTTCAGGGAATGCTTTGACAGTAGAAACTAGAGGGAGACAGAAGAATATAGGAAACTGTGGAAAATCAAAAGATCGGGCAAGGTCAAAATCTAAGAACAAGATTGTATGCTGAAATTGTGGAAAGCCTGGGCATGCAAAGAAGGACTGTTGGGAGCTTCAGGATAAGAAGAAACAATAAGAAGAAAATAAGGAGGAAAATGTGGCAACGGGTAATGTATGTCAGGATGCGTTGATTCTTTCTTTGCACAATATTACTGAATCTTAGGTTTTAGATTCAGGGGCTTCTTTCCATGCTTCTCCACATAGGCATTATTTTGTTGATTATGTTCAAGGAGATTTTGGGCATGTTTTTCTTGGTGATGATGAGCCTTGCAGTATAGTTGGAAAAGGTTCTGTTCAGGTTAAGATGCAGAATGGGAATACATGGCTATTAAAGGATGTCAGACATGTGCCTACATTAAGACGAAATTTGATATCGGCAGGGAAGTTGGAAAGTGATGGTTGTACTATGATATTTACAGTAGACTCTTGGAAGGTTACCAAGGGTGCTCTTGTGGTGGCAAGAGGTAAGAAGTTTGGAACCTTGTATTTAACCACTGATAGTACTAATGATTGTAATCTTGTGGCTTCAGATGCAGATAAAACATTATGGCACTATAGGCTCGGTCATATGAGCCATAAGGGCATGAACATCATAAAGAAGAATTTTCCTGGATATACAGAAACAGGTTTCGATTTCTGTGAGAACTGCATATATGGGAAACAGAAGCGAGTAAGGTTTCTCAAGGTTGGACCTACAAAGAAAGAGATTAAGTTAGAGCTGGTGCATTCTGATGTGTGGGGGCCGGCTCAGGTATCATCTCTTGGGGGTTCAAGTTATTATGTTACTTTTATTGATGATGTAATAAGGAAAGTTTGGGTTTATTGTATTAGAAACAAATCTGATGTATTTGACACTTTTGTTAAATGGAAAGCCTTGGTAGAGAATGAAACAGGTCTTAAGCTAAAATGTCTCAGGTCAGATAATGGAGGGGAGTATTGCAGCAATGAATTTGATGATTATTATTCTAAGAATGGAATCCGCAGGAAAAAGATGGTTCCAGGAACTCTGCAACAGAATGGGGTATCAGAAAGGATGAACAGAACAATAATGGAACGTGCTAAGAGTATGAGGTTACATGCAGGACTGCCTCTTTCTTTTTGGGTAGAAGCAGTGAGCACAGTGGTGTACTTGATAAACAGAGGACCCTCAAGTGCCTTGAATGGAGGCATACTTGAGGATGCTTGGTCTGGTAAGAAAGTTGATTATTCATTTCTTAGAGTCTTTGGATGTGAGATGTTTGTTCACATAGACAAGGATGATAAAACTAAGCTAGAGGCTAAATCAGAAAAATTTACTTTCATTGGTTATGGTGGTGATGAATTTGGATATAAATGTTGGAGTATTAAGGATAAGAAAATCATTCGATCTAGGGATGTGGTCTTTAATGAGAAAGTCATGTATAAGCAGCAGTTGCAGGAAAACAGGGAAGAATCCAAGAAAGAATATGCAGCAGTAGAGGATCTTCCAGATGGGAAAGTGACACATGAATTAGTTCAGGAACCCCCTCAACAGGAACCCCAAACTCCTATATTGAGGAGGTCTTCTAGGGTAAGAAGAGAACCTGAAAGTTTTTCTCCTTCTCTTTATTATTTATTACTCACTGATAGTGGAGAACTAGAGAGTTTTGATGAAGCAATGCAGGTAGATGCTAGGAAGAAGGGGGAGCAAGCCATGGATGAGAAGCATTAGGCTCTCATGGAGAACCAGACATAGAATTTGGTAAAGCTACCTGAAGGAAAAAGAGCATTACAGAATAAGTGGGTGTTTAGAGTCAAAGAGGAAGAAGGAGGCAAGAAAAGATAAAAGGCCTGGTTTGTGGTCAAGGGGTTTGCACAGAAAAAAGGTATAGATTTTGATGAGATTTTTTCTCCTGTAGTAAAAATGACTTCTATCAGAATTTTTCTTGGAATAGTGGCAGCAGAAGACTTGCACTTAGAACAATTAGATGTAAAGACTGCATTTCTCCATGGTGATTTGGAGGAGGAGCTATATATGCAGCAACCAGAAGGATATGAAGTCAAAGGTAAAGAGGAGATGGTGTGCAAACTGAAGAAGAGCTTGTATGGCCTGAAACAAGCTCCACGTCAATGGTATAAGAAATTTGATAGCTTCATGATGGAGCAAGGTTATATCAGATATCATTTTGACCATTGTGTGTATAAAAAGAAATTTGAGGATGGGAAGTTATATTATCCTGTGTTTGTATGTTGATGACATGCTGGTTGTAGGTAAAAACATGCAGGAAATAAAAGTACTCAAGAAGCAGCTAAGTGAGTCATTTGCTATGAAGGATTTGGGTGCAGCCAAACAAATCCTTGGTATGAGGATATCTCAGGATAGGAAGGAACGGAAGCTGACTTTATCTCAGGAAGAGTACATTAAGAAGGTCTTGGAGAGGTTTAATATGCAGGATGCTAAACCGGTTGGGACTCCTTTGGTAGGCCATTTCAAGTTATCAAAGGAGCAGTGTCCCAATACAGAGCAGGAAAGAAACCAGATGTCCAAGGTACCTTACTCATCAGCAGTTGGTAGTTTGATGTATGCTATGGTGTGCACTAGGCTTGATATTGCCCATGCAGTGGGAGCTGTGAGTAGATTTATGAGTGATCCAGGTAAAGAGCATTGAAAAGTAGTAAAGTGGATCCTTCGGTATTTGAGAGGGACCATGGGGACAGTTTTGTGCTACAGTGGATCAAACACCACCTTTACGTGGTTATGTAGATTCAGATATGGCTAGAGATGTAGACAACAGGAGGAGCACGACAGGTTATATTTACACTGTAGGTGGGACAACAGTGAGCTGGATTTCACGACTACAGAAGCTGGTGGCTTTGTCAACCACAGAGGCTGAGTATGTTGCTGCCACAGAGGCAAGCAAAGAGATGATTTGGTTACAACAATTGCTTGAGGAGTTGGGGCATAAGTAGGAGGAATGTAAGCTGCATAGTGATAGTCAAAGTGCTATACACCTAGCTAAGAACTCTGCTTTCCACTCTAGGACAAAGCATATATAGTTAAGGTACCATTTCATCAGGACAGCTTTAGAGGAAGAGAAGTTGAAGTTGGAGAAGATTCATACCAGTCAGAATCCTGCAGACATGATTGACCAAGGTGGTCACAAGGGAAAAACTGAAGTTGTGTTCAGCTTTGGTTGGTCTTCACAGAAACTAGTGAAGGGTTGAGAAGCTTGCTCAGAGGAAAACTAGTCTCCAAGTGGGAGATTGTTAGGTTGTGGAGCCTATTTTTTCATGTGTGAAAGTGTTGAAGACTGTACACTAAGAGTACTATACACTTTTCATGTATCCTCGCCGGGGTTTGGGGGCGCAGCCCCTGAAAATAATTTTTTTAGGTGTAAAATTTTTTGGCCTCAAAAAATGCACCCGACATATCGGGAAACGTGCTTTTCTCATATGGGTGAGTTTTTTTGACCCATAGGTTTATGGGACAGGTTTTTCCCATGGTTTTGATACCCACAGTTTTGTAAAACTGCTTAAGCAGTTGTCTATTTATATGGTCTTATGCATATGATAGATGTATAAGCAAATGTATTGCAGATGTGTTTTGAATTCGGCTATGAATTTTGTAGAGTTTGTTGAGCATAGCTCCAAACGGATCTGGGTATTGTATTGAGAGAGTGGTGGCTTGTAATAAAATCTAAGCAAGTGATTCTTGGTGGACGTAGCCCAAATTGGGTGAACCACGTTAAATACTGTCTCTTTGTGTTGCTTTATTTTATTCTACAATTTTATTTGAGATCTGTAATAATTTCTGCATATTAGTTTCTACTATTGCGATTCTGTGAGGGATTATTCCGCATATTTTATCCCTTATTTCCTAACATGGAACATAACCCCTTTGGCATAATGCCTTAAGCTATAACAATGGGGGTGGTTCCAGGAACCCCAAAGTAGTCCACGTAAGAGGGAACCTTGTGGACAAAACAGGAAATGCTCCGCATTACCTACTTGACTAGTGATTCCTTTGTGAGAATAACATTACAAGTTGTCCATTGTGGTGACCCTAGTGATAGTACACATAGACGTACTAGTTGCATACTGTTCTTGAAGGGGGTAAAGTAAAGACGAGAATACTCCCAAACTGGTCAGTGTGACTTTTTGGGTAAATCACGCTCGCTTGTGGCAACTTTGTAACACCTAGGGTGAGAGAACCACCTAGGAGAATATACTTTGGCCAGGAGCCCACTTTGACCATTCTAAAATAATGTTGAGTTGTGAACCATATTTTCATTGAGAAACGTGTGACGTGGTACTTTCACCTAGTTTTTACTTGCCTTAGGGCAAGGTGAAACTCTGCCGAAGTGAAGCCAACATTTTTCATCTTTTTTTGATTTACTTCCTTCACATTCTTTTGACACTTTGTTGATCAAAAGAAGGGTGACTACCTTTGTGTTACCAATTGACTATTTCTCTCACTTTTATGTCTGTTTACGCCCATCCATATTTGCGGCTGGGTTAGTTAAACATCTAAAGTGTGCGGAGGTGTTTTCACGTCATTGGTAGCCATTGTGATCTTGATACCCATGTCAAGGTTGTCATTGTAGTTAGGCGTGATTCATCACCGCAGGATTCCTTAGAAGAGTTAGTGTGTTTGTATCGTATCACTACAATTTTGATATTTACGTCTTGTTTCTAGTAAACTCGACATAAATACCTATATTGTACGGTTACGTTGCACACATTTTTTAACTATTCCTAGCTATACTTTGAGATTTTTTTTAGTTTGGTTCTATTATTACCTCGATTTAAAAGAGTTCTAGGTGTTACCATTTATGTGTGTTTATATCAATAACACCTCGATATCAATACTTCACTTTCTTGCAAAGTGGGGTTAGCATATCTTGGTGATATTGTTGTGTCATTTGCGAATTATAATTGACACTTTTTGAGATATAGGTCTTAATCAAGTTTGAGCTCGCTCATCGTATATCTTGATTGGGAGATCGCATTGAATTTTTGTTTTTACTTACATTTTGTTCATTTCCTTGAACTTGGCATAAGTGAAAACATCTTGTTGATCATCTTTGCATCACATTTTTGTATGGTGTATTTCCTTGTTGATTGGCTTTTTGTTTAACACTTGCATGATTGTTCCTTGTGATTATTCATTCAGAAAACTTATTTTATAGGACAATCCCTCTCGATCTCATCGATATTGTGTCATCACGATGTCCATTTTCCTTAGACCTTCAGAAAATCACGCACAACATATCAATACTTACGAAATTTCTAGTTGTTTGTCCTTATGCTACCCAAATTGACATGTCACTTCCTTCCCTTTGAAGGAGTTCCATCACACTATCTAGATCTAGACATTTGTAATTAAAACAGTGCCAAAATGACTGACTATCGCATGGTTCCCCATACTTACAAAAATATGGAACCTAGGTTTAGCAATTCAAAGCAAAAGATTCCCATTACAATTAAACCTCGTTTGGTTCTTCATGCTAGAGAGCCCATATGGGTAACTCATTCCCCACCTTCATCTCACAGTCGGTGGTATGATTTGGACACGTCTGATCCAAATTATTATTCGAGTTCCCCCCAATCTTCTTCTATTTCTAATCCAAACATTTCCTCTTCTTCTGAAGATTCCAATCCAAATATTTCCTCTGACTCTTCTAAGGATTCAGATCCAAACTACTATTCAGATTCATCTAATTCAACTCCTAAGTCATCTAATGTGACTCTTATGTCGCGGTCCTACCTTTCTTCGCAAGACCCCTTTTATCAGTCGCCCCAACGACATCTTCTTCCTTTTAAGATACACGCAACTCTAAATCCCTCCAATCAGAAGTATAATACAATTCTTGAGTCACGGTCCTCTCTTTCTTCATAGGACCCGTTTCATCATTCATCTAATGCGATGCTTAAATCATAGTCCTCCCTTTCTTTGCAGGACCTTCTTCATCAATCACCCCCACTGAATCTTCCTTCTTTAAAGATTTGTGTGACTCAAAGTCCTTCGAGAAAAATGTCTTACTCGACCCATGCATCGCAATCTATAGACTTTGGACTTAATCCTAATATTTTACATACAACATACTATTGTATAGGTAGGTCCACACCACCTTCTTCTACTCCTAAGCCATCTAGCTACACATATCCTTCGTCCACCACATCATCTTCTTCTATCAATAATCATCAAACATATTCTAAGTCTTCCACACCAAGTGAACCTATTTCTTCCAATCAACCCCTAGGGATCGATCAACAACTCATACCGATTGACCTCTTTTAGAATGAAGAAAAAATTAGGGCATTTATAGGGGCACACGAAGATATTCCTCTAGCAAATTGCGAGGAAGGTTTCTCTTTAGACTTCGATGCGTTCGTGTATTGTGAGGAAAAGGTTAATTCCTTTTATCAAGAAATGGAGGAAGAGCCTCAGATCATGCAACTTGATCCTCCTCTTATTCTTCCATCTTCACATTCTTCATTATGTGATGAAACTCCTTGCTCTTGCATTGATCCATGGCCTATCTTTTCATCACCCAATAACTCTTTGTCTATCATAATTCCTCAATCACAATCTCTTATGGGGTCAACGCAAAGTAGCCCTTCATCTTCATCTAGGTGTGGGTCACATTCTAGTAGCCCTCCCTCTACTATTTGTAGGACATTTTTGAGTAGCCCACTATCTTCTATTCTTGGGGCATGTCCAACTAGCCCCTTGTATTCTAGGTATGGATCACCCCTGGGTAGTCTATCATCTTCTATTCTTGGGCCACATCCTAGTAGCCCATTATCTTACATCTATGGGTCACGTCCTAGTATCCCTTCTTCTTCTAATCTTGGGCCACATCCTAGTAGCCCTTTATCTTCTATCTATGGGTCACATCCTAATAGCCCTTCTTCTTCTATTCTTGGGCCACATCCTAGTAGCCCTTCGTCTTGTATCTATGGGTCACGTCCTAGTAGCCTTTCTTCTTCTATTCTTGGGACACATCCTGGAAGACCTTCATCATCTTCTATCAGTAGCTCACCTCATGGTAGCCCCTCCTCTTCAATTCTTGGACCATATCCATTTCATCCATCACATTATTCTTCTATCAAAGATGGTGGGAAGCCCATGGTTATTTCTCACATCAGTTCTAAATGTCCACGTTCACTTTCTTCTCCTTATCAGGATATGATAAGTCATGCGTTAGCTTATAAGAAACCCAAACAGTTTCTTAATCAAGCTCAGATAAAAAATGTAAAGAGCTCTATAGCTCCCAACAAATCAAACAATATCAAAATTCTAAATCAATTGCGATTCAAGAATGCACACCAACGTAACCATCAAGTATGGTGCAAAGTGTGTAAACCTCTGGATGGGGAATTAAATCTCCCACATACAAAATCCATGTTTCAGAACAAATCACAGTCATTTATTGAGTGTGAACTCACCTCAATCATCGAGATCAGGGATAATATCACTCTCGATAAACAAACATGCCTAGTCTCCCTTATTAAGGAAGTTGCAAACATTGTTGTTGGATCTTATCACATAGAGTGACTTTGTTAGTCCCAACCTCTTAAAACTGTAAAAAATCTTAAAATAAAAAACAATTCAAAAATACAAAAAAATTTGAGAAAACACAACAAAAATAAAGGTATAAAGATCAAACATTGCAATCAGGTATTGTGTACTCATGGACGTTTCTTTCTTCCCTTCCTTGCTTTTTTTTTTTCTACAAGTCTCCCTACCATTTTCATCCATTCGGTGATATTTTGGTTAGCTTATTCACATGCATTTTTTTACATTTATCTCTATGGTTTCTGTTTGACCCTGGTCTTTTGTAACCTTGATAAATTAAAGAACGATTGACCTCTTAGAGATCCTATCACATTCAACATCTAATAAACTTGTTACGAAGAACTTTTGGACATATTTTTTGACACTAGCCAATGTCGTCATTGTAAGCATTTCCACCTCCTTCCATCAAGCTATCAATGGTTCTTAACCCCTTGTCAAACAAGAGAGATGAAATAAGTTTTCAAACAACAAAATAATCAAAATCAATCAAACATCAAAATCTAAAAGCTACAAAGAAAAAGAAAATTGATATATAACTCTCTCTTGGGGTATTTCCAATAATCTCTATCGGGGCTATGGACACTTGATTGGTAGTAGAAAAATGTTGCGATTAGAATTAAATACATCTCTGTCAGGGCTATGGATGCCTAGCTGGTAACGGAGCAATGTACGACCATCCTTTCACCATCCATTCACAAAATCACCTTTCATAATAAATCATTCCTACACATTGGCTAGGGTGTCATCATCTTGTTGTCTTTTAAATCTTCCCTTCAAGAGGTAATAAATTACACGTGTAAACACCGAATCTCTATGAATAAACATGATTAGTATGTTACCAAGTGTATTTTCTGGACCTTTTTCAGACTCTTACTCTAGTCCATATCTTGTCTCACGATTTGTGCCTTTGGATAATCAAATCTTCCTCGCGAGGCTTCTAAGCTACATTCATATCATTCACATTGTTCTTCTACTTCATTTAGAACATCCATGTGTATAAGGTTTATTTTTTTCCATGTTTTCAGACACCTTTGTCCTCTTTCACAAAAACAATCTTCTCCTTCCTTTCTATCACGTGCTCTTAGGCCAACTTATGCTAGGGGCATCCTTTCTTCTTCCCAACATTTCATTGGTTTATGTTAATCATCATGTTGAACCTATCCATAATGGCCTTGGGTCTCACTTATACCTGTGAAGAGTTTACCTTTAAATACTCCCACCTTATCGTTGGGACATTTTTGCATCTTCACCTTTCTGGTACACACGTGGCCTCATGCCCTTGTACATCCCATCTATCACTGGGGGCATCCATGCTTTCTTGTCTTCCTGTACATAGTTTCATAAAACTTTTGAAATCAACCAAAACATTCAAATATGTTAGAGAACAAAATCATCAAAAAAATTCAAATATGTTTCAGAAAACTTCTAAAAATTGAAAATCATCCTACAAAATGTCACTCTTTGGTTATCACTTGTTCACATGTGTGACTTGTGGATCATCTTGATCTACCTCCATCAACAAAATATAGGTTGCTTACTTCATCCGTACTTTGGGGCACAACGAGTTGTCTGGTACTGTTTCGTAGTGCACATTACTTTTCCATCAGACCCAAGTGTCCTCCGTTATTCCCCTCACATGTATCCTTGCTTGGGGAACCATCATCAACCCTTGTCATTAATTTATACAGGTCGTAACTGAAGCTCGATAATAAAAACATTATATTATGTTTCTATGTTAGTTTAGCTTGTTTACTTTCTCGTATTACATTACATTTTATATGTTGCATGGAGTTAGGCATCTTTCACTTTCTCGTATTACATTGCATTTTGTATGTTGCATGGAGTTGGTGTTTTCAGCAATGGACAATCATTCATAGTATGGATTTTCATGTCGTTCTACCTTTGTCATATGCTTATATTTTTCATAAGGACCGATGATGTAGCTCTTCTGGTAATATGATGACACTGAAATTGTTCCAATACACAGTGGCTAGAGGCTAAGCTCTTCTCTCCCCTCCTCCATATTCATTCTACATCACTTTCCTCTCACCCCTATTCTTCCATCTTACTGGGGCATCTTGCCTCTTCCCATTCTTCTATCTATCTCTCACCTTTTTTGATCGTCGATCATCTTCTTTCATCACCCCATCGACACTTGAGGGGGCATCTCTCACTTCTACTAATTTTTCTTCTACCTCTTCAAAATTCCACATGTCTACTATCTTTGAAGTGGCGTCACTTACGCCACCCCAAAGAGGGGCAAATGTAGACACCTAGAATTACGCCCAAGCAATTTAAATACTTAAATTGCGTTAATTATCGTCTTTCTCACAAATCGACGACATATCATCAAAAGCACTCATTTTCTCTCATATAATCATTAATTAATTACACTAAGCTAATTAATTAAGTTTCCTATCCAACAAATACCCTAATTAACGACCTTCCGTTAATAAATCACCCCTTCTACCTAGACTAATTAATTAGCTTTCCCTTCCATTTAACCTATAAATCAATATTTAATTGATTTAATCCCCTTCTAATAGCCTAAATCGTACTAATATTCCACTAATTATATTCTATAAGCTTACATCTACCTATTAGTTAATCACCTTTGATTAATTAAAACACCCCGCAACTCCCATGACTTGCTAAGCATAAATTAAACCCTTCTAAAGTAAGGTTACCTTTAATAAAGCAACCTTATCCATTCCTAATCATGTTTTACCTTTATCCCACATGCAAAGGGATGAAGTGTTTCCTTTATCCATTGGGCTATATAAGGAGCCCTCCTTCTACATTTATACCTACACCTAAACTCCTTAGAGAGCAAATGAAAAGCATATAGCAAAGAGACTAAGAGCTTACATCTTGTTTTCTTGAGAGTTCATCTTCTTGAAGAGTTAAGCCTCTTTCTTAAAGTGCTTGGGTCATATGGGAGGTGTCAAAAGGGTCTTGTAGCCTAACTTTGATTAGCCCCCATTCCTAGGTTCTTGGAACATTAAGGACAACTGTTTTTGATAGCCATGGTACCTACCTAGCTTCCTTCATTTATATGCTGTTAGAGAATAGAGGATATTTAGGTGCTTAACATAGTTGATTTCATAGTTTTGTATTGATAATTGTTAGCATCTAACCCTTAATTAATTCTTATCATGATGGTGTTTATGATGTTGTTTAATTCTTGTTAATTAAGACTATTTAGGTGTTAGTATTTGTTTACATTAGCATTAGTTTAAAAACAACACTTGCACATATTTGGCACGCCCGGTGGGACTTACTCCATTGTCCTTTGCACTCAATTTCAAGTTTTTGTAGTTAAGTTTCATTTTTGGTTACTAACTCTCTTTTACACATGTTGATCTAACTTGTTTTTCTTAACTTGTTTTGTTGAGTTTGCATGTGTTGAGTCTTCCTTGTAGGTATAAAGGAGGTGAAGTGCTATCAAAATTGGAATTGATGGGAAAATTTCAGGATTTCTCCATGTTTTCATTTTTAGAGCTTACTTTTTAAACATTCTACATGCTAGTTTTGTCAATTTCTTGAAAATTTTAAATCCTTGAGCATGTAGGTTAGTGTTTGATAGTTCTGAGTCTTATATTTACATATTAATGTGGTGGTTTGCTGTCAAAATTTAATCTTGGTGAGAAAACTTCAATATTTCATCATCTTTTCATTTTTAGAGCTTACTTTTTCATCATTCTACATGCTAGTTTTGTCAATTTCTTGAAAATTTTAAATTCTTGAGTATGTATGTTAATGTTTGATAGTGTTGAGTCTTCTATTCATATATTGATGTGATGGGTTGTTGTCAAAATTGAATCTTGGTTGGAAAAATTTGCCCATTTTGCAGATTAAGAGACGTTTTTTTGACATTTTTTGAGTGCATGTCAAGTGCATACCCGTGAGCATAAGAGCATGAGTAACCCATCTTTTGTTCTTTGGGTTCTCCCCACTTACATGTATGTTCTTTTTAAGTTTTAGATTCCCAGAGTGACATTTGGTATTTTTCCTAGGCTGAAACCAAACGACATTTTCACAGTTTCACACCTGCATTTTCCTGTCAGTTTCAGAGAAGTCATCTTTGACCTTTAATATTTGACTAAAGAATTTGATTTGGGAAAAAAACCTCTGATATGAAAACTTGTGGTACCTTAATAGAATCCCTCATCCAATGAGAGTTTCTCAGAACAAGATTTACTATTTTTCCCATGACAGATTTAGAGGCAATTTGTTCAGTTTTGAAGTATTAGCCAGAAATCACGGTTTTGTCATGTCTTCACAATCATGTCATCTTAAACTAAAGTGGTTTTGTAGTATGAGTTCCATGGAATTCTACTCACCTTTACACTTCATTCAAAGTATGAGAAAATCACCAATACTGACTTGGGATGCGTCGACATAAGTCAGTTTTACGATCGCGTATCAACTGAAGGTGATTCAAAATTTTCCCGACGCTTGTTTCAAAGTGGTTTCTCATGCATGACCTTCCCAATTTCCATACAAAGTCTTGAATTCATCATCACTTGTGCAAAGCACTACGACACCTGCACAGTGTGGCAATTCAACTCCAATGGCTCCAAAGTGGAAGTGGCCTCGACTTGTGAGCTCTTAGTCTTATCTCTGTGGCACCGATGCTTCTCAATGGCACCAATGGGTCACCTCTGACTTCCTCATTATGAATTATAGGTCTTAGCTATTGGAAAAGGTCTCTTTGGAGTCAAAATCCATTGTTATTGGTAGAGATTGATAATGGGAGAAGCATGTCTACATTAATTGTCTTCACTTGATCGTTGTGGCAGATATTTTCATTGAAAGAATAAGACCAATGTAAAGTGTGGTTGTACAGATCATCAAGAAAGACCACATCATTCAAGCATGTCCTTGTTATATCTCAGTTAGTAGTGGGCATGATACTTCATCAACCAGTATTAAATTTGGATCATGCTTGAATTGGATGATCATGAGAAGATCAGAATGGTAACACATTGGGATGACGATAAAGAAGAAAGACATAACTCTAGGAAGTGAATTGCAATCTCAACTCTTGGAAGAGCTTCTCAATGGTGAAAGATCAGGAGCTAGATTTTGACAAGCTGAGGTGGCCAGACATGGTGATACAAAAAATTACAAATTATGAATCCACCAGGAGAAAATTCATGGTAACGAGGAGCACTCCAGTGACATCGAGTATCTCATCCAATCCCAATGCTAGCTCATGATTCTTCCCCAGATCATGTAAGGAAAAGGTGCTCAAGCTATGCTAACTCATAGGAATTCCAAAAGTTAAATTATGAATGCGAACGTGAATGAAGACAAAATTTCTCACACTGAGATGTTGCTCAAACAAAGAGGCAGATGAACTCCTCAAGCTTTAATCTCATCTCTCTTGTCATCTGGAGGATTGTGGAGCATGGTTAATGAGTTCATTCTTGTATGATCGGGATAGGTGGACTCTTGGCCCAGTGGATAAGGCACTGATCCTAGGTGTCTTGATCTAGGTGGCGCATTACTGACTAGGATGTCTATGTGTGTGTCCAAGTCATCTAAGTGGGGTTCACATGTTCCCACTGCATTATTGAAATCATCGATTGGGTCATTTAAGTTATAAAGTTGTATTATTTTAATAAAGTAACATTAATTTATTAAAATAAATTCATAAAGTTATATTATTCTAATAAAGTCACTTTACTTTATTAAAATAATGTTATATTCATCAAATGACCTAGTTGTGCCCTAAAGTAACCCTAACTAATTTTCAACCAACTTTTTGGTTATAAAAGGGAGTTAGGGGCTCATTTGTAAGGGGTTGGAACTTTGTGTCTAGAGATGGGAATTGTGAGGAACTTTGATTCCTTTGGTCCCAGTGGCTAGCATTTAGAGGAACTTTGTAGTCCTTAGGCATCAGCAGTTGGAAGTTGGACGGACTTTGGACCTTTTTCTCTCAAAAATATTGAATGTAGAGGAACTTTTTGTCCTTAACTCTCAAGGCATGGAAGTAGAGGGAACTTTGTGTCTAGATGCTTCAATTGGAGGTTGAAGAGAACTTTGAGTCTATAAGTCTCTTGGAGGTTGATTATTGTAAATACTTAGTTGAATAAGAAATACATCGATGCTTGTAGAACTTTGTGTCTTCATATCCTTTGTGGTTGTATGTGCTCTTATGTCATATGTAATCTTTAATTTATCTTCTATACAAAGTATTTATATACAAGCTCTTTACTATTCATGGTGTACTTTCTAGTATGTAGGAATGTTATCTGTGATTTCTTGTCCTTGCATACTCCCCCTCTAAATTCTTTCCACTTTCTTTCCTACTTCATCCCCCTCTCGTTCCATCTCTATCTTTCCTTTCTTTCTCCTTTCGGGTACTTTCATGGTCAAAAGTATCCAAATCCCTTAAAACCCATCATACGAGGGAGCTGCCCCTCTCAAACGAAGAGGTTAGATCACCCTGTCAATTGGTGATCTCTCCAATGTTGCAAAATTTATGTTGTATAAAGCAGGTGAGATCGTAAAAAAAACCAAATGATCAAAGCAACATAAATATTTTCCAGCAATGCAACATTGAAGAAACCTCACCTACAATTGTTGAAGACCTATGCAATTTACTGGAGCACTTACGAGATGAGTAGATAAAAAATCAAATCATGCACTTTGGTGTCAACTTGAGAGGTACACGATCTTATTGCGCACAGTGTAAACATGAATTTTAAGATATGATCACTCATCTAGGATCCCCAAAATTATTCTTCACCCTAAGTGTTGCTGACACTAAATGGCATGATCCGCATGGACTTATGCCTAGCTAACATCCTACATTGGCTGCCACAGCACATATATGGAGAATCCATAACATCATTAGATACTTGAATTTGACAGCCATGTATATAGCCACTAGGTTATCTACATTCCACAAAGAAATCCCAAAGAAATAATTATACACGAAGGACTTTTGGTAATTGTAATTTTACGCACATATCAGATTTGTAATATTCTTTACTAAAAAACACCATATTCAATCTTTTATGCACTAACAAAATGTGTTTCTTTAGATTCAAATGGTAGAATTGAGGCTCTCCACACATTCATGGTTTCATATGGCTACATAATATCCCCCGCATGGAAACATTGGACTGGAAAAACACCACAAACAATTAATACTGTGAGATCATACTTCAATAACTATGTCACAACATGGAACCCTAGGAAAAAAATTACAACCACTTATTGTATGAGTCACTTAGGAATTTATGACCCATGCTTACTAGCTTCTCCAACTATAATAGGCACCAATAAAAACACAAATTATGAAGAAATGGTTAACAGTGTCAAATGCCATACAAAATTCACTACATCTCCATGCCTACGCAAGAAAGGATCCCAACTACAGTGCTGGTAGAAATGCCCTTAGCCTATTCAAATCATCTCCACATTGTGCCAAAATATACATGGAGAACTGGTGTATACTCCATCTTGTAATGATGATGGGTTAAATATACACAACTAAATCATGCTAATAAACTGGAGAGAAAATATTGATTTCCAACTAGTTGTTTCCTGGCATGCCATTATGAAATATATAGCTAAATATGCAGTTAAGGCTGAGAAAATATCAGAAACATACCATCACATGTTGGTAAGAGTAGCATATACCGATGCTACTGTAAATATGACATAAAACAAGCTAATTTATGAATTAATTTTTAACCGAGATATAGGTGAACAAGAAACATGCCACATGCTACTGAAACTACCGTTATCGATATATAGCCATACGTTTATAACTCTCTCTATAGGTAAGAAAATCTAGAACAAGATCTCACAAAGATAACCACTACAAGGACTACTATCAACCTTTATTGATGTGTATATGAAAAGACCTGCCAGCTTAGAATCCCACAACCTAATAGAATGTGAAAGATCATGGTCATACGATAAAATATGGACATAAAATCAATGGAAATAGAGATCAAAAAAATCAATTGTTAGAGTGTTTCCCCACACTACAATCACCCTTACTATTGGGTCACCAGCATATGAGGCCTTCTGTTTCACAAAGCTCTTTCTATAAAAATGATTTAGTAATATACCGACTGACATAGGAATATATAAAGAAACCATTGTTGGTGTGTGTTATTTTCCACATCATTAGGTGAGTCATCTCACTTAGGTGAGATCGTAGGTCCATGCGTCATTTAGGGGTCATTATGAGATTCTCTTATGTGTCAATTTTTCAGTGTGTCATATGCATCATTGGGAGTTACACTTCTATTCCGGGAATGTAACTTCCCCTCTCTACTCGAGTTTTCATGATTGCAGCACCGGGGGTTACTCAACACCTCCTATATGTACACCCCATTTGATCTATGAGATAGAGGAGAGTTTTATTGCTTAACCAGGTTCTACTCGTGTTTCAAATATTTGCATGGACATTCAGTTGATGTTCGCTCCTCCCAAGATCTCTTCACGCTATCGTTCACACGTCTATTGATGTGCATGTCGTCCCTCGTGATCCTCGCTTATAGATTTTAAACCCTCTTTCATGGTACCAGAGTGGATCTTGTGGATCTATGCACCCTTCAGCATTTCTGTGTGTGTTTTCCAGCTTCCGACGTGATAATCAGTTCTTGTTGCATGTGTCGTAATGGATATTCCGTTATGTGCTTTAGTGCATTGATTCAGGCATTTATACCTCTCTTCGGGTTATTCGTGGTTCGTTTGCATGTGTTTGAGTTTCTGTTGTTTTTTGAGTTTAGTGTTTTTGACCGCTTGATTCTCTGCGTTTAAATGTGTGTTTAGAGGTGTTTTCCTAAGGTCTAATGCGTTCTGAGTTACAGATCTACGTATTTTGTGCTAGTTTACATTGGTTCTCTATTCTTGCATTAGCTTCACCAACAACTTGCTGGTGACTCAGCTCTTGCTTCCTGTAACTCATTTCTCTAACTGTGCTCATGTTTGGCTCATGGTTTGGCCTTGCCCTTTGCTATTTGTTGGTCGTCAAATAAGAATTTTAAGAAGAGCGACAGTCAGGGGACAAGAAGTCCCTCCTCTTTAATGGGAGAGGTTCCCTTATTCTGAAACAAACTTATTTACAAATATACAAAACATGATTTGTTGGTTAAACTTGGATACCACGAAAGTGTTTTCTATGAAGGTCATCAATTACAAAAAGACTGAGGAAATGAGAGCATGGAAAAGAGCAGAAAGACAAACATGCAGAATTATAGATATCAGAGTAATTCTTTATGTATGCCAAGTCACCGTGAATTGAAAACAAGATCATTCGTATAGAACAAGTAAGATGGAATTTAAAGACACAAAGTTCTGTAAATAACATCTTCCAGAACGCAAAGTTTCTTAACGTAACACAGATTCGTTATCAAGGAAACAAAGTTCCTTCTTGGTTATGCAAGATCACCGTGCTTTGCAAAGTTGAAGAGTATGCAATCGATGAGACTAACGAATTTGAGATAAATGATCTTCACAAAGAAAACAAATGAAAGCTTGAACAGACAGAGATCAGATAGACAAAGAAAGGAAAGTCCTTCTGTATTGATTTCTCTATAATCTATTTACACTTGCAGAAAATATGCCAAGTTCTTCCTCCTTTACCTGTGGCGTAGAAATGCCGTTATATAGATTACAAATCAGTTACCCTTCATAACCGTTTCTTTAATCAAGAACCGTTAAGGACTACCAACCGCAATACCTCAACCTATTACAAAGAAAATGGAAAAGAAAGGGAAGAGGAGAAAAGAACAAGGAGAAGAAGATAGGTGGCCAGTCGCTGAGAGGGACCCACTGACTTCAGAAACCGCTGTCAGAATCTCTCTAACGCCTCAGCTATGTCCCTGCCACGAGGTCTGACGTGCTGGCCGAAGGCTGCGTCCAAAATCCAAGACGTTCCTCTATCTCTTTATCAAACTCGACGTGAGTATGATAATCATTATTGGCTTCTTCAATGGCAGACTCGAGTGGCGAAATTTGTTCCTGTTCCTGAAACTTGATCTTCATACCAGTTTGAAAAAACAGCATATTCGGGTAGAGCGGGAAAAACCAAGTATGAATGGCTTTTGGTTCACTAGGGACATGTGAGACGCGAATGCGTGAAACACGCGGCTCGGCCGGTTCGAACGAAATAAGGAGAAGACGCACAAATGTATTTTGGGACATTTGGGACAGAAATGTGAGAAGTACGTGGTTCGGGAGTTTCCGGTGAAAATGAAACAACTCACACAATTGACTCTGGGACAGTTGGGACAAAAACTTCCGAAGTACGCGGTTCGGGTGGTTCGGCCGATCGGGGAACAGAGTGCACTTTGAGTTTTGGGACACTTGGGACAAACACTACCGACGGGCCCGAAAATGGGACAACTTCGGGGATTTCGGCCGGTCAGAGAACAGAAGACCCGTTTGGACTTGGGATAGTTGGGACAAAAAGTTCCGACAGGCCTGAAATACTTACAAAATGACCCAAAACACAGATTTTCTCAATTTCACGGCCTTTTCACACCACCAGCTCGACAGAAAAGACACTTAAACTCAAAATTTTGAAATTTTTACTATTATCAGGGCGGGGAATTTTGAGTGGACAACAGCTGGCTCCTTCTGGGGATGACTTGGTATAAATTCAAGGAATGAGACAAGGCAAGAACTTAGACAAACTCGGGAAAAGCAGACCAGTGCCTTATCCATTGGGCCACGGAGTCAAAAAGAACACCAATACAGAGGGCAACACACCAGAACAACAAAAGGAAAACACACCAAAAGCAGAGAAGCAAAAACACTGTACAGAATATACAAGGGACTCCCTAATCACCTAGGACTTGAACAACTTGAGGTACTGCCCACTATAAGGAAGTGGGAGGGGGGAACCATCCATGTAATCAAGATAGAAAGAATTCTTACCAGCAAAGTGCTTGATCTTGAAAGGCCCGAGCCAAAGGGAATCAAACTTTCCATGGCTGCCACGAGGTTCATGTCTTTTATCCCATAGCAACACAGTGTCTCCAACTTGGAAATCTTTGAACCTAGCTTTCTTGTCAAACAGGGCCTTTACCTTTTGCTGGTGAACAGATATCCTATCAGCAACCATCAATCTGTCCTCATTCAGTTTATGCAGGTACATAATCCTCTTGTCCAGGGCATCACTGAAACTAGTATCCTCAATGGCCTTCATTAGGTGCAAGGCTGGTAGTTCCACTGTCACTGGAAATTGAGCTTCTGCTCCATATATCACTTGAAAAGGAGACATTTCAATGGCTCTCTTTGGTGTAATTCTGTCTGCCCAAAGGGCATCATAGAGCTTCTTATGCCAGTTTCGTTGAGACTCATTGACCAACTTCCTTATGATAGTCACCAGATTTTTGTTAGTGGACTCTGCCTGCCCATTTCCCTGGGGGTAGTAATATGAAGAATGAGCCAGGGAGATGCCATATCCGTAGCAGAAGTCCATTATCTCAGCTGAAGAGAAATTCGAGGCATTATCTATTACAATCTTGTTAGGTACACCATACCTTACCAAGATATTCTCCTTGATGAAGTTGCAAACCACTTCGGAAGTAGTGCTCTTAACTGGAATAGCTTCCACCCATTTGGTGAAGTAGTCAGTGGCAGTTAGCACATGAGTGTGACCAGCACTAGAAGCAGGATTGAGTGCACCAATGAAGTCCAAACCCCACTGTTGAAATGGTTCCTCAATCACAACTGGCTTGAGAGGCAAAGAAGCTAATTTAGGTCTTCCCACAAAAGTCTGACAAGCCTCACATTTATCAACCCACTTGGATGCATCTCTAAACAAGGAAGGCCAATAGTAACCGTTGATGAAAAGTGCCCTCCACATGCATGATCATGAAAAGCTGAGAGCAACTTTCTCTGCTGTTCCTTGTCTACACACTTCAAAAATCTCCCATCTAAGCCACGCTTGAACAAAGCATTTTCCCATAATACATATTGCGCTGATCTCAATTTAACAGTCCTCTTTTCCTTGGCAGTTAAATGAGAGGGGCATTCCCCATAGGTGAGAAAATGGGTGATGTCAGCATACCATTCATTGACTGAGCTAAGGAACAGGACAGTAGGAATGTCAGTTTTCTCCTCCAGCAACTCATGTTTAGCTCCTTCAGCAATGAGCTCACAAAGACCTTTTCCACGAACCAGCTTGGTCGGCTTAATGTCAATGTCATAATCTTGGACCTTAGCAACCCAGTTCCCTCTCTTGGATCCAAATTCTTGCTGTGTGAGGATTGACTTAACAGTTGTATCTGGAACCAGCACCATGGAATGAGAGTTGAGGATGTAAAAGTGAAACTACTTCACAGCTTTGACCACTGCAAACACATGCTTCTCCATCATGGTGTATTTCAACTCGTGGTCCTTTAGAATGTAGCTCATGAACACAATTGGTAGCTCATGCTCATTAGAGTCTTCTTGAGTTAACATGGCAGCCAAGGTATTATCTGTAGCATAGCAATAGATGATGAAATCTTTGCTAAAATCAGGACAGGCCAAAACTGGAGTTTTAGCGATAGCTCTCTTGATACCTTCAAAGGATTCCTTTCCTTCAGAAGACCAACCAAATGTTTGTTTCCCTTTCATCATCTAAGAAATATTCAAAGTTAATTCTGCAAAATTAGGGATGAATCTTCTCAAGAAATTGATCTTACCGAAGAAGGAGTGCACGCCTTTTTTACTGGTTGGAAGAGGAATTTGCTGGATGGCTTGAACTCGTTTAGGATCAATCTTAATACCATCCCTGGAAACGATGTGTCCTAATAACTTTCCCTCAGTGACACAAAAGACAGATTTTTTAGGGTTCAGAGAGATCCCATGCTCTCTGCATCTCAACAGAACTGCTTCTAGGTGATCAAAATGATCCGCTCTTGTCTTTGAAAACACTGTCAGGTCATCAAGATATATGACAATACATTTCCCTTTCAAACTCCCAAAGGCCAGATCCATAGCTCTCTGGAAAGTGGCACCAGCATTAATAAGCCCAAAAGGCATTCTCTTGTAAGCAAAGGTGCCCCAAGGAGTAGTGAAAGCTGTTTTATGTTGATCTACAGTATCAACCTCTACCTGATTGTATCCAGAAAATCCATCAAGCATAGATAACATTTCAGAGCCTGTTACTGCTTGCAATATTTGATCCATCATGGGCAAAGGATAATTATCTTTCAGAGAAGCCTGATTTAGGTTCCTGAAATCAACACAGATGCGGATCTCACCATTCTTCTTTCTAACAGGCACAATATTTGCAATCCATGTTGAATGGTGGATAGGAAAGATAATTTTAGCTTTCAACAACTTCTGTATCTCCTGAAAGATGGTGTCAGCTACTTTGGGGTTGTATTGTCTCTGTTTCTGCTTGAAAGGCTTAATTCTAGGCTTGAGGGGAATAGAGTGCTGCATATCTTTTGGTTTGAAAGCTTTCAAATCTTCATAAGAGTAAGCGAGAACATCTTTATACCTTTTTAGAAGATCAATTTCTTTTCTCCTCTCATCTGCTGTGCAACATTTTCCAATGTTCACGAGCTTGGGGTTAGCAGAACTCCCAATATCAATCTTATCATACTCAGCTGATTGCTGAGGCCCAGAAGAAGCTCTAGATTTCACATACCTGTCATGCTTATCAAATAGTTCCTCCAAACTCACCAGCCCTTTAGGAATCTTGTTTCCTTTGAGTTTAATGCACCCTTCCTGATCTGTTTCTTTTCCTTGGGTGACAGCTTGGCCAAAGGACACACTTTCACGAGGCAGGTTGTCACTTCCCTCAAAATACAGTTGTTCAAAATTACCTTTGAGTTCCAGGAAGGAAAGCAAATGCTGATCATTATTGAAAACCTGCCAGTTATTGGTGTTGTCAGGTACACTAGGCCGATGGACCATTTCAATGGTGAATTTTTCCTCAGAGAAATCAGGATGAGGAATCAGCAGTGACCCTGAGACAGCTAGTGAATCAGCCCTGCTGTTCTTTTCCCTAGGTACTGCTTCAATAGAGAAAGCATCAAGGAATTCAATGGAATCCCAAACCTGATTCCGGTAATGCTTCAGCCTCCCATTTTTTACCTGAAAAAGGCTTCTGACTTGCTTTACAATCAGCTCTACATCACCACGAGCCAGAAGATTCTTCACACCTCGTTCTTTGGCCACCTGTAATCTGAGAATGAGAGCCTCATACTCTGCTGTGTTATTAGTATTCTCGAACTGTAACTTGAATGAAAAGGGGTGTAGGCTTCCTTCAGGTGACACTAGCATGACACCAACTCCAGAACCAGCTGAGGAACAACTTCCATCAAATTCTAAAATCCAAACCCCGTTAGGATCTTTAGGAGACACTTTGGGGGGTGGGATTTCGTCAGGGGACATAATCATGTAGTTGCCATGACCCATATCCTCATAGAGTATTTGTGCTCTAGGATCATCTGTTTTCTGCACAATATACTCGGACTGCTTTTCAGGCAACAACTTCTTCATTTGTCCATTGACAGGCACGAGTGCATGCGACCAGTCCATCTGGATTTCCCCACCTACATCTTTGCAGAAGTTCCTACTTAGAAACATCCCGTATGAAGGGGGGATATCTGCTACTAGGATGGTAGCCAACACTTTCTTTTCAGGCAAGGCAGCAAAAGCCACTTGTGCATCTTTAATCCTCCCGACCAGGGGCACTTCTTTGCTTTCCATGGAGTAGCAAGATCCATAAGTACGAGTGAGGGTTAAGCCTAAAGCATGAGCTACTTTAGCTGGCATGACATTGTCCGAGGCTCCTGAATCTATGACACAATTACTGAGTCTATGGCCAGCTATGAGAAGTGTTACATAAAATGGTTTAATTTTGTCACCAGGCGAGGTGACAGCAGCTACCAGACTGGGCTGTGGCACAGAAGGAGGAGTAGGTAGAAGGCCTTTAGAAGTGGTCTTAGAGTTGGAATTATCAAAGTGGATCATTTAGGCAAAGGCTTTGGGATGGGTTTGATAGTACTCAGCTTCTGAGATTTGTACCTTGGTCTTTTTCAGGTGATCAACAATATCAAAGGATCCAGAAGTGGACGGGCCATCCTCATTTGGAATTCTAGGCTTATCAACTTTAGGAGAAAAAGAAGAAGCAACTTTGGTAACTAGATTGATAGGACTCACCTTCTGTGTAGACGAAGTAGGGATAGGAGATCCTCTTCTTGCAATTACAGGGATAGTTGCCGACTGCTCCTTGGATTTCTTAGGTGGCTGGGTCACCTTCTCCCTCTGCTTTGTCTGTTCTCGAGTCATGATAGCAAAAGATTCACTGTTCATGTCTGCTACCACTTCATCATAATCATCAATGCCCTCAGTGGTAAAGAAATTCACTCGAGATCCCTCAAGTTCCTCTGCCTCATCATCAAATTCTCTCGCAAAATCTTCGCAAGCTTCGTTATCTTCATCATCATCTAGTTCTTCCACCTCGCAGGTCGCATTGACAGGGACTCTAACAGGAGGTCTTTCAAGTGCTAATCTTGTTTGAGAAGTAGGCAAATGATTCCTGGGCTGGAAATTTCTCCTCGGAACGTCTGCATAAGGAGCGTGCTGAGCCAGTTGTTTCTGTATAGCAAGAAGATCATTCGCAAGCTTCTGAACTAATGGGTCAGTGTTAGGTCCAGGGGTGGAAGAGGAAGAAGCAACAGACTTAGATTTGGAAGTGTCTCTTCTCAACTTCCCTGACATGATCAAGTCATCCTCGACACTAACAGCCAGTTCTTGATCCAGAGCTAACGTTCCGAGATTAGCCCTTCTTAGTGCATAACTAACTTTAGGTGATTGGGCATTCAGAAAGAAACATTTTTGAATCCGATCAACAGGTCGAGTGTTTGTTGGAATTTTATTTATCAACTTGTTGAATCGAGCCACAAACTCTCTCATGGGTTCTTGCGAATCTTTCTTTATCTGAGAAATTTGGGCAAGCAAAGCATGCACATCTTCTGCCGGCTTGAAACGATTCTCGAACTGGGTTCTCATGGTGTCCCAGTCGGTTATAGCACCGGCAGGAAGGTGATAGAACCAATCAGCAGCATTATCCTATAATGTCTCCACGAACAGCCTTACGGAGACGTCTTCATGTTCAACTCCCAAAACTCCGCAGGCAAAAATGAAAGCTGCGATGTGTTCATCAGGATGCACTTTGCCATCACCTTTGAATTTGGGGAAGTTCTTCCGGTTACCTCTAGGTAACTAATGCAAAGGCTGAGTAAGGGCCAGGGGCTCGACACGATGACCCCATGGTAATGGTGCCGCCATTCTTGGAAAAACGGCTTGGAGAGGAACTTTAACACCAGCGAGGATCAAAGCTCATAGATTGGGACTAGCAGGCTTTGAAGGAATACCACCCGCAGGACTTCTTTCTTGAACAGGTGGTGTGCTTGTCGAACGAGTCCTTCTATTTCTTGTTGAAGGGAAAGGAAAACCCTGCTACTCCAAAAGTTGAAACTGAGAGTCTTCAATACCAAGGGTCCTTCTCCCTCGAGTAAAACGTGGAGTCGCCAGATCAAAAGATGATCAAAAATTACTGAACTGGAATGTGATTTTCCCCAGCAGAGTCGCCAAAAACTGTTGGTCGTCAAATAGGAATTTTAAGAAGAGCAACAGTCAGGGGACAAGAAGTCCCTCCTCTTTAATGGGAGAGGTTCCCTTATTCTGAAACGAACTTATTTACAAATATACAAAACATGATTTGTTGGTTAAACTTGGATACTATGAAAGTGTTTTCTATGAACGTCATCAATTACAAAAGGACTGAGGAAATGAGAGCATGGAAAAGAGCAGAAAGGCAAACATGCAGAATTATAGATATCAGAGTAATTCTTTATGTATGTGAAGTCACCGTGAATTGAAAACAAGATCATTCGTATAGAACAAGTAAGATGGAATTTAAAGACACAAAGTTCTATAAATAACATCTACCAGAACGCAAAGTTTCTTAACGTAACACAAATTCGTTATCAAGGAAACAAAGTTCCTTCTTGGTTATGTAAGATCACCGTGCTTTGCAAAGTTGAAGAGTATGCAATCGATGAGACTAACGAATTTGAGATAAATGATCTTCACAAAGAAAACAAATGAAAGCTTAGAACAGACAGAGATCAGATAGACAAAGAAAGGAAAGTCCTTCTGTATTGATTTCTCTATAATCTATTTACACTTGTAGAAAATATGCCAAGTTCTTCCTCCTTTACCTGTGGCGTAGAAATGCCGTTATATAGATTACAAATCAGTTACCCTTCGTAACCATTTCTTTAATCAAGAACCGTTAAGGACTGCCAACCGCAATACCTCAACCTATTACAAAGAAAACGGAAAAGAAAGGGAAGAGGAGAAAAGAACAAGGAGAAGAAGACAGGTGGCCAGTCGCTGAGAGGGACCCACTGACTTCAGAAACCGCTGTCAGAATCTCTCTAACGCCTCAGCTATGTCCTTGCCACGAGGTCTGACATGCTGGCCGAAGGCTGCGTCCAAAATCCAAGACGTTCCTCTATCTCTTTATCAAACTCGACGTGAGTATGATAATCATTATTGGCTTCTTCAATGGCAGACTCGAGCGACGAAATTTGTTCTTGTTCCTGAAACTTGATCTTCATACCAATTTGAAAAAACAGCATATTCGGGTAGAGCGGGAAAAAACAAGTATGACTGGCTTTTGGTTCACTAGGGACATGTGAGACGCGAATGCGCGAAACACGCGGCTCGGCCGGTTTGGACGAAATAAGGAGAAGACGCACAAATGTATTTTGGGACATTTGGGACAGAAATGTGCGAAGTACGCGGTTCGGGAGTTTCGGGCGAAAATGGAACAACTCACATAATTGACTCTGGGACAGTTGGGACGAAAACTTCCGAAGTACGCGGTTCGGGTGGTTCGGTCGATCGGGGAACAGAGTGCACTTTGAGTTTTGGGACACTTGGGACAAAAACTTCCGACGGGCCTGAAAATGGGACAACTTCGGGGATTTCGGCCGGTCAGAGAACAGAAGACCCGTTTGGACTTGGGATAGTTGGGACAAAAAGTTCCGACAGGCCCGAAATACTTACAAAATGACCCAAAACACAGATTTTCTCAATTTCACGGCCTTTTCACACCACCAGCTCGACAGAAAAGACACTTAAACTCAAAATTTTGAAATTTTTACTATGATCAGGGTGGGGAATTTTGAGTGGACAACACTATTTGGCTCATGCTTCGAATGCCCTTTGCTGTTTGGCCCGTGTTTTGGATTATTGGGTGACTCATGTCATCCCTGGTTTGTGGATTGTGAGGTTTTGAATCCTTGTGTTCACTGTTTGTTTGTGGAGCTCCTACCGTCGACCTCCAGCCTTGAATCTCTGTCAACATTTTTGTGCTCTCTTCTTCCCTCCTTGGTACGTTGTAGACCTACGTACTTTCAACATCATCCTTGTGGACTCCAGCAGCCATTTCAACATCTTCCTTGGCACATAATCCAGCAGCTTGGTTAAGACTTTCCCTACACGTGCACTTGCACTTCCTCTATGACTCATAGCTGCCCTGGTATGTACCTGTGCACCCATTGACACATGGTTCGCTATTACACTGTTGGTCTTAGACCTCCCTACCACTGCAGCTACACGTGGACCTGGTCACCTTTGCCGTTTTATGCTCAACTTGAGCCAACACATCCAACACATGGGCTCTCCACTCACCTATGTTGAATTCATCTCCAACGTGGGCCAACTGCAACATATCCAGCCAGCCACTCAGTCCACATGGGCTCTCTTTTCTCCCCACTGACAGTTACATCCACAACCAACCACAACAGTTCCACGTGGGCTCCAAATAGCTCGTGCCACCCATTCCAAATGTAGGCCCCCTCCTTCCACCTCCTTTTTTAATGTTTTAAGGTGGTTAAAAAAACATTCAGTTTTGGCATTGTAATAATTTTTTAAGGCTATTTGTGGCTTGTTTTATCAACCCTCCTATGAGCATCGAAGATGGAGGGCGAGGTCCGGGGTTGGCAAGAGGCTAATCCCCCCTCGGAGTAAAAAAAACCCCTACTAAAATTCCGTGCCGTTTCCAACAAGAAGTCACACGATACCCTTTGCACCCATCTCATGTACTTTTTTAATGCATTTGCAGTGTTTAGTGGCATTTTCCATCAGTTGTGGGAATCATTTTAATGCTATAAATTTTGACTCACTACTCATTTTTGAGCACTTCTTTAGTCAAAGTTGCATGATTTTTCGCACATTACATGATGAAATTGTTAGTTTTGTAAACACACTACTTTATAAAGTGCCACATTTTGGGGGAGTTTACTGTACTATTGGGCTTTCACACATAGACGCATTATTAGCTGAGTCTGACATCTTTCTTTTGTGCATCTTGTATTTTGCATCATAGAGAGTGCTCTTTCTAGACTTGAGCGTCGTAGGATCGCTTTATAGCCTCCTTCACTTTTCACCGGGAGAGGGAACTATTTAGCTTGGCATGCTTCCATGGAACGTCACTTCACTCATGAGGGTTTTTCACCCTTCTTACTTGGGCCAGTTCCTGCACCCACTGATCATCGTCATCTAGAGGACTTCGTTGACACTTGTGACCATGTATTTGATCACATGATGATGCATGTCTCTCATTCTCTCTGGTTTCATGTAGCAGACTGAGATCAACCTCACCATGTCTAGAGCATTCTTCAGTCCCTCTATGGAGACCCTTCACATACTACCACCATTGTTGTTGCTACTGATTCAGTCATCTCCTCTTCTTCATGTGATGGTAGTTCCACTGACACAGACTCACTTGGTTCTACTTCTGATGACGAGGATTGTGCACCCAGTTCTGATGTTGAGAGTACTATAGAGGACTCTTCTCCTCTTTCTCTCACTATTCCAGACATTGTTGTCACCCCCCACATCTCATTAGATATTGAGTAGTTTCATACTCAGTCTCATACATTCATCACACCCGCCTCTTTTCCACTTCCAGTGTGCGAGGCCCCTTCCACTCCTCTACCTTCATTAGATGACTCATACCTATCTAACATCGCTCTTCTGTTTGTTGAGCCCCCTCATTGGGATGAATATCTGCTTGACCTTAGTCATCTTTTTGTAGAGTACACTTGTGATGCACTACAGGTCCCTCATCCATCTACAGGTGTTTCAGAGGAGTTCGTCAACTCTTTTGTTGGGAGTGCCCCTTCTGGGACTCTTATCACTTCTCCTTTTTCGGAGACCTTCATTGATCGACTCTCAGCTGTGGATCCCTTTTCTGTTGTGGAGGATGTTTTGTTCCCCTCACATCACTTCGACATCATTTCTGTGGGTGTTCCTCTTTTTTACTCTGATAGTTCTATGAACGTGACATTACCTTTGGTTCCTTGGCACTCACTCGCTAGACCTATGTCACACTTTCATGCACCAGACTCAGAGTTCTTTGTGTTGCTACCTTCAGTTTCCTTTGTGGAGTGGGTGGACTTATAGCATGTCATTTATGTCCTTCCTAAGGGTAGGCACACAGTTTGGTGCAGGTGGCTCTTCTTCAGTCCAGAGGCAGAGGATCTCGTCATTGAAATTCTTTTGGGAGACCTCATAGAGCTATAGAGTTTAGATCCATCCATGGAATCTTCTGCATTTCTCTCATCTCCCTCTTCTTCTCTCTTCTTCTTCTTTCTGAGAGATTGCCTCTTTGTACATGGGTACCTTTTCAGGCTCGTCTATAGCTGGGATCCATCTTTGGCATCTATCTTAGATTAGAGAGTGTTTTGTTCTCTTGTGGTGGATGTTTTTCCCACTGGGTTTTCCTTCACTACTTAGGACTTCTTCTTGTACATGGGTACCTCATCAGGCTTTGTTCTGGGACCCATTTCTCGTTTTTGAATTTCCGCCTCATCCTAAGTTATGATGAAGAAGGGGTGTTGTTGTGTATTGTTTTCCACATCATTAGGTGAGTCATCTCACTTAGGTGAGATCGTAGGTCCATGTGTCATTTAGGGGTCA
This sequence comes from Taxus chinensis, assembly GCA_019776745.2. NCBI lineage: Eukaryota > Viridiplantae > Streptophyta > Pinopsida > Cupressales > Taxaceae > Taxus > Taxus chinensis. Next base: position 882,719,522 of record CM034150.1, read on the forward strand.
TTATGAGATTCTCTTACGCATCCGTGCGTCATATGCGTCATTAGGAGTTACACTTCTATTCTGGGAATGTAACTCCCCCTCTCTACTTGAGTTGTCATGATTGCAGCATTGGGGGTTACTCAACACCTCCTATATGTACAACCCATTTGATCTATGAGATAGAGGAGAGTTTTATGACTTAACCGGGTTTTTCCCGTGTTTCAAATCTTTGCATGCACATTCGGTTGATGCTCACTCCTCCCAAGATCTATTCACGCTACTATTCACACGTCTGTTGATGTGCACGTCATCCCTCGTGATCCTTGCTTACGGGTTTTAAACCCTCTTTCAACCATAACTCAGAACTGGGCTCTATTCCTACCGACATATCAGCCTTGGCATATAGAACGTGTAACTCCTACTATTACTTACAGCTCTGATATAGCTAGATCTGAAGAATACATGCCATACAATAGGACTACTATAAATGGAAGAATGGGAACTGTTCTCACACCTACACCAAATAGGGGCCCTCACCATCAGTGACCTAGAAATCCTTAGTAAGTGTGACTTTTTTAATCTTAGTCACAGTTTGCAACAGACTAAGACGGGAAAAAACCTACATGAATTAGGCACCACTTTCATAGAGGTTTCCCATATAAAAAATATAACCATTTCAACCATGCCCCCCCTATTACAACTGCCTACATTTTATCAGAAGAGTAGAGTCAAACACTCCAAATAATCATCACACATGCATCTGTAGAGCCCAACTTGGCACCCTTCTACATGATAATCTAAGACACAACTGGCACAAGGAAATCATACTTAATATGAAAAATTACAACTACACTCCACATGTTTCCCAATTCATATGCACACCACCTACTCCTTTTAGCTCCCACGGGTATAACAACATTTAACATTGGTGCCACCACTATAAATTCCTCTCTTCACATCCCCATATCAAAGGTTACAACCCTCCATGGCCCAACACTTTCTAATTTCTAGAAGGAAATGCACGTGGAATAAATTATGATTGATGAGATGAGATTCATTGGGCCAAAGATGGTAGCCCCTATAAATAAGCACCTAGAAGAAGCATTCCCCAGTTATAAGAGTAGGCCAATTCAGGGCCGTTTAGTCATAGTCATTGGTGACCTGTCATAACTACCCTTGATTAAATGTATTCCATTGTACATTATAGAAACCTACGACCACATTTTATTGTTACAATTTCTAATATTAGTCACGCTAACCACCAACTTCTGGAAACAAGGCACTACAACTACTCATCTCATTTTTAGAAACCTGTTACTCAATATTGCAAATGTGATTGCCATAAAAGTAGAGTAGAACCTTCTAATGCCCATAATTCCAACCTGCATCTCCCCTACATAGTAGGAGTGCTTCAAAGGTACAACCCATCTATACACTACTAATGCATTAGTCGATCTACACAACAAACACATGATGTGGGTGCTCAACTTGCTAATTGCACCGAGCAAATCAGAACAAAACAATCATACCAAATCCGACAGAACAAACAATACGCAACTTGAAAGTACATTGCTCCTTTGTGAGGGTGAAGAAGTAATGTTAACTACAAATTTATAGGTACCAACTGGTATTTTCAATGGCACTCACGTTCAAGTCATTACTATAATGTATGACCCATGCTGGACCACCAAATTTTCCATTATATGTAGTGATGGATTCCAAAAACTACACAGCCCCCCAACGGGACATGACCAACCCAACACACTTGCCAATTCCACCAATAATAAGAGACAATCGTCATTAAATTCACTTGATAATGGTGTGGGCACTAACAATTCACAAGTCATAAGGCATCACCCTTGATAAGGAAACCATTGATATAGGCCACACTGAATGCCATGTCCTAACTTGTATAGCCCTATCACGTGTATGTTCCCTTGAAGACTTACACATTTCTCCAACATTCTCCTTTAACCGGTACAAATGACTACAAGAAGATAGACATGCCCAAGCTTGGATACATGCATAGACACTTCTCCAACACTGCCCCTCCCTATACACATCTTTTGTAAGTAAATCCACTAAACCGTACAATGTTGTGCAAATCTTCCATGTGTTCTCTATAAATCTCACTACGAATTCTAAATACTTTAGTATTGTTGGAGCTCAAAATTGCACCTGTCCTAAATCAGAATAATCTAGGGCTTTGAGGCAACATGAGACTGTCTTCAAGTTGTGAGACTTGCACTTGAGACAAACCTCTAGAGAAGGATGACTTCCTCTACTTATTCCTACTTATAAAACTATTCATATGAAGGGAAATGCAATTATCTAAATCTACTCTATCATTCCAAGGGACCATGGAGAGAAGGAAATGGATAAAATTGATATCCTAACTAAGGGGATGTGATAGCACTAATAATAAGGGGTAAGATACCCTCAAATGAGGGAAAATGGGAGAAAATGAAGGAGGGTAGGGTATACCTAAGAGCCATAGTCTAGAGCGACATTTAAACTTTCATTTTCAACAATGCACAAAAGAAATCAGCCCTATAAAAGAGAATATACATGCACAATATACCTACAAGTAGATGAAGAGGCATGAAAATGCAATAAAACACCAGCTAGGGTAGAACATAACCACAAAACATGAATTTTATTGCCTTAAGAAGATGCAAAAATCATTACAATGGAGGAAGAAGGCATAAAAAAATTACAAAGTCCAAATATGAGGCCTCCAACTCAAGAAAGCTTGTGGAGCACTTTTAAATGATGCCCTAAGAGTATCAAACCTTTACAAAATGATCATCATTTTACAATATATAGAAGATGGGAAAAAAAGAGGAGGAAAAAGAGAGGAAAACTAGGATTTTCACCTTCAACCACCAACACATGCATTGAATGTCTAAAACTAGGCATGGGTACCATGCCAAGGCCATTGCCTTATGATACTTTACTTGTAGGAGAAAGAATGGGCATTATACACACCCAAAATTGCATTGTGTTATATTATTGGAACGGTAAAATCTCCAATGTTGAAAAAACTTCTTCCAAGGTAAAAACGAGGTCCAGATCCTTCCCCCTATTCTTTGCATCCATCATTTGACTCAAATCAACCCTTCTATTTTGTCTGTAAACTTTAATTTTACTTTTAAGATTGCCTTTTAGCTTTGTCTTTGTCCTGAGCAGTGGTTGCATAATTTTCAGTAGTGTTTGCATAACCACCCCAGTGGTTATGTAACCGATTGTTGTGTAATTTTCAGCAGTGGTTACATAACCGAAAGTTGTGTTATCGTCAGCAGTGGTTGCTTAACCGCTTCTTTGCGTTCACCAGCGGTCATGTCACTTAAAATCATAGATTTGAAATGCACATTTTTTGATGCACGTTTAGATTTTGGGAGTAATTTTCTCACTCATTTATCAAGCATTTTTCCTATATTTGAACTCGTTGGAATCATATTGATTTTATCTTATTTTTTGGTTATGTTTAGAATGTTGAATACCTCTCTTTTTTTCTGATTTGTCACTTCTTCATCGACACATGTATTTGAATTATTATTTCCTAGATTTTATAAATGCCAAACTTTTACCTGTATGATGGGTTGGATTTTTCATATTCTTGAGGTAAATTCATGCTACTGAAATTTTGAGAGGAACCACACAGATATCTAACTATTTTATCTGTTCCTTCCTACCATTTACTTTCAGTCATTTCTTACACCAAGCCAACCGTAGCCAATATTTTGTTTTCTTTTCTACCAACTCGCAATTGTGCATCCCTAGATCAATTAGACTTCATATTTGGAAGAGGATACAAAGTTGAGGAGACAAAAAGCACATCTCATCTTTGGGAAGCTACCATAGTACAATAGTAACCAGGCTGGGTTGTACTTGAATTGTTTGAATCTTTAATAAAGTTTTAATTGTTAGAATAAAAATAATGCATTTGTTTTGAGTTGGTAGAATTGTAGAAGTGAATTATTTCATCACTTCCCAAATGTATTCATCTTATTTATAGTATTCCTTTTCAAAATATTTCTTATATATTCCTTGATAACTTCTTCTCGACTTATCCCTATGGATCTGCTTAGGAAATTCGTTGGAGGAAGAAGTGAAGAAATGCTTGCAAATATTTTATTTCTTTTAATTAGTTTAGATTTACTTCTGCCATGGAAAGTTCATATGAAAAAGAGGAAATTGCTTTAGAGAAGCTTACCCTTTCTAAAAAACTTGAGGTAGAAGATTTTCCAGAATTATTTTATTTTGTTTTATTTAGATTAATAATTTTGAATACATTCTTTTAGAATAGAATTGTCAGACAACCCTGCAATAAAGGAATATCCACATCCGTCTATTCTCTATTTTTAGTTTATTTTATTAGAAGTAGTAGTATTTTATTTTAATTAATTTCATGTGTCTGTAGAATAGTTTATTTATTTATTTTATCTAAATTCTAAAAAATACAAAAAATATGTTATTCGTTTAATTAGTTTTATTGTAATTCATTTCTTTTTCAGATAAATAGAATAGATGGTATGCCATTTCATTTTATTTAATTAATTGGGAATGAATTTGGTTGATTAAAATATTAAACACACTTGTCTTTTATTTATGCTGAATTTACTTTATTTATTTATTTAAAATTAACTTTCAATGTAATTTAGCAAGCAAATAAAATCAAACAGTTAAACAATAGGGAGATTATGCTACCCATACATAGCCTCTAATTCCCCTTTGGCCAATTCAACTACTAGGAACTCACACCACTCGATCTTAGTCCTTGATTCTCCTATAGTTTCCCATCAGCATTCCCGCAATCTTACACATTTAGGTTGTCCCGACACGATAACGGGAGGTCACGTGCGTCTAGGGATCACATGTTGAATCTCAGCCGTACATGCACCATACCTCATCAAATCTGGCAGTTGAGCTACATGGAACTATTTCTTTTAATGTTGGATTATATTTCTACTTTTTCTCCCACCCAATCTTATATAATTTAACTGTAGTGGGGTACATGATGAGAAATTTCCAAAGGTATCAAGTTTGTGAAATTTTGAGTAACATGGCGAAAGATACAACCATTTGAAGTTTAGGGGCTTGAGATGGCCGATGGGGTTCCCTATGCGATGCTACAGTCCACTTTAATGTGTTTTTTTTTCCATGTGCAGACAGATTAGCCAATTAGAAAACTCGCAACCTGGTTGAACTATTCCTCGTGTTTTCGTAGTACCTGCTTTAACCACTTCTCCTACATTGTTCATTCCTAGCAACACTCGCCACTTAGTTCCTTCCTCCATTTAATCATTTGTGTCGGCTGATCAGTGAACCGACAAAATATCAAAATTGTTTCTCCTGTTCCTTACTTATCCACTTTCACCATATCTCTCTCTACTTTGTTCTTTTCCCTATTTAGTCGGTCGACTCGGCCATTCAGTGAACTAGTGAACCGATGAAATTGTTTCATTTGTTCCTGAAAGATATAATTTTTTCACAACATTACCCAAACTCCCCTTATGCAGCTGAATCGGTAAAATGAGGAAAAAGAGGAATAAAGGAACAATTCCTCTTGTTCCTCCAAAGTTTGATTTAGCCGATTTTTCTTAGATTTTCCCAAATTTGATGAATTTTTCAAATTGTTTGGACTTTTAAGGTTTGCAAAGAGGGAGAGGGATGCTCTAGAATGATTTCACCTTCCCCAAATCATGAAATTTACTTTTTTCTAGTTTCTTCTCTAAGGCTCCATTATACTACCTTAATCCATAGCTGTCAAGTTCGCTAATTCGCAAGGAGTGAAAAATTTGATAACAAGTACATAATGCACATTTATGATCTTCCTCACCATCCATTTGTAACATAAAAAATCTATCCAATAAATATGTAGGTACCCTAAAGATGGCGGAGAACTTCTACAACACAACACAAAAAAAAAAAAACCTAAAAAGATATATTCTATGCACAGTACTATAACACCACCCCCCTGAATCATCACCTACATATAATGAAAAACTCTTTAGGCCTTCACATATATATACCATTTTTTTTGTAACATGTAAATATATTTATCATTTTCTATCAAAGAATAATTTACATTACATAACACATATTCACACACAACTCTCGTGAGAATTGATTTAATATAAACCATTTTAATCACACATCAAAAATTCCTAAGTGTCATGTTTATTTAACCAAATAAAAAAGTGTGGGAAAACCACTACATAGCATACCAACCTTTTGGACTAGTCCTACATGTGTCCCTTAACAATTATTTCACAAGTGTGTACAAGAAAAAAATCAATTTAAAAAAACAAACATTTAAGCAAAAAAAAACACATATTGGAGGTTTTTTAAACATTGTCTTGTTGCTTGATTTTGATGGAAAAAATTGTAATAGGTCTTGCTCTTTTCAAATTTATGGTTACGATAATACTCAATTTTAAATTTCTCAATATTAGGACTAAGATAGATGACACAAATTTATACTTAAAAAACATATATTTCCCTTAATTATATTTTATGTTTAAGTAATTGTTAAAATGATCTAAATTAATACACCCCAACCACAATACAAAATACCCTGCCAACCCATCACTTTCCAAACCCCCCGCTCCAAACAAAAAACAAAACAACAACTTTCTCAAATGTAATTGAAATGTCTACTCTACGGTTCCTAGTTTCGTAGGTTAGACTTTTAAGTAAAAAAAACAACAATATTCTTGTTAGACTACCTCACTGCTTCCATCCTATCACCAACCTCTTCGGCACTAGTACATCAGGTGGCCAAATGCATGTTACCCACAGAAAAACTATGCATTGAAGCATCGAACCAAAAAATAGTACATGCACTATGCTACCCACTCCTGAACTACACTACCACTCAAACTGCTCATCTAGATGAACAATCATGACCAACCACTTCAACATAATCAATTAAATAGAATAATATTGATATAGCTAATTTGAAGATGTCTTACAATTCTATATGAAATTGAAGTTTTTGAGCAACATATCAACCATTTTTTTAAGGTTTCAACATTTCATTTATTACACACGTGTTTTATCAATCTTATTGGAAATAACATGTTAATCAACTTGATAATTGTTCCACTTGTGTCTCAAAATTTAACTGTTCTACTACCGATACATCAATGTTGTGTGCCTACAAGCTTGGTAGGAAACTTTACAATTTCAAAAACAATACCAACAGGGTTTAGTCTAAAACCCTTATATATACGTCATTAGACTTACATTACAAAACCAAACCCCTTTCGATGCTTCTTTGATCCTCTTAAAGAAACCACTAGTATATGAAGAATATATATTATTCTAAATTCACTTCATGATGTGTTTAGTTCAATTTACAAAGAATCCACTATTATAAGTGGAAAGGGTTTTTTGGGAGAAAAATAGAGGCTATATTATTAAATACAAAATAGTATTACTATTCACAAAAAATGGTCATGGTATAGAAGCACACCACAAGTTTAAATAAAATCAAAGGTATGGGAAACTAAAACAGAGGAGTTGACCAACTAATTACTAGATCACATCATAAAACGAAAAGAAAAGGAATTAGGAAACAACCACGAAGGAGGTAAACGAAAAATATCTTTGTAGTCTAGCTTTCCCCACCCACCATTTGGAAGGTTCTGATGTCAAGAATGGGATCCCAACCAGCAACAATGGTTTTCAATCCTTTATTATTTTCTTCACAATTTTCTCTATCTTGTAGCAATGAAATATCCAATTGAGAGAACGTTTTATCCACGAGAGGTGGCGATGAGCCTCACCCCCCACGGTGAGGCTGTGGTGATGAGGTGGTAAGTCCCATCTGGAATGACTGCACGATAATTTGTGTCGATGGCCTCTATCCCTTAACAAGTGATCTCAACAAGGGGAAATGAAACTCAAGTAGCATTACAAGGGGCATCACCTCAGTGGTCCAACAGGGTTTGGAGGTGGGCCACTTCCAATGCCACCTTTTGTGCTTCCACTTGGATCTATAGAAAAATGAAATACATAATCATTCCTTTAAAATCCAAAAGATTACAATCAATAGTAGAATCAACAAAAATATTTGAATTTCTCTCTTTCCAAATATAGAAAAGGAATTCCACTTTAAAATTATTATACTTTTAATTGTTAATATATGAAGAATATATATTTTGCTAAATTCACTTCATGAGTTGTTTAGTTCATTAAAATTTTATACAGAATCAACTATTGTAAGTAGAAAGTTTTTTTTTGGTTTTTGGATAAAATAGAGGCTATATTATTAAATATGAAATATTATAAATATTCACAGAAAATTTGGTAGTATAAAAGCACACCACAAGTTCAAATCAAGTCAAAGGTATGAGAAACTAAAATAGATGAGTTGGCCAACTAATTTCTGGATCACATCATAAAACAAAAACAAAATAAATTAGGTAACAACCACAAAGAGAGCTAAAGGAAAAATATATTTGTCAAATAGCTTGCCCCACCTGCCATATGGCAGGTTCTAATGTCAAGAATGGGATCCTAGCCATTGATAATGGTTTTTATACCCTCATTATTTTCTTCACATTTTTTCTATCTTGGAGTGACGGAATCACCAATTGAGGGAAATTGTCTGTGAGAGGTGGAAATGAGTTATGATGGCGAGATGACGACAAGCCCCACCCCCCACACTGAGGCTTTTGTGGCAAGGTGGTAAGCATAATCTAAAATGAGTGTAAGAGAAATTGTGTCAATGGCCTCTACCTTGAAGAATGTGCTATCAATTAGCAATCAACGTCAATCAGTTTAGTTTGGATAAAGCATGCTAAGTGAAGTGATTTTTGTTTTTTTATAGGTAAGAAATTCCATATACCTCTAGAAAAGGATCCCATAGATGCTAGAGATTATCAGAGGGGATGTGACTGATGCTGAGTGGGTGCATGTTACTGTTGTTGGTTTGGGAGGATTATGCCATTACTAGTGGATTCTTAAAGATGTCGGATTAATGGTCACATTTTTAGACAAATGGAAGCCAAGTATAGGGGCAATATGGTTTCGTACTAGTGAGATGAATATTATGTTGGAGGATGTATACTAGATTTTGTGAATACCTATTCAGGGGGAGGGGATAGTTCTCATCACCGGATAAGCTCATCTAGATACTATGAGAAGGTTGTATGGATATGATGCCCTTGATATTAGATACACAACAGGGGGTTTAATATTGAGAGTTATTATGATGAAGAGGTGTCGAGGAACCAACCAATGTCAATGATCATGTTGGCCATTTATTTTTATACAATGCCAAACTCATGAGGAGGAAGATTTCCATGGACACTTGCTGGTGTCTTGGCTGAGATTATGGGGCACCAGATAATATATGCATGGGGATGTGATTTGCTAGCTCAAGTGTACCATGAGCTATGAATGTTTGTGACTAGGTGGATGTTTGGATTGGATGTGGCATTTCTATTACAATGTTGGGAATATGAGCACATAGTTGTTGTGAGGCCACCATGCCTACCTTGGAGAGCAAGTGACCCATCATAATATGTGGTGGGTTTGCATGAGGTGGAGGTTCGATTTGATGATATATGGCAACATAAAACGAGATCACACATATTATACTAATCATCTACATGGTTTATCTATTGATGATGTAGCCTGGAGGCCATATGTGAGATTTCATGTATGGCCTGGTATGGATGTGGAGTTGGCAGGGTTGAGATGGGTGCAGTGGATTCGGGGTAGGAGATCAGAGATGATTGAGGTTGTACAATTTCTGAGGGTACAGAGGTAGTTCGGGATTCCACAACAAATACCAGGTGAGTCGATTGTATATTGGCAGGATGATTTTGAGAGGGACCTTCCAGCACCAGTGGTAGATGAGGTAAACTAGCTAGAGGAGGAGGGAGATCCAAATGGTATATATTTTGATGATGTTGCCGTTGTATAGGTCTTTAATGAGTTTTGGACACAATAGTCAATATCCCGGGGAGATAGGGTAGGGTGGAGATAGAGGGGTGGGGATACAAAGGAGGAGGGTGATGGCGATGAAGATTTGGCCACATTGAAGGAAAATTTTGATGTGTTATTGTGTGCATGTATACTTTGCTTAATGCTAAATCAAATGAATCAAGAACTACCACCAAAAATAGTTCTACAATTTAGCTAAAACAAAGCATAAACACCATCATGATAAGAATTAAACAAGGGTTAGATGCTAGCATTCATCGATACAAACTTTGAAACTAACAATGCTAAATATCTAAACTCCTCTATTCTCTAACAACAAATAAATGAATGGACCTAAGTAAGCTCCATGACTATCAAAATAGCTGTCCTTAATGTTCCAAGAACCTAGGAAGGGGGACTAATCAAAGTTGGGCTACAAGACCCTTTTGACACCTCCCATATGACCCAAGCACTTTAAGAAAGAGGCTTAACTCTTCAAGATGATGAACTCTCAAAAGGGCAAGGTGCAACCTCTTAGTCTCTTTGCTATATGCTTTACTTTTGCTCTCTAAGGAGTTTAGGTGTAAGTAAAGAGGTAGGTGGAGGGCTCTTTATATAGCCCAAAGGATAAAGGATTCAACACATTCTCATGAATGTGGGATAAAGGTAAAACATGATTAGGAATGGATAAGCTTGCTTTATTAAAGGAAACCTTACTTTAGAAGGGTTTAATACATGTTTAGCAAGTCATGGGAGTTGGGGGTATTTTAATTAATCAAAGGTGATTAATTAATAGGTAGGTGTAAGCTTATAGAAGCCATTTAGAAGAATATTAGTGTGATTCAGGCTATTAGAAAGGGATTAAATCAATTAAATATTGATTTACTAGTTAAATGAAGGGGACGACTAATTAATTAATCTAGATAGAATAGGTGATTTATTAACAGAAGGTCGTTAATTAGGGTATTTGTTGGATATGCAACTTAATTAATTAGCTTAGTGTAATTAATTAATGATGATATGGGAGAAAATGAGTGCTTTTGACGATATGTCGTTGATTTGTGAGAAAGGGGATAATTAGCGCAATTTAAGTATTTAAATTGCTTGGGCGTAATTATAGGTGTCTACATTTGCCCCTCTTTGGGGTGGCGTAAGTGACGCCACTTCAAAGATAGTAGACAGGTGGAATTTTGAAGAGGTAGAAGAAAAATTAGTAGAAGTGAGAGATGCCCCCTCGAGTGTCGATGGGGTGATGAAAGAAGACGATCGATGATCGAAAAAGGTGAGAGATAGATAGAATAATGGGGAGAGGCAAGATGCCCTAGTAAGATGGAAGAATAGGGGTGAGAGGAAAGTGATGTAGAATGAATATGGAGGAGGGGAGAGATGAGCTTAGCCTCTAGCCGCTATGTATTGGAACAATTTCGGTGTCATCATATTGCCATAAGAGCTACGTCATCGGTCCTTATGAAAAATATAAGCATACGACAAAGGTAGCATGACATGAAAAGCCATACTATGAACGATTGTCCATTGCTGAAAACACCAACTCCATGTAACATACAAAATGCAATGCAATATGAGAAAGTGAAAGATGCCTAACTCCATGCAACATACAAAATGTAATGCAATACGAGAAAGTAAACAGGTTAAAATAACAGAGAAACATAATATAATGTTTTTATTATCGAGCTTTAGTTATGACCTGTGAAAATTAACGACAAGGGTTGATGATGGTGCCCCAAGCAAGGATACATGTGAGGGGAATAACGAAGGACACTTGGGTCCGATGGAAAAACAATGTGCACTACGAAACAGTACCAGGCAACTTGTTGTGCCCCAGAGTACGGGCGAAGTAAGAAACCTAGCTTTTGTTGATGGAGGTAGATCAAGATGATCCGCAAGTCACACACATGAACAAGTGAGAACCAAAGAGTGACGTTTTGTAGGATGATTTTCAATTTCTAGAAGTTTTCTGAAACATATTTGAATGTTTTTGATGATCTTTTTAACATATTTGAATGTTTTTGATGATTTTTTTAACATATTTGAATGTTTTGGTTGATTTTGAAAGTTTTATGAAACTATGTACAGGAATATAAGGAAGAGTGGATGCCCCTAGCAATAGATGGGATGTATAAGGGCATAAGGCCATGTGCGTACCAAAAAGGTGAAGATGTAAATTTTTTTCCCAATGATTAGGTTGGAGTATTCAAAGGTAAACTCTTCATAGGTAGAAGTGGAACCCAAGGCCATTATGGATAGGTTCAACATGATGGTGAACGTAAACCAATGAAGTGCTGGGAAGAAGCAAGGATGCCCCCAACATAAGTTGGCCTACCTAGGAATGGGGGCTAATCAAAGTTGGGCTACAAGACCCTTTTGACACCTCCCATATGACCCAAGCACTTTAAGAAAGAGGCTTAACTCTTCAAGATGATGAACTCTCAAAAGGGCAAGGTGCAAGCTCTTAGTCTCTTTGCTATATGCTTTGCATTTGCTCTCTAAGGAGTTTAGGTGTATGTAAAGAGGTAGGTGGAGGGATATTTATATAGCCCAAAGGATAAAGGATTCAACACATTCTCATGAATGTGGGATAAAGGTAAAACATGATTAGGAATGGATAAGGTTGCTTTATTAAAGGTAACCTTACTTTAGAAGGGTTTAATACATGTTTAGCAAGTCATGGGAGTTGGGGGTATTTTAATTAATCAAAGGTGATTAATTAATAGGCAGGTATAAGCTTATAGAAGCCATTTAGAAGAATATTAGTGTGATTTAGGCTATTAGAAAGGGATTAAATCAATTAAATATTGATTTACTAGTTAAATGAAGGGGAAGACTAATTAATTAATAATAATTAATTAATCTAGATAGAAGAGGCGATTTATCAATGTAAGGTCATTAATTAGGGTATGTTTTGGATAGGCAACTTAATTAATTAGCTTAGTGTAATTAATTAATGATGATATGAGGGAAAATGAGTGCTTTTGACGACATGTCATTGATTTGTGAGAAAGGGGATAATTAGCGCAATTTAAGTATTTAAATTGCTTGGGTGTAATTATAGGTGTCTACAGTTATAGTTGGAGACGAATAGATTGATAGTGGAGTAGGAAAATGATCATCAGGAGAGAGATACTCTGTAGTAAGAGCAAGATTAGGCATGCCTAGAGCATGATCTTATGCAAACAACAGAGGGATATATATCACCGGTAGCAAGAGGCACTCCAAGTGAAGTATGGAGAGGTAGGGATGGCTTCAGAGGCCTTAGGGAGTATAGAACAAGGAGTGGGGCTGAATGTGGGGAAGGAAGTAATAGTTGTAGGAGGAGAGATGACAATCAGTAGGGGATAGATGGGACCTCCAATTTTTGTTACTGTGGAGAAGTATCCCACACTGGGAGAGGAGATGTGATATTATGAATGGTTCGTGACGTAATTACTTCTAGGCATACCTCGCTACACAAATCATAGAGAAATTAAGCATAGATCAGGTCGACATGCTACTTAAGTGAGCACTGGAAGTGTCGCACAACCTCAGAGAGATCTAAGACCTGAAGAAGGAGCGGTGGGAGGCCAAGGTGGTGATCGAGTGTCTGATTTTTATTTTACTACATAGATAGCAATTTTTTATATGATTTTGTATATGATCCCTTTTGAGGAATTTTGTAAAAAAATTAAATGAGATATATAGATATATGATTATGATTTTCAATTCATGTGTTTGTGATGGATTTAATTTGATGTTACATATGATCATATTTTGAGATATGTGGATAGATTAATTGCATTGATATGATGTTAGATATGTAGATGTTGATATGTTGTTTGATGTTGATTGTGATATGACTTAAATGTAGTGATCTTGATGTATGTTTTAATGAACTTAATCACGGTTAATAATAAATGTGAAATTTTTTCTTTGAATTGGATTTGATATAATTTGATGGTAAATTTAATATGTATGACAATGAACTCGAGGCATTGTATAAAATATTAATAGATAAATAATAATAATTAGTCACATGTGGGAACATAGATACAGATGGAAAGAACTTATATACCATCTTACAACATGGAAAGGGTTATTATGAGGATCGTATTATACCTAGAAAATCCATCCATAAGAGATAGTTTTTCATAGTCTATCGTGAGGTTGACAATATGATCGATGTTAGGAAGAGGGAAGTTGTCTTTAGACAAGTGAGATTGAGATCTCAAAAGTCTGTGAAGATACATAACTTTCCAATGGCTTTGGTTATAGATATGATATTGGATATCCATTATGGGTATTCAAGGGTTAAGATGAAATTAGCAAAGAGAATATGTTTTAATTCTTCTTTTATGAGTAGCGCTACACGAGGGTGCATCCTACATATATTTTTCTTGATGTGATTAGCGTTTGGAATTGTGACAATGTTAGTCAGTACCTGGAATGTCACTATATGACCATGCAAGGCCTGACTATGTTTGGAAAGAAAGGTGGTGAAGTATTTTAATTATTTAAAACCTAAATACTGGAAAACTTTAACTATGTGAGGTTCTTGTAAAGTTCCTATGTTGGCATCGATAGCGGATTTGTTAAGTAGTGTAGATGTGTCACGTGCTAGGGTCCTTTGAAAATAATGTTCCTTTGCCTCCATGTAGCGTAATAGGATGGATTCATTGTTATGAAATTAAAGAAAATTGATTTTAGGGGAGTCTTCCTCTACCATTTTTGGTAATACAAGTGGAAGGGTCTTAGTGTCTTCATAAGTCTGATAAGTGAGAAGTCCTTAGGTGATCGTATTGATCAAAAAAAGTTAGGGAGAATGGATATGGTATCATTTGTGTTCGTGGATTTTTCAGGTGAAGACCAAGATGATGGTTCTATTTTTGTTATGCGCTCAGGTGTGGTGGTCATGGAAGTGTCTGAGGATGGATTTTTAAGGGCCTAGTCAAAATTTCTCATGAGGCTTCTAAAACTGATCAAATATGAAGTCATATATACCTTGTTTGTAACATCCCAAACCAAAACCTGTCCATCCACAACAATGTTTATGTAAACGATTGGTTGTATAAGAATGAGAAATCATATATAAAAGGTTTAACATGATATTGATTGTCATGGTGTGAGGAAGGATGATAAATCCCTCCATAAATGTGATTGGTTCTCATATGAGGAGGACCAAAGTGAATGATATCTCCAATGTTTAGTTCATATATAGGTTGTTTATTGGGTATCCCATATGTTTTTGGTGTAGGGAGTGAGTTTAGGGATAGAAGGCGGTACTCCCTTAGTGAGAGAAGTTGCATATCATCTTTGAAGGATATATCATTTGGTAGTTTGGATGTGGTGATGGAAGATCTTGTAGAATCTTGGTTTGAAGATGTAGAGTTTTTTAGTGGAAGGAACACATCATTGGTCTTGTAATTCAAGTGAAAGGATTTGAAAGGATTTGGGTTGGCATGAAAAGTGATAAGAGATATTGTTTAAGGTCCTCAAAGGCCTTTTGACAGTTGTGATCCCACTTGAAATGGAAATATTTTCAGAGGATATGATGAAAAGGCTAGCATGGATCTAAAAGTTGAGAAATGAAACAATAGACTGATTGAAGTCTACCTTGGAGACTATGAATTTTTTTGATATTAGAAGGAAGGGGCATTTCAATTATTATTTTGATTTTGGCAGGGTCTACTTCTTTTTCACCAGATTCTTAGAAAATTAATGAAATAGATAGGTGTTGAAGGCCAAGGAGGAATACATGTTTGTGATGTTAGTTGAAGGTTGTGTGCATGTTATGATTTTCTGATCCAAGTTGATTGTGAGATCTCCCTTTTGGCTAGGAGGAACTATCTGTAAATGAAAAACAATACCACAAGATAGAGTTAAACAAAACAATGAGTGGATTGCCTAGCAAGAGCTAGATCTGGGAAGTAAGATGCTTCCTGAACAAGCTGTCAATCCACTTTCTATATAACAATATTAATTCTAGTTAAATCATATGTGAAGTAAATATCCTATTGAAATTGAAACGATTTATGTATCTCACACAAAACAATAAGAAAGGTCAGATAAAAGGTGATTGGTTGGTGTTGCATTGCAGGTCTAGTGTAGGCTCTAGGTAAGGTCTGACAAAGATTAGAAATGGTTCTGGGCTATTGGAAAGTAGGTATTAGCTCATTGGTCAGAGGTATATTACCAAACATAGTAACCGATATCAGCTATATGACTGATGCCGATTAAGCAGAATGACCGACGTCGGTAGGGGAAATTAATTAAAATCACTTAAAACTTGTTTTTTCAGACTCTCTGTGATTGCATAGAGGTTGGAAATGGTGAGGGTAAGGTCATAAAATGTCCTTGCAGGCTTGTTGTCCACTAAAAATTCCCATGCTCTTAAGAAAGTGAAAATTTAAAATTTTGAGTTTAAGTGTTTTCTCTGTTGTACTGATAATGTGAAATGCCAAAGAAATTGAGAAATGTACGTTTTTGGGTCATTTTGTGTGTTTTTTGGGCCTGTAAGACATTTTTGTCTCACATGTCCCAAGTTCAATTGGGCCCTCTATTCCCCGATCGGCCGGTTCATCCAAAGTCTGATCTTTTCGGGCCCGTCGGAACTTTTTGTCCCAAATGTCCCAAGTTCGCCCGGACCAATTGTTCCATTTTCGTCTGACTCGACCGAGACACGTACTTCACGTACTTTTATCCCACATGTTCTAAGAGCATTTGTGCGTCTTTTCCCCACTTCACCCGACTCGGCTGAGCTGCGTACTTTGCGCTTTCGCGTCCCACATGTCCCAAATGAACCAAGTGCCATTCGTGCTAATTTTTCCCGCTCTACTCGAATATCTTGCTTATTCAATTTGGTAGGTATGTATTAAATACACATTCATTTCCTTTCTCTCTCCTAAACAGCTATATAACGAGCAAACCCCCTATTCATTTTGCACACTGCTTTCCTGCTATCTTTTGCTTGAACCTTTGCAATCTAAATTCCTGCGCGCGTATCCATTTTCCTCTGCAATTCCTTCCCAAGTCTAGCTTGCAGCTTCGCCCTCCGAATTACTACCAATATGAAGATCAAATTTCAAGGGCAAGAACAAATCTCACAACTAGAGTCTGCCGTTCCCAATATCGGGGACAGTGAAGTTCGCCATCTTGACTTTAGTATTTTTGGTCGAGGATGACAGACGTAAACCCTATGCCAATGGCACAGATGATTCATGACAGAGGTTTGGCTTTCGCTGGTGGTTTCCCAATCTCTGTGCAATGTGCAAATACAATGCTTTCATGCGGAGCTCATTTTAACCCCGATTCGAGTGAATTGACGGGGATCTCATTGCCAAACTTGACGCTGCCGCCATTGGCACTGCACTGAGGATTCCAGAAATGGATAATGCCATAGTTGTCTCCCAGAATCAAGCATAGGCCCTGTTCAATCAAGAAAGTGACAACTACAAGGCTTCGGGAGAATTGAAGAATAATTGGTAGAAGGGAGAGGCTTTCAAAACACTAGTTGTATCTGCTTTCAAAGATATACATTTTCATCTACAGGATCACACTTTTGATATAATTTATCCATCCACATTTCCACATTGGTGTCCTAAGCATGACCATTCGGGGAGCTTGAGTGCGGTTGAAGGTCATGTGTTGATTTTCATCCATACAGTCACCAATTTTTAGGTCGTCTTCCTTAAGATAGTTTTTTTGGTAGGAACGTTTATCTACTGCTCTTCAATAGATATGCTATGGTGTTGAGGGTGATCAAGCGACCTATCATACTCATGTCAAGTTTAGATAATTTAAGATGGAGATAGATGCCTCAGATTTTGGACAATATTCCTACAGTCAACACGTCAGTCCCACGTGGCAGAGACATAGCCGAGGCGTTGAAGAGATTCAGGCAGTGGATTTTGAAGTCAGTGGGTCCCTCCCAGTCATAAACACATATCTTCTTCTCCTTATTCCTCTCTTCTCTTCCAATTCTTTTTCTCGGATTTATTGTAATAAGTTGAGGTATTGCGATTGGCAATCCTTAACTAATCTTTAGTTAAAAGAAGTAGTTACCAAGAGTAACTGAATTGTAAACTATATAATGGCCTCTCTTTGCCATTTTGAGGGAGGAAGAACTTGGCTTATTTTCTAAAAGTGTAAATAAATCATAAATAAATCAATACAAAAGAGAGTTTCATTCTTCGTCTATCTGATCTCTTTTATCCCTAAGCTTTTCATTTAATCTTGTTAAGATCATTTGTCTATATTATATTAAGAAGCTTTGTATTCTTGCAGATGTTATTGATAGAACTTTGTGTCTTTCAAATTTCATCTTATTAGTATGATACAAATGATCTTGTTTCAATTCACTGTACCTTCGCATGCATAAAGAATTAATCTGTCATCTATAATTCTAAATGGTGCCTTTCTACTCGTTCTCATTTTCTCATTCCTCAGTCCTTTTGTAATTGATGATCCTTATAGAAAACACTTTCGTAAATATCCAAGTTCCACAAGAAAATCATGTTTTTTATATGTGTAAATAGGTTCGTTTCTGAATAAGGGAAGCTCTCCCATTAAAGAGGAGGGACTTCTTGTCCCCTGACTGTTGCTCTTTTTGAAGTCCTTTTTTCTACGACCAACAAGGCTCAGAGATGATTAGAAGGGTATGAAGGTAGGTGAAAGGGCTAGGTATAGTAAGGTGATAGGTTGGTAGGGTGAGGGGAGTGTACAGAGATGGAGAAAGATAAATTACTGAGATGAATAATAAATCTTATTGGAATAAAATAGAAATAAATGAAGATATGTTAGGTACTTATTGAAGAGTAGGTTTGGAGAATGCAGATGATGAGGATGGTGGTGGAAGATATCCAAAGAGAAGAGACATTGTGTTCATTCTAAAGAGTTTCAAACCTTTGCATTTCTCTGTGTGAATCCATGATCGTGAAGAAGATGATGAATGCCAATGCTTGTTGGTAGTGCTCTTGTATGTTTTCCTTTTCTTGAGTACTTCCAAAATTTTAAGTGCTCCAAGTCTTTATTCGTATGAGATCCTAAATTCAATGACCAACCTAGGCAAAGGCTTTTGGAAATGTATTTAACCTAACTAGTGATGGTTAGGGGACTGACATCAGTTGAGATTTAACCGACGTCGGTCAAGGTAGGAATATCTAGGTTGGCCAAAAATATCTAGATTGTTATCTATTTTTGGCGTGATCTCCAACCTTCTTCCGAGTCTTGAGAGATGGATCCTGGAGGAGATGATTAGGAGTATTTTTAGGTTTGTTAATAAGAGTTAAGTCTAGGTTTAAACTAAGTCCTAGTTGGTTAGGATAAGCTTATACTTGGTCTGAGGTCATTAATGAGGTTTGAGTGGGTCATTTGAGTGAGGTGGCTAGGTGAGTTAGCTGGGTGAGGTGGTAACAAGTGAGGATATTAATTAATTTAATTAAGATAATTAATTCAATTAACATGTGCACTAGGTGATATGAATGGGTAGGATATGGTTAATTTAATCAATGAATTTTTAAGGGAAGTATGACCTAATTTTGGTGTCTACAACTTCTAATATCCCAAATAGAAATGATAAAACCTAAAAGCTTCCCGGTGAAAACACTGAATACACACTTAGTCAAGTTAAGGAAAGGAAGTACTAGATAAGGTGGTAAATGATGACTTTGAGGATGATAAGATGGTATTTCTGGTGTTTATATCTACCTAATATATCATCAATGTAGTCTTCTACAATTATATGGATGCTATAATGGAAGATATAGTTCATATCATGTTGATAATTGGCCCTTGTGGTCTTCAATATAAAGATCATGACTCAATAACAAAACGTTCCCCAAGGGGTGATAAAAGATGTCTTATGTTGGTCTTCTAGTGCAATAACAATTTGATCTATACCCAGAAAAATCATCCAGTAAGAGATGTGCATTTCATGACTTTCCGTGAGGTTGATAAGCTAATCAATGTTAGGAAGAGGGAAGTCATCTTGAGGAAAACCTAGATTGAGATCTCGACTTTAAGTCTGTGTAGATGCATAACTTTATAAAGGATTTGGTTATGGGTACAATATTAGGAACCCAATATGGATAGTCAATGGGTAGTATAGGAAATTAGTCAAAGAGAAGATGTTGTAACTCTTCTTTAAATAAGCAAGGATAAGTGAGGGTGTATTTTACGTAGATTTTTTTGGACAAGTTTGGCTTTAGGTATTGTGAAAATCTTGTGGACAATAGTCCTTTTCATACTTTCATTTACTGATCTATAAACCGGCCAAAAAAAATTCATGACCAGCGGACCCTTATAGACAATTAAATATCTGTACCGAATTTGCATGTCCCCATTATAATAAAATTTAATCAAATGTAATGAAATAATAAGTCACCACACTTTCTAGTCAAGGGTTGATAATGGAGATCTTGATAGAATTCCTACTTCTCCTTTGGGTTCGTAAACTAGCTGAACCAATCCATTATACTGAACTAGGGAAAATTTTAGTGGTGAATATTCGTTAATTCACAAATATTCCAATTTTTGAAATTTGAAATTGGTAAATTTTTTAGGGTAAGAATTAGGACCAGGTTGTCAAAGCATTTTCGAAGTCATCCAATTTAATCCATAAAGGGTTGATTTAGGATTCCCACAAAATATGCATACTCTTTCGTGATGTTTGCCTTAATGTTTTCACTCTATAGTATATATATAATGCTACTGACTGAAAACATAATATATGTTGTATATATATATATATATATAATGCTACTGACTGAAAACATAATATATGTCTGTTTGGTCAGTAGCATAAAAAATGTTACTGTCCAATAGTAATATTATATGCTACCCTATTGGTAGCATATAAAAAATTTACCATCCTGTAGCATTCTATAGTGATTTTGTGAGAAACGTTTGATTCAAATTTTCTTCATGTTCGCCATCGAGCTTTGAAAATCAATTTTCACATATTTGCCAATAAATTAAAGTACAGATAGTTCTTTTGGGGGGGGGGTCTTAAAATTTTCCTTGTTCTAAGACATAAGTACATAATAGGGAACTCACATTACTACATTGTACATTCAACCAAACCTGGCGCTAATTGATTCTCTAATCCCACTGGTCTTGGAAAGATCACAAATCTCTAGTTTAAAACTTTCTTATTGATCTCCTACCCCATTGCAATAGTATAATAACCTTTTCTACATTGTGCTAAATTTCAATTAATGTATTATGTTGACTTTCACTCTGTTGCATGGAAAGATAACTTCATACGTAGAGCTAAGTATCTCAGATTTACAACGATGATCAGGTGAACCACTTTGTTGCACAGACTCAATCCATCCTCTACGCAGAGTGAATTTTCATCACCTGATGTCATGAATCGATGATGATGATCAGATACCAATCTGTTGCTTGGCCTGAATCAGCCTCTACTAGGGATAATTTTAGTGGTGAATATTCATAATATGGTGAAATTTTCATTTTAGGAAAATTTGAAAAGGTAATTTTTTCAGAGTGGGTTGGTGTCCTGTTCGCCTAAAATTTACAGTATATATTTTTTTTGGGGTCGGCTTCACCTACATTTGAAAACATCTCCTATAAAAACCTAGGTGATTCACTGGGTAGTATACTATGGTACTACCACAAGTAGCTTACAAAATTACCAATACCGTGAACCCGCATACTCTTAAGCACCAAGCACAGATTGCAGTTAGACTATTAGTAGTTTAGAGTCAGGTGACAAATGATATAGTTGACGTGTGATAAGGAGGTTATTTATTGTAGACGTGCATGACAAGGGGGTTAGTTGTTAACACGTGATAGGGATATCATTGATGCACGACAAGGAGGTAGTGTTGACACACGGCAAGGAGGTATTGCAGATGCACAATCAAGGGGGGTTAGCTATTGACAAGTGACATACATAGAGTTGCTACACGCGACAGAGACAATTGACGCCTTTTTGACATGCAGTAGAGACATTCTATTGATAGTTGACGCATTGTTATTCCGCTGATGCGCAACAGAGACAGTGATAGTTGATGCCTTGTTGACGTGAGACAATGATGGTTGACGTGTGAAAAAGGGGGTTCATTGTTGGCGCATGACAATAATTTTGACTCTGACGTGCTACTTGGTTCTTTTGCTGATGTAAGACTCTGTTTAGAATAATGGAAGGTGTTAGTGCGTCAGAATGTGAAGACCCAAAAAGTAACTAAGAAATCTCAGAAGTCCCTGTTCAAGTATTTTGGAAACTCTGCTGATACAAATATTGACACTACCACTAAAACCATATAGCTGCCACTAGAAAGAATCATAAGTACTGACTGTGTGGAAGGTAATATTGAGGTGGACATGCATTCTACACAGTATCAACCAAATGACACCTATGATGATATCTGTGCCTTGAAGATATTCTTGTTGAGATGCCAGATCTTGAATATATTCTTCCTGTTGGGGTGCAACCAGGAGTGCATCAAGATATCACACATACAAATACTCAAAAAAATGGAACACAAAAATCAAATTCAAATTCTGGTTCACGAAAGAGGAAACTAGGTGATTGTGATATTGCTCAAAATTCTACTAAAAAAAGTAAAACATTGAAAATGAACAAGAATATGTGGACCATTGGGAGGACATACAAGTTTGATTGGGAAGCCAAATTTCCATTTATCGAACCTGTATAATCATCTAATTCAGAATAGATCCTATCTGAATGTACAAGTACAATATGTACGTGGAAATTGGGAAAGTAACAAAAAATGCAACTGAAGTTGGACACTATAGAAAAACACTGTGGAAAACAATATTTTACTGTAATGGGGGTAGGATGGCCAGAAAATCAAAACACACAGGTGGAAAACTGAAAAATAATGCATGCACGTTAAATACGCAGTGGAGTATGAACCAGAGCAGAAAAAACACAAACATCTTGTGGAAAAGGGAGGAATGATCACATCGCAAATTGGTAAGATGAATCAAACAAATCTACATGCAAAACTCATACAATTCTCTACTTTATTTCACATACTAAAGAAAGGAAGACTGATGTCAGATTTCCTCGATTTCAAAGTTTTGTATCAATATAATGGAATGCCAAACGTACCTCAGTCTCATTGGTCTGAAAGTAGTGGATGGGAAATGGAAAAATGCCTTTCAATGATAGAGAAGGAAGATTTGAAAGAGAATGTAAAAAAATCAAAGTTTATCTCTCTATCAAATTGATGAAGTGACATCAGTCGACAACACTGCATGGGTATGTATCCACGTATATAATGTAGAAAATCATATAAGGACACCTCATCTGCTGGGTGTTATGAAAATGGTTGAAAAATTGTAATGCCAAAAACCTACATAAAATAGTTGTTTCTCATTTGAAAGATATTGCTGGAATGAATGATTATGAAATTGCTACGAAGTTGGTATGCGTGGGAACAGATGGTGCATCTATCATGCAGGGTCACCGAACAGGGTTGTGTGTTAGAGTACAAAAAACAGTGGCCCCATATATGCTACCAATGAATTTAGCGTATAAAATGGTAAGCAACTATGAAAATGTTGCTAAATTAGAAGACCTTATAAGAGAACTTCATGCCTATATGGCAAGCAGCCAAAAGTGATTTCTTGAGTTCCAAAAATTTGTAATTAGAATTATAGATGGCAAAAAACTTCTGAAAGATGTTGAGACTAGATGGATCTCTTTGTATGAACATGCATGCAGAGTTCATGAGGAGTATCCTTTGTTGGTTGGTTTCATGCACAAATATTGTCATGAAGTTGATAGGGAGAGGGACTTTTTTTTCCGTTTAACTGATTTGGAGACATTTCTTAGATTGGTTGGTATTCTTCCAATGTTGCAGGAGATCAATACACTGATGAAACATGTACAGGGGAGATTAATCTATATTGTGGATTTTATACGGATGAGAAAAATGATATGTCAAAGTCTTGATATCTTGTACTGTTCCCAAGATAGTTTTGATACACCTATTTTTGAGAATTAGAAAGCTTTATTAGATCTTAAAAATCCTAGTAACTATTTGAGATTTAATATCCAAAATCACCTTTGCATCACTATTAATGGGAGGGACATACCACTACACATTTTACAAAAATTTCAAGATATTACAGGATCAGAACGAGAAGATGTTCTGGTGACATGTAATCTCTTTGAGTCTATTATAGTTGAAACAAGAATAAAGCTTTAAAAAATTTCAAAATCCTTATCATAAAAAAATTAGAGAACATTTCTCCAAAGATAAAATTCTTGAAGCCATGGGTGTGATGAATCCTAATTTTTGGAATAATGAAGGTGGTCATGCTGAATTTGTAAGAAAGCATTTCCATAAATCCATGGGTACAATAATGGAACATTTCACAAATACTTTGGAGTTCAAGGGTATGAAAATCAAAGGTATACTGAATGCTGATTTATTAAAGTTTCAATCAACAAATTTTGTAACAAAAATGAGGAACCAATATAAAAATTTAGATGAACCTTCTGAAAGTGGTGCTATTACAAGGTTGTGGCAATGAATCTACCAAATTTCTATCTTACAAGAAGATATCAGTGAATATTTCAGATTATATGAGCTATGCCAAATAATGATTTTGGGGTCTGTGGAGGAAAAAATATTTTTCAGTGCATTATCATTTATAAAATCAAAATTGAGAAATAGGTTGGATAAAAATTTGAGGTGTTATGTATCTCGCTACTCCATGGAAATGTTTCCTTTTGACAGAGAAATTGCGAATTAGAGGTCATGAAAATGGTGACGGGAGGTGTAGTGGATTCTCTGGGGTTTTATGGATGTTTCTCTGGTCTAGTCCAAAAATCCTTAGCTTGATTGGCTGCTATGTTTAATAAGGAGAATTGTGTAATAATGTCTGGTGGAAGTGATGAGGACCTAAATACTAGTGTTCATAAACCAGAATCAATGTTTGATTGATTAGTAGGCCCATTTGGTTGTGGGACCTATTGATCACAACCGTAAGTTCATGGTTGTGGTGAACCTCCTATGGTCATATGAAGAGTTAATCTCTCCTTCCGACTATCCAATAATCATACGCCTTTTTAACCTCTATGTTTAGAACTAGGAGTTGTATAATTTTCTCATAATACCTAACAGGTGTTCTGACAACTTGAATGCGTAACCTAGTGTCTATGTTGATGAGGAGGTCCCCTACATTGGGTTGCGTAACTATAGGATAGTAACCAAATATTTGTTCTCTTTCGAGTCCTTGTATACTCATACGGATATCCTATCAAGGTAGTCTATAGTTAGGATGATTTGACCAAAATATGCATGCCTTGTCGTCTTCAATATTTAACTCTCTCAATTGTTCACTAATTACTCGTAGGTTTACCATTGCTAGAAAGACTTGGATCCTAAGGTCTTGATCTATGTCAGCTAGTGTTGTGGGGAGATTTTGTTGAGGCACTATTGGTTCAAATATGTATTCTCTGGGCTCTCTAGGTCTCGTAAGTGTCATGCAAAATGACTCAACTTTAACTAAAACTAATAAACTAATTATGAAAGATGTATCTACACTATGCATGTATTCTTTTATTTTTTTGTATTTTCGATGAAGTATTTTAAAGGAATTAAAAGAGCATCTATTCTAATATATTTAGAAAATGGACAACTAATCTATTAACAAAATTAAAAAAAAACAAAGTAGCCCGGTGTAGCTATTCGCCTATGCAGTTTTGAATTTGTCCTAAATATCTAAGCAACTAAGTGATTTAAATTGAAATACTTTCAATCCTACCTTAGAAGTGAGGAATGAATCATAGTTTCTTAGAAAATATCAATCCCCACAGCTTCCCTGGTGATATTGAGAGTGAGCTTTGACTGAAATAAAATAATTTACTACTCTATTTGATACGTTGTAACTAGAACTTTGATAGCTCAAACCTGGAGTTTACAGAACATTGGTAAATTCAGTTGTATGTGACTTCATCCCCTCAGTGTGATCTCCTCGTTCCTTCGTGTTCTCTTGAATCTAGAAAATCGTGTATATGATAGCATCAAAAAAATAAGGTACTCGAACAATGACAGCTTTGGATATAGACCGAATACAATGCGAGTAAGAGAGGGATAGTGTAAGTGAACAGAGCTTGACTATGTAATTCCTAGCGATATTTATTGTGAGAATACAACACATATACATCGAGAGTTCTAGAAACTATCGTTTGTGACTAAACAAAACCTGTAACTCTAAATGGATTCCAACCTAAGAATGAAACTACCTTATTCTAGACTGACTTGCATGGAACAACAATGAAGCAAGATTGAAAGAAAAAGATCAAATGACCTCTAAACAATAAAGGAAGACTAACAATGGATGCAAAACATGAAACTATTGGAATTCTAAGCAAGAAACTCAATGGAATGAATAATTAAACAAACAAGGAGAGGGGCCATTTGTTTGAAAACAAGCTGGCTATTTATAGCAAATGCATTCACTAGAAGGTAACTTGGAATGGAACTCTTTTACCATTAAACAAAATGAAAACACTATTTACAGGGATGCCAAAACATAAATGCAAAGCAAAGTAGCTGAAAAAGTGGATAGAAATTGAAATTTTACGTTTGACGCAATTGTCGGAACTTTCTAGAAAATGCGCATAGGACCGCCGCCCTGTGCAAGGCAGTAGTTACGGGACCACCACCCGAGCAGGGCAGCAGTCTTGTCACTTAAGACCAAAATGTAAGGAAAAAGGGGGGAAGAGGGTAGAACAAAGCTCGTGGAGGCTGGACGAGGCATACAGGATACAAACGTATACTTAGCAAGCTTTTCTGGATCCCTAACACCTTGCAAGGAGACATGTATCATCATTGGGGTATGTGTAACATCTTTCCAGCGGTGCAGTACCCTACAATTTTGGGTACGTACATATTTCCCCCTCAGAGAAGTGTTTTATCCATGAAGAGGTGTAAAACGGTGGATTCGAGTATGACGGTCCTGAAATGGTGAGTTAGGGGTTATACTTGACACGCCTGTGTGTCAGAAAGTCACCATCCAAACTCCTGCTATCGGTAAAATGAAAAAGGGGACTCAAGTGCAAATAGATAAAATAAATTGAGAAATAAAACTAAATTGATATGAAATGAGGACTTTCCATTTGTGCGAGGTTTAGAACTTACCTCTATTGATGCTCCAACCCTATGAAAGACATTCAAAATCAATTTTAGAAAGCTATATATATATAAAATGAACTCATTTTACTATTCATTTGCACATGTCGATTTGGTGGTTTTTGAGCTCTGGGACCCACGATGACCATTTTCGGTGAGAGTACAGTCAAAATGTCCGTTGCAAGAACGTGATCATGCCTTTGAGAGTAAAACATTGACCTGTGAAGTCTTAGGATAGTTTTCTCAATTCATTCCTTTTAAACCTAAAATGTAAAATTTTTGAAATCTTTGTCTTGGGGGGATTATTTTTAAAAATGCTAGTTTTAAATGAGTCTTTAGGGGGGACACCCATAGGGTAGGTTTTTCTTTTGCTTAAAATGGTGTTTTTGTGCATTTTTAATGCATTTTAGGGCTTGCGAGCCATTCGGTGATTCAGGGTAGGACCGCCACCCTAGAAGGCAATGGTTACAGAACCACCGCTCTACACAGGGTGGCGGTTCATAAAAAAATGCAAAAAAGATGTTTTATTTAATTGTTTCTACATTTTTAGTATTTTTACATGTTCTTGATAATTTTTCTAGTTGGATTTTGTTACTAACTTACTCTTTTTCTGTGTTTTTGGATGGATGCAGAAGAAGGAGGAGTACATCAGATGGAGTCGAGAGAGGTAGTGTGATTGGCTCCCAGCAGTGTTAGAGGCACTCACTCAGGCCGAGCGAGATACTATTCAGAGGGCTGGCATTTGGAGGATTGTACATGTCCCTCACGTTGCACCTATTAGTCACATATTATGTGACTTATTTTCATGCTGGGATGCAAATCAGAACACTTTCTGATATCTAGGAGTTAGGGGTGAGTGGACCATTACCCTAGAGGACGTTTATCGCATATTGGGGGTCTCGATTCTTGGGAGGCAACTGTCTCTTAAGATAGCAATGTCCAGATCTCAGGTGGTTCAGTGGGCCACTTATATGGGGGATGTCGGTTGTTTTCATGGGGTCGAAGAAGGGGGTGAAGGTGCTGCTCCATTGTTGAGTGAGATATTCCTATGCTTCGTACAAGGCTATCATGGGCATCCTTACTTCAAGATTGATTAGGGAAAAGGGGGGGGACACTCTCTTATATTGTTGGGCTTCCATCATTGCATAGATTGAGGGCCATGGCTGCATTTATGGTTGGGGAGATAGAAATCCTTGGGACCACCTACCACGATTTGTATAATGTGGTCAGACTACAGGGATAGTCACTGAGCCACCCCACTCTTATCATGAGTTGGGTGTATGAGTACATCATTCTGTATGGGAGAGGTGTATAGGTAGAGGATCCTAGGGCTGTCAGGGTAGTGAGGTGGATGATGGATGACCATTCTTAGAGCTGCCTCACCAACTAGTGGCCTCTTTGACTACTGCAGACATTGAGGCTACTCTTTATCAGGCCATGGCATGGTTATGGGGAGAGGAGACACTCACATTGATCACTTGCCACACTATCAAGTCAGCTGGTAGACAGGACAGAGGAAGTTGGAGATCCACCCCTTTGATAGAGTACCATAGTAATTCAGCCTCCCATACATTAACATGTTTCCTCCTAGCGGGGAAAGTGTATAGATCTATTCGTGAGGCTCGGGGAGGTCTTAGAGGCTGGGGTAGGCCCATGGTCACTCCTGGTGTTCCCATCACAGCTAGGAGGGTGGCTCACATGCTTAAGGGGTAGTCAGTGCTCCTTGAACACCTTTACTTCAGATTGCTGTCGGTTGTGCCCATATCAAAGATGAGCCTATTGACATGGACTCTGAGTCTAAGGAGTTCACTGGGGGAGAGACAGAGGAGGATACAGAGGAGATGGAGACCAGATCCGAGTGGGATAGGTGAGAAGGATGGACAGTGATTATGAGTGGCATGATACTTAGGATATCTTGCAGGTCGAGAGGGTGTAGCAAAGCGTAGAGAAGGTGACTTTGATTTCAGAGGAGTTTCCTTCTTAGGATTTAGGGTGAGATGGCGAGTCTGTGGAAGGCCATCACATTTATCCAGATGTGGGAGAGGGATGACATTCAGCGGCAACATCAGTGCCAGGCACGGATCCTAAAGATCCTACCTAAAGGCCTAGAGATCTGAGTGAGTTACTAATCTTCTCTCAAATTTTCTTTAGTTATGAATTGTTTAGTTGTTATTTCCTTTTGTTGTTTTGTTTATCTTTGGTTTTATTTTGGACAACTTTCTAACATGTGTGTTTCTCCTTTTTATTTACAGTGACTACTGAGGTATGGCGAGACTTGATTCGCCAGGTGTGTGCTGACACTCTATTGCTCCCTTCTGATGGTACTCAGGCTGACCTCACTGAGGATATTGGGGATCCCTCAGCAGCTAGTTGACATACAAATATCTTTTCCCTTGTCTGCAAGGTAGAAATGATCATTACCTCCCTTCACACCGAGCTAGTTGGATATAGGATTGTTGAGTGTTTGATGAGGAGTCACTCTCATAGTGAGACCACAGCTACTGGACATGATCGTGAGCCCTCCATCCATTCAGAGCGTCATCGCAGCAGGAGTCCTAGGCGTGGCCATACACTGTCTAAGGGATCTCACAGAGATTGAGAGATCATAGTGTCTTTTTGTAGTGAGTTTTGGTCATATATTTATACGTTTGTTTTGTATTTTATGGGCTCATTGAGCATTTTTGACCATGCCTTAGTGCATGATGGCATTGTACATGAAACACCATATATATATATATATATCTTTTTGGATCTAGACTCTTGGTGCCTAGAATTTTTTCACTCATTTCCAAATGTATACTAGATGTTTTTAGAGTATTTGTTTTCATGCTTTTCAGAATGTATGCAATGGATGAAAAATGATAGAAAATACTAAACAGAATGTTTTACTTTGTATGCTTTTGTGATGCTGATATGTGATGACGAACATATTGTAGTATTGAAATTTCGACCTCTTTGGGAAATTTCTATGATTTCTTCTTATGTTGGTAAAACGTGATGAATGCATAGTGATAAAGAGATGAACTTGACCCACTCCTGACTCCATGTAACTAGTAAGATGCGAAGGCTCAACACCAAGAGTTGGGAAGGGCACAAATTGTATGAGTTTGACTGAATGGAATGATGAGAAATAGACAAACTAGGGACAGAAACCAAACTTAGACCTACACACTTACCCTACTCAGAACTACCACCAAGCTTAGAAGGACTCTAACTTTTCAGTTTATCTAGAATTAGATCTATAAATGGAAACTTGGTTGACAAAATCTAGTTTTTAGGATTTGATCTCTTTGGAATTTTGACATTGTTTTACTTAATATAATTTGGTTTGTATTTCTAGAATACCAAGATTTGTTAATTTGTGTGAATGGACCCCCCACACCTTGCCTCATGCCACTAGTAAGAAGCATGGGTTTGTCACCAAAGACAGGATATAGGTGAGTAAGGGTACTTCTTTCCTTTCCCAACCTCACAACACTAGTAAGAGATGCGGGCTTATCACTGAAGGTTGGTGGGGCAAAGAAGTGTGTAAAATAAAATATTCTGTTTGCTTGACATTTTTTATTCTATTTGATTTTGACACTTCTAATCTATGACTTTGGGATATCCTTTCTTTCAAAGAGACATAAGAGGGATAGATGTGACACCAAGAAGCTTCTAGAACATACTGTAGGTAAGGACAACTTTACCTAGTAGAAAGAAAGAGAAAAACCAAGTATACAGGCCTTGGTATGGTTTTCGTCAATACTTGTCTTCTAAACTTGATGAGAAGATTTGAAATTACTTGATGATGTTTGAGGAGATGTGATTTGAATGGTTTTTCCAATATTTTTTGAAATTTGTAATAGATTGCTTAAGAGTAAGTTCCTCGACTACAATTTTTACAAAATGAGTGGACAAAATGAAACAGCAAGATGACTAATGCAATGTAGGTAGCTATAATGTACAAGTGGTGATTTTGATGTCTTATGCATAAAACCGTTTAAGATGTAAGGAATTGACAGTTTCATTGAATTCCTCACCTTCTAGTGTGCATAAGAGATACACCATTTCTATATTCTTTCATGACTCAATATGGGCCCAACCACTTGGGCTGAAACTTCCTTCCTTTGCCGGTTTTCTTATCAATCCAGCTGTCTAGTCTTAGAACTAGATCTCCCTCATATATTCTCGCTCATAGAATTTTTTGTTATACTACCGGAAAATCTGGTCAACATAGGCTCTATGCCAGTGTTCGATCTTTAGCCTGGCCTCATCAAGGCTTTCCAATTGAGAGAGGCATGCCTCCCTGTAAGCTACTTCATCCAAAATCCCTTGTAATGAGATGCAGAGACTAGGTATTTCAACCTCAAGTGAGAGAACTGCATCTTATTGAGTTTCAATGGGCCCACAAGGCTGGGTATAATTTTAGATGACAATCTCGCTTATTTTCCTTAAATATTTTGAGGAGAATAGCTTTTAATGTTTTGTTTGTTGCTTCGGCTTGTCCATTGGCTTGAGGGTAGTAAAGAGAGGCTGTGTGATGGTTTATTTTGAATTTGCTACATAACTCATGGACCTCATCATTTTTAAAGGATGTGCCATTATCTAAGATAATGATTTGTGGGACACCATACCTACAAATGATTTGGTTTAGAATGAACTTGGCAATTACCGAACCTAGTACGGTGGTGAGAGGCATGGCCTCTACCAATTTGGTAAAATATTCCGTGGCTGTACTTATAAAATTATGGCCATCGGTTGATGAGGGAGAGAATTTCCCTATCAAATCTAGACCCACGTGGAGAAGAGCCATAGGGTTGCTATTGGTTGTAGGGATTGTGTTGGCATGTGAATCTCGTGAGAGAATTCTTGGCATTTGTGGCACTTACGTACAAACTCTACTACGTCATGTTCGAGAGTGGGACAAAAATAGCCCATATGATGTATTTTTCGAGTAGTGGCATGACCACTGAAGTGGCCTCCGCATATCCCACAGTGGGATTCATAAATAATCTTCTTGGATTATTTTTGTCGATGCATCTTAGAAGCATGTCATTGAAGGATTTACGATAGAGTACTTGTTCTAAAACAACATATTTAGCAGTGATAATGCATAACCGCCTTCTTTGTTGTGATGTGGCACTTTTTGGGTATGTGTCATCCATGATAAAATTGATGATATTAGTGTACCAGGGACATGTAGAGATGGGGGGCCTAGTTTCAACAAAGTATATACACTCATCAAGAAAGTTCAGATTTACCAAACCACCTCCATCCAATGGATTATCAGCTAGCTAGTCCATAATGATTTGTTCATTAACATATTTCTGGTTTACGAATGTTAACTCAAATTTTCCCATTAAGGTTATGAAACACCCAACCTTTTTAGATAAAGACCCATGCGTGAGGAATGTTTGCAAATGATTTGTCTTTACAATGACCCTTGTTTCTTGGTTTAACATGTAATGTATTAAAAATTTTGTTGTAAAGACTATGACAAGGCATTCTCTCTCTGCCTGTGTATAACGTGTTTCATAATCAAGCAACGTTCGGCTAATGAAATAGACCACAAGTTCTCATTTATCATTGTCTTCTTGAGCCAGAATGCAGGCTAGCGAGACATCAGTGGCCCGTGAGTATAGGATCAAAGGGTGGTTTGGTCTAGGAGGCATTAGTGTGGGAGGAGAAAACAAGAAGCGTTTAACTACTTCAAAGGCCTCATTGTATTCTTCAGTCTAATCAATGCTATAATATTTCTTTAATAGATTGTTGATTGGATGAATGGCAAAAACTTAAATCTGGGATAAACCTTTAGATTACATTGAGTTTCCCAAGAAATGACCTGATTCCAGACGCGTTTGATGGTGGAATCATTTCGAGAAAAACCCAGATTTTGGTTGGATCAACATCAATCCCTCATGAAGATATAATGAAACCCAAAAGTTTGCCTCTTGTCACGCCAAACACGCACTTCTCTAGGTTTAATGTGACGCCATATTCAATCAATCATGAGAGGATGATACGTAGTACTTCTAGATGATCACAACGCTTCTTGGCTTTGGCCAATAAGTCATCCACATAGGATTCCACAATTTTATGGATAAGATCATGGAATATGTATGTCATTGCCCGCTGACATGTAGCGCCGATGTTCTTAAGACCGAATGGCATGACAACATAACAATAAGTTCCCCAGGGAGTTATAAATGTAGTTTTGGCTTGATCGTGTTCAGATATTTTAATTTGATTATACCTTGAGAACCCATCCATGAGGGATAACAGTTCAAATCTAGTTGTTGCATCAACAATAATGCCAATGGATGGTAACGAGAAGTCATCTTTGGGGCAAGCCTTTGGTAATATCCTGAAAGTCAACGCAAATGCGTATCTTCCCATTCTTTTTGAGAACAGGGAAAATATTGGATACCCATTGTGAATAGTCAATGGGTTTGATGAATCCCACTTGGAGAAGTTTTATTACTTCCTCTTTTACCATGAGAGCCACTTTTGGCTTCATCGGTCTTGACTTTTGTTTGATCAGTTTTGCATTTGGTTAGTGACAAGATTATATGCCGTGATGTGTGTTGCAATGCCCATCATTTCTTTATAGTTAAATGTGACAGCCTTTTGATGTTCTTTGAGAATTTGGGTGTGTATTTCTATCTCCTCCGGAGTTAATGAGGATCCCAACTTCAATTTTTTTGGTTCTTCCTCTGTTCTGATGTTTATGTCAATGGTTTATTCTATTAAAGAAGTGTTACATTCTTCAAATTTAGGTGGGATTGATGGTAGTTCCAATATTTTCCATCTTCTACCTCATAGATATCGAGATCCTTTTGTGGAGGAGACTCTACCATGGGATTTCCAAATAGGAAGAGGAATGTGGTATTAGGGAAAGATCCACTGTGCAGTGAGCAAGGTGTAGCTCCACATAGGTGTTTAGATATTCGAGAGTGACTCTATCATCGTCAAAGTGATCTAGGATAGGAAAATCATTCTGAGCCTCTCCATGAGTGAGGAGTGGGTTTGTTGGTATTTTACGTATTAATGGCTCAGTGTGAAGTGATACTGTGAAATTTGTATCTTCCAACTCACTGTTTGGGGTGAAACAGGAAGCTGAGGTTGTTATTGAATCAGTGAGAAGGTTCTGATCTCGTGGGATTGCTTCAATTGATATGAAGTTAAATCCCTTGCTTAGATCTAATACCATTGTTTTATAGAGTTGTAAATATTTTTCCCTAGTTTTATATACCTCAGAGACTTGGTTTGCAACTAGTTGTGAGTCTCCTAGCACTCTAATGTTATCGATACCCATTCTTTGGCTAGAATGAGGCCAAGGAGGAGAGCTTCGTACTCAGCTCCATTGTTTGTACACTTAAAGTTTAATTTAAAGGTGAAAGGTAGGATCTTTCCCTCAGGTGAAGTAAAGATCACTCCTTCCCTAGTTCCAAAGTGACATCTAGCTCCATCGAAGTGGAGAGTCCAATATTTGCTTGGAAAAATGGATGTTGGGATATTTTTTGTATCTATTTCTTCTACTTCAGTTACTTCTACCATAAAAGCCTTGTCTGATGGAAGAGAAAAAATTCCCAGGGTGCATCCTATACCCATGCAATCAAATGGTAAGAGAATAGGTAAGTCTTTCTCCAGCAACTCGAACAATTTTTGTGGTAGTCCCTAGTGACGCTATTTCTATGATGTTGGTCTCATTTTTGAGTGCTGGAATGCCCTCGACCAAATTTGTAATTTCCAATTCTGTTGGTGGGTATCAAATTTTCTTTTGGTTTTGAATTAATGAGTTTGCCAAGTTGATTTGTTGGGAGTTCAAACTCAGAATGAATGCCTAGTCTTTTCTTCAAATCAACTAGGTGTATATCAAAGGGTTTTGGGTTACCTTATGCCTCAAATATTTTCCCTAAGTGTAGAAATCTTATTTCTTGGAATAACGTGGAAGGGATTGCCTTCATGTGGTGTATCCATGGCCGACCAAGGATCATATTATAGTTGGTTTCCCGATCTATAATATAAGATTCGGTGAGGACCGTCTTGGGTCCTAAAGTGACTCGTAAAACTATGGTTCCAATTGAGGTGGCCTTGAGGCTATCATAACCTCTTAGCATATTTCGTGTTGTGGAATAGTTTGTCTCTCCATATCCTAACTTTTGAAGAAAAGCGAAGGGGACTATGTTAAGTGCTGCCCCATTACCAATCATTACGTGTTTAACATAATTATTGTAAAACCATACTTGTAAATGTAAATATGGGTCACATCTTCATGCAATTTCAGCGTCTATTGGCATTTTGCTTATATCAATATAAACTCAATATCCCTATTTGGCTGCCCTAGATGGTAGATGTCAAAGTCTACATGGTTGACTTGCATTTCCGGAGGAGGAGTGATGTTAATTAAATGACCAAGGCCTAACACTTCTAACAGGGTAGCCCTATGGGTGGGAGAGTTCTTTAAAAAATCCAAAAAGGAGATGTGAGAGAAGGTTTTAGTTAAGTAATTAATTAAATCATAGGTGTCTATGGGTTTCACCAACATTTGTTGAATGTGTCTAGTTCCAATGGATAACTTGGAGTTGGTTGAGAAGAATAATCCCGTGTTCTTGTTAGGGTTTCTATGGGTAGCTCGGTGTCTAACTCTACTAGACCAACTATCTTAGTTTGGGGTTGAGTTCTTAGTTGGGTGGAACTGGTGGATTTAATGAAGTTGAGGCTTCATGATATTTTTTTCCTTTTATAACACCCTTTTTTTTCCCGCTAGGATCTAACCTGTTATTGTTAGAATGGTTTGGGAGTGGATCATTAAAGATCTTGAGGGGTGCATTTTGAGTGGAAACTGCCCCCGTATAAGTGTTTGGCGTGGGTACTACAAAATTTTCTAAAAACATATCTATAAAGAGTTGTTTTTGATCTTCTAGCAAATGCTACATGAAGTTTATTATAGTCACAACAAGTCCTAGTATCGTGGCCTTGAATCTTGTGGAAACCACAATACAAATTGGGATTATAATTTCGAGGCTATTGATTTGAAACATGTTGTGGCCCAAAATTCTGATAAGGTTGCTGGTTGCTAGAGTTAAAATTTTGAGGCTGTTGCCTTTGGTTTTGACTCTGATATCCAGTTGGGTTTCGATTTGGACCTTGTGTTTGGATTTTTTATTGTTTTTGTTGTTGTTGTGGTCATGGTGGATAATTAAAATCCATCATGTTGATTGTTGGAGTAAAATTGTTATTTCACTGATTGTTACAGGTGGCAAAATGTTCACAACATTTGCTCTTTTAGTTTGGTCAGTTACTCCATCTGTTGTAACTCCGCTGTTCTTGTTAAGGATCTTAGGTCCTTGATTAGCATTCCCAGTATTAGGATAGGCCGCGGTGTTTTTATTGGGAGTGGTTAATTTCCCATTTGTCCCATATGTCTTACGACCACTATCTATTACTTGCCTGGTCGATTTGAAGAGCACTCTCAAGTACTTCATCAAAGTTCTTAGTGGGAACTTCTGGACTTCTTCCTTTATCTCTCTATTGAGAGAATGAAGGAATAAATCACATAGTTCCATTTGATCCATGTTTGGAGCACTTTTTGATGAGTAGAGAACCGTACGCCATCTTTGAATAAAATGAGCAGTGGATTCATTATGTTTTTGTTTAATATGCAAGAATTCCCTGATTCCTATTCTTAACAATTTGTTCATATCAAAAAACTTTGATGAAATCAGACACGAGTTTGTTTAAATGAGTGTATCGAGGCTTCAGGTATTCTATAATACCAATCAAGGGCAATACCCTCTAGTTCTTAGGGAATATCTTAGCAAAAACCCCATCCTAAGGGAGTAATTCCCATATGGCTGTGGCATAGGCTTTAATGTGTGCATTGGATCTCCTTCCCCTTTGTATTTGGGTAAATCAGGAAGATGTCTTGGAAGCATAACACTTCGTATGGTTAAGTCCAGGGTCTCTTTTAAATATTTTGAATAAGTTTCCTACCGCATAGGCCCTCGACCATCGATGGTGCTTGCTGAGGGGGTGGGGGTGGCATGGTTTGTTGATATGGCATAACATATGTATTTGCAGGGACATAAGGGAATCCCTATGGTTGAATGAACATCCCAGGAGAAGAGAGCATGTCTCCTTGTGGTGATTTTGAATAAATGTTTAAGTAGGGAGGAACATTGTTTTGGTATGGGTTTTTTGGTGCCAAGCCGAAAGGTATCATATTTTCAACTGGAGCGGCATTTGAAAATGCGGTCCTAGTTGGTGTTTGTTGTGGGTAATTATACGGATGTTGAGGAGGCATGCCTAACGTGCTTATTCCTGTAAGGAGGTCAACTTGATTGGGATGATGTGGAGGGTTGGGGATTCCTACTTGCCCAAAATATGAATTTTGGTTTACTTGAGAAAGTTCCAATCCTCTAGCCTTCTCAACTAAAGCTGAAATGACCTCTATTGGTGAAGACACAGTGTTTTTTCCTTAATGGCATTTGTTGTACACCTTGAGGTTGTAAAGGGGTATGATACCCTACTATGAATTGATCATTACCCTACCAAGCTTCACCGAGGGCATTTCCCATAGGTGGAGGAATGGGGGTGTTTTTCTTGGAGTAGGGTATTGGATTGTATTTGCAAACTCCCTATAGGTGGGTACATGTTTTGCAGCGTTCTTCACTTCTAGCATAGTGTGCTAAGTACTCCTCATCCAAAAATCAGAGTGTATCTGACTGTCTATTGATCCGTGGTCTGAACAAGACCCGAGAAGATGAAGTGGATTCTCTAATAAACATCATATTGTTAGAGCCTAAGGGCTTTGGTTGTTGTGTTTGTGCAAACTGATCCAACTCCTCAATTCGGAACGAAGAACTGGAACTAGTTCTTTGAGGGGGAGTTTGAGATGACAAGTAA
The DNA here is from genome assembly GCA_019776745.2 of Taxus chinensis. Classification (NCBI taxonomy): domain Eukaryota; kingdom Viridiplantae; phylum Streptophyta; class Pinopsida; order Cupressales; family Taxaceae; genus Taxus; species Taxus chinensis. The sequence goes on from CM034150.1 coordinate 882,757,456, forward strand.
TTACTTGAATAGTTATCAGCCCATGCAGTATGTGAGGGTGCCGGTTGTCTATTTTTTTTACCATAATTTGCTTCGAGACCTGAGAGAGGTCTGCCATGCGTCGTATCCTAACATATTCGGGGGTATATGAATACCCGTAGAATAATGGGAAAGAGATAAGGTGAATGAAAAATAAAAATAAAAGAGGAAGAATTGTTTGGTTCACGTTGGGTTCACCAATTTGTTGGTGAAGCTGATGTGAAGGTAATGAGGTAGAAAAGATGAAATAGTTGTTTTGTTCATGCGGGGTTCACCAATTTTGTACAATGGAAAAGTGACATGCGAGCATAAGAATATAAAGTAACTCTTCCTTGTACCTGACCTCCTGAGGTCCACGTTGAGATGGCAGGTGAATGTGAAATAAATATGGATACAAAAAAAACGAGTTGGGTAATCTTATATCCTCAATACGCAATAATGGAATCTGTAAATCTAAGGTAATAAGGCCCTCCCAAACTGAATTGGTGTAATGGATCGTTCGAGAATAGTTAATATCTGTTCTAGGGCTCCAACATTGTCGAGTCTGCCAAGACCTATTTATTGGCTGTTGGATACTTGGGAAGTAACCTGTGGGAAGCTTCGTGTATATTTCCAAGCAAGGTCATGAAAATAGTTATGGGAGGTGTAGTGGATATCTCTAGGGTTTTAATGGATGATTAATCTAGTCTATTCAGAAATCCTAGCTTGATTGGCTGCTATTTTAATAGGATAATTGTGTAATAAGCTGGTGAAGTGGTGAGCACCTATATACTAGTGTTCGTAACAACGCAATGTCTGATTGATTATTATGGCCCATTGGGTTATGGGACTTTTTGATCACAATCGTAAGTTTTGGTTGTGGCCAACTCCTATTGTCATAAGAGTTTAATAATCTCTCCTTCCGACTATCCCATATCATACGCATTTTCATCCCTCTAGTTAGAACTCAGTTGGTGTAATTTTCTCAGAATACCTTAACAGGTTCCTGACAACTTGAATGTGTAACTATTTTATGTCGATGAGAGTCCCTTGCATGGGTTTGTGGAACTAGAGGCATCACAACCAAATATTTGTTCCTTCGAGTCCTTGTACAGTAATACAATATCCCTATCAAGGCATCTATAATCAGATGAGTTGACCAAAATAGTCGTTCCTTGTCGTCTTCAGTATTGAACTCTCTCAGTTGTTCACATAATTACTCTAAGGTTTATCATTGCTCGAAATAGCTGATCCTAAGGTCTTATCTATGTTCCAAACTAGTGTTGTGGGAGTTTGGCTAGGAACTATCGGTTCAAATCTGTCTTCTCTACCTATGCGCTCTAGGTCCTTGATTGGTCATTGCCAAATCCTCAACGTTTAACTCAAACTAATAAACTAATTATGAAGATGTATCTTACACATGCTGTGTTCTTTTATTTGTTGTATTTTTGATGCAGAATTTTAAAGGCGATATTAAAAGAGCATCTATTCTAATATATTTTTGTTTAGAATGGACAACGAATCTATATAGAATTAAACACCAAATAATCCTGGTATATGGCATTTGCCTGTGCATGTGATTTATTCCTACATCTAAGAACTAATTTATTTACAATTGAAATACTTTTGATCCTACCGCATACGTGAGAATGAATCATAGTTTCTCAGAACCTATCAAATCCCACAGCTTCCCCTTCGATATCGAGCGAGCCTTTGGATATCGCTGAATACCAAGGTTAGTAAGAGAGGGATAGTGCAGGAACCAGAGCTTGATTATGCAGATTCCTAGGGATTATTATTGTGAGCTACAACCAAATAAGGCCGAGAGTTCTAGAAACTATCATTTTTGACTAAACAAAACCTTGAACCTAAAATGGATTTCCACCCTACGAATACTACCTTTATTCTAGACCTGACTGCATGGCCAAAAATGAAGTCAGATAAAAGAAGATCAAATGACGCTCTAAAAACAAGAAGACAACACTGGATGCAGAAAATGACTATTGGAATTCTAAGCAAGAAATCAAAGGACTGATGATTTAACAAAGAGGAGAGGCCATTTGTTTGAAAACAACTGGCTAATTTATAAGAAAATGCATTCACTAGAGGTAACTTAGATGGACAACTCTTTTACCATTACAAAAAAGTGAAAAATTATGTACAGGGTGGCCCCCAAAACCATAAATGTAAAAAATAGCTGAAAAAGTGGATAGAAATTTTATTTTCACGTTGATGTATCGTCAAGAACTTTCTAGAAAATTCTGCACAGGACCGCTACCATGTGTAGGGTGGTGGTTACAGACCCCACCTTGTCTGGTGGTGGTCACGGGACCCCCGCCGCCCGAGCGGTGGCGGTCGCATCACTAAACTTGGAAAACTTAAGGAAAAAACTGGGCAGAGGCAGAACAAAGCACGTGGAGGCTGGACTGAGCATACGGTATCCAAAAGATAATTGGTTATGCTGTATGGATCCCGAACAAGCACTTGCGAAGGAGACCTAATCATCATTGGGGTATGTGTACAGATTTTGCAGTGTGCAATACCCAACAATTTTGGTTACTAATAGTCATCCTTAATTTGTTTTCAGCTCTTGGTATCATTAAAGATTTCCGGTTTTCTATTTTACATTTGTTAAATATCACTTTTTTGTTGTTTTTTTTTTTGAAAACATGGTTTGACCTCCATCTGAGGAAGTTGGTACTTCTTCGGGACTGACAATGTCAGAGAACTCCACCTATCTATCTACTAATCCATTTCTCGGGTTGAGTTTTCTAAAAAAAATATCTAGCATTACAAGTGACGGATTCCATAGCCATCTGAAACATTAGAGTAACTTCAACCCGATCATATGACCTTTACTCTTGATTTTTTACATTAGTTTAATTTATTTTTATATTTGCAAAATGGCTTTGTAGAATGTTTTAAACTTTGTGGGTAAAATCACACAAGTGAAATTTTACAATAGAGAAAAGTTTTCCATATTATACAATTCATAATCCACGATCCTTATAACAATTCGTCATCAACATCGTGCTTGAATCTAAATCTACCGTCCACATAACATCCTCGTCTCCATATATATCAGATCATTATCATATCATAAGTCCTGACACTCCATTATTATTAACAATTATTTATCTATTTAAACGTGCAGAATGTCCTCTATCCGAACACATTCCATTTTAAACAAAACAATTATCCCTTATCATCACTTCATCATCATCTATATCCACTCTAATTTCTCATGATCATATCATTACAAAATTCTAAATTAATTAGAGAAAAACATGAATACATATACAATCTAATAATAAATTCAATGCCATGACGCAAACATTCAATGTTTCAATTTTCAATTAAGATTCAATTGTTCAAGTTCCATACTCACTTAATAAAATTTCAACTCATTTTTTTGTACCCCTTTCCACTTCAAATGTAGACCAAGTGCCAAAATATCCATTGGGAAAAGGAGTCAATATGCAAGCCCAAAAACTAGAACCAAACCCAAAAAAAAGAACAGAGAAAAACAACAAAATGGCTGCCACAAGAACAAGGCAAACCACAAAACCAACAAAAAAACAAAAAATAGAGCAAAAAAACAAAGACTATAAACTGTACAATTGGTGCATACCTCAATTTGGGGATTAATCCAAGAAATGTTTTCAAATGATGCCTGCCATTAACAGGCAATTCCAGCAATTCCCCATCTAATCTTTGAGAAAAAAGGTATGTTCACCAATTCTGATATCAATGGCATAAGGGCCCATCCATAATGCATCAAATTTTCCATGCTTGCCCTTGTCTTCATGCCTACTACTATCCCACAAAAAACCAGATCTCCAACATTGAAGGCTCTAGGAGTGACCTTCTTGTCAAAAAATCTCTTCAATTTTTCCCTAAATCTGACATGCCTTTGATGGGATCTCTTCTCTCCTCATCAAGCTCAATAATCTGATTGATCCTTGATTCATATGGGCCAAGCTCTTGATCTTCAACTACTGTTGGGAAAACTGAAATGAAGATAATTGTAGGTGTAAGGGCAGAAAAAGCCTGAGTTCCATACACAATTCAAATGGGCTTTTACCAGTAGCTCTTTTAGGAGTTATCCTATCAGCCCAAAACTGCAAATTTCAATTGTTTCCCCCATTTCTTCTTTTTCATTTCCAAGGTTCTTCTAATGATCTTCAACAAATTCTTATTACTGGACTCAGCTTGTCCATTCCCTTGGGGGTTATAGTTTGAAGAATAAGTCAGATTGATTCCATATTCATTGCACATTGCCATTAAAGGTTTGGCTCTAAAGCACATGCATTATCAGCTACAATCTTGACTGGGACTCCAAATCTGCATATGATTGATTCAACAAGAAGTCCATAACTATTTGGTGTGTTTCCTTTCTTGGTGGGGATTGCCTCTACCCACTTTGTAAAATAATCAGTGGCTACAAGGATCCACTTATGGCCAGCACTAGAAGGATCTGAAATCTCACCAACCAATGAAGTCCATCCCCCATTGCTTGAAAGGAGCTTCAATTGATACAGGCTACAAAGGAAGGGAGCCTGAAGCTTTCAGTCTTCCAGAGAAATGTTGGCAAACTATCACATTTTCTAACCAGCTGGGTTTGCATCTTTGAAGAGAGTAGGCCACCAATAACCAGCTCTCTCAAAATCTTATGTGTTGTTACTCTTCAGCAAAGTGTCCTCCACAAACTCCCCCATGGAAATCAACAACTATCTTGGGAGCTTCATCTTCAGTTATGCATTTCAAGAGGACACCTTCAGGGTTCTTCCAAGCCAGCCCAAGGTCTGTGATGATATATTTTGAGAAGCCAGCTTGAGGGCTCTTTTCTAATTTTTATTTAAATGATCTAGGACAGCACAAAGGTGTCTAAGGTAAAAGATACATCTTTGTACCACTCAAACTTACCAACTTTGCAAGCACATCTACCCCTTTCTTCCTCTAGTTTGATTCACTTCCACATTCTGCAAGTTGCTCTCAGCCATGAGCTTAGCAACCCAAACCTCTTACCAACTTTGTGGTTTGGATGTCCATATCATACTCTACAGTTTTTTTCACCCATCTACATCTTTTACTTGAGATCTCCATCTCTGATAAGATGTCTTTCACCATGGTGTGGGGAACATAAGCAACAACTTTTGAACTCAATATATAAGGCCTGAAAAACTTTTGTTGCTTTCACCAAGGAAAAATGCTTGTTTCTCCATGATTGTATACTTTAGCTCAGCTACTTGTAAAGCCTTACTAAAGAAGGCAATAGGCCTCTCAGCCCCCATTCTCATCCTTTTGCAGCAAAACAGAAGCAGCAAATGGTATACTCAGAAAAGGAAAAAAAAAGATTTGGAAAGGCCTCTTATAGTTTGGGGCTGCTAAAACAGGTGCATGTTTAAGTGCATCCTTAATTCCTTCAAAAGCTTGAATGGCAGCCTCCTCCCATTTGATGATAACTTGGTCCTTCTTTAGCATGCTTGTGATTGGAAGAGTCAACTCAAAAAGTTGGAAACAAACCTTCTAATAAAATTAATTTGACCAAAGAAAGATTGGATGCCTTTCTTGGTTCTTGGGATAGGTACTTTGCTGATTGCTTCCACTCTCTCAGGGTCTATCATAACACCATATTTTGACACAATGTGACCAAGAAGCTTGGCCTTTTTCACATGCCAAAATGACACTTCTTTCTTTGGATTAAGAGAAATGCCATACTCCCTACATCTGATCAACATCTTCTCCAAGTGCTGCAAATGATCACCTCTCTACCTTGAAAAAACACAGTCACATCATCTTGGTAAACTGCAATGAACTCATTGATGTACAAAAAAAAAGCAACATCCATTTCTCTTTGAAAAGTGGCACCAGCATTCATCAAACCAAAGGGCATCCTAACAAAAACATATGTTCCCCAAGGAGTAGTGTGAATGTTGTCTTAAGTCTTTCTGATTCTTTGACAACCACTTGATTATATCCGGAGAAACCATCCAATGTAGAAAGCAATTCAGACCTGTCACAAGCTGCAACATATTTTCCATATTTGGCAAGGGATAGTTTGTCCTTCATGGATGCTTTTTAGATTTCTAAAATCCACACAAATTCTGATGTCTCCATTCTTCTTTCTGACTGGCACAAGGTTTGCAACCCAAGATGAATATCTAGTGGGCTGAATAATACCTCCATCTCTCAACTTCTTTAACTCCTCTTGCATTTTCATGGAAAGAAGTGGATTAATTGGCCTTTTCCTCTATCTGAATGTTTATTCTTTCAAGAGGGATCTCATGTTGAAAACAAGTCTTCTCTATATGCTTTTAGCTCAGAATAGGACCAAGCAAGGCAGTCTTGATATTTTTTCAAGAGTTGGGCATAGGACTTTTTTTTTGACTCTTTACTTAAATTTCTACCCAACCAAATCTTCCTTGGTTTTACCATTAGTGCCCAAGTCATGTTCTCTTCCACATCCCTTGAGGTAGACATGTTTCTATTTATGATGTGCAATCAACATTGTTAAAATTTGACTCAAGTGCAAAGACCTCTAGGAATGGTGTTTGTTTTCAATTGGATGATGTCTTTCTCAAAAAAAGTTTCTCTTCTTTCAGTCATGCATACCATTTAACTCCCAATCAATATTTTGATTTGAAAACTCACCTTGGTTTTTCAAGAACCTTAGCACTTGAGCATCATCATTAAAAACTTGCCAATGTTTCACATTATCAGGGACAGCTGGCCTAGTCAAAACACTTCAACATTGTACTCACAATAAGGTGAAATGGTGAAAATTTCAAATCTTGACCCAACACTGACCAATTTGTCAGCAGCAAACATTCAAACTTTTGTCATGACTGCATAATATTGAAGGAATCAAACATCTCAACTAGATCCCAAACTGTATGCTTATATTGTTTCATCCGCTGATTTTTTGTAGCATACAATTTTTCTTTATTTGTTTGAAAACTAACTCTGAATCTCCCTTTGCAATGATATCCTTGACACCATACTTCCATGTAATTCTTAGACCCAACAACAAGGCTTCATACTCAACAATGTTGTTTAGTACATTCAAAATTAAGCTTGAAGGAAAAAACAAATTCTTCCAAGTTAGGGAGAAATCACCCTAAACATCCCTAAATGGTGTCAGTGTAGAAGATCGTGGCGAGAGATTTCCAATGACTATGAGAATGTGACAAACGGACATTGGGAGCTCTAGATATGTCTGGTCAAAGTTTAGTCAATGGGAAAGTCAACTCTGGTCAACTGGTCAATATTGGACCAATGGCACTGTGACACGTGGCAAAAAGGAAAAAGGAGACGTTCGTTTGTTGGTTGTCAATCTCCGGTCTTTGATAGTCATAAAAGATTACTCGTTGGGAACAAGAGGCTCAACTTTTGTTACGAAGGGGAGCCTGACCGCTCGTGTGGACTATGGTATTATCGCCGACGTGGTGGGTCCACAAGCCACCACGTGGCTTGCCACCACTCATCGAATTCACTTTAATTTTCCTATCGAGAGAGATCAAGGTGGACTATCATCTTATTTGTCATAGTCATAATAGGATTAATTTTACCACATTACATGGGTCAAAATTACTTTTAATTATTTATACAAATTCCCCATGCCACTTTATGCAAATGCCACAACATTGCACACATTATTTTATGTATATATAGTTATATATATATTAATGTTCAAACATTAGTATAAACCACATAATGTCCCCTTACCCACATAAACCGCCAATATGCTAAGCCCATGTGGAGGATGGGAGGTGAAGTGGTTGTAGGGGGCATGGCTTAAGCCATATGTGGATGTTTCCACGTGGGAGAATCTGGTGAAGCGATGTTACATGGGGGGTTATGCCATGCATGGAAGATCCACGTGAAAACCTTAAAAAATTAAAACCACCAATAAAGGGGTAGCCTAATGTGGGATTTAATCCCACTTAAAAATGCATTAAATGATTCCCATTTGTCCTAAATTTGGGTTTAATCCCATTAAAACATGCAAATCGGCTATATGGGGAATATTAATCCCATTCAAACATGTACGGGATAGGATAAAAATAGCCTTAAGGATAAATGTAATGCATATTTTAAGGGCCCTAATTTTGTATAAATAGGGAACCATATTTCATTGTAATGGTCACACAACCCATTAGAATTACTGTAAAGAGAAGCTCAACTTCCAAAGTGGGAAGCTCAGAAAGCGAAGCTTGAGAAATATTGCCCAAGTTTTGGAGGACTATATTATTCCTTTATAAGACCTATTTTTATTAGGCTTATTATAAAGTTGTGAAGACCTATTTATTTAAATAGGAATTATTGTGGCTAGGAGTTATTAATACTACCTAGTCGGCCCATAGCACCACACCAAATTATTGTGAATCCTGGAATATCGACCGGAGTGCCATAGGGCATTACGAAGCATCTGGAAGGCCGATCGAGAACCAGAGGATTCCGAACAGTGGAGCTATGGTGCCATAGAGCTTGCCGAATACCAGGAAGGTGGAAGTGGGTGCTATCTTTCACCCTTGTCATTCTGAAGGTCTGGATATTCTTCTAAGCAAGTTCTTAATAGTTTCCATTAGGTTTTCTTGTGAAAGTACTATTGTAACTTACAAGTTTTGACTAGTGGAATGGTTCGATAAGAACCCAGAGACGTAGGCAATTTCCGAACTCCGTAATCAATCATTGTGCAATTGTCTTTATATTGTCTTGCATTATTTTAAATTGATTACTTAAAAGGAGCAAATTATGGCAAATAATTATAAGCCTACAAGGGTCCTGAGATCAGGTAGATAAAACTTGATTATTTTTGGATCATGTTTGGTATCAGAGCTGGTGATTGGCACTTGCAAACTTGCTAATCTTAATCAAGTTTGGTATCAGAGCTGGTTTAGCTCCATATTTGTTTTTCAGTAAATTTGATTAATAGAGTGATTGCTTCAAGATTGGTGTAGTTGGTTCAATTTGTGTGAACAGGGTACAAGTGCACTATGGGCAAGATGTCTAAACAGGTGAAGCTCGATGAGGTTGAAGCTTATAATCACCAGATCCAGGAAGAGAACTCTCTCCTGTGATCAATGTATTACTCCTTGGAAGAGGAGAATGCTCGCTTGAAATCAGAACTGCAAACCAAGGATGAGCTCTTGGCAAGGTTGTAGTGTGGTGATCAGAGAAAGGAAATACCTTCAACTTCAGATGCAGTGACCATGGCAGATGACTGCACTGTAAGTTGTTCACCACTGGAATCTTCTTCTTCCTCCCATTTGGTTTTGGATTCAGGTAATGAAGTCTTTGGTTTGTTTGAAAAGCATACTAGAGGCATTGGATCCAAGTTACTAGATAAAATGGGATTTGATGGAAGAGGCCTTGGTAAAAATGGCCAAGGCATTGCTAACCCAATACAGGTTGAGGATCATCCTCATTTTGTAGGTTTGGGTTTTTCTAGTGTGGGAATGGAAATTGGAGAATGCTCCAAGAATGCTGATGGGAGACAAGCTTCTGAAAGCAAAGTGAATACCCCACTAGTCCTGCAAGAAGATTCTGAGCAGGAAAGTTGTGCTTCGTCATCACAGGCAGGATGTGGTAAGAGAAATCAGTGAAGAGGTAATGAGATTCCACCTCCAGTTTCTTACCATAATCATAAGCACAGTAAAACTTCTGATCCACTTTTTCAGCTTAAGAAGTATGGTTATGATTTTCAGAAGATGTGGAATTCCTTTCCATGTACTTTTTGTGGATTGCATAATCATTCAGTGGCCAGATGCTGGAAGAGAAGGACACTGATGAAGAAGTTGATGTCGTTTGTCAGGAACAAGGCAAATCAGAAAGACCAATCTCATCATGCAGAGTCGAGAAATGGCAGAAAGAGTTCCTCATCCCAGAAGAAGGAGATTAAGAGGAATTTTTGTGCTCATTGCCAGAGGAATGGGCATCGGGTGGAAAATTGCTGGAAACTACATCCATCTCGCCATCAGAGTAATGGCAAGCCAAAGATGGAATGGAGGCCTATTGCAAAGGCAAAGGAAGTTTCTACTCCACCACCAGTTGACAATTCAACCCAGGACCAGGTAATACCTGAAAGTGAAAGTCCTTTAAAATGGGTAAGTCAACAATTTTTCAATTATATATTGCATAATTCAGATTGATGAATAGTATGCAGTATTTGTTTGGAGATCAGATTTTGTGAGAAAATGCTGAGAGAAAGGTTTACAATACTCAGTGGATTTTCTTACTTAGAAAATTTGATTAATGCTCCAAACATATCTCCTAATCAGCTTGTGAGTACCTGTTACAGCTTGGATACATGATTTAACTCATATAAAGCTTGGAGATTGATCTGCCATTTGTGCAGACAATAGAGTTCGCAGAGTCAGCTCAGAACTTCATTCTGTGTAGAGGCATTGTGACCATGCAACAGAATGGTAGCTGAATCACCGTTGGCATTGACATCGGGTCGGAACTTCATTCTGTGAAGAGAAGCCATCATGGGCATCTAGCAGAATGGTACCTGATATAATTTGTCAACAAAAGGAGCTCTCAAAAGATCAGCTTAGAACTTCATTCTGTGTAGAGGCATTGTGACCATCAGCAGAATGGTAGCTGAATCACCATTGGCATTGACATCGAGGTCGTAACATTCTGTGTAGAGGCATCATGTGACCATGCTAGCAGATGGTACCTGATATTAGTGTGTCAACAAGAGGAGCATCTCAAAGGATCACTCAGAATGTTGTCAAGGCATTGTGACCACACATTCGAATGGTAGTTGATAGCACATACATTGGAGGCTCAAGGTCTTGAAAGAGGCTTATCATCGAGAACTGTATTGGAGGCGTTGAGTGTAACAGACTTAGCATCACAGTGGAGGCGTTGAGGTTGCAAGAGACTTAGGCATTGGAGGCTTGAGGTCTTGAAAGAGGCTTAGCATCGTGCATCAGAGGCATTAAGGTCTACATAACAGAGACTTAGCATCATGCATTGGAGGCTTGAGGTCTCTTGAAAGAGGCTTAGGTCTTGAAAGAGGCTTAGCATCATGCATCAGAGGCGTTGAGGTCTGAAAAGGGACAAGTCATTGTCCATCATCGACATCGGATCAATCATAGCTCTACGTAACATGGAGTTCCTTCAAACCAGTTTGGATTCTACGGAATCAACTCAGAGCTAGGAGCTGTGTTATAGAGTAAAAGAAGATCCTTGTTGTTAGATATCAAGAAGCTTAGCACCGCACAGAAGGAGCATTGAGGTTTCATTCAGAAACTTAGCACCATACAGCGGAGGCGTGGAGGTCTTCTTCGGATATCAAAGTGGCACAACGGAAGCATCATGGGCCCATAACCCATAGTCCAGGATAAGAGAAAAGTTGTTGAAGTGAGAAGGTTGTAGAGGAAGAGACCCAAGGGTCTACTACAGCAGCACTTCCGAGGTGGCACAGAGTTTCCAGATTCAGGACAAGATGGAAAAATGTTCCAATATAAGCTTTTTGGGACAAAAAGCCTTTCTCAGTGGGGAGGTGTGATTAGGGGATCATTTTTTAAAGTTCCCTAAACATCCCTAAATGGTGTCAGTGCAGAAGATCATTTGAGAGCTTTCCATGACTATGAGAACGTGACAAACAGACATCGGGAGCTCTAGATATGTCCGGTCAAAGTTCAGTCAACGAGAAAGTCAACTCTGGTCAACTGGTCAATATTGGACCAATGGCACTGTGACACGTGGCAAAAAGGCAAAGGGAGTCGTTTGTTGGTTTTCGATCTGGTCTTCGATGGTCATAAAAATGGAATTCGGAACAAGAGGCTCAACTTTTGTTACGGAGGGGAGCCCTGACCGCCATGTGGACTATGGTATTATCACTGACATGGTGGGTCCACAAGCCACCACGTGGCTTGCCACCACTCATCGAATTCAGATTGATTTTCCTATCGGGAGTGACAAGTGGGATATATGCTATTGGACCAAGTTAATTATTTCATACCACTTCATGTACATGGGTCAAATTTCATATTTACTTTGTAATTATTTGCCACACATTATTTCCAAATGCCACGCATATATGCCAAAACCACGCATATAATGTTCAAACATTAGTATAAATAATAATGTTCAAACATATCCTATAAACCACCAAATACCCATTGCCAACCGGTTGTAACATGCAAATGCTAAGCGGTTCCACGTGGAAGGGAGAAGGTGAAAGTGGTTGTTGTAGGGGCATTAAGCCATGCGTGGAAGCTTTCCATGAAGGGTGGAGGATGAAGGCTTAGGGGGGGTTATGCCTCAAGTGGTCCCATGACCCACTTAAATTACATCCCACCAAATGTGGGATATTTATCCCATTAAAATGCAACATCCACCCAATTTGGGATTATTTAATCCCATTAAAATGTAATCACCCAAATATGGGATAATATTAATCCCATTCAAAATGCTACGGGCTAGATTTTAAAAATAGCCTAAGGATAATATGTAAATGCATTATTTTAAGGGCCCTAATTTTGTATAAATAGGGAACCCATTTCTCATTGTAATGGACACACACACAATTAGCCCGAGAAGCTTATTATTTGTTAAGCTTATTTGTGGCTTGTGGAAATTAGTAACAAGGAGAAATTTTAATATTAGTTTTGTATAAGACCTATATTAAATTAGGCTTATTATAGACAAATATTGTCTATTGACCTATTATTTTAGGCAATATAGATGGAATTATTTGTGACTAGGAGTTTTAATACTACCTAGTCGGCCCATAGTGCCACAGTAAATTATTGTGAATCCTGGAATATCGACCGGAGTGCCATAGGGCCAATTACGAAGATTGTTTGGAAGGCCGATTGATAGAGAAGGAGGATTCTGAACAGTGGAGCTGAAGCCAGAGCTTGCCAAATACACCAGGAAGGTGGAAGTCAGGTGCTATCTTTCACCCTTGTCATCCGAAGGTCTGGATATTCTTCTAAGCAAGTTCTTAATAGTTTCCATTAGGTTTTCTTGTGAAAGTACTATTGTAACTTACAAGTTTTGACTAGTGGAATGGTTCGACCACGAACCCGGAGACGTAGGCAATTTCCAAACTCCGTAATCAATCTTTGTGTAGTTGTCTTTAATGTCTTGCATTTATTTTAAATTGATTACTTAAAAGGAGAAAAGCATTGTTTGGGTCCTCAATTAGATTCAACATTTTCTTTTCTCCATAGAGCTTGACTAGGCTTCCCTCAATGGGAATGGTGGCAAAAAACATATCCATTTGGACACTCCCTCCAACACTTACAGCCCACTTTCTTGACAAAAGCATACCCCATTTGGTAGGGCAATCAACAATCACAACATCCAATTTTAAATTCCTCCCAGGATAAGATGCAAGCTGCACAACCAAACCTTTTACACAACCAACTACCAGCACTTCTCTTGAGTTGATGGCAGCACACTTTCCATAGGCTTCTGTAACTTTGATATCTAACTCATTCATGACTTCTAGAGGCATGAATTACATGATGCATGAATCAAACATACAAATTGTGAAGTAGCATATCCTTTATAATCAAAGTTGTGAAAAATGCCAACATTCAATTGGGAATCAACCAAAGATGTCCCAAATATACCTCAGGTGTCTCTCCAAGATCTTCTCTACTGCTGGTGTGTTTCAAGGTCAAAATAATTTGAGGAGGAGTTCTCAACAACATTTACATTTCTTCCTGGGAGTATTCTTCTCTTCTTTCAATCCCAAGTACTCAAATGCTCTCTTCTTATGCTCAAGAATTCTAAGCAACTCAATGATTGGAACACTCACTTTGATTTGGCTCAATACTTGGGCTATGTCATAGGGGACACTCTTTGGCAAAAAACAACATTGGAAGGGAGACAAGAAGATTCATTAGATGGCAAAGGGATTCTTGGCAGCTTGGGCATGAGGAGGACTGTAATTTTTTCTTGGGACAGTAGAGCTTTTTAGCAAGTGTTTCTTTCCTAGGAGCTTCTTTTGGAATGCTTGTGAGCAAGGGTGTTTTAGGTTTGGCTTGAGGCCCAACTCCTTTAACAACTTTGCTTCTAGTGTTATACTCTTTCTCTTGACCAACAACAACATTCATTAACAATTGTCTATCTTCCTCTGAAGGGATACCACCATCATACTTCTTAATCATCAAGCTCTTAGTTATTCAAAGTCATTGTTAGGAATTTCAAAATGCTTGAACTACATCTACATCATGAGTATGAGGAGAAAGATAAAGAACTGGTACCTACTTTGATGCAATCCCAAAAGGTTAGCAGCAGTCCTTGCACTTATTACTTCACCGTAGATGTTACTCCTCCTTGTGAGCTTGAAGAACAATCCATCATGTAAATATCATCATCAAGTACCATCATCATTATTAACTTAACCTTCTTACTGGTCTGTTTCACATGGAGGATGGGGTAGAAAAAACCTATGACACTATTTAATATCAGACAACTTCTTCAACAATAGCAACCCTAGCATTTAAGGGATCAGGAAACACTCTTCTTTGACATGCTCGAGGATATCCTATTTGCATATCCAATTGGTCCTTTTCCTCTATCAGCAAAACCTTTGATCATTCTCTAGGGTGATTGGAAAATATGTCATGGTACTTGTTGCTCTTGGCTGACCTTATGAAGTTTTCCCAATTACTTTCTTAGACTCTTGCTAACTTGTATGAGATTTCTTTGAGATCCCCTACCAAAGTTTTCACAACCTCTTCTAAATCAGAAACCTTTTCTAACTTGAGGCTTTTCATGGTTTATCAATTTTACACACCATATCTCTTAAGAGGTTTCCAAACAACTTTGATATTGTTTTCGATTTGAAGTGGCATGGTGAAATCTTGTCTTAGATTGGTTGGGTTCTTGTCTCTTAGGTAATAGGCCGCCTTCTTATCAAATGCATCTACATATTTGATTAAACAATACTCATCACATGGCCTCAAAATAATATGCAAGTCTTCTCAAAGTTTTGTTAAACCTTGTGTTGAAGTCATGGACTGATTCATTATGGTTCTTCTTGATGTTCTCAAACTTAGATAAGAGAGATCTAGGATCAATCTTGTCACCATATTGCAACCTAAATGCATTTTTCATCTTCAGTCCATGAATCAATATAATTATCAGGTAGAGCCTGTGTACCAGTACGTAGCATCCTCTTCGAGTGTATGAATGAACAATTTAATATAAACATCTTCAAACTCTATCTCAAAATCTTCCATCATGTTAACAAAAAGTTTGAGATGCTGATCACTAGTAATAACATTGTTACCTTTGGAATTTTAGCAACCTATTTATGACATCTTGTGGGATAGCATTATGGGTAACCATTCATTCCTCTAAAATTCTATGGGACCAAAGGTGTTAACAAAAAATGGAGGTCTAGACTGAGCCATATTGTCTTGGTGGGGGTGATCCTAGAGGTGACAACAAGCTAATGAGGATTGCAGAGGTATTTTGGGCTCAATTGGAATGAAAACTTCACAAGACTAGTATCTCTCTAAATGTTGATCTCCTTCTTTACAAAATTTTACTAGCAAATTTAGAAACACACATGTGAAGATTTAGGAGAAGGAGTCTTACCCGGTACAACAAGAAGGAATCCCTCACCTAGATAAGTAAAAAAAAATTATGCAGATATGATTGTCCTGAATCAGAATCCAATTGAAGAAGAATAATGCATTCCTCTACTAACAGGATACTCACTGTCAAACTCACCAATAGATATATCTTTTCCTGCAGTAAAGTCTGACCTTTAACAACATTCCACAACTCTTCTCCCTTCCATCTCTAAGTTCCTTGAATCTGTAAACAATTTCTTAGCAGAATCTCTTAAGGAAGAGATGATCTTATTCCTTCTAGTTTTGCAGGGATTAACAACACAAAAACAAATGACAAAAAGGTCCAAGGCAAATGGTATTTATTAATATCACATCAGTATGGAGTTTCCACTAATGACTTTCACCCTAGTTGTGTAAATGCACTAAAGTACTCTATCAAATATCTTACGAGCACTGAAAAATATTGCCAAAGCCTTACAAATAAGACCTTCTTCTTCTTCTTGAAATCTATCAACCACAAATGTAACCATGAAGTACATAAACTGTTGGGAAACTGGTAAAATTACAGGGCAGACAGAACTTGATACTCTTTGCTTAAAAATTAGAAATCTGAATTATAAAAATGATATCTTCAACATTGTATTTAGCATGCAAATATTTGAATACAGGACTGCTACCAGGGTCTTCAATATGCATTCAAATATCAGGGATCTGACCATATTGAAATACTTAAGCATGTACCCAAAGCAACGGTGCACCAGAAAATTGCTGGTAACCAAATTTGTTCTCCTTTTCAGTCCGAGCAGTATCAAAAATATGGCATGAAGCTTAAAGGTCAGATAGATCATTGATATGTATGTCATTTTTTAGCCCAGGATGAGATCTAACTAGCACTCATATTGGTGGAGAGATGGATAGCACCTTGAAAGGATTTTGATATAATCCTCACTATTTTAGGTTGTTCCTTTCAACCAAGGTAAGACAACCTATATTGCAGCCTCGGTTTTGTGAAGGAGATGGATATATCCTAATACTATGCATATTGTATGGAGATGGCCTTGGGAAAACATGATCAATTTTCCATTATTCAAACTGAATAGAGATGTCACTACTAAATGATTGAAATGTTTTCAAGACAAGGCTGAGACTACTATAGACATGGTATGATCTTGATTTGCGTTGTGCATTTTTTGTGAATGGATTTTGTATCTTTTTGTTGACACACAAATGCAATGCAGGGGTAGTATGGGTAGGATTAGTTTGTTTGAATGATTTTTTTTGGTGGGGTGTTGACAAGACAAACTGGGATATATCAGATCTTTGACAACCTCTACAATACTTGAACAACTATCAGATAAAATGCTTCAAATAATCAGGATATTCTTCAACCAGAAGAGGCATAAATGGAAGCCCAGGTTGCACTCTTCACACAATATTTGAGAACTCACCACAAAATCTTGAAGTAAAGAACTCAATTAAACACAAAAATCCTTGATCAAACCATGCCTAAGGTACCCCCAAAGGCTTACAAGCAATCTCTGCAGTCAGTCAAGGAAGGTAAAGTGATTTTAAATTTGTTTATCTCTTTATCAGATGAAGGCTCTTCTAAATATGAGATTGCAAATGCCACTAAACTATCAAAGAAGAAATGGAGATCCTGTGTGATTTCTAAAGATTTTCAATGCAAGATTGCAACAAGAACAATGAAAACTATTTGCAAGCATTTAAAAATGATAACAGACACCATATTGCCCAGAAAAAAAACATAGATTAACTCAAAAGCTTGTTAGATTCATTAGTAGGGGAGAGTTTCATGAACAATCTCAGAGCTATGTGATGGATATACACTTGTAACCAACTCACATACATGAAGATCCAACACAGAAGAAAGAAATCCTGGTTCTTTGGTGGGTTTCTCAAAAAATGAGCTTTCTCTCAGAATTTGCTCGTGATTTTTCAATTTTTTTTTCCCCCCCTTCCACAATTTCTCCAAAATGCATATACCTCATGCCACATTGGAGCCTTCTTTCCCAAGAAAATAATATGCCATGGGATCAAGTTTGTTTAAAAAAAATCCTCATGATTCAATGAAAATGACATCAATAGAAAAACATTCGTAGCTTGCCAGGTGTGAAAAATATTAAATCATTACAAATATCTAGATCATTATCCATCTTGGAGGCACATTTTTCATCATCATTGAGGCATGCAAACACCTTTTACTCATCATTTTCACTTTTTTTTTACCTTTTCAAATTACCTCTGCAAATTTTGATTTTGTCATTTCACGTGTTTTTTTCTCGGGCTGGGGCAAAAATTACTTCAAAAACATCTCAAATCAAAAAATTGAGTCATGAAAGTGATTCCAATGATCCTAGAAGGCCAAGACGACAAAAAATCACTAAAAATTGAAAAATTTGATGCAAAAATTCATGATTCCAAGCTTCCTGGAGCTCCCGAGTCAAAAAAATGGTGGCCAAAAATGAAAATGCATAGTTTCCCTTGATCTCTACATGTCAAACTATGATTGGGGAAAAAACTCGGGCTTGATTTTTGACTTTTGACATTTTTTTGAAAAATGGAAAAAAAATTTGACTTTTTTCTCCCACCCCTCCACCTTTGAATTTTGGAGCTAACACATGGCACATGGTGGGTCCCATTGGGAAAACACACTCCTTTTCCTTCATACCTACTTCACAAAATTTGAAAATTTTAAAACTCACCGGTGGCCCGCACTCCCTTTTGACTTTTCAAAATTTGGCCATGTGTCTCAACCGGATTGGCTGCAGAGGCATGCTTCACTTTTGTAATTTTAACCCATTTTTCCAAAAAGGCACAATTTTCAAATTCCCCCCGAAACTTTGAACCTCTGCCTTTCCATTTGACAAAAAATGTGAATAATGCATTTAACTTTAATGGGCCTATGGACCTTTTCATCACTTTAACATTTTTGCCTCCAAAGGCAAAATCCTTCAAAAATCTCCGAAGCTCCACTTTTCCCTACCTTGCCCCTGCGTTGCCACGTGTCCTTCCCTTGCTTCATTCGGACCCATGGGATTTTCTTGGACTTTTCTCCCCTTCGCCAAAAAGAATAATCCCGTGTTCTTGTTAGGGTTTCTATGGGTAGCTCGGTGTCTAACTCTACTAGACCAACTATCTTAGTTTGGGGTTGAGTTCTTAGTTGGGGTGGAACTGGTGGATTTAATGAAGTTGAGGCTTCATGATATTTTTTTCCTTTTATAACACCCTTTTTTTTCCCGCTAGGATCTAACCTGTTATTGTTAGAATGGTTTGGGAGTGGATCATTAAAGATCTTGAGGGGTGCATTTTGAGTGGAAACTACCCCCGTATAAGTGTTTGGCGTGGGTACTACAAAATTTTCTAAAAAACATATCTATAAAGAGTTGTTTTTGATCTTCTAGCAAATGCTACATGAATTTATTATAGTCACAACAAGTCCTAGTATCGTGGCCTTGAATCTTGTGGAAACCACAATACAAATTGGGATTATAATTTCGTGGCTATTGATTTGAAACATGTTGTGGCCCAAAATTCTGATAAGGTTGCTGGTTGCTAGAGTTGAAAATTTTGAGGCTGTTGCCTTTGGTTTTTGACTCTGATATCCAGTTGGGTTTTCGATTTGGACCTTGTGTTTGGATTTTTTATTGTTTTTGTTGTTGTTGTGGTCATGGTGGATAATTAAAATCCATCATGTTGATTGTTGGAGTAAAATTGTTATTTCACTGATTGTTAACAGGTGGCAAAATGTTTCACAACATTTGCTCTTTTAGTTTGGTCAGTTACTCCATCTGTTGTAACTCCGCTGTTCTTGTTAAGGATCTTAGGTCCTTGATTAGCATTCCCAGTATTAGGATAGGCCGCGGTGTTTTTATTGGGAGTGGTTAATTTCCCATTTGTCCCATATGTCTTACGACCACTATCTATTACTGCCTGGTCGATTTGAAGAGCACTCTCAAGTACTTCATCAAAGTTCTTAGTGGGAACTTCTGGACTTCTTCCTTTATCTCTCTATTGAGAGAATGAAGGAATAAATCACATAGTTCCATTTGATCCATGTTTGGAGCACTTTTTGATGAGTAGAGAACCGTACGCCATCTTTGAATAAAATGAGCAGTGGATTCATTATGTTTTTGTTTAATATGCAAGAATTCCCTGATTCCTATTCTTAACAATTTGTTCATATCAAAAACTTTGATGAAATCAGACACGAGTTGTTTAAATGAGTGTATCGAGGCTTCAGGTATTCTATAATACCAATCAAGGGCAATACCCTCTAAGTTCTTAGGGAATATCTTAGCAAAAAACCCCATCCTAAGGGAGTAATTCCCATATGGCTGTGGCATAGGCTTTAAAATGTGTGCATTTGGATCTCCTTCCCCTTTGTATTTGGGTAAATCAGGAAGATGTCTTGGAAGCATAACACTTCGTATGGTTAAGTCCAGGGTCTCTTTTAAATATTTTGAATAAGTTCCTACCGCATAGGCCTCGACCATCGATGGTGCTTGCTGAGGGGGTGGGGGTGGCATGGTTTGATTGATATGGCATAACATATGTATTTGCAGGGACATAAGGGAATCCCTATGGTTGAATGAACATCCCAGGAGAAGAGAGCATGTCTCCTTGTGGTGATTTTGAATAAATGTTTAAGTAGGGAGGAAAAAGTCCATTGTTTTGGTATGGGTTTTTTGGTGCCAAGCCGAAAGGTATCATATTTTCAACTGGAGCGGCATTTGAAAATGCGGTCCTAGTTGGTGTTTGTTGTGGGTAAATATACGGATGTTGAGGAGGCATGCCTAACGTGCTTATTCCTGTAAGGAGGTCAACTTGATTGGGATGATGTGGAGGGTTGGGGATTCCTACTTGCCCAAAATATGAATTTTGGTTTACTTGAGAAAGTTCCAATCCTCTAGCCTTCTCAACTAAAGCTGAAATGACCTCTATTGGTGAAGACACAGTGTTTTTCCTTAATGGCATTTGTTGTACACCTTGAGGTTGTAAAGGGGTATGATACCCTACTATGAATTGATCATTACCCTACCAAGCTTCACCGAGGGCATTTCCCATAGGTGGAGGAATAGGGGTGTTTTCTTGGAGTAGGGTATTGGATTGTATTTGCAAACTCCCTATAGGTGGGTACATGTTTTGGCAGCGTTCTTCACTTCTAGCATAGTGTGCTAAGTACTCCTCATCCAAAAATCAGAGTGTATTTGACTGTCTATTGATCCGTGGTCTGAACAAGACCCGAGAAGATGAAGTGGATTCTCTAATAAAACATCATATTGTTAGAGCCTAAGGGCTTTGGTTGTTGTGTTTGTGCAAACTGATCCAACTCCTCAATTCGGAACGAAGAACTGGAACTAGAGTTCTTTGAGGGGGAGTTTGAGATGACAAGTAATTACTTGAATAGTTATCAGCCCATGCAGTATGTGAGGGTGCCGGTTGTCTATTTTTTTTTACCATAATTTGCTTCGAGACCTGAGAGAGGTCTGCCATGCGTCGTATCCTAACATATTCGGGGGTATATGAATACCCGTAGAATAATGGGAAAGAGAGAAGGTGAATGAAAAATAAAAATAAAAGAGGAAGAATTGTTTGGTTCACGTTGGGTTTCACCAATTTTGTTGGTGAAGCTGATGTGAAGGTTAATGAGGTAGAAAAGATGAAATAGTTGTTTGTTCATGCTGGGTTCACCAATTTTGTACAATGGAAAAGTGACATGCGAGCATAAGAATATATAAGTAACTCTTCCTTGTACCTGACCTCCTGAGGTCACGTTGAGATGGCAGGTGAATGTGAAATAAATATGGATACAAAAAAACTAGTTGGGTAATCTTATATCCTCAATACGCAATAATGGAATCTGTAAATCTAAGGTAAATAAGGCCCTCCCAAACTGAATTGGTGTAATGGATCGTTCAGATATAATAGCTGTTCTAGGGCTCCAATCATTGTCGAGGTCTGCCAAGACCCTATTTATTGGCTGTTGGATACTTCAGGAAGTAACCTGTGGGAGCTTCGTGTATATTTCCAAGCAAGGTCATGAAAATAGTTATGGGAGGTGTAGTGGATTCTCTAGGGTTTTATGGATGATTATCTAGTCTAGTATAGAAATCCTTAGCTTGATTGGCTGCTATGTTTAATAAGGAGAATTGTGTAATAATGTCTGGTGGAAGTGGTGAGCACCTATATACTAGTGTTCGTAAACCAACATCAATGTCTGATTGATTAGTAGGCCCATTGGGTTATGGGACTTTTGGATCACAATCGTAAGTTTGTGGTTGTGCCAAACCTCCTATGGTCATATGAAGAGTTAATCTCTCCTTCCGACTATCCAATAATCATACGCATTTTCAGCCTCTATGTTTAGAACTAGGAGTTGTGTAATTTTCTCAGAATACCTTACAGGTGTCCTGACAACTTGAATGTGTAAGCTAGTGTTTATGTCGATGAGGAGGTCCCTTGCATTAGGGTTGTGGAACTAGAGGATCACAACCAAATATTTGTTCTCTGCCTTCGAGTCCTTGTACAGTCATACAGATATCCTATCAAGGCAGTCTATAATCAGGATGATTTGACCAAAATATGCGTGCCTTGTCGTCTTCAATATTTAACTCTCTCAGTTGTTCACTAATTACTCATAGGTTTATCATTGCTCGAAATAGCTGGATTCCTAAGGTCTTGATCTATGTCAACTAGTGTTGTGGGGAGATTTGGCTGAGGAACTATCGGTTCAAATATGTATTCTCTAGGCTCTCTAGGTCCTGTGATTGTCATGCAAAATGACTCAACTTTTAACTCAAACTAATAAACTAATTATGAAAGATGTATCTACACTATGCATGTATTCTTTTATTTTTTTGTATTTTTGATGAAGAATTTTAAAGCAATTAAAAGAGCATCTATTCTAATATATTTAGAAAATGGACAACTAATCTAGTAATAGAATTAAAACAAACAAAGTATCCTGGTATAGCTATTTGCCTGTGCAGTTGTGAATTTATCCTAAACATCTAAGAAACTAATTTATTTAAATTGAAATACTTTTGATCCTACCTCAGAAGTGAGGAATGAATCATAGTTTCTCAGAAACTATCAATCCCCACAGCTTCCCCTGGCGATATCGAGAGCGAGCTTTGGATATCGACTGAATACAATGTGAGTAAGAGAGGGATAGTGCAAGTGAACAGAGCTTGATTATGCAATTCCTAGTGGGATTTATTGTGAGAATACAACACAAATATGCCGAGAGTTCTAGAAACTATCATTTGTGACTAAACAAAACCTTGAACTCTAAATGGATTCCAACCTAAGAATGAAACTACCTTATTCTAGACTGACTTGCATGGAACAAAAATGAAGCAAGATTAAAAAAAGAAGATCAAATGACCTCTAAAAAACAAAGGAAGACTAACAATGGATGCAAAAAAATGAAACTATTGGAATTCTAAGCAAGAAAATCAAAGGACTGAATGATTTAACAAAGAAGGAGAGGGGCCATTTGTTTGAAAACAAGCTGGCTATTTATAGAAAATGCATTCACTAGAAGGTAACTTAGAATGGAACTCTTTTACCATTAAAAAAAGTGAAAAAATTATTTACAGGGTGGCCAAAACATAAATGTAAAGAAAAGTAGCTGAAAAAAGTGGATAGAAATTTGAATTTTACGTTTGATGTGATCGTCAGAACTTTCTAGAAAATGCGCACAGGACCGCTACCCTGTGTAGGGTGGTGGTTACAGGACCGCCACCTTGTCCTGGGTGGTGGTCACGGGACCGCCGCCCGAGCAGGGTGGCGGTCTCATCACTTAAGACTAAAATGTAAGGAAAAAACTGGGCAGAGGGCAGAACAAAGCACGTGGAGGCTGGACGAGGCATACGGGATACAAACATATAATTGGTGAGCTTGTATGGATCCCGAACACCTTGCAAGGAGACCTAAATCATCATTGGGGTATGTGTAACATTTTTTCAGTGGTGCAATACCCTACAATTTTGGGTACGTATAGTCACCTTAAATTTTGTTTCAGCTCTTGTTATCATTAAAGATGTTTACAGGTTATATATTTACATTTATTTAAATATAAATTTTTTTGTTTTTTTTGAAAACATGGGTTGACATCCATCTGAGGAAGTTGGTACTTCATTGGGACTGACAATGTCAGGAAACTCACCTATCTATCTACTAATCCATTTCTCGGGTTGAGTTTTCTTAAAAAAAATATCTAGGACATTACAAGTGATGATTTCATAGCCATCTAAAACATTAGAGGTAACTTCAACCCTATCATATGACCTTTCTTGATTTTTTACAATTATGTTTAATTTATTTTTTATATTTGCAAAATGCTTTGATATATTTTTTAAAACTTTGTGGGATAAAATCACACAATTGAATTTTACATAGAGAAAGATTTTTCCATATTATACAATTCATAATCCACGATCCATTATACAATTCATCATCAACGATCGTGCTTGAAGCTAAATCTACGTCCACATAAAATCCATCGTCATCCATATATATCATATCATTATCATATCATAGTCCTGACACTCCAATTATTATTAAAAACAATTATTTATCTATTTTAAACTTGCAGAAATGTCTCTATCCTAACACATTCCATTTTAAACAAAAACAATTATCCCTTATCATCATTCATCATCATCTATATCCACTCTAATGTCATCATGATCATATCATTACAAAATTCTAAATTAAGTAGAGAATAAACATGAATACCATATACAATCTAGATAATAAAATTCAAATGCCATGACCATAACATTCAATGTTTCAAATTTTCAAATATAGATTCAATTGTTCAAGTTTCCATACTCAATAATGAAAAATTTCAACCCTCAATTTTTTGTACCCCTTTCCACTTCTATACTCCTATCCCCAATGGCTTCTCTACCTGTACCCCTTTCCCCAATGACAAAAATAATCCCAGAACTTATGAGATCTTCTGCAAGTACTATCTAGATGTTTTAAAATTCTTCCTTCTTGCTTAGGTCGCATCTCCATGGGACAAAAAATTTGGATCAGCAGCTGCCTTAGTTTTGAATAAAATTTTAGGGTTGAAGAAATGGTCTTTAATTATCCACTTCAGTGTATTGTTTTGTTTTTTAACCAAAACAATATTTTCCTTTAAATTCTTCGCTGCGGATAAACTATTCTTCGCAGTTTCCAAGTGAACCTGGAAAACCTTTGCTTGAATATTCAAATTTTCATATTTCAACTGCACAAAAAAAGTGATGTCAATTCAACATATTACTAAAATATGAAAAATTTAAATTAACAAAAAATATTGTTTGAAAGTGATAATACTTATGACTGCTCTATCTCTCTCGGCATTTGCAACTACTACCAGATCCTTATCCTTAGACCATTTGTTAAAATATTCGTGGGCCTCAGCACTAATATTTTCCAATTTGTTTACTGTCTTATCCAAAATGTTGTCTTTATAGTTGTTATACGTGACAGTCCCACTTCTTACTTGGGTAAGTAAGGAATCCATCTTTGCAGGTTGATTATGGACTGCAGCGTATAAACTATCCCTTTGCCAATAATTTCCATAACGACTTATTATCTCATTGATAAGTACTTTAGCCCTTCTCTCCCATTCTATGAGCTTACTGATATGAGGTAGAATAAACTCATCGACATGGGATTGACAATCATAACCAATTAAGTTCTCTAAAGGAAAAGGTAGCAACTGTTCACACATCTGTATCTGATGAAGATGATCTTGCTGGAGAGGTATGGGGGCTTTCAGGTAGATCAACTGCTACTTGTTTCTTCCTTTGGGAGGCCTGATCCTGTTTGTGATAAAATAAATCAAGGATTCAAACAAATAAATCTAAAGTTAAATGTAATTCAAAATGGTAAATTATGTTGAAATAGAAGTATACCTGCTAGCCTTGAATCATCTCACGTGTGTTGAAAAATCTAGTTGGGGTCATTGCTATCAATGCTCAAGTAATATTCATCTAAATTTATATTATTTAAAACTGATATGCCCATTACACTGGGCAGGCCACCAAGTGAGAGGGTTAGAATTCGAAACGAGGAGGCAATGTTTAGTGTCCCACTAGGGGCTATAGAAATTGGCGTGTGTTTACGAATGTTCTTTTTTTCTTGATCCTCTGGTTGGAATTTTGAATATTATTGGTGGAGGGGGGTGGTGCCCGCTATTTGTATAGAAGGAGGGCTGTAATGTGCTGAAAAGTTCAACAAAAAACATATGAAAAACTAGAAAAAAATGGAAAAACTATGAAATTAAACAAAGTACTATTCAAAACTTATACCTTGTTGTTGAGGGGTAGCTTGTCACGGTGATTGAGGTGGCCATGTAGGAGTAGTAGTTGGTGGTTTTTGAGCTGTTTGTTGTTGGGATTGATGAGGTGGTTTTTGAGAAGAAACAAATGCATGCGACTAAATTGAGTGAGTTGGGGAAGATGGTTTGAATTTAAGAAACACACGTAGGGTCCAAAGTCCCTGTAATGTCATCAACATATGATTGTCAATTCAATAGGGTAAAATTTAAATGGGAAAATGAAAATACAAATTTGGAATTTGTAAATAATACATGTAAGGGTATTACTTCTTTGGCATTTAAGGAATTAAAAATGGTTAGTGGTTCGGAGATGAGTGACCTTCCATTTCAGATTGTGAATATCCCGATGCCTTAGTGTGTTGTTGGCCTCTTCCTCTTGATGCCACCTTTTTTTGGGGAAGGGTCCTCCATAAATATTCTCTGCAAACAGTAAATAGTTAATACTTGTGCACAATGTAATGTCAAAATACAAAATTTATAGTAAATATTTTATACTTGTTGTTCTTCAAATGGAATTGACAAATTCAATAACACCTCATCCGTGCAAGTGGGAATTGGTTTGTCTTTTAAATTTTAAAAGAGCCTCGTAATAAAGGCCAAGGATATAGTTTATGGAGTAAATGACAGGTTTTTTTGAAAGCTTTACATTTGTAATGTCAGTTCTTATATTTTTTGATAAAAAAATTCACCAATCAATTTTTATTTGATAGTTGCAACAATGTATGCAATGGCCCAGTTTGGTATATCTGTTTTCCAACCCTGCAAAACTATTCTGGATTGAAAGAAGGAAATCATTACAACAAGAAATTGGTGTGCAATTGCTTGCATATCCACACCACGTCTAGATTTATTGACATGAGCTGAAAATAAAAAAAATAGTGGGAATTAATATAAATTTAAATTGCATATAAATTAAAAATTGAATAAAAAATGACAAATGAAAATAGTTTACACTTACAATCAACATGGAAACTGAAAGTCGATTCAAGATATTTCTTATCATCTTCGACGATTATTGCCTTCATTGTAACAAAGGGTAAATTTATGAATGGGAGGACTGTAAACCGATGAATATTAGCTGGGTCTAATACCGAATTGAAACAATCAACCATCCATCCATAGTAATGTTAAAACATGTCATCCTTTGTATTGTAAGAGGAGAGAAGGTAGTTCAAAATATATTGGTCTATTTTGAAATGGGGCATCTTAAAGAGCCCACCAAACTCACATGCATCGATCAAATCCTTGTATTTGGAAGTTGTTGGTCATCAAAAAGGACTTTTTTGAGGAGCAATAGTCAGGGGACAAGAAGTCCCTCATCTTTAATGGGAGAGGTTCCCTTATTGAAAAGCAAAACTTATTTACATATGTACAATGTATAGTTTTGTTGTGGAACTTGGATATCATGAAAGTGTTTTAAAATAAAATGGATTCATCAATACAAAAGTACAGAGGAATGAAGTAGTGTAATGAGTAGAAAGACATTCTCCAGAACTATAGATATAACAAAGTAATTCCTTATGCATGCCAGAATGAAATTATTTGGAATAAATCATTTGCATTTGTATCAAATGAGATGCTATTGTAAAGACACAAAGTTCCATAAATAACACTTAAAATAATGTAAAGATTCTTGACACAATATAGACAAATGATTCAAAATAATTCAGTAGATAGTGATAACAGAACAAGACCAGGTAGACATAGGAGGGAAAAACTCTTGTATTGATTGCGTTTTTCTCTTTACACTTTTAAAAATAAACCAAGTTCCAGCTCTAAAAATGGTGGAGAGAGACCATTAAATAAATTTACAAATCAGTTACACTTGGTAAGTACTTATTTTTAACTAAAATGTTTAGTTAAGGGATGCTTAACACAAAACCCCAACTAATTTACAATAAACCCAAATTTAGAAAAAGAAGAAAGAGAGAGGCCTGGAGAGGAAGACAAGTGCTCATGATTGGGAAGGGCCCACTGACTTGATGATTTGCTATCTAAACCTTTTTAGAGACTCTGCTATGTCTCTGCCATGTGGAACAGATGTGTTGGTAGTAGCCTAGGTCCAAAGACCCCAAACATTTCTCCATCTCCTTGTCGAACTCGGTGTGCGAATGGTATTCCTTATTTGCTTCTTCAATGGCAGATTGAAGAGAGAAGATTTCCTTTATCTTATCTTTAGTGATGAAGTCCTCTTTGAACAAATTTTCTTTGACAAAAGCTCTGAATTGAGCTTTAATTTCCTGTAGGGAGAAGGGTACACTTGAGGTCTCATCATGGAGGTGGCAGTGAATATCCTTGAAAATAGATATTACCAAAGTCTTAAAACCTTCTCCCTTCTACCAGTTATTCCTTAGTTCTCCCAAATCCTCCTCCAGTACTTTGATTTTAGATTCTATGCTGAATACCCATGACTGTGACAAATTATCCTTCACATCATCAAAGACCTTACTTGCCATCAAAAGATTTTCATCAGTCTGCCCCATCAGGAAAAGGTATACTATGTTAACTGCTCCAAAGCTTGAGCTCTTTATTCCATGTTTCCAATTGTGGAGGAGAGCTTCTGTTGCAGAATATTTACCTTCTCATTGAGCTTGAAGGCTTCACCAATGAAATTCAACCCTACAACAAGCATGTCATCCACCATGGCCTCCATAGCCCTCTTGTAGATGGAGTACCTGTGTCTATCCTTGATGCTCTAGAATTCATCTTGGTTAAGAACCATAGGAGGTGGAAGGGAAATCAGTGGGGTAGGGTCTAGAACTTTATCTTTAGATAACAGTGACTTGATGAAACTAGAAAGCACTTGAGCCTGCTCCTTTAGTTGCTCTATAGTCTGCTGCCCTTTTTCTACCCTCCCAATGATCCTGGTGACTATTTCTTGAAGGATGTGTATTTCACCTTCAGGAGTAGATTCTCCCATGGAGATCCTTGAGAGTTACAAATCAGAGGCCTGTAAATCCTTCTCTAGGTTATCAACTTTGGGCTTGGCTATCTCAAGGAAATCCTGACCTTGGGCATCTGTTACTATCCTTGAGGTTGTTCTAGCTTTCTTGGCAGAAGCAGAAGGAGTAGTACCTAACAAGGCCTCCACAGCATAAAAATTAGGCCCTGATTTTTGAGAAGAAGACTTCCTCTTCCTACTATCAACAAATGGATGTACCCATGTAAAAGTGGAAGAATAGGAAGAGGGAGTAGTAAGAGAGCCAAGAGTGAGAGAACTCATGGCACAGAGAGTGATTTCTACTGTGGCCTCCAATAGGGATGTGAGTGGAGCAGACGAGGCATCTTGGATAGAAGAATCCACATTACTTGGAGGCTCGGTGCTATGAATTTCCTTCTCCCTTATCCATTGTGGTTTCAGAAGCATTTACAGGATTTGGTATTTCACTATCTTCACTCTCACTAAGAACAATGATGTTCTCTAGCCTAGAAGGTAGTTCTGAATGCTTTCGCAGAGGGTCTTATTCAATGGGCTCCTTTTTGACCTCCTTTACCTTCTTCTGATAGACCTAAGTAGAGGAGGAAGGAGTTGAGGACTCAGGTCCTTTACTTGATGAGGCAGGAGGAGTCTGTACAGGTACCTATGAACTGGGTGTTTTATTCCTACTTCCTTTGTGTTGAGGTGTATTTGGAAGAGGATTCTCCCATGTTCTTCCTCATTTCACGAACCTTTCTATCAACCTAGACTTTGGTCCTTACCAGGACAGGGGTGAGGATTTATAGCCAAATCATATTTCTCCCTCTTAACCAGTCCAGATCCTCTAAGGGAGTGTTTTTGATCACAGTTTCATATTCATATGACAACAGGTTAGTGTTGTCATCCTGAAGTCCTTCAGGAATTTGATACAAGTTAAGTTCTTTAACTAACTGAAGAGGAAACCTACCATAATGTCTCCTTCTGGCCTCAAAATCATCTGTGCAGTCAGCCTAATAATCTTTAGTGTCTACCCTATGATGGTAGTTGATTCTGATGTTCAGCTCAATGAATTTTTTCAAGTTGAAACAGGTTCTAGGCTTGAAGAAATGTATAGTGATGGGAGCAAGGGCTCTCTCTATGTTCTGGGCATCTAGAGCGGGTTTTGCATGTATAGTTTCTAAAAGATATGGGAAAGTGCAACCTAGTGATCTTCTTATCCCTGCAGGTTCTATGTAATTTGTCTAATTGCCTGCATACTTCAATCAGGGCCATCTTATCATTACAAAATATGGGGAGCTTAAGAGGAGTGCTCTCGTAACCTGCTAGCTTGATGTAAGAGAACCTTCTGAATTGAATGAAGTAGGCTACATACTTCGCTATCAGGCTCATGGCTTTGTCTAAAAACCTCCTTGCAGTTTCACTCTCTAGAAGCCTTACAATGTACATGGTGAAGGCATCATTCACCCTCATGAAATTGTGATTGCTAGTGTCCAGGGTGAACTGAGGGTAGTAAGCATATATAGGATCACCCTTCTGAGCATCAATGCATCTAAAGCCAAACCACTGTCTGGATGCTGCTAGGGTATACATAAGGTAGGAAGTCATGTAGAACTTTTTTGTTTGTTATACATGGGACAACTGCTCTGTCAAATTCATACAGATGATCTCTACCCAGTTGATATTCTGGGTACCTTCACACACTATGTTGATAAGTGGGCACATCCAAAAGTGGAACTCATTAGTAGAAGGCAAGCCCATAACCCGATCTAACAAAATTATGAATTCTGATAGTTCCTCATTGAAACAAAACCTAAATAGAGCCTTGGATAGTCGGGATGCCCCTTGTTTAGGGTTCTTCAGCCAAGACTTTACAATTCTAGCTTTGTATTTCTCACTGTCCTGATCAAAATGATCCTGTGCTTGATTTTGGGAGATTACCACAGAATTTTCCATCTCTGGTATTCTTAGGGTAGTGGAAATGGCGGTGGCATCAAGCTTGGTAATGAGCTCCCCATGCACGTTGGTTAATTCACTTGTATCGGGGTTGAAGTGAGCCCCGTAGGTGAGTACCATGTCTACACATTGCACTGAGATTTGGAAACTAGTAGCAAACTCCAAGCCACTATCGTTAATCATTTGTGCCATAGGAGAGGGGTTTGGGACTGTCAACCTTGTCCAAAAATCACCAAAGTCTAGGTGAAGAACTTCACTATCCCCGATATCGAGAATGGTAGACTCAAGTGGAGAAACCTACTCTTGGCCTTGGAATTTAATCTTCACGTTGATAGTACTTAGAAAAAAAAATTCACAGCTTGAATCTGCGATGAACTTGCAGTGGAAATGAGGACACGAGCAGAGATTTCAATTGCAAGGGTATGAGCAAATGTTAATGAGAGAGCAGTGTGAAAAAATGTGTAGAGGGGTAGTTTATTAAATAGCCATTTAGGAGAGAGAGGGTTATAAATGCACATTAAATTCATATCCACCAACTCAAAAAGAAAGCATTGGGAAGAGCAAGAAAAATTAGCCCGGATGGCCTTTGGTACATTTGGGACATGCGGGACGTGAAAGCCCAATTTGGCTGATGCGGGGACAAACTGCATAGATGATTTTGGGACATGAGGGACTAAAGTACATGAAGTGCACGATGCGGCCGCCGTGGGTGAATAGGGAACAGAGAGCCCGTGCGAACTTGGGGTAGTTGGAACAAAAAGTTTTGATGGGCCCACAAGTTAATAGATTTTGGAGAAAGTGGATGATCGGTAAACAAAGACCCCTAATGAACTTGGGACACGTGGGAAAAAAAATGTCTGACAGACCCGCAAATCACACAAATGACTCAAAAAAAGTAGAATTTTCCTAACTTCTCAAATTTTCTCTTTACTAGAACATCAGAGGAAAGGTGTCAACTCAAATTTTTTTAGTTTTTGAATTTCAAAGGAGGAGAAATTTTGAGAGGACAACAACTGGGTCCTTCTGGGGATGACTTGGATGGATTCAAAGAATGAGATAAGGCAAGAACTCTCAAAAAATCTAGGGGAAGCAGACCAGTGCCTTATCCATTGGGTCATGGAGTCAAAAGCAACCAATACAGAAAACAACACCCCAAATAAAGAAGGAAAATAGAGCAAAAAGCAAGGTAAGGAAAACACACCTATACATAATATATAGAGGACTCCCTATTCACCTAGGACTTAAACAATTTTAGGTACTGCCCACTATAAGGAAGTGGGAGAGAAGAAACATCCATGTAATCAAGGTAGAAAGAATTATCACCAACAAAGTGCTTGATCTTGAAAGGTCTGAGCCAAAGAGAATCAAACTTTCCATGGCCACCATGAGGTTCATGTCTTTTATCCCATAGTAAAACGATATCTCCAACTTTGAAGTCCCTGGGCCTAGCCTTCTTGTCAAACAAGGTTTTTACCTTCTGTTGATGAGCAGATATCCTATCAGCAACCTTCAATCTATCCTCATTCAATTTGTAAAGGTACATGATCCTCTTATCCAAATAATCATTAAAGCTAGTGTCTTCAATGACCTTCATTAAATGCAGGGCTGGTAGCTCCACTTTTACTGCCAATTAAGCTTCCACTCCATATACCACCTGAAAAGGGGACATCCCAATAGCCCTTTTAGGTATAATCCTGTCTTCCCAAAGAGCATCATAGAGCTTCTTGTGCCAATTATTCTGAGATTCATTAACCAATTTCCTTATTATGGCCACCAGATTTTTGTTTGTTGATTCAACTTGCCCATTCCCCTGAGGATAATAGTTTGAAGAGTGAGCCAAAGAGATGCCATATCCATAACAAAAATATATCATCCCAGTTGAAGAAAAATTTGAAGCATTATCCGTCATAATCTTTTTTGGCACACCAAACCTTACCAAGATGTGGGGGCATACAGGATTCCTGTAGAGTATCTTGCACATGAATATGGCTTGTGTGTTGACTGGATTTTCCTCTTGATTTTTGTCTTGAGCTTGGGATGTACTTGTAGTCTCCATTTTGTTGTCCTTGAGCTTGATTGTACCTGACCTGGATACTGGATTCCTGTATATAAGAAAATTTGATAGCCAGAAAGTGTAAATGTGAAATGACTGGAGGGAGGGTATTTATAAGACAAAACATGCGTCAACGAGCCCTATTGATGTGCATTAATGAGTCTTATTGACGCACATCAACGAGGACCATTGATGCATGTCAACAAGTCTCATTGATGTGTGTCAATGGGGGCCATTGACGTGTGTCAATGGGGGCCATTGATGCACGTCAATGAGCCCTATTGACGCTCGTCAATGAGCCCTATTGACACGTGTCAATGAGTCACTAGTGAGTCTTGTTAACATGCATCAATAGAGCTCGTTGAAGCACGTTAATGAGTTGCCAGCGAGGATTTTTGATGCATGTAAAAAAGAGGTCAATGAGTCTTGTTGATGTGTATCAACAAGTCATGTTGACGTGCGTCAATGAGGTGTCAGTTCCTGTAAATCTACGATCTCTCGGACTCAAAAAAACAAGCGAAAATTCAGTTATGAAAAAATGGTAAATTTTCCTTTCACTGAAACTAGTTCCAGGGATATTCGCCAGGTATTTTACACCTCTAATTTTCTAGAGGTGTCTTAAAATGAACCCTGGCCTCTATGTAGAGTGAAGTTCCAAGTTGGTGTCGCATCAATGGGCTCAATAATAATTTGTATTCTCTTTTGTGGCATCCAAATAGCTAACTTGGTAATAAAACTGACATACTAAGAATATGAGCTTCTATGTTTCTCTGGTGCTTCATCATGTCCCTTGTATTCTAATGGTGTCTTTGGATTCCTGCATGATAATAAGACATCAATTTGTCCTTTGCACTAATTGGTGAGTTTAAATAATAATACTCCCAAGCTCTTACAATTTTCCTATAATGATAGGGACTTATATTTTCACCGTGTCGATATCAATTTAGGTCTTTTAAAATATTTCCTATTTAATTAAATAGGGATTTATCCTCCATAACTTCCTACAAATTAATAAAATAGGTCTTTAATATGCAAATCGGGCCTTATCAATTTCCTAAGACTCCTCTACATACCAGGCTGTCAACTTTTCCTTTTATCTCATCATTATTCTTCAAAGAGTCTGTTATGTTACCTATTGTAGGATTCTTCAGGAGGACTGGTAGCTTGGGCTCTACATTTATTGTTATCTCAGAGCTTTCTCCTACCTCATTTTTACCACTATTGTATCTTTGACCCACATATTGAGGTCTTTCCTCCACCTGAATAGGGTTAGTGATACCTTGGATATTCACACGAAGACATTTTTCTTCATATCCCATTTTAAAAATCAATTTTGATCATATACCTCTAGTTTACTTTCAAATTCACCAAAAATAGGATTTACATTTTCATTTGAAGGAAATTTCAATGAATCACTTATAGTATGATTACTAGTGGCATACATTTCTTCTCCACATTTACACCATCTTGGAGTGTTGTTAGGTGAACTTCCTTAGCTTGCAGTTCATGTTTTAAATATGTGATCACTTCTCTAAGAAATTCTTTATGAGTCTCAAACATGTCTTGCATCTCTTGTTTCTCTGATTCCACAAGCTATAAATGTTTCCTCAATTGAGAATCTATTTTTGGTTGGTGAGTTGTGGCTATAGTAGGTTGATTGCTACTGATATTTATAGTGATTTTCTACATTTTCTCATTCGACATTCAAAACACCTTGGTGCTCAGTCTGAGAACAAATACCAACATTGTTCCTTGTCATTCTTAGTCATAGAGAAATGTGCACATACTTGAGGACCATCTTGTTATTCTTGGGTCCCTTAGTGATGACACTCTTTTTGCAACATAGAATATAGGAGTTTCACACCCCATCTCATCTTAGCAATATGACATGCCTGATCTCATCGATGTAAACTCACCATGTGTAGTATAGTACCCAATATCATGAGTATAATGGACCATAGTTTGAATTGGTACAAGTCTATCTCATTGCTATCATAGGTGAAAACCCAGTTCTCAATAACAAACTTACTTCAAAGATGGAAATATTATAGGCAGTATCCTTCTCTGATACCAAACTTGATCCATAAACCGGCTAAAAACATTTTTTGACCATAGACCATTATAGGCAATTAACTCTTTTACTAAATTTACCCCATTATAATCAAATTTAATCAAATGTAATGCAAGAATAGGAACCACACTGCACAAGGGTTGATAAAGGAGTTTGGCAGAATGCCTACGTCTCTAGGTTCGTAAACTAGCTAAACCAATCCATTTTAACATTCTGAACATAAGTACATAATAAACTTACATTACTAAAATGGACATTCAACCAAACTTGGTGCAAGTCAATCCTCTTAACCCATTGGTGTTGGAAAGCTCACAACTCTCTGGTTTGAAACTTTCCTTTTTACCTCCACCCCATTGCAAGGTAAAATAACCTCTACACAGTGCTAAATTCAGATAATGTATGATGTTGAATTTCACTCTATTACACGGAAATATAACCTCTACATAGAGCTAAGTCTCTAATTAATAACAATGATCAGGTACCACTATGCTTCATGGCCTCAACTAGCCTTTATGCAGAGTGAAGTTCTGACATGATGTCCTATCGATGATGATGATTGGCTACCACTCTATTTCACAACCTCAATCAGCCTCTACACAGAGAAAAGTTTTGAGCAAGTGTCTCATCAATGAGCTCAATAATAATTTTGACTCTCTTCTGGGGCATTTGAGTAGCTAAATTAGTAATATGGCCGACTTAATAAGAATCTAAGCTTTTGTATTTCTCTGGTTCTTTTCCATGTCCCTCATCTTCTAATGATGTCTATGGGCTTCCCACACAAGAATAAGGCATCAATATGTACTTTTCATTGGTCAGTGATTTTAAATAATAATACTCCCAAGATATTACAATTTTCCTATAATGACAAGACTTATATTTTCATCATGCCTACATCTATATAGGTCTTTTTCAATATTACCTATTTAATTAAATGGGGATTTATTTTCCATAATTTCCTATAAAATAATAATATAGGTCTTCAATATTCAAATAAGGCCTTATATATTTCCTAATAATCCTCTGCATACTCTTCATTCTCCTCCTAAGCCTTCAACCTTGCAGTTGAGAGAGGGAGGCTTGTTGTTTTTGTGGAGGGCAAGGGGTAGGAATTTTATATCCTAAGGAAACCCACAAATGTTGGTTATATGGCCTATCGCCATATCATATGCCAACCAACTTGGTTGGTTGAGTTTTTTTGGCTGGTGTGATACGTACGGGGAGGTCGCGGATTTGAATCTTGTTACCCCTCCTTTTCCTTTGATCATTACTAAATTCATTGCCCACGTCGACCACCACCCAGTGTCCCCCACTATTTCATTGTTCCCGCTGGCTGCTGCTTCGTCGGCCGCCACATGTCCCGAGCTTACCATCACATCATTGCATTAACCACCCCCTTTTTCGTGGCTTATCCACATTAATATGGATTATCCCATATGCATGGGACTAGGGATAAGATAAGCCTTTATAAGGCTTCAACCTCCTTATTGGACATGTGGTTGTGACTATGCTGGCTAACTAATTTTACTAAAATATATGGCTTTGTCAGTTGATCACAATCTCACCAAGTTGTGCATGGTTATCTCACCCAATTATTAGCTCTCCCTGTTATTTCCACTCACCACCATTGAATCACTGAGTTGGTGCATAGCTCAGTCTTAGGTATTATGTGGCAATGTGGTGGCAAGCCACATGGTGGCCTGAGGACCCACCACGCAGGTAAATTTTTTTGTCATGTTGGAAAATACAATTATCGAGTGTTGAAGACTAAATTCACAAACCCAATATTTTCATATTTTTCTTGGTTCACTTTTTTCACATGTCACTACCAGATTTCCTAGTTGACCCTGTCGAGTCTGAACTTTGACCAGCTGTAAATTTTTCTTATAGGATTTTTTTTGCATTATTATAGTTGAAGGAAAGCTCTCGGAGTTTGTTTCCGCATTGTGAAATTTCTAGAAGGTTTTGGGAAACTTCATCCTATGAATTGTCCTCTAGATAAAATACCTGACATGTCATTTTATGACCATGTGAAGGCCTTAATGTGCTTGTAAAATAAGGTGGTGAAATCCTTTAATTCTTTTGAATTTAAAGATTGGCCAACTTTGACTATGTGAGGGACTTACGAAGTCCTTATATTGATGTCAATAGTGGACTCGTCAAGGAGTCTCAATGTTTTACATGGTAGATTATTTTTAAGGTACTGGTCCTCCTCCCCCATGTAGGATAATATGGATTCATTTTTGTGACATTGAAGAATGTCGATGGTAGGGGGTCTTCTTCTACCATTTTAGGTAGTACAAATAGAAGGGTCTTAGTGTTGTCATTAGTCTGGTAAGTAAGTAGTCCTAAGTTCATCATGTTGATTAAAAATTTTAGGAGGGATGAAAATGGTATCATTTGTGTTCATAAGTTGTCATGTGAAGATGAAGAGGATGGTTCTAGTTTTGTCAGAGGTTCAGACGCTGTGATTGCGGAGGTATCCAAGGAAGGTTTTTCAAAACCTAATCTAAAATCCTCATGAGGTTTGCAAGATTGGTCAAATACCAAGTCATGTATAACTTTTTCATAACTTCCTAAACCAAAACCTTTCCAAGTGTAGTGATGAAGGCACATTTGTGTATAGGATTGGTTGTATAAAAATGATAAATCAGATATAAAGGGTTTAACATGATGTTAATTTTCATGATGCGAAGAAGGATGATCAATCCCTCCATAAAGGAGATTGGTTTTCATATGGGGAGGACCAAAGGGAATGATATATCTAATTTTTTTTTTTCATATATAGGTTGTTTTTCAAGTCTCCCATACATTTTAGGTGTAGGGAGTGACTCAAGAATTAGAAGGTGATACTCCCCTAATGAGATACGTTGCATAACATCTTCAAAGGAGATGTCATTTAGTAGTTTAAATGAAGGGATGGAAGAGATAGTAGAAGATTCGTCATAGGATCCCAAGTTTTTATTAGGAATGAGTGCATCATTGAGTTGGTAGGTCATGTGACATGCTTTGAAAGGATTCATGTCAGCAAGAACAGTGAATGTTTTACCTTCATGTTCATATTTTAGACAAAATTGTAATGTTGATGGGATATAATGCATATCACATATCCAAGGTTATGTTAATAATATGTTGTACTGGAACTCTCCTTCCACGAGCTATGAGAGTTTGCGGAGGCTTTTAATTCCTACTTTGATGGGTAAATTGTTGTTGCCTAAAATAGGGGCGATGATGTTGTTGAAGGTGTGTAATAAGGATGGTGACTGAGCGACAATGGTATCTGGTAACTAAATTTATTTGAAGGTGTGAGAAGATATGATGTTAATTATAGGGTCGTTTTCATTCATAACCCTCTTGATGAGAGTATCATTGATATGGGTGGTGACAAAGAGTGGGAGATCATGGTCTTCAGGCTGTAAGGATGGAGTTTTAGAATCATCAAAGGTGATAGTGGTAGTCATTTTAAGAGTGAAAAAAAGGTTGGTGAATGGTTAAGGGTCATCTAATGGTACTGAAATGGATTGAAGAGCCTCAATCATTGATTGCCACTATTGTGAAGAGGTTTGATCAAGCTTGTAGAGAGACATTTTTGCAGGAGCTTTGTGTAGTTGTTTGATGATGGTGTTTTGTATAGATGTGGTAGGCTGGGTGTGTGGAGAGGTGATGATGGATACCTTAGCCTTAGAATATGACGGATTAGGTTATTCAGAAGTAAAATAGATAGAGAATTTGGTCCCAATTCGATCTAAAGCCTTGGGGTCTTGTGCATGTGTTCTTATAGTTGTACAGATGACATTGATCTGATATAATGGGGTATCACTAAAAGAGGACTCACTTTTGTTAGATGTGGATGTGGTGTTGAATGATGGTTCAAAAGGGGTGACTTTAGGGATATGATGGATTTGTTTGATTTGATTTAGATGTTTTGGATATGTGGGAAGAAGCCCCTTACTAAGAAGGCTTTGAATTATGATGTGGAGGGATTTACACTCCTCGGTGGAATGTCCTGGTGTTTGATTGTATTCACAGAATGCTTCATAATTTTACCAAGAGGGTTTCCAACCTTTAGAGTCAAATAATTTAATAGGAGGTAGTGTTATGGTAGATGATTGGATGAGATTTTTGAGGATTATAGGATAATACCCTATCGTAGTTGTCTGGGATGATGATGAGGATGAAGAGATCTGTAAATTTTTTGATGATTTTGAGGTTGGAGATGATGAGTTCATATTTTGTGTGACATGTTTAGGTTTTAGTCTAGGAATGACGCTGTATTCTGTAACAATGATTATGAATTTAGACAAGGGATTATGCCCTACGATTGAATAAAAAGACTATACATTTTGTGATAAATTTGTTTGATGATTTTTTGGTACAATTTTTATTTTTATAGATGAACAATTTATGAATTGTGTAGTGGGATTATTGAGATTCTGGATGTGATGTCGAGTGACGTGATCTTCAAAAGATATTTTTGTGATTTCTATGATGGGTTTCTTTTCTAGAGATTTTGAAGAGGTAATGGGAGATTCTAAATGTTAGAAAATAAGAGATAAAATATGCGGTATAATCCCTCACAGAATTGCAACAATAGAAAACTAATATGTAGAAATTATTACAGATCTCAAATAAAATTGCAGAATAAAATAACATGACACAAAGAGACAATATTTAACGTGGTTCACCAAATTTGGGCTACGTCCACCAAGAATCACTTGCTCATATTTTATTACAAGCCACCTCTCTCTCAATACAATAGCTAGATCCATTTGGAGCTATGCTCAACAAACTCTACAGAATTCACAGCTGAATTCAAAACACATCTGCAATACATTTACTTGTACATCTATCATATGCATAAGACCATATAAATAGACAACTGCTTAAGCAGTTTTACAAAACTGTGGGTATCAAAACCATGGGCAAAATCTGTCCCATAAAACTATGGGTCAAAAAACTCACCCATATGAGATGAGCACATTTCCCAATATGTCGGGTGCATTTTTCAAGGCCAAAAAAAAATTTACGCCTAATTTTTTTTTTCAGGGGCTGCACCCCCAAACCCCTACTACTAGGGGCTACCACCTCCGGACCCCTGCTCAGGGCCCGACCCATCCCTGAACCCCGGCGAGGATACATGAAAAGTGTATAGTACTCTTAGTGTATAGTCTTAAACACTTTCACACATGAAAAAAAGCTCCACAACCTAACAATCTCCCACTTGGAGACTAGTTTTCCTCTAAGAAAGCTTCTCAACCCTTCACTAGTTTCTGTGAAGACCAACCAAAGCTGAACACAACTTTAGTTTTTCCCTTGTGACCACCTTGGTCATCATGTCTGGGGATTCTGACTTGTATGAATCTTCTCCAACTTCAACTTCTCTTCCTCCAAAGTTGTCCTGATGAAATGGTACC
Organism: Taxus chinensis; assembly: GCA_019776745.2. Classification (NCBI taxonomy): domain Eukaryota; kingdom Viridiplantae; phylum Streptophyta; class Pinopsida; order Cupressales; family Taxaceae; genus Taxus; species Taxus chinensis. The sequence goes on from CM034150.1 coordinate 882,797,775, forward strand.
TTAACTATATATGCTTCATCCTGGAGTGGAAAGCAGAGTTCTTAGCTAGGTGTATAGCACTCTGACTATCACTATGCAACTTACATTCCTCCTGCTTATGCTCCAACTCCTCAAGTAATTGTTGTAACCAAATCATCTCTTTGCTTTCCTTTGTTGCAGCAACATACTCAGCCTCCGTGGTTGACAAAGCCACCAGCTTCTGTAGTCGTGAAATCCAACTCACTGCTGTCCCACCTACAGTGTAAATATAACCTGTCGTGTTCCTCCTGCTATCTACATCTCTAGCCATGTTTGAATATACATAACCACGTAAAGTGGTGTTTGATCCACTGTAGCACAAAACTGTCCCCATGGTCCCTCTCAAATACCGAAGGATCCACTTTACTGGTTGCCAATGCTCTTTACCTGGATCACTCATAAATCTACTCACAGCTCCCACTGCATGGGAAATATCAGGCCTAGTGCACACCATAGCATACATCAAATTTTCAACCGCTGAAGAGTAAGGTACTTTGGATATCTAGTTTCTTTCCTGCTCTGTCTTGGGACACTGCTCCTTTGATAACTTAAAATGGCCTGCCAAAGGAGTCCCAACCAATTTAGCATCCTGCATTTTAAACCTATCCAATACCTTCTTAATGTAATCTTCCTGAGATAAAGTTAGCTTTCATTCCTTCCTATCCCGAGTTATCCTCATTCCAAGGATTTGTTTGGCTGCCCCCAAATCCTTCATATCAAAGGATTCGCTTAGCTGTTTCTTAAGTACTTTTATTTCCTGCATGTTTTTACCTGCAACCAACATGTCATCAACATACCAACACAGGATAATATAACTTCCATCCTCAAATTTCTTTGTATACACACAATGGTCAGAATGACATCTAATATAACCTTGCTCCATCATGAAGCTATCAAACTTCTTATACCATTGACGTGGAGCTTGTTTCAGGCCATTCAAGCTCTTCTTCAGTTTGCACACCATCTCCTCTTTACCTTTGACCTCATAGCCCTCTGGTTGTTGCATATATAGTTCCTCCTCCAAATCACCATGGAGAAATGCAGTCTTTACATCAAGCTGTTCTAAGTGCAAGTCTTCTGCTGTAACTATTCCTAGAACATTTCTAATAGAAGTCATTTTTACTACAGGAGAAAATATCTCATCAAAATCTATACCTTGTTTCTGTGCAAACCCCTTGACCACCAACCGGGCCTTATATCTTTTCTTTCCTCCTTCATCTTTAACTCTATACACCCACTTGTTCTGCAATGCTCTTTTTACTTTGGGTAGCTTTACCAAATCCCATGTCTGGTTCTCCATGAGAGCCTGATGCTCCTCATCCATGGCTTGCTCCCACTTCTTCCTGGCATCTACCTGCATTGCTTCATCAAAGCTCTCTGGTTCTCCACTATCAGTGAGTAATAAATAATAAAGAGAAGGAGAAAAATTTTCAGGTTCTCTTCTTACCCTAGAAGACCTCCTCAATATAGGAGTTTGGGGTTCCTGTTGAGGGGGTTCCTGAACTGATTCATGTGTCACTTTCCCATCCAGAAGATCCTCTACCACTGCATATTCTTTCTTGGATTCTTCCCTATTTTCCTGCAACTGCTGCTTATACATGACTTTCTCATTAAAGACCACATCCCTAGATTGAATGATTTTCTTGTCCTTAATACTCCAACATTTATATCCAAAGTCATCACCACCATAACCAATGAAATTACATTTTTTTGATTTAGCCTCTAGCTTAGTCCTATCATACTTGTGTATGTGAAAAAACACCTCAGATCCAAAGACTCTAAGAAATGAATAATCAACTTTCTTACCATACCAAGCCTCCTCAGGTATGCCTCCATCCAAGGCACTTGAGGGTCCTCTGTTTATCAAGTACAAAATTATGCTCACCGCTTCTGCCCAAAAAGAAAGAGGCAGTCCTGCATGTAACCTCATGCTCCGAGCACGTTCCATTACTGTTCTGTTCATCCTTTCTGATACCCCATTCTGCTGTGAAGTTTCTAGAACCATATTTTTCCTACGGATTCCATTCTTAGAACAGTAATCATCAAATTCATTGCTGCAATACTCCCCTCCATTATTTGACCTAAGACATTTTAGCTTAAGACTTGTTTCATTCTCTACCAAGGCTTTCCATTTAACAAAAGTGTCAAATACATCAGATTTGTTTCTAATACAATAAACCCAAACTTTCCTTGTTGCATCATCACTAAAATTAACATACTAACCTGAACCCCCAAGAGATGATACTTGAGCTAGCCCCCACACATCAGAATGCACCAGCTCTAACTTACTCTCTTTCTTTGTAGGTCCAACCTTGAGAAACCTTACTCGCTTCTGTTTCCCATATATTCAGTTCTCACAGAAATCCAAACATGTTCCTGTATATCCAGGCAAATTCTTCTTTATGATGTTCATGCCCTTATGGATCATATGACTGAGCCTATAGTGCCATAATGTTGTATCTGAATCTGAAGCCATAATATTACAATCATTAGTACTATCAGTGGTTAAATATAAGGTTCCAACCTTCTTACCTCTTGCCACCACAAGAGCACCCTTGGTAACCTTCCAAGAGTCCGCTGTAAATATCACAGTACAGCCATCACTTCCCAACTTCCCTGTTGATATCAAATTTCATCTTAATGTAGGCACATGTCTGACATCCTTCAATAGCCAAGTATTCCCATTCTGCATCTTAACCTGAACAGAACCTTTTCCAACTATGCTGCAAGGCTCATCATCACCAAGAAAAACATGCCCAAAATCTCCTTGAACATAATCAACAAAATAATGCCTATGTGGAGAAGCATGGAATGAAGCCCCTGAATCTAAAACCCAAGATTCAGTAATATTGTGCAAAGAAAGAATCAAAGCATCTTGACATACATTACCCATTGCCACATTTGCCTCCTTGTTTTCTGCATGTTGTTTCTTCTTATCCCGAAGCTCCCAACAATCCTTCTTTGCATGACCAGGCTTTCCACAATTCCAGCATACAATCTTGTTCTTGGATTTTGACCTTTCCTGATCTTTTGATTTTCCACGGTTTCCTCTATTCTTCTATCTCCCTCTAGTTTCCACTGTCAAAGCATTCCCTGAAGTAGAAGATTCCCCAGAGCTTTTTCTTCACATTTCCTCACTTAGAATCACCCCTACAACATCCTCAAACTTTAACTTCGAGTTAGCTAGAACCGAGTTACTTACCGCCATTACCAGGCTATTCCAACTCTCAGCTAAAGAGCACAGAATTAATAAAGCCCTAACTTCTTCATCAAATTCTATTGTAACCAAAGCTAGCATATTAAAAACCGTATTGAAATCATTTAAATGATCTGCTACTAAACTATTCTCAGACATCTTCATATTAAACAACTTTTTCATTAAAAATATCTTATTAGAGGAAGAGAGTTTTTCATACAACTTCCCTAATGCATCCATTAGATCTTTTGTAGTCTTTTCCTTTGAAACATTAAATAATACCGAAGATGCAAGACACAGCCAGATCATTCCAAGTGACTTCCGATCCAACAAATCCCATTCCACGTCTATCATACTCGAGGGTTTGTTCACCTTCTCAGAAAACGGAGTATAAAGATCATTCTGATAAAGGTAATCTTCCATCTGCATCTTCCAAAGACTAAAATTCTGCCCGTTGAATTTATCAACCCTAGATCTTCCATCATCTTCCATATCTCCCACTCAAGCTAAAAAACTTTCCCTGCGATTCAACACTTCAGCAAACCAAACTAGGCTCTGATACCAATTGTTAGAAAATAAGAGATAAAATATGCGGAATAATCCCTCACAGAATTGCAACAATAGAAAACTAATATGCAGAAATTATTACAGATCTCAAATAAAATTACAGAATAAAATAACATGACACAAAGAGATAGTATTTAACATGATTCACCCAATTTGGGCTATGTCTACCAAGAATCACTTGCTCAGATTTTATTACAAGCCACCACTCTCTCAATACAATACCCAGATCCGTTTGGAGCTATGCTCAACAAACTCTATAGAATTCACAGCTGAATTCAAAACACATCTGCAATACATTTACTTGTACATCTATCATATGCATAAGACCATATAAATAGACAACTGCTTAAGCAGTTTTACAAAAATGTGGGCATCAAAACCATGGGAAAAACCCGTCCCATAAACCTATGGGTCAAAAAAATCACCCATATGAGATGAGCACGTTTCCTGATATGTCGGATGCATTTTTCGAGGCCAAAAAAAATTTACGCCTAATTTTTTTTTTCGAGGGCTGCGCCCCTGAACCCCGGCGAGGATACATGAAAAGTGTACAATACTCTTAGTGTACAGTCTTCAACAATTTCACAAATGAAAACCAGCTCCACAACCTAACACTAAAGAGGATGTATTAGATATAGGACTCATGATCTTGGTAGTGGAAAGAATGGTAGAGTCAGATGAGTCGGTTGGTGTTTCTGTGGTAGAAACACTAGATGTTAAAGGCATAAGTGAGAGATATTTGAATGTGTTGATAGTATGTTGAGAGTTGATGACATTAGACTAGGGTTGACTAGTAGGTGGGGGATGATTTAGAAAAGGTTGTTTAAAAACTTCCAAGTTTTGATCAGCAGACATGTTCAGATTGTCAAGCCGCAATTCACCTTGGTCGATGAGATCTTAAAGGACATTTATAAAAGAATGACACATTTTGATGTCATGGCCTTAGACCTGATGGTATTTACAATAATAATTATCTCGATACCATGATGGTTTATATGTAGATGTGTCGATGGGTAGGATGGGAGGAATATTGATCATACATGTGGATATAATCTTGTAGAAAACCATGTTATAAAATTCTCTGATGGGTGCATAGCTATGTTGAGGTTGGGTTTGTTCGGAGTCTGAAAAACCTTTGTACAAAGATTTTACAACAAAATAATTCGCTGAGACTTTGGATTTATCATTACTGGAAGAGGGTTTAATAAGGTCTAAAGTTTGGGTTTCTTACATTTGAGTTTAATTTTACCATATTTGAGAGTGCACATCTCTAGTTTTTGGGCCATGGTAAAGGCTTTGTCAAACGTATATAACGATTAGATCTCAAGTTTTGAATATATATGCTTCAAGAATATAACTTGATCAACTCAGTTTTTGGTAGAGAGAAGGATAGTTGATTTATAATACCCCTCCATTTGGTGACAAAATCTGTAATAGACTCATCTTTGAATTATTTAATAACGTAGAGATGAATGATAGAAATTTTATGGGCTATGTTCATGGAGAAATGATCTAAGAACAACTTTATGAGTTGTACGAAAGAGAAGAGATAATATTGTGGGATGTTGTTATACCATTCAAGGGTGGGTCTTGCTAAAGAAATTCGAAATTTCCTTAACACGAGATCCTAATTGTGGGAAATGAGATAACATGCATGGAAAAAATCTATGATGTGTTATTGAGGGTCCTCCTTACTATAGAATTTGATAAATTTTGGGAGTTCCTAGTGTGGGGGATAAGCTTTAAAAGGTACTTATGGGTGGATTGGTTCATTACAAATCTATTCGTAGGAAAGGGTGCTTTTAGGACCCATAGTGGCATCTTCAAGGCTTTCAATTCTATTCATGAGTGTTTACAAGGGGTCATTTTGAGGTTGTTGTTGTAGGTTTAAAGGTGACAAGTCACATTTATTATAGATATGTGGGTTTTATTGCTAGTATAAATGATATAGTAATGAGACATTATGATGAAGAGGAGTACTTGTGTGAATGTTTTGGGGGTGTTGATAGAATAAGGGTTGTGAGGGTTGAATTTATTGATAAGGAATACAAATGGAAGTGTGGATAAGAGGTTGGGATTGTTGTGGTATGTACTAAGAAGTGATGGAAGTTTTGATAAGAGGTTAGGATGGTTGTGGTATGTACTGAGAAGGGATGGTGTTGTATTTGAGATAGGGGCAATATATGCTTGCTGAGAATAGGGGTGAGTAATAACAATATAACTCATACTAATGAGGGGTATATATGTGGGGATAGACATAAATAGGCTTCAAATTAAGGATGTCTAGGTTGTTTTGAATGGATGGGTGGAGATGTAATAAGAGGGGTTCTAACATGGGGAATGGTAAATGAGCTTACAGGAGGTGGAGGAAAAGTATTGGAGGTTGTGGGACTAGATATGGAAAGAGATGTGGTAGTGTTTGTTTACATGGCCGACGAGCTCGAGAAATGAGATAATGATAGAGATGGTTGTTGGTTGGACATGTCTTGTGATGAGACAACGTTAAGGTCAAAACAAATGACAGGGGTTGATGAAGCAGGGATTGATGATCCGATCCACTAAATATAGAGTAGGGATGAAGTTTTTGGATAACAAGCTCATGATTGGGGTTAATGAGTCGGGAATGATCGAAGGTGATAGTAGTAATGTGAGGTCTTTGTACGAGTTCTAGTTTTTTGAGGAAGACACCTTAGGAAGCAAGGAAAGAATTAAGGGCCATCGGGTTAGAATCAAAAATTTATTTAAAGACTAGATTTACATTGTTGAAGAACCATGGGCTAGGTGGATCTGAGATCTCTGATGTGGATCACTGGGTACTAGGAGAATTTGGGGGTTCTGGGTCAGTTTCTAAGAGTGGATGCGTTGAGCTGGGGATGTTTTGGATATGGTACTGAAGGGATTCTACCATATTTGAAAGATTGTGAAAGTGATACTATAGCCTAGTTAGGACCATGAAATAAATAGATGGTCAATAAAGAAATGAAAGATAGTTGTTTTTAGAAAAGAAAAAACTACACAATCATAAGAAAGTTTTTATTATCTTGATTATCTTAAAAAGGTGTGAAATGAAAAATGGATGAAGGGGAAATAAGAAAATGTCATCTAAGGTTGGTTTCAATTGAGTTTAAGGATGGATTCTCCAATATACCTGAAGGTATGTGAGGCCCATATCTATTTTGGTGTCAGTATGAGGCAAGGTATTGGGGCCTTATTCCTCACTCTATGGTCCCACAACAATAAGGGTGTCAGGTGATTAGCCGATATACCACCCACTAGATTTATTTTACTTGGCTAGAACACTGAGTTGTCTTATCATCTCGGTGATGAAATACAAGTAGGTCTTCATGGGAAGGATTGTTCAGATGCAATTTTTTTGTGATAAGTGATTTATTTGTGTGTGCAGGGAGTTTTGTGAATGTAATTCCTTAAACTCCCAATTAGACTAGATGAGTAAGCGTATATGAATGTTCATTTTAATATCCAAAAGGAAATGTTTATTTTAATGAAGAAAATATAATAAAAATGCAATATTGTAAGGAAGAAAAAATAAATACAACATACCTTTGATCACTAATAATTTTTATTTTTATTTTTAATATTCACGTGTTTTTGAAATAGCGATAACGAGGCATTCCAAGCTGAAAAGTTATATGATATTGACAATAAAAGAAACAAAAAAATATGAAATCTAAATTTAAAAAAGGAACTAAAGGGTCCCACCGAGCATGCCTCGATGTTTATGGTGATTTTTGGTTAGTTGCTATAATGCTAAAATATCAAAAATTATAAGTAAAATAGGGTTTACCAATACCTGTGCTGGAAAATGCAATGACGGGATGATTGGATACATGGGCAATGTGAGAGACTCCTCTTTCCACCAAGAGAGAAAACTTATATGTAAAGGTAGCTAGAAAATATGAATAGTAGATAAATATTTAACGAGTTACTCAAAAAAGGCTGATCGCAAGAATCCAAAGGGATTCCTTGAAGGGTTCCAACTCATATTGTTGGAAGTGATAATGGACTAATAGGGGGGGTGAATCAGTCCCAAATAAAGAAATTACTTTGTTATATTTCAAACATCAAACACTAATCTTCATGAAACACATATATCAATGTTTTATCAATATCAAATATACTTCATCATGAAACATACTCAAAGAAAGGATGACAATATATACATAAAACCTTTCTTTATTGATATTCAAATCATATCACAATAATTAATAACAACAAGATACAACCAAGAGATACCAATATAATCAACTTTTCCTTTTTTGAATATACCAGGATATACTCCTCTTTTTCAAATGACTTCAACTCATTATCATACTTGAGAATACTTTAGATACCTTGTAATGACATCAACAAGCTTTGATGTTAACATCCAAGAACATGACACCAACTCTGTCATCCTTCATCAACTAGCCATCAAGGAAACTTCACCATCCTTTGCTTCACTCAAATACACCTCATAAAAATAAAACCATAAACTAAACTATAATGTATTTCTAGGGGTTTTTGGATAGGCTCAAGGGGGTTTGCTTTGCATCAATGGTTCTTCAAAAAAGATAAAATTACTTTAAAAAGATAGGAAACTTTGCACCCAAAACATCACTTTTATATGCTCTTCCTCATTCAAATTAAAAAGAGGTTAGTTTCCCTCCTTTAGCTCGATCATGAAAACTTAAAAGAATCCTCCCATAAGAATCATTAAAACAATCATAATTTACCCATATAGGTCAACCATGCCAAAAATATTCATTCATGCACCAAAAATTCTCAAAACCCTATCACTAGAATGAGAAAAATCCACTCATTCCAAAACCATGATTAGTAAATCTCCCATATTCACCATACATGAGTGATATATCATTTAAATATCATTCGTGGTCTCAATTTACATGAACCGATCAATTTATTTCATTTAATGGGCCCACTAGCTCATTTCCTTCACTAAATAACTGTTATCAATAACTTGATTTCATCTTTGGGCCTCAAGAACACCCAAGAACACCTCAACTATGGCATGTAAACACTAAATGGAAATACCAGAACATGTATAACACCTCTAAGCATATTAGATATCATTAAACAATCATATGTTCAAAACACAACTTTACCGTTTACCAAATCAAACTTCCCAAAACTCAATTTTTCAAATGTAACTGGTTTTCACCATTAATGACACTTTAAATAATTCCAAATGTATTAAATGGATTCCAAATTAATCCCTCTTAACTTTCCAAGTGATATCAAGCATCTCCCAATCAAATTCATCCTCTAACAAAACTCAATATTTCAGAAAAAACAATCTTGTCCTAAAAAACAAGAAATCTTCTTGCTCACAAAATGAGTTGGAGATCTCATCAAATAAACTCATCATGAGACAAAACATATACCATTCAAAATATATATGCATTAAATTTCCATAACATATTGTAATGCCTTCCAACTCAAAGTGCAAGGCCTTAAACCAAGCTGATCTCTACAAACTACGTGAAACTGCCCTACAACTACCCTTTAACCAATCAACATAAATGAAGCATACTTGACCATTTAAATTCATCACCATGACCTAAAAACATCATGGAAATCAATAAAAACTCACATACACACCATAATGATCATTTAATTTGCAACTCCTTTGGACACCCTTGTCCCAAAATAAACTTATTTAGAAATTGATCTGTTTGAGTGAGGTCCACTCATCACCATAAGCTCTATCATACCTTTCTAGAAACTAGAATTATCACTATACATTATCCAATAATAATAAAATCACTATAAAGAAATTTTTTCCACTTAGGATCATTTACTCTCCTACCTCTTTTGAGCTAGGGTTTCAAACACATAAAGAGTTGTTTACCTTCTTAACATTTGTTCATAAAAACTTGATGATGAAATGACCTCATTATTTTTGTGAAATATTCTATAATAAATGTAGAAAAATACCTGAAATATAAAACTTCCCATGCAAAGAAAACAATTCAGGGTGAGCATCAAAATATCCAATTCGAGCTGAAAATGACCTTGTTTCACCAAAACTGACATAACATGCAAAATACTCATCATGGAAACCTGAAATTTTTCGCATAACACCATGACACACCCTACATACATCTCCAATTATCACCATATCACAAATATCTCTCCATCCTATCTCATTTATTAGCAATCCCTTAGGGTTTTACACTGTAAAGGATAGGGTTAAGTGAAACAACCTCATAACTCATCATGAAAACTCTTCAAAAGGTCCTAACATACCTAGTAAATGAATAATAAATTGCCTACATGCATACATGAGCTCACATAGTGTGACACCCAAAACTTAACATGTGAAAACAATTAAATCTAAGTGGAAAAATTATGGAATAATTTTTTTGTTTGATCAAGAAAGGGTTACTGCGGTTTAACAAGGTTTATGATTGCTAAAAGATTTGATGTCATCATAAAATATGACTAGTCTTGCTGGAGAAGCACACTTACAATTTTTCTTGCGGAAGAGGTAAACCCTACGTCTTACCTACCATTATAGCCTTATCATTTTACTTTATTCCCAATCTTTAGATTATTAGAATAATTATAACTTTATAAAATAAAATATAACATTTAGAAATTATGAGGGTTATTTATTTGAATGTGAATAAATTTCTAAAATGATAATAAGACTATATTATAAAAGTCTAAAAAAATATTAATTCCATGTTACAACAAATGTACTTAAACCCATATATAATAAAGTACCTATCATGTCCTAGGGTCAACTAGTCAAAGGTAGGTTGGGGGGGGGGGGGGGGGGTAAATGAGAGCCCTAGATTTAAATCATTTCTCTCCATTGGATCTAGAACACATAGAAACCCTAATCCAACTAAAAAAGTCTTCCTTTATCTCCTTCTTTTGCATTTCTTCTCTCATTTCCTTTTTGTTTTCTTTCTAGTTTTTTTGTGCAAGTCTATGAATTCAAGCATGGAGGAAGGATTTCAAACAATATATATGCTTAAAATATTTCATATTTCAAGATATATATATATATAACTATTTTTTTAGGGTTTTGGGGGTGGTTCAGCCATGGATTCCCACCCCTTTTTAATAGTAAATGGAATGGAAAACCATGGACAACCCACCCCCTTATTTTAATATAAAGGGGTGGGACGACCATGATAGCTCCACAACTCCATCTCATACCTCGTAACATCCATACCTAGTCTAGATGAGCACTTGAAACATGATCACCAACTTATATCTACATCTTGAAAATCATGTGAGTGTCAAAGAACTCCCAACACATAATCTCCATCATGTCAACATTCCTCTCACTCCACCAAGAAGCTCTAACCTCCATGCACCATCACCTAGGCTAACTAGGGAACCTGAGTAGGCTTGCTAGAACAAGCAATCCTCACTAAATCAACATATGTAGCCAAGACCATACTTGAACCTTCATAACATCATCACTCTGAGCATTATCTGAATCTACTCCATCATTCAATTTTTCATTAATGGTGCTTTGCATCAATGAAAACACCTAAACTACAACATCCCAATAATCTCCCACTTTGTCATTGATGGAAAACCACTTGAACTTCTCTCCATTTTTACATTAATGAAAAATTCATACCTGTACCATCATGATCTTCGTATTTCTCAGCTTCATAGGATCATATCTTTCTTGGAAACATCAAAACAAGATCTCATTCTAGCTCACAAACTTGGAATTTCACTAAAAAACTGAATTTTAGCCATTTTCAAGAATGAAAACACTAGGAACCCCCTAGGTAGAGCATGTACAACACCTAATCATGCCAAAAAATCATGATAAGACAATAATTTACCTCTTCCTTGATCTATACACCATCATCTATCTTCTAAGCATGCAAAACTTGCCATTTCTCATCAAAACCTTTGTTTTTTCCTTTAAGCAACCAATGTAGTAGTTCCAATCCTAAAGCATACATCTCAAGAACTTTCCAACAATGATATACATGAGCTAAAAATCCACCTTAACTTCATTCATGGGCCATCTCAACTTGTCAAGACATAGATTTGGATCTAAGTCTTTCTCTTCTTATCATTTCTCAACTATTATAACTGATTTCCCTAAAAAACACCTCATTACATTATAGGATAATTTTTATGAGATCAAGAACACCATAAACGTCATGATCATGCAATTCACAACTCCCCCTAGATTCATGACATCCTCATCTTTAGGAAAATACAAATTTTCTACCAATAACCTTGCTTGCAAGCCTTGAGAGCAATCCAAACACTTAGGCACTTCCCTAAAGCACATTCTCAGTATTTGACAATCATATATATATATATATATATATATATATATATATATATATATATATATATATATATATATATATATGAGACAATGCAATCATGAAACATAGTCAGCTTCACTTTGGAGAAAACACTCATACCATACCTCAAATTCCTTTAAAACATTAATGCCTCCTTCTAGAACCACAAACTCATGTTCCCCTTGTAAAATTTGTACCATACACATAATATATACTTGTAGAAGCCTTTTTTCACACCATTATAGTACTGTATCAGACCCAAAGAGGTCTTACATCCATCAATTTGACTAAAAAATGACTCAATATGCAAGTTATTAACATATTCACTATCTCATTATCTTTCACATCCATAGAAAGCAACCAAGACATCATACATCCTTCAAAGGATACTATCACCATACCTAATCAACACCTACAGGAATGTAGGCCATGATTATGATCATTCACAGTCAATAAAAACACACATGTTCTTAATATGAGATGACATACACTTTTCTAGACCCTCTAGATAGGATCAAAATCTTCTTAAAACACCTCTTACCTGTAGATGATTCATACTCTATCTCTTTCATAAGCATTGTACCTATAGCTAGACATCTTTGCACATGAAACCATAAATGAGCTAAAAAAATATTAGTATGTTTGAGATAATCTTCATTACTCACATTTAGAGAACATAAACACCTTCATATATGTATACACATGTCCTCTAAGAATCAGATTCATCAAGGAGATTTCAAATTTGTTTCTAGCCCTATAGAAGCACAAAATCTTACCTCATACCTAAAGTAGCTTCTTTTCATAGTATTAACATGGTCAACTAAGACAAAGTAATTATCTCCAATCTTCTCGTACACACTTTTGGTTTCTTCTAAGCAACATCACACCCTTTAATCAAACTTTTCCAACAGTCAAAACACCTAAAAACCCTCATGAATGGCACTCTCTTGCCTAAACATCACCCATAGGCATTTAGAGGCTCATTTCAACTTCTTAGATTACTTTGACCTTACTCTCACTACCCTTGTCTTTCTTTTGAAAAGAGACAACCATGTAGACATACTAATGGAATCCATTAGAGGGAACACACACCTTATATATCCATTAAGATATGTCACAAAAAATTTAAGATTCAATAGTACACTTACATACCTGTAGCATTCTATTACACTGATGAACCATTATCTTATATTTCATTTACAAATCCACTTATTCACCAGCATTCCAATGACTTCCAGTCCTCTTATGACCTTTAATCATGAATGAATCAACACAAATAAGAGATATATCCCAGAGAGACATCATATTCAAGCCAAAATATTTATCTACAGCTCTATAGATAGGCATTCACCCTTAATCAATTTATTGTGTTGCTCCAAGAGAGCCAAGATGGCTAACACCACATATTTTGATCTTCCAATTTCTCTAGAATCCACAACAAGACTTTATAAGCTCATTCATAACTTTTTCATACTATATAAGGCATCAAGACAATCATTACATCATGTTGTCACCTTTTTACTATGCACATAGACTATTAGGCCTTCAATTCATGATTTTTATGCCTAACTTTTAATGCCCACATTTTGATGATGAAAAATTTCCTTTTACAGATACCCATTAGGCCATAATGCCACCTCCATGGATCTTGAAACATGTTCTTGAAGAAAACTTACCTAGATCCCAATTTCATCTATTGGAAATTAGGTCTCTTGCACCTTCATAGTAAAAAACTCAATACTATAAGATATTCCCATAACTTTAGGCATTTTAAGGAATTAAAAAAACTTGAATCTTGAGAAGCATACTGCCTAGATTATTTGTACAAATTTTTAGCTTTGGAAACAACCAATTTCATCTTCAAACTCCACATTCCTTTTATACCGCTTTATTAGCACACCCAGAACTAGTTATGACTGTGATACCTAAAATATGCACAAATTTTGATTTTATGAACTCACACATGACCACCAACATTATAAAACCATCTATTAATGTCTTGAGCACCATTTTACACAATTTTGAAGCAGGAGCAACATTTACATACTAGAATCCACCCTCGTTTGTACATGAACCCACTTGATTTAACCTCAACACTACCACATACCATATTTGGAATGATGGTCTGATCAATTCATTACTTTGATGTCTCATTTCATCTTAAAACCTCCTTCTTATAGAATTAGAACTTTCGATATTATGATGAAAACTTCATACATAGAACATTTGGACTAAAACAACACTATATGACCATGATATAACAATGAATGCCAATGTTGAATTAGAGAAACCATACACACCATGATTTACCTTTTTAGACAACATCAAGGCTTCACACACATCATAGAAACTTGGAAACACTTGATTCATGTAATCATGGCTTATGACCAACTCATGATACATAATTTGACTCAGATTCTACTCCTTGAGGTATTATAGACTTTTAGACTTGATAAATGCACTAGGCAACCAACACAGACCAAGAGAAATATTTATAAATGACATACATAACTCAATAAACCTCTTATGAGACATAAAATAATTAATATTACACCCACTGCGTCATCCTAAACAAATCACTTCATTAAGACAATGCAGACTCATACTTCAAGAACACCAAAATACCACTAGATAGAGATCATGACTTATACTACATGAACAACCATTTTGAACTATAAGAACATGAAAAATGACTTGAAATGACATACCTTTACATCATGGAGGAGACACATTATGACTAATAAATCTCCCCCTCAACTTTAATCACTAACACAACAAACCTTTAATACTGTGCCACCTCGAGAATCGATCAACACAAAAACTCCTCATCATACACTAATAAATCCCTTTCTATGTATCATCTTCTTTTAGATCATTCATTGAATTATTCTTTTTTGATTCTTCATCTAATATAACAGACTCCTCTTTTTGATAAATTATACCTTTGATATCCTCTTTAACACTTTTTCCACCCTCCTCCTTTTTGTACTCATGGACTTGTGGCTTGGATCCTTTAGTCCTTTTCTGACTGTCATGATTTTTCATGGTTTGAGATCCTTTCTTCAACTACCTTGTATCACATAGTTCATTGCAATGTTCCTTACCTTGTCACACCTAAATCATTCCATTTATCTCCTTTTGCACTCAATTTGCTTATTTCCAAAACCATTGCAAGAAAAACAATATCCATTGAACTTGTTTACATACCTCCTAGTGTTTAATTGTCCATCCTTGCAATAATTTGCAAGATGCCCCTTTGTATGACAGAGGTAACATTCTGCACCATATCTCTGACTTACCTTTTTTTCCTTCTTTCCTTGACATTCCTCTTCATTCTCTCCTTCACAGTGATGCCCCTAAAATTTTCCATTGCAGTTATCCTTCTTCTCAACCTTAGGACTGCACATACTAGCTTTATGTCCATAAACACCAGACTTATAGAAATTACCATGAAAAAATCCATACCTATATTCATTTTTCTTTCTGATAGATGATATTCTATGAGGTCATTGAATTGGTTCTTCCTCAGTTCTCTCTAATTTGACTAAACCCTCCTTGAAGCCTAGACTTGTTTTATCACCATATGCCTTTTGTTTTCCTAACATCTTATACAAATGATCAAAACTTTCATGAAAAGATAATAAATTTCTTATGGCGGTTAAATATTTGTTTAGATTCTCTTTCTCAACCTCATGTTTGAGAAACTCTTCATTCTTGATCTTCAATTTACCTAGGACATCCTCAAGTTAAGCCTTTAGAACCTTGATGACTTCCTTATGAGATTCACACAATGTCTACAACTTATCTTTACAATTTTATACATCATACCTTAAGTATTCAATTTCAATCATCATTTTCTCCAAATATATCCCTCTAGAGTTTTAGGCTACTTCCAAGGGTGAGCTCTAATACCATTTGTTGAAAGTGACAATGAACTGGGAGGGGGGTGAATCAGCCACCAATAAAACCTTTAATTTTTGTATTTCAAACATCAAACCCACATCTTCATGAAAAACATATATCAATGCTTGACCACAATCAAATATACTTCATCGTCAAACATACTCAAATTAAGGATCACAAGATATACACAAAACATTTCTTTATTCATATACAAATCAGATCACAACAAAATATGGTGACAAGATACCAATACAATCAAATTTTTCTTTTTGAATATAAAAGACTGTAATTATCTTTTACAAATGAATTCAATTAATTATCATACCTGAGAATACTTTAGAGACCTTGTAATGACATCAACAAGCTTTGATGTTAACACTCAAGCACATGACACCAACTTTGCCCTCCTTCATCAACTCGCCATCAAGGAAAATTCACCATCATTTTCTTCGCTCAAATACACCTCATAAAAATACCACCACATACTAACATATACTGTAGCTATCTTATTTTTTTTCTACGCCCAATGGGGTTTTCTTTGTCGCAAGGGTTCTTCAAAGAAGATAAAAGGATTTCCAAAATATAGGCAACTTTACACCCAAAACATCACTTTTATATTCTCTTCCTCATTCAAACTCAAAATATTTTAGTTTCCCTCATTTATCTCAACCATTCCAACTTAAAAACATCCCATAAGAATCATTGAAACAATCACAATTGGCCCATATAGGTCGGCCATACCAAAATCCTCAAAACCCTATCACTAGAATGAGAAAAATCCACTCATTCAAAAACCATGCTTATTCAAGCTCCCATATTCACAAAACATGAGTAATATATCATTTAAACATCATTAATGGTCACAATTTACATGAAACAATAAAATTATTTCATTTAATGGACCCACTATCTCATTTCTTTCACAAAAGAACTACCATCAATAACCTAATTTGATCTTTGAGCCTCAATCACAACCAAGAACACAAAAACTATGGAATTTTACCACTCAATGTAAATCCTAAAACCTGTAGAAAAATTGTAAGCATGTTATAGCTCATGAAGCAAGCATATGTTCAAACCACAACAACTTTACCATTTACAAAATCAAGCTACCCAAAACACAGTTTTACAAATGCAACTAGTTTGCACCATTTCTAAAACTTTAAAGAATTAAAAATGGATTCAATGGATTAAAAATTAATCCCTCTTCACTTTACATGTGATATCAAACATTATTCAATTCATTTCATGATCTAACCAACTCAATCTTTCAGAAAAAGTAGTCATGTCCTGAAAAGCACGAAATATCCTTGCTCACAAAATAACCTAGAAACCTCATAAAATAAATTCATCATAAGAAAAAACTTATACCATTATAAATATATTTGAATTATATTTATATAAAATATTGAAAATCCTTCCAACTCTAAGTGGAATGCCTTCAACCAAATTGATCTCTGCAAACTGCTTGAAATTGCCCCAAAACTGCCCTTTGACCAGTCAACATTAATGAAGCATACTTTACCATTTAAATCCATCACCATGATATAAAAACATCATTTAAATCAATAAAAACTCACATAATCACCATAATGATCATTTATTTTGCAACTCCTTTGGACACCCTTGTCCCAAACTGAACTTCTTTAGAAACTAATCTGTTTGAGTGGGGTACACTCATCACCATAACCTCTACCACACCTTTCTGTAAACCTGGAGGAGTCCTCTACATGATTAAATCATCATACAATCACTACCGATAAATTCTGGTCACTTAGGATATTTTTCTCTCCTACCACTTTTGAGCTATGGTTTCAAACACAAAGAGTTGTTTACTTTCTTAACATTCGTTCATAAAAAATGAAAATGAAATAAACTATTTATTTTTGTGAAACCTTATATAATAAATTTATAAACATAATTTAAATCTAAAATTTCCCATGAAAATCACACAATTCAGGGTGAGCATCAGAAGATCCAATTTGAGCTGGAAATGACATTGTTTTTTACCCTGTTTCACCAAAACCAACATAACATGGAAAATATTCATCATGAAAAACTTTTTTTTTTCCCACAACACCATGAAACACCCTACATACATCTCAAATCATAACCATGTCACAAATATATTTTCATCCTATCTCATTTGCATAGCTAGCACTTAGGGTTTTACACTGTAAAGACCAGGGTCAACTAAAACAACCTCATAACTCATCATGGAAACTCTAAAAAAGGTCCTAACATACCCAGTACATCATGAGTAAACTACCTAAATTGATCCATGAGTTCACATAGCTCCATAAATCCATATCATACCTTCTAGCATCCATACCTGGTCCAGATGAGCACCTGAAACATTATCACCAACCTATATCTTCATCCTGAAAATCATGTGAGTTCTAAAGATCTCCAAAAACATGCTCTCCACTATTTCAACATGACTCTCTATCTACCAAGAATATCCAACCTCCATGTACCATCACCTAGGCTAGCTAGGTCACTTGAGTAGGCTTGCTAGAAGAAACAATCCTCACTGAATCAACATATGTATCCAAGACCATACATGAACCTTCATGACATCATCACTCTGAGCATCATCTGAGTCCACTCCATCATAAAAAATTTCATTAACGGGGATTTTCATTAATGGAAACACATAAACCACAACATGCCAACATGTGTTATATAATCAAGTGATATGACAATAAGATAAGATAATGATAACAAAATTAAAATTCAACAGGGATGGAGAGATCCTTCTATATGTTATAGGTGGCCCAGGGTATGGCTATAAAAAGTTTAAAGTCTAGGAAATAGTTGAGCCAAGCTTGTTCCATTGTATCTTGTATTTCACATATCACTTTGATTTGATCTTCTATGTCTTCGATTTATAGTGTGAGTGCGATGTAAAATTGGTTGAGCTCGTGTGAGATATTGAAATTTTACCACATGAAATAATGCTACATGATCATAAGATCGTATATGTTGGTGATGGGGTGTGATTGACCTAGAACAATCATCTACAAAGATTACATCTTGCAAGATAACAAATCAGGCCAAAACAGATTGATGAATATATGATAATTTCTTAAAAATGACTAAATTGACATAGATCGGCGTCGATCGAGACAAAAGGCTTATTTTGATAAAATATTAATAAAATAGACTGTAATTGATGTAAAATGAATTTTGACGATGCCAAGACAGCCTAGGAGGATTATACAAAAATATAAGATTCAGAAAATAGATATTTTGGAAAGTATGAAAGGATAATGATAAACAAAGGGGTTGAGACACCGATCGATGACAATTTGGAATCGACAATGATCATTGTTAAAATTATAGATATTCTAAAAGTTGATCAAGTGATTAAATAGGGTACTAAACGTAAAGTGACTATAGAGGATGGTGTAGACAACTTAATATAGAATATGATTAATGCAAAATATGATTGAAAAGGATAAATAAAAACTTAATAACCTTTTTGAATGCTTCTAAGGATGACAGAGCTCCAAAAATGTAATAAATTATTTGACAATATTTCCTCAATAATTGGCAACAGAGTGTTGATATTTGGAAATGTAGTGATGTCATGTGGAGGCTCAAAAATCCAACAACATTCTAGTATGTTCATGTAACATGTATGTTTAACTATGAAAATGGGTATTAGGGTGATTTAAATAGGATTGATGACATTCACAATGATCGCCAGTGATCACATATTGCCATTGATTTTTTTTGGAGATGTTACAAATTAAGTAATGAAAATATGGCAAATGGTTAACAACACTTGCCATCAAATGATTAAGGTTGTTTGATGAATGGTGGGAGGTTAGGAATCTGGGTAGGAAGAGGTTAGGGGGTTAGGATGGGTAGGATAAATTAGGATAGGTAGGTTTCAGGTGGTTTGGGAAGGGTAAATAAGATTTTACAATGGTAAATGAGTGTTTATGATGGTAAATTATAATTTACTTAGGATAGGAATAATAATCTGAATAATGATGGTGTATTGATGTGTGTTGGGTCACTTAGGGGTGAAAACATGGTGTCTACACATGGAAAGTTATACTCATTGTGTTTTGAAAGGTTTCCCTATATTCTTAAGGCCAAAAGGCATGACCTTGTAACAAAAAGTACCCCAGGGTGTTGTGAATGTTGTCTTGTGTTGTTCTTCCTCAGCAATCTGAATATAGTTATAACCTGAAAATCCATCCATTAGGCATTAAATTTTGTGTCCTACTATAGAGTTAAATATCATGTCTATGTTTGGCAGGGGAAAGTTGTCCTTTAAACAAGCCTTGTTGATATCTCATATGGTAGTGTAGATTTGACTCCCAAGTTACATATTTACAACTGACACCATGTTATATATCCACTCAAAGTATTGGTCTAGTTTTTCCATATTTTATATCCTCAGGACCATGTATTGAGGAAATACATCCTAAGGTTGCATTACTAGTCAAGGTATAACTTGAGAAACTACTCGAATCTGACTGCTATAACTTGAGAAACTACTTGAGGTTTCCAAGGAGTTCTGTATCACTCTAGTTTTTGGTGGTTGATAACATCATTAATTGATTATTTGGGAAATATTGTATCATCTGTGTATTTATCCAATTAAACTCAGAATAATACTTTCGGTATAAATTTTATTAAGAAGTTGTGCCTCAAGATCTAAGGGGATTATATAAGGTAATCCTAGAATTTTAATTCATCCATAACATAATAGTTACAGTGAAAATTGAGAGTTGTTTGACGATGTACTTAAGGAAAGTCAAGAAAACCTTTAATTTTCAGGTCATAATTGTTGGGGTTTTGAGTCATTATCTCAGTTGCTGAATACAAAAAGTCTCACTTTTAAGATAACCTACTTTATAAGGGTAAAATATACCTCTAATATAAGATATAGGCCTTGAAAAAAACTCATTGAAGTCTTATAAGTATTTGTGGGTTTGAATGAACAAGAATCTTGTTATGGAAAAGCGTAGGATAGTGTTTCATGAGCCATTTCCCAAGGTGAGAGAGATAAATTCCAAGCCTTGATATTGAAAAATTTGCATTTTATAAGAATTCTAGCTTACTTAGGTAGTCTAAAAACCCTAGTTAGGGTTTGGAGAAACTCGTTGATTGATAGAATTTTTCAATGAATTGAAGTCTAATATTGTGAAGATACAATCTTATGGGGGTGAGTTTGAATAATGTTTAATATTGGAGTTCTTAAGATTCTCCGTGCAGTGATTATTGATGAAAATTTTAAGCTCAAATTTGTAGCAGGGCATTTAAGGACCATAGTTTAAGGAGTCTTGAGGATTTGAATGACTTAAAGCCTACTACAAGGACTCAAAATGGGAAGAATTCATCTATACTAATCTTATATTAGTGGGGAATAGGAGGAAAGACATAAGTGAAATCCAAATTATGGTAATCTATGATAGTGAAGGTGAGAAATTGTAGGTTACAGTGAAGACAAAACTTGCTAAGAAGAGATAAGTGAAAAGTTGTTGAAGATTTGGATATATGGTGCATAAAATTGTGTGAATCATGCTATCCCAAAAAGGGTATTAAAATGTATTGAAACAGTTGGAATATTTCTCCTAGTTCTTTGTAAACACTAACTTGGATTAAGGAGACCTAGTTAGGTCTAGTGAATAGTGGTAGGATTGTAGAGAAAGGTGATTTTGAGGGTCTTCCATATATTTTCAAATCTTAAAAAATTGGTAAAAATCATTAAGACAATAAGGGGAGTCCAAGTTAGTAAATATGGAGTTCAGGGAGTTTACCAAATTGACCCAATTGGTGGTAGTTTACTTCTTAGCATAGTGAAACAGTCTAAAGGCCTAATTTGAGCTTGACAAGGTTGATTTTGAGGGATTGTTACCAAAGGAAGAGATGATGAAATTTTTCATGGAGTTAAAAGCCATTAATGGGTACTCTAAAAAATAATTTTTTTGATCTGGCAACCATCATATCAGGATTTATGTGAGAAAATCATTAGAGAAAGGGCTAGTAGAGAGTGTGACAAGCTAAGACTAGGTGGTGGTGATTGGCTAAGTTGTATTAATACTTGAGAAAAAATATTTGACACACAACTCAAGGAGAATAAAGGGTAGTCAAAAGTAGTTTTAGATTGTTTTAGGGATCTATATATTTCTCCAAATGATTTTTCACCATTGCCTTGCTCTTAAGAAGCCAAAAATGGAAGTTTTGCGAGAAAGAAGCACAATTGGAGATTTTGGTTGATTTGATTAAGTGTGTTAGTTGAAATAGCATGGTTTGTGTCTAAGAAACATGGTGAAGTGATTACAGTTTCTAAATGGACATGTTAATTCAAAAATTATATGTTGAAGAAAGGTTTCTTGACTTAAGAAAGTGAACTAAATTGTATGTTTTGACAAGTTTATGATATCTTCTTGATTCTAACACAGAGGGTTGGTTGTGTTTGATGATTCTCTACATAAAAAATCCTTGATGGCCTCATCTTTCTGAAAGAGGTCCATGATGATGTCATTTTGTTGGTCTTGATGGATAAGATATTTGTAGATGATATCAAATTTGAGAGTATGGATGGATAGGTGTTCGAGGAAGAGATTGATTTCAGTGAGGTCTTTGAAATGGCTATGTGTGGCACTGGTCTCAACCTTGGAGTCAAAGTCCTCATCACTATTCGTTATGTCAAAAATATTGGCCTCTTTTCAAAGGTTTCATAACCGAAACAATGGTGGTATAGATTTTCTTCATATAATAAAGGTTCAAAACGACATTGTTCTTGTGGGCCTTATGAGCCTTGTTGTATTCATATTTTTCATCATCTTATGAGCCTTGTTGTATTCTTTGGATCCAGAAAAATCAGCCAGCTGATCCTCGTATAACCAAGAGCCATCAAATTCATGAATGTGTTCATCCTTTAAGTATTTTTACCATCACCAAAGATTATTTCCAAGATGGTAAATAAAAGCTTCTCTTAAATGGGGTGCATTGAGTCTTTTGTAGCTTTTCCTAGACAAATGTAGCTTACTAAAATGAAAATCATTCTTAAGATTGTATTCACCAAGACCTTTATGAGAAAAATTGAATTCATGTGGTGATTTGGATGTAGATGGTTTTGAATTTGGATTTGAAGGTGGTGATTGGAAAAGTATATCATGATCTATAGAGTTTTCATTTGTGACTGGTATAAAATGCAACACAACAAATTTATGGGTAGATGGGAAATAGTTTACATTATTATACATGCCTTCTAGGAGCTTATGGTATTCAAAAGGATTAGCATCCATGATTAAGGTAAACTCTTTGTTGTTATAGAGTAACTTGATACATTGATGGAAAGTGGAAGGTAAAACTAGCATTACATGGATCCATGGCTAACCCAAAAGGATATTTTATGAGGTCTTGACATCGAAAACATGACACAAAGTATCCAACACGTGCATGTCAACTTGTATGGTTAAGGTGATGGTTATAGATGATTACTGCTCACTATTTTCATAACCACATATGGTTATGATATTGGCTTCCAAGCTCTTTTTAGTACATCTGAGACATCTCAACATTTTCATAGAAAAAATGTTTATTTTAGCTCCATTTTCGATAAGGAATTGTTTGATCTAATGACTAGTAATGTAGGATTCAATGTACAATGAGTTATTATTATGAATATTGGGATTTAGGAGGTATTGACGATTGAATGGTAATATAGGGATA
This sequence comes from Taxus chinensis, assembly GCA_019776745.2. NCBI lineage: Eukaryota > Viridiplantae > Streptophyta > Pinopsida > Cupressales > Taxaceae > Taxus > Taxus chinensis. The sequence goes on from CM034150.1 coordinate 882,821,475, forward strand.
CTCATATAAAGATGGGAAATGAGTGCTTAAAAATGTTGTGTTGAGATTCTCAGGAACATGTGCCTCAGGGAGAGCATGAGTAAGAATCACTTGGAAGGAACGTGATGCTTTTAATAACTCCATGAGGGAGATATGTGTAGGTGTCATTGCTAGCAGTTTGACTAAATCATAGGGATCAATGTAGACACCACTTTTTCACCCCTAGGTGACCTAACACACATTAACCACATTATCATAGTTATCATTATTAACCTAATCCTACGTGCATTTTAAAATTATCATCATAAATCTTAATATACCCACGTAAATCTCATTTACCCCACCCTAACCACTTAAGATCAGCCTATCCTAATTTACCCTACCCATCCTAACCCCCTAACCTCTTTCTACCTAAATCCCTAACCTCCCACCATTTACCTAACAACCTAAAATCTCATATGGCAAGTGGTTTCAACCATTTTCCATATTTCCTTTCTTGGTTTATAACCTATGCAAACAAATCAATGGCAATCTGTGATCCCCAACGCTCGTTACGGATGCCATCATTTCTATTTAGCCAACCTTTGCCTCCATTTCCTAGTTAATCAGAATCTGGATGTGAGGCCAAATTGTTGCACCTACAAAAACTGCAATCACTCTTTGAATCACCAACACCCTACTGCCTAAGTCTTAAACAACATCATGAAATCATCAGTCAACCTTCTTAGGAGATCTATCACCTTCAACACATCTCTCAAGGTTAGTACAATATTTCTTATCTTTATCAAACTTGTTTTTGCATCCATTATAATCTCTAATCAATCGTTTACATCATATTGCATACCCCTTTCAAGAAATGTCACTCATTTATTCATTTAGCCAATTTTATAATATATGCAATTTTCATAGTGATCACCATCGATTGGTCCCTTGGCCTATTTTTTCTTTATTGAGCCCTATAAACACATCTAAATCTCTATTTTATGGATCCCATAGATTTCCAAAGTCCCTTAGTTTTACTTACCATGTTCACTTTCTATCTATCATCAATTAGTATCTGTCTTATCATCCTTTTTTCAAAATTATCATTTTCTCCCCAATCATCATCGATCCTTGTCTTTTCTAATAATTTTTAGCATTATCATATTTATATCAATCTGATTTTTTTCTAACAAATTATTTGTAAGATGTCTGTCCTGTAGATTATTGTTTTAGGTTCTTCAAACCCCATCACAAGCATATACAATATCCCAATTGTCCAACACCCACTCGTGTATGAACAATTTGACATTTCCCATGAGCTTAATCTGTGCGCCATCACACTCACACTAGAGATTGAAGATATCAAATATTATCTAGAAATAATATGAGAGATACAAGACATAACTGAGTAATCTTGGTTTGACTATTTCCTATATTTTGAGCTTGTTATCACCCTATCCTGGGCCACTTACAACGCTGAACAAGATCTTTCCATCCCCTTGAGTTAAAAATCATTGTTATCCTTTATCTTATCATTATAAAACCACTTAATTATATCAAATGAGTTGAAATACTTTGATTACATCTTAAAATTCCTAGGATCATAATTCGTCAAGTAACTCATCTCATCTCATCTAATATCTCTTTGTTTAGCTTTCCTTGCATATGTTGTTGGTTTTGACACGCACATGGCTCATGGAGATACTTTATAGTGTAAGAAGCTTCTGTGTTTTACAATAATTATGAAATGGAATATATTAGCTAGATAATGGTGTTAGACTTGACTGAATTTCATTCTTGTATGGTTTATCTTATCATAATTATTATTTAGTTCATTTATCATGATTCTCTAAAATCTAGATCTAGATTTTGCACTATGTAATGTTTATGTCTACTTATGAATCTGAACATGTTTAAACATCATCACACTAACATCTTGTACAAGCAACTCTAAAGAGGGACTTGGTACCTTTGCATGCTTTGGGTGAGCACTCAGCTCAGGATGAGTGATGTGTCAGCACACCTGGGTTATTCACAGTAAATTCTAGGCTGCATCATTGGTTTCGTTGTTGGGACCTCTTTTTCAGCTATTTTCAGGATGTTTCATGATGAAGATGTATTGGTTGACCCTATCAAGTTTTGAGAATTGGATAGTAGATCTAGAAGAATAATACGCTTGAAGATTCAACACTGGATCTGAGTTTGGCACACACATGTGGGTGGAGTAGAACTTGTATGACTATATACATAAGAGTTTCTTTGTTATCTTTCAGATAGAACTGTACGAGTGGCTGGTTTCTTATGAATCTAAAAGGAATTAGAGGTTTCACACACTTGTCTAGATGCAAGAATAATTTTAGGATATCTATGATGGTGATCTGATTTGGACACATGTTGTGGACACTTGGTTCTGGGTGTTCTAAATAGCTATATTTTGGAGTACTCAATTTCCACTTATTCTTGCCCGGAGGTAGCTGTGTCCCAGTTTTTACGTTATCCCAGGGGAACCTATCTATAAGGCATTCCATTGGTGATTAATATCTTATTGGTAAACCTAAATTTGGAAGAGAATTCAATGGATAGCTAAACCCCACCATGCGTGGGGGTAGGGGCAAGTTTTGTGAAGTATGTCGGACCTAGCAGCAGAAAGGAAAAGAGAAGAAAGGCAGCTTAAGTACAATGAGGCACATGAGAGGGAGTTAGGGAAGTAGTGGGAGATTGTATAATGGATGGCATTAAGGAGAGAGATGGCTCGCGAAGGATTTGGAACTCATACAGAGGGTGTGGAGCCATAGCATCTAGAACTCCTCCATTTGGGAAAGCATGAAAGGTAACCCTCGTCGGCCTCTTATGAGACTGCACTAGTAGAGATGACATGGGTTATGGATGTGCATCTGAATATACCTTGAAACCTAGCCCTTGTGCTTGGTTTTCTAGTTTCTAGTATAACCAGTAGTCAGCAAGCTAGTTTGGGTAGTAGAATAATAAGAGTGAATCAAGTAGCAAGAACATCTATGGCAGGGAAGAAATATTCCTTGTTATTTGGAGGTACATTTACAGGTGCGTTGTCGGCATAGAACTCAGGCACATAAAATTTTGGACTCACTTCTGGGAGTAGTACCACCTTGTAGACTATAGGATTTCAATTTAGTACCACTATTTGGAAACAGAGTAGTACATCCTCTTGTTCACTTCTAGCTATAGGTGGCTCTAGTTCTGGTGGATTTAGTGGGTCTTGAGGTAGAGGTAACACAACGACTTCTGGATCTGGTGGGCTTGGTCCTCACCAACCCCAAAATATTTACATGGAGATGTCACTTCATCTTCCAGAGTATAGGGGAATAGAAGATGCTACTGAGTGTGCGCACATGTGTGAGATATTGTGGCACACAAAAGGGATCATGACTTCTGAGCGCAAGGTAAGTTAGTTCACAACTATGTTGTAGGGACACACACATAGTTGGTAAAGGAAGTTATAACCTGATCAGACTTGCATAGATTATACAACATTACAGGATGGGAATTTTATATCTATGAGTTCGAGAAAAAGAGTATAAGCATGCTCAAGGATATTAAGCAAGGAACTACTAAGAGTGTTCAGTAATATGATGCCCATTTCAAAACACTTTTGTCTAAAATTTCGTATGATATCCATGCAAGCCAGCATGCATAGTTGTTTTTTGGAGGCTTGATCATACCTTTTGGGAGGGATTTGTCACATAAGACATATATAGATCCTTGTGAAGAACATGAATCAACATTGCGCGCTAAGGTATTCGAAAGTATAGACAATAGAGTGAGCCCATCCATGGAAGCTCATATTACAGCTGTGAAAAAGTAGTTGGAGAAACTATCAACCAGTTCATCACACGACACGTGCACACAGATTTGGTATACAAATTGTGAAGTTGAGGAGAATATTAAGGATAGTTGTCCCCATAGGTTAGTGCATTCATTGTTTCTAGACTTTGAGATATGTCATTTACACCATGATGCAAGCTCTTACCCAATGTTACAACATGTGATAAGAAATAATGTATCTTGCTAATGTAGTATTTGTCGGTCCACGACTCAAAATACTGAGGATTACAGGCTGATTTATCAGATCCATGATGCCATCGATATTGGTGTATGAAAAATAGGAGTATCGAATAACTCTAAAGGTAAGAGTGAGCACTATGATCGTGATCACACTCAAGGGCGCTTTGAAGGAGGTCATGGTAGAGGTCGAGGATACCATGGTGGATTTAGGGGCCAAGGCCATGGTGGTGGATGAGGTGAGTTTTCTTGTGGAACATGTTATACGTGTGGATATCCTGACCACTACAAGTGCGAATGCCCTTAGAATATTACGTGTTATTTTTGTGGAAAGAATCATAACTATGAGGAGTGTAGACACTAAATTTAGGTCACACTCCCCCTTTGTCCCTCGACATATAAGCCTCCCTTTATTACATCTACCTAGCCATGACCCCCTTCAACCTACTAATATTAATTTAATTAAATTAATGCATTATCCTCACTATATTTATTATTTAAATATCTTATTTAAATAATATCTACACAAACAGTTCACTTAGACACCTCACCAAGCTAACTTAACCTAATACCTATTCTTAGCAAGTCTCAATAATAACTAATTGAGACTTACCCAAGCCCTAAAAATCAATGCCTACATTCCCTCTAACCACATTCCCGCATGCTCACAAGAAGCTTCCAATCTAATCCGCGAGATAACAACACAAGATCTGGGGAAATCAAGAGGATCTCCCTAAGTTTAGTAAACCTAGAAAATCTCGCCTTGACCAACATTGGTTTCCCCTTGCTGTCACTAGTTAAGCTGGACCGTCATCGATCACCCCTTTTAACCCCTAAACTACCTTAATCTCAAGGTTGGAAAACATTTGGAGAAGAAAGGTTGACGAGCAAGAATAGAATCTCAGAGAGATAACGCATCTTCAGAGAGCCAATTCTAGTAAGAACTGACATCGAAGGAAGGAGATTAAGGATCTTCTCTTGTGTAGCCATCCCAGCCACATTATGATCTATCCAAGTAAAAGAGGAGTGTGCATGTAGTCCATGTAGAAGATTTTCTTCAGTTGGTGATGACTTGCAACCATTAAAACCCATCATCAACACCTCCATCCTTCACACATAGACTTTCAGGAATGAAATCCAAGTAAAACATCATACTTTCTTGGTTATTTCATTTTATCATTATTTTATCATCCATTTTTCATCTTGCTCCCCATTAACCATCTCCAACATTTTTTACCTCCATAGACCTATCAAAAGCTCATGAAAACCAATTCCAGTCACCTAATACCTCGTCCCAACCAACCAAATCCTTTGTGCAATCACAAATGAGACCAAAACCCCATTCTGTGATGTTTCCATATCCCACAATAACCGATGCCGATTATACCTAACCGCAGTCAGTCACCCCTGACCAATGTCGGTCTCTGTGTTTTCCCACACAGCCTTAGACAGAGACCTTGTTGGTATCTAGACTTAATCTCCTTCACAACTTGAACAACATCATGAACTTACACAAGACACTCAAGGATAAATAGATGGTTTGTATGTCATTTATAGCCGGGGAGCACACCTATCTGCTTGTTTGTATTCAAGATTTGAGGGAGTGGATAGCACCTTCAAAAGGGTTTTAATCTAACCCTCACTGTTTTAGGTTGTGCCTATCAACCAAGGCAAGAGAACCTATATTGCAGCCCTTATATGGTAAAGGAGATGAATATATCCTTGTGTTTTACATATGGTATGGAAGAGGCCTTGTGAAAACATGATCAAACATCCATTATCCAAACTCAAAGGAGTTGTCACTACTAAATGATGGAAATGTTCTCAAAACAAATCTAGGGATGTTGAAGACATGATAAAACCCTTATATGCTTTATGCATTTTTGTGGAAGGATTGTATTCTTTTGTTGACACATAATGTAATGTAGGGGTAGTATTGGTAGGATGAATTAGTTTGAATGAAATTTTGTGGGGAGATGTTTTAGACAAGACTAGCTGGGAATTACCAACTCCTTTGAGAACCTTTGCAATAAATTTGTAACACCTACAGAACAAGAATACCTCCAGAGGTTTTAAATGCTCCTTCAACTAGGATATGTCCACAAATGGAGGCCCAGATCTGCACTCTTCCACACAACCTTTGATAACATGCCAAAAAATCTTGAAGCAAAATACCAACAAAGTATCTAGGAATCCATGTTCAATCATGACCTAAGGTGCACCCAAAGGTTTACAAACAGTCTCATTATTCAGGGATAGTAAAATGATTTTAAATCTATTTATCTTCTATCAGATGAAATCTTTTCTGAATATAAGATTGCAAATTCCATTAAACCATCAACAAGAAATGAGACCCTGTATGATAAAAGAGATTCTAATCACAATATTGCAACATGAGCAAGAAACATAAACTGAAAACATTCTGAAACATAAGTATATGCAAACTTTTCCAAGAGAATAAACTAGATAATCCAAAAAATGATCAGATACATCAGTAGGGGAAAGTCATGAGAACAATCTCAGAGCCTGTTGATGGCTTTACAACTGAAACCAACTCAACATGATGAAACCTGATACAAAAATGGAATTGAAAATGGCTCTCAGGCGGTTTTCTATAGAGAAATGGATTTCTTCCAGCCTTTTTGCTTGAAAATTATGAGTCTTTTTCTCTCATCTTTTTCCCCCCCTTCTCAAATGAAAATACATTTTATACCTCATGCCAGCTTGGATCCTTACATCCCAAGTAAAGAATATGCTCAAGGGATCAAATTTGTTACAAAACTCTTATCCATTTCATGAAAATGACATCAAACTATAAAACATCTCACATATTTCCAAGGATGCACAAATATTTTAAAATATTGCATGAATTTGGATCCTTATCCATCCCAGGGTCACGTTTTTGGCATTTAGACATGCCAACATGCATTTGCAATCATTTTCCACCCTTTGCTTCATCATTTTTACCTCTGCAACTTTAATTTTTTACCTTTCACGTTTTTACACGGGCCTGAATAAAAATTTCATCAAAAACACCATAGGGCACCGAATTAGCTCATAAAAATGATGCCATTGCAGTCAGAAGGCCGAGGGGATGTAAAATCATATAAAATTTCATGCATTTTGATGGAGAAACGTGATTTCCAAGCTCCTTGGAGCTCCCATGGCGTCCCAAAAACAAAATTGCACAATAACCATTGATTTTAGTCAACCTTTAATGCTAGCCCTCCACGTGGAGGATGAGATTCATGAATTTTCCCTTTCTTGACCTTTGGATAAGGCGGGACACATGTCAAAACATGATTAGATCAACTCCCTATCCTTAAAAATGTATTTGTGACCCTTTTTAATCTTTGGAAAATTTTGCAAAAATTCTCTGCTTCCCCCTTGGACCCACCACGTGTCCTCATGGGGGCCCTACCTAAAAATGCGGGCCAATTTTATGAATTTCACCAACCTTTTGAGAAAAGGAAAATTTTCTCAAAAAACTTCGCGGGCGCAAACATCCGCTATCTTCCCCACCACATGGTGCCCTCTGATTCGTCGTGGGGCCACACCTCCAACTCTGCCTTCAATCATCTGAAAGCATCAAAACTCATTGCGGGCCCATGCTCCTCTTTTTGACCCTTTGAAAATGCCACATGTCTCCCCCTGATTGGCTGTGGGGGCACACATCCAATTTTTCCCTGTTGGGGCCACAAACAAATTTTTGTCTTTGCCAAAATTTATAAAATTTTCAATATTTTCCCCGCTCTCCGAACCTCCCCCCTTCATATAATTTTCCTTCATATGCGGCAAAGTGGACAAAATTTTTGATCTTAAGTTTTTTTCCTCCAAAGGCAAAAAATCCAAAACATTTCCATCAACCCACTTCCCCTTATCTTTCTTTTGGACACGTGTTAGCTCCCCATTGGTCACGGGACCATTTTTTATTTTTTAATTTACAACCATAAAGGAAAAAATTCATAAAATTTTCCTTTGGCCCCTTCTTCCATCTCACCTCCTAGACACATGTCCACCTGCCATTGGGTGAGGGCTTTCAGGCCAAATTTTTACCTTAGCATCCGAGGCAAAAAACAATAAAAAATTTCAAAGTCCTTCTGCCATCCGCATGCCCTTCCTGCCACGTGTCTGCCTCTCATTCGTTGAAATCCTTCGGGCAAAAATTAATTTTGAGAATGTTTCCAAAATGAAAGAAAAATTCCTAAGTGTAACCCACCACCCACCAATCCTCTAGCCAATCAAATTGCGCCATGTAGGCACATTACTATAGCAATGCGGGGCCGCAGACAAAAAATTTTCCTTTTCCAAAACTCAGAAAAACAAGTTAGAACATTTTCCCACACATCCCTGACCAATAGGAGCTCGCCACATCACCAAAATGTTCTGATGACTAATTTGACGGGCAAATGACCCCTGTATGCCCGTCAAAAATGTAAAAAATATAGAGGATGCCCTAGAAATCAAATTTTTTCACAAGGAAGACAAATTTCCTTGTTTTAAATGAAGTGAAACATGATTTTACATTGTTTTCGACCTGGGGAGTAGGATTTTAACCTCAAATAACTCAGATTCGATCCATTTCAAGTTTTTTTCATGATTTGGGCAAGGAAAAAATGACACAACCTGAAACCAAGAAGAAATTAAGGCACAACAAGAGGGGAACTTGGAAATTGTTTCAAATTAGGGCAAAATAACCACATCATGAGCATCTTGAAGGCATTCAACTAGATAAAATTAATTGTAGGTCACCAACTCGAGCAAATGAAATGTTTTCTGAGAAAAACTGAACATGGAAATTAGGGCAAATTGTGCAAACTCAGAATTTGCACCAACAGACCTATCCACCTAATTTTATCTCACCCTCACTTACTTGTGACCTATCTGAGACCTTTATCAGACTTGAAGAACCCATAACCAACCATTTGACTTGTGGATTCTATTCTAGCTTAGCTTGTTAGATTAGATTTGGTTTCTTATTGTGTTTTTAAGTGAGATACCTAAATCATTTCAAAATAACAATAGGATTTACCTTGTTTTCAGGATTAATTTGTTTATAATAGTGGACTGACAGCCATCTAGGAAGTACCATACTTCTTGGATCTAGCTCACTCTAGGTAGTTCACTGCCCATATTGTTTAATTCCTTCTAGTGGTCTTGTTTTCATTACAGGTAGTTCCTCCTAGCCAAAAGGAAGCTCTCACGGTCAGATGTGGATTCAGAAGTCATACATGTGCAACAACCCATCAACCAACATTTGAACAGGTATTCCTCCTATGCCCGTTACCCTATTTGTTTCATCAACTATTCAAAGAAATGATCTAAGAAAAAGGTGAAACATTTTGGCACGCCTGGTGGGACCCATCCGGGGTTCCTTGCATTTCATTCATTCCTAGGAAAAAAATGTGTGTTTGTTTCCCTTCTAAAAGCGTACACACTAATTTTCTTCCCTGGTAATCCACTTCTTCTTTGTATTTTCTCTAAAGGAAACTTTTCTTTTAGTGTATTTAAAAAGAATCATTTCTTCATGTTTTCTGCATTTTAGTGAAAGAGCATCCCTCTTCCTATTCATCTTATTGTGTCATACAATTTCACATTTTCGATTTGGGTTTTAAAATCATTGCATTTCATTCTAATTTTCTGCATTAGCTCACATTAATTGAGGGCAACCTATACGCTGGAGGTCATGACCAGCTAAATGGTTGACAAATGAATCATAGAAAATCACTTCTATCCTTTTCTCTTTCTCTAAGTCTTACCAAACCACACAAAAATTCAAATACATACATTCTTAAACAACATCTTACCTGGAAGAAGCTGTAGGGTGATCACACGATCATGACACTGTGGGCACCCAGCTCGCGTCTCTGTCGAGTCATCATACTTCAGAGTGAAGCCCACCCCCACCATAACAACCATGAAACCTCAACCTTTAGATCTCCTTCTTTGTAGGAAGCCATCCTCACCAAAAACTCTATTTCACAATTCATGTGTCAGTCCCTAAATAGCATAAGCTAAACAAACATAATAGAAAAGGGCACTCTTAAGATCGCATTTTCTTAGTGTTTCTGCTTGGTTTGCGTTTTGAGGTGAAAGATCATGTTCATCACTTTTTTTTGTTAATCCTTGCATGCTCCTCATCATAGCTGGTGTATTCCAGCTTCACCTAAGTGTGCCTGGGCCAAATCACCATCATTCCAAGAATTCTGGGTCTGATTCCACATCAAATTCTAATTCACACCCACTTTTTCTCATCACTGTTTCAATCTCACAATAACTGTCATCGGTTACCTCTGACCACCATCAGTTAAACTCAACCGACATCGGTTCCAGGTCCTTTTGCTAACCTACTCAAAAGCACATTCTCACTTCACTTTTCTCGACTTCCCATAGTCTCTGTCACTATCATTTTTTTTCCCATTAATGTTTTACACATCCCCCGATTTGGCATACTTGTTAGGTTTTTCCTTCTGCCTCACTGATTACTCACTACCTATTTTCTATAGTGACCGTTAGCGGTTACCCCTGACTGACGTCAATTTTCCATAACCGGCATCGGTTAGCCTATTTCACATTCCACCCACCATTGTTACTTCATCCATTCTTTTTTCTTTCTATTCTTTGTACCATTTACAAAGAAGTAGCCCCACCTGATCAGTACTGGTTCACATGGTACTAACTCAAAGATAAGTGAACGCCCTCGTGTTCCACGCTAGTTGCCAACCGCTCCCACCTAGTTCGTCACCACCTTCTATTTTATCACCAACCATGGATCCCATCCAACCTACTACCATCACTACCGGAGATGAGGAGTTCGCACGATTCCTTGACCACAACCCTATTGCCTTGCAGTTTTACCTCTACCCTTCTTCAACTCGAGACACCTTAGGTCAGTTGATATACGACATGCCCATATCTATCCCCCTGACTCTCGCACCCACTTCCGCATCAGCCCCATTTGACTCCATGCTACTTGCATCCACCTTACCCCCAGTCGTTTCATAGTTAGGTTATATACCCACCATGACTACTACATCATGTCTTAGATATACCTGTAGCTATGTTTCCACCTCTAGTATCGATGACCCCTACCCCATTTCAGAATGTGGTTCTTTCCATTCCGTAATCATTAGCCCCTATTTCCACTAGGGTTACCATGACCCTTCCACCCCCATATACATACTACCAACAACCACCTGTTTCATCTATCATTCATTCTAGGTACGTACCCCCTATTTCCTTACCTTCTTCTCCACCACCTTACATGGCAGCCCCATACACTGGAATGCCACTCCCATTATATGCCCAAAACCAACCTCCTCACGCTATAGGAAGCATCCAATTGTCATAACCCACCAATGACCTAAGTAAATTGATGATGGATAAGACGAAGACACTGGAGGCATCAGTTTCCGGCTCCTGCAACACTCTCACCTATGACGAGATTTGCAATGAGCCTATTCATTCATCCATTCCTATCCATTCATACCCTGTATATTGGGAAATGCCTAAATTCAACCACTTCAATAGTAAGGAAGACCCACAACAACATTTTTGCTTGTTCGAACACGGGTGTTATTTGATTGCTCATGATGATGCCTTACTTTTGAGAACTTTTCCCATGTCCCTCACTGGACCGACATTAGACTAGGATAGTGGGTTACCCAAACACTCCATATTTTAATTCAATCAGGTAGCCCAAGCTTTTTTGGATCATTTTTCTATCAATATCGCCAAGAAAGTTACCATGACCAATCTATATTCCACACGTCAGTACGAGGATGAATCTATCACAAATTTTGTCACTCGCTGGCATAGCCTGATCAATCAACTTACCTTTCAATTGCCACAAAATGAACTCATTGAGCTCTTTACCCAATCTTGTGCTAGAAATATCTCCCCGAACTTATAGGTCAAAAATTTCTAGACATTTGATGAGGCATTCACTATGGCACAAAAGTTAGAGATTCGGGCCATCGAAGAGAAGAAAATCCAATCACGAAATAAGAATTTAGCATTCAAGTCGACTAAAACCTCTTCTTCTTCCAAACCACCAACCAATTATTCAAAGGCTAAAGGTACCACTAACAAAGTGGTACTCAAGGCTGGCCTAGCTCATCCATCCAATCAAGCTACACCCTCATCTAATTTATCACGTGTTTGGGATTTTTGATTCAGACAAAAGTAGTGAAAATATACCCCAATTGGGGAACCTTTCTCTTTTGTCTTAGAGAATATTATCAAATATAGCACCATTACCCTTCCACCCATAAAACCACACATTGGTTTTGACCTTGCTCGCCCCATGCCCACATGGTATAAGGACACAAGATTTCTATAACTATCACTGAGTGAAGGGTCATAAGGACGGAAACTGCATCACTTTTAAGAATATTGTCCAAGAAATGCTCGAGAACGGAAATGTGACTATGGATAATACCAATAGCCACCCCCAACAAAAATCAAAAAAATCTTTAAAAAACCATTTCCCAATCATGCCCCTTCATCCAATCAAACAGAGAGAGACATCCACTCACGATACCCATACTCGTGAGGTTCATGCGATCTTTAACGAGGTACCTGTCACCTCTTAATTACCTCACATCCCTTCCATAGAGGAAATCATAGCCCAAAATATTCCTTCCATGTCTGAACCAACCATCATCTATTCCGTCACCAATAAAAGAACACCCTTCATCTCCTACATCACCTCCAAAGGAGTCTTCTGCTAACATTGAGACCATCTCACCCCTAGCTTCTCCACTTAGCAAACCTTTACCTACCATACCTCCTCCACCCATAGAGGAGCACCCATTACCTCCTCCACCCACAGAGGAGCACCCATTACCTCCTCCACCCTATAGAGGAGCACCTTTCCATTCCCCCACTCATAGAGGAACTCCCATCATCCCTTCCACCCATCATAGACCCGGTGGGAGATACCTTTGCCTCTTGGTGAGCATTCTCCATCCGCTACCTGACATCCAACAGACCTACTTTCAGCTCTCTTACCCACGAAAGCTGAAGCTTGCCGAGTCCCCATATCTAAGATGCATTTTACAGGAATTCCCATTAGGTCTTCACTAACTCCACCCACAAACATGCCATTCTCATGTTTGGCCGATCACTTGGATTATGTGGATAGGGCTTTATTATGGGGGGCACCTCTTACTCCTTTGTCTCAACACAAATGTAGAGATCCCTCAATGACACCTCCACTATCTACCCAAGCAAATTTCCACCCATCAAACCACATTACAACCACTATTGTCACAACCCCTTCCACGATATCTGTTATCATTCACACCACACCCTTACCCATAACCCGACCTATGCCTAAACCTAAACCCATACCCACAATATTTACCTCCACTAAACCTATTACCACTTTAGAGGTCACCCCAACCACTAGCCTTACTCATCCACCTATTAAACTGGATTTAGCTGCATCCTCCAGCGTTAAAACCACACCTACTCTGACAACCCAAACTAAAGAAACAAACTCATCGACCTCATATCCCTACCACACCAATCACACCCACACTTGGCCTATCTACCTTAAGACCTCAACTACCCAACATGGTCAAGCACCCCTCACCCATTCATAACCCAATAACATAACAACCCATTCCTTCCTCACAAATCTCTAACCTACCTAGGCATATAACATGACTCATACCCACACCTACAGTCTCTTTACCACCAATACCTCCGATACCTTCAGCCTTGCTTCACTAGCTCCTAGACTTCAGTCATTGTCCCTCACACCCCAAGCACGAATTACGTCATCTACCTTCATAGCACCCTTGTTATCCCCATGGGTAACTTGCCCTCTTCCTCCATCTGCTTTTCCTTCTAGACCCCATATACCCACATCACCTTTACCCAAGAAGGTGTAACCCAAAAACAAAAACCCACTACGCCATAACAAGGTAGTCAAAACAACCCCACACCATCCTACCCATCCATCTACTGTACCCCTACCTAAATGAACCCAAACGATACCTCAAACCACACTGGCACCTAAACCCATCGCTCGACCTATTCCTACTCTTCCAAAAATAATTCCTAGACAACGAACTACACCTACACCCAAACCCACATTCACTTCCCATTGTGATCCACTAGCAGGGTCCTATGCCAAAATTTTAACCAACCATCTTGATACTTTTGTTATCACATTACCACCACTTTGACCTTACGACACCCTCAAACCCAAGACAAAGGGGTTTGATGATACCAAAATTTGCACATACCATCATGTGCCAAGGCTATGATGTGGAGAATTGCAAGGCCTTGAAAACCATCCTTATCCAATTGTGTCCACCCGAAACCAACTTTGATGACGATGACCTTTCTTGACGAGGACTCCTGCTTCACCAACACCCATTTCCACACTGCGCACTCAACAACCACAACCCTCCACCCTCACAGCTCCCAGAACCACACATAAAATTTGAAATTAACATGGTTCACATTAGAGAACTTGCCACGCCACCACCCAAATGTCGCTGTGCCCAATTGACCTCACAGGTGTTTTTCTCCTCCAGTAGGTTTTTTCTCTTCATGTTGTTATACCAGTTACCCTACACCCTCTCCATTTGACAATTTACCTCAAATCAACATGGTACATGTTGCTACACGTGTGCAGAAGGGTAAAGAAAAGGTAGCTGACCCACCAACCAATCCTATACCCAACATACCATCTGCACCCATACTTTAGATAACTATTTGTGGCCCCACATACCCCATTTCTAATGGCATCAGACATCGCACCATGCTCAAACAATTACACCAATCTCCACTCAAAATGTTCTTATTTGACTTCATCCTAACCTTAAAATCCGATCGTCAAGCCCTCATGGAGGTTCTTCAATCGATCGAGGTTATACCCAATGACCCTAAACCCATAGCCTCCATTATCACACCCCATCATGTATCCTCCCTCACCAAATTACCACCTTCATCCTCACCTCACCTTGTTCACCAAGTGGCCTCCCTCATCTTCTCAGAGGCAGAGATTGCGCCATACCAAATCTGATGACCCGGACCCAGCCCTCTTCATCTTTGTACACATTGATGACATCCGGGTACAGCCGTGTGATGATTGATGGAGGCACTAGCATTAACATCATTTCATCCCATGCATTTTCTCAAATGCGCATACTTGAAAATTGCATGCACAAACATCTGGTCATGTTGTGTTCATTCAATGATGCTATCACCTCCACTCTAGGAAATGTCATCCTTCACATTCGCGTGGACCCCCACACTATTCCCGAATTATTTTATGTTTTAGAGGGGGAATTCCAATATAACTTGTTGCTTGGTAGACCCTGCATCCGTGTCATGGGGTTGTGTTTCCCTCCACTTTTCATCATTGTGTAAAGTTTGAACATGAAGGACACACTTATACCATTCCAGCTGACCCATCACCTTTTAAAACATGCATCATGCTTTACCGACCCAACAATGTACTCATACCGGTCAAGCCATCTACTTCCGCAACCAATACTACTTCACCTACACCTACACCCCACACCTTCTGCTTTCACCGCACATACCTCCTCCATGCCTACTACTGCTATAACCTCCACGGTTAACCCATTAGCTTCCCAAACCGTTTAAAACCACCTCCGCATCAACCTCCGACACATCATCCATACCAACTACCCACATACCAACCACTAAGGAAGGTGTTTTTCAACGCCTCACTCTGGGGGAATACCACCTATATAGTTTCAACACCTTCCTTACTCCACACAAGTATGGAAGCCTTCACCAAAACCCTTGTTATGATAACCTTCGTACTAGTCTCACCTATGGGGGACTTGATACTACCACCTACACACTTAAACCACCTTCATAACCCCGCCCTTTTTCTGTTGACTTCCAATCACTTACCAATCTTCGTTTCACCCACACCTTCCTGCACCGCTGTGCGTGGAAGGGTTTTGGTTTTGGATTTTATGAGCAAGGTCATCGTACCATTATTCCATGTACCACCCGCAAACATAATGACTGGAGTGGTATTGGTTTCCCTAACCCTTCTACCAAATAGGCCCGTATTGAATTCATTGAGGACTCTAGTCCTTCTCCACCTTCATCATCACCCTCATTGACGGAGTCGTTAGATCCTGAATCTATCACCCCTAATTTTATTTTATTTTTCATACAACACCATTTCCTTAGGGCCTTTGACTTATCAATTGTGAAGGTGAGGCTCCTTACACTCTCCCATTCCTGTATCCTGGGATGATCGACGACGATTTGCACCAACCATTAACATCGTTTAATGTCAGGATGATGAATCCATACTCACCTACCTTGGTGCAGAAGACTCATATATTCATCAGTTTTTACCCTCTGAGACACAAACCATGTTAAATGAATCGACTATTGAGATCAACATTCATACTCTAGGATAGTCCCGCACATCCTAAAGATCAGACAATCTTTAAATGTTCTGGAACATGAAGCCATCACTTCCTTTCACCGAGATCATAACCACACTTTTGTTTGGTCTTACGCAAACATGCTCAGTATTGACCCCACCATAGTGGTGCACAATATTGTAATCATTCTTGATGCCAAACCTATTAAACAAAAGTTGAGGAAAATGCACCCTCGCATTACTCTTCTTGTCAAAGAAAAACTTTAGCATCTTCTTTCCATTTCCTTCATCTTACCCATTGATTATCCTCCTTGGATTTCTAACATTTTCCATGTTACTAAAGCAACAGGGGGACTCTGCATTTTCATGGAATTCCAAGACCTCAACCTCGTCTTCCCGAAATATGACTTTCCCTTGCCCGGTATTGATCAACTGGTGGACCTTATTGCGGGTCACGAGATGCTCTCACTCATGGATGGTTTCTTGGGTTATAACAAAATTTTTCTTGCCCCAGAAGATTAGCACAAGATTGCTTTCATTACCCCTTCAGGAAAATTTTTCTATCAAGTTATGCCTTTTGGCATTAAAAACGCTAGTGCTACATATCAGCGTGCTATGACTTACATCTTCCATGATATCATGCATCACATATTGGAAGATTGCGCGCATGATCTCTTGGCTAAATCTAAATGCCACGACAAGCACCTTGCTATCCTTGAAACCATCTTTGATCACCTAATTAAATATTGTGTCCGCCTTCAACCTAAAAAGTGTGTTTTCATAGTTCTCTCAGGAAAACTTCTGGGATTTATTGTTTCCCTCCATGGTATAGAAGTTGACCAATCTAAAATCAAGGCCATTCTGGAAATGCCTCCGCACACTAACCTTAAAAAACTTCGTAGCCTACAAGATAAATTGAAATCCATTCGCTGTTTCATTTCACATTTATCAAATTGGTGTCAACCATTTCATCATATGCTTAGGAAGGATGTCTCCTTTAAATGGGATGATGACTGTCACAAAGATTTTGAGGCCCTAAAACAATACCTCATTCCATCGAAAGACGATCAACCTTTTTACCTATACATATCAGCTACTGATCATTCCCTTGGGAACCATGCTCACTCATCGCAATGAACACCATAGGGAGCAGGAAATTATATCAGATAAGTTGTACTCTTACGGACTATGCAACCCGATACAACCATCCAGAAAATATTTTGTTACCCTTAGTTTTCATTGCCACCAAACTCCACCATTACCTACGCAACCTGAAAACCTATGTTGTGATCAACACCGACCCTTTACACTTCATGTACGCCAAACCCTATCAAAATCAGCGCACTGCACGATGGCTTATGCTTTTAGCTGATCTGGACCTTGAATTCATTCTCCAAAAGTCTATTAAAGGCCAGGATATCACTGACCAATTGGCTGACGCACCTATTTCCAGGGACCAACCCTCTAATTTTTACTTTCCCAATGAATCCATTTCTACCCTTTCCTTGGATGAACCCCCTTACCAAATGACATTGTTCTTCAACAGTTCCAAGTTTCAGCATGGAGGTGGAGCTGGTGTCATCTTTGTCCCTCTGGATGGAGAACACATGCCTTTGTATTTCAAATTAGACTTTGAATGCACCAACAATATTTCCGAGTATGAAGCACTTGTATTAGGTCTCCAAGCCACCTATGCCCTAGATGTCAAATCAGTCAACATCTTTGGTAATTCAAAATTGGTCATAACCCAAGTCAATGGTATGTACCAATGTTGTAACGAGATACTTCAAAAGTATAAACATCATGTAGACATACTTTTGACCACCTTTGATTGTTACACCCTTCAAACCAACCCATGGTCAACTAACAAATTTGTAGACACCATTTCCTGCTTAGCTTCCCAAATACCTGCTTCCCCTACCGATTCCAAAATATTTGTCATTGTACAACACCTCCATTCACCTTCTTATTTACCTCACAATGTTTACTCAATCAGAACTGACACTCCTAGCCCGAGTGACCTTTGGTATAAACAATACTCTGACTACATTTCCCTCTCCATATTACCTCCTAATCTCACCCGTAATGAAAAACGCACCTTCCTTAAGAAGTTCTCCCAATTCATTATCCTAGGGGGACTCCTCTATAAGTGTGGCTTTCATGGTATTCTCTTACGATGCCTCACAAGTTCTAAAATTACTTATACCATCAAGGAGGTTCATGATGGCATATGTGGAGGTCACTTTAGTGGCCTTGCTATTTCTAAGCATATTCTTCACCTAGGCTATTAGGATATTACTAGCCAACCCTTAACCATGATTGTTACGACTATGTCAAATGTTGTGTGAAATGTCAACAACATTCCAACCTTCATCAATACACCCAATCATGCCTTACAGGTTGCTCGTGACCTTTGGCCCTTCTCTTAACGGGGTTTGGATCTTGTTAGAGCAATCAATCCTCATTCTTCCCAACGCCATCAATGGATCATAAGCACTACCGAATACTACACAAAATGGGTGGAAGCCATACTACTCATCTCCAAAAAATCCAAGAAAATATCTGAGTTCATTAACCATCACATCATTTGTCACTTTGGTGTCCCTCGTCGCCTCATCACTAACAATGGAAAACAATTCAAAATTAAAACATTGCAAAAACTTTACGATGCCTTAGGCATTTAGCTTAGTTTCTCCTCACCTTATTACCCACAAACCAATGGCAAATCCGAATCCACTAACAAAACCCCTCAATAAAATTCTCATGAAAGGGGTTGATGATACTGGGAAGGATTGACATACGCACATTCCTTTTGCTCTATGGGCATACCACACTAGTATTCGCATTACCACTGTGGCTACACCCTTTTCACTGGTCTATGGTACCGAGGCTATTCTGCCTCTTGAAGTCTAGATCCCCTCACTTTGCATTTCTCTCCATGACATGATTACTGATGATGAATTTCGTTAGGACTGCTTAGCACAACTAGAGTTATTAGATGAACGTCGTCTTAATGCTCTGGATCACCTTCAATTTTATTAACAACGTATCAAATGTGCTTATGACAAACGTGTTCATGAATGAACCTTCTAAGTTGGTGACCTTGTTTTGAAATAAAATCAACACATAACCAAAGTAGAAGAAAGTAAACGGGGAAAATTCACTCCTAATTAGCTTGGACCATACATCGTAACTCATACCTATGGATTGGGTGCTTATTGTTTTTCCTTGCTTGAGGGTAAACCCGAACCTGAGCCCCTTAACACATTACATCTTCGACCATTCTATTGTTGACTCATTGTCCTACCTCACCATGTGTCTCTTTACAAGCTCATCCCTTGAGTGCTATCCACTCCATCCATCTCTCTAACAATTAAACAAGAATCATGTGATTACCTATCACCCTTTTGCCTTATCTTAAATATGTGCACCACAACTCTGCACATGACATGATTCTCATGGATACTTTTCATCTTCTTTTAGATGAGATCCTATGGTTGTTAACACTTTCCTTCTCAATAAGAACCAAATGCTTCGTTATAGTCTCATCCATGATTTAAAAGCCAAAAAAAAAAAGATGAATCCCTCATAAGGACATCTTCCAAAATAAGGGATCAACTCCTTGAGTAAAACTTCCAATATAAAAGATGAATCCCTCAAAATGACATCTTCCGCCTTTAATTTTTGCTATGAGTAGACTACTCCCTCGAAGGAAAAACTATAAAAAAGCTCACAACTCTCTACATAGTCTTTCCAAAAGAGGACTATCTTCTCAAAAATCAAAATTCAGAAGCTTCCCACATCGATCGGCTTCTCGAAGACCTCAAGGAGACATATACTCATCCCGTATAGACTTCCCACATCGATCAGTCTATCTACAAAGTCAAAAAAGAAAAATAAAAGTAACCTTTTTCGTCATGGACTTGCCTATTGTGATCTTGGCTCTATTTCCCAAGGCATTCTACTTGCCATTTTATGACCCAATTACCTGCACCTCCTTACCCGTTGTCTTTTCACTTCATACCTCAAGGGACCCTGCTGAACCTACGAAATTTGGTAATCATGTGACTACTCATCACTCTTAGAATTATCAATCATGTAATGTCTTTGGGGTCTTACATTAATTAGCCTATCTATAGATGTGTTTCATACGTTTTGATCCTTGCCAATTAGGTGGCTTTCTTGCCCCCTCTTATCTTTTCTCTTCTTCATTACCTTTTGATCTTCTTATATAGGACTGGGGCCTTGACACCTATCTTTTGAGATTTTCTTCTCACACCTCAATCAACCTAAAATCACCCCTACCTATCTACCTATATTCCACCTAACCTAATTGACCTTGACCTAATCATACCCATGACCTCAAATCCAACCTAACTATCAACCTCAAAACCTATTCTTCTTTCTTCTCATATTATATCTTAGCTTATGGGAGAACTACATCGGTCTAAGGTCCCTTTTCACCAGGACTATGTAGGCAACACTTCTAGGGCATGGGGCCCTAGAGGTTTAGCTCGACCACTCTTTACCCTAACCATTTGCCCCACCTTTACCTGATTTCCTGTTCATATCAAAAATCTCGACATCTAAACCATATACCACATAACTTTTATCACTTATATTATTTCATATTTTAATATATAACCAGAATTTTTCACATTTCACACCATCTCATGCATTTACATTAACATTTGTTATCCAAATACCGAAATGAACATCCATGCCTAAACCAACCTGACTCAACCATGCCTAAACCAACCTGACTCAATCCATGCCTATATCAAATTGACTCAACCATGCCTATTACCTAACTCAATCGATGCCTAAATTGACCTAACTCGATCCATGCCTATGACCTGACTCTATCATGCCTAGCTCATCTATTTTCCATCCATATCATAATAAAGTAAAAATCATACACATCACAACAACATCATCTGAATATCATCTATCTCCTCATATATAAATGTATGTATTAATACAATGTACACCCGTATCACATAAATGTGTATCTCCAAAATAATCATCATCAGCTCGAAGGCCACTATCCAATACAAAAATGTCTTCAGCTCATAGGCTGGTATCATGTACAAATAATAAATACAATATCTCTTTCGTTCACAAGCCGGTATACATCCGAAATCCAACAATACAAAAATAGGTGATATATTGTCTCACATCTGCTATAACATATCTTCCTCATCTGTAGTGTCAACAGTCCCCTCTAACCTAGAGTAGTGGCTCGCTACTCTCAATCTACCACTAAATGGCCCAGCATCTGATTATGACCCCTGTGCACTGATATATGTTATATGCTCTCCTCCTTTGGGCTAGCCAGCCACTTACACTCTGAAAACTACACATGTAAGACAATGTTTGGTCACTCAAGACTGTCCATGGTGGTCTCATCACACCATCTACTAATATCTACAACTCAGGCTCTTCCTCCTATACATGTACCTAAGGATCTTGCATCTCTACCTGTATCTGTGGCTCTGGCCTCTCGGCTTGTACCTATGATCCCTGCCTCTAAGTTGTCCCTACCTGACCCTGCCTCTGTATGGCCCACCACTGGCTATATGCCACTATCACCCCTGCATCATCTTTGCAACAGTCCACGGGCTCCTCCTTCTTCCTTTTTGACTCTACTTGATTGGGTGGAGACAAAGGTCTCTCCACCTCATCTTTCATATACTGTGGGAAGGGCAGGGGTACATCCTACACTAAACCAAACTGTCACCTCACTCGATCGATAGGTATCATCTCGTGCTCCCCGACATGGCATCCCTCTATCCACCTCTGTAACTGTAGTCCCTCCAGCTATACATACATCCCTTTGTAAGAGGGATATGTCACATAGGGTCTCCAGACTATATCCACACTAGACAGGCTCTCCAGTCTTTGTCTATAATATGCTACATCGTATGTAGCTCGGGCTCTTTGTACATCACCCTCTAACACCCATCACCTATAACTAAATCGAATGAATCCCCACTCAAATGCATCTACCCGGGGCAGGCCCGTCGGTCGCACACACACAATGTGCTCATAAGCCCAATAGTGCAGAAGAAAAATGCAACACAAACTATATCTCCACAGTCGCCCATAGGCCCCATAACTCTTTATATAACTACACCTAGAAATCTGGTGCACATGGAAAATTAGTATGATCAATCACCATGTCTCGAAGGACACCCATGAGCAACCGTGGGAACCTCCCACCCTCTGAATCTGGTAATGCGTAGCACCTGATCACCTCCATCATCAACACTATCAACCTCATCTCCTCAGGATAGGTAGCATGAACCTCTCGATAACTCAAACTAGTGTTGTGGTAGTGTAACTCACCTGCTCTCTCTCCAAACACCTCATCTATACACCTCACCGCGACCTTGGATGTCACTGAGTAAACTTGGTCTCCACTAATCAGTAGCCTCAATATCCTATATATATCCTCTAGGGTGATGGTCATCTCCCCTATCGGTAAGTGGAAGGTGTTGGTCACAGAATCCCATCTCTTGATGAGTGCGACCATCAAACTCTACTCTCTCAAAACCCACCCCATAATGGCGGATCCCAATCAGGATGACATCATCAATGTGACTCCACTCCTTGAAATTCACATGTCCATGCAGCTCTAGCAATATAAGCGGCTCTCAGTCGCTCATCCGTAGCTCGTCTCGGGCCTGCATCCACTAAAAGCAATGTATTAGTCCACCTTCCCAAATTTTTTACCCCACATCCTGACCTAGTCATTGGCCTTGTTGCTAATCCAACCTACCCAAACCCATCCACCTGAATTTATGTACCCTAACCCTCACCCACACCTACCCAAACCCATCCACCTAAACCTACCTACCCAAACCCATCTACCCAAACCTATCTACCCTAACCCTCACCCACACCTACTCACACCCATCTACCCGAACCTATCTACTCTACCTATCTACCCTAACCCTCACCCCACACCTACCCACACCCATCCACCTGAAACTATCTACCCTACCCTCACCTGAAACTACCCTCAACCCTTACCCACCTACCCTACTTTCTCACCCTAAACCCTTCCCCTCTCACCTACCTTCTTTCCCAACCTACCCTTACTCTCTTCCCTTTTTTATCCCAATTTACACTTAGGATTAACTAACCCTGATTATCTCCTGACCGACCATGATCTCCCTTTAACCGACACCAGTCACTATTCTTGTGACCGGTACCAGTCACTACCCAAAGATGTTAGCCACAAGTCGACCGACGTTAGTCACTGTCCTGCCACCCGCCCCAACTTCCCAACCCTATTTTTTTCCCTTCCTAATCATTCTACCCACCCAACTCCCTCCTTACACCCTTATTTGTTCCTACATTACCCTTTTACCCTACCTCCTACCCTTCCCCATGCCCATTACCCTCCATGTTCCCTGTTTTGAAATTCTTTCTCCCCCAAACCCTCATTCTTTTTCATATTTCCTGTATTCTAGCAAATTTAACCAAACAATTAGAAACAAAGGTTCAACTCCTACCTGATCCCGTTGCCACTATTGGGATGGAACCTCTGGCCTCTGCACTGCTCCTCTCGAGCCCTCTCTGGCCTTCGCCATCCTCAAATGACCTCCAATTCTATCTACCAATCACCTCACTCGATCTGATCTCGTGGCCCCACCTCTCGCCAACTCAATCTAACCTATGTGGCTCACCAACCAATCTCTCTACCATACTCTTTTGAATTCTTCCTCTTTCCTCTCTTTTTGTCCTCTTCTTCTCCTTAACAATGCACAAAAGACTTTTTAAAACACGAGTTTTTCCACTTTTTATACCCTACCTGACTTGACCGACGTCAGTCAACCCTTGGCCGAGGTCAGTCTGATGCCCTAGCTAACCATTGTCGGTTCCCCTACACCATCATTCGGTTCATCCTGATCACTGTCAGTTACCCTTCCTACTCATTACCTTCCCATTGACCTCATTTTCCTTACCTCCCTTTTCTTTTGACTTCCATACACCTACCTGGACCACTTTACCTTCACTTTTGGCCCTCCACCTTCTTCAACCTCACCACATCCACTGTTGAAGCCTCCTTATTTTACCCCTACATTGGCCTTTACCTGTGTCGTGATCTTGATATTTAGACCCGGACCATTGCTAGTGACCTTTTGACCTCACGTGTTCACTATACCTTGTGGCACTATTACCTGTGTTATTTGACCTAATGACTTTACCTAGCCTATTGCTGTAACCATTTATCCTGACCCTACCTTTGGTGTACTAGAACATACCTACACATTCCTGCTCCTAACCTACGTTGTGTTTCTTGACCTTATCCTATACCTTGGATACCAAATTCACTTCACCCTTGTTTGGATAAAGCTATCGACCTTAGATGATGTAGATTTTTCCTACTCTTCAACCCAGCAAACATGCTGCAGTTTATATGTGTGCATGTGTTTGAATGTTGCTACCTTTGACCCTGACCTATTACCTAGATCACCCGAGTAGACCTTTCACCCTCTTCTCCTACACCCACTTCCCTTTTCCTCACATTTACCTTTGATCAAACCACTCACTGCTTCAGCCTGCTGCCTCGTCAATTCCTGGTTTGAGGGGGATCACCTTCACCCTCACATGGACCAACCACACCTTATTTTGTTAACATCGCTTACCAATAAAAGCTACACAACAAAAAGGGAAAAAATGTGGACACTTAAATTAGGTCACACTCCCCCTTCGTCCCTCGACATATAAGCCCCCCCTTTATTAAATCTACCTAGCCATGACCCCCTTCACCCTAATAATATTAATTAAATTAAATTAATGCATTATCCTCACTATATTTATTATTTAAATATCTTATTTAAATAATATCTATAAAAACAATTCACTTAGACACCTCACCAAGCTAACTCAACCTAAGACCTATTCTTAGCAAGTTACCATAACTAACTGAGACTTACCCAAACCCTAAAAAATCAATACCTACATTCCCTCTACCCACATTCTCGCATGCTCACAAGAAGCTCCTAGTCTAATCCATGGGATAATGACACAAGATCTGAGGAAATCAGGAGGATCTCCCTAAGTTTAGTAAACCTAGAAAATACCACCTTGACTGACATTGGTTTCCCCTAGCCATCACCAGTTAAGCTGGACTATCATCAGTCACCCCCTTTTAACCCCTAAACTACCTTAATCTCAAGGTTGGAAAACATTGGGAGAAGAAAGGTGGAAGAGAAAGAACGAAATCTCAGAGAGATAACGCATCTTTAGAGAGCCAATTCCAGTAAGAACTAACCTCCAAGGAAGGAGATTGAGGATCTTCTCCTACGCAGCCATCCCAACCACATTCTGATCCATCCAAGTAAAAGAGGAGTGTGCATGCAGCCCATATAGAAGATTTTCTTTAGTTGGTGATCACTTGTAGCCATCAAAACCCATCATCAGCACCTCCATCCTTCACACATAGACTTTCAGGAACAAAATCCAAGTACAACATCATACTTTCCTGGTTATTTCATTTTATCATTATTTTATCATCCATTGTTCATCTTGCTCCCTAATTGACCATATCCAACATTTGTTACCTCCATAGACCTATCAAAACCTTGCAAAAACCCATTCTAGTCCCCCAATACCTCATCCTGACCAACCAAATCCTTTGTGTAATCGTAAAGGAGACCAAAACCCCATTCTGTGACGTTTCTAGATCTCACAGTAACTGGGGCTAGTTATACCTAACCGTGGTTGGTCACCCCTGACTAACGCCGGTCTCTGTGTTTACCCACACATCCTTAGATAGATACCTATCCACCTAATTTTACCTCACCCTCACTCACTTGTGACCTATCCGAGACCTTTATTAGACCTACAGAACCCAGAACCAACCATTTGACCCGTGGATTCTATTCTAGCTTAGCCTGTTAGATTATATTTGTTTTCTTATTGTGTTTTTAAGTGAGATACCTAAATCCTTTCAAAATAACAATAGGATTTACATTTTTTTCAGCATTAATTTGTTTAAAATAGTGGACTGATAACCATCTAGGAAGTACCATACTTCTCAGATCTAGCTCACGCTAGGCAGTTCACTACCCATATTGTTTAATTCCTTGTTGTGGTCTTGTTTTCATTATAGGTAGTTCCTCCTAGCCAAAAGGAAGCTCCTCATGGTTAGTTGTGGATTCGGAAGTCATACGTGTGCAACAACCCATCAAATGACATT
The DNA here is from genome assembly GCA_019776745.2 of Taxus chinensis. Lineage (NCBI taxonomy): Eukaryota > Viridiplantae > Streptophyta > Pinopsida > Cupressales > Taxaceae > Taxus > Taxus chinensis. Next base: position 882,848,081 of record CM034150.1, read on the forward strand.
TGAATAGGTATTCCTCCTATGCCCGTTACCCTATTTGTTTCGTCAACTATTCAAAGAAATAATCTAAGAAAAAGGTGAAACAAGGAGTGCCCCTAATTATATTAGCATCTTATCAAGAAGCATAAACATGAAAACAAGGGCTCATGGATTGTTAGAATATATCGTGTAATGGAAAATTAATGGATTCAAAAGTTGGCACAAGAACCTAAGGTAGTACCTGTGAAGATTACTACACGCACTGAAGTTGCGTGCGCTAGAGAAACGTTACAAAAAAAGCCTACCATTAATAAGGAGGAGGTTTTACATGCAAGATACCCATATCCTACACATCAGAAGGAGGTTTATTAGGAGATCATGTAAGTGCTCAAAAATCTTTAGGGTGAAATACAGTGTTTAAAGGAACAGTCACGGAAGTTGGAACAAAAGAAGGAAACAGAGATGGTCCAGTTAGATGTTGATGATTTAAAAGAGGTATGAAATATGTTGTGCTAGTAGAATATTATTCCATTACTACAGAATCGGTTAAGGGAAACACTTTGCGGGTAGGTATTGAGAATGTATGGCAGATCCTGCATGCTAATCTCCCCCCTCATAGCTTGGATTATGACAAGGAGATCACTTTGAAGTATGTTGTGGATGGGTGGCTTTTAAGCAATATATTGATGAAACATGCATGGAAGTTAATGTTCTTACTTTAGATGCATGAGTATAGATGGGAAGAACTCCATTATAGCCATCCTCTAATATATTGTTCATGGAAAATCAAACTAAGTCCACTCCAATAGGAGTTTTAAATGATGCATTCATTACTATACAAGGGGCCAAGTTCACTGGGGACTTTGAGGTTTTAGCACTTACAGAAGAAAACAACTTCCCAACTCTACTTGGACACCCTTGGTGTTATGTAAATAATGCTGATCTACGGTTCAACAAGGGGTATATCATATTTGAGAAAAAGGAAGAATGAGTTATTATCCCTTTGAAATATGGGAAATATGCACCTTATGTTGAACCTTTGAGTGAGGAAGAACTAAAAAAAATTTATGTGCGCGTCATTCAAGATCCAGAAGTACTTGAGCCATCTAAGGAAGGAATTCGAGTGGGAAGATGCACATTCTATTAGTTATACTACAAGTATTTCTTGTGATAATTGGGTGCATGACACCTACGAGATGGTTGGGTGTGTAGTAAGAAGTGAATCTGTGTGAGGAGCCAAACCTCGCTATATTAGGAGGATATGTAAAAACTTTGTACCCCGGTACACTAGAGAAGGAGACCCTATAGTATTTCTACATGTCATGGAGGAACAATGAAAGGATCAAATAGACAGAAGAAATATGTTAGTGTATAGCCTACGCAGGACATCAGCACACTGGTGGATGGTTCACAAGGATAATCTCATAGAATGTACTAAACTGATAATTGCTCTAACAACCTAGTTTCTCAGGAGCAATGCACCTACTCAAATCTGCACATATCATGATAATCACCCTATTCAAAACCATGTTCAACAGTTTAAGAGACTCTAGACAGAGGGTCAGGAAGCTTTACCACCTTCACTGTGGGTGATATTATTCCAGGAGTTTGACTTTACAGTCGCGGTAAAACTAGGTAAAAGTAATTCTAGCCCAGACCACTTATCAAGAATTCAATCAGGAGAGGATGTATAGACAATTGAAGATACAATTCCCACTACATAGTTGTACATGTTAAACTGTGCTCCCTTGGAATTAGAAGATATTATTGTCTTTTTATGTATAGGTATGGCACTAGAAGGAATGAAAGCTTTAAAGAAGAAACAACTTGCGATTCACGCCGCACCTTTCATGTTGATCAATGATGAATTGTACAAACTACGTCGAGATGAGTATTGCACATGTGTGTACTAGAACATGAGTGCAAAAATATCATGGAAGAGGCTCATGGTGGTATTACAAGTGGGAACTATGTAGGTGACGCCACCGCATGCAAGATTCTACTCATTGGTTTATGGTTGAAGACCATGTACAAGGATTGCAAAAAGTATTGTAAGGCATGTGATCACTGTCAGTGCCTTGGAAATTCTAGGTAAAGAGATGAAATTCCTTTGAGGCCTATTACTAGTGCAGAACCATTTGAAAAATGGGCAATAGACTTTGTGGGTCATATTTCCCTAGTTGCGCGTAGAAATGGATCGCGCTACATCATCACTTGTATAGATTATCTTACAAGGTGGGTAGAAGCAACACCTATAAAGGACTGTACATTGGCTATAACAAGGTTTGTATGGGAAAATATTCTTACTAGGTATGGATGTCTGTTGAGTCCGATAAGTGATAGGGGCACACACTTCTTGAATGAGACAATTAGGATATTATTGGATGAATTTATGGTCGCGCACCACAAGACTACACCTTATCAGTCTTAGGAAAATGGGATTGCTGAGGCCTTCAACAAGATATTGATCCAAATCTTGACAAACATTTGTGATGTTGGAAGGAAATATTGGGATGATAAAAATTTTGTTGTACTTTGGGCATATAGAAAAACTTACAAAAGGTTGAATAAGGCCACACCCTTTTAGTTGGTGTTTGTTGCAAAATCAGTTCTTCCCATGGAATTCATGTTACCTTTTTTGTGTATTGTGTGCACGGGAGGTCTAGCTGATGAAAGCATTAGAATAAATAATGGACAAGTTAACACATCTAGATGAGAGGTGACACATAACACATTGGAGTCACAAGCAAGAAAAGGCCAAAAATAAGGCATGGCATGACAAACACATCAAGGACAATAAGCTTGTGGTCAGGAAGATGGTTCTTCTTTATGATTCAAAGTTTCTACACTACCCAGGAAAGATTAAGGTGCATTGTTTGGGACCTTATGTTATCACTCACATACTTGAATCAGGTGCTTTCTAGTTAGAGGTGCTTGATGGAACACGGTTACCAAGTTACTTCAATAGGAGTAGGATGAAGCCCTACTATAAATAAACCTTCTTGGTGTTTGTAATAAGGAAGTATTGCCATTTAGATTAGATTTCCTTTACTATATTTCATTTAATGTATTTCGTTCTTCATTGATATGCTTTGTCAATTTAGTTTAGTGTTTTGTGTAATAAGTGTGTTTGTGCACCAGAAGCTGATCACAATCTAAAGTGTTTATATGTGAAGAGGACTGCACATACCCTTAGTGTGGGGTGGATAAAGAAGGTATGAAAAATAAATAAACTCACAGGTAACCAGAAGAGAAATAAAAGGAAAAAGGTTTCAAAATTCATGAGAACTTCCAAATAATTGCTAAAAAATTAAGACCACGTGTAATGCATTGGGTGCTTATTATAATTCAAGGGAGGTTGTAGCATTAGAGACTACGTATGTTAGGTCACATTGGATAAACTACTTTGGCTTAAGGAAGCGCGGGTAGAGGAGATTTGTGACAGATAAGTAGTGGCATGCCAGGAAATTATGACTAAGGCACAAGATTTTGAGACGTGAGACATTAAAGCATGAGATAATGAGGCACACAATGCGGTCAAGAGAAATTAATGCCGTGTATGGTGGTAGGTGGAGAAATGAATGAAGGGAATTTTTAAAACTTGTTTTAAAGTCAGTGTCTTCAACGTCATTTTCTACCTTATGAACTTGGAAACAAATTATGAAGTGTGAAGAAGAGATGGAGATGAAGAGAGTTCTTCAAATTGAGTAAACCTGTCACATTGTGAAGCACAATTTTGAGTACCCAAGCATGGAAGCAGGATTTAAGGATTAGTGTGTGCATGTGACAGAAGGGTGACTAGGGTTTTCATTTTGCAGCTAGGGTTTTTACACATCTGCACAATCAAAAGGGGTGATGGAACCATGGAAAGCTATAGTAGGAGAGAAGGAGGTTGACAATCCAATAGAGGAGTGACTAGTGAAAATGTTGTATCCAGAAGGAGCCATTGAAGGGAAACTATGGATAACAAATATTACTTAGTGTAGGGTTGCAGAGATTAATGACCACACTGTAAAATGTATGAAGGACATCACAGAAGAAGTCTATAGAAAGACTAACAGGTGACAAGTAGGCGGAACTAGGGTTTTGGATGCCTCAGTGAAGAAACTACTCAAGAGCATGGGTGTAATGAAGATCCTAGAGTTTCCCTACTTTGGAGAGCTCGAGCAATTATATTAGTGGCTAATTTTTCAGGTCCATGAAGATTATTTCTACTTCATGGGTAGGAGAATAAGGATAACTTCCAAATTAATTGGAAAAGTTACCAAGCTGCATGACACGAGTTTAGAAATTATTGGAGACTTAACAGATGATGAGGGAATTGATGCCACATCAGCCCTGTATAAGTATAAGAAGGGGGACCAAGCTTTCAAGGTCACCAATATATCAGAGTTGGCCACCATAGTAGGAAAGTAGTTAGCAGGGAGTAAAATAGGGGCTACTAAGCAATGGAATGAGGTAAACATGTGTTGGTTGCATATAACACACAAAATGGCCAACAAGATCTACTACAATATCATTGGTTACATTACAGAGAGCTTGGTGAATGAGGAGTGCATCCAAGAAGATAAAAGTGAGAAGATAACCTGGGGTGAAATTTTGTTATTAATTGTGTTGAGTGAATTTTGGGTACCAAATGGTCTAAGGGAAAATATATGTGAGTTTCCGTTGGAGAAAAATTCCCCAACCAAAAGATACTCCAAGTACATGTTGCGTGGATCTGTTTCCAACACATAAAAAGGGTGATTTGACAAGTGGTTTTGGAGAATGTGCAGGGCATTTGAGGGAGAATTGTGCATTCTACGTGAGCTACCAAAGGTTTTGGATGGAGAATATGAATTCACAATTTACCAACATTTCAGCTTGGGGCGCTTCCACATGAAGTCTGGAGAGAAGATCCTATGCTGTAATTTTCCCTTTACATTTACCACAATATATTTTAAGGACTCTATAAATATATTTCATGATGCCAGTCAGCTCCAGTTTGAAGCTAAAAAATTGGATGTAGACATTCACGTTCTATGCAAACCATATAGATGGCCAGGTAAGGAGGCCTATGTAGAAACCATGGAGTCTAATAATGTTGACATCACACTGGTGAGTTTGATGCTAGGGAAGATTGAACCATCGCACATCTACATTTACCTAAGGTCAAGGTTCAAGGATGGAAAAGTAGTGAAGGGTGTGGATATGGATCTTCTAGGACCTCCTAAGAAGAATTAAAAAATGTGGAATTCAAGTAATGTTGCATCTTTACCCCCTGCTCGAGAAGACCCAGTACATACAGGACTAGAAAATGTCTTAGAATAAGAGGAACCTTAAGAAATCTCTAGACTTGTGCACACCAGAAGGATTCCAAGGAAGAGCTACACTTCAGGAGACACTGGTGTTGGAACTTTTCAACCAGTAAGGAAATCACCACGCATGACTCCTATAAAGGATGAAGAGGAGGAGAGGAGAAAGCATAAGAAATATATTCCTATACAAGATAGTGAGGAGGAATCTCCACAACCAAATGTGCAGTAAGTAGAGAAAACTCCAAGAATGAGTGGAGATAGAGCTGAGGCCACTCCCAGAGTGGAAATATAGGATGATAAAGGTATGGGTGAGCATGTAGTCTATGAGACTATAGAACCTAGTATGAGTATTCATAAAGATATCTCTAGTGAAGGAGAAAGCAATGTTGGTGGGGATACAGAATTCCTCATGTGCCCCACATAGGAATAAGGGAAAGACGAGGATTAGGTCAACTAGGCGGTTGAAGAAGTTGTCCTATGTGATGCAAATGTAGCCACACAGAAAGAAGATGATGCATTAGTGCACGAGGATGTTGGTGAAAATGCAGGCACACATGAAGAAGAAGAAGTGGTAGGTACTCAATACTTGGGTTATCTAAATGACCTTTCAAGAACTATTTGAACCCATTTCCATAGTACACTACTGAACAAACAGTTATATGGATGGGATTGGATGGACCCTGAAATGGCCAATACACACACTCGCAAGAAGCTATCTTGGGGCATTCAAATTCACATGGATGAGCCTGGTTTTGATGTCTGCGAGAAGGTGTGCACTTCAAAGAGGATGAGGAAGGAACCTCATATGCACCATATGAACATTAAGCCAACCTAGTTTTCAGATGAGAAGATAAGAAATGCTTTGATTAAGGTATCCAAAGAATTAGCTCACCGAAATTGATAAGGCGGTAACAATCCAAGCACTATTGGAGGATATAAAGGACAAGCACACAAAAATCAAGCACCTTACTCAAGAGCATGATAATGTAGTTATGGAGGCCTAAAATGTAAAGATGATGGCTGAGCATATTGCAGATGAAATTCTATTGCAGAGGCATGATTTTTAGGAGAAGGTGCCTCAAGACTTCAAGTCTGAGTTACACTATCTGCATACAACATTTCACCTACTTTTGGATCAGGTATCAATGAACCTCCCCAAGAAAAATGATGCAGGGGAAGAAGAAGCAAGAGCAAGGGCCACTATTGATAGAAAAGTTTCAATATATGAGGTGTTTCTCTAAACATTAAAGGATGAGTTGAAGAGAGCCGATCAAGATCTTAATTTATGTGCACTTCCATACACCATCATAAGGACTAAAACTTTAGTGGAGTATAATGAAGTTTTGAAGGTGATGAAGGATGAAACACCTGGGCGTTGTAGAAAGGCTGGCACTGGTAAAAATAAAGTGTGAGGCCCTCGCAGCAGCCCAAGAGCCACACAAGGGAAGGATTAACGAGATTGGAAAGCTCATAGTGCAGAAGATGGAACTTATGGAGGGGAATGCTATCAGGTATGGCCAATGTTGTCCCAAGTACTATAGAATGAGAAATAAAAGATCACTCAGGATGAATTAAATGACATAGCAACTGATATTCTAGAGGAAAACGAGGAATGCACTGAGTGACTGACAGACCTTGGAGGCTGAACTAAAAACTGAATATCCAAAATTAATCCTTCCAGTTGAAGAAGAGGGTGTTGTAGAATAAACTTCATCCTTTTTTACAGAGTTTGGTTCATTCTTTTCATTATTTCATTACCTATTCTTTGTTATTGAAGACATATGAAGGAATTCACATTATCAGGATGACAATGTACTCTAGTCTAGGGTAATGTTGAACATCCAAAAATATTCTAAGTATTAGGCGTGTGAATATAGGGTGCTTGAAGTGTGTGGCGCTATAATAGTATTAAAGTGCCCCAGCTTAGGACTTAGTTGTTTTGTGGATAAGGGCTATTTTTGGAGATAGCGTGCGGAGAACACATAGAGATGAAGACTTGTGCTATATGCAATGGTATTTTGGGAATATGTGGTAGATAAGAGCAATGCATAATTTAAGATAATAATAGGATTTATACTTGGAGCCAACTATAGGACAACTATTGATAGAGAACTTTCATGTTGTGCATACTATTATAAAGGCACTTGGCTATTATCAACATGTGACCTATTTTGAGAAGTGCATAGGTGGTGAAGGGAAATTCACCATCCCTATAAATATGTGTTGACTTGTATAGTTTAGTAGTGTGGTGAATTATTATAGAGTTATGTTGTTGGTTTTGATGTACACCTGACTCATGGAATTACTTTACAATGTAAGAAGATTATGTGTTTTATATTAATTATGAAATAGAATATATTGGTTGGATAATGGTGTTAGACATGATTGAATCTAGTTCTTGTATGATTAATCTTATCATAGTTATTTTTTAGTTCATTTATCATGATTCTCTAAGATCTAGATTTGGATTTTACACTGTGGAATTTTTTATGTCTACTTATGAATTTCAACATGTTTAAACATCATCACACTAACATATTGCACAAGAAAATATGAAGAGGGATCCAATACCTTTGTGCACTTTGGGTGAGTACTTAGCTCAGGCTAATTGATGTGTCAACATGCCTGGGTTATTCATAGTAAATTATAGGCTGCATAATGTTCTCCCATAAAAACCTTACTTAATGATTCAAGTCAGGATTTTGACAAGTGATAAGGGTACTCATTTTATTAATGAGATAGTCAGGATATTATTGGTAGGATTTATGGTTGCTCACCATAAAACAACTCCTTATCACCCTCAAGCTAATAGAATTGCTAAGGCCTTCAACAAGATATTGAGCCACACATTAACTAAAATTTGTGATGTTGGAAGGAAGGACTGGGATGATAAAGTCTCTGCTATACTTTGGGTGCATTGTTTGGGACCGTATATTATGACTTATATACTTGATTTAGGTGCTTTCCACTTTAGAGTTTACTGGATGGAACATGTTTCCCGGTTATTTCAAGAGGAGTAGGCTGAAGCCCTACTATAAATAAGTCATTCTTGGTGTTTGTAATAAGACATTATTTCCATTTAGATTAGGTTTCCTTTATTTGTTTCCTTTATTTTTTTCCTTTCATCGTTGCTATGCTTTGTCAATTTAGTTAATGTTTTTGTGTAATAAGCGTGCTTGCATGCCAGAAGCTGATTACTATATATTGAATTCATGCACAGAGGACCACACATACCCTTTTAGTGTGGGGTGGAGTATATACATGGATACATATACCAAGTTTGAATGTTCTCTGAAGATGGGTATGCATAGACAGATATTATGTAGGTGCTTGAAGTAAAGGTGTGTATATTGAGAAATATTACTCCTGAATGAAGAACACATGTATGGATGAGTGGATGCACAGTGTAATGCAAGGTAGGCTGCAACATTTGAAACTACTTGGTGAAAGGTGCAGTGGGTAAATTACTTCAGTGCATGAAGGTGCATGAAAGGAGGTTTGTGGTGAGGAATAAGTAGTAGGCACCAGAAGGTTATGACTATGGCATGGAAAAATGCATGTAGAAAATTGAAAGAAATCGCTAAGTTAATGTGAGTACAGTGGTAGGTGGAGAGAAATAAATGCAATTTTTTTTGAAAATCTATATAAGGCGGTGTTGGGAAATCATTTTTACCTTTGCAATAAAGAGCATTTGAGTTAGTTTAAGAGCAAGTGCATAGTAAGTTGTGAAGTGTGAAGACCTAATTTTGAATTTGAACCAGTTGACGGATTTTTAACATTTAGGCCAGATATTGGTCGACACTCCTAGTAGAGAAGGTGTTTGAGTGAAACAAAGACATGCGTGGAGAAGAATTGATAGTTAGGGTTGAGTTTGAGCTAGGGCATGTGGAATTGAACTAGGGCACACGTAATTTTGAGTTACAGAATTAAATCAGTTAAAGAACACACCTTTATTAAAAGTTTTATGGAACCTAAGAGAGCACTTATAGTGGCCACAATGGGAAGGAAGCAAAAGGAAGTTGAGATTGAAGTGGAGGACACTCCTGAAAGCCTTTTTTCTGAAATGCAATACCTTGAAAGGGTTTTATGGGTCACGACTGGGATTCATACATTCTTAGTGCAAGGTAAGTGATTACAACCACATGAAACAAAATAACAAAGATGATTGGATAAATTTTCTAGTGGTAAAGAAAACAAAGTGATAATGGATGACATGGCTGTATATGATGATGCAGGTGAAAAATTGTTGACAAAGGTTGGGGGTTTTGTAGTTGTATGAACTCCCTTACTTTGGAAAAATAGAAACTATATTAGTGGTTGATGAGAAGAGTCCATGAGGACTTCTTTATTTTTTTGGGTGATGAATGAGGCTCACCATGCCCTTGATTTTTATTTTGATAGGACTAAGGAGTTTGAGGTACTAAATTAAGACCAGTGACCTCACTGATAAAGAGGTGTATAGAAGCAAAAAAGAAGGTGCTAGGATATAAAGGGAGGGCATGGGATGGACATCCATAAGTTACAAGAAGTATCCAGTCATTCAAGCGGCATCACACTTACTTACAAAGTTGAACAATCAAGAGTGTTGGTCATAGGTAAACAAGGCCTAGTTGCATATGGCATAAAAAGATGACAGAAGGTGTAGTTTACAATTTGTCTAGTTACATTTCTAAAACCATCATTGAGGAAGTGCACCAAGGTGAGAAGATAAGTTTTATGTGATTTTTTGTCTCTTGTATTTATAGAAATTGGAGTGCCCGATGGGCCCAAAGGATAAAATATGGTGTACCCTGAACAAGAAGAAATATCTTGCAGAGATATTTCCTAAGTATACATTGTGATGGGATCCATGAGTGGACCCTTTAAACAAAGAGAAGAGTTTTGGTATGAGTGATTGCACACCATGTTTGAGGAGGAATAGAGAATACCCAAGGATCTTCCTTCGGTATTAGATAAAAATAGGTACAATTTGTAGTGTATCAATCAATTTTGTATTGGTAGCTTCGGGATGAAGGATGGGAAGTGGAGCCCTTGGTGTAAGCTCCCTTATGCCTTCACCACACGCTACTTCTAGGCATCTATACATAGGTTTTCAGATGCGCACCATTAATTTTCAATGCAGATAAGATAGACTATGACTACCACACACTCAGGAAGACTTTGTTTATCCAAGTAACTAACATATATTGAAAAATTAATCTCAGATGATATTAACATGAAGGTAAATTGTAAATTGGAAAGTCTGAATCCCTGGTATATAGGAAAGCCAAGGTTGGAAAATGGAAAGTATGTTGAGAATGATTTTAAGACAGGACCACCCAAGGGGAAGCATACTGTGGGCACATTAAGATGAAGAAGACACTTTTCCCCTTGGAGAAGAAGAAGAAGAAGAAGAAGAAGATAAAGAAGAGGATGCTTAAAGAAGACACCTTGGTATTGGAGCACAGGGGCATAAAATAGCCCACTATAGGAAAGAAAAGGGAGCACGAGGTAACCCCTCCATTACAGAAAGAAGTATGAAGTGTACAAGACAGACAGTATAGAGACATAGAACATTGCCGAGGAAAACAGTTTAAAAGAGTATTGAGGAAGAAACAATAAATCAAGGCATCGGGACCATCACAACCCCTTAGGAGGTCACCTAGGACTTCCCTTATGAAAGTAGAGCAAGAAGAATAAAAGGCACAAGTACATCCCTAGGAAGGATGATGAAGATGAAAAGTTTGGGGATAGTGCATCAAACACTCCTTTGTAGACTAAGGATACAAAAGAGCCTAAAGGAAAGAAATGAAATGAAGAAGATATAGAGGTAGAAATAGGTAAGGGTGAGCCATCAGGCATGCACCTCCTACACATTCCGGTGAGGAACAGTGTTGGATTAGGGAGTGCACACCCCTAAAGGTAAGTGCTCAAGGAAAGGAAAGGAGGAAGAAATTTATGAGACACCTGACAGTCAGGTATATTGATGACCCAACCAAAATCATATGCACGTGGTTCCAAAGCACATTCAATCCCAAAGACCTTTATGGTAGGAGATTTGATGGATGCAAAAATGGCTACTACGCACACGCAAGTAATTATCTTGGAGCATGCAGACTCATATGGATGATCCTGAATTTCATGTATGTGAAGAATCGTGTGTTTCACATAGGATTGAAGAAGGCACCACACTCATGCCATGTCACTATTAAGCCCACCCTATAATGTCATAATGAACAAGTAAGCAATGCATTAACAAGGTGTATGTAGAAGTTATGCGTAGGAACATAGATAAAGTGGAAAATATTCAAGCCCTGTTAGATGATAATAAGGATAAAGGATACTGAAAAAGTGCTTGATAGAAGAAAAAAGATAAAGAGGTGAAGCATTTTATACTCAGTATGGAAGAAGTAATTGGGGATGAATTTTGAAAAAGAGGTCAGATTTGAGAAGAACAAGTAAAACATGAAGTTTCCATCTATTTGCATTATTTACACACCTATTTCATATATTTCATATGAAGGGCCCTTAAGAATGCCAAAACAAATGATGTTGTGCAGAACATGCACATAAGTGCTAAGGAGACAATTGTGCAAAGATTACAAGGTTATGAGGCTCTTACTGCATACTTTGAAGGATGAATTAAAGAAGGCATATTTGGCATTGAATATGTATGTGGATCCAGATGTGATAATCAAGACAAGAACCATGGCAGAAGAGGATGAATTCCTTAAAGATATTAAGAATGAGACACTTGGACATGTGGAGAGACTTACTTTGATAACAAAGAAGTGTGATGTGCTTGCAGAAGCCTAGGAACCACACAAGGAGAAGATAAAGGACATTGGGAAAAATAGCATCGTGTGCAGCCAATGGATGTCATGGAATGGAATGGTCTCAAGCATGGCCAATGTTCTCAGGACTTACAAAATGAAGGTGAGAACATGAATCTTGATGAAATGGAAGTCATAGCTACAGACATTCTGGAGATAAAAAATTAAGGTGCTAAGTGATTGAAATGAACTTGGAGGCAAAATTAAAAAAAATATCCAGAGTTGATTCTTCCTATGGAATGTATAGGGCACCAAGTATTAATCTCATTCTTTATACAATTCATTCTTTCATTCTTTATTCATTTTCATGGAGAGATAAGTTATGCTTACCCATTGTCGGGGGTGGAAATGAAATTAGTGTGGGGTAATGTTGGGTTGATGAAGTACAGCCTAAGTATGAAAGGCGTCATAAGGATTAAGGCACAGAGTAGAAGTCGTGTAGATGCACGTGTTGAACTATAGTGAAACAAGGGTGCCCAGGAAAGTTAAAAGTCAAGACTTAGTCATTTTTGTAGTTATGAGGCTAATTTTAGACATGAAGTGTGGAGCACATTTTGTAGAAGACTTGAAGAACACAAAGTACTATTTTGGTCAAGTAGAAGATCAATCGACATGCATAGTTTTGAGGCTATTAATAGGATTAGACTACTATTGTATTATTATATAATCTATTATTAGCGAGCTTTCATGCTTTTTATTTATCATGTAAAGGCACATGGATATTATTACCATGTAGTCTATTTTGAAGGTGCATGGGAGGTGAAGGGAAAGTCCCCACCCCTATAAATATGTATTGATTTGCACAGTTTTTAGTAGTATCACATGTTTTGTAGATTCATGTTCTTGGTTTATGGGTGCGTGCATGGTTATGGTAAATATGTTATGAATGTATGAAGCTTATGTGTTTTACATCAATTAATATAATGATCGTTGTGGCTGGATATTGATTTTTGACACTTAATATTAATGATTTTTGTATATGGTAAAGTTAACCTTGATTCTGGTTTGAGTTAATCATGTTCATTGATTGAGATCTAGATGTGGTTTTGCAATACTACAATATACTTGGTTATCTGTTATGGATCTGGAATATTTGTGTGATCATTCTAACTCCTTCAACAAGCTGACATAAAAGAGGGACCTGGTACCCTCGTGTGCTTCAGGTGAACGCTCATTTTAGGATGTGTGATGTGTTAGCAAACCTTGGGCTTTCATGGGTAAATATAGACTACAACACTCATACTTTCTTGAACACAACTTAAGTATGAGTTCAAGGAATTGCATTCACAAAAACTCCCTTCACACACAACCAAACCACATCAAACCTAGTTTGCATCTAAACACTCCTTCCCAAGTGGACCTACTTGGTTTTCATCACCAAGAGGATAAGTCAACTCGGTGTTATGTCTGAGTATAAAAAACTCTGGTGGGAATTATATCAACTAAGCACCTAACACCCTTATCGATGTGGGACCATGAAGTTAGGAGGTAGGCCTAAATACCACACCTCGTATTGACACCAATATAGATTTTGGCCTTACGTACCTTTGGGTATATCAAGGACTCCATCCTTTAACAACCTTCTCTTAGTACCTATTTATCCATTTTTCATATTTCACACATTTCTTGATTTAATCAAGATAATCAAAAACATTCTTGTCAGACTTGTTTGCATTTGTTGTAATCAACCACTTTTATTTTTCTTTCCCCTAATCAATTTTGTGTTAGTTCATAGTTCTAACCATACAACAATCCCATCTATAAAATATTGATAACATGTCAAGCCATCTTAAAAAATCCTTGGAAAATCTCGAGACCCACCTTCAAAACATTCCCAACGTAATTGAACAACTCTAGTCACCTTTAGCAACAAATCAAAAACCCCCACATTCTCCAAGTAGCCAACCATCCACATCATAAATCCCAGATCCATCCATCTCACACTTCTTAAATAGTGGTGGTTTAGTTTTTACATAAGTCCTAAATTGTAACTTGGTAGCCCTTAATTCCTATCTTATTTCCCGAGGTGTCTTCCTCCAACAACTAACGACCAAAAAATACCCTCCATCACTAATGTCACCTTCAAAACTTCCTGTCTCATCATTCCTAACCATGAACCTATTATCTAACAATTTCATCCATACTCCACTGCTGAAAAATGGGAACATCAATCCCAGTCATCAGTTTTGACCTTAACAGTGTTTCATCACAAGAAACGTCTAATCAACAACCATCCTCATTATCAGATCCTTCTTCAATGTCGTCATCTTCAAAAAAATACTAACATGTCTCCTTCCACATCTATCATGTAACCTCCAATGCTTCCCAAACACCTCCTGTAAGTTTAGTTTTTATTCCTAATACAACCCCACTTATCCCTTCACAACAACCCACGTCCTCTATACAGAATTTAGTAATTTCCATCCCCACATCTATACCTCTCATTAAAACTAGTTTCATTTCTAGTACTCACCCCTCTTCATAAAAATCATCAAATGCCCCTCTCTCACAAATCCATTCTCACTATATATTGCAACCATCACCACTACTTATCAACACTTTATCCCTTCTCAGTATATACTGCAGCCATCTCGGCCCCTTATTGGCACTGTCATTCCTATCCCTTATCAGTACATTCAACCATCAATACCTTTAGTTTTGAACCTACCTACAACATTCCCATGAGCATTCCTATTATGTATAATGTATCATTACCCTATCATTTATACCAATAATCAAATTCACATGTCCATAATCAACCTATATCATCATCATTCAATCCCCAACAATCATCAGAAAATTATTCTTTACAAACATTAATGGATAGGATTTCCAATCTTGAAGCCACCACCATAGGTCATAAAAGCACCCTATCATATGATCATATTTGTAATGAACTTATTCAACCATCAGTACCTTTCAAAGCCTATCCCCCACACTAGGAAATCTCAAATTTTATTAAATTCTAAAGTAAGGAAGACCCTCAACAACACATCTGATATTTGCACCATGCATGTTATCTTAACACACATGATCAAGACCTCATGTTGAGTAAATTTCGTATGTTCTTAGCAGGGCCTGCACTTGACTATTATAATAGTATCCCACAGTATTCACTCTTCTCCTTCGCACAAATCGAACAATTGTTTTAGAACACTTTTCCATCAATATCGGTCGTAAAATTTCTATTACAGATATCTATGCTATGAAACATTTCAAAGAATAATTTGATGAAAATTTCATCACCTGTTGGCATGGGATCATCAATTAATTATCCTTCTCCCTCCCAAAAACTGAATTGATCATGTTATTTTTTGATCGTGTACAAAATATATTTTTTCAACGCTTTAGATACAATCTTTCCAAACATTTGATGAAGCCTTTACCATGGCCTGCAAGTTACACATCTGCAATGACTTCCAAGATCTTAATCTCACTTTTCCTAAAGATGACTTCCACCTTCTTAACACTGACCAACTTATTGACCTTGCCACATGCCATGAGATGTTATCTTATGGATGCCTTCTCTGGCTATAATCAAATCCTTATCTCAACTGACAACCAATATAAAATGTCCTTCATTACTCCTTGGGGGACCTTTTACTACTGTGTTATGCCCTTCAGACTTAAGAACATAGGGGCCACCTATCATTGTACAATGACATACATCGTCCATGATCTCATTCATAATACTGTGGAAGAGTACTTTGATGACCTCTTAGGAAAATATAAACAACACAGAGACCATCTCCCCATCCTTGATGTCACCTTTTCCCATCTTATTTAATAGTTCCTATGCCTTAACCCAGCTAAGTGTGTATTCAGTGTTCTCACCGATAAAATCCTAGGGTTCATCATTTCTATTAGGGACATTGAAGTGGACCCTTAAAAAATCAAAACCATTATCTAGAAGCCCTCTCCCTCTAATATTAAAAAACTTCGTAGTCTTCAAGGTAGACTCTAATCAGTCCACCATTTCATTTCCCAACTTTCAAATCACTGTCAACCTTTTCACCATATCCTTTGAAAAGATGTCCATTTCAAATGGGATCATGACTGTAAAAATGTCTTCGAGGACCTCAGACAATATATTCTATCACCAACAGTTCTCACACATCCATGCAAGAGGGATCCATTTTATTTATACATATATGTTACTGACCATGTCCTGGGTGCTATGGTAGCACATAGAGATGAGCAAGTGTTGGAGCCTAAAATATTGGCTAAGTACCAAGAGGTGCGCACACACAAGATCAGTAGATAAAAGGGCACTTAAGGAAAAGTGCATAGGAAAAAGGGGTTTAAGAAGGTTTTAAGTGAAACTAGGGCGTGCAGGGAGTCAGAACAAGGGTTTAAAGGACTTAGTCGTATCCCGCATAATGGATTCACTAAAGAAAAAATGTGAGGACCGAATAGGTGTGATGAGTGGATAAGGTGCCAGCCTAGAACCTTAGAGGTAAAGAAAAGGATATTCCACATAGGGAATATTTCCAAAGACATCATTACAGTTAGTGGAGGGATTGTAAAGAGGATAAGCATTCACCAATGGAGGACCACACCGACACTAGGCACAAAATATGCTCAGAAAAGAAGTCATGGCGGTGCTTGATGATCCTATTAAAAGAGGTGTTTGGGACAGGAGAAGACACACATAGAGGAACGAAGAGAATTCAAAGATAATGCATAGAGAAAGAAGAGAAAAAGAAGGAGAGTAACAAAGTGCTGTAAAAATGCTAAGGGTTTTGTAACATCCTCATTTTATACCTTAGAACAAGTGAATTTTTTTTTTTTTTTTGATAATTGCATCCTGGTTCTAAATACATAATTTAGAACTCACAAATCAAATAACCATTCATATAACAGACAACCATATGCAGCTGTAATGACTCGGAGTACTTCCGATCTATTCATTCCATGACTCGGTAATCTACCGATCTATTCATGAGTAATAAGAGTTGGTGTTTTTATTTAACACTTTACTCTTGCGGTTCTCTTCCCTACTCTGGGATTCAGAATGCTCTGTCCAAGGAACCTAACTGAATAATTGTTACCATTATTCATCGGCATCTCATCCCTTAGACTAGGTGAATTAGGACAACGCAATCAGCAGCTTGCGATACTTTGGCCAAAGATTTGAAACATACTGTTTATGTCTCGTATTCCTTAACGGCATACTCGTCAATCTGGAATACGTCCTTCACCCCATTCTTATGTTATATAGAATGTCTTATACTGACTACTGTCAGTCCTTCCTTTCTCAACTTAATCACTCGGAGACAGATTAACAAGGTGATAATGTTATATGGATGCCCACGAGGATTAGGGATATGGTGACATATTGGTTCAACCTTGCAGTTCAACCAGTGTGTCATGATACCCCGAATCTCCTAGGTAGCCTTATAACATGACCACGTTCTTAATCGGACCCTGAGTAACTCGTGCGAGATCAAAGTGTAAATCTTAGCGATCAATGCAAAGGGTGTCGCCATAAGTCACCTGCATTGTTGTAACTTCGAGAAGATCCTAATCTTCTCGGAGGAACAACCCTGCAGTTGACTTGTGTCGTCAACCTTTAAATCCGCCTCGAAAAGATCTACTTAGTAACATGCGTTACGCACTTGAGTTTAAATTACTTTAAAGACTTTTCCCTAAGGTTAGCCTATCCCGATCCCTGGATTCTTCGTCTTAAGATGACCTTCCTCTATAAAACCCATTACATGGTAGAGGTATTAAGGTCAAGCTCTCATCAAGGAGTCATTAGAATACTCATGATTCTAAAACAACAGAATTGGACAATATCTCATAACCTTTACTTGAGATTGCCATCTGAACCCCATTAGATTTACATCAGTTCTCCTAACTGAATTTATATCATACTTATTAGTATAAGATATAAATGATTAAGAATCCAATTTAATATTGTCCTGTCATACTCAGGACTAGGGATTAGTAATTTAATTCAGCTTGTTTAGCGTTCTGCTTAGGTTCATTTTTAACCTATCTTTTAGAAAGACAATTGTTTAAATTCAATATTGCTTTCACTAGAACAATAAGATCTGCTAAACACTCATATGAATTCAATCACATTTTCTTGTAAGCTTTCATAGTCAATCACAAAAGCATCCAAATTACACAAGATAACATTGCCACTCTGGTATATAAACCGAAGAAGGTCAACTATCAGAATAAGAATACAACACAAGTATCAAATACTTATTCCCATTCCTGTCAGAACTATATAATTACATTTTATGCAAACAGCATACTTGATACAATGCTTAACGGAAAAGTACATCTTTCCACATATAATACATTTCGGAAATCAAGCTGTAATTCATTATAAAACAAATTAAACAATCTGATCAGCCTGTCAGATCTACATTGCTTTTACCTCTTACGGCAACCATCTGCAAAAATAGTCAACATGAGTCAGTTCGATGAACTGAGCATGATAAGCACTAACTTTTAAAACAATTTCAATCCGTCAATTGTTTTCATTAAACACCTTGTGTAAATGAGATCAATTATCCAAACAAGTAAACATATTCAAAATATGCCTTTATAATACAAAATTGACTACAAACGTGTAACTCTATCAATGTTACAGAATATTCCTAAACACTTCTCAAATATTTCATCAAATATTAAGAATCAAGAACGAAAGTATTAAAAACAACCAATTGAAGCCAATATCAGCAACATTGGACAGATCATTCCATTCATCCAAAAAGGAAATATCATAACAACTCTTGAGTATATCAATATGTTAAAAACAGCTCCTACTGTTACAGATATCAACATGTATTATAATAATAAAAGAGAAAGGAACAAATCATTCACACTTCCCTTCACACAATTTCACTACTGTACCGTCTCCACATATGGAATGCATTAATCCAGTATATGTGTGAACAAGTCCGTCAAACCACAAGAAGAATCACTGTCTTAATAAAAATCAAACACAGCAAGGCTTTTCGACCCAAGTTCGAAATAAAGAACCTCTAGTATTGCGGTCAACAACAGACTCCATTGCATTAGACAATTGGATGTTTCCCTAAGTCTATGCCAAGACAATCACACAAAATTTCCGAACATGTTCAGTCTCAATCAGACTGGAGTAAATAGAAAGGAAAATAGCAAATCTATTCTCACCTTGGCGCATGCAAGTCTAAAGTATGGTATTCGCGACTCACTTCAACAGAGCCAGAACACGAGATAATTATCCATACTCAAGGAACTCAAACAGTGACAAATGACAGTGTCCAAATATCAGGTTCAATAAGAGACAGAAATACAGGTTAACTTCCAAGAATTCAAATGAATCCGAACAGTAGTAACAAGACAAATAATTGCATACGATTCCATCTGAGCCCATCAACGGAGCATATTAAAAATCAGGCAAAGCAAATTTAATTACTGATTTCAAAACAAGGAATCCGACTGAACCCTTGCCAATCTTTTACACAAACTTGCACAGACTGAAGAACGTAAAAATATACCAAAAGAATCTGTACCACAAAATCCTTGCGGCACGATGGTATTCTTACGAAATAACAGAGATCGAAATACATATTATTCCCTTTAGTCGCTGGAACAACAATTTCCAATATTCAACTATATTCAACCATAACAAGTGATTCAAACATATAAATCATTCAATCGACTCCACAGAGTCATTCAGATTAAAACGAATATGAATCTATATTTACATTTCATACTGTTAACGGGTTATTATCCATAACCACGGAACCCAACAACAGTATAAGATAAAAAAATAGTTTAAGAATCAATCTATGTCATTCAAGGTAAGCATTCGACAAGGACCAAGTGTAAGCAATTCAAATACCGATTTTCATAACAAGGGATTCAACCGAGCCTCGTCAAAATTCCCGAACAAGCTTACACATAAGAAACATAAATGCATACCCAGGAAGTCGGTACTAAATTCCATTACAATAACAGAGGTCGTATGACCTGTAACTTCTATATGACTTCCAACGGAATTCATATTAACAAAACTCAAGGATGTATCTATATCCTCAGCAGTGGACTATAGTATACGATTCATTCAGAGGACTCCACAGAGTCGTTCAAAAACAATACATATATCCCTAATGTATACTGTCAACGATAAAATCCCGTTACCACAATAACAAGGGAAAAACAACTTCCACTGGGTCATAATGGCTACTGTAACACAAAAGTTACCTGTTCCCAAGAAAATCTAAAAGACAAAACGAAACCAGACAAGTAACAATAACCACCCCATCAATACCCACGACAGAGCTTACAAGATTCCATTAAAACGGAATAATCAAACAAATGTCCAGCAGTTTCCCTTTCAACAAGTATTCACAACATGCACCGGCGACAAAACCGACATGCATGACAGTGGCCTGTACCCCCTCACAAGAACAATTTAAGGGTTCTCGCCGAGCAGACTGAGCATTCCTTTCTTTTATAATTTCTTTTTTGCATAATTAAACCAGAATGCAAAACACAGAGAAATAAAGCCACAGTTCGAATTTAATAAACACCCATCAAGGATAAATGAAAAATCGAACCAGCAAGAGATACAGTGCCAAAATCACACAATGACATCCATAGAAAAACATCTAATTCCTTAAATCATTTGAACAGAGTTGTTCTAATGAAATCACTTGAAAGACAGCAAGATTTTTAAAGGTTAGGGCCTAACATGCCTGGATTTTTACTCAAAATTCCGAAGCAGACCACTGGAAGAGCTCAGACTTCCTTTTCCTTTTCCAAGTTCGAGCGACCAACAAAATTTTGCTATCCCCATGACATATATATTTCCCTTGCCAGAGAAAAGAGCTAGATAACCTCATACTCGCCATGCAACACAAAGAAGACTGGTGCGAAGAACCAGTGAACAGGCAGAAGGAAAACCGAAAATCGCGATAAGCCAAACAAACCAACAAACTTCCTGTTTGCATGCCTTCTCGCGAGTTCGAGCTCGACTACCGAGCACATTGAATGCAATTACACCAACTTTCCCGCTCAAACGCCACTTCCACCGACCGCCAAAGTTGGCGACAGTCAAATAAAATCCCAAGTTCATTTCCAGTTTTGGCGACCTGCCACGTCGGCTTAGGTTAGCTGTTGCTTAAACCTCTGCCATGACCTGTCCTCCATCCTTATCCTTAGCATTTAATGACATAGAAAATGCCGCCCATGGTTCGCACCCCTTCCATAGGTCCCTTTACATTCTTGCTCATAGTTAGGTTAGTATCTTAGGTTAGAATTTAGGATAATACTTATTCTAACCATATTACACGTAGATACTAACTTAGGACATTAACACATAGCCTAGGTCTAGGTTAGATTAACACTAATCTAACCCCTAGGTTAGGTTTAGTCTTAGGTTACTAATCATTTAATAATTCCAGTTAGGTCTGCATTCTGTACACTCAGAAAAAGACCTACATCATACCTTCTTGAACAGGGTTAGCTCCTGTTCTGCCTTAGGCTGCAGAATCGTATGTAACCGAATTATTACCTGGTCCACGATCGAGACCTTCCAGATATACTTCGATATCGGGAACCAATTCATTTCACTTGATCAGCCTAAGTCATACTCCTGACTAGCTTATTCAATGCTTCTAGACCTTGCAACCTGTTCAAGGTCTGTAAATTAATTCATCACGAACAAACTTAAAGCAATACTTGGATCAATTCCACTGATCCAAGACTAGGTATTATAGATGGATAACTCTATAATTCATTCCGAGATCAGATTAAACTCAGATACAAAATGAAATAGATAAAAGAGTCTAATCATATTCTGACTCAGTCAAAGATCTGCAAAGAAAATACAGTACATATCAAGCATGATTTCTAAATCGAGGAATACATCCTTTTACAAGAAATCACATATCAACACTTGTATGCTCAGGAGAAAGTAACAACAGTTCAGGGTGTTACATGCTTCCCTCCTAAAAAGATTCATCGTCCCGATGAATTACATATTAAATTAACCTTCAGGTCAATCAATTTATCAGTACACAAATAATGTGCCTATTTCATATTTGAATAGTTCCAGAAATCAATGTCACAACACATTTTATTCAACCTGAATAAAGTCTGCCTTCATCTGGCTTTCATAAATACTTAAAAACAATAAGTTCATAAAAGTATGTTTTGTCAACAGATTTCATTCTGTTGAAAAAGAGAAGGAAAAGCAATTTTCATCTCTTCCAGATTTTCCCAAGTTGCACTTTCTTCGCTAAACTGGTCCCACTGGACCTTACATTGCTGTATTTCACGATTTCTTAAATGCAATTGGCGAGTTTCCAGCACTCGTGTGGGTTTAACCACGATTATTCCTGGGTCTTGGACCTGCAAGGAATTCCAATTTAAAACATGTGACAGATCTGAAACGTATTTCTTAAGCAAAGAAATATGGAAAACATCATGCATGCGAGATAAAGCAGGTGGCAATGCTAAACGATAAGCTACAGGATTGATTATTTCGACAATTTCGAAAGGTCCCACAAATCGAGGTGACAACTTGGCAGCCTTGCCAAAAGTTATAGAACTCTTTCTGGGTTTAACACGAAGGAAAACCTTATCACCAAGCTCAAACCTTCTATCAACCCGCTTAAGGTCAGCATAGCTCTTCTGTCTATCCGCTGCTTCCTTTAATCGTTCACGAATCAGCTTAACTTGCTGTTCCATTTCTGTGAGAATCTCTGGTCCAATTACCACTCTATCCTCAACACTGTCCCAACTAACAGGGGTTCTGCACTTTCTTCCATAAAGTGCTTCAAATGGTGCCATTTTAAGAGATGAGTGATAAGTGTTGTTGTATGCGAACTCAACTAATGGAAGATACTCTTCCCATTTATACTGTTGATCCATACAATACATTCGCAACAGGTCCTCCAACACTTGATTTACCCTCTCAGTTTGTCCATCCGTTTCCGGATGATATGCAGAACTGAAGTTTAGTTTCGTTCCAAGAGCTGCGTTAAGCATTTGCCAAAACCTTGACGTCATTCTAGGATCCCTGTCAGATATAATCAATTCTGGTACACCATGTAATCTGAAAATTTCGTGTACGAATCTCTTGGCCAGCACTGGTGAATCATCCTTTAGATTTCCAGCGATGAAATGAGCTACCTTGGTCAGTTTATCTACAACTACCAGGATAACATCATGTTTATTCCTGGACATAGGTAGTCCTTGTACAAAATCCATGGTTATTACTTGCCATTTGTACTGCGGTATGCTATGAGGATATAACAGTCCAGCAGGGTGCATATGTTCTGCCTTCACCCGCTGACATTCCAGACAATGAGTCACAAAATTAATCACATCCTTTTTCATACCTTTCCAGAAGTATTGCTGTTTTAAATCAGCAAGCATTTTTGTGATACCTGGGTGTCCAGAGAAAGGTGAATTATGAAATTCAACTAACAACTTCTTTCTCAATTCGTTCAACATAGGTACATATACCCTGTTTTCATAACGCAAGATTCCTTCATTATCAAAATGAAAACCTTTATACCTCATATCCTTAGGTTCTGCAGCAAGCGCTGCTTTTACTTGCTGAAAGTATGCATCTGATTCTGAGGCACTTTTTACCTCGTCTTTAAACTGAGTTCTTAATGTTATAAGAGCAGAAATGTGCCTCCTACGACTTAGAGCATCAGCTACTCTATTCTCCTTCCCTTTGATATAGCTAATATCAAAGTCATATTGCGATAAAAATTCTAACCACCTTCTCTGTCTGGCGTTCAGATTGGGCTGAGTAAAAATATATTTCAGTCCTAAGTGATCAGTTTTCAACTCAAAAGGTTTCCCAAGTAAATAGTGTCTCCAGACTTGAAGTGCATGAACAATGGCAGCAAGTTCCAAATCATGAGGGGCATAATTCAGCTCATGTAACTTAAGTTTTCTACTTTCATATGCTATGACCTGATCATTTTGTAGCAAAACACCTCCAAGGCCTTCCCCAGAAGCATCCGTTACAATAGTAAAACTCCCATTAGGGTCTGGCACAGCTAGTATAGGTGCAGAAGTCAACTGGTCTTTCAAACTTTTGAAAGCCGCTTCGCACTTATCATTCCATATGAATTTCTTATCCTTCTTCTGCAGTGAAGTTATTGGTGCAGCTACTTTAGAAAAATCCTTTACAAATTTTCTATAATAACCAGCAAGACCCATGAAGCTTCTTACTTCATGCACATTCTTTGGTGCAGGCCACTCAGTTATTGCCACTATTTTTGAAGGATCTACAACAATTCCTTCTTTACTTATAACATGACCCAAATAGTGAACTTCTGAATCAAAGAAAGAACATTTGGATAACTTACCATACAACTTTCTCTTTCTCAATATTCCCAAAACTATCTTCAAATGCTCATTGTGCTCCTCAACGCTTTTAGAATAAATGAGAATATCGTCCAAGAATA
This sequence comes from Taxus chinensis, assembly GCA_019776745.2. NCBI lineage: Eukaryota > Viridiplantae > Streptophyta > Pinopsida > Cupressales > Taxaceae > Taxus > Taxus chinensis. The sequence continues at coordinate 882,872,603 of CM034150.1, forward strand.
CAAGTACAAACTTGTCCAGGTATTCTTGAAAGATATTGTTCATTAAATTCATAAAGGCTGCGGGTGCATTAGTTAACCCAAAGGGTAGAACTGTGAATTCATAATGTCCGTACCTTGTTCGGAAAGCTGTTTTATGAATATCTTCCTCTCTAATCCTTAACTGATGATAACCAGATCGAAGGTCTATCTTAGAATAAACCGCTGCTCCACGCATCTGATCAAACAGATCATCGATCCTAGGAAGTGGATATCGGTTCTTGACTGTTGCTTTGTTCAACATCCGATAATCAATACACAGCCTTAGTGTTCCATCCTTCTTTTTCACAAATATTACAGGCGCTCCCCAAGGTGAAACACTTGGTCTGACCAAACCTTTAGACAAAAGCTCTTGCAACTGTGCCTTAAGCTCGACTAACTCAGTAGTAGTCATCCGATAAGGCGCTTTGGATATAGGTTCTGTTCCTGGCTTGATTTCAATGGTGAAGTCAAATTCTCTCTTGGGTGGTAACCCTGGTAATTCCTCAGGAAAAACATCCCTGAAACCTTGTAAAAGAGGGAATCGTTCCATGAAATCATCATCTTCTTCGGAAGATTCAGATATCTTTACCGCATAAAGGGTACATCCTTTATTTTTAGCCTTTTTAAGCTGCATAGCTGACAGTTTTCTAACTGAAATTTCCCGTTTCACACCTTGAATCTCTGCTGATTCCAGCTGATCATCTAAACATTTTATGTTCTTTTCATAACAGTCTACCTTTGCTTTATGGTCTGCTAACCAATTGACACCGATGACAATGTCATACGATCCCAAAGGTGCAACATAGAGATCAACTTCCGTGGAAAAGTTAGGTAAGTCAAGGACTGCCCCAAAAAGACACATACTCACTGTATGAACAGAATTATTACCATACTGTACAGTCCAAGATTTATCCATTTTTCCAGCTTTTCTTTTAAGTTTAGAAGCAAGTTTATTAGATATAAAACATTCAGTAGCTCCTGTATCAAAAAGAATAGTGACAGGTATGCCGAATAACTTACCCGGAACTTCTATAGGTGTCACTTGCTTTTCAGCTTGTTTGTCCGCTACTGCAGCATGTATCTTATGCTGCTGATTACGATCATCCTTCTTCAAAGGGCACTGATTTGCGTAGTGATCTTTACCACAATTGTAGCAGCCTCCTACAGGTCCCTTTTTAGGCTCAAAGTTGCCTCCAGTTTTGTAATTGTCACGTTGTCCTCCATAGGGCTTCTGCCCATTATTTTTAACAAAATTTTCCCTTGCATTTCCAGCAGGCTTATTTACTGCTGCTTTCTTATTGTTATCTCCTGGAAACTTACTCTTGTTTCCAAACTTTTTCCATGGTCCTTTTCTGGGTGCAAGAGAGGTTGAAGAAGGGTTTGCAGTCTTCTTCCGCACTTCCTCCTTATGGGCAGAAATAGCCTTTAATTTCTGTTCTTGCCTTATGGCCTTTTCAACAACTCCTTCCATAGTGGTTGGACTGTGAACATCGACCTCTCCCCCTATCACAGGATTCAATCCCATGATGAATTTCCGTATCCTGAACTTTTCGTCAGTTTGATACTGCGGTACATACTTGAGGAGTTTTGTAAACCGCTCCCAGTATTCAGTTACCGTTAGCTTCCCTTGAGCTAAGTTCTGAAATTCTGTCATTTTCTGATCATAGAAAAGTTGTGGCAGCCAACGTTGCCTAAAATAGCCTTTAAATTGATCCCAAGTAATATTGGTCTCATCAATGTTTAGTTCAGCTTTACGGCTATCCCACCACGAAGATGCTTCGTGAGAAAGCTGATAGGCTCCCCAAATAGCTTTGGTTTCCTCTGAGAAGTTCCTTATTGCAAAGTACTTCTCCATTTCGCTGAGCCAGTTCTCAGCTCCATCTCCTAATGTGGTGCCATCATACTTAGGTGGACTTATCCTTTTTATATCATTAGTGAGTTCTGCTGCCAATCTGGCCTTTTTGTTTTCTGGTTGGACAGGTGCATTCCCAGCATTAACATCAACACCCATGTCGGGGTTGTCCTCAGGAGGTTGCTGATTATTATTATCAGCTTCTTCATCCTCCTCATTTCCCATCACCTGCTGTTCAAGTACAGCCAAGCGATCTCTTGTGTCCAACAGGGCAGCAAGGATCTCATCAAGTTTCTGGGTTGTTGCCGCTCCTCCTTCAGGTGGAGCATTATTCGCAACGTTCCCCCTTGTTCTAACCATTTTCTGTTACAAGAAAATTCAGGTTTTTATCAGATTATGGACACAATAGGTCCAAGAGCTGCAACCTTCAGCTCTGATACCAAGATGTAACATCCTCATTTTATACCTTAGAACAAGTGAATTTTTTTTTTTTTTTTTTTGATAATTGCATCCTGGTTCTAAATACATAATTTAGAACTCACAAATCAAATAACCATTCATATAACAGACAACCATATGCAGCTGTAATGACTCGGAGTACTTCCGATCTATTCATTCCATGACTCGGTAATCTACCGATCTATTCATGAGTAATAAGAGTTGGTGTTTTTATTTAACACTTTACTCTTGCGGTTCTCTTCCCTACTCTGGGATTCAGAATGCTCTGTCCAAGGAACCTAACTGAATAATTGTTACCATTATTCATCGGCATCTCATCCCTTAGACTAGGTGAATTAGGACAACGCAATCAGCAGCTTGCGATACTTTGGCCAAAGATTTGAAACATACTGTTTATGTCTCGTATTCCTTAATGGCATACTCGTCAATCTGGAATACGTCCTTCACCCCATTCTTATGTTATATAGAATGTCTTATACTGACTACTGTCAGTCCTTCCTTTCTCAACTTAATCACTCGGAGACAGATTAACAAGGTGATAATGTTATATGGATGCCCACGAGGATTAGGGATATGGTGACATACTGGTTCAACCTTGCAGTTCAACCAGTGTGTCATGATACCCCGAATCTCCTAGGCAGCCTTATAACATGACCAAGTTCTTAATCGGACCCTGAGTAACTCGTGCGAGATCAAAGTGTAAATCTTAGCGATCAATGCAAAGGGTGTCGCCATAAGTCACCTGCATTGTTGTAACTTCGAGAAGATCCTAATCTTCTCGGAGGCACAACCCTGCAGTTGACTTGTGTCGTCAACCTTTAAATCCGCCTCGAAAAGATCTACTTAGTAACATGCATTACGCACTTGAGTTTAAATTACTTTAAAGACTTTTCCCTAAGGTTAGCCTATCCCGATCCCTGGATTCTTCGTCTTAAGACGACCTTCCTCTATAAAACCCATTACATGGTAGAGGTATTAAGGTCAAGCTCTCATCAAGGAGTCATTAGAATACTCATGATTCTAAAACAACAGAATTGGACAATATCTCATAACCTTTACTTGAGATTGCCATCTGAACCCCATTAGATTTACATCAGTTCTCCTAACTGAATTTATATCATACTTATTAGTATAAGATATAAATGATTAAGAATCCAATTTAATATTGTCCTGTCATACTCAGGACTAGGGATTAGTAATTTAATTCGGCTTGTTTAGCGTTCTGCTTAGGTTCATTTTTAACCTATCTTTTAGAAAGACAATTGTTTAAATTCAATATTGCTTTCACTAGAACAATAAGATCTGCTAAACACTCATATGAATTCAATCACATTTTCTTGTAAGCTTTCATAGTCAATCACAAAAGCATCCAAATTACACAAGATAACATTGCCACTCTGGTATATAAACCGAAGAAGGTCAACTATCAGAATAAGAATACAACACAAGTATCAAATACTTATTCCCATTCCTGTCAGAACTATATAATTACATTTTATGCAAACAACATACTTGATACAATGCTTAACGGAAAAGTACATCTTTCCACATATAATACATTTAGGAAATCAAGCTGTAATTCATTATAAAACAAATTAAACAATCTGATCAGCCTGTCAGATCTGCATTGCTTTTACCTCTTACGGCAACCATCTGCAAAAATAGTCAACATGAGTCAGTTCGATGAACTGAGCATGATAAGCACTAACTTTTAAAACAATTGCAATCCGTCAATTGTTTTCATTAAACACCCTGTTTAAATGAGATCAATTATCCAAACAAGTAAACATATTCAAAATATGCCTTTATAATACCAAATTGACTACAAACGTGTAACTCTATCAACGTTACAGAATAGTCCTAAACACTTCTCAAATATTTCATCAAATATTAAGAATCAAAGAACGAAAGTATTAAAAACAATTATCTTGAATCCAAGATCAGCAACATTGGACAGATCGTTACTTTCATCAGAAAAGGAAATATCATAACAAATCATGAGTATCCACCAATAAGATACAAGAACAATTCCAACTGTTAGACAGATATCAACAAGTATTATAATAATAAAAGAGAAAGGAACAAATCATTCACACTTCCCTTCACACAAGTTCACTACTGTACCGTCTCCACATATGGAATGCATTAATCCAGTATATGTGTGAACAAGTCCGTCAAACCACAAGAAGAATCACTGTCTTAATAAAAATCGAACACAGCAAGGCTTTTCGACCCAAGTTCGAAATCAAAGAACCTCTAGTATTGCGGTCAACAACAGACTCCATTGCATTAGACAATTGGATGTTTCCCTAAGTCTATGCCAAGACAATCACACAAAATTTCCGAACATGTTCAGTCTCAATCGGACTGGAGTAAACGGAAAGGAAAATAGCAAATCTATTCTCACCTTGGCGCATGCAAGTCTAAAGTATGGTATTCGCGACTCACTTCAACAGAGCCAGAACACGAGATAATTATCCATACTCAAGGAACTCAAATAGTGACAAACGACAGTGTCCAAATATCAGGTTCAATAAGAGACAGAAATACAGGTTACCTTCCAAGAATTCAAATGATTCCGAACAGTAGTAACAAGACAATTAATTGCAAACGATTCCATCTGAGCCCATCAATGGAGCATATTAAAAATCAGGCAAAGCAAATTTAATTACTGATTTCAAAACAAGGAATCCGACTGAACCCTTGCCAATCTTTTACACAAACTTGCACAGACTGAAGAACGTAAAAATATACCAAAAGAATCTGTACCACAAAATCCTTGCGGCACGATGGTATTCTTACGAAATAACAGAGATCGAAATACATATTATTCCCTTTAGTCGCTGGAACAACAATTTCCAATATTCAACTATATTCAACCATAACAAGTGATTCAAACATATAAATCATTCAATCGACTCCACAGAGTCGTTCAGATTAAAACGAATATGAATCTATATTTACATTTCATACTGTTAACGGGTTATTATCCATAACCACGGAACCCAACAACAGTATAAGATAAAAAAATAGTTTAAGAATCAATCTATGCCATTCAAGGTAAGCATTCGACAAGGACCAAGTGTAAGCAATTCAAATACCGATTTTCATAACAAGGGATTCAACCGAGCCTCGTCAAAATTCCCGAACAAGCTTACACATAAGAAACATAAATGCATACCCAGGAAGTCAGTACTAAATTCCATTACAATAACAGAGGTCGTATGACCTGTAACTTCTATATGACTTCCAACGGAATTCATATTAACAAAACTCAAGGATGTATCTATATCCTCAGCAGTGGACTATAGTATACGATTCATTCAGAGGACTCCACAGAGTCGTTCAAAAACAATACATATATCCCTAATGTATACTGTCAACGATAAAATCCCGTTACCACAATAACAAGGGAAAAACAACTTCCACTGGGTCATAATGGCTACTGTAACACAAAAGTTACCTGTTCCCAAGCAAATCTAAAAGACAAAACGAAACCAGACAAGTAACAATAACCACCCCATCAATACCCATGACAGAGCTTACAAGATTCCATTAAAACGGAATAATCAAACAAATGTCCAGCAGTTTCCCTTTCAACAAGTATTCACAACATGCACCGGCGACAAAACCGACATGCATGACAGTGGCCTGTACCCCCTCACAAGAACAATTTAAGGGTTCTCGCTGAGCAGACCGAGCATTCCTTTCTTTTATAATTTCTTTTTTTTGCATAATTAAACCAGAATGCAAAACACAGAGAAATAAAGCCACAGTTCGAATTTAATAAACACCCATCAAGGATAAATGAAAAATCGAACCAGCAAGAGATACAGTGCCAAAATCACACAATGACATCCATAGAAAAACATCTAATTCCTTAAATCATTTGAACAGAGTTGTTCTAATGAAATCACTTGAAAGACAACAAGATTTTTAAAGGTTAGGGCCTAACATGCCTGGATTTTTACTCAAAATTCCGAAGCAGACCACTGGAAGAGCTCAGACTTCCTTTTCCTTTTCCAAGTTCGAGTGACCAACAAAATTTTGCTATCCCCATGACATATATATTTCCCTTGCCAGAGAAAAGAGCTAGATAACCTCATACTCGCCATGCAACACAAAGAAGACTGGTGCGAAGAACCAGTGAACAGGCAGAAGGAAAACCGAAAATCGCGATAAGCCAAACAAACCAACAAACTTCCTGTTTGCATGCCTTCTCGCGAGTTCCGAGCTCGACTACCGAGCACATTGAATGCAATTACACCAACTTTCCCGCTCAAACGCCACTTCCACTGACCGCCAAAGTTGGCGACAGTCAAATAAAATCCCAAGTTCATTTCCAGTTTTGGCGACCTGCCACGTCGGCTTAGGTTAGCTGTTGCTTAAACCTCCGCCATGACCTGTCCTCCATCCTTATCCTTAGCATTTAATGACATAGAAAATGCCGCCCATGGTTCGCACCCCTTCCATAGGTCCCTTTACATTCTTGCTCATAGTTAGGTTAGTATCTTAGGTTAGAATTTAGGATAATACTTATTCTAACCATATTACACGTAGATACTAACTTAGGACATTAACACATAGCCTAGGTCTAGGTTAGATTAACACTAATCTAACCCCTAGGTTAGGTTTAGTCTTAGGTTACTAATCATTTAATAATTCCAGTTAGGTCTGCATTCTGTACACTCAGAAAAAGACCTACATCATACCTTCTTGAACAGGGTTAGCTCCTGTTCTGCCTTAGGCTGCAGAATCATATGTAACCGAATTATTACCTGGTCCACATTCGAGACCTTCCAGATATACTTCCATATCGGGAACCAATCCATTTCACTTGATCAGCCTGAGTCATACTCCTGACTAGCTTATTCAATGCTTCTAGACCTTGCAACCTGTTCAGGGTCTGTAAATTAATTCATCACGAACAAACTTAAAGCAATACTTGGATCAATTCCACTGATCCAAGACTAGGTATTATAGATGGATAACTCTATAATTCATTCCGAGATCAGATTAAACTCAGATACAAAATGAAATAGATAAAAGAGTCTAATCATATTCTGACTCAGTCAAAGATCTGCAAAGAAAATACAGTACATATCAAGCATGATTTCTAAATCGAGGAATACATCCTTTTACAAGAAATCACATATCAACACTTGTATGCTCAGGAGAAAGTAACAACAGTTCAGGGTGTTACAGCTTCCCTTAAAGATTCATCGTCCCGATGAATTGTATTAAATTAACCTTAGGCAATTTATCAGTACACAAATAATGTGCCTTTTCATATTTGAATAGTTCCAGAAATCCATGTACAACACATATCTCATACCCTCTGGTTTTCCTTCATCTGGCATCTTAAAAACAATAATTTCATAAAAGTATGGTCAACAGATCATTATGAAAAAGAGAAGGAAAAGCAATTTTCATCCAGATTTTAGTTGCACTTTCTCGCTAAACTTCCCACTGGATACATTGTGAATATCACGATTTCTTAAATGCAATTGGCGAGTTTCCAGCACTTTGGGTTTAACCACGATTATCCTGGGTCTTGGACCTATGAATTCCAATTTTGAATGTAATATGAAACGTATTTCTTAAGCAAAGAAATATGGAAAACATCATGCATGCGAGATAAATCAGGTGGCAATGCTAAACGATAAGCTACAGGATTGATTATTTCGACAATTTTGAAAGGTCCCACAAATCGAGGTGACAACTTGGCAGACTTGCCAAAAGTTATACAAGTCATACTACTATGAATGTTTCCAAAGATGGAACCCTTCTTGAAGTAATCTTGGATATTATATTTGATTAATGAATATAATGAATAGTTTCAAAAGAACTCATGTAATGGATGTTGATCTGTATATTTCCCTAATGTTCATGTGCATGTTATGGGTTTTCTTGATATTATTCATTGTTTGATTCTAATTTCATTTAGTTGATCATATTATACTATGCTCTGATGCACTAGAGTAGGACTAGTTATTTATCCCAATTCCTAGAATGGGTATGTTCATTTCATATTTATGAAAGAACTCCCTTACCAAGGGTGGTAATTCTCACAAAGCTCACATAAAGGAGAGGCTTGGTGTGTGTGTGCACCTCAGTTGAGATTGTAAACCAATCTGGATGATATGCCAACATGTTTGGGGTTGGTTGTTAAAGAAAGCGGTGAAAAGAGACTACATCTTGGTTCCATTTTTGAGACCTCTTTTCAAAGTGGTTGCGAGAATGGTTCGTGATGACAGAGCACTTGAAATTGGAAAGTATCGAAGCATGGATTAAAAGAATATAGGATCAGTTTTTTGAGATATTTAATACAATACCTGAGTTTTCTACACGTAAATGCGTAAAAAAAACATTTGTATCATGAGTTATATGATACCTTGTTTTGTTGTTTTCTAGTGGATTTGTATGAATGGATTTTGACATATTCATCTACATCAAGCTGGTACTATAGACCTCACATATGGACCCAAGATGAGTATCAGAGGATGTATGATACTCATCTAACTTGGACACATGTTGTTGGTCACTGGTGGGGTAGAGTGTTGACAAGTTACACCTTGGAGTACATGATTTATACGTATTCCTATCTATAGGTTGTTGAGTTTGAGTTATTGAGGGAGCCAAGAGGATTGTTCTTTCATACTATCCCTTTAGTTATAAATATCCTAATCATTACACTAATTTTGAAATCATTTCCTATGGTCGGATAAGCTTCTTTTGAGTGCTGAGAGAGGAAGCTAGAGTGGAGGAAGATGGCATACCTTGAGGATGAAAAGGAGAGGGAAGAGAGATGGCTTGAGTATAATGAAGCTCATGAGAGGGAGTTGAAAAGATAGTAAAAATATGTAGGAGTGATGGATTTATGGAGGTAGATGTTGCGGTAAGGATTTTAGGTTCGCGCAGAGGATGTGGAACTTGAGTATTCTGAGCTACCACCTCCTGGAAAGCGTGAAAGGGAAACCCCTTGGATTTTGGGGAGATCTCATCATATGAATAAAGGAGAAGAGCCTCTGGTACACATTTGAATCCACAAAGTGATTAACCCCTGACACTTGGTTTTCCAAATCTAGAGATAAGTATTAATAACCCAGTTAGTATAAGTAGAAGTAATTGATCACTGCCTAGGAGGTATAATTTTTCATTTGGTACATCCATGAACACACAATCATCTCCTGTGTTTAGAGGTATATATATTTTTATAATGTTATGATAAATTACGGGTAAAAAAAGCTTAGGTGTCACATATATAAGTGACGTGGGACACACATCTAGTAGTGGTGCAGTATCAAAAACTATTGGCATGCAGTTTAGCACGATAGTGGGGACACACCGCGTGATCACTTTAGGACCTTTACCAACTATGGGAGGTGGATCTGGTAGGTTAGGTAGGCATATCAACTAGTAGACCTAGTGGACCTGGTGGATCTGGAGGATCTTGGTGTGTCAGGAGGAGTAGGTGCACTGGTGGGTCTAGCGGATTTGGTGCTAGAGGCAATACTAGGGGGGAACTCCATGTTCTGGATCAGGACGGACAAGGGCCTCAACCACCTCAACACAGTGTTCTTTGAAATGTCTTTGCATCTAACTAGATTACAAAGGTGTTGAGGATTTTGCATATCATGTACATAAATGAGAATTTCTATGGTACGCATGAAGGGGATCACTACCCCAGAATGGAAGGTAAGTCAGTTTGCAATGACATTGCAATGGTACACTGATAGTTGGTACCAGAAGTATGACGCTCATTAGACAATAGTAGAATATACTACGCTCTGTAATGCCTTATTAGCTGAATTCCATATTCCCGAGTTTGAATAGAAGAGCATTAATGCATGCTAAAGGATATTCAAAAAGGTATGAAAGAGAGTGTGTGAGAGTATGATGCATGAACTTTAAAACTCTCTTTTCAAAAAAAAATTATGATATTAATCCTTCTTCATCATGCTCAATGGTTTTTTATAGGATTAGTAATGTCGTTCAGGAAAGCATCGTTGTCAGCATAAGAATTTCACATACCCACAGTGAGGCCTTGGAGGTTTCCTTATGTGATTGAGGCTATGGAAATCATGGATACCAGTGTTAGTTATTTTATTAAAGCTCATGGATTGCTGCCATGACAAAGTAGTTGGAGAAGCTATCTACAAACTCGACACATTAGACTCCCATAGTGGCCTATGGTGCATGGATTGTGAGGTAGAGGGGCATACAAAGGACAATTTTCTTCAGATATCGGTACATGTGCCATGACTGGTAGAGTTTGAGATTTTCCATGGAGATCATGATGTAAGTATGTGTTTGCTACTACTGTAACACACGATCCATAATAATGTGTCTTACTATTGCAAGATTTGAACCTCTACTACTGATGACACTAAGGATTGTAGATTGATCAACCAAATACATGATGACATTGATATTGGTGTGTGCTAGACCAATGTTGCAAATAATTCCAAGGATGATGGTCATCACTATGAAGGACATGCAGATGGAGGATCTTTTGGAAGAGGATTTTACGGAGAATTTAGTGGTTGTGGAAATCACGGAGGTGGAAGAGGTGAATTCCCTTTCAGAATTTGTTATAACTATGGGTTTATAGATAATTATAAATTCACATGTCATGACCTTCTATAGTGCTCTTTGTGTGGGAAAAATCACAAGTATGAGGAGTGTCTGGAGCTATTTGAACACATGAGCCAACAACAATGGAAAGACACGGGTCTCAAGATGGTAAGAATGAAGAAAGCAGACTCGCAGTGGATACCAATGGTGGTGCGTGAGTCAAATTTAGAACATGTACTAGTGACGATGCGAGATAAGGTTGTGTGTGCCAGGTAAATACCAAAGTAGATACCCACTTATTACAAGAGAAGAGGTGTTATATGGGAAGTATCCAGACCCTACCCATCAGAAGGAAGTTTATCAAGAGACCATGGACATAATTAGAAGTCTTCAAGGGGAAATTCAGTGTCTAAAAGAGAAGTCCATGAATTTGGATAGAAGAAAAGCACTGAAGATCCTCAGTCAGATATAGGTGATGTCAGAGATGTGTGTAAGATGATGCGCTAAGATAATATCACTCCTATGTTAGGAGAATGGTTGATGGATAAGATACCAAGTGCTAGAGGGGAGTACGAGACACATGTTTTGCATGCTAACCTTCCTCCCCATAGCCTTGACTATGAGAAGGAGACTACCTTGAATGCATTTGTTGATGGATGGCTCCTAAGTAATAATCTGATTGACACAAGTGTAGAAGTTAATGCTCTCACTCTGGATGCCTGGAATCAAATGTGAAGGCCCCCATTATAGCCATCTTCAAATGTGTTGTATATGGCTAGTAAGACAAAGGTAATTTCCATTGGTGTTCTAAAGGATGTTGCTATCACTACCCAAGTGGAAAAATTTATTGCAGACTTTGAAGTCTTACCGCTTTTTGAGGCAGACAACTTTCCAGTGTTGCTTGAGAACCCATGGTACCATAAGAACAATGTTGAATTACATTTCAAAAAGGGTTATATAAGTTTTGAGAACAAGGAGGAACGTTTTATCATTCCATTAAAATATGGGAATTCAGCGCCCTATACTGAGCCTTTAGGAGAAGAAGACCTAGAAAGAATTTATGTGTGCACTATCAGGGACCCTAAGGTTGTGCAACCAATAAAAGAAGGAATTTTTCAGTGGGAAGACACTCAATTTATAAGTGATACAACTAGTGTGGCATGTGACAATTAGGTACATAGGACATATGAGTTAGTTAGAAAGTAGTTAAAAGGCTCTATGACGAGATTAACAAAGGCTCGCTCAGTCAAGCACCTAGGAGGAAAGAAGTTACCAATTTATTCTAGGGGAGCGGACCCTGATGTTTTCCTACGTGAAATAGAGACCTAGTGGAGATGTGAGATCAAAAAGAGAAGGATGCTAGTGTATACCATGGTTGGAACTGTAGCACATTGGTGGGTGACCCATCACAATAACCTTCTAGAGTGGCACAAAGTGAGAATCGCATTCTTTGTTAGGTTTTTCCAGAGCAATGCACTTACTATCATACAATATTACAATGGGAAGGAACCTACCTCATTTCACATCCAAGCATGTGAGAAGGACTAGATGAAATTCATGGAATCCTTTCCACCTTCTTTATGGGTGCATAAGCTTTACTCCAATTTATAAGGTTACGCACTTGCATGATACATTCACTCATAGATATGTCATCAGATAGGAAACTAACATGAGTTGACGACTAATTTCCTTCAAGATTTTGAATATTAGAGTACTAAGTCATTGGTGGATGAGTCGTTGCAGGGTGTTACACACCTAACTATGGGAGATAGTGCCATGGAAGAGGATAGAATAATATAATTATTGGGTGAACCTAGCTTAGAAGTGTGCTTTGATGAGGAATAATCAGAGGATATACAACTTGAGAACACTTGCATGGAAAAAGAGAAAGGAAAGTTGTTTTATGTGATGAATGGTGAGGATGTGGAAATTTTGGATGTTAACAGTACTTTGGCATGCATGAGGTTATGGATAGTGCTGATGAGCAAGCGTACACTTACCATGAACCCTTGAAAACCAATAAGGTTGACATTGTTTTGGAGGTGGAACCTAAAGAGGATGCTATTGGAGATTACTAGACAGAGAAGGAGGTTTCAAAGATCATTGATCTATTGCACGAGTTTCAAGATTTATTTCTCTATGGGTACCATGAGCTTAAAGTATTTCACCACTCATTGGGAGAAATGAAGATCAAGTTAAAGGAAGGATTGAGCCCAATTCGGAAGAGACCTTATCGAATGAATCTGAATCTTTGTGTAAAATTTAAGAAGGATATTGAAAAGATGATCACATTAGGCATTATTGAGGTTGTTGAAGAATCAAAATGGATAAGTGTAATGGTCATCAGCATTAAGAAGGATGGGAGGATAAGGATTTGTGTTAATTACAAGGATATGAATGTGGTATGTGTTATTGACACTTTTCCAACCCCCTTCACTGAGGAGATCTTGGAAGGAGTATCTAGGCACAAGATCTATTCTTTCACAGACGGATTCTCAGGATATCATCTAGTTAGAATTATAAAGGAGGACCAAGAAAAGACAACTTTTTCCATTGAATGGGGAATCTTTTCCTAAATGGCCATGCCTTTTTTACTAAAGAAGGTGCAGGCTATGTTTTTGCGCATTGTGGTGGAGGTATTTCAAGACTTCATCCATAAGTTTCTTTAAGTCTACCTTGTTGATTGGATTGTATATGGATTAGTGAGGGACCATTGTGAAAATCTGAGGCTGATGTTTGAAAGATTTTGGTAGTTGAGGATATCCCTCAACATTAAGAAATGTGATTTTGCTACTCCATTTGGGACCCTATTGGGGCATAGCATATGTAAGGAAGGCTTGCTGGTGGATCCTGCCAAAGTTACCATTATTATGGGATTGAGGGAACCTAACATCTAAGGCATGGTGTGTGGATTCCTTGGGCATACGAGGTATTACTAGAAATTTATTACGTAGTATGCCAAGATCACTACACCGCTGGAAAATTTACTAAAACAAAAAAGTAAATTTCACTGGGGAGAGGCATAACAGATTGTGTTTGATACATTGAAGAATAGGCTTATGACTGTGCCCATATTATGCTTTCCTTCTTGGGATAAGCCATTCACTGTACATGTTGATGCTTTAGGGATGAAAATTGGAGCAATATTAACACAACCTGGAGAGGGAATTGTTGACCACCCCTTGTGATTTTCTAGTAGGAAGCTAACCCCAACAGAACTGAACTACACTACTATTGAGTGCAAGGCATTATCAATGATCTACATACTACACAAAATCAAGAAATATCTATTGGCATTGCCCTTTATATTCTACGTGGACCACATGGCATTGAATTACTTGGTAAATAAGCCCATTTGAAAAGGGCGCATATGCAGGTGGGTCCTGTTGCTTCAAGAATTTGAGTTTACGGTTGTTGTGAAACCAGGTAAGAGTAATTTGGAACCTAACCATTTATTAAGGATTGACTCAGGGGGAGGACGTGTAGAGCATTGAGGATATAACTCCATACGCACAACTTTTTATATTTTGGTGTTTTCCCTCTGACTTGGAAGATATTATTGTGTTTCTCAAAAAGGTGTGGCATCGGAGGGAATGAAGACTTTGTAAAGGAAGTAGTTAGGCATATAGGTCATGCCCTACATGTTAATTAGTGGAGACTTCTAAAAGCTAGGCCACGATGATGTTTTGCATCGGTGTGTGTTAGATCAAGAGCGTGTTACAATTATGGAGGAAGCACATGGTGGAATTGTAGGAGGACACTATGCAGGGAGTGTAACCACATGTAAGATCCTTCTAGAATAATTTTAGTGTGAAATGATTTTACAAGGATTGTATCGAGTATTGCAAGGCCTGTGACCACTGTCAGCAGCTTGGTAAGCCAGGGAAAAGAGATGAAATGCCAATAATATTGATTGTCAATGTAGAACCATTCAAGAAGTGGGAAATTGACTTCGTAGGCCCTATTTCCGTAGCTGCATTAAGGATGGGTCTGCGCTATATCATTACATGAACCGACTACCTTACAAGGTGGTTAGAAGTGGCGCCTATAAGGGATTACATAATGGTAACAACAACTAGGTTCTTGTGGGAAAATATAATCAGTAGATATGGATGCCTGTTGAGCTTAACAAGTGATAGGGGTACTCATTTATCAAATGATACAATTAAGATCTTGTTAGAATAATTCACAGTATCCCACCACAAGACTACCCCTTATCACCCACAAGCTAATGGGACTATTGAGGCATTTAACAAATTTTTGAATCACACGTTAACCAAGATTTATGATGTAGGAAGAAAGGATTGGGATGATAAAGTTTCTACTTTTTTATGGTCATATCAAACTACTTATAAGAGACTGAACAAGGCCACACATTTTCAATTGGTGTTTGACACAGAAGCCATGTTACCTATTGAATTCATGTTACCATTGATGTGTATATCATGCGTAGGAGGATTATATGATGAACAAGCACTTGAGGAGAGGATTGATAAGTTAATACAGTTAGATGAGAGGCGAGCTATTGCCCACTGGAGTCAAAAAATAGAGAAATCCATATAGAAGGCATGGAATTATAGACACATCAAAAACAAATAATTTAAGGTTTGGCAGATAGTTCTAATGTATGATTCTAAGATTTTGCGCCATCCTGGGAAATTAAAATTCCATTGGATGGGCTCGTACATTGTATCCTATATACTTTATTCAGGCACTTGTCAACTACAAGTGTTGGATGGAACGTGATTAGTAGGTCATTTCAATGGAAGTGGAATGAAGCCTTACTTTAAATAAGTCTTCTTTGTGTTTGTAAATAAGACAGTATTGCTAGTTAGACTAGGTTTTTCTTTGTTGCAGTTTCCTTTCTTTGTGTTTCCCTTTCTCATTTCTTTGTGTTGTGTGCATTTTTGCATTAGTAGCCATTTATTATTTTCAAAAAAAAAAATGCACAGAGGACCGTACATCCTTTTTTGTGGGGTGAAGTGATGTGCAAGTTCCGGAAGCTATGGTTACGGATAGCCCAAGTTGAAAAATCAAAAACATGTGGATTGGAAGATTGCGCATGACAAAGGTGAACATAAAGAAAGATTGGTGTCAAAAGGATTTGAGAAACCATGTACATGGGTAAAAGCGCAAGTGCAAACATGAGATAGGAAGTAGAAATAACTTGGTCCAAGACATAGAAGAAGAATTGACTTTGGCATGGGAGAAAGCACAAAGAACTCTGTGGTTGAGGTAATTACATGTCAGAAGATTGTGGAAGTTTTGGTGTAGGATTGAGCACGGAGGAAAAGTACTGATGGTTGGCACTGGAAAAAAATTACCTTTATTGCAAAAGTACATTGGTAGGTGGTATTTCATTTATCACGGATAAAATCAAAAGTTATAAATAGAAGATCGGGGGTACATTATTTTCTACATTGTATTTTAAGTTATCAAAGAGATCTCGCAAACTAGGGCATCCTTGCGAAGAAATTTTGAGAAGAGTTGTGAATATTTGCATGAATAAATATTTTGATTAGTGAACCAGAGTGGAAATAAGTACACGAGCGTAAGCACAGAATGTTTTATGGAAGAATATCGTAGGTGTTACGTCGTCTTGTGGAAAAAGGGTTTTCCAGGTTAGGGTTGCATAGCAAGGGCATGAGGTTTGAAGGAATTTTTTCAAAGGAGTGGAGCCACAAAGTTAAGCAGAGCTAGGATCAGGAGAAAGGAAGAGTTGTAAGGACCCAATGAAGGAATGGCACTAAGGAAAGTGTAGACACCAAAATTGGGTCACACTCCCCTTGGTCCCTCAACAAATAACCAACTTGAACACACTCACCTAACCATGGCCCCTTTCACCCCACTCTAATATTAATTTAATTAATTTAATTCATGATCTCATAATACCTATTATTTAAATATCCTAATTAGATAATGCCCACACATCCACCTCACCTATACACCTCATCTAGCCACCTCACCCTAAGACCTATTCTTAGTATGTTTCCATAACTAACTAAGACCTACCTAAACCCTAAAAATCAAAGCCTACATTCCCTCTAACCACATTCCCACCCATTAGAAAGGAAGATTCCATTCTAATCCATGGAAGGAAACTAACAAGATCCAAGAAAATTGAGGGGATCTGCCCATTTTAGAAAACCTAGGAAATCCTGCCCTAACCGACGTCTAGTAACCATAAACCACCGCCGGTCAACCCAGAACTACCGTTGGTTACCATTTAATCCCTAAAAAACCTAATTTCAAGGTTGACACATCTTTTGAGAGTAAGATACGAAACCAGAGCTGCATGCAAGTAGAACTAGCATTTGTACATGCATCAGAGCATCCACAACCAGCACCAGAAGCAATTACAGAGCCATTTTCCTTCACAGGTGCATCCGGGGAAGCGCCAATATCACACCAAGTTCCTTCCATTTGATCACCCACCATTTCTAACCAAACATCAAGCTCGTACAACAATAAGTGTTTTTTTGACAAGCACTTGTCCATTGTCATTTTAGTAGACTCTTTTGCTTCTGTTATTAGTTTCTACTCCCATTCCCATTCCCCCCACCATTTACCTCCATGAAAACTTGACCATCCCTTCACCCACACCATTGAACTATCCATACCTGGAGTTTAATTACCCTTGAGTATACCTAAGACCTATTCAGACCTTGCCATTGCCCTTTTCATTTCCATTTAGCATCGAATCTGTCACCACACCAAGTTTTTCATAAGTTTCATGTACCCCAACCATACCAACGTCGATTACCCATAACCATCGCTAGTTAACCTAAACCAACATCGGTCATACCAGACCAACGTCGATCTCTGTGTTTTTCACTTATACTAAGAACAAAGCTTAAAATCACCACCAAATACCCAAAACAGCCTAGAACTAGACCTTGAACAATACCAGTACTCTGACAGAGACCTTAACCTTCAGATTCAGTCATAGCTTAGCCTGTTGTGAACGAATTTTCTTATTATAGTCGAATGAGATACCTAAATCATTTTAACTAAAGTAGGATTTCTTTTATTGTTAACATTGAGTTGTTTTAAACAGTGAATTGACAACCGTCTAAGGAGTATCACACTTCCTGGATCTAGCACAAGCTAAGAAGTCCATTGCATATACTAATTAACTTTTATTATGTGGTCTTGTTTTCTATTTCAGGTAGTTCCTCCAAGCCAAAAGGAAGCTCTCACGATCAGTTGTGGATCAATAATTCATACGCGCACAACAACCTAGAACCAACATTTTAACAGGTATTCCTCCTAGCCTTTTACCCTTATTTGTTTCATCAATATTCAAAGAAACGCTCTAGAATCAGGTGAAACATTTTGGCACGCCTGGTGGGACCCATTCAGGGTTCTTTGTATTTTTTCATTTCTAGGTGAAAAGCTGCATGTTTTTTTCCTTTCTAAAAGGTTCTCACATTAAAATTTCTCCTCTGGAATCTTCTCTTCTTCTATTTCTAAAAGAAATCATATTTTGGTGCTTTAAAATGAAAATTTCTTTCTTCTCATTAGTATCACATTAGTGAAAGAGCATCCCTTCTCTTGTTCATCCTTTTGTGTCATCGAATTCAATATTTTGATTTGGGTTTAAAAATCATTTCATTTCATTCTGCTTTTCTGGATTATCTCACATTAATTGAGGGCAACCTATACGCTGGAAGTCATTCCCTGCTGACAGTTGACAAAAAAATTGTAGAAAGCACACTTTCTATCTCTCTCTCTCTCTGATTCTTACCAACCTACACAAATTCAAAAATATACACATTCTTAAATGACATCTTTCCTGGGAATTTCTATCAACGATCACACTGATAAGAGGATTGGCAGGTACTCCCCCAACTCATTACATCTGTCAAGTCATACTTCAGAGGAAGGCCCACCCCCGTCATAACATACCTAAAACCTCTCCTTGTAGATCTCCTTCTTCATAGGAAGCCA
The DNA here is from genome assembly GCA_019776745.2 of Taxus chinensis. Taxonomy (NCBI): domain Eukaryota; kingdom Viridiplantae; phylum Streptophyta; class Pinopsida; order Cupressales; family Taxaceae; genus Taxus; species Taxus chinensis. The sequence continues at coordinate 882,891,459 of CM034150.1, forward strand.
TCCTCACCAAAAATTCTATTCTAAATTTCATGAGTCAGTCCTTAATAGCATAAGATGAACAAACATAATGGAAAAATGCATTCTTAGGATCGTATTTTTCTTAGTGTTTCTACTTGGCTTGCATTTTGAGGTGAGATACCATGTTCTTCATTTTATTATTTCCCCTTGCACGCTCCTCATCATAGTTGGCGTATTCCAAATTCATCTAAGTGTGCTTTGACCCTATCTTTATCATTCTCAGCATTCTGGGTTTGATTCCATATTTGATTTTAACTCACAACCACATTTTCTTTATTTTTGTTTCAATTTCATAGTAACCGATGTTTTTCCAGTGACTGTCATCGGTTACCTCCTGACCATACCTCAGTTTTACCCAACAGACATAATTTTACTATTATTTTGGTTAACCTACCCAGAAGGACACCAAATTCACCTTCTTCGTTGTTCATAGTCTCTGTCACTCTCATTATATTCACTATCCTGGTAAATTCCATCAGCATCTTGTCTACTTAGCAGATTGCCAAGTTTTTTCCTTGTTTTGACAAACTATCCATTTTCCACAATGACCGACCGCAGTTACCTATGACCGGCGTCAGTTTACCCTAACCAAAATCGGTTAGCCTATTCAAAATTCCAGCTGACATTTTGTTCCTAATCCAACTACCACTGCCTATTTCTCCTATCTCTGTTGTATTTATGTGTCATCTACAGAAAGTAATCCTACCACATTAGTACTTGTTCACATGGTGTTGACACATAGCCAAGCAAACACCCTCATATTCCACGCCAGTTGTCAACCACTTCCACCTAGTCCTTTGCCACCTTCTATTTTATCCCCCATCGATCCTACCCAACCTATCACTATCTCCATAGGGGACGAGGAGTTCACACAACTCCTTAACCAAAACCCTGTCGCCTTACAATTTTATCTTTCCCATTCATCCACTTGAGATGCCTTGGGTTAGTTGATATATGACATGCCCGTATCTATCCCCTTGATGCTCGTTCCTACTTCTGCTTCAGTGCCATATGGCTCCACGCTACCCTCACCTGACTTGACCCCAGTTGTTTCGTAGCTAGGCCCCATACTTGATATGATTGCCACATCTGCCACATCTGTTGCACCCGCCACATCCACTATACCTTTACCAACCACCCAGAACGTAACCTCATCTACACCTATTGTCTCACATATACCTGTAGCTACACAACCACCCCCAGTATCGATGACCCCTACCCCTTTTCAAAAAATTATTCTTTCTATTCCATCGTTCTTAGCCCCCATTAATACTAGGGTCACTGTTAGTGCAAATTCACAACACCCCCAAAATGGCCTTCAAATTTGCTGTAGAAAAATGGTCAATTTGGTGTGAATGCACAACATGGATTTTTCCCTAAGTGTGGGACCTTACAAATTAGGAAAACTCTCTAGATTGAGGCTGGTTCCTACTGCTCTATTTAGGTGTATGCATGCAATTTTTTCAGAGGTTCTGATTCAAAATTCCTACTCTAAAACTACCAAGGAGATAGGGTTGAGAGAAAACATGGAAATGGAAACAAAAGTAAAAAAAAAACGGAAAGGTGATACACCAAAAGAGTGCTAAACTCCTTGCTTTACAAATTAGACATAGATCATGAAGATTGCAGCACCAAAACATGCACAAATTACCAGAATGCAATGAAGGATCATAAGACAATGATAAATGCATGAGAGGACTGAAAATTGATCACAAAACATACATTATCATTTCCAAGATTTGATACAATACATTGCAATAGAAAAGATGCCAAAAAACAAACTGTAGTCTCTATGGGAGGTCTAAAACTCCTTAAAATCTACCTACTAAGGAGACAAGAAGGGCTTACAAGAGCAAGAATGTCCAACATTTCAAAGTGAGCCAAATCTAGGTTTTATCGATCAAATAGAAGAAAAAAATGTGGAAAACATGGGAAAATCAATTTGAAACTCCAACCACAAAAAGATCCATTTAATTATCCTGTAAAGTGATGTGTTTCCATGAAAAAACCCATACTTCATGTACATTTCTTTACAGAGTAAGAAAGAGGCCCATACTTCATTGATTTTGGTGGTTGGGGTTCTTTTCTATGTTTTTAACATACCAGAGATGTTTTCCCATTTTCCCCTACAAATCTCCATTAAAATTCAAAATTGAGGGGTCAAATGTGTAGATAATTTCAACACCTTTCCAATGACACCAAAATCATGAAAAACCAAGCTTTGGTTCGAAAGATATGGCCCTCTGAAGATTTAGGGAAAAACTAGTAAAATAGAGTCGACGGGGTCAAACTTCAAATTTTTCCATTTTGGAAAAATTTCCCAAAAAAATCAGCGCCTCCGCCACCCGAGACACGTGTCGGCTTCTGGTTGATCCACATGTTTAAAATCACATTCTACCCATTTTGCAAAATTGGAAAATTTTCCAAAAAACCTCCACGCCTCCGCAGCTCTGAGACACGTGGCACCTTCTAGTTGCTTGGTGGGAATGCACTCCATTTTTTACCTTTCTACCTTTTAATCAGTTTGGAAAATTTTACCAAATTCTCCCGCTAGCCCGACCTCCACCATTGATGTGTCCACATGACACTATTCAATTGGTTGATGGGCCCATGCGTATAATGCACGAATTTAAGTTTTTGTGCTAAAAGGCAAAATTTCAACTTTCCTCCGACCCCCGCATTGGTGCTGTTGACGAGGACATGTGGCCCCTCCTGATTTGATGTGGGGGCCTTAACAATTTTTTTCCATTCCTTTCATGGGATTTCAGGCTGAATTTTTCCTTTGTGCCCTTTTTGACCAAACACCAAAACTAGAAATCCCCTCGACGCCCGCCACTCTGCCAATGACACGTGGCACTTTCTAATTGGTTGCGGGCCTGCCTAGGGAAAATTTCCCCTCCAAACTTCGTCGGGCCATAACTTGCAAAATACAAGGAGTTAGAAGGACTTCTTTACCTTTATGGAAAGGGGAAGAAAAATCCTATCTAATGAAGCCATTTCCAGAATCTTTAGATTCCCTGAAGCATTCCAAAAATTCATTTAAGTACCTGCAAAGGAAAATGAGGAGGAGTTACCAAAAAATAAGCATGGGCTTATTTTGGATAATAGTCACCATGACCCTTCCACCTCCATATACATACTATCAATAGCCTCGTGTTTCATCCATCATTCATTCTAGGTATGTACCCCCTATTTCACTCCCTCCTTCTCAATATACCTATACGGCATCACCATATACTAGAATGCCACCTCCATCATATGTCCAACACCAACCTCCTTACACTACAGGAGGTACCCGGCCATCACAACCTACCAACTACCTAATCAAGTTAATGATGGACAAGATGTAAACATTGGAGGCATCAGTTTCTGTCTCCCGCAACACTCTCACCTATGATGAGATTTGTAACAAGCCCATACACCTATCCATTCCTATCTATCCATATCCCATACATTGGGAAATGCCTAAATTTAACCACTTCAACAACAAAGAAGACTCGTAACAACATTTGCGGTCTTGCAAACATGGGTGTTATCTAATCACTCATGATGATGCTTTGCTTCTGAGGACCTTTCCCATGTCTCTGACTGGGCCCGCATTGGATTGGTATAGTGGGTTATCTAGACATTCTATCTTCTCATTTAATCAGGTGGCCCAAGCCTTCTTAGATCACTTCTCCATCAATTTTGTTAAGAATGTTACCATGACTAACCTATACTCTACTCGTCAATATGATGACGAGTCTATCGTAGATTTTTTCACTCGTTGGCATAGCCTAATCAATCAAATCACATTCCAACTACCACAAACCAAACTCATAGATCTCTTCACGTGGGATTGTGCTAGACATATCTCACCAACCCTACAGGTGCAGACTTTATGAATCTTAGATGAGGCATTTACCATGGCACGAAAGCTAGAGATTCAGGCCATCGAAGAAAAGAAAATTCAATTACGTAATAAAAAGTCAACATTTAAGTCAAATGATGCCTCTTCTTCTTCGAAACCATAGAAAAATTATTCAAAATCCAAAGGAACCACTAACTCAGTGGTACTCAAGGCTGGCCCAGCTCATCCATCAAATCAGGCTAATCCCTCATCTAATCTTTCTCTTGTCCAGACCTTTCAATTCAAATGGGAACAACAGAAATACACCCCAATTGGGGAGCCTCATTCTTCTGTCTTAGAAAATCTCATTAAATTTGGGGCCATCACCCTTCCTCCTGTAAAACCACACACTGGTTTTGATCCTTCTTGCCCCACACCCGCATGGTACAAAGAGCACGACTTTTGCAACTATCACAGGTAAAAGGTCATAGTGATGGAAATTGCGTCACTTTCAAGAACATTGTCTAGGAAATACTTGAGAAAGGAGAGATAACCTTGGATAAACCTAATGAACCTGCCAATCAAAACCTACACATCTTCAAGAAACCATTCCCTAATCATGCCCCTTCTTCTAATCAAATTGGAGAGACCTCAACTAATGATAGCCATACCGGCGAGGTCCATGCTATTTTCAGTGACGTGTTAGTTGCTTCCCAATTACCTCGTATTCCTTCCATAGAGGAAATCCTAGCCTGAGGTCCACCTCCTACACTTGAACCCATTTCACCTATTCCTCCACCCACAGAGGAACACCCTTCGTCTCCTCCCTCACCTGTGAAGGAGCCTTTTGTTAACATTAAGACCATTTCACCTTTGGCTTCTCCACCTAGAGAGTCGTCACCCACAGTACCTCTCTGACCCATAGAAGATGCTTGTTTACCTCCTCCGGCCATAGAGGAGTAGCCATTATCTCCTCCACCTATCAAAGATCTAGTAACAATGTCGTTGCCTTTAGGTGACCATTCTCCATTAGCTACCCAAGATCCTACAGATTTACTTTTGGCTCTCTTACCCATAGAAGCTGAAAGCTAGCAAATTCCCCATTTCTAAGACACATTTTAAAGGAATCACCATTAGATCCACATCAACCCCACCTAAAATAGTGTCGTTCTTACGATTAGACAACTACCTATATTATGTGGATAGAGCCTTACTTTGGGGGGCGTCTTCTGCTTCCTGTCTCAACAAAAATGCAGATGTCACTCGCTGACACTTCCACTATCTATCCAAAAATATTTCGACCGATCAAACCAAACACAACCAAAACTACCAAAAATTCTCCCACAATTCCACTTATGGCTCAACTCGCACCTCTACCCATAACTCAACATACTTCTATATCCAGAACTACACCTATATCATCTTCCTTGCCTAAACCTATTACTACCTTAGGGGTCATCCCAATGGCCAACCTTACTCATCCACCCATCAAATTAGATTTAGCTACATCCTCCAAAGCCAACACCAAGCTTAATCCAACATCCAAATAGAAGAACCAATTCCATAGATCTCATACTCCAACCTCACCAATCACACCTTCATCACCTTCACCCCTTCCATCCATCTTAGGACCTCACCCTTTTAGCCTGGTTAAGAAACCTCCACCCACCGGTAAACTAAAAACGTAGTAGCCCATTCCGCCCTCGCAAACCTCTAGCATACCCAAGCACCCAACACAACTTCCGCCCACACCTGCAACATTTTTACCACCCATACTTTCAATACCATCAATAACTTCTTCACTACCCACAACACGTTCATCCTCTTTCCCTCATATCTCCTACACGACCCACGCCGTCTACCTTCACGACACCTTGGTTATCCCCTATGGGTAATTCACCTTCTTTCACCATCTACTTTTCCCTCTAGATATCGTGCACCTGTATCACCTTTACCCAAGTAGGTGCAACCTAAAGACAAAAATACACTACCCTCCAATAAGGTAGTCAAACCAACCACACACTCTCTTGCCAGTTCATCTACCATACCCCTACCTAGGCAAACATGACCAACACTTAAGACCCACACTGGCACCTAAAACCATAGCTCAACCCACTCCTCCTTTTACAAATAACCTTCCTAAATAGTCAGCCACACCTACATCCAAACCCACATTCACCTTCCATTGTGATCCACTAGCGGGATCCTATGCCAAAATATTAACCAACCTTCTTGAAAATTTTGTCATCACACTACCGCATCTCAGAAATTATGACCCACTCAAACCCAAACCAAAGGGGTTTGACAACACCAAAACTTTTGCCTACCATCGTGTGTCAGGGCACGATGTAGAGAACTGTAAGGCTTTGAAAATTGTTCTTATCTAGTTGTGTCCTCCTGAAGAAAACTTTGACGATGTGTTGTCCTCTCGAAGTTTGCCCTCTGTTGGAAAGTTAAAAATTGAAAAATTTTGAGTTATTCACCTTTTTTCTGTTGTTCTGGTAAAGGGTGTAAAATTCAAGAAGTTGGAAAAATCTATGTTTTTGGAGTCATTTTTGTGATTTATGGGTCTATCAGACATTTTTGTCCCAGGTGTCCCAAGTTCATTCGAGCTCCCTATTCGCCGATCAGCTGCTTTACCCAAAATCTATTTTCTTGCGGGCCCATCGGAACTTTTTGTTCCAAATGTCTCAAGTTTGTTCAGGCTCGTTGTTCACCTATCGCCCACGTCAGCCACATCACACACTTCGCATACTTTAGTACCTCATGTCTCGAAAGTATTTGTGTATTCTATCCCCGCATTCCCCGCATCGGCCGAGTCACTCTTTTCACATCCCGCGTGTCCCAAATGAACCAAAAACCATCCGGGCTAATTTTCCCCTCTCTTCCCAAATGCTTGCTTTTTGAGTTGGTGGATGTGTATTTAATGCACATTTATGACCTTTCTCTCTCCTAAATGGCTATTTAATAAACTATCCCCTACGCATTTCTGCACACTACTTTCTCATTACCAATTGCTCATACCCTCACAATTGAAATTTCTCTGTGTGTGTACCCATTTCCACCTGCAATTCCATCAAGAGTTCAAGCTATGAATTTGTTTCCCAAATTGCTATCAACATGAAGATTAAGTTCCAAGGTCAGCAAAAAATTTTGCCTTTTGTGTCTGTCTTTCCCGATATCGGAGATAGTGAAGTCCATCACCTAGATTTTGGAGATTTCTGGACTAGGTTGACAGACCCAAACCCCTCTCCTATGGCGCAAATGATTAACGATAGTGGCTTGGTGTATGCTGTTGGTTTCCCAATCTCAGTGCAATGTGCAGACATGATACTCACCTGCGGTGCTCACTTCAATCCCAACTCAAGTGAACTAACTAATGTGCATGGGGAGCTCATCACCAAGCTTGACGCAGCCACCATTAATGCTACCCTAAGGATTCCCAAAATGGATAATTCTATAGTCATTTCCCAAAACCTGGCACATGCACTCTTCAACCAGGATAGTGAAAAATACAAGGCAAGGGTGGTGAAGTCGTGGCTAAAACACACTAAAAAGTAGGTGTCCCATCTATCCAAAGCTCTGTTTCATTCTGATTTCAATGAGGAACTATCAGATTTCATAATCTTGTTAGCTCGGGTCATGGGCTTACCCTATACCAACGAGTTCCATTTCTGGATGTGCCCAGTTATCAACATGGTGTGTGAGGGTACTCAGAACATCAACTGGGCAGAAATCATCAGCATGAACTTGACAGAATAGTTGTCCAATGTACAGCAAACCAAGAAGTTTTACATGACTTCTTATCTGATGTATACCCTAGCAACATCAAGGCAATGGTTTGGCTTCACATATATTGATGCTCACAAGGGTGATCCTATATATGCTTACTGCCCTCAATTCACCCTGGACACTAGTAATCGTAACTTTAGGAGGGTGAATGATGCTTTCACCATGTACATTGCAAGACTTCTGGAGAGTGACACTGCAAGCAGGTTCTCTGATGAAGCCATGAGCCTAATAGCGAAGTACAGTGCCTACTTCATCCAGTTCATAAAATTTTCTTATATCAGGCTAGCAGGCTATGAGAGCACCCCTCTCAAGCTCCCTATGTTTTGTAGTGATAAAATGGCCTTGATCGAGATATGCAGGAAATTGGAAAAATTGCACAGAACCTGTAGGGATAATAAAATCACTAGTTTGCACTTTCCCATATCTTTGGGAAACTACACCTGCAAGACAGCTTTGGATGCAAAAAACATAGAGAGAGCCCTAGCTCCCATCACTGTCCATTTCTTCAGGCCCATAACTTGTTTTGATCATAGGGAAGACATAGAAGACTATTGGGCTGACTATGCTGATGATTTTGAGGCAAGGAGGAGACATTATGGTAGGTTTTCTCTTCAGCTAATTCAGGAGCTTAACTTATACCAAGTTTTGAAGGGCTTCAGGATGACAACTCTGACTTGTTATCATATGAATATGATACCTTGATCAAACACACTCCCTTGGAGGATTTTGATTGGTTCAAAAAAGAGAAGGATGATCTGGCTGAAATCCTAGCCCCTGTCCTAGTAAGAACCAAAATCTAGTTTGACAGAAGATTTCGTGAGCTTAGAAAGCATTCAGGAGAGTCCTCCTCCAAGGACATATCAACACCAAGGACAGAGGCATAGACACCCAGTTCAGAAGTACCTATACAAACTCCTCTTGCCTCATCAACTAAAGGGCCTACATCCTCCACTCCTTCCTCATCCACTCAAGTGTATTAGAAGAAAATCAAGGAGGTCAATAAGGAGCCTGTCGAAGAAGATACCCTGATGAAGAATTCAGAATTTCCCTCAGGACCAGAGAACATTATTGTTCTCAGTGAAAGTGAAGAGAGTGAAGTGCCAGTCTCTGTAGGTGCTTCAGAATCCCCAATGGATATAGAGAAAGAAATTCAAAGCACTGAGCTTCCAAGCACCATTGACTCCTCTTTACCAGAAGCCTCAAATTCCCCACCCATATTTCAACTAGAGGTAAAAACAGTGCACACTTTGATTGCCATGAGTTCCATTTCTCTCAGTCCTCTTGCCCCACCTTCTTCTTCCTCCTTCTCTTTTGCATGGGTGCAACCTTTTGTTGATAGTATGAAGAGGAACTCTTCCTCTCGAATCTTAGGACCCAACTTTGATGTTGTGGCAGCCTTATTGGGCACTACCCCTCCTGCTCCTACCAAGAAAGCCAGGATCACCTCAAGAATAGTATCTGATGCTCATGGTAAGTAATTCCTAGAGATAGCCAAGCCCAAGGTTGACAAGCCAGAATATGATTTGTAGGCATCTGATCTAGAGCTTTCGAGGATCTCCATGGGAAAATCCACCCCTGAAGGTGAGATTCACAACCTTCAAGAAACAGTCAACTGGGTCATTGGGAGGGTGGAAAAAGGGTAGAAAACTATAGAGCAGCTAGAAGAGAAGTCTCAGGTTCTTACAAGTTTCATCAAGTCGCTGCTATCTAAAGATAAAGTTTTAGACCCTACTCCACTAACTACTCTTCCACCACCTACGATCCTCAGCCAAGATGAAGTCCAGAGTATCAAGGATATACACAGGTACTCCACCTATGGAAGGGCTATGGAGGCCATGGTGGATGATATGCTCGTTGCAGGGTTGAATTTCATTGGTGAAGCCTTCAAACTCAATGAAAAGGTAAATAATCTGCAACATAAACTCTCCTCCACCATTAGAAATATAGATAAAGAGCTTAAACTCTGAAGCAGCCGTATAGTAGACCATTTCCTTATGGGGCAGACTGATGAAAATCTTTTAAGGTCTTTGATGATGCAAAAGATAATTTGTCAAAATCATGGGTATACAGTGTGGAATGTAAAATCAAGGTGCTGGAGGAGGCTTTGGGAGAATTGAGAAATAGCTAGCAGAAGGGTGAGGCCTTTAAGAACTTGGTGGTATCTGCTTCTAAGGATATCCATTTCCACCTCCATGATGAGACCTCAGGTGTGCCTCTCTCCCTGTAGGAAATTAAAGCTCAATTCAGAGCTTTTGTCAAAGAAAATCTATTCAGAGAGGATTCTATCACCAAGGAACAGATGAAGGAAATCTACTCTCTCCATTCTGCTATTGAAGAAGCGAGCAAGGATTACCATACACACATCAATTCACCCTGGACACTAGTAATCACAAATTCAGGAGGGTGAATGATGCTTTCACCATGCACATTGCAAGACTTCTGGAGAGTGACACTTCAAGGAGGTTCTCTGATGAAGCCATGAGCCTAAAATTGAAGTACGGTACCTACTTCATCTAGTTAGAAAAATTCTCTTATATCAGGCTAACAGGTTATGAGAGCACCCCTCTAAAGCTCCCAATGTTCTGTAGTGATAAAATGTCCTTGATCGAGATATGCAGGCAATTGAAAAAAATTACACAGAACCTGCAGGGATAAGAAAATCACGAGTCTTCACTTGCCCCCCCCCCCCCCCCCCCCCCCCCCCCCATATCTTTGGGAAACTGCACCTGTAAGACGACTTTGGATGCAAAAAACATAGATAGAGCACTAGCTCCCATCACTGTCCATTTCTTCAGGCCTAGAAATTGTTTTGAGTTGAAGAAATTTATTGAACAGAATCTAAGAATCAATTATTGTCATAGGGCAAACACAGAAGACTATTGGGTTGACTGTACTGATGATTTTGAGGCAAGGAGGATACATTATGGTAGGTTTTCTCTTCAGCTGATTTAGGAGTTTAACTTGTACCAAGTTCCTGAAGGGCTTCGAGGATGACAACTCTGACTTGTTATCATATGAATATGATACCTTAATCAAACACACTCCCTTGGAGGATTTGGATAGGTTCAAAAAAGAGAAGGATGATCTGGCTAAAATCCTAGACCTTGTCCTAGTAAGAACCAAAATGTGGTTTGACAGAATATTTCACGAGCTTAAAAAGCATTTAGGAGAGTCCTCCAGCAAGGACACCTCAACACCAAGGAAGGAGGCACAGACACCCAGTTCATAAGTACCTGTATAGACTCCTCCTGCCTCATCAACTAAAGGGCCTACATCCTCCACTTCTTCCTCATCCACTCAAGTGTACCATAAGAAAATCAAGGAGGTCAAGAAGGATCCTGTCAAAGAAGATCCCCTGATGAAGCATTCAGGAATTTCCCTCAGTACCAGAGAACATTATTGTTCTCCGTGAAAGCGAAGAGAGTGAACTGTCCAGTCTTTGTAGGCGCTTCAGAAGCCCCAATGGATATAGAGAAAAAAATTCAAAGCACTGAGCTTCTGAGCACCATTGACTCCTCTTGTACCAGAAGCCTCAAATTCCCCACTCATATCTCAACTAGAGGCAATAGTAGTGCACACTTTGAATGCCATGAGTTCCCTTTCTCTCGGTCCTATTGCCCCACCTTCTTCTTCCTCATCCTCTTTTGCATGGGTTTAGCCTTCTGTTGATAGTAGGAAGAGGAAGTCTTCCTCTCTGAATCTCAGGAACAAACTTTGATGCTGTGGTTGCCTTATTGGGCACTACCCCTCCTACTTTTACCAAGAAATCTAGGATCACCTCAAGAATAGTATCTGATGCTCAGGGTCAGCAATTCCTGGAGATAGCCAAGCCCAAGGTTGACAAGCCAGTGCAAGATTTGCAGGCATCTGATCTAGAGATTTTGAGGATCTCCATGGAAGAATCAAACCCTGAAGGTGAGATTCAAAATCTTCAAGAAACAGTCACCCGGGTCATTAGGAGGGTGGAAAAAGGGTAGCAAACTATAGAGCAGCTAGAAGAGCAGGCTCAGGTTCTTACAAGTTTCATCAAGTCGCTGCTATCCAAAGATAAAGTTTTAGACCCTACTCCACTAACTACTCTTCCACCACCTGTGATCCTCAGCCAAGATGAAGTCCAGAGTATCAAGGATATACATAGGTACTCCATCTATGGAAGGGCTATGGAGGCCATGGTGGATGATATGCTTGTTGCAGGGTTGAATTTCATTGGTGAAGCCTTCAAACTCAATGAGAAGGTAAATAATATGCAACAGAAACTCTCCTCCACCATTGGAAATATAGATAAAGAGCTTAAACTCTGGAGCAGTTGTATAGTAGACCTTCACCTTATGGGGCAGACTGATGAAAATCAATTTTAATGGCAAGCAAGGTCTTTGATGATGCAAAAGATAATTTGTCAAAATCATGGGTATACAGTGTGGAATGGAAAATCAAGGTGCTGGAGGAGGCTTTGGGAGAATTGAGAAATAGCTGGCAGAAGGGTGAGGCCTTCAAGACCTTGGTGGTATCTACTTTTAAGGATATCCATTGCCACCTCCATGATGAGACCTCAGGTGTGCCTCTCTCCCTACAGGAAATTAAAGCTCAATTCAGAGTTTTTGTCAAAGAAAATTTGTTCAGAGAGGATTCTATCACCAAGGAAAAGATGAAGGAAATATGCTCTCTCCAGTCTACTATTGAAGAAGTGAGCAAGGATTACCATACACACGTCGAATTTGACAAGGAGATGGAGAAATGTCTTCAGATTTTGGACCCAGTCTACTGCCAACACATCAGTTCCACATTGCAGAGACATAGTAGAGGCTTTAAAAAGGTTTAGCATTGGATCCTCAAGTCATGGGCCACTTCTCAATCATGAACACTTGTCTTCTCCTCCTGACTTCTCTCCCTCTTTCTTTTCTCATCTCAAATTTATTGTAATTAGTTGGGGTTTTGCGTTGAGCATCCCTTTAACTAAAGATCATTAATTAAAGAAGTAGTTACCCAGTGTAACTGATTTGTAAAATTATATAATGGTCTCCCTACATCCATTTTGAAGGGGGGGAACTTGGCTTATTTTGGAAGTGTAAGAAATAGTAAAGCAATCAATACAAAAGGATCTTCTTTATTTGTCTATCTAATTCTTTTATTCGTGGTTGTCTATTGAGTATTGTTAGATCATTTGTCTGCATCATGTCAAGAAGCTTTGTATTCTTGTAGATGTTATTTCAAGAACTATGTGTCTTTTCAATTGCATCTCATTTAATTCAAATACAAATGGTCTTATTCCAATTCATTATGTTCTGGCACATATAAGGAATTATTTTGTCATCTATAATTCTGGAGAATGCCTTTCTGCTCATTTCCACATCTTCATTCCTCTGTACCTTTGTGTTGATGATCTATTTTATTTCAAAACACTTTCATGATATCCAAGTTCCACATTAAAGCTATGCAGTTCTACATATGTAAATAGGTTTTGTTTTTTAATAAGGGAACCTCTCCCATCAAAGAGGAGGGACTTCTTGTCCCCTGACTGTTGTTCTCTTTGGGCTCCTCTTTTGATGACCAACTATTTTTGGTGACTCCATTGGGGAATTTTTTTCTTGACGTATTCCAGTTCCATAACCATTTATTGATCATCCTTTGATCTGGCGACTCCATGTTTTACTCGCGGGAGAAGGGCCCTTGGTATTGAAGATTCTCAGTTTCATCTTTTGGAACAGCAGGGTTTTCCTTTCCCTTCAGCAGGAAGAAATAGAAGAGCTCATTCAACAATCACTCCTCCTATAAAAAGTAGAACCCCTGCAGGTGGTATTCCTTAAGAGCAACTCAGTCCTAATCTCCATGCTCTTGATTCTTGCTGGTGTTTCAGTTCCCCTTCAAGCCTTTTTTTCCAAGAATGGCGGTACCATTTCCTTGGGTAAATCGTGTTGGGCCTCTCTCCCTTCCTCAGCCTTTGCATGAGTTACCCAGAGGTAACCAGAAGAACTTTCCCAAGTTCAGAGGTGATGGCAAGGCACATCCTGATGAACATATCACAGGCCTTCATAGTTGCATGTGGAGTTCTGGGAGTTGAACATGAAGATGTCTCAGTAAGGATTTTTGTTGAGACCTTGCAAGATAATGCAGCAGATTGGTTCTATCACCTTCTAGCCTGGGGCTATCACCAGCTGGAACATAATGAGAACAAGGTTTGAGAATCGTTTCAAACTGGTAGAAGACGTGCATGCTTTGTTGGCCAAAATTTCTCAAATAAAGAAGGAATCACAAGAACCCATGAGAGAATTTTTGGCTCGATTCAACAAGTTGATTAACAAAATCCCACCTGACACCCAACTTGTAGATCAAATTCAAAAATGCTTCTTCCTGAATGCCCAATTGCCTGAAGTTAGTTATGCATTGAGAAGAGCTAATCTTGCAACATTGGTCGAGGATCAAACTCTTGTTGTTAGTGTTGAAGATGATTTAATCATGTCCGGGAAGTTAAGAAGAGATCCTTCTAAATCTAGGTCTTCTTCTTCCTCCTCTTCCACTCATGGGCCTAATACTGATCCATTAGTCAAAAACTTGCAAATGACCTCATCGCCATTAAGAAACAATTGGCTCAGCACGCCCCCTATGCAGATGTTCCAAGGAGGAATTTTCAATGCCCAGAAATCATTTTCCTACTTCTCAGACAAGGCTGGCATTAGAAGGGCCACCTATTAAGGTCCCTGTTAACACAACCTATGAAGTTGAAGAGCCGGAGGATGAAGAGGTTAGTGAAGATTGTGAAGAACTTGTTGAAGAGGTTGATGAAGAAGTAGAGGAACTTGAGGGATCTCAGGTTAATTTCTTCACTACTGAAGGTGTTGATGAAGAATATGATTATGACATGAAGTAGTAGCAGACATGAATAGCAAATCATATGCTTGTCATGACTCAAGAGTAGACAAACAAAAAGGAGAAAGTGATGTAGCCTGCTAAAAGATCCAAGGAGCATCCGACGACTATCCCTGTGATTGCAAAAAAGAGGATCTCCAATCCCCATTACATCCACACCAAAGGTGAGTCCTACCAATTCTGCTACTAAATTTACTTCTTCTTCAACATCCTAAAACCGATAAGCCTAAGGTCCCAAGTGATGATATCCCATCCACTTCTGGGTCTTTCGATATCATTGATCACCTGAAAAAGACCAAGGTTCAAATCTCAGAGGCTGAGTATTATCAAACCCATCCCAAGGCTTTTGCTAAAATGGTTCACTTTGTCAATTCCCATTCCAAAATTACCTCTAAAGGATCCTTTTACCCACTCCATCCTCTACACCACAACCCAATCTGGTAGCTCTGTCACCTCACCCCATGAAAAGATTAAACCATTCTATGTGACCCTCCTTATAGCAGGCCATAAACTCAGCAATTGCATCATAGACTCAGGGGCATCGGACAATGTAATGCCTGCCAAAGTAGCCCATGCCTTAGGCCTAACTCTCACACACACTTATGGCTCTTGTTATTCTATGGAGAGTAAGGAAGTACCCCTAGTCAGAAGAATTAAAGATGCACAAGTAGCTTTTGCTACTTTACCTAAGAAGAAGGTTTTGGCTACTATCCTTAGTAGCAGATATTCCTCCTTCATATGGAATGCTGCTAAGTAGGAACTTCTATAAGGATGTGGGAGGAGAAATTCAAATGGATTGGTCACATGCCCTCATACCAGTTAATGGGCAAATGAAGAAGTTGTTTCCCGAGAAGGAGTCTGAGTATATTGTACAAAAAACAGATGATCCCAAAGCACATATACTTTATGAGGATATGGGGCATGGCAACTATATGATTATGTCTCTAGAGGAGATCCAACTCCCCAAAAGATCACTTAAGGATCCTAATGGTGTTTTGATATTAGAGTTTGATGGAAGTTGTTCCTCAGCTGGTTCTGGAGCTGGTGTAGTATTGGTGTCTCCTGAGGGAAAGGTTTGTCCTTTCTCATTCAAGTTACAATTTGAAAATACTAATAATACAGTAGAGTATGAAGCTCTCATTCTTGGGCTTAATGTGGCAAAAGAAAAGGGTGTGAAGAATCTTCTAGCTCACGGAGACGCGGAGCTGATTGTCAAGCAAGTTAGAAACCTTTTCCAGGTAAAGAATAGAAGGTTGAAACATTACAGGAATCAGGTTTGGGACTCCATTGAATTTCTTGACGCCTTCTCCATCGAAGCAGTTCCTAGGGAGGAGAACACCAAGGCTGATTCATTAGCAGTCTCAGGGTCATTACTGATACCTCATCCTGACTTCTCTCAAGATAGGTTTACCATTGAAATGATCCATAGGCCCAGTGTACCTCATAATGCAAGTAATTGGCAAGTTTTCAATGATGAGCAAGCATTTTATTTCTTTCCTAGAACTCTTAGGATAACTTTGAACAGTTGTACTTTGAAGGAAGTGACAATTTTCCTCGTGAAAGTGTGCCTTCCAATAAAGAGGATTTCAATGAAGAAGAGATAGATCAAGATGGGTGTATCAAACTCAAAGGTAACAAGATTCCAAAGGGACTGGTGAGTTTAGAAGAATTGTTTGATAAGCATGATAGGTATGTGAAGTCTAAAGCTTCTACTGGATCACAACAATCAGCTGAGTATGATAAAACTAATATTGGGAGTTCTGTTGACCCTAAACTTGTGAACATTGGAAAATGTTGCACGCCAGAAGAGAAGAAAAAAGTAATTAATCTTTTAAGGAAGTATAAAGATGTTCTTGCTTATTCCTATGAGGATCTAAAAGTATTTTCAACCAAAGGAGATGTAGTATTTCATCCCTCTCAAACCTGGGATTAAGCCTTTCAGATAGAAACAAAGGCAATACAATCCTAAGATAGCTGACACCATCTTTCAGGAAATACAGAAGTTATTAAAAGCCAAAATCATTTTTCCTATCCACCATTCAACATGGATTGCCAACATTGTGCCTGTTAGAAAGAAAAATGGTGAGATTCGTATTTGTGTTGACTTCAGAAATTTGAATCAAGCCTCTTTGAAGGACAACTATCCTTTTCCCATGATGGATCAAGTCTTACAAGCTGTAACGGGGTCTGAAATGTTGTCTATGCTTGATGGCTTCTCAGGATATAATCAGGTAGAAGTTAATACCACAGATCAACACAAGACAACCTTCACTACCCCTTGGGGTACCTTTGCCTACAAGAGGATCCCTTTTGGGCTCATTAATGCTCGGTGCCACTTTCCAGAGAGCTATGGACTTGGCCTTTGGAAGTTTAAAAGGGAAGTGTATTTTCGTATACCTTGATGACTTGACCATATTTTCCAAAGTAAGGGCAGATCATTTTCAACATCTGGAAATAGTTCTTTTTAAATGTAGAGAACATGGGATCTCTTTAAATCCTAAGAAATCCATCTTTTGTGTCACAGAGGGAAAATTGTTAGGGCATGTTGTCTCTAAAGATGGTATAAAAATTGATCTTGAGCGAGTTCAAGCTATTCAGCAGATTCCCCTTCCAACCAGCAAGAAGGGAGTGCATTCTTTCTTTGGTAAGATTAACTTTCTGAGAAGATTCATCCCTGATTTCATAGAACTAACCTTGAATATCTCTCAAATGATGAAGGGAAAACAAATGTTTGGCTGGTCTCCTGAAGGGAAAGGAGCCTTTGAAGGTATTAAAAAGGCTATTGCTAAAACTCCCATCTTAGCATGTCCAGATTTCAGCAAAGATTTTATTATCTATTTGCTATGCCACAAATAACACCCTAGCTGTTGTTTTGACTCAAGAAATATTCTAATGATCATGAACTCCCTATTGCATTTATGAGCTACATTCTAAAAAATCATGAGTTAAAATACACCATAATGGAGAAACATGCTTTTGCGGTGGTTAAGGCTGTCAAGCAGTTTCATTTTTACATTCTTAACTCTCACTCCACAGTATTTGTACCTAACACAACTATCAAGTCCATTCTCACACAACAGGAGTTTGGATCCAAGAGAGGAAACTATGGGTGGCCAAGGTTCAAGAATATGATATTGACATCAGACCAACCAAGCTCGTCTGTGGAAAAGGTTTGTGTGAACTCATCGCGGAGGGAGCTAGACATGAGTTACCCAAGGATAAAGTCAATCTTCCTACCATTTTGTTTCTTAGCTCAATTGATGAATGGTATGCTGATATCGCACACTTTCTCACATATGGAGAATGTCCCTCTCATTTGACTGCCAAAGAGAGGAGAGTTGTTAAGTTAAGATCACCCCAGTATGTGTTGTGGGAGAATGCCTTGTTCAAACGTGGGTTGGATGGAAGATTTCTAAAATGTGTGGACAAGGAACAATAGAGGAAGCTACTTTGGCTTTCCATAATCAGGCATGTGGAGGGCATTACTCATCAACTATCACTGCTCATAAGATTCTTCTTGCAGGATATTATTGGCCTACCTTGTTCAAATACGCATCAAAGTGGATTGCTAAATGCGAAGCTTGTCAAACTTTCATGGGTAGACCCAAGTTGGCTTCTTTGCCCCTTAAACTAGTTGTGATCGAAGAGCCTTTTCAACAATGGGGTTTATATTTCATTGGAACACTTAATCCCTCTTCTAGTGCTGGTCATACCCACGTATTAACTGCCACAGACTATTTTACTAAGTGGGTAGAATCCATTCCAGTAAAGAGTACTACTTCTGAAGTAGTATGCAATTTCATCAAAGAAAACATCTTGGTAAGGTTTGGTGTGCCAAACAAGATCGTGACGGATAATGCTTCAAATTTTTCTTCAACTGAGATGATGGATTTTTGTTATGGATATGGCATCTCCCTAGCTCACTCTTCAGATTATTATCCTCAGGGGAATGGACAAGAAGAATTGACAAACAAAAATCTGGTGGCTATAATAAGGAAATTAGTTAATGAATCTCAGAGGAACTGGCACAAGAAACTCTATGATGCTCTTTGGGCAGATAGGATCACACCTAAAAGAGCCATTGGGATGTCTCCTTTTTAGGTAGTATATGGAGTGGAAGCTCAATTGCCAGTAACAGTGGAACTACCAGCCTTGCATTTAATGAAGGCCATTGAAGACACCAGTTTCAATGATTCTTTGGATAAAAGGATCATGTACCTTTATAAATTGAATGAGGACAGGTTGAAGGTTGCTGATAGAATATCTGCTCACCAACAGAAGGTAAAGGCCTTGTTTGATAAAAAGGCCAGGTCTAGGGATTTCAAAGTTGGAGACATTGTTTTGTTGTGGGATAAAAGACATGAACCTCATGGCAGCCATGGACAAGTTTGATTCTCTTTGGCTCAGACCTTTCAAGATCAAGCACTTTGCTGGTGAGAATTATTTTTACCTTGATTATATGGATGGTTCTTCCCTCCCACTTCCTTATAGTGGGTAGTACCTGAAATTGTTTAAATCATAGGTGATTAGGAAGTCCTTTGTATATTATGTATAGCATGTGTGTTTCCCCTTCCTTTTTCTTGTTTTGGTGTGTTTCTTCGTTTGGGGTGTTGCTTTCTATATTGGTTTGCTTTTGACTCTGTGGCCCAATGGATAAGGCACTGATCTGCTTCCCCTAGGTTTTCTGAGAGTTTTTTCCTTGTCTCATTCCTTTGGATTTTAGCCAAGTCATCCCCAGAAGGAGCCAGCTATTGTCCTCTAGAAGTTTCCCCTCTCTTGGAAAGTTAAAAATTGAAAATTTTTGAGTTATCACCTTTTTCTGTTGTTCTGGTAAAGGGGAAAAGTCAAGAAGTTGGAAAAATATACGTTTTTGGAGTCATTTGTGTGATTTGCAGGTCTTTCAGACATTTTTGTCCCAGGTGTCCCAAGTTCATTCGGGCTCCCTGTTCACCGATCAGCCACTTTACCCGAAATCAATTTTCTTACGTAGGCCCGTGGAAATTTTTGTTCCAAATGTCTCAATTTCATTCGGGCTCACTGTTCACCTATTACCCACATCAGCCGCATCACGCACTTCACGTACTTTGGTCCCTCATGTCCTGAAAGCATTTGTGCATTCTGTCCCCACATTACCCGCATCGGCTGTGTCGCTCTTTCGCGTCCCGCGTGTCCCAAATGAACCAAAAGCCATCCGGGCTAATTTTTCCCACTCTTCCCGAATGCTTGCTTTTTGAGTTGGTGGATGTGTATTTAATGCACATTTATGACCTTTCTCTCTCTTAAACGGCTATTTAATAAATTACCCCCTACACATTTCTGCACACTACTTTCTCGTTACCAATTTCTCATACCCTCGCAATTGAAATTTCTATGCGCATACCCATTTCCCCTATGCAATTCCATCAAGAGTTCAAGTTGTGACTTTGTTTTCCAAATTGCTATCAACATGAAGATTAAGTTCCAAGGTCAGGAGCAGGTTTCATGCCTCTTGAGTCTGCCGTTCCCGATATCGGGGACAGTGAAGTCCATCACCTGGACTTTGGAGATTTTTGGACTAGGTTGATAGACCCGAACCCCTCTCCTATGGTGCAAATGATTAACGATAGTGGCTTGGCATATGTCGCTAATTTCCCAATCTCAGTTCAATGTGCAAACACGGTACTCGCCTATAGTTCTCACTTCAATCCCGACTCAAGTGAAACTAACTAATGTGCATGGGGAGCTCATCACCAAGCTTGACAGCAGCCACCATTGGCGCTGCCCTAAGGATTCCCGAAATGGATAATTCTATAGTCATTTCCCAGAACCAGGCACAGGCACTCTTCGACCAGGACAGTGAAAAATACAAGGCAAGGGTGGTGAAGTCATGGCTAAAAAACCCTAAAAAGGGGGCGTCCCATCTATCCAAAGCTCTGTTTCATTCTGATTTCAATGAGGAACTATCATATTTCATAATCTTGTTAGCTCAGGTCATGGGCTTACCCTCTACCAACAAGTTCCATTTCTGGATGTGCCCACTTATCAACATGGTGTGTGAGGGTACTCAGAACATCAACTGGGAAAAAATCATCAGCATGAACTTGACAGAACAGTTGTCTAATGTACAACAAACCAAGAAGTTTTACATGACTTCTTATCTGATGTATACCCTAGCAGCATCAAGGAAATGGTTTGGCTTCACATATATTGATGCTCACAAGGGTGATCCTATATATGCTTACTGCCCTCAATTCACCCTGGACACTAGTAATCACAACTTCAGGAGGGTGAATGATGCTTTCACCATGTACATTGCAAGACTTCTGGAGAGTGACACTGCAAGGAGGTTCTTTGATGAAGCCATGAGCCTAATAGCAAAGTACGGTGCCTACTTCATCCAGTTCAGAAAATTATCTTATATCAGGCTAGCAGGCTATGAGAGCACCCCTCTCAAGCTCCCTATGTTCTGTAGTGATAAAATGGCCTTGATCGAGATATGCAGGCAATTGGAAAAATTGCACAGAACCTGTAGGGATAAGAAAATCACCGGTCTGCACTTCCCCATATCTTTGGGAAACTACACCTGCAAGACAGCTTTGGATGCACAAAACATAGAGAGAGCCCTAGCTCCCATCACTGTCCATTTCTTCAGGCCCAGAACTTGTTTTGACTTGAAGAAATTATTGAACCAAAATAGGGAATAAAAGATCATAGGGAGACACTATTGGGCTGACTGTGCTGATGATTTTGAGGCAAGGAGGAGACATTATGGCAGGTTTTCTCTTCAGCTGATTCAGGAGCTTAACTTATACCAAGTTTTGAAGGGCTTCAGGATGACAACTCTGACTTGTTATCATATGACAACTTTGAGGTGCCATGAGGTTCCATTTCTCTCAGTGCCTCTTGCCCCACCTTCTTCTTCCTCCTTCTCTTTTGCATGGGTGCAACCTTTTGTTGATAGTAATGAAGAGGAACTCTTCCTCTCGAATCTTAGGACCCAACTTTGATGTTGTGGCAGCCTTATTGGGCACTACCCCTCCTGCTATCCTACCAAGAAAGACAAGATCACCTCAAGAATAGTATCTGATGCTCATGGTAAGTAATTCCTAGAGATAGCCAAGCCCAAGGTTGACAAGCCAGAATAGGATTTGTAGGCATCTGATCTAGGAGCTTTCAAGCATCTCCATGGGAAAATCCACCCCTGCAGGTGAGATTCAAAACCTTCAAGAAACAGTCTTCCGAGTCATTGGGAGGGTGTAAAAAGAGCAGAAAACTATAGAGCGGCTAGAAGAGCAGACTCAGGTTCTTACAAGTTTCATCAAGTCGCTGCTATCTAAAGATAATGTTTTAGACCCTACTCCACTAACTACTATTCCACCACCTGTGATCCTCAGCCAAGATGAAGTCCAGAGTATCAAGGATATACACATGTACTCCACCTATGGAAGGGCTATGGAGGCCATGGTGGATGATATGCTTGTTGCAGGGTTGAATTTCATTGGTGAAGCCTTCAAACTCAATGAAAAGGTAAATAATCTACAACATAAACTCTCCTCCACCATTAGAAATATAGATAAAGAGCTTAAACTCTGCAGCAGCTGTATAGTAGACCTTTTCCTTATGGGGCATACTGATGAAAATATTTTAATGGCAAGCAAGGTCTTTGATGATGCAAAAGATAATTTGTCAAAATCATGGGTATATAGTGTGGAATGGAAAATCAAGGTGTTGGAGGAGGCTTTGGGAGAATTGAGATATAGCTAGCATAAGGGTGAGGCCTTCAAGAACTTGGTGGTATCTACTTTTAAGGATATCCATTTCCACCTCCATGATGAGACCTCAGGTGTGCCTCTCTCCCTGTAGGAAATTAAAGCTCAATTCAGAGCTTTTGTCAAAGAAAATCTGTTCAAAGAGGATTCTATCACCAAGGACACGATGAAGGAAATCTACTCTCTCTCCATTCTGCTATTGAAAGAAGCGAGCAAGGATTACCATACACACATCAAATTTGACAAGTAGATGGAGAAATGTCTCAGATTTTGGACCCAATCTGCTACCAAAACATCAGTTCCACATGACAGAGATATAGCAGAGCCTTTAAAAAGGTTTAGGTAGAGGATCCTCAAGTCAGTGGGCCCTTCTCAATCATGAACACTTGTCTTCTCCTCCTAACTTCTCTCCCTCTTTCTTTTCTCATTTCAGATTTATTATAATTAGTTGGGTTTTGCGTTGAGCATCCCTTTAACTAAAGAACATTAATTAACGAAGTAGTTACCCAGTGTAACTGATTTTTAAAACTATATAATGGTCTCCCTAATCCATTTTGAAGGGGGGTAACTTGGCTTGTTCTTGGAAGTGTAAGAAATAGTAAAGCAATCAATACAAAAGGATATTCTTTATTTGTCTATCTAATTTTTTTATTTGTGGTTGTCTATTGAGTATTGTTAGATCATTTGTCTGCATCATGTCAAGAAGCTTTGTATTCTTGTAGATGTCATTTCAAGAACTATGTGTCTTTTCAATTGCATCTCATTTAATTGAAATACAAATGGTCTTATTCCAATTCATTATGTTCTGGCACATATAAGGAATTATTTTGTCATCTATAATTCTAGAGAATGCCTTTCTACTCATTTCCACTTCTTCATTCCTCTGTACCTTTGTGTTGATGATCTATTTTATTTCAAAATGCTTTCATGATATCCAAGTTCCACATTGAAGCTATGCATTATACATATGTAAATAGGTTTTGTTTTTTAATAAGGGAACCTCTCCCATCAAAGAGGAGGGACTTCTTGTCCCCTGACTATTGTTCTCATTGGGCTCTTCTTTTGACGACCAACACGATGATGACTTTCTTGATGAGGACCTCATTTCACCAGCACCCATTTCCACAATTCTTCTCTCATTTCCTACTCTGCGACCCAGACCTCCACCTCCACAACTCTTAGAGCTACCCCCAAGATTTAAAATTAACATGGTTCACATCAATGAACTCGCCAAACTTCTACCCAGATGTCAGTGTGCCCAACTTATTTCACAAGGTTCCTTCCCATCTCTGGGCTTCTGCCCTTCCTGTCATTACACCTTTCATGGGTCACCTACTTCACCTACCTCTCTGCCTCAAATCAACATGATCCACGTTGTTACCCTTTCCTAGAATGATAAAGGAAAGGAAAAGGCAACTGACCCTCCGATCAACCCTATACCCAACATACCATCTGCACCCACACCTAAAATCACTATCCGCAACCCCACATATCCTATTTCTAATGGGGTTACACATCGTGTGATGCTCAAACAATTACACCAATATTCCCTCAAAATGTCCCTATATGACCTCATCCAAACCTCAGAATCCCATCGTCAAGCTCTCATGGAAGTCCTTCAATCTATTGAGGTCTTACCTAATGATCCTACACCTGTGGCTTCCATTATCACACCTCATCATGTAGCCTCTCTCACCAAATTACCACCTTCTTCTACACGTCCACCTACTCACCAAGTGGTCACCCTCAGCTTCTCAAATGAAGAGATCACACTGCACCAAACTGATGACCTAGATCCATCTCTTTTCATCTCGGTCCATATCAATAATATTTGTGTATGACATGTTATGATTGATGGGGGCGCTAGCATTAATATCATCTCCTCCCATGCATTTGACCAAATGTGCATACCTGACAATTGCATTCATAAACATCCCATCATATTGTGTTCATTTAATGACTCTATCACCTCTACACTTAGCACCATCATCCTCCATGTTTGTGTAGGCCCCCACACTATTCCAGAGTTATTTTACATCTTGGAGGGGGAATTTCAATATAACCTATTACTTGGTAGACCTTGAATTCATGTCATGGGTTGTGTTCCTTCCACTTTGCATCATTGTGTAAAATTTGAGCATGAAGGACACACCTATACCATTTTGGCTGACCCATCACCCTTCAAGACCTGTAATATGATTTACCGACCCAATAACATTCTCATACCCATTAAGGCATCTACTTTCACGACCACTGCCTCTTCACCTACACCTCCACTAACCAGTGCCACCGCTACCTTAACCACACCTACATCCTCCATTCCTACCACTACCACAACCTCCATGGCTGAACCGTCAACCTCCCAATCAGCCAGCTCCACCTATGTTTCAACCTCTAACACATCCTCCATCCCAGCTACCCACATATCGACCATTGATCCCTTAGAAGGCATTTTTCAACGCCTCACTCTGGGGGAGTATCATCTATATAGTGTCAACACATTTATTACTCCACAAGACTACGGAAGTCTTCCCCAACACCCTCGCTATGATCACTACATAGGGGAGTGCCTCCTTTATGGTCCTTCCCACCTTCATACCAATCTCCCCTATGGGGAACTTGATACTACCACTTATACACCTGAACCACCATCACAAACTCACCCATTTTCCATCAACCTCAAGTCACTCACCAATCACTGTTTCTCCCACACCTTCTTGCACCGATGTGCGTGGAAGGGTTTTATTTTTGGATTTTATGAACAAGGCCTCCATACTGTTATTCCATGTACTACCCATAAACATAAAGACCGTAGTGGTATCATCTTTTCTGAACCACCTACCAAGAAGGTTTGCATTGAACTCATTGAGAACATCAGCTCTTCTCCACCTTCTTCACCCACTCCACCTTCTTCACCACCTTCATCGACAGAGTCGATGGATCTAGAATCCATTCCTCCTAACTTTTTTTTTCATAAACACCATTTCCTTGGGGCCTCTAACTTATCAACGTGAGGGTAAGGCTCCCTCTTCTCTTCCCTTCTTGTATCTAGAAATGATCAATGATGATACACCTTCGATTAACATCATTTAATGTCATGATGATGAATCTATACTCACCTACCTTGGTGCAGAAGACTCATATATTCATTTGTCGTTACCATTTTAGACACAAACCATGTTGAACGAATCGACTGTCGAAATCAACATCCATACTTAGGACAACCCACACATTCTAAATATCGATCAATCTTTAGATGCTATTAAACATGAAGCCATCACTTCTTTTCTCAAAAACCATAACCATGCTTTCACTTGGTCTTACATAGACATGCCCGGTATTGACCCCACAATAGTGGTCCACAATATCATAACCATTCCCGATGCCAAACCCGTAAAACAAAAGCTGAGGAAAATGCACCCTCACATTGCTCTTCTAGTTAAAGAGGAACTTCAGCGCCTCCTTTTGGTTTCCTTCATCTTACCCATTGATTATCCTCATTGGATTTCCAACATTGTCCCTATCACTAAGGCAACAGGGGGAATTTTCATTTGCACAGATTTATGTGACCTTAACCTAGCTTGCCCAAACGATGAATTTCCTTTGCCTGGTATTGACTAACTAGTTGACTTTACTGCCGGTCATGAGATGCTATCACTCATGTATGGTTTCTCGGGTTACAATCAAATCTTTCTTAACCGAGAGGATCAACACAAAACCACATTCATCACCCCTTAGGGGACCTTCTGCTATCGATTCATGCCTTTTAACTATAAAAACACTGGTGCCACATATCAGCGGGCTATGACTTACATCTTCTATGACATCATGTATCATATATTGGAAGATTACATGGACAATATCCTTTCCAAATCCAAACACCGCTCTGAGCATCTCACCATCCTTAAGACCATCTTTGACCACCTCATTAAGTATTGTGTTCACCTTCAGCCTAAGAAGTGTGTCTTTACGGTTCTCTCGGGAAAAATCCTAGGGTTTATCATCTCCTTACATGGTATAGAGGTTGACCCTGCTAAAGTCAAGGGCTTTATTGAAATTCCTTCGCCCATTAATCTTAGGAAAATCTGTAGCCTGCAAGGTAAGTTACAGCCTATTCATTGTTTCATTTCGTAATTGTCTAATCAATGTCAATCATTTCATCATCTTCTCAAGAAGGGTGTCTCCTTTAAATGGGATGTTGACTGCCACAAAGCTTTTGAGGCCTTAAAACAATACCTTCTTTAACCACCCGTAATCATTCCACCTAAAGATGATCAACCCTTCTACCTATACATATCAGCTACCGATCACTCCTTAGGGGCCATGCTCGCTCATCGTGATGAACAACACAGGGAGCAGGTGGTTTATTACATAAGCCATACTCTTTTGCACCCATGCCAAAAAACTTTTCTTAGCCTTAATTTTTGTGGCCACCAAACTTCGCCATTACCTACTCAACCACAAAACTTATGTCATCACCAACACCAACCCCTTACACTTCATGTATGCTAAACCTTACCAAAATCAACGTGTTGCATGCTGGATTATGCTTTTGTCTGACCTCGACCTCGAATTCATCCATCAAAATTCCGTCAAAGGGCCAAGCTCTCACTGACCAATTGGCCAATGCACCTATTTCCAGGGATCAACCCTCTAACTTTGCCTTCCCAGATGAGTGAATTGCTACCCTTTTCCTAAACAAACCCGCTTACCAAATGACACTCTTCTTCGATGGTTCCAAGTGTCAGCGTGGGGGTGGGGTTGGTGTTATCCTCACTCCACTTGAGGGTGAACCCGTGCCTTTATCTTTCAAACTTGTTTTTGATTGTATAAACAATATTACTGAATACGAAGTGCTCGTATTAGGTCTTCAAGCTGCATATGCCTAACATGTTAAGTCAATCAAAATATTTGGTGATTCTCAATTGGTCGTAAACCAAGTCAATGATATATACCAGTGTCGTAATGAGATACTTCAAAAGTATAAACATCATGTGGACATACTTTTGACCACCTTTGACCGTTACACCCTTCAAACCATCCCATGTTCTACCAACAAATTTGTAGATACCATGGCCTGCTTGGCTTCTCAAATACCCGCTTCACCTTTCAAATCTAAAATCTTTCTCATCGTACAAAGACTCAAATCATCCTCTTATTTACCTCACTAAGTTTACTCTATTAGAACCGCTACTCCCAACCTGAGTGACCTTTGGTATAAACAATATGCAGACTATCTTTCCCTCTCCATCTTGCCTCCTGACCTCACTCGTAATGGACAACGTGCCTTTCTTAAAAAATTCTCGCGTTACGTCATAATGGGTGGCCTACTCTATAATCATGGCTTTAATGGTATTCTCTTACAGTACCTTATGAGTTCTGAAATTCCTTATACCACTAAGGAAGTTCATGATGACATATGTGGAGGTCACTTCAGTGACCTTGCTGTTGCTAAGCGTATTCTTTTCCTAGGCTATTACTGGCCGAACCTTAACCATTATTGTTGCGACTATGTTAAGCGTTGTGTAAAATTCCAAAAACATGTCAGCCTTCATCATACACCCAGTCATGCCTTATAGGTCACCCGTGACCTTCACCCTTCTCTCAATGGGGTTTGGATCTTGTTGGAGAAATCAATCCCCATTCTTCCTAGTGATATCAATGGATCATCACCGCTACCAAATAATACACAAAATTGGTTGAATCCATACCTCTCATATCCACGAAAGCTGAGAAAATATGTGAGTTCATCAATCATCACATAATATTTCACTTTGGTTCCCCACATCACCTCATCACCGATAACGGAAAACAATTCAAAAATAAAACCTTGCGGAAACTTTGCGATGCCTTCGATATTCAACTAATTTTTCCACTAATAAAACCTTAAACAAAAGTCTCATAAAAGTGGTTAATGATACTGGGAAGGACTGGCATACGTACATTCCTTTCACCCTATGGGCGTACCACACTAGTATTCGCACTTCCACTGCTACCACACCTTTTTCTCTGGTCTACAGTATGGAGGCTATTTTTCCTCTCAAAGTCCAGATTCCCTCACTCTACTTTTCTCTCCATGACATGCTCGATGATGACGAATTTCACCAAGACCATTTAGCACACCTTGATTTATTAGAAGAATGTCATCTTAATGCTCTTGACCATCTTTAAGTTTACCAAAAACGTATCAAACGTGCCTATGACAAATTTCTCCATGAACGAACCTTCCAAGTTGGTGATCTCATCCTAAAGAAAAATCAACATGTAACCAAAGCAAAAAAATGTAAATGGGGAAATTTTCTCCTAATTGGCTTGGGCCATACATCGTGACTCATGCTTATGGATCATGTGCTTATCGTTTATCTTCACTAGATGGTAAACTTGAACCTGGGCCCCTCAATG
This sequence comes from Taxus chinensis, assembly GCA_019776745.2. Taxonomy (NCBI): domain Eukaryota; kingdom Viridiplantae; phylum Streptophyta; class Pinopsida; order Cupressales; family Taxaceae; genus Taxus; species Taxus chinensis. The sequence goes on from CM034150.1 coordinate 882,920,112, forward strand.
CCTTGCATCTTCAACCATTCTACTATTGACTTTTAGTCCTACCTCACCTTCTGCCTCTCTTCATGCTCATCCCTTGAGAACTTTTCCCTTCCCTCATTTCACTATGTCACCCCCAACGATTAAACAAGAATCATGTGCATACCCGTCACTCTTTTATCTTCTCTTAAATACGTGTACCATGGCACTTCACATTGCATGATTCTCATGGATACATTTCATCTGCTTTTAGATGAGATCCCATGGTCATTTCACCTTGCTTTCTGAACAAGAATCCAATTATTCACCTTAGTATTGTCCATGACTTAAAATACCTCACATGGGGATTCAACTCCTTGAGTTAAATTCCAATACAAAGATGACTCCCTAAAAAGGACATCTTTCTCTCTACATCGCTGCTTTAAATAGACTGATCCCTCAAAGGACAACTATGTAAAGCCTGCTTTCCAAAAAAAAAAAAAGAATCTGAAGCTTCCCACATCAATTAGTTTCATGAAGACCTCAAGGAGTTAATTTCCTCATCCCATATAGACTTCCCGCATCGATCAGTCTATCTCAAATACAAGTCAAACAAAAAACTTTTTCGTCATGGACTTTTCCATCGTGATGTTGGATCTCTTGCCAAAAGGCATGCTACCAAATACCATATAAACTAACCACTTTTCACCCTCTCACCATTCACATTTTCATTTCTTACCGCCTCAAGGGACCTACTAGAGCCGTGACATTTGGTGATCATGTGACTACTCTTCACCTTTAGAATAATCAATCATGTAATGTTTTTAGGGTCTTACATTCACTAGCCTATCTAAGGTATGACCCATTCATTATGATCACTACTAATCAGGTGGATTTTTTGCCTCCTCTTATCTTTTAACCTTCTTCATTACGTATTCATTACCTTATACAAGACTAGATTCTTGATGCTTATCTTGGGGTAATTTTTTTCCTCTTTCACCACAATCAACTAAAACTCACCTATACCAGTGTGCCTACAATTCACCCATACCTAAAAGACCTAAAATCAATCATGCCTATAACCCACCAACCCATCCTCATACCTCCTTGCATCTTCCCTAGCTTATGGGAGAACCACATTAGCCTGAGGTCCCTTTTCGGCAGGACTATGTCAGCAGCACTCTAAGGGTATGGGGCCCTTGAAGGTTAGCTCGGCCACTCTCTACCCTAACCAATTCCCATTTCCTTTTCCTAACTCACATTCTACCCTAGTTAGTTTCCTTTTTATATCAATAATTGGAAATTAAACCAAAAAAACAATAAATTGCTTCACATTTTTATCATCATCATTCATACATTCATTATGTCTACCGTTGCTTTACCATTATCATGCAGGTTACTATAAAACATCTCAAATGTGACCCATATCATCATTAATTACACAAAATAATGAATTACAAACTTAACCCATTTCAACTCAATCCATGCCTAAACCACAACCTGACTCCATCCACGCCTAAACCAAAACCTGACTCGATTCATGCCTATGATCTGACTCAATCCATGCCTAAACCACAAACCTGACTCAACCATGCCTATAACTTGACTCCATCATGCCTAACATACCTATCATGAATCCATCTATGCATAATAATAAAATTCTATCAACACATATACATCCTACCAAAATCACCACCATCTCTATAAATCAAAACATCCAAACATGTGTATCCATATACATAACTCTCAAATATCTTCGGTATGTAGACCAGTGTATATAACCAAATCTCTCAAAACTCTCATATATAGCCTCACCATCTTCGACACGCAGGCCGATATATATCAAAAATGAATAAAATACATCAAAATGAAGGGATGTGCATCAGGCATCATCCTTCCAGACATCCTCCATATATGTCTCTCCCATCTCCTCCTCCCTCTCGGCTCCTGTTCGGTAGCCTGATAACATCTCACCGCCCGTCATGGGTTGTGGCCGGGTCCCTGCTAGTACATTGAATAGAGCTGGCCTTCGTGAACTGGTAGCCTCACCATGATCCTATCTCAAGGCTCGATGGCCCCTGTGATCTCCACACTGTGGGTACGGGATCTCATCCTCTCACTCAAGGCCTTTCGTGCCATGTACTCTCCATAGGATAGAAAATCTATCCCCGCTACCTTCAACTGACATTGATAATATTTGGCCTCACCTATGGCATCCCGTAACCTGGATATGGGTACTGTCTATGGTGGCCCCATCAGCCTTTGTCCTTGTACCTATCCTGTGGGACTTTGTCCCACCCTTGGCTATGAACTAGGACCCTATCCCGTTGCCTATGGAGGTGCCATTGGCCTTGCACCCTATGCCTGTATAGAACCAAGATGTACTCATTTTTACCCCTATCATAAATGAAAGGAACCCCATGCACACTGACCTATCATCCAATAGATGTTGGGTGCTCACCCGAGGCACGCGCGGGTGCCGAGTATTTTTTTATGTGAGTTTAGTGGGAAGCATCATCTATGATTTTTTTAAGAGATTTAAAAGGACTTAAGACATACAAGAACCATAGAGCTCAAAATGGCCTCTAGATCCTTGCAGTCGTTTCAGATAGAAAGTACTTAACAGGTGTTTTAACTTGTACCAAAATAGAAATAATTTATACAAGCCTCCATACTTAGCATAAACATAAATGAAAGAAGATCTATGAGAAAGATGTATGCATCAAAATCATTTATATTCATATTTATATAACTTGGTAACCTCATTACATCCATGGAGCCATTACAAAATGTCAAAGAGAAGCATACCACAGTCATGCATTACAACTGGACTAATGTAACTGGGCTATCAAAAATAAAAATTACAATCTCCATACCCAATATATCTTTTCCCAGATACAATTACCCACTAACAAAGTTCTTACAGTATTTCTGCAGAGCTCCACCCTCCTCTAGTTCTCCTCTATTTACTCTGCAGGCATTTGTATTTATAGCCTTTCTGGGCTTCCAACTCATGCTCCAGTGCCCTCAGATCCAATGCCAAGTGTCTCAATGTGGTCCTCCATGCGAGCATGCTCTCTCAAGCCTGAGCTTTCCACTTTTCACCATGATGTGCTTCTAGAAGCTTCTACCACAGGTATGCTCCTTCCTGGGCCAACCTGTCCCTAAAATGGCACCTTATCCACTCATCATGCGTAGTCGGGTCATGCTTTTCATGTGTTCTACCCCTAATTCCCAATTTGGATAAGTCCTAAACCCTTGGTTCTATCTGTGCACACCGCACGTGCCATGGGCTTCCTTAAACCTTTCTCTTAAACCCTACCCTACGCACTTTGTCCTTGTGCACCTTTCTTTAACTTGGGCCTTGCGCACCTTCACACATTTTGTACTTAGCCAACATTCTAGGGGCCCAACATTCTATAACCTTCTCCTCCTACCTTGTAGGCACTGTCAGCTGTGGTAGCGGTAGAGGTCTCTCCACATCATCTCTCTAATACTATGGGAAGGGTGGCGGTATGTCCTGTGGTGGCCCAAACTGCCATCTGACCCTGTCTACTAGGATCATCTCGTGCTCCCCTATATGGCATCCCTCAATCCATCTGAGTATCTATAAACCATCTAACTCATCAACCATATGTCTGTATGAGGGATAACCTACGTACGGTCTCCAAATAATGTTCACGCTGGACAATCCCTCCAGTAACCGCCTGTAGTAGGCTACATCATGTGTAACCCTTCCTGCTCAATGCTCTCCCATCATAGGTACCATCACCTATACCCCACCCAAACAAAACCAAGCTCAAATGCATCCACCTGGGGCATACCAATCAGACAAACACAAACAATGTACTTGTAGGCCCAACAATGAAGAATAAACGTGCAACATAGGCTGAACCTACAGAGCCGCCCATAAGCCCATAGCTCTCTATATAGCTGCACTATGAATGTTGGCTCCCATGTGAAGCATGTCCTATCCACCACCATGTCATGAAGCACCCCCATAAATGATTATAGGAATATCCTAGCCTCTGCATCTGACAGTGCAAAACAACAAATTTCCTCCATCAATAACACTACTAACCTCGTCTCCTTTGGACAGGCTAGGTACATCTCTCTATAACTCAGGCTGGCACTATGGCATGTCAGCTCCACTAGTCCCTCACCAAATATGGTCAACATCAACTCCTTAGATACCTTTGAGGAGATTGAGTATACCTGCGTCCCCAATATAGGTAACCGAAGGATCCTATACGCGTCCTCTAGGGTGACTAGCATCTCCCCTATCAGTAGGTGGAACGTGTTGGTCGTGGAATCCCATCTATCGATGAGAGAGACCATCAAAATTTCCTGCCAGACTACATGCTTGTAGAGTCAGACCCCAATTAGGCCCACATATGTAACATGCCTCCACTCCTTGATTATGGCCACACCTCGAACTCTCAAGAGAAGGGGTGTCACCCTGTCTCGCATCCTCAACTGATCTCTCACCTACATCAAGCAAAAAATCACATTAATTTCACCTTAATCATAACCAAAATCCCACTCAAAACCTCACCTATACCTACCACCCTACCTTTCTTTCCCTAGACCTCCTTACCTTCGTATCACATCTTCTATCTACCCACCCTAACCCTAATTGATCTGAAAATGTGTGTTGTACTTTTTCACTTTTAAAAGTTTCCAAAGATCGTGATTTTATTAACCAATTTTAAGTATTCTAAACTCCACAAATTGATTAAATTCTAATTATTATGCATCCATAGAAGTTTGGAAAACTTGTGTAGCAAATAAATAATCTAAAAAACTGAAAACATTCAGATAAAAAACAAGATTGTTTACGGGGTTCGGAAATTTCTACGTCCCCGGGTTCAAATTGAACCGATCCATTAATAATATTGAAATGTAAGTAAAATAACTTAAAAAACAACCAATAATGAATCACAACCTTCAAATGATCTGATCAATGTCCCAAGAACTCTGAAAAATAGCAGAAAATGTCCCAAGAACGATCTGTGGCTCCTACAGTGTTTTCACAATGTGATCTCCCTACAAATGTGTTAGAAAAGCACCTACAAATGGAGATTTAAAAATATTCTATGAAAAAAAATCATATATCTGAGATCATCTCTGAATTCTGAATAGTTTTCATGTTTACACCAAGTCACATTTCAGACCAGAAGTGCATTGAAATTCATGTTTTCCAACTAGTTGTCTTGTAGATCCCTGTTAAAATATGCATTCAAAGCTTCCATAAACAGGTTAAAACTCAACAAAAAATATCAAATCTTACATCGTTGGAATCGTCTCAGAATTTCCTTCATTTCATCTTTATACTCCAAGTTCCCAATCTGAGTGCAAGGCCTTCAAAAATGACATTTTCAGAAAACTTCCTCCTTCTGGCTTTTTCACAGACCTACCCCCCTGCTATTCAAATACAATAAAGCTCCTTTTATATCGTTTCTAAGCCTCCTAGCATACCGGTTGGGTGCTTACCATTTTACACGGCCCACCCAAGTTATGTTCTCCTCCCCATGCATTTGACTTATCTCTTAGGGAACAATATCCCACATTTGGTGCATTTTAAAGTGGAGGAGGTTTTAAAAAGGTAGGCGGTGCATTGTTTAAGTGGCTTAAGAGCCACCTTAGCCGTGGGAAGTGGTGCATTTGTTGGTTGTATTAGGATGGCATATGGATATGGTATTTTTAGGTGCCTTGAATAATGCTTATGGAGGTTAAACCAAATATAATGCGTGGAAAATGTAATATGGATTTGGATTAAATGCGTGGAATATGGAAAGTGGACTTACCAAGTAAATATAATTTCGACCCATGTAATGTGGTATGGAAATAATTAACTCAGTCAATAATATATATTCCACTTGTCATCTCCGAATAGGCAATTCGATCGAATTCGACGAGTGGTGGCAAGCCACGTGGTGGCTTGTGGACCCACCACGTTGGTGATAATATCATAGTCCACACAGCGGCCGGGCTCCCCTCCGTAATAAAAGTTGAGCCTCTTGTTCCCATGCACCATTTTTATGCTCGTCGAAGATCGGTGATAGAAAACCAACAAACAACTCCCTTTTTCCTTTTCACCACGTGTTGCAGTGCGATTAGTCCAATATTGACTAGTTGACCAGAGTTGACTTTCTCGCTGTCTGAACTTTGACCGAACATATCTAGAGTTCTCAATGTCCGTTTTTCACATTCTTATAGTCGTTGGAAAGCTCTCGAGATGATCTTCTACACTGAAACCATTTAGGGATGTTTTGGGAAATTTAAAAAATGATCCCCTGATCACTAATCCACTATCATTCACCCTTACCTATTTTTACCCCTTACCTATGTTATGATTTTACCCAAAACATCTCCTACTGACCACTACCTACCTCACCCACCCAATCTAGGGAACTTTTTTCCCCTTTTCCCCCAAACCATGACCGGTACTAGTTACCCCTAACTGACCCCGACCACCCTTAAACTGGCATCGGTCACCTCTTTCGTGATCGACACTGGTTCGGCACCACCGACGTCGACTAACCTTCAACCGACACTGGTCGCTGTCACCGCAAAAACCTCGATGTCCAAACCCCCATTCTTCCTCAAAACTCCCTTTTGCTCCCTTCAACCCACCCAATCCTACCCAAATCCCCCCTCAACCATTCCCCACCCCTCCTTCACCCAATCACCTCTCTCCCCATTGATATTTAACCTGAATTTTCGTCCCACCAATTCAAAATTCATTCCGCCCCCCAAAAACCCATTTTTACCCACCTGGCATCTAAATAAATCTAACAAACAAAACAAAGAAAAGGGATTGACTCTTACCTCATCACATTGTTGTTTTCATGGTGTCACGTCGGGCCGCTTCACCGGTGGTCCACTCGATCCCTCTCTTGCCTCAGCCATCACCCAATCAACCTCCTCACCTCCAACAAATCAAAGTGCTCAATCCAATCTCATGGACTTGCCTATCAAGTGCCAATCACCCGCTACACCGCTCGCTAACTCAACTTTCCATTTCACATGGATGCTTTCTACCTTTTTCTTTCTCACCCATCATTTTCTCCAATTCAGTCACACTCCCCTTGGTCCCTACGACAAATAACCAACTCAGACACACTCACCTAACCATGGCCCCTTTCACCCCACTCTAATATTAATTTAATTCATGATCTCATAATACCTATTATTTAAATATCCTAATTGGATAATGCCCACACCATCCACCTCACCTATACACCTCATCTAGCCACCTCACCCTAAGACCTATTCTTAATATGTTGCCATAACTAACTAAAACCTACCTAAACCCTAAAAATAAAAGCCTACATTCCCTCTAACCACATTCCCACCCATTAGAAAGGAAGCTTCCATTCTAATCCATGGAAGGAAACCAACGAGATCCAAGAAAATCAAGGGGATCTGCCCATTTTAGAAAACCTAGGAAATCCCACCCTAACCGACGTCATTTACCCAGAACCACCGTCGGTTACCATTTAATCCCCAAAACAACCTAATTTCGAGGTTGGAACATCTTTTGAGAGAAAGAGATGAAACCAGAGCTGTATGCAAGGAGAACCAACATTCGTACATGCATCAGAACATCCGTAGCCAGCACCAGAAGCAATCACAGAGCCATTTTCCTTCACGGGAGCATCCAGGGAAGCACCAGCACCACACCAAGTTCCTTCCATTTGATCACCCGCCATTGCCAACCAGACATCAAGCTCATACAATAGTAAGTGTTTTGTTGACCAACACTTTTCCATTGTCATTTTAGTAGACTCTTTTACTTTTGTTATTAGTTTCTACTCCCATTCTCATTCCCCCACCATTTACCTCCATGCAAACTTGACCATCCCTTCACCCACACCATTGAACTGCCCATACTTGGATTTTAATTACCCCTGATTATACCTAAGACCTATTCAGACCTTGCCATTTCCATTTAGCCTCAGATCTGTCACCACACCAAGTTTTTCATAAGTTTCATGTACCCTGACCATACCGACGTTGGTTACCCACAACCATCGCTGGTTAACCTAAACCAACATCGGTCATACCAGACCAATGCCAGTCTCTATGTTTTGCCCTTAGACCAAGAACAGAGCTTAAAATCCCCACAAATTACCCGAAACAGCCTAGAACAAGACCTTGGCCAATACTAGTACTCTAACACAGACATTGACCTTCAGATTCAGTCATAGCTTAGCTTGTTGTGAACAAATTTGCTTATTGTAGTCGAATGAGATACCTAAATCATTTTAACTACAGTAGGATTTCCTTTATTGTTAACATTGAGTTGTTTTAAACAGTAGATTAATAACCGTCTAAGGAGTATCACACTTCCCAGATCTAGCACAAGCTAGGCAGTCCACTACATATAATGTTTAACTTTTATTTGGTGGTCTTTTTTCTATTTCAGGTAGTTACTCCAAGCCAAAAGGAAGCTCTCATGATCAGCTGTGGATCAAGAAGTCATACGCATGCAACAACCTATAACCAAAATTTTAATAGGTATTCCTCCTAGCCCTTTACCCTTATTTTTTTCGTTAATATTCAAAGAAACACTTTAGAATCAAGTGAAATAGAAAGTAGTAAATGTTTCACCAAAGAATGGTAAGGGAAATAGGAAACAAGTTCTCTCTACTAATTTCAATGAAGAATGGTACGTGGAAATGCAGTACCTGGATGACATATTGCTTGGTAAAGAATGGGTGTCTCACATTAGGAATATGGCCGTCAGTGATTATAACCATCAAACGAGCACCACAAAGAATGAAATGACACTAGAACCAGTTCGCCCTACAAAGAGGAAGACACTAGATGGAATTCCCATCTATGATGACGAAGTAAAGGTAAAAATGGAGAAGGTTGGGTTTTTACAACTCTACGAGTTTCCCTATTTCAGAAATCCTAAGTGACTATACAATGGTTGATGTCATGCGTGCATGAAGACCACTTCTATTTTGCAGGCCGGAGGATGTGCATAGCCCCCTAGCTAATTTCTAAGTTCACTGGACTTATCTGTGAAGGAGATTCATTAGATGATGAGTTGGAAGACAAGGAAGCCATTAAGAATACCGTTGAGGCTTATGACTACAAGAAGGGTCCGCACTACTTCAAAAAATTTGTAATTACCGACCCGGTGATGAGGATGGTTGCACGCTTGGTTACAAATATGAATGGGCAAGAGAGATGGACATAGATCAACAAGGTCTGGTTGAATGTGTGTCACAAGATCTCAGAGGGAACAATCTATAACCTCTCATATTTCGTTATAGAGGATGGGTAAGTGCAGGAAGTTGATGGACAAATATAGGGTCATCCGTGGACATCATATTGCAAATAACAACATAATATCAACTTGTAGGGATTATTAGCAATACATACACTCAAAATTAGACAAAATTATCATAATATGAATCATAGCATCCGGAATCTAGTTTCTAAAATACTAATTTTTGTAAAAAATGGACAAGATTAGCTATATTAAACACTCAAAATTCAATGACTTGGTTTTTTTTTTTTAAACACCGATAAGATTATAGTCCGTTTGCCCACAATTTGGATGACCAAAAATTGATATATATATTTTTCCTTTGGTGAGAAGTTATATGCCACTATCTATCTTGGGATGGATTTTATTTTGTATTTTTTTGAGTAATATTTTATTTTTTATGATTTTTTTCCGTGAAAGTGGTATGAAAACATAAAGAAAACAGAGCACTTTCCGTTTGCCCGCCATAACTTCATCAAAAAATATTGAAATCAAATAATATTTTTTTTTGAACATGTATATAATTTCACCACGGTTGGGATGGTATAAGTTTTATCACATTCTAATAGGTGAAACAAATTTTGCAGTCTTAAACGTAGACATAAACATTCACAGGAAAAAGTGTCTTAAAGACCTACTATTAGTAAAAAATTATAAAATGATATTTATCCTCTTCTATTCACTTTAAAATCAGTATTTCTACAAATCTAATAGTCTCCCCTACGTAATGGCACCATTTTTATGACATAGTTTTTACTTTTCGGCATGGTTCAAGTCCGCGGAAGACTAAATTTGATGTTTTGTTGTTTTTAATGTAAAATTCAGGATTTGATGTCCACTTAATTGTCCCCCAACTTGGTGCACTTACCCGGATATCATAGAGGTTGCGCATGACAAAGATGGAGATCGTGTTTGGTAAGATCCTCCTTGCCATTGTCTTTTTAGATATTGGAGTGCCCGATGGGCCGGATAAGTTTTTTTTGGGAATACCCAGATGAGAACCCCTCCCTAACCTAGAGGTTTGAATAGTATACCTATGACACCATGACGTTTGCTCATAAGGTGCACCTGGAAAAGTGGTATAAATAGATGCATGATGCATTTGGGGCTGAATGGATAATACCCTAATAGTTGCCTTCACTACTGTAAGGAGAAGATGAGTTCATCGTATACTAACATTTTTGCATCTACAGATTTACTTTGGTAGATGGCACCAAGATTCCTTGGTGTAAATTGCCTTTCTCCTTCACAGTGTAGGACTTCCAGGATGGGGTCAATCATTTCAAAGAGGAGAAGAAACTCATATTTGATCTAAGTGTAGTGGATCAAGACTACCACGAGCTGTGCAGGAAACCAATATACCCCAAGAAGCACACCTATGTGGAGAAGTATGTCTCACATGACGTGCACATGTTAAAACCATTAAAATTACCCATTTCAGGGAGGGTAACAACGAGGGTGTATTTGTGCATAAGGCCTAAGTATGAAAAGGGATATTATGTTGAAGATGATGTCTCCATTCCTGAATATCCCACCACATGGAAGAAGAATGCACTAAGAAAAAGTGATAGAGGAGAAACTCCTGAGAAAAAGGAGTTGAGCGTGTGGACAATGCCGATAGTAGGGGTACAGGAGTTAGGCATAGGCACTAGCACTTACGTCAGGCAAAATAAGTCTCCAGCAAGAAAATATTCTTGGAAAAAGGAGTAATCACCACGGAAGGAAGAGTCACCGGTAAAGGAAGAGTCACCCTAGAAAGAAGAAAAAGAGAAGTCCCTTGAACTAGAATCACCAGTAAGGAAGAAGTAGAGGGTGACAAAATGGTAAGACTCGGGTGAAACAGAAAGCATGGAGGCCAAAAAGAGTGATGAAGATGATGAAGAGTGTGAAGACGATCAGAATCATCATGTGTATGATGTACACGAGTCAGAGGAGGAAGGTAATGAAGAGAAGGATGAGAATGAAGCAGGTGCTCATGAAAAAGGGGAAAGCAAAGAAGTAAACATAAAGGATCAGAAGACCCCGAACCCGAATAAGGAGCATATGGATAATACCATAGAAAGGAATACTCTATAAAGGAATCATCCAAAAATTTGTAGAGCATAGATTCAAGTGAAGTTCCGAGGAAGTAACAAAGGAAACAGAGGAAATCGTGAGCATGGGAAAGGAGTATGGAAGTATGGGTGGAGACACCAGCTTAGCAATAAACTTCCCAAAGGTAGCGCATAGGCGGTGAAGGGCATAATAGCAGTGCAAGAATAAGAAATTACTTATATTAATGATCCAAACAAGGTACTATGCACGAGCTTCTAAAGTACCATGCCCACAAACCAACTCCTGACTTGGTCTTCTTTTGATGAAGAGGGTGTGTACCTACGCAAGAGGAAAATGCTATCTTGGGATTTTGAGTCCCACATTGATGAACCCAAATTTGAGGTAAACCAAGATGCATTGATGAGGATACCAGATACCAAGGGAGTAAACCCTCTAGTAAATTCCCAACAACTGTCCAATGAGTAAGTTTGCAATGTGCTCAACAAAGTATTGGTGAGGTATAGGCAAGACTCTTTGATAGAAATGACATAATAAGGGTCTTGGAGGAAGAGCTTGAGAAAACAAATGAGGAGATCATTGAGCATGAAAAAGAGATAAAACAGAAGGAATTGATCAGTGCGCAGTTAAGGCACGAGCTGAGGGATGAATAGTCAAAGGTGCGCAAAATCCATATGAAGATAGAGGCCATTTTAGACCCCATAATCTTGAAGCACCCAGATCTGGCCTTGCCTGAGCAGAAACACGAGTCAACCATGCAATGCTTGGAAGACTTAACTCGCATCCTTACCATGGAAAGGTGACCACTCGCATTAGAGTTAGTAGAGGAGGTGATGACACACCAGAAGGGGGAGGAAAAGATGAAGATTGGGGAGGCAGTGACTCGGTACTCCTAGCTCCTTGCCATGGTAAAGACCACTGCATAGATGGTTGAAGCCGCGTATGAGAACTGTGCCAACAAGGATAGGGTAGCAAGAATATTGGTTGCTACACATGAGGTAGATTTAAAAGAATTTCAGGAAAATCACAAAGGTAATAGGGAGGAGCACAACAAGATCCAGATAAAGTTGAGAAGAAATTGGAAACAATCGAGGCCTTGCAAGGTTTGATCCTGGATTAAGGAACTGTACCCCCAATTCGCTCACAAGATGGATGCGGTAGGTCATCTTAGCAAACAGCTGGAAAGAATTGTTAATACACTGAAAGCTAAGAGCGAGGAACTTATTTTTGATGAAGTAAGTGCATTAGTGGGTGACCTACTTCAGCACGCATAGGGAGAAGTAGATGTATGGGGGAGAAGGTTGAGGCATCCGTGAAGAAGGAGTTCCCACTCCTCATGCAGTAGTAACACATTCCTATATTCTTTTATTTCTTTCATTCTTCCATTATTTGATTGTTTCAATACCTCTATTCTATATTATTTGAGGAAGAAAAATGTTTCCGAGGATAGAGAACACGCATAGTGTGGGGTGATGTTAGACCTTAAAATATTGGCTAAGTACTAAGAGGTGAACGTATCCATGATCAATAGATAGAATGGCACTCAGGGACAAGCGTGCAAGAAAAAGGGGTTTAATAAGGGTTTCCTCAAAACCATTGATTATCACATGGGAGGAAAAACATGAGTTATATAAGGAATTCTCCATATCTAAAAGTACATGGAGCCCCTTGAGGAAAAATATGTGCATCTGACTAGGCGTGATGCAGTGGATAAGTGTTGTTAGCCATGGAACCTATGCAGGTTAATGTAAAAGGATATGTAAAATCATAGGGAATATGCCCTCTTAGACATTCATTGTAGCTAATGGAGGGTTTGCAAAGAGTATAAGTATTCACCAATGTTAGGACCACATAGACACTTGGCACACTATCTAATCAGAAGAGAATTCATGTGAGTGGTCGATGATCCTATTTAACAGAGGTCCTTTGTATTCATGAGAAGTTACATAGCGTAGACACGAAGACACTGCAAAGATCATGCACATAGAAAAACATCACCAGGGAAGGAGCGTCAATGAATTTTGTGCTACAGATTTCTGGATAGGGTTTTTATTTCCTCTCCGTGCTAAAAATGTTGGTGTGAGTTAGTCCTATATGTCCTCCTCACAGGGTTGTAAGGGATACCATCTCACATGGGTTAGGTTTAGGGTTTGCTATTGAGTCATGCACTAGGGTTACTCAACACTCTATATGGTGGACCCTTTCACTAGTTCAGGATATGATTATGCCAAGACACTCCGTTGTCTTTTCTCTAGGATGTGTAAGATCTCTGTTCTGTTAGTGTAAGATTGTCTAAGTTATTGATCGATTCTTCTTGTGATTACGTTGGAGCTATTATGATTCAACCAGAGTGTAACTTGATCGTGGTGCATAGTTTCTAATACAATATACCTGGAACTCTTTCATGGTATCAAACATCTAGGATCGGGTAGTTGTGCACTCATTTTTTTCAGTTGTGATTACTCTTGTTTTCAAATCTGGTTTAACTCCTCGTCCAAGTTCTTCGATCATTATTATTCTAGTTTTGTCCTTGCATTAATGATTAGATCTGTTAGTTATAAGTTACTTCCTTGGAAAGTTGATCGTTTTGCTGCGTTCTTCATGCATGTGTAGGTAATCCTTGTTTTTTTCAAGAAATCTCTTGCAAAGCTCACATTTAGCTAGGGGCTATAGCTAAATCTGCGCATGCCTCGGGTGAGCCAAAAAAATTAGAGTATTTTCTATGTTATTTTTTAGTTTTTTTTATTAAACTAAAAATTCTTTAGATCTCTGTTTTCTGGCTTTTCTCTACTTTTGACTATTTTTTTTGTAGAGAACCAGTTCAAAACTACATAATCTGCACACTTTGTTGACAACGTGTTTTGGGTTACACCAAAGCATAAAATTTATGTTGTGATTTGCACTTCACAACTTACAAACTTCATCACTATCTCCTCAATCATAAAACTTATATTGTCACTAGTTGCAATCCCCTCAATGTTATTCATTCTAAACCATACCACAGTGATCGAATCACTCATTGGCTTATGCTTTTGACTAAATTTGATCTTGAATTCATGTCACAAAAATATATTAAGGGAAACCCATCACTGATAAACTCACAAAATCTCCCCTTCTTAATAATCAACTACCTCACGAATAATTTCCGCGATGAATCCATCAACACTATTGATCAAGAATACACTCCTCTCAAAATGAAAATTTTCTTCAATGGATCTAAGTTGTGGTAGGGGGAGGTGTTGGTATCATCATCATACCTTATGGAGGGAATCCTATCCCTCTATCCTTTAAATTAAATTTTAAATGCACTAATAACATGGTTGAGTACAAAGCTCTCATCATGGGTCTCCAAACAACAGTCATGCTTAGTGTTCAAATTCTTAACATCTATGGAGACTCTCAACTTTTCATCAATCAAATCAAAGGAATTTACCAATGCAAGATCGAAGTCCTACAAAAATATAAAAGCATTGTTGAATTCCTCCTAGAATCCTTTAATCGGTACATGATTCAAATAGTTCCTCGATATTCCAATAAATTTGCAGACACCATGTCTTCTCTTACATCACTCATCCACTATCAACTGATGATTTGAAGCTGTTATTTGTTTTTGCATAGACTTGATCAACCATCTCACACCAATAAACTCCCTTCTATCAATCTTATCAAAGAAAATCAAGCAGATCTTTGGTACACTCAAACCTATGACTACATTTTCTCAATCAAAAATACCATATCAATCTATCTAAAAATAATAAAATATATTTTCTTCAACGTGCTACCCGATACATCATCATAGGTGGTGTTCTCTACAAATGAAGATTTGATGGCTCTCCTCCTTCAATGCCTCAAATCTCATGAATCCACTAAAGCTATCCAAGAAGTCCAGGATGGTATATGTGGTGGACACTTCAACGGTATGGTTGTTGTTAAATATGTCCTACGAATGGGATATTACTGGCCTACCCTTAATCAATAAACATTTACGCATACGTCAAGAAATGTGTTAAATGCCAACAACATTCTAATATCACTCATATTCCAAGTCAGGCCCTACAACCCACTCAGGATTTATGGCCTTTTTCACAATGGGGACTTGACCTTATTGGCCTCATCAACCTTTGATCATCACAACGACATCATTCTATCATCACCACTACTAAATACTTCACTAAATGGGTGGAATTTATTCCCCTGGTCATCTACTAAAGTAAATAAAATTACTGATTTCATCTATCAACATATCATATATCACTTATCCCTGACAAATATTATCACTAATAATCTATTTCAAAAATAAGGTGAAGAAATTATGTAACACTTTCAACATCAAATTAATCTTTTCATAGCCTTACTATCCACAAGAAAATGGTTAAGAAAAATCCTCTAACAAAACACTCAACAAAATCCTCTTGAAAATCATCGACCAAGAAGGCAGGAATTGATCATCTTCAAATTCCATTTTCTCTCTAGGCCTATCGAACTAGCATCTGCACTCCTACAGTGCATTACGCACTTATCTTTAGTCTATGGCTCCGAGGTGGTTCTACCTCTCGAAGTTAAAATTCCATCTCTCCACGTGTCTGTCAGAGATTTTATCTTTGATGAGGATTATCATCAAGAACGCCTAACACAACTCAAATTATTAGATTAACATCACCTTACAAACCTTAACATCATCATGTTTTCCAATAATGCATCAAATGAGCATACAACAAACATGTCAAAGAACATTACTTCAACATTGGTGATCTTGTCCTCAAAGAGAAGTAAAATGTCACTACTCTGGAAAGGAGTAAACGTGGAAAGTTTTCCCCTAACTAGATCGGTCCATATGTCATCACTCACAAGTATAGGTCAGGAGCATATTGCTTAGCCTCCCTCGATGGTAAACCTGAAAAGGAATCTCTAAATTCCTTTCACTTGTCTTCCTTTCTATTGTTAACACATCTACTTTCATGACATTAGTCACATCAAAGATCATATTCCACCACTAGCCTATCATTTACTATAATAATGATTTGGAATTATGTGGTACGCCATCAGTATCTTATAATCACGACCTTAAAGATGAACACCACGGCTCTGTTCATCACATCTTCCACATGAACAAGTTCCTCCTTAGCAGGAACCCCGCAATTATTACTCCCATATTTCCCTTATCTACTAATTATAAACATGATAAGGGGTCACATGTGTAGTTTATACACACCATTTTCCCCTCCTCAAATGGTCTACTAGGCCTACCATCAGCTTAAATATAAATAAAAATATATATATCTAAAACATAGTATATGAATGTATAGACTGATCCCTCGAAGGAAAACTATTAATCATACTATCAAAATACAAATTGATCCCTCCAAGGACAGTTGTCAATCAGCATATAGACCAATCCCACGAAGGATAGACTATCTCTCAAAATCAAAATCAAAATAGACCACTCCCTCAAAGGATGGCTACCCATATCATTACAAAAAAGGCTTCCTTCATTGATCATCCTTCATATCAAACCATCCTAGGAAATCTTCCCACATCAATCAACTTTCCCATCAAAAGTAAACTTCCCACATCGATCAGTTTAGCATAGTAAAATATAGCAGGGACCTAAGCCTACAAGCCATCAAAAGGAGAACCTACTCCCCCCATACATAACTACACATCAACCCTTTCTGTGTTGTAAGAAGGTACATAAGCTCATTTCCATCTATATCCAAGATCCTACACGTGACTAATTATTATTAGTTATATGTTAACATTTGTTACAAGGCCTCAAGTGCATTGTCATACATATTTAATTTACCATCAGATCACATATGCATCAAATTCAGTTCAAAAAGTAAACATTTTACATTTTTTCCTAACCATGATTAAAGTACATTTTGAAACATATATCAAGATCACTACACTTTGAGTCACACCATACCAATGTCAAACATCACATCAAATATCAAAATCAAAAATCACATCTAAACATCATATCCAAATTACATCAAAAATTATATCAACATCTATGCATCTAACATCACATCAAATACATCTAAACTATTCAACATCATAAACTCAGATACAACATCAACATCAAGATAAACAAATAACACATGAATCCAAAATCATATATCATATATATATATATATATATATATATCATCATAATGTCTATACAAAATGCCTCCAAAGGGCTCATATACATAAATCATCTATGTCTGAGTCATATACAAAACCCACATACTATGTGGTAAAATCAAAATTCTTATACTCGCTCACCACCTTGGCCTCCTGCGGCTCCTCCATCTGGCCCCGGATTTCTCCGTGGTTATGTGACACTCCCAGTGCTCACTGAGGTATTCTGACGAGCCGATCTACGCTCACTCACTTGAAACTCCGCATAGAGCGGCACATGAGGAAGGTGCTCTGTCACTAAGCACTCATAGTATCTCATCTCCTCACCTAGCTTGATACTTATCAACGGTCACAAAACCATGAGGCCTTATTTTACCTTCTGCCACTGAAACTCCTCCTGCAGGTACCACTGCCTACCCTACACTAGGCCTTGCTCCCTAGGTGACACTCCCAAAAGCCTCTGAAGCTGTCCCCACCTCCCCATACTTCCCCGCAGCACCTCCCGCTGTCGGTGATATCTATCTCACTACTGATAAGTATCACACTCTAAGCGTGCTTGGTCTCTCTCCTATTGTATGTGTCACTCACTCCTAGGGAGCAGTATCACACTTGACCACCATCTTATCCCTCTCCAATCGTAAGGCATCAAAGATGTTTACAACTGCACTAACTCCTCCCCACCATTACCCTCCTCTCTGCCTCCTCCCCACCCCCTACCTCTCCCCACATTATCTGAACTAGCCCTGTTGTGTCCACCACTCACTAAACCCCTCCACCACCCCAGCATCATCTACATCCACCGCCTCCGACTCTCCTACCACCTCAGGCTGCCCCACCTCATCTGCTACTTGCACAGGAAAATCCCTCTCAGAATCATCACATCGATAGATAATCAGCTCACCTAGAATGTCTTGTGGAAACCTGAACTATCTCTACACTTAAGGAAACTGTACCACCTCTATCATCTCCACCCTCCTCCCTAATCCATTGTACCCTGCCTTAGCCACGCCAACTCCACATCCATACCCATGCCATCTAGGGTATCTCACCTATGGCCTCTAGACTACATCATCTACGGATAAACTCCGTAGTCGATTAGCATAGTACGTATGGTCTCTCTCTACTCCATCATCTCTCATCCAATCAATACTCCAACTCATAAATCCTACAACATACTCCGCTGGGTATACTTCCCTCCAAGGTAGGCCTCGTGGTCTCACAATAGATATATGCTCGTACGCCCAATAATGCAATAAGAACCCCACATCTAACCCATACCTCCTCTCTATAACAAACATCTATAACTCATGATAAACCTAAGCCAATAGTGCACAACCCCAAGCATATACAGTTTGATGCTCCATAATAGCACCAACGACACCCACAAGTGTCTAAGGAAACTATGCCACCCCCTGAATCTGGAAGTGCATAGCAAGAGATATCCAACATCACCACTGACATCATTCGATTTCCCGAAATCTCTCCATCATAGTAGGTCTCAATATGAAAGCCCCTTGTTGTGTATCCAATATTTGGGGCATCATCTCCATATAACCGTCTCATAGTATCAAGACGGGCCTCTCGGGTGATAGGTACTATCTGCTCACTCTTCATCGATAATCTCAAGATCCTATACACATCCTCCAATGTGACGGTCATCTCACTGGTATAGAACCAGAATGTCCCTATACTCATGTTGTAAAAAAATAGACCGTCCGAAACTTATCAAATTTGAATCCATCATGTCAAATTATTTCTCTTCTTGGTTAAAGAGTATTTCAAAACCGGCGTGATTCTTCTTTATCATGACACTTTGGCCCTTCAAATTCAATTCATTATTATGTTTGGAACAGTTTAGTTGAACATTATGTACCGATTGAGCTCCATCACCATCTTTTTACAATAATTCCCTTATTTTTGGTTGCTTTCCCATATTTTCCCGAACGTCGCACTCATTCAAATAATTTCATGTGAAGTTTGTTCGACTTTTAAATTCTATTATTAGTCGGTTAAATCGGGTCTCATATCGTGTACTAGATGAAGTTGATTGTATGTTAGATATGGGTTTTGAACCACAGATATGAAAAATGGTTACTCAAATTCGTCCAGATAGGCAGACACTATTATGAAGTGCTACTTGGCCGAGGGAAGTTAAACTTCTTGGCGAGACAATTTTTCAATAACCCTAATAAAGTAATCATTGGTTCAATAAATTTGAAGGCTAACCATTCAATAGGCCACATTGTAGAGGTTGTCTCTCAGTATGAGAAGTATCAGAGATTGATAAAGCTCTTGGGAAGATAAATATGGACGTTGATAGAATTTTTGTTGGGTTACCATGTGGTAGTAAGGGATTCCTCTTTATATTTCGCGATAAAAAAGCTAGAGTGAGACTTATACAATGAAAGGAAGGAGCGGTTTGATAAAACACATATTACAGATGTTTATGACTCGTGTAAGTATAATCTCTGACAAAATGCACACTTAAGTCTGGGTGGTTTGGATGAACTCTTCAGAGTGACTCGATTGCTTGCAGAAGATGTATTTCCTTAAGAATATGGCATTAATCCAAAGCATAAACTAAACATCGATTCAAGGATTGCTTGTTTGTTACTTGGCAAGATATTGATTGATCTTAAAAACGCAGAGGAGAGGAAAAAATGATAATGATTGAGTTTGAAGATTGAAAGTTGATCCCTCGTAGATATATTACCCAGTTCAAGCATGCACGCGAACTGTTTAAAAAAACGTCTCAATGAAATTCATTCTTTATTCGAGAGAGGCCTCATCCACATCACATCAACGTGCTATAAGTTTATCAGGGTGAACTATTTCGAGATATTGTGGGCAGTGCTTATTATGTGGCTTCTCAAGTCTTAAGGTGAAATTATGGACCATAAATTAACATATGGAGTGTTGGAGTAATGCTTTACATTCTTCTCGGTGATGTACCTCCTTTTTGGGCAGAAACGAAACAAGGAATTTTTGATTCCATATTGCATGGTTACATTGAGTATGATAGTTGATTCCATTGCCCATTATCTAGCTCTCCTCAACAAGGAAAAAAGAGGTGGTGATAAATTATTCAATGCATTGTTGAGCGAGATGGAATGACCACAAACTAGGATATATGCTGCATATTCTGCTCCACAAAGTCATAGGTTTTTGAAGGTTGTGGAAAAATAATTACTGTGCATCTAAGCGGGGTGGTATGTGTTGTCTTGGGATTTTTATTGTTTTTTTTGTTGCAGTGTTTGTTCTTCTTGCATTGTTCCTGGGTTCAACTATCCTTACACTTGAAAATTATTGCTCTTCTACATTATTCCGGTGCTATGAAGTTGTCTGCTGGAGCCTTGTAGTTTTATTTGGAGAGACCACATTTTTCTTAAGACGCAAGGCATCTGTCATTCTTGATGAGGGTGAATGTTATGGTAGCCACATTGTCGGGCTTGAGATGCTAAAGGCTACTCCATAGGCTGAGATAGAGAAGCATGTTAATGCAGGTTTCAGTTCGTGGATTGGATCTTCATTTCTTTCATTAGATTAAGAGGATGAACCCCCAACAAATGGCCTAGATGATATATGGGAAGAAGCTTGCATCGTTTTTGGAACAGATTCTTGAAACTCTGAACAAAGGCGATATTCCATCTACAGTTTCACTTGTAGAGGTTTCAATAAAATAATAATGGATCATTGTTTAGGATTGTACAATGAGAAATATGCCTGGCCACAATTCTACAATAATCATTCAGTGCATTTCCAAAGAAGATGTTTGTTTACAAAATTTCTAGTTTTGAACCGTGTATCAGGTGAAGCCTCTATGATAAAATTAGAGTTTTTGGTTATTCAATCCCACCACTTCATCATTGTGTGGGGAAACTCAAGACCTTCTAGCAACTATATGAATGGAAACTTTAATTTTTAGGCTTATTTATGTGATGTGGAAGCTTCCACTATGAGTTTATTCAGACATCTTTAGCTACATTGATGCAAGCCAAGCTCCTAGTGAACCCTGACATGAGATAATTGTATAGAGGAATCCAATATTGAAAATCATTTTATTATGTTGGTGAGGAGATCACAACTATTAGGAATGTGTTGAGAACAAATGTTAAAATATATTTAATTAATTTTCTCATCAAATTAATTAAATATTGCATTTGCAAAAGTTATAATGTAATGTAAAACCCAAGTTGAGTCAACTTGATCTTAGAGATAGGTCAAGTAGTTTTATAACTACTTTTGGGAACATAATGCCTATAAAAGGCCCAATTGTAATTGTAAAAGGGGGGGTTCTCATTCCCATCCCAAAAATTCTATTTGGGAAAACTATTTTATCTACCTCTATTGGACTATAATGTTGTAGTTTTGTGTACACAACTTCAACCTCATGAATACAATGCTTTCTTTACTGTTGTGTTAATGGTTCCTGTTAGTGCAAAATCACAGCACCCCTGGATGTTGATCAAATTTCTAGGTTGATCACTCTAGCATCCAATGTGATTGCACAACATTGAAACCTTTCTCCAAGTGTGGGACTTGCAGAAATGAGAAAGGAATCTCCAGAGAAGGCTGGTTCCTGCTCCTAAACTACCCGCCATAAGCTATTCTAGTGCAGGCAAGCTAATCTAAACCTAATCTAACCATGCCAAGGAGACAGAGAGAGAGAGAAAAGGGAAAACAACAAAAGACTACACTAAAATGGTGATACACCAGAGAAGGAGAATGTTGAACACCTTTCAAAACTAGCATGGAACAAGGAGAGGTGAGCAATGGGAAGGATGGACAGATGCATCATAGGCCCAAAGATAGATTTCACACAGAAAATGTCCCAAAACTCCATGAACATAGCTCCAAACCTGCATTGAACATTCAAACTTGCACAAATACCTACAACGAAGAGAGGCAAGAAGAAAACAAGAAAAAAATGAGCAAGGATGGACAGATGCATCACAAAACATGTTTTTTGTTGCTCCAGAAGTTTGCACAGAACATCATTTCAATAGTAAAAGGTAAAAAAAAGCCATTACAGAGTAGTGGAGGAGGTTCAAACTCCATTTTCAACCCTAGAGAAGAAAAGAAGGGAGGGCAGAGAAGAAAAGATGAACCACACTTAATCATTGAGCCAAATATGGCTTTTACATTGCATGGGTCGAGCCCATGAGAGAGAAAACATACAAAAAATGTGGGAGCCCATTCCTTATTAACTACAAATGCATTAAATCAGCATGGAGGACCTTAAAAACCCATACCCTATCATTTTGACCAAATGGGAGGAGAGTGCGACCCATTCTGTATTAAATTTGGTCGCTGAAATGTCACTTCTGGCCATGAACACGTACCAGAAACGTATTTGAATTTTCTCTCTCCAAATTGAACCAAAATTAGAGATTGACCATGGAATCATGTAGAGAATTTCATAATATTTCCAATGATATAAAGAACGTGCAAATCTGAGCTCTGGATCAAAAGATATGGGAAGGTCTAAAGTTTTTGGGAAAAACGGCCCAAAAAATGGATTTCAAATTTTTTCCCACGCTCTGCCACATGGATGACACATGTCAGGCACTGATTGGATGAGGAATTCTCTCTCCTCCACCTTTCCGCAGGTTTCCCCTTTGAAATTTTGATGTTTTTATCACTTTGGGAGAATTTTCCATTTTTTCCCCGCGTCCCCGCCACTTGGAACATGTGGCATGCATTTGGGGACAGGGGCGCGGGGGCTTTTAATTTTTTGGCCCATAGATTTTGCTAAATTCTAATCCACGGGCCTCCCCTCGAATTTTCGTGTCCCATGCGTATTTTTGGCCCGGATGTCCCAAACAGTCTGGGAAAAATTTCTCCGATCCACCCAATTCGGGCTTCCCTGTCCCTCTTTGCATTGAAGACACGTGGCAAGATTTGATTCGCTCTCGGCTCCTTCAGTTCTTCGCATCCCACACCTAATTTTGGTCCAGATGTCCCAAATGAAAGTTCTCTTGTTTCGGCCAAACCGACTGATCCGCGCCTTCTGCTTACTTTTTTCCCAACTATCCTGGACTCTTGCAAAATAAGACCTAGCTGATTTTCTTCATTCCTTCGGCCGATTCGGCTTTTCGAGTCCTGCGCGTACCCGATGTCCCAGATGTCCCTTTGCTACGTGGACCACCTGGAGGCTTTTCATCTGGTTCGCGCCCCGATGTCCCAACTGTCCCAAGGACTACTTGGACTAGGACTTAGCTGATTTTCATGATTTTTTCTACCCCAAGCTTGTTTTTTGCATTTCTTCCATTTTATCGACCTGTGGATTTTCTTCTTGGACAGGAGAGTTAGAGAGAAACCGAGGGGGACCCCAAAACATGATTTTAGGCCTTGAATCAATCTATTTGCCTGGGAATTGAATAATTTGATGCATGTTATCAAAATTACCCTGGGGGGGGTGAATTTTGGATAACATTTTTGGCGACTCATCCGGGGTCATCTGCCTGCTAGATGAATGATCAGTAGCCTGAAGCAATCCATTGGGCATGGAGTCATGAGTAGTAACCTGAAAACTGATCTGAACTTTGAAAACCTCCCTCTGAACCACTTGAATCCCATTGGACATGGAGATGTTCTCATTAAAATGCCACTGAAATGGACTGTGCAAGAGCAAAACCAGCACCACAAAAACTATGTACAGAACTAAAAATCATACATGCTCCAAATGAAACATGCAGAGTGTGCACAAGCACTTCTTCTACTGAAAGCAAACCTACCTACTCTACTTTAACTGGAAGCAAAAGCAAGCTAAACAAACCCTGCAATTGGTTGTGAGAAATAGCTTCCCTTTCTCAAAAGTGGCAGCCATGCAATTGATTTGGAGCTGATCATGGCTGTTAGGATGAGTGGAAAATCAACAAGAAGTTGGTCTTCCACCCAAATCATCAAGGTATCAGCTGAAGGAAAATTCAATACCTCTTTTAGTTGCTCTGCATTTAGATTGAAGAGGTATGACAACTGATCCTTGGAACTTTGTAGCTCACCCTCATGCTAAGAAGCAAGCATGACTGGTTGTGACTTCTCCTTTGGCTCCAATGAAGCCAAATACCTGATTGGGAAAGGTCTGATCCATTTGATATGCCCATAGCTCTGATTTTCAACTCCAAAAATGGAGTCTTCTTGTAGACCCTCTTGAATTGATGGTGTGGAAGCAATGGTAGAAATTCCTTCTGTCCTTTCTCTTCCTCCAATGAAGAACATGAAAGATTAAAATCTTCCAATCTTGGTTCCAAAGAGCTGCTATAAGATGCAGGTTGCTGCAAATGAATGTTCTCCTTCATGACAGTAGACTCAAGTGTTTGGAATGTGGATGATGAAAGAGAGAATGGTGGAAACTCAACCGGCTCTTCTCCATCAAAATAGTCCTCCAAATCTGACAGATAAACTACCTCATGGTTGTCCTGCTGCAAATGCTCCACTTCTTCCATGGTGTCTTCTTGATTTGTAACTTGACCACCATGGTTTCTTTCAAGAACCCTCTAACATTGAGTTTGGGAGATCAAACTCCCTCTTAGTACTAGAACTTGAGAGAGGTGAAGTAGAAAGAAGAACTGAAGGTTCTCCTGTAGCCTGCTTTGTGCTCAAAGCCCTTGGATCTGCAATTTTCTCCTCCATAACTAGAATGTGATCCTCTTCTTTTGGATCTGGAGCAGCTTCTCCTTCCTCCAATGTTTGAAGATAATCTTGCTCTTGATTGAACTCTTCCTCCAGCATGAAGTTTGTCAAGTCAAACTCTTCAATCTGCTGCTCTAGAGGACAAGTTGGGACTGCTAAGAACTTCTTCTTCTGCTGTAACAAAATCAGTCCTGACCACCATTTTTCTCAACCCAGCCTCTTCTGAAGGTTTAACCATCAAGGGGATCTTTGTCATCCCAAATTTGGCAGCCCAAACCCTCAAGTTGTCTGTCATTTCTTTTCTGTTGGGCTCTTCTTCTTGCTGTCCTTCATGGCTAATTTTTGTAATTTCTTCTTCCCCACATGGAATTGGGAATGCAAGAGGAGGGATGGGTTGTAACTTAATTGATTTGGCAATTTTTTGTGGTGGTGGAGGTGGAAACTCTTGTTTCTTTGGAGGAGGGGGTATTTCTGTTAGCTCTTGTGGAGGGGATGACTGTTTGGAAGGAAAAAGGAAAGAAGAATTGAGGTGTGGTGGAAGACTGAGAGGTGGAGACATGGGATCAACATTTGGGACAGCAGATGGGGAGTTTAGAACTTGACACTGCCCAGATAAAACAGATTGGGAAAGAGGAAAAAGGAAAGGCATGAGATGGCGTGCTTACCCATTGACAAGGTTGCTGAATACTCCTCTCATACACCTCTATTTCTTCAATCCACTTTGCACGAAATGGCAGCATTTTCATCATGAAGTCCAGCTTCTCCTGAGGGCTGAAATGTCTTGGAAAAGTGCCTCCCCATGGACAAGGAGTCCTGTAAAAAATTCTGAAAGCTCTCATTTGAGTTTTTGCTCTGGACTGCACCATCTCTACCTCCATCTTTTGGATTTTCTCCAACAGACCAGCATCTTGCATCTGATTATCTTCATTATATGCATACTCTTGCTCTTGGAAAGCTCCATAGCCAAACTAATTTTGGCATTTCTACTCATAATGGGTATGCATGCTGATTTTATTTGTTCAAAATGCTGATTTGGAGGATTTAAAAAACATGTTGGAGGTGGGATAACATTGCTGCTGTTGTTGTAAGTGGGAATTCCATGATGGAAATGAAGTCATGATTGCACAACTTCATGGAATGGAAAAGAATGAAAGAGATGGAAAGAAGGATGGATGGGAATGGATGAAAAATAGATCTGCAACTTCAGAAATGGGTTGCTGATCAGATGGACTCGCCAGATGTGTTTGCAAGTGCCTCCAAAGGCTGAAATCTTCACAGGAACACACCAACCTGTAAAATATGAAGTGGAAGACCTCTCCAGGTCCCACTGGGAGTGCCAAAACTGTTGAGTGCAAAATCACAGCACCCCTGGATGTTGATCAGATTTCTAGGTTGATCACTCTAGCATCCAGTGTGATTACACAACATTGAAACCTTTCTCCAAGTGTGGGACTTGCAGAAATGAGAAAGGAATCTCCAGAGAAGGCTGGTTCCTGCTCCTAAACTACCTGCCACAAGCTATTCCAGTGCAGGCAAGCTAATCTAAACCTAATCTAACCATGCCAAGGAGACAGAGAGAGAGAAAAGGGAAAAACAACAAAATCCTACACTAAAATGGTGATACACCAGAGAAGGAGAATGTTGAACATCTATCAAAACTGCCATGGAACAAGGAGAGGTGAGCAATGGGAAGGATGGATAGATGCATCACAGGCCCAAGGATAGATTTCACACAAAAAATGTCCCAAAACTCCATGAACACAGCTCCAGACCTGTAATGAACATTCAAACTTGCACAAATACCTGCAATGAAGAGAGGCAAGAAGAAAACAAGCAAAAAACGAGCAAGGATGGACAGATGCATCACAAAACACGTTTTTGTTGCTCCAGAAGTTTGCACAGAACATCATTTCAATAGTAAAAGGAAAAAAATGCCATTACAGAGTAGTGGAGGAGGTTCAAACTCCATTTTCAACCCTGGAGAAGAAAAGAAGGGAGGGCAGAGCAGAAAAGATGAACAACTTGTAATCATCTGAAAAATGAGCCAAATCTGGCTTTTACATTGCATGGGTCGAGCCCATGAGAGAGAAAATGTACAAAAATGTGGGAGCCCATTCCTCATTGACTGAAAATGCATTAAATCAGCATGGAGGACCTTACAAACCCATACCCTATCATTTTGACCAAATGGGAGGAGAGTGCGACCCATTCTGTATTAAATTTGGTCGCTGAAATGTCACTTCTGGCCATGAACACGTACCAGAAACATTTTTGAATTTTCTCTCTCCAAACTAAACCAAAATTAGAGATTGACCATGGAATCCTATAGAGAATTTCATAAGCTTTCCAATGATATAAAGAACGTGCAAATCTGAGCTCTGGATCAAAAGATATGGGTCTGAAGTTTTAGGGAAAAAAACGGCCCAAAAAATGGATTTGAAATTTTTCCCGCGCTCTGCCACCTGGATGACATGTGTCAAGCACTGATTGGATGAGAAATTCTCTCTCCTCCACCTTTCCGTATGGGTTTCCCTTTGAAATTTTGACATTTTTATCACTTTGGGAAATTTTCCATTTTTCCCCGCGCCCCCGCCACTTGGGACACGTGGCATGCATTTGGTTGGAGGACGGGGCGCGGGGTCATCCTTGTCTTTTAATTTTTTGGCCCAAGAATTTTGCAAATTTTTCTAAGTCCTCCCCAAGCTCCGCACTTCCCTACTCCTTAGGAACATGTGTCGTTTCTTGATTCATCCGTGGGCCTCCCAGCTTTTCACGTCCCTCGCGTATTTTTGGCCCGGATGTCCCAAACCATCTGGGACAAATTTCTCCGATCCACCCGATTCGGGCTTCCCTGTCCCTCTTTGTGTTGAAGACACGTGGCAAGATTTGATTGGCTCTTAGCTCCTTCGGTTCTTCACGTCCCCGCACGTACTTTTGTCCCAGATGTCCCAAACGAAAGTTCTCTTGTTTCGGCCAAACCGGCCGGTTCGCGTCCTCCGCGTACTTTTGTCCCAACTGTCCCGGACCTGGGATACTTCTCTGCCACCCGAAATGGACTGACTTGCGCCAAATCAGCCGATCCGCGTCTTCCGCGTATGTCCCGGATGTCCCACACTCTGCGAAAGCAAGACTTAGGCAATTTTCTTCATTTTTCTGGCCGGTTCGGCTTTTCACGTTCGCGATGTCCCGGATGTCCCAAGTGCTACGCAGACCGCCTGGAGGCTTTTCGGCTGGTTCGTGCCCC
Source organism: Taxus chinensis (assembly GCA_019776745.2). NCBI lineage: Eukaryota > Viridiplantae > Streptophyta > Pinopsida > Cupressales > Taxaceae > Taxus > Taxus chinensis. Next base: position 882,948,407 of record CM034150.1, read on the forward strand.
GACGTCCCAACTTTCCCAAGGACCACCTGGACTAGGACTTAGCCGATTTTCATGATTTTTTTCTGCCCCAAGCTTGTTTTTTGCAATTTTTTCCATTTTCTCGACCTATTGGGATTTTCTTCTTGGACAGGAGAGTTAGAGAGAAATTGAGGGGACCCCAAAACATGATTTTGGGCCTTGAATCATATCTACTTGCCTGGGACTTGAATAATCTGATGCATGTTATCAAAATTACCTTGGGGGGTGGAATTTTGGACAACAGTTTTGGCGACTCAGCGGGGTCATCTACCTGCTAGATGAATTATCAGTAGCCTGAAGCAATCCATTGGGCATGGAGTCATGAGTAGTAGCCTGCAAACTGATCTGAACTTTGAAAACCTCCTCTCTGAACCACTTGGAAACCCACTGGACATGGAGCCGTTCTCACCAAAATGCCACTAAAATGGACTGTGCAAGAGCAAAACCAGCACCACAAAAACTATGTACAGAACTAAAAATCATACATGCTCCAAATGGAACATGCAGAGTGTGCACAAGCACTTCTTCTACTGAAAGAAAACCTACCTACTCTACTCTAACTGGAAGCAAAGGCAAGCTAAACAAACCCTGCAATTGGTTGTGAGAAATAGCTTCCCTTTCTCAAAAGTGGCAGCCATGCAATTGATTTGGAGCTGATCATGGCTGTTAGGATGAGTGGAAAATCAACAAGAAGCTGGTCTTCCACCCAAATCATCAAGGTATCAGCTGAAGGCAAATTCAATACCTCTTTTAGTTGCTCTGCATTTGGATTGAAGAGGTATGACAGCTGATCCTTGGTACTTTGTAGCTCATCCTCATGCTCAGAAGCAAGCATGACTGGTTGTGACTTCTCCTTTGGCTCCAATGAAGCCAAATACCTGATTGGGCAAGGTCTGATCCATTTGATATGCCCATAGCTCTGATTTTCAACTCCAAAAATGGAGTCTTCTTGTAGACCCTCTTAAATGGATGGTGTGGAAGCAATGGTAGAAATTCCTTCTGTCCCTTTCTCTTCCTCCAATGAAGAACATGAAAGATTTAAATCTTCCAATCTTGATTCCAAAGAGCTGCTATAAGATGCAGGCTGCTGCAAATGAATGTTCTCCTTCATGACAACAGACTCAAGTGTTTGGAATGTGGATGATGAAAGAGAGAATGGTGGAAACTCAACCGGCTCTTCTCCATCAAAACAGTCCTCCAAATCTGACAGATAAACTACCTCATGGCTGTCCTGCTACAAATGCTCAACTTCCTCCATGGTGTCTTCTTGATCTGTAACTTGACCACCATGGTTTCTTTCACCCTCTAACATTGAGTTTGAGAGATCAAACTCCTCTTCAGTACTAGAACTTGAGAGAGGTGAAGTAGAAAGAAGAACTGAAGGTTCTCCTGTAGCCTGCTTTGTGCTCAAAGCCCTTGGATCTGCAATTTTCTCCTCCACAACTAGAATGTGCTCCTCTTCTTTTGGATCTGGAGCAGCTTCTCCTTCCTCCAATGTTTGAAGACAATCTTTCTCTTGATTGAACTCTTCCTCCAGCATGAAGTTTTTCAAGTCAAACTCTTCAATCTGCTGCTCTAGAGGACAAGTTGGGACTGCAAGATTTTCTTCTGACTTCTTCTTCTGCTGCAGCAACAAAATCAGTCCTAAACACCATTTTCTCTTCTAAAGGCTTCAACTCATCAATCAGTCTTCACCACTTGTTTTCTCCAACTCCAACCTCTTCTAAAGGCTTAACCATCAAGGGGATCTTTGTCATCCCAAATTTGGCAGCCCAAACCCTCAAGTTGTCTATCATTTCTTTTCTTCTGTTTGGCTCTTCCTCTTGCTGTCCTTGATGACTGATTTTTGCATTTTCTTCTTCCCCACATGGAATTGGGAATGCAAGAGGAGGGATGGGTTGTAACTCAATTGATTTGGAAATTTTTTGTGGTGGTGGAGGAGGTGAAACTCTTGTTTCTTTGGAGGAGGGGGTATTTCTGTTAGCTCTTGTGGAGGGGATGACTGTTTGGAAGGAAAAAGGAAAGAAGAATTGAGATGTGGTGGAAGACTAGGAGGTGGAGAAATGGGATTCAACATTTGGGACAGCAGATGGAGAGTTTAAAACTTGACACTTCTGAGATAAAACAGATTGGGAAAGAGGAAAAAGAAAGGCATGAGATGGTGTGCTTACCCGTTGACAAGGTTGCTGAATACTCCTCTCATACACCTCTATTTCTTCAATCCACTTTGCAAGCAATGGAAATGTTCTTCATCATGAAGTCCAGCTTCTCCTGAGGGCTGAAAGTGTCTTGGAAAAGGGCCTCCCCATGGACAAGGAGTCCTGCAACCAATTCTGAAAGCTCTCATTTGAGTTGTTGCTCTGGACTGCACCATCTCTACCTCCATCTTTTGGATTTTCTCCAACAGAACAGCATCTTGCATCTGATTGTCTTCATTATATGCATACTCTTGCTCTTGGAAAGCTTCACAACCAAACTAATTTTGGCATTGCTACTCATATGGGTATGTATGCTGATCTTGAATTTGTTCAAAATGCTGATTTGGAGGATTTGTAAAACATGTTGGAGGTGGGATATACTGATGTTGTTGAAAGTGTGAATTCCATGATGGAAATGAAGTCATGATTGCACAACTTCATGGAATGGAAAAGAATGAAAGAGATGGAAAGAAGGATGGATGGGAATGGATGAAAAACAGGTCTGCAACTTCAGAAATGGGTTGCTGATCAGATGGAGTCGCCAGATGTGTTTGCAAGTGCCTCCAAAGGCTGAAATCTTCACAGGAACACACCAACCTACAAAAGATGAAGTGGAAGACCTCTCAGGTCCCACCGGGTGTGCCAAAACTGTTGAGTGCAAAATCACAGCACCCCTGGATGTTGATCAGATTTCTAGGTTGATCACTCTAGCATCCAGTGTGATTGCACAACATTGAAACCTTTCTCCAAGTGTGGGACTTGCAGAAATGAGAAAGGAATCTCCAGAGAAGGCTGGTTCCTGCTCCTAAACTACCTGCCACAAGCTATTCCAGTGCAGGCAAGCTAATCTAAACCTAATCTAACCATGCCAAGGAGACAGAGAGAGAGAGAAAAGGGAAAAACAACAAAAGCCTACACTAAAATGGTGATACACCAGAGAAGGAGAATGTTGAACATCTATCAAAACTACCATGGAACAAGGAGAGGTGAGCAATGGGAAGGATGGACAGATGCATCACAGGCCCAAGGATAGATTTCACACAGAAAATGTCCCAAAACTCCATGAACACAGCTCCAGACCTACAATGAACATTCAAACTTGCACAAATACCTGCAATGAAGAGAGGCAAGAAAGAAAACAAGCAAAAAATCAGCAAGGATGGACAGATGCATCACAAAAAACATTTTTTGTTGCTTCAGAAGTTTGCACAGAACATCATTTCAATAGTAAAAGGAAAAAAACACCATTACAGAGCAAGGGAGGAGGTTCAAACTCCATTTTCAACCCTAGAGAAGAAAATAAGGGAGGGCAGAGTAGAAAAGATGAACCAACTTGTAATCATCTCTTTTTTTAAAATGAGCCAAATCTGGCTTTTACATTGCATGGGTCGAGCCCATGAGAGAGAAAACATACAAAAAATGTGGAAGCCCATTCCTCATTGACTACAAATGCATTAAATCAGCATGGAGGACCTTACAAACCCATACCCTGTCATTTTGACCAAATGGGAGGAGAGTGCGACCCATTCTGTATTAAATTTGGTCGCTGAAATGTCACTTCTGGCCATGAACACGTACCAGAAACGTTTTTGAATTTTCTCTCTCCAAACTGAACCAAAATTATAGATTGACCATGGAATCCTGTAGATAATTTCATAGATTTCCAATGATATAAAGAACATGCAAATCCGAGCTCTGGATCAAAAGATATGAAGGTCTGAAGTTTTAGGGAAAAACGACCCAAAAAAACGGATTTTGAAATTTTTCCCGCGCTCTGCCACCTGGATGACACGTGTCAGGCGCTGATTGGATGAGAAATTCTCTCTCCTCCACCTTTCTGCGGGTTTCCCTTTGAAATTTTGACATTTTTATCACTTTGGGAAATTTTCCATTTTTTCCCCGCGTCCCCGCCACTTGGGACACGTGGCATGCATTTGGTTAGAGGACGGGGCGCGGGGTCATTCCTTATCTTTTAATTTTTTGGGCCCAAGACTTTTGCCAAATTTTCTAAGTCCTCCCCAAGCTCCACACTTCCCCACCTTAGGACACATGACATTTCCTAATTCATTGGCGGGCCTCCCATATTTTCGCGTCGCTCGCGTATTTTTGGCCTAGATGTCCCAAACTGTCTGGGACAAATTTCTCTGATCCACCTGATTCGGGCTTCCCTGTCCCTCTTTGAAGTTGAAGACACGTGGCAAGATTTGATTGGCTCTCGGCTCCTTCGGTTCTTGCATCCCACACATGTACTTTTGTCCCACATGTCCCAAACGAAAGTTTCTTGTTTCGGCTGAACCGGCCGGTTCGCGTCCTCCGCGTACTTTTGTCCCAGCTGTCCCAGACTGTCTGGGACAAATTTCTCCGATCCGCACCTAAAATGGACTGCCTCGCTCCAAACTAGCTGGTCCGCGGCTTTCGCATACCCTTGTCCCAGATGTCCCTGACTCTACGAAGCAAGACTTAGGCAATTTTCTTCATTCGCTTCGGCTCGGTTCGGCTTTTCGCACCCCGCGCGTCCCGATGTACCAACTGTCCCAAAGTGCTTGTGCGTAGACTGCCTGGCAGCTTTTCAGCCGATTCACGCCCCGACGTCCCAACTATCCCAAGGACCGCCTAGACTAGGACTTAGCCGATTTTCATGATTTTTTTCTACCCCACGCTTGGTTTTTTTTTTGCAACTTTTTTCCATTTTCTCAACCTGCTTGGGATTTCTTCTTGGACAGGAGAGTTAGAAAGAAGCCTGAGGGGGACCCCAGAAACATGATTTTGGGCCTTGAATCTATCTATTTTCCTGGGACTTGAATATTCTGATGCATGTTATCAAATTACCCTGGGGGGGTGAATTTTGGATAACAGTTCCTAATTAAAAAATCTATCATTTTACTTATAAAAGAGTTATTAATGTTGATTTTCCTTCATAGTATGATTGATGCTTAGTGTTATCATGAAATTACAGCACCTCAGAATGGCTTGATTTGTGGATGGGGCATTCGGTGTAACATTGGGTCATCTCTCAAGCTGTGGGACTTGTGGGCTTGTGATAACCTTCCAGAGAAAGCTTGTTCTTGCTCCTAAACTACCTACCACTTACTACTCCTAATGCAAGCAAGACTATCTAATCCTAATCTAACTTTCCAAGAGATTAGGGAGAGAGAATGCTTGAAAATAAAGCCTACATTAACAATGGTGATACACCAGAAAATGAGGGTGTGAGAATAACTTCCCAATGTGTAAAAATAGGAATGAAATGCATGTTAGAAGGGGTGATAAGAATTCTCCATGATCTAACAACAACAATCACAACACCATTTCTATGCATACATAATAGTAATGAATCTTGCAAGAGCATAGAATAGACATGATACACCTGCAATAAGATTGAAGAGGAAAGAATAATGCAAACAAACATAGGAAGGGAAGGTGCATCCACAAACTTGTGTTTATTGCTTCATTGATATTCACAGTTCAAACTTTTACAAATGAAAGGCATGGATCCCCATGCAAGGAGTCCACTACAAGGGTCTGTAGCACATTTCACAAAACAAAAATGATAGAGTTTTGCTACCCAAGACTATCCTCCTTTACAATGATCCCAACACTTCAATTTACAAAGTTTTGAGGAGAGAGAGAGAGAGAGGAGATATAATTCCCGAAATCCACTTTTCAACCAATTATAAGTTATGATAAATGAGTGTGGTTGGTGATTTTGGATCTGCAAAAGCAATCTCAAGGTGTCCCGTAACCTGGAGTAGTGAAGGAATGATTGCACATGCTCATTAAATGTTTTTCCAACCACTTTTCAACAACCAAAAATAATTGGGATTGTTTTCCCTTAAAAACACCATCAAAACTTCATAAATTTCTATATTTCTGGATTTTTGTGTGTTGGGCTTAGAGCCACGATTCCAATGAGATCAATTTTTTGAAAATCCATTGAAAATTACTCAATTTATGACCTTGTAAGTGATCGCATCCATTTTGAGTTTCACAGGTTTAATTGTTACTTCCACATGACTGTGCATTTAATCTCTAAAGTTGTGGATGTTCACTGTCACTATTCACTAACCTAACCTTGCTAAAAATAATAAATCTAGTTTTTATGGCATAGAGGATGTCGACACCTTTTCAAAAAGTTCAATTTTGTCAAAATCAGAGCTTTGCGTCAAAAGTTATGCATTTTAAGATCATGGTCAGGGTGTTCCACATGGGCTCTCACAATCCACATTAAAGCATTTTCCCTTTGCATTGTAGGTATTGTGGGTTTGCGGGGAACATAAGGCATTTAGGTACAAGTTCCACTTGTGCCTTCAACTTCCGCCTTATCTGCACTAGACTCTACCTCCTTTGTTGTGCGGAAATTTCACCTCTGAGGGGAACTCATGTCTCCGCGAAAATTGTGTTGTTCGGGCCATGAACTTCTTCCTTAAATACTCTTTGGACCCATTTCAATTCATTTTAAATTCAGGTAAATCAGGATTTTGGGGAACTTATGGCCCAATGGAACCTGGACTTCCTAAGCCGTCGGGACCTGATTTACCTACCAATGGAAACTCCTGCTTTATGCGGATGATCTACTTCTAATGGAAGAAATAATCCAAGACCTAAAGAACCACCTTCTCTCTTTAGAGCTCTTCTACAAAAAAGTATGGATGCAAGTAAACATTGGCAAAACCAAAGTTATGATTTTCTCCGTGAAGAATATAAACTGACACCCCAAATTTCAGTTTGAAGGTGAACCTCTAGAAGTAGTGTCATAGTACAAATATCTAGGCCTCAATTTTCATAACAAACTCAAGTGGGACATTTGTAGGATGAAGCGAATCCATGGAGGTTGGAGAGCTCTTTTTGCACTCCAAAACATTTGCAAAAATGATGAACTATGGGATTGGAAGACCACTAAGGATCTATTTGGGCTTCTTGTCATTCTAGTGATATTATATGACAAGGTATGGGCTAGTGGATTGGCAAATTCAAAATGGAAACAACTAGAAAGAATTCAAAAACGGCTTATAACATACCATTTTAGAATTAAGGATATGGTTCCCTATGAAATCATTATGGCTGAGACAGGTTCTTTCCCCTTGGAGGCAACTGTTATGACCAAGCTCATAAACTACTTGAAAAAAGTTGGAAATAATAAAACAGATAGATGACATAAGGCTGCAATGGACGAAGAGTTACATAGAAGAAAGAACACATGGATGAAGAAGAACTACAAATGGATGGAAAAATGGGATATCAAGTTAAACGAATGCCTAAATCTTAACAAACACATCAAAAACTATGTAAATAAAAAGTTTAGATTGATGATGTTGTAGAAGAAAATAAGCAAGAAACGTCAACATTACATTACTGAGTTCAATCCAACTTGTGGCCACGGTGAAAAAGCCTATATAAGGGCTGAAATAAAATGGAAAGAGAAGATCCTCATTGCTCAACTAAGGACTAGATCTCACAAACTTAGGTGTGAAATAGGGAGGTGGACAATACCCAAAGAGTAATGGGAATAGAGAACTTACGTATTGTGCAATACAGGGGCAGTTGAGATGGAAGCACACTTTATCCTCCAATGTCCTAAGTACACAAATATTCATTCCAGATATGAAGGAATCCTAAACAGTGGGTCCATGGTAGAGCTATTTGAGGAAAACAAAATAAAAGGCTTGGGGGAAATGTTATCTCGTATTAGTTGGGAGAGGAGCATCCTTTTAAAAGAGTTCAGGAAGGACACTATGGTCTAAGGTGGTTTGGTAAAATTATGTGGTCCCATAGACCTGTCAGTCTCGTGGATGTAATTGAAATATTTCACTTTCAATTTCAATTGTTTCTTTAGCATTTCAGACCCAAATAGAGGGCAAAGAACCCTAGTTATTTTCACATCCATTCCACCTGTAGCCCCCAGACCCACAATACATTAAAATAGGCCTTTTCCCCATCTCTTTGATTTTTTAGCAAATTTTCACTAACTCATATTTTTCTTGAATGGGGAAGTTAGGGAAAAGTAAAGGGGTGCATCCAAAATCCAATTTTTTGTTTTCACCATTTTTCCTGTTCAAGTTTTAAAAAATTATGTAAGTTATAGAATTTACCTTGAGGTTAAATTTTGGATAACACTCAGGTGATCAGAATTTGTGTTAGATATCAAGGTACCTAGAATTTGTGCTATATTAGCATATTTTGAAGGAGATGAAGACTTTGTGCTTCCCATATTTCACGCTCATTGTATACCTTTCCACCATATAGAGAAGTTATCCTTTATGCGGTATTTTTCTTGCAATCTACACTTCTTTTTCTCATCCGTCAAACCTTGTAAGGAAATCTTATATGACCAAGAAGGATATATGTGTCCTTAATAGATGAAATTGCAAAACTTTGTGTCTCAAGTTTATCCGTCTTGCCAAACACTTACATGGTTGTATTATTTCCCTCCTCATTCTTCTTTCCTCACTATATTTTTTCCTTTGTAAATTTTTCCTCCCTTTTGTGATTTCTAATTAAAAGCACCAAAAATATAAAAAATCCCATCATACGTGGGAATTTCCCCTCTCAAAATAAGAGGAACTTGACCTTGTCAAAAGGCGAACTTCGCTAACTTTTGTTGGTCTTTATGTGCTTCCATTGGGCATATTCAACGACATAAAATCCAGCCAATAACTCAACTCCCATATATTAATCAAAGACACCATCAAATTTTTGGCTAGTTGCCAGTGTTACCCATGGGATTCATGACATGGACTAACTGCCTCCCTTGGATTCATTAAATCTAGCGATTGTATTAGAGACTAACACTCATGGGTTTTTGTTTAACGACAAACGTGATCCTAACAAATGGTATCAGAGTGAGGGATCATAGGTTTGAATCCACTCAGGTAACGTAGAGGGGGGTTTGTTGGTTAGTTTTCAATGCTCCCCATGGGATTCGTGACATGGACTAACTTCCTCCCATGGATTTATTAACTCTGGTGATTATATCAGAGACTAACACTCATGGGTTTTGGTCTAACAACAATCATGATGCCAACACAAACTTGCATCTCGAGGAATCCGTTGGTAGTGGCAGAATCCTCCTAATTCAACGGCCATCAAATGGGCCCGATTTACATCTGTCACATCTACTCTAATCCTCTCGAACATCTCCAGGACTCTGTAATGGAGATAAATCATGTCTCTCTCCTGCAAACACCCAAAAAACATACATCATTTAGCAAACTTCAACAAAACTTAAACCAATCACTGCTGATTTAAAATCGGTGATGTTTTCCTTAAAATAATCCATGATGATCCACCTTATCTCCATCAATCATACGATGGGCACCGATCAGGTGTTCTTTAGGAAAAAAAAATGAAAATAAAATAAAACACAAAAAATCAAGTATAGATAGTCTTCCTCATGCTCCCACAACCATGGTGAGTGAAATGTTGTTTTGGACAAAATAAATTCAATCCTCATGATTTGTTGGTCAGAGGAAAAATGCTAAGTATCAAATTGGGAGAATCAACGTGTAGGAGCACGTACATGTAGTTAAGGCTGGTGTATAGGAGGGCGTGTGTGGATGGGAATAGGGTTGCACACGAGACTATGCATATAGACTAAAAGGAAAAGGACTTTACTGATTTTCAGAATACGGGCTAAAAATAGAAAAAGTGGGATGGAGTGTCAAACAAACAAATAACTAAAGCATGATGACTTAGTATCCAAGAAAAGATTATTTTTAGAGAATGAACATGTAGATCAAGCACACGCATGGAGAGATATTAATAGGATTAAAGCAGTGTATATATAAGACAGTTTATTATTAGCAACTACTGTAAAAGCATGCATGTAATCTATTTTGAGAGCATGTCTATTATTAGGAGAGTACATGGGAAATGAAGGGAAAGTCCTATATATATATATATATATATATATATATATATATATATATATTGTATGCCATTATTGAAGTAACTCTCTTATGTTTAGTGAGGTTATGTTTTTATCTAGGGTTTGATGCTTGCGGGCCTTGTCCTGTGCAGCACTTTTGTGATTGATTTTTTATTCAATTTCCTTGTTATGTAATGAATTATGATTTCTATAGACACCTATAATTTGATTAAGCAATTTTATTACTAAAATTTCACTAATTATCCCCTTTCCCACAAATTGACAATGTTTTGTCAATAACACACCATTTCTCTTATATCCTCGTTAATTAATTACATTACACTAATTGATTAACCCTTTCATCACTCAAGATGTTGATTAATGACATTTCATTAATTAGCGACCACTTCTTCCTAAGGTAATTAATTATTCCTAATTGATTACGACCACTAATTTTAATCAAAAAATCATCATTTATTGCATTTTAATCCTCTCTTATAGCTAAATCACTGTAATTTTCTTCTAAAAATCCTCTATAATCTTATCCCCCTATTAATTAATCACCTTTGATTAATTAAACCCCCTTTCTATTCCCACAAAGTGTACATACTTTATGAAAAATGCATTCCCTTTTTATTTCCTCTTTGGGCTTTATTCCACATTCACCAAATCCATAGCCTTGCTCTAACTGGCAAGCTATATAACAAACCCTCCTCCTACCATTTCAAACACACCACCTTTGTTATAGCATAAAATATAGGCATTTGGATCTTGAGAATTCTCCATTAGAATTGAGCTATCATCTTCATCTTGCATTTCATCAATCCAAACTTTGAGTAATATCTGAAGAATCAAATGGTCTTTTAGCCATGTTTGATGAGATTCCATTCTCAAAACCTTGAGATTAAATAAACAATCAATCTTTAATTGTTATGGATCTAGCTTCATTTGTAGTTTAGCAATCTAAAGAGTAGGGAATAATCTTAGTATGTTAGTTTGGTTTTGTTTAAATTTGCATGCATATTGAGGATTTTTAGTCTCCATAAGCTCTTATCTTGATGGTTCATTGTTAGGTTTGTATTTTATTTGAAAATCTTAGGTGTTTAGTTTCAATTCATTAGCATATCAAATTTATACACGAGAACATATGGCATGCCCAGTGGGACCCTATTCCATGGTCCATAGAAGTTGATCTTGAAATTTGTTGATCTTATCTCATTTTTGCTAACCCTTGATTTTGCACATGTGAAAAATCTTGAATTCCTTATGGTATTTTACTAAATTTGCATGTGTTGAGTCTTGCTTAGGGGTTTAATTTAGATAGGTTGTTGCTAAATTTGGGCTAAGGGTTCAGATTTGTAACCTTTTTGAGATTGTTAAGGTTAGCTTTATGTATTTTGATGTCATCTCTTGGTACACACACATGTGTTTTATAGGGGCACACATACACTATAACTCAGGCGAATTTGTTGTGAAAGACACACATACACGCTCAAGGTCATGCATTTTCTCTACTTTTAGTGTCATATTTAGTCAGGCCTGCACATACACTTGAAAATGCATGCATATGCTTCTCTGTCTATGCACTTGTCATACTGTGTTTTCAACCTCTATGTTGCATTTTACCAATCCGCGCATATGTTTTTAGGGGCGTGTAGGTGCTTCTCTAGATGTGCATATACTTGTTATACCTCTGTTTTACTCTTTTTGATAGATGCACGTACTTTTTTCTAGACCCACTCATATGCTTGAAAGTATGTGCATATGCTTCTCTGTCCACACATACTCTGGGTTCACTATTTTTTTTATAGAGCCACGCACTTGTTGTTAGGGGTGCACAAATGCTCTAAGGGGTGCACATGTGTCGTGGTATAAATTTGAACCATGTTTAAAATTTGCAAAAGCTTGTTTCCTTAATTTTCTACCACCTTGCATGGTTTTCTTGAGACTAACTACTGATTTGTAGGGTATATTTGATCATTCTTTATGCTAATTTTCTTGGTTAAGTTAATGAATGTTGCATTTTCGTTTAAGAGGCTAGGATCACGTATACTCTTCCCTCACACCTTTTAGGTGATCTTGGAAATCATAAATGATTATACACCTTTTTCATGCTTTCAAAGACATTTCATTAAGCTCTTTGTTAAGCAAACGAATTTCAATTTGGCTAACATGAATGACTTGTTCATTTAAGTTAAGATTTTCCATTATTTACTAACTAATTGGATTTCTCATTGCGTATGCTCTTCTCTTGTGTCTTAGATGATCTTGAGAATCATAAACAACATTTTATCCCCTTTTACGATGTTTTGATCATTTGGAAAAATACTAAACTTTACATGCACGACCTAAATATGCTTGTCAAAGAATCAAGATCTAAAAATAATAATAATACAGTTTGATGTAGGTTGTCAAGCGGTGTACAACCAAACCACATTAAGTTCAAAGATAAGAAAATACACCACATTCAAAACATTGTAATTGCAGGTTTGGTTAAGAGCTACGGCTCAAACGCTTAACTAGGAGAAACTCCCTTTGGCATAAGACTTAAGAAAACAAGAGGGATGCTCATAGGAACCCTAGAGTAGTCCACACAAGAGGAAACCTTGTTGATGAAATGGGAAGTGCTCTGCTTACCTACTTGTCTAGTATACACTTATGAGAGTTAGTGTCAAAATTATCCATAACGTGACCCCAATGAAAATACAACTGAATGAATTTATGGATCATTTTATCGAAGGGGGTAAAGTAAATATGGGATACTCTAAGGTTTTGCTAGTGTTACTTCCTTGGCAAACTGAGCTCGCAAAGATAATTTGTGACACCTACTTGAGAGAAACTAATAAGAAGCCATTTCATCTAGGAGCCAACTTAACCTTCTCAAAACCAATCATGTTTCATAGTGCTTTCATGAAGTAAGAAAATTTTCAGAATCAAAACCTTATTTTTCGAACAAGGGGAGAGTCCATCAAAATTTGAACTAAGCATAATTCATCATGAAATTTTTGATGCATTACTTTTTCTTAGTTTTTCACTCAGCGTAAGGCAAGTTGAAACTCTGCCAAAGTGAGGCCTAGTATTTTTCAAGCTCACTTGTTCTACTCCTTTGCTTTCTTATTGATATTTTGGATCAAAATAAGAGTATCATATATGTGTTATCAATTGATTATGTTCACCACTTTTTCACCCGTTTACATTCGTCCTTGCTTGAGACTGGATGGTAAATGTTGAAAGTGTGTTGGTACATCTTCTAATCTTGATATTCATTCAATCTTGATACCAATTTCAAGATCTTCATTGTAGTTAGGCTTGATTCTTCATTGATTTTCCTTTGAAGTGTTACATTGTTTGTATCGCATTGAAATTTTTTTATACTTACATCTTGTTCCTCTTAAACTCGATCTAAGTGTCTAGATTGTAATGTTACACTATGTGCATCTTAACAATTCCTTAGTATACTGTGGCCTTGTCTATTTTTAAATGTTACCTCAAATTTGAGAAGTGTTGTTACATTTTTTGCATCATACCAATACCATTTCGATACTAATACGTTGCAATTCTAAAAATCTTAGTTAACGTATCAAGGTGATATTGTCATGTTACTCACACTTGTAACCTCTACTTTTTGATATTTGGACCTCATTTGTATCTAAATGGATTATAGTATCCTTTGATTGGAAATCATATCAACCCCTTGTTAATACTTACACCTTGTTTATCCTAAAATTTACATAAGTATTAACATTGCGTTGATCATTTTACATCGAACTATCATTGAAATTTTTTGCATAGGGAGTAGTTCCTTATTGAGTGATTGGTTTACCAAAACTTGCATGATTGATCCTTATGATTACCTATCCTGAAAATTTGTTTTCGAGGACAATCCTTTGATCCATTGATTCACCATTATTGACATTCTTTTACAACCTTGAAAATTGTCACACATGTTACTTAGGTTTTTTGTATTCTTGAACACATTAAATGAAACCTTGGTAGCCTTTGTGTTGTTATAATTTTGATCAATCATTTTGAAACTTACACTTGCAACTTGTTGTCCAAACCTTATTAGATTGTCAAAATTGTGTCATTATAATGTCTATTTTCCTTAGACTTTCTTTGGAAAATCACACGAGCATCCCCATATATGCCAAATATCTAGTTGGATGTTCCCCAAATGGACATGTAACTCCCTTCCCTTTGAAGGAGTTTAATCACACTATCTAGGTCTAGGCATTTATGTATGCATGAAAATATTAGCTATGACAATAACATGAAACTAACACCTAGTAGTTCCACAATATAACTAAATATATCATAAACATCAAAATGAGAGCTTAACGAGATAAACTTCTATAATAATGCATGAATAAAACTAATATTACTATGTTATCTCTACTTCTCTAGATTGCTTAATATAAATATGAGCCTGGTTGAATCCTAAGCAATTAGTTTTGTGTTGTTTGCTCCAAGTGGTGAAGAGATCTCTCTAAAATAGCTGGAAGGATATGTTTTGATATTCTCCTACTAACTAAACATGAAGAATGGATGTAGGGTGAGAAATATATTCCAACAATGGAAGTAAGGCTCAAGATCATATGTTTTTATATGAGATACTATCAAAAGTATGGTGTAAAATTGAAAGGGATTCCTTAGGCTTGTATTTATAGGTTTATGTTGGTTACTCAAATGTGCACCCACATCTCAGATATCAAAAGGGAGCTACTGCTACTCCTAGTGTTAAAAGGGAAAAATAAGATAATAATGCCAAGGGACCAAGGATATAAGGATGTTTAGAAAGGGAAAATACTAATCTAAGGAAGGTGATAACACTAGGGAAAGGGTCGATCTCTCTCCACGAGCGACGAAGGAAACCAAGTGGGCATGGTGAGAAGAGGGTGGACGATGCACACCACAAATCAACACGTGGGCTCAGAATTCTAGTGTAGACAAAACATGAACACAGGGAATGTAAGAAGGAATACACATAGCATGCCAGAAAATGCAAATAAAGAGGCAGATGCAATGAAAACAAGAGAGGGAAGACAAGAGTTCAAAAAAACATGATTTTATTGCTTATGGGACACACAGTCATCTACATTCATGATAATAGGAGAGAATACATTGTAGATACCATGCCAAGGTCTTAGATCCATGGGAAGTTAGCCACCATTTTGGCATGGTACTGATACAACAAGGAGGGATCCTTTTTATAAAAGGAGAACTCTACTATTTATATAATAAGAAGGAGAGAAGAGAAGGAGAAAAGGAGGTAAACTCGGATTCAAATCTTCAACCACCAATAATAAGTGATAAATTCTTGCAAAACCACCTGTAAAGCTATCGGATATGCTTCCCCATGTCTGTGGCATGTAAAAGAAGGAAGAAAGAAATATCTAATTGAAATCTAGTGGTTGACGTCGATTAGATGTGTGCATTGATGAGCTGAGAGACATTTCTATCTTTTTTGCCTAACGAATCCTACCTACATTTGAAATTGAATAGTATTATGTGTATCTTGTATTAGTAGCTCTTTGAAAAGCCTAGGTACGCATCGATCAGAGCTCTATAGTAGAAGATATGACTGTTAGAAGATGTCAGAGCTGTCTAGGCATGTAAGAGATGTGGCGCACACAGATTGAATGAAGGAGTCAACCAATTATTCATTTGTTGTCTTTTCTACCACGTGTTATCCACCAGTTGGTTATCTAGATTTGGTGCCCTGGTGGTGCGGTTTGTTAGGTTGCATACATCACACTCAAGTATAACAGAAGATGATGTGGCACAGTGACTTGTGCAAAAGAAGGTGCAAGGCACGGAAGTAAAAGGTAGGCACGAGAAGGGGAAACAAAGGTAATGAACATGTGGAAGTGTGTGCGTAGGAGGAATAGGAAAATAATTATAGGGAAAAGTATGGGGAAGGGGCACAAGCTTTCAAGTAAATAAGGGTGTGTGGCGGTAGAAGAAAAGTAGTGCACGAGGGATCTTAGTGTATGCAAGCACATAAGAGGAATGCCATGGACTTAGCCATTTTCGAAGGTAAGTCAGCAAAGGTGCATGTAAGAAGTGTGTGACAGGATAGGAAATAAATTGGGTGTGCAGGAGAAGGTGTAAGAGAAAATGGAAAGGACATATCAGAATGTAGAGGTAGAAGTAGGAAGGCACATAAGAGCGCGCAGAGGAACTACAATTGTGCTAAGGTGTCAAAAGAATAATCTTGATTACGTGCAACCTAAAATGTGAAACATCAAAGTTAGAATGAAAATATTAGTTATCTAAATAACTAGGAGATTTATTTATATAATAGTTATGGTGACTTTTGGGGGCCATCTAACTACTAGATGAAGAGACCAGTATCCTTAGATGTCCATTGGTCATGGAGTCAAGCGCTAAACTTGAAAATCTGATCTACAAATTGAAGAACATCCCCGAAGTCACTTGCATCTTTGTTTAAACTCTAAATTGAACTTCTGCTCTCATGAGGATATTTTGACTTGGACTATGAGAGTTGAAAGATGCGCAGATTGTTGGAATTTCCTCTGTCAAAATTGAACTCCCATCTTAGGAAGCAACAAAGGGGGCATACAGGTGCAACAGGAAGGGCGCTAGAGGGAGCATGCCGAAACAAAATTACAACATTATTTACAAAATATTAAAATCATACATGTCCCAAAGGGAACATGCAGAGTGTGCACGAGCCCTTGTGTTACTCAAAGAAAACCTAAACTAGCCTACTCTAAGCAGAGGCAAAGGGCGCTCAAGTAAAACCTGCTACAGGAAGGGAGAAGTAGCTTCTCTTTATAAAAAATTATGACCATGTGACTGATTTGACATTGAATATGGTCGGAAACAAGAGTGTAAAACCACCATGCAAATGGTGTTTCACCCTCCTCAAAGTATCAACAAACAAAATATATAACTCTTGAAGTTTTTCTGTGTTTGGATTCAAGAGGCACTGTGACTGACCTTTGGCATATTGAAGCTCTACCTCATGCTCTAAAGTGAGCATGACCGGTGGCAACACTGTTTTTGGCTCTAGAATAGCCAAGTATTTGATTTGGCATGATATGATCCTTGTTATCTACCCATTACTTTGAAGCTCAATCCCACAGATGGTATTTTCTTATGGACTCTCCTTCTGAAGGTGAATGCTTTTGGGCTAGGTTGTGCAAAGACGGGGTGCATGAGGTTCTACCTCTACAAGCAAATCAGTCTCCTTCAGAACTGCACCCTCTATAACTAAATGAATTTCTTATGAAACATGTGCCCGTATGATTTCCTTTTCCCAATCAAATTCGCATGAGTCATGCCATTCTTCAAATGTTTTATAGTCTTTGAACATTATGACGTTGGTTGGGAGAGGTCCATTGGTAGGGGGCTATTCATCTATGGTAAAGTTAGATAGAGGGGACTCAGAAGAAGGTGGAAGGATGGGAATGGAAGGGATAGAAGGCATGCACGCTGAATGAATGGGGGAATGTGTGGAAGGAGAAATGGTGGAAAAGTGAAGGTGCTAGAATGGAGGAGGGGAATTCTCAATGGGGAAAATGAGAAGAAGGCTGGGAATATGTGTAGTGGGATGAGACGACGTAAGTTGGTGTGGAGGAGTGGGAGGCCTATAAAATGGTAGTGCAGGGTTGCCCCATTGACATGGTTTTCACATGCTAGAATTTTGAGCCTCCATTTTTTCCACCCACTCTGTAATCTTGGACAACATCTCAGTGATAAAGTGTAACTTTTGTTGGGTGCTAAACCAACTTGGTACAGGTCCAACCCATGGACAAGGGACCTTGTAGCTAACTTTAGCTGCCTTTATGGAGCACTTGACTCTGAACTGCATCATGTCCATCTCCATCTTTTGAACCTGCCTCTTAAAATTAGCTTCAACCATGGAGGTTCTGCCATCATCTACGTAAACCTGTTATTCATAAACATTTGGGTTAGAAAAAGGTGGGTTACATGCATTTTCAGGATAATGGGGCTTATAAAACTAATTTAGAGGAGGATTTTAAAACTGTGGGGATGGAGAAAAATAGATCTTCTACTGGAAATGATAATTACATAAAGTGAAATAATTTATGATTGCATAACTTCAAAAGAGGAAGGTGGAATGATGGAAGAAGGAAAATAAATGAAAGAGGGGAGAGGGAAGAATGGTTGGATCTTGTCAAAACACATCAAAATTGCTGAGATGAAGATGTCAAGCTCTTCACTCTTGTCTCACCAAGCGTGCCAATTTTTTTTATTTGTTCCAACTTGCACCCTTCTCTCGGTTCCAAAAGATCTGAGCTGTTTTAGATCAAAATGGAACCATCCCTAAGGTGTGGGACCTTATGCGCTTGGGACGGATCTCCAGAGAAGGCCGGTTCCTCTACCTACCTCTAACACTACTGATAATCCTAGTGCTAAAAGGGAAAACTAAGATAATAATGCCAAGGGACCAAGCATAAAAGGATGTATAGAAAGGGGAAATCCTAAGCTAAGGAAGGTGATAACACTAGGGAAAGAGTCAATCTCTCTCCACGAGTGGCGAAGGAAACAAAGTGGGTGAGGGAGAAGAGGGTAGATGGACGCATGCCATAGATAAACATGCGGGCTTGCCATTCCAATGTGCACAACACATGAACACAAGGAATGCAAGTAGGAATAAGGACAACATGATTTTAGTTCTTAGGGGATGCACAATCATTTACATTCACGGAAGGAGGAGAGAATACATTTTAGAGACCATGCCAAGGGTTGAGACCCATGGGAAGCCGGAAACGATTTTTGCATGGTGTCATTACAACAAGAAGCGATCCTTTTTACAAAGTAGAACTCTGATATTTATAGAAGAAGAAGGAGAGAAGAGAAGGAGAAAAGGAGGGAAAATCAGATTCAAATATTCAACCACAACCATCAAGTGATAAATTCATACAAAACCACTTACAAAGTTATTAGATGCACTTCCCCATGTTTGTTTTGCATTTGGAAGAAGGAAGAAAACAAGATCTAATCAAAATCTAGTGGTTGAGGTCGATTAGATGTGTGCATTGATGAGATGAGAGATGTTTCCCTATTTTCCCACTACCAATTCCCACCTACATTTGAATTTGAATAGTCTAACATGTAGCTTTCTTTAGTATCTCTTTAACAAACCCATGTGTGCACCGATCGGACATCTGTACCAGAAGATATGGCTATTAGAGCCATCTAGGCACATAAGAAACATGGCATACACATATTGACTGAAGGAGTAGGTTAACTATTCATTTATTTTATCTTTTCTGCCATGTGTCATACACTGGTTGGTTAATATAGATTTGGCACCCTGGTGGTGTGTTTTGATAGGTTATGTACATCACACTCAAGTTTGATAGAAGATGATGTGGCACAGTGATTAGTGTAGAAGAAGGCACAACATGCGAAAGAAAAATGCATGCGCACGAAGGGGAAAAAGAGGGAAGGTGCACGAGGAATTGTATGTGTAGGAGGAATATGAAAATACTTCTAGGGGAGAAGTATGGGGAAGGGATGTGAGAATTCAATTGAGAAATGGTGCGTGATGCCAGAAGAAAAGTGGAGTGCAAGGTATCTCAATGTATACAAGCATGCAAAAGGAATGCCAGAGACATAGCAATTTTGGAAGGTAAGTATACAGAGGTGCACGCAAAAATTTCGTGTACAGGATAAGAAAGACAATGGGTACAAAGGAGAAGGTGAAAGATAAAATGGAGTAGGAGATAGCAGAGTGCAGAGGGAGAAGCAGGAAGGTGCATAAGAACATGTAGAGGAACTATAATTGTGCCAAGGTGTCAAAAGAATAATCTTGAGTGCGCGCAACCGAAAATGTGAAACATCAGAGTTAGAATGAAAATATAAGTTATCTAGATAAGGATTAATTAAGGATCCTAAGTAGGCTTAGGAAGATTTTTGAGAGCATCTAGAAGGGGTTTCGATAGATTTTGGAAGATCTAGAAGTGGAATTTAGCCAATAAGAAGGTTTATTGGTTAAATATAAGATTAGGGGCTTAATTAACATATAATTATCTTATTAAGAGGATTATCACTAATCAAAATTCCGTTAATTGGCATCCTGAGTGAATTAGAAGTATAGTTAGATAATGAAGTTTCATTATTTTTAAAAAGTGAGGGGAAGTGAAGATCATTAGTGCAATTTAAGTATTAAACTGCATAAGCATATTTTAGGTGTTTACGTTTGCCCCTCTTTGGGGTGGCGTAAGTGACATCACTTCAAAGATAGTAGATAAGTACATGCAAGTAAATTTTGAAGGGGTAAAATAAAAATTAGAAGAATGAAGGATTCCCCCTCGAGTGTTGTTGGGGTGATGAAAGAGGTCAATCGACGATCGAAAAATACGAAAGTAACAGATAGAAGAAATTTGAAGGAGGAGGAGGGGTAGAAGGTAATCCCTATTGCCCCAAGTGAATTAGAAGAATAACATAGGATAGAAGAAAATGATAGGGGAGGAAAATGAAGATGAAGAGAATGGAAATAACTTGTATCCACCTAATGTAAACAACTTTATTTCATCATATTGTTAATGATCTATGTCATCGGTCCTTTATTATAATGAAAACATACAAGAAAAGTGTAAGATGACATGAAAAGCTACAAATAATTGTTCATTACCAAAATGCTTAACTCAATGCAACATACATAATTTAATGCAATACGAGAAAGTAAACAAGCTAACCTAACAAGGAAAACAAGTACAAATAGACATACTTAAACAAACAAAGTTCATGACATTTGTACATAAATTTTTTTATCAAGATTCGATTTCGACCTGTGTGAATTAATGACAAAGGTTAATGATGGTGCCCCAGGAAAGGATACATGCGAGGGGAATATACTGAGGACACTTAGGTACTATGAAAAACATTCGTGTGCTACGAAATGGTACCTAGCAACTCGTTGTGCTAAAGGCATATAGACATAGAAATAATACCATCTTTTGTTAATGGAAGGTAGATCCAAATGGTCTACGAGTCACACACAAGAACATATGAGAATCAAAGAAAAATGTTCTGTAGGAAAATTTTTGATGTTCGAGTATGATGCATGTGATACAGGTTTTAGCTGTGTGCATGCTCATTACCGATTTTTTTATTTATGCGAGTGTTCCAATTTTTAGGATTTTTGTGAAAGTTTTATATTGTTTTTTAGTTTTCGATGGAAACGTATTTGAATGTTTTGATTTTTCCAACTAACATATTTGAATGTTTTGGGATTTTCAAAAGTTATACAATTTTTTTTGTGATTTTCTAAACATTTTTGAATGTTTTTGGTATTTTTGAAAGTTTTCTAAAACTATGTACATGAAGGGAAAGGAATGTGGATTCCCCCAGTGATAGTTGGGATGTACAAGGGCAGAATGCCATGTGTATGTACAAGAAGGTGAAAATGCAAAAATGCCCCAAGTGATAGAGGGGAATATACAAATGCAAACTCTTCACACACAAAAGTTGGATCAGGGCCAATATGGATAGGTCCAACATGGTGATGAACTTAAACCAATGAAGTGCTAAGAAGGAGCAAGCATGCCCCCAACATAAGTTGGCCAAGAAAAACATGATAGAAAAGAAGTAGAAGATTATTTTATTGAAAGAAGGGACAAAGTTTCCCTCAAACATGGAAAAAAGGAAATCCTATACACATGGATGTTATAAACAAAGTAGAAGAATAGATTAAATGTTATAAAAGGATATGGAAAATTCTCCTAGAAGATTAGCAAGGAAAAAGTGATTAGCCAAAGGCACAAATCATGAGACAAGATACAGACTAAAGTAAGAGTCTAAACAAGGTCCAAAATAAAGACACTTGGTAACATATTAATCATGTTTTCTTATCAAGATCTAGTGTGTGCACATGGAAATTAATTACCTCTTGGAGGGAAGATTTTATAAATAACAAGTGAAAACACCCTAGCCAATGTGTAGGAATGATTGATTTGTAAATTTGATTTGTGAATGGAGGGTGGAATGAGAGACGTACATTACTCCGCTGCCAGTTAGGTGTTCATAGCCCTGATGGAGATGTATTTGATTATAATCACAACATTTCTCTACTTCCAGTCAGGTGTCCATAGCCCCAATAGAGATTATTGGAAATACCCTAAGAGAGACTTATATATTAATTTACTTGTTTCTTTTTATTTTTGATTGATTCTAATGTTGATTCTTTTACTTTCTAAAAAATTATTTCAACTCTCTTGACTATTTTGACAAGGGGTTAAGAATCACTTATGGCTTGATGAAAGTGATTGCGATGATGACATTGGCTAGTGTCAACAAATATTTCTAAAATTTCTTTACAACAAGTTTATTAGATGTTGATTGTGATAGGATCTCTACGAGGTCATTCGTTCTTTAATTTACCAAGGTGATGAAATACCAAGGTCAAACGGATACCATGGAGATAAATGTCACAAAATGCATGTGAATAGACTAACCCAAAATATCATCAAAGGGATGGCAAGAAAGGGAAGAAATAACATCCATGCATATGCAATACCTGATTGCAATGTTTGATATTCATACCGTTGATTTTTTTTATAATTTTTTAATGTTTTTCTCGTTTTTGTATTTTTTCTTTTGAAAAGGGACTGATAAGGTCACTTAGTGTGATACGATCCAACGATAATGTTAGCAATTTCCTTGATAAGGAATACTATGGTGTGTTTGCTTATCAAGAGTCATATTATCCCCAATCTCAATGATTGTGGTGATCTTATACTCATTAAATGACAGTGATTTATCTTGAAACATGGACTTTGTTTGTGAGACCTTGAGTTCCTTATCCATAGGTTTATGCACTTTGTGACATACTTGATGGTTGCGTTGGTGTGCATTCTTGAATCACGTTTGACTAAACCTTATTATTGTTTATATTTTTTGGAGCTCTGGAGATCTTGGAATTTTTGATCTGATCTTGATGAAGATACGTTTTGGTTTCTTATAATCTAAAGTGTGACTCGTCTAATCCTGAGAAGTTGGAGAAGAAAGTGAACATTTATGATTGATGATAGGAATGGTAGAGATGATGGTGGGATTTCTACTATTATTTATAGAAGGATGATATGATGAGAAAGGAGGATACGGTCCAAGAATTGAAGAGGATGGGCTACCAGGAGGTGAACCACAGATAGAAGATAGAAGGCTACTAGTATGTGGACCCAAGATGGAAAAACAAGGGATAACTAGAGCTGAACCAAAGATAGAAAACAAAGGGGTGATATGAGGGAGTGTCCCAAGTATAGAAAATAATGGTCTATTAGAAGGTGTCCCATAGATAGAATACAAAGGACTACCCGAAGGTGTCCCATAAACAAAAGATGGTAGACTACTAGGATGTGGTCCAAGAATAAAAGATAATGGGTTTCTAGGAGGTGACCTAAGAATAGAAGATAATGGGATATTTAGCGGAGACCCACACAAAGAAGATGAATGGCTACCAGGAGGTGGCCCACATACATAATAAGATGATGAGCTACTAGGAGGTGGCCTACACATAGAAGAAGATGATGAGCTACCAAGAGGTGACCCACATATAGACAAATATGATGAGCTACCAAGAGGTGACCCAAGGTTTGATTGTGATTGAGGAATTTTGATGTGTAAAGAATCTTTGGGAAATGAGAATATGGACCATGGATGATCCATAGGGATCCAAAATGACTCTACTTCATTAGATCAGTTAGCACGAAGAAGGAAAATAAATACATGGAGGTTCTATCTTTATAGTAATAGGACCACCACTTTATGCAAAGATGAGGTTACAGATCCTGAGATCTTAGGTTTGCATTGAGCAGCGGTCCTGGATCTTTCAAACAGAAAATAAAAACACGAAATGAACAACCTCAGAATTTGAAAGGTTGTTCATGTCTCTTCTCCTCCGTGACCTTTTTGATTCTCCAGTGCACATGAGGACATGAGAAAGGCTATAAATACATGTTTGTAGAAGATAATAGGATCATCAAAGCATGAAAGTAAGTGAGCAAGAAGTTCTTAGAGCTAGAATTGTGTTTTGTAGAAGAAAGGAGTGTTGAGATAGAGAAATAAAATAATTGGGAGGAAGTGTGAGATTTTATCTACTTCCCTTTCATACTTATTGTAAATTATGTATTTATTTTTTGAATTGGCCAATAAAAATTAAGAAGAAAGAGATATTTCCCTTCCCGAGTGGTTTTTCCTCCTCAGGAGGTTTCCAAGATAAAACTTGTTGGTTTTTTTGAGTTTATACTCTTTCCTTTCCTGTAATTTTTGAATCTAAGCATAAGAAAAACTTCATTCACTAGTTATCTCTATCATTTTCTAATCAAAATTAGAATAACAGCGTTTAATTTATGATTCTGTGGATAATTCCAAATTTGGAGTTTACAGATCAATGGATCTAAGCAAGACCCAGGTAGATCATTATATAATGAATAATGTGAAGAAGAGGAGGATCACTTTCGATGATCCGAGGATCTTGCATGGTCTCTTGAAAAAAGGAATCAACCTCTTCCCCACAATACATGAACACATTGAGGTCTAAAGAGAAACCTTATTCATAGTCTTCTATAGGAATGCCATCATGTAACCCCATGAATTCTTTTATTGCTTCTTCATTTTGAAATAAATCGATCGGTATGGGTTGTTTTTCTGTGACCATAATAGGTTGATTAGAAGAAAGGGGTCTACCTAGTGTGGAATATCTAGAAGATGTTTGATTATGTAGATGAAGGAAAGGCTTGACCTTATTGTGTCCACAAAGGAATGGGATAGTGCGTTGAGAAGATATCTTAGCACATCAATTATCACATTATTTCTTGTGAATGGTTCAATGTGGACACAAACATTGATCTTTAGAAGATTGATTAATATAGAGTAAAAGAATAATCAAAATGACCCAGGGGATAAAGAGGAATTGGGTTTAGATTGATATAAGAATATGACTCAGGAGACAATATAGACTTCAATTAAGATGTCTTATGATTGGAAGAAGATAAAATTGGTTTACCTATAAGATGATATAGTTCTGGTAAAAAAAAAGGATTGCGTAGAAAGTCCATAGATTATGACGTAGGAGTTGACTTGGATGATTGATTATAAGGACTTTGAATCACACAAATCTTCAAAGGAAGAAGAATTTGTTGAGGTGACTGATAAAGGGGGTCCTGCAGAGAAAGGGAGGACCTTGACTTAGGAGTTGAATTAGAGGAATATGAATAGTAGTTCGGATCAGAAGCATCAAAAGATTGTGAGGAATCAGAAGAATAGTTTGGATTTGAATCAAAAAAAGAGTCGGGGAACCTGAATAATAATTTGGATCAAAAGTTTCCAAACCATACCATTAACTATGAGATGAAGGTGGGGAATGGGGTACCCAAATGAGTTTTCTAGCTTGAAGAATCAAATGAGGTCTAGTTTTGATGGTAATATTTTGATGTGAAATCCTAAACCTTGGTTCCCTATTATTGTTAGTGAGAGGAAATTTGTGATAGTTAGGCACTTTTGGCATTGTTTAGGTACAAATGCCTAGACCTAGATAGTGTGATTGAACTCCTTCAAAGGGAAGGAAGTCCCATTTCGATTTAGGGAAGCGTAATAACATCCAACTATACATTTGGTAGGTATGGGGATGCTCATGTGATTTTCCAAAGAAGTTCTAAGGAAAATAGACATTGTAATTTTTGACAATCTAACAAGGTTTGGACAACAAGTTGCAAGTGTAAGTGTCAAAATGATTGATCAAAATTTTAACAACACCAAGGCTGCCAAGGTTTTGTTTAATATGTTCAAGCATACAACAAACCTAAGTAACATGTGTAACAATTTTCAAGGTCATAAAAGAATTTCAACAATGATGAATCAATAGATCAAAGGATGTTCCTAGAAAACAAGTTTTCAAGATAGGTAATCACAAGGAACAATCACATAAGTTCAGTAAACCGATCACTCAAGTCTCAACAAGGAACTAATCCCTATGAAAATGTTGTGTTCAAAGGTAGTTCGACACAAGATGATCAAATAAATGTCGATACTTAAGTTAATTTTAATATAAACAAGGTGTAAGTATTAACAAGGGGCTGATGTGACCCCCTATCAAAGTATACTATAACTTGTTCAAATACAAACAAGGCCTAAATCTGAAAAAGTGGGAGCTACAAGTGCGAGCAATGAAACAATACCACTTGGATATACTTAGCCAATATTTTCAAAAAAAGAAAGATATTAGTATTGAACTAGTTTTGATACGATGCTAAGAAAGTAACAATAACACCTTTTAATGTTTGAGGAAATGTTTGAAAACAAATAAGGCCAAAGTATGCCAAAGAATTTTTAGGATGCGAGTAACGTAATGGTACAATCTAAACAATTAGATCAAGTTTGCAAGAAACAAGATGTAAATATCGAAATTGTATCAAGGAAATATGAATAATGTAACACTTCTAAGGAAAATCTATAGGGAATCAATCCTAGCTACGATGATAATGTGTATCAATATGGTTTTTGAGACAAAGGGCCTACTACAACATGAAGATGTACCTTTTACACTTTCATTCTGGCATTTCAACCTAGTCATGCAAGTAGACTACAAAAGTGGTGGACACGATTATTTCTAGTGGTATATGCACGTGTTGTATTATTTTTTCTAAAAATGTGCAACAAGAAGAAAAAGGAGTATATCAAATGGGGTTGAAAAATACTTAGCTTCACTTTAGAAAAGTTTCACCTCATCTTATGGAAAAAACTAAAACAAAGTAATGCTTCACAAATTTCGTGATGAATGACACTTAGTTTAAACTTTGACAGACTTTCCCCTTGTTCGAATAATAAGGTTTTGACTCCAAAAAGTTTTTACTTTATGAAAGCTCTATGAAACACGATTGGTTTGAGTTGGTCAAGTTGGATCCAAGATGAAATGACTTCCTATTTTTTCTCTCAACTAGGTGTCACAAATTACCTCTGCAAGTTCGATTTTCCAAGGAAGTTGCACTGACTAAACCTTAGAGTATCCTAGCTTTACTTTAACCCATTTGATATAATAAGAAATAAATGCATTTAATTGTATTCTCACTGGGGTCACAATAAATATTAATTTGACACTAAATCTCACAAGTTTATCCTAGTCAAGTGGTAAGCGGAGCACTTCTCGTTTCATCCACAAGGTTCCCTCTTGCATGGACTACTTTGGGATTCCTAGGAGCATCCCTATTTTATCTTAAGGCTTATACCAAAGGGTACTTCTCCTAGTTCAAAGCGGGTGATCCGTAGCTCTTAATTGAAACCTACATATACAATGTTTTGAATGTGGTGTGTTTTCTTATCTTTTAATTCAATGAGGCTTTGCACACTGTTGGAAACCTACAACAAATATTTTATCTTTTTTTTAGATCATGATTCCTTTACGAGTGATATGGTCCTTCATGCAAAGATTAGTAGTTCTCTAAATGATCAAGGCATCATACACAGATGATCAAACATTGTTTTTGATTCCTAAGATCGTCCTAAGAAGCAAAGGAAGAGCATACACAATGATAAATCTAACTAGTTAGAAAATAATGAAGAAATCCTACAAATCAAATGCACAACTCATTATTTTTACTCAAATTGAATTTCATTCCATTAACAAGAAGTTTATTGAAATGTCTTGAAAGCATGAACAAGGTTTAGAATCATTTTTGATTCCCAAGATCACCTAAAAGTTGTGATGGCATACGCGATCCTAGCCTCATAAATGAAAAATGTAACATTAATTAACTTAACCAAATAAATTAACACAAAGCATGATCAAATATACCCTAGAAATCAATAGTTAGCCTTTATAAAATCCCTACAATGTGTTAGAAATATCAAAGACCAAATTTTACAAAGCATTTAGACATGTTAGAAATGACTAGTTTTCTCATAAAGAAAACTATAATTTTTCTATAAGTAAAAATCCTAATCTTATGTTCTCATTACGTAGTTCTCTTTGATACCTTTACAACAACAACAAAAATGGATTCATTTCGACTTTAGAAGAAAACGTTATGGCCTCTAGAAGATATGTTATGCACACAGTTCAACATATGCACGCCCCTAATTACATATGCATGCCCCTTTGTAACATATGCACCCCCCTGATAGTGTATGCATGCCCCTGATAGTGTATGTGCGACCATGTGTAAAAAACACAGTAAGGGTTGTGCATGCACACCTAGAATAACATATGCACGCCTTTTTTGTAGATGACTAAAAAACACGAGAATTTTCAAGAAAAATCTTTAAAAGATTAAGATTTTAGTATTTTTTACAAAATTTGGGAGCATCTCCCCTCCTTTATTCCTACAAAGAGCATAAAAACAAAAAAATCCTAACTAAACAAGTTAGAAAAACCTCATATTTATCTAAATTTGCAAAAAATAAGGTTAGCATGCCAAAAGCTTGAAACAAATCTACAAAGCTTGAAATGAAAGAAAAGGACTAAGGATCCATCCCATCAGGTGTGCCAAATGTATGCATGAAAAGATTAGTTATGACAATAACATGAAACTAACACCTATTAAATCTACAATATAACTAAATCTATCATAAACATCAAGATGAGAGCTTAACAAGATAAACTTCTACTATAATTCATGAATCAAACTAACATTACTATGTTATCTCTACTTCTCTAGATTGCTTAATATAAAGATGAACCTAGTTGAATCTTAAGCAATCAATTTTTTGTTGTTTGCTCGAAGTGTTGAATAGATCTCTCTAAAATAGCTACAAGGATATGTTTAGATATTCTCCTACTAACTAAACATGAAGAATGGATGCAAGGTGAGCAATTTATTCCAACAATGGAAGTAAGGTTCAAGATCATATGTTTTTATATCAGATACTATCAAAAGTATGGTGTAAAATTAAAAGGGATGCCTTAGGCTTGTATTTATAGGTTTCCATTTGGGAAAGTTTAGAATCCTAGTGCATGTGGGATAGAAGGTAAAGCCAAAATAGAATTTTTACAAGTCAATGCACTTTTTTATTAGATTAGGAGCTAATTAATATTTTAGGATTAATTAAGGATCCTAAGTAGGCTTAGGAATCTTTTTGAGAGCATCTGGAAGGGGTTTGGATAGATTTTGGAAGTTCTAGAAGAAGGATTTAGCCAATAAGAAGGTTTATTGGTTAAATGTAAGATTAGAGGCTTAATTAAAAATATAATTAGATAAGTAAGAGGATTGTCACTAATCAAAATGTCTTTAATTGGAATCCTGATTGAATTAGAAGCATAGTTAGACAAGGAAGTGTTGTTATTTAAACATAGTGAGAGGAAGAAAAGATCATTAGTGCAATTTAAGTATTAAAATGCATAAGTGTATTTTAGGTGTCTACAATTTATACCTAAACAACACCAATGATGACTGGCTATTGTAGGTTTCCTCACACTAACGATAATAGGGAACTAAGGTTTAGGCCTTTACATCAAAATATTCCCATCACAAATAAACCTCATTTGGTTATTTGCACTGAAAAACTCATTCGGTTACCACTTCCCCTGCCTTCATCTCATGGTCAATGGATAGATTTTGATGAGTCCAATCGAAACATTCTTTCTAATGATTCTGATCCAAACTATTCTTCTGATTCCCCGCATTCTCCTAATTCCTCTTATCCAAAATACTATTTGGATTCCTCTCATTCTTATGAAGATTCAGATCCCAATTACTATTCTGATTCCTCTAATTCAACTCCTAATTTAAGGTCCTCACTTTCTTTGTAGGAACCTTGTTATCTATGATGGAAACCACATCTTCATCTCTTTGAAGATCCATCTTTGACTCCAATTCCATCAAATGAAACACCTAATTCAACTATTGAGTCATGGTCTTCCCTTTCTCTACTAGACATCTTTTATCAGTCAACTCAATAAAGTATTCCTCCTTTGAATATTCATGTGACTCAAAGTCCTTTTATTCAATCATCTAAGTCGACTCCTATGTCAGCAATCTATGCATTTTTGGATACACAATCCTCTTATTTATCCTCCACGACGTTTTCTTATAGGGAAACTTATACCAACCAATTATAAATCTAAATCTTTATCCACATCTAAATCAATTTCTTCATCTTGGGTCATATTCTTCTATCAAACAAAATCCAATCCTTATCCATACTTCGATCCCATCCAATCAATGATTTTCTCTATCAAACTTATCATTGTTCTAAAGACCAATGTTTATCGTTCAAGTCAACCTAGTCATAAGACACGATGTGCTAAGATATCTTTTTAAAACACTATCCAATATATTTGTGGACACAATAAGGTGAAACCTTATCCTCATCCACATCATCAAACATATTCTAAATCTTCCACAATTTTCGGACCTCTTTCTTCCAATCCACCTACTATGGTCGAATAAAAATAATCCATAGCAATTAATTTATTTCGAAATGAAGAAGTGATCAAATAATTCATGGAGCTACATGATGACATTCATTGTAGAATGATTTTGAGAAAGGATTCTCTTTGGATCTCAACGCATTCATGTATTATGGGGTAGAAGTTGATGCATTTTGTTGAGAAATAAATGAATACCCTATGATCATCAAACTTGATCCTCCTCTTATTCTTCCATCTTCACATTCTTCATTACTTAATGAGGAAATTCTAGGGTCTTAGCATTGATCCATGGCCTATCTTCTCATCACCCAATCATTATTTACGTATCAAAATTCCTCAATCATAATCGCATCTAGGGTCACCTCTTGGTAACCCATCATATTCTTCTATGTGTGGGTATCTCCTAGTCATCTCATCATCTTCTTATGTATGTGGGTCACCTCCTGGTAACCCTTCATTTTCCATGTGTGCGACACCACTGATTATCCCATCATCTTCTATTTTCACAACACCCCTGAATGTCTCTGGTTGAGGCCGCATCCTGCGAAATACAGGTCGGTTCCTATTCCTCGTCCATTATTTTCCATTTATGCACCGAGTCTGAACCTTGGTGTATCCCATTACCTTATATCTTTGGGTTGCATCCTAGTAGCCCTTCATCCTCTTTTATCTATGGGAATTTTTTATCACCCAATTAAATATACATCCTGAAAATTAGTAGCCATTTTCCATCTTTCATATTGTGGGAATTTCTTCACATCCTAGTATCCCTGCGCCAAGGGCACATCCATCTTCCATCTGTGGCTACCCACCTCTACTTAGGTCACCTCCTGGTAGCCCATTATTTCCGGTAGCCTTCATCTTATTCAATTCTTCTATTTTTCGTTCAGACCATCTTCTGTTTAGGGGACACCTTTACTCGGATCCTTTGCCCTCATAACCCCCCTTTGTTTTCTATTTTTGGTTCACCTCTAGGTAGCCCTTGTTCTTCCATCTTGGGGCCACATCCTAGTATCCTTCCATCTTCTATATGTGGATCACCTCCTGGTAACCCATCCTCTTCAATTCTTGGACCGTATCCTCCTCAATCATCATTCATCCTTCTATAAATAATGGTGGAAATCCCATCATTATCTCTCCCACTTCCTATCACCAATCAGACACTTTCACTTTATTCCCCCACTTGGTTGGTGATCAGAAACCTCAAACAATGTCTTCATCAATACCCAAATGGTTTCTTCATCAAAC
Organism: Taxus chinensis; assembly: GCA_019776745.2. NCBI lineage: Eukaryota > Viridiplantae > Streptophyta > Pinopsida > Cupressales > Taxaceae > Taxus > Taxus chinensis. The sequence continues at coordinate 882,980,094 of CM034150.1, forward strand.
TCCAAGTCAAGCATCTCTATGAGCTCCGAAGCTCCCAATAACTCCAATGGTCATAAAGTTTAAAATCAAACACAATTCAAGAATGTGCATCCAACATACCCATCAAGTATGGTGCAAAGTGCAAAAACCTATGGATAAGGAGCTCAAGCTCCTGCATACAAAATCCATGTTTAAAGATAAGTCACAGTCATTTATTGAATATGATCTCACCACGATCATTGAGATTGGAGATAATATCACTCTTGATAAGAAAAAAATCCTAGTCTCCCTTATCAAGGAAATCACTAAAATCATTGTTGGATCCTATCACACAGAGTGACATTATTGGTCCTAACTTCCCAATCATTCATCATCATCGTCTTCTCCCTTCATGGTTTTCCCTTTGTAAAACCATAAAAAAAAATCAAAAAAAATGAGAAAACATGAGAAAACATTAATGAAAAAATCAAAGGTACAAAGATCAAACATTGCAATCAGGTATTACATACACATGGATGTTCTTTTCTCCCTTTCTCCATTTCCTCTGCAAATCATCCACCATTTTCATCCCTTTAGATGATATTTTGGATTAGTCTATTGGAACTCATTTTGTGACATTTATCTCTATTGTATCCATTTGACCTTGGAATTTCATCACCTTGGTAAATTAAAGAAATGACTGAACTTTTAGAGATCCTATCACTATCATACATCTAAAAAAATTTTTGTGAAGACCTTTTGGACATATTTGTTGACACTAGCCAATGTCTTCATCGCAATAAACTTCTGCATCCTTCCATCAAGCCATTAGTGGTTCTTAACCCCTTGTCAAAACAATTGAGAGAGCTGAAATAAGTTTTTAGAAAGAAAAAAAGAATCAATCAAAATCAAAAAGCAAAAGCAAAAATCAATTGATATATAACTCTCTCTTAGGGTATTTCCAATAATCTCTATCAAGGCTATGGATGCCTGGTTGGAAGTAGAGAAATGTTGTGATTAGAATTAAATACATATCCATCAGGGCTATGGATACCTGGCCGGTAGCAGAGAAATGTACAGCTCTCCTTCCACCTTTCATTCACAAATCACCTATCAAAATCAATGCATTCCTACACATTGGCTAGTTTGTCCTCACTTTTTTTCTATAAAATCTTCACTTTGAGAGGTAATTAATTTCCATGTGCACACAATGGATCTCTATGAGAAAACAGGACTAGTATGTTACCAGTGTTTCTTTTTGGACCATGTTTAAACTCTTTCTTTAGTGCATGTCTTGTCTCATGATTTGTTGCCTTTTGTTAATCAATTTTTCATGACTAACCTTCTAGCTACATTTTCCATATCATTTCATAACATTTTATGTTCTTCTGCTTTGTCCGGAACATCCATGTGTATAAGATTTCATTTTTACTATGTTTGAGGGAAACTTTGTACTTCATTTAATAAATAATCTTCTACTTATTTTCTATCAGCTGTTTCTTTCCCAGCTTGCACTGGGGGAATTCTTGCTCCTTCCTAGCACTTCATTGGTTTGTGTTCATCATCAAGTTGAACATATCCTATTTTGGCCTTGATCCAACCTATCCTCTTGTATATATGCGTAAATATTTTCCTTTGTATATTCCCACCTCACATTGGGGGCATCTTTGCATTTTCACCTTCTTGAACATACGCTTTGGCATTCTTCCCTTGTACATCCCATTTAAAAATGGGGCATCCATGCTTCTTTATTTTCCTGTACATAGCTTTGGAAAACATTCAAAAACATTCAAAAACATTTGTATAAACTTTAGAAAATACCAATACATTCAAATATGTTTCAAAAATCCACAAAAATCCATAAAATAATTCTCAAAAATTAACCCAAAAATTATACAAACATTGTAAAATTCTAAAAAAATCAAAAATTGGTAAAAATCATGCACGCAAGTTGAAGCTTGTGTCAAATGCATGGTACTCAAAAATCATTATATTTCTTAGGTCCTCAACTTTCTCTTTTCAAAGTGACATGCAAATCATTTGGATCTTCCCCCATTGATAAAGTTGGTTTTCTTACTATGTCTATATGTCTTTGGCACAACGAGTTGTTGGGTACTATATCATAGCACACATGATTTTTTTCACATATGACCCCTGTGTCCTCCATTTTTCCCCTTTGCATGTATATGTTCTTGGGGAACAATCATTAACCCTTGTCATTAAATCACGAACATCTGGGAATTGAATCTTGATGACAAAAACATTTTTGTAACCATCTTAAATGTTGTTTGTTTAAGTATGTGTCTTTGTACTTGTTTTCCTATTAGGTTATCTTGTTTACTTTATCGTATTGCATTACAGTTTGTATGTTGTATGGAGTTAAGCATGTTTTAGCAATGAACAAATTTTAAAATTTTAGCTTTTTATGTTATGGTACACTTTTGTTGTATGCGTATATTTTAATAAGGAACGATGATATAGATCATAAGCAATATAATGAAATAAATTTGTTTTGAGTGAACACTAGGATGAAATCAAGTTCAATCCCCCTTCCTCATCATTTTTCTTCTATATCATTTTTATTCTATCAACACTATTCTTCCAAACTCAATCGGGATCACATTTTCTTCTCCCCTTATTCTTCTCTCCATTTCCTTCAACTTTTCGATCGTCGATTGACCTCTTTCATCACCCCATCGACACTTGAGGCGGCATCCTTCACTCTACTATAATTTTTCTTCCAATCCTTCAAAAATTTACTTATATGTACTCATATACTATCTTTGAAATGGCGTCTCTTAAGCCACCCTAAAGAGGGGAAAATCTAGACATCTATAATTTGATTAAGCAATTTTATTACTAAAATTGCACTAACTATCCCCTTTCCCACAAATTGACGACACTTGGTCAATAATTCACCATTTCCCCTCAATCCTCATTAATTAATTACATTATGCTAATTTATTAACCCTTCCATCACTCAAGGATGCTGATTAACTACCTTTCATTAATTAGCGACCACTTCTACCTAAGGTAATTAACTATTCCTAATTAATCATAACCACTAATTTTAATAAATAAATCATCATTTTTTTGCATTTAAATCCTCTCTTATAGACTAAATCACTCAAATTTTCCTCTAAAACACCTCTATATATCTTATCCCCTATTAATTAATCACCTTTGATTAATTAAACCCCCTTTATATTCCCAAAAAGTGCCCATAATTTATTAAAACTACATTTCCTTTGTATTTCCTTTTTGAGGTTTATCACACATTCACTAATTTGTTAGCCTTGTTCCAACGGTAGGAAAGTTATATATGAAAATATCCTCCTTACCATTTCTAAGACACACCACCTTTGCTATTGCATAAGCTATAGGCATTTGGATCTTGAGCATTCTCCATTAAAATTGAGCTAGCATCTTCATCTTGAATTCCATCCATATAATACTTTGAGTAATATGGGAAGAATGAAATGGTCTTGTAGCCATGTTTGAATGAGATTCCATTCTCAAAACCTTGAGATCAAACAAACAATAAAACTCTGATTGATATAGATCTAACTAGGTTCATTTGTAGTTTAGCAATCTAAAGAGTAGGGATTAATCTTAGTATGTTAGTTTGGTTTTGTTCAAAGTTGCATGCATATTGAGGATGTTTAGTCTCCATAATATCTTATCTTGATGGTTCATTGTTAGGTTTGCATTTTCTTTGAAACTCTTAGGTGTTTAGTTTCAATTCATGAGTATAGAAAATTTATACATGAGCACCATTTCTAATGGATAAGTGTTGTTGGATACTGATTATTAATGGATCTGAATATGGTAATTTAACTATGTAATTGATACTGATAATGGTTTACTTAGACCTAATTTTTTTCCTTATTATATGTGTTTCCAAAGTGATATGGATATGATGGTTACTATATATGAATGATTACTTGACAAGAAAACCCAAAGGAGGGACTTGGTAGTTGTGTGTGCTTTGGGTGAGCATTCAGATCTCACTGAATGAGGTTTCAACACACATATCAATTGAAGTGAAAAGAAATACTACATTTTGGTTTTGTCACTAAGACCTCTTTTTAATTCTCTGTCAGGATGTTGTATGCAAATGGTGTATCGACTATCTTTGGAGAGTATTGAAAGTTGGGTGGAAGACGGACAAGACCGATTTGTGTGGAGGTATAATACTAGGCCTAGATTTGACATGAGTAAGTGGGTGGTGGAAAATATTTATCATGAATTATATGGGACATTTTTTCAGCTTCTTTCTAGTAGAGTTATACCAGCGGTTGACAGCGTACGCATCAAACAAATCTTGGCATCCTAGACCAAGGATTTTGACGTAGGAAGACTATCAAAATATCTTTGATGTAGATGAGGGGTGGACTAGAGTTGTATATCATTGGTGGGTTGGTGTGTTGCACAATTATACGTTGGAATACATTATTTCTACATATTTTTCCCTGGAGGAAGTTGAGTTTAATTTTTTGCGAAGCCCAGAGGATCCTATTTTCACGTTATACCTTTAGCAATCAAGATCTTGATGGTATAATTGGATTTGGAGAGATTACCAATGGCTAGCTAAACTACTACTACACAAAGGAGAAAGAGCGGGTGTGGAGAAGGATGGTGGTGGCCCGAGAAGAAGATAGATAGAGATAGGAAATATGACTTAGGTTTAATGGAGCATGGGAGATGGAAATTGAAGTGTCATTGGATTTGAGGAGAATGATGGCTCGTGAAGGTTTTGAATCTCTCGTTGAAGATGAGGAGCTACATCGTCATTCCCTCCTGACTCTGGTAAAGTGAAATATAGAATCCCCATCAAATTCAGATGAGTGGACGTCAGAGGACAGAGTGAGAACCATGGGCACGCATTTAACTAAACCTAGCTACCTAGCCCATGCACTTGGTGTTCCAAATCCAAAGGTAGTTGCAAGAAAGAATAGTGAAGTTAATTAGGTAGATACATGTAGATATCATTTTGTGTTAAATCAGAAAGTGCACCAGACTAGTAATGTACACATGGTAGCTCAGTAAGTGTCGATGTTCATGAGTTCTATTGTGGGATTGTTTACCGACACGTCAACAAGGTAGATTATTGGTGTACAAATTATTGGAAGAACATTAGTGGGTGATGAAATACTATATATAGTAGGTGTCCAGTTCAATACTACAACTATGACATAAGGAATTTCATCAACTACACCGCAGCACCATAGGTCACAACACATGGCATAGGAGGATCAAGATAGCCACCATATGGAGGGAACCCAGGAGGATCCAGTTCTGGGTCTGGTCCTACTCTAGGGAAAGGCCCACCACCATAGTAGCCACCACTGAACCAACCTCATTAGACCCCACCTCAGCACCCACTTCAACAAACACCTCAATTCTACTTTGAGTTGTCTCTTCACTTACCAGAGTAAAGAGGTGTGGAGGATGTAGTAGAACACATGCATAAGTTTGAATTACTATAATGAGCAAAAGGGATCACATCCTCTCACAGAAAGGCAAGTCAATTTTCCACCACGCTTCAAGGGCACACGCATAGTTGGTATAGGAAGTATGACCCACATCAAACTATGGTGGATTATTATGCTTTTCACGCAACATTTTTGGATGAGTTTCACATTCCATAGTTTGAGCAACAGAGCATCAACACACTCAAGGACATCAAACAAGGTTTTTCTAAAAGCGTGAGGGAATATGATGCATGATTTAAAATTCTATCATCCAAATTATCTTATGAAATCCATCCAAGTCAGCACACATAGTGGTTTAATGGGGGATTGTTGATTCCATTATGATGGGAATTATCTCATAAAATGTATATTAATCCACGTGAGGCATTGGAATCAGCTCTACACACAGAAGATGTCAAAAGTGTAGACACATGAGTTAGTCATTTTCTAGAAGTGCAGATAACAAATATGGCAAAGAAGTTGGAGAAGCTCTCTGCCAAATCTGTGCATGAGACTAAATATATGGTGCACTGATTTTGAGGTTAAGGGACACACTAAGGATAGCTACTTCCACAGGACAATGTGCACATTGTTACAATCTTGTGATATTTTTCATAAGAATCATGATGTGTGAAATTACCCACTCTTGTAGTTCATGATCTGGAAGAACGTGTCTATGTATTGTCATATTTTTCATACCCACACCCATAATATAGTTGATTATAGACTAATTGACCATATCCATGGAGCTATTGAAATAGTTTCATGCCAAATTATTGTGGTAGGTGGATCAAAGGAGAAGGAAGGATAAAAGAATGAAAAGTGTAACAATAGGGATAATAGGAATGGAGGCCTCCAAGGAGGATATCGAGGTTGAGGTCGCAGGTGACAGTAGATTCAGGTTCATATAAGGAACTTGTTACACTTTTGGGTCCCCTGATCATTACCAACGTGAATGTCCATATAATATAGTCTGCACATGTTGTGGGAAGAAACATAAGTTAGAGGATTGTCCGAACCTGTACGAGAACATGAGTAAGGCCAATAATAAGGACAAGCGTGTGAGGATGATCAAGTTATAATGTGTGAATGTTAATTAGGGGATTCCTAAGAAATTACCTAATCCACTATTACAACCCATGTTGGAAACTACAAATGCAAAGGCATCATGCACACGCGAGCCTCTGAAGGATAAATCCCTCATCAAGAGAGAATTTACTATACATACTAAGTATCCAGATGTTGTGCACTAGAAGGAAGTCTATCAAGATACTATGGGAGTGATCAAAGATCTATAGTGTGAAATACAATGCTTAAAGGAGTAGGCACGAGAGAGAGAGATCACGTGAAGAATGTTGAGATCCTATAGAAGGATGTGGAAGATTTTAAAGAGGTGTGCAAGATGTTGTGATTGTAGAATATCATTTTATTATTAATCGAATGGTTGCAATAGAAGGTGCCACACACTGGAGTTGAGCATGAGTGATAGATACTACATGTAAAATTGCCACCACATAACCATGAGTATGATAAAGAGATTACTTTGGATGCAGTAATTGATGGGTGCTTGGTATGTAATATTTTAATAGATATAGGTGTTGAGGTAAATGTACTAACTCTAGATGCATGGAATTATATGGGGAAACCAACATTACAACCATCCTCAAATGTGTTGTATATGGAAAATAATATGAGGGTTATGCCTATTAGGATTTTAAAGGATGCGACCATTACAATTCAGAGAGCCAAGTTTACTGGAGACTTTGAAGTATTGGATCTTGTTGAAGCGATAACTTTATAGCATTACATGGGTGACCCCGGTGTTATGAAAATCATGCAGATCTATTCTTCAACAAAGGATATGAAAGAGGGATTCATGAGAACCAATGTCAGAAACAATGCACCACAATGAAGTTACACTCTGATGGTAACGTCAAGCTCCAACACAATAAGCAAGATTCGAATCAATGGAAAGAAAATGCAAGTAAGAAAAAAGGTTTTCTCATACTCATAGATCAAAAAAAGGAACTACAAATAGGGGTGTTGTGTAACTTCCATGCCTAAACAAGGAAATAATATCAATGACGCCACTGACACATATGACATGCATATGATGCCACTATAGGAGGAGTTACAATTCTAAATAAGGAATGTAACTCCTATGATGCACTGACACAAATGACAATGACAGATTCTATGATAGAATCTGACACTTGTCATTTGACTTCCTAAGACCTATAACTCTCGCAAGGTGAGATGACTCACTAGGTGATGTGGATGATGATTAGGCATGTCACACACACCAACACCCCCCCTTCATCGAAGCTGAGGAAGAGGTCAATGTAAGCCAGAACAAAAAATAAGACTCCCCCTAGACAACTAAGAAAGATGTGTCAATGGGGCCTAGAAACTAAAGCCCTGATAAGGTGACCATATACAAACAACATCTTTCTAGAAAGAAGAAGAGGAGAAGAAGTAAAGAGAGCTATCCAGCTCCTTTAGAAGATGATTTCCGATGGACTCCTAATGAATCTGAAGGGACCAAAGGTCTGTGATTAGTGGAGGAAGAAGGAGGAGCATGGAGTGTGCTTGATGGTGGCCCAATATGGGAAGGAGATAATATATCAAGAGAATCAGTGATAATCTTGTCAATCTCCATAAGATGGGAGTCCGTAAATATAGACATATCATGAAGAGAGTTGAGTTGTGATGAAGGAGAGTCCTGAATGGGCAAAGGAACCTACTGCGGTGGAGAGTTAGTGGAAGATGTTGTGATGGAAACTCAGATCTCTGAAGAGGTAGTAGGTGGAATATGTTGCACTGTGATGTTGGTATCCTCAAGCATATCATCCAAGTCTGAGTCAAGGAAATCAATGTCCTATTGTGGAGGATTATAAGAACCCTTTGAAGAAGTAATCTTGAGGTCTGTGGAAGCAACAGGGGATGGTAGAATCTCCAGGCTAGAATCAACGGAATCAGTAGATTCTCGTGAAGGAAAAAACCTAAGATCTAAGGTAACATGGTGTGTAGGTGAGAATTAAACCAAAGAGTCATGTGGAGGAGAGTTACTAGGAACTGTGATAGGAGTAATACTAAGTTCTAAAGGATCATGCACAGAAATGTGTGTGGGTGGCCCTTCATAAGAAAAAGTATCGATGAACTCACTTTCCTCCATGGATGCAAGATCATCATAAGATCCAAAAACCAGATGAAGGAGGATAAAAGTCTCCATGAAAATTTTGAATGAAGGTCTAGGCTCGATGCATAGACTCGGTGAATTCTAATTGACGTTGAAGGTCCTCCGGTATAGTAAGACAAAGAATCCCATATGCCATATCATTCTCATTCATCCAATTTTGGTGATGAATGCGGTCAATAGGTTCAGGTGCCAACCTAAGAAGATGTGGTAACAAGTTGTACATAATGCAATGATCGAGTATCCCATTCTTCCATTATAGGTAGTTTCCTGGTCCGAGTTGAACAACGTAGTGATGAAATTCAATTTCCATGACAAGAGGAGCCTCCAAGGAATACAAGTTTAGCCCACCAATTTTTGTGGCACTTTATAGTTCAATGCATTGATTACAATCAGATGCAGTTGTGTGCCGAGAACTAGTTTTTCACTCACCTTGCAATCAACGTAATAACGCACAAAAGTGGAGACAATAATCAAGGTTTGTTGGGTGCAATAGATCGACACGGAAAGCAAGCACACAAATGAGAGAAAACAAGAAGGGGAAGAGAGGGATTTGTGAGAAACATCATCTCACATCACATGAAATAATCCCTTTGTCATAAGACTGTGGTGGATGCACTCACAAGTCCACAAGCAATAAAAGGGAGAATAAAAAGCTCAAGATGATGAGCTGAATTAAGCAATACAAAGACACCCCCCGAGAATGTGACACTCCATAAAATAGTGCATTTACAAAAATGATAATCCAATCAAATAGAGTGTAAAAAATCATGCAACTTTGACTAAAAAAGTTCTCGAAACCGAGCAACAAGTCAAAAGTTATAGCAAAATACAATTCCTGCAACTAATGGAAAAATGCTAATAAGCCTGCAAACAGATTAAAAAGGGGCCCTAAACACATGCAAAGGGTATCATATGTGTTCCTGTTGGAAACAGAATCAAATTTTAAATAGGGTTTGTTTTAATTGCGAAGGGGGGTTAGCCTCCTGTCAACCCTGGAACTCACCCTCTGTCTTCGAAACTAAAAGGAAGGTTGAATAAAACAATTGAAAAACCAAAATTTACAATGCCAATGAATTAAAGGTTTTTAACCTTAAAATATTTTAAAAGAAAGATTGATTTACCAATGATCAGTCCTAACAGATGAATAAGGGGCCTACGCTGACCGAGCCAGGGATTTGTGCCACGTGCAGGCTGAACTAGTGATGCCACATCCTTGTAACTGTCAGAGTTATAAGTAACCATTGGATAAACCACATGGGGTGTGGGAAAAACTATCAAGCAAAGAGGATGGCCTTGCTAGCTCCTATCAGGCATGTTGAATCCACAGAGCTATGTGCTATGAATCTCTAAGAGCTTGAGCACACTACATAGGAACAATACAGAGTGCGGGCAATATGAGATGGAGTATGTAGAAAACAACACAATATTGGCACATGAGCAATCAGGGTCGATTTAACTGAGCCATAAACAATGTAGAGGTATTATTCGGTCAATAAAAGTGGTGAGCTAATGAAGCAATGAGCAACCTGAGTCATGGAAGACTGAATCATGAACAATACAGGAGTTGAGGTGCCAAGTAATGTGGGTTAGTGCAAAATGAGGTGAGAGTAATGAGACCAATGTTGAGTGGTGAACAAGGTATGAGTAATACAAAGAATGTACATGAAACACCAATGTAGATGCTAATACATCCACACAGAAGGAAGTCTCAAGCTGAAAGACCAAAAAAGTGTATGAGTTACTAGGTGATTGAAACGCCCAAGGTGACAGGTGGTCCACGTGTTAGGTAACCATTTTGACAGAGTTTAGTTGTAGTTCTACGTTGAAATGGATGGGTAGAAGAGTAACTGTTCATACAGGATGGTAGCACAGTTGAAGGAGATGAGCAGCAAGAATCCTCCAAAGATCACCACAAACACCATGAATAATGTAGAGAGGATCCACGACCACATAGTAAAAGAAGGAAGGGGGAGTGAGAGTCTCGTGTGCATAGAGACCAATAAAGACACAGGTAAGAATCCCACTGCAGGTATGTTGTAACATCCAAGCAGGAGCTGAGTTAACAGCTGAGTTGAAATGATCGTAGGAAAGAGTCCAGACAGGTGTAGAGTTGAAACTATTGTTAGAGGGTAACAGCCATGGGAAAACATTTCTAAAGGTGCATGCAAACCAAGTTGTGATGGTTGAAGAAGGAGCCCGCAGAGATTCTAAACGTAGGGCATAGAGAGATCTAAACTCATGACACAAAGAGATATCCACGTGCATACATAGTGAATGAAGTGGAAATGACTATGGCAGAGTTTCGTGACACCAATGCACATGCCAAAAATGAGCTAGAAACTAGACACAAGGAGGTGGAACAGTAGTAGAACATGATAACTAGTGTAAAATGACCTCTCAGGGTAAAAAAATGAGTTGTAGATTAAACATCCAAACTTTTTAACATGACCACATAGAAAGTGGGATTCCAAATGAACAGCCAGGTGCGTAAAGTAGTGCTAAACTAGGGAGATCCATGTAATAGGGTTCCTCTAGTGAGTAATGATACATAGCACACTAAATGTAGCCTAAAATGAGAACGGTGAAAACCAAAGCAACAACTTGAAGTTCAAATGCATAGGAAATGGAAAATTTACGATACAAACATGAGGAGCTAGTACAAGTGCAACAAGTTGGAGCACGAGAAATGACAGAGAAACCAAATCCAAACTTCCAATGTATAGAACCATGATGTAGAGCCAATGCACTGAGTGAAGAATTTAAGAAAAAATGTGGGTCACCGCAGAGTTGTGTGAGAACGATGCAATGTAGGTAGAAAAAAATATGAACCGCCTAAACAATGCAAATCAATGTCCCATAAAATAAATGCACGAGCCAAATATAACCAAGGACCAGGCTTCAAAAGGGCAGTAGGGGTCCTCTCGTCCAAGCACAAGTCGATACAACTACGTAGAGTCGAGCACCAAAATAGAAGGCCGAGCCAAATGGTGGAGTCAGATGTAATACAAGAATCTAAACCAATGTAGAGAGAACCAATGCATGGGTAGGTGTGGATGTAGCATGCATGAATTACCAATGCTGAGAATGTTGAAATAGGAATAGAGATCTGAGGTGAGAGGTATCAATACCCAATGCATGTAAAAAGTAATGCACGAGAAAACCAAAAATTGAGCCTCTAAATCCAAAAAACATGGCCGAGCAGTGGGTTTCACCAATGCAAAACAAGTTAACAACAATGAACCATATGTCCATGCCAAAGTAAAACCGAGCTCACAAGAATAGAACCAATCCTAAATGAACTCATCAACCATGATAAAGCAAACCAACCAAATACTCAAACTTGCAACTGCTGAAACCTCAATACAAGGTAAGCAATACAATTCCAAAATAATAATTGAAAAAAACTTGCATGAGGAAATAAGAAGAAACCAGAAGTAATAAACAACTTGATAAATGAAGAGTGCATGTTTTACCAAAATTAGATCTGATACCATGAAAGAGAGATTCACGAGAACCGATGTCAAAAACAATGCACCACAATGAAGTTGCACTCCGATGGTAACGTCAAGATCCAACGTAATAATCAAGATTCGAATCAATGGAAAGAAAATGCAAGTAAGAAAACAAGTCTTCTCATACTCATAGATTGAAAAAAGGAAGTACAAATAGGGGTGTTGTGTAAACCCCATTCCTAAATAAGGAAAGAATATCAATGACACCACTGATGCATATGACATTACTGACACATATGATGCTACTAAAGGAGGAGTTACAATTCTAAATAAGGAATGTAACTCCTATGACGCATTAACGCAAATGAAAATGACAAATTCTATGATAGAATCTGACACTTGTCATTTGACTTCCTAAGACCTATGACTCGCACAAGGCGAGATGACTCACTGGGTGATGTTGACGATGACTAGGCATGACACACACACCAACAAGATACATTAGCTTTGAGAACAAATATGAGCACGTGATTATACCGTTGGATCAGGAAAGAGCTACACCACATGTTGAGCCTCTAAGAGAAGAAGATTTGAATAGAATTTATGTGTGTACTATATGAGATCCTGATACTGTAGAACCATCAAATAAAAGTATCCTTCATTGGGAAGATGCACAGTCAGTCAATGAAACTACAAGTATTGCTTGTGACAACAGGGCCCATGGCACATATGGAATTGTTGGATGTAAGATGTAGGGGAGTGTAACTAGAATGATCATACTACACATGGTTAGGCACATAGGAAAAGTTAAATTACTGAGATAAATTGGTGAAGAGAATCCCAAATCATTCTTGCATGACATCGAGGAACATTGGAAGAATGAATGTGATTGACTGAACATTTTGATTTATTACCTTACACAGAATAGTAGTGTGTTGGTGGGAGACTCATAGGTATAACCTTTTGGGTTGGCTTGAGATAAGGGTAGCCTTGTCAGAAATGTTTACTCAGAATAATTATCATTACCTTAAACCAGAGTATGATGGGAAGACTCATGCTTTGGTTCATTCCCATAATTGTGAGAGAATATGAGCACAAGGCTAGGAGGCATTACCACCATCTCTATGGGTGCATAAGTTCTATTCCACCTTGTGAGGTTGTGCACGTGCGTGGTATGTGCATATCGAGCTTAAGCAAGAGACTACAAGTTGGGGAGACATTACTACAGGTATGTTCCATTCATTTGATTATTTTTCTAATAAATGTTCAATGCATGAAACATTATAGAGTATAAATCACATCACATTGGGGATAATGTGAAGGTTGAGGAGCTCATGCTTGAGTTTCTTGAAGAACCTTATCCTGAGGCATGCCAGGATGCTGAGGAAATAGGAGAGATGTAAATGGGATGCACCTGGAAGGAGAAATAAAAGGGTAAAATGGTGTATCTCATCGATGATAAAGAGGTAGATAACTTTGAAATTAACTATACATAAGGTGCGCAAGAATTAATGGACACAACATATGAGAAGGCCCGCACGTACCATGTGCCCATGAAAATAAAGAAGGTAAACATTGTGTTGGTTGGGAAATTTGAATCTTTAATACAATCAATAGTTCAGTGAATAAAAACCCCTCCTCTTTATGGGATAGGTTCCCTTATTCACCAAACAAAGGGAAAACCTATTTATTTACAAATATACAAACTACCAATATCAGAATGAGGATCTTGATGTATTAAATGTACCCATATTTGATAATATCTCAATACAGAAGAAAATGAGGTAGAAGAATAAATGATTCTGAGAACAAGGGTCATTATACTTTTAAATGAATAGATAGCATATTAATATCCTACTTATGCATGCATGATATTTTTAGGAACATATGAATTTATATATATATAGATGAATACATGACATATATGCAGTAGACACAAATTTCTAAGCACAAAATCAACTGGAAGAACACAAACTTTCATATCCAAATATATAAAATACACATTCACAAGGTAAGGAACAGGATAGAGGAAACATAGAGAAAATGAGAGAAAGAACTTCTTATGTATTGATATTCAATTGTTCCACACTTTTTTTTACATATCAAAACATCAAGATCCAACCCTTTTCCAATGTAAGATGAGTTCCTTTATAGCTGCTTGGGTAGTTACAAAACTCAGTCTCTTTAGTTTTCCTTTCTTTTAATTAATTAATAATTTAATCAAAAGTATCTTAAGTCGGCCTTATTACAAAATACATCATTACAATAATGCCAAATTGGAATATAAAGAGAACTAAAAGAAATAATTGTGCACTAGTTGAGGGAATGCCTGAGGAATATGTCACCACAATTTTCAGCTTGAGTATCTGGTTTCTGAATTTGACTAGTGCCCCAACAATATCCATGCCTTGGGGAATATTATTATTTGCAATAGCATTTGTCCAACTATTTAGGAAACCTTCCATTTGTTCCCAGAAGTCTGAATTTTTTGAGAGGCCTTTGTTTTCTTCAATGAGTGTAACTTGTAATGCACAGACTTCTTTTATATTTTTCTTCGTGATACCATCAAATTTGAACAACTCTTCCTTGACAAGTTCTTTGAACTTTTCCTTGATGTCTTGCACTGTGGTTTTCCCAACAGAATCTTCCCTGAAGAACTAATAATGAATATCTCAAAATCAATCCAACACACACGTTTTAAAAGCTTCTCCCTTTTCAAATGAGTTTCTTAATTCCATAATTTCCTCCGCCAAAACCCTTATCTTCCAATCCACACTATAAACCCATTTCTTAGATAGATTATTCTTTAGATCATCAAAAACTCCACTTGGTAATAAAAAATTGATCATCATTAGTACTCATTTGCTTCAAATCTTGTATGCATTCAGTCCACAATCCAAGTTCTTTATCAAGGCTTGCAATGACTGATGTGAGATTTTGCTAAATTGAAAAGATGTTATCATAAGCTTTACATGCTTCCTCTATGAAGTTCATACCTGATATTAAAATATCTTCCAACATCAATTATGTTGCTTTTCCATAATAGACATGCTTGTGAATATCATTGATGTTTTGTACCTCTTTATTAGTTAGTACAATAAGAAGTGGCATTCTAGTGAGAGGAGTTGGATCCAACACTTTGTCACTTGCTAAAAAGGACCTAAATAAGTTAGAAATAATTTGCAACTATTCTCCTAACTTCTCATGTGTTGTTTTTCCTTTTTCCACTCTCTCAATTACCTTTGATACAATCTCCTTCAAATTATGAACTTCAATTTCAAGGGTGGACTCACCCAATGGTATCTTTTTCAACTCTAAATCATTCAAAGCCAAATCTTTCTCATCTTTGTCAAATTTAGGTTTAGCAATTTCTGAAAATTCTTGGCCCTTAGAGCCAAATACCAGTCTAGAAGTAGTTCTAGCTTTCTTGGCAGATGGATTAGGAATTGTTCTTAGGAGAGCAGCCAAAACATCAAACGTAGGGGAAACTATTTGGGATGAGGCCTTCTTTTTCTTGTTATCAATGAATGGTTGGACCCAAGTGAAAGTGGAACTAGAAGGAGGAGGAGCAAGATGCCCTAATATAAGTGTGCTCATTGAACCTAGGGTCTTTGTAGGTGATACTTCCACAATGGATGTTCCAATGCTAGAAACAAGCATTTCCTTGGTAGGATTTTCTGGAGTTCTTGTTATTTGGCCCTTTGATTTCATGATCTCCTACTTTTTTCCCCCTCATCTTCCTTTTAAGTGCTACCCCCTTATTGATTAATCTATTCTTCTTCTCGATCTTCTGATTCCTTCTCTACCCCTGAAAGGTAAATAATTTGACCCACCACCATGATTGCGTCTATCTTGTTGGAAGAAGGGGTTTGAGTTTCTTCTTCTTTAATTAGATCTTCTCCCTTTTCAGTCTTCTTAGTCCTTCCCTTCTTGGCATACACTAGAGTGGAATATTGCAAAGGAGAAGGGGATGACTGAGTACATGCTTCAGGTGTTGAAGCAACTATTTCTCCATGGGATGCAGAGTCTTATTAAGAGGGAGACCATAACCTACCTACTTTGTACATCCTCATATTCCTGTCAAACTAGACTTTAGTTTTGACCAAAACTGGGTTAATGATCTCTTACAAATTATCATTTTCCTTCTTGAACCATTCAATGGTGTCAAGAGGATTGTGCTTTATAGTCTTGTTATATTCTAGAGATTGTAAATCATCATCATCATCTGTTAGGTCATCTGGTACTTTGTAGATGCCAAAATCCTTGCTTCGTTACAAAGAGAGATGGTCATAGTATCTCCTTCTTGATTTATAGTCATTTGAAAAATCTACCCAATAGTCTTCTACATCAAGAAGGTGGTAGAAATACATTCTGACATTATTGGCAATGAAGCCTTTAAGATCAAAGAAATATATTCTCTGAAAGAAATGAAAATTGAAAGTAGCAACTTTCCTTTTTAATATTTTGAGCATCCAAGGTAGTCTTACAAGTATAATTACCCAGAGTGATAGGAAATTGAACTCCAACTATATTTTTGTCTTTGTAGGTTTTGTGCAACTTGTCAAGTTGCCTACAAATTTCCTCTAGGTAAATCTTATCACTGCAGAACATGGGAAGCTTATAGGGAGAATCTTCAAAACATGCCAACCTTATATAAGAGAACTTTGCTATCTAAAATGAGCCCCCTACTTATTTTGGCTAAATTTCCTTCAATTTTTCCTTCCTTGTGCTTTAATATCAAATTTTACACATTCCAGGGACTTAAAATTATCTGGAAATGGCTTCATCATATAGAGAATTTTCTCACCTTTCCAGAAAGGTATATTTTTCCTCCTAACTCCAAATATTTTGAAAGTTATGGCTCGGAGGATTTTTTTGGGGAAATTTTCCCTAATCAAGCCCACGGCCAATGAAATGGTGCCACATAGTGGTGGAGGTTAGGGTAGCGGAGCAAAGTTGGATAATCTTCTAAGAAGAGGGAAAAGGCTACAAAGGGAAAATTTTGACCCGCAAGCCCAAGGAGAAGGAGAAGGGAAGGAAATTTGCAAATTCCCGTGGCTAATGTGGAAGAAACATGTGTCCCCATGGTGGTGGAAGTCTGGGCCACAGAGGAATTTTGGTTTTTTTGCCAAAATTGCAAGAAGGGCAAAAGGGAAAAAATAGCCTGCAGGTCTGCCGAGGAGAAGGAGAAGGGTTGGTGGAGGCACGGGGGGAGAAAGGAAATTTACGAGGGCCCACCAGCCAATGTGAGAATGCCACATGTCAATTCAATGGTGAGAGATGGGGTGGTAGAAGGTTTTAGGCAATTTTTCCAAAATTACAAAATGTGTCAAAGGAAAAAGTTGAAGCGCACCTCTGCCAAGCAATGAAGGTTTGCCATGTGTCCACATCAACATGGAGCTCGGACCAGTGGGGATTGTTGGAAAATTTTCCCTTGATGGGTGGAGAAAGTAAAATGTGTTTTGAAACCTGTGGGTGAACCAAAAAGTGACACATTTCACTAGAAGATAAGAGCACAAGGGAAAATTAGGAAATTTTCCCAATGTAAAAATCAAAGGAAAAAGGTAGAGTTTGGACCCACGTTTCCATCAGTGAATGGGAAAGTGCCATGTGGCAATGGAGCGGCGAGGCACGGAGGATTTTTGGGAAATTTTTCCAAATTCAAAAAAGGGGAAAATGTTCAAGTTTCGGCCCGCTAACCTGAATTTTGCCCTAAAATTGCCATTTTTTGCCCAAAATCTTTAGAGGGGCATAACTTTCGATCTTGAGCTTGGATTTTCACATTCTTTATATCATTGGAAAGATATTGAAATCCTCTACACGATGGAGGGTTCAATTTTGAATTTTTATGGAGATTTATGGGAGAAAAATAGGAAAACATCTCTGGCATGAAAAAAATGTAGAAAATGCCCCCAACCACCAAAATTAATGAAGTATGGGCCTCTTTCTTGCTCTGTTGAGCAATGTACTTTGGCGTATGGGTTTGTCCATGAATCCCATCACTTTATAGGAAATATTGGAGGGATTTATTAGTGGTTGGAGTTTCAATTTGATTTTCCCATGTTTTCCACATTTCTTTCATTTTGCTCAATGTTAAAAAGCCAATTTTAGCTCATTTGTAACAGTTGTTCATCATTCTTCTCTGCCTCTCCCTTATTTTCTTCCCTAGGGTTGAAAATGGAGTTTGAACCTCCTCCCTTGCTCTGTAATGGCATTTTTTTCCTCTTACCATTGAAATGATGTTTTGTACAAAATTCTGGAGCAATAAAAAATGTGTTTTGTGATGTATTTGTCCATCCTTGCTCGTTTTTACTTGTTTTCTTCTTACCTCTCTTCATTACAGGTATTTGTGCATGTTTGAATGTCTATTGTAGGTTTTTGGGGTTGTGTTCATGGAGTTTTGGAACATTTTTTGTGTGAAATCCATCCTTGGTTTTGTGATGTACTTGTCCATCCTTTCCATTGCTCACCTCTCTTTGTTTCCATGGCAGTTTTGATAGATGTTCAACATTTTCCTTCTTTGGTGTATCACCGTTTTAGTGTAGGATCTATTTTTTCCTCTTTTCTCTCTCTCTATCTCCTTGGCATAGTTAGATTAGGATTAGATTAGCTTGCCTAGACTAGAAAATCTTGTGGCAAGTAGTTTAGGAAGAGGAACCAGCCTTCTCTGGAGAGATTTTCCCATTTGCAAAGGTCCCACACTTTGGGAAAGCTCAATGTTGTGAATTCACACCAAATGAAATTACCTTAGAAAATTAGATCCATAGGTTATTTTGGGGGTGCTGTGAATTTTCAATAATAGTTTTGGCACACCCAGTGGGACCTTAGAGGTCTTCCACTTCATCTTTTGCAGGTAAGTGTGTTCCTATGAAGATTTCAGCCTTTGGAGGCAATTGCAAACACATCTGGTGACTCCATCTGGTAAACAACTCATTCTCTGAGTTGCAGACCTATTTTCCAGTCATTTCCATTCATTCTTCTTTCCATCCCTTTCACTCTTTTCCATTCCATGAAGTTGTGCAATCATGACTTCATTTCCATCATGGGAATTCACATTTACAACAGCAGTACATTCCACCTCTAACATGTTTTACAACTCCTTCAAATCAATTTTTTAAGCAAATTCAAGATCACCATTCATACCCATATGAGCAGCAGTGCCAAAATCAGTTTGGCTATGGTTCTTTCCAAGAGTAGGAGTATGCAAACAATAAAGAAAATCTAATGGAAGATGTTGATTTTGTGGAGAAGATCCAATAAATGGAGGTTGGCAAGGTGCAATCAAGAGAAATAGCTCAAATGAAGGCTTTAAAAATAGGTTGTAGGGAACCTTGTCCATGGATTGGCCCTTTTCCAAAACACTTTAGCCCTCAGGAGAAGCTGGACTTCGTGATGGAGATGCTGCCCCCGACTTGCACAATGGACAGTGGAGATAGAGGCCTATAAATTTGGTGTTAAGCAACCTTGCAAATGGGTAAGTTCTACACCATCATCTGGTTTTTCTCCTTCCATTCCTCAAGCAGCACCATCTCATTTTGAATGCTAAATTCCAAATCCAGCCCATGCTATCCCAAGATTTGATTCCATTTCTCGAACCCCTAGTCTTCCATCCCATCTCAGTTTTCCTTCTCTCTTCTCTTCCAAATCGAAATCCCCTCCACAAGAGAAAAAAATAAATACCTTCCACTCTAAGGAAACATGAATTTTCATCTCCTCCACCACAAAAAAATAATTACAAAATCAATTGAGTTACAACCCACCCCTCCTCTTGCATTCCCAATTCCATGTGGGGAAGAAGAAATTATGAAAATCGGTAATGAAGGATAGCAAGAAGAAGAGCCAAACAAAGAAGAAAAAATCATAATTTTGGTAAGCTTGGCTCTTAAATTTTGGGATTAAAAAAATCCCCTTGATGGTGAAAACCAATAGAGGAGGCCAAGGTTGAAGAACAAGTGGTGGTTAGGACTAATTTTGTCGCAGCAGAAGAAGAGCAAAAAGAAGAGGCAAATCAGCAATCAATTTGCTCAAAATGTAGTGTCCATGTTTGCACTCTACTTGAAGAAGATGCTGATCCAATTCAAGTAGCACAATCAGCCATGCAAGAGAAAAGCTCTAAAAGAGAACTTGCAGCCCCAACTTATCCTCTAGAGCAGCAGATTGAAGAGTTTGACTTGACAAACTTCATGCTAGAGGAAGAGTTTAATCAAGAGCAAGATTGCCTTCAATAAGTAGAGGAAGGAGAAGTTGCTCCAAATCCAAAAGAAGAGGAGCACATTCTAGCTGTGGGGGAGAAAAGTGCAGATCCAAAAGCTTTGAGCACAAAGCAGGCTATAGAAGAACCTTCAATTCTTATTTCTAGATCATCTCTCTCGAGTTCTAGTGTTGAAGAAGAGTTTGATCTCTCAAACTAAATGTTGGACGATGAAAGAAACCATGGTGATCAAGTTGTAGATCAATAGAACACCATGGGAGAGGTTGAACATTTGTAGCAAAAACAACAATGAGGTAATTTATCTGTCAAATTTGGAGGACTGTTTTGATAAAGAGGAACCGGTTAAAATCACACCATTTTATCCTTCATCATCCACATTCCAAACACTTGAGCCTATTCTCATGGAGGATAACTTTCATTTGCAGCATCCTACATCTTATATCAGCTATTTGGAATCAATATTGGAAGATTTAAATCTTCCATGTTCTTCATTAGAGGAAGGAAAATAGTAGAAGAGTTCCATCATTTCTTTCACACCATCCATTCAAGAGGGTCTACAAAAAGACTCCATTTTTGGAGTTGAAAATCAGAGCTATGGGAATATCAAATGGATCAGACCTTGCCTAATAAGGTATTTGGCTTAATTGGAGCCAAAGGAGAAGCCACAACCAATCATGCTTTCTTCTAAGCATGAGGATGAGCTACAAAGTACCAAGGATCAACTGCCATACCTCTTCAATCCAAATGTAGAGCAACTAAAAGAGGTATCTAACTTGTTTTCAGTTGACACCCTTGCTAATATGGGTAGAAGACCAACTTCTTGTTAATTTTCCACTCATCCTAACTTTCATGATCAGCTCCAAATCAATTGCATGGCTGCCCATTTTGAAGAAAGGAAGCTATTTTGCACAACCAGTTTCAGGGTTTGTTTAGCTCACCTTCGCTTCTAGTTAGAGTAGAGTAGGTAGGTTTTGCTTTCAGCATAAGAAGTGCTTGTGCACACTCTGCATGTTCCATTTGGAGCATGTATGATTTTTTAGTTTTGTACATAGTTGTTTGGTTTTGTTTTGATTGCTCTTGCACAGTCCATTTTACTGGCTTTTTGGTGAAAACAACTCTAGGTTCAGTGGGCTTCAAAGTGGCTCAGAGGGAAGTTTTCAAAGTTTAGATCAGTTTTGCAGGCTACTACTCGTGACTCCATGCCCAATGGATGCTTTAAAGGCCACTAATCATTCATCTAACAGGAAGATGACCCCTCTGAGTCACCAAAATTGTTATCCAAAATGAGCCCCCTTCTTATTTTGGCTAACTTGCCTTCATTTTTTCCTTGTGCTTCAATATCAAATTTTACACATTCTAAGGACTCAAAATTATCTAGAAATGGCTTCATAAGATAGAGAATTTTATCACCTTTTCAGAAAGGTAAAATTTTCCTCTTAACTCAAAATATTTTAAAAGTTATGGCTCGGTAGATTTTTTTTGGGGAAATTTTCCCTAGGCAGGCCCGCGGCCAATGAAATGGTGCCATGTGGTGGCAGAGGTTAGGGTAGTAGAGAAAAGTTGGAGAATTTTCCAAGAAGAGGGAAAAGGGTGCAAAGGGAAAATTTTGGCCGACAGGCCCAAGGAGAAGGAGAAGGGAAGGAAATTTGTAAAGGCCCGTGGCTAATGTGGAAGCAACACGTGTCCCCCATGGTGGTGGAAGTCGGGGCCGTTGAGGAATTTTAGGTTTTTTCTAAAATTGCAAGAAGGAAAAAAGGGAAAAAACAACCAACGGGCCCATTGAGGAGAAGGAGAAGGGTTGGCGGAGGCACAGGGGGAGAAAGGAAATTTGTGAAGGCCTGTTGACCACTGTGAGAATGCCACGTGTCAAGTCAGCGGTGGGAGATGGGGCGGTGGAAGGTTTTAGGAAATTTTTTCCAAAATTGCAAAATGCGTCAAAGGCAAAAGTTGAAGTGTGCCTCCACCAAGCAATGAAGGTTTCCCATGTGTCCACATTAGCACGGAGCTCGGGCCAGTGGGGATTGTTAGAAAATTTTCCCTTAGTGGGCAGCAAAAGGAAAATGTGTTTTGAAACCCGCGGGTGAACCAGGATGTGACACATGTCACCAAGAGAGCAGAGCACGGGGGAAAATTGGGAAAAATTCCCAATGCGAAAATCAAAGGAAAAAGGTGGAGTTTGCGCCCGCGTTTCCATCAATGAATGGGAAAGTGCCATTTGGCAGTGGAGTGGTAGGGCATAAAGGATTTTTAGGAAATTTTCCCAAATTCAAAAAAGGGTAAAAATTTTAAGTTTCAGCCCCGCCAACCTGAATTTTTTCCCTAAAATTTGCCATTTTTTTCCCAAAATCTTTAGAGGGGCATAATTTTCACTTCCGAGCTCAGATTTTCATGTTCTTATATCATTGGAAAGCTGTTGAAATCCTCTACAAAATGAAGGGTTAAATTTTGGATTTTGATGGATATATATGGGAGAAAAATGGTAAAAAGTCTCTGGCATGCAAAAAAACATAGAAAAATGCCCCCAACCACCAAAATTAATGAACTATGGGCCTCTTTCTTGCTCTGCAAAGCAATGTAATTTGGCATATGGGTTTATCCATGAAGCCCATCACTTTGTAGGTGAGATTGGAGGGATTTTTTTGTTGGTTGGAGTTTCAATTTGATTTTCCTATGTTTTCCATATTTCTTTCATTTTTCTCAATGGTAAAAAGCCAATTTTGGCTCATTTGTAACAGTTGTTCATCATTTTTCTCTGCCTCTCCCTTCTTTTCTTCCCCAGGGTCAAAAATGGAGTTTGAACCTCCTCCCTTGCTCTGTAATGGCATTTTTTTTCCTCTTACCAGTGAAATGAATTTTTGTGCAAACTTCTGAAGCAATAAAAAGTGTGTTTTGTGATGCATTTGTCCATCTTTGTTCATTTTTGCTTGTTTTCTTCTTGCCTCTCTTCATTGCAGGTATTTGTGCATGTTTGAATGTCTATTGCAGGTTTTGGGGTTGTGTTCATGGAGTTTTGGAACATTTTTTTTGTGTAAAATCCATCCTTGATTTTGTGATGCACTTGTCCATCCTTTCCATTGCTCACCTCTCTTTGTTTCCATGGCAGTTTTGATAGATGTTCAACATTTTCCTTCTCTGGTGTATCACCATTTTAGTGTAGGCTCTATTTTTCCCTATTTTCTCTCTCTCTGTCTCCTTGGCATAGTTAGATTAGGATTAGATTAGCTTGCCTGCACTGGAATAGCTTGTGGCAGGTAGTTTAGGAAGAGGAACCAGCCTTCTCTGGATAGCTTTTCCCCATATGCAAAGGTCCCACACTTTGGGAAATTTCAATGTTATGCATTCACACCAAATGACAATACCTTAGAAAAGCAGATCCATAGGTCATTTTGGGGGTGCTGTGAATTTGCACTAACAAACTTCCTGAACTGAATATAGTAACTTCCATAATTGGATATCAACTACTTGGCTTCATCATAAAATCATTTAGCTATATTACCCTCTAGAATCCTGACAATGTACATTGTGAAGGCATCATTAACTCTCCTAAAATGATGATTATCATTCTTCAGGGTCAACTTTGAGTAGTACTCATATACTCAGGCATTCTTTTTATTGTCTTCAGGAGAAAGACCTAGCCATTCTCTATATGATCCAATAGTATACATCAAATAGGAGGTCATGTAGAAAGTATGAGTCCTTTGTACACTAGCCAGTTGCTCACTTAGATTGATATAGATGATATCTCCCCAATTCAAATTATACTTCCCCTCACATATGATATTTATGTATAGGCACATCCAAAATTGGAACTCATTGCTTGTAGGAAGCCCCATTTTCTTGGCTAGGAGATTAAGGTTGTCAGAAATGTTCTTCCTTGAAATCACTTTTGTACATATTTTTAGGCAACCTGTAGGCTCCTTTCTTTGAGGCCTTGAACCAAGACTTGGCTACCATGTACTTGTATTTTTCAGGTTCTTGATCAAACAATTGTTGGGATTGTGTCATAGTGAGAACATTTGAGTCTTCAAACATTGGGATTCCAAGAGTAGTATTGATACATCCCACATCTAGTTTGAAAATCACTTGGTCTTGGGGATCTGTGATTTCTTTTGTGTCAGGGTCAAAATGAGAGCCACAAGCCAAAACTATATTTAAACATTGAATTGAGATGGGAATCCTCTATCGAATGTTATCCCACAATCCTTGACCAGATGAGCCACAGGAGAGGCATTTTCATCATTAATTAGCACCGAGAAATCATTGAAATCCAAATTTTTCACATCGGTTTCCCCAACATTGGGTATGGAGGTCTCGAGAGAGGAGAGATTCCCATGAACTTTGAAATGAACCTTCATTATGGAAAAACAAAGCTAAGGAATAATAATTCAGAGGGAGAAATATTCATTCTGAAAGCAGAAATAAGGTAGGGCATGGGACCAAACTAACTAGGAATTCTCATAGGGGTTATTGAAAAATCTTCCTCTAGGCACTGGGTAAATTGCAACCTTCTCAGAACTAGAACACACTTGGAATTTTTGAAAATGGTTAAGAAATGATTTTCTATGGCTAGAAGCATCTCTGGGAAATGCGGTAATGGAACACAAGGCTTGACTAAATTTTTATGGTTAGAATGGCCAATTCTACCCCTTTTTATATTACCCCATTTTGGATAAGGTCGGTGGAAGGAAATAATTGAGGAGATTTAATGATTTGTGGGAAATGGGATACTTAGAAACCTCAGTGCCAACATGCTCATAGAAATTGTGGATATGATGAGAAAATGAGGCACAGAGGGCCCAAAACCACACAGGACATTCAGGAAACAAGAACCCAAAATGTCCATAGTACACAGGGACTCACCGCTATGTGGAAAATTTAGGTTTGCATAGAACCAGGAGTCGAGATGCACTTGGGACATGCGGAAACAGAAGAGAGAAAGTTCCACAATGTAATGGTGTTTAATTGAAAGCACAAAATTCAAGGGAAAGATGCACAGAAGGCCCTTGAGACACTGGAACACAAGTTCTCTGCCAGGCCGAAAATGCCCGCAATACAAAGAAAATGGGCTTAGAACAGAAAATGTGGGGTTGCAGGGAACAAGGAGCCCAGAGGAACTTGGGACAAAAAAGGCCAAAGTTTCTACAACACAAAGGGGACTTACATGAATTTTTAACAATAGGTTGTGGGTCAGCAAGGCTTGCAAGGAATTAGGGAACAAGGAGCCTGGAGGGCCATGGGACATGTGGGACATCAAAACCTGAAACACCCACACTACACAAAAAAATACTCAAACTAAAAAAAATTAAAATTAGCTAACTGTTGGGGTTTACTTTCCTTGCTTTGTAAAATTTTATAAAGCATGCAAACAACCATACCAAAATTCTTGAAAATTTGACAAAAATACACATATTTTGGGGAGGTGATAACAACTAGCTCTTTCTAGGGATGGACTAACTTGACACAAAAAGAGGAAAAGGTAGAACAAAGGACCTTAGAATCTATGGTTTATGTCAAGTGTTATATCATTGGGAAATAGAGTCAATAATAAGGCAATACAGAAGAGACACACAAGCAAACATAAAACACAAACCCAAAACCAAAAATAGGGGACTATACAAGACATCATACAATATTGTACAAAAGGATTTCCTAGTCACCTAGGACTGAAACAACTTCAAATATTGACCACTATATGGAAATGGAAGTGAGGTTTCATCCATATAGCTTAGATAAAATGAATTCTCACCAACAAAGTGTCTAATCTTGAAAGGACCAAGCCAGAGAGAATCAAACTTACCATGGCTTCCTCGAGGTTCTCGCCTCTTGTCCCAGAGTAGGACAATATCTCCAACCTGGAAATATCTGGATCTGGATTTCTTGTCAAATAGTTGTTTCACCTTTTGTTGATGTGCATAGATTCTATCCACCACCTACAACCTATCCTCGTCCAACTTTTGTAGGTACATAATTCTTTTCTCCATGGCACTAGTGAAATTTTCATCCTCGATGGCTTTCATCAATTGTAAGGCTAGAAATTCTATTGTTACTGGTAGTTGAGATTTTGTTCCATACACAACTTGAAATGGGGACATCCCAATTTCTCTCTTTGGTGTGATTATGTCTACCCAAAGTGCATCATAGAGCCTTTTATGCCAATTCCTCTGTGATTCATCTACAAGCTTTCAAATGATAGTTACTATATTTTTATTTGTTGATTCTACTTGTCCATTCCCTTGAGGGTAGTAATCAGAAGAGTGTGCAAGGGAAATTCCATAACCATAGAAGAAATTAGTCAATTCATATGAAGAGAAGTTTGGGGCATTATCAGTAACAATTTTGTTTGGTACTCCAAACCTGACTAGAATGTTCTCCTTAATGAAATTACATACTACTTCAGAAGTGGTTCTTTTGACTAGGAATTGCTTCTACCCACTTGGTGAAGTAGTCAATAGTGGTCAGAACATGTGTATGTCCCACACTTGATTTGGGATTGAGAGTACCTATAAAATCTAGCCCCCATTGTTGAAAGGGCTCTTCAATTATTACTGGCTTGAGTGGTAAGGTGGCCAATTTGGGTCTTCCCACAAAATTTTGGCAAGCTTCACATTTGTAACCCACTTTGTTGCATCCTTGAATAATGTTGGCCAATAGTATCATGCACGAAGGATCTTGTGAGTTGTTACAACAGATGAAAAATGACCTCCACAAGCTTGATCATGAAATGCTCTAAGAAACAATTTTTTGTTGTTCTTTATCCACACATCTCAAAAATCTCCCATCAATTCCTCTCTTGAACAATGAATTGTCCCAGAGTACATATTGTGCAAATCACAATTTAACAACTCTTTTCTCCTTAGCATTCAAATGGTTGGACACTCCCCATATGTTAGAAAGTGAGCAATATATGCATACCATTCATCTGTTGAGCTCAAGAAAGAGGACAAGTGGGAATGTCAACATCTTCTTCTTTGGATGAGTTACCTTTGGCACTGTTAGCAATCAATTCACAGAGACCTTACCCTGGACTAGTTTAGTTGGTCTGATATCCAAATCATACTCTTGCACCTTTTCCACCCAATTTCCTCTCTTAGTCCAAATTCTTGTTGTGTGAGGATTGATTTAATAGTTGAATCAAGCACAAAGACAATTGAGTGAGAATTGAGAATATAGAAACATGGAATTTCTTAACTGCCTTCACTACAACAAAAGCATGCTTTTCCATTTGTGTATATTTTAATTCATGAGCCTTCAAAACATAACTCATGAAAGCTATAGGAAGTTCACAACCTTTAGGATTCTTCTGCACCAAAATAGCTGCCAAAGTGTTCTAGTGGCATAACAATAGATTATGAAATCCTTCTCAAATTCAGGACAGGAAAGAACGGGGGTTCTGGCAATAGCTTTCTTGATATTTTCAAAAGCACCCTTTCCCTTAGATGTCCAGCAAAAGGATTTCTTCTCTTTCATCATCTGAGCTATGCTCCTAGTTAATTCTACAAAATCAGGGATAAATCTTCTTAGAAAAATTATTTTTCCAAAGAAAGAGTGTACACCTTTCTTGCTTGTTGGGAGAGGGATTTTCTGAATATCCTAGACTCTTTCTGGATCAATTTTGATACCTTCCTTGGAAACAATATGCCCAAGAAACTTTCCTTCTGTGACACCAAAGATGGATTTCTTTGGATTCAAATAAATTCCATGTTCTCCCTACACTTCTAAAGAACAACTTCAAGGTGCTGAAAATGATCCTCTCTTTTTTAGAGAAAATACGGTCAAGTCATCCAGGTAGATCACAATGCACTTTCCTTTCAAATTACTAAAAGCCAAATCCATTGCCCTCTGAAAAGTTGCACCAACATTGATCAACCAAATGACATCCTCCTATAAGAAAAATTTCCCCAGGGAGTTGTGAAGGTTGTCTTTTGTTGATCTTGAACATCCACTTCAATCTGGTTATAGCCTGAGAATCCATCAAGCATTGATAACATCTCTGAACTAGTGACAACTTGCAATATTTGATCCATCATAGGGAGTGGATAATTATCCTTGAGGGAGGCTTGATTTAAATTTATAAAATCTACGCAAATCCAGATTTCTCCACTCTTTTTCCTTACAGGCACAATATTGGCTACCCAAGAAGAATGATGAATAGGAAAGATTATCCTGGCATTAAGCAACTTCTGAATCTCTTGGTGAATTGTATATGCAATTTTTGGGTTATATTGCCTTTTCTTTTGGTGGAATGGCTTGATTCCTGGTTTCAAAGGAATATAATGTTGCATCTCCTTTGGTTTGAAATATTTTAGCTCATCATATGAATAAGCTAATACATCAATATATTTTCTTAACAATTCAATCATCCTTCTCTTTTCATCCTTAGTACAACATTTTCCAATATTAACCAATTTAGGATTTTCTTCACTCCCTATATTTACTTTTTCATATTCAGCTGATTGATGGGCCTCATGTGATACCTTAGATTTAATATATCTATCATGTTTTTCAAATAAATATTCTAAGCTTACCAAGTCCCTTGGTATTTTATTACCTTTCAACCTTATGCAGCCATCTTTATCAGATTCTTCTTCCACTCCTTAGACACAAAAGAAATGAGATAGACTCTCGAGGAAAACTTCACTTCCTTCAAAGTACAATTGACTAAAATTATCCTGGAGCTCAAGGAAAGAAATCAGGTGTTGATCATCATTGAAAACCTGCCAATGGTTTGCATTGTCTGGGACACTTGGTTTATGTATCATTTCAATTGTGAACTTATCTTGAAAAAAATCTATGGGTGAGGTATTAAGCAAAGACCCAGATACAGCTAAGGCATCAGCTCTAGTATTTTTTCCCTAGGCATGGCTTCAATAGAAAATGCATCTAGCAACTCAATTGAATCCCAAACCAGATTCCTATAATGTTTCAACCTTCCATTTTTTGTTTGGAAAGGCTCCCCTGACTTGTTTGACAATTAGTTCAGCATCACCTCGAGCACAAATATTTTTTATACCCATTTCCTTTAGCTACCATTAGGCCGAGAAGAAGGGCCTCATATTCATGCTGTATTATTTGTGTTTTCAAAATAAAGCTTATAAGAAAATGGATGAGATTTACCTTCAGGAGAAGTTAGAACCACTCCAGCTCCAGAGCTAGCTGAAGAACAACTACCATCAAATTCCAATACCCAGACACCATTAGGGTCATTAACCACTCCCTTAGGATCCTTTACTTCATCTTTCAGACATGATCATATAGTTACCATGGCCAATGTCCTCATAGAGAATTTTGCTTTAGGATCATCAGTTTTCTGCACAATGTATTCTTCTTGTCTCTCAGGAAACAAATTCTTCATTTTTCCATTGACTAGAATGAGGGCATGTGAACCAATCCATCTGAATTTATCCACCCACTTCTCTACAAAAATTTCTACTCAACATCATACCGTATGATGGAGGAATGTCTACAACCAAAATTGTAGCTTTGACCCTTTTTTCTGGGAAAGCAACAAAAGCTACTTGTGCGTCCTTTATCCTTCCAACAAGAGGCACCTCCTTACTCTCCATAGAATAACATGAGCCAAATGTGCGATGTCAATGTGAGCCAAGGGCATGAGAAACTTTAGAAGGCATCACATTGTCTGATGCTCCTGAGTCAATAACACAGTTGTTGAGCTTATGGCCAGCTATGAGCAAGGTGACATAAAAAGGATCTATTTTTTCAGTTGTAGAAGGTGTGGAGGCCATTAAATTTTGTGGGGGTGGAGAAGTAGGAGTGGGTAACATTCCTTTAGAAGTGGTGGATGATGGGCCTAGGTTTGGATTTGACAAACTTGACCACCTGGGAAAAGGCATCTGGGTGAGTTTGATAGAATTCAACTTCGAAGATTTGGATTTTGGTCTTTTTTATATGATCTATTATATCAAAGGACCCTGAGGTGGAGGAGAATCTAGACTTGAAGATGTAGAGGCCTTAGGCTTATCAGTTTTTGTAGATGAAGAAGTTTTGGACATAGGAGTTGAAGGAACATTGGCCTTAGGTGAGGCAGATGAAGTAGAAGAGGTGTTAGTGTTACTTACCTTTTGAGTGGCATTGGTAGGGATAGGGGCTCCTCTCCTTGCAACAACTGGAATAGTGACTGGAACCTCTTTAGATATCTTTTTAGGATGGACCACTTCCTTTTTCTTGTTCATTTTTCTCTTGTCATGACAACATATGACTCATTGTTCATGTCTGCTACCACTTCATCATAATCATCATCATCATTGACCCCTTATGTGGTAAGGAAATTAACCTGAGAATCATCTACCTCTTCTGAGCACTTCTTCAAGTTCTTCTTTAGGTTCTTCCAACTCTTTGGCTTCAACTTCATCTTCAGGCTCTTGTACCTCACAGGTTGCATTGACTGGAACTTTGAGAGGAGGAGCTTCAATTTCCAATTTAGGCTGAGTAGGAGGAAAATGGTTTTGAGGTTGAAAATTCCTCCTTGGTATATATTTATAAGGAACATTTTGGGAAAGTTGTTTCTTAATAGTTATAAGATCATTTGCTAACTTTTGAACCAATTGATCAGAGTTAGTTCTTGAAGTTGAGGCCTTGGTCTTGGGAGGCTCCTTCTTTAGTTTTCCAGACATTATTAGATCATCTTCAACACTTATGGTCTAACATTGATCAATGTCCAAAGTAACAAGATTAGCCCTTCTCAATGTGTAGCTTACCTCTAGGAAATTGTGCATTCAAGAAGAAACATTTATGAATCTGATCCACAGGATGAGTGGCTGCTGGAATTTTATTCACCAGTTTGTTAAATCTTTCCACAAACTCTCACATGGGCTCATATGGTTCTTTCTTTATATGAGATATTTGAGCAAGAAGAGCATGTACATCCTCGGTAGTTTTAAACTGATTTTCAAATTAGGTCCTCATAGTATCCCAGTTAGTGATAGCACCAACCGAGAGATGATAGAACCAGTCTGCAACATTGTCCTGTAGTGTTTCTACGAAGATCCTAACAGAGACATCTTTGTGCTCGACTCCAAGAACTCCACATGCAATAATGAATGCAACAATGTGCTCATCAGGATGCACTTTTCCATCACCTCTGAACTTTGGAAAATTATTTCTATTTCCTTTAGGAAGATCATGCAATGGTTGAGGAAGAGCCAAAGGCCCAACCCGTTGGCCCCAGGGCAAAGGTATGGACAACCATTCTAGGGAAAAATGTTTGTAAAGGAACTGCAACTCTAGCTAGTACCAAATCCTGAGCACTGGAACTTAATTGCTTTTGAATATCAGTGTCTACTGAAGATGAAGAAGTCCTATCCTTTGTAGGAGGGGTACTTATAGATATTTTACCTCTAGCCCTTCTCTCTAGAGTTAGGTAAAAGCCTTGTTGTTCTAGCAACTGAAATTCAGGATCATCAATACCTTGGGATTTTTGTCCTCGTGTATAGATTTATATCCACCAGTGTGATATTACTGCTGGTCTATTTTGAATATTGTTTCAATGGGATGCACAGAATGTGCCCCACGGTGGGCACCAAAAAACTATTGGTTGATAAATTTTAATCTTTATAAAAGCAACAGTTCAAGGGACAACAGTCCCTCCTCTTTATGGGAGAGGTTCCCTTATTCACCAAACAAAAGAAAAACCTATTTATTTACAAATATACAAACTACCAATATATGAATGAGGATCTTGATGTATTAAATGTATCCATATTTGATAATTTCTCAATACAAAAGAAAAAGGATGTAGAAGAATAAATGATTCTGAGAACAAGGATGGTTGCACTTTCAGATGAATAGATGTAGAATAAAATCCTACTTATGCATGCATGAAATTTTCAAGAAACATATGAATCTATATATATTTGAATACATGACATATATGTAATAGACACAAATTTCTAAGCACAACATCAACTGGAAGAACACAAAGTTTCATATCCAAATATATAAAATCCACATTCACAAGATAAAGAACATAATAGAGAGAAAACAAGAAAAAGGAGAGAAGAACTTCTTCTGTATTGATATTCAATAGTTACTGTTTTTTACATCCCAAAACATCAAGATCCAACCCCCCAAAATGGAAGATGAGTTCCTTTATAGCCACTTGGTAGTTACAAATTGAGTCTCTTTATTTTCCTTTCTTTTAATTAATCATTAATACTTTAATCAAAAGTATCTTAATTGGCCTTAATTAAAAATTACATCATTAAAATAGTGGCCAACTTGAAATATAAAGAAAAATTAAAAGAAAGGCCTCATGCACTAGTTGAGGGAACATTTGAGAAAGATGTCACCGCAGTCTTCATCTTGAGTATCTGGTTTTTGAACTTGACCAGTGCTCCAACAATCTCCATGCCCCAGGGAATAGTAGTATTTGCATTAACATTTGTCCAACTATTTAGGAAACCTTTCCATTTCTTCCCAGAAGTTTGAATTTTTGAGAGGCCTTTGTTTGCTTTAATGAGTGCATCTTGTAATGCACAAACTTCTTTTATCTTTTCCTTTGGTGATACCATCAACTTTGAAAATCTTCCTTGAAATATTCTTTGAACTCTGCCTTGATATCTTGCTTGTGTTTTTCCCAATAAATCTTCCTTAAAGAATTGACGAAGATCTCAAAATCCATCCAACACACAAGTTTTAAAAGCTTCTCCCTTTTGAAATGAGTTCTTTAATTCCACAATTGCCTCTTCCAGGACCCTTATCTTCCAATCCATACTATAAACCCATTTCTTGGATAGATTATTCTTTGGATCATCAAAAACTCCAGTGGTAATAAGAACTTGCTCATCTATGGTACTCATCAGTCTTCAGGTCCTGTATGCATTCAATCCACATTTTGAGTTCTTTCTCAAGGCTTGCAATGGTTGAGGTGAGATTTTAGTTGAATCTGAACATATGTTATCATGGCCTTTACATGCTTCCTCTATGAAGTTTAGACCAGATATTAACATATCCTCCACCATCAATTTTGTTAGCTTTTCCATAAGAGGCATGCTTGTGGATATCCTTGATGCTCTGTACCTCTTCATTAGTCAGTACAACATGAGGTGGCATTGTAGTGAGAGGAGTTGGATCCAACACTTTTTCACTTGCCAACAAGGACCTGATGAAGTTAGAAAGAATTTGCACATGTTCTTCTAACTTCTCCTGTGTCTGTTTTCCTTTTTCCACTCTTTCAATTACCTTTGATACAGTCTCCTTCAAATTATGAACTTCACTTTCAGGGGTGGATTCACCCAATGGTATCCTTTAACTCTAAATCATTCAAATCCAAATCTTTCTCATCTTTATCAACTTTAGGTTTAGCAATTTCCAAAAATTGTTGGCCCTTAGAATCAGATACCAATCTGGAAGTAGTTCTAGCTTTCTTGGCAGATGGAGCAGGAGTTGTGCCTAGGAGAGCAGCCACAACATCAAATTTTGGGGCAACAATTTGAGATGAGGCCTTCCTTTTCTTACTATCAACAAATGGTTGGACCCAAGTAAAAGAAGTACTAGAAGAAGGAGGAACAAGAGGCCCTAATGCAAGTGTGCTCATTGAACCCAGGGTCTGTGCAACTGACACTTCCACAATATGTTCCAATACTAGAAACAGGCATTTCCTTGGCAGGAGTTTCTTTGGAGGTGCTTAGAAGAATTTTTGTCTCAGCTTTGATTTGAGATCCTCTTGTTGTCATCCCCTCATTCTTCTTTTTTTGTGCTACCCCCTTCAAGATTACTTTCTTCATTCTTCTTGATCTTCTGATTCCTTCATCTCCCTCAGAAAGATCAATAATCTTCTCAATCCATGA
The DNA here is from genome assembly GCA_019776745.2 of Taxus chinensis. NCBI lineage: Eukaryota > Viridiplantae > Streptophyta > Pinopsida > Cupressales > Taxaceae > Taxus > Taxus chinensis. The sequence continues at coordinate 883,014,194 of CM034150.1, forward strand.
CATTACTTCTATCTTGATTGGGAGAAGGGCAATTTGAGTATTTTCTTCCTCAATTACTTCTTCTCCCTTTTCATCTTTTTAGTCCTTCCCTTTCTTGGTATACACTAGAGTTGAAGATTCAAGAGGAGAAGGGGCTGATTGAGTACGTTCTTCAGATGTTGAAGCAGAGTATTTCTCCATGGGATGTAGAGGCTTCTTGAGAAGGAGACCATAACCTACCTACTTTGTACATCCTCATCTTCCTATCAAACCAAACTTTAGTCCTGACAAAGACTGGGTTAATGATCTCTTGCAAATTATCTTTTTCCTTCTTGAACCAGTCAATGGTTTCAAGAGGAGTGTGCCTTATAGTTTTGTTATATTCTAGAGATTGTAAATCATCATCATCATCTTGCAGGTCATCTGGTACTTTGTAGATGCCAAAATCCTTGATTTTTTGTAAAGAGATCCTGGCCATAGTATCTCCTTCTTACTTCATAATCATCTAACAATCAACCCAATAGTCTTCTACATCAGGAAGGTGATAAAAGGACATTTTGACATTATTGGAAATGAAGCCTTTAAGATCAAAGCAAGATATCTTCTCTAAAGAAATGAAAATTGAAAGCAACAATTATCCTTTCAATATTTTGAGCATCCAAGGAAGTCTTACAAGTATAATTACCCAGAGTGATAGGGAATTGAACTCCATATCTTCTTGTCTTTGCAGGTTTTGTGCAACTTATCAAGTTACCTACAAATTTCTACTAGGGAAATCTTGTCACTACAGAACATGGGAAGCTTATAGGGAGAATCTTCAAAATATGCCAACCTGATATAAGAGAACTTCCTGAACTGAATGTAGTAGTTGCCATAAGTGGATATCAATTGCTTGGCTTCATCAGAAAATATTTTAGTCTGTATCACCCTCTAGAATCCTGACAATGTACATTGTGAAGGCATCATTGACCCTCCTAAAATGATGATTATTGTTCTTCAGGGTCAATTTTGAGTAGTACTCATATACTGGGGAATTCTTTTTATTGTCTTCAGGAGAAATACCTAACCATTCTCTATATGCCCCAATAGTATACATCAAATAGGAGGTCATGTAGAAAGTATGAGTCCTCTGTACATTAGCCAATTGCTCACTTAGATTGGTACAAATGATTTCTCCCCAATTCAAATTTTGCTTCCCCTCACATATGATATTTATGTATGGGCACATCCAAAAGTGGAACTCATTTCTTGTAGGAAGCCCCATTATCCTGGCTATAGGAGAGTAATGATGTCAGAAATTTCTTCTTTGAAATCACTTTTGTACATATTTTTAGGCAACCTGGAGGCTCCTTTCTTTGGGGCCTTGAACCAAGAATTGGCTACCATGTACTTGTATTTGTCAGGTTCTTGATCAAATAATTGTTGGGCTTCTGTCATAGTGAGAACATTTGATTCTTCAAACAATGGGATTCCAAGAGCAGTATTGATACATCCCATGTCCAGTTTGGAAATCACTTGGCCTTGGGGATTTGTGATTTCTCTTGTGTTAGAGGTCAAAATGGGAACCACAAGCCAAAATTATGTCTGCACATTGAACTGAAACAGGGAATCCTCTAGCATGAATGCTATCCCACAATCCTTGATGAGTTGAGCCACGGGATGAGGATTCACATCATTAATTCACACCCAGAAATCATTGAAATCAAATGTTTGTACATCGGTGTCCCCTACGTTGGGTATGGAGGTCTCGAGAGAGGAGAGATTCTCATGACCCTTGAAATGAACCTTCATTATGGAAAAATATAGTAAGCTAACTCCACATAACTGAGAAGTAATACTCAACACAACTAGTAAGCTAACTCCACACAACTAGTACACCTAAGCAAGCTAACCCAACAAGTGTAGGGCTAACACAAGTGTAAGAATTATCCTGATAAATAAATAAAAGGATAAATAATAACCTACACTAACACCCTCCTGTGACCATAGCTTAGGTGGGTGAAAAAGAAGGTGGGTCTCAGCAACAAGGCCTAATGAGGTACCCACGTACAATAACTGGGACAATTGGACACCGCAAGGTAACTAAAACTAGTAATAACAAAGTAGAGAGGGAAAAATCCTACTGCAAGATATCCTTAGAAGCTCAGCTCCAAAAACTTGTACAATGTTGAAGAAGTGTGGTGTGCATTGTGGTCTGAATCCACTGCTCAATCATAGAACTCAAAAATAAATGACACTAGGCTTCACCAGAATAGCTCCATGTAAGGAGACTGTCAATGGAGTGATGTTGAAAGTGTAAAAAAACACCAAACATAATTTGATCAACTGCTACAAATAGGTGTGCCATGATCCAAGAACAACCAAGGCAACAAGGCAAGGACATGAGATCCAAATAAAAAGGAGTGCCACGATCCAAGAAAATCCAAGGTAACAAGGCAAGGACATGAAACCTGAAGAATTAGTATCAACACATAATAAAGCAATGTCACGAAACCCAAAGAATCAGAATCAACACCATACCCTCCCATACTATTGAATGGGTAGAGTGACACCACATATCTGTATGAGTTGCCAAAATCAACTACTTGAACACTAAAAAAATAACATTGGGCTTCACTAGAATAGCTCCCCCACAAGAGAGACTATCAACATGCCAAAAAATAAAGTGTTGAAAATAAAGATCCATAATATCTCAACAAAAAGGAGAGATATAAATGCATACACCCATAGATATAAGAATGCAACACCAAAAAGTTGAGAACGTCGGGCTCAACCAAAATTACATTCACAAGTGATTACAAAACCCTCCCAAATTTGGCACTTTATAATTGAGTGCCATGTAAACATTACAATGAGAAAAAGTACCTTTTAAATTTGAAATATGTGTTTAAAAATGTCACTAATGCGTAGATATTGAAAAAATACACAATTTCAAAAAATATATCACCTTAATATGAGCTACAGATCCAAAGTTATGAGCTCTAGAAGGTTTTGCTATTAAAATAATATTGTAATGATGATATTTTTTAAAAAGGTACACGTGACACCCAAATGTCCAAAGGGTAAAAGAGTACATCCACACGATACAGGCTTGCAACCAAAGGATAAAATCTTGTGCCCAAAACCTAAAATGTCTAGAGGGTAAATCATAGAATCCAAAGGGTACACGTCAATATCCAATGGATAAAAGAATGTACCCAAAGGGTATAGATCTACGTCCAGTGGATAAAAGACTGCATCCAAAATAGAAATATCCAGAGGGTAAAAGAATGCATCCAGAAGGTACACACTTATATCCAATGGATAAAAGAATGCACCCAGAGGGTATAGATCTGCGTCCAGTGGATAAAAGATTACATCCAAAAATAAAATATCCAGAGGGTAAAAGAATGCATCCAGAAGGTACACACTTATATCCAATGGATAAAGAATGCACCCAGAGGGTATAGATATGTGTCCAGTGGATAAAAGACTACATCCAAAACTAAAATATCCAGAGGGTAAAATAATGCATCTAGAAGGTACATGCTTATATCCAATGGATAAAATAATGCACCAGAGGGTACAGATCTACGTCCAATGGATAAAAGACTCAATCCAAAACAAAAATATACGGAGGGTAAAAGAATGCATCCATAAGGTACACGTCAATATCCAATGGATAAAAGAATGCACCCAGAGGGTATAGATCTTCGTCCACTGGATAAAAGAATACATCCAAAACAAAAATATCCAGAGGGTAAAGAATGCATCTGGAAGGTACACGCTTATATCCAATGAATAAAAGAATGCACCTAGAGGGTACAGATCTACATCCAGTGGATAAAAGAATGCATCCAAAACAAAAATATTCAAAAAGGAATGATAAGAATATTTTTCCAAGCCATGATCTCAGATGATAATAATACACCACATTAGATTTGCAAAACAAAAGAACTAAAATACCATATATGGAAATTCATCATAATCCATAATGCTCAATACATTACAATACAATGAATTGAATTATTCAATAAGAAATATGTACATATAGGAGGAGGGAAGTGCAACTACTACCTAAATCAGTGGTGTAGAACTCCCATTAACTGATACTGGTAGTTAAGTTAACTCCATAAGACTAGTAAGCTAACTCCACATAACTGAGAAACTAACTCAACACAACTAGTAAGCTAACTCCACACAACTAGTAAGCTAACTCCACACAACTATTACACCTAAGCAAGCTAACCTAACAAGTGTAGGACTAACACAAGTGTAAGAATTATTCTAATAAATAAATAAAAGGATAAATAATAACCTACACTAAAACTGAAAGCTTCAATAAGGTAAGACATGGGACCAAACTAGCTAGGAATTCTTGTTATCCAAAGTTCACCCCCCAAGGGTAAATTTAGATAACATGCATCAGAGTTTTCAGTTCCAAGCAAGTAGGTCGATTCAGGAAAAAATCACGAAATTGGCTAAGTCCTACTCCAGGCCGCCTTTGGGACAATTGGGACATCAAGGCGCGGATCGGCCAAAAATCCTCCAGGCGGCCCGTGAAGCAAAGGGACATCTAGAATGAATGTACGCGAAGGACGCGAACCGGCCGGTTTGGCTGAAACGAGGAACTGTAGCACAAGGACAATCGGGCCGTCGAGACGCGCGGGACGCGAACCGCCCGGTTCGGCCGAAAAGGAGAACTTTAGCACTAAGTAGTTAGGACATCTGGGCTGCGAGGACACGAAGGACATGAAAAGGTGAAATAGCCGAGAGCAAAGGAAGCCCATTTCAGGTGGTTCGGAAGAATTTGTCCCAGACAGCACTGGGACAGTTGGGACAAATGGACACGTGGGACGCAGATAGCCGAGAAACCCGAGGGCCAATCAAATCATGACACGTGTCACCGACAGATGAGGGACAAGGAATCCCATTTCAGGTGGATCAGGATTTTTTGTCCCAAACAGTTTGGGACATCCGGGACAGAAAGACGTGAAGGGCGCGAAGAGCCGGCAGACCCGCGGACCAACCAAATCATGACATGTGTCACAAGGAGAAAAGTCCAAAAGGTCAGAGGGCAAGGTTTCAAGCACTGACCCGAGCCAATAAAAAGAGGACACATGTCCAATGAAGCAGGGAAGGAGAGAGAATCAGGTGACCAATCAATGCATGCCACGTGCCATCCAGGTGGCAGAGCACGGGAAGAAATTTAAAAATCTGTTTTCACCTATTTTGTGCCCTAGATCTTCAGATCGACATATCTTTCGATTCAGAGCTCATATTTGCATGTTCTTTATATCAACAGAAATCTCATGAAATTCTCTACATGATTTCGGGGTTAATCTTGAATTTTGGTGTAGTCTAGAGAGAGAAAATTGAGAAATGGCTCTGACACGTGTTCATGGCTAGAAGTGTACATTTCAGTGACCAGATTTAATGTAGAATGGGGGTCGCATTCTCATCTGTAATCCGGTCAAAATGATAGGGTATGGGTTTGTAAGGTCCCCCATGCCATTTTAATGCATCTACAATCAAGGAGGGATGGGTTTCCCATGTTTCTGTATGTTTTCTGTCCTTGGGCTCGACCCATGCAATGTAAAAAAAGCCCTGATTTGGCTCATTCTAAGGGGGAACATTTCTTGGGATAGCAAGCTTCTTCTTTCACCTGTAACAAGTGATTTTTGCAAGTATCAGACCTCTTCTAAATTGGTAACAAGTTTTCTAACCTTTTTGATGTTGTAATACAAGGTTTTGACAGTGGAAATGACAATACAGCTCTGTGATTAGTTTTCAGTCCTCTGTTTGTGTTGCTTGTTTCATTTGCAGACACTCTGATTACATCTTATCAGCTTGTGGCATAGATATTTTATGTTGCATGTTATGATCTGTGTCTATCTGCAGAACAAGAATTGTTCACCACGTCCTCCTTTTGTGGTATCACCTATTATTTAGTTTCATTTGTTGGCACTTTCTATCTCTGTCTCTTTGGATTTTAGAGTAGGATAGGTTTCAAACCTCTGTAGTTTTGCAAAATATAGATCTAAATCATAGGAGTTTGAGGAACCAGCCTCGAATCTGGAGATTCCTCTCTCATTTCACAAGTCCCCACACTTGGAGAGAGGGTTTCCAGGTGTGCAATCACACTGGATGCTAGAGTGATCAACTTAGAAGCCTGATCTGCATCCAGGGGTGTTGTGATCTGCAACAACAATTCTCACAGGGGTTATGGAAAACTCATACCTCTGACCATGGGGAAATGACAACCGTCGTAGAACGAGAATGATAATGCCTGCTTCAACTACCACTTGAGACCAAGAAACTAACTAGGAAAATTATGGAATAATTTTTTTTGTAAGAAGGGTCTACAAAAAAGTAGCAAGATACTAGTTTGAAATTAAAATAGGTTCTGGAATAGATTCTGATTAACCAACACAAGATTTCCATCTTTAGCTTATAACAAGTTTACAAGGTTCCAATTTTGAGGTTACAAGTTTGACTAAGGTTTAGGGAGAAATTTATCACCAGGCCTACTCTCTATCAAGCCCTGAACTTCAACTAGATTTTTCACACACTTATAGCTATCAAAACTTTCCTAAACTAGATCATTGGATGGGAAATTTTCTCACCTTTCCAACCATATAAAGAAGTCATCCTAACTCCTTGTAAAACTCAAGTTATGGCCGAGCGGAGTTTTAGGGGAAAATTTTCCCTTGGAGGTCAGCGGGGTTAGGGAGAAAATTGGGAAAATTTTCCCAAATGCCACGTGTCATCACGTGATTAGTGCGGGTGAGCGGGTTGCGGGGAAAAATTTGAAATTTTTCCCAAAACTAAAGTCTCAATTTTCCAAAGGAAAATTTTCCTCCATGCCTCCGCACTTTCTCAAATGGCCACATGGCATTTTTTGATTGGCCGCGGGCCGGCGGAGGAAATTTGGAATTTTTTTGCCCATGGTTAAAAGGTTAAAAGAATTGCATGGACCCGTGCACCCATGGGGACACATGTCAACATCCTATTGGCTACGGGGATGCGGGTCAGTGGAGGAAAAATTGAAAATTTTCCAAAAGGGAAAAAATTTAAGTTTTCATTTCTAAAATCCACGGGCCCTCCCTGCATGTGTCAGCATGTGATCGGTTGGGGGGCCGCGGGGTTGCGGGGAAATTTGGGAAAATTTTCCCAAGGCAAAATTTTCAAAAAGTTAAGTTTTTTTTTACTAAGGGCCCGCCTGCAAGGTGGCCACATAGTAACTTCTGGATAGGATGAGAGGTTGGCGGGGCCACAGAAATTTTTTGGAAATTTTTCAAAGTTAAATTTTAAATTTTTCTAAGGTCGAATTAATTTTCAATTTTTGGTTTGGAGATGGCAATTTTTGAAGTAAAACTTCAACTGGCCATAAATTTTTGATTAGAAGCTCATTTTAGGAAAATAGGATTTCTGAGAAAAGGATTTTGGGAGTCCTCTTTGCATAGAAAGCATAAATTGTATAATTTGGTAAAGTTAACACAGGGTAATTTTTAAAATTGATCTGGCAAGGATTATACATTTTAAAACTGCAATTTTTCTACTCTGTAAGATTTTATTCAATTTGATAAAATTCTGAACTCTTCTTCCACTCCAACATGTCAAACAGCTGATTGCTATTTTCTAGGGGGAACCGTTTCTTGGATAGCAAGCTTCTTCTTTCACCTGTAACAAGTGATTTTTGCAAGTATCAGACCTCTTCTAAAATTGTAACAAGTTTTCTACCTTTTTTGATGTTGTAATACAAGGGTTTGACAGTGGAAATGACAATACAAGCTCTGTGATTAGTTTTCAGTCCTCTGTTTGTGTTGCTTGTTTCATTTCAGACCTCTGATTACATCTTATCAGCTTGTGCATGATATTTTATGTTGCATTTTATGATCTGTGTCTATCTGCAGAACAAGAATTGTTCACCACTCCTCCTTTTGTGTATCACCTATTAGTTTAGTTTCATTTTTGCACTTTCTATCTCTGTCTCTTTGGATTTTAGAGTAGGATTAGGTTTCAAACCTCTGTAGTTTTGCAAAATATAGATCTAAATCATAGGAGTTTGAGGAACCAGCCTCTAATCTGGAGATTCCTCTCTCATTTTCACAAGTCCCCACACTTGGAGAGAGGTTTCCATGTTGTGCAATCACACTGGATGCTAGAGTGATCAACTTAGAAGCCTGATCTGCATCCAGGGGTGTTGTGAGTCTGCAACAACAATTCTCACAGGGGTTATGGAAAACTCTACCTCTGACCATTGGGAAATGACAACCTTCTTAGAACTAGAATGTAATGCCTGCTTCAACTACCACTTGAGACCAAGAAACTAACTAGGAAAATTATGGAATAATTTTTTTTGTAAGAAGGGTCTACAAAAAAGTAGCAAGATACTAGTTTGAAATTAAATAGGTTCTGGAATAGATTCTGATTAACCAAACACAAGATTTCCATCTTTATCTTATAACAAGTTTACAAGGTTCCAATTTTGAGGTTACAAGTTTTACTAAGGTTTAGGGAGAAATTTATCACCAGGCCTACTCTCTATCAAGCCCTGAACTTCAACTAGATTTTTCACACACTTATAGCTATCAAAACTTTCCTAAACTAGATCATTGGATGGGAAATTTTCTCACCTTTCCAACCATATAAAGAAGTCATCCTAACTCCTTGTAAAACTCAAGTTATGGCCGAGCGGAGTTTAGGGAAAATTTTCCCTTGGAGGTCAGCGGGGGGTTAGGGAGAAAATTGGGAAAATTTTCCCAAATGCCACGTGTCATCACGTGATTAGTGCGGTGGTGAGCGGGTTGCGGGGAAAAATTTGAAATTTTTTCCCCAAACTAAAGTCTCAATTTTCCAAAGGAAAATTTTCCTCCATGCCTCCGCACTTTCTCAATGGCCACATGGCATTTTTTGATTGGCCGCGGGCCGGCGGAGGAAATTTGGAATTTTTTTGCCCATGGGTTAAAAGGTTAAAAGAATTGCATGGACCCGTGCACCCATGGGGACACATGTCAACATCCTATTGGCTACGGGGATGCGGGTCAGTGGAGGAAAAATTGAAATTTTTCCAAAAGGGAAAAAATTTAAGTTTTCATTTCTAAATCCACGGGCCCTCCCTGCCATGTGTCAGCATGTGATCGGTTGGGGGCCGCGGGGTTGCGGGGAAATTTGGGAAAATTTTCCCAAGGCAAAATTTTCAAAAAGTTAAGTTTTTTTTTACTAAGGGCCCGCCCCTCCAAGGTGCCACATAGTAACTTCTGATAGGATGAGAGGTTGGCGGGGCCACAGAAATTTTTAGGAAATTTTTCCAAAGTTCAAAATTTAAATTTTTCTAAGGTCGAATTATTTCATTTTTGGTTTGGGATGGCCATTTTGAAGTAAAACTTCAAATGGCCATAAATTTTGATTAGAAGCTCCATTTTAGGAAAATGAGGACTTTCTGGAAAGATTTTGGAGTCCTCTTTGCATAGAAATCATCAATTGTATAATTTGGTAAAGTTACAAGGGTCAATTTTCAAAAATTGATCTGCAGGGATTATAATTTTAAAACTGGCAATTTTTCCTACTTGTAAGATTTATTCAATTTGATAAAATTTGAACTCTTCTTCCACTCAACATGTCAAACAGACATGGAGGATTAACTTAGGGAAGAATTAGAATGTTTTTAAGTATGTCAATTTGATCAATTTATACAAGTTTTCAATTTTCCGACAGTTGATAGGAAAAACGACCATGCAAGCTCCGAATTGAAATTCTTTGAGTTTTGGAGATTTATTCTTGACTGTTTTAGTGAATTTAGATTTCCTCAAGTCTTCCTAAGTGTAAATTTCAAGTTTTGTAATTTATTGTTGAGTATAAAGTCGAACTGCTCATTTAATCCAATGCACATTATCAATTTTAACTTTAAAACAATGAGTTTACTGGTATGGTGATTTGTCTTCTGGGTGAGCATAAGATTATGACTTAATCCATATCATTGCTTCACAATTTCAAACATTCAACTCTAATTAAAATGCATCTCTGATTTTCAATTTTAACATGACAGTTTGTAAAGAAAATAACGTTGAATTTCATTCCATAAGCATATTCTTTTACATTCCAAAATAGAGATTCTTATTCCTTTTCAACAGATCTTCATTCATTGACAACAATACAAATTTAAAGGGATCAATGCTATCCTTGATTGATAATTCAAGTAAACTTTCAACTGAAATTCTTTCCTACTGATTTGGTTTTCACATTTCACATGCAAGGTACAGAAATTCATTCACCTTTTCTTTTCCAAATAAAACAGATAAGTATGATTCTTCTTAACATTTCTCAAATTGATTTACAACTTCCAATTACAAGGTATATCTCAATATCAATTACATTCATCCATTTGGAGTGGGAAGGATTTCATTTTGTTATCTCCGTTTTAAGTTTACGACAAAACGATTAGATCACCCCTACGAAATTTTTGAAGTTGATTTTGCATTATGGCCTCTTTTAGAGAAATTCAGGTTTTTGGGTTTTTACGACAGCTTGACATGAGTTTTAACATGCTTTGTGTCGCCTGTTCCCCGATACCCGAAGTCCGCTTCATATTGAGAAAATCAGGTTTTCGGACCTCCGGCGCATTGGAACATGACCTATTCAAAACATGTTTTGTGTCACTTGTTCCCCGATACCTGAAGTCCGATTTAGTCCTTTGTATCGGGTTTTCGGAGCTGTAAAGCATCTAAACATCTCATGCTTTATGTCTTGTGTTTCCCGAATCCCGAAACCCGAATTGCACTAAGCCCCCTTGTGTCGGGTTTTCGGACCTCTCTAACATGCTGACATGGCATTCATTGCCGAGTGTCGGTGAGTTGGCACGTGCCGAGCTGAAGTGTATTAATTACAATTTTTCTTATAAATACGTGGATTTCCACATCATTTTTACGGACGTATTTTTAAACTCGTGGATTTTTCGTACATGCTCTTTCAACCTCGAAACCCGAAATCTCGCTGTGCCTGATTGAATCGCCATTTTTCGATCTTCCCTTTCTCTGGTGGAAGTCCTTTCTCTCTCCACTCTTTGTTCCTAATTTTATGGATTGATTGCACGTGAATTCTTCCCATTTTCTTGCTGGGTTTTGAAAGATTTTTTTTATTCTTCTTCTTTTTGGAGTTGTTTGAAAAAAGGGGTTAGGTTTAGGGTCTATCTCTTCTAAATACCACTGGTGCTATTTCCTCAAAGTTTATTATGTGCCTGGTACATGATATGGTTAAAGGAGATTGCATATTTGAAATTCAACAAAAAACCCTGTTTTTCATCCTTCTCGGGTTTTGAAGGCTGTTTGTGTAGTGTCGAAGACCCGAAGTATATTGAAGGCTTGGTGTGCCGGACTTTCCAGAGTTCCTGGCATCAACACAAGTTTCGAGATTTCTTCCGTTTCCGACATCATCGGCAGTGTCGGGCTTTCCCAAAGTTCTGACATTATAAAACGTGCCGGACTTTCCAGAGTTTCCGACATTCTCAGCGCATCGGGTTTTTAGGATTTTTCGACATCATTTTCGCCAGTGTCGGACTCCTCCGTTCTTCCGGCATATCTAGCAGGTCGGGATTCTCACAGTGAGCGACATCTCCTGAGCTTCGAAACTTTCTTCTTTCGACGTCCTTCATGTCGGACCCTGGTCCATCTCAGGAAAAGACCGAGAAGTCAGGCAGAATGAAATACAAGTTTGAAAAGATGGAATCTCCATTGTATATTGATTGTAACTACGACATCTGAGACACCAAACTGGGAAATATAGACATTGAATATTTCTGAAGTAGGGTGAGGAGTTCCTCCCAAACTCCATGGATGAAAACTATAGCCGATAGTGGCTTGCCTCTCGCAGCGGGTTTTCCCATGTCTGCTTAGTGTCCAGAATTCATCTTGGCTTGTGCATCCAGTTATGACTAAGCGTCTCGTTCTGTGAGAAGTTAATCAGGTGAAGTAGTGATCAAATTGGATGGAGGTTACTTTGATGATCTCCTAAAACTACCCAATTTTGAAGAGTATGGAGAGTTGGACATAAAGTCAGCTCAGAAAGCCTGGGACAACGATCAGGAAGACTGCATCAAACATGTGAACAAGAAGTTCCTGATCAAGGCCAAACCAGCTGTCTCCAGATTTCCAAGGATTATCCCTAGGAGTGATTTCATCAAGAAATCAATGACATCATCACCCTGCTGAGTCGGGTTTTTGGTTTTCCTGAATCGAATGTATTTCAAGGATGGATGTATCAATTTATGATCACCATCAAGAATAATCAGCAGGAGATCGACTGGGGTACTCTCATCAGCAATGAGATTGATTCCCAAATGACAACGGTCTTATCAACTGGGAAATTTTATATGTCTTCATATGTCACATACGCAGTAGCCGGGATGAGGAACTATCCCGGGCTGGATACTAAGGGAAGCAGAACGGCGAACCAGGTGTATCAATACTTCCCTCAATTGACGAAGAAGGGGTCCAAAGATCATTTTAGGAGGGTGAATGATGCCTTCTTCTATGAAAATATCTGCAGGATAAACCCTGAGCTGAGGAAGACAAGAGTCTCAGATGAGGCTTGGGCTGAAGTTTCTAAATGGGGATGTATCTTCTTATAATTCAAGAATTTTACATATCTTCAAGTGGTCATGTACTTGGGAGATCCTTTTCACCTGCCCCGATATCCAGGGGATAGACTGATATTGATGGAGTTGGTTAGGCAGCTGTTGGATTTCCATAAATTCCAACAAAGCAACATAAGGCTGTTGTATCCTTCCCAATTTCTATTGGGAGATATACTTGCCTCAACAGTAGTGAAAGCCAAAAATGTTGTCCCATAAACTTCAAGACAAATTGACGAAGGCATCTGCAGCCTCGAGACGGTTTTGACATCGGAGGAGTTACTCAGAGCATATGGAACCCAGCATCTGCACAGGCCAAACATAGAGGATATTTGGGTTGGATCTGCGTAATGAGGTTGCTTGTTCGTCGAAAAATAATAGCAGATTGACTATTGCTGAGATTCAAACATGGAGCTTGTTGATTTACCAGAAGGTACGGGTGACAATGAAAGTGTTTTGGATCTTTCCTATGATGGACTAAATGAGGATCAATATGTTTTCCCACCTATTGATTGGTCAGCCAGCGAAAAAGCCTCTATTATAGATAGGTTGGCTCTAATCCTTGCTCACACCAAAGCATGGCTCTCCTCTTGGGGAATGAATTTTAAAGATGATAAGTTTTCAAAGTTAGCTGCTTCAGAGGCGGGGCCCTCCCAAAAGGAAAAGGACATAAAATCTCTAGGACGCCTTATAAAGGTCAAGATTGTCAAAAAGAGGAAAGAAAGAGAAATCTCCTTCAATTGTTTTCTCTAGTAGAGAACGGTGAATGTGCCAGAATTCACAACAACACCACCAGAAATAGGAGAAATTATTTTGGAAGACGGAGGAAGCCAGCTTCTGTCTTCACCATTTGCTGATTGCTCAACTGAAGAGACCTTATCTCTTGCATCCAAGGCTTTGGAGTCAGGATCTGTGCCTCTTTCCTCACAAACCACTCCTACCCTCCTTATTCTCCATCAACTTCTTCAGTAATGGCTATTATTTTCTCTGGACTTTTCAGACTCTCTTGCTGGTACCCCAAGGTGATCACTAACATTGCCCCTCCTGTGCCTCTTTTTATTAGATCTAATACCACGTTTTGGTAACTATTCTCCTCCACTAGTAGAATCTTCTTCCCCTTGAGGGTATGATACAAACTTCTGCAACCATGGCAAACTCCCTCTACTATGCCGCAATGGCTACTCGAGCAAACTCCAAGGAAGAGGAAGGTGATTGTGCCCCTACCAGCCTTTGATTTCAGCTCACTCAAGGCTCCTACTGCAAAATCAACCAAGAAACCCAAAACAGTGTCAAGGGTTTTGGTGGATGCTTCAGGAGATAAGTTTGCAGAGATTACCACTGCACTCGGCTAACAAAACTAGAGAGATATACAGCCTCTGATTATCAGGTAACCAGGGTGGCTCTAGGGAAAGTGACAGCAGAAGGGGCGCAACAAGATGCACGGGATTCCATAAACGTGTGTGTGCCAAAAGTTGAAAGAAACAAAGGACAGCAGAGATGAGCTTAAGGAAAAAAGTGGAGCAGTTGACAGAGGTTTTGATTAAACTCTCAAAACCCCTTGAATCCATACCACCTTCTTCTGTTTCTGTCGGATTCGATTTCTCATCAGTACCTACAATTGAGAAGATTGCTAAAAAAGGAAGGGTGGTTGATGAATGGATCCAAAGGTTGCTCCAACAGGGGAAGGAAGTAAGTTTAAGATGTGGTGAAAGTTCATCAGTCCTTGGGGGACATTCAGAAGGATGGAGAGAAGATGGATGAAGAATTCTCGTAGGAAATTAGACATCTTGATTTGACTTTTGAAGCTCTCCAGGTGTTACAGAAAATACCAGCACATCTCTTAGTGGAAGAAGGTATTCTCCCACATATAGATAAGCATTTCCAGCTGACCAAGGCCATCAGGTTCAAAATAATGATTCTCAATGAAGCCTGCAGTAAGTTGAGAGAATCAAGGGATAAACTAATTGACGGGAAAAGTGATCTGGAAGAAGAATTGCTGAAGATTTGTCCAAAGGTGTCAGTTGGGAACTCAGGTATCCTATCAGCAGATGATCTCTTCAAGCAAATCCAAGAGTTTGTTCAGCATGCACCAATAAGCAGATTTGACCTTGAGATCATGGATCGGTTGGTAAGGGTTGAACATTCTTTGGAGGCCTTAAGAAAGCTCAGCAAAGGATTGAAAAAGCTTCCCGGCAATACCAGCGATACTCATGAGACTTACGAAATTTAGAATGATCATTCCACTGCACCTGATGAAAACGAAATGCAAGGCATAATTCGAAAGTTCCAGGAATTTCAGAGCAAACAGTTTCAGCTGGAGGAAGAAAAAGAGGAAGAAGCAAAGGATGATGATTCAGATTGAGTCCCAATGTTTCATGTCATTTCAATCTTGAAATCGACATGTCTTTTTCATTTCTGTTTCGTCACATTTTTGAATCATATTTTGACTTGATCTCCTGCGTGAGAATCAAGCAAAACAGAACTCTTGTTAAAACACTATTTTTTAGGATCTGCCCTATTTTATCTCTACTTCTTTTTTTATAAATAAGGGATGCTTATGCATTCCAAAGGGTCGAGATTTTTTGGAATATTTGGGGGCTATTGGAAAGAAGAAAAACTTTGTGTTTTCATTCAATCATTTTGAAGAATAGGAGTTGATATCATTTTACAGACTTTGTGTTGTGGAATATATCTTACTTAAGACAGTGTTCTTATGTTCATGATCTTAAGCTATTCTTTGCATAGCATCTTAGTGTTTCTGATTATTTCGGACATTATATTTGTGATCTAAAACTCGTATGATTATTTCGTGCTCTGTGTTTACTCGAAAGAAAATACGTTTCTCTCATTTCCTTTCTACTGTGCTTCTTTCATTGTAACAATTTCTAACCCAGTTCATTTACGAAAGAAATATCCTTGAATCGTGTGAATGTGGATTTCGGGATTCCATTCCACCCCCAATGGTTAGATTAGTGTGAATACTGTATATATCGTTTTTACTGTGTTTTAGATTAGCAATAAGCAGGTAGCCTCACCTGTCTTTGAGGAGGGATTTAATCTCATATACTGTGGTTGAACCTCATATTTTGGTTTGACAAAATATCCAACCAACAGTTTTTGGCGACTCCGGTGGGGAATACGGATCATATAGTATAAAGCTTATCCTCTCGGTGTCTGGCGACTCCGTATTTGCCTTATTTTCAACAAGATCTCCTTTCAGTTCAAGCTGGCCAGGAATATCTTCACTCGGTCCCGCCGAGCTCAAGGTGAAATTGATCCACTCTTTGAGTTACTGCAACAGCACAATTTCAGTCTTTCTCCCAACAGCATTGTCTCTAACCGAACCAGAAGTTCTTCGCCTGTTCGGAGAAACCGGATCCCTGTGGAATGGGAAGCATCTGCAACTTGTCGTGCACTACTCTTGTCTGATACTCAGATCCCTGTACGCACTCTTTTCAGAAGGATGGCGGTTCAACCTGTGCCTTGGGGCGCAGTTATTGGTCCTCTTTCTTTGACTCCTCCATTGAATGAGTTACCACGTGGATCGCGTAAAAACATTCCCAAGTTCAATGGGGATGGGAAGCAGCATCCTGACGAGCACATAGCATCTTTCTTTGTTGCATGCGGTGTTCTCGGAGTAGCCCATGAAGATGTCTTCGTCTGACTCTTCGTTGAAACGTTGCAGGGTGCAGCAGCTGAATGGTTTTATCACCTCCCGAATGCATGCATCGCAAACTGGGCTACCATGCAGACTAAGTTCGAAGCACGTTTCAAACCAGCCGAAGATTCCCATGCTTTGTTAGCTCAACTCACGCATATGAAGAAGGAATCGCATGAACCTATGTGGGAATTCGTGGACAAAGTTCAACAAGCTGATCCAGAAGATTCCAGAAATAGCTGTACCTACTCCAGAAAACCAAAAATGCTTCTTCATCAATGCTCAACCTCCTGATATAAGCTTTTTATTAAGAAGGTCGGTTATCCCAGATTTGGCTACTGCTCAGTCAACAGCTACTGAAATAGAGGATGATCTCATCTTGGCTGGAAGGATCAAGAAAGACATACCTAAACTCAAAAATCAAGGTTCTTCTCAAGGTAACACTGATCCTATGTTTCAAAAAATGGCTAACGATTTGATTGCTTTAAAAAAGCAAATGTCCCAGCAGGTGAGCAATGTTCCGTATCGGGATATCCCTAGACGGAATTTCAATAACAACAATGGTGCACCTGCCAGAGATAGGCCACGGTTAACTCCTGCTCAACCGAGACTAGCAATTGAAGCTCCTCCCGTCAATGCAGCAGTAGAAATAATTGAAGAAGACGATGAAGGAGAAGAACAAGATTCCCATGAGGCTTTCGAAGCTTCAGGATATGTTGATGAGTCTTATGACGAGTCAGCTGGTGACTCCAGCATTGGGTATTTGGAATACGATGAAGATGAATGTGCACCAGATGGTCAGTCATTTGCTGTCTTCACTCGGTCCCAATCTCAGAATCCCAGAAAACCTCTTGAAAACACTAAGGAGAAGAATAAGGAACCTCCCATATCCATAGTTAAGAGGGGTACCCCTATTTCGGCGCAAACTGAAAGAGAGGTTACCAAAAAGGCAGCTGCTCCTTATTCTCCTTCTCCTAAGATCAGTGCCTCAGCACAAGCTCATGTAATTAGAACTGAGCCTACCATCATTCCTTCTTATACTGATTTTGACATTATTGATCATGCAAAGAGAACCAAAATTCAAATGTCAGAAGCAGAATACCTTCAGTCGAATCCTGAACAGTTTGAAAAGTTGGCCAAGTTCATCAGAAGTAAAGCGGCTGTTCCGTCACCTTCAAAAGGTCTCCTTCCAAATCCTACTCAACTCCCACCACAGAACAATCTGACCTCTGCTTCTTCCTCAGGAAAGATTGAACCATTTTATTTATCTCTACTTATAAATGGGTTTAAACTCAGCAATTGCATCATCGACTCAGGGGCCTCTGATAATGTTATGCCCGTAAAAGTGGCCCATGCCCTTGGACTTACTTTGACTAAGTCATATGGACGGTGCTATTCCATGGAAACTAAACAAGTCCCTTTGATTGGTCAAATCAAGGACGCACAGTTTGCATTTGTTGCCTTCCCTGAGAAGAGAGTGAAAATGACTATTCTGGTTGCCGACATTCCTGCAGCTTACGGTATCCTCTTGGGTAGAGGATTTTGTAAAGACGTCGGAGGAGAGATTAATATGGATTGGACCAAAGCTAAGATCCCGGTCAATGGGGTTCATCAGGTTCTTCATCCTGAACCACAGGCGAAGTATTTGGTGACCAAATCAGATGATCCAAAAGCTCAGATTCTTTTCGAAGATGCTAGCTTTGGGAATTATTTCATGACTTCAGAGATACCCATTGTAGATGTTGAAGAAGAAGATCCCAATGCTATTTGGATGCTCGAATTTGATGGTAGCTGCTCAACCTCTGGATCAGGCGCTGGTGTTGTCCTTATATCTCCTAGCTCCGAGATTTTCCCATCAGCTTACAAGTTGCAATTTGATAATACTAACAACACGGCCGAATATGAAGCCCTGTTATTAGGATTAGAAATGGCCAGACAGAAGGGAATCTGAAATCTCAAGGTTCAGGGAGATGCGGAGCTGATTGTCAATCAGGTCAGGGGTATATATCAGGTGAAAAATGATCGGTTGAAACATTACCGGAATAAAGTTTGGGATAGTATAGAATGCTTTGATGCATTTTCTATTAAGGCAGTTTTGAGAGATTATAATGACAAGGCTGATTCTTTGGCCGTATCTGCATCCCTTCTTCTTCCTCATCCTCAGTTCAAGCAAGATACATACTCTATCGAGATTGTGTATCATCCCAGTATCCCAGATAATGCAACTCATTGGCAAGTGTTCAATGATGATCAACAGGTGTTGGCTTTTCTAGAAAAGGCTGACAATTTCAGTGAGTTATATTTTGAAGGTTCTAGAATCAGCCTTCCGTGAAACTATCTCTGATCCATATCAAGAGGTTGATGGTGAATTTATCCAGCTGAAAGGCAACAAGATACCAAAAGGTTTGGTTTCTTTGGAGGGCTTGTTTGATAAGCATGATCGTTTTATTCAAAACAAAAGGCAAGTCGAAGGAGTTTCTTCTTCTGAAGTAGATCAAATCAATCTAGGTTCGTCTGATCAACCTCAGATGGTGAATATCGGGAAATGTTGTTCTCCTGAAGAGAAGGTGAGATTCACTTCGCTTTTGAAGAAATACATCGATGTGTTGGCCTGGTCTTATGCAGATTTAAAATCCTTCAAGCCCAAAGATGTACAACACAGTATCCCTTTGAAGCCTGATGTGAAGCCGTACAGACAAAAGCAAAGACATTACAATCCCAAGATCTCAGGAACTATCCTGGCAGAAATTCAGAAGATGTTAGATGCTAGAATTATTTTCCCAATCCATCACTCCACTTGGATTGCTAACATTGTTCCTGTCAGGAAGAAGAATGGCGAAATGCAGATCTGTGTTGATTTCTGGAACTTGAATCAGTCCTCACTGAAGGATAACTATCCCTTTCCTATCATGGATCAGGTATTACAAACTGTTACTGGATCAGATCAAAAATGCTTCCATGCTCGACGGATTTTCAGGATATAATCAAGTCGAGGTAACCTACCAGAGGATCAACACAAGACGGCCTTCACGACCCCATGGGGTACCTTTGCTTACAGGAGGATGCCTTTCGGCTTGATCAACGCCGGAGCCACTTTTCAGAGAGCTATGGACTTGGCATTCAGAGATTTGATGGGCAAGGTCATAGTTGTGTATTTGGATGACTTGACCGTTTTCTCTAAAAAATGGAGTGATCATTATGATCATTTAGAACAAGTACTTTTGAGATGCAGGCGTCACGGGATTTCATTGAATCCCCAAGAAGTCCATGTTCGGGGTGACCGAAGGAAAGCTGCTGGGTCATATTGTGACTAAAGAAGGAACCAAAATTGACCCAGAAAGGGTAAAAGGCTATTCAGAGCCTTACCTTACCCACAAGTAAAACTGGAGTTCATTCTTTCTTCGAAAAGGTTAATTTCTTGAGAAGATTTGTACCTGATTTCGGACAAAAAAAAACAAGGATGTCCTTGGAAGATGAAAGGCAAAGTTCATTCGATGAGTAACAGAAGGGACGCTGCATTCAAAGAAATCAAAGGGCAGTTGTTTGCGCTCCTATCTTAGTATGCCATACTTCCAAGAAAAAAATTTAGTCCATGTACAAGATACGCCTCTGCCCCACAGCATGTCAGCCATCCTGATTGCAGGACAAAGGGGGAAGGCCATTCGAAGCTCCAACACATTTCATGAGCTTTGTTGAAATAACATGAATTGAGATGTCAAAGATTGAAAAGCAGGCTTTACGCAGTGGTACAAGAGATAAAACATTTCAGGTACATGGATGAATTCCCATACTCTGTTCTCGTTATTGATATGCTGTAAATTAAATCCATTTGACTCAACAAGAGTGGGAGGCAATGAGGTACTTGGATAGCCCCCAAGGTTTCAGAGTATTGATTTAGACATCAGGCCTACCAAGGTGGGTACGAGGAAGGGGCCTTGTGCCAAATTAATTGCATAAATCATGCCGACCCCGAAGCAGAGTATTGAAAAGGACTCAAGACACTTTTCAGAGCTGCCCATGGTGCTTTTCATGAGTACGACGATGAATGGTACACAGACATTGCTTATTCAACTTATGGGATGCCCCCCCATTTAATCAAAAGAGAGAAGAGACCGTCAAAGTTGAGAATCTGCAAACTTACTTTGTGGAATAATGCCAATATACAAGAACGGTATTGATGGAGTTTTCCTGCATTGTGATAATCACAACAGGAAAAGTTATAGAATCCTTTCATAGGCCTAGCATGACGCGCGGACATTTTCATCCTCTGAACAGCGTTATAAGATCCTATGGGCTAGGTACTATGGCCTACTCTCTCTGGGATTTCAGCAGAATGGGTGTCCAAATGTGAAGCTTGTCCACATTTCGTTGGTCGTCCCAAGCTAGCAGCTCTCCTCTGAAGCCTATAGTGATTGAAGAACCTTTCCGCCAATGGGGGATGATTTCATCGGAACATGGAATCCTACTTCCCAGTGTCAGACCATAACTACTGTGCTGACTACTACAGACTCTTTTGTACCAAGTGGGTAGAAGCCGCACCAATCACGCAAGCACTTCTGAAGCTGTTTGCCAGTTCCTTAAGAAAATATAATTGTCAGATTCGGTGTGCCTCATAAGATTGTAGCTGATAATGCCTCTACTTTCTCATCACATGAGTTGACATAATTTTTCTATGGATTTGGCATCACTCTGGCTCACTCATCTGATTATTATCCCCAGGGTAATGGGCAAGCTGAGTCCAGCCAATAAGAATCTGGTTACCATAATTAGGAAACTAGTAGATGAACATCAGAGGACATGGCACAAAGCATTGTATGATGCGTTGTGGGCTGTATCGGTCACTCCAAAGTGAGGCCATAGGGATGTATCCTTTCTAATTGCTATACGGGATTGATGCTGAAATTCCTATCTCAGTAGAATTACCGGCCTTGCAGTGGCAAAAGCAGTTGAAGATGCAGCTTTTCAGATTCTATCGAGAAGAGGGTTTATGTACCTAGCCAAGCTAGAAGAGGACCGAATAAGGTGGTTGATCGCATCGCAGATCATCAAAGTAGAGTGAAGAAAATTTTGACAAAAAATCAAAGCAGCGTAACTTCCAGATTGGCGACCTGGTGTTGCTTTGGGATAAGAGGAGAGATAGAAAGGAAATGCAGGGAAGTTTGATTCTTTATGGATAGGACCTTTCAAGATCCACGAGCTGAATGGTGAAATAGTTTTCTTCTATCATATCTGGATGGAGGGTTACTCCATTTTCCTTCAGTGGACAACATCTAAAGTTGTTCCACCATTAATGCCACGATGCTCTCTTGCATTGTACATATTTTACTTTTTGTAGTGTGTTTGCTTTTGGTTTTCTTTCTTTTCTTTCTTCATTTTTGTTTTTTTTTTGGTTTTTCTCTTTTCTCCGTAGCCCAATGAATAAAGACCAAGATTCTAAGTTCTCCTTCCTTTGGTATTACAAAGAAAGTCCCCAGCTGGAGCTAGCTGTTATCTCCGTTTTAAGTTTACGAAAAAACGATTAGATAACCCCTACGAAATTTTTGAAGTAGATTTTGCATTATGGCCTCTTTTAGAGAAATTCGGGCTTTCGGGTTTTTACGACAGCTCAACATGAGTTTTAACATGCTTTGTGTCACCTGTTCCCTGATACCCGAAGTCCGCTTCATATTGAGAAAATCAGGTTTTTCAGACCTCCGGCGCATCGGACAGGACCTATTCAAAACATGTTTTGTGTCACTTGTTCCCCGATACCCCGCAAGTCTGATTAGTCCTTTGTATCGGGTTTTCGAAGCTGGTAAAGCATCTAAAAATCTCATGCTTTATTGTCTGTGTTTCCCGAACCCCAAAACCCGAATTGCACTAAGCCCCCCTTGTGTTGGGTTTTCGGACCCTCCTCAAACATGCTGACATGGCATTCATGTCGAGTGGTCGGTGAGGTAAACGTGTCGAGCTAAAGTGTATTAATTACAATTTTTTCCTTAAATAAGCGGATTTCCACGTCATTTTACCGGACGTATTTTTAACCCTGGATTTTTTATACATGCTCTTTCAACCTCGAAACCCCGAAAGCTCACCTGTGCCCGATTGAATCACCATTTTGCGATCTTCCCTTTCTTTGGTTTTGAAGGTATTTCCTCTCTCCACTCTTTGTTCTAATTTTTATGGAATTGATGTGCGCGTGAATTCTTCCCATTTTCTTGTTGGGTTTTGAAGATTTTTGTTTATTCTTCTCTTTTTGGAGTTGTTTTGAAAAAAAGGGGTTTAGGTTTTAGAGGGCTCTATCTCTCTAAATTACCACTTGGTGCTATTTCCTCAAAGTTTTATATGTGCCTGGTACATTAATGGTTAAACAGAGATTGCATGTTTGAAATTGAACGAAAAACCCTATTTTTCTGCTTCTCGGGTTTTGAAGGCTGTTGGGCAGTGTCGAAGACCCGAAGTATATTGAAGGCTTGGTGTGCCGGACTTTCCAGAAGTCCCGGCATCAACACAGTTTTGGGCTTTCTCCATTTCTGACATCATCGGCAGTGTCGGGCTTTCCCAAAGTTCGACATTATCAAAACGTGCCAGACTTTCTCCAGAGTTTCTGACAGTTCTCAGCGCATCAGGTTTTTAGGATTTTCGACATCATTTTCACAGTGTCAGACTCCTCCGTTCTCTTCCGGCATATCCCGCAGGGGTCGGATTCTAACAGTGAGAGCATCTCCTGAGCTTCGAAACTTACTTCTTTCGACGTCCATCAGGCGACCCTGGGCCATTCAAGAAAAGCCCAAGAAGTCAGTAGTAGATGAAAATACAAGTTTAAAAACTGGCATCTCCATCATATAGTGATGCAACTACGACATCAGAGACACCGAACTGGGAACTATAGACATTAAGATGTTCTAGGTAGGGTGAGGAGGTCCTCCCAAACTACATGGATAAACTATAGCCGATAGTAGTGGCTTGCCTCTCTCAGCAGGTTTTCCCACGTCCGCTCAGGTCCAGAATTCATCTGGCTGTGCATCCAGTTATGATAAGCGTCTCGTTTTGTGCAGAAGTCAATCAGGGTGAACTCGTGATCAAATTGGCGGATGTACTTGATGATCTCCTAAAAATGACCAATGTGGAAGAGTATGCAGAATTAGACATAAAGTCGGCTCAAAAAGTTGGGACAACGATCAGGGAAGACTCATCAAACATGTGAACAAGAATTTCCTTATCAAGGCCAACCATTTTTCTCCACATTCCCAAGGATTATCCCTAGGAGTGATTTCATCCAAAGAAATCAATGACATCATCACCCTGCTGATTCGGGTTTTTGTTGGCCCGATAGAATTTACTTTCAAGGATGGATGTATCATTTAATTGATCACCATCAAGAATATCAGCAGGAGATCGACTGTGGTACTCTCATCAGCAATGAGATTGATTCCCATGACAACGTCTTACACTGGGAAATTTTTTATATTCTTCATATGTCACATCGCAGAGCCGGGATGAGGGAACTATCCCGGGCTTGATACTAAGGGAAGCAGAAAACGGCGAACCAGGTGTATCAATACTCCCATCAATTGACGAAGAAGGGTCCAAAATCATTTTATAGGTGAATTATGCCTCTCTATGAAAATATCTGCAGTATAACCCCTGAGCTGAGGAAGACGAGTCTCAGATGAGTCTTGGCTAGTTTCTAAATGGGGATGTATCTTCTTATAATTCAAGAATTTTACATCTCTTCAAAGTGGTCATGTACTCGGTGAGATCCTTTTCGCCTACCACCGATATCCAGGGTGAATAGACGATATGATGGAGTTGGTTAGGCCGGCTGTTGGATTCCATAAATTCCAACAAAGCAAACATAAGGCTGCTGTATCCTTCCCAATTTCTATTCGGAGATATACTTGCTCAACAGTAGTGAAAGCCAAAAATGTTTTCCACGAACTTCAGGACAAATTGAAGAAGCATATGAAGCCTCGAGATGGTTTTGACATCCGAGGAGTGCTCAGAGCATATGGAACACCAGCATCTGCACAGGCCAAACATAGAGGATATTTGGGTGGATCTGCGTAATGAGGTTTGCTGTTCGCAGAGAAAGGATAATAGCAGATGACTATTGCTGAGATTCAAACACTGAGCTTGTTGATTTACCAGAAGGTACGGGTGACAATGAAAGTGTTTGGATCTTTCCTATGATGGACTAAATGAGGATCAATATGTTTTCCCACCTATTGATTGGTCAGCCAGCGAAAAAAGCCTCTATTATAGATAGGTCGACTCTAATCCTTTCTCACACCAAAGCATGGCTCTCCTCTTGGGGAATGAATTTTAAAGATGATAAGTTTTCAAAGTTAGTTGCTTCAGAGGCAGGGTCCTCTAAAAAGGAAAAGGATAGAAAATCTTCTAGGACACCTATAAAGGTCAAGATTGTCAAAAAGAGGAAAGAAAGAGAAATCTCTTCAATTGTTTCTCCAGTAGAAACAGTGAATGTGCCAGAATCACCAACACCACCAGAAATAGGAGAAATTAATTTGGAAGGAGGAAGCCAGCTTCTGTCTTCACCATTTGATGATTGCTCAACTGAAGAGACCTTATCTCTTGCATCCAAGGCTTTGGAGTCAGGATCTGTGCCTCTTTCCTCACAACCACTCCTACCTCCTTATTCTCCATCAACTTCTTCAGTAATGGCTATTATTTTCTCTGGACTTTCACGCCTCTCTGCTGGTACCCAAGTGATCACTAACATGCCCCCTCCTGTGCCTCTTTTTATTAGATCTAATACCACGTTGGTAACTATTCCTCCTCCACTAGTAGAATCTTCTCCCCTTGAGGGTATGATACCAACTTCTACAACCATGGCAACTCCCTCTACTATGCCGCAATGGCTACTTGAGCAAACTCCAAGGAAGAGGAAGGTGATTGTGCCCCTACCAGCCTTTGATTTCAGCTCACTCAAGGCTCCTACTGCAAAATCAACCAAGAAACCCAAAACAGTGTCAAGAGTTTTGGTGGATGCTTCAGGAGATAAGTTTGCAGAGATTACCACTCCCTCGGCTAACAAAACTAGAGAGGATATAACATCCTCTGATTATCAGGTGACCAGGGTGGCTCTAGGGAAAGTGATAGCAGAAGGGGCGCAACAAGATGCACGGGATTCTATAAACGTGTTGTGCCAAAAGTTGAAAGAAACAAAGAACAGCAGAGATGAGCTTAAGGAAAAAGTGTAGTTGACAGAGGTTTTGATTAAACTCTCAAAACCCCTTGAATCCATACCACCTTCTTCTGTTCTGTCGAATTTGATTTCTCATCAGTACCTACGATTGAGAAGATTGCTAAAAAAGGAAGGGTGGTTGATGAATGGATCCAAAGGTTGCTCCAACAGGTGAAGGAAGTAATTCAAGACATGGTGAAAGTTCATCAGTCCTTGGGGGATATTCAGAAGGATGGAGAGAAGATGGATGAAGAATTCTCTCATTAAATTAGACATCTTGATTTGACTTTTGAAGCTCTCCAGGTGTTAAAGCAAATACCAGCACATCTCTTAGTGGAAGAAGGTATTCTCCCACATACAAATAAGCATTTCTAGCTGACCGAGGCCATCATGTTCAGAATAAATATTCTCAATGAAGCCTGCAGTAAGTTGAGAGAATCAAGGGATAAACTGATTGATGGGAAAAGTGATCTGGAAGAAGAATTGTTGAAGATTTGTCCAAAGGTGTCAATTGGGAACTCAGGTATCCTATCAGCAGATGATCTCTTCAAACAAATCCAAGAGTCTGTTCAGCATGAACCAATACACGGATTTGGCCTTGAGATCATTGATCAGTTTGTAAGGGTTGAACATACTTTGGAGGCCTTAAGAAAGCTCAACAAAGGATTGAAAAAGCTTCCCGGCAATAACAGCGATGTTCATGAGACCTATGAAAATTAGAATGATCATTCCACTGCGCCTGATGAGAATGAAATGCAAGGCATAATTCGGAAGTTCCAAGAATTTCAGAGCAAACAGTCTCAGCTAGAGGAAGAAAAGAGGAAGGAGCAAAGGATGATGATTCAGATTAAGTCCCAACGTTTCATGTCATTTCATCTTGAAATTGACATGTCTTTTCATTTCTATTTCGTCACATTTTTGAATCATATTTTGACTGATCTCCTGCGTGAGAATCAAGCAAAACAGAACTCTTGTTAAAATGCTATTTTTTAGGATCTGCCCTATTTATCTCTACTTCTTTTATTATAAATAAGGGATGCTTATGCATTCCAAAGGGTCGAGATTTTTTGGAATATTTAGGGGCTATTGAAGAAGAAAAACTTTGTGTTTTCAATTCAATCATTTTGAAGAATAGGAGTTGATATCATTTTACAGAGTTTGTGTTATGGAATATATCTTACTTAAGACAGTGTTCTTATGTTCATGATCTTAAGCTATTCTTTGCATAGTATCTTAGTGTTTCTGATTATTTCGGACATTATATCTGTGATCTAAAGCTCGTATGATTATTTCGTGCTCTGTGTTTACTCGAAAGAAAATGCGTCTCTCTCATTTCCTTTCTATTGTGCTTCTTTCATTGTAACAATTTCTAACCCAGTTCATTTACGAAAGAAATATCCTTGAATCGTGTGAATGTGGATTTCGGGATTCCATCCCACCCCCAATGGTTAGATTAGTGTGAATACTGTATATATCGTTTTTACTGTGTTTTAGATTAGTAATAAGCAGGCAGCCTCACCTGTCTTTGAGGAGGGATTTAATCCCATATACTATGGTTGAACCTCATATTTTGGTTTGACAAAATATCCAACCAACACATTTAAAATTACAAAAAGGGTGACTGTCAAACTGTAAAACTCTCCAAATAGTAGCATGCTTGATTCATCTTCTTTCTTCTTTGGATCACAACAAGGAAGGGGGAAAGGCAATGCTCTCCACCCAACCAAGACATCCAATGGGAAAAGAGAAGCCATCTTTCCCCATTGGCCCCCGAGCCCCAACCATATTGAAATGGAGCATGATAATCCAACACATGGCAACCAGGCTTCTTTCATAACTAACCACATTCTTTTCACATTACAAAAACAACAATTAAAAGCACAATTTAAAATAGGACAACAGTTCTCAACTGCTTTTAAATTTATTCAAACAACACATAGGCTTGAACAAGCAAGCCAAACAAGAGCAAGAACTATAGAGGTCTCCTTATGCCTCCCAAGTTGAATTTTTGGCATCCACCAAGAGAAAACCACCAAGATCATAGCAATCCCATAAACCTTATCCCTCCTCCAAATTTATCCCTTATACCTCCCCCAAAGTAGGAAATGCAAGCAATTTCCTTTCCTAGGTGGATCCCAAACCAACATTCCCTCCCAAAATCAAATAACAATGGCAAATCCCTTATCCCTCATCTGATAACCTCGTAGTCTTCTATCCACACCATGCCCTAAGCATTCTACCCATCCCTCAAAATAAATTACACACACAACACATTCAAATTCATGCTAAAAGAGGAAAATACAGTAGTTTTAAAAGAGTGGGAGCCGACCTCTCCATAATGGAGACTTGTTTCCAAAACAACAGGTTCTTTGTTACACAAAAACCAGTCCCAATTAGCAAGAGGAATGCATGCACAAGTAATTCCACTTCTTTCACCAAGCAAGCTCCAAAAATGCAAGAAAATTTCACCCAAGAGTGAAATCTCCAACTTTCAACAACCTCCAAATGAGAGGAAATTTTAATTTTTTAAAGGAGATGGAGGGAGAGGATGATGTGGATTCCAAGTGGGATGCCACATCATTGTTCCTCATCCCAAAAGCATTCAACATCAAGAAAAAATAAATCATAATAAATGAAAATGATAAAATTACTTACATACACAATGTAGCCCATAACCCAAAAGGAATGCATTTAAAATTTGTAAGACAAGTGTAATCAAATCTTACACAAAATTATGTCAAAATGCAATAAAATAAATTTATTTTGACTCCAAATTAATAAACACGGTTGGTGGAGGATTTTGAGAGGTGTGGGACAAGTTTAACTTGTCCCACAAGCCTCCAAATTTGTCCTCCAAGCTCAAATTCGAATTTCAAGAGAGAGATGGAGTGTCTGACCTTCCAAAATCTTCTTACAACCTCTTACAATTTCATACACAATCTATCACTTCACTTACACAACCTATACTTGGTAACTTACACACTCTTTTAAAATGCATTTATTTCTATGACATTTATTTATTACAAACTCTAGACACAACCATATAATTAATTACCATATGGTTATAAAATATATAAATAAATTTTATTTTCAACCAAGACAATAACATTTAATTTATCTTCCACATCCTAATTAATATAATTGAAATTTAACTATAAGACTCTCACATTAAAATAATTAAAATAAAGAGCACATTACAAATAAAATACATACAACAATAATTTTAAAAAGGGACACAACAAATAAAGCACACAAATACCCCATGGTCACAATAATGGAAATCCCCCCCATGGGAAATCCTAACAAAACACAACATATAACTCAAACACAGTTGCCATGGTGACCTTGTTGATTTCACACTGAATTCCAATATGGTTAGTCTCTAGTCCCCCGACATTGTTGTGATTTTTAACCTACAAAATGCAATATACCCCTTCGGCCTCATGGCCATATCAGAACATCCAAATGATATAAGCAACATACAATTATTAAATCCAAATCACAACATTATCAAGAATTTAACATTTATCATTTAAATTCAACTGCAACCATATCATCATCCAATAGATCTCTATACTATAGCTATTCATAATATCAATGTCACATGTCTACAATCAAAAGCAATAACCTATCCATGTCAACCAGTATGTCATCATCCACATAATAATACTGATGTCTTAATGATCATCAAGCAAAATATCTGAATCCAGATCAATATTAATCCAGGATCTAACATCTAACCATCATACTAATCAAAACATAATAATGTCCATAATAGTCCCTGATACATCATACTACATCAAAACATAATAATATCCAAAATGTGACCAATAGTGTTAGGATCAGTATCTGAATAGTGTTCAAGGAAAGTGGGCACTACATAGAATGCACTTGGATTTTTTTTAAATGGTTAAGAAATGCTTTTCTACAGCTAGAAACAACTCTAGGAAATGTGGGAATGAAACGCAAGGCTTGACTGTAAATTTCGATGGTTAGAATGGCCAATTCTACCCCTTTTTATACTAACTCATTTTGGAGAAGGTCAGTGCAAGGAAATAAATGAGGAGATTTAATGACTTTTAGGAAACAAAATACTTATAAAATACAATGCTGACATGCTCATAGAAATTGTGGATATGATAGGAAAATGAGGCACAGGGGGCCTAAAACCACACGGGACATTTGGGACACAAGAACCTGAAATGTCCGCAGTACACGGGGACTCACCACTATGCGAAGAACTAGGATCCAGGCTATGCTTGGGACATGTGGGACATAGAAGAGTGAAAGTTTCACAATGTATGAAATATAGCTCAAGGATGTAAGCAGTGGAAGGTTTCGGCGCATAGGAACATGGTACACATGGGAAAAAACGTGGAATTATAGTAGAACATGAGCATGCACCGAGAAACAGTCAGAAATACGACTTAGCCACTTTTCGCAGGTCAAGGCTATTTTTGGACATGGAGTACAAAGCATGAAACTGATATCAAGACTTGGAGTTCACACAAGGCTATTTTGGGTTTTGCATCAGTTTGAGTACCATGCATATTCTTAGTCTAATAATCTATCTATGTTAGGAGTTAACTAATAGAAGATCTATTATTAGCACTTGCATGCTTTTGTATCCTCTTGTAAAGGTGCATGGCTATTATTAGCATGTAGCCTATTTTTGAAGGTGCATGGGGGTGAAGGGAAAGTCCCCATCCCTATATATATGTATTGATTTGCATGGTTTGGAGAGACTGATTATTGTAGAGTTATGCTATTGGATTTGTTAGCGTGCATGACTCATGATGAAATGGATCTATGATGTATGAAGCTTCTTTGTTTTACAGTATTTAATATAATGGATCATATTGGCTAGATATTGGTGTTAGATGTGACTGAATATGGTTCTTTCATGGTAAATCTCATTATAATAATTTTTTAGTCAATCTTTCATATGGTTTAGATCTAGATCTAGTTTATGCACTGTGGATTATTTACTATCTGTTATAAATCTGGACATATACATATGCAATCATGCTAACATTCTAGACAAGCAACTCTAAAGAGGGACCTGGTACCCTTGCATGCTTTGGGTGAGTGCTCAGTTCAGGTTGAGTGATGTGCAATGCACCTTGGGTTATTTGCAGTGAATTCTAGGCTACATCATTGGTTCCATTATCTAGGACCTCTTTCTTAGTTGTTTTTCAGGATGTTGCATGATGAAGACATACTAATTGACCTTGGCCAGTATTGAGGAGTGGTTAGTAGATATAGAAGAAGAGTATGCTTCGCAGATTCAACACTGGACCTGATTTTAATGCACACACATGGGTTGAGATGAATATGTATGATACATTGTATGAGACGTTCTTTACTATCTTTCCTATAGAGTTGTATGAGTGGCTAGTTTTATGCATCTAAGAGGAATTGGAGGTTTTCACATGCTTGTTTGGACACAGGAAGAATTCCAGGCCTTGTATGATGTAGATTTGATTTGACATGCTCTGTGGATGTTTGGTTCTGTGGTATTTTGAACAACTATATTCTTGAGTACGTAGTTTCAACTTACTCTTTCCAGAGGTTGCTGAGTTTCAATTTTTGCATGAACCTAGAGGATCATATTTATGTGGTATCCCATTGGTGATCAAGATCCTGATTGTAACCTTGGATTTGGAAGAGAAGTCGATGGCTAACTAAACCCCACCACACGTGGGGGAAGGAGTAAGTTTGGTAAGGATGGAAGACCTAGCGGTAGAAAGACAGAGGGAAGAAAGGTGACTTAAGTTCAATGAGGCACGTGAGAGGGATTTAGAGAAGCATAATGAAGTTGTAAAGAGGATGGAAATTATGGAGAGAGATGGCTCGTGAAGGATTCAGAGCTCACGTAGAAGATGTGGAAGCCAAAGCATCTGGATCTCCCCCATTTGGGAAAGCATGGTAGGGAACCCTCTTCAGCCTCAGATGAGAGTGTGCTGGTAGAGATGACATGAGGTGTGGGTGTGCATCTGAATCTACCTAGTGACCTAGCCCTTGTGCTTGGTTTTCTAGTTTCTACAATAGTCAGTAAACAACAAGCTAGTGTGAGCAAGTAGAGTTAAGTAGATAGAGTTAATTTGTAGTCAAGTTCAAGAGTTAATCAGGGAGCTTATTCATCTATGGCACAATCATCATCTACTTTATTTGGAGGACCTGTTAGGAGGTATCTTTTCTGGTGCATGTCGTCGACACAGAACGTAGGTACGCAGAACCTTGGCATCACATCTGGAAGTAGTGCAACTTCACAGAATGTGGGCATTCAGTTTAGCACAACCATTGGAACACAAGGTAGTGCATCTTCTGGTCCATTACCTACTGGAGGGGGTGGATCAGGAGGATTAGGTGGCTTGGGCATATAGAGGATTTGGTGGATCTGGAGAGGGTGGAAATATAGGAGGAAATATAGGTTCTAGATCTGGTGGGCAAGGTCTGCACCAACCTCAACAAATTTATATGGAGATGTCTCTTCATCTTCCAAAGTATAGAGGAATTGAAGATAACAGCTGAGACATGCATATGTGTGAGATAATGTGGTGCACAAAGGGGATTACAACTCCAGAAGTGCAAGGTAAGTCAGTTTCCAACTACGTTGCAGGGGATGCATGCATAACTGGTACATGAAGTTTGATCCTGATAAGACTTGTGTGGATTATATAAGCACTGCGAGATGCTTTCTTAAAGGAATTTTATATCCCTGAGTTTGAATAGAAAAGCATAAGTGTGCTCAAAGATATTAAGCAGGCACTACTAAAAGTGTTCAGGAATATGATGCATGGTTCAAGACTCTCCTGTCTAAGTTATCTTATGACATCCACACAAGCCAACATGCATAGTGGTTCGTTGGAGGACTGATCACCTTTTAGGAGGGAAATTTCACACATAAGACTTATACATATCCATGTGAGGAACTTGAAGTAGCTCTATGCACTGAGGCAGTAGGAAGTGTGGAACAAGGAGTGAGCCCATTCTTGGAAGCTCAAATTGCAGTAATGGTGAAAATAGTTGGAGAAATTATCTACTAATTCAACACATGAGACTGTAGTGGAATTTGGTGTACAAATTGTGAAGTAGAGGGGCATACTAAGGATAGTTTCCCTCAGAATCGGTGTGCACTCCTTGTTGTTAGATTGTGAGATATGTCACTTGGACCATAGTTCAAGATGATGCCCATTATTGCAGTGCATGATAAGAAAGAATGTGTCTAGTTACTGTAATATTTGTAGGTCCTCAACTCATGATACTGAAGATTTCAGATTGATTGATCAGATCCATGATGCCATTGATATTGGTGTATGACAAACTGGTGTTGCAAATAATTCCAAGGAAAAGGGTGAGCATCATGACTATGATCATAGTGAGGGGAATGTTCTGATGGTGGCCATGGTAGAGGTCGAGGTTACAAAGGTGGATTCAGAGGTTGAGGTCATGGGGGTGGAAGGAGTGATTTCCCTTGTGGGACTTGTTATACGTGTGGATCTCCTAATCACTACAGGTGTGAATGTCCACAGAATATTGTGTGTTCTTTTTGTGGAAAGAATCATAGTTATGAAGAATGCCTTGGACTTGTATGAACACTTAAGAAAGAAACATAAATAGGAAAATAAGGGTGCATGAATGGTTAGAGTACAATGTGTCCATGGAAGACCAATGGATGCCAAAGTTAGCAAATGGATGCTGAGTTGAGTACCTGTAAAGATTACTACACATGTTGAGGTTGCACGTGCACTAGGGAAACTCTACAAAAAAATCCTACCATTACTAAGGAGGAATTCCTACATGCTAAGTATCCAGACCCTATGCATCAGAAGGAGGTTTATCAAGAAACCATGGAGGTAATTCAGAATTTATAGGGTGAGATACAATGTTTGAAGGAATAGTCATGGAAAGTTGGAACAAAAGAAAGCAATTGATCTCCATCAGATAGATGTTGATGATTTGAAAGAGGTTTGCAAGATGCTACGTGCCAAGAGAACATTATTCCATTTTTGGGGAGCTGGTTGAAGGGAAACACTCCATGCACTGGGACTCAAGCATGAGAGACAACTTCTGCATGCTAATCTTCCTCTGAGATAGTTTGGATTATGACAAGGAGATTACTCTAAATGTTGTTGTTGATGGTTGGATTTTGAGTAACATCTTGATTGACACAAGTGCGGAAGTAAATGTACTCACTTTGGATGTGTGGGTTTAGATGGGAAGACCTCCATTATAGCCATCTTCCAATGTGTTGTTCATGGAAAATTGGAACTAAGGAAATGCCCATTGGAGTTTTAAAAGATGCATCCATTACTATACAAGGGGCCAAGTTCACTGGGGACTTTGAGGTCTTAGCACTTGCAGAAGCAAAAAATTTTCCTACATTACTTGGGCACCCTTGGTGCTATGAAAACAATGCTGACCTATGTGCTTCAAAAGGGGTATATCAGCTTTGAGAATAAGGAAGAATGTGTCATCATACCTCTGACAGATGGGAAATCTATGCCTTATGTAGAGCCCTTAAGTGAAGAAGACTTGAACATAATTTATGTGCACACCATTTGAGATCTAAAAGTTCTTGAGCCATCAAAAGAAGGAGTTCTCTAGTGGGATGATGCACAGTCATGAGTGATAATACAAGTGTTGCATGTGACAATTGGGCACATGAAACTTATGAAATGGTTGGGAAAAAAGTATGAAGTGCATCTGCGCATGTTAGTAAGCCACACAGTATCAGGTGTTTGGGCAGCAGCCAGGTACCAAAGTACACAGGTGAGGAGAATCCAAAAGTATTCCTGCTTGTTATGGAAGTTCAATGGGAATGTCAGGTGGAAAGAAGGAACATGTTAGTATATACTCTATTCGGGATGACAATGCACATTGGTGGATGGTTCATAGGGATAATTTTTTGGAGTGGAGAGAAGTAAGGATTGCTTTATCTTGCTCAGTTTCTAAGAAGCAATGTGCCTACTTAGATTTGTGCATTTCATGGTAATGATATTGTTTCAGTACCACATTCAACAGTGTGAGAGACTCTAGACAGCAGGGCAGGAAGCTTTACCACCTTCTTTATGGGTGCACAAGTTTTATTTCACCTTGCGAGGTTGCACGTGCATGGTATGTCTATGTAGAGTTGAATAGGGTGACTGGAAATTGGCAAGAACTTACTGAAGGTATGACTTAGACCTTTGATTACTTTTCTTATAAACCTCTGGTGAATGAGGTGTTATAGGTTATGAAGCATTTAACTATGGGAGACAGTGAAAAGGCTAAAGAGTTACTTTAGGATTGTTAGGAGAATCAGACCTGGTGGCACACTTTGAAGAGGAAGAAACAGATGAAGAGTAGCTTGGGCATGCCTTCCTAGAAAGAGAAAAGGGTAAGATGATCTACATGGTTGAGGATGAAGAGGTAGAGAACCTGGATATTGAGCACACAGAGGGTACACACAAAGTCTTGGACAGTGCAGATGAGAAGGCACATGCCTACCATGAGCCTATGAAGATAAGAAAGTGAACATTGGAATGGATGTTGAACCTAAGGAATCCATTATCAAGATTACTGGTCTAACTCTGAAGTTGCTAAAATCATTGAGCTATTGCATGACTTTTAGGACTTGTTCCCTAGAGGCTATCATGAGCTGAAAGGTGTGCATGAATCATTGGGAGAGATGAAGATAAAGTTGAAGGAAGGTGTGCCCAGTTTGGAAGAGGCCTTATAGGATGAATCCAAACTTGCACATCAAAGTTAAAGAAGAAATTAACAAAATGTTAATTTTTGGAATTATTGTGCCAATTGAGGAGTCAGAATGGGTGATTCCTATGGTGATCAACATCAAGAAAGATGGCAAAATCATGATTTGTGTGGATTACAAGGAGTTAAATGTTGCATGTGTGATTGATCCCTTTCCCACACCATTTACTGAGGAAATCTTGGAAGGCATTGCAGGGCGTGAAATATACTCCTTCACTGATGGATTCTTTGGATATCATCAGGTAAGGATAGCTAAAGAAGATCAAGAGAAGACAAATTTCACCACCGAGTGGGGAAGTTTTTCATACACAGTTATGCCCTTTGGATTAAAGAATGCACCTACAATATTTTCATGCATAATGGTACAAGCATTCTATGATTTTATTCACAAGTTCTTACAGGTGTATCTGGATGATTGGACAGTCTATGGGCTCATAAAAATATCATTGTGATAATCTGAGGTTGATGTTTGAGAGGTTTAGGTCAGTTGAGCATCTCCTTTGAACATTAAGAAGTGTATATTTTCCACACCCTTTGGAATTTTTTTGGGACACATCATCTGTAAATAAGGCTTGCTAGTGGATCCTACTAAGGTAGTTGTTATTTTGGGCTTAGAAGATCCTACTAGCCAGAGTGAGGTGTGTGGATTCTTGGGGCACATGGGTTATTACAGAAATTTTATCAAGGGATATGCCAAGATCACCACGCCCTTAGAAGAATTACTCAGGGGAAAAGGAAAGTTCTATTGGGGTGAGGCACAACAGTGTGCGTTTGACACACTGAAGGAAAGGCTTACTAACAATGCCTATTTTGTGCTTTCCTTCATGGTCCAAGCCTTTTCACGTTCATGTAGATGCCTCTGGCATGACCATTGGTGTTGTATTAGCTCAGCCTGGAGAAGGGATTGTTGATCATCCTATTTTATTTGCTAGCAGAAAGTTGACTCCAACATAGAACAAAATTATACAACGATAGAGCGTGAGGCCTTGTCTATGATCTACACACTCCATAAGTTTTGACAATATTTTGCTGGCTACACCTTTCATCTTTTATACAAACCACATGGCATTGAAGTACTTGGTGAACAAGCCCATTTTACAGGGGCACATATGTTGTTGGGTACTGTTATTTTAGGAGTTCAATTTTACGGTGGTGGTTAAGCCCAGGTAAGAGAAATTCTTGGTCTAGACCATTTATCAAGGATTCAATCAGGAGAGGACATGTAGAGCATTGAGGACACAATTCCAGATGCATAATTTGTTCAGGTTGAACCACATGTGCCTTAAGAACTTGGAGGATATTGTTGTCTTTTTATGCACAAGTGTGGCACATGAGGGAATGAAGGCCTTAGAAAAGAAAACAACTTGATATTCACGCCGTACCTTACATGTTGATCAGTGGAGACTTATACAAGTTAGGTCATGATGAACTTTTTACGTTGGTGTGTACTTGAGCATGAGTGAGAAGTAATTATGGTAGAGGCTCATGTTGGTATTACAGGTGGACACTATGTAGGGGATGCCACCTGCGCACAAGATTCTACTAGCTAGTCTATGGTGGGAAACATTATACAAGGATTGTAAAGCATATTGTAAGGAATGTGACCATTTTCAGCACCTTGGAAAGCCTGGGCAATGAGATGAAATGCCTTTGAGGCCTATTACTAGTGCAGAGCCTTTTGAGAAGTGGGCAATTGACTTTGTGGGCCCTATTTCCCTAGCCATGTGCAAGGACATGATCATGCTATATTATAACTTGTACATATTATCTTACAAGGTGGGTAGAAGTGGCGCCTATAAAGGATTGCACTACAGCTACAACAACAAGGTTTTTGTGGGAAAATATTATTAGCATATATGGCTGCCCTTTAAGTTTAACAAGTGATAGGGGTACTCATTTCCTTAATGAGACTATCAGGATATTATTGGATGAATTTATGGTTGCACACCATAGGAAAACCCCTTATCACCCTTAAGAAAATGGAACTGTTGAGGCCTTCAACAAGATATTGAGCCATACCTTGACCAAAAATTGTGATGTTGGAAGGAGAGATTGGGATGACAAGGTTTCTGCAGTACTTTGGTGCATACAGGACAACCTACAAGAGGTTGAATAAATCAACACCCTTTCAGCTGGTGTTTGGCACAGAGGTAGTTCTCCCCATGGAATTCATGTTACCTTCTTTGCATATTGTGCACGTAGGAGGTATGGCTGATGAACAAGCATTGGAAGAATGTATTGAAAAATTGAT
This sequence comes from Taxus chinensis, assembly GCA_019776745.2. Classification (NCBI taxonomy): domain Eukaryota; kingdom Viridiplantae; phylum Streptophyta; class Pinopsida; order Cupressales; family Taxaceae; genus Taxus; species Taxus chinensis. The sequence goes on from CM034150.1 coordinate 883,051,635, forward strand.
GCAGTTGGATGAAAGGCGTGCCATAGACAAGATGGATTCAGAAGAAATAAAAATCCATGCAGAAGGCATGGCATGACAGGAACATCAAGGATAAGAAGCTTGAGGTTGGGAAAATGGTACTTCTATATGATTCAAAGTTTTTGTGTGCCACCCTAGAAAGCTTAAGGTGAATCATTGGTTGGGACCATATGTTATCACTTATATACTTGATTCAGGTTCTTTCCAGTTAGAGGTGCTGGATGGAACACAGTTGCCCGATTACTTCAATAGGAGTAGGCTGAAGCCCTACTATAAATAAGTCTTCTTGGTGTTTGTAATAAGGTAGTATTTGCCACTTAGATTAGGTTTCCATTAATGCATTTCCTTTATGTGTGTTTCCTTCATCGTTGTTATGCTTTGTCAATTTAGTTCAGTGTTTTGTGTAATAAGCATGCTTACACGCTAAGAAGATGATTAAAATTTAAGTGTTTTCATGTGTAGAGGACCATGCATACCCTTAGTGTGGGGTGGTTTATATACAGGGTTCATTACCAAGTTGAATATAGTTGATTGTCATCTGAAGATGGGTATGCATAAGGAAACTTTTGTGCAGGTGCTTTTTGGAAGGGTGCAAATAGAAAAAAAAAATCTCCTAAATGAAGACCATGAATGGAAAAATGGATGCACACAGTATAACATGAGGTAGGTTGCACCAGTGGAAACTACTTGGAAGAAGACGCAGTGGCGAAGTAATTCGGCACATGAGGGCACACGAAGGAGGTCTGTGGCCTTAGAAGTAGAAGGCATGCCAGAAGGTTATGACTATGGTGCGGAAATGAGCAAGCGCATAAAATTTGACAAATGATGAATTAATGCTGGGTATCGGTGGTAGGTGAAGGAGTAATAAATGTGATAAATTTTTCAAAAATCTATATAAGGAAGGGTTGTGAGGCCATTTTTACCTTTATGATTACAAATTTTGAGCGAGTTTTGTTTGTGAGTGAGCTAGAAAACATGGTGGTAAAGTACGAAGAGCTACAAAAGTAGATGGTGATATCATATTTATGCATAGGATTGACTTGCACTCCTTTTGGAAAAAGAGTTTGAGAAAAGAAAAGGCATATAGGGAGGATAAATCAAGAGCTAGGGTTTGGATTGAAGCTAGGGCATGTAGTTTCGAGATAGGGCAGGCGGATTGAAATTATAGAGCTCATAAGAGGTAAAAAGCTAGCACCTTTTTAAGTTGTTATGGCACCCAAACGAGCACCTGGAGCTGGTACAAGGGGAAGAAGAAAAAGGAAGTTAAAATCAAAGTGGAAGATACCCCTAAGAGCATATTTTCTGAAATGCAGTACCCAAAAGGGGTTCTCATGGGTTGTGACTTGGGATTCACACATTCATCACTATAAGGTCAATGACTACAATCATAGGAATAAGGATACTAAGGAGGAACTGGAGAAATTACTGGTAGTAAAGACCAATAAGAGAACAACTGATGATATGGTGGTCTACGATGACATGCAAGAAAATTTTTTTTGACCAAGGTAGGAGTGTTGCAGTTGTATGAGCTTCCATATTTTGGAAAACCTGAAAAGCTATATCAATGGCTTATGAGTAGAGTCATGAGGACTTCTTCTATTTTTCTAGGCGTCGAATGAGGATCACCATGCCTTTGATTGCAAGTTTGACAGGGCTGAAGGAGTTCGGGTGTTGAGCTTAGTAGCGACCTCACTGATAAGGAGGCCATAGAAAAGATAAAGAAGGAGCTTGGGTACACCAAAGGAGGTGCAATGAGATGGACATACCTAAGTTATAGAAGTATCCAATCATTTAGGCAGCAACCCATCTTCTGATAAAGATGAAAAATCAAGAGCGCTGGTCTCAGGTCAACAAGGTTTGGCTTCATGTTGCACGCACAAGATGAAAGAAGGTGTTGTATACAACTTGTCAAATTTCATTGCTGAGACAATCATTGAAGAAGTGCAAGGAAGGTGAGAAAATTAGTTTTGGTGCTATACTCATGTCATTGGTTTTTGTCAAAATTGGGGTGCCCAATGGGCCAGGAAAATGTATGGCAGTTTTTTGACAGAAAAGAAGTCCTTGGCGAGAAATATTTTCCAAGTATACTTGTGATGGATCAATGAGTGGACCCTTCAAGCAAAGGGCATAAATGTGGTATGAGTGCTTGCGTGCTGCATTTTAGGAGGAGTGGAGAATACCAAAGGATCTTTCAATGGTAGTAGGAAAATAAGTCCAGATTGCAGTGTACCAACACTTTTGTCATTGGGTGCTTTGGGATGAAGGATGGAAAATGGAGACCTTGGTGCAAGCTACCATACACCTTCACAACGTGTTATTTCTAGGCATCTGTACATAGGTTCTTAGATGCGCACAGACTGGTTTTTTAATGTTGATAAGGTGGATTGTGACTACCACACACTAAGGAAGTCTTATGTGTATCTAGGTAAGACTGCTTACATTGAAATAATGATATCAGATGACACTAATATGAAGGTTATAAGTTTGGATTTTGGGAAATTGGGTATGACCCTTGTATATATATATTTGAATCCTAAGTTGCAAAATGAAAAGTATTTAGAGAATGAGTTCATATAGCCGAAGCTATAAAATGGCAAGTATTTGGAGAATGAACTCAAGGTTCCAAGGAAACCTAAGGGAAAACATATTGTGGGTACCTTGGAACAAGAGGAGGATCCAGATGTTGGAGAAGAAGAGGAACTACATGAATATAGTGGTGGTTTAGAGCATAGGGGTCATAAGCAGCCCACTAATGAGAAGGAAAGCGAGCACTCAGCTACTCCTCCACTACAACAAGAAGAAGCGGTATTGGAAATAGGGTGTGGTAGAAATAGATGTGGAACATACTGCTGAGGATAAACAATTCAACAGAGTGTTCAAAAGAATAAGGACTCAGGGTGCGGGGTCATCACAACCATTGAGAAGGTCACATCATATTTTTCTACAAAAAGTAGAGCCAGAGAATAAGAAAAGGAGAAAGCTAAAGGTTAAGGATGGAGAGGAGGATTATTCTAGAGAAAGTGAGTTAGGTACACCAGTGTAGCCTAAGGATATAGGGGAGCCTCATAATGAGGAGATGAAGAATAATGAGGAGGGGTAGAAAGAAACAAAAGTAGAAAAGGGTGAAGGCCCAAGTCTGGATTCAGACACCTAGGTTCTTAAGGGAAAAATAATGAGGGAGGAGAAATAAGGTGAAGACTATATGACTCCCACGGTTGGATATGTGGATGACACCAGCAAGATCATACATGCACGCTTCCAGATTACTATGGAACCTAAGGACTTATATGGTTGGGAGTTGATGGATGAGGAGATGGAAAACGCATGCACCCAAAAGTAGCTATCATGGTCAATGGAGACTCATATGGATGAGCCTAACTTCGATGTATGCAAAGAGTCATGTGTTTTGAGAAAAATGAAAAAGCCCCCCCATATATAACATGTGAACGTTAAGTAAACTATTATGTTAGATGAACAAGTGAGAAATTCCTTCGTAAAGGTATCTACAGAGGTTATGCTCAGTAACATAGAAAAAGTGGCAAAAATTAGAGCGTTGATGGATGACAACAAGGATTGGGATGCAGAAATAAAGTGCCTCACAGAAGAGAAGGAAAAGGCCAAGGAAAAGATAGAATCATTGATCGGTATGGCCGAGGAGATTTGTGATTATATTTTTAAGGTAAGGCCACATCTGGAATCTCAAGTTCTAGAAAAAAATCCTTTTGTAATGCACTATATACACACACTTGTAAACTGGTCATAAATGATGGTCCCATGCGTATGCCCTCACCAAAAGACCCTACCAAGGAAGCAACAAGGATAAAAGCCACCATTTCTAGAAAAATTGGGAGTTATGAGTCATTGTTACAAGACTTAAGAGATGAATTAAAGAAGGCAGATCAGGTGTTGAACATGTGCACAGCACCAGATGTAATTGTTAGGACGAGAAAAATTATAGAAGATAATAAAGTCCTAAAATCCATGAAGAATGAGACAATTGGGCTTGCGGAGAGACTTTATTTGGTGGAAGAGAAGCGAAAAGCACTTACAAGTTCCCAAGAACCACATGAAAATAAGTTGAAGGAGATAGGAAACTAGTTGCTTGGAAGATGGACTATATGGAGAGCATGATTTCTAGTATGGAAAATATTTGTAAAATCTTGCATAATGAAAAAGATAACATGACTCAAGATGAGCTAGATACCATAGTCATAGATATTTGGGACAAAATAGGTGAGGCCTTGAGTGATTGGCATGTATTGGAGGCATAAGTTAAGAATGAGTGTCAAGAATTAATACTACCTATTGAGGAGGAGAGTGTTGAATGATATCTCATTCTTTTTTATCAAGTATTTTTTTATACCTTCATTCATTATTCTTTATTCTTATAGAGATAAGTTGGTATTACCCATTTCCGAGGGTGGAAATGCAATTAGTGTGGGGTAATGTTGAGAAGATGAAATATATCTCAAGGATGAAAGCGTGGAAGATTTGGGCGCGTAGGAACAGGGCGCGTAAGAAGGCACATAATCATAGTAGAACATGAGCGCGGTCAGAAATAGTTAGAAATAGTAATTTTCCACTTTTTTATAGGTCATAGCTATTTTTGGACATGGAGTGCGGAGTACACAAAGATATGAAGACTTGTAGTACACGTAAGGCTATTTTGGGAGTTACAACAGTTTGAAGTGCCATGCAGAGGTTCTTGGTCTAATTAATAGGATCTGTACTAGGAGTTAACTAATAGAATATCTATTATTAGCACTTGTCATGCTTTTTTATTATCTTGCAAAGGCACATGGCTATTATTAGCATGTAGCCTATTTTTGGAAGGTGCATGGGTGGTGAAGGGAAAGTCCCCACCCCTATATATATGTATTGATTTGACATGTTTTGGAGAGACTGGTTATTGTAGAGTTATTAATGTAGATTTGTACAGCGTGCATGACTCATGATGAAATTGGACTATTGATGTATGAATCTTCTATGTTTTGCACTATTTAATATAATGGATCATATTGGCTAGTTATTGGTGTTAGATGTGACTAAATATGGTTCTTACATGGTAAATCTCATTTTGATCATTGTTTAGTCAATCGTTCATATGGTTTAGATCTAGATTTGGTTTATGCATCTGTGGATTATTTACTATCTGTTATAAATCTGGATATATACATATGCAATCATGATAACATTCTGGATAAGCAACTCTAAAGTAGGACCAGGTACCCTTGCACGCTTTGGGTGTGCACTCATTTCTCGGTGAGTGATGTGTCTACGTGCCTTGGGTTATTTGTAGTGAATTCTAGGCTACATCAGTGCAGAAAAGGTGGGGTTGTGGGGAATAAGGAGCCTGAAGGAACTCGGGACACATGGGACACAAAATGCCAAAGTTTCTGCAACACAAAGGGGACTTAGACAAATTTTATATGATAGGTTGCGGGTCAACAAGGCTTATGGGGAATCGAGGAATAAGGAGACTGGAGAGCCATGGGACATGTGGGACATCAAAACCCAAAACACCTGCACTACACATAAAAATACTCAAACTCAAAAATGTTTTAAAATTGGCTAACTGTTGGGGCACTTTCCTTGTTTGGTAGAATTGTATAAAGCACGCAAACACCCATACCAAAATTATTGAAAATTTGAAAAAAAAATACACAGATTTTGGGGAGGTGACAACACATTGGTACTGAAGACACACCCAAGGAGGCCATTATTGGTGATTACTGGTCAGAGGAAGAGGTAACAAAGATCATTGAGTTTTTTCCTGACTTCCAAATTTTTTTCCCGTGTGGTTACTATGAGTTGAAAGGAGTGCACCCCTCATTGGGAGAAATGAATATTAAGCTAAATGAAGGTGTGCACCCAGTTTAGAAGAGGCCTATAGGATGAATTTGAAATTGCACATAAAGGTCAAGGAAGAGATTGATAAGATGCTTAAGTCTGGTATCATTGATCCTATTGAAGAATCTAAGTGGGTTAGCCTCATGGTAATGAGTATTAATAAATATGGGAGGATCAAGATCTATGTAGACTATAGAGAGGTTAACGCCACATGAATCATAGATCATTTTCCCACCCTATTTACCGAGGATATCCTTGAAGGATTCACAAGACATGAGATCTATAGTTTTACACATGGATATTTATGTTATCATCAAGTGTGCATTATGCCATAAGACCAAGAAAAGACCACTTTTACCACTGAGTGGGGAAGTTTTTCATATACCATTATGCCATTTGGATTAAATAATGCACCCACTGTGTTTTCATGTATTTTTGTCGAGGCCTTTCATAACTTCATTCACGAGTTATTGTAGGTGTACCTACACGATTATATTATTTATGGGTTAGTTAAAGATCATTGTGATAATTTGAGGTTGATGTTTGAAAGATGCAGGAAATTGAGCATTTCTCTTAATATTAAGTGTATTTTTGCTACACCTTTCAGAAATTTTCTTGGGCACATCATTTGCAATGATGGATTGTTGGTAGACCCAGCTAAGATAACTTTGATTTTGGGTTTAGAAGAGCATACCAATCAAAATGAAGTGTGCGTATTTTTGGGGCATATTGGATACTATAGAAAATTTATTAAGGGATATGCAAATATTTATGTGCCCTTGGAAGAGTTTCTCAAGGAGAAAGGGACATTTCATTAGGGTGATGCATAAAAGCAGATGTTTGAGACATTTAAGAAGAAGGTCACCGCTGCATCGATCTTGCACTCCTTCCTAGAATAAACCCTTTCATTTACATGTTGATGCTTATGGCATGATGATTAGTGTAGTATTAGCACAACCTTTAGATATTAATGTGGATCATCCCATATGATTTACAAGTAGGAAGTTGACACCGGAAGAGAAGAATTATACTACAATAGAGCACGAGGCATTTTCTATGATCTATGCACTTCATAAGTTGAAAATACTTGTTAGCTACACCATTTATTTTCAATATAGATCATATGGAATTGAAATATTTTGTCAATAAGCCTATTTTGCAAGGGCACATCTACATGTGGATACTTCTCTTCCAAGAATTTAATTTCATAGTTTTCAAACCAAGCAAGAGCAATTCTGGGACTGGTCACTTATCAAGAATAAATTCTTGCGAGGATGCATAGAGTATTGAGGATATAATGTATAATGTGTAGTTATTTATTTTGAACCATGTACCCATAGACTTGGAGGACATAGCAGTATTTTTGCACACTAGTTGGCTCCTGAAGGCATGAAGACCCTGGAGAAAAAGTAGCTTATTATATACACAACACCTTATCAGTTGATTGGAGGAGACTTGTAAAAAATGGGTAGAGACGAGATATAGTGTCGATTTTTTCTTGAGCATGAGCACGTGTAGTATTTTATTTCACCTAAATTATATGCATGCAAGCACTTCATTCAGAATAATTGAATGCTCACCCGAATTACACGTAGCTACTAGGTCCCTCCTTTATATTTTTTTGTCAAGATGTTAGCGTTCATATCCATAATGGTATTCTGTCAAGCATCTATTCAACACACTAAACCATTGCATATATTCAATTGGGAACACATGTAATAAGGAAACAATAACTATAGTTGAACCATACCAAATATTGATTGCATAAATACATCTCCATACTAAGATACATCAATGACCATAATCTAACCACAATTATCCATTAATCTCCAAAAATAACTACATAACAAGAAGTTGTTACATAAAACACAAATACATATTCATGTGCACAAATACAACAAATTAGCATAACCATAACATATAGAACATGCTCTATAACCAATCGTAAGTCAATAATTTATAGGGGTGGAGACTTTCACTTCACCACCCATGCACTTCCTAATAATATGCATGCTCAAAATAGCCATGTGTACTTACATGCATGCTTTACAAAAAAATTAATAGCTAGACTCATTCATTTCCTCTCTCCAAAAATAGACAATACTTGCTCTCCAAGGTATCCTTTCTATGATGAGCACTCTAATTCTATTTTTAGTCTGTTCTCAGAAAATGGCTAAGTCCTTAATTTGCATTCCTGTGTTGTCCCGTGCATAATCTTGTTCCTCATACATGTGTGTCATCCTAAACACTTATCAAAACCCCTCTGCATGTTCACATTCTTATGCATCAACCTTCATCCACCTTGATACTTAGCCAATTCTAGCAACCAACATTACCCCACACTAGGTATGTTGTTTTTCCTTGGAAACACTGGAAACTGTCGTGCAAAAATAATACTAGTATACCCATTATGAATCAAAGAATGAAGGATAAAGAATACGAATTGTACCAAAGTATGAAAGAATCAGTCCTCCTTAGGTGGAAGTAGGATTGGAAATTCCTTAACCAAAATTTTATTTAGATCTCTCTGCTCGTCTAACTCTTTAGTCGCCTTGACTAGCGCAACATCAACTAAATTAAGAACCTCTATAGGATTCAACTCATCAATCCTCCCTTTCAGTTCTTCAATGAATCCTTTCATTTACTTTTTTGTGTTGTCCAACACATCCATCATGTGCATAACTTGAGGTAAAATTTGCTTTAATCTATCCTTATATGCACTCTTCAGGATCGTTGACTATCCCTCTTTTGTTCTACCTTTGCATGAAAATTTTCCCTTTCTGCCCTATTATGTCTCATGTTGGCATGGATTTCCTTCAAATCTACCTCATCCCTAATGTTCGGAATGCTTACTACCTAGTCAAAATCTTGGCAGTGGTAAAAAATAAACCCTACCTTTTCTGTAGCCTTCTTAGTGTCTTATGCTAGTGCATCATATTATGTGAGGTGTTCTTCGACTTGTTCTCTATCAATTTTCTAATTTTGTGCCAATACTTCTTCTATGGACTCTATTGCAATGACCTCATTATCATGTGTGATCATGCATGTCAAGTCCTCTAAAAAATGAAGTGTAATTTCATAAGAAGGTTGGACTTGGTAAAGCATATTCAGGCGCATGAGTGTAATTACATTTGCAATGAATTTTTCCTTCTTATATGTGGCACTTTTCCAACCCTTATCTTCACTAAGCTCTTTCTTCATCCTCATAATTTCTTGATCTTTCTTCTCAAGCTCCTTATCATTTTTCTTTATCTCCTCTTTCTTCTCTCCTAAATCCTTGCGCATATTCCTTATGTGGTAGTCTTTATCAAAAAGTCACACCCCTCTATATGCTGATAGTTTATTAAGCATGGTACATGCTTGTTCATCTGTGAGCACCTGCGCATCAACTATCGGGTATGCTTCCCTTGGCTTAGACTTAAGTCTATTTTTTATTATCACTTGCACACTAACCTCGAATTCCAGCTCTTTCATGTCTGAATGAAATTCCCAGGAGAGCATCTTCCTTGTACATGGCAATGCTTGTTCCTTCTTAAAGAATTACCAATAGAAGAGATCTTCTATTTCCACTATGATCATATATCTCATGTGAATAACTTTGCTAGGATCATCATCATACTACATCATAGGGACCTTGGGTGTGTGTCTTGGCTTCCTTTTCTTCCCATGGGTCCCTTTTGGAAAACTCAGTGCAAAGGTGTTCTCTGCGCCACCTAGTTCTTCAATACTCTTTTCTTCTCCTTCTCTGCACTCAATATCTTATTCAAAGCACCACAATGTGCTCTACCTCTTTATCAATATAGTGCTCAACTTCAGGCTCAATTGTGTGCTCAAATCGATGCTCCTTAGTAGACTCCTAACCCGCCTCCAAAATCTTAGTAAAAGGCACTTCATGGCCTTCTTCTTTTGGATCATTAAGTGTGATTCATCTAAAATGTGATATTATATCCTAATCTAAAGTTATACAAAACAATAAATAACAGCTAAATAAAATAAATAAAGTGATCCAAGAAACTAAGTAAATAGAAATGTAAACTCCTAATGTGTGAGAAGGGTTAGGAATTCCTTAGTTGATTCAACAAAGGTGTGATGTTGTGTCACATTGTGAAACAAGAAAATAGGAGGAGAAAATGACCACACAGAATCCTTAGAAAGCAAAGATCCAAGCTCCCTGACTAGACTAGGGTAGAGAGGGATATGGGCACATATGGGTGCCCTGGTTTGAGATTTGGGTGCCTTGGTATTTGGAAATAGTTTGAAACCCTCCTTTGAGGTTTCGTTGGATGATTGATTGTATTTTATTTCTATTGCACTAGCTTTGTTGAACTGTGCTGGATGTCTTTACAAACTGAAGATGAAGGAGAGACCTGCAAAACCCCAAGACAAGTATCAAACCACTAAAAATGAAATATGAAAATGAAGGGGTCAGACTTTCCTCAATGGTCACAATGGTGGAATTACTAACTGAGTGTTGCACTACATCTCAGACCTGATGTAGTTCTATGTGTATGTGTACAAATCATGCCCTAGGTTTCTATTTTACTAGTTACACTTTGTGAAGTACCGAGAAAATAACTAGATGTAGAATATAGTAAATGTGTGCATGGAAATAACAAACTCCCTTCCTATGAAGTGTGATGTAAAAGAACCAGCCTTGTGTGCCTTGTGATGGAGCTAGATGGATGCAAATGTAGATTTATGTGCCTTTGAAATATGCAACTCTAGATTGTGATAGTAGATGCTTAGTGATCTGGTCCATCATTATGGTCTCATAACTTTATATTTATATGGTTCTCTTGTACTAATTTTGTAATTAACCCTGAAAAGGCCAACCACTAAAAATATGAAAATATCAAATGGCTAGAAAATGCCCAAAATATGGAAGCACAGTACAAAGAGGATCAGGGCACCCAGAGGGGACCAAGGTGCCTAGGGTGCCCCATTCTTGGTTGAGCACCCTAGTCAGGAATATGAATAACACATAATGAAAAAATGGACTGGGAAATTATAATCAAAGGATCAAAAGTGACGAAAAAAAGCAAAGTAAAATGGCCAAAGGACATAGGTTAATTAGTACTTTATTCACTCAAAAACCATATGAATAGTAGTATGAGACTGAGACTAAATATTGACTCAAAGTGCGTGATTTAGTGACTACATAGTGGAATATCCTCATAATACGCATTGCACACTTCCATATCTAACTCTTCAATTTCATGCACTAGGGGGTATTTCTAAAACACTTCCTCTTCTTCATCTCTTAGCCCCTTCATCCCTCATGACCTCCTTTGTGTCTTCGTTGGACACAATATTTTGTTTCTTCTTTACTAGGGAATTTTTTTTTGGTGGTTTCTTCGTGCTTTCACTCAGTTCTGACTCCTTTCATGCTAGTGTCTTCTTTTTAGTTACACTCTGAACAGGAGATTCATCTTCTCTTCCGTCTTCCTCACTGGAAGGAGGATTTTCCTTACACATTCTTTTCATCCCCGTCTTCTTCCCTATGGGATCTTCTAGAATCACTAAATCATCCTCCACATACTTTATGTCCACTCTTCTCAACTTCAAGTAGATATAGACCTTTGCCACTTCTAGATTAGCAATTACCAAAGTGGTAGACTTGGTCATATTGATACCATCTAATATAAACATCTTCTCATATATGCTCTTATTTTTATAGAAAAGTTACTTACATAAAGTATGATACTCATAGTCCACCTTATCAATGTCAAATCTCATTTTTTGTACCTTGGTGAATCTGTTCACTGCAGTCTGTAAATAAGGTGTTGTGAAAGAAAAAAGAATTTTACACCAAGGACCCTTCAACCCATCTTTCAAATATAACCATACAATGAAAAAGTGTTGGTAAACAATAAACTCACCCTTTCCTTTCAAGTACGTTGGTAGTTAACTTGGAATGTGTCATTCTACTCCAAATACCTCGTACATCCTTTTATACCATTTATCTCCATTGGCCTTATATGCTGGAGTGATATTACTATCACATGTGTAGTTATTAAATATTTTCACAAGGGATGTGTTTTACTTGGGGAAATCCCATATGCTTTCCTTAGGCCCATCAGGTACCCCTCACTCCAAGAAAACAATCAACAGTATGATGTTTTCAAACGTATTCTTGTCCTCTGCACCTACCTCCTCAATAATTTCCTTGGCTATAAATCCAGCAAGATTATTGTTGTCTCCAGAAAACCACTTTTGATTTTCCAAGTTAAATTTTAAATCTCAAGCTCTTTCCCTCTTTAAGTATTTAAGCCAAGTTGAAAGTTTGAAGAGATTGAAAATCTCATGCCCCAAAGTTGTTTCAAATCCCCAGTCTACTTGTTTTGATAAATTTTCCATTTCCCTGTCTAGACGCATGAAAAATTTATTGTTGTCCTTATTTGAATAAAATTATCAACTTTTTTGGGCCCTTTAGATCTTCGGAACTTGTATTTTTTTTTAACTCCTCGGCTCATGAAAGAAATTTGAAAATTGGGTGTGAAATGATGGAGTTTTCTTCTCTTCATTTTTTTCCACAGTCGGGAGTGACAAGCAGACCTTCCCTTTCAAATTTTACCTCAGCATCCATAGTGATACGTGGTTGGATGTGGTTTGGTCATATTTCAAAATCCATCAAAATTAGCCACGCTTCCAAACAACGCAACTCTAGGGGTAGGGTCCAAGGGACAGTCTTCAATTAAGCATAGGATTTCCACATGTCCCAGGTAAAAATAAAGGTAAAATAGGATAAAATTGGCTAAGTATGGAAGGCTCAGTAGATGGCTCCATGTGTCATAAGGTTGTAATTCTGAAGGTGGGGCAGAAATGGCCAATTACCAAATCAGCACCAGATCACCACATGTTTGGAGTCAATAGAGAGCTAGAGTTGTCTATTGAAAATTATAACCCTGGTGGAAGGAGACACATGTTAGCCTGACATAATTTTAGAAGGTGCTTCCAAAGCAGAAACTCAAATCAGCACCAGATCTCCACATGTCAAGGGGTCAACATGAGTCAAACAAGAACAGAGCCCAAATCAGCTAAGTATGAAGGAACCGGCAGATCTCTCCAAGCGTCAGCCTGATGTAACTTCAAAGACAAAAAACTAGAGGCATGTTACAAATGAGTGTTGGCCCGCCACTTGTCCAGGGTCAGATATATGGCTCCATAAAACAAAAGGTGGATAGTCAAATCATCTGTAGTCCCATTCCAATAAATTCCTTCCATGTGGGTGACCCAGATTTAAAGTTGTAAAAGAAAATCGAACGGCCCATGCTTTAACTGGAAAAATAATGTAACGCCTGAGTAATTTAAAAAAAATTATTTCCACCATAAGCATTCCTCTGTGAATCAAGAATTTTAAGGGGTACGAAAAGTTAGAATAGGTTGTAACTGTTTCTTGCATGCCCGAGGAAGTGTAACCGCTTCTTGTAGATTATATCATGGAATCTAAGGGTCATTGTAAAGGGCTGGAAAATTGATCTAAAAAATAACTCACAAGTGCATTGTACTCCGAGAAAGAAAAGGAGTCAGCCATTTTTTCTTCCATTTCCCCCTTTCTCTCAATTTCTTCCATTTCTCCATGATGTATAACCTCTGATCAAGCATCAATACAAGAAGAAGGATTTTATAGCCTCTTTGATGAGTATATTTTAGAAACTTTGAATTCACAATCTTATCTCGTCTTGTTGCCATCTGCAGGGTTGTTTCTTCCCATGAATGCATGTGTTAAATTTTCTAACTAATGTGTGCAGGAATATGATTTCCTACCTGCAACATTAGTGTTCCCCTATCTCATTTCTCACTCCCTTTCCCACCTTTATAAAAAGGCTTCCCCCCTTTGCAGATAACTACAAGCATTTGCCGCAGGGTCAGTGGAGTGCCCCTGTCGGATCCCCGATTAAGAGGCCACCGCAATAATCCACATTATCTCATGCATGCATATACGGTAGCTGCATCGGTTAAGTAGAGGGACTTATATTCCTAGAGTGTTGGCAATATAACCACCAATTTGTCCCTGACAAATTTTCTCACCAACAATTATATATGGTGCCTTCTGATATCTTCTTTGCAATATGGAGCCACTGCTTGTTCAATTGGCCCCATATTTCCTATACATTCAACTTTGTGAGAAAACACATGGCCATTCTGATAACAGGATCATCTAGTTTAGAGATGTTTATAGCATGCCCTCCAGGTTGATAGTTCATTACTTCAGCATTCTTATTTACTTCCATCATCCAAATTCACTAGAATCTTTGTCCCTATGTTGTGGAGGCCATTACATTTTCCAATCAAATATGTGGTAAGACACATCCTCCTTCCAATAAAATAGAAGAAATCTTTGTGAACACAGGACATCAACCAGATATAGCCACTTAGATTTTCCAAAGTAGGGGAGTTCATATAGCTGAATAAATCCCACGTTCTGCAAGATTTGATGCCCCTCATCATCATAAATCAACTTATCATCTATGGTTCCCTCTTTTTTCCTTCGAATCAGCTCGAATTTTATCTTATTTGTGTTTACATCAGTCTGATGGTTATAATCACTAATTTTCATCTTGCAGACATGCAAAACCCAACCTTTCCACAGAAGCACTCCATCTAGGTATTACATCTTTGAATACCACTCCTCATGTACATCTTTGACCACCATGGGCTTCTCCTTTCCCTTTCCTTTTCCATTTCCTTTTGGTTCCTAGGTGCCATTACACTCTCTAATACCAACCTTCACAATAGTTATCCTTATGTGCATTAATTATCCTTCCACGCAAGATACTTTGCTTTCTCAAGAGCTCCAAGGAATTATTCCCTAACTCACCAATTTTAACCACAAAGAACTCTGCAAACCATAAATTTTGTAGATTCTGAAAACCATTACTTAATAGACAACTTCCACACCTTACTTAAGCCTCTAACTTCCCTTTGTAGGAGATCTACTTCCAAGTTTTATGTTTTCACGATATGGGTCACTCATTTTTTCATGATTCACACTTGACTTCGCTTGATTTCACACAAATTCACTCTTGAAACCACACAATGTTTTCACCAGGTAAGGTAAAAATGAATCTACCCTGATGCCTTTTTTATAGATTTTCAAAAACAAATCCACATTAAATGCTTGCCACCAACCACCATACAATAGATTTAAATCTACTTTTTCTATTTTCTCACACTTTTCTCATTGCTTTCCTTTGCACTATGTAGTTATAACCTTCTGGGGTGTGTACTACTCTCTAGGCCACATACCTCCTTTCACATGCTTCCCTATGCCATAATACATAATCCTCTATGTCGTATATCAAGTATTTTATCATGCCACTACCTACCTTGCGCTACACTATGTGATCCCTTTTCTACGCATGGTTTTTAATCCTAAGAAATTTCTTAATTATCACCATCCTTATCATTTCTTATGACACCTTTTTCTCATGCACGTACCCTACAAATTTTACACTTTCCTTCTTCCAACACATGCATATCCTTATTCACTTCAACATGCCCGCAAACACCATTAAGGTCTCCTTTCGTGCATTTTTTCCTAGTTCACCCCACACTAAAAGTATGTGCGGTCTTCTACATATAAACTCAATAGAAAATAATCAGCTTCCTATGCGCAAGCATGCTTATTATAAATAAACAAAGAAATAAAACTATAAATCAAGAGAAACAACTGGAAATAAAAACATGAAAGGGAAACCTAAACTAAATGGAAATACTACCTTATTACAAACACCAAGAATATTTATTTATAGTAGCGCTTCATCCTAATCCCATTGAAATATTCGAGAAACATGGTTCCATCCAGTGCCTACAATTAACATGTGTGTGATTCAAGTATCTTGGTTACTACAAAACTCCCCAAAAACTACACCTTCAACTTCCCTGGGTAGCATGCAAGCTTGGAGTCATAGAGAAGGACCATCTTTCTAACTTCAAATACCTTGTTCTTAATGTTCCTATCACGTCATTATTTCTATCACACCTCCTCAAACTTATGGCTCTAACGTTAAATGGTGTGCCACTCATCTAGCTACATTAGTTTTTCAATGTGTTATTAAATTGCTTGTTCATCATCAATTCCACCTGCGCGTGCAATATGCAGGGATGGTAACACGAACTCTACGGGTAGTAAAGCTTCCACGCTAAACACAAAATTAAAAGGTATGATCTTATTCAACCTTTTATAGGGTGGTCTTATAAGCCCAAAGAACTACTAACACTTTACCATCCCAATCCTTTCTTCCAACATCCCATTTTTTTTCAATGTTTGTCCCAAGATCTTGTTGAAATATTTTACAGTGTCATTAGCTTGAGGGTGATAAGGGGTGGTTTTATGGTGTGCTACCATAATCTCTACCAATAGAATTCTAATTATCTCATTTAAGAAATGAGGTCCTCTATCCTTATCAAGCTCAATGGACATCCATACCTGTTAATAATGTTTTCCGAAAGAAAGCTTGTTGTTGTAGCTTTCGTACAATCCTTTATAGGAGCATCCTCTTCCTAACTTGATAGATAGTGTTATGCCCATTAAAACAACCCACTTGAGACCCAAGAATCAACCTAGGGTTAGTTAGGAAAATTATGGAATAATTTTTTTTATGTTTAGAAGTGTCCACAACCAGGTTGCAAGACAACAGTTGATACTAACATGTTCTAAAACAAGTCTAGATCACAAGAACATACTTTTCCTTTATTAATGATAATCAAAGGTCACATGGTCTAAATTTTAGGGTTAGAAGTTTCAGTTAGGTTCAGGGGGTAGATTAACACCATACCCACTCTCGAACAGGCTTAGGGTTTCAACTAAATTTTTCTCA
Source organism: Taxus chinensis (assembly GCA_019776745.2). Lineage (NCBI taxonomy): Eukaryota > Viridiplantae > Streptophyta > Pinopsida > Cupressales > Taxaceae > Taxus > Taxus chinensis. Next base: position 883,068,326 of record CM034150.1, read on the forward strand.
CACTTAATGCATTAAAAATTTTCCTAAATCATTCCCATTGGATAGGAAATTCTCTCACCTTTCCAACGATATAAATAATTCCTCCTAACTCCTTATAGAACTCCAGATATGGGCAGGCACACTTTAGGGGTCAAATTTTTCCCAAGGGGACACGTGTCGAGCGGGGAAAGAAGCCCATTTGCCAGGTCAGCAGGTCATGGGGCGGTGTTGGAAAATTTTCCCCCCTGCATGGGTGTAAAGTCAAAATATCTCTCGTGCCTCTGCGGGTCCTCCAGGGACACATGGCTACCTTTGAGTCATCACCGAGAGAAAGGTGGAGCGGCGGAGGTTTAGCGGAGACTTTTCCAAAGGGGAAAAATTCCAATGCGCACTCACACTCCCACGGGTCTGCCAAGCACATGTGGCACTCAGTAGGCCATCGCAGGGATGAAGGAAAGGTAGAGGTGGGTGGCAGAGATAATTTACGGATTTTTCCGAAGGGGGAGATAAGGGGAAAGTTAGGCGAGGGTGGAGGGATTGACACCGAGGCGAGGGCAGGAATGCGAGACAGCAGGAAAATTAATTAAAATTTTCCTAAAGTAAATATTTCAAAGGGAAGAGTGGCAAGGGTCTCCCAACCACCCCTATCACTCCATGTTGCCACATGGCAGCCTATGATAGGTCACGTGCCAGCGGGAAAAAAAATAAAAATTTTCCCAAAACTTAAAAAGGCCCAAGGGTAAAAAGGAAGCCGCGCCTCTGCTACTACCCCATGAGGACACTTGGTAGCCCCTGACTGGATGTGGGCCAACAGAGGAAAGTTTTAAATTTTCCCCAAGAAAAATTTTCAAAAAAATAATTCTAAGGATAATTCGACGGGAAATTTTTGAGCTGCGAGCCCGCTAGGGAAAATTTTCCCAAATTTTCCCGCCAAGGCAGGAAAACTTCAAATTGCCATAACTTGAGCTAGAAAGCTCAGTTTTTGGAAAACAAGGACTTTCTAGAAATCTCTCGATGCCTTCTTTACACAAGAATCATAAATTTTATATTTTTAGAAATTTTAAGAGGTAAATTTTTCAAAAATGATCTGCAGGGTGTTAAATAGCAAACTAGTAATTTTAACTTATAATTTTTTGTTCAATTTGATCTCCTTATTCACTCAACATGCCAAACATACATGGAGGATTATTCTAGGAAGGGTTTAGAATGGTTTAGGAAGGTAAATTTTCTCAATTGAATTCTAGTTTTAAATTTTCCAATAATTGACAGAAAACGACTATGAAAGGGATTGGGTTCGATTTTGTAATGTTTAAATTGTTTTCTTAAGTGTTCTTTGTCAATTTGAGTTCATTTATGTCTTAGCATGCCAAAATATATCATTTTCAAGTTGATTATTGTGTGCAGGGCTGAACTATACATTTTGATTAACTTTATTGCCAATTTTTATATTTACAACAGAGATCTATTTCTTTTAAATCTTTATATCAATTTTATTATTCAATTGTGGTATTTCATTTCTAAACTAATCCAATACATTCATTTGTTTATAAAAAATCCATTCTAAATCAAAAAACAAATAATGAGTTCCATTTTACACATTTCCAAAGACACAAAATATAGCATTATTTCCACGTACATTTCTTCTTTTCCAACAAAGATCTATCTCTTTTGCCATACAATGAACATTGAATTCAATCCAACAATGCATATGAGAGAAGATCTTACAATTATTTATTGGATTCAATTATAAAACTTTACATCTTTCCATGTTTGAATGCAATAATACATTTCTATTTCTTTCTTTCCAATGTATAGAGTAGAATGTAATTGTCTTCCACATTTCGAATATACACTTTCATAATCAATTACATTCATCTTTTCTTCATAAGTATACATCAAAATTTCATCCACATTATAGTGGGAAAGGTTACAATGAAATAATTTTCACAAGGGACTATCAAAACCGCATTTTCCTTTGATCCAGAACAACAACATGCCAGTTTCCTTTTTCTTCCAATTTGATCACAACAAAAGTAGGGGAAAGGCAACGCTCTCCACCCAACCAAGACATCCAATGAAAGGAGAATCCATCCTTCATCATTGGCCCCCAAGTCCCAACCAAAATACAATAAGAGGTGTGATCCAACCCATGGAAACAACTGGCTTCCACAAACACACAACATTCTTTCACATGCATAATTCAATATAAAACACAGTTCACACAAAAATAGCAGTTTACAACCTGCATTTGAAAACAATCAAAACAAAACTCAGGCTTGATCATGCAAGCCAAAGAAGCAAGGTCTATGGGGGAAGCTACTTATGCCTCCCAATGGGAATTAGTCATCCACCTATTACAAACCACCAATAAAATTCAAAACACATTTCCTTATGCCCCCCACAGATTTCCTTATGCCCCCCACAAAGTAAGAAATGAAAGCTATTTCTTTTCCATGGTGGATCCCAAACCTAAACTCCCTCCACAAAATTCTAATGCTAGTGGCATTCCCTTATGCCCCCCACATGGATTCCCCATAGCCTTCTCCTACACCATTCTTAAGGTAGTCTACCCATACAGCCAACAAAAACATAACATCATTCACCATTCACACAACACAATCAAGAAGATAACAACATAAAAGAAGAGTTAAACTCCTACCTCTCCATGGTAGCTTTTATTTCCAAACAACAAGCTTCACTGCCCAAATATAGTCCCAGAACAGCAATCTCCAAGCATGAAAAGTTACTCCAAACTCCTTCCAAAATCAAGAGCTCCAAACACAAGAAAAATGTGCCCCCAATGAAGTTTACAAAATGTTTCAACAACCCAAAACAAGAAAAGAGTTTGAATTATATAGAAGAGGGAAGAGAAGAGGATGATGTGGATCCATGTGGGATGCCACATCACACATCCTCAACTTCAACACAAAAGACAAATTTTCATTCTCTAAGGTACAATAAAGAGGTGGGTGAAAATATGACAATTTACTTGCACACTTCAAAAAGCCCACACCCCAAAGGACTACAAATTAAATAAAATGTAAGAGAGTGCAATCAAAACATGCAACATGATTAATAAAATGCATTATAAAAGCATAAAATCACCTCTCCAACCATAAGTATGGTTGGTAAATTAAATTAAGAGGTATGGGAGAAGTTTTACTTGTCCCACAAGCCTCCAAAAACAGCTCCCAAGGACAATTTCAAATTTCCATGGAGGTGGAGTGTTTCTTACTCCAAAATATGACTTATACAACTCTTACACACAATTACACATCACTTACATATTAAACACAAAGAGCCAACAAATTCCATAATTACTTTTCCATATCCCAATTTGACTTATTTAAATTTTAACCATATGATTTCTCACATTAATCTATCACAACATTAATTAAATAAAAGAGAGGGACACATTACTAATAAAATACATACAACAATAATTAAAAGAAACCACATTAATAAAATACACAAACCCATGGTCACATATAAAGAAACCCCCCCCCCCCATGGGAATCCCTAACAAAAATACAACACACACACTCAAGACATGTTGCCATGGTGACCTTGTTGAATTCGCCTAGAATTCCATTTTGGTTGGTCTCCAATCCCCCAATGTTTGTTGTGATATTTAACCTGCAAAACATGAATACCTCCTTCGGCCTCATGGCCATATTATAACATCCAAAATGAATATAAATATAATAAAAAAATCATCTAAATATGTGAATCACAAAAACATCAAGGCAATTTAACATTATCACATACAATTTATATCAACAACTATGTCATCAAAGTAACAATTGTATCATCCATATATAATGTCCATTTTCTAGAGTCTACTCATAATATCAAAAATCACATGTCCGAACAACATCCATAAAATATCCATATCAAATAGTATATCATCATCCACATATGATTTTCTCTAATAATCATCATGTATCATTTCCAAATCAAGATCAACAATAATCCACGATCAAATGTCTAGCAACATACTAAATCAAAACATAACAATGTCCATAATGAAAATCAACCATATCAAAATAGGTATCAAAAGGTGTCAAAGGGAAGTGGCCACTACAGATAGTCTCTACAAGTTATAATGTAGTGTGTGTGATTCTCACATGCAAGTGGGGCACTTCTCAAAAGGTTGTATGTTGGATATGGTTCTTAAGGGCATATCATCTCTATGTCCAAGCTTTCCAAGGCATTGACAGTGATCACATGCTTTTACATAATCCTTGGTATCCTTATACAACTTCTCCCACCAAAGGCCAACCATGGATTTTACACATTTTCACATCACCTACATAATGCCATCCTATGATACCATCATGATCCTCTTCGATAATAGCTTCGAGGTCATGCTCTAGAACACACTGATACAAAAACTCATCCCTACCCATTTTTTACAAGTCACCTCCAATCAACTGATAAGGCACAACTCGAATAGCAAGCTATTTTTTCTCCAATGTCTTCATTCCCATTAGCACCACCCCACTGCACAAAAATATAGCTATGTCATCCTTATTTATGGGCATGTGGTGTAACCTGAATAACTATGCATTAGGCATAGTATCTTCAATGCTCTGCACATCCTCACCTAAATTTATCCTTGATAGATGATCACGCCCTAAATTACTCTTTCCTAGCTTGACAACTATAAAATCAAACTCTTGAAAAATTATTATCCACCTACAGAGGCATCCTTATAAAACTATATTGTTGACTAAGTACTTCAATTCCATATGATCTATATAAAATAAAATGGAGTAGCCAATAAGTACTATCTGAATTTATGTAGCACGTAGATCATAGGTAATGCTTCACGCTCGGTTGTGGTGTAGTTATGCTATGTGAATTTCAACTTTCTCCTGTAAAAGTAAATAGGATGATCTACAATCCCTTCTCCTGGTTGCTCCAAGAATGTTCTAAGCACCATGCCAGAGTCATCAATATGTACATGAAAAGGATTATCCCATGAAGGAAAGCACAAAATTGGTACAGTGGTAAGCCTTTCCTTTAATGTCTCAAATTACTATTGTTTCACGTCACCCCAATAAAATTTCCCTTTAGCTTTGAGCAACTCTTCTAGTGGTGCAGAAATATTTGCATATCCATTGATAAACTTTCTGTAGTATCAAGTGTGTCCCAGAAATCCACACACTTCACTTTGATTAGAATAAAATTATAGCTATCTTAGTTGGGTCTACCAATAATCCTTCCTTGTAAATGATGTGCCCAAGTAGAGTGCTAAAGGGTGTAGCAAAGATACATTTCTTAATGTTTAGATAAATGCTCAACTACATGCATATCTCAAACATAAGCCTCATACTATCATAGTGATCTTTGACTAAACCATATATTATCTAGTCATTCAAATACACTTACAAGAACTTATGGATGAAGTCTTGAAAATCCTACACAACAATGTGTGAGAACACTACTGATGAATTTTTCAATCCAAAGGGCATAATTGTGTTGGGATTAGCACAAGGTTGTATAGATAATATATATTAGATCCAAGTATTAATGCAATAAAAGTGGATATTCTACCAAAATAAATATACAAAACAAGAGATATAAATCAACATCAAATTTAATGTGGTTCACCCAGTGTGGGCCACATCCACCAAAAAACAAGCCAATCTATTAGCTATCTTGGTTGGGTATACCAGTAATCCTTCCTTGTAAATGATGTGCCCAAGTAGAGTGTTAAAGGGTGTAGCAAAGATACATTTCTTAATGATGAGAGAAATGCTCAACTAACTGCATATCTCAAACATAAGCCTCAAATTATCACAGTGATCTATGACTAAACCATATATTGTCTAGTCATTCAAATACACTTGCAAGAACTTATGAATGAAGTCTTGAAAATCCTACAAAATAATGTGCGAGAACACTGTTGACGCATTTTTCAATCCAAAGGGCATAACTATGTTAGGGTTACCACAAGGTTGTACAAATAATGTATATTAGATATAAGCATACATGCAATAAAAGTAGATATTCTACCAAAAGAAATATACAAAACAAGAGATATAAATCAACTCCATATTTAACTTGGTTCACCCAGTGTGGGCTACATCCACCAAGAAACAAGCCAATTTATTATCCAAATCTTTTAGAATATATACAATAAATATTTACAGCCTTCCACACCTCCACGATGTACATTACTTTATTTCTCTCAAGATTCTCCTTCTTCTCTAAGAAATATCTCTCTCAAAATTATTTCCACAATAATCATTAACTCTCTCTCTCTTGTAACCTTAGCTTTCTAGCTTATAAATACCTTATACAAACTTAGGGCGCTTAGCCATGCAATTACAAACAATAGATCTGACATTAATATTAAAATTAGATCTAATTCTTGTGAGTTAAATAAAACACTCACGCACAAGGTAACCGACACCTTGGTTAGCCTCTAATCTGATGTTAGTTCTCTACTTTGCCTGACCAATCCTGATCATAGGTGACTGATGTCAATCCCTTCATAACCGATGTCTGAGTTACTTATATTTTCCAGCAAGTTGATATAACATGCTACACTAAAGTAATTGAGCTCCACATCTCAACAACCTATCCCACTTCGAGATAACTTACTGCATTATACATGTACAACTGTCATTCTTGGATCCTTTCCTTAGCTTTGTTTCTACCTCTTCAAGTCTCAAACTTGAAGACCAAAAGATGTGGAGTGTAGCTGCTAACTTCTCTTTTGTCTAATGTCTTCGTTAGCATATCCGCAAGAGTTTTCACTCGTATAAATCTTCTTCATTTTCAGTTGTCCATCCTCCAATACCTGTTGTATGAAGTGATACCTCAACTGAATGTGTTTCATTCTAGAATCAAACGTAGAGTTATTTTCCAAATTAATTGCACTATGAGTGTCACTGAATAATTTTCAATCATCATTGCTTCTTTCCTAACTCTTCCATGAACCTTCTCGTCCATATCAGCTCTTTACTAGCCTCTGTAGCTGCAACATACTCTACCTCTATATTAGACAAAGCCACAACCTTCTATTCAATCTCGATATCGAGCTAACTGTCATCCAACCTACTGTGAAAATATATCCAATAGTGCTCCTTCTACCATCTAGGTATCTCTAAACATATCTAAATCAACATAGCCACACAAAGAAATATTTGAATTTCCATAACATAACTGCATGCTAGATGTCCCTCTCAAATACTTGAGTATCCATTGGACTACTTTCCAATGCTCTTTACCTATATTGGCCATAAATCTACTCACAACTTCCCACTGCCAATGCAATGTCTGGTCTAATAAAAACCATAACATACATGAGAACTCCCAAGTTCTGAAGCATATGGTACTCATGTGTCATGTATTTGACCTCCTGCATATGATGAAGGACACTACTATTTTCTCAAATTGAAGTGTTCCAGTCCATAGGTGTACTTACAGGTTTTGAATTCATGCATTTTAAACCTTTCTAACACCTTATAGATATAATCTTCATGAGACAAATAAAATCTATTTTTCTTCCTGTCTCTTATGTATTTTCATGCCAAGGATTCTTTTTACAGCTCTTAAATCCTTCAAATAAAATGTGTGAGATAGCTTTCCCTTAAGCTCACCAAATGTTCTACATACTAGATCCTACAATAAACATATCATCCACATACAATAACAAAATAATATAGCTCCCATTTTCAAGTTTCTTGAAATAAACACAATGATCATATTCACATCTCAAGTAACCATGTTCATGCATGAAACTATCAAACCTCCTGTACCATTTCCTTGGAGCTTGCTTGATCCCATATAGGTTCTTTTTAAAATTACACACTAATTTATCCTTACCCTTAACTTCATATCCAACCAATTGTTGCATATAAATCGCTTCATCCAAATCACCATGAAGGAAATTCATCTTCACATATAGTGGCTCTAAATGCAAATCATGTAATGTAAATATATTGAATATAGTACATATGGAAGTCATTTTAGCAACAACAGAAAATATTTCACCAAATTCAATAACTTACTTTTTGTGCAAATCCCTTTACTACAATCCTTACCTTGTACCTTTTCTATGTCCACCCTCTTCTTCCTTGATCCTATAAACCCATTTTGTTCTGCAATGCCCTCTTACCTATTGGTAACTTACCCAAATCCCAAGTCTGGTTTTTATTCCAAGGAGTTCCATCTCCTCATGCATGCCATTCTCCCACTGTACGTGGATCTCATCATACATTGCTTCTTCAAAAAAAATTGGTTCACCATAATCAGTAAATAATAAATAAGATAGAGAAGGTGTAAATATTTTTGGAGGTTTACTTATCCTTTGTGAACTTCTCATAGGAGTTTGGGGTACTGGAGGCTCATTCTGGACCTCCTAGACATTTGTGTCCAATTATGACAGTGACCGATGTCAGTCACCGGAAGTCGATGTTAGTTCTGCTAACTGATTTCAGTTTGTCTCTTGTATAACTAATACAAGTTCTTAGCTGACTAATGCCAGTTGGGGGTCAAACCAACACTCGGTTATTTTGTATCCCTATAGGTATGAGTTTTAAATCTGAGATTTCATTTTCATTCATACAAACTTCTAAACTCGGTTCATCCTTGGGTACTAAAATTTTATCCCTATACATTCTCTTTTCATTCCATTCAATTTCATGAATCCTAATAATTTTATAATTATCTAAATCCCAAGAACGGAATCTGAAATCACCAGATCCATAACCAATGAAAGTGCATCTCTTGGATTTTGCATCCAATTTTTTAATATTTTCCTTATCAATATGCACAAGAGCTTCTGAACAAAAAAATTTAAGAAAAGAAACATCTACCACTTTTCTGGTCCAATATTCCACTAGTATTCCTTGATCTAGTGAACTTAAAGGCCCACAGTTAATCAAATAAACCGTTGTATTAGCTATTTCTGCCCAAAACTGTAAGGGCAATCCAACATGTATCTTCATACTTCTAGCACGTTCCATGATTTTCATGTTTATTCTTTCTGGAACACCTTTCTCTTGTGGTGTTTTTAGAACCATATCTTTCTCTATATATTCTATTCACTCAACAATAATCATTGAAAGTATTTGCTATAGTATTCACCACCATTTTAAGATATAAGGCACTTTAACTTTGAATTTGATTCATTCTCAATAAGGGCTTTCCATATTTTAAAATTCTCAAAAATATTAGATTTATGTTTAATAAAATAAACCCATACCTTTCTTGTAGTATCATCAATGAAAGTAACATAATACAGGGATCCTCCATGAGAAGCTACCTGGGATGGTTCCCACGCATATGAATGTACAAGCTCAAATTTTTACTCCTTCTTAGTTGCCCCAACTTTGAGAAATATCACTCTCTTTTGCTTTACAAAGTCACAATGCTCATAGAAATCCAAGATCTAAATATTTCAAATCTGATAACTTACCCTTATCCTTTAAGATCTGCAATCCACCTTCATTCATATGGCCCAACTGATTATCCCACATACATGCATATGAATCTGAATTAGATAATACAAAAAATGAATCAGTAACACATGTAGATAAATATAACATTCTTACCTTCTTACTTCTTGCCACAAGAAAGGAACCCTTGGTGACTTTCTAAGAGTTTGTTGTGAATATAACCATGCAACCAACTTCATCTAGTTGCCCTGCAAAAATAAGATTCCTCTCGAGGCTTGGCACATGCCTCACATCTTTCAATGCCCATTTATTTCCATTATACTATTTTTAGATGAATGTTTCCCTTTAGCAGTAATACTGAAAAGGTTCATCATCACCCAAATAAACATGCCCAAAATTACCCTGGACATAATTTCTTAAATAAGTCTTATTAGGGGTTGCATGGAAAGAAGCTCTTGAATCTTAAACCCACGATTCTATTTTATTATCCAAAGAAAGAATAATATAATATTTCATTAGCTCTATTGCAATATTTTCCTCTTTATTCGACTCTTTACCTTTTTCTAAGTGTTGGTACTCTTTATCCTTTGACCAACAATCTTTCTTTTCATGTCCTTTCTTTCCACAATTCCAATAGGTAATTCCCTTACCTCTGAATTTAGATCTATCCATTCCTTGACTTTGATTTCCCATTATTCTTACTCTTGGATCTCTCCTTTTTCCTGACTCTGTCTTTCTACATTCAAAGCATTCCCAGTTGATGATTCCCTCTGTACTATTCCTATGCGATTTTTTTTATTCTAAGATTATATTAACCACATCATCAAAATTTCAAAATATTATTAGCATATGTTGTATTACTAACAATCATTACAAAGTTATCCCAAATATTAGGAAAAGAACATAATAATAAGAGTGCTTTCACTTCATCATCAAACGGAATATCAACTGATTTTAAATAATTTATAATAGATCAGAAATCATTCAAATGAGTAGATGTAGATCCATATTCATGCATCTTATAACTAAATAGTTTCTTCATAAAATAAAGTTTATTTAAAGCACTAGGTTTTTCATATAAATTAGCAAGAGATTTCATTAACTCTATCGTAGATGTATCTTCTGTAATATTAGAAGCCATAGATGTTGTCAGGATCAATCTTATAGATCCCAAAGTCCTTTCTGTCAAGAATATTCCATTATTCATCAATCATCTTCGTAGTTCTAGAATTTTCATCCAACAGTGAGTAAAAATATCTTCGATAGAAATAATCCTCAATTTTCATCTTCCATAATTGATAATTTCATTCATCAAACTTCTCTACCTTGTAGTTGTTTTCTTCTACCATTACTTGTAGTTCCCACTCAATCAGAAAAACCCTCTATGAGTAAATCTATCAACACATAAAACCCTAAAACAAATATCTGATACTAGTTGTTAGGGTTAGCACAATGATTGTACAGATAATATATATCAGATCTAAGCATATATGCAATAAAAGTGGATATTATACCAGAAGAAATATACAAAATAAGAGATATAAATCAATACCATATTTAATTTGGTTCACCCAGTGTGGGATACTTCCACCAAGAAACAATCCAATCTATTATCCAAAGCTTCTCAGAAGATATACAATGAAGATTTACAATCTTCCACACCTCTCATGATGTACAGTAATTTCTTTCTCTCAATCTTCTCCTTCTTCTCCAAGAATTATCACTCACACAATTATTTTCAAAATAATCATTAATTCTCTCTTCTAACCCTATATTTTTATATTATACATACCTTAGACAAACTTAGGGCACTTAGCCATGTAATTAAAAACAATATATATACTTTAATACTGAAATTAGATCTAATTCCCGTGATTTAAATAAAACACTCATGCACATAGGTAACCAATGTCAGGTATCCCTAACTAATTTCAGTTATTGACTTTCCTAACCGATACCAGTCATAGGTGACTGATGTCATTTCGTTCATAACCAATGTCAGTTACTATGTGTTTTCCAGCAAGTTGATATAGCATGCTAAACTGAAGTAATTGAGCTCCACAAATCAACAAACTGTATATGTGAAACTTTCCCATTCAGTGGTGAAATTTTTCTTCTCCTGATCTTATTTTTTGATGTGCACATGGTGATATCCTAAAAATCCATCTGTGAAAGAATATATCTTGTGCCCAAAAAGTCCTTCAAGGATTTCTTATATGAAAGGGGTAGGAAAAGGATCTATTACACATGAAGCATTAAGTTCTATGTAGTCCACACAAATAATTATCCTCCAATCCTTATTAATGCTTATAATCATGGGGCTAACCCACTCAAATTATTCAATAGGCTTAATAATTCTAGACTTGAGAATATTATCAATTTCTTCTTTCACCTTGACACGTAAATTTGGGTTCATCATGTAAGGCCTCTTTCTAACAGGTCGTGCGTCATCTTTTAACTTTATCGTCATCTCTACTAAAGAAGGATGCATGCCCTTTAATTTATGGTAACCTCTTAGAAAGAGATCCTAAAAGTCACGTAAAATATCAATGATCTTGGTTAATTCTTGTTTTGACCATTAATCTCCAATAATTTCTACCTTAGGCTCATCTTCTGTGCCAATATTCACTATAACATTCCCATTTTAAGACTTTAGAAAAAAGGGGAAAAAATTGCATAATGTTCTCTATTCTAAATAGTCATAATTTAGAACACATATTCCAAGCCAATCAATCTTATAACAGAAAACCATATGCAGTTGTAACGACTCAGTGAAACAACGATATCTGATGTTAACTTAATGATTTGTATACTAAGTATACTTGGTTCTCTTACCATTTTTAGGGTATTAAGTGTTCTGTTTAAGAGGCCTATCTAAATATTTGTTACCAATATTCATCTAAAATATCACTTCTTAAACTAGGTGAAATAGGACAACACAACTAGCAGTTTGCAATAATTTGGCCAATAATCTTCAACATATTGTTCATGTTTATATTCCTAAATGGCATACTCATCAAACGGAATACGTCCTTCACCCCACTTCCTTTGTTATCTAGAATGGTTTTTACTGACTCCTGTCAGTCTACTTGTTCAAGGTTTAACCCTACCAAGGTTAGCAACATAAATTAGTGTAGAAGACTACTCGTGGTGATTGAGGGTACATAGACATACTCAATCGACCTAATTCGATTACCTGTGTCTAGTTATCCTAAGTTGTTGTGAGTTGCCCCCGACACTAGATTATACTTCTAACTTAACCTAGGGTATAACTATGATCAAGTCCGAGTTTATGTAGATCGAGATGATTAACTCTGAAGGGTGTTGCAACATGTCAACTGCAACACAGTATCCTCATGAAGACCTAAGTCTTCACAAATTTACTATACCATAGTTGGTGTGTGCTAACATCCAATTGAGTTCACCTCGTCTGGATGTACATACCCAAGAATAAGTTAATTACTTAATTATTTTCCTTATTTAAAGGTTAATTATAGCAGCCCTACTAAACAACTAGTTTTATTAACCATTAGGGTTACAAGAAAAAACTGAAATTAGATTTTTTATGTAGATACATCTACCTCCAAACCTTTTTCTGAAGATTTATTTTTTGTTCCTTAACTTTCCAATTTATGATTCAGTTCACAAACAGATCCAACACACTTAATAGTGATGTTAACATAATTAACTTATCCAAGTCTTAGTTTGTTTAGGTTTTGAATCAAATCTTTTATAATAGACTTCATTGGAATGAAGTCTACTCCTATATATATATATATATATATATATATATATATATATATATATATATATATATATATATACCTTCCTCTATCCAAGATAACATTAGGATTTAATTCCAAAAGGTCTTAAAACAGATTGCTTATCATTGCAGAGTAGTTGCTTTCCCTTTACTTGTTAAGGCTTAAGGTTCATTTATATCCCGTTAACATTTTGCAAGTTATCATCATGGTTTCATTTACCCACTAAACAATTTTTTAGTAAAGTCATAGTGATTTAATTGAATGTCTATTCATTAATGCTAACTTTATTAAGTTGCATTAAATAAGAGGATGGTATATCTGGTACCCTTATCCTCTATTTTATTTTTAAATCAACCCAAGAGGGTTCATTATAGAAATATATATACATAAAAATAATAGATATAAGCTTATCATTGCCATTCACAGAATATCCAAAAAGATGAAACATCAAGTACAGATAAACCCACAACTTTTTGATTCATCAAAGTGGAATTCATATATTATAAGTCCAACCACTTCAGACATCTTTAGTGTCAAACAACATCAATAAGATCGGTTAAAAATACAACTTTCCTTTCCAACAAATACATTTCAATAATGATTCATATTTTATCATAAAAGATCCAATCTCTTTGGTAACAAAAGTAACATCATACAAGATATTTTATCCTTTTATCACTAACAAAGTCTATCTGCAAAAATTACTAGCACGGGTCAGTTCATTGAACTGAGCATGATAAGCACTAAGCATTAAAATGATGTGCTTTTAACTAACTGTTTCATAAAAAGAACTCTGCTTTTATGAAACAGTTAAAGCATTACATAAATACATACCATAAATAATACCAGTCACAAAAGAGGGATAAATAAGGTGACAAACCATATCATCATTAAGAATAGAACATGATATAATCATATTTAACTTTCAACTATTATTACATAAAAATAATTAAAACATTAATTCAAATAAATAATAATTCACCCAAAATCACAACTACCTTTCATTTACTAATTTTCATGATTCACTTCTTAGTTAATTCCATCTCAGCATTATCTCACTTAATTTCATCCTAAAAATATAAGATGCTAAGCTCAATCAACCATTAGGATAAATTAAGGATGAACCAACAACATATTAAGTAAAGAGTTTCTTATTCAAGAATTCTATATCCTAAATTCAGAGTCAAAACCTACCTAAGTTTAGGACCAGCGTCTAATAGATTTGATAAAAGATGGATTCAGTTTGACATGCAATTGGGAAATAATCACAAATGAGGTACATCATTACCAAATAAAAATTCAAAGAGAAGAATAGAGGAATTTAACAATCAGCTACAGATCCTAAAATCCTTCAAATATATTTTCACCCCATAAGAGTATAATGATTTTAACACCCTTGACTGATGTTATTTTCCTCCTTTGCATTCAAGTGTTGATATGTGATTTTCCTTATATGGATATGTTCTTCTGATTATTGGAAATCATGCTTGATATGGATAAGTATTTTCTGCTCTTAAGATCCTTTGATCGAATTGGTATGACTTCTCTGAATTCATTTTTCACTTCTGGTAGGTGATTTGTAATTCGGTTTAAGAGTTGTAAATTTTTATTTTATCTGACTCGTCCTTGGATCAATTTCAGTGATCCAAGGAATGTTTTAAAACTACTCTGTTGAATGAATGGTAAAATTGACATTCCATAAGTTAAGCTACATGCTGGACTGAACTTTGTTGTTGCAAGTTCTTTGACTTCTGTGTGAACACACTTCCATTCAGTAGGTTGTTTGGCTTGGGTCCTTGAAGGTTGACCATGACAGGTCATTACTAATAAAGATGGGAATGCATCTATTCACAGCACAGGAGAAAGATATCCAGGATCCTATTGAGGTTTGATTTACGGAATCCTAAGCTAGGTGAAAGTATTTCCTACCTAAGCTATGTTACTTGATACAATTTTGTTTCTAACCTAAACTGGTATTAAAGAATTAGAAGGGTTGCTAAGTATAAAAACTAGAACCTAACACTACAAGGTTATTTAGTGATCTAACCTAGTTTCTAAAAGCTATTGTATTTTGATTACTTACCTATGTGGAGTTATTTAACCTAATTGCTAAGGACCTATGTTGGGGGTTAGTGGTTAGTGTTATATCCTAAGGTATAAACTTTAACCTACCTAAGATCTATCCTAAGCCATTAATCTAACCTAAGTAATGGCATGAAGGGGAACCTAAAGGGTCACATACACATTGGCGATGGGTTCCAAGGAATTTATGAAGACGATAAGGTTTATTAAATATTATGGACTGCCAACTTTGGCAGGGGCTAGTTTGGTTGGCGGAGGCCTAGGTGGCAGTATCACTAGAAATGGAAACGCATGTTATTTTTTATTGGGAACTCACCAGAGTTGGCAGGTGGTGGCAAGGAAGATTGGGTGGGAGATATGGAATTAATGTAATTAATGAACCTTGTTTCACGAGCCCGAACCACTTTGGAAGGCATGCCATCATATTTTTGTTTGGCTATTTCATTTTGCATGCTCTTTGTTTTTCTCTCTCCATGTGCTCTAGTTTTTTGAACCATCATTTTAAACTACACTGCATGGCTATTTTGGAGGTTTCAAATCTATTTTTGTTTCATGGAGAGTATATGAGGCATTGTGGAAGAAGTATTTTTTTGTTTGATCTTTCATGGAGAAGAAGGGAAGAAGCGAGCTCAGCTAGAAGTCTTCTTTGATTTTACAGTGACACTATCAGGCATGATATTTCCTAACTGTTAAAATCTCTTTCTTTCCTCTAAGTGTTTTCATTAAAACAAACTTTTCTCTAATGAGTTCTATGCATTCATGCTTAACTGGTAAATTGATAGATGGGTTTTGTAAAAAAACTTGTATTTTGTGTTTTTGAATCTGTGTGCTACATGATTCTATTGAAAGCTTACTTTGCACTGCCTTTTCGTAAAGGAACCATGTATACGTAAACAAAAACTGGTAACATTTTTTGCTCCTTCAGTGGTTTGAAATTTTTGTTGGTTTTGACTTCATTTGCAACCTTTAAATGTTTCAGAGATCTGTCTGTACTCGTTAAGGATTAGTGTTGCAAATTTGTTTGTGTTTTATTTACCCGAACTGGTAAGCAACTCTAGTTCTTATTGTTACTTCAAATAGGTTCGAGCTATTTGTTGGAAACATGTTTGGGTGGATAGAATTGTTGCAGTGATTCTTGGCTCCATAGTGTTAACGTGTTATTTCGTAGTTATATTAACTGGGAATTAAACCGTATATGGCTTGTTGTTTTTGTATCACCTTGTGGAAACTTTGACTATAGCAAAGTTTACATGCACTGGAAAACAAAAACCATATATAATTTGGTTTCTGTATTTCTCCTTGTGAAAATCATGGACCGTTATTAAAACTTACATGCACAGGAAAAACCATATATGATTTAGTTTTGTATTTTATCCTGTGAAAACTTTATTGATTTCAGAACAGTATTGAATTTGGAACTTGTGTTTGTTATTATGGGTAAACTAAACTGTACTCAAAGTCTCTTTGGAATGGTGCTTGTGAAATTTTGTTCTTATGACCACATTAATGGTTTTTGGAGATTCTTTATGAACCCGACTTGTGAGTCATCCGGTCTGGGCTCTGTCAAGCATCTTACATCTCATTTGAGTTTAGAAATAGGGTTGAAATGATGTTATCGGAGAATGGAAGCATTTCTTCTTACTTTGAACTGTATGTAGATAGTTTCATTGCACTCGGTCTAGTCTTACGGTGCTGGTGTATTATATAATTGTGTTTGTGATATTGATATGCATCACTGTACAAATTGTTTAATACTTGGTGTTCTTAATTGAAATAGAGACCTAAACGTTTTGTTGGTTTAGGTATTATAGTCTTTTGATTATTTTAAAAAAATACTATTGAGGGAACATGTTGTTACCCTAACTTGGTTACATGTATTTGAATGGTCTTGATCCTTCAATGAAGTTTATGCCTTGCATTGCGCTCAGAATTGTAAATGAGTCCTGGACTGTACGTATTATTATTGATGTTTGATCTTGTCTTTTGTTGGAAACCCAATCTGTAGTTCTTGTATTGATGAGTCAGCATACCATTGAGATGGTTCTTCTTTTCCTGAACTATTGGGAAGGCTTGAGTGTTAGCAATTACTCAGATTCTTACCTCTTGTTGGGTCTAATAAATGTATGTTATGTCTTGGAAGATTGATTGCGATCTAAACTTTATTGCGATTGTGTTTGAACTTCATTATTTTATCTTAGAGTTTAAAAAGGGAAAGTTAATGGTAAGGTTTGATGGAACTTCACTATTGATAGTATATGGTTCTAAGAAAGAGAAATGTTAACATGTTTTCTTCTTATCTTGAGGTTGTTCTGGTCCAATGGGAAAATGTTAGGCCTTTAAAGAAATACTCTGTGAATCTTTACCAGCCACGGGTTGTGTATGAGTTTCATTGATACATTGTTCCTAATGGTAGTAGAATTCATGTATTATAATGGGAAGGCTTAGAAAGGAAGATAGTTTTTAGTTTTCTCTTTCTTTGAAATGGTCATTATTCTCTTACCTTGGAACTCTTGAACAAACTTAAACTGTACGTAGGAGAGGAAGTAAAACTATTTTATTAAGTTGTAAAGAAATGATAAAAAAAATTGGGATCATTTTCTGTTAGGTCTCCTTTTCTAATTCAGTTTGGTTAAGTTCGTTGATTGGAACCTCATGATCTTTATTCTTTTTAGACAAGACATTATGTGTTATTAGTCTTGTATACTTGTCATTTGACTGAATGAAGTAGATAAGATTGAAGTTAGGTTGGCAAGAGAAATTGTAGCTTGTTGTTGACTGATAAACCATTACTTCTTCTGGGATTTATTTCAATGGATCTATTTGATGAACACCTTAAACTATTTAATTTTAAAGTAGGGTTACTTTAAAGGAATGTTTTAAATCATGATATACATTGTTTCATTCTTACTGATGATTAAGTACTTTGGCAGATGGATTGCTCTATCTTCTTCTTTACTTGAAAGTTAGATGAAACATCCAAGAAGGAAATATGCTATAGACACTTCTGTATCTTATAGTAAAGATATGAGTTGTATTATATTTGCTAGATTGGAAACAATGATATGTTATGCTTTGTTGTTTGGTAAAGATAATTGGTGGAATCAATTATACTTTAATTTATAGGACATGTAATATAGATTATATGTTGTTCTTCTTTTGTTAAACTTGTTTAGTATTGCTCTTCTTTTTATTGATATTACTTATGCTTAGGGAGTATGAATTACTTGTTGTTCATTAAAGAAGGGTTGTTTTTATTGGAGCAATTAGTGGAATGCACTTTGTTTTAAGGATTAGTGCTTATCATGCTTAATTCATTGAACTGACCCGTGCTAGCAATTTTTGTAGATGGACTTCGTAAGTGATAAAAGAAGGAAAAAACTTATATGATGCATTGGCTGATCTAAGTTGATTCTTGTGAAGAATTCTAATCTATTCTTAAGTTGTATTGAAAAAGAAAAGTAATTCTCTTTTTAATGAAGGTTGTTGTTAGGCAGTATGTATGAAATGCATAAGTTGTAAATGTATAAGTTTTGAAAAGGAAATGTAGAATGAGAGTTTACTTGTATGGATTATGTAAATTATCTTGTACTTTGCAAAAGAAATGGAATCCTATTCTGTTGATGTTCTTCATGTTATTTATATTCTTCAATGAGTGTTCTTGGATAAGTAGGAAAAAAGGGAATTAAAGTATTATCCCTAAACGTGAAGCAACTAATTAAGTTGTAGATAATCAATGTTCTTATCTAATCAATTCATACTAGTAAGGTAACATGTGATGAAATTATAATGAAAACTAAGAACTTTGTAGGGGACATAAAGGGTGTGTTAAACCCTAGACTTAAGAGGAAAACTATTCCTCTCTAATTAAAAAGTAAGCAAAAAGGGAAATATGAATACAATCATTAGACTTCTTTTAATAAAGTCTACTAAGTTACAACCTCGGTGGTTGTCACACTTCCTTGAGTAGTTAAATCACATTGAATGAAACTTGAGATGTTGTTGTCCATAATTCTGGGTGGATACTTGTTAAACCAATGTTAGCAAACATCAAAAGCAATCTTAACAAAAGGAATTTCTGCAATGGTTATTAGAACTTGATTGGAAAAGAACTTAGGGAGAGTTGGATTAGAGTCTGGGCAGAGTTGCTGAAATCTACCTTTAGGAATCCAAATTAATTAACTTTAAATAATCTCCTAAGGGTATGTATATCTTGACGAGGTTGTTCTGTAGGATGTTGGCACACACCAACTGTAGGGTTGTACCTTCGAGAAGATTAGGATCTTCTCGGGGATACAGCGTTGTAGTTGACATGTGGCAACACCCTTCTACATTGATCATCTAGATCTACACACTTTTGGACTTGAACTTAGTTTCTCTCCTGGACTAGGTAGTAGCGTAGTTGCGATATGAAGTAGCCCTCTAGGACTCAGGGTATCTTGGCACACGAGTTGACTTAGGTTGACCCAGTATGCCAATCTATCCTAAGTCTTTGGAAGCTCCTTCCTATCATAACCTACGATGTTAACCAGAACTAGGGATAAACCTTGGGACAAGAGGACTAACGGAAGTCAGTAAAGGACATTCTAGATAACAATAGAGTGGAGTGAAGGACATATTCCAAATTGATGAATATGTCGTCAAGGAATAAGTAATACGAACAGTATGTTAAAAATATTTGGCCAAAGTATCGCAAGTTACTGATTGCATTGTCCTATGTCACCTAGTCTAAGGATCATGATGTAGATGAATATTGGTAACAAATATTCAGTTAGGTTCCTTAGATAGATCACTCAATACCCAGTACAGGGTAAGAGAACCAAGTATATGTAGTATACAGAAAAGTATTCAATACTTAGTGTTAAACATGAATAGATCGGTATTTTACCGAGTCATGAAATGAATAGATCGGTAGGTTACCGAGTCATTACAGCTGCATATGGTTATCTATTATAAGAATGATTGTTTTTGGAATGTGTGTTCTAAATTACGTATTTAGAACAGGGAACATTACGTTAAAAAAAAATCCTTGTTTCTAAAGTCTTAAAATGGGAATGTTACAATGATACACACCAAACAGGTTGGCTCCCTCTACAGGAGTGATACAGATGAAATATGAGAGGAAATGGAAAAAATATATTGTTCACTTTAGATCCAAACAAGGATAAAATAGACAAGTTTGGACTCTACTGTCCTCCATGTACAGCCTAACAGAGGTTAGATCAGGCTTGGATTAAATGATAGATGTCTCGAGGTAGAGAGAACAAATATCAACATTCATTAACCTTTCATAATTCAAAGAGGATGGTATTATAAATACCTTAACTACCCAAATAGGGACAAGTAACCATCTCCTAACAGATACAGAGGAAAATGGAAATAGAATAGCCAAGGAGTAAGTTTACATAGTCTTCTTAACTCAGATTAGAAAGAGGAGATAACATCGAATAACGATATAGATGAGGCCTTAATACACATTCCTTAAATAGAGGTACTCTTGAATAAGATTGAAAAAGAACCAAGACATATTTGATGGCCCAAGGCCAAAAAAATAATCAAACCCAAACAACCATTGAATCTTTCCAATGAACTATTTAAACTTACAATCGATAACAACGACCGTAACAAAAAAAAGTCTACAAACCAATAATGATTTTCCCTTTTAGATAGCAATTGCATTAGTTTATGAGATATCCTAGTTTCCCCAAGTATAGAAGACAGAGTAACATTTGAGTAACTTACCCTTTTTTTAGCATGATTTCCATTCTATAGAGATAACACAATAATCTTACCCATCCATTAATAGTGAACCGAAAAAATGATAGAAGACTTAATAGTCATAAACTTCCTTTGATAGGCCAACTCAGAACAATGCATCATCATATTAATTACTGAAATAGAGAATAGAAATAGAAAGGATAAAACCCAACCCAAATTCATAACCACAGAGAGATAAAAGAATTATTGGCATGAACCCAAGTCTTGTGCACAAATTCAAACTAAGAAGATATGCTAAACCCAAAAAATTTGAAGTCTATTTCCTTCAAATATTCATTCAAGATACTGCTTAGAAAAGAGTCGAGTTATTCTACAGTTAACCATGTTGGTACCCAAATTTTTCTCCTTTTCAATCTGAGTAGCATCAAAAATATGGAATGAAGCTTGAAGAAAGATGGATCATGGTGGTGTGGTCATTTTGTAGCTGGGGATATGATCTAACTAGCACTCATATTTGTGGAGAGATGGATAGCACTCAAATAGGACTTGATCTTGTCATAACTGTTTTAGGTTATAAGCCCTTTCAACCAAGGTGAGAGAACCTATTTTTTAACCCTCAAATTGATTAATTCCTTTGAAGATATCCCTCAATTTTTGAAAATAGTATGAAAAGGGCCTTGGGAAAATATGATTAACACTCCAAATCTGACTTTCACAAGTTGTCACTTCCAGATTATGGAGATACTTTCAATGCAATACAAGGGTTACTTAAGACATTTTGAAATCCTAATTTGTTTTGATCAATACTTTAGCAACTGGATTTTGATCTTCTATAGGTATACAGGGCTAAAACAAGGGTAAAACAGGGTAGGATTAGTTGTTTTGAATGATTTTTGGGTGGTACACTTTAGATAAGACAAACCAAGGTCCTACCAGACTCTTTGAGGATTTCAGAAAAATATGGAGAAACTTAACAATCATAAAGTATCAAAATGGTTAATCTGTCCCTTCAACCAGGATATGTGCATCAAATGGAGGCCTAGATCTGCACTTTTCCACACAATCTTTGATCATCTATCACTAAAGCTTGAGTTAGAATGAACCAATGAAGCATTTAGCAATCACTATTTAATCATGACCTAAGGTACACCCAAAGGTTTACAAACAATCTCTTAATCTCAAGGAAGGTAAAGTGATTTTAAATTTGTTTATCTCTTTATCAGATGAAAACTCTTCTAAATGCGAGATTACAAATGCCACTAAACTATCACAAGAAATGAGACCATGTATGATCAAGAGATATTTTAAACACAATACTGCAACAGGAAACAAGAAAGTGCCACAAATTTGAAATGCATTCTGAAATGTAAGCATTCACAAATTTTTCCCAAAGACAACACAGAATAACTCTTTAAAAATGATCAGATTTATCAGCAGGGGAATGTTTTGAAAAACAATCTCAGAGCTTGTTTAATTCACCTATACATGTGTAACCAACTTAACATGATTTTAAATCTAATACAGAGAGAGTTACATGAGTTTCTCAAGTGGTCACTCAGAGAATGGGCTTTTTCCCATATTTTCCTATGAAATTTTTAGTTTTCCAGGATTTTTTAAACTCTTCCAACTTTTTTCATGACAAATTCATGCAATATATTTCTTTCAATCTCCTTCGAGCCTTCTTTCCCAAGAAAATAATATGCCAAAGGATTAAATTTGTTACAAAAATTTCTCATGATTTGCAGCACCAAGGATGTTTAACAGAGCACATCCAAAAAGTTGCCAATTGTCTCAAAAAGAGATGAATCATTGCAAAATTCAGATCATTATCCATTGTGGAGGCATGTTTTTCATCTTCAAAGCATGAGGACCCCCTTCCCTTCATTATTTCATCCATTTCCCTCCAAAATTTTACTATGTAACTTTTGGATTTGATATTTTACATTTTTAGATGGGTTAGGGCAAAAATTCATTTCAAAAACATCTCTCAATATTCAAATCGATCCTCAAAACCAATTGCATTAGTCCTTTTAGGATCACCCCAAACAACATGAATTTGTCAAAATTAGTCCTGATGGAAATTGAATGCACAAAACCACATCTCCAAACTTCCTGGAGTGTTATAGGGTAAAAATGGCGGGTAGAGCAAAAATGATGCATAGCTACCGTAGATTCAACTTTCAACTCTTAATCAGGAGCCCTCTATGTGGAGAAAAACCATTAGAGATGGGCTTTGGAGGTGCCTTTTTCCACTTTACATTTTTTGAAAGATAACGGCCATGTGGTGAGATTTGATTCAGCACGGGCACGGGTTTCACATTTTTACCCTTTTGACCTTTTTATTCTGAGTCAGCCACGTGGCACCATTCCATTGGATGCGGACCTAGGAGCTTCATTTTACCTTTTAAACTTTTCAAGAAAAATTGGAAAATTTTGATATTTTTTCCCACACCTCCACCTCATGAGAACAGGCCTATACAAGTGTCCTAAAGTGGGCCCCATTGGAATCGTAGACAAATTCTACACATTTCCACCTTTTTTGGAAAACAAAAATTTTTCCAAATTATCCCCGTGGACTAAATGTACCTCTGATTATGTCCTATGACATGTGGTGATTGTTGATTCGCTGAGGGCCTTGTGCTCCTCCTTTTAATTTCATACCTTTATGCCAAAAAATGGGAAAAATCTCACTGTTTTTCCTCGAGGCCCAAAGTTCTGACCTCTAACCTTACCACGTGTCCCTCTATGATTCATTGCAGGCCCTAGGCATTTTCTTTTATCTATAACTCTTTTTCAAAATGCCTTAAGGAACAAAAAGACTCGTTGCTTCCCATCCAATCAAAAGAGGACACATCATCATTTTCGGGCAAAATTTAGAAATTTTCTCCGCCACTTGAATTCAAGCAAATTAGCACTTTCCGGGGGCCTATGGGGGCAATTTGAAACTTTTATCCAAAGTAGCTAAAAAAGAACAAGTTCTCAAAATGACCCGCCGCTCCTCCAATCAAAACATGCCACGTAAGCAACATTAGAACCAATCAGAGTAAAGCAGAGCCATGAGACCAAATTTGCCCTTTTGCCAAAAAAACAAAAACTGATAAGTTAAAACAATTTTCAGTCGTCCCTCAACCAATTAGAAGAATGCCATGTTGCCGATGAATGCTGAAGACGAAATTGATGGGAAAATGACACCCGTCTGACCGTCAAAACACAAAAAATGCCAGGGATGCCTTAGAATTTGAACCAACTGAAACATGTTTTCAAAGCATTTTTTTATCATGGAATTAGATTTTTAATGGCACACAAGTGTAAATCAATCAATTTTAAACTTCCACAATCGGGC
Source organism: Taxus chinensis (assembly GCA_019776745.2). Classification (NCBI taxonomy): domain Eukaryota; kingdom Viridiplantae; phylum Streptophyta; class Pinopsida; order Cupressales; family Taxaceae; genus Taxus; species Taxus chinensis. The sequence goes on from CM034150.1 coordinate 883,092,622, forward strand.
AAAAAGGAAAAAAGGGCAGAGCCCACAAATTTTGGAAAATTTAGGGCACAAAACAAGGCACACATGTAGATTTCTTTCAAATTGGGGCAAAACAACAAGCTTGTGAGCATTTCAAGGCATTCAACTAGAGGGAAAAGTTGTTGACCACCAATTTGAGAGAAAAACATTTTAGAGCATGCAGAATGAAGGAAAAATTTAGGGCAAAACAATGCAAGCTCAAAAATGGCACCAACATCGGCTCCTACTCGAGGATGGGCACTCCCAATGAGTGCCACAAGAAAAAAATAAGTAGACCAAGTGCCAAAAAAACCATTAGGAAAACAGAGTCAAAAATGCAAGGCTAGAAAAACTAGACCCAATCGACAAAAAATTGCTACCAAGAATAGGGCAAACCACAAATCGACAAAAACAACAAAAACAGAGCCAAAAAATAAATACTATACACTATACAAGTGGTGCATACCTCAAATTTGGGGATTAATCTAAGAAATGCTTCAGATGCCTATCATTAATAGGTAGTTCAAGCAATTCCCCATCTAAGTCCTTGAGAAAAAAGGTATTTTCACTAATTCTGATATCAATGGAGTAAGGGCCCATCCACAATGAATCAAATTTACCATGTTTTCCCTTATCTTCATGCATTCTATCCCACAACAAAACCAGATCTCTAACATCGAAAGCCCTAGGAGTGACCTTCTTTTCAAACAACCTCTTCAACTTCTCTCTAAATCTGACATGCCTTTGGTGGGATGCTCTTCTTTCTTCATCTAGCTCAACAATTTGATTAATCCTTGCTTCATATGGACTGACCTCTTGATCTTCAAGTTGTTGAACAAACTGAAATGAAGATAATTGCAAATGTAAGGGCAGCAGAGCTTGAGTTCCATACACCAACTCAAATGGGCTCTTACCAATAGCTCTTTTGGTAGTGATTCTATCAACCCAAACTATAAATTTCAGTTGTTCACCCCATTTTCTCTTGTTCAACTCCAAGGTTCTCCTAATGATCTTCAATAATTTCTTATTGTTGGACTCATCTTGTCCATTCCCTTGAGGGTTATAGTTTGAAGCATAAGTCAGATTGGTTCCATACTCCTTGCACATTGCCATCAAGGGCTTAGCTCTGAAACACATGGCATTATTAACAACAATCTTTACTGGCACACCAAATCTACATATGATGTGATTCAACAAGAATTCCATAACAACTTGGTGTGTTTCTTTCTTGGTGGGGATTTCTTCTACCCACTTGGTGAAGTAATCTATGGCTACAAGAATCCACTTATGGCCAAAACTGGAAGGGTCTAAAATCTCACCAATGAATTCCATCCCCCATTGTTTGAAAGGAACCTCAATTAATACATGCTACAAAGGAAGGGAGCCTGAAGCTTTCATTCTTCTAGAGAAATGTTGTAGCTTTCACATTTTCTAACTAGCAGGGTTGCATCTTTAAAGAGAGTAGGCCACCAATAACCAGCTCTCAAAATTTTGTGTGTTGTAACCCTTCTAGCAAAGTTTCCTCTACAAACTCCCCCATGGAAATCAGCAACTATTTTGGGAGCTTCATCTTCAGTTATACATTTCAAGAGGACACCTTCAGGGTTCTTCCAAGCCAGCCCAAAGTCAGTGATGATGTATTTTTGAGAAGCCAGATTGAGGGCTCTTTTCTAATTTTTATTCAAATGATCAGGGCAGCATAGGTGTCTGAGGTAAAATATTACATCCTTGTACCACTCAAAACTTACCAACTTCTCAAGAACATCTGCCCTTTCTTCCTCTACTTCATTCACTTCCACATTATCTGCAAGTTTCTCTCAGCCATAAGCTTAGCAAGACCCAAACCTCTTACCAACTTTTTGGTTTGGATATCCATGTCATATTCCTGCAGTTTGTTCACCCATCTACATCTTTTGCTTGAGATCTCCATCTCTGATAAGATGTCTTTTACCATGGTGTGGGGAACATAAGCAACAACTTTTGAACTTAAGATATAAGGCCTAAAAACCTTTGTTTCTTTCACCAAGGAAAATGCTTATTTTTCCATGATTGTGTATTTTAACTCAGTATCTTGTAAATCCTTGCTAAAGAAGGCTAATTGGCCTTTCAGCCCCATCTTCATCCTTTTGCAGAAAAACAGATGCAATGGTATTCTCATAAGCAAAGGAGAAGATTTGGAAAGGCTATTCTTGTAATTCAGAGTTGCTAACATAGGTGCATGTTCTAAGTGCTTCTTTGATTCCTTCAAAATCCTGAATAATAGCCTCCTCCCACTTGATAACTTGGTCTTTCTTTAACATGCATGTAATAGGAATAGTCAATTCAGCAAAATTAGACACAAACCTTCTAATGAAATTGATCTGCCCAAAGAAGGATTGGATGCCCTTCTTTGTTTTTGGAATTGGAACCTTGCTAATTGCTTCTACCCTCTCAGGGTCAATCATGACACCAACCTTTGAAACAATATGACCAAGCAGCTTGGCCTTTTACACTCCAAAATGGCACTTCTTTGGATTCAAAGAGATTTTAAATTATCTACATCTGATCAACATTCTTTCTAAGTGTTGCAAGTGATCTCTTCTGCTCCTTGAAAACACAGTCACATCATCCTGATAAACTACAATGAAGTCATTTATATAAACAGTAAAAGAAACATCCATTGCTCTTTGGAAATTATCTCCAGTATTCATAACACCAAAAGGCATTCTTACATAGACATATGTTTCCCAAGGAGTGGTAAATGCAGTTTTAAATCTTTCTAACTCCTTGACAACAACTTGGTTGTAGCCAGAGATACCATCCAGGGCGGATAACAATTTAGATCCATCACTAACTATAGCATGATTTCCATGTTTGGAAAAGGATAATTATCCTTGAATGAAGCTCTATTTAGATTTATAAATTCTACAAAAAGTCTTATATCTCCATTTTTCTTTCTAACTAGCACAAGGTTTGTAACCCAAGATGAATACCTTGTGGGTTGAATGATCCTTCCCTCCTTCAGTTTCTTCAATTCATCTTGCATCTTCATTGAGAGGAGTGGATTAATTGGCCTCTTCTTTTTTCTAAAGGGCTTGGCATTTTTTTCAAGAGGAATCTCATGTTGAAACAAGTCCTCTTTGTATGCTTTCAGCTCTGAATAAGATCAAACCAGATAGTCCTGATATTTCTTCAATAGTTGAACATAGGACTGTTTTTCTTCTTTCTTTAGATTCTTTCCCAACCAAAATTTTCTTAGTTTATCATTAGTGCCCAAGTTATGCTCTTCCACATCCCTTGAGGCAAACATGTTTCTCTTGATGATGCAATCAGCATTGTCAAAATTTGACTCAAGTGCAACAAGACCTCTAGGAATGGTGTTAGTTTTCAATTGGGTAATATCCTTTCCAAACAAAGTCTTTCTTCCTTCAGTCACACACACCATTGGTTCCCAATCAATATTCTAATCTGTAAACTCACCTTTATTTTGTAAGAACCTTTGCACTTGAGCATCATCATTAAACACTTTCCAATGCTTGATGTTGTCAGGGATAGCTGGCCTAGTTAACACTTCAATATTGTACTCACAATAAGGTGAAATGGTGCAATTTTCAAAGACAGCCCTACCAACTTGTCAACAGCAGCATTGAAACTCCTGTCATGATGCACAATGTTGAAGGAATCAAACATCTCAATTAGATCCCAAACTACATGTTTTTACTGTTTCATCCACTGATTTTTTGTAGCATACAATTTTCTTATTTGTTTGACAACTAGCTCTAAATCTCCTTTTGCAATGATGTCCTTGACACCATACTTCCATGCAATTCTCAGACCCAACAATAAGGCTTCATATTCATGAATGTTGTTAGTACATTCAAAATTAATCTTAAAGGAAAAAACAAACTATTCCAAGCTAGGAGAAATCAGAATTATACCAGCACCATTTCCAAATTTGGAGCAAGCTCCATCAAATAGCAAGGTCCAAGGAGAACCTACCTGTTTAAGGCACTTTGACTTATCCATATTTTTCTCTTTTCCATTAGCAAACCCAAAAGATTTATCAGCATCAACATCAGCAAACAACACCTCGTAGGAAGCATTGTTTGGATCTTCAATAAGGTGTAACATCGTCTTTTCTCCATAGAGCTTAACAAGGATGCCTTTAATGGGAATAGTGGAAAAATACATGTCCATTTGAACAGTCCCACCAACACTTGTAGCCCACTTTCTTGAAAAAATCATACCCCATTTGGCAGGGAAATCAATAATCACAACATCAATTTTCAAATTCCTCCCAGGATAAGATGCAAGTTACACCACCAAACACTTCACACAACCAACTACCTAGCACTTCTCTTGAGTCCATGGTAGTACACTTTCCATAGGCTATTTTCACTTTGATATCCAAGTCATTCATGACTTCTAGAGGCATGACATTGCATGATGCACCAGAATTAAACATACAATTGTGAAGTAGTCTATCCTTTATGATCAAAGTTGTACATAATGGATCAACATTCAATTGTGAAGTAGTTTCAACAACATTTACATTTCTGCTTGGGGTACTCTTCTCCTCTTTCAATCCCAAGTACTCAAATGCTCTCTTCTTGTGCTCAGGAATCCTAAGAAACTCAATGATTAAAACACTCACTTTGATTTAACTCAATACTTGGGCTATGTCATAGGGAAAATTCTTTGGCAAGGTAGCATTGGAAGGGAAACAAGCAGATTCATTAGATGGCATGGGATTCTTGGCAGCTTGGGCATGAGGAGGACCAAAAAAATTTCCTAGGACAGCAGAGTTTTTGGCAAGTGTTTCTCTTCTAGGAGCTTCTTTGGAAATACTTGTAAGCAAGGGTGTTTTAGGTTTGGCTTGAGGCCCAACTCCCTTAATAACCTTTCTCCTAGTGTTATACTCTTTCTCTTGAGCCATAATAGCATTCATTAACAATTGTCTATCTTTCTCCGAAGGGATACCACCATCATACTTCTTAATCATCAAATCTCTTAAGTATTCAAAGTCATTATTAGGAATCTCAAAATCTCACACTACATCTACCTCAAGAGTATGAGAGGGAAGAAGTACTTGTACCCATTTGATGAAATCCCAAAAGGTTGCAACTATCCTTGCACTTATTACCTCAGTTGATGGTGCTCCTTCTTATGAGCTTAAAGAACAACCCACCATGTAGATATCATCATCAATTCCATCTTCATTATTATCTTCACCATTTTTTTGGTCCACTTCACATGGAGGATGGGGTAGAAAACACCTATCACACCAATCAATATTAGCAACTTCCTCAATAGCAGCAACCCTATCAGTTAGGGGATTAGGTAACACTCCTCCTTCATGTGCTTAAGGATGTCTATTTGTAGACCCCATGGGTCCTTTCCCTCTTTCATCAGATCTCTAATCACCCCTATGATGATTGGAAAATCTGTCATGGCTTTGTGATTTTTACCTACCTTGTGAATTCTACCCAATTCCCTTCTCTGCCTGAGCTAACTTGTATGATATTTCTTTGACAGCCCCTACCAAAGTTTTCATAACCTCCTCCAAATCAGAACCCTTCTTAGCTTGAGGTTTTTCAGGCTTTATCAACTTTACACCATCCCTCTTGAGAGGTTTCCCAATGGCCTTAATGCTATTTTCAATCTATAGTGCCATGTTAAAGGCCTACCTTAAATCGGTAGGGTTCTTGTCTCTTAGGTAATAGGTTGCCTTCTTGTCAAATGCATCTGCATATTTGATTAAACAAGATTCATCACAAGGCCTCATATTAATAGGTAGTCTTCTCAATGTTTTGTTAAATCTTGTGTTAAAGTCATGCACTGATTCATTGGGGTTCTTCTTGATATTTTTAAATTTAGATAATGGAAACCTATGATCAGTATTATCACCATATTGCAACCTAAATGCATTTTTCATTTCAGTCCAAGAATCAATAGAATTATTAGGCAGATCCTTGTACCAACCCCTTGCATCCTATTCTAGTGTATGAATGAAAAATTTGACATACACATCTTCAAACTCTATTTCAAAATCATCCATCATGTTAACAAAAGAGTTTGAGATGCTGATCACCAGTTATTGCATTGTTACCTTGGAATTTTGGAAATCTATTTCTAACATCTTGAGGGACAGCATTTGGATAACCATTCATTCCTCTAAAGTTTATAGGACCAAAGGTGTTAACAAAAAATGGAGGTCTAGGGGGAGGCTAAGCCATATCATTTTGAGGTGGTGATCTTGGAGGAGAAACAGAATGATAAGGAGTGAGAGGTCTTTGAGGAATAGAAATGTAATCTTCAAAATGGATATCCCCTATAGGATCAGCTTCTTGATAAACTCAAGCAGATTTGGAAAAAATAGGGACAGAATGAGGAGAAAGATTTTCAAAGAGAAATGAAGGTCCCTCTCCAGATGGAGAATGTAAATTTTCAAGAGGAATATCTGATTTAGATTTACCTGAAGAAGAACTGCAGTCCTCAATGACAGGCTGATTAATCTCAAGTTCAATAAAGGTAACCTCCTTCCTTGAGCTTTACTCTCCAACCACCTTCTAAATTCTTCTCCCTTCTAACTATGAGTTCCTTGAATCTAAAAACAACTTCTTAGCAGAATCTCTAATGAAGAGAGATATTCTTCCTTCCAATTTTGCAGAGATTAGCAACACCAAAAAAAACAAATGACAGAAAGCTAAGGCACTAGTATTTATCAAGATCAAAATAGCATGGATTCGCCACTAAGAAGTTTCACCCTAGTTGTGAAAATGCACTAAAATACTCTGTCAAATACCTATTAGCACTAAAAATCTTGCCAAACTTTATAGATCATATCTTCCTTTTCTTGAATCTATCAACCAAAAATGCAAATGAAGTGCAACTACTACTAGAAACTGATAAAATTTCAAATAGAGTGTGAAACCTTTACATGCACCTTGAAAATATGAGTATAGAATGATACTTTAACAATATATTTGAAGATAGAACTTGTAAGATACATTACCATGGTTTGATATGCATTCAAATATTTCAAATATGTATGAACATGGATCAAATTAAACTAAGTCTTTTCCCGGCAATGGCACCACTAGTATTGGTACCCAAATTTGTTCTCCTTTTCAGTCTAAGCAGCATCAAATATATGGCATGAAGTTTGAAGATATATGGATCATGGTGTGTGTTATGTTTGTGAAGCCTATTTGAATGTTAGAATGTGGTACACCTTCTATGTGTTACACTCGATTATTTTTACGGTGGTCCCGCTTGCCGGTGAGCGGGTCAGGGGGGTTCGGGGGGTGAAGCCCCCCCCCATGGAAGGGGGTTCAGGGGAAAATCCCTCGAAGAAAATTTTCATGGGTGGTTTATTAACCCATGGGTAATGGGTAACCGTTATGGGCTGTTTTTTGGGCCCATGGTTTTTTCGGTCTTTTGCCCATTGTTTTGATACCCATGGTTTTTGCCCTTGGTTTTGATACCCACGGTTTTTGTATCAAACTGCTTAAGCAGTTGTCTATTTATATGGTCTTATGCATATGATAGATGTACAAGTAAATGTATTGTAGATGTGTTTTGAATTCAGGTGTGAATTCTGTAGAGTTTGTTGAGCATAGCTCCAAATGGATCTGGGTATTGTATTGAGAGAGTGAAGGCTTGTAATAAAATCTGAGCAAGTGATTCTTGGTGGACGTAGCCCAAATTGGGTGAACCACGTTAAATCTTGTCTCTCTATGTGTTGTGTTATTTATTCTGCACTTTTATTTGAGATCTGTAATATTTTCTACATATTAGTTTCTACTGTTGCGATTCTGTAAGGGATTATTCCGCATATTTTATCTCTTATTTCCTAACAATTGGTATCAGAGCCTGGTTTGGTTTGCTGAAGTGTTGAATTACAGGGAAAGTTTTTAGCTTGAGTGGGAGCTATGGCAGATGAAGGAAGATCTAGGGTTGATAAATTCAATGGGCAGAATTTCAGTCTTTGGAAGATGCAGATGGAAGATTACCTTTATCAAAAGGATATTTATACTCCGTTGTCTGAGAAGGTGAACAAACCCTCGAGTATGACAGATGCGGAATGGGATTTGCTGGATAGGAAGGCACTTGGGACAATCTGGCTGTGTCTTGCATCTTCGGTATTATTTAATGTTTCAAAGGAAAAGACTACAAAAGATCTAATGGATGCATTAGGGAAGTTGTATGAAAAACCCTCTGCCTCTAACAAGATATTTTTAATGAAAAATTTGTTTAATATGAAGATGTCTAAGAATAGTTCAGTAGCAGATCATTTAAATGATTTCAATACGGTTGTGAATATGCTAGCTTCGGTTACAATAGAATTTTATGAAGAAGTTAGGGCTTTATTAATTTTGTGCTCTTTACCTGAGAGTTGGAATAGCCTGGTAATGGCAGTAAGTAACTCGGTTCCAGCTAACTCAAAGTTGAAGTTTGAGGATGTTGTAGGGGTGATTCTAAGCGAGGAAATGTAAAGAAAAAGTCTCTGGGGAATCTTCTACTTCAGGGAATGCTTTGACAGTGGAAACTAGAGGGAGACAGAAGAATAGAGGAAACCGTGGAAAATCAAAAGATCAGGCAAGGTCAAAATCCAAGAACAAGATTGTATGCTGGAATTGTGGAAAGCCTGGGCATGCAAAGAAGGATTGTTGGGAGCTTCATGATAAGAAGAAACAACAGGAAGAAAACAAGGAGGCAAATGTGGCATCGGGTAATGTATGTCAGGATGCTTTGATTCTTTCTTTGCATAATATTACTGAATCTTGGGTTTTAGATTCAGGGGCTTCTTTTCATGCTACTCCACATAGGCATTATTTTGTTGATTATGTTCAAGGGGATTTTGGGCATGTTTTTCTTGGTGATGATGAGCCTTGCAGTATAGTTGGAAAAGGTTCTATTCAGGTTAAGATGCAGAATGGGAATACATGGCTATTGAAGGATGTCAGACATGTGCCTACATTAAGGAGAAATTTGATATCGGCAGGGCAATTGGGAAGTGATGGTTGTACTGTGATATTTACAGCTAACTCTTGGAAGGTTACTAAGGGTGCTCTTGTGGTGGCAAGAGGTAAGAAGGTTGGAACCTTGTATTTAACCACTGATAGTACTAATGATTGTAATCTTGTGGCTTCAGATGCAGATACAACATTATGGCACTATAGGCTTGGTCATATGATCCATAAGGGCATGGACATCATAAAGAAGAATTTACCTGGATATACAGAAAATAGGTTTGGAGTTCTGTGAGGACTGCATATATGGGAAACAGAAGTGAGTAAGGTTTCTCAAGGTTGGACCTACAAAGAAAGAGAGTAAGTTAGAGTTGATGCATTCTGATGTGTGGGGGCCAGCTCAGGTATCATCTCTTGGGGGTTCAAGTTATTATGTTACTTTTATTGATGATGCAACAAGGAAAGTTTGGGTTTATTGTATTAGAAACAAATCTGATGTATTTGACACTTTTGTTAAATGGAAAGCCTTGGTAGAGAATGAAACAGGTCTTAAGCTAAAATGTCTCAGGTCAGATAATGGAGGGGAGTATTGCAGCAATGAATTTAATGATTACTGTTCTAAGAATGGAATCCGTAGGAAAAAGATAGTTCCAGGAACTCCGTAGTAGAATGGGGTATCAGAAAGGATGAACAGAACAATAATGGAACATGCTAGGAGCATGAGATTACATGCAAGACTTCCTCTTTCTTTTTTGGGTAGAAGCGGTGAAGCACAACGGTGTACTTGATAAACAGAGGACCCTCAAGTGCCTTGGATGGAGGCATACCTGAGGAGGCTTGGTATGGTAAGAAAGTTGATTATTCATTTCTTAGAGTCTTTGGATGTGAGGTGTTTGTTCATATAGACAAGGATGATAGGACCAAGCTAGAGGCTAAATCAGAAAAATGTACTTTCATTGGTTATGGTGGTGATGACTTTGGATATAAATGTTGGAGTATTAAGGACAAGAAAATCATTCGATCTAGGGATGTGGTCTTTAATGAGAAAGTCATGTATAAGCAGCAGTTGCAGGAAAATAGGGAAGAATCCAAGAAAGAATATGCAGTGGTAGAGGATCTTCCGGATGGGAAAGTGACACATGAATCAATTCAGGAACCCCCTCAATAGGAACCCCAAACTCCTATATTGAGGAGGTCTTCTAGGGTAAGAAGAGAACCTGAACATTTTTCTCCTTCTCTTTATTATTTATTACTCACTGATAGTGGAGAGCCAGAGAGCTTTGATGAAGCAATGCAGGTAGATGCCAAGAAGAAGTGGGAGCAAGCCATGGATGAGGAGCATCAGGCTCTCATGGAGAACCAGACATGGGATTTGGTGAAGCTACCTCGAAGGCAAAAGAGCATTACAGAATAAGTGGGTGTTCAGAGTCAAAGACGAAGAAGGAGGAAAGAAAAGATATAAGGCCCGGTTGGTGGTCAAGGGGTTTGCACAGAAACAAGGTATAGATTTTGATGAGATTTTTTCTCCTGTAGTAAAAATGACTTCTATTAGAATTGTTCTAGGAATAGTTACAGTAGAAGACTTGCACTTAGAACAGCTTGATGTAAAGACTTCATTTCTCCATGGTGATTTGGAGGAGGAACTATATATGCAGTAACCAGAGGGCTATGAGGTCAAAGGTAAAGAGGAGATGGTTTGCAAACTGAAGAAAAGCTTGTATGGCCTGAAACAAGCTCCACGTCAATGGTATAAGAAGTTTGATAGCTTCATGATGGAGCAAGGTTATATCAGATGCCATTCTGACCATTGTGTGTATACAAAGAAATTTGAGGATGGAAGTTATATTATCCTGTGTTTGTATGTTGATGACATGTTGGTTGCAGGTAAAAACATGCAGGAAATAAAAGTACTCAAGAAGCAACTAAGTGAATCCTTTGCTATGAAGGATTTGGGTGCAGCCAAACAAATCCTTGGTATGAGGATATCTCGGGATAGGAAGGAACGGAAGCTGACTTTATCTCAGGAAGAGTACATTAAGAAGGTCTTGGAGAGGTTTAATATGTAAGGATGCTAAACCGGTTGGGACTCCTTTGGCAGGCCACTTCAAGTTATCAAAGGAGCAGTGTCCCAAGATAGAGCAGGAAAGAAACCAGATGTCAAAGGTACCTTACTCATCAGTAGTTGGCAGTTTGATGTATGCTATGGTGTGCACTAGGCCTAATATTGCCCATGCAGTGGGAGTCTGTGAGTAGATTTATGAGTGATCCAGGTAAAGAGCATTGGCAAGCAGTAAAGTGGATCCTTCGGTATTTGAGAGGGACCATGGGGATAGTTTTGTGCTACAGTGGATCAGACACCACTTTACGTGGTTATGTAGATTCAGACATGGCTGGAGATGTAGATAGCAGGAGGAGCACAACAGGTTATATTTACACTGTAGGTGGGACAGCAGTGAGCTGGATTTCACGACTACAGAAGCTGGTGGCTTTGTCAACCATGGAGGCTGAGTATGTTGCTGCCACAGAGGCAAAACAAAGAGATGATTTGGCTACAACAATTGCTTGAGGAGTTGGGGCATAAGCAGGAGGAATGTAAGCTATATAGTGATAGTCATAGTGATATACACCTAGCTAAGAACTCTGCTTTCCAATCCAAGATGAAGCATATACAGTTGAGATATCACTTCATCAGGACAGCTTTGGAGAAAGATAAGTTGAAGTTGGAGAAGATTCATACCAGTCAAAATCCTGCAGACATGATGACCAAGGTGGTCACAAGGGATAAACTAAAGCTATGTTCAGCTTTGGTTGGCCTTCGTAGATGACAGTGAAGGGTTGAGAAGCTTTCTTAGTGGAAATCAGTCTCCAAGTGGGAGATTGTTATGTTTGTGGAGCCTATTTGCATGTTAGAATGTGGTACACCTTCTATGTGTTACACTCGGGTATTTTACGGTGGTCCCACTCGCCGGTGAGTGGATTAGGGGGGTTCGGGGGGGTGAAGCCCCCCCGATGGAAGGGGGTTCGGGGGTGAAGCCCCTGAAGTAAATTTTCATGGGTGGTTTATTAACCCATGGGTAATGGGTAACCGTTATGGGCTGTTTTTTGGGCCCATGGTTTTTTCAGTCTTTTGCCCATTGTTTTGATACCCATGGTTTTTGCCCTTGGTTTTGATACCCACGGTTTTTATATCAAACTGCTTAAGCAATTGTCTATTTATATGGTCTTATGCATATGATAGATGGACAAGTAAATGTATTACAGATGTGTTTTGAATTCAGGTGTGAATTCTATAGAGTTTGTTGAGCATAGCTCTAAACGGATCTAGGTATTGTATTGAGAGAGTGAAGGCTTGTAATAAAATATGAGCAAGTGATTCTTGGTGGACGTAGCCCAAATTGGGTGAACCACGTTAAATCTTGTCTCTCTGTGTTGTGTTATTTATTCTACACTTTTATTTGAGATCTGTAATATTTTTTGCATATTAGTTTCTACTGTTGTGATTCTGTAAGGGATTATTCCGCATATTTTATCTCTTATTTCCTAACAGTGTGTGTCGTTTTGTAGCCAGGGATATGATCTAACTGGCACTCAGATTTGTGGAGATATGGATAGCACTCAAATAGGACTTGATCTTGTCCTAATTGTTTTAGGTTGTACCTTTCAACCAAGGTAAGAGAACCTATTTTGTAACCCTCAAATGGTGAAGGAGATGAAGATATCCCTCAATTTGTGAAAATAGTATAAAAAGGGCCTTGGGAAAATATGATCAACACTCCAAATCTGACATTCACAAGTTGTCACTTCCAGATTATGGAGATACTTTCAATGTAAGACAAGGGACATTTTGAAATCCTGATCTATTATACATACTCTAGCAACTGCATTTTGATCTTATGTAGTTATACAAGGCAAAACAGGGATAAAACAGGGTAGGATTAGTTATTTTGAATGATTTTTGGGTGGGATTTTAGATAAGACAAACCAAGGTCCACCAAACTCTTTGAGGATTTCAGAAAAATATGGAGAAACTTAACAATAGAAAGTATCAAAATGGTTAATCATCCCTTCAACTAGGATATGTGCATCAAATGGAGGCCTAGATCTGCATTTTTCCACAAAATATTTGATCATATATCACAAAATCTTGAGCTATAATGAACCAATGAAGCATTTAGCAATCACTATTTAATCATGACCTAAGGTACACCCAAAGATTTACAAATAATCTCTGAAGTCAAGGAAGCTAAAGTGATTTTAAATTTGTTTATCTCTTTATCAAATGAAATCTCTTCTGAATGTGAGATTACAAATGCCACTAAACTATCACAAGAAATGAGACCATGTATGATCAAGAGAAATTTTAAACACAATACTTCAACAGGAAATAAGAAACACAAATTTGAAATGCATTCTGAAATGTAAGCATTCACATATATTTCCCAAAGACAACATAAAATAACTCAAAAATGATCAGATTTATCAGTAGGGGAATGTTTTGAAAAAAAATCTTAGAGCTTGTTAATGGCTATACATGTGCAACCAACTTAACATGATTTTAAATCTAATACAGAGAGAGTTACATGAGTTTCTCAAGTGGTCACTCAAAGAATTGGATTCTTTCCAGATTTTCCCGTGAAATTTTTAGTTTTCTAGCCTTTTTTAAACTCTTCCAACTTTTTCATGACAAATTCATGTAATATATAGCTTTCAATCTCTTCAAGCCTTCTTTCCCAGGAAAATAATATGCCAAAGGATCAAATTTGTTACAAAAATACCTCATGATTCACAGACAAGCATGTTTAGCTGAACACGTCCAAAAAGTTGCTAATTGTCTCAAAAAGAGATGAATCAGTGTAAAATTCACATCATTATCCATTGTGGAGGCACGTTTTTCATATTCAAATCATGCAGACCCCCTTCTCTTCATTATTTCATCCATTTCCCTCTAAAATTTGACTTTACAACTTCTAGAGTTGATATTTTATGTTTTTGGACGGATTAGGGCAAAAAATTAATTTCAAAAACATCTCTGATCTTCAAATTGATCCTCAAAACCGATTGCATTGGTCCTTTCAGGCACAAACAACATGAATTTGTCAAAAATTTGATGGAAATTGATGCAAAAACCACATCTCTAAACTTCCTGGAGCGTTATAGGGCAAAAATGGTGGTAGAGAAAAAACGATGCACAGCTACCATAGATTCAACTTTCAACTCTTAATCTAAGCCCTCCACATGGAGAAAAACCATTAGAGACGGGCTTTGGAGGCACCTTTCTCCACTTTTCATTTTTAAAAAGAAACGGCCATGTGGTGAGATTTGATTCAACACGGGCACAGGTTTCACATTTTTACCCTTTTGACCTTTTTATTCCGAGTGGCCATTTAGAACCATTCCATCAGATGCAGACCTAGGAGCTTCATTTTACCTTTTAAACTTTTCAGGAAAAATTGGAAAATTTTGATATTTTTCCCCACACCTCCACCTTATGAAAATGGGCCTGATACATTTCCTAAATTGGGCCCCATTGGAATCGTGGATCGATTCTACACATTTCCACCTTTTTTAGAAAAAGGAAATTTTTCCAAATTATCCCCGTTGACCCGCGCCTCCGATTCTGTCCCTGACACATGGCGATTGTTGATTCACTGTGGGCTTGTGCTCCTCCTTTTAATTTCATACCTTTATGCCAAAAAAGGGAAAAATCTCAATTTTCCCTCGAGGCCCGAAGTTCCACCTCTAACCTTGCCACGTGTCCCTCTGTGATTTTTTATGGGCCCTAGGAATTTTCTTTTCTCTTCAACTCTTTTTCCAAAATGTCTTAAGGCACAAAAAGACCCACTACTTCCCATCCAATCAAAAGAGGACATGTCATCATTTTTCAGGAAAAATTTAGAAATTTTCTCCCCCGCTTGAATTCTGGCAGATTAGCACTTGGCAGGGCCATGGGGAAATTTGAAAATTTTAGCCAAAGTAGCTAAAAAATAACAAGTTCTCAAAACAAACCACCGCTCCTCCAATCAAAACACGCCACGTAAGCAACATTAGAACCAATCAGAGTAAAGAAGAGCCATGGGACCAAATTCTCCCTTTTGCCAAAAAAGCAAAAAGTAAGAAGTTAAAACAATTTTCTTCCATCCCTTAGCCAATTAGATCAAGCCATGTTGCTGATGAATGCTGAAGAAGAAATTGATGGGAAAATGATGCCCGTCTGACCGTCAAAACACAAAAAATGCCAGGGATGCCTTAGAATTTGATTTTTTCGCTAAGGATGACAAATTTCTCAAAATTGAACCAGTTGAAACATGTTTTCAAAGCATTTTTTATCATGGAATTGTATTTTCAATGGCATACAAGTGCAAATTGATCAATTTTTAACTTCCATGATTGGGCAAAAAGGAAAAATGACAGAGCCCACAGATTTTGGAAAATTTAGGGCACACATGCAAATTTCTTTCAAATTGGGGCAAAACAAAAAGTTTGTGAGCATTTCAAGGCATTTGATTGGAGGGAAAAGTTGCAGACCACCAATTTGAGAGAAAAATGTTTCAGAGCATGCCGAATGAAGGAAAAATTTAGGGTAAAATGGTGCAAGCTCAAAAATGGCACCAACACAACATTATTTACCACGAGATCATAGAGTATCAACTACATCTTTATTTTTAAGTGAAAAGAGCAAGACATACACAGCAAGTTGAACCAAGAAGAATGAAACCAAGACCACCCTTTCCTCACTCCAAACAAGATGCAACTGAATTCAACAATCAACTCCATAAATCACACAAGCAAGGTTACACTACAACCATGAAAATAAAACCCAGATTGCTCCCCAAAGTGATTCATTCAGGTTCAACATTAGATGATTTACTATCAAGTTTTAACAAAAATTCAACAGGTGTACAAAAATATTCAACATCATCTCAAGTTCAAACAAAAGTTAAGCATGATTCAATAATTTTCCCAACAAAGGAAACAAAACCCAGAACATGTATCTGTTATACAATGGTTTCATGTAGAAAAACAGAGTGAAAATACAAGCATCGAAAGCAAGATCATAACAGCATACAAAAACTCATTCATTCCCCAAGAGAAGGGTTCTTTTAATGAGGAATTTAGGAAAAAGTAGAACAACTTAATGGGTAGAGCATATCATGCTTGATAGAGCTTTTTCCTAATTTGTAGAATATTTCCAAGTCAAACTCCTACAGTCTCCTTTTTTCCACGCAACGTCAACCCACCTCAACTCTTCTGCTTCTTCTTATAACTTCCTCAGAGTCCAAAAATAGCTCAAGAATGCATAAATAACAATAACATCCAAAATAGAACTATTGGTTCGAAGAAACAAAAAAACCCATTCAAAACCAAAGCTTGAAATGAACTGAAGACCAAAACAACCAAGCCAAAAACCCACCATACATTTTTCCTATGCAGTTTCTTGCCCAAAAACAAAGTCAATAAATGCAAAGGACAGCAGTTCCCTCATAAATCTCCATGTCACCGCCATCTATATTATCAATGTCTATTTTTAAATTTTTACATGTAACTTAACTGGGTGGTGATGCCAACTAAGCATTCCCCCAAACCTCTTACGCTTCTACCAAAGTTGGTAGTCCTTCACAATAAAACCACAAATCAATTACATTTAATGCCTTGAAAATCGATGTCACCGACCATGCAAATTTCCATGTAGTCAATAGGTACCTCTTGTGTTAGCAAGAGCTTAGGTTAGATTATTATTAGGTTAGAAAATCAACCCAGGTTCTTAGGTAAGTCCTATTTACCTAAGTTTGTATTTCAATTAAATAAACATAGCAAATCCCCAACTTAGGTTGGATATACCCTTAGACTAGGGTCAACCTTAGTGTTATATTATTAGGTTTATGGTCCTTATACACCACTTAGCACCTTATCAATGGCAAGAAGAACCAAGTCATCATAAAAGGCCCAATGCTAAGTAAGGATCCCTGAAGAAGGGTCCTTTACAATTGTAAACAAAACAAGGCCAAGTCCATCTTCCTTCCTTTTAGAACACCAAGATAGCAAGATGAAAGGTAAGAAGAACTGAAGCATACCTTGGATCATTGGAATTGATCCAAGGTGTTTTTGTTTACAAAAAATAAGTTATGGCAGCAGAAATACAAGTCCAACATCTTTAAAAGTGAGTTTAAGTTGTACAAAGTGATGAATGGCCTCATTATCAAACAGCAAAAATCACAACAGAATGAACCTTTTCAATAGATGATTAATTATCCATTGCCAACATGATTTCCAAAATTCATAGGAGTACACCTTCTTAAGATAAATCACCTGTCAATGTTCGCACTGTCAAGATTGTAAGTAATCATAGTAACAGTCATGCCAGAGATATTACATTCACCTTATTTTTCTTCATAGGAGAATGGTACATGTGTGCCTTATCATCTACATAATCCATGACCTCACATGCACCTTTAGTGTGGTTAACATCCAGGTGGTCTATTTCCTCATCATCAATCATGTACACTAGCTTTCCTTTCTCTTTCTCTTTCTCTTTCTCTTTCTATGTGCAACCCATCTATAGCTCTTCTGTCTCCTCAAGGTCAAGGTGCACCTTGTGATCAGGTTCACCCAAAATCTCTAGCATGATCTCTTTTACCTTCATGTTATCCCCCAATGTGATGTGCTTCATAATCTATAATGCATCATGGAGTAGAGGCTTAGTAGAAAAGTAATTAAAATTTTAAATCATACCTATAGTCATCTCTTGTTAGTTTTCATTATCACTCTTTAGATCGTCATGGACATACCATGTGTGCACACATCCATGTAGTGTGGAGTAGAACTTATGTACCCATAAGGATGGTGGTAAAGCCTCCTATCCTTACGCCTGTAGTTTCTCACAAGTATGGATGTGGAATGAGACATGATTCTTCCCATGAAATTCATAGATATGTGTAGGTACATTTCTCTAAGTACACCTAGTGGAAAATGTGATCCTTACTTCTCACCATTCTAAAAGGTTATCTTTAAGTGTTACCCACCAGCGTGTTTTTGTCCTGTGTAAAGTATAGACTAGTATGTTTATTCTATCCCCATCATTCTACCACTAAGCCTCCATGGCACGCAAGAATGTATCAAGATTGCCTTCTCCAGTATACCTTGGTACTTGAGTCGAGCCTAATAACCTTGCCATGTGCGGCTTGATCATCCTTGTGACTCAAGCTTTGCCTTCATGCCTGACCATCTAATACATTTCATGTGCCCAGTTATCACAAGAAACACTCATAGTGTCTCTTACAGACTACGCATCTTCCCACTGAAGTATGCCTTCCTTCGATGGTTCTACATTTTCTAGATTGTGCACCATCTGTGCATAAATTCGATTAAGCTCTTCTTCACTCAAAGGCTCAACATAAGGCTCTACCTTCTTATCATACAAAGGTATGATCACGCACTCGTCTTTGTTCTCAAAACTGATGTATCTCTTGTTAAAGCACATATCAGCATTGTCTGCATAACAACAGGGTCATCCAAGTAATGCTGGAAATTTTTCTACTTCAGCAAGCTCTAATACCTCAAAGTCTCTAGTAAACTTGGCTCCTTGAATGTTAATGGACGCATCCTTTAGTACCCTAATAAGCATAGTCTTAGTTTTGTTTTCCATATACAACACATTCAAAGATGGCTATAATGTAGGTATCCTGATTTGATTCCATGCATCTAGAGTGAGTACATTTACTTCAGCACCCATATCAATCAAATTTTTACACATCAGCCAACCATCAATCACCCACATCAAGTGTAATTCCTTATTAAATTCATGAACCTGGGGCAGTAGATTTTCCTAATAGGCATAGCCTTAGTTTTTTTTTCCATATATAACACATTCGAATATGTCTATACTTTATGTCTCCCCATTTGATTCCATGCATCTAGAGTGAGTATGTTTACTTCAGTGCTCGTATCTATCAAAATGTTGTGCACCAGCCAACCATCAACCACCACATCAAGTGTAATTTCCTTATCAAATTCATGATCCTCAGGTAGTATATTTTCATGAAATATCTTCCTCTCGCGCTCAAATCTAGCATGGGTACCTTCTCCCATAGCCATTCCCCTAGCAATGGAATAATATTCTCTTAGCACAACATCTTACACACGTCTTTCAGGTCATCCACATCCTTCCATGGAAGCTCAACATTCTTCACACATTCCCTCTCATTCGCCTATTCTTTTAAACATTATTTTTCACCCTGAATATCTCTAATGACTATCATAATCACTTGGTAGACTTCATTCTACATTGCATCTGGATACTTGGCATGTATCACCTCCTCCCCATGTGATGAGTGGTTTGGACTTTAAATGCTCATGCACACATGTTTCCTTGACATGCATTGAAACCAGCATGGGTTGTAATTATAGATCATACATGTTCTTAGGCATCCATTAATCAACATTTTCACATTGCACCTTGATCATGCTCATGCCCTTTTTCTTCTTCTTATTTTTACTCATGTGCTCATACAGGTCTAAGAAATCCTCAAACTTATGTTGCTTCCCACACCATAAGAAAATTGTATTATGAGGGAAATCTCCCTGATAATGACCAAGGGATCCACAAGTATAACAAGTTCTTTGAGAAAACTTGCCTCTACCACCACCATGATCTCGGCCTCAGTATCCTCCTCAGAAGCCTTCATTTCTATTATCTCTATTATTACACCCTTCATTATGTTATCCTTCCTAATCTTTTGATCCACTCTCCACACTAGTATGACACACTCCTATCTCAAAAGCCTCATGGATATGATCAATCATTTAATAATCAGAGGTGTCATGGTTATGAGACTAGAAAATTTTACGGTACATAGACACATTCTTGTGAATCATGTACTTCAAAAGAGGACAGTTCTAAACATCATGGTCCAAGTGACAGACTTCACAATCCAGTAAAAATGACAAACATACTTGCATGGACAACTATCTTTAGTGTTTCCTTCAACCTCACAATCAGTACACCACATACCACTGCACATTTTGTGTGTTGAGTTGGCAGAAATCTTCTCCAACTGTTTCATCATGGCTGCGATATGTGCCTCTAAGAATGGGCTTACTCTAGTATCAACACTTCCAACCACCTCAGTGAGCAAGGATTCTTATAATGCCTCGAATGGATCAGTATACATTTTATGAGATAGAGCTTTATGAAATAGAGTCAGCAATCCACTAACGAACCATTGTGCATGCTGACTTTGATGAATGTTATAAGATAATTTAGACAACAAAGTCTTAAAAACGTGCTTCATACTCCCTCGTGCTTTCACACAACCCCGTACTTCATATCCTTGAGTGTGTTGATGCTCTATTGTTTGAGCTCTTGTATGTGAAACTCGGCCAAAAATGTAGTGTGTAAATCATTGTATTCCACCATAGTCTGATGTGGATCCTATTTCCGATATTAACTATACATGTGTCATTGCATTGTAGTGGTGAACTTATTTGCCTTATTATCTGAGGTTATAATCCCCTCCGTATGCCATAGTAATTCACACACATGCACATGCTCTATTGCATCCTCTATTCCTTTATACTCTAGTAAATGAAGAGACATCTCAAAGGAGACTTGAGGTTTCGGCTACACTGTTTCCTAAGGAGGTGGTTGATGTGGTGGTGGTTGTTATGGATGTAGACCATGTCTACCAAATCTAGAACTAGAACTTCCACCAGTGTTTCCTTCAAGTGGCTAACCTGATCCTCCTGATCCTCTCACACCCCCCGCTGTGGGCTGCATTCTAGTTGATGAACTTCCTTATGTCCAATTTGTATTACTGAATTGGACACCAATGGTCTGCATGGTCATAGTTTCTACTCAAGTCCTCCCAACAGTCTACATGCCAACACTATGTCCTAATGATGTGCTTGAAAACAATCCTACATAGGTACTCCAAAACAATGGAACATGTTATGTTGCCATGGGCGTGCTACTAACTTGATTCCCTTCTTAATTTAATGCAAAATGATATCTACATGTATCTTCTTGCTTTCTTGCACTACATTTCTTCTCAATAAATACCTATGTATTTGGAACACTGTGCGTAAGGGCTAGGTGGTTAGGTGGGATCAGATGGGCACTCACATTCCTCATTCTTTCTTCTGATACACTCTCATCCAAAGTTAAAGGGGATTCTCTACTGCACTTTCCCAAAATTGGGAGATCCTAATGCTACAACTCCTCATCTTCCACAAGATCTTCAAAATCTTCGTAAGACAAACATCCTCCTTAACTTTATTGCCTCCTCATTCTCCCGTGCACATACCATGTCCCTCTATTGTGCTTAATTGCACATGAGTCATCTTTCCTCTCTCTATCTTTCTACCATTATGTCTACCATTCTTCTCCACACATGCTCTTGCCCCTGCACGTAGTGAGGGGGGTTTAGCTAGCCATAGAGAGGCTCTCTAAATCCATTTTTATGATCAAGATCTTGATTGATAAAGGTATAACTCATAGATAAGATCCTCTGGGCTCGCACAAGAATCTAACTTTATCTTCTAGACATAAATACGTAGAAATGGAATACTCCAATGTATAATTGTGCAATACTTGAGCCCACCAATGATTTATAGCTCTAGTCCAATCCACATCTAGATCAAAAAGAGTCTAGTAGTATTCATGCATCCAAATATGTGGCCTAGGGCCCCAAAGCTTCCCTAATGCGTATGCTACCAGCCACTCATACAATTCTATTGGAAAGAAGCTGAAGAATGTCTCATAGAACTCATGATAAAGATTATCTTCCACCCACCATCGTGCATTGAAATCAGGTCCAGTGTTATACCATTGTGCAAAATTCTCTTGATCATCTTCTACCCAACTTTCAATTCTCTCCATAGTCAATTGATATGCCATATGTATGCAACATCCTGGTAGATAATTCAAAAAGAGGTCCCGGCAACGGAACCAAAATGTAGTCTTTTATTTCACCTAAATGTTATGTGTGCTATCACTTCATTCAACAGAACTAAATTCTCACCCAAAGCACGTGTAGCTACCAAGTCCCTCCTTTGTATTTGTTTGTCAAGATGTTAGCTTACATATCCATAATGATATTCAGTTAAGGATCTATTGAACACACTAAACCATTGCATACATTCAAATGGAAACACATGTAATAAGGAAACAACTACAGTTTAACCATAACAAAGATCAATTGCATAAATGCATATCCATACTTATATACATCAATGACCATAATCCAACCACAATTATCCATTAATATTTAAAAACAACTACTAATCCATAGGGATCCAAAATAACTCTACTTCATCAAAAACAATTAGCACAGAGAAGAAAAACAATAAAATGGAGGTTTTGTCTTTTAAGTAACAGGACCACCACCCTGTGCAAGGTGGTGGTTAAAGAACCTCTACCCAGCCATGGTGGTGGTCCGAGGACTATCGGTATGCACAGAGCAGCAGTCCTGGCCATTACAGACAGAAAACAAAATTTGAAACAAACAGCCTCTGAATTTGAAAGGATGTTCGTTTCTCTTCTCCTTTATGTCCTTTCCCATTCTCTAGTGCATGGGAGGACATGAGAAAGGCTATAAATACATGAGTGTAGAAGTGTAGAAGATCATTGAAGCATGGGAGCAAGTGAGAAAGAAATCTTAGTGCTGGAAATTGTATTTTTATAGAAGAAAGGAGTGTTGGACAGAGCAAGCAAGTAACTGAAAGGAAGTGTTGAGATATTATCTACTTCCCTTTCTTACTTATTGTAAATTTTGTACCTATTGATTTTAATTGGCCAATAAAAGTGGGAATAAAGAGCAATTTCCCTTCCCAATTGGTTTTTCCTCCATTGGAGGTTTTCCAGGATAAAATTATTGGTGTTATGAGCTTATATTCTTTCCTTTACTACAATTGTTGATTCTAAGCACAATAGTAATTCATTCACTAGCTATCTCTTTTATTTTCTAATAGAAAGTAAATAGTAGTGATTAGTTTGTGATATGTGAATAATTCTAAAGTTAAAAATTTTACAAATCATTTTGGTATCAGAGATAAGTATCCAGGACTGTGGTATTTCATTTTTCAATTTGTATGACAGTGACAATATCTAAAGGCAAAGAAGCTTTACCTTGCAATCCAGAGATTTCTACAAAGAAGTGGAAACAAAGAATTTAGGGAGAAATGGAGGAAGAAAACTTGGTCTATAGAATTGAGATGTTGGAGACCATGATGGATAGGATGTTTAGAAGGCAAGAGGAACTTGCATATTTGTAGAACACAACTTTTGTAAAGCAAGACTCCCTGGACTCAGTGGTTTGAGGGTTAGCCAAAAAAATTTGGTATAGGAAAGAGTCACCATGAGGAAGATTATGGGGAAGAGCATGAAGAAGAGACTTCTAACACAAGAGAAAAGGTAAAATCTAAATATACTCCTTTTAAAGTTGAGACTAAAGTCAAAATCAAAAGCTTTGAAAGACAAGTAGATACAAAAGTACTGGATAAATGGTTGAAACAGTTAGAAGTCTATTTTAACATCCATAATGTGACTGAGGCACAAAGGATCACCTTTGCACATCTCAAAATGGAGGGACATGTTCTAGTTTGGTGGGAAACTCATCTAACTATTTATGAAAAGAAGAAATTTCCTATTGTGAAATCTTGGCAATAATTTAAGGAATTACTTAGAGCTAACTTTTATCCTATTGGTCATAAAACTGACCAAATGATTAAGTGGAAGTATTTTAGACAAGACATTGGTCAAAGTGTGTAGGACTATACTACGAAGTTTCGGAGGCAAGCCATGTTGCTGAACATGGATTTGGAGGATGAGGATATTTTGACCAAGTATTTGGGAGGACTTCACACTCACCTTCGAAGAAAATTCACCTCCATAAAGCCCAAGGATCTCAATGAAGCATGTGTATAGGCATACTACATAGATGATGAGAAAAAGCAAGAAGAAGTAGAGCCGAGGGTAAAGCAGTCAACAAATCAGTAGAAAAAGGATTATGGGCAAACAAGTAACAAGAATAAGTGGAAAGGGAAAGGTAAACAAGGTGCCACTACTATAAATACGTGTATAGATCCCAAGAATTTTTGGAAGAATTGTGATATTAATGGTCATACTGATGCTACATGTTGTAATTTACATCAGGAGTTACATCCAAAGAACTGAACCAAGGACTCCAAGAAGTCCATGACAGCTGTAAAAAATAGAAGGGGAGGTGGAAATTGAAGATGAATCTGATGTAGATGAAAGGCTTAGATGCACGACACCAACATGGACAATGAAGAGGAGATGAGTAGACTATTCTAGATCAAAATCCACATCAAGAGACTAAGGTAAATGCTTTAGTTGATACCGGTACTCAATCTAAATTGATTTCTGAGGTAGCTGTAAAGAAGCTTGCTCTTGAGACTTACGAGCATCTGTACCCATATCATTTGGGTTGGATGAAGAAGGGTGTTGAAATTCAGGTAACAAGAAGATGTAAGGTCAATTTTGGGATAAATTCCCAATATATAGATGTTTTTGAAGCTGACTTTATTCCACTTGATGCATTTGATGTGGTATTCAAGAGTCCTTACTTGTACATTAGGGATGTTATCTTTATGAGAAGGGAAAATCGGTACAGATGGGTCAAGGATGGGATTAGGTACAACATCCAAGCACACCAGCGTAAGACACAGGTTACTATGGTAAGTCCTAACCAAGTAAAATGGCTTATTCAGTCAAATCATAATCAGTTTTGTTTGCTTTTGTTAAAAGATAAATAAGATGGGGTAGAAGTTTTATAGATTTCTAACCAAGGAAAACAATATTTGGATAGTATTATTCAGTCCTTTCAGGAAGTATTTCAGGATCCTAGTGGATTACCACTAAAACGGGAAGTAGAGCATGATATTTAGTTGTTGCTAGAGTCACCTCTACCGAACATCAGGGTGTATAAGCAATCCTTGCTTGAGATTACTGAAGTAAAGAAATAATTCCAAGAACTAATAGACCAAGGGGTGATACGTTTGAGCACATTATCGTGTGGTTCACATATTATGATGGTGCCAAAGAAGGATGGTTCTTGGAGAATGTGCATTGACTACTACGCTTTGAACAAGATCACCATAAAGAACTGATATCCACTTCCCTGTATAGATGATCTCTTGGACCAGCTTCAGCATGCAAAAATTTTCACAAAGTTGGATCTCAAGTCAAGTTATCACCAAGTCGGGATGAAGGAGGAGGATATATGGAAGGATGCCTTCAAAACAAAATAGGGTTTGTATGAATGGTTAGTACTTCCTTTTGGATTATGCAATGCACCTGCTACATTTATGAGATTGATGAATGATGTATTACAGGATTTCATAGATTCATGTGTCATTATATATCTAGATGATATCTTTATTTTTAGTGGCCACATGGGAAGAACATCTAACGCATTTACAGTAAGTCTTTTAATTTCTCAGGGAGAAACAGTTGTTTTGTAATATGAAGAAATGTGAATTTTCCAAACAGTCAATTGTCTATCTTGGGCACGTGGTTGGAGGAGGAGAGCTATGAGTGGATCCAAAGAAGGTAGAAGCCATCACAAATTGACCAACACAAACAAGAGCCACAGAGACTAGAAGTTTTATGGGATCAATATATTACATGTGGAAGTTCATTCTGGGTTTCTTGGCAATTGCAGCACCTCTACACACAGTGGCCGCAAATAGTGAGGGTTTTGATTGGGGTAAGGAACAAGACAAATCCTTTGAGTTATTGAAATACAAGATTATTCATGCTCCAGTACTTGCTCTTCCTAATTTGCAGCAGCCTTTTGAAATAGAGACAGATTCCAGTGATTATGCTATGGGCACAGTGTTGCTTCAAGGAGGTAAACCCGTATGTTATCATTCTAAAACCTTCACTTCAACAGTTAAAGGATATTCAGTATATGATAAAGAAATGTATGCACTAGTTCAAGTAATTAATAAATGGAAACATTATTTGTTGGGTAAAGAAACTATTGTGCACACTAACCACAAACCTCTCTAGTATTTACAAGCACAGTCTAAATTGCAGCAAGCAAGGCACTAAAAAATGGATGGGTTTTCTTCAGCCGTTCCATCTAGTGATCAAATACAAGAAAGGTAGTACAAATTTGGTGGCAGACATGTTGTCTAGGCCACCCACATAGGAAAAGTTCTCTTGTTTGACTACTATCTCTCATATCGATCCCTTCATAAAGGAAGCTTATGGAGAAGAATATGCCCAAGACAAAGACTTTGGGGTAACATTTCAGAAGCTGTAGTCCCAAGGGGCTAAAAAGATGGGGATTGAAGACTGATATCTCAAGGATGGGCTGCTCTACCGATGGGGGAAACTTTTTGTGCCTAAAGAAGAAAGACTTCTATTAATGAATGAAGCACATACCTCAAAAGTAGTGGGACATTTCAGTGTTGGTAATACCCTAGCCCACTTGCAAAGGTATGTATATTGGCCCAAAATGCAAGAAGAAGTATCAAAATTTATTCGTGGATGTAAACTTTGTTGTACTAGCAAGCCTAAAACTAGGAAGGAAGGTTTGTATATGCCTTTACCAGTACCTACTCATCCATGGGAGGACATTTCTATGGATTTTTTAGGAGGATTACCTATGTCTAAACATGGCCATGACTATCTCTATGTTTTTGTGGATAGATTCAGTAAAATGTTTATTCTTATGGCATGTAAAAAGGCAATAAAATCACATGAGGCAGCAGATCTTTTCTTTGCTAATGTATGGGTGCATTTTGGTTTGCCAAAGTCAATTATCTCTGACAAGGATTCCAAGTTCTTGGGGAAGTTTTGGACTAATTTTTGGGAAAAGATAGATACCAAGTTACATAGGAGCACAGATTTCCATCCACAGATAGATGGAAAAATAGAGGTGGTAAACAAGACTTTGGTACAGTTAATTAGAGGGTATAATAGTAAGTACCCAAGGACTTGGGATGAGTCCTTAGCCTACATTCAACATTCCTATAACCGAGTAGTACACACATACACTATGAAGTCACCATTTGAAACATGCTTGGGATATCTACCTACAAATCCATTGGACATAGTAGTTGGACAGCATGATGAGGAGGATACACAAGACACTGAGGTGACTAGATCTAATAAGTTCATTGAGAGGATCTAGCAAATCCATCTCAAGGTCAAAGAAAAACTAGAAAAATCTCAAGCAAAGTACAAAGCTAGGCACGATCAGCATAAGAGGGAACACAAGCTTCATGTTGGAGACAAAGTTTTGATTTACATGAGCAAGGAGATACTACAAGGTCAAGCATGGAAGCTCAAGCCACTACGATATGGACCCTTCACCGTATTGGGGCAGATTGGGGAAAATGCTTTTTGACTTGATTTACCATCATTCATGAGGATATACTGTGTAGTAAATTGTGAGAACTTGCACCTATATGATCCATCCATGTTGGATGAAGATGAAGAACTATAGTTGCTACCTTCCATTGAGGATTGCATCTTGGACTCATGGGGTGAATTGGAGGAGGATGTAGTGCTACAGCAGAAGGTTAGAGAGACTAGAAGAGGTCCACAAGAGTCTTGGAAGATTGGAATGAAAGGAAAGACACCAAGGCAGGCCCGGTGGTACTCAAAAGAGCAAGTGAGGGAATTTCTCCCTCATCTACTCCCCCACTAAGCTTTTATGGGACCAAATCCTCCTAAGAAGGGGAGGTGCGATCCATAGGTATCCGAAATAGCTCTACTTCATCAGAAACAATCAGCATAGAGAAGAAAAACAATAAAACGAAGGTTATGTCTTTTAATTAATAGGACCACCACCCTATGCAGGGCTGGTGGTTATAGAACTACTACCCAGCTAGGGTGGCGGTCCTAACCATTATGGATAGAAAAAAAAATCGAAATGAACAGCCTCTAAATTTGAAAGGATGTTTGTTTCTCTTCTCCTTTATGACCTTTACCATTCTCTACTGCACCGGAGGACATGAGAAAGGCTATAAATACATGATTGTAGAAGTGTAGAATATCATCGAAGCATGGGAGCAAGTGAGAAAGAAATCTTAGTACTGTAAATTGTATTTTTGTAGAAGAAAGGAGTGTTGGACAAAGCAAACAAGTAACTAAAAGGAAGTGTTGAGATATTATCTATTTCCATTTCTTACTTATTGTAAATTTTTTACCTACTAATTTTAATTGGCCAATCGAAGTGGGAAGAAAGAGCAATTTTCCTTCTCGACTAGTTTTTCATCCATTAGAGGTTTTTCAGGATAAAATTGTTGGCATTATGAGCTTATATTCTTTCCTTTACTAAAATTGTTGATTCTAAGCACAATATTAATTCATTCACTAGCTATCTCTATTATTTTCTAATAGAAAGTAAACAACAGCGATTATTTTGTGATTTGTGAATAATTCCAAATTTGAAGAGTTTATAGATCAAGTACATAACAAGAATTTGTTACATAAAATGTGAATACAGAGTCATGCACACAGATACAATAAAGTATCATAACCCTAACATACAAAACATGCTCTATAACCAATCCTAAGTCAAGTATTTATAGGGGTAGGTACTTTCCCTTCACCACCCATGCACTTCCTAATAATATATGTACTCAAAATAGCCATGTGTACATACATGTATGTTTTACAAAAAAATTGCTAATAATATATTGCCTAATAATATCCTACTTTAATCCTATTAATAGCTAAATTCATGCATGTTCTCTCTCCAAAAATAGCCAATAATTTCTCGAAAAGGTAGCCTTTCCGTGATGAGCACTCCAAGTCTATTTTTAGCATGTTCCCGAAAAATGGCTAAGTCCTTAATTTGCCTTCCTGCACAATCCCACACATAATCGTGTTCCTCATACATGTGTTCCCTCCTACGCACTTATCCAAACCCCTTTACGTGCATACATTCTTTTGCATCAACATTCATCCACCTTGAAACTTAGCCAATTCTGGAAACCAATAGCGTGAAGCTAGTATGGAGGAGGCTCATGGAGGTATTGCATGAGGACATTATGCATCAGATGCAACTACACGCAAGATCCTTATGGCTGGACTTTGGTGGGATAATTTTTGTAGACACCTAAATTCCTCTTACACCTAGCATTTCCTCCAATTGAGTCAATTAACGACACTTCGTTAATCAACCCTTCTCCATTCCACTCTCAGATGCCCATTCACGACACTCTTTTAGTCGTATTCTTCCTATAACCAGCTAATTGGGTGAATATCTCTCTTATTAGATAAATATTCCTCCTTTCAACCATTCAGAACCTCCCTAGTTCTCTCTGAACCACTTCTGCAAGCTTCCTAGGCTATCTATCAGTCACATATGGTTAACCTGACTCCTTCCAACTCTCAATGAGTCTCTAATCACTTGTTTATCAAGTTTAACTAGCCTAAACCTAGCTTAACTAGTCCAAAGCATGTTTTCCACTCCTAATCATAAAGTGCTTTTTAGCTTGCCTTTAGTCCCACATGCACCAAAATTCCAAACTCTCCTAAGTGGAAAACTATAAATACAAGGCTAAGCCTTCCCATTCAACCTTACACCTTCACACTTAGGATATATTATTAACACTAAGAACACCTTGCTTTAGGATTTTATTTGTATTAGCTTTAAGCTAATTAGACATTTGATCTTAAGCTAACATCCTCCATTAATCTTGAGCTAACACCTCCATTTACATCCATAATCCAATTTTAAGTAATATGGAGAGAACCATATGGTCTTATAGCCATTAATGGTGAGACCTCATTCTTGAAAGCTTGGGAACCATAAACAACTAATCACCCCTTTGATTACTAAGTTGATATTCTTAGGCTCAATACTTAATTAGCTTTCCAAAGAGGAGAGAGTAGTATATATGCTAGGTTTTGATGTTTTTGTCAAAGTTATGATATGTATAGGAGTAAATCTTGTTTGGATATTATATCATGGTGCATAGTAACTTAATTAATTTTTGAGGTTCTCTAACGTCATTTCCATAGCTTTTCAACTTATACATGTATACACTTTGTACAAAGATGTTAAATCTTTTGTGAAATCATGTGATCATTGTCAACACATTGGAAATCCTGGAAATAGAGATAAGATGCCACTTAGCCCGATTGCGAGTTTGGGACCTTTTGAGAAGTGGGCCATTGAATTTTAAGGGCCTATTGCCCCACCTACATGGAGGACCGAAGCACGCTATATAATCACTTAAACTGACTATTTGACAAGGTGGGTAGAGGTTGTGCCTACAAAGGATTGCACTATAACCACAACAGTAAGGTTCCTTTGGGATAACATTATTATCATGTATGGATGTCCATTAAGCTTGACTAGTGATATAGGAACTCATTTTTTGAATGAGACAATCATAATTCTCTTGATAGAGTTTATGGTGGCACACAATAAAACCACCCCTATCACCCTTAAGATAATGGTACTGTAGAAGCTTTCAACAAGATTTTGGGACAAACTCTTACAAATATTTGTGATGTTGGAAGAAAGGATTGGGATGATAAAGTGTCAGTTGTACTTTGAGGTTATAGGACCACTTACAAAATATTGAATAAGGCCACACCCTTTCAGTTGGTGTTTGGCATAGAGGTGGTACTGCCAGTTCAATTCATGATTCCATCCCTAGGTATTGCACATGCAGATGGATTAGATGATGAGAAATTTTTTAAGGAGCACATCAAAAAACTAATGCAATTGGATGAGTGGTGCATAATTTTGTGTTGGATCCAGAAGACTGAGAAGGTGCAATAGAAGGCCTGACATGATAGGCACATTAAGAATAAGACATTTGCAGTTGGAAAGATGGTCCTTCTTCATGACTCCAAGTTTGTGTGCCACCCAGGGAAGTTGAAGGTGCATTAGTTGGATTTTTGGTACTAACCAAGATACTTGAATTAGGCACATGCTAGTTGTAGGTGTTGGATGGTACCAAATTTCTGAGTTACTTCAATGGGAGTAGGGTGAAGCCCTACTATAAATAAGCTTCTTGGTGTTTGTAATAAGGTAGTATTGCCACTTATATTAGGTTTCTCTTTCATGTTTTTTTTTTGCATTTCAGTTATTTGTTTTCCTTGTTTTGTTATAATAAGTGAGCTTACACACATGAAGTTGATTACCACCTATTGAGTTCATGCGCAAAGGACTGTGCATGTTTTTAGTGTAGGGTAAACAAGGTGGATATGCATAAAATAGAGACCTATTAGTGTTGGTATTTATAGCAGATGGGTGTGCATGGGAAAGTTGATGCAGGTTTATATGTGAAGGAGTGAAATTAGGATGTTGTGTGAAAGTTTCACATAAGAAAAAGGTGTTAAAGGTGAAAAGAATGTGGAAAGAAGTGCTCAGATTTAAGACTACGCAAGAAGAGATTGCACAGTGTAATGTGAGGTAGGTAGTTGTAGAATGAACGACTTGGGATAAAGCATAGAGGAAGATGTGTTGCACTGTAGGTAAGCACATGTGAGGATGTTTGTGACCTGGGAAGTAGTGAGTGTGTCAGAAGGTGTATGACTACACCGCATAGAAGAAAGCAGAGAAAAAAGTGTTAAAAATAGAAAAGCATAATTAAATATGTGGTACGGTTTTAGATGAGGAGAAATAAATGTGGGATATTTTTGGAAATATATAAAAAGGACATTGAAGAAGTTTTATTCTTTACCTTACCTTGTGAATAATTTAAAATGTGAAGTTGTGTGACTTTATGCAAATTTTTGAAGAAGTGTGAGCAAATTGAAAAACCCAGATTAAGAAAATACACGGCCTATTTGTAGAGCTGCTTCGTGTGGAACTTTGAGGCTGAAAGGCATGCAAGTTTAGATTTTCAAAGGGTTGTGAACTAGGGTTTGTAGAAGCACGAGTTTGATCTAGGGCACCAAGGTTGAGCTAGGGCACAAAGATGGTTGGTAGTGCTAATTTTTTTAGAACAAGGAAGGTGAACAAGCATAGTATTTAACATGAACTAATAAGGAAAAGGTTGTGAAACACCTAAGACATGTAATAGCTCAAGTTAGAAAGTAAAACATGAGAAAATGGCACCCAAAAGAGCATTTGTGGCGGCAACAAAGGGCAAAGGAAAGAAAATAGAATCAGAGGTTAAGGTTGAAGAATCACTAGAAGAAATATTTTAGAAGATGCAATATCTAGAAGGTGTCATCATGGGACACGTCTTAGAGTCCCACATTCAGAGGTGCAAGGTGAGTGACTATAATTACCACTTTGACGTAAATAAGTGCCATATAGAGAATGAACTAGTACAGAAGACAAAACAAATGATTGCCGATGATAGACTAATTTATGATGATAAGGGGTGCCATATTTTGGAGGGTGCTTCTTTAGATTTATGAGTTTCCATATTTTGGTAAAACAGAGTGCCTTTACCAGTGGATGATGTCGCGAGTCCACGAGGACTTATTCTATTTCACTAGAAGAAGGGTGGACATTACCACACCCATGATTGGAAGAATTACATGGTTACATAGCTCATGTATTAAGATTGTGATAGATTTGGATGATGAAGTAGGAGTGGAGGTTACTACGGTAGAGATGAAGTATCAAAAAGGAGGGCACGCCATGGACATTTCCAAGATCACTGACACTGTTGTTTGGATTTCCAGACATTTGCTAACCAAGTTAAACACAAAGAAGAGGTGGGTCCAAGTTAATAAGAAATGTCTCCACGTTGAAAAGAAGATGTCTAAGGGAATGGTATACAACCT
This sequence comes from Taxus chinensis, assembly GCA_019776745.2. Taxonomy (NCBI): domain Eukaryota; kingdom Viridiplantae; phylum Streptophyta; class Pinopsida; order Cupressales; family Taxaceae; genus Taxus; species Taxus chinensis. Next base: position 883,125,307 of record CM034150.1, read on the forward strand.
TACTACCTTTATTACAAAAGGGATTATTGAGGAAGCACATGCGGGTGACAAGATATCTTGGGGATTAATCCTCCCCCCCCCCCTCCTATCAATCGTCTTCACAAAAATAAGAGTCCTAGATGGCCTTAAGGATAAAATGTGGAAATACCCACCTAAGAACAAGTCCCTTGAGAAGATATTCACAGAGTATACCTATGATAGAATAAAAAATGTGTATAAGCTAAGGGTGTACTTTGTGGTAAAGGTAAATGTGTGAGGCATTTAAGCATGAGTGGTGCATTCCTAGTGACTTTCCCATGGTCTTAGATGGGAAAGAAGAATTTGTGGTGTAATAACACTTATACATGGGAAGGTTCTATCTTAAGGGTGGTAAGAAGAGCCCTTGGTGAAAATTGCCTTATGCTTTCATAGCACGCTATTTTCAAACATCGGTGAATAGATTCTTAGATGTACCCAAACTAAGTTTTGATATTGATAAGGTAAATTGTGACTACCATACACTGTGTATAATGTATGTGTACCCAGGGAAGGTGACCTACATTGAGACCATGATATTGGATAATATCAACATCAATTCTACAACTTTGGTAAGTAGGGATTGAGGAAGAAGCAAATATATACATCTATGTGAATCCTAAGTAGGTCAATGGAAAATACATCAAGGATGAGTTGAGGATCCCAAAACCCACCTAAAAGTAAAAAAATAGTTATTACAAATTAAGTGCGCGAGGTCACTCCTCCAAGGTATAAAGAAGAAAAGAATAAGGACGAGGAAGAGGAAGAGGAAAAAGAAAGAAGATAGTGCCACACTTGATCAAAGCATCAGAAGTAAGCTCAATAGAACACGTGAGGAGTGAGATAGTGGCACATGACCTTGTGAACCTATGAAGGCACCAGAAGTCTCACCACCTAATTTGATCCTAGAAAATAAGAAGAAGAGGAGACGAAGGATGGTCTGCAGTGGTGACACTGATGAAGAAGAGGTAATAGAGGAGATCCTTCGAGGAGAATGAAGAAGAAGAACAAGAAGCCTCGGTCCATGACGTGGAGGAAGAATGGGAATAGGGAGGAGAGCATTGTGCATGATGCAGAGATGCATACATACCATCCTGAGGGTGAAGAAGAATACAAAGGAGATACGACACCGACAAGGGATAAAGTTTCAGACGGGACTAGTGAACGCACCCAAAATGAGTAGCATATACCCAAAGGTAGGAGTACTGGCGATAGAAAGAAAAGGGATGAGAATTTGGGCACACCATATTTGACCTATGTAGATTATCAAACAAAGGTGTTTTGTGCACGGTTTTAGAGCACCATAGAAACCAAGGACCTCTATGGGTTGCGAGGTGATCAATCCAGAGGGTGCATTCATGCACACTAGAAAAATGCTATCCTGGAGTATGTATACTCACATGCATGAGCCTAAACTTGAGGTTATGAAAGAAGGCATTTGAACATCACAAGATGAAGAAGGTGTAGAAGGATATTTTAACAGTGAAGCCAACGAAGCTCGTAGATGAACAAGTGAGTAACATGCTTAACAAAATTGCAGTGAAGGTAACAAGGTACAATTTGGACAAGGGGGGCATAATATGGGTATTTCTCAAAGATAAAAAGGGACAAGGCACAGGAAGTGTAGAGATTGACAAAGGCACTAGAAAAATCTGAAAAGTGTGTCAAGTACGTGATTGATAATGGCCATCTAGATTACAAATCAGATAGTAACAAATCACCCTGATATGGATGAGGAAAACCAAGGATGTATACCCCTTAGCACTACATTACTTATAGGATTTGGTTCAAATGTTGTTGAAAGAGAATCCAGGAATACAAGGACCAACACAAGAGGACTTGGCTACTGAGAAGAGAGAAAAATAAGAAGATCATAACGTGTAAAATTGGAGAGTATGATGCATTGTGCCAGACACTGAAGGATGCACTGAATAAGGTAGAATGGGTGTTTTATCATTATCAAAACCTTGACCCCATCCTTAAGGGATATACTATAAAGGAAGATGCAGAATTGGCACATACACAGACTTCTAAGAAGGAAGGAAAGCTTGGGTGGAGAGGATTTCTTAGCAGATATTGTGTAGAATCAAGATGCCCTGAAGATAGTTAGGGATGCCTATGAAACTAGGCTTAAGGAGTTGGGATCCCTTATCACACTCAGGATGGATGGAATGGAAGGATTGAACTTAGTCCTAGCTAGAGTGATAAGTGGACCTAAAGCATAAGAAAGATAATATGACCCTTAAAGAGATGATGAAAATAACTGGGTTGATTCCAGACACATCTACTAAGGGGTTGGTAGATTGGGGAGAGTGAGAGAGCATTCTTAATAAGAAATTCCATGAACTATTGTAGCTGATTAAGGAGTAGGGATCAGAGTGTGCCTACTTATTCTTGCATTCTTTGGATTATCTACCAAGTATTCTTTAGTCCTTTTATTCTTTCATTCATGATGGGTATTCTTAGTCCTTTGGAATATACTTTGATCAGTGTTACCGAGGACAGACAACATACCTAGTGTGGAGTAATGTTGGTCAGAGGAAATATACTAAGTATCAAATTGGTAGAATCAACATGCAAGAGTGTGCGCATGTAGTTAAAGCTAGTGTGTAGGAGGGAACACATGGATGGGAACAGGATTTTGTGTAGGAATGCACATACAAACTAAAAGGAAAAGAACTTAGTCGATTTTCCAAATACGAGCTAAAAATAAGAAAAGTGGGATGTAGTTTCAACCAAGAAATGAACTAACACATGATGACTTAGCATCTAAGAAAAGGTTATTTTTGGATAATGAACATGTAGATCAAGTACACGAATGGAGAGATATTAATAGGATGAAAGCGGTGTATAAATAAGATAGTCTATTATTAGTAACTATTGTAAAAGCATGCATGTAGTCTATTTTTTAGAGCATGTCTATTATTAGGAGAGTGCATGGGCATTGAAGGGAAATTCCCCACCCCTTATGTATATTTATTGTATGTCATTTTTGAAGTGACTCTCTTATGGTTCTAGTGAGGTTATGCTTTTATCTAGGGTTTGATGCTTTCGCACCTGGTCTTGTGCAACACTTTTGTGACTGATTTTTTATTCAATTTCCTTGCTATGTAATGAATTATGATTTCTAATGGATAAGTGTGGTTTGATACTTATTTTTAATGGATATGAGTATGGTAATTCAACTATGTAATTGATATTTTATCATGATTTACTAGGTGACTAAGTGTTTTCCGTATTATATGTGTTTCCAAAGTGATATGGATGTGATGGTTACTATATATGAATGATTACTTGGTCAAATATCATTATGGTTATGCATGATAAAATATTGACACAAAAATCCAAAGGAGGGACCTAGTAATTGCATGTGGTTCAAGTGAGCATTCAGATCTCTCTGAATGAGTTCTAGGTGCACATAGAACTTGAAGTGAAAAAAAAAAGACTACATGATTGAACACATTTATCTATTTTTTTCTAATTTATCTAGATGATAGCTAATTCATAAATCGGGTCATACTCCCCTCATGTCGAATGCTCCTCCCCCGAAGATGATACCAGATGACCGATTCTCCTATTCCAAATGCCTATATAAGGACCCTCCCCCTCCCCCGACCCATGTATATATATATACATAAGGCACCCCCCCACCCCACCCTCGAGGGCCCTATCTAGATATGGGGGGAGTCTATATAGGGTTACCTCGACTATCAGAATAAGTACTTTGCCCCAAGAAATTGGATAGAGAGATAGGGTTAGGCACTTGACTAGTAGGCCTAAATGAGACTATGGGCTATATGGGTATGGCAAGGGGAGGCTAGGTGCCCTTTCTATGAAAACAATGAAATTAAACCTACTTACCCCTCTCCTGGTGTGATGCCTCTTCCTATCATTTTCACTCACCTTTATCTCTCAAAAAAACTATCCAAAGCTCTCGAATCACACAAATACACGTTGTAAATGAGCCATTTGAGCACTCATCTTAGCTTACATATTTTTAATTTTCATAATCACCTGCGATCCTAAATCATTGCCAATTTACTATCCCAAACACCGGCGATCAAGAATCACTGTTGATTTCAACCTTTTTCACATATTACTCTATTTTTGTCACGCTAGACCCCTTTTAGCACACTAAAAATTCATCAAAAGCGTCATATTTTAGCTTTGATTCCCAACACTTTGTCAAAAAAAAAAATTGACCATACATCAAGTTTTGCACACCCTGAAGATGTTGCCTTTGACCCTTTGGTCTCACAGATTTTTGTAGTCACTTATTTCCACTCAATTGTTTATATGCACTGACACCTCATTCAGATAGATTTGAACACTCACCCAAAGTGTGCAAAGCTACCAGGTCCCTCTTTTTTGTTGCTTCTCAAGATGTTAGCATGCAGATTCATCATAATACATAACAAACTACTCATTCAATCATAATAACCAATTACATACATTCAATTGGAAATACATGTAATAAGGAAACATAAGATATCATATCATAATTAATACCAACTTCACTATGTATTCACCATATTTAGATACATCAACAATCATGATCCAACCATAATGATCCATTCATAACAAAATTATTACCTACTAGAAGTTGAATACATTATATAGAACTATGCACACAGACAGAGCAACATAAATGTAATATACTACAAAGTGATATCACATATAGTCTCTTACATACATGGTACCCAAAAACAATGACATACAATAGATATTTATAGGGGTGGGGACTTTCCCTTCATTTCCTATGCACTCTCAAAATAGATTGCATGCTCAAAAATAGACATGCATACATGCAAGAATAACCATAAAGTGTGCACGATTTTCAATCAATCCTAATAATAGATCAACCATATAAATAAACTCTGCTTTAATCCTATTATTAGATCGATCCAAGCATGACCCTTCATCTTTGCTTTGCATTGTGCTTTATCCCAAAAATAGACATTCACTTGCTCCTCAATTCTCCTTACTTTTCTCTGGATCCGAATCTTTGCTGTGATCGGCACTCTAACTCGGTTTTTCTATTTTTAGCCCATGGTCCACAAAATTGGCTAAGTCCTGGAAGTTCCTTTCTTAGTGTGAGCCTTCGTGTGCTATCCATTCTAGCCATGTATGTGCCCCTTTCATGCCTACCTCGTGTGTGCCTAGATCCTTGTGTGCGGATATGTACTTAGTCAAAATGGTTGTACAACATTACCCCACACCAAATTGGATTTTTGTCCACTAGCAATGTTTGTTCAACTTATTTCTCCAAATGATATATGAATAATTAATGAAATAATAAATAATTCAATGCCACAAAAAGAATCATTGCACCTACAAAAATCAAATCTAGGCCTCTAGTTGTTGGAATATTTTTGGAAACTCAACATCTATTTCACCCTCCACTTTCTTCCACTCATCAATTTATGCCAATGCTTTCTTGGGTGCCACCTCTACAATTCCTAGTACTTGGTCAAGTGCCAACTCTTCAACTCTACTTTTGAGCTCTTGGATAACCACAGTCAATTCTGTAACTACTCCCTCAATCGTATCCATGTGCTCCATCACCATATTTTGAAAGTGGCTTATCCATAGCTCTAATTTGTCCTTTTTGGCCTTGATCAACTCTTTCTACTTTGTAACCTCAGCCATTACCTTGGCATGCTCTATCTTGTTAGTGGGCATCTTTTCTTAGTATCCTTGAGTGTTTCCTCTTCATCACTTACGTGTGCATGAAGGATTGGGTTGTACACTTTTTGAACCTATTGAAAGTACCAAGTCAGCCTTACCACTTTCCTCCTTGAGCTGTGTGAATAATTCCTCAAGCTCACTAATCCTTGCTTAACAACTACATTATTTGCTTCCTTCTCCTTCATTATTTCTTTAGTAGTTGGTTCCACACCACTTTTAAGGTTCACCAAAAGCATTCCAACTAGGTCCTCAAGATATTCCATTTCATCATTATAATCACTCCTGGCCTGACTCACCAAAGCTGGGAATTGACCTAAAATTTGTTTCACTAGTGCATCCTGCTCTATCATATACCTCCTTGGTCCACTTCTACTCCCCCTGAATATCTTTCTTCAGGCTATGTAATTTTATTTTTCTTTCTTCTTCTTATATTCCATGATAAATCTCATTGTAGCCCCGACATCCAAATTCCTGTGCATCATGTCCACGGCCATCTTGTTTAAGGCATTACATACCTGCTCATCTTTTAAGTACATGGGGTCTATAGTCTTGTACTTCTTCCCTGGATTGATTCTTCAATTCTATTACAATGAGAGATTTCTTACTTACTTAAAACTTGGGCTCCTCAATATTCGTATGCAAGTTCCAGGATACCATCTTCTTAGTGCACGAGACACCACCATGTTTATCCATTAAGTCCCAGCCATATAACTTATTCGTGGTCATTGTGCTCTTAAACCACACCCTCAGCACCTTCTTAGGGTCATCCACAAAGTCCATATGTGGTGACCTGGGTGTCCATCGCTTCCTTATTGCCATCATCTTCATGTCTAATGTTTCCTTGGAGTAAATGGGCTTGGTGCTAGTACCTCTTTTCAATGCCCTTATCTTCCTTAATAACAAAGGCATCACCCACCTCTTTTTCCTCCTCTCACCTCCTCCTGTACGGGTGACTTTCCCTTATCTTTCGTGACTGGGTGCTTTTTTTACTTGGGTAGCATTATTTTGTGTTTGTGCCACCTTCCTTGCTTCTTACCTTGGCCCATTTACGCTCCAACTCTTCCAACAAGGTCTCATCCTTCTCCTTGTCACTAGACACCTTCTCTTCACTTGAATCCTCTTGAACCTTTGTCTCCTTTGTACTATCCTTAGGTGGCTAAGAGGTTCCTGCACCATCACTAACTCTTCCTTCTCATATAGTACATCTTCTTCTAGTGTGAATGATCAAGCCCACCTTCTCCTTCTTCCTCTTCTTCAGGAGTATTCTTCACGTATTCTCTTCAACAGGGTAGAATAGTTCTCCTAGGATACGGAAGGTAGAGTATCAGTGATCTCCATTTCTACTCCACCCTAGGTCTTCCGCCTTAAGCACTACAAAGATTATGCATATCATCCCCTTTATTGTGATTTTCAACTGAGGGTTCAAGTCCAAAGTATCTGGCTCTAACATCTCCAAATATATAGGCCTAGAATCATACCTATAGGTCATGTATAAAATATGCAAATTAGATTCTACCTTATCAGCATCAAAGGTTAAGCTTTTACTGTGTCCTTTATCCTATTCACTACACACTTGAAATACCAGGTAATGAATGACAAATGATAGCTTACACCATGGTCCCATCTCTTATGTCCTACATTCTAAAGCGCATGAAAGATTGTAGTGCTACATCACTACAAAATTTTCCTATTCCCTAAATTCTGTTGGTAACTCGTGTGGAATACATTATTCTATTCTCAAACGTATGCATGTAACTTGTTGTACCACTTGTCTATCCTTACCTTGTATGCATTATAGATCACGCCATCACAAGTGTAGCTAGAGAATTGAACTGCATGGGATTTGTTCACTAGTGGGTAAACCCACATATCGTCATCTGGGACCATCTGGGACTCCAATTTCCTAGAAAACAATAATCAATAGGATCAAGCCCCAAGTTATTTTTTCCCCCTCTTCATTTTGAGCCTTAGCTTCCTCTATAATTCCATTCACAATATATTGTGCAATGTTGTATTGGGTCTTATGTGCCATTCTATGTGCAATATACAAAAATTTCTTGTTTACATCCGTCCACCTCTCTAAAGCTCCCAATTTAGAACTTACGAGCCTGGCTGCAACCCTAGTTGTAGGATCTATGATTTTATCAATGATCATGGCCCTTCCTCCTTTTTCATACTACAGTTTGATGGTCAGTTTGTTGATATTTACATCAGAACATAGATCTAGTTCCATGTCCTCCCCTGTACCTCTCAAACCCTGTAACTCATTCAATGAGTTGGGTTGTAATTCTCATCCTGCAGTCCCGTGCAAAGTAGAAGTAATCCTCATGTACCCTAGACATGAGCCACTGGAAAAAATGTGTGGGTTTCAGCGAAGAAGGTTAGCTTCAAATAACTGGATAACCCCTACCTTCTCCAAATTCCTCTTTATTAAATCATCTACCAGCACTTTCCCTTCTTTGTTAGTCTCTGGTAGCTCTTGCAACATATCCTCATTCAATGTTTCTTCATGGCCTAGTGCCCTATGGTTATATTCACTAATCTTACACTTTGTGAGCTGTGATTTCCATGTCTGGACCCTAAATACTCTAGAAGGGTACTGCATTTCAGAGTATATATCCTCCAAATGATCTTCTACTTCAACCTCAACCCTCTTCATGTGGGATTTTCTTACTTCTATTCTTTGGTGCCATTAATCTGTAATTTTTTTCCTCTAGGTATGTTCCTTCACAACACTATCTCACTTCACTATTTGAGCATTGCAAACCCTAGTTGTTTAAATTTTCTCCACAAACCCTTCTTGTTCATGCCCTAATGTTACATTCAAACTACTATCTCAAACTTCTCTCTTCACAAGGAGCCACACACAACTTCGCACATGCACGCTGCTCTAGTTTAATCTTCTTACTTATCTTTCTTTATCACACTAAGTCACTCGATAGTTCAATTACTCAAGTTCTCTTGAATACAAGGTAGAAAATAAATCGATTTACCCCCTTTTTATATTTTCCATGTGCTTTAAAACCAACTGACTTACTTTTTTTCCCTTTCAACATGTTTTTTTCTTGCTTTTAAATATTTTTAAGTTATTTTTTTAACAAAGCACCTTTTCACTATTTTTGCTTTATCACTTAACCTCTCTTCACATACAATTCATAACCTTTTGGCGTGCCTTACTACTTTCCAATCCATAACCTCCTTACGTGCACCTCCCTGCGCCTAAGTACATAATCCTCTGCACGCCATATACCAAGTAGTTCATCATGTCATGTTTCCTACCTCACTGTTACACTACATGATCCTTCTCCTCAACTGTGATCTGCAGTCTTGAGAAATTCCCTTATGAGCACCTTCATTCCTACGCACATGTAACACCTTCTTCTTTCATGCGTCAATCTTTCGGAGAGCACCATCAAATACACCAACCTGTATATAATCACAACACCAATGAATTCCTTCTTCCTTGTACCTGACCCACCCCACACTAAAATTATATGCGGTCCTTTGTAGCATGAACTCAATAGATAGTAATCATCTTCTTGCACGTGCAAGTGATGCTTATTACAAAAAAACAAGAAAACAAAAAACAAAGCATAACAACTGGAAATAAACACATAAAAGGGAAATCTAATCTAAATGGCAATATTGCCTTATTACAAACACCAAGAAGCTTTATTTATAGTAGGGCTTCAGCCTACTCCCATTGAAGTAACTGGGAAACATGGTGCCATCCAACGACTACAACTAACATGCACCTGATTCAAGTATCTTGGTTACTACAAAAGGTCCTAACCAATGCACCTTCAATTTCCCTGGATGGCGTGCAAACTTGGAATCACAGAGAAGGATCATCTTTCCAACTTCAAATGTCTTATTCTTAATGTGCCTATCATGTCATGCCTTCTATCGCCTTCTCATTCTTCTGGCTCCAATGTATAATGTGCACGCCTCTCATCTAACTGCATTAGTTTTTCAATGCACTCTTCAATAACATGTTCATCATCAAGTCCACCTAAGCATAAGCAATACACATGGAGGGTAACATGAATTCAATTGGTAGTACTGCTTCGCACCAAAACACCAACTAAAAAGGTGTGGCCTTATTCAACCTTTTATAATGTGGTCTTGTAAGCCCAAAGTACAACTGACACTTTATCATCCCAATCTTTTCTTCCAACATCACAATTTTTTGTCAATGGCTGTCCCAAAATCTTGTTGAAAGTTCTCTACAGTGGCATTAGCTTATGGGTGATAAGGAGTAGTTTTATGGTGTGCCACCATAAACTCTACCATTAAAACTCTGATAGTCTCATTCAAGAAATGAGTTCCTCTATCACTTGTCAAGCTTAATGGGTAGTCATACCTGCTAATAATATTTCTCCCATTCAAATCTTGTTGTTGTAAATGCAAAACAATCCTTTGTAGGTGTTGCCTCTGGCCCATCTTGTCAGATAGTATATATAAGTAATAATATAGCGCACAGTCAGTGCTACATGCAAGAGGTGGCACAATAGGAATCCTACAAATTCAATAGCCCACTTATCAAAAGGCTCTGCACTTACAATCAATCGAAGTGGGATTTCATCTTTATGTCTCAGGCTTTCCAAGGCTGCTGACAATGATCACATGCTTTCACATACTTGTTAGTATCCTTGTATAAGGTTTCCTACCAAAGTATCCAGCCATTAGAATCTTGTGCACGGTGTAGCATCACCATACTTAGTGCCCTCCTACTATTCCATAATGAGCCTCCTCCATAATAGCTGTTGCGCTCATGTTCTAGAACAAAACAGTGCACAATACTTCATCATGCGACCCAAATTTTATAAGTCACCTCCAATCAACTGATATGGTGCCACACATATTATAAGAATATGTTTATTGCTTTAATGTCTTCATTCCTTCTGGAACCATTCTAGTTCACAAAAATACTACAATATCTTCCCATTCTATAGGCACGCAGTTTAATCTAAAAAACTATGCATCAGGCATAGTATCTTCAATTCTCTATGCATCCTCGCTAGAATCAATCCTTGATAAATAGTGAGGCCCTGAATTAATATTACCTGGTTTCACAACAACTGTGAAATCAAACTCTTGAAATAGAAGTATCCATCTACAAATGTGCCCTTGAAAAAATAGGCTTGTTGACCAGGTATTTCAGTTCCATTTGATCTATATAGAAAATAAATGAGTGTCATCCAACAAGTATTGTTTGAACTTGTGCAACACGTAGATCATAGACAATGCCTCGATGCTTATTGGTTGTGTAATTCTATTCTCCGAGAGTAAACTTCTTGCTTGCGAAGACAAATGGGATGATCCACAATTCCTGTCTCCTAGTTGTGTCAATACTACACCAATCACTATGTCAGAGGCTTCAACGTGAACATAAAAATGGTTGTATCCCATGAAGGAAAACGTAAAATAAAGTGTAGTAGTTAGTCTTTCCTTCAAAGTCTCAAATTTCTGCAATTGCATGTCACCCCCAATAAAATTTCCCTTTAGTTTTCAGAAATTCCTCCATAGGGGTGGAAATATTTACATATCCCTTGATAAATTTCTTGTATTAGCTTGTATGTCCCAAAAATCCATGCACTTCACTCTTATTAGTAGGATCCTCCAATCCCAAGATCACAGCTGTCTTGGTTGGGTCTACTAACAATCCTACTTTGAAAATGATGTGTCTTAACAAGGTGCTAAAAGGTGTAGTAAAGACACACTTTTCAATATTTACAGATATTTTTAACTACCTACACCTCTCAAACATGAGTCTCAAATTATCACAATGATCCTTGACTAAGCCATATACTATCCAATCATCCATATACACCTACAATAATTTATGAATAAATTCTTGAAAGGATTGAACAATAATGCACGAGAACACTATTGGCACATTTTTCAATCCAAAGGGTATAACTGTATATGTAAAACTTCCCCACTCAGTGGTGAAATTTGTCTTCTCCTGGTCTTCCTTCATGATGCACACCTAGTGATAACCTAAAAACCCATCTGTAAAATAATATATCTCGTGCCCAGTTATTCCTTCAAGTATTTCTTCTGTGACAGGGGTGGGAAAGGGATTTATGATACATGAAGCATTCAACTCTCTATAGTCCATAGAGATCCTTATCCTCCTATCCTTTTTAATGTTGATGACCATGGGGATGACCCATTTAGATTCCTTAATTGGCTCAATAATTTCAAGCTTGAAAATTTTATCAATTTTTTCCTTCACCTTCACGCGCAGATTAGGATTCATCCTATAAGGCCTCTTCCTAACCAGGTGTGTGCCTTATTTCAACTTTATCTTCATCTCACCTAAAGAAGGATGTACACCTTTTAACTCATGATATCCCCATGGGAATAAGTCTTGGAAGTCACACAAGAGCTCAATAATATTTACTACTTCTTTCTCTTACTAGTAATGTAATGCCTCTACCATGGTTGTTATCCTTGCTTCCTTCTGAAACTGAAATTACAAATGTTGATAATGATTCTTGTGTGAAGACGGTGTAATATTTTGAACTAAGTGATCATGTTTGTTGTAGATGATATGTTTTATCTTATAAAATTGGATACAATCATGCCACGATAATTCTGAATTAATAATGAAGTATTTAACATATTCCTTATGTCGAACTTTGAAATACGTTCTTACATTGGTGAATGAAATAAAGTCAGTCTAATAAGGACTATGACTGTACATGGCTTAATTTCATTTGTGAACTTGTTTCTCTACCTATTTCATAAATGCAGGAATAACCATACCTTGGATCAACTACATAGTGATCCAAGGCATGTCTATGATTTTACAATTTTGATCATTTGATTAAGCCGGTCAGTATGTTTGATTTCTGAACTCAGGATTGCATTGGGATCACAGGGGCATCCTGTAGCGTCTTATGGATGTACCACTTTAAGTGATCTAATAATGTCGTTTTGATAAAAATTTCAAAAGGTAATGTCCTTTGATTAATTTATTTGAGACCTAAATAATCTAAGCGCCTAAGATTATCTACATTACCCTAACCTAAGTTATGGGAATATATGTATTTTGATGGATATTAAATGGAATATCCTAAGTCTTTGATACTAATTATCCTAAGTTATAATATGAATTATTCCTAAGGTCCTAAGCTATGGTTTAAAAACTAATACTAAGGAAACCTAACCTAAGTGGCAATCAAAACTAACCTAAGGGGAAATGAGGTTGGCTTGGATGGCAAGTTGGTGAATGGTGGTGGCACCATTCCAAAGGCATTAGGAAGGTTTAAATGTTTCATTAAATGACCTGTTGCTGCCAATTTTGGCCAAGGCATGTAGTTCATGGAATGTGCTGAGTTGGCAACTCTGCTAAGCATTGGTTAAATGAAGTTTTAATTGTTAGTTTATAACTAACAGATAGATGAAAATGGTGGGAGTTTTGGGGGGGCACTGGTCGTCCTGATATCATTAATGAGCCTCGAATTGAGAGAAAAAACCACCCGGGGAATAGTAAGATGGGTTTGGGGAAAAAACAATGGTTTGGTTTCATTGTGCATTCGGATTTTTTCAAGATTCTTAGCTGGCTCTGCATGTGGTATTTTCATTTTTCAAACTTTCAGTTTGATTCTTTTACAAATTAAAAATCACCATTACATGGCAGAAATAATGGAAAAATTTTGGTTGTGGAAACTATAAGAAGAAAGTGGAGGAATTTACAGAGGCTTTGTTTGGTGTTTTTGTTGGAAATATTTCAGTGGAAGCTTTACTTGAAGTTTGAAGTGAGGAAGAGAAGCCAGGAGCACTACCATGCATGATAGGCTCTATCTCTTTAAGATTTCTTTCTTTTATTTAAATGTTTTCATAAAATGAAATGCTGCTCTTGTTGAAAACATCTCTAAGAATGGTTTTCTTGTGTGTTGTTTGCTTCTTCTTTCTTCTGTGAGTTTCATAAAGGTTATGGTTTCTTATGGATAGAAATGACTCTGTGGGATGAAGTTTGTTATATTGATTATGGGTTTTGAATATGGTTTAGAAAAATAGATGTGTTTGCAATATATATTAACTGTGAATGATTATGTAAGGGGATTCTATGTTTTTGATAAATATATCTCCTAGTGTTTATATTTTGTTGATGTTAAAATGATTTCGCAGGGTTCTGAGTGGAAGTCTTTTGGATTTTGGTAACTTCCAGGTTGTCATGAAAATGGGCAATATCAAATATTATTTGGGTAAAAGATACTTGTATTGGGATTCCTATTTCAGTTGATGGTCATTCATTTTTGGCTTCGATTCATAACTACTCTTTTGTTGTTATTTTGAGATTCAAGCCTCGACCCATATTGGGTACTCTCAATGGAGGTATTTTGAGCACTGTAAGTGCATAACTACAAAGGTGTACTGATAGAGATTTTTCTCTTGTCATTTTAGTTACATTTTTTTACATTTTATTGTGTTTTTTCACCCTTCTTGGGTTGGCTTATATGGAAAACGGGGGAGAAAACTAGGTAAGTTATTGTCCCTTCTTGTTTGTTGAGTATTGTATTGTTTGTATTATACACCCATCACAAATTGGTTTTTCAATAATGATTTATATTGGACGTCATTCTCTCCCATCTCTTACTATTAGTCTTCATGGATTTGTCTTACCCTTGAGTTGGATGACCGTTGTGAGTTGGACATCAAGGTTCTATATTTACCTTGGTGATTTTTGGTGGTTTGGGTCATCATTTTTTACAAGGGATGCATTCCTAAGACTGAAGCATGTTTTGTTGAATGTTTATGTTCCTGAAATGTCTCATTGGATACGTGCTCATATATTTGGGTTGGTTTGAAACGTTTGATGTGATAACTATTTCTCTTATTTTTGAATTCATTTTGAAGTGTGATTGGAAGTTGTGAGTTTTCTGTGATCATTGTTAAGGAAATTTTTAATCCTTAAAACTAGGATCTTGATCCTTTTCAGGTAAAGGCTGTACTCTGTGATTTTGTTCTTTCTGAACTGTTAAGTTTTCATTATCCTATATTTTATGTGGAGAGTTGCTTGTGCATTCAACTGTAGCTTGATCATTTGAAATGCATGTTTGTGTTTGAATCTCTCTCTCTCTCTCTCTCTCTCATCTTGGTTAAATAGATATGATTTTGATTAAATGGGGTTTAGATCTCTGTTCATTGTTTTGACAGATCCTTCAGGAGTTCTTGTATCTTGTGTTTGAATGTTCTTGTCAATGGCTAGAGTAAACCTCCTGTAGGAATGTACAGTGAGTACATTTGGTTCCTGTTGAGTTATTTCTTTGTTTTGTTGGCATTCTTTTATGGATAGTAACAAGGATTTGGTTAGAGAGACATAGGTGACAACATTCTGTTCATGTCAAGTCATTTCATGTTTGTATATCAATTCCTTTTAGATTATTGATAGGAATTGGTTGTGATATAGTGGAACTTATGGCTTGTTGAATTAATTGATATTAATGAAGATTGATCATGAACTTTTATTAATTCTATTCTTTAATAGATGGTTATAGTTTTAAATGTTATCATGTTTTTAATGATTATCATGACTATGACACAGATGGAATTAATTTTTTTGGATTACTTAACTTCTTTTCTTGGGAAAATGGAACCTAAATAGATTTAGTGACTTCTTCTCTTTTATGACATTGTGGATTTTTGGTTAGTCTAATTAGTTGATCTTATTTTGAGTACTTGGAACATTTTCATAAACAACAGGGTTCCTTTTACAAAACTGTTAGATAAAAGCATATTGTTTTAATGTTATAGTGCTTATCATGCCCAATTCTTGTGAACTGACTCATGCTAACAATTTTGTAGATGGACTTCATGAAAAGTGAAAGGAGAAAGACTTATAGAAAGTTGCATTTGTTTTATTAATGAAAGTCATTTTCTTCATTCAGATGCTTTATGTATTGAAATTCTCTTGAAAGGAACTTGTTGGAAAAACTATGAGGATGTATCAAATTAGTTTTGTACTACTGAAAAATGTTTTCTTATAATCATATGGAATATTTATTAAATTTGGAGTGAAGTGAACTCTCTTTTTGATAAATGAATTGTTGTGTAATGGTTGGTGATTACTGATTTATTTAAGGGTCATATAAGACTTATTTATTAATTCTTAAATATTTGCTTAGATTTATTAATATTTCAATATTGTGCATGGATTAATAGAATCTAAAGTAATAGAATGATGCTTGGATAAGGAATTATATATATTTATGACTCATTTAATTTTGGGGTATGGTATAACTATGATGATTATGATATATAGACCCTTATTCAGGAAAAATGGAAATGGATAGTTACTATATAGTTGAATGTGGCATTCTTATTAAATATATACTCCTTATGTTTTCAGATTTCATGAATAGGACAATAGTCCTTAATTATGAAGAAAAGGATACTTCCTTTTTTATCATTAAATCAGAACTAAGTATGTTATCCTTATTTATGTGATAAAGTATAATCATTATTGATGATTGGTTGTATGCTCTACTTTATGAAAACAATAAATGGTAATTGGAAAGCTTAAAGAATTAGTAAGATGGTTTTAAATATTATGATATCACTAAGTCTAATTAACAAGATTTCAATCAAGATTGTTTACATTGTTAAATTATAGTAAAGAAACTTAATGATCTTCTTACTTGATATTGAAATAAGATTTATTGATAAATGGAAATAATGGATTAAGATTAAAAAGTTCATATGCATGAACACAAAATTTATCTGCATACCTTCAACTGGTGTAAAAGTACATTTTGAATCCTTTCTATTTGGATCAATCATACTTAGTGGACCCTTAGGTGCGATGTTTAATGATAATTAAACAAGATAATAAATTGAAGGTTAATAATCTAATGTTTCTTAAGTATGTTAGTTTCAGTTGAAAGAACTTAGTAGGTTGTTGTAATATAGGGGTTGCTGCAGAGTACCCTCTTAATGACGAGAGTCATTATGAGGATACTGTGATGTAACCAACTATGCTTCAACACCCCACTTAGTTCAATTAACTCAATTGACATAAGTGGAAATTTGGTTCATAGTTCTACTCTAAATAGAGATAGACACATGGACTAGTGTAGTGGTCAACTCATGTTTACTTAGGGTAACTAAACACACCCAATAAATGAAATTTGATTGAGTATGTCTACTTATCCTTAGTCACCATGAGTAGACTGCAACACTAGTGTATGTGAGCTGCCCCTATTTAGTGTGAAACTTTGACTCGGGTTTGGTTGACAGAAGTCAAGGAAGACCAATCTAGATAACAGTTCAAGTGGGGTGAAAGACATATTACTTTCGATGAGTATGTTGTCTTGGAATGTAAACATGGTAAACATGTTTAAAAATTTGGCCAAAGTATCACAAATTACTGGTTGCATTGTCTTATGTCACCTAGTCTAAGATTGTGGGATTTCAGATGAATATCAGTAACATATATTCAAATAGGATTCTTAGACAAAACACTTGAGTGACATGTAATGGGTAAAATAACCAAAGTATACATAGTATACACGTGAAACAAGTTAAACATGAGAGATTGGTTTAATACCGAGTCATGAAATGAGAGATCAGTGTTACACCGAGTCATTACAATGCATATGGTTTTCTTTTATGAGATGGATTGGTAATGGAATGTGTGTTCTGAATTGTATGAATTTAGAATAGAGAACATTATGTAAAAAAATATAAAATTCCCTTGTTTCTAAGTCATAAAAAGTGGATGTTACATTTTGGTATCAGAGCTGAAGGTTGCAGCTCTTGGACCTATTGAGTCCATATCTGATAAAAACTTAATTTCTTGTTAATGGAAAATGGTTAGAACAAGGGGAGGTGCTACAAATAATCCACCTCCAGGTGGAGAGGTAGCTACCGCACAAAAACTTGATGAGATTCTTGTTGCCCTGTTGGACATAAGAGATCATCTTGTTGTACTTGAACAATAAGTAATGGGCAATGAAGAGGAGGAAGATGATGTTGATAATAACAATCAGCCACCTCCAAGAAACAACACCAATGCTGGAAATATGGGCATTGATAATAATAATGCAACAAATAACAATGTTACAAATGCCAATAATAATGCTGCAAATTCAAATGCAAATGTACCTAATCTGCCTGAAAATAAAAAGGCAAGATTAGTAGCTGAACTTACTAATGACATAAAAAGGATAAGTCCACCAAATTTTGATGGCACTACACTAGGGGATAGGGCTGAGAATTGGCTCAGCAAAATGGAGAAGTACTTTGCAATAAGGAACTTCTCAGAAGAAACAAAGGCAATATGGGGAGCTTACCAGCTTTCCCATGAGGCATCCTCCTGGTGGGACAACCGTAAAGGCTGAACTGAATATTGATGAAACAAGCATTACATGGGATCAATTTAAGGGCTACTTTAGGAAACACTGCTACCACAGCTCTATTATGATCAGAAAATGATAGAATTTCATAATTTAGTTCAAGGAAAGTTAACTGTAACTGAAGTACTGGGAGAGGTTTACCAAACTTCTTAAGTACGTTCCATAATATCAAATTGACGAAAAAGTTCAGGATACACAAGTTTATTATGGGGTTGAATCCTGTCATAGGAGGAGAGGTAGATGTGCACAACCCAACCACCATGGAAGGGGTTGTAGAAAAATCCATAAGGCAAGAACATAAATTGAAGGTAATTTCTACACATAAAGAAGAGAATCGAAAGAGAATTACCAACTCTTCTTCGTCACTTGCACCTAAGAAGGTGGCATGGAAAAATTTTGGAGTTAAAAACAAGTTTATGACTGATAACAATAAGAAAACAACACAAATAAACCTACTATGAACATTAGAAACAATTTTGTGAAGAATAACAATAATGGGCAGAAATCTTATGGAGGTCAAAACAGTAATTTCAAGACCGGAAATAAGTTTGAACCAAAAAGGGGACCTGTAGGGGGTTGTTTTAACTATGGTAAGGATCACTACACAAATCAGTGCCCTCTAAAGAAAGATGACAATAACCAACAACATAAGATACATGTTGTAGTAGTTGATAAGCAAGTTGAAAAGCAAGTTACACCCATAGAAGTGCCAGGTAAATTATTTGGTACACCTGTTACTATAATTTTTGATACTGGAGCTACATAATGTTTTATTTCTAGTAAATTAGCTACAAAATTAAAAAAAAGTAGGAATAATGGAGAAATCTTGGACTGTACATTATGGTAATAATGTTGTCCATACTGTTAGTAAATGTCTTTTTGGAGCATGTTTTAGAGTTACCAAGTTTTTCAACTGAAGTAGATCTTTATGTTGCTCCTTTGGGGTCATATGATGTCATAATTGGTGTTAACTAGCTTTGCTGAATCATAAAGCAAAAGTTGATTGTTTTGAAAAACACATTAGATGCCTTGATGATCTGTAGAAAACAACAAACATTCAAGGGGTAAAATGAGAAATTTTAGTTAGGAAATTGTCAGCTATGCAGCTTAAGAAGGCCAAAACAAAGGTTGCATGTTATATGCAGTAAAATTTTCTGAAACAATAGAAGAAGGTAGTAATTTCTTGGAAAGTATCTGTTGTTAAGAGATTTCAGTGATGTGTTTCTAGAAGAACTACCTGGTCTTCTGCCTAAATGAGAATTTGACTTTACAATAGAAATCAAACCTGGAACTGAACCTATTTCCAAGGCACCTTATCGCATGACTACAATTGAACTGGTAGAAATTAAGGCACAATTACAAGAACTATTTTCTAAAGGCTTGATAAGATTGAGTGTCTCACCTTGGGGAGCACTGTAATTTTTGTGAAAAATAAGGATGGAACACTTAGACTTTGTATTGATTATCAGAATATTAAACAAAGCAACAATCAAAAATAGATATCCACTTCCTAGGATTGATGATCTATTTGATCAGATGCGTGGTGCATCAGTTTATTCAAAGATAGATCTTCATTCTGGATATCATCAATTGAGAATTAAGGATGAAGATATTCATAAAATAACTTTTAGAACAAGGTATGACATTATGAATTCATTGTTTTACCTTTTGGTTTGACAAATGCACCTATAGCTTTTATGAATCTGATGAATAATATATTTCAAGAATACTTGGACAAGTTTTTACTTGTATTCTTGGATGATATTCTTATCTATTCTAAGAGCATTGAGGAGCACAAAAGAGCATTTGAAAATTGTACTTGAAATTTTGAGAAAGAGAAAATTGTATGGTAAGTTGTCCAAATGTTCTTTTTATGAAACAAAAGTGCATTATTTAGGACATGTCATAAGCAAAGATGGAATAGCAGTTGATCCATCAAATATTGATTCCATAACTGAATGGCCTACACCTAAAAATGTACATGAAGTCAGAAGCTTCATGGGGCTTGCCGGTTATTACAAAAAATTTGTTAAGGACTTTTCAAAAGTCGCTGCCCCAATTACTTCATTACAAAAGAAAGACAAAAATTTTGTGTGGAGTGATAAATGCAAATCAACATTTAAAACTCTAAAGGAACAACTAACTTCTGCACCTATTTTTACTGTTCGGATCCAAATGGAAGCTTTACGGTAGTTACAGATGCTTCCGGAGAAGGACTAGGAGGTATACTGTTGCAAGATGATCATGTTATAGCTTATGAGAGAAGGAAACTCAAGTTACATGAGTTGAATTATGCTCCCCATGACCTAGAGCTTGCTGCCATAGTTCATGCACTTCAAGTATGGAGACATTATCTCTTAGGAAGACCTTTTGAGTTAAAAACTGACCACCTTGGGCTGAAGTATATTTTCACTCAGCCAAATCTGAATGCAAGACAATGAAGATGGTTAGAGTTTTTGTCACAATATGATTTTGACATAAGTTACATTAAAGGTAAATAAAATAGAGTGGCATATGCACTAAGTCATAGGAAACATATTTCTACACTTATAACTTTGAGAACATGGTTTAAGGATGAAGTAAAGAGTATCATGGATTCTGATTCATATTTTCAGCAAGTAAAAACAACACTTGCTGCAGATCCTAATGATGCAAGATACAAAGGTTTTAACTTTGATAATGAAGGAATTTTAAGATATGAGAAGCGAGTGTATGTACCTTTGGAAAATGAGTTAAGGAAAAATTTAATGATGGAATTTCATAATTCACCTTACTCAGGACATCCTCAGTGTTACAAAAATGTTTGTTGATGTAAAACAACAATATTTTTGGAAAGGGATGAAGAAAGACATAACTGATTTTGTTTCACATTTCCTTGAATGTCAGCAAGTTAAGGCTGAGCATATGCACCCAACTGGTTTACTATATCCACATAGCATACTGCAATATAAGTGGAAAGTAATAAGTATGGATTTTTTTCAGGGGATGCCTATGTCTAAAAATAAGCATGATGTTATTTTAGTTGTGGTTGAAAAATTAACAAAGGTAGCACATTTTATTTTTGGTAATCTTAAAGATGATTCACCTGTTTTAGCAAAAATATTTGTGCATGAAATTTTTAGATTACATGGAGTACCTGAATTGATTATATCTGATAGAGACCCTAGAATGACATCCCATTTCTGGAAAACACTAAATGCAACCTTAGGAACAAAACTAAATTTTAGTTTTGCATACCATCCGGAAACAGATGGTCAAACAGAGAGAGTAAATCAAGTTTTGGAGGATATGTTACGAATGTACGGTATGGATCAGCAGTACAAATGGGAAGAATACCTTCCTTTAGTTGAATTTTCTTACAATAATACTTATCATTCCTCTTTAAAAATGGCACCTTTCAAAGCATTATATGGAAGGAAATGCAGAACTCCAGTTAGTTGGGATAACATTGAAGATAGAGAGGTAATTGGACCTGAAATGCTTACTGAAATGGAACAACAAGTGAAAGTAATTTGTGAATGATTAAAAGAAGCTGCTGATAGGCAGAAAAGTTATGTAGATCTAAAAAGGGTCGATAAGAAATTTGAACTTGGTGAAAAAGTATTTTTACGTGTTAAGCCTAAAAAGAGATCTATTACCTTTGGAAAGGCAGCCAAATTATCACCTCATTTTGTGGGACCTTTTGAGATTATAGAAGTGATTATCCTTGTAGCTTATCACTTAGCATTACCTCCCACCTTGTCACGAATGCATGATGTTTTCCATATTTCTTTTCTTAAGAAATACATTTCAGATTTATCACATGTATTAAATTGGGATTCCTTGTAGGTCCAAGACCCAGGAATAATCATGGTTGAACCCATAAGAGTGTTGTAAACTCACCAGTTGCACTTATGAAATCATGAAATCAGTCAATGCAAGGTCTAGTGGGACCAATTTAATGAAGAAAGTGCAACATGGGAAAACCTTGAGGATATGAAAATTGTTTTTCCTCATCTATTTGGATAGAATTAATTCTAATTTTTGAGATAATTAAAGACTTTGATTGAAAACTATCTTTAATTTCTACCAGTTTTGGGTAGGTACTATAATTTGTTAGTACTGAGACAACAATTTTGATGTTGTAATAAGTTATGAAAAACTTGAATATCTGCAAATCTGTTTCTGTTTGAAAATTTTGTGGATAGAAGAACTATAATTATGATTATTTTTCTTGAATATTAATATGGATTAAGTTAATCATCAGGATGATGATGCTTTTTAGAGGGGAGGTATGTAATGCCTTTGTCATGGTTGTTATCCTTGCTTAATTCTGAAACTGAAGTTGCAAACATTGATAAATGATTCTTGTTTGAAGACGGTGTACTCTTTTGAACTAAGTGATCATGTTTGTTGTAGATGATATGTTTTATCTTCTAAAATTGGATATAATCATGCCATGATAATTCTGAATTAATAATGAAGTATTTCACATATTCCTTATGCTGAACTTTGTAATACGTTCTTACATTGGTGAATGAAATAAAATCATTCTAATAAGACTATGACTGTACATGGCTTAATTGCAATTTGTGAACTTGTTTCTCTGCCTATTTCATAAATGCAGGAATAACCATACCTTAGATCAATTGCAGTGATCCAAGGCATGTCTATGATTTTACGATGTTTGATCATTTGATTAAGCTGGTCAGTATGTTTGATTTTGAACTCAAGCTTGCATTGGGATCACAGGGGCGTCCTGTAGCATATTATGGATGCACCATTCTAAGTGATCTAATAATGTCATTTTGATAAAATTTACAAAAGGTAATGTCCTTTGATTAATTTATTTGAGACCTAAATAATCTAAGTGCCTAAGATTATCTACATTACCCTAACCTAAGTTATGGGAATGTATGTATTTTCATGGATATTAAGGGACTATCCTAAGTCTTTGATACTAATTATCCTAAGCTATAATATGAATTATTCCTAAGGTCCTAAGCTATGGTTTAAAAACTAATACTAAGGAAACCTAACCTAAGGGCATCGAACTAACCTAAGGGGAAATGAGGTTGGCTTAGATGGAAAGTTAGTGAATGGTGGTGGCACCATTCCAAAGGAATTAGGAAGGTTTAAATGTTTCATTAAATGACTTGTTGCCACCAATTTTGGCCAAGGCATGGAGGTGGTGGAATGTGCTGAGTTGGCAACTCCGCTAAGTTTGGTTAAATGAATTTTTAATTGTTAGTTGTAACTAATAGATAGATGGAAATGGTGGGAGTTTTGGGGGGAACACTTGAAGTCCTGCTTTCATTAATGAGCCTAGACCTGAGAAAAAAACACCTGGGGAATAGTAAGATGGGTTTGGGAAAAAGGAATGGTTTGGTTTTATTGTGCATTCATATTTTTTGAGCTTCTTGGCTCTACATGTGGTATTTTCATTTTTCAAACTTTCAGTTTGATTCTGTTGCAAATTAAAAATTGCCATTGCATGGTAGAAATAATGGAAAATTTTGGTTGTGGAAACTATAAGAAGAAAGTGGAGGAAGTTGCAGAGGATTTGTTTGGTGTTTTCATTGGAAATATTTCAGTTGAAGCTTCGCAGAAGACTTGAAAATGAAGAAGAGAAACCAGGAGCACTACCAGGCATGATAGGCTCTATCTCTTTAATATTTCTTTCTTTTATTTAAACGTTTTCATAAATGAACAAGGCTACTCTTGTTGAAAACATCTCTAAGAATGGTTTTCTTGTGTGTTGTTTGCTTCTTCTTGCTTCTGTGAGTTTCATGAAGGTTATGGTTTCTTGTGGATAGAAATGACTATGTGGTATGAAGTTGTTATAATTGATTTTGGGTTTTGAATAAGGTTGGAAAAATTAGATGTGTTTGCAATATATTTAACTGTGAATGATTGTGTAAGGGGATTATGTGTTTTTCACTATAAATATATCTCCTGGTGTTTATATCATGTTGATGTTAAAATGATTTTTCAGGGTTCTGAGTGGAAGTATTTTTGGATTTTGGTAACTTCCAGGTTTTCGTGAAACTGGTATTATAAAATATTATTTGGTCGACTTTTTATAAAAAATGCATGTATTGGGATTTCTGTTTCAGTTTGATGGTCATTCATTTTTGGCTTAGATTGTAACTACTCTTTTTGTTGTTTTTATGTAAGTCAAATTCGACCCATGTTGGGTATTCTCAATGGTGGTATTCAAGCACTGCATGTGCATAATATAAATGTGGATGATAGATTTTTCTGTCTTGTCCTTTTAGTTACATTTTGTTGATAATTTACCCTTCTCGGGTTGATCTTGTTGGAAAAGGGCTGGTAAATTTTTGTCTCACTCTCTTTGTTGGTTGTTTTTACTTTGCATGATTACCCTTTTCAGGTCATGGCTTAATTTTTGAACTCTGTTGAATTTTGAGGGACTTAGGTTTATTATACTTCAAAATGGGTTTTTCAACTTTTCTTTTTTTAAAACATTCCTTCGAAGATCTATTAGTCTTCGATACCCATCGTGAGTTGGACAACCTAGGTTTGTATCTTTTCTTTCTCAACCATGGTGATTTTTGTGGTTATTAGGTCATGAGAGTTTACAATGGGTGTATTCCTTGGTGACTGAAGCATGTGTTTCTATTGAATGTTTACTTTTCTGTGAAGCATCTCATTAGAGACTGAGCTTGTATCTTTGTTGGTTTGAAGCATTTATGTGATAACTATTGCTCTTATTTTGAATTCGTTTCGAGTGTGATTGGAAGCTGTGAGTTACTGTGATTATTGTTAAAGGAATTTTTTATCCTTAAAACTTGGATCTTGATCCTTATCAGGTGAAGGTTGTACTCTGTGATTTTGTTCATTAGAACTGTTGGTTTTCATTATCCTAGTAATTTTATGTGAGATTTGTTTGTGCATTCAACTGTAGCTTGATCATTTGAAATGCATGTTTGTGTTACTCTCTCTCTCTCTCTCTCTTTCTCATCTTGGTTAAATAGATATGATTTGATCAAATGGGTTTTTGATCTCAGTTTTTTTTTTTTGGCAGATCCTTCAGGAGTTCTGTATCTTTGTGTTTGATTTGTCTTGTTCAATGCTAGAGTAAACCTCCTGTAGGAATGTACAGTGAGTACATTTGGTTCCTGTTGAGTTATTTCTTTTTTTTGATGGCATCCTTTTATGGATAGTAATAGGGATTTGGTTAGAAGAGTCATAGGTGACAACATTATGTTCATGTCAAGTCATTTGTGTTTGTATATCAATTCCTTTTAGATTGTTGATAGGAAATTGATTGTAATATAGTGGAACTTATGGCTTGTTGAATTAATTGATATTAATGAAGACTGATCATTAAGAATTTTTATTAATTATCTTCTTTAATAGATGGTTGTTCAGTTTTAAATGTTATCATGTTTGATTAATGATTATCATGATTGTAACATGGATGGAATTAATTTTTTTGAATTATTTAACTTCTTTTCTTGGGGTAAATGGAACCTAAAGAGATTTAGTGACTTCTTCTCCTTTTCTGACATTTGTGGATTTTTGGGTAGTCTAATTAATTGATCTTATTTTGAGTACTTGGAACATTTTCATAAACAACAGTGTTCCTTTTACAAAACTGTTAGATAAAAGCATATTGTTTTAACGTTATAGCACTTATCATGCTCAGTTCTTGTGAACTGACTCATGCTAACAATTTTGCAGATGGACTTCGTGAAAAGTGAAAGGAGAAAGACTTATAAAAAGTTGCATTTGTTTTATTAACGAAGTCATTTTCTTCATTCAGATGCTTTATGTATTGAAATTCTCTTGAAATGAACTTGTTGGAAAAACTATGAGGATGTATAAATTAGTTTTGTAATGATGAAAAATGTTTTCTTATAAACTTATGGAATATTTATTAAGCTTGGAGTGAAGTGAACTCTCTTTTTGATAAATGAATTTTTGTGTAATGGTTGGTGATTACTTATTTATTCAAGGGTCATATATGACTTAGATTTGATTAATATTCTTAAATATTAACATGCATGACTAGATTTGATTAATATTCTTAAATATTAACATGCATGGATTAATAGAATATGTAATAGAATGATGCTTGGATAAGGAATTGTATATTATTTCTAAACTCATTTAATCTTGGGGTAATGGTATAACTATGATGATTATGATTTATATAGACCCTTATTTGGAAAGGATAATAAGGATAGTTACTATATAGTTGAATGTGGAATTCTTATTAAATATATACTTATGTTTTCAGATTTCATGAATAGGACAATAGTCCTTAATTATGAAGAAGAGGATACTTCCTTTTTATCATTAAATCAGAACTAAGTATGTTATCCTTATTTATGTGATAAAGTATAATCATTATTGATGATTGGATGTATGCTCTACTTATATGAAAATGATAAATGGTAATTGGAAAGCTTTAAAGAATTAGAAAGATGGTTTTAAATATTATGATATCACTAAGTCTAATTAACAAGATTTCAATCAAGATTGTTTACATTGCTAAACTATAGTAAAGAAACTTAATGATCTTACTTACTTGATATTGGAATAAGATTTATCGATAAATGGAAATAATGGTTTAAGATTAAAAATTTCATATGCATGAACACAGATTTTATCTGCATACCTTCAATTGGTGTAAAAGTACATTTTGAATCCTTTCTTGGGATCAATCGTACTTAGTGGACCCTTAGGTGCGATGTTTAATGATTAAATAAACAAGATAATAAATTGAAGGTTAATAATCTAATGTTCTTAAGTATGTTAGTTTTGCGTTGAAAGAACTTAGTAGGTTGTTGTAATATAGGGGTTCCGCAGCAGAGTACCCTCTTAATGACGGGAGTCATTACGAGGATATTGTGATACAGCCAGTTATGCTTCAACACCCCACTTAGTTCAATTAACTCAATTGACATAAGTGGAAATTTGGTTCATAGTTCTACTCTAAACAAAGATAGACATGTGGACTAGTGTAGTGTCAACTCATGTTGACTTAGGGTAACTAAACACACCCAATCGATGAAATTTGATTGAGTATGTCTACTTATCCTTAGTCACCATGAGTAGACTGCAACACTAGTGTATGTGAGTTGCCCCTATTTAGTGTGAAACTTTGATTGGGTTTGGTTGACATAATTCAAGGAAGACCAATCTAGATAACAATTCGAGTGGGGTGAAAGACATATTCCTTTCGACAAGTATGTCCATCTTGGAATGTAAACATGGTAAACATGTTTAAAACTTTGGCCAAAGTATCACAAATTGTTGGTTATGTTGTCTTATGTCACCTAGTCTAAGATTAGGATTTCAGATGAATATCAGTAACAAATATTCAGATAGGATTCTTAGACAGAACTCTTGAGTGATCCGTAATGGGTAAAATAACCAAAGTATACATAGTATACATGTGAACAAGTTAAACATGAGAGATTGGTTTAATACCGAGTCATGAAATGAGAGATCGGTGTTACATCAAGTCATTACAATTACATATGGTTTTTTGTTATGAGATGGATTGGATAATGGAATGTGTGTTCTGAATTATATGAATTTAGAATCAGAGAACATTATGTAAAAAAATTCCCTTGTTTCTAAGTCATAAAAAGTGGATGTTACAAGTAATCACCAATAATGGCTTCTTGGGCTCATCTTTTGTACCAATGTTAACCTTCATTGTTTTCATGGGAGCATGGTACGTGCATGCCTTCTCATCTACATAATCCATTACCTTGCACAAACCTTTAGTGTGGCTAGCATCCAAATTTTCAACTTCCTCATCATCAATCATATATACTAGTTTACCCTTTTCTTTTTCTTCCCATGTACGGCTCAATTATACTTCTTCTATCTCATCAAGATGAAGGCACACCTCAAGATCATGTTCTTTAAATAGCTCTAGCATGATTTCTTCTACCTTCGCGTTATCCCCCAATGTGATGCACTTCATTGTCTATAAATTTTCATGGACATGAGGTTTAGTAAAGAAGCAATCAAAAGTTTGAATCATACCTACAATCATCTATTACTAGTTTACGGTCTCTCTTTTTAGCTCAACATGGACATACCAAGCACGTGCGCATCTGTGCAATGTGGAGTAAACCTTGTTTACTTAAAGAAATTATGGTAAAGCCTCCTGACCTTGTACCCATGATTTCTGACTACTCATGGACGTGATGAGATTTCATATTTTTTCCATGAAATTCACAAATGTGCATAGGTATATTGCTCTGAGTAAACCTGGTAGAAAAGGTGATTCTCACTTCTAGCCATTCCAAGAGGTTATCTCTATATGTTACCCATCAATGCATTTTTTTCTAGTGTAATGTATAGACCAACATGTTTCTTTTATCACCTTCATTCTTCCACTAAGACTCCATGGTGCACATGAATGTATGGGGCCTCCCTTCGACATTATATCTTGGTACTTGAGATGATCCGAAGTGCCTCACCATGTGTGGCTTAATCATTCTTGAGACTCACCCCTTGACTTCGTGCCCAACCATTTCATGCATGCCATGAGACCAGTTATCACAAGCAACACTAGTAGTGTCACTTACCGAATGTGCATCCTCCCACTAATGAACACCTTATTTCGATAGTTATAAATTATTTGGATCGCGCACCGTCTGAGCATAGATTTTATTAATTTCTTATTTAATCAAAAGCTAAACATAAGGCTTTTCCTTCTTTTCAAACAGAGGTATAACCATGCTCTCATCATCATTCTCAAAACTAATGTACCTCATATTAAAATGTAGATCTGTATTGTTTACATAGCACTAAGGTCACCCAAGTAATGCTAGAAAGTTGTCTGCTTCAACAAGTTCTAGTACCTTAAATTCCCTAGTAAACTTGGCTCCCTGAATGGTAATAGATGCATCCTTCAGTACCCCAATAGGCATAACCCTTATTTTGTTTTCCATATACAACACATTTAAATATGACTACAATGTTGGTCTAGCCATTTGATTCCAAACATCCAACATTAACACATTCACCTTGGCACCTATGTCAATTAGAACATTACGTAATAACCACCCATCAATCACTACATCAAGTGTAATCTACTTGTCAAATTAATGGTCCTGAGGTGGTATATTCGCATGAAGTATCTACCTCTCACGCTCAACCCTTGTGCGTGGTATTTTTTCACGTAGTCATTCCCCTAATAAAGGAATGATGTTCTCTTGGTGCAACATCCTACACACATATTTCAATTCATCCGCATCCTTTTGTGGGAGTTTAACGTTCTTTTCTCATTCCCTCTCATGCATCTATTCTTTCAAGCATTGTATTTCTCCATGAAGGTCCCTGATGACCCCCATTGTTTCCTAGTAGACTTTCTTCTAATGCATAGCATTTGGATACTTAACATGTATTACTTCCTCCCATGTGATGAGTGATTTGGCCTTCAAAGGCTCACATATGTGCACATCCTCAGTGTGTGTGGTAACCATCATTGTTTATAAAGTAGGATCAGGTGTCTTCTTAGGCATCCACTGATCAATAATGGTGCACTAAACCTTAATCATTCCCATGAATTTTTCCTTATTTTGATTATTTCACATGTGTTCATACAACTCCATACAATCATCTAACTTGTGTGGCTTCCCACACCATGAGCAAGCTGCATTCTAAGGGAAATCACACTGATAATGATTAGGGGATCCATAAATATAACAAGTTCCTCATGTGAACCTTCCTCTACCACCACTGTGACATTGACCTCTTTATCCTCCTTAGAATCCTCCACTCCTGTTACTCTCATGATCACACCCTTTATGATTATGGCCTTCATGTTCCTTCAATCCACTCACCAAGCTCTTTGGAAATGAGTCATAAAGCCTCCAAAAAACCATTGTTCATGTTGACTAGGATGAATGTTATCTGACAACTTACAAAACAATGTCTTAAACTATACATTATACTCCCTCACGCTTTCAGCTAAACCCCGTTTGGTATCCTTGAGTGCGTTGATGCTCTATTCTTCAAATTTTGGAATGTGAAACTCTACCAAAACTTTAGTGTGCAGAGCATTATAATCTGCCACATTCTGATGTGGGTCATACTTCCTATACCAATTATGTGTGTTCCCTTGAAGAGTAGTGAAAAACTTACTTTCCTTCCTATTTGAAGCTATAATTCCTTTCACGTGCCATAGTAGTTCACACTTATGCACATGCTCTGTTGCATCTTCAATCCCTTTGTACTCTGGTAATCAGAGAGAAATATAATAGTAAACATGAGGTATCGGTTGCGCTGGTTGCTGATGTGGTGGTTTATTTGGAGGTGGTTATGGTCCATGTCTACCAGATCTAGTACTAGAGCATCCACCAATATTTCCTTCTCCTGATCCACCCAATCCTCTTGCAATGAGTTGTGGACTAGTTGACTTACTTATTTATGTCCCAGTGGTGGTACTAGACTGGACACCAATGATCTGTGTGGTCGCAGTTGCTATTGTAGCACTTCCAACAGTCTGTGTGCCAACATTTTTTCCTAACAACGTGCCTGAAAATAACCCTATAATCAAACTTCCAAACAATAGTACTAAATGTGTTGACAAGGGCACGCTATTGACCTTATCTCTTAAATTTAACACAAAATGATATCTACTCATCTTTTCTTACTTACTTGTACTAGCCTACTTCTCAATGACTACCTTTGGATCTAGAACGTCACATGTAAGGGATAGGTGGCTACATGGGATCAGATACACACCTGTAGTCCTAATTCTATCCTCTGACATGCTCTCATCCAAATTTGAAGGGTATTCTATATTGTTCTTTCCAAAATTTGGGAGATATTGATGATGTGGCTCCTCATCTTCCACGAGAGCTTCAAAATTTGTGTGATCCATCATCCTCCTTAGCTAGAGTGCCTCATGAATCCCCCATTTTTGGGCCATGTCCCTCTCTCACACTTCATTAAACTTGAGTCATCTTTCCTATCTTTGCCTTTATTCCGCCAAGTCCACCATATTTTTCCACACCTGCTCCTATCCCTGCACATGATGGGGGTTTAGTTAGCCATAGGGAGGATCTATAAACCTAACACTATAATCAATATTTTAATTTCTAAGGGAATATTGCACAAATACGATCCTTTGGGCTCATGCAAAAACTGAAATTTGGCTTCCTCTGGGTACATATAAGTAGAAATAGTGTACTCTAAAGTATAATTAAGCAACACTCCAATCCACCAACGATATAAAGCTCTACTCCACTCCACATCAACATAAAACAAAGTCTGGTAATCCTCATGCATCCAAATCCTCGGCATATAACCCCACAGCTTCCCTAATGCATATGTTTCTAGCCACTCATACAATTCTACTAAAAAGAAGTTGAAAATGTCTCATAGAGCTCATGATAGAGATTATCCTCCACCCAGTGTCATGCATTGAAATCAGGTCCAGTGTCATATCTCTATGTAAACTTATCTTGTTTCTCTTCAACCCAACTTTCAATTCCCTTAAGATTCAACTGATACACCATCTATATGCAACATATTGGAAAACTGTTCGAAAAGAGGTCCTGACAACAGAACCAAAATGTAGTCACTTATTTCCACTCAATTACTTATGCATGTTGGAACCTCATTTAGATAGATCTGAATGCTCACCAAAGCATGTGAAGTACCAGGTCCCTCCTTTGTGATGTTTGTAAAGATGTTAGCATGCAGATTCATCATAATGCATAGCCAAGCACTCATTCAATCATAATAACACATTACATACATTTAATTGGAAATGCATGTAATAAGGAAATATAATAGATCATATCATAATTAATACCAATGCCACTATGTATTCACCATATTCAGATACATCAAAAATCATGATCCAACCATAATGATCCATTCAAAAAAAAATTATTACCTACCAGAAGTTGAATATATTATACAGAACTATGTGCACAGACAGAGCAACATAACTATAATATACTGCAAAGTGGTCTCACATACGGTCTCTTACACATGATACCCAAAAACAATGACATACAATGGATATATATAGGGGTGGGGAATTTCCCTTCACCTCCTATGCACTCTCAAAATAGACTACATGCTCAAAATAGCCATGCATATGTGCAAGAACAGCCATAAATTGTGCATTCTTTTCTATCAATCCTAATAATAGATCAACCCTATAAATTAACTTTATTTTTTATCTTATTATTAGATCAATACATGCATGACCTTTCATCTTCACTTTGCATGCACTTTATCCCAAAATAGACTTTCCTTGGCCTCTAAGTCTCCTTGATTTACTTTGGATTTGAATCTTTACTTGATCGACACTCTAACTCGGCCCCTAATATTTTTAGCCCATGGTCCACAAAATTGGCTAAGTCCCAGAGGTTTCTTTCTCAGGCGTGAGCCTTCACGCACTATACATTTTTCCCTGTGTGTGCCCCTTTGTTCCTTCCTTGCATACGGCATGGACTTAGTCAAAATATCCATGTAATAGCTTCACACATCCTCACGATATCATTCCCATTGGATACCCTCCATGTAGCAGTATTTGTGAAACATACATTTGCAGGTGGTCCACATTAGCATTGCCCTGTAGAGGCTATACAATTTCCCCTACCTAGTGTTTCTAATATTACTACCATCTGTAGAAAATCCTCCAGCATGGTCATTGCAGACTACAATCAAATCCTGGAGCATCTTATAGAAAACTTATCCAAACAATCTAACTCTCTTCAAACCAATGACCAACATAGTCATTCATTGGCTTGAGGGGGAACAATATCATTATCAAAAAATGGGGGCATCCTCGCACTAGTTTTTTTCTTACAACCTATGCCTACAGATAGCTCAACAAAAAGGGGAAAATGTAGACATCATTTTTCACCCCTAAGTAACCCGACACACATTAATCACATTATAATAGTATCATTATTATCCTAATCCTAGTTACACTTTAAAATTACCATCATAAATCCTAATCTACCCATGTAAGTCTCATTTACCCCACCCTAACCACATAAAACCACCCTACTCTAATTTACCCTACCCATCATAACCCCATAATCTCTTCCTAACTAAATCCCTAACCTCCCATTGTTTACCTAACAACCTATAACATCAAATGGAAAGTGGATTCAACCATTTTTCATCTTTCCTTTCTTTGTTTGTAACCTTTATGAACAAATTGACGATGATTCATGATCGTCGGTGATCGTTGCGGATGTCATCGACTCTATGTAGTCAACCTCTACCTTCATTTCCCAGTTAGTCAAAATCTGTAAGGAAGAATTGTTACACCTGCAAACAATTTTATCATGCTTTCAATCACTAACACTTTGATTCCTAATTCTTAAACATCATCATTAGATCATCAGTCTATATACACCTAATTTTTCATGTTTTATCTTTTCATATCTGTTACTAATAATTTCTCTTCTAGGTAAGAGGTCGCTAATGCATCTATTTCTAGGAAAAAATGCTTAAGGGGCTCGTTCTAGGATAGGGGTATGGTTATTCATATAACCATTGGGTTAGGGATGATACATGGAGAGAGAATGGCTTTTGGTCCTATTTATGCACCTCTTTTGCTCTTATCTTCTTACCTTGCTTTACACCCTTCTGACACCTTACTTTTGCATGACCATATTATTTTTACCTTGCATTACTTTTGTTCTTCATGACATGTTACACACACCATGTTTCCTTTCCCCTCCCTAGCCAATGTCATCGCCCATAGGTAATTACGTCGGCACATTTTCAAATGCCTAACCAACGCAATTGCCCATGGTAGATTGCATTGGTATAAATACCAAAAAATATCATAAAGGATAAAAAATGCAATCACATACAACACACGACATAGAGATATAAAGGAAATCTCCATTTTCTCTACTCTTTTGCATCAACTTAAATATGTTTTCTCAACTCTTGGATTTCTTGCACCTTAACTCTTGGATTGGATCTTCTTCTTATTGGAATGGTTTTCTTGCACTCTTGGCTCACCTATAGTGAGTTAGGACAGGATTGTTTCCCCTTCTCCACCCAAAATCTATTCACTCTCGGTGTATTTTCCTTTGGGAAACATATGCATTAGTGACTACCCCCTAGCAGGTAAGTGTTCTAATTCGACTTGTCATTTTACATAGAGTAATCTCGGATCTCTTTTCTTATCACTTTATGTTAGCCTAGAATCTTATACACATGTTAGGTTAGCATATTGTTATTCAACTCCTTTTCTTATGTTGCATACTTTACTTTGGTTAGCATAGATATTGAATGTTTATTTTGTCCCTAATCACTACCATAGTACTGATACCCCGATGGAGTTCCTTACTCTTTCTCGATCTCGGGCCTTGGAAACCATAGGTTGACCTAGTGTAAGGGTTAATTCCCTTTGGGTATGTGATTTTAGCAGTCCTTGTACCCCCTTTGAATTATATTCATTGTGTGTCGGTATTTATGTGTCTCTTACTCATTGCCTTGATATCCTAGTTGAACGGATGATAGGAGTGCATGTTATTTAGACACATTTTTACCCGCCATACACAATCAACCTTCTTAGGAGATCTATCACCTTCAACACATCTCTCAAGGTTAGTACAACATTTTTTATCTTATTCAAGCTTGTTTTTGCATCCATTATAATCTCTTATCATTCATTTACATCATATTGTATACCCCTTTTAGGCTCTATCTCTCATTTATTCATTTAGCCAACTTTACAATATCTGTAATTTTCACAGTGATCATTATCGATCCCTAATCATCGTCGATCGGTCCCTTGACCTCTTTTCCATTCATTTAGCCTTGAAAAACAAATCTAAATATATATTTTCTAGATCCCATATACTTTTGGAGTCCCTCTAGTTTCTCTTACCATTTCCACTTTCTATCTAACATCAATTATTGTGTTCCTAATCAGGGTTTTGTCAAAATTAGCATTTTCTCCCCGATCATCGTCAATCCCTGTCTTTTCTTATCATTTTTAGCATTATCATATTTATATCAATTTAATTCTAGTCTAACAAGTTATTTACAATATGTATGTCATGTAGATGACTATTCTAAGTCCTTCACAGCCCATCACCAGCATATACGATCTCTCAATCGTCTAGAAAACCACTCATGTATGAACAATTTGACATTTACCATGAGCTCATTTTTTGTGCCATCGCACTCACACCAGATATCAAAGATCATCAAGATAAATTAGTTGACACATTGAGTGAAAAGGTGTACTAGTCAACCAAGTACACTCGAGGTGCCAACTACCTTAGGGTTACTGTGGTACTCCTCACAATGAGTTGTTGGCCCCTGGCCATACACTTCCCATAGTTACAATAGATTGGGGAATAAACTTGTCTTCAAAAATTTAATTAAAGAGTGTTTTATATCATTTAATGAGAATGTGTGATAAAGTTTGTGTGATCTCATGAGCAAGGTAACCTATAGTTAGTAGTTTCAATTCAAAGCCAATCTTCATAGAAATGGTCCTATAAACAAGAAGTTAATAGTTTTCCTAAGGTAAAACCACAATAGAAAACACAAATGCAAACTCATGTTTCTAATTTTTGAGATCACCCAAAATGGGTGTGATAAAAGAGCATACACGAGAGTTTGTCAAGATTATATTAAGTGATGATTAAAATATAATTAAGTAATAAAATGTATTAGTTGTGAAAACCTATAAGGAAAAGAATTAAAACGGATCTAAAAGAAAAGTTATAAGAAGTTTTATTTATTGGAAAAAATATAGAAAACTAAAAAAAATACCGAGCATGATAGCGCATACACTTGGATGCACTAGTATTAACAAGATACAGTAGAGCATTCACTAGTACGTAGGTAGGTGGACAAAGGCATAAGTGTGTATAGGAAAATGCTAACATGTGCAGATGAAAAACTTAGTGTACCACTAGTGCGTAGAAGACTACGCTAGTGCATGCAATACACAAAGGATAAAAAATAGTTAAACATAGGCACTTTTACTTCTACGTAGGTGTATACACTATGACACTACCACACATAACCTAGAAGTGGACATAATGTGATAAAAATGACCAAAAACCTTTTTTTATATTTTCTCCTTCTCTGTTGCACCTGGAAGCCTGAAACTTGTATAGTAAGGTTAAAACAACACAAAGAACACATAAATGAAGTTATTTTAATAAAAAATGAAATAAAAATTATAGAAAAGGTGTGGAAGCTCCCACCGGGTGTGCCAGAATGTAAGAAATGAAAACTAAAAGCAAAATCAGAAATAACAAAATAATGAAAAGAAATCCTCCCTTATAGTCTTCTTATAAACCTCAATATGAGGTTGTTGAAGTGTTACACTTGTTAAATATCTTAGAAGAATTTGATTATAGGTGCTCCAAGTTTACTTACAAATGGAGGAGGAAATGCTATGAGCAAGAATAAACACGAGGATGAATCTTGTCTTACTTGCTTACACATGCTTTGACATATTGGTTATCACTCTAACATGTTAACGAATGTTCCATGTGTAGCACTTATTTTGCAGGATTACATGTTTCCATGACTACCTCTTTATTTCTACTTATCTGCTTTGTTTGCCATGAATAGTGTAACAAGTGCCCCAATGATGATACAGGTCTCCTCGCAAGGTGTTCGGGATCCAGAAAATCTCTCGGAGTATGCGTTAACATCCCGCATGCCCCGCTTAGCCCCCGCGTCCTTTGTTTTTCCTTTTTCCCCTCTTTTCTTGGCCTTTTGCTCTTCAGTGACGAAAACCACCCTGCATGGGCGGCGGTCTCGTGACCGCCGCCCTGATCAGGGCGGCGGTCCTGTAACCGCCGCCCTGCTCAGAGCGGCGGTCCTTTACACATTTTCCAGAAAGTGTTTTGACGCGACTCACGTAAAGATCAATGTTTCACCAGCTTTTCCTTGCCGACTTGGGCTTGCATTTATGTTTTTGGTCCCCTGGAATAGTGTTTGGCCATTGTTTATAGTTTTAGAGTTCAGTTTGGTTTTGATTTTTGGGTGAATGAAAGCTATAAATAAATGGCTTGTGCTCAAGCAAATGGCCCTGAAGTTTGTCTCTGAATTTCTCTTTGCAATAGACTTAGCTTTCATTTTGCTTAGAGTGCTTGGTTTAGTTCATTATACATCTAGTTAGCATTGTTCAACTGTTGGTAAGCCACATATCCAGCTTGTGCAAATGGTGTTGTTGTTTTATCCAATCCATTGGAGTAGAATAGCTTAGGAAGCCATTAAAGTTGCAGGTTTTTCTCTTCAAACAGGATAGTTTCAGGTTCTGGACGCTTTATGTTGCATGACTCGCAGTAAATCCCGCTAGGAATTGCATAAGCCAAGCTCTGTACTCTTGCGCTATCCCTCTCCTACTCGCATTATATTCAGTCTGCATTCTGAGCTGTCCTTGTCCCAATATCTACTTCTGTCGATGCTAGCATTACACGCTTTTCTGGATCCACGTGAACACGAAAGAACGAGGAGATCACACTGAGGGGACAAGATCACACACACCATCAGATTCGCCACTGTTCTGCGGAATCCAGGTTTTAACTTTCAAAGTTCTAGTTAGAATCATATCAAATAAAGTAGTTAATTGCTTCATTTCAGTAAATTCTATTCTCGATATTGCCAGGGAAGCTGTGGGGATTGATAGTTTCTGAGAAACTATGATTCACTCCTCACTTCTGAGGTAGGATCGAGAATCTCGCAAATAGATCAAGCAAGTTATTTAGAATAAATCTACAAATTACACAGACAAATAACTACACTCGGTTATTTTGTTTGTTTTAAATTGTTATTTAGTTGTTATTTCTAGATACGTTTAAATAGCTGCTTTTCTTCTTAGAAAGTTAAATACAAAAATAGAAGTTATATATGTTTTAGATAGTTAAAATTTGTTTTGTTGCAGTTAGATTTACATTTTGTTTTGTATGACAATCACGGGACCTTGGGAGCCCAGGGAATATGTATTTGAGCCAATCGTGCCTCAACCCAACCTCGTCACAGCAATAGTTGACATAGACCAGAACCTTAGAATACAAGTCTTCCAAACAACAACAGATTTACAACTGATCAGTTCTCAGTTGAGAGGGTTAAATATAGAAGACGACCAAGCACACACGTTTTGGTCAAATCAACCGAACTACAGATTGCCCTAGGCAAACATTCACATGACTGTAGAAGGGTTCGAAAGAGAACAAACCTTTGGTTGTGATCCTTTGGTCCCATAGCCAGGTGCAGGAGACACTCTCACAGACATAGATACTAGTTTAAGAATCCAGGTTGCACGAACACCTGTGAGGTATTCTGAGAAAATCACGCAGTTATTGAGCTTAAACATAGAAGCTGAGAAAGCGTACGATTACTGGATACTAGGGATTAGGACTTGATTTCGTACATGACCATAACAGGGCCGCAACAACCAAGAGTCTACGGTTGTGATCCACAAGATCCCACAGCCTAACGAATCCACAAGTCAATCAGATATAAACACTGGCCTACGCACACTAGTATTCCAATCCACTCCACTTCCACCCATCATCATCGAACAATTGTCCTTACTAGATATAGCGGCTAACGAAGCTAGAGAATTTTGGACTAGGCCAGAGAATCGTCCGTAGAGTCAATTGTATTCCACCATCCACCATATGACCTTATCTGGAGACATACATGAAACTATCCCAGGTCATTTCCCACGTATTCCACAACCCATAGATCGAATCACGCCAGAGCTCGATATTGATTGGAGCCTTCGAGCAGTCATCCTTGCCGATCGATCTATCACACCAGTCCAAGTTAGAAGGGCCTTCTTTGCCTTAGATTCACAAATTCCATTAGTGCGTATCGAAGACATTAGATTGCCTAACTAGTTTGTCTGCATCCCACGCATATTCCATCCCCACCGGCTGTCTCGGCACGACCTCAGGAGGTCGGGTACGCGGAAGAGTTACCTGTAGATTCCCACGCTCGCTTGTCACTTTTCCGGCGTACAAAATTGGTGAACCCGACGTGAAACAAACAAAATTAGTGAAGCTGACGTAAACTTCCTACTTTCTCGTTCAGAGTCATAGTATCACGTGTTCTTCCAAGTTTAGTTTACTTTTCATCTTCTCCGCCTCATTAGCCTTTCACAAATCACCTTCGCTCCTTCCCATTATTCTGCGGGTATTCATATACCCCCCGAATATGTCGGGATTCGATGCATATGGCAGACCCCTCTTGGGTCTTGAGGCATACTACGCCCAACAGAATAGGCAATCATCACCCTCACTCTCAGTATGGGGCGACAACTATTCAACTAATCAGTTGTCAACACAAACCCCAAGAATCAGATATAATTCATCTTTTCAAACTGAGGAGTTAGATCAACCCCCTCGAACGCAACAAACAGAGCCTTCAGGCTCGAACAATATGACGTTTACCAGAGAATCTGGTTCATCTCCTCAGATGCTACTTAGACCACAAATTAGTAGACAATCTGACCCATACCTGGTCTTAGATGATGAACAGTCAATACGTTATCCTAGAAGTGAACAACGCTCTCGGGGTATGTACCCATCTATAGGAGGTTTACAAATACAACCCGAGGTCTCTTTTCAAGAAAATACCTCTATGCCACTGCATATAGGAAATACTCTCAGAGAAACTTGGCAAGATAGCAATCAGTTCATAGCAGGATATCACATGCCTATACAACACCAGGGTATACAACAAACGCCGCTAAGGCAAAGCACCGTGACTTCACCAAATGAAGTCATTTCAACGTTAGTAGAAAAAGTGAGAGGGTTAGAACTTGCTCAAGCAAGTCAAAATCCTCAGTTCATGCAAGCAGGAAGTTCCAATCCTCCATACCACCCTGGCCAAGTAGATCTCCTCACAGGAGTAGGCACGTTAGGCATGCCTCCTCAGTATCCACAACAAACGCCAACAAGGCCCATCATCTCTAACACTATTCCTCCCGGTCTAGTATCAAACAATCCATTACTAGACAATACCCCGTCATACTTAAACATGTACTCCAAATCACCACAAGGAGATATGTTCTCCTCTCCTGGCATTTTGGCTCAAATGCAGGGACTTCCCTATGCCCCTGCCAATGCATACGCTGCGCCATATCAACAACCCATCCCACCACCACTCCCTCAGCAACCACCATCAATGGTCGAAACCTATGCGATAGGGACTTATTCAGAATATCTGAAAGAGCCCTTAGACTTCGCCATACGAAGCGTCATGCTTCCAAGACCCCTTCCCGATTTACCCAAGTACAAAGGTGAGGGAGATCCAAACGCGCATATCAAAGCTTACGCTACAGCCATACGTGAATTACTCCCTTGGGATGGGGTTGTTGCTAAAATATTCCCCAAAACCTTGGAAGGCATTGCTCTCGACTGGTATTATAGAATACCTGAAGCCTCCATCCATTCATTTAAACAACTCGTATCAGAGTTCATTAAGGCATTCGACATGAACAAACTGTTAAGAACAGGAATCAGGGAATTCTTGCACATCAAACAAGAACACAACGAATCTGTCGCCCATTTCATCCAGAGGTGGCGTACAGTTCTTTATTCTTCAGCAAGTGCTCCAAACATGGATCAGATGGAACTATGTGATTTATTCCTTCATTCTCTCAGCAGAGAGGTGAAGGAAGAAGTCCAGAAGTTCCCACTAAGAACTTACGATGAAGTACTTGAGAGCGCTCTTCGAATAGATCAAGCAGCAATAGATAGTGGTCGTAAGACATATGGAGCAAACGGGAGGTTAATCACCTCCAGCCAGAACACTACAAATTAACTACCACAAACATCAATCAAGGACCTAAAATCCTTAACAAAAATCAGGGTGTAACAACGGATGGAGTAACCGACCAGCCCAAGAAGGTAAATGTTGTCAATACTCCATCACAAACAAACAACCAACGAAACAACAACTTTACCCCGACAATCAATACAGTGGATTTTAACCATCCACAACAACAACAACAATGGTGAAATCCTATACAAGGGCCAAGCCAAAACTCATTTGGTTATCAAAACCAAAGCCAGAAACAAATGCAAAATTTTAATCCTAATAGGCAACAGTTTGATCAGAATTTTAGGCCACAATATACACCAAACCAACAAAACAGGAATTACAATCCCAATTCTTATTGTGGTTTCCACAAAATTCGGGGTCATGATACTAGAACGTGCCGTGACTACAATAAATTCATGCAACGTTTGCCAGAAGAACAAAGACAGTTCTTCACAGATTTGTTTTTGGCAGATCCCGTGTCACCACCACCAAATACGCTCGCAGGGGCAGTTTCCCCTCAGAATGCTCCCCTCAAGATCTTTAACGATCCACTCCCAAATCATGATAGCAACAGGCTGAATCCAACTGGAACAAACAAAAGTGCAATGACGGGAAACAATGATCATGAAGCCTCGACTTCACTAAATCCATCAGTTGCGCCACAGTTAGGAAGTCAACCGAGACCCAAGATAGTCAGTTTGGTAGAATTAGACGCTGAACTACCTATCGAAGCTATAACAAGAACACGAGAATATTTCTCTCAACCGAGCCCAAGTCATCTGCCAGAAACGGATAAGAGTCAACAAATAGTAGAAAAACCCGTGGGTGCCTATGATTTAATTAGTGACCTAACAAAGACCTTCTCACACATTTCATTTTTGGATTTACTAAAGAACTCTCCTACTCACAGAGCTGCTCTTTTAGAAGCATTAGGTTTAGGTCATCTAATTAACATCACTCCACCTCCTGAAACACAGGTAAATCACGTAGATTTTGATATCCACCCTCCGGGGCAGCCGGACAAGGATATCGAATTCATATTCGAAATAAGTAAAATGCCTACAGATGCTGAGATCGCACGCCGAGGTGATCCAGCCTTACACTTACAAGTATGGGTTTATAATAACTATGTAAAATGGGCAATGGTTGACGATGGGGCCGCAGTTAACATAGTCCCTTTCTCTTTCCTCCAAAAACTAGGATATGGGGAAACAAACTGTTCCACCACTCGAAATACATTGAGAGGCTATGATAGCCTTAAAGCCACTTCGATAGGAACTATAATACTGCCGGTCACCTTAGGACCCAAAACAATCCTAACTGAGTTTTATATTATAGATCGGGAAACTAATTATAATATGATACTCGGCCGACCATGGATACACCGAATGAAGGCAATCCCTTCTACGTTATTCCAAGAAGTAAGATTCTTGCATCTAGGAAAGGTATTTGTAGCCAAAGGTGATCCAAAACCTTTCGATTTGCACCTAGCTGATTTAAAGAAAAGACCAGGTGTGCACTCAGAATTTGAACTTCCAACAAACCAACTCAATAAACCCACTGACCCAAAACCAGAGGAAAATTTGGTACCTACGACGGATCTTGAAACTATCAGCATAGCCAAAACAACCCCAACCCCCAAAGATAAGGCTAAAACTATAGAAACGGTATCATTAGGGACTACTGCAAAAATCGTTGAGTTAATAGAACAAGATTCACCAATGTTCTTACCATTTGATTCAGTAGGCATAGGATATTCCCTAGGTGTTGGTTCCCTTCCAGCAGAGGACCTCTGCATGGTAGAAGTTGAGTGCGCAAACACAGCAGATACCCCAACATCTATACTCCCGGCTAAATATTGGACTCTCCATTTCGATGGAGCTAAATGCCATTATGGAGCGGGGGCAGGTATAATTCTTACTTCACCCGAAGAGAAAGTCCTACCATTTTCCTTTAAGCTAAACTTTGAATGCACAAATAATGGCGCTGAGTACGAAGCCCTCCTCCTTGGCCTCACCTTAGCCAAAAGAATCGGTATTGATAACCTCAGAGTCTTAGGAGACTCGCAATTAGTGACAAACCAGGTTTCTGAGGTATACGAAACCAAAGCCGAACACTTGCAGCTTTACAAAGAAGCCGTATTAGATTTAAGCAAGGCGTTTAACTTCATATCCATTGAAGCAATCCCGCGAGAGAAAAATCTTCTCGCCGATTCAATAGCAACTTCAGCATCACGTTTTACTCCAAGCAATGAGTTAGAAGATACCCAGTTCACGGTGTCCATTCGTGATGAACCATTGATAAAAACAATGACAAATCCCCTTTCAAGCGGAAGTGAATCTACCATCCTAGACCGTATTGATAGTGATGTGGCTACTTTGGATTACTTAAATGCCTATGCAGCACTACATCTCTCCTATCATATGCTAGATTTATCCTTAATTCCACATTCGTCTTCCTACTTCGGAAATCCCGTGATGGATCTTCCCTCACAAATGGAACCTAGCATATACGCAGTAGAAAATGGGGATGATTTGGATTTACCTCCAGCACCACCTGAGTTCGAAGAGGGTAACGCCTCTTTGATCGAAGAAACAATCGATGTCAACATCGGGACAGAAGATGAACCGAGAATATTGAAACTAGGATCCTCGTTAACCCCAGAAGAAGTAGAAATACATACTCAGATCCTCAAAGAACATCAGAAGGCATTTGCATTTAATTATAAGGAGATGACAGGAGTCGCACCCCACATTGCGGTGCACAACCTCGTCACTAAATCAGATGCAAAGCCAGTTAAACAAAAATCAAGACCCATGAAGCCCAAGGTAGCTCTCATGGTAAAGGAGGAGGTAATAAAACTCCTCCAGGTAGGATTCATCAAACCAGTCGACTACTCCCAATGGGTATCTAACATCGTTCCCGTTCTCAAGAAGAATGGAAAGATACGCATCTGCATAGATTTTCGAGACATCAACAAAGCATGTCCTAAGGATGACTTCCCATTACCATCCATAGATGTCATTGTTGATGCAACAGCTGGATTTGAACTTTTGTCTCTCATGGATGGATTCTCGGGATACAATCAAATCAAAATATCTGAGCAAGATCAAGCTAAAACTACGTTTATAACTCCTTGGGGAACCTATTGCTACGCTGTTATGCCATTCGGTCTCAAGAACGCTGGTGCTACCTACCAGCGAGCTATGACATATATATTCCACGATTTAATTCATAAAATCATGGAGTCCTACGTAGATGACTTATTGGCTAAGGCCAAGAAGCGTTGTGACCATCCGGAAGTACTCCGCGTCATTCTTTCACGCCTAATAGAATACGGAGTCACACTAAATCCAGAGAAATGCGTCTTTGGTGTAACAGGAGGAAAGCTCCTAGGTTACATCATATCGTCACGAGGGATAGATGTTGATCCAACCAAAATTCGGGCTGTCCTCGAAATGGTCCCACCTTCGAATGAATCTGGAATCAGATCATTTCTCAGAAAACTGGGTGCAATCCAGAGATTTATCCCAGACTTAAGCTTCGCCATTCATCCAATCAACAATTTACTCAAGAAAGACTATAGCATTGATTGGACCAAAGACTGTAATGAAGCCTTTGATGCAGTTAAGCGTTTCCTATTATCACCACCTACGCTAATGCCACCAAAGCT
Source organism: Taxus chinensis (assembly GCA_019776745.2). Lineage (NCBI taxonomy): Eukaryota > Viridiplantae > Streptophyta > Pinopsida > Cupressales > Taxaceae > Taxus > Taxus chinensis. The sequence continues at coordinate 883,169,818 of CM034150.1, forward strand.
AGATCGCCCGTTAATTTTATATTCACGAGCTACCAATGTCTCGTTAGCTTGTATGTTGGCCCAAGAGGACGATGACAAGAGAGAACGTGTGATTTATTTCATCAGCCGAACACTGCTCGACTATGAAACACGCTATACACAGGCAGAACGAGAATGCCTTGCCATAGTCTTTGCTACTAAACGCCTAAGACATTATATGCTAAACCAAGAAACAAGGGTCATGGTAAAAACGGACCATTTACGAACTTTCCTCACACAAGGGTCCTTGTCTAAAAAGGCTGGACGTTTTATAACCTTAATGGGAGAATTCAAATTAACATTTGTAAATCAGAAGTCGGTTAAAGGACAAATCATCGCAGATTGGTTAGCTGACAACCCATTAGACGGAGGTGATTTAGTAGATTTAGACTTTCCAGATGAGTGCGTATACTACATCGAAACCCGACCCTCTATCTCTGAGTGCCTTTGGTACACGGATATCATTAATTATATCATGGACCATACGTACCCAGAAGGAGTTACACCGCAACAAAGAAGGTGGTTACGCATTATCGTAGCTAAATACGTCATTATAGAGCAAGTGCTCTACCGAAAAGCATTCGATGGAATGCTCCTAAGATGTGTCGACACGGAAGAATCCAAGAAGATTCTCCATGAATCTCACAGTGGAATATGTGGAGGCCACTTCGGTGGCCATGCCACCGCTCGAAAAATACATCGAATGGGCTATTTCTGGCCCACTCTAGAACATGACGCAATAGAGTTTGTACGCAGGTGTCATAAGTGCCAAGAATTCTCCCATGAGATCCACATGCCGGCACAAGCTCTGCAACCAATCGCTACTCCATGGCCCTTTTCTACATGGGGTCTAGACTTAATAGGGAAATTCTCTCCCTCATCCACAGATGGCCATAATTTTATAATCACGGCCACTGAATATTTTACCAAATGGGTAGAGGCTATGCCTCTTACTACTGTACCTGGTTCTGTAATCGCCAAGTTCATTTTGAACCAAATCATTTGCAGGTACGGTATCCCACAAATCATTATCTCTGATAATGGAACTTCTTTTAAGAATGAAGAGGTTCGCGAACTATGCAATAAATTTAAGATAAGCCATCATACGGCTTCCTTGTATTACCCCCAAGCCAACGGACAGGCTGAAGCGACAAACAAGACACTGAAAGCCATTCTCCTTAAAACGGTAAAAGAAAACAAACGAGATTGGCATTTGAAGTTATATCCGGCCTTGTGGGCCCACCGAACCTCAATAAGAACACCAACGGGAGCAACTCCTTTCTCGCTAGTATTTGGGGCAGAAGCAGTTCTCCCACTTGAGGTCGAAATACCCAGTCTCCGCATTTCACTACAAGGGATTCTGGATGAAGATGCTTATAGAGAAGCACGTCTTTCCCAACTAGAAAGCCTAGATGAAACTAGGTTAGATGCTGAACAGCGGCATAGAGCTTATGCTGACCGAATGTGCCGGCAGTATAACAAGAAGGTCTATGAACGTGACATATACGAAGGTGATCTAGTTCTAAGGCTAGACAGCCAGATTGACAAGAAGACCGGCGAAGGAAGGAAATTCCGGCCCAAATGGTTGGGCCCATACCGAGTCATGAAAGACTACGGAAATGGTGCTTACCTCTTATGTACGCTAGAAGGTGAGGAATTTGGTGAAACAGTCAATTCCCTACACCTCAAGCGGTTCTACGCATAAGCAGCTAGCACTACTTATATAATTATCTACATTGCATCTTCATATAGATTAAGATCATTTTGTCCACTTGTTTCTTACATAAATGGTGATCAAGGAATCTATTCTCAAAGCAATTCATTACAAACTCATGATGTTGTTGGCATAAACTTTCTAATCATACCTCTCCATTTTCGTGATATCATCAAATCATCTCAGAATCATTTTATCAAATAAAGTCAGACATGACGAAGTCTTAACGGTAACCATACCAAGATCTGCAAGTTTATTCTCGCTTTGATTTCTTCTTAGGATAGGTGCCTTACCTATGGTCTGTTCTAGAAGCTTCAGGGTGTCACATCTATCCCATATGTATATCTCTTTGGAAATAAGCACATACTGACATTTTACTCAAGAAAACAAGTCAAAAAGTGATTAAACAGAAAATTTTAATTTTACACATTTCCTTGCCCCACCAACCTTCGGTGATGAGCTTGCGTCTCTTACTAGTGACGTAGGGTTGGGAAAGGATGGAAATGCCCTTACTCGCCTATGCCTTGCCCACGGTGATAAACCCACGCTTCTTACTAGTAGCATGGGGCAAAGTACAGGGGGTCCTCTTGACAAAGCAAACGTTAAAAGTCATAAACAAACAATTCAAACTTTGAGTCAAAAACGAATGAATCAGATGTTCAAAATTCCAAGAGAGTTAAAATCCTAAAAACCCAGATTTTGTCTACTATGTGGCCATCTACGGATCTAAGTCTAGATAAACCGCAAAGTAAGTTGCATTCTAAACTATGAAGTCACTCAGGTAGAGTAAGCTTGTAGTTTCCTATTTGGTTCCACCAAAGCTTTGTCTGTCTTTCATCGCTATCATTTCAGCTACACCTCATAACTTGTGCCCTTTCTAGCTCTCGGTGAGGAGCCCTCGCATCTTACTAGTTGCGTGGAGTTAGGAGTGGGGCAAGTTTATCTGTTCATCATACTGGTTTGTATTCATCACTCTGCAAAACAAACATGAGGTATCCAAAATTGCTTACAGAAGCTAAGATTCAAAATCACATTACATCTACATATATCAGCATCATGAAATACACAAAAAGAAACAAACATTTGCATCATCTGTTCTCCATTGCATACATTCTAAAAAGCATATAAACATACATCGTAGTATACATAGAAAAACTGGAAATAGAAAGGAAACCATGAGTGCCAAGATTTTGATCCAAAATGAATGCATATATATAAATGATCAACGTTTATATACAATGCCATCATGCACTAAGCATGGTCAAAATGCTCAAAGAGCTCGTGATATACAAAGAATATATAATACAAAATACACGAGAGCCAAGTGGCCTCTCAATCCCTACGCGACCCCTCCGAAGGTGCACGCCCACGCCTAGGACTCCGGCTACGCCGGCGCTCTGAATGTACGGAGGGCTCAGGGTCCCGAGGAGCAGCTGCAGTCTCACCACGAGAATGACTCCTCATAAGGTGCTCAGCCGTCCTATAGCCCGCTAACTCAGTGCGGAGGGTCGACACCATCCTGGCCACGTGCCAGACAGGAGCAAAAATGTCGGTATGCCTACCGGCTGCTGAAGGCTCCCCAGCATCCACGGACAGCTCTGCGTGGGTCCTATCCATGGGGATCATCAGGGAATCGGTACATACCCTGCGGATCAAATCCCGCCACTCATCAACAGTCTCTGCAAACAAAGGAGAAAACGAATTAGAAACTAAGCAAGAAGCTAAAAGATACAAAATAGCAACTAAGGAGAGCCTACAAATAAACATTAAAAGGGAGAAAGGGTAACTTACTCGGATCCCCAGGCCTCCAAGATGGGTCGCTGGGGCCGGCACCTGCCACGGATGCCACTGCCGACTGAGGGGCTGCTCCTGTGGCAGGGGCAACATGTCGCCCCGCAACGGACTCATCCTCTCCACCATGGCCCTGGGAGAGTGGCTCCTCTGAAACTAGAGTATCCCTCTCTGTGCTCTGCTCAGCCCTCTCTGCCTGCATAATATCCTGAGTGTCATGCCACTCAGGATCGCTGTCCTCGGTCTCCTCCTCTATCCCTCCCTCTGTAAACTCCTCAGACTCGGAGTCAATATCAATAGGGTCATCGCTGCTATGAGCAGGACCCGCAGCAATCTGAAGCAAAGGTGCCCGAGGTGCACCGGCTCTCCCTCTAGCACGAACTATCCTCCTGGCTGTAATGGGAATGCCAGGAGTAATCACTGTCCAACCTCGGCCTCTAGGCCCCCCTCTGGCCTCGCGAACTGATCTGTAAACTGGTGCCACTGGGGGAAGCATACCCGTGTATGGAAGGCCAAACTGCTGAGGAACTCGGCCAAAGGGGTGCACCTCCACTCGTCCCACTCTATCAATAAGCTGCCCTGTGGTGGAGCAGGAAATCAAGGTAAGGGCCTCCTCGCCCCATATACCGGCCATGGTCTAGTATGGTGTCGCCTCCATATCGGCAGTAGTCAGGGAGGCAACTGGCTGATGAGGTGCTCTAAGCACCGACATGTCTGTCCATCTGGCTGCCCTAACAGCTCCAGGATCTGCTACCTCCACACCCCTGCCATAAGGGATGAAGTGCTCATAAACCCAACTCATGACTAGGGTCAGGTGGCTCAGTGACTGCCCCTGTAAACGGACCACCCTATATAGATCGTGGTAGGTGGTCCCAAGAATATCTGTACCCCAAGCGTATATCTAGCCATGCCCCTCTATCTGTGCAATGATAGGGGCCCAGCAGTATAGCAATGTGTCCCCTCCCTTGTCCCCGATCAACCTCGAGGCAAGGATCCCCATGATGGCCTGTCGAAATATGGGGATGGGCAAAGAAGGAATGGATCGAACTCTCACCCCCTTCTTCGACCCCGTGGAGATGGCTGCATCTCCCATATAAGTCACCCACTGTGCAATCTGTGCCCGTGAGCCTGCTGTCTCCAAAGTGAGTCACCTCCCGATGATCGGGACCCCCAGAATGCGGTAGACATCCTCCAATGTAATGGTCCACTCGCCACGGACCCCTGGCAATCGGAAGGTGTTCCGATCTGCATCCCAGTAAGAGAATAAGTCACAAAGGATGTGACTAGATGGTGCAACATGGGGCACGCGTGATATGCACAATATGCCAGCCCTCTGAAGTGTGTCCTCCTCATCCTGTGAAAGGGCATCTAATACCCCTGAGAGCCAATCACACTCCCTCTCTCTGCTCCATCGGATGTACTCCTCTCTCGCCTGCATACACCCAAAAACACACAAAACAGAGTAAGTTAGCATCCGAACAATACTGAGAAAGTCATAAAAACACGTAGAAATGCTAAAAATATAAATGCAACCTCAAATATCAGTTCCTTTTGCATTCTGTGCAAAACCGCCGCCCTGAGCAGGGAGGCGGTTTTGTAACCGCCACCTTAAAGGCAGCAGTCGTGTAACCGCCACCCTGAACAGGGCGGCGGTCATGCAACCGCCACCCTGGCCAGGGCGGCGGTCGTGGTCCGAAAACCCACGTGGGCTTTTAACCTAAAAAGGCCTAAAAAGTGCCAGAAAAGACCATTTTAACTAAAAACAAAGCCTACCCAGTAGGCGCCCCCCCTAGGTGGACCTTTTGAACCTAGCATTTTCAAAAATTACCCCCCCATTACAGAGTATTTAGCATTTCAAAATTAAGGGAGGAAAAACAATAAACTGAAGAAAACTAACCTGTGATCGTTGAGGTCGGTGTTCCGCACATGGAGGCATGATCACGATCTCGCTGCGGACATTTCGACTCTACTCACGCAAGAAACCGTCACCGTGGGTCCCAGAGCTCAAAATCAACCAAATCGACTTGCACAAATGAATAGGAAAATGGGCCCACTTTCATATATATGGCACTCTGTTTCGTTTTAAAATAACTTTTTCACAGGTTTGGAGCGCTGATGGAGGTAAGTTCCTATCCCCGCACAAATGGTACGTTCTCATTCCCTGTTATTCTTAGCATTTATTTTTCAAACTATTGTATCTATCTGCACTTGAGTTCTCTTTTCATTTTGCAGGTAGCGGGAATTTTGGATGGCGTCATTTCAACACACGGACGTGTCAGGTATAACTTCTAACTTCCCATTTCGGGACTGCCATACTTAGACCCACCGTTTTACGCCTCTTCATGGCTAAAATGCTTCTCCGAGGGGGCAATATGTACGTACCCAAAATTGTAAGGTATTGTACTGCCGGAACAGTGTAACAAGTGCCCCAATGATGATACAGGTCTCCTCGCAAGGTGTTCGGGATCCGGAAAATCTCTCGGAGTATGCGTTAACATCCCGCATGCCCCGCTTAGCCCCCACGTCCTTTGTTTTTCCTTTTTCCCCTCTTTTCTTGGCCTTTTGCTCTTCAGTGACGAAACCGCCACCCTGCATGGGTGGCGGTCTCGTGACCGCCGCCCTGATCAGGGCGGCGGTCCTATAACCACCGCCACCCCTTACTCAGAGCGGTGGTCCTTTACACATTTTCCAGAAAGCGTTTTGACGCGAACTCACGTAAATATCAACGTTTCACACCATCTTTTCCTTGCCGACTTGGGCTTGCATTTATTTTTTTGGTCACCTGGAATAGTGTTTGGACATTGTTTATTGTTTTAGAGTTCAGTTTGGTTTTGATTCTTTGGGTGAATGAAAGCTATAAATAAGTGGCTTGTGCTTAAGTAAATGGCCCTGAAGTTTGTCTCTGAATTTATCTTTGCAATAGACTTAGCTTTCATTTTGCTTAGAGTGCTTGGTTTAGTTCATTATACTTCTAGTTAGCATTGTTCAACTGTTGGTAAGCCACATATCCAGCTTATGTAAATGATGTTGTTGTTTTATCCAATCCATTAGAGTAGAATAGCTTAGGAAGCCATTAAAGTTGTAAGTTTTTCTCTTCAAACAATATAGTTTCAGGTTATAGATGCTTTGTGTTACATAACTCGTAGTAAATCCCGCTAGGAATTTCATAATCCAAGCTTTGTACTCTTGCGCTATCCCTCTCCTACTTGCATTATATTCCGTTTGCATTCTGGGATGTCCTTTGTCCTAATATCTACTTCTGTCGATGCTAGCATTACACACTTTTCTATGTATCCATGAGAATACAAAAGAACGAGGAGAGCATACTGAGGGGACAAGATCACACACCACTATCAGATTCGCCACTGTTCTATGGAATCCAGGTTTTAACTTTCGAAGTTCTAGTTAGAATCATATCATGTAAAGTAGTTAATTTCTTCATTTCAGTAAATTCTATTCTCGATATTGCCAAGGAAGTTGTGGGGATTGATAGTTTCTGAGAAACTATGATTCACTCTTCACTTCTGAGGTAGGATCAAGAACCTAGCAAATAGATTAGATGGGCTATTTTTATTTGTTTAGAATTAAATATACAAATTACACATAGGACAAATAACTACACTCAGTTATCTTGTTTTTTTTAAATTATTATTTAGATTGTTATTTCTAGATACGTTTAAATAGCTGCTTTTCTTCTTAGAAAGTTAAAAACAAAAATCGAAGTTATATATGTTTTAGATAGTTAAAATTTGTTTTGTTGCAGTTAGATTTACATTTTGTTTTGTATGACAATCACGGTACCCCTAGAGAGCCCCAGGGAATACGTATTTGAGCCAATTGTGCCTCAACCCCAACCTCGTCACAGTAATAGTTGACATAGACCAAAACCTTAGAATACAAGTCTTCCAAACAACAACAAATTTACAACTGATCAGTTGTCAGTTGAGAGGGTTAAATATAAAAGACGACAAAGCACACACATTTTGGTAAAATCAACCGAACTACAGATTGCCCTAGGAAAACATTCACATGACTGTAGAAGGGTTCGAAAGAGAACAAACCTTTGGTTGTGATCCTTTGGTCCCACAGCCAGGTGCAGGAGACACTCTCACAGACATAGATAGTAGCTTAAGAATCCAAGTTGCACGAACACCTGTGAGGTATTCCAAGAAAATCACGCAGTTATTGAGCTTAAACATAGAAGCTGAGAAAGCGTACGATTACTGGATACTAGGGATTAGGACTTGATTTTGTACATGACCATAACAGGGCTGCAACAACCAAGAGTCTACGGTTGTGATCCACAGATCCCACAGCCTAACGAATCCACAAGTCAATCAGATGTAAACACTGGCCTACGCACACTAGTATTCCAATCCACTCCACTTTCACCCATCATCATCGAACAATTGTCCTTACTAGATATAGTGGCTAACGAAGCTAGAGAATTTTGGACTAGGCCAGAGAATCATCCGTAGAGTCAATTGTATTCCACCATCCACCATATGACCTTATCTGGAGACATACATGAAACTATCCCAGGTCATTTCCCACGTATTCCATAACCCATAGATCAAATCACGCTAGAGCTCAATATTGATTGGAGCCTTCGAGCAGTCATCCTTGCTGATCGATCTATCACACCAGTCCAAGTTAGAAGGGCCTTCTTTGCCTGAGATTCACAAATTCCATCAGTGCGTATCGAAGACATTAGATTGCCTAACTAGTTTGTCTGCATCCCACGCATATTCCATCCCCACCGACTGTCTTGGCACGACCTCAGGAGGTCGGGTACTCGGAAGAGTTACCTGTAGATTCCCACACTCGCTTGTCACTTTTCCGGTGTACAGTCCCATGTTTGCAACCCTCTTTGTGCAGTCTACTTGTTTTCTTTCCTATTTACACTACTTTGTTTAGTAGTTACTACATTTTCCGCATATTTTACACTTGTATTCTTTGCATGCATGTGTTTTCAGACTAACACTTGTTTTGGCTAGCTATCCCCTTTTGTGCGCCCCTATGTATCTACCAAGTTTTTCCTTTTCCCCCTACAGATCAGAGTGTGTTTGTTCCTCTTTTGGGGCCGCATTCTCCTTTCCGCGATGTCGCATGCGCCCCCAAAGAGGGAGGCATCATTTAGGGTTTTTCTACTAACGCAGCATATTTACACCAGTTCAGTACAGTGCACTTTCCACCTTGGCATTTTGTTTTTAAAAAGAGTGAGTAAGTTCACATTATTCTATGAACTCCATACATAGTGGCCTCTACATGAGATGGTGTCATTCAGAAATTCTTTAGAGAAGTTATAGGCTTGGGGGTTACAGTGGGTGTGTCTCTCTACACTAGTTCATTCAGTGGCATCGGATTGCCCAAAAATTCAGGATAGTATAGAGATCTTTGATTCTCTTCACACATTTCAGTAGAATCCATTAAAGGTTGGAGGACACAGAGCATTTCCTCCCTATAATTCTTCAGCTAGGGTGGCGTGAGAACCCCAAAAAAACTTGTGACAGTACAAGATATCCTTCTACACCCTTTCTCTAAACATGGATTAGGTGCACATGTACCATTTACACTTTTATTTCAGCGTATTTTACATTTGTGTACTTTAGACATTCCTATATACATATGTATTTTACACATCATTTTTTACATACATGCATATTTAACTACTTGATTGTTTTATCCTTATAGGTCCAGTCGTATGAGAAACAAGCAGTCAAATAGGGGGTAACAACAACAACAACAGTGATAATGAAAATGACAACACACCGCTATAGGAACTTGCCTTTACTAACCATGTAGGTACACTACACACAGTAGTAGCCACACACACATTCCACCCTAGGTTCACTTTCATAACTTTTTATGCACATTTTTCATCTTTAGAATCCATGCTCCTCCACATTTTTCTTTTATCATTCCACACTTGATTCTAGTCCATCGGCACGTCTTCTTCTACACTCTATATGGATATCAGGTACACATCTCTATCTACTTTATGTTACCGAGCTTTCCGCTCACCAACATAAATTGGGGGCCAAAATGTAGACACAAAATCATGCACTTTAGGCATTATTTAGCCTGGTCTTATACTACTATTTAGAAGGTTCTCAAGTTAATATAGTACTAATTAATCTCACCTTTTGGCCATCTTTTTCTTATATTTTATTTCTTCATTCCCACATATTTTTCTATACTTATACACATTTTTTACAACTACCCTCGTCATTCTAGCCCAAAAATAGGGTGCCCGGGCCTATACTAGGACACCCTGAAGTGCCCTGGTCTCACCTTGGGTGCCTCGGTCTATGTTTTTCTTTACCCACTTCTTTTTGGGGCCTTTCTAGTCATTTTTCATCCTTATCCTTTTCTCAGTCGGTCAGTTCAGAGTTAATTACAAAATTAAGTTTGAGAACCCTATAAACATAAAGTTATAAGACCATAATGAAGGTCCCTAATGTCACATACCTACTATCACTTCATCTAGAGTGCATCCATTGCATCACTTGCATCCACATAGTGTCATACATCAAGGCTAGGATATTTGTATCAACACACACAACATAGGGGGAGGGATTTTATTATATTCCATGAACACATGTTATTACATTTTCTATAGTTATTATTTCTTGATATTTCACAAAGTGTGACTAGCACGACAACACTTAGGGCATGACATGCACACTCACACCAGAACCTACATATGGGTTTGAAAATGTAGTGTAGAACTCGTGATAAGACCCCTAGGTTGGCAGTGAGGTGTGAGGTTAGTCTGACCCATTCATTGGCCATATTTATTTTTCACTAGGGTTGATGCTTTCCTCTTTTGTATTGCAGAGTTTGACATGTGATATTCACCAAACAGTCGGCGTTAGTCTAGAGAATCTAGTATGACAAATAGAACAATATCATATCAACAGTGACCATACAAATTCAAATTCAAAAGAATTTAACAAAGCCAAGGCGCTTTAATCTATAAACTTGGGAACCCCATGGCACCCCAGTACCTTCCCAGGTCTTCCAAACCAGTCTCAGATGTTCTAGATATGGTCTTCGTAGAGGACTTGGATGATGTGATCGTCTGCACTTCCAAATTTTATTCCAGACCTACGGAAACCTACGAAGTCTCTTCGATCGCTAAGCCATTCCTTAGTTCTCTTAATACTTAGGGTTTTATTTCAATAGGAATAATTAATTACAATTGTGCCATATTGTTTTAGTTTCATTTATTACAGATGTTAGCCTCCTATTTAGTTAACTAGTACTAACTTTCTTTCATAGTTTATGTTTAATTGTTTAGTTAATCACGTGGAAAAGGGAGCCAACAATATTTAATAAAGTTTATAATTAAACTTTAAAGTAGGAGTGTGAAGAACACAACAAACCAAAAACTGGTGTACCCACCTAAATGGTGTGTCCACCACGTAATATTAACACCCCAAAATAACAAAATAAATCTTTTCTAATGTAATAATTGCATTAAATGATAAGTAATTTATAAAATTACACAAGAGTGTGAGAAAAAACTTACGTTCTACAAGGAAGAATAGAGGATCTAGATGAGTAGGATGGTGAGGAAACAATTTCATATCAAAGACTATAATACTTGATGTTAATTTTGGACTAGAACTAAGAAGAGTGGGTAGGCACACACAATATTTATATAGTCCAAACCTGTTTGTACAGTCCTAAGAGATCGTATGGTCTTGGATACTTAAAGAGTCTAGATCTAGAACTTATTGTGTGTTTTTCTGTTTGGAAATAACCTTCAGTATTATGTCTATCTCCACTCACCAACTCATGATACCTATAATCAGCTGACAAAAAATTTGAAAAACGTAGATAATGTGGTGTGTACCTTTTATTTTAAAGTTATACTTAGCTTATTTAAGAATTGTTGAACTCAATCTACTTTGCATACCTCCAAAGGACTAGATTAGGATATGTGACCTAGTTAGCGTGACCAATTATCTCACATGTGCTTATTCATGTAAAGGTTGTTGCACAAATGTCTATCATATAGTCAACCCTTATCAAGTTTCATGCGCTATCCAATACAATTTTGATACTTATCTTGACAATCCTTTAGAAGATCTTGCCCCTCCATTACTTTCTTGCATTCATACTAATCTACCACCAACTCCAATATGCTCTATATCCACCAACACAGTTGATGATTCTCACCCTTCGCAATCCTCCATCTACCGTACACCTAGTGGATTCTATACAAACACTACAAATACACTTTATGTCATCCCATGACAACAACAATTGAATTTCTCGCTACGAATTGCAGAGAGAACAAGCTCTAAGGACTGCTTGCACTATCCCTCTACATATTCACGTTCTACTCCTACAACTCATACACCATTTGATATACCTTTATACCAATGACCTCACTAAGCCTCTGGCTTTATGCATTAGCCTTCACACCCTTATCAGGATTCACGTGAATACGAATGCTATACCAGGATGATCACTCTTGAGCCCGACTTAGATCACCATCACACCGTCGGATTCACTCTACTGTTCTGCGGAATCGTCAGCTATCCTAGCTTTCAAAATTCTAGTTAGAATCATCTCAAATAGAGTAGATAATTGCTTCGTTTGAGTCAACCATTATATTCTAGATATTGCCAGGGAAGCTTTGAGGATTGCATCAGTTACTGAGAATCTATGATTCACTCCTGACTTCTGAGCCATATTATTTGTGAATCTCTGCAGATAGATTAGATGAGCTCCTTTCCTTTGTTTACAATAACCTTCTAGAAATTTGAGAACAACACACACATAACTTACACTCACATATCCCCTTTGTCTGGATTTATCACCACAATGTTGTCCAGTTGTTATATCTAGATACTTTTCCATTCAGTTGCTTTCCCTCGTAGCACATAGTCAATTTCAATCAATAGAAGTTATATGACCTTATCTACTATAGTCCCCAATTTGTTTTGTTGCAGTTAGATGGCCATTCTGTTTTGTATGACATTCACGGGACCCTGGCAGCCCAGGGGAATACGTATTGGAGCCAATCATCCCTCGACCTTATCAGTTGACCTTGTCACTTCAATAGTTGACCACTTGGGGGCATAACCATTATACAATTCCAAGTCCTTCATCATATTAGCATAGTTGCATCTCTACATCTTTTCATTCTCATTAATTGACATTTCTTCACATATAGAAGACATACTTAGCACACACGTTTTGGTCATAGCAACCAAACTACAGATTACCCTAGGGATGACATTCACATGACTTGTAGCTTGGTTCGAACACTGAGAACAAACCTGTTGAGTTGTGATTACCATTACATTGAACCCCACAGCCTGCACTATAGGAGACACTCTCACAGACATAGATAGTAGCATTAAGAATCCACAGTTACACGACACATCCTACCTGTGAGGTCATTACAATGGCCAACATCCTACAGTTATTGAGCTATACATCCCTCATCTAGTAGTCATTTATACATAGTCGTACTCTTATACTGGATACTAGGGACTAGGACTTGTCATTATGTATATGACCATAACAGTTTTGCATCTCTTTCATACATTCTACGGTTGTGACTCCACAGGTCCCACAGCCTATACGAATCCATGGGTCTATCAGATGTTAAACACTGGCCTACGCACTACTAGTATTCTATTTTTTTTCCAATTTCACCCATCATCATCGAACAATTGTCCTTACTAGATATAGTGGCTGTACGACCCTAGAGAACTTCCTGGACATAGGCCATAGTTCATCATCCGTAGAGTCAATTGTATTCCACCATCCACCATATGACATTCTACATGCTACGACATAGATTCAATTATCACATGGATATAGTTCCTACTTATCATCCATTACCCATAGATCTATTTATGCTATAGCTCACCTATTGATTGGAGCATTCGAGCAGTCATCCTTACTGATCGATCTCATCACTACACAGTCCTATAGTTAGCACTGCCCATACTATGCCTGAGATTCACAAATTCCTATCAGTGCGTATCGAAGACATTAGGTCGTTTACACTATGTTTGTATGCATTACACGCATATTCACATCACCACCGACTATGGTGGCACGACCTCAGGAGGTCGGGTCCTCAGCCCATAGTTACCTGTAGATTGCCACACTCGGTTGTCACCTATCCGGTGGACCAGTCCCATGTTTGCAACCCATCTTTGTGCAGTCTACTTGTTTTCCTTCCTATTTAAAATACTTTGTCTAGTAGTTACAACATTTTCCGCATGTATTTTACACTTGTCTTCTTGCATGCATGTGTTTTCAGACTAACACTTGTTCTGGCTAGCCATCCCCATTTTTTTTTCACCTTATGTATCTACCAAGTCATTTCCCCTTTCCCCCCTGCAAGGAAGAGTTTTACATTTTAGAGTGCAGTTTGGTCCTCTTTTGGGGCCCACATTCTCATTTTAGCGATGTTGCATACACCCCCAAAGAGGGGGTGAAATCATTGAGGGTTTTTTCTACTAACAAATGCATATTTACACCGGTTTAGTAAAATGTAATTTCTACCCTTGGAATTGTGGGTTTACATACATCAGAGTGAGTTAAGTTCACATTAGTCTACGAACTCCATACACAATGACCTTTATAGGACATGATGTCCTTCGGTAATTCTTTACGGAGTAGTTACAAACTTGGGGGTTACAATGGGTGTGCCTCTCTACACAACTCCACCCAGTGGCATTAGATTGCACTCAAAAAACTCAGGACAGTATACAGATCTTTGATTCTCTCCACACATTTCGGAAAAAGTCCATTAAAGGTTAGAGGACAAAAAACATTTCCTCCCTAAAATTCTTCAGCCAGGGTGGCATGATATCTCCCAAAAAAACTCGTGACAGTACAGGATATCCTTCTACAACCATTTCTCTCGACATAGAGTAGGTGCACATGTTCCATTTTACACTTTAATTTTGAGCGTACTTTACATTTGTGTACTTTACACATTTTTATATAAATGTGTATTTTACACATCATTTTCTTACATACATACATATTTGACTACTTGATTATTTTCTCCTTGTAGATCGGGCCGTATGAGAAACAAGCAGTCAAGTAGGCGGGCAATAACAACAACAACAGTGAAAATGATAATGAAAACACCCCACTATAGGAACTTTCCTTTACTAACCATGCAGGTACACTACACACAGTACATCAGCCACACACACGTTCTGACCCTAAGTTCACTCTCACCACTTTTTATGCACATTTTTCATCTTTAGAATCCATGCTCCTCCAAATTTTTATTTTTTATCATTCCACGCTTGAGTCTAGGTCCATTAGCATGTCTTCTTCTACACTCTACATGGATATCATGTACACATCTCTATCTAATTTATGTTGCCGAGCTTTCCGCTCACCAACATAAAGTGGGTGCGAAATGTAGGACACTAAATCATGCACTTTAGGCATTATTTAGCCAGGTCTTATACTAATATTTAGAAGGTTCTCAAGTGAATAAATTACTAATTAATCCTCACCTTTTGGCCATCTTTTTATTATATTTTATTTCTTCATTCCCATGCATATTTATCTTTACTTATCCACATTGTTTTGCAACTACCTCGTCATTCTAACCCGAAATTAGGTTGCCCATGCCTATACTGGGGTGCCCTAGAAGTGTCCTGGTCCCACCTTTGGCATGCCTCAGTTTATGTTTCTCTTTCCCCCACTTTTTTTTGGGGCATTTCTAGCCATTTTTCATCCTTATCCTTTTCTCAGTCGGCCATGTCATGAGTTAAATATGAAATTAAGCTTGAAAAAACCTATAAATATAAAGTTATAGGACCATAATGATGCTCCTAACATCACATACTACTATCACTCCATCTAGAGTTGCATCAATTGCATCACTTATATCCACATAGTGCCATGCATCAAAGCTATGAGATCTGCATAAAAAAACACAACATAGGGGGAGGGATTCTATTCTATTCCATGCACACATGGTATTACATTTTCTATAGTTTTTATTACTTCACTACTTCACAAAGTGAAACTGAGCACGACAGAGTACCTAGGGCATGACATGCACACACACACACACACACACACACATAACTACATCTAGGTTTGAAATGTAGTGTAACAATAAGTGATAAGGCCACTAGTTTTGCTGCTGAGGGTTAGTCTGACCCATTCATTCTGCATATTTATTTTTCCTAGGGTTTTATGCTTCCTTTTGTATTGCAGGTTGACATGTGATTATTCACCACATTCGGCGTAGTCTAGAGAATCTAGTATGACAAATAGATACAATATCATATCAACATGTGACCATACAAAATTCAAATTCCAAGAATTTACAAAGACCAAGGCGCTTAATCTATAAACTTGGGCACCCCATGGCACCCCAGTACCTTCCCAGGTGCCCCAACCAGTTCAGATGTTCTAGATCTGGTCTTCGTAGGACTTATGAGTGATCGTCTGCACTTCCAAATTTTATTTCCAGACCTACGGAAACCTACGACAGTCTCTTCGAATCAGCTAAGCCATTTCCTTTCTTTCTCTTACATACTTAGGGTTTTATTTCACTTAGAATAATTAATTACAATTGTTCCATATTGTTTTAGTTTCATTTATACAGCATTTTAGTCCTCCTATTTAGATTAACTAGTTACTATACTTTCATAGTTTAGTTTAATTTTAGTTAATCACGTGGAAAAGGGAGCCAACAATATTTAATAAAGTTTATAATTAAACTTTAAATTAGGAGTGTGAAGTGGTGTCCCACCTAAATGGTGTCCACACTTAATATTAACACCCCAAAATAATCAAAATAAATCTTTTATACATGTAATAATTGATAAATGATAAGTAATTTATCAAATACACAAGAGTGGAGAAAAACTTAGTTCTACAAGGAAGAATAGAGGATCTAGATGAGTAGGATGGTGAAACATTCATATCAAAGACTATAATACTTTGATGTTAATTTTTGGACTAGAAACTAAGAAGTGGTAGGACAACACAACTATTATATAGTCCAAACCTGATTTGTACAGTCCTAACCTAGATCCGTATGGTCTTGGATACTTAAAGAGTCTAGATCTAGAACTTATTGTGTGTTTTTCTTGTTTGGAAATAACCTTCAGTATATGTCTCTCTCACTCACACAACTTCATGATGACCTATAATCAGCTGCAAAAAATTTGAAAACCTATAATGTGTGTGTACCTTTTATTTTAAGTTTACTTAGCTTTATTTAAGAATTGTTGACTCAATCTACTTTGCATACCTCCAAGGACTAGATTAGGATATGTGACACTCGTAGCTTGACCAATTATCTCACATGTGCTTATTCATGTAAAGGTTGTTGCACACATGTCTATCATATAGTCAAAAGAAAATTTGGACTACAACTCTTGCTTTTGCTATATATAGACCACTTATGTTTATAAATTGTAAGCTAGTTAATATCAAATTCATTTAATTGATTTCAAATTTGTTCAATTGATTTCAAATTAATTCAATTGATTTATAGGTAATATTACATTTCTATTATTGCTTATTATTTGTAGTAACTTCGAGCATTTTTGGAGTGAGTCTAAATTAAGGAGTTTCTTGGGTTTCACCCATTCTTTCATGGTTTCAGAGTTATACTCCTTTAATTAATAATTTTGGTGTTGAATATTTTTTCAATTCTATTTTTCATATACTTCACCAAGTTTTTTATAATGTTTTAGGCATATCAATTTGTTGGTATTCAAAAAAACAATATGGGTTTTTTTATTCTTGCCAAAAACTCTATTTATAACCCCTTTTAAAGGATTTTTGCATTTCTAGGAAAACCTATATTTTTCTAGTTCTTTCTAATATTTTTATTGAAATATAAATTTAAAAAATGCATTTAAAAAGGGAGGGATTATTTGATGTAAAAATCATATTCTATAAATTTTTTAAGTTTCACTTTTTTAGGACAAACCATGACAAACAGAGTGTACAACAAAATATTTTACAAATTTTTGTAGGTTGGAGGCTCCACTCACTATTTTTTAGATTCTTCGTCTCAATTTTTGTAGGTTTGTCATTAGAGGCTCCATGAAAAAATTCCCCCCTCTACACAGACCGATGGTTATGTAACCATCACGGTGGTTGCATAACCACCAGTCTACATTAACCAATGGTCTTGTCACTAATGAAACAAAAATAAATAAAGTCACGAATGGTCACAAATTTCAAACATTTTGGCCATGTTTCTTCCTTGGATGTCTCTTCCCATTCTCTAGTGCACATGAGGACATGGGTAGCAAGCTATTTAAGAAATAAAACAAGTGGAATTCATCATCAATTCATGGGAGAAGTGAGCAAGCAGAATTTGGTGTTGGAATTGAATTGTAAAAGTAAGGTGAAAGTGCAGAGAAAGCAAGTATAGAGGTTGGAAGTAACATTTTTGCCTTCCTTCAACTTCTTGTATTTTGGAATTGGTTAAATTGACCAATATATATGTAATGCAAGAAAATACTAGCTTGTGAATGCAAGAAAACAAAGAAAGTGTTCTCCTACTCTAATCTTCTTAAACAAACCCTCAGATAGAGCAATGGATTGAAAAGAGGAGAGAAAATATTCTTGTACATACCTACAATATTCCAAGCTCCTCCTTTTATGATTTGGATTTTCTCTTGGATTTCTTGTTGGATGCTTTAGATTTTGATTGAGTCACTTGAGCAGCACCTCCCTTTGATTGTCTTTGATTTTTGTATGAAGGATGAAGGATTGATTGTAGATGAATGGATTGATGAAGTGATTGAAGATGAAAATGGATGATTGATTAATAGAATTATCAGAACTTTTTTATGGATTTTCAAGTTGTTCTAAGCTTCTAAAAACAATTAAAAATTGGGGGTAAGCCCCACAGTGGGCACTAAAGTGTAAGCAAAAAAGAGGTGTTATTATAAAATGCAAACTAGGAAATAAACAGATTTAAATCCCAAACTAACACTTCTAATTGCTACCGCAGATTGAGCTAGATGGAAGGAGGGAAGATAAATATACCTGCACTTACCTACAAGTTGAAGTATTCCTTCCTTGTTACTTTGGATGTGCTCAAGATGTTGGATTGTTTGATTGTTGCTTCCAATTTTGGAGTCACTTGGGAAACACCTCCCCTTGATTGCCTTTGATTTCTTGATGAATGATGAAGGATTGATTGTAGATGAATGGATTGATGGAGTGATTGAAGATGAAAATGGATGATTGATTGATAGAATTAGCATAACTTTGTTATGGATTTTCAAGTTTATTCTAAGCTAGCTGTCATGGAGGAGGAGTGCTTAATTTATAGTTAATGGGTGGAGGATTCAATGGCTGGGATGTTTTCCATGTTGGAAGTAGATCAATGGTGGAGATTGATGAGAAGAATGGAGGATTCTAGAGTTGGATTATTCTAGAATTTGAGAGAGGTTTCCATTGAATTAAAAATTCAATGGAGGGAGGAAGATATTTGAATTTTTAAATTAGAAAGAGGGAAATTTAGAGAGGCTTCTAGAAATAGAAGCCTCTAGATTTAGAGGTGTGAGGATGTGATTAGGATTAGGATTAGATTAGGTTAAATAAATGATGATTAGGGATGTGATTTGATGGAAAGGATAGGTGTAGGGATGTGTAGGGTAGGTGGTAGGTGAGATGTAGGAATATTAAATTCCTATAAAATGTTAATGATAATTGATATAAGATAAATGAGGATTAAAAGATTAATGATAAAATGGGATTAATAATGATAAATAAAAGGATAATGTGATAAAATGATAAAATGGAATATTTAGATAAATGATGAAATATTAGAATAAAGGGATTAATGATGAAATTAATAATAATTAATCTTACGATTAATTATTATATGGATTTAGATGATGTTTCAGGACAGATTAATTGTAATTAATCATATCGACATTTTAGATGTCTACATTTTACCCCTCTTTGAAGTGTTATTGCGGATCAATGACAGTTCAAAGAAAAAGAAGAGAAAATGTTAGGATGGTGATATGATGCCCCCTCGAGGGGTTAGGCGGTGAGAAATGAGGTGGGTAACCACTCGAAAAGAGGAGAGGCCCAAGTTAGTAGATGAGATGGTGAGATTTGAGGATTTAGAATATGAAGATTAGAGGATTAGAAGATTAGAATATTTGAGGATTAGAGGATTAGAATATTAGAAGATTTGAGGATTAGAAGGATGAGGATTAGAGGATTAGAAGATGAGGATTACAAGTGTTTTGAGGATTAGAGGATATAAGTGTTTTGAGGATTAGAGGATTCAAGAGGATGAGAAGAGATGAAAGGAGTTTAGAAGATTAGGAGGGGGTTAGAGAAGTAGGAAATTGAGAGGAGAGATGATTAGATAAGTAGAAGATGAGGAGAGATGAGGGATTAGAAGTAGGATATTAGAGGATGTTGAGATTTGAGAAGAAGAGTAGATGATTAGAGGATTAGAAGATTTTGGATTTTTGGATTTTAGATGCCCCAATCAATGATGTATGATAAGGGTGGGTATTTTAGATTTTGGATTAGAGGATGTTAGATTTGAGGATGTGATATTTTGAGGATGTTAGTTATTGAGATGCCCCAGTCAAGGGGTAGGATTTGAATATTTGAGGATGTTGGATTTGATGATGTGATATTTGAGGATTGATTTGATTTGGGGGATTATATGATTGAGGATTGTTTGGATGAGAGAATGAAGGATTTTTTTGGATCAAAGATGCCCTAACCAGGGAGTGAGGATTTGGGATGTTGGATACGAGATGATAAGATTTAGATGTGGATATTGAGTGATTGATAAAGGATTGATTGGATAGAGGGAGAGGAGGTTAGATGGTTAGTGAGATGATGATGAGGATTAGGTGTGGATGATGATAAGGATAAGAGATGATGATAGAAGGGGGTGTGCTACCATAAAGTGCCCACTGTTATCATCATTAGTAGTATGATTAATGTGGCATAGAGAAAAATGCACCAAGGTATAAAGACCATGATGACTAAGTTTCCAAATGCCCTTGTCCTCATATCATTGGACAAATTAATATAAAAAAGATGGTCCTCATATCATTGGACATGTAAAAAACAAAAGGGGCCTCATATCATCGGCCATGTAAAAGAAAATGTAGACAAAAGAGGCCTCACATCAACAAAAACACATACATGAAATTTTTTATATTTTTTAGAATGTTTTGATTTTTTTTATATTTTGGATTGCAGATTTTTAGAATGTTTTTTTTTTGATTTTGGATTTTTTGAATGTTTAGATTTTTATTTTTTTCAATGTTTGGATTTTTGGATGTTTTGATTTTTAGATGTTTACATTTTGGATGTTTGGATTTAGATGTTTGGATTTTATGGATGTTTAGATGGGATTATTCGATGGTTGGATTAGAAGGAAAGTAAGGTGGGATGTGAATTTCTCTATAAGTCACATTGATGTTTGGGTAGGATGAAAGGGAAGGGGAGTGAAATTAGGTCTTATAAGGACCAAAGGATGTGTTTGGGTAGGATGTTGAAAGGGAAGGATTGAGGGAAATTGGATAGGATGGATATGATAATCGGTTAGGATTGATGGATGTTGGGAAATAGATATTAGATGGGATGATTGGTATAGGATAAGATGGGATAAGGATATGGAAGATATGATAAGATATGCCCCCAGGTATAGGGAAGATGGATTGAGGGATAGATGTGGTGTGCCCCCAAGTGTAAAGTAGGGTGGCCTATGTGGATGGATGGATGGGTTTGATTTTCCCCCAGGTGTAGGGTAGGATGGGAAGTGAGGATATATAAAATGGATGATGCCCCTAGAAGATGGTAGTAAGGTTGACCCCTAGTCATGATGATGACATTCAAAAAGGGACATGAGGAGGATTGGATGAAAAGGAAAGGATCATCAGTCTGCCCACAGATGTTTGATCCTAAGGGAAAAAGGATGTGGATGTGATGGATGGAAGGAAAATGACATTAGTGATGAACAAAAGATGAGCCAAATGACACATGTTGTAAGGCAAGAGTATAGACTAAAACAAAAGTGTGACCAAGGTCTAAACAATACCTGGAAACATGTGAAGCCCTATGTCTCTTTGAGATCAAAGTGTGTGCAGATTGTGATGGTTAATTACCACTTGAAGTGAAGACTTAATGGGTAGTATGTGAAGACAAACTAGCCAATGTATAGGGAGTGATTAAGTCAAGTAGGTTGATGGAAATGTGAATGGAAGGTTAAGTCATGCATTGCTCCACTGCCAGCCAAGTGTCCATAGCCCTGATGGAGATACATCTTGATTCTTGTCACAACATTCACTCTACTATCATTCAGGCATCCATAGCCCCAGTAGATTTACTGGAAACACCCCTAGAGAGAGTCTTGAGGTGGATTTTATTTGATATTTTTAATTTTGATATGATTTTTTGATTTTTTGCTTTGTGATTTTTACTTTTTTGCATAAAGAGATTCCACTCTCTTGAGAACTCTCAAGGGGTTAAGAATCACTAGTGGCTTGATGGGGGGATGGAAATGAGTGTAGTGATGACATTGGCTAGAGTGTCAAAATATGCACCCAAGGGTCTTCACCACAAGTTGATTAAGTGTGTTAAAGTGTGTGGATCTCTAGGAGGACAATGGTGCTTGTATGTTGGAGGTAATGATAGACCAAGGTCACACAATTGTAGTAGGTACTATTGGTCTTACAACATGTGTGAGAAAGTTGATCAAGTGTTCAATTGAATGGAATCAATAGGATATGAATGGATGTGATGATAATAATGGATTAGATGTAAAGGGATTTGGATGTTGGATGGAAGGAGGATGAGTGGGAAGGAAATAACATCTGTGTGGTGACGAATTATGTGTTCAATCCATTTTTAGGTGTTTGGTATTTGTAGGGGATTAAATGATTTGTGATTGGGTTGAGTGGTTGGGATTATAGGATCAACAAGAGGAGTGGTATAAATGGGTTATGATGGAGTAGTGGGAGGGATTTTTAGTGTTAGGTTTATAACCTAAGCCTAAACAACCTAGATTTTGATGAAGGGAGATGGGTTTGTGAATGCCTTGTTCATGGATGCCTAAGCCTTTGCCTCGATGTTTCATATTAGTGAACATATTTTTGGCTATAGGATATGAAGTGGATGGGAAGATGATGCCATGTTGTCATCATGAGACTGAGGGGTTGTAATTTTATCATCCGCTAAGAGACCAGACTTAACAAAGGATGGGGGTGAGATTTATTTTTATTTTTGGTTGGTGATGGGTGGATGTGTTGAGATTTGGATGGTTGATGATGTTTGGATGTTGAAGTGGGGTTTGGATGATGGATGATAGTTAGGGATAGGATTGGGATGGAAAGGTGGTGGATAGAGAGGTACAAGGATAAGAATTCCTTGGTTAATGATATTTTGGACATAAGACCTAAATTGCATGCAATGATTGGTCGAATGTCCATGGGTGTGATGGAAGTCACAATAATAGTGTTCCCGATACCAAGATGGTTTGGGAAGGTTTTGATTCACGTGATTTTATTGGGGGATGGATGATCATGTTGAAGGTTTTTAAACGATGGAAGATGGTGGTCAAGTATTCTCCTAAAGGAGTGAAGTGGCTTGGGTTAAATGGTTTGGAGGGAGTAGGAAGTAAAGGTGTAGGATTAGGAAGATTATGGGATGGTTCAGTTGATTTGGATTTTGGATTTGGATTAGATTGTTATGGCTTAGAAGATGAAGGGGATGGATTAGGCCTGGGGGCCAAAGTGGATGGTTTGGGCTTGGAGGCCGAAGTAGATTTGGTTGATTTTGGATTGGTTTGAGTATGTGGTTTTGAGGGTCTTAGGATTAGATTTTTTGGGATTGATAGATGTGGATGAAGGGGATATGGGTGTGATATGGGGGTCACATTAGACTTGGGTGATGTTGGGGATGAAGGATATTTGGGAGATGGGTGTGGTGTAGGAACCATAGATTATATTTGGTAGGAGATATGAGATTGGGAAGAGGATTGGATTGTATTTGTTAGGTTTGGGAATTGGTGACTGTAGGAGTTACTTTAGATGTTTTAGGATTGGGGGATGGGAAGATGAAATAGGATTAGTGGATAGGATAGTATTGGGTTTGGGTGATGAAGGGAGTTAAGATGGGATTAGATGTGGATGAAGATGATGAGGTTGGGGTAGGATCCACATTAGATGGTTTAGGATTAGGGGTAGAAGGGGATGAGGGTGACTTAGGGTGTCACGGTGGATGAGATATTTTGGATAGAATTAGGATTAGGTGATGGAGAGGATGAAATAGGCTTAGGGGATAAATTTGATGGTGGGTTAGGGATTGTGGGACAATCTAGGAGAAAGTATGTAGGATTGGATTGGGATGATGAGGATGACGAGGATGGAGGACTAAGATGAGATGTTGGTGATATTGATTTAGGATTAAGTTGTTATGATTTTTGTAGATACATGAATGGGGATCGATTGTAGGTTTTATGATGATTGGATTTAGGAGTTGAGTTTTTAGGTGATGGTGGATGAGTTTTTATGGGAGGAAGGTGTTGGTTATGATGAATAGGATAATTTGGAGATAGAGGGTTTGGGATGGTTAGGGTTTGGGATTGGTGGCTAGATTAGCAAGGACATAAAGGAGGTCCTCTTGGTCTAGGCCAAAGTTAGTGAGGTGCTCAAATTTGATGAAATTGGATTGTGGGGATATTGGTTTATGTTAATTAGGTCAAGGTGTGGATTGAAATGATTGGGGTTCCTCAAGGAGGAAGTCAATGGGGTGAGCGGTAGGGATCTTATGAAGGGAAGATTGTTGTATGGGGTTGGTTAGGAGATGGTGGTTTAGGAGGTGATTGGTTGATTGAAGATTGAAGTGAGGATATTTTTTGATTAAGATGTTGGATGATTTCTAGGATATTAGGATCAACATGGGATGGTTGATTTGGATGACAAGGAGAGGATTGATTAAGATAAGATGTTAAGTTTGATATTTTTTGTTAATGTGTTGGATAGTGTGTAGGACTTCATGGACAAAGTGAGATGGTTGAATTTGATGGATGGGGGATGATGGGATAACTTGGTTGATGGATTTAGAAAAGAGATAGGGGTTCAGATGTTGGTTTGGAGAAGATGGGGATTTAGGATCAAAATTCATGGTTTAGATAGGATGTGTGGGTGATTAGTTTTTGGATTAGGATTTATGGTGATGGGATTAGGGATTTGGATGTTGTTTGATTAAGGATGGTGATATGATTATGGTTAGGATTGTGTGATTTAAGATGGATGATTATGATAATTTTTTATTAATTAAAATTTTAAATTAATGGGATGGTTAAGGGTGTTTACAAACATACAACACAAACCCTAACTAGTCAAGTGGGTTTGCAATCAATCCATAGCCCGCTTTCAATACCATACACTAACGGTGGTGCCACAAACTGGCTCTCTAACTATGTGTTGATGTGGGTTCAGCTAGCGAGTAATCTTGGGGAGTGTGAGCCTCCTTGCACTATAGCTCAATATGTGGCCAAGAGGTTCCCTAGTCTAGGATACACAAGCTCACTAGGGGCATCCCTGATATACCTTGAAATACGTGGGGCCCAAGTCCATGTTGCAAGGATTTTATCTAAGGCCTGGGTATTGGGACGTGGAAGACCCTCACTTCACGTCACTCTTAAAACAAGAAAGCACTTAGCAATAATGACAGTTGTCCTTGAATTTATATACCCCACTGGAACACGGGGTGTGTCTGCATGCATGGAGATGAAGCCCACAGTCATGAGACCCCTAGGACTATAGTGCATGGATATCACTTTGACATCACGTTGCCCCTACCAAATAAAAATGGGAAGGCTAGTCACTTTTGATCCTTAATATCATCCTAGGATGCAAGAGGAGAGCTTACATTGTTTTGCCTTTAAGATGAACAAGCAACAAAGGAAAACACACCAAAAAATGATAAATGCAAGAAAATGGATGCAAGATAAAATGATTAAAATTATGTAATGGGATCTTCAAGAGGAGGCACTACAAAACAAAGGATTAGTAGTTTGTTTATAAACCCAAATGTCTTGGACCAAACGAGCTACAAAATAAAAAGGATTAGTATTTTTAGATTGATTTTTTAATCTTTGGTAAGCATAGGAATTTACACACAAAGTGTTAGTAGTTTAGAACAAGAAAATATAACTTAATGTGTAGTTAAAATGACAAGATTTAGAAAAATTAAAACCATGAATAAATTATCTTTCAAAATACTAAATTAATACTTTCATTACATAGATCTTTTCAATACCTTTCCGAGGGAAAAATGGAGTTGTTTTGAGTTCAGGGTCAAAAGTTATAGCTCTCAGAACATAGGCAAGAAAAATACAAAGAAAATGTGCCAAAACATGTCACACATGCACTGAAATAGGTCATATGCGCCACTTCATGTCACAAATGTGTTGTTATGTGCATAAACGCGTTGTTTTGTAAAAAAATGGAAATTTTGGGGATTTCAAGGTTCGAAATACGCACTGAAGTATCTACAAACACACCACAGGGTCTGCAAAAGCATTGTTTTAGGTCAAATGTGCTGAAATAGAAGATTTTGAAGAAAATTTGAAATTTTAAGGTGCAAATGATCACGAATTTTTTTGAAATTTGGAGATCTTATTTATAACACTAAATGATACTAAAAAAAAATAAAAAATGGGGGTAAGCCCTGCGGTGGGCACCAAAATGTAAGAAAAAAAAGAGGTGTTAGAATAAAATGTAAACTAAGAAATAAACAAATTTAAATCCCAAACTAACACTTCTAATTACTACCTCAGATTGAGCTAGATGGAAGGAGGGAAGAGAAATATACCTGCATTTACCTATAGTTTTAATTCTTCCTTCCTTATTTCTTTGGACTTCCTCAAGATGTTGGATTCTTGATTGTTGCTTCAGATTTTGGAGTCACTTGGGCAGCACCTCCCCTTGATTGCCTTTGATTTCTTGATGAAGGATGAAGGATGGATTGTAGATGAATGGATTGATGGAGTTATTGAAGATGAAAATGGATGATTGATTGATAGAATTAATGGAACTTTGTTATGGATTTTTAAGTTTGTTCTAAACTAGATCTCATGGAGGAGGAGATCTCAATTTATAATTAATGGGTGGAGGATTCGATGGTTGGGGATTTTCCATGTAGGAAGTAGATCAATGGTGGAGGATTGATGAGAATATTTGAGGATTCTAGAGTTGGATTAGTCTATAATTTGAGAGAGGTTTCCATTGAATTTATTTTTGAATTAGAAAGAGGGAAATTTAGAGAGGCTTCTAGAAATAGATGCTTCTAGATTTAGAGGTGTGTGGATGTGATTAGGGTTAGGATTAGATTTTATTAAATAAACATAAATAGGGATATGATTTGATGGAAAGGCTAGGTGTAGGGATGTGTAGAGTAGGTAGTAGGTGAGATATAATAATATTAAATTCCTGTAGATAAGATAAGATAATATTATTAATGTCCAACACATGACCACAAAATTAGGTCAATGGGACTGCATAGTATAAAGAAAACTAACCTAGCAAGAGGACCCAAATGGGTGGCCTAAAATACAATGAGAGAAGGAGAGGAAGAGAAGGAAACAACAGAGGCTAAGAAACTAGAAACAAAGAAGAAAAAGATGATGGTGTGGGGGGGGAGTGGAAGAAGGAGAAACACCCCCACAACATCACCTAACACTCAAAGTTGGATGGGAGTTACTTGCATTACATCGATGACCAAAAGATAAGACTATAAAATTCCTAGGGAGTTGGTGTTTGGGAGGGAGGTAGTGCCTCTGAGTAAGCCTAGTGGGTCTTTGTCTATGCAGAGGGGCCCTAGGAAGTGCCTATGATAGGGAGCCTTGGGTGGAAGAGATGAGGTCTTGAGACCTAACGGATCTAGATTGGGGGTCCAGACACATGTCTAAGCATTTCTTAGCACCCCTCACTAGGGATAGCACCAAGAATAAAGAAGTGATCGATCTAGTATTCATCTATCTAGGGGAGGATGGAGGAGCTTGTCCCAAAGCCTGAGGGCCTCCTGAAGGTAGAGAGAAAGACATCTCTGATCATAGTATTTGAAGAAAGTTGTGAAGGAAGGAATCTCATGAAAAAGGAAATGGAAATACCCATGAATTTCATAGTAAATAGGACACCTGAAAATTAAGTGTTCTTCGGTTGTAACCTCCTAGAGAGAGCAAAGCAGGCAAGTCCTCTTCGAGCGATGTAAGTGACGATCAGTCTCAACACAAAGCCGATGTTATCCCACTCTAAATTGACCCAAAGAGATATGAAGGACCTGTAACCAATGTCGGGAAATGTATATGGGTCTAAAAATGACCCCGTCATGAATCTCAAGAAAGTGTGCCGCATAGAATGACATCTTCGAATGTAACCCCCCCGGGGGTTGGTCCAGGTGTGTTGGATGAATTGTCTGTAGATATCATCTCTGATTATCCTATAAAGGTCTTATTGGTTGGGTAGGAGGTGGGAAGGGGCATCCAGATAATAACTGAAGGGTGGGAGATGAGTCCATCTGGATGCCAATGGACTCAAAAAGGCATGAAACATAGGCATACCAATAGCGAGATCATCTATTGTGATATGAGAATGTAATAGCTTCAGAGGAGTAGTAGGTAAGATAAATGTACATATCCCTGCCAGCATAAGAGATAGAAAACCCCTGAATATGGTGCAAAAACAACACAAGGCTGAATATGGTCTCCAAACAAAAAGGGCGAGCCCCAAACTTAGCAAGAATAATGTTGTGAGGAACAGATTCTTTGCACCTAATAATACGTCTGAGCATGAGGATCTGAACATGCTCAATAGTGGCCCAATATGAATCCAAAAGAGAGGGACCCTAACCTTCCAAACCATACAGAACTATGGGCCTAACCAATGAATTAGAGAGGGACATCTTGGAAGGAATGTCCTAAAAGTGGTGGTAGAAACATTGTCTCTCAAGAATCACCAAAGTGCCATACTCCTTATTAACACGGGGGTTGGAGAGCATGATGGAGGCTAAAACGAGGTCTAGAGAAAAGAATCCCCATGTAGGTATAAGAGAAAGTGATCTCAATCTCCACACCATTAAAGAAGAAGTGGAGGTCGGAAGTCTTCAGACAATTGAAAACCATAACTTAGGTTTTTCCAAGGTTCACAATCAACTACCTGTGATCACAAAAAAGGGCTAAGGCATCCATCTACCTCTGGAGACCATCTGCAGAAGAAGTAAGGAGAACTATGTTATATGTAAAGAGGAGGATGTAAATCAGAACCTAGTGTAGAAGGCACCCATCACCTTCCTGTATGTGATCCCTAAGAAATTCCTTAAGCTCATCGATGTAAATCCCAAATAAGGTAGGAGATAGGGGCAGCCCTGTTTGACACCAATGGTACTCCTAAAGAATTCAGACAAGCCAACAAAAGTGTGAAGGTGGCCAAGGACCTCCTCATAAAGGTGCATAATGGCTGTAAGGAGAATCTCATAAATGTTTATATCTTTGAGCCTGCGGAAGAAGGATTCCCATGGAATAGAATCAAAAGCTTTTTGAAAATCCAAAAAATAACAAAAAACTTTGGAGGAGCAGTGGGGAGCCTCTTTGATGATAGCCTGAAGAATGAGGATGTGGTCAATAGTCTAGTAAGTTGGTCTGAAGCCCGCCTGCCCCTTAGCTCTACAATGGTACTGATCGAGGAACTCAGAAAGATGTAAATGAAGAATTGTAGTGTAGAGCTTGGAGAATGTGTAACCCATCATGATAGTCCTATAGTTGTTGGGGTCAGAATTTGGCCTCGACTTGTGTATGGGGTAGATGATGTGGTGGGACCAAGATACTGGGAAACCTGTATAAACCACCTAATTAAAGAGGTCCACAAGATAACTGAGGAGCATCTTCCAACCATACTTGAAGAGTTCTGCATGGAATCCTTCCTCATCTGTTGGTTTACTGCAACTCATAGCAATAATGGCATTCTTCACATTGGTGTAGGTGAAAATATGGAAATGCGGGGGGAGGGGAATGAACCTAGATGTGGGTTTGGCCAAGGAAGTCATAAAGAGTGGAGGTGTGAGTGAACATGGAATTGGGATCTAAGTCTAGAGGTAAGGGAAAATGAAGGGGAAGAATGGTGCTCCAGAAATGTTTAGGAGAATGGATAAGTGACATACGAAGCTCATGATGCCTATGAGAGATAAATGTGCATTTTTTATGACAAAGGAGACAACGATTGGTTGTTTTTAGGGAAGGGAAGGAGGGAAGGACGTGTAGGAAAGAAAAGCAGACTTTCCGATGGAAGGTTTTGCATTCCTCCTCATACCATTTGTTCATAGGGCATGTACCATGGCACAGGGTGGAGTGAGTGACGTGGGGGAAGGAACTCCTGGCTACCTCACGGATAGAATGTTAACGATAATATGATATAATAATGGGTTAAAAATATTAATGATGAAATGGGATGTAATAATGAAATAAAAGGATAAGTGATAAATGATAAAAATGGAATATTTACATAAATGATGAAATATTAGAATAAAGGGATTAATGTTGAAATTAATAATAATTAATATTGTGATTAATTATGATATGGATTTAGATGAGGTTTCAGGAAATATTAATGGTAATTGATCATGTCGACATTTTAGATGTCTACAATATATAAGTGGGAAGAAAGAACAGTTTCCCTTCCCGACTAGTTTTCCCTCAAATTAGGGGTTTCTAGGATAAAATTCTTGTGTTTGCATTGAGTTGTTAATTCTAATTTGCTACAAGTAGTTCTAAGCACTAAGATTCATTCACTAGCTTTCATTTTCTCTAACATTTTCAATAACTGTAAGTAGAAATAGTAATTGTGTGGTCTCGTAGATTTCCCTAATAGAGGTTTACAGATCATTTGTGATCAAAAATCCTCCCATACATGCTAACAAGTCTACGAATGAACTTTCTTTGTGAAACCATTTGCTTTCAATCATGGAAATTCGTGTGTGATGTACTAAAATTGAAATGACCCCATATCTAGAGTTGTATAGCTTCCATCTTTCATTTTTATTGATCCCATTAGCCTTAGGAAGTGATAGGAATGTTATGGTGCAATCAAAAATGGATTCCGTGATCGTTTCCGGGAAACCCATAAATTTGAGTGCAATTTGGTGCTATGGGCTGCTGATTTTGTAATTTAGGAAAAATTTGAGAAAATCAAATATAAATTGAATTCTAATCGATTCATTGGAAATATAATCCCAAGATGATCAAGTGCTCCAAATTTGGTTGGATTCTCTTATCGGAATCAATGGGAAATTGGAAAATGGGTTCTGGTGTAGACACCAAAAACACGTCACATTTCATCACCTCCCTCCAAAATAACCTAATAATCACATCCTACATGGGTGATCGATTTAACCCTAATCTGGGTCACTCACACCCTCTTTCCCGCACATCACAATAACCCACATTCACTCACACAAGGATTTAATTAACATCAAATAATTAAATCCTCCCTTTACCCACTCATCAAGGCCACCTCATCATGCCACTAAGCTGACCACATCACCCAACTAAACTCACCAGGCCACTTGCCCCTCCACCCTCACCCTTCCACTACCCCACTTGCACCTCCACCTCACCATTCCACTCTCTACCTTGCCCATACATTGCCCATACCCCTTCTATAAAACCCTAATAGTGGCCACTCCACTCATAGGACTCTCCCTTGTCATATTACCCATTCTCAAGGTGGAGGGCACATGTGCTCCACCACTCACAACCAAGTGGGGAAGGCATATTCCCCACTTTTCAAAAAATAAATCCCCCAACATAACCGATGTCAGTTACATTCTGACTAATGTCAGTCATGTAGGACCAGTGCACCGGTCAACCTGTAAATACCCAATCTCGACTCTTTCCAAAGGGTTGGTTAATCATTTGACATTGGAACGGTTGATGAATCATCAAGGAGGATCATTCACTTCCCACTGGATTGCTTGGCATGGTCTAGAACTTGACATTGACACAAGCAACTAAGAGAGACTACCAATCCCTTAGAACTCCCAACCAAGGACCACCATTGGAGGAACTCACAAGGGAGATTTACGAACACTTCCATTGAAGGACCCAGACAAAACTGAGCTCGAACAAGAGCTCTTCAACCAACCGACCCACCTTCATCAACGTCTACCACACTCCATCACAGCATCAGACTCCAGGTAAGGGGATTTATTTGTCCTCCCCTCACATTTTTTGTTTTGATTTCTCTGTCTTCCTCCTCCAAGAAGTAAAACCACCCTCTTAACCTCCCCACCTGGTTCACTCAGACCACACCCATACCCAGGATCTCCTCCCACGTCACTCCACTCACCGTCAACTCTTTGAATAATCACACAAAGCACCCCAACCCCTATCTTTCAAGCCAAGACTCCAAACCAGTGACCGGCACTGGTCATCCATAACTGGCGTCAGTCAATCCCTGGCCGTCGTCGGTCACCCTGTCACTAGCCCTCTACCCAAAATACACCCAAAACCACCCTCCATAACCCTTCTGCTTTGACTCTGAGCCCCACTCCCCACCTAAATCTCACCAACACCATTCTCAACTCTCCTTGCCCACCTGAAGGAACCCCAAAATAACCCAAAAATAAACCCAAAACACCTATGTTCTGACCCTTTGTTACCTCTACAATGACCGAAATCAGTCTGACCCAACCGACATCGGTCATACCTGACAGGAAATCGGTCCCTGTGTCTGCTAACACAGTGTAGACTAGAAACCTACCGCTCACACCAAACTACCCAACAACCCTACACAACCTTGACCTAACCCTTTCAGTGACCCTCAAACTACCCAACTTACCTAAAAATTGACCCCGGATGCTCTTTTATTTCAGCATAGTTTAATATTTAAATGAATTAACGTTGATAGTGACCTGAGGCACCCAAATCAGAATGCTAGCACTAGATTTTATTTATTTACATGCTTTGTCATTTTAATATTGATTTATAAAATAGTGGATTGATAGCCTTCTAGGGAGTAACCACGCTTCCTGGATCTAGCATACGCTAGGCAGTCCATTGTATATGATATTTAACTCTTTATGGTGGTTTTGTTTTCTTATTACATGGGGTAGTCCTTCCCAGCCAAAAAGGAGTTCACATGATCGACCGAGATCGGAAGTCTACACAATGTGCATCTCAACCAAACCAAACAGTAGGTAAACCTACTTTGAACCCTTATCTGTTTCAGTCTCCGATTGTATGTAAAAAGGATCGAAACATGTTGGCATGCCTGGTGGGACCCATCTGGAGGTTCCTTGCATTTCTTCATTTCTAGATGAAAGTTGCTTGTTTGTTTCCCTTTCTTAAAGGATCTCACATTTACGTTTCTTCTCTGGAATCTTCTCCTCTTCATATTTTCTAAAATCGACTGTCTTTTGTTGTTTCTAAAAACAAACATTTCTTTTCTTTTGTTAATTACTGCATTAGTGAAAGAGCATTCCTTCTCCTCTTCATCTTCTTATGTCATCGAATAAAATGTTTCGATTTGGGGCTTAAAATCAACTTCATTTTCATTTTTCTTTCTGTATTTAGCTCACATTGAATGAGGGAAACCTATACGCTGGAGGTCATTCCTAGCTGATGGTTGACAAATAAATCGTAGAAAGAACATCCTCTCTCTCTCTCTCTCTCTCTCTCTCTCTCCTCTCTCTCTCTCTCCTCCTCTCTCTCTCTCTCTCTCTCTCTCTCTCTCTCTCTCTCTCTCTCTCTGTGTGTCTTGCCAGACTTCACAAATTTCAAAATATACACATTTCTTAAACAACATCTTACCTAGAAGAAGTTGTAGGTGATCACACGATCACGGCACAGTGGGCACCCAGCTTGCTACTCTATCGAGTCATACTTCAGAGCGAAGCCCGCCCCCACCATAATGAACCTAAAACCTCACCTTTTAGATTTCCACCTTCTTCCTAGGAAGCCATCCTAAACCAAAAAAATTGTTCTACAATTCATAGTGTCAGTCCTTAAATAGCATAAGCTAAACAAATATAATAGAAAAAGGCACTCTTAAGATCACATTTTTCTTAGTGTTTCTGCTTGTCTTGCAATTTGAGGTGAGAGGACTCGTTCTCCATTTTCTTATTTCCCCTTTACACGGGTCCCTATCATAGTTGGTGTATTCCAACTCCCTTTGAGTGTGCTTAGGACTGGTTTTTCATCATTCTTAGAATTCTGAGTCTGATTCCATCTCTGATTATAACTCACAACCCTCTTATTCATTACTGTTTTAATTTCATAGTAACCGATGTTAGTCTAGAGACTATCATCAGTTACCCCCCTGACCGTCATCGGTTATATGCTACCGGCGTCGGTCCTCTGTTCTTTTGGGCTGACCTACCCAAAATACATTTCATCTCTGTTTCTTGTCTAGCAACAATTCCTAAAACATTCTAGATACTCAGTTTTCTATCGCACAATTGTCACAGAGCCTTCCTTGATAATATTCCCTCTATTGTCTCAATTTGGTAAAAACATTCTTACTCCTCTGTAACTGGCAATGGTTAACCCCCAACCGGCATCGTTCATACATAACCAGCGTCAATCAACCTATGTTGTTTCTTAATTAGCACATCCACCCAACACATCCCCGCAATACCCATCCTATTCATCTTTGTTGCCTACTATATTAACTACAGAATACAGTACCACCTAGTCTGCACCTCTCTACATGGTATTAAAACATAATCAGGAAAATGCAGCTCGCATTTCAAGCTAGCCTTCAACCTCTTTCACCTACTCCATTGTCGCCTTCCATATTATCCCCTGTGGATCCTGTCTTCCCCGTTGTTGTTTGTATGGGTGACTCAGACTTTGCATGGTTCTCAGATCAGAAACCTTGCTGCACTGCAACACTATCTTGCTCACTCATCCACTCAATATTCTTTGGGCCACCCAATCTATGGTATGCCCATGTCCATTCCCTCCTACCCTTGCACCCACTTCCATAACGAGCCACCTCTAGCTTGGCTCTCCCCCTGCCACTTCCCTATCACCAGTAGTATCGCAGCTTGACCTTGTTGTGGTGGTGTCCACATCCTAGACGATGTTCACTAC
The DNA here is from genome assembly GCA_019776745.2 of Taxus chinensis. Classification (NCBI taxonomy): domain Eukaryota; kingdom Viridiplantae; phylum Streptophyta; class Pinopsida; order Cupressales; family Taxaceae; genus Taxus; species Taxus chinensis. The sequence goes on from CM034150.1 coordinate 883,204,461, forward strand.
ATTCATTAACATATTCACCCTCCATGTCCATCCGTTACCTACATACCTCTCACATCTCAACCCTCGTCGGTAATATCCACCAACTATACCCCCCTCAAGAATTTGGTCCTGTCCATTCCTCAATCACTTCCGCCTATCGCTACTAGGGTGGTCACCCCCCGACCCCTCCTCTATACACACACTTTCAACCTCCGCCCATAGCATCTATTTCTTACTCCACACATTAAACCTCCTCCTCCTCCTCCTCACACATACCTCCACAATTCTCATACGTGGGCTCCTTCACATACCACGATACCTTCCACCCATGTATTCTTCATACCTCCTTCCCCCTCCTAGGGGAAACCAACATTCATCACAACCTACCCCTGACCTTATTAAGATGATGATGGAAAAGATGCAAACGCTTGAAGCATCCCTCACCGGTTCACGTACATCTCTCACCTATGAAGAATATTTACAATGAACCTATTCATTTCTTCGTCGCCATTCGTCCATACCCCCCACACTGGGAAATGCCTAAATTCAATTGATTCCACAGCAAAGAAGACCCACAACAACATCTAAGGTATTTTAAGCACATTTTCTACCTCATTGCTCATGATGATGCTTTGTTATTGCGAATGTTTTCCCATGTCCCTTAACAGACCGGCCCCTCGACTGGTATAGTGCTCTACCTAAGCACTCTATCTTCTCTTTCAACCAAGTGGCCCAAGCTTTTCTAGACCATTTCTCCATCAAGTAACCAATAAAGTCACCATGACCGACTTATATACTACGCGTCAATACGATGATGAGTCAATAATAGACTTCTGTCCGCTCGTTGGCGCGGCCCTGGTCAACCCACATTCCCCCTACCATAGATCGAGCTCATAGAGCTATTCACACAGGCTTGTTGCTCACCACATCTCCTCTACCCTCCAAATACAAATGTTTTGTACCTTTGATGAAGTGTTCACCATGGCCTGGAAACTCAAAGTCTGAGCCCTCGAGGAGAAATGGAATTTAGTTGGACAACAAAATCACTCCGTTTAAATCACAAGAACCCTCTTTCCTACCTACCAAAACATTATCACCAACCACTCCTCCCAACCCTCCTAGGCCTGAAGGCTCTACCCATGCGGTGTTCTTGAAGGCTGGCCCTCCTCACCCATCTAACATATCACAACCACAACCTAACCTCTCGCCGGTGCAAACGTTCCTTTTCAAAAATGACCAAAAGAGGTATACTCCCATCAGGGAACCAATATCCTGCTATTCTGGAAATACTTCTAAATGCATGGGCTATCATCCTTCTGGCCATCAAAACCACATCCTCTGGTTTTAATCTTGCCTACCCCATACCAACATGGTACAGAGAGAACGAAATTTGTGACTACCATCGCATCCATGTGAGCACAACACCAATAACTGTGCGTCACCTTCAAAAACATTGTTCAAGAAATGTTGGATAAAGAAGATCTCAATCCTGGACAACTCCAAACACACCCGCAAACCAAAAACCTACACATTTTCTAAAAAACCATTCCCTAATCATACACCCCCCACCCAATAGAACCATCCTTTTGTTGACAATGACACTATCCGGGAGGTTCATGCCATATTTGATGTCTTACCCACACCAATTCACACTATACCCCCCCAACCACACCATGTGGAAGAACCTTACAAACACACACTTTTACCCGTACTGGCATCTCCATCCTCCTCACCATTACCACCAAAATTTAATCCAGTGCAAACAAATACCCCCATCATCAAACACCGTGCTCACACCTACCGGGTCCTATCTTAAACCCCCCTACCCTCATGATTGACAAATCGTTGTCGACGCCTACTTGCCATACTCATCGAGAAGTCAGAATTACCTCCCCCCTTCCTCCCACCTCACCACACATCGAGGATTCAGGAGTACCTCCCCCTTCTTTATTTATCTTACCCACACCTCACCACAACAAAGGAACCCATGCCAATGCCAACAGACCCGCTACCCTCATCTACAACATTGCATGACCTCCTCTCATCTCTCCTCCCCACTGCATCAGATGTAGAGAGCTTCCCTTGTGTCCATAGGTAACCATTCCCATTTATAGGGATTACCACCAAATTATACTCTCATTCCCCTTCCTCTCTGCATCACCGCATTCGATGGACTATCCGAAGTATGTTAAATCACGCATTGCTTTGGGAATGCCTTTGAATCCCTGTCTCCACACAAATGCAGACCCCCACCTACCAACTCACCCATTATTTTGCTCTACAATAGTGGTAGCATCTATACCTTCCATACCCATCGAAGGTGACTGTAATGCCTCCCACACTACCCCTTGAACCATCCACATACCTTCTTTATCTTTACCTTCCACCCCCATCGCTCTCCTATACCTCCCTCATCTACATTCTCAAGACATCTCTCATATAATGGGGGTGTGATCCACATCCATCCTCACTCACCCAATAATCAAACTTGGTTTAACCACCTCTGCTCACCCCTTTACCAAAAACACACCCCTACCAAAACCCAAACACCAACCACCTCAGGCACCGATACTAGCAACCACCTCCACCCTCTTCATCACCTTCACCATTACCCTCGCTCTTGGGTCCACACCTATCTACCCCTGACAACCAAGCTAATTTATACATAGTATAGCCAAGAATCGGCAACCTCCCCATCTACCCCCCACCTCCCACTTATACTCAACCTTGCAACATTGCCTTCACCTATTAGGTGATGCCGACCACCACTACCGTCTATCACCACTTCCCTCCATAATGCCACTACTCTCACCTTTGGGTAACCCATCCTCTACCACCTTCAGCATTTACCCTTAACTTCATACCACCATTCTGTAGTGTTGACCACCCCACCCCCCAAACCAATGCCTAAACCTAAGACCAAGTCATCCACAAGATGAAACCCACACCCCCCACCCAAACCAAAATGTACCCAACCTACCCTAACCACCCCCCGCATTGCGATCAACCAGCACCCTCCTCTAACTCACTATGGAGTGCCTCACCTAGGACCATACCTGCAGCACGCAGCAAACCCAATGGCAAGGACCCTATGCAACTATCATGGCTAACCTATTGGCTTCCGCCCACATCATCTTACCACCCATCCAACCATAGGACCCACTCAAACCAAAAACCAAAATGGTTTGATGCCTCCCAGATTGGGCCTATATCAATTCCTCGAACATAGCAATGGAGGATTCCAGGCCCTTAAAACACATACCTACCTCCATATCTACCCGAGGATGATCTGTAGGACAAAGAGCATCCCCTCCTACCACCTTGAAGTGCTCCAGTCATTAGTTGGTGGTATTTCCAACTCCCTGTGAGTGTGCTTAGGATAGTTTTCATCATTCAGAATTCTGGTCTTGATCCATCCTTTTTGATTATAACTCACAACCTTCTTTTCAACTGGTTTATTCATAGTAAACCGGATGTAGTCTAGAGGACTTCACGAGTTACCCCTGGACCGTCATCGGTTATTACGCTTATCGTGTGTAGTCTTGTTCTTAGGTTGACAGCCAAAAGACATTTCATCTTTGTTTCTTGTCTGCAAACAATTACTAAAAATTCTGGATACTTAGTTTCTATCCACACCATTATAAAAGCCTCCTGATAATATCACTTATTGTCTAGTTGGTAACATTTTTACTCCTTGTAACTAGACAATAATAACCCCAACGGCATCGGTCAAAATAACCAGAGTCGATCAACGTGTTGGTTTCTTAATTAGCACATCCACCCCAACAATCCCCACAATACCATCCTCTTCACTTTGTTGCCTATAATATCTACAGAATAAAGTACACCTAAGTCTTACACTCTCTACATGTGTGAACATAATCAAGAAAATGAGCGTGGGTGGGGTGTCGATCAGCTAGCCTTCAACCTCTTTCACCTTACTCCATCCACCCTCCATATTATCCCCTATGGATCCGTTCTTCCCCATGGTTTGTATGGTGACTTAGACTTTGCATGGTTCTCAGACCAGAACCCTGCTGCACTGCAACACTATCTTGCTCACTCATCCACTCAAGATTCTTTGGGCCACCCAATCTATTGTATGCCCATGTCCATTCCTCCTACTCTTGCACCCACTTCCATAACAGCCACCTCTAGCTTGGCTCTCCCTGCCAATCCCCTATCACCAGTAGTGTCGCAGCTTGACCTTGTTGTGGTGGTGTCCACATCCTACACGACATTCACTACATCATTAACATATTCACCCTCCATTCCATCCGTTACCTACATACCTCTCACATCTCAACCCTCGCTAATATCCACCAACTATACCCCCCTCAAGAATTTGGTCCTATCCATTCCTCAATCACTTCCGCCTATCGCTACTAGGGTGGTCACCCCGACCCCTCCTCTATACACACACTTTCAACCTCTGCCCGTAGCATCTACTTCTTACTCCACACATTAACCCTCCTCCTCCTCCTCACACATACCTCCACAATTCTCATATGTGGCTCCTTCACATACCGCGATACCTTCCACCATGTATTCTTCATACCTCCTTCCCACTCCTAGGGGAAACCAACATTCATCACAACCTACCCCTGACCTTATTAAGATGATGATGGAAAATATGTAAACGCTTGAAGCATCCCTCGTCGGTTCACGTACATCTCTCACCTACAAAAATATTTGCAATGAACCTATTCATTTCTTCATCCCCGTTCGTCCATACCCCCCACACTGGGAAATGCCTAAATTCAATTGATTCCATAGCAAAGAAGACCCACAACAACATCTAAGGTATTTTAAGCACATTTGCTACCTCATTGCTCATGATGACGCTTTGTTATTGTGAATGTTTCCCATGTCCCTTAATAGACCGGCCCTCGACTGGTATAGTGCTCTACCTAAGCACTCTATCTTCTCTTTCAACCAAGTGGCCCAAGCTTTTCTAGACCATTTCTCCATCAATGTAACCAACAAAGTCACCATGACCGACTTATACACTACGCGTCAATACGATGATGAGTCAATAATAGACTCTGTCGCTCGTTGGCGCGGCCTGGTCAACCCACATTCCCCCTACCATAGACCGAGCTCATAGAGTTGTTCACACAGGATTTTTCTCACCACATCTCCTCTACCCTCCAAATACAAATGTTTTGTACCTTTGATGAAGCATTCACAATGGCCTGGAAACTCAAAGTCTAAGCCCTCAAGGAGAAATGAATTTAGTTACACAACAAAATCACTCTGTTTAAATCACAAGAACCCTCTTCCACTGCCAAAACATTATCAACCACTCCTCCCAACCCTCCTAGGCCTAAAGGCTCCACCCATGCGGTGGTCCTGAAGGCTGGCCCTCCTCACCCATCTAACATATCACAGCCACCACCGAACCTCTCGCCGGTGCAAACGTTCCTTTTCAAAAATGACCAAAAGAGGTATACTCCCATCGGGGAACCATATCCTGCTATTCTGGAAATACTTCTAAATGCATGGGCTATCATCCTTCTGGCCATCAAACCACATCCCGGTTTTAATCCTACCTACCCCATACCAGCATGGTACAGAGAGAACAAAATTTGTGACTACCATCGCATCTGTGAGCACAACACCAATAATTGCGTCACCTTCAAAAACATTGTTCAAGAAATGTTGGATAAAGAAGATCTCATTCTGGACAATCCAAACACACCCGCAAACCAAAACCTACGCATTTTCTAAAAACCATTCCCTAATCATACACCCCCCACCCAATAGAACCATCCTTTTGTTGACAATGACACTATCCGGGAGGTTCATGCCATCTTTGATGTCTTACCCACACCAATTGCACTATACCCCCCAACCACACATGTGGAAGAACCTTACAAACACACACTTTTACCTGTATTGGCATCTCCATCCTCCTCACCATTACCACCAAAATTTAATCCAGTGCAAACAAATACCCCATCATCAAACACCATGCTCACCCTACCGGGTCCTATCTCAAACCCCCCTACCCTCATGATCGAAAAATTGCTGTCGACGCCTACTGCCATACTCATCGAGGAGTTAGAATTACCTCCCCCTTCTCCCACCTCACCACACATCGAGGATTCAAGAGTACCTCCCCCTTATTCATTTATCTTACCCACACCTCACCACAACAAAGAACCCATGCCAATGCCAACAGACCCGCTACCCTCGTCTACAACATTACATGACCTCCTCTCATCTCTCCTCCCCACTGCATCAGATGTAGAGAGCTTCCTTGTGTCATAGGTAACCATTCCATTTATAGGGATTACCACCAAATATACTCTCATTCCCTTCCTCTCTGCATCACCACATTCGATGGACTATCCGAAGTATGTTAATCACGCATTGCTTTGGGAATGCCTTTGAATCCCTGTCTCCACAAAAATGCGGACCCCACCTACCGACTCACCCATTATTTTCTCTACAATAGTGGTAGCATCTATACCTTCCATACCCATCGAGGTGACTGTAATTCCTCCCACACTACCCCTGACCATCCACATACCTTCTTTATCTTTACCTTCCACCCCATCGCTCTCCATACCTCCCTCATCTACATCTCAAGACATCTCTCATATACTGGGGGTGTGATCCACATCCATCCTCACTCACCCAATAATCAAACTTGATTTAACCACCTCTGCTCACCCCTTTACCAAAAACACACCCCTACCAAAACCCAAACACCAACCACCTCAGGCACCGATACCGGCACCACCTCCACCCTCTTCATCACCTTCACCATTACCCTCGCTCTTGGGTCCACACCCGTCTACCCTGACAACCAAGCTAATTATACACAGTATAGCCAAGAATCAGAAACCTCCCCATCTACCCCCACCTCCACTTATACTCAACCTTGCAACATTGCCTTCACCTATTAGGTGATGCCGACCACCACTACCATCTATCACCACTCCCTACACAATGTCACTACTCTCGCTTTAGGTAACCCATCCTCTACCACCTTCAGCATTACCCTTAACTTCATACCACCATTTTGCAGTGTTGACCACCCCACCCCCCAAACCAATACCTAAACCTAAGACCAAGTCATCCACAAGATGAAACCCACACCCCCACCCAAACCAAAATGTACCCAACCTACCCTAACCACCCCCGCATCGTGATCAACAACACCCTCCTCTAACTCACTACGGAGTGCCTCACCTAGGACCATACCTGCCGCACGCAGCAACCCAATGGCAGGACCCTATGCAACTATCATGGCTAACCTACTGGCTTCCGCCCACATCATCTTACCACCCATCCGACCATAGGACCCACTCAAACCAAAACCAAAATGGTTTGATGCCTCCCAGATTTGTGCCTATCATCAAGTACTCGAACATAGCATGGAGGATTTCCAGGCCCTTAAAACACTCCTACTCCATATCTACACCGAGGATGATCTGTTAGACACAGAGCCATCCCCTCCTACCACCATGACCACCCCACCTATACCATTTCTCGCCCATCCATTGTTATCCCATGCATCATACCCTTCCTACCCACCACCAATATTTAAAATCAATATGGTTCAAATCGCCACTCGGGTTCAATGAGATAAAGGAAAAACCAGGGTAGAAGAACCTACTACCACACCTATACCTTACATCACACCTGTGCCCACACCTAAAATCACCATCCGTAGACCCACCTTTTCTATTTCCAATTGGAGAGCCCATTGCACCATGATCAAACAAATTCATCAATCACCACTCAAGATGTCATTATACGACCTCATCCAAACTTATGAATCTCATCGTCAGGCCCTTATTGAAGTCCTACAATCCATTGAGGTTCCACCTAATAACCCCACACCTATTGCATCCATTATCACACCACACCATGTGGCCTCCCTTATTTCTTCACCTTCCACTTCAACACCCACTCCCTCATCTTAGGTGGCTTCCCTCACCTTCTCCAATGATGAGATCACACCTCACCAAATAGAGGACTCAGATCCCACCCTTTTCATCTCTACCTATGTTGACAATGTACGTGTCCAATGTATCATGATCGATGGTGGAGCTAGCATAAATATCATCTCATCTCATACGTTCAATCAAATGCACATTCCTACTAATTATATGCATAATGACCCAATTATGTTACGCTATTTCAATGACACCATAACCACCACCTTGGGGACGGTAATCCTACACATTCGTTTTGGTCCCCATAGCATCCCTGAGCTCTTCTACATCCTAGAAGGGGAGCTCCAATATAACATGTTGTTTGGCCGTCCCTGGATCTGTGTCATGGGATGTGTTCCCTCCACCCTCCATCACTACCTCAAATTTGAACATGAAGGACGCGGCTACACCATACAGGCTAACCCTTCACCATTCAAGACCTACAACATGTTATATCAACCCAACAACATCCTCATACCTATCACCACCCCTATTACCACCTCTACTTCCACTCCCACCACCTCTACCGCTCCTTCTCTAACCCTAACATTACTCACTACCATCGTTACAACAACCCCTGTAGAATTACCTCCTGCTCCACAACCCGCATCCTCCTCATCTCAAACCACCGGCGAGACATCCATTCCCACCTCAAACATTCTGAAAACTAATCCACTAGAAGGTGTTTTTCAATTCCTGACATTGGGGGAGTACCACCTATATAACATTGATACCCTTTGTACCCCGCAAGAGTACAAAAACCTTTAGCAACACCCCCATTATGACCCCCGCATTGGCGAGATTCTCACCTATGGACCCTCTCATCTTCACACCAACCTGACCTATGGGGGTATCGACACCCCCACCTACACACCTGAACCAACAACTCCAACCTTACCATTCACTACCACCCTTACCTCATTAACCAACTGTCATTTTTCCCATACCTTCCTACATCGTTGTGCTTGGAAGAGTTTCAGCTTTGGCCTTTACAAACAAGGCCACCACACTGTCATTCCTTACACCTCTCACAAACACAAGGACTGTAGTAGGGTAGGATTTGTTGAGCCCATGCCCAAACAACCTCGCGTTGATCTCATTACAGAGATACCCCAGCCTCACGACTCCTCACTTGATTCACCCACTTCGCCCACGGAGTCTATAGACCCTGAGTCTATTCCTCCTACCTTATTTCCATAAAGACAATTTCTTTTGGTCCTCTTGTCATTCAACAAGATGGTGAAGCCCCTTCTTCTTTTTCCGTCCTCTATCCTGATATGATCGATGATGACACCCCCTCTATTCATGTTGTCTAATGTCAAAATGATGATTCCATTCTCACTTATCTAGGTGTGAAAGACTCCTATATCCACTGCACACTCCCATCCAAAACCCAAAACATGTTGAACGAAGCCACCATCAACATCAACATCCATACCTCAGATGACCCCCGCATTCTAAAGATAGGCCAATCCTTAAACACCATTGAATAAGAAGTCTACACTTCTTTCCTTCACGATCATAGCAATGCTTTTTCTTGGTCATACGTCGATATGCCTGGTATTGACCCAAATATCATGGTCCACAACATCATCACCTTACCTAATGCCAAACCCATCAAGCAAAAGTTGCGTAAAATGCACCCACGCATTACTCTTCTCATCAAAGAAGAGCTCCAGTGCCTGCTTTTTGTTTCCTTCATTCTACCAATCGACTACCCATAATGGATTTCCAACATCGTACCTGTTACCAAAGAAACGAGGGGACTCCGCATCTGCACCAATTTCTGGGACCTTAACCTAGCTTGTCCTAAAGATGACTTTCCTCTACCCAGTATCGACCAATTGGTTGATCTCACCACCGGACACGAGATGATATCTCTTATGGACGGGTTCTCAGGCTATAACCAAATCTTACTAGCACCCGAGGATCAATACAAAACTACCTTCATTACCCCTTGGGGGACCTTCTTTTATCGCATTACACCCTTCGGACTGAAGAATGCAGGTGTAACTTACCAATGAGCCATGACCTATATCTTCCATGACATTATGCATCACATCTTGGAAGACTACGTCAATTACATTTTGGGGAAATCCAAAAGTCACACCGAACATTTACCCATCCTCGAGATCATCTTCGACCGTCTCCTCCAATATTGTGTACGTCTTCAACCTAAGAAGTGCGTTTTTTCCATTCTATCCACTAAACTTTTGGGCTGCATTATTTCCTTGTGAGGAATTGAAGTAAACCCAACCAAAATCATGGCCATCCTCGAGATGCCTCCACCCACTAAACTCCTCCAACTTCGTAGTTTGTAGGGTAAACTACAATCTATTCATCACTTCATTTCTCAACTATCAGATCGTTGCAAACCCTTCTACCACCTCCTTAAAAAATACCACCTTCCACTGGAACGTGGACTATCACAATGCTTTTGAAGCCTTAAAATCATATCTATTACAACCTCCCATGTTTACCCCTCCTAAGGACACCCAGCTGTTCTACCTTTACATCTCCATTACTGAGCATTCCTTGGGCACCATGCTTGCTCACCGAGATAGCCAACACAAGGAACAAGCGGTCTATTACATCAGCCATACCCTTGTGGATTATGAGACTAGATATACACATGCCAAAAATTTGTGTCTTGCTTTAATCTTTATAGCAACCAAACTTTTCCACTACCTACTATTAGTGCAAATCAGTAGCACCTGTGGATGTTTTCTCATATTTCTAGTTTGATAATGGGCATCCAGTGTGATTGCACAACATTGAATCTTTTCCCCAAGTGTGGGACTTACAGAAATGGGAAAAAACTCTCCAGATTAAAGGCTAGTTCCTCTACTCCTCTGATCAGATGTATACATGAAATTACAGATGTTTAACTCAAAATCCTACTCTAATTTTGCCAAGGAGACAAGGATAGAAGAGAGAAAAGAAGATAAAAATAAACAAACAAGGTGATACACCAAAGGATTGGTGAACATCTATCTCTACAGATTGACACAGATTATAAAAATGTAACATAAATCATGCACAAATTGCTAAAATTGTAATGAAAGATCAAGATAGAGTAAACAACACAAGAAAGGATTGAAAATTCATTAACAGAGCTTGCATTGTCATTTCCATTTTTTTTAAATAGTGCATTACAATAGCAAGGAGGTATAAAATATGATACAGTCCTAAAAAGGTTTGATATTCCACAAATCCACTTTCCAGGGTGAAGGAGGGAGCCTGCAAAACATAAAAACGTCCAACCCTTTACAAAATGAGCCAAATCTGGCTTTAACAATGAAAACCCGAGCTCATGAAGGAGAAATGTGGAAAAAAATGAAAGGAATCCTTCAACCACTGACCAGATCCATAAAAATATCATGGGTACCCTTAAAATTCCATTCCCCAAGATTTTTGACCATACTGGAGAAGAATGGAAGCCATACTGCATTAAAAATGGTGGTTGAATATCAGTTCTACTATTTTCCCCATGCCAGAGGCATTTTCTCATTTTTCACTCACTAAACTCCACTAAAAATAAAATTGAAGATTCCATCATGTAGAGGACTTCAATATCTTTCTAATGACACCAAAATTGAGAAAAATTGAGCTCTGGATCAAAAGATATGCCCTTCTGAAGATTTAGGGCAAAACAAGGGCAAAAATCGGGTCAGCGAGCCAAAACTCAAAAAAAATTCCCTTTTTTGATTTTGGGAAAAATTCCCCAAAACAAATCCACCCCCCATTGCTCCAATGCCACATGGTGCTTTCCCATTGGTCTGCGGGTTCAAATGGACATTTTACACTTTTTTGAATTCTAGAAAATTTTCCAAAATTCCTCCGCTGACCCACTACCACGTGTCATCCTCCTATTCGTCTATGGGGTGCGCTCCAAAATTTTCCTTTGCACCTAACCATTTTGGAAAAAAAATAAAGTTCTCCTCATGCCCCCAACCTCCACTGAGATCAGGACACGTGGCACTTTCCTATTGGTCTGTGGGGCTTCTATCAAAACTTTCATTCTCTCCTTGGTGGGCCTGCGGGCCAATTTTTTCCCTTGCGCCCTTTACAAATTTTAGCAAAAAGAAAAGGTTTTCTCCACCTCTCTGACTCCCACCAGTTCCATGGACATGTGGCACATTTCTATTCATTGTAGGCCTTCGGGCCAAGATTTTTCTTTGCACCCTTTGAAGATTTTAGTGAAAATCCAAAAATCACTCCGCCCCTCCGACTCCTGACGACCTTATGGACACATGGCGGCCTCCTATTGGTTCATGGGGCTTCGGGAAAAAACTTTTATTTACACCCCCATCGAGCCCTTTGGAAAAATTTCTAGCTTTCCTCTGTTGACCCACCTTTCCACCGCCACGTGTCACATTCTAATTGGTTGCAGACCTTCCTAAGGAAAATTTTCCCTCAAAAACTCTGCCGAGCCATAACTTGTAAAATACAAGGAGTTAGAAGAAAAAATTTACCTTTCTAGAAAGGTGAGAAAATTCTCTATCTGATGAATCCATTTCAAGATAATTTTGAGTGCCTAAAAAGTGAAAAAAAATTGCTGAGGCACAAGGAAGGAAGGAATGAAAGAAATTTAGTCAAAAATAAGCAAGAGGCTTGTTTTTTATAACACCTACTTAACCACACTACCTTCATCATAACCAACACCGACCCCTTACATTACATGTACTCTAAACCATTCCAAAACCAATGCATTTTTTGATGGCTCATGCTACTCACTGATCTGGATATCACCTTTCTCCACCAAAAATTAATCAAAGGTCAGGCTATCACCGATCAATTGGTCGATGCCCCACTCTCTGATCACCAACCTGGAAACTTTGAATTCCCCAATGAATCCATCGCTATCCTTTTCCTTGATAAACCTATTGAGGAACCTTCACACTATCAGATGACCCTATTATTTGAAGGATCTAAATGTCAGGGTGGGGGCGGAGCTAGAATCATCCTCATCCCACACAACAGTGAACCCATCCCACTTTCATTCAAGATCAATTTTGAGTGTACCAACAACATCGCCGAATATGAAGCCCTCATACTCAGTCTCTAAACTACCCACACCCTAGATGTTTAATCCATTAATATCTTTGGTGATTCTCAATTGGTAGTAAATCAAATCAATGGACTCTACCAATGTCACAATGAGGAATTACAGTGGTACAAACACCATGTAGACCTCTTGTTAACCACCTTTTCCCACTATAAACTGTAAACCATTCCTCGCTCTATGAACAAATTTGTGGATACCATGGCTTGCCTTGCCTCACAAATACCCTCATCACCTACTGATTCACAAATATTCATTTTTGTGTGAAGGTTGCAATCACCCTCCTACCTCTCTCATGTTGTAAACCTCATTGAGAAACCCACTACCGACCCATCAGACCTCTAGTACCGACAATACTCTGACTATCTCTCCATTTCCATTCTTCCTACAGACCTTACCCAGAATAGTTGACGTACCTTCCTCTAAAAGGTCTCCCAGTATGTCATCATGGGAGGCCTCCTCTACAAACATGACTTCGACGAGATCCTCCTCTAATGCCTCACTAGTTCTGAAATACCATATACCATCAAGGAAATCCATGATGGCATTTTTGGGGGCCACATCCGTGGTCTCATTGTTGCTAAGTGTATCCTTCTCCTCGACTATTACTGGCCTACCCTCAACCGTGATTGTTGTGATTATGTCAAACGATGTGTGAAGTTTCAATAACACTCAAACCTTCATCACACTTTGGGTCATGCCTTACAGGTTACACGGGACCTTTGGCCCTTTTCTCAATGGGGTCTCGATCTCATTGGTGTGATCAACCCTCATTCTTCTCAACGCCATCAATGGATCATAACCGTTATGGAATACTACACCAAATGGGTGGAATCCATTCCCCTCATCTCTACCAAAGCCGAGAAGATTTGTGGGTTCATCAACCATCACATTATCATTCACTTTGGTGTCCCTCATCACCTTATCACTGATAATGGCAAAAAATTCAAAAACAAAACCCTTCAAAAATTCTGTAATACCTTCATCATCCAACTCAGTTTCTCTTCACCTTACTACCTACAAACCAACGGCCAAGCTGAATCCACCAACAAAACCCTAAACAAAATCCTCATGAAGGTATTCAACGATACTAGGAAGGATTGGCATATGCACATTCCTTTTGCCCTATGGGCATACCGCACTAGTATTCACACATCGACTGCTACCACACCTTTCTCTCTGGTCTATGGTACCGAGGCTATTTTGCCTCTCGAATTCTAAATCCCATCTCTCCTCATATCACTCAAAGACTTGCTCATCAATGACGACTTTCGCCAAGATCGTTTAGCACAACTAGATTTGTTAGATGAACGACACCTAAATTCTTTAGACCATCTCCAAATATACCAAAAATGCATCAAATGCGCTTATTACAAGCGCGTCCACCCACGCACCTTCCAAGTTAGGGATCTTGTCTTGAAGGAAAATCAACATGTCACAAAAGTTGAGAAACATCTATGGGGTAAATTTTCTCCTAATTGTCTTGGACCCTATATCGTTACTCATACCTATGGATCAGGTGCTTGTCGTTTATCATCTCTCGATGGTAAACCCGAACCTGAACCCCTTAACATCTTGCATCTTTGACCATTTTATTGTTGAACCAAGTGCTTTCTCACCCAGTGGTTATCCTTGGCTCATCCTCTGGGCACCTACTCCTCTTACCACCACTTCACTTACCTACGATTAAACAAGAATCATGTGACTCTCTGTCACTTTTTCAGCTTTATCTTCAATATGAGTACCACATCTCTACTCATGGCATGATTCTCATGGATACTTTTCCTCCCCTCATGGATGGAATTGCATGGTCATATACCATCCCATATACCCCTCACACAATCCTACTTCTTCCTCCACCATTTACCCACCTTTTGTGCACAATGGTTTGTATCCCTCTATAGCCTTGTCCTTGGCTTAATTGGTAACCTACCTATCAAAAATGGGATCACCCTCTGAGTCAAACTTTCAAAACATCAAGATGAATCCCTCAAAAGGACATCTACCATTAGTATCTAGTCATCATAAATAGATTGCTCCCTCTAAGGATAGCTATACCACACTAGCAATACCCTACCTAAAAAAAAGAGAGAGACTATGCTCATTTCGAAGCTTCCTGCATCAATCAGCTTCATGAAGACCTCAAGGAGATTAACTAATCATCCCACATAGACTTCCTACATTGATCAGTCTATCCCACAAGTATAAGACATCCCTTTTTACCATGGACTCACCTATCTGGGACATCGACAATCTTATACCTAAGGTGTTTTTATCCCCCCTTCACAATTTCAAACCTATCACCATATCACCCATTTTCCACTTTATCCTAATATTTCTCCCTACCATGGGACTATGTGACGAATATGATCAATCATGATTCTACACATTTCTTCACCTTCAAAACATTCCAACCTACAAGGTATTTTAGGGACTTGAGGCTCATCGCACCTACCCCTGGTCTGCACCTCGATGGTCCATCCCAATTCATCTACATCACCAACCCTGTTACAGTTTCCCTTTTTCTAAACTGTTGACCTCCTCCAAACCACAACCCCTACTTCCGTCCATTCACACATACCCTCACCTATTAATCTATATTTCACACTATACCCACTCACTCTTACCCCACTGACCCATACCCTTTAACCCTACCTAGCCATACCCCGTGACCCATACCCGTACCTACTCACTTATAACCCATACCCATTTCCCTTACCCACTCACCCTCACCCCACTGACCAATACCCTTTGACCCTACCTATCTACCCATGACCCATACCCTTTTCACCTTACCTATTTACCCACACCCATTGACCCGTACCCCTTGACCCTACTTATTTAACCATACCCATCACTTGTACCCCTTGACCCTACTTATTTAACCATACCCACCACCTGTACCCTTTGACCCCGCCTACTTACCCATACCCATGACCCATTTTCCTATTGACCCGTACCTTTGACCATACCCCTACCCATTTACCCATTGACCCGTACCCTTTGACCCCGCCTATTTACACATACCCATGACCCATGCCCTTTTGACCCGTACCCTTTGACCCCACCTATTTACCCATACCCATGACCCTTGCCCTTTTGACTCATAACCTTTGACCCCATCTATTGGCCCACACCCATGACCTGTAACCATACCCATCACCCGTCCCCCTGGACCTATACCTGTACCCACTCACGTATACCCCGTACCCATTTACCCTTACCTGACTAACCCCTATCGACACCCACTCTTTCCTTCTCCCTAGCCTAAGGGAGAACTACATTGGTCTAAGGACCCCTTTCGCCAGGGCTATGTAGGTAGCACTTCGAGGGCATGGGTCCCTTGGAGGATAGCTTGACTATCGCCATCACCTTCTTAACCTCTTCTCCCTCGCAATCATTCCTTTCTCGCCTCTTGGCTAACTATTCCTGTCACATGCTATTATCTGTTAGTTTCCAATATATCATCAAATAAATGGAAATTAATACATCTTTCACAACATTCATCTCATCACATTCATCATATATCAATCCGCAATCATACATCATAACAACAAGATCCAATCACCACATACATGCCACTAATCAAACCAAAACATACACATCCATCATCATTTATTTAACATCATACCTAACTCAATCATGCCTAACCACAACCTGACTCAACCATGTCTATGACCTAACTCAATCATTCCTAACCACAACCTGACTCAATCATGCCTATGACCTAACTCTATCATGCCTAACCACAACCTAATTCAACCATGCCTATGACCTGACTCTATCATGCCTAACCACAACCTGACTCAACCATGCCCACAACCTAACTCAACCATGCCTATGACCTGACTCTATCATGCCTAACCACAACCTGACTCAACCATGCCTATGACCTGACTCAACCATGCCTATGACCTGACTCCATCATGCCTAACACTAACCTAAGTCAATCATGCCTAACACACCTCTCATATGTCTATCCACACATGTCAATCAAATGCCATTAATATCACAAAAATCACCATCAAATCATCTATTTCATCATATAAATCAATGTGTCCATACAATATACACTGATATCCAATTATGTGTATCTCTCAAATTCTCTCATATACAACCTCACCATATTCAGCACGCAGGCCGGTATATGATCAAAGATAGAAAAACACTTGTATACATCCTCACAATCATCGGCACGTATGTCAGTGTGTATCAAAATATAAAATCTCTTCAGCACACAGGCCAGTATATATCAAAAAAATAAATATCCACCTCAAGGGATGAGTATTAGGCATAATCTCACTGATATCCTCCATCTCTGTCTCTCCTATCCCCTCTTCCGCATGGGCTCCTGGCTGGGTCCCTACTAGTACACCACATGTGACTGGCCTCTATGCACTAGTAGCCTCCCCCTGACCTTGTCTCGGAGCTCTATGGCCCCCTGTTCTCTCCACATTATGAGTGTGTGATTAGGTCCTCTCACTCGCAGCCTATTGTGCCTTGTACTCTACATATGAGAGGCAATCTATCCCTGTTGGAGTGAGCTGGTCCTCATTGTATCTGGCCTCAGCTCTCACCTCCTGTAATCTAGATATAGTTACTGTCTGTGGTGGCCCCATCATCCTCTGACCCTGTTCCTGTCCTGCAAAACCCTATCCCACCCCTACCTATGAACTGGGACCCTGTCCCGGTGCCTGCGGTGGTGCCATCATCCCTGGCCCCTGTGCCTATATTTGGGCCTATAGGGCCCCAATCTATGCCCGTGCTATAGCTAAGCCTGTAAATCGGTAACCTATGCCTCTAGGGCGATTGTCCACCCATCCTCACCATCCCCATCTCCATCTCCACCTACTGCCATCTGAGCATGTAGGCTGGCCACCTGGGCATGCAACTCCACCACCTCTGCCTCTGAACTGGCTAACTATCCCTATACCATCCCCAACTGGGTGATAAGGGTCACCACCTACCCCTGTAGGGCATCCCTTTGTACCGTGATGGTGGCTAAATCTGGTTACCCCGACCTGGGTGGTACTACTCATAGCTGAGCCACCCACCATTGTTTGTATCCATCAATCACTCTAGCATTATCTATCTTCCAATCTACCACCTGCTCCTCCAGCCCTATGGGCACTGTTAGCTATGGTAGAGGCAATGGCCTCTCCACATCATCTTGTCAGTACTGTGGGAATGGTGGGGGTATAATCTATGGTAGCCCAAACTGCCGCCTAACCCTATCGACTGGGATCATCTCATCCTCCTCGGCACGATGTCCTACTATCCTCCTAAGTAGCTACAGACCATCCAGCTCATCATGCATCCACTGAAATGAAGGATACCCCACATATGGTTTCTAAATGATGTCCACTTCAGACAGTCCCTCCAACAACCACCTAAAATGGGCTACATCATATGTAAGCCTCTCTGATCGCCTCTCTCCCATCACAAGCACCCATCGCCTGTAGCCCACCTAAACCACTCTCAGCAAAAATTCATCCTCTCGGGGCATACCTACTAGATGCACAATAACTATGTGCCCATACACCCAACAGTGTAGGATAAATGTGCAACATAAACTAAATCTATGCAGATGCCCATACACCCACAACTCTCTGTACAACCGCACCAGGAATGTTGGTGCCTCGGCAAAGTAGGTCCGCTCCATCACTATGTCATGAAGTACCCACATCAGTGATTGGGGGAACCTCCCACCCTTTGCATCTAGCAGTGTGAAACAACACACTGCCTCCATCAATAACACCAGCAGCCTTGTCTCCTCTTGACAAGCTATGTACATCCCTCTGTAACTGATACTGGCACTGTGAAATGTCACATCTGTCAGCCCCTCTCTGAACACTGTCAGCATCAAATCCTCCTAGGCCTTGAAGGAGATCGTGTACACCTATGTCCCCAATATCGGTAGTCAGAGTATCTGAAACACGTCCTCCATGGAAACTGTCATCTCACCCATCAGTAGGTGGAACATGTTGGTCATCGAATCCCATCGATCGATGAGGGTGACCATCAGACTCGGCTGTCAGACTACATGTTGATAGTGCCGGACCCCAATCAAGCCTACCTCAATCACATGTCATCACTCCTCATCGGTCATCACCCCTCACATGCTCACAAGTAGTGAGGGCACCCTATCCCTCATCCACAGCTGATCTCTCCCCTACAGCCAAAAAACACATCAAGTTAACCTACCTTAATCATATCCACAATTCCTCTCAACACCTCACCTAATTCACCCACTTTCCCACCTCTCTCTTTTCTACCCACCCTACTCTCATAATCACATTTCTATCTATCAATCCCCAACCTTACCCCTCCTCATCTACCCATACCCATTTTACCCCCCCTACACTATGTTTTTTACCCCGACACCCTATTCTTCCCTCAACCACCCCAAACCACCTAACCCAGAGTCTTGTTAACCCTCCCATTCCCCATAACGCAACCGGTGCGGGTTATCTCTAACCGACCCCGGTCACCTCCTAACCGGTATCGGTCACCCACTTCGTGACCGGTACCGGTCATCTCTGACCAACACCAGTTGACCCTGACTAATGTCAATCACTGTCACAGCAAACACCGCAACCCCAAAACCCCCCTCTCAAAAAACCCCCTTTCTCTCTCCATTACCCACCCATTTCTACCTAAACCCCCTCCCCAACCCTCATATACCTAATTCCCTCCCTCTCTTTCCCTCATTTAACCAATCTACCCGCCCACAAATTCAAATCTCATTTTTACCCCCAAAATAAAAACCTAATTTATTCCCGCCCTCCCACCTAATCTAACTCACAAAATAAAGAGTGGGATTGAGTTCTTACCTCATCATGCTACCGTCGCCATGGTGGCACATTTGGTCGCTGCCCTGGTGGTCCACCTGACCCTTCTCCTGCCTCTGCCATCTCTAATTAATGACCTCACCTCCAACCAACCAAATCACTCAAATCACACCTCGTGGCCCCACCTCTCAGCTCCTGATCACCCGTTATGCGACACGTCAGCTCTGCTCTCCGTTCCATCCGGATACTTTTCCCACTTTTTCTCTCTCTCTGGTAGTTTTATCCTAAGTCGTACGAGATAAATAATTCCCCAAAACGTGGAATTTTTCTTTTTATATCAAACCCAACCTAACTGATGTTAGTTTACCCTAACCGACATCGGTTTACCATAACTGGCATCAGTCATATACCCTAGCTCACCGACATCGGTTAGCTCTAACCGGCGTCAGTTACCATTTGCCCATTTCACCACTTTCACCCAATCACCTGCACCCGCAACCTTTTTCACCTCTCCCAAAACTCCACCCTAACCCTTGACCTCACCTTTTGACCCACACCAACCCCCTATGGGTGACCATCGACCTACCACACTCACTTTACCTTGCGATGTTGTTACCATGTTGATTAGCCTACCAACCTTACCTCACCTATGGCCGTGACCTTTACCCAATCAAACCTTGACCTTTAGATGTACCGAAGCCACCCTAGGCACTCCTGCATCTTACCCAGTTAAGTGCTCAGACCGTATCCTTTACCCTAGATACCGAGCCTCAATAACCCGTGTTTGGATAACCCGATCGACCTTGGACGCTGTAGAGTTCGCAAGCTCTTCACCTTGGTGATGTGTCACAATCTTTGCATGTGTTTACGCTTGATGGACACTACCCTACCCACACCTTCCTACCCAACCCGTTGATTATGTGGATCCTTCCACATCCTCACTTATTGCATCTAGTGACGACGGTACCTTTTCTGCTCAAACCTAATGACCTTACCTCGCCTATGGCCATGACCTTTACCCAAACAAACCTTGACCTTTGGATATACTAGAGCCACCCTAAGCATTCCTACATCTTACCCAATTGATTTCTCAGACCGTATCCTTTACCCTAGATACCGAACCTCAATAACCCATGTTTGGATGACCCTTGTGACCTTAGATGTTGTACCTATTTTATGTTGAGCAAACCTTGTACCTTATTGCATTTTGTGGTGTGTGTGCATGCTGGAAGGCTCTACCTACTCACTCACCTTACCCTTAAGTCAAAACCCTTAACCACTCACCTTATCTCCTTACACCTCTCACCATACTCTCTCAAATCACCCACCAACTCTCTCTATCCTCCATCGTCGATGCCCACTTTGAGGGTGGATCACTCATGCCCCTATTTTGGGGCACCCACCATCCACCGTCTCATCATACATTCACATGGGGGAAAAACCCAACCTTTTTTTTGTCACGTCACCTACCACTACAGGCTGCCCAACAAAAAGAGGCAAAATGCAAACACCAAAAACACGTCACATTTCATCACCTCCCTCCAAAATAACCTAATAATCACATCCTATGTGGGCAATCAACTTAACCCTAATTTGGTCACTCGCACCCTCTTTCCGCACATCACAATAACCCCCATTCACTAACCCAATGATTTAATTAACATCAAATAATTAAATCATCCCTTTACCCACTCATCAGGGCCACCTCATCATGCCACTAAGTTGGCCACATCACCCAACTAACTCATCAACCCACTAGCCCTCTTGCCCCTCCACCTCACCCTTCCACTACCCCACTTGCACCTCCACCTCACCATTCCACTCTCTACCTTGCCCATACCTTACCCATACCCTTCTAGAAAACCCTAATAGTGGTCACTCCACTCATAGGACTCTCCCTTGTCTTATTACCCATTCTCAAGGCAGAGGGCGCATGTGCTTCACCACTCATAACCAAGTAGGGAAGGCATATTCCCCACTTTTCAGAAAATAACTCCCCCGACATAACTGATGTCAGTTACAGTCTGACCAATGTCGATCAGGTAGGACTGGCCTCGGTCACCTATATATACCCAATCTCGACTCTTTCCAAAGTGTTGGTTAATCATTTGACATTGGAACAGTTGACGAATCATCAGGGAGGATCATTTGTGTCCTGGTGGATTGTTTGGCATGGTCTAGAACTTGACATTGACATAAGAAAATGAGAGAGACTACTAAGCCCTTGGAACTCCTAGCAAAGGACCACCATTGGAGAAACTCACAAGGGAGCTTTGTGAACACTTCCATTGAAGGACTCAAACCAGACTGAGCTAGAACAAGATCTCTCCAACCAACCGACCACCTTCATCAATGTCTACCACACTCCAGCATGCATCAGACTCCAGGTAAGGGGATTTATTTGTCCTCCCCTCCCATTTTTTGTTTTGATTTCTGTCTTCCTCCTCTAAGAAGTAAAATCACCCTCTTAACCTCCCTGCCTGGTTCACTTAGACCACACCCATACCTAGGAGCTCCTCCCACTTCATTTTTCTCACCATCAACTCTCTGACTAATCACATAGAGCACCCCCAACCCCTATCTTTCAAGCCAAGACTCCAAACCAATGACCGGCACCAATCATCCATAACCAGCGTCAATCAATCCTGACCATCGTCGATCACCATGTCACCAACCCTCTACCTAAAATACACCCAAAACCACCCTCCAAAACCCTTATGCTCTGACTCTTAGCCCCACTCCCCACCTAAATCTCACCAACACCATTCTCAACTCTCCCTACCCACCTGAAGAACCCAAAATAACCCAAAACATGTTTTGACCCTCTGTTCCCTCTACAGTGACCGACATCGGTCAGACCCAGCCGAGATTGGTCATACCTGACCGGCGTCAGTCCCTGTGTCTGCTAACATAGTGTAGACCAGAAACCTACCACTCACCCAAACTACTCAACAACCCTACCCAACCTTGACCTGACCCTGTCGATGACCCTCAGACTACCCAACTTACCCAGAACCTGACCCGGACGTTCTTTTATTGGCATGGTTTAATATTTAAATGAATTGATGCTGATAGCAACCTGAGGCACCCAAATCATAACACTAGCACTATATTCTATTTATTTACATGCTTTGTCATTTTAATATTAATTTATAAAATAGTGGATTAACAGCCTTCTAGGGAGTACCATGCTTCCTGGATCTAGCATACGCTAGGTAGTCCACTACATATGTTATTTAACTCTTTCTGGTGGTCTTGTTTTCTTATTACAGGGGGTATTCCTTCCCAGCCAAAAAGGATTTCACACGATCGATTGAGATCGGAAGTCTACACATGTGTATCTCAACCAAACCAAATAGAAGGTAAACCTACCTTAAACCCTTATATGTTTCAATCTCCGATTGTACGCAAAAAAGATCGAAACATCTGGATATGAGAAAAGCTTCGTAAATTATGGAAGTGGGAAAATGGGAAAAATTTCAAATGATTACTTCATGAGAAATTAAACTTCTTTTTATCTCATCTATGTCTTTTTTTTAATCTCTTGCCCGGAGCGAGCCCTATCTCGGAAACTGGGGCGTGGCATATAGAGAGTTGAGTTTCATTGGGATCCTTGAACTTGGGGACCAGGTCACTGAGGCCTAGATTTCTTTATTCTATGGGTTGGATAGATAGGGCTCCTATTACATCTCCAAATTTCAAGAGATTGTCTTGTGGCGTTTGAGAGAAATAGCTAGATCAAATTTGCAAGAGTATGGGGTTTTGAGTGGATTTTGGAGCTGTAGGAGTGTTTTTCTTGTATCTTTGGATTTATTCATCTAGGATCATGGGTATGGGTTCAAAACAATGCATTTGATAATAGGAAAGAGCCCTAGAAGTTTCAGATTGATCCTTCATGAGATTTTAGAGAAAATTGTCTTGCAAATCTTGATTTTTCGAAGTGCTAAGGCCAATTTTCACCAAAAAATACAGTCATTAATATCCTTTTCATGTGGTTTTCATAGGTCATAAGTAATGGCTCATCTCAAAGGTGTTCCTACTAGGAATCTATGGTCCAAATTTGGGGGAAATTGAAAAAATGGCTAGGAGTTATGAACAAAATATGATCTTAGAAGCTAGGGCATCAAAGGGAGTTTTTTGGTTGTTTGAATGAGCATACCAGATTGGAAAATAGCTTTAATGGCTTCCAATACATATTTTATTTTATTTTTATATTTTGGGTACAATGGAGGTAAGAATGGATGAGTTATAAAGTGGGAGATGGAAAGATGAAGCACATGGTGGAGTGTGAAGGAAGGGGAAATGGAGAGGTGCAGATTTGAATGTCTCATGCACCATAGGCACAATTTTTGGGTGAAAATGCACTCCCAAAATTCACCAAAGGTACATGGTGGAGTTTTGGTTTCACCATGCACTTGGATGGGTGCAAGATATACCATGCACATCACACCCACAAACCTTTTTTTCCTTTGTTTTCACTTGAGTAACATGTATGTATGTGAGGGGAATGAACCAAGAGGATACTGACACACCTTTGTAATGAATTTTCACCTCAAAAATTTTCCTACAGTGCATGGAGGGTGAAAAAAAATTCTTGGAGGAAGATATGGGGGCCTACAACAACTTAAAGTATTGAACCAAGTCAAAAAGTGCATCTCCAAGCTTTTTCTGTTATGTTTTTATGTTGGGGTATTGACTAATAGGATTGATGCACAATTTTTTGGTATATGAGCACCTAAAAAGTGTTCCCAAGGTTCATGAGTGGTCAAAATGTGTTCCTAAGCACTTTGTGTATGCTCAAGAGCTTGGTTTAGACCCTTGGCAGGCTCCCATATTTTCTTCCTTTGCCCCGCACTCAATTTTCCATGAAATTTTTCCATCCAATGTATCAAAATGTATGGAAAATGGACAATTAATCCAATGGACACATTTATAAATCATGAAAATGTGATCTTCAACATTTGTAACTATACCCTCTCATTTTCCTCGGCTAGTGTGCCAGTGAGCTGAAGTGTAGAAATAGTTTCCAACTGATGTGATAAAAAATTATTTATGGATCCTAAAGAGTATTTAAAATAACCCCTTTTGATATTTTTATGGGCTTCCAACTCCACTAGATGTGCACAAAATATTCCGTGTAAGAATATTGTGCAAAAGAGCCACCTTGCAGTAATGTCTGAAGAATTTCTCCCTTTTGATGATCTCAAAAAATTTATTATAGTAAGTCCATCACAAAGTAGGATCCAATTGATTTCCTATGCCTGAGGTATGGTCTCCCAACTCTTCATGAGGCTCCTCCAACATTTCGTTGAAATTGAGTCTTCAACACCGCTTATACACTCATTCTTCTCAAAATGCACCTGTGAGGAAAACTTTCCCAAGTCCATTCAAAAGCCTCCAGAATGCTTCTAAAATTATGTCATCATGGAAAATACTCTAATACATTTCCGATGACTATAACCATGCCTTTTAGAATTCCCTGAGGTTCCTAGAAACATCCTTTGAAGTTAATCTTTGAAAATAGACAGTTTTGACAACTTTAACAATTTTGACCAGATTGACCCAAAAGGGAAAAAAAATCAATTGGTTTGTCATATAAAATGCACCAACATTTCGCATGTCAATAGTTGGATCATACTTGGGGACTTGACTTGGTTTGACACAAAGTGAGAACAAGGCAAGAAGGAACTCCATAATCTTAGTACACAACGTGGACTAGTGCCTTATCCATTGGGATATATAGTCATTACAAAGACTATAGACACCTAAAATCTACTTACGCGGTTTTATTACTTAAATTGTACTAATGACCTTATCATCTTCTCCTCAAGTTAATTGATGACACTTTGTCAATTAATTATTCTTCACTCCCTCCCACCTTGGTCAAATAATGACACTTCATTATCTAATTATGCTTCTAATTCACTTAGGATGCCAATTAACGACATTTTGATTAGTGATAATCCTCTTAATTAGCTAATTATATGATAATTATGCCTCTAATCTTGCATTTAACCAATAAACCTTCTTATTGGCTAAATCTCACTTCTAGGACTTCCAAAATCTATCCAAACCCCTTTCAAATGCTCTTAGAAAGATTAATTAGCTCCTAATCTAGTCAAAAAGTGCATTGACTTGTAAAAATCTTATTTTGGCTTTACCTTTTGTCCCACAAGCAGTAGGATTCTAAACTTTCCCAAATGGAAACCTATAAATATAAGGCTAATGTCACCCTTTAAATTTTACACCTTTATACCTTTATATTACACCTCACACACTTTGAGACTTTGGAAAACATCTCATTTGCATTAGCTAAAGCTACAAGCATTTGATCTTGAGCCATTTCTCATTGTAGTAGCTTCTCCATCTTGCATCCATTCATTCAAGCTTGGTTAGTAGGAGAATATCTAAACATGGTCTTGTAGTCATTTTAGAAAGATCTCTTCACCACTTGGAGCAAACAACACAAAACTGATTGCTTAGGATTTAACTAGGTTCATCTTTATATTAAGCAATCTAGAGAAGTAGAGGTAACATACTAATGTTATTTTGATTCATGCATTATCATAGAAGTTTATCTCATTAATCTCTCATCTTGATGTTTATGATAGATTTAGTTATATTGTGGAACTACTAGGTGTTAGTTTCATGTTATTGCCATAGCTAATCTTTTCATGCATACATTTGGCATGCCCGGTGAGACCTTACTCCATGGCCCATAGAAGTTGATTTCAAGCTTTGTGATTTACCTCATTAATGAATTCTGAAGATTAAATAGATTTTTCTCAAGTATTTTTCTAACCTTATGTGTGTTAAATCTTCCTTTTCCATGTAAAGTTAATGGGTTTTTGTTAGAAATTGGTTTAAAGAGCAAATTTTTGACATGTTTACAATTTCAAAAGTAATTTTGCTGAATTTTTTTACGTTGTTCCAGGTACGCGCACAAGTGTTGGAACGAGGTGTACATACACTTAAAATCATGCACACTTATAGCGTAGGGCACACATATGTTCCTGGGGGCATGAATATGCTTCCTTCACTGCACATATACTTTCTTGTATTTTTGGCCCTCTATGATAAAAGTTACCATATGCGCGCATTTTCTCTCAAGGGTGCACATCCACTTGCAAGGATGTGCATACATTTCTCTGGATGTGCACATGCTTACCTCCCCCTCTATGTTATGTTTCCTTTTTTACAGACATACACATACACCAAGAAGGGCGTGCAGGTGCTTCTCTACCTATGCATGCGTTAAAGACTAACTATGTTTTTTATAGAGGCGTGTATATGTTGTTAGGCACATGCATATGTCCTAAGGGGTATGCAGGCACTGCAGTATAAAATTGAACACTGTGTTAAAATGGAAAAAAAATCCCTTAGATGTTCTAACACTTTGCAGGGTCTTCTTGAGTAACATTAGTGGTTTTCATAGTTACATTTTCATTTATGAGGTTAGGATCACCTATGCTCTTTCCTCGTACCTTTTAGGTGATCTTGGGAATTAGAAACGATTCAACACCTTTTTCATGCACTCAAAAACACTTCATCAATGCTTTCTAAGGGAATGAACTTCAAATTTGAGTAAAAGAATGAGTTGTTCGTTATATTTGTAGGCTTTCTTCATTATTTTCTAACTATTTGGATTTTTTGTTACGTATGCTCTTCCTTTGCGTCTTAGGATGATCTTAGGAATCAAAAACAACGTTTGATCCTCTTTCTATGATGCCTTGATCATTTTTTAGAACTATTAATCTTTGCATGAAGGACCATATCACTCGCAAAGGAATCAGGATCTAAACAAAAGCTAACACATTTGTTATAGGTTGTCAACAGTGTGCAAATCCTCATTAATTTAAAAGATAAGAAAATACACCACATTCAAAAAACTTGATATGCAGGTTTAGATAAGGATAAACTCATCTGCTTTGAACTAGGAGAAGTACCCTTTGGCATAAGCCTTGAGATAACAAAAGGGATTCTCTTAGGAACCCCAAAGTAGTCCACATAAGAGGAAACCTTGTGGACAAAACGGGAAGCACTCTACTTACCTACTTGATTAGTTTACACTTGTGAGTTTAGATTCAAACCTATATTCATGTGACCCCAGTGAAAATACAACTGAACGTATTTTATGCTCATTGTATCGAAGGGGGTAAAGTAAATTCGGGATATTCCAAGGTTTAGTCAGTGTGACTTCATTGGAAAACCGAGCTCGTAGAGAATGTTTGTGACACCTAGTTGACATAACCAAATAGGAAGATATTTCATCTTAGAGCCAACTTTACCGTATCAAACCAATCATGTTTTATAAAGCTTTCACAAAGTAAAAACTTGTTCAGAGTCAAAACCTTGTTAATTGAACAAGGAGAGAGTCCATCCAAGTTTGTACTAAGCGTCATTCATCACAAAATTTACCAAGCATTACTCTATCTTAGTTTCTCACTTGCCCTAAGGTTGGATTGGCTTATCAAACTTGCAAGATTGTGCCTTGTGTTTGTTCATCGTATTGATCTATTTTCTAGGGAAATGCTTATTAGATCCTTAGATTCTTTATTCTTTGTCACTCAAAATTCTTGGACTAATTGTCAAGTATTCTTTAACAAACATTACGACAGTCACGCTATAACGTTATGGCCTAGGTTTTATTGTATCATTGATCACATTCAACAAAAACCTTTGTAGACACCTTAGTATGACCCCTATCACAAGGATGACATCTATGAGATTGGGGTCTAACCCTTTGATTGGTCATAATTTAGGACCTCTCTTTTCTATGGTAAAATACTCGGATGATTTAATTAACCATAGTGGTGATGAGGAATACTCACCTCAGGATTATTTTTAGTTTGATCCCACGAGCTTAGATGAATTCCTTTATCTAAATAAAGATAGATTACTTACACAGGTGGTAGAGTTAGGTTCCAACATGACACCAGAATATGAATTTATCCCACCTAACTATGTCACCTATGAAGAATAATAAATGCAATGTCCTCTTATTAACTTTGATGATGAGCTAAAACAAGGACATATTTCTACTTCATATCACAACAACACAAAACTGAGGTACCCATGCACATGAGTGGTTATAAATTACCACCCCTTAAGATACCTCACAAAGTTAGGATAGAACGTAAGCACAAAGAACCACCTCCTATGCGTGAAAATATCAAAGGAACTAAAGATGAAGAGGTCACTTTGCATAAACAAATACAAACCCTTAGTAGATAATTAGCTAGTCTAACCTCCCATGTGCAAAAGGACACAGATAAATATGAACATCAAGAAAAACCTAGGGTGAAACAAAGAGAGCTTCACACCAAAGAAAAAGAGGGTGAAATAACTAAATATAGTAGGGTGTATATGTCCATCTTCCCCTATCAAATAGAAACTCCTCACACAAGAGTTACAATCCATGAAGTGTATACTTATAAGCCTCAAAGAGAGAAATGTAGGGAATAACAAAAAGCATCAATACAAAGAGTTATGTCCTTACCCCTTTGATAAGGCTATGATATGCAAATCCTTTCCCAAAAATTTCGTTACGCCAAAGTTTGACAAGTTTCCCACAAAAACTTCGTTATTGCAAAGTTCAAAAAATATAAAGGGAAACTTGACACATGTGATCACATAAAGGACTTCTACATTGATTTCCAGGAAGTAGCTTAAAGCGACAACTACCTCATCCACTTATTCCCACAAATTTGGTTAGTATTTTATC
The DNA here is from genome assembly GCA_019776745.2 of Taxus chinensis. Classification (NCBI taxonomy): domain Eukaryota; kingdom Viridiplantae; phylum Streptophyta; class Pinopsida; order Cupressales; family Taxaceae; genus Taxus; species Taxus chinensis. The sequence goes on from CM034150.1 coordinate 883,233,969, forward strand.
CCCAATAAAAACCCATACATTTTTTCCATCTACAAATGCATTGCATTAGTAATTTCAAAGAAGTTATAGAAAAGGGAAGCTAAATTAAAAAGGATTTAATAGAAAAAGGGGCACTGAAACCCTTTTTAAAAGATAATAAAACACCTAAACCTATAGATAAACAAAAAATTTTTGATAAAAATAAAAAATACCGTAGGGGATGGTATAAAAAACTCAAAATGTATATAAGCGGTTCTATTTTATCCCCCTTTCAACATTACTCAAGGACCCATTCAACCTACAACCCCCAAACATTGAGTGTTCACTCCTCTCATGGACTCCTTGTCTACAATCCTAAAAACATTGGACGTAGTGAACATGGTTCAATACCCTAAAACAGTGCCCTATGTCAATGATGCTCCTAAACTATCATGGTATAAAGACCATGAGTATTATGAATATCATCCTGTCAAGGGCAAAAAACTGACAAGTGCCTCAAGCTAAGACACTTCATCCAGGACCTTATTGAAAGTGGTGAGATTGAAGTTGATTCACCTAAGCCACATCAAACACCCAATCAAAATATGGGAATATTCAAAGAACCTTTCCTTGGGAATAACAAACAAGAAACAAAAAATCTTGGATCAGGGCCAAGCTTCCAATGATTACAAAGCCACCAATTATGTTTATGGTCAAACCAATAACCCATTCAATTTACTTATCAACTGTGTTCATTCTCTTGATGACATGTTAATACTATATGAATCATTAAACACGATTGTGTTGTGGAAACATGCAGCACGCTCGTCTTGATTATGGAACCTCTTTCACCTACCCTCAGGAGGTTCGATATGATTTATTAGAATAACTCAAGAAGACCACTACTAATATTTCAATCTTAGATCTTCTCAAGATATCAAACGTTCATAAAGACATCCTATACAAAACACTTCAGGGGTCAGGGGTGTCAACTGATATCGATCCTTTGCACCTCTAAGAATGGTCACAAGCCTTGCTCCTATAGAACACCTTTCCTTCTCCCAAAGTGAAATCCCACATGAAAAATAGATGCATAACTTACCCATATACCTAGATGCATTTGTTACTCAAAGAAAGATAAAGAGAGTGCTTGTGGACAACGGGTCTGTGTTTGAACATTTACACCTTGAAGTTGGTTAGAAAAATGGGATGAATAGAGGAAAATTTAGATTCTCACGTCATCACTATCATAACATATGATAATGTAGAATTTGAATCATCCTAGAAAATAGTACTTCCTATGGAAATAGGACCTACATATCATGACAGTAGGTTTCATGTCCTCAACCTGGATCTTTCTTAAAATATGCTCCTAGGTTGCCCATGGATACATGCCCTGCAAGTTGTACCCTCAACCTTTCATTAGTGCATCAAGTTATATCATGATGGGAAAATAATAACTATTTTCAGGATACCCCAAACCATTTACACATTGCAGAGCCTTGCATAGTTTTTCTCATGCGGAATATGAGTGTCCTTCTATAGATATAGTTGTACTATTATAAATTGAAGCTCTAAAATCCCGTGTTAACCCAAACATGCTAAGTGTTAGTGATGCAAGAACTCATGATTCCATTTCCCCCTTTGTTGTATGGGAGATGATATTCCTATATACAATGGCCAAATTGAGGAATATAACCTCCAATAGGCCCTTCTGGTCTCCAACCCTTCATTATCACCTAAAACATGAGGCAGGCTAAATTTCTAATTCAAGGGCTCTCTAAATACCTGTTCTAGTTCTTTTGAGAAATTTTTTCCTCACAGCCCCTTATCAAATGATAAAATGTTGGATTCACCCACAAATTGGGTCCTTGAAGGTATAAAACATTCATGTCACCAAGCTCTAGAACATACCAAAGCTCACAGGATGATGCATGTTATGGGTTATGAAAGAATGCGGGTGCAACATAGATGAACAGGGTAGATTAGATCCTATCTCAACCCCCATTACAAAAAAAATAAACATGGCCTTGGTGTTAGGCCTCATGTAGTTCCACCCTCAGAAATCGATGCTACCAGTTCAACATGTGAGGATAGCTCATCTCATTTGGATAACGATGAAGATTCTTGTTGTAGCCTATACAAGGATATTTCATCTATAACCCTTTATCTTGACACTACCATCTTAACCTTATCCCCTTATGATTCCCAAATAAACCTTGTATATCCTGATCTCATTGACTGGGACCAACAACTTCATGTATTGATCGATCTTTTTGAAAATGATGAGGTAATATCAGAGTTCTTGGGTATCCGAGATAGCATTCAGATCATTAACCACAAAAAGGGTTTCTCCATCAATTTGGATGTGTGTGTGTACTTTAGGGAGGAGGATGAGATGTGTGGTAAGAAAAACATAAATGAAAGCAAGAGAAAAAATTCTTCTAAAAAGCCTTGGAAAAAACAAAATTCCAAAATGCATAGTGAAAACCTCTTTGAGGCGCTAGTGGAAAAACAAATGGAAAAATCAAAGGACATAAAAATTAGCCACACCCAGGGTGAAAGTCTCATTGAGACTCCCTTGGAAGAAGACTTCAATCTCCCTCCTAATCCTACGCGTATGGAGGACACATCTAAAATGTTGGTAGAGGAGACCATAGACGTCAATATCGGGTCAAAAGATCATCCTAGAATGGTAAAGCTGGGAGTCTTCACTCTCAACCATAGGATAAGAAAACTTTTGTGAGCCTACTATGATATTTTGTAGACATATTTACATGGTCATATGCAGATATGCTAGGTTTGGACCCATCCTTAGTCATTCATAACCTTTTTGTGCATCTAAATGCCAAACCTATCAAACATAATCAGAGGAAGATGCACCCACGTGTAGCACTTCTAGTCAAAGAAGAATTAGAGAAGTTATTGGAGGTAGGTTTTATCAGACCTATTGATTATTCAGAATGGATATCCAACATAGTACTTGTACAAAAGAAACCAGTTGGTATCGAGAGTATGCACTGATTTCAGAGACATCAATAAGGCATGTCCAAAAGATGATTTTCCTCTACCTAACATTGACATGATTTTCGATTCAACTATAGGTTAGGAAATGTAGTCCCTCATGGATAGATTTTCTGGTTATAACCAAATCAAAATTGTAGAGGAGGATCAACATAAAAATTCCTTTACAACCCCTTAGGGAACATTCTGCTACCAAGTAATCCCTTTGGTCTCAAAAATGTCTCCGGGGAAACTGGGGAAATGATAATATTTCATAACATGATGAACAACATCATGGAAGACTATGTTGACAATATCCTGGGAAAATATAGGACCATAAAAGAACACCCAAAAATATTGAGGCATATCTTTCAACATCTTCGAGACTACAAAGTTAGACTAAATCCAAAGAAGTGTGTGTTCGGCATGTAATCAAGAAAATTACTTGGATTCATTGTCTCAAGAAGAGGGATTGAAGTAGATCCTTGCTAAGGTTTCAGCTATTTACTGATATTCCTCCACCAAATAACCTTAAGCAGCTATGCAGCTTAAGGAAAAATTTAGGCAATCCATCATTTCATCTCTCATCTCACGGCTAAGTGTCATCCTTTAAACCATCTACTCAAGAAAGATGTTACATTCCATTGGGGCCCTGAATGTTGACAAGCCTTTGAGTTACTCAAGAAATATCTAACTAATCCTATTCTCATGCCACCTACTCTAGGAAATCCTTTGTTATTATACATCTCAGCTACCCAATGTGTTATTGGTGCACCACTAGCCCAATACAATCTAAGCCAAAAATAAAGAGTGGTTTATTACCTTAGCCACACTTTAATTTCTTATGAACTGAATTATCCCCAAATTGAAAAGTATTTTTTAGATGTGGTCTTTTCCTTTTAAAATATTTGTCATTACCTATTAAATAACAAGACCAATCTCATCTCTAAATTTGATCCATTAAAATACCTTTTGTCTAAACATGTGCTTACTAGAAGGATGGATAATTAGATCATCCTACTAAGTGATTTCGATATTGAATTTTTCAACCAAAAGTCACTCAAAGGACAGGTACTTGTTGATCATCTAACCAAAGCTCCCTTACCAGGAACAAAACTGTTGTGTCTGGATCTTCAAGATGCCTCCCTAATTTATATTGAGGAATCCATCATGTGACAAGTACACTTTGATGGATCATTCAATTTTCATGGTTCAGGAGCTGGTGTGATAATTTTCACCCCAATAAGAGACTTCATTCCGAATATTTTTGCTTGAGTTTCCCATGTACCAATAACATAGTAGAGTATGAGGCACTCATTACTGGGTTGAAACTTACTATCATATGGAATATCATACAACTAAAGGTCATTGGAGATTTCAAATTGATCATTAAACAAGTCAATGATGAGTATAATCAAGGATGAAACTCATCCCATACATGAAGATGGTTGAGAATCTAAAGGAGTATTTTGTATGTGTCACTTTTGAACGAATTCCAAGGGCACAAAATTGCTCATTAGACACCATGGCCATAATCAGATCCTTGCTTCACATTCCACGACAGGAAATTAAAATTCCTTTATTTTTGAACATTTGTGAGTTCTTGCATATGACATGTCGGAATCATGTCTGGTATGTGAATTTATTGGTCCTTTTTCCCCCTAGTATGAGCCCATTTACAATTACCTACAAGATGGTACCTTTCCCCCAAATATTTCCCACCTTGATAAAAGAAACCTTATCTGATGCATATCCCATTATACCCTCTTAGGAGGCACCCTCTATTGTCGTTGCTATGACAAGAATATTTTGCACTATCTTAATTTTACTGAGTCTTTCTGAGTTATCAAATAAGTACATGAAGGTTGTTTGTGGGCTCACTTGATTAGAATGGTTCTCGCTAAAAAATTGTTAAGAGTAGCCTACTATTGTCCTACCATGGAATCAAATTGTTACAACTATGTCAACAAGTGTGCATTATGTCAGAAGTATGGAAACCTAATTCATATGCACTGCACAAGCCTTACAACCAATCACAACATCATGGACATTCTCTAAGTGGGGTTTGGATCTCATAGGGAAGCTCACTCCTACCTCCTCAGATGACCATACCCATATCATAATGGCCATAGAATAATTTACCAAGTGGGTGGAAGTTGTTCCTCTCACATATGTCACTAGTGCCCAAATTTTCAAATTCATCATGAACCACCTCATCTGCTATTATGGCATCCCTTCCACTATTGTAGCTGCCAATGGTAAATATTTTAAGAACAAGACAGTGAAGGAGTTATGCCAATGCTTCCAAATTATCTTAAAGTGGTCTACTCCCTATTACCCTCAAGGTAATGGACAAGTAGAGGCCTCTAACAAAACCCTTTTGTGGATTATGGAGAAGATGGTGAGTAAGACTAGTTAAAACTAGCACTTGCAAATCCATCCCACCCTCATGGCCTATAGAACTTCCATTCACACTCCTACTAGTGCAACACCATATTCCCTAGTCTTTGGCACCGAAGTCATCATACCCCTAGAAATTGAGCTTCCCTCCCTAAGAATATCTCTCAGAGACTACCTGGATAAAGATGAAGACTACCGTGTGGCAAAACTGGCAGAGCTAGAACTCCTAGATGAAAGACACCTCAGTGCACTCAATCACTTAAAATTGTATCAGAATTGAGTGTCTCGTGGCTACAAAAAATGTATCATACCTCATCATTTTGAGGTAGGAGATCTAGTTCTCAAAGAAAATTAGTTCAACACCACCAAAGACTGGGAAAATAATGGAAATTTTGAGCCAAACTAGTTAGGACCATATGTTTTGGTCACTAAGTATGGTTTAGGAGCATACAAAATTGCTCACTTAGATGGTGAGGAACTAAAGGAACCCATGAACATAATACATCTCAAGAATGGTTTTATGCTTGAGTATGAGGTTCCTCAAAAATCAAAGAATAAAAAACAAGAAAAAAAATAAAAAAATCAAGAAAAAGTAAAGAGAAAACAAGTCGTCCAAATGTGAAAACCATGTAATTGTGGCATCTTGGACAAGTACCTTGGTTAAAACGAGTTTCCAGCACCATGGGAAGATTGGTTGTTCACAAGCATTCTCATATCTATAGGGAACATTTTCTTTACCCTAAGCTAGTTTTCACTTATGTTTGAGCTTCATTTGAGCCTATCCTCTATGGCCTTGATATGGTTGTTTCTCCTCTTGTATATTTGAGAAGGGTTTTCCTTTTTATATTCCCATCTAATGCTACTAGGGGCACCTTCACATCTTCACCTTCTTACACATATGCGCATGGCATTCTTCCCTTGTATATCCTATCTAACACTAGGGGCATCCATGCTTCTTGGTTTTACTACACATATCTCTAGAAAAATCTTGGAAAATTCACAAAAATGTGGTTTGATAATCAAAACATTGATCCATAGAAAATATAAAAAACAATAGAACATTGTCTGACAAGAAATCTCCAAGTAAAAAATTGCGTAAAACTTTTCAAAATCATGTCCACAAAAACAAAGTAATAGTTTTCTTACTTAGTTAGTTGGTTTATAGTTTTACATTATGTTGCTATTTTACCTTTTTAGGTTGTGTGCTTAAATTGGATTCATTTGCTTACTTAGATTGAGTGTTACTTTAATATTTTTTTCATTGCATTTAGTTCATTTTATCTTGCATACTTGTAGATAGTTGTGTTGCTTTGATTAGATTTGATTAATGTTATGCTTGATTTGTCTTGTGCAATTTATTTTCATTCCATCATCATATCATCTATCATCACATATATACATCATTGATTAACTAAAATTGGGACTGAATGGGAGGAAGTGGCAATCCTAGTTAATCTAATTAGAAGGACTAAAATTTTGTAATAAAAGACTAAAATAATATGAAATAAATGCAAGTAAATTATTATAAATGAAATAAAACCCTAATGTGCAAGAGGAAGGAGAATAATATCTTAGGTGATAAGAGGTGATTGTCGTACAGTGTCACAGAGCTAGAAATAAAATCAGAAAGTGTTGACGAGCACTCAGGGACCCTACGAAAGGAAAATATGGAAGACCTGCAATGACTGGGGCACCTAGAAGTGTACTAGGGTGCCCTGGTCTATAATCTTGGCACTGTGAACACTGCAAATACAAAAAACTTGTAACTGGTATGGTCACAAGTTGGCTCTGAATGCTTCTTGTTTATCACTCTAGATTTGTTGAGTGAACTTTGTAATGAGTTGCAATGTAAAGAGAAGTATCAAACCCTAGAAAAACAAAATATGCAAATGAATGGGTTTGACTGACCTCATCCACCAAGCTAGTGGACTTATCACTGAGCATTGCACTACATTTTAGACCCAGATGTAGTTCTGGTGAGTGTGTGCCTGTCATGCCCTAAGTGTTCTCGTGTTAGTTGCACTTTGTGAAGCAACAAGCAATAGTAACTATAGAAAATGTAACTAGCATGTGTGCATGAAATAGAATAAAATCCCTCCCCCTATGAAGTGTGTGTGATGCAGATCTCCTAGCCTTGATGCATGGAACTATGTGGATGTAAGTGATACAATGGATGCATCCCTGTATGGAGTGATAGTAGCATGTAATGATATGACCTAGGGCCCTCATTATGGTCTTATAACTTTATATTTATAGGGTTCTCAAGCTTAATTTCGTAATTAATCCCGACAGGACTTGTAAAGATGAGAAAGGATTCTCCAGAGAAGGCTGGTTCCTATTCCTCTGTTCAGATGCACACAAAAAAAAATGCAGAGGTTTACTCAAAACCTAATCTAACTTGCCAAGGAGACAGGGTAAGAAGATGCATAAAAATAAACCTAAGCTAACAGAGGTGATGCACTGAGGAATGAAGAACATCTATCTTGCCAATAAACACAGACCATTCAAATGTGATGCAAGATCATGCACAGATAACAAAATTTGCAGTGAAAGACCAGGAGGATGCAAATGAACATAGAGAGGGTTGAGAATCATCCACAGACATGCATTACTTGCTCCAAAGATTGATACAATACACTACAAAATGCCAAGAGGCAGAGTCACATTACAGTTTCAAATGGGAGGTTCGAACTCCACAAATTCACCTGATAAAGAGAAGAAGGGAGGAGCAAAACAGGAAATGTTCGACCTTTAGAAAGAAGCCCCTCCTTACAATATATAGGAAGAATGAGAGAGGGAAGAGAGAGGAAAGTCAGATCTACCCCAACCACTTCTAGGTTGCATTTAACTCATCTCATTATGGCAGAAGTGGCGAATCCTGGCAAAATGTCGGACTGTCTAGCAGAAACGGTGAACTGTCTGTTGTATTAAAGCTGGTTGTTGAAACGTCAGTTCTGTCTATTATTACGTGCCAGAGGATTTTCTCAATTTTCTCTCTCCAAACTGAACCAAAATTCAAGATTGACCCTGGAATCATGTAGATAATTTCACCAGCTTTCCATTGATATAAAGAACGTGAAAATCTGAGCTCTGGATCGAAAGTTATGGCGATCTGAAGATTTAGGGCAAAAACAGGCCAAAACGGATTTTGAATTTTTTCCCGCGCTCTGCCACCTGGATGACACGTGTCGGGCGCTGATTGGATGAGAAATTCTCTCTCCTCCACCTTTCCGCAGGTTTTCCTTTGAAATTTTGACCTTTTTATAACTTTGGAAAATTTTCCATTTTTTCCCCGCGCCCCCGCCACTTGGGACACGTGGCATGATCTGGTTGGAGGACAGGGGCGCGGGGTCAACCTTTACCTTTTAGTTTTTTGGGCCAAAACTTTTGCCTAAATTTTCCTAAGTCTTTCCCTGGCTCTGAACTCCCCCACCTTAGGACACGTGTCCTGTTCTGATTCATTGGCGGGCCTCCCGGCTTTTCGCGTCCCTCGCGTATTTTTGGCCCGGATGTCCCAAACTGTCTGGGACAAATTTCTCTGAACCACCTGATTCGGGCTTCCTTGTCCCTCTTTGCAGTGAAGACACGTGGCAAGATTCCATTGGCTCTCGGCTCTTTCAGCTTTTCGCGTCCTCGCGCGTACTTTTGGCCCAAATGTCCCAGACGAAAGTTCCCTGTTTCGGCCAATCCAGGCGGTTCGCGTCCTCCGCGTACTTTTGTCCCAACTGTCCCAGACTGCCTGGGACAAATTTCTCCGAACCACCCGAAATGGACTAACTTGCGCCAAACCGGCCGATCCGCGTCTTCCGCGTACTTTTGTCCCAGATGTCCCAAACTCTGCGAAGCAAGACTTAGGCAATTTTCTTCATTTTTCCGGCCGGTTCGGCTTTTCGCGTCCCCGCGTCCGATGTCCCAACTGTCCCGGATGCTGTGCAGACTACCTGGAGGCTTTTCGGCCGATTCGTGCCCCGACGTCCCAACTGTCCCAAGTGACCTGCCTGGACTAGGACTTAGCTGATTTCCTCTGTTTTTCTGCACCAAGCTGGTTTTTTGCAATTTCTTCCATTTTCTCGACCTGTTGGGATTTCTTCTTGGACAGGAGAGTTAGAAGGAAGCTGAGGGGACCCCAAAAACATGATTTTGGGCCTTGAATCATTCTACTTGCTGGGACTTGAACAATCTGATGCATGTTATCAAAATTACCTTGGGGGGAAATTTTTGACAATAGTTTGGCGACTCAGCGGGGTCACCTGCCTGCTAGGTAGAAGATCAGTGGCCTTTTAACAATCCATTGGGCATGGAGTAATAACCTGAAACCAACCTGATTTCTGATCCCGATCCTGATACTGCAACTCATTCTTCGAGAGCACTCTGAACTGTAGAAATTCAACCTGAGAGCGACAAAACCTGTGCCAAAGCACTTAGGAAAAAGAAACCTAACTACAACAAGACAATGTGCATACGCACTTAGAGGAATTGAAATCTAGGCTAATATTTACAAGGGTAAACCTTTTCCTTTTTAGTAGCAATGTTTAAGATAGATTCCGTTAACTGGAATCGGGAGTTCTTCTCCATCCAATGCAGACAATTGGAAGGCATTACCACTTTTACATCTCGTGACCATGTAGGGGCCACTCCAAATGGCATCAAACTTGGAATGCCTTCCAGGTTTCACCCGATCTGCATCCCATTTCAGAACTAGGTCCCCCTCCTGGAAGGTCCTTGCTCCTGCCTTCTTGTCAAACCATCTTTTTACTAAGGTCTGATCCTTTTCAATCATCAGAACTGCATGTTCTCTTATTTCTTCCAATTCCATCAACTCTGCGTACCTGGCCTCCATTGGTTTGAACTCAGACAACTCCAACTGCTTCATGAGCTCCAATGCTGGAAATTCTAATGATATAGGCAATACTGCCTCTTTCCCATAGACCAATTTGTAGGGAGAACTACCTGTAGACCTCTTTGGTGTTATCCTGTCAGCCCATAATGCTGATTTTAGCTTGGTATGCCATGTCCTTTGGTTTTCATCCAGAGTTCTTCTGATGATCCTTAGCAACTTTTTGTTCGTGGACTCTGCCTGTCCATTACCCTGTGGGTAATAATTTGAAGAGGTGCTTAAATAGATTCCATTCTTGACAGCCCATTCTGTAATCTTGGAACCTATGAATGCTAATGCATTATCTGATATGATAGTGGCCGGCACACCGAACCTGGTCACTATTTCTTCATAAAAGTCTAGTATGTTAGACTCACTTGCCTCTTTGAGCGCTACTGCTTCGGTCCACTTGGTGAAATAGTCCGTTGCCGTGAGAATCCACTTGTGGCCTTGACTCGAATTGGGATTGATGACTCCAATGAAGTCCAGTCCCCATTGCATGAATGGCTGATCTACTGAAATTGGATGAAGGGGCAGCGCTGCTAACCTTCCTTTCCCTGTGAAGAATGCACATTTCTTGCATTTCTTAACCCATGAGTAGCAATCATTGAATACAGTAGGCCAATAGTAACCAGCTTTCATGATTTTGAGAGCTGTTACTCGTGGGGCAAAGTGGCCTCCTGCTTCCCCGTCATGGAACTCGTGTAAGATCCTCTCAACTTGACCTGTTCCAATGCATCTTAATAGAACACCATGGATGTCTTTCTTAAACAAGATACCATCAACAAGCACATATGGGATGGCTTGTAATCTAAAGTATCTCCTCTTTGCTTTGCTCATTTCTGGAGGGCATAGGCCTGTCTGTAGGAAGTGTATCATATTCTGAGTCCAACAGGGAGTGGGCACATCATCATTTTCCTGTTCTTGACCATCCTGTAGTACCAAGACAACCTCTTTTCCATTACCTGCTTCAACTTGCTGACTCAAGGCTAGTTGTTCGCATAGTCCCTTCCCACGTACTAGTTTGGTGACCTTAATCTCGATGTCATATTCCATGACACGGGTTATCCATCCTGCACGTTTCTCATTCAGATCCTTGTTTAGAAGGAAGTCCTTGACTCCCGCATGAGAGACCAATAATTGGATCTTGTTGTTTGAGACTAGGTGCTTGAATTTCTTTAAACTCCTGATCACTGCAAGTACATGCTTTTCAATGAAAGAGTACCTAGTTTCGTATTCCTCCAAGCCTTGACTGAAGAAAGCAACTGGTTGTTCTAATCCTTCTTTGTTTTGTTGTGCCAGGATTGCAGAAATTGTGTCTCCACCACCAAAGGCGTATAGCATGAAACCCTTGGAGAAGTCTGGATTGACGAGAGTGGGAGCTTGAGATATAGCCTCTTTTATTGCCTCAAAACTTGCCTTGCCTTCAGATGTCCACTTAAATGCCATGCTCTTTTTTAACATCAGCGTTATTGGCTTTACGAGAGCTGCAAAGTTTGGAACAAACCTGCGGACAAAATTGATCCTTCCCAAGAAGCTTTGAAGAGCCTTCTTGTGACTTGGCAATGGCAACGCTCGAATTGCTTCAACTCTTTCTGGGTCAATCGTCAATCCCTCCTTTGAAACAATATGGCCTAGAAGTTTCCCCTCATGAGCCAGGAATATGCATTTTTTGGGATTCAATGATACCCCAAATCTTCTACACCTCTGAAATACCTGCCTCAGATGAAAGAGGTGATCCACTGCATTTTTGGAGAATACAGTGATGTCATCAAGATATATCAGAACTATTTTATTGATCAACCCCTTGAATGCCATATCCATTGCCCTTTGGAAAGTGGCTCCAGCATTTGATAGGCCAAATGGCATCTTCTTGTAAGCATATGTGCCCCATTTGGTGGTGAAGGCTGTCTTGAACTGGTCTTCCTCCTTCACCATTATCTGATTGTAGCCTGAGTAGCCATCAAGTAATGAAAACCTCTCTGAACCAGCCACAACTTGCAAGATTTGCTCCATGGAAGGGAGTGGGTAATGGTCCTTGAGAGAGGCTCTATTCAAGTCTCTGAAGTCAACACACAATCTGATCTCTCCACTCTTCTTTCTGACTGGAACTAAGTTGGCAACCCAACTAGAATGCTTGATTGGGAATATGATCCTTGACTCAATCAGCTTGTCCAATTCTTTTCTCATGAGAGGCTCCATGTGTGGATTGACTGGTCTTTGTTTCTGCCTGACAGGCTTAGTATTTGGATCCAATTCGATGGTATGCTGAGCTAAGTTGGGATTGAAACCTTTCAAGTCTTCATAGCTCCAAGAAAACACGTCAGGGAACTCTTGACATAGCTGTATGAACTCATACCTTTCTTGTTCAGTTGTCATCCTTCCAATTTGCAATGGTTTGTTCTCTTCTACCAAGATGGATACTGAATCCTCTCTCTTGACCTGAATGTTTGCTTTCTCCTTTCTAAACTGATCATTGGGATTAAAAATGGACTCCAAAGTGATAAGTCCCTTGGGCAGCTTGTTAGTTCTTAGCTGTACCACTTGGTCACCATACTGCTGTTCCAATTTTTCTTGATTCTTGGCTGAGAACTCAGCTTCTTCTTGCAAGAAATGGATGATTTGCTGGTCATTTTCAAACACTTGCCAACTGACATTGTTATCCGGCACTGAAGGCCTCACAATCACATGGATGTTTGGTTGTACCTTGTCTTGTTGAATACTTTCCACAATGTCAAAGGCTGCCCCTACTGCTGCAAGCCTGTCAGCAGCTTGATTCTCTTTCCTAGGAATGGATTTGATGCCAAAACCTTCAAAATCTTCCATGAGGTCCCACACCCTGTTCTTGTAGCACTTGAGTAGATCATTCTTGGCAGCATGTTGTCCCTTGACCTGATTTACAATCAATTCACTGTCCCCAAAGACTTGCAAGTTCTTTATTTTCTTCTTGATTGCCCAATGCATCCCTTGCACCAAGGCTTCATATTCAGCAGTGTTATTGGAGCATGCAAACTGAAATCTAAAAGCTGAATAGTACTTTACTCCTTGAGGTGAAACAAGCATAGCTCCACCTCCTGCACCTTGTCTACTCCTTGATCCATCAAAAAATAGCTGCCATACCTCATTGTCATCCTTGTGGTTTGGCTTGGTGATGCTAGGAATAGGCTGATTTTCTTCATGTATGCAATAGACCCCTAGCTCAGATTCTTCCACTTCTTGATAAGGATCAAATGCATGTATCTTGTTTGCCCATTCATCAAGAGTTAGATCTGGGATGCTTCCAACCTTAGTGTCGGCTTCATCAGTGCTTGGGTGGTCTTCTTGATCAAATGCTGAGCAATTGGCATTAATCTGACTTGGAGTGTAAGGCTCAATATGGAAGTTTGCAATAGGTTCAGACCTGATTGTAGCCTTAGTTCCATACCTCGTTCTGAACAGCATGTGTGACCAATCAGCAGACAAATATCCCCCAATCTTGGCTGTGAAGTCCCTTGACAAGCAAAGGGCAAAGAGTGGTGGAAGGTCTATGACTGATACATCTTGTAAAACAACAACATTTGGACATGCATGCAAGGTAAGACTCAAGTTTTTAATCACTCCAACTATTGCTACTGCTGTCCCATCTAGCTGCACTACCCCTTTGGATATTGTTTCATACTGGAGCCCTAGCTGATCAGCTATTTGTTTAGGCATTACTGAGCTACTTGCCCCGGAGTCTATCATGCAATTGTGCACTAGCTGATTTCCAATGATCAATGAAACATAGAAAGGAGGGGGTTTCAACATTTTACCTTGCTGTCCTCCATGATTTCCCTCAGGCTGGGCAGCATTTGTAAGCACTTTGTCTTGCATTTGGACTTGTTGATTCAAAGTTGGCCAGTCCTTCATGGCAGCTTGCAGCAGATCTCTTTGGCCTGGGATGGATAGGGATTCCCACATTGATATATTGACGTTTGTCTTCTTCATCTGATCAATGATACTGAATGGTGATGAAGGATCTCTTTGCTGTCCCTTTGCTTGTACATTCACTCCTTGCACGTGGGCAGCAATAACTGGTATTTGAGTTGGCCTAGGGGCTATTCTTGGCTGCCCTTGTGCATTTGAAATTGGACTTTGCTTGCCAACCATTTGTGGAACCATGGAAGGTTGTGGATTGGTTGGGGCTAATGGCTGTTCTTCACCCAAATTCCTCCTTTTTGACCTTGTGTTGGCTGCAACACCTTGAGAAACTACCTGGTTCATGCCACAAAAATCCTCTGCTTGCCAATTTACCAATGTGGTGTCATTTGGGGCTGATTGCTGTTGGAATGTTTCTTGTTGTTGGTTGTTTCCTTGACTGCCCTCACCCTCCACACCAGTAGTTGTCACCATTAATGCTTGATTCAAAGCACCATTGAAGCACATGGATTGGTTATGAGGCTCATTGCATGGAAAACACCAATCATACTCCTGGGCAATGTTGTTTTGTGTTGGCACCAATGCCTTAGAGGCAGATATGGCATTTGGATTATAGGGCTGAAATGGTCTATTGGCAGGAGGCCTTGTTTGATTTATATTTGCAGCTGGATTAGGAGGCCTTTGTGGTTGGTATGGCTGCCTGTTAGGCTGAGCTTGGGGTTGATAAGAAGGTCTAAAACCTTGGGCTTGTTGCCTCTTGAGAGTAACCAGCTCATTGCCTAGGTTTTGCAATTGCTTCATGACTTCTTGAAGCTCATTTGGGGCACTTGGAGATGAAGTGGAAGCTTCATTTGAACTCTGATTTCTAGGAGTGGGAGAAGGAGCCAAATTAGGTGCTTGATTGGTGTTTGGACTCTCTAAACTTGGAAACAGTGGCATGGGAGGTCTAGGGGCAAGTTTTCCAGCTTGGATCAAACAATTTTCAGCCCTAATGGCAATGCTATAAGCCATAGGGATAGTTATGCCTCCCATGGACTGAATCAACATAGAAATATCAGAATTTAGAGCTTTGAGATAGTAGAGAAAAGCACCTTCTGCTGTTGGCCTGACTGCCACTGGAATTCTCTCCCAAGTCTTTTGAAATCTGAAGTTGAAATCGGTCAGCTGCTCATTGGGAGCTCTCTTGATGGTTGTCAGCTGCTCCAAAAGAGACAAGTTGTCTCCCTTTTCTCCAAATTGTTCATGAAGTGCTATACACAGCTGATTCCAATTTGTGATAGAACCAGCTCCAAGGCTTCTAAACCATTGCAATGCTTTACCCTTGAATGAAGATGCCAGTAACTTGACAGCCACTTGCATCTCATCGATTTCATGGATTGCACAAAGGTTAGCAATATCTTTAACATGATCACCTGGAGTAGTCTGATTTTCTCCAGTGAAGTATGGAATGTTCTTCAAGGCTGCAATAGGAATTGGATGTTGTGCATTGAGGGCAAGTGGGCTGCTGCCTGTGAAGTTGACATAGGGGTTGTTTTGTGCCATTCTAATTGGTCTTAAAACCCTTGTATACTGAATGAAAGGCCTACCAGGTGGAGGAGTTGAGAGAGTTCTGTTTGGTGGAGATGGAGACCTTTGAATCCTTCTTCCTCTTTGCCTTCTTCTTGGAGATAATTGCAGGTATTCAAACAACACTTCTTCTTCTCCAACTCTTGACCTTGTGGTGACTCTTCTCATGAGTTTTCAGGCCTGCACTACTGAAACCAGTTGATTCTTCCCCTTGGAGTCGCCAGATATGCAAATAATAGCTCTTTTCAAGCAAGAAAATTGCAGCAGATGCACATCAACTTTGCTGCAATAAAAATGAGACCTCTAGTGTCCCACCGGGCATGCCAAAACTGTTGATGCAAAATCACAGCACCCCTGGATGTTGATCAGATTTCTAGGTTGATCACTCTAGGCATCCAGTGTGATTGCACAACATTGAATCCTTTCTCCAAGTGTGGGACTTGTAAAAATGAGAAAGGATTCTCCAGAGAAGGCTGGTTCCTATTCCTCTGTTCAGATGCACACAAAAAATGCAGAGGGTTTACTCAAAACCTAATCTAACTTGCCAAGGAGACAGGGTAAGAAGATGCATAAAAATAAACCTAAGCTAACAGAGGTGATGCACCGAGGAATGAAGAACATCTATCTTGCCAATAAACACAGACCATTCAAATGTGATGCAAGATCATGCACAGATAACAAAATTTGCAGTGAAAGATCAGGAGGATGCAAATGAACACAGAGAGGGTTGAGAATCATCCACAGACATGCATTACTTGCTCCAAAGATTGATACAATACACTACAAAATGCCAAGAGGCAGAGTCGCATTACAGTTTCAAATGGGAGGTTCGAACTCCACAAATTCGCCTGATAAAGAGAAGAAGGGAGGGGCAAAACAGGAAATGTTTGACCTTTAGAAAGAAGCCCCTCCTTACAATATATAGGAAGAATGAGAGAGGGAAGAGAGAGGAAATCCAGATCTACCCCAACCACTTCTAGGTTTCATTTAACTCATCTCATTATGGCAGAAGTGGTGAATCCTGGCAAAACGGTGGACTGTCTAGCAGAAACGGCAAACTGTCTGTTGCATTAAAGCTAGTTGTTGAAACGTCAGTTCTGTCTATTATCACGTGCCAGAGGTGTTTCTCAATTTTCTCTCTCCAAACTGAACCAAAATTCAAGATTGACCTTGAAATCATGTAGAGAATTTCACCAGCTTTCCATTGATATAAAGAACGTGAAAATCTGAGCTCTGGATCAAAAGATATGGCGATCTGAAGATTTAGGGCAAAAAACAGGCCAAAACGGATCGACAGGATTTGAATTTTTTCCTGCGCTCTGCCACCTGGATGACACGTGTCGGGCACTGATTGGATGAGCAATTCTCTCTCCTCCACCTTTCCACAGGTTTCCCTTTGAAATTTTGACTTTTTATAACTTTGGAAAATTTTCCATTTTTTCCCCGCGCCCCCGCCACTTGGGACACGTGGCATGCATCTGGTTGGAGGACAGGGTGCGGGGTCAACCTTTACCTTTTAGTTTTTTGGCCAAGACTTTTGCAAATTTTCCTAAGTCTTTCCCTAGCTCCGAACTTCCCCCGCCTTAGGACACGTGTCCTGTTCTGATTCGTTGGTGGCCTCCCGGCTCTTCACGTCCTTCGCGTCCCTTTGGCCCGGATGTCCCAAACCGTCTAGGACAAATTTCTCCGATCCGCCCGATTCGGGCTTCCTTGTCCCTCTTTGCAGGCGAAGACACGTGGCAAGATTTCCATTGGCTCTCGGCTCCTTCGGCTTTTCACGTCCTTCACGCGTCCTTTTGGCCCAAATGTCCCAGATGAAAGTTCCTTGTTTCAGCCGAACCGGCTGGTTCGCGTCCTCCGCGTACTTTTGTCCCAACTGTCCCGGACTGCCTGGGACAAATTTCTCTGAACCGCCCGAAATGGACTGACTTTGCCAAACCGGCCGATCCGCGTCTTTCACGTACTTTTGTCCCAGATGTCCCAAACTCTGCGAAGCAAGACTTAGGCAATTTTCTTCATTTTTCCGGCCGGTTCGGCTTTTCACGTCCCGCGCGTCCCGATGTCCCAACTGTCCCAAATGCTGTGGACCAGGCCTGGAGGCTTTTCAGCCGATTCGCGCCCCAACATCCCAACTATCCCAAGGACCTGCCTGGACTAGGACTTAGCTGATTTCCTCTGTATTTCGGCACCATGCTAGTTTTTTGCAATTTCTTCCATTTTCTCGACCTGTTGGGATTTCTTCTTGGACAGGAGAGTTAGAAGGAAGCAGAAGGGGACCCCAAGAAACATGATTTTGGGCCTTGAATCAATCTACTTGCCTAGGACTTGAAGAATCTGATGCATGTTATCAAAATTACCTTGGGGGGGAAGTGTAGTGTACCTACATGGTTAGTATGGAAAGTATCATCCTAGTGTGTTTTCATTTTTGTTATTGTTGTTGTTGTTGTTTCCCCCAATTTGACTATTTGTTTCTCATATGGAAAACCTGCAAACAGTCAAATATGTATGTATGTAAAAACATTGTGTAAAATACGCATGTATATAGAAATGTGTAAAGTATGTAAATGTAAAATATGCTAGAAAAAGTGTAAATGGAACATGTGCACCTAATCCATGTCAAGAAAAATGGTGTAGAAGGATATCTTGTACTATCGCGAGTTTTTCGAGTGATCTCACACCACCTAGCTGAAGAAGTGTAGGGAGGAAATGCTTTGTGTCCTCCAACTCTAACTGCTTCTACTGAAATTTGTTGAAGAGATATTTGTACTATCCTAGTTTTTTGGGTGATTTGAAGCCACTGGATAGAGAAGTGTAGAGAGGCACACCCACTGTAACCCCTGAGCATGTAACCACTCCGCATAATTTCTGAAGGACACCATGTCCTATTAAGGTCATTGTGTATGGAGTCCATAGACTGGTCTGAACTCACTCGTTGTGTCTGAACCGGTGTAAGTATGCTATGTTAGTAGAAAACCATCAATGATGTCCTCCCTCTTTGGGGTGCATGTGATGACCCTGGAAGGAGAATGCGACCCCAAAAGAGGACCAACCGCACTCTGACCTGTAGAAATCTGCCCTACATGGGGAAGGGAAAACACTTGGTAGATACCAAGGCGCAGACAAAAGGGATGGCTAGCCAAAACAAGTGTTAGTTTGAAAACACATGCATGCAATAAGTGTAAAAGACATGGACAATGTAGAAAAACTACTAAGCACAGTAGTGTAAACACACAAGAAATAACAAGAAGACTGCACAAAGTGGATTATAAATATGGGAGATCACTCAAGATGTTGTAATACATGCAAGGTCATCATGGGTGCAAACACTAGACAAGTGTGCACACAAGCAAAGGGCAAAGCCCTCATACAATAGCAAACAAAAAAGACAAGTAAAAACAAACAATTAGTCATGGAAACATGTAATCTTGGAAAAACAAGTGTTGCACATGGAACACCCGTTAGCATGTTAGAATGATAACCAATAATTCAAAGTGTGTATGAACAATTAGTATAAGATTTTACATACAAAATGAAACAATAGCACCTGTATGAGATGAATGCCGATGCCCCCAGCAACCAGTATGGTAAGGGTAGAAGGTGAGCATCCATGCCACACGTAAATGTCTTGTATTTGGGATCACACTAGACAAAGGCATGAGTGCGTATGTGTGTATGATAATGACATAGAAGAAAGAAAGCTAACATGTATAGTAAAGTGATCATGCAAAACACTAGTAAACAAAATTAAATGCCCCCAAGACAATGCAATATGTTGTGGATGGAATGAATAGAATGTAATATGGAATGATAGGAGCAATGTGCCCCCCAAGTGTATGGAAGTGTATGTAGTGAGGTTCATTTTTTTTTCCCCCTCAATAGTCAATAATGAATTGTAAACAAGAGTGCATCATGGGGAAATGGTCAAGTAGTATGGGTTGTGTCTAGTGCACCATGATGTTTGTGTTTATGGAGTGGTGATGAAATTCAACATGGGGAGAGATGTGTGTGAACCATATAGCTGAAGCGTGTATCATGAATTTTTAGAACGGAGGGAGTGATGATTTATCCCTAAGCGTATATCACCATAGAATGAGTGTATGGTGGTGAGATGAAGGGAAAGATGTGCATGGACCCTATAGCCTAAGTGTATACCATGACTCATTGAATAGGTGAGTGATGATTTATCCCTAAGCATACATCACTACATGATGGAAGAAGAAGGTAACAATTTAACCTATAGTGTATGTCACTACGAGATGGGTGATGAAGTTGGATGGAGTGTATATGAGTAGATGGTGGATAACAGAAGGTGGTGGTTTAGCACTAAGTGTGGACCACTACGTGATGAATAGAAATGAGGTGGTGATTTAGCCTAAAGCGTATACCACTAAGTGATGAGTATGATAAATGATGATGTAATAGAATGACATAAGGTAGGATAATATCATATGTAGTAAGAGGATAAAGTAGAAAGTGATGAAAAGAGTGGTGATTTAACCTAAGGTGTATACCACTACATGATGTGATGATGAGTGTGGGTGATGATATAGTCTTTAGCGTTGTTCACTAGTCCGATGAATGTGGGATGATGACATGTCGCATGTAGGAAAGGTCCATTTGATTGGTAAACCTTCGGCAGTCAAGTATGAACTGAGGAACTAGAGTGCATCATAGGGTGATGAGTGCAGAGCATAGAAAATGACACAATGTAAATGACCATGTAAAGGGGTAGGGTATGTAAACATGTGTTGTGGGCAATGCAATGTAGAATGTGTAATGGGTATGGAATGTGTAATGTGTGAAATGTAACAAGTGTGTAGATAGAAATAGAATTTGTAAGGATGATAGGTAAAACTAGACTCATGTATAATGAAATCTAGTGTAGCATGTAGAATAGATAGGATGGATGGATGCGGTGTGGGTGTCAAATATGTAGTAGTAGGTGTACATTAAAAATGGAATAGGTAGTGGTGATATACAAAGTGAGACTCATAGATAATGTACGCTAGTGCAAATGTAGAATGTAAAGTTGGGATGTGAAACTAGGCTCATATGTAATGACGACCGGTGTAGTATATTGGGTAATGAGGGTGCTATGACGTGTGAGATAAAAATGATAATGAATGTAGGATGATATAAGTATGTTATAATAGAGAAAAAGGGGGGGTTGGGTATAATGTGTTATGACCCGCGAGTGTTTCATAAAGGAGGGGTCAACCAATAAGGTTGAGAGATGGACGTCTAGAAATTGGTGGCGAAGATGATGACACCTTAGGATGAAAATTGAGAAAGGGTGGTATGTGAGACAAACACTAAGCGGGGAATGAAGCCGATATGGATGTGATGGGTGTACGTAAGATCAATATCAAGGTGTGGTGAAGTGTGTTGGTGATGGCAAGTGAGGAGGGATCATATGTGTGGAAGTAAATGAACCATGTGGGATAAAGCAAGGCGGTGACCATCAACGGGAGGTAGTAGTATCCTTAGGAATAGGCCTATGGTAGTGTGTAGGACTAATAGACTGGAGTGGGTGAATAGGGGATGGTTAAGATAGTGGGGTAGGAAGAGGATTCAGTGTAGGTGATGTCAGAGGAGTTGTGGGAGTAAGAGGGTAAGACACACAAATATCGAAATGAGGAACATTGTTAATAGAAATAACTTGGTTGTCGTATACAAACTTGAGGCATAAATGAGGCATAGAGATGATAGCTTGAGATTTATGAATCCAATCTAAGCCAAGAAGTAGGTCTTGAATAACAATGCAAGGGATGATAAGAGTGAGAGGACCAACCATGATAGGTAACTTAAGGACACCATAGGGTATCATGAACGGAATATCAATTTGGGATGCAGTGTAACCAATAGATAATAAGAAAGAAAAGGAACATGTACTAATAGGAGAAGATGGATTGACCTTGGTGTTGTTAATAAAGGATGAGCCTATAGAGGCATGTATATGTAAGTGATTGGAGACAAATGTAGCATGGTAGTCAGCATTGGAGAAGGCAATAACCGGTGTTGAAGCCACAATGTGAGCAATGAGAAAGTTGAGAGGGTTATGGGGAGAAGAAAATGTATGGCAAACATAGTTAGAGGATGAATCAACCTGTTTCGTATCATGTTTAGGCAGGGGTTATTAAGGATTGGGAGTTTTTGGTTATCATTAGAAGGGATGGATGCGGGGGATTCTGGGAGCTCAAGATGGCCACCGTCAAGCAGGTCTTGGACAAGATGTCTAAGCTTAAAACAAAGATCATTGGAATGCCCAACACATTGATGATAATCACAGTAGCAGCGATCGTCAAAGTTACGCCCTTAGGGTCGAGATATGTCGAGATGTAAATGTGGTGGCAAAGTAATGAGAGTACTATCAATGATTTGTGGTAATAAGACAGTTAACGAGGTGCTAAGTTTAGTAAATGGATATCGGTATGGCTGAGGGCACAATTCCCTAGGAGTGGACGCCACATTAACAGCATTATGTTAATTACTAGATTGATGTGCGGGTGCCTTAAATAATGTCTTACTTAGCATGTGTCTGGAGGAAGAAGGGGCATCCTAATATTTGAGCTTACGGATAGAGACCAGTTTAGTCTCACACAATTTCAAAGCGTGACAAAGTTGGTTGAACAATGGAAAATTTTCAAAGAGCACGTTATCGTGGAGAGGTGGGAAAAGGTTATGGAATAATAAATCTTGTAGTTTGAAGTTAGTGAGGCTGTTAATCATCTAGGAAACACTATTCTTATATCGTAAGATGTAATCAGGGAAGTGTTCAGTGGGGCCTTGTTTAAGTTAAATGAGTTGGGCATAGGAGAGTGTGGAACTGATATTGATTAAAAAGTGCATGAGAAAATATCCGGCCAGATATGTAAATAAAACCATTGAATGGAGGGGTAAGTCATAGAACCAATGCACTGCATAATCATGTAGACTACGTAGAAACAACTTGGCGAGGAGAGTGACATCATCATCGTAGTCGAGACAAGCAACATGGAAAGCACAAAGATGCTCTTGTGGGTCACCGTGGCCTTTAAAAATGGGTAGTTTAGGAGAGATGAATATAGATGGGAACAGGTAAGTAGAGATGGATGGCACGAATGGATAATGCAACAAGGAGGTGGAATTAAGCGGTAGGGGTCCTTTAGGAGTGACAACTTATAACTGGTGGATTTGGTTTTGAAGATCTTGGTATAATGACGCATAGTTAAGGGAATTAGAGGAGGAACCAAGTGGGATATTAGAAGCACCTTGATGGGTTTGAGGGGTAGTAGGTGTAATAGGTGGAGTAGATATAGGAAGTGTAGAGACCATAGGAGCAGAAGAAACATGTAGGGATGCCTCACGAGCTCAGTTAGCCACGAGTAGAGCATGCAGAACATGAGGGAGATGAGTGGGATTCTCACATAAAGCCTAGTGCAAATCCATGAGAGTATCGAGTTGTTATTGGTCAACATTGGTGTCCTCATCATATGATTTTTCACTAACTATAGTTTCGATTTCGTGAAGGGGAACCTGGTTGGAGGTGTCTAAGGGGTTGTCAGTTATAGAGGGAGGTATGTCAACCATGGATCTAGAGGGATGGGGAAGAGAAGAAGGAAGCTCACAATAATGGGGAGGGCCAAAATGACCACTACGAGTAATGGGCATAAATGAAAAATGGAAGTCGGTTCACCAAAATGATTAACTAAAAATGGGAGGAAGTGGCAATCTTAGTTAATCTAATTAGGAGGAATAAAAGGTTGTAATAAAATACTAAAACAATATGAAATAAATGCAAGTAAATTATTCTAAATGAAATTAAACCCTAATCTGCAAGAGGAAGGAGAAGAATAGCTTAGTTGATAATAGGTTACTATAGTACAATGTCACAGATCTAGAAATAAAATTAGAAAGTGTATACGAGCACTCAAAGACCCTGTAAAAGGAAAATATGGTAGATCTAAGATGATTAAGCACCTGGAAGTGTACTGGGGTGCCCTAGTCTGCAATCTAGGCATTGTGAACACTTCAAATGCTCAAAACTTGTAACTAGTATGGTCACAAGTTGGCTCTGAATGCTTCTTGTGAAGTAGCAAGTAATAGTAACTATAGAAAATGTAAATAACATGTATGCATGGAATAGAATAAAATCCCTCCCCCTATGAAGTGTGTGTGATGCAAATCTCCTAGCCTTGATGTATGGCACTATGTGGATGCAATTGATACAATGGATGTAGCCCTAGATGGAGTGATAGTAGCATGTAATGTTATGACCTAGGACCCTCATTATGGTCTTATAACTTTATATTTATAGGGCTTTCAAGCTTAATTTCATATTTAATCCCAACAAGGTCGACTGAGAAAAATATAAAGATGACAAATAGCTATAAATGACCCAAAAAGGAGTGAGAGGGGGTTTGCATAGATCGTGGTGCCCAGGGTGGGGTCGGGGCGCCTCGGTATAGGATGGGGCGCCCTGATTTAGGGCTAGAATGTCAGGGTAGTTGCGAAATGGGTGGATAAGTGTTGGAAAATACATGGGAACTATGAAATAAAATATAAAATAAAGATGGCCAAAATGTGGGATTAATCAATACTTTTTACACTTGAGATCCTTTTAAATAATAGTATAAGACAGGGGAAAATTATGTGTAAAGTGCTTACTTTTAGTTGTTGGTTTGAATAGTTTTAATTACATTACTTTTTCGTCTTATGTGCTTTAGATATTATTCATTTGCTTACTTAGATTGAGTGTTACTTTAATCTATGGCACATTGCATTGAATTCATTTTATCTTGTATACTTGTATGTAGTTGTGTTATTTTGATTCGATTTGATTAATGTGTGTTTGAGTTGTTTATTTATACAATTTCTTGTCATCTCATCATCATATCATCTATCATCACATCTATACATCATATATCAATAAAGGCTAAGCTACATCATCATGAACATGAAAATTAAACATGTATGCTAAGCTAACATCATATAATATTGACAAGAGGGGCAAGAGGGACCGCCTTTTGTCCCCCCCTCACACATAGACCATAATAAAAATGTGGTTTAAAAATGATATCTCACACACATAATGCTATAAGTAGAACACGAAGTATCTCATCAAACATGAATTATCATCTAATGTTATCTCATAAATCAAGCACATGTGATACAAGATCTGAATCATAAATAAAAGTGCATTGTCACATATAAAACTGTCAAAATGTCAGTGTCCATATACAAATGTATTTAAATACATAATCATCAGATACATGGTATGCCATCATGGGCATCGATCAAAAATGTGTCTTCACAGAAAGGCATGGCCAAAAATAATACATATACATCGTCAAACATTTGCCTTCATATCAAGGTGTACATTAAAATTGCATACATCTGTAAATACATCAAATAAAACAAAGTCATGGCCGAATATATCCCTCATATGGATTGTCTGGCCTCTGATCTGGTGGTGGTCCCATCACTTGTGGCCCATGTTGACCTACTGGTAGCTTCTCCACCAATTTGGTTGATGCAGCTACCCTACGTGCCTATGAAGCATTCATACTCATGGCCTATTGAATGAATGCAGGAGCTCTTTGTCCCTCTGGGACAACATCATAGTACAATGATCTATAATACATAGCATGTTCAGTGGCTGCAACTAAATCCATGTAAACACAGGGTGTTATAGAAGCTTCAATAGACCAACGCAAATAAGTAACCTCCTCTGAGAGCCCTGCCACCTCGGCCCGAGACTGTACCCGCTCTATCTGGAGTTGATCTTGCTCCACTATAACTTCCTGTACATGTGACCTCTCGGCACGCAGTTGATCCCTCTCCATCTAGAGTTGATCTCACTCTGCTACAACCTATTACAACTATACTATAGACTATTGTAACCTGCTGCATCTAGCCTGCCATCTGGTGTAGTTTTTTTCTAAGGAAAATTGAGTCACCCCCTCCACCTACTATTGGACTGTGTGGCAGGCTAATAATGGAAGCCTACTATACAAGTCCCTGTGGAGGAAACTACTGCAAAGGAGCATGGATACCCACCTATATATCTACCTGGGGCATCTGAACCTATACATGTGGCTATACATGGGCCTATTCATCACCTCCCTATCCCTATTCCTATCCATCCTTGCCATCTCCATCAGACCCATCATCACTATCACTACCATGCTATCCTCCCTGCCATGATCTCTCTCTGCGAGGATGGTGCTCTAGTGGTAGCTACACTCCTACATCAAGTGTATCATGTGGGATAGTCAACCACCTCAAAAGAATTGTCCCATGCCATGTTGGATACGTTGTTGTGTTCCCTCGATCTATAATTTGTCACAAAGATGCACATGTCAATGGATCCATCTTCTCACAGCTATCTCTAGTTCATTGTGTCCTAATCAATGGGCCAATATCAAATGTCTCTCTGACGTGGCATGCATACCATATCTCCGCGTCGGGCACATCTTGTACAGCACCAAACTGCCGATGTACCCAATCAATCATGTAATACTCCATGATGTAACTACGGCTCCTAATCATAAAATGCTTAGCTAATGTAATGATGAGCTCAACTGGACTCTCTGGCCACTAGAAATACATGTATGGTCTCCAAACAATCATCCATAACTGAATATCATCAAAAACACGAGGATAGAAATAGGTATCACCCATATGACCCTACACATTGTCTCCTACATGGGCCCATCCCATGACTGCATGCTCATCGAGAGCTCGATCTTGCAATGATCCTCTAGGGTGACTAATGGCAATGTTATCCCATGCCTATATCTGTAATAGTGTAATTGGCCCCATGATCTTCTGACCACGGTAAGTAACAAGATGTAGATCCCAATATAAATTTGCAAGTAAACACTGACACCAATAATAATGCTCTCCTCTAATCAGGATGTGAATAAATCCAATCAATTCTAGAAGGAATGAGGTAATAGTCTTGTCAGGTAGAAGGATGCCATTAACAAGAGCTATAAGATACACTGCAACATGGGGCAATCTCAGATCTCTGAAGCACGGTTGTAACTGCATTGTCATCCCCTCTTGTTGATCTGAAAACGTGATGTTGTAATTTTTATCACTTTTATAGTTTCCAAAGATCGTGATTTTTTTAACCAATTTTAAGTATTCTTGAATCCAAAATTTATTAAATTCTGATTATCTTGCATCCATAGAAGTGCGGAAAAACTTGTATAGCAAAGAAATAATCAGAAAAACTGAAAAGACTCAGATAACAAAAGAGATTGTTTACGGGATTCGGAATTCCTACGTCCCCGGGTTCAGATTGAACCGATCCATTAATAATATTGAAATGCAAGTACAATAACCCTTACAAACAATCAATAATGAATCAAAACCTGCAAATGAGCTGATCAATGTCCCAAGAACTCTGAAAAATAGCAGAAACTGTCCCAAGAATGATCTGTGGCTCCTACAGTGTTTTCACAATGTGATCTCCCTGCAACTGTGTTAGAAAAACACCTACAAACGGAGATTTAAAAACATTCCATGAAAAAAAATCATATGTCTGAGATCAAATCTGAATTCTGAACAATTTTCATGTTTACACCAAGTCACAATTCGGACTAAAAGTGCATTGAAATTCGTGTTTTCCAACTGGCTGTCTTGAAGATCCCTGTTAAAATCTGCATTCAAAGCTTCCAAAAATAGGTTAAATATCATCAAAAAATATCAAACCTTATATCGTTGGAATCTTCTCAGAATTCTCTACATTTCATCTTTTTACTCTGAAAGCCCAATCTAAGTGCACGGCCTTCAAAAATGGCGTTCTCTGCAATCTGGTCCTTGAGCTCTTTACACAGACCTGTACCCCCTTGTATAAGATGAAGCACCCCCATTTTATAGCTTGTTGTTCTCCCTTGGCGGGTTGGTTGGTGGATTGGTTTTAGACCCATGAGGTCAGGGGATCAAATCCCAATGAGTGGCATTTGATAAGATGGGATTAAATCCCTAAGGAGGCGCATTTTGTTTGAAATGTTTATATGGGTTAAATATCCCATAAGGGCCGCATTGAAAAGGGGGCGGCGGTTTTAATAATGTTTAAGGCTTTAAGCTTTTCCACGTTGGGTTTAAAACAACCGCTTCAATACTCATTCTACCACGTGGGACAGTCCACGCATGGCTTATTGCCATTAAACAGCCCAAAACATATACATGTTTTAATATTAATGTATTAAACATTAATATATATATATATATTGTTGCATTTGAGAAGTGGCCTTACCAATATAAAATATTATTTCGACCCATATAATGTGGTATCGAAATAATTAACTCGGTAATCCTGTAGTCCACTTGTTATTACCCGATAGGCAAATCGAGCAAATTCGACGAGTGTTGGCAAGCCACGTGTCACAGTGCGATTCGGTACAATATGGACTAGTTGACCATAATTGACTTTCCCGTTGACCGAACTTTGACCGAACATAACTAGAGCTCCCGATGTCCGTTTTTCGCGTTCTCACAGTTTTTGGAAAGCTCTCGAGATGATCTACTGCATTGACACCATTTAGGGATGTTTAGGGAACTTTCAAAAATGATCCCCTGATCACACCTCCCCACTGAGAAAGGCTTTTTGTCCACAAAAAGTTGTGTATCAACCCACAAAAACATGCTATCTCTTCCTGCATTGCACAAACACATACAAGAACCCAAAATAACATTATAGGTTAAATAAACACAAATAGTTGATTAGCTAGTCACATAACCGATCAGATAATAACACCCAATTAAGCTAGTGTTCAACTGAAACGCTGCAACCCTGTCAACTCTACGCACAACTGTGAACTGTCATACCCCACTGTAATGCCATCACAAATAACTGACTAGATAATAACACCCAATTAAGCTAGTGTTCAACTATCACTTTGTGATACGGATGATTACCAAAAAGTACAATTCCATAACACGGATCAGTATACAAGACATGTAAACTGCCCAAATTTAGGCTAGTGCCCACTGCCCCTCTAAAACTGTAACAACTGCAAGTATTCACTATCAGAATATAATAGACTATCAACGCCCAAAAATGGCTATAGTCGATAACTGAATCAACATGAATATGCCAAAAAACTGTATCACCATCACAAATAAGTCAGATAATAACACCCATATATAACAGAAGCTAGTGTTCAACTAACACTTTGTGATTATGCTGATTACTACTGCAAGTTTCAAATTTAGACATGCTACTGATGCCTATCCCTGCATAGTGTTTTCAACAATGGAACTACCAACCAATCTGAGAAAACAAAACATGAGTATGATGAACCTATCACTCAAATCTTCTCTTCAGCTGTTTCCATTCATTTTCAAAGCTTAAATATCAACTTAGGAACAAATCCTTATCAATCAACAGGAATCCCTAAAATATAGCTCTGAAATTTTTTTGCTTGCCTACTATCAACAATTTACTGTAGTGCAAATATAAAGTTGAGGAGTGTTTTTCCCAACCAATCACTTGGGTTTTTCCGTTTTGGTTGTTTTACCTCCTCAGTACCACAATGAGTTTTAGTTAGGTTTAGCACTGCTGGTTTTACAATACTATTCTTTTTAACAACTTTCCAATTTTGTTGTTTAGGAACAAACCAACAAACCTTAACATCATGACCATTCCTATTACAATGGGAACAAAATTTAACTTCCCTATTTTTAGGAATCTTACCCATTTTACCATTCTCAGAACTCTGTCTACGAGAATGATTCCCCTGTTTAGGAGAGGTAACCTTCTTGCCATTTCTCGCCTTTCCTTGGTGAGATTGGTCTTTAGCACCTGCCTTATCATTCACAAAAGGCATTAACTTCTTAATCAAATTTTTTCTCTTCCAACAATATGCAACAGAATGATTAGTACCTTCACAAAATGTGCAAGGGAAAGCATATTTCTGTCTACCAAAGCTATATTGTTCCAACTGAAAGAGTGTATTAGAAGTTTTAGAATTTGATTTTCCCTTAGTGCTATTTTTAGTGTAAGTGGAAGGAGGTGGAATCTGATTACCTCTTTTACCTGTTTTCTTACACCTTTCATTGTTCCTCCTGATGGCGGAATCCTGCAATTCTAGTGGTGTAGATCCTTGGCTGTTGGAAGCTTGTCTTCCTTCAGCTACTTTGGAACTTTCTCCAATTTCTATTTTCCCACTAGAATAGCCCAAACCTGCAAACCGAGGTTGATCCTCTACCTGTATTGGGTTAGCATCACCTTGTCCATTTTTACCAAGGCCTATTCCATTAAATCCCATCTTAACCATTAGCTTAGACCCAATTCCCTTAGTGTGTTTTTCAAACTGACCCAAAGGAATATCTGAAACTGAATGAGAGGAAGAATTAGAATGTGAACTACTTACAGTGCATTCTGTCATAGTACCTACATCTAATTTAGAAGGCATTTCCTTCTTGTGTTCACCTCGTTGCATCTTTTCCAAGAGGGCATCCTTGGTTCGTATTTCTTCCTGCAACTCTTTCACAAAGCCCATCAACTTCTTGCTCTCTTCAAGCATCTTGTTGACATACTCCTCTTTCTTGGTTATAGAGGATTGTGGCTCAGATTTTAACCGCACGATTTCCTCTTCTAAGGAATAAAAATTAGCTCTCAAGAAAGAGTTTTCTTCTTGGAGTTGGCAGTTTATGGCTTCAAGCTCATCCAGTTGCTCCTGTTTGGATGACTTGCCCATGATTCCCAGTTCCTGCAAACACAACTTGTACTTCCCAAAACTGCACACTGTAAAAGAAGATTAACAAGCCCCAAAATGTCTGCACACTGAAAACTGAAATCAATACTGAAACTGAAGCCAAACACAATTAGAAGCTAATCCGGCAATCTAACTGCTCTGATACCAAACTTGATCTGAAAACGTGATGTTGTAATTTTTATCACTTTTATAGTTTCCAAAGATCGTGATTTTTTTTAACCAATTTTAAGTATTCTTGAATCCAAAATTGATTAAATTCTGATTATCTTGCATCCATAGAAGTGCGGAAAAACTTGTATAGCAAAGAAATAATCAGAAAAACTGAAAAGACTCAGATAACAAAAGAGATTGTTTACGGGGTTCGGAATTCCTACGTCCCCGGGTTCAGATTGAACCGATCCATTAATAATATTGAAATGCAAGTACAATAACCCTTACAAATAATCAATAATGAATCAAAACTTGCAAATGAGCTGATCAATGTCCCAAGAACTCTGAAAAATAGCAGAAACTGTCCCAAGAATGATCCGTGGCTCCTACAGTGTTTTCACAATGTGATCTCCCTGCAACTGTGTTAGAAAAACACCTACAAACGGATTTAAAAACATTCCATGAAAAAAAATCATATTTCTGAGATCAAATCTGAATTCTGAACAATTTTGATGTTTACACCAAGTCACAATTCGGACTAAAAGTGCATTGAAATTCGTGTTTTCCAACTGGCTGTCTTGAAGATCCCTGTTAAAATCTGCATTCAAAGCTTCCAAAAACAGGTTAAAAATCATCAAAAAAGATCAAACCTTATATCGTTGGAATCTTCTCAGAATTCTCTACATTTCATCTTTTTACTCCAAAAGCCCAATCTGAGTGCACGGCCTTCAAAAATGGCGTTCTCTGCAATCTGGTCCTTGAGCTCTTTACACAGACCTGTACCCCCTTGTATAAGATGAAGCGCCCCCATTTTATAGCTTGTTGTTCTCCCTTGGCGGGTTAGTTGGTGGATTGGTTTTAGACCCATGAGGTCAGGGGATCAAATCCCAATGAGTGGCATTTGATAAGATGGGATTAAATCCCTAAGGAGGCGCATTTTGTTTGAAATGTTTATATGGGTTAAATATCCCATAAGGGCCGCATTGAAAAGGGGGGGGTGGTTTTAATAATGTTTAAGGCTTTAAGCCTTTCCACGTTGGGTTTAAAACAACCGCTTCAATACTCATTCTGCCATGTGGGACAGTCCACGCATGGCTTATTGCCATTAAACAGCCCAAAACATATACATGTTTTAATATTAATGTATTAAACATTAATATATATATATATTGTTGCATTTGAGAAGTGGCCTTACCAATATAAAATATTATTTCGACCCATATAATGTGGTATCGAAATAATTAACTCGGTAATCCTATAGTCCACTTGTTATTACCCGATAGGCAAATCGAGCAAATTCGACGAGTGTTGGCAAGCCACGTGTCACAGTGCGATTCGGTACAATATGGACTAGTTGACCATAATTGACTTTCCCATTGACCGAACTTTGACCGAACATAACTAGAGCTCCCGATGTCCGTTTTTCACGTTCTCACAGTTGTTGGAAAGCTCTCGAGATGATCTACTGCATTGATACCATTTAGGGATGTTTAGGGAACTTTCAAAAATGATCCCCTGATCACTTGTGGTATCTCATCTACACCAAAAACCTCAATCAAATAATCTATGATCTGAACAAGGTCCCCATCATACTCTATCAACTAGCCCTAAATTGGTACTCTAAGTATCCACCAGATGTCCTCAAGATTCACGGTCATCTCACCTGTCGAGATCCTGAAGCACTAGCTCTCGTTGTGCTACCTCTTAGCCAACGTTGTGAGAAGGTTGTGATCTAGAGTGATATGTGGCATCTCGTGCCATGTATGAAAGCCCTGTGACATCTAGAGTAATCTCCAAAAATATTCTCTCATGTCGAGAGAAGGTCACCTCATAGGTAGCTAACCTACCTTGTCACTCCCGATAATGTAAGGCAGGTAGTTGCATCTGTAAGATCAAAAAACACTACTCAGTAGACTTTCTTCTATCTAACATCATCTAACATTAGCCTACTCACCCCTATATTCTTCTTCACAATTTCCTAATTTCTTATAAAGTTGATTCCCCTCATTCAGTGCTCGCACACCCCTAAGGACATTTGTGCACCCATGCTAGCGTATGCACGCCCAAAGCACATACTTTCCCTTCTTAGTACACGTGCGCTCATTTAAACGCACATGTGCACAACCCTTTGACTTACTTAAACTTGGAACTTGCATGCCCTTTCTTGCACCTGTGAACACCTACCCGCACCCATGTGCAAATCCGATCCCTATTGAATACATGCTCATCTTAATGTATGCATCCACATGCATATGTTCTAACCATACCCACGTGCCCCCGGATAATGTATGCATGCCACAAGGTGTGCACATATGCTATTGTGGTGCTTTTAAAAGTGTAATAAATACACTTACATGCTAAAAATTTAAAGAATGAATGAGGCACTCATGTAAGGACCATCGTCACGCACCTGCACATACTCTTAGACTATGTCTGCTCACCTCGTACGCCTCTGAACTTGCGTCATATCTCTCAAAGGTCAATGAAAATATCAAGGTAAAATCGGCAAGGGCTTAGTAACCAATGAATTTTTTGCAATGATTTACCCCCCCGGGAGGGGTATATATGGTCATTTTGACCCCACTGCGATGCGTTTTCACCTACTGCGATGGTCTAGAGATGTGATATGGCTGTCATGATCATTCTAACTTCTTCTATCACCTTTGTTAGGAAATAAGGGATAAAATATGTGGAGTAATCCCTCACAGAATTGCAACAATATAAACTAATATGCAGAAAATATTACAGATCTCAAATAAAAGTGTAGAATAAAATAACAGAACACAAAAAAAATAGTATTTAATGTGGTTCACCCAATTTGGGCTACATCCAGTAAGAATCATTTGCTTATATTTTATTACAAGCCATCATTCTCTCAATACAATATGTAGATCTATTTGGAGCTATTCTCAACAGACTCTACAAAATTCACACCCGAATTCAAAACACATCTGCAATGTTACATTATACCTACCATATGCATAAAACCATATAAGTAGACAACTACTTAAGCATTTTTACAAAACCATGGGACAAAAAAGTCCTATAAATCTATGGGTCAAAAAATTCACACATATAAGAAAATCATGTTTCTCGATATATCGGGCACGTTTTAAGGCTAAAAAAAATTCAGGGGCTGCACCCCTGAACCCTGGTGAGACAATTGTGGAAAGTGTATAGTAGTCTTAGTGTATAGTAGTCTTCGTGTATAGTCTTCAACACTTTCTCACATGAAAACAGGCTCCACAACCTAACAATCTCCCACTTGGAGACTAGTTTTCCTCTGAGCAAGCTTCTCAACCCTTCACTAGTTTCCATGAAGACCAGCGAAAGTTGAACATAGCTTCATTTTTTCTCTTGTGATCACCTCAGTCATCATGTCTGTATGATTCTAACTTGTATGAATTTTCTCCAACTTGAACTTCTCTTCCTCCAAAGTTGTCCTAATGAAATGGTACCTTAACTGTATATGCTTCATCTTAGAGTGGAAAGAAGAGTTCTTAGCTAGGTGTATAACACTATGACTACCACTATGCAGTTTTCCTTCCTCATGCGTATGCCCCAATTCCTCAAGCAATTTCTATAACCAAATCATTTCTTTTCTTGCCTCTATGGCAGTAACATACTCAGCCTCTATGGTTGAAAAATCCACCGGCTTTTGTAGTCGTGAAATCTATCTTATTGTTGTCCCACCTATAGTGTAAACATAGCTTGCCGTGCTCCTCCTATTGTCTACATCTACAGCCATAGCAAAATCTACATAACCACACAAAGTGGTGTGTGATCCATTGTAGCACAAAATTTTCCCCATGTTCCCTCTCAAATACCGAAGGATCCACTTTACTAGCTGCGGGTGATCTCCACCTGGATCACTCATAAATCTACTCACTGCTCCCATTGTATGGGCAATATCAGGCTTGGTGCACACCATGGCATACATCAAACTGCCAACCACTAATGAGTAAGATACCTTGGACATTTGGTTTCTCTCCTACTCTGTCTTGGGACACTGCTCCTTTGGATAACTTGAAATGGCCTGCCAAAGGAGTCCTAACCAGTTTAGCATCTTGCATGTTAAACCTCTCTAAGAACTTTTTAATGTACTCTTCTTGAGATAAAGTCATCTCTCGTTCCTTCCTATCTTGAGATATCCCCATACCAAGGATTTGTTTGGCTGCCCCCAAATCCTTCATAGCAAAGGATTCACTTAGCTACTTCTTGAATACTTTTATTTCCCTCATGTTTTTACCTGTAGCCAACATGTCATCCAAACACAGATAAAGGATAATATAACTGCCATCTGTAAATTTCTTTGTATACATGCAATGGTTAGAATGACATCTAATATAACCTTACTCCATCATAAATCTATCAAATTTCTTATACCATTGACATGGAGCTTGTTTCAAACCATACAAGCTATTCTTCAGTTTGCACACCATCTCCTCTTTACCTTTTACCTCATAGCCCTCTGGTTGCTACATATATAGTTCCTCATCCAAATAACCATGGAGAAATGTAGTCTTTACATCAAACTATTCTAATTGTAAGTCTTTTGTTGCAACTATTACTAGAAAAATTCTAATAGAAGTCATTTATACTACAGGAGAAAAAATATCATCAAAATCTATACCTTTTTTTTGTGTAAACCCCTTAACCACCAACCGAGCCTTGTATCTTTTCTTTCCTCCTTCCTCTTTGACTCTGAACATCCACTTGTTTTGTAATGCTCTTTTGCCTTTGAGTAGCTTTACCAAATCCCGTGTCTGGTTCTCCATGAGATTCATATGCTCCTCATCCATGGCATGCTCCCACTTCTTCCTGGAATCTACCTACATCGCTTCATCAAAGCTCTCTGGATCTCCACTATCAGTGAGTTATAAATAACAAAGAGAAGGAGAAAAATGTTCAATATCTCTTCTTACCCTAGAAGACCTCCTCAATACAGGAGTTTGGGGTTCATGTTGAGGAGGTTCCTAAAATGATTCATGTGTCACTTTCCCATCTGGAAGATCCTCTACCACTGAATATTCTTTCTTGGATTCTTCCCTTGTTTTCCTGTACCTGCTGCTTATACATGACTTTCTCACTAAATACCACATACATAGATCGAATGACTTTCTTGTCCTTAATACTCCAAAATTTATATCCAAAGTCATCACCACCATAACTAATGAAATTTCATTTTTTTGATTTAACTTCTAGCTTGGTCCTATCATCCTTGTCTATATGGACAAACACCTCACATCCAAAGACTCTAAGAAATGAATAATCAACTTTCATACCATACCAAGCCTCCTCAAGTATGCCTCCATCTAAGGAACTTTAGGGTCCTCCTTTTATCAAGTACATGGATGTGCCCACTGCTTATGCCCAAAAAGAAAGAGGTAGTCCTACATGTAACCTTATGCTCCTAGCACGTTCCATTATAGTTCTGTTCATACTTTCTGACACCCCATTCTGCTGTGGAGTTCCTGGACTCGTCTTTTTCCTACGAATTCCATTCTTAGAACATTAATCATCAAATTAATTTCTATAATACTCCCCTCCATTATCTGACTTGAGACATTTCAGCTTAAGACTAGTTTCATTCTCTACCAAGGCTTTCCATTTAACAAAAGTGTCAAATACATCATATTTTTTTCTAATACAATAAACCCAAACTTTCCTTGTTGCATCATCAATAAAAGTAACATAATAACTTTAACCCCCAAGAGATGATACCTGAGCCGACCCCTACACATCAGAATGCACCAGATCTAACTTACTCTCTTTCTCTGTAGATCCAACCTTGAGAAACCCTACTCACTTTTGTTTCCCATATATGTAGTCCTCACAGAACTCTAAACCTATTTCTATATATCCAGGAAAATCCTTCTTTATGATCTCCATGCCCTTATGGCTCATATGATAGAGCCTATAGCGTCACAATGTTGTATCTACTTTTGAAGCCACAATATTACAAAAATTAGTGCTATAAGTGGTTAAATGCAAGGTTATAAACTTCTTACCTCTTTCCACAACAAGAGCACCCTTGGTAACCTTCCAAGAGTCCGCTGTAAATATCAAAGTTCAACCATCACTTCCTAACTTCCCTATAGATATCAAATTTCATCTTAATGTAGGCACATGTTTGACATCCTGTAATGGCCAAGTATTCCCATTCTACATCTTAACCTGAACAAAACCTTTTCCAACTATGATGTAAGGCTCATCATCACCAAGAAAAACATGCCCCAAATATATTTGAACATAATCAATAAAAATAATGCCTATGTGGAGTAGCATGAAAAGAATCCCTCAAATCTAAAACCCAAGATTCAGTAATATTGTGTAAACAAAGAATCAAAGCATCCTGACATACATTACCCGTTGCCACATTTTCCTCCTTATTTTCTTCTTGTCTCGAAGCTCCCAATAGTCCTTCTTTGCATGCCTAGATTTTCCATAGCGCCAACATACTATCTTGCTTTTGGATTTTGACCTTGCTCGATCCTTTGATTTTCCACGGCTTCCTCTATTTTCCTGTCTCCCTCTAGTTTCCACTATCAAAGCATTCCTTGAAGTATAAGATTCCCTAGATATTTTTCTTCGCATTTCCTCGCTTAGAATCACCCCTACAACATCCTCAAACTTCAACTTTGAATTATCTAGAACCGAGTTGCTTACTGCCATTACCAGGCTATTCCAACGCTCAAGTAAAGAACACAGAACTAATAAAGCCCTAACTTCATCATCAAATTCTATTTTACCCGAAGCTAGCATATTTACAACCATATTAAAATCATTTAAATGATCTGCTACTGAACCATTCTCAGACATTTTCATATTAAACAACTTTTTCATTAAAAAAATCTTATTAGAGGCAGAGGGTTTTTCATACAACTTCCCTAATGCATCCATCAGTTCTTTTGTAGTCTTTTCCTTTGAAACATTAAATAATACTAAAGATTCAAGACATAGCCAGATTGTCCCAAGTGCCTTCCTATCCAGCAAATCAAATTCCACATTTGTCATGCTCAAGGGTTTGTTCACCTTCTGAGATAGAGAAATATAAAGATCCTTTTGATAAAGGTAATCTTCTATTTGCATCTTTCAAAGACTGAAATTTTTCCTATTGAATTTATCAACCCTTGATCTTCCATCATCTGCCATAGCTCCCACTCAAGATAAAAATTTCCCTACAATTCAATACTTCAACAAACCAACCCAGGCTTTGATACCAATTGTTAGGAAATAAGGATAAAATATTCGGAATAATCCCTCACAGAATTGCAACAGTAGAAACTAATATGCAGAAAATATTACAGATCTCAAATAAAAGTGCAGAATAAAATAACAGAACACAAAGAGACAGTATTTAACGTAGTTCATGCAATTTTGGCTACATCCACCAAGAATCACTTGCTCATATTTTATTACAAGCCACCACTCTCTCAATACAATACCCAGATCTGTTTGGAGCTATGCTCAACAAACTCTACACAATTCGCACCCAAATTCAAAACACATCTGCAATGTTACATTATACTACCATATGCATAAAACCATATAAATAGATAACTGCTTAAGCAGTTTTACAAAACCATGGGTATCAAAACCATGGGCAAAAACCATCCTATAAACCCATGGGTCAAAATCCCACCCATATGAGAAAAACATGTTTCCCGATATATCGGGCACGTTTTAAGGCCCCAAAAAAATTTCTCGGGGGCTGTGGCCCCAAACCTTGGTGAGATAACTGTGGAAAGTGTACATTACTCTTAGTGTACAATCTTGAACACTTTCACACATGAAAATAGGCTCCATAACCTAGCAACCTTATGCGATATTTATTTTTAATAAATCATCATTTTTAGCCCGTTTTCACCCCATCGAGGCATAGTTTCCCTATCTGGTGATTGTTTCTACTTCCTGGGGCATTTTTCTTGCTTTCATATGATCTTCTCTCAATATAATTTCTTCTAAATAATAAAAAATCACAATTCCAAAAATATATTTTCAAAAAAAATAGTCAATATTTTCAAAAAATCATAAAAATTCAAAAAGTTACAAAAATTGGTAACTGGCTGGTACCTAATTGAAGATTTTGTCAAATACAAAGATATTCATAACTGGATCTCTAATATACATCTCTCTCACTTGTTTCTATAACCATGACTCATATCTGGATTTATTTTGATCTTGCTCCATTCATAAAGCTAGTTTGCCTACTATCTCTATACTCTTCGATTTCATCATTTTACTTGGTATTATTTTATAGTTCACAATGTACTGTTTTCAGAGGATCCCAAGTGTCCTCCATTATTCCCCTGGCATGCATAATATGCTAAGGGCACCATTATTTATCCACTTGTCATTACATCATGGATTTGTTGGTGAACTGCAACTCGACTTCGAAAACATTTGTGCAATCTATACTAAAATGTAGTTGGTCTAATTCTGTGTGTTTCCCCTTCTCTCCTTATCTCATATTTAGCTTGATTTACTTTCTATGTATTGTATTGCATTCATATATCTCACATGGAGTCGAGATTCTCCCCACATCAAATCCAAATCCTTGGTGTTATAGTTCTTCCTGTCTATAGTAGACTTTTATTGGATGCGTACATTCTAATAAGGGCCAATTACGATAGATCCTGAGAAATTTGCATGCAATAAACTTCATGTCAAATCAGTTGGATCCGAAAGCTAATTATAACCTCTACATGCTTCTGTGTTCTTCAAAATAATTATCCTCTATTAATCTTTGATTCAGTTCAAAGATTACTTGGATTCATAATTGGGATACACAATATCCATACATACATCTATTTCCTATAGATCTATCTTAGAAATTTATGATCTCCTCTTTGTGTCCTTCACATACGATACCTCCTCCTTTGTGCCCTTAATTCTTGCACTTATCTCAGTGCTTCCTACTGGTTTTGATTCCTCATCATCACATGCTTCACATTTGTGTCACTTTAGATCGATATTCGGTATCCTCATGCCATCTATCTCCCATTAAAATATTTGTATCACCATTTTCTTTATGTTTTTGACAAAACAGATAGAGTTATGGGTTGAGGAGGAATACCTTTTCGTGTTGGTCGGTTGGAGGTTGATATGCACATGTTCTGACTTCTCGATCCGATGCTAACTGTGAGAGCTTTCCTTTTGGCTAGGAGGAACTACCTTAAATAGAAAACAAGACCACAAAATAAGAGTTAAACAATATATGGCAGTGGACTGCCTAGCGTGTGCTAGATCCAGAAAGTGTGATACTCCCTAGATGGTTGTCAATCCACTGTTTAAAACAAATTAATGCGAGAAATAAAAAATTCCTACTGTAGTTGATATGATTTAGGTATCTCATTCAAATACAATAATCAAATCTA
Source organism: Taxus chinensis (assembly GCA_019776745.2). NCBI lineage: Eukaryota > Viridiplantae > Streptophyta > Pinopsida > Cupressales > Taxaceae > Taxus > Taxus chinensis. The sequence continues at coordinate 883,273,910 of CM034150.1, forward strand.
ATCATAACATGCTAGGCTATAATCAGATCTGAATGGAGGGGTAATTGTCAAGGTACTGGGACTGGTCAGGGTCAGGTTCTAGGTTGCTTAGGTCACTTGGATGAAGGTTCTTAGGTTATGTTATTTAGCAAAGGTATTAAACATAGAGACCGACATTGGTTTGGTATAACCAATGATGGTTTAAAAGGGACCGACGACGGTCATGGGTAACTGGCGTCGGTAGGGTCGGGGGTGAAAGAAACTTAATGGGATCTAGTTGTAGAGGTTGATCTGAGGTTAAACAAAGACAAAAGGGGGGTGGAGAGGTCTATGGGAATCTTAGGTATATTCAGAGATGTGTAACAGTCGGATATAGGTGATTTAATGGTGTGGGTGGAGGAATGGTTGAGTTTACAGGCAAGGTAAATGGTAGGGGAATGAGAGTGCAAGTGGAAACTGATAACAACGGTAGAAGAACTTAATAGACTAAAGTAGAAATAAATGATGTTGGTTAAAAGTATACTTACTATGGTGAAGGTTCAAATGGCTGGATGGTGATGACGGTTGATCAGAGGAATGATGTTTGGTACCGTGGCAGTGCTTCCTGAAATGTTACCGTGAGTGCAATACCTCTGGATTTGTCTCTGGTGTTGGATATGGATGTTTGGAGGTACGAAAAGGCTCTGGTCCTGCTTGCATGCAGCTCTCTTCTCTTCTCCTCGATTCCAGAATGTGCCAACCTCTCCCACAAGGTTCCTAAAGTGAATAAATGGTAACCGACAATGGTTCCTGATTGACCAGTGTCAGTTTTAGGATGACCAGGCGTCGGTTAAGGTGGGATTCCCTAGGTTTACTAAAAATGGTAGATCTTGGCAATCACTTGGGCCAAGTTTTTTTTATTCTCGCGGATCAAAACTGAAGTTTCCCTTCTAATGAGTGGGAATGTGGTTAGAGGAATAATAGGCATGTGCTTTTAGGGTTAAACTAAATCTTAGCTCATTAAGGTAAGTGGGACTAAGTCTTAGTTAGTTATGGAAACATGTTATGAATAGGTCTATGGTGAGGTGTCTAGGTGAGGTGGAAATTAGTTTAATTAGGATAATTAAATAATAAATATTGTGAGAATAGTATTAATTTAATTGAATTAATTGAATTAATATTAATGTGGGGTGAAAGGGGCCATGGTTAGAGGAACATGTTTAAGTTGGTTATTTGACCGGGGGCTACGGGGAGTGTGACAAAAGTTTGGTGTCTAATTTTCCCTTTTTTTTCACGTAGCTTTTATTGGTAAGAGAAGCTGACAAAAATAATATGTGAGTGTCCCATGTGTGGGTAAAGGTGATCCCCCTCAAACCAAGAACTGATGAGGTGTAAGACAAAATCGGTGAGTGGTATGATAAAAATATGGATGTGACGAAAATGAAGGTAAGTGGGCCTGAGTGTAGATGTGAGCATATGGGGTACAGGGGTAAGGGTCAAAGCAGGCAAACAAGTAAAAGGGCCAAGGTCAAAGGTAGTGGAAGTCAAATGCATGCACACGTTATAAAATATGGCATGGTACCAGATGGAAGAGCTTGCAAATTCTACATTGTCCAAGGTCAATAGGTTTATCCCAACAAGGTTGAAGTGATTCTAGTATCCAAGGTACAAGATATGGTGTGGAAACACAATGTAGGGCAGGTGCAGGAACATTTAGATATGTTCTGGTACACCAAAGGTTGGGTCAGGATAAACGGCATGGCAATAGGTAAGGTAAGGTCATTAGGCAAAACAACACAGGTAGTAGCACCACAAGGTATAGTGAGCACATGGGTGCAAAGGTCTCTAACGGGTGTGTCAGTTCCACGCATATAGGTCATGGCGCGGGGTAGAGCCGAGGTACAGGTAAAATAACAGGTCTCTAAACGCAATTAAGGACATGTATAGGTAATGTGGGCTGGTAGATAGGTGGTAATAAATGTGGGTAAGGTCATAAGGTGGTGGGAAAGGATAATGTTGGGGTCAAAATGGGTAAAGGAGGGAACAAGGGGAATGAGAGATAACCAATTCCGGTTATGGAGTGACTAACGTCGGTCATGTCAATTTGGGTATTTAAAAAGAAAAATTATTATAATGCGGAGTTATTTATATTGCTTGGCTTTTGTGAAAATGACATAGCACCAAACTTTTTTGCACCTTTTTGAGAGGAAAGTATGAGGGACTGTACCCGGCTGAGGTGGAGAGATTTGGTTGGTGAGAGGAGCTAGGTAGATATGTTCACGAGATCGGTGTGGATAATTTCAGTGGGTGGAGGTGAGGTGACTATTTGGTGATAGTAGAAGCAAGAGAGGGGTCAGGTGGGCCACTAGCGTAACAGCTACTCATGCTACCATGCCAACGACATCGAGATGAGGTAAGATCTCATCCTTTCTTCATATTTATTGTGGGAAAAAGGGGATATTGGTATGAATGGTCAAGTAGGGGTGATAATTAAAATTTGTGGTTAAATTGATGTAATGAGGGATGGGAGAGGTCATATGTAGGGTAAATAGGGGTGGGGAGGGATTTAGGTTAGGTTTGGGTAGGGTAGGAGAAGTTATTAGGTGAATTTGGAGAATTTGTGGGGAGAAAAAATGGGGGTTTCTGGGTGTGGTCGCGACGATAGTGATCGACGTTGGTAAGATATAGTCAGCATCGGTTAAATAACAGATGACTGATGCCGGTTATTAGTGACCGAGATCATTCAAGATTTTAAGGAAAAAGAGGTCAGATAAGGGTTTTATGGGGGTTGGAAACTGTGATGTGTAAATGTAAGTGGTTTGAGGGTAGGTAGGGTAGGTTATGAAGGTTGCGGGGAAGGAAAATAGGAAGGAATTATAGGAATGGGTTAGCCGGGTAAGGGGTGTTTTGGAAATGGTTATGGGTTTAACAATGGTGTGATTATTTAGATGCAGGTGAGAGACCAGCTACGGATGCGAGATAGAGTTCCACCTCTATTGCTAGCGGTGTGGGGAGACATGACCAATGAGGAGTGGAGGCACTTAACCCAAGTGGGTCTAATTGGTATCCAACGCTATAAGCATATAGTGCATGATCCTAGTTTGATGGTCACTCTCATCTATAGATGGGATTCCATGACCAACACATTCCATCTTCCGACAAGTGAGATCACAGTCACCTTAGAGGACATGTACAGGATCCTAAGATTACCGATAGTGGGAGTGCAAGTGTACTCCATTTAATCAAAGGCCTCTGACGAATTGATGTTGACAGTATTTGGAGATGGGGATGGCTGAGATGAGGTTCCATAACACGAGCCTAAGCTATGGAGAGATGTACGTGGACCATCCCAAGGAGATGCGGTTAGTTGTTTTTATTATGGAGGTAGTATGTTGTTTTGCACTGCTAGATGCAAAGGGTGGGAGATTCCCACGGGCACTGATGGGAGTTCTCCATGATATGATGGAGGATAGGACCTGGTTTGCATGGGCACCAACATACTTGGTGTAGCTTATATAGAGAGCTATGGGCCTACAGGATGCTACGAAGGTTCAGCTTGTGTTACACCTTCCTTCTTCACTGTTGGGCCTATGAGCACATTGTGTGCTTGCAGCCGATTGGTTTGCCCCGGCTGGATGCATTATGAGCCAAGTATGGTCCGGGTTGGTTATAGGCATTGGGTTCTAGTTGGTGTACTGTGCCGAGGGCTAGGGCTATGCATGATGTAGCTCACTATAGGTGGATGTTGGAGGGGTTATCTGGAGTAGACATTATCTGGAGGCCGTATGTGGTATATCCATCATACAGTCGCATGACCGATGAGTTGGATGAGCTAAATTTGCTTAGGTGGATAGATGGGTGTCGTGTCGGGGAGCATGAGATAATACCAGTAGATAGAGTATGGTGGCAGTTTGGGCTGCCCCAGGATGTGCCACCACCATTTCCGCAGTATAGGAGGGATGACATGGAGAGACCTATGTCTCCACCCCAACCTACAGTGCCGACAGGGCAGGAGGAGCAGCCAGTGGACCGACAGATAGATGATGTCAGCTACACAAATGCATATAGAAGATGGTGGGTAGCCCAGCTACGAGTAGCACCACCCAGACCAGGGCAGCCAGACGTGGCTACCCTCACAGTCCAAAGAGACACATTACAGGGACATGTGGCTGCATTACAGGCCCAGATTACTAGTTTACAGGGGTAGCTAATGGGGTCACAGGCAAAGGTGGCCACATTATAGGCACATGTGGTGGCCCTTTAGGCCCAAATCACAAGTGTTACAAGGTAGGCACCCTACAGGGTGGAGATGGAGATGGGGTAGGTAGTCACGTACAGGTCACAGGGTTGCAGGGCTAGTTGGCCACTGCACAGGCATAGATTGTGGCCCTAAAGGCCCAGATCACTACACAGGCACTGGCACAGGCATTAGTACAGGAACAAGTATAGGCATAGGGACAAGGTCCCTTATTACAAGTAGTAATGGGACATGGTCCCGAGAGACAGGTACAGAGGCCGACACTGATGGCGCCTCTGTAGACCATATTGATGGTTAGGTTTAGGGATGCCTTGGGTTAGGCACGATACTATCAGGATCACTTGATGGCCACAGGGATAGATGTCCCATCTTATGCCGAGTATAGAGCACAACAAACCTCGAGTGAGAGGACCAAATCCCATACTCACAGTGTGGAGAGTACAGGGGGCCGACAAGCCCAGAGATAGGAGCAGGGCGAGGCCACTAGTGTATGGAGGCCATCTCTAGGTGGGGGTCCATCAGAGGTTAGACTGAGGCCTACAACAGGTGGTGAGGTAGTTGTTGGGTGCCACATGGGAGCAGCAGAGGAGAATGCGGGGGAGATAGGTTTAGACATCCGATGGGCATACGATTGATATCATCATTTTGATGACATTTTTGATATATATCGACTTGCGTGCCAATGATGGTGATGATGTACATGAGATTTTTTGAGATTTTATATATGATATCGGCCTGCATGTCGAAGATATTGAGACACTGTATTTGAGATATTTGTATGGATTCGGCATCTGAGTATACATTGTATGGACACACAGATTTTGATGATCTATATATATAGAGATGATGATGTTTATGGTATGATGTTAGGCTGATGTTTATGATTTCTTGTTATGATTTGTATATGTGATGGAAACTATGTACTTTAGGCATGGATGGAGTCAGGTTGGTTTAGGCATGGATGGATTCAGGTTGGTTTAAACATGGTAGAGTCAGGTTGGTTTAGGCATGGTAGAGTCAAGTTGGTTTAGGCATGGTGGAGTTAGGTCATAGGCATGGATGGAGTCAGGTGTCATAGGCATGGATGGAGTCACGTCATAGGCATGGATGGAGTCGGGTTGGTCTAGGCATGGATGGAGTCAGGTCATGGACATGGTGGAGTTAAATTGTTTTTGGTGTTGATTTAAGTTCCAAGTTATTAGTAATAAAGGAAACAAATGGTGATGTATATGCATGTTATGGCTTAAATTTCCAAATATTTTCTATGTGTGGAAATATGAAATGATAAATTGGTGAATGTTATGATGATGTGTGGAAAAATGGTTGGTAGTTATGTTTGTTAATTGATGTGTGTTTGGTTTTATTTCCAGTTGTTGGTATAAACGGGAAACCAAGGTAGAATGTGAAATAGGAAAATGGGAGGAAATTAGTTAGGGTAAAGAGTGGCCGAGCTAACCTCCAAGGGCCCCATGCCCTCGGAGTGCTACCTACATAGTCCTAGTGAAAAGGGACCTCAGGCCGATGTAGTTCTCCCTTAGACTAGGGAAGAATATGATGAGGTGGAGAGATGGGTTGGTAGGTTGTAAACATGATCGAGTCTAGATAAATTAGGCATGGTTGAGTCTAGGTAAATTAGGCATGGTTGAGTTGAGGTCAATTAGGCATAGTGATCTTGGTGAAAGAGGAATTTAGAAAGTGTAGGTGTCGATGGTCTGGTCCTGTATAGGAAAATAAATAAGTAATGAAAACATTGAAATATAAGAGGAGGTAGGGGAGCCACGAAATTGATAAGGATCATAAAGGGTGGACTATACCATAGAAAGGCTTATGAACGTAAGACCCTAAAGGTATTGCATGATCGATTATTCGAAGGGTGAAGGAAGTAACTTAATCACAAAATGTCACATTTGTGGCAAGTCCCTTGAGGTGGTATGAAATGAGGGTGAAAAAGGTAATAAGGTAAAAATGGTTGGTGCAGTGTAACATGGTACAAAACGGATTGCCCAATTTGGCAAGATACCCAAGATTCAATATAGACAAGTCCATGACAAAAAAGTTGATATTTTTCTACTTTTTCTTTGTGACTTTGATAGACTGATCAATGCAGGAAGTCTATATAGGATGAATATATTATCTCCTTGAGGTCTTCATGAAGCTGATCGATGTGGGAAGCTTCCAAATATTTTACTTTATTTTTGCAAGAATAGTCTTTTCTTAGACTATATGTAGTATGGTAAGCTTTGTATAGTTGTCCTTCGAAGGAGCAGTTTATTTATAACGGCGAATAAAAGAGAGATAGATGTCCTTTTTTAGGGAGTCATCTTTTTTATTAGAAGTTTGACTCAAGGAGTTGAATCCATTTGGAATTTTATTTTTGGACTTTTAAATCATGGACAAGACTATAGAGAAAATTAGGGTCGCTGGTGTAGGGAGTGAAACTGGAGCATTCAGAGGGTAACGATGATGGAGGAGTATCAGGTGATGAACAACCATGGGATTTCATATTTGGAAAAGATGAAAAGTATCCATGAGAATCATGCCATGAGTAAAGCTATGGTACTCATATTGAAGATAAGGTTGAAAGGTGATGGGTAATCACATGATTCTTGTTTAATCGTTAGGGAAAATGGGAAATAAGAGGTGCAAACGACGCTCAAGGGATGAGCATGAAATGGGTAGAAAGTGATATAGGACTTGACATCAACAATAGAATGGTTGAAGATGCAAGGAATTGAGGGGATCAAGGTTGGGTTTAACTCCAAGTGAAGATAAACGATAAGCACCTGATCTGTAGGCGTGAGTCACGATATATGGTCCAAGCCAATTAGGAGAAAATTTGCCCTATTTACTTTTTTTCTTTAGTTACATGTTGATTTTCTTTCAAGATGAGTTCAGTGACCTGAAAGGTTCATTTGTGGACATGTTTGTCGTAGGCATGTTTGATATGTTTTTGGTATATTTAGAGATGGTTAAGAGCATTGAGACGACATTCATATAATAACTCAAGTTACGCCAAACGATCTTAGTGAAAATCATTACCGTTGAGCATGTCTTGTAGTGAGATGTGGAGAGATGGAATCTAGACTTCTAGAGGCAAGACCACCTTGGTACCATAGACCAAAGAGAAAGGTGTGCCTACAGTCGAAGTGCAAATACTAGTGTAGTAATCCTACAAGGAAAAAGGAATGTGTGTATGCCAATCCTTCCCAGTATCGTTAACTACTTTCATAAGAATTTTGTTCAAGGTTTTATTGGTTGATTCTTCTTGGCCATTTACTTGTGGGTAATAAGGTGACGAGAAGCTAAGTTGAATGCCAAAAGTGTCACAAAGCTTTCGTAGGGTGTTATTTTTGAATTGTTTTCCATTACCTGTGATGAGGCGGTGAGGAACACCAAAGATACAAATGATGTGATGGTTGATGAATTCACATAGTTTCTTGGCTTTTGTAGAAATGAGGGGGATGACTTCTACCCATTTAGTGTAATATTCAGTAGTGGTTATGATCCATTAATGGCGTTGTGAGGAATGGGGGTTGATCTCACCGACAAGATCCAAGCCCCATTAAGAGAAAGTCCAAAGGTCTCATGTGACCTACAAGGCATGACTAGGTGTGTGATGAAGATTAGCATGTTGTTGGCATTTCACACAACATTTGACATAGTCACAACAATCACAGTTTAGGGTTGGCCAATAATAGCCAAGGTGAAGAATGTGCTTTGTGACAGCTAAACCACTAAAGTGGCCTCCACAAATTCCATCGTGAACTTCCTTGATGGTGTAGGGAATTTCAGAACTTGTACGACATCGTAAGAGAATATTGTCGAAGCCACACTTATAAAGGAGACCAACCATGATGACATAACGAGAGACACTTTTAAGAAATGTGCGTTGTCCATTACGAGTGAGATCAGCAGGTAGAATGGAAAGGGAAAGATAGTCTACAAATTACTTATACCAAAGGTCACATGGGTCAGGTGAAATGGTTCCAACAGAGTAGACCTCACGAGGTAAATAAGAGGGTGATTGCAGCCTTTGTATTGTGACAAATATTTTAGAGATGGTAGGAAAAGCGGGTATCTGAGAATCCAAACAGGCCATGGTATCCGTAAACTTATTGGTAGAACGTGGGGTGGTTTGAAGTTTGTAACAGTCAAAGGTGGTCAAAAGTATGTCTATGTGATGCTTATACTTTTGAAGTATCTCATTATGACACTGGTATATACCATTGACTTGGTTTACAACCAGTTGATAATCACCAAAGATATTGATTGACTTGACATCTAAGGCATAAGCAGCCTAGAGACCCAATACGAGTGCTTCATATTCGGCAATATTATTTGTATAATCAAAATCAAGTTTGAAAGACAAAGTCATAGGTTCACCATCAAGAGGAATGAGGATAACACCAGCCCCACCTCCACACTGACACTTGGAGCCATCAAAGAAGAGTGTCATTTGGTAAGCGGGTTCATCTAAGGAGAGGGTAGCTATGGATTCATCTAGGAAATCGAAGTTAGAGGGTTGATTCCCGGAAAAAGGTAGAAATATATAGGGAAATTGAAGTTAGAGGGTAGCAATGAGTGAGCATGGCACCTAAAGACTGGTCAGTGGCAAAAATATATAGGTAAAAGGGTTGGTCATCCTTAGGAGGAATGAGCACTGATGGTTGAAGAAGGTATTGTTTTAAGGCTTCAAAGGCTTTATGGCATTCATCATTCCATTTGAATGAAACGTCCTTCTTGAGAAGATGATGGAATGGTTAACAATGATCGAAAAGCTGCAAGATAAAATGAAGAATGGATTGCAACATACCTTGTAAGCTTCGAAGTTGATGGAGATTAGTAGGCTGAGGCATTTCTAGAATAGCCTTTACTTTATCAGGATCCACTTCTATGCCACACAAAGAAACAATGAAACCGAGGAGTTTTCCTAAAAGTACCACAAAGATGCACTTCTTTGGTTGAAGACGAACATGATACTTGATGAGGCGGTCAAAGATGACCTTAAGGAGGGTCAGGTGCTTGGCTCGATGTTTGGATTTGGCAAGAAGATCATCTACGTAATCTTCCAATATGCGATGCATGATGTCATGGAGGAGGTAAGCCATGGCTTGCTGGTAAGTAGCACTGGAATTTTAAGGTCAAAAAGCATGACTCAATAGCAGAAGGTCCCCCAAGGGGTGATGAAGGCAGTCTTGTGTTGATCTTCTACAGCAAGTAATATTTGATTATAACCTGAGAAACTGTCCATGAGTGATAGCATTTCATGGCCGATGGTGAGATCAACTAGTTGGTCAATGCCTAATAGGGGAAAATCATCTTTGGGATAAGCTAAATTGAGATCACGGAAGTCTATGCAAATACAGAGTCCCCTTGTCGCCTTTGTGACAGGAACGATGTTAGAAATACATTGGGGATAATCAATGGGTAGGATGAAGGAAACTGAGAGAAGGTGCTGAAGCTCTTCTTTGACTAGAAGAGCAATGTGAGGATACATTTTCTGCAGCTTTTGTTTGATGGGTTTGGCATCAGGAATGGTTACGATATTGTGGACCATGACTTTTGGGTCAATGTCAGGCATATTAGTATAGGACCAGGAAAAAATGTTGATATGGTCCTGAAGGAAAGAGGTGAAAGCTTCATGCTCAGTAGCATCTTAAGATTGGCCTATCTTTAGAATGTGTGGGTCGTCCTGAGTGTTAATGTTGATTTCAATGGTAGATTCGTTCAACATGGTTTGCGTCTTAGAAGGTAACAACTAGTGAATATAAGAATCTTCTAAACCAAGGTAGGTGAGGATGGACTCATCATCCTAAAATTGAATGACATTAATAGAAGGTGTATTATCATCAATCATGTCAGGATATAGGAATGGGAGATAAGAGGGAGCCTCATAATCACATTGATAGGTCAAAGGTCCCAGAGAAATTGTGTTTATGAAAAAAAAAAGTTATGAGGAATAGATTCCGGATCTATGGACTATGTGGGTGAAGATGGTGATGTTGGTGAATGGCCTTCTTAGGAGGTAATGCGTCAAATCCAATGCCACTACAATCATTGTGTTTATGGGTGGTACAGGAGATGACAATATGGTGGCCATATTCATAAAAACCAAAGCCAAAGCCTTTCCATATGCAACAGTGAAGGAAAGTGTGAGTGAATCAGTGGTTAGTAAGGGAGTGTAAGTCAGATGAAAATGGTCGTGTTTGGGATGGAGGTTTGGGTGCATAAGTGACAATGTCAACTTCCCCATATGCTAGATTAGTGTGAAGTTGGGGAGGACCATAAGGAAAAACCTTACCTACGTAGTAGTCATAACTAGGGTGCTGACGCAGGTTCCCATACTCTTATAGAGTGAGGAACATGTTGATATTGTATAGGTGGTACACCCCTAGAGTGAGGCATTGAAAAACACCTTCTAAGGGATCATTAGTCGATATGTGGATAATGGGGATAGACAACTCACTAAATGACTGGGAAGCAGATGAGTTAGCTGTAGAGGTTGCAACGGCAGTAGTAATAGTAGGGTTAGATGTGGGCGAGGTGGTGGCAGCCTTGGTGGAGGGGCTTGTGGGTGAACGTGAAGTGAGGATAGTGGTAGATGCCTTGACTGATACAAGCACATCATTGGGCCGGTATAGCATGTTACAGGTCTTGAAAGGTGATGGGTCAGTCGGGATGGTGTAGTTATGTCCTTCGTGTTCAAATTTGAGGCAGCAGTGTAAAGTCGAAGGGACACAACCCATGGTGTGAATCTAAGGTCGGTCAAGCAACATATTATACTGAAACTCCCCTTCTAGGACATAGAATAGTTATGGGATAGTGCGGAGACCTACGCAGACATGGAGAACGATGGTACCCAGGGTAGAGGACATGGCATCATTAAAGGAGTGCAACATAACTGGGTTACCATGCATGAAATTGGTAGGTATGCGCATTTGGTTGTATGCATGGGAGGAGATGATGTTAATACTAGCACCACCATCAATCATAACGTCGTATGCTTATATTATTGATATAGATGGATATGAAAAGAACGGGATTGGGGTCATCAAACTAGAAGGGAGTGATCTCTTCATCCGAAAATCTAAGGGTGGATACTTGGCGAGCAAGTGGAGGTGTAGAGGAAGGTGACAAATTAGTGAGAGAGGTTACGTGATGAGGAGTAATGATGGAGGCTACGGGCGTGGGGTCATTTGGTAAAACCTAGATAGATTGAAGGACCTCCATAAGGGCTTGATGATGTGACTCAGAGGTTTGGATGAGGTCATATAAAGACATTTTGAGGGAGGATTGGTGAAATTATCTTAGCATTGTGTGATGTGTGACCCCATCAGAAATAGGATACATGGGACCTCGAATGGTGAGTTTGGGTGTGGGTACAGATGGTATGTTGGGTATAGTGTTGGTTGATGGGCTAGTTTCCTTTTACTTGCCTTTGTCTTTATGAGCATGGGTGGCAACATGAACCATGTTAATCTGAGGGGAGGTAGATGGAGAGGGTGTGCCATGGAAGGTATAATGGCATGAAGGGAAAAATCCTAGCAGTGGATAAGAGCTTTGTGAAATGAGTAGGGCACATTAAAATTTGGGTGGTGGTTTGACCAACTCTCTTATACAGACCATGTTGATCTCAAATTTTGGGGGTGGATAAAAGGGTTATGGGGGTGTATATATTGGTCACTGAGTAGGTAATGGAAGAAGATTTGGGGAGATTAGCGAAGGCGGAATGGGGTCCTCATCAAGAAGATCTTCGTCATCAAAATTGTGCTCAGGAGGAAAAAGTTGGATAAGAATGGTATTCAAGGCCTTAAAATTTTCAACATCGTGTCCTGGTACACAATGATAGGCACAAATTTTAGTTTTGTCAAACCCTTTTGGTTTGGGTTTGAGTGGGTCATAAGGTCTAAGAGGTGGTAATGTGATAACAGATGTTTCTAGGAGATTGGTTAAAATCTTGGCATAGGACCCCACTAACGGATCACAATGGGAGGTGAGTGTGGGTTTGGGTATAGGTGTGACTAATTGTGAAGGAAGAGTGTTTACAAGAGGGGGAATGGGTTGGTCCACTAGTTTGGTAGAAGGAGTGGTTTTAGGTCTTGCGGGCATATGTTTGGGTAAAGGTGTTGTAGAAGAGCTGGCAAAGGAAGGTTTGGTTGGTTTGACTACCTTATTGGAGGGTAGTGGATTCTTAGCTTTGGGTTTCACCTTCTTATGTAATGGTGACATGGGGGTATGGGATATAGAAGGAAAATTAGATGGTGGAAGGGGGTGAGTTATCCATGGGGATTATCGCAGTGTAGTAGCGTTCATTGGCAGAGATCATGTGGAAGGTGCGAGTGGAAGAGAGGAGAGTGTCATGGGTAGTAAAGAAGTTATAGAAGGTAGTGGTGGTATGGGTGGTAAGAAGGTCATGGGTGATGGTGAGGGTCGTGTGGATCGCTTGGGTATATTAGAGGGTTGTGATGAGAAGGTGGGTTGTTGCGTTCTTAGTTTACTGGCAGGAGAAGCTTGCTTGGCTAGGGTCGACGGGTGAGGTCCTAGGATGGACGGAAGGGGTGAAGGTGACAATAGTGTAGTAGGCGAGGTTGGTGTATGAGACCTAATAGGTTGGGTCTTCCTTTTAGGCATAGGAATGAGTTTAGTGTTGGTTTGGGAAGATATGGCTAAATCTAATTTGACGGGTGGATGAGTAATGTTTGATTTCGGCATGACCCCTAAGGTAGTGATGGGTTTAGGTAAGGGAGATGATATAGGCGTGGGTAGGTGTTTGGGTATAGGTGTATATTGGGTTGTGGGAAATGACATGGAAGGTGTTCCAATATTCATGGTTGTGTTTGGTTTGGTCCCTTGAAACACTTTTGGATAGATTATGGAGGTGTTAGTGAGTGACAACTGCATTTGGGTTGAAGAAGGAAGTAGAAGTCATCCCCAAATTAAGGCTCTATCAACATAATCCAGCCAATCGGACATGCGTGAAAATGGTACTGTTGTAAGTGGGGCTGATGTGGATCAAGTAGCAATCCCTGTAAAATATGTTTGAGAAATAGGGAAATGGATAGCTTCAGACTTTGTGGGTAAGAGAGCCAAAAGCAGGACAGCATGATCTTGGAAGGCCAATGGAGAATGGTCACCTAAAGGAAATGTTGTTTCTACAGGATCCTCTATGGGTAAAGGAGATGATGGGAAAGACGAGGTAAACTCTCCTTGCAATGGTGTAGGGAGTGAACATGTATCCCCTATGGGTAAGAGAGGTATTGTTGACGACTACTCAGTAATTTGAGAGGTAAGAGGCGAACTGCTAATCATGGGCTCTTTTATGGGTGAAGGAGAAAATGAAGGGGGTTCCTTTGTGGGTGGAGGAGTAGATGAAATAGGTTCTGTTAGTGCAAATCAGTAGCACCCCCTAGATGTTTTCTCAGATTTCTATTTTGATAATGGGCATCTAGTGTGATTTCACAACATGGAATCTTTTCCCCAAGTGTGGGACTTGCAAAAATGGGAAAAAACTCTCCAGATTAAAGGTTAGTTCCTCTACTCCTCTGATCAGATGTATACATGAAATTTTCAGAGGTTTAACTCAAAATCCTACTCTAATTTCTACCAAGGAGACAAGGATAGAAGAGAGAAAAGAAGATAAAACTAAAATAACAAGGTGATACACCAAAGGAGTGATGAACATCTATTTCTACAAATTGACACAGATTATAAAAATGCAACACAAATCATGCACAAATTGCTAAAATGTAATGAAGGACCAGAATGAAGCAAACAACATAAGAAAGGATTGAAAACTCATTCACAGAGCTTGCATTGTCATTTCCATTTTGAAATACAGTGCATTACAACAGCAAGGAGGTAGAAAACATGTTTCAGTCCTAAAAGAGGTTTGATATTCCACAAATTCACTTGTCCAGGGTGAAGGAGGGAGCCTGCAAAACATAAAAATGTCCAACCCTTTACAAATGAGCCAAATTTGGCTTTTAACAATGAAAACCCGAGCCAAGAAGGAGAAACACGGGAAAAATGAAAGGAATCATTCAACCACTAACCAAATCCATAAAAACAGCATGGGTACCCTTAAAAGTTCATTCCCCAAGATTTTAGACCATGCTAGAGAAGAATGGAAGCCATACTACATTAAAAATGGTGGTTGAATGTCAGTTCTGCTCTTTTCCCCATGCTAGAGGTATTTTCTCATTTTATCTTACTAAACTCCACCAAAAAACAAAATTAAAGATTCCATCATGTAGAGGACTTCAATAGCTTTCCAATGACACCAAAATCGAGAAAAACTGAGCTCTAGATCGAAAGATATGCTCCTCTGAAGATTTAGGGCAAAACAGGGGCAAAAATCAAGTCGGCAAGCTGAAACCCAAAACTTTTCCCCTTTTTTGGATTTGGGAAAAATTCCCCAAAAATCTCTGCCCTCCACCACCCTGCTGCCATGTGGCACATTCTTATTGGTTCGTGGGTTCAAATGGCCTTTTTATGCCTTTTTTTGAATTTTGGAAAAAATTCCAAAATCGCTTCGCACCCCACCACCATGTGTCATCCTCCTATTTGGCATGGGCCTGAATCATTTTTCTTTCCTTTGCGGGCCCGCGGGAACAAATTTTACTTCGTGCCCTTTGAACACTTTAGCAAAAAGCCAAAAATCACCCCACACCCCTGACTTTCACCAGCCCTTGGACACGTGTCATCCTTTGATTTGTCCACGGGGGGTGCTCCAGATTTTTCTTTCCTCCTTGGCGGGCCTGCGGGCCAATTCTCTCCTTTGCGCTTTTTACAAATTTTGGCGAAAAGCCAAAAATCACTCTACACCTTCAACTTCCATCGACACATGGCACCTCCTCATTGGCACGGGCCTAAAACCATTTCTCTCCTTTGTGGGCCCGCGGGCAAAATTTCTCCTTTGCACCCTTTTTGACCACTTTTCCAACTTAAACCCCGCCAGTCTGATCTCCTCCGGCCTTATGGACACGTGGCGGCCTCCTATTGGCACACGGGACTTCGGACCAAAAATTTTATTTGCACCCCCCTCCAAGCCCTTTGGAAAAATTTCTAACTTGCCTCCGCTAACCCGCCATTCCGTCGCCACGTGGCACATCCTGATTGGTTGCGGACCTTCCCAGGGAAAATTTCCCTCAAAAACTCCGCCTAGCCATAACTTGCAAAATACAAGGAGTTAGAAGGAAAACTTTAACTTTCTGGAAAGGTGAGAAAATTATCTATCTGATGAGACCATTTCCAGAAAATTTTGAGTTCCTGAAAAGTGAAAAAATTGGCTGAGACACAAGGAAGGAAGGAATGAAAGGAAGTTAGTCAAAATAAGCAAGGGGCTTATTTTGGATAACAGGTACTCTCAACTCATTAGAAAATTTCTAGAAAGGAGATTGTGAGAGTAGAACATCACTTGATCTAGAACATGGCCTACAAAGATGCATCCTTGGGACAACAAATCTTGTGCCAAATCACTTAGGGAAATGTAAAACTAAGCTACAACAAAACAATGTGCACAAGCACTTGGAGGAATGAAAATCTAAGCTAATATGTACAAGGTGAGGAGTTTCCCTTCTAGGAGCAATGCTTTAGATGGATTCCATTAACTAGAATCTGTAGTTCTTCACCATCTAATGTAGACAATTGAAAGGCATTGTTGGTCTTACATTTTGTGACCATGTAGGGGCCACTCCAAATGGCATCAAACTTTGAATGCCTTCCTAGCTTTGCTCGGTCTACATCCCATTTCAACACTAAATCTACAACTTGGAAGGTTCTAGCCTTAGCTTTCCTATCAAAGGTTCTCTTGATCAAGGCTTGGTCCCTCTCCATTGTTCAGGTAGCATGCTCTCTGATTTCTTGGAGTTCCATCAATTCTACATATCTAACCTCCATGGGTTCAAACTCCAACAATTCCAATTGCTTCATGAGTTCCAACGTTGGCAACTCAAGTGACATAGGCAAGATTGCCTCTCTTCCATAGAAAATTTTGAATGGAGAGTTACCTGTGGATCTCTTGGGAGTTATCCTATCAGCCCATAAGGCTGATTTAAGTTTAGTGTGCCAAGTCCTCTGATTTTCATCAAGAGTCCTCTTGATGATCCTTAATAGGTTCTTGTTGGTAGATTCAGCTTGGCCATTACCTTGAGGGTAATAATTTGATGAGGTGCTCAGATAAATCCCATTCTTAACAGCCCATTTAATTACCTTGGATTCTATGAATTCCAATGCATTATCTGATATTATAGTGGCAGGTATACCAAATCTGGTTACTATCCCCTCATAGAAGTCTAGAATGTTGGATTCATTTACCTCTTTAAGTGCCACCGCCTCAATCCATTTGGTGAAGTAGTCTGTTGCTGTTAGAATCCACTTGTGTCCTTGGCTTGAGTTTGGGTTAATGACTCCAATGAAGTCCAAACCCCATTGCATGAATGGCTGGTCAACTGAAATTGGATGCAATGGAAGGGCTGCTAATCTTTCCTTGCCTATGAAGAATGCACAATTTTTGCACCTCTTGATCCATGCATAACAATCACTAAACACCTTGGGCCAATAATAGCCAGCCTTCATAATCTTGAGGGTTGTCACTCTTGGAGAAAAATGACCCCCAGCTGATCCACCATGGAACTTTTCTAACATTCTCTTAATTTGATTTGTCCCAATGCATCTCAGCAGCACTCCATTTATATCCTTTTTGAACAAAACACCATCAACAAGTGCATATGGGATAGGCTGCAATCTGAAGTGTCTTCTCTTGGTTTTGTTCATCTCTAGAGAACATAGGCCTATTTGTAAGAAGTGCATTATGTCTTGGGTTCAGCAAGGAGTGAGCATACCACCATTCTCTTCTTGAACACCTCTTTGTTCTTGGTTGTCTTGTAACGCCAAAACAACATCCTTTTCATTGCTTGTTTCCATTGTTTTGCTCAAGACTAGCTGCTCACACAATCCCTTTCCTTGGACCAGCTTGGTGACTTTGATCTTAATGTCATACTCCATGACACGAGTAATCCACCCTACATGTTTTTCATTTAGGTCTTTGTTGAGGAGGAAGTCCTTAACTCCCACATGAGAAACCAGCAGTTGAACCTTGTTGTTTGAAACTAGATGCTTAAATTTCTTCAAGCTCCTAATCACTGCAAGAACATGCTTCTCAATGAAGGAATACCTCACCTCATAGTCCTCCAAGCTTTGGCCAAAGAAGGCAATTGGCTGCTCTGCATTTTCTTTGTTCTGTTGTACTAAAATTACAGAAATTGTATCATCATAAATGCATAAAGGATAAAATCCTTAGAGAAATCTGGGTTAATGAGAGTTGGAGCTTGTGAGATAGCCTCCTTGATTGCTTAAAAACTTGCCTTACCTTCATCTATCCATTTGAAAGCCATACTTTTCTTCAACATCATAGTTATTGGCTTGACAAGGGCTGCAAAGTCTGGAACAAACCTTCGAACAAAATTGAATCTTCCCAAGAAACTTTGAAGGGCCTTCTTGTGACTTGGTAATGGATAGTGCTTTTATTGCTTCAACCCTCTCTGGATCAAGTACTAATCCCTCTTTGGAAACAATGTGGCCTAGGAGCTTTCCTTCATGAGCTAGGAAAATACATTTTTTGGGATTCAAGGATACCCCAAATCTTCTACATCTTTGGAACACTTGTCTCAAATGAAAGAGATGATCTGCTGCACTTATAGAAAATACAGTAATATCATCTAGGTATATCAACACTATTTTGTTGATCAATCCCTTGAACGCCATATCCATTGCCCTTTGGAAGGTCAGCTCCAGCATTAGACAGCCCAAATGGCATTTTCCTATATGCATAGGTTCCCTATTTGGTGGTGAAGGCTGTTTTGAACTAATCATCCTCCTTTACCATGATATAATTATACCCTGAATAACCATCTAGCAATGAAAACCTCTCAGAGCCAACAACAACTTGCAAAATCTGCTCCATAGAAGGAAGTGGGTAATGATCCTTAAGGGATGCTCTATTCAAATCTCTAAAGTCTACACACAATCTGATTTCTCCACTCTTCTTTCTAACTGGAACCAAGTTTGCAACCCAACTTGAATGCTTGATGGGAAATATGATACTTGCCTCTATTAACTTATTCAATTCCTTCTTCATGAGAGGCTCCATGTGTGGATTGACTGGTCTTTGTTTTTGTATGATGGGTTTAGCACTTGGATCTAATTCAATTGTGTGTTGAGCTAGCTTGGGATTGAAACCTCTCAAGTATTCATAGCTCCAAGAAAATATATCCGGGAACTCTTGGAAAAGTTGCATGAACTCGTACCTTTCTTGCTTGGTTGCCACTTTACCAATTTGAAGTGATTTGCCTTCTCCCACTGAGATGGGCACTGAATCTTCTCCCTTGACTTGGATGTTTTCTTTCTCTTTCCTAAATTGATCATTAGGATTAAAGATGGACTCCAAAGTGACAAGTCCTTTTGGCAGTTTGTTGGTTCTCAGCTGTACCACTTGATCACCATACTGCTGTTCTAACTTTTCCTACTTTTTAGCTAAGAACTCAGCTTCTTCTTGTAAGAAATTGATGATTTGTTGGTCACTTTCAAACACTTGCCAACTTACATTATTGTCTGGCACTGATGGCCTTACAATCACATGAATGTTTGGTTGCACTTTATCTTCCTTTATACTTTCCACAACATCAAAGGCTGCTCCAACTGCTGCAAGTCTATCAGCAGCTTGGTTTTCTTTCCTAGGGATGGAGTTGATGCCAAAGCCTTCAAAATCCTCAATGAGGTCCCACACCCTATTCTTATAACACTTGAGGAGGTCATTTTTGGCAGCATGTTGTCCTTTAACTTGATTAACAATCATCTCACTGTCACCAAAGACTTGTAAGTTTTTGATACCTCTCTTTCTTGACCAATGCAATCCTTGTATCAAAGCTTCATATTCAGTAGTGTTATTAGAACATGCAAACTAGAATCTAAAAGTTGAATAATACTTAATGCCTTGAGGTGAAACAAGCATAGCTCCCCCCACTGCACCTTTTCTACTTCTTGATCCATCAAAGAACAACTACCATACCTCATTGTCATCTTTATGGTCTGGCTTGGTGATGCTAGGAATAGGCTGATTTTCTTCATGCATGTAATAAAAGCCTAGTTCAAATTCCTCTATTTCCTTGTAGGGATCAAAAGCATGTACCTTGCTTGCCCATTCATCAAGAGTCAAATCTGGGATGCTTCCAACTTTAGTGTCAGCTTCATCTATGCTTGGATAATCCTCTTGATCAAATGTTAAACAGTTGGCATTGATTGGGCTTGGAGTATGAGGCTCAATGTGAAAGTTTGCAATAGGTTCAGACCTGATTGTAGATTTAGTTCCATATCTGGTCGGGAACAACATGTGTGACCAATCAGTAGATAAATAGCCTCCAATTCTAGCTGTGAAATCCCTTGACAAACATAGGGCAAAAAGTGGTGGTAAATCTATCACTGACACATCTTGCAAAACAGTGACATTGGGGCATGCATGCAAAGTGGGGCTCAAATCTTTAATTACCCCTACTGTTGTTACTGTTGTCCCATCCAGTTACACCACCCCTTTGGATATGACTTCATATTGGAGGCCCAGCTGATCAGCTATTTGCTTGGGCATCATAGAACTACTTGCCCCAGAATCAATCATACAATTGTGTACTAGTTTATCCCCAATGATCAATGAAACATAGAATGGAGGGGGCTTCAAAACTTTACCTTGCTGTCCTCCAAGCTTCCCCTCAGGCTGAGTAACATTTGTGAGTACCTTCTCTTGCATATGAGCTTGTTGATTTGAAGTTGACCAATTCTTCATGGCAGCTTGTAGTAGATCCCTTTGGCCTGGGATGGATAGTGATTCCCACATAGATATATTCACATTTGTCTTCTTCATTTGTTCAATGATGCTAAATGGGGATGAAACATCTCTTTGTTTCCCCTTAGCCTGCACATTCTTTTCTTGTACATGGGCTGCAACAGCTGGCATTTGAGTTGGTCTAAAAGGTGGCTTGGGTTGTCCTTGCACATTTGGAACTACATTTTGCTTGCCAACACTTTGTGGAGTGATGGAAGGTTGTGGATCACCTGGAGCTAATGACTTCCCTTCACCAATATTCCTCTTCTTTGACCGTGTGTTAGCTGCTACATTCTGAGAAATTGTTTGATTCATACCACAAAAATCTTCAGCCTACCAGTTCACAAGTGTAGTCTCATTTGGAGTTGTATTTTGCTAAGATGTTCCTTGTTGTTGGTTTGTTTCTTGACTCACCTCACTCTCAACGCCAGTTGTTGTCACCATCAAAGCTTGGTTCAAAGAACCATTGAAGCACATAGACTAGTTGTGAGGTTCATTGCATGGGAAACACCAATCATACTCTTGAGCTATATTATTTTGCACTGGCACTAAGGCTTTAGAGGTAGATGTAGCATTGGGGTTATAGGGCTGAAATGGTCTATTGGTAGGAGGCCTTACTTGATTTTGATTTGCAGCTGGATTGGGTGGCCTATTAGGCTGATATGGTTGCCTATTAGGCTGAGTTTGAGACTGGTAAGAAGGTCTAAAACTTTGGGCTTGCTACCTCTTGAGTGTAACCAGCTCATTGCCTAAATTTTGTAATTGTTTCATGACTTCTTGAAGTTCATTTGAGGCACTAGAGGATGAAGTAGAAGTTTCATTTGAACTCTGATTTCTAGGAGTGGGAATAGGAGCTAAAGTAGGTGCTTGACTAGTGCTTGGGTTTTCCAAGTTTGGATATAAGGGCATGGGAGGCCTAGGAGCCAGTTTACCAGCTTGGATCAAATAATTCTCAGCCCTAATGGCAATGCTATAAGCTGCAGGTATATTTGCACCTCCCATGGATTGGATTAACATAGAAATATCAAAATTTAAAGCTTTGAGATAGTATAAGAAAGCACCTTCAGCTGTTGGCCTTACTGTCACTGGAATTCTATCCCATGTCCTTTGAAATCTGAAATTGAATTCTGTTAGCTGCTCATTGGGAGCTCTCTTGATAGTTGTTAGTTATTCCAATAGAGACAAATTATCTCCCTTTTCTCCAAACTACTCATGGAGAGATATGCACAACTGGTTCCAATTTTGGATAGAGCCTGCCCCAAGGCTCCTGAACCATTGCAAGGCTTTCCCTTTGAATGAAGATGCCAAAAATTTGACATCAATTTGCATCTCAACAATCTCATGGATTGCACAAACATTAGCAATGTCTTTGACATGATCACCAGGAGTGGTCTGATTTTCCCCAGTAAAGTATGGGATGTTCTTCAATGCTGCAACTAGAACTGGATTTTGTGCATTGAGAGCAAGTGGGATGCTACCAGTGAAATTGACATAAGGGTTGTTTTATGCCATTCTGATTGGCCTGAGAACCCTTGTTGATTGGGTGAAAGGTCTACCAGGTGGAGGAGTTGATAGAGTTCTGTTTGGTGGAGATGGAGACCTTTGAATTCTTCTTCCCCTCTCTCTTCTTCCTGGGGATAACTACAGATACTCAGAAATCCCTCTTCTCTGGCCCTTGACCTTGTTTGGATCCTTCTCATGAATCTTCAGACTTGGACTGCTGAAACCAGTTGATTTTATCTCTTTGGAGTCGTCAGATGTGCAAATACAGGGCTCTTTTTAAGCAAGAAACTTACAACAAATGCACATCATCTTTGTTGTAATGAAGATGAAGACCTCTAAGGTCCCACAGGCATGCCAAAACTATTAGTGCAAATCAGCAGCACCCCTAGATGTTTTCTCATATTTCTAGTTTGATAATGGGCATCCAATGTGATTGCACAACATGGAATCTTTTCCCCAAGTGTGGGACTTGCAAAAATGGGAAAAAACTCTCCAGATTAAAGGTTGGTTCCTCTACTCCTCTGATCAGATGTATACATGAAATTTGTAGAGGTTTAACTCAAAATCCTACTCTAATTTCTGCCAAGGAGACAAGGATAGAAGAGAGAAAAGAAGATAAAACTAAAATAACAAGGTGATACACCAAAGGAGTGATGAACATCTATTTCTACAAATTGACACAGATTATAAAAATGCAACACAAATCATGCACAAATTGTTAAAATGTAATGAAGGATCATAATGAAGCAAACAACACAAGAAAGGATTGAAAACTCATTCATAGAGCTTGCATTGTCATTTCCATTTTTAAATACAGTGCATTACAACAACAAGGAGGTAAAAAACATGTTGCAGTCCTAAAAGAGGTTTGATATTCCACAAATTCACTTGCCAGGGTGAAGGAGGGAGCCTGCAAAACATAAAAATGTCCAACCCTTTACAAATGAGCCAAATTTGGCTTTTAACAATGAAAACCCGAGCCAAGAAAGAGAAACGGGGAAAAATGAACAGAATCATTCAACCACCAACCAAATCCATCAAAATAGCATGGGTACCCTTAAAATTTCATTCCCCAAGATTTTAGACCATGCTGGAGAAGAATGGAAGCCATACTGCATTAAAAATGGTGGTTGAATGTCAGTTCTGCTCTTTTCCCCATGCCAGAGGCGTTTTCTCATTTTTCTCTCACTAAAATCCACAAAAAAACAAAATTGAAGATTCCATCATGTAGAGGACTTCAATAGCTTTCCAATGACACCAAAATTGAGAAAAACCAAGGTCTGGATCGAAAGATATGCTCCTCTGAAGATTTAGGGCAAAATAGGGGTAAAAATCAGGTCGGCGGGCCGAAACCCAAAATTTTCCCCTTTTTTGGATTTGGGAAAAATTCCCCAAAAATCTCCACCCTCCACCACCTCGCTGTCACATGGCACATTCTTATTGGTCCACGGGTTCAAATGGCCATTTTAACACCTTTTTTGAATTTTGGAAAAAATTCCAAAATCGCTTCGTGCCCCGCCGCTCCGCTGCCACGTGTCATCCTCCTATTTAGCGCACAGGCCTAAATTTTTTTTCTTTCCTTTGCAGGCCCGTAAGAAAAAAAATTTTCCTTCATGCCCTTTTGAACACTTTGGAAAAAAGCCAAAAATCACCCCACACCCCTGACTTCCGCCAGCCCTCTAACACATGTCATCCTTTGATTTGTCTGTGGGGGGCGCTCTAAATTTTTCTTTCCTTTTTGGTGGGCCTGTGGGCCAATTCTCTCCTTTGCACTTTTTACAAATTTTGGTGAAAAACCAAAAATCACTCCACCCCTCCGACTTCTATCGACACGTGGTGCCTCCTCATTGGCACGTGCCTGAATCCATTTCTCTCCTTTGTGGTCCCGCTGGCAAAATTTCTCCTTTGTGCCCTTTTTGACCACTTTTCCAACTTAAACCCCGCCAGTCCGATCTTCGCCGGCCTTATGGACATGTGGTGGCCTCCTATTGGCGCGCGGGCCTTTGGGCCAAAAAATTTATTTGCACCCCTGCCGAGCCCTTTGGAAAAATTTCTAACTTGCCTCCGCTGACCCGCCATTCCACCACCACGTGGCACATTTGATTGGTTGTGGACCTTCCCAAGGAAAATTTCCCTCAAAAACTCTGCCTAGCCATAACTTGTAAAATACAAGGAGTTAGAACGAAAACTTTACCTTTCTGGAAAGGTGAGAAAATTCTCTATCTGATGAGACCATTTCTAGAAAATTTTGAGTGCCTAAAAAGTGAAAAAATTGACTGAGACACAAGGAAGGAAGGAATGAAAGAAAGTTAGTCAAAATAAGCAAGGGGCTTATTTTGGATAACAGGTTCCTGTGTAGGTAGGGGAGTTTGGGCTAGGATTTCATCTATGGAAGAGACAGGGAGCGATTGGGGAGAAATTGGTATGTCATCAAAAATAGCGTGGACCTCACAAACATTGCTATCATTGGTTGAAGCATCACCAGTTTGCTTGGAAGATGGGGCATGATTAGGGAATGGTTTTTTGAAGATATGTAGGTTTTGGTTGGCTGGTGCATTTGGGTTATCCAAGACTAGATCTCTATTGTCTAACATTTCTTGGATGATATTCTTGAAGGTGATGTAGTTACCATCACTATGACCTTTGAGACGATGATAGTTACAAAAGTCGTGTTCTTTATACCACGCGGGTGTGGGGCGATCAGGGTCAAAACCAGTGTATGGTTTTATAAGTGGAAGGGTAATGGAACCAGCCTTAATAAGTTTTTCCAAAATAGAATAATATGGTTCCCCTATTGGGGTGTACTTTCATTGTTCTCATTTGAACTGGAAAGTTTGGACAGGAGAGAGATTAGAAGAAGGTTTGGCTTGGTTTGATGGGTGAGAGGGTCCAGCCTTAAAAACCACGGTGTTGGCAGATCCTTTAGATTTTGAATAGTTATTTTGGGTTTTCAAATATGAAGAAGCATCATTCAATTTGAATGTGGTGTTTTTGTTACGTAGCTGAATTTTCTTCTCTTCAATAGCACGAATCTCCAATTTTCGTGCCATGGTGAATGCCTTGTCAAAGGTGCGGAAGGTATGCATCTGTAGGGTTGGTGAAATGTGTCTAAAAGAGATCTATGAGCTTAATTTGAGGTAATTGAAATGTGAGATGGTTAATTAGGCTACTCTAACAAGTGACAAAGTCCATGATAGACTTGTCATCATACTGTCTAAAGGAATAGAGATCAGTCATGGTGACTTTCTTGATAATGTTGATTGAGAAATGGTCTAAGAAGGCTTGGGCTACTTGATTAAATGAGTAGATGGAATGTCTGGGTAGCCCATTATACCAGTCTAATGCAGGTCCTGTTAGGGACATCAGGAAGGTCCGTAGGAGTAAAGCGTCATCATGGGAAATCAGGTAACACCCATGTTTGAATGACCGCAAATGTTGATGCGGGTCTTCTTTACTATTGAAGCGGTTGAATTTTGGCATTTCCCAATGTACAGGGTATGGGAAAATAGGAATGGATGGATGAATGGGCTCATTACAGATTTCATCGTAGGTGAGAGTATTGCGTGAGCCAGAAATTGATGTTTCTAGTGTCTGCATCCTTTCCATCATTAATTTGATGAGGTCATTGGTAGGTTGTGATAGAAGGGAACCTCCTGTGGTGTAATAGGGTTGGTGCTGAACATGTGATGTGGGTGGCATTCCAGTGTATGGTGATGTTGAATAAGAAGGTTGAGAATGGGGGACCAACATAGAGGGCATATACCCAGAATGAATGATAGGTGAGATAGGGGGTTGTTGATAATATGTATATGTAGGTGGGGCAGTCGAAGTGACTCTAGTAGCAATTGGGGGCAGAGACTGAGGGATGGAGAGGACAAGATTTTGGAATGGGGTAGGGGTCACCGACACCATGGGTGGTTGTGTTGCAATTAGTATATGTGAGATAATGGGTGCAGATGGGGTTATGCTCTGGGTGGTCAATGAAGGAACAACGGATACTACGTGTGTGATTGATGTTGTAGATGTAGCAGTCATAGCGGGTGTGGGGCCTAGCTGTGAAACCACTGGGGGTAAAGTAGGTGAAGGTACGTCGAACTAGTAGGGGTTGATGTAGGAGTGGGGACAAGGGCAGGAGAGATGGATACGGGCATGCCATATATCAACCAACCTGAGGAATCCTGAGTGGATGAGTGGGAAAGATAGAATTGTAAGGCTGCGGGATTCTGATCGAGGATTTGTGAGAACTCATCGTCACCTGTAGCAATGGTGGTAAGTGGGGTTAGATCCATGAATGATAGGATAGAAGGTGGTGAGGGACTAGGTGGGAGTGGTTGATGGCTGACATGGAATATAAGAGTGTTAGTTTGGCTGCAAGTCAACACCATGTGAATAAGTGTTGACCTAGTAAGACTGTATTCTCTAAATGACACAGAAAACAATGAGGACAATGAAAAATGAGGCTGGGAGGGTGAATTCAGTCAAGGTTTGGATTTTGAAAACCAAACACAAACACCAATGACAGTCAGGCTAACTGGTGATGGTTAATGGGGAAACGATGTCGGTCACACCAACTGATGTCAGTTACTATGGAAAAGCACCAGTTTTAGAAAGTGAAACAGGACTGATGAATGTGTAATGGGGAAACTGTGGATGACAAAAATATCAACATATGGGAATAGGATGGTGCCTTGAGGACCAAAAAAATAACAGAAGGAGTGATGAAGGCTATTCCAGGAAAAATAACTAGAAAACCAAAAGTTGACACCGGTTAGGTTTAACCAATGTGGATGAGATGTGAATTGATGACGGTCGCTGGATCGACACCAGTTACTGTGAAATGAGAGAGCAATAAAGAAACTAGGCTTTGTGAATTAAATTTAGTGAAGAATCAAACTCAGAAATCTGAGAATGAGAAGATGGGGCCCTGGACGCACTGAAACAAAGTCATAATACTCCAACTACGATGGTGGAGTGTGCAAGGAAGAAGAACAATGTAGATTTGTAGTCTCACACCTCAAAACACAAGTCAAGAGGAATGCTAAGAAAAAACACAATCCTAAAAGTGATTTTCTTATGTTTGTTTAGCTTATGCTATTTAGAACTGACCATGTGAATTCAGAATAGAATTTTTGGTTGGGAAGGCATCCTACGAAGAAGGATATCTAAAAGGTGAGGTTTCAGGTTATGTTATGGCGGGGGGTGCTCTCTGATAGGTGACTGGACAAAGATAACCAATTGGGGAGTACTTGTCAATCCTCTGATGTGTGATCATTGACAGGTGTTCCCAGGTAAGATGTCATTTAAGAAAATGGGTATATTTAGATTTGTGCAGTTTGGTAGAAGAAGAAAGAGAGTGCTTTCTATGGTTTAATTGTGTTAACCATCAGCTGGGCATGACTTCCAGCATATAGGTTGCCCTCATTTTAATGTGAACTAAAAATGCACTAAATCAGAATGCAATGCAAGTGTTTTAAAAACCCAAATCGAAATATTATTTTTGATGTAGCAAGTGATGAATAGGAAGAGGAATGCTCTTTCACTAATGCAATGCGAAAAGAAAGAAGAATGTGTTCTTTTTAAAGCTCCAAAAACATGATTTCTTTTAGACAATAAAGAGAGGAAGAATGATTTAGAGAAGAAAAATTAATGTGTAAGCTTTTTGAAGGGAAACAAACACACAACTTTCACCTAAGAATGAATAAATGCAACATAACCCCTGATGGGTCCCACCGGGAGTGCCAAAATATTTCACCGTTTTCTTTATGTTTTTTACGAAACAGATAGAGTTATGGGTTGAGGAGGAATACATGTTGTGTTGGTCGGTTGGAGGTTGATACGCACGTTCTAACTTCTCGATCCGATGCTAACTGTGAGAGCTTCCTTTTGGCTAGGAGGAACTACCTAAAATAGAAAACAAGACCACAAAATAAGAGTTAAACAATATATGGCAGTGGACTGCCTAGCATGTGCTAGATCCAGGAAGTGTGATACTCCCTAGATGGTTGTCAATCCACTATTTAAAACAACTTAATGTGAGAAATAAACAAAGTCCTACTCTAGTTGATATGATTTAGGTATCTCATTCAAATACAATAAGCAAATCTAATCATAATAGGCTAGGCTATAATCAGATCTAAATGGAGGGGTAATTGTCAAGGTACTGGGACTGATCAGGGTCAGGTTCTAGGTTGCTTAGGTCACTTGGATGAAGGTTCTTAGGTTCTGTTATTAGCAAAGGTATTAAACACAGAGACCGACATCGGTCTGGTATAACCGATGATGGTTTAAAAGGGAATGACGATGGTCATGGGTAATCAGTGTCGATAGGGTCAGGGTGAAAGAAACTTAATGGGATCTAGTTGTAGAGGTTGATCTGAGGTTAAACAAAGACAAAAGGGGGGTGGAGAGGTCTATGGGAATCTTAGGTATACTCAGAGATGTGTAACAGTTAGATATAGGTGATTTAATGGTGTGGGTGGAGGAATGGTTGAGTTTACAGGTAGGTAAATGGTAGATGATCTAGAGGATCCTCACAAAGAAACACTGATCTAAGATCTTCTCAGAATAAGTTGCAATCATTTTTAAAGCGTGGAGAATGAGAGTGTAAGTGGAAACTGATAACAATGGAACTTAATAGACTGAAGTAGAAATAGATGATGTTGGTTAAAAGTATACTTACTATGGTGCATGTTCAAATGGCTAGATGGTGATGACGGTTGATCAGAGGAATGATGTTTGGTACTGAGGTAAGTGCTTCCTCAGAATGTTACCGTGAGTGCAATACCTCTGGATCTGTCCTGGTGCTGGATATGGATGTCTGGAGGTACGAAAAGGCTCTGGTCCTACTTGTATGCAACTCTCTTCTCTTCTCCTTAATTCCAGAATGTGCCAACCTCTCCCACAAGGTTCCTAAAGTGAATAAATGGTAACCAACGATGGTTCTTGATTGACCGACGTCAGTTTCAAGATGACCAGTGTCGGTTAAGGTGGGATTCCCTAGGTTTACTAAAAATGGACAGATCTTGGCAATCACTTGGGCCAAGTTTGTTTTATTCTCGAGGATCAAAATGGAAGTTTCCCTTCTAATCAGTGGAAATTTGGTTAGAGGAATAATAAGCATGTGCTTTTAGGGTTAAACTAAATCTTAGCTCATTAAGGTAAGTGGGACTAAGTCTTAGTTAGTTATGTAAACATGCTATGAATAGGTCTATGGTGAGGTGTCTAGGTGAGGTATCTAAGTGAGGAGGAAATTAGTTTAATTAGGATAGTTAAATAATAAATATTGTGAGAATAGGTATTAATTTAATTGAAGTAATTGAATTAATATTAATGTGGGGTAAAAGGGGCCATGGTTAGAGGAACATGTTAAATTGGTTATTCGACCAGGGGCTAAGGGGAGTGTGACCAAATTTTGGTGTCTACAATAGGATTTTACCCCGCTCTGGTCTTTCATCTTTATCTTTTCAATCGTTAATTGATCTCTTTCATCACCCCATCGACACTCGAGGGGGCATCCTTCATTCTACTAACTTTTCTTCTACCCCTTCAAAATTTATTTGTTTGTGCTTGTCTACCATCTTTGAACTGGTGTCGCTTACACCTCCCCAAAGAAGGGCAAATGTACACACCTAGAATCTGCTTACACAATTTTATTACTTAAATTGCACTAACAACCTTCTCATCTTCTCCTCCATTCAATTAATGACACTTCTTCAATTAACTATTCTTCACTCCCTCTCACCTTGGTCAAATAACAACACTTATCTAGCTATGCGTCTAATTCACTCGGGATGCTAATTAATGACATTTTGATTAGTGATAATCCTCTTAATTAGCTAATTATATGATAATTAGGCCTTTAATCTTGCATTTAACCAATAAACCTTCTTATTGGCTAAATCCCGCTTCCAGGACTTCCAAAATCTATCCAAACCCCTTTCAGATGCTCTTAGAAAGCTTCCTAAGCCTACTTAGGATCCTTAATTAATCCTAAAAGATTAATTAGCTCCTAATCTAGTCAAAAAGTACATTGACTTGTAAAAAGACTATGTTGGCTTTACCTTTTATCCCACGTGCACTAGGATTCTAAACTCTCCCAAATGGAAACCTATAAATACAAGGTTAATGTCTCCCTCTCAATTTTACACCTTTACACCTTGATATTACACCTCACACACTTTGAGACTTTGGCAAACATCTCATTTGCAATAGCTAAAGCTAGAAGCATTTAATCTTGAGTCATTCCTCATTGTAGTAGCTTCTCCATCTTATATCCATTCCTTCAAGCTTGGTTAGTAGGATAATATCTAAACATGGTCTTGTAGCCATTTTAGAGAGATCTCTTCACCACTTAGAGCAAACAACACAAAAATGATTGCTTAGGATTTAACTAGGTTCATCATTATATTAAGTAATCTAGAGAAGTAGAGGTAACATAGTAATGTTAGTTTGATTCATGCATTATCATATAAGTTTATCTTATTAAGCTCTCATCTTGATGTTTATGATAGATTTAGTTATATTGTAGAACTGCTAGGTGTTAGTTTCATGTTATTTTCATAACTAATCTTTTCATGCATACAAAGACATGCAATAGAGATTCCTTTATTGAACACAAAAAAAGGGGAAATAAAACACGCAACAAGAAAGGGAAACACAACTTATAATGCCTATGGTACATGCAAGGGACAACCCACTTTCATTGTAGCACTTTTCTCTTTTGGAACATGCTACCCCTGAGTGGATAACATCAGATGATGATGCTTTACAAATCCATTGATTGGTTCAAGGAAGTAGCCTCCTTTCCTCAACTGCTTATGAAATCTAGGTTCTTTCATGGATTCCTGTATGTTCGGGAGGATTGAGCCTACATAACTATTCTAATGCTCAGAGCTTTTCCCACAAATTCTAATGTTCTTGCTATCTTGAAAATTGGTCTCAGATTGTAAATTGTCTTCTATGTTCATCCATCTTGTTGATTTCCCATTTTACATTTCACTACTAGCCCAAGGCTGATTTTTGATTGGATTGCTTGAATGCTCCAAGTTCTTCTCTTGCCCACATTCATGATTATTAACAAATTTTTCATATGTAGAATTGAGTTCATCCTTTTGTTCGATTTCATCATGAGATATTTGAGAATCAAATGAAGAATAAAACCTAGTTTCACACATATCTTGCATAGCCATGACATGAGCCAAGATATCAAGACTGAGCTCCGGATCCCCCGCTTCTTCTGTAACTTTCTAGATTTCCTACACAGATTCCTCCTTCAAGAATGCCAACAACTCACCTTCATATTCATTCAGAGAATCTTCATTTTGAAACTTGAGGAAACAATTTAGAGAAATTGAATCATCATCCCAAAGCTCATTAAATTTCATTACTTATTATGGAAAGCCTCATCTCCGAAGGGCTCAAAGACCTTAGTTTCAACCTTTTTATCATTTAGAGAACTTTCCTCTTTGAATGGGAAAGAGGAAACCTCACTTTCATCATTACATCCATAAACCATATCCTCATGAGAGATATTTGATTTTTCATCTTGATTTATTTTATCATGACAAATTTCTGAATCAGTTGAGGAGTCGGGATTAGATTCATACCTATCTTGAAATTTCATGGCTTGCATTAAGAGTTCAAGACTGAGCTAAGGATCTTTTGTTTCATCTGTAACTCTCAACATTTCTTCCAAATATTCTTCTTTCAAAATTTTCAAAGGCTTATCACAAATTGGCCTTTCTTCTTCATAGATGACATGATCAAGAGAATATTCATCTTCGAAGGGGAATGAGAACACCTCTTCTTCATGAACAAATGCATTGGCTGATTTTTCAGTTTGGAACTCATCAAGAATCACTTTGTCTTCTTTGTGTCCTACATCATTTGGTGATTCAGGGATATCCTCCTGTAATTTAAGATTTCTCCATGCTTCTTCATGATCAATACCCCATCAGAAAGGAATTTTTGGTCCTATCAAGATAGGAATTTCATCCTCCTCTTTGAATGTTATGAAATAATTCCTATTCTAGTTATCTTGGTACAAGATGTTAGCTCCTGGATCTCCTGACTTTTGCATTGTATATCTCATATTTTTCACTAGAAACAACTTTTCCATATCTCCCTTACCTGGAATGGTTGTGGAAGACCAATTCATCTGGATTTTACCTCCCAAGTCTCGACAAAAGCTTCTACTTAGTAACATTCCAAATGATGTCAGAATGTCTGCTACCAAGATAGACAATAACACCTTCTTTATTGGAAATTCAGCGAGAGACACATGTGCATCCTTGATCTTCCCCATAATTGGGACTTCCTTTGACTCTATGGAGTAATAAGAACCACTGACCCATGTCAAGGTAAGTCTGAGAGCATTGGAACTTTTATGGCCATTACATTATTAGAAGCACATGAATCTATTATACAATTATTTAATCGGTATCCTTCAATGAGAAGGGAGAGATAGAAATGATCGATCTTATCAGTCTTTGATGCACTCATAGCAAGCATGTTTTGTGATGGAGGAGTAGGTGGAATTGGTAGTAATCCTTTAGAATTAGGATTCAAAATATTGGGATTTGAACCACTACCCTTGATGTGATGGACAAGCTTGTCAAATTTTTCCAGGTGAGTCTGTAAATACTCATATTCAAAAAAATTCACTTTACACTTCTTCATATGTTCTATGATATCAAAAGGGGTATATGAAGGTGAGGTAAATTGAGAAGATGCTTGAAGAGAAAATTCTGATTTTGCAAGCACGCCAGAATCTCTTAAAGGACTAGCTCTCGCTGAAACAAGATTAGAAATAGAAGGAGCATTAAGAGACTTACTTGAAATAGTATATCATCTCTTGCTTGCCATGGGATCCAGTTTCTCCATTACAGACTCCATGGAGGGTGGAAGTGGAGATCCTCGACTGATTATTTTATTTTGTAGATCCATCACCTGAGGATCTTCTTTCTTCTTATTTTTCATAGTAGTGGAGGAAAAAACTCCTTTTTGATACCGAGAGCGGGTGAATACTGCACATAAGAAACTAGGTGCATCTTCTTCATATTCCTGAATACTAAACAAATCTGATTTTTGCATCATCTTCTTCTTCTTTGATCTCTAATACATTGTTGTCTTCACTTTCTTGTTTAAGTCTTTCATCTTCTAGGGTTCTGCAAATTACATTGATTGGTGGAGCTTCCAAGGCAATCCTTCAGGGTGCTCCTGTAATTCAGTTCTTGTTATGATTTTGATGGGATGTTTGTTGGGTGACCTCTCTCTTCAATATTTTCAATTCATTCGCCAATTTTTGCAACAATGAATCGATTCTCTCATCTTTGGGATTCTAGGCCTTATCCTTCATTGAATAATTCTTGATCTTTCCTGACAAGATGAGGTCATCTTCTACTTCAATGGAAATTTATTAAGCATGTTCCAAATATCTTGGTTGCACTCTTTGTAGAAAGAGACTCACTTTAGACATCTGGGCATTCACGAAAGAACCTTTTCAAATTATATGCAGTAGGATAAGCAATAATGGTAGGAATCTTGTTGATCAACTTGTTGAACTTTTTCACATAGTCTCTCATGGATTCTTGAGGTTCTTTCTTCATTTGTGTCAATTGAGCAAGAATGGCATGAGCATATTCCACTAGCTTGAATATAGCTTTGAAACTAGCTTTCATTTGAGCCCATCATGTAATGGGACCTCTTAATAGATGATAAAACCATTCTGCAGCAGAATCTTGAAGTGATCCAATGAACAAGTAAACAAAGACATCTTCATGAGAAACTCCTAACACACCACATGCAGTTATGAATGTAGCAATATGCTCATTTAGATGTTGTTTCCCATCACCTCTAAACTGGGGGAAATTTTTTCTTGAACCTCCAGGAAACTCATGGAGTGGTGGAGCCAAAGCCAATGGGCCAGTGTTTTGTCCCTAAGGGAGAGGTCCGTGTGCTGCCTTGTCAAGTTATCATTCTTCTTCTTCTTCTAAAAATTCTTCCCTAAATTCTTCCTCTGGTTTCTTCTTGTTCTTCTTCACTTGGGAATTCAATGTTCAACGATGGTTAAGAGATGGGAGAATCATGATGGTTTGCAGGAGGAGTATCAGTGGGATTTTGGATAGGATTTCCAGGAGTACCACTTGATGAATTGGATGGGGATGAGGCTTGAGAGAAGTAGTATGGATTATCCCTGAATTGTTCTTTCTGCTCTTGTAAATTTTCAAAGGAAAGATCAATAATTCATCTTAATCTATCTAATTTGGTATATCTTCTTTCAGTCAATTTTTTGCAAGTTTGGATTCAACTCATGGCAGATTAATGTTTACTCTTTTTGTGGGATTTTTGAATTTCATATTTCTATTTTTTTTTGTTTTTTGGAATGTTTTATTTTTTGGATTTTTTGGAATCAATATTGGGTGCAGATATGTTAAATCTCCCCCCACAGTGGGCACAAAAAACTATTGGCAAAATAATTTTTCACCAAGACAAATCAGGTTCTTTCACTAATGCTCTAGGACTAGGTCCCTCTACTTAAATGGGGAAGATCCATTTATTGAAAAAAGGGAAATATTTACACTATTATAACAACTAGGGGTGGTCTTTCAACTGGGGATCACACACAGTTACTTCCCTACACTTGTGGTGAAGTTCTTGTAGATACTACAAGGGAGGAAAATCTTGAGAGAGAGAGAGAGAGAGGTGTGGAGAGAATAACAAGGAGGGTTTTGCACAATAAATAATATAGCAGAGTTTATTGCTTAAAACTATAATATATCCATAATTTCAATGAGAAGACACCATTCACATATAAAAAAGAACAAAACACAAGAAGTACAAAGTCTTAATGCATAATATTTAACAAGTACATACTCATGGAGTGTAGTTTAGATGGAGAAGAAACATAAGCAAGAGAGAGAGAAATTTGATCACTTATTCCTAGAGAGAAATATGGGAGCTAGTAAACAAGAATAACTATCCTTTGAAATGAGGAGGATCTCCCAATTTATAGCTTTACAATGCAACCCTTCATATTCCCATGTGAATTTTTGACTTAAAGTGCAATCCTCAATGAAGAAAAATAATTTTAAGTGACTTAAGTCACTTTTTACAAACTTTCTTCTCAACAAAGAAATATAATTTTAGAGAG
This sequence comes from Taxus chinensis, assembly GCA_019776745.2. Lineage (NCBI taxonomy): Eukaryota > Viridiplantae > Streptophyta > Pinopsida > Cupressales > Taxaceae > Taxus > Taxus chinensis. The sequence continues at coordinate 883,308,653 of CM034150.1, forward strand.
AGAAAGAGAGAGTTGAGAAGCTCCAAGCTCGAATGAAGAAGGATGAAGAAGCTCCGATAGTGAATATGGTCTACTCCTGATCTAGATGTCCTCTGTAGTAATGCTCCTGATGAATAACTTTGACCCCTTCTACACTATGAGAAGCCTCCTCTTGAATGATCAATAATTGTAGCTTATCGGGTACACTGATAAGCCTCCTCTTGAAACACTTGATCAATAGACCATTGGAAGTAATTAATAATATCCTCATTCACTTGAACCAATATTTCCAAACTATGAATCATTGTCATGTCTTCTTGACCAACCACCCATATGAAATGAACTCGAAACAATTTGTCCGCACAATGCAATCATGATGATCTTTCCACATGTCACCTCGAGGACATAGTGACCAATGAAGTGTGAGGCTTGACACCTTCTAACTCTGAGAGGGGTGAAAGGGAGAGAGATGGGATGTAATTTCATTCATATTATGATCAAGCACTGTGCACGAGATGAAGCAAAATGCCCTTCGGGGCCAAAATACACATCGAGACCAAAACTAGGACCTGAGAGGGATTCCCTTCCACTTGGGTCATGAATCAACTGTCAAGCCTCTTGCAATCATGAAATTATCCCCCTTGCTCCAATGAGGCAAGATCCTAAGACTTGGCCACGGTATGATGCAAAGGATAAAAATAGCCATGTGATTTGGAATAGGTAACCATTTACTTTGAAAGAATCCCTGGTGAAGACATAATGACGATTGCTATCATGTTTCTCATTATGAAATATTTCATACAATCCAATTGAGTTTTTTTAAATCAAAAATACTCCCACACATGCTAACAAGTATATGAATGAGCTTTCTTTATGGAACCCTCTGCTTTGAATCATGGAAATTCACGTGCTCCACTAAAATTGAAACAAGCCTATTTTTGGAGTTTTGAAGCTTCATATTGTATTTTTATGATCCCATTATCCTTAGTAATTGATAATAATGCTATGGTGCAAATAAAAATGGATTTCGCAATCGTTTTCGAAAGCCCATAAATTTGAGTGCAATTTGGTGCTACGAGCTACTGATTTTGTAATTCAGGAAAATTTTGAGCAAATAAAATCCAAATTTAATGAAAATCAATTTGTTGGAAATTTAATCCCAATATTAATAAGTTCTCCAAATTTGGTTGGATTCCCTTGTCGGAATCAACGGGAAATTGGAAAACGGGTTTTGGATATGAGAAAAGCTTGGTAAATTGTGGAAATGGGAAAATGGGCAAATTTTCAAATGATCACTCCATGAGAAATTTAACTTCATTTGATCTCAACTATGGCTCATTTTCAAGCTCTTGGGGAGAGGAATGGATGCTCCAAATTTCAAGAGATTCTCTAGTGGGATTTGAGAGAAATAGCTAGATAAAATTTACAAGAGTATGGGGTTTTGAGTGGATTTTGGATCTGCATAAGTGTTTTTTTTGTTTATTTTGATTTATTCAACTTTATATCATGGTTAGGGGTTCAAAACAATGTATTTGGTCATAAGAAATATCCCTCCAAGTTTTAGATTGATTCTTAGTGAGATTTGAGAGAAAATTGTCTTGCAAATCTTAATTTTTCCAAGTGGTCAAGCCAAGTTTAGCCAAAAAACACGGTCATTAATATATTTTTCATGTGGATTTCATAGGTAATAAGTGATGGCTCATCTTAAAATCATTCGTACTAGGAATCTATGGTCTAAATTTGGGGGAAAATAGAGCAAATGGCTAGGAGTTATGAGCAAAATATGATCTTGGAAGCTAGGGCATCAAAGGGAATTTTTTGGTTGTGTTAATGATCATACCAGTTTGGAAAAGAGATTTAATGTCTTCCAATACACTTTATATTTTATGTTTTGAGTTTTGGTATAATGGAGGCAAGAATGGATGAGTTATAAGGTGGGAGATGGAAAGATGAAGCACATGGTGGAGTGTGAAGGAGGGAAAAATGGAGAGGTGGAGATTTGAAAGGCCCATACACCATAAACACACTTTTTGGTTGCACATGCACTCCAAAAATTCACCCAAGCTTCATGGTTGAGTTTTTTTTGCACCATCCACTTGAATGGGCGCAAGAAATACCATGCACATCACACCCACAAACCTCTTTTCCTTTATTTTTCACTTGAGTAGCATGCATGTATGTGATGGTAATGAGCCAATAGGATCATGACATACTTTTGGGGTGCATGTGCACCTCAAAAGTGCACCTAAGGTGCATGGGGGTGAAAAATTGTATTGGAGGAAGATATGGGGGCCCACCACAACTTAAATACTTAAACAAGTCAAAAAGTGCATCTCCAAGCCTTTTTGTTATGTTTTGATGTTGGGGAATTGATCAATAGGATTAAGGCACACTTTTTGGGTACATGAGAACCTCAAAAGTGTGCCAAATGGTGTGCCTAAGCACTTTGTGCATGCTCCGGAGCTTGGTTTGGACCCTTGATAGGCTCCTAGATTTACTTCCTTCACCCTAGGCTCAATTTTCCATGGATTTTGGTCGTCCAATGTATCAAATCACATGGAAAAGGTCCAATGAATCCAATTGACATGTTTAGAAATCATGAAAATGTGATCTTTAGAAATTTTTACATGTAACCTCTCCTTTGCCTCAGGTGGTGCGCTAGTGACCCGAAGTGCAAAAATAGTTTTCGACTGGTGTGAGACAAAATGACTTATGGATCCTAAAGAGTATTTAAAATAACCCCTTTTGATATTTTGACAGGCTTCTAACTCCACTAGATGTGTAAAGAATCTTTTGTGCAAGAATATTGTACAAAAGAGCCACCTTGCATCAATGTCTAAATAATTTCTCCCTTTTGATGTTCTCAAATATTTATCATAGTAAGTCCATTATGAATTAAGATCCAACAGATTTCCAATGCCTGGTGTATGAGCTCGCAAATCTTCACGAGGCTCCTGCAACATTCTATTGAACTTGAGTCTTCAACACTACCTATACGCTCATTCTTCCCATAATGCACTTGTGAGGAAAACTTTCCCAAGGCCATTCAAAAGCCTCCAAAATGCTTCTAAAATCATGTCATCACAGAAAAAACTTTGATACCTTTCTGATGACTTTGACGTGTTTAATGGAGAGAGAGTATAAGTCCCATATGTGGGAGTAGTCTATCATCAATTTGATCCCCTCATTCTTGCCTGCATATCTTTTCTTTGGTCTTGCTTCATAAAATTTATTTTATTTAATCTATGGAAATAAAAAAATGCATTTACTTTCAGTAAAGATGAAATCCTTCTTAATTCTGTTTAATTGAAAAAGCTATCATGGTATCGTCATTGTTTATGCATATTTAAGCACATGCAGAGAAGGTGGTCATTGAGTTTCAACACATGCTAGATTTGTTTCATCATTGGGGAAGTGCTCCTTACACCACGATTCATGTGCCTCCTGATCAACCTCTATAAGGTTCTTTGCCAGTGGTACCTATACATCGACCTAGCTAATCTAAAAACCACTTCTCCAATCCTCCTCCTTAGCGAGTGGGTTGGAGCCCACCATCAGATGACAAGTCTTCAGATAACTTGCCTTAGCGGTCCTTTCTAGTGTAGGGAAGTGTTCAAATGGTCACATTTATGTCGCTTGGATGGGGAGTTATTGTTTAATTGGATCCTATTAGTGACACTCTTTATGGAGATGGGTGGGTGACACATGATCTTCCTTCAGATGAATCTCTTGCTTGGGGTGTGCCTCTCAAGGATGATCCATCAACACCTCCTCCAATTTTGTTGTACATGTTTGATTTGTCACACTTGGTGTTTTGATATGTAATAATATATTTAACCATATATTTGTTGACCATTTTTATTTTCTGGAATGGTTAATACTAATCAACCACCTTTTATTATAATTTATTATAATATTTGTTTGAAGTAATATATATATATAGTTAAGTTGTAATTTAAAATATATATAAATTGATAACATAAAACAAAAATAATAACAAGCACTTTAAAATTGGACCAAGTACATGATTATGTTAAAATGTAAAATAATAGCTTAATCTAATGCAAGTTTACAGTAAATAAATGAAGACTGAAATATTGAAATAATACCCAAGTAAACTAAGCTAGAAAATATGAAACCATAATGTGTAAAGAGGGTTAGAAGAGTCTTAGTTGATTCGTAGAGGTTGATGGACTGTGTCACAGTAAAGACCGACTGAACAGAAATGGAGGACCATCACACAGAAGCTTGGAAAAATGTAGATTTGGTAGATTTGACTGGATGGGGGTGCCTAGGGAGGGATAAGGGTGCCCTAGTCTGATTTCTGGATGCCTTGGTCTATGTAGATGCTCTGAAAACCTCCTTTGAGGTGTCGCAAGAGGTTTGCACTTGTTCGCCTTTTATCACTGAATTCCGTTGGATGTCTCTATAAATATAGAATGAATGAATCACCTGCAAAACCCCAAACAAAGCATCAAAACCCTAAAAAGAAAGATGTAAATGAAGGGGTTTGATTTTCCTCAACTGCGAAAATGATGGAATTATAAATGAGTGTTTCACTACATCTTAGACCCAATGTAATTTTGTGTGTGAGGAATTGTGCCCTAAGTTGCTCTTATGTCAGTTGCACATGGATATCGAGCAAGTAGCTATATGTAGAATGTAATAAATGTGTGCATGGAAACAATATACTCCCTCCTATGAAGTGTGATGCGGATGAACCGACCTTTTGTCCCTTATGATGGAGCTAGATGGATACAAATGAAGCTATAAATGCCTTTGATGGATGCAACTTTAGGTGGAGATAGTAGATGCTTAGTGATTGATCCCTTATTATGATCACATAACTTTGTATTTATATGATTCCCTTGAATTTTGTAATTAACCCTGAAAAGGCTGACTACCAAAAACATAATATGCTCAAATGGTTAGCAAGGACCTAGAAAGTGTGACCAAAGTACAAAGAGGATAAGGGTGCCCAGAGGGGATGGGGGCGCCTAGTGTTGGCATCCTGGCTAGGAAATGGTGTCCTAAATGACAAATTTCGAAAGGTGAAAAGATAGACTGAGCAAGTAAGAGTGCAAGACTGAAAGCATAAGCATAAAGCAAAGAAAGGTGGCCAAAAACATGGGTTAATTAGTACTTTTCTTATTTATGAATCATGTAAATAGTAGTATGTAATCGAGACTAGATAATTACCCAAAGTGCGTGATTTTGTGTCTACAGTACACCAATTGACTACTTTTTATTATAAATTATTGTAAACTTTATAATTTTATTTTAAGTAATATAATATATTGATGAGTTCCAATTAAAAACAAACAAACTAATAATTTACAAAGGCGAAAACAATAGCTCGAGAAAAATACTACCCAAATTTATCTACTTCAAATTCAAAGAAAAAATGTTGATAGCACAATTAAGGACTAGTTCACATCATCTTAGGTGTGAAACCGAGATATGGACATCTTCTTATTCTAAAGAAGAGTAAGGAGAAAGAATGTGCATGTTTTGCAACAAAAGGATAGTGAAAAATGAATTAAACTACATCATGAAGTGCACAACATATAATGACATCCATATCATGAGGGAATTTTAAAGTAGACAACCTACCATCTTTGTTTAAAGAATAAAGACTTGTCAGAACAACGAATCTCTTGGTCAGGATCCACAACATGAAATACAACGTCAAAAAGGCAATGAATTCTATACAAAAATGTTATGACAACACTTAATATGGCTTTATACACTCCAATTGTAGCTTTAGGTCCCATAAATTACTTCGTCTCACAAATGTTATTAAAATCATTCAATTCAAATGAATCTGACTTACTCTTTTTAATTTCAACAATCTATGGTTAGGTAATCGACTTCTTTTTATTGGCTAATAGGCCTTCCTAATGTAGATTTTCTTGGTAATTATTCTTTGATCATCATCATATATACTTAAAAGGACAATTAGAAAGTTAATTATGTGTCACTCAAGGGAAAGTAAATAAGTTAAAGGTTAATTTTTAACTAATGAGGATTGTATAGCTAGAATGAGAGGTGGCTGATTAAATTCCCATGTCTCCTCACTTCATGCCAGTAAAATATATAAATAACCATGTGATGTTTGTTACCCTACAACGTGACTCTCTCTCTTCCTTGTTAGCTATATATTTTCATCCCACAACAATGTTACTCCCATAAAGTTATTTTCTTCCTTTTATTCCTTGTTTTTTTGGTTCTTTTGTAAATATTTGATAGTCCACCAGAAAATATGAGATGCTCTTTTTCTTATAGTGGTTTGTCTTCATGTTTATGGTTGGTAGCAACTATGAGAAGATCATAAATTTAGGAGGAGATGTGCCAACAAAGGAACCTACAACTCCCAAATTTTCATATTCCTTACAATTTGCATTAGCACTCCTCGTTGTTTGTGTTTTCATTCCCATCATGTACTATTTCCTACGTAATGCACACACATCTAATTATTCATGTTTCTACTTCTCTCCTGACGTAGAAGAGGGGTCACATTCTCCATCAGGTTAGGGCTCCACATCTCCTAGTACTTGTTCACCTTCTTCGCCCCCCTCTTCTTTAACTCATGTCCTCCACCATGCTCAGGTCATGAAAGCTATCACTCATCCTATTTTAAATGTTTTGGACAGTATAAATCAAAACTTATTCCTTATTTTGCATAGGTTCCTGAGGTTCAAAATCCCACCTGTTTTTTTTCTTAGTGGTTTCCATCGATCCATCCATCTATGCAATGAAAATGTTATGCAATTTTATCGGTTTCTTCTTAATACCTTTGTCTTTTTATAGTTTCATTAGTTAATACTACACTGATGAACAATGTCCATTTGATATTGGGGTGATGAACTCTACTCCTTTTGATCAATATATTTGGAGGCCTGATACATGGAAACAAATTGTAATGACAGATGCCACGTCTTTCATCTTAAAAATAACATTATCAAGATGATTTTTCTGAGTTAGTTTTGTTGATATTTTTGTAATATTTCATCTGAATAATTAAATGGCTTAAATGCATTTTGAATAGGCTTTGAGAATTTATAAATTATAGAAAATTAGTGTATATATGAATAAATGGTCGATAGGCCTTTATCAAGTTAACTTTTTAAAAACAATTGTCTTCTTCTTTATGGTCATCTTCATATTCTTTATTATTTTAAATTGATTTTCCAAATTTTATTAATCAATTCTTTCATTCCTGTAATTTTTTCTACAACCTTTCACTTCATTTTATTGTTTTTTAATAAGACCATACCAATTAAATTCCTTATTATATTGGAATTGATAATCAAAAGAATGGAAAAATCTTCCTATGTATGCAAAATTCATGAGCGCTTAAGATTTTCTATCACATGTGGGTCATAAAGAATATCAGTGCAAAGCAAAGAAAACATTTCTAAAATATGTGAGGAGTGAAGAAAGTTGTATAGAATCCATCACATGATAATGGAAGTGCTTGAAGATAATGTTTGTGAGATTCGTCCCACTAAAATTAATATGAGGGAAAGCAAATTCATAAATAAATTTACAACAACTACTAGAAGGAAAAACTTCATAATTGTCAAATCTAGATGAGATATATGTTAGGCCCCTAAAATATTGGCCAAGTACAAGAATGTGCGTAGGCGCGCAAGACCTATTTAAAGAAAGAAGTGCAAGGAGAAGCACACAAGACAAAGCAAAGGTTTTGGGACTTAGCCATATTTGGCGTATCAAGTAGAACACGAGAAAAGCATGACCCGACTGTGCATGTAGAATGGATAAGGTGCCAGCCTGGCAACTTATTGCCCACGAAAGGAATATACCTTGTGATGGAAGATTCTAGAAGACCATCATTGCAAAGAGTGGAGAGCTCAATCCTGAAGAAGCATGCTCCCATGGAGGACCACCTTGGACACTTGGAAACGGATCTACAACTCCTCGTGAAGGCTTGAAGATGTTAAGGCTATAAATACAAGCACCCACCAGAAGAAAATAGATATAGAAAGAAGAAGAGGCGAAGCCATGCAGGAATATTGTGAGATCTCTAGAGGTTGGGTTTAGAGGATCTGTAGGACTACATTGTACTAAGGGGATGGGTTTTGAACATTTTTCTTTGTACTATGAAGGGCCTAAATCTAGCTCTGATGCATGATATTGATCTGCATTATCAAATGAATCTGTGATTGCATGAGTTATTGTAATATGGTTATCAACATGCTTAATATGAATATATGTGTGGTTCCAGTTATACTACATGGTTATAGGTATATTTCATATGAGTGGGTGTAAACCCTTGTGCATTTCTTTTCTGTTATAATTCAAATCTATGTTCTGTAATGCTTTCCTTAGATAAATGAATGCATTGGTCTAGAAGTCGTTCTGAGCTCTAAGATGAATGTACGGTTCCTTCCAATCTATTCCATTAAGTTTCTGTCGCAAGTAATGCATTCTCACACAACTCACATAAAGGAGGGACTTGGCACCCACGCGTGCCTCGGGTGAGCACCCAGCACCCACTGGTGATAGGTTGATGTGCATGGGATTTCCTTGTTCTTTGGGAAGGGCTTAAAAATGACTACATATTGGTTCCATTGACGGGACCTCTTTTCAAAGTTATTATGAGAAATGGCATGCGTTTTTGTCTTTGTGATGTGTAATGACAGAACACCTGACTTTAGAAAGTGTTGAAACATGGTTCAAGAGCACGGAGGATGAGTTTTTCTCAAAGATTCAACATTGGGCCTGAGTTTAGTATGCGTGGATGGGTAGAAGAGAACCTATACAATGAGTTGTATGAGACATTCTTTTGTTCCTTCCCAGTAGAGCTATATGAATGGCTCTCAGCATACGCATCCAGATCATATATCACACGTGTGGACCCAAGATGACTATCAGAGGCTGCAGGATGTAGATCTGATGTGGACACGTGTTATTGATCACTGGTGGAAGAGGGTGTTGACTAGCTATACTTTGGAATACGCCATTTCAATGTATTCTTGCCTAGAGATCATTGAGTTTGAGTTTCTGAGGGATCCTAGAGGATCATTTTTATGTGTTATCCTTTGGCTATGAAGATCTTAGTCATTACTTTGGGTTTAGAAGCATTCCCCATGGCCGGCTAAGCTCTCCAGTGCTGGGAAAGGAAGCTAGGCTGGAGGAAGATGGAGGACGTTGCAACTAAAAAGAAAAGGGAGGAGAGACAACTCAAGTATAATGAAGCTCATGAAAGGGAGATGACTAGACAGCGCGAGGTGGCAAGTGTGATGGATCTATGGAGGTAGACATTGCGAAGAGGGTGTTGAAGTTCACGCAGAGGATATGGAGCCTGAGTAGTCTATGCTACCCCATCTTGGCAAAACATGTAAGAGAAGCCCCTTCAACTTCTAATGAGAGTTTGTCGCGTGGAAAAAGAAGAGTCATTAGCATGCATCTGAACCCACCTAGCGACCTGATCCCTGACACTTGGTTTTTCACATCTAGGGAAGAATATTGTTAACCTAGCTGGTATCAGTGGAAGTGACCAATCTATGCCCAGGAGATATAATTTCTCATTTGGGACTTCTATGGTTGCACATACCATTCTAGTGTTTGGAGGAAATTTTGGACAAAGTACAGATACACAAGCCTTCGGTCTCACATCTGGGAGTGGCATGGGGTACACTATTAGTAGTGGGACATTATCATAGACTGTCGACACACAGTTCAGTGGAACTTTGGGAACCCTTGGCATGACCACTTCAGGACCTGGTGGATCCGGTGGATCTAGTGGGTCACGAGGAACATGACCTGTGGATCCAGTGGATCTAGTGGGTCAAGAGGAACAGGACCTAGTGGACCCGGTGGATCTAGTGGAGGGAACAATGAAGGAAACACCAAAGGAAACCAAGGCTCTAGCTCAGGAGGACAAAGACACCAGCCACCCCCTAAGTGTTTTTTGAGATGTCTTTTCACTTACCAGACTATAGGGGTATTGAAGATGTTGCAAAGCATGTGCACAAGTGTGAGTTACTATGGTGCGTGAAAGGGATCACTAGCCCAGAGTGAAAGGCAAGCCAGTTTATAACTACATTACAAGGGTGCGCGTATAGCTGGTATAGGAAGTACGACCCCCATCAAATGGTGGTGGATTATACAACGTTGAAAAATGCTTTCCTCACAAAATTTCATATTCCAGAATTCGAGCAGAAGAGCATCAACACCTTGAAGGAGATCCAGGGAATGGAGAAGTGTGTAGGAGTATGATGCATGGTTTAAAACTCTCTTGTCCAAACTATCATATGACATCCACCCCTCATATCATGCTCAATGGTTTCTTGGAGGGTTGATCACTCCATTTAGGAGGGCATTGTCACATAAAATGTTCACTAACCCGCACGAGGCTTTAGAGGTTGCCTTACACACTGAAGCTGTTGGGAGTGTGGATATTGGTGTTAGTCTGTTCTTGGAGGCCCAAATCGCTGCAATGGTGAAGAAATTAGAGAATCTCTCTAAAAACTCATTGCATGAGGTCTGTAGTGGGCTTTGGTGTATAGACTGTGAAGTGGAGGGTCATGTAAAGGATAGTTTCCCTGGAAGTTGGTGTGTGTTATAGCAGTAGACTATGAGATTTCTTCCACGGGGATCATGATGCAAGTAGATTCCCTCTACTCCAACATGCAATCCACAAGAATGTTTCTTGCTACTGCAAGATATGCACCTCTACAACCCATGATACCAAGGACTATAGACTGATTGATCAGATCCATGATGTTATTGATTTGGGTGTGTGCCAGACTAGCCTGTTGGCAGTTCTAAAGATGATGACCGATGTTATGAAGAGCGCGCAGATGGAGGGGTGCGTGGAAGAGGTTTTCATGGAGGATTTTATGGTTGTGGTAACCGCAGCGGAGGGAGAAGTGAGTTCTCGCATGGGGAACATGTTATAATTGTGGATCTACAGAGCATTATAAACACGAGTGTCCTGATCTACTACAATGCTCATGGTGTGGGAAGAAACACAAGTACAAAGAATGTCTGAGAACTCTATGAGCATATAAACCAGAAGCACCGAAAAGATAAGGGCATTGCTATGGTGACCGTTAAAAAGGCCGACTCACAATGGATGCCAAGAGTGGTGCATGAGTTAGAACTAGAACCTATACTAGTGACAACGCGTGCAGAGGCCTCGCGCATTAGGGAGATGCCAAGACCAAGGACATTAGTTTCCAGAGAGGAGATGCTATATGGGAAGTACCCAGACCCTGCCCATCAGAAAGAAGTATACCAGGAGACTATGGATGTGATTCAGAGTTTACAGGGGAAGATATAGTGTCTCAAGGAACAATCAAGGTAGGTAAGGCAACGAAAGGATAACGAGGTTCCAAGAAGTGACCTGGATGAGGTCAAGGAAGTATGTAAAATGTTGAGGCAAGAGAATATTATTCCCTTGCTGGGAGAATGGTTGAGGGAGAAGGTACCATACACCGGAGCAGAGTGTGAGAGACAGGTTTTGCATGCAAACCTTTCTCCACACAACCTTGACTATGATAAAGAAATTACTCTGAATGCGGTTGTTGATGGATGGCTCTTGAGCAACATCCTCATCGACATGGGAGAAGAGGTGAATGTTCTTACCTTGGATACATAGCATCAGATGGGAAGGCCCACATTCCAAGCCATCTTCAAATGTGTTGTATATGGCTAACAAGACTAAGGAAATGCCCATTGGAGTCCTGAAGGATGTAGTTATCACCATTCAAGGGGCCAAGTTCATTGGAGACTTTGAAGTCTTGGAACTCGCCGAGGCAAACAACTTTCCAGCATTGCTTGGGTGCCCATGGTGTTACAAGAATAATGCTTGACATAAGGTTTAACAAAGGATATATCAGTTTCAAAAACAAGGAAGAACGGGTAATCATCCCTTTGACGGATGGGAATTTGGCGCCCTACCCAGATCCATTAGGAGAAGAAGTCCTTAATAGAATCTATGTGCGCTCCATCAGAGATCCTGAGGTAATTCACCCCATAGAAGGGGTCATTCAGTTCGAATACGCTTAGTCTGTGAGTGATACCACTAGCGTAGCATGTGACAATTGGGCACATGGGACCTATGAGTTAATTGGGTGACAATTAAAAGGACCGATCACAAGGGTGACAAAGGCGCACTTCATTCAAACACCTAGGAGGAAAGAAGTTTCCTAACTACTCGGGAGGGGCATTCCCTGATATTTTCCTACACAAAATGGAAGCTCAGTGGATAAATGAGGATGAAAGAAGAAGAATGCTCAGTTATAACCTACTCGGGACTGCAACATGTTGGTGGGCTACACATCGGGAGAACCTCCTAGAGTGGCACAAGGTAAGAATCACACTCTCTGTAAGGTTTTCAAGAAGCAACGCGCCCATGGCTATACAAGACTACCATGGGAAAGAAACCACTTCGTTTCATATCCAAGCATGCGAGGAAGCCTGGATGGGAAGTGTAGAAGCATTACCACCTTCGTTGTGGGTACACAAGTTGTATTCCACCTTGCAAGGTTGTGCGTGCACATGGTACATTCATTTGGAGATGCATCGTCAAACAGGTAATTGGAAAGAGTTGGTGGTTGACCTCATTCAAGCATTTGAGTATAGAAGCACCAAACCATCAGTGGATAAGGCATTGCAAATAATCAAGTGCCTTATAGTAGGAGATAGTGCCATGGTTGAGGATAGGTTGCTGGAATTACTGGAAAAACCTAATATGGATATGCGCCTCTACGAGGAAGAATCAGAGGATGTACATTTTGAGCACGCGTGTATGGAAAAATAAAAAGGAAAATTGGTCTATGTCATTGACGGGGAAGAGATGGACACATTGGATGTTGATCAATCGAAGGGCACACGCGAGGTCATTAACAGCATTGATGAGTGAGCACATGCCTACCATGAGCCCTTGAAGACAAAGAAGGTTAACATTGGGATGGAGGATGAACCTAAGGAGGTTATCATCGGCAACTATTGGTCAGAAAAGGAAGTTTCAAAGATCATTGATCTGTTGCACGAATTCCAATATTTGTTCCCTCACAGGTACCATGAACTCAAAGGCGTCCACCATTCCTTGGGAGAAATGAAGATCAAGTTAAAAGAAGGTGCATGACCTGATTCGGAAGAGACCTTATCGAATGAATCCAAATTTACGAGTACGAGTTAAGGAAGAGATAGACAAAATGATAGTGTCAAGTATCATTGAGGCAGTTGAAGAGTCAGAATGGATAATCCCAATGGTTATCAGCATCAAGAAGGACAGGAGGATCAGGATCTGTGTGGACTATAGGGACCTAAATGCAGTATGTATCATTGATCCTTTCCCTACCCCGTTTATTGAAGAAATCTTAGAGGGAGTGGCAGGGTGCATGAAGCCTACTCCTTCATGGATGGATTCTCAGGGTACCACCAAGTACAGATTACAAAGGAAGACCAGAGAAAGACAACTTTTGCCACTAAATGGGGAATTTTTACCTACACAATCATGCCTTTTGGGTTGAAGAATGCGCCTGTTGTGTTCTTGCACATTGTAGTGCAAGCCTTCCAGGACTTCATCCATAAGTTTCTTCAGGTCTATTTGGATTATTGGACTGTATATGGTCTCGTCAAGGACCATTGTGATAACTTGAGACTAATGTTTGAAAGGTATCAACAGTTGAGGATATCCCTCAACATCAAGAAGTGTGTCTTTGCTACCCCATTTGGAACCTTATTAGGGCATATCATATGCAAAGAAGGCTTACTAGTGGATCCTGCCAAAGTTGCAGTCATTGTTGGTTTGGGGGAGCCTACTAGCCAAAGCATCATACGTGGATTCCTTGGACACACTGGATATTACAGGAAGTTCATCAAGGGGTATGCTAAAATCATCGTGCCCTTAGAAGAATTGTTGAAACATAAAAGTACCTTTCATTGGGGAGAGGTGCAGCAGAAGGCATTTGACACTTTAAAGGAAAGGCTTGTAACGGTGCCTATATTACATTTCCCTTCTTGGGATAAGCCTTTCCATGTGCACGTAGATGCCTCAGGGATAAAAATGGGGCAGTACTAGCACAACCTGGAAAGGAATTTTTGATCATCCCTTGAGCTTTGCAAGCAGGAAATTAACACCAATAGAACAAAATTACACAACTACTGAGCGTGAAGCATTGTCAATGATCTATGCGCTACATAAATCCAGGCAGTATCTGTTGGCAACACCCTTCATATTCTACACAGATCATATGGCATTAAAATACTTAGTCAACAAACCCATTCTACAAGGGTGCATATGTCGTTGAGTCCTCCTATTTTAGAAATTTGAATTTACGGTGGTGGTAAAGCCGGTAAAGAATAATTTAGGGCTTGACCACTTGTCAAGGATTGATTCAGGAGAGGACACGCAAAGCATTGAGGAGACCATTACAGATGCACAACTATTTAGATTATGGCATGCACCCTCAGACTTGGAAGATATCACAGTGTTCTTAAAGAACAGGTGTGGCGCCAGAAGGGATGAGGGTTATGGAGAGAAAGAAGTTGGCTATACGTGTCACACCCTACATGCTTATTAGCAGAGATCTATACAAATTAGGTCGTGATGAGGTTCTGCACCGATGCATGCTAAAACATGAGCACATTACAATTATGGAAGAAGCGCATGGTGGGATTGCAGGAGGACACTATACGAGAAATGCAAGTGCGCGGAAGATTCTGCTCATAGGGATTTGGTGGGAAACCATCTACCAAGATTGTATTGAGTTTTGCAAGACCTGTGACCATTTCCAGTGCCTTGGAAAACCTGGGAAGAGGGATGAAATGCCCTTACGACCAATAGCCAGCACAGAACCATTTGAGAAATGGGCCATCGACTTTGTAGGACCAATCTCACCAACGGCGCGAAGGACTGGTTTGCGGTATATCATCACTTGCACTGATTATTTAACATAATGGACAAAGGCAACATCTACAAAGGATTACACCACAGCGATACTGCTAGATTCTTATGGGAAAATATAATCAATAGATATGGTTGCCCTTTAAGTTTAACAAGTGATAGGGGTACACACTTCCTCAATGAAATAGTTAGAATCCTGTTGGTAGAATTTATGGTGGCCCATCACAAGACTACCCCATATCACCCTCAAGTAAATGGGACTGCTAAGGCATTTAACAAAATACTAAGTCATACTTTAACTAATATCTGTGACGTCAGAAGACAGGATTGGGATGATAAGGTATCAACCATCCAATGGGCATACAGGACAACCTATAAAAGGTTGAACAAAGCCACACCATTTCAATTAGTGTTCAGCGCGGAGGTTGTTTTACCAGTTGAATTCATGTTACCTTTGCTGTGTATAGCGCACACAAGAGGTTTAGCTGATGAGCAAGTGCTAGAGGAAAGAATTGATAAATTAATGTAGTTGGACGAAAGGCAATCACTTGCTAGGTGGAGTCAAAGGACAGAGAAAGCAAGATAAAAAGCATGGCATGATCGTCATATCAAGAACAAGAAGTTTGAGGTTGGGAAGTTGGTGTTATTATATGATTCCAAGTATCTGTGCCATACTGGGAAGTTGAAAGTCCATTGGTTGGGACCTTACCTCATATCATACATTCTTGATTCAGGTGTTTGTCAGTTACAAGCGTTGGATGGGACAAGGTTACCAGGCCACTTCAATGGGAGTAGGCTTAATCCCTACTATAAATAAGTCTTCTTGGTGTTTGTAAATAAGGTTGTGTTGCCAGTTAGTTTAGGTTTCCCTTTATGCACTTTCCTTTTTTGTATTTGCCTTTCCCATTGTTTGTTCTGTTGTTTATTTTACACCTTGAGTGTTAATAACCACATTACTTTTGAAGGTTGTGCATGCATAGGGGACCACACATCTGTTTTAGTGTGGGGTGGAGTGATGTGAAGTATGGACCTGTAATACAAGTGTGCATTGGTAGTAGAAGTTGTGGTGAATGGCCCAGTTAAATAACTAAAGGCACGTAAGGGTAATAGGCATGCAAAGAAGAGATGGACGTAAATGGTTGGTGTCAAGAAAGCCTTGAGGAAAACACGTACAAAAAAAAAGAATAACACAGGGACAACATGAGGTAGGCAAGGGAAAAAATAGGGAAAGGACAGAAGAAGTGTCTTCTGCACTAGGAACGCACGTGTAAGAGGCTCATTCAGATTGATTTTTGCACGCCAGAAGGTTGTAACGGGGTTTGCGCGCAAGTTGTGGCACGTGAGATAAAGCGCTTAAGACTGGCTTAGTGGAAAAAGATGCATTTAAGGTCGAAGTATGGTGGTAGGTGAGAAAGCATTTAATGTTGGGAAAAGAGAAAAACTATAAATAAAAGGTTGAGCACTTCATTATTTACATTGCGTTTATGAAGAAAAGAAAGCTCTCGCAAACTAGGGCATCTAAAGCAAGATCTTTGCATTAAAGGAATTATTTGAGAGATTTGAAGTGCATAGCAAGGGTAAAATTGCAAACTAGGAGGAAAGGAGTACATGGGCATGGAGAAGTTGAGTAAGCAAGTGCCATCTTGTTGAAGGGTTTTTCCAGTTAGGGTTTGGTGACTAGGGCACAAAATTAAGGAGTTTTCTCAAAGATCAAGCTTGGGGCTGGATAGAGTGGTAGAGTAGAGTAAGGAAAATATGCTTGAAGTGATAGCCTAACTAGAAGAATGGCACCAAGGAAATCAATTATCTCACCAAAGAAGCAGAAGGGCATGGGTAAGGGGAAGCAACCGGTTGACGACGTCAAGCACAAATGAAGAATGGTACGCAGAAATGCAATACCCATATGGGGTGTTGCTAGGAAAAGAATGGGAATCACACCTAAGAAAGATGATTGTGTGTGATTACAATCACCGCACTAGAACAACAGAGAAGGAGATGGATTTGGAGTTGGTTCACCCAACCAACAAGAGAACGCCAAAAGGTATGCCCATTTACAGCGATGAGGTGAAGGTTAAGTTGGAGAAGCCAGGGTTGCTGCAACTCTATGAATAGCCATCTTTTGGAAAACTTGAGCACCTCTACCAATGGTTAATGGCGTGTGTTCATGAAGACCACTTTTATTTCGCGAGGCGCAAGATGCGCATAACCCCCAGCTTATTTCCAAGTTCACGGGCCTTATCGGTGAAGGGGACAACATTGATGATGACCTAAGTGACAAGGAGGTCAACAAGGAAATAGTTGCCACATTTGATTATAAGAAAGGATCGTGATACTTTCTTATCACTGAGATCCAAGACCACCGTGATGAGGATGGCCGCATGCTTGGTAACAAAGCTCAATGATCAAGAGAGATGGACTCAAGTAAACAAGGCATGGCTGAATGTGTGCCGAAAAATATCTGAGGGGACCATCTACAACTTGTCTGCTTTCATCAAGGATGAAATCATCAGTAGCACGCAAGAAGGTGAGAAGATACTATTTGGAAATGTTCTCCTCACAATTGTCTTCACAGAAATTGGAGTGCTCGATGGGCTAGAAAGGTTTGTTTGGGAGTACCCATAGGAGGATCCCTCACCCGCGAAACAGTTCGTAAAATATACTTGTAAGATAATGAAAACCACTCACAAGGCATGTTTAGAGAAATGGTACAAGTGCATGAGGGATGCGTTTAGGGCAGAATGGAGGATTCTAAAGCAACTACTCGTGCTTGTAAAGGGAGAAGTAGAATTCACCGTATATCAACACTTCTGCATTGGCAGATTTAGGTTGACAGATGAAAACATGGGCCCCTGGTGCAAGCTTCCTTTCTCCTTCACCACACAATATTTCCAAGTAGGGGTGAACATGTTTAAAGAGGCCAAAAGACTAAGGTTCGACCTTAGTGAAGTAGATCAAGACCACAGTGTTATGTTTGTGGAGCCTATTTGCATGTAGAATGTCGTACACCTTCTATGTGTTACACTCAGGTATTTTTACGGCGGTCCCGCTCGCCGGTGAGCGGGTCAGGGGGGTTTGGGGGCAAAGCCCCCGAAGCAAATTTTCATGGGTGGTTTATTAACCCATGGGTAATGGGTAACCGTTATGGGTTGTTTTTGGGCCCATGGTTTTTTTGGTCTTTTGCCCATTGTTTTGATACCCACGATTTTTTCCCTTAGTTTTGATACCCACGGTTTTGTATGAAACTAGCTTAAGCAGTTGTCTATTTATATGGTCTTATGCATATGATAGATGTACAAGTAAATGTATTGCAGATGTGTTTTGAATTCGGGTGTGAATTCTGTAGTGTTTGTTGAGCATAGCTCCAAATGGATCTGGGTATTGTATTGAGAGAGTGGAGGCTTGTAATAAAATCTAAGCAAGTGATTCTTGGTGGACGTAGCCCAAATTGGGTGAACCACGTTAAATCTTGTCTCTCTATGTTGTGTTATTTATTCTGCACTTTTATTTGAGATCTGTAATATTTTCTGCATATTAGTTTCTACTATTGCGATTTTGTAAGGGATTATTCCGCATATTTTATCTCTTATTTCCTAACACACAGAGAGTTGCAGCAGAAAGTTAGTCTACCCCAAGAAGCATGCATACAGTGGAGAGATATGTCTGGAAGGGATGCAACATGAGGTACAGATGCAAAAATGAAAGGGCGTGTACAATGATGAGGACCCCACATGTAGAAAGAAGCCCGGGCCAAAGAAGAGGGAAAGAGAAGAGGCGCAGAAAGCACCAAGTGTAGAGGCTACGCAAGTGGTAAGTGCGCCAGGAACAAGAGTTAAGCCCAGTACTTACACACGGAGAAAGAAGTCCCCGGTGAAGGCAAATACCCCAAGGAAGAAGTTTCGTTGGAGCACAAAGAACCCTTCACCTAGGAAAAGTCACCAGAGGAGGAGGAGAAGGAAGCAGAATCTTACTGCCAGGAAGAAGTCAGAAGGTGACGAAGAAAAATGACTTCAGAGGACACAGAGAGCTTGGAGGCCTATATGGGCACAAGAGACGCTCAATGAGGAGGATGAACCAGGGGGTGAGGACCACCCTATCTATGAGATTCATGACTTGGAGGAGGAAGGAGAGGAAGAAGAAAATGAATACATCTTTGTCAGGAGGGAGGATAATAAGGAAGGAGAAGATACTCAGGACAGGGGGATAAGTGGGGAAGTTACAAAAGAACAAAGGACCCTAAGCCTCACTACGGAGATGGTAAATGAGACCTGTGGAGTAGGAAGTAGCCAAGTATCATTGAAGACCCAGTAGAGCAAGAGATGGAGTGCAACGAGGACCTAGTAATGAAGGAAACAAAGGAGGAAAGCATAGAAAAGGAATATGACATCATGGGAGAGGATCCCAGTTTGGCTATGAGCTTTCCTAAGGCCACCGCAACTGCATAGGGAGAAGAAGCATTTTGGTCGACTCCATGAAGTTCAAAGGATGGGCTATATTGATGATCCAAACAAGGTGTTGTGCACGCGCTTTCAAAGCACTATGCCAATGGAGCAACTCTTGGCTATGGCATCATTTGATGAGGAAGGTACATACCCTCAGACAAGGAAAATGCTTTCTTGGGCATTTGAGTCCCACATCAACGAACCAAAATTCAAAGTAAGCCAAGGGGCAATAATGAAGGTACCAACATCAAAAGGTGACAACCCCTTGGTAAAACACTCACCGGCTATCAGACGAACAAATATGTAACGCGAATTGAACAAAGATTCTTGTGGAAGTAGAAGCCACAACTCTTCAGGATAAATGATAGAGTGAAGTTTCTAGAGGCGGAGCTGGAGAAAAGAATGAAGGAATTAAAACATGAGGAACTAGTCAGTGCTCAGCTAAGGCGTGAATTAAAATAAAGAGAAATCAAGGGTGTGTGAAGTCTACAAGAAAGTAGAGATGATCAAAGATGTCATTTCCTTGAAGCACCTAGATCTAACGCCACCTACGCAGAAGTATGGATTAGCCCTAGAGTGTCTAGAAGACTTGACCCATGTCCTCACGATGGAAAGACGACCCCTGACCTTGGAGTCTGCAGAAGAGGCATCCGACAACTTTTTGCAAGTAAAAGGAGGACAAGATGAAGGTTGTGGCCATTATGGCCCAGTATAAGAAAGTCCTTGCAGATGTGAAAGTCACCACCCAAGTTGCTGAGGCTACCTATGACAACTACACCGATAGAGCTAGAGTGGCGAGCATTTTGGTTGCCACCCATGAAGCTAGAGCTCAAGGAATTCTAGGAGAAAAACAAGGGGAATAGAGCAGAGCGAGACTAAATTCTAGCCGAGGTTGAGAAAATGTTAGAGGCTATTGAGACCTTGCGGGGCTTAATTAAGAACCGGTTGAAGGAGTTGTATCCCCATATCACTCGAAGGATGGATGCGCTCGAGGATTTAGGCAGATAGTTGGAGGGGATCGTAGAAACAATGAATAAACAAGGAGAAGGGCTAAGCTTGAAGAGGTGAGCACCCTAGTCAGTGACACTTTGTCACCAGTGCACAGAGTGAGGTCGATACCTGGAATAAGTTGGAGGCTGACTTAAAAAAAGATTTCCCTACTTCCTCTTGTAGAAATAACCATAGATCCTCATTATTTCTTTCTCCCCCAAGATTCTTCATTCCTTATTCTTTCCCAAGCCATTCTAAGAACGGTCATTCTTTATTCTTTGAGGAAAAATTCTCGCGGACGGAGAATGTCTAGCCCATAATAATGGGGTAATGTTAGGCCCCTAAAATATTTGAAAAGTACAAGAAGGTGCATAGGCGCATAAGACCTATTTAAAGAAAGGTGCACAAGGAGAACAATTGCGCAAGGAAAAGCAAAGGTTTTGGGACTGTATCCATATTTGGCATATTAGGCAGAACATGAGAAAATCGTGACCTGACTACACATGTAGAATGGATAAAGTGCCAACCTGGAAGCTTGTTGCACACGGAAGGAGTATACCTTACGATGGAAGATTCTAGAAGACCGTCATTGCAAAGAGTAAAGAGTCTCGATCCTGAAGAAGCATGCTCCCATAAAGGATCATCTTGGACACTTGGCAATGGATCTACAACTCCTGTGCAAAGGATTGAAGATGTTAATAAATGCTATAAATACAAGCACCCACTATAAGAAAAGGGATAGATAAGAGAAGAAGAGGTGAATCCATGCCGGAATACTGTGAGAGCTCCAGAGGTTGGGTTTAGAGGATCTGTAGGAATATATTGTACTAAGGGGATAGATTTTGAACATTTTTATTTGTAGTATGAAGGGACCTAAATCTAACTTTGATGCATGATATTGATCTGCGTTATCAGATGAATCTGTGATTTCTTGAGTTATTGTAATATGGTTATCAACATGCTTAAAATGAATATATGTGTGGTTCTAATTATACTACATGGTTATAGGTATCTTTCATATGAGTGGGTGTAAACCCCTAGTTTATTTCTTTTCTGTTATAATTTATATCTATGTTCTATAATGCTTTCCTTAGATAAATGAATGCATTCATCTAGAAGTCATTCTGAGCTCTAAGATGAATGCATGATTTCTTCCCAATATGTTCCATTAAGTTTCTATCGCAAGTAATGCATTCTCACATAACTCACATAAAGGAGGGACTCGACACCCGCGTGTGCCTCGGGTGAGCGCCCAGCTCCCGCTAGGTGATAGGCCGATGCGCATGGGATTCCCTAGTTCTTTGGGAAATGCTTTAAAATGACTACAATATCAAAGAAAGGTTAATTTGCATTTTTCTTTCCATTTTCTTAGTGTTATATTTTGGTCAATCTTTTATAAGTGATTTTTATTTATAACTATCGTTTAATTCCTACTCATCCTCCAAAAATATTTGAAATTTATTTTCAAAATAATATAGGTTTTTCCTTACGAATGCATGTAACAAGAATAAAATAGTTTAGATGATGATATATTTACCAAATCTAGTGATCAAACATTATTTTCTTGTTCCTAATGGGTTTTTATTAGAGATGAAAAAATTCTTCATTGTATATTTCAAAATATATAATTTTATTTCACTCTACGTAAAATGTGTAAAATCATGCTCATAGTTAAAACTAGACGTCACTATCCTTCATCGGAGATTACAGATTCTCCAACATTTTTACTCTAATAGTTTGTCTATAAGTCCATATCTATTAAGAATAACCAATATAACCATCATAAGGATGGAAGAGGAGATTTGAACACTTATGTATACCATGTTTTATAGAATAGTAACTAATTTTTCTTATATGCACCAGTCTTATAACACACTGGCCCAAGGAGTTGAAAAGAGATTTCTAACTTGCATTGGTCAAGAAAGGAAACCACTTTATACATTCTCATAGGATGACTCTTGTATGTAAATGTGGCCCATTTAAAGAAGTCACTCAATCGTAATTATTCCCTTTCTTCTAGTTGTATTGAGACGCAATAAGATGGTTACTTGCCTTCACTAATCCTTCAATTACATTGATTTACACCTGTATCTCTTGGGATTCTATAGAAAACAAAATAGAAATTGACACTTACAGTGTATCCCCGCTTTTCTTTTCACACAACAATATGTTCCTCTTTTCTTGTAAGTAGAGGATTATATATAGGCTAAAAATTTGAATACAAAAAATCAGTCCCCATTTGCATCTTTCATATCTCATACAAATAAATACATCATTTTATAAGAAAAAATGTAAATAATGAAGGTAATGGCATGGATATAAAAATTCTAACACAACAAGTAACAACAAATAGAGAAAGAATAATTTTTTTATCAAATCCAACATTTATTGATTTAATCTAATATATGTTTTCAATTGTTACAAGAAAATGAAACCTTATCCATATATATAAATTAGGGATGTCAATTATGTTTTTTAAGTGACTACAACCTATACCAACCCTTCATATATATGATTTTTTAAAAAGAGACATAAAGAATCCAGAAAGACTCTATTTTTTCTTCCAAAGGGGTGTGATTGACAATACTGATTTTCTATTAAAGCCAAAACAAATGTTGCAAAATACATTAGAAGGGATGTTAGATAACAGTTAGTTGTGTAATAATAGAATACAAATGCAAGTGAGACATGTAAGTTTGCTAATACTCACTCTCAAGAATGTAGTAAATGTGAAGTGTTGTTGTCAAAGTAGATTGAAAGAATGACTAAGTGCTTTAACATATTATCTCTCCAAAAACTAAAATGAGACAGAATATGCAATTATATATAAACAAATCTGAAATGGTTATGGTACATTCCAAATTTCTTTATTACCTCAACAGAGTTTGAGAGCATCATTGTTAGAGCTATTTTGTGCATATCTTACAATCATAGCATTCCATGAGACCACATTTCTTTGAGGCATTTTGCAAACAAAAAACAGTATATGTTATTTGTGTTATAGGGATAGTTTTTACTTTTGTAGTTGTGTTTGTTTAAACTATGGGTGATTGATTTTGTATGTGTAGAAATATAGATGAGTCACTTCATTTAAAAAATGCAAACATGAGGTCTAACCCTTAAAACTATTCAAAATGCAAAAAAGTGATATAATGTACAAAGCTTTGGATGGAAACAACTATAAATTGCATTGTTCTTTCTCGGCATTTTAAAATTCTAGGTATTTGTGTGCAGATGAAGACATTAAAAATGTGTTGTTCGTTGGTTAACATAAAGAAACATGCAACAATAAAAATGAAAAATCGAACATGTATGTTGAAAAGTGTAATTTTGTAATTGTAGATATATAGACGAACCACTTCATTTAAAGGTTTCATCTCTTCATTTCAAAGTTGTTACAAATTCGTACATATACATTTACAAATCTCATATCACGAGTGGTATATGTTTTGCGGACTGTTTTGTTTGAACTTAACATGAGAAGAATTATATCATTATGGTAGCCTTTTGAGGGTAATTTTATTTAAAGTAAACATGAGTACAAATACCCTTTGAACGGAAATGGCGTCTAGGATAGAAGAAGTGTTGTGTAAAATTAAATACAAAGCGGGGGTTTAGACATGTAAGTAGAGTTCTAGTAGTGATTCTCAAGAATGTTGTGAATTTGAAGTGTAATTATTGTTTCATGGAAAGATATAGTACATGCCAGTAGTATAAATGTACAAATTCATAATATAAGCCGCAAGTTATTGATTTAGTTTTTAGAAGGAGAGTAGTGAAATCCACTTGGGTAGTAGGAGGCAAAGTGACCATCATGTCAGAATCAATAAACTATAGAACATATTCATGCATTGGATTTCTTAGTTTTAATCATGGGACATGTTGCCACATTAAAAAACTTTTTGTGTTGCCTAAAGAAAATAATTTGGGAAGGCCATATGAGAACATGACCTACAATATTGTTCTAATATTCATTTATAGGCGATGCCCAAATCTGTACATAATGACATTGAAAGTTAAATGCATGTTAATTGTGGTTGAGCAAAATTTCTTCAATCCTCTTATTCAATAGGTGATAATACTTGTTAGTTTGGCAAGGAAACTATGATGAGTTTTCTTTTCATCAGAGCAATTGAAAGCGGTCAATACCATAGATTGTGAAATAAGAAACATTTGGTGATAGTTCAAAGTAGAGAATGGGATGGGTGTGTGTAAGAGTTTGAAGGGATGGATACATTAGAATTATTTACGTAAAGAAGGTTATGGAGGAAATTGTTATCATTTCTTAGAACTGAGGATGAACATTTCAATCTTTGTAATAGCAATCGTGTTGGATTTTTATCAGGGAAAGGTGAAGCAGTATTCATGAGACCTAATGACGTAGAAATCATAATTTTGGTCGTGTCTTTATCCTATAGACAATAGGTGGTATGCTAGCTTCAACACCCATGTCCAAATCTCATCAAAAGGTGGGTGTGTTCACGCGAAGGTACTTTCCTTTATTGCATGAGTGCATATCTACAATCATAGTTCTGAACTTGTATGGTAAAACTTATGAACCATTACCCTCTGTCACCTTATTTGTATTGTTTTCACCTTTTTGAAGAGGACATTGGGTAACCTCCATTCCATGATTGATCGTGCGATTTCTGCAAACATGGCCCATTAATTTCTCCTGTGTTCTCGATTTGTAGTACAGATGCAAAAATTGTTATAGAGGT
Organism: Taxus chinensis; assembly: GCA_019776745.2. Taxonomy (NCBI): domain Eukaryota; kingdom Viridiplantae; phylum Streptophyta; class Pinopsida; order Cupressales; family Taxaceae; genus Taxus; species Taxus chinensis. The sequence goes on from CM034150.1 coordinate 883,333,666, forward strand.
TGCATTTTGGAGGGCCCATGTTGTTAGCCACGATAGAGGGACTGGAAGCGAAGTCATCAGAATCAACCCAACCATGAAGTTTATTCATATTTGCATCTGAAATTATAGGGGGTAACATTTGGTTCAAAGGAAATAGTGTCAACTAAGCTTCCAATTGAAACTAGATATTCCAAACAGATTCAAGGCAAGGACCGAAAGAGGCGGTATGGCATGTCTGCCAAGTTTGTTTCTATATCTTTTGTGAAAGACGTTGGCTTCATAATAGTGACACGACGAGGGCGGCAATATGGGAAGTCTTTAATGTATGGGAAGGGGTGGGTTCTTCTCTTTGTTTCGACTTGTCATTGTTTGCAGCAGATGGAAAGGGACAAGATAAGGAGATGAGCCAATGAACTGCTTGTACATGTGCGAGGAACCAAAGCAAAGCCGGTACATTGAGACAATTTCTTGTGGCGACACAAGAAAATGGGGAGGCGTGGTAGTAGTTAGCAAATATGGCTTCGTATGGAAGGAATTGGTATGGTCGTGCAACTTTGTTTCCATGGAAGTTACTTGCGGAATGTTGGCTGACAAATCCTTCAGTAGTTCCATATTTGTTGGCAAGTTTGGAATGACAGGGAATGAGTATGGCTATTGGTCGAGACACATGTAAGTTGACAAATATTTGAGATTGTCGTTGTTCTACTGTTCTCTAGGTGGCGACGTCTCTGCTCACGAATTTATGTAAACTTTACCTCGGTTTTTACGTAGTTTTCTCAAACCCAAGAGGGCTTGGTGGTTTTGCAGGAGTTGACATGATTGCGAAGTGACACACCTATGGAGTACCACCTGTTGGGAAAAAACTGTGTCAGTGGAAGTAATGAACTGATGCATTGTTTGTTGACATACAATAGAACATTTATACAATAAACTATATACAATTATAATGCATGTGGAGTTCTAATTAGAACTACATAGTAAGAGGTATCATTTTGAGGATTAAAAATTGCATTTGCCAATGCTTAAGGAAATTAATATTAATTATATGGAAAGTTGCCCTTTACAATACATTCCAATAGTATACAATGATGCAAATACGTACATAATATAAGTGCTCAAGTAATTATCATTTATTTTCTTTAAAGATCTTTCAATCCACATAGTAGTAGGAGGCAACAATATGTGAGAATCAATAAACTATATACATTTGAAATGCATGTCCTCAGTACCTTAATGGGAAATAATCATAAGAGGTAACAATTTGAGGATAAAAAACTTTTATGTGTTTCCTAAGGAAAATATTTTTTGTTATATGGAAAGATACAATACGTTCTAATACTTATACAAGGGTGAAAATACGTACATAATAAAAGTGCAAGTAAAATGCATTTATTTTCTTAAAATTACTTACAATCCACATAGTGTAGGTGACAATAGTATGTTAGTTTATAAGGAACTACAAAAGTTTTCTTTTCCAAGCAGGGGAAAAGGGCGAAACATAGATATGAAATAAGCAACATAGCGGTGATAGTTCAAAGTATAGAATGGGATGGGTGAGGGTGTAAAGTTTGAAGGGACGGATACATTAGAAGTATTTGGTATAAAGAAGGTTAGCTGAAGGAGTTGCATTGTTATCCACTTTCTTCTCTAAGGATGACACATTTCAATCTGTTGTTTCATGCAGTATGTCTCTTTTTTCAGGGAAATGTGAAGTAGTATTCATTGCCGATGACATTTCTTGTAATTTCACTACCATCATGTCTTCATCTATAGACAATAGGTGGAGATTGCTAGCTTCAACACCCATGATTGACTCAGTTTATCTCATCAAAATGGTAACTGACTGGAGTTCTCTTGATTGGTCCTTTAGATCGATCCTGAGTGCATATCTATAATCATAGTTCTGAAGTTGTATGTTGCAACTCAAACAGAACCATGAACCATTACCATTCTCTCTTGCCTTTTTCCTGCATTGTTTGTCACCTTTTTGAAAGAGGACATGCCTTGTAAAAAAAGTTGTCCATGTTGATATTTGTGATTTCTACAGTAACCATGGCCCATTCATTTCTCTCTGTGTTCCGATCCATATGTACGTACCTCCGAAATCATTGTTACAAAGGTCAAGCTTTTTGGAGGGCCCATAAATTGGCTTATGATAGAGGGTACTGAGAAGGGAGTAGTCATGAGAATCAACCCAACCATGAAGTGTATTTGTTTATGAAATTAGAGGGTTGACTGTAACATTTGATTCTTGAAACAATGTTTGAGCTTCCATTGAAACTGGAGATGTGAGCAACTTTCAAGGCAAGGACCGAAAGAGGTGGTATAGAAAACATGTCTTCAGGTTCTTTCTTATCTCATCTAAGTGTTGTCCCCACAATGTGACACTAAATACACTAGAAATCCTGACATGTCCTTTAATTGTAGTGTTCTTCTCTTTGTTTCAACTTGTCATGTTGATGAATTGTTGAGCATGGTGACATCATAAGAACAATGCCAATCAAATCAACTATAGAACCTTCAACGCTTGCAGGTATGTCCTTGATTTTGGTGAAGTGAAAGTGATGGGAAGGTATTGTATCTCATTTTCTATGAGTGGAGATATGGTTGAGGAAGGTTGCAGGAAAATCTCCAAAGCATTGTTCAAATGGTTGTAACATAGCTTTCCATCAGCAATCCTCGCAATCCTCCCATTGGAAATTGTATATAGCTTCCCATTTTCAATCTACTCATAGAATGCTTCCGTGGCCTCATTGAAACAGGTGATGTGGATTTCCCCTCCTTCCTGATCCACAAAATCAAACCCAAACACAGAACCATCTCCCCTTGCATTGTGATATTCGTGAAGGGTTGTTTTTGCTAAGGCACGACCCTTTACGGACCACATGCACATAGATGTATTCAATCCACTTATTTTAGTTGGTGTTCTCACAAAATATTTGTTAACCTGATTGGCACTTGCATCTGTTTGAGGAAACTGATTGTCTTGGAGAGAATTTGTTGGTAGTCGGGTTGGAGCACCGATTATCAAATGTTTTTCGACAAGAACATCCATTTCAATGATAAGAACAATCCTGTAGTGGAAAAGAAAATCATGATAGAATTAGAATTGAGCAACGGATGAAAAAAACAAACATAAAGAAATTATAATTAATATAGGGAGTTTATATACATTGGTAATTGAGCAGGAGATGAAGCTTACAGTTCACTTTTGATCATTCTAACGCGGGATTTGTGTAAGCACATAATGGAGCCTTCTTGTATTGATTTTTTGGTTACACGGCTTGCAAATTTGGAGGGTAGAAGTGTTGTCTGAAAATGTTTCCCATCTGAAAGGTCAACACGATGTTGGGAAGCAGTGTTGAGAATGGACCTTAGGGAGGACAAGTGCAGTATCTGAAATGTGGGGTCAACAATGGAACCACCCTCAATCAATTGAGAAATGCCTTCATGTGTCAAAGTTATTTCCATGGAAACTAAAAGATGCTCGAGATAGTCGGAGTTCTGCAAATGTATGGTGGAAAATGAAAACTTGTAGTGCAGTCAAAGATGAAATGAAGGATGTGTTCTGGAAAGCATGCATTTGTAAGCAATGATAACCTTTAAAGTTTGCTTCCTTTTTCATTTATATTTTCTAAAAAGTGCAAACATGAGGTCTAACCCTTTAACAATTCAATATGCAAAAAAGTGATATAATGTACAAAGCTTTGCATGAAAATAACTAAAAATTGCATGATTCTTTCTCGGCATTTTAAAACTATATGTATTTGTGTGCAGATATAATGAGGAACACATTAAAAATGGTTGTTGTTGGTTTACATAAAGAAGCGAGCAATTGTATAAAGGAAAGATATAATGAAGAACACATTAAAAATGTGTTGTTGTTGGTTTACATAAAGTAGCTTGCAATTGTATAAAGGAAAAATTGAACACGTATGTTGAAAAGTTAGATTTTGTGTTCCATATGTTCCGCCGCAATATATACATGCATTTATTTGAAATGAATTACAGATTATTATGTTAAGCAAATAGAATGGAAAACAATAAGAACAATATGTACACTTGAAGTGAGAAAACTATAGGTATTTGTATGGAGACACAATGATAAAGAAATTAGGAATGCATAGTTGTTGGATAACAAAAAATGAACATGTGTTTGATAAGTTTGATTCTCTGTCGGATATATACTGCCACAATACATACATGGAATTATTTGGAACAAGTTACAATTTGTTTCAAAAACACTTATAGACAAACACTTATAAACTAACCACTACAAGCTATTTTTTAAAATCAAATTTCTTGCTTTTTGCTTGTGCAATTTTCTTTGCACGTTTCTTGTATTTTTGTCCAGTTGCAGATGCCTCGATTGGAATTCCCATTCTCCTCAATTTTTGGGGTGGTTCATATTTCAGTGCATCTTCGTTAGAATCATAAATCAAGCAGAAGCCTCGTGAATGATCTCCAATCGTTCAGATTTTGGAGAGAAAAATTGGGGATGTTGGCATCAGGTGGAGGCAATCTCTGATCATTTTGGACTATCACTATTTTAGGTGGTTTCGGTTGCCTGCAATGAAAAACATTAACAACACATTGAAGATGTTTAAACTCTTCTTCCCTCTGCAAGTGAGGCATAGTTAATGTCAATCCTGTTGTAGGGAGGGGAATTGTGTTTCTAGTCTGCATCATATTAAACTGGAGAGGGAAAAGAAGTATGTTAGTTCTAGAAGATGTTTTTAGGTATGACGGGCAGCTTAAAAAGCCTTGTCAATGATCAGTCTAACGTCCAACTTGGGACGCTTCGAAATGGCCTCATTGGGGAACAAGCCCCTCAGCACATAACGAATCTATGTCATTGACAAAGGCACATGCCCCCACATGTCACTTCGGAAAAAGGATTGGAGTCTAAATATAAATGTAACAATCAAAAGAAAATAACATGAAAGCACTCTACAATAATTTTTTAATCCATAACATGTAATAAACAAAACAAATGAATAAATACTTCAATCAATATTGAAACCCACCTGAAGTTTGTTTAGAGACGACACTCTCTTCTTTACTGCGGGAGAATGAGAATCACAAATACCCTACAAAAAAGTGAAAAAAGAAGTTAATAAAACTAAATATATCTATACTTATTCAATTAGTTACATAAAAAACAACCCTATTTTCGACGAGATTATAAATTGATCAATGAATAGATGAGCACCAATTTTCAAAGGTACAAATTAATATAGAGGTAATTTTACAATATTTTAAATGAATTATATATGCAGTGCAGTTCAAAACACTTCTAGAACATAAACAAGGGCACATTTAATACACTGAAGATGAACTCCATGAAGTTTTTGGAACATGGACAACAGAGAGATAGTGGGGGTGGGGGGAGGGAAGATGAAAAAGTGACCAAGTAATAAGATTTAGAAAAAATTGTGTACACTTGATATGTATTTGTATCTGAGCTTGATAGGTGAAGGACCTTAATAATGTCATGTTTCTACTGAGCTACCTTGATTTAACACTAGTCTATAGTTGTTGCTCCTTTAAAGTTGTACATAACTGTAGTTGTTTCTTCTGCCAGTATATAACTGTAGCTGTACAAATTGAGTGATGAAATGGATATTATCATATGTGTCTATCTACATATTCTGGCTCTGCATGTTTCTATGCAAATCAAACAATTTGTTTGAGTAGGAGAAGCTTCAAAATGCTTGGTGAGATCAAGATAGATATACAGTAAAATATCCAATATAAAAAAGGGTTGTAAATTTGTAAGATTGATAATTTTCATGGCAGCCCCTGATTCCATAGACTATTTTCTAGATTGTAGATGTTATTAAAATCTTATCTTTCTTTCATTCATTCCATACCAACAAAACAAAGGTATAATTATTTTTGCATTATATAGATAGCTTAAGCTCATTCTCAATATTTATTTCTTTAGAATTCTAATTCACTTATCCAAAAATGTTCGAAGACAACTAAACATAATACAAATTTGAAAACAAATTATTGAAGGAAAAACCTACTAAAACCTCTTGTGATTGACAAAAGGGGGTAAATTATGAGGGGCCTGATGTTAAGTTGATAGATGTCTAAAACTAGTGGTATTTGTACCAAATACAATTTGTATGGTTGATCCATACACATGAATATTAAATGTACATCTTTCAAGAAAACAATTATCTCAAGTTGTGCCTAAATTGAAAGGGAGGAATGTAAAAATCCAGAAATGAGCAATGATGTTGAGCATTTTTTGGGCTACCATGGAATTTGAAACTATGTTATCTATCAAAAATGTTATTTCATTATGTTTTTGCTTTCATATCTTGTTTCAAAGGTAGTTGTTTGCCTTTGGCCATTTTCAATCCCGAAAGCTTCTGTTCATGCTCCGAAATACCAGTTTTTATCTTCACATGTAGATTGGGCCTAACTTGGCCTAATGCTTCATTGTAGTGAATAAAAACAACATTCAGAGTTCCAACCTTATGATTCCCAATGATTTCTGAGACTGAGGCACAAAGGAGTTGTAAATACCTTGCTTTTGTAACTAACTAACCTCCTCTCATTGACTTCGACATATTCTCACTACACTACACTCTATACATATATTGCACCCATACACCGCAGTCACTGACATACTTGCCTTCTAGAATAGTGTGACCGAAAAAGATGTCTTTAGGTGTGATTCTGAAGAAGCTTTTGATTCTGCACAAGAGAAAAGAAACATAACGAACAATTATGGTCTTAAACCTTGCACCATTGGCTAGAATGATTTATGGACATGGCTCTTCACATGTATGATGACATAATGAGAATCAGAGAAAATATAAATAAGAAATATATAATTGGCTATGGTGTTACAAGAACTGTTTATAAATGTGTTCTAAAGAATTGTAATCGAATTGCTATAAAGAGACTACACAGTCACTACCCACAAAGCTTGCGTGAAGTTGGAACTGAGCTCGAAACAGTTGGAAGCATCAAGCATAGGAATCTTGTGAGTCTGCATGGATATTCGCTTTCTCCACCTGGAAACCTGTTGTTTTATGATTACATGGTAAACAAAATTCTATGGGACATCCTACACGATGAGTAAAGAAAGTGAAGATTAATGTTTCTAGTGGTATTACTGTCGTAGAGGTAAATACAGAGTCTTGGCAGAGAAATGAAGTTAAAGATGGTCTCATAGAAGGTGAGGATGGAGATAGATCATCTACTGGTATTCCAAGTGAAGACGTGCAGTGGAATGGGTGAGGAAATTGAGAAAACATCATAAACATCCAAGACAACTCTATCATCAACATCATGTAAAGAGAGTAATCCAACAAAGGATTTGGTTGATGGAGAAATAGTTAAAACATGTGAAAAAGTTCAGACAACAATAGTCTTAGTGAAGAACCATCCACACCTTCCTAAAGTAACTGGTATTGTCTACGATGATAGGGGCATGAAGCTGCTGGCAAATGTGGCAACCTATGAACCTTCAAAGGATGAGCAAGTTTCCTTTGGCAATTCTGGAAGACGAGTTTTTATGACAAAAAATGATAGTTTGGACAAGTCTATGGTTAATACCTCCTCATGTGGCTCAAAAGCTAAACATGAACAACAAAAAAAAGAACCTCATTGACCAAGAACCAAAGTTGTAGAACTGGTCATAAGAGGAGGCTAGGAAATATAGTTCTACTGCTACATACAAGTATAAACATAATTTAAATGCATACCTGCAGAATTCAATTTAACGCAGGGAATTGACTGGAACTTGGAGAGCCTGAAGAATGAAATTATAGTGTTAGTGACCAATATTTAAAGGTTAATGCATGCAAAAGCTATAAAATAAAATTTAAAAATAGTAAAGCCAAAGCAACATGCAAAATTAGAAAAATAAAATTGTTAAAAATAAGCAAAATTGTTAAAAAACAAAAGAAAAATTGTTAAAAATAACAAAACCATCATTTAAGCCGTCAAATTTGACACAATCGCATGAACGTGCGCAAACCGCAAAGCCTTTTCCCATAGGGATAACGCCTTCGGCGTAATAATACTATAAATCCCAATCAGCGTTCGGAAGCGCATATGGATGCTTTTTCTAGTTATGATTCTTTCCCGAACCTGTTTCAGCTCAAGAGGCGTTCAAAACGAATGAACACTCGTTAAGATCGCCACGCGGAGAATAAATGAACACTCGTTAAGATCGCCACGCGGAGAATAGTTTTTAGGCTTTCAATCTTCCTTCAAATTTTGTAGCCGCGAGTGAAATGCTAAAATACAGATGTTTGTTTTCTACATTTAGGGTTTGAAAAAAATGGGAGGAGACAACGAGAAAAGAAGCAGAAAGAAAACATCCAGAAAACGGATAATTAAAGACGATGTTTCGTATTCAAGCTCCGATTATTCGGCTTCTGAAACGGAAGAAGATAGGAAGAGTCGTAAGAAGAAACGGAGTCACAGAGACAAGAAATCTCATAAATCAAGAAAGGCCGACAGGCTAGAGGAGAGTTCAGATGAGGATGCGGACTATGAGAGGCATAGAGACAGGAAAAGGAGAAAAAAAGAGGAAACGAGAAAAACATGAAAGAAAGGGAAGTAAAAATGATAGGAAAACAAGGCACTTAGGGTCTGGCTCAGACGAAGATTTAGGGTCATCATCTCCTGCTGATGTGGATGTGGATGATCGGAATGTCGATACTCCACAGAAGCTGGTTCGACACATTCTCAAGAAATTTCCTTCTATTAAGCAAGAATTGAGACAGGTACGGAGTTTTTAAGTTTTGCTTTCTTTCGTATGTAACACCGTATTGAGACAGGCAGATATATGCGAGTTATGTTTTTTACCTCTTTTTAAAACGAGTCTATAAATCTACAACGATAAACACGTAGTCGGAAGACTTGAACTTCGCGTCGATTCAGAACTCAGACCAGTTTACTTGAAAATTTAAATCCATACCCAGAACACCTAACCGGGCTGTTGGGAAGGGTAGATACTTAGTTGTGAAAAACACAGTAAGCAAGAAAATGACATTTAATTTTTTTTTGTTTTACATTTATTTATCAAAATTCACGCCAGTATATTTTTAAAAAATATTAAAACAAACACAAAACGTGTGCTAAAACGGTAGATATCGTTCATAAGGTGCAATACTTGCTAAGGTTCTACAAATCCAGTACCAAGCTAAGTGACCTTGGCCGTTGGAGAAATCTCCACCTTTTATCTGGGCCGGTACTTAGATGGGCGACCTCTTGGCTAAACATCAGCAAATAGTTAATTAGCTGTTGTTTATCTGCTGAAATCAATCACCTGTAACAAGCTAAATCTAGCGTTTTTGATGCAGTGTACATCTGTTTGTGCCGTGTTAAAGTATCACTTCTTTACTCTTCAATTTTTAGCCAAAGAACACCTTGATGTTGAACCAATGTATAAAGCAGAGTAATTCAATTTCTCTCCTTTGCAGTCCCATATGTGAATTGGAGAAGGAAACTTTATTGCTTTGCATATTTTATCAATAAAATGAAGCAGTTATGCTCAGGGCTTATGGCCCAGTTTTAAATTCTGCTTTCTGTGCACTATAACACAACAATGCAGAAGCGAGTACACCTTCAACAAAACACTCAACAGAAGGGATACCTGCAAATTCTTTCAGCAATGATCTATGTTGCAGAAAATAAAACTCTAGCAAATCTCAGTTATGGTCTGAACCACAAACCCTGATGAAAATCCATTGAATTTTTGATTCCTTCCTCCCCAAAGAACCAAAAACTGGGTCTTCTTTTTCCCTGAAAGAATATTGTTGAATGCTAAAGCTTAAAACTTGTAGAAAAATTGCCTATTATGGACATGTGAGATGGGCCTAGAATTCTTCAATATGGGACTGCCAACTTTTCTATAATGACTAGTTTACAATGGATAATTTAGTGGGACGTACATGATATCATGTAATTATATGAGAGTTATACATATAAGGAGCTCTAAACTACAATCCTAACACATTTATGATTCCGATAATGGATCATGTGGTGTGATCCTTTAACAGATTTTGCCCATAAATTTCTTTTGATGTCTTATGGACAGTGGAAACCTAAAATAATATATTACTCTTTATGTGAATCCCTTCCAATGCTATGCCCTTAATCCTAGGTCATATATCGAGATATGTATAGCCGACATGTGGCTAACATTATCTCCTAACATGTCATATCATATTTATTTATGCTTTCATATGCTTAGTAGGTTGGCCTTGGTGCTTTACATAGTAGAGTAGGGTATATATAGGAGTTAGTAAGTGGTAGATGATCATCATATTGAGCACTTGAGTCTTATTGTATGGTTTGGAGGTTGCCCCCTCGAAGTGGCTAAGTCATTATTCTTGCATATTGTGATCATTTCTCTATATTTTGGTGTTCTTTGGTGTTATATTGATATTCAAATCTAAGTAATTTCATTACAAGTGGTATCAAGCTTCGATCTGGCCAAATTTGGGTCAAACCCTAATTTTCAAGATTCGGCTATATCTACAACAATGGTGGTGAATTTTTCTACAATTATTTTATGAAGTGGCAAAATCAGTTCAAGTAAGGTCCTCTCCAAATTTCAAAATCGTTTGATCTATTTTGCACAAGTTATACTCATTTTAGGGGTTTTCATAAATTCATTGCTTCCATTTTTGGAATTTTTGTAAGTTTCTTATATTTTTGGAAAGCTTGCAAAAAACTAGCCAGGGCTTGTTCTCTATGTTTTTCTCTATTCAACTGAAATGCCCATACGAAACCCCAAACCCTAAATTCCGACCCTAATCCTTGATACCCCAAGACCCAAACCCTACATCATGACAGGCAGATGAACTAGAGGCCAAGGGAAGGCTCAAGCCACTCTAGGACTCCAAATAAGGAAGATATGGATTTTGAATCTTCATCTTCTAGGCTATCGGAGACGGTCAACCAATTTCAGGACACGGTGAATAACATGGTGAATAGGGATAACCTTAACAATGTGCAAACTGAGTTTGGTAATCACTTGAACTTAATAAACGATGAAATGAGGATAGATTTGGACAATGGATTGCATATAGTGAAGGGTGAAATAAAGATGGAATTTGAATCATTAAGGAGTTGATGCATGTAATTAACATAGGCATGAAGTTTGGTAATAATTCCATTCAAGTCACATGAGTTCCTCAAGCAACACATACTTAGATTCAAACCACATCCACTAGGGTGGATCCTCTGCACAACCCAGTGGATCTTCTAGCTAGTGGCGTAACATTAGTCCAAAAGTGGAAATGAGCAAGTTCAATGGGAATGATCCAATCACTTTGATCAACCAAATGGAGATTTTTTTTGATTTGTATCAAGTCCCAAGTGGACAAAAGGTGGTAATGACATCCTTGTATCTGGAACTAGAGTAATTCATTTAGTATAGATGGATGTGTGAACAAAATAAAAAAGAAGGGTCTCTTTGTTACCTGGTCTATGTTCACGGATGAGCTCCAGACACACTACAGTAATGGTGTTATAGAGAACTATTTTAGCCAGATAGCCAAAGCTACAACAAACATGATCAGTGAAGGATTATATCCAACAGTTCCAAAATCTCCTTATAAGTGAATGACATCTCAGAGGATCATCTAAATGATCTCTTCTTGGGTGGACTCAAGGATAACATCCAACTCGATGTTTGCCTTCTTAATCCGAGTTCGATATCAAAATCCATGATAATTGCTCGAAGCATGAAGGAAAGAGATTTGGTAAAACAACGGGGTATCACTAGTCACAAGGAATGCATGGTTCTAGCACCATCATTTCCCTAACCGATACGATTGACTCAACAAATAGAAGAGAAGCGAGCAAAAGGCCTATGTTATAGTTGTGGTAGTAAGTGGAGCAAGGGACATAAATGTCCTGAAAGAAATTATTCTACATTGAGGGTCCTAGTGAGGAAGAAGATAAGGAGGACATAGTTGGCGCAAAGGAAGAGGTTCCTGAGAACGAGGTTGAAAAATTTCAACCATCTCTTGCCATGCCATTTCAAGAATTAACACCCCACAAACCCTCAAGGTTGTTTGGTTCGTGAAGAAACAAAGGGTGATAATACTAAATGACTCTGAAAGTACTCACAACTTCATCAATCATAAATTGGTCGTACGCTTAAATTGCTTCATTTATCCAGCCCCAAAGTTTCAAGTCATGGTTGTAGATGGAGGTAAAGTTAGTTGTTTAGGAAAGTGCCAGAAGATTAAGTTGTCTATGGGAGATTATCTACTAGAGGGTCCCATGTATGCCATCTCAATGGGGGGATCAGACATTGTGTTAAGGGTCCAATGACTTTTTAATTTGGGAACTATTGAGATGAACTTCCAAGAAGGGAGGACTTTTGAGCTACATTGGATGAAGGCAAAAGCTCCATATTTGGTAAGTTCTCATCAAATGTAGAAAATGCTTAGGAAGGTTGCAGATGGGCTTGTGGCACAATTATTCTCACTAGAAGCTCAACCATCAAAAGGTCCTATACCATTAGATCTACATGATATTATTAGTGAGCACTTAGTTGTGTTTGGGGATATGCTAAAAGGGTTACCTCCTAAAAGAGATCATGATCATGCTATCCAACCAGTACCAGGAAGCCAACCACCCAACATTAGACCTTATCGGTACCCTTATCTACATAAAAGTGAGATTGAAAAGATGGTACAAGAGATGTTGGAAGCAAGTATTATTCGCCCTAGTCAGAATGCTTACTCTTCTCCAGTGGTGAAGGTACGATAGAAGGATGAAGGTTGACACATGTGTCTAGACTATAGGGAGCTCAACAAATACACAATGAAAGATAAGTTTCCTATTCCTCATCCTGCCATTAAAGATTTGCTAGATGAGTTGCATGGTGCTGATTATTTTACAAAGTTAGATCTTCAATTGGGATATCATCAAATTAAAATTCCTGATGAAGATATTCATATAACAACATTTAGGACACATGAGGGCCACTTTGAATTTCTAGTAATGCCTTTTGGCCTTACAAATGCACCATCTACTTTTTAGAGTTTGATGAATTCAATCTTTTGGCTTTTTTTACCAAAGTTTGTCCCGATATTCTTTGATGATATATTAATGTACAACAAGACATGGGAGGAATGTTTATATCACGTCAATAAGGTTTTGGACACTCTTAAACAACACCTTTATGCCAAGCCCTCCAAGTGTGCTTTTGGAGTTAGAGAGGTAGAATACTTGGGTCATATTGTTTCTCATGAGGGTGTCAAAATGGATCCTCATAAGATCCAAGCCATGATGGACTGGAAAATTCTTAAAACCCTAAAAATCTTAGGGGATTCTTAGGGCTTACAGGTTATTATCGGAGATTTGTGAAGAATTGTAATGTCTCCTTTTCAGGACATTAATTAAATAAAATTATTGGAGACCTTTAATCCACCCTTCCCATGGATTAAGAGATCATTTTTTTTGGAAAATGTCACAACTCCTTTATTTTTAAATTTAATATTAATTCTCTTCTTATGTTTTTATTTAAAATAATAAAAAAGAGAAATTAATGTTTTAATTGGAGTGTGACTTTCTAGGAAAGAAGACCATTTTAAAAAGTAACTCTTCTACATGAGGATTTGCGCCAAAAAGAGTAGGGAAACTTGGACATTTGAAAAACAAAGCTCTAAAAGAAGATGGTGGCAACCCCTTGACGCAATGTTGACGTTTTTATCAAAATATCTTCATGCTTGAAGAGGGATGTGTGCCCATGAGATCTCATAACAAAGGTGTTTCTTCAACACCACCCTATTTTGGAGAATGTGAGCCTTCTTGCAATTAGTGTTGAGTGAATCTATGTATTGTTTATCCATCCTAATCATTGGCGACTTGATTTAGAGGATTGACGCATTTATTTGGGGTTTAAATCTGCATGTTATTGAAGGGTTTGGGGTATTGTTGTTACTGCTGCAATTATTTTAGCCATAACAACTTCGATTGGAGCTTGTTTTATCATATTTTGATGTCATAAGAGCTAGATTTGAAATCTGCTGTGTTAGTAATTATTTTAGAGCAAGGGGCAAATATTTTGTAGGCTAGAGAAGAGCTGGAAATAATTTATTTATTTTTCTTAAACCCTAGTGACTTGGTTTGAGATTTTTGGGTTTGTTTTGGTGGGGTTTCAAGGCTAAGAAAAATTTGATTGATAGTGCATTAGAAAACTCTTAAATTCTATTTTATTATGCACTTGATTTCATGCAAAAATATTGAGTATTGAATGAGATATGAATTTTTGAAGTTTCAACTGTCTGTGGGTTATTTTTATTCAATAACTGCTGCTATAAAAATCTGAACTGGAAAAGATTTGATTTCCAATTGGTTCTCCCATCTAACCCACCACCTTGGCTGATTCCAAACCCATTTTGGGTTGTAATTAGGTTGACATTGCGTTATTTGAGGTTGAACTAAAAGGATTTCATCCTTTTTAGTTCGATTGGTGTTGAGAGTGCTACAAATTTCTATTTGTCCCTAAAGGGGATTTGATAAGAATTATGGAAAAATTGTAGCACCACTCACATCGTTATTGAAGAAAGACTCTTTCAATTGGAATGAGGAAGGCTGTGTGTACCACTCCAGTTTTGGCTACCGTGGATTTCTCCAAAAACTTCATTGTTGAATGTGATGCTTTAGGGCATGGCATAGGTGCAATACTCATGCAAGAGGGCCGCCTCCTTGCATTAAGTCAACTCAAAGGTAAGAACCTATCAAAACCCACTTATGAGTAGGAAATGATGGCTATTTTTCATGTAGTCAAACAATGGAGACCATATCTCATGGGTTGTCACTTCAAGGTGAAGGCAAATCATGATAGCTTGAAAACTTCTTGGAGCAAAGACTATCATTTTAAGAGCAACAAAAATGGGTCACAAAGATGTTGGAATATGACTTTGAGATCATTTACAAGAAGGGAAAAGAAAATGTGGTAGCTGATACACCATCCAAGAGAGATGAGTCCACAAAAGCATTGTTATATGCCATGTCCATATTACATATAGATTGGGTAGATCGGGCTAGATCAAAGTGGCAAAATGACACAAAGACCCACACTCTTATTCAGAATCTCCAATATGGAAGGGGGATGCATTGTGGTACAAGGATCAATTATATTTATGCAAGAATTCTACCCTTAAAAGTCAGGTTCTTGCAGAGCTCCATACTTCTCCAGTGAGTGATCATTTTGGGTTCTTGAAAACTTATCACAGAATTAAGCAAGATTTCTTCTGGGAAGGGTCGAAAGGGGATGTCCAGAAATTTGTGGCAGAACGCTTGGTGTGTCAGTGTAATAAGGGAGAAAGTATTAAGTCGCCAAGCCTTTTGCAAACTCTATCTATTTCTAGTGAGTGGTGGGCAGGGGTTTCTATGGATTTCATCACAAGACTGCCGAAATCTGAAGGGAAAAGTGTAATTATGGTGATTATGGATAGACCCCACCAAATATGCTCATTTTTGTGGCTTGTCACATCCTTTTATAGCGAGTACAGTTGGTTCTATCTTTTATGGATACAATTCAAAAGCTACATGGAACACCTAAGATTATAGTAAATGATCATGATCCTATATTTACTAGCAATTTTTGGACTGATTTATTCTCATGTTTGGGTACTCAACTAGTTCGTAGTTCATCATATCATCTTCAATTGGATGGACAAACTGAGGTAGTAAACAAATGTTTGGAGGCGTATCTACGATGCTTTGCTTCAGATAAGTAGGAGAGATGGGTTCAACGGCTACCACTTGCATAATGGTGGTATAACACGTCATTCATACCCCATCCAAAATGTTCCTATTTTTGGCATTTTACGGATACCATCCACCATCCCTCACCTCCAACTTGAGGGTTCGACCTAAAGCAAGAGTAGTTGAAGAGCATATTCAACACCAATAGGAGGTGTTCTCTAGTCCTAGAGAAAATTTGGTAATGGCACAAAACTGCATGAATCAACAAACTGATCAACACCGTATTGAGTGAAGCTTTGAAGTGGGAGTCTTCGTTTTTATACAATTGCAACCATATAAACAACTATCTCTGAAGCAATAGAAAAAAGATAACAAACTTTCACCTAAATATTATGGCCCTTATCAAGTGTTGTAGAAAATTGGTAGTGTGGCATATAAATTGGAGCTTCCTCAGTCAACAAAAATACATCCAGTTTTCCATGTTTCTTGCTTGAGGAAGGTCATTGGGCAGAAGGTGTCTTCTCAGTCATTGTTATCAAAGCTTGATGAAGAGGGACACATCATCTTGGAGCCTGAAGGAATCCTACAAACACGCACTAAGAAGTTGAGGACAAGAGTCATCATTGAGTATTTGATCGAGTGGAAAATTTTGGTCATTGAAGATGCAACATGAGAAGAAGCATTCTGGCAGCAACATCTTGATCTTACCTACATTGGGGACAATGTTGCTTTGAAGGGGAGAGGCATGCTATGCCCTTAATCCGAGGTCATATATCAGGATATCTATAACCGACATGTGGCTAACATTATGTCCTAACATGTCATATCCTATTTTAAATGCTTTCATATGTTTAGTAGGCTGGCCTTGGTGCTTTGCATAGTACAGTAGGGTATATATAGGAGTAAGTGGTAGATGATCATCATATTGAGCACTTGAGTCTTATTGTATGGTTTGGAGCATAGTTTGCATACTCGTATTGGGAAAATATTCCGCAAACCCAAAAAAATTTGACTCGACAAGACTCAACGAATATTTGACAACTTAAAAATACTCAAATTTCTTTAAAAAACATAAATTTAAGCAAAACACAGCTACAAAATGTATCAAATAAGTTTGTAAAATGTTGGAGAAGTGTTTTCTATTAGAGTTGAATACAAATACAATGCAAAATCGCATTATCATGTGAGTAACACCAACCGGCTAATCAATGCTATGAATTTATGATGATTGTCATTGAAAATTATCATCATAAATTTCAGATCTATGCAAGTTACAATTTACAATAATTTACGTTTTCCTCTTCCTCGTTTTAGAGAAATATTGGGGAGAGGGTCTATTGCCTTTACTAGTCCCCAAACTTGGTTGTGTTTCTTCGTTCCTCCTAGATGGCCGCGATTACGGCTCCAACCTGGTAGTAGATGTTTGTGGCTCCTTTGTTGCATGTTCAACATCACCTCCAAAGATGTCATCCAATCCAATATCTCTTGCTAGTAATTTTCCTTCCATAGCTTTCCTCTCGAAAGAAGCAATCTCATCCTCTGTGAACGTAGGGATTTCCTCTTCTTGCCCAGTCTAGTCACTGTATGGATCTATCTCATCCAAATCAATAAGCTCGTGCAATGTGGCCTCCACCTTTCTTGTGCGAAACCGAAGATTATATTGCACAAAAACCAAGTCATTGAGGTGTTTTTGAGTCAACTTGTTGCGCTTCTTTGTGTGAATGGCTTCAAACAAACTCTAGTTGTGTTCACATCCAGAAGCGCTATAAGGTTGAGATTAAATTCTAAGAGCTGCCTTTTGAAGATGTGGGGTATTTCCTCCCCAATCCTCCCACCAAGAACCTACAAACAAGATAATCAAAAGTTTATAAGTAATTAATAAAATTAAATTTGTAACTTGTAACATATTAGTAACTTAGCAAGCATTCTAATTTTTATTACCTGGTGACTGTGTGGTTCTCCCTCGGATAGCTAACACGGAAGAAAATAGCCTCCCCTAACATGCTTGTAATTCTGCAACTTTAAAATAATGAAGTCCCTTGCCTCAACCTCTAGTATCATCCTATCAATGCATGAGAGGCCTTGCATAACCTCCCCGTTCACGTTTGTGAAGCCATCATAAAAGAAAAACTTGGGGTTGAGGTAGTACCCCCCGCTGCATGAATAGGTTGGCGGAGTTGATTGTTCCACCTCCGATCAATGATCTCCCAAAAGGGACCAAATTTGGCGATATCCCCCCTATAATAGTTTTGGATGGCCTCTTTGGTTCTATCCATGGCCTCATAAATATACCCCATAGCGTTTTGCTCCCCATCAACCAAGCGCAAAACCCTCACCACCGGCTCTGACACCTACACACAAATTAAAATTTAAAGTTATAAAGTTACAAATAAATTAAATAAGTAAATAACAATATATTTATAATTAAACAAATAAAAATAAATTAATTGACTTGAAATATAAATTAAAGTTTGTAATTTCCTTTATGATCTCTATAGCTCTCTGTGCAAAGACATCATAAAAAGCTATCTTTGTAGTTCTCTCTCCATCAACTTTCTTTGAAGTATTTTGAGTCTAACCATGCTCGACTCACAAACATTTGTCTTCAATGATGAAAACAAACTAGAAATTCTTTAGCAATGTCAAGAAGTTATTTGGAAACTTTGTGACACCTGGCTTGCACAAGCTCTTTCCCCTTTGCATGTGTTCTCTCATCAAGATGAGAACCCAAAGGTGATTATATATGTACTTGTTTATGTTTTTTACATCTTCTATAACCAACCTCACCCAATCAATTTTACCTATGTCCTTCTAAAGAAAAGTGAAGGCAATGAGCTACACTAGGAGTCCAAAAGAGTGATGGATGCCTCTTCTTGTAGTAGTCTCCTAGCCACAACATATGATGTTGCATTGTTTGTGACAACTTCCATAACATTCTAGGATACTCACCTCTAATATAAATCTTCTCCAACATAAAACTCAAATTCTCTATATTTTAAAACTATGTTTAAGGTATCAATTGAATTCAAAAACACCATCTCACCATTTAAAGCAACTTAAAAATTGATGAGGGTGCTAGTTCCTTTCATCCGTTTACCCATTTGAAATAATGGTGCGTCCGTATTTCTACCATTGCTTATATTGATCTCCTCGGATTGTTGTTGCATCTGCAACTGCATCCTATGAGCAATTTTCCACTCAATTCTTTTGGAGAGAGTGCCTTGTACCCTTTCCCTACAACTGTTGATGTTGTCATCAAGTACTTCATTACGATATATTTTCCACATTAAAGGAAAGGTTTTTGTAGTACCATAAATTCACACATGCTTTATCTACTTCCTTATGCACATCCTTGTTCTAGTCTATACCTTTTAGTGTAGGTTGTGGCCCACATATGTTCCTTAGTACAAAAAATTTATGTATCCCTTTTCTCAAACTCAATGAAGCAAATGTGCCTTTTCCAGTTTGTATGTGTGGACCATGAGTAAATCCCACAATCATTGCTACATCGTCCTCTGAATCCTCTTCCATTACAGGTCTAACAACTTCTGCCATGGTTGCATGTAGCCTTTCCCTCTCTAGTTTCTTCTCCTCCAGCTCTGGCTAGCTTTATCTTCATCTCTTGTTTTACCTCTTCTGTAACATTGAGTGCATACCACAACATCTCAACAAACAATACATGTAATATGATACTTCAGGTGATTGATGCCTGTATAAAATGTTTTGTTCATAGAAATTGCAAACCACAGTTCCCTAAATTGTTTCATGTACAACTAATACTTTTCAAGCAATGGTATACGTGCGATAACAAGAATTGTTCTTGCTAGTGATGCTAATCTATTTGTTGAACCTGATGTTGATCCTAATTCCATTGGTAAAGCTCTCATCTACAACATAATGTACAATTAAAAAAATTAAAAAAACTGTAAACTTAATTAAAATAAAAATAAAAAAATTAGTTTTATGACCCTATTTAACTGTAATTTCAAATTTCAAATTGTAAATCCTACGAACAAGAATACATTCTAAAAAATAATTAAAATAAAATTTATAAAATTACAACAATACATTCAAGACAATTTCATTCATTAATGACGATAACAAACATGAATAAACTAATAAATTATTAAATTTTAAAAATTTAAAACCATTCGCAATTAAATTGAATGCGTTTAAAATTACAAATGTCAAATCATATTCATGGATTCAATATGAGTATATAAAATTTAAATAATATCGGATGAATTTTCAAAAAAAATAAGAATAAAAAAAAACTTACCTCCAAATGAAATTCTTCAAATTTGCTCTTTGAATTTGGTATAAAATCCCTTAACTCATGCAAATGATACTAAATGGCTGAAATTTGAAATGCATTTTAAATTGCAAATCATATTTGGATACAATATGAATTTATAAATACAATAGAAAAAATTTGCAAAAAGAAAGAAGAAAAAAAACTTACCTCCAAATGAAAAATCCTTCAAATTTTTTCTTTGAATTCGCTATAAAATCCCTTCAACTCATGCAATGCATGCTCAATGGTTGTGTGATAAAAAATGGAGTGTTTCCTTAAAAAAAGAAATCAAAGTTTATTTTCAGCGTCAGACGAATAATACACATGGACTCGCCGAATATTGGTGAATATTCTCCGTTTCAAATATGTGGCGGGTACTCGTCAACTTGGCGAGTACTCGCTGAGTATTCCAACTATGGTTTGGAGGTTACCCCCCTCGAAGTGGCTAAGTCATTATACTTGCATATTGTGATAAGTTCTCAATATTTTGGTGTTCTGTGTTATATTGCTGCTGATATTCAGATCTATCTAAGTAATTTCATTACAAACATACTTACAATGCATCCACCAATCAGTAATTATAATATCAGTTCCTGAATATTGTGGGTAATAAGTGACATTGCATATGGCTAACTTGGCCTCTTGTTATTGGCCATACATAAATTGATTTAATATTCCAATATCCCTTCATAAAATTGGTTTAGGTGGGGGTCCAAAAATGACCTAACCAATGTGTATTTGGGATTGCAAAGATTCTTTTAGAATGTGTAATTACATCACCTCTCTCTTTGTAAGCTTCATCTTCACAATCGTCATCTTCATCTTCACAATTGTCATCTTCATAGCCTTTGTCATCTCAATCTCCATCTGCTTCGCAAGCTGCATTACACTTGATGATGTAGGAAATGATGCAATCTTTGCCTAATTTTCCTTGTTCATTTTTCAGATTTAGGATCTCATCACGCATCTTGGCCATATTCTTTGATTAGATTGCTTATGTTCCTCAATATTGGCTTTCAAATATTCTACCTATTGTAAAAGGTGGGTTTTCATAGCCTTGGTTGCCTTAATTTCTTCATCCTTTTTGAGAAGCATGTGATTGCAGTGATCTTACTGTTTTAGTACCATTTTTGCATGATCATTCTTATTCATGGCTGAAATGCAATAGGTAGTGCCAATCCAATACAATTTAAGAAGGGATTTTTTGTGTTGATCTTGTACAAACCTTCCTCAAATACACCTTGAGCAATGATCTTGCTAGCATAGTTTATATCCCTAAGAAAACAATGATCATTATAAAATTCAACCTTGTGGTCATTCTTGTGAACTTGACTATTTGAGAGCAAGTTCTTTTTAAGCCTAGGGATGTAAAGCTAATTTCACACTAATTGCTTTTTCCCATCTTTGAGTGTGGGAGCTATATCACCCACTCCCTTAACATCAAGAGAGCTTCCATTACCAAAAGCCACTTTCTTATGCTTTATATTTCCATTCAACTGCTTGAAAGGTTATTTATTACTTGTCAAATGTTGAAATGCAATTGAATCTAAATATCATTCATCAAATTCAAGATTTGTGATAATGTATACATCACCTTGATCGAAATCTTCATGTACGGCTTCCCTCTTTGTTCCTTCTTAGAACCTTTCATGTTAGTGGGGCTGTTTGGATTTTGCCAACAATCATGGGCAATGTGTCTTGTTTCGTCACACAAAAAGCACTTTCCTTGCCCTTTGATGTTTTTTCCCCATTGTCATTCATTATATTTTGATTGGAAGAATTTAATTTGGCTTAGTTAGCAAAGGCTATCTTGGTACCTACTTCCTCTATACCATGCGCCATCTTAAGCCTTGTTAATTCTTGACTTAGCTTTCCACACAAATCATTATATTTGAATAGCAACAAGTTTATTGGATGCATCAAAAGCAAGTATATAAGTTTAAAATGCACTTACAAGATTATGAACAATCACCTGCACAACGTCTCGGGTGTCAAATTTCTTTCCAAGTCCCTTGAATTGATTTCTACATCCTACCATCTTAAGGATGTGGTCCATGACATCTTGGTCATCTTCCATTTTCATATTCTTCAGTCCATCTTTCTCAATATATTCACTTAATCATGGGTATTCTTGAGGATGTTCCATATCTTGTGTTTTTGACTATTTTGTTTGAATCCATTCTCAACATATTGACTTAATCATGGGTATTCTTGAGGATGTTCCATACCTTGTGTTTTTGACTATGATCCATACCATCTTAAGGATGTGCTCCACGCCATCTTGGTCAGCTTCCATTTTCATATTCTTGAGTCCATCTTTCTCAATATATTGACTTAACCATGGGTATTCTTGAGGATGTTCCATATCTTGTGTTTTTGACTATTTTGTTTGAATCCGTTCTCAACATATTGACTTAATCATGGGTATTATTGAGGATGCTCCATACCTTGTGTTTTTGACTATTTTGTTTGAATCCAAAACTTGCATGGGTTAGGTGCACATAATTCTTAGGCTTGATTGTATATAATGGCATACAATATAATTAAAACTGAGATTAAATTTAGATTATATAATTAGGTCATTCAAATACAATAATTTGAATTCCTTAAAGCAAATATATGTTGTGATTACTTGATTTGAAATTGACAAAACAACATAAAGAAGAGTCACTTAGCTGATTTTGGTTATTTGTCACAAATAAAGAGTGTCTCAATAGCTGGAAATGAGATAGAAATGCTTCGTCAGGTGCTCAGATTAAGAACACCAGGGCTGACAGATTGTGTGGATACTACCAATAGACTTGGACCCTTGTGGTAGAATGACACTGTTAGACTTTATTGGTTGTTTGGGAGGTTTTGGGGGTCTGCAACTTTTGGGAGCGCATTGCCTTTGTCTGTAACTTACTTCTAGATATTTGGGAGTTCTTTGATCTTATGCAAGTCATGGTATTTGTTTCTGCTCTTATTTGTCCAAACCCTACCTGTGCTTGCAAGATGACAAAGGACACTTAAAGGGGTTAGCATTTGGGATTGGACCATAGTTACCAAATCCGGCTGGATCTGCAAAAAATCAGGCCGGATTCAGATTTTTCAGCCGACCCGGATAAATTCTGTCCGGGTCGGCCCTAATTTAGGAAACACAATTATTTTTTACTTTTAAAAATTTTCTATAGTTTTCTAGAAAAAAAAGTCAACTATCAACCTTATATATTAAAAAATATAACATTTTACATTACATTATTAAATTTTTTCATTGTATTTGTCAAATTTTCATATTTATAAAATTCAACTCATATATGTCGGACCAGATTTTTCCGAACTTTTCCAAGAATTCCGGATTTCGGATTTTTTTTCCCTCTCGAACAGATCCGGATTTCTGGACCTGGTAACTATGGACTGGACAACCTTATTCACATGCCCAACGATGTGGTGAGCATTGCCTAAATACCAATACTCAAATGAGGAATTAAGACACATGTAGTTCTCTACTCTAGGCAAGTGTGTAAAATCATGTGCTCAAACAATTGACCTTCATTCTTTGACCTTTGGCTTCACATGGCTTTGACATCTTTGAATTCAGATTTGGCTCTATGGCTGCTCCTCGAGAGATTTCAGATTTGCTACAACTTTGATGATGATCCTTGATGTAGTAAGAGTGCTCTACGAGAGTGTGAAGTGTCTTAGAGGTGTCGAAGGTGAGTAATGACCTCATGGATGTGTTGTATATATAGGTGACTCTTTGTCGTTTTTCCGCCATAGCCGATTCATGAACATGTCTAGGCTGGCCTAATGGAGATTTTCCAATTTGAAAACTAGTCGATGAAGCCCCTAAACATTGCCGACAGAAGGCGACCCTTGTAAACGATCAAATCGGATATGAGGTATGAAGAATGTCTATCTAGGAGTTTGAGATACCCCCGTATAGACTAAGCTGATATTGAATAGATATGACACATAGATAAGAGTGGCTAAGACAATGGGTGGGCAAACGGATAGGGGGAAAATGTGCTCAAGAGTTAGATATGTGTGATTTGTTTGAGTGTGTAAACGTATGTCAAATTTGATGTTGTCAAAGTGTCAAAGACTATATTGAGGTGTTTACACCTTGTATTCATTGTACTTATCATCGACAAGTTGTTCAATATGTTCCTCAAGGGCCAATTTGATGATTGTTACTACTTTCTTGCATGTATTCCTATCTTCTTTAGTATCAAATGTTCCAATTCAAAAAATTCAAACAAATCAAGGCATATAAGAATGCCATACATCTTCTGCTTCCAAATGTGACGGTTCTATCTAACTTCTTCTCAGGAATGCAAATATTTTAAAATATTGTACTCTTGAAACCCACAATAATTCTCTTAACAACAAATTTAATCCACAATTAACTGCTGCAGTAAATAGAAGTACAACTCATAAAACCGAATGACATTACAAATCATTTGGTAACCACTGTAGTTTTGTATCTAAGCCTTTTACGAGATAGTTATGTATTGTAATTTATTTTTGTTTTTCTAGTGTAAAAAAATGGGTTTACCCTCTTATTTTGTATCTTGCTTCTACTTTCATGTTTGGTAAATTCCTCCTCTAGGGTAACCTTCGGTTTAGATCCTATGATTGTGTGGTATTTATTCCTGAAAGTCATTTAGGACTTGCACCTGCCCTTGTTCGTTGGGATATGCCACACTCAACGAGTTGAATGTTGTATTTAACTCAATTTTAACACTTCATCATGTCTACTGAGGATTTAAACCAGGGGCTCGACTTTGGAAGCCTTAATGCTTTCACCACTTGATCTCATCCCAATTGACTTAAAATGTTAGGGTAAACATTTGGGAAGAGCTCGTAGAGGATATGGGAGTGGCATTGGGTCCTTAATTTAGTTATACTTGATCCTTACCTCCAAGTGCCCGCATGATGACACATAGGGGTGGGATTAGGCCCACACATAGGGGTGGGCTTAGGTCCACACATTGTCTTAAATTTGAACCCTACTTGTGGGCGTTCCCACTGCTACTACAAGATGCTTAAGAGCGCCTAGGAGTGGATTTTGGACTTATAGTGTAAAACTCATTATTTCCCATAGTTACCTGAGACGGGGGGACGGCGGGACGGGGGGACGGGGTTTCCGGGACGGCAAAAAATTTCTAAATTTTGGGGACGGCGGGGGGACGGCTAATTAAAAAATATATAAATATTTAAAATATAAAGATATAGTGACTAAATTATATAAATAAGCTGAAATAAAACCATTTGAGATTTAAATAAGGTGAAACTTGAACTCATAAACATCAAATACATTCCTTAATACTCATGATTCTTTCAGAAGTTTGCAAGAAGTTGCTTGGTCCAAAAAGGTGCAAAAATTGATTTTATGAAAATAAGAAAAATATTGCCATCAATGCATAGAGCTCAAGAAAATATGCACTTTTAGAGAAAACGACACTTGAAACGGAGCCACAGAATGAAAGTTATGGCACATGCAAGTTTTTGCTGCTACATCTTCCCGGACCCTTTCCAAAAATGGCAAATTTTTTTCTGTGCTTGTGATTTTTTCACCAAAAATGAAAAAAATGCCAAAAAAGGAAATAAAACCATGGGGGACGTCTGGACGTCCCCCCCACGTTTCCCACATCCCCCCCACGTCCCCTCCACGTCCCCCCCACGTTTCCCACGTCCCCCCCACGTTTCCACGTCCCCGGGACGTTTTCCAACGTCTTCAGACGTCCCCAGGACGTTTCCTAGGAAAAAAAAAAAAGGGAAACGTGGGGGAAACGTTTCCCCCACGTCCCCGCGTCCCCAAGACGTCCGGGACGTCCCGGACGTGTCAAAACAGGGGGGGACGCGTCCCCGCGTAACACTGTTATTTCCTGCTGTTTGTTTCAAACCTTTTGGGCTTTAAATGTTAGGACTAATATTAGATCAGAGCTTGTAGAGAACATGGGGGTGGGCTTGGATCCTTAATATGGTTATTGTTGAACCTGACTTCCAGGTTAGGTCGCTGGTACAAGTAAGTGACCGCATTCGCCGAACTTGAAGGTAAAAATTCAAAATTCTCCGGATTTAATACAGTAGAAAAGAATTCGTTGAAAATCGCGAATTTATTCGTACGGAAGTCGGATGTGAAATTTTTATTAAATTCACTACAAAATCGTGTTTAAAATTCTCCAAATTTCGTTTTAAAAATTGGGAAATTCGTTTTAGGGTTTAATTTTTTCGATTTTAGGGTTTCCGACCTGTTTTGACGCCATTGCTGGACGGGCTGTTTGGACACCATTCCTGGGGGGATGTTTAGACGTCATAGCTGGAGGTTACGCAAAGTTCGTTGAGTCTTCATCCATGCCCGAGTGCCGCTTTCGAGCTCATAGCCTCACACAGAATTTCAACGCTGTTTGTTTTTTGTTTTTTAAATGTTTTAAGGTTTTAAGTTTAGAAATGCGTGGTAGTTAATATTTAATAAGTTTTAGGTTTTCATTTTAGGCATATTTATTTTATAAAATATATGTATAATGTTATATATAAAGTTATATATAAAGTTTTAATTTATAAAATGTGT
The DNA here is from genome assembly GCA_019776745.2 of Taxus chinensis. NCBI lineage: Eukaryota > Viridiplantae > Streptophyta > Pinopsida > Cupressales > Taxaceae > Taxus > Taxus chinensis. Next base: position 883,360,206 of record CM034150.1, read on the forward strand.
TATAAATAAAGTTTTATTTTATAAAATATATGTATACTTTTATATATAGAATTATATATGAAGACCCAACCTTAATCTAAGTAATATGTAATATATAATAATTAAGATATATTTATATGTAATATTTAAGATATTATATATAATTAAGATATAATTTCTATATATATTTAAGATATAACTTTATATGATTATACTATTATATATAATTTATATGTAATATTTAAGATATAATTTTATATGTATATGTATAATATAATATATAATTTTATATATTATATAGTTTCTAATAGCCGAATTTAATCCCCGCATTTTTTCCCCAACGATTTTTGGACGAATTTAATCGCCATCCTGGTGAACTCCGTCCCCGCATCCCGTCGAATCCCGGCAGTCTTAGGGTACAACTATGGTCTAAAGTTCAAATAAGGAGGTTTCCCTCCATTTTTGACTTCGTATTAAAATTTTGAATTTTTGTAAAGCCACTTGTTAGCTTGTGTATGGCTGTACAAAAAGGGTAACTAAATAGGCAAAATCTACCAGGTAATATGCATAGAGTAATCTTAATAATTGTCCTAAATAGGGGCTCAAAACATCACTGGTAATTCAATGCCAGGAATATCATGTATACTTCCTTTCTTTTGTAACTCTAGAACAAGTACCTTGCATGCAAACGTTACACCTAAGTACCTACATCATGAATCTCTATAAATCAGCATATTCATTACATTAGCTAATGGACAGAGTTTCAGCCCTAAGCAATTGAAAATCTGAAGGTGAGAGAAAACATGCAATGAGAGGTAAGTATGCAATTTGAGGTAATTGTGTTGTTTAAAAAGTGCTTGGGAGTGTCTTTTAGGGTTTATGATTTTAAAAATATTGTCCTTTTTGACATATTATAAAATCAAATATTTTAAAAAATCAGAAAAATAATTTTTTTTGTTGCTTTGGGTACATTGTGGCTTTGCACAGGGTACGACATGACGTACCCGGGTGTGTCTTGATGTATATCCCCCACTAACCCAATGATGTGCTGGAGTTGGGTGCAGTACATGCAGGCCTGTACAGGCATACCCAGTAACGTAGCTTCCAGGTGCCTCCATGGCGACACACATAAGTGGGTTTAGGTGCATGCATTGCCATAAGTTTGACCCCTATCTTTAGGTGTCCTCGTGGCTACTACAATGTTTTGCCAAGAGACAACGTGTACTGAACCTGGGTCAAGGTGTGAAACTCATTATTTCCTACCCCTTGTTCCAAACCCTTTGGACATTCTTTTTCTTCCCATATTAATTTTAGATGCTTTTGGTATTTGAACATTCATAGGAGTCCCTTTCTGCACTTGTGAGTTGCTATTGGAACTTTATGTACTTTTGTGTCCCTTTGACCTACTTGGGTTTTGTGGATGCCACTATAATTTTTTTTTTCTTTGAAGACCTTTGTTTAGTTTTCAAGCCTTCATCGTCTATCTTCTAACTGTTTTTCTGTTTTTAGTCCTTAATTGTCTTTTTCTTTGCTACTTTGCATATTCCAGTCAATCATTGCTTGTCTAGTTTTCTATCTCCTCCCGTGTATCATTTTCTTAGCTTATTCTCATCTTTTTAACATGGCACACCTCTTAGGTATGTTTCTGTGCAGGCAAGCTTATATTTGATTCGTTTCATGTTCATTTTCATGCATAATATTTTACATGCCTATTTGTTTTGTCTTATGTTGTTTATCTATATGAATTGGATAATGTTGAAGGGCTGCCTTCATAATTTTAAGACTTTTCTTAAGATTTAGAACTCACAATGTTCTCCACATTCTAAATTTTTCGTTGAAAGGTCTGGAGGTTCCATGTTGACTGCATGGTCCTTGTTTAGATAAGCATTACCAATCCACTATCTTGCTCTTGATTTTCTCTTCCACTGACATTAGTCCTAGGTGGATTTGGATTGGCAAGGATGTATTTCTTCCCGAGCTTGGTCCTAAGTCAAAATCTTAAGAGTACAAAATTTGAATGATATATCTAACGTAAAGTGAAGAGATCCCCCTTGTTCCCACAGAGAGGCTCTTGTACACCCAAAAGGTGTGCTGGCTAGGCTGGGACCTAATAAATCACCTTCAACCCCTATTAATGTGCTTGATATTACCAATATTTGTCTTTCTTGCTTTGGCTCCCCCGATTTTATGAGACTCTAATTATGGTTATGCTGACTTTTAATATGCTTTAGGGAAAAATTGGTCTGTCAGACCTATCAAAATGTATAGACTGCAATTCGCTTATGCCTTTGCTGCACAGTGTGATCTTGGAGTTGTCTCTCTCGACACCAACTGTCATCATCTTTGGGTTCTTCCCGAACTGGAATATTTTAGGAGGCAAGTAAGGAGTCATAAAAAATGTAAGAATAATTGAAAAAACCTAAAATGAGATAAGCTTGAGAGAAGTGATTTTTAATGCCTATTAGTCTCTTAGGTTTTCATGTGTCTGGCTCTTTTCTTTAATTTTCAAATGCAGTAAATCTCTCCCTTATTTAGTAAAGCTTGCTTTGGATGTTAGCAAGCTAATGTTTTGCAAATCAAAAATTTCAGAGCAATGGGCAGTAAGAGAAATGGAACTGTTAGCCTTGTAGATTTCAGTATTCCGAGTTCTCAGATGTTATATGAAAGCCAATGATTTTGTGCTCCTTATCATTCACAGTGCATATTTCACGTAATATTCCATTATCTTTATTTCCAATTACCAGCAAGTATAAGCACCAAATGTGGATATTGAATATATTAGGCAACTTTATTTGGTCTGTTGGAAACTGAAAGTTTCTTGATGTTTGCAGCTGTTGAAAATGATGGACGATGGACAAGCAGTAGATATCCAAGGAATCTCTAGCAAATCTTTGTTAAAGTTTCTGAAGAAGCTCTTTCAATCCTTAAATTTAAAAAAGACTGGAAAGGGAGTTTATGTACTGCCTAAAGGGGCTTCTCCCTGTTTGGAAGCTGTAGGTCCCCTCATTGAGTGTGATTTTAGCATTGCACCTGAAAACCAATGTAAACCTAAAGAAGAGTATCTGCAAAAGCAGCAATCTGATCTTCAAGAGGGTGAAAGCAAAGATAATGATGGAAATGATGCCATCCATGTTGAAGTACCTGAGCCGGCAGCTGATTCCCCTTTGTCCACCAAACGCAGGTGCAAGTTCTAGTTACAAGTTTTTGTATCATTTGAGCCCGAGTCTCTTATTACAGCTTAAATTGTTTTCTATTCCATGTGCATCAATTACAGTAGCCCATGATTGTCTAAGACCAAACACTTTTTCTATAGCTCGCTACTTGAAAATTATTTATTCTATTTCCCGTTGCATAAGATTTTTTTTTATTATTGGTAAATGGTTTTGGGAGGGATCATACCCCAAAATACAAAAGAAGGTTCTATGAAATTCGTGGGCGTTTCCATTGCTTGTTCCGTGAGCTTCCTTCACAACTTTCTTCAGATACTATGATTAGAGATGTCTTGCTCTCTACCTTTTGGAGGCCCTCAGGCTTCGGGACAGGTTCCTCCATCCTCCCCCCAGACGGATGAATACTAGACTGATCACTTCTTTCTTCCCGGTGATCTCCCCGGTGAGGGGTTCCACATGGTGCTTGGACACATGTCTGGACCCCCAGTCCAGATCCGTCAGGTCTCGAGACCTCGTTTCTTCCACCTGAGGCTCCCTATCTCAGGCATGTCCCAGGGCCCCTCTGCATAGACAAAGACCCACCAGGCTTACTTAGGCACCGCCTACCTCTCAGACACCGGCTCCCCAGGCATTCTACAGTCTCAACTTTTGGTCATCAGCGCACTGCGAGTCACTCCCATCCGGCCTTGAGTGTTAGGTGATGCTGTGGGGGTGTTGCTCCTTCTTCCGCCGCCGCCCCCCACCCCCCACCGCACCATCATCTTTTTCTTCATTGTTTCTGGTTTCTCGGCCTCTGTTGTTTTCTTCTCTTCCTCTCCTTCTCTCATTGTATTTCGGGCGACCCGTTTGGGTCTTCTTGTTGGGTTGGTTTGCTTTGTACTCTACAATCCCATTGACCTACTTTTGTGGTCATGTGTTGGACATTAATAATATTATCTTATCTTACACCCTTCTTCACCCATCCCAAAGGATATGGATGTGTATGTTTGTAAGTTTCAAGACCAAGCTTCTTTACAACCACATTAATAATCAAGTTAGATTGAGAACCAATATCAACCAAAGCATTTACCTTAGTTCTCTTGATTTGGATTTTGATCTGAAATAGCTTACTCATCTCTTCTTCCTGTTCTTGGCTGTCGATGTTGGTGGTTGTGCATCCAAGCCTCTTGTCTACATTAGAATCATCCTCTATTTCCACCTCCCCATCTGTCTTTATAGCTGTCATGGATTTCTTGGAATCCTTGGTTCGGTTCTTTGGATGTAACTCCGGATGTAACTTCCAACATGTAGCATCAGTATGACCATTGATATCACAATTCTTACAAAAATTCTTGGGATCTTTACAAGTATTCAAAGTAGTGGCAGTTTGTTTACCTTTCTCCTTCCATTTACCTTTGTTACTTGTTTGTCCCTGCTCTTTCTTTGCTTGATTTGTCGACTACTTTGTCTTTGACTCGACTTCTCCTTGTTTCCTTTCATCATCTATGTAGTATGCTTGCACACAAGCTTCATTGAGATCCTTGGGCTTCGTGGAGGTGACCTTCCTTCGAAGGTGAGTGTGAAGTCCTCCCAAAGACTTGGTCAGAATATCCTCATCCTCCAAGTCCATATCAAGCAATATGGCTTGTCTCCGAAACTCCGTAGTATAATCCTTCACACTTTGACCTATGCCTTGTCTAAAGTATTACCATTTAATCATTTGGTCAGTCTTATGGCCAATAGGATAAAAGTTAGCTCTAAGCAATTCTTTTAAACCCTCCCAAGTACTAAAAATAGGACGTTTCTTCTTTTCACAAGTGGTTAGATGGGTTTTCCACCAAATCAGAGCATGACCTTCCATTTTGAGACGTGCAAGGGTAATCCTCTGTGCCTTCGTGATTTTATGCACACTAAAGTAAACTTCCAGTTGTTTTAACCATTTATCTAATATTCAAAGCTCTTGATTTCAACCTTAGTTTCAACTTTAAAAGGAGCATGATCAGATTTTACCTTCTCAACTGGAGTTTCTTCACGCTCTTCCATATCTTCCCTATGCCAAACTTTTTGGCCAAGGCTCGAACCACCGAGTCCATGAAATCTTACTTGATTGAAGCCGTTTTTTGCTATTGGTGTCTATACAACCTATCCATCATGGTCTCTAGCATCTCAATTCTACGGATCAAGTTCTCTTCCTCCATTTGATCTCAGACTCTTTGTTTCCACTTCTTCGTAGATATGTGTGGATTGCAAGGTAAAATTTCTTCGCCTTTAGACCTTGTCACTGTCATACAAACCACAAGAACGAATACCACAGTCCTGGATGCTTATTAGCTTTGATACCAAAATGATCTATAAACCTCTAGCTTTGGAAATTTACAAGACCACAAAAGAAATTACTGTTCTACTTTCAATTTCAAAAATGACAGATTGTTTGAAGTTAGTGAAAAGCTCTTTTTGCTTAAAATTATTTGCAGCGAAGGGAAACAAATTAAACCAACAAGACAACCAAATTTTTATCTTGGAAACCCCCAATTTGAGGGAAAACCAATCGAGAAGGGCAATCACTCTTTCTTCCCACTTATATGTATTGGCCAATTCAAAAGATACTGTTTACAATAAGATGAAGGAAAGTAAACAATGTAAACGCTTCCCCTCTATACTTGCTTGCTCTATTCACACACACATTGCTCCTACAATTCAACTCCAGCACTGAATTCTTCTTGCTTACTTCTCTCATGAATCGATATCCCACTCCACTTGCTCTCCACGTATTTATAGCTCCTCATGTCCTCCCGTGCATTGGAGAATGAGAAGGGTCGTACAGGGGAAGAGACACAGTCCAGACGTTCTAAATCCGTGACTGTTCATGACTCTTTTATTTTATTGTCCATTAGTGACAAGATCGCTGGTGTTTGCAGACCGGCGGTTACACAACCGCCGGGGCGGTTATGCAACTGCCGTTCTGTGCAGGGGCGGTTACGCAACCGCTGTTCTATGCATGGGCGGTTATGCAACCGCCGGTCTACATAGAGGGGCGGTTCTGTAAACTATATAGTTTGCTCTGCATTTTTCTATCTTTTCCTTCTGGTACTGGTTGTTCTGATGAAGTGGTGTTCTTCTAGATCCCTATGGATCAAACCCACTCTGTAGGGTGGGTGGAATCTAGAATTGGATCCAGAGAACTACCAAATGGTTAAAGAAGAATGTCCCCAATGCATAAGGCAAGAGTTCTCTTGTGTGTGCAAAGGCTTGGGATGTTTGGGATAATAAGTTTAGACTGTAAGATACCCTGAGGTTCTTCAAAGAGTTCAAGTTGGAGGAGACTCAAAGCCATATCAAGCGGGCTCAGAGATATGAGAACATTTTTTTGCAGAGGTTGTTTGTTGAATTCTCAATGCTCGGGTAGGAAGGTTTGTCCTTAGTAGTCGCACGGCTAGGATTGGGTTGTTGATCCCTCCCTTGGTAGTGAGTGAGTGCTTGTTGTGTGGGGATGTTGGAGGGGAGTCTCTTTCACCTCATCCTTAAGTGCCAACATTTTAGGATGTGTGAAGCAAGAATGCAGGATGGTTTTCAAAGCGTTTTGCAAGAGCTTTGGTGCATTTCCCCGGTGAGAAAGGATTGCTTGCGTTACTCCTCGGTGGGGAGTGTACCAAACAATGTCTATCATATTGGGTAGGTGATCGTTCGCTTTGGAAGGGAAATATAAGCTTTGTGCATGTGGCGAACTTCATGCCTGTGGCACTCCCTTTGTATAAAAAATCCCTCCAAGGTTGGCAGATGGGGGGAGGTGTTGCAGCCAACCCGGAATGAACAGGGGCCTTGGGGATACCTAACCACCAATGAGCCAATGCCTAGTCGGGTAGGGCAAACCCTCTTGTTGGGTACGCAATGGTGGCGACAACTATGGGTGTTATCGGGCGTATGTTTCGGGTGTAGGGGCTAGATGCCCCTTGTGTCTGTCTTTACATTAGAGCATTCCTTAGACAATGGGATCGCGAGTAGCCGAAACGCAACTGCAGCAGTAGCGCACATTTGGGGTAACCCTTTAAACGGTTGAGGATCGAACTCAAAGGTGGATATAAGCTGACGCATGTGTTGTCCTTGGGCGTCACCTGTTCAACATAAAAAAATTAATTTTTATGCCAATAGGGGTCCTACAATGGTAGCCGAGAGTGGTGGCGGTGGATGGTAATGTGCACGAGTTGTTAACAAATAATATCTCCACTTAAGTTCATGGTTACCATGTTTGAAAAGTTCGGATAATTCGAAAGGGGAAAAAAGTTCAGAAGTTTAGAATTTTTCAAAAGGTTCGGTTCAGTCCAGTCTAGAAAATTTACAAATATAAAATATATATAAATAATAAATACTATACATATATGATGATATTTGAAAAGAAAAACCAATTACACATAATAATAAATAAATATATCTATGGAATTTTTTCCTTTACATGCTTAGGTATTAGTGTTTTGTTTCATTTTTGTTGTGTTGAAGTTATTCTAATTTAAACACTTGTTTGGTAAGTTCGGTCTGACCAAAAAGTATGCGTCGAACCAAATTTACACTAAGTTCACAAGAACATGGTAACAATGCTTAAGTTTGATGTCCATTTGACGGTTACATGACAATTTCAACCTTAAATTTGATGTCCATTTGATTGTCACTTAGACATTTTTTTTTGGCTTGGAGAAATCAATTGCAAATCATGATATCTTGGCCTTACAATGGAGTTTGGTGCCCCTTTTTTTCTCTAGAAAGATTTTTTTGATGATGCAACTAGATTGATGCAATTTGTCACCTATCAGTGGTAAATTTGTGGAGTAGTTAATGGAGTTATTAATCAAAGTGGCTTGAGAAAAATCCAAGATAAGGGCCTTGAGATTGATATTTCTCGGCATTATTCAGATAGATATATTTAAGATATTTGTATTTGTAAATAATGTAACCTTAATTTCTTTATTATTAAACTAAGTTACTTTGGTAATAAATCCTGTATTGTATTATTTTAACCATGATTAAACAATAAACTGTGACCACCTTAATATCTTTATTCATTGCCCTAATTGTAAAAGTAAGTTCATAATTCTAAACTTGGGTTTTATAAATTATAATGTAACGTTTAATAAACTAGGTTTTAACATTAAATGTTATAAACCATGTGCTACTTCATTAAATCTGCGAGTCTACAAAAAGAAACCCTAATACTCCAACATACCAATTTTTCTTTAACAGACTCTTAAAGCTATTAAAGAGATGACATTCAAAAAGTAAAAGACACTTAATACTATTGAAGAAATAGACATTTAAATGACTTAACTTTCCAAAATCAAAATAAAATGAAATGCATAGTAAGAAACAACAAATGAAATGGAAGAATCATAAATACAATTTACTTAGTAAGGAGCATAAAAGAGCAGCAAAGAGGATATGGCTTGTTATGTCAAGATGCATAACTATAGTGGCAAAAAGGCGTTGTAATGTCATGAAGTGTTCACAAAAACTCCGATGCAGCTGGCATACAAAAAGAAATTCACAAAACTAAGTTACTTTGGTAATAAACTATATATGTATTACTTAAACCATGAGTAAACAATTAACCGTATATTGTTTTGTAAACGAATCAATAATGTAACATAAGTTTCTTATTATAAACTATTAGTTACTTTGGTATTGAACTGTGTGTTGTATTATTACAACCATGAATAAACAATTTGTTATAAACTATTAGTTACTTTGGTAATGAACTGTGTGTTGTATTATTAAAACCATGAATAAACAATTTGTCTTGTAAATAATGTAACCTTAATTTCTTTGTTATTAAACTAAGTTATTTTGATAATAAACCATGTATTGGACTTTTAAAATCATGAATAAACAAAAACCATGTGTTGTTTTTTATGCTGATAGGCATTGCGTGTTGGTTTTTACTTTGATAGGTGTCCTCCAATGGCAGCCAGGGGTGATGGTAGACTGTGATGCCCCCCCTTAAATTTTATGTCCGTTTGACCACTGCATGGAAAATTTAACCATAAATTTGACCATTACATAGAAGTATTTTATTTTTGCTTGGAGAAGTCAAGAGAAAAATCATAATATTTTGGCCATACACTGGAGTTTGGTGCCTGCTTGTTTTGTCTCTGAAAGATTTCTTCGAACCCAACACAATGGTGCAGCTAGATTGACACCATTTGTCACCAGTTACTGGAAAATTTGTGGAGAAGGTAATAAAATTATTAATAAATGTGGTATGTGAAAAATCCAAGATAAGGGCATTGACATTGATAGCCATTGAGATGTATTTAAACTCTCTGTACTAGTTAGATTTTGTAATGTCCCCAATGGACATTATTTTACCCCTAAACGGATTTTAGGCAATCCCAACTTTAAATGCAACTTGTAGACAAAATACCAAACAAGTATCATGCAGATCTGAATTTATAAAAGAAATGCGACTTGGCTTAAGTGGAAAACCCACACCAATCAACCTCTAAATTTATATCTTTCCACTCAAATCTAGTACCACTAATTTATAAAGCCCAAATATGTATAAAATTGCAGATTTCAGATGTAAACAAGGCTGCAATAAATTATTTAAAAACCCTGTCTGCAACATAACTTCAAAAATTCATATCTTTTGCTAGAGAAGTCCAAATGAGCTGAAATTTTGGATCTTGGGCCACAAAAATATGAAGAATAATATTCCAAAATTAGTTTTCGCACAGCAAACACAAAACCCTAATTTTTCCCTAAAAAGTAGGTCGCTCAGCACATTTAGGGCATCAAATCAGCTCCAAAAATTAAGAAAACAAGCTACTTTGATTCCCAAACAAATCAGCCTTGAATCAACTCCAATAATGACAAACTAGGGTGGATCTTTCACCACCGAAGAGTGCTCTACTAGCTAGGAATGGATCTCTCACCACCGAAGCTAGGGTCCTTGTGGGATTTTACTCCACAAGCTAAAGAAAATCCAAGCGTATATGCAAAAGCTACAAGTTTAAGACACAAATCAGAAAATATCAAATGGTTATGCAATATCTTCCCCTCAAGTCGACTTCTCCTTATAAAAGAAGAAGAGACCCAAAACAACCTCTACAATATTTTCCCATATTAAATGCTTTTCCCAACAACTTTTTCTCTCCTAATGCGAGTCGCATTTTTCTATGGGAAATACATAGTAAAATGGGCATTTATCCTTTCTATGTTCTCATTCCCCTTTCTAAGGCAAGTCACCTTTTCACCTAGGATGGATAACAATTTATATTTGAGCCTTTTCCATCCTAGATTTAATAATTATTAAGTCATATAAATTATTATAAGTGCTCTATATATTTTTTTATTAATGGCACTTTATAATAATTAAATATAACTTAAGTCACCCTTATATTTTTCCTATGGCTGTCGGGTTGACAAAATAGGCCAAAGGTCTTCGAATGGGAAGGGGATATTACAGATTTTTAAATGGGTTCTTTGTGTCTTACATTCCAGTTCCGAGCAGTATATGCTATCTTTGTTGATAGTCCCACTTTTTGATGTTGGCTCCTGTGAAATCTAAATCTTCTGATATATTTTGTTTGCATTGGTAGAGCTGCTGGGTAACTTCTCCAATGTTTTTGATTTTTCTATTGCATGGTTATCTGACTTCAGTACCAAATCCTATGTGCTTTGTTTCCTCTTGAACCACAGTTACCGCCTTTAAACCAAAATTGAGTAACTTTAAGGTGATATCCTTGTTGTGCATCCTCTTCGATGTTTGAACTCCAAATTTTCTGTTATGTTTTGTTTCACTTGGTATGGCAGTTGGGTAACTTCTTGGGCGGTTTTGATTTTTCTATTGAGAAATTATCTACTTGTTATACCTGATCCTATGTACTTGTTTTCAAGTGAACTATAGGCACCTGCTCGAAATCACTATTGAGTAACTCAGGATGATATTTATGTTGCATCGGTTTATCCATATGCTGAAATTTATTTTGTTGTGTTTGTTTTCTTACAGGGATCTTGATTTTAATTTTGAAGTAGGTACATACTCTTTGGTTTGCACGTAAACCAGCTATTATTAAAGGATTATTGGTTTTGCTGTGTTTCTCCATCTTTGTAGAGTATTATTGATTGAAAAGTGGAGTCTCTTCCACATTTTTAGTTAGCCTTTTTGATAAGAAAACATGTATTTAGAGTTACCTATATAAGGAGCACCTATCTGTAATCTTGTCATTATCATGATGAAGGGCCACAAAATGTGACCTGAAACATTGATCCAAATTCTCTCCCATGTAAATTTCTTTACCAAAAACGTTTTTAAAGCATGTTATGTCTGGCTTCTGGGAGATGGTAGAATAAAATATGGAATCATGTATATTAAGTTTATAGTAACTATCTTATATCAAAATATTGGTGATGTTCAAGCTCATTAGAGTAGAATAAGGGTAGAAATACATACATACATACATACATACATACATACATACATACATGTGCTGATTTCTTGTTTGTTATGATTTGATTTTTATGCTTTGTGAGTTTTTTTTTTTTCAGGGTGATTGGCCCAGCCATGCCATCAGCAGAAATGTTAGCTGTGGCTGCAAAGTTGACTGAGGCAGAAGCAGCTTTAAGGTTTGTGTTTGCAGATATTTAAGCTATTTTGTATCATCGGATTGGTTCTGCTTCTGTTTATTCATCTTAATTTTTTTTCAATTCATAAGAAAATTGAGATATAGTAGATCCTATGTTCATTCCACAGCTTATAACAACAAGATAGAGTTTTTCATTGTAGTGAAGAAAGATGTCCTGTTGAAAAATTCCAGGGAAGCCGAGAAGGAATTGGAGAACGATGTTCTGATAGGACCCCCCTCCACCAGCTGCTGTTGCTGAAGCAGAATCAGCAAATGACGCAGAGCGATTTGAAGAGGTAAGCTCATTGTTGCTGATTGCAACAAGATATTAATTTATTGACTTGTAACTCGGAATAAATTACTAGATTTGAATTGTTGTCTTGTGGAGAACACTTTGAGTAAATAGAATTACATTTTCTGCTCTTTCTCACATGGGAATATCAACAAGTATGTTTCTTGGTGAATAAGTACTAGAGTTGAAATCCTTGGTGTGGTAAGGTGGAGATGGGAAGTAACCTTCAATGTCAGTATGTATATGACTGTCACAATCTTATTTTAATGTTGTGATATAGTAGGAGAAAGTGAATCTTATTATAGAAGAGGAATTTGTTGAATCTTAGTTGCTTCTCTTTTGATTCGACTGCAACATCATGAAATCAATGCTCGTTATATACCTTGATTTAGGTAGGGGATTCAATTTGTGTTTGTGCTCGAGTACTGGGTTCACTATTTTGTTTTCTTAGATGATTCTTAGTTTATCATCATCAGATGACGCTATGTTAGGCAGCATGTTTTGTCAAATTTCATCTTTCTTTACTTTAAATTCCCCAGTCTCAAAGGTTATGAGTTCCCAGTCACACTCTTAGCCGTCGGGAAAACTCTTCAGCACAGTTTCCTAAACAACCTGTGGATTCTAATAAACGTAGGCCTAGAAATATGCAATCTTATAGCTGACCACAGTTGATACTCTCCCTCACCACCTAGGACATCTATGTCCAAGGTTGCAAAAATCTATACTGCCCTTCTCAATGCCATTGTCACCCTTGATGGATGCCTTGAAGCTTTGGGTAATAAGCTAAGTGAGCATGGCGCCTTGACTCCTATTCTCGGTGAATGCAATGTCAAACTGGCTGCCCTTCAATCACATAATACTATGGCAATTCAGGTTCCGCAAGGAGAAATGATAGAATTATTGAGAAAGAATATAGTATTCCAGCTGTTATGTCTTTAAAATTTGGTGATTTATGATCCTTTCAAAGCTCTCATTGGGGAGGTGATTCATGACATGGAAAGTACCCCAAACAATCAATGTGGAAGTGTAACACCCGATGCTATTCAACTCCAGATTAAGGGAAATTATTAAAAAAAAAACCCCTTAATTCCCCTGTACATGCCTTCAATGATTTATAATTCAGTTCAAGAAATCCAACAAGTAATCTAGTTTTTAAATCCATCCGATAACATCATAACCATGTGCAACTGTAAAGGTCCATTAGATCTACCCGATCCCTTTTTATCACTCCTTTGAGTGTTCATGATTAATGGATCTACCCAACCACATTAATCTTCCCTTATTCCAAGTGCACATAACAATTATGCATTTGGTTAATCTTTTTAATTTGGTTTGTGAACTGATGTAGTTGCCGGTGTATACCTGAAAACAATTTTCCGAGTTTCATCCAGTATTCCACACCATTTTGTTGGAACTTGGTGAACCAACAGTGTAACCAGCTAGTACACTACTTAGGCCAGAGATTTCAAGCTATGCTTTGCATGCTTAGTTTCGTGACCGCACATTAGTCACTCGAAACGTGTCCCTTCACCACATTGTTATCCCACATAGTTATCTGGATCATAATTTAACAATCTTAATGTTTATTCTAACGTGTTAAGAAGGTCTGGGTTCTAGATCTCGTCTCTCGATTTGAGCGTATGTTGACTGATCCAGCTTAGGACCCCTAAGGGATAGATAATGTTTACTCTTTGACTTGCGTCAAAGATAAACATTACCCATCCTATAGCCGTCCTAAGATGGTACGGTCAGAGTACATTCAGATCGAAAGGCGAGACTTAGAGTCCATGTCTGCTTAACATGCAAGATGATTATAAGTCGAGAGTTTATATCAAACTATAAGATTGACAACAATAATTAATAACACCTTCATTAATATTGTTCCATGTTTTAAACTCTTAGTTCCACTTTACGACCTTAGTCATTTAAGCATCATTTTAGATTAATCATCTTTTTAAGATTAGTTAATCACCCTAAGCCCTACTAGATAATGTCGTGCAAGTTACGACAAAGTCAAATCAAGAAATCAATTACTTGTGAATAATTGCAGTGTTTCTCCACTATACCTTATTCAAATTATTTAATCATATCTACTGTTTTGCAGCAGTTGTACTGATGTAATTTGCTGTCATTATGTCACTTAGCCAGTGTCATATCAAGTACACATTGTCAATCAAGTATTAATTAGTTGTACTATGTATTTAAGTAGTAATTAAATTTATCTGATTACAATTGAGTCTTAGAAATATTAATGTATTTCACAACTCTTGTACCGCTGTCCCAAACAGCGTTGTTTAATTACTCCTTAATCAATCAATAATTAATGATATCATGGTTATCATTACTATCATTTAATAAAGCAAATTAAATGATGTAACAAGTACAATTAATTAATAAAGACCAAGTTATTTCACAATCAATTTAAGTACAACAGTTGCAAATCAACAACATTGTTGTTTCATCTCAAAAGAATAACAAGATTTAACATGTTATAAGGTACAATAATTTCATGTCCAAAAAGTACAACATTTATTTCCAAGATGGTATAAATGACCAACGGCCGTTTACAATATTGCGAGTAACTTTCGCTAAAAAAGGATTACATAATCCAAGTTTAAATTATGCATTAAATCGTTGATTACAAATAAGATATAAATATATCGCATGTCAAGCATGCATGTAACAATCCAACCTGTCTTCTCGAAAAACTTAATCCTTCTTGAAATCTGAAAGATAAAAATGATAGATGTACATGGTCAGTTCAACGAACTGGTATGGGTATATATCTCTTCGTCTAGATGTTTAATTACAAAACAACTGAATATATACTGACTATTTATGTGCCATCAAACAAGTATCAACCATACAAGTTAATAAGTTTCAGCTACAAATCAAAGGCAATGATCTAACTTATTCTTTTTGTAATCATTTACATCACAGTCCATTAGAATAACCATAAATATTTTCCACTTTAAATCATTAATCAAGAGAAATATCAACCTTCCAAGTTCAGAATCATGCCATCACATAATTTGTCAATGAATAAAGAACAATCAAGTAATCATAATCAACTTGTTCTTAAACTTTTCTATCATCAACAATAATCAATCAAATGTTATTATGTTTTTTCCCAAACTTACTAGGGAGTTATCAAATAAGAGTGAGTCTACAAAATAGTAGCTCAAGCATAAGTAATGACAATTCCATCAAACTGGATTCATGAAGGATCAAACCTCTTCTATCAACATCCTATCCTAGTTGATACATAGGAAGATAAATTGAGATAACTTCGAACGAACTCAATCCAACAGTCTAGGTCCAATAAACCGACAAGAACAACTTCAGTCAAAACTATGTAAATCAACTCATACATAGTCTATATTACAAATTACCCTAGCTCCATTAAGTATAAGGTCGTGCTCACAACACAGATTTTACCAAACATTTGCAGTATATAAACGAGCTAGAATCCAAAATATCATCCGAAGGAAAACACCTTCCCAAAGAGTCACCCTTATGAACTTGTAAATCAAGTAAAGGAAGTTGGATTAATTAGTCCAGAATATCACAACAAAGGCTTAAAATACAACTCCCTCTTAATATTTGGGTTCGGATTTAATCCAACTCGAGTAATGGAGAGACTCAAAGTCACATTTATAACATAAATAGACATAGTCAACCTTGGAACTAACACCGTTGTGTTCAACAAATAATGATGTTGCAATGCCTGGGTTCGAATTGAACCCAACTAGCTAAGAAAATACAGGGACTTCTTTAAGCACCCATCTATACGTGCAAGCCCAAAATACAATATCAACGATACGTGATGTATCCAAAGGGTTTCAACGAGGAGTTGATATCAAAAGCCAAGTATCCAAAACTAAGCACAAGCTCGAAATAATGAAGGCTCATAATAGAGACGGAATCCATATTGACTTGCTAAAAATCAATTCGAGTTCCATATCGACTCGTTAAGGAACTGTCCCATTCCTTCACCAACTTCGTGGTGGTTTGAGCTTAAAAAGCTTTGCTAAGTTTAGTATTATAATCCTACAAATTTAGCTTAAACCCCAAATGGTTTAAGATTCAAACTAGTCATTTTGGCTTAGCCGATAGGTAAACGGGTAACCAATACCCATCTCAAAAATATAAACATAACACGAAGAGCTCAGTGCTCAGACCGAAGGCATACCCCATATCCTTAAAAAAAACAAGTTATCTTAAGCATAATACAAACACCCAGATATCGACCCAGTTACAATGAAAAACCAAATTTAACAAGCGACGATGGACACAAACCGGAAATCAAGCATTTTATAGTCACTATTTATTCTACCATTTCAAAATGAAATATCCAGACAGGGGGAAATACAACCATGCCTGTTAAACTCGACAAGACAACCTTGAAGCTCCCAGCAAGATCCCACGATTCTTTTCTCCAAAAACACAAAAGAATAACTTGAATGCATAACAAGAATTAACCCAAAATCCTCCATGACTAAATCCTCCATTATCTCCTTCCCAAAAATAGCTCAACAGTTTAATAGAATGGAAAACACACGCAACAACTCGAAGTAGAGGCGGAAGAGCTTGAAATACATGCAAGGAAGAATAAAAAGGGAAAACAAGTTTTTGCATGGTAGCTTTTGGAGGAAGCCGCCCATTCTCGGAAATCCGTGGGGTAAAATTAAATGCAATAAATGTTTGCAAGTGCCACGTAGTGGCCTTCCCCATGAACCCTCACTTCTTGCTCGCCCTTTCCCACCAATGGCCAACTCGGCGGATACGATCGGTTAGTGAAATAAATACAAACAATGACTTTGCACGTGTCGTAATTCGATTAAGTCACCTTTAATCAAACCATGCAAAAGGTCATTCGACACTTAGTTGATTTTAATTATTCAAAATATAGCCAATGCCAATAACCAGTTGACTATAGTCGATTTGGTATGGTCTAAGTAAACAATGCAAAGTCTTAACATCATGTTCATGGTTTAATTCTAATAAATTCAACATTTAAGTGTGATCAATGCCATAAAACATAGAACTCAAGCATTCACAAATTAAACCAAGCACAGTTTCCTTTCGCATTCATACTCATGCTTGCCCAGCCAAGGGCGTCTTATCAAGCTATAAAACCAATAATGCCATCACGCAAAACGGTTAGTACGATTATGCAAATAATGTATTGATTGATCCGATTTAAAGTGTTAAGTCCATGTAAACAATGATCATAATACAAAGCAGTTAAAATAAGTAACTCATTCCACAAACTGTTGTATCGTTAAGATACTTATACGTGAACTTAATCAAGACCAACTTTTACCTATTCCGTTAGAAGGTCCTTTCTTGCTGTTTAAATCAATCATTGTCAATGTCAAAAGAGTTAGCACATTTAACAATCATCACTATTTTCTCATACTGAAATAATATATTGAAACCATGAATACTTTCAATCTTATATGCAAATTGTTACTTCCAACAAGAAAGTAAGTTACATTATCGATAGAATGTATAGCAACAACAATCAAAACATGGAATCATCAAACTCAACAAGATTACTACTCAGCACACAAGCACAAAATAGGATAATAACGTAACAAAACTTGTGAGTGCTTGGAGGCTAGCTTCGTTACTCGGTCAGCTTCGCAACTATGCGTAAGCATGTTTATCTTTTTCAGGGTAAACATGCGTACACCTAGCTGTGATATTGGTTGGGTAACACTTCTCGCTCCCAAACCTTTGTGAATCACGTTACGCTATTAACCTATCTTGCGACTATCATGAAATGAAAATGCGAGATGTGACAAGAAGAAACCAACGTGCTAGTTGCACTCCAACCAAAAATCCTCAATTTGGTTAGGAAATCCCAAATTTCCAACCTTTAACTCACACACCACTTACCTAGCCGAGAGGTATCTGCTTCTTGAGTTGATGAACAAACTCACCCAACGTATTACATCTCTAAGGACACAGATCCAAGTGGCAAAGGAAAACTCATCTAAAGCTGGTTTTAGCAGTTTAAATCCCTCTTCA
Organism: Taxus chinensis; assembly: GCA_019776745.2. NCBI lineage: Eukaryota > Viridiplantae > Streptophyta > Pinopsida > Cupressales > Taxaceae > Taxus > Taxus chinensis. Next base: position 883,378,274 of record CM034150.1, read on the forward strand.
AACTAGTTTTTGTCTTCCTCACTGGTTCTATATAGATATTTCCAGCGTCTATCTTTGATACATTCCTAGGTTAAGTCCATGGTGTTCTCTATAGCTAAATATTTGTCCTATTGTATTTGGCTTATGTTGGCCCCTATACACACCCAATTTTGCATGGTGTAATATTTTAAATACCCAAAGATGATAAACGAGGACCTCCAAAGCATGAAAAAATGTTTCAAATGTTTAGACCACTTGTTGCTTATTTTGCCCAAACGTAACTCTTTCTAGCCTACCCTATTTGCCAGGAAAAAAAAATTGCCTTTCTCCCCTCTTTTCTAGCCCCATTGAAATTTGTGGCAATTGTGGCGGTTGGCACCCACGTTGTGGTGGTCTCACTAACCGCCACATCAACCCTGTTCACCACTGCAGTAGTTCCGTTTCCCCTTGCGGTGGTTTTGTTCACCGCCTCTTGCTTATACTGGCGGTTCTATCACGGTTTGCATGCCTTCTTCCTCTTGTTGGATGGATGTGATTTTTGGACTTAATTTTATAAGTCACTTGAGTGTTATGCCTCGTTTTAGCCTCAGTTTACTTCGCCAATCCTCCACCGCACTCTAGTTGACTCGCTTATGATCTAATCTTGACCATAGGTCAATTTTGAATATCCAGTTGAGATTGGGATTGATTGAAAGCTTCTCTTTTAATAAAAATGGTGTGATCATTTCCATGGCCTCTCCAGAATTTTTCGATTTTTCAGAGAACATATTTTTGCTTCCAGAGCTTCTGCTTCTTGCAATTTTTGAACCAGAGAGAGAGAACCAAAGCCTAAGAGAGATTGCTTCCTGTACTAAGCACTTCTAAGAATCTTTGTTTGTTTGCTGCTGCCACAAGGAAGATACAGGAAATTCCAGACCAGCCTTCTGAATTCTTTGGACCGGCCACCAAGCCATCTCAATTTTTCCTTGCTCCATTCCTGCTGCCATCCCAGTTATCTTAGCACATCGGAGATAATTCTGCTGAGGGTACAAGCAAATATATATATTTTACCTAGCCTCTTTCATCACTGGAGAAAGTTTGGATTTTGTTTATTTTGCTTATTTCTTGTCATAGTTTAGTTTAAATTGTGTGAATTTCTCTACTGTGATTTTGTCCTAAAAAATTTATTGAAAAAGAAAAAAAGAAAAGATTTGTTTGTCATTTGCATTCCTGTTAGTCATAGCCTAGGTTTAGATCCTTTCCTGCTTTGGGCAAATCCCACATCTGGGATTTAGCTCCAGATTTGTTACCCAAGTTTGCTTGCATCTTCATACTTAGGGTCTAAATCAGTCACAAGTGCATTCATTCGCCTTTCATTTAAAAGAGAAAACAAGTAAGTTTCAGATTTGTTTTTAAAAGAGCATTAATTTAGAATCTTCCTCTTGTGGAAAATGCCCCCCCATCAGGGATCAATTATGGCCAGATCCCTGTTGTTTTAATTGGAGCTCATTTCACTTATCATTTAGTTTTCCTAGATTTGTCCAATCATTTTGTGTTGGGAAAAGATTTAAAAAAAGAAAGAAAAGAGCATTACATTTTGTATCTGCATATATTCAAATAAGACCTGAAATTGCATATTGCTGACATAGAAATTAGGGTCTTTTACAGCAAATTGTCATATCATTTAATTGGTTAAAAAACATCCTTAGTTGCAATTGTGATTACAGATTTAATTTCTCTGTTCACATTCATTTAAACCATTCATAAAAACAATAAAAAAGGTTTTGCATCTGCATTTAGTTTCTTCCAGTTTTATGGATAATCTATTCCGCTTTTGTTTCTTGTTGCATGCATTGTTTAAAGTAGATTTAATTAGCAATCAACTTTTATTTCCATCAAGTTGTTCATTTTGTTTTAATTCCATTTAGATCAAACATAAACACTTGAATCAATACAAAACATTCTACAACAAGAAGACTACTCCAAACAAACAAAACCATTCCAATGCTCTGAATCACAGTTAAGTCAAATTAACAACTCGCTGATCTGTACGACAAAGCAAGTCTCACTTTCAAAAACATTTATCAAACATACTTGATATGGCTCCAAAACAAGCCAAAACACTACTGTACAACTCCCGCCCAAGCCATCTAATCCATAGAACTCCAGTTCAGGCTACACCCCCACTACGCTCCAGATCTAGCTATTGTCACACTGTGATTAGTCCTATTACACCCTTGGATGACTTTGGATAGCCAAGTCTTCTAGGTAGGGTAGGACGATTCACCTGTTCTTGCTCCTTTGGAGCCAAAAAACGTTCAAGATGATATTCTTGCCGAGTTGAAATGCAAAGTCTTTCGCTCTACCCAATTCACCTACCTTGATTGCTAGATGGTTGCGTGTTCTAGACGATCAAGTGCCACAACTGCCTCGCATGCTTATTGCTTTACCGCCTTCTCAGGAGACTTGAGCACCCCCTTGGGGATTTGTTATCTTATCCTTAGGTCTAGCCTCGTCTCCTTTTTCTCATCACCTCCCGCATGAGCCAGTCAGGACAAGAGTATCTCAAGAGGGACAGACACTTCCCAAGAGTTCTCCAACTTAGCCATAGCCTAGTCCACCTCATTGGCATGAATTGGGAATTGCGTATCACGATCATTCTTGATCCTAACACCCCTTGGGAAGAGATAGGTAGGAGTTTTGCTGCCTTTGACGATCAAGTTGAGCTCTCACGAGTTCATTGGCGGAGGATCATCTATCCACCTCGCTTCGACCGGCTAGCCATCCATACGCTCATTGTTTCCAATACCTTTTTCCGACTCCAGTCCATCACCTTACAATCCTCCATCATCATATCATCCATTCGTCAGCTGCCTCGGCCTGACCCACGACGAGTCGAGTACGCACAAAAGGCCACCATGTGCTTTCTGGCGTGTACAGCCCCCTATCTTGTATAGGCTGCCATTAGCTTTGCTTGTCTTTGGAAGTTTGTATCTGAGTTTGGGCTCTTGCTCTGTTGCTTCCCTCTCTCATCTTTATTCTGCTCTGGACTGAGATTATTTTCCTTTTTATCTCAGGGCAGTTTTTGTACTTATATTCCAGCATGATATAATATAATATAAACTTTTCAAAAAAATAGCTACCACAGTTGAAATATTAAATTTTTCGAGATGAGACTTCTCCTCTCTTTTCAAATTGTTATACGGAATAATTTACTGTATGCTCGTACATTTACTATTACCTTAGGTTTTTTGCAAACTTGTTGTTTTACTCATTACTGAAGATGAGATGGTTCTCGTCACTAGCTTTTTTTAACATTTATTGATTTTCTGAGTTACATGATTGTATTTTTTCTGATTTAAATCATTTTTACTAGGTGACAAGGATCATTGCTTTGGATGTGAGTAACCCATATGAGGTATTGGGCTTGAACCGAGCTGCGGCAGCTGAAAGCATGAAGAAAAGGTAAAAATCTCACTTTTAAAATTTGTTTGCACATGAATTATGAAAGGTATTGCTTTATATTTGAGTGAAATGAATAATCTAAATACAAATGTATAGGACTTCAGATGCTAAGTTGTATAAAGCAAGGAAAAAGAAAATTTGGAAACAGGAGGGGTGGAGGGCACTCATAATGCAAAGAATACATATTTTGAATGTTCCAACAAGATGAAAGAAGTTGAAATTCTTGGGAACAATGTATGAACTGAGATTTAAGACTTTATAAAAAGGAAATTGTCTAAAGATTCCTAAAATGTATTCTGCATTTATTTAAACAACCCCACGAGCTTGGTGTATTTGGATATTTGAATGAAAAGGATAATCTAAATAAAAATGTACAGGACTGTTTAAATGCTAAGTTCTATAAAGCAAGGAAAAAGAAATTCTAGTAATAGGAGGGGGTGGGGGGTCAAACATAAATATTTGGATATTTGAATGACTTGGATAATCTAAATAAAAATGTACAGGACTGTTTAAATGCAAAGTTCTATAAAGCAAGGAAAAAGAAAATCTACTAATAGGAGGGGGTGGGGGGTCACACGAATATTTGAATGTTCCAACAAGATGAAAGCAGGTGATGTTCTCGGGAAAAATGTATGAACCGATAATAGATATGTAAGACTTTATAAAAAGGAAAATGTGTAAAAATTTCTAAAATGTATTATGCATGTTTTTGCACTACTCCACGAGCTTGGTGTATTTGGATATTTCAATTTCAAAGGAATCAAAGGGATGTCAATTGGCTGGATGGCTAAAATCTGTGGATTATGTATTGGCTTACTGAACATTGTGTTAGGTAGCCTATTTTGGGACTAGGAAAGAATAAACACTATTATGAGATTACTAAAATTATTCTTAGTTTTTAAGTTTGTAAAGATTACAGATAAATTGAGAGTGGATTGTTAATCAGATATTAAGTTGCCCGAAGGACTAGCATAATTAGAGATCTGAGAAGAATGATAGCTTACATTATGTGAGTAATCACTTTAATTTCTACTTGAGTTGCTAAATTCTAAGATCACAGATTGTTTTGAAGTGACCATGGTTGAGAAACCCACATGGTTTCCGGTGAGCATTGTAGAAATCTGGAAGGTGCTTAAATCAGTGCAAGATTAGCCTGGGTTTATGATTGGGAAAAAGAACCCATTTTTCAAAGCATGTGGGTGTAAAGATAGTTTACATCGTGTATTTTCTTTTGAGACTAGTCACAAAAGGGTTGCCATGGCCATATACATCGTTTGGCAGTCGGTCACAGCTCAAATATCTTCAAGGCACTTGACCATTTACTGGCACAAAAAGTGATCTTGGAAATGCACTTTAATGTAGTCCTACCCAGCAACTAAATGATGTTTTTGGGACAAATGTCAGTGATGTCCTGTGCAAAAAAGACACATCCTTTGTAATGCTGGTTGGTGCATCAGTTATATAACATTATCACGTGCATCAGTTATATAATGCATTCTTTGTAATAAAACGTTAAAGAAGGAAAGAGGGGTAAACATCAACTAGTTTAATGATTGCTCTTTTGTAGTCACTGTAGCTATGGAGTAGACATAGCCAAGGCTTTTTTATTATTGCTCTTTTGTAGTCACTGTAACTATGCTGTAGGCATATCCAACTCTTTTCTAAAAACTTGATACATGAACTTACATATAGTCAATACCATGGAGATTATGCAAAACATTATTCTTCCAATAAAGACAAAAGTAAGCTCATGATCTGGCATTACTATATAATTTGACTTCTATTGTGGATTGATAATCTTTAGTCTCTTATGGTTAACATTTGAGTTGTTTTCGACCTTGATATAGAGAATCTCTAGATCTGATGTCTTATTTTGCACGTTATTAATTATGGGCCAAACAAAAGCTAAGTAGCCGAAACGTTTTGGATATGGGAGTGGGAGCGGAGTATCCGATATGTGGAAACGGCAAATTTTTTTTTGACCCCGGATACGGCAGTACAAAAACTATATAAAAATTAAAAAATATATAAATTTCAGCCTTCTAAATAGGAATTTAATTATTAACCACATATTATGCATATGAAAGACAAGATAAAAGACAAGTTATAAGCTAAATAAGTGAATAACCAAAAGTACAACAAACAAGCTAGGATACCGATAAAACTTAGAAACTTAAAAGCTTAAAAGTTAAATTAAAATACTTAAATCGAACACAATGTGAACGTCATGAATCTCATGATATATTAAATTCAATCATAGATCAATATTCAAAGTTCAAACTATCTTTCATTGTCAATATTCATCATATTCCTCTTCATCAAGAGGATCAAGATCAGCTACATCATCATCATTATGTGGTTCATTAGAACCACATGGGCTCGAACCACTCGCACTAGGGCCACTGCTAGTTGCACCCCCTTGTGCATGTAGGTCTCGTGGTGCCACAGAACTCCCCTCATTATCATATGCTCCATGGTGGGAAATGGAAGCATCCAAGTCAACTATCTCTGGATCAATGTCCCAATGTCTTGTTGACCCTTCCTTGTACTCTGGCTGCTTGTGGGATAAAAGGCGCAAGTTGGAATGTATGTATACCAAATCTTCAGCCCTTTTAGCCCCCAAACCTGTTGCGTTTCTGTGAGTGGATGAAACTATATGTACTTTAGTTGCGCTCAGAGGAAGATGAACTTGCAACCTATTAAGGCAACCCAAACTTCAAAGTCAATGCAAAGTTCAATTTCAAACTTAAACACTCAAACTTAAATTTTAAAAAACTAAAAGAAAAGAGAATAAAAAATTAATTAAAAACTTACCTGTGCCAAGACCTTGATTGCAAGAGGCTGCAAGTAAACTGATGAAGTACCATGGAGGTACCACCACATATGAGCATCCATCTTGTATTTGCTCCGAAGAGCGAGAAGGCTATGACCCGTTTCTGCTATGAAATTTCCAAACTCTACCATAACCTGGTCTTGGGCCTCAGGATCAGGGAAGAGCCTAGCCAATGCCGCCATATATCCCTCACTGACTTCCGCATCCCTGTATGGTGCTACCCTCCCTGGCAAGGAAAGGATCTCTGTGCTATAAAATCTAGGAGTCAATGCAAAAGCTAGTAGATGTAATGGGGTGGTCATTTTGTTCCACCGCTCAATGAGGATTGACTTCACTTGTTTGAAAAATATTTCCTCGAGATCTTGTTCTTTTGCATTTATGACGGCTTTTATCTTCTCAATCATTGAGTCGATGCTGTCATATATCTCTCCTAGACATGGGTGATCTGTGTCAATAAACCGGATCATGCTCATAATGGGCTTCGTAAAACTCAACAAATAATCCACTCTATCCCACCAAGGGTCCTCTAAGATCAGGTTCTTCACTTTTTGAGCCCGTTGAGTGTTTGATTGCCTCCATACAGACCAAAGATTGGATGTTACCATCCTCATGAGTGCCTCTCGCACCTTCACTAGTCGTCTCAAGACGATTGTGTGTGATGCAAACCGAGTCTCAACAACCTAATAAGAATGAGGAACAAAAATTAAAAATAAAATTGAAAGATAAAAGAATACTAAAAAACTTATATTTAAATTTTAAATTAAAAAGAAAGAAAGAAAGCTTTTCCTTACCTTCAGTAGCTCCAACTGCGAGAATGATCTAAAAATGCCCTGTGACATGTGGTGGTTGGTGACAAACATTTGGATCTCTTCAGCTTCTGCATACACTTGCTGGATCCACTCTATTTTGTTTGCCATCTTCTTTAGCATTAAATTCAATGAATGCATGGCACATGGTGTCCAAAAAATATGCCCATACCGTGCCTCAACTAGCATCCCCGCAACTTTGCAATTTTTGGCGTTGTCTGTTATGACTTGGACAACATTTTCAGGCCCCACTGCCTCAATGGACTCAAAGAGAATGTTGGCTATGAATTGGGCATCCTTCACTTGCCCCTCACAATCAACTGCTTTCAAAAACATTGCCCCCTTAGGGCATACTGCAATCACATTGATTAAAGGGTAGTTTCTTGCATTTTTCCATCCATTAGAAACAATGGACACACCTGTTTTGGTCCATGAGTCCCTAATTGGTTGCAAGGAGGTTTCCACATATTTTTTTTGTTTATCCAAAAGGGTGGTGCGGATCTTCTCATATCCTGGTGATTTATACCCTTTTGGTGCCTCATTGATGGCTTTCACCATCTCATGCCAATAAGGTGATCTCACAACATTAAAAGAAAGCCCATTAGCATATACACACCTTGCAATGTGTTCATCTGCAATTTCCTTGCTCTCATTCTGAAAGGCCTTTTCCAATGGCCCTTTTGTCTTACTTTTCTTTCGTGCAAGGGAAGCATCCTCATCCGTGGAGATAGGAGCCACAAATGGATGTGGCATGGCCACAATTGGGGATCCACTAGGTGATGGAGCAACTGGAGGCCTCGCTGAATGAGATGAACCTCCTCTTTTGGCCAATGGATGACCCGCTCTCATAGCCACATTTGCCTCTACATCTTCCTGCTCTTTGATATATGCCAAAACTTTTGCTTTTGGCACCCCAGCATTATTCCTCCCCTTGCATACTCTTATACCATTACCCGTTATGGCACACAAGTGGCTTTTCACCCTACTGTAAGAGCCTTTGAATACTCCATCACAATCATTGCATTTCCATTCAAAACAACCACCACCCGCAATTTGTTGAAGTATTGTTACATGCCTCCATAACGGTGAATTTGGGTCAAAGTCCTTGGCCAAAGATTGCCTAGAAGAAGCATAACTTGTTGCCATTGTAGAAATACCTACAAGGTTCAAAAAAAAAAAAAAAGCAAAGAAAACAATGGCATGCAATTGCATTGTGATTAAACAATGAAAATTAAAAAAATTAAATAGAAAGAGCAAAAAAAAGATGAACATAAGCAAAAAAATGTAATGTGTGAAAGATTAAATAACAAAAAAAAAAAAGAAGAGAAACAAGGTTAGAAATTAAAAAAAAAACTTACCTTCACTTAGTAAACCACAAATCCTTCACAAATCTTCCTCCTTTACAGCTCCTCACACTCCTACAAGCTTAGCAATAGCTCCTCAAACCCTAGACAAGCACAATGCAATTTTGGAGAGCCAAAGGTAAGTTTCTTTGCTTTATGTTTTGTTTTTGTGTTGTTCTTTTGTTTTATTGTTTAGAGTTAGCTTTTAGGGTTTAGATTAGAAGAATTTTTAATTTTTTAATGTTGTGGGGCTTTAAAAACATGAAAAAAATAAAAAATAAATTAAAAAAAATGTTTTTTGCATGTGGGAGCGGGTAGGGCGTGGGCAGAGGGCTGCGGAAACGGCCGGGTACGGCACAGGCCATACCCGGCCATTTCCGCAGCCCTCTGCCCGCTCCCTGCCCGCTCCCACACCGCTCCCGCTCTTTGCCGCTCCTGCTCCCGCTCCTACTCCCGAGGCCCCCTTCTGTCGTTTCAGTAACGTAGAACAAAAGCTATCGACCAAAGATAGTCTAGCCAAATAAGTTGGTGTGGTTGGGAGTCAATTATCTGACACCATGAATTCTTTCTCTTAAATAAACCTTGGCAAGCATTTAATTGATACTCAAGTGTGAAGCCTATAAAAATGACCATTTCTAATATCAATTGGGAAATATTCATATTGAATGCCACATATCGAATGCAGGAGCATTAAGAACTAAAATGCCATAAGGTCATATGAGACCACTTGAACACATGTTTGTCTAGGTGTGTGTGGGTGAGTGAATGAATGTCAAAATTGAATATATTGTAAAAGTGAAATTGAGTGTGTAAGGGTCAAAAGGTGGCATTAGTTGTCTAAATAAGTTCATATTTAATGTAATATGAGTGAAAATAGGACTTATAATGAATGGAGGACAGCTTGGAATGTTGTTTCACCCAATTCCAAGTTTGGAGAGTGTGTTGAGCTTATTTAGGAGTCAAATATAGCAACTAGCTAGGCTAGCTAGAAAGCAAGAGGGAGATTTATGGGGGGAGTCAGTCATGAAGGAAGAGAGTGGTTATGTAATAAAGTTTTTCTAATGAAGAATAAAGATATGGGAGTGATGTTACAGGTACTTTGATTCCAATTTGTATGCATAATTGTTGCATTTCATAGACTGTGTTAATATTACCCTGTCCCTGGCTGAGAGCTAGAAAGATGACAGTCAGCGTAGGAAGGATTTTTGGGATCTGTGAATGCATGAATAGCTGAGGTAAGGTAAGGAAAGCACCATCAAATTTTTGTAACTCTTGAAACTTGAAAAATGTCCTGTAGACTCAAATATTTGCTCTTGGGCCCAAACTAGGGCATTGTCTTGCTTAAATTCTAACCATCCAAATTTTATGAAATTTCGAGGAGAGGACTGTTTGGGGGTCTAGGAGTGTTCAAGATTTTAGATTCTATCTCACATGTGTGAGGATGAAGATCTTATTTGCAGACTGTTACAGGCATGCCCAGGGAGGAATATTGAATTGCATGGAAGGACAAACTTTTAAGTTAAGATGCAAAATTCATCATTGAGCCTATGGAGGGCCCTACAAAGGTATTCCAACCTATTCTCAAACAAGATCATCACTAAAAATATCCACTGTCATAACTAGGAGCCATAAATAGGCCTAATTTGCATGGACATTACAAAGGAGGTGCTATTCCGTACAAAGCAACAGGTTGTAATATTTTGTTGTGGTTGAATACTCCAAAGAGGGTCTCCAAATCTATCTAGAAGAGTGAAGTTGTTTCAGAGGAATCTGAGATTCAACCCAGTTTATGTGCCTAGAGGGTTACAAGCCAACTAGGGCTTAAATGAGGTTGTAGTTGAACTAAAAGAATATGACCGTGGAATGAGTCTAAACATCTTGTTTTGAGTTAGATGAGATCTTTTAAGAGAATTAGAAGAGATTCAGAAGTCTGCATGGAGTTTTGAGCACATTAATTCTTTTGAGCCTAATTAGGCTAAACTAGTGAACTATGAGAGTCATCAAGCCAAGGAAGGTAGAAAGGCCTTATCACCAAGAGAAGGATATTGGAGTTGAACCTTGCAAGAGTTATGACAAGATCAGAGCAAGAAGAAGGAGGTTGATGGATTCAGGCAAGAATGATGTGTTCTCATAATTGCTTGTATAACAACAAGATGTACAAGGTTGTTTAGTCTAGGTTGTCTTAAGGGTGTGTTTCACAAAAGAAGTATATGAAAGTGTGATCCTCAGGCAAGGGATGATAGAAATAACCATGACAGTGCTCATGTGTTGAGAAAGATTTTGCAGACTTCAGGTAAGATTGTTCAGCATAAGAATTTTGTGAAAAGTAGTATATCCCTTGCACCTATATGGGTGGTGCTCTACCTTCTTAATGAGGCCAAACTATGCAATTTGAGTAATAATTATGACAATCCTTATAGTTCTGGAGGATGACTTTTAACATGCATATTCTGTAACATGGTCTAATTTCCCATTTAAAGTCTATCACTGAAACATAAATAACCTCTTCTGCTCAATGATGAATTAGAGGCTCGGGATGGCTTTTAACATGCTTATTCTCTAACATGGTCTGATTCCCTGTTTAAAGTCAATCACTGAAACAGAAATAACCTCTTCTGCTCACTGATCAATTAGAGGATGTGACAACTAATTTTTCTTGAGAAATAACCATTTTGAATATCTATTGGGAAGTATTCATATTGAATGACATGTATGGGTGGTGGGCTAACTTTTTAATAAGGTCAAACTACATGATTTGACATAAATTATTACCAACCATAACTATATAGGTCTATGGGATGACTTTTAACATGCATATCCTGTGGCATGCTCTGGTTCATTGTGTGAATATTTTGATGGATACTGATATTTTCATTGACCATAGGTTTTTCATTCTACTGATTGAATACCTCATTTTCAGAAGATGATATTGTATTCACTTTTTTTTTTTGCTATTGTGGTGTATCTCAAATGTTATAGCACTATGGTGTATGGATTGCACTTTGAAGATATGTTGCTTGTTTGCTAGGTATTGGAAGCTATCTCTTCTCGTACATCCAGATAAGTGTTCTCATCCTGAAGCACACCAAGCTTTCACAATATTGAATCAGGCTTTCAAAGATTTGCAGGACCCAACGAAAGTAAGATTTTATGTTCTCTCCTACTAATGTGTTTCCTTTTAATTTTTGAACTCGATGTAGACTTACAAAATAATTATAGCTCATTTAGAACATTTACATGCAGTAATCTGTTTTGGACACTTATATAGCACATTAACGAAAAGGCATGATTGAAGTTGATAATGATTGATCTATTGGTGTCACCTACTAGAAATATTGATCTCTTGGTTTCACATATTAGAAATTTATTTACAAATAAACATGATTTTTCAGTTAAAACGAGATGTATGTACACATAAATCTTCCACATGACCATGTATAGGAGTTCCTTGTGTGATTATGAACTAGCCATTTATCTTATGCTATATGTTGTGTATGGAGATGGACTAAGCATTTTTTCACATGGTTATGGTTTGTTTACCTTCAGAAAAAGCAGCAAGGGTTGTAGGAATCAAACTGAATAAGCCTTTATGGGAAACTGTAATGTTGTAGAGGATGAGAACCTTTAGGGTGGGGGAAGAGTAGTGGTGGAGCTCATGGAATAGAGTCTTGTAGCTGTCCTATGTTTTACAGATGTGTTGCAATTACTACCTTTATACTTACGGAAGACACTCTACATGATCCTTACTATGGCGGAGTTGAATGTTCACTGTTAAATTTGTGTCAATCAAATGGAAATAACATACAGAAGGTTTGTGAATGCTATCTATATGGCACTGTATTGCTTTTTGTTCTTATCTTGTTATCCTGTTTTTGGTTTGATAGGTACTGTTGTTCTATGGTACTGGATTGATATGCTTAAAGTTTCTACATATTTTGTTTTCTTACGTTTTGTATTTTGGAGGTGGATGATTGTGGCAATGGTATTTGGTGACCTATTAATCTACTACTAATGTTCTTTCTGAATATCGAGGGCACTTTCTCGGATTTGTAATGTAAATGTAAAATATTTTGTTAAGGTTCCTGCAATGAACCATTCTAGATACAATCATACAACATTCTACATAAACCATAGTAGAGATTGGCTATAGGATAAACAATACCTCAGGATTTGTTAATAGTGAGGCACATAGGTTCACATTCTTGATTATTCTTCTGCTATAGTTGCTACTGGGTTAGAAAGTAAACCCAATGAGCTATCCCTGCCATTGCCGCTGCTTGCTGTACTAAGACACGAACCATGCTAGGTATGCAAGTAATTAATGGCATCTGGCATCACCTGTTAAGATTGTAACTTAAAAATAGGAATATGGTGATCAAAATAATATTAAATGTTATTTGCTACGTGGTTGAGATGCAAATACGAAAATGGTCACCAAAGTAACATTAAACATCAGTCGTTAACATGAAAATAGCAATATGGTCACTGCCACAACATTAAATGTAATTGGTTAGGTGATTAACCTGGAAATAGGAATATGCTCACCAAAGTCGCATAAGATTCGGATGATGGCTCTCTTTTTAATTAGTTGGGGGTGAACCAAATTAAGGTTGTGCATTAGTTCTGCATTTCATATCTTGTTTAGAAGTTTATGACTGACAAATATTGTAGATATTTTGCAGTATAGTTTAATTGGTCTCCGTCAAAAGAGTTGAATAATGTCAACTGTGGTATCATTTGGAAGCTACATTGGATAAAAGTGTTGTTTCCATTTTTCTACTTTTATTTAGCTGGAAACCAGAATGACACATCATTTGCAATTGTTTACTTATGTTTCTTATTTCTTTCAAACTGTCCTTTATTAATTTGTGCTGCTCTCACATCCCTTATTTCTTTCATCGGCTATGGTTGCAATGAGAAAAGATTGGGATTGGGGACATGTTATATTTTTAATATTCATTTGTGTTTTAGGCTGCACTGTGATAACACTAATCACAAAAGCATTGCTTATGGAAGTACCTATTTTCTTTTTCAAAATGCGAAGTTTTCTTAATTTTTTTGGTATTTCTGTCCTTTGCAGCGATCTGCTATTGATGATAAGATAATACAGAGAGAAGAAAAGGAAGAATTTGAGGTATGATCCATCCCTTTCCGTTTGGGTCAAAAATATTCCGGATAAAATAAAAAATGTTATGATGATTTGAAGTCTCTATTCTATTTGACCTTTATGGCTTTTGCATGGTGTATTGATAGCTGAAAGATATCTCATTTTCAAATTCCATAGTTTCATTTGACATTCATATTTCTAATTTTGATGCTAGCTATTTGAAATTACCACAGGCTGAATTGAAGGCACGTCATGAAGCTGCACAGTGGAGGCGTTTACGAGGTTTAATTCTTGTCAAACACTTAATTAAGAAATCAAAACTTCCTACTTCCTAGTTAATTGTGGGCGACACTTGCAAGTAATCATTTAATAAATGTATGCAGAAAATGTAACTTCTATTATTTGACATACACCCTATGCCTACAAAATCCTCACGAGTAATGCATGCCATCTATACATTAAGCAGAAAATATGCAAACACAGATATAACAGTCAGGAATAGTTAGTAAATTTTTATCTTGGCTTAATGGTTTGGAACATTTGTGGTAATCTACTGTCTATTTCACTATGGCACTTTTTTTTCTTATTTGGAGCGAGGAGACAATCCTTAATATTTATGTGGATTAGATAAGAAATGTATGGTTAACTAGGGCAGCTATTTAGTAGAGGCTGATTAGAATCTTTTTTTTTTCCCAGAGTTGGAGTTCCTTTTTTGGTTCCGACATGCTATTGTTATTGGTTTGTACTATCAAGTACCAGTGACCTACGTATAAGATTAAACCATGGGCTTTGTATATTACATTACAATGGCCTGCATATATAACCGGGCAAATGGCACATCACAAGAACCCCCAAAATCTTAGAAAAGCCTAACTGTAACAAACATCTAATACATAACTAATAATATGCTAACAATATCTAATATATCTAACATCCCCCCTTAATGACTGAATCGGATACAATCTACATGATTTAGTCCTTACACCAATAAATTATAATATGACCGTGTAGAATATGGGGCTCTAAAAAGTTTGATTAAGTCCAGTCATGAACTCAAAATCAAATGTGTAACCCTGCTGTTCCAATGCAGCAAATATCGCCAAGTGTACCTATGGTCGTCACTCCATCTCACCAGAGTACATGGGTAATTAGCTGCAGCAACCGCCGAGTAAACTAGGAAGTGGTGGTGAATACTGGGTTCACTGAGTACACTTTGTTGTACTTTGATGTGTTGTCTTGTCTTGAATGTTTCAATATTCACATGTTTGTTGTTAGAGTGATCAATTCTAACAAGAACTATATCATATTAATTAATTCAAATTGTACTTTCAAGACTACACAACAATATGATGCCATGATATATCATGTAAGGGATATTCCTGTGTCGATCTGCTGAACGTCCGATGCCTAACACACTCCAATCTTGAGGTATTTTGGGAATTATACCACAAACATCACTATGGTGCCCTGTTTGCTTGCCCATACTGCACACCATATTTATGGTGGCCTACACCAATCTCGATTTTCTGGAGGTGTGCCTTTAATGATTTCTCTGCTTTGGATGAGACTATCCATCCCCAGTGGTTTTATTATTCTCTTTTTGCAGCATGATCAATCCCTTGACCCCCCAAAATTTCCAGTGATGAAAGTCCCATCACTAAAATTAAAAAGACTCAACAAGTACCACTTAAGTGCTTTTTTCCCGTGTCTTTTCCAGCGAGTCCTATCACTAATGACGTGATAGGTACAACTTTTTCGCCTGAGTCATTTTTAAAGACCCTTTTCAGCTCAATGTCCATTATTGAACGCCACTAGCCTCCACTAGCTGCCACTTCTGAGCATCTCGTCACTTGCACACTTTGTGTGATGGCCCTATTCCACTTCAGAACACCTTGTCGCTAGAACACTCTGTCTGATGCATCTTAGCCTTGGAAAGTCGTCTTTGGCTTCCTGACCTTGACCTGACACTATTCATCTCAATGGATGAGATGCTTTCCTCTTTTCGTTACTTGAGATAAATTCACCATTTTCCAAGCAATTTTAATCCCGTAGCTTTGATACTTGGTTATGTTTTTGTTCTCAATTTATATTTTGTATCAGTGCACTTTGTTGCTGTATTATACATGCAATTCTTGCAATTTCATTTACTACTACTGGTTTTTGAGAGTTGTTCTCTCTTTCCTTTCCTTGGTTTTCCTTGCGTGTATAAATAAAAAAGGATATTAATTACTGACAGGTCTGTCTGTGGTTGGTGGCTCTTAGGATAAATCCATTATTAAACAAAATCACCATAATGAAAATGCTTAGAATTGAGGATACTGCGAGTACGATCAAATTTCAAATATTGGTGTTTTGGGCTTCTTGTTATTGTAAGAAAAGTGAATTTTAAAATCAAAATTCACTTTCTATGGTTGCTTATATTGAATCTTCATGCAGACTAATGGATTTTTGCAGGCGAGGCTGTATCAGGCGATGATGAATTGCTAGGGGAAGGCAATATTGCACCCAAACGAGATGATTGGATGACAACACTCCCACCTGAAAGAAAGGTGATTTTCTATAATCTTCTGATTTCATGACCAAAATCTTGTTTGTGTCCCAATTATCAAAAACCTAAGAATATATCTATCAGTTTTTAGCAGCTAAACGAGTGACGCTTTGCCAAAATTTTCAGGCCGGAGTGAGCATGCATTCAACTTTCTTTAGCAAGTCTGAGAAAGCTGAAAGAGGAGATGCAAGTAATTGGACTGACACTCCACTGGAGAAAGCTGAGAAAGCAAAGATGCAGTACTATTCTTGAACCCTGAATTTCTCGACTTTGTTATACGGTTATGCACTTGAATATGCTAATGGTAATCAATGGTTTTGCAGTTATCTCGAGACATATAAACAAGCGGCTCTTACTACAGTAGATAATGGGATTGATACCCTTGAACAAAAACGTTCTTCTGCTGCAGCAGAGCTGATGGATAATTATAACAAGTCAAAGCGTTCAGTGTCACTTGTTGAGAAGCACCATCAGGAAAAGAAGAAAGTATCCAAGAAAGTTAAACCATCAGAGAAACAGCAAGAAGAAGAATGGTCAGGGAAGCATCCATGGAAGCCTTGGGATCGAGATACTGATCTGGCTGCTGGACGTCAGGCAGTTAAACTTGATGCAAATACTTCAGTTCAAGGGTTAAACTCGAGGTTTTCTTCTGGAAATGTAGAGAGAAGCTTCTTGTAACTTCAGCCATAATGTTTAGCAATCCTAGGGCCGTTCTTTTATTTATAATTTGTCTTGCAGAGTATAGTTGGATGTTTGACGGACAGGTTACACTAATCAGAGTTCCATTTTCCATTAATATATATATGATGGTTGTAAAGTATAATGATTTTGGCCCTTCGAAATAACAGGGCATTGTTCATGTTCTACAATTTAAATTCACTTTCATTTTGGAGGAGATCAATACAGAGAACCTCTGATTTGAGTGTAACTTACAGTCAATACAGAGAACCTCTGATATGTTAGGTGTTGCTTGAGTACGGTTAGCTAGAATATTAGTTGTATATGGAGTCTAGTCCAATATGGACGCTGCCACTTTGAAAGGGCATATGAAGGGTCACACTTCTTAGAGGGGTTTTCTTATCTTTTGTATTTGGTAGATACTCGTTAATGCTTGTAGGGTGATGGCGGAAGCAAACAAACACTATATCTATCAGGTTACATTTTAAATTCCAAAGGTCGGCACACAAATGAGAAGAGATATATATGATAATGTTCTACACTGTGATAGTTACACGACCGACAAATTTAAGGTGCAACCAAATGGGATGTGACATCCTTCCCCTCTTGGAAGAGTCATTATTCAGATGGCTAACTAAATAAAACAACAAAGGGAAAGGCTAACTAAGCAAACCAATGAAGGGAAAGCCTTAACAATCACATCATAGTCATCTTACTTGCAGTGTTAATCCACCTAGTATATTTAATAGTATCCCTTCCAAATCTTGATTTCAACCTTTTCCCTAAAACTCTCTTTCATAGGGAGATGTCGTACCAAGTTGAAACTTGTACCCCAAAGATGCATGCTAGGTTTACCAAAACATTGAAGTCTATGATTAATCGTGATCTGAATACGCCTACACGATTCAATTGGAAACCTGCTGCACGATTCTTCTTCCATAATTTGGCAAATCATCTTTTAAATTACAAATTTGTATTTCAAAACCTCACGAGGATACAAAAATCCTACTAGATGTATGTGTTCAGCTTTATCATGTTGACACTTCCAACACCTTTTGCTACAAAATTAGTAGCATCTTTCTCAGGTTCATACCTAGTGGTAAAACAATTTGAACAATTAGGTACAAGCTTAGTCACCCCTTTGGTCATCCTTATGTTATTTGGTCTCAAGCCATCATGGTTAGGTTTATACATAATGCTTGAATCTAAGTAGTCTACTTGTGTTTATATGATAACTCAAAGAACCTTGATCCCTTCGTAGAACTCATATAAAGTTAGCTAAACTAAAATTTGTTGAGAAAAGGTAGTTTTGCATCAAAGCATTGCCAATCTTGGCTATAATGAAACTTAAGATATTCCTCATGTAGCGTTTACTCATCCTTCGATGATATATCACAAGGTTTTTAAGGTGTTACCCCACCTCATTCTCAGGGGCTTAGTTAATCCCACATTGGGGTTTAAATCACATGAATGTAACATTCATAGTTGAGTCAAATTTGTTCATGAATTATAGTCTTGCATCAAAACACAACCCAATCATGGATATAAGAAAACATATAGTGATATTACTCACTGGTGTTTTTTCAACCTCCTATGATATATCATAAGGTTTTCAAGGTGCCACCCCACCTTATTCCTAAGTGCTTTAGCTAATATTGAATTTGGATTCAAATCATACGATAGTAACATTCATAACGTAAAATTATAGACACTAGTGAACGTATCTTGCAATAATGTCTCTTAAACCAAAAATACAAAAATAATATAAAACACAATCACTAAAAAACAATAAATCCGACAAAAACAAATTAAAAATATAAAATAAATTTGATTAGAGACATTGCATCCATTTAATTATTTTCATCCACTCACATTTAATATTGTCACAACATAATATGTGCATACCAAAAACATTTAATGGATTCCACCTACCGTTTGCACTTCTAATGGAGTATGTATCCTTATCATCTCACATCTCTATGTAATTTGCACTCATATATATTTCAATTTCTAAATCACTCAAATAGTTTTGTGATTCCATATTCAAATTCAAGAGTTTGTGATGGAAGAGCATCTTAGACTGGAAGGTAATCTTGCATCCCCAAAAATAGTTGAGAAAGTGTAGAGAATTGGTTTTTAGATAAGAGAATATAGGTGTTGGTTGTTGTGTGAGAAAGTCAAGAACATTTGAGAGATTTGAGGAGTGTTCTCCTATTAATATAAGTTGTTATAGTCTTCCTTCACTAGAATAACATAAACAAAGGACAATAAAGTAGAAGTGGGAGGGGGGCTGTAGAAGTACATGTGAGAAGGTTTTATGGAGTGAATATAAGTTCTATTTGAGTGCATTTGCAAGTGTAGAGTCTGCATAGGAGTATGTACAACCCTTTGAGGCTATCAAATGTATTGCTACGCCCTGTTGATTCTTGACGATCAATTAATAATTTTGTTTTGTGTTGATTTCTGTCGTTTTAACTCTAGGGCTACAAGGTAGGGCTCTTATTAGCTCAAGACCCTCTACATTGACTGCATCAAGTGGTATCAGAGCGAGGTCTTTCCTTCCTAGGTTGAATGTGTGAGGCTCTTGTATGAATGCATTGTAGGTTGTGAAAAAAAGTCTATTGGAGATAGTTGTAAGTTGTGAAAAAAGAAGCTTGCGTGGAAAAGAGGTTAGGTTTGTTGTAGGTGTGTGAGAAATCATACAAGTATAGAGAGTGAAAGAGAGGCCCTTGTTTCAGTCTATTGCAGGTTGTGAAAGAGAAGCATGTTTGTTGAAGATATGGTACACAAGAAGGGAGGAACACCATAAGTAGAAGATGGAGCTGAGATGTTGAAGGAAGTCTTGGTAAAATTGGATATGATGGAAGATGCACAAAGTGAAGATGTTGCAAGTAGTAAGTAAAGAAGAAGAGATGATGGAGATGTTGTTATCCCCCACAAACAAAGTTGGATGTCTTGGAGAGAGGACAAGCTAACAAAACTAAGAGACTAGCAAAGGTCAAGGTGAAGGAAAGTGGTAAGCCCGCTTGCAATGTTGTCTTGTTTAGTGGTAAATAGAACCCAAATGAGCTCATGAGATGGATTATGGAGTTAGATGTTCTATTTGAGGAGAATATTGAAGACCCCAAAAGCGTAGTGGTTGCATGTAAGAGGCTATATGGAGTTGCAACTGTTGATTGGAGAGATCTCTAAGAGAGGAGACAAAGGAAGGGAAAGCAAGAAAGTGAAAGAAATGGGAACTATGGATTCATCATTTAGTTGATGGAAATAAATTTATCACTCAAGATTGCAAGGATTTTACTATGGTCTAACAGATGCTAACATGTTTAATTTTTGGCTTGCATACAGGTACCTCGGAAGTAGATTGTCAGAAGTCACAATACATTTGTAGATAAGTTTCCATGTGAGCCACTCCTAGTGCTTGATATTGCTCTAACAACAGGGCCCTAGGTGGAACAATATGTCTTGCTCCTTGAAGTGTTGTCCCTGTGTAAGACTCACCCCCTAGTGAGCTCCTAATGTGAGGAGCCCACCTCTCCATATTTTTCCTGAATAGCAAAGAGCCTCCCTCTGTCTATGGTGACCTATCTCATTGTTTTATACTGAGATCCATCTCATGAATTTGAATGTAGTAGGTGATCAGATCCTGAACTCGTCGCAGGATACCCATTATTTCCCATGATGGGAAAAAAGCTATATCGGTTTCCTCCACTGATGTGGGAAGATCCCCAGTCTCCCTCAGCTGTAGGATAAAGCCTCCTGAATTCCACAGGTGTTATCTTCCTCCCATATGGCTAGAAAGGCCTTTGACATCATATAATTTATACCCTTCTTAGGTTCTCCCTCCTCAGCCACTAATGGACCAGGCCAACAGTGCACATTAGTGCCCACCACTCTAAGCGTTGATTGAAGACCATGTCCTATGAAGAGGAAGAAATCATAAAGAATCCCATGAAAGAAAAACCATGGAGGTCCTCTTGAGAATGGGCCTTTTCGAGTCACCAGAATATATAGATACCTCTCCTTATCCTCCCACCTATATGATATGGAGTACCCCTGGACCATATGTCTATAAGGTGTAATCTGAACTACCTGGATAACTCATGTGAAACTAGGACGTGCCTCCAGCGCATATTTTTCCTCCAACATTGTACCCATCAAATCCTCCTCATACCATATAGCTCTATATTTGGAATGCCACATCCACGTGTTGGGAAGTCTCGGTATGGCCTCTAAATCTCACTATCTATCCACTTTGTCTAATCCATTCTTAATATATCCATGATACCAAATCTCAATCAATGTGCATCCTATGTCATACATGAGCCTTACTTACCATTATTGACATGGGCTGGACTATATGGGCTGTTACGTGACCTTACTATGGGTAAAGATGGACAGTGACCTTCAATCAATGCATCCAATGTGCTGCATTATTCTACTCCATATGACTTGTAACATTTTGTGAATTCCAAATCTAGTGGGGTGACATTCCACTCTAGACTCGGGGGACATTCAGAGTTGTACCGTGATTATCTTGGTGCAATTAGTGTAAGTGGCAACCTGGATAGATGTTGGGAAGTGACACAATTTACCACATGCTACACAATATGGGTAACCTACATAAAGTTTTGGTTGGGAATATAGCTCCCCCTAAATCTTGGTATGATTTTGGATGTTGCATGCAGATGGGCTATCATTAGAGCTATAGAGAATATCAATGGAGTACTGGAGTTGAGGTTTGTAGTCATGATAAGGCCTTGGTTTTGGAATTCAGTTGTGAAAGTAAAATCCATACTATTAAGCCTAGATTACCAAAGAACCACCTCAGTTGCAAAAATCCTCCTATCTGAATAGATTGGGATCTAGAGTTGTTACCCTGATCAGTAGAACGTTAATATGGGGACATTTGATCGCTTTAGATGTGATCTATCTTCTCCTTAGTCCTGAGGCTAGATATGTGTAGGTCTCACATGTATCCCATTTTCCAGATCAATGCAATCCATTCTAATCCATACCTGATTCACTCAGTATCCTCCCTGATAAGTGTTAACATCTTACCAAATACTACGGTTTAAGTCACTCCAATCTCCCTATTAGTCCACACCCCTGACAAGATCAAATTTCAATGACCTATATCTCTGAGCTGTTACTGTTATCCCTGTTTGATCTACAAAACACACCAAATTAATCTTTTCCATAGATAGATCTTTAACCAAATGTTATGATCTGTTTGATCATCATTCAAAATGACCTATGAACAACTATTTCTCCCAGTTGAAATTTCCCTAGTTGGGTTGATCCACCTTCCAATTTCCTTCTTCAATGGATCGTGAATAAAATCCCATGTTTAAATTGCCCCTAACCTCCCTCATAGGTTCCTATTCTTCCATCCAGAACTTTAGAACTTAGCCTTCAAAATGCTTTAAACATAAGTCCCACATTTGGGACGAATGATCAAACACAAGCTAGGGTTTTATAGGATTTCACCATTCCTTATGAGTCCTCTGGTCAATGTATCTCCCTCTAGCTCCATTGCTGCTCAAATTCAGATTGGGTTTTTATTGCTTAAAAGCTATTATGCACAAGGCATGTGGATTCCAAATGCATTTACAGTCGATATGATCAACCTTGATGATAGCCACTGTATCTTGTATTGCACTGTCGAAATTCCTTATGCACATTGATTTGACCTGGTCATAGTTGACCTATCATAGTCGCCCATGAACCTACCCTCCAATTCAGCGATATTCTTAATGTGCTTCGCCCAAGGATGTCCATAAAATTATATGACTCATCCAACTTGATGACTGTTTGTGTGTTACCCATGAAGCGACTGAGTCCTCACCTAGCTTAGCTGAATAAGAAGCTCACTCCATTGGCCCCCCTCATTGTTCCCTCTTAACCATGGTTCTCATAGGTTAAAGGTGTCCCACCAATTTGATCGATTTTCCTCTTCCGTCGATAGGTTGGCAGTTCCTAAAATGCAAACCCATTTTTTACTTTGGTACAAAATGTTGATGTTTTATTGATGCCATCATATGAATACATCCACTTGTTTATTGATATACATCAATAGGTTGATCATTGGCGTAATAGACAATGTGTAGTTGGACAGTCATTGCTCGATGAGTTGCCGTCAAAATATCTTGCTAGCTTACAATGATGAGATGTGCGGATGATATCTTCCACCTAAAATTTCGTTTTGGATGTTGCAAACATGTATTGGAAAGATGAATCCGAGACCCCCCTTATTGTAATAGCAATAGGTTATTGGATATTTATTGACACTCTCCATGAAGCATGAAATTACCTCCTGACCAATCCTCCCCATTGGTCTTAAGATGATTTTGGTTCTTTACTGAAATGTCCTCATTCTATGCAAGTGAAGGTAAACCACCCTCATTTCTGGATGTTTCTCTCTGGTATTTTGAACACAAACACTTCATGCGACCCAGTTGGTAACTCAGGAGAAAAATCAATAGAAGACACTGTTTTCGCTCTTGATCACTGATCACTGGTGGAAATCTCTCTTTGAATGAGACTATATCTCCCAAATCGAGGCATATTCTTTTGAAAAAAGTACATGCACTACCCCTTAGTGCCAAAGTCTCTTTCCTTAATCCATGATCATCATTCAGAATTTTTTCCCAATATGAGACTGCAAGCTCTCATATCTGGAGCCGTTCATTGACTTCTCCCTGCACACTCACAATATAAGGAAAAACCAATACAAAATATTGCATTCTAAAGTGGTGTTATAACATGTCACCACTTGTACAATTTGACCCCATTCTTGGGGGTCTTACAATTTAATACAATATATATCTTATGTGTAAAAATAAGTCCATTACAAATGTTGCCCAAAATTGGGCCTTACAACAATGATGCTATATAAAAACACACAAGAACATTGATTAAATCTAATGCTACTTACCCGAGCTACACTACCCACTGTTGATTTTGACCACATTGTCTCCCCTTGGAAGAACACTTCAACTCAACAAGTTAACACCATTGATGATGATCAACATCTTTCCATGTTAATTCTGACCACATCATCTTCTCTTGGAAGATCAATATTGGCTTTCTTGAAACACCATTGGTAAGGATCAACATCTTTCCATTGCTGCTGAACTTGGAGAACCTCATTGATGTTTCCTCTTGATGGCCAGTATCTCTTTACCCTTATCCGCCACAAAAGTGGTAAGCAATACAAACTTGATTTCTTACTCACATTTCACTCTACAATGACTTGTTATCACGCATCCCCACTACTTGTTGAGTTGTGGAGCTTAATTGCTTCACATTAGCATGCTTTACTAACTTGCTGGAATACACAGTAACCGACATATTGTTAACCTGGGGACCGGTATCAGTCAAGGCAAGGAGGAACTGACATCGGTTAGGGTAACCGACATCAGTTACCTATGCGTGATTGTTTTATTTAACTCACGGGAATTAGATCTAACCTTTGATATAAAGTTGATCTAATGGTTGTAATTGCATAGCTAAGTTGCCCTAAGTTTGTATATGGTTATATAAGCTAGAAAAGCTAGGGTTAGAAGATAATTATTAAGGGAATAATTGTAAGAAGGAATTCTTGGAGAGAGAAAAAGAGAAGCTTGTGAGGAAGAAAGTACTGTACATCCAGAGGTGTGGAAGATTGTAGATCTTCATTGTATATCTCTCTACAAAGCTTTGAATAATAGATTGGCTTGTTTCTTGGTGGATGTAGCCCACACTGGGTGAACCACGTTATATCTTGTGTATTGTTTCTTATAGTTTATTTCCATATTTATTGCTTGTATGCTTAGATCTGAATATATATATCTGTACAACTGGTGTGATTAACCCCAACAACTGGTATAAGAGATTTCTTGTTTGAGGGTTTTGTGTGTTGAAAAATTTACTCACAGAGGGATTTCTGATTGAGTGGGAGCTACAACAATGGTAGAAGATAGTAAATACAGAGTTGAAAAATTTGACGGCCGTAATTATCAATTATGGAAGATGCAGGTGGAAGATTATCTGTATCAAAAAGATCTATACTTATCGTTGGATGAGAAGGCAAGACCTATAAAGATGACTGATGAAGAATGGAAAATTCTTGACAGAAAGGCTCTGGGATCTATAAGATTGAGCCTGGCAGCATCTGTGGCTTCGAATATTACCGAAGCAGACAACCACGAGTAGAGTTAATGAAATCTTTAGCTAATTTATATGAAAAACCTAGTGCTTCAAATAAAGTTTATTTGATGAAGAAATTATTTAATTCTAAGATGCAAGAAGGTGAATCTGCATCAAGTCATTTGAATGATTTCCGGTCTATTGTAAATCAATTAAAATTGGTTGAATATTCCATTTGATGATGAAGTGAAAGCACTTTTATTTCTATTCTCTTTGCTAGATAGTTGGGATAACTTGGTAATGACTGTTAGTAATACAACGTCTGCTAATAATATTTTAAAGTTTGATGATGTGGTTAGTATAATCCTGAATGAAGAAATACGTAGGAAAAGTACAAGAGAATTATCATCTGGAAATGTTTTGAATGTAGAAAATAGAGGAAGGTAGAAGGAGAGATCCAAGAGCAAGAATAATGGGAAATCAAAGTCTAAGAATGACATATCTAAATCTAGAGGTAACGGAATAACCTGCTGGAATTGTGGAAAGAAAGGACATGCAAATAAAAATTTCTGGTTCAAGGAAAACAAAGAGAATGTACCAGAGAAAGGTAAAGAGGAAAACATTGCTGCATCTAGGAGCAAAGGTAATGCAAGATGCTCTTATTCTCTCCTTTAGATAATAAAATTGAATCATGGGTTTTAGATTCAGGAGCTTCTTTCCATGCTACCCCTAATAAGGGTTATTTCAGAAATTATGTCCAGGGTAATTTTGGGCATGTTTATTTAGGAGATGATGAACCATGCAATATTATTGGTAAAGGAGAAGTTCATCTAAAATTGTAGAATGAAAATACATGGATATTGAAATATGTGAGGCATGTGCCAAGCCTCAGGAGAAATCTTATTTCTGCAGGACAACTAGGTGAATCTGGTTGCATGGTTACATTCACAGCAGACTCTTGGAAAGTTACCAAGGGATCTTTTGTTGTAGCAAGAGGCAAGAAGGTAGGAACATTATATTTGTCTACCTGTATTACTGATTCATTTTCTATGCTATCTACTTCAGATTCAGATGCAAACATGTGGCATAATCGACTAGGCCATATGAGTCAAAAAGGAATGCAGATCT
This sequence comes from Taxus chinensis, assembly GCA_019776745.2. NCBI lineage: Eukaryota > Viridiplantae > Streptophyta > Pinopsida > Cupressales > Taxaceae > Taxus > Taxus chinensis. The sequence goes on from CM034150.1 coordinate 883,404,270, forward strand.
TAAAGGCTAAGGGTAAGTTATCAGATTTGAAAGATGTAGATCTTGATTTATGTGAGCATTGTATATTTGGAAAACAAAAGAGAGTGAGATTTCTCAAAGTTGGGTCAACAAAGAAGGAGCAAAAATTAGAGCTTGTGCACTCAGATGTGTGGGGACCAGCCCAGGTAGCTTCTCATGGAGGATCCCAATATTATGTGACTTTCATTGATGATGCCACAAGAAAGGTATGGGTTTATTGTATTAAACATAAATATGATGTTTTTGAGACTTTTAAAAGATGGAAAGCCCTTGTGGAAAATGAATCAAATTCAAAGTTAAAATGCCTTAGATCTGACAATGGTGGTGAGTACTACAACAAGGATTTCAATGATTATTGTTTAGTGAATGGAATATGTAGAGAAAGAACGGTTCCTAGAACACCACATGAGAATGGTGTTGTAGAAAGAATGAACAAGACAATCATGGAACGTGCAAGAAGCATGACGATACATACTGGATTACCCTTGCAGTCTATGGGAAGAAGCAGTAGACACGATGATTTATTTAATTAACCGTGGGCCTTCAAGTGCACTAGATGGTGGAATACCAAAAGAAGCTTGGACTAGAAAAGAGGTAGATATTTATTTTCTTAGAGTATTTGGTTCAGAGAGCTTTTGTGCATGTTGATAAAGAAAATAGAAATAAGTTGGATGCTAAATCCAAGAGATGTACTTTCATTGGTTATGGCTTTGGTGATTTCGGATTTCGTTTTTGGGATTTAGAAGATTCTAAGATTGGTAGGAGTTGTGACATTGAATTGAATGAAAAGAGAATGTACAAGGATCAAGTTTTGGTACCCAAAGACGAACCGATAGAAGAGTTTTTGGATGAAAATGCATTCTTGGATTTAAAATTGACACCTACAGGTTTACACAGTAATTGGTGTCGGTTGACCCCTGACCAGTGTCGGTTAACCCCTGACTGACATCTATGGTCACCTATACCGGCGTCAGTTACAAAGGATCCAGACCGGCAGTTGGTTATAGGTGACTGACGTTGGTTACTGTTTGAGATTGATACAAATTTACAGAATAAGAAAAGTGAGCCTCCGACACCCCAAATCTCAGTGAGAAGGTCACAAAGGGTAAGTAGACCTTAAGAAATATTTTCACCTTCCTTATCTTATTTATTATTGACTGATAGTGGTGAACCAGAGAGTTTTGAAGAAGCAATGCAGGATGAGACCCACGTGAAGTGGGAGCATGGCATGGATGAGGAGATGAACTCCTTGAAACAAAAGCAGACATGGAGTTTAGTTAAGTTGCCAGAAGGTAAACAGACATTGCATAACAAATGGGTTTACAGGATCAAGGAAGAAGATGAGTGGACAAAAAAGATAAAAGGAAAAGCTTGTTGTAAAATATTTTCCATTCGTACTGTTCTAAATTTAGTTACAACAAAATATTTTCATTTAGAACAACTTGATGTTAAGACGACTTTCCTTCACGGTGATTTGGAGGAAGAGATATATATGCAACAACCGCTTGGTTATAAAGTCAAGGGTAAGGAGAAACTTGTGTGTAGGCTGAAAAAGATCTTGTATGAACTCAAGAAAGTTCCAAGGCAATGGTATATAAGATTTGATAGCTTTATGCATGAGCATGGTTATATGAGATGTGAATCTAACCATTGTGTTTATTTCAAGAAGCTTGGAAATGGGAGATATATTATTTTGTTACGGTATGTAGATGATATGCTTATTGTAGGATCTAGTATGCATGACATTGTTGAGCTTACAGAAAAGTTAGCTCATACATTTGCAATAAAGGATTTGGGAGCTGCAAAGAAAATCTTTGGCATGCAAATACACAGAGACATAAAGAACAAGAAATTGTATTTGTCTCAGGAAGGTTATATCAATAAGGTGTTGGAAAGGTTTAATATGTAAAATTCAAAACCTATAATTACACCTATGGCTGGACAATTTAAATTAATCAAATATCAATGTCCTACATCACATGAGGCGGTCGAGTACATGGCATGAGTTCTATATGCTTCAACAGTTAGAAGTCTCATGTATGATATGGTTTGTACCAGACCAGACATTACATAGACAATGGGAGTTGTGAGGATATTTATGGCTAATCCAAGTAAAGAGCATTAGAAAGCAGTCCAATAAATTCTTAGGTATTTGAGAGGGACATCTGACATGCAGTTATGCTATGGAGGGTCAAATATTTTAACTATGAGATTTAGATGGTAGGAGAAGCACCATTGGATATGTATTCACAGTAGGTGGGATGACAATTAGCTGGATTTCGAGATTGTAGAAGGTTGTGGCCTTGTCTACTATAGAGGCCGAGTATGTTGTAGCTACAGAGGCTAACAAAGAGATGATATGGATGAGTAGGTTTATGGGAAAGTTGGGAAAGGAGCAACAAGATTGCAGATTGTACAATGATAGTCAAAGTGTGATTCATTTGGAAAAGAACTCAACGTTTCATTCAAGAATGAAACACATTTAGTTGAGATATCACTTCATACGACAGGTGTTGGAGGATGGGCAAATGAAATTGGAGAAAATTCATACGGAGGAGAACCCTGCGGATATGCTAATGAATCCATTAGCAAAGAAAAAGTTGGAGCTACACTCCACTTCTATTAGTTTTCGAGTTTGAGACTTGAAGAGGGAGAAACAAGCCAAGGAAAGGATCTAAGAATGGAGTTGTATGGTACAGTGTAACAATTTATCTCCAAGTGGGAGATTTTTGAGTTGTGGAGCTTAATGGATTCACATTAGCATGCTTTACTAACTTGCTGGAATACACAATAACCAACGTCGGTTGACTGACCGACGTGGGTCACCTAGGGACCGGTATCGGTCAAGGCTAGGAGGAACTGGCATCGGTTAGGATAACCTGCATCGGTTTCATGTGCGTGATTGTTTTATTTAACTCACGGGAATTAGATCTAACCTTTGATATAAAGTTGATATAATCGCTGTAATAGCATAGCTAAATTACGCTAAGTTCGTATATGGTTATATAAGCTAGAAAACTAGGGTTGGATGATAATAAGGGAGAATTGTAAGAAGAAATTATTGGAGAGAGAAAAAGTGACGCTTTGTGAGGAAGAAAGTACTGTACATCCAGAGGTGTGGAAGATTGCAGATCTTCATTGTATATTCTCTAAAAAGCTTTGACTAATAAGATTGGCTATTTCTTGGTGGATGTAGCCCACACTAGGTGAACCATGTTATATCTTGTGTATTGTTCTTCTGGTTTATTTCTGTATTTATTGCTTGTATGCTTAGATCTAAATAATATATATGTACAACTGGTGTGATTAACCCTAAGACCCACTTGCTTAAACATATGAGGTTGATTGACTTGTGCTTTAATGCGATCTACATAGAACCAACACGGTGCCCAATCTAAAAACATGACCATCATTACTCCACATTGCGCCTGGCTCTAGAGAAATGAACACCAATTTGGATCCTCTTAGTTATCTTCCTCCACTAAACATGTGTTAATGAAAACTCGTTGGCCAAACCAGCTCTGATAATAAGCTTGATCCAAAAATGGGGGTTATAAAAACTAACCCAGTTTTCCCGTTCCTTCGGATACCTTACAATTTTTCCCGATTGCATGATTAATGGTTAGAATAAGTTGCAAAACATAGAAGAAAGTAAAACCACAAAATCATGACAACAATGAATACCAAGATGATAATAGAGTTCATCCCAAAATGGAATACATATCTGGGTCCACTGAAAATACGAAACAATATATAAATGATGTGAAAAAATATAATTCTTACATGACCTATTTGCTCTCGGTCTACAATGTTTGATAATCTTTGGCTCTGGCTACTAGCTCTTGGCTACTGGCTTGGGTTATTGGCTTTGGCTCTAGCTCATGACTCATGACACTGGCTATTGGTAAATGGCACTAGCTATGGGATACTTGGCTCTGGCTCGACCTCTATCTGTCAAGGACAACATCTAGCTCCATGCTATAGGCTCTCGGAAATGACCAATAATCTCTAATCAAATAGTTTTCAGTCTGTAGCATCGGGTGACCTAACTCTGGCTATTGTCTCTCTGGCATCGACTCAGGCTAATGGCACTAGTTTTAGCTCTGGCTCTTGGCACTAGTTATTGGCAACTCAGATATGGCTCAATCTTTATTAGTCTTGACGTCATCCTTGCTCCGCATTGTGGGCCCTTGATACGACCAGTAATATCTCCTATGCGTAATGACGACAATGTTCTTTTTTCAATGATCTCGGGTTATCACAAGGAGAAATCAATATAATGGCATAATACGCCAGGCTATAATGGCCTCTTCTGTCAAAATATTGCATTTTGTTTCGTACTACGGGAGATGACACAATGGCGATAGCTCCATTCATCTTTGACAAGCGACTTGCTTGGATATGACAGGATTTTGAACAAATGGGTTCTAATGGCTTCTTCTCAAAAAGTTGTTACAATCGGCTCTACAACCAAAATCGACCATAATGTCATTACAATGGGCTCTCATAGACTCTGCGACAATGTCATTAAAAAAATCGACGGACTCACCGACTCTCATCGTTACAAAAAACGGGCTCTCCGACACGATTATAATATCTGTGATAATAATATGGTCCATTACTCTCTTTTTCATAGAAAAAGGGCTTCAAAACTCTTCGTCTCCATAAATGGGATCTACGAGGGATAAACTCCTTTACACTACAAAGACTCTCTTGCAACTCTGTAACAAAACTCTAACTCCAAGGGGCTCCGAGGTAAAAACGATCAATCTTCGAAAAACTTCTACTTCGAACTCTTCTCAGTGAGCTTGAGTCTTAAGCTCCTTGACGTCTGATTCCCATCTCTTCTCCGCGAACTCCTCTTAGCTCGAATGGGCTTGAGAGGCTCCGAGCTTGAGTGGTGTTTGAATAATGCCATGGGGGCCTTTTATAAGCTTCACGGGCCCCAAAATAATTAGGATATAAATAATATCATTTTATTTTTACCCACATATCCCATATAAGGGATAATTTTTTTTTTTAATTTAAAAATAGGCTTTGGCTATGTTGGCAAGGTAATCCTACATTTAAGTGGTCTTCAAAAAACCGTGGGATATCATCCCATATTAAGTGCCCTCCACGTAGCCTTCATTCTCCATGAAATGCTCCACGTAGTTTTTTTAGGTTTACCAGTCCACGCGGCCCCTTGGTTTTGGTGCACATCTCATGTTGACTTGTCCCTAGTCTTTTTAAATAGGCTTATCTACCTCTTATTAGCTTGGGAAGTGGATGTGAATAAAATCCCATGTTTAAACCACCCACACTCTTCCATGTGGGTTCATGTTTTTGAGTCTTAACTTTAATGCTTGGTTTTAAAGTGCTTTGGAGATAAGTCCCCACATTCATGCGAGAATATAAAGACAAGCCTTTTTATAGAGTGCATAAAGAAAACTTGGATGAAACAAAACAACAAATGGGATGAACAAATGGGGCATCAATTTTTAGGAGTGTCCTAACAACAACAGGGAAATAAAAAATTATGTGATGGAGAAGTTTAGGATTGCCATGTGAACATAACAGATTGGTCGTAAGAAAGCACAATATATCAAAGAATTTAACCCCACTTGGGAGTGTGATGAAAAAGCTTACCTAGGGGAAATTATCAAAGGTAAGGCAAGGATTTCTAGTGGCTCATTTGAGGACCAGATCACAACATCTTTGTTGTGAAACTGGTAGATGGACTATTCCCAAAGAGGATTTGGAAAGGAGAACTTGTCTTTTCTGCAGCAAAGGAGTTATTGAAATAGAATGGAATTTCATGATGGAGTGTTCAACATATGATGATATTCGTATCTAGTACAAAAAAATTAAAACTGAATAACTTAAATGAGTTATTTGAAGATTTTTTTTTTTGAAAAGATCGCTGGTTTTGTGCTCAAGATTCATAGTAGGAGAGCTGATATTGCAAAGAGTCTGAAATCCATTTAATGTTTCAGGTTCTTTTGGTCCCATAGACTCTTCAGTCTCGTGGACGTAATTAAAATATTTCATTTCATTTCATTTCTACTCCCCATGACTTTAGTCATGTATCTCCTTACTTTTGTGTCAGTTCACTTGCATGTTGAGTGGTGCATTTTCCGCCAAGGCATGTGGAGTCCATTTGGATGGTTGGTCGGTATGATCCACCCGATGATAATCATAATATAACTTTCCCCATATAGCTCGCCCTCCAGCTCGCCAAGTTGGAAAATGCTGGTGAGTTGAAAAAATAATATGACTCACCAACTTGATGCCATCACTATGGTGATGAGGTGGTCGGGTACCTCTCCCAATAAAAAGTGGACCCCACCGTCTGCTAGGGCCCCAACTTGAATATGTTGTGGATCCCACATTTGATCACCTCGATTGTTGAATACCAGAGGCTAAAATAAACCCATTTTTTTTGCTTCGCCATTCCTACCCGCCACCACATGTCAATACGTCATTGGTACTGTTGGCACCCAAACTTAATCTCCTTCACAACTCAAGCAACATCATGGATCTCACAAGACACTCAAGGGCAGATAAATGATTTGTGTGTCGTTTGTAGCCGGGGAACACATCTATCTGACTTGTTAGCATTCAAGATTTGAAGGAAATGGGTAGCACCTCAAAAGGATTTTGATCTAATCCTCACTATTCTAGGTTGTGCCTTTCAACCAAGGTAAGAGAACCTATATTGCAGCCTTTGTTTGATGAAGGAGGTGGAGATATCCCTTTGCTTTGCGCATTGTATAGAGATGGCCTTGGGAAAACATGATCAATTATCCATTATTCAAACTCAAAAGAGTTGTCACTACTAAATGATGGAAATGCTTTCAAGACAAGGCTAAGGCTACTAGAGACATGATAAAATCCTGATATGCTTTGTGCATTTTTGTGAATGGATTGTATTTTTTTGTTGACACATAATGCAATGCAGGGGTAGTATGGGTAGGATGAGTTAGTTTGAATGAAATTTTGTTGGGAGATGTTTAGACAAGACTAGCTAGGAATTACCAACTTCTTTGAGAACCTTTGCAAGAGATTTGCAACACCTAAACAACAGAGATGTTTCAATGGGTTTAAAAATACTCCTTCAACCAGGATATGTGCACAAATGGAGGCCCAGATCTGCACTCTTCCACACAATCTTTGACAACCTACTACAAAAGCTTGAAGTAAATATATCAACAAAGTATCTAGAAATACCTGTTTGATCATGACCTAAGGTACCCCAAAGGTTTACAAATAATCTCAAGATTCAAGGATAGTAAAATGATTTTAAATCTGTTTATCTTCTATCAGATGAAGGCTCTTCTGGATATAAGATTACAGATGCCATAAAACCATCAACAAGAAATGAGACCATGTATGATCAAAGAGATACTAAACACAAGATTGCAACATGAGCAAGGAACACAAATTGAAATCATTCTGAAACACAAGCATATACAAATTTTGCCAAGAGATAACACCAAATAGTCCAAAATTTGATCAAATACATTAGTAGGGGAGTGCTATAAGAACAATCTCAGAGCCTGTTGATGGCTTTACAACTGAAACCAACTCAACATGATGAAATCTGATACAAAAATAGAATTGAAAATGGCTCTCAAATGGTTTTCTTAGAGAAAATGGGCTTCTTCCTGTTTCTTCCTTGAAAACTTCTACGTCCTTTTTTCTCCTCTCTCTCAAATTCTCCAAAAAATATCATATATACTCAATGCCAGCTTGGAGTCTTGCCTCCCAAGAAAATAATATGCTTGAGGGATCAAATTTGTTACAAAAACCCTTATCCTTTCATGAAAATGACATAAAACTGGAAAACAGCTCGCATATTGCCAGGGATGCACAAAAAGTTTAAACTATTACACAAATTCGGATCCTTATCCATCCTGAGGTCACGTTTTTATCATTCAGGCATGCCAACATGTTTTACTTATCATTTTTTACCTTTTCCCCTCATCATTTCACGTCAGCAACTTTTGATTTTCATTTTTCACGTTTTTTACATCAGGCCGGAGCAAAAGATGTATTAAAAACACCATAGATCACTGAATTAGGTAATAAAAATGTCACGGGACCCAAAATCATATAAGGTTTGATGCAATTTGATGAATCCAATATTTTTAGAGCTCCCATGGCGGCCAAAACGAACAAATGCAAAATATTTGTCGATTTTGATCAACTTTTAATATCAGCCCTCCACGTGGACAATGCCATTTAAAAAATAAGCTCAGAAATACCTTTTGACCTTTGAATGGGGTGGGACACGTGTCAAAACGCGATTGGATCGGACTCCCATCCATTAGAAATGTATTTGCGACCCTTTTTAATTTTGGAAAATTTTGCAAAAATTCCCCACTTCTCCCCTGGACCCGCCACGTGTCCACCTGTGGGCCCCACTAAAAACCGTGGGCCAATTTTATGAATTTTGCCATTTTTTAGATTTTGGAATTTTTTTACATTTTTCCCCGTGGGCCCGTACCCCAGTTTTTCCTCTTTGCCACGTGTCCATCCTCTATTTGCTGTGGGTTTAACCTTTCAAATTTTGCCATCAATCCTCGCCAAATTTACAAAATTTCACAATTTTCCCCAGGCTCGCGCTCTCCCTTTGAATGCCTAGGACGTGCCACGTATTGGCTCCTCATTGGTCGTGGGACCATCTTTCATTTTTCTCCTTGCAAACACAAAGGCAAAAATTCATAAAACTTTCCCTCGACCCCTTCTTCCACCTTTGTATTTCTGGACACGTGTCCACTCCTTACTGGTAGCGGAACTTCGACTCAAATTGCAACTTCAAAAATTTTGAAGTTAAAAACTTTAAATTCATCAAAATCTCCGCCCCCTCATATTGGCTTCTCCTGGACACATGTCCACCTACCATTGGATGTGGGCGTTCGGGTCAAAAATTTGCTTTGACATTTTGAGCCAAAAACATCAAAATTCTCCAACTACCTCCGCCATCCGCATGCCCACTTTGCCATGTGTCCTCTTCCTATTTGTTGCGGGTCTTCGGGAAAAAAATTGAATTTGAGAATTTTAAAAAATGAAAGAAAAATTCCTAAGGAACCTCCGCCACCCGCCAATCCTTCGGCCAATCAGCACATGCCACGTAGACACCTCATTACAAAAGGCGGAGCCATGGGTCAAAATTTTCCCTTAGCCAAAAATTTCAAAAATAACAAGTTAGAAATAATTCCTGACCACCCCCGGCCAATAGGAGCCCACCACGTTGCAATAGTATTGTGATGATGAATTTGACGGGTAGAATACGCCCGTATGACCGTCAAAACGTCAAAAATTCATCGGATGCCCTAGAAATCAAAATTTTCGACAAGGAAGGCAAATTTTTACAATTTTAAATCAATTGAATCATTTTTGACATTGCTTTCAAGCATGGGATTGGGGAAACACTTGCACAAAAACTGGATTCGAATAATTTCGAGTTTTTACGATTGGACAAAGGAAATGTGACACAACCCACAAAAAATGAAGAAATTAGGGCACAAAAAAGGGGGAAACTTGGAAATTTGTTTTAGATGAGGGAAAAACAACAACATTATGAGCATTTTGAAAGCATTCAACTGGAGAAATCCAGTTGCAGACCACTAAATCGAGAAGTAAAATGTTTCTGAGTAGAATTTGACATGAAAAATTAAGGCACATTATGACAACTCAATAATGGGACCAACAGGTACACTCCTGATAGGTTGATTGACATTTTCACAATGTCTCATTGCACTGTTGTACCTGTGCCCTCAATTTTACCCAATGAAACCCGATCTTGTGTGGATAATATCTTCCATGTATGGCGTCCATTTTGGCCCGTTCAAAATGCATTGGAAAGATGACTCTGAGCTCTTCCATAATCAATAGGTTATGTGAGATTTATGGAAATTCCAAAGCATAAATTGATCTCTAGATCAAGAAAGAATATTGCAGTCAACTTACAATTAATGTAAGGAGTTCGAGCATAGAAAAGGACACAAACAAGATGGAGTAGTTAGGTTTGTTACCGGTCCAAGCATGTGATGAAGAGTATAAGGTTATAATAGAGATGCAATTTGAAGATGATGGGATAGAGGAGATGCTTCTATAAGCCTTAGAAGCACATGGTGAAGAAGATACAGATGATGATAAGAGCCTAGTGGGGACAAAGTTCCACAAGGAGATGGTATTTTTGAAGACACATTGAAGGTTGTAAATAGTGAATACGATGATGTTGTAGCTTAAAGAAAGAGGAGTTTATTGACATAAAAATGAGGGCAATAAGAGAAGAGAACGAGTTGACAACCATGAGAAAAGAAGAGTTACAAAATATAACAACAGGTTGGATAGTGATTGAAAAAATCCTACATGGATTTAGGAGGAGGCAGTTTGATGGTAGTGGGTACAAGCCCATAAGAGAAAGCAAGATGCAAGAAAGAGCATCTTGGTGGAGGTAGTAAGACACAAGAAGGTTTCAACCCACAAGAAGATGGGAAGAGAATAACATAGATATTTGGAAGAACTATGATGGGATAAAGCCCACACCATAGAGATTAACGAGTAAGAGTGAACCCATTGGGTGGAGGAGGACAATATATGCCCAAACAAGCACCAAGAAATGGAGAAAGATACATAGTGAAGGAGATAAAATTTTAGAGTCCAGTAAAGTGTTAGAAATGAAGAAAGAAGACTTGGGGCATGCATATGTATTTGGCTCATTGGAAAGGGAAGCCCTGGTCACAATCCTCAGTGATCAAAAGAGTGGTCTTACCACTCACTCAGTCCTTGTGATTAAGAGATCAAAAAAATTCTAGTTGGGGTGTCTAATGTAAGAGCATCTCAACCTTGAAGGTAATACTGCATCCCCAAAAATAGTTGAGATTGTGTAGGGAGTTAATTTTCAAATTACAAAATATAGGTGTTGGTTGTGTGAGAAAGTAAAGAATAGCTAAAATATTTTAGGAGTTTGTTCTCCTATTAATAGAAGTTAGAGAAAGTCCAGAACAATGGAGATATTTTAGGAGTTTGTTCTCATATTAATAGAAGTTATAGAAAATCAAGAAAAATTGAGAGATTTAGAAGTTTGTTTTCATACTAATATAATTTGTTATAGTCAACATAAATAAAGGAAAAAAAAGTATAAGTGGGAGGGGATTTTCGAAGTACAAGTGAGAAGGTTTTATGGAGAGAAAAGAAGCTTTATTTGAGCACATTCGTAAGTGCAGAGTCTGCACATGAGTATGTACTGTTGGAACATAATGATTAAGTGGTATGACTGAAAGTTTAATATCAGAATTGCATAAAGTAAATTCAAAATCTTACTCTTTATTCTTTCACATCCATAGGAAGTATTACACCCATTTAAATAGGAGAGGTTGTTCCTATATTTAAGGAGATACAGTCTCCATAAATATCTCTGCACACAACTCCTAAAACAAATCCATGTTATTTTACGTGAGATTTTGTTTTCTCACAAAACTTATATTGTTAATGAGTTGTTTACTCAAAAACTCATAAAAATATTTAATCACCCACTCATAATTACATTTACCATAATATAATTAGCTATTACAACTCATATTATATTATCCTAGATAATATAATCACAAACATAATATAGTATGTTCACACTACAACATAGATATTCATAATATTCGCCCCCTTAGTGTGAACATGGGGCAAAAACACCTGAAAACATGAGTATGAGAGATTTCTGCAGTTGCTACTAGATCTTGCTACACATGATCACCTCTCTGGCTCATAAGCTGATCATGATCACCTCTCTGTGTGAATCTATTCACCGGCTGATCGTCTTAAAATGAAGTATAATAGTCAGAGAATCATACGTAGAAGCTTCCCTCATGTAAACAAATGTTATCAACATCCAGAATGCACATCCTCCTCTTTTCAATCTTTGACAAGGAATGTATAACATGTTTTATTTTTGAACACTTCACTCAAAGCAAACAACTGGAAATATTATTAAAATGTGCCACCAGTGCTATATTTGACCCCGTCATTGGTGACTGACGAGAGCGTTGATCACCCTCCATCCTCCGTTTCCTCCAACCTTCATTAAGTGAACTATTTACCATAAGAATTCCTCATCACTAGGATAAGAAAGTTCTTCATCCTTAGAGTAACAATTGAGCCATCCATACAATCTTTGCGAGATTCATTTGATTGACCTTACTAGACTTGACACTGAGCTCCCGATAATGAGTTCCTTCTATACCAAGCCGAGCTCATGATACGAGCTCCCCCTTTGAACCAACTTGACACATAACCCTTAGAAAACTAGTCGCAGTATGTTAGTTAACTCATCGTGTAGCTCGGTGAGTCATTTGGGTTCAAAACTCTATTAGATATTTTCAAATTTGTCTCCATAAAATTTTGAATGTCAATGAATGTGCTTGAACCAAGAATATCATGAAATGAAAAAAATACCCCTGTTAAATGTGATTAGTTAATTTTAACCACTTATGCCCTCATTAGCTAGAAGTGGGTCCGGTACAGAAAATTCTTCATATCACGCAAAACTTCTAGTTTTCAAAACTTCGAAAAGGGAAAAACTAACCCATGATGATCTTGAATACTCTCATAACACTATAAATGTTATTAAAATGCGTAAAATTTTGGTTTGTAGGCCTCTGATTTCTTTCGTGAATCCCTCTTCGGTTAAAAGGTACAATTATTCCCATTGTTCAATTTTACTCCAAGAGGCAAAAATTGGATAACATTTTTGGTGACCTCTCGGGGATACGATTTCCTTCTAAGCATAATTCCAGTAGCCTTAAGTCATCCATTGGGCATGGAGTCAATATTGGAATCCTGAAAGCAATTTGATCTTTTGTGATACATCTCAGAATCCCCTTGAGCAAAGCTGATCTTGGACCTCCCTGGAATGCTAAGCATGAAGTATACTGAATCTGTTGAATGCTTGACGATCATGGAACACTGCAAATTTTGAATGAAGTCAAGATGTAGAAACTCTTATGGAAAATTTGAACCTTCCTCTCCTGTAAAACCTTCCAATGATGAAACAGTGTGTAAGAACAACACAAAACACAACAATGAGGAAAACAAAAGAACAACACACAACAACAATGTGCATAAGACACTTGGAGGAAAACACCTAACTAAACTGTACAGGGGGTGGAATGATCTCAAAAGAAAGCTTTGAGATGTATCCCATTCACATGAATGGGAAGTTATTCTCCATTGAGCCTGGATAGATGAAATGAATTCACCTCTTTGCAACTTGTGATGATGTATGGCCTGCTCCAGAGAGCATCAAACTTGGCATGCTTTCCTGGTTTGGCCCTGTCTTCATCCCATTTGAGGACTAAATCTCCCTCTTGAAAAATGCCTGTCGGATGCCTTCTTGTCAAAATATTTCTTAACCTGAGCCTGATGTTGCTCCAAAGTCTTCATAGCCTTGTTTTGTACTTCCTCTAACTCCATGAGTTCAACAAACCTTACTGTCAGAGGATCACTCTCCATAACTTCAAGTTGATGAGCTAACTCCAAAGAAGGTAACTCCAAGGAGAATGGAATTTTTACTTCCCTTCCATATACAAGCATGAAAGGAGAATTCCCTATGGCCCTTTTAGGTGTGATCTAATCTACCCATAAGGTAGTCTTAAGCTGTGTATGCCAAGTCCTCTTGTTAGTTTCCATTGTGCACTTAATAATCCTTATGAGGTTTTTGTTACTAGACTCATCCAATCCATTTCCTTACGGATAGTAATTGGATGAAGTCTTGAGGTAGACCCCATTTTTAACAGCCCATTCACTCAACTTCATACCAAGAAAACTTCCATCATGTTGTCTAAAATGAACTATAAATGGAACACCGAACCTTGTTCATTATACCTTCCAAGAAATCTAGAACTACCTTTTCATTACTCTCTTTCAATGCTACCACCTCTGTCCATTGAGTAAAATAGTCTGTTGCAGTAAGGACCCATTTATGTCCATCACTGGATGGAGGATTAATCATTCTGATGAATTCCAACCCCCATTGAACAAAGGGTTGATCCACTTGAATTGGATGCAGTGGAAGAGCTTCCAACTTCTACTTGCTTATGAAAAAGGCACATTCCTTACATTTCCTTACCCAGAGATGGGCATCTTTGAACAAATATGGCCAATAGTAGCTGGACTCGCATGATCTTGGTAGTAGTTGTTCATGTAGAATAATGTCCTCCAGATAGGCCATTATGAAACTCTTCTAGTATCTTACTTACCTATTTTAGTCCTACGCACCGAAGGAGAACACCATTCAAATCCTTTCAAAAGAGAATGTTATCTACCAAAACATATGGAATAGATTGAAGGCGGAAATGGTCCATCTTTGGTTTTTATCCATGTTCACAGGATATACTCCTGAGAAGAGGAAATTATTCATTTTGGATAACCAATCAACTTTGATCATCACTCTCATCAGTGTTTAGGAGCGTTGCATCCTCATCACCTTTTGATTCCATGTCTGCAGCAAGTTGTTGACACAAACCTTTACCTCTGACAAGTTTGGTAACCTTGATATGCACATCATACTCCATCACCTTTGTGATCCATCCAGTGCACTTTTCATTCATCTCTTTGTTTAGCAAAAATTCCTTGACACCTGGATGAGACACCATCAGATGAATTTTGTTGTTGGAAAACATATGCTTGAATTTCTTCAAAGCTTGAATAACCGCAAAGACTTTTTTTTCAATGAATGAGTATTTGAGCTCGTAGTCTTTGAGGGATTGACTGAAGAAAGCAATTGGCTGCTCCATCAGATCATCATTTTGTTGGGTGAGGATCCCTAAAATGCTCTCTTGACCTGCAAAAGCATAAAGGATAAAGTCTTTATCAAACCATGGGGTTTACTAGTGTGGGAGCTTGAGAAATTTTCATTTTGATGGCTTCAAAGCTTTCTCATCCTTCCTTTGTCCATGAGAATGGCATGTTTTTCTTCAGCATGGTTGTCAGTGGTTTAGCCAATGTCATGAATTGAGGGATGAATCTCCGCATGAAATTTATGGTTCCCAGAAAACTCTAGAGGCCCTTCCTATGACTTGGGAGAGATAAGGACATAATCGAATGAATCCTGGCTGGATCGATTGATAGTCCTTCCACTGAAACAACATGCCCCAACAAATTTCCCTTGTGCACTGCAAAAATACACTTCTTGGGATTAAGTGAAACCCCAAATTCCCTACACCTTCGGAAAACCTTCCTTAGATGCGTGATGTGATTGTCTACATGCTTAGAATATACAGTTATGTCATCTAGGTAAACCAAGATGATATCATTGATTAGTCCTTTAAATTCCATGTCCATGGCTCTTTGGAAAGTATCCCTAGTGTTGGACAATCCGAATGGCATTTTGTTGTAGGCATATGTGCCCCACTTGGTAGTGAAAGCCATTTTGAATTGGTCAGATTCTTGGACTAGAATTTGATTGTAACCCAAATATCCATCGAGAAAAGAAAATATTTGAGCTCCTACCACCGTTTGAAGGATCTTCTCCATTGATGGAAGAGGATAATGGTCTTTTAATGACGCATGATTCAAATCCCTGAAATCTACGCACAACCAAATCTCTCCATTCTTCTTCCTTACGGGCACCAGATTGGCTACCCAAGAGGAGTGCTTGATGGGAAAAATAATACAGGCCTCGATGAGTTTGGTTAGCTCCTTTCTCATTAGTGGCTCAATTTTGGGATTAATTGGCCTCTATTTCTAGTGAACTGGCTTGGCATTAGGATCAGTTCGATGGTATGTTGTGCTAGACCTAGATCAAAACCACACAGGTCTTTATAGCTCCATGCAAAAATGTCATGATACTCTTGAAATTTTTGATGAAAGCTTCTTTCTCTTTGGAAGTACACACTTTTCCAATCTTCAGAAACTTCTCATGTGCTACCTCGACTTCCTCAAAATATTCTTCTTTGACCACCATGTTAGAGCTTTGTCTTTTGGCTTGATCATCTGAATTGAAAATGGATTCCAGAGTGACTAAGCCTTTTAGTAGTTTTTTGATTTTCAATTGTATAATTTGATCACCATATGACTCTTGCAACTTATCCTGATTTCTTACAGCAAACTCCACCTCTTCTTGTAGGAAAAGGACAATTTTTTTGTCACTATCGAACACTTTCCAGCTACTCACATTATCAGGGACTACAGGTCGAACCACCATTTTGAAAAATTTATGCCCTTCTTTCATGATATCAACAGGTATGTCATATTGCAAGCCAATTGTAGCAAGCCTATCAACATCTTGATTTTGATTTCTAGGAACTACATGGATTCCAAAAGCTTTGAAATATTCAATCAAGTCCCAGAATTGGTTCTTATATGATCTTAAAAGATCATTCTTGGATGCACTATGTGCCATCACTTGATGAAAAACTAACTCACTATCTCCAAAAATAGTCAGGGCTTTGATCCCCTTCTTTTGGGCTAGTTGAATTCCTTGCACAAGGGCCTCGTATTCAGCAACATTGTTAGTGTAACTGAATTGCAACTGAAAAGATGAGAAGTACTTATCTCCCTCTGGATAAATTAACATAACACCAGCACCAGATCCATTCTTACTTCTTGAGCCATCGAAGAAAAATTTCCACAGTCCTTCTGAATCGCTTGGTGTTTTGACAAGTTGTGGTATGATCGTATCTTCTTCATGAATACAGTAGGTACCCAATCATGTTTCTTCCAAAAGTAGAAAACCAACTTCTTCTTCTACCAACACATCAACATAGGGATCATACTGATGATCTCCACTTACTTCATCTAGCACAGTATCAGGGACTTCTTCAACAAGAGTGGTTGGTTCATGATCAACATCTTCTTCTTCTGGATCTCTGATGGTGTAATTCCCATTTATAGGACTAGCAGTGTAGGGTTCTACATGATTATGGCAGATTGGTTCCACCCTTATAGTCACTTTGGTTCCGTATCAAGTCCTGAGAATCATATGTGACCAATCAGCTGATAGATAACCACCCATCTTGGTAGTGAAATCTCATGATAGGCAGATGGTGAAGAGAGGAGGAAGATCAATGACTGATATGTCTTGGGTGAATGAAAAACTTAGGCATGCATGGATGGTAAGTTGAAGTCCTTTGATAACTCCAACAGTCTTAACAGCTGTGCCATCCAGCTGAACAACTCCTCTTACAACTGGCGCATATTGTATGCCTAGTACATCTGTAATTTGTTTGGGCATGACTGAGCTACTGGCACCAGAATCGATCATGCAATTATGCACCAGGTGGTTTCCAATGATAAGGGAAATATAGAATGGTGTGGTTTTTTTGCCTTAGGAATAATTTTCCCTTCTGGTTGACACAAAATGTAGCAGTTTTTCTCCATGACCTGATGATCGTCAGTTGTACCAAAACTGTTTAGAGCCTCTCGCAACAAGTTTTTTTGAGAAGGAATTGAGAGTGCATCCCACATAGTAATGCTCAGATTGGTTTTCTTCATTTGTTCTACTATGCTGAAGGGAATAGCTCCAACTTTGCTGACACTTCTTTGGGCATTGGGATCCTCCTTTGGAAAAGTGCTTGTTGGGTACTGTGATGCCTGAAGAACCTTCTTTCCTTGCAGCTTGGCTAACAGGTATTTCTGGCGGTTTCTTTCCCACATATTTATCAACCACCACTTGTGTCTGAGGCTATGAAGTGGATGCTTGATCAGATTTGGAAGTTTGAGGTTCCATTTCTCTCTTCTTGGAATGAGTGTTTTGTTGCCACTGATGAGGAATCTGTATTCAACCTGCAAAAAATCTTCTGCTTGCCAGTTTAGCAAAGTGGTTTCTTCAGGTGCCTATGGTTGATCTATTGTTTCTTGTGTAGATGTGTTCTCTATTAGCTCAGAAGGGGAAGATACACTTTGAACCATAAGGGCCTAGCCAAGAACTCCATTGGGATAAAATTTTGATTGTGGGGTTGAGAACAAGGATAACACCATTCGTAGTCTTGAACTAGATTATTCTGGACAGGTACTATGGCTCTAGATGAGCTAGTAGCAAGAGGGTTCCAAAAGTTCAAAGGCCTGACATTCGTAGCTTGATTTGTAGCTTGATTTTGAGGCTGATTGTTCCCTTGAAAAGGAGGATGGTTAGCCTGATACTGCTGATTTTGTGGCTGATATGGATGATTGTATTGAAATTGTTGCCTCTTGAGTGCAACAAGCTCATTTCCAAAAGTTTGCAGCAGTGACTTGACTTCAAATAGATCATTTGAAGAGGTAGGGAAGATTGAGCTGGTTGATTAGAGGATGCTAGAATAGGAGCAATGATAGGCTGATTGTTTGTAAGATCTAGAGACAATGGCATTGGCGGTCATGGAGCTATCTTTCCAGCCTGAATCAAGGAATTTTCCACTCTTATGGAAATGTTGTAGGCATCAGGTAATGTAGCCCCTCCCATGGACTGGATCATAACTGCTACATCGCTATTCAAGGCTCGTAAATAGTACAAGAATGCATTATGTGGAGAAGGCTTTATAAGTTCCGGAATCCTATTCCAGGTCCTGTGGAATTGGAAGTTGAAATCACTCATGTATTCTTGGGGAGCTCTCTTCATGGTAGTGAGTTGTTCCAAAAGTGATAGGTGATCACTCTTGTCTTCAAACTATTTACAGAGATTTTCTCCTAACTCATCCCAAGTGGTTATACTGCCAACACTTAACCCTTGAAACCATTGAAGTGATTTTCCCTTGAAAGAGGTAGCAAGAAGTCTAACCGCAACATTGTCCTTCGTGATTATGTATGCACAAATGTTGGCTACATCAAGAATATGTTCCACTGGAGTAACGTGAGTTTCCCCTGTGTAAAAGGGTAAAATTTTGAGTGCCGCAATAGGTATAGGGTCACGTTGAGCCAACAGAAGAGGACTGCTTGCATTGAAAGGGGGAAAAACTTGGTTTTGTGCCATAACAACAAGAGGTTGATTGTTCCTTGGTGGAGAAACCTTCGTACGGAGGAGTTGAATGACCCCTACGAGGTAGAGCTGCAACTGGTGATGTTGAAATGCCTCTTCTTCTTCTCTTTGGAGGAGACAAGGAAAGTTTGATATGCTGATAATTTCCTTTCTTTGAAGAAGCTCTTGTCTGAATTCTTCACATAAGTTAATGCACTGAGATTTGGAATCTAGAGATATAGAGTCACCAGGTACTTTGACTTGTGTAAGTGAGAAGAGAAGTACCAACTCTCTGTCCCACCGAGGCATGCCAAAAACTGTTGTCACCAAATCACTACACCCTCTGAATGGCCAGAATGTGAACATGATGTTTGGTGTGATTGGGACACATGGGATCACCTCTCAAGCTATGGGACTTGGGCTCGAGGTGAACCTCCAGAGAAGGCCAGCTTCCTCTTCCTAAACTAAGTGTTGTACTACTCCTAGTGTAATAAAATGGTCTATCTAGTCCTATGCTAACATTTTCATGGGTTTTAGGGAAAGAGATTTGCAGAAATGAAACTATACTAGGGATGGTGATGCACCAAATAAAGGGTGTTTCCAGACTCAGGAAGGGTTAATTTGAAGAGGGTGTGTGCACCACAGGTCAACTTCACCTACTACAACTTAGAGAGGGTACAAAATACCACAGACTAGGAAGCATGCATTCCCTTTGTTAAACTTGATCAGAAAAACAAGTTATCAGTCTTCCAGTGAAGAAGGATGAACTTGAGAAGGGTGAACAAGCACCACAACTCAACTACATGCAATACTCCACCACTTGATAAGCACAGAACTCCAAGAACCTACAATAGAAATGTGAACTTGCACAGTGTACCTGTAAGCATGAGAAAAGGCACAAAGAAGTATAGAAGGATGAAAGGACCGAGATTAGTCACAAAACACACACTTTTATTGCTTCAATAACATGCACAATGCATCATACATTTAGAAGAGGAAATGGTTTCCATTACAGTCTTGAAAAGGAGGCTTGAAAGTTCTCTCAACATACAAGGACAACTTGCAGAAGAGAGAGGACTCTTGAAAAATTGCACTTGCCTAAGATGTCTAACTTTCCAACCTATCTGACCTGTTGGAACCCTTGGAATGAGCTTCCAACTTACATTTATAGAAGAATATGTGAGAGAGAAGAGGAAAGGTCATAATTACATTCCTAAATTGAAGGCACATGATGTATTTATTACAGTTGGTTGAACCACTTTGAGAAGCTTCCATCATGTGCCATTAATACCCTGGTTGACCTAGTTCTCAATTAATTAAAAGAATAATTAAATAAAATATTTAAATAATAATAATAAATATTATTATTAAAATATTTAAATAAAAATATTAATTTAATTAAAAAATAATAGTGGGCCCCCCATTGACCGTTTACTGAAGAGGGAGGGGTCATGAAGAAAAGGCCAAAAATGAACCCAACTCGGTGGTTGGCTCACCGAGCCAACTCACCGAGTTGGGTCCGAGTTCCTCTGACCTGAGTACTAGCCAGTCCATCGCAAACAAGCTGAGTTCTTCTTGCAACTCAACCACTTCTTCTGAACTCGTTGACTGAGCTACTTGGCTTAGCTTGGCAATGTTCACCTATCTGATTGAGCTCTATCTGATGCAAACCCAACATGACACCAAGTGTCAAGATCCTTCCATCATTGTGACAACTCACTTTTAAGTTTATCAGACTCTCAAGTGTGAATCTCTAAGCAAGCTCCCCTTTGCAAACTCAGCATCAAAACACAAATGACTCTGAACACTATGAATTAGTTTTGCTCCAACTTGCCAACACCTCTTCTGTAATCGCGAGTCCTCCATGAGCCCAAAACACCATGTTCTCCTCGTAAGCTCCCAATCTACTTGACCTTCCCCCAATGCATTGACCTCAAGTTTTCTCAGCTCGGTGACATTCATGAACCGAGCCCATCATGTATTTGATTGAGCTATGCATTTGGTCTCACCGTCGAGCCATTATCACTGAAATCTTCCAAATGAACTCACCGAGTTGTTGGATTTTCACTCATGCTCAATCCACCCTGAATCCTTTATCAAATGGTTACGTGGGATTCCACCTATTGTATTATCAACTTGAGGTTGACTCAGATTTTCCCAAGCTCCTCCCAACTTCATCCCTACTCAAACTTGGCCAGCTCCCACTACAAATATGAGCCAAAATGTCAATCTTCAAGCTGCACTTGTTTTCTTTGCGAGCACGAATGACTCGACTCCCTCTGCATGTAACTTTGAAAAGCCATGTTCTAGCTCACCTGAGCTAGTTTACCATGGTCTTCTATGAGCCATTTTACTCCATTTTGCTAAGTTGTGAGCTCAGTTGACTTCCATGTGTTCCACCTTGTATTGTTCATGCGTTCTTTTACCAAACTCACCCGCACCTTTATCATTTTAGTTTGGCTTCAACTCGGTTCAGTGAGTCGATCTCTTCCTGATCCACATGAGATTTTACCAATGTCAAATATTTCCATCATGGCCTGGGCTTCATGATCCCACTGAATTCCTCTCCGTAATCTAGAATCAGATCATGAACTATTATCTCACCATGAATTAGATCCAACTGTAACGTATTTGAGCTTCCTATGCTTCAACTTGACTTAGCTTGACATGTTGGACACCTGAGTTGAACTTTCAAATTCACAACAATATGAGTTTCAAATTTCCTCACCTCTTCATTGCAACATTCATGAATGACCTGTGGAACCCAATGAGTCTCCCTTCGAATAGACTCAATTTGATTCTCAGCCATTAACTCACTTTTTCTTCTTGACCCACTAATTCCCATGAGCCTTGATGCTTTCCTGTTCAACTTAACATCGAGCTGAGTCCTTCCCATTACCTTGTGAACTTGCATGTTATTCCCATGATGAGTCAATTCCTTTCTTCTCAACTCAAAATTCCTTACTAGTTGGCAATGAGATCACCACCCTGGCACAGACTACATTCCTCCTCAAGCCACTATAGCTCAACAACAAGCTCCATCATCACAACCTCAACATAAGCTTCCAATGAAGCCTACCCCGAGTGATCCACAAACTCTTCATAACAATTTTCTACCTACATCGATGATCCTTCATTTTTCCACATCCTATTTGAAATAAGGCCGAGCCACCTCTGGGTGAGGAATACTTATGATCCTTGACTTAGAAATCTACCTCCTGTCATCCTAGCACTTGTTGATCCATAGTTCGATGTGAGCTCCTATGTTATGAGCTCTATGCTGAGCTAGCTTCTCAAAGCTCCCTCGAGCTCTTCCACATGGGTTTATCTTCATTGGGCTCCACTCCACATTGAGCTCACCGCTAAGTCCAATGCCATCACTGCGACCATCCCCTCAAACTTGCTTCAAGCTCTTGTGACTTGCATTCACTAGATGAATTCACCATCCTTATCAAACTAATTCAAACTTGTATTGATATTCTCGTGCCTCTGTAGCTTGACGACCTTCTTTCAAACTATTTGGAAAACAATGACTTGGTCATCCGAGCTCTTTTCATGAGCTCCCATTGCTCTACAGGATTCATCTTGTGTTGATCATGAGTTACTCACGCATGTTGCATTCACTGAGTTCCCTTCCATGTCTAGGTTTACCATTCTTCCTGCGAGCTATTACACATCGAGCTGACCTCTGAAATGTTTTAACAGTGAACCAGAAAATCCGTCAATTCCATGCTCAGTCAGTTTAAGTCTCATTCTACATGCCAATCCCATAACTCAAAGCACTTTGCTCTTGCTGAGCTTGTTCACTTTTAGAAAAAAATCTATCTCTGATCATCCTCCACACTCTCATGGCTTGAGTGAGTTAACCATCCATGCCACTTGGTCTTTCCAACAACCCTCCTCATAGCTCGGTGAACGAATCACCATCTCAGACCTGTAGCCTCCCTAACAACTCAACAGATAACTCACTCATTGATGCGGCTTCTAGTTGCACATTCAATTTATGGAACTTATCCCTTGGCATGCCAAGTGATTATCCCCATGTGGTAATGCTTCTCATGATCTCTATGAAGTGGAAATTTTGTGATGGTTTTTAGTGGCATTGTCTCCACCTGGAAATTAGTTCTTCAAATTTCCCCACACGGAATTGTTAGCTTGTCCTACCAAGGTATTATCCTTGCCATGGCCGCAAAGGCTCAAAAATCCCCTGCTGAGTTATTCGCTATCTCCTACAGGCACTCACCCGATTCATTTGAGCAACTCCATCACCCTTGTTTCTGACTCAATGACTCACCTTCACGACTCTGTGCCTATGATTTTTCGAGTCGTTACTTTCTTTTCTCTGGTGAGCCCACGGCCAATTCGAGGTCATTTTCCCCTTTTGTGTTTGGATGACAAACCCATTATCACTGAGTGACTCGTCTGAACCACTCACCACCATGTTGAGCCTAAACTTAGTGTCTTGATTTGCTTAAGTGAAAATATCTTTGAGCTCGAGGTCAAGCTCACCTGTAACAACTGATCCATCCATACAATCTTCATGAGCTTCATTCACTCAACCTCACTAGACTTGACACTGAGCTCCTGATAATGAGTTCCTTCTACACCAAGTTGAGCTCATGATATGAGATCCCCCCTCTGAACCAACTTGGTGCATAACCCTTTAGAAAACTCACTGCAACATGTTAATAACTTGCCGAGCAGCTCGCTGAGCTGCTCGGTGAGCCATTTGGGTTCAAAACCCTATTAGATATTTTCACATTTGTCTCCACAAAATTTTGAATATCACTGGATGTGCTTGAACCATGAAGATCATGAAATGAAAAAAAGACCCCTTTAAATGTGATTAGTTAATTTTGACCATCGTGCCCTCGTTATCTAGAAGTGGGTTTGGTACAGACAATTCTTCATATCACGCAAAAATTCTATTTTCAAAACCCTTGGGAAAGGGAAAAACTAACCCATGATGATCCTGAATACTCTCAGAACACTATGAATGTTCTTAAAACACAAAATTTTGGTTGTAGGCCTAAGTTCTTTCCATGAATCCCTCTTCGGTTTAAAGGTACAATTGTTCCCATTGTTCAATTTTTCTCAAAGGGGAAAAATTGGATAACATTTTTGGTGACCTCTCAGGGATGATTGCCTGCTAAGCATAATTCCAGTAGCCTTAAGTCATCCATTGGGCATGGAGTCAATATTGGAATCCTGAAAGAGATTTGATCTTTCTGTGATACATCCAGAATCCCCTTGAGCATAACCAATCTTGGACCTCCCTAGAATGCTAAGCATGAAGTATACTGAATTTGTTGAATGCTTGACATCTATGGAACACTACAAAATTTTGAATGAAGAAGACCATGAAACTCTTATGGAAAATTTAAACCTTCCTTCTCCTATAAAACCTTCCAATGATGAAACAAGTGTGCAAGAACAACACAAAACACAACAATGAGGAAAACAAAATAACAACACACAACAACAATGTGCATAAGCACTTGGAGGAAAACACCTAACTAAAACTATACAGGGGGTGAAATTCTTCTCAAAAAAAATCTTTGAGATGTATCCCATTCACATGAATGGGAAGTTCTTTTCCATTGAGCCTGGATAGATGAAATGAATTCACCTCTTTGCAACTTGTGATGATGTATGGCCCGCTCCAGAGAGCGTCAAACTTGGCGTGCTTTCCTGGTTTGGCCCTGTCTTCATCCCATTTGAGGACTAAATCTCCCTCTTGAAAACACCTGTCAGACGCCTTCTTGTCAAAATATTTCTTAACCTGAGCTTGATGTTGCTCCAAAGTCTTCATAGCCTTGTTTCTGTACTTCCTCTAACTCCATGAGTTCAGAAAACCTTACTATTAGAGGATCACTCTCCATAAATTCAAATTGATGAGCTAACTCCAAAGAAGGTAACTCCAAGGAGAGCGGAAGTTTTGCTTCCCTTCCATATACAAGCAAGAAAGGAGAATTCCCTATGGCCCTTTTAGGTGTGATCTAATCTACCCATAAGGCAGTCTTAAGTTGTGTATGCCAAGTCCTCTTGTTAGTTTCCATTGTGCGCTTAATAATCCTTATGAGGTTTTTGTTACTAGACTCAGCCAATCTGTTTCCTTGCAGATAGTAATTGGATGAAGTCTTGAGGTAGACCCCATTTTTAACAGCCCATTCACTCAACTTCATACCAAGAAAATCCATCACATTGTTTGAAATGACTGTAAAAGGAACATCAAACCTTGTCATTATACCTTCCAAGAAATCTAGAACTACCTTTTCATTACTCTCTTTCAATGCTACCACCTCTGTCCATCAAGTAAAATAGTCTTGTTGTAGTAAGGACCCATTTATGTCCATCACTGGATGGAGGATTAATCATTCTGATGAAGTCCAACCCCCATTGAACAAAGGGTTGATCCACTTGAATTGGAAAGTAGTGGAAGAGCTACCAACTTCTACTTTCCTGTGAAAAAGGCACATTCCTTACATTTCCTTACCCAAAGATGGGAATCTTTGAACAAATCTGGCTAATAGTAGCTGGCTCGCATGATCTTGGTAGTAGTTGTTTGTGCAGAATAATGTCCTCCAGATAGGCCATTGTGAAACTCTTCTAGTATCTTACTTACCTGTTTTGGTCCTACGCACTAAAGGAGGACACCGTTTAAATCCTTTCGAAAGAGAACGTTATCTACCAAAACATATGGAATAGATTGAAGATGGATGGCTTGTCTTTGATTTTTATCCATGTTCATAGGATATACTCCTGAGAAGAGGAAATTATTCATTTTGGATAATCAATCAACTTTCTCATCACTCTCATCAGTGTTTAGGAGTGTCGTATCCTCATCACCTTTTGATTCCATGTCTGCAACAAGTTGTTGACACAAACCTTTACCTCTAACAAGTTTGGTAACCTTGATATGCACATCATACTCCATCACCTTCATGATCCATCCAGCGCACTTCTTGTTCATCTCTTTTTTTAGATAAAAACTCCTTGACACTTGGATGAGACACCATTAGATGAATTTTGTTGTTGGACAACATATGCTTGAATTTATTCAAAGATCAAATAACCACAAAGACTTATTTTTCAATGAATGAGTATTTGATCTCATTAGTCTTTGAGGGATTGAATGAAGAAAGCAATTGGCTTCTCCATCAGATCATCATTTTGTTGGGTGAGGATCCTTGAAATGCTCTCTTGACCTACAAAAACATAAAGGATAAAGTCTTTATCAAACCTGGGGTTCACTAGCATGGGAGCTTGAGAAATTTCAATTTTGATGGCTTCAAAGCTTTCTCATCCTTGCTTTGTCCATGAGAATGGCATGTTTTTCTTCAGCATGGCTATCAATGGTTTAGCCAATGTCACTAATTGAGGGATGAATCTCTGCACAAAGTTTATGGTTCCCTGAAAAATCTTGAGGCCCTTCCTATGACTTAGGAGAGATAAAGACATAATCAAATGAATCCTGGCTAGATCGATTGATAGTCCTTCCGTTGAAACAACATGCCCCAAAAAATTTCCCTCATGCACTAAAAAAATACACTTCTTGGGATTAAGTGAAACCCCAAATTCCCTACACCTTCGGAAAACCTTCCTTAGATGCGCAATGTGATCATTTGCATGCTTAGAATATACAGTTATGTCATCTAGGTAAACCAAGATGATATTGTTGATTAGTCCTTTAAACACCACGTCCATGGCTCTTTGGAAAGTATCCCCGACATTGGACAATCCGAATGACATTTTTTTGCAGGCACATGTGCCCCACTTAGTAGTGAAATCCATTTTGAGTTGGTCAGAGTCTTGTACTAGGATTTTATTATAACCTGAATATCCATCGAGTAAAGAAAATTTCTGATCTCCTGCCACTGTTTGAAGGATCTACTCTATTGATGGGAGAGGATAATGGTATTTTAACGAAGCATGGTTCAAATCCCTAAAATCTACCCACATCCGAATCTCTCCATTGTTCTTCCTTATGGGAACTAGATTGGCTACCTAAGAAGAGTGTTTGATGGGAAAAATAATATAGGCCTTGATGAGTTTGGTTAGATCCTTTCTCATTAGTGGCTAAATTTTGGGACTAATTGGCCTCTGTTTCTTGCGAACTGGTTTGGCATTAGGATCCAGTTCAATGGTATGTTGTGCTAAAACTAGATCAAAACCAAACAAGGTCTTTATAGCTCCATGAAAAAATGTCGTGATACTCTTGAAAAAGTTTTATGAAAGCTTCTTTCTCTTCAGAAGTACACACTTTTCCAATCTTTAGAAACTTCTCATGCACTACCTCGACTTCCTCAAAATCTTCTTCTTTGACCATCATGTTAGGGCTTTGTATTTTGGTTTGATCATCTGAATTGAAATTGGATTCCAGAGTGACTAAGTATTTTGGTAGTTTGTTGCTCTTCAATTGTATAATTACATCACCATATGATTCTTGCAACTTATCCTAATTTCTTGCAGCAAACTCCGCCTCTTATTATAGGAAAAGGATAATTTTTTTATCACTATTGAACATTTTATAGCTACTCACATTATCAGGGACTACGGGTTGAACCACCATTTTGAGAAATTGCTGCCCTTTTTTCATGATATCAACATGTATGTCGTATTGTGAGCCAATCGCAGCAAGCCTATCAACATCTTGATTCTAATTTCTAGGAATTGCATGAATTCCAAAAGCTTCAAAATATACAATCAAGTCCTAGACTCAGTTCTTATATTATCTTAAAAGATCATTCTTGGATGCATTGCATGCCATCACTTGATGAATAACTAACTCACCATCTCCAAAAATAGTAAGGGATTTGATTCCCTTCTTTTGGGCTAGTTAAATTCCTTGCACAAGGGCCTCATATTCAACAACATTGTTGGTGCAACTCAAATGAAACCAGATTGATGAGAATTACTTATCTCCATATGGAGAAATTAACATAACACCAACACCAGATCCATTCTTACTTCTTGATTTGTTGAAGAAATAATTGCCACAGTACTTCTGAATCACTTGGTGCTTTGAAAAGTTGCGGTATGATCGTATGTTCTTCATGAATATAGTATGTACCCAATTCTATTTCTTCCAAAATTAGAAAACCAAATTCTTATTCTACCAACACATCAGTATAGGGATCATACTGATGATCTCCACTTCATCTAGCACAATATCAGGGAATTCTTTAACGAGAGTGGTCGGTTCATGATCAACATCTTCTTCTTCCGGATCTCCGATGGTGTAATTCCCATTTATAGGACTAGTAGTGTAGGGTTCTACATGATTATGGAAGATTGGTTCCACCCTTATAGTCACTTTGGTTCCATATCGAGTCCTGAGAATCATATGTGACCAATCGGCTAATAGATAACCGCCCATCTTTGCAGTGAAATCTCGTGATAGGAAGATGGCGAAGAGAGGAGGAAGATCAATGGATGATATGTCTTGGGTGAATAAAAAACTTGGGCATACATGGATGGTAAGTTGAAGTCCTTTGATAACTCCAACAGTTTTAACAACAATGTCATCCAGCTGCACAAATCCTCTTATAACTGGTGCATATTGTATAACTAGTACATCTATAATTTGTTTGGGCATGACTGAGCTACTGACACCAGAATTGATCATGTAATTATGTACTAGCTGGTTGCTAATGATAAGGTAAATATAGAATGGTGGTGGTTTGTTTGCCTTAGGAATACTTTTCCCTCTCGGTTGACACAAACTCGTAGTAATTTTTTCTCCATGACCTGATGATTCGTCGGTTGTACAAAAACTGTACAGAGCCTCTCACAACAAGTTTCGTTGACAAGGAATTGAGAGTGCATCCCAAATAGTAATGCTCAAGTTGGTTTTCTTCTTCTATTCCAATTTGTTGACACTTATTTAAGCATTGGGATCCTCCTTTGGAAAATTCTTGTTGGGTACCGTGATGCATGATGAACTTTCTTTCCTTGCGGCTTGGCTAGCAGATGTTTCTAGCAATTTATTTCCTGCATCTTTATCAACTGCCGTTTGTGGCTAAGGCTATAAAGTGGATTTTTGATCAACTTTGGAAGTTTGAGGTTCCATTGTTCTTTTCTTAGAATGAGTGTTTGCAACCACTGATGAGGAATCTGTATTCAACCTATAAAAATATTCTACTTTCCTGTTTAGTAAAGTGGTTTATTCAAGTGTCTATGGTTGATTTGTTGTTTCTTGCGTATATGTGTTCTCTGTTAGCTCAGAAGGGGAAAATATGCTTTAAACCATAAGGGCCTGACTAATAAATCCATTGGGAAAAATATTTTTATTGTGGGGTTGAGAACAAGGATAACACCATTTGTAGTATTGAACTAGATTATTCTGGACAGTTACTATGGCTTTAGATGAGCTAGCAGCAAGAGGGTTCCAAAATTTCAAAGGCCTGACATTCTCAGCTTGATTTGTAGCTTGTTTTGAGGATGATCATTCCCTTGAAAAGGAGGATGGTTAACATGATACTGCTGATTTTGTGGCTGATATGGACAATTGTATTAAAAATGTTGCCTCTTGAGTGCAACAAATTCGTTTCCAAAAGTTTGCAATAGTGACTTGAATTCAAATAGATCATTTGATGAGGTAGGGGTAGACTAAGCTGGTTGATTAGATACTATTGGAATAGGAGCGATGAGAGGATGATTGTTCGTAAGATTCAGAGACAAAGGCATTGGCAGTCGTGAAGATATATTTTCAACCTGAATCAAGTAATTTTCCACTCTTATGACAACATCGTAAAAATCAGGTAATGTAGCCCCTCCCATGGACTAGATCATAACTGCTACATAGTTATTCAAGGCTCACAAATAGTACAAGAATGCATTATCTGGAGAAGGATTTATAAGTGACGGAATCCTATTCCATGTCTTGTGGAATCAGAAGTTTAAATCACTCATGTATTCTTGGGGAGCTCTCTTTATGGTAGTGAGTTGTTCCAAAAGTGATTGGTGACCACTCTTGTCTTCAAACTGTTTATAGAGATTTTTTACTAACTCGTCCCAAGTGGTTATACTGCTAACACTTAACCCTCGAAACCATTGAAGAACTTTTTCCTTAAAAGATTTAGCAAGAAGTCTAACCACAACATTGTCCTCCGTGATGTTATGTATGGTACAAATGCTGGCTACATCAAGAATATATTCCACCAGAGTAACATGAGTTTCCCCCGTGTAGAAGGGTAAAAGCTTGAGCGTTGCAATAGGTATAGGGTCACGTTGAGCCAACATAAGAGGACTACTTGCATTGAAAGGGGGAAAAACTTGGTTTTGTGCCATAGCAGTAAGAGGTTGGTTGTTCCTTGGTGGAGGAAACCTTCCGTACGGAGGAGTTGAATGACCCCTATGAGGTAGGGCTGCAACTGGTGATGTTGAAACACCTCTTCTTCTTCTCTTTGGAGGAGAAAAGGAAAGTTCGATATGCTGATAATTTCCTTTCTTTGAAGAATCTATTGTCTGAATTCTTCTCATAAGTTAACGCACTGAGATTTGGAATCCGGAGATATAGAGTTATCAGGTGCTTTGACTTGTGTAAGTGAGAAGAGAAGTACCAAATCTCACTCCCACCCGGTGTGCCAAAATATGTTTTCACCAAATCATTGCACCCTCTGAATGGCTAGAATGTGAACAAGACGTTCAGTGTGATTGGGACACATGGTATTACCTCTCAATCTGTGGGACTTGGCCTCGAGGTGAACCTCTGGAGAAGGCCGACTTCCTCTTCCTAAACTAAGTGCTGTGCTACTCCTAGTGAAATAAAATGTCTATCTAGTCCTATGCTAACATTTTCATGGGTTTTAGGGAAAAAGATTTACAAAAATGAAACTATACTAGGGATGGTGATGCACCAAATAAAGGGTGTTTCCAGACTCAGGAAGGGTTAATTTGAAGAGGGTGTGTATACCACATGTCAACTTCACCTACTGCAACTTAGAGAGGGTAGAAAATACCACAGACTAGGAAACACACATTCCCTTTATTAAACTCAATCAGACAAACAAGTTACCAGTATTCCAATGAAGAAGGATGAACAAACACCAAAACTCAACTGCATGCAATGATCCACCACTCGATAAACAAAAAACTCCAAGAACTTGCAATAGAAACGTGAACTTGCATAGTATACCTGCAAGTATGAGAAAAGGCACAAATAAGTATAGAAGGATGAAAGGACCGAGATTAGTCATAAAACACACACTTTTATTGCTTCAATAACATGCACCACAGATCATACATTTATAAGAGGAAATGGTTACCATTACAGTCTTAAAAAGGAGGCTTGAAAGTTCTCTCAACACATAAGGACAACTTGCAGAAGAGAGAGGACTCTTGAAAAATTGCAGTTGCCTAAGATGTCTAAATTTCCAATCTATCTAGCCTGTTGGAACCCTTTAGAATGAGTTTCCAACTTACATTTATAGAAGAAAATGTGAGAGAGAAGAGGAAAGGTCATAATTACATTCCTAAATTGAAGGCACATGATGTATTTATTACAGCTGGTTGAACCACTTTGAGAAGCTTCCATCATGTGCCATTAATGCCTAGTTGACCTATTTCTCCTTAATTAATTAAAAGAATATTTAAATAATAATAATAAATATTATTATTAAACTATTTAAATAAAAATATTAAATTAATTACTATTTTTGGTGGGCCCCATATTGACCGGTTTGACTCGAAGAGGGAGGGGTCATGAAGAAAAGGCCAAAAATGAGTCCAACTCGGTGGTTGGCTTGCCGAGCCAACTCACTGAGTTGGGTCTGAGTTCCTCCAACCTAAGTACTGGCTGAGTCCATCACAAATGAGTTGAGTTCTTCTTGTCTGAACATGTTAACTAAGCTACTCGGCTTAGCTTAGAAATATTTACCTATTCCGTTGAGCTCTATCCGATGCAAACCCAACATGACACCAAGTAGTCAAGATCCTTCCATCATTGTGACAACTCACTTTTAACACATCCTTATCTGAGTTGTCAAGATGAATGAGCTAATGAGAAGCTCCCCCTTACAAACTTAACATCGAAACATAAATGACTCTGAACACTACGAATTCATTTTGCTCCAACTTGCCAACACCTCTTCTGTAATCGTGAGTCCTCCATGAGCCCAAAACACCATGTTCTCCTCGTAAGCTCACCCAA
This sequence comes from Taxus chinensis, assembly GCA_019776745.2. Classification (NCBI taxonomy): domain Eukaryota; kingdom Viridiplantae; phylum Streptophyta; class Pinopsida; order Cupressales; family Taxaceae; genus Taxus; species Taxus chinensis. The sequence continues at coordinate 883,436,354 of CM034150.1, forward strand.
TCTACTTGAACCCGAGATGTTGCCTCGAGTTTTATCAGACCAGTGACATCCATTACCGAGCCAATCATGCATTTGATCAAGCTATGCATTTTGTCTCATTGTTGAGCATTATTACCTAAAATCTGCCAAATTAACTCACCGAGTTGTTGGCTTTTCACTCATGCTCAATCCACCCTGAATCGCTTGTCAGACGGTTATGTGGGATTCCACCTATTGCATTATAAAATTTAGGTCAACTCAGATTTTCCCACAATCCTCCCAACTTCATCCCTACTTGAACGCAGGCCGCTCCCACTACAAATACGAGCCAAAACGTCAATGCCGAGATGTACTTGTTTTCTTTGCGAGGACAAATAACTTGACTCCCTCTGCATGTAACTTCGAAAAGCTACGTTCTAGCTCACCCGAGCTAGTTTCTCCATGGTCTTCTGTGAGCCCTTTTACTCCTTTTTGCTAAGTTGTGAGCTCACTTCTGACTCGACCGTGTGTTCCACCTCACTGTTTATGCATTCTTTTACCGAACGCGCCCGCACCTTTACCATTTTAGTTTGAATTCAACTTGGTTGAGTGAGTCAATCTATTCCTGATCTGCACGAGAGTTTACCAATGTTGAGATATTTCCATCATGGCTTTGGCTTCATGAGCCCACCGAATTCCTTTCTATAATCCTGAACCAGACTAAACTATTATCTTTACAAATTACCTCTGACTCATGTTTGACGTATTCCAGCTTCCTATGCTTTATGACTTGGATTAGCTCGACACGTTCATGCACGGGCCGCCGAGTTGATTTTCAGACTTACCTAATCTCACAACTTCACAACAATATGAGGCTCCATAAAATTTGGCTCAACCTCTTCATTGCAACATTCATGCTTGACCTATGGAGCTCTAATTCCCTTCGAGCCGACTCGGGCTTTGTTCTTAGAAATTAACTCGTTTTTTCTGCTTGAACACTTATTCCCATGAGCCTTGATGTGTTCTTGTTGAACTTTGTGTTGAGATGAGTCCTTCCCATTACCTTATGAACTTGCACATTATTCCCATGATGAGTCAGCTCCTTTCCGCTCAACACAAAACTCCTTACTAGTTGGTAATGGGATCGCCACCCTGACATAGACTACGTTCCTCCCTTGAGCCACTCGGGTCAAAAACAAGCTCCACCATCATAGGGCATAAGATTGACCAACCAAGCCTACCCCAAGTGATCCACGAAAATTTCATAAGAATTCATTGCCTACATCGAGATCCTTCACCCACATCCTATTTGAAACAAGGTTGAGCCACCTCTGTGAGGAATACTGATGATCCTTGACTTAGAAATATACCTCCTCTCATCTTGGCACCGAGTTGATCCCTAGTTTGATGCGAGATCCTATCCCACTGAGCTCTGTGCTGAGTTAGCTTCTGCACTGAGCTCCATCGAGCTCTTCCACACGGGTTTGTCTCATTGGGCTCCACTCCGCATCGAGCTTGCCGCTAAGTCCAATGCCATCACTACAACCATCCCCTTGAACTCGCTTCGAGCTCTTATGACTTGCAGGAATTATATGAAATATTTTTCAATATTTTCATAGTTTCAAATGTGTGCAGGGTAAAATTAAGAGTAAATGAAGGGAAGAGACAAGGTTCATGAAAATAGGGATTTCAATTTATTTCATTGGTTGGGTAAAATTACTTGTCCCCTTTGTAAAATATGCAGGTTAATCTGTACTCTCATAAATCTACTTGCATCTGGTAAAATTCTTTTAACCGGTCTATGTCCTTTAAACCACTTTAATAAGGGTTATGTGTTTTTTTAATAAAAAAATACTATAGTTTATAATTTTTATGAAATATATGTTGTTTTTTATTTACATTATATAAACTATTTACCTCTTTTTTTAAAAAATGTATATATTTGTACATTATAAATTGTAATAGGTTATTATAATGTATTAAAATATAACTTCCCTAATATTATAGAGAAGAAGATATTATGGAATATCACATTCTAAAAATACACATAAAGTTTTGGCTCCATTAAATTTGACGGTCAAATGACCGTTACGATAGACCAAACATAAGGCACTATGACGGTCATTTAGACATCAATTTTAAGCTCGTAGATTCCAGGAAACTTTCACTGTGTCAAAATTGACGGTCAAATGACTGTCACGATAGACTAAAAATAAGTCATAATGATGGTCATTTAGACGTCAAATTTAAGCTGGCCGGATCTTTTCGTACATCATTTTTTTTAGAAATTTGAAGTTGTTATGCATTCTTAACGGTTTCTTCTTCTATTCTATATGGTCAAAAATACTTTTATATAAATATGGGGTATAATACATAGCTATTTATATTGTGAGTTATTATTTTGATCATAAGAGGTTAATTAGTATGTATTGTAATGACAAAATTAGTTATAATCAAATAGTTTCTTTAGATCTATAAAGTTTAGATTTGATTCTATTAAAAGTGTTGTTTTTTTTTCAATAAATATGTATCTAACTATGTGGTACATTGTATATTATAATGAGGTGTGTTTTACAGGTTCAGGAAAATAATGACGTTCAATTATTTTTGTCTTGACAAAACCCAGATCCTGAATGAAACTAACTACAACATCTGGGTCAAAATAGAATTTATGGCAAGGAAACTCTGGACGACTGTTTCTGAATCTGAGGTTGCTCCCACCGGTCGTCAAACAAATGTAGATAACATAAATGTATTACTGCAACAAATGCATGAGGCTCTTTCTATGATTTTATGCAATGTGAAGATGAGTACCTTCTACACATTGGTAATATCAAACATCCGGAATAGGTATGGACACAACTAGAATCCATGCATGAAGGATACTTGGTATATCAATGATAGTAATGAGAGTAAAATAGCTAAAGGAATTCAAAGAAATGGTCTGTATATTTTTTAATGATTTCTCTTCTGCATCTTGTTTTATATCTCAAAGTTTGAATATTTCAAAACTGTGGCATGAAAGGTTATGATATGTTAATTATCGAAGCTTATATGAAATGTCTAGATATAATCTAGTGAAAGGTTTACATGTGTTGTCTTTTTCTCTTGAATTTATTTTATTAGATGCTTCTAAATGATGATGTTTTGATGCTATAAATATTTTTGAAAGTCCTACCTTCCTAGCTAAGAAATTAAATTGGGCTCAATCTATGTTAGAAAGTTTAAATCCTATTAACCTTAGGAAAATGACCAGAAGCCATCATATGTACCATGCATTAATTACCTTGTGTGAACATGATCCACGAAGTATTATAGGGTCTAGGTGGTTATACAAAGTAAACTATAATTCTAATGGTAGTATTGACAAACCTAAAGCTAGACTTGTTGCTAGAGGTTTCACTCAGAAACCTAGTATTGATTATGTTGAGACATTTTCCCATGTAGCGAAAATGAGTACCGTTAGGGCATTTTTTACAATTTCTACTCAATTTGGGTGGGAAATCATAAGAAATACTTTTTTGAATTGCGATTTAAAAGAAGAACTTTACATGTTTTAACCTAAAGGATTTGAAGAAAACTAGTAAAGAAAACTATGTTTGTAAGTTGAGAAATCCTTGTATGGTTTAAAACAAGCTCTTAGAGCTTGGTATGCAAAAATTGTTTCCTTCTTTAAAACTATTAACTTTTTGGTAATTATTCTTCTGACAATAATATATTCTTAATCAAGAAGACTCTTATATTATCATTATATGTATGTATGTTTTTATTATGATTGGTGATAGTTTTGCTTTAATTCATAGGATTAAATAGAAATTGAAACAATACTTCAAAATGAATGAGTTAGATCTCTCACACCATGTTCTTTGTATGAATGTATTTCATTCTATTGTTATTTTTTCAAAACACAACATGCAACTAATATATTGAAAAACTTTATTATGATTGATTGTAAACCATTTTATACTTCAATGGAAGTTGGACTAAATATTGATCATAAGTCTGCATGTGAAAAAGATGATCCTACTTTTAGGCAGTTGGTAGTTTGATTTATCTAACTATAACTAAACTAGATATTTCCTATATTTGCCCACACATCCTAGAACAGAGACCTACCCACCTAATTTCATCTCACCCTCATTCACCGGTGACCTACCTGAGACCTTTATTAGACCTGCAGAACCCAGAACCAACCATTTGACCTACGGATTCTATTCTAGCTTAGCCTGTTAGATTAGATCTGTTTTAAGTCAGATACCTAAATATTTTTAAAATAACAATAGGATTTACCTTGTTTTTAGCATTAATTTATTTAGAGCAGTGGACTGACAACCATCCAGGAAGTACCATACTTCCCGGATCTAGCTCACGCTAGGCAGTTCACTGCCCATATGTTTTAATTCTTTCTGGTGGTCTTTCTTTCATTACAGGTAGTTCCTCCTAGCCAAAAGGAAGCTCTCACGGTCAGCTGTGGATTCAAAAGTCATATGCGAGAAACAACCCATCAAATGAAATTTGAACATGTATTCCTCCTATGCCTGTTACCTTATTTGTTTTGTCAATGATTCAAATAAACAATCTAAGAAAAAGGTGAAACATTTTGGCACGCCCGGTGGGACCCATCCGAGGTTCCTTGCATTTCATTCATTCATAGGAATTTTTTTTATGTGCTTGTTTCCTTTCTAAAGTGTACACACTAATTTTCTTCCCTGGTAATCCACTCCTTCTTTCTATTTCCTCTAAAGGAAACTTTTTTTTTGTGTATTTAAAAAGAATCATTTCTTCATGTTTTCTACATTTTAGTGAAAGAGCATCCCTCTTCCTTTTCATCTTATTGTGTCATCCAATTCACATTTTTGATTTGGGTTTTAAAATCATTGCATCTCATTCTAATTTTCTGCATTAGCTCACAAAAATGAGGGCAACCTATACACTGGAAGTCATTGCCAGCTGATGGTTGACAAACGAATCATAGAAAAGTACTTCTATCCTTTTCTATTTCTATGAGTCTTACCAAACCACACAAAAATTCAAAATACATACATTCTTAAACAACATCTTATCTGGAAGAAGCTGTAGGTGATCACATGATCACGACAAAGTGGGCACCCAGCTCGCTACTCTGTCGAGTCATACTTTAGAGTGTAGCCTGTCCCAACCATAACAAACCTGAAACCTCACCCTTTAGATCTCCTTCTTTGTAGGAAGCCATCCTCACCAAAAACTCTACTTCACAATTCATGTGTGAGTCCCTAAATAGCATAAGTTGAACAAATGCAATAGAATAGGCAATCTAGGAACATTCTTTCTTAGTGTTTTGTTTGATTTGCATTTTGAGGTGAGAGTTTTCGATCATTATTTTTGTCTTTCCTTGCACACTTCCATTCATAGTCGGTGTATTCTGACTTTTTCTAAGTGCGTTTGGACCACATATTCATCATTCTCAGACTTCTGGGTTTGATTCCACATCAAATTCTAATTCACAACCACTTTTTCTCATCACTGTTTCAATTTCACAGTGACCGTCATTGGTTACCTATGAACGCCATCGATTATGCCCAACCGCCTTCAATTCTGATTCCTTTTGCTAACCTATTCAAAAGGACAGTTTCACTTCACTTTCTTCCACTTTCCACAATCTCTATCACTGTCACTTTTTCCATTGACGTTTTACACATCCCCAGATTTGGCATACTTGGTAGATTTTACGTTCTGCCTCACTGATTACTCACTGCCTATTTTCCACAGTAACCAGAAGTGGTTACCCCTAACCGACGGTCGATTGTCCCTAACCAGCATCGGTTACACTGTTTCACATTCCACTCACCATTTGTTACTTCATCCATTTTTTATCACTAGATTTACCTGTTTCTACTATTATTTGTATTATTTACAGAGAAGAAGCCCCATCAGATCAGTACTGGTTCACATGGTACTAACCCGAAGACAAGCAAATGCCCTCGTGTTCCATGCTAGTCTCCAATTACTCCCACCTAGTCCTTCACCACCCTCTATTTTATCACCAGCCATGGATCCCATCCAGCCTACCAATATCACTATCAGAGATGAGGAGTTCACACGACTCCTTAACCAGAACCCTGCTACTTGCAGTTTTACCTCTCCCATTCATCCACTCGAGACGCATCGATTCAGTTGATATACGGCATGTCTGTATCTATCCCCTTGACTCTCACACCCACTTCCACATCAGCCCCATCTGGCTCTATGCTACTTGCATCCACCTTATCCCCAATTATTTCACAGTTAGGTCCTATACCCACTATGACTGCCGCGTCTGTTACCCCTGTAGCACCCATTACATCTACCATACCCTCGACGATTACCCCAAACACAACCTCATCCATCCCTCATGTCTCACATATACCTGTAGCTACGTTCCCACCTCCAGTTTTGGTGACCTCTACCCCATTTAAGAATGTAGTTCTTTCTATTCCACAATCATTAGCCGCTATTGCCACTAGGGTTACCATGACCCTTCCTCCCCCATATACATACTACCAACAACCACCTGTTTCATCTATCATTCATTCCAGGTACGTACCCCCTATTTCCTTGCCTTCTTCTCTGCCACCTTACATGGAAGCCCCATATAATGGAATGCCCCACCCATTATACACCCAAAACCAACCTCCTCACATTATAGGAGGCATTCAATCATCACAACCCACCAATGACCTAATTAAATTTATGATGGATAAGATGCAGACACTGGAGGCATCGGTTTCCGGCTCCCACAAAAATCTCACTTATGATGAGATTTGTAATGAGATTTGTAACAATCCGTTCATACCCTGTGCATTGGGAAATGCCCAAAATCAATCGTTTCAATAGTAAGGAAGACCCACAATGACATTTGTGCTCGTTTAAACATGGGGTGTTATTTGATTACTCATGATGATGCCTTACTTTTGAAAACTTTTCCCATGTCCCTCACTAGACTTGCATTAGACTGGTATAGTGGGTTACCTAAACACTCCATATTTTCATTTAATCAGGTAGCCCAAGCTTTCTTGGATCATTTTTCCATCAACATCGCCAAGAAGGTTACCATGTCTGATCTATATTCCACACGTCAGTACGAGGATGAATCTATCGTAGATTTTGTCACTTTCTGGCGTAGCCTGATCAATCAACTTACCTTTCAACTGCCACAAATTGAACTCATCGAGCTCTTCACATGAGCTTGCGCCAGACATATATCCCCGACCTTGCAAGTCCAAACTTTCAGAACATTCGATGAGGCATTCACTATGGCATACAAGTTAGAGATTCAGGCTATTGAAGTGAAGAAAATCCAATTACGAAATAAGAATTTGTTATCTCCTCCACCCATAAAGGAGCACCTATATGTTCCTCCCCTCATAGAGGAACTCTTATCATCCATTCCACCCATCATAGACCCGGTAGGGATACCCTTGCCTCTTAGAGAGAATTCTCCATCCACTAGCCGACATCCAATAGACCTACTTTAAGCTCTCTTACCCACGGAAGCAGAAACCGACCAATTCCCCTTCTCCAAGATTCATTTTACGGGAATTCCCATTAGGTCTTCACCAGCTCCACCCATAAACGTGCCATTCTCACGTTTGGCTGATCACTTAGAGTATGTGAATAGAGCCTTGTTATGGGGGCACCTCTTACTCCCTGTCTCAACACAAATGTAGAGATCCCTCGACGACACCTCCACTATCTACCTAAGCACATTTCCACCTGTTAAACCACATACAACCACTACTGTTGCAACCCCTTCTACGATACCCATTAGCACTCACACCACACCCTTACCCATAACTCGACCTATGCCTAAAATCAAAACCATACCCACAATATTTACCTCCACTAAACCTATTACCACTTTAGGGGTTACTCTGACCACTAGCCTTACTCATCCACCTATTAAACTAGGTAGCTACATCCTCCAAAACCACACTTTCTCTGACACCCAAGCTAAAGAAACAAACTCATCAACCTTATACCCTTACAATACCAATCACACCTGCACTTGTCCCATCTACCTTAAGACCTCAGCTGCCTAACATGGTCAAGCACCCCTCACCCATTCATAACCTAATAGCACAATCACCCATTCCTGCCTCACAAATCTCTAACCTACCTAGTCACACAACATGACTCATACCCACACTTACAGCCTCTTGACCAAAAATACCTCTGATATCTTTAGCCGTTGATTCACTACCTACTACACTTCAGTCATTTCCCCTCACATCCCAAGCATGACCCACGTCATCTACTTTCATAGCACCCCCGTTATCCCCATGGGTAACTTGCCCTCTTCCTCCATCTAATTTTCCTTCTAGACCTCATACGCCCACATCACCTTTACCCAAGAAGGTGCACCCCAAAAAAAAAACCCTACTACCCCATAACAAGGTAGTAAAGAAAAAACCACACCCACCCACCTGTCCATCTACTTTATCCCTACCCAAACAAACCCAACCGATACCTCAAACCACACCGACACCTAAACCCATAGCTCAACCTGTTCCTACTCTTCCAAAAATAATTCCCAGACAACCAACCATACCTACACCCAAACCGACATTTACTTCCTATTGTGATCCACTAGTGGGGTCTTATGCCAAGATTTTAACCAACCTCCTCAAGACTTCTGTTATTACATTACGGCCACTTTGACCTTACGACCCCCTCAAACCCAAGCCAAAAGGGTTTGATGATACCAAAATTTGTGCATACCATCATGTGCCAAGGTGCAATGTGGAGAACTGTAAGGCCTTGAAAACCATCCTTATCCAATTGTGTCCATCGACAACCAACTTTGACGACGATGACCTTCTAGATGAGGACCCTGCTTCACCTATACCCATTCCCACACTGCCCACTCAACAACCACAACCTCCACCCTCAAAGCTCCCAGAACCAGACATAAAATTTGAAATTAACATGGTTCGCATAAGAAAACTTGCCACACCACCACCCAAATGTCACTACGCCCAACTAACCTCACAGGGATTTTCTCCTCCCATAGGTTTTTTCCCTTCATGTCGTTATACCACTTACCCCACACCCTCTACATTTGAAAAATTCCCCCAAATCAACATGGTACATGTCACTACACGTGCACAAAAGGGTAAATAAAAGGCAACTGACCAACCAACCAATCCTATACCTAACATACCATCTGCACCCATACCTAAGATAACTATCCGCGGCCCCAGATACCCATTTCTAATGGTGTCACACATCACACCATGATCAAAAAATTACACCAATCACCCCTCAAAATGTCCTTATATGACCTCATCCAAACCTCAAAATCCCATCGGCAAGCCCTCATGGAGGTTCTTCAATCTATCGAGGTTTTACCCAATGACCCTACACCTGTAGAATCTATTATCACACCCCATCATGTAGCCTCTCTCACCAAATTACCACCTTCATCCTCACCTCACGTTGTTCACCAAGTGGCCTCCCTTAGTTTCTCAGAGGCAGAGATTGCACCATAAAAAAATGATGACCCGGACCCAGCCCTTTTCATCTCTATACACATTGATGACATATGGGTACACCGTGTGATGATTGATGGAGGTGCTAGCATTAACATCATTTCATCCCATGAATTTTATCAAATGTGCATACCTGACAATTACATGCACAAACATCTGGTCATGTTGCGTTAGTTCAACGACGCTATCACCTCCACACTAGGCACTGTCATCTTTCACATTCGCGTGGGACCCCGCACTATTCCAAAATTGTTTTATGTTTTGGAGTGGGAATTCCAATATAACCTTTTGCTCGGTAGACCTTGGATACATGTCATGGGTTGCATTCCTTCGACTTTTCATTGTTGTGTAAAGTTTGAACACGAAGGACACACTTATACCATTCCATCTGACCCATCACCTTTCAAAACATGCAACATGCTTTATTGACCCAACGATGTACTCATACCGGTTAAGCTGTCTACTTCCGCAACTAATACCGCTTCACCTACACCTACACCCACACCTACAAGTACAGCCATTGCTTTCACCGCACATACCTCCTCCATGCCTACTACTACTATAACCTCCACGATTGACCCATTAGCTACCCAATCTGTTAACACCACATCTGCATCGACCTCCGACACATCATCCATACCAGCTACCCACATACCAACCACTGATCCCTTGGAAGGTGTTTTTCAATGCCTCACTCTGGGGGAGTACCGCCTATATAGCGTCAACACATTCCTTACTCTGCATAAGTATGGAAGCCTTCACCACCACCCTCACTATGATCACCGTATAGGAGAACACCTCCTTTATGGTTCTCCTCATCTTCGTACTAGTCTCACCAATGGGGACTTGATACTACCACCTACACACCTGAACCACCTTCACAACCCCGCCCATTTTATGTTGACTTCCAAACACTTACCAATCGCCATTTTTCCCACGCCTTCCTACACCGTTGTGCATGGAAGGGTTTTGGTTTCAGATTTTACGAGTAGGGTCGCCATACCGTTATTCCATGTACCACCCGTAAACATAATGATCGTAGTGGTATCGGCTTCCCCGAACCTTCTACCAAACAGACCCTCATTGAATTCATTGAGGACCCTAGCCCTTCTCCACCTTCATCACCACCCTCACCGACGGAGTCGATGGATCTTGAATCTATCCCTCCTAACTTTTTTTTTTCAAAAACATCATTTCCTTGGGGCCTCTGACTTATCAATGCGAAGGCGAGACCCCTTCCACTTTTCCATTCCTATATCCTGAGATGGTTGAACGATGACACACTAACCATTAACATCATTCAATGTCAGGATGATGAATCCATACTCACCTACCTTGGTGCAGAAGAATCATATATTCATAATTCATTTCCCTCTGAGACACAAACCATGTTGAATGAATCGACTATCAAGATCAACAATCATACTCAGGACGACCCGCACATCCTAAAGATTAGACAATCTTTAGATGTTGCTGAACAGGAAGCCCTCACTTCTTTTCTCTGAGATCATAACCATGCTTTCACTTGGTCTTACGCAGACATGCCTGGTATTGACCCCACCATAGTGGTCCACAATATCGTAACCGTTCCCGATGCCAAACCTATCAAACAAAAGCTAAGGAAAATGCACCCTCGCATTGCTCTTCTCGTCAAAGAAGAACTTCAGCACCTTCTTTCTGTTTCCTTCATCTTACCCATTGATTATCCTCGTTGTATTTCTAACATTGTCCCTGTCACTAAAGCAATAGGGGGACTCCGCATTTGCATGGACTTCCGTGACCTCAACCTCGCCTGCCCAAAAGATGACTTTCCCTTGCCTGGTATTGATCAACTGGTAGACCTTACCGCAGGTCACGAAATGCTCTCGCTCATGGATGGTTTCTCGGGTTATAACCAAATTTTCTTGCCCCAGAAGATCAGCACAAGACCGCATTCATTACCCCTTGGGGGACCTTCTGCTATCGAGTCATGCCTTTTGGCCTTAAAAATGCTGGTGCTACATATCAGCGTGCTATGACTTACATCTTCCATGATATCATGCATCACATATTGGAAGATTACGTGGATGATCTCTTGGCTAAATCTAAATGCCACGCCGAGCACCTCACTGTCCTTAAAACCATCTTTGACCGCCTCATTAAATATTGTGTCTGCCTTCAGCCTAAAAAGTGTGTATTCACGGTTCTCTCAGGAAAGCTCCTGGGATTTATAATTTCCTTACGTGGTATAGAAGTTGACCCAGCAAAAGTCAAGGCCATTCTAGAAATGCCTCCACCCACGAACCTCAAACAACTCCGTAGCCTGCAAGGTAAATTACAGTCCATTTGCCGATTTATTTCCCAACTCTCTGACTGGTGTCAACCATTTCATCATCTTGCTTAGGAAGGATGTCTCCTTTAAATGGGATGATGATTATCACAAACACTTTTGAGGCCTTAAAACAATACCTTCTCCAACCACCCGTACTTATCCCACCTAAAGACGACCAACCTTTTTTCCTATACATATCAGCTACCTAATCACTCCTTGGGAGCCATGCTCAATCATCATGATGAACAACATAGGGAGCAGGTGGTTTATTATATAAGCCATACCCTTCTGGACTACAAAACCTGATACACTCACCCTGAAAAATTGTGCTTAGCCTTAGTTTTCATTGCCACCAAACTCCGTCATTACCTACTCAACCACAAAACCTATGTTGTGACCAACACCGACCCTTTACACATCATGTACGCTAAACCTTATCAAAATCAGCTGCACCGCTGTGATGGCTTATGCTTTTAGCTGATCTTGACCTCAAATTCATCCACCAAAAGTCCATTAAGGGCCAGGCTTATCGCCGACCAACTGGCTGACGCACCTATTGCCAGGGACCAACCCTCAAACTTTGATTTCCCTGACGAATCCATTGCTCACCTCTCTTTGGATGACGACCCTTACCAAATGACCTTATTCTTTGATGGTTCCAAATGTCAGCATGGGGGTGGTGTAGGAATTATCCTCATTCCTCTTGATGGTGAACCCATGCCCTTATCATTTAAACTTGACTTCGAATGCACCAACAATATCACCGAATACGAAGCACTCGTATTGGGTCTCATGACTGCCTATGCCTTAGACGTTAAGTCCATTAATATATTTGGTGATTCTCAACTGGTAGTAAACCAAGTCAATGGTGTTTATCAGTTTCATAATGAAATACTTCAAGAATGCAAATGCTACGTCGGCATCATGTTGACTACCTTTGACCGCTATAAAATTCAAACCATTCCGTGATCCACCAATAAATTCGTGGATACCATGGCCTGCCTCGCTTCTCAAATACCCGCTTCACCTGATGATTCAGACATCTTTGTTACCATAAAATTCATACCAAGACCTTCTTATAAATCTTATTGTGTTAACCTCGTCCAAACTACCTCACTGAACACACAAGATCTTTGGTATAAGCAGCTTGTGGACTACCTTTCCCTTTCTATATTGCCTCCTGATCTCACACGTAATGGGTAGCATGCCTTTCTCAAAAACTGCCTCTCGTTATGTCGTCCTGGGTGGCCTTCTCTATAAATGAGGCTTTGACGGTATTCTCTTACGATGCCTCACTAGCTCTGAAATCCCCTATACCATTAAAGAATTTCACGATGGCATATGTGGAGGTCACTTCAGTGGCCTTGTTGTTGCTAAGTGTATTCTTCACCTAGGCTATTACTGGCTGACCCTTAATCATGATTATTGTGACTATGTTAAATGTTGCATGAAATGTCAACAACATTCCAACCTTCATCATACACCCAGTCATGCCTTACAGGTCGCTCGTGACCTTTGGCCATTCTCTCAATGGGGTTTGGATCTTGTCGGAGAAATCAATCCTCATTCTTCCCAACGCCATCAATGGATCATAACTGCTACCGAATACTACACAAAATGGGTAGAAGCCATACCACTCATTTCCACGAAAGCTGAGAAAATATGTGAGTTTATTAACCATCACATCATTTGTCACTTTGGTGTCCCTCATCGCCTCATCACTGACAATGGAAAACAATTTCAAAAATAAAACACTGCAAAAACTTTGTGATGCCTTCGGCATTCAGCTTAGTTTCTCCTCACCTTATTACCCACAAACCAACGGCCAGGCTGAATCCACTAACAAAACCCTCAAAAAAATTCTCATGAAAGTAGTTGATGATACTGGGAAGGATTGGCATACACACATTCCTTTTGCTCTATGGGCATACCACACTAGTATTCACACTACCACTGCGGCTACACCCTTTTCTCTGGTCTACGGTATAGAGGCTGTTTTGCCTCTCGAAGTCCAGATCCCCTCACTCTACATTTCTCTCCATGACATGCTTACTGATGATGACTTTCGTCAGGACCACTTGGCACAACTGGATTTATTAGAACGAACATCGTCTTAATGCTCTAGATCACCTCCAAGTCTATCAAAAACACATCAAGCATGTGCCTATGAAAAACGTGTTCATGAACACACCTTCCAAGTTGGTGACCTTGTTTTGAAAGAAAATCAACACGTAACCAAAGCAGAGAAAAGCAAACGGGGAAAATTTTCTCCTAATTGGCTTGGACCATACATTGTAACTCATACCTATGGATCAGGTGCCTATCATTTGTCCTCGCTTGAGGGTAAACCTGAACCTGAGCCCCTTAACGCATTACATCTTCGACCGTTCTACTGTTGACCTCTAGTCCTAAATCACTATTTATCTAGTTCATGCTCATCCCTTGAGCGCCATTTACCTTTTCCACACCTCATCTCCAACAACTAAACAAGGATCATGTGATTACCCATCCCCCTTTTGTCTTTTCTTAAATATGTGCACCACGGCTCTGCACATGGCATGATTCTCATGGATACTTTTCGTCTTCTTTTTAGATGAGATCCCATGGTCGTTCACCTTTTCCTTCTCAACCAAAACCAAATGCTTCGTTATAGTCTCATCCATGACTTAAAATCCAAAAAAAAAAAACAAAAAGATGAATCCCTCATAAAAACATCTTCCAAAATAAGGGATCAACTCCTTGAGTCAAACTTCCAATATAAAAGATGAATCCCTCAAAAGGACATCTTCCACCCTCAATTGTCGCTATAAGTAGACTGCGCCCTCGAAGGACAAGCTATAAAAATCTCACAAACTCTCTACATAGTTTTTTCCAAAAAGAAGACTATTGTTTCTCAAAAATCAAAATTCAGAAGCTTCCCGCATCGATCAGCTTCGCGAAGACCTCAAGGAGACATATATTCATCCCTGTATAGATTCCCGCATCGATCAATCTATCTAAAAGTAAAAAAAAAAGATAATAAAAAGAAATAAAAAAATAATACGGCTTTTCATCATGGACTTGCCTATTGTGATCTTGGCTCTATTGCCCAAGGCATTCTACTTCCCATTTTATGACCCAAATACCTGCACCTCCTTACCCGTTGTCTTTTCACTTCATACCTCAAGGGACCTGCTAAACCTACGACATTTGGTGATCATGTGACTCTTCGTCACTCTTAGAATTATCAATCATGTAATGTCTTTAGGGTCTTACGTTCATTAGCCTATCTATAGATGTGTTTCATACATTTTTATCCTTTCCAATCATGTGGCTTTCTTACCCCCTCTTATCTTTTCTCTTCTTCATTACCTTTTGATCTTCTTATATAGGACTTAGTCCTCGACGCTTACCTTTTGGGGTCATCCTCCCCTTTCGCCATAGTCACCCTCACCTGCAACATTTTTTACTATCAACTACCTCCGCCTATTAAAACCCAAACCCACAACATGACCACAAGCTTCCCAACTCATTTTCATCTTCTTCCCTAGCTTATGGGAGAACTACATCGGTCTGAGGTCCCTTTTCGCTCAGGACTATGTAGGCAGCACTTCCAGGGCATGGGGCCCTGGAAGGTTAGCTGCGACCACTCTTTACCCTAACCATTTGCCCCACCATTACCTGATTTCCTGTTCATCTCAAAAACCTCGACATTTGAACCATATCCCACATACCTTTTACCACTTATATATTTCACATTTTCATACATAACCAACATTTTCACATTTTACACTATCTCATGCATTTACATTTCCATTTGTTACCAAAAAACTAACCTGACTCAATCCATGCCTAAACCGACCTGACTCAATCCATGCCTAAACCAACCTGACTCTAAAATCCTGATGCCTGCCAAAAACTGACTCGACCTGCCTAAAACTCAATCCATGCCTAAACCGACCTGACTTGATCCATGCCTAAACCAACCTGACTCAATCCATGCCTAAATCGACCTGACTTAACCCATGCCTAAAACCGACTGACTCAATCATGCCTAAGCTAACCTAACTCTCCATGCCTAAAACTGACCTCACTCGATCCGTGCCTAAACCGACCACTCGATCCATGCCTAAACCGACCTGACTCGATCCATGCCTATAACCCTACATGCCATTCACCTATTTTTCATCCATATCAACTCGTACACATCACAACCTCACTTGAATGTCATCTATCTCCTCATAGATACATGTGTGTATCAATACCAATGTACATGCCTAGCTCATCACATAAATGTGTATCTCAATACAACATGCATCACCTCATCATGGCTATCATCTCAAAAATGTCCAGCACGTACAGCCAATATACTATAAATAATCCTCATCAACTTGCAGGACTCATCTATCCAATACAAAAATGTCTTCGGCTCGTAGGCTGGTATCATGTACAATCAACTCGCAGATAAATACAAATATGTCTTCGGCTCACAGGCTGGTATACATCCAAAATCCAACAATACAAAAATAGGTGATATATTGTCTCACATCTGCTATAACATATCTACCTCATCTATAAAGTTGATAGTCCCCCCTGGTCCGGAGTAGCGGCTCGCTACTCTTAATCTACCACTAGATGGCCCGAGCATCTGATGTTGACCCCCTGTGCACTGATCGATGTCCTCTGCTCTCTCCTTTGGGCTGACCGGCCACCTACACTCTCAGCACTATACGTGCAAGACTGTGTCTTCTCACTCGAGACTATCCGTGGTGGTCTCATCACACCATCTACTAATATCAGCAGCTCGGGCTCCTCCTCCTGTATCTTTACCTGAGGATCTCACCTATCTACCTGTACCTATGGCTCTGGCCTCTCGGCCTGTACCTGTGACCCTTGCCTCCCAGTTGTCCCTACCTGGCCCTGCCTCTATATGGCCCACCACTGGCTATATGCCACTGTCACCCCCGCATCATCTGTGCGATGGTCCATGGGATCCTCCTCCTCCCCTGTCGACTCTGCCGGATGGGGTGGAGACAAGGGTCTCTCCACCTCCTCTCTCCTATACTGAGGGAAGGGCAGGGGCACATCCTGCACTAAACCAAATTGTCGCCTCACTCGGTCGACAGGTATCATCTCATGCTCCCTGGCATGGTGTCCCTCTATCCACCTCTGTAACTGTATTCCCTCTAGCTCTGCATACATCCCTTTGTAAGAGGGATAGGTCACATAGGGTCTCTAGACTATATCTCCACTAGATAGGCTCTCCAGTCACTATCTATAATATGCTACGTCGTATGTAGCCCGGGCTCTCTGTACACCATCCTCTGACACCCATCTCCTACAACCAACTCGAATGAATCCTGAACTCAAATGCATCTACCTAGGGTAGGCCTGTTGGTCACACACACACAATGTGCTCATAAGCCCAACAGTGTAGCAGAAAAATGCAACACAGACTATATCGCTGCAATCACCCGTAGGCCCACAACTCTCTATATAACTGCACCAAGAAAGTCGATGCCCATGCAAACCTAGTGTGATCAATCATCATGTCCCGAAGGACACCCATCAGCGATCATGGGAATCTCCCACCCTCTAAATCTAGCAATGTGTAGCACCCAATCGCCTCCATCATCAACACTATCAACCGCATCTCCTCAGGATGGGCAGCATATACCTCTCTGTAACTCAGGCTGGCATGCTATTGTAACGCAACTCACCTGACTCTCTCTCCAAATACCTCATCTATACACCTCTATCGTGACCTCAGAATGTCACTGAGTACACCTAGTCTCCACTAATCGATAGTCTCAATATCCTATATATATCCTATAGGGTGATGGTCATCTCCCCTATCAGCAAGTTGAAGGTGTTATTCCACCAAATCCCATCTCTCGATTAGTGCAACCATCAAACTTTTCTCTCTCACAACCCGTCCATAATGGCAGATCCCAATCAGGCCCACATCATCAATGTGACTCCACTCCTCAAACGTCACATGCCCATGCAGCTCTAGTAATATAAGCGGCTCCCGGTCCCTCATCCATAGCTCGTCTCGAGCCTGCATCCAACCAACACTATATATTAGTATGAATTTTTTTTAAATTACCTTGTGTCCACCCATAAACCATCCGCTCTCTCTTAAAACCACACCTTTACATATCTTTCCCTACCCATTGACCATACTGTTTCCACTGCCTAACCCATTTTTTTGCCTATTTCTGGCCCCATTTCCTTATTTTCACACCGACTCCGGTTACCCATAACCGTCACCAATAGCCTGTAACTGCCATCGATCACCTATATCTGTGACTGATGCCACTTCTACATGACCGACATCTACCTACAGGGACCAACCCGCCAGTCACTGTCGTAACAAACGATGCCAAAACCCCCAACTATTTTTTTTCATTTTGACCAAATCCACCCAACTACCCAACCAAACCTACTTACCACCTTCCCTACTTCCCTTCCCACTCCTATTGACCTACATTCAAACCTCCCCAACCCCAATTATATCTAAGTTACATCCCAATCCATAATTCAAAACCTCCCCCCACATTTTTATTACAACCAATATTTTAGCCTACTTTATCAAATCCAATTATTAAGCAATAGATGTAGATTTTACCTCATCCCTCTGCCGATATCCGTGGTGGTATATCTAGTTGTTGTATGGGTGGACCTCCCGACCCCTCTCCTACTTCTACCTTCCTCCACTACATAACCACTCCTCAGCCACACAAATCGTGCCACCTGATCTTTTGGCCCCCACCTCTCACTCGCCCACTCTCACCTATGTGGCTTGCCACCCAAGCTCTCTGTTATCCTTTTTTGTCCTCTTCCTCCTTTTCTCTCTTCTTATCGTTTTCTCCTTTTCCAACTGCACTAATGAATTTTTTAAACGTGCAGGTTTTCAGACTTTGTATACCCTACCCGACCCGACTGACGTCGGTTAACCCTTGAGTCGTTGCCAGTTTGATGCCATAGGACTACCGTCGTCGATTCTTATACACTGCTATTGGTTCATACAAACCGATGTCAGTTACCCTATGTACTCATTAACCTCTCATTTACCTCATTTTACTTACCTCCCTTTTCTTTTTCCCTCCATACACCTACTTGAACCACTTTACCTTCACCTTTGGCCCTCCACCTTCTTCAACCTCCTCACATCCGTTGTTGACACTTTATTATTTTACCCTTAACTCGGCCTTACCCATGTTGCGATCTCAATATTTGGACCTACACCATTGCTAGTGACCTTTGACCTCATGTGTTCATTATACCTTGCGGCACTATTACCTGTGTAGTGTTGACCTTATGACCTTACCTAGCTTATTGTTGTGATCATTTATCCTGACCCTAACTTTAGTGTAACGGAATATACCTAAATGTTCCTGCACCTAACCTACATTATGCTTCCTGGACCTTATCCTATACCTTGGGATACCAGATTCACTTCACCCTTGTTTGGGTAAACCTATCGACCTTAGACGATGTAGAGTTTTCCTACTCTTCAACCTGGTAGCATGCTGCAATTTAGACGTATGCGTGCATTTGACTGCTGCTACCTTTGACCTTGAACCATTACCTAAATTTCTCGAGTAGACATTTCACCCTCTTCCCCTACACCCATTTACCTTTTCTTCACATTTACCTTTTATCAAACCACTCACCACTTCAGCCGGCTGCTTCATCAGTTCCTGGTTTAAGGGGGATCACCTTCACCCTCACATGGGCTAACCACACCTTATTTTTGTTAGCATCGCTTACCAATACAAGCTATGTAACAAAAAGGGGGTAAAATGTAGACACTAAAATTAGGTCACACTCCCCCTTCATCCTTTGACATATAAGCCCCCCATTTTATTACATCTACCTACCCATGGCCCCCTTCACCTCACTAGTATTAATTTAATTAAAGTAACTCATTATCCTCACCATATTTATTATTTAAATATCTTATTTAAATAATACCTACACATATAGTTCAGTTTAGACACCTCACCAACCTAACTCAATTTAAGACCTATTCTTAGCAAGTTACCATAACTAACTAAGACTTACCCAAACCCTAAAAATCAATGCCTACACTCCCTCTAACCACATTCCCGCATGATCACAAAAGCTCACAGTCCAATTCATGGGATAATGACAAAAGATCTGAGGAAATCAGGAGGATCTCCCTGAGTTTGGTAAACCTAGGAAATCCCACCTTGACCGACGTCAGTTACTGTACGTACCTAAAATTATAGGGTACTGTACCACCAGAACCGATGTTTACACATGCCCCAATGATGATACAGGTCACCTTGTAAGGTGTTTAGGATCCAGAGAAGCCTCACAAAGTATATGTTAGCATCCCAAATGCTTTATCCTTGTTCCTTGTGCTTTATTTTATTCCTCTGCCATCCTTTTCTAAGCATTTTGACCTTTAGTGATGAAACCACCGCCCTGTTCAGGGCGGCGGTCCTTCACACATTTTCCAGCATGTTCTTGTGATCACGAATTGCCTTATTTTCAAACTTTAACCAGCTTTTCTCCACCGCCTTGGCTTGTATTAATGTTTTTATGTCCCCTGGAATAGTGTTTCTCCATTGTTTAATGGTAAAAGAGTTCCAATAGGAATTACCTTTGGGTGAATGTGAAATCTATAAATAGCCATCTTGTTTTCAAGAAAAATGGCCCCTCAACTTCTCATTTTTCATTGTTTAAGTCTGTCAATTTCTCATTTAGAAGCTCATTTTATTTTCATGTTTGCATCCATGCTAGTTTTCCTTGCTGTTGGAAGCCATTCAATTCTTCTTGCTTCAGTCTTGTTCATTGCTGTCCATACAAATTAGTCTAGAGCATAATAGTGTCAGTTATAGATTGAATTCATTAGAGTTATAGGTTGTGTTCTTCACAGAAAGTAGATTCTAGAATCTCTCGATACACTTGTGTTGTATTCCCACAATAAATCCCGCTAGGAATTGCATACACCAAGCTCTGTCACTTGTGTTATCCCTCTCATACTTGCATTTTATTCAGTATATATCCAAGGCTTCCATTGCTCAAAATACCTTCTTCTGTTGATGCTAGCATATACACGCTCTTCTAGATTCATGTGAACATGAAAGAACGAGGAGATCATTCTGAGGGGAAAAAGTCATACACTACTGGATTCACCACTGTTCTGCATGTTCCAGGTTTTATCTGTCAAAATTTCTAGTTAAAACATATCAAATAGAGTAGTGAAATATTTCATTTCAGTTAAGTTTTATTTTCGATATTACCAGGGAAGCTGTGGGGATTGATAGTTTTTGAGAAACTATGATTCATTCCTCACTTCTGAGGCAGGATTAGGAATCTTTCAATTAAGTTAATTAGCTATATAGTTATTTAGGATAAAATTCACAACTGCATAGGCAAGTAGCTACACCGGGCTACCTTGTTTGTTTTAAATTTTTGTTATTAGATTAGTTATCATTCTCTGAATATATTAGATTAGTTGTTCTTTTAATTCCATTAAAATTCTATTAAAAATACAAAAATTGAGGAATATATATATATATATATATATATATGTTGTAGATATATCTTGCATGGTTAATTTATTTTGTTTCAGTTAGGTTTATATTGACCTTGTATGACAATTATGGGACCTAAGGAGCCCAGGGAATATGTTTTTAAGCCAATAGTGCCTCAACCAAATAATGTTGCAGAAATAATTGACATAGATCAAAATCTTAGAATTCAGGTCTTCCGAGCAATAACAGACCTACAAGAAATCAGCGCACAACTAAGAGTATTAAACATAGAAGACAACAAAGTGCACACATTCTGGTCAAATCAGCCCAATTATATATTTCCTTGATAGACATCTGTATGACTATAGAAGGACCTAAAAGAGAAGAAACATTCGGTTGTGATCCACTAGTCCCACATCCAGATGCAGTAGACCTCCTCATTGATATAGACACTAGCTTATGTATCCAAGTTATCAGAAGACCTATTAGGTATTTTGAGAAAATCATGCAACTTTTAGTTCTAAACGTAGAGGCCGAGAAGACATATGATTACTGGATACTTGAGATCAGAAAAAGGGATTGATTGTTCACATGACCATAGGAGGTCCACAACAACCACAAACTTACGGTTGTGATCCACAGGTCCCACAACCCAACGGGCCTACAAATCAACCCAACATTGACGCTAGTTTGTGAACATTAGTATTTAGATCCTCTCCAATCCCACTAGACATTATCACACAACTATCATTATTAAACGTAGCAACAAAATCGAGCTAAAGATTTCTGGACTAGACCAGAGAATCGTCCATACAACACCAAAAGATCCACTACATATTTAGCCATTCCATTTTCATGACCTTTTCGGGAGACATATACGAAGCACCTATAGGTTATCTTCCAAAAATTCCACAACCCATAGATCAGATCATTATAGAGATTGATATTGATTGGAGCCTTCGAGAAGCTATCCTCACCGAACGATCTATCACACCGGTTCAGGTTAGGAGGGCCTTCTTTGCCTTAGATTCCCAAATCCCGCTATTACATGTTGAAGACATAAGATTACCTAACTAGCTTATCTACATCCCGTGTGTATTACATCCCCATCGGCTATCTCGGCACAACCTCAGGAGGTCGGGTGCGAGGAAGAGTTACTTGTAGATTCTCATGCTTGCATGTCGCTTTTCCATCGTACAAAATTGGTGAACCCGACGTGAAACTTCCTACCTTCTAGTTCAGAGGTTTTATTTCTACTTGTTTCATCCAATTAGTATACTTTTCATCTTTTCCACCGCATTAGCCTTCATATCAACTTTACCAACAAAATTGGTGAAACTTACGTAAAAGGAACATTTGCTTCACTTTCACACTCTTCTTTTAGTTTTTTTCCACCTTCGCTCTTTCCCATTATTCTGAGGGTATTCATATACCCCCCGAATATGTCGAGATACAATGCATATGGTAGACCTCTCCTAGGTCTTGAAGCATACTACGATCAATTAAATAAACAACCATCACCCTCGCTCTCAGCATGGGGTGATAACTATTTAACCAACCAATTTTCAACACAAACTCTGCCTCAAAGGACTAGATATAGTTCTTCTTTCCAAATAGAGGAGTTGGATCAGCTCACTCAAACAAAACAACCAGACCCTTCAAGCTCAAACAATATGATGCTCACTGAAGAATCTGGTTCATCTCCTCAGGTGTTGCTTAGACCATAAATTAGTAGACAGTCAGATCCATATCTGTTGTTAGATGAAAAAATACTTAGCACGTTATGGTAGGAGTGAACAATGCTCTCAAATATATGTACCCATCTATAGGAGGTTTGCAAACACAACCCGGGGTCTCGTTCCAAGAAAACACCCCCATCCCTCCACCTATATTAAATACCCTCGGTGAAACTTGGTAGGGCACCGATCAATTCATAGCTGGGTACCATATGCCTATACAATCTCAAGGTATACAACAAACACCACTAAGGAAAAATACCGTGTCTTCACCAAACGAGGTCATCTCAACCTTAGTTGAGAAAGTTAGAGGGTTGGAACTTGCTCAAGAAAGTCAAAATTTGTAATTCATGCAGGTAGGAACTCCCAATCCTCCACATCATCCTAGCCAAGTAGACCTCCTCACAAGAACAAGAATGTTGGGCATGCCTCCTCAGTATTCACAACAAATGCCAACTAGAACCCGCATTTTCTAATGCCGCTCCAGTGGAAAATATGATATCCCCGGTTTAGTACAAAACAATCCATTCCTGAGTAATTCTCCCTCCATACTTAAACATGTATTCCAAATCACCAAAAGGAGATATGTTCTCTTCTCCCGGCATGTTCACTCAACCACAGGGATTCCCTTATGCCCCTACAAATACACATGCTATGCCATATCAACAACACATTCCACCCCCCCTCAGCAAACACCATCAATGGTCGAAACCTATGCAAATAGGAACTTATTCAAAATATTTGAAAGAACCTTTGGAATTCACTATAAGAAGCATCATGCTTCCAAGACCTCTCCCCATTCTACCTAAGTACAAAGGAGATGGAGACCCAAATGCACATATTCAGGCCTATGCCACAGCCATTCGAGAACTGCTCCCTTGGGATGAAGTTGTTGCTAAAATATTCCCCAAAAATTTAGAGGGTATCACCCTTGATTGGTATTATAGAATACCTGAAGCCTCAATACATTCATTTAAATAACTCATTTCAGAGTTCATCAAGGTGTTCGACATGAAAAAATTGTTGAGAACAAGAATCAGGGAATTAT
The DNA here is from genome assembly GCA_019776745.2 of Taxus chinensis. Taxonomy (NCBI): domain Eukaryota; kingdom Viridiplantae; phylum Streptophyta; class Pinopsida; order Cupressales; family Taxaceae; genus Taxus; species Taxus chinensis. The sequence goes on from CM034150.1 coordinate 883,460,404, forward strand.
TGCATTTTAAACAAGAACACAATGAATATGTTGCTCATTTCATCCAAAGATGGTGTACAGTCCTCTATTCTTCAGCAAGTGCTCCAAACATGGATGAGATGGAACTATGTGATTTATTCCTTCATTCTCTCAGTAGAGAGATAAAGGAAGAAGTCCAAAAGTTCCCACTAAGAACTTATGATGAAGTGCTCGAGAGCGCTCTCCGAATAGATCAAACTGCAATATATAGCGGTCGCAAGACATATGGAACAAATGGAAGGTTAATCATCCCCAACCAAAACACTACGACTTATCCTACTAGCACAAATGTCAATCAAGGACCTAAAATCCTTAACAAAAACCACGGAGTGACAACAGATGGAGTGACTGACCAAACTAAAAAAAACAAATGTTGTAAATGTTCCACAACTAGTTAACAACCAACAAAACAACAATTTCACCCCAACAATCAATACGGTGGATTTTAATCATCCCCAACGATAACAACAACAACAACAACAACAACAACAAACAACGGCAGATCCAGACGCAAGGTCCAAGTCAAAACTCAATTGGATCAAAACAAAAGACAAAAAATGCAAAACTTTAATCCTAATAATCAACAATTTAATCAGAGTTTTAGACCACAACACGTGCCAAACCAACAACCTAGGAGTTATAATCCTAACTCATATTGTGGTTTCCACAAAATTCGAGGCCATGACACTAGGACTTGCCGCGATTACAATAAGTTCATGAAACTTTTTCTAGAAGAACAGAGACAAATCTTCATAGATATGTTCTTAACAGATTCTGTGACACCTACACCAAATACTTTCACAGGGGTAGTCTCCCCTCAAAACACACCTCTTAAGATCTTCAATGATCCACTTCAAAATCAAAATAGATATAATAAATTAAATACAAATGGGACAAACAAAGGTGTAATGATAGGAAATAATGATCATGAAGCCTCAACTTCACTAAATCCACCCGTCACACCACAATTAGGAAATCAGCCACGAAGCAAGATAGGTTGGTCTAGTGGAATTAGATACTGAGCTGCACATTGAAGCCATAACAAGAACACGAGAATATTCTTCTCAACCAAATCCAATCTATCCACTAGAACGAGATAACATTCAACAAACATTAGTAAAACTCGTGGGTGCTTATGATTTTATTAATGACTTAATAAAGACCTTCTCTCACATCTCCTTTTTAGACTTGTTGAAAAATTCTCCTACCTATAGGGCTGCTCTTTTAGAAGCACTAGGTCTGGGCCATTTAATTAACATCACTCCACCTCCCAAAACACAAGTAAACCATATAGACTTTGATATCCACCCTCTAGGGTAGCCAAATAGGGATACCGAGTTTATATTCGACATAAAAAAAATGCCAACAGATGATGAAATTACACGTAGAGGCGATCTGGCCTTGCATTTACAGGTGTGGGTTTATAATAATTACATTAAATGTGTAATGGTGGATGATGGGGTAGAAGTTAATATTTTCCCCTTCTCTTTTCCTTCAAAATCTGGGATATGGATAAACAAACTGTTCCACAACAAGAAATATGCTAAGAGGTTATGATAGCCTTAAAGCTACTTCAATTGGGACTATAATATTACCAGTCACCTTAGGACACAAGACAATCCTCACCGAGTTTTATATCATAGATCAGGAAACCAACTATAATATGATCCTCGGTCAACCATGGATACATCGCATGAAAGCAATTCCCTCTACGTTATTCCAGGAAATAAGATTCTTACACCTAGGAAATATATTCATAGCAAAAGGTGACCCAAAACCATTTGACATACACCTTGAAGAAAATACCAGACATTCACTCTGAGTTTGAACTCACAACAAACCAATTTAACAAACCAATCGACTCCAGACTAGAAGAAAAATTAATACCTACAACAAAACTAGAAATTACGAACCTATTCAAGGGCATCCTAGCCCTCAAGGATGAATCTGACGTTGTAGAAACAATGTCATTAAGAACTACTACAAAAATTGTCGAGTTACTGGAACAAGATCTACCAATTTTCCTACCATTTGATTTCGTAGGTATGGGATGTACCCTAGGAGTTGGTTCTCTTCCAATAGAGGAACTTGGCATGGTAGAAGTAACCGAAACAGAAGAAATAGACACGAAGAGTGTCCCAGCATCCATCTTTCCTAGTAAAATTGGACTCTCCATTTCGATGGAGCTAGATGTCGCTATGGAGCTGGGGCAGATGTAATCTTTACTTCTCCTGAGGGAAAGATCCTACCTTTTTCTTTTAAGTTGAAATTTGAATGTATAAACAATGGTGCTGAGTACAAAGCCCTTCTCCTGGGCCTCATCATAGCCAAAAGGATCAGTGTTAATGACATCAGAGTGTTAGGAGACTCACGGTTAGTTGCAAACCAAGTCTCTGAAGCATATGAGATTAGAGCCAAGCACTTACAACTCTATAAAACAACGGTATTAGATCTAAGAAAAAGGTTTGACTTCATATCCATTGAGGCAATCCCACGAGAACAGAACCTTCTCACAGATTCAATAGTAACCTCAGCTTCACATTTCACCCCAATTAATGAGTTAGAAGATACAAGTTTCAAGGTATCACTTCATACCAAACCATTGGTGAAGAAAATGTCAACAAACCCTCTTCTAACACATACAACTGAGAATGAATCTCCTATCTTACATCATGTTGATAGTGATAAAGTCACTCTCGAATATCTAAATGCCTATGCAGAGCTACACCTTGATCACCCTATATTTGATCTTTCCCTAATACCACATTCCTCTTCCTACTTTGGAAATGCCATGGTAGAGTCTCCTCCACAGAAGGATCTCGATATCTATGAGATAGAAAATGGGGAAAGCTTGGAACTACCTCCAACCCCACCTGAATTTGAAGAAGGTAACACTTCTTTGATAGAAGAAACCATTGACATAAACATCAGAATTGAGGAAGAACCAATAATTTTGAAGTTAGGATCTTTTCTAACTCCAGAAGAAATAGAAATACACACTCAGATTCTCAAAGAACATCAAAAGGCTTTTGCATTTAATTATAAAGAAATGAAAGGAGTTGCACCGCACATCACAGTACATAATCTTATCACCAAACCAGATGCAAAGCTAATTAAACAAAAATCAAGACCAATGAAACCAAAAGTAGCTCTCATGGTAAAAGAAGAAGTGATGAAGCTTCTCCAAGTAGGATTCATCAAACCCATCGATTATTCACAATGGGTGTCTAATATCATTCCTGTCCTAAAAAAGAATGGGAAGATACACATTTGCATAGATTTTTAGGATATTAATAAAGCTTGTCCCAAGGATGATTTCCCATTACCATCCATTGACATCATCATTGATGCAAAAACTGGATTTGAGCTTTTGTCTCTCATGGACGGGTTCTCAGGATATAATCAAATTAAAATATTTGAGCAGGATCAAGCCAAAACCACATTTATAACTCCCTTGGGAACTTATTGTTATGTTGTCATGCCATTTGGTCTTAAGAACGCCGACGCTACGTATCAGCGGGCAATGAATTATATATTCCACAATCTTATCCATAAAATTGTGGAGTCATATGTGGATGACTTGTTGGCCAATGCCAAGAAACACTGTGATCACCTGGAAGTACTCTGCATCATCCTCTCATGATTGATTGAATATGGAGTCACATTAAACTTAGAGAAGTGCGTGTTTGGTGTAACAGGAGGCTAACTTCTAAGATACATTATATCTTCACGAGGGATTGATGTTGATCCGGAAAAAATACAGGTTGTTCTCAAAATGATCCCACCTTCGAATGAGTCTAGAATCAGGTCATTCCTTCAGAAACTCAGTGCAATCTAAAGGTTCATCCCAGATTAAAGCTTTTCCATTTACTCAATCAATAATCTACTCAAGAAAGATTATAGTATTGATTGGACTGAAGACTGCAATCAAGCTTTCGAAGCAGTTAAGCATTTCTTGTTGTCACCACCCATGCTAATGCCTCCTAAGCTAGACCACCCTTTAATTCTATACTCTCGAGCTACTCATGTCTCGCTAGCCTACATGCTGGCTCAAGAAGATGATGATAAATGAGAGCACATGATCTATTTCATTAGCCGAACATTACTTGATTATGAAACGTGTTATACATAGGCAGAAAGAGAATGCCTTGCCATAGTATTTGCCACAAAATGTTTAAGACATTACATGTTAAATCAAGAAACAAGGGTCATTGTGAAGACAAACTATTTATAGACATTCCTCACACAAGGGTCCTTGTCTAAGAAGGCTGGACGTTTCATAACCCTAATGGGATAATTTGAGTTGACATTCATAAACCAAAAATCTGTTAAATGAAAAATCATTACAGATTGGTTGGATGACAATCCACTAGATGGAGGTGAGTTGGTAGATCTAGACTTTCCTGATGAATGTGTATTCTTTATCGAAACCAGACCCCCCATCTCTACATGTCCATGGTTTACTAATATTATCAATCTTATCATGGACCATACGTATCCAGAAGGTACCATGCCACAAAAAAGAAGGAATTTACACATTATCGTAGCTAAATATGTTGTTTTAGACCAAGTGCTCTATCGTAGAGCCTTCGATGGCATACTTCTAAGATGCGTTGACATAGAATAATCCAAGAGGATCCTTCATGAATCCCACAGTGGGATATACGGGGGCCACTTTGGTGGTCACGCCACCACTTGCAAAATACATCGGATGGGATATTTTTGGCCCACTCTCGAACATGACACAGTGGAATTTTTACGTAAGTGCCACAAATGTCAAGAATTCTCTCATGAGATTCACATGTTAGCACAATCCCTGTAACCAATAGCGACTCTGTGACCCTTCTCCACTTGGGGTTTGGAATTAATAGGGAAATTATCTCCCTCATCCACCGATGGCCATAATTTTATAATCACATCCACAAAATATTTTATCAAATGGGTGGAGGCCATGCCCCTCACCACCGTACCAGGTTCGGTGATTGCCAAATTCATTTTGAACCAAATTATCTGTAGGTATGGTGTCCCACAAGTCATTATCTCAGATAATGGCACATCCTTAAAAATAACAAGGTTCGTGAGTTATGTAGCAAGTTTAAGATAAACCATCACACAGCCTCCCTTTACTACTCTCAAGCCAATGGGCAGGCCGAAGTGACAAACAAAATGTTGAAAGCTGTTCTCCTCAAAACGGTAAAAGAAAACAAATGATATTGGAATTTAAAATTATATCCAGCCTTGTGGGCCCACCGAACCTCAAAAAGAACACCAACAGGAGCAACTCCTTTCTCACTGGTATTCAGAGCAGAAGTAGTTCTCCCGCTTGAGGTTGAAATACCCAGTCTCCGCATCTCACTACAAGCTTCTTCATAGGAGGCACGCCTCTCCTAATTAGAAAGCCTAGATGAGGCTAGATTAAATGCCAAACAATGGCATAGAGCCTATGCTAACTGGATGTACTGAAAGTATAAAAAAAAATTCTATGAGCAAGAAATATATGAAGGGGATCTAGTTCTAAGACTAGACAGCCAGATCGATAAGAAAACCGGTGAAGGAAGAAAGTTCCAGCCCAAATGGTTGGGCCCATATCGAGTCATGAAAGACTACGTCAATGGTGCGTATCTCTTGTGCACACTTGATGGTGAGGAATTCAATGAATCAGTCAATTCCTTACATCTTAAATGGTTTTACGCATGAAGCATCGACACTAGTTGTATAATTATATCTACATTACATATTCATTTAGATAGGTACATTTTGTTCACTCGTTTAGTAAAATTTGGCGATCAAGGGACTTATTCTTAAGAAATTCATTACAAACTTCTAATAGTATTGGCAGGAGATTTCAAATCATACTTCTTCATTTTCATAACATCATCATCTGTTTCAAAATCATTTCATCAATTAAAGCTAGATATGACAAAGTCTTAACGGTAGCCATACCAAGGCCTGCATGCTTGTTCTCACTGTTGGTTTCTTCCTAGGATAGGTGTCTTTCCTATGGTATGTTCTAGAAGCTTCATGGTGTCACATCTATCCCGTATATACATCTCTTAGGAAATAAGAACATACTGACATTTTGCTCGAGTAAGTAAGTAAAATATAGATCAAATAGAAAATTTTACTTTTACACATTTCCTTGCCCTACCAACCTTCAGTGTTGAGCTTGCGTCTCTTACTAGTGACATAGGGTTGGGAAAGGATGGGAATGCCTTTACTCACCTATGCCTTGTCCATGGTGATAAGCCCATGTTTCCTACTAGTAGCATGGGGCAAGGTGTAGGAGGTCCGCTTGATAGTAAACGTTGAAAGTCATAAGAAAATAGTTCAAACAAACCTTTGAAATCTTGAGTCAAAACAAGTGAATCAGATGTCCAAAATTCCAAGAGAGTTCATAACCTTGAAAACTAGATTTTATCAACCAAGTGGCCATCTACAGATCTAAGTTTGGATAAACTGCAAAGCAAGTTACATTCTAAACTATGGAGTCACTTGAGTAACATAGGTTTCTAGCGTCCTAATTTGGTTCCACCAACTCTTTTTCTATCTACCATCATTACCATTTCAACACACCTCATAACTTGCGCCATTTCTAGCTCTTGGTGGTGAGCCCTCGCATCTTACTAGTTGCATGGAGTTAGGAGTGGGGCGAGTTCATCTGCTCATCATACCAACCCATCATCACATTATGTCAAAACAATATGAAGTACCAGAAAATTACTTATAGAAACTAAAGTTCAAGGTCACATAGCATCCACATCATCATACATCAGCATCACAAAATACAAAAAGAAAACATTTGTGATATTTGTTCTCTATTGCATACATTCTGAAAATCATATAAAAACAAAATTTTTACAAACATCTAGTATACATGTGAAAATGAATCGTACAATTCAAGATACCAAGAATATAAAGATATATATATATATATATATATATATATATATATATATAATCAGGTTTCATGTATAATGCCATCATGTTCTAGGCATGGTCAAAACGCTCAATGAGCCCAGAAAATACAAAACAGTCGTATAAATAGTCTAGCAAGAGTCACTACAAAAGGAGCCAAGTGGCCTCTCAATCCCTATGGGATCCCTCAGAAGGTGCACAATCATGTCTAGGACTCTAGCTACGCCGGCACTCTGAGTGCACTAAGGGCTCACGGTCATGAATGATAGCTGTGGTCTTGCTATGAGAGCGGCTCCTCCTCATCAGGCGCTCTGCAGTCCTATACCTAGCTAACTTGGTATGGAGGGAGGTCACCATCTTGACCACATGCCAAATAGGGGAAAAAATGTCGGTATGCCTACTAGCTGCTAAAGGCTCCCTTGCATCCACAGATAGCTCAACACAAGTCTTCTCCATAGGGAGCATCAGGGTGTCAGTACATACCCGACGAATCAAGTCTCGCCACTCATCAGCAGTATCTGTAAGCAAAGGAGAAAACAAATTAGAAAATAATCAAAAGGTGAAACCAAGGATAAAAAAAGAGAGATAGCAATTAAGGCAGCCCTAGCTAAAAAAAAAAAATATCAAAAGAGGAGTGATAACTCACTCGGATCTCTGGGCCTTCAAGAAGGATCTCTGGGATCCGCACCTGCCACAGATGCCACTGCTGACTGATATCCCCCTCCTACATCTGGGACAACACAGTGTCCTACCAAAAACTTGTCCTCTCTACCTAAGTCCTGAGAAGGAAACTCCTCTGAGACTAGAGTCACCCTCTCCACGCTCTGCTCTGCCCTCTCTGCCTGTAAAATCTCCTGAGTATCATGCCACTCGGGATCGCTATCCTCTCCCCCACTCAAATCGCTGACCTCTATGTCCTCAGTATCCTCCTCCATCTCTCCCCCTGTGAACTCCTCAGACTCGGAGTCTATATTAATGGGGTCATCACTGCTATGGGTAGGACTAGTGGCAATCTGAAGTAAAGGTTCTTGAGGAGAACCGACTCTCACTCGGGTGCATACCACCCTCATGGCTGTAATGGGGATGCCAGGAGTAACAATAGTCCAACCCCGGCCTCTAGGACCTCCCCTATCCTCCCGAACTAATCTAAACACTGGCACCACTAGGGGAAGCATGTCAATGTAAGCAAGGCCAAACTGCTGAGGCACTCGATCAAAGGGGTGTGTCTCTACCTTCCCCGTCTTGTCCACAAGCTGCCCTGTAGTAGAGAAAGAAATCAAAGTGAAGGTCTCCTCGCCCCACAATCCTGCCATGGTCTCATAAGGTGTGGCCTCCATATCCTCAGTAATTAGGGAAGAAACTGGCTGGTGGGGTGCTCTAAGCACTGTCATCTCTATCTATCTATTTTCCCTCACGGCTCTGAGATCCACCACCTCTATGCCTCTCCCATAAGGGATGATGCACTCATAGACCCAACTCATAACTAAGGTCGGATGGCTAAGCGACTGTCCCTATAACCAAACCACCCTGTATAAGTCATGATAAGTGGTCCCAAGTATATTGGATCCCCAGGCATAAATCTGACCATGTGCCTCAATTTGTGTGATGATGGGGACCCAAAAATAGAGTAAAGTATCCCCTCCCTTGTCTCTGATCAATCTTGAAGCAAGGATGCCCATAATAGCTTGATGGATCAGAGGGATGGGCAAACCAGGAATAGAACAGACCTTCACCCCCTTCTTCGAACCAGTGGAGACAACTGCGTCTCCCATATAGGTGGCCCACTGAGTCACCTAAGATCTGGATACTACTGTATCAAATGAAAGTCTCCTCCCAATAATCAAGACTCCTAAAATGTGGTAGACATCCTCTAGGGTGATAGTCCACTCACCCCTAACACCTGGAAATCGGAAGGTGTTCCGATCTGCATCCCAGTAAGAAAATAAGTCACGTAGTATGTGAATGGTAAAAGTAACGTGGGGAACCTATGTGATCCTCAGTATACCTGCCCTCTGAAGAGTATCCTACTCATCCTAAGAGAGTGCATCTAACACTGCTGGAAGCCAATGACTCTCTCTCTCTCTCTCGGCTCCATCTGATGTACTCTTCCTCCTTCTACTCTTCCTTCAAAACACACAAAAACACGTAAAAAGGAGCAAGTTAGTATCAAGATTGTATTAAAAAAATCATTAAAGCAAATAAGAATACTAAAAATGCAAAAATAAACTCAAATCAGTGTTGTTTTAACATTATGAAGAGAATCGCCACCATGAGCAGGGCGGCGGTTCCGTAACTGCCGCCTTAAAAGGCAGCAGTCCTGTAACCGCCGCCCTGCTCAGGGCGGCAGTCCTGTCCCGCATTTCAAAACGGGTCGTGTGCCCTAAAATGCTTAAAAATGTGAAAAAATGACCATTTTTAGCTAAAACAAAAGCCTACCCATTAGGCACCCCCCCTAAGAGACACATTTAAAACTGACATTTCTAAAAATGACCCCCCAAGACAAAGATTTTGACATTTTAACATTTTTAGTGCAAAAACGTTAAATCAAGAAGAACTAACTTGAGATTTCATGGGTCAAAGTTCTACTCACGGAGGCATGATCGCTATCTCGATACGAACGTTTCGACTATACTCTCATTGGAAACCATCACCGTGGGTCCCAGAGCTCAGAAACTATCAAATCGACACATGCAAATGAATAGGAAAATGGTCCCATTATATATATATATATATATATATATATATATATATATATATAGTGTTTTGACTCATTTTGAATGCCCCTTTCGTAGGTTTAGAGTGCCAACGGAGCTAAGTTCTCATCCCCGTGCAAATGGTAAGTCCTCATTTCGTACTAATTTAGTATTTATTTTTTGATTTGTTTTGTCTATCTGTACTTGAGTCTTCTTTCTATTTTACAAATGGTGGGAACTTGGATGGTGATATTTCGACACACGGGTGTGTTAGGTATAATTTCTAATGCTTCCCATTTTTGGGACCGCCATACTCAGACCCACCGTTTTATGCCTCTTCATGGTTAAAACGCTTCTCCGAGGGGGCAATATGTACGTACCCAAAATTGTAGGGTACTGTACCACAGGAACGATGTTACACATGCCCCAATGATGATACAGGTCACCTCACAAGGTGTTCAGGATCCAGAGAAGCTCACGAAGTATATGTTAGCATCCCAAATGCTTTATCCTTGTTCCTTGTGCTTTGTTTTATTCCTCTGCCTTCCTTTTCTAAGCATTTTGACCTTTAGTGACGAAACTGCCACCCTGGCAGGGTGGCGGTCCTGTAACCGTGGCCCTGCCATCCTACTCAGGGCGGCGGTCCTTCACGCATTTTCTAGCAAATTCTTGTGATCATGACTTGTGTAATTTTCAACTTTTACCAGCTTTTCTCCACCGCCTTGGCTCGTATTAATGTTTTATGTCCCCTGGAATAGTGTTTCTCCATTGTTTAATGGTAAAAGAGTTCTAATAGGAATTACCTTTGGGTGAATGTGAAATCTATAAATAGCTAGCTTGTTTTCAAGCAAATGGCCCCTCAACTTCTCATTTTTCATTGTTTAAGTCTGTCAATTTCTTGTTTAGAAGCTCATTTTGTTTTCATGTTTGCATCCATGCTAGTTTTCCTTGTTGTTGGAAGCCATTCAATCTTCTTGCTTCAGTCTTGTTCATTGCTGTCCATACAAATTAGTCTAGAGCATAATAGTGTCAGTTATAGATTGAATTCATTAGAGTTGCAGGTTGTGTTCTTCATAGAAGGTAGATTCTAGAATCTCTCGGTACACTTGTGTTGTATTCCCGTAATAAATCCTGCTAGGAATTACATACGCCAAGCTCTGTCACTTGCGCTATCCCTCTCCTACTCACATTTTATTCAGTCTATATCCAAGGCTGCCATTGTTCAAAATACCTTCTTATGTTGATGCTAGCATATACACGCTCTTCTGGATTCACGTGAACATGAAAGAACGAGGAGATCATTCTGAGGGGAAAAATTCATACACTACTGGATTCGCCACTGTTCTGTAAGTTCCAGGTTTTATCTGTCAAAATTTCTAGTTAAAACATATCAAATAGAGTAGTGAAATATTTCATTTCAGTTAAGTTTCATTTTTGATATTGCCAGGGAAGCTATGGGGATTGATAGTTTCTGAGAAACTATGATTCATTCCTCACTTCTGAGGCAGGATCAGGAATCTTTCAATTAAGTTAATCAACTATCTAGTTATTTAGGATAAAATTCACAACTGCACAGGCAAGTAGCTACACCGGGCTACCTTGTTTGTTTTAAATTTTGTTATTAGATTAGTTTTCATTTTTGAATATATTAGATTAGTTGTTCTTTCAATTCCATTAAAATTCTATTAAAAATACAAAAATAGAGGAATATATATATGTTGTAGATATATCTTGCATAGTTAATTTATTTTGTTTCAGTTAGGTTTATATTGACCTTGTATGACAATCACAGGACCTAGGGAGCCCAGGGAATACGTTTTTGAGCCAATAGTACCTCAACCAAATAATGTTGCAGCAATAACTGACATAGATCAAAATCTCAAAATTCAGGTCTTCCGAGCAACAACAGACCTACAAGAAATCAGCTGCACAACTAAGAGTATTAAACATAGAAGACGACAAAGTGCACACATTCTGGTCAAATCAGCCAAATTATAGATTGCCTTGATAGACATCTGTATGACTGTAGAAGGACCTGAAAGAGAACAAACATTTGGTTGTGATCCACTAGTCCCACAGCCAGATGCAGGAGACCTCCTCGTTGATATAGACACTAGCTTACGTATCCAAGTTGCCAGAACACCTGTTAGGTATTCCGAGAAAATCGTGCAACTTTTAGTTCTAAACGTAGAGGCTGAAAGGCATACGATTATTGGATACTCGGGATCAGAAGAAGGGATTGATTCTTCACATGACCATAGGAGGTCCACAACAACCACGAACTTACAGTTGTGATCCACAGGTCCCACAACCCAACGGGCCTACAAATCAACCCAACATTGACGCTAGTTTGTGAACATTAGTATTTAGATCCTCTCCACTCCCACCAGACATTATCACATAACTATCATTATTAAACGTAGCAGCAAATCAAGCTAAATATTTCTGGACTAGACCAGAGAATCGTCCATAAAACACCAAAAGATCCACTACATATTTAGCCATTCCATTTTCATGACCTTATCGGGAGACATATACGAAGCACCCACAGGTTATCTTCCATGAATTCCACAACCCATAGATTGGATCATGGCAGAACTTGATATTGATTGGAGCCTTCGAGTAGCTATCCTCGCCGAACGATCTATCACACCGGTTCAAGTTAGGAGGGCCTTCTTTGCCTTAGATTTACAGATCCCGCTATTGCGTGTTGAAGACATAAGATTACCTAACTAGCTTATCTACATCCCACGTGTATTACATCCCCACCGGCTATCTCGGCATGACCTCAAGAGGTCGGGTGTGAGGAAGAGTTACTTGTAGATTCTCATGCTCGCATGTCACTTTTCCATCGTACAGTTACCCCTAACCGTCACCAGTTAAGCCAAACCGCCGTCGGTTACCCCTTTTTAACTCCTAAACTACCTTATTCTCAAGTTTGGAAAAACATTGGGAGAAAGGTTGATGAGCAAGAATGAGATCTCAAAAAGATAACGCATCTTCAAAGAGCTAATTCCAATAAGAACTCACATCCAAGGAAGGAGATTGAGAATCTTCTCCTGCACAACCATCCCAACCACGATTTGATTTATCCAAGCAAAGAAGAGTGTGCATGCAGCCCATGCAGAAGCTTTTCTTTAGTTGGTAATCACTTGCAGCCTCTAAGTCCATCATCAACACCTCCATCCTTCACACACAGACCTTCAGGAATGAAATCCAAGTAAGTATAACATAATACTTTCCTGGTTATTTCCTTTCATCATTATTTTATCATTCATTGTTTATCTTGCTCCCTATTGACCTTCTCTGACATTTTCACCTCCATATACCCATTAAAGCCTCAAAAAATCCCACTCCAGTCACCCAATACCTCGTCTCGACCAACCACAGTCCTTTGTGCAATCACAAAGGAAACCTAAAGCTTGTTCTGTGACATTTTCAAATCTCACAGTAACCGGAACCGGTTACACTTAACCACCATCAGTCACCGCTGACCGACACTAGTCTTTGTATTTTCCCACATAGCCTAGAACAGAGACCTACCCACCTAATTTCATCTCACCCCGCATTCACCGGTGACCTACTTGAGACCTTCATTAGACCTGCAAAACCCAAAACCAACCATTTGATCTACGGATTCTATTCTAGCTTAGCCTATTAGATTAGATCTATTTTCCTTATTGTGTTTTAAGTGAGAAACCTAAATAATTTTAAAATAACAATAGGATTTACCTTGTTTTTAGCATTAATTTGTTTAGAGAAGTGGACTGACAGCCACCTAGGAAGTAGCATACTTCCCAGATCTAGCTCACTCTAGGCAGTTCACTACCCATATGTTTTAATTATTTTTGGTGGTCTTGATTTCATTACAGGTAGTTCCTCCTAGCCAAAAGGAAGCTCTCATGGTCAGATATGGATTCAGAATTCATATGGGTGCAACAACCCATCAACCAAAATTTGAATAGGTATTCCTCCTACGCATGTTACCCTATTTGTTTCGTCAACGATTCAAAGAAATAATCTAAGAAAAAGGTGAAATAGTATCCTTTTGGAGAGATGGTAATACTTTTACCATATTGTGTCGGAAAAAGCATTTCGAGATACTTGAAACTGATATGACCAAGTCTCTGATGTCATAATTGTGTAGAGGTAGAGTTCTTAGCCACAAGTGATTTATCATTTCTGTGGAAAAAATTAAGTTGGAACATACATACCACATAGGAGGCTTTTGTAACTATTTTTGAGCCTCGTGATTTATCTCAGATTAGACACATTTTCTTGCCAGAATGACTATCAAAATCAATTTCAAGTTGTGATCTAGGATTTGACTGATTGTCAGTAAATTCTTAGTCAACCAAGGGACATATAATATATTTGATAATCTACAGTTGTGTGAACCAAGAGGTAGAGAAATATTCCCAATCGCCTAAACTGTTTATGAAAAATCATCACCTAATGAAACATGGTTTTTTGAAGGTGTTTCCCTCATTGAAGTGTATAGGTATTTATGGCTAGTCATCTGTTAAGTGGCTCCACAATCGACATACCATACATCACTAGATGACATGGAGGGTTCACTTGATCGAGCAGTGTACAAGTAGCCTTCAGTATCTTAATGTTCTTCTTTCTCGACAATATTTCCTTGCTGATGGGGTCTTCTTTTCCAGTTCCCTTTTTTCTTCCCTTAATTTTAGTTTATATGTCCCTTGTGAGATTTATAGTGTGGAGGTCTAGATTTTCTTGATGAACCTTTCTTGTAAGTATTATGCCAACAATCTTTCAATTCATGTCCTCTTTTATAGATTGGACATTTATTCTTTTGTTGTTTGTCCCCTTGCTGATGCTAATTATGATATTGAGAATTTTGATAGGAATTAGGTTTGCATTTTCCTTTTCCTTTCCATTTATGATGAGAAGAAATTACATTCTCCTCTTCATCATCTTTATTATACATAGCTTCCTCTTATTGTAGTAGGTTCACTAACTTGTCAAAACTAATTGTCGTATCTAACAAGTTTAGTGTTGTCACAAAAATGTGGTATGAAGGAGGGAGGGTTATCAAAAAAAAGGGAAGGAGAGAATCATTAGTGACCTCCTCTCCTAGGGCTAGAAGTGAAGCCCTCAACTTTGCAACTCTTCTCAAGAAAGCTTCAATTTTCTGATTTTGCTTAAACTTTAGTGTGTGTAACTTATTCTTCAAATTTAGTATGACATTCTATTTTTTGGCCTCGTATACCATGCTCAACTTATCCCATTCTTCTTTGGATTTTTTGGCATTTCAAATGTGGGGTTGTATATCATTGGACACCTCAAGCAATATGATTAGCTTGGCCTTCTAATCAGATTTATCAAATTGTCTTTGTTGTGTTGTATCGGTTGTTGATCTAGTTACTGTACAATTCACAATAGTCCAAATATCTTCAAACTCAAGATGTGTCTTGATTTTTTTCTTCCATGCAGCATAGTTGGTTCCTCTGAGTAGTTTTGAATCTGGAAGAAAGAACTTGGGGGCATTGGTTCCCATTTTGTAGAATCCACTAACAGGGTTAGGCTCTTATCACTCCAGGTATAAGGTCTCCCAATCTATATAGCATCAGTCCAATATACATAACCTTTCTATATACACACCCTTCTGATATACCCATTGGTATGTGGAAGAAGCTCACCCTTTCTATATACCTGGTGGTACGTGAAAGAGGCTTTAACGTACGTGAAAGAATTCGATACGTGGTACCAAGATAGTACTGAAAGGGGTCTATGCGATGATTGACACCAACTTACAGAAATATCCTTATACATGCGCATAACTTTGCTATATACTCATATAATGTCTCAGTCTGGATTTTAAGTTGTGCAATCATTCACAGATGGATGGGAGGGCTCAAAATGTGTGCACGGTGTCCTTCTTACTCCGCGTTGATTTAAAGGGTCAATGCCCAGATGACGTTGTTGCAGCTATATTAGGCATTAAGTGCAGTAGTAGTCATGAAGGTTTTACCCGAAAGTTCTTCCCATAGGCACTATTTATACCGAACACTTTAAATGAGATCTAGGATCTCATGAGTGTTTTAGAACCAAATTTCACTGATTTTTATTACAATTGTCAGCTAATTTTTTTGAGCAGCTACAATGTTTTTGGTTGACTATGACAAATTGGTAAAATAAAATGAAGTATACAATTTCATTCAAAAAAATTAAAAAATTGAATGACAGGTAAAAAAAATTTGTTTTTTGGGGCCCTGGTGGCCTCTGGAGCTCAAAATGACCCATGATGCCAAAAATTGCAAAAATATAGCTGAAAATGCAATTTTTAGGTGTACCCCCTCTAGCAAATAATGCTCAGAATAAAAATCAAGCATTGTAGGAGAATTTTTTTTGACCCTTTTCAAGGTTTTTCTCTCTAAATTTAGCAGTGGGTTTAGTTGTCACTAGGCAGTTTGAAGGAGGTTTTTCCACTATTTTTATCTCCAAAGTTGGCAGTTTCAGCTAAACAGACCACTAAATATCCAAATGGTTTAAAAGGAACTTTGGGGGTGGGGTTCGAACTCCAAACCTCCCAAACCCAAAGATTTCCACTTATCCAACTAGGCGCCTTGTGTGCTTGGGATATAAAATGAAGGAACTTGTATTTAAATTCAAATGAATTTTACTTACATTTGTTAACCAAGCAACGTGGAAGTCTATCTGGGAGACTTTTTGGTTGACGTGGATGTGTAGGATCCATGTGGACATCAGTGAGAGGGAGAGGGATTAGGGTTTCCCCTGATAAAGTGGATCTCGAACACTTTTCCTCCTTTCACTGCCCGATTGCTTTGATAAATGCCCCCCCTTTTTATTGTTTTTTTGGCATGCAAGTCTCCTTCATCATTTAGATAGGGGTCAATACATACCTGTGAGGTATCACTGATGTTTTGTTTTTGTAATCATTATATTTTATTGATGTCTCTGTTTGTATGTGTAGGTCAAAGTTTTCTTTTGTAGATTACAATTTGTAGGGGTCATGTGGATTTGGCGTAGAAGGCTTCATGTAAATCCAATCAGGAGAAACAATTCCCAATGCATGGTCTATCAATCCTCTTTGTGTTGTAACAAATCGATCCCCACAAGGAGGCTATAGTGAACTCGTTGGAGAACTTGATTAGGGGCTCAATGCTTTAATACATTAATGGCTTGGTTGAGTATTTTCAAACAACCCTCTAGAAACTCAACTTGACTGTTGAGTGTTATATAACTGGGACTTTATACGGACTGTGAATGGAAAACTCAGTAGCTCACTCTCTACATTACAGAGCTTGATGAAAGGCTTTTCTAGGAGCTCGTTCTCCTCCAAACAACTTGCCTCCAAATGTGGTGTTACATCTTCCTATTAGCTGAATATCAAACATGAGGTTGTAGGGAGGCATGGATGGGGTTACGAAGTTGCATGAGGCTACATGGGCTCTTAATTGCTGCAAATTCTTCTCCAAGATCCTCAATCTTGTTTGTTCTCTCTCTCTCTCCAACCTTCTCTGTGAAAATTCCAGATTATCCTTCTCTAGTACCAAATGTAAAATAGGGACGAAATATTAGGATATTTTATTAATCATCAAAATCATGTACAATGGTACAAGTTGCAATATATATAGATATTGGACAACCGGATACAAACAAAGAACGATGTTGCAAAGGTGTAACAATAATCTTGATTACATAGTCTTCCAAAAGTATACACGGGAAGCAATAATAACAACCAAATAATATGTTACAAATATGCAACAAACTATCCTACTTATAGTGAATAAAAACAATTAGATGGTTATATAAATATAACCATATTAAAATTAATATTAATTATCTAATTACTATAGTAAATGAAAAATTAACTATAGTAAAATATATTTAACTTAACAGTAATATTACTAGTGAAGTTGATTATGGGCAATGTCTCTTTTAAAACATCCACAATAGTTTGGGGTGGTATAAAATGTGTTGTAGGGGGAAGTGATTTAACAAATATTAAATTTGTGAAATCCTAATTCTAGAGTCACATATGATAAATAGAGCAATAAAGTACATATCTGACCTAAACAATAAGCTAGATAAAAATGAAACCCTAAGTGCAAGAAAGGGAGAAGAAGACTTAGCTAATATCACAATAATTTCAAAGTGTGTTGAGCTAGAAATATGATGAAACAAGATAGCATACTGTCACAACCAAACCCATAAAAATTCAAAATTGTCAGATTAAGTTGGGTCAAGGTGCCTAGGATAGGTCAGGGGCACCTAGGTGATAGAGACCTCTTTTAGGATCTTGTGACTACAAAAATGGTCAGAAAATGATTCTTCTTGTGTCACACCAATGTCACTAACCTTTGTTTTTGATCGCTTGTTTGTCGCACTATACCCACATAATTTTCTTGTAACTTGAAAAACAAATGATCTCCTACAAAAACCTAAAACACATCAAATCCTAAAAAGAAAAAAGATGCAAATTAGGAGTCAGAATGACCCCAATTATCACCCAACAGAGTGAACTTACAACTGAGCGTTGCAATACATTTTAGACTCCATGTAGTTCTTGTGTGTGTGTGCAAGAATCGTGCCCTAGGAGGCTCTTTTGCAAGATGAACTTGATAGTGATCAATAGATAGATGTAGCAATGTAGATAGATGTGTGGATGTCAAAATGAGCTTCCCCTCCTATGAAGTGTATGCAGAATAATGCAGTCCGTTGTCCCTTGAATGATAGCTAGATGGATGTTTTGATGCTCTTATAAAGACTTTGGATGCAACCTTAGGTGATGATAGTAGATACTTAGAGATTGGTCCTTTATTTTGGTCACATAGCTTTATATTTATATGATTCCCTTGTTTGAATTTTGTAATTGATAGCTAAAATGCCGACCCATAAGAAAACTTGATCTTAGAAAGATAAACATGCCCAAAAGAGGTGATTAAGATACAAAGAGGTCAGAGGTGCCCAAAAGGACAAGGGTGCTTGGATGTTGACATTCTATCTGGGAGCTGGTGTCCAGGGTCAAGAAAGATGAAGCAGTGAATATCATACTAGGTAGTGAGGTATGTAAGACCAAAGAAGAAACTAGAAAGATAGAAAAGAGGCCAAAGACAAATTTCAATCACTATTTTTCTTGCTTAGGAATCATATGAATAGTGTAGTGTGTGATTAAGGCCAAGAAATATACCCAAGTGCATGATTTAGTGTCTACATTTTCCCCCACTTTATGTTGTTTAGTGAATACTTGATAACATAAAGTAGATAAGAAATTTTTACCTGATAACCATGGAGATCAATGGAGAAGGCATGCTGAAGAGGAAAGAAAAAGTGTGGAGTGATAAAAATGATGCGTGAAAGAAAAAGAAAAGAAAGTGACCCTAGGGGTGAAACATATTTTGTTTCAAGTTGTCCCTAGTGTTGTTTTCATGCTTGATGTGTTTGTTGATGTGACTACTACTTCTCATAAGGATGGACCTACAAAAAGAAGATAAAAATAGTATTCAAATATGTGTATCTAAAAAATTCAATCCAAATATGTAAACGGTGTGTAAAAATGTGAAAACCTTATCCATGATGAGTGAAAAGGATAGAAATTTTTGGGAACTACTATAGGAGAGAGAGTTTTTTGGGCGATATCATGTCAAGAAATTTTTTTTTGGGTGATCTCATGCCAAGTGTGATTTATTATGTTATCTCATGCCACAACAAAAGAAGTGTTGGGGAGAAAGGTCTAGTGTTATTCTCCATCCCTAAATGCTTCTATAAATTTTACACACCACTGTAGATGGTGTGATCCTTTTCTATTTCATTTCGATCAAGTTTTATCCAAGTATAAAACAAGAAAAATGGAGATAGAATGCATTCTTATTGTTGGAGGATTATGCATGTATTGTGTAAACTATTATGTGCAATGCTAAAAACTGTATTTTTCTAATAAAAATTCTATAACTACCCCCTAGTCAAAGGAGCCTAGGAAGGGTCATAAATACCCAGGTGGTCATGTTTATATCTGGGTGCTAGCTTCTATGTTGTGATGAGGACACAAGTCATATCTAGGTCATTTATGTGACTGAAGACTGCTTTGTTCATGTATTTTATAGGTCTGAAATGTGATTTTGTACTACTGAATGGGGTGACTGATTCACCCAATGTATGCCCCCTCATTTAGGGTGAATGTGACGTCATTAGGAGTATACGGCCAAAAAAGTGGACTGGATGCTGATCTGAAACTGATACCCTATAGGGGGGAATGTACTTGGTAGAAACCAAGGCACATGCAAAAAAAGTGGTTGAAAAACATGTGTTTGTGCAAACAAGACAATTACACATATAGAAGACAATGTGTATTCTAACAATCAAGAATACAATGTAGACCGTGAAAATTAGGGTGCACACATGGTACATCACTCACAATGTCACAATACAATCAGGGCTGAAGCAGCCAAAAACATACAAGAAATGATCATACAAGTCATAGGGCAAAGCCCGCAAACAAGGACATACAATGGAAAACAATATCAAGCAAAGTATCAGACAACCATAGTGTAAAATGGTTCCTACAAAGAAAATATTTCACATTGAGCACCCGTTAGCATGTTAGAAAGATATAAAGCATCTCAAAGTGTGTATAGGTCCATGGAATAAGAAGTGTGCTAGTAAAAATAGAAAGTGGCATGTAATAGAATAATAACACTTGTGATGTGAATGAATGTAGATGCCCCGAGGAGTGTCGGTGTGACTGGTAGGAGGTACAATGCCAAACATCAATACTATGTGTAAAGCTCTATAGGAAGTCTACATTCACAACTCAAGAACAAGTGAATGTGCATGTGTATATAGAAAATATAATGACATACAAAATATTTGACTAGCATATTAAGCAAAGTGTACATGTGAGTAGAAGTAAGAAAAAAGTGATATGCAACCAATATGTGCGGTATGATGTGAATGAATGCAATACAATGTGAAAGGAGTAGTATGCTCCCTGAGTGGATGTTTTTGTATGAGTGTGATGAGGTTCATTTATAAATTCCCCCTCAAAAGTTAATAATAAACCATAGAACAAGAGTGTGTCATCGAGAAATGGTTTGAACTTGAGTGCTAAAAATATATGATCCATGAATCATAGTGTAAAGAGTGTGAGTGAATGCGGTGAGGTTAACTTCATATTTAGACCTTCAACAATCAAGTATGAAGCGTGGAAATAGAGTGCTTCATTGGGAAGTGTGTCATGTGAGAATGTGATGTTAGAAATATGTGTCGTAAATGCGTTGAATGTCAAATGTGCAGTGTGTGAGGTTCATGTATGTGGTATACCCTCAATAGTCAAGTGTGAACAATAGCACGAGAGTGCATTATAGGGTAATGATGATATAAGTTGTGTGCATGATGTATGAGAAATACTAGATGCAGAGTATGGAGAAAAATAGTAAAAATGTGAGACATTTGTCAATGCTAGAAGGGAGGGGAAGGGTAAGCATGATCCCCCCCAAGTGTATGATATGAAGAAAAATCAAGTAACATCATCTACGAGATCATCAATGTCATGATAAAATCAACATGGCAATGTGTCAAAGACTTGGTAAGAAATAGTATGTTCTTGATCAAGTAAGGAGCCATTACGGCATAGATTGTACATGTATTCTTCATCAGTGAAAGGTGGTAATGGATAACCATGTGCATACCAATGATTAAGGTTTTTTGAATAGCTGAGAAATGAATCATTGAAAATAAAAACATGGCCTAAAGTCATAGGGAATGATATATCAATATGATTAGGATCCAAAATGCCCCCAATTTAGTCAATCCAAGACTACCCAAGTGTGAGTGGAGAAGTGTGAGAAGTTCATGCAACAAATATTATTAGATGAAAAACACGGAGACCATAAACAACAGTCATATGAACATATCCATGATAGAGATGAGGTGAATGAGGTGGAGGTAGGAGATCATCGAGTATGAATCCAAGCCGAGTCAAGCCATCACATGAGAAAAATATCTCAAAAGTAGTAGGGTCAAATGGAATGTGTGGTCAATAAGCATTATTAATGAAAAGAGTGCATGTGAAAGGCATAAGCACATATGTTAGTTGCTCATGAGAGGGTGAGGAAGGTGAAATTATGTCCAGTGTATGGATGGACCCCTGATAAAGTACCATAGCATTAGTAGTAGGAGGGGGTGGATATGAGGTAGATGGGACAATGTCCAATGTAAAAATAGTTCCTTCAAGTGGAGGTAAATTGTTTGTATAGTCCATGGGTTGTCGATAATCAGAAGTAACAGAAGTGGGAGTAGGTAGTGCAGTGGTTGAATCTAATTTGCAATATTTGAATGGATCTCGATTAGCGACTACTGTATATTCAAATCCCTCATGTAATAATTTAATGTAGTGGTGTCCTATAAAAGGCATGAGCTATATGGCATGAAGCCATGGCCTACCAAGAAATTAATTATACTAAACTAGAAAATCGATAAGAAAGAAAACTATAGGAATGGTTTTTTTCCCAACAGTGATAGGTAAAGTAATAGTGCCTATACATGGACATGTAGAAGAATCATATGCACGGAGAGAAATGGATGAAGGGCTTACAAAATGAAAGGAAAGGACAATGTTTTGAATGAATGATAAAGTACAAAGATTGAGTTCAAATCCATTATTGACTATAGTTTGCTTAAAACCTATGCTATTGATGTGAATTTGTATGTATAGAGGAGGATCGTTGTCATAAAAATAAAGATCATCAGCTATATTAGATGGAAAAGTAATTTGTTGAGAAAATGCATCTAAAAATGTCTGATATACTATATCAAGATGAGTGGTGGAAGGAACACGAGTATTAGCAAAGAGAGTAATGATTTTAGCTCGATAATCAAGATTGGCTAGCAAGAAATCATGAATAGAAATATCCATGATGATACAATCCTTAGGAAAAATGAGAGAAGTGATGATATAAAGACCCAAGATTGTTTGAATAGGTCAGGTTCACCAAATGATTTAAAAAATATTGAATTTATAAAATCCTAATTTGCAGAGTCTCATATGATAAATAGAGTAATAAAGTACAAATATAACCTAAGAAATAAGCTAGATAAAAATGAAACCCTAGGTGTAAGAGATGAGAGTAGAAGACTTAGCTCATTTTGTATTTATCCTGATGTTGTGATGAGCTGGAAAACTGATGAAACAAGATGGCAGAATTTCACAACTCGAACCCAAAAATTTTCATAACTTTCAGAATAATATGGACTAGGGTGTCTGGGATAGGTCAGGGGTGCCTAGGCACTAGATACCTCTTCTAGGGAACTATGTGACTGTAAAAATGGTTTAAAACTAATTCTTCTTGTGTCGCACCAATGTATCTAACCTTCATTGTTGATTGCCTATGTTTCACACTATGATCACATAGAATTATCATGTAACCTGCAAAAAATAAATGATCTCCTATAAAACCCCAAAACAAATCAAATCCTAAAAATGAAAATGATGCAAATGGGGAGTCAGACTGGCCCCAGACGGTCACCCAACAGAGTGAACTTACGACTGATCCCTGCACTACATTTTAGACTCCATGTAGTTTGTTCTGTGTGTGTGTGTTCAAGAATCATGCTCTAAGATGCTCTTGTGTAAGATGCACTTGATACCAAGAAATAGCTAGATGTATCAATGTAAGATAGATGTGTGGATGTCAAAATGGAACTTCCCCTCCTATGAAGTGTATGCAGAAAAATGTAGTCCCTTGTCCCTTGAATGAATAGCTAGATGGATGCTTTGATGCTCTTAGAATGCCTTTGGATGCAACCTTAGGTGATGATAGTAGATGCTTAGAGCTTGGTCCTTTATTTTGGTCACATAGCTTTATATTTATATGATTCCCTTGTTTGAATTTTGTAATTGACAGCTAAAAGGCAGACCCATTAGAAAACAAGATCTCAAAAGATAAAGAGGCCCAAAAGAGGTGATTAAGATACAAAAAGGTCAGGAGGCACCCAGAAGGATGAGGGTGCTTGGGTGTTGACGTCATGTCTAGGAGCTGGTGTCCAAGGTCAAGAAAGATGAAGCAATGAATATCATACTAGGTAGTGCAGGTATGTAAGACTAAAGAAGAAACCAGAATAGACAAAAAAGATGCCAAAGATAGATGTCAATTACTAGTTTTCTCACTTATGAATCATATGAATAATAGTATGTGATTAGGTCCTAGAAATGTACCCAAGTGCGTGATTTAGTGTCTACAGGAAGATCTTGAGGTTGATTATCTAAACGAGGTAGTATATCTCAAAACACAATAGTATGATCCTCTCGATTGTAATTAAATACTATGTCATCATCGGTGGGAGGGAGACAAATGGTTACTAGTAGTATCATCAGTAAAGATAACATTACTAAAGGAAACATGATTATGTGTAACATCATAAGGGATAACCTATGAAAGTGGGCCAACCTAGTAGTTATGACTTTTTCTAGTAAACCAAGTGGTAAAACGATCAGCTAAAGTATGACGAATTGGAACATTCCTAGAAGTATCATTAGAATTTGCAAAATTAAAAGTAGTATGGACCTGGTTAGAGGGATGATAACCCTTATAGTTTTTAAAATATCTATAGAAAATCATGGCCACACAAATAAGAAGGGATAATCCTAGAAACAATGGACACATGCCCTAAGAAATTCCTAGGGTTGTGAAATCAATATGCCTAATACACAAGGAACTAAGAATTTCCTAGATTGGGTGAAGGGTTCAATCAAAAGTGTGTTTACCAAAATGTTTAACCTTTAATTAAATTTTAGGTCAATTTAATTAGGTTTACTTGAAGTAACATTACATGTATTACATTATTCAAAGCACTCATATTTACACTTTAATTCATATCAATTAGTCATACAATCAAACATATATAATTTGAAGAAAAAATAAGATGGAAAGAGGCACTTAGTTCAAAAGATATTCAAGATGTGTTAATGACTGATCTAGGTAAGGGTAGAATTTAGAATCTAGAACAATCACTTTCTATAGTTGTAGAACCATTAGGTTAAGACCGTACAAAGAGGTTAGGATCGGATGGTACAATATTGACCCAAACCAAAAAATCTTGGACCTTCAGCTAGCTAGCATCTATAACTTTTGGTGTGTTACCCCAAATTTTGAGTTTTATGTTAAAATTTTGGATAATTTATCCATAAAAAGTAAATTCATCCTTGAAAATCAATTTTCCTATCTCTTTGAAAATCTAAATGTTCTAGCCCAAAGGCCCATTTTTATGTGTTTTTTCAGGTTTTTGGGCTCATCATACACATAAACAGCTATAAATATTAATTGTTTTTCGAGTCCCAAAGCTCAACACACTAAAGTATTTTAGGTTTTAGGTTCTAAAAGCATCAAAACATTTAGTGGTAAACACATGCTAGAGGTTCAATGTCTTTCGAAACGTGAACTATGAAACACTGCAGTGTTTCAGGGTTTTGGGATTCCCATGCATCATAACATCTAGGAGTTCAAACATGTCACATGTTATGTGTTTTAAAAAACCAAAACCCAAACACACTACGTGTTTCAGGTTTTTGGGGGTAGGATACATCAGAACATGTCATCGCAATGCATGTCTTATGTTAGTCAAGTCACGATCCTTGAAAATCATGCAAGTCCTTTATGTCAGGTTTTTGGAACTTGATAACATATAAACATAGTTTGCACATTTTGAGAAATCAAATTCTTGAACTCGGGTCAATTTATTTATTGCTAAGTAATATTTCATCTCGCACGTGTCAACTGATGTGTAATTAATTTGGTTTAGGCTATGAAATAATTCAATTTTTCCACGTTATTTTTAATTTGTACAAATTTTATTTTTACTGTGTTATCCTGCAAATTGACAAAGGCAATTTGCAGGTAACCCATAACCGAAAATTATATTTTGGTCCCTGGAGAAGTCTATTAACATTCAAAAATGGCCTAAGACTCCCTTCTGAAAAATCAAGTCTTTCAGAACTTAGCCATTTTTCAGCTTTTTTCAACTGGGCGCAAGAAATGTTATGTCGACATCATGAAATGTCTTCACCCCTTTGAAAACCCTTTGGTGCAGGAAATATCATGTCAAAATCAATGAAGTTGTTCCCCTTTGGCGTAGGAAATGACATGTCAACATCATTAAACATGCACCTAGAATGTGCGTTATGGCACTAAAAGTGTCATGTCAACATCGAAAAATGCGCTTGTGCTTAAGGCGCAGGAAATGGTGATGTTGACATCAAGAAATGCACGCTAAGGCGCTGAAAGTATTATGTCAATGCCATCCTTAAAATTTTTCCAAGGCACATTTAAACCCATGTTGACACTCTAATAGGATGTAAACACCAAAGAAAGTTGGTGGAATAATAAATGCCAGGTTTTCTATAAATAGGTGCCTGACACCTGTCATTTTCACGATTTGAAAATTGTTAAAAGTGTTTTCTCTGCACTTATCAGCTATCCTTATCACCCCTGCATGTTGTTTTTCAAGCTTGTGGACCCCAATGTCGTTCTTCATCCTTTATAAATATGGGTAAGTGGCTTCTACCATCCTTGTTGTTGTGGTTTCTATTTTTGGTTGTGTTAGGTATTAAGGGTTATTCAAAAAGGATTAAATCTAAAAGAAAAGAACTTAATAAACTATAACCTACTGGAACCCCCTTTTCCTCTCCTTGCAAATCTACAAATCTTGAAGGCCCCTACCTCTAAAGAAACCCAAGGCCTTTTCCCTACTTATTATCTTGTTAAAAACCTCCCTTTACCACTTGAAGAAAACCAAAAGAGAGAAGAAATCTAGGAAATTGCAAAGAAATCACAAAAAACCTTGGCACACTGTTTTTTAAATGTTGCAATCCTCTCAGTTATGCCTTGGCGCACTTTCCTCACCTTGCAACATATCCCTAACCTACGCCCATTATAATCACACTTAGCAACTTTTGTAAAGGTGCAGGTGCATCCTGCACAACATCAACATTAGATGTTGTGTGCTCCAAATCTGCAACCAAGCATTTTTTCTTTGGTGCATTGATTTCCTTTGCAACATACTTCAAAATTGTGCCTTGGGTGCACTTAATACCCATGCAACATAGACTTTTCCTGTGCCCCACTAAAACAAATTTCTTAAGGTGCAGGCGCATATTCCTTGACATCAACATGACATGTTGTATGTTGTAATAATCGCGCCCTACACTTTTCCCTTGGCACTGCCTTCTGTCATGCAAGAATCCTCAAAAGTGTTCCCTTTATAACCTGAGTGTAAATTTTCTCTTGTCAACACTGGCACACCTTTTTCCATGTCAACATCCTCAAAAGTGTGCCCAACATTTTTAAGCCTTTGTAACATGCTGTAAACCTACGCCTTGTGCCTTGAGCCTTATAATTGCTCATTCTTCTTTCTGCAAGCTTTCATTATGAATAACATGACAGTTGACATGGATATTCTGTGTTGGACCTCCTTAATTCTTCTTACAGAACAAAAACAACCATCCTTGAGCTCACACATGTATTCGTCAAGCAAAAAACCAACAAAGTCTAAAGGTAAAACAAAGCTGATAGAACAAGAGATGAAGTACAAATATCAGAAATTCAAGATGCCTGACTCATATGTAGAGAGTGATCTCAACATCAGAGACTCTGAGCTTGGGCATATTGATATGGATGAATTTTGGGCTAGGACCAACCAGGCAACTAGTGGCCCATGGATGAACAAGCTAGTAGGTAGTGGATTGCACTTTGCAACTAGGCTGCCAGTAACTGCTATGAAAAATGAGTTCATCATGTTGGTGGCTCAATGCTATAATAAGGACACTAGATGTGTCGAAGATAAGGAGGGAAAGATGATCATCGAACTCACCACCCGTCACTTTGAAATAACCCTGGGCATTCCTCATCACAGGAAATATGTTGTCATAAGTCTAGAAGACTGTAAGAAGGCCTGAGACGAAAATGAGGAACAATGCATGCAAATGATGAATGAACTATATCTGAAAAACAAGAAGCCGGTGAGCAGATGGCCACAGAACATCCACTGCAGTGACTTCAATGAGGAATTGAGTGATACAATCACCTTCCTGAACAGAGTATTCAGGCTTCCTGACGCCCATTATTTCTAAAAATGGATGTTGAGGTACTTAGAGACCATGAGTAAGAATGTGCCTGATCAATGTTTTAGATGGGAGGAAATCATTAGTGACACCATCTCCCAACAACTTCAACAAGTCCTAACAATGGGGAAGTTCTATATGAATTCCTACGTTGTGTACATTGCAGCATTAGCAAGAGATTTCACGGGCCTAGCTCAAAATGGGGTATGGCCCCAGGTCAAAATATATGAATTCTAGCTAGAGCTAAGGCTCGAGAACAACATCCCCTAATTCTCAAAAATCAATGACGCCTTCTTCTATGAGGGAATTTGCCTACTAAGGCTGAATATGAGACACGGTGAAACCAGCCTGAGTG
This sequence comes from Taxus chinensis, assembly GCA_019776745.2. NCBI lineage: Eukaryota > Viridiplantae > Streptophyta > Pinopsida > Cupressales > Taxaceae > Taxus > Taxus chinensis. Next base: position 883,488,488 of record CM034150.1, read on the forward strand.
TAATTTCCGCTATGAAGAAATGGGGAACATTGTTCACATAGTTCCCCACATTCACATAGCTCAGGGCTGTGAATTTCGAAGGTGAACTAATGAAGCTACCAAGGTATGCAGGGCCAAAGTTGATCCTCTTGGAGTTGTCAAGGTAAATGATCACTTACCATGAGAGGTGCATGAAGAGAAATAAAGGTGGAACCCCATTCCCCCTTACAGTTGGTTGATACACCTACACCACACTTGCCAAAGCTTGGGAAATGTATGCTGAGCTTGAATTGCTGAATCTAAAGCATAACTTCCTAACTAGGCCCACCTTCAATTGCCGGAGTTGTCTCCCAAATGAAAAAATTGATCCCATCCATGTTCCTGAGATCGAATACATCTACATCAACCTGACACATGAAATAGATATCAGGCGAAAGGATCACTCCCAGTTGGCTCTGGCATAGATCATCCATTATGGCGTAGCCATCATTCCAAAGGGATTATAAGAGACTGATCAAGAAATTGATCAGGTTTACCTTGATATAGATGGGGACGATTGGACATTCGCAGAGGTTGATAGAGCCAAAGCACCGAAGACCATTCAAGAAAGGGTTAAACCCACGTTGCTGCACAACGAGCATTGGTGCAAATAGAATGGTATCACCTACCTTGAAGTAGATTTCACTACTTTCCCTTCAGGTAGAGCACCTCCAAGGCCGGCCCAGGCACTGAAAGGAAAAGGAAAGGATAAGGAGGGAGAACCAAGCAAATAGGAAGAAACTCCTGAAATCCCTCCTACTACTTCTAAGAAGCAAATGGTCGACCTGGTGTCTTCAGGTAAAGAAGAAGAGACCATCAAAGTTTTGATAGATACATCCACTTAGGATGTGGTCAATACTACAACTCCTGCGGTACCCACCATTCCTTCTTCTGCTCCTTCTCCTCCCCCTGTCATTCAAGAATCTGTTCCTATGGATGTGTCTTCTCCCCTTCCTTCTTCCCTTCCATCTCCCACCTCTTCCATTTTCTCCTCTCTCACAGATCTATCGCCTAGTGTTCCCTCAATCCCATTATAGATCCCTTCTACCTCCGTGACCTTTTCTTCTCCTGTAGTAACTCCAGGCCCCATAAGTAGCAGTGTGTTGGACTCTTTTTCGGTGCCACCACCAAGTGTCTCAACGTTCTTCCATGCGGCCTCTTTAGTTACTTCCCCTTTCGTCTCCGTTTCTTCTTCTATTCCCTCTACTCCCACTCCCATAAGTCCAAGATGGATTTCTGACCATCTAAGCCAGCACAAGAGAAAGGTTCCCATTGCACCCATGGAATTATCTGTCATTCCAAAGAAGGGACCCAAGAAGCAGAAAGTGATAACTCACTTTTCAAAGAGCATTTCAGGGGAGAGAGTCATGGAGATTACATATCTAGATCCCACCAAAGAAAAGAAATATTTGTCTCCTACAAACTTTACAGTGACCCAAGTCATTATGGGAACCCTCACCTAAAAGCCTACAAGGAGAGGCCTTGTCTGTAGTAGAGGCCCTTTGCAAGAAGTTACAAGAAGAAAAAGAGGAGAAGAGAATACTCAAGGAACATAATAAACATCTTCTTTAAGAATTGCAAAGAATGGTCAATGCTCTTCCTATGACTACCGCTGAACCTGCTGAAGTTCTTAGTCAGGATAAGATTAATGAATATGCTAAGATTGGCGAATAAGGCACAACAGTATCCTCCTAGATAGAGTGAATCCTCAGAGATAGTGAGAAAATGATTAAGAAATTCACAGTGCTCTACCAAGATATTGATCGGGCAAATGAGGAGCTACAAGCTGTAGTAGTTTCCCTCTCCAAGGAGTTGGACAATGCCAGGTTGCAACATGAAATATTTCAAGTAATGGCTAACTGCTCTGCTGATGACCTATTAAAGGTCGGTGTCATTGATCACCCGTGAGCACATAAAAAAGCTCTCGTCGCTTTAGATTATCGGGTTGATCAAATGGAATATATCCTAAAGATGATAGATAAAATCAAGGATGAAGCCCTGGATGCACGATTCAACATGGAGTAGACAATTACAAATATGTCTTCAGGGATGCTCATTGAAACGTTCACCTTGAGGGAAGAAAACGATACATTCCAGCGCTTCAAGGACATAGTCACTCAAGGTTTGGCACCAGAGGTCACTTTCAACTGGGAGTCTATCAATAACCTCTTAGCCTGCCATGATTTTGTTGGCTTCTTGATCGATGCCTGCGAGGAGTACGATGGGTTACCTGACAAGCTAAAGAATGAAAAATAAACTTGCGAAGTCATTCGCGACCATTTCAAGGGTCTAGATCATAGTCAACTTCAGACCATGATCAGACAAGTTTATGGAATACCGAGCTCAGTGTCACATCACCTCTCTTGATCAGAAGCAAGACACTTCGTTTAAGCCAAGAGATGATGAGGAGTAGTTTCTCCTCTTGGGTACACTTTGATAAAATTTTGTAAAAAATATTTAAAATGTATGTTGGGATTTACGATGACATCATTCATGTTACATCATGGGATGTTGCCATCTAAAAACTTGCCCAAAGTCAACTTTTTAGATATTTTGTAGATATTTTGTAAATAGTGGTTGGTTTGTTTTTGTCTTCTTTCATCTTCTCCTTCTATAAATACTAGGATACTTGTTTTATTCCACGTGGACATTTTTTGTATGAAAAAATAAGTGAAGAGAAAGAATTTGTGCTTTCTTGTAACAAAAGAAATATTAATATATATGTTCAGACTTTGTGCTCAATATATGTGTTATTTGCATCAGATCTTTCTTAAGTTAGATCTATGTTTTTATTCTGTTGTATTCATTCCTAATATCATCATATGTTCATCAGTATTGATTTATTCATTTATGCAAGTAAGTTTGGCTCTGTTTATTACCATCCCAAAGCATAAACCCTCTAACCTTTCTGTCTTTGGAATTCATTTCTTTTCTTCCTTTAGATCTACCCTCCTCCATTCTTTCCTTCCTATGTTTTTTGTTCATTTTTTGAACTACCTCTACTGGGATGAGATCTCAAACCCCCTGAAGTTAGAATAGTGTAGATTTGCACAGATTCCTACTTGATAGATTAGCAATAAACCAATTTCGCTTTGCTGTCTCAAAGAGGGGTTATGCCCTGCACACTATTGGCCTGTTTCCTCATGACCTTCCTAATCGACAAATTTTCAAACCAACACTATGCGGTACTGTTTATAGCCTTTAACTCCCAACAATGATTATTGGTGATTTGGATGCCCTTTCTTTAGTTTTCTTCATACCCCATTTCATTTTTCGATAACTTTTTCTAATGGTTTTTCATCAAATTTTGAAGAATTTTTTTTCCTATTTTCCTTCTTGTTTGTTTTGTCTTGACTGTGGGGTTTTTTATTTCATTATTTCTCCTCATCACAAGAAGAGAGCTAATATTTTTCCCTTGAAATACATGTTTTATGTCAGTCAGGATTTTCCTCATGATAGACATGTAAAAAACACTAACGTAATCTTGTCAAGATTTTCAACTTGTCCATCATGATGAAAAATCCAAATCAATGTTTTGAGATTCTTGGAATGAATAACAATATGTAAACTCCAAATTGCTTGTGTTGGATATTTCAGGGTGATAAACAAGTTCAAATCTCTAACAAGTGTGTTAGGATTTTCAAGGTGCAAAACAACAAGAAGTTATCGAGATTTAAAGGTGCAAATCAAGGTGAGAAACTTGATAAAATATTTTTGGGTTTTTTGGTGTGTAAATCAGACTAGGAGTTTTGGTTGTTGTTTTAGAGCATTCAAAGGAATTATTTAACAAGTTTTTTCAATTTATCCTTTAATGTCTGAATCAGGGAAGGGAAAAAACCAAGGTAGAATCATCCAAAGAGGAGAAAGAAATGAAATACAAGTATCAAGGGGTTGTTCCCTCTTCAAACATTGATATCAGAGATATAGAGTTGGGCCACATCGATATGGATGAATTATAGAGAAGATTCAAGAACCCCTCCAATATACCATGGATAAAGAGCATCTATGATAGTGGATTACCTCTTACTAAAACCTTCTCTATATCCATGTAGTGTCCAAAATTTGTACTTGCGGTAGCCAATCATTATGATGATGATTGCAAGGCTATAAAGAATCAAGATGGAGAATTAGTAATCCACCTGGACATAGAATATCTGAGGAAATACTCAAACTACTATATCTTAATGAATATGTAGATATGTATCTCAAACAGGACCAATAGGCTTAGGATGGAAATGCAATAACATGCATTAAACATGTGAATAAAAGTTATCTCAAGAAAACAAAGCCTACAATTAGTAAATTTTCAAATACCTTACCTAGGAGTGATTTCATACCAGAAATCAATGTCATCATCACACTCCTAAGAAATTTTTTTGGTCTTCCTAAAGGGGCAAACATAGACAAGTGGTCCCAAAGAAGTGGATTGTGAATCCACCATGCGTGGGTTTCAATCCCCGTCATTCACACCATTGACTAAATGAAAATATTTGTCACATTTTTAGTATAATTTTCTTTTTTCTATGAAATCAAATGATAAGTTTTTGACGATACATTATATATAAGATATTATTTATATATTATTTAGATCTCCCCCTAATGGGGGAGGTTCCGTAGACCCCCCCTCCCCCCATCGAAGAATGAGGGGGAGGAAGGGGATAGTTCTGAAGTGTCATATTATTTTCCTTTTGGGATGATAAAGATGTAGAGACTCAATTTGAGTGAATGATATGTTTAAGCATGATAAATATATGTCAAAGGAACATTTTGAATCACTTTGGGATTGCTTCTAACAAGACAAAATTTGTGTTTAAAGAAAAATTAGCCATATTATTATTTTTATGGAAATAAATTACCTTATATAGATTTTGTACACCCCCCCCTACCTCTCTCTGCATTTGATGGATGGGAAAATATCTCTCCACCCCATCAACCCCCTCTACTTGATGGAATTCTCTTTCCTCCCATTCATAATGATAGGACAATCCTTACTATATTTTACTATACTACACTAAGGATTAAACCCCCCCCCCCCCCCCCCCCCCCCCCCCCCCACCATGAGATTAAGGAAAAATAATAAATTATTTAGATGGGGGGAGTTCATCAATGACACCCTTCACAACCAGATGAGGGAAGTGCATACCATAGGAAAATTTTGTATGACATCATATGTCACATATGTAGTATTTGGAATGAGGGTATACCCTATGATGAAAACACAAGGTACAAGGAATTTTGATTATGTTTATGAGTTTATATACTCATTTTTACTTGAAGAAAAGTCTAAATCATTCATGGAGAGTGAATGATGCTTTTTTCTACAACATCATATGCAAGTTAGATAAATACATCTCTAAGTTTTGGTGTACTAATACAACATGGAAAATTGTATCTCATTGGGTATGTATCTTCCTCCAATTCCCAACCTTCACTTATATCCAAGTTGGAGGATTCTAGGGTTCTCCATATTTTTTTCCAATATTTTCCAAGTGACAAATGGGTTTTAGTGGAGCTGGTAAGGAAATTTTTGGATATTCATATGTTATAGCAAAGCAAGCATAAGGTAGGAATTCCTTTCCCAATCTCAATTAGAAGATACACATGCATAAGAGTAATTAAGGTGAAAAATATCACCACCGAGATGCAAGGAGTTACTCTCAAATATTTTCATCTAAGGCTTAGCTTTGATTATCAAGGAGTGCTAAAAATCCTTAGAACTTTGCAATTTCACGTGCCCAAACTTGAGAATGTATGGATCGATTGTAGGGATGAGGGTTTCTATAAGAAATAAATACTACAACTAACTAAATCTAGATGAAGTAGCCATATATAATATTGTAGACACCCCTTAAGGAAAAATGAATGATTGGAAAATCTTGGATTGTATTTGTGAACAAATGAAATTAGAAAACATGGGTTTTCCCCCCCAATCAATTGGACGATCAAAGAAATTACATCTATCAATGAGCGAGATTCTTAGATTTTGATTCAAACCAACCATTGGATTTTATCATTGAATATTCATCCTAAAGATCCCAATTTCCCAAAGATCAAGATTACTGTTGTGTTAGAAGTAGGCCCCTCCCAGGAATATAAATATAAAGGTGACATACTTACCAAGAAGGTGAGAATAAATATTGTTAACAAGGGAAAGTATCATCCTTCTTCACTTCCACCCATCACCATTGTTGATGTAGACTCTCCTTCTCCTCAATAAGGGAAACGAAAGACTATTGTCTATGTGACCACTCATTCCTTTCCCATTTCTTCCCTCCTCATCACCTGTGCATTTCCCTATTATAACCTAGCTCCAAATGTGGCTCTTCTTATCACTTATCCACCTCATTGACCATCTCCTTCTCCTTCCTCTCCTCCTCATGTTTCATCTCCTCCCACCTTCTTCATCATTTTAGATCTCCTCAGTCACCACATCTACCACCCATGTTTCTTCTTAACCACTCTCACTCTCATCTCTTTATATAAGAGTGAGTTTATCTGCGGGTTTCCCTAAGATAACCTAGTTTCCTTCACCATGTACTACCATCTTCCCCTTGATCTCTTCTCCTACTCCATATTCAACTATCACCATGAATATTTTATATTAATCCTTCCCCCTTGGTGTCCATATCGCCAAATATTCCAGGTGTTACCCTCATGGTCACATCTCTCTAACAACAATTAAAATCCTTCTTCAAATCCATCTTAGCTAGTAGAATAAACCCCTAAGAAGAGGAAAAAGGATTTCCTTCTTGAAGCCTTTAATTTTAGTATGATTATTCCTACTCCCTTTTATGCATCTAATAAGCTAAAAATACTCTCCCACATCACAATTAATCAATCGAGAGAGAGGGTTATTGATATTTTTTGTGCCCACCTGCTAATAAGAGTAAGGAAGACATCACCACTTCTAACTACCAAATAACCAAAGTGACACTGGTGAAAGTTTGTATGGAGGGTACATAATAGGATCTACAGGTGGTTTTAGATAATTTTCTTAAGAAAACTTAAAGAAACAAAATCTACAAAGGATGATCTCAAAGAAAAATTGGAGCAGCTGATAACCCCCTTTTTTCTGAAGGTCACCAAACCAACTCCTATCTCTTATCTTGCTCCAGCTAATTTTTTACACATTGTCTAATCTAAGGTAGAGAATATTGGACAAAAGGGGTAAGTCATCAATAGTTGGATTGAAATTATTCTTGACCACGAAAAAAATATCATTAAGGGATGTTGTCAAGATTCATAATGATATAAAAGGGAAAATAAACAATTGAGAAGATGAATGACGAGATGGATGATAAATGAGACAACTGGGAGCTTACTCTAGAAGCCCTAAATGAGCTCAAGAAGGTTTATGTAGATACTCTTGTTGGTGCTCAATTTGATCTCTCCCCATTTTTCCCTTGAAATTCTTCAATTTGCGGACTCTTTCATGTTTTTCTATCTCCCTGTATTGAAGCATGAAAGCTCAGTACTTCATTTGGTTTCCATGATTAGTCCCTTCCTTTGGTCAAGGATCACTTTAAGTCCAGAATTTGTTTTCCGTTCCTTTGTCCATGTGGAAGAATTTGTAACTTGGGCATTAAAATCAGGTTTTTTTCCCTTCCTTCTATTTTTCCACAGTCACATTTTGTTTTCCTTTTCAAATTTTGTCCCAATATTTGTGGAAACATGATTAGATGTGGTTCAGAGGATTACATTTGGGCCTTATACCATTTCTAAATTCTTTTTCTTTGAAAAAAGATTCATTTCCGAGCGTAAATGGTGATTTTCTTGCATTTTAACGGTTTTGACCGATGTGTTTTTTCCCCGTCAAATTTATATCTCAGAATCTATGGAAACGTGTCCCTTTCTAGTTAGATATGGATTGGCAGGGAACTTTAAAACTATAAGGTCTGATTCAACTCAAAGATTTTCCATGTGGAGGGCTGGTGCTTATATGAAAATTCACCTCTTGGTTTGACCTTGGAGTTGCACCGGGGAGACACATGGAGGTTTCCACTGCATTTCCTAGAATTAGAAATTTTTTTATGCAGCTAGTGTAACTTTAGTAGACAAGGGACACATGGTGATCCTACACTTGCTCAGGGTCTCCACTTTTGGGACCATCTCAAAATTACACCAGGGAGACACGTGGAAGCTTCTGCTGGCTCCTCTCTATACTTAAACTTTCCAAGCAACTTTCTAAAGGCTTTGGACACGTGGAGGGACGACACCTATTTGGGGACCAGACACTAAAATTTATTTTGAAGAAGCATTAAGAGGACACTTGGAGGCTTCCACTCACTCTACCCCTTGCTTGGACTTTTCAACGGCCAAGGAAAACTGTCTCAGACCCTGGACACATGGTGCCTTCCACTGATCCTTCAACATTTTCAACAACTCTGCCGATATGAGACACGTGGTGAGCCTGCACTTGTTTAGGGTCTCCACTTTTAAGAACCATACCAAAGTTGCACCAAGGAAACACGTGGAGGCTTCCACTGGCTCCTTTTTACTGAGACTTTTTGAAAGGCCAAAAGGCATTTTTCTTGGGCCCAGGGCATGTGGAAGGGCCCAAATTGCTTGGAAACTTACCACTATACCTCACCTTTGCAATTGCACTAAGCAAACACATGGATGGCTCTAATTGTAGACACTAAAATTAGGTCAAACTTCCCCTTCATCCTTTGACATATAAGTACCCTTCATCACTTTCACCTAGCCATGGCCCCCCTTCACCTCACTAGTATTAATTTAATTAAATTAATTCTTTACCCTCACTATATTTATTATTTAAATATCTTATCTAAATAATATCTACACATATAGTTCACTTAGAAACCTCATCAAGCTAACTCACCTTAAGACCTATTCTTAGCAAGTTACCATAACTAACTAAGACTTACCCAAACCCTAAAAATCAATGCCTACACTCCCTCTAACCACATTCCCCGCATGCTCACAGAAGCTCCCCAGTCTAATCCGTGGGATAACAACATGAAATAAAAGGAAATCAGGAGGATCTCCCCTAAGTTTGGTAAACCTAGAAAATCCCACCTTGACCGATGTCAATTTCCCCCTAACCGCCGCCAGTTAAGCCAAACTGCCATCTTTTACCCCTTTTTAACTCATGAACTACCTTATTCTCAAGGTTGGAAAACATTGGGAGAAAGTTGACAAGAAATAATGAGAGCTCAAAAAGATAACACATCTTCAGAGAGCCAATCCCAGCAAGAACTCACATCCAAGGAAGGAGATCGAGCATCTTCTCCTGCACAGCCATCCCAGTCACCTTCTGAATTATCCAAGCAAAAGAGGAGTGTGCATGCAGCCCATGCATAAGATTTTCTTCAGTTGGTAATCACTTGCAGCCTTCAAATCCATCACCGGAACCTCTATCCATCACACAAAAGCCTTCAGGAACAAAATCCAAGTAAGTAAAATATCATACTTTCCCGGTTATTTCATTTCATCATTGTTTTATCACCTATTGTTTATCTTTCTCCTTATTGACCTTCTCTGACATTTTTCACCTCCATATACCCATCAAAACCTCACAAAATCCCACTCTAGCCACCCAATACATTGTATTGACCAACCAAAGTCCTTCGTGTAATCACAAAGGAGGCCAAAACCCTATTTTGTGACGTTTCCAAATCTCATAGTAAACCGGCGCCGGTTATACCTAACCGCAGTCAGTCACCCCTGACCGACACCGGTCTTTGTATTTTCCCACATAGCCTAGAAAAAAGACCTACCCACCTAATTTCATCTCACCCTCATTCACCAGTGACCTATCTGAGACATTTATCAAACTTGTAGAACCTAGAACCAACCATTTGACCTGTGGATTCTATTCTAGCTTAGGCTGTTAGATTAGATCTATTTTCTTATTGTGTTTTAAGTGAGATACCTAAATCATTTTAAAATAATTATAGGATTTACCCTTGTTTTCAGTATTAATTTGTTTAAAATAGTGGACTGATAGCCATCTAGGAAGTACCACACTTCTTGGATCTAGCTCATGCTAGGCAGTTCAATGCTTATATGTTTTAATTCGTTTTGGTGGTCTTGCTTTCATTACAGGTAGTTCCTTCTAGCCAAAAGAAAAATTTCATGGTCAGTTGTGGATTCAGAAGTCATATGCACGCAATAAACCATCAAACAACATTTGAACATGTATTCCTCATATGCCCATTACCCTATCTGTTTCATCAACGATTTAAAGAAACAATCTAAGAAAAAGGTGAAATATTTTGGCATGCCCGGTGGGACACATCTGAGGTTCCTTGCATTTCATTCATTCCTATGAAAAATTGTGTGTTTGTTTCCCTTCTAAAAGTGTACACACTAATTTTCTTCCTTGGTAATCCACTTCTTTCTATTTGCTCTAAAGGAAACTTTTCTCTTGGTGTATTTAAAAGGAATCATCTCTTCATGTTTTCTACATTTTAGTGAAAGAGCATCCCTCTTCCTATTCATCTATTTTTTGTCATCAAATATCATAATTTCGATTTGGGTTTAAAATAAGTGCATTTCATTCCAATTTTCTGCATTAGCTCACATTAATTGAGGGCAACCTATACGTTGGATGTCATTACCAGTTGATGGTTGAAAAATGAATCATAGAAAAGCACTTCTATCCTTTTCTCTTTCTCTGAGTCTTACCAAACCGCACAAAAATTCAAATATATACATTTTTAAACAACATCTTACCTGGAAGAAGCTGTAGGTGATCACATGATCACGGAATAGTGGGCATCTAGCTCGCTGCTTTGTCGAGTCATACTTTAGAGCGTAGCCCGCCCCTACCATAACAAACCTGAAACCTCACCCTTTAGATCTCCTTATTTATAGGAAGCCATCCTCACCAAAAAACTCTACTTCAAAATTCATGTGTCAGTCCCTAAATAGCATAAGCTAAACAAACGTAATAGAATAGGCACTCTAGGAACATTCTTTCTTAGTGTTCTGTTTGATTTGCATTTTGAGGTGAGAGATTTCGAACATTATTTTTGTCTTTCCTTGCACACTTCCATTTATAGTCGGTGTATTCTGACTTCGTCTAAGTGTGTCTAGACCACATCTTCATCATTCTCATACTTTTGGGTTTGATTCCACATCAAATTCTAATTCACAACCACTTTTTCTCATCACTGTTTCAATTTCACAATGACCGTCATCGGTTACATCTACTGCCATCAATTACGCCCAACTACCATCGGTTCCAGGTCCTTTTGCTACCCTATTTAAAAGGACCGTTTCACTTCACTTTCTTCCACCTCCCATAGTCTTTGTCACTGTCACTTTTTCCATTGATGTTTTACATATTCCAAGATTTGGCATACTTGTCAGATTTCCCCTTCTGTTTCACTGTTTACTCATGATCTATTTTCCATAGTAATCGACAATGGTTACCCCTGACTGACATTGGTTTTTCCTAACTGACATCGGTTAACCTATTTCACATTCCACTCACCATTTGTCACTTCATTCATTTTTTTATCACCAAATTCACTTGTTTCTACTATTCTCTATATTATTTACAGAGAAGAAACCTCGCTTGATCAATACTAGTTCACATGGTACTAACCCAAAGACAAGTGAATGCCCTCATGTTCCATGCCAGTCGCCAACCACTCCCACCTAGTCCTTCACCACCCTCTATTTTATCACCAGCCATGGATCCCATCTAGCCTACCAATATCGCTACTAGAGATAAGGAGTTTGCATGACTCATTGACCAGAACCTTGCTGCTTTGTAGTTTTACCTCTCCCATTCATCCACTCGAGACGTATTGGTTCAGTTGATATACGACATAATCCTAACGCCACCCCTAACCAAAATCTACAAATCTATAAAAAACCATTTCCCAATCATGCCTCTTCATCCAATCAAACCAGTGAGACATCCCCTCACGATACCCATACCCGTGAGGTTCACATAATCTTTAACGAGGTACCTGCCGCATCTCAATTACCTCACATTTCTTCCATAGAGGAAATCCTAGCTCGACACCCTCCTTCCACATCTGAACTGACTGTCACTTTTCCTTCACCAACAAAGGAACACCCTTCATCTCCTACAGAGGATTATTTTGCTGACATTGATACCCTCTCACCCCTAGCTTCTCCACTTAGTGAACCTTTACCTATCGTAACTCCTCCACCCATAGTAGAGCACCCATTATCTCCTCCACCCATAGAGGAGCACCCATTATCTCCTCCACCTACAGAGGAGCACTTGTTATCTCCTCCACCCATAAAGGAGAACCTATCCATTCCTCCCCTCATAGAGGAACTCCCATCATCCATTCCACCCATCATAGACCCAGTAGGGATAGCCTTGCCTCTTGGCGAGCATTCTCCATCTGCTACTCGACATCTAACAGACCTAGTTTCATCTCTCTTACCCACGGAAGTTGAAACTAGATGATTCCCCATCTTTAAGATTCATTTTATGGGAATTCCCATTAGGTATTCACCAGATCCACCCACAAATGTTCCATTCTCACGTTTGGCTGATCACTTAGAGTATGTGGATAGAGCCTTGTTATGGGGGTGCCTCTTACTTCCTGTCTCAACACAAATGCAGAGATCCCTTGATGACACCTTTACTATATACCTAAGCACATTTCCACCCATTAAACCACATACAACCACTACTATTGCAACCCCTTCTACGATACCCATTAGCACTCATGCCACACCCTTACCCATAACTTGACCTATTCCTAAACCCTAACCCATACCCACAATATTTACCTCCAACAAATTTATTACCACTTTAGGGGTTACCCTGACCACCAGCCTTACTCATCCACCTATTAAACTAGATTTAGCTACATCCTCCAAAACCACACCTACTCTGACACCCAAGCTAAAGAAACAAACTAATCAACCTCATACCCTTACCACACCACTCACACCCACACTTTTTCCGTCTACCTTGAGACCTCAGCTACCTAACATGGTAAAGCACCCCTCACCCATTCATAACCCAATACCACAATCACCCATTCCTACCTCACAAATCTCTAACCTACCTAGTCACACAACACGACTCATACCCGCACATGCAACCTCTTTACCACCAATACCTTCAATACCTTTAGCCATTGCTTCACTACCTACTACACTTCAGTCATTGTCCCTCACACCCCAAGCACGACCTACATCATCTACCTTCATAGCACCCCTGTTATCCTCATGGGTAACTCGCCCTCTTTCTCCATATGCTTTTCTTTCTAGACCTCATACACCCACATCACCTTTACCCAAGAAGGTACACCCCAAAAACAAAACCCCACTACCCCACAACAAGGTGGTCAAACCAAAACCACACCTTCCTACCCATCCATCTAGTGTACCCATACCTGAACGAACCAAATCGATACCTCAAACCACACTGGTACCTAAACCCATAGTTAGAAATTTTCCTACACTTCCAAAAATAATTCCTAGATAGCCAATCACAGCTAAGCCCAAACCCACATTCACTTCCCATCAAACCCACATTCACTTCCCATTGTGATCCACTAGCAGGATCCTATGCCAAGACTTTAACCAACCTCCTCGAGATATTTGTTATTACATTACCACCACTTCAACCTTACGATCCTCTCAAACCCAAGCCAAAAGGGTTTGATGATACCAAAATTTGTGCATACCATTGTGTGCCAGGGCATGATGTGGAGAATTGTATGGCTTTGAAAATCGTCCTTCTCCAATTATGTCCACCTAAAACCAACTTTAATGATGATGACCTTCTTGACGAGGATATTGCTTCACATACCCCCATTCCCACACTGCATACTCAACAACCACAACCTCCACCCTCACAACTCCCAGACCCACACACAAAATTTGAAATTAACATGGTTCGCATCAGAGAACTTGCCACACCATCACCCAAATGTCACTGTGCCCAACTGACCTCACAGGGATTTTCTCCTCCCGTAGGTTTTTTCCCTTCATGTCATTATACCACTTACCCTATACCCTCTCCCTTTGACAAATTCCCTCAAATCAACATGATATATGTTACTACACATGCGCAGAAGGGTAAAGAAAAGGTAGTTGACCCACCAACAATTCCTATACCTAACATACCATCTGCACTTATACCTAAGATAACTATCCATGGCCCCACATAGCCCATTTCTAATGGTGTCACACATCGCACCATGCTCAAACAATTACACCAATCACCCCTAAAAATTTCCTTATATGATCTCATCCAAACATCAGAATCCCATCGGCAAGCCCTCATGGAGGTTCTTCAATCTATCGAGGTTTTACCCAATGACCCTACACCCGTAGCATCCATTATCAAACCCCATCATGTGGCCTCTCTCACCAAATTACCACCTTCATCCTCACCTCACCTTGTTCACCAAGTGGCCTCCCTTAGCTTCTTAGAGGCAGAGATCGCACCATACCAAAATGATGACCCAGACCTAGCCCTCTTCATCTCTGTACACATTGATGACATATGGGTACACCATGTGATGATTGATGGAGGCACTAGCATTAACATCATTTCATCCCATGAATTTTCTCAAATGCACATACCTGAAAATTGCATGCGCAAACATTCGGTCATGTTGCATTCGTTCAATGATGCTATCACCTCCACACTAGGCACTGTCATCCTTCATGTTCGCGTGGGCCCCCGTACTCTTCCATAATTGTTTTATGTTTTGGAGGGGGAATTCCAATATAAATTGTTTCTTGGTAGACCCTAGATCCATGTCATGGGTTACATTCCTTCCACTTTGCATCATTATGTAAAGTTTGAACATGAAGGACACACTTATACCATTCCAGCTAACCCATCACCTTTCAAAACATGCAACATGCTTTACTGACCCAATGACATACTCATAGCAGTCAAACCATCTACTTCCATAACCAATACCGCTTCACCTACACCTACACCCACACCTACCAGTACAACCGTTGCTTTCACCGCATGTACCTCCTCCATGCCTATCGCTGCTATAACCTCCACGGCTGAACCATTAGCTACCCAATCCGTTAACACCACATCCGCATCAACCTCTGAGACATCGTCCATACCGGATACCCACATACCAACCACTGATCCCTTGGAAGGTGTTTTTCAATTCCTCACTCTGGGGGAGTACCGCCTATATAGCATCAGCACATTCCTTACTCCACATGAGTATGGAAGCCTTCACCAACACCCTCGCTATGATCACCATGTAGGAGAATGCCTCCTTTATGATCCTTCTCATCTTCATACTAGTCTCACCTATGGGGGACTTGATACTACCACCTACACACCTGAACCACCTTCACAACCCCACCCATTTTCTGCTGACTTCCAATCACTTACCAATCACCATTTTTCCCACACTTTCCTACACTGCTATGCATGGAAGGGTTTTGGTTTTGGATTTTACGAATAGGGTCGCCATACCATTATTCCATGTACCACTTGTAAACATAAAGACTATAGTGATATCAGATTCCCCGAACCTTCAACCAAACAGGCCTGCATTGAATTCATCGAGGACCCTAGCCCTTCTCCACCTTCATCACCCCCCTCATCGATGGAGTTGATGGATCCTGAATCTATCCCTCCTAACATTTTTTTTCATAAACACCATTTCCTTGGGGCCTCTGACTTATCAACGCAAGGGCGAGGCCCCTTCCACCCTTCCATTCCTGTATCCTGAGATGATTGATGATAACACACCAACCATTAACATCGTTCAATGTCAGGATGATGAATCCGTACTCACCTACCTTGGTGCAGGAGACTCATTTATTCATCGGTCATTACCCTTTGAGACGCAAACCATGTTGAATGAATTACCTATCAAGATCAACATTCATACTCAGGATGACCCACACATCCTAAAGATCAGACAATCTTTAGATGCCACTGAATAGGAAGCCCTCACCTCTTTTCTCTGAGATCATAACCACACTTTCACTTGGTCTTACACTGATATGCTTGGTATTGACCCCACCATAGTGGTCCATAATATCGTAACTATTCCTGATGCCAAACCTATCAAACAAAAGATGAGGAAAATTCACCCTCGCATTGCTCTTCTCGTCAAAGAAGAACTTCAGCTCCTTCTTTTGGTTTCCTTCATCTTGCCCATTGATTACCCTCATTGGATTTCTAATATTGTCCCTATCACTAAAGCAACAGGGGGACTCTACATTTGCACAAACTTTCATGACCTCAACCTCACCTTCCCGAAAGATGACTTTCCCCTACCTAGTATTGATCAACTGGTCTACCTTAACGTGGGTCACAAAATTCTCTCACTCATGGATGGTTTCTTGTGTTATAACCAAATTTTGCTTGCTCCAGAGGATCAGGACAAGACCACATTCATTATCCCTTGGGGGACCTTCTGCTATCGAGTTATGACTTTTGGCCTTAAAAATGCTGGTGCTACATATCAGCGTGCTATGACTTACATCTTCCATGATATCATGCATCACATATTGGAAGATTACGTGGATGATCTCCTGGCTAAATCTAAATGCTGCTCCGAGCACCTCGTTGTCCTCAAAATCATCTTTGACCACCTCATTAAATATTGTGTCTGCCTTCATCCTAAAAAGTGTGTCTTCGCGGTTCTCTCAGGAAAGCTCCTGGGATTTATCATTTCCTTATGTGGTATAGAAGTTGACCCAAAATAATTCAAGGCCATTCTGGAAATGCCTCCGCCCATGAACCTCAAACAACTCTATAGCCTGTAAGGTAAATTACAATCCTTTCACCGATTTATTTCTCAACTCTCAGACCATTGTCAACCATTTCATCATCTGCTTAGGAAGGAAGTCTCTTTCAAATGGGATGATGACTGCCACAAAGCTTTTGAGGCCTTAAAACAACACCTTCTCCAACCACTCGTCCTTATCCCACCTAAAGGTGACCAACCTTTTTACCTATACATATAAGCTATCGATCACTCTTTGGGAGCCATGCTCTCTCATCATGATGAACAACATAGGGGCAAACAATTTATTATATAAGCCATACCCTTCTAGACTATGAAACCCAATACACTCACCTTGAAACAATATGCTTAGCCTTTGTTTTTGTTGCCACCAAACTCCACCATTACCTACTCAACCACAAAACCTATGTTGTGACCAACACCGACCTTTTACACATCATGTACGCTAAACCTTATCAAAATTAGTGCACTGCACGATGGCTTATGCTTTTAGCTGATCTTGACCTTGAATTCATCCACCAAAAGTCCATTAAGGTCCAGGATATTGCTGACTAATTGGCTAACACACTTATTGCCAGGGACTAACCCTCAAACTTTGATTTCCCTGACGAATCCATTGCTCACCTCTCTTTGGATGACGACTCTTACCAAATGACCTTATTCTTTGATGGTTCCAAATGTTAGCGTGGGGGTGGTGTAGGCATTATCCCCATTCCTCTTGAGTGTGAACCCATGCCCTTATCATTTAAACTTGACTTTGGATGCACTAACAATATCACTGAATACGAAGCACTCGTATTGGGTCTTATGACTACCTATGCCTTAGACATTAAGTCCATTAATATCTTTGGTGATTCTCAACTGGTAGTAAACCAAGTCAATGGTGTTTATCAATGTCATAATGAAATACTTCAAGAATAAAAATGCTATGTCGACATCACATTGACTACCTTTGACTGCTATAAAATTCAAACCATTCCGTGATCCACCAATAAATTCACAGATACCATGGCCTGCCTTGCTTCTCAAATACCTACTTCACCTAATAATTAAAACATCTTTGTTACCATAAAACACATATCGAGACCTTCTTATCAATCTCTTTGTATCAACCTCGTCCAAACTACCTCACTGAAAACACACGATCTTTGGTATAAGAAGCTTACAGATTACCTTTCCCTTTCTATATTACCTCCTGATCTCACACGTAATGGATAGCACGCCTTTCTCAAAAAGGCCTCTCATTATGTCATCATGGGTGGCCTTCTCTATAAATGAGGCTTTGACGGTATTATCTTACGATGCCTCACCAACACTGAAATCCCTTATACCATTAAAGAAGTTCACGATGGCATATGTGGAGGTCACTTCAGTGGCCCTGCTATTGCTAAGCGTATTCTTTGCCTAGGATATTACTAGCCGACCCTTAATCATGATTGTTGTGACTATGTCAAACATTGCATGAAATGTCAACAAAATTCCAACCTTCATCATACACCCAGTCATGCCTTACAGGTCGCTTGTGACCTTTGGCCCTTCTCTCAATGGGGTTTGGATCTTGTTGGAGAAATCAATCCTCATTCTTCCCAATGCCATCAATGGATCATAACTGCTACCGAATACTACACAAAATGGGTAGAAGCCATACCACTTATCTCCATGAAATCTGAGAAAATATGTGATTTTATTAACCATCACATCATTTGTCACTTCGGTGTCCCTCATCGCCTCATCACTGACAATGGAAACAATTAAAAAACAACACTACAAAAACTTGGTGACGCCTTCAACATTCAATTTAGTTTCTCCTCACCTTATTACCCACAAACCAATAGCCAAGCTGAATCCACTAACAAAACCCTCAATAAAATTCTCATGAAAGTGGTTGATGATATTGGGAAGGATTGGCAAACACACATTCCTTTTGCTCTATGGGCATACCGTACTAGTATTCACACTACTATTACAGCTACACCCTTTTCATTGGTCTATGGTACCGAGGTTGTTTTGCCTTTCGAAGTCCAGATCCCCTCACTTCGCATTTTTCTCCATGACATGCTTACTGATGATGAATTTTGTCAGGATCACTTAGCACAACTGGAGTTATTAGAAGAACGTCATCTTAACACTCTGGATCACCTCCAAGTCTATCAAAAACGCATCAAGTGTGCCTATGAAAAACATGTTCATGAACGTACCTTCCAAGTTGGTGACCTTGTTTTGAAAGAAAATCAACACGTAACAAAAGTAGAGAAAAGCAAATGGGAAAAATTTTCTCCTAATTGGCTTGGACCATACATTGTAACTTATATGTATGGATCAGGTGCCTATCGTTTGTCCTCGCTTGAGGGTAAACCCGAACCTGAGCCCCTTAATGCATTACATCTTCAACCCTTCTACTATTGACCTCTAGTCCTACATCACTATTTATTTGGTTCATGCTCATCCCTTGAGCGCCATTTAACTTTTCCATATCTCATCTTCAACGAATACACAAGGATCATGTGACTACCCGTCACCCTTTTGCCTGTTCTTAAATATGTGCACCACTGCTATGCACATGGCATGATTATCATGGATACTTTTCATCTTCTTTTTAGATGAGATCCCATGGTCATTCACCTTTGCCTTCTATACAAGAACCACATGCTTTGTTATAGTCACGTCCATGAATTAAAATCCAAAAAAACAAAACAAACAAGATGACTCCCTAAGAAGGATATCTTCCAAAATAAGGGATCCACTCCTTGAGTCAAACTTCCAATATAAAAGATGAATCCCTCAAAAGGAAATCTTCCAACTTTAATTATCGCTATAAGTAGACTGCTCCCTCGAAGGAAAGCTATAAAAAGCTCACAATTCTCTACATAGTTTTTCCACAGTGAAGACTATGTTCTTAAAAATCAAAATTTAGAAGCTTCCTGCATCGATCAGCTTTGTGAAGACCTCAAGGAGCCATGTATTCATCCCATATAGACTTCCCACATTGATCAGTCTATCTAAAAAAAATAAAAATCTTTTTCATCATGGACTTGCCTATTGTGATCTTGGCTCTATTGCCCAAGGCATTCTACTTCCCATTTTATGACCCAATAAGCTACACCTCATTACCCATCATCTTTTCACCTCATACTTCCTCAAGGGACCCACTGCACCTACGATATTTGGTGATTCTGTGACTATTCGGTACTCTTGGAGTAATCAATCATGTAATGTCTTTCGGGTCTTACGTTATTTGGCCTCTCTAAAGATGTGTTTCATACATTTTGATCCTTGCCAATTGGGTGGATTTCTTGCCCCCTCTTACCCCACCTTCATCAACCTTAAATCACCCATACCTATCTACCTATATTCTATAGAACAAGATTCAGTCTATCACAGAAAAATAACACAATAATAATTCTCATATTTCTTCTTAATTTCATCATGCTAATACAATGGCTATTTTATAGCCGGGAATGTTGTTGAACAACTTCCTATAAAATAGGAAGTATACAAAACAATAACCTACCCGTACCAATATATTGTTATACATTTGTTATAACAATATATCAACAAACATACTAACCAATTATAATTGTTATTGTTGTTTTATATAACAACTAATAACAATTTATTAACACATACTTATAACATAATAATTACTTCATGTAATTATTATTTACTAATGGAGCACTAATTAAATATTTCCTAACATTCCCTCCCTTAGTGCGAATATGGGGAAAACCTACCTTTGTACTTGCACCTACTCATGATCTGTTGATTTTCACAGGATGATCACAAACCTCAGAGATGGTTTTACAAAAAGTTGACCAAAAACCGAGAATGGTGGTTTTGCAATTGGTTTACCACAAACCACAAAGTGATGGTTTTGCAAATGGATTACCAACAACCAAGAATGGTGGTTTTGCTATTGGTTTACCACAAACCACAAATGAAGGTTTTCAATTGGTTTACCTACAACCACATCATGATGTGCCAAGTACTATCATCAACCCTCATCACATTTCATTGTAGGAAATAACATAGGAAATTCTCCTGACATCTGTTGCTCATACATACATAGAAAAAGTAGACATACTGGAAATAGAACATTGGAATCATGTTCCCCCCCTCAATGTGAAATTTTCACTTCTTGAAAACAAGATCACTGCAAACTAAGGCACACCACACTGGAAGCATTAAAATCAAACTGCACACACACATGTCACCAAAACTGATATGCGGCCCCGTCATTGGCAACTAACGAGAGGTCGCTGAATGACCTCCAACCTCCGATGCCTCCTGCCTCTAGTTTCATGCTGCTAGCTCAGCTGGATTTGATCATGGAGCTCAAATGGATATCAAAGGATGTCAGATTCCACCGATAGTGCATCCAGTTGAAATGCAGGCAACATTTTTTATTTTTTTATGTTTTTATAATTTTTTTTTGGACTTTTGACAAAAACACTTTTTTTACAATGGCATTGACCGACAATACACTTTATTTTGACTTTGACACTATTGTACTTAAGATGACCAAACTACTCTAACTAATAACAAACAATTTAAATAAATAAATATAGCTTTTCGCTATTCGACATCACTACAATATTGACACGAATAATAAATTTGACAAACTTATTAAAAGAGAACTTATTGAATATCTGAAATTATATAACCTAAAACCTAGACACATAAATGACCATTATATTTTGACTCTTTACCCCACATAAACCAAATCGACCATGAATTTTACTTTATATCAAAACCTATAATACAAACTTACAAACTCTAATTTAAAGCGAAATTGCTAACCGTAATGGTGTAAAAACTTTTTGATGGAAGAGTAAATATAGTCGATGAAGATCTAAGAACAATAATTTCACCAGGACGAAGGACGAGAATGCAAGTGGCAAATACAACAGAGTTCGATTTGATCCACTCTAATGGTCCTGAGATCCTTCGAAGCTGAGCCATGAGCTGATCTGTCAACATGCCATCCACTACGTATGCCATAGGTCTTTTCATGCTACACGTTCACAGCCAGATAATTTGTAACAGAAGCCAGTGAAACTTGATATCAATCAAATAAGCATGCAGATCAAAATGGCTGAAGGATGTAAATGCCACGTGGATGCTAGTCCAATGGAAGAAATGGAGAGGACTATAATGTGTGTGCAGGTAGGAGAATGGCAGACTGTAATGTGTATGCAGGTTCGCCAATATTTAAATGCTTGAATCGATTACCACAGCATTTAAAACTAACATATATAATCAAACCATGGATAGATATATCTGCAAATTAAAATGCCTATTGCAGAATGGATCGATCTGCGGATCTTCTACAATGCGGAGAGTATAATACTCATGTGAAATTCTTTCCACAGTCGAATTCAAGGAAAATAATGGATGTAAAATATTGCACAAAAACAAATATTTAAAGCATGGAGTTGATCAAACGTAGGTGTAAGACCGTGATCTATATCAGTGTGACCTGGATGGAGAGACTACACATTTTGATGTTGCTTCTCTCGAGCCACAGAATTTTCTGCTTCTCCTCAGTGTGTATGTTCAGGACACATAAAATATAGCATGCACAAGGAGCTACCAATTCCTTCAGCGAACTAGGGTTTAAAGAGCCCGCTATAATAGTTTTTCCATGCACAGGGACAAATGCAGCTGTCCCTCATTATCCTTAGAATTCCATTACAAAGGATCAAATATTACTCTGATACCAAATATAGAACAAGATTCAGTCTATCACAGCAAAATAACACAATAATAATTCTCATATTTCTTCTTAATTTCATCATGCTAATACAATGGCTATTATATAGCCAAGAATGTTGTTGAACAACTTCCTATAAAATAGGAAGTATACAAAACAATAACCTACCCGTACCAATATATTGTTATACATTTGTTATAACAATATATCAACAAACATACTAACCAATTATAATTGTTATTGTTGTTTTATATAACAACTAATAACAATTTATTAACACATACTTATAACATAATAATTACTTCATGTAATTATTATTTACTAATGGAGCACTAATTAAATATTTCCTAACATATTCCACCTCACTTAATTGATCTTGACCTCATCATACTTATGACCTTGAACCCAACCTAACTATCAACCTCCCTACCTTTTCTTTGATCTTATCATATTCTTCCCTAGCTTATGGGAGAACTACATCGGTCTGAGGTCCCTTTTCACTGGGACTATGTAGGCAGCACTTCTAGGTCATGGGGCCCTAGAAGGTTAGCTTGACCACTCTTTACCCTAATCATTTTCCTCACCCTTACCTACTTTCCTGTTCATCTCAAAAACCTCGACATTTGAACCATATCCCACATACCTTTGATCACTTATATTATTTCACATTCTCAACATTTTTCACATTTTACACTATCTCATGCATTTACATTACCATTTGTTACCAAAATACTGAAATAAACATCCATGCCTATCACCTGAATCCATCCATGCCTAAACTGACCTAACTCCATCCATGCCTAAACCAACCTGACTCAATCCATGCCTAAACCGACTTGACTCCATCCTTGCCTAAACCGACCCGAATCCATCCATGCCTAAATCGACCTGACTCAATCCATGCCTAAATTGACCTGACTCAATCCATGCCTAAACCGATCTGACTGTATCCATGCCTAAACTTACCTAACTCAATCCATGCCTAAACCGACCTGACTCGATCCATGCCTAAACCGACCTGACTCGATCCATGCCTAAACCGACCTAACTTGATCCATGCCTATGACTTGAATCTACCATATAGTAATAAAGTAAAACTCATACACATCACAACAACATCACCTGAATATCATCTATCTCCTCATATATACATGTGTGTATCAATACAATGTACATCCATATCACATAAATGTGTATCTCCAAAATAATCATCATCGGCTCGCAAGCTGCTATCCAATACAAAAATGTCTTCAGCTTGCAGGCCGGTATCATGAACAAAAAAATACATACAAAATCTCTTCGGCTTGTAGGCCGGTATACATCCAAAATCCAAAAATATAAAAATAGGTGACATACTGTCCCTCATCTACCACTAGACGGCCCGACATCTGATGCTGACCCCCATGCACTGCTCAATGTCCTCTACTCTCTCCTTCGGGCTCGCCGGCCACCTACACTCTTGGCACTATACGTGTGTGACTATGTCTACTCACCAAAGACTATCTGTAGTGGTATCATCACACCATCTACTAGTATCTGCAGCTCAGGCTCCTCCTCCTGTACCTGTACTTGAGGCTCTCTCCACTCTACCTTTATCTACGGCTCTGGCCTCTCGGCCTGTACCTGTGGCCCCTGCCCCCCAGCTGTCCCCAACTGACCCTACCTCTGTATGATTCACCATTGGTTGTATGCTACTGTCACCCCTACATCATCTGTGCTACGGTCCACGGGCTCCTCCTCCTCCCCTATCAACTCTGCTAGATGGGGTGGAGACAAAGGTCTCTCCACCTCATCTCTTATATACCATGGGAAGGGCGGGGGCACATCTTGCACTAAACCAAACTATCACCTCACTCGGTCGATAGGTATCATCTCATGCTCCTTTGCATAGTGTCCCTCTATCCACCTCTATAACTGTAGTCCCTCCAACTCTGTATACATCCCTTTGTAAGAGGGATAGGTCACATAGGGTCTCTAAACTATATCCACACTGGACAGGCTCTCCAGTCTCTTTTTATAATACGCTACGTCGTATGTAGCCCAGGCTCTCTATACACTACCCTCCAGCTCCCATTACCTACAACCAACTCAAATGACTCCTGACTCAAATGCATCTACCTGAGGTAGACCTGTCCATCGTACACACGCAATGTGCTCATAAGCCCAATAGTGTAGAAGGAAAGTGCAACACAGACTATATCTCCATAATTGTTTGTAGGCCCACAACTCTCTATATAACTACACCAAGAAAGCCGGTGCCCAAGAAAAACTGGTATGATCAATCATCATGTCCTAAAGGACACCCATTAGTGACCGTGGGAATCTCCCACCCTTTAAATTTGGTAATGCATAGCACCCGATCACCTCCATCATCAACACTATCAACTGCATCTCCTCAAGATGGGTAGTATATACCTCTCTCTAACTCAAGCTGGCGCCGTGGTAATGCAACTTGCCAACCCTCTCTCAAAATACCTCATCTATACACCCCACCATGACCTCAGATGTCACTGAGTACACCTAGTATCCACTAATCGGTAGTCTCAATATCTTATATATATATCCTCCAGGGTGATGGTCATCTCCCCCGTTGGTAAGTGGAAGGTGTTGGTTGCCGAATCCCATCTCTCGATGAGTGCGACCATCAAACTCTGATCTCTCACAACCCACCCATAATGGTAGATCCTAATCAAGATGACATCATTAATATGGCTCCACTCCTCAAATTTCACATGTCCCTACAGCTCTAGCAATATAAGCGGCTCCCGATCCCTCATCCGCAGCTCATCCATGGCCTGCATCCAACCAACACTATATATTAGTATGCCTGTTCCACATTACCTTGTGTTCACCCCCCAACCACCTATTCTTCCCCACACCCCTCTACCCAAATCCTTAACCAACCCAACCACAACCCATCCCCTCTCTCTTAAACCACACCTTTACATATCTTACCCTACCCATTGACCATCCGTTTCCACTGGCTAACCCATTTTTGCCTATTTCCAGCCACATTTCCTTATTTTCATACCGACTCTGGTTACCCATAACCATCACTAGTAGCCTTTAACCACTATCGGTCACCTATGTCATGATCGATCCCACTTCTACATGACCGACGTCGGCCTACAGGGACCGCCACCAGTCACTGTGATAACGAACAACGCCAAAACCCCCGACTATATTTTTTTCATTTTGACCAAATCAACCCAACTACCCAACCAAAATTACTTACACCTTCCCTACTTCCCTTCCCACTCCTATTGAATTACATTCCAATCTCCCCCACCCCAATTATATCTAATTTATCTCCCAATCCTAAATTCAAAACTTCCCCCCACATTTTTCTTACAACCCATATTTTACCCTACTTAATTAATCAAATCATCAAGAAATGGTGTAGAACTTACCTCATCCTTCTACTGACGCCGTGGCGGTATATTCGGCCGTTGTACGGGTGGACCACCTGACCCCTCTCTGGCCTCTTTCATCCTCCACTGCACAACCACTCCTCTGCCACATGAATCGTGCCACCTGTTCTCTCGGCCCCTCCTCCCACTCACAGACTCTCATCTATGTGGCTCGCCAACCAAGCTCTCTGCTATACTCTCTTGTCCTTTCCCTCTTTTCTCTCTTCTTGTCCTTTTCTACTATTCCATATGCACAAATGAATTTTCAAATGTGGGTTATCCACATTTTATACCCTACCCAACCCAATCGACATCAGTTAACCCTTAACTACTACCGATCTGTTGCCTTAGACTATTGCCATTAGTTACCCTCCACTATCATTAGTTCATTACGACTGATGTCGGTTACCCTACGTACTCATTACCCCCTCATTTTACCTCACTTTCCTTACCTCCCTTTTATTTTGCCATCCTTATACCTACACTAACCACTTTTCCTTCACCTTTGGCCCTCCACCTTCTTCAACCTTTGCATGTCTGTTGTTGACGCTTTATTATTTTACCCCTACCTCGGCCTTACCCATGCTGTGATCTTGATATTTGGACCTAGACCATCGCTAGTGACCTTTGACCTCATGTGTTCGCTATACCTTGCGGCATTGTTACATGTGTTGATTGACCTAATGACCTTACCTAACCTATTTCCGTGACCATTTATCTTGACCCTACCTTTGGTGTGCCAAAACATACCTAAACGTTCCTGCACCTAACCTACGTTGTGTTTCTTAACCTTATCCTATACCTTGGATACCGGATTCACTTCACCCTTGTTTGGATAAACCTATCAAACTTAGACAATGTAAATTTTTCCTGCTCTTCAAGTTGATAGCGTGCTGTAGTTTATACATGTGGGTGCGTTTAACTGCTACTACCTTTGACCTTGACCCATTACCTAGATTTCCTGAGTAGACCTTTCACCCTCTTCCCCTACACCTGTTTACCTTTCCTTCACGTTTACCTTTTATCAAACCACTCACCGCTTCAGTCAGATGCTTCTTCAGTTCCTGGTTTAAGGGGGATAACCTTCACCCTCACATGGACTAACCACACCTTATTTTTGTTAGCATCACTTACCAATACAAGCTACAAAACAAAAAGGGGAAAAATGTAGACACTAAAATTAGGTCACACTCCCCCTTCGTCCTTTGACATATAAGTACCCTTCATCACTTTCACCTAGCCATGGCCCCCTTCACCACACTAGTATTAATTTATTTAATTTAATTAAATTAATGCTTTACCCTCAATATATTTATTATTTAAATATCTTATCTAAATAACATCTACACATATAGGTCACTTAGACACCTCATTAAGCTAACTCACCTTAAGACCTATTCTTAGCAAGTTACCATAACTAACTAAGACTTACCCAAACCCTAAAAATCAATGCCTACACTCCCTCTAACCACATTCCCACATGCTCACAGAAGCTCCCAGTCTAATCCATGGGATAATGACATGAAATCCAAGGAAATCAGGAGGATCTCCCCTAAGTTTGGTAAACCAAGAAAATCCTACCTTGACTGATGTTAGTTTCCCCTAACCGCCGCCAGTTAAGCCAGACTGCCATCGGCTATCCATTTTTAACTCTTGAACTACCTTACTCTCAAGGTTGGAAAAAATTGGGAGAAATTTGACAAGAAATAATGAGAGCTCAAAAAGATAACACATCTTTAGAGAGCTAATCCCAGCAAGAACTCACATCCAAGGAAGGAGATCGAGCATCTTCTCATGCACAGCCATCCCAGCCACCTTTTGAATTATCCAGGAAAAAGAGGAGTGTGCATGCAGCCCATGTAGAAGCTTTTCTTAAGTTGGTAATCACTCGAAACCTTCAAATCCATCATTGACACCTCTATCCATCACACACAAGCCTTCAGGAATGAAATCCAAGTAAGTACAATATCATACTTTCATAGTTATTTCATTTTATCATTGTTTTATCACCTATTGTTTATCTTGCTCCTTATTGACCTTATATGACATTTTTCACCTCCATATACCCATCAAAACCAAAAAAAATCCCACTTCAGCCACCCAATACCTTGTCTCAACCAACCAAAGTCCTTTGTGCAATCACAAAGGAGGCCAAAACCCTGTTCTGTGACATTTCCAAATCTCACAGTAACCGGCGCCGGTTATACCTAACCACAATCGGTCACCCCTGATCGACACCAGTCTCTGTATTTACCTACACATCCTAGAACAAAGACCTACCCACCTAATTTCATCTCACCCTCATTCACCGGTGACCTATTCAAGACATTTATCAGACCTGTAGAACCCGAAACCAACCATTTGACCTGCGGATTCTATTCTAGCTTAGCCTGTTAGATTAGATCTGTTTTCTTATTGTGTTTTAAGTGAGATACCTAAATCATTCTAAAATAATAATAGGATTTACCTTTTTTTCAGTATTAATTTATTTAAAATAGTGGATTGACAGCCATCTAGGAAGTACCACACTTCCTAGATCTAGCTCACGTTAGACAGTTCACTGCTTATATGTTTTAATTCTTTCTGGTGGTCTTGCTTTCATTACAGGTAGTTCCTCCTAGCCAAAAGGAAGCTCTCATGGTCAGCTATGGATTTAGAATTCATACACGCGTAACAACCCATAAACTGACATTTGAACAGGTATTCCTCCTATGCCTGTTACCCTATCTATTTCATCAATGATTCAAAGAAACAATCTAAGAAAAATGTGAAATACTAATCTAAAGATGAGAAAGGGGAAGAATTAATGGTTTCTATGCATTTCACCTATTTTTCTACCATTTTTTCTCTAAGACTCCTGGAGATGCGAATATGCACTATTTTTCATCATTTTTTATGAAATTCCTTGTTATTTTTGTTTGCAAGGTGCCATTGAATGGATTTAGAACTTAATTTGTGAGTCTAAGGATTGCTAAGGTTGATATTTTGAAATTGGAATTTCTCAGGCACTTGCATAAACGTGAATTACCAGAGAAGATGGATGTAGGGGAGAGTTGTAGAGGAAAGAATGGGAAAAGGATGAAATGATGGAGGTTTCAGGTGCAAAAGATGAAAAACGTGTTGCCTTGAGAGTGAAAAGGATTACCTGTCAAATCCAGTTGTAGTGAGCCTCTGGAAAATGATTAAAATGGGAATTTTTCACATGACAGAATAAAGAGAATGATTAGAAGGATTGTCAAAAAGATGTGGCATGGCATGCTAGTCATTAGCTGAGGGTCTAGGAAATGTGATCAGTTCATGATTTTTCCAACTGACAACTTTTTACAAATTTGTTAAACGTCACTTTCCGAGACAAATTGGTAACAAGCAAAATTACCTCAAATATTCTTCTTTTTTGGGGGGAAAATTTAGGATGAGTGAGAGATTGAAATGTATAAATGCAATGAGAACACTCTTGCAAAGGATCAGGGGTTGAGTTCTTAAGATAAAATTTTAGAGATCCCATCTTCCTAAGAGACCAATATGAGAAACCTGTTAATTTCCTATGTTTAATATTTTAATCACGTAAATTTGGTTGCAAGTGTACAACCATTGACAATCTCTAAGAATGTTTAAAGAGACTTTCCCCTACTGATGAATCTAATCAATTTCGAGTTATTTTTTGTCAATCTTAGATCAATTTGTGTCTGTTTTATTTCAGAATGTCTGTAAGTAGTTTTTCTTATTCCTATTGCAATCTTGTGTTAAAGTCCCTCTGAATCACATAGGATCTTGTCCCTGTGACAGTTTACTGGAATTTGCAATTTCATTTCAAGAAGAGCTTTCATCCTGTGATGAGATAAATAATTTAAAATTACTTCACTGTCATTTGTTGATAAGTATTGTATGTAATCCTTCAAGTGTATCTTAGGCATGAGGAACCAATGGTATTTGATGTTTTATTTAGTCTTTGGCTTGAGCCTTCATGTTAAATTCTTGGAGATTGTGTGAAACTGTGTAAATATGGGCCTCCATTGATGCACACCTTCTAGTTAAAGGAATATCTTAGCTATTCCGAAGCTTTCTATCGTTTATCTTTCTAATTATTTTGAGGTCTCTCAAAGATTTTAGTTATCGATATCGGATGATGAAACTATTAGCAAGTAAAAAATGTCATATAGTTCCAACCACACTATACATCTATATTATTTCATACCTTAAATACTAGATAATAAATCCTATTTCTTTTAATAGATCAGATATGTTAATACAGGCATTCAACAATATCCTTCATCTAACCTCAGCGCTGCTTAGGAATATATTACCATTCTTTAGAAGTAGACAACTCATGAGAGTTAAATTATGGTGAATTGATCATATTTTGTCAGGGTATCACCCTTTCAAATTTGTGCAAAGTAAGGATATATTCATTCTCCTTCATATGAAAGAGGTTACAAAATGGGTCACTCTCACCTTGGTCGAAAGGCATGAACTTTCCTAAATTCTAGTACAGAATAGATCAAATCCTTAATAAGGTCATATCCATTTCATTAGATGCCCGAGTGAAAAAGAGTCAGATGGACAAATCGGGACTCCCCATGGATACCAAAATGACTCATAATATGATCTGTTCTGAATCTCTCCACTGTCTCTGTTAAATCTTTGATGTTTCATAGGCTTGCAAGGGAGAATCAATCGTGGATCAAACCAACACCAGATTGGTCCCACTTTTGGGGAACAAATCTATACACATAGACCCTGGAAATGTTTTTTACACTAAGTTTAGATACGTTGTTCAATGAACGTCACATGTCTAGATTTGTAGAATTGAGTAAATTTAAAAGCTTCTACATGTAATATTTTAGATTTTAGTTTTTACACTAATTCTACATCATCAATGTTAACATCATCATAGATGAGGTCCATGTTTGTGAAGCTTTGCATGAATTTAGTAGTTACAAGATTCTAACTTGTAGACCTATTTCTAGTTGAATTGGTTTTTTACAACTAAGTGAAACAGTGTTAGTGAAAAATCATCTAGCACCCCCAAAATGACCTATGGATTTGCTTTTCTAAGGCAAATTCATTTGTTGTGATTACACAACATTGAGATCTTTCCCAAAGTGTGGGACCTTTACAAATAGGAAAGCTCTCCAGAGAAGGTTGGTTCCTCTTCCTAAACTACCTGCCACAAGCTATTCCAGTGTAGGCAAGCTAATCTAACCTAATCTAACTTCCAAGGAGACAAGGAGAGGAAGAAAACAAGGAAAAATAGAGCCAACACTAAAACGGTGATACACCAGAGAAGGAAAGTGTTGAATTATCTATCAAAACTTGCCATGGAACAAGAAGAGGTGAGCAATGGAAAGGATGGACAAGTGCATCACAGACCAAAGATGGATTTCACATAGAAAATGTTCCAAAACTCCATGAACATAGCTCCAAAACCTTCAATGAATATCCAAACATGCACAAATACCTGCAATGAAGAGAGGTAAGAAGAAAACAACCAAAAATGAGCAAGGATGGACAAATGCATCACAAAACATATTTTTTATTGCTCCAGAAGTTTACACAGTGCATCATTTCACGGGTAAGAGGAAAAAATTCCATTACAGAGTAGGGGAGGAGGTTCAAACTCCATTTTTGACCTTGGGGAAGAAAAGAAGGGAGAGGCAGAGAAGAAAGGATGAACAACAACTCTGAAAAATGATGCCTCAAATTACATTATATAGCAAAATGTGAGAAGGGAAGGGAAAAAATGTGGGAATCAATTTGAAACTCCAACCACTTTTCAAAATGCATTTTAATTCTAGCATTTGTTGATGGGATTTATGAGAAATCTCATATTTCCATGCATCTACTTTGCAGAGCAAAGAAAATGACCCATACTTCATTAAATCTGGTGGTTGGAACTGGGCATTTTTACGTTCTTTTCCATCCCAAAATGCACGTTTTGCAAAATTTCTCCCATCAAATCTCCATCAAAATATCAAAATTGATGGGTTCCATCATGTAGAGGATTTCAATATATTTCCAATGACACCAAAATCATGAAAAAATGAGCTCTGGTTTGAAAGATATGGCCCTCTGAAGATTTAGGGAAAAACTAGTAAAAAAACAGAGTCAAAATTGAGGTCGGCGTGAGGTCAAACTTTAAATTTTTCCCTTTTGGAAAAATTCCCAAAAATCTCCATGGCCCCTCAGGTCCAAGCATGACATGTGCATCACCTTCTGGATGATCACTGCAGCTTCAAAACAATCATTTTTCCCTCTTTTTTTCGTGAAATTGGAAAATTTTCCAAAAATCCTCTATGGCCCTACTCCGCTCCTGAGACAGTGTGGCATCTTCTGATTTGTTGTGGAGATGCGGTTCTATTTTTGCCTTTTTTATTTTCACCACTTTGGCAAAAATTTCCAAATCCTCCAGACACCCCAATCCCACTGCTGACTGAATGGACACGTGGCACCTTATGATTGGTGTGGAACCTCAAATAATCCTTCCATTTTCATGTGCAGGCCTTTCAGAGCCAAAATTCTGTTGATTTTAACCCTTCTACCCAAAAGGCTAAGTGGAAAAATTTTTTCCTTGGCCTCGCGAATGCCTCCGTTCCCAACCGGGCATGTGGGATAAAATTTGACTTTGAGAATTTTGACAAAAAATTCCTAAGTGCTAAAAGTTTCCCTTCACTCCACCTGGCCTGAGATCCCTTGGCAAAAATTCTCTCCTTACCTCCGATGCGGCCTGCACCTAGGGAAAATTTCCCCTCTAAACTCCACCGAGCCATAACTCAAAAATACAAGGAGTTAGGAGGACTTCTTTACCTTTCTAGAAAGGGGAAGAAAAATCCTATCTGATGAAGTCATTTCGAAATATCTTTGAGTTCCTGACAATGTGTGAAAATTTGATAGTTGAAGCACAAGGAAGGAAAGAATGAAGGCAAGTTAGCCAAAATAAGCAGAGGCTCATTTTGGATAACAATTTTGGTTTAGAGGGGTCATCTTCCTACTAGATGAAGCATGGCCCATCCATTGGGCATGGAGTCAAGCCTGATAACCAATTCTAATTTGAACTATGAAAATCTGACCTCTGAGCCACTTGGAAACCCACTAAAAATTGGAGTTGATCTTCACCAAAATGCCACTGAAATGAACCATGCAAGAGCAACCAGAACAACACCAAACAACTATGTACAAAATTGGAAATCATACATGCTCCAAATGGAACATGTAGAGTGTGCACAAGCACTTCTTCTGCTGAAAGCAAACCTACCTACTCTACTCTAACTGGAAGCAAAGGTGGGCTAAACAATACCCTGCAACTGGTTGTGCAAAATAGCTTCCTTTCTTCAAAATAGGCAGCCATGCAATTGATTTGGAGTTGACCATGGCTGTTAGGATGAGTGGAAAATCAACAAGAAGCTGGTCTTCTACCCAAATTAGCAAGGTGTCAACTGAAAACAAATCCAAATACCTCTTTTAGTTGCTCTACATTTTGATTAAAGAGGTATTGCAGTTGATCCTTTGTACTTTGTAGCTCATCCTCATGTTTAGAAGAAAGCATGACTTGTGGAAACTTCTCCCTTAGCTCCAATGAAGCCAGGTACCTTATTGGGCACAGGTATGATCCTTTTAGATGTGCCCATCTCTCTAAAATTTTCAACTCCAAAAATGGATTCCTCTTGTAGACCTTCTTGGATGGATGGTGTGGTAGAAATGGTGGAAGCTCTTCTGTTGCTCTTTCTCTTCCTCTTCTAGTTAAGAACAAGGAAGATTAAAATCTTCCAACCTTGATTACAGGGAGCTTTTATAAGAATGTACGCTGCTGCAATTGAAAGTTCTCCTTCATGATAATAGGTTCTTGTGTTTGAAAGATGAATGAAGAGGGAGAAAATGGTGTGATTTCAACTAGTTCTTTCTCCATCAAAACAATCCTCCAAATCTGATAGATAAACTGCCTCACTTACTGTCCTGCTACGAATGTTCAACCTCTTCCATGGTGTTATTTTGATCTGCAACTTGATCACCATGGTTATCTTCATTCTCAAAGATGAATTTTGAAAGATCAAACCCTTCTTCAACATTGGAGATTGAAGAGAATGAAGTAGAAGAAAGAACTAAAGGTTCTTCTATAGCCTGTTTTGTGTTCAAAGCTCTTGGGTCTACATTTTTCTCCTCCACGGCTAGAATGTGCTCCTCTTCATTTGGATTGGGAGTAGTTTCTCCTTCCTTTTCCCATGAAGTACATGGAAGATTTAAATCTTCCAATCTTGATTCCAAAAGGCTGTTACAAAACACAGGACTGTTGTTTTTCAATGTTCTCCTTTGTGGCAGTAGGCTCTTGATGTTGGAGAACGAATGGTGAAAAATAAAATGTTGTAATTTCAGTTGGCTCCTCATCAAAACATTTTTCTAAGGTTTGATATACAATGAAACTCTTCGTTATCCTGCTACGACAAAGATTTTCCCTCTTGCATGGTGACCTTGAAATCTACATTTTCTTCACCATGTATAACTTCATTTTCAAAGATGAAACTTGTCAATTCGAACTCATCCAAAAAATAAATTTTTTGGAGAGATGAAGTGGGAGAGAAACATGAAATTTCTTGTGCCTCTTGCTCACAATTTGAAATTTTTTTGTTCACCTCCATAATGGCTTCATCAATCAAATCGGCCCCTTCAAATGAAAGCAAAAATGTATCGATAATGCTTCCTTCTTCTAATGGATTCAAACATGGGTTTAATGTCTTCCATTTTCTCCTATTCGATGGGTTTTGGAGCTGTTTTTTCCTCCTCCATAATGACTAATTTTTCATTGCAAATTGGATAAACATTTTATTTGGGAAAAGTGCCAACATGGACACCCAACTCATCACCAACAAACTATTAATTCTTTTCCTCTTGTTCTTGTTCTTCTTCTCCTGCAAACTCAGCCTCAACTACCACTATTTCCATAACTCCAACTTCCTCTTCTAGCTTCACCATCAAGGGGATTTTCGTAATCCAAATTTGAGAGCCCAAATCTTCAGATTGTCTATTATTTCTTTTTCTGTTGAGCTCCTCTTCTTGCTGTTCTCCTTGACTGGTTTTCTGATTTTCATTCTTCCCAACATGGATTTGGGAATGCAAGAGGATGGATGGGTTATGGTTCAATTGATTTTTCAATTATTTGTGGTGGTGGAGGAGGTAGAACCTCTTTTTTCTTTGGAGGGAATGGTTTTTTGGAAGGGAAACGAGTAGAGAAATCGAGGTGGGATGGAAGACTAGGAGATGGAGAAATGGAATTAATAGTTGGGGCAACATTGGATGGATTTGGAACTTGGCATTCAAAAGGAGATGGTGCTGCTTGAGGAGTGGAAAGAGAAGAACAAGATGATGGTGTGAACTTACCCATTGACAATGCTTCCTGGCACCAAGTTTATAGGCCTCTATCTCTGCTATCCATTGTGCATGTTGGGACAGAATCTCAATCATGAAGTCCAACTTCTCCTGAGGGCTGAAGTGTCTTGGAAAAGGGCCTCCCCATGGACAAGGTGCTCTAAAACTAATTCTAAAAGCCTTCATTTGTGCTTGATCCCGTGATTGCACCATGCTAACCTCCATTTTTTTTATTTTCTCCAAGAAATCTGCATTTTCTTCTTGATTGCCCTCATCAATATGCATATCCTTGTACTTAACATGCTTCATAGCTAGAATCATTTTGGCCTTGCTCATATGGATATGCATACTAATTTTGAATTTTATCAAAATGCTGATCTGGAGGATTTGGAAAACATGTTGGAGGTGGGAAACATTGTTGCTATTGTAAATGCAAATTCCATGGGTGAAAT
This sequence comes from Taxus chinensis, assembly GCA_019776745.2. Classification (NCBI taxonomy): domain Eukaryota; kingdom Viridiplantae; phylum Streptophyta; class Pinopsida; order Cupressales; family Taxaceae; genus Taxus; species Taxus chinensis. The sequence goes on from CM034150.1 coordinate 883,524,147, forward strand.
GAGGTCATGATTGCACAACCTCATGGAATGGAAAAGAGTGAAAGGAATGGAAGGAAAAATGAATGAAATAGGAAATAAAATGAATCGAAAGGAAGGTCTGTAACTTCAGAGATGGTTTGTTGATTAGATAGAATCACCAGGTGTGTTTTGTAATTACCTCCAAAGGCTAAAACCTTAAGAGGAATACATCAACCTATAAAATATCGGGTATTGCCAAAACTGTTAGTGCAAATTCAAAACACCAATAAAATGACCTATGGATCTACTTTTCTAAGGCAAAGTCATTTGGTGTGAATGCACAACGCCGAGCTTTCCCAAAGTGTGGGACCTTTAAAAATAGGGAAAGCTCTCTAGAGAAGGTTGGTTCCTCTTCTTGAACTACCTACCACAAGCTATTCCAGTGCCAGGAAAGCTAATCTAATCGTAATCTAACTTCCAAGGAGATAAGGAGAGGAAGAAACAATGAAAAACATAGCCTACACTAAAACAATGATACACTAGACAAGGAAGATGTTGAACATCTATAAAAACTGCCATGGAAACAAAGAGAGGTGAGCAACGGAAAGGATGGACAAGTGCATCACAGATCCAAGGATAGATTTCACACAAAAAATGTTACAAAACTCCATGAACACAACTCCAAAACCTGTAATGAACATCCAAACATGGACAAATACCTGCAATGAAGAGAGGTAAGAAGAAAACAAGCAAAAATGAGTAAGGATGGACAAAATTCATCACAAAACATGTTTTTTAATTGCTCCATAAGTTTACACAAAACATCATTTCATGGGTAAGAGGAAAAAATACCATTACAAAGTAGAAAGAATGAACAACCTTTTACAAATGAGCCAAAACTTGCTTTTAACCATTGAACAAAATGAAAGAAATGTGGAAAATGTGGAAAACGTGAGAAAATCAATTTGAAACTCCAACCACTAAAAATTCCCTTCAAATCTCACCTACAAAGTGATGGGCTTCAAGAACAAAACCATACACAAAATTACATTTCTCTACAGAGTAAGAAAGAGGCCCATACTTCATTAATTTTGGTAGTTGGGGGTGTTTTCTATATTTTTTACATGCCAGAGACACTTTCCTATTTTTTCTCCACAAATATCCATAAAAAAAAAATTGAACCATCCATCATGTAGAGGATTTCAATATCTTTCCAATGATATAAAAAATCGAGAAAATTTGAGCTCAGGATCGAAAGTTATGCCCCTATGAAGATTTAGGGAAAAACGACAAAATTAGGGCAAAATTCTGGTCGGTGGGCCAAAATTTGAGCATTTCCCTTTTTTCTGTAAAATTTCCCAAAATTCCCCATGCCCTACCACTCTGAGACATGTGGCATTTCCTAGTTCGTTGGTGGAATCACCGGCTCAAACTTCACCTTTTTCCTTTTGATTTCACCTTGGGAAAATTTCCCAAACTTACCCCCCTCCCCGATCTCCTAGTGACATGTTTCAACTTCTAGTTCGGTGCAGAAGTGCGGCCCAACATTTTCCTTTTGTGTTTTTCACCACTTTAGTGAATTTCACCAAATCCTTCCACCACCTCGACTCTCGCCACTGACTGGACACATGGCACATCATCATTCAATACAGGGGCCTTTTGTAAATTTTCTCCATCCTCCTCCATGGGCCCGCACACTGATTTTTTATTTTGCGCCTCCGCCAACCTTCTTGGAAAATTTTCCAACTTCATTCTTCTGGCCTAACCTCCATTGCCACATGGTACTATTTCATTGGATGCAAGCCTGTCTAGGGAAAATTTCCCCTCTAAACTCTGCGAGCCATAACTCAAAAACCACAAGGAGTTAGGAGGACTTCTTTACCTTTCTAGAAAGGGGAAGAAAAATACTATCTAATGAAGCTATTTCCAAAAACCTTTGAGTTCCTGAAATGTGTAAAATTTTAGAATTAAGCACAAGGAAGGAAAGAATGAAGGCAAGTTAGCCAAAATGAGCAGGGGGCTCATTTTGGATAACAACTCCTTAGTGGCGACTTCATTTTGAATTAAATTTCTATAAATGCTATTGTATTAACCTCTTTCAATTGAAATTTATCATTAATCTCTACAAATATGGAAGTAAAATTATTTTTATTCATTAAATACCATGCTAGAAGGTTGTTTCCAGAGGTGCGAAAGATAAATTTAGAGGGAAGAATAATCTGGAAAGTTGTTGGAAATCAAGAATCAAGAAAAGAGTTATCAATTGTGGAAACTGATCAGCCTGTCATCAAATATTGCCATACTTCCTCAAGTGATTTTGAATTAGGTAGTATTTTTGTGGATATGAATTCTCTAACTAGAGAGGGTCCTTGATTTTTTATTTGAGAAGTTTGAGTCTTATTCCATCCCTGTGATTTCCAAAGCTGATAGGATCTTCCAGGAAACAGAGTTTTTGGAGAACATTCATTCATAGAATTGCATTCCTATGCCCCATAGACCCCTCACTCCCCATCATTTTGTTTCTCCTATAATATCATGTCCCCAAAACAATATGTCCCAGTCCCCACCTACATCTCCATTTGTTCTCAACACTTTTGGTCCAATAGATTGTAGAGGTATGGCCAGATATCCAAATGTTGTGCGCCAAGATGTTAGAAATAGACTGCCCTAAATTTCAAGGAAATAATACAAGTACTAGGGATCAACACTTAAATCTATTTTTCAATATGATGGAAGAATTTGAGATTGAATTTCAGGATGTGTACATATTTTTTTTTATTCATACTCTAGAGGAGGATGCATAGGATTGGTATAAATCTTTGCCAAAAAACTCCATTGATTCATGGAAAAGAAATGAAGAATTATTTTATATTGTTAGTATGGATATAAAATATACCCTAGGTTTCTCTTATCAAAATTTCAAAATATCAAGAAGAATCATAATGATTTTGTTCATGACTTCAATACTCGGTTCAATAAGACCCTGAATAGGCTACATATACTCCTGAGACCAAGTGATGTTTCCTACTTGATAAAGCACTCTGATGCTTTTGATAAGAAGGTTTCCTATTATTTAAGGGATAAGAACCCAACAAAATTAATGAATACCTTCACCATGGTTGTGCAGATTGAAAATAACATCAAGGCAGTTGGTAAACCTCCTAAGAGAGAAGGCATAAAGATAATCAATTCAGAGAAGCCTCAGTCAAGTAAAGTTGTGGATCTAGAGGAGGTTGTAAAAAATTTGGCTGGAGCTGTTAAGGAAATATCCTACAAAATGATAGAGTAGATAAGGGGATTAGACAAGGTTCCCAAGGTCATCATAAAGCACAAGGTCAAGAAATATTTGCAAATCATCCTAAAGGTGATCAAGGATCTGATGACAGAGGAAAAGGACTCATGGGATCAAGAAATAGACAACCCCAACCCAGGGAAAACAAATTGGTGCTGATCTTTTGACTTCCTGTGTTTCTACTATGGCAGAAGCCAATGAAATTGAGTGGTATTTCAGATGTTTCTTTCCACATGCCCCATGTGATGAAGACAAAGAAGTTGAGGAAGCTAATCATGACACTGATGATGATGTGTGCATGATGGGGTGCTCTACAAGCTCACAACAAGGAGCAACTTCAACTAAATTAATCAGTGCCAAAAATGTTGTAGATTTATGGGATTGCATCTACCAAGTATTACCCCCTCCTCCCTCTCATACGTTTGAAATAGATATGGTACAAGATTTTGAATTACCTAGTAATGAATTTTAATACTCACGGGCATTAATGATTAAAAAGTGTGATGGAGGAATCCCTTTAGAGGAGGATAGGAATTTGTTAATGAATGTTGTAGTTGGCCATGAAAAGGAGTATATCACTAGGAGCTAAATTTCTCAAAAGGGAAGGGCCTCAGGCCAAAGAAAACAATCTAGTTCTCACCAATTATCTAAAAAATAAACTCCTAAGAAAGATACATCTGGTAAAGGCCTTGTTTCCCCAAACAAAATTGGTATCCTTGCCCATGCTTAGACTATAAAAAATCTTGTGCCATCAAATGAGTTTGTTAGTATTCCTCTAAACACTGCCTTCGCCCAAATACGTTCCTTATGACATTACCATCAAGTCTTGAGTCAGATCAATATTTCTTTTCTAATTGTTGATCTTCTTAGGATTTCTGAGAAAAAGGAAAGAGACTTTACGTATTTGGGATTGAAAGAAGAAAATACTACCCAAGGCAAAAATGTAAACAATGTTGAGAATCCCCCTACAATTACAAAGTTGGAAAAATCCCAATTATTAGAAGAACTGGATGAGCCACCTAAAGTATATTTGGGAACATCCTTGGTTGAGTTCCAACTGCATGTAGATCCAATTTTTCACTACTTTGATTATTGGGGACAAGTTATTACACAACTGCATGTTTGATTTTGGAGCATCATGCAATGTTATGCCTCTTGAGGTCATGAATGAATTAGATATCAAAGTGACATCAGCTTATGGGAAGTGCACTATCATGGATTCTAGAGAGGTACCATTGGTTGGATGTGTCAAGGGTTTGATTGTGTAACTTACAGAATACCCAGGCAAGAACTTAAAACTAGATGTTCTTATTATTGACTGCCCTACCAAATGGAGAATGTTGTTATCAAGAAAATTGGCTACTAGTGTGGGTGGGAGTGTGCAAATGGATGTATTTTTCCCACTATACCTATTGAGGGCAGCCTTGTAAAGTTGTATGGTTAAAAGAAGATGCTACATCTCATTGAGGATCCCAATAATACTTCCTATGAAGTGTTATACACAGACATTGAGTAGTGCAAGTCTCTTAAACATGTAGGTTCTCTTTATACTTTGTTGTATGATGGGGCTTGCTCTAAATTTGGAAATGGTGTTGGTATTGTTCTAATATCTCCAGCCCAGGAAGAGTTTGTTTTCTCTATTAAACTCAACTTTGAGTGCAATTAACAATATTCTAGAATATGAAGCACTGTTATTGGGTTTAAGAATTGCTTGGAAATATGGTGTTATAGACATCATATTGTTAAAAGGTTAGAAAATTGTATGCAACAAAAAATTAGAGAAAGAAGCAGTATAAGAATGTAGTCTAGGATTTTAATGAAATGTTTGACTCCTTTAACATAATACATCATGGTAGGAAGTACAATACTCTAGCAGACAAATTGGCTGTAATGGGGTCTAGATTTGATAATTGTGTTGTATCCCCCTATTGTGAGTATATTATTGAGATATTAAATATGCCATATATCCCTAACAATGTTAAGCACTAGCAAGTGTTTGAAGATGATGCCCAGGTGAAAAAGTTATTGTAGAAGCAAGGATAATTTTCTGATCAACGTATAGATTGGGAGCCAATGGTTTGTGTGGCTTATGGAAAAGAGACTTTATTTGGCAAAAACATCATTCAGTTGAAGATTAATACTATTCCCAGAGGTTTGGTAGCACTTGAATCAAACTTCGATAATGTTGATTGCATTATCAACAGACACATGTCAGCCTCAAGGAATATTGAAGAGCATGACCTAGCATAAAGGATAAACCATGTAAGATTTGATTAGGTAGAAAATCTGAGCAAGGAAGAAAAGCAATCCTATGTCCAATTGTTAAAGAAATACCAAAACTGCTTAGCATGGTCTTATTCTAAACTGAAAGCATATAGAGAGGATGTTTTCCAGCATGAAATTCCCTTAGAAGCTTGTACCAATCCATTTAGGTAGAAACAAAGGTCGATCAATCCACTCCTTTCCCTGAAGATGCAAGAAGAATTGAAAAAATTGAGGGATGGAGGAATTATATAGCCCACAATGTACTCATCATGGGTTACAAACATGGTACTTATCATAAAGAAGAACAGAGATATAAGGCTATGTGTGGACTTTAGAAAATTGAATAAAGCATCAATGAAAGATAACTACCCTCTGCCAAATATGGACAATATGTTACAATTGGTTACTGGTTCGGAATTGTTATCCACCTTGGATGGTTTTTCTGGATATAATTAGGTAGTTGTGAAAGAATCAGATTGAATCAAGACTACATTTACCACTCCTTGGGGAACATATGTATATGTCAGAATGCCTTTTGGTCTAATGAATGATGGAGCCACTTTCCAAAGAGAAATGTATGTAGCTTTCTCTGGCTATATTAATATTTCATTGTTCTATATCGAGATGATGTCACTGTTTTCTCCAGAAAAAGGATTGACCACCTACAACACTTAGAAAAAATGTAGTTAAGATGTAGGGAGTATTGTATTTTACTAAATCCCAAGAAGTGCCATTTTGGAGTTCAGAAAGTAAAACTTCTTAGACACATTGTGTCAAAGGAAGTGGTCATAATTGATTCTGAGAGGGTAGAAGCCATCACCAAAGTACCTATTCCAAGAACCAAGAAGGGAATTCAATCCTTTTTTGGGAAGATTAATTTTATTAGGATATTTATATCTAACTTTGTTGAACTAACTATCCCAATCACTAACATGCTAAAGAAAGACCAAATTATCAAAATGGGAAAAAGTAGTTGTTCAAACTTTTTCTGGGATCAAAGAAGCATTAAATAATGCCCATGTTTTGGTAGCTAAAGATTATAAGAAGGCTTTCCAAATGTTTTCTTTTTCTTCAGAAAGTACTATTGCATCTGTAGTGTTGCAAAATGATGATGAGGGAGTTGAAAGACTAATTTCCTTTTCAGTAAGGCATTACAGGGAGTTGAGCTAAAATATACTATCATGGAGAAGTAGGCATTTGCTTTGGTAAAAGCAGTAAAGGTCTTCAGGCCATATATTTTGAGTTCCAAAGTCATTGCTTATGTTCCCCACACCATGGTAAAATATACCCTATCAGAAATAGAGGTTTCAAGCTAGAGATGTTGATGGGTAAAAAAATTACAAGAGTATGATATGGATATCCAAAAAAAAAAATTGGTCAGAGGTTTGGGCCTGGAAAAACTTATGGCAGAGAGAAATCTATAGACACTTGAGGTAAATGAGGTTGAAAAAGAAATGTTGAATTTCCTTAAAAAACTGATAAAATTTGAATGGTACAAGGACATAATTTTTTATCTCAAACATATAAAATGCCCTGAGCATTTGAGAAAGAATCAGAAAAGATCACTTAAGTTAGCTTCCCAAAAAATATGTCATTACTAATTTTGGGTTAGCTTGGAAGAACCCTGAGGGAGTTCTCTTAAGATGCATTGTTGAAGATGAAGCCCCTAAGATAATTGTTGATCTCCATGGAGGAGTTTGTGGGGGACATTTTTCTGGAAGAGTTAAAACTCATAAGATCTTAAGGGCTAGTTAATGGTGGCAAACTCTCTTCAAGGATACAACTTTTTTGGTGAGAAGATGTGAAAGTTGCCAACACTTTTCTAGAAGACTAAAAGCTTCAAGATCCCTTCCTTTGCAGCCTGTATCAGTTGAAGCCCCATTTAGGTAATGGGGAATGGATTTCATTGGGGAAATCTCATCCTTCAAGTGCAGGACATAAGTGGATACTAGTGGCCACATATTACTCCACCAAGTGGGTGGAGAAAATCCCCACCAAGAAGGAATCTCACCAAATTGTCATGGATTTTGTCTTGAATCGTATCATTTGCAGATTTGGGGTACCTACCAAAATAGTTGTTAATAACACCATGAGCTTTCGAGCTAAACCTTTGGTGGCTATGTGCCATGAATATGGGATCAATTTGATATATGCTTCTAACTATAATCCCCAAGGAAATGGACAATCAAATTATAGCAATAAGAATCTGTTGAAGATAATTAGAAGAACTTTGGAGTTGAACAAAAGGAAGTGGGGCGAGCAGTTGAAATTTGTTGTTTGGGCTGATCAGATCACTGTTAAGTGAGCTACTTGAAAAATCCAATTTGAGTTGGTGTATGGAACTCAAGATCTGCTGCCCCTGCATATGTAATTTTCTTCTTTTCAATTTCTTAAACAACTAGAAGATCAATAGGTTAGTCCCTATGATGCTCACATAAATCAGATTGTTGAGTTAGATGAAGAAAGAAGGGAATCCCATTAGAGGCATGTGAAATTCAGAGAAAAATTAAAGAATTTGTTTGATAAGAAAGTGACTCCAAGATCTCTCAGTGTGGGAGATCTTGTGCTATTATGGGACAGCAGACACAAGGATAAGGGAAAACATGGAAAGTTTTATGCATTGTGGATGGGCCCTTATTCAATTGACATTCGAATTGGTGAACATACTTTCTTCTTAAAATATTTAGATGGGGAATTACTTGAATTTCCTGTTAATGGTAGGAATTTAAAACATTTCCTTGATTGATTTCTCAGAATCAAGGTATACTCCATTGTATAGTGTATAGTCTTTTGGTTTCTTTTTTCTTTCGTGTTTTTCAGGTCTTGTTTGTCCTGGTCCTTGGTGGCCATTTTTTTGGTTTCTTGGTTCATCCTTGGGGGAGTTGGTTATTATTGTTCTAATCTGTAAGCTTGTTCTTTGACTCTGTCACCCAATGGTTTCTTTTTGGCACTTGGTCTACTATTTATTCTTGTGGCACAGGCAGAGAGTGCCCATCCTCGAGTTAGAGCCAATGTTGGTGCTCAATTTGATCTCGCCCCGTTTTTCCTTGAAATTATTTAGTTTGTGGACTGTCATGTTTTCTATCTCCCTGTATTGATGCATGAAAGCTCGGTCCTTCATTTGGTTTCCATGATTAGTACCTTCCTTTGGTCAAGGATCACTTTAAGTCTAGAATTTGTTTTCCGTTCCTCTGTCCATGTGGAAGAATTTGTAACTTGGGCATAAAATCAAAATTTTTCCCTTCTTTTCATTTTTCTGCAGTCACGTTTTGTTTTCCCTATCAATTTTTGTCCCAATATTTGTGGAAAAATGATTGGATGCAGCTCAAAGGATAAAATTTGGGCCTTATATCATTTCCAATTTCTCTGTCCTTGAAGAAATATTCATTTCTGGGTGTAAATGGTGATTTTCCTGCAATTTACGGTTTGACATGTGTTTTTTTCCCCGTCAAATTTATATCTCAGCACTTGTGGAAATATGGCCCTTTCTAGTTGGATGTGGCTCAGTGGGGAAATTTGAAACTTTAAGGTACAATTCAACTCAAAGCTTGTCCATGTGGAGGGTTGGTGCTCATTTTAAAATTCACCTCTTGGTTTGACCTTGGAGTTGCGTCAGGGAGACAAGTGGAGGTTTTCGCTGCCTTGCCAAGACTTAGACATTTTTTTTCATACAATCGATGTAGCTTTGGCCGACCAAGGACACATGGTGAGCCCGCGCTTGCTCAGGGTCTCCACTTTTGGGACCATCTCAAAATTGTGCCAAGGAGACATGTGGAGGCTTCCATTGGCTCCTCTCTATACTTAAACTTTTCAAGTAACTTTCTAAAGGCCTGGGACACATGGAGGGACTGGACCTGTTTGGGGACTAGCCCCTAAATTTTATTTTAAAGAAGCATCAGAAGCACACTTGGATGCTTCCACTCACTCTACCCTTTCTTGGAATTTTTAATGGCTAAGGAAAATTGACTCCGACCTTGGACACATGGCACCTTCCACTGATCCTTCAACGTTTTCAACAACACTGCCAAACTGAGACACGTGGTGAGCCCAGGATTATTTAGAGTCTCCACTTTTGAGGACAATACCAAAGGTGTGTTAAGGTGACACGTGGAGGATTCCACTGGCTCCTTTTTACTGAGACTTTTTCAAAGGCCAAAAGGTGTTTTTCTTGGGCCTAGTGCACGTGGAAGGCCTGCGCTTGTTTGGAAACTTGCCGCTGTACCTCACCTTTGCAGTTGCACCAAGAAAACATGTGGACAACTATAATATAAAGATGAGAAGGGGAAGAATCAATGGTTGCTATGCATTTCAAATTTTTTTCCGCCAGTTTTGCTCCAAGACTTGTGGAGATGCGAATACACACTATTTTTCATCATTTTTGATGAAATTCCTTGTCGTTTTTTCTGCAAGGTGTCATTGAATGGATTTAGAACTTAATTTGTGAGTCTAAGGATTGTTAAGGTTGATATTTTGAAATTGAAATTTCTTGGGCACTTGCAAAAATGTGAATTACCAGAGAAGATGGATGCGGGGCAGAGTTGTAGAGGAAAGAATGGGAAAAGGATGAAATGATGGAGGTTGCAGGCACAAAAGAAGAAAAAGGTGTTACCTTGAGAGCGAAAAGGATTACCTGTCATATCCAACTGTATAGAGACTTTGAAAAATTATTAAAATGGGGATTTCTCGTATGACAGAATAAAGATAATGATTAGAAGGATTGTCAAAAATTTGTGGCATGACATCCTAGTCATTAGTTGAGGGTCTGTGAAACGTGATTAGTTCATGATTTGTCCAACTGGCAACTTTTTGCAAATTTGTTAAACGTCACTTTCTAAGACAAATTGGTAACAAGTAAAGGTCCCTCAAATATTCTTCTTTTTTTGGGGGAAAATTTGGGATGAGTGAGTGATTGAAATGTATAAATGCAATGATAATACTCTTGCAAAGGGTCGTGGGTTGAATTCTTAAGATAAAATTTGAGAGATCCCATCTTCATAAGAGACCAATATGAGAAACCTGTTAATTTCCTATGTTTTATATTTCAATCAAATCAATTTGGTTGTGAGTGTACAGCTATTGATAATCTCTGAGAATGTTCAAATAAAATTTCCATTGCTGATGAATCTAATCAATTTTGAGTTAATCTATGTCAATCTTGGAGCAATTTGTGTCTGTTTTATTTTAGAATGTCTGCAAGTAGTTTTTCTTATTCCTATTACAATCTTGTGTTAAATTCCCTCCGAATCACATAGGATCTCTTCCCTGTGACATTTTAGTGGCATTTGAAATTTCAGTTCAAGAAGAGCTTTCATCCTGTGATGAGATAAACAATTTAAAATCACTTCACTGTCATTTGTTGATAAGTATTGTCTGTAATCCTTCGAGTGTATCTTAGGCATGAGGAACCAAGGGTATTTGATGTTTTATTGAGTCTTTGGCTTGAACCTTCATGTTAAATTCTTGGAGATTGTGTGAAACCGTGTAAATCTGGGGCTTTATTGATGCACACATTTTGGTTGAAGGAATATCTTAGGTATTCTGAAGCTTTATGTCATTTATCTTTCTAATTGTTGTGAAGTCTCTTAAAGATCTGGTATAATCAATTTTATCCTGCTTAATCTCCCACCAAAATTATTCATAAAGCATGAATCCATCCTGAACTACCCCTATTTTCCCTGTGTGTCCACAAATGTATAAATTCTACTGCTAAAATATGCAGAAGCAATTAGGATTCCATAATGTATTTAGTAACCTTAGCCTTGTCTAGCAAATGTCACCATTCTTTAGAAGTGACAACTCGTGAGAGTTAAATTGTGGTCAATTGATCATATTTTCTCAGGGTCCCCTTTCAAATTTGTGAAAAGTAGGATATCTTCATTCTCCTTCACCGACAGAGGTTACAAAATGGGTCCTCTCACCCTAGTTGAAAGGTATGACCTAAAGTAGTAAGGATATGTAACATCCCCTATTTTAAGATACTAGAACAAGGGAATTTTTTTTTTTTATAAAACGTTCCCTGTTATGAAATATATAATTCAAACACATGTTCAAGTTTTAATAATTATTCTCTGTCCAATTAATGCAGTTTGGATCACACAATTTCCTTTTAAAACTAATGTTATCTATTCACATATTTGCAATATGGAACACACATTCAGTGCCAATCAATCATATAACAGATACCATATGCTGCTGTAAATGACTCGAAGAACTACCGACCTCCCACTTTATGGCTTGGAGTTTCAGCGATCTCTCATTTCATGAATCAGTGACTTACCAATCCTTCATGTTAATTCGTGCATAGTATAATGAATATACAGGGTTCTTTTACCATTTCTGGTTATCGAAGTGATCCATTTAAGAAGCCTATCTGAATATCTATTACTGATATTCATCTGACATCCTGCATCTTAACTAGGTGATTAGGACAATACAACCAGCACTTGCGATACTTTGGCCAAATATTTTCACATGCTTTGCATGATCATATTCCTAGATGTGATACACACCAATGGAATACGTCCTTCACCTCACTTTGTCTGTTATCTAGAATGGTCTTTCCTGGTCTCTACCAGTCCTTCCATTTAAGGTCAAACTCTAACCTCAACTAGCAATATGAACGAGTATAGGAAGTTACTCATGGTAACTAAAGATACGCAGACATACGGTGTCATTCCTAGATGAATCTGTGTGTGTAGTTACCTTTAGTCCTCTAGAGTCACTCCGTATACGTGATCACATTTATATCCCCAGCCAAGAACTTATTATCCAGCTTATGTAAACTTGATGATTTAATCCGGAAGGGCATTGTAATATGTCAGCTATAACATTGTGTCGTCATGAAGGCCCTGCCTTCACGAAGACACCATATTGTAGCTGGCATATGTCAATGTCCTACGGAATCCTCTCATCGAGGGTACACATCCAGCTTAATTGTGATTTGGTTATTATCTTAGTATTTAAGATCAACTTTCAATAGCCATGCTGATCCTTTATCCTTGTTCTTGTTACAGTTGTATGTAGCTAAGAGAGACTTAATCCGTCTTCTAGCTTAATACGCATCTCCTCCTTCATACCGAAGGATTTCATATTCACTTCTTGGTTCCTTTCTTATTCTTTGGACTAATCAGTCCATTATCGATAAACCTAATAAGTTTAACCTATTAAACTTAACCAAGTTTTTGCACAACTGTAAACAAATTCAGAATTTCATCTTATTAGATGTCATTTAAACGAGGTCTAATTCTAAATGAATTTATTCATTTATCCTCCTTAACCTCACTTAGTTAAGGTCTGTTAACAATAGATATGATTTCCCATATCTTTATTTTCTGAATTTAAATATTCGAGGCTATTAACGGAGTCCAAATACAAGGTTCGGCTGCCCCTAAGTTATTTGATATCCCTTAGCTTTCAAACTAATCCCGAATACCTTCCAATTAGGATTTCATGTTTATCTAAATCTTTTTAATGTCAATTCAAAATTCATCTTAAGCCAAGTATGAACTAATTGCACATTTCAACGTAAAAGTTGTGTTCAGGTAAAGAATAGATGTTATTTCTTTTTAAATTCATCCATTAACATTTGAATAATTCCAAGTCAAGGAATAATGTTATATTCTCAAACTTATTCAACCATATCAAATTGATACAGTTATTGAAAATATCACACTTTTACTTGTATTCATCCATCAAATTTACAATCTATACATTTGCCAGTCCAAACGACTGGACTTTGTTTATATCAAACAACATTACAACTCATAAAGATAGAAGAATGTAACTTCTTCCTTTCTCATTTCCTCATGGAGGAGTAATAGCTATCAATACAATCCATCTTCAGTTAATCAAAGAAGTATCGGAAAAAAACCATGTCTTCATTTATACTCAAGTTTCATCTGTAAAATTACTTGCACGGGTCAGTTCATTAAACTGAGCATATTAAGCACTTGTCTTTAAAATGAGGTGCTTTTAATTAACTGTCTCAATAAAAGAACCCTGCTTTTATGAAACGTTAATATGAACATCATTCAAGAATTAAGTACCGAAAAGGATGAACAACATAACAACTCAATCATCTAATTACCATCCCAATCAGACAAAGGATTACTGCCCTCTTTCCCAAATAATTATTACAAGGAGTAATTTCCATCAAACAGTTCCAGATTACAACATCTGTAAGAACTACAAACACAATTTTGCAAACTGTTGTTCTAGCATAAATGCTATAATTTCCATTCCTTACAATAGTTATAATTTCAAAAGATAGAGTAAAACTGAAGATTCAACTGAACTACTTTCCTTTGCTTTCATACAACTCATCAGAATTCAAACAATCAAATGCAGAAGAGAAAAGTAAACAACAATTAATGCAGATGCTTAAACCAAAGCAGTACAAAATTTAATCCATAATAATTATAGATTTCCAGTTGCAAGAGAGAAGAAATGAACATCAATTCAAATTATCCATCCACACTCTCTTTCCTTTCCTCATAGATGTACTGAGAATTTTAATCCAAACGTGATATCAATCAATGATAACAGTCCAAAGAGAAATGAATGAAAATCAATAATTGAATAAAAGGGAGAAAGATCATATCACCTCTTCTCACTGTCTATCCAAATACCCATTATTTAGAACAGACATATTCTAATAGTATAATTCATTTAGAATAGTATATTTCAATATTCAAAATCTACTATTACCTTTCCAAAATGTTGACCAGAGTTCATTACAACTGGTCCGTAAATATTAGTACCAAAAGAACCTATAAACGCAATCATTTCCTTTTAAACATTTCACTCTATAGACATTCACATCTAGATTTAGACAAGAAAGAATGCACATCTAATTTTATCAGCTATCGTTTCATCAAAACCAACATTTCAGCTAGACCTGAACAACATGAATGTACAACCAGCTACAAAATTATGAGCTTCCTCATAATTAAAAAAAAAGAATCGTTTTCCAAATATTCAAAGTAAGAATTCCACTTCAGTTTAGCCTTGATGAAACAACAAGAAATCTAAAGGGCAGTTCGTATAGGTATATAATCACATATTTATGCAAATAATTCATCATCCAATCCAAAGAATACTAGAATAGTGAACTCTAATCTATCTGGTAAATATCCAAATACTCAGTTCCAGAATCAAGAATTAATTCTTTTAAACAAAGTCTTTCATGGAATTCAACCAAACACGGATGCTTTTTAATTGTTTTAAAAAGGAAGTGAGAGTAATACGATGAAACAAGCCCACTGTTCCAAGTATTTATATTCTATGCGCTGTATACCCTCAAGAAAATAACTCACCCAATAGTTCCATCTATTATTCTCACGGTTCTTCAAAAACTGTTCACGTACAACATTCAGAAAAACAATCTCCTTATCAGTATTGTTTACATAAGACTGAATCCATAATACACAATAAAATCCACTTACCATTAGCTTCAGATTTCCAACAGCCAAAGAGAAAACTAGTTCATTAATAGTTTTAGTAAGAAAAACACTCATTTTCTTCAAAATGCACAAGAATACTCAAGACGTATTCATCCATATAATGACTGTTCAACCAGACATACAAAAAAAATCATCTCATCCTCCTATTTTCACACGGATGCGTAGAACTCAGAATTGCTACATGCACAACTAAAGTATTCATAAGCACAAACTCATAAAATAAAGAACGAATCCCCAATACTATCGAAACGAATCCACTTAGCATGGGCAGTGTATTCCACTCAATAATTATGCAAAGAATTCTTAAGTCGCATATAGCAAAAGAAAACGACTCAACCCAAAATCATCTCAACAAAATAGCCAAATCAAATAACCAAAACCCCCATCATAAGAGCAGGGTTTTTTTAATGAGATGATTAAACAAAAGCAAGCGGTTTAAGGAGAAGGGCTTAACATGCCTATTAATTTTTCTTGTGGATCGAAGAAAACTGTGCCCACTGGAGTTGTTTCTCTCCACGACGTCCTCGGCCAGGCTTTCCAACCAGTCACTAACTTCCACAGGCTCAAGAATAGCCTTTGTTTTTCCAAAGAACAGAGATAATAATCAAAACACAGCTGGTTCGACAGAACCAGGGAGAAACAAAATGTAGAGCAACTAAAATCCAAATGCACACAGCAACAAACAATTTTCCTTTTTCCTCTATCCTCTTTCCAAGGCGAGCTGGTCACTAAGACCAATGTAATTGAATGCATTCAATGCATTAATTTTTCCTAATTTTTCACGCCACCGCCGAATCAGGGTTGGCGAGTTCCCAATTTCAAATTTTTGCATGAAATCATAGTTTAGCTTCATAGCTAGTTGGACGCCTCCAACTTTTCCATGTTCCCACCAAACTTGGCGCTGCGCATGTAAGGACTCCATTTACTGTCCCATTAAATTTCCTACCTTCCCCCCTTTTCCTTTCCATCCACATGGGTCTATGCGTCCCCTTCTTTAGGTTAGGGTTAGTTTAGGATTTTAATAGTCCATATCTAGGTCATTTGCCTAATTCCTAGGTTAATAGAATTCACATCTATTTTCATCCTTATAAAATTTAAAATCCATATAGGATAGTAGTTTAGGGTATAGGATAAAACTTAGGGGTAGGTTAGGGTTTAATCCCCTAATATTTAATTAACTAGTTTCCATATCAAGTCTTTCTGCCTAACAGTCATATTCAACATTAAGCAGGACATTTCGTCCTAAGTTCTACATACCTGTGCCACTTGCATCCAGGCCCTTATCATTTTACGCTGTCTAGCGTTACAATGGTGTGTGGTTTGAGAATCGAACCTTTTTCATTGGCATCTACGTACCATATATTCATACCTGAAATCAGGTGCTGCAACATTTATATCAACCTTCAATCTGGTTTAAAAGTAAATCAACAAAGTGATCATAAGAAGGCCACAACATACCTTGGATCAATGGAATTGATTCAAGGTGTGCTGTCAATTAGCGGATAGAGTTCATCAAGCATACGACAAGTTTGTTGTCTCATTAGCAATCACACAAGCAATAATAACTTCTGTCTCATTGGCGTAAACCTTAGTCAATGTCTAATTGGCTTCTATCAATGTTTGGTTGGTTTATGATTGGATCAAATATTCTTATGTGTGGTTTTGGTGGATTCGGAATGTTCATGTGCTCATCAAATCAGCAAGGATGGAAACAAACAAACAAGTTAGTATCCAAGGGACTGAGAGCTAAGGTCTAGTAGCCTAGGCCGTTAGGGAAGAAAATATTGTGTTCTTTCCAATTCTAAACTAATTTAAACTCCTATTTTTAAATGAATAAAACAAATGAGTCTAAATTAAACAAAATATGATTGATTTATGCTTTTAATTTAATTTAATTCAATTTGCAAGTATTTAATCAAAGTAAAATAAAGTAAACTATCTTTAAAAAATTGTATTTTCCAACAAAGATTTGGAATGAAAAAATAAACAAATCTAATTAACTTCTACACTATATTTTTTGTATTTTTTGGTTATTGAGATAAAATAAAATAAAATCTATAAACATAGACAAAGAAATTAATGTAAATAAAACAAACTACCTCTAAATTAAATAAATCGAAAATAGGGAATAGTCAGATGTGGCTATTCCTATGTTGCAAGATTATGGAATTAAATATAATTCAAACAAAAAATGTACTCTACGGTTATTATTCAAAAAATAAAACTTCTTCCAATTACCTTAAATTCACGGGAAATAAAGAAATCTTCTCAAAAGCAATTTCTTCTTTGCCCAGAACTTCCCTGACATAATGAAAATAAAATGTACGGATGCTTTAAAACGAAGAAATGAAGAAGTGCATGCACATAACCTTCCTCCAAATTCTTTCTCTTGCTGATCCACAGGGATAAACAGGGAATAACATATCACTGGAAGATCCGTACACTGAAAAAATATAAACTCTACCACTTAAAACAAATCTATTGTTCCTTTTAATTTTAATCAACAATAATAACTAAAAGCTTCAAAGAAGTACAAATGCACCCATAACATGGTTAGGGTTGTGTTGTGATGGATTCCCAAGTGTGGTGATGATTTTATTGTCTCCTCAGCTTCTTTTCCTTTCTAGAGATGAAATCCAGATGATCCAAGGTGTGCAATGTTGGCTGGTTGCAGGAATAATTCAAGAAAATGTTGGAGGTTGTTGGTTGCAAGAAAAATGGTCACAAATGTAGTACTAGGAAGTATCATAGCAATGTGATGTGTTTTCTCTATAGTTCTCAGCAATATTTTGGCATCATAACTATGCAATACAAACCTCAAATCTCCAACCCATCATCTAGGTAAAATTTTAGTTTTTATAGAAATATGGGGAAGAAGAAGTCTAGAACACATGGCAATCAAGAAGTGTCAAATCATCTAAGAAAATAGGGATTTAAGATTATAATAATAGTAAACTGAGAAGATGATTCCAATATGAATCCAAAAATATAAAAATTAGGATAAATAAGTGAGAAAATCACTCACAAATTTGAGACATGTGTTTAAAACATGCCATTTTAACTCTTGGATGAAAGCAGTCAGAACGATCGGTCTACGCAGACTGGAGGTTACGTGACGTAAGGCCAACAATAATTGCAAAAAATGGCATAATTTTTTAGCAAGGACATGACAAGATAAAGAAGTTAGAAACAAGGATAAATGAGTCAAAACAATCATGCTAAGGTGAAGAGAAAGGATCTGGATCTCATCGTTATCCTGGAAAATAAATATTCATCATTGGAGACTTACCGTGTCCTTCGATGTGGCACCATGTAATTTTGGATACATAAATATTGTCCCCTTAGAGGAGTGCTTTATCCTTGAATGAGCATAAAATGTGGATTCTAAGTATGGTGGTCCCAAGTGGGAGAGTTTTGAATTTTATCTCATTCGTCTGTGTGTTGAAATCACACCAATCAAACCTTCCCGCCACCTACAAAGGAGATATGAGAATCAAGTGCAGATATAAAAACAAAATTAACAACATATTTTGAAATGAAATGACAAGATTACTTACCATATATGTAGGGATGATAAATAAACTTGCTCCATTGTTTTGTCCCTGTATACACTCACACTCACTCAAAGCGACATTAGAAAACCAAATTTGAGCTATATATAACACTTTTTACTATTTTTAGAAATCATTTTTACACACCCACTTAGCTAAATTTGAATCTCTGGATTACTGATGATCATTTTACTTGATAATATAGTCAAATCAAAGAGCACTCAGTCATGATGACAGTGCAAGCAGTGCCAGTAGCTGTAGACACAAAATCACACACTTACTACTATTTCCTATACCGCCAAGTATGTTGTTTTATAAATGGATCTTACATAAGAAAAGTATTCACTGGTGACCCATTCATAGTACATCGGCTTGTCTTGTTATTTTATATTGTTTTTATATTTCACACTTTTCGCTCTTACACCCAGTTCTGGTCAGGTCACAAGGATCCATGTCTATTAGTCTTCACTTTTTTGTTGTCACTTGTCTCTGGAAACTAGCGTCAGGCACTCGTGTCCATCCTGGGCACCCGTTTCTTCTTTATGTTTGATCTTATTTTTGACATTTGAGGTCAATATTTTCAGTTTTCTCTCTCATATCCCGAAGTACTAGTCAACATATCAGGTCAATTGATGCAACCTAGAATTCAGTGATACAAATCCAATAATACCTTAGACGCACTGGCACATCACTCAACCTAGACTGAGAGCTCACATGAAGCATGCAAAGGTGCCAGGTCCCTCTTTATGGTTGTTGTTACATGATGTTAGCATGATAAAGACTTAACACACGTAGTTCCATTACTAACACATCATTCTACAATGCACAAGAGTTCTGAATCTAAGAAAGAATAGACTTTAAACAATAATCATGATGGAATTAAGTACATGTAATATCCAATTACACACAAGAATAACACTCAGGTTCAGCCAATATCCTCCATATATTAAAGATAAAAATTACATGGAAGCTTCTTACAGTAATGGCAATCTCTGCCTATGCACGCACAGATCTGATTCAGTAACCCAATATTACACACGTGCATACATACATATCCCACTCTCTTTATGTCTCTATATTCACCATCATACTTGTATATCTACTACACCGTTCACTACATATATATAAGGGTGGGGGTTTTCCCTTCACCGCTTATCTAATCCCAAAATAGGTCATATGTTATTATTAGCCACGCGCTGTTACAAAACTAGCCACACATGTAAGTGCACTATCAATAGACTACTAGTAGTTAACTACAGTGATAATCCTATTCCTAGCTTGTATCCATACAACACACTTTATATCTGATCCTACAAAAATAGCCAATGTGTGGTGCACACGTCTCTACCTTGTTTGTGTGCTCTACACGCCATCTCTAAAAATAGACCTTTATGAGTGAAAATAGATGAGTCCTGAAAGCTGAACTTCTGCTCCGTGCCCATGTTCTCCCTATCCGTTCACACCTTTGAATATGACCTACTTTCCGCCGCAAACTTTTTGTGTGCTTTCTGTCAAGTGTTCTCTGATCAACATCAATGGTGTCAAAATTCAAGCAAGAGATCCCTATATAAATACAATATACATACCATTATAGGGGCAAAAAATTATTATCAAGGGCTATCTATCTACATATCTCAAGGGACTACATTTAGGTGCATTACTTTTCATACACATTTCATAAGAAGGGGAGTTCATTCTATTCCATCCACACATTTGTATTTTATCTAACTATTACCCTCTATCTTGGCGTTATTGGCGTGACTTAGGAGCACTATTGCACACACAAGCACATAAAACTATATTGGTTTTGAGATGTAGTGCAGTGCTCATTTGTAAGTTCACCATTTTGATAGCTGAGGATAGTCCAACCCCTCATTTTTCATCTTTTTTTGTTAGGATTTGATGTCTTTCTTTATGCTTTTATAGGAGGATATTTGTGTGTAGATTTACAAGTACCCCAGTGATCCAAGTGTGACATAGAGGTGACCAAATGTGAACAAGTATGAAGCCCAAGATAAATTATCAAAATTAGGTTTCGACAATTTCTGTAGACTCCAGTGCCCCCACAGAGGTCTTGGGTGCCTGCGAATGCCCTTATCCTTGCCCAGGCACCTGTGTCCAGGCATTGTGAGCATCTCTACGTTTTTCTAAACCTGATTATGATGGCTTTTTCTTGTGTTACATCACATTGTCCAATATAGACTCACTTCATGTTAAGAAAAATTTAGATAAGTACCTTACTTCTCTCATTTCCTTTCTTAGTTAAAGTCAATAAATTGTTTAGCATTTATATTTCATTGTTTCAAGTTATAGCAGATCTTTGCATTCAGATTTTAATAAAAAATACAGACTTTATTAAATCAGTGGCAGAGGCTCACAAACATGTAAGTTACACACATTTATTTACTTTTACCTTAAAATGTAGCATTTGTTTGAAACTAGCTATAGGAGGGGAGGATTTTAATGATTTAATAGTCAAAATGACAGTGGGGGGCACCTTTTACTTTTTGTAATTTTTTTGGACAATTTTGATCAGATTTGGTATTTTTTGTGAGTTTTTTATGTTTAAGGGTTTGACACCATTTTTACTGACATGAATGCTGCTCTACATAGAGTGGCGGTTACATAACCACCACTCTAGCAAAGCGGCAGTTACATAACTTCTGCCTTGCTACGAGCATTGGTTTTGTAACCGTCACAAATTTTTGTAATTTAGAGACGAAGTATGTAATTTTTTTTGTTTTTATTTACATTTATATGGTTTTGTGAGCATATTATATACTTATCAGATTCTAGTATGCTCATATTAATTTTCTTGGATGCAAGGGAGTTATATCAAATGGAGTAGAGCCCAAAAGCATGAATGGTTACCTCAGATTCTACAGTTATTGACACAGGTAGAGAGGGGGGTACTAGAGAGTGCTAGCCTATGGAGGATGGCCCAAACATGGATACTTTCCCCAGTGAGTCACCTTTTATGTGACTTCTTGTCTTACTAGGATACGCATGGAACACATTATGGTTTCTTGGTGTTAGAGGAGAGTGGAAAATCACATTGGAGGATTTTTATAGGATCCTTGGAGTTCCTGTCACCAGCAGGAAGTTAGTGCTAAAAAGCATGAGTTCATCAGTTGTGGTTTGCAAATGGGATACTTATCTTGATGATGCATATTTACTTGACATGGGTGCCAAACAAGGAGTCAAGCTTGTTACCATTGAGACCACTCCTAACCCCACTTTGTGTAAGACCATCATTGGTATATTATCCTTGCATTTGATTAGAGATAACAACAGAGATACGTTTTTATTTTTTTGGGCTCTTATTGCTGAGAGCATTGAGATCTATGGCAAGGTATACGCATTGGGGATTGACATATTGGGCACTACATACCATGATTTGTACAAGATTGTTAAATTCTGGGCGAGGTCTCTTAGCCACCCCACACTAGTGATGTCATGGATATATGAGCATGTTATCCCCTATCAGAGGTGTGTTGGGATAACATATCACACATAGATTAGGGTTGCTAGGTGAGTTGATATGGCTCCACTTAGGGGTGCACCATAGTTATTATCCTCATTGACCACAATAAAAATGATAGCACAACTATATCAGGATATGACAAGTAAATGGGGTGAGGAGGGTGTTATATTGACTACATGTGCCACTACTGTCCAACTAGTTGATTACAACACTAGAGGCGAGACTCATCCAGCGTTTTGGGTACCCCAGTAGTTTGGGTTACATTATTTAAATGTTTTTCTAGTAGAAGAAACTATTTATAAAGGTATACGAGAGGCAAGATCCAGCTAGAAGGGTCGACTCTACTACAGTCACAGTTCCTAGGTTCCCGATTAGTACACCATGACCTGTATTGGACCTAGTTGTAGGTGTCACACTTAGATTGAGGGTCATTCTATATATTGGTGAGGGCTTGGCTAGGAGTGAGGAAGAGGATGAGGCTGAGACAAACTTAGATTTAAAGGAGGAGTTAGACCCTGAGTGGCAGGGTTCAAGAGATGCATCCGTAGCTACCAGAGATGAGACAGAGGAGGAGGAGGAGACAATTCACCTTGAGGAGATGGAGGAGTCTGTACATCCATGAGAGATGGTGTTAGGTTGGAAAAATTGACTAAGTATCAAGAATGAGCGTAGAATATTGGGGCACAAAAGTGGGGTGTGTGAACACACGCAAGAGCCAGTTGAAGTGGCACATGCACAAAAATTCTAATCCTAGGACTTAGCTGATTTTGCATGTACGGGATAAAAATAGAAAAAGCGAGTTGGAGTGCGGATTATGACAAGGAGAAACAACAAGGAAACTTGAGGACCAACAAACGTCTATTCTTGGGGTAAAGCACATGCAAGGAGGATATCAAATTTCATGCATGGATCAAGATAATAATATGATTAAAGTAGAGTTTATTTATAGATTAATCTATTATTAGGCTTATTAGGAAAACATTCATGCTTTATACTTACTTTTTGTATGTACGCTTGGTTGTATTTTTTAGCATGCAGTCTATTTTGAGATGCATGGGTGGTGAAGGGAAAGTCCCCACCCATGTGTGTGTGTGTGTGTGTGTGTGTGTGTGTGTGTGTGTTTATCTTCAATTTTTTGGACACCATGTATGTGAGAATGGATTTTTGATGTGTTAGTTACTCTGGTATACTAGCATGCATGATTGTATGATAATTATTTTTATGTATTCAGCTTCAGTCAGGTAAGACTATGTTATTAATGGATCATTGTGGTTATATTCTAATAATTGATGTGTCTTAATATGGTGATTACTTGGTGTATATCATATTAATTTTATATGATCTCTGTGTTTCCTTATTACATGTGTTTCTAATTAAATATATGTAATAAGTTAGTATGATTGAATGAGTACTTGGTTATATATCATCATGTATCTACATGTTAACATCTTAAAAAGAAACAAAAAGGAGGGACCTAGAAGCTTCGTGTGCTTCGGGTGAGCGTTCAGTACTGACTAGATGAAGTTCCAATGTGCATGGCCTCTTTAGTTGAAATAAAAAAGGACCACATTTTGGTTCCATTATCGGGACCTCTTTTCAAACTGTCTGCGAGAATGTTGGTTGTAGATGGTGTATCGATTGACTCTAGAGAGCATTAAAATTTAGATAGACGACGGAAAAGATAAGTTTTTACAGAGATATATCACTAGATCTGATTTCAATGCACGTTGGTGGGTGGAAAACAACCTTTATGATGCACTCTATGAGACATTCTTCATATTCTTTCTAATAGAATTGTATGAGTGGATGACAACGTATATAGTGGGAAAGTGTTGGAGATATAGGCCGAGAATTTGGACACAAAAGGATTACCAAAATCTTATTGATGGTGATGTGGAGTGGACTAGATTTTTATATTGTCTGTGTGCCGAAGTGTTGTGTAGTTATACTTTAGAGTACATTATTTCTACGTATTTGTGTCCTAAGGAGGTTGAGTTTTGGTTCTTGCGTGATTCTAGAGGATCTTATTTGCTTGATATTTTCAGGATTCAGTTAATAGATTCTTAGATGTGTGGAGGCTTATATATTATGTATACAAAGTTGATTATGATTACCATATGCTCTGAAAGACTTATGTCTATCTAGGTAAGTCAACCTACATTGAAACTTTGATATCAAATGATATCATCATTAATTCTATAACTTTGGCTATTAAAAAGGTGAGTGAAGCTAAGATATACATCAACCTTAAGCCTAAATTAGTGAATGAAAATCACATTGATAAGGAATTCAAACTCTTAGAACTGCCAAAGGGCAAGCATACAGTTAACACCATGTAAGAGAGTGAGTCTGCTCTTCCTAGAAAAGAAGAAGAAATTAAAGAGGATGAGGAGGAGATGGAGGATGTTAGAGTGCTAGATCATGGTGCAAGAAGGCATATGATTGTAGGTACAAAGAGTTTGCATGAATAAAGACCTCCCATGAAGGAATAAGGAGAAGTGAGAATTAAGACTGAGTTTGAGGAGATGGAAAAAGAGGAAGGTGACATGATTGACCAGGGCTTCAAGAGAAAGCTAAGGAGAACATCTAGGACACAAAGCACTGGTATAGGACCCTCTAAATTTTTGATAAGGTCACCAAGGATATCACCTATCAAACCAAGCCCATAGAAGAAAATAAAGAGAAGGTGCAAGTATGTGCTTAGGGGTGTTAGTGAGGAAGATATGTTAGATTAGGTTATGCACAACGTAGGGGAAACACTAGTTATTGATGTAGAAGGAGGAGAGGAGCTTATATAAAAAGAATCTCGACACAAGATAGAGGCACATGACGAGGGAAAAGATGAAGAAGGCCCCACATGTGAAGACGAGGAAAAAGAGAAGAGTGTTGGTAAGCCATCAGGTGAGCATGGATGCACGCCAAGTGAAGGCCCAATTGTGAGTGAAGTGATACATTTACCAAGGGTAAAGGGTCTAAGAGGAAGAAGGGGGAAGAAATTTTGAAGACATCATACTTGGGATATGTCGATGACCCTTTAAAGATCATCTACGCAAGGTTCCAGAGAACCCTTTCTCACGAGCAATAATATGGTTGGGAGTTGATAGATCCCAAGGGTGCAAATATGTGCATTAGGAAGTAGCTTTACTAGATTATGAAAACATAGATGGATGAGATTGAGTTTTAAATAGGTGAGAAATATTACATCAAGCGCAAGATGAAGAAACCACTTCAAACACCTCATATGATAATCAAGTTGACCAAGTTTACATATGAACATGAAAGTAATTCCTTGAAAAATATGGTGGTAGAGGTAGTGTGGAGGAACTTGGATAAGGTAGTCCTGATTAGGATTTTTTTGGAAGGTAATAAGAACAAGGAAAATAAAATTGAGCAACTGACTGAGGTGCACAGAAGGGAAGAGAAACAAAAAAAGGAGATTCTATATTTTTCTTCTGAGATTGGAGGAGAAATTTTAGAGGTGCATCCATAATTTGATTAATAGACACAAAAGACCTACCCATCAGCCTTGTATTTTCTACAAGATTGTGTATACCTACTACTCAAGGAGAGGTCAACCATGAAAGAGGAGACACAGATAGATGTTGTGGCTGAGAAAGAGAAGAATAAAAGGGTGATTACGCGTCAGATTGTAGAGTATGACGCCATGCTCCAAAAAATGAGGGATGAATTAAGGAAATAAAATTGGGTGCTAGATAACTACAAGGATCCTGAAAATATCCTTAAGGAATATATAGTACAAGAGGAGAATAATTTCCTAACAGCCGAGAAGGATAAGTACCTGGGATAGAAGAGAGATTGGCGGTGGTAGTGTTGGTTGTCAAAAAGGAATTTATTGAGAAAAACAATCAAGGGATAGAAAGTCCCTCCTCTTTAATGGGAGAGGTTCCCTTATTTAAAGGAAAAAATTATTTACACATGTACAATGTATAGTTTTAATGGGGAACCCGAATATCATGAAAGTGTTAAAATAGAACAGATTATCAATACAAAAGTATAGAGGAATGAAGTATTGGGAAGGGGTAGAAAGGCACTCTTAAGAAATATAGATAACAAAATAATTCCTTACACATGCCAAAATGAAATTATTTACAACAAAACCATTTGCATTTGAGATAATAAGATGCTATTTCAAAGACACAAAGTTCTAGAAATTACATCTACAGGAATACAAAGCTTCTTGAAGTAACACAGATAAATGATTCAATAACATTTAATAGATAGTAATGAGAGAATAAGACTAGATAGACATAGAAAGAAAGATCTTTTGTATTGATTTCTTTTTACTCCTTAACACGTTCAAAAATAAACCAAGTTCCATCCATACAAAATGGCATAGAGAGCCCATTAAATAACTTTACAAATTAGTTACACTTGGTAACTGTTTCTTTTAACTAAATTTTTTAATTAAGGAGATGTTTGAGACAAAACCCTCAACTAATTAAAATAAGATTGATTTGAGAAAAAGAAGGAAAGGAGAAGCCTGGGAGGGAAAACAACTACCTATTGCTGAGGAGGGCCCACCGACTTGAGGATCCATTATCTGAAATTTTTTAATGCTTCTGCTATGTCTCTTCCTCATGGGACAGATGTGTTGGTAGTATCTTGAGTCCAAGTTTCTAATAATTTCTCCATATCCTTATCAAACTCAGTGCGTGCATGATATTCTTTACTAGCTTCTTCAATAACATATTGAAGGGAGAAAATCTCCTTTATCTTCTCTTTGGTAATTGATTCCTCCTTGAACAAGTTTTCTTTAACAAATGCCCTGAATTGAGTTTTAATTTCTTGGAGGGAGAAAGGAACACCTGAAGTTTCATCATGAAGGTGACAGTGAATATCCTTGAAAGTGGATACAACACAAGTTTTGAAGGCTTATCCTTTCTACCAACTATTCCTCAACTCTCCTAAAGCCTCCTCCAAATTTTTTTTTTTCCATTCCACGCTGAAAACCCATGAACTTGATAAATTATATTTGGCATCATCAATAACCTTGTTATCCATCAATATATTTTCATCAGCTTGTCCCATCAGGAGAAGATCCACTATGCAGCTACTCTAAAGTTTAATTTCTTTATCCATGGTCCCAGGAGAGATTTTGTTGCAGATTAGTCACCTTGTCATTGAGTTTGAAGGTTTCTATAATGAAATTCAAACCTCCAATGATCATGTCATCCACCATGAATGTTTTAATAGGGGATCTTCATCAATAGGCTCCTGTTTAACCTCTTTCACCTTATTTTTATATACTTGAGTAGATGAAGAAGGAGTGGATGACTCAGGTTCTTTACTTGAAGAAGGAGGAGGAGTTTGTGCAGGTACCTCCAAGCTAGATGTATGTGATTCCTTCCTTGGTGTTGAAGTGTCTTTGGAGGAATATTCTCCAGGATTCTTCCTAAGCTCTCGGACCCTTCTATCAAACCAGACCTTGGTTCTTACAAGGACAGGGGCCAGAATCTTAGCTAATTCATCCTTCTCCCTCTTGAACTAGTCTAGATCCTCTAAGGGAGTATTCTTGATCAATGTATCATATTTATATGACAACAGGTCTGCATTGTCATCTTGAAGCCCTTAAAGAATTTGATATAGATTGAGCTCCTTTATCAGTTGGAGGGAGAATCTGCCATAATGCCTCCACCTTGATTCAAACTCATCTGCAAAATCATCCCAGTAGTCCTCAATTTCTGATTTGTGATGATAATTGATTATGATATTTAGCTCAATGAACTTCTTCAAATCAAAATAGGTCCTGGGCCTGAAGAAGTGAATAGTGATGGGAGCAAGGGCCCTTTCTATGTTTTGAGCATCCAAAGTTGTTTTACATGTATAATTACCCAAGGATATGGGGAAATGTAGCCTAGATATTTTATTGTCTCTGTAGGTTCTATATAACTTATCCAATCACCTGCACACCTCAAACAAAGCCATATTATCATTAAAAAATATAGGGAGTTTGAGAGGTGTGTTCTCATAACCGACTAACCTGATATATGAAAACCTTCTAAATTGAATGAAGAAAGCTCCATATTTTTCTATTAGGTTCATGGCTTCATCAGAAAATCTTCTAGTAGTATCACTTTCTAGAAGCCTCACAATGTACATGGTAAAGTGTCATTCACCCTCCTGAAGTTATGATTGCTGGTTTCAAGGGTGAACTGAGGGAAGTATGCATGAATGGGTTCAACCTTCTAACCCTCAATGTATGTGAAACTAAACCATTTCCGAGATGCTGCTAGGGTATACATAAGATAGGAAGTCATATAGAACTTCTTGGTTTGTTGCACATTGGACAACTGTTCTATCAAATTCATGCAAATGATTTCTGTGCAATTGATGTTCTGGCTACCTTCATAGATGATGTTGATTAGCGAGCACATCCAAAAGTGAAATTCATTGGTGGAGGGTATGTTGAGCACAAGATAATACTTAGAGGGGGGGTGAATCAGTATTATGATATTATTTCAAACTTCAATACTTAAACTTAGATCTATAATCACAAGCAATGTGAATATATATCACTGGAGGTACTGTCAGTGCTGTTTCTGCAGTTCTGGCCGTAAAAAGTCTGCGCAATAAACCAAAGCATGGTGAAAAAAATTAGATCTCTAGCCATAATCGGACAGTTATAAATGAAAATGGGGAAATGCTGGGATCCACACCTATGGCCTGGAATAAGTTGCTTCAAAGCCCTAACTTCAAGATGGGTCCGAAAATTACTGGTCAGTTCACGTGGGAAATGGACAATGAGGGTGCCACCTGCCTGAGGGTCCCAGATGGATTTGTTGATAGAGCCTTAAGCAAAGTGAATCTCTCCCTCGTTGGTAAGTTTCTTGGCTCTAGACCTAATATTGATTTCATTAGAAAATGGGCTTTGAGAAAGTGGAAACCTAAGGGAGCCTTGAACATTACCATCATGCCAAAATGATTTTTTATGGAAAAATTTAATCAGCAAGAGGATTTGGATTCGGTGCTTCTGGGAGGTACCTGGTGGTTGGGTAATATGGGCCTTTTTTTGAAAAAATGGTATCCATGTTTTGATCATAATACTGAAAATATAAACACCATCCCAATTTGGTGTAGGTTACCAGGACTACCATTGCATTTCTGGGATGATGGACCCACGAGAAACAGATCCAGAATTGCTTTTGCTTGTTTCTACATTTTCTCTGCTATGGATCAGGACTTTCTGGAGCACATACTCTTGAAATCTAGATTTGGGATATGGACTCAAAAATTGAGGTTGAAACTTTGAGATGTAAACATTGTCATAGCATTAGACACTCTGACAAAAGCTGTTCCAAGAAGAAGACCCCTACTTTGGATGCTGAACAGCCTGGGGAGGGCTCAAATCTGAACAAGAATAGTAGGGTTCTAAGCACGGATAGCTAGAATGAAGACAAATCCCCTAGTCAGAAGGATTTGGAGTTTAATAGAAAAGGAAAAAAAAGGGGTTTTAGAACTCAAATAAGGAAACATCTCGTCTAGCGTCCCAAAGTCACAGCAGCAGCTTTGCCTGAAGCATCTAACAAAGAAGACTTGGATAAACCTGTGAAGGTAACCTTGGATAAACCTATTGAAGCATCTAACAAAGAAGACTTGGATAAATCTGTGAAGGTATCCATGGTGGTGAACGAGCAAGATGGCTCTATGAAGATTAATATAGTCCCTATTGAGAAATTCTAGAACAATATGATAGTCGAGAAAGATAATCAGTTGTGCATCACTGAGGAAACTTTGAACAAGGACTGTATGGCTCTTAAAGAACCTTTGAAGAAAAACTCTCCTAGGGGAGATGGTAATGCAGATCTACTTCCTTGTTGTAGCAACATAACAGTAGTTTCACCGGCTTGTTTCAGCACTAAATCAGCTGCTACTCACACACCTGACAAGATTCAGAAAGAACGTGAAGAGGGAGAAGTTACACCTATCATGGATAAGGAGGATCCAGATTCTGGATTCACAATGGTCATTTCAAAAAAGAAAAAAAGAATGAAAGGTTTTGAAATGATCCCAGAATCACTTTACAGTGATAAAAAAAAGAAAAAAGACAATTGGGACACCTCTACATCCAGAACAACTATATCTTCTGCTAGATGAATAGCTGACTTTGGAGGAAGTACAAAAAGAGGAAGACCATCTAAAAGGACTCTTAGATCTAAAAGAATGGAGAGGGACATTGCAGATGGAGTTCAGCGTCAGTTGAACCATCAAGCAATTCCAACCACCAATCATTCCATATGAAGATTATTTCTTGGAACATCAGAGGCCTAAATGGAAACTCCAAGCAGAGAACCATCAAGGAGTTACGGGATTCCAGTAATCCTAGTATTTTGATTCTGCAAGAAACTAAGATGAAAGCTAAGACCCTTGAAACTATTAAAAAGAATTTTTGGGAAAACTCTGAAATGGCGGCTGTTGACTCCCAGGGAGCTTCTGGAGGACTGGCTACTCTTTGGGATAAAAAACACTGTACTGGTATGGTTCTCAATGCTAATGTTAATCATCTTGCAATTAAATTTGTTACTATTGAGAATAAGGGTGAATGGATCCTTTCTAACATCTATGCCCCTAATTCGGTTAGTGGTAGAAGGAAGCTTTGGGCTGACCTTAAAAAATTTAGAAACCAGTATTGTTCTGCTAACTGGCTTATTATGGGGGATTTCAACTCCCCACTAAACCCTAGTGAGAAGTTTAGAGGTACCTCCAGCTTTGCTACTGGTATGGAGGATTTTGCTGATTTTATTGCTGAACATAACCTCTTAGATGTGGATCTTCATGGAAATAAGTACACTTGGAATAATAGAAGGTTGGGAAAGGAGTTTATTCAGGTGAGATTGGATAGGGCTCTAATTTCAGTGAGATGGATTCTCAGTCAAGACTTCCACCTCTCTTCCCTACCTAGAGTTGGATCGGATCACAATCCGATTGCTTTAAATTTTCTCAATTGGACTAAACCCACCAGAAGCTCATTAAAATTTGAAAAGATGTGGATGGAGCATGAAAATATCTATGACAAGATAAAATAATGGTGGGAATGAAATGATGAAGGCACTGCTCAATTTAGATTGGTTCAAAAGCTCAAAAATGTCAAAAAGCAAGTCAAAATATGGAATAAAAGTGTTTTTGGTAATGTATTTGACAAAAAAAAAGTTAAAACAAAAGCTTCAGTATCTGGAATTAAAAATGGATACTATGGGCAGATCGGCTGAAGATGAAGTAAATGAAAAGAATATTCTTTCAGAGTTGCATACGATCTACAGTAGAGAGGAATCTTTATGGCGGCTTAAATCTAGAGCTATTTGGCTCAAAGAGGGAGATATGAACACGAAGTTATTTCATATGACTACTCTGAAGAACAAAGCCTGTAATAGGATCTTAGTAGTCTCTAAAAACAACGGAAATATCATTAAAGATCCCAATAGCATTAAGAAAGAAGTGCTTGATTTTTATAAAAAAATTCTTGAAGAGAGGAATATCATCAACTCTGAAGCTATTTCCTTTATGTTGGAGGCCATTCCCCAAAATAAAATTGATGATCAGAAATTCAGAAGTATCACCAAAGCAGTCATGCTTGAAGAGCTGCAAAAAGCTATTTTTGCTTTAGAGGGAGACAAGGCTCCTGGTCCAGATGGGTTCTCTATAAATTTTTTCCATAAATTCTAGGAAATATTTTCGAAGGATCTTCTCAGAGCGGTGAATGAATTATATAGAACAGGAAATCTTTTAAAAGAGCTTAACAACACTCACATTGTGCTGGCTCCTAAAAAAATGGATGCTAAAGATTTCAAGGACTTCAGACCTATCAGTCTTGTGAATGCCATATATAGAATTTTTACCAAAATTATTACTACTAGACTTCAGCTCATTATGAATGATCTCAACTTAAGGTAGTAGAGTGGCTTCATCAAAGGCAGGATTATACAAGATGAAGTGATTATGGTTCACGAGACCATACATTCCATGGAAAATAATAAAAAGGAAAATATGGTCCTTAAGCTTGATATGAATAAAGTTTTTGACAAGGTCTCTTGGGTTTTCCTTGACAAAGTTTTAACTAAATTTGGTTTTCCAGAAAAATTTAGAAGAATTATTAAGGCTTGTATCTCTATGGCCAGATTCTCTGTGGTTGTTAATGGTGAGCCTGTGGGTTTTTTCACTAGCAACAGAGGACTTAGACAAGGGGACCCTATCTCCCCCTTACTCTTCATTCTTTTGGCTGACAACCTTAGTAGAACTATTGGCAAAGTGGTTAAAGACGGGATTTTAAATGGCTCTAAGCCCACTTCCATCAGCCAAGTTATCTCCCATCGGCAATTTGCGGATGACACTATCCTTCTTCTTCTGGCATCAGTCATTGAAGATAAGGCTATCAAGGCTTTACTGCAGCTCTATGAATCTGCTTCTGGGCAAGAGATTAATTATGATAAAAGTACCATATTCTTTTTCAACACTCCTGAGGAAAGGCAGCTCAAAATTGCTAAAATTCTGGGCTGTAAAATAAGTGCTCTTCTTGCCACTTACTTGGGCCTCCCTCTCAGCACTAGGAAAGTTTCTTACAAGGTGTGGGATGATTTATTGGATAGATTCCAAAAAAAAATGGCTGGTTGGAAAGGAGCCACTTTATCTAGTGCTGGTAAGTGCCTACTCATTGAAAGTACTCTTCAAAATCTGCCCATCTATGTCATGTCGCTCTTCAAGATCCCATCTTCATTCAGAGATAAAATTGAAAGGATTCAAAAAAAATTTTTATGGCAAGGCATGGAAGAGAAGTTCAAATTTCACTTAGTGGCTTGGGATAAGGTTTGCACCCCGAAGTTTATGGGTGGTCTGGGTATAAAAAATATTGAGAGAATGAATGAGGCCCTCATTACTAAAATGGGCTAGAGAATGATGTCTGAGAAACAACCCTGGATTGATTTAATCAAAGAAAAATATTTAAATCATTAAGTTGTGTATTCTTATCTTCAAGATGAGAACCTCCCCTATGGTTCCATTTTTTGGAATAATCTGGTCAAGAGCAGAAATTTCATCAAGCAGGGTAGTAAATGGAAAGTGGGGGATGGTAGGGACATATGCTTCTGGGAGGATAATTGGTTTAATGGCAATCTCATGGAAAGATTTGGGGCGGTTAAGGACAGTCTCATAAGCAAGTATGGCATTAAAATCAAGGACTATATTGAAGGAAATGGTACCAACAAGTATTGGAAAAAAATTACTGTGGAGAGAATTGATCTGAAACAAAATACTTCCTCCCTTCAAGATCAATTAGACCTTATTCCATTAAGTCAGCTAGATTCCAAGAATGAGCTGGTATGGAATAATTCCAATGATGGGAATTACTCTGTCAAATTTGGATATAATAATTTCTTCCATAATAGTCAAATAGAGTTCAATTGCAACAAGATATGGATGTCTGAATTAACTCCCAAAATAAATTTTTTCCTTTGGCTGGCTATCAGAGGCAGGATTCTTACCAATGACAACCTAATGAGAAGAGGATTTATAATTCCTAATAGATGCCATCTTTGTAAGAATGAATCTGAGGATATCAGCCACATGTTCATGCATTGTGATTATGCCACTAGAATATGGAGTTTTTCCCTCTCTAAATTTGAAGCTCTCTGGGTGTTGCCGAAGGATCTTAATCAGCTTTGGACTCAATGGAACCCACCCTTCAGGCATTGTGTTGTTAAAAGGATCTGGAAGCTGGTCATCCCTCATTTAATCTGGAGGATATGGAAGGATAGAAATGATATTATCTTCAGAAATAAGAAGCAAAACTATAAACTTAGTATTGGTAAAATTTCTAATGGTATCAAAGAAAATATTGCTAGATTTAAACCCCCCAAGAATAAGAGATATCCAGAGAATGAAGAATACATCTTATCCAATTGACAGATTGGAACTATCAACAATCAGAGCAATCCTAGGAATAGCATTGATAGATCTTTGATCAAATGGCATCCTCCTGATTTTAATTGGTATAAGTTGAACTTTGATGGGGCCTCTAAGGGAAACCCTGGGATAGCGGCAGGAGGAGGAGCGATACGGGATCATAAAGGTAATCTGATTGCTGCGTATGCTAGGAAAATGGGAATTCAAACTAATCATTTTGCCAAAGCATTATCTGCACTATGGGGCATGAGAATTGCCCAGACTCAAAATATTCAAAATCTCATTATTGAAGGGGACCCCCTAAATGTCATTAATCTTCTTAAACAGTGCTCATCTCCTAGTTGGAGCATTAAGGATTTTATCTTAGAGTCCATAAGTATTAGTCATACTTTCAATAACATCAGGATCATGCATACTTACAGGGAGGGTAATAAATTGGTGGATGCGCTGGCTAATTATGGCATTAATGTTAACCTCACTATTTGGGATAATAATAGCATCCCTAAGCAGCTCCATAACAACATTCATGTGGATTTATATACGCAAACAATATCTAGAGCTGAGTCATGATATTTGGGTGTGGATCAACATCAATAATACTCCCACACGTATTAACTTAATGAATATGATGATGCAAATCATGTCAAATAAACATGTTAGTGTGAAATATATGGGGAACTCCAAGTGGAGTTACATTGATTTTAAAATCACGCAATGCGGGCTGCATTGCGACTACTAAAAGCCAGATACAAAGCTACACGGAAACTGAAGACACTAGTAATGTGATTGATGACAAGGAGCGGGCTATTCCCACATGTGATTTTCCATAGGCTCAGTTTAGCAAACACGCAACCGTTCGTGGGAAAAGCAACGGCTCTCATTTCAAATCTTGTGCAGATTATAATAGCAAGAAGCGGACGGGTCTCAGTGCTCACAAGAATTTGGGAATTTGTTGCAATCAGTTAAGCACAGAGAAGATGGGGGGACCTCCCTGCTAAATTGAGCCAAGTGCGGACCCAGACTTGAAGGATAATTTTGAGCTATGGAGCATTCTCAGCAAGGGTGGCATTACCAACTTCATGGAGAAGGTTCAAGGGCATGATTAAAGCATTTCTGTGTGTTTTGCAAAGGAATGGAAGGAGCAGACTATTGATTATGGGGGCCAGAAGATCTTGGTCAATGAAGAATTTGTTGCTGAAGTGACCAGCCTTGGTTTGGAAGGATACCGTTTCTTTAACAAAAGGGTCGACAGAGATGCTGAAGAGAGGAGATTTGTGGAAGGGTCTGAGAAGCTAATATATGTTATAGCGGGCCTACTTGTTAGCTCGATTCCTCTACCCTATGATGAGGTTACTCGCATGATGATACGGTTCATCTCCTTGGAAGGTAGGTTTATCACTGTTCCTGCTAAACATCTTATCTTTCTTAACCACTTCCGTAGGAATCGTTTGATTTGTTTTCCACATTACTTGCTGAACTCTCTTGAATGCTCCATTTTGGAGTTTTAGAAACATACCTGGGAAGTTCCCTTACACCAAGGGCTTATTTTATTGCTCCATAAATGTTGTCTTCTTAAGTACCTTGGTCTCCCTTCCTCTCCTAGCTCGGTTCCCCCTCTGCCGGGCTCTGCTGTTGCCAGCCCTGTTTCTCCATCTGCCCCCGCCACCACTGCAGTCATCCCCCTACCGGCTGTCCACGCTTCTCCTTCCATTCCCCCTTCTATTGCTCCCGCCACCCACCTCGCCTCTACCTCTAGAAGACCGGTTATCAGGGCCTCTAGAAAGCTTAACCTTGAGACTCTTGCTGTGGAGAAGGGGCCTCATGAAATTGAAATTGCACATGACCTTATGAATATCAGTAGTGCCAGTCCCTGGGATGTGCATATGGAAAGTTCTTCAAAAAGGCTGGATGCCTTAGAGGCTGATATAAAACTGCTGAAGGACGAGGTTAAGAACTTGGCTAAACAGAAAAGCAAGAGAAAAAAGGAGGAGGATTTTGATAGTAGCCAGATTGGTGATATCTACAAGAAGCTGGCCTTCCGTTTAGGGAAGGCCAAAACTCGACATGATTACAACATGGCCATCTTTAGGGCGATTGAGGAGTTCATCGAACAACATGTCAAAAGTGTCTCCAACCTCAGTGGTGTTCCGGCTACACTTTGGGGTAACGAAAAGGAAAGTAAAAGGACCATTGAGCAGCTGGATAATATTGATGCTGCCCACATGACAACTTTGGGTATGTTCCACTCCTGGAAGAATATCAAGACCAACATTGACAAAGCTTCCAAGAAGTAGTTGTAGTTACTTTTGCTATTCTTGTATGTTTTTATGCTTTTTTTGCGGTCTCTCTACTGTTTTTTTGCAGTAATTTTGTTGTTTTGTCTCGTTTGGGTAGATATTTTTAGGCTACTTCGAGCTTCATTGTAACACTTGGATTTTGACCCTTTTCTTTCTGGTTCACACTACTATTCTGGCTCCTAGGCCATATTTTGTTCTCAAGGGTATAGTCCCTTTCAAAAAACTATTTGCCAATAATAAAAAAAAATGTGAATATATATCAAATCAATCAAAGGAAACAAAACTTAATGCAAGTAGACACAGATATACGTGGAAACCTTTTCAGGAGAAAACCATGGAGAAACTTTTTTCTTTATATATATTTCTAAAAAATTTGTAGGCACCAACCTACTGGAGACACCAATCCCTAAATTACAGTTTTGTAGGCACCAACCTATAGGAGCACCCATCCCTTTTGCTAAGCACCAACTCAACAAGAGACACCGATCTCTTCAAATATGAAGGCACCAACCTTCATTACAAAATTTTCTTTCCACTTTTGAACTTGTTGCTTCCTCAACAAATAATGGAAAATTCTTCTTCTTACTTTCAGATTTTCTGTTCTAAAATTATGCCCTTACGCTTCCTCCTCTTCTTCTTTTTCCTTAAGATATTCAACTTGAATCCATACTTAATACGTCTCATATGAATCTTCATATATAGCCTTTCGTACCTTTTCAAAAAGAAACATCATTCCAACTGACACAACCTTTCCATTAACATAACTTAATTAAGTGCATTAGTCGGCTAAAACCCAAAAATAATTAATGCAGCCCATAATTATTAAATGAACATTAATCAATGCAATTAACCACTTAATAGGAGTGCTGCCCCTCCTTAGACAAATCACTATTATCATTAAATCGCTGCCAAGCATCATTAAATCTTCTTTTTCACCATAAAACATTGCATATGAACACCTTAAAATGCGGATATCTATCTCTTATGTATCGCTGTGTATATCTCGCTTATACCATGATAATCCTCATGCAAAAATGCTTCTTTTCATGTATTTAAACTTTCATTTTCTACCCTTTTGTATTGTTGGTTATTTTTGTTACTTTCTACCATTTCCGTCAATAATTCTGTTACTTTCTAATAGATTTCTGTTTACCAGTTCAGCACCTCTTTTGACATCAATGACAATATTTCCAACAGGGTAAGCCCATGACATGAGCTAACAAGATGATGAAATCAGACAATTCTTTGTTAAAATCAGCCCTAAACAGAGCCTTGGAAAGTCGAGATGATCCCTTTTTATGGCTCTTCAACCATGAATTTTCTATCCTCACTTTGTATTTATCACTATCTTGCTCGAAGAGAGTCTGTGCTTGAGCTTGAGAGATAACCATAGAGTTTTCAATTTCTGGGATCCGTAGAGCAGTGGAAATGGCTTTACTTTCTATGATAGTCCGCAACTTCTTGTTATAACATTTGAAGGCTTTAATCTTAGTGGAGTACCCAAGAAAAATCCCTTCATCGGATCTTGAATCAAATTTTCCTAAGTCCTCTTCGGTTCTTTTAATGAAACATCTACTCCCAAATACCTTAAAATATTTGACCGAGGCTGGTCTTCCTTTCCATAATTCATATGGAGTTTTATCATGGTTAACTCTGATTTGCACTCTATCCAAAATATAAATGGCAGTACTTACCGCTTCTTTCCAGAATCTATCTGATAGCTTAGATTCATTCAGCATTGTTTAGGCCATCTCTTGAATGGTTCTGTTCTTCCTTTCTACTACTCCATTTTGTTGTGGAGTTCTTGTAGCTGATTATTGTCTTTTAATTTCATGGTCTTCACAATATTCAATAAATTCATTTGACATGAATTCACCTCCATGATCTGACCTTAGACAT
Source organism: Taxus chinensis (assembly GCA_019776745.2). Classification (NCBI taxonomy): domain Eukaryota; kingdom Viridiplantae; phylum Streptophyta; class Pinopsida; order Cupressales; family Taxaceae; genus Taxus; species Taxus chinensis. The sequence continues at coordinate 883,562,267 of CM034150.1, forward strand.
TTTATCTTCAGCCCTATTTCATTTTCTACTAATTCCTTGAAAGCTTTGAACTTTCCAAATGCTTCAGATTTTTCTTTCAAAAATGTTACCCATGTCATTCTAGTGTAGTCATCAATGAGTAACATAAAATAACTCTCACCTTGAATAATTTTTGTTCTAATAGGTCCACACAAATCCATGTGAATTATCTCAAATGGTTTGATGGATAAATACTCCTTTGTTTTGAATCTTGTTCTGGTCTACTTCCCAAGTTGGCACTGATTGCATAGAGTACTCGAAGGCTTTGTTATTTTAGGCATGTCTCGTATGGCCTGCTTATTGCTTATCTTCACAAGATTATCAAAATTTATATGTCCCATCCTTCTATGCCATAGCTAACTCTCCTAAACTTGACTTAGGCAACATTTTTCTTCTTTTATTTCTCTGAGCATATATAGATTATTTGTAGTTCGGTGGCAATTTGTAATTAGTTCTCCTGTATCTTCTTTCCTTATTTCACATCCTTCGGCATACAACTTAAGAGTGTGTCCTTGATCACACATTTTACTCACACTCAAGAGGTTATGTTTTATTCCTTCAACATACAAAACATTCTCTATTTTTTTTTTCCATTATCCAGACTTAGCGTACCTTTGCCAACGATCTTTGCTGTAGCATTATCACCAAATTTTACTGTACCTTCATTTACTTTCTTTAAGGAGAGAAACTTACTTTTATCACCAATCATATGTCTTGAACATCCGCTATCAATGTACCACTGCTGTTCTTCATCTTGAGCATGAAGAGTTGTTTGAACAAGCATGGATTTTTCTTTGTCTAGCCCATCTTTCTCCTGCTTCCTTGTCCAGGATTTCGTAGCCTCCCTTTTCTTTATATCTAAAGGCTTTGTCTTTTGATCTTGTCTTGAGTCAAACACACTTCTACAAAAGCATGCTATATGTCCATAATTATTGCACTTATAGCAGATAATGGCTTCCTCGTTATAATAGGATAGTGGAGTAAACGAATTATAGTTCATATTCAACACTCTATGAGCAGATTTTGGTTTGTTCCAGGCTTCATTATCTCTCATTCACTTTCTACACTCTATATTTTTATGCCCATATATATTGTAATAAAAACAATAACCATGAAAGGAACTTTCGAACCTGTTCATATTCCTATGTCCTGGAATAAATGGTCTTTGGGTATTGTTCTCTTTAACACCGTCCTTGTGGATGGAACTAGTCTTCGTAGTTTCCTCTTCCTTTCCGCTTTTATTCTTCGTAGGCGTATTTAGAATTTCTACATAACTTTTTGCCTTTTCTAAACCTTTCTTCTCCGGAAGCTCAATGGATTTTGAAGCTTTCTCTAGTTTTTCTTCATATCCGAGTCCTGATTTGTTGGATGGTGATCTTTGACTTTCTAGAATCTCATCTATAACCTTAGTACTCTTTTCAAATTTCAAGTTGTTCATTAGTTTGGTATTTACCTTTTCTAAGTCTTTTCTCATTGCAACAATCTCTAACTCACACTTTTCACATTATTCTTGTTTCACCTTGAGCTGACTTCTCAACCCTTCCCCAATTCTCTTTGCTTCTTCAATCTGGGTCTTCAGGTCAATGATTAGATTCTTTGATTCTTCAATACTCTAGGCTAACTTAGCTTCGAAAGATTGATTTTGTTCTTCATATTTTTGGAGCTGAAGTCTTTGCTTTTGATTCCTCTTTTTGAATGCACAAATGAGTTCTTATTCGAGGTTTACCTCACCTTCTTCTTTTATGTCCTCGATTCCTTTCAAATCAACTTTGCTGGTTGATGAACCTTCTTCTATAGCCATAAACAATGTTTCTTCATCATCACTATCTGAATCACTTATTCTGCTTTCTTCGGATGAGCTGCTACCTCTTTTTGAATATAGACTCTTCTTTTTATTTTCAAATCTTTTCTTGCCTCTTCTTTACTTGAATTCTCTTTTGAACTTGGGCTTGCTTTCTTCATCTTCACTATCTTCCTTCTCTGGGAATTTAGCTATAAAATGACCAATTTTACCATAGTTAAAACATTTAAATGGTAACTTATCTTTATATCTCCCGGATCCTTTCTTTAGCTTTTGAATGAATAAAGATTCCTTTTCATATTCTTCACTGTTTGATTCATCATTCACTTCAGATTCCTTGATTTCCTTTTTCTTCGAGACTTTGAATGTGGCTTCCTTCTTTGCTGGTTTATTAGACTTGGTCCTCATTTCATAAGCCGTTAGTATTCCATGTAGTTTGTCCATGCTTAGCTTGTCAATATCCTTCATTTCTTCGATGTTAGACACCTTAACATCAAATCTTAATGGTAAAGATCTTAAGACCTTCTGGACAACCACAGGTTCCTCAATCTTTTCTCCAAGCCCTCTTATGGAATTAACAACTTCATCCACCCGCAGAAGATAAGCTGCAACATCTTCCTCATCCTTCATTTTTAGGCTCTCAAATTTTCTCCTATGGGTTTGAAGCTTAGCTTTTCTGACCTTATCATCACCTTCATATATTGTTCAAATTTTATCCCATATTTCCTTTTCCATGTCACATTGCATTACCTTGACAAATTCAGACTCTAATAGACCACACAAGATTACATTCATCACCTTGGCATTATTTTCAAAATCCTTCTTACCGGCTTGGTTTGTTGGTGGAGTTAATGGAATTATATATCTGATCGCTACTGATTTCCAAATATCAAACCCTAGTGCCATCAGATAGGTTCTCATTCTTACACTCCAAATTGCATAGTTTGTTCCATCAAACAATGAAGCCTTGTTCAAGGAAAAACCTTCTTGTACTTGACTAGCCATATGTGCTCCCGAGATCTACCTTCCAACTGTTAGATTGTTCTTGAAGGAACCTTCTCTGATACCAATTGTTGAGCACAAGATAATACTGAGAGGGGGGGGGTGAATCAGTATTATGATATTATTTCAAACTTCAATACTTAAACTTAGATCTATAATCACGAGCAATGTGAATATATATCAAATCAATCAAAGAACACAAAACTTAATGCAAGTAGACACAAATATATGTGGAAACACTTTCGGGAGAAAACCATGGAGAAACATCTTTCTGTATCTATATTTCTCAAAAATTTGTATGCACCAACCTACTAGAGACACCAATCCCCAAATTACAATTTTGTAGGCACCTACCTACAGGAGCACCCACCCCTTTTTCTAAGCACCAACTCAGCAAGAGACACTGATCTCTTCAAATATGAAGGCACAACCTTCCTTACAAAATCTGCTTTCCACTTTTGAACTTGTTGCTTCCTCAACGAATAATGGAAAATTCTTCTTCTTACTTTCAGATTTTCTGTTCTAAAATTCTGCCCTTACGCTTCCTCCTCTTCTTCTTTTTCCTTAAGATATTCAACTTGAATCCATACTTAATACGTCTCATATGAATCTTCATATATAGCCTTTCGTACCTTTTCAAAAAGAAACATCATTCCAACTGACACAACCTTTCCATTAACATAACTTAATTAAGTGCATTAGTCGGCTAAAACCCAAAAATAATTAATGCAGCCCATAATTATTAAATGAACATTAATCAATGCAATTAACCACTTAATAGGAGTGATGCCCCTCCTTAGACAAATCACTATTATCATTAAATCGCTGCCAAGCATAATTAAATCTTCTTTTTCACCATAAAACATTGCATATGAACACCTTAAAATGTGGATATCTATCTCTTATGTATCGCTGTGTATATCTCGCTTATACCATGATAATCCTCATGCAAAAATGCTTCTTTTCATGTATTTAAACTTTTGTTTTCTACCCTTCTGTACTGTTGGTTATTTCTGTTACTTTCTACCATTTTCGTCAATAATTCTGTTACTTTCTAATAGATTTCTGTTTACCAGTTCAGCACCTCTTTTGACATCAATGACAATATTTCCAACAGGGTAAGCCCATGACATGGGCTAACAAGATGATGAAATCAGACAATTCTTTGTTAAAATCAGCCCTAAACAGAGCCTTGGAAAGTTGAGATGATCCCTTTTGAGGGTTCTTCAACCATGACTTTGCTATCCTCACTTTGTATTTATAACTATCTTGCTCAAAGAGAGTCTGTTCTTGAGCTTGAGAGAGAACCATAGAGTTTTCAATTTCTGGGATCAGTAGAGTAGCGGCAATGACATCAACATCTAGTTTGGCGATCAGTTCCCCATACACATTATATAATTCATTCGTCTCAGGGTTGAAGTGAGCTCCGTAGGTGAGTATAGTGTCGGTACACTATATCGAGATCGGGAAACCCATAAAAAATGCAAGGCCACTGTTGTTGATCATTTGTGCCATGGGAGAGGGATGAGGGTCAGTCAACCTACTCTAGAAATTGCCAAAATCTAGGTGACGAACCTCACTATCCCCAATATCGAGAATAGAGGATTCAAGGGGTGAAACGTGATCTTGACCTTGAAATTTGATCTTCATGCTGATAGTGTAAAGAGAAACAACCTTCACAGCTTGCATCTGCAATAAAAAATGCAAGGGGAAGGGGAGCACGAGCAGACGGTCTTAATTGCAAGGATTTGAGTGAATGGTAACAAGTAAGTAGTGTGTAGAAATGCGTAGAGGGTAGTCCCATTAAATATCCATTTTAGGAGAGAGAAGGTTATAAATGTGCATTAAATTCATATGCACTGAATTAAAAAGGAAAGCATCAGGAAGAGTAGAAAAAACTAGCCCAAATGATCTTTGGTTCATTTGGGACACGAGGGATGTGAAAACGTGATTCAGCTGACGTGGGTGATGCAGGTAATATAGGACAAAAGAGCACGAGAAGTCTAGGAACTTAGAAACGTGAGGGACATGAGGGACATGAAGACGTGATTTATCCAACGTGGGTGATGCAGGAAAAGTAGAGATGGAATGCACAGACACTTTTGGGACAGATAAGACCAAAGTACGCAAAGGGCTCGATGCGGCCAATGCGGGCGATTAGGGAACAGAGAGCCCGGGTGAACTTAGAAAATTTGGAACAAAAAGTTCTGATAGACCCACAAGTTAACAGATTTTAGGGAAAGTGGATGATCGGGGAACAGAGGATCCGTCAGAACTTAGGACATATGGGACAAAAATGTCCAACAAACCCACAAATCACTAAAATTACTCAAAAAACGTGAATTTTCCCTAACTCCTCAACTTTTCTCTTCACTAGAACATCATAAAAAGGTGTTAACTCAAAATTTCCAATTTTTGACTTTCGAAAGAGGGGAAAATTTAAGAGGAAAACAAGTAGCAAAGAAGCATGATGCACTTAAAGTAACTTAGGATCCCGATGAAGAATGGATAAAGGAGATAGGGGCGATGGTGGCACGAAGAATGGTTTTCATGGAGGTAATGGTCTCCGGCCTTGCTAGAGTAACAAGGAAACTGAAGCATAAGGGTCAGGACATGAATCTGGATCAAATGGAGAAAATACTTGTCAACATCCCTGATAAAGTGAAGAAGGGGCTGGGAGAGTGGAATGAATTAGAATCTGACATAAATAAGGAGTACCCTCAACTCTTGCAACCAGATGAGGAGTAAGACGTGTTGGGCATTCTTCCATTTTATTCATATTTTCATTCTTTTATGGAAATTCTTCATTCTTTTATTATTTAGAGAGATAAGTTGTGTAACCCCATTACCAAGGGCAGAAATGTAATGAGTGTGGGGTAATGTTGGGTTGGAAATATTGACTAAGTATTAAGAAGGCATGCTGAAGATTGGGGCACGCAAGTGGGGTGTGTGAGTTTGCGCAAGAGCTAGTCGAAGTAGCGTGCACAAAGAAAGTCTAATCCCAGGACTTGGCTGATTTTACACGTACGGGCTAAAAACAGAAAAAAGTGAGTTGGAGTGTGGATCACACCAAAGAAAAAAGTAAGGGAACTTAAGGACATAGGAACATCTATTCGTGGGATAAAGTGCATGCAAGGAGGAGATCAAAGGTCATGCATGGATCAAGCTATTAATAGGATTAAAGAAGAGTTTATTTATAGATTAATCTATTATTATTCTTGTTAGGAAGCATGCATGCTTTATAGTTACTTTTTATATGTATGCATGGCTGTATTTTTTAGCATGTAATCTATTTTGAGATGCATGGGTGGTGAAGGGAAAGTCCTCACCCCTATATATACATTTTTATGTTCAATGTATATATCTAGCACTCATACAATGGACAAGGGTTGCATCACTTCTACATACACAACATAGGAGGGACATTTTATTCTATTATATCCCACACATTCTATACATTTGGTACATTCTAATATAGCCTTCTATTATTGTAAAACTTACACAAGGGCATCCTTGGGCATAGTTACACACACATTCACATAGAACTACATGGATTTTGATATGTAATGCAGTGTTCAATTGTAAGTTCACTCTTTGGGTGACCATTGAGGTCATTCCAACTCCCCATTCTACATTCTCCATTTAATGGTTTGATGTTGTTTGTGGGTATGTGAAAGTGAGCTTATTTCTTGCAGGTTACAGATACATTCGATGATTAAGGAGTGAATCTTAGGAGATAAACACAAATCAACAATGATGCTCTTTCGACACAAGATATTAGAATATGAGCATTTTCCCAAACACCAGCACTCAGATCCAGTCACTAGTGCCCAGGTGTTCATGTCCTCCTATGGGTGCCCCTTTCTTACATAATTTTGAGTCCTAGAAACTCTAGAGATATTTGATGACACTACCTACAATATGTTTCAACTATTCACCTGCCCAGATCACTTTCAGTTTTCTCAAAAATCAACTAAGTTTTCTTATCTCCCTCTTTTTCTTTGGGTTTCACATTATACATGCTTGTTTTCTTGTGCCTTACATTATATTAAGATTTTTTACATCATTATTTATAATAGTTACTCTAAAAAATAATATTTAATTCAATTTACATTAAATCAATTGGTGAACCCGCTTGCTCGAACCCTACCTTGCTTCTAGGTATTGTTCCATTACTTTTGACACGGCTAAAACTTATGAACCCTTTACCGATGAAGACCTTCATGACCTCCAAGCCCATATTACTAAACATCCTCAAGACTTAGATATTTTATTATTTGCTACCCATGAGGAAGCCACTAATCTAGCTTATCTCAACCCTTTCATTTCTAATCCTACTTCTTTACCTCTTCCAACCCAACCTTCTCATTCTACCCTTCCACCCACCTCATCCATTTCTATTTCCATGCCTACTCCTACCAATCATTTCACCCAGCCTATTAGTTCTCATACATGAAAATTCTCCTCTTCAGAAACCCACAACCCAACTTCCTTATACCATGACCTACAAATCCAAATCTGTCAAATAAAACAAGCTACTTCACATTCCTATCCATCTTTTGATTCCTCACTTCTCCTTCACAACCCTTTTATACCCACCATATATTCTCATCCACTCCCTCCAAACTTCATTACACCTAAGCTTCCCACCTTCAATGGCCATGGTGACCCTCAAGAGCATATTTGATCTTTTCAAGTGGCATGTCTTGACTATGTAGATGAATTTACATTGTCGGCTAAATTGTTTCCAATAAGTTTGCAAGATTATGATACGCATTGGTTTTATGATCTACTTGTTCAATCGTTAAAATCTTGTACATAATTTGGTGATGTTTTCCTTGAATATTTTTATATCAACATTGGTGCTAAAATATCCTATGCATAGTTAGCTCAAATCAAACGAGGATCCAATGAGCATCTTGCAGACTATGTTTTATGCTATAATAACAATCTTGCTAAGACAACCAATGTACTCATTGATTCTGAATTGCAAGATCAATTTATACAAAGTATCTTACCTCTACTTAAATAGAGTGTCATCTTTGAGACATCTCCCTCTTTTGATCAACTATGCCATACACTCAAATTACATGAAGGAAAAATTTTATCTATGGGAAAAATTGAATATCATGATACTCATTCATCCTCTTCTAATAGGTTTCAAGCCAAATCTACATTCAAGCCATCTCCTAGGCCTATTGAAGCTAAGGTAATTGTTAATGCTATTTATACATCCACCAAAATTCAAATGTAATCCTCGCGGTGTACATTTACTAAGTTACCTTACGCTCCTCAATTCTTACTATCGTAACTTATCAAAAGCAATTTTATTACTCTTCCACTACCACTCAATCTAGATCCTTCTCTCCCATGTGGCCACAACTACGGTGAAAATACACATTCTGATTATCATATGCATTGGGAATCCCAGTGATCACTACTTAAAAATTATACATATAATTCATGATCTTATTTATAACAACTTCATCGAGTTTCCTACGCCATCTACTTCCAAGTAGGTCAATGATAATCAAAAGCTAAAAATATTCAAAGACCCTTTACCAATCCATCACAAGTAAGCTACATATTCTTCTGCAAATCATACTTATTGTTTTGTGCCTCCTCCTTCATTGAGGCCCTTGATTTCCTTGTTGCTTCTGCCGATGTTCCACCACCAGTTATCACATTCTCATATCATGATTATCACGCTACATTTTCTTTTGATTCATTACATATCAATTCTTCTGTTATCACTTATCCTATCAATAATACTATGGTCTATCCATTGTCTCTTACAAATGAATGCTCCGTTGCACTTCTTGTAGTTATTAAATGCCAAACATAGTTAATTACATTTTTGGATTCTAATTCTTATGGTCATGTCATTCTTCACATAGTAGTTAGATTTATTACAATCATTAGACCATTCCTTATTACCTCTAAAATAATCGGATGTGACATTATCTTAGGTATTCCTTGGTTCTGTGTTGCCCAAGCCATCCCTTCCATGCATCATGTATAGTTTAAGTTAATCCATAACAAGCAAGTTGTCATGATCAAAGGCATGCCACCTCGCACACTGTTTCCTAGACCCACTTATGATGATTGTTATCACCAAATTACAACACCCTCTGATTTATAATGAATCTGTGAATGAGAAATCAATGTAATTGGGTAACATGGGATTGTCTTAACATGTGGGACCCTTTCTAATGAGACAATTCTCCATAGAAGGTTGGCTCCTCTACTTATTCTAATACTAAAAATACTCCAAGGAAGGGAAATGCAACTATTCTAACACTAACCTAGATTTCCAAGGAACCAAGGAAGAGAGAGATGCATAAGATGAAAATTCTAAATTAAGGGAGGAAATAACACCAAGAAAAGGGATGGAGAGTTTCCAAGTGAGTGAAAACAGGGGAGAAATGACGAAAGAGAGGGTATAAAGAGGTATCAAAATATAAAACCACACTCAAGTCTCCATTTTCATAGAATAAAATAGATCTAGGCCCTGTAAAGAACAATACATGCACAAGATACCTACAAATATAATGGAAAAGCAAAAAGCATAATATAACTTAAGAAAAGGCAAAAAAGGCCACAAAACATCAATTCTATTGATTAAAATTATGCACAATCCATTAAAATGTAAGTATGAGGAAAGAATCCTTCACAAAATGCCATGATATGAGGCTTTATAGTTTAAAGAAAAAATTGGGCAGAGTTACTCTGCAAATTCTCCAAAAAAATCCTTTAAAAATGAGGGGTTTGAGTACATTTTATAGCCATTGAAACCCCAAATTTCTCCTAATTTTAATTAAATGCCTAATAGGTAGTTTAGCAACTACAACCACCACCATTAATGCTCTTTTTACAACATTGGTTATTGAGCTATCTTTTCGAAATTTGATTCCTGAAAAACAACATTAATTATCTGTCAAATTACATTAAATAACCTGACATGTAGCATTAATTATCTGTCAAGTCACATTAAATAGCATGACAAGTAGCTAGATTTTCTTTTCATGCCTTTCCTCTCCTGTGATCCATGAACTACCCCTCCTGAGCTGCTTTGTTTTCGAGACCATGAGCCATCCAACCACACTGGTTTGTACAACTACATCTAGTGACTATTCATCCAATCCAGTGACCCGTTCAACCAGGTGGAGGTGGGAACTCATCCAACCCATGGCCATATGCTTATGTCTTCAAATGACCCATCTAACTATGCCACCTTTCTAATTTTATTATTCTTATAACATCATGTCTATACGATGCATCCATCATGGGTTGGATGTCATCCATATGTGCCAATGAGACCTGCCAAAACTTGTGACTTGACTAACCTCTTTTCGTATGATGACTAGGCCTACCAACTTGGCAACCTGAACAACCTGAAGGGGTAGGACACCATCTAACCTATCATCTATATCTACTCACCATCCAACAAATGGAGGTGAGACAGTCTTCTAACCTCATGTCATCCAGTCCAGTTGGACGGTTGTTTGTTGCCTCAAATATTGAGCCCACCAAACTACTGCTCTTCCTCACACCACCCACCCGAACAACCTAGCTGACCAACTGAGGCATTTAACATATTCATCCAACCTTTACATCTAATCCAATCATCCATCCTAGCTATCCAACCCAGGAATCCAATTTATACATCCAAACTATGTGTCCAACCTAGGCATCCAACTCAGGCATCCAACCCAGGTGTCCAACCCAGGCGTCCAACCTAGGCCTAACCCAGGTGTCCAACCTATGTGACCAACCCGCACATCCAACCTAGGCATCTAATTTGTGCTTCCAACCTAGGTGTCCAACCCAGATGACCAACCAAGGTGTCTAACCTATTGAAATCTTCCAATTCTTTGATGGGCTTGACCACCAACTTGGACATTTGTCGCGGCTTGCCACCTTACCGCAAGTTAAGAAAAAATCAACCGAGCCAAATTACACACTATCTTTCTCTTCAAACCAAGGTTAAATTTGATGGTCGTATTCACATTTAAAGCCTTTAATCCAAATTTGAATAGGTTATCCAAATTTGCAGGGGTACAAATTTGGGATAACATGGTCTTCACCAAGAATCCTAAAATGGCTCTAGTTTGAAAATTTTGAAAAAAAATCACCCTAAGTGGCATTCAAAAACACTATAATCTATTGTATAATCCTCATATCCTATATCCCATGTAACTTCAACAATCAAGATGATCATTCTTCATGAAATTTCACTTTTTCTCTTTCCTTTCATCTCCACACCTTCACTAGTTCTTAGCCCAAACAAGTAAGATTTTACATTTTTTATCCTTCAATAACCTAACTTAATGCTTGTACCATTTTCCAAACTTTAGTCCAATTTTTATTGAATCATTAACTTGTCTTTAAAATAATCAAACCATCAAACTTCACCCATTTTTATAAAACGAACTTTTTTGTGCTCTTAAGAATAAACAATCTGTAACGAATTTATGTAATGAATATTTTTTTTGAATGAGGCTAGTTGTTCTAAATTTTTTATATATTTTAGGAGTATTTAAAAGGAATATATGTTTCAAAATTCATCCATTTTCATTATGAAATTTAAAATTTATGAGTGTTTCCCTAGGTAAAAATTATGTCAAATAGTTTTCATGCATTCTCAAGTCTAGATAGAAAATACTTTGCAACTCCAACAATACTCTGAATTAATGTAAGATAATAAAACCCCATATATAGAATTAAATTTTATTCACCTAAAAAAAAAAAATTGAGTCATTTTTAAATTATATGCAAAATTTATCATTGTTGTCCCAAAACAGATCATTAAAACTTGCATACATCATCACTGTATCAGTTTTCAAGCCAAGAAAAAAGTAGTTCAACTCATCCTTTCACCAATACTCATAAAAGGGTTAAAAAATGACTCTCAAAATTCAAATAAGGAAATAATACAAGCTACTTAATCACATAATTTAGAGACATTCATTACAAGGTAAGATATCAAACAAAAACTAGAGTTTATTATGCATATATTGTAACTTTCTTACAAAATTGTGTTTTTCGCTTCCATTCCTCCTTCCTATGATCTCCTTCTTCCTTGAGGAATGTATTTTTCCACCTCATATTTAATTCCTCAAAAGGAATCCATCCTCCCTTCTCTTAAGTAACTATCATTCGAATTCTTTTCTCTTTATCTCATCTTTTCATCCATTTTAACCCTAACTAACCTTTCTTACATGACTCTTGATATGCCTTTACAATGCAAGGAGTAATTTTATATTAACTTAATATTTTAATACTCTAACCCACACTTAGGACTCCTTATAATATGTCTAGTCACCACTCACACATATTCTAAACCACCTAGACCCTTTGAAACCTCTTTACATCTCTTTTACATGCTTTAGGATTTGAATTACATTTTTGTGGGAAATCATGAATTTGAATTTTCAAACTTCTTAGCCTCTTAGATCTCTCTCTTAGGACCTCATCATAGTCCATAACACTTTATTTTATCTCACAACCATGGTTAGGATGATAAAATTTCATTTTGGATGCTCTTTTAAGATGCCCTTACATCAAGAACACCAAAGTGGTAGATAATATGTTGATAGACAAAGTTGACAATTTTATTAGCTTTAGTGGATGTGAGCGGAATTTATTCCATCCATTTAGTGAATTATTAAGTAGTGGAGATGATGGAATGATGATGCTGAGAAGATTGTAGATTGATGAGACTAATAAGGCTGAGGCCCCACTGTGAGAAATGACATATATGTTGAGCCATCCGTAAGGCCTAGCTAGGGATACAAATTAAGTTGGAATACTACTGGAATTTGACACACTTATTAACATATTCACATTTGTCTTGATTGAGGGTGGGATAATAATAGAAAATGAGAAGAATGCGCTTAGTGAAAGCTAAACCGCTGAAGTTTCCACCATATATTTTGTCATAAAATTCCTTGATAACTCAGATAGATTCATTGGATTTAAGGCAACATAGCATATTGTCATCAAATCCATGCTTATAAATGATGCCACTAAGGATGGCATATCAGTTAGAACATTGAATGAATGACCTCCTACCATTTTTGGATATGTTGAAGGGAATTTTGGATGAGGATAGATAGTTGAATGTTTGAGTGTACCAAATATCATATTGATTAGTATCAACATGAGTGACATGAGAAAGCTCATGGGTATGAGACAATTGATCAAGGAGATGAAAAAAAAGAGAGAGTTTGGATTCTTTATTTTCCCAAGGGATGAGAGATGCAAGGGATGACATAGTTTCTGTAAAATGATTGAATGAATGAGGGAAAAATTGGATGGATTTTTGATCAAAGGAATCGAGAAGAAAGTTGATGATGTCCTTATATTTCTAAAGGAATTTGTTTTTGCACTTATATATTTCCTTAATTTAATTGATGATGACATGAGAGTCATCATAAATTTCAAGGATTTTGACATTGATCTTGATAGTGATTTGGAGATCCAAAATGAGGGCTTCATACTCAATCATGTTATTAGTACACTCAGATTTAATCTTGTAATCAATGTGGATAGGGGTGTCCCAAGGAGGAATGATGATAACACTAGTGCTTCCCCCTTGCTAAAACTTAGATCTAAAAGAGTTGGTGAGAATTAATATCAAAAACGAGGCACCACGATAAGTAGTTGCACTCCAACGGAATTTTGAAAGGAGCTCCAGCGATAGACAAGGAAAAAATTGATCAGTAATGGAAGAACTTTCTCAACAGAAACAAAGCTTACACATAGAGGAAAGACAGTGGAGTGTCTTGGCATGCTCATAAATGAATAGAAAAGGGGTACATATAGGGTGCTGAGTAACCCTAGTGCATGACACACATGAAACCCTAAACCTAACCCTAAACCTAACCCATGTGAGATGACCCTCCATACATGAGAGGAGGACACATAGGATAACTCACACTAACACCCCCCCTTCATCGAAGCTAGGGTAGTGGCTGTGATGAGTCAGATAGAAGAGAAAGACACTCCTAAACAACTAAGAAAGATGTGCCAATGGGGCCCAAAACTAAAGGCCTGATAAGGTGCCCATATACAAACACAATCTTCCTAGAAGAAGAAGAAGAAAAGAAGGACTAAATAGCCCTAAGAAGATGGGCAGCTGCAGAAGACCTCACCCAAGAAGAGACCGTAAGTGAAGAAAACTTCATCTCAGTGAAAGGCTTGGTGAATAAGTTTACAATCTGATCAGCTGTCTGAATGTATTGAATGTCTATGATACCATCATGAATAAGCTCCTATATGAAGTGCATATGGATCTCAATGTGCTTCATCCACTGATGCTGAACTAGATTTCTACAAATAGAGATAGTGCTTGTGTTATCACAGTAGATAATGGTAGGCTGCCGAAAGTGGATGCCAAACTCTGTCAGAATACCCTGTAGCCAAATAGCTTTTGTGGCAGCATTAACTGCTCCTCTGTATTCTGCCTCTGTAGATGATATCACAATTGCATTCTGCTTCTTGCTAGACCAACTAATAGGACCTAAACCAAGAGAGAAACTGTAGCTAGAAGTAGATTTCTTGATGATCTAAGTCACCGGCCCAATCAGAATCTGTGAACCCAATCAAGTCAATATCAACCCCTCGATGATAGTGAATGCCATCAGTATAAGTGCCACGAACATAATGAAGGATCCATTTAGCTACTTTCCAATGCAGCTCATGTGGCTCCTACATGAATCTGGACACGATCCCAACAACATATGATAAATCTGTCGAGTGTGAGTCAAGTAGATCAAGCTCCCAACTAACTATTCGGTAAAGAGTACCATTAACCAAGGGAGTAGAGCAATCTGAAACCAACTTAACCCTAGAAAGAAAAGGAGTAGGAGAAGACTTGCAATCAGACATCTGAAACTGAGCTAACAAATCAAGAGCATACTTAGGTTACAAAATCAAGATTCCTGAGTCAGATTGTGAAATCTGGATCCCAAGGAAGTAATGAAGCAGACCTAAGTTAGTCATGGAAAACTTGTTGGCTAAGGCAATCTTCACAGAATCAATAATAGAGGAAGAGCTGCCTGTGATCAACAAGTCATCAACATATAGAACAAGAATGAGTATGGATTCATCTTTCCATAGAATATAAACATTTGGATCAGAGTGACACCTAGTAAACCTTGATGTAAGTAAGAAGGAGTCCATCTTGGCATACCAAGCCTGAGGGGCTTGTTTAAGGCCATAAAGAGACTTCTTTAACTTACAAACGAGGGAGGAATCTTGGACATAACCCAGGAGGTTGTTCCATATAGATCTCTTCCTCTAGGTCACCATGAAGGAAGGCACTCTTAACATCCATTTGATGGACTTTCCATCTGTTTGTCTGCGGCAATGGCTAGGGTCAGTCGAATAGAAGTCATCTTCACAACTGGAGCAAAGGTTTCTGTATAATCAACCCCAGCTATCTGGGAGAAACCCTTAGCTACTAATCACACTTTAAAATTTTTGACGTCTCCATCTACTCCATACTTTGTTTAGAACACCCACTTACACCGAACAATTTTTCTTCCTTTCAGAAGAGTGGTGAGATCCCAAGTATCGTTCTTCATGAGAGAGGAATACTCCTCATCCATAGTAGAATCCCACTCAGGAATACCAGAAGCCTCCTGAGAAATACTGTGGATTAGAGGCAGAGGTGAAGAAAGAGTGGGGTCTAATGAAATCTAAGTGAGTACGTCTCATATCTGAAGTATCTCCAACTAAATCTCCAGCACTTTGTAAAGTTTTCCTAGCCCAAAGGGGACTAGGAGGATCAGGCTCAGAGTCAGAAGATTCTTCACTTGAGTGAGAAGGGACATAGTCCTCATCATCACTACTGTTGGAATCAGAAGACTCAAAGATCTGATGGTCGGGAGGATCCGAGGAAGAGGAGCATGCTCAACAGTATCATCATCTGATGAGTCAGAATCTGAATCAGCAAGCTGAAGAACCTCAATAGGTGGAGAAGTAGAAGTCGAAGAAGACTCATCAAACTTAACACTTCTCTCAATATATAGCTCATGAGAAGTAGAATTCATCAATCGATATCCCTTCACGCCATCAGGATACCTTACAAAGATACAAGGTTTGGATTGTGGTTCCAAGGCCTTGTGTTTCTTCTTGGGAATCCAAGCCATAGCCTTGGATCCAAAGACTCGAAAGTGCTCAACATCAGGCTTGCATCCAAACCAAGCTTCAAAGGGTGTCATCCCTCTTACTGCCTTGTGTGGAACATGGTTTTGAATGTAATTTACACAATTCACTGCTTCAGCCCAATACTGTGGAGGAAGAGACTTCGAGTGAATCATACAAGTGGCCATCTCCTTAAGAGTATGGTTCTTTCTTTCTGCTACTCCATTTTGTGAAGGGCTATAAGCAACTGTATGTTGCAAAGAGATCCCTTCAGAAGTACAGAAATCCATGAACCTATTGTTTACATATTCACCTCCATTGTTCGGTTCGAAGAACCTTGATAGACCATTCTCGCCTATTTCTCAGCAAGAGCCTTAAAGTCCTGAAAATGTTCAAAGACTTCAGACTTAAGCTTAAGAAAATATACCCAAGTATATCGCAAATAGTCATCAATGAAGGTTAGCACATAAAAAGCTCTAGTAAATGAAGGAGAAGGAAATGGACCAGAAACATCACTGTGAACAAGATCCAAGGGACGAGTGGCTCTCCAAGATTTTCCTTTGTCAAAGTTCTTTTCAGGATGCTTTCCAAGGGTACAACCCTCACAAAGACCTTTAGAAAACTTGACACGAGGTAACCCGTTGACCATTTCATTTTGACTCAATTGTTCAAGATAGTGATAATTTAGATGTCCAAAATGCTCATGCCATAGCTTACTAACCTCATTTGCATGAGTGAGCAAGGTAGTGGGCGTAGAATTAGAAGTAAAGTGGGAGAAGGTGTACAACCATGAACGGTGATCTACCTTTCCCTCAGCCACTGTAGTATCATTGTTAAGCTCACGAATAATCACTGAGTTAGGACCAAATTCCACTCACATTCCTTCACCAAGGTGAGTAATTTGGTAAACTGATAGGAGATTGGTAGAGAGATCAGGAACACTCAACACTTGGTTAAATGTTCCCCCATCCATCTCTACTGATCCACTACTAGAAACTGACACTGTCGTGTCATTACCCATTGTGATTTGGGACATTCCACAAGGTTCAATGTTGGAAAAACTCAACATGTGAAGAACCCATGTGGTGTGAGGCAATCGGAATCTATAATCCATGTCGATGAAGGAGCAACTTTGGCTACAAGGGCCTTTCCTTTCTTCTTATCATTTTTAGCACCTTTTGCAGTAGAAGACTCGGCCTTCGGAGCACTTTGTTTTATAGATTCAGGAACACTTATTTTATTTTTCTCAAGTAAATGAGATAAGTGATCAATCTGTTTCTTAAAACAGTGTTGCTCATCATGACCAGTCTTCTTGCAATAGGAACACAAATACTTGCTTTTCTGTGCTCTAGGCTCAGAAGTCGAAGTGTTTGTGTCATTTTTAGGTTTGATCTTGGTTTCTTTCTTAGGTTGATCCTTAGTTTTTTTCTTCTTTTCAGTCTTCTTTCCCTTGCTAGTACTTGCTACAAGGGCATGTGACTTGGACTTGAGATACCCCATTTGAATGAGTTTGTCTTGTTCTCGAATGAGTTGGGACGAAAAATAGTCAAAGGAGGGCATTATCCAAGTATTGCCCAAAGCAACTTTTGTAGCATAGAAAGTTGACACAAAGATAGAATATTCAAGACCTAGCTTAGAGAGAATCAACAAGATCAGTTGAGAATCTTTCTTTTCTACTTGACATCCTTTTAACAATAATCTAATGTGGACAAATTTTGAGAAGAAGGCTTGTAGGTTTTCAAAGTCACTAGGATTTAACCCTAGTAGTTTGTTTTCCAACTCATGCGCTCTCATGTCATCTAGTTGTCCAAAAATCACATCCAGCATTTTCCACGCAGATGTAGGTGTTTCAGATGCCTCAATGTGGAAGAGCAAGTCAGGAGAAATAGACATGCAAAGAAGACCTAAAGCTTCATCACTACAGTTTAACCACTTAGATTTTTTAGGTTCGTCATTTGGTTCAGTCTCAGTTCCCATGGTGATGCGGTATAACCCTTTACCCCTTAGTTTCATTATTATTTTTGATCTCCATTCGAAAAATTTGAACGATGTAAGAAAAGGAATTGAAAGTGCATCCATAGTGAGAGAGAGAGACAGAAAGAAATGCAGAAAAGAAACACAACCACCCAGGATAATAACAACCCCCCTTCTTCCAGCACTTTATAGTTGAGTGCGTTGATTATAATCAGGTATGTGTGTGTAGTTTGAAACAATTGGTAACTCCTCTTGCAATTAGTGTAATAAAGTGCAAGAGAGGAGACCACAATAGTGTTTCATGGAGCGCAACAAAAAAGGAATACCGTAAACAAGCACAAGTAAAAAATAGAAAGGAGGAAAAATCCAACCCTGGTGGTGAGAAAAAGCATCTCATGTCACATGAAATAATCCCTTTATCATAAAACTGATAGCAGACGCGCTCACAAGTTCATGAAAAAAGTAATTGAACAAAGCTCAAAAAAATGAGCTGAAATAAGTAACACAAAGACACCCCCCCAGAATGCGGAACTTTATAAAATTAGTGCATTTATAAAGCTGAATGATCCCATCATCTAGAGTGTGAAAAAACATGCAACTTTAACTAAAGAAGTGCTCAAAACCGAGCAACGAGTCAAAAGTTATAGCAAAAGCCAATTCCTGCAATTTGATGAGAAAAAGCCAAGAAACCTGCAAACAGATTAAAAAAGTTCCCTAAATGCATGCAAAGGGTGTCATATGTATGCTCATTGGAAATGAGCACTGGAATTTGAGATAGGTTTTGTTTGTATTGTGAGGGGGGATTAGCCACCTGCCAATCCTGGACCTCACCCTTCATCTTCGGCACTTAACAGAAGGTTTAAAAAAACACAAAGCCAATAGACCAAATTATAATGCCAAATGAAATATAGATTAAATAAGGTGAACTTAAATAAAAAATTAGATCTAATTTAAAAAACTAATTAGATATAATCTAATGAAGATTTAGATGATGAAGATTTTTAAAATATGAATGTTTCTAATTGAAACAAATTTCTTTAAACTTGTCATATGTTAAAAAAACAAAGGATAGATTTAGAAATGTTTTTAAAAAAAAAAACTTACCAAAAAATAATTTGATTTGTTTTAAACTTTTGTGAAAGAAATCTTTCCATGTGACTGGTGAAAAAGATAATGAGAAAAAAATTGAAAAGTATTTATGTGAGATTTTTGGTTTTTTGTTTTAAAAAGCATAGATTTGTCCTTTTTTAAAAAAATAGCAAAGAGCCTAAATTACTCTATATTTCCATGAAAACAAATTTATACATTCTGTCCAAAAAAAGGCAGACCGAATGTCTTTCCAAAAAAAAACTTCAAACGTTTAGATTTGATAAAAAAGAAACAAGAATGTATGTTTTGAATACAGACCAAGAGTTTTGGCTACTTCGTTCCTTCCATGTTTTTCAAGATGATGAAACATAACAGGAAAACAGCAAGAGTGTAGGCCGCACAGGTTGTTATTCAAACAATGCCCAAAGGTTGTAATAGGAACCAAGTGTAATAAAAGATATTTTGCAATGAAACCAAGCCACGCCAAGGGAATGAAAAGAGTGGTTTGCAGTTCGTTTTAGAGTGTAGATGAAAGTTGCAGTTGGAAGGAATGAGCAAGCCACGCCAAGAGAAATTACAGATTGCACGATGCTGCACAGAAGTAACTACACGCAAGCAAATAAAAATGTGGAGTGTGTAAAATGCCTGAACAATTAAAAAACACCTTGAAGGGTCAAAAAAATGCCTGTCAATTTAAAATGCCCTGCAGACAAAAAAAATGTGTTAAAAAAATGTTTGGTAAAAAACATGCCTAATCAGACAAAAAAAATGCCAGTAAAAAAATGCCTGGAACAGTCCAAAAAAATGCCTAGAATGAAGAAAAAATGAAGGCCACGCATGAATGAACACTGATGGTAGTTTGAACAATCCAAAAATGGTCAGAGGGACAGCAGTTCATTGATGAGCAACCACGACTGAAGAACTCAAGGATCCTGCAACCACAGACAACATGCAAATCCTGTAAAAAACCAGAGAACTTAAAAAAATTTCACTTCCATTTTAATAAATGAAAGGAATCTCTATTTTGGATTTTGATACATCCAACAAAAAAGTAGTTTAAAAACACCTGATTTTTCAAGATATTTTGAAAAACTGCACATGCACAAGAAAAAAAACACAAAAAACCTTTCCAAGAAAGCTTGTTAGAGATATTTGCAAGATAATTTCCAAAAAATAGTGATCAAAAGACTTGCATGCAGAGTAAAATAATGAAACCAAGTAAGAGTAATAGAAACAAAAAAACAAATCAAGTGCACGTTTACTCGATCTCAGCTCTAATACCATGAAAATATTTTGTGAGAATCGAATCAGAAACGAGGTGCCATGAAGTAGTTGCACTCCAACGAAATTGTGAAAGCTCCAGCGATAACAAGGAAAAAATTGATTAGTAATGGAAGAACTTGCTCAATAGAAACAAAGCTTGCATAAAGGAAAGCCAACAGAGTGTCTTGGCATACTCATAAATGAATAGAAAAGGGGTACATATAGGGTGCTGAGTAACCCTAGTGCATGAAACACATGAAACCCTAAACATAACCCTAAACATAACCCATGTGAGATGACCCTTCAACATGAGAGGAGGACAATGTGGTTTTTGGGTATGTATAGGTGAACTTATTTCTTGCAGGTTACAAGTACCTTTGGCGATCAAGGAAAAAATCTCAGGTGACAAATAGGAATCAACAAAAATCTCTTCCAACATATAAGATATTATAATATGAGCATTTTCTTGGCCACCAGTGGCCAAATCCAGTCACCAACACCCCGGTGTTCCTGCCCTCCTATGAGCGCCCCTGTCCTACATCATTCTGAGTCCCAGAACCTCTAGAGAGCTTTGATGACACTGCCTATAGTTTTTTTAGCTATTCACCTACCCAGATCACTTCCAGTTTTCTCATAAATCACCTAAGTCTTCCTATCTCCCTCTATTTCTTAGGGTTTCACATTGTACATGTTTGTTTTCTTGTACCTTACCATATATTAGCATTTTTTACATCATTATTTATAGTAGTTATTCTGAAAAATAATATTCAATTCATTTTTTATTAAATTAGTATGATGATAAGATAACTTCACTCCATTCTTAACTCCGTGCAAATAATAGGATGTGAGGGCTTATCATTGAGATATAAGAAGGATGAGAGATATGTAGTTTGAAGAGTGTGATCAAGAATGATGATTAAGAGACAAGAAATTTGACAAACATTTATTCAGAAACTTACAACTCAGCCCTAATCAAGATCAACTCACCAATTCAAAATGAATTCTACTTGCAAACTTTGACAAGACTTAGATCCATAGATGGCCTATTGATTGATGAGATCTTGTTTGAGGGATGATTTTCTCTCCTAACATACACATATAATTCATTCTTTTTGAAAGTTTTAGACTTTCAAGCACTTTTATTTCCTATTTTATTTAGAATTTTTAGTTTTTGATATGACCCCCTACATCTTGCCCCATGCTACCAGTAAAAAGCATGGGCTCATCACCAAGGGAAAAAGATATGTGAGTAAGGTCACTTTCCTCCTATCTCAATCTCATGCTACCCGTAAGAAGCATGGGCTCATCACCAAAGGTTGAGAGGGATGAAAAGTGTAGTTATTTGTAAGAAGAATATCTGTATTTATTGTTTATATATATTTTTCTTTTATTTTTTTTGACTTTGGATGGTGCTTTTTGTGAGAGAACATTTACCCCTAATCTCAACCCTAATCAACTAGTAGGATGCGAGGGCTCATCACCGAAGGTTGAGATAGGTGAAAAAAAATTATAGGTGAAATGTTTAGAATGTTTTTTTCATGGAGAGATATTTTTAGGGGAATATTTATCATCAATAAACTTTATAGAAAGCTATGGGTGAAAAACACCCGAATTGTAAGAAACCATGAAGAATTTTAAGCATGCAAGTCCTTATAAAACCAATATCAAAATTTGTCTCATTAATGGAAATGATAAAAAGCATTATATAATTTGAAGATGTAAAAATATTGTAGAAAAGGTAAGATTGAAAGGTTTTCCAACTTTTGAAAGTTTAAAAACCACTTGAAAGGTAAGTTTTCATTTTACAATTTCAATAAAATGATAATGAAAGTAACAAAACAATGTGAATGCAATAAAGGATAGTGTGGATATGTAAATGATTATATGTAGAAATGTTTGAGGTGAAGCGATTGTATGGATTCACAAAACTCCTCACCCTCTAGAGTACATAAATGATAAGCACCATTTTGAAGTCTTCCATTACTTGATAAGGCCCTAGCCATTTTGGCCTGAACTTTCTACCTTTGCCAACCTTCTTGTCTATTAAGTTGTCAAGTCTCAAAACAGAGTCTACTACCCAAATTTCATGTTCATAGACCTTTTTATTGAACTTCCAACATATTCTGTTTGCATAAACTCAATGATGTTGTTCGACGTTTCTCATCCAATATTTTTAGATCATCTAGGCATGTATTTTGATACTCATATTTGTCATGAATCCCTTGTAAAGACATGTAAAGACTAAGCAATTCTACCTCCAGTAGTTAAACCGCTCCAACACTTAAGACTAAAGAGAAGGGGGTTTCCCGCATTGGTGTTCAAACCGAAGTCCTATAAGCCCATAAGGTGAGAAATAACTTCAAGTGTTAACATCTCTTATTCTCCTTAACCATTTTAAGAAGAATGGACTTCAAGGTTTTATTGGTTACCTCATTCTTCCCATTAGCCTGAGGGTAGTACAAGGAGGTCGTATGGTGATATATCTTAAATTAAGCGCATAATTCGTGTACCTCGTCATTCTTAAAAGAAGTGCCAATATCAGAAATAATGAATTATATCACGTTATACTTGCAAATGATCTGGTTCAATATAAACTTAGATATGACAGATCTAGGCACCGTAGTTAGAGGCATGGCCTCAACCCACTTCATAAAGTACTTTTTGGCTGTGATTATAAACTTATGGCCATCTGATGATGCAGGAGAGAATTTCCCTATTAAATCTAAACCCAAAATAGAGAAGGGTCGGGGTGTCACTATGGGTTATAAATCCTGGGCTAGGATATGTATGGTGTGTGAGAATTATAGACACTTATGGAACTTACACACATATTGTCATCACCGAAAAATAACACCCTCTAATTTTCTTGCATGTGAATTGAATAGGAAATTAGTGTTTTTTGGAAACGTGGAATTTTCTCAAGGTGCGGGACTTCATAATTGAGACAACTCTCCAGAGAAGGATAGTTCCTCTTCCTAATATAATGTTAAGACAACTCCTAATTCTAGAAATACAATTATCTAATCCTATCCTATGATTCCAAGGGACCATGGGAAGATAAGAATGCATGAAAAGATGGAAATCCTACACTAAGGAAGGTGATAGCACCATGATCTAAAACACATTCAAATCTCCCTTTTTATGGATCACAACAAATTTGATTCCTGGAAGAACAAAAAAACATGCATGATATATCTGCAACTATAAAAGGAGGCAAGAAACACAATATAACACAAGCTAGAGCAGAAAAAACCACAAAACATATATTTCCTACTCAAAACGATGCACAATCCATTACAAAGTAGAAATATGGTAAGAATCCTTTACAGAATGCCCAAATTCAAGTCTTGCAACTCATAAAATATTTGGGACAATTTTGATAGAGTTCCTTTACATTCCAAAATGTCTCCCCTTAAAATGAAGGATATTTTACATTATATAGAGAGAAATCCTCCAATTTGCTTCACCAACTGATAGGCTACATTAACTCTCTGAAAAGAGGTATGGGCAGCCATGCAAATTTGCTTCCCAAGGGTACTTTTCTTGCATGGGAAGCCATGGATTCCATACCTCATTAAGTTGGTGGTTGATCTTCTTTTTAATTCGATCATTATGTTTTACATGTCGTTGATGTTCTTGTAGTTATCCGATTGCATAATCCCCTTAGTTTCAGCTGGGAGCATGTATCTCCTAAATTACCTTCTACTTCTGGTTGGCTACATATCCTTACCTTACTTTCTTTCCGCTGACTGATTGTATATCTTTGAAACCACCCGATAGTGACCATATCATCACCTTCTCTATTACCCTGATCTACTCCATTTTGTAACCGACCGGTAGCATACATTTTTTGTCGATCAGTACATTCGTAAAAACACTACCAATGTACACCATCTCCATCCAACTGGTCCCCATCATGTTACTGATGCTTCTACACCATTCCTATTTTTTGGCCCACTCACCAACACCACCACTTTATGCCCCTGTACTTTCTATCATCCTATAGATCCATACATGATACTGACTGGTAGCATTGAAATTCTACCAGCGGGGAAAACTTGTGACTGATATAGCTCAGACCACTCAATTTCCCTGATTCACCATCATCCTGACTCACCGAGATCTCCACAAGTAGCTCTCCCTCAAAACCAACTTGGCCTTAAGTCAGACACAATTCAGTTGAGCTATCCACAAGCTACTTACTATCTGTAACACACTTTTCTTCATTAACTACCAACACCCAGATCTACTATGTTGTCCAATTTTTAGTAGGTGTAAAAATCAGACAACAATTGGTGACTTGCGGGGTGATATTCTTGCTAGATTGGAAAGATTAGTGACCTTGCAGTATCCATTGGGCATGAAGTCAGTCTAAAAATTGAAACTAATCTGAAACTTGAAAATTCACCCCTAGGTATAACTAAAACATTGCATGGACTTGGTACTAACTAAAACCTTAGGCTAGAAACTAATCATTTACATCATAAGACCCTTCCTATAAGTGGAAAGTGCAACAACACAAAAGGCACAACAAAAAACAAACAGAAAAATCATACACATTCTACATGGAACATGTAGAGTGTGTGAAGAACTTATACAAAAGCAATCCTAGACTAACAATAGAACAATGTGCTACCAACACTTTGAGGAATTAAACTAATCCACTATGTATAAAGGAGATTTTTGATTCGGTAATAATGTTTAAGATAGATTCTGTTGATAAGAATATGTAATTCTTCTCATATAATCTTAACAACTACAAATAATTGTTTTTCTTGCATCCTGAGATCATGTAGGGACCACTCCATATTGCATCAAACTTGGAGTTCCTTCCTGGTTTAGCTCTATCTGCATCTCATTTCAAGAATAAATATCACTCTTGGAAGCTTCTATATTTTTCCCTCTTATCAAATATCATCTTAATTGGGGTTTGGTCTTTCTCCATTGCTTGCATAGCTTGATTCTTAAGATCCTCAAGCTCCATGAGCTCTACATATCTCACTTCCATGGCCTCAAATTTAGACAATTCCATCTACTTGATAAGCTCCAATGCTGTATATTCTAGAGATATTAGCAACTTTGCTTATTTTCCATAGACCAACTTATAGGGAGAGATACCAATTGACCTCTTGGCGGTAATCCTATCATCCCAAAAGGGTGATTTAAACTTGGTGTGCCAAGTTCTTTGATTCTCATCCAGAGTCCTCCTTATGATTCTTAATAGGTTCTTGTTGGTGGACTCGACCTGGTCATTACCCTGAGGGTAATAATTTGATGAAGTTCTCAAGTATATCTTGTTCTTAACAGCCCAATTAGAAATTATAGTGTCAAGTAATTCCAAAGCATTATCATATATGATAGTAGATGGGATACCAAACCTGGTTACAATTACCTCATAGAAATCCAGTATATTAGGCTCATTTACTTCCTTGAGTACCACCGCTTCAGTCCACTTGGTGAAATAATCAGTAGCTGTGAGCATCCACTTATGGCCTTGGCTTGAATCTGGGTTGATGACCCCAATGAAATATAATCCCCATTGCATGAATAGTTGATCAACTAAGATTGGGTTGAGTAGAAGTTTTGTCATCTTTTCTTTGACTATGAAAAATACACACTTCTTGCACTTCTTGATCCATGCATAGAAATCATTGAATAAATTGGGAAAATAGTAACTAGCCTTCATGATTTTGATGGCTCTTACTCGTGGAGCAAAGTGAACTCCACATTCTCCATCATAGAACTCATGCAGGACTTTCTCAATTTGATTAGTTCCAATGCACCTTAGAAAGACATATTTCTTGAACAAAATGTCGTCGATAAGAACATATAGAATGGATTGGAGCCTAAAATACCTTCTCTTGGCTTTGTTTAGGTATGGAGGACATTGGCCATTTTGGAGGAAGTGGATAATATCTTGAGTCCAACAAGGTGTGAGTATAGCACTAGCTACTTGTTCTTGATAATCTTGGAGCACTAGAACATCCCCTTCTTCGTTCTTTGACTTTGTATGTTAATTTGAAGCCAGCCACTCACACAAGCTTGTGCCTCTAACCAATTTGGTTAACTTTATGTCTATATCATACTCCATTACTTGGGTAATCCAACTAGCTCTTCTTTAGTTTAAATCCTTGTTCAGTAGAAAGTATTTCACTCTGGCATGAGAGACTAGGAAGTGAATTTTGTTGTTTGAAACTAGATATCTAAATTTATTTAGGCCCCCTATAAGAGCAAGGACTTGTTTCTCATTGAATGAGTACCTCACCTCATAGTCTCCTAGAATTTGACTAAAGAATGCAATAGGCTTCTCAGATTACTCCTTGTTCAACTGTAACAATATTACATATATTATGTTTGAGCCACCAAAAGTGTAGATAATGAAGTCTTTCGAGAATTCTGGATTCATAAGAGTCGGAGCTTGTGAAATTACTTGTTTACAAGCCTCAAAACTATATTTTCCCTCAGTTGTCCATTTAAATGTCATGGTTAGTGGTTTAACCAGATCAGAAAAATCAGGCACAAACCTTTTAACGAAGTTGATCCTCCCTAAGAAACTTTTGAGATATTTCTTGTGACTTGGAAAAGGAAATGCTATAATAGCTTTATCTCTCTTCAGATCAAATAGTTAACCCTTATTTAGATACAATGTGACCCATAAGCTTACCTTCATGTAGTAATAATATGTATTTCTTCATATTCAGACACACTCCAAAATTCCTACATCTCTCAAACACTTTCCTGAGATGGGAAAGATGATCAGCAATGTTCTTAGAAAATATTGTAATATCATCAAGGTATACAAGAACCATCTTGTTAATCAGCCCCTTAAACTCCATATCCATGGATCTCTAGAACGTTTCTCCAGCATTGGATAATCTAAATGGAATTTTATTATAAGCGTATGTGCCCCACTTGGTGGTGAAAGCTATCTTGAACT
Source organism: Taxus chinensis (assembly GCA_019776745.2). Lineage (NCBI taxonomy): Eukaryota > Viridiplantae > Streptophyta > Pinopsida > Cupressales > Taxaceae > Taxus > Taxus chinensis. The sequence goes on from CM034150.1 coordinate 883,589,503, forward strand.
AATCCTCCTCTCTAACCATGATTTGGTTATAACCTGAGTATCCATCTAGAAGTGAAAACCTATCTGAACCAGCTACTACTTGTAGAATATGCTCCATTGAGGGACGTGGTTAGTGATCCTTGAGATAATTTCTATTTAATTCTCTAAAATCCACACATAGCCTGATTTCCCCATTCCATTTCTAAACTCACACAAGGTTTGCAATCTAGAATGAGTGCTTGATAGGGAAAATGATGTTTACCTCATCAACTTGTTTAATTCCTTCTTCATAAGAGGCTTTATATGAGGATTCATTGTTCTTTGCTTATACTTAATGGGTTTGGTTTCCGGATCTAATCTAATAGTGTGTTGGGATAAACTAGGATAAATCCCCTAAGATCGTCATAGCTCCATGCAAATATATTGGTAAATTCTTGGAAAATTTGTATAAAATCATGCTTTTCTTATTGAGTACTTACCTTGCCAATTTGGAGCACTTTGCCTTCCCCAACTAAAATAGGATCTAAATATTCTCCTTTGACCATGATATTTACTTTCTCTTTCTGGAATTGATCATTGGGATTGAAGACTGATTCTAGAGTCACTAGACCTATAGGAAGCCTATTTGTCCTAAGTTGAACTACTTGATCTCCATATTATTTTTCCAACTTTTCTTGGTTCCTTAAAGAGAACTCGACATCTTCTTGAAGGAATTTGATGATCTAGTGGTCATTTGCAAACACCTTCCAACTTGTGTTATTATCTGTAATAGCTGGTCTCACTACCACCTTGATATGAAGCTGTGTTTTTTCTTCTTAACATCTTTAGCAATGTCAAATGTTGCCCCAATTGCTGAAAGCTTGTCATCAACTTTGTTATTCTTCCTTGGCATGGAATTGATGTTAAATTCTTCAAAATATTCTATGAGATCCCATAACCTATTCTTATATCTCTTGATAAGATTATTCTTGGCTGCATTTTGTGATTTGACCTTATTTACAATCAACTCACTATCCCCAAATGCTTGTAAGTTCTATATTTTTTTTTCCTTTCCTAATGTAATCCATGGATAAGTGACTCATACTTTGTTGTGTTATTTGAACAAACGAATTGATATATGAAAGAAGATTAATATTTGATACCTTTGGGGGACACCAGCACTACTCCTCATGCACCTTGTCTTCTCCTTGAACCATCAAAGAAAATTTTCCAAACTCCATTTTCATCTTCATCATCTAGCTTGGTGACACTACGGAGGGGTGAATTCTCTTCATGTAGGAAATAGATACCTAAATCAGCTTGTTCAATTTCTCTGTAAGGATCATAGTCATGCCTCTTATGTGCCCATTCATCAAGTGTTATATCTAGAATGCCTCCAATTTTAGTCTTTACTGCTGGAGTGTCTAGGTAATCTTATTGGTCAAAGATTGTGCAATTAGCATTGATTAGGCTTGACATATAAGGCTCAATGTGGTATGTGATGATTGTCTCAGACTTGATAGTGGCCTTTGCTCTATATCTGGTCCTGAAGAGCATGTGAGACCAATCAGTAGACAAGTATCCCTCAATCTTAGTAGTGAATTCCCTAGATACGCATAGGTAAAAGACTGGAGGCAGGTCAATTATAGATATATCTTGAGCTGTGACATTGAGACATGCATGCAGTGTAAGGTTTATACCTTTTATTATTCTAACGGTTCTTATTATTTTCCCATCCAATTGGACCACTCCTTTTGAAATAGGCCCATACTTGAGACCCAACTAATATGTAATTTGCTTTGGCATCACTGACTTTCTTGCTACTGAGTTAATGATGCAATTGTGTACTAGATTATCCCCGATGATCAAGGATTCATAGAATGGTGGAGGCTTGACATTTCTATTTGGTTGACCTTCCTTTTGATGCATTGCATTGGTAAGGACTCTCTCTTGATCCTTGGATGGCTCATTTGATATGGATAAGTTGGCCATGACAGCCTGCAATAAATCCCTTTGGCCCAAAATTTCCAATGACTCCCACATAGAGATACTCACATTTTTTTTTCATTTGATCAATTACATTGAATGAATTTGGATTTTTATTTTTTTGCCCCTTGTTCACCACCACATTCTCCTATACATGAGCTGACACAACAGGCCCCTTAGGCTAGTTTTATGAATTTGGTACTGTGTTTAAGCTGCCAACTCCTTGAATTTCTAGAGATGGTTGAGAAGGACTTGCATTTTATGATGGTCCCTCTTTTATAGCTATTTTATTGGATCTAGTGTTTGTTTCTACACCCTGATGAAGAAAGATTTATCCCACAAAAATGCTCTACTTTCCAATTCACAAGTGAAGTGTCACTTGGAGGTGTTTCCTGAATGTTTTTTTGTTGTTGTTTTTCTTCATTATTTCTTGGGAATCATATGCACTTTAAACCATTAAATCCTGGTTTAGAATGCCATTAGGACATCTTTCTTGGTTATTTGGGTGACCACAAGGAAAACACCACTCATAATCATGTACAAGGTTGCTTTGAATGGGAACTAGAGCTTTAGATGAAGAGGTTGCATTGGGATTATATGGTTGGAATGGTCTAGCAGGAGGAAATTGGTTTTGGTTCTAATTTACAGCTTGAGTAGGAGGTCTCTTTAACTGATATGGGGGCTTATTTGGTTGGTATTAAGGTTGGTAAGGTCTAAAATTTTGGGCTTGTTGCCTCTTAATTATCACCAACTCATTCCCAAGATTTTACAATTATTTCATTACTTCCTACAATTCAGTTGAAGTACTAGAGGAGGTGGATGCTTCACCAGGGCTCTAATTTCTTAGAGTAGGGATAGGAGCTAATTTAGGTGTTTGATTGGAATTAGATTTTCATATCTCTGGGTAAATTAGCATCAGTGGTCTAGGGGCAAGTTTTCTAACTTAAATTAAATATTTTTCAGCTCTAATGGCTAATGCATAGGCTCCAGGCAATGTTATACCTCCCATAGATTGAACCATGATAACACTATTAGAATTGAGAACTTTTAAGAAATAAAGAAATGCACCTTCAGTAATTGGTCTTACAATGGATGGAATATGTCCCATGTCCTCTGGAACTTGAATTTGAATTCCACCATGAGTTCATTTGGAGCCCTCTTTATGGTTGTTAACTGCTTGTACAAAGATAAATTATCTACCCTCTCTGCAAATGGATTGCAAAGGGATATGCATAGTGCATTCCAATTTTGAATTGATCTTGTTGTCAGACTCCCAAACCACTGTAGAGTCTTTCCTTTGAATTAGGAATCTAGAATTTTCACAACTAGATCCATGTGAACAATTTCATGAATGACACAGACATTTGCAATGTCTTGGATATGATCGGTTGGAATAGTGTGATTATCTCCAGTACATAATGGAATACTCTTCAGTGATGCCACTGGAATAATTTTTTTTACATTGAGGGCAAGTTAGATGTTTCCTGTGAAGTTAATAAACCCTTTATTTGGTTTTGGTACAGCCATTATGATAAGTCTAAGAACTCTACTAGATTGTAAGAAGGGCTTACTAGGTGGAGGTGTTGAAAGAGTTCTATTTGGTGGAGATGGAGATTTCTAAACGTGTCTTCCCCTTCTTTCTCTTCCTAGTGATAGTTGTAGGTATTAAAATACTTCTCCTTCTCTCATTCCTGGCCTTGTTTGGATCCTTCTTATGGACCATGACACTTATATTTATGAAACCAGTGGATTTTGATGTTGTGGAGCCACTAGATGTGTTTCTGTAGAGCCTCCAAAGGCTAGAGTTTTATCAAGATACACATCCAAACTTGATAAAACTGGAAATATTGACTTTTATCCCATCACACGTGCCAAAACTATTATCACCAACAAATAGCACCCTCTGATTTTCTTACATATAAATAGAATGGGCAATCAATGTTTTTGGGAAACATGGAATTGTCACAAGGTGTGAGACCTTGCAATTGAGACAACTCTCCAAAGAAGGTTGGTTCCTCTTCCTAATCTAATGCTAAGACTACTTTTTGTTAGGAATATTAATGTTCACATGGGTATTTATATAGTTTTTGTGGTAAATAATATGTGTGGTTGTTGTAAAACAACCTACATAATTAGCTTCATTATTAAACGAGTTATTAAAACAACTCGTGTATTGTTAATGATTTGTTTCCTAAATTTTAGGAACAACTTCACCTATATAGTTGCAAATGATTTCCAAGTGGAATACAAGGAGTTTTATTATCATCTTGTGGTGTATATCTATTGCTGAAACTTTATTTGGTATCAGGGTGATATGGGTTTATGAGCATTGATTCGTGGTGGAGAAAATAAAATATATATATTTACCCCTCTCATGGAAGGATTATTTATTGAGAAGAGTTCAAATAGTTAGTTCATTTTCTTATAAAATTTTGTATGTATTTGTAGATCTTAAAGGAGTGTGTTATTTCTACAAAACGTGATCTACAACTTATCTACAGTGTGGTCAATGTGCAAATCTATTTTCATGCATGGTTACTGATCTATCAAATATTTACGTTGATTTCGTTTTTGCACATTCACCAAGTTCAGGATAAACACGTCGAATGAAAATTACGTTGTGTTTGGATAATGCATTCACTGCCACAAGTAAGAAAATTGAGTTGATCTTTATCAAATTTATACAAGACTTATGTGAAACTAAATCAGGTGTTTCAAGAGATCAAATTTACAGAGATAAATTTACTCAGCACAAAAGTGATCGATTAATGAAGCTCATGGATCTATTTAGATCTTAGCATTGTATCAACAAATATATTGTGTTTTGAGTCTCATTCAAGTTCCACGTACACCTATGCATACGTATTTGTGTGCCACGTCATTTTGGGAAAAATAAAGGATAAAACATTTCAGTCTTTCTCGACTGCAAATCAAGTTTTGAGCTTAGTATGTAGTCTACAACCACGTGGAGGAATTTTCTCTATTAGAAAGGTATTTACATGCTTTTCTAGTCATCAAATTTTTGTTCTACACATTGTTTTTTAGATACACCCCAGCAGTGAATGGAATTTTTGAATGGAGCTCAATCCACCTATTCATACAAATTGTGGAGTATGGAAACATGGTATCTATCAGTGCATTGAATGGCCACAAGGATAATATTCAAGCCACCGAAGAAAGGCTCAGCTTAGTGGGACATTGATAGTAAGAATGCCCCAGCAGAAAGTATGTGAACCCTGATTTTAGATTATTGGTCAGTGTTTTTTTAGTTTTATATTCCTTCATGTTTGGGTCGATAGCTTTAGTTAGAGGTATTCGTGTTATATTTACTTATATGGTTTACGTTTATAAGTATTGCCATGTAGTTTTTTTCGTCAACAGAGTTTTATTCAAAGTCTTAGTGTTTTGAATCATTTTTATCAATTTAAATATTGTCGTGTCATTATAGTTAAAGTTATCTTCTATGTCTTTGTTGTTTCATATAGTATTTTATCAAAACCGTTAAAAAGTTGTCATCATTTGTCATGTCAAAAATATCATTTTTTCATTTTTAAAGTATTTTTAATCATGTAACAACAATTATTAAAGGTATTTTGTGTTATCAATGTGATAAAAGCATCATTGTATTGTCAAGTTAATCAAATAGGTGATTTTAGGATTTTTTTTAAGTGTTTAGTTCAAATAGTCAAATTCTAAAAAAAACAAAATTGCCTCATGGATGCATTTTTGGTGTTACCTGACATCTGAAAATTAAGTTGTTTCACATTGCAAGAGGGATATTGTATAATAAACAATGTGGAAATAATTGAGCACCATAGATTTATCTAGCTAAGTTAACAACACATTCATTGGAGGATGGAGGTAACGAAGGTTGGAGGACAACCAATGACCTCTCATTAGTTACCAACGATGAGCCCGCTTCACTCATTTGGTGACACGTGTGTGAGTGGTGTGCCTTTTTTTAGCATGCAGTGTGTTTGATTTCAACATTTCAGTTTGATGTGGATTTCAATGTGGTGTGTAAAATAAGAATAGAGGTTCTTTCATGTTCACAAGTAGATGTGGCTATTCCTACATAATTTCCCTATGTAATAACATAATGAAGAACAAATAACACAAAGAAATGCAACATCATGAGTCTTGATGAGTTTGAACAATCAGATGTGTTCCTGTTCATACCTAGGTTTGTGGTTAGCCTCTGGAAAACCGTTGAAGGCTTCTCAGATGTGTTCTTGCTCGAGTTCTCACATTGTTAGGTCAGATGTGTTCCCTATAGTGTTTGGTTGATAAGCAGATGGTTCTTGAGCATGTTCCCATCCTCATCAGTCAGATGTGTTCCCGACAGTGCATGGTTGATAAGAATTTTATGTGTTCCTTCTTCTACCTTTAGTTTGAGTGTTGTACCAAGATCATGAGCAAGCATGAGCGGCAGGATGCAAAGGAAGTGTGAAATTTCTTTTACTACCATGTAAACATTAAGGGGGGGGAATGTTCTGAATATTAATGTTCACATGGGTATTTATATAGTTTTTGTGGTAAATAATATGTGTGGTTGTTGTAAAACAACCCACATAATTAGCTTCACTATTAAACGAGTTGTTAAAAAAACTTGTGTATTATTAATGAGTTGTTTCCTAAATTTTAGGAACAACTTCACATATATATTTGCAAATGATTTCCGAATGGAATATAGAGAGTTTTATTATCATCTTGATGTGTAAATATGCTGCTGAAACTTTACTCGTAATGCTAGAAATACAATTATCTAATCCTATCCTATGATTCCAAGGGACCAGGGGAAGAGAAGAATGCATGAAAAGATGGAAATCATACACTAAGGGAGGTGATAGCACCAAGAACGGTGTTGGAGATATTCCAAATGAGTGAAGATAGAGAAATAATGAGGTAGGAGAGGGCATATAGAAGTGTCATGATCCAAAACACATTCAAATCTCCATTTTCATGGAGCATAGTAGATTTGAGTCTTGCAAGAAGAACAAAGCATGCACGATATATCTACAAGTGTAAAAGGAGGAAAGAAACACAATATAACACAAGCTAGAGCAGAAAAAACCACAAAAACATGTATTTTATTGTTCAAAAGGATGCACAATCCATTACAAAGTAGAAATAAGGGTGGAATCCTTTATAGAATGCCCAAATTTGAGGCTTGCAACTCATAAAATCTCTGGGAAAATTTTGATAGAGTTCCTTTACATTCAAGAATGTCTCCCCTCAAAATGATGGATCTTTTACATTATATAAAGAGAAATTGAATTTACTTCACCAACTGACAAGTTGCATTGACTCTCCAAAAAGAGGTATGGGCAGCCATGAAAATTCACTTCCCAAGGGTACTTTTCTTGCACAGGCAACCATGGATGCCATACCTCACTATACCAGTGGTTGATCTACTCTATACTTTGTTCATTATGTCTGGCCAGTCGTTGATCTTCAAAATGAATCCAGGATGCTCGACCATCACGAAGTAGAGTGTGGAATGATAGCATACTCACATTGATGTAGAGTGATAATGATGAATTTTGATTAAAACTCAAAATGCAAGAATGCTCGTGGATTATCTTGGATGGTCCCCAAGAAAGGTAGATAAGTTGGTTTATATAGATTGCCAGCGACCGAAGAAATCACTGATGATTTCGGTTAGTTCAAGTTTATGAGTGATAAGGGTGATTATCTTGCTAATTCGAACTTGATTTGATTGGGGATTTCAAGGGATAAAATGTAGTAACTTGAATAATGTCAAGATTAGTTTAGTTACATAGGTTTAAGTTAGGAATGAGTTTGTTAGGATGGCCATGGGGTGATTTTGGAAGGTTTCCTTATTAATTTTAAACTAGAATTAAATAGTGTGAAAGAGGGATTTCACATGGGGGTGAAATAGGAATATAGGAATATGATTAATTAATAAATGAATAAATGATAGGGTGGATTATGACTTAGGATAAGTGGGCGTAATTGATTAAATTAATTAGTTGAAGGGTACTAAGTGGATTACCTAGATCAAGGGATATTGCGGAAAGGAACAAAATAATGTAGTGGAGTCTTTTAATTGTCCATGGTTGCAAATGAGTGGATAATTAAATGAGGATGCGTGGGTGTATCTTTTTGGTTTCTATAGCATGAATATGCTATCAGTCGGTAGCATCCATACAAATGCTACCAGTGCACACCATCGCCACCCAACTAGTCCCCATCGTGTTACCGATCACTGGCAGTCTCCTATGTTTTTAGTTAGTAGCATTCATACATGCTACCGTCTAATAGCATCAAAAGATGCTACCATCCAATAGCATATAAATACATTACCAACACTTCTGCGCCATTCCTCATCTATGGACTAACAATCCACACCATCACTTTTTCCCCTGCCGACAACATAGGAGAATGCAACCGGTCAATAGCATGATGGGGACTAGTTGGGCGATGACGAAGTGCACTGGTAGCATTTGTACAAATGTTACCAAATGATAGCATATTCATGCTACCGGCTGATAGAAAAAGTATGCTACCAGCCAGTTACAAAATGGAGTAAATTAGGGTAATGTAGAAGGTGATGGTATGGTGGTTGGTAGCATCCATTGATGCTACCATCAGGGAAAACCCACAACTTATATATCTCAGTTTGCTCAACTTCCCCAATTCACCATCATCCTGACTCACTGAGCTCTCCTCAAGCAGCTCACCCATAGAACCAATTAGGCCTCAAATCAATCAAGTGATCCATGAGCTACCCATTGTCTGCTACACATTATTCTTCACTAACTACCAATGCCCAGATCTGCTAGGTTGTCAAATTTGCAGGGGGTGAAAAAATTAGACAACACATATTCCACAACATCGTGTCCTAACGTGGGTTATAAATAACCCATTTAATGAATATTATGAGTATTTGAATGCCCTCTTAAGTGGCCACCATAGACTCCATCGTCATCTTCAAAGATAACTTTCTCGTCTTCTTCTTTGTGGTGCCCGTTAAAACAACCCACTTGAGACCCAAGAAACAACCTAGGGTTAGTCAGGAAAATTATGAAATAATTTTTTTATTAGAAGTGCCTACAACCAGGTTGCAAGGAAATAGTTGACACTATCAGGTTCCAGAATAAGTCTAAAATGACTAAAACATACTTTTCATTTATTAACAATTAATAGAGGTCACAAGGTTCATAGTTTAGGGTTAGAAGTTTCAGTTAGGTTCACGGGGTAAAATATCACCATACCAATTCTCTAACAGGCTCAGGGTTTCAAATTGATTTTTCTCACACTTAAAACTTCCAAAATTTCCCTAAATCATTCACATTGGATAGGAATTTTTCTCACCTTTCTGGTGATATAAAGAAGTCCTCCTAACTCCTTCAGAAACTCAAGATATGGACTAGCGGAGCTTAGGAGTCAGATTTTACCCAAAGGGACACGTGTCAAGTGGGGGTGAAAAGTAAATTTCTGGTTGGTAGGTCAGGGGGTGGCATTTAGAAATTTCCTTGCATGGGGATAAAATTAAAAATTTCTTCTGCACCTCCGTGGGTCCTCTAGGGACATGTGGTGGCCTCTGAATCATCACCGGGAACAAGTGAAGGGCGGGGTGGCAGGAGTCTTGAGGAAAATTCACCAAAGGGCAAGGAAAATCCAATAAAGCACCCATGCACCCACGGGTCCATCAAGGACATGTGGCACCCAACTAAAAAATGTGGGGAAGAAGGAGAGGGAAAGGTACAGTGGTGGGAGAGATTGGGAAAATTTGCCAAAGGGGAGGGTGAAAGGGGTAAAAGCGTGCACGGATCCGCGCGTCCGTAGAGGAGATTTTCCAAAGGTAGGGTGGAAGTGTGGGGCCACGGGGATTTTTAATAAAAAAATCCCAAGATTTTTTTTTGAAAAGTGATGAATTTCTCCCTCCTCCGCTGTCACCCCAAGGTGCCACGTGGCACCCTCTGGTTGGCTGCAGGCCGGCAGGGTAAAAGTCAAAAAAAAAATTCCCAATATTTTTTGTTTAAAAGGCCCAAGGGCATAAATGATGTCGCACTTCTGCCGCAGCCCCATGAGGAAATGTGGTAGCCTCTGATTGGCTATGGGCTGGTGGAGGAAAAAGACAAAAAAATTCTTAAGCAAAATTTTCAAAAAAATTCTAAGGATTTTTCGATGGGAAACTTTCGAGCCGCGGGCCCGTCAGGGAAAAATTTCCCAAATTTTCCTGCCAAGGCAGAAAAACCTCAAAGTGCCATAAATTTTGCTAGAAAGCTCAAGTTTGCACAAATGAGGACTTTCTAGAAATCTCTCGATGCCATATTTGTACAGAAAACATAAATTTTACTTTTTGGTAAGGTTTAAAGGGTTAATTTTACAAAAAATGATCTGCAGGTTTTTAAATAGCCAATTGGTAATTTTTAACTTATAAATTTGATTCAATTTGGTCTCCTTATTCACTCAACATGCCAAACAGACATGGAAGATTACTCTAGGAAGGATTTAAAGTGTTTTAGGAAAGTATATTTGCTTGCTTGCTTTCCAATTCACGTTTTTCCGACAATTGACAGAAAACGACTGTGAAAGGGATTGGGTTTGATTTGGCAATGGTTAAATTATTTTCTTAAGTTTTCTTTGTCAATTTGAATTCATTGATGTCTTAACATGCTAAATCATATCAAATTCAAGTTGATTATTATGTGCAGGTCCGAACTGTACATTTTGATTAAATTTTCCAGTTTTTAAAATTTGCAGCAGAGATTCATTTCTTCTCCATAGTAAATTTTGTTTCCAAATAGAAAAATTCAATGCCCAAAATACAGTCCCAAAACAACAATTTCCCAAGCATGCAAATATTTCTCCAAGCTCATTCCAAAAGCAAGAGCTCCAACACAAGAAAATGCACCCCAAGGAAGTTGCAAAAATGATTCAACAACCCAAAACAAGAAAAGAATTTGAATTTTATAGAAGGGGGAAAAGAAGAGGATGATGTGGATCCATGTAGGATGCCACATCACACATCCTCAAATTTCAAACAAAAAAGACAAGATTTCATTCCCCCAAGCACAATAAAGAGGTGGATGAAAATATGACAATTTACTTGCACACTCCAAAAAGCCCACACCCCAAAGGACTGCAAATTAAATAAATGTAAGAGAGTGCAATCAAAACATGTAACATGATAATTAAAATGCATTATAAAATTATAAAATCACCTCTCCAACCATAAGTATGGTTGGTAAATTAAATTGAGAGGTATGGGACAAGTTTTACTTGTCCCACAAGCCTCTAAAAACAGCCCCAAGGACAAATTCAAATTTCCATGGAGGTGGAGTGTTTCATACTCCAAAATCAGATTTACACAACTCTTACACAATTGTTACATATTAAATGCAAACAACCAACAACTTCCATTATTACTTTCCCATATCCCAATTTGACTTATTTAAATTTTAACCCTATGGTTTCTCACATTAATCTACCACATTTTAATTAATAAAAGAAATGGACAAAAAACTAATAAAATACATACAACAATAATAAAAATTAACCACATTAATAAAATACACAATACCCATGGTCACATGTAAAGGTAATCCCCCCCATGGGAATCCCTAACAAAACAACACACAACACAATAAAACAAGTTACCATTGTGACCTTGTCGAATTCACCTAGAATTCCATTGTGGTTGGTCTCCAAACCCCTAATGTTTTGCTGTGATATTTTTAACCTGTAAAATACAAATACCTCATTCGGCCTTGTGGCCATATTAGAACATCCAACATGATATAAATACAATCAAAAAATAATATAAATATGTGAATCACAACAACATCAAAGTAATTTAACAGAATCACTTACACTTTATATCAACAACTATGTCATCATCATATAATATCCATTTTCTAGATCTACTCATAATATCCAAAATCACATGTCCAAACAAAATCCATAAAACATCCATGTCAAATAGTATATCATCATCCACATATGAGTGTCTCTAATAATCATCATGTATCATAATCAAATCAAGATCAATAATAATCTATGATCAAATGTCTAACAACATACTAAATCAAAACATAATAATGTCCATAATGTGATCAACTATATCAGAATAAGTATCAGCAGTGGTTAAAGGGAAGTGGGCACTACATTCTTCATCAACGCATCTAAGTAACATGCCATCAAAATATCTTCAATAAATAACTTGCTCCATGATCACATACTTGGAAGATATGACATGTAACCATCACCTTTGTTGCGAGTTAGCACCTTCAGGATAAATTCATTTTATGATATGGTTTGTTGTGTCTATGTACCAAGAACATGAAGCAATGATAGGATTTTCTATCTAACAAATACATCCATATGGGAAAATCAAATCAACTATTTCATCACAATCTATAGGGTTATCAGCCAACCAATCAAAAATTATTTTTCCTTTAACCAACTTTTAGTTGATGAAGGTAATTTTAAACTCACCCATTAGTGTTATGAATATACTTGCCTTTTCAGATAAGGATTTCTGATTTAAGAATGTTTACAACTAATCTGATTTTATAATCACTCTCATTTCTTGGTAAAGAATGTAATGAATCAACCTCTTAGTTGTGAAAAAAATGGTTAAAAATTATTTCTCTTCTTGGGTATACTGAGTTTCATAGTCAAGGAGCGTACGACTAATGAAATAGATGGCACGTTCATGACCATAATTATCCTCATGTGCTAACATGCACACTATTGAAACATTTGTGCCTTGAGAATACAAGATTAGAGGATGATCAACCTTGGGTGGCATGAGCATTGGTGTTAACATGAGGAAATGCTTGACTGACTAAAATGCATTGTGACATTCATCATTCCATGTTTTTGAAAATTCATGTTGCGTATCTTTCCCTCCCTGGGTAAATCAAAACCCGTCGCAAAGAAAATATGACGCAGGGGCCAGAAAACCCGGCACAGGACAAACGCGGGTTTAAGCGGCGGAAAAGCATGGCAGAGAGGCAGCGAAGAAAACATGTATGCGGGCCTCTGAAACCCGACGCCAAGGAACATGTCGGGAGGTCGTCAAAACCCGACACAATGCAATTCGGGTTTCCATGCCGCAAAAACAAGTCGGGTTTGCACGTCGAAGAAGCATGTCAGGAGCCCGCCAAAGCCTGACACCAAAAGACATGTCGCAAGGGGTAGAAAACCGGACGCACAAGGAAATCGGGTTCATAGTCGGGTTAACAAGTCGGAAACACACGGATCAGAGGCATGTCGAGCAGTCCTCTATACCCGATGCAAATGCACAAGGGAGTTCCGAACCCGACAGGCGTTGGGGATCTCACCTACCACCATGGTTGTTGAAGAGTTAAGTGCAGTTTTGGAGGTGGTTGGAAAAGGGGGGCGAATTTTTCTCCTCTCATTTTTTCTTCTTCCTATATAATGTAAAGGAGAGGCTCTTATCAAGGGGGGACATTTCTATTTTGCACCCTCCCTTCTCTCCTTCTTGCAAGAGATTTTGTGGAGTTTTCAAAACCTCCCATATGGACTGTAACGCTGTTTTTTGCCTCTGGGCCATTGCAATATATTGAATCGATCCTTGAGCAATATATGTGTGTTTGTGGTTGCTTCTAAACCCTCTTACATATTTATTACTGTCATTTTTGATCTTTTATTGCATTTTGGCTATCTGTGCATGGTGCGGCATTACATCTATGTGGTCTGTGTTTAATCTTGCAAAATGGGTGTTCTTCATTCCTCAGTGCATCACCTCCGTAGTTTAGGTTTTAATTTTATGCATTTCTCTACTCCCTATCTCCTTGGCAAGTTAGATTAAGTTTTTTGGGTAAGCCCTCTGCATTTTATTCGTGCATTTGAACAGAGGAATAGGAGCCAGCCTTCATCCAGAGAGCTTTTCCGATTTCACGAGGTCCCACACTTGGGAAAAGCTCCATGTTGTGCAATCGCACTGGGAGCTCTCGAGTGATCAAATTAGAAGTCTGAGTCAACATCCACGGGTGCTGCGATTCGACACCAACAGTTTTGGCACAGCCCGGTGGGACCAAGAGGTCATTCCATATGAAGATTTGAAGGATTTTTCGTGAAATTCGGACTAAAAAATTGCAGTTTTTTACAAATTTTGAATTTTTGCTTCTTCTAGGCTGAACTCCGAAATCATTTTTCAAGGGTTTAAATTGCTCGAAACAGGTCTGAATTTTCAACGGTTGGTAGATCTGAGGGTAATCTTCAAAAGGGTATCTTTGGTTTTTTGAGATTTTGATTTTCAAAATTTCATGTGTTTTAGTGATTTCGGGTTTTCGAGGTCCGACAGCATCAAAGCAGACCCAACAGTCAATTCGGGTTTTGGGGGATGCATTGCATGGTCCTATTTCTGACAGTAGTCTTTTCAGGTTTTCCAGGGATGTCAGACATGTTCTAAGTTCCGACACATGGCAGTTTCGAGTTTTGTGAGTTGCATTGCATGCCCTAAGTTCTACCTATACCTTTCGGGGATCCGCAGCTGCATAGCATGACATGAGTTCCGAATCGAAGACTACATCCTCCGGGTCCTTCAAAAAAAAAAATCTCTATTTTCAACATTGCCATGTTTGGTGTGTAACTTGGCAAAATCTAGCCTTTTAGAGGCATATTCAAAAACACATCTAGTGACTCCATCTGATCAACAACCCATTTCTCTGAGTTGCAAACCCGTTTCCATTCATTTCCATCCATATTTCCTTCCATCTCTTTCATTCTTTTCCATTCCATGAATTTGTGCAACCATGACTTCATTTCCATCATGGGATTCACATTTCCAACAACAACAGTATATCACACCTCCAACACGTTTTTTAAATCCTCCAAATCAGCATTTTGAACAAATTCAAAATCAACATGTCATACTCATATGAACATCAGTGCCAAAGCCATGTTTGGATATGAAGCATGTCCAAGCAGCAAGAGTATGCATAGTAACGAGGGACAGTCAAGATGCAAACGCTGGTCTGCTAGAAAAAATCCAAAATATGGAGGAGGGGATGGTGCAGTCCAGGGCTCAAGCACAAATGAAAGCTTTTGGAATCGGTTGTGGAGCACCCTGTCCATGGGTGGGACCTTTTCCAAGGCATTACAGCCCTCAAGAGAAAGATGGACTTCATGATTGCAACGCTACCTTTGCTTGCAAAGTGGATCGAAGGAATAGAAGTGTATGAAAGGAGTATTCAGCAACCTTGTCAACGGGTAAGCACACCATCTCATGCCTTTTCTGTTTCCTCTTTCCCAATTTGTTTTATTCCAGCAGTGTCAAGTTTCAAACCCTCCATCTGTTGTCCCAAGTGTTGAATCCATTTCTCCACCACCTCTCAGCCTTCCACCTCATCTCGAATTCTTCTATCCTTTTCCCTTTCAAACAGTTATCCCCTCCACAAGAGCGAACATGAAACACCTTCCTCCTCCAAAGAAACAAGAGGTTTCACCTCCTCCACCACCACAAAAAAATGTAAAATCGGTCAAGTTTAAACCCATTCCTCCTCTTGCATTCCCAACTCCATGTGGGAAAAAAGAAATTGCAAAAAATCAGTCATCAAGGACAGCAAGAGGAAGAGCCAAGAAAAGAAGAAATGATTAAGAGCTTAGTAAGTTTGGCTCTTAAATTTGGAATTGAGAACATCCCTGTTACTGGTAAAGCCTATAGAAGAGGCTAAGGTTGAACAAACGGTGGTTAAAAATGATTTTGTGGCAGTAGAAGAAGAGCAAAAGGAAGAAAGCTCCGAAGAAGATCTTGCAGCTCCCAACTTGTCCTCTAGAGCAGCAGATTGAGGAGTTTGACTTGAAGAAACTTCATGCTGGAGGAAGAGTTTATATCAAGAGCAAGATTGCCTTCGAGTACATTAGAGGAGGGAGAAGCTACTCCAAATCCAAAAGAAGAGGAGCACATCCTAGTTATGGAGGAGAAAAGTGCAGATCCAAGGGCTTTGAGCACAAAGCAGGCTATGGGAGAACCTTCAGTTCTTCTTTCTACTTCACCTCTCCCGAGTTCTAGTGCCGAAAAGGAGTTTGATCTCTCAAACTCGATGTCGGAGAATGAAAGAAACCATGGTGGTCAGGTTACAGATCCAGAAGACACCATGGAGGAAGTTGAGCATTTGAACAGCGGGACAACAACAAAGTAGTTTATCTGTCAGATTTGGAAGATTGTTTTGATGAAGAAGAACCGGTTGAGTTTCTACCATTCTCTCTTCCATCTTCCACATTCCAAACACCAGAGCCTGCTGTCATGAAGGAGAACATTCATTTGCAACAGCCTGCATCTTATGGCAGTTCTTTGGAACCAAGATTGGAAGGTTTTAATCCTTCATGTTCTTCATTGAAGGAAGAGAAAGGACAGAGGAATTTCACCATTTCTTCCACACCGTCCATTCAAGAAGGTCTACAAAGAAGACTCCATTTTTGGAGTTGAAAATCAGGGAAATGGGCATACTCAAACGGACCATACCTTGGCCAATCAGGTATTTGGATTCATTGGAGCCAAAGGAGAAGCCACAACCAGTCATGCTTGCTTCTGAGCATGAGGATGAGCTACAGAGTACCAAGGATCAGCTGCCATACCTCTCCAATCCAAATGCAGAGCAACTAAAAGAGGTATCGGATTTGTTTTCAGTTGACACCTTGATGATTTGGGTGGAAGACCATCTTCTTGTTGATTTCCCACTCATCCAATTAGCCATGACTCAGCTCCAAATCAATTGCATGGCTGCCAATTTTAAAGAAAGGAAGCTATTTTGTACAACCAGTTGCAGGGTTTGTTTAGCTTGCCTTTGCTTCCAGCTAGAGTAGAGTAGATAGGTTTTCTTTCAGCAGAAAAAGTGCTTGTGCACACTTTGCATGTTCCACTTGGGGCATGTATGATTTTCAGTTTTGTACATAGTTTTTGGTGTTGCTGGTTTTGCTCTGGCACAGTTCATTTCGGTGGCATTTTGGTGAGAACAACTCCAAGTTCAATGGAATTCAAGTGGCTCAGAGGGAAGTTTTCAGATAGTCAGATATCAGGTTCGAGTTTCAAGGTTGCTTATGACTCCATGCCCAATGGATCACTAAAAGGCCATTGATCTTCTACCTAGGAGGCAGGTAACCCCGTTGAGTCGCCAAATTGTTGTATATATTTACCCTCCCCGGGTAAATCAAAACCCATCGCAAAGAAAATATGACGCAGGGGCCAGAAAACCCGACACAGGACAAATGCGGGTTTCAGAGGCGGAGAAGCATGGTGGAAGAAACAGCGAAGAAGACATGTCGGGGGGTCTCTGAAACCCGACGCAACAAAGAAAATGTGTCGTCGAGGTCGTCCAAAACCCGACACAAAAGGAATTCGAGTTTCGGTGGCGCAGGAACATGTCGGGGGGTCTCTAAAACCCGACATCAAAGAAGCATGTCGGGTCTCAGCGTCGGGGAAGCACGTCGGGAGAACATGGTAAAGAAGCATGTCGCAAGGGTTGGAAAACCCAACATCACAAGGAAATCGGGTTCATAGTCGGGTTTTAGGAAGTCATGAAACACACGGATCAGAGGCATGTCGAGCAGTCCGCTATACCCGATGTCCCGATGCTCGAGGGAGTTCCGCAAACCCGAAAAACACTTCCAAGGGAATCTCACCTACCACCATGGTGGATAAACCCGACAGCAAAGAACAGTGTTGCAAGTGGTTGGAAAACCCGATGTAAAGGCGAATTTTTCTCCTCTCAGGTTTTCTTCTTCAGAGAAACATGGTAAAGCAGAAGCTCTTATCAAGGGTGAAAACATGTCTGTTTTGCACCCTCCAAACTCTCCTTCTTGCAGATGCATTTTGTGGAGTTTTCAAAACCTCCCAAACCCGACTGGAAACAGACTGTTTTTTAACGCTGGGAAATATTCAGATCGCCATATACTTTAATCGATCCAAGGAGTTCAGATTCACACAAGGTTGGAATGTCTCAGAAAGCTTCTCGGCGTCCTCTTACGCATATTTACGACTGGATCATCTTTAATCTTGGGTGGGCAAAAAGTTCTTAAAAATGAAAAATATAGTTCGCCATTACATCTATGTGGTATGTGTTGAGATCTTCTCACCTACCGCCATGATGTCGTTGAAGTCCTAGGTGCAGTCACCTCTGGAGGTGGTTGGGTTTTATCCGAATGCATTATCTTCTCCCTCTTTCTCCTTGGCAGTTAGATTAGGTTCAAGTAGAGCCCTCTGCGTTAAAGGGTTCGTGCATTTATGAACAGAGGAATTGCACCCTCCCTTCTCTCCCGCTTGCAAGAGAATTTGTGGAGTTTTTTCAAGCCTCCCATACTTGATTGTAATGCTCCATGTTTTTTGCAATCTTGGCCATTGCAATGTATTGAATCGATCGCGTTGAGAAATCCCATATGTATGTCTATGATTCGACACCAATAAACCCTCTCATATAGTTCATTGCTGTTATTTTGAATCTAATAGCATATGTCAATTTGGGAACAAACCTACGAATTGCCCCCAAGGTGTGCCCAAGTATTACCTAATACTATGACTGGTCTGTTGATTTAGTCATTGCAAGAACGGGTGTACCAACATTCCTACAAGATCTGCATCACCTCCTCAAGCTTAGGTTTAATGATATTATGCAATTTCTCTACCTCCTGTGAACTGAATATGGCAGTTTCTTTAAGTTTTTTGGGTCAAACCTCTATGTTCAATCAAATGTGAAAGAATGCATCTGAATATAGGACCTCAGGAGTGGTTGCCTTTATCCGGAGAGCTTTTGCTAAGAGATCATCAACATATGGTCCCACAAGCTTGGGAATAAGCTCCATGGAATATGTAAGTCAATCACACTGGATGCTTCGAGCGATCAACATTAGAAGTCTGATCAACGTCCAAAAGGAATGGTGGCATAACATAAGGATTCGAGCACCAATGCAATTTCACATTTTGTTCCCTAACCCTGTGGGCTGGAAAGGATGTAGTTGGCGCTGTGAAAGGAGAATTCTCGATGTTGGATTGGAAGGACTTTCTAGCTCAAAACATGGTCCCATTAGTTTCATCCAAGATAGGTTCTGTTCACAGGCCGTGCTCAGAATCGTGATATATCATCATCCCCTGTGTTTGGAAGTCTTGTGAGAGTATGTGTTGTAAATTCCGGCTCCAAACATGGAAATCCACCACAGACTCCAATGTGGGCTTCAAATATAATAGAGTTTCATACCTATTTCTTCATCAACACATCTTAGTAGCATGTCATCGAATGCTCTCTGATATAAAACTTCTTCTACAATTACATACTTAGCAACTATGACACACAACCATTGGTGTAGATGTTTTGAAATCTGAGTCCTATTTCAAGCAATATGTCTGATCTGATAATGCATGATTTATTATATCTATATGCCAATGGGCATCTCGACAGTGGCGGCATGATTGGATCTCTATACTAACTGGATGCATCTCATGTTAGGGAACTTGGACATTTACCCTCAATCCAGAGGTTTCACCACAATCTATGGGGTTATTGACTGAAACACCTGATAAGGATGAGATTATTTGGTAAATTTTGGGATTTTCAATCCCATTTGATTGCTAATGAAACCTTGGTTCCCTCTCTTTAACCCAATGACTGAACCTTCTCTATGATAAGGCTTCTTGGGTCCGTTTACCAGAATGTTCACAACTGATATGATTTGGAATGAGATCTATTTCTTGTTAATTGGGAATACTCTGGTTAAGCATGTAATGGCTATTAACTCTTAGGATTGCAAAAAAATGGCTTAACACCTCCTATGCTCCGTATATTGGTGAACTTGAATATTTCTGTAGATTTCCCTGTATTCAATTGAGCTCATAGTGGAATACATGATTTAGATGGCACAATTTCAGACCATGAAGGGTCATCCATTCAGATGTAGCTAACATGTTTCATGCTATCAAAAAACATGTGGCTTCAAGAATGTCAGGATTGTGAGGAAACCTGATTAAGCCTTAAGCAACATGAGTGTTGGTGGAAGACATGAGGAAGCACTTAACTAAATCAAATATGGTTGTGACATTCATCGTTCCATGCCTTGGAACAATGATTTCTTGAGGTAAATTCATTAGATAGCGATGAAGAAACATATGTCTAAGAATGAGGAGCCTAAACCTCAGGGATTTCCCCAAGCTTCAATTTAAGAAAGACTCTCCAACCTTAGTTTCAACAGAACTCCAAGTTCCTATCGTTGAAAGAGTCACTTTCAAGATACTTGTTCAGTAGAAATTACAAGATGATACATCCAAATATCCTCAAGAGCTGAAATGATAGTGAGTCCCAATAACTTACCTCATGTGAACTTTGTATATGCATTTCTTTAAAAGGAATTTAAGGTTACACCATGGGATTCGATCAAGTGGTGAATGAATGACTCTGTATATGGTGTTATGTATGTTTCCTTGTAATGCCACTGTGAATAGGCTGGATCTACTTGTTTCTTTAGTGCAATATCATGTATGTCCATATGTATTAGGGTAGTGTCCAGCATTAACCCTTTCAAACCATTAAGGTATGCCAACATAGAATAGAAGGTTCCCTAAAGAGTGGTAAATGTAGTCTTGGTTTGATCTTCCTCAGATATCCTTATTTGGTTATATCCAGAGAACCTGTCCATGAGGGACACCAGCTCATAACTAGTTGTTACATCAACAATGATATCAATGAGATGGTAATGGGAAGTCGTCCTTAAAGAAAATATTTTTCTATGTCTCTAAAGTCGATGCATATCCTTATTTTCCTCATTATTTTTAATGACCAGGACAATATTGGATAGCCACATGGAGTAATCCACTGACTTTGTAAATCCCTACTTGCAGAAGTTTCATTACTTTTTCTTTGACCATTAAAGAAAATTTAGGCTTAATAGGTCTTAAATTTTATTTTATGGGTTTTACATCAAGTTTTGTATCCAAATTATGAACCACTACATTTATAGCAGAAACTTATCATGTCTTTGTAACTAAATGCAAAAGATCAAGAATGTTCCTTAAGAACTTTTGTATGTTCTTCTATTTCCTCGGTTGACAGTGAAGAACTAAGATTTAGAATTCTAGGTTGTTCTTCTGTCCTCAATGTTGATGTTAATCATTCCCTATATCAGGGAAGTATTCCCTTCTATCAGGGAAGTATTCCCTTCTTCAAACTCAAGAGAAGATGGAGGTAATTACAAAGGCTCTTCCTCAACTTCATAAATTTCAAGATCTTGTGAAGAGGAGGGATTCATTGTTTTATCTCTGAAGTATGATGAAGGGTGAAGAATAAGGGAAAAAAATTTCTTATGAGGCACATGATGAAGATCATTGTACACATGGAGGAATCCTAGGATTGATTCATTGTTCTTGAAGCAAATTATAATGTAATGGTCTCATTTTCTATTTCTACATATGCTAATATCACATTGTTGGGCATATTTTACATTAATGGATTGAGCCAAATTGAAAATATGAATTCTTTTACTCTTAAATATTTCCTAGGGGTATAAATGAGAGGAAGATGATGCCATAGAATTGGTAATTTGATATTTCTCTCTTGTAATTTATTCTATAGAAATAAAATCAAAATATTTACATATCTTGCACATAATAGACTTGTAGAGTTAGAGGTGTTCCGCTCTAGTCTTATAAACCTTTGAGACCTAGTTTGCAATGAGTTACGATTCACTTAGGGCTCTAACATTACACCCTCCCATCCTCTTGTCTAGAATGATACCAAGAAGTAGAGCTACATACTTTTCTCCATTTTTAGTACACTTGAAGTATAAATTAAAAGAAAAATTCATGATCCTACCTTCTGGAGAAGTTAAAATCACCCCATCGCCTACATTGTAATGATATTTTGCTCCATCGTAATAGATGGTCCAACAATTTTTCATTGTTCTTAAATTCCTCTTCCTATGCTTGGGAAACTTCAACCATACATATATCTTCAAAGCCATCTACTGATAGAGAGGCTATCCCAAGCACATTTCCCATACCTAAAGAGTTGAAAGGGAGAAAAATTGATAGGTCCTCTTCCAATAGCTTCACTATCTATGTTGTTGTTTTAGTAAACACAGTCTCTACCATAGCAATTTTAGTATCAATCTTGTCTACCCATTTGATTGCTTTGGGTGACTCTAACTCAGTTTTCAGAAATAGATTTTTAGTGGTAATTGAATGACAGAAAATCAACACGTGATCTTCTTCACACCTGGCCTCTCGAGGTCATGCTGAGACATCCGGTGTAGAATTAATGTGAATGTGAGTGTAATGACAGGGATCAAGCTAATTGGGAAATCTTATATCTTCAACATGTAATATCAGGATCTACGAGTCTAAGGAAAAGAATGCTCTCCTAACTTGAAGTGGTGTGATGGCTCGGTCTGAGATAATAGCCGCTCAGAGACTCCAATCAATGTCAAGCTCTATCAAGATTCTATTTGTTGGTTGTTGAACATGTGGAAAATGACCTGCAGGTGCCTCGTATAGATTTCCAGACAAGGTCATGGAAGTAAGAACGAGAGGATGTGGTGGAGCCATAGGGATTTATGGGCAATTTTCTGGTCTGGTCTAGAAAGTCTTAGCCTGATTCGTTGTTATGTTCAGTAAGGAAAGTTGTGTAATAATATCTGGTGGAAGTGGTGAAGATCTGAATACTAATGTACGTAAACTAGTGTCAATGTCTAACTGATTAGTAGGCCTATTGGGTTTGGGACCTGAGGATCATAACCAAAGACTCGTGGAGGTTGTGGCCCTTGTATGGTCATGCGCATAATCAAAACCTGTTTCTAGGAGCATTCCAATAGTCATAGGCTTGATTAGCAACGATGTTTAGTCATATTTAGTTGTTCTATTTTCTCAGCAAAAGTTACAGGTGTGCGTAATACTGTCAAACGTAAATTGTATCAATGTCAGTTACCAATTCTGGCCCGTTGGGTTGTGGGACCAAGGGATCACAACTGTATGTATTTTCTTGTTGTGGACCGTTGATGGTCATACAGAATGAAATAAAATGATTTTTGATAATAAAAACTAATTACTGAAGGAAATATAATCTATGTTTTTGGAGTTTTCACAATATATCGGATCAAAGCAATAAAATAAAACTAATCTATCAAAGGAAATATTTTTGATCTTTTCTAATTTTTAAGCAATGTGTTCTAATCTAATAAATAAACTAAAGACAAGTAATCAACCAGATGTAGCTGGTTACTTGTGCAAATGTATGAATCTAATCTAAAACAAATAACCTAATCCAATAAAAAACCCTTCAAACCCTACCTCAGAGGTGAAGAACAAATCATGACCCTGAAAGGGGCTATTGTTCCCCACAACTTCCATGGTAATGTTAAAGAGGAAAAATTACTAATGATTTGATCTACTTGTGATTGCCTAATCTATTGAAATGAACAATTTTCTACTCTATTTGATATGTAATTGAAACTAGTGATTTGAAATTGACAATTTAACAAATAAAGCAAACAAACACACAATTCCAACATAGACAAGCAAGAGCTTTGGAAAATCTGGTTGTATCTGTATATATCCCCTCAGTATGTTCCTTTTTTTCTTCGAGTGTTCATATGAGTCCAAGGGATTGGGAATGCAAGAACAATAGAAGGAGGATGGCGCTTGAGCAATGGCAGCTTGATGGCAGTCTAGATGCAATGCAAGTAGAAGAGAGATAACACAAGAGATCAGAGCTTGGCTATGCAATTCCTAGCAAGATTGTGGCAGAAATACAATGCAAGATACACAAAAATTCTCAGGCCTTTTTCTTGAATACAAACATGGAATATATAGGAATTGAGGATGGGATGTGCCTTCATGCACAAGGCAAGAAGAAGCAGTTCCAACTAATTAAATCTATTTAAAAATAGGAGGAAGGAGAACCAAGCAATCAAAGCTAATTTTAGACAATTTGGCTCACAGATGCATGCTAAAAGTGAAATTAAGTGAACCGTCACATGTTAAAACATGCATGACGGAATCTGGAAAAAGTGGGTAGGACCGCTGTCCTACACAAGGTGGTAGTTTCAGGACCACCACCCTATTTTGGGTGGTGGTTTCAGAACCACCACCCAGGCAGGGCAGCGGTCCTGGCACTAAAGGCCAAAACATGCGCAGAAAGAGGCAGAAAGCTGGAAAAAGCATGGGAAGGCTAAGTAAAGATGTCTAGGAAAACAAATATACATTGTGAATGGGCTTTGGAGCTTGAACACCTTCTTGAAAGGACCTGAATCATCATTGGGGACTTTTGTAACCGTTTTCTGACAATGTAGCACATGTAATTTTGGGTGCGTACATATTTCCCCCCCTAGAGAAGCATCTTAGCCATGAAAAATATGTAAAACATAGAGTCTGAGTATGGTGTTCCCAAAAAGGGGAGTTAGAAGTTATACCTGACATGCCCATGTGTCGAAATGTCACCGCCCAAACTCCCGCTACCTGCAAGAGAAAAATAAGACTCAAGTGCAGATAGATAAAACATTGAAAAATAAACACTAAATCAAAATGACAAGAGGAATTACCATTTGTGTGGGGATATAGAGATATACCTATGCCAATGCTCCAACCCTGTGAAAACATACACTCAAAACGATAGGTTAAAAATAACATATATATATATATATATATATATATTAAAACAAACTCACTTTTCAATTCATTTGTGCATTCTCGATTTGGTGAATTTGGAGCTCTGGATTCACGAGTGACTGTTTCCAATGAGAGTATAGCTGAAATGACCGTTGAAGAATAGTGATCATGCCTCCACGTGTGGGAGATTGACCAGCATGGTCAAAGGTTGGTTATTTTCACTTTTTCTTTTTATACCTAAAATGTAAAAACGTTGAAAAGTTCACCTAGGGGGGATTATTTTCAAAATTTTTTGTCTTGAATGAGTCTCTAAGGGGGGGTGCCCATAGGGCATTCTTTTATTTTGTCAGAAATGGTCTTTTTTTGCACTTTTGAGCATTTTTTAGGGTTAAGGGCATGTTTGGAAAATCGCCGCCCAAATCAGGTGGTCATGGAACCACCACCCAAATCAGGGTGGTGGTTCTGAACAAAATGACCAAAACATTCACTAACTTGATTTTTTTTTAGATTTTTCATTTTTTATCATGTTTTTGGTGAGCTTGTCTTCTTGTATACGTTACTAACTTTCTCTTTTTTCATGTTTTGGTGAATGTAGAAAGGAGGAATACATTCCATTAGAGTTGAAGAGAGAGAGTGTGATTGGCTCCCTTGGATTCTGGATCAGCTGACTCAAGGTCAAGAGGGACATTCTGTAGAGGGTAGGTATCTAGAGGATTTCATGGGTACCCCATGTTGCCCCTGCCAGTCACATATTGTGTGACTTGTTTTCCTACTGGGACGCAGATCGAAACACTTTCTCAATTTCTAGGTGTTAGGGGCGAGTGGACCATTACTCTGGAGGATGTATACCGCATCCTTGGGCTCCCGATTCTTGGGAGGAGACTAACTTTAGAGACAGTGGGATCCAAGGCCATGATGACACAGTGGGCCATGTATATGGGAGATGTCATTGTCTCATCTGGTTCGAAGAAGGGGATGAAATTCTGGTCCATTGCTACTGCTCCTATTCTGATCATTCAGAGAGCCATTATGGGTATCTTGTCCTCCAATTGATCAGGGACAAGGGAGGTGACACTCTTCTCTACTGCTAGGCTCCCATTATCACATAGATTGAGGGACATGGCCATAGGTATGCATGGGGAGTAGACATCCTAGGGAATACCTACCATGACTTATACAAGGTAGTCTGATTGTAGGGGTAGTCACTGAGCCACCCCACTCTTGTCATGAGATGGGTATATGAGCATATCACCCCCTATGGAAGGGGAGTACAGGTATTGGACCCAGGGGCCATCTGGGTAGTGAGGTGGATAGCTATGTCAGTTCTTAGGACACCTCATCATCCAGTGGCTTCTTTGACTACAATAGACATGGTTGTTACTCCCTACCAGGACATGACAAGGGTTATGGGGATAGGAGGTGACCACGGTGGTAGCTTGTTCTACTACAGGCCAGCTAGTTGAAAGGGCTAGGAGAGTTGAGATTCATCTGTTTGATCGGGTTCCTTAGTAGTTTGGCCTACCATATGCTGACATACTTCCCCCAATGGTATCGGTCTATAAGACCATTCAGGAGGCCCGGAGGGGCCCTAGAGGAGATCCTGGTTAGATAGTGGTTACTCCAGGTGTGCCTATTACAGTTAGGGCATGTGGTTCATGCTTGATAGGAAGCTAGTGCCCCTCAAGTGACTTTACTTCCATATTGTGGCCACTCCTTCTCACAGCGGAGAGGAGGATGAGCCTATTAGTGTGGACTCTAATTCTGAGGAGCATACAGGAGACGAGACCAAGGAGGAGTTAGTCAAGAGAGGAGACTGAGGAGGATGAGGGGGGTGATGCCGAGATTGGTGAGGCAACCCATATGGAAAAGGAGGAGAGTGATCTTGAGTGGCATGACACTCAGGAGATGTTGAGAGCGACACACGAGGAGGCTAGCATAGAGAGAGAGACCTTGGTCTCAGAGGAGCCATTTCCTCTAGATGGGGAGGGGGATGATGAGTCCGTGATCAGACAGAGTTTGGCCTCTAGCTTTGGGGAGGCCCCACATCCTACCAATAACATTGGTAGCAGTAGTCTGTGACCCTACCTAGATGCCCAAAGATCCAAGTATGTTTGATACTCTTCTCTTAACTTTGTTAATTTGAAACATTAGTTTTGGTATTCTCTTTTGATTTGCATTTTGCGGTTTTCTAACTTATCTATTTCTTCTCTTTTCCCTACTTACAACGACTACACATAGGATTGGAGAGAGCTCATCTGATGGGTGTGTGTGGACACCCTGTTGATCCCCTTAGGGAAGACCTGAGATGAGCTGACTGATGATTCAGGTCATCCGCTAGCTGCTAGTAGACACACTGATGTGTTTGCTCTTGTTTGGAGGATAGCGAGGTGGTGACCTCCCTTCGTACCATGGTGGCTGGATATGAGGCCACCGAGTGTCTGATGAGGTGGAGCCATTCCCGTAGTGAGACCATAGCCAGTGGCTGCCACCACGAGCATTCACACCATTCGGTTCATTCCCAATGTCGTCGTAGCCACAACAGGATCCCTAGACATGGCCGTGCACCATCTGAGGGATCCCATGGGGATTGACAGGCCATTGGGCCATTTATTGCTTTGTTGCCATTTTGTCAGGCACTATATGATTTTTTTTGTATATTTTGGGCTCATTGCGAGCGTTTTGACCACGCCTTAGCACGTGATGGCATTGTATACAAACTTGACTCACTATGATATATATAGACTTTTATTTTTGGTTCGGTAATCCATTATATCTGAGTTGACTCTCTTTTGGTTTATTTCTCATGTGTACTCTAGATGTTTAGAATTTCCATTTTTCTATGCTTTTCAGAATGCATGCAATGGGTGTGAAATGATAACAAAATGATTTTTTTTTATTTTATAATGCTGATATATGATAATGCGAACACAATGTGATGTTGAAATTTAGTTTCTTTAAGAAATCTTTGATACTTCATATTGTCTTGGAAAAACATGGTGATACAATGATATGATAAGTAAAATGTACTTGCCCCACTCCCAACTCCACACAACCAGTAGGATGTGAGGGATCAACACCAAGATCCGAAAAGGGCACAAGTTAAGAAATTTTATTGAATGGTAATGATGAGGGAAAGACAATGGTTTGACAGGACCAAATTGAGACACTACAACCTCACCCTACTCAAGTTACCTCATAGCTTAGAATGTGATTTACTTTCCAGTTTATCTAGACTTAGATCTATAGATGGATACTTGGTTGACAAAATCTGGTTTTGAGGTTTTAAACTCTTTTGGAATTTTGGACATCTAACTCACTTTATTTTTGACTTATGATTTCACAACATTTGAATGAATTATTTGTAACTTTCAAGTTTATCAAAGAGACCCCCTACACCTTGCCCCATGCTACCAGTAGGAAGCATGGGCTCATCACCATGGACAAGGAATAGGCAAGTAAGGGCATTTCTCTCCTTTCCCAACCCTACATCACCAGTAAGAGATGCAGGCTCAACACCGAAGGTTGGTAGGGAAAAGAAATGTGTAAAATAATTTTTTTTTGTGGATTTGCATTTGACTTACTCATCTAGGAAAAATGTTTAGTATGTTCTTATTTCCAAAGATATTTTTATGGGATAGATGTGACACCATGAAGCTTCTAGAATAGACTATAGGAAAATACACCTAATCTAGAAAGAGACTATAAGCAGAACCAAGTATGCAGGCCTTGGTATGATCACGGTCAAAAATTTGTCTTATCCTATTTAAACTGATGAAATGATTTGAAAACAATTGATGATACCATGAAAATTTGAAGAGACATGATTTGAATGTTTTTCCAATGTTTTTCAAAAGTTTTTGGGAGTTGCTATAAGAATAAATCCCTTGATCACAAATTTTACAGAATGAGCTAGAAAATGAAAGTGCAATGCAGATGCAGTAATGTACATATGAAAATGCTAATGGATCATGCGTAATACCTCTTTAGGTGAAGAGATTTCACAGATTCATTAAACTCCTCACCCTCTAGTGTACATAGGTGAAATGCCCCATTTTTTAGTCTTCTACTACTCGATATGGACCCAACCACCTAGGTCTGAATTTTCTTCCCTTGCTGGTCTTTTTGTCTATCCGGTTGTCAAGTCTTAAGACCAAATCTCCCTCATATATTTCACACTCATAAACCTTCTTGTTGTATTGTTGAGCCATCCAGTCAGCGTAAACATTGTGCCATTGTTTAGCATTGAGTCTAACCTCATCAAGACTTTCTAACTAAGATAGTCGCGCTTCTCAATAGCCTTATTCTCCCAAGATTCCATGCAATGAAATACAGAGACTCGGTATTTCAACCTTGAGTGGTAAAATTCTTCCACACCAAATACCAAAGAAAAGGGGGTTTCCCCTATTGGTGTTCTAACTGACGTCTGATAGGCCCACAAGGTCGGGAAAATGCTTTAAATGCCAATCTCATTTGTTCTCCTTAATGGTCTTAAGGAGGATGGACTTTAATGTCTTATTCGTAGCCTCAACCTGTCCATTGGCCTGAGGATAATAAAGAGAAGTCATGTGATGACTTATCTTAAACTTTGCACACAATTCATGCACCTCATCATTTTTGAAAGACATGTCATTATCTGAGATAATGACTTGTGGGACCCTGTACCTACAAATGATCTAGTTTAAGATGAACTTAGCGATCACAGACCTGGGTACAATGGTAAGAGGCATGGCTTCTACCCACTTGGTAAAGTACTATGTGGATGTGATTATGAAGTTATGGCCATCTGTTGATGAGGGAGAGAATTTCCCTATTAAATCCAGGCCCCACATGGAAAAGGGCCATGGGGTTGCAATTGGTTGCAAAGCTTGTGCCAGTATGTGGATCTCGTGGGAGAACTCTTAACATTTGTGGCATCTACACACAAACTCTATGCGTCATGCTCTAGAGTGGGCTAGAAATAGCCCATCTGATGTATCTTTTGAGTAGTGGCATGGCCTCTGAAGTGACCTCCACATACTCTGCTATGTGATTCATAAAGAATATTTTCGGATTCTTATACATCGACACATCTTAACAACATTTTTTCGAAGGCTCTACGATAGAGCACTTGCTCCAAAATAACATACTTAGCAGCAATGACACGTAGCCACCTTCTTTGTTGTGATGTTTCCCCTTCTGGATACGTATGGTCCACTATAATTAATGATGTCAGTATACCATGGACATGTAGAAATGGGGGGCCTAGTCTCAACAAAGTATACACACTCATCAAGGAAGTCTAGATCTACCAGATCACCTCCATCTAAGGGATTATTAGCCAACCAATCCACAATGATTTTTCCTTTGATGGATTTCTGATTAACAAACATTAGCTCAAATTCCCATCAGAGTTATGAAGCACCCAACCTTCTTAGATAAGGATCCTTGTGTGAGGAATGTCTGCAAGTGATCTGACTTAACAATAACCCTCATTTCTTGATTCAACATATAATGTCTCAAGCACTTTATCACAAAGACTATGGACAAGGCATTATTTTTCTACCTGGGTGTAACGTGTCTCATAATCAAGAAAATGTTTGACTAATAAAATAAACTGCATGCTCTCATTTATCATCATCCTCTTGAGCCAACATGCAGGCTAGAGAAAATTCTGTAGCTCATGAATACAAGATCAAAGGGTGATTTGATCTAGGTGGCATTACCATGGGAGGGGACAATAAAAATCATTTAACTGACTCAAATGCCTCATTGCATTCATCTATCCAATCAATGCGGGAATCCTTTTTCAACAAATTGTTGATTGGGTGAATAACAAAGGTCAAGTTAGGGATAAATCTTTGGATTTCCCCAAGTTTTCCAAGAAAATATCTGATGCCAGACTCATATGTTGGTGGAATCATTTCCAATACATTTCAGATTTTGGCTAGGTCTACATCAATTCCTCATGAAGATATGATGTACCCAAAAATAATTGCCTCTTGTTACACCAAATACACACTTTTCTGGATTCAATGTGACGTCGTATTCAATTAAGCAGAGAAAGGATGATACGAAGCACCTCTAGGTGATCACAGTGCTTTCTGGCCTTAGCCAACAGGTCATCCACATAGGATTCCATAATCTTATGTATAAGATCATGGAATATATAATTCATCACTCATTGGTATGTAGCACTAGCATTCTTAAGCCCGAACGACATGAAAACATAATATTAGGTTCCGTAAGGAGTTATAAACGTAGTTTTGGCCTGATCCTCTTCAAATATTCTGATCTGATTATACCCAGAGAATCCATCCATAAGAGACAACAACTCGAAACTAGTTTTTGTGTCAATGATAACATCGATGGATGGTAATGGGAAATCATCTTTGGGACAAGCCTTATTTATATCCCAAAAATCTATGCAGATGTGGATCTTTCCATTTTTCTTGAGAACGGGGACTATGTTAGATACCCATTGAGAGTAGTCAACTGGCTTGATGAATCCCACCTAGAGGAGTTTCATCACTTCTTCCTTCACCATGAGGGCCACCTTTGGCTTCATGGGCCTTTAATTTTTTCTTAATCAGATTTGCATTTGTTTTGGTGATGAGATTGTGCACTGCAATGTGTGATGCAATCCTTGTCATTTCTTTGTAATTAAACGTGAATGATTTTTGATGCTCCTTGAGAATTCGGGTATGTATTTCAACCTCCTCAGGAGTTAAAGAGGACCCTAGCTTCAAAATATTTGGTTCTTCCTTGGTCCCGATATTTATATCAATTGTTCCCTCGATTAAGGAGACATTACCTTCCTCAAACTTAGGTGGGGCTGGAGGCAACTCTAAATCTCCCTCTTCTCCTACCTCACAAATTTTGAGTTCCCTCCCAGGGGAAGACTCTATCATGGGATTTCCAAAGTAGGAAGAAGAGTGTGGAATTAGGGAAAGATTAACCTTGTGATGTGTAAGATGTAACTTTGCGAGAGCGTTTAGATATTCTAGAGTTGCTTTGTCAATGTCAACGTGATCTGCAATGATAGACTCACTCTCAGTCTCTACGTATGTCAACATTGGAGTTACCAGTGTCTTATAAACCAAAGGTTCTACATGAATTGAGACTGTGAAGTTTGAATCTTCCAACTCACCTCTTGGAGTAAAGCGAGAAGAGGAAGTTACGATCCAGTCTACAAGGAGATTTTGGTCTCGTGGAATTGCTTCGATTGATATGAAGTCAAACCTCTTTGTTAAATTCAGCACTATCATTTTGTAGAGTTGTAAATGCTCAGCTCTAGTCTCATATACTTCGGATACCTGATTTACAACTAGTTGTGAATCACCCAGCACCTTGATATTAAGAGCACCCATTCTTTCAGCTACGATGAGACCAAGTAGAAGGGCTTCGTATTCAGCCCCATTATTTGTGCACTCAAAGTTTAATTTGAAGGAAAAAGGTAGAATCATTCCCTTCAGGAGAGGTAAGAATCACACCTTCCCCAGTGCCAAAATGACATTTGGCTCCATCAAAATGGAGAGTCCAATAGTTACTTGGAAAAATGGATGTTGGATCATCTTTTGGTTACCTCAACCATACAAACCTCATTTGCTGGTAGAGAATCTTAGGGTATGTCCCATGCCCATAGAATCAAAAGGAAGGAGAATGGGTAAATATTTTTCTAATATCTTGACAATATTTGTCATAGTTCCTAACAATAATGTCTCTATGATGACGGTTTCATCTTTGACTGCTAGAATGCCTTCGATCAAACCTGTGACTTCTAATGTTGTAGGAACCAACTTTTCCTCTGGTATTGAGCTTGTAAGTTTATTTAAATGATTTTAGGAAGCTCAAACTCAGAGTGGACCCCTGGCCTCTTTTTCAAATTAGCTAGGTGTATGTCAAAGGGTTTTAGATCACCCTGCGCCACAAAGACCTTCCCTAAATGTAGGAACCTAACTTCCTGAAACAAATTAGAGGGAATTGCCTTCATGCGATGAATCCAAGGATGACCAAGGATCATATTATAGTTGGTTTCCTGATCTATAATATAAAACTTAGTTAGTACCATATTAGGTCCAAGGGTGACATGGAAACACTATAGTTCTAATTGACGTTGCTTTGAGGTTGTCGTAGCCCCTCAGCGTATTTTGTGTCGAAGAGTAATTGGTCTCTCCATACCCTAGCTTTTGAAGGAAAGAGAAGGGGACTATGTTGATTGCTACCCCGTCATCAATCATCACATGCTTTACATAGTTTTTGTAAATCCAGACTTGTAAAAATAACTCAGATCACCTCTACAAACTATTTTAGCGTTTGTGGGCATCTTGCTGATGTTGAATACAAATCCAACATCTCTTTTAGGTTTCCCTAGAGGATAGACATCAAATTCCATGTGGTTTATTTGTGCTTTTGGAGGAGGGGTGATGTTAGACAAATGACCAAGACCCAACACTTCTAGTAGAGCGGCCCTATGAGCAGGGGAATTCTTTAACAGATCCAAGAAGGAAATGTGTGAGAATGTCTTAGTTAAGTCATTGATCAAATCGTAAGCTCATACTAGATTGCTTTGTGTATCGTGAATGTCATCTAATGTAGTCGAGTAGATCGGGATAGGCTGGAAAGAATAATCCTTAGTTCTAGTATCAACGTTAATTTAAGGTTTAGTGTCCAACTCCACCAACCCCACAATTTTTGTTTGCTGACGACCATCCAAAGGAGGTTCCACTTGTGGTTTTGACAAAGTTTAGGCTTCGTGATCATGGGTCCCTATTACAATACCTTAGTTTTAACCATTGGGATCTATTCTACCATCCTTTGGATGTGTGGGGAGAGGATTGTTAAAGATTCCAAGAAGTGTGTTCTATGGAGATACCGGTCCCATGTAGGTGTTTTGAGTGGGATCTATTGGGTTTGCCAAAAACATGTCAATAAATAACTATCTTTGATCCTCTGGAAAAGTTTATAAAAACTTGTTACAATCACGACATGTTCTTGCATCATGCCTGTGAACCCTATGGAAACTGTAATATAAATCAGGAGGGTAATCTTGAGGCCTTTGGTTTTTACCTTGTTGTGGCCCAAAATTATGGTTATTGTTCAATGCTATTGATTGTTATGGTTAAAATTCAGGAACCCTTCGCCCTTAGTTTTGAAATTGGTTTAGATACCCACTTGGGTATTGGTTAGGGCCTTGGGTCTGTGTTTGTCTTATTTTCTGAGGTTGTTGTTATTGTTGTTGACGGTTAAAATCTACAACATTGACTGAGGGTGAGAAGTTATTGTTTCTTTGATTGTTGTCATTGTTATTGTTTTTGTTTGAAGTGTGTGTATTGGGAGCATTAACAACGTTAGGTTTCTTAGGTTGGTCTATCACTCCATCTGTCATGACTCCATGATTCTTATTAAGGATTTTTGGTCCTTGGTTACTATTTGTGTTGTTGGAGTAACTAGGGTTATTTTGATTAGGGGTGACTAACCTTCCATTAGCTCCATAAGTCTTCTGACCACTGTCAATGGATACTTGGTCAATTCAAAGAGCACCCTCTAGCACCTCTTCATAGCTCCTTAGTGGGAACTTTTAACCTCTTCCTTTGTCTCCCTGTTGAGAGAGTGGAGGAATAAATCACAAAAATCTGTTTAATCCATATTTGGAGCACTTACAAAGGAGTAGAGAACTTTTCACCACCTTTGAATGAAGTGGGTTACAAACTCATTATGCTCTTGCTTGATATGAAGGAATTCCTTGATTCATGTTCTCAAAAGTTTTTTCATATCAAAATATTTAATAAATTCTTATACGAGTTTCTTGAACGAGTGTATTGAAGCCTTCAGTATCCTATAGTACCAGCCGAGAGAAATACCTTCTAGCATCTTAGGGAAAAAAATTGCAACGACTTCATCCCATGGGAGAAGCTCTCGAATGGACATTGTAAGCCTTGATGTGGGTGTTAGGATCACCCTCCCCTTTGAATTTTGAAAGATCAAGCAAGGGTCTCAGGAGCATGACTGTTTGAATGGAGAATTCTAGGGGCTCCTTAAGGTATTCAGAATAGGTCCCCATTGTGTATGTTTCCACCATTGAATATCCTTTTTGGGGAGGTGGAGGTTTCATCGATTGCTGAAATGGGATAGCATAGACATTTGTTGGGGTGTATGGCATCCCCTATGGTTGTCCATATAGACCTGGGTAGGTGTACATGTCCCCCTGTGGAGATTTATAATACATGTGTACATAGGGGGGTTGATTACCTTGATATGGAATCAAAGGCACAAATCTAGAAAATGTTACATTTCCGGCTAGTATGGCATTTGAGAACACACTTCCAACTGGTTCTTGTTACAGATATCCATACATGGCATAAGGGGGCATACCCAAGGTTCCCGTCCTCAAAAGAAAATATCCAGGGTTTTGAGTACTCATATAAACTAGAGGATTATGTGCAATAGGTATTTATTTGTAATTTTGTAGGTAGGGAGAAGTTTGTGCTTTCCTTGCGTATGAATTCTAAGTATTTTGGGCAAGCTCTAGCTCCTTGACTTTATCTACCAAATCTGAGATGACATCACCCATTGAAGAGGTGGTGCTTTTCTTAGGTCAATTTTGTTGAACCCTCGAAGGTTTTTGAGGAGTATGGTATCCTACTATGAATTATTCACTATGTTGCCACCCCTTATTGACAGTATTTTCGAGTTGGTGGAGGGGTAGCGTTATTGTTTTGGAGAAGAACATCACCTTTTCCTTACAACCTATCAAAATATCAGTTCATGTTTTGGAAGTGTTGTTCACTCCTAGCATATCATGCTAAATATTCCTCATCTAGATGTGGGAGTTGATCTGATTGCATGCTAATGGGCTGCCGAAACAATACCCGAGGAGATAAACTTGCTTCGCAATGAAATTCATGTTGTTTGAACTTGATTGTTTGTGAGTATAGGTCTACGTGACTTGGTCAAGTTCCTTAATACGTATAGAGGAACCAACATTGGTTCCCTGAAGCAAAGGGTTTTGAGCCAATGAGTGGTTGTTTGCCCGCGTTGAAAGTGAAGGTGATTGTTGTGGTATACATGATTGGTAGATGTACATGTCAAAACCCGGCATGGGTCATTTGTACTCCTCATATCCTGACATATTTGGGGGTATAAGAATACCCTTAGAATAAAGGATGGATGAAGAAAGTGAAAAAGTTTAGAGACTAGCTCTTCATGTCGGGTTCACCAATTTGTACGACAGAAAATCAACACGTGACCTTCTTCGCACCCGACCTCTTGAGGTCATACTGAGATAGCTAGTGTAGAATGAATGTGAATGTGATTGTAATGATGGGGATCAAGCTAATTAGGAAATCTTATATCTTCAATATGCAATATTGGGATCTGTGAGTCTAAGGAAAAGAATGCTCTCCTAACTTGAAGTGGCGTGATGGCTCGGTCTGAGATAATAGCCGCTCAGAGACTCCAATCAATGTCGAGATTTGCTAATATTCTTGTTTTTGTTGTTGAACACATGGAAAATGACCTCAGGTGCCTCATATATATTTCCAGACAAGGTCATGGAAGTTAAAAATGAGAGATGTGGTGGAGCCATAGGGATTTATGGGTGATTTTCTGGTCTGGTCCAAAAATTCTTATCTTGATCGGCTGTTATGTTCAGTAAGGAAAGTTGTGCAATAATATCTGGTGGAAGTGGAAAATATCTGAATACTAATGTATGCAAACTAGTGTCAATGTCTAACTGATTAGTAGGCCTGTTGGGTTGTGGGACTTGAGGATCACAACCAAAGAATCTGAAGGTTGTGGACCCTTGTATGGTCATGCATGTAATCAAACCCTATTGCCAGGAGCATTCCAATAGTCATAGGATTGATTAGTAGTGATGTTTAACTGTATTGAGTTGTTCTATTTTCTCATCAAAAAATTTGTAGGTGCACGTAAGACTGTCAAACGTAAATCGGTATCAATGTCAGTTACCAATTCTGGCCCGTTGGGTTGTGGGACCAAGGGATCACAACTGTATGTTTTTTCTTGTTGTGGACCGTTGATGGTCATATAAAATGAAATAAAATGATTTTTGATAAGAAAACTAATTATTTAAGGAAATCTAATCTATGTTTTTGGAGTTTTCACAATATATCAGATCAAAGCAATAAAAGTAAACTAATCTATCAAAGGAATTTTTTTTGATCTTTTCTAATTTTTAATCAATGTGTTCTAATCTAATAAATAAACTAAAGACAAGTAATCAGTTGGATGTAGTTGGTTACTTGTGCAAATGTGTGAATCTAATCTAAAACCAAATAACCTAATCCAATAAAAAACCCTTCAAACCCTACCTCAGAGGTGAAGAACAAATCATGACCCTAAAGGGCTATTGTTTCCCACAACTTCCCTGGTAATGTTAAAGAGGAAAACTTACTAATGATTTGATCTACTTGTGATTTCCTAATCTATTGAAATGAATGATTTTCTACTCTATTTGATATGTAATTGAAACTAGTGATTTGAAATTGACAATTTAACAAATAAAGCAAAAAAACACACAATTCCAACCTGGACAAGCAAGTTCTTTGGAAAATCTAGTTGTATATGTATTTGTCCCCTCAATATGTTCCTTTCTTTCTCTGAGTGTTCATATGAGTCCAAGGGATTGGGAATGCAATAATAACAGCAGGAGGATGGCACTTGAGCAATGACAGCTTGATGGCAGTCCAGATGTAATGCAAGTAGAAGAGAGATAACATAAGAGATATGAGCTTGGCTATGCAATTCCTAGCAAGATTGTGGTAGCAATACAATGCAAGATACACAAAAATTCTCAGGCCTTTTTCTTGAATACAAGCATGGAATATATAGGAATTGAGGATGGGATGTGCCTTCATGCAAAAGGAAAGAAGAAGTAGTTCTAACTAATTAAATCACATTTAAAAATAGGAGGAAGGAGAACCAAGCAATCAAAGCTATTTTTAGACAATTTGGCTCACATATGCATGCTAAAAGTGAAATTAAGTGAACCGTCACATGTTAAAACACGCATGACAGAATCTAGAAAAAGTGGGCAGGACCTCCGCCCTGTGCAGGGTGGTGGTTTCAGGACCACCACCTTGTTTTGGGTGGCGGTTTCAGAACTGCCGCCTAGGAAGGGTGGGTCCTGGTACTAAAGGCCAAAACATGCGCAGAAAGAGGTAGAAAGATGGAAAAAGTGTGGGAAGGCTAAGTAAAGATGTCTAGGCAAAAATATACACTATGAATGGGCTTTAGAGCTCGAACACCTTCTTGAAAGGACCTGAATCATGATTGGGGACTTTTGTAACTGTTTTCCAACAATGTAGCACATGTAATTTTGGGTGCGTACAGTAACCATTTCCTTGAAAGGTGACAGTTTTTTCAATTGATTAGTTGTGAGTTCAAACTCAGAGTGAAACCTGAGTTTCTTCTTAAGGTTTTCTACGTGAATATCAAAAGGCTTGGGATCACCCTGAGCTACAAAGACCTTCCCCAATTGAAGCAATCTCACTTATTGAAACAATGTGGAAGGAATGACATTCATCTTATGGATCCACGACCTACCAAGAATCATATTATAGTTAGTTTCCTATCTATAATATAGAATTCAGTTAGAACTGTGCTAGGCCTAAGGGTAACTAGAAGAACAATGGTTCTAATTGATGTGAAATTTAGGATATTATAACCCCTTAGTGTGTTCCTAGTGGAGGAGAAATTGGTTTCTATGTACCCTACCTTCTACAAGAAGAAGAAAGGGACAATGTTCACGATAGCCCCATCATCAATCATTTCTCTCTTAACATAGTTATTATAAATCCATGCTTTCAAGTATAACACAAGATCACCTCTCTGTGTCAACTCAACATATGTAGGAATCTTGTTAATGTCAAACACAAACCAAATATCTCTTTCATGTTTTCCTGGAGGATAGACACCAAATTCTATGTGATTGTAAATATTAAATCATGCACTTTGGGTACATTTCTAGGTCCTAATCACATACATTCATATGATTCCTAAGTGAGAAAAGTACTAATAGACTACTATCTATGGTCTCTTTGCTTTCTTTTTGTTTTCCTTCTTAGCCTTGCGCACCCCATTGCCTAGTCTGAACTTCGTCACTTTATTTTATCTTAGTCTAGACACTGGCATCTAGCCAGGATGCCAGCACCCAAGTGCCCTTGTCCTCCTAGGCGCCCCAACCTCTTTGTATCTTACTCACCTCTTTTGGGATCTTCTAGCTATTGGGCATCTTGATTTCTTATGGTTCAGCCTTTTAGTTGTTAATTATAAAATTCAAACAAGGGAATCATATAAATACAATGTTATGTGATCATCATAAAGGAAGAATCTCTAAGCATCTACTGTCACCACCTAAGGTTGAATCCAAAGGCATTACTAAGAGCATCAAAACATCCATCTATCTTCATTCAAGGGATAAAGGACTACGAAATTTACATGCACTTCATATGAAGGTAATTTCATTTTGACATCCACACATATACTTAAATTGCTACATCTAGATATTTCTCGGTATTCAGTGCATATTGCACAAAAGCCACCTATGGCATGATTCTACACATAACAAAAAACTACATGGAGTTTGAAATGTAGTGAAATGCTCAGTTGTAATTTCACTCTATCAGGTGACCGTCGGGGCCAATCTAACTCCCCATTTGCATCTTTTTCTTTTTAATATTTTATGTGTTTTGGGGTTTTCTAGGATGCCTTTTGTTTTTTAGGTTACAGGAAAATTTGGTGATCTTCCAGCAACCTATAGGTGATCAACAACGAAGGATAGAGACACTCATGTGACACAGTGAAAATCATTTTTTGAGGTTATACACAATCACAAGCATCTATAGAAGGTATCTAACACCTAGGCATCCCTGACCCAATCTAGAGGCCCTAGTCCTGGCATTCTCGACAATTTTGCATTTTTATGGGCTCGGTTGCGATATTCTATATTTTTGTTCCATCATTTCTCCAATTCAACACATCTTTGGGATTATGACAAAATCAACTAAGTCTTTGATTCCAATTGCTTATCACTAAGGGAAGAGTTGTACTTTATTATTTATCATTACATTGTGACTCTACAATTAGGATTTCACAAATTTCTATATTTGTTAAATCATTGGGTGAACCCATTTCTTGACTCCAATATTATTTCTAGGGTTTTCTTCTTATGCATGTCACTCGTAGTGGTCATTTTGGGTCTCTTGAGCATATAGAGCTCCCTCTATTTACCTGTAGGGTTTCTAAATCAATAGTTGATACTGTAGACACCAAATTTGAGTCACACTCCCATTGGTCCCCTTCAATCAATTGACATAATATATTTAAACACGTCATGACCCCTTCATCCCATATTAATATTCATCCTAAAATTATTAATTAATTTAATTATTGTAATTAAGTTAATTTCATCCTCACACCTCCACCTCATCATTACACCTCACCCTGGACCGATTTCAGGGGCATTTAACTCACAATGACCGAGTCATCACTCTTAGCACTCAGTCATTAAAACCTAGTGCTGAGTCACCACTTGACCTAACTAATTGAGACTTCTTCCTAAACCTAATTAGACTTCTTCTATGACAGTCCTTGCCTTTTCTCATGATAACTCTACTTCCCTAAGTAGAATCAATCAAAATCATGCCAAAAATAGTAATATCTACCTATTTTTGGTAAACCTAGACTTTCCTGCCTTAACCAATGTCAGTTATCCCTCAGCCGACGTCGGTCACCTAACTGCCATTGATTACCTTATATACACTTTCACAACTCTTTACATGGGTTGTTGGTCATTCTGTTATTGTAGCCTTATTTCATTTAAGCATGAATCTTCAAACCCTCCTAAATCCAGACAATGAACACACACAACCATAGTGCAAGGAAAGCATCTGGTTCATCTTTCCAGAGCTTTGGAATACTCATGAAAGCACATATGTCATATTTCCATGGCACTGGACTCAAGTACTTCTTCTCCAATCAACCATCAACCATCCCAATTCCCAAGATCTGCAAGACATTAAGTAAGTATTGTGATTCTAATCATTTTTCTTATTCCTTTTGTAGATCTCTTGCTCCTTTTAGTAGTTTATTTCCTCTGTTGCATGTACATCACCTTCTTCCCACCAACCCACTATTCAACCATCCCAAGCCTTTTCACCATTCTAAACCTCCTTCTTAGTATCCTTGAGTCTTCTCAGCCATATTACGTCCCAAACCATACTACCCTCACTCTCTGTGTAATCACAGAGAGCCTTAAAAACCTCTATTTAATAATTTACTATCAAATTACCCCTACTGACATCGGTCGTCTTAACCTTCATCGGTCTCCCCTCTCTACCGAAATAGGTCACCAGACCAATATTGGTCACTGTGTTTTCTGTTAACCTTCACCAAACTACCTCTAACATTACCTAAACTCCACTTAGACCTTACCAGATACCTCTGTGACCTTACCTAACACCCCTATGACCTGTCCCAACCATAAACATAGATTTCCTTATGCTAGATTAGTTTAGATTTCAATACTTTTCTTAATCTAGTTTTTTGATAACGTTTTGAGATACCTAAATCAAAGTGTTAGCAATAGGACCTTTATTTCTCATATTTACTTTCATTAATTTGATAAAAATAAGTGGATTGATAGCCATCTAGGAAGTATCACACTTCCAGAACTAGCAATCATTGCTAGGCAAGTCCACTGTTATTTTCTATTTAATATCATTTGGTGGTCTTGCTTTGTATCTATAGGTAGTCCTTCCCAGAAAAAAAGGAAATCTCTATGATCATCTTGGATAAAGTTAGTAACATGTGCATTCAACCTTCGACCTACATATCACAGGTATTCCTCCTTGACCGTTACCTTATCTGTTTTATCACACAATTATTCGGTGAAACATTTTGGCATGCTCGGTGGGACCCATTTGGGTTCTTTTGCATTGTTCATTCCTAGGTGAAATATTGTGTGTCTATTTCCTTTTGAAAGAGTTCACATTAAATTTTCTCCTTTGGAACATTCTTTCTCTTCTACTTGTCTCATTGACACTTGTATTTTGGACTAAAAAGAACCATTCTTTTTATTTTTGTATTGCATTAGTGAAAGACATACTCTTGCCTATTCATCATTGCTCTCATCGAATGTCATTGTGGATTTGGGTCTAAAATCTTTGCATATCATTTCTGAGTGTTGCATCTGTAGCTCATTTTAAAATTGTGGGCAACCTATATGTTGGAAGTCATGCCTAGCTGATGGTTGACAAATTGAATCGTAGTGCACACTTTCTTCTCTACACCAAACCACTAAAAATAAATTACTCATTTTCTTAAACAACATCCTACTTAGAAGAAGTTTTCAATGATCACATGATCAGAGGATTGACAGTGGGCTCCAAACTAGTTTCTCTATCTAGTCATTATCTCAGAGAAAGGATCTCCCTCGCCAAAACTTACCTGAAACTATCCTTAGTTGTTGGATTTTTGTAGGGAACATTTTATCAAACCAAAAACTCTACTCTATTCACAAGTCAGTCCTAAATGGCATAATCTAAAACATAAAATCCACCACATAGGATTTCGTGTTTGCTAGTTTTTGCTTGATCTATGTTTTGAGGTGTGAGTTCATTTTCTTCATTCTTCACTCCTTTCACACTCCATAATCATAGTTGGTGTATTCTAACTCTTTCTGAGTGTGTTAGGGTCAATCATTTCCATACTTAGGTTTCTGGGTTGGTATTTTATTTGATCTAAATCACCAAATTCATTTTTCCATCTTTTCACAAATTTCACAGTGACCGGCGTCAGTCCATCAAACCGTCATCGGTTTACTCATCTAACAGTCATCAGTTTACTGACCATTTTTAGTTTCTTGTTGTTTTGGTCATTTTAACCAAAGTAGCATTCATCACATTTCTGTTCTTTCTGGGGTTTCCTCAGTTACCTCACCATATCTTTGTGTCTTTGAAATCAC
The DNA here is from genome assembly GCA_019776745.2 of Taxus chinensis. Taxonomy (NCBI): domain Eukaryota; kingdom Viridiplantae; phylum Streptophyta; class Pinopsida; order Cupressales; family Taxaceae; genus Taxus; species Taxus chinensis. The sequence continues at coordinate 883,631,994 of CM034150.1, forward strand.
TGTCAAAGTCCAGATTTTCTTCATTTTTATCATTTATTACCACATTTACAAATCCTTTTATTTTCCACAGTAACTGGTATCAGTCCTCTGACCGGCATCAGGTTACCCTCTGTCACCAACACCAGTTACCCAACCATCATCAATCTGCTGTGTTTTAATTTTTCAATTAAAACAGTGCTCAGTTTTCACCTTCTGGAACCATTTTCTCTAGTCCTTTTGTACTTCTATGTCATTTACGGAGATAAAATTACCAGGTTTACTATAAGTCACATGGTTTTGACTCGTAGCCAAGCCAACACCCTCGTATTCCATGCTAGCCTTCAGCCACTCCCACCTAGCCCATCGTCACCTTCCATTCTATCACCTATGGATCCCAATCAGCCTATTATCATCAGTACCGGTGATGAGGAGTTTGCAAGACTCCTTGATCAAAACCATCCTACTTTATAATATTATTTAGCCCATTCATCCACTCAGGATTCATCAGGGAAGCTTGTATACGACATGCTATGTTTCCATTCCTCCTACCCTTGCACCCACTTCTGCATCAACTACTACTATCTCGGCCTTACCCTCTTCCACCTTACCACATGTGGTGTCCCAACTTGACCCTACATCATCAATATCTGTTGCACCTATGGCATCTATCATTCCTTTGACGTCAGTTTCTCCTGTGATGTCAACCATTCCTTTATCAACCACCTTGAGTGTAGGTCTATTTACACCCGCCACCTCTCATATACCTATTGCATCTCAACCACCCATGGTGTCAGCAGCCCATACTCCCTTCCAAAACATTGTCCTCTCCATCCTGCAGTCACTTCCTCCAATTACTACGAGAGTCGTTACATCCACTCCACCTTACCTACACTTATCACCAACAACCCCCAATCTCATCTATCGCTTATTCAGGATACTTTCCACCTGCATTTATTCATCCCTCATGAATTTTTGTACTCGACACCACCACATACTGGGATGTAGCCCATGTCATACCTTCATCATCTACCCCCTTATATTGCAGGGGGTGCCCAATCATCACAACCTACTAACGATCTTATCAAAATGATGATGGACAAGATGCGGACATTGGAAGCATCAGTCTCTAGCTCACATAAATCTTTGACATATGATGAGATTTGTAATGATCCCATTCACCCATCCATTCTTATTCATCCATACCCTACGAATTGGGAAATGCTTAAATTCAACCGGTTTAACAATAAAGACGATCCACAACAACACTTGTGGTCTTTTAAACATGGGTGTTATTTGATCACTCATGATGAAACTTTTCTCTTGAGAACATTCCCAATGTCCTTGACAGGACCTGCATTGGATTGGTAAAGTGCTCTACCTAGGAACTCCATTTTCTCATTCAACTAAGTAGCTCAATCTTTCCTAGATGACTTTTCTATCAACACTGTCAAGAAAGTCACCATGACTGATTTGTACTTGACACGCCAATATGAAGATGAATCTATCACAAATTTTGTTGCCCGTTGGTGAATCCTAGTCAACCAGCTCACGTTTTAACTACCTCAAACTGAGTTAATAGAGTTTTTCACCATGGCTTGTGCTAGGCACAACTCACCAACTCTCCAAGTTCAAACCTTCTGCATGTTTGACGAGGCATTCGCCATGGTCCTAGAAACTTTAAAATCATGCCATTGAAGAGAAGAATATACAATTGCGTAACAATAATGTTGTGTTTAAATCAAACAATACCTCTTCTTCTTCCAAACCATAAAATAATTACTCCAAAGCAAAAGGATCTACCCACGTGGTAGTTTTGAAATCTCACCCATCTCATCCATCCAACCAATCAAATCCATCTTCCAACCTTTCTCCTATTTAGGATTTTTAGTTCAAGTGAGAGCAACGAAAATACACTCCCATAGGAGAACCCTATTCTTCGGTTTTAAAAATAATTCTAAAATCTAGAGTAATCACTCTTCCACCCATCAAACCACATACTATTTTTGACCCCTCTCATCCTATGCTTGCATGGTATAAATAAAATGATTACTAAAACTATCATCACGTTAAAGGTCATAGCAACAGTAATTGTATAACTTTCAAAAATAGCATCCAAGAAATGTTAGATAGTGGATATCTCATCTTGGATAACCCTAATGCACCAGCTGATTAGAACCTTCACATCTTTAAGAAACCATTCCCAAACCACACCTCATCATCTAACCAAACCAGTGAACCTTCGACCAATGATGGTAACGTTCATGAGGTTCATGTTGTTTTCGACATCATACCATCCCTTCCTTCAATTTTCTCCTACTCCATCTATCAAGGAGATTCTTCCATGAACCCCTTTATCCAAAAAATATTTTATTTCATCCACTCCTTTACCCATAGAGGAGTCTCCTTTATCTCCCCCTTCACCCACAAAGGATTCTTCCATATCTGTCAAGACAATTTCCCCACACACCTCTCAACCTAACAAAAAACCCACAATATTTACTCTTCTACCCACGAGAGAGTCATGCTTACCTTCCTCTTTGCCAAAAGATGAACCCAACTCATCCTACTTGTCATCTCCCCTACCCATAGGGGATCCATTAGTAGTGCCCTTTCCTATTGGTGACAATTCTTCATTGGATTTCAAGGATCATGTTTATTTTCTCTCAGATCTTTTACCCATAGAGTCTGAAGCCAACCATTTCCATGTCTCACAGACATTCTTTATAGGGATCACTACCAAATAAACATCATCCCCTCCTACAATGGTGTCATTTTCATGTTTGGATGACTACTTGGATTATGTTGACAATTCCATGCTTTACGGATACCTTCAACTACCTTTCTCAACTCATACGCATATGTTGTCTGTTGATACTTCCACGATCTATCCAAAGGTGTTTTAGACAACCAAACTAACCATTCCCATGCCAGTTGCAATGACCTATTTTTCATCACCCTCACCCACACTTAAACCTTTACCATCGAATGAACTTTTTCCAATACCTAAATCCTTTCCTACATCTATATCTTCCTTCATGTCCAAACCCATTGCCACATTGGGAGTCATGCTAACATCAAGCCTAGTCCATCCTCCTATCAAACTTGATTTATCCACGTCCTCATAAGCTAGCACACATACTATTCCCCCACCTAAGAGGAAGACCCAATATCTTAGGCCGTATACACTAGTTTCACCCACTACCCCTCAGTTTTCACCCACTACCCCTCAGTTACCTTCACCCCTTCCATCTATCCTAGGACCCCACCCATCAACCTTGGCCAAGCAGCCTCTTATCCAAGGTAAACTAAAATCACAGTAGCCCACCACCACATCACAATCCTTTGTTACACAAAAATTACCTACACAACTTATGCCTTTTCTATCACCTACATCCTTTCTACCGCCTTTACCTACACCACTTCCAGTATCCTCATCATTACCTATGATATTCCATTCTCTTCAACTAGTACATTCCACCTTGCCTCTTCCCACAACCTTCACCACACCTCCATTATCACCTTGGCTGACTCGTCCCCTTATGCCATCTACCTTCCTTTCTACATCACGCATTCCTTCTACACATTTACCTAGGAATGTGAGACTAAAGTCCAAAAACCCACTACCCTCCCAAAAGGTAGTTAAACCTACACCACCTTCAACCACTAATTCACCTGCTACATCTTTACCCAAGAAGGTCTAATCCAAACCTAAAATTGTACTACCTACCAAAAAAGTGGTCAAACTGACTCAACCTCTGATTCCACCTCCTATGGTGCCTCTCCCACCAAAATAACTCACACTTCCATCTAGACCCACACTTACTTGACATTGTGATCCATTGGTAGGGTCTTACGTGAAAATCTTAGCTAAACTTTTGGAAACCTTTATCATCACATTGCAACCACCTAGACCTTACAACCCACTCAAACCTAAACTAGAAGGGTTTAAGGATAAAAACATTTGTGCTTACCATCATCTGTCAAGGCATGATGTGGAAAATTTTAAGGCTCTTAAGATTGTTCTTCTCCACCTATGTCCTTTGAATGAAAACTTTGATGGTGATGATCTTTTAGATGAGGACCCTAGTCCAATTCCACCTATCACCACACACCCTCGTCTCTTACCTATTCAGATACCTTCGTCTCCCCCTCCATAACCCTTTTATCCTCCTCCAACATTTGAGATCAATATGGTCTGCATAAGAGATCTAGCCAAATTTCTGCCAAAATGCCAATGTGTTGCATTTTTCTCATAAAACCATTATATGCCCTCACCATATTTTTTCCCATCCTATCACTACACCTATCATGACTCACTTGCTCCTTTACCACACATTAATATGGTTAACATTACCACTTGAGCCTATAAGGACAAAGGAAAGGAGAAAATGACCTGCTCATCTGCTACTCTTTTACCTAATATCCCATTTGCACCCACACCAAAAATCACCATTCGTGGACCTACATACCCTATTTTTGATGGGGTTTCCCATCATACAATGATTACAAAATTACACCAATGTCCTCTCAAAATGTCTTTGTAAGACCTTGTCTAAACCTCTGAGTCTCATCGATAGGCCCTCATTGAGGTTATGTAATCTATTAAGGTTTTACCTAATGACCCTACTCATGTGGCATCCATTATAACTCCTCACCATGTGGCCTCTCTCACCACTTCATCCCATTCCTCTACACTTGATACCACTCATCAAGTAATCAGTCTCAATTTTTCTGATGACAAGCTTGTACCTCTCCAATCAGATGATCCTGATATCATCTTTTTTATTTCCATCTACATTGATAATATACACATTTGATGTGTTATGATCAATGGTAGTGTTAGTATCAACATCATTTCTTCCCATGCATACAACCAAATGTGCATCCCTTCCAATTGCATGCATAATAACCTAGTTATGTTGTGTTCATTCAACGATGCCATGACTTCCACCCTTGGTACCATCATTTTCCACATTCATGTGGGTCCCTGTACCATTCTTGAATTATTTTATGTCATATAGGGGGAATTCTAGTATAACATGTTGTTTGGTCAACCTCAGATCTATGCCATGAGTTGTGTTCCTTCAACCTTTCACTTTTTTTTTAAAATTTGAACATGAAGGACACAACTATACCATCCCCACTGACACTTCACCATTCACGACCTATAACATGTCGTATCGAGAAAATGATTTAATTGTACCAGTTAAGGCATCTACAACTGCTACCACTTCCCCTTCACTATATAACATCATTGTCTAAACTATTACTTTGATTACTTTCCCTTTTGACATTGCAAACGTTGACATATGATTTGTCTTAGGAAGGTGTATTCTTTTGACTGTTGGAAATCATGTTTGAAATGGATAAATTATTATTGTACAAAGATTCATTTTGCTGTGATTATTTTTTCTTAAAAATGAAGTCATTATTCTCTATGTTCTGAAAGGTTTTGAACTTGTATTGTTGTTATCATACTTAGCATATGTTAACAAAAAAGCCTTGGATCAATCCATTGATCCAATGTATGCTTTAGTTCTTCTTACCTGATCATCTTGATGACCTAGAATTCTGAAATAGAAGGTAATGTGGTTTGAGTCTTGTTTTGGTTATAATTTTGAGGACCCTTCTTTGGCGTCCTGATTTGCATCTTGTTGCAATCGGTAAGCTTGCACCTTCTTGATAAATATTTTTAATACATTGAATGGTGTAATAAGAACGAGGGCCTATTACGGGACTATTAAGGTGGATACCTTAACCATAGTTGGAATGTTCTATCCTATGTGGATTCTAAGCTAAGGTAATAAGGGCCTACCTATTACCTGATGAGGCAAGAATATGTCATATTAATGTATAATAGATGATTTCATCTTAATATCCTTTTGATTAAGTTTTATTACATTGTGTGAATTTTAGTTGATCTGATATGAGTTAGGATGTAATTGTATGTCTTTTGATTGATTTTGATTCTAATGTTAAAAATCTCTAGAATTCTTGACATGCATGTGTTTGAATTCATTTTTGTAATAAATCAAGTCTAATTAGTCGAGGAAATGAAGCAGGAAGTATTCAGTATGTTTTTAGCAATATCTGTTCCCACACAGCTTAGTTCTAAAACTTCCAAGCTAGTTCCAAAAATCCATCACATAGTCATCATTTAGTTATGGAACTTTTGGACTTAGTTCCGGAACTCCAGTATTTAGTTCTGTAATTTTTAGACTTAGTTCCGGAACTCCTGGGGATATCTATGGAAATCTCATGGTTTTGATCCTTAACAAATTGTTATGGTTCTAGAAGTTCTTCAAAGTTCCATAATCGATAGGGAGTTATCTATTTTAAACCACATCCGGAGATTTTACATCTACGACCCTTTCAATCAGGAAGGACTAGAATATTTTTGAATGCAGATCTAGGGAGAGTTATCCTACATCTATCTGATCAACCACAATCTGGCTCAACATCTATCCTGGGCATGATTCAATTTCATCATAATCATTGAGACAGCTGTGATTGTAAAATTATAAAAGCAGACCTGTAGTAGATAGATATATAATAGAAGAAATAGAATATGATATGAGATAGATATAGAAAAGAGAAGAGAAATAGACTAAGTACTTAGATCCAGTATGTTTGTAATACTGAATGTTTTATCAATAAAATAGCCATTCTTATTTGAGATAATTCTAGGTTTTTAAATCTTGATTTGAGGAGCAAGGGCCCACTCCCCCAAGGACCAGGATATTCATTTATTTGGTATTTATATTTCTTAAGCAAATAGCTTATATCTGTTAATTCTGTATTGATTTAATTCTTTCAATTAAACTCTGTTGTGTACTTGTTCCTACAGGTGTTTAGATAGATTCTTATATTTCTTGCGATCCTTTTCAAGCATTCCAAATTGAGTGTGTTTATTTCCAAAAGCAAGTGTGTTTACTTTCAGAAGCAAGTGTGTTTATTTTCCAACAGCAAGTGTGTTTTCATTCTGCATAGTGTGTTTCCTTTCATCAAATCTTTCAGTGTGTTTATTTTCAACAAGTGTTCATAGTTTAATTTAAATAAGGTTTTACCAAGAAGTCCTTAAGACATTGAAGAGATCCCCTAGAAAATACAAAAATAACTATAGTCAACTACTAGATCAGTTAAAGTACTCTTGTTGTATATAGCTTTAGAAACACCCCTGGTTTGATATGACATCAACAAGAAGTTGATTAAGTGAATGGAATAATGACACCCATCATTTTTGGCACCATTTCCGGAGAAGACTAGTTAAAAATTTCTAATTATGTGTTAGCAAGAGCAACAAAACATACATCTAGTAGTTGAAGGATCTTCCCTGCTATATCACAAAATATATGAGTAGACCAAGAGACTCACAGGGTAGATTCCTCCCAAAAACATCTTCACGAGAATTCATAACATGCTCTAATCAAAGTAAGGAAATTGATCAAGAATTAGAAGCACCACCCCTGTCAGATAAGAAACATAATTGCCATTTTTAGAATTCTTAGATCAATCACCTGAAGGGAGTGCAACTTTTAGGAGAAGGCTTATTACCCAAGATCCATTTAGGGCAAGTTTTGATTCTCAATTGAGTAGTCAACCTCCTACTCCTGATTTTTCACCTTCCCCAAGGCATACCACTTACCACATTGATTAGGAGAAAATTAAGAAAATATTTTTAAAATGGCACGAGAAGTTGAGAGAGAACCTGATAAGACTTTTACCTATCCAATCCAATTGGGAGATGATTATACATTAATGAAAAATATCTCACCTGAATATTTAGCCACCTTTAGAGGGATGTCATATGAAGATCCTGACCAATTTCTATTTGAGTTAAAGGTACTATGTCAGACCTATGATTATAAGACATATACTCAAAAACTCAAGTTGTTTCCATCCACTTTGAAGGATGCAACAATGAGGTGGTTCATGGGATTACCATCCAACTCTATTAGCAGTTGGGAAAAAATGGAGACTACCTTCTTAGATAAATATCAGGATTATTGTAGAGGGAGAAATAGGAAGGAAGAATTCTTCAAAATCAAGTAGGAGTATGATGAAAACATAGAAGACTATTCAGACAGATTCCTCTTTATTAGCAAAAGATGTGGATTTGTGCTTACAGAGGAATTAAGTAAAACCATTTTTCTTAAAGGCTTGGATGATGAATCTAGAGAAGCCCTTAACTTGATAGGAGGTGGATACATTGATCAGATAAGAATGAATGGAATCAAAGATATTTTTAGAAGCTATTCCAAAATGAGAGGTGGACCTAGAAATGGAAAATTAGTGAAAAGTTTGAATCCATATATGAAAAAATTAATGGATGAGTTAGCAAAATTTAAAAAAAAAATTTTAGTGTAATTAACCTCTAATATGGATGGATTACAAGCTAAAGAAAATTTCAAAACTGAACCATTGGATATGTATTGTCCTAGATGTAGGAAGAAGCATGCACTAAAAGACTGTTCTTTGGATAAAACAGAAATGTATCTTATCTGTGAATCTAAATAGCACGATACTGATGTTTGTTTTTTACTTCCCATTATTAAGAATCAGCTTAAACAAACCAGTGCCTCATCTACAACAGAAGAATTGAATTTTGTTTAAATACAACCTAACGAAGGGCAATTTATGCCAAGATCAGCTCCTAATCCTTGGACAATGCCATGGGCTGCTCAGTCAGTACCACAAAATTGGGGACAACCTCCTTAGGTACCTTAACCAACTTGGAACCCTCCAAATTGGGAAAATTAAGATTGGGAAAATCAAGATTGGTATTCTCAGGGACATCAAAAACTATGGGTTGGTCAAGGAAATCCTTATGCTTGGTCATAACCTAGATGGAACCCTGGTAATTATTCTCAAGGAAGAACATATCCAAATCAAAATCAATAGGCCATCATGGGATCTCCTACATAAAATTCACAAACTGAGAATGTAGTCCAAACGTAAATGCCTACACAACCAGTAGAAAATCCAAGAAACAAACAAACAACTCTTGTTTATGGAACAAAACAAGAAAAATTAGTTGATTTACATGCTATTGATTGTAAAGATATCCAAACTAGATCTAGGAAAATCATTAACAGTTCACCCCTTATAATCACTGAAATGATAGAAGAAAATGAAATCCCTACTACTGTCATTCCAAAAGATGATATAGAAAGAAAAGAAAAGGAGCCAGATAGCAACACTACTGAGACTCCATTTCTAGAAAGATTCAAAGAAGATATAGAAATCAAGGAGTCTGAATTGGTACAGGAACTAAGAAAATTGAATATTGAAATACCACTGTTACAAGAAATTAAAGACATTCTAGAATTGAACAAATTAATCAAAATGTTATGTATGAAAAATATTGGAAGGAAGAAACAGTACCCCAATACTATCAAAGTAGATGGGAAACTTGCTAATTTATTAGCAGGAAAAATTATACTTCCCAAATATGGAGATCCTGGAAGTCCTATTATTTCTATCTCTATAGGAAATAAGGATGTACATAATGTTTTGGTAGATTTGGGAGCTGCTATATATGTAATGACAGTGGATACTTTGAAAACATTACCATTAATGGGTATAAAACCTACTAATACCATATTGCAAATGGCAGACCCATCTGTAGTAAAACTAGAGGGAATTATTGAAGATGTGGTAGTTTTGGTGGAGTCATGGGAATATCCAGTTGACTTCCTTATACTGCAGCCAAAAGGTAAAACATTGGGTTATCCCATTATTTTGGGTAGACCATGGTTAGCTATAGTTGGAGCTTTAATAGATTATAGGTCAGGTGATATGACAATCTCAAATGGTAAGAACTCTAAAAAAATTCCCTTATATCCTATTGCATAACCTTGTTCTGACAATCATGAACAATTGTGGGTTGATTTTCTTGAAACTGATAAGAAAAATTTGTCTTCTTTGGCTATGATACAATTGCAGGATCATGTAAGTGAAGTAGAAGAGATGATTAATCCACCATTGGATGAGAACTTGTTGTCCTCAAAGTAATCATAAATAGTTTTGAAACCTACAAACTTAGTTCTAGAACCCACGAGCTTAGTTCTGGAAACTGCGGCTATAGTTACGGAACCATCACATTTAGTTGTGGAACCACGACAATAGTAGTTCTCTTTGATTGAAAATGATTTCACTATAGAAAAAATGAGATTTATTGTGGGGAGAGGATAAATCATTAGCTTCAGTTTCAAGTACATTAGGAAGTGGTGAATAATTTCTAGAAAACAACAGTGATGAAGAATTTGGCCTGCAAAAAGATAAGTATCATAATTCTTATTACTGTCCTTTTTCCAGTATTTTATCTCAAGGAACTTTTGGAGATGTTGCTATATACCATATGTTGTTACCACATGCATTTACATTAAATAATTTAATGAAACCCTTCTCACAAATTAGTTCATCACATATTAGAACCAAGCATGTTGAAATTCAACTAGGAAAAACTTTAAACATTAACAATTGGTTGAAGGAGGATGAAGAAGATAAATTGTTTGATGTTCTAAAAAATCATACTAAATCTTTTGCTTGGGATTACAAAGACATCAAGGGGATTCATCCATGTATCTGTAATCATCACATCTATACTGAAAACATTAAACCAGTTAGGTAGCCTCAAAGAAGGATTAACCCAGCTTTAAGGGATATAGCCAAACAAGAAATTGAAAAACTATTACAAGTAGGTTTCATCTACCCTATCTCAAATAGCCAGTGGGTATCTCCTCTTGTAATTATTCCAAAAAATAATGAAAAATGGAGAATGTGTGTTGACTATACGGAACTGAACAAAGTGACAATGAGAGATTATTTTCCCTTACCATTCATAGATCAAGTTCTAGATAACCTTTCAAGTAAACAATACTTTTCTTTCTTGGATGGCTTCATTGGGTACAATCAGATCAGGGTTGTTGTTGAAGATCAGGACAAAACTAAATTTACATGTCAATGGGGAACCTTTTCCTATAGGGTGTTACCATTTGGTTTATGCAATACTCATGCAACCTTCTAGTGGGTTGTACTTGCAATCTTTACTGATATAAAAAAATGATTGTGTTGAGGTATACAATGGATGACTTCACTGTACATGGAGATACATTTGAAGATGCTTTGAGAAATCTGGATAGAGTGTTAACAAGATGTTAACAACACAACCTATATCTTAGTGATGAAAAATGTTTGATGATGGTGGATGAGGGGATTGTATTAGGACACCATATTTCAAAGAAAGGAATTCAGGTGGATCAAAACAAAATTATAATCATTTCAGATCTACCTATTCCTTAGACCCTGGCAGATATCAAATCATTTCTAGGGCATGCTGGGTACTATAGGTGCTTTATAAAAGATTTTAGTAAAATTTCTGCCCCCATGTTTAATTTTCTAACCAAGGACTATGATTTTCTTTGGGATGAAAGTGTCAGCATGCTTTTGAAGAAATTAAAGAAAAATGAATCAGTGCCCAAATATTGAGAGGTCCTAATTGGGAAAATCCATTTCATATCCAAACATATGCCTCAAATTATTCCATTGGTGTAGTATTGGGATAGAAAGATGAGGAAGGAAAGATGTATGCCATTTATTATCTTAGCAAGAATATTACTCCCACTGAAAATAATTACACCACCACTGAAAAGGAATTTCTTGCTGTGATTTATGTAATCAATAAATTCAGACATTACATTATAGGGTACAAGTTATTTGTACACACAAATCATTCAGCAATTAAGTATTTAATGAACAAACTGGTGGTTGGTGGGAGAATGATTAGATGGTTATTAATTTTGTAAGAATTTAATATTACCATTGTGGAAAATCCAGGTAAATCTAATATGGTAGCTGATTTTTTGTCAAGACGACCACAGGGGAGAAAGATCCAATCAAGGAAAAATTTCTAGATGAACAATTGTTTGCAATATCAGCAAGTACACGATGGTTTGCTAACATGGCCAATTATCTTGTAATAGGGAAGTTCCCTCCTTTCACTAAGAAATAAATAAAGAAGTTAATTAAAACTAGTGCACAATTCAAATGGTTAAATGGAATGTTGTTTAAGTGTGGTCCTAATTTTTTTTTGCACAGGTGTGTAAGAGAGGATGAAATATTTGACATCCTCAGAGCATGTCATGATGAACCAAGTGAAGGACACTGTTTAGTGAAAAGAATAGCTCATAAGATACTTGGCACTGGTTATTATTGGCCATCTCTGTACAAAGATGTGAAAAGATATATCAAGAAGTGTGATCCTTCTCAAAGGATGGGACATCCAACTTTCACTAATGAAATGTCTCTTCAGCCTCAAGTTGTGGTTGAATCATTTGAGAGATGGGGATTAGATTTTGTTGGTATCTTTAATCCTCCTTCACAAGGGAAGGAATATATTCTTGTGTGTACTGACTATGTGACAAAATGGGTAGAAGTGTAGGCATTAACAAATGCCACCAAGGAAGCAGTTGTTGATTTCCTTTGGAATAGAATTATGATAAAGTTTGGAGCACCAAGGATCGCAGTTTCACTTCAGGGACCAAAATTCATGTCTAATATGATCCAAGCTTTCACAAGGTATTACCAAATCAATCATAAGAAGTCATCTCCTTACCACCCATAGTCAAATGGACAATTTAAAGTAATAAATGGATAACTGGAGAACATCCTTACCAAAACAGTTGAAGCTGGGAGAAAAGATTGGGTAAAGAGATTGCCTGAAGCTGTCTGGGCCTATAACACATCTTGGAAAACTACAATAGGGTTTTCACCATATGAATTAATCTATGGGGAAAAGCCCTTGTTGCCTATAGAGTTTGAAATTTAGACATTAAGGATAGCAGTGAAGGTGGTAATTGAGTTAAATGCAACTCAGAAAGAAATAATCCTTCAACTTAATGAGTCGGATGAATTAAGGTTGGAAGCACTTCAGTAAATAGAGATAATTCAAGAGTAAAAGAAACAATGGCATGACACACATATCAAGAAAAGGAAATTCAAAGTAGGAGACTGGGCATTGTTGTTCGATTCTAAATACCAACAGTTCAAGGGAAAATTAATAACCAGATGGTTGGGACCCTATCAGATTGAGCAGATATAAGACAATGGTTCTATTCAGTTACTTCCCATTGATGGCAGCAGCAGAACACTCTTAGTCAATGGACATAGGCTGAAACTCTATAGGAAGCCTCCCACTAAGGATGAATTCTTGAGGAATATTGAAGAAGACAAAGAATTTGATTATATGGAAGAACCCAGTTCTTCCAAAATAGATCCATAATAAAGGGAAGAAGATGAAAACTAGCAAATGGCATTTTCTTCCCCAAAAAAATTTTAAATTTTTTTTTCTCAAAGGTCAATTGAAAACCAGTAATGGCGGTTGAGCTCTTTTTGGATAGTTTAAATAAAGGAATTCTTTTGAATTCCAGCTGTCTTATCTAATCATGTTTTGTTCCACTTGTAGGAATGACGAGTCATCATAGCAAAAGGATTACATCATCAAGGCTAGTAATTATGTCTTTTAACTTATTTAGGGTTCATTGAATGTTTGCATGTGTGATGTGACTTAATTTAAAAGTAAGTATGACGAGTCATCTATTTATACATTATGATTACAAGTGTGTAATCATGAAGATGATTTGGATGGAATAAGTGGTGGCATGGTTATCATTAGTAATCATTATTACAAAAGTGAAATAAGTTGTAGAGATATTTGAGGAAGGAGCATTGAATTAAGGTTGTATTCCACAGCAAAGAACAAAGAATTTATAAGTTCCACAACTAATAACTAAGGTTCCGTAGCTAAGAATAGAGGTTCCACTACCAAATTCATCAATTCCGTAGCTAAGAAAATGGCTTGCAACCAATTCGCGCAAAATCAAAAGAGACAGAACTCAAGCCGATATGGGCATTAAGAAGAAATTTGAACCAGAGGATGATTCCCAGTTGCTCATAGATGAAGAAGTGGCATCCATCTTTGAACATGCAGGATGGCTTGAGTTCCTGAAGAAATTTTCAAGGCATAGTGACAAATTGGTAAGAGAAATTTTCATAAACTTAGAACAATCTAGAACAGAGGTGAGAACTATCTTTATTCCCTTTTTTGTAAATACTGTAAGTAATGTGTCTAGAAGGCCAATTGTGCATGTTCCACAACTTGCCAAGGGGACTCTGAAAGAACTAGTTGAATTCTTACTGCAAGAAGGAGAAACTGAACCCCAGTACATCTATAATATAAAGAAAATCATAAAAGGGGTCGAAGGGCCAGTTTTTCGAAACCCTTTGACAGGGTAGCATTTTAGACAGTACAATATTTAACCTGTGATGCTCAATTTGGGTCTTTGGGAAAAGAAGTCTTAAAATGCTCATATATCTGAAGTATGGTGCCACTAAACTTGAGTACATAATAAATCTTTCAGGGTTTCTTTTTTATTCTATCCAGACCATGGTTTAGAGGTATTCCTGGGGTGTTAGGAAAATTAGGCATCATGGTCTAATTCATTTAATATGCCAGCACCATTTTCTGTCGAAGAAGAATGGGGAAGAAATTTGGGACAAGTTTCTTGGAAAGTTCAAGAAAACCCCTAATATTATCAGAAGAACAATTCCAACCCCATTCTCTCCTTCAACTAATTTGGAAATTGATGCCCCTGCAGAAGAAAAAAGGGAAATGGAAAGAGAAAATATACCAAAAAGAATAAAGTTGGTGAGAAAGATCAAAACAGCAGAGCCTTCTATACATGTAAAGGAAATTCCTTCTTCTGCAGCAGCTTCAACGGAGCCAATATCTATCTTTGATGGTGATAGCTCACCCATACAAGAGCAAGAAAGAATAGTAAGAAGAAGCTCTAGAAAAAAATCCACTGTTGGGCATGTTGAACTTCCCCAGAGAAGAAAAATTCATAAGAGGTCAAGGAAGACCCCAGAGGAAAGAAGTGAGCAAGAAAGGATGGAAGAAGAAGCTACTGATATTTTGGGTAGCATGGCCATGACTCCTCCTGAGCCAAGTCAAGCTAAAATGGACAGAGGAGAGGAGAGATTTGAAGAGTGAGATTTTCAGGAATTTTCTGAACTATCAGCATTGCCACATGAAGAAGAAGAGTTGGCATCCAAGATAAGAAAATGAAAATTTCCTTTGATAGAGGAAGAATAAAGACAACAAGTTAAATAGGCTCTATTCTTGTCTAGAGCAGAGCTCATTATTAGATAAAAAGATGAGGAATTGGATTTCCTCAGGCTCAAATTGGAACAAAGGGAAGTGCTCATTGGAGATCTGACAACCCAGCTTACAGCCAGGACTGAGGAATTATCAGCAACCCAGAAATAGCTGATAGAAAAAGAGGAAGAATTTCAGAATAAGTTAACCTATTTACCACTTAAACAGTTATGGAATGACACTTGCAGGGAACTCAGAGAAGCCAAAACATCAAATGAGGAATTAAAGACCAAAATGGAAGAAGAAATGAAGGCAAGGAAAGAATGGGAAGAAAAATTTTATAAGGAGGAAGGAAATAAATATAAATGCCTTGCAAAAATTCATATGGTCCGTATTATGAGTGAGAAATTGCTTGCCTGCAGGAGGCCCTCTCCTGCATATAGTGTGTTTTTTAGAAGAGTAGTTCATTCGTTGGCAGCTATCCAGAATTACATGTGGGCTTCCACATGAACTACAAGATGAATATGAATTCATGACAGCTTACTCTCTATCTAATCCTGACCAGAAAAATCTTCTATGTGAATCTTATCTTTGCAATTTTATGCTAGAGAAAAACATAGGATTTATGATCAACTTGTACGTAGGGGAGAGCTAGCTCAATGCATTTTTCTCTTTTTTGCAAAACCAAATTATATGGAAGGAAAGGGAATCTGAATTTTTATTGAAAGCTAGTTCAACAGGTCTCTATATGAGAGCTCATTATGGTAAACCCTCTACCTTCCTCTCACATTTTAGAACTCATGCCTTTGATGAGAGATTCAAGACACATTATCCTGTCATTTTGTAAAAGAGTATTAATGCCTTCACCTCCTATGAGGAGGAAATTTTTGAATATATTTATGAAGGATGCTCAAAGAGGTGGGAACTCCTTATTGTTTCCTTAAGAAGAAGGGAAGTAATTTCCCCAAAAATCTGATCTAGAGTCTAGAAAGGGAAAAAGCATTATGCACAATAATTACCCAAGTCAATGAAACCTACGGGAAAATATGGATGGGAATGCGAACAAGGCCCCCTCTACTTCTCACCCCCATGTCTCCTTGGAAGAACAGAGAATCTCAAGACCCTACTGAATTTCAACAGTGGGAGAAGAAAATAGAAGGAGTAGGGTACAGTACTTCCAAGTTTAAACATTGGAAAATCCAGTTTCAGCCATTTGATCTGAGCAATCAAATGGAATATAGAACTTATAACCCCACTTTTAAAGAATGACGTTTGTAAAGGGACTTACAAACAAGTAAGTTTGGGGGAAATGATGAGGCCAAAATATTTCTAATTAATGTATAATAGATGATCTCATCTTACTCTCCTTTTGATTAAGTTTTATTGCATTATGTGACTTTTAGTTGATCTGATATGAGTTAGGATGTAATTGTCTATCTTTTGATTGATTGTGATTCTAATGTTAAAAATCTCTAGAATTCCTGACAAGCTTATGTTTGAATTCATTTTTATAATAAAGTGGGTCTAATCAGTTGAGAGGAAATGAAGTAGGAAGTGTTCAGTATGTTTTCAGTAACATGTGTTCCCACACAGCTTAGTTCCAGAACTTCCAAGCTAGTTTCAAAACTCCATCACATAGTCATCATTAAGTTCTAGAACTTTTGCACTTAGTTCTGGAACTCTAGTGTTTAGTTCTGGAATTTTTGGACTTAGTTCTGGAACTCCTACAGATAGCTCTAGAACTCTCACAGTTTTGATCTTTAATAAATTCCTATGGTTCTGAAACTTCTCCAAAGTTTTGGAACTGACAGGGAGTTATCTATTTTGAACCAAATCTGAATATTTTGCATCTGCGACCCTTTTAATCAGGAAGGAAGAGAAGATTTCTAAATGCATATCCAGGGAGAGTTATCCTACAGCTATTTGATCAATTGTAATCCGGCTCAGCATCTATTCTGGGCATGATTTGATTTCATCATAATCATTGAGATAGTTGTGATTGTAAAATGTATATAAAATCATACCTGTAGTAGATATATATATGAGAAAACTAGCATATGGATCTAGTATAGGAGAAGTGAGCACAAAGAAATAACTCAGGAAAATATATTAGGAACAAATATAAAGGAATAGAGAAAATAATGATTTAACTCTGATGATTCTCAATTTTGGAGAACCATTTAAATAGTTTTAACAAGTAGTTTGATACTCCTAGATACAAGGGATACCAATCTAAAGTAGAGATAATAAACCCTCTAAACTAGAGATACCAATATAAAATCATTGTGGGAGTTTAAACAAAATCCTAATAAAATAAAACTAATAACAATTATTAGCTCACGTGAGCTTATTAGGTGTAAATTATTATTTACACCAACACCCTCCCATAAGTGAATGTTAGGGAGCAAAGAGAAAGAAGGGTCCCGTCTACTAGGCCTGATAAGGTACCCGATACAATACTAGAAAAGAAGGAAGGACTATACAAGATCCCCCCAAGGACAACTTCCTTCACCCTAAACTTATCTCGCAACTCCAAATAGTGAGGGGAAGCTGTTATCCAAAATTCACCCCCCAGGGTAAATTTTGATAACATGCATTGAATACTCAAGTCCCAGGCAAGATAGAATGATTCAGGGCAAAAATCATGTTTCTAGGGTCCCCTCGGATTTTTTCTAACTCCCATGTCCAAGAAGAAAGGAGAAAATTCTGAGAAAAGGTGAAAAAGTTGCAAAAAACAAGCTTGGGCCAGGAAAAATCATGAAAAATGGCTAAGTCCTAGTCTAGGCGGTCCTTGGGACATTTGGGATGTCGAGGCGCGAATCGGCCGAAAGGCCGCTAGGCGGGCCGCAGAGCACTGGAACAGTTGGGATGCGCGGGACGTGGAAAGTTGGTTCGGCCGAAGGTCAGAGGAAAATCGACTAACTGTTGCATAGATAAGGTTGGGGCATCTGGGCTGTGAGGACACGAAGGATGCAAACCGCCCGAATCGGCCGAAACAGAGAACTTAGTACTGGGACAGTCGGGCCAGAAGTACGCGGCGGACACGGGGAGCCGAAGGAGCCGAAAGCCAATCAAATTACACCATGTGTCATCGGCCAAATGAGGGACAAGGAAGCCCATTTCGGGTGGATTGGAGGAATTTTTCCCAAGCAGTTTGGGACACCTGGGCAGAAAAGACGTAAGGGATGCAAAAATCCGGCAGGCCTGAGGACGAATTAGGAAACGCCACGTGTCACAGGGAAAAAGTCCAAAAGTTCATAGGGTGAGGTTTGAAGGGTCAGCCCAAGCCAATAAAAAGAGGACACGTGTCTAGTAGAGCAGGGAAGCGTGGAGCTCGGGGAAACTTTGAAGAATTTGGCAAGAGTTTTGGCAAAAAGCAAAAAGTAAAGGATGACCCCGCGCCCCTGTCCTCCAATCAGATCATGCCACATGTCCCAAGTGGCGGGGACGCGGGGAAAAAGTGGAAAATGTTCCAAAATCACAAAAAGGGCAAAACTTTCAAGGAAAACCCACGAGATAGGGAAGGAGAGAGAATTACGCATCCAATCAGCGCTTGACATGTGTCATCCAGGTGGCGAAGCATGGGAAAAAGTTTTAAAATCCATTTTTGCCTGTTTTGTGCCCTAAATCTTCATATCGCCATATCTTTCGATCCAGAGCTCAGATTTACACGTTCTTTATATCAACAGAAAGCTTATGAAATTCTCTACATGATTCCAAGGTTAATCTTGAATTTTGATGTAGTCTAGAGAGATAAAGTTAAGAAACAGCTCTGACGCGTGTTCATGGCCAAAAGTGACATTTCAGTGACCAAATTTAACACAGAATGGGTCGCATTCTCCTGAAATTCAGTCAAAGATGATAGGGTATGGGTTGTAAGGTCTCCCATGCCATTTTAATGCATCTACAGTAAAGGAGGAATGGGCTCTCACATTTTTGTACGTTTCTGTCTCCTGGGCTCGACCCATGCAATGTAAAAGCCAGTTTTGGCTCATTTCAAAGGGGGGAACATCTTTTAGCATAGAAATCTTCTTCTTTCACCTTCAGTAAGTGATTGTAGGCAAGAATTAGACCTCTTCAAAGACTGTAATATTTCTTACCTCTCTGAGGTTGTAATGCAATGTTTTGACATTGGAAATAGTAATGCAAGCTTTGTGAATGAGTTTCAGTCCTCTGTTTGTATTATTTGCTTCATTTCAGATCCTAAATTATATCTTATCAGCATGTGTATGCTTTATGTTGCAATCTCTGGTTTGTGTCTATTTGTTTGACAAAAATATTCACCACTCCTTTTGGTGCATCACCACTTTTAGTTAGTTTCATTTTTGCATTTCTATCCCTGTCTCTTGCAATTTAGAGTAGGATTAGGATCTGAACCTCTTTAGTTGTGCAAATATAGATCTAAATCAGAGGAGTTTGAGGAACCAGCCTCTAATCTGGAGATTCCTCTCTCAGTTCAACAAGTCCCACACTTGGAGAGAGGTTTCCATGTTGTGTAATCACACTGGGTGCTAGAGTGATCAACCTAGAAGCCTGATCTGCATCCAGGGGTGCTGTGAGCCTGCAACAACAGAAGCTAAGGGTTTAATGAAGATATCTACGAGCTGATCGATCATAGGAACAAACTCCATCTTAACGACCCCATCCTGAATCAACTGTCAAATGAAGTGCATTTGGATCTCTATATGCTTTGTGCACTGATTCTCAACAGGATTACGTGCAATGTGAATAACACTCTGGTTATCACACCAAAGAATGTAAGGATACTCCTATGAAAAACCAAACTCACCAAGAATCTAATGAAGCTAGAGAACCTCCTTCCCTACTATCACAACACCTCGATACTCAACATCAGTGGATGATAATGCAATGGTATTCTACTTTTTACAAGACCAAGCAACTGGACTAGAACCAAGATGAAAAAAATAGCTAGATGTGGATTTACGAGTATCGCGACATCCACCCCAATCAGAATCTATAAAGCCCTCAATACTGGGAATAGTCTAAGGTGTGTAATGAATACCAAAACTCAAAGTCCCCTGAAGATATCTCAAAATCCACTTGTCTACTTCCCAATGACTCTCATGAGGCTCATGTAAAAACTGAGAGACAAGATTAACATCAAAGGTGATATCAGGATGAGTATGAGTAAGATATAAAAGGATCCCAACCAACGATCTATACAAAGTGGGATCAACTAGTTTAGACTTACATGCAGCAGTCAATTCAATGCCTGACTGGTAAGGTGTGGGAGATGGCTTACAATTAGCCATATGAAATCTCTGAAGCATATCTATAGCATACTTATTCTGAAAAATAGAGATGCCCTCAGCAGACTGGTGAACCTGTAGGCCAAGAAAGTAGTGTAATAATCCCATATTTATCATATCAAATTCTACTTTCAATTTCTTTTTAATGTCCTGTGTTAGAGAATTTAAACTACTAGTAATGAGGAGATCATCAACATATAATACCAATAGAAGCAAGTCATCATCAATATTCAAGACATAAACTGTATGATCGGTCTTACAATGATGAAAGACAATAGACAACAAGAAAGCATCCATCTTCTCATACCAAGCCTGAGGGGCTTGTTTGAGACCATAGAGTGAAAGCCAAAGTCTACAAACTAGTGAAGAGTCATGTACAAACCCCTGAGGTTAGTCCATATAAATCTCCTCATGGAGATCTCCATGCAAAAATGCACTCTTCACTTCCATCTGATGTATTGACCATCGATGAGAAGCAACAATAGAGAGAGAACAAGGAAAACAGAATCCATCTTTGCGATAGGAGAAAAAATTTTAGAGTAATCTACTCCTTCAACTTGAGAATACCCCTTGGCAACAAGATGTGCCTTGTATTTTTACCGATCGATCAGCTACATATTTGGTCTTATATACCCATTTACCTTATACAAGCTTTCTTCCCTTAGGAAGAGGAACCAAATCCCAATTATTATTCTTCATAAGTAAAGAATATTCATCTTGCATTGATGAATCCCATTCTAGGTTTCTAGATGCCTGTGAAAAAAGAACAGGATCATTAGAAATAGCTTGGCTCATAAGATCCATACCAGAATAGGGATGATGATTGACAACACCAAAAGTCTCAGCTCTAGTACATCGTAGATCTCGTGAATCACCTGCCAAATCACCTGTTGCAGCCAATGTAGATCTCAGCCATTTCAGAGCAAGAGCAACATGATCAGGATTAGGGGGCCCATCAAAAACATCATCAGTGGTAGGAGCAAGAGGTAATAATGGATATGGAAGAACTACTGCATGATCTAAAGGAGCTTCGGTCTCATCAACTCAAACATCCCACCGAAACACAAAATATTTGGTAGTGGGATCGAAGAGGTGATATGCCTTCACATGCTCACAATGACAAATAAAAATGAGTTTTTTACTTTTCTTCTCCATGGTTTTCTGAGTGTCCTCAGGAACAAAGGCCCAAGCCTTACAACCAAAGACCCAGAATTTTGATACGGCAGGTTTTTCACCCAACCATGCCTCCTCAGAAGTAACCCCTTGCACTGCTTTATGTGGTATTCTATTTTGAATATGATTTTCACAGTTGACTGCTTCCACCCAAAACTGAGGTGCCATGTTCTTGGACTGAACCATGCAATTTTAAACTTCCTTGAGTGTTCATTTTTTTGTTTAACAACTCCATTTTGTTGAGGGGTGTGAGGAACAATATACTGGTGCACAATTCCATGATTAGTGCAAAAAGCAGTAAATGCATTACTCTCATATTCCCCACCATTATCTGTGCGGAGTATTTTAATATAATGTCCAGATTGTTTCTCTACAATAGCCTTAAAAACTTTGAAATGTTCTAGGAACAAAATTTTAGAAAGTACACCCAAGTTTTCCTAGTAAAATCATCTATGAATGTGAGCACATACTTAGCACCAGAAAATGATCTATGAGGAAAATAAGTTAGATCACTATGTACCAACTCAAGATGAGTCGTAGCTCTTTTTTCTTGACCTTTTTCAAAAGGATCCAAGTGTTACTTACTCAACATACAACCAAGGAAGACACCATCATGTGATTTTACCTTCGGACGTCCTGTGACCATATTCTGTGAATAGAGTTGTTGCAGATATTTGTAATTGAGGTGACCAAACATCTCGTGCCACATTTTTCTCAAAGAATCGGCATGAGCAATAAGTGAAGATCCTACAGAGTTATCAAAGCTCTCAAATACATACAAATGTGAACATGAATCCACAGTTCCTATAGATACAATATCATCATGATCATGAAGTTCCCTGATGACAACCTTATCTGGTGAGAATTTAACAGTTCTACCATCACCAAAGTTACAAATTTGATATATGAAAAGCAAATTGTTAGACATATGGGGAACATAAAGAACATTATTTAGATGCCCATTTGGCATTTTTATAGTACCATAACCCAATACATCTATAGACGTAGAATTGCCCACCAAAATTTGTGAAGTACTGTAAGTAGAAAAAGAAGTCAACAAATCTTTGTAATGTGTAATATGATGAGAATCACCTGAGTCAAGAATCCACTTATCTTGCAAAGGAGAAGAAGCTCTAGCAGAAAGAGCCTTACCCTTGCCAGCATTGGAAGCAGATGAAGGTGATGGAATAGTGATCTTTTGTTGTTTTAAATCCTTTTCTAATGCTTCCAACTTCAAAAAACATCTGGATTCATGATGATTTTCCCCCACAAAAGGAACAAGGATCAAACACTCTCTTATGAAATGGTCTCTTATTTTTACTATTTTTTTGTGGTTTAGAAGTGTCAACAGAAGGATTAGAAACCATATTGTGAGAGGGTACAGGCTTATCATAGATTTACTTGGGTTTTCTTTTCCAATTTTTCTTAGGAGAACTAGCCACAAGAGCACGATTCGATGTAGGCATAACATCTAGAGAGATTAATTTTTCTTGTTCTCGTGAGAGACATTCACAAAACTATTCAAATGAAGGCATTTTAAACTGAGTATATAGTGCATCCATAGTAGAAAAGAAGGTTGACGTAAATACAGAAAATGGACCCTTTAGTTTAGTTAGGATCGTATATATGCATTCATCATCCTTTTTAGTTCTACCACCTGCTTTCAACTGACTGTGAATCTCTTTAAATTTTGACATAAATTCTTCTATGGAAGGAAAATCTGAAGGTGGTAAAGAGTTTAATTCATGATCCAGTTGAATTAATTTGAACTCGTTTAGCTTACCAAACAAAGATTCAAATTTTTCCCATACCTCTTTCAAAGTTGTGGCTACGGAAATATGAAACTGGAGGTTATCCACTACATTCAATGTGATCAATCTGAGAGCTTCATCTTGCTTGCATGCATACAGGTACTTGTCCTTCTCTATGGTGAAAGTGGGAACTGTATCATCGAACACATGCCATAATCCATGAGACTGTAAGAGTTGTTGCATCTTTGGTTTCCAGGCATGGTAATTTGTCAAGTTTAAAGGCTCGAACAACCGTAGATCCCCAGTATGGCCAGAAGATGAGGATGATAAAAAGGCTCTCGACATGGTTTCAATGAGGTTATTTTCCAAAGTTTCCCTTTTTTAATTAAATTTGCTTCAATGCAACTGGAATGAAAAATAATCAACTTTTACAAAAAACGACACTCAATTTCGAGTTACCATGCAAAAGTTATTAAACTTTCAATTTCCCATAAAATGAGTCAATTTTTAATCAAAAAAATTGCTCAATGATTATAATACTGACCAAATAGAAGACAAATATGGTTGTGTGACCACTTGTTGGACTCGAGAGGAAACAAGGAATACAAATTTGTCCTCGGTTTACAAACAACCCACCAACAAAGTATTAATTGGCCTCAAAAGCATTAATTTCCCCCCATAATAAATTTTTTAAATACAAACGATAGAAAAATTTAAAAATTTAATACTATAGTTTTTTTTAAATGATTTTATCTCAGCCAATAAGATAAGGTTGTGCATGAACTTACAGATTAATCGTCATGGAAGCAAATATGAATACAAATTGTTGCATGTTAGTGAGCAAGCATATGGCAGGTAGGTATGACCACCACTACGTGGGCCGAGACCACAATGAACTCCAAACTATTGTCCATGGAGGCAGACAGTATTTCTCTTTTATTGATTTTTTTTTACAGAGGAAACCAGAAAGTATAGAGGCGAAGAATAAGCAGAGAAGCCTAAAAAGTAGTGAAAAACTTCAGCAAGGTATAGAATGGGTGAAAAAGGCAATAACAAGACACCAAGTTAGCCACAAAGATCCAAATCAAAGTGTGACCATGCCAAAAGGCACCAAAACTATACGTAGGCCGCAAGGAAATCTCCACCAGTCAACGAAAGAGCCCCAAAACTAGCACGAACCGAAAGAGATGACTACCATGAAAAAATGGAGCAACTAGATGGATCAAGAAAGTCCACGCAGTCAGAGAATAACACTCCACACTCCACATGTCCAAAAAAAAAATTCTCAATGAGTGAATGGTTCCACTGCTGACCAGGTCGACTCTCTTGCTACAGCACACTCTGATACCATGAGAAAACTAGCATACGGATCTAGTACAGGTGTTGATCAGAGAAAACACTTAGTTGAACTTGCAATTAGAGTCCGCATGGAAGAATGGAACATGAGCAAAAGTGCGAAGTTATAGGAAGGTGTCACGCGTGGAGGTGTAGAGTAAGACTCTCAAGGGACTTGGCTGATTTTGGAGATTAGGTTTATTCTTAGAGATTAGCATGTGGAGTACACAAAGTGATGCCGATATTTACGCACCACTCTTCGTGAATATTTTGGAAGGACATGTCAACTCACTCTTGCATGGGCATAAGTTAAGAATAAATCCAACACTTCAGTTAACTATCAACAATCTATAGATAGCATACTTGCATGTATGGCTATAATTGTAAAAAGGCGTGTGGCTGTTATTAGCATGCGACCTATTTCTAGTAGAGATAAGTGGTGAATGGTTAGTTCCCCACCCTATGTGTGTGTGTGTGTGTGTGTGTGTGTGTGTGTGTGTGTGTGTGTGTGTGTGTGTAATGAGCTACTTAAAGAATAGAGAGACATACATAGAGATACAAATGGAACCATACATTTGGAGGAGTGGAAAAACATGAGTACATGTGATTGGATAATTGTAACAGATTCGTGCATGCATGCCTGGTATTGTATGAATCTACTAAATTGTTGGTTCAAAGAATAGATAAAGGAAATTGACCGAACAAACTGTGTGATGTTTTTATCAATGCATGTTATTACTTTCATGATGATTTACCTTTAGTGCTTATAGATCTAGTTGAATATAAATGGTGAATGGATGGATTAGTTCCTAAAATATATGTTTATTGTTTTATCATACCACCATTCTGTTACTACAATTATTGAGAGGTACCTAGTACCTTTGCGCACTTCGGGTGAGCGCTCAACCCACGCTGAGTGATGTGCTAGCGCGACTAGGTGTTAACTAACAATTCTAGGCTGCATCATTGGTTTCGTTGCTGGGACCTCTTTTTTCAGTTGTTTCAGAATGGTTCGCGATGAAGACATAACAGCTAACCCTGGCAAGAGTTAAAGAATGGATTCATGATTTGGAGGATTTAGCGCACATACTTGGGTAGACCAGAATTTGTATGACAATTTATACGAAATCTTATTTGCTATCTTTCCAGTAGACTTGTACGAATGGTTGACCTGCGTATGCATCTAAGTGGAATTGAAGGTATCGCACGCTTATTTGGACATAGGAGGAATTTCAAACACTATATGATGCTAACCTAGGCTAGACTCTCATGGTAGATACCTGGTTTAGCAGTGTCCTAAATAGCTATATTTTGGAGTATTAAATTTTGACTTATTCATGCCCAAAGGTAGCAAATTTCCAGTTTCTACGGTATCCTAGAGGGACATATTTACAAGGTATTCCACTGGTAATCAAAATACTAATGGTAACATTAAACTTGGAAGCTAAACCCATGGAAATCTAAAGAATCTCTATACGCGGGGGCAGGAACAAGATTGGTGAAAGATGGAAGACCTAGCGGCAACACGAAAGAGGGAAGAAAGGCGGCTTGAAGTATGATGAGGCGAGCGAGAGGGAATTATGCAAGAGGCAAGAAATTACAGAATAGATGGTGTTGTGGAGAGAGATGGCTCGTGAAGGATTTGAGGCTCATGGGGAGGAAGAAGAGCAAGAGCATCAGGAACTCCCCCATATAGGGAAGCATGAAAGAGAACCCTCTTCGGCCTCACATGGAAGCGCACCAGTAGATATGACATGGGCTGCAGGTGCATCTAAGCTAACCTGTTGACCTAGCCATTGCACTTGGTTTTCTAGTATCTAGTACAACAGGTAAAAGTAGTTTTAATTCAGAAAGTGAATGCACAGAAATAGGCCAGATAGTAAGTACACCAATGGAAACATAGATAACTTTATTATTCTTTGGGGGTACGTTATCAGGCTCATCATCTGCATAGAATATGAGTGTGCCAAGCGTGGGAATCACCTCTGGAGCTGGGACCACTTCCCATACTATTGGGATCTAGTATGGCAACATTGTTGGGGCACATGGGAGTGCATCCATGGGCCCTATTCCATATTTTGGGGGAGGATCAGGCGGTATGGGCAGTTCTAGTTCTAGTGGTTCAGGTGGTGTTAGAGGAAGAGGAAACCAAGGAGGTTCTGGGTCGGGTGGTCAAGGCCCATAATAACCCCAAAACATTTATACAGAGATGTCCCTTCATCTCCCAGAATACAGAGGTATCGATGATGCTACAGAACATGTTCATATGTGTGAAATATTGTGGCATGCAAAAGGTATTATGGCCCCTGAATGCAAGGCAAGTCAATTTGCTACTACATTGCACGCGCACGCGCACAACTGGTATATGAAGTTTGACCCCAATCAAACTTGTTAAAACTATGCAGCATTGAAAGATGCTTTCCTAAAAGAGTTCCACATCCCAGAGTTTAAGCATAAGTGTATAAGCACACTCAAGGATACTCACGTACTGAAAGTGTAAGTGAGTATGATTCGCGATTTTAAAACACTTCTATCCAAACTCTCTTATGACATTCATGCAAGTCAACATGCACAATGGTTTTTTGGGGGACTGATTACCTCATTTCAGAGATCAATGTCGCATAAAAATTATACCGATCCGCGTGAAACATTGGAAGCCTCTTTACATGCTGAAGTAGTTGGGAGTATTGACACTGGAGTTAGTCCATTTTTAGAAGCTCAGATAGTGGCTATGGCAAAACAGTTAGAGAAATTATCGGCAAACTCAGCTCATGAAATGCACTCAGGGATCTGGTGTATAAATTGTGAAGTGGAAGGGCACACTAAGGATATTTTCCCTCACAGAATTGTATGTTTTTTGTTATTAGACTGTGAGATTTGCCATTTGAACCATGATGCTAATCACTGCCCCTCTCTTACAATGCACGATCAGGAAGAATTTTATCCTCCTTTTGTAAAATTTGTAGGTCCACGACCCATGATACTGAGGACTGTAGATTGATTGGCTAGATCCATGATGCCATTGATATTGGGGTCAAGCAAATGAGTGTGGCTGATAATTCTAAAGGGAAGAATGAGCATCAGGATAGGGATTATAGTAAAACCCACTATGACAGGAATGGTGGAAAGGTTTGAAGGGGCTCGTGAAAGGGGACGAGGATATAGAGGTAGATATGGAGGACGAGGATGAGGTGGAGGAAGGAGTGAATTCCCTCGAGGAACTTGCTATACATGTGGCTCACCTGACTATTATAGGCACGAATGCCCGTAGAATATTTCCTATTCATTTTGTGGAAAGGGGCATAGTTATGAAGCGTGCCCAGACTTGTATGAGCATCTTAGTAGGCAGCAAAAGCAAGAAAATAAGGGTACAGGGATGGTTAGAATCTAGTGTGTGATAGAGAATCAGTGGATTCCAAAGTTAACACTAGAACCTGAGGCGGTAACAGTCAAGATAACCACACGAGCTGAGACGGCACATGCAAGAGAGTTGTTGCAAACAAAATCTGACAATCACTAGGGAGGAAGTTTTGCATGCTAGATATC
This sequence comes from Taxus chinensis, assembly GCA_019776745.2. NCBI lineage: Eukaryota > Viridiplantae > Streptophyta > Pinopsida > Cupressales > Taxaceae > Taxus > Taxus chinensis. The sequence continues at coordinate 883,660,205 of CM034150.1, forward strand.
TAGATCCAACTCATCAGAAAGAAGTATATCAAGACACAATAGAGGTCCTTAGGAGCCTTCAAGGTGAGATACAAGGTTTAAAAGAGTAGTCTCAGAAAGTAGAGCATAAGGAAACAGAAAAAGCCCCATCAGATATTAACGACATCAGAGAGGTATGTAGAATGTTGCACCAGGAGAATATTATTCCTTTATTAGAAAATTGGTTGAAAGGGAATACTCTGCATGCAAGCACTGAAACTAGAAGACAAATACTTCATGTGAATCTCCCTCCTGGTAGCATTGACTACGATAAGGAGATCACTTTCAATGTTGTTGTGGACAGGTGGTTGCTGAGCAATATTCTGATTGACACAAGTGTGGAAGTAAATGTACTTACATTGGACGCGTGGGAACAAATGGGGAGACCCCCATTGCAGCCATCATCTACTGTATTGTTCATGGAAAATAGAACAAAAGCTACTCCCATAGGAGTTTTGAAGGATGTATCTATCACTATACAAGGGGCCAAGTTCACAGGAGACTTTGAAGTGCTAGCGCTTGCGGAAGCAGATAGTTTCCCAACTTTGCTTGGGCGCCCTTGGTGTTATATGAACAATGCTGATTTGAGGTTTAACAAAGGGTATATCAGCTTTGAGAACAAGGAGGAAAGGGTCATAATACCATTAACAAATGGGAAATCTGTGCCATATGTGGAACCTTTAAGTGAAGAGGACTTGAATAGAATCTATGTATGCACTATTCAGGACCCAAAGGTTAATGATCCATCTAAGGAAGGAATCCTTCATTGGGAATATTCTCAGTCAATTAGTGATACTACTAGTATTGCCTGTGATAATTGGGATCATGGCACTTATGAACTAGTGGGGCGTGAAGTTAAGCACGCAGTTACTGGTAAGATGGGTTTTCACTCTGTTCGATGTATATGACGCACAATACCCTGCTATACTGGATCTGAAGATTTGGCTAGGTTCTTACAGGCCATAGAAACAAATTGGGCTAACAAACTTAAATGATGCACTATGTTATCATATACTTTGGGTGGTACGGCCACACGCTAGTGGGTAGTCCACATGGATAATATCTTAGACTAGGAAACAATTTGGACTGCCTTATCGACCAGGTTTTCAAGAAATAATGCACCCTACAAACATACACCCTTATCATGGTGATCAACCTACTCAACATCATATCCAGTAGTGTGAGAGACTCTGGATAGTAGGCCAAGAAGCATTACCCCGCCTTCACTTTGGGTGAATTTATTTTATTCTACTCTAAAAGGTTGCGCGAGTGCTTGGTATGTCTATGTTGAATTACATTATGACACTGGCAACTGGCAAACTTTGATTGTAGGGATGATCTAAATGTTTGAATTCTTTTTATCTACACCACCAGTGAACATAGCTTTAAGCTTTATCAAGTGTTTAACCATGGGAGACAGTGGGAAAGTGGAAGAACTTGTTTAGGAATTATTTTGTGGAACAGAGACAGGGGCGCACTTTGCGGATGAGGAAGATGATATCATATTACTTGAGCGCGCTTCTTTGGAAAAAAGATAAGGGGAAGATGGTATACATAATTGATGAGGAGGAAGTTGAGCACTTGGATGTGGATCACTCACATGTAACACGTGAAGTTTTATCCAGTGTGGATGTAGATTCACGCACATATCATGAACCTATGAAGATAACAAAGGTCAATATAGGCATAGAAGCTGAACCTAAGGAGGTAATAATTGGTGATTACTATTCAGAATCAAAAGTAGCAAAGATCATAGAGTTACTTCACGATTATGAGGAATTATTCCCAAGAGGATACCATGAACTTAAAGGCGTGCATATAACACTCAGAGAAATGAAGATAAAGTTCAAGGATGGTGTGCGCCCTGTTAGGAAGCGACCATATCGGATGAATCCCAATTTTCGTGAGAAAGTAAAGGAGGAGATTGAAAAGATGATGAAATCTATGATCATTCGACCACTGGATGAATCATAATGGGTCAGTCCTATGGTGATAAGTATAAAAAAGGATGGTAGGATTCAAATTTGTGTTGATTATAGGGAGTTGAATTTAGCATGTATTACAGATCCCTTTCCTATGCCATTCACGGAGGAAACATTAGGAGTGGTTGGGTGTGAAATATATTCATTTACAGATGGGTTTTCAGGGTATCATCAGGTTAGGATTGCCCTAGAAGATCAAGAGAAGACCACCTTCACTACTGAATGGGGAAGCTTTGCTTATACTGTGATGCCCTTTGGATTGAAGAATGCACCTGTTGTGTTTTCACATATAGTGGTACAAGCCTTCAAGGATTTTATTCATAACTTTTTACAGGTCTATCTTGATGATTGGACCGTTTATGGGCTGATTAAGGATCATTATGAAAATCTACGATTAATGTTTGAAAAATGTCAATAGTTGAGTATCTCATTAAATATCAAGAAGTGCATCTTTGCTACTCCATTTGGCACACTTTTATGACATATCATCTTCAAGGAAGGGTTGTTGGTTGATTCAGCTAAAGTTGCAGTCATCATTAGCTTGAAAGCATTGGCCAGTCAGCATGAGGTGCACATATTTTTGGGCCATACAGGGTATTACCAGAAGTTTATAAAAGGGTATGCAAAAGTTGTCGCGCCCTTGGAAGAGTTACTCCAAGGAAAAGGTACATTCTATTGGGGGGAGTCATAGCAATGCACGTTTGAGATATTGAAGCAAAAACTTACTACCACACCTATCTTACATTTTCCTTCATAGGATAAACCATTTCATGTTCATGTGGATGCTTCTAGCATAGCCATTGGTGCTGTCTTAGCTCAACCAGGTGAAGGTATCATTGATCATCCCATTTGCTTCACTAGTAGGAAGTTGACCCCTACAGAACAAAATTATACCACTATAGAGTGCGAGGCCTTGTCCATGATCTACGCCTTGCACAAATTTCATCAATATTTGTTGGCTACACCATTTGTGCTTTATACAGATCATATGGCATTAACATATTTAGTGAACACGCCCGTTTTACAGGGGTGCATATGCTAGTGGGTACTCTTATTTCAAGAATTTGACTTTACGGTTGTGGTAAAACCAAGCAAAATCAATTCTGGACTGGATCACTTGTCTAGAATTCAATTAGGTGAAGAGGCACAAATAATAGAAGAGACCATGCTTGATGTAAATTTGTATAGGTTATAACACGTGCCATCAGAATTAGAGGACATTGTTGTCTTATTGAGAACTGGTATGGCACCCGAAGGCATGAAAGCTTTAGAGAAGAAGCAAATTGTTATTCGTGCGGCACCATTCATGTTAATTAGTGGTGATTTGTACAAGCTAGGCAAGGATGAGGTGTTATGCCATTGTGTCTTGGAGTATGAACAAAAGAACATAATGGAAGAAGAACATGGTGGTATTGTAGGTGGCCATTATGCAGGTGATGCAATGGCGTGTAAGATCCTACTTGCCGGGTTGTGGTGGGAAATATTGTACAAGGATTGTAAAGAGTATTGTAAGACATGTGACCATTGTCAACATCTTGGTTGACCAGGATAATAGGATGGGATTCCCCTATGACCCATAATGAGTGCAGAACCCTTTGAGAAATAGGCAATTGACTTTGTCGGGCCTATCTCCCTAGCCGCGCGCAGGACTGGATCGCGCTATGTCATCACTTGTATAGATTATCTTACCTGATGGGTAGAAGCAGCACCTACAAAGGACTGTACAGTGGATACAACATCATGGTTCTTATGGGAGAATGTCCTGACAAGGTATGGTTGTCCTTTAAGTTTAACAAGTGATAGATGCACACATTTTTTAAATGAGACAATACAAATTCTTTTAGACGAGTTTATGGTTGCCCACCATAAAACTACACCCTATCACCCTTGAGTAAATGCGATTTCTGAGGCTTTTAACAAGATCTTGAGACACACATTGACCAAGATTTGTGATGTTGGGAGAAAATATTGGGATGAAAAAGTATCAATTGTTCTTTGGGCTTATAGAACAACATACAAAAGATTAAACAAAGCCACACCTTTTTAATTGGTGTTTGGCGCGAAATCTATTCTGCCTCTAGAATTTATGTTACCATCCTTACACATTGCACATGCTGGAGGTCTAGCTAATGAGTAGGCCTTGGAAGAATGGATTACAAAGATGGTTCAGCTAGATGAGTGCCACACCATCACATGTTGGAGTCAAAAACAGGAGAAATCACGACAAAAGGCATGTCATGATTGGCACATTAGGGATAAGAAACTTGTGGTGGGACAAATGGTAATTCTATATGACTCCAAGTTTTTGTGCCATCTAGGAAAGCTCAAGGTGCATTGGTTGGGGCCATATGTTATCACTCATATACTTGAGTCTGGTGCTTGCCAGTTGGAAACAATTGATGGCACACAGTTTCCCGGTTACTTTAACGAGAGTAGGTTGAAGCCCTACTATAAATAATTCTTCTTGGTGTTTGTAATAAGGCAGTATTGTCAGATACTTAGGTTCCCCTTTATGCATTTCCTTAATGTATTTCTTTCATCGTCGCTATGCTTTTTCAATTTTAGCTCTTGTTTGTGTGATAAGCGTGCTTGTGCGTATGAAACTAACTACAATATGAAGCATGTTGATGCGTAGAGGACTGCACATCCTTTTCATGTGGGGTGGATTATTGGCGACTCTCAGGGATATGCTGTGAAGATATCATGTTGTGGGTGTTAAAAGAAGGTTGCTAAGGGTAACTGACAAAAGATTACTTCTCAAGATAAGGAAGGATGAATATGGATAAGGGAAAGTATAACACAAGGTAAGTAGTGGCCATGGTAATTACCAGGAGACCATGTAGTGATGAGGTACTTGGGTGTGAAGGTGCGCACTGAAGAGGAGTCTATGATAAAGGGTAAAGGGGTGTGCTAGAAGGTTATATCTTTGGCGCGAAAATATACCACACGAAAATGATAAAAACGGGTCATAAATGAGGAGAATTTGGTAGGTGGAGGAGAAATTAATGCAACAAAAAGTATAAATCTATATAAGGATGGGATGTGATTTCATTTTTAACCTTACGAATATGAGAATTTGATAGAGAGCCGATACGCAAAGAGCATAACACTAACTAATTCAAGTTACAAAGAAAGTGAACCAAGCGCAGAGAAGAGATTTGTTGTTTAGAAGGGTTTGGATCCCCTAGAAAAAGGGTTTGACGAAGAAGAGTGATACAACAGAGTTAGGGTGCACAAGTTTGTGATTACAAATTAGGGCACAGAAGAACTAGGTTAGGGTTTGAAGCAAATTATTTAAAACACATAGCAGCTGACCTACAAAACAAAACCATGAAAGAGAATGGCACCAAAGAAGAAAGCAGCACCGATAAAAGAAAAGAAGAAGGTAGTGGTGGAAGAAGAGGAGGAGATGGCCCCGGAGAGCAATTTCTTTGAAATGTAGTACCCTGAAGAAGTTATTGTGGGGCAAGAATAGAATGCCCGCATAAGACAGAGTAAGATAAGTGAATATAATCACTGAACCAATGAGAACCAAAAGAAGTTAGATGAACTGCTCACCTCTCAAATAAATAGGCGCACTGAGGATGGCATGCCAATATATGATGATGCCGGGGAAAAGCTACTCAAGGGAAATGGTGTTTACTAGCTTTATGAGCTCCCATACTTTGGAAAGTATGCACCCTTGTATAGATGGCTGATGAGCCGAGTCCATGAGGACTTCTTTTACTTCGCAGGATGGCGGGTAAGACTGACACCCATCCGCATTGCCACAGTTACTAGATTACGAGAAACAGGTGAAGACATTAAGGCTAACTTAGCTGACAAAAGTGCCATTTTGGAGATGCAGAAGGCGCTAGGCTATCAGAAAGGACCACGTGGAATGGACATTGACAAGGTGGAATGGACATTGACAAGTTGAAATTTTTTCTAGTAGTATAGGCAGTAGCACATCTAACCAAAAAGTTGAATGACCAAGAACGTTGGTCACAAGTTAATTCTATGTGGTTGCATGTGGCCAAGTGCATGTTAGAGGGAACCACTTATAACATCATTGGATTTATTGTAGAGTGGATAATCAAGGAAGCGCGCGAAGGGAGTAAGATAAGTTTTGGCTATATCTTACTAAGTTTAGTCTTCATGGAGATTAGGTACCAGATGGCCCAAAAGAGAACATATGGGAATACCCCATGAATCATAAGTCTCCAACTGAGCAATTCAATAAATATCTTTGCAAAGGGTCGATGACGGAGGAAGCTAAGGAGCGCGTTGAGATGTGGTATGATAGGCTCTGCATGGCTTTTGGGGAAGAATGGCGCATACCCAAGGATTTTTCCTCAGTCCTGGGAAAGTAGGTACAATTTTTAGTCTACCAGCATTTCTGTATTACACACTTCCCAATGATAGATGGGTCATGGAGCCCATGGTGTAAACTGCCATATGCATTTCCTGCACAGTACTTCCAAGCTACAGTTCATCGGTTCACCAACACACAGAGGTTGGTATTTAATGCAAACAAGGTGGACTGTTAGTATCGCACCTTGAGAAAGACTTATGGATATCTAGGGAGGAATGCATACAATGAGAATAACATCTTGGAAATCTCAAGCATTAAGCCAGAGACAGTGGCCATTGCAGATATCAGGGCTATGCTAATATACCTCCAACTGAAGCCTAAAATGGAGAATAATAAGTACGTGGAGAAAAAATTCACGCTTCTAGGGCCGCTGAAGGGAAAGAATACCATGGAGAACATTCCGGCACCTAGGCCCTTTGGGCCCAGGCAAGATGATGAGGAAGAGGATGAAGAACCCAAAGATAGTGGCAGCCTAGAGTAGAGAAGGAAGCAGCCATCTGGCTAGGAGGGGAAGCACATAACAACTCCCCAGGGAGAAGGAGCTACGGGGGAGGAGCAGGGTGCACAAAGATTTAAGAAGGTGTTTAAGCGCACAAGGGCACAAGGAGGAACCCCACATGTGAAGGAGTTAGAGGAGAAGAAATGGAGAAAACTCAGGCTGAGCAAGGAAATAGAGGAATCTGAGGAGAAGGCGCCTTCATCTCCAACTGAAGAAAAGCCTCAACATAAGGAGGAGAAGATGGAAGGAGAAGAAGGGGGTCAATCAGAGGATACATGGGACAAGGGTGGGGATACATCTGGTATTCCCAACCTTGATGCAGCCATTCCAAGAGGACCCTAATCCCGTCGAATAGGGGAGGACACCAAGGCACATGCCATGGGGTATGTAGAAGACCCAAAGCTAATCATTCACACTTAGTTCCAGATTACCATTAAGTAGAAGGATTTATTTGGATGGGTGCTTATGGATGAGGACAAGGTGACTCTACACACTAGGAAGAATCTCTCATGGTCTATGCACACAAACATGGATGAGACTGACTTTGATGTCGGTGAAGAATCATGTGCGTCAAGGAAGTTGAAGAAGGCACCTAAAATGTGCCACATGACAGTCAAACCAATAATGATGTCAGATGAGTAGGTGAGCAATGCTCTAGTGAAAGTATCCTCCAAAGTAGCAAGAAGAAACATAGATAAATCTACTACCATCAAGGCATTGATAGAGAGATTAAAATCCAAGGATGTGGAGATAGCACGCTTAGTCCAGGAAAAGGACTTAATCAAAAGAAAGTATGACACTTTTGTTAGTATGGCAGAGGAAATTGGTGATGATGTTCTAAAGGTACGCCCAAATCTGGAATCCTGGGTACCAAAAGAATTTCCTTCTATGATGCACTATGTGAAAACCATGATGACATTAGTGTTGGAGGATGAAAAGGTGCGCGTATCCTCACAACCCAAGGACTCCGGGGAAAAGATAGAAAAGGTGTAGGCTGCAGTAGCTAGGAAAATTGCTACTTATGAAGGTCTACTGTAAGCCACCCACGACGAACTGAAGAAGGTTGATCATGCACTAACCGTATGCACAGCCCCAGATGCATTGATCGTGGTGAAAACCTTGGAGGAAGAAAATGAGGTCCACAAAGTGATGAAGGATGCTTCCCTAGGCCACGTTGAATGCCTAGTCCTGGAAAAAAAAAAGTGCAAGGCACTAGCTGCGGCGCAGACACCACATACGGAGAGGTTGGAGGAGCTAGGAAAGCTGATTGCTCAAAAGAAGGATGTACTAGAAGGGGTAAAAACCTCTATGTCAAGTGTAATGCATGTCAATATATAAAATTAGCAAGGGAAACCTCTCCATGGAAGAGCTGCAGTCCATCATTACAGACGTGCCTGAAACAACATGAGTAGCGTGAACAATGCGGGGAGAACCTAGAAGTGGAAATCAAAGAAGAATATCTAAAGTTGTTGCTTCAAGATGAGACAGAGGGGCCGGAGGCCTAAATAGTTTTGTTAGCTCATGTATATCTTCTTCAAAATTCTTATACATGATTCTTATTCAAAATTCTTTATTCTTTATTTATCCATTCTATGTATAAGTTTTGAGCATCGCCATTGTCTAGGCGACAATGAGATTAGTGTGGGGTAATGTTGATTAGAGAAAACACTTAGTTGAACTTGCAATCAGATTCCACACGGAAGAATGGCACAGGAGCAAAAGCGTGAAGTTATAGGAAGGTGTCACGCACGGAGGTGTAGAGTAAGACTCTCAAGGACTTGGCTGATTTTGGAGATCAAGTCTATTCTTAGAGATTGGCGTGTGGAGTACACAAAGTGATGCTAAGATTTGTGCGCACACTCTTCAATGAAGATTTTGGAAGGACATGTCAACACACTCTTGCAAGGGCATAAGTTAAGAATAGATCCAACACTACAGTTAACTATTAGCAATCCATAGATAGCATACTTGAATGTATGGCTTATAATTAGTAAAAAGGTAGCATGGTTGTTATTAGCATGCGACCTATTTCTAGTAGAGATAAGTGGTGAAGGGGTTAGTTCCCCACCCTGTGTGTGTGTGTGTGTGTGTGTGAGTGGTGTGTGTGTGTGTGTGTGTGTGTGTGTGTGTGTGTGTGTGTGTGTGTGTGTGTGTGTGTGTGTGTGTGTGTGAGTGTGTGTGTGTGTGTGTGTGTGGTGTGTGTGTGTGTGTGTGTGTGTGTGTGTATGTATGTGTGTGTGTGTGTGTAATGAGCTACTTAAAGAATAGAGAGACATACATAGAGATATGAATGGAACCATGAATTTGGAGGAGTGGAAAAACATGAGTACATGTGACTAGATAATTGTAACAGATCAGTGTGTTCATGCTTGGTATTGTATGAAGCTAGTGTATTGTTGGGTTCAATTAATAGATAAAGGAAATTTGCCGAACAAAGTGTGTGATGCTTTTATCAATGCATGTTATTACTTTCATGATGATTTACCTTTAGCGCTTATAGATCATGTTGAATATAAATGGTGAATGGATGGATTAGTTCCTAAAATATATGTTTACTATTTTATCATACCACCATTCTGCTACAGCAACTATTGAGAGGGACTCGGTACCTTATGCGCGCTTTGGGTGAACGCACATCCTAGGCTAAGTGATGTGCTAGTGCAAACTAGGTGTTAACTAACAATTCTAGGCTGCCTCAATAGGAGAAGTGAGAAAATAAGAAATAACTCAGGAAAATATATTAGGAACAAATATAAAGGAACAGAGAAAATAATGATTTAACTCTGATGATTCTCAATTCAGGAGAACCATTTAAATAGTTTTTAACAAGTAGTTTGATACTCCTAGATACAAGGGATGCCAATCTAAAGTAGAGATAATAAACCATCTAAACTAGAGATACTAATATAAACTAGTTACGGGAGTTTTAAAAAAACTCCTAATAAAATAAAATAATAACAAGTATTAGCGTTCACGTAGCTTATTAGTTGAATGATATTTTACCCAACAATATCATAAGTAGAGAACTAGAATATTATGACTATGAATAGATATGAACAAATAATAGACTAATGTAACCAATCCAGTACGTTGAATGGGGCGCTATGTGGTTTTCTCAATAAATTTTCCCTCTTCTTTGAAGATAATCTTAGTTGTTAAATCCAGAGTCGATGCTAGCAAGCCCACTCCCCCAAGTACCAAAGATATTTCATTTATGTGGTTTTTTTTTTTTTTCCGAGAATAGATAAAGGAACTGTTACGAACAAAGTGGTGTGATGTTTATTTATCAATGCAGTTATACTTCATGTGATTGATTTCCTTTAGCGCTTATAGATTGGTTTTGAATATAAAGGTGAATGATGGAATTAGTTCTAAAATATTGTTGAGTGTTTGATTCATACCACCATTCTGCTTACTACAACTATCGAGGAGGCGACCCGGTACCTTGGCACTTCGGGTGAGCATTCAAACAAGGCTGAGTGATGTTGTCAGTGCAAACTAGGTGCTAACTAACAATTCTAGGACTGCTCAATAGGGGAGAAGTGGAACAAAGACATAACTCAGGAAAAATATTAGGAACAAAATTAAGGAATAGATAAAATAAGATTTAACTCTGATGATTCTCAATTCGGAGAAACCCATTTTTTAAATAGTTTTAACAGTAGTTTGATACTCCTAGATACAAGGTACGCCAATCTAACGTAAGATAATAAACCCTCTAAACTAGAGATTTATTAATATAAACTAGTTACGGGAGTTTAAACAAATCCTAATAAAATAAAAATATAACAATGATTAGCTCCGTTTAGGTTATTAGGTGTAAATGATGATTTACACCCAACAATATATAATAGAAGAAATAGAATATGATATGAGATAGATATAGAACAGAGAATAGAAATAGACTAAGTACTCAAATCCAGTACGTTTGTAATACCTAATGTTTTATCAATAAAATTTCCATTCTTATTTGAGATAATTCTTAGTTGTTAAATCCAGATTCGAGGAGGAGCAAGGGCCCACTCCCCCAAGGACCAAGATATTCATTTATTTGGTATTTATATTTCTTCAGCAAATAGCTTAGATCTGTTAATTCTGTATTGTTTTAATTCTTTCAATTAAACTCTGTTGTGTACTTGTTCCTGTAGGTGTTTAGATAGATTCTTATATTTCTTGCAATCCTTTTCAAGCATTCCAAATTGAGTGTGTTTATTTCCAAAAGCAAGTGTGTTTACTTTCAAAAGCAAGTGTGTTTATTTTCCAACAACAAGTGTGTTTCCATTCTACACAGTGTGTTTCCTTTCAGCAAAGCTTTCAGTTTGTTTACTTTCAGCAAGTTTTTATAGTTTTATTTAAATAAATTTTTACCAAGAAGTCCTTAAGACATTGAAGAGATCCCCCAGAAAATAAAAAAATAACTACAGTCAACTACTAGATCAGTTAAAGTACTCTTGTTGCATATAGCTTTAGACACACCCCTGGTTTGATATGACATCAACAAGAAGTTGTTTAAATGAAGGGAATAATGACACCCAGCATTACCTATTACCTATTACTAAATTACTTAAGTGACACCCTAACCTAAGTTGTTATGTTTAAGGTTATGGGATTTGGGAATAACCTAAGGAAAATAATGTGTACCTAAGACTATGGTTGAATCCTAACCTAATGACAATCTAACTAAGCTAAGGGGTACCTAAGGGTTGCATGGAAAGTGGTGAGTTAGTGGTGATGGTTTATAAGGCATTTATGAGATTTGATTTTGAATTCAATAAGCTCTGAACAATTTTTGGTAGAGACATGGGGAGCTAGAAGGACGTTTAGCTAGCATCATCTCTAAAATTAAAAATGCATGCAAAGTTTGAAATGGAGCTCAACAAATTTGGATGGCAATGGCGTGGAGAATTAGGTGGGAGAGTTGGTTGTCCTTGCATTAATGAGCCTCATTCCTGGCAAGGAAACCACCTTGGAAGACTTGAAATTGAATTTTGGAGGGGTTGTTTGGTCATTTGCTCTTTGTGAATTTTTCTCTACATGGAGGTTTTGGGTTCTTTGAACCAGCAGTTCTATTTCCAATCCTTTGTTATTTTTGCCACCTCTGAGCTATTTTTGATCCAGTGGAAGTATAAGAGGCAATAGGAAGTTTGGAATTGTTGACTTCACTTGGAAAAAGGAAAATATTGTGGGAGGCTCGGTTGGAAATCTTCTGCAAATCGATAAAAGATCTATCAGGCATGATAGGATCCACCCATTAAGTTGTTATGCTTTTTACTATACGTCTTCATTAAAATAACTCTACTCTTGGAAACAAATGGATTTTTTATATATGATGTATATTTTGATTTATGGTTGTATTTTCTGTCATTGTTTATACATGTCTGGTTACTAATTGATGTGATATGATTTGGGTTTGTTCCTTTGTTGGAAGAATGAAAAAAAATGGCTTTTAACCATTGTGCGAACTGAATGTTTTCAAATCTAGTATACTTCTGTGGACTGTGTAAAACGGTTAGAGGAATGCATTGTTTGATAAAACTATTTGAGTTAAACTTGTTTTCCTTTGTTGGAAGAATGTAAGATGAGTTACATATTTTGTAGTTATTTGAAGTTGTTTTTGATTCTTGTTACTCTTGTTTGATCCTTTCTAATATGGTTGTTAGGAATCTTATTTTTGTGGATTCAATCTTGTTAGAAATAACAATAACCAAGTCTTACTTTTTCTGAGATTGATATGATTTGATTGAGTGAAATCATGTTGGTTTTCTCTGAATTAGTTAATGGATGTCAATGCTGAGAAAGGATACATTTCAGTTTTTTCTCCTCTGGTTGATATTCCAAGTAGGCATATTTAGCTCTTGCTTGCATTTATATAATGTCATTTTTCATTTTCTCACCTTATGTTGGAAAATAATTATTAAAGACCCAACTTGTCTTGGGATCTGAATGAAATCCCTTGATATAAATCTGAATGGAAGTAAAGCTATTAAGTTTTGTTGTCACCATTGAGGAAAGACTTATAGATTATTTTTTGATTCCTTGTAGAGGTAAGGTTACATGCTTCAAGAGTTACCCTTATCGGTTCATCTAGTTGGATTTATTGGTTTCTTGCACTCTAATTGACATTTAAATGATACTAAAGAGATGGGATATCTAAGTCAAACTATTGATTAGATCATTTTTTTCTACCTTAAGGAATTGGGAAGGGACGTTATAGTTTTATCTTCTCTTTTGGACTCAACTTTGAGCATCTAGTTAGAGTCTTGTCACTTTTGTTGTTTCTCCTTGAGATTGGTTCAGAGTCTGGAACTCTCTTCCCAAACTCGTGTGTTGTTCCTTGATTTCTGTGAAGAAGGGAGTCTGGGGTAACTTGAAGGTAAGTTGGGACAGTCAAACTTGCATTCAATATCTTTGTTTTTATGTATTGTCTTTTGAAAAGAAATCTGGATCTCATAGGGGTGTTTTACTCCATCGTTGTTCTCTTTCACTCTTTGATTGGAAAATAAGAAAACTTCTCAGTGGATGATATTAACATTGGAATGAATTTAATATTCAGTTATTGTTCTTGTTTCCTTGAAAACTTGTATTAATTGAAGGTATTTGTTTAATCAATTCCAATGATAGCCTCTGTAGTACTGAGATTGTTCTCATTTTTTTATGGGAAACTTTATTTTTGGTTCCTGACTTGCTAGTTTATGTCGTATATATATATATATATATATATATATATATATATATCAATTCAATTTTGATTATGTTTTATGTGTTGCAATTATTGTTGAAATCAGATGGTGCTCGGTAGGGATCTGTTTCAATTCTCTTTGAATTTTGATTGGGTTTCTCCTTTTGAAGGATGGAATGATGAGACTATATCTCTTCCTTGTTGTTGACGTCCTTTCCTCTCTTTTCTAAGTTAAGGAATTCATTGTTCTTTTCTTCAAAATCTGAAGGGAATTATATGTTGCTCTTTCTCTTCTCTGAGTTGTGGAATGCAATGTTGTTATCTTCAAACTCTGAGGGAAGTTCTGAGTTGTTTCTCTCTCTCTCTATTCATCTTTTTCCTCACCTGAATTACTCTTGTTTAAGGATTTGACCTGTTTAGTTGTATTATTTAATGGGATTGCAGAGTGAGTAGTTGGAAGATAATCATTTACTTCTTCTCCTTGACTTGTGTTGATTGGAATCTATTTTTGGTAATGTGTGACCAATCTCTGGTACAAATTAATGAATAATACATACCCTATTTCTAACCCATTGAGGCTTAACCTAAAACTTAGGATTTATCTTGGGCTTTGGATTAGGGTGTAGTACCTTAAATAGGAATCTCTTACTTTAAGATGTTGATGGCTCATCCTAAAATCTTTCTTGAAGTTTGAATTAGCTTGGTTGTAGGTGTTTTATGATGGAACATGTTAATGTTGAGTATGATGGATCCTTGCTTCTTTGAATAACTCTATTTTTTGGGAAATAATAGAGTAAGTGGCTTTCTTAGGAATTAGGTTGAATGAAGCAAGAAATAAACTATAAATATCTATAGTAAGAATAAGATAAGTAATTAGGAAGAAATATTACTTATCTAATATAATTTATTATGAAATCAATGGACGAAGAGTGATGATTATATTATGATCTTTACTAAATGTTAATGTGGTTGATCACTTTGTTCTTTCTTTTATAATTGTTATTTCTTTATTATGGATCTATTTGTATTTCTAATGCATCCTAGAATTCAATGGTACAAATCCAATAAAACCATATGAAACCCTAGATGCATTGGCACATCACTCAGCCTAGACTAAGTGCTCACCCGAAGCACGCAAGGTACCAAATCCCTCTTTAGGGTTGTTGTTACAGGATGTTAGCATGAAGAAGACTTTAACCTATATGATTCAATTACTAACACATCATTTCTACAGAGCATACCAGATACATATCTAAGGAAAATAATAGCTAAGTAATAACCATGATGAGATCACAAATGTATAAGATTCATATATACATGGAACTAATCACTTAGAATTAGCCAATATCCTCCATTATATTCAATGTAATAAGTTACAAAAGCTTCATTACAATATCAAAAGTATGTGCATAGCAACATAAAACTGTATGTCTCGATCTCATCTATTTTTTTAATATCTATTTTATAGTCTACTCCATATGTATAAGGGTGAGGACTTTCCCTTCACCGCTTATCCTTTCCAATAATAGGTCACATGATATTCTTAGCCACGCACTTTTCCAACACTAGCCACACATGCAAGTGTGCGAATAATAGACTAATACTACCTAACTAACAGTAGCATATCTATTTCCGGCCTGCATCCATGTAAATTATTTCATATCCAATCCTCCAAAAATAGTCAATACATGGCACGCACGTCTCTACCTCATTTGTGTGCTCTGCATGCCATCTCTAAAAATAGACCTTTATGAGTGAAAAAGGCTAAGTCCCAAAAATTTGAACTTTTGTACCACGCGTGTGTTCTCCCAATTCATTCAAACCTTTGAATATGACTTGATTTCCCGTGTGGAATTCTTGTGTTCTTTCTCTATCAAGTGTTCTTTGATCTGTTGTCCCCTAAAAATTCCCCTCTTTTCAAAGTTTAAAAATTTTGAAAATTTTGAGTTAGCACCCTTCAGAAGTGTTTTGGTGAAGTAAGGAATTTGAAGTGATGGTAAAAATTCCATTTCTTGGTGTAATTTTAGTGACTTGTGGGTCTTTCAGACATTTTTTTCCCGCATGTCCCAAAGTACCGGTGGGCCTCTTGTTCACCGATTGGCTGATTTCCCCACAAGTCCTTGTCCGTCAGCTTTTTCAGACTTTTTCGTCCCTCATGTCCCAAGTGCACCTCGGCCTCCTATTCCCTGATTCTCCACATTGCCCACATCATCTGAATCATCTCTTCACATCCTTCACATTTTTGTGTCCCTTGGACCACCCGTACTCTTTTGGCCTGCACTCCCGCATCACCCGTATCAGCCGATTCAGCTCTTTGCATCCCTCATGTCCCAATGTCTCATGGACCGTCTCGGCTAGTTTTTTCTACTTTTCCCACATTTCACCTTTTTGAGTCCACGTAAGGAATATTTAAAGAAAATTTATGATCTTCTCTCTCCTGAATGGATATTTAAAGGGGCCACCATCTATGCACTTGTCACATTTATTGCTCATTATCTCTTGCCCGCAATTTTGCAAATCGATTCATTTGTCCACCTTCTTGTATCTCTTCGCAATTCTTGTCATAAATCTATTCTTTAGAGCCCATTCCTCTATTCACTATCAAGATGAAGATTACGTTTCAAGGACATGAGCACCTGTCCCCTTTAGAGACCTCTGTACCCAATATTGGAGATAGTGAAGTTCGACATTTGGATTTCGATGCTTTCTGGGGCAGATTAGCATGCGCCAACCCTGCTCCCATGGCTCAAATGATAAATGATATTGGAATTACATACACCATTGGTTTTCCTCTTTCTGTGCAATGTGCCAACACTATCCTCACCTGCGGGGCTAATTTCAATCCAGACACCAAGGAAGTAATCAATGTGTATGGGCAGTTGATTGCAAAATTGGACACTGTCGCCATCGCCACTACCCTGCACATCCTTTAAATGGAAGACTTCATTTTTATCACTCTCACTCAAGATCAAGCACCATTTGATCAAGACAGTGAGAAGTATAAGGCTTGAGTAGTGAAGTCATGGATAAACTACCCTAAGAAGGGAGCATGTTGTCTCTCAAAGGCATTTTTTAGGATCGATTTTAATGAGGAACTATCATATTTCATCACTCTTCTTGTCTGGATTATGGGAATTACCTCTACCAATGACTTCCATTTTTGGACGTACCCTTTCATAAAAATCATCTACGAGGGTAAGAAAAACATAAATTGGGCTGAAATTATCTATGGAAACCTGACTGAACAATTGTCAAATGTTCATCAGACCAAAACGTTCTACATGACCTCCTATCTCATGTACACCTTGGCAGCATCTCATGAGTGGTTTGGATTCACTTTCATTGAAGGAAAGAAGGATGAGCCCATCTACACGTATTGCCCTCAATTTACCCTTAAGGACAGTAATCATAATTTTAGAAGGGTAAATGATGCCTTCACCATGTACATTGTGAGACTCTTAGAGGTTGACACTGCCAGAAGATTCTCTGATGAGGTTAAGGCTTTGATAACTAAGCATGGGGCTTTCTTCATTTAGTATCAAAAGTTCTCATACATCAGGTTGGCTTGTTTTGAAAGCACACCTCTCAAGCTTCCTATGTTTTGCAACAAAAAAATGGCTTTGGTTGAGGTATGCAGATAGCTTGATAAACTCCATAGAACCTGTCGAGATAAGAAGATTACAGGTCTTCATTTCCCTATCACCTTGGGGAATTATACATGCAGAAAAACTCTAGATGCCCAAAATATACAAAGGTTTATTACTTCTCTTACAATTCATTTCTTTAAGCCTAGGACTTGCTTTGATCTAGAGAAATTCATTGATCAAAATCTCAAAATAACTTATCATCATAGTCTTGATACTGAGGATTACTAGGCTGATTGTGCTGATGATTTTGAAGTAAGGAGAATGCATTTTGGTAGATTGTCTCTACAATAGATCATAGACCTTAACCTCTACAAAGTTCCTGAGGGTCTTAAGCATGATGATGAAGATTTGCAATCATTTGAGTATGAAAGATCAATCAAGCACACTCCTCTGGAAACACTAGATTGGTATGTTAAGGAAAGAGATGCCTTAAGTGAGATAATCTCTCCTGTCATTATCAGAACCAAGATTTGGTTTGATAGAAAGGTACATGAAATTATGATGAATAAAGGTAGATCCTCTTCAAGAGAGACTTCCACACCTAGGAAGGTAGTACACATGCCTAGCACTGAGGAATTTGAGAAAACTCCTCCTTCTTCTTCTTTGAAAGAACCTGAGTTGTCTACTCCTTCCTCTTCCACTAGAGTGTATCAGAAGAAGATCAAAGAAGTCAGGCAAGAACTAATCGAGGAAGAGCCCCTTCCGAAGTAGTCAGAATTGCCCAGTGGGTTGGAAAACATTATTGTTCTAAGTGAGAATGATGAGATGAGATGAAAGACCCAGAAGAAGCCCCTGAAACTACTGCTGAAATAGAGAAGGAAGGACCAAGTACCAAACTTCTAAGTTTAACAGACTCCTCTACAAGATAAATTCCTAGGGTTACATTCACTTCCCCACTAGAGACAATAGTGGCTCATACTCTGAGCACCATGATTTCACTTGCACTCGGGCCCCTTGCTCCTTTTGTTTCTTATTCTTCCTTTGCCTGGGTATAGCCCCTAGTTGATAGCAAGAAAATAAATTCTTCCTCCTAATTATCAAGTCCTGACTTTAATGTTGTAGTAGCTCTACTTGGCACTACTCCTCCTCCCCCAGCAAAGAAAGAAACTATCACTTTGAGGTAGGTAAGTGATGCTTAAGGCCAACATATCCTGGAGGTTGCCAAACCAAAATTTGATAAAGAAGAGGAAGATATTTTTATTTCTGACTTGGAGCTTTCCAGAATTCCAATGGGAGAATCCACACCTAAGAGTGAAGTTCATAACCTTTTGGAAACTGTCACTAAGGTTATCAAACAGGTGGAGAAAGGCAAGAAAATCATGGATCAGTTGGAAGAACAGAACCAAGTTCTTTCCATCTTTATTAGATCATTATTGGCAAAAGATAAAGTTTTATATCCAGCCCCATTGGACGTTCTCCCACCTTCCATAGCTCTCAGTCAGGATGAGGTCCAAACCATCAAATACATTCATAAGTATTCTACTTATGGGAAAGATGTTGAGGCCATGGTGGATGATATAAATGTAGCAGGTTTTAAATTCATTGAGGAAGCCTTCAAAACTAATGAGAAGGTGATCAAGATGTAGCATAAATTCACTTCTTCAATCAAGGCTATGGACAAGGAGTTGAAATTTTGGAGTGGGTGTATCTCAGATCTTCATCTGATGGGTCAAACCGATGATAGAATCCTGTTGGCCAACAATGTGTTTGATGATGTTAAGAATAACTTGTCAAGGACATGGATCTTTAACATCGAGTGGAAAATAAAGGTTCTGGAAGAAGCACTGGGGGAATTGAGGAATGTATGAATAAAAGGGGAGTCTTTTAAAACTTGTGTTGTATCCACCTTCAAAGACATTCACTACCATTTTCAAGATGAAATCACAGGTGTTCTCTTCTCTCTCCAAGAAATCAAGGCTCAATTTAAATCCTTTGTGAAGGATGATTTTTTCAAGGAAGATTCAATTACCAAAGAGATAATGAAGGATGTATGTTCCCTCCATTCAGCTATAGTTGAGGCTAATAAGGAATATCTGGATCACACTGATTTCGACAAAGATATGGAGAAATGCCTAGGCACGTTGACCCATGCTACTTCCAACACAAAAATTCCTAGGGGCATGGAGATAATGGAAGCATTGAAGATATTCATGAACTAGATCCTAAAAATAGTGGGCCCCCCTCAGCCATAAACAGATGTCTCTACTTCTGGATCTTGACTCTCTTCTTCTATTTTTTGATTCCGATCTCGTTGTAATTTAATTAAGGACTTTATGTTATGTATTTCCTTAATTAATATTTAGTTAAAAGAAACGATTACCTAATGTAACCACTTTGTAAGCTATATTTTGGGCTCTCCACACCATGCCAAGGGGTTGGAACTCTGATATTTTTGAAAGTGTAAAAGAATCAAAAGCTATCAATACAGAATATTTCCCTTCATGTTTCTATCTGCATCAATTTATTCTCTCTGGCTTGTCTAAAGTGTGTGAATCATTAATTTATTGCATTAAGTAGCTTTGTATTCTTATGGATGTCATTTCTAGAACTTTGCATCTATGAAATAGTATTTGGTGGTTTGATATGAATGATTATGTTCTCTATATTATCATTACACAACATTTATAAAGAACTATTTTTCTATCTATATTTATCAGGATGCTGCTATATTCTATCTTTCATATCCCTTATTTATTTTGTTATTTTGTATTGATGATCTATCTTTACATTAAAACACTTTCATGATATCAGAGTTCCTCATCAAAATGGAAAGTTGTACATTCGTAAATAGTTTTGTTGTTTTCTTTTAATAAGGGCACCTCTCTCATTAAAAGAGGAGGGAATTTTTGTCCCCTGACTGTTGCTTTCATTAAAGTCCTAATTTGAAAACCAATAGTTTTTGGAGACTCTACTGGGGATTCATTTCAATGAATTCCAGTTTTAAAGAACAATTTCTTGATCATTTCTGATCTGGCAACTCTAAGATTTACTTGTGGAAGAAGGGATTTTGGAATTGAACATTCTCAGTTTCAGCTCCCGGAGAAGCAAGGTTTTCCCCTTCCTTCAACAAGGAGAAATAAGAGAGCTCATTCCACAAGCACACCCCCTGTTGAAGACAGATCTCTTGGGAGTGGTATCCCTCAAGAACAACTCAACCCTAATCTTCAAGCTTTAATTCTTGTCAGGGTTTCAGTTCCACTTCAAGCAATTTTTCCAAGTATGGTAGTTCCATTACCTTGGGGCCAATGAGTTGGGCCTCTTTCCCTCCCTCAACCTTTACATGAGTTACCCAGGGGTAACAGGAAGAACTTTCCCAAGTTCAAAGATGATGGCAAGGCACATCCTAATGAACACATTACAGCCTTCATAGTTACATGTGGAGTCCTCAGAGTTGAACATGAGGATGTCTCTGTAAGGATTTTCATGAAGACTTTGCAGGAAAATGCGGCAGATTGGTTTTACCATCTCCCCACTGGGGCCATCACTAATTGGACTAACATGAGAACTATATTTGAGAACCATTTTAAACCTACTAAATTTGTGCATGCTTTGTTATCCTAGATTTCTCAAATCAAGAAAGAACCACAAGAGCCCATTAGAGAATTTGTGGCCAAGTTTAATAAGTTGATTAACAAGATCCCACCAGACACCCATCCTGTGGATAAAATTAAAAAATGTTTCTTCCTAAATTCTCAATTTCTTGAAGTAAGCTATGCACTGAGAAGAGCCAATCTTGAAACTTTGGATGATGCTCAGAGATTAAACTTCAGTGTTGAGGATGACCTGATCATGTCTGGAAAATTGAGAAGAGACTCTTCTAAATCTAAAACTTCTTCTTCCTCTACTCCTAGAGCTAATGCAAATCAGTTAGTATAGAATCTTGTCAATGACCTCATTGCCATCAAGAAACAATTAGCTTAGCATGCTCCTTATGAAGACATTCTAAGGAGGAACTTGCAGCCTAGAAACGGTTTGCCTTCTTCTTAGAAAAGATTGACAATTGAAGGACCACCCAACAAGGTCCCTATTAATGTAACTTGTGAAGTGGAAGAACCTGATGAAGAAGAGTATAATGAAGACTTTGAAGAACCTGGAGAAGAGGTTGAGGAAGAATTGGAGGAACTTGATGAATCTTGTGTTAATTTCCTCACTACTGAAGGCATTGATGAAGAAGATGATTATGATGAAGTAGTAACAAAGATGAATGGTGAGTCATATGTTGTTATGACTCAGGATCAGACAAACAAGAGATAAAAATTGATGCATCCCACTAAAAAATCTAAGGAGCATCCCATGACTATTGTAGTGATTGCAAGAAGAGGATTTCCTATCCCCACTACATCCACGCAAAAGGTGAGTTCTACTAATTCTTCCTCTTCTACTCATGTTTCTAAGACTTCTTATTCTCCAGCTCCAAAACCTGATAATCCTAGGATTCCTATTGATGATACCCCATCCACCTCTTGATCTTTTTATATCATTGACCACCTCAAGAAGACAAAAATCTAGATTTCAGAGGCTGAGTTTTATCAAACCCATCCAAAATCCTTTGCCAAAATGGTCCACTTTATCAATTCCCATTCCAAAACTTCATCCAACACTTCTAAAGGTATTTTTCCCACTCCCTCTTTCACACCCCAACCAAACCTTGTGGATTCATTCACCTCACCTAATGAGAAAATCAAACCATTCTATGTGACCCTCCTCATATCTGACCATAGACTTAGAAACTGTGTCAGAGACTCAGGAGCATCAAAAAATTTCATGCCTTCCAAAGTGGCTCATGCTTTGGTTCTTACCCTCACACGTACTTTTGGTTCTTGTTATTCCATGGAGAGTAAGGAGGTGCCTCTGGGCAGAGCAATTAAAGATGCACAAGTATATTTTGTTGCTTTACTAGAGAAAAATGTTTTAGCTACTATTTTGGTAGCTGATATTCCTCCTTCATATGGCATGCTATTGATTAGGAATTTCTGTAAAGATGTAGGAGGAGAAATTATAATGGATTGGTCACATGCCCTATACCAATCAATGGAAATATGATGAAGTTTCTACCTAAGAAGCAAATTGAATACATTATGCAAAAGATAGATGATCCTAAGGCAAAAATACTTTATGAAGATATTAGCCATGGCAACTACATGATCATGTCTCAGGATGAGGTGGAATGTCCCAAAGAAGTGCTCCATGATCCGAATAGCATTTGGAATTTGGAATTTGGAATTTGATGGAATTTTCTCTTTAGCTGGTGTTGGGGCTTGTGTGGTATTGATATCTCCAGAAGGAAAGATTCATCCTTTCTCTTTTAAATTACAGTTTGAAAATACAAATAACACAGTAGAATATAAAGCTCTCATTCTTAGACTGAATGTGGCAAAAGAAAGAGGTGTAAGGAACCTCCTGGCTCATGGTGATGCGGAACTAGTTGTCAAACAAGTCAGAGATATTTTCCAAGTGAAGAATAGAAGTTTGAAGCATTATAGGAATCTGTTCTGGGATTCTATTGAATTCCTTGATGCCTTCTCCATCGAAGCGGTGCCAAGGGAGAAGAACACTAGATCTGATTCCCTAGCTGTTTCAGGGTCTTTGCTGATACCTCATCCTGATTTCTCTCAGGAAAAATTCACCATTGAAATGATCCATAGACCAAGCATACTAGATAATGCAAACAACTAGAAAGTTTTCACAGATGACCAGCATTTTCTCTCTTTCCTGGAGCTTAGGGATAACTTTGACCAATTGTATTTTGAGGGAAGTGACAATATACCTCGAGAGAGTGTCTCTTCCAATGAGGAAAGTGTCAAGGAGGAGATGGATCAAGATGGCTACATCAAACTAAAAGGTAACAAGATTCCTAAAGGAATGGTAATTCTAGAGGAATTATTTGATAAACATGATAGATATGTCAATTATAAAGCTTTGAAAGGAGCTCAGCAGTCTGCTGAATCTTAAAAGATTAACATTGGGTGTCCTACCGAACCCAAAATGGTGAACGTTGGAAAATGCTTGACCCAAGAGGAGAAGAAGAAGGTGGTAAATATTTTAAAGAGGTACATTGATGTCCTTGTTTATTCTTATGATGATCTGAAAGCTTTCCAGCCAAAAGAAATGCAACACTTCATTCCCCTCAAACCTAGGATTAAACCTTTCGAGTAGAAGCAAAGAAAATACAATCCAAAGATTACTGACACCATCTTCCAAGAGATATAGAAGTTGTTGAAAGCCAAGATCATCTTCCCCATTCATCATTCAACATGGATTGCTAATATTGTACCTGTTAGGAATAAAAATGGTGAGATTCAGATTTGTGTTGATTTCAGGAATCTAAATGAGGATTCTATGAAGGAAAACTATCCCCTGCCCATGATGGACCAGGTGTTACAAGTTGTCATAGGTGAAAAAATGTTGTCCATGGTTGACGGTTTTTAAGGATATAACTAAGTAGAAGTCAATACTGAAGATCAGCACAAGACTGCTTTTACTACCCCTTAGGGTACTTTTGCCTACAAGAGGATGCCCTTTGTCCTCATTAATGTTGGTGCCACCTTTTAGAGAGAAATTGATTTGGATTTTGGAGGTTTTAAAGGAAAATGTATTGTTGTGTATCTAGATGATTTAATTGTGTTTTCCAAAACTAGAGCAGATCACTTTCAACATCTGGAAACAGTCCTCTTAAAATGTAGAGAACATGGAGTTTCTTTGAATCCCATGAAATCTATCTTTTGTGTCATGTATGGCAAGTTGTTGGGACATGTTGTCTCCAAATATGGAATCAAGATTGATCCTAAACGATTTCAAGCCATCCAACAGATTCCTCTTCCCACAAGTAAAAAGGGAGTACATTCTTTCTTTGGTAAGATCAACTTCCTGAGGAGATTTATCCCTGATTTTGTAGAGCTTAATTTGAACATGTCCCAAATGATGAAAGGAAATAAAATATTTGTTTGGTCCTCTGAAGGAAAGGAAGCTTTCGAAGGCATTAAGAAAGCTATTTCTAAGACTCCTATCTTAGCATGCCCATATTTTAGCAAATATTTTATTATCTATTGCTATGCCACAGAAGTACCTTCGCCACTGTGTTGGCTCAGGAAGATTCTGATGACCATGAACTCCTAATTGCATTCATGAGTTATATTTTGAAAACTCATGAGTTGAAGTATACTGTGATGGAGAAACATGCTTTTGTAGTGGTTAAAGTTGTTAAGCAGTTTCGATTCTACATTCTTAACTCTCACTCTGTTGTGCTTGTGCCTGATACAAATATCAAGTTTATTCTTACACAACATGAGTTTGGAACCAAGAGAGGAAATTGGGTAGCAAAGTTTCAGGAGTATGATCTTGACATCAGAATGATGAAGCTGGTTCAGGGTAAAGGCCTGTTTGAACTCATTACCGAAGGATCTGGTCATGAGTTGCCTAAGGATGATATTGATGTCCCTATTGTTCTGTTCCTTAGATCAACAGATGAATGGTACGCTAACATTTCTCACTTCCTCACCTATGGTGAGTGTTCATCTCACTTAACTACCAAGGAGAAGAGAGCTATCAAGTTAAGGTCAACATAGTATGTGTTATGGGAGAATGCTTTGTTCAAGCGAGGAGTGGATGGAATATTCTTGAAGTGTTTGACAAAGAGCATCATAAGAAGCTATTCTCAGCCTTTCATGATCAATCTTGTGGTGGTCATTTATCATCTGTTGTCACTGCTCACAATTTTTTTTTGTGTATGGTACCATTCACCTAATTTGTTTAGAGATGCATCAAAGTGGGTCGACAAGTGTGAAGCTTATCAAACCTTTGTGGGAAGACCTAAATTGGCTGCTTTACCCCTTAAACTAGTTGTGATCGAAGAACCATTTCAACAATGGGGTTTGGATTTCATCGGGACACTCAATCCATCTTCAAGGTAGGACATACTCATGTGTTGACTACCACAGATTATTTCACCAAGTGGGTGGAAGCCATCCTAGTTAAAAGTACTACTTTTGAGGTACTATGAAATTTCATCAAAGAAAACATCTTGGTAAGGTTTGGAGTACCAAAAAATATCGTGACTGATAATGCTTCCAATTTTTCTTCTATTGAGATGATGAGTTTCTGCTATGGGTATGGAATTTCCCTCACTCATTCTTCAGATTACTATCCTCAAGGGAATGGATAGGAAAAATCAACAAACAAGAATTTGGTGACCATTGTGAGAAAGCTTTTAAATGAATCTCAAAGGAACTGGCACAAAAAGCTTTATGATGCCCTATGGGTAGATAGAATTAAACCCAAAAGAGAAATTGGGATGTCCTCATTTCAAGTAGTGTATGGTGTGGAAGCTTAACTACCAGTGACAGTGGAAATACTAGCTTTGCATTAGATGAAAGCTATTGAGGACCCCAGTTTCAGTGATTCTTTGGATAAGAGGATCATGTATTTCCATAAGCTAGATGAAGACAAGCTACAGGTTGTCGATAGGATCTCTACACATCAGTTGAAGTTGAAATATTTATTTGACAAGAAAAATAGATCCAAAGATTTCAAAGTTGGAGACATTGTTTTACTATGGGATAAAAGGCATGAACCTCAAGGAAGCCATGGTAAGTTTGACTCTCTTTGGCTTGGTCCCTTTAAAATCAGACACTTTACTAGTGAAAATTCTTTCTATCTTAATTACATGGATGTATCTTCCCTCCCACTCCCTTATAGTGGGCAGTACCTGAAATTTTTCGAATCCTAGGTGAATAAGAAGTCCTTTGTATATTATGTATTGTGTGTGTTTTCCTTTCCTTGCCTTTGTTTTGTTGTTTTTCCATATGTTGCCTTATGTATTTTTTTTCCTTTGACTCTATTGACTAATGTATAAGGAACTGGTCTTCTTCCCCAAAGTTTTTCTTATATTCTTATCTTGCCTCATTCCTATGACCTAGTTAAGTCATCCCCAAAAAGATCCAGTTGTTATCCCCTCGAAATTCCCCTCTTTTGAAAGTTTAAAATTTTTAAAAATTTTGAGTTGGAATCCTTTAGAAGCGTTTTGGTGAAGTAAGAAATTTGAAGTGATGGTGAAAATTCCATTTCTTGGGGTCATTTAGTGAGTTGTGGGTCTGTCGGACATCGTTTTCCCCTCATGTCCCAAAGTACCAGCGGGCCTCTTGTTTGCCGATCAGCCAATTTCCTTGCAAGTCCTTGTCTGTCAGCTTTTTTGGAATTTTTTGTCCCTCATGTCCCAAGTGCGCTCGGGCCTCTTTTTCCCTGATTCCCCATATCGGCTAAATCAGCTCTTCACATCCTTCACGTTTTTGTGTCCCTTGGACCGCCCGTACTCTTTTGGCTTGCATTCCCCTCATCACCTGCATCAGCCGATTTGGCTCTTCATATCCCTCATGTCCAAACGTCTCATGGACTGTCTGGGCCAGTTTTTTCCAATTTTCCCACATTTCACCTTTTTGATTCAGTGCAAGGTGTATTTAATGTGCATTTATGATCTTCTCTCTATTGAACGGCTATTTGAAGGGGCCACCATCTATGCACTTGTCACACTACTTGTTCATTATCTCTTGCCCACAGTTTTACAAATTGATTTGTTTTTCCACCTTCCTATATCTCTTTGTAAATCTTGTCATAAATCTGTTCTTTAGAGACCATTCCTCTATTCACTGTCAAGATGAAGATTAAGTTTCAAGGACATGAGCACTTGTCCCCTTTAGAGACCTTTGTACCCAACATTGGAGATAATGAAGTTCAATATTTGGATTTTGATGATTTCTAGGGGAAGATTAGCATGCGCTAACCCTACTTCCATGGCTCAAATGATAAATGATAGTGGAATCACATATGCCATTGGTTTTCCTCTTTCTGTGCAATGTGCTAACACTGTGCTCACTTGTGGGGCTAATTTCAATCCAGACACTAAGGAAGTCATCAACGTGCATGGGGAGTTGACTACAAAATTGGATGCTACCACCATCACCATTGCCATACACATCCTTTAAATGGAAGACTCCATTTTTCTCACTCTCACTCAAGATCAGGCACTATTTTATCAAGACAATGAGAAGTATAAGGCTTGAGTAGCAAATTCATGGTTAAACTTCCCTAAGAAGGGAGCGTGTTGACTCTCTAAGGCATTGTTCAGGATCAATTTCAATGAGGAACTATCATATTTCGTCACTCTTCTCACCTGTATTATGGGAATGCCCTCTACCAATGACTTCCATTTTTGGATGTGCCCTCTCATAAATATCATCTACGAGGGTAAGCAAAACATAAATTGGGCTGAGATTATCTATGGAAACCTGACTGAACAATTGTCAAATGTCCATCAGACCAAAAAGTTCTACATGACCTCCTATCTCATGTACACCATATAAGCATCTCACGAGTGTTTCGGATTCACTTTTATTGAAGGCAAGAAGGATGAGCCCATCTACACATATTGCCCTCAATTTACCCTCAAGGATAGTAATCATAATTTTAGAAGGGTAAATGATGCCTTCACCATGTACATTGTGAGAATCTTAGAGGGTGACACTACCAAAAGATTCTCTGATGAGGCTAAGGCTTTGCTAACTAAGTAGGGGCTTTCTTCATTCAGCTTCAAAAGTTCTCATACATCAGGTTGGCTTGTTTTGAAAGCACACCTCTCAAGATTCCTATGTTCTGCAATGACAAAATTTCTTTGGTTGAGGTATGCAGATCGCTAGATAAACTCCATAGAACCTACCGAGATAAGAAGATTACATGTCTTCATTTCCCTATCACCTTGTGGAATTATACATGCAGGACATTTCTAGATGCCCAAAATATAGAAAGGGTTATTACTCCTCTTACAATTCATTTCTTTAAGCCCAAGACTTGCTTTGATCTAAAGAAATTCATTGATCAAAATCTCAGAATAACTTATCATCATTTTCCTGATACTGAGGATTACTGGGTTGATTCAACTGATGATTTTGAAGCAAGGAGGAGGCATTTTGGCAGATTGTCTCTACAATAAATCATAGACCTCAACCTCTATTGGTGCCTGAGGGTTTTAAGGATGATGATGAAGATTTACAATCCTTTGAGTATGAAAGATCAATCAAGCACACTCCTCTAGAAACACTAGATTGGTATGTTAAGGAAAGAGATGACTTAAGTGAGATAATGTCCCCTATCATCGTCAGAACCAAGATTTGGTTTTACAGAAAGGTATGTGAACTCAAGATGAACAAAGGTATATCCTCTTTAAGAGAGACCTCCACACCTAGGAAGGAAGTACACACACCTAGCACTAAGGCACTTGAGTAAACTCTTCCTTCTTCTTCGAAAGAACCTAAGTTTTCTACTCCTTCCTCTTCCACTAGAGTGTATCAAAAGAATATCAAATAATTTAAGCAAAAACCAATCAAGGAAGAGCGTCTTCCAGAGTATTCAGAATTGCCTAGTGGTCTAAAGCACATTATTGTTCTAAGTGAGAATGATGATGATGAGATGAAAGATCCAGAAGAATCCCCTGAAACTACTGCTGAAACAGAGAAGGAAGGACCAAGGACCAAACTTCTGAGTTTAAAATATTCCTCTACAAGATAAATTCCTAGGGTTACATTCACTTCCCCACTAGAGACAACAATGACTCATACTCTTAGTGCCATGAGTTCACTTTCACTTAGGACACTTGCTCCTTCTATTTCTTCTTCTTTCATTGCCTGGGTACAGCCCCTAGTTGATAGAAAGAAAAGAAAGTCTTCCTCCCAATTATCAGGGCCTAACTTTTATTTTGTAGTAGCTCTACTTGGCACTACCCCTCCTCCCCTAGTAAATGAATCAAAGATCACTTTAAGGTTGGTTACTGATGCTCAAGGCCAGCGGTTCCTGGAGGTTGCCAAACCTAAAGTGGATAAAGAAGAGAAAGATATTTTGATTTTTGACTTGGAGCTTTCCAGAATTCCAATGGGAGAATCCACACCTGAGAGTGAAGTTCATAACCTTCAGGAAACCATCACTAAGGTTATCAAATGGGTGGAGAAAGGCAAGCAAACCATGGATCAGTTGGAAGAACAGAGCCAAGTTTTTTCCGACTTTATCAGATCATTGTTGGAAAAAGATAAAGTTTTATATTTAGCCCCATTGGCCTTTCTCCCACCTCCCATAGCTCTCGACTAGGATTAGGTCCAAACCATTAAAGACATTCATAAGTATTCTACTTATGGGATGGCTATTGAGGCCATGGTTGATGATATGACTATAGCAGGTTTAATCTTCATTCAGGAAGCCTTCAAAACTAATGAGAAGGTGATCAAGCTGTAGGACAAATTCACTTCTTTAATCAAAGCTATGGATAAGGAGTTGAAAGTATGGAGTGGGTATATCTCAGATCTTTGTCTGATGGGTCAACCCAATGATAGAATCTTGTTGGCCAACAATGTGTTTGATGATGTCAAGAATAACTTGTCAAGGACATGGATCTTTAGCATCGAGTGGAAAATAAAGGTTCTGGAAGAAGCACTAGGGGAATTGAGGAATGTATGGCAAAAAGGGGAGTCTTTTAAAACTTGTGTTATATCTGTCTTTAAAGACATTCACTTCCATTTTCAGGATGAAATCATAGGTGTTATTTTCTCTCTCTAAGAAATCAAGGCTCATTTTAAAGCCTTTGTCAAGGATGATTTGTTCAAGGAAGATTCAATCACCTAAGAGAGAATGAAATATGTATGTTCCCTTCATTTAGCTATAGCTGAGGCTAATAAGGAATATCTGGATCACATTAAGTTTGAAAAAGATATGGAGAAATGCTTATGCACATGGACCCACACTACTTCCAACACAAAAATTCCCAGGGGCATGGAGATAGCCAAAGTATTGAAGAGATTCAGGAACCTAATCCTCAAAATAGTGGCCCCCCCCTCAGCCATAACCAAATGTCTCTACTTCTGGCTCTTGACTCTCTTCTTCTATTTTTTTGATTTGGATCTCATTGTAATTTAATTAAGGACTTTATGTTGTGTATTTCCTTAATTAATATTTAGTTAAAATAAATGGTGATCTAATGTAACCACTTTGTAAGCTATATATTGGGATCTCCATGCCACACCAAGGGGCTGGAACTCTGATATTTTTGAAATTGTTAAAGAATCAAAAGCTATCAATATAGAATATTTCCCTTCCTATTTCTATCTGCATTGATTTATTCTCTCTGGCTTGTCTAAAGTGTGTGAATCATTAATTTAGTGCATTATGAAGATTTTATTCCTATGGATGTCATTTCTGGAACTTTGTGTCTATGAAATAATATCTAGTGGTTTGATATGAATGATTATGTTCTATATATTATCATTACATAACATTTATAAGGAACTATTTTGTTATCTATATTTCTCGGGTTGCTGTTATATTCTACCTTTTCTCTCCCTTAGTTCTTCTATTCTTTTGTATTGATGATCTATCTTTACATTAAAACACTTTCATGATATCAGATTTCCTCATCAAAATGGAAATTTGTACATTCGTAAATAGTTTTGTTGCTTTCTTTCAATAAGGGCACCTCTCCCATTAAAAGAGGAGGGACTTTCTGTCCGCTGACTATTACTTTCATTAAATTCATAATTTGAAAACCAACATGATCAACATTACCCCACAATAATTTCATTATCTCCCCGAAAATGGTGATTTCCAACAACTGAAGTAAAGAATAGAAGAATGGAAAGAATGAAAGAATTTTTTACCCTATAGTCTCTTCTTCATTCTGAACAACTAATTCAGGATACTCCTGTTTTATTTCAACCTCTAAGGCCTACCATCCAATGAGTTCTTCCTCTAATTTTTCTGGGATGTCCACAATAATGGACTCCAATTCATCCCTCACAATCTCTCCTTTTTCATTTTGTAAGACCAACACAATGTTAGACATTGCAGTCATCCTTCCCTCTAGTAAATATGTCTTTTACGTAATGAGCTTCCCAAGCTCTTCCAGCCGAGTCTTGTGTGGTTCTTATGTTGTTTCTAGGACCTCGCACTTCTTTTTAACCATTAATAATCTTTCTACGTGGCCCAATGTTTTATCCCTCATCATTTTTTGGACTTCTTTGTTCTCTTCTAGCATTTTTATGTTGATGAGTGCCGATGGAGCCATGCAAATGTTCAAGGCTCAGTCTGCTTTCTTCAATTCTTCTTACAGTGCTTGTAGTAGTCCTTCGTAGGATGAAATATTCTACATCACTAAATCCTTCTCTTGTTCTACCTCTTGTGTTGGATCCTTTGGCGCTGGCATGCGCAGAGGCTCATCTTCAAGTACTAGGTCCACCAACTTTCCTACATAATGTATTGCTGATGGAAATTTATGTGGTACTTTTGGCTCTAATTGTGGCCTAGCTTTTATGAAAGTGTCTCCAATTTCCTCTGTGATGCTGATAAATACAGTGTTCTTCTTCTGCTCTAATTCCTTCTCTTACATTAGGCACACTATTTCTCCATCCTTAGTTTTAAAATCTTCCCTGAGTGCCCTAATTGTGGTAGACTTGTCCATATTCCACCTTCCCACCTTTGTTTATACTTTGACCAATTCATTGCTCACCTATTCATCTGACATGATAGTAGGATTTGCTGTCATGTGTCTATCATGTCATCTTTTCTTCAACCTCCTTGATATGCATGACTCCTCACATACATCAAAATCTATCTCATCCATGTGTGTGTGCATGGACCATGAGAACTACTTCCTCATGTGTACCATGGCCATATCTTCACCCATTAGTTACCAACCATATGATTCATTTTGATTCAAAGTGCTCTAGAAACGGGTGCAGAAAATTTTACCTGTGTCTTCCACATAACCCATGGCTGGTGGAATGTGCTCACCACTTTCTCTTCAAGACCATTGTTGTTAAGGAACTCTAGCTTCCAAATTTGGTACTTGTGTCTCCATATCCTGAGCAATATCTATAGCTGCCTCCTTTGTCCCCTTTTCCTCCTCTTCTCTTTCCTTCAACTCCTCATTATTTTTCTCTTCTAAGTTCCTAGGAAGTGTAGGAGAATTAGGTGCACTTTCCTCATACTCTTCCGCCTCCTCATTCAACCTTAGTTTCCTCCTTATTTGTGTGGTTGTCTCCTTCTGTGGAGAGATTCTGGGTGATCTGTGCATTGTTTTTGGAGTAGCACCTTGGGTTCTTGTTCTCCTGAGATTCCTCTTAAATTTTTGTTCTCCTTGGGCTACATTCAAGTCCTCATCATCCTCCTCTTGTGGCTAAGGTAGAGTAGTAGTGCACTCATCTTCATCCTTATTCGTAGGATGTCTTCTACCCCTATGTTCCAAACTATCCTCGCGCTCATCCTCCTCATCCTCCACTTCAATTGGCTCTATGGGCTTAGGTACTGGGATGTTCTCCAGCATGTGCTTACCTTTTGGTGGTGCTGGAAGTGCTAACTCATCTTCCACATACTTGTTATTCTCCATCTTGGGCTTCAGTTGAAAATACACCAATGCTACTCCAATATCTCCCACAGCCAAACTTATTGGTTTAATACTCAATACATCTGAAATGATTCTTTCAATATATGCACCCCGCCCTGGATGCACATATTTCTTCCTTAGTGCGTGGTAGTCGCAATCTACCTTATCTTCGTTGAATGTCAATCGTTGTACGTCTATGAACCTATGTACTGATGTTTGGAAGTACCTTGTCATGAAGGCATGTGGAAACTTACACCAAGAGCTCCATGCTCCATATTTTATGGTGAACTGTGCTATACAGAAATGCTGGTATATAGCGAACTGAACTACCTTTCCAACTACTAAAGGCAAGTCCTTGGGAATGCGCCATTATTCCTCAAAATCCATGTGGAGCCTATCATACCACTTCTTATCCCTTTTCTTGACCTAATCTGTCATGGATCCCTCACATAAGTACTTCCTAAAGCATTTTCTAGGTGACTTGTGTTCCATTGGATACTCCCATACCTTCTCCTTTGGTCCTTCATTTACTCCAATCTCCATGAACACCAATGATAATAGAACAGCTCCAAAGATGATATTTCCTCCTGTGCATGCTTCCTTAATGATTGTTTCTACAATATAACGTGAAATTTTGTGGACTACCCCTTCAGACATCTTTTTGGCAATGTGCAGCCACATGGTATTTACTTGCGACCACCTTTCCTGGTCATTCAACTTTGTAACAAGATGTGTGGCTACTTACACAACTAGATACCTCTTCAGTTTTTTGATGTCCATACCATGTGGACCCTTTGTGTATCCCAACTCCTTTCTAGTCTCCAATATTGTGGCCTTATCTGTTAGATCATCTCGTAAATCATCTCCTGTGCCTTTCAACCCCATTATCGTGGAGATGAGCATGGCTGAAATTCTGACTCTTTGACATGCAAAGTAGAAAATGTTTTCATGCACTCTACTCATGAGCCATTGGTACAAGGGCTCATATTTCCTGAAGTAAGGGACCTCATATAGCTAGTAAAATCCTATCTTATGCAAGAGCTTCTCTCCAGCATCGTCATACAATGGCATGTCTTCTGCCATGCATTTATTTTTCTTTGTGTTCATAAATGTGTCAAGCTCCTTCTTATTCTCTGTGGTACTCACCTTACTTTTTCTTATACAAGAATCCCACTCCTAGATGATGATAACCCCTTCTAGATATTGTATCTTTGAAAATTTTCTTTCGGGATCCATCTCTTCTTCTTCTACTACCTTCTTCTTTCCCTTCACTCATGTTGTAATTGATTTCTTGGGTGCCATTTCTACCTTGCAATCCTTTGTAGATCCTTTCCTCTTGAATGTTGAAATGTTTGAACCAAACCATAGCTTGATTCAAATTACCCTAGGTGAAATCACATGCCCTAGCTCCTCTTTGTCACCTCACTTCGCTCAAACCCTTCACCATCGGGGACACAAGCTCTTTCTACACACATATCTCTTCGTCACGACTGGTTACACACCTCTCGCACCTTAATACAATGACTCGGCTCTTCACACTTGGCTCATTTTCAAATAATCTTAATCGCAATGGTAAAAATGAACTTGCATCCCATCCTTATAAAAAAATTCAAATTTTTGATGCATTCAGTGCTCCTTCACCTACTAAATATCTTCTCATTAGTTGACCAATTCCATCCTTTCCGCGTGTTACATCTTCATGCCTCAGCTATAACCTTCTAACGCGCCTTCCTACCCTCTCGTCACAGATTTCTCTTCAATGTGATTCCTTGCACCCAAGTACCTCATCATTGCACCTTCTACTGGTAGTTTTATGGCCTCTTCTTACCTCGTGTTATACTATTCCTTCATTCATCTCCATCTTTGGTCACTTTTTAGAAGGAATCCTTTGAATTGAAGAGAAATCGTAGAAAATTATTCTTTTCACCTTTCAATTCCCATGATTTTGTACCTGGATATTGATAATCCACCCCACACTAAAATTATGTGTAGTCCTCTGCACATAAACATGCTTCATATAGTAATTAGCTTCATACGCACAAGCACACTTATTACACAACACACCAACTAAATTGACAAAGCATAGCGATAAAGAAGGAAACACATTAAGGAAATACAAAATTGAAAACCTAATCTAAATGGAAATAATGCCTTATTACAAACACCAAGAAGACTTATTTATAGTAGGGCTTCAACCTACTCCCGTTGAAGTAACCAGGTAGCCATGTTCCATCAAGAGTTTCTAACTGGAAAGTACATGTTTCAAGGATGTAAGTGATAACATATGGCCCCAACCAATGTACCTTAAGTTTTCCTAGATGGAACAAGAACTTAAAGTCATAAAGAAGTACCATTTGTCCAAATTCAAATTTCTTATCCCTTATGTTTCTGTCATGCCATGCTTTCTGTCTAGAATTTTCTTGCTTCTGACTCCAACGTGTTATGGACCGTCTCTCATCCAACTAAATTATCTTCTCAATCTATACTTCTAAAGCTTTCTCATCATCAAGACCTCCAATGCATGCAATACACAAAGAAGGTAACATAAATTTCATATGAAGAATGGCTTCTGTACCAAACACTAATTGGAATGGTGTGGCTTTTTTCAGTCTTTTATATGTTGTTTGATATGCCCAAAGTACTACAAATACTTTATCATCCCAATCCTTTCTTCCAATATCATAGATTTTTGTCAATGTGTGGCCTAAAATTTTGTTGAAATCATTAACAATTCCATTTGCCTGAGGATGATAGGGTGTAGTCTTATGGTGTGCAATCATGAACTCATCTAATAAAATCTTGATTGTATCATTAAGAAGATGTGTTCCCCTATCAGTGGTCAAACTCAAAGGACATCTATACCTTGTAATAATATGTTCACATAGAAATTGAGTTGTTGTAGCTGTTGTATAGTCCTTGGTAGGTGTTGCTTCTTCCCACCTTGTCAAATAATATGTGCAAGTTATAATATAGTGTGATCCAATTCTACGTGCAGTTGGAGAAATAGGACCCACAGAATCTATAGCCCATTTCTCAAATGGTTTTGCATTGGTGATAAGTCTCAGAGGCATTTCATCTCACTAACCTAGTCTTCCAAGATGTTGACAATAATCACATACCTTACAAAATTCCTTACAATCCTTATAGAGTGTCTCCCACCATAATCCGGTGAGTAGAATATTGCACGTTGTGGCATCACCTGCATAGTGTCCTCCTAAAATTCCACCATGAGATTCTTCCATAATGCCTGTGCGCTCATGTTCCAATACACAATGGTACAATATTTCATCCTGACCCATTTTGTACAAGTCACCACTAATTAACATATAAGGTGCAACACATATAGCAATTTGTTTCTTATCCAAGGATTTCATTCCTTCTAGTTCCATTCCTGTGCATAAAAAGATAGAAATGTCCTCTAGTTCTGATGGCACACTTTGTAACCTATATAATTGTGCATCTGGCATGGTATCCTTAATTTCCTTTTCTTCTTCTCCTGACTATATTCTTGATAAATGGTCTAGTCTAGATTTACTATTTCCTAGTTTGACCATAGTTGTGAAATCAAACTATTGAAATAGGAGCACCCATCGACATATGTGCCCTTCTAAAATAGACTTATTTACCAAATACTTCAATGCCATGTGATCTGTATAAAAGATGAATGGTGTAGCGAGTAGGTGCTGGCAAAATTTGTGCATTACATATATCATGGAAAAAGCTTCACGCTTTGTAGTTGTGTAATTTTGTTCTACAGGAGTTAGCTTTCTACTAGCAAAATAGATAGGATGATCTACAATAACTTCTTCAGGTTGATCCAACACCATGCCAATGGCTGTGCCATAGGCATTAACATGTACATGAAATGGTTTGTCCCATGAAGGAAAGCACAAAATGGGCGTAGTAGTAAGTTTCTCCTTTAATGTCTTGAATGTGCACTGTTGTTGTTCTCCCTAGTAGAACGTACCTTTTTCTTTTAGTAACTCTTCTAAGGGTGTGGCAACTTTGGCATAGCCTTTGATAAATTTTCTATAAAATCCTGTATGTCCCAAAAATCCACGCACCTCACTTTGACTGGTAGGCTCCCTTAGGCCTATAATGACTACAATTTTTGGTGGATCCACCAACAAACCCTCCTTGCAGATTATGTGTCCCAAAAGTATCCCAATGGTGTAACAAATATGCACTTCTTGATGTTCAAATACATACTCAACTGTCTACACCATTCAAACATTAAGCACATATTGTCACAGTGATCCTTAACTAATCCATACACCTTCCAATCATCTAAATATACCTGTAAAAATTTGTGAACAAATTCTTTGAACACTTGGATGACTGTGCGCGAAAATATAGTCGGCGCATTTTTCAGACCAAAAGGCATCAAAGTATAGGCAAATGTATTCTTTTCTTGATCTTCTTAGGAAATCATAACCTGATGATACCTAGATAATCCATCTATAAATGAATATATTTCATGCCCTACAACTCCTTCTAGTATTTCCTTAGTAAACGGTGTAGGGAATGGATCTGTTACACATGTAGCATTCAGCTCCCTATAATCCACACATATTCTAATTCGTCCATCCTTCTTGATATGGAGCAGCATTAGACTAATCCATTCTAACTCATCAAGGGGCTTAATAATTCCATATTTTAACATGTTATCAATCTCTTCTTTGACCTTTTAGCACAAATTGGGGTTCATTCTATAAGGCCTCTTTCTAACTGGGTGTACCCCCTCTTTAAGCTTTATCTTCATTTCCCCTAATGATTCATGCACACCTTTAAGTTCATGGTACCCCCTAGGAAATAGGTCATGGTAGTCCCTTAATAACTCAATGATTTTTGCCACTTCAGAGTCTAACCAATAGTCTCTAATTATGGCTTCCTTAGGCTCAGTATCTATTCCAATAGTCACTCATTTTGTCTTCATAGGTTCATGATAGGCATGAATGGTCTTATCTACACTGTCCAATACCTCACACCTTCTTGTTGAATGGTTTACATCCAGATTATCTATTTCTTTTTCATCCACTAAGTAGACCATTTTTCCGTTCTCCTTCTCAAGGCAAGTGCATTGAAGTAATATTGCATCAGCCTCTAGTTCTTTATCAAGACGTGCTCCTAAGTCCTCTTTATCTAATAATTCATGGAGGAGTTCTTAAGCCTTGGCACTATCCCCCATAGTTAAGCGCTTAATAACTTTCAATGCTTCTTCTATCAGAGATTTTTTGGAGAATAATTCAAACGTCTGTGCCATTCTATCAACTAAATTCTACCAATTTCCAGTTTCTTTATGGAGTTTTGCATATACGTACCAAGCACACGCGCAGCCTTGTAAAGTGGAATAAAACTGGTGCACCCATAGTGAAGGTGGTAAAGCTTCCTGTCCCTCTATCCAAAGTCACTCACACTTCTGAACATGGTGCTGAACAAGTTGATCACCATGATAATTACATATTTGTGTAGGTGCATTGCTCCTAAAGAACCTAATAGTAAAAGCAACCCTAATTTCATTCCATTCAACCAAATTATCC
The DNA here is from genome assembly GCA_019776745.2 of Taxus chinensis. NCBI lineage: Eukaryota > Viridiplantae > Streptophyta > Pinopsida > Cupressales > Taxaceae > Taxus > Taxus chinensis. Next base: position 883,698,336 of record CM034150.1, read on the forward strand.
TTGTGGACTACCCACTAGTGTGTTGTTGTCCCACATAGTGTATATGCTAGCATATTTCTCCTCTCCAGTGGGTCTATCCATTTTTCTTCCATGGTGCATAGGAATATCATGGGATCCCCTTCTTCTGTGTAACAAAGTACCCAGTTGTTACATATCCTCCTGACATAACGTAGTTTTCTACCTTGAGGGATTATGCTCTTTACATCGTGCCCTACCAGCTCCTAAGTGTTGTGAGCCCAACTATCACAAGAAATACTTGTATCACTAATAGATTATGTATCCTCCCACTGAATTAGTCCTTATTTGGTTGGTTCAATCATCTCTGGATCTTGGATGGCACGTACATAAAACCTGTTCAGATCTTCTTCACTTGAGAGTTCAACATAGGGCGCAAAATTTCCATCTGTCAAAGGGATAATTACAATTTCCTCTTTATTTTCAAAACTGATATGGCCCTTGTTAAACTAAAGATCAGCATTATTTTCATAGCACCAAGGATGCCCTAATAGAGCTGGGAAGCTATCTGATTCTTTCAGCGCTAAAACTTCAAAGTCTCTAGTGAACTTTTCTCCTTGTATGGTAATGGATGCATCTTTTAAAACTCATATGGGAGTGGCCTTAGTTCAATTAGCCATGAATAATACATTAGAGGATGGATGCAATGGGGGTCTCCCCATTTTTACCCATGCATCCAAGGTAAGAACATTGACTTACGTACATGTATCACTCAGTATATTACTCAAAAGCCACCCATCCACAACAACATTCAGAGTAATTTCCTTGTCATAATCTAGGCTATGAGGAGGGATATTTGCATGCAATATCTACCATTCAGTCTCAGTACTTATGCATGGAGTGTTCCCTTTTAACCAATTCCCTAAAATTGGAATGATGTTCTCCTGGCGCAACATTTTTCACACTTCTCTCAGGTCATCTATATTAGTTTGGACCATCTTTGATGCTTTCATTTGCTTCTTTAAATATTGTATCTCACCCTGAAGATTCCTTAGCACTTCCATGGTATCTTGATAAACCTCCTTCTAATAAGCAATATCTGGGTATCGTGCATGAATAACATCATCTTTACTGATGGTAGGTTTTTGTTGTAATTCCTCCTTGGTACGTGTTACCTTAGCACAGGTCGTGATCTTCACTTGTAGTGCCTCATATTCTACTCCCATCTTGGGCATCCATTGATTTTCCATAGCACGTTATATCCTAACCATCCATGTGCCTTTCTTTTCTTTTTTATGTTGCTTACTCAAATGCTCATATAAGTTTGGGAATTCTTCATAGCTATGGTTATTCCCACAAAAAGAACATGCAATATTCTGAGGACACTCACGCCTATGGTGGTCAGGACATCTGTATGTATAACATGTTCCACAAGGAAACTCATTTCTTCCACCACCATGGTTTCATCCTCCAAATCCACCGTGGTATCCTTGACCTCTTCCATGACTAGCTTCAAAATGCCCCTCATTATGATCATAGCACGCTTGATTTTGCTCCCGGTCCTGATGCTCATTATTTCCCTTAGAGTTATCTGAAACTCTAGTCTAGCGTACACCAATATCTATAGCATCATGGATCTATCCAATTAGCCAGTAGTCCTCTGTGTCATGATTTGTGGACCTGTAGATTTTACAGTAGCTTGAAATGTTCTTCCTTATCGCAAGTTGTAATAATGGGAAGCAACTAGCATCATGGTTTAAGTGGCATATCTCACAATCCATCAGCAACGAGTGTATTTTTCTGTGAGGAGAACTATCCTTTGTTTTGCCCTCTACTTCACAATATGTACACCAAATTCCTTAGCACATTTCATGCGCAGAATTCACTGATAATTTTTCTAGTTGTTTTGTCATAGCTGCAATCTATGCCTCTAAGAATAGGCTAACGCTAGTGTCAATACGTCCAACTACCTCAGCACGCAGGGCTACTTCTAATGCTTTAAACGGATATGTATATGTCTTATGTGACAGTGCCCTCCTAAATGGTGTAATCAATCCCCCAAAAAACCATTGTGCATGATGGCTTGCATGTATTTCATAATAAATCTTTGATAACAATGTTTTAACCATGCATCATACTCTCTAGCACTTTCAGTAGTGCCTTACTTAATATCCTTGAGTGCACTTATTCTCTTCTGCTCAAACTTGGGGATATGAAACTCTTTTAAGAATGCATCCTTAAATTTTACATAATCTATGCAAGTCTGATCAAGGTCAAACTTCATGTACCAGCTGTGTGTGTGTGTCCTTGTAATGTAGTAGCAAATTGACTTTCCCTACACTCAGAAGATATGATTCCCTTTGCGCGCCACAATATTTCACACATATGCACATGTTCAGCAACATCTTTTATGCCCCTATACTCTAGAAGATGAAGAGACATTTCCATATAAATATTTTGGGGTTGGGGTGGACCTTGACCACCTGATTTAGAATCTCCATTGTTTCCCCTACCTCCAGAACCTCCAAACCCACCTAAACCAAAAATTCCCATGCCTCTTGATGTCAAACCTGTAGCTGCAATAGGTCCTATAGATGTACTACCCTGTGCTCCGACAGTATTACTATACTGAACCCCTATGGTCTGTGAATTAGTTCCACTTCCAGAAGAGAATCCAACATTTGGTGTGCTCATATTCTGTGCGGATGATGCACCTGAAAACACACCCCCAAATAGAAATGAAGTCATTTGTCCTGCCATTGATGTACTTACTCTCTTACTTCCCAAAGTTTCTTGGTGATTACTTCTCGTACTAGATACTAGAAAACCAAGCATAAAGGCTAGGTTACCAAGTGGATTTGGATGCGTTCCCATGGCCTAGGTAATCTCTGCTGGCACGCTTCGTTGTGAGGCTGAAGGGAGATCCTTGTCATGTTTTCCAAGATGGGGTAGTTCTTGATGCTCTAGCTCCATGTCTTCTACGTGAGCTTCAAATCTTTCATGAGCCATCTCTCTCCTCAACACCATACTTTCTGCAATGGTACACTTCTTCTCTATCTCCCTCTCACGTGCCTCATTATACTTAAGCCGCCTTTCCTTTCTCTGCCTCTCTGCCACTAGGTCTACCATCTTTCACCAACATTACTCCTACCCCCATGTGTGGTGAAGTTTAGTTAGCCATCGGTTTATTATCTAGATTTAAATTTACCATCAAGATCTTGATCACCAGTGGAATTCCTTGTAGGTAAGCTCCCTTTAAATGTCTTAAGAACTAGAATTCAGCTACCTCTGGACACGAATAATTGGAAATTGAGTATTCTAAGATATAACTATTCAAGACACCACGAAACCACATATCCATGGCTCGAGTCCAAATCAAATCAACATCATAAAGGGCCTAGAATTCTTCTTGTGTCTAGATAAGTGCACAATATCTCCAATTCCATTTAGATGTGTAAGTAACCAGCCACTCTTTCAGTTCTACTAGAAAGATAGCTAAAAATCTCTCATATAAAACTATCATACAGATTATATTCCACCTGAGTTCATGTGTTAAACTCAAATCTAGTGATGAACCACCTTGCGTATTCTTCTTCTAGATCGCATACCCATTCTTCAATACTTGCTAAGGTCTACAGGTATGTCTTCATTACAAACCATCCTGAAAGCAACTAAAAAAGAGGTCCCAGCAACGGAACCAATGATGCAGCCTATAATTTAGTGGTAAAAATCCAATAAAACCCTATGAAACCTTAAACAAACTAACACATCACTCATCCTAGACTGAGCGCTCACCCAAAGTGCATAAGGTACTAGATCCCTCTTTAGGGTTGTTGTTGTAGGATGTTAGCATGAAGAAGAATTTAACCTATATAATTCCATTACAAACAAATCATTTCTACATAGCATACTAGATCTATATCCAAGGAAAATAAAAGCTAAGTAATAACCATGATGAGATCACAAACATACTAGATTCAAATATACATAGAACTAATCACTTAGATTCAACCAATATCCTCCATTATATTTAATGCAATAAGTTACAGAAGCTTCATTACAATATCAAAAGTATGTGCGTAGCAACATAACATTGTATGTCTCGATCTCATATAGTTTTTTATCTATTACACAGTCTACTCCATATATATATATATAAGGGTGGCTACTTTCCCTTCACCACTTATCCTTTCCAATAATAGGTCGCATGTTATTCTTAGTCATGTGCCTTTACAACACTAGCCACACATGCAAGTGTGCTAATAATAGACTACTATTAGCTAATTGACCGTAGCAGATCTATTTCTGGCATATGTCCATGTAAATTACTTCGTATCCAATCCTCCAAAAATAGCCAATGTGTGGCGTGCATGTCTCTGCCTCATTTGTGTGCTTTGCACGCCATCTCTAAAAATAGACCTTTATGAGTGAAAATGGCTAAGTCCTAAAAATTTAAACTTCTGTACCATGCGTGTGTTCTCCCTATTCATTTACACCTTTGAATATGACTTGATTTCCTACACAGACTGCTTGTGTGCTTTCTCTATCAAGTGTTCTTTAATCAGCAATTGCTTTACTATTTCATAAAATCATTGTTCTTTTTATGAAACAGTTAGTTGAAAGCACGTCGTTTTAATGCTTAGTGCTTATCATGGTTAGTTTAATGAACTGACCCATGCTAGAATTTTTTGTAGATGGAATTCTTAAGTGATAAAGGAATTCAATATCTTTTATGATGTTACTTTTTTTACCTAAAGACTGGATCTTTTATGAGGAATTATGATTCACTATTGAAATGTATTTGTAAGAGGAAAAGTTGTATTTATTAATTGGGCTTATTTATGTTGTTTGAAATGAAAGATGTCTGAAATGATTGAACTTGTTAAATGTTTATTTGACTTAGATGAATGGAAAATATTGAGAGTTACTTGTACTTGCTGTGTCATTCTCCTTGTGCATTTTGTGAAGGGAATTTGTAATCTTATCTTTATTTTGTCATATTCTTATCTGTTTGGAATCATTTTCAGTTTGACTTAAATAAGTTAGATGGAAGGGAATGAGATACATTATCCCTTTATTGAAATGCAACATATTAAATTGGCATACATAGATGTTCTTTTAACTAAGCCACTATAGTTTATTAAAATATGTTAATGAAAGTGCAAATTAATTATGATGTCTTGTATAACGTAAAAGGGTACAATGAACCCTAATTCATAACAAAAAAGAGGAATGTGAACTTCCTCTTGACCAATACCTTCATAGGTGTAAAGAATATGAAAGGTAAATATGTACATTTATTAATTAGAATTCATCTCAATGAAGTCTATTTTAATGGAACCTATTTTGGAACTTAAAAACAAGATAAGAATGGTTGGGTATAATAAGTGAATCTTATTGTTGTTTTTTGTTTCTATTTTAATTAACTGAACCCTAAAGTAAGAAGTTGATGATTAAAAAGCAATCATGATGTTTTTGCAAAACATTAACAACTCGACTGTAGATGTCAACCTTAAGGGCTAAAGAAATTAGGGTTCAGCAGGGTTGTTGTAATTAAATCTTAATTTATGAAAATAATTGAGTAATTAACTTCTTACTTGGGTATGTACATCAAGATGGGTAATTATGTCCGATGTTGGCACACGCCAACTGCAGAACTATACCTTTGTGAAGACTTGGGTCTTCACGAGGATACAATGTTTTAGTTGACATGTTGCAACACCCTTCAGAAATAGATCATCTAGATCAACATAAACTTGTACTTGATCTTAGTTATACTCTAGGTCAAGTTAGGAACATGATTTAGTACAGGGGTAACTCATGATGACTTAGGATAAGTAGACACATGTAATCAACTTAGGTTGATTGAGTATGTCTATGTACCCTTAGTCACCATGAGTGGTTCCTTATACCAAAATATGTTGCTAACATGGGTTAGGGTTAAACCTTGAACAAGTGGACTAACAGGAGTCAGTGAAGACTGTTCTAGATAACAGATTAGTGGGGTGAAGGACGTATTCCATTTGACGAGTATGTCATCTAGGAATAGTAAACATGAATAGTATGTGAAAATATTTGGCCAAAGTATCGCAAGCTACTGGTTGTGTTGTCATATGTCACCTAGTTTAAGAAGCAAGATATCAGATGAATATTGGTAAACAATATTCAGATAGGCATCTTAAATAGAACACTTAATACCCAAAATAGGGTAAGAGAACCAAGTATACCTAGTATACAATACATTGAGTTAACATGAGAGATCGGTTAAAAACTGAGTCATGAAATGAGAGATTGGTAGTTCACCGAGTCATTTACAGTTGCATATGGTTATCTATGATGAGATTGATTAGCATGGAATGTGTGTTCTAAATTATGATTATTCAGAATAGAGAACATTATATATAAAAAAATCACTTGTTTCTAAAGTCATAAAATGGGAATGTTACATCTTGGTATCAGAGATGAAGGTTACAGATCTTGGGCCTATTATGTCCATAAATCTGATAAAACTTAAATTTTCTTGTTAACAGAAAATGGTTAGAACAAGAGGAAATGCTGCAAACAACCCACCACCTAGTGGAGAAATAGCTACTACCCAAAAAATCAATGAGATGCTTGCTTCCCTGTTGGACACAAGAGATCATTTGGTTGTACTTGAATAGAAAGTAATGGGAAATGAGGAGGAGGAAGAAGATACTGGTAATAACAATTAGCCACCTCCTATGGATAAAGCTAATGTTGTAATTTTGGCGTTAATAATAATAATACAGTTAATGTACCTGATCAGCCTGAAAATAAAAAGGCAAGGATGGCATCTGAACTCACTAATGATATAAAAATAATAATTCCACCTAAGTTTGATGGCACCACATTATGAGATGGAGCTGAGAATTGGCTTAGTGAAATGGAGAATTACTTTGTAATAAGGAACTTCTCAGAGGAAACTAAGGCAATATGGGGAGCATATCAGCTTTCCCATGAAGCATCTTCTTGGTGGGACATGTAGACACCAAAATTGGGTCACACTCCCCTTGGTCCCTCATCAAATAACCAGCTCAAACATACCCACCTAACCATGGCCCCTTCCACCCCACATCATTATTAATTTAATTAATTTAATTAAATTAACATATATCCTCACAATATTTATTATCTAATTATCTTAATTTCTACCCCACCACCTCACTTAGAAATGTCACCTAGACACCTCATCCAACCACCTCACCCTAGACCTATTCTTGGCATGTTTCCATAACTAACAATAACTAAGTCTTACTTGCCTTAATGAGCTAAGATTTGGTCTAACCCTAAAATCAATCCCTACAATCTCTCTAACCACATTCCCGCCCATTAGAAGGGAAGCTTCCATTCTAATCCATGAGAATAAACTAACTGGGCCCAAGAAATTAGAAAGAGCTACCCATTTTAGTAAACCTAGGGAATCCCACCTTAACTGACGTCAGTCACCCCTAAACCAATGTCGTTCAACTTGGAACCATCGTCGGTTACCATTTATTCACCTAAACAACCTTGTTTTTGGGTTGGCACATTCTAAGAGAAAGAATACAAGAAGAGATTTGTGTGCACGTAGCACCAACGTCTTTTCACGCACCAAGGCATCCATAGTCAACACCAGGTCAGATCCAAAAACATTGGCACTCACGGTAATATTATGGGAATCATCACCACTGCACCAAGCTCTGTCCCATCAATCGATCATCACCACCACCTAGCCATTAGACCTGCAACATTTTTAAGTTTTTTATCATTAATCATTTCCATTTTTATTTTGTTCATAGAGTGGTTATCATTCCTGTTATTATTCTTCTATTAACATTCCCATTCCTCCATAGCCATCTTTCTGACAAAACCCAAAAACCTCACCCACTCATTTATCAGATCACCTATCCTAGCCCTTTCACCTCTCTAAGTGTTCTCAGTATCCCTGCAAGCCTCATCATCTCCTTCTTTAGTCCCATCCAACCTCACCTAGCCTCTACAATAAGGTTTTTATTGAATTATTGTCACCCTACTATACCGACGCTGGTCATCCATAACCATCATTGGTCTCCCTTAACCATCGTCGGTTATTCCCAACCAGAATCGGTCTCTGTGTTTTATACCCTGCCTAAGAACAAGCCAAACAACCTTCTACCAGTTGAACTAAAACAACCCAAAATCAGACCCTGACCAGTCCCAGTACCTTGATATATACTTCATCTTTTGGATCCAACTATAGCATAGCCTATTGTGATTGGATTTTCTTATTATACTTGAATGAGATACCTAAATCATATCAACTACAGTACGACTTTACTTGTTTCTTGAATTAATTTGTTTTTAAACAGTGGATTGATAGCCATCTAAGAAGTATCACACTTCCTGAAACTAACATATGCTAGGTAGTCCACTGTCATATATCATTTAACTATCCTTTCGTAGTCTTGTTTTCTATTACAGCTAGTTCCTCCTAGCCAAAAATAAGCTCTCACAATTGGCACTGGATCAAGAAGTCATAATGCATGCAACAACCATAAGCCATCCAATTTAACAAGTATTCCTCCTTGGCCCTTACCCTTATCTATTTCATCATTCAAAAAGGTAAAGAAAATGGTGAAACATTTTTCCATGCTTAGTGGGACCCATCAGGGGTTCTATTACATTTTCTTCATTCCTAGGTAAAATTTGTGTGTTTGTTTCCCTTCAAAAATCTTACACATTAACCTTCTTCCTTGGTAACCTTCTCTTCTTTCTAATTGCTCTAAAGGATACATTTTATTTTTGTGCATTTAAAAATAACCATTCTTCTTACTTTTTTGCATTTAGTGAAAGAGCATACCCTTTCCTATTCACCATTTGTGTCATCGAACATAATCTTTTGATTTGGGCTTAAAATTGGTTACATTACATTCTAATTTGCTACATTTAGCTCACATTAAAATGAGGGTAACCTATATGCTGGAAGTCATGCCCAACTGATGGTTGACACAAAGAATATTTTAGCGAGGAAATTTTTTAGGTGGACAAACTTGTGAATTCCTTGCCAACACTCTAAGAATATAAGTCCCTCTACTTAACTGGTGTAGCTATCATAAGTGCATGCATGAAAAAATGTGGATTTCTGTGGTGGCCTATCGACCGAGGATCCAATAGGGGCACTCCACTGACCCTGTGGAAAATGCTTGCAATTATTTGCAAGGGGAGAATTTCCTATGAAGGTGGGAAAGGGAGTGAGAAAAGAGGTAGGAGAACTAATGTTGCAGGTAGAAAATCATATTCCTGCACACACTAGATAGAAACTTCAACACATGTATTTATGAGAAGAAACAACCCTGCAAATGGCAACAAAACGAGATAAGATAGTGAACTCAGAGCTTCTAAAATCTCCCCATCAAAGAGGCTAAAAAATCCTTCTTCTTGTATTGATGCTTAAACAGAAGTTGTACATAATGTGGGAATGGAAGAAATTTGAGAATGGAGGAAAGTAGAAGAAGATGGATCTTCTTTGCTTTCTCTAAGTACAATGCACTTGTGAGTTTACAAGATCAATTGCCAACCCTTTTCAATGGCATGAAGAAGCCATTAAATATCTTACAAGAAATGGTTACAACTTCTTCTTTGTTAGCAAGAAACAGTTTACAATCTTTTCAATCATTCATGTCCGTTTAGATTCCTAATTCATGAAGAAACACCAATGGCGGGAAAAACCATACTTTTCATAATGTAGGCATTACACTCGTTTTGTAACTTTAAATTTGAATCATTCATCCTGCCTTGAAAATTTTAAACCAGATTCGTCCACATGGGAGAAATTTATTGGAGCAAGCATGGAGGATACCTTTTGTATTTTGTGACTTTAGAGAGATTTAGCATTTTTTACATTTTTGGTACGCTCACCCACTTTTTATATGGTCTTGACAAGTGGCCTTACTTGAGTGGAGACAGTGTCATGGGTCACTTTTATAATTTTACCTTTTTTCAATGCGGGCTCAAAAACACAAATTTCTCCGCCAGCCCACCTCCTCGATTTGACTCTTTTGATGTGAGCTTAATATTTGACTTTTTCCTTGGCATGGGCGGGGTTGCGGGTCACTTTTTAACTTTAAGCCACTTTAATGAAAACAAGGCTCAAATTCTCAAATCTCCCCGCTGAGCCCCTTCCCCACTTTGACTTTCAATGTCGGCTCAACATTTGAAGTTTTCCTTACCGTGGGTGGGGTTGTGGGGCACTTTTTAACTTTAAGCCCCTTTAATGAAAACAAGGCTCAAATTCTCAAATCTCCCCACCAACCCGCTTTCCCACTTTGACTTTCAATGCGGGCTCAACATTTAACTTTTTCCTAGGCGTGGGCGGGGCTATGGGTCACTTTTTAACTTTAAGCCCCTTTAATGAAAACAAGGCTCAAATTCTCAAATCTCCCCATCGACCCACTTCCCTGCTTTGACTTTCAATGTGGGCTCAACATTTGACTTTTTCCTCATAGCATGATCAGGGTTACGGGTCACTTTATGAATTTTATCCCTTTTTACAAAAATGCCTCAAAACGTAAAAAGGATCTACCTTTCCACATCCAATTAGATATTTCCACGTACCCATGGATAATGGGGCCAAAATTTCATAGGGAATAAAATGCCCATCATTCACGACTATGGAAAAATGTAGAGAAGAAGAAAACTCCACCATTTTGCACCCGATTTTCAAATTTATTTCACGAACTAAGGAATTGAAAACAATACAAGGTTTGATAATCCATGGTCATAGAAAGATTGACAATTTCATTCAAATGAGGACAACAATAAAATTTTCATGCGTCCAGATAGGAAAACAGAAAATTTATCAAAACGTGCAGACTTGAGAGTTTAAACAACTTCAAAGCATGAATTTCTCTATCTTTTCATACTTCCAACTTTACTTGAACACTTCTAGAGGGCATGAGCTCAAAATTTTTGAATTTGACTTTTAAATGAGGGGGGTATTATGAGGGTGACAATAGTTGGCTCTAGCTTGGGGACATGACATGGGAATCCAAAATCTCAATCTCTAGACCCTGTAATTCATTGACCAGTGCCTTATCCATTGGGTCTTACAGAGTCAAGTACAACTTCGAGAAAGAAATATCAAAAGAAGGAAACACACAAGCACAAAATGGGAAGGAAACACATGACACATAACAAAAGGGGAAACAAAACCACACAACGGAAAGGGAAACACACCTATGGTACAAGGTGGGGGAACAACTTACTTTCACTGATGATATAATTTAAAGTATTACCCACTCCAAGGTAATTCCAGTGGTGTTCCATCCAAGTATGAGAGAAGAAAATTTTTCTCGCCATAAGCTTCATGAATCTGGAATGGGTTGAGCCATAATGAATCGAACTTTCCATGGCTCACTTTTGGTTCTCTTCTCTTGTCCCATAGCAGGATGAAGTCTCCAACTTTTAATTCTCTTGCCTTGGCCTTCTTATCAAAAATATTCTTTACTTTCACTTGGTGCTCCTTAATGTGATCCACCACTTGGAGTCTATTTTCTTCTAGCTTCTCAAGAAAGAGGATCATCTTGTCAATGGAATCCTTGTAATGACCATCTTCTATTTCCTGTAGTAGCTTGAGAGCTGGCATCTTGATCATGAGAGGAATTTTACTTAACTCCATACAGCAGTTGGAATGGTGACATACCTATTTCCTTCTTAGGAGTGATCCTATCCACCCACAATGTCTCGTATAACCATTTGTTCCAATTCCTTTGATTATCGTTTACTAGCTTGCATACAATGGTCACAATGTTCTTGTTTCTTGATTCGGCATGTCTGTTTCCTTGTGAATAATAGTCAGAAGAATGAGATAGGAAGATTCCATAGCTATATCAAAACTCGGTCACCTCTCTTGAAGAGAAATAGGTAGCATTATCTACTACAATCTTCTGTGGCACCCCGAAATGGACTATGATATTCTCCTTGATGAAGTTGCATATTGTTTTATTGTTGGCTTGTTTGGCCAGAATGGCTTCCACCCATTTGGTGAAGTAGTCTGTTGCTATGAGTACATAGGTGTGCCCCACACTTGAGTGAGGATTAAAAACACCAATGAAGTCCAGCCCCCACTATTGAAATGGTTCTTCAATAACCACATGCCTGAGTGGTAATGCAACAAGTTGTGGTCTTCCAAAGAGCTGTTGGCATGCTTTGCATTTAGAAACCCAATCTTGAGTGTCTGCAAATATGGTGGGCCAATAATACCTTCCTCAAAGGATCTTGTGTGCAGTGACCATTGCTGAAAATTTCCACCACATGCTTGGTCATGGTATGCTTTAAGCAACTTTTCTTGTTGCTCTTTATCTATGCACCTAAGGAAACAAACATCTAGGCCTCTTTTGTAAAGTGCATGATTCCAGATTACAAATTTAGCTACCTTCAGCTTGAGTGTTCTCCTTTTCTTGTAATCAAGATGGGGGGAATTCTCCATAAGTCAGGTAATAGGCGATATCAGCATACCACTCATCAGTAGTGGTGACAAAGAGAACCTATGGGTTGTCTTCTGAACAAGTTGAGCACGCACAGTTTTCTTCACCATGTTGAACTTTGAGTGTTTCATCTTCAGCAATCAACTTGCACAAGCCATTTCCCCTAACCAGATTGGAGGGTCAAATCTCCAAGTCATATTCTTGATTCTTTGCAATCCAATTTCCTCGTTTAGCTCTAGGATCCTACTGTGTCAAGATGGACTTGATTGCACTGCCAGGGACCATCACCTCCGTATGGGAATTGAGGATGTAAAACCTAAAATTTTTTACAGCCTTGACCACTGCATAGGCATGCTTCTCCAATTGGCTATATTTTAGCTCATGCTTTTTCAAAGGACAACTCATGAAAGCAATAGGTGTTTCCATGCTTTATAAGTTTTCTGAACGAGAATGGCAGAGAGTGTATGTTCTGATGTATAACAATACATGACGAATTCTTTGTTAAAATCTAGAGATACAAGATTCAAAGCCTTGGCAGTGGAATTCTTTATCTTTTCAAATGCTACCTTCCCTACATTATTCCATTTGAATTTTTCTTTTGGTTTCATCATGGAAGTGATGTGCTTCATCAACTCATAAAACTCAGGCACAAACGACAAAGAAAGTTCACCTTTTCGAAGAATAAATTAACTCCTTTCTTTCTTGTGGGTAGGGCTAATACTTTAATGGATCTAATCCTCATAGGATCAATGTGTTTTCCATGTTTGTTCACGATGTGCCCCAATAACTTACCTTCTGTGACTCCAAAAATGCACTTTTTTAGATTTAGTGAAATGTCATGTTTCCTACACCTTGCAAGTACATGCTCCAAGTGATAGATATGATCTCCCATCTTCTTTGAAAATACTATGAGATCATCAAGATATATGAAAATTTAATTCTTCAGATATTTGAATGCCAAATTCATCACCCTTTGGAATGTAGCTCTTACATTGATTAGGCCAAAAGGCATTCTGTTGTAGGCAAAAGTTCTCCAAGGTGTTGTAAAGGTTGTCTTGGTGCGGTCCTCCTCTACCACTTTGATTTGATTATATCCTGAGAATCCATCAAGAAATGAAAGCATTTCAGATCTAGTGACTGCTTCTAGGATATGGTCCATGATAGGAAGAGGATAATTGTCCTTTAGTGATGCCTGGTTCAGGTTGCAAAAATCTACACATATCTTTATTTCACCATTCTTCTTCTGCACTGGCATAATGTTAGCCACCCACGTTGAATGGTGGATGGGAAATATGATCCTTTCATCAAGCATCTTTGTTACCTCCTCCTTGATGGCATCAGCAATTTTTGGGTTATACGGCCTTTGTTTCTACCTAAAGGGCTTAACACCCCGCTTCAAAGGAATTGAGTGATGCATTTCCTTTGGATGGAAGGATTTGAGTTCATCATAAGAGTAGGCCAAGACATCTGATTATTTCTTGAGTAATGCAACAAACCTTCTTTTTTATTTAGGTGAGTAACATTTTCCAATATTGACCATCCTTAGCTCCTCCATGGTACCAATGTTTTCTTTATCAAAATCAGTTGGGCACCGAGAAGATTGCTTTTCTTTCTCTTGAATGAATCTGTCATGTTTTTCAAAGAGGTCTTCTAAAGAGACTAGGCCTTTGGGAATTTTGTTCCCTTTCAATTTGATTACTCCCTCATTGTTAATCCCTTCAATTCTTTCTTTGTCTTCTTTGGGGGTTCCTTCTCAATGTGGATTTTCACCTCCTTCAAAGCAGAGATTATTGAAATTATCTATTTTCTCTAAAAAGGCTAGAATTTGGTTATCACAATTGAAGACTTGCTAATGATTTGCATTGTCTGGTACACTACACCTAAATACCATTTCAATGGTCACTTTTTCTTTACCAAAATAAGGATGAGGTGTCACTAGGGAAGCTAACATTGCAAGATAATTAGCCTTTTCATTATGTTCCCTTGGAATAGCTTCAATGGAAAATGCATCAAAAGATTCGATGCAATCCCACACTCTATTTCTGTAATGCCAGAGTCTTGGATTCTTCACCTGATATTTTTGGAGGACCTACTTTCCTAAAACCTTTGCATCACCTCGGCATCTCAGTTTCTTGATTCCCATGTCCTCTACTACACTCATGCCTAAGAGTAGTTCTTCATACTCTGTAGTGTTATTTGTATTATCAAATTGTAGCTTGTAGGAAAATGGGTACAACTCGTTGGAAGGAGAGTACAATAATACACCAGCTTCTGAGCCCACACTAGAATGACTACCATCAAATTCTATTTTCCAAATTTGATCTTCCTCTTCCTCCATGAGAAGTGGCAAGTTATCCTCTTTTTTTGATGTGAGGAAGTAGTTTCCTATCCCACAATCTTGAAAGAGAATGTTTGCTTTTGGATCATCAAACTTTCATACTGTGAACTTCATCTTTCTTACTGGTAGCAACTTCTTCATCTCGCATTTTACTGGCATAGTTGTAGATGACCAATCCATTTTTATCTCTCCACCCAAGTCTCTGCAGAAACACCTACTCAATAGCATACCAAAGGATGTTGGGATGTGTGCTACCAGTATGGTTAGGAGCACCTTCTTCTCTGGAAAATCAGCTAGTGCTACATGTGCATCTTTGATTCTTCCTACCAATGGCACTTGTTTGGATTCCGTAGAGTAGCAGGTTCCATTTACCGAGTCAAGGTGAGGCCTAGAGAATTTGCAACTTTGGCTGGCATCACATTGTCTGAGGCTTCGGAATCTATAATACAATTATTTAGCCGAAAGCCTTTAATGAGGAGTGACAGGTAGAAAGGTTCAACCTTGTTGGTTTTGGAGGCACTGAGGGATAGCATGCTTTGGTAAGGTGGTTTGGATGGTGTGGGCAGTAAGCATTTAGAACTAGGACTTGAGGATACAGGGTTACCACCATGAATTGCATTAATGAACCTGTCAAACTGGGCAGGGTGTGTTTGTAGGTATTCTATTTATGAGAGTTCGACTTTGGTTTTACTTGCATGTTCCACAAAGTCAAATGAGGTTATGGTGAGTAAGGAAGAGGTTCCAGAAATGGAGGAAGATTTACATGGTAGAGGATTTTCTACTTTGGGTGTTGAATTATCCTTTTCGAGTGTAGAAATTGGCTTGGAAGTGGGTGAGGGTGTAGCTTTTGATTGAACCTTAGATGTTTTTATACAAATAACATTTAAAGGAGAATTTTTCTTAGCAACTTTTGAGTGGGGAGAAGAATTAGATGACTTACTTAGCATATTAGTATGCTCCCTAACAACTACTGAGTCTGGTTTTTCTTTGGCCTAATCCATAGAAGGTGGTAATGGTGATCCTCTACTGATGATTTTATTTTGTGTGACCTCTGGGGGAGAATCTTCTTTATTCCTCTTATCCTTTACTACAACCGTTGAGGATGAATCACCTTTCATGGATTGTGCATGAGTGAAAACAACACATGAGAAACTTGGGGCTTCTTCATCATCCTCATCTTCATCATCAACGTACTCAATTAGGAATTGTGCATATCAACTTCCTCGACCTCAAGATATTTTTCATAGTCTTCCATATTTTCTTCTTCAGTTTCATCAATTTCCGCTTCCTCCTTCGGGTCTTTGGTGTCATAGATGGCATTGGCTGGTGGTGCTTCAAGAGCATGCTGACGAGGAGGTGGAGTAATCCTTGGCCTATCTAGATGGTTTGGTTTCCTTGAAGCATTCTGCATTGTCATCTAAGATAGTTGCTTCTTCAAGGTAACCAAGTCATTTTCCATTTTTCGGAATATCGGATCTATGGTGATAGAGTTTGAATTTTGACCGTTTTGATTTCCATTAGGGCCTTTCACCTTTCTGGAAAGGATTAGATCATCATTAGTTTCTATTGCATAGTCCTTGGCTTCCCTCAATTTTCTTGGTTGAGTTTTTCTGAGGAAGAAACCTACTTCTGATGGCAAAGCACTGATGAAAACCTCTTCAAATTATTTTCAAGAGGCACCACATCTTCAGGGATCCTTCTTATCACTCTATCATATCTTTCTACAAATTTTGTCATTGACTCAAAGGTTTCTTTCTTCATTTGTACCAATTGGACCAAAATATCGTGACAATCTTCTATGCTCTTAAACTTGGGTTTGAATGCACTTCTTATATCCTCCCAATAGGTGATGGAGCTTGGGGGTAGCATGTAGAACCATTTGGCATCTTTCTCTTGAAGTGACTCCACAAAGAGTTAGACTAACACATCTTCATCCTCAACACCCAACACACTGTAAGTACTGATAAATGTTGTTACATGCTCTTCACGGAGTTGAGAACCATACCCTCTAAATTTTGGGAAGTTTTTTCTTGAGCCTCTCAGTAGCTCATGGAGTGGTTTAGCAAGAGCCAGTGGACAGGTGTTTCCTCCCCATGGTAGATTAGGCCTACGGGCGTCACGATCACGTTCATGCTCATGATCATGATCCCCCATTCTATTTATGTTTCTAGCTTCTAACCTTGATAAGGTTGTGGCTTCTACTACTGCTCTTTTATCTGCCTCGGCTTGCAGTCTCTCAATTTCTTCGAGTTGAGCTCTTATTTCTTCTTCGGCTCTTGCCTCTCTTTCTCTAGCTTCTTCTTCAGTCTCCACATTAGTGAAATCTACAAGGTTCTAATTGATGTATGGAAATTCACATGGTCCAAAGGATTGGAAACACTCAGGTTCCAAACGTGATTGGTTTCTTGAAAAGGAATCCTCTGGATTCTGAGTAGCTCTTGTCTCCTTTAAAGTTCCTCAAAAATGGGATCAGTTTTTCCTCCTTGTCTCTGTTATCGGGTGTATCTTCTATCCACTAACTTGAAAATGAACGGACCAAAAATGGCATTTTTTACATGTGGCCTTACTTGAGTGTATCTGTTATCGGGTGTATCTTCTATGGCATTTTTTACACATGGCCTTACTTGAGTGGAGACAGAGTCGCGGGTCACTTTTATAATTTTACCTTTTTTCAATGCGGGCTCAAAAACATAAATTGCTCCGCCGGCCCACCTCCCTGCTTTGACTCTTTTGATGCAAGCTTAATATTTGACTTTTTCATTGGCATGGGCGAGGCTGCGGGTCACTTTTTAAGTTTAAGCCCCTTTAATGAAAACAAGGATCAAATTCTCAAATATCCCCGCCAACCCCCTTCCCCACTTTGACTTTCAATGCGGGCTCAACATTTGACTTTTTCCTTGGTGTGGGCGGGGCTTTGGGTCACTTTTTAACTTTAAGCCCCTTTAACTAAAACAAGGCTCAAATTCTCAAATCTCCTTGCCAACCCGCTTTCCCACTTTGAATTTCAATGTGGGCTTAACATTTGATTTTTTCCTTGGCGTGGTTGGAGATGCGGGTCATTTTTTAAATTTAAGCCCCTTTAATGAAAAAAAGGCTCAAATTCTCAAATCTCCCCGCCAGCCCACTTCCCCGCTTTGACTTTCAATGCTTGGTCAACATTTTACTTTTTTCTCATAGCATGATCAGGGCTGCGGGTCACTTTTTTAACTTTAATCCCCTTTAATGAATAAAAGGCTCAAATTCTCAAATCTCCCTATTGACCCTCTTCCCCACTTTAACTTTCAATACAGGCTCAACATTTGACTTTTTCCTCATATCATGATCGGGGTTGCGGGTCACTTTATGACTTTTAGCCCTTTTTACAAAAATGCCTCAAAACACAAAAAGGATCTGCCTTTCTGCATCCAATTAGATATGTCCACGTACCCATGGATAATTGGGGCAAAAATTTGATGGGGAAGAAAACACTCGTCATTCACGAGTGTGGAAAAATGCAAAGAAGAAGAAAATCCACCATTTTTCACCTGGTTTTCAAATTTCTTTCGCAAACCAAGGAATTGAAAACAATACAAGTTTTGATAATCCATGGCCATAGAAAGATTGACAATTTCATTCAAATGAGGACAACAATAAAATTTTCATGCATCTAGACAAGAAAATGGAAAATTTATCAAAATGTGTAGACTAGAGAGTTTAAACAACTTCAAAGCATGAATTTCTCCATCTTTTCAAACTTCCAACTTTACTTGAACACTTTTGGATGGCTTGAGCTCAAAAAATTTGAATTTGACTTAAAAATGAGGGGGGGATTTTGAGGGTGACAACAGAATTGTAGAAAGTACATTTTCTCTCTCTGTGTGTCTTACCAAACTTGCACAAAATAAAAATATACACATATTTCTTAAACAACATCTTACCCAGGAACATATGTTAGTGATCACATGATCCGATTGGTAGGTACTCCCCAGCTCATTTCCTCTATCAAGTCATCATCTCAGAGGAAATTCTGCCCCCGCCATAACATACTTGAAACCTCTCCTTTTAGATATCCTTCTTCGTAGGACACCTTCCTAACCAAAAAAAATCTATTCTAAATACACATAGTCAGTTCTAACTAGCATAAGCTAAACAAACATAAGACAATCACTGTTAGGATTGTGTTTTTTCTTAGCATTCTTTTTGACTTGTGTTTTTAGGTGTGAGACTACAACTCTCCATTTTTCTTCCTTACACACTCAACCATCATAGTTGGAGTATTCTACTGAGTGTGTCAAGGCCTCATCTCCTCATTCTCAAGTTTCTAAGTTTGATTCTTCACTTAATTTAATTCACAAAACCCACTTTCTTCATTTCTTTCTAATTTCACAGTCACCAACATCATTCTAGCTACCATCGCTGGTTCACATCTAACTGTCATCGGTTAAACCCTAACTGGAGCCAACTTATGGCTTTCTAGTTACTTTACCTGGAATATCCTTCATCACTCTTTCTGTTATGTTTCTGGCCCTCACGGCATCATCATATTTCTCCCCTGTTGATACCTATTATCATACATAGTTTCCCTGGTACACATCCAACATTCTTGTTTCATTCTTTGAGACTAGTTTTCTTCCATAGTGACCGGTATCAGTTTCAGTAACCGTCATCAGCTTTCCCTCAACCATCAACAGTCAACCAGACTGTCGTTGATTACCTATTTTTTATTTTCAAAATCTAGACATTGATCAGATTCACCTTCCAGACCCCATTATTCTTTGTTCCTATTTTTTTTGTGTCATCTACAGAATACAGTCTTACCAAGTTATCACTTGTTCACGTGGTGTTGACTCATAGCCAAAAAAATGCCCTCATATTCCACACTAGTTGTCAACCACTCCCACCTAATCCCTCATTGCCTTCCTTCCTGTCACCCATGGATCTAACCTTACCTACCACCATTGTTGCAAGTGATGACAAATTTTCATAACTCCTTGATCAGAATCTCACGGCCTTACAATTCTACCTTTCTCACTCTTTCACCCGAGACTCCTCAGGTCAATTGATATATAGCATGCATGTATCCATCTCTCCTACCCTTATTCTTGCTTTTGCATCAACCCCTAATAATGTGGCATTACCCTCACCTGCTTCACCCCTGGTAGTTTTGTAGCTAGGACCTATACCTGTCATGACCACTGCATCTGCAGTATCACTCATGCCTGTCGTATCTGTTGTCCCCGCATCAACCACCCAGACCATAGCCCAGTCTACACCCATTATCTCACAAATACCCATTACAACACAACCACTCATGGTGTCGGTGACCCCTACTCCATTCTAAAATCTTGGCCTTTCCATCCCACAAACACTACCCCCAATCACTACTAGAGTCATGACGACCATCCCACCTACATACACATACTATCAACAACCCCCTATCTCATCTATCACCCATTATGGATATGTTCCCTCTATGTCAGTCCCTTATTCTCAACCTCCCTATTCGTCATCACCATAAAATGGAATACCACCCACATCACAGGGTCAATACCAACCCCCTTATGCCACAAGAGGAGCCCTTCCACCACAACCTACCAATGACCTCATCAATTTAATGATGGAAAATATGTAGACACTAGAAGCATCGGTTTCCGGCTCATGTAATTTCCTCACCTATGATGAAATTTGTAACGATCCTATTCACCCATCCATTCCTATTCAACCATACCCCGTATATTGTGAAATGCCGAAATTCAACCACTTCAATAGCAAAGAAGACCCACAACAACATTTGTGGTCCTTTAAACATGGGTGTTACCTGATTTCCCACGATGACATTTTACTTTTGATGACTTTCCCTATGTCTCTAATAGGACCCACAATGAACTGGTACAGTGGCCTACCAAGACATTCCATCTACTCATTCAATCAACTAGCCTAGGCCTTCTTAGACCACTTCTCGATTAATATTGTCAAGAAGGTTACCATGACTGATCTTTATTCCACTTGACAGTATGATGACGAGTCTATTACTGACTTTGTTTCTCATTAGCACAGTTTAATTAATCAACTCACATTCCATCTACCTTAGACTGAGCGTATAGAGATATTTACTTAGGCTTGTGCTAGACACATCTCACCAACCCTGTAAGTGCAAACCTTTCACACTTTTTATGAGGCATTCACCATGGCATGGAAATTGGAAATTTGTGCTATCAAAGAAAAGAAGATTCAACTTCATAACAAGAACATTGCGTTCAAATAAAATGATGCTTCTTCATAGTCAAAACCCCAAAACAACTATTCAAACCCCAAAGGGTCTTCCAATTCCGTAATTCTCAAGGTTGGCCCCCCTCATCAATCAAACCCAGCCAAACCCCCTTCTAATCTCTCTCCTGTCCAAGCTTTCCAGTTCAGATGAGAACAATGAAAGTACACTTCCATAGGAGAATCTTATTCTTCTATTCTAGAAAATCTTGTTAAGGTCGGTGACATTATCCTTCCACCTATAAAACTACACACTGGTTTTGATCCTGAATGACCCATGCCCGCATGGTATAAGGAACATGACTTCTGTAACTATCATCGTGTCAAAGGTCATAGTGACAATAACTGCATCACCTTCAAGAATATCATCCAAGACATGTTAGACAATAGAGATCTAGTCTTGGATAGCCTAAATGTACCCGCTAACCAAAACCTGCATATATTCAATAAGACATTCCCTAATCATGCCCCATTTTCAAACCAAGTTGGTGACACCTCAAACAATGATAACAATGTTCGCGAGGTCCACGCTATTTTTGATGACATACTAGTTGCTTCCTAATTGTCCCATGTTCCTTCCATAGATGAAATATTATCCCACGTTCCCCTACCTATACCAGAACCTATTTCATCTACTCCTCTACCCATAGAGGAACCCCCTTCATTTTCTCCTTCACCCGTGGGAGAGCCTATAATCAGCATGCCGCCTTTGACCCCTCAACATTCTAAGAAGTTGTCAGTGGCATCTCTCCTACTCATAGAAAATACAGGTCCACCACCTTCTCTAACACAAGGAGAGTCCACTTCGGCTGGCCCATCCTCTCCTCTACCAATGGAGGATACTATAGAAGTACCACTACCTGTAGATGACCATTCACCATCAAACCTTCAAGATCTTGTTGATCTACTTTTGGCTCTCTTACCCACAAAGTCTGAGGCTAGCCATTTCCCTGTATCTCAAAAACATTTTATGGGGATTACCACTTGATCCACATCGGTCCCACTTACAACAGCACCATTTTCACACTTGGCCAATCACCTGGACTATGTCAATAGAGCCTTACTTTCGGGACACCTACTTCTTGTTTCAACACAAATGCAGTTGTCACTCGCTGACACCTCCACTATCTATCCAAAAGTGTTTCGAGTGACCAAACCAAACACAACCACAACTTTTGCAATACCTTCCATGGCACCACTCATGGCCTAACTCACACCTCTGCCCATAGCCCAAAATACATCTACACCCAAACCCACACCTATATCATCTCCCTTACCTAAACCTATCACTACCTTAGGGTTCATACCAACAACTAGCATTACTCACCCAACCATCAAATTAGATTTAGCCACATCTTCCAAAACTAACACCAAACTTAACCCAACCCCTAAAATGAAGATCCAATCTCCTATACCTCATACACCAAATTTTCCTACCATGTAATTATCGGCGTCACTCCTTCCTTCCATCCTAGGACCTCACCCCTCGACCCTAGCAAAGAAACCCCCATCCACCGATAAACCAAGAGTGCAGCAACTCATTCCCCTTCGTAGACCTCTAATATACCCAAGTGACCCACACAACTTCCGCCCTCACCCGTGACCTTCTTACCACCCATACCTCCACTACCATCAATAACTTCTTCACTACCCATTACACTTTCTTCCCTTTCACTCATGCCTCCTGCCTAACCCATACCACCTACCTCCATAGCACCTTAGTTACCCCCGTGGGTAACCTGCCCTCTTCCACCATTGGCTTTTCCCTCCACATCTCATACGCCCATATCACCTTTACCCAAAAGGATGCAACCTAAAGCTAAAAATCCTCTACCCTCCAATATGGTAGTTAAACCAACCAAAGTTTCCATCGCTAGTTCTTTTACCTTGCCCCTACCCAAGTAGATAAAACCAACACCTAAGCCACACCACACACCAAACTAGGGAACCAACCCATTCCCTCTCCTGTCAAGCCTCTTCCTCCACAATCAGCCATACATGTACCCAAACCCACATTCACCTCCCATTGTGATCCACTAGCGGGATCCTATGCCAAAATCTTAACCAATCTCCTCGAAACTTCCATCATCACATTACCACCTCTTAGACATTATGACCCACTCAAACCCAAACTAAAAGGGTTTGACGAAACCAAAATTTGTGCCTACCATCGTGTGCTAGGACATGATGTAGAGAACTATAAGGCTTTGAAAACCACTCTTATCTAGTTATGTCCTCCCAAAGAAAATTTTGACAATGATGATCTTCTTGATGAGGACCCCATTTTTCCTTCACCAATTTCCATAGATCTTCTCTTGTTACCTACTCAGCAACCAAAATCTCCACCCCCACAACTCTTTGATCCACCCCTAAGATTTGATATTCACATGGTTCATATAAGAGAGCTGGCTAAACCACCACAAAAATTCTAACACGCCCTAATCATTTCACAAGGATCATATCCACCACTAGGGTTTTGTCCCTCATACTGCTATACCTTCCATGACACACCCTCTTCATCCACCTCCCCTCAGATTAAAATGATCAACATTTCCACCCGTGCTCAGAAAGACAAGGGAAAGGAAAAAGCAACTAGCCAATCAACCAACCCTGTATCCAATATACCATTTGTACCCATACCCAAAGTCATCATTTGAGGTCCTACATATCCCATTTCCAACAGGGTCACACATCACACAATGCTAAAACAACTACACCAATCCCCCCTCAAAATTTCTTTATATGACCTCTTCCAAACCTCAGAGTCACATCATCAAGCCCTCATAGAGGTCCTTTAATCTATTAAAGTCTTACCAAATGACCCCACACTCATAGCCTTCATCATTACCCCTCACCACGTAGCCTCTCTCACTAGGTCTTTGCCTTTTTCTACACCTCCACCCACTTGCCAAGTGGCCACCCTCAGCTTTACAGATGAAGAGATCACTCCCTTCCAGTCTGACGACCCTTACCCCACTCTTTTCATCTTTGTCTTTATCAATATATTACGCATATGACGTCTTATGATCAATGATGGTGCTAGCATTAACATCATCTCCTCCCATGCATACGAAAAAATGCAGATACTTTCCAATTACATGCATGGTAACCCTGTTATGTTGCATTCCTTCAATGATTCCATGACCTCTACCCTAGGTACTGTTGTTCTCCATGTCTGTGTGGGCCCCCGCACTATCTCAAAACTTTTCTATGTTCTAGAAGGAGAGTTCCAATATAACTTACTACTTTTCTGACCTTGGATCCATGTTATGGGTTGTGTCCCTTTGACTTTACATTGATGCCTCAAATTTGAACACGAGGGACATAATTACACCATCCTTGCTGACCCGTCACTTGTCAAGACCTGTAACATGCTATATCAACCCAATGATGTGCTTGTACCAGTCAAGGCATCTGCCACCATCACCACTTCTCCTGCACCCATGAGTCCATCCACCAAAAATGCCACTAACTTCTATGGCATCTAACCTTGTTATCTCCACTGCAGCTATAGCCTCTACCACTGACACACTTGTTACCCCCCAACATCTAGTGAGCCATCTATACCTGGTACCCACATACCAACTACTGATCCCTTAGAAGGTGTTTTTTGATGCCTCACTCTTGGGGAATACTAGCTATACAATATCGATACCTTTCTCACCCCACAAGAGTATGGGAACCTCCGCTAACACCCCAGTTATGACATCTACATTGGTGAAGTTTTTCCTTATCGCCCTAACCCACCTTCACACTAATATAACGTATGGGGGAATTAATATGGCCACGTATAAACTCGAACATCCATCCCAAACCCAACCATTTTCATCCAACCTACACTCCCTCACTAACCACCGCTTCGCTCACACTGTTCCTCCACCGGTGCGCATGGAAAGGATTTGGCTTTGATTTTTTTGAACAAGGCTGCCATACTGTCATTTCCTGTACCTATTGTAAACACAATGACCGTAGTGGCATTGGTTTTGATTCTCCACCCTCCAAGAAGGTTCATATCGACCTTATCCAAGATGAGAAATATTCCCCCTCTCATTCACCCACAATTACCATCTTCACCCACGGAGTCCATTGATCTTGAATCTATTCCTCTTAATTTTTTTGTTTTCATACACACCATTTCCCTGGGACCACTGACCTATCAACGTGATGGTGAGGATCCCTCTTCTCTCCCAATCCTGTATCCTGACATGATCTATGACGATGTGCCTTCAATTAATGTCATTCAATGTCAGGACAATGAGTCCATCCTCACCTACCTTGGTGTAGAAGACTCTTATATTCATCGGTCGTTGCCCTCTAAGATGCAAACCATGTTGAATGAATTGACCTTTGAAATCAACATTAATACTTAGGATGACCCGCACATTCTAAACATCATCTAATCCTTAGACGATTTGGAACAAGAAGCCTTCACCTCTTTCCTTCAGGACCATAGCAATGCATTTGCCTGGTCCTATGCTGATATGCCTGATATTGACCCAAAAATCATGGTCCACAATATCATAACCATTCCTGATGTCAAACCCATCAAACAAAAGCTGTGGAAAATACATCCTCGCATTACTCTTCTAGTCAAAGAAGAGCTTTAACGCCTTCTCTCTGTTTCCTTCATTCTACCCATTGATTATCCTCAATGGGTTTCTAACGTCATTTCTGTAAAAAAAGTGACAGGAGGACTCTGCATTTACATGGATTTCTATGACCTCAACCTCACCTGTCCTAAAGATGATTTCCCACTACCAGGAATTGACCAACTAGTTGATCTCACTGCTGGAAATGAAATGTTATCGCTCATGGACAATTTTTTTGGGCTACAATCAAATATTACTAGCTCCCAAGGATCAACACAAGATTGCCTTCATCACCCCTTGGGTAAATTTCTACTATCGAGTCATGCCCTTTGGCCTCAAAAATTCTGGTGCTACATATCAGTGAGCCATGACTTACATCTTCCATGACATCATGCATCACATATTAGAATATTAAGTCGATGATCTTCTGACCAAATCTAAACATCAAACTAAGCACCTACGTGTCCTTAAAGTCATCTTCAACCATCTCATCAAGTGTTTGTGTGTGTATTTACGGTACTTTCCAGATAACTCCTAGGTTTCATCGTTTCTTTACATGGCATAGAAGTCAATCCTGCTAAAGTCAAGGATATTCTTGAAAAGCCACCACCCACTAATCTTTGGTCAACTTTGTAACATACAAGGAAAGTTGCAATCAATTTGTCATTTTATCTCACATCTTTCCAACCTTTGTCAACCATTCCATCATCTTCTCAAGAAAGACGTTTCATTCAAATGGGATGATGAATGCCATAAAGCCTTCGAAGTCATGAAACAATACCTCATTCAACCACCAGTGTTCATTCCTCCTAAGGATGACCAGCCCTTCTACCTATATATTTCCACCACTGACCATTCTTTAGGTGTCATGCTCACTCATCACAATTACCAACACTGAGAGCAAGCGGTTTATTACATAAGCCATACCCTTCTTGACTACGAAACTAGATATACCCATGCCGAAAAACTTTTCCTAGCCTTAGTTTTCATCGCCACCAAACTCTGTAATTACCTACTCAACCACAAAACCTTCATCATTACTAATACTGACCCATTACACTTTATGTCTACCAAACCTTATGAACATCAATGTTTCAAATGTTGGCTTATGCTTTTGGCCAACCTCAACCTCGAATTCATCCATCAAAATTCAATCAAGGGCCAGGCTATCGTCGACCAATTGGTCAATGCACCTATTTCCGAGAATCAACCCTCTAACTTTGACTTCCTAGACGAGTCTATAGCTACCCTTTCCTTGGACGAACCTGCTTACTAAATGACACTCTTCTTTGATGGCTCCAAGTGTCAGCGTGGAGGTGGGGCTGGATTTATCCTCATTCCACTTGATATTAAACCTATGCCTTTGTCTTTCAAACTCAATTTTGATTGTACAAACAATATTGTTGAATATGAAGCAATCATGTTGGGTCTCTAAGCTACTTATGCCTTAGATGTTAAGTCAATCAACATCTTTGGTGATTCTCAGTTGGTCATAAACCAATTAAACGGTATATACTAGTGTCGTAATGAGATACTTCAAAAGTATAAGCATCACGTAGACATACTTTTGACCACCTTTGACTATTACACACTTCAAACCACCCCACATTCTACCAATAAATTTTTGGATACCATGGCCTGCTTGGCTTCTCAAATACCTACTTCGCCCACTGACTCTAAAATAGTTGTCACCATACAAAGGCTTCAATCACCCTCTTATTTACCTTGTGAATTTTACTCCATTGGAACTATTGCCCCTAACCCACGTGACCTTTGGTATAATCAATATGCAGACTATCTTTCCCTTTCCATTCTACCCTTTGACCTCACTTGTAATGAACAACATGTCTTTCTTAAAAGTGTCTCCCATTTTATCATCATGGGTGGTCTTCTTTACAAAATTGGTTTTGATAGCATTCTCTTACGCTTCCTTACAAGCTCCATAATTATTTACACCATTAAGGAAGTCCATGATGGAATTTTTGGAGGTCACTTTAGTGGTCTCGTTGTCGCAAAATGCATTCTTCGCCTAGGCTATTACTGGCCAACCCTCAACCATGACTATTGTGATTATGACAAACATTGCATGAAATTCCAACAACATGAAAATCTCCATCACACACCAAGTCATGCCTTACATGTCACACAAGACCTTTGGCCTTTCTCTCAATGGGGTTTGGATTTTGTTGGGGAAATCAACCCCCATTCTTCCCAATGCCACTAATGGATCATAACCACTATTGAATACTACACTAAATGGGTAGAATCCATTTCCCTCATTTCTACCAAATCCGAAAAGATATGTGAATTCATCAACCATCACATCATTTGTCGTTTTGGTGTCCCTCACCGCATTATCACTGATAATGGAAAACAATTCAAAAACAAAACCCTACGCAAACTATGTGATGCTTTCGGCATCCAACTCAGTTTCTCATCACCTTATTACCTGCAAACCAATGGTCACGCCGAATCCACCAATAAAACCTTGAATAAAATTCATATGAAGGTAGTCAAAAATATTGGGAAAGATTGGCATACACACATTCCTTTCACCTTGTGGGCTTATCGCACTAGTATTCACACTTCAACTGCTGCCGACCCCCCTTTTATTTGGTCTATAGTACTGAGGCTATCTTACCTCTCGAAGTCCATATTCCATCTCTCTGAATCTCACTACAAGACATGCTCAATGATGATGAATTTCACCAGGATTGTTTGGCACAACTTGAATTATTAGATGAATGTTGTCTCAACGCTCTTGACCATATCCAAATCTACCAAAAATGTATCAAATGTGCCTATGAAAAATGTGTTCATGAAAGAACCTTTCAGGTTGGTGACCTCGTCCTGAAGGAAAATAAGAATGTAACAAAGTGGAGAAAAGTAAATGGGGTAAATTTGCTCCTAATTGGCTCAAACCCTATATCATTACCCATTCCTATGGATCAAGTGCTTACCATTTTTATTCACTCGAAGGTAAACCTAAACCTAAGCCCCTTAATGCCTTACATCTTTGACCATTATATTATTGATATCAAGTACCTATATCACTTTATGTTAGTTGATCGCTCATCCCTTGAGCATTTTTCACCTTCCATATTATCCATTTTGAGGATCCATGACTAAACAAGAATCATGTGATTACCCATTAACTTTTAGCCTCATCTTCAATATGAGTACCATGGCTCTACTCATAGCATGATTCTCATGGATAATTTTCATCTTCTTCATGATGGAATCCCATGGTCATTCGTCACTTGAAACCACATCTTCCACAGTTAATCTTTGTGTGCTACAGTCTTGTCTTCTAAATAAGAACATAATCATCCTCTATAGTCTTGTCTATGACTTAAACATCTAAAAACAAAAAGGGATATCACTCCTTCAGTCAAACTTCCAGCAAAAGATGACTCCCTCAAAAGGGACATCTCTTCTTTATATTCTACCACTATCAATAGACTGCTCCCTTAAAGGACAGCTATATACAGTCAATACAAAAATATAATAAATATTTAGAAGCTTCCTGCATTTATCATCTTCACAAATACTTCAAGGAGATAATATATTAATCCCATCTAGACTTCCCCCATCAATCAGTCTATTAAAAACAAACAAAGAAAGAAAAATATGAATTTTTTGTCATGGACTGGCCTATTCTTGATCCTAGGTTTCTTGCTAAGAATAACATCCTTTCATACACTAAGTTACGATAAACCACCCATTCTCACCTCATTTACCTTCTTATCCTAACTCCCTCTCTACTCAAGGGACTCACTACAACCGCGACATTTTCTGATCATGTGAATTTTTTTCACCCTTAAAATAGTCCATTATGTAAGGCCTGTAGGGTATTACGTTCATAAGCCCATCTGGGGTATGGTAGACTCAGTAGTGTTCTTATCAATTAGGTGGTTCTTTTGCCACCTCTTACCTTTATACCTTCTTCATCACCTATTTATTCTCCTGTAATATGACCATCTCATCGACACTTATATTTAAAACAACTCAACCATGCGTATGACCTACATTCACCCACACCTAACACCTATCAATCCATTCCTCTACTTCATCATAATCTTCCCTAGCTTATGGGAGAACTACATCGGCCCTGAGGTCCCTTTTTTGTTGGGACTATCTAGGAAGCACTCCGAGGGTATGGGGTCCTTGGAGGTTAGCTCGGCCACTCTCTACCCTAACCAATTCCCATTTTCCCTTTCCTATTCACATTCTACCCTAGTTAGTTTCCTTTCTATATCAATAACTAGAAAGTAAACCAAACAAGCAACAAATGCTACACATATTCACCATCATAACTCATACATTCATTTCATCATGTCTATAATTTCTTTACCATAAATCATACATTTTCCTACAAATAATCTTAACATGATCCACACCATCATTGGTTGCAAAAATTAATGAATGAATTAGAAACTCAATCCACGCCTATGACCTGACTCCATCTATGCCTAAACAGACCTGGATCAATCCATGCCTATGACCTGACTTCATCTATGCCTAAACAGACCTGGATCAATCCATGCCTATGACCTGACTCAATACATGCCTATGACCTAACTCTATCCATGCCTAAACAAACCTGACTCAATCCATGTCTATGACCTGACCCAATCCATGCCTATGACTTGAATCCATCTATGCCTACACAACCTTGACTCTATGAGGCCTAATCCACTTGATTTCGACCTATCTCTATATATCAATGTAAATTAAAAACATGTACACCATCCATACTATAACCACCATCATCTATAAATCAGATGGTCTGTATAAAAATACATGTGAACATATATCCCAATAATAATCACAATCATCTCAAATCACTCAGATACATCTTCAGCACACAGGCCAGTATATCATCAAAAATCTCAAAAACTCTCATGTACATCCTCACTCTCTTCGGCACGCAATCCAGTATATATAAAAAATACATAACTATACAAAAATTAGGTACATATGGCTATCAGACATCACCCTATTGGATATCCTCCATATCTGTCTCACATATCTCCTCCTCCTCCTCTACCCTAGTACAATGTCTAGCTAGCATCTCACCACCCATCATCAATCCTGGCTAGATCTCTGATGGTACCTCACTTGGGGATAGCCTCCATGAACTGGTGGCCTCACCCTGACCCTTTCTCAGAGCTTGATCACCCCATGTGATCTCTACACTGTTAGTACATGACCTGTTCCTCTCACTCGAGGTCTATTATGCTCTATACTCCCCATAAGATAGAAAATCTATCCCTGCAGACATCAAAATATCCTGATAATACTAGACCTCACCTAAGTCATCTCTCAACCTACCTATCGGTACTTTCTATGGTGGTTCCATCGGCCTCGGGTCCTGTACCTGTCTCTCAGGACCTTATCCCGCTAGTACCTATAAAGAGGGACCATGTCTTTGTGCCTGTGACTGTCCTATAGGGACCCTGTCCCGCTCCTGCCTATATTTAGGCCTAAAAGGACACAACTTGTGCCTGTGAAGAGGCCAAATAGCCCTGTAAACCTTTAATCTATGCCTATATGTTGGCCACCTATACCCCATCTCCATCTCCACCCTATGCCAGTTACATGTCCTTATGCTACTTAGGCCTGTAGAGTGGCCACCTATGCCTACAAAATAGTAACTTGTGCCTCTACGCCTGTCAGTTGCCCCTGCATTATACCCAACTATGTAATCAGGGTTGCCACCTACCCCTATAGGGCATCCCTCTGCACTGTAATGGTGGCTAAATCCAGCCACCCCAACCTTGGTGGTACTGCTCATAAATGTGCAGCCCACCACTGCTCGTATCTATCTGTAACCCTGACATCATCAATCCACTAGTCTCTCACCTGCTTCTTCTACACTTTCGGCACTATCAGCTATGGTAGAGGAAGAGGCCTCTCCACATCATCCCTCCTATACTGTGGGAAAGGTTCCAGTATATCCTGAAGCATCCCAAACTGCCATCTAACCCTGTCCATAGGTATCATCTCGTGCTCTCCTACATGTTTCCCCTCTATCCACCGGAGCAGTTGTAGCTCCTATAGCTCCTATGTCATCCTCCCATATGATGGAAAACCCACATAGGGCCTCCAAATGATGTCCATCCTGGAAAACCCCTCTATAAATCACCTGTAATATGCTACATCATGTGTAGCTCTAGTTTCTCGGTGCTCCCCAATCGCAGGCACCCATCGCCTGAAGCCCACTCGAACAAAACCCAACTTGAATGCATCATCCTGGGGCATACCAACTAGATGCACACATACAATGTTCTCATACACCTAGTAATGGATTAGGAAAGTACAACAAAGGCTAAACCTCTGTAGTCACCCATAAGCCCATAGCTCTCTGTACAATTGTACCAAGAATGTGAGCACCCATGCAAAATGGATCATGTCCTCCACCATGTCATGTAAAACCCCCATTAATGATAGTGGGAATATCCCACCCTCCACATCTAGCAATGAAAAGCAACAAACTACCTCCATCAGTAACACTATCAGCCTCATCTCCTCTAGATGGGCCCAGTACATATCTCCATAGCTCATACTGGTGCTATGGAACCTCATCTCCGATAGCCCCTCACCAAACACGGTCAGCATCAACTCCTCAGAGGCCTCTGAGGAGATAGAGTACACCTACGTCCCCACTATCGCTAGCCACAGGATCCTGTACACATCCTCCGGGGTGACTGTGATCTCACATGTCGGTAAATGGAAGGTATTTGTTGTTGAGTCCCATTTGTCGATGAGAGTGACCATCAAACTCAATTCCTGAACTACATGCTGGTAGCGTCTGACCCCAATTAGGACAACCTCTACAACATAGCACTAGTCATCAACTGTCGCACCCCCCATACCTCCACGAGCAAGGGAGGTACCCTATCTCTCATCTGTAGCTGGTCCCTGGATTGCATTCAACCAATCACACACATTATTAAAACTTGTTTTTACCCAACATTGACCTTCTTCCCTCCCCCCCACCCACTATCTATTTTACACACTTTACATATCCTTTCCCCTTACCCTTCCTAGACCTCTAGCCTTTTTACCCTAACCGGCACCGGTTACTCCTGACCGTCACCAGTCCACTATGTACCTCAGTATCAAACTAATTATAAGCTCAGGATACAAAAATTTATCATGGGATTAAATCCCATTATAGGTGGTGAAGTGGATGTTCATAGCCCAACCACTATAGAAGGGGCAGTTGAAAAAGCCATAAGGCAGGAATAGAAATTGAAAGCAATCTCTACCCATAAGGAGGAAATTAGAAAGAAAATTCCAAACTCTTCATTGTCTCTTGCACCTAAGAAGGGTCCATGGAAGAATTTTGGTATGAAAAATAAGTTTGTAACAAAAAATAACAAGAAAACACCAACGAATAAACCTGCTGCTAATGTACGAAATAACTTTGTCAAGAACAATATTAACGAACAGAAGTCCTATGGAGGTCAGAATGATAACTTTAAGGTTGGAAATAAATTTGAGCCTAAAAAGGGACCTATAGGAAGTTGTTACAATTTTGGCAAGGATCATTACATAAATCAATGTACTTTGAAGAAGGATAAGTGTAATCAGCAGCACAAGATACACACTACAGTAGCTAACAAATAGGCTGAAAATTAAGTCACACCCATAGAGGTTCCAGTTAAGTTATTTGGCATACCTGTAAGTATTATTTTTTATACTGGAGCTACTGAATGTTCTATTTCTACTAAATTAGCATCAAAATTAAAAAGAAAAGTTGAAAAAATGGATAAATCATGGGATGTACATTATGGGAATAATGTTGTCCACACAATCAGTATGTGGTTTTTTGGAGCAGTCCTTAACTTGCCTAGTTTTTCCACTGAGGTTGACCTTTATGTTGCTCCTTTAGGATCTTATGATGTAATCATAGGTGTTAATTAGCTATCTAAGCATAAGGTAAAGGTTGATTGTTTTGAAAAAAATATTAGTTGTTTGGATTATCTGTAGAAAATAGCAGACATTCAGGGTGTAAAACGTGAGATTTCAGTTAGGAAATTGTCAGTTATGCAACTTAAAAAGGCTAAAAACAAAGGTTGCACCTTATATCGAGTAAAAATTTCTGAAACAATAGAAGAAAGTAGTGACTTCATGGAAAGATATCCATTGTTACGAAACTTCAGTGATGTGTTTTCGGAAGAGTTACCAGGTCTTCCACCCAAACAGGAATTTAACTTCACTATTGAGATCAAACCAGGTACCAAACCTATTTCCAAGGCACCTTATTGGATGACTACCATTGAATTGGTAGAGCTTAAGGCACAGTTGTAAGAAATTTTGTCTAAGGGTTTAATAAGACCAAGTGTCTCACCTTGGGGAGCATCGGTAATCTTTGTGAAAACGAAAGATGGAACACTTAGATTGTGCATCGATTATAGGATGTTAAAAAAAAGAAACAATTAAGAGCAGATATCCACTTCCTAGAATTGATGATCTATTTGATCAAATGCATGGTGCATCAGTATATTCCAAAATAGATCTTTGATCTGGATATCATCAGTTAAGAATAAAGGATGAAGACATTCATAAAACAACTTTTATAACCAGGTATGGGCATTATGAATTCATAGTTTTGCCTTTTGGATTAATGAATACACCTTCCGCTTTTATGAATTTGATGAATAATATTTTTCAGGAATACTTGGAAAAATTTGTGCTTGTATTTTTGGACGATATTCTCATATACTCTAAAAGCATTGAAGAACACCATGAGAATTTAAAGATAGTTTTGCAAATCTTGAGAAAGATACGGTTGTATGGTAAGTTGTCTAATATTTTTTTTCTATGACACGGAAGTGCACTATTTGGGTCATGTTATAAGAAAGAAAATAATAGCAGTAGATCCCTCCAAGATTGTAGCTATAACTGAGTGGCATGCACCAAAGAATCTACATTAATTTAGAAGCTTCATGGATCTTGTTGGTTACTATAAGAATTTTGTTAAAGACTTTTCTAAAGCTGTTACACCAATAACTTCATTGCAGAAAAAGGATAAGAAATTTATATGGAATGAAAAATGTGAATCTGCATTTTAGACTCTGAAGGATCAGTTAACATTAGCACCTATTTTGGTTGTACCTGATCCTAATGGAGACTTTATTGTTGTAACAGATGCATCTGGGGAAGGACTCGGAGGTATTCTATTGCAAAATGATCATTTCATAGCTTATGAAAGTAGGAAACTCAAGTTACATGAACTGAATTATGCTCCACATGACCTAGAGCTTGTTGTCATTGTTCATGCACTTCAATTATGGAGGAATTATCTTCTTGGTAATCCTTTTGAACTAAAAATTGATCATCTTGGTTTGAAGATATTTTTACTCAGCCAAATCTAAATGCAAGACAACAAAGATGGTTAGAATTTCTATCTCAGTATAATTTTGACATAAGTTTTATTAAAGGCAAAGAAACTAGAGTAGCAAATGCTCTAAGTAGTAGGAAGCACATTCTGCTCTTATAACATTGAGAACTCAGTTTAAAGATGAGGTAAAAAGTGTTATGGAATCTAATTCTTATTTTCAGCAAGTAAAGAGAGCACTTGTTGTAGATCTAAATGATGGGAGATATAAAGGTATTCACTTTGACAATGAAGGAATCTTGTGGTTTGAAAACAAGGGAAAAAAAACCTTTGTCAAATGATTTAAGAAAGAAATTATTAGCTGAATTTCACAATTCACCTTTTTCGAGACAACCTAGTATTACAAAGATGTTTGCTGATATAAAATAGTAATATTTCTGGAAAGGGATGAAAAAGGATGTGATTGAGTTTGTGGCACACTATTTAGAATGTCAACTTGTTAAAGTTGAGCATTTGCATCCAGCTGGTTTATTGTATCCTCACAGCATACCATAGTATAAATGAAAAGGGATAAGCATGGATTTTGTACAAGGGTTTCCTATGTCAAGATAATAAACATGATGTTATTCTTTTGGTTGTTGATAAACTAACAAAGGTAGGTCATTTTATTGTTGGTAATCTTAAGGATGATTCACCTATTTTAGCAAAGAGATTCGTGCATTAAATTTTCAAATTACAAGGAGTATTTGAATTGATCATATCAGATAGAGATCCAAGAATGACGTTAAGATTTTAGTAAACACTTAATGTAGCCCTAGGGACTAAGTTGAATTTCAGTTATGTATATCATCTGGAAATGGATGGAAAGACTGAAAGATTCAATAAAGTTTTAGAGGACATGTTAAGAATGTATTGCATGGATTAGCAATATAAATGGTAAGAGTACCTTCCATTAGTTGATTTTTCTTATAATAACACATATCATGCCTCTCTTGAAATGGCACCTTTCGAAGCATTATATAGAAGGAAATGCAGAACCCATGCTAGTTGGGATAGAATTGAGGATAAAGAGGTAATTAGACTTGAAATCCTTACGGAGATGGAATAACAAGTTAAAATAATTTGTAAACACTTGAAAGAAGATGTAGATAGGCAAAATATTTATGCTAACTTAAAGTGGGTTGAAAAGAAATTTGAACTTGGTGAGAAGTTCTTTCTTCAGGTTAAATCGAAAAAGAGTTCTTTAACTTTTGGTAAACCTACCAAGTTATCACCTCATTATGTGGTACCCTTTGAAATTGTTGAAGTAATCAACCCTTTAGCTTATTGTTTAGCTTTACCTCCTGCTTTATCATGAATGCATGATGTTTTCTATATTTATGTTCTTAACAAATACGTTTCAGATTTATCACATGTGTTAAATTGTAATTCTTTGCAGGTCTAATACCCAGGAATAATCATGGTTAAACCCATTCAAGTGTTGGAAACTCACCAGTTGCACTTAAGAAATCGTGAAATAAGCCAATATAAGGTCCAGTGGGATCAGTTTAATGAAGAAAGTGCCACCTAGGAAAATCTTAAAGATATGAAAACTACTTTTCCGTACTTGTTTGAAAATAATTGATTCTGTTGACTGATAAAATTTTAATATTTTATTTATGATATGTCAATAAATCTTCCAGTCTTGGGCAGACATTACATTATCTAAAAATGGATAGCTACTTTAATGCTGATTTTGGGAAATTAGAAACCCAGTTTGTTATTAACATAAGAATGCGAGTATAATAATTTGATTTTTCCTTGATGAAAATTATATGATTAAGTTAATCATCGAGACGATGAATCTTTTTAGGAGGGAAGTATGTAACATCATTGTCTAAACTATTACTTTGATTACTTTCCCTTTTGATATTGCAAACGTAGACATATGATTTGTCTTAGGAAGGTGTATTCTTTTGACTGTTGGAAATCATGTTTGCAATAGATAAATTATTATTGTATAGAGATTCATTTTGTTTTGATTATGTTTACTTGAAAATTAATTCATTCTTCTCTATGTTTTAAAAGGTTTTGAACCTGTATTGTTGTTTTCATACTTAGCATATATTAACAGCAAAACCTTGGATCAATTCCATTGATCCAAGGTATGGTTCAGTTATTCTTACCTGATCATCTTGATAACCTGGCGTTCTAAAATATAAGGTAATGTGGACTGAGTCTTGTTTTGGTTATAATTTTGAGGACCCTTCTTTTGGTGTCCTTATTTTGCATCTTGCTGCAATCGATAAGCTTGGAACTTCTTGATAAATATTTTTAAGACGTTGAATGGCGTAATAAGGACAAGGGCCTATTCCGGGACTATTAAGGTGGATACCTTAACCATAGTTGGAATGTTCTATCCTATGTGGATTTTAAGCTAAGCTAATAAGGGCCTACCTATTACTAAATTACTTAAGTGACACCCTAACCTAAGTTGTTATGTTTAAGGTTATGGATTTGAAATAACCTAAGGAAAATAATGTGTACCTAGGATTGTGGTTGAATCCTAACCTAATGAAAATATAACCCAAACTAATACTAAACTAAGGGGTGCCTAAGGGTTGCATGGAAAGTGGTGAGTCGGTGGTGATGGTTTCTAAGTCATTTAAGAGATTTGATTTTGAATTTAATAAGCTCTGAATAGCCAGTTTAAGCTCTAAATTTAAATAGGATGCTTAGCTAACATCATCTCTAAAATTAAAAATGCATGCAAAGTTTGAAATGGATCTTGCCAAATTCAGATAGTGATGGTGTAGAGAATTAGGTAGAAGAGTTGGTTGTCCTTGCATTAATGAGCCTCGGTCATGGCGAAGAAACCGCCTTGAAATACATGCAAGTGGATTTTGGAGGGGTTGTTTGGTCATTTTCTCTTTGTGATTTTTTCTCTACATAGAGGCTTTGGGTTCTTAAAACCAGCAGTTCTATTTCCAATCCTTTGTTATTTTTGCCACCTCTGAGCTATTTTTGATCAAGTGGAAGTATAAGAGGCAATAGGAAGTTTAGAATTGTTAACGTCGCTTTGAAAAAGGAAAATATCATGGGATGATCGGCTGGAAATCTTCTGCAAATCGATAGAAGCTCTATCAGGCATGATAGGATCCACCCATTAAGTTTTTCTACTTTTTACCAAACGTCTTTATTAAAAGAACTCTACTCTTGGAAAGAAATCAGTTTTTATATATGATGTGTATTTTGATTTATGCTTGTATTTTTTGTCACTGTTTATACCTGCCTGGTTACTACTTGATGATACATGATTTGGGTTTATTCCTTTTTTGGAAGAATGAAAAAATTTGGATTTAACCATTGTGCGAACTGAATGTTGTCGAATCTAGTATACTTCTGTGGACTATTAAAAATGGTTAGAGCAATGCATTGTTTGATAAAAAATATTTGAGTTAAACTTGTTTTCCTTTGTTGGAAGATTGTAAAATGAGTGACATCTTTTGTAGTTATTCGAAGTTGTTTTCGATTCTTGTTACTCATGTTTGATCCTTACTAATATGGTTATTAGGAATATTACTTTTGTGGATTCAATCTTGTTGGAAATAACAGTAACCAAGTCTTACTTTTTCTGAGCTTGATATGATTTGATTGAGTGAAATTATGTTGGTCTACTATGAATTAGTTAATGGATGTTAATGCTAAGAAAGGCTACATTTTGGTTTGTTCTCCTCTGGTTGATATTCCAAGCAGGCATGTTTAGCTCCTACTTGCATTTATATAATGATGTTTTCATTTTCTCACCTTATGTTGGAAAAGAATTGTTAAATACCCAACTGGTCTTAGGGTCTGAACGAACTCCCTCAATATAAATCTGACTAGAAGTAAAGTTTTTAAGTTCTGTTGTCACCATTGTGGAAAGAATTACTGATTATTTTCTAATTCCTTGTAGAGGTAAGGTTTTGTGCTTCAGGAGTTACCCTTATCGATTCATCTGGTTGGATTTATTGGTTTCTTGCACTCTAATTGACGTTTTTATGATACTGAAGAGATGGGATATCTAAGTTGAACTATTGATTAGATCATTCTTATCTACCCTAGGGAATTGGGAAGGGACGTTATATTTTTCTCTTCTCTTTTGGACTTGACTTCGAGCATGTGGTTGGAGTCTTGTCACTTTTTTTGTTTATCCTTGAGATTGGTTTAGAGTCTAGAACTCTCTTCCCAAACTCATGTGATGTTATTTGATTTATGTGAAGAAGGGAGTCTAGGGTAACTTGAAGGTAAGTTGGGACAGTCAAACTTGCATTCAATATATTTGTTTTTATGTATTGTCTTTTGAAAATAAATCCAAATCTCATAGGGGTGTTTTACTCCATCGATGTTCTCTTTCTCTCTCTGATTGGAAAATAAGAACACTTCTCAGTGGATGCTATTAACATTGGAATGAATTTAATATTTAGGTATTGTTTTTGTTGCCTTGAAAACTTGTAATAACTAAAGGTATTTGTTTAATCAATTCTAGTGATAGCCTCTATAGTACTGAGACTATTCTCATTATTTGATGGGAAACTTTCTTTTCGGTTCCTGGCTTGTTAGTTTCTGTCATATATCTATATACATCAATTCAATTTCGATTATGATTTTTTTGTTGCAATGATTGTTGAAATTGGATGATGCTCGGTACGGATCTATTTCAGTTCTCTTTGAATTTCGACTATGTTTCTCCTTTTGAAGGATGGAATGATGAGACTATGTCTCTTCCTTGTTGTTGACATCCTTTCCTCTCTTTTTTGAGTTAAGGAATTCATTATTGTTTTCTTTGAAATATGAAGGGAATTATATGCTTCTCTCTCTCTTCTCTGAGTTTTGGAATGAAATGTTGTTATCTTCGAACTATGAGGGAAGTTCTAAGTTGTTTCTCTCTCTTTGTTCATCTTTTTCCTCAAATGTATTATTCATGTTTAAGAATCTGACCTGTTCAATTGTATTATTTAATGGGATTGCAGAGTGAGTGGTTAGGAGATAATTCTTTACTTCTTATATTTGACTTGTGTTGATTGGAATCTATTTTTGGTAATGTATGACCAATGTGTGGTGCAAATAAATGAATGATACATACCCTATTTCTAACCCATTGAGGCTTAACCTAAAACTTAGGATTTATCTTGGGCTTTAGATTAGGGTGTAGTGCCTTAAATAGGAATCTCTTAATTTAAGATGTTGATGGCTCATCCTAAAATCTTTCTTGAAGTTTGAATTAGCTTGTTTGTAGGTTTTTTATGATGGAACATGTTAATGTTGAGTATGATGGATCCTTGCTTCTTAGAATAACTCTATTCTTTGGGAGATAATAGAGTAAGTGGATTTCTTAGGAATTGTTATCCAGATATCTCTCCTAGTGATTTGGATAACTTGAATACATATTTTGGCCCTAAGTTATTCATTGCATAATTTCGCATGCTCAAAATCACTTGGCACATTCCCTAGGTCACAATTTACCTGTGAACCCCTTTCCTTTTCTCCTTCCACTTCTCCCTTGTGCCCACCTTCCACACATTCAAATTCTTCCTAATCAATTTTTTCCCTTTCTGTGCACCTTGCACTTACTACTAAGTCTTTATCCCTTCATGTGTCATGCCCATTACCTTGTAATAGTATTGCCTTAACCATACATTCTTTTCTCACTAGTTTTCATCATTTCCCTGCATGCATTGCGCGCGCCCCTCTTTACCTTCCCCTATTTTCTCTGTGCACCCTTTCCTCATGCCCTTCTGTGCTAGGTCATCTTTTGAAATACTTTAGTGTGTTGTGCGTAACCATTCAAAGCACACTAATAGGGCACCAAGTCCTTGTAACCAATCAACAAGTGAAACGTAGTAGAAACTAAAAATAGTTGTACAGTTGGCCATCATTTCATCAAATCCATGTGCGTCATGTGTTTTACATGCGCCAATGACTTTGATATCGTTTGACAACTGTATCTTCTACTACAGATCTCATATCATCATGCACCTTGACTTGTTAGAGAGCTGTTGACATCAGCTATAGTTCTAGAAATTCAAAATTCAAATTTTGGTGGATCTAGAAGGTGAGAAATGGGAAAACATCTTTCTAAACATTAATGAGCAGA
The DNA here is from genome assembly GCA_019776745.2 of Taxus chinensis. Taxonomy (NCBI): domain Eukaryota; kingdom Viridiplantae; phylum Streptophyta; class Pinopsida; order Cupressales; family Taxaceae; genus Taxus; species Taxus chinensis. Next base: position 883,739,392 of record CM034150.1, read on the forward strand.
TCTGATTTCTCCAACCACCTGATTTGATATGATCTGCCCTCTCTACAAATTTCCAAGCAGATTTACAGGCATTAAATGCTTCTTGTTGGTGGTTGTGTTTCAAATTTAGGTTTTCCCTCCTTCTTCCCTTCTTCTTCCATGGATTCATCTATAAATGTAAGAGTAAGGATGATTTATTATGTTGGACACTTTGGATCTTTATGCATTTTGCTAAGGACTCCATATTTTATGTATTTTGAGTTACAAACCTCTATGTTTGGCTCTTGCATGTGGATATCGGCCTCCTTCATCATTGTAATAGCTATGTGCATTTTTGGAAGTAATAGAAGCATCATTTTGTGAGTATTCTTTGTCCTAACGTGTTTTTATTTCTTTCTTATTGCCTTTCCTCTTACATTGTATGTTCATTGTACCACTTCACATCCCTTGCAGTTCCTATATTTTTTTGGGTTCCATGAGAATGATCCAATAAACACATGTTTCAGCTGTGATACTCATGACTAGCCTCGTTTCACGTGCATTTCCCCTTTCATTCTTACTCAGTAAAGATAGTTTTTGATTCATCTCTTTCTGGTGTTATCTCCCTTTTAGTGTATTTTATTTTCATGTTATCCATTCCTTTTCTTTGGTCCCTTGGAATTTATTATCTTAGTTTCCCCTTTTAGCACTAGGAGTAGCAGTAGTAGTAGAAATAGATAGAGGAACTGACCTTATTCAAAGATCCGTTTCAAGCACGCAAGGTCCCACAAGTTGGAGACAATTTCATTTTGATCTCAAATAGATCAGATCTTCTGAGATCCAATATGTAGAGTGAACATTTGAGAGACCAAAATTTTCTAGCACACCTCGATGGGACGAGACAATGAAAGATTAAATTTCATATCTGTTAGGTTCTGGTGTGTGGACTTAGTATTTCAGCCTTTAGAGGTTCATTTCAAACACATCTAGGTGAATCCCAACATTTCTAAGATCTTCTATTTTCAGAAGTCTTGAGAACCTTTCATGAGAAGAGTGCATATAAGAAGAAGTGTAATAGCTATATATTATTTTCGAGTACCTCCAACTATCCCTAAGAAGAGTCCATTCTAGAAATTTTGTGCACACATCTCCATTTCCAGCACATTGCCTGCATCCATTCAACTCCTTCTCAAAATAGATAGCCTGCATGTGCCCTATGATGGCGCATCAACCATCTCCTCCATTGAGAAAATTTTCCAACTTCACTGGAGGAATTCCCTTATTGTTGGCTGGGAAAAATTACATGCCAAATGGACATGCTCAAAAGTATTCCATAATTCACTGTTGAGAATCAAGTTACCCCTCAGGACCATATCTAGGATGTAGAAAACATGTGTTCATTTTATTTGATCACACATGATGATGTAGTCAGTTAGGCTACTTGTAACCTCTTTGAAAGGTAAAGCACTTCAATGGTACCAAGGATTGAGACTTAGATCTATTACCACATGGGATGAGCTAGGAACAACTCTTTATAACTACTTTGAAGATAATTCAGATCACCTATCATTAGTGGATCAACTGACAACAATAAGGAGGGCACCCAATAAGCAGATGACTGATTTTAACATCAAATTTCAGAAGACTTAGGACATAATCCCTCTTGTGGTAAGACCTACAACCCAACATGCTTTCCTTTATTATCTAAAGGCACTCAATAGTGATATTTCAGTTATGATCCAATCTATAGGAGGTAAGACCTTAACAACTACTTATAGTATTACAATAAGGGCAGAAAATAGTCTTATTCAGGTAGGGAAAGCTAGCTCCTAGACCGCCTATGCCTGTGTTCCTCAGAAGATGTCACAAGCGCCCCAGCCTTCTGTGACCCCTATTCTTGTTCCTTAGCAAAGTTTGCAACCATTTTACATCAAAATCCTATTCTCCATTGCACAGCAAAGAGGAGGATGAAGAATTAAAGTCTCTTGATCATAAATTTATCAAACAAATGTCATATCATTAGAAAAGCAACAGGTGACAAGTCTATAGAGGCAATTCTAATCAAGCGCATATCTAGAGGTAATCAGGCTTAGCAAAATCCATATGGAAACCAAAGATATGTGCCCAGTCAGACAAAATGATATATGTCATGCTAATACATATCTACACTTGTAAGTTCATTCCTCCCGTTCACCTTCTCTACCAATACTTAGTACAAGTTGGGCGCTTGTTCCAGTTTAGAAAAAATTGGCATAAGATTCAGAATAGTGCTTCCCTTACAACATGCCTTGATATTCAATATCCTTGTGTTAATATCCTCACGCATGCACAAGCCTACATGATCTAGAATGTTTCAACTTGCGAGCCCTTCAACAAGTGCCTCTAAAATAGATAAACCAAGGAAGACTAGAAGTATCCTCTAGAAGTACCAATTTGATATTCTTTGGCAATTGAGGACTTATGTGTGCAATCAACCAAGCTAGTAGAATGATACAAATAGACCATGTGCCCAAGTTACGGACAACACAAGATATATAAGAAGAGAATATTGGATTTAGGCACGTGCGGTTCACACTCCTAGAAACACATAGACGGACCCTCAGAATTATAAAGATACCTCTTGTAGCACTAAGTGCTCAAATCCCTATGTAGGTAAGCTTCACATCAAAGCTTCGTCTACAGCATCACGTGCCCCACGCTTTGGTAGGTCAATCCTCTGTTGTAGCTAAAAGTCAGGCTTCATGCCTATCCTTTGAAGTAGGGATCAAGATCCCCTAATTCAGCTAAGCTCTTGGGCCTTCCATTTAGCATTATTGACCAAATGAATAGAACAAACATAAGCATCACAATGTGGGATGCCCTCACCATTCCATCTCAATGGGATCTATTGCATGAAGCTCTGGCACAACTCCTGCATGTTGATTCAATCCATGCAGAAGCCATGCACTTCTGTCAAAATCTGCCAAGATGAAGACGAAACAAGTAAGTAAAGTTATTAAAACACAACCCTGTCTATATGTCCTTGACTATAGGTAAACACCTAGTGCATAACTGCATGATTGACTCAGGCACTAGTACTTCTATTATTCCCAAGAAGATAGCTCATGTTCTTAGGTCTTAAGTATAGCCCCTTTGTCTAAAGGAGTCTTGCCACTCGAAGACTCAATTGTGAATACTTTAGGAGTCCTTAAGGATCCTGAGTTAAACCTTCATGTATGTCCAAGTTTAACAATTACTCAAGATATGTCAATCATTGACTTACCTCCATTTGTTTTCCCTATGTCTATCAAGAGAATTTCACTGCTCATATTGGGTGGTTACTTATCTTTTGATTGGTCTCATATCTTACTCAAGAAAAGGTATGGTACCCAGTTTACGATAGAAGATGAAGCCAATATTTTCCTCTCCAGTGTAGAGCCATATGTCCTCATCCCCTCTCCAAGGTAATTGCCTAATCCAAGAATAAGCAAGTTTGAATTCCTGAACGAGAAGCCTCTTTCACCCTCTGTTGCCAGACCTAGTACTTGATGAATGGGCTGGAAATACACCATAAACTTGATCCATATGCTGAATAAATTGGAAGCTTATGAAACTAGGCTTGGTACTTGCTACATTCATAGAAGAAGAATCTATGTTTTTCCATGTGCGCTTAAGAAATACCAAGTTTAACCTGGCCTATGGAAGTTATAATTTGATGGTTCCAGAAGTAGAAATGGCATGGGAGAAGGAGTTGTTCTCATTTCTCACTAAGGATTAGAAATTATTCTTCATGCATAAGTTTTAGTTTGAATGCTCCAAAAATGTAGCAGAATATGAGGTGCTTGTTGCATTGGTTTACTGATTGCTGAAAAGAAGGAAGATTGAGGTGCTACAAATATTTAGGGATATAGATTTGGTCATCCATCAGGTTACCAATAAGTTCCAAACAAAGAATAATCTTCTTAAACCTTATAAGATATAGATTTTGGGACCTCCTTGAGATCTTTGATGCTCTAAACCTACAGATGGTGCCTGTGTAAAATGAATAAGGAAGCTGATCAAATGGCTACTCTTAGTTTGCATAGTTCTCTCCTTGCCAAGGACTTTGTCAGAGAAGAAACATTTCAACACATTAATATGGTAATCAGACCATCCATTCCAGGCAAAAACACCAGCTAGCAAGTGTTTCACCAGTGACGCGTATATCATCTAGTTCATCCATAATGAAGTTGAGTTCTCATCAAGCATGCAAGCTGACATGCGTGACATCTACAGTGACCAAGTGATACAACCTGAAAGACAAAAAATTTTCCTAAAGGGATGATAACCTTAGAGAAAATGTTTATCCCTAATGATGAGTTTTAGGGTAAACAAAAATATATAAGTGCTATGTACATAAGATTGACTGCTCCTCATTTACTATTGTGTGCGTAGAAAGGAATTTACTTCTTAGCAAGTCTTGTGTGCATGATGAAGAGGTAGACGCACCTTCATATCTATGTGTTAAAAATACAATGATATCTTCTCATGGGAGTATGAAGACCTCAAAGGTTTTGAATCCAAGTGTTTCTCAACACTCCATTGACCTTGATCCTGGTATCAATCCCATTAAAGAGAAGCTGCAGCTAGTCAATCCAATGATAGAGCCCCTCATGAGAAAGGAGTTATCTAAAACTCATTGAGGAAAAATATTATTTTTCCCTATAAAATAATATACTTGGGTTACATGAATTTAGTTCATAGTGTGCAAAAAGAATTGTTAAATCAGACTCTGTATTGATTATCAGATATTTGAATAAGTCATCTCTAAAGGATCATTATCCTTTGCCTTAAATGGAGCATATTTTGCATAATATGTAGCTAGTGCGTAAACATTCTCAATGTTAGATGGGTATTCATGTTTCAATCAGATCCTGGCCAAGGAAGAGGATCAATTCAAAATGGTATTTACAACCAGATGGGGAACATATGCATATCAAAAAATGCCCTTTGGTATATCAAACGCAGGTCGCAACATTTCAGTGTGTCTATGGATATTGCCTTCAACGGTTACATTAATGAGTTAATCTTGGTTTACCTTGATAACATAACGAGAAATTATTAATGAGTTAAGTAGCGTGGGGATCATATGACGCACTTGGAGAAAGGTATTTGAGAGATGCAGAAAAAGTATGGGGTGTCTCTTCACCCTAGGAAGTGCAATTTTGTAGAGGCACATGGAAAGCTTTTGTGCCATCTGGTTTTAAAGGATGGTATCACAATTGATCCTAAGTGCATTTCAGCCATCCAAGCTTTTTCCCTACCAGTGCAAAAAAAGGCCTTAAATTCATTCCTTCGTAAGATCAATTTTTAAAGGCATTTTATCCCTAAATTTGCAAGACTGGTTCAACCCATCACCTTGATGCTCAAGAAGGACATAACTTTCAAATGGATAGCAGAAGGAAGAGAAAGCTTTAACAAAATAAAGAAATAAATTGCTTGCATGCCAACACTCATCAACCTGGATTATTCCAAGGATTTCATCCTTTATGTTTATGGCACTGATACTAGTATTGTTGTTATCCTAACACAAGAAATTGAACAAGAGTTGGAAAAAACTAGTGGATTTCTTCAGCCAAACATTGAAGGATTACGAATTAAGATACAGTCACATGGAGAAGTAGGTTTTTGTCATCATATGAGTTCTCAAGAAATTAAAAAGTATGCTCCCTAAAAATAATATCAAGGTGTTATTATCCCCACTCTTCGATCAAAGACTTCATCATGGGAGCAGAAATCATTGAAAAAGAGAGCACAAGTGTGTGTGACCAAAATCATGGAATACGATGTGACTATCAAGGCCAAAAAAATTGGTAAGAGATTGTGCGCACTCTGCAAGTAGATTGTTGAGGATGCACAAAGTGAACCTGAAGCTTCATTATTTCTAGATGAAGACCTTCCATATGTAGAACTTGAACAGAATATAGACCCTGGTGTGCATGGTTGGATGAAGGAAATATCACATTCCTTTCCGAGGGTGCATACCCTCCCATTTTAAATAAAAGTAAGAGAAGACATCATGAGGTTGCAATCATGAGGGTGTTTACAATCTGTCCCCTTATGTGTTGATTGATGGACTTCTCTTCAAAAAGGAATCTTGATGGTGTATTGTTAAGATGTATCAACGTGTTGTGTGCAGACTGAAAAATTGTTAGTAGAATTTCACAATGGATTCTATCTTACCAACAGTTCTCTACCAAGACTACAGCAATGAAGATCATAAAAAATGGCAGGTATCTTTTGGCCTACCCTGTTGGTAGATGCACATAGGTGGGGCCACAAATACAAGGAATACCTTTCTTTGCAAACCCCCCCAAATAACAATACTGGCAACACTTTCCCCTTCTGAACCAAGTCCCCAATAGTCTACAAATGGATCAGCCTTTTGCGTAATGGGGGTCTTGACTTCATAGGACATGATCAATAGGCTATCCTTCAAGTGCTGGACATAAATGAGTGTTGACAGCTACAGATTACTTCACCAGATGGACAGAAGCTTCCACACTCAAGGAATCAACCAAGGTATTCATCCTTGACTTTCTCGAAGGTATAGTTACAAGGTTTCGTGTTCCTCTAACCATTATCTTTGATAATGCACAGGCCTTCCTAGGTACTTAAAATCACTGATTGGGCTCTAAATCTAGGCCATTTACCTAAAGAATTCTTCCAACTATTACCCCTAGGGCAATGGTCTAGTAGAAATAAATAAAACAAGAACCTAATCAGAATCATGAAGTGCACATTGAACATTAGCCAAAGATAGTGGCATATGAAGGTCTTGCACGTGCTCTGGGAAGATAGAATCACAGTCAAAAATGCAATAGGAACTTCACCTTACAAGCTTCTCTATAGCAAGGAGGCTGCTCTTCCTTTGATACTAGAACTAAATTCATTGGTGTTTTCCCAGCAGCTGGAATTTGAAGGTGTATAGACTAGAGAGAAATCAAAATGGCAAAGTTGGGTTCATCTTGAAGAACTCATGAACTCTATCATGATCAAGCTAGAACAGCATCAGCAAGCAACAAATAAATGGTTTTGACAGAAAGGCTAGGCCTCAAGCTTTCAAAATTAGGGACTTTGGGTTTCTAAAATGGGCTGCTGACAGAGCTAAGCCATGGTTCCATTCAAAGTTTGATGCACTCTGGAGTGGCCCGATACACATCCATCATTTCCTGCCTTCAAAGAAGTTAACAGATGGATAGCACTCAAATAGGACTTGATCTTGTCCTAACTGTTTTAGGTTGTGCCTTTCAACCAAGGTAAGAGAACCTATTTTGTAACCCTCAAATGGTGAAGGAGATGAAGATATCCCTCAATTTTGTACAAATAGTATGAAAAGGGCCTTGGGAAAATATGATCAACACTCCAAATCTGACTTTCACAAGTTGTCACTTCCAGATTATGGAGATACTTTCAATGCAAGGCAAGGGTTACTGAAGACATTTTGAAATCCTGATCTGTTCTGCATACTTTAGCAAATGGATTTTGATCTTCTGTGGGTATACAGGTCAAAACAGGGGTAAAACAGGGTAGGATTAGTTGTTTTGAATGATTTTTTGGGTGGGAGTTTAGATAAGACAAACCAAGGTCCGCCAGACTCTTTGAGGATTTTCAACAAAATATGGAGAAACTTAACAGCAGAAAGTATCAAAATGGTTAATCATCCCTTCAACCAGGATATGTGCATCAAATGGAGGCCCAGATCTACACTTTTCCACACAATATTTGATCATCTATCACAAAATCTTGAGTTAGAATGAACCAATGAAGCATTTAGCAATCACTATTTAATCATGACCTAAGGTGCACCCAAAGGTTTACAAACAATCTCTGAAATCAAGGAAGGTAAAGTGATTTTAAATTTGTTTATCTCTTTATCAGATGAAAGCTCTTCTGAATGTGAGATTGCAAATGCCACTAAACTATCACAAGAAATGAGACCATGTATGATCAAGAGAGATTTTAAACACAAGACTGCAACAGGAAACAAGAAACACAAATTTGAAATGCATTCTGAAATGTAAGCATTCACAGATTTTTCCCAAAGACAACACAAAATAACTCAAAAATGATCAGATTTATCAGTAGGGGAATGTTTTGAAAAACAATCTCAGAGCTTGTTAATGGCTATACATGTGCAACCAACTTAACATGATTTGAAATCTGATACAGAGAGAGTTACATGAGTTTCTCAAGTGGTCACTCAGAGAATGGGCTTCTTCCCAGATTTTCCCGTGAAATTTTTAGTTTTCCAGGATTTTTTAAACTCTTCCAACCCTTTGCATGAAAAATTCATGCAATATATAGCTTTCAATCTCCTTCGAGCCTTCTTTCCCAAGAAAATAATATGCCAAAGGATCAAATTTGTTACAAAAATTCCTCATGATTCGCAGACAGGGACGTTTAACAGAACACGTCCAAAAAGTTGCCAGTTGTCTCAAAAAGAGATGAATCATTGCAAAATTCACATCATTATCCATTGTGGAGGCACATTTTTCATCTTCAAAGCATGCAGACCCCCTTCCTTTCATTATTTCATCCTTATCCCTCCAAAATTTGACTCTGTAACTTTTGGATTGATATTTCACGTTTTTGGATGGGTTAGGGAAAAAATTCATTTCAAAAACATCTCTGATCTTCAAATTGATCCTCAAAACCAATTGCATTGGTCCTTGCAGGCACAAACGACATGAATTTGTCAAAAATTTGATGAAAATTGATGCAAAAAATGCATCTCCAAACTTCCTGGAGCGTTCTAGGGAAAAAATGGTGGCCAAACTGAAAAATGCACAGTTACCATTGATTTTCCATTTATCCTTTAATCTGAGCCCTCCACGTGTCAGAATGTGATTGGAAATGGGCTTTGGGATCACTTTTTGACATTTTAATTTTTTGGAAAAATGTAAAAATTTGACATTTTTCTCCATGGGCCCCTCCACCCTTTGAAAATGACCTTTTGACACGTGTCCCAATGTGGGCCCCATTCCATTGGAATGCGGACCGATTCTACACATTTCCACCTTTTTTGGAAAAAGGAAAATTTTCCAAATTTTTCCCCACCTCCGCCTCATGATTTTATCCCTGACACGTGTCCCAAAGTGGGCCCCATTGGAATCATGGACTGATTTTACACATTTCCACCTTTTTTGGAAAAAGGAAAATTTTCCAATTTTTCCTCCGCGACCCGCACCTCTGATTCTGTCCAAGACACGTGTCCTCACTGATTGGTTGTGGGCTTGTGTTCTCCTTTTATATTTTAACCTTTATGCCAAAAAATGGGAAAAAATCTCAACATTTCCTCCAATCCCGAGGCCCGAAGTTCTGCCTCTGACCCTGCCACGTGTCACTTTGATTCGTTGTGGAGTTAGGCATTTTACCCTTTTCACTTTAACTTTTTTTCAAAAAATTCCTTAAGGCAAAAAAAACCACCCCCTTTCTGCAAATGCTGACACACTTCTCATCCAATCAAAAGAGGACCTCATTTTATACTTCATTTTCACCAAAGGAAAAATTTAGAAATTTTCTTTCCACTTGCTTTCAGGTGTAGCACTGATTGGCATTGGGGCCTAGGCATTTTCTTTGCACTTTAACTCTTTTTCCAAAGTAGCCTTAAGGCACAAAAGACCCACCTTCCTCCTCCTCCAATCAAAACATGCCACGTAAGCAACATTAGAACCAATCAGAGTAAAGCGGAGCCATGGGACCAAATTCCCCTTTTGCCAAAAAAGCAAAAAGTGATAAGTTAAAACAATTTTTCGTCCCTCAGCCAATTAGAACAAGCCACATTGCCGATGAATGCTGAAGAAGAAATTGACAGGAAAATGATGCCCGTCTGACCGTCAAAACACAGAAAATGCCAGGGATGCCCTAGAATTCAATTTTTTCTGCTAAGGACGACAAATTTCTCAAAATTGAACCAACTGAAACATGTTTTTCAAAGCATTTTTTATCATGGAATTGGATTTTCAATGGCATACAAGTGCAAATCGATCAATTTTAAACTTCCACGATTGGGAAAAAAGGAAAAATGGTAGAGCCCACAGATTTTGGAAAAATTAGGGCACAAAACAGGGCACACATGTAGATTTCTTTCAAATTGGGGAAAAACAACAAGTTTGTGAGCATTTCAAGGCATTCAATGGAGGGAAAAGTTGCAGACCACCAATTTGAGAGAAAAACATTTCAGAGCATGCCAAATGAAGGAAAATTTAGGGCAAAATGGTGCAAGCTCAAAAATGGCACCAACATCGGCTCCTGCTCGGGGATGGGCACTCCCAGTGAGTGCCACAAGAACAAAAGAAGTAGACCAAGTGCCAAAAACAACCATTGGGAAATGGAGTCAAAAATGCAGGGTAGAAAAACTAGACCCAATCGACAAAAAATGGCTGCCAAGAACAGGGCAAACCACAAACTGACAAAAATAGCAAAAACAGAGCCAAAAAACAAAGACTATACACTATACAAGTGGTGCATACCTCAAATTTGGGGATTAATCCAAGAAATGCTTCAGATGCCTACCATTAATAGGTAGTTCAAGCAATTCCCCATCTAAGTCCTTGAGAAAAAAGGTATTTTCACCAATTCTGATATCAATGGAGTAAGGGCCCATCCACAATGCATCAAATTTACCATGTTTTCCCTTATCTTCATGCCTGCTATCCCACAACAAAACCAGATCTCCAACATTGAAAGCCCTAGGAGTGACCTTCTTGTCAAACAACCTCTTCAACTTCTCTCTAAATCTGACATGCCTTTGGTGGGATGCTCTTCTTTCTTCATCCAGCTCAACAATCTGATTAATCCTTGCTTCATATGGACTGACCTCTTGATCTTCAAGTTGTTGAACAAACTGAAATGAAGATAATTGCAGATGTAAGGGCAGCAGAGCTTGAGTTCCATACACCAACTCAAATGGGCTCTTACCAGTAGCTCTTTTGGCAGTGATTCTATCAGCCCAAACTACAAATTTCAGTTGTTCACCCCATTTTCTCTTGTTCAACTCCAAGGTTCTCCTAATGATCTTCAACAAGTTCTTATTGCTAGACTCAGCTTGTCCATTCCCTTGAGGGTTATAGTTTGAAGCATAAGTCAGATTGGTTCCATACTCCTTGCACATTGCCATCAAGGGCTTAGCTCTGAAACACATGGCATTATCAGCAACAATCTTTACTGGCACACCAAATCTACATATGATATGATTCAACAAGAAGTCCATAACAACTTGGTGTGTTGCTTTCTTGGTGGGGATTGCTTCTACCCACTTGGTGAAGTAATCTGTGGCTACAAGGATCCACTTATGTCTAGCACTAGAAGGGTCTGAAATCTCACCAATGAAGTCTATTCCCCATTGTTTGAAAGGAGCTTCAATTGATACAGGCTGCAAAGGAAGGGAGCCTGAAGCTTTCATTCTTCCAGAGAAATGCTGGCAGCTTTCACATTTTCTAACTAGCAGGGTTGCATCTTTGAAGAGAGTAGGCCACCAATAACCAGCTCTCAAAATTTTGTGTGTTGTAACCCTTCCAGCAAAGTGTCCTCCACAAACTCCCCCATGGAAATCAGCAACTATTTTGGGAGCTTCATCTTCAGTTATACATTTCAAGAGGACACCTTCAGGGTTCTTCCAAGCCAGCCCAAAGTCAGTGATGATGTATTTTTGAGAAGCCAGCTTGAGGGCTCTTTTCTGATTTTTATTCAAATGATCAGGGAAGCATAGGTGTCTGAGGTAAAATATTACATCCTTGTACCACTCAGAACTTACCAACTTCTCAAGAACATCTACCCTTTCTTCCTCTACTTCATTCACTTCCACAGTCTGCAAGTTGCTCTCAGCCATGAGCTTAGCAAGACCCAAACCTCTCACCAACTTTGTGGTTTGGATATCCATGTCATATTCCTGCAGTTTGTTCACCCATCTACATATTTTTCTTGAGATCTCCATCTCTGATAAGATGTCTTTTACCATGGTGTGGGGAACATAAGCAACAACTTTTGAACTTAAGATATAAGGCCTGAAAACCTTTGTTGCTTTCACCAAGGAAAATGCTTGTTTTTCCATGATTGTGTATTTTAACTCAGTAGCTTGTAAAGCCTTGCTAAAGAAGGCAATAGGCCTCTCAGCCCCATCTTCATCCTTTTGCAGCAAAATAGATGCAATGGTATTTTCAGAAGCAAAGGAGAAGATTTGGAAAGGCTTCTTGTAATTCAGAGCTGCCAAGACAGGTGCATGTTTCAATGCTTCTTTGATTCCTTCAAAATCCTGAATAGCAGCCTCCTCCCATTTGATAACTTGGTCTTTCTTTAACATGCATGTAATAGGAAGAGTCAATTCAGAAAAATTAGACACAAACCTTCTAATGAAATTGATCTTCCCAAAGAAGGATTGGATGCCCTTCTTTGTTCTTGGAATTGGAACCTTGTTGATTGCTTCTACCCTCTCAGGGTCAATCATGACACCAGCCTTTGAAACAATATGACCAAGCAACTTGGCCTTTTGCACCCCAAAATGACACTTCTTTGGATTGAGAGAAATTCCATATTCTCTACATCTGATCAACATTCTTTCCAAGTGCTGCAAGTGATCTTTTCTGCTCCTTGAAAACACAGTCACATCATCCTGATAAACTGCAATGAAGTCATTTATGTAACTAGAAAAAGCAACATCCATTGCTCTTTGGAAGGTAGCTCCAACATTCATGAGACCAAAAGGCATTCTTACATAGACATATGTTCCCCAAGGAGTGGTAAAGGTAGTTTTAAATCTTTCTGACTCCTTGACAACAACTTGATTGTAGCCAGAGAAACCATCCAAGGTGGACAACAATTCAGATCCAGTCACTAACTGCAGCATGTTTTCCATGTTTGGAAAAGGATAATTGTCTTTCAATGAAGCTCTATTTAGATTTCTGAAGTCTACACAAAGTCTGATATCTCCATTTTTCTTTCTGACTGGCACAAGGTTTGCAACCCAAGATGAATACCTTGTGGGCTGAATGATCCCTCCCTCTTTCAGTTTCTTCAATTCATCTTGCATTTTCATGGAGAGGAGTGGATTAATTGGCCTCTACTTTTTTCTGAAGGGCTTGGCATTTGTTTCAAGAGGAATCTCATGCTGAAACAAGTCCTCTCTGTATGCTTTCAGCTCTGAATAAGACCAAGCAAGACAGTCCTGATATTTCTTCAATAGTTGAACATAGGACTGTTTTTCCTCTTTGTTTAGATTGCTGCCCAACCAAAATTTTCTTGGTTTATCATTAGTGCCCAAGTTATGCTCTTCCACATCCCTTGAGGTAGACATGTTTCTATTGATGATGCAATCAACATTGTCAAAATTTGACTCAAGTGCAACAAGACCTCTAGGAATGGTGTTAGTTTTCAATTGGATAATATCCTTTCCAAACAAAGTCTCTCTTCCTTCAGTCACACACACCATTGGTTCCCAATCAATATTCTGATCTACAAACTCACCTTGATTTTGTAAGAACCTTTGCACTTGAGCATCATCATTAAACACTTGCCAATGCTTGATGTTGTCAGGGACAGCTGGCCTAGTTAACACTTCAATATTGTACTCACAATAAGGTGAAATGGTGCAATTTCCAAATCTTGACCCCAACACTGCCAACTTGTCAGCAGCAACATTGAAACTTCTGTCATGATGCACAATGTTGAAGGAATCAAACATCTCAATTAGATCCCAAACTGCATGTTTGTACTGTTTCATCCGCTGATTTTTTGTAGCATATAGTTTTCTTATTTGTTTGACAACTAGCTCTGAATCTCCTTTTGCAATGATGTCCTTGACACCATACTTCCATGCAATTCTCAGACCCAACAACAAGGCTTCATATTCAGCAATGTTGTTAGTACATTCAAAATTAAGCTTGAAGGAAAAAACAAACTCTTCCAAGCTAGGAGAAATCAGAATTATACCAGCACCATTTCCAAATTTGGAGCAAGCTCCATCAAATAGCAAGGTCCAAGGGGAACCTACCTATTCAAGGCACTTTGACTGATCCATCTTGTGTTCTTTTCCATCAGCAAACCCAACAAAGTTATCAGCATCTACATCAGCAAACAACACCTCATAGGAAGCATTGTTGGGATCTTCAATAAGGTGTAACATCTTCTTTTCTCCATAGAGCTTGACAAGGCTGCCTTCAATGGGAATAGTGGAAAAAGACATGTCCATTTGAACAGTCCCACCAACACTTGCAGCCCACTTTCTTGACAAAAGCATACCCCATTTGGTAGGGCAATCAACAATCACAACATCAAGTTTCAAATTCTTACCCAGATAGGCTGCAAGTTGTACCACCAAACCCTTCACACAACCAACTACCAACACTTCTCTTGAGTCCATGGCAGTACACTTTCCATAGGCTGTTGTCACTTTGATATCCAACTCATTCATGACTTCTAGAGGCATGACATTGCATGATGCACCAGAATCAAACATACAATTGTGAAGTAGTCTATCCTTTATGATCAAAGTTGTAAAGAATGGATCAACATTCAATTGGGAATCAACCAAGGATGTCCCCAAGTATACCTCAGGTGTTTCTCCAAGATCCTCTAATGCTGGTGGTGTTTCAAGGTCTGCAATGATTTGAGGAGGAGTTTCAACAACGTTTACATTTCTGCTTGGGGTACTCTTCTCCTCTTTCAATCCCAAGTACTCAAATGCTCTCTTCTTGTGCTCAGGAATCCTAAGCAACTCAATGATTGGAACACTCACTTTGATTTGGCTCAATACTTGGGCTATGTCATATGGAACACTCTTTGGCAAGGCAACATTGGAATGGAGACAAGCAGATTCATTAGATGGCATGGGATTCTTGGCAGCTTGGGCATGAGGAGGACTAAATTTTTTACCTGGGACAACAGAGCTTTTGGCAGGTGTTTCTCTTCTAGGAGCTTCTTTGGGAATACTTGTAAGCAAGGGTGTTTTAGGTTTGGCTTGAGGCCCAACTCCCTTAACAACCTTGCTCCTAGTGTTATACTCTTTCTCTTGAGCCACAACAACATTCATTAACAATTGTCTATCTTCCTCCGAAGGGATACCACCATCATACTTCTTAATCATCAAAGCTCTTAAGTATTCAAAGTCATTGTTAGGAATCTCAAAAGCTTGCACTACATCTACCTCAAGAGTATGAGAGGGAAGAAGGACTTGTACCCATTTGATGCAATCCCAAAAGGTTGCAGTTGTCCTTGCACTTATTACCTCAGTTGATGTTTCTCCTTCTTGTGAGCTTGAAGAACAACCCACCATGCAGATATCATCATCAGTACCATCATCATTATTAGCTTCACCATCTTGCTAGTCCACTTCACATGGAGGATGGGGTAGAAAACACCTATCACACCAATCAATATCAACAACTTCCTCAACAGCAGCAACCCTAGCAGTTAGGGGATCAGGTATGATCACCTCTAGGACGATTGAAAAATATATCACGGTTTTGTGCCTTTTTGTTGACCTTGTGAAGCCTGCCCAATTTCCTTCTCAGCTCTTTCCAACTTGTAGGAAATCTCTTTGACAACCCCTACCAAAGTTTTCACCACTTCCTCCAAGTCTACACTCTTGCTTTCTTGAGCTTGTCAAGGTTTAAAAATTTAACTCCATCTCTCTTAAGAGGTTTCCCAATGGCGTTAATGTTATTTTCAATATGTAGTGCCATGGTAAAGGCCTACCTTAAATTGCTAGGTTTTTTGTCTCTCAAGTAGTAGGTGTAGACACCAAATTTGTGTCTTACGACACCCTGTGCCCCGCATCTCATTTCGCAACTTAACCTCATCACCTAAACCTTACACGATTATTTATTAATTACCTTATAATTAATAAATCCACATCGCCATACCTGCCACCTCATTTTGCCACCTCATCATGACCTACTCTTAACCCTAAACTAACCTAATTAAGACCTATAACTTGGTCCACATCCACACCCCATGACTAATTACTCCTCACCCGCACCCTAAAACCAACCTCATAATGACTTGACCAAGCCTACAACCAATCCCTCGGGAGAAAAGGAGAGAAAGCTAGCTATTTTACGAAAAATAGCCCGCTTTGACCTGACCGACATCGGTTCCTACTTGACCGCCGTCGGTTGCGTAACCGTCATCGGTTCCCTGTAAATGACCACCTCCAACCAAAAACAAAGGATCGGATTTTTCATTCGATCGAGAAGAGGAGAAATCATTGGAAGGATCTAGATTTACTTGGCTGAGCAGAGACAAGTGAAGAAACAAGAAGAGTTTGCAGAGAAGGAGATCAAGCCCAAGACTGCAACTGAATAACTAGAGCCCAGTGACACTCATCCGAGCATCAGAAGAGGAGATAGCTCATCTTGGATTGTCAGATCATCCTACTTGAGCCCTGTCTTTGTCATCACAGTCCTGGAACCTACATCTTCATCAGGAATGAGTAAGTAGTGTCTTGTATGTTTTTAAGCACCATTTATTGAGCCTGTGGATTGATAGTAATTATAAGCTCATTCCTAGATCTACCACCTACCAGCACCCTGCACTTAACCTTCATCCATACATCCTTGTATTGCTTAGAAGACCATTTTATCACACTCTGAGTCTTTCCTGTCCTCTCACTATTCCCCTCAGCCATCCGCTAGTCTTAATAACCCCACAATCACCCTGCAACCAGCCTCTATCTAGAAGCACCTAGATTACTGACCCTACCGGTGTCGATTATCCCCTACCGGCAGCGATTCTCTAACTGCGGTCGGTTATCCAGTGACCGGCATTGGTCTCTGTGACTTATACCCCAAAACCTTCCTCTCACCTATTTGTCACCTAATAACCTCAGGTCCAGTCTGGTTTATCCCTGTAACTCAACCTGAATGTATCAATGACCAGTAACCGAACAAACAACGTGACTCTTTATTATTGATAGTTTAGCCTCTATTTCTTTGTAACGAGGTACCTAAATCGTGATTTTGCAATAGCTTTCTTTGTTATCATTTGTGTTAATTCGTATTAGTAGGGGAGCTGACCACCTTCGAAAGGAAGTTTTATATTTCCTAGGCACAAGGCAGTTCCCTCATTTATTGTCTAATTAAAATCTGGTGGTCTTGTATTCTTACTTACAGGTAGTCCTTCCAAGACAAAAAGGAGTTCTTCGCAGTCGATCTAATCTTTCTCTATGGTACGCGCACACCATCTCAACATTCAACAGGTATTCCTCCTAGCCCTAACCCTTATCTATTTCTCAAAGGAATGAAAGGATAGAAGTAAGTCTATTCCACAGAGCTGAAACATTCCGTGCGAAACATTTTGGCACGCCCGGTGGGACCCATTTCAGGTTTCTGTTTCTCTTGCTTGCTTTCATATAGGGAGCATACTTGTTTTTTGTTGTTTTGTTATATTTAGTAAGAGAATTTGTCTTGCTTTCCCAGTTTTTCTTTAGTAAAAGTCATCTTATTTGCTTCATTGAATATCATTTTCGATTTGGGTTTAAAACATGTGCATTACATTCTTGCTTGTTGTTTTCAATTCTAGTGAACATAGACTAAGTAACAAGTCGTACACGTGGGGGTGATTTCCACAGTATTGACAGGAAATTAATCTTACTTTCACTGCACAACACATACCGAATCACTTCATAATTAACACAATAGCTCAAAACATCCCCCCTTTTCCGCGGTATTCCTCCACCCGATTGAGGTAACCTTATAAGCCAAAACAAACTTGACATTTCCCCTAAGTCTTTTGTTTAGGATTGACATCATTCTGCATCTAAAGGCATAAGCTTAAATTTATTAAAATAAACCCTAGGGTTAGTCTGTTAATTTGTTTGTGCATTCTTGCTTGTTTTCAGTTATGTTTCTCTGTCATACACTGTTTTCTGTGATCACTACAGAACAGTTTGGTAGGCATACTAATCACTATTAACACCAAATCAATAACTTCTTACTGCTTCTTACACCAGTTCTATTATACCAACCTCAGTTAGCTTACCGACGGTGGCTAAAGCCTGACCGACATCGGTTATCTGGCTGATATCGGTTACTGTCTTTTACAGTTCCTGACAAACCAGCAACCTACCAATTTCAAACATCTTCTTGTCTATTTCTATTCCTGATAGAAAGAAACCCTACTGTGTACTCCTGTCCATGGTTGTTATCACTCGAAAAGCAAGCCACCGCCATGGTTTCACATGCTTGCTCTGTCCTTTTCCTGAATCACCCCCTTCACATTCTGTGGGGAATCCTACGGACACCAACGAGGTTCCTAAAAATTCCTGTAGGAGATAAAGAATTTGCCAAATTTCCTGGGATGCTAATCCTAGCGTTGTACAATACTATTGTCTCATGCCCCTGACCGTACACACCGACGGTCAACTCCTTGTTGGAATTGCCTATCAGTATAGCTACTCATTTAGCTCCTTCTCCGCCTGATAACTCTGCTTTGCCTTCTGCATCTCCTTAGTCCCGTCTCCTAACTCAGCAGCTTCAGGGGTTCATACGACACAGATTGGCTTTCCTTTGGTTAATCTTGGGCCCAATATGTCATTACCGCCGGCTGCTCCTACCTCGTCTCTCTTACAAACTGTTCCGTTCATGACTTGCTCTCTGCCACCTATTAACACAAGCTTTCCTTCTCAAGCTCTGCCCACCTTTTCATTTCCACACACATATCCGGTAACCTCAACGGCTTATAGAGGACATTCCTATTCGGTTGCCTCAACACATTTTTCCTCCATACCTTATCAACATTTAACCCCACCATTGTCTAGTGGTGGCCCTTGGCCCAATTTGCCTCCGTTTACCACAACCACACCATCATCTCATCCAACTACTGATTTAATTAAACAAATGATGGACAAAATGCAAAATCTGGAGGCTTCTGTTTCAGGAATTCGTAGCGCCTTGACATACGAGCAAGTTTGTCGGGAGCCTATCCACCCTTCAGTCCCCCTTCATTCATATCCTCCTCAATGGGAATTACCAAAATTTACCTGTTTTAATAGTAAGGAGGACCCTCAACAACACTTACGATCATTTAGACATGCCTGCTATCTAATTGCTCACGACGACGCTTTACTACTCCGCACCTTTCCTATGTCCTTATCAGACCCCACCTTGGAGTGGTACAGTGCTTTTAACCCAGCACTCAATCTTCTCTTTTAACCAGCTAGCCCAATCTTTCTTGGATCATTTCTCCATTAACATGCCAAGAAAGTATCTATCACCCGACCTCTATGCCATCCGACAATTTGAAGATGAATCTATCGCAGATTTCGTTGGACGATGGGCGGGGCCTTATCAACCAACTTGCGTATGCCTTGCCCTTAGGCCGAACTTATTGAACTCTTTACGCAGGCCTGCGCTAAGCACATCTCTCCTACCCTCCAAATTCAAACTTTCCGTACATTTGACGAGGGCCTTTATTATGGCTCGAAAACTAGAGATTCCGAGCCTTAGAGGAAGAGAAATTGCGGTTGCGCAACAAAAACCCCACATTTTCAAACCCAAGATTCCACCAACAAACCTAACACCACCAATCCTCACCCATCGACTGCTTCGAAACAAAAGGAGCCGTGCATGCGGTGATGGTCAATCCCAACCACCGTCTAATACCCCGCCAAAAACCACCTATAAGTATAAAGCAGAGCCCATCAACTACACTCCCTTGGGAGAAACCTATGGTGTGATATTAGAACAAATTACTTTAAAGCAGGAGCCATTACCTTACCTCCTGTTAAACCTCACTCCGAGTTTGATTCCACTCGCGCCATACCTTCTTGGTACAACAGAAATGACTTCTGTAACTTCCACCGCGTGAAGGGAACAGGCATGAAAACTGCCAGATGTTGAAAAACATAGTGCAGGAAATGGTTGATGTGGGGGATATAACCCTCGACAATCCCTAACGCCCCTGCTAACCAAATCTGAAAATATTCAACAAAACCATTCCCAAATCATTCCTCTAATAGTACCATAAACAAGATATCTTAGCCGAGGAGAGTATTCATGAGATCCATGCAGTCTTCGATTCCCAGCCAAAAAACCTCTATCGAACAACTTCTAAATCAAGCCTCTTCACCTAACGCAGGAAACCGAACCCCCTTCCTCGCCATCACGACAAACTAAAATCCTTGCCGTTCCTTTACCCCATCAAGGAATTAACTGCCCAAAGTTCCCTTCTCACAAATGAGCCTTCTTACACCACATCCTTGCAAGACTGATGAACGCGATGTTATCTAATTATCAGTTCCTAGTCTCCTCCACCATTCGCTTGTACAAGAGGAAGGATAGCCACTTCTTTGTCATCCTTAGTGAGAACCTCTTGAACCCGACATCACATCATTCTTTAAACATGACGGTTCTCTCAAAACACGCCCCCTCCTACCTATTTAGTTCTTCATACTAATATTTCAGCGACCAGTTGACCTTAAACGCCCTTGAAAAGCCTCATCTACCCTGTATCACACCGCAGTGGAATGGAATCACAACACCTTTCTTCCATACAACAGTTCCATTCACACGTGAGGATGTCATTCCCGAGATAGACAAGGTCCTATCGGGAATGTTTTGAGTATGCAATATTTCCTCAAATGCAGATTATTCACGAGATCAATATGATTAGTTGTTGCTCCAGAGGACAGAAAAACAAGGGAAAGTAAAGAAAACACACCTGCAGATTCTCTCCGTCCACCATCCGACTGGCACCACACCTAAAGTGTTATTCGTCGTGGACCCACCTATCCCGTCTCTAATGGAAATTGCCCACCGAACCTGATAACAGCTTCACCATCACCTGTAAAAATGACACTGTATGATCTCATTCAGACTTCTGAATCTCATAGACAAGCTCTCGTTGAACTCCTTCAAGGGATAGAGGTCTTACCTAATGAAAACCTTTGCCTGCGTACCTCTATTCTAACACCCAATCACGTTGCTTCGCTCACCAAACATCTATCTCCCAATCACTTTGTCTCTTGTACAGCAAGTTGCTGCTGTCAGTTCTCCCGAAGCATGAAATTATCGACTTTGGTGTCGAAGAGATCGACCCTGCTCTTTTCATCTCAGCTATGCTCGAGACATTCAGGTACGTCATGTTATGATTTACGAGGGCGCTAGCCTAAACATCATCTCTTCAAAGCCTTCCAAAAATGAATATCCCTTCTAGTTACATGTGTGCCAACCCCATCATGTTGCGGTCATTCAATGATGCTATTACTTCTACTTAGGCACCGTGATCCCTTAACATTCATGTAGGACCACGTACTTTACCCGAACTCTTTCTATGTCCTTGAGGGAGAGGTTCCAATACAATATGCTTTTAGGCCGCCCTTGGATCTGGGCTATGGGATGCGTTCCTTCCACCTTACATAGATGCATAAAATTTGAGTACGAGGGAAAGTCCTACACCGTATTAAAAGCTGATTCTCCCCCCTTCAAAACCTGTAATATGTTGTATCGCCCTAATGATGTGCTTGTACTCGTCAAGACACCCATTCATCCAACCCAACCATCCACTTCAACCGCACCTTACACCTTCAACAATTGAAACCGCCCGTCACAACTACCACTTCCTTTCTCGCAGATACCATCCCAACCTCTGACCCCTTAGTAGATGTTTTTCAACACCTTACTCTGGGGGAATACCGCCTATATAACGTTAGCTCTTTCCATACCTTGCAGGAGTACAGACAGTTACATGCGCATCCTACCTATGACCATCGCGTGGGGGAGGTAATCTCTTACGGACCACCCCATTGCCGCACCAACCTAACGTATGGGGGTGTCGACGCATCCTCTGTTACCCCTGAACCTCCTTTTGAGGTGGTTTCCTTCCAATTCGATTTTCAATACCTGACAAATTGTCGTTTCGCCCTCGCCTTCTTGACTCGTTGTGCTTGGAAAGGCTTTGGTTTTGGTCTTTATGAACAAGGCCGACATACACTCATTCCCGGACTACACGCAAACACAATGATCGTAGTGGTCTCAGTTTTTCCTGAAGAACACTTACACTGGAGAAACCTCGTGTCAGTTGTATCCTGGAAGATGACGACGTCACCCCTACCAAACCATCATCACCCATTTTGCCATCATCACCCACAAAGTCGATAGACCCTGAATCTATCCCTCCTAACTTTTTTTATTCATAAATGCTATCTTCTTAGGTCCTCTCACTTATCAACGAGATAATGAGGACCCATCTTCTCTTCCCCTTCTATATCCAGACATGATCGAAGAGGATTCACCTTCAATTAATGTTGTTGAGTGTCAGGATGACGACTCCATCCTCACTTACCTTGGTGCGGATGACTCCTATATTCAACGCGCCTTACCATCTAAAACTCAAACCATGTTGAATGAGTCGACTATAGAAATCAACATCCACACAGAGGAGGATCCTCACGTTGTGAAGATCGGACAATCCCTTAACACATCAGAACAAGCCGCCTTTACTACCTTTCTCCGTACCCGCAACCAAGCTTTCGCTTGGTCCTACGCTGACATGCCAGGAATTGATCCTAACATTGTTGTCCATAACATTACCCTAAAACTTGACTCCAAACCAGTCAAATAGAAACTGAGAAAAATACATCCACGCATTACCCTCTTGGTCAAAGAAGAGCTTCAACGACTCCTTTCTGTTTCCTTCATCTTGCCTATTGACTATCCTCAATGGATTTCTAACATCGTACCTGTCACTAAAGCGACGGGGGGACTCCAGATATGCACAGATTTCTGAGACCTTAACCTCGCTTACCCCAAGGATGACTTCCCCCTCCCAAGTATTGATCAACTTGTTGATCTCACTACGGGCCATGAAATGCTTTCTCTCATGGATGGTTTTTCGGGATACAATCAAATTTTGGTAGCCCCGGCCGATCAACATAAAACTGCCTTCATAACTCCTTGGGGAACCTTTTGTTATCGTGTCATGCCGTTTGGTCTTAAGAATGCTGGTGCGACCTATCAGCGGGCTATGACTTACATTTTTCATGACATTATGCACACTATCCTTGAGGATTATGTCGATGATCTTCTTGGAAAATCTAAACATTGCAGTGAACATCTCGATGTTTTAACCATTATTTTCGATCACCTGTTACAATATTCGGTCTGGCTTCAACCAAAGAAATGTGTCTTTGGTGTTCTTTTGGGAAAACTTCTTGGCTTTATCGTCTCTTTGCATGGCATTGAGGTCAATCCATCTAAAGTCAAAGCTATCCTAGAAATGCCCCCACCCAAAAACCTCAAACAATTGCGTAGTTTGCAGGGTAAACTTCAATCCATCTGGCGTTTCATCTCCCAACTCTCGGATCGATGTCAACCTTTCCATCACCTTCTTAAAAAGGACATTGCCTTTCAATGGAGCGAAGAGTGTCACCAAGTCTTTGAAGCTTTCAAAGCCTATCTCTTACAGTCACCCGTGCTTATCCCACCTTAGGATGATCACCCTTTCTACCTTTACCTTTCTGCCACTGACCATGCTATAGGAGCCATGCTCGCACATTGGGACTCGGCACGTCGAGAACAAGCCGTTTATTATATAAGTCGTACTCTCGTGGATTATGAGACTAGGTATACACATGTAGAAAAATTGTGCCTAGCCCTATCATTCATAGCCACCAAACTCCGACACTACCTCCTGAATCACAAAACTTTTGTCATCACCAACGCGGACCCCATTCATTATATGTATGCCAAACCACATCTAAACCAACGCATTGCCCGATGGCTTATGCTCCTCGTTGACCTTGACCTTGAGTTTGTACAACAGAAGTCAATCAAAGGACAAACTATTGCAGACCAACTTGCGGAGGCCCCTTTACCTGGGGAACAATTTACCAATTTTAATTTCCCCGATGAACTCACCGCCACTCTTTCACTCAGGGAAGAGTCATATCCAATGACCCTCTTCTTCGATGGATCCAAATGCCAGCACGGCGGAGGGGCTAGAGTTGTTCTCATTCCTCTTGACGCTGAGCCTATGCCTCTTTCATTCCGGCTTGATTTCCCCTGCACTAATAATACAGCGGAATACGAGGCCCTTGTTTTGGGTCTCCAGGTGCCGTTACACTTAGGTTTCAAATCTATTAATATTTTTGGCGACTCTCAATTGGTAGTCAATCAAGTTATGGGCATCTACTAATGTAAAAATGAGGAACTTCAAAAGTACAAACATTACGTGGATTCACTTTTGATCTCATTTACTCGTTATTCTATCCAGACCATTCCCCGCTCCACTAAAAAATTTACGGATACTATGGCTTGCTTAGCCTCGCAAATTCCTGCCTCACCAACTGACTCTGACATATTCGTCTTGGTCCAACAACTCTTTGCCCCATCTTACTCAACCCCGGTTGTTTGTATGATAAATAATGTGTCTGCTAATTCACAGGATACCTGGTACCACCAATTTCACGACTACCTTACAACCTCTGTTCTCCCACTTGACCTACCTAGTACTGGAAAACGTGCTTTTCTTCAATGTGTTTCTCGTTATGTCGTCATGGGGGGACTCCTTTATAAACATGGCTTTGATGGTATCCTCCTTCAATGTCTAACCGGCGCAGAGGCCACCTATACCATCCAACAGGTCCATGACGGTATTTGTGGCGGACATTTTAGTGGCCTTGCCGTGGCTAAACGAATCCTTCGCCTAGGTTATTATTGGCCTACTCTTAATAACAACTGCTATGAATATGTTAAGCGTTGTGTTATGTGTCAACAACATGCCAACCTTCAACATACTCCTAGCCATCCGCTACAGGTCGCACGAGATCTTTGGCCTTTCTCACAATGGGGTTTAGACCTTATTGGTGAGATTCACCTTCCCTCTTCACAACGTCACCGTTGGATTATCACAGCAATCGAATATTACACAAAATGGGTGGAGGCCATTCCACTCATTTCAATCAAAAAAGAAAAAATTGTCGAATTCGTTAACCATCACATTATCTGTCGTTTTGGTATTCCTCATTGCCTAATAATAGATAATGGTAAATCTTTCAAAAATAAGTTGGTACAAGACCTTTGTGACAACTTTAGTACCAAACTTAGTTTCTCATCACCTTACTATCCACAGGCCAATGGTCAAGTTGAATCTTCTAATAAAACCCTAACCAAAATCCTCATGAAAGTTGTTAATGATTCTAGAAGAAATTGGCATGATCACATTCCCTTTGCCCTTTGGGCTTATCGTACTAGCATTCATACCTCCACTAATGCCACACCATTTTCTTTGGTATATGGTACCGAGGCAGTCTTGCCTCTCGAAATACAAATACCCTCCCTCAGAATATCTCTTCAGGATATTCTCACCAACGATGATTTCCGCCAAGAGTGGTTAGCCCAATTAGAGCTTCTTGACGAGCGTCGTCTTACAGCTCTTGACCACCTTCAAATCTACCAAAAATACATCAAGCGTGCTTATGATAAATGACTTCATGAGCGTACCTTTAAGGTTGGTGATCTTGTCCTCAAAGAGAATCAACATGTAAACAAACTAGAAAAGAGCAAACATGGAAAATTTTCTCCTAATTAGATTGGGCCTTACATTATCACTCACACTTATGGATCAGGCACTTATCGTTTAGCTTCGCTTAATGGTAAACCTGAGCCTGAGCCTGAGCCTGAGTCTGAGCCCCTTAATGCCTTGCATCTTCGACCATTCTACTGTTGAAATTAGTGTTATATCACTTCTTATCTACCTTACGCTCGTCCCTTGAGCTCATTTACCACCACATACACTTTGTGTCTTACATCTCAAAATCAAATCAAGCTCACATGGTTTGATTATCACCTCCCCTTAAAAGATGTCTTCCCCTTTTTTATTCTAGTCCATGACTTTAAAGTATCAAAATAACACATTCTTAATTAAAACACTTATGGGATTTTCTTAAGTCAAACTTCCTACAAAAAGTAGATGCTTTATGCCCAACGGACATCTAGACCTCTAAATTATACAATAGACTACTCCCTTGAAAGACAGCTATATGCCAAACTATTGCTACTATTATATATAGACTGCTCCCCCGAAGGACAGCTATACATAAACACCGCATCTGCTACTATAAATAGACTACTCCCTTGAAGGACAGCTATACACAGTCAGCCTTTATCAAAAGCTTCTCGCATTGATCAGCTTCGTGAAGACCTCAAGAACAACAAAATACATATCCCATGTAGACTTCCTGCATCGATCAGTCTATATCCAGAAAAATAAAATAAAAATAAAAGCAGTATTTTAAAAGACTTTTGAGTCATGGACTTGTCTATTTAGGTTTGGTTCTCTTTTGTCAGAATAATCATCTTATAATAAGTTCTCTACACCCTCGCCCACATCAACCACCTCACCTCACCATTTTTCAAAGCAACAAAACTCAAGGGACGTGATGTATATCCGATATATTGTGATTATACCACTCTTTTCACCTATCGACTTCTCGCCTATGCAAGGTACCTAGGGACTCAAGCTCATCCTACATTAATATGTGGTTTGTTTAGCTCTTCTCAACTACGGGACACTCTGGCCTCCTTTTCTCGACTCTAGGATTGTGTGTTGACCTTAATCAGGACACGATTCCATACTACTTGGGTATGCTAACTTTCACTT
Organism: Taxus chinensis; assembly: GCA_019776745.2. Taxonomy (NCBI): domain Eukaryota; kingdom Viridiplantae; phylum Streptophyta; class Pinopsida; order Cupressales; family Taxaceae; genus Taxus; species Taxus chinensis. Next base: position 883,765,963 of record CM034150.1, read on the forward strand.
CACCTATACCAACACCAACGACATTACCCTACCAATGTCAAATTTTTTACCAACCAACAAATTGCCTAACCACAACCAAATTGCCTAAATTCACCTCTCCCTGGTCCTAAGGGAGAACTACATCGGTCTGAGGCCCCTCCTTGCTTTGTGCAATGGGCTATGTAGGCAGCACTTAGGAGACATGGGGTCTCCCAAGGTTAGCTCGACCATCCCCTACCATACCCTATCATGTGTTGTAAATATAAATATTTTTTGTGTATTTCTATTTTCCAACATTCATCTTTATACTTTTTCAAACAAAACAAAAACAACATTCAAAACACAACCATTTTTATTATTATCATCACTCAAAACCACATACATCTTTAGTTTTATTTTAGATGTTAAACAAATACATCTTCTCTATCATTGACTCGCAGGTCGGCATCCTTATTTATTCTTATATTCCTATGAAATTCACTTAGACCCTTGCACCTCCTCCCGAATCAGGTGGTGATCGTGATCGTCGATGCCCCTCAGTTGGCCTCTCCATCCTCAAAGGTGCCACTGCCATTGGTTCCTCCCATTGATCTGCCAACATCCCCTGTAACATATGAATACATCCTCTCGCGTGGAGGAATCTTACCTCCAGTCTCTCCACTCAGAACTGTGAAACCTCTAACAATCCCATTGTCTCATTCACCTGTGTTTGAAGCTGGTGAGCCAACTCTTGCAGATGATCTCTCTCCGCTGTAATCACAGCTATGTCTAGGCGCTCACATGCACCTCGCAGCTCTGTTACCCACCATACTCTATAGGCCTCTGTCGTTCCCGCATCCATTACCCTACGATCGGCTGCTATCTCTTTTGGCCCTTCTGGAGGTGTAGGCCAGGGAGGTGAGAATGCTGCCTCGGCGTCAATCCTCATGTATGGTCTATATGTCATCGGTATATCATGAACGAACCCAAATTGTCGCCACACGCGATCTAGAGAAATCCTCTCGTACTCACCCAGCCTGTGCCCTGCGATCCACCTCAATCGCTCTACACCCCTCAACTCCTCAGCTATGTGCTCTATCACCATATAGTTCCCGTAAGGCCTCCAACAAATATCCGCACTCGTCACCATCTCCCATACCTGTCTATAATACTCGATGTCATCTATCACGGCCTGGGATCTTGCTTCTTGTTCTGTCTGGACCCATCGTCTGAATCCTAACCTTTGCACTCCTGCCTCTCCCGACTCGATGGGTCGGCCTATTGGACGCACACAAACAATATGCTCATAGGCCCAACAATGTAATAAGTATGAACAATCCAGTGTCGTCCTATGTTTTCACTTGCAGGCCCATAGACCCCTATATAACTCTGCCAGATATGCGGGTGCGCATGCGAAAGTCACACTCATTTCTATCATTCCCCAAATAACATTCATCAATGCTTTAGGAAATCTTCCACCCTCCGCCCTTGGTAATGCATAATACCCCACCGCTATCATTAATAGCATGGCCAACCTTGTTTCCTCAGGGTGTGTTACATACATTATACCATACGTAAAAGATAAACCTCGCTGTGTCAAATCTCGTGCAGCTGACCCAAATACTGCTGTTATCGCTGCCCGCCCCGCGCTAGGCAACGCCTAATACACTGTTTTTCCTATCATTGGGAGTCTCAAAATACGGAACACATCTTCCAAAGTCACTGTCATCTCCCCTGTTGGCAGATAGAAGGTATTCTTTTATGGATTCCATCTCTCAATCGATGCCTGCAACATAGCATGGTTACACGCGATTCTTGAATAATAGTGGATTCCACTTAACCCTAAACGATTTATCAATGCCCATTCCGCTGGTGTTACATCTGCTCGGATTCATGATAACAACACTGGCACATTATCATTCATCCTTAACCCTACTTCTGCCTACATACATCAAAAGGACACATAATTATTCAAAAGAACAAATCTCTACGAGTTTTTTCTCAAGTTCTGGAAACTCTTACAGTGACCGATATCGGTTATGAATAACCGATACCGGTTATTTCTAAACGATACTGGTCACTGTCAAAAATATACCTACCCTACTTAAAACATACACCTACGATAATTATTTTACCCGTTTACTCTTATTTATACCTAACCCTGTTTATCTACCCCATAGCACTCACCCCATCCCCAACCCTTTCCTATCACCTTTTCTTTCTCATCTTTACCCACTTACACTTCTCTCTTCCTATTCACAAAACATGCAAGAATCAAATTATAACCAAACAGTTTACCTCTCGGGATGCAGCAGCTTGGGGTGGAACATGTCTTCCCCCTCGTCCCTGCCTGCTGGATGCTTCTCCTTGTTCAGCCATGTTCACCACCCTCTTCAAATATAACTTGTCTTTCTGCCTTCTGAATCTCAGCCCATGCTCACTTCACCTGTCTCTTTCCTCCTTATCACTCAAATTCTTTCATGAAATTACCTGTACCAGTCGTCAAACAGCATCGCATTCACATATTTAACTTGTTGCATGACTCTAAAAATAAGAATGCTAAAAATAAGAACTTAAGTTGCCAACCAAGCAGTTCTATTTTTAGGAAAATAATTCTTGCATAACCAATATTGGTTACATAACCGATATCGGTCATATAGATACCGACATCGGTTACATAACCGCTATCGGTCATGTACCCCCTTGTTGCTTAAACCTAAGCCATTTCTTCATTTTTGCAAATTTTTGTGGCGCCCGTCCCTTTTTCCTACATAAACAACACCATTATCTATAATTTTTTCATTAAATCCATATCTCATCACAATTTCATCAACATCATCTATCCATATTACAAAAACAACCAAGCCATCAACAAACGATATCAAAAACCATCAATCTATACACCATTTGGATCCAACTCAGCAGCTACATACGTTCAATTTCACAAACTAGCGACAAAAAACATCCAACATTTCATAAACACGACATGTCAATTAAAACTCATCATCTATATATACATACATTCCATTTCAAAAAGCCATTAACAAAAGACATCAACACCATCAATATATAAACCATGTGGATCAAACTCATCATACATTAAATATCACAAACCATCGACAAAACACTTAACACATTTTAAACACAGCATGTGGGTCAAAATCATCATATCTATACATCAAAAGTTTCAAATATACAATGTACCCTACATAGGGGCCTCTCTGATCTCATAATAATACAAAGCCGGCACGCAGGCCTCAACAACTGTCAAAATATCGACTCGGCTCGCAGGTCGGTCTCTCATATCAAAAATATACTCGGCTCGCAGGCCAGTATCAACGGTACAACCTGTACTCAGCTCGTAGGCCGGTATATATAATAAATGAATAAATAAATGAAAGAATCATATGTGGGCACGCAGGCCTCTCTATACATAGCCGGTTCGCAGACCGGTACCTCTATCTAATATCCATCTACAAACAACACATCTCTCTCCGACCCAGGGATCCCTCAGCTCTCTCCACCGCCCTCTGCCTGTCTCCCTGTGGGTCCCTGTGCTGCCTCTCGTCTCCTCCCTGTAACAGACCCAAAGGCTGTGGCTGCACCACCCTGGGATCTCTGGCTACGTGAGGTCTCCGCTTTATGCGCCGCATACGGCTGATAGTCAGCCCCGGTACCATCCAGGATGTCCTGATAGTACCAGGCCTCCACTCTCACCTCCATATACCGGGCCCGTGCCACCAAAGCTGCTGGGGCTGGTCCCCCGACTCCTAATACCAATGGCCCTTGTCCTACCAGTACACCCTGTGCCTGTGCCGGTGCCGGTGGTGGTACCGGTGCCTGTGGCTGCGCCAGTGGTGGTGCCTGTACCTGTGCCTATGCTGGTGCCGTTGGTGGTGCCTGTGGCAGTACCTGTACCTATGGTGGTGCCTGTGGCTGGGCCTGTACCTGTGCCTGGGCTAACTGCCCCTGTAGGACACCTATCTGTGCCTGTGTGGCAGTAAGCTGCCCCTGTAACAACTGTACTTGTCCTCTGAGCTGGTCCCTCTCTGCTCTAACAGCCGCTAAGTCTGGCTGTGCGGGCTGTGCTCTCCTCGCGGCTCTCTCCCTTGCCCACCATACCAAAAATGATCCTGTACACCCGGTGTCATCCACTATATCGTCTGCCTGCCGCTCGGCTACCCAATCTGGGTCCATAGGCTGTGGTGCAGGCAGTGGAGCCTCTACATCATCCCTCCGGTACTGAGGGAAGGGAGGTGGCTCATCCTGTCGCAGCCCCAACTGTCGTCGTACCCTCTCCAGGGGTATCCGCTCGTACTCTCCCGGCCTCCGTCCCGCTATCCAGAATGTATACTGGATCCACCGTAACTATGATCGGGCTCCTCCGCAGGGCTGATGACCTCTGTAAGGCCTCCATATAATATCCAGGGCAGTCACGCCCTCTAATACGTGCCAGTAATATGCTATATCCCATCCGGCAAGAACTACCCGTGGCTAGCCCACGACCCCCAGCCACCTCTGAAAGCCATATCTGTAAATCACCTGTGGCCCTGGCTGCTGGGGCAGCCCTACTGGTCGAATGCATATGATATGCTCATATGCCCAGCAGTGTAACAAAAACGTAGAGCAAATCCCGAATCGCCTCATCCAGTGGTAGCCCCACAGCTCTCGGTATAACTGCACCAGGTATACTGGTGCCCAAGCATAACATGTATGCTCCTCAACCATCTCATGTAATACCCCCATCAGCGCCCTTGGAAAGCGGCCTCCCTCTGAGTCCGGGAGGGCGAAGCATGTAATGCCAATCATCATCAACACGGCAAGTTATGTCTCATGTCGGTGGGCACGATACATATCCCCATATGCGATGCTCACGCTGTGATAAGTCAATAGCACGGCTGTATCCCCAAATACCTATAAGATACTATCCATGGCTTTCTCTGCATCCACCTGGAAGACTACCTCTCTATCGATCGGTAATCTAAGGATGCGATACACATCCTCCAATGTAATGGTCATCTCTCCAGTCAGGAGATGGAACACATTGGTCGCCGGATCCCATCTCTCGATGAGGGCGACCATAAGACTATGATCCCTTTCTATCACCCTATAACGCTGGACTCCGTCGAGTCCCACCTCGCGTATGATGGCCCAGTCCGCCGCGGACACGTGTGGTCACATCCATCTCAACAACGGGGGCATCCTATCCCGCATAGTCAGCTGCTGACGTGCCTACACAAACAACAACTACTTTACCCTTCTATACCCCCTTTTACCCACTCGAACACAACCTGACTCTATCACACACACCTACACCCACCTATTTTACCCTAAAAACTTTATGATATCCCCTCGCCTTATCTCGCACCCTACCATTTACTCAGCTCTACTCTCGCCATTTACCTATGCCCCTACCAATTTAACACCTCCCCATTCATGCCCAACACCTACTCTATCCGAACCGCACCAACCACACAATCGCCCCATTTTTCCCCCCACTCACCAATCAACCTTCCTATTCACCTCTACCCCTTCCCTCTTCACCCCCACAAACACAAAACCCAAACCACTAATACCCAAACACCCAAACAACAGCCCCAAAAACCACCAAACACCCCAAACCACAGCAAAACCAACCAACAAAATAAATATTCCTAACTAGGGACCAGTACCGGTCACCCATGACCGCCACCGGTCCCCTCTCCACTGACGCCGGTTGACGTACGACCGACACCAGTCACCCACAAACCCACCCTGCCCCGAAATTTCTTGACCGATGCCGATCGCTTAGTGACTGGCATCAGTCACTAAAAAAATCATGGAGCCAAACCCGACGTGGCCCTCCCAAATCCTTTTTTGCCTATTTATACCTATTTACCCACCCAAACACCCTAAAAATCTACCCACCCTGCCGCCTTGCCCTCCTTCACCCATCTATCCTCTTCATTTTTCAATTAACTTCAATTTATTCATTATGTTTTCAAAAACCTTGAATTCCTACCCAAACCCCAAATACAGCCTAACAACATCAAATTCACACAATGAAGGGTTTTGAACCTACCAGTACGATGACACGTCATCATGGTGGGATGGGTGGTGGTGGTCCAACTGGTCCAGCACCTCCTACTCCTCCTGGCTCTAACTCTCCTCTGCTGGGTCCTCCACCAATCAACTGCTGCCTCCTACTCACTAGGGTCCACCAACCACTCACTTCTCCACTCAAATAGCACCACCTCAACCAACAAATGCTCCAATCTCAACAATACACCTCAGACAACTCAAATTGGGTTTCAAATTGACAATGTGACAATGACAGGCCGTATTTTTTTCTTTTTATAGGTTTTTCACCTATAACCAATGTCGGTTTTATTGTGCCCTAAGGAACCGATATCGGTCACCTAACCGATATCGGTCATAGACAATCGATATCGGTTTTATCCCACCTCTTCCCCAATTTTTGACCTTATTTACTAATCACCCTTTCTCACAACATCACCTATATCCACCTTGGCTGAACACCCTTTGTTAACTTCATTGGCCCGACCCAAGGCCACAACCAACCCATTTGGCCCGACCCAAGGCCGCAACCAACCCATTTGGCCCGACCCAAGGCCGCAACCAACCCATTTGGCCCGACCCAAGGCTGTAACCAACCATCTAGCCCAACCCAAGGCCGTAACCAACCATTTGGCCCGACCCAAGGCCGTAACCAACTATCTGGCCTGACCCAAGGCCGCAACCAACCATCTGGCCCGACCCAAGGCCGCAACCAACAAATTTGGCCCGACCCAAGGCCGTAACCACCCATCTGGCCCAACCCAAGGCCGCAACCAACCATTTGGCCTGACCCAAGGCCACACGCAACCATCTGGCCCGACCCAAGGCCACACTAATTAAATACCTCGCCCAAAATCAACAAAATATAATTTTATCCACCCATCATGTAGCTTTTTGATTCACTTGAGCTCACCTGTTCGTGTTTCAACATGATTAGGGTCCTTGACTTGATCAGTCGACCAACTTTGCCTAGACCAAGACCGTGACGTTTATCTCAACCAAACCAACCATTTGGTACTGTCGAACATGCTTAAACGTTCCTGTACCTTACCCATTATATCCCCTGGGGCTACTTCCTATGCCTTGGATACCAGGATTATATCACCCTTGTTTGGATAAACTATCGACCTTTGCCTATGAATTGCTTGTTTACTCTTCAAATCATGTACCCTGGTCGCACTACTGTATGTCAATGTGCATCTGCTTCCTTGGCCCTACCCCACCATCTTCCCATTATCTAAACACCATTTACCCTTTATCAACCCTATCCCTGATTTCACGCTACCTCAATCTGTGATAGATTTGAGGGGGATTACCTATACCCTTAACAGGGGTAACCACTTCTTATTATTGTCCGTGTAGCTTTAACAAAGACAAGCTACACGACAACAAGGGGCTAAATGTAGACACCAAATTTGTGTCTTACGACACCCTATGCCCCGCATCTCATTTCGCAACTTAACCTCATCACCTAAACCTTACACGATTATTTATTAATTACCTTATAATTAATAAATCCACATCGCCATACCTGCCACCTCATTTCGCCACCTCATCATGACCTACTCTTAACCCTAAACTAACCTAATTAAGACCTATAACTTGGTCCACATCCACACCCATGACTAATTACTCCTCACCCGCACCTAAAACCAACCTCATAATGACTTGACCAAGCCCACAACCAATCCCTCGGGAGAAAAGGAGGGAAAGCTGGCTATTTTACCAAAAATAGCCCGCTTTGACCTGACCGACATCAGTTCCTACTCGACCGCCGTCAGTTGCGTAACCGCCATCAGTTCCCTGTAAATGACCACCTCCAACCAAAAACAAAGGATCGGATTTTTCATTCGATCGAGAAGAGGAGAAATCATTGGAAGGATCTAGATTTGCTTGGTTGAGCAGAGACAAGTGAAGAAACAAGAAGAGTTTATAGAGAAGGAGATCAAGCCCAAGACTACAACTAAATAACTAGAGCCCAGTGATACTCATCCGAGCATCAGAAGAGGAGATAGCTCATCTTGGATTGTCAAATCATCCTACTTGAGCCATGTCTTCGTCATCACAGTCCTAGAACCTACATCTTCATCAGGAATGAGTAAGTAGTGTCTTGTATGTTTTTAAGCACCATTTATTGAGCCTGTGGATTGATAGTAATTATAAGCTCATTCCTAGATCTACCACCTACCAGCACCCTGCACTTAACCTTCATCCATACATCCTTGTATTGCCCAGAAGACCATTTTATCACACTCTGAGTCTTCCCTGTCCTCTCACTATTCCCCTCAGCCATCCGCTAGTTTTAATAACCCCACAATCACCCTGCAACCAGCCTCTATCCAGAAGCACCTAGATTACTGACCCTATCGGTGTCGATTATCCCCTACCGGCAGCGGTTCTCTAACCGCGGTCAGTTATCCAGTGACTGGCATCGGTCACTATGACTTATACCCCAAAACCTCCCTCTCGCCTATTTGTCACCTAATAACCTCAGGTCCAGTCTGGTTTATCCCTGTAACTCAACCTGAATGTATCAACGACCAGTAACCGAACAAACAACGTGACTCTTTATTATTGATAGTTTAGCCTCTATTGCTTTGTAACGAGGTACCTAAATCGTGATTTTGCAATAGCTTTCTTTGTTATCATTTGTGTTAATTCGTATTAGCAGGGGAGCTGACCACCTTCGAAAGGAAGTTTTATATTTCTTGGGCCCAAGGCAGTTCCCTCATTTATTGTCTAATTAAAATATGGTGGTCTTGTATTCTTACTTACAGGTAGTCCTTCCAAGACAAAAAGGAGTTCTTCGCAGTCGATCTGATCTTTCTCTACGGTATGCGCACACCATCTCAACATTCAACAGGTATTCCTCCTAGCCCTAACCCTTATCTATTTCTCAAATGAATGAAAGGATAGAAGCAAGTCTATTCCACAGAGATGAAACATTCCGTGCGAAACAGTAGGCTTCTTTCTTATCAAATGCATCGGCATATTTGATTAAACAAGACTCGTCACAGGGCCTCAAATTAACAGGAAGCCTCCTCAATGTCTTGTTAAATCTTGTATTAAATTCATGCACTGATTCATTGGGGTTCTTCTTGATATTCTCAAATTAAGACGAGAATTCTAGGATCAATCTTGTCACCATATTGCAACCTAAATACATTCTTCATTTCAGTCCAAGAATCAATAGAATTATCAGGTAGAGCCTTGTACCAATCCCTTACATCCTCTTCTAGTGTATGAATGAACAATTTGACATACGCATCTTCAGATTCTATTTCAAAATCCTACATCATGTTAACAAAAAGTTTGAGATGCCGATCACCAGTTATTGCATTGTTACCTTGGAAGTTTGGCAATCTATTCCTTACATCTTGTGGGACAACATTTGGGTAACCATCCATTCCTCTAAAGTTTATAGGACCAAAGGTATTAAAAAAAAATGGAGGTCTAGGCTGAGCCATATTGTTTTGAGGTGGTGATCTTGGAGGAGAAATAGAATGATGAGGAGTGAGAGGTCTTTGGGGAATAGAAATGTAATCTTCAAAATGGATATCCCCTATAGGATCAGCTTCTTGATAAAATCTAGCAAATTTGGAAAAAACAGGGGCAAAATGAGTAGCAAGATTTTCAAAGACAAATGAAGGTCCCTCTCCAGATGGAGAATGCAAATTTTTAAGAGGACTATATGATTCAGATTTACCTAAAGAAGAATTGTAGTCCTCAATGACAGGCTGATCAATCTCAAGTTCAACGAAGGGAAATTCCTTCCTTGAGCTCTACTCTCCAACCACCTTCCAAACTCTTCTCCCTTCTAACTCTGAGTTCCTTGAATCTGAAAAAAACTTCTTAGCAGAGTCTCTAATGAAGAGATATCTTCTTCCTTCCAGTTTTGTAGAGATTAGTAACACTAAAAAACAAATGACAGAAAGCTAAGACACTGGTATTTATCAAGATCAAAATAGCATGGAGTTGCCACTAAGTACTTTCACCCTAGTTGTGCAAATGTGCTAAAATACTCTGTCAAATACCTATCAGCACTGAAAATCTTTCCAAACTTTATAGATCAGTTCTTCCTTTTCTTGAATTTATCAACCACAAATGCAAATGAAGTGCAACTGCTACTAGAAACTAATAAAATTACAGAAAGAGTTTGAAACCTTTGCATAAACCTTGCAAATATGAGTATAGAATGATGCTTTAATAATATATTTGTAGATAGAACTTGCAAGAGACATTACCAGGGTTTGATATGCACTCAAATATTTCAAATATGTATGCACATGGATCATATTTAACTAAGAATGTCCCTAGCAATGACGCCACTGGTGTTGCTACCCAAATTTTTTCTCCTTTTCAGTCTGAGTAGCATCAAAGATATGGCATGAAGCTTGAAGATAGATGGATCATGGTGTGTGTCATTTTTTAGCCAAGGATATGATCTAACTAGCACTCATATTTGTGGAGAGATGGATAGCACTCAAATAGGACTTCATCTTGTCCTAACTGTTTTAGGTTGTGCCTTTCAACCAAGGTAAGAGGACCTATTTTGTAACCCTCAAATGGTGAAGGAGATGAAGATATCCCTCAATTTGTACAAATAGTATGAAGGGACCTTGGGAAAATATGATCAACACTCCAAATCTGACTTTTGAATGTTGTCACTTCTAGATTATGGAGATACTTTCAATGCAAGACAAGGGTTACTGAAGACATTTTGAAATCCTGATCTGTTTTACATACTTTAGCAACTGGATTTTTATCTTCTGTGGGTATACAGGGCAAAACAAGGTAGGATTAGTTTTTTTTAATGATTTTTGGGTGGGATTTTAGACTATACGAACCAAGATCCACCAGAATTTTTGAGGATTTCAACAAAAAATGGAGAAACTTAACAGGAGAAAGTATCAAGATGGTTAATCATCCCTTCAACTAGTATATATGCATCAAATGGAGGCCCAGATCTACACTATTCCACACAATCCTTGATCATCTATCAAAAAATATTGAGTTAGAATGAACCAATGAAGCATTTAGCAATCACTATTTAATCATGACCTAAGGTGCACCCAAAGGTTTACAAACAATCTCTGAAATCAAGGAAGATAAAGTGATTTTAAATTTGTTTATCTCTTTATCAGATGAAAGCTCTTCTAAATGTGAGATTTCAAATGCCACTAAACTATCACAAGAAATGAGACCATGTATGATCAAGAGAGATTTTAAACACAAGACTGCAACAGGAAATAAGAAACACATATTTGAAATGCATTCTGAAATGTAAGCATTCACATATTTTTTTCCAAAGACAATACAAAATAACTCAAATATGATCAAATTTATCAGCAAGGGAATGTTTTGAAAAATAATCTCATAGCTTATTAATGGATATACATGTGTAACCAACTTAACATGATTTGAAATCTGATACAGAGAGAGTTATATGAGTTTCTCATGTGGTAACTGTACGTACCCAAAATTGTAAGGTACTGTACTGCCGGAACAATGTAACAAATGCCCCAATGATGATACAGGTCTCCTCGAAGGGTGTTCGGGATCTGGAAAATCTCTCGAAGTGAGCGTTAACATCCCGCATGCCCCGCTTAGCCCCCGCATCCTTTGTTTTTCCTTTTTCCTCTCTTTTCTTGGCCTTTTCCTCTTCAGTGACGAAACCGCCACCCTGCCTGGGTGGTGGTCTCGTGACCGCCACCCTAATTAGCGCAGCGGTCCTGTAACCGCTGCCCTGCTCAGAGTGGCAGTCCTTTACACATTTTCCAGAAAGTGTTTTGATGTGACTCACGTAAAGATCAACGTTTCACTAGCTTTTCCTTGCCGACTTGGGCTTGCATTTATGTCTTTGGTCCCCTGGAATAGTGTTTTGCCTTTGTTTATTGTTTGAGAGTTCAGTTTGGTTTTGATCTTTGGGAGAATGCAATTCCTATAAATAGATTGCTTGTGCTCAAGCAAATGGCCCTGAAGTTTGTCTCTGAATTTCTCTTTGCAATAGGCTTAGCTTTCATTTTGCTTAGAGTGCTTGGTTTAGTTCATTATATGTCTATTTAGCATTGTTCAACTGTTGGTAAGCCACATATCCAGCTTGTGTAAACAATGTTGTTGTTTTATCCAGTCCATTGGAGTATAATAGCTTAGGAATCCATTAAAGTTGCAGGTTTTTCTCTTCAAACAGGATAGTTTCAGGTTCTGGACGTTTTATGTTGCATGACTCGCAATAAATCCCGCTAGGAATTACATAAGCCAAGCTCTGTACTCTTGCGCTATCCCTCTCCTACTCGCATTATATTCAGTCTGCATTCTGAGCTGTCCTTGTCCCGATATCTACTTCTGTTGATGCTAGCATTACACACTTTTCTGGATCCACGAGAATACGAAAGAACGAGGAGATCATACTGAGGGGACAAGATCACACACACCATTGGATTCACCACTGTTCTGCGGAATCTAGGTTCTAGATTTCAAAGTTCTAATTAGAATCATATCAAATAGAGTAGATAATTGCTTCATTTCAGTAAATTCTATTCTCAATATTTCCAGGGAAGCTGTGAGGATTGATAGTTTCTGAGAAACTATGATTCACTCCTCACTTCTGAGGTAGGATTGAGAATCTTGCAGATAGATTAGATAAGCTCTTTTATTTGTTTAGAATAAATCTACAAATTGCATAGACAAATAACTACACTCGGTTATTTTGTTTGTTTTAAATTGTTATTTAGTTGTTATTTCTAGATACGTTTAAATAGCTGCTTTTCTTCTTAGAAAGTTAAATACAAAAAGTAGAAGTTATATAAGTTTTAGATGGTTAAAATTTGTTTTGTTGCAGTTAGATCTATATTTTTTTTTATATGAAAATCACGGGACCTAGGGAGTACAAGAAATACGTATTTGAACCAATCGTGCCTCAGCCCAACCTCGTCACAGCAATAGTTGACATAGACCAGAACCTTAGAATACAAGTCTTCCAAACAACAACAGATTTACGACTGATCAACTCTCAGTTGAGAGGGTTAAACATAGAAGACGACCAAGCACACACGTTTTGGTCAAATCAACCGAACTACAGACTGCCCTAGGCAAAACATTCACATGACTGTAGAAGGGTTCGAAAGAGAACAAACCTCTGGTTGTGATCCTTTAGTCCCACAGCTAGGTGCAGGAGACACTCTCACAGACATAGATACTAGTTTAAGGATCCAGGTTGCACGAACGCCTGTGAGATATTCTGAGAAGATCACGCAGTTATTGGTCCTAAACATAGAAGCTGAGAAAGCATATGATTACTAGATACTAGGGATTAGGACTTAATTTCATACATGACCATAACAAGACCACAACAACCTAGAGTCTATGGTTATAATCCGCAAATCCCACAACCTAACAAATCCATAAGTCAATCAGATATAAACACTGGCCTACGCACACTAGTATTCCAATCCACTCCACTTCCACCCATCATCATCAAACAATTGTCCTTACTAGATATAACGGCTAACGAAGCTAGAGAATTCTAGACTAGGCCAGAGAATTGCCCGTAGAATCAATTGTATTCACCATCCACCATATGACCTTATCTGGAGATGTACACGAAACTATCCTAGATCATTTTCCACGTATTCCACAACCCATAGATCGAATCACACCAGAGCTCGATATTGATTGGAGCCTTTGAGCAGTCATCCTTGCCGATCGATCTATCACACCAGTCCAAGTTAGAAGGGCCTTCTTTGCCTTAGATTCACAAATTCCATTACTGCGTTTCGAAGACATTAGATTGCCTAACTAGTTCATTTGCATCCCACGCATATTCTATCCCCACCGGCTATCTCGGCACAACCTCGGGAGGTCGGGTACGCGGAAGAGTTACCTGTAGATTACCATGCTCGCTTGTCACTTTTTCGGCGTACAAAATTGGTGAACCCAACGTGAAATAACAACTGTTTCACCTTCTCTTTGAGAAGTTTCATCTTATCTCAATCACCTTCGCCCCTTCCCATTATTCTGTGGGTATTCATATACCCCCCAAATATGTCGGGATTCGATGCATATGGCAGACCCCTCTTGGGTCTTGAGGCATACTACGCCAAACAGAATAGGCAATCATCACCCTCGCTCTCAGTATGGGGTGACAACTATTCAACTAATCAGTTGTCAACACAAACCCCAAAAATTAGATATAATTCATCTTTTCAAACTGAGGAGTTAGATCAACCCCCTCGAACGCAACAAACAGAGCCTTCAAGCTTGAACAATATGACGTTTACCGGAGAATCTGGTTCATCTCCTTAGATGCTACTTAGACCACAAATTAGTAGACAATCTGACCCATACTTGGTCTTAGATAATGAACATTCAATACATTATCCTAGAAGTGAACAACGCTCTTGGGGTATGTACCCATCTATAGAAGGTTTACAAATACAACCCGAGGTCTCTTTTCAAGAAAATACCTCTATACCACTACATATAGGAAATACTCTTGGAGAAACTTAGCAAGATAGTGATCAGTTCATAGCAGGATATCACATGCCTATACAACACCAGGGTATACAACAAACGCCGCTAAGGCAAAGCACCGTGACTTCACCAAATGAAGTCATTTCAACGTTAGTAGAAAAACTGAGAGGGTTAGAACTTGCTCAAGCAAGTCAAAATTCTCAGTTCATGTAAGCAGGAAGTTCCAATCCTCCATACCACCCTGGCCAAGTAGATCTCCTCACAGGAGTAGGCACGTTAGGCATGCCTCCTCAATATCCGCAACAAACGCCAACAAGGCCCATTATCTCTAACACTATTCCTCCCGGTCTAGTATCAAACAATCCATTACTAGACAATACCCCATCATACTTAAACATGTACTCCAAATCACCACAAGGAGATATGTTCTCCTCTCCTGGCATTTTGGCTCAAACGCAGGGACTCCCCTATGCCCCTGCCAATGCATACGCTGCACCATATCAACAACCCATCCCACCATCACTCCCTCAGCAACCACCATCAATGGTCGAAACCTATGCGATAGGGACTTATTCAGAATATTTGAAAGAGCCCTTAGACTTCGCCATATGAAGCGTCATGCTTCCGGGACCCCTTCCCGATTTACCCAAGTACAAAGGTGAGGGAGATCCAAATGCGCATATCAAAGCTTACGCTACAGACATACGTGAATTACTCCCTTAGGATGGGGTTGTTGCTAAAATATTCCCCAAAACCTTGGAAGGCATTGCTCTCGACTGGTATTATAGAATACCTGAAGCCTCCATCCATTCATTTAAACAACTCGTATCAGAGTTCATTAAGGCGTTCGACATGAACAAACTGTTGAGAACAGGAATCAGGTAATTCTTGCACATCAAACAAGAACACAACGAATCTGTCGCCCATTTCATCCAGAGGTGGCGTACAGTTCTTTATTCTTCAGCAAGTGCTCCAAACATGGATCAGATGGAACTATGTGATTTATTCCGTCATTCTCTCAGCAGAGAGGTGAAGGAAGAAGTCCATAAGTTCCCGCTAAGAACTTACGATGAAGTACTTGAGAGTGCTCTTCGAATAGATCAAGCAGCGATAGATAGTGGTCGTAAGACATATGGAGCAAATGGGAGGTTAATCACCTCTGACCAGAACACTACAACTACCACGAACATCAATCAAGGACCTAAAATACTTAACAAAAATTGTGGTGTAACAACGGATGGAGTAACCAACCAGCCCAAGAAGGTAAATATGATCAATACTCCATCACAAACAAACAACCAACAAAACAACAACTTCACCCCGACAATCAATACAGTGGATTTTAACCATCCACAACAACAACAATGGAAAAATCCTATACAAGGGCCAAGCCAAAACTCATTTGGTTATCAAAACCAAAGCCAGAAACAAACGCAAAATTTTAATCCTAATAGGCAACAGTTTGATCAGAATTTTAGGCCACAATATACACCAAACCAACAAAACAGGAATTACAATCCCAATTCTTATTGTGGTTTCCACAAAATTTGGGGTCATGATACTAGAACGTGTCATGACTACAATAAATTCATGCAACATTTGCCAGAAGAACAAAGACAGTTCTTCACATATTTGTTTTTGGTAGATCCCGTGTCACCACCACCAAATACGCTCGCAGGGGTAGTTTCCCCTCAGAATGCTCCCCTCAAGATCTTTAATGATCCACTCCCAAATCATGATAGCAACAGGTTGAATCCAACTGGAACAAACAAAAGTGCAATGACGGGAAACAATGATCATGAAGCCTCGACTTCACTAAATCCATCAGTGGTGCCACAGTTAGGAAGTCAACCGAGACCCAAGATAGTCAGTTTGGTAGAATTAGACGCTGAACTACCTATCAAAGTTATAATAAAAACACGAGAATATTTCTCTCAACCGAGCCCAAGTCATCTGCCAGAAATGGATAAGAGTCAACAAATAGTAGAAAAACCCGTGGGCACCTATGATTTAATTAGTGACCTAACAAAGACCTTCTCGTACATTTCATTTTTGGATTTACTAAAGAACTCTCCCACTCACAAAGCTGCTCTTTTAGAAGCATTAGGTCTAGGTCATCTAATTAACATCACTTCACCTCCTAAAACACAAGTAAATCATGTAGATTTTGATATCCACCCTCCGGGGCAGCCGGACAAGGATGTCAAATTCATATTCGAAATAAGTAAAATTCCTACAGATGTTGAGATCGCACGACGAGGTGATCCAGCCTTACACTTACAAGTATGGGTTTATAATAACTATGTAAAATGGGCAATGGTTGACGATGGGGCCACAATTAACATAGTCCCTTTCTCTTTCCTCCAAAAACTAGGATTTGGGGAAACAAATTGTTCCACCACTCGAAATACACTGAGAAGCTATGATAGCCTTAAAGCCACTTCGATAGGAACTATAATACTGCCGGTCACCTTAGGACCCAAAACAATCCTGACTAAGTTTTATATTATAGATCGGGAAACTAATTATAATATGATACTCGACCGACCATGGATACACCGAATGAAGGCAATCCCTTCTACGTTATTTCAAGAAGTAAGATTCTTACATCTAAGAAAGGTATTTGTAGCCAAAGGTGATCAAAAAACCTTTCGATTTGCACCTAGCTGATTTAAAGAAAAGACCAGGTGTGCACTCAGAATTTGAACTTCTGACAAACCAACTTAATAAACCCACTGACCCAAAACCAGAGGAAAAGTTAGTACCTAAAACGGATCTTGAAACTATCAGCATAGCCAAAACAACCCCAACCCCTAAAGATAAGGCTATAGAAACGGTATCATTAGGGACTACTACAAAAATCATTGAGTTAATAGAACAAGATTCACCAATGTTCTTACCATTTGATTCAGTAGGCATAGGATATTCCCTAGGTGTTGGTTCCCTTCCAGCAGAGGACCTCTGCATGGTAGAAGTTGCGTGCGCAAACACAGCAGATACCCCAACATCTATACTCCCGGCTAAATATTGGACTCTCCATTTTGATGGAGCTAAATGCCATTATGGAGCGGGGGTAGGTATAATTCTTACTTCGCCCGAAGAGAAAGTCCTACCATTTGCCTTTAAGCTAAACTTTGAATGCACAAATAACGGCACTGAGTATGAAGCCCTCCTCCTTGGCCTCACCTTAGCCAAAAGAATTGGTATTGATAACATCAGAGTCTTAGGAGACTCACAATTAGTGACAAACTAGGTTTCCGAAGTATATAAAACCAAAGCCAAACATTTTCAGCTTTACAAAGAAGCCGTATTAGATTTAAGCAAGGCTTTTAACTTCATATCCATTGAAGTGATCCCGTGAGAGAAAAAGCTTCTCGCCGATTCAATAGCAACTTCAGCATCATGTTTTACTCCAAGCAATGAGTTAGAAGATACCCAGTTCACAGTGTCCATTCGTGATGAACCATTGATAAAAACAATGACAAATCCCCTTTCAAGCGGAAGTGAATCTACCGTCCTAGACCGTATTGATAGTGATGTGGCTACTTTGGATTACTTAAATGCCTATGCAGCACTACATCTATCCTATCATATGCTAGATTTATCCTTAATTCCACATTCGTCTTCCTACTTTAGAAATCCCGTGATGGATCATCCCTCACAAATGGAACCTAGCATATACGCAGTAGAAAATGGGGATGATTTGGATTTACCTCCGGCACCACCTGAGTTCGAAGAGGGTAACGCCTCTTTGATCAAAGAAACAATCGATGTCAACATCGGGACAGAAGATGAACCGAGAATATTGAAACTAGGATCCTCGTTAACCCCAAAAGAAGTAGAAATACATACTCATATCCTCAAAGAACATCAGAAGGCATTTGCATTTAATTATAAGGAGATGACAGGAGTCGCACCCCACATTGCGGTGCACAACCTTGTCACTAAATCAGATGCAAAGCCAGTTAAACAAAAATCAAGACCCATGAAGCCCAAGGTAGCTCTCATGGTAAAAGAGGAAGTAATAAAACTCCTCCAAGTAGGATTTATCAAGCCAGTCGACTACTCCCAATGGGTATCTAACATCGTTCCTGTTCTCAAGAAGAATGGAAAGATACGCATCTGCATAGATTTTCGAGACATCAACAAAGCATGTCCTAAGGACGACTTCCCATTACCATCTATAGATGTCATTGTTGATGCAACAGCTGGATTTGAACTTTTTTCTCTCATGGATGGATTCTCGGGATACAATCAAATCAAAATATCTGAGCAAGATCAAGCTAAAACTACATTTATAACTCCTTGGGGAACCTATTGCTACGTTTTTATGCCATTCGGTCTCAAGAACGCTGGTGCTACCTACTAGCGAGCTATGACATATATATTCCACGATTTAATTCATAAAATTGTGGAGTCCTACGTAGATGACTTATTGGCTAAGGCCAACAAGTGTTGTGACCATCCGGAAGTACTCCGCATCATTCTTTCATGCCTAATAGAATATGGAGTCACACTAAATCCAAAGAAATGCGTCTTTGGTGTAATAGGAGGAAAACTCCTGGGTTACATCATATCGTCACGAGGGATAGATGTTGATCCAACCAAAATTTGGGCTGTCCTCGAAATGGTCCCACCTTCGAATGAATCTGGAATCAGATCATTTCTCAGAAAACTAGGTGCAATCCAGAGATTTATCCTGGACTTAAGCTTCACCATTCATCCAATCAACAATTTACTCAAGAAAGACTATAGCATTGATTGGACCAAAGACTGTAATGAATCCTTTGAAGCAGTTAAGCATTTCCTATTATCGCCACCTACGCTAATGCCACCAAAGCTAGATCGCCCGTTAATCTTATATTCACGAGCTACCAATGTCTCGTTAGCTTGTATGTTGGCCCAAGAGGATGATGACAAGAAGGAACATGTGATTTATTTCATCATCCAAATGCTACTCGACTATGAAATACGCTATACACAGGTAGAATGAGAATGCCTTGCCATAGTCTTTGCTAGTAAACGCCTAAGACATTATATGCTAAACCAAGAAACAAGGGTCATGGTAAAAACGGACCATTTACGAACTTTCCTCACATAAGGGTCCTTGTCTAAAAAGGTTGGACGTTTTATAACCTTAATGGAAGAATTCGAATTAACATTTGTAAATCAGAAGTCATTTAAAGGACAAATCATCACGGATTGGTTAGCTGACAACCCACTAGATGGAGGTGATTTAGTAGATTTAGACTTTCCAGATGAGTGCGTATACTAGATCGAAACCCAACCCTCTATCTCTGAGTGCCTTTGGTACATGGATATCATTAATTATATCATGGACCATATGTACCCAGAAGGAGTTACACCGCAACAAAGAAGGTGGTTACGCATTATCGTAGCTAAATACGTCATTATAGAGCAAATGCTCTACCGAAAAGCATTCAATGGAATGCTCCTAAGATGTGTCGACATGGAAGAATCCAAGAAGATTCTCCATGAATCTCATAGTGGAATATGTGGAGGCCACTTCGGTGGCCATGCCACCGCTCGAAAAATACATCGAATGGGCTATTTTTGGCCCACTCTAGAACATGACGCAATAAAGTTTGTATGCAGGTGTCATAAGTGCCAAGAATTCTCCCATGAGATTCATATGCCGGCACAAGCTCTGTAACCAATCGCTACTCCATGGCCCTTTTCTACATGGGGTCTAGACTTAATAGGGAAATTCTCTCCCTCATCCACAGATGGCCATAATTTTATAATCACTACCACTGAATATTTTACCAAATGGGTAGAGGTTATGCCTCTTACTACTGTACCTGGTTCTGTAATCACCAAGTTCATTTTGAACCAAATCATTTGCAGGTACGGTATCCCACAAATCACTTTTAAGAATGAAGAGGTTTGTGAACTATGCAATAAATTTAAGATAAGCCATCATATGGCTTCCTTGTATTACCCCCAAGCCAACAGACAGGCTGAAGCGACAAACAAGACATTGAAAGCCATTCTCCTTAAAACAGTAAAAGAAAACAAACGAGATTGGCATTTGAAGTTATATCCGGCCTTGTGGGCCCACCGAACCTCAATAAGAACACCAACGGGAGTAACTCCTTACTCGCTAGTATTTGGGGCAGAAGCAGTTCTCCCACTTGAGGTCGAAATACCCAGTCTCCGCATTTCACTACAAGGGATTCTGGATGAAGACACTTATAGAGAAGCACGTCTTTCCTAACTAGAAAGCATAAATGAAACTAGGTTAGATGCTGAATAGAAGCATAGAGCTTATGCTGACCGAATGTGCCGGCATTATAACAAGAAGGTCTATGAACGCGACATATACGAAGGTGATCTAGTTCTAAGGCTAGACAGTCGGATCGACAAGAAGACTGGTGAAGGAAGGAAATTCCGGCCCAAATGGTTGGGCCCATACCGAGTCATTAAGGACTACGGAAATGGTGCATACCTCTTATGTACGCTAGAAGGTGAGGAATTTTGCGAAACAGTCAATTCCCTTCACCTCAAGCGGTTCTACGCATAAGCGGCTAGCACTACTTATAATTATCTACATTGCATCTTCATATAGATTAAGATCATTTTGTCCACTTGTTTCTTACATAAATGGTGATCAAAGAATCTATACTCAAAGTAATTCATTACAAACTCATGATGTTGTTAGCATAAACTTTCTAATCATACCTCTCCATTTTCGTGATATCATCAAATCATCTCAGAATCATTTTATCAAATAAAGTCAAACATGACAAAGTCTTAACGATAACCATACCAAGATCGACAAGTTTATTCTCACTTTGATTTCTTCTTAGGATAGGTGCCTTACCTATGGTCTGTTCTAGAAGCTTCAGGGTGTCACATCTATCCCATGTGTATATCTCTTTGGAAATAAGCACATACTGACATTTTACTCAAGAAAACAAGTCAACAAGTGATTAAACAGAAAATTTTATTTTACACATTTCCTTGCCCCACCAACCTTCGGTGATGAACTTGCGTCTCTTACTAGTGACGTAGGGTTGGGAAAGGATGGAAATGCCCTTACTCGCCTATACCTTGTCCTTGGTGATAAACCCACGCTTCTTACTAGTAGCATGGGGCAAAGTATAGGGGGTCCTCTTGACAAAGCAAACGTTAAAAGTCATAAACAAACAATTCAACTTTGAGTCAAAAACGAATGAATCAGATGTTCAAAATTCCAAGAGTTAAAATCCTAAAAACCCAGATTTTGTCTACTATGTGGCCATCTACGGATCTAAGTCTAGATAAACCACAAAGTAAGTTGCATTCTAAACTATGAAGTCACTCGGGTAGAGTAAGCTTGTAGCTTCCAATTTGGTTCCACTAAAGCTTTGTCTGTCTTTCATCACTATCATTTCAACTACACCTCATAACTTGTGCCCTTTCTAGCTCTCGGTGATGAGCCCTTGCATCTTACTAGTTGCGTGGAGTTAGGATCGGGGCAAGTTAATCTGTTCATCATACCGGTTATATTCATCACTTTGCAAAACAAACATGAGATATCAAAAATTACTTACAGAAGCTAAGATTCAAAATCACATTGTATCTACATCTACATATATCAGCATCATGAAATACACAAAAAGAAACAAACATTTGCATCATCTGTTCTCCATTGCATACATTCTAAAAAGCATATAAACATACATCGTAGTATATACAAAGAAACTGGAAATAGAAAAGAAACGATGAGTGCCAAGATTTTGATCCAAAACGAATGCATATATATAAATGATCAACATTTATATACAATGCCATCATGCACTAAGCATGGTCAAAATGCTCAAAGAGCCCGTGATATAAAAAGAAATATATAATACAAAATACACGAGAGCCAAGTGGCCTCTCAATCCTTACGTGACTCCTCCGAAGGTGCACGCCCACACCTAAGACTCCAGCTACGCCGGCGCTCTGAATGTACGGAAGGCTCGGGATCCCTAGGAGCACTCGCGGTCTCACCGCGAGAACGGCTCCTCATAAGATGCTCATCCGTCCTATAGCCCGCTAGCTTGGTGCGAAGGGTTGACACCATCCTGGCCACATGTCAAACTGGAGCAAAAACGTCAGTATGCCTACCGGCTGCTGAAGGCTCCCCAGCATCCACAGACAGCTCTACACGGGTCCTATCCATGGGGATCATCAGGGAATCGGTACATACCCTGCGGATCAAATCCCGCCACTCATCAATAGTCTCTGCAAACAAAGGAGAAAACGAATTAGAAACTAAGAAAGAAACTAAAAGATACAAAATAACAACTAAGGAGAGCCTGCAAATAAACATTAAAAGGGAGAAAGGGTAACTTACTCAGATCACCAGGCCTCCAAGATGGGTCGCTGGGGCTGACACCTGTTGTGGATGCCGCTGCCGACTGAGGGACTGCTCATGTGGCAAGGGGTAACATGTCGCCCCGCAAAATTGACTCATCCTCTCCACCATGGCCCTAAGAGAGTGGCTCCTCTAAAACTAGAGTGTCCCTCTCTACGTTCTTCTCAGCCCTCTTTACTTGCATGATATCCTGAGTGTCATGCCACTTAGGATCACTTGTCCTCGGTCTCCTCCTCTGTCCCTCCCTCTGTAAACTCCTTCGGACTTCAGATTCAATATCAATAGGGTCATCGGTACTATGAGTAGGACCTGCAGCAATCTAAAGCAAAGGTGCTCGAGGCACACTGGCTCTCTCTCTAGCACGAACTACCCTCCTGGATGCAATGGGAATGCTAGGAGTAATCACTGTCCAACCTTGGCCTCTAGGCCCCCCTCTGGCCTTGTGAACTGATCTGTAAACTAGTGCCATTGGGGGAAGCATACCCACGTATGGAAGGCCAAACTACTAAGGAGCTCGGCCAAAGGGGTACACCTCCACTCATCCCACTCGATCGATAAGATGCCCTGTGGTGGAGCAGGAAATCAAGGTAAGGGCCTCCTTGCAACCCATATACCGGCCATGGTCTGGTATGGTGTCACCTCCATATCAGTAGTAGTCAAAGAGGAAAATGGCTGATGAGGTGCTCTAAGCACCGACATGTCTGACCATCTCGCTACCCTAACAGCTTCAAGATCTACTACCTCCACACCCCTACCATAAGGGATGAAGTGCTCATAAACCCAACTCATGACTAGGGTCTGGTGGCTCAACGACTGCCCCTGTAAATGGACCACCCTGTATAGATTGTGATAGGTGGTCCTAAGAATATCTACTCCCTAAGCGTATATCCAGCCATGGCCCTCTATCTGTACAATAATGGGGGCCTAGAAGTATAACAATGTGTCCACTCCCTTGTCCCCAATCAATCTCGAGGCAAGGATCCCCATGATGGCCTGAAAAAATATGGGGATGGGCAAAGAAGGAATGGATCAAACTCTCACCCCCTTCTTCGATCCCATGGAAATGGTTGCATTTCCCATATAAGTTTCCCACTATGCAATTTGTGCCCGTGAGCCTGCTGTCTCCAAAGTGAGTCACCTCCCAATAATCGGGACCCCCAGAATGTGGTAGATGTCCTCCAATGTAATGGTCCACTCGCCACGGACCCCTGGCAATCGAAAGGTGTTCCAATCTATATCCCAGTAAGAGAATAAGTCACAAAGGATGTGACTAGATGGTGCAACATGGGGCATACACGATATGCGCAATATGCCAGCCCTCTGAAGTGTGTCCCTCCTCATCCTGTGAAAGGGCATCTAATACCCCTGAGAGCCGATCACACTCTCTCTCTCTGCTCCATCGGATGTACTCCCTCTCTCACCTGCATACATCCAAAAACACACAAAACAAACTAAGTTAGCATCTAGGCAATCCTGAGAAAGTCATAAAAACACGTACAAATGCTAAAAATATAAACACAATCTCAAAAACAAGTTCTTTTTGCATTCTGTGCAAAACCGCCGCCCTGAGCAGGGAGGCGGTTTTGTAACCACCGCCTTAAAGGTGGCGGTCGTGTAACCGCCACCCTGAACAGGGAGGTGGTTATGTAACCACCGCCTTGGCTAGGGTGGCGGTCATGGTCTGAAAACCCACTCAGGCTTTTAACCTAAAAAGACCTAAAAAGTGCCATAAAATACCTTTTTAACTAAGAATAAAGCCTACCCAGTAGGCGCCCCCCCCTAGGTGGACCTTTTGAACCTTGGATCTTCAAAAATGACCCCACCATTACAAATTATTTAGCATTTCAAAATTAAGGGGGGAAAAATAATAAACTAAAGAAAACCATCCTCTGATCACTGAGGTCAGTGTTCCGCACATGGAGGCATGATCACAATCTCGCTGCAAACAATTCGAATCTACTCATGCAAGAAACCGTCACCGTGGGGTCCCAGAGCTCAAAATTAATCAAATCGACTCGTGCAAACGAATAGGAAAATGGGGCCCACTTTCATATATATGGCACTCTATTTCATTTTAAAATAACTTTTTGACAGGTTTGGAGCACTGATGGCGGTAAGTTCCTATCCCCGCACAAATGGTACGTTCTCATTCCCCTGTTACTCTTAGAGTTTATTTTTCAAACTATTGTATCTATTTGTACTTGAATTCTCTTTTCATTTTGTAGGTAGGGGGAATTTTGGATGGCGTCATTTCAACAAACAGATGTGGCAGGTATAACTTCTGACTTCCCATTTTGGGACTACCATACTCAGACCCACTGTTTTATGCCTCTTCATGGCTAAAACGTTTCTCTGAGGGGGAAATATGTACGTACCTAAAATTGTAAGGTACTGTACTACCAGAACAGTGTAACAAATTCCCCAATGATGATACAGGTCTCCTCACAAGATGTTTGGGATTCGTAAAAAGCTATCTGAGTGTGCATTAACATCCCGCATGTCCCGCTTAGCCCCCACATCCTTTGTTTTTCCTTTTTCCTCTCTTTTCTTGGCCTTTTTCTCTTCAGTGACGAAACCGCCGCCCTGCATGGGCGGCGGTCTCATGTGACTGCACTACCCTAATCAGGGCACCGGTAGTCCTGTAACTGCCGCCCTGCTCAGAGCTGCGGTCCTTTACGCATTTTCCAAGAAAGTGTTTTGACGCGACTCACGTAAAATATCAACGTTTCACCAGCTTTTCCTTGCCGACTTGGGCTTGCATTTATGTTTTTGGTCCCCTGGAATAGTGTTTGGCCTTTGTTTATTGTTTTAGAGTTCAGTTTGGTTTTGATCTTTGGGTGAATGCAAAAGCTATAAATAAATGGCTTGTGCTCAAGCAAATGGGCCTGAAGTTTTTCTCTGAATTTCTCTTTGCAATAGACTTAGCTTTCATTTTTCTTAGAGAGCTTGGTTTAGTTCATTATATGTCTAGTTAGCATTGTTCAACTGTTGGTAAGCCACATATCCAGCTTGTGCAAACGGTGTTGTTGTTTTATCCAATCCATTGGAGTAGAATAGCTTAGGAAGCCATTAAAGTTGTAGGTTTTTCTCTTCAAATAGGATAGTTTCAGGTTCTGGATGCTTTATGTTGCATGACTCGCAGTAAATCCCGCTAGGAATTGCATAAGCCAAGCTCTGTACTCTTGCGCTATCCCTCTCCTACTCGCATTATATTCAGTCTGCATTCTGAGATGTCCTTGGCCCAATATCTACTTTTGTCGATGCTAGCATTACACGCTTTTCTGGATCCACCTGAACACGAAAGAACGAGGAGATCACACTGAGGGGACAAGACTCACACACACCATCAGATTCACCACTGTTCTGCGGAATCTAGGTTTTAACTTTCAAAGTTCTAGTTAGAATCATATCAAATAAAGTAGTTAATTGCTTCACTTCAGTAAATTCTATTCTCGATATTGCCAGGGAAGCTGTGGGGATTGATAGTTTCTGAGAAACTATGATTCACTCCTCACTTCTGAGGTAGGATCGAGAAATCGCACAAATAGATAAAGCAAGTTATTTCATTATTTAGAATAAATTACAAATTACACAGAAAATAACTACACTCAGTTATTTTGTTTGTTTTAAATTGTTATTTAGTTTTTATTTCTAGATACATTTAAATATCTATTTTCTTTTTAGAAAGTTAAAAACAAAAAGTAGAAGTTATATATGTTTTAGATGGTTAAAATTTGTTTTATTGCAGTTAGATTTATATTTTGTTTTATATGACAATCACGGGACCTAGGGAGCCTAGGGAATACGTATTTGAACCAATCGTGCCTCAGCCCAACCTCATCACAACTAATAGTTGACATAGACCAGAACCTTAGAATACAAGTCTTCCAAACAACAACAGATTTACGACTGATCAGCTCTCAGTTGAGAGGGTTAAATATAGAAGACGACCAAGCACACACGTTTTGGTCAAATCAACCGAACTACAGACTTACCCTAGGAAAAACATTCACATGACTGTAGAAGGGTTCGAAAGAGAACAAACCTTTGGTTGTGATCCTTTGGTCCCACAGCCAGGTGCAGGAGACACTCTCACAGACATAGATACTAGTTTAAGGATCCAGGTTGCACGAACACCTGTGAGATATTCTGAGAAGATCACGCAGTTATTGGTCCTAAACATAGAAGCTGAGAAAGCATATGATTACTGGATACTAGGGATTAGGACTTGATTTCGTACATGACCATAACAGGACCGGAACAACCTAGAGTCTACAGTTGTGATCCACAAATCCCACAGCCTAACGAATCCATAAGTCAATCAGATACAGACACTGGCCTATGCACATGTTAGTATTCCAGTCCACTCCACTTCCACCCATCATCATCGAACAATTGTCCTTACTAGATATAGCAGCTAACAAAGCTAGAGAATTCTGGACTAGGCCAGAGAATCACCCGTAGAGTCAATTGTATTCCACCATCCACCATATGACCTTATCTGGAGACATACACGAAACTATCCCAGGTCATTTCCCACGTATTCCACAACCCATAGATCGAATCACGCCAGAGCTCGATATTGATTGGAGCCTTCGAGCAGTCATCCTTGCCGATCGATCTATCACACCAGTCCAAGTTAGAAGGGCCTTCTTTGCCTTAGATTCACAAATTCCATTAGTGCGTATCGAAGACATTAGATTTCCTAACTAGTTTGTTTTCATCCCATGCATATTCTATCCCCACCGGCTGTCTCGGCACGACCTCGGGAGGTCGGGTACGTGGAAGAGTTACCTGTAGAATCCCATGCTTGCTTGTCTCTTTTTCGGTGTACAGCTACCACCCATAAATGCCCCTGCTAATCCACCTATAATCTGTCAAGTATGCCTCTCCATGTCTGTTTAGAGTGTTGAAGAAGGAGAAGTGGCAGATCAAATGAAATCTGATTTGGTCGTTGAAGCAATCGGATCTTACATTAATGACATGAAAGACATTTTCCTACTTATCACCTACCTAACCTTGTCAAAATTAAAGTTTCAGATTTCCATGGCGTAAAGGAGGTTGAGACCTTTCCAATGGTACCAAATTTGTTGAATTTTTAGCACTGGATTGAAAGCTATGCCCATATGAATATTTCAGGCGAATCCGTACAAAAATGGCGGAAAAAACAAGTTTTGCAAAACGGATCCGCGGGCTCAAAATTCACTTTTACCCAAAAGCCCCCACAAGCCTGCAACCTTCTCATTTTCCATTTTCTCATCCTCATGCCTTCTGGCCAGATTTCTTCCTCTTTGGCAAAAATTATTCCTCGGGCCCACTAGCCCACATTTGGCTTGAAACATGGCCACGTGTAGAGTTGGCACACATTTGGGACTTGCTTTTAGATTCGTCTCCTGAAATAGCACCGGAGAGGCACGTGGCTCCTTCTGCGGCCTTGCTCATTTATTGTGTTTTAGCTAAGTCCCTTTTGTTTAGCGGGGCCATATCTGACTTTGGACACATGGAGGCTCAATGCTCATTTGGGACTTCCCTTTGAATTTTACTTTTGAAGTTACATCGTGCTGACACGTGGCTCCATTCCACTGGCTTGCAGACTCTAGTTTATACTTTTCAATGGCAGATTCTACCTTTTTGGGCTTTTCGGAACACATTGGAGGGACTACGCTTGTTTGGGACTGGCCTTTGGATATGATCCTTGACAGATCTACATCGACGAAACACGTGGAGCTTGACTCATGTCCCAAAGTGGGCCCCATCTGGAATCACTTAGACTGATTAAATGGACGACATCTGTCCACCTTTTTAGACCTTGGACATGTGGAGGGTTGGTGCTAGTTTAGGGTCTGCCCGTTTAGCCGCACCTTCGAAATTGTGTCCGATGAAGCACATGGTGACCTGCTGCCTTCCCACTGTATACTTAGCTGATTTGGGTCTGCTCCACTTTCTCCATCTTTGACTACGTGGTGGGCTGGCACTCATTTTGGGACCGCCTTTGGATTTTCCCCCTTGAAGGAGTGTCAAAGAGACTACGTGGGGACTCTGCCGCGTGATCTCTCTATGACTTCGTTGCATGGCCCTAGGTATCTACTTTGCACTTTAGGCTCTTGGGACAACATGCCTTAAGGCATAATGCGACTCTACTCTTCTACGTCAGCCGATTCAAACGATCGTCTTTGCCCCCATTTCTAGGACTATGACCATGTGGCAATTTTCTCCGCCGCTTGAATTCAGGTAGACCCGCACTTGGTGGGGCCATGGAGCAATTTGCACAGTGTTAGACAACGTGGGGGCTAAAAAAGAACAAGTTGGCTCTCTTATACTTAGCTGATTTATTGCTCCTCCTCCAAGTGAACACATTCCACATTGGGTACATTTGAACTACATGGAGAGCTTCCGCTGGACCCTACTGCTTGGACTTTGAGTCGACTCATATGTGGCAAAAAAGTCTGAAAAATTTGATAAGTCTTCTCCAATTTTCTCCTGCCGTCCTCTCAGCCTCTTTTAACAAGCCACGTGGCCTCCATTGGCAAGTGCTAACCTACCCCTTGATTGTTGAAATTCGACGCCCGTGTGAGCTGTGCAAAAGATAGAAAATTCCAAGGACGCCTTCCTATTTTATTGTGTGAGGTTATGTTTGATCAAATTTCTCCCGGAGGGGGGGGGGAAATTGGGATAACCAACTGAGACATGTTTCCCATGTATTTTTTTATCATTTAATTGGATTTTCAGATGGCCCATACAAGTGCAAATCAATCAATTTTAAACTTCCACGATCGGGAAAAAAGGAAAAATAGCAGAGCACGTAGATTTTGGAAAAATTAGGGCATAAAACAGGGCACATGCAGATTTCTTTCAAATTGGGGTAAAACAACAAGTTTGTGAACATTTCAAGGCATCTGACTAGAGGGAAAAGTTACAAACCACCAATTTGAGAGAAAAGTGTTTCAGAGCATGCAGAAGGAAGGAAAAATTTAGGGTAAAATGGTGCAAGCTCAAAAATGGCATCAACAACTTCTAGAGTGCACAGCTTCTCTCAACAGTTGTGAGATTCAGATAAAGTGTAGAAATGATTCTCAAGTGATCATAGGGGTAGTTTCAAGATTGCATAAGCAGACTCCATGCCTAATGGATGCTTCAGGCTACTGATCTCTTTCATTTAGTAGGTAGAAGGCCCCAAAATTCACCAAAATTTTTATCCAGATATCTCTCCTAGTGATTTGGATAACTTACATACACATTCTAGCCCTAAGTTATTCATTACAGAATTGTGTGCACTGAAAAGCACTTGGCACATTCCTTAGGTCGCAGTTTACCTACGCACCCCTTTCCTTTTCTCCTTCCACTTCTCCCTTGTGCCAACCTTCCATGCATTCAACTTCTTCCTAATCAATTTTTTCCCTTTCTGCACGCCTCACACTTACTACTAAGTCATTGGCCCTTCACATGTTGTACCCATTACGTTGTAATAGTTGTGCCTTAACCATACATTCTCTGCTCACCAGTTTGCCTCATTTCCCCATGTGCATCATGCACGCCCCTCTCTTCCTTCCCCTATTTTCTCTGTGTGCCCTTTCCCTATGCCCTTCTGTGTCATGTCATCTTTTGACATGCTTTAGTGTGTCACACACAACTAGTCAAAGTGCGCTAATTGGGCACTGAGTCCTTGCAACCAATCAGCAAGTGATATGTGGTAGAAATGAAAAATAGTTATACAGTTGGCCATCATTTCAGCCAATCCACGTGCACCATGTGTTTTACGTGCGCCGATGACTCTGATATCTTCTAACAGCCATATCTTCTACTATAGATCTTAAATCAGCTCGCGCCTGGACTTGTCAAAGAGCTCCTGACATCAGTTACAGTTTCAGAAATTCAAAATTCAAATTCTAGTGGATCTAGTAGGTGAGAAACGGGAAAACATCTTTCTGAACATTAATGAGAAAATCTGATTGCTCCAACCACCTGATTTGATATGATCCACCCTCTCCATAGATTTCCAAGTGGATTTACAAGCATTGAATTCTTCTTGTTGGTGGTTGTGTTTCAAATTCTGGTTTTCCCTCCTTCTTCCCTTCTTCCTCCATGGATTCATCTATAAATGTAAGAGTAAGGCTCATTTTTTATGTTGGACACTTTGGATCTTTACGCATTTTTCCAAGGACTCCATATTTTCTGTATTTTGAGTTGCAAACCTCTATGTTTAGCTCTTACACGTGGATATCATCCTCCTTCATCATTGTAACAGCTATGTGCATTTCTAGATGTAATAGAAGTATCATTTTCAGACTATTCTTTGTCCTAATGTGCTTACATTCTTTCTTCTTACCTTTTCTCTTATGTTGTGTGTTGGTTTTGTTATTTCAGGTCCCTTACAGCTCCATATTTAGTTGTGTTCCGTGAGAACAATCTGGTTGATACATGTTTCATGGTGCTACTCGTTCCTAGCCTCTTTTCATGCATTTACCCTCATTCTCACTCAAAACAGATAGTGTTCATCCCTCTTTTCTAGTGTTATCACCTTTTAGTGTAGTTTCCTTCATGTTATCCTTATTTCCTTGGTCCCTTGGCATCATTAGCTTAGTTTTTCCTTCCATCTCTAGGAGTAGTAGTAGCAGTAGAAATAGATAGAGGCACCAGCCTTCTCTGGAGATCCGTCCCAAGCTCGCAAGGTCCCACAACTTGGGGATAGTTCCATTGTGGTCTCAAACACCTCGGCCCTTTAGAGATCTGAGTTGTGGGTGCACGTTTGAGAAACCAACAAGAATTAGGTTGAATGAAGCAAGAAATAAACTATAAATACCTATAGTAAGAATAAGATAAGTAATTAGGATGAAATATTACTTATCTGATATAATTTCTTATGAAATCAAAGGCTAAAGAGTGATGATTATATTATGATCTTTACTAAATGTTAATGTGATTGATCACTTTGTTATTTATTTTATGATTGTTATTTCTTTATGATGTATCTATCTGTATTGCTTTACTGTTTCATAAAAGCAAAGTTCTTTTTATGAAACAGTTAGTTGAAAGCACATCATTTTAATTCTTAGTGTTTATCATGCTCAGTTTATTGAACTGACTTGTGCTAGCAAATTTTTGTAGATGGACTTTGTAAGTGATAAAAGAATACAAGTATCATTTTATGAAGTCACTTTTGTTTACCTAAAGACTGGATCTTTTATGAGGAAATATGATTCATTATTGAAATGTATTTGTAAGAGGAAAAATTGAATTTCTTAATTGAGTTTATTAAGGTTGTTTGGCATGAAAGATGTCGGAAATGATTGGACTTGTAAAGTTTTTATTTCACTTTGATGAATGGAAAAAGATCGAGAGTTTACTTGTACTTGATGTGTCACTCTCCTTGCGCATTCTATGAAAGGACATTTGTAAGCTTATCTTTATTCTTCTCTTAATCATATCTGTTTTGAATCTTTTTCAGTTTGACTTAAAATGAACTTAGGTGGATAGGGAATTTAGATACACTATTCCTTTATTGAAATGCAACTTATTAAGTTGGCATTCATAGTTGATCATTTAACTATGTCACTATGGTTTATTAATTGATGTCAATGGAAGTGAAAATTCATTATGATATCTTGTTTAAATGTAAGAGGTTAAAATGAATCCTAATTCTTAACAAGAAAGAGGAAGGTGAACTTTCTCTTAACCCATACCTTCCTCGGTATAAAGACAAATGAAAGGTAAATATAAAAAAATGTAATAACTAGACTTCATCTCACTGAAGTTTAACATAAAGGAATTTGATTTGGAACTTAATGACAGGATAGGAATGGTTGAGTAAAATGAGTAAACTCTTATTGTTTGTTTTTTGTTTATGTTTTAATCAACTAAACCCTAAAGTAGGAAGTTAATGAATAAAAAGGCAATCATTGTTGTTTCTGTACAAAACATTAACAACTCATTTATGGCTAGTCAACCTTCAATGATTAATGAAACTAGGGATTCAGTAGGGTTGCTGTAATTAGACCTTAATTATGGAAAAATAATTAAGTAATAAACCTCTTGCTAGGGTGTGTATATCCAGATGGGGTGATTCCAGTCTGGATGTTGGCACACACTAATTGCAGTACTGTACCTTTCGTGAAGACTTGGGTCTTCACGAGGATACAATGTTGCAGTTGACGTGTTGCAACACCCTTCAAAATTGGATCATCTAGATCTACATAATCTCAGACTTGATCTTATTTATGCTCTAGGTTACATTATGAAGTATGATTTATTATAAGGGGTAACTCGCGACGACTTAGGATAATTAGACACATGTAATCAACTTAGGTCGATTGAGTCTGTCTATGTACCCTTAGTCACCTGCGAGTGATTCTCTATACTAAACTATGTTGCTAACTTAGGTTAGGGTTAAACCTTGAACAAGTGAACTCACAGGAGTCAGTGAAGACCATTCTAGATAACAAATGAAGTGGGGTGACTGACGTATTTTGTTTGACAAGTATGTCGTTTAGGAATAGTAAACCTGAACAATATGTGAAAATCTTTGGCCAAAGTATCACATGTTATTGGATGTGCGTTCTCCTATGTCACCTAGTTTAAGAAATGCGAGATTTTAGATTAATATTGGCAACAAATATTTAGATATGTCTCTTAAACAAAACACTTCAATATCTATATATAGGGTAAGAAGAACCAAGTATACTTAGTAAACAATACATTGAGTTAACATGAGATATTGGTTAGAAACCGAGTCATTAAATGAGAGATCTATAGTTCACCTAGTCATTTATAGCTACATATGGTTATCTGTTATGAGATTGATTGGCATGGAATGTGTGTTCTAAATTATGATTATTTAGAACAGAGAAAATTATATATAAAAAAAAAATTCCCTTATTTCTAAATTCTTAAAATGGGAATGTTACACCCATGGCCCCATCCACCAATGTTGTCGCTACCTCTTCCACAAACAACTCCTCTATTCCCATTGCTGCCACAACTTCTATAGCTAACCCATCTAATTCTCAACCAACCAATGCTTCTTCTTCCTAGTTTTCCATTATTTCATCCATTCCCATTACCCATATATCAACTATTGATCCCTTAGAAGGTGTTTTTCAATGCCTCACTATGGGGGAGTACCGCCTTTATAATATTGACACATTTCTTACTCCGCAAGAGTATGGTAAACTTCACCAACATCCCCGTCATGATCACCGCATAGGCAAGGTTTTCCCTTATGGCCCTCCCCACCTTTGTACCAACTTAATGTATGGGGGACTTGATGCTTTTACCTACTTTCTCGAGTGACCTTCCCAAATGTGACCATTTTTATCTGATCTTCAATATCTCACCAACCGCCACTTCTCCCACGCATTCCTCCATTGTTGTGCTTGGAAGGGATTTTTCTTTGGTTTCTATGAATAAGGTCGCCATATTATCATCCCATGCACCACTCATAAGTATAAAGACCGTAGTGGTATTGAATTTACCAAACCATCTCCCAAGAAGGCCTGAGTCAAACTCATTGAGGATGATAAACATTCTCCACCCCATTCACCAACTTTACCACCTTCACCTACAAAGTCTATGGTTCCATAATCCATTCCTCCGAACTTTGTTTTTCATGAACATTATTTCCCTAGGACCTCTAACGTATCAACTAGATGGAAAGGCTCCCTCTTCTCTCCCCTTCATGTATCCTGACATGATCGATAGCGATATGCCTTTTATTAATGTCGTTTAATTTTAGGACAATGAGTCTATTCTCACCTACCTTGGTGCAGAATATTCTTATATTCACCAGTCGATAACCTTCTAAGACACAAACCATGTTGAATAAAGTGACCATCAAATTCAATATTCACACTCAGGATGACCCACACATTCTAAAAATAGGCCAATCTTTAGATGATGTTGAACAAGAAGCTTTTACTACTTTCCTCTGGGCTCATAACAATGCTTTTGCTTTGTCCTATGATGATATGACCAGTATTGACCCAAACATTTTGGTCCACAATATCGTAACTATTCCTGAGGCCAAACCCGTGAAACAGAAGTTGTGGAAAATGCATCCTTGTATTTCCCTTCTTGTCAAAGAATAACTTCAGTGCCTTTTTTTGATTTCCTTTCTCCTACCCATTGATTATATCTAATGGATCTCTAACATTGTTCCTATCACAAAAGCAACAGGGGGACTCCACATTTGCATGGATTTCCATGACCTTAACTTAGCTTTCCCCAAGGAAGACTTTCCCTTACCTAGTATTGACCAACTAGTTGATCTCACCGTCGGCCATGATATTTTATCACTCATGGATAGTTTCTCAGGTTATAACCAAATATTACTTTCCCCAGAAGATAAACACAAAACTACTTTCATCACTCCTTAGGGAACCTTCTGCTATCGTTTCATGCCTCTTGACAATCTTCTTTCTAAATCCAAACATCAAGTTAAACACCTTATATTCCTTAAGGTCATCTTTGATTGTCTCATCAAGTACTATGTTTTCCTTCAACCTAAGAAGTGTGTCTTCACTGTTCTCTCTGGAAGGCTCATTGGTTTTATTGATTCTTTATGTGGCATTGAAGTTGATCCTACTAAAATCAAGGCTATTCTGGAAATTCCTCCACCTACTAACCTTCGTCAACTTTGTATTTTGTAAGGAAAGTTGCAATCTATTCGTAGCTTTCTAACCACTTCCATCCATTTCATCATCTTCTCAAAAAGGATGTCTTCTTCGAATGGGATGATAAATTCCACAAAGCCTTTGATGCCTTAAAACAATACCTCCTCCAACCATTTGTGTTCATTCCCCATAAGGATGACTAACCATTTTTCCTTTACCTTTCTGCTACTGGTCATTCCTTGGGTGCCATGATTTCTCATCATGATGAGCAACACAGGGAACAAGAGGTTTACTATATAATTCATACACTTTTAGACTACGAAACTAGATATACTCACACCGAAAAACTTTGCTTAGCCAGGAATTTGTCACCAGTAAACTTCACCATTACCTACTCAACCACAAAACCTTTGTTGTCACTAATACTAACCCCTTACATTACATGTATGGTAAGCCTTACCAACATCAACATGTTACACATTGGCTCATGCTTTTTGCAGAACTAGACCTCAAATTCACCCATCAAAAATATGTCAAAGGACAAATAATTGTTGACCAACTTGTAGATGCACCTCTCTTTAGAAATCAATCCTCTAACTTCAATTTCCATGATCAATCCATCGCTACCCTCTCTTTGGATGATACCATTTACTAGATGACCTTATTATTCGATGGATCCAAATGTCAGCGTGGGGGTGGGGCCAGAGTTATCCTCATGCCTCATGAGGTTGAGCCTATGCCATTATCTTTTAAACTATATTTTGATTGTACTAATAATATCATCGAATATTAAGAACTCGTGTTAGGTCTTCATGCCGTCATAACCTTAGATGTTAAATCAATTAATATCTTTGGTGACTCTAAACTAGTTTTGAACCAAGTTAATGTTATATTCCAATGTCATAACGAGATACTTCAAAACTATAAACATCATTTTGACATACTTTTGACTACCTTTGACCATTATGAACTTCATACCACCCCACGTTCCACTAATAAATTTTCACATACCATGGCCTATCTGGCTTCTCAAATCCCTACTTTTCCCTCTGACTCAAAATTCTTTATCACTGTATAAAGGTTACAATCACCCTCTTTTCTGATTTGATACATCAACCTTATAGGAAACATTGAAACTGACCCACGTGACATTTGGTATAAACCTTTTGTTGACTACCTTTTCCTTTCCATTCTACCTCCAAATCTTACTCACATTGGACAACAAGCCTTTCTCAAAAGTGCCTCTCACTATGTCGTCATGGGTGGTATTCATTATAAACATGGTTTTGACGCTATCCTCTTACGATGCCTTACAAGTTCTAAAATTCCCTACACAATCAAGGAAATTCACGACGAGATTTGTGGGGGTCACTTCAGTGGCTTAGTTGTCACTAAGCACATCCTGCACCTAGGCTATTACTGGTCAACCCTAAACCATGATTTTTATGACTATGTCAAGCATTGTGTGAAGTTTCAGCAACATGCTAATCTTCATCACACCCCTAGTCATGCCTTATAGTTTGTACAAGACCTTTAGTCTTTCTCTCAATGGGGTTTGGATCTTTTCAGAGAGATCAACCCTCATTCTTCCCAACGTCAGCAATGGATTATTACCACTACTAAATATTACACTTAATGGGTGGAAGCCATACCTCTTATTTCTAAAAAATCTAAGCAAAATTTTTAATTCATCAACCATCACATCATTTGTCACTTTGGTGTCCCTCACCTCCTAATCATTGATAACAGAAAACAATTCAAAAACAAAACCCTACAAAAAATTTGTGATGCCTTCAGCATTCAACTTAGTTTTTATTTGCCTATTTATCCTCAAACAAATGGCCAAGTCGAATCAACCAACAAAACCTTAAACAAAATTCTTATGAAAGTGGTTGACAATACTGGTAAGGATTGGCACATGACATTCTTTTTTCCTTATGGGCTTATCACACTAGTATGTGTACCTCAACTACTACCACACACCTTTCTCTTTGGTCTATGGTACAAAATATTTCTTTTCACGCGAAGTCCAAATTCTATTGCTTCGTATCTCACTCAAAGATATGCTCAATGATGATGATTTTTACCAAGATTGTTTGGCACAGCTTTAGTTATTAGATGAGTGTCATCTAAATGCTCTTGATCTCCTCCAAATATACCAAAAACATATCAAACGTGCCTATGATAAACATGTTCAAGACTGAACCTTCTAGGTCGGCAACCTCATCCTGAAGGAAAATCAACATGTAACAAAAGTTGAGAAAAGTAAACGGGGAAAATTTTCTCATACATGGCTTGGACCCTATATCTTTACACATGCCTATGGATCGGGTGCTTATCGTTTATCTTCACTCGGAGGTAAACCCGAACCTTAGCCCCTCAATTCCTTGTATCTTTGACCATTCTATTATTGAATCAAGTCCTATATCACCTTTTTTCTATTAAATGCTCATCCCTTGAGTAACATTCACCTTCCACTTACCTATTTTAAGGATCAACGTCTAAACAAGAATCATGTGATTACCCGTCACCTTTCAACCTTATCTTCAATATGAGTACCACGTCTCTAATCATGGCATGATTCTCATGGATATTTTTCATCCTTTTCAAGATGGAATCCCATGGTCGTTTGTCACTTAAAACCTCTCTTTCATAGCTAACCTCTGTATACTATGGTTTTGTCTTCATAAAAAAAACATATACTTCTTTATAGTTTTTTCCATGACCTATACGTCCAAAAAAATAATTCAATAATATACGAGATTTTTCAAATTCACACTCCTTGAGTCAAACTTCTAGCAAAAATATGAATCCCTCAAAAAGGAAATATATCTTTCTATTTTGTTGTTATAAATAGACTTCTCCCTCGAAGGACAGATATACAAAGCTAGCCATACTGTACATAGTCTATCATAAAAAGACGACTATTCCTGTAAAAATAAAATAAAATTATTTTGAAGCTTCCCACATCGATCAGCTTCACGAAGACCTCAAGAAGATATTATATTTATCCCACATAGAATTCCCACATCAATCAGTCTATAAAACAAAAGTGAATAGAAAAAGATGACTTTTTCATCATGGACTTTCCTATTTTGATCTTAGGTCTCTTGTTAAAGAGATGTGTTGTCTCACACCAGGTTATGCTAAAACCAACTTCTTTCACCTCACCGCCTTTCCTCTCTAATATTCTTCCTACTCAAGGGACGTGCTACAAATGTGAAATTTCATGATCATGTGACCTTCTTCACCCTTAGAATAGTCAATCATGCAACACCTTTAGGATTTTATGTCCATACACCATATTTGGTATGTTAAACTCGTAATGGTTCTTATCAATTAGGCATCTCTTTTGTCTCCTCTTACCATTCACCTTTTTTCTTACTTATTTGATTCTACTACATAGGACTAGACCTTCAACACCTACATTTTAGGAATTCCTCTTTCACCAAAATCACCCATGCCTAAATGACCCAAACTCAACCATGCCTAAATGACCTAGACTCAATCATGCCTAAAACCTACCAACTCAATCCTCTACCTCATCATATTCTTCCCTCACTTATGGGAGAACTACATCGGCCTAAGGCCCCTTTTCATCAGGGCTATGTAGGCAGCACTCCGAGGGCATGGAGCCCTCAGAGGTTAGCTCGGCCACTCTTCCCCTAACCAATCTTCCCCCTTTCTATTCACATTCTACCTTAGTGAGTTTTCCATTTTACACAAAACAAGGAAATTAAACAATCATAACAGCATACATACCTACCATTTTCTCACATCATCATATTTTACATCAATCATTTCATATTTCTATGGTATCAAATATTTAGAAATTTACACCACAACATACATATACATCATTATTTATTTTCCGTACTACCAATAACTTGGAAATTAAATCAAACGTAAAAACATGACCAAATCATGCATACATCACCCTAACTCCATCATGCCTAAATAACCTTGACTCCATCATGCCTAATTCATCTACAACATCCATCATTCCTACATGAACTCGACTCAATCATGCCTAATTCAACTAGTTTCCATAATACACAATAACGATGGAAATTAAAAAACAAGTACATCATCCATCCACTCAACATCATCAACTATATAAAGGAGTGTCTGTGTATCAGTACATATATACACAACTATAAATAAATATCAGTACCCTCAAAAAAATCTCATGTACAATCTCACATATTCGGCACGTAATCAGGTATATATATCAAAAATCATAAAAATGGTACAACATAACATATGGATATCAATCATCACCCCATCTGATATCCTCTTGTCCAGTCTCACTTGTCTCCTCCTTTTGTCCCTCTGTCAGGCCCAGTCTCTGAGTGCTCATAACCTTACCATGGCCCTATCTCTAGGGTCAATGACCCCCTATGTTACCAAAACTGTGAGTCCTAGATCTTGTCTGCTCATTAGCTGCATGTTGGGCTCTGTACTCGGCATATGAGGGGACATCAATACCGGTACTCGATAAATGATCATAATAGTAGCGAGCCTCATTTATTTCATCCCTGAACCTCACCATAGACACAGTCTAGGGTGGTGTCATGGGTCCCACTATAACCTCTCAACTTTTCCCTGCTAATAATGGCCTTGGCCCCTATCCTGATGCCTTCCCTCCTGCCTATGCAACAGGCATGTATCTTGGTGAAGGACCCTATAATATGTGACCTATATTCATGGGCCTTTAGGGGTACTTGTGTTACAATCTGGGCCTATAGGGGCATACCACCTATGCCTATATCTATGGCCAAATGGACCTATAATCTAACAACCTATGCATGTACAGAGCAGTTACCTGTCCCTCCATCCCCATCTCCACCCTATACGGGCACCTGCCCCTATGCTACCTAGGCATGTAGGGTCATAGCCTGATGCCTGACAAGGTGGTCACATGTGCCTCTAACCCCATGCTATTTATCCCTATAACCCTATAATGTGTGCACGTAGGGAGTCCACGTAACCCTAGTAATGTATCCCTCTACACTATGACTAGTAGGTAAATCCAGGTTTCCCTGGCCTCAGCAGTGTTGCTCATAATTATGCCACCCACCACTACCTGTATCCATCAATGACTACCCGCATACATCAATATCATCTATCTCATACCTATCTCCTCCTACCCTAGTAGGAACACTTAGACATGGTGGAGACATGGATCTCTCCACGTTATCTCTACGATACTGTGGGAATAGGTGGGGGTACATGTCCTGCCATAGTCCAAACTATCATCTAACCCTGTCCACGGGTAATCATCTCATGCTCCCCGGCATGTCGCCCTTGTATCCATCTTAGTAGTTAAAGCTCCTCTAACTCCTCATTCCATGCCTCTATATGATGAATAGTCAACATATGGCCTCCACATGATATAAACTACCAAAAGGCCCTCCAATAACTGCTTGTAGTATGACACGTCATTTTTGGTCCTCACCACCCTCACCTGTCCACAGACTGGTACCCATCATCTGAAACTAACTCTGAACAAGCCACCTCAGCACAAATCATTTCATGGTAACCCAACTGGGTACACACACATGATGTGCCCATATGCCCAGAAGTGTAATAAATAGGTACAAAATATACCAAATCTCTTCAATATCCCATAGGCACATAGCTCCCTATATAACTAAACTAGGAAAGATGGTGCCCAAGTAAAGTGTATCCACTCCTCAAACATTTAATGTAGCACCCCCATCAGTGCACGTGGAAATCTCCCACCCTCAAAATTCGGAAGCACAAAACATCCCACTGCCACCATCATCATCACAGATAGCATGGTCCTCATGTGGATAGGCAACATACATGTCTCCATGCCTCAAACTCACATTGTGATAGCTCAACAAGCCCATTGCTTCACCTAAATACCGCCATTATCGACTCCACCAATGCCTCAGATGAAATGGAATACACTGGCTCCCCAACAATAGGTAGCCACATGATCCTATGCATACATCCTCCAATGTGACAGTCATCTCATCCATCGGTAAATGAAAGGTATTGGTCATTGAATCCCATCTATCAATGAGAGCAAGACCATCAAGCTATGATCTCAGGCTATATGTCTATAGCGTCCTGATCAAACTGAGTCCCACGTTAGATATGTGTTACCACTCATCCATTGTAATGATAGGCCACATCTGTATCAATAGGGGTGGTACTCTGTCTCTCATCCTCAACTAATCTCTCACCAACATCATCCAACCAACACTGTCAAGTTGCGACCCTCTCAAATTACCTATGACCTTAAAACCCTAACTAAACTCATACTTAGACATTTTTTTCCCACATCATGTCTAAAACCATCACTCATAACTACCCCTCACATCAGTTTCTCCTACTTATCCCTTTTACCTAATTCACCTACAAACCTAATGTCTCCATTTTAAAACCTTACCCAATATCCCTAGGACTATTTAACCTACATACCTAAAACACATGTAGCTAAAACAAGATGGTGCCTTACACTCTTCCACTCTACACTAAGCCTTCACCATTCCCCTGCCTCGCCTGTTTAACTTTCCCAACTAGCCCTTCTGTGTTATCCTAGTCAGTTTTTATCAGTGACTAGCATCAGTCACCTCAATCGATGCATCAATCAATCTTGACCTGTGTCGGTCACCCAAACCTTCACCCAACTGATGCCAGCCAAAGCTGGCCGACGTCAGCCAACCCCTAACTGACCATCGTCAATCTACTATTTTGTGGCATCAAAACCAAAACCCACATCCCCCATTAACAAAAAATTCCACAAAAACCAGCCTAAACACCTACCCCAACCCACCCAAACCTATCATAGCCTTCCTTACCAACCCTATTTAACCCTACATTTGACCTTCCCACCCACTCGTTTCACTTCATTTTTAACCACATTTTCAAAATTAAATATTCTACCCAAATTTCACATGCAAATAAACAAAACTGATATTCACAAATTATTTTCAACTAAGCTGAAGGATTTGGATTGTCTCTTACCTCTACTCAGATCCATCTCTATGGTTTCACGTTTGGTCGTTGTGTTGGTGGTCCACCCAATCCCTCTCTTGCCTTTGCCATGCCATAAATCAACCCCTCACCTTGCCAAACCAATCGAATCAGCTCCAACTTGATCTCATGTAGACCTGCCAGTACCGAATGCCAATCATCGCTACTACGTCGCTCGCCAACTCAACTCAAACACCTCTTACCGTCGCATTTTCCACTCTTACACTTCTCCTCTATCATTTTCTAAAAGTAGAAAGGTTCAAATAAATCCGTATAAAAGTGAATATTTCCTTTTTTATCACTAAATCAACATAACCGACGTCGGTCAAGTCGTTCCCTAGCAATACTAACATCGGTTTCAACTATAACCGGCATCAGTCACCTAACATAATAATTTGACCTAACTCCATGCCCATTTTGATCTAAAAACATTATTAATCCAACAACTGTTTAACCTTACCAACACCTATTATACCTTAACTGCAAGCCTACATTACCTGTACATTTCCTTAACTATGTTTAAGGACATGTTATTTACCTATACATCAGTCCTCACGTGTGCCCTGACCTACAATACCCCAACCTAAATCACCTTTTGTGACATTTGAATTTGCGTACTCATTATACCTTGTGATATTGTTACGCATGTTGTTTAGCCTAATGACCTTACCTTGCCTAATTACATGATGTCTTATCCTGACCATACCTTTGGTACCATGGAACAAAACCTATTACCCATTCCTACACCATACCTTGCATTGTGCTTTGTGACCATATCCTATACCTTGGATACCTGAAGCAATTCAACGTCATTTGGATAAACGTATCACCCATTTTGACAATGTAGAGTTTGCAAGATCTTCCGCTTGGTAACATATTGTAATATATACGTGTGCATGTAAATTTGATTGCCATTATCCATTACCCAATATGACCATTAGCCCGTTACCCATTAATGCCCATAACCTTAACTACTAACCCTCACTTTCATCAATAACCTATTCATCAAACCACTTGTCAACTACTTTTCCAAACTCATTGGTTCATAGTTTGATGAGAGATCACCTTTAGCCCTAGTTGGGGCAACCTAACATCCACTTATACCTGGGACATCAACTCCCTTTTTTTGTCAGCATCACTTCCCAATTCAAGCTACATGACAAAAAGGGGCAAATGTAGACACTAAATTTTGGTCACACTCCCCTTGGTCCCCTTCAATCAATTAACATAATATATTTAATTACATCATGACCCCTTTTATCCCATCTCATTATTTAATCCTCAAATTATTAATTAATTTAATTATCGTAATTAATTTAATTTCACCCTCACACCTCCACCTCATTATTAAACCTCATTGTAGACCCATTCTAAGGGCATTTAACTTACAATGACCGAGTCATCACTCTCATCACTGAGTCATCACTCCTAGTTTTGAGTCGTCACTTAATCTAACTAACTAAGAC
Organism: Taxus chinensis; assembly: GCA_019776745.2. NCBI lineage: Eukaryota > Viridiplantae > Streptophyta > Pinopsida > Cupressales > Taxaceae > Taxus > Taxus chinensis. The sequence goes on from CM034150.1 coordinate 883,809,894, forward strand.
TTCTTCCTAAACCTATTTGGACTTATTCTATGACCTTCCTTCACCTTCTATCACGATAACTCCACTTCTCTAATTGGACTCAATTAAAATCATGTCAAAAATTGTAAATATCTACCTATTTTTGGTAAACCTATAGTTTTCCGCCTTAACCGACATTTATTATCCCTCAACTGACATCAGTCACCTAACCGCCATCGTTTACCTTATATAAACTTTCACAACTCTTTACCGTGGGTTTTTGGTCATTCATGTTATTTTATCCTTGATTGCATTCAAGAGTGAATCTTTAAGCCCTTTTGCATCTAGACACAATGAACACACACAACCATAGTTCAAGGCAAGCAACATTTTTCATCCTTCCAAAGCGTTGGAATACTCACAGATAACACATAGGCCATATTTCTGTGGCACTGGACTCAAACACTTCTTCTCCAATCAACCATCAACCATCTCAACTCCAAATATTTTCAAGACATCAAGTAATTATTGTGGTTCTAATCATTTTGTTTGTTCCTTTTGTAGATCTCTTGCTCGCTTTCAGTGGTTTATTTCCTATGTTTTCTGTACATCACCTCCCTCAGACTAACTCACTATTCAACCATCCCAAGCTTATTTCCACCATTCTAAACCTCCTCCTTAGTATCCTTGAGTCTTCTCAACCATATTACGACCCAAACCATACAAGCCTCACTCTCTGTGTAATCACAGAGAACCTAAAAAAACTCTGTTTAATATTTTACTATCAAATTACCCCTACCAATGTACCGGTCACCTTAACCAATCGTCGGTCTCCCCTCTCTACCAACATCGGTCACTAGACCGATATTAGGTCACTATGGTTTTTTGTTAACCTTCATCCAAACTTCCTCTAACATTACCTAAACTCTACCCAGACCTTATCAGATACCTTTGTGACCTTACCTAGCACCCCTATGACCTGTCCTAACCAGAAACATACCTTTCTTGATGCTATATTAGTTTATATTTTAATAATTTGCTTAATATAGTTTGTTGATAACGTTTTGAGATACCTAAATCAAAGTGTTAGCAATAGGAATTTTATTTCTCATATTTACTTTCATTGATTTGATTTAAAAAACTAGTGGATCGATAACCATCTAGGAAGTATCACACTTCTCAGAACTAGCAATCGCTAGGCAGTCCATTATCATTTGCTAGTTAATATCATTTGGCGGTCTTGTTTTGTATCTACAAGTAGTCCTTCCTCATACAAGAACTAGTTATCTATGATCAGCTTGGATAAAGTCAATAGCACATGCATTCAACCGTCCACCTACATATCACATGTATTCCTCCTTAGACCTTTTACCTTACCTATTTTATCACACAAATTATTCGGTGAAACAGAAACTAATAACCCCTTTTGCTAACTCTCAAAATGTTCATCTCGAAAACATTGAAACATCTGATAATGAGCAATCATATGATGAAGACACTAACTTTTATCAAGAGCAATTAAATAAACTTACCAATTTTCATCAATATATTTGTGATTATCCTACACATATTCCGCATATTCTCCATGCTTTGATTGCTACTAAAAACTCTTAGGATGTTGTTTATGCTCCTCTTTTAGGTTATTCCTCGCCTGTCATGGCCTCCACTCAACCTTTGCATGTTCCCACTTCCATCCCTACTACTACTGCTCCCATCATTTAACCCTATGATTCTATTGCACATCCTAAATCCTCTTCTAACACCCCTAATTTGAGTTCTTTATATCATGATCTATAGACTTAACTCCACTAGCATCAAATTGTTACTTCTTGTGCATCACCATCTTTTGATTCCACTTTGCGTCTTCACACTCCTTTTGTACCCTCCATTTTTGCTTATCCATTTCCACCAAATTTTGTCACCCCTAGTCTTCCCACCTTCAAAGGCCATGATGACCCTCAAGAGCATCTCCGAGAATTTCATATGGCATGTCTAGACTATGTGGATGATCACACTCTACTTTCCAAAAAGTATTCAATATTACACAATGTGTTGGTTTTATGATCTACATGTTCATTCAATAACATCATTCATGCATTTATCCGATGCTTTTCTTGCCCATTTTTCAATCAATATCAGCTCAAAGATATCATATGCTCAACTCACAAAAATCAAAAAAAGATCTAATGATCATCTAGTGGATTATGTCTTACGTTATAAGAACAACCTATCTAGGACAAATAATGTACTCACTAATTCAGAATTTCAAAATCTATTTGTTCAAAATCTCTTATCTCCACTATAGGAGAGAATCATATTTGAGACCTCTCCTTCATTTGATCATGTTTTCCACACTATTAAGTTACGTAAAAGTAAACTTCTTAGTATGGGAAAACTTAAGTATCAAGACCAGGATTCATCATCTTTTACTCGAGTTCCAAGCAAAACACCCTTAAAACCGTCTACAAAACCTAATGAAGCAAAAGTTACTATTAACATTATCTCTACTCCTGAGAAGCTTCAATGGAAACTTCATAAGCATACATTTACTAAATTTCCTTGTACCACACATATTATATTACCACAACTTATCGAGAGCAATCTTATTACGCTTCCTCCTCCACTAAATCTAGATCCATATCATCCAAAAGGTTAAAATTACAACAAAAATTCTAGATGTGACTATCACCAATATGTTGGACATTCTATTGATCGTTGTTTTAAACTAAGACATCTTATTCAACATCTAATTGACAACAATGCAATTGAGCTTCCTAAGCCTTTGGCATATGTTTTATTTGATGAGAATAAAAATCTTAAAATCTTCAATAATCCTTTACTTAATCATGAGAAGCAAGCTATAGAATCTTTGGCTAATCATGCATATCAAGTAATGCATCCTCCATCATCGGGGCCTCTTGATTTTATAGTTTCTCATGTTGATTCGGCTCCACCTTTCATTACATTTTTTAGCATAATCATCATGCTAAATTTTCTTCAGATCATTTGCACATCAGTGCTTCTGTTGGATCTATTTATATCAATAACACCATGGTTGATCCATCATTTCACATCATCACATGTTCTATTTCACTTCTTGTCACTATCAACTACCCATTCTCAAAGATTTCATATCCAATTCCTAGATATTATGGCTATGACAAGCTTCCATTTACAAACGGTCCTCTCACTATGATTATGCCTTTCCTTATGGCACCTAGCATCAAAGATTGTGACATAATATTAGGTCTACCTTGGATCCTTTCCATTCAAGAAATCATTTCCATGAATCACTTGCGTCTTAAATTAATTCATAACAAAAAAGTCATCAATGTCAAAGGAGTCTCACCATGCAAACCATAGCCTCAGCCTCCTCTTGAGGTGGCCATTAAACTCGCTAAAGCATCTAGGTCCCCTGGATCACTAAAATCTAAAGCAAAGTATGCTCCTAGTTCCCCTACTCATTCATTTTTTACTTAGATTCATCAGTCTATTAGTCCATCTCATCAACCTAGGCCCACTACTTGAATGGCTTCTTCATCTAGGTGCACATTACCTCATCGATCTCCTTCATCTAGCTAAACATCACCTATCAGTCTCCTTCCTCGAGATACATGTTATCTCATTGGTCTCCTTCATCTATGTCCACCTCACCTTCGCGGTCTTTGTCCTATAGGTGTTCACTACCTCTACTTCCATTGTATGTACATCGTCGGTCTCATTTGCCATCGCCTTTAGAGCATGGTCACACATATTTATCTCCTCATGCATCAGGTAGAGGATCCTTTCCCTTCACTTTTATTGGATATCTTTCTCATACTCATACACTTGGGGGCATCACACTTATTCTTCCCCCTTCGACCATTCTCAAGTGTCTCGCATTTCTACTTGTCCACTATAAACTTCGCATGCATCTTGATACACTTGTATCATCATTACCTGATGACGCACTCTTGTGTTATGATTCAAACTTGACTGATGAGGGCATACTATATACATGAACCTCACACACTACACTCTTCTACACTCAGCACATTCATGATACATCTTTCTAGTGCACATTCATCACATCACATTTCACTATGACACACTCTAGTTCCACAGTTCATACTTGACTGTTGAGGGTATAAATATGAAATGAACCTCACCACACTCACTCACTCTTTATGTTCTATGCTTTATCAATCATATCTTTCTAGTGTACAATTCAAACCATTTCCTAATGATGCACTCTTGTTCTATGGTTCATTCTCGACTGTTGAGGGGGCATTTTATAAATGAACCGCATCTCATGCATACTTATTCACATTTTCTTAGGGGGGCATGCTATACCGATCACATTCACTTTGCATTCCATTCCATTCACACTCACTGAATATTACATATCTTGGTTGCACATTGTTCTTGCTTACTTATACTCGCGTGGTACACTTTGCTTACTATGTTAGACAGATATATCCTATGTCATTATCTTTATCATATACACATGCATGTTCACTTGCCTTCTAGTTGTGAATGAAAAATTTACATAGATCATTACATGCAACACATATGCTTCGATGTATACCTCTTACCATTCCCATAATGGCTCCTAGGGGCATCCACTTTCGTACACATTATAGGTTTTATTGTTTCATTTTATATTGTTTCCTATTCATACTAGCACACTTCTCTATCGATATATACACATCTTGACATACTTTTCTCTTTATAACATACTAATGGGTGCTTCATGTGCAACATTTGATTTACATGAACTATTTACCACCACAATTGTCTGTTACTCTTTACTTGTCATTGTTTTCCATTATATGCCATTGTTTGTGGGTTTTTCCCTATGCCTTACTTATTCACTGCTTGTATGCTTTTGGTCGTTACAGCCCTGATTGTCTTGCAACATTGTGAGAAATGTCTCATGTTTGTAACCCAATTTTCATGGTCTATATTATCTTCTTGCTTGTTAGATTACACATTGTCTGCTATATGCATTTTGTTCATCGATTGCACTAACACATAGCTTATCCATTTTTTTTACATGTGCCTTGGTTTCTACCAAGAACATTCCCCCCCTACAAGGTATCAATTCCATATTAGCGTTGGGTCCTCTTTTTGGGCTGCATTCTCGTAGTGATGTCACATGCACCTCAAATAAGGTGGGCATGCATCAGGTTAATCAGTCACCCCATTTAGTAGCACGCAGTCATAGTTTAAACCTACACAGTATAGGAACAACACATTATTCAGTCACAAGAAATGGCCTAAAATCAGACTTATGTCCTCAGCATAGCACATATGCTAGCACCCATATATATACATGAGCACCTGGGCACTCCTAACCTTTCTTTGGCACCTATGACCAAGCGGCAGTTACAGTGGTTTTCTCATATTTGCATAGTTTATAGCAGTTTACACAATGGTTTGCACCGAATAGGCACAATCCTCCAGCAATCAACATGCATGCTATCTCCTTTTTTTCTATTTGCATTGGATTGAAATGGATCAAAATGGATCAAACAAGAACAAAGTGGGATCACATAATCTACAATGGTGTATAAGTTTGGGGAAGTAGTCAAGGATGGAGAATAACACTATAATTTTCTCCCCAACACTTCTTTTTTCATGGCATGAGATCACTCCAAAACTCAGGCTTGGTGTGAGATCGTCTGAAAAATTCACCCTTCTACAACATCTTTAGGACAATTGCTATATTTTTTCACTCATCACAGATCAGGTGCATGTGTTCCATTTTACTAATTTTTCACATTCTTATACCCTTTTTACATACTTGGATCAAATTTTACATATACACATATTTGACTACTCTTTTTATCTTCTCTTTGCAGGTCCATCCTTATAAGAAGCAACAGTCACATCAGCGAACATGTCAAGCATCGAGCATGACAATGACAATAATTCTATCCTTGTGGGAAGCAACAGTCATATCAGTAAACACATCAAGCATCAAGCACAAGAATGACAATAGGTACAACATGACACATCGCATACGCTTCACCCCTAGGGTCACTTCCTATTCTTTAGCTTCCATGCTTCATTTTTTATCACTTCATGATTTTTCTTGTCTCCTCAGCACGCTTTCACCATCAATCTATATGGTTATTAAATACGCATGTCTTATCTACTTTATGCTATCGAGCATTCACTCAATAACATTAATTGGGGGTAAGTTTAGACACCAAATCACACACTTTGGGTACATTTCTAGGTCTTAATCACATACTTGCATTCATATGATTCCTAAGTGAGAACAGTACTAATTAACTACTATTTTTAGCCTCTTTCCTTTCTTTCTAGTTTCCTTCTTCGCATTATACACCACTACCTAGTATGACCTTTATCTCTTCAATTTATCTAAGTTCGAACACCAGCGCCCAACCAATACACTAGCACCTAGGCACCCTTTTCTTCATGGGCACCATGTACCAAACTAAACACAAAAACCCTGAAAAACTCAAATGAAATCAATACCTGATAGATAAGACAAGATCCGAAGATGTAGATGGAAAAGAAAGCCGATGTAGACAAGATGGGTGCACACGAGCAATCCTGCAAAGTAGATCTGAGAAACCTACGAGACACAGATACTTGACAGAAAAAGACAACGTTAAAAGATATTTGGGTGGACTGCCCGAAAAGTGGGTCCGGGAAGCGATAAGCTCCCTTGGCGGATGTCAGTCCACGTTTTCAATTAAGAAGAAGAAGCATACATGATAAAAGAATGTAAGTAAATGTCTAGATTTTCTGATTAAAAGTGACAGACAAAATGTAAACAGTGAGATAGAAAGCAACAGAAAATAGGAAACTGTGAAAACAATGTTGGATTTGTGTTACCTGAATTCTTTACCTGTCTGCAGGCCGATCGGCATCGATTGGGAGAATCGGCGTCGATTAGAAAAATCAATGTCGATTGGGGATAGGTCGGCGTCGATTAGAGAAAGTCGTGTCGACTGGGATTGGTTGGCGTCGACTAGGGGAAAATTGCAGGAAGATTGAGAAACAGACAATGAAAGCTAGATCGTCGATCTCCGCTGGATCTGCAGGAGCCGTAGGGATACTGACAAAGCTCCACCTTCGCTAGATGCGGGCAGAGTCACCAAGAGATCAATGGAGGCTCACGATGTCGATGTGGTAGGAGCAGAGTAATGGTACTCCTCTCAGGGATTGATTTGGACAGAATTTCACTTTCGCTTGATAGATAATGCTCAGACTTGATGCTCAAAACTCTCTGTCGTTCTTTCTATCTAACCAGAACTGAATTCTGGCCCTGTATTTGTAATCAGTGCTGACCGAGATGTAATCGGCGCTGCTCCAAAAAATCGGTGTCGACCGAGTACCGGTCGGCGCCGATCAGGGAACAGACTCCCGAAATGGCCAAAAAGGATGATTTTGGAAGGATGCAAGTGATCCCTCTGACTCAAATACGGGAAATATCCCACTGCATGGTTTGGGGGGAGGAGAAATAGGGGGGATAGATGGATAAAATTGATATGGGAGGTTAGGAATTGATATGGGGTAGATAAGCGGTTAAGATATATGTAAAAAGTGTAATTAAATAGTTAATATTTAATTATCTATGGGTAAAACATAATGGGGTGAAATAAACTTAGGATAGATGTTTAAATCAAATATTAAATAATACCCTAAGGGAGAAGTGGTGATATAAACGTGCCCCAGGTTACCCGAGAAGGTAAACACACGCGGGGGACACTAAATTGGGTAACCAATTTTAGGTGTCTACATTTTGCCCCTTTTTGTCAAGTAACTTGCGATAAGCAAAGTTGCAAGACAAAAACAAGGAGTTGGAAGAAAGGAAGAAAAAGTGATGATGTGATCCCCCTCAAACTAGGGATGGGATGGGCCCCGAAAGAGCAACCGATCCCAAGTTTGAAAAAGGTAGATGAAAATGCAGGATGCCCCAGCTAGATGCCTGGAGTAGATCTGATCATTAATGACGCACAAAAATAATAAAAAGGCAGCAACCTAAGGAACTCACATTGGTAGGGCAGACTAGACGGTCTTCGCATGAGATGACGTTAGTACCTACAGACCCGTGAGTGTAAGGAGGGCTGCAAAATAGTAGCACCTAAAGAGAGACACATTGGTAGGGACAACCAGATGGTCTGCGAAGCAGACGACGTTAGTGCCTACAGACCCGTTATCTTTAAGCTGCCAAAAATGTGAGTGCCCCATGTACAGGGAACAGACTCGAAATGGGTGAGAATATCGAAAGTATGTGCCAAAAGGAAACACTCAGGGCATAATAATGACCAGATAAATAAGCCAAGCATCAACACTATGGCAAAAAAGATTAGGAGATGGAAGAAAGTGATGTGAAGAAGTAAAAGTGCAACCAATCGGCAATGATGGGCCTAAATCGACGTCGATCAAGCTAAAGTCAACGTTGACTAAATAAATCGGTGACAACCACACAAATCGGTGCGACCATAAAAATGGTGCCGACCGTACCGAGCCCATATAAATATGTGAAAGGAAAACGTGAACGATTTATTTAGACCGCGACGATTGATTTAGAGAGAGTCAAAAATTGATTTTGAGCAACATGGAAGCCCCTGGGAGTAGTCAGAAGCAGAAGAGGACACGACCTGGGGTAAGTGGATCCTCCTTAATCTCATGTACATGTTTACCGTTAAATAGCATACTAGAATGCCATTTTTTAGAGAAAAAGGGAATAAGTGGGAAGCCAGAGTGTTTTTGACACTCTGCCTCCCAATCGGCATCGATTGGAAAAATTGACGCCGATTAGATTAAATCGGCGCCGATTAGTTTTAATCGACGTCGACTAAATGGATCGACGTCGATTTAACTCAATCGATGCCGATTGGATTAAATAGACTGATAAGATGATAGAATGTGTTTTTGATGTTCTGATTTGGATAAATGGGAAGCTAACATTGCTCTTGATGTCGTGGATGTAGGCACGAGAGGCGTTACACATGCGGGATGCTATTCCCGAGCTTCTAGAGACCATTCTCCCTGATGTGACTGACGCAGATTGGTGTCACCTAGAGCTAGCCAGGCTCGGGGGCTTCCGGTACTACCGACGGGTGCCTCGAGATGTAGAGCTGATGCGAGCACTAGTATGGCGATGGGATAGTAGGACATGCACTTTCTGGTTCAGGACGGGTGAGATGACCATCACCCACGAGGATATATATAGGATCCTGAGGCTGCCGATCACCGGGGACCTGATTGAGATTACTCCACGAGAGCAGCAACAGAGGGCCCTAGGACGATTGTATGGAGACAGGGCAGACGATTCAGAGATAGTGTCTGGGGTGGTGAGGATAGCCTCACATTATAGATAGGGTGATGTCAGGAGCAGACGGATAGCGCTGATTCAGATGGCGATCTCCTATTTTGCTCTGCCAGATTCAGGAGGTGGGAGATTTCCATTGTTGTTACTAGACTGTGTGTGTGACATCCTACAGTTCAGACAGGTGTTTGCATTTGCCGATGCCCTGATAGCTCAGATATACTATGAGTTATGGATGTACACCACCGGTAGGTGGACATGTATCGATGTTAGCTTTGTGCTCCATTGCTGGGCATATGAGCACATAGCAGTGATCAGGCCATCCGGGCTTCCATGGATGCCAGCAGCAGCGGGGGCCCTCGATTATGGATTCCGGTGATGGCGGGCTGACATGGCCCCAGGAGATACAGGGAGATCTGCGGAGTGGTATGCTGAGCGTTTCAGGATGCTGACACCAGAGCAGGTCATTTGGAGACCATATCGGGTCTATCCGACATGGGCCGGTCAGGAGGCTCACCTGGTGGGGTTGAGATGGAGTAGGGTGGTTAGGGGCCGCAGGCCAGATATGTGGGAGTGCGTCCCATTTATATGGGTATTGAGGTAGTTTGGCCTAGTTCAGACAGTTTTGACCACCTACAAGCCATACAGGCGGGATAGCAGAGAGACCGATCTACCGATTTTGATCCCGGTAGATCCATTGAGGGAGGCCCCACCTTCCACAGATAGTGATGATGATGCCGGAGTAGATGATGGCTATGTGGCATGGTATTCTACAGAGCTACCATGACACCTGCCAGCATCTATAGACGCAGACGAGGAGGACATAGCCACAGTGCTGGAGAGGCTGGAGGGAGAGCATGCTACCCTGACGCAGACACACCAGGCTGCCCTCGAGGAGATTAGAGCTCTGATGGAGGAGAGGGATGCATTGATACTAGAGAGAGACACAACACGTCAGGAGTGAGATACAATGATCCAATAGAGGGATCGCTACCATCGGCACAGAGAGGCCCTCAGGGCCAAATATGGTGATACAGGCACTATTCAGAGTCTGGGTCACAGGGTGCGACAGTAGGAGGGCCACCACCAGCAGCAGCAGCAGTGCCATTACGAGCACCTGGTACGGTGAGTTTGAGCACTTATCAGTCTCTCCTTGCCGAGGTGAGATACTATGAGGATGCCCTGGCACAACATGCCCCTGATGTGCCTCGTTACGGTGCGAGGAGGAGATCAGCGACAGCCGCAGCTAGTGGTGCATCAGAGGGAGGGAGCACCGGGAGAGATCGTGGTGGCGGCAGGCCCCCAGCAGCAGGTGCTTCTAGCTCGATAGGCGGTGGCCAGGAGAGACAGCCTGGACCAGAGGAGGGTGGAGGAGATAGTGTCTTCCACCTATCAGATTTTACGATATAGATATGACTATTTTTTTGTATCGATATATTGATGTAGCCTCGATTTGAAGGCATTTTTGATGTATGATATAGATGGCTTGATTGAAAGCCATCCATTCTTTGTTGTACAGACACTCATGTATATATATAGATTCATCATTTTCTGTGTCATATGATTGTACTCATGCATTTAATTTTAATAGATATGGATAGATGTAGCGTAATTGTGATGGATATAGACATATGCTGATAGAGGATAAATAGATGTGATTTGATGGACATAGACATAGAGGATAGATAGATGTGATGTGATTTGATGTGATATGATATGTGGATTTAATTTTGATGAAAAATAGATATAGATAGATGTAGTGTAACTTGGATGGACACATGTTTTTAGATGATAGATGGATAGATGGATAGATGTGATTGATAGATTTGATATGTTTAAGATGTTAATTTAATTTTGATGAAAATAGATAGGTAGATTCACATGTGTTTGCAATACATGCTTTGATATGTTTTTTGGACAAAGTAGATAAGATGAATATAGATAGATGATAGATTTTGACTAAATTAACATGTTAAATGTCAATTTAATTGGATGAATAACAAATAATAATGGGAAATGCGCTCTGTGAGAGCAAAGGATGTAATGAAATGACCTTGATTAGAAATAAAAGCAATACACCTAGATAAGAAAAAGAATGATAAGTTAGGCCCCTAACCGACCATAAATAGAGACTTTGATAGGAAACCAAAAGACCATGCATACAAGGCCATATATGAGGTTAAAATAAACCTGACACTAGCTAGTCGCAAACCAGATCTAGGAGGTAAATGGAAGGAGAAGTAAGTATGTATCTTGTCAAAATTTACAAAGGACAAAATACGTGCTCATATTGGGAAAATAGGGTTCTCCATATGATCGACAAAAGGTCTTATATCTCAGCTTCATGATTTTTGTTTTGACAGAAGAGCAAACTGATCAATGCGGGAAGTTTGCTAGATATAGAAAGACTGATCGATACGGGAAGTCTTTCAGTGATGCTAAAAAGTGAACAAATTGGCCGAAGAGGAAGTTTGTTACTGCAAAGGCTGATCAATGCGAGAAGCCTTGGAAATTCCATGGAACAAACAACCATCCTTCAAGGGAGCGGTCTGTATTTTGAATGTGATGATAGCCATCCTTCAAGGGCATGGTCTATATCTTTTGATTCATTTGATAATGCATAGATAGCTGTCCTTCGAGGGATCAGTCTATCTTTTGGGAATTTTTAGGATAGCACTTCTTCTTTTTTTTTTTTTGGGAGCTTTTGGAGCTTTTTGAAAGAAGCTGAGTGTAGACCTAGATAGATCAGATAGAGGGGAAGAAAATGTATAAAAACACGTACTCATGCCCCGAGTAGATTCGATTAAGATAGACACTTGGGACAGATGAAGAAGTGATTAAGGTGTTCCTACCATGAGGAGGAACATATCCATAAGAAAAATGCCATGAGTAGAGCCGCGATACTCATATTTTAAGGTAGAAAAGACATAACGTGGAGAACCACATAGTTCGAATCACTACAAAAATACATGACTGGTTGTAGATGGATGAAGATCTGTTTTGCGACTAAGATCGTGTAAGATAGATTTTAACAGTAGAAGGGCCTTAGATGCAAGGCATTAAGAGGTTCCATTTCAGGTACACCATCCATGGAAGATAGATGATAAGCCCCAGACCCATATTTATGAGTGACTACGTACGGACCCATCCAGTTAGGAGCAAACTTACCACGCTGACTCCGTTCTAGTGTAGTGACATTTTGGTTTTCTTTAAGAACAAGATCACCAACTTTGAAGTCACGGTGTTGCAAGTGCTTGTTATAAGCATGTTTGACATGCTCAAGATAGACTTGATGATGCTCAAGAGCATTGAGATGCCGCTCATCGAGTAACTCAAGCTGTGCTAGATGATTTTGACGATAGTCCTCATCAGAGACAAATTCTCTGAGAGAAACACGAAGAGATGGGATCTGGACTTCCAAAGGAAGAACAACCTCAGACCCATAGATGAGAGAGAAGGGAGTAGCACCAGTAGGAGTATGAATGCTAGTCCGATAAGCCCAGAGAGCAAAAGGGATATGTAAATGCCAATCCCTACCAGCTCGACTAGTTACCTTTGCGAGGATATTACGCAAAGTTTTATTGGAAGCCTCAGCCTGGCTGTTAGCTTGGGGATAGTATGGAGAAGAAAAGCTGAGTTTGATATTGAAAGTGTCACAGAGGTTCTACAAATCGATGTTTTTGAAAGATTTACCATTGTCTGTGATGAGTTTGTGTGGGACACCAAAGCGACAAATGATGTGTTGATAGACAAAATCAACTATGGGTTTAGCTTTGGTCGATGAAAGAGGAATAGCTTCCACCCACTTAGTAAAGTATTATGTGGCAGTAATGATAGAATGATGACACTGTGAAGAGCGGGGATTGATGAGACCGATGAGATCAAGACCCCATTGTGAAAAAGGCCACAAATCTGTTGCAGGTTGCAAAGCCTGACTAGGGATATGTGTGAGATTGGAATGTTGTTGACACTTGACACATTTCTTAGTGTATTCACAACAATCTCGATTAAGAGAAGGCCAATAATAGCCTAAACGTAAGATGCATTTAGCTATGGCCAAGCCACTAAAATGTCCACCACAGATACCATCATGGACCTCCTGGATAGCTTTAGATGATTCAGGGGTTTTGAGGCACCGAAGCAAAATACCATCAAAACCACGTTTGTAGAGGATTCTGCCTAGAATAGTATAGCGATTAGCGCGTAGGATAAAAGATCTTCTACCATTGGAAGTCAGATCTGGAGGAAGCACTGAATGGGATAGATAATCAACAATGTGTTGATACCACTCATCTTGAGTATTGGTTGTGATGACGTTGATTGAAGTCAGTTGCCTGAGATGAGATGGTTGGTCTAATCGCTGCACAACCACATAAAGTCACGAGTCTTCGGTAAAAGGTGGAATAAGCGAGGCTAAAGAAGCCATTGTATCTGTGAATCGATTCGCAGTGTGAGGAATAGCTTGGATAGTAAATTTATCAAAAGATTGAAGCTGAAAGAGAACAATATCACGATATTTTTGAAGGATATCATTTTTGCATTGATAGACACCAGTGACTTGATTAACGATGAGCTCAGAATCACCAAAGATGTCGATATGGTGGTGCCAAGATTAATGGCATTTTGAAGACCTAAAACAAGAGCTTCATATTCAGCCATATTATTGGTACACTCAAAGTTAAGTTTGTGTGCGACTGGGATAGGTGCACCCCAAGGAGGAATCATAATGAAACCTGCACCTCCCCCTTGCTGACATTTGGATCCATCAAAGAAGAGTTTTACTTTAAATGGAGAAAGACTGAAATCAATTTGTTGGATATACTCATCGGGGAATTGAGTGAGGGGGACTTGAGTGTCTGGAAGAGGAGCATCAGCTAATTGATCTGCAATGACCTGACCCTTGATAGATTTTTGTGGGATAAACTCGAGATCAAATTCTGTCATGAGCATGAGCCAACGAGTGATACGATCATTGTGATAAGGCTTTGCATGCATTGTCTTGAGTGGATTGACACTTGTGACAATGTAAGTTTTGTGATTAAGGAGGTAGTGACGAAGCTTAGAAGTTGCGAAGAAGAGAGCACAACACAACTTTTCAGCTTCAGAATAACATGTTTCATACTCATGAAGAGTGCGACTGATGTAATAGATGGCTTGTTCTTTACCACTAGCGTCCCGATGTGAGATCATGGCTCCCAGAGCATGGTCAGTCACAGAAATATAAAGATAGAATGGCTCCCCTTCGCGTGGAGGTGTAAGCACAGGTGGAGAAAGAAGATAAGCTTTGAGATCATCAAAGGCCTTTTGGCAATGCTCATCCCATTCAAAATGAACATTCTTACGGAGGAGATGATGAAAAGGTTGACAATGGTCTGACAGTTGTGAGATAAAATGATGCACTGATTGAAGGCATCCTTGAAGACCGCAGAGTTGCTTTAAGTTAGAAGGGGGAGGCATCTCAAGGATAGCTTTTATTTTTGTGGGATCAACTTCAATACCCCTAATAGAAATGATAAAGCCTAAGAGTTTACCAGTGAGAATGCCAAACACGCATTTAGATGGATTTAGGCGAAGACAAAAGTGAATGAGCCTCTCAAAGAGAGGTGCAAGAATGAAAAGATGATCCTGACGGCGTTTGGATTTACCGAGGAGATCATCGACGTAATCCTCCACAGTTTTGTGTAAGAGATCATGGAAGATGTAGGTCATGGCTCGCTGATAGGTTGCTCCTACGTTCTTAAGACCGAAAGGCATGACACGATAACAAAAAGTCCCCCAAGGAGTTATGAAGGAAGTCTTATGTTGGTCCTCTGGTGTGATGAGAATTTGATTATACCCAGAGAAACCATCCATAAGAGAAAGCATCTCGTGACCTGCCGTTAAATCCACGAGTTGGTCGATATTAGGTAGAGGAAAATCATCTTTTGGACAAGCAAGATTAAGATCCCGGAAGTCGGTACAAATTCAAATCTTCCCAGTAGCTTTGGTTACTGGTACTACATTTGAAACCCATTGTGGATAATCAATGGGTTGGATGAAGTTAGCAGAAAGCAAGCGTTGCAACTCTTCTTTAACAAGAAGGGCTACTCGAGGGTGCATTTTACGTAATTTTTGCTTAACCGGTTTGATGTCTGGAAGAGTAACGATATTGTGGACCACGATATCGGGATCGAGTCCTGGCATATCCTCATATGACCAAGCAAAGGCTTGACGATGGTTGGAAAGAAAAGTGGTGAAGTCTCCTAACTCTTGTGGATTAAGAGATTGGCCGACCTTAATGATGCGAGGGTCTTTAGAAGTCCCTATATTAAGGTCGACAGTGGCTTCGTTGAGAAGTGTAGACGTATCAGAAGGAATGGTTTTAGGAAGATAGGAATCCTCTGCCCCCAGATAGGTGAGGACAGAATCATCATCCACACAGTGGATAGTGTTGATAGTAGGAGAGTCGTCTCCAACTATTTCAGGGAAGACTAATGGTATGGAAGTGGATTTGTCATTAGTTTTATAGGTCAGCGGCCCTAAGGAAATGGTATTGACTAAAAAAAAAGTTAGACGGGATGGAAATGGCATCATCTACATCAAATGATGCTTCTGACCTGGCGGGAGAAGATGGCTCCTCAATGGAAAGAGGCTCATCGAGAATAGTGATGGTGGCTTTTGAAAGAGGTTTAAATCCTAAACCAAATTTTTGATGTGGTTTGAGAGTTGGAATGGATGCGAGGTCATGCACACCCTGTTCATATTTTCCCAGGCCAAAACCCTTCCACGCGCATCGATATAAATAAGTTTTTGCAAACGTGGGATTCTGTAGACAATCAAACCCTGCTGAATAAGGTTTGGCCCTAGGAGGAGAATCCGGGTGATAGTGAGGTGTATCAAGACCACCGTAAATGAAGTTAGTCTGTTGATTGGGTAGACCAATGGTGACGATGTGACTGAGACCTGGCTGATATTCAGGTTGTTTTTCTGGTCTACCATACTCATTAGGTTTGAGATGGGCGTCAAAAGAGAGAAGAGGAAGCTCTCCTAGTGAGAAACGTTGCAACGTCTCTTCTAGATTTTGTAAATCTGGTAGTTTTGTTGCAGGTATGGAAGAGGATGAAGCCTCGTTAGGAGAACAAGCATTCTCCTTTAGAGGGGCAGACCCTGTGGTCATGTCACATTGTGCAGAAGGAAAAGGATCTCCTGGATGAGTATAGATTTTTCCCTCATACTGATATTTTAAGCATCGATGGAGGGTTGATGGGACGCAATGCATTGTACGAATCCAGGAGCATCCTGAGGATCATATTGTAGTGGAATTTCCCTTCAACAATGTAAAAGAGCTCGTGAAGCAGCTTCTTACCTACTCGAATGGGCAGGACCACAGTTCCTAAAGTAACTGCCAGCTGATCGTTAAATGATCGAAGGGCGAAAGGTGGTGGTGACACTACGTTCTTTGGTAACTTAAGTTGCTCGAATGTGTGCGAGGAAATGACATTGAGTGCAGCACCACTGTCAATCATAGTGTGTTTTAACGTAGTGTTGTTGATTTGAACTGTGATAAAGAGGGGAGCCTCCAAATCCTCGGAAGAAAGGGAAGGAATTTCTGAATCTTCAAAGGAAATGGTGGTTGACGGTTTATTCAATCCAACAATCATCTCAACAGGTTGGGGCTCATCTGAATTCACTGCGATATGGCACAGATTATCAATCAAAGCCTGGCGATGCTGTGGAGATGATTGAATGAGGTCAAAAAGAGACATTTTGACCGGAGCATGGGTAAGTTGTTTCATAACACTCTCCTCTACTGACATGGGAATCTGAGCCCGAGGTGAAGCACGAATAGAGACCCTAGGTCTCGAGGCTGATGTGGAAGGAGGAATGCCTTCAGGGGCTACAGAAATGACAACCCGTGGCTGAGATGTAGATGATGATAGATTATCATATTGTTGTGTTCTAGTGGTGATATGAATCGTGTCGATTTGAGAAGGTGGAAGACCATCCGGAGTGGAATTAATAGAACTAGAGGCCTGAGTAGATCGTTGAGGCTCAGATGTGGTTGAGATGACAGGAGATACTTGTTCCTCCTCTTCTTCCAGCAGAAGATCACTTTCTTCCAAAATACTGTTAACGATAGATTGAAGGGCTTTACATCCCTCGGTGTCATGTCCTGGAGTGCGGTGGTAAGCACAAATCAAATCAGAGTTGAACCAGGAAGGTTTTACTCCTTTAGGATTATAGGGTTTGATCGGAGGAAGGGATATGGATGAAGATTGGATAAGTTGGTGAAGAATTTCAGTATAGAATCCGGTAGACAAAGATGAGGACAGAGATGATGAAGGTGCCTCTTTTGCCTCAACAGACTGCCGAGGTAAAAGAACCTGCATGTCTGGTTTGACAGTCTTTTTAGGGATCGTTTTACTTTTTCAGACATCGGGAGGAGCAGCCTTGGGCACTTGAGATGGAAGTAAGTGAGGCAGGATTGATTTCTGTGGAGGAGGAGCTCCTAAGATAGATTTTGAAGATGATGAAGATGTGACAAGTGTTGTGGTCTTCAGAGATAAAGAAGGCTGCTTGGTCGAAACAGATGATGATTTAGATAATGCCGATTTAGATGAGGGAGGAGCTCCCAAAATAGGTCTGATCAGAGGAATAGAGGGTGCCTTGGATTTTGGTGATGAAGATGATGGTCCTGATAAAAGAGGTGATGCCTTTCTAGTGGGTAAATTCACTTTACAAGGCACCAACGAAGAAGGTGTTGTAGAAGAAGAAGATGATGGTTCTGATGGTATTGTAGAAGAAGACACCTTCCCAGTTGATAAATCCAATCTTTTATGAGGCGCAGAGAGAGATTTTTGAGGGAAAGCACCAAGAGTCTTAATAGTCTGAAATATGGGTTTTCCTTTTTCAGGGATGGTGACAACTTCAACCGCATAAGGTGATTGTAACCTTTTCGGGGGAAGGAGATGAGGAGGTACTGATGATGTAACGTTAGACTTTAGTTGTCTCGGTTTAAGTTCAGGAACCGAGAGTGTAGGTGCCGGTGCTATTTCTTTAGATTTTCCCTTAATAGGAAAAATAGTATCGGTGATGGAAGAAGTGGATGATGAAGAAGCAGTTCCTTGCGAGGGAGATACTTCTGGTATAGTAATTGTGGGTGTAACTACTGTAGGAAAGGAAACAAGAAGAGTCAAAATCAAAGATGCTTCCATCGAAGTTGGTACAACTATAGGTATGTTTACCAATGGCATAGTCACAAGCAAAAATGGGAGAAACAGAAGTAGATGTATTCGTGGTGGAAACTCGAAGGGATGTAAATGCCTCGAGCATCGAAAGAATATCTGACGATGAGACAGATGAGGATGACACTGTCTCGGGCATGGATGAAAGATCAGATAAAGAGGCAGAGAGAGATGAATCCATCTCTAACAATGTGGGAATATTCAAAGACGGACTGTTTGAAGATGGTGGAATCCCAACGATTAGCGGAGCGGAAGGAGGTTCTGATTTGGTCGATGTGTTCGTAGATGGCTTAGGTTTAGAAGAAGATTCTTCAGTAGAAATGAAGCTGATAGTATGAGTGTTTGGTTTTTGAGACTCTGAAGCATCATTGTTCGGGGAATGATTGGGAAAAGGTTGTTTAAAAACATCAAGCGCCTGATTTGGGGGAGCATTTGGGTTATCCAGAATGAGCTCGCCTTTATCAATGAATTTTTGGACAAGATTTTTGAAGGTCTGACATCGTTCAATGTCATGGCCTTTGGTTCTATGATAACGACAGAAGTCATTTTCCCTATACCAGAATGGTCGTTCTTGGCTTTCATCAAAATTTCTAATAGGGGGAAGTTCGATCATGTGAACTTCCAACATTTTTTCTAAGATGGACGCATATGATTCCCCCAACGAAGTGAAAGATCGAGTTGACGAGGGTCCTTTTCGAGAAGATGAGGAGTCTCTCCACGGTGTTTGATTAGAAGTGTTGTCGGCTCGTGATGTTTTTAATACGATAGTGTTGGTAGACCCCTAATTCTTGTCTTTGTTAGAAGTGGAAGGGTTTGATTTTGTAAACCGAGAAAAATCTGGTTTAGATTTAGAGTGAAGTTTTAACTTCCCTTGTTCAATGGTGCGGGACTCAAGTTTACGTGCCATCGTAAAGGCTTCTTCAAATGTATGAAAGGTTTGGATCCTTAAAGTGGAAGAAATATGATTAGCACAAGATCGAGTAAACAACTCGATCTGTTGAGATTGAGGGAGGGAGAAAGATAATTGATTTATTATACCTCTCCAATGAGTGACAAAGTCTGCAATAGACTCGTCATCGAATTGACGAATGTTATAAAGATCTGTAATCGAGATCTTATGTGTGATATTTATTGAAAAGTTTTCAACAAACATCTGGGCCAATTGAGAGAAAGAAAATAGGGAATGTTGGGGAATATTATTATACCAGTCTAAAGCAGGCCCTGCTAGAGACATAGGGAAAGTACAGAGCATAAGCTCCTGATCCTGGACTATAAGGTAGCAAGCGTGTTTGAATGCTCGCAGGTGCTGTTGAGGATCCTCCCGACTATGAAATTTTGAGAACTTAGGAAGTTCCCATTGGGGAGGATAAGGCTTAAAAGCCACTGATGGATGAATGGGTTCATTACACACTTCTTCAAAAGAGTATGAAGGATGAGCCCCTTTGGTGGAGGCTTCTAGGTCTGTGATTTTCTTGAAAAGAATTTGGACCACGTCAGATTGAGGAGGAGGTATGTTAGTATGTCCTGTATAAGAAGTGAATGGTGGATTTTGTTGAGGCGTTAACGGGGGATTCATCTGCTGATTAATAGGATGATAAGAGGAATAACCAGGTGTTCTAGGTGATGCCTGGTGAGGTATTTGTTATGAAGGAGCCTGCGTATGAACAGGCTGTGAAATGATAAGTGGTTGAGAAAAAGGTGGTTGGATGAAAGACGGAGCCTGTGATTGGTAGGCTCCTACACTTGTCGACTGAATCAGAATGGATCGAGGAATATGGGTGTTGATTTGATTAGACATGGTGGGGAACAAAGTCTGAATGAGGATTTTGACTACCGGATTGGTTATTAAGGGTGCTGACGCTAGAGGATGGGTAAAGGACATTATCACTGGAGCATTGGAAGAAAGACCAACTGGAGGATGAGAAGTAGGAACCAACTGACTCGTAGAAGGGGGTTGATTCATAAAGAGGTACTGACCCTGGGACACAATGGACGACATAGAATAATTAACAACAATCTGTGAGTGTGCAGATGTGCCCATTATAGCTAAGGAAGAGGACTTCTCAGAAGTAGGCTGTGGAGTAGCTGAGGTAACTGCGGCACTAGGAATAGGCAAGACTAATTGAGAACTAGTCAACATGGTCGGTGGAAGAGAAAAAGGAGGCACAGGTGCGCCACCCTCTTCCATGGTTCGAGGCGAGAAAAAGTATGCTAATTGTTCTATAAAATCCTGGGATGGTTCACGAGGATAATCATAAACTTGCTGGATTGGTGGTCCCTGATCAGATATTTGAATAGACTTATGTACTAGATAGTCCATAAGGGCTACCGGATTGCGATCAAGGAGCGCCTGAAATTCAGGATCCCCGCGAGGAACATACTCTATATCAGAAGAAGATGATATTTCTGAAGGACTGGGGGAAGCTGGACGTGATGGGATTGCTTTAGGCTGATAGAAAGGATTATATGACCAAGATGGGGAACCAACTAATAGCGGTCCCGAGGAAGACCCGAGGGGTGCCGAAACATCCACACTAGTGGTGGTCTCAGATGAAGAAGGGACTAGTTGAGCCATTTTTCTAGATTGTAACTGAGTGATGACCTTCATAAACAAGCAAGAAATATAGAAAAAGAAGATTGACCTAACTAATGCACAGACAATTCAAGCAGCGTAGGTGATTATCTCTTTTAAGTTTTCATGCTTTTAAGAAAGAAAATATTAGGGAAGGATTTTTAGAACAGGAACTACTCAGATAGCCAAACTAAGGATGGTTTGGGGAATGTTTTAGTGAGGAGTCCCAAAGGCACTTCAGTAAAATACCAGTACGTGGCTTGATATAGGGGCCTACCCCCGCACTTCACACACTAGCTGCAATAAGGGAGTCAGGTGCTTTGCCAATATATACCAGAACTTCCGTGAATTTATAGCATGGCCCGAGTACTGCGTAGGCTCTTCCTCTTGGATGTCACTTCCAAGTAGGCGAGGCCAAGGGAGGAATTTTTGTTTAGATGCTTTATACCTAGTGATTTTGGTTTTGTGTGCAAGGGTGAAAAATAAAAATAAAATAGTGTCACTACCGATTTTGATCAATTTTTCCAGCCTATTTAGAAAACTAGATGAAGAACATACAACAGAAATGACAAAGGAAAAGTTCTTTTTAAGCACTAAGAACGAAGTGTTGGATTTTGATGAAGACAAGTCAAACAAATTCTTTCCCAAATGCGATTAAATTATTTTTAAGCACCAAAATCGAAATGTTTGAATGGGATAGAAACAAACAAACAAGTTCTTTTTAAGTTCTTAAAAAGGAGAAAACACCGTAAAAGAGAAATACCTGTAGATTTAGCTCTCCAAGGTGTGTGGACTTCAAAAAGTGCGTTGTTGAGCTCTTCCCCTCAAACAATCCCATGAACAAGCAAAGTGATCTGTAAGAAAAGGTTAAG
Source organism: Taxus chinensis (assembly GCA_019776745.2). Lineage (NCBI taxonomy): Eukaryota > Viridiplantae > Streptophyta > Pinopsida > Cupressales > Taxaceae > Taxus > Taxus chinensis. The sequence continues at coordinate 883,831,812 of CM034150.1, forward strand.
CAAACACACAACAAATCCAGAAAGATATATCCAGATAATAGTAGAATGAAAATTTCTATTTAAGGAACTAGAAAACTTTCAAGAAAATAACAATTTTGCAAAAAGAGACGGATAAAAAAAATGCAATTTTGAAATCAAATGAAAGATTTATTGATCTTCGAAATAGGAATTGGAATTTAGTTTTGCAAGAAAGAAGAAACTTTAACTTTGCAAATTATAAGTGAAAGAAGCAAGACCAAAATGAAGGAAGGAAATGCTTAAGGAGAACTGACGAAAAGTAGTGAAGAAACAGAACAAAAGCTCAAAACTGAAAAAGAAATGAACTTACCAATAAGGGACTTTGGTTGGGTCCCACCGGGCATGCCAGAATGTAGATCAAGAATTTTCGCGCTTGTTACCTGTCCAAGTTAATGTACCAAACTAAACACAAAAACCCTGAAAAACTCAAATGAAATCGATACCTGATAGATAAGACAAGATCCGAAGATGTAGATAGAAAGGAAATTTGATGTAGACAAGATGGGTGCACACGAGTGATCATATAAGGCATATCTGAGAAACCTGTGAGACACAGATACTTGACAGAAAAAGACAACGTTAAAAGATATTTGGGTGGACTTTCCGAAAAGCGGGTCCGGGAAGCGATAAGCTCGCTTGATGGATGTCAGTCCACATTTGCAATTAGAAGAAGAAGCATACATGATAAAAGAATGTAAATAAATGTCTAGATTTTTTGATTAAAAGTGACATATGGAATCTATATAGCGGACAGAAAGCAACAAAAAATAGGAAACTGTGAAAACAATGTTGGATATGCGTTACCTTGAATTCTTTACCTGTCTACAGGCCCGATCGACGTCGATTAAAAAAATCAGCGTCGACTGTTACAGGTCAGCATCGATTAGAGAAAGTCAGCGTCAACTGGGATTGGTCGGCGTCAACTAGAGGAAAATTGCCAGGAAGATTGAGAAATGGACAATGAAAGCTAGATTTTTGATCTCCGCTAGATCTGCAGGGGCCGTAGGGATATTGACAAAGCTCCACCTTCACTGGATATAGGAACAGAGTCACCAAGAGATCGATGGAGGCTCACGATGTTGATGTGGTAGGAGCAGAGTAATGGTACTCCTCTCAGGGATTGATTTGGATAGAATTCGCTTTCGCTTGATAGATAATGCTCAGACTTGATGCTCAAAACTCTCTGTCATTCTTTTTATCTAACCAGAACTGAATTCTGGACCTGTATTTGTAATCGAGTGCAATCACTCCAAAAAATTGGCATCGACTGAGTACCGGTAGGTGCCGATCAAGGAATAGACTCCCGAAATGGCCAAAAATGATGATTTTGGAAGGATGCAAGTGATCCCTCTTACTCAAATATGGGAAATATCCCCATGGCTTAGGGGGAGGAGAAATAGGGGGGATAGATGGATAAAATTGATATGGGAGGTTAGGAATTGATATGGGGTAGATAAGCGGTTAAGATATATGTAAAAAGTGTAGTTAAATAGTTAATATTTAAATATCTATGGGTAAAACATAATGGGGTGAAATAAACTTAGAATAGATGTTTAAATCAAATATTAAATAATACCCTAAGGGAGAAGTGGTGATATAAACGTGCTCTAGGTTACCCGAGAAGGCAAACACACGTGGGGGACACTAAATTGGGTAACCAATCATATAAATATAATGTTATGTGATCATAATAAAGGACCAAACTCTAAGCATCTACTATTGCCATCCAAGCTTGCATCCAAAGGCATTACTAAGAGCATTAAAGCATCCATCTAGCTTCATTCAAGGGACAAGGGACTGCTAAATTTGCATGCACTTTATAAGAGGGAAAGTGCATTTTGACATCCACACATCTAATTACATCACTACATCTATATATTGCTCATTATTCAGTGCATCTTAATCAAGATCCACCTAGGGCACAATTCTACACACACGCACAGAACTATATGGAGTGTGAAATGTAGTTGTCATCCATATTTTTCCCCTGGGGAAAATATTGGATCAGCCACGACCCTGCACTGAAAGAACCTGAGAAATCACATTCAGATCCTATAAACAGATTACAGGGGGACTCTATAATGGAAGTGGCAGGGCTTGAGAAATATCAAACGACCCTGCTCAAATTTCAAAAAATGGCTCTTTCAAGTGAATATATGCTTTAAATCCATTAAACAGATTATAGGCAGGCTCAGAAATGGAATAGAAAGGTTAGGGAAGGAGGAGACAGTGTCAAAGAATCAAAAATCTCAAAATAAAAGAAACGGCGAAGGTTCGAAGTCTTCGGGCTCTAAAACGGTTTAGAACGAGTCCAAAAATCAACTAAGTATGGAGGAGGCAACAGAGAGAGCCACATGTCAGAACTACACTTCTCTAAAGTTGAAACCAAAAAGGGAAGCTCAAACAAGTGCCAAGTTTCCACACGTCCAAGGCCCCAAAATTTACACAGCCATTGAAAAGTCTTCGGCTAGGCAGGAAGGTGCCAGGTGTTGGCTCAGTGTAAATCTGAAATGGGAGCCCAAGGTGGAGACTCAAACTCGCGCCAGACCTCCATGTAGAAAATGGTCAACTAAGGTCAAAAGGTAGATAAGGCAGGCCTGTTGGTCCAAAAAACTGTCGGTTAGGCAGTTTGTGGGGAAACAAGCCAACAGTGTGCAGGGCAAGATACTAGAACAAGGGAAATTTTTTTTTTTTTTTTATATATATATACAACATTCTCTGTTATGAATTATATAATTCAAACACACGTTCAAGTTTTAATAATTGTTCTCTGCCCAAACAACACAGTTTGGGACACACAATTTCATTTGAAAACTAATGTTCCCTGTTCATATATTTACAATATGGAACACACATTCAATGCCATTCAATCTTATAACAGATTCTATATGCTGCTGTAAATGACTCGAAGAACTGCCGATCTTCCATTTTCATGGCTCGGAGTTTCAACGATCCTTCATTTCATGACTCGGCAACAACCGATCCTTCATGTTCGTTCATGCATAGTATATTATATATACCAGTTCTCTTAACCGTTTCCGGTTATCGAAGTGATCCATTTAAGAAGCCTATCTGAATATCTGTTACTGATATTCATCTGACATCCTGCATCTTAAATTAAGTGATTAGGACAACGTAACCAGCACTTGCGATACTTTGGCCAAAGATTTTCACATGCTTTGCATGATCATATTCCTAGATGTGATACACATCAATGGAATATGTCCTTCACTTCACTTCACCTGTTATCTAAAATGGTCTTTCCTGGTTCCTACAAGTCCTCTCAATTTAAGGTCAGATTTAAACTTCCGATTTCCAACTAGCAATATAAACGAATATAGGAAGGCACTCCTGGTAACTAAAGATACACAGACATACAGTGTAGTTCCCCACGACTCCGTGTGTCTAGTTATCTTTAGTCCTCTGGAGTCACTCCGCATACGTGATCATACTCCCATCCCCAGTCAAGAACTTCACATTCAGCCTATGTATTCTTGATGTTTTAATTCGGGAGGGAATTGTAATATGTCAGCTATAACATTGTGTCGTCATGAAGACCCCGTCTTCATGAAGACACCTTGCTGTAGCTGGCATATGTCAATGTCCTACGGAATCCTCTCATTGAGAGTACACATCCTGCTCAAATGATTTGGATATGATCTTAATATTTAAGATCAACTTTCAGCAACCATGCTGATCCTTTATCCTCGTTCCCGTTACAGTTGTACATAGCTAAGAAAGACTAAATCCGTCCTTTAGCTTGCTATGCATCTTCTCCTTCGTACCAAAGGGCTGCATTTCTCTACTTGGATTTCTTCTTAATCTTCGGATTAAGCAGCCCGTTACCGACGGACGTGTTAAGTTTAACCTATTAAACTTAACCATGATTTTTACAACTGTAACTAAATTCAGAATTTCAGCTTACTAGACGTCATTTAAACGAGGTCTAATTCCCAATAAATGTATTCATTTATTCTCCTTAACATTACATAGTTAAGGTCCATTAGTTATGGATATACTTATCCCATGTCCTTTCTTTCTGAATTCAACATACGAGGTCATTAATGGAGTTCGAAAGCGAAGTTCGATTACTCCTAAGTTAATTGATATTCCTTAGCTTCCAAGCTAATCCTGAATACCTATCAGTTATGGAATCATATTCTTCCTAATCCTTTTTAATGTCAATTAAAAATTCATCTTTACCCAAGTATGAACTAATTGCACATTTCAACTTAAAAGTTACATTAAGGTAAGAATAGATATCAATTCCTATTTAGCATCCATCCAAGGACAATTAAATAAACCCAATTCAAGAAATAACATTATATTTCCAATTAATCAACAATATCAAGCTGATATAGTATTTAAAATATCACACTTGTATTTGTATTCATCATCCATCTCATAATCCGTACATCTTCCAATCCAACTGACTAGACTTTGTTTAAATAAAAAATCATTACAACTCATAAATAGAAGAATGTACTTTCTTCTTTTCACAATTCCTCGAAGAGGAATAATAGTAAACAAATACAATTCATCTTCGGTCAATTAAAAGAAGCATCAAAAAACAGCCATGTCTTCATTCTAATCAATTCCATCTGCAAAATTTCTTGCACGGGTCAGTTCAATGAACTGAGCATATTAAGCACTTATCATTAAAATGAGGTGCTTCAATTAACTGTCTCAATAAAAGAACCCTGCTTTATGAAATGACAGTAAGAACATCAATCAAAAATCAAGCATCAAAGAATGGACAGCATAACAACTGAACCATCAAATACCATCCCAATCAGCCAAAGAACTACTGTCCTATTTTCCACATAACCGTTACAAGTTCCAAATTACAATATTTGTAAAGTTTAGGAATACAAGTAGGATATTGCTGATATAACATAACTGTTATCCTTTCCACCCTTTCATTAATAATAAATGCAAAAGGGTAAAAATAACTGAAACATAAACCAATTACTTTCCTTTCAGTTCATGCATCACATTAGATTCCAAGCAATCAAGCACAGACGAGAAAGCAAACAACAATGCATATAGTTTCTCATATCTAAGCACTACAAGATTCATTATTAACGATTACAGATTTCCAACTGAATGAAAGAAGAAAAGATCATTTTTCCAAGTTATCTAACCACATTTCTATCTCTTTCCTCATGACTGTTCTAAAAATTGAATCCAACCGAGACACAAATCAAGATAACAGTTCAGAGTGAAACTTACAAAATCCATTCGAAATTCACTTTCCAGCAGCAAGAGTAATTTCATTCATAATCAGCTTTAAATGAAAACAAGGAAGAATTTATCATCCTTATCAATACTTCATTTAAATCAAGCTCATATGAATACCCAAAAATAGGTTAGTACAACATCGTATTTATCATAGATCAAATAGTATAAGGATGCATACTATGTATTTATTGTACTAGAAGAGCCCATACTTCCTTCACTGTATTTTTAACGAAATAAACAGTTATACAATCATGCAATCAATTAATCACATGACCTTCTATATCCATGATTGCATACAGTTCAAAATACAATTTACACATTGTTGTTACCTACAGCAAGACTAAATCTTAAAGCACAGTAAGGATCTAATACTATTCCCAGAATTCAACAGCAACAAGAGAAGAATTCATCCCTTTCACCTTTCAATAAGAAAACAACCATTTTCTTCGAACTCAACAAGAATTGTTCAGGTCAGTTTCATTTCTTTTAAATGACTGTGCAAAATCGAAGACCGCAAGAAACATTTAAATATTCTAATTGTACAGAAAAACACAGCACTCAGGAAACAAATTAAATGCCACTGTCCTCTATACAGACTGAACTTACAAATTTCAATAAACCATCCGACTACTGATTTTATCAAATCAAAATAGCAGAAAGAAGAAGAATTCCTTACCAATAAATGTTTCTACCTGAATCCATTTTTCTATTCACAATGATGTACAGAACCCAAAATGCGATTTTCATACAATAATACCCTTATTATTAAAAACCCGCATAGGATATCAGATGCACAACAAAGTACAGTCAAAATAGGCCCAACAGCAAGACAATTTCCCAAGCATTTCTTCCTTTGCACAGCAATCCAAAGTAAAGTGCATTTTCACAACGACAGACTGAGTAGAAGACCAACCACATCCATAGAAAACTATAAAATAAACTTCCCTTCTCAGCAAGAAAACAATATAATTCATTTATTGCACAGAAATATAATTCAAGCTCGTTTTCACGACTACAGTCCAAACTAGAGATCAAACTGCCTCAAATAAGACATAACAAATCAACTTTCCTCCAAGGCAAGAAGAAGTACAGTTCATAAATATTCATTCATTGCTCAGAAATGCAAAGCCAAGTTTTTTAATCGTTTCCACCGTCCGAACGGTAGACCAAACAACATCAATAAACACAACTAATCATCCTACCTTCTCAGCAAGAAAACAATATAATTCATTATAATTTCAGAAGAAAAACTATTTCTTTTCCAACTCCCATGAATACCCAAATCATATTCGTCTATTTCTTAAGCAAGAAAAAGGAACAGCAAAAACGTATTACCATTTCTTCCTTCAAATCGAATCCATATGCTCATACAAAACCCATTTGCCATTTCCATCAAAAACCAAAATAGCAGAAGGAAAAGGATCCATTTCCTTAACAATTTCTATAAGAAACAACTTTAAAACATCTACTGCTTCTATCATTCCAGTTCGTATTTAGCAACGGAACGATTAATTCGATACTGAAAACAACTTATACAACATGCACAGTTTCATAACACACATGGCGAGTTCCTCATTACTGTTAACCAAACCAGCACAACATGGAGGTGTTCCATTCAAAGAAAATGCAAAGACAGTTTAAACACAACAACCAGAAACGATTTTACCTATCATTTCCAAAAATGACAACAAGAATCGACTAAACCCAAATTGTATCAACATGACAACAATCACATAAACCCAAAACCCAAGAGCAGGGTTGTTTTAATGAGACGCTTAAACAAAGCAAGTGTTTTTAAAGAGAAGGGCTTAACATGCCTATAAATTCTTCCTCAAAACTTGAAGAAAACCGCGTCTACCGAAGGTATTTCCTTCCACGGCGACAGCACGAGCTTCCCAAAATCACTTTTCCTCTTACATGCTCAGCAACAGCCTCCAAATTTCCAAGGAACAGTGATGAAAACCAAATGAAACTGGTTCGACTGAACCAGCAAAAAAAACCAAATGCAGAGCTACTTCTCCAAAATCCGAACAACACAAAATGACTAACAAAATTCCTCCAAACTCTTTCCAAGGCGGACTGGTCACGAAGACCAAAAAAATTAAATGCATTAAAGGCTCTGCCTTTTCCCATTTTCCCATGCCATTGCCAACTTGGGTTGGTGAACCATCAAATTTAAATTTTGCATGCAAAACCAAATTTAGTTCCATGTCCAACTAGATACCTCCACCACTTACCTGTTCTCACCAAACTGGCGCTGTCCACGTAAGGACTCCTCATTAACTGCCATTAATTCCCTTTCATCCTTATCCTCTTCCCCCAAGGGTCTGCGCATCCCCTTTAGGTTAGGATTAGTTTAGGATTCATTTTAGTGTTCGACCTAGGTCATAGCCTAGTCTTTAGGTTAATAGGACTTAGGTCTATGTTAGTCATTTTAGAATTTAAAAATCCACTTAGGATAGTAGTTTAGGATGTAAGGTAGAACTTAGGATTATCTTAGGTTCTAATTCCTTCTAACCACTAACACTAATTAACCTTCAATCCAGTCTTCCAACTGACATTCATGTCAATGTTGTGCAGGATGTTTCATCCTTTGCTTCACATGCCAGAGCCACCCATGTCCAGACATTTCCTACCTCACGAGGTCTTAAGTATGACAGTGCATGGTTCGAGAATCGAACCTTTGTCGTTGGCATTTACGTGCCAGCTACTCATACCTGCAATCAGGTGCTGCACATTTATATCAACCTCCAGTTCGGTTCAAGAGTAAATCGACAAAACAATCATAAGAAGGCCACAACATACTTTGGATCAATGGAATTGATTCAAGGTGTGTTGTCAACCAGCGAATAGAGTTTAGCAAGTATACGACAATTTGTCGTCACATCAGCAAACACACAAGTAACAATAACTGCTGTCCCATGCAAATAAATTACAGCATGCAAGAATCCAAGTTAGCAACACATTCCTTTAAGATCAAAATATATCTTAACATGTTTTCCTTCATTTCAGCAGTTATAACAGTATGAAAAATAATCACCAAGATAACTCACAAAATCAGGGTGTTACAACGGAGGAGGGTAGATCTGAAGGAAGAAAAGAAATGGATTCCAATACGGAAAGGTCAGAAGGTCTATGCTTTGGGCGAGTAGTAAATAGAACCAAACTTACTTGCATAAATGATTAAAGCAATACTGATGACCATATGAAAATAGTAGGAATGAATCTACCAGAATAAAAACATAGATCTAACTTTAAAAAGATCTTATGCAAATAACACATATATTGAGCACAAAGTCTGAATATGTGTATTAATATTTCTTCTGTTACAAGAAAACACAAATTCTTTCTCTCCTCACTTCTCTTTTCATACAAAAAATATCCACCCTGAAATACAACAAGTATTCTAGTATTTATAGAAGGAGAAGAAGAAAGAAGGCAAAATCAAACCAACCACTATTTACAAAATATCTTACAAGATATTTACAAAATTTCTAAAAATTCAAAAGTTGACTTTGGGAATTTTTTTAGATGGCAATATCCCATGGTGCAACATAGATGATGTCATCGTAAATGCCAACAAGCTTTTTAAATATTTTTCAAAAATGATCAAATCATACACGAGGAGAAACTACTCATCATCTCTTTGCTCAAACTTGGTGTCTTACTTTTGATCAAGAGAGTCGATGTGACACTGCACTCAATATTCCATAAACTTGTTGATCATCGCTTGAATTTGATCATGATCTGGACCTTTGAAATGGTTTCCAATGACTTCGCAAGTTTCTTTTTTGTTCTTGAGCTTGTCAGGTAATTCGGTGAAAGTTTCACATGAATCGATCAAAAATCTGATGAAGTCATGGCAATCCAGGAGGTTATTGATTGATTCTTGGTCGAAAGTGACCTCTGGCACCAAACCTTGAATGATGATAGTCTTGACGCGCTGGAATGTATCGTCTACTTCTCTCAAGTTAAATGATTCACTAAGCAATTATGGAGCCATTTTTTTAACTTTTTACTCCATTTTGTATCGTGCGTCTAGGGCTTCATCTTTAATTTTATCTATTATTTCTAGGATATATTCCATTTGATCAACCTAGTAATCTAAAGCGATGAGAGCTTTGTTATGTGCACGTGGATGATCGATAATGCCGACCTTTAATAGGTCGTCAGCTGGGTAGTCAACCATGGCTTGAAATGTTTCATGTTGTAACCTAGTGTTATCCAACTCCTCAAAGAGGGAACCTGCTACTGCTTGTAGCTCCTTATTTGCTTGGGTTATATCTTGATAAAGCACTATGAATTTCCTAATCATTTCATGACCATCTCTGAGAATCTGCTTGATCCAGGATGACACTGTTGCACCTTGTTCACCAATCTTAGCATATTCATTTATTTTATCCTGACTGATAACTTCAATGGATTCGGAGGTTGTCGCAGGAGGAGCATTGCCCATTTTTTGTAATGCTTGGAGGAGATGTTTTTTTTGTTCCTTGAGTACTCTTTTCTCCTCTTTTTCTTCTTGGATATTTTTGTAGAGAACATCCACTACAGACAAGGCTTCTCCTTGTAGGCTTTCAGATGAGGTTCCCATTGTGACTTGAGTCACTGTGAAATCTGTGGGAGATAGATCCTTCTTTTCCTTAGTGAGATCTGGGTAAGCAATCTCCATGACTCTCTCCCCCAAAGTGCTTTTTGAAAAGTGAGTTATTGCTTTCTACTTCTTGGGTCCCTTCTTCGAAATAACAGAGAAGTCCATGGGTGTGATGGGAACCTTTCTCTTATGCTAGCCTAGATGGTCAGAAATCCAACTAGGACTTATGGGAGTGGGAGTAGAGGGAATAGAAGAAGAAACGAGAGTGAAAGGGGAAGTAATTGTAGAGGCCTCAAGGAAGTATGTTGAAACACTCGGTGGTGGCATTGACAAGGAATCTGATGCACCGCTGCTTGTGGGGCCTGGAGTTACTACAGGAGAAGAGAAGGACATGGAAATGGAAGGGATCTACAATTAGATGGAGGGAATACTGGGTGATAGATCTGTGAGAGCAGAGAAGATGGAAGAGGTGGGAGATGGAAGGGAGGAAGGAAGGGGAGAAGACACATCCATAGGAATATATGCTTGGATGATAGGAGGAGGAGAAGAAATGGAAGAAGTTACGTTGGGTACCTCAGTATTTGTAGTTGTGACAACATCCTGAGTGGATGTATCCATTGAAACCTTCGTTGTTTCTTCTTCTTTACCTGGAGACACCAGGTCGACTACTTGCTTCTCAGAAGTAGAAGGAAGGCCTTCAGGAGCTTCTTCTTGTTTTCTTAATTCTCCCTCCGTGTCTTTTCCTTTTCCTTTCGGCACATGGGCCGGTCTTGGAGGTGCTCTTCTTCAAGGAGAAATAGTGAAATCTACTCCGAGGTAGGTGAGACCATTCTATTTGCACCAATGTTTGGTGCACTGCAACGTGGGCTTGACCCTTTCCTGAATGGTTTTTGGTGATTTGGCTCTTTCGATCTCTGCGAACAGCCAATCATCCCCATCTGTGTCAAGGTAAACCTGATCAACTTCTTGATCAGTCTCTTAGAATTCCTTTGGGACGATGGCTACGCCATAGTGGATGATTTCCTCCAAAGCCAGTCGAGAGTGATCCTTTCACCTGATATCTATCTCATGTGTCAGGTCGATCCAAATGTCCTTGATCTCAGAAACATGGATGGGATCAATTTTTTCCTTTGGGAGGCAACTCCGGTAGTCGAAGGTCGGCCTTGTTGGGAAGTGGTGCTTCAAATTTAGAAATTCCATCTCATCATACATCTCTCATGCTTTGCTAGTGTGGGGTAGGTGTATCGGCCAACTGTAAGGGGGAATGGAGTTCCTCCTTTCTTTCTCTTCATGCACTTCTCATGGTAAGTGATCAATTACCTTGAAAAATCCAAGAGGATCAGCTTTGGCCCTGCATACCTTGGCAGTTTAGTTGGTTCACCCTTGAAATTCACAGCTCTGAGGTATGTGAATGTGGGGAATTGTGTGAACAATGCTCCCCATTTCTTTGTGGCAGCAATCACACTCAGGTTCGTCCAACCATGTCTCATGTTCGGCCTCAGTAAGCACATTACCTCATAGAAAAAGGCATCATTAATCTTAGAGAACTGGGAGATGCTAGCCTCAAGCTTCAGCTCTAGGTAGAACTCATATATCTTCACCTGAGGCCATACCCCATTTCAAGTTAAGCCTACAAAATCTCTTGCTGCTGCTGCATCGTATACAACGTAGGAATTCATATAGAACTTCCCAGTTGTTAGGACTTGTTGAAGCTACTAGGAGATGGTGTCACTGATGATTTCACCCCAACCAAAATGCTAATCATGCACATTCTTGCTCATGGTATCCATATACCTTAGCATCCATTTGTGGAAATAATGGGCATCAAGGAGCCCAAATACTCTGTTTAAGAAGGTGATTGTATCACTCAACTCTTCATTAAAGTCACTACGGTGGATGGTTGTGGCCATTTGCTCACTAGATTCTTGTTCTTTAGATAAAGCTCATTCATCATCTGCATGCATTTATCCTCATTGTTCTTGTAGTCTTCTAGACTTATTTCTACATATTGCCTATGATGAGCAATGTCTAGGGTCAGTTCAAAGTGACAAGCTGTGAGGTTGATGATCATCTTTTACTTTGTCTTCGACACATCTAGTGTCCTTATTATAGCACTGAGCAACCAACATGATAAATTCATTATTTATAGCACTTACTGGCAGCCCAGCTACAAAGTGCAATCCACTGCCCACTAGTTTTTTCATCCACGGGCCACTGCTTGCCTAGTTGGTCCTTGCCCAAAATTCATCCATGTTAATATGCCCTAGCTCAGAGTCTCTAATGTCGAGGCTGCATTCTGCATATTAGTCAAGCATTCTGACTTTCTGATATTTGTAATTCATCTCTTGTTCTGACTGCTTAACTTTGGCTTTAGTTTTAATTGCTTTCTTGCTTGATGAAGACATGTGTGAGCTCGAGGATGGATGTTGTTGTTCTGCAAGAAGAATCAAGGAGGTCCAACATAGAAGAGACATGTCAATTGTCATATTATTCATAATGAAAGCTTGCAGAATGAAGAATGAGAAATTATAAGGCTTAGGGCGCAAGGTGCAGGTTCACAGCATGTTACAGGGACTTAAAAAAAATTAGGCACACTTTTGAAGATGTCGACATGAAAAAAGGTGCACCAATGTTGACATGAAAAAAGTTGCACCAGGGTTAGAAAGGGCACACTTTTGAGAGGTGTTGCATGAAAAAATGCAATGCCAAAGGGTAAAGCACAAGGCACGGGTTTACAACATACAACATGTCATGTTGATGTTAAGGGAATTACGCATACGCCTTAGGGAAAAATTGCTTTGACTGGGCGCTGAAGATGTTTGTGTTGCATGGGTTTAGAGTGTGCCAAGGTGCAACTTTGAGAGATGTTGTAAGAAGAAATAATGCACCAAGGGAAAAACATGTGGCACGGATTTGCAGTACACAACATCCAATGTTGATGTTGATGTTGCACAAGTGGCACCTGCACCTTAGGAAAAACTACTAAGTTCTCTTTCAACTGGGCACAGGTTAAAGTCATGTTGCAAGAAAGGACAGTGCGCCATGATTTTTCTCAGTTAACAGTTTGGCTTATTTTTCTTGATTTCTCTTTCTCTCTTTTTTGGATATCTCAGATGGTAAAGAGAGGGTTTGTTTTGGAAAGGCAACAGGTAGGAAAAGATGAGTTTTTTTGGTTCCTTCGGAGGTAGGGGTCTCCCAGATTTATAGATCTTGAAGGAGAGAGAAAATGGCTTCAGCTGGTTTACAAATTATGTTAGGTGCATTTCATTAAATTTTATCTTTATAGCAACCCTAATACCTAATACAAACAAGACAAAAACAACAACCAGGGGAGGAGCCACTTACCCAGATTTATAAAAGACGAAGGACGACATTGGGGTCCACAAGCTCGAAAAACGGCACGTAGGGGTGACAAGGATGGCTGACAGGCATAGAGAAAACACTTTTTTCAATTTTCAATTCGTGAAAATGACAGGTGGCGGGTGCCTATTTATAGGAAAACTAGCATTTATTACTTCACCAACTTCTTTTGGCTCACTTTTCAGAGCGTCAACACTAGTGAAAATGTGCCTTAGCGTAATTTTATGGACATTGACATAATACTTCTAATGCCTAAGTGCACATTTCATGGTGTCAACACAACATTTCCCATGCCTAAGGATTTAGGATTAGGCATGCTTTTAAGGATGTCGACACAGCATTTCCAATGCCCAAGAAAAATACTTAGCGCATGTTTTAAGATGTTAACACAACATTTCCCACACCAAAGGGCTTTCTAAGGGGCACACATTTCATGATGTCGACACGAGAATTCCTACGCCTAGTTCAAAAAGGGCGCATTTTTGGGATTGTTGACACACCAAAAACTGCACCGAAGGAAGAAGCTGAAAAATGGCTAAGTTTCTAAAAAACTTGATTTTTAGAAAGAGAGTTTTGGGCCATTTTGAACGTTATATGACTTCTTTTAGGGGCCAGAATGGAAAATTTGATATGGTTACCTACAAATTGCCCTTGTCAATTTTGCAGGATAACAAGGCCTCAAAAAGGGCTAAGTATAGAAGTGTTTGCGGAGGATGCCACATGTCCAAGCGGCGCATCCCCGAGGGTAGATCCAAAAGCAAAGGTTTAAACAAGTGCCAGTTTGCCACGTAGCCCAAGGCCCAAAAAGGTAAAAGGGAGGTTGTTGAAAATTCCAAAGACATGGAAGGCTTCCAAGTGTCAACCCAATGCTCCTTCAAGGGAAAATCTTGATCGGGAGTTTTAGCAAGCACAAAGCCTCCACCCGTATAGTCTCAAAAAGGGGACAGAATTGGGTTGAATAGTCAATGCATGGTGGTATGCTGGTGGAGAGTAACAAGTGTCCAAATGGCACTAACTCAAGGGTTGAATAAAGAGAGGGTTTCCATACAAGTTCCAGACCAACATGTGTCCCCAATCAAGAAATATGACCCCGCCAAGAAAAGGACTTAGCTGAGAAACATAGAAATTGAGCAGGCCATCGGAGGAAACCACGTGTCAACCCCACACTTTTCCAAAAGAAAAATATAGAGGCCGCCCTCAGATATGTACCAGCCAACCACGTGTCCCATATTAAAGAGGGGGCCCATTTTTCACACTATTTTCCCGCCCTTTTGTATAGACCCGATACAAACTTTAAAGGGGCATATCTTTTGACTCAGAGCTCAAAATATTGCAAATCTAACACCGTTGGAAAGATCTCAACCTCGTCTATGCAAGGAAGATATAAAAATTTAAGTTTAGGGAGGTTAAGTGGGAGAAAATGGATAAAATCCTTCAGGGCCATTAATGCAGGATCTATTTTTCCCCAGTAATCAAATCAGATTCGATCTGCTCTGTTGTTTCCTCCTCCTTTGAGGCACCGAATAAGAAATAGTTAAGACATATTTGGGGGCAAATTTTGTAGGAGGAATTAATAGCATTGGTTGAGATTCGACCTATTTTTCCCTCTTCTCTCTCTTTCTCCCTTCTGGGTTGAATCTATAAAAGTCAGGTCGAAACTCATTGTAAAGGGTTGGACATTATTTTGTTTTTTGCAGGCTCCCCTTTTCTTCTGGTAAAGGAATTCATGGAGTTCAGACCTTCCATTTAAATTGCAATATGTTTCATGCCTTCTGGCCGCTTGTAATGAATTGTATCAATCTAGAGAGAAATAGAATACATTTGTGATCAATTTTAGATCCTTTCTTGTCTCATTTGCTCTCATCTGGTCTTTCATTATAAATTTGGTTATTTGTGCTTGATTATCATATGTATTTTGTTGGTTTGTGTCTATCAGCAAAACTAATGTTCATCATTCCTTTGGTGCATCACCTTATAGCTTAGTCTGATTTCATGTATTCCTTTTATCCCTACCTCCTTGGTAAAACTTAGATTAGGTTTAGGAATAGGCCCTCTACAAGTTTTCACGCATGCACCTAAACATAGGAATAGGAACCAACCTTTAATCTGGAGAGTTTTTCCCATCTTTAAATCCCCACAGTTAGGGAACAACTCAATGGTATGCGAATCACACCAAATGAATCTGCCTTAGAAAAGTAGATATGAAAATTCATTTTGGGGTGTTGTGATTTTGCACTAACATTTTTGGCATGCCCGATGGGACAAAGAAGTCTCCATCTTTATTACAGTAAGATTGATGTGCACTTACTATAATTCTAGCTTTTAAGAAGCCTTTAAGAACTACACATCTGGTGACTCCAACAGGAACAGAATTCACTAGTTTCAGCAATTCAAGTTTCCCAAGTTCATGAGAAGGATACAAACAAGGTCAATAACAAGAGAAGAAAGACAGTTTGTACACCTACACTTGTCTCCAGACAAGAGGAGAAGAGGAAGAAGAGCCCAGAGGTCTCTATCTCCACCAAACAGAGCCTTATCAAAACCTCCTCCCAGTAGGTTATTCTTTCAATCAAGAAGGGTGCTTAGGCAGATCAGGATGGCACATCCAAATCCTTATGTTAATTTCACTGGCAGCATCCCACTCTCTCTAAATGCACAAAATCTAGTCCTGATAGCAACATTAAAGGGCATCCCATATTTCAATAGGGAAAACAAGACTTCTCCAGGTGACTGTTATCCAAAATGTGCCCCCTGCTCATTTTGTGGCTAACTCCTCCCATTATTCCCTCTCTTGTGCTTCAGTCGCAAAAATTTTGCTTTTTGGGCACCCAAAACCTTCTAAAAATGGCACCAATTGGATAGAGCTCTTTTTCAACTTTCTAGAAAGGTAAAGTTTTCCTCCTAACTCCATGTATTTTTTGAAGTTATGGCTTGGTGGAGTTTTTTTGGGAAAAGTTTTCCTTGAAAGGCCCATGGCCAATGAGATGCTGCCACGCGGCACCTACAATGGCGGAGCATGGGGAAATTTTGGAAAATTTTCCAAATGACCAAAAAGGTGCAAAAATTTGAATTTTTTTCCCACCAACCCGATTTCGCCCTGGTTTGCCCTAAAACTTCAAATCGCCATATCTTTCGATCCAAGAGCTTGGTTTTTTGCGTGTTCTTTATATCAATGAAAAGATGGTGAAATTCTCTACAAGATTCCAGGGTAATTTTGGCATTTTAATGGAGTTCTAGAGAGAAAAAAATCAAAAAATAACTCTGGCACGTGGTCATGGACAGAAATGACGTTTCAACCACCGTTTTTTAATGAAGAATGGCTCACATTATCTCCCATAATGGTTAAAAATGTTAGGGGATGGGTCTGTCAGGGTGCCCATGTTGTTTTTGATGGCATTTTGGTCAATGGTTGAACCCCTTGAAATGTTTTCCCACGTTTCTCTCTCCTGGGGTCGTGATTTGCACTGTAAAAGCCAAAATGAGTTCATTTTTGTAAAACGAGAGAAACTTTTCAGCTCTGCAACTTCCTTTTTCTTCCTCCTTGGCAGAATTTGTGAAGAAATTTTACCTTTCCATGCAATGCAGCACCTTGTCTTGCCTTTGGATCACTATAATGTACTGTATTGGATCTGAGATGTTGATATATGTTTTGTGATTAAAATCCCTCAATCCTTTCACATATCTATCATTGCTTTCTTGATCTTTTATTACATTTTGAGCATTTTTGCATGTTTTGTGATGTGTTTCCATATGGATTGTGTATTTCATGTAGCATCAGGTGTCTACAACTCCTTTGGTGCATCACCTATTATCATTAGTTCTTTCTTTATCTGCATTCCCTATCTCTGTCTCCTTTGGAATTTAGAGTAGGATTTAGGAGTTTAAACCTCTGTAATTGTGCAAGTAAAATAGCTGATCATAGGAGTTGAGGAACCAGCCTCTAATCTGGAGATTCCTCTTCCATTTTTGCAAGTCCCACACTTGGGAAGAGGATTCAATGTTGTGCAATCACACTGGACGCTTAGAATGATCAAACTAGAAATCTGATCAACATCCAAGGGGTGCTGCTGATTTGCAACAACAGTTTTGGCATGCCCGGTAGGACTTTAGATGTCTTCCACTTTATCTTTGACAGGTTGGTGTGTTCCTTTTAAATATTCAGCCTTTTGGAGGTAATTTCAAAAGCACATCTAGCGACTCCATCTGGTAAACAACTCATTCTCTAAGTTGTAGACCTGTTTTCCATTCATTTCCATCCATTCTTCTTTCCATCATTTTCATTCTTTTCCATTTCCATGAAGTTGTGCAATCATGACTTCATTTCCATCATGGAATTCACATTTACAACAGGCAGTATATCACACCTCCAACGTGTTTTACAAATCCTCCAAATCAGCATTTTGATCAAATTCAAAATCAGCATGTCTACCCATATGAGCAGCAGTGGCCAAAGTCAGTTTGGATATGAAGCATGTCAAGCACAAAGAGTATGTTTGGTTAGGGAGGGCAGTCAAGACAAAAAATACAAATCTATTGGAACAAATCCAAAAGATGGAGGAGGTAAACATGGTGCAATCCAAGGCTCAAGCACAAATGAAAGCATTTAGAATCGGTTGTAGAGCACCTTGTCCATGGGGTGGGACCTTTTCCAAGGCATTACAGCCTTCAAGAGAAGCTAGAATTCATGATTACAACACTACCATTGCTTGCAAAGTGGACTAAAGGAAATAAAGGTGTATGAGAGGAGTATTCAACAACCTTTTCAACAGGTGAGCACACCATCTCATTCCTCTTCTCTCCTTCTTTCCCAAATTTGTTTTATCTCAGCAGTGTCAAGTTTTAAACTCTCCATCTGCTGTCCCAAGTGTTGAATCCATTTCTCCATTCCCTAGTCTTCCACCCCATCTCAATTCTTCTGTCCTTTTCCCTTCTAAAACAGCCATTCCTTCCAAAGAAACAAGAGTTCCTACCTCTCTTCCACCACCACAAAAAATTGCAAAATCAATTGAGTTACAATCCACTTCTCCTCTTGCATTCCCAAATCCGTGTTGGGAGGATAAAAATCAGAATGCCAATTAAGAAAAACAGCAGTAGAAAGAAGAGACAAACAAGGATGAAGAAATTCAAAGTCTGAAGAGTTGGGCTCTTAAAATTCGGGATTACAAAAATCCCCTTGATGGTGAAATGAATAGAGGATGTTGAAGTTGGAGAACAAGTGGAAAACAAGGCTGATTTTATAACATCAGTGAAGCGAGAAAAACAGTAATTTGTTGGTGATGAGTTGGGTGTCCATGTTGGCACTTTGCCCAAGGAAAATGCTGATCCAGTTTGTACTACAAAATCAGCCATCAAGAAGGAAGGAAAACCATCTCAAAAACCCATCTTTGAGGAACAAATGGATGAGGTCAAGTCATTTTTTACAATAGTAGAAAGAAGGAAGCATTAATTGATACATTTTTGCTTTCATTTCAAGGGGCTGATTTGATTGATGAAGCCATTATGGAGGTGAACAAAACAGGTCTAAATTGTCAGCAAAAGGCACAAGAAATTTCACGCTTCTCTCCCACTTCATCTCTCCAACAATCTGATTTTTGGGAATGAGTTTGGATTGAAAAGTTTTATGTTTGAAAATGAAGTTATACAGGCGTAAAGAAAATGCAGATTTGGAGGCCCACCATACAAGAGGGAGAGACTTTGTTTGCAGCAAGACATTCAAGAGTTTGATTTGCCATCAGAGTTAGAAGAATGTTTAGATGAACAGCTAGCTGAAATTACCATGTTTCCTTCTTCACCATTCATTCTCCAACAACAAGAACTTGTTGCCATCGACAAAAGAGTTCAAGGAAAACAGCCTACAGTTTGCAACATGCCTCTTGAATCAAAGCTGGAAGAATTTGATCTTCCAAAAGCTACAACGGAGGAGCCCTAAAGCCAATAATGTATTGCAACAGGTAACAACAATGCAAAAAGCAACTTCATTGTATGTTGCAGTCAATAATGAGGAGTTGCACACTATTGAAGACTCCCCATGTTGCCATGAAGGAAGAGAAAGGGCAGAAAAGTCCTACCATTGCTTTCACATCACCGACCCAAGAAGGTCTACAAGAAGACTCCATTTTTGGAATTGAAAATCAGAGCTATGGGCATATCAAATGGATCATACCTTGCCCAATAAGGTATTTGACTTTCATTGGAGTCAAAGGAGAAGTCACAACCAGTCATGCTTGCTTCTAAGCATGAGGGTGAGCTACAAAGTACCAAGGATCAGTTGTCATACCTCTTCAATCAAAATGTAGAGCAACTAAAAGAGGTATTGGATTTGTTTTCAGTTGACACCTTGATGATTTGGATAGAAGACCAGCTTCTTGTTGATTTTCCACTCATCCAATCAGCCATGTTCAGTGCCAAATCAGTTGCATGGTTTCAACTTTTGAGAAAGGGAAGTTATTTCTCCCAACCAGTTGCAGGGTTTGCTTAGGCCACTTTTTCTTCTAGTTAGAGTAGGATAGGTAGTTTTTCTTTTAGTAAAAGAAGTGCTTGTGCACACTCTGCATATTCCATTTTGGAGCAATGTATGACTTTTAGTTTTGTACATAGTTTTTCTGGTACTGGTTTTGCTCTTGCACAGTCCATTTTAGTGGGTTTCCAAGTGGCTTTAAAGAAGAGGTTTTCAAAGTTTTAGATCAGGTTTTTAGGCTACAAATCATGACTCCATGCCCAATGAGATGCTACAGGAAACTGGTAACTTCATCCAGCAGGCAGATGACCCCTCTGAGTCGCCAAAATTGTTATCCAAAATGTGCCCCCTGCTCATTTTGTGGCTAACTCTTCCCATTCTTCCCTATCTTGTGCTTCAGTCACAAAATTTTTTCTTTTCGGGCATTCAAAACCTTCTAGAAATGGCACCATTGGATAGAGATCTTTCTCATCTTTCTAGAAAGGTAATGTTTTCCTCCTAACTCCATGTATTTTTGAAGTTATGGCTCGACAGAGTTTTTTGGGAAAAAGTTTCCCCTGAAAGGCCCGCAGCCAATGAGATGCCGCCACGTGGCACCTAGAGTGGCAGAGCATGGGGAAATTTTGGAAAATTTTTCCAAATGACCAAAAAGGTGCAAAAATTCGAATTTTTTCCCACCGACCCGATTTGGCCCTGTTTTGCCCTAAAACTTCAAATCGCCATATCTTTCGATCCAGAGCTCGGTTTTTCACGTTTCTTTATATCAATGGAAAGCTGGTGAAATTCTCTACAAGATTCTGGGGTCATTTTTGAATTTTGATGGATTTTGGAGAGAGAAATTTGAAAAACTCCTCTGGCACGTGGTCAATGGACAGAAATGACGTTTCAACCACCGATTTTAATGAAGAATGGCTCGTATTCTCTCCCAGCATGGTTAAAAATGTCAAGGAATGGGTCTGTCAGGGTGCCCATGTTGTTTTGATGGAATTTTGGTCAATGGTTGAACCCCTTGCACTTTTTCCCACGTTTCTCTCTCCTGGGGTCGTAGTTTGCACTGTAAAAGCCAGAATGAGTTCATTTTGCAAAAGGAGAGACTTTTCAGCTCTGCAACTTCCTTTTTCTTCCTCCTTGGCAGAATTTTTGAAGAAATTTTACCTTTCCATGTAATGCAGCACCTTTTCTTACCTCTAGATCACTGTAATGTACTGTATTGGATCTGAGATGTTGATATATGTTCTGTGATTAAAATCTCTCAATCTTTTCATATATCTATCATTGCTTTCTTGATCTTTCATTACATTTTGAGCATTTGTGCATGTTTTGTGCTTTGTTTCCTTGTGGATTGTGTATTTCATGTAGCATCAGGTGTCTACAACTCCTTTGGTGCATCACCTATTAGCATTAGTTTTAGTTTATCTACATTCTCTATCTCTGTCTCCTTTGGAATTTAGGGTAGGATTAGGAGTTTAAACCTCTGCAATTGTGCAAGTAAAATAGTTGATCAGAGGAGTTGAGGAACCAACCTCTAATCTAGAGATTCCTCTTCCATTTTTGTGAGTCTCACACTTGGGAAGAGGATTCAATGTTGTGCAATCACACTGGATGCTAGTATGATCAAACTAGAAATCTGATCAACATCCAGGGGGTGCTGCTAATTTGCCACAACAATGACCACGTTCAAGATATTGTAAATGTATGTATAATTCATGAGATCACTGAGATGGACATTGCAGTCAAGTTACTAGCCTCTTCACTCAAAGGTAAATCTTCACAATGGTTCAGGAGCCTTGCAGCAGGCTCTATTCAAAATTGGGACCAGTTGTGCACAACTCTTCATGACCAGTTTGGAGAAAAAGGAGATAACTTATCCTTGTTGGAGCAACTGAAAACAATCAAGAGAGCCCCGAATGAGTAGTTGACGGATTTCAACCTCATATTTCAACGAACCTAGGATAGGATTCCAGCAGTAGTAAAGCCCAATAATGAAGGTTCCTTCCTAAACTTCCTTAGAGCTTTAAATTTTGATATTTATTTAATGATTCAGTCAATGGGGGGCACAACCTTACCTGTAGTTTATAGCCTTTCCATAAGAGCTAAGAATCATTTAATTTAGGCTAGAAAACTTGCTCCTAGGCCATCCATGCCTCTATACCCCAAATTAGGAAACCCAAGTACCAGCCAAACACCCACAATAGCTCCTATACCTAGTCCCAGGAGTCAAAGTTTAGTTGAAGCCTCCACCTCATCATCTACCACCTCAAAGGATGTTTAGGAAATTATGAAATAGCTTCAAAAACTTGGGAATGAGTTAGTAACCATCAAAAGATATAATTCTCAGAGTTCTAGGCCATTTCAGCCACAAGCTCAATATCATGCTAGGCCCCCGTATCAGTGAAATAGACCATAAGGCCAGGCTGTAACTCAGAGTCAACACCAAGGACAACCTAAAGCTGCTAGACCTTTTAGGTCATATGATCCAAAAACAGCTTCAACATCAAGGAAATTGGTTCTAGCACAGAATAACATGGCACAAGAATATGATTGGTGTTTCCCATGCAATCAGCCACATAATCAATCGATGTGCTTCAATGGTGCACTAAATCAAGCTTTAATGGTTCAAACCATTAGTGTGCCTCAAGAACCTAGCCAAGAAGAAAATTAGCAGCAATGAGCTTAGTAAGAGGGACCCCCAAGTGAAACTATGCTTGTCAATTGGCAAGTTAAGGACTTCTGTGGAATGAATCAGGCTCCTTCTCAAAGTATAGTTACCAATACACTCTCCAAGAAGAGATAAATTGGAGAAGGACATTCACCAAACTCAGGTGATCCTCAATCCTCCATTGCTCCATAAGGTATTGGCATCCAAAATATAACTCCCAATATGTAAAGCCAATCTAAGCCACCTTCCAAATCTACTCAACCACCGGTTGTAATGACCCATGTACAAGAGAAAATTGTGCCAGGGAAGGGGAAACAGAAGGACAGTTCATTTAATATCTTTGAGCAAATGAAGAGGATGAGTGTGAACATTTCACTATGAGAGTCACTAGTCATTCCAGGGCAGAGGGCTCTATTGCAGACTACCATGCAAAATTGGTCAAGCTCAAATCAACCCCCTAGCCAGCAAGAGAAAGTGCTTACTAATGCAGCTTAACCTGAGACAAACCATGGAGAACAATGAGGTAAGAATCTAAAGCCTCCTCCATTTTATGTTTCATTATTCATTGGGGATAAATTGGTGCATAATTACATGATCAATTCGGGGGAAAGTAGTTTTGTAATGCCCAAACAAATAGCTGATCAATTGGGTCTCCAGTATGAAGTCATCTCTAAAGGAGTAGTAAAACTAGATGGGATAGTAGTGACCACTGTTGGAGTCATCAAGTATCTGAGCCTCACTCTACATGCCTGCCCCAATGTGACTGTATTGCATAATGTATCATTCATAGACTTGCCACCAAATTTCGCATTGTGTTTGTCTAGGGACTTCACTACCAAAATTAGAGGATATTTGTCTACTGACTGGTCACATATGCTCTTTAGAACAAGGTATGGAGCGAAGGCCATAATTAGATCTGAGCCTATAGCAGATTATCACATTGAGTCTTAAGTGTCAATCCCAATCAATGTAAATTGTTCATCTTTTGATCAGGAGGACCTCCTAAACACTTGTGAAATAGATACCAAGGTGGGGTATATCCCAGACCTAACTCTTAACAAATGGGCGATCAAAAGACATGCTTTTGATCCCTATAAAGAGATGGAAGAATCTAAGCTAGGAGTCTATTGCCTGTATGAGGAGAACCATCCTCTTACTGACATCATTAAGCTGGAACACAAAGATGACAATGAAGTATGGCAATTATTATTTGATGGTTTGAGGAGCATACAAGGAGTCAGAGGAGGGGCTATGATTGTGTCCCCTCAAGGTATGAAATATTACTCAACTTTCCATTTCCAATTTACCTGCTCAAATAACACTACAGAATATGAGGCTTTGGTTCATGGATTGCATTGGGCTAGAAGATGAGGAATCAAGAACCTGTAGGTGTTTGGTGACAGTGAACCAATTGCCAATCAAGTTAAAGGAAAAAATGTTGTCAAGAATGACCTTCTAAAAAACTACAAGAATAGGGTATGGGATCTCATTGAGGATATCGAAGCCTTCAACATTGTGTTCATACCCAGAAAGGAGAAAAAAGCTATTGATAGGCTTGCAACAGTTAGAGCAACATTTGATGTGGTTGACAACATCAAGAGGGACAAAGGATAGTTACATATCCATGTAGTTGTGAGGCCAGCAGTGCCAGATAACAACACATGCTGGCAAGTGTTCGAGAATGATCAGTAGATCATCAATTTTTTGTAAGAGGAAGATTTTTTCTCAGCTAGGAATCAAAAAAAAATTAGAGCAGTAATATGGAGATCGAGTAGTGCAGCTGCATACAAACAAGCTTCCCAAAGGCTTAGTGACATTGGATTTTATCTTCAATCCTAATTATCAGTTTTGAAAAGAGAAGGCTAATATATAGATCAAAGGAGAAGATTCAAAGTCAATTCTAGTTGGAGAAGGAAAAACACTTCAAATTGGCAAATTGGTCACCGAGCAAGAAAGGTATGAATTCATGCAACTTTTCCAAGAGGTTCCAAATGTATTTTATTGGAGCTATGAATACCTAAGAGGGTTCAATCCGAAGTTAGCTCAACACACAATCGAACTAGATCTAGTTATTAAGCCCATTAGGAAAAAGTAGAGACCAATCAATCCACATATTGAGCCTCTGATGAAAAAAGAGTTGAACAAGCTGATAAAGGCAAGTATCATATTTCTAATTAAACACTCAAGCTGGGTTGCAAACTTGGTCCCAATAAGGAAGAAGAATGGAGAGATTAGGTTATGTGTTGACTTTCGTGACTTGAACAGAGCATCCCTCAAAAACCACTACCCACTCCCCTCAATAGAGCAAATCTTACAGCTGGTGGTGTCTGGATTAGAGAGATTCTCTCTCCTAGATGGCTACTCAGGTTACAGCTAGATCATGGTGAAAGATGATGATCAGTTCAAAACAGATTTCACCACCAAATTGGGCACCTATGCCTACAAAAAAATGCCATTTGGATTGTTTAATTCCGAAGCCACTTTCCAAAGGGAAATGCTTATGGAATTCAAAGGGTTGATCAACAAAATAGTACTGATCTATCTGGATGTAATTACTGTGTTCTCCAAAAATGCAACAGAACACCTTTTTCACCTAAGGCAGGTGTTTCAAAGGTGTAGGAGATTTGGGGGATCATTGAACCCTAAAAAATGCATATTCTTGGCCCATGAGGGCAAGCTTCTAGGCCATATTGTATCAAAGGAAGGTTTGGCAATCGACCCAAAGAGATTTGAAGCAATAAGATTATTTCCATTTCCAAGCCATAAGAAGGCTCTTCAAATCTTCTTAGGAAAAATCAATTTTATCTGTAGGTTTGTACCAAAGTTTGTTACCCTTTTTAAGCCAATAAAGTTGATGTTGAAGAATATTTTGGTGTTTAGGTGGATAGCTGAAGGAAAATCAAGTTTTGAGGCCATCAAAGAAGCTATATCACAAGCCCCAACTCTCGTGAACCCATATTTTTCTAAGGACTTCATAATATATGCCTTTGGTGGTAGTGACACAATTTCTGCAATCCTAGTACATCAAAACAAAGAGGATACAGAGCATCCAATTGCTTTCTTCAGCCAGGGTCTAGAAGATTATGAAGTGAGATACTCCATCAAAAAGCAAGTCATGGTAGTGACTAGAGGTTTAAAGAAATTTAAACATCTGGTTTCAAACAATAAAATACAATTGTTAGTCTCCCATGCAAGAGTTAAATACTTCCTTCTCAGCAAGGATCTGAATGAAAAACGTGTAGGATGGATCACTTGTGTTATGGAGTATGACATTGAGATCAAGGTTACTAATTTGGTCCATGGGAAGGGATTGTGTGAACAATTGGCCTCGAGTCAACAAGATGAGGCAAACAGTGAAAAGGAAGTTGTTTTTGTCCTGCATAATAGTCAAAAGGAAGAAAATGATGATGTACCCACTCCTTGTTGGACTGAGAGTATGATGCACTTCCTTAAAATAGGCATGTGTCCTCCAGAAATGAGTAAAACAAAAAGGAGACATTTCAGACTACAAACCATCCCATATGTGCTTATTGATGACATCTTGTTCAAGAGGGACATCAATGGCATTTTATTAAGGTGCATTGGGACGAATCAGGTTGAGAGAGTACTACAAGAGTTCCATGATGAAGTAGCTGGAGGCCATTTTTCTCCATGGGTGACAGGACTCAAGATCATGAAGGCAGGTTATTATTGGCCCAAGTTGTTTAGTGATTGTTATGCATGGATCAAAAAGTGCAAGAACTATGTGTTCTTAAGAGGCAAAGAAAGGCTAGCAGCACTTCCATTGCATCCAATTTCAGTTGACCAACCATTCATGCAATGGGGATTGGAGTTCATTGGAGTCATCAATCCAAATTCAAGCAAAGGCCACAAATGGATTCTGATGGCAACAAACTATTTCACCAAGTGAACCGAGGCGGTGGCACTCAAAGAAACTAATGAGTCTAGCATACTAGACTTCTATGAAGGGATAGTGACCATGTTTGGAGTGCCAGCCACCATTATATCAGACAATGCATTGGCATTCATAAGTTCCAAAATCATAGGATGGGTTGTTAGGAACGGGATTTACTTGAGCACTTCATCAAATTATTACCCTCAAGGTAATGGCCAAGCTGAGTCCACGAACAAGAATCTGTTGAGGATTGTTAGAAGAACTCTAGATGAAAATTAGAGAACTTGGCATACAAAACTCAAATCATCCTTATGGGCTGATAGGACAACACCCAAGAGATCTACTGGCAACTCTCCATTCAAACTCGTCTATGGGAAAGAGGCAGTGTTGCCTATATCACTTGAGTTGCCAGCATTAGAACTCATGAAGCAGCTGGAGATGTTTGATTTTGAACTAATGGAGCCTAGGTATGTAGAGCTGATGGAGTTGGAAAAAACCAATGAACATGCACTTCAAACAATAGAGAAGGATCAAGTCTCAATCAAGAGATGCTTCGAAAAGAAGGAAAGAATAAGGACCTTCTAGGAAGGAGGCCTAGTTTTAAAACAGGATGCAGATCGGGAAAAACCAGGAAGGCATTCCAAGTTTGATGCCATTTGGAGTGTCCTTTACATGGTCACAAAATGTAAAATTAGTAATTCTTTCCTATTTTCTACATTGGAGGGTGAAGAGTTGCAGATTCTAGTGAATGGAATCTATCTTAAACACTGCTTCTAGAAGGAAAGTTCTCACCTTGTACATACTAGTTTAGTTTCTCATTCCTCTAAGTGTTTGTGCACATTGTATTGTTGTAGTTTAAGTTGCTTTTCTCCTAAGTTCTTTGCAAGCTCTGCATGTTCTACTTGGAGCATGTATGATTTCAATTTTGTATATAGTTGTGTGGTGTTGTTTTGTCACTCTTGCACAGTCCATTCAGGGACAAATGAAAGCATCGGGTCAAGACAATTTTCTACTCTCAGAAACCATCGTTTCAAGATTTCTTATGAAGATTGAGAGTGAAAATGGTTGGGCTCATGAATCAGAGGATGGAATAGTATCAGACCATCATTCTCGACTCCATGCCTAACGGATATGACAAGGTAATTGGTCTTTTTCATCTAGCAGGAAGATACCCCTGTGAGTCACCAAATTGTTATCCATATTTTTCCCCTGTGAAAAATATTGGATCAACCACAACCCCACACTGAAAGAACCTGAGAAATCACATTTGTATCCTACAAACAAATTGTTGTGGGACTCTATAATGGAAGTGGCGGGGCCTGAGAAAGATCAAATGACCCTGCAAAGTAGACTTTCAAAAAATGGCTCTTTCGAGGGAATTCGTGCCTTAAATCCATTAAACAGATTACATGTAGGCTCAAAAATGGAATAGAAAGGTTAGGGAAGGAGGAGACAATGTCAAAGAAGCCAGAAGCTCAAAATAAAAGGAACAGAAAAGGTTCAAAGTCTTCGGGCTCTGAAACGGTTCAGAATGAGTCCAAAAATTGATTAAGTATGGAGGAGGCAGCGGAGAGAGCCACGTGTCAAAACTGCACTTCTCCAAAGTTGAATCCAAAAAGGGAATCTCAAATGAGTGCCAATATTCCATGTAACTAAGGCCTCAAAAGTTTCATGATCATTGAAAATTCTTTGGCTAGGTAAGAAGGTGCCAGGTGTCGGCTCGACGTAAATCCAAAATGGGAGCCCAAGGCAGAGACTCAAACTCACACCAGCCCTCCACGTAGTAAATGGTCAACCAAGGTCAAAAGTTAGATAAGGCAAGCCTCAAAAAAGGCTAAGTTTAGAAGTGTTGGTAGAGGATGCCACGTGTCCAAGTGGCGCATCCCCGAGGGTAGATCCAAAAGCGAAGGTTCAAACATTCCTTTGGTGCATCACCTTATAACTTAGTTTGATTTCCTGCATTCTTTTTATCCCTGCCTCCTTAATAAAACTTAGATTAGGTTTAGGAATAGGCCCTCTAAAAGTTTTCACACATGTACCTAAATAGAGGAATAGGAACCAGTCTTTAATCTGGAGATTTTTTCCGATCTGTAAAGTCCCACACTTTGGGGAACAACTCAATGTTATGTGAATCATACCAAATGAATCTGCCTTAGAAAAGTAGATCTGACAACTCATTTGGGGGTGCTTTGATTTTACACTAATAGTAGTGCAGCGCTTAGTTGTAAGTTCACTATGTCAAGTGACCGTTGAGGTTAGTCCAACTCCCCATTTACATGTTTTTATTTTTAAGATTTGATGTGTTTTGGGGTTTTACACAAGGCCTTTTCTTTTGCAGATTACAGGTGAATTTGGTGATCTTCTAGCAACCTACAAGTAATCAAAAACAAAGGCTAGCAACACTCGTGTGAAACAGTGAAAATAATTTAATGAGGTTCTCTGCAATTATATGCTCCTATAGAAGGTATTTAACGCCTAGGATCCCCTGACTCAGTCCAGGTGCCCTAGTCTCGACATTCCCAAAAATTCTACATATTTTTGGACTCAATTGTGACAGTCTGTTTTCATATTCCATCAACTCTCCATCTTGGCACATCTTTGAGATTATTGAAAAATCAGATAAGTCTCCTATTCCATCTCTTGCACTTAGCATTTTAATTTCCAATTGCTTATTACTTAGGTCAGAGTTGTACTTTATTATTTATCATTGCATTGTGACTCTAAAATTAGGATTTCACAAATTTATATATGTGTTAAAACAATGATTAATCTGGGCCTCAGGAGGGGGTGTGACATGCACTAGGTGACCAAGACCTAATGCTTCCAACAAGGAAAATCGATGAGCTGGAAAAAAATTTAACAAATCCAAGAAGGTTATGTGAGAAAAGGTTTTGGTGAGATCTGTGATCAAATCATAAGCTCTTACTTGTTTGGGAACTACTGGTGAATCGTCTTGTATAAGAGGGAAGAGGTTGAGACATATATTTCTGAGTACGAGTAGTAATATTGACCTTTGGTTATGTCTCCAATTTGAAAAAGCTTATTATTTTCATTTTGTTTCTTTGGTCCAAGTTAGGAGCAACTCAAGAATCATTAGACATACAGGCCTCATGATAATTATTCACTCCAGGAATCCTTTTATTGGTAGTCTGATGATTAAGCTTCTCATTCTCATAACGCTTGGGGAAGGGATCTATATAAATCCTTAGGCTAAAATTTTAAGGACCGACAGGTCCCATGTGGGTGTTATTGGAAGTTCCTGCAGGGTTTGTTAAGAACATCTTGATGAAAAGTTGTCTTTGGTCTTCTAAGAGTCGTTATAAGAACTTATTGCAGTCCCTACAATATTGAGCATCATGACTGATCACACTATGAAACTTGTAATACAAGTTGGGTTCATAACCCCTTAGCCTCTAATTTTGATTTTGTTGTCACCCATAGTTCTTATTATTTTTATACTAATTTTTATAATTATAATTTATATCCCCTTGGCCAGGGTTTTGATAGTGAGTTGGGCCAAGGGCTTGGATTTGCTGAGGAAATGGACTATTAAAATCAATTTCATTGATGGAGGGAGTAGGATTATTGGTCCTTTAATTATTCATATTCCCATTTTTGTTATTTGAATGACTGGTATTCACCACATTTGTCTTTTTAGGTTGATCAATGGCACCATTTATAGTGACACCACATTTTTTATTGAGGACCTTGGGTCTTTGGTTGTTGTTTGAATTATTTGGATAGTTCGAATTGTTTGGGTTAGAGGTGACCAACCTTACATTAGTACCATACATTTTATGTCTGATGTCGATCATCATTTGGTTAATGCAAAGCACACCTTCCAAGAATTCCTCATAGCTTTGTAGGGGAAATGTATGGACTTCCTCCTTGGTTTCCCGATTGAGTGAATGGAGGAAAAGGTCACATAGTTCTGTTTGGTCCATGTTTGGAGCACTCGCTGAAGAATAGAGGAATTGACGCTGCCTCTGAATGAAGTAGGTAATAAACTCGCTTTGTTCTTGATTGATGTGTAAGAATTATTTGATTCATGTTCTCACCAACTTGTTCATATCAAAAGCTTTAATAAAATCAGACACAAGATGTTTAAAATAATGTATGGATGCTTCAAGAATGCAATAATACTAGTTTAGGGCAATCCCTTTGAGGGTTTTAAGGAATATCTTAATAACAACTGCATCCAAAAGAAGTAGTTCCCTTATTGTAGTCGCATATGCCTTAATATGGGAATTCAGATCTCCCTATCCTTTAAATTTGGGGAGCTCATGAAATAGTTTTGGGAGCATTAAACCTCGTATTGTGATGTCAATAAGTTCTTATAAATACTCATAATAAGTCCCCACTGCATAGGATTCAATCATTAAGACCCTTGGTAATGAGGAGGAAGTGGAGTAGAAGTCTAATAAGGCATGATATAGCTATTAGCTGTGGCATAAGGAACCCCTTGATGTTGTGTGCAAGAACCGGGAAAACTGTACTTGTCTATTTGAGGAGATTTTGAATACATGTGGACATAGGGTGGGATGGAACTAGGATATGGGCTAGTGGGCATATAACCAAGGAACATCGAATTGTTTGGAGGAATAACATTTAAGAACATACTTTTGGTCATCCCTTTTGTAAGATAAGAATATGAAGTATGAAAATCCATTCCTAGTGTGTCAAATCCTATAAGGAGGTCTCCAGGACTGGGAACTCCCAAGTATACCTATTCTGGTGGTTGTTGCACTGAATGAACATTTGTAGCAGGAATATAATTATGATAATAAGGAGTATTGCCTTTCCTGGTCATCCGTACAAGTTGTGAATCTTGGGTGACATCTAATTCCTTAATCCTTCCCACTAACGTTGAAATAAAATCATTGGGTGAAGGATGTGAACCTTATGTGGGCATGTGTTGCACATTACCCAATTGAGGGAGTGTGTGATACCCCCTTATGAATTGATCATTAACGAGCTCCCCCTTTTGTGGTGTTTTCTATGCTTTTAGAGGGGGTGAGGCAACATTGTTTTACAACAAGACATTGGTGTATACTTGTATCATGTCTAAAGATCCATCTAAATCATTGAGGCAGTCACCACTTTAAACTAACCACATTAAGAGTTCATAATGTTGTTGCCAATGAAATGGAAAGGACTCAGACTAGATAATAATCTAGGGTCTCGATAGAACCCACAGATAAAGACCCTCCTCACCTGTATAGGTCATGTTGTTAGAGTTCAAAAACTCTAGTTGAGAGTTTTGGTTTGGTTGGTCTATCTCCTCAATCCTTACAGTTGAACCAGTTGTTTAAGGAGATAAGAAGCTTTGTGAATAGTTATCAACCCACCCTGATAATGAGGGTGACTATTGTGGACTCACTTGATTGTAATAGGATTCAAGACCTAAAATAGGCCTCGAATATTCCTGACCCAACATATTTGGGGGGGTGTATAAACACTCACAGAATAATGGGAGAGGAGAAGGATGGATGAAGAAAGGAAAAGAAATGGATACGAAACAGAACTAGACCTTCATATTGGGTTCACCAATTTTATACGCCTAAAAATCAACACGTGATTCTAGATACACGTAACTTCTTGAGGTCATGCCGAGAAAACCATAATGTTATAGATGGGATGGTAATGTGATGGGTAGGTGCAATATAGATGGGATAGGTGGGAAATGTGGTAATGGCAGGATCAATGATCAACACAATCATAAATGCTCAACTTGTAAATTGGGGATTTTCTCATCGAGAGTGATAAAATATTGCCTAACCTATGTGGGTGTGATAGTACGATCAAGGATGACTACTTACATAGATCTCATTCTATATCAGTAGATCCAAGTATAGCTCAACCTGGCTGGCAGATGCGAAGGAATTGTTCTTCTTCCTCTAAATATTCCTCTCTAAAGAGGGTCATGTAAGTTTGAGAGGATATATGTAAAGGATCAATTAAGGTTTTCAAGGTCTAACCCTACCATCTTGGTTGGCCCAATATTATTCTACAATATCTACTTCGTCGTTAAGGGAAATAAGTTGGCCAATAATCTTAGGTGGCACATGAGTTGCTCTAAACACTAATTGGCGTAAACCTTGGTCAATGTCTACTTGGATTCTATCAATTTTTGGTTGGTTTATGATGGTATCAAATATTCTTATGCATGGTTATGGTGGACTCTGAATGGCCACATGGGAACCAAATCAACAAGGATGGAAACAAACAAATAAACAAGCTAGTATCCAAAGGGACTGAGAGCTAAGTTCCGGTAGCATAGGCCACAGGGGAAGTAGGGATTATGTTCTTTCAAATTCTAAATTATGTTAAATTCATATTGTTAAATAAATAAAACAAATGAATCTAAATTAAACAAAAGATGATTAATTTCTTCTTTCAATTTAATTAAATTCAATTTGCAAGTATTTAATCAAATCAAAATACAGCAAATTATCTAATTGTTTTTTTTGTATTTTCCGACAAAGCTTTTGAATGAAATAGAGAAACAAATCTAATTAATTTCTAAACTATATTTTTTGTATTTTCTATTTATTTATAAATTAAATAAAATAAAAGCTACAGAAACAGACAAATAAATTAATCTAAATAAAACAAACTACCTCTAAATTAAATAAATCAAAAACAAGGAATAACTAGATGTGGCTATTCCTCTATTGTAGGCTTGTGGAATTAAATATAATTTAAATAAGTAATGTGCTCTATGGTTATTATTCAACAAATAAAACTTCTTCTAATTGCCTCAGATTCACGGGAAAGAAAGAAAAATTCTTATAAGCAATTTCTTCTTTGCCCAAGACTTCCTCGATAGAATGAAAATAAAATGTACGGATGCTTTAAAACGAAGAAATGGAGAAGTGCAGGCACCAAACCTTCCTCTAACTTCTTTCCCTTATAGATCCATAGGAATAAGTAGGGAAGAATATATCAATGGAGGATTCACATACTGAAACAAAGAAATATGAAATTCTACCACTTAAAACAAATGTATTGCTTTATCTAATTTTAATTGATAATAATAACTAATAGCTTCAAAGAAATAAAAATACACTCCAACTTGGTTAGTGTTGTATTTTGATATCTTCCCAAGTGTGGTGATGATTTTATCATCTCCTTAGCTTTTTTTCCTTTCTAGAGATGAAATCTAGATGATCCAATGTGTATAATGTTGGTTGGTTGAAGGAAGAAATCAAGAAAATGTTGGAACTGGTTGGTTGCAAGCAAACTAGTCACAAATGTAGTACTGAGAAGGAACAGAGAAATGTGATGTGTTACTTTTGTAATTCTTAGCAAGATTTTGGTAGCATAAAAATGCAATACAAATCTCAAATCTCCAACCCATCATCTAAGTAAAACTTTTGTTTTTATAGAAATATGGGGAAGAAGAAGTATTAAACACATGGAAATCAAGAAGTTACAAATCATCAAAGAAAGGGGGAATTAAGATTATAATAATAGTAAACTGAGAAGAGGATTCTAATATGAATCCAACAAGCCAAAAATTAGGAGAAGCAGTCAAGAAACGGGTGAGATAATCACTCACAAATTTGAGACACGTGTTTAAAACATGTAGTTTGAACTCTCGGATGAATGCAGACATAACCGTCGATCTACTACAATTGACAATTATGCAACTACCGCGACAGTTATAAAACCACCGCGGCGGTTACATGACTTAAGGCCAAAAATAATTACAAAAAGGGCATAAATTGGTTAGCAAGGACATGACAAGCTAAAGAATTTAGAAACAAGGATAGATGAGTCAAAACAAAAATGTTAAGGTGAAGGGAAAGGATCTAGATCTCACTGTTACTCTAGAAAATAAATATTTCCTCATTGGAGACTTACCACATCCTTTGATGTGGCACCATGTAATTTTCGGTGCATACATGTACCCTGCCAAGTCCTAGACGAATATTTGGATATGCTACCTGCAGATGATATCTTAAAGGAATTTAAGGATCTAGTGGAAAAGGACTCCATGGTAGGTAGTGATATTTATTTACAATCAATTGATAAACTAATTGTGTATCAAAATGTTTTGAATAATTTGGCCAAAATCTTTAAAAGACCATATAAACTTCCTAGAAAATTGATCAACGTACTTGACACATGTGATGTATTGAGTCGATACTCTCATGGGCCTAATGAAATATAAGTAAAAGATATGATTTAGAAGTTCCATACGTATTGTGGAAATGAAGTTGATTAAGAAGCCAATAAAGAGAGGTTCGGTTGAGGATTTTTCATATTTTTCCATTTTTGCATTGAATATGTAAATTTTTGAGATGTTTAGACATCATTTGGATTAACATGTTGACTTGGTCATTTTTCACAAGAATCAGTCAAAAGGGGCTTTAATGTGTATTTCCTATTATTAGATTGTACAGAAACAACTACCCTTTTTCTCTCTTCCCTTTCTCTATAAATTTAAAATGTTGTGGCATTGTAAAACTTTATTGATTGAGCAAGATATTTTCATACTTTGTAGTGAAAATCATTTTCTAGAATTTTGAAGAGAAGAAAAACTGTGTTTTTAATATTTTTTATAAGGAATAAACGAGAGGCGTTACAAAATTTGTTGAATGCTATCTCTTTGATTAATGTATTGTTCTTAAGTTTGATATATTGTATTGTCCTCTAAATTCATGTTTATTACTCTTAGATATGATTTCAATTTATTGTTATTTCATCTTGTGTTAATATCTTCATATTTGTGTTTGTCAATGAAAAATCACTTATTGAATCACCTATCCTTTATGTATCTCCACTCAATCATCTCTTTAAAACCTTTCTTCATTCTGAATTTAGTCTTCATTTTGTGAGAAAAAAATACATCCGTTGGGATGAGATCCCCCCCTTAAAGATAGATTAGTGTAAATCTTGTGAATACTCATTGGTGTTTGTAGAATAGTAATAACAAGGCACCTCCCCTTTATTTGAGGAGTGAATTTATCCTGTATGTTGTGATTGAACCTCGTATTTTATCTCTAAATATCCAACCAACAGTTTTAGTGACTCTACTAGGGAATGAATACACAAGATAGCCTTTATCTCGTTTATTGCATGTTCGTGTGTTGCTTTGTCCTAAGGTTTCTTTCCTGATTCAAAACTGGTAGGAAATATTATCACTCATAGTAGTAGAGTGAGAGGTGTGGTGGATTCTTCATTTGAGCTATTACAGCCACATAATTTTAATCTCACTCCTGAGAGACAGTCCTCTATACGTTCGAAAAATCATCACTAGTACATTAAAACTAGACTACTTGAGGGGAAAGTACATCTGCTACTTGTAGAGCTTTGTTTCTAAGTGGAACCCAGATCCCTACACACATATTTTCAAACAATGGTTGTACCACCTCCACCTCCTGTCTTTAAGGTACTCGTAATTAGCCCTCTAGCATTGGCTAAATCCCTACAAGATTTACCACATGGTTTGTAGAAAATTTTCCCAAAATTTAGTGGTGACGGAAAACAACACCCTGACGAACACATAGATACGTTCTTTGTGGCTTATGGAGCTATGGGTGTTGCTCATGATGATGTGTCTATTTGTTTGTTCATTGAAACTCTCCAAGACACCACCACATATTGGTGTTATCATTTACCTCCATGCTCCATCGATGGTTGGCCTACTATGAGAACAAGGTTTGATGCCATATTCAAACCCGTTGAAGATGCACATGCATTATTGGCTCAACTCACTCAAATTAAGAAGGAACCATATGATCCTATGTGTGATTTTTTGGAAAAGATCAACAAATTAATCCATAAGATTCTGGAATGTGTTACTCCCACTCCTAAGAATCAAAAGTGTTTCTTTCTTAATGCTCAACTACCTGAAGTTGGATTCTTGTTGAGAAGGTCAATATTTTTTACCTAGCTACCACATAAATAATGACCATAGAGACCAAGGATGATCTTATCATGGCCAAAAAGCTAAGGACATATTCTTCCAAGCCTAAGAATCAAAGTAAATCCCATAGTAATATTCATCCCATGATCCAGAGGTTAGCAAATGATCTGTTGGTTTTGAAGAAATAGATGTCTCATAATGCACCTAATAATCCTTACTAGGATATCCCAAGGAGAAACTTCAATAATAACAATCCTCCTGCAAGGGATATGAATTGTTGTCAGTTGCTCAACCAAGCTTAGCTATTGAATCTCCACCTGCCAATTTTATTGTTGAGGTAGTTGATGAAAGAGAAGAAACATATAATGAAGCTGAAGACTCTTATGAAGAAGTCGGTTACATTGATGACCTGGATGATGACTCCAATATTGGGTACCTAGAATATGAAGAAGAACATTACGATGATGTAGTGAATGATATGAACAAAAAATCATGTTTTTTTTTTTACTGTAGACACAAAATCACACACTTTGGATAATTATCTAGTCTTGATCACATACTACTATTTGCATGATTTCTAAGTAAGAAAAGTATTAATTAACCCATGTCTTTGGACACCTTTCTTTGATTTATGCTTATGCTTTCAGTTTTTCACTCTTACTTGCTTAGTCTATCTTTTCACCTTTCAGCATTTGTCATTCTGAACACCAGCGCCTAGTCAGAATGTCAACATTAGGCACCCCCGTCCCCTATTGGAGACCTTGTCCTCTTTGTACTTTGGTCACACTTTTTGGGTCCTTTATAGCCGTTTGAGAATATTATCATTTTGGTGGTTAGCCTTTTCAGGTTTAATTACAAAATTTGAGCAAAGGAATCATATAAATATAAAGTTATGTGATCATAATAAGGGGTCAAGCACTAAGCATCTAATATCTCCACCTAAGGTTGCATCCATCAAAGGAATCTATAACTTCATTTGCATCCATCTAGCTCTATCACACGTGACAAAAGGTTGGTTCATTTGCATCACACTTCATATGAGGGGAGTCTATTTTTTCCATGCACACATTTATTACATTCTACATCTAGCTACTTACTCGCTATCCACATGCAACTAACACAAGAGAAATCTAGGAGACAATTTTGTACACACGCACACAAAACTACATTAGGTATGAGATGTAGTGCAATGCTTATGATAATTCCATCATTTTGGTAGCTGAGGATAGTCTGACCCCTTCATTTGCATCTTTCTTTTTTAGGGTTTTGACGCTTTGTTTGGGGTTTTTCAAGTGATTCATTCATCCCATATTTACAAAGGCATTCGGCGTAATTTAGTGACATACATGTGACAAAAGGCAAAAAAGTGTGAACCTCTTGCAACACCTCACAGGAGGTTTTCTAAGATTCTATGTAGACCATGGAGCCCACAGGTGCCCCTATCCCTCTCCAAGTGCCCCGGTCCATTCAAATCTACCATATCTACATTTTTCATGGCTTTTGTGTGATGATCCTCCATCTCTGTTAAGCCGGTCTCCACTGCGACACGGTCCAACAACCTCTGTGAATCAGATAAGGCTCTTCTAACCCTCTTGGCACATTAGGGTTTCATATTTTTCTAGCTTAGTTTGCTTACTGTAAACTTGCATTATATTAGGTTATTATTTTACATTTTAGCATAAGCATTTACTCATTCACAAACCTAAAGAAAAAAAGTAGAGAAATCCAAATAAAAGGTAAAAGAAAAAGAAGATATAATGTTCATTCCTAGTGTTGCAAAAAGAGGTACTCCTTTTCCTATACAACCAAAGGAGAAACCTCATGTTAAGAAGGTGACTCCGGCTTATAATTATTCTTCCTCTACCACTCCTAAGGCCAATACCACTCCTATG
The DNA here is from genome assembly GCA_019776745.2 of Taxus chinensis. Lineage (NCBI taxonomy): Eukaryota > Viridiplantae > Streptophyta > Pinopsida > Cupressales > Taxaceae > Taxus > Taxus chinensis. The sequence continues at coordinate 883,869,802 of CM034150.1, forward strand.
CAAATAAGTAATGAAGGATCTACACCTTCATTGTCTCCCTCTTATACTAACTTTGACATAATCGATCATGCAAATAAAACTAAAATTCAGACGTCAGAAGAAGAATACCTTTAATCTAATCCCAAACAATTTGAAAGATTGACTCAATTTATTAAGAGCAAATTTGTTATACCTTCACCAAATTCTTCCAAAGGAATCCTTCCAAATCCACTGCCTCCCTTTTTCCAAAACAATTTGGCCTTAATCTCGTCATTGGGAAAATTTGAGCCATTCTATTTGTCATTGCTCATTAATGGTTTCAATCTCATCAACTGTATCATATATTTAGGAGTATTTGACAACATTATTCCCGCCAAGGTAGCTCATGCCTTGGGTCTCACTCTTACCAAACCCTTTGGACATTGCTACTCAATGGAAACCAAGCAAGTCCCATTCATAGGGAAGATTAAGGATGTTTAATTCATGTTTTTTGTGTTCCCCGATAAGAGGGTCAAGATGACGATCTTTGTTGTAGATATTCCAGTTTTTTATGGAATATTGCTGGAAGAGTTTTTTAAGGTATGTAGGAGGAGAAATATACATGGATTGGTCACATGCATGAATACTTGTTAATGGAGTAATGTGTATGATTGAGCCTGAAGTTTAGGAGAAGTATCTTGTCAGTAAATTGGATGATCCCAAGGTGTAAACCCTCTTTGAAGATACTAGTCCAGGTACATATTGTATGTCTTCATCAAAGCTTTACCTATACTTTTATCATAAAAGGTGATCCTAACAAGGTATGGAATTTAGAAATTTATGGTAGTTGTTCAACTTCTAGATCTGGAGCTGGTGTGGAGCTTATATCTCCTAATCAAGAGTTTTTTCCATTTTCTTTCAAACTATAGTTTGAAAACACTAATAACATGATTGAATATGAAGCCTTGTTACTGGGCTTAAGAATTACAAAAGAAAAAGGAATAAAAAATGTTAGAACCTAAGGTTACTTTGAGCTAATTATAAATTAGGTCAAGGGGGTATATCAGGTGAAGAATGATCCCCTGAAACACTACAAGAATAGGATTTGAGACTGCATTGAGGATTTTGAAGCATTCTCTATCAAGGCTATATCAAGGGAGCATAATTATGCCTCGTCTAGAATTCAAAGAGGACAATTATACTATTATGATAGTTTATCATCTAAGTGTTCTTGATAACACATTCAATTAGAAGGTCTTTAATGATGATCAATACATCATCACTTTTCTTGAAAAATATGACAAGTTCAGTGAACTTTATTTTGAAGGTTCTAAATCCACTTTCTGTGATTCTATTTATAATTTACATGAAGAATCCAGTGATGGATAAGTACTTCAACTTAAAGGGAACAATATCCCTAAAGGATTGGTGTCTCTTGAAGGATTGTTTGATAAGCATGATTGCTTTATTCAACAAAAATAACAAGTTGAACCTAACACTTATACTAAAGTTGATCAGGTAAACTTGGGAATTGGGGAATAACCTAAAATCATGAATATTGGAAAAAATTTCTCACCTGAGAAAAAATAAGGTTTATAGCATTACTAAATAAATACATGGATGTTTTGGCTTGGTCGTATACAAATCTAAAATATTTCAAACCCAAAGATTTCTAAAAAAACATCCCTTTTAAGTATGATGCCTAACCATACAAATAAAATCAATGCCATTACAATCCAAAGATTTATGGTACCCTACTCATAGAAATTTATAAGATGTTAGATTCTAGGATTATCTTTCCTATTTACCATTCCACGTGGATTGCAAACATCTCTCAGTATGGAAAAAGAATGGAGAAATCCGTATTTGTGTTGATTTCTGCAATCTTAATCAAGCTTCTCTCAAAGATAATTTGTCATTACCTATCATGGAACAAGTCTTACAAATGGTAACTGGTTTTTAAATGCTTTACATGTTAGATGGGTTTTTTAGGGTATAATCAAATTTAGGTGGCAAATAAGGATCAACACAAAATGACCTTCACTACTCCTTAGGGTACTTTCGTGTACCATAGAATGCCTTTTGGGATGATCAACGTTGAGGCCACATTTCAAAGGGTGAATGACATGGCCTTAAAGGACATGATGGGAAAAATCATTTTGGTCTACTTAGATGATCTGACGATATTTTCCATGAAAAAATAGGATCACTATGATCATTTGGAGTAGATTTTGTTAAGATGTCACCGACATGGGATCTTTTTTAATCGTAAGAATTCCATGTTTGAAGTTACGGAAGGAAAGTTGTTAGGGCATATTGTGACAAAGGAAGGAACAAGGATTGATTCTAAATGAGTCAAGGCCATATAGAACCTCACTCTTCCAATGATAAAATTTGACGTGCATTCGTTCTTCAGAAAAGTTAATTTCCTGAGAAGGTGTCCTTGATTTCACTAAAAAGACTCAACACATTGTGGGCATGATGAAGGGTAAGGTTTCATTTCAATGGAATATTGATGGAAAATCCACTTTCAATGAAATCAAAGAAGCCATTTTTCATGCCTATGTCTTGGTATGTCCAGATTTCAGAAGGATTTCATTATGTAATTTATGCCTCTGCTCATACTCTATCATCCATCTTGGTTCAGAATAATGTATAAGGCATTGATTCTTCCATTGCTTTTATGAGTTAAAATTTGAAAGCTTTTGAATTAAATATATCGCAAATTGAAAAACATGCTTACATAGTGGTCAAAGCAATAAAACATTGGTCTTGGTTCCTAATGCTGCAGTGAAGTCCATCCTAACTCAGCGAGAGTTGGACAGTCAAAGAGGTAAATGGATTTCTAAAGTACAATAGTATGATTTAGAGATTAAACATACAAAAAATATATGTGGAATAAGGTTACATCAACTCATTACTAAGAACCATCTTGAAGAAGAAACAAACAAGATAAGAGAAAATGAGGAATTTCCCATGGTGTTGTTCATGAGTACAACTAATGAATGGTATTCAAACATTGTGCATTTCATCAGTTATAAAGAATGTCCCAAACACTTAAGCTCAAAGGAGAAAAGAATTGTGAAGTTAAGATCACCTAAATACGTTCTTTGGGACAATGACCTGTATAAGCGAGGTATTGACGAAGTTTTTCTCCGTTGTGTGGATAAAAATCAATAGGGTAAGATTTCTGAATCTTTTCATAACTTATCTTGTGGAGATCATTTCTTGGCATCTGTTACCAAGCACAAGATCTTACGAGCTAGGTATTATTAGCCACCTTATTCCAGGATGTATCTACATGGATGGAAAAATGTGAAGCTTGCCAATAATTTGTTAGTCGACCCAAATTAGTAGCACTTCCCCTCAGGCCAGTTGTGATTGATGAACCTTTTCAATAGTGGGGAATTCATTCATTGGTGCATCAAACCATTTTTCTAGTGTTGGACAAGATTATGTCCTAACAACAACTGACTACTTCACCAAGTGGGTGAAAGTCATTCCCATGAAATGTGCTACTTCTGATGTTATTTACAAATTCATTAAAGAAAACATTATAGTAAGATTTGGTGTTCCTCATAAGATTGTGGCTAACAATGTTTCGAATTCTTCATGCTATGAGCTAATGAATTATGTTATGGGTATGAAACTACCTTATCTCATGCCTATGATTACTACCCTCGGGGAAATGGTCAGGTAGAATCAAACAACAAGAAATTAGCAACTATAATTAGAAATATTGTTAATGATAATCAAAGGACATGGCACAAGGTGTTGTACGATGCACTATGGGTGGATCATATCACTCCTAAAAGGGCTATAGGCATGTATCCATTTCAAGTCCTTTATGATGTTTACGTGTTGGCTAGATTTTCTACATAGCTGAAAACCTAGGCAGTCATGAGATAAATCTCCCTCATTTACTGGTGAGGCTCCTATGTAAGATTTTTTAGTTAAATATGCTAGTATTTATTTGGGGATATTACTTTAACCATGTAGCTCATGAACCATAGTTGTATATTTTTACAGCAAGTAGTTATTAAAGAAAGGAAATATCTAAAGAAGGGGAAAATAACATAAAACAAGAAAGAAAGAGGGAAGATGTGCAACCCAATCAATAGATTATAGATTTGATTGCATGTACATAGACAGAACCAATAGATATTAACACATGGAATTATAAGCAAAGGAAACTTTCAGATTTAGATTTAGAATAACACAAAGTTTATAAGTAGATCTAAGACTAAAAAATGTACCGTCGACACAAATTTCTCTGGAAATCTACTCCTTTCTATTCCTTTTCTTCAAATAGCTATCAGGGGCTTCAGCACAAAGTCTGGAACACAAGAATGTTGCTTACAAATTCTGATCCTTAACCCAAAGGTTCTTTTTCTACTTATAGAATGTAGAAGGGAAAATACAAATGGGAAACTTACCTGAACTAGAACATAAACAAGGAGTAAAGATAACATCTGGCAATCATCTTCCTTTAATTCCTCTTCAAGTGAAATGCATCTAGATCTATATTCAAAATTATGCACATTTATCATTTAACTTATAAAATCATTCCACATAACTCAAAGTAATGGTTTTTAAACCAACAACTTCAAAGTTTTACAATTACATCTAGGAATGTGGAAAATAGAAGAAGAAAGATCTGCCAGCTGTAACATCTACATCTTCTTTTTGTTTTGATACTGAATATACTTGTCAAATATGTAATTCAGCAACTTCCCATCTGTTTTAGCCATAGCTTCTTTTTCTATCTTGAATTACAATAAGCCTTCATTCAAAACCCCGATGCATGCTTCCACATCCTTCAAGCTAGGCCTGAACTTCTCAATATCTGACTGCAGCATTATCAGCTTACTAATGGAATCCATCATGAAAGGCCTAACAACTCCATCAACCCTCTCTTGCACCATCAGAAGAGATCCTTTAAGGGAATCATGCACTTTTCTAGGAATGGTCCTTGTGTATGAAAAAATGTTCCCGACCACTTCCTCATTGGTGAAAGTAATGACATTATCTGGTAGTGATGATGCCATACTTTCAAGTGCCCGCATCCTTTTCAGCATGATTTTGAAGATCTCCAAATGAAAAGATACTGCAAACTCAAGTTGCTTCCCCTTCTCAACTAATCCATCAGGTACAATTTGTTCCGCAATCAACACCTCCCTCGGCAGTTTATTTATTTTGACCAAAGTACTCATGATACTTTCAGCTATTGTGCTCATGTCTATCATGCTCATTACTAGTTGCTTCAGCCGAACCAATGCATCTTTTATAACCTATAGATGAGACAACACCTCCCTGAGTTGTATAGAAGCTTGGTGAATGATTAGACTCTTCCATTCATTGATAGCTTTAACTTGGTTACCTACATCTTCCACTTCATGTATCAGATGATCACTCACCTGTTTATGTGCTGAAATTGTCTGAGTGCAATATTTGGCAACTTTGGCAATAATCGCACACAACTGAGACACATGCTTTTGAATTTCAACTTTCTCCACCTTTTCTTTGTCAAGCCTAAGGAATAAAGCATTTATCAATGTCTGCGTATCTTGCTTCAATCCTTCCATGGTGGCTTGACCTATGGGTACTCTAGTCACTATTATATCCTCTGTCGTGAGCTCATCCTTCTTCCCTTCTGCTAGAACTGACATCTCAGCAAACTTCTGCCTCGACTCCTCAATAATCAACCTTGAAGTCACCTTAGTAACTTTAGGTTTTTTGTCTTTTCCATCCAAACTCAAGAGCAGTTGCAAGTAATGTTCCTCTAGGTTGATCTCCTCTCTAGCCTCTGAAACCAACTGTGAAGCCAACCATTCTTAGAAATTACTTCTCGGAGAATGAGAAGTTGTCGAGTGTACCACCATCTCGCATGTTGATTCCTCTCCATCTGAAACTACTACAGTATCATGGCTACCATCTTCTATATTGCCCAAAGACAAATCTCTTTCAAATTCTACCATCTATAACTTCAGCATTTCTTCAGGAAGAGGTGATGATCAAAGTGGTTGAGGAGAAAATACAAATGTTTTCGGGTTCAACGGAGGAACAACAGTATCTTGTTGAGGAGCAACATTTGGTGAAGTATTTGACACTGGAGAATTCAGAACTAACACCATAGCATAGAAGTGATCCTTTCCCTTGAATGAGACTTTCTGTGCACTTTAATATTTTTAGGCCTTCTACTACTTTCTCTCTTATGCTTCCTTTTGAGGTAATATCCTCTGATGAGGTTTCCTGTGATCTGATTCATCAAAGCTTCATCAAGGTAATATCCCTTTTTCAGCAACCAGTTTGAAGTATTGACTAGAATGGCGGTAGACCTTTCCTCAATCGTGTGGCAGCCACCTATGTTCTCCTAAAATACAGCTCTATCTCCACCCATCTAATGGTATGTGTCAAGTAACACAAGCCCATCATCTTTAAGATCCGCAAGTATCCGTGCTAATCCAAATTCAAACAATTGTCACGTTGATAACCTACTGAAGTCTTTCTTCCTAACTTTGTACTCACTTTTGCACTTCATCCAAAAATCTTCTAACGAAGGCACATACGCGTACTCTTAGGAGATTGTCTTCCTTACCACCTCATATGGATCGAAGTTCAACCATGCTAGGAAGAACTTCTGCTCGTACTCAAAGAACATCTCCGCTTCAATTCCTCTAGCTTTATAAATGCTCTAGTAGCTATAATAACCTACTGTGATTAGGAAGAATCTTGTAGACTTATGCAATTTTGACTATAGGTCATGTAGCTCCACAAGTTATCTACTCAACTCCATGATAACCAATCTGTCACTTGGATATCTGGGCAGCTTGACTGGTTCTCCTGAAAAGTTGGTGACCCTGAGGTATGTAAATTCTGTAAACTGGATGAACACACTGCCAATCTAGGACAGCTTCCCAAGCTTCCTTACTTACCATGTTGGCCTTTACGTCACCATTCAACCTACAAATGAATCTGTAGAAGAATCCATCATTGACCACCTTGTAATCTTTATTGCATGTTGGCACAGTAAGCTGCAGATAGCACTCAAAAATAGGATCTTTGGAGAGCACACCATGTCTATCCAGCTTGGAGAAGATACCTTGCGAAGCTGCTACATATACCAAATATGAAGTCATCTTGAAGTTGTAATTCTGCCTCACATTCCGGAGCTTCTCACCAATGTTGTCACTAATGATTTCCGACCAATTGATTATAGAATCTACTTTGTTGATCTCAATGGTCCATGAGCGGAAGTTGTGAGTGTTAGCTTCACCATTTATCCTACATACCAATTTGGTAATGTTATCCACCTCCTGCACCAGATTGGATCATGGAAGAGTCCTCAGGAACTTGGATGGAGATCTAGGATTCTTCATATACTAGATGTTCATTATGCCCACACAGTTGACTTTATGCTTCTCCCATTTGTTGTCGGCATCCAGTATGCTGATAGTAGTCACCACCTTGTTGTCCTCTCAAAATTTTCCCCTCTTTCAAAAGTCAAAAAGTTGAAAATTTTGAGTTAGCACCTTTTTATGATGTTCTAGTGAAGAGAAAAGTTGAGGAGTTAGGGAAAATTCATGTTTTTTGAGTCATTTTAGTGATTTACGGGTCTGTCGGACATTTTTGTCCTGTATGTCCCAAATTCTGCCAGACCCTCTGTTCACCGATCGGCCACTTTCCCTAAAAATATGTTAACTTTCAAGTCTGTTGGAACTTTTTGTTCTAAATGTTCTAAGTTCACCCCGACTTTCTGTTCCTCGATCGCCTGCGTCGGCCGCATCAAGCTCTTTGCGTACTTTTGTCTTATCTATTCCAAAAGTGTCTGTGCATTCTATCCCCGCTTTGCCCGCATCGCGCGCATCGGCCGAATCACGTCTTCACATCCCTTACTTTCCTCACATTTCTAAGTTCTTGGATTGCCTATGCTCTTTTGGCCCGCATTACCCACATCACCCGCGTCAGTCAAATCGCATCTTCGCATCCCTCATGTCCCAAATGTTCTAAAGACCATACGAGCTAGTTTTTTTCACTCTTCCCGATGCTTTCCTTTTTGAGTCGGTGTATATGAATTTAATGCACATTTATAACCTTCTCTCTTCTAAAATGTCTATTTAATGGGACTACCCTCTACGCATTTTACACACTACTTACTTACTACCATTCGCTCAAATCCTTGCAACTAAGACCATCTGCTCGTGTTCCCATTCCCTTTGCATTTTTCATTGTGAATTCAAGCTGTGAAGGTTGTTTCTCTGTATGTTGCCAACATGAAGATCAAATTTCAAGGTCAAGAACATGTTTCACCACTCAAATCCTTTGTTCCTGATATCAAGGATAGTGAGGTTCGTCACCTAGATTTTGGTGATTTCTAGAGTAGGTTAACTAACCCTAATCCTTCTCCCATGGTGCAAATGAGCAACGACAGTGGCCTTGCATTTGTTGCGGGTTTCCCGATCTTAGTACAATGTACCGACACTATGCTCACCTGTGGGGCTCACTTTAACCCTGACATGAATGAATTATCTAATGTGCACGGGGAACTAATCACCAAACTAGATGCTACTGTGATTACTACCACTCTACGAATCCCTGAGGTTGAAGACTCCATTGTTATCTCTCAAGCTCAAGCAGAGACTCTTTTTGAGCAAGACAGTGATAAATACAAAGCACAAATAGCAAAATCCTAGTTGAAGAACCCTAAAAAGGGAGCATCCCGAATTTCCAAAGCATTATTCAGGGTTGATTTCAATGAAGAACTATTGGATTTCATTATCTTGCTAGCTCGTGTCATGGGATTAGCCTCCACCAATGAATTTCACTTTTGGATGTGCCCGCTCATTAACATCATCTACGAAGGTAGCCAGAGCATAAATTGGGTAGAAATTATTTGCATGAATTTGACAGAACAGTTGTCCAATGTGCAACAAACCAAGAAGTTATATATGAATTCTTATCTTATGTATACCCTAGCAGCATCTCGACAATGGTTTGATTTCACATACATCGAGGGTCAGAAGGATGAACCCATTTATGCATACTACCCTCAGTTCACCCTTGAAACCAGCAACCATAACTTCAAGAGGGTGATTGATGCTTTTACCATGTACATTGTGAGGCTTCTAGAAAGTGATACTACCAGAAGATTTTCTGATGAGGCCATGAACCTGATAGCAAAATATGGAGCTTTCTTCATTCAGTTCAGAAGGTTTTCATATATTAGGTTAGCCGATTATGAGAACACACCTCTCAAACTCCCCATGTTTTGTAATGATAAGATGGCTTTGATTGAAGTATGTAGGCAATTGGATAAGTTACATAGAACCTGCAGAGACAAGAAAATCTCTGGGCTGCATTTCCCCATATCCTTGGGTAATTATACATGTGAAACAGCTTTGGATGCTCAAAACATAGAAAGGGCCCTTGCTCCCATCACTGTTCACTTCTTCAGGCCTAGGACCTGCTTTGATTTGAAGAAGTTCATTGAGCTAAATCTCAGAATTAATTATCATCATAGATCAGATACTGAGGACTACTAGGCCGATTGTGCAGAGGACTTTGAAGCAAGGTGGAGACATTATGGAAAATTATCTCTCTAGTTGATAAAGGAGCTCAATCTATATCAAATTCTTAAGGGACTTCAAGATGATACTGAAGACTTGTGGTCTTATGAATATGAGACATTGTTCAAGCACACTCCTTTGGAAGATTTGGATTGGTACAAGAGGGAGAAGGATGAATTGGCTGAGATCCTGGCCCCTGTTCTTGTAAGAACCAAGGTCTGGTTTGATAGAAAAGTCCAAGATCTTAAGAAGAATCCAAGTGAATCTTCCTCCAAAGATACTTCAACACCATGGAAGGAATCACATATACCTAGCTCGGAGGTACCTATACAAACTCCTCCTCCTCCCTCAAATAAAGAACCTAAATCATCCACCCCTTCTTCATCTACTAAAGTATATCAAAAGAAGGTGAAAGAGGTTAAACAAGAGCCGATTGAGGAAGATCCCCTATTAAAGCATTCAGAACTACCTTTGGGGCTAGAGAACATCATTGTTCCCAGTGAAAGTGATGATAGTGAAGTACCAATCCCTGCAAAAACTTCAAAAGCTGCAATAGATAAAGAGAAGGAAGTGCATAGCACTGAACCTCCAAGTACCACTGATTCCTCTACCTAAGAAGCTCCAGATACTCCACTCACATCTCTACTAGACTCACATCTCTACTGGAAGCAACAATAGTAAATACTTTAAGTGCCATGAGTTCTCTTGCTCTTGGACCTCTTGATCCTCCTCCTTCTTCCTCCACTTTTGCATGGGTGCAACCCTTGGTTGACAGCAGGAAGAGGAAGCCTTGTTGAGCACTACTCCTCCTGTTCCAGCAAAGAGAGCTAAAACAACTTAAGGGATAGTGGCAGATGTCCAAGGCCAGCAATTTCTAGAGATTACAAAACCTAAGGTGGATAAAGCAGAACAAGATCTATCAGCCTTTGATCTGGAGCTCTCTAGGATTCCAATGGGAGAATCTACCCCTGAGAGTGACGTGCATAACCTCCAGGAAACAGTAACCAGAGTTATTGAGAGAGTAGAAAAAGGCAAACAGACTATAGAACAGCTGGAGGAACAAGCTCAAATTCTTTCTAGCTTCATCAAGTCGTTATTATCTAAGGACAAGGTTTTGGATCCTACTCCACTGTCTACCCTTCCGCCACCTATGATTCTTAGTCAAGATGAAGTTCAAAGCATTAAAGACATACACAGGTATTCCATCTACGAGAGAGCTATGGAAGCCATGGTGGATGACATGATCATTGTAGGTTTTAATTTCATTATAGAAGCCTTCAAACTCAATGAGAAGGTGACTAATCTACAATAAAAGCTCTCCTCCGCAATTGGGACCATGGATAAAGATCTTAAACTTTGGAGTAGCTGCATATTGGATCTTCACCTGATGGGATAGGCTGATGAAAATGTATTGATGGCCAACAAGGTTTTTGATGATGTCAAAGACAATTTATCAAGGTCGTGGGTTTTCAACGTGGAATGGAAAATAAAAGTTCTGGAGGAGGCTTTAGGAGAGTTGAGGAATAGTTGGCAGAAGGGAGAAGCCTTCAAAACTTGTGTTGTATCCACTTTCAAAGATATTCACTATCATCTTCACGACAAAAATTCAGGTGTTCCTTTCTCTCTCCAAGAAATTAAACTCAATTCGGGGCATTTGTTAAAGAAAACTTGTTCAAGGAAGAATCAATTACCAAAGAGAAGATAAAGGAGATTTTCTCTCTTTAATCTGTTATTGAAGAGGCTAATAAAGAATACCATGCACACATTGAGTTTGATAAGGAGATGGAGAAATACCTAGGTACTTGGACTCAAGCTACTACCAACACATCAGTCCCATAAGGCAGATACATAGCGGAAGCATTAAAAAAGTTCAAGCAATGAATCCTCAAGTTGGTGGGCCCTCCTCAGCAATAAGTAGTTGTTTTCCCTTCCAACTTCTCCCTTCCTTCTTTTTCTCAAATCGGGCTTATTGTAATTAGTTAAGGGTTTTGTCTCAATTTTAGTTAAAAGAAGTAGTTACCAAGTGTAACTAATTTGTAAGTTATATAATGGGCTCTCCACTCCATTCTTAGGGGCTGGAACTCTGTTTATTTTTTAGAGTGTTAAGGAGTAAAACAGCAATCAATACAAAAATATATTTCTTTCCATGTCTATCTGGTCTTGTTCTTTCATTTATATATGTTAAATGTTATTGAATCATTTATCTGTGTTACTTCAAGAAGCTTTGTATTCCTCTAGATGTAATTTCTAGAACTTTGTGTCTTTGAAATAACATCTTATTGTCTCAAATGCAAATGGTTCTGTTCCAAATAATTTCATTTTGGCATGCATAAAGAATTATTTTGTTATCTATATTTCTTGAGAGTGCCTTTCTGCCCCTTCCCACTACTTAATTCTTCTAACCTTTTGTATTGATGATATGTTCTATTTTAACACTTTCATGATATCTGAGTTCCTCATTAAAATGATACATTGTACATGTGTAAATAAGTTTTTTGCCTTTGAATAAGGGAACCTCTCCCATTAAAGAGGAGGGACTTTCTGTCCCCTGACTGTTGTTCTTAATAAAGTCCTTCTTTGACAACCAACACACCTATCGTGCTGGAATCTTCAAACAATAATTGATGAGCTGTGCGTCCAGCCCGATTATTCTCTTCCCCACAGCATCTCAGACTAATCTAGATAGTGGGTGGTAAGACCTTGCACACTCCATGACGAATTCTGGCAACTAGGCTGTGAATGGGAATGATGAAGCTCAAATGATTCCACTGCTTTTAACTGCACGCATGAGAGAAGTCTTTTCAGCTTTGGATCTGTCAATCAATTCAAAAAGAGGTTCTAGACCTAGATTTGTGTCTCCAATGTCAGAAAACCTGGAAGTAATGCATGATTCTACTGAGCTTTCTCATTCATCTCACTTTTCCATGGCTGTATCTATCTTTGTCTGAGCAACTCTTTTTCTCTTTATTCAACCGGAATTATTTACAATTGGTGCAAATCTGGGGATTTCTTTGGATTCAGAGGATATATTCAATGTGTCTAAAATTGATTTAAGCTCCCTTTCAATTATATAAGCACCTGCGATGAATACATGCAATTAACTAAGACAAAGACAACAATCAGAACATGAACACTTGATTTTAATCATAAAAATCTAGATATATAAAGCTTGTTGCCCTAAATTTTGAGGCTTTGTTTACTTGCAAAGCAAGTATGAACATTTTCAACTTCACCTGGGCACATGTAATAAGATGTAGACAATTAATTAGACTTAAATCAAGCTCCTTCAAACCTAGGCGACAAACTTCGAAGCTTTCCGGCAATGAAAACACCTTTTTTGGGCGCCAAAATTGCCTGGGCTGCACTTCTTTGCTAAAGAATTAATAACTCCATTAATATGGCATCCTATGCTTATATAACCTTGATCATTATATAATTAATAGTTTCCCTTCCTATTTCCGGTAATTAATTAATTAAAAATCATTCTTTTCTCTTTAAACTTGGGCGCCTATTTTGTGCAAGCTCGTGGATGCATTAAATAAATTAAATTTATTTAATTTTAGCTTTCTACTTCCAGTCTACATTGACTTAAAAAATAGGAATTAATTCCATCAATAAATACTTTAAAAAGTATTATTTCTCCTCTAGATGGGTCGCACTTTTTTGCATGATTCAGGGCTGCATTAAATAAATTAGATTTATTTAATTTTAGCATTATATTTCCAATTTCCTTTATTCTCTTATCTTACATTGACTTTTCGTCATGTTTGGGTGCCAAAATTAGGAATAGAAACAATTAATAAATGCAATTAAAGTTATCCTTCTATTCCAAAAGGGTTCGCACTTTTTTGACATGGCTGATTTCTATTTTTAAAAGTCAATTTCTAATGGGATTATTTACCCTGCACCGCAGCTCTAAAGATACCATGATCCACTTAAGCTGTTTGACTTTCATATTGGGATTTTTTACCTTGCACCTTGCAAGGCAAGTAAGAAATTCCCATCAATGCCTTAAGTGATTTTCTTTTATTTTACAATTGGAATTTTCACCCTGCAAGGCAGGTAAGAAATTCCTGCCTGCCTGTTGCCTCTAATTTTACCATCATGACTTAAGTGACTTTTCTCCCATGGGAAAAAGTACCCTACCAGGAAAGTACAAAATCCCCACCTGCCTGTTGCTACCAAAAATCTCACTGTAACTTAAAACCTTCCATTCCCAAAAATGTGACTTGCCCTGAAGAGACCTTTTGGTGCATGACTTCATCTTTTTAGAGAGAACCAGACTTCCTGTGGAAAATTCCTTCTGGCATGACATTTGAAGATGATTTTCAGATACTCCAAGCAAGAAAATAGGCTGAACTGGCGAAGGAAAAGATCTAGGGGAATTTCATAGAGAAAAAAAAATGAGAAAAAGAACAAAAACACAAAACATTGCCAAAAGTCATAGACAAAGCCCAGGATTCATTCCTGATGAAAACCCTACTGGTATATGGGAATATTGACATGTAAAACCTCAACATGGTTAAACCGGAGCACAATTTACCTTATACGGGGCTTAAAATAATTAAATAAAAATTTCCCGCAGGTAAATCCCAACGACAGAATATAACAAGTTTGGGCATCTGGGTATTTGGCAAAATTGGCTTATATGACTCTCTGGGAATATCTTGACGCAATATAGACATTTTATGGCAATAAAATCAAAAAACGACCCATTACTTTAAAAGTATGAAATTTTTTAACATGGGTTAGTCTCAGATTTCAGGGCGAAATCTGGGGACACCGTTACACTAAGATTCCTATCCCTGTATAGTTTCTAGATTTAAAGTTTGCTAAGACCATTGAAGATGATACATTTCAAAGCTCTATTGAGAAGAGAGTTATGTACCTGACTGAGTTAAAGGAGAAGTGATCCAAGGTGGTTGACAACATCACAGAACATCAAGGTAAGGTCAAGAAGGTCTTTGACAGGAAGGCTCGGTGGTGATATTTTTAGATTGGAGATTTGGTCCTTCTATGGGACAAAAGAAGAGAGTCAAAAGGAATGCATGAAAAATTTGACACTTTGTGGAGAGGTCCTTTCAAAATACACCTCCTCTGTGGAGAAAACAATTTCTATCTATCCTTCTAAGACATAACACATCTCCCATTTCCTCATAGTGGGAAATATCTGAAATTGTTCAAGAAGTAGAGAAAGTTATCCCTTGTATGTAATATAGTTTCCTTTTGTTTTGGTGTGTGTTTTTGCTTTTAGTTTTACTTTTGGTTTCTATGTGTTTGCTTTATTTATCCATGTTTCCTTTTTTAGACTATTTCTCTCTGACTCCATGGCCCAATGGCAAGGCACTTTATAGATTTGTGGTTCTCTCCCTTTGCATTATTCATAACCCAATCGAAGTCCTTAGAAGGAGCTATTTGTTATCCCAACTTTTGAGTTTTACGTTAAAATTTGGATAACCTAGGGATTTTTTTTAATTCATCTTTGGGGGACTTAGAATTTTTTCCCATCTCTTTGAAAATCTAAAATTTCTAGCCCAAAGGTCATTTTTCTATGTTTTTCGGGTTTTCATATTCATCATACACATAAAAAATTATAAATGTTAATTGTTCTTTGAGTCATAAATCCCGACACACTATAGTATTTCGGGTTTTAGGTTCTGAAAGTATCAGAACATTTAGTGGTAAATGCATGCTATATGTTTAATGTCTTCTGAAACCTAAACTCTAAAACACTGCAATGTTTCAGGTTTTTGGGATTCCCATGCATCAGAACATCTAGGAGTTTAAACATGTCACATGTTAGGTTTTTTCCAAACCTGAAACCTGAAACACTACATGTATTAGGTTCTCTGGGGTAGGATACATTAGAAAATGTCATCGCAAATCATGTCTTATGTTAGCCAAGTTATGATCCCTGAAAAATATGCAAGTCCTTTGTGTCGGGTTTTTGAAACCAAATAACATATAAGCATAACTTTTCTTAAGCAGTCGAATTCCTAAACCCAAGTCAACGCATTTATTGCTAAGCTGGATTTGGTCTCACACGTGTCAGCTAACATGTCATTAATGTGGGTTAGGTTATAAATAATCTACTTTTTCCACATCATTTTTACTTTGCATGAATTTTATTTTTATTATACATACTTGCTTATGGCCTTTGAACTGTTAGGAATTAGAGAAAAAATGTGTGGAAACAATTCCTCAAATCACAGTAGCAGGAAACTACTTAGCATAATTGTAGTTGTATAAATATAACAACATATATAAATAATGCACAGAAGAATACAAGACAATATTTAATGTGGACTACATCCACCAAGAAATTGCTCAAATTTTATTATCAACAAGAGTAAAACCAACTCTCACAGTCTTCTCTCAATTACAATTTCACAACTATCACTCTTGAACTCACAACAGAATCCCCAAAGATGTTAAACCACATCTAGGACACAATTAACACCGAATTACTCAACCTTGATCACTCTTGATCACCTCTTGATGTTCTAGAACTCAATATCTCTTGATCACTGAAGATGCATTAAGACACCCCTAATACCTTTATTTATAAGATTACAATCCTTCTAGGAAGTTCTATAGCCAACACTAGAAGTTTGAAAGTCGTGACCTTTTAACTTCCCACGGATGGAAAATTTGTCACTGTGACAACCACCAAACTACCGCCAATTTACAGCAAACACGCAACATGAAAACACCACATGACTAACAAATGCTCTTGAAGTCTCCAAACTTAACCGTTCAAACTCCAACACTTCAATGCTTATTCCAAAAGACCAAAAAAATAGGCTCCACACCCCAACAATATCCCACTTTGAGACTGTTCACACTGAGAAAAGTTATCAACCCTTCATTATCATCCATAAAATCCAACCAAAGTTGAACACAACTTCAAATTCTCCCTTGTGACCTCCTTGGATATCATATCCATAGGATTCTAACTAGTATGAATCTTTTCCAACTTCAACTTATCTTCTTCCAAAGCTGCCCTGATGAAATGATATCTCAATTCAATGTGATTCATCCTAGAATGGAAAGCGGAGTTCTTCGCCAAATGAATAGCGCTCTGACTATCACTGTGTAGTCTCCCAACTTCCTGTTTATGCCCCAACTCGTCAAGTAATTGTTGTAGCTAAATCATCTCCTTGCTTGACTCTATGGCAGCAACATACTCAGCCTCTGTGGTTGACAACGCCACAACCTTTTGTAACCATGAAATCCATCTCACAGTTGTATCCCCAACTATGAATACATAACCTATCGTGCTCCTCCTATTGTCAAAATCTCATGCCATGTCCAAATCTACATATCCACATAATGTAGTGTCTGATCCACTGAAACACAATGTTTCTCCCATGGTCCCTCTCAAATACCAAAGGATCCACTTCATTGCTTGTCAGTGCTCTCTACCTAGATCACTCATAAACCTACTCACTACTCCCACTACATGGGAAATATTAGGCCTAGTGCATACCATAACATACATCAAGCTTCAAACTACCGATGATTACAGTACCCTGGACATCTGTATTATATCCTCCTCGGTCTTGGGACTTTGTTCCTTTGATAATTTAAAGTGGCTTGCAAAAGGAGTACCAACTGGTTTAGCATCTTGCATACTAAACCTCTCTAAGACCTTCTTTATGTACTCTTCTTGAGATAATACTAGCTTCCTCTCCTTCTTGTTCCAAGTTACTCTCATACCAAGTATTTTCTTTGCTTCCCCCAGATCCTTCATAGAAAAGGAATCACCTAGTTGTTTCTTGAGAACCTTTATTTCTTAAATGTTCTTCTCTTCAACAAGCATATCATCCACATACAAGCACAGAATAATATAACTACCATCAAGAAACTTCTTGATGTACATACAATGGTCTGAATGAAACTTGGAGTAACCCTGCTCCTATAGAAAACTTTCAAACTTCTTGTACCACTTCCGTGGAGCTTGTTTAAGGCCATACAAGCTCTTCTTCAATTTCCACACTAACCTCTCCTTCCCTTTGACCTCATAACCTTATGGTTGTTGCAGATACAATTCCTCCTCTAACTCACCATGAAGGAATGCAATCTTCACATATAATTGTTCTAAGTGCAAGTCTTCTACTGCTAAAAACCAAGAACAATCCTAATAGAAGTCATTTTAGCAACATTAGAAAAAATTTCATCAAATTATATACCTTTCTTCTATGCAAATCCCTTGACCACCAACCAGGCCTTGTACCTTTTTCTGCCTCCATATTCCTCTTTGATTCTATACACCCACTTGTTCTGTAATGCTCTCTTTCCCTCAGGTAGCTCCAGCAGATCCCAATTCTGGTTCTCCATAAGATATCTATGCTCTTCATCCATTGCCTGCTCCCACTTCTTCCTGGCATCCACCTACACTGCTTCCTCAAAGTACTTTGGCTCTCCCCTGTCATTGAGGAATGAGTAATTCAAAGATGGAGTAAAACATTCAGGTTCACTTCTTACCCTAGAAGACCTTCTCACCTCAGGAGTTTGGGCTTCTTGATGAGTATGTTCCTAAACTAGTTATGTCGGAGCATGTTGAACTGACCCCTTGGACACCTTGAAATCCCCAATGTCCTCTAACATTGTGTATTCTTTGTTTGATTCCTCTTTATGTTCCCGCAACTGATCTTTATACATGACGTTTTCATTAAAGACAATATCTCTATACCAAAATATATTTTTGTCCTTAAGACTCCAAACACGGAAACCAAAGTCATCTTCAACATATCCAACAAAGGTGAATTTCTCAAATTGAGCCTCTAACCATGTCCTATCATCTTTATCAATGTGAACAAATACCTCCCATCCAAATACTCTAAGAAATGAGTAATCAATTTTTTTACCATACAGAGCCTCCTCTAGTATACCTCCATCAAAGGTCATAGAGGGTCCTTTGTTAATCAAATAAACAATTGTGCTCACCGCTTCCACCAAAAACATGAGTGGCAGCCCCACATGTAACCTCATGCACCTAGCACACTCCATGATTATCATGTTCATTCTCTCTGACACTCCATTTTCCTGTGGAGTCTTCAGAACCGTCCTTTTCTTGTGGATCCCATTTACCAAATAGTAATCAAGAAAGTCATTTTTTCAATACTCCCCTCCATTATCTAACCTGAGACATTTCAGCTTGAGACCTGGTTCATTCTCAACCAAGGCTTTCCATATTTTGAAAGTTTCAAACACATCAGATTTCTTTCTAATGACATATACCAAAATTTTTCTAGTTGCATCATCAATGAAAGTGACATAATAACATGAACCACCAATAGAGTTTACCTTAGCTATCCCCTATACATCTATATGCACCAAATCCAACTTACCCTCCTTCCTAGTAGGTCCAACCTTGAGGAATCTCACCCGCTTCTGTTTCCCATAAACACATTCCTCACAGAACTCCAAATCTAACTCCTTTAATCTAGGCAACCTATCTTTTAGAATCTTCATGCCCTTTTGACTCATATGACCGAGTCTTTAGTGCCACAAATTTGCATCTCCATCTACAACAACTAAATTACAATAATCAGCACCACTATTTAAATACAAAGTACTAATATTTTTACCTCTTACAACCACAAGAGCTCCCTTGGTAACCTTCCAAGAATCCGTTGTAAAACTGACCGTACAACCATCACTACCCAGTTGACCCGCAGATATCAATTTCCACCTCAACTTAGGCACATGTCTGATGTCCTTAATTAGTCATGTGTTCCCATTTTGCATTTTCACTAGAACACAACCTTTCCCTACTATGCTACATGGTTCATCATCACCAAGATATACATGTCCAAAATCACCTTGAACAAACTCAGTAAAGTAATTTCTATGTGGGGTGGCATCCATGAATCTAACACCAAATACATGACAATATTATCTATAGAAAGAATTAAGGCATCCTAACAAACATCACCTGCTGCCACATTTACCTCCTTAGTTTCCTCCTTGTTCTTCTTATCCCGAAGAGCCTAGCAATCTTTCTTAGCATGACCAACCTTCCTACATTGCCAACATTCCAACTTGCTCTTGGACTTTCACCTTCCGTGATCATTCGACTTCCCACTATTACCTTTCCCTATGTTCTTTTGTCTCCCTCTTCTCTCCACTATCAAAGTGTTTCCAAAAGTAGAAGAATCCCTAGAGCTCTTCCTTCGCATTTCCTCACTCAGGATCACACCTATCACATATTCAAACTTTAACTTTAATTTATTAGAGACCAAATTACTTATAGCCATAATCAAGTTATCCCATCTATCTGGAAAGGAGCACAAAATCAACAAAGCCCTGACCTTGTCATCAAAGTCAATTTTCACTGAGTTTAACATACTCACAACCATATTAAATTCATTCAAATGATTAGTAACATAACCATTCTCATACATATTCATATTAAATAAATTTTTCATCAAAAATATTTTATTAGAGGTAGAGGGTTTTTTATATAACTTCCCCAATGCATTTATGAGACCTTTTTTGGTCTTCTCCTGTAATATGTTGAAAGCAACCGAAGATAAAAGACATAAACGAATTTCCTTGAGCACCTTTCTATCCAGCAACTCTCAATCCTCATTTAACATGGTTGTAGGTTTCTTTGTTTTTCTAGCAAAAGGAACATAGAGGTCCTTCTGATATAAGTAATCCTCCAGCTGCATCTTCCACAAACCAAAGTTCTGCCCATTGAACTTCCAACCATCAATCTGTCCTCATCTACCATAGCTCCCACTCAAGCTAAACTTTCATGGTGATTCACTACTTCAGCAAAAAACCACCAAATCTCTGATATAGTTGTTAGGAATTAGAGAACAAATATGTGGAAACAATTCCTCAAATCATAGCAGTAGGAAACTATTTAGAAAAATTGTACTTGCAGAAATATAACAACATATATAAACGATGCACAAAAGAAGACAAGACAAGATTTATTGTGGTTCACCTAATGTGGGATACATCCACTAAGAACTTGCTCAGATTTTATTATCAACAAGACTAAAACTAACTCTCACAGTCTTCTCTCAGTTGCAATTGCAAAACTATCACTCATGAACTCACAACATAATTCCCAAAGATGTTAAACCACATCTAAGACACAATTGAAACCCAATTGCTCGACTTTGATCACTCTTGAACACCTCTTGATGTTCTAAGACTCAAGATCTCTTGATCACTCAAGATGCATTAGGATGCCCCTAACACCTCTATTTATAAGATTACAATCCTTCTAGGAAGTTCTATAGCTGACCCTAGAAGTTTGAAATTTGTGACCTTTCAACTTCCCATGGATGGAAAATATGTCACTATGAAAACTACCAAACTACCGCCAATTTGTAGCAAAATTGTATCAAACACGCAACATGAAAACATCACATGACTACAGAATGCTCCTGAAGTCTCCAAATATAACCATTCAAACTCCAACACTTTAATGTTGATTCCAGAAGACCAAAAAAATAGGCTCCAAACCCAAACACTAACTCCCTATGGTGATTTGGATGCCTTTTCTTGATTTTTCTTCATACCCATTTCATTTTTCGGTAATTTTTATCTTTCAAATGGTTTTTCATCAAATTTTAAATTGTTTTTTATGTATTTTTCTTCTTATTTGTTTTGTCTTGATTGTGAGGGTTTTTCTTTCATTCTTCCCCTTGTTCTTATTTAATGAAGGGTTTTTCTTTCATTATTTATCCTCCTCATGAGAATAAAGCTAATATTTTTTTGCCAAAATCCATATTTTGATGATAGTCAAATTTTTCCTCATATAAGATATGTCAAAAACCTTGACATAATATTTTCATGGATTTTTACCTGTCTATCACGACAAAAACTTTGAATCAATGTTTTGGGATTCTTGGAATGACAAAAAAGTATTAAAATTTGAATTTCTTGTGTCAAATATTTTAGGGTGCTCAACAATTTCAAATATCTTACAAGTGTGATGGTATTTTCAAGTTATAAAACAACAAGAAGTTCCTGATCAGTGTATCAAGATTTTAAAGGTACAAACCAAGGTGAAGCCTAGAATTCACCAAATGACACCCAAAATGTCGTTGGCACATCACTCAGCCTAGACTGAGCACTCACCCAAAGCGTGAAAAGGTACCAGGTCCCTCTTTAGGGTTGCTGTAGAAGAACATGTTAACATGATGAAGACTTAAAGCATATAGATCCATAACTAATACATCATTATACAGTGCATGACAATATCTAGATCTAGGAAAGAATAGGTTTAAACAATAATCATGATAGAAATAAGAACATGCACTACCCAATTACACACAGGAATAACACTTAGGTTCAGTCAATATCTTCCATCTCTTAATTATCACAATAACATAGAAGCTTCTTACAATACTGGAAATCTATGTCGATGTGCACATGGATCTGATACGGTAATCCAGAAACATATACACTATCTCATTATGTTTCTATCTTTATCATCTATCATATCTATCATCTCTCTACCAGGTAATTCACTACATATATATAGGGTGGGGACTTTCCCTTCACCTCTTATCTATTCCAAAAATAGGCCACATGCTATTAATAGCCACGCATCATTTTCATGCATAGCCACACATGCAAGTGTGCTATCTATAGACTACTGATAGTTAACTGAGGTGACAATCCTATTCTTAGATTGTCTCCATGCAAAAGTGCTCTGAATCCGATCCTCTAGAAATAGACAATGTGTGGCACACATGTCTCTGCATCGTTGGTGTGTTCTGCACGCCATCTTCTAAAAATAGATCTTCATGCCCAAAAATGGCTAAGTCCTGAAAACTAAACTTCTGTTCCATGTGCATGCGTTCTTCCTATCCATTCACACCCTTAAACCTGACTTGTTTTCCCGCACGGACTTCTTGTGTGCTTTCTCTGTCAAGTGTTCTTTGATCAACATTACCCCACACTAATCTCATTGTCACCCTGACAATGGGTATCTCCAAAAACTGAAGTAAAGAATAGAAGAATGGAAAGAATGAACGAATGTATGAAAGAATGTTTTACCCTATAGTCTCTTCTTCAACCTGAACAACTAATTCAGGATATTCTTGTTTTATTTCAGCCTCCAAGGTCTGTCCATTCAGTGAGTGCTTGTTTCTACTTTTTCTGGAATGTCCATAGCAATGGACTCCAATTCATCCCTCACAATCTCCCCTTTTTCATTTTGCAAGACTAACACAATGCTGGACATTGAGGTCATTCTTCCCTCTAGAAAATCCATCTTCTGTAATGAGCTTCCCAAGCTCTTCCAGCTGAGTCTTGTGTGGATCTTGTGCTGTTTCCAAGGCCTCACACTTCTACTTAACCATTGACAATATTTCTATGTGGCCCAATGTTTCATCCTTCATTTCTCTCTGGACCTCATTGTTTTCTTCCAAGGGTCTTTATGTTGATAAGCACCTCTGGAGCTATGCAGATGTTTAAATCCTAGTCTACTTTCTTCAATTCTTCTTGTAGCACTTACAACAGCCCTTCATAGGATGCAATCTTTCACATCACTAAAGCTTTCTCTCGTTCTGCCTCTTGTTCTGGATCCCTTGGCGCTGGCATGCGTAGAGGTTCATCTTCAAGTACCAGGTCCACCAAATTTCCTACATAATGTATCACTGAGGGAAACGTCTATGGTACCTTGGTCTCTAAGTGTGGCCTAGCTCTTATGACATTGTCCCCAATCTCCTCTGTGATGCTGATAAATACAGTGTTCTTCTTCTGTGCTAAGTCCCTCTCTTACATTAGGCATGCTATCTCTACATCCTTTAGTTTTAATCTCCTCTCTGAGCGACCCTAATTGTGGTAGCCTTGTCCATATTTCACCTTGCCACCTTTGTTGAGACTTCACCAATGCATTACTCACATGTTCATCTGACATGACAGTAGGATTTACTGTCATGTGTCTAGCTTGAGGTGTCTTCTTCAACCTCTGTGATACGCATGACTCCTCACATACATCAAAATCTAGGCTCATCCATGTGTGTGTGCATGACCATGACAGTTACTTTTGAGTGTGCACACTGTGGCCATATCTTCATCCATGATCTCCCAGCCATATAAGTATTTATGCTGTCATGTGCTCTGGAAATGGGTGCAAACAATTTTACCTGCATCCTCTACATAGCCCATAGCTGGTGGAATGTGCTCTCCACTCGTTCTTCTAGACCGTTGCTGCTTAGGAACTTTAGCTTCCAAATTTGGGACTTGTGTCTCCATGTCCTGAGTAGTCTCTACAAGCTATCTCCTCTATTACCTTTTCTTCCTCTCCTCTTTCCCTCGATTCCTCATCCTTTTGTTCTTCTATGTTCTCTGGAAGTGTAGGAGAATTAGGTGTGCTTTCCTATGACTCTTCTGCCTCCTCATTCAACTTCAGTTTCCTCCTTTACATGGTTTCCTCCTTCTATGGAGAGAGTCTGGGTGATCTGTGCACTTTTTGTGGAGTAGCACCTTGGGTCCTTGTTCTCCTAAACACCCTCTTAAATCTGTGCTCCCCTTGGACTGCATTCAAGTCCTCATCATCCCCCTCTTGTGGCTGAGGTGGTGTAGTGGTGCGCTCAGCTTCATCCTTATTCATAGGATGTCTTCTACCTCTATGCTCCAAACCACCACTATCTTTGTGCTCATCCTCCTCATCCTCCACTTCAATTGGCTCTGTGGGCTTAGGCGCTGGGATGTTCTCCATTGTATGCTTTCCCTTTGGTGGTGCTGGAAGTGCGAACTCATCTTCCACATACTTGTTATTCTCCATCTTTGGCTTTAGTTGGAGATACACCAGCACTGCTCCAATATCTCCCACCACCAAACTTATTGGTTTAATGCTCAATACATCTGAAATGAGTCTTTCAACATATGCACCCCACCCTAGATACACATATTTCTTCCTTAGTGTGTGGTAGTCACAATCTACCTTATCCATGTTGAATGTCAGTCACCGTGCATCTGTAAACCTATGTATTGATGCCTAGAAGTACCTTGTTGTGAATGCATATGGAAACTTACACCAAGGGCTCCATGCTCCATCTTTCATGGCAAACTACGCTATACAGAAATGCTGGTATACAGAAAACTGAACTGCCTTTCCAACCACCGAAGGCAAGTCCTTGGGGATGTGCCATTCTTCCTCAAAAGCCACATGGAGCCTATCATACCACTTCTTAGCCCATTGCTTAACCTGCTCTATCATGGATCCCTCACACAAGTACTTCTTGAAGCATTCTACAGGTGATTTGTGTTCCATTGGATACTCCCATACCTTCTCCTTTGGTCCATCAGGTACTCCGATCTCCATGAACACCAGTGATAATAGAACAACTCCAAAGCTAATCTTTCCTCCTGCACGTGCTTCCTCAATGATTGTCTCTTGCAATATAATGTGAAATTTTGTAGACTACTCCTTCAGAAATCTTTTTGGCAATGTGCAGCCACATGGTGTTCACTTGTGACCACCTTTCCTGGTCATTTAGCTTTGTAACAAGATGTGTGGCCGCTTGCATAACTAGATACTTCTTCAGTTTGTCGATGTCCATACTACGTGGACCCTTTGTATACCCCAACTCCTTTCTAGTCTCCAATATTACAGTTTTATCTGTCAGATCATCTCACAAATTGTCTCCTGTGCCTTTCAACCCCATTACCATGGAGATGAGCATGGCTGAAATTCTGACTCTGTGACCTGCAAAGTAGAAAAATTCCTCGTGCACTCTGCTCATGAGCCATTAGTACAAGGGCTCATATTTCCATTTAGTAAGGGAGCTCATATAGTTGGTAAACTCCTATCCTTTGCAAGATCTTCTCACCAGCATCATCATACACTGGCATGTCTTCCATCATGTGTTTATTTGTCTTCGTGTTCAGCAACGCATCAAGCTCCTTCTTATTCTCTATGGTACGGTGATTGTACTCACTCACTTTTCTTTTCCTTATATGTGAATCCCACTCCTGGCCAACTATGACCCCCTCTGGATATTGCATTTCAGAAAAATTACTTTCTGGAGCCATCTCTTCTTCTTCTTCTACCACCTTCTTCTTTCCCTTCACTCCTGCTGCAACTGCTTTCTTGGGTGCCATTTCTACCTTGCAATCCTTTGTAGATCCTTTCCGCTCAAATTCTGCAAGGTGCAAAGCAAACCCTAGTTTGATTTAGCATTCCCTAGGTGAAATTACGTGCCCTAGCTCCTCTATGTCACCTCGACTTCACTCAAACCCTTCACCACCGGGGACACAAGCTCTTTCTGCACAAATCTCTTCATCATGACTGGTTACACACCTCTCGCACCTTAAAATGATCACTCGGCTCTTCACACTTGGCTTCTTTCAAATACTCTTAATCACAATGGTAAAAATGAACTTGCATCCCATCCTTATATAGATTTTCAAATTTTTGATACATTCATTGCTCCTTCACCTACCAAATATCCTCTCATTAATTGACCAATTCCATCCTTTCCATGCGTTACATCCTCACACCCCAGCTATAACCTTCTAGCACACCTTCCTACCCTCTAGTCATAGACTTCTCTTCAGTGCACGTGTCCTTACACCTAAGTACCTTGTCATTGTACCTTATCCTGGTAGTTATCATGGCCTCTACTTACCTCGCGTTATACTGTTCCTTCATTCATCTCCATCCTTGGTCACTTTTGAGAAGCAATGTTTTTACTTTGACAAACACCTGTAGTAGCTTATTCTTTTCATCTTTCAATTCCCACAATCTTGTACCTGGATATCAATAACCACCCCACACTAAAAGGATGTGTAGTCCTCTACACATAAACATGCTTCATGTAGTAATTAGCTTCATGTGCGCAAGCACGCTTATTTCACAACAACAAAAACTAAAGTGACAAAGCATAGCGATAATGAAGGAAATACATAATGGAAACCTAATATAAATGGAAATACTACCTTATTACAAACACCAAGAAGACTTATTTATAGTAGGGCTTCAGCCTACTCCCATTGAAGTAACCAGGTAGTCGTGTTCCATCTAGTGCTTCTAACTGGAAAGCACCTGTTTCAAGGATGTAAGTAATAACATACAGCCCTAACCAATGTACCTTAAGTTTTCCTGGATGGTGCAAGAACTTAGAGTCATAGAGAAGTACCATTTGTCCAATCTCAAACTTCTTATCCCTTATGTTTCTGTCATGCCATGATTTCTACCTGGCCTTTTCCTGCTTCTGACTCCATCGTGCTATGGCTCGTCACTCATCTAGTTAAATCATCTTCTCAATACACTCTTCTAAATCCTGCTCATCAGCTAGACCTCTAGTGCGCAATGTGTAAAGAAGGTAACATAAATTCTATAGGGAGAATGGCTTCTGTGCCAAACACCAACTAAAATGGTGTGGATTTGTTCAATCTCTTATAAGTTGTTCTATATGCCCAAAGAACAGCTGACACTTTATCATCCCAATCCTTTCTTCCAACATCACAAATTTTTGTCAATGTCTGGCTCAAAATCTTGTTGAAAATCCTCAGTAGTTCCATTTTCCTGAGGATGATAGGGTGTAGTCTTATGGTGTGCAACCATAAACTCATCTAATAGGATCCTGATTGTCTCATTCAAAAAGTGTGTACCCCTATCACTTGTCAAGCTTAAAGGACATCCATATCTTGTAAGAACATTCTCCCATATAAACCTAGTTGTTGTAGCCATTGTAAAGTCCTTCGTAGGTGTTGCTTCTGCCCACCTTGTGAGATAATTTGTACAAGTAATGATATAGTGTGACCCAGTCCTATGCGTGGCTGGTGAAATAGGTCCTACAAAGTTGATGGCCCATTTCTCAAATGGTTTGGCACTAGTAATAGGTCTCAAAGGCATCTCATCTCTTTTCCCTGGTTTACCTAGACACTGACAATGGTCACACACTTTGTAATATGCTTTACAATCTTTATACAGTGTCTCCCACCATAATCCAGCAAGTAGGATCTTTCAGGCAGTTGCATCACCTGCATAGTGGCCACTTGCAATACCACCATGGGCTTCTTCCATAATATCCTTGTGCTCATGCTCTAATACACAATGGCATAATACTTCATCTCTACCTAACTTGTAGAGGTCACCACTGATTAACATAAATGGTGTCACGCATATAGCAAGTTGTTTCTTTTCTAATGCCTTCATTCCTTCTGGTGCCACACCAGTCTATAGAAAGATAGCAATGTCTTCTAATTTTGATGTGCATGCATTGTAACCTATATAACTGTGCATCTGGCATGGTTTCTTCAATTTTCTATGCTTCTTCTCCTAAGTTAATTCTAGACAAGTGGTCTGGTCCAGAGTTACTTTTCCCTGGCTTCACCACAACTGTGAAGTCAAACTCTTGAAATAGGAGTACCCATCTACATATGCGCCCTTGTAAGACGGGTTTGTTCACCAAATACTTCAATGCCATGTGATCTGTATAAAACACAAATGGTGTTGCTAACAAGTACTATCAAAACTTGTGCAATGCATAGATCATTGACAAAGCTTCACGCTCTGTAGTTGTATAATTATGTTCAGCAGGAGTCAGCTTCCTACTAGCAAAAAAATTGGATGATCTACAATACCTTCACCAGGTTGAGCTAACACAATGCCAATGGCCATGCCAGAGGCATCCACATGCACATGAAATGGTTTATCCCATGAGGGAAAGTGCAAGAATGGGCACGGTAGTAAGTTTCTCCTTTAATATCTCAAACATGCACTGCTGCGGTTCTCCCCAATAAAATGTACCTTTCCCTTTTATTTAATTCTTCCAAGGGTGTAGCAACTTTGGCATACCCTTTGATGAACTTCTGATAATATCCTGTGTGACCCAAAAATCCTACGCACCTCACTTTGACTGGTAGGTGCTTCCAGGCCTAGAATGATCTACAACCTTAGTTGGATCAACCAACAAACCTTCCTTGCAGATTATATGTCCTAACAGTATTCCAAAAGGTGTAGCAAATATGCACTTCTTGATGTTCAAAGAGATACTCAATTGTCTGCACCGTTAAAACATTAAGCGCAGATTATCACAATGATCTTTCACAAGCCCATATATTGTCCAATCATCTAGATAAACCTGTAAAAAATTATGAATAAAATCTTTGAATGCCTGAACAACTATCTGCATGAGAATACAGCAGGAACATTTTTCAGTCCAAAAGGCATCATAGTATAGGAAAAGCTACCCCATTCAGTAGTAAATGTAGTCTTTTCCTGATCCTCCTGAGTAATTCTAACCTGGTGATACCCAAAATCCATCTATGTAAAGGAATATAGTTTCACATGCCCTGCAACTCCTTCTAGTATTTCCTCAGTAAATGGTGTAGGGAATGGATCTGTTACACATGTAGCATTCAGCTCCCTATAGTCCACACATATTCTAATTTTTCCATCCTTCTTGATATTGATCACCATTGGACTAACCCATTCTGACTCATCAAGGGGCTTGATAATTCCATATTTCAACATGTTATCAATCTCTTCTTTGACCTTTTCACAAATTGGGGTTCATTCTGTAAGGCCTCTTTCTAACTGGGTGTGCAATTTCCTTAAGCTTTATCTTCATTTCCCTAAGTGATTCATGCACTCCTTTAAGTTCATGATACCCTCAAGGGAATAAGTCCTAATAATCCCTGAGTAACTCAATGATCTTTACCACTTCCGATTCTGACATGCATAGTCTCCAATTATGACCTCCTTTGGCTAAGCCTCTGAACCTATATTCACTTTCTTTGTCTTCATGGGTTCGTGATAGGCACGCATATCCTTGTCTACACTGTCCAAGACCTTACGCACCCCTTGTGAGTGTTCAATATACTAGGCTCTCAACTTCCTCATCATCCACAATGTAAACCATTTTTCCTTTCTCTTTCTTAAGGGAAGCGCGGTGTCAATTAGTATGGATTCCATTTCTTCTTCCTTTTCAAAACGCACTATGATGCTCTGTCTCACCAAATAATGCCCTAAATATGCTCTTCTACCTTTACACTATCTCTCATAGTTAAGCGCTTGACACATTTTAATGCTTCTTCTATTGGAGGTCTAGTCGAGAAGTAGTCAAAGGTCTGGAGCATTCCTACAGTCAAATTCGCTCTAGATTTTGTTTAAAGTCTACACCATAGATTATGTTTAATTCCTCCTCACTTAGAGGATCAACATATGATGTAGACTTCCCATCTGTCAAAGGTATCACAACCCATTCCTCCTTCTTCTCAAAGCTGATATACCCCTTATTGAACCTCAAGTTAGCATTATTCGCATAACACCAAGGGCGTCCAAGCAAGGCTAGAAAATTGTCTGCTTCTGCAAGTACTAATATCTCAAAATCCCCAATGAATTTGGCCCCTTGTATGGTTATAAATGTATCCTTCAAAACTCCTATGGGAGTGACCTTGGTCCGGTTTGCCATAAACAACACATTAGATGATGGCTGCAATAGGGGCCCTCCCCATTTGTACCCATGCATCTAATGTAAGCACATTTACTTCCACACCTGTATCAATCAATATGTTGCTCAGCAGTCATCCATCCACAACAACATTTAGAGTAATTTCCTTGTCATAGTCAATGCTATCAGGGGGACGATTTGCATGCAGGATCTGTCGTCTGGTCTCAATACTTACACGTAGAGTGTTCCCTTTCAACCAACTTCCTAATAGTGGAATGATGTTCTCCTGGCGCAACATTTTACACACTTCTCTTAGATCATCGATATCAGTTTGGACTGTCTCTGATGCTTTCTTCTGCTCCTTTAAGTATTGTATCTCACCCTAAAGATTCCTTAGCACTTCCATGGTATCCTGATAAACCTCCTTATTGATGAGCATGAACTAGGTACCTTGCATGCAGAACCTCCTCCTTGGTGATCATAGGCTTCTGGTGTAATGCCTCTCTTACGCGCACTGCTTCAACTCGTGTAGTAATCTTCACTATTAATGCCTCAAGTCCTGGTGCTATTTTGGGCATCCACTAATCTTCTACCACACGCTAGATTCTAACCATCCTGACACATTTGTTTTCTTGCTTATGTTGCTTACTCAGATGCTCATATAAGTCTGGGCACTCGTCATAGCTATGGTTCTTCCCGCAGAAAGAACATGCAACATTCTGAGGACATTCACGCCTATAGTGGTCAACAGATCCACATGTATAACATGTTTCGCGAGGAAACTCACTTCTCCCACCACCCACGGCCTCGTCCTCAATATCCACTGTGATATCCACGTCCTCTTCCATGACCTCCTTCAAAATGCCCCTCATTCCTGTCATAGTGCGTTTGATTATGATTCTGATCCTGGGTTTTCATTCTTACCCTTAGAATTATCTGTCACACTTGTCTATCATACCCCAATGTCTATAACATCCTAGATATGACCAATCAACCTACAATCTTTAGTATCATGGGTCGTGGACAGGAAAATTTTACAGTAACAAGATACATTCTTCCTTATCACACGTTGTAACAAAGGATAGTGACTAGCATCATGATTCAAATGAAAGATCTCACAGTCCAACAATAATGAGCATATAGATCTGTGAGGGCAACTATCCTTGGTTTGACCTTCCACTTCACAATTTGTACACCAAATTCCTAAGCGCATTTCATGGGCTGAATTTTTTGATAGCTTCTCTAACTGTTTTACCATAGCCATAATTTGTGCCTCTAAGAATGGACTAATGCCAGTGTTAATGCTCCCTACTGCCTCAACACGTAAATTTTCTTCCAGTTCTTCACGTGGATCAATGTATGTCTTATGTGACAATGCTCTTCTAAATGGTGTAATCAATCTACCAACGAACCATTGTGCATGTTGGCTTGCGTGAATATCATAAGAAAGCTTAGAAATGAGTGTTTTAATATGAGCATCATACTCACATACACTCTCATTAGTTCCTTGCTTGATATCCTTGAGCACACTTATACTCTTCTGCTCAAATTCTGAGATATAGAACCCTTTTAAGAAAGCATCCTTCAGTGCTGCATAATCCACACAAGTTTGATCAAGGTAAAACTTCATATACAAGTTGTGTGCACGTCCCTATATTGTAGTAGCAAATTGACTTGCCTTGCACTCAGAAGTCATGATCCCTTTCGTGCGCCACAATATTTCACACATGTGCACATGCTCAACAACATCCTCTATGCCCCTATACTTTGAAAGATGAAGAGACATCTCCATATAAATATTATGGGGTTGGTGTGGACCTTGCCCACCTAATCCAGAACCTCATGTATTTCCCCTGCCTCTAGAACCACCAGCTCCACTGGAACTAGAACCACCTATACCTCTTGATCCTCCACATGTAGTTATAATAGGACTTGTAGATATACTCCCCTGTGCTCCAATAGTAGTACTATACTGAACCCTTACATTTTGTGTGGTAGTTCCACTTCTAGAGGTGAAACCAATATTCGGCACGCTTACATTCTATGTAAATGATGCACTTGAAAATATTCCTCTAAATAACAT
Source organism: Taxus chinensis (assembly GCA_019776745.2). Taxonomy (NCBI): domain Eukaryota; kingdom Viridiplantae; phylum Streptophyta; class Pinopsida; order Cupressales; family Taxaceae; genus Taxus; species Taxus chinensis. Next base: position 883,901,790 of record CM034150.1, read on the forward strand.
TGAATTCGTCTATCCTGACATTGATGTACTTATTTTTTGACCTACTCCGGTTCTCCTATTTCCCAAATCCACTTTTTGCTTACTTGTCATACTAGATACTGGAAAACCAAGCACAAGGGCTAGGTCACCAGGTGGATTAAGATGTGTGCCCACGGCCCAGGTAGTCTCTGCTGGCGCACATATGTGTGAGGCCAAGGGGGGATCCCTATCATGCTTTCCAAGATGGGGGACTTCCTGATGCTCTGGCTCCATGTCTTCTACGTGAGCTTCAAATCCTTAACGAGCCATCTCTCTCCTCAATGCCATACTTTCTGCAATGGAACGTTGCTTCTCTATCTCCATCTTGTGTGCATCATTATAATTAAGCCGCCTTTCCTCTCTCTATCTTTCTACCGCTAGGTCTGCCATCTTTCACCAAGCCTGTTCCCACCCTCATGCATGGTGAGGTTTATTTATCCATCAGTTTACTCTCCATGTTCAAAGTTACCATCAAGATCTTGGTCACCAGTGGAATACCTTGTAGATATGCTCCTCTAGGATACCACAAAAACTAGAATTCAGCTACCTTTGAACAAGAATACGTCGAAATTGAATATTCCAGAATATAACTGTTTAGAACACCATGAAACCACGTATCCACAGCACGAGTCTAGATTAGATCAGAATCATAAAGGGCTTGAAATTCTTCATTTGTCTAAACAAGTGTGTAATACCTCCAATTCCACTTAGATGCATAAGCAATCAGTCACTCGTATAATTCTACTAGAAATATGGCGAAAAAGCTCTCATATAATCTATCATACAGATTATGTTCTACCCAAGTGCATGTATTAAACTCAGATCCAATGTTGAACCACCATGCATATTCTTCCTCCAGATCATGTTTCCACTCCTCAATACTTGCTAGAGTTAACCGGTACGTCTTCATCACGAACCATCCTGAAAACAACTGAAAAAGAGGTCCCAACAATGGAACCAATGATGCAGTCTAGAATTCACTAGATAATACCCTAGTCACGTTGGCACATCACTCAACCTAGGCTGAGCACTCACCCGAAGCATGCAAAGGTATCAGGTCCCTCTTTAGGGTTGCTGAGCAGAATGCTAACATGATGAAGACTTACAACATACAAATCCATAACTAATACATCATTATATAGTGCATGATAGATCTAGATCCAGAAAAGAATAGGTTTAAACAATAATCATGATAGAAATAATAACATGCACTAACTAATTACACACAGGAACACCACTTAGGTTCAGTCAATATCTTCCATCTCTTAATTATCACAATAACAAAGAATCTTCTTACAATACTGGCAATCTATGCAAATGCACACATGGATCTGATACTGTAATCCAGAAACATATACACTATGTTATCTATCTTTACATCATCTATCATCTCTTTATCAATCATCTCTCTACCATGTAATTCACTACATATATAGGGTGGGGACTTTCCCTTCACCACTTATCTATTCCAAAAATAGGCCTCATGCTATTAATATCCATGCGTTGTTTCATGCATAGCCACACATGCAAGTGTGTTATCTATATACTACTGATAGTTAATTAAGGTGACAATCCTATTCTAAGACTGTCTCCATACAAAAACACTTTGAATCAGATCCTCCAGAAATAGACAATGTGTGGCGCGCACATCTCTGCATCATTGGTGTGTTCTGCACGCCATCTTCTAAAAATAGATCTTCATGCAAAAAAGTGGCTAAGTCCTGAATGTTGAACTTCTGTTCCATGTGTGCATTTTTCCTATCCATTCACACCCTTACACCTGGCTTGTTTTCCCGTGCAGACTTCTTGTGTGAGTTCTTTCAAGTGTTCTCTCATCAACAAATCTATTTTTATTTATCCTTCAATGTTTGAATTAGGGAAGGGAAAAAACAAGACATAAGCATCCAAATAGGAGAAAGAAATGAAATACACATATCAAGGGGTTATTCCCCCTTTAAACATTGATATAAGAGATATAGAGTTGGGCTAAATTGATATGGATGACTTCTGGAGAAAATTTAAGAACCCATCTAAGACACCATGCATGCAATGCATATATGATAGTGAATTACCTCTTGTTGCAGCTTTCCCCATCTTCATGTAATTTTTAAAAATTGTACTTGCATCAATGAGTCATTATGATGCTTATTCCAAGGCTATAAAGAATCAAGATGAAGAAGTAGTAATCCACCTAGACACAAAATATTTTGAGAATCTCCTCGAGCTTTCAAATATTAATGAATATGTAGATACTGATCTCAAAAAGGCCTGATAGGATTGGGATGAAAATGCAACAACATGCATTAAACATGTGAATAAAAGTTATCTCAAGAAACCAAAGCCTGCAATTAGTAGATTTCCAAGGACCCTTCCCAGGAGTGATTTCATCTTGGAAATCAATGATATCATCACACTCCTAAGTAAAAATTTTGGTCTTTCTAAAGAAAAATAATTCCAAGAATGGATGTATCAATTCCTCACTATCATGAGGAAAAATAAGTAATTATTAAAATGGGGGATTTCATTAGCAACACCAGTCACAACTAGCTAAGGGAAGTGCATACCGCATAGAAATTCTATATGACATCATATGTCACATATGCAACATTTGGAATGAGGGTATAACCTAGGTTAAAGACACAAGGTATGAAAATTTCTAATTATGTTTGCGAGTTCTACCCTCAGTTTTCCTTGAAGTAAAGTCTAAATCATTTCCGGAGGGTGAATGATGCTTTCTTCTACAACATCATATGCAAGCTAGATAAAGACCTCTCCAAGTGTCTGTGTATTGATGCAACTTAGAACATTGTATCTCAATGGGGGTGTATCTTCCTTTGATTCCCAAATTTCACTTATATCTGAGTTGGAGGATTCCATGGTTCTCCATACCTATTGTTAGGATTTCTAAGTGACAAATGGGTTTTGATGGAGCTAGTAAGGTAATTGTTTGATCTTCATAAGTTACAACAAAGAAAGCATAAGGAAAGAATTCATTTCCCAATCTCGATTGGCGGATACACGTGCACATTAGTAATTAAGGAAAAAAATATCACCACCAAGATGCAAGGAGTTACCCTCAAATATTTTCATCCAAGGATTAGCTTCGATTATCGAGGAGTGTTAAAAAACCTTAGAACTTTATAATTTCATGTTCCTAAACTTGAGGATGTATGGATCAATTGTAGGGATGAGGTAGCGATAAGAAAAAAAGACTACATATGACTAACTTTGGATGAAGCAGCCAAATATAATATTGTAGACGTCCCTCAAGGCACAATGGATGATGGGAAATTCCTAGACTATATATATGAATAAATAAAAGTAGAAAGCACGGGGTTTCCCCCAATTGATTGGTCGATCAAGGAAATGACATCTATCAATGAGCGAGATGCTAGAATTTTGATTCAAACCAACCATTGGATTTTCTCATTGAATATTTAGCCTAAAGATCCCAATTTCCCAAAGATCAAGATGGATTTTGCATCAGAGGTGGGACCCTCCCAAGAACCTAAATATAAAGGCATGGTACCTACTGAGAAGGTGATAATAAAGATTGTTAGTAGCAAGGTAAATTATCCTCCTTCTTTAGTTTCATCCACCACCATTGTTGATATAGACTCTCCTTCTCCTTAACAAGGAAAAGGACCCTCTATTAGCTCCATGGGTGCTCATCCCATTCTCATTTCTTCCTACCTCATCACCCATGTAGTCCCTCTTTTAACCCTAGCATTTCATATGGTGTTTTCCTATCATTTCTCCTCCTCATGTGTCGTCTCCTCCTCATTCCTCTCCCCCTCATGTTTCATCTCATCTACCTTCTTCATCATTTTAAATCTCTTCGGTTAACACATCTACCGATCTTGTTTCTTCTTCACTACCCTCATCTCCTCATGTGTCATTCATGGCACATGTCTTTTCATCCATTTCCCTTCTTTCGATAAGAGTGAGTTTGTATTTGGGTTCCCCTAAGATAATCCAATTTTCTTCAACATCTACTACCATTTTCCCCTTGATCTCTACTCCTTCCCCTCTGGTTTCCACATTGCCAACTCTTCTGGATGTTTCCCTCATGATCACAAATCCCCAACAATAATCAACTCCCTCTTTGGTTCCATCTTGGATAACAAGCCAAACCCCCAAGAAGAGGAAAAATGTTGTTTTTTCCTGAAGCCTTTGATTTCAACATGCTTACTCATACTCCCTCTCATGCATCCAAGAATCCCAAAACACTCTCCCACATCACCATGGATCAATCGAGAGAGAGGTTTGTTGAGATTGTCGTGCATGCTGCTGATAAGAGTAAGGAAGACATCACCACTTACGATTACCAGATAGCTAAAGTAGCACTAGGGAAAGTTACTACAGAGGGTACACAACAAGATCTATAGGTGGCTTTGGATAATCTATTTAAGAAACTCAAATAAACCAAAGCTACCAAGGATGATCTCAAAGAAAAAATGGAGTAGCTGACAACCCTTTAGCTCAAGGTCGTCAAACCAACTCCTATCTCTTCTCTTTCTCTAGCTATTTTTTACGCATTGATTATATCTGAGGTAGAGAATATTGAAAAAAAAGGGGTGAGCCATCGAAAAATGGATTAAAAGGCTCCTTGACCATGGAAAAAATGTCTTTAAGGATGTTGAATGGGAAAAATCAACAATTGAGAAGCTGAATGATGGGATGGATGAGGAATGCGACAACTGGGATATTTCTTTAGAAGTCCTAAATGAGCACAAGAAGGTCGATGCAGATACTCATGTACAAGGAGTAATTGGAGAAAGAGGGAAATGTTTTAATTTTTACAAATCCATTGAATTTCAAGTCAAAATTTTGAAAGAGGCTAGGGAGAAGTTGCAAAAGGCCAATGAAAAAGGAATTGATGCCACCAATGATATTGGTGATGAAATTTCTAAGGTACCCTACCAAGTCGTAGACAAAGATTTTAATATGATACCCATAGATGATATCTTCAAGTAATTTAAGGATCTAGTGGAAAAGGACTCCATGAAAAATAGTGATTTTGATTTACAATCAATTGATAAATTGATTGTGTATCAAAATGTTTTGAACAATTTGGCCATAATCCTTAAAAAACTTTAGAAGCTTCCTAGAAATTAGATCAATGTACTTGAAACATGTGATGTATTAAACCAATACTCTTGTGGACCTTATGAAAAATAAATGGAAGAAATGATTCATAAGTTCCATATGTTTTGTGACAAGGAATTTGATCAGGAAGTCGATGAAGAGAAGTCCAGTGGAGGATTTATCGTGTTTTTCAATTTTTGCATTAAACACGTAAATTTTTGAGATGTTAAAACATCATTTGGATTAACATGTTGACTTGGTCATTTTACACTAGAAGCGGTCAAAAGGGGATGTTATCCCAAATTTACCCCCTGAGTTAATTTGGATAATTCATTATAAATGGACTTAGCCATTCAAATTATGGGATGCGCAAATGGTTGTCAAATTCAGCCCTAAATATCAGAGAGAAAGATAGATCAATTTGACTCAACTGAGTTAATATTCATGTGTGACGAGCTGATGAGCCACGGTGAACTGAGTTGGTCGGGTTGTCTTGTGAGTTGGAAGCAAGTTGGATGATGGCTGAGTTGTAGAGTGAGGTAGACGATTCATTGTGGAGTCGGGGTGAGCAGGTCAAAAAACCATCCTGGTTAGATGTGTATGTAATGGAAAGTTACACAAGCTATGGAATGAGGCTAAATAACCTCAAAGCTTTGCTTTACTCATCCATGCACCACGAGATAAGCACTAAACAAGAAACTATCTATGCATATATAAATTTGAAACAAATTTTCAAACCCTAGCATATACACTACTCTCTACTCCATGAATACTTAATGAGAGTGAACCTAGTTAGATTCTAAGCAATCAAATTGTGTGTTGTTTACTCCCAAAAATAGTGAAGAGATCTCTCCAAGTTGGCTACATGGCCAAACTTTAGATCTTACCCTACTAACTATATTTGGAATGGATGAATGCAAGATGAAGGAGCTCTCAACAATGGAGTATGGCCAAGATCCAAGTTTTCTATAGCTTAAAGCTATCACAAATGATTTCTAATGCCAATATCTCCAAATGTGAGAGAGATTTTGTTATGTAACAAGGTGTAAGGTTGAGAGGGAGAGGTGACCCTTCTATTTATAGTTTTTCACTTAGGAGAGTTTGGAATTTGGGTGCACGTAGGACTAAATCTCAAAAGCACTTTTAGATTAGATTAGGATAAACATGCGTTAGGCTCATATATGATGTTAAATATCTAGATTTGCATAAATAAATTTAACAAAAATAAATCAAATTAACTCATGAAATGGAAAGTACAGAAAATATAGACAAAATGAAAGTAGAATGGAGTAATTTCTATTGAATATGTGAGATCATTTTATACAATTGCTTGCTCCTAAAATCAAGGAGTCAAGTCTTATCATTTTATCCCCATATCTCTCCTTTATTCCCTAATCTTACTCCCAATCCCAAGATATTCTCACACATTCCTATCTCTATGAGTTGTGCATGACAACTAATTGTGCACGCTCACATATTATTTAAATATTAAATAATACTAATATTCAAACCATATGTTCACACTATGAACATTAATTTCCTAACATTCACCCCCTTAGTGTGAACATGGGTGAGTTATGTCTAGTACCTGCTCATGTTATACAATGCGATGGTTTTCAAAGAGTACCATCAACTCAAACATGTTTTCTAATGGAGCCATTAACCACTCTATATGTGATTTTCTAAGAGATTCACAAACTCTCAAATTGGTTTTCTAATGGACCACCAACCACTTTCATAGTAGCGTACATGTTTCCCCATCCACATTTTACAAAAGAGAACAAAATATAGGAAAATATGTTCCTAACTATGAACAGGAATTATCCATTTGTTCTTATTTACTCTCACACATGTTGAAAGTAAACACACAAAAAGTAGAAAATAAATGATCACCAATATAATGAAGCAATCTCTTTGTTGGTGACTAACAAGAGATGCTTATTTTTCCTCCATCCTCCTTTACCTCCAACCTCCATGAGTCACTACTCAGTATAAGTAATCATCTTCATCCTCCTTTTGTTCAGGTTCATCTTCTTCTTCAGTGCTTTCTTCATCAGCTGCATAGGCCTCATCCATCTTTAGCTTACCAGATAAAATATCTTTGACACGAACAGTATAGAAAGAAGACTTGTGTCCGTTTTTCTTGCAATAAAAACATTCTAATTCTTTTTTGTTTCTTGAAGAACTGGGATACTTTTTCTTTGTATAAAGGGCGGTTTCTTCCTCAATATCTTTTTTGTTCTTTTTTCTTCAGCTAGTAATGCAGAAATCATACCTTCAAGTGAATGAGAAGGCATTTGACTAAGAGTAAAAACTACATTACTGTATTTTGGAGGTAAGCTATTTAACAAAATAGCTTTTGCATCTTCATCATCTACCTAAGCACTTACTTCTATCAGTTGTCTTAGAAGAGACCTAAGATCATTAATATGACTTGACATAGTTGCACCCTCATTCATTTTCAACTTAAATAGCTGCAACTTAAGTGTAAATTTAGCATTCACAACTTTTGCACCAAATGTCTGACTAAGCAAATCCCATATGTCTTTAGAATTTTTTCTAAGTCTACATAATGTAACTCGATGTCAGATAAAGCAAGCCCAATAATGGATTTTACTTTATCATCCTTGTTTTCCACTCTAGTAATTTTGCTGCATCAGTTAGCTCAGTTTCTTTTCCATTTACAATTCCCCATAGATTTTTGTTCATCAGTTGCATTTGTATTTTCACCTTCCATGTGTGAAAATTTAATCCATTAAATTAATCTATAGGTATTTCCATGATGGGTGTCGAACACAATCAAAAATGCACCCTTACAATAAAAATCAGCTTTATATTTAACCAAAATAATAAAGCTTATCAGAGTTTAATTGCTGGAAATTATGGACTATTTTTTTTATAGAATAATTAGAAACGTCAGAATTGTTTCAATGATTACTCTTAAAATACAAAATGGGTTTCTATAATTTTTTGACAAAAGTTTTCCATAATACAAATAAACAAACCCAATAAATTTTAGAAAATTCTAAATCTAGTTTTTTGAGAAAAACACGAATTACCAATCATTTTTTTGGAAGATCAAAATCCATAAAATGGCGATGGAAGCTTTAAAACTCTCAGATCTGCATCCTTGAGGCTGCGGTTTTGTCCTGCAATCACTCTAATAAATCTTCCTAACCTAGTTTGATACCAAATGATGCTAAATCTCTAGATTTGCATAAATAAATTCAACAAAAATAAATCAAATTAACTCATGAAATGGAAAGTACAGAAAATATAGACAAAATGAAAGTAGAATGGAGCAATTTCTACTGAATATGAGAGGACATTTTATACAATTGCTTGATCCTAAAATCATGGAGTCAAGTCTTGTCATTTTATCCCCGTATCTCTCCTTTATTCCCTAGTCTTACTCCCAATCCCAAGATATTCTCACACATTCCTATCTTTATGAGTTGTGCATGACAACTAATTGTGCACACTCACATATTATTTAAATATTAAATAATAATTATATTCAAACCATTTGTTCACATTAAGAACACTAATTTCCTAATAAGATAATCTAGGTTTAGGCTAGTTTAACTTGATTAGCAAGTGATTAGAGACTCGTTGAGAATTGGGAGGGGTCTGGATAACCAATTGTGACTGATAGATTGCCTACGAAGCCAATAGAAGTGGTCTAGAGAGAACTAGGGAGGTTCCGAATGGTCAAAAGGAGGAATTTTTATCTAATAAGAGAGATATTAGCCAAATGAGCTGATTATAGGAGGAATACGACTAAGAAGGTGTCGTGAATGGGCATTCGAGAATGGAGAAAAGATGGGTTGATTAACGAAGTGTCGTTAATCGGTTGAATTGGATGAAATGCTAAGTATAAGCATATTTTAGGTGTCTACATCTGCCCCTCTTTGAGGTGGCGTAAGCAACGTCACTTCAAAGAAAGTAGACAAGCATAAACAAGTAGAAAAGTTTTGAAGGGATAGAAGAAAAAATGAGTAGAATGGAGGATGCCCCCTCGATTGTCGATGGGGTAATAGAAGAACTCAATTGACGATCGAAAAGATGATAAAAAGAGAACAAAAGAAAGAATTGTGTGAAGAAGAAGACATAAAAGGGGATATAGAAGAAAAGGAGTATGAGGAAGGGGGAATGAGCTAACATCCATCTAATGCCTTTTAAACAAATTTATTTTTCATCATATTGCTAATGATCTTCATCATCGGTCCTTATTAAAAAAAAAATAATGAACAAAAGTGTAGTATTACATGAAAAGCCATATACGAACACAATGTCCATTGTTAAAAGCACTAACTCCATGCAACATACAAAATGCAATGCAATACGAGAAAGTAAAAGATGCCCAACTCCATACAACATGCATAATGCAATACAATACGAGAAAGTAAACAAGTTAAACTAACAGAGAAACAAGATGCAATGTTTTTTTTATCAAGCTTCAGTTCCGACCTGTGTGAATTAATGACAAGGGTTAATGACGGTGCCCCAATCAAGGATACATGTGAGGAGAATAATGGAGGACACTTCGGTCCTACGAAAAAGCAATGTGCACTACGAAACAGTATAAGGATACTTGTTGTGCCCCAGAGTACAGACGAAGTAAGCAACTTAGCTTTTGTTGATGGAGGTAGATCAATATGATCCGCGAGTCACGCACATGAATAGGTGAGAACTAAAGAGTGAAGTTTTGTAGGATGATTTATATTGTTTTTTATGTTTTCTAAAACATATTTGAATGTTTTGATTTTTCTAACATATTTGAATGTTTTTTATTTTTCTAACATATTTGAATGTTTTTTATTTCTCTAACATATTTGAATGTTTTTGGAATTAATTTTGAAAGTTTTTTGAAACTATGTATAGGAAGACGAGGAAGCGTGGATGCCCCTAGTGATAAATGGGATGTACAAGGGCATAAGGCCACGTGCGTGTGAGAAAGTTGAAGATACAAAAATGCCCCAATGATTAGGTGGGAGTATTCAAAGGCAAACTCTTCATGGGTAGAAGTAGGACCCAAGGCCATTATGGATAGGTTCAACATGATGGTGAACATAAACCAATGAAGAGTTGGGAAGAAGCAAGGATGCTCCTAGTGTAAGTTGGCCTAAAAGCACATGATAGAAAGGAAGGAGAAGATTGTTTTTGTGAAAGGTGACAAAGATGTCCGTAAACATGGCAAAAAGGTAATCCTATACACATGGATGTTCTGAACGAAGTAGAAGAATGATGTGAATGATATGAATATAGTTTAGAAGCCTCACAATGAAGAAGTGATTAGCCAATGGCACAAATCATGAGACGAGATAAGGACTAAAGTAAGAGTCTGAACAAGGTCCAAAAAAAAAGACACTTAGTAACATACTAATCTTGCCTACTCATAGAGATCCAGTGTGCGGAAGTTGAAATTAATTACCTCTTGAAGTGAAGATTTGATAGACAACAAGTGAAAACACCCTAGCCAATGTGTAGGAATGATTGATTATGAAAGGCAATTTTGTGAATGAAGGGTGGAAGGATAGTCATACATTGCTCTGCTGTCAGCCAGGCATCCATAGCCCCGATAGAGTTTATTGGAAATATCCCAAGAGAGAGTTATATATCAATTTCTTTAGTTTTTAGCTTTTAGCTTTTGATTTTTTGATTGATTTTGATTCTTTTTCTTCTTTCTAAAAACGTATTCCAGCTCTCTTGTTTGACAAGGGGTTAAGAACCACTAATGGCTTGATGGAAGAATATGGAAGTGATTGTGATGACGACATTAGCTAGTGTCAACAAATATGTCCAAAAGTTCTTCTCAACAAGTTTATTAGATGTTGATTGTGATAGGATCTCCATGAGGTCATTCGTTCTTTAATTTACCAAGGTGATAAAAGACCAGGGGCAAACAGATACCATAGAGATAAATGTCACAAAATGTGTGTAAAAAGGCTAACCACAATATCACTAAAATGATGAAAATGGTAGGAAGACTTATAGAAGAATGATAAGAAAGGGAAGAAAGAAACATCCATGTGTACGCAATACCTTATTACAATGTTTGATCTTTGTACCTTTCAGTTTTTTTATGTTTTCTCATGTTTTTTGTATTTTTGAATTGCTTTTTTATTTTTAGCTTTTTGATAGTTTTAAGAGGTTGGGACTAACAAATTCACTCTGCGTGGTAAGATCCAACAACGATGATTGCAATTTCCTTGATAAGGGAGACTAGGCATGTTTGTTTACCAAGCATAATATTTTCTCTGATCTCAATGATCGAGGTGAGCTCGTACTCAACAAATGACTGTGATTTATCTTGAAACATGGCTTTCGTATGTGGTAGCTTGAGTTCCCTATCTAGAGGTTTCTACACTTTGCGTCATACTTGATGGTTGCATTGGTGTGCGTTCTTGAAGCATGTTTGATTTACAATTTTGAGATTGTTCGATTTGTTAGGAGCTTTGGGGCTCTTGGAATTTTTGACCTAAGCTTGATAATGAACCTGTTTGGGTTTCTTATAAGCTGACGTGTGGACTTTTCTGACTCCAAGAAGGAGAAGAAGGAGAATATTAACATTTAGAACTGATGTGAGAAATGAAAATGGGCTTGCCACAACCATTAATAGAAGAAAGATGTGATGGATGAAAAGGATACAATCCAAGAATTACATAGGATGGGCTATGAGGAGGTGAGCCACTAATAGAAGATAACGAAGGGCTACCAGGATATGGCCCTAAGATGGAAGAAATTAGGCTACAAGGACATGGCCCACAAATATAAGAAGATGACAAAGGGTTGTTAGGGCATGGCCCAAGTATAGATGAGGAGGGACTACTGGGAGGGGTCCAATAGATAGAAGAGGATGAAGGGCTACTAGGACGTGGCCCAAGAATAGAAGGTAATAGGCTACCAAGAGGTGACCCACAAGTAGAAAATGGAGGACTACTTGGGGGTGGTCCAAGTATAGAAGAAGACAATGGGCTACTCAACGATGACCCAAGGAGAGATTTTGATTGAGGAATGGTGATAGATAATGAATGATTTGGTAACGAGAAGATAGGCCATGGATCAATGCTAGACCCTGACATCTCATCGTGCTTAGAAGAAGGTGAAGATGGAATAGAAGAATAATCAAGTTCCATGACCTTAGGATTTTGCTTCATGTTATGTCAAAAAGGATCAATTTATTTTCCCCAATATCTAAGCGTATCAAGTTCTAGAGAGAATCCTTGTTTGCAATCCTCTAAAGGGATATCATCATGTACTATGATTGTTTCTTCATTCTGAGAGAAATCAATTAGCAGAGGTTGTTTTTCTTCGACCATGAGAGGTTAACTAGAATAAATGGACCTGATAAGTGGGGAAGATTGATTAACAGAAGAAGATGACTCAAGAGAGGAAGTAGGATTGGTGGTAGGTGTCTCATGAATGGATGATTTGGGTTTGGACCTATGTCGTTTGTCTAGAAGACGATGTAATGTAGGTTGGAAAGTAGGATCACATAGCCATTCGTTAAGTTATGACGTAGGAGTTGAATTAGATGATTGACTAGAGGTAACCCAAGTCATGGAACTCTTCAACGGAGGAAGAGGTCATTGAGATGACTGATGAAGGAGGTCCTGTGAAGAAAGGGAGGACAGTGACTCAAGAACCAAATTAGATGTTTGATCGATGGAACTTGGAGTCACACGAGTCTTCACAGGAGGAAGACTTTGTTGAGGTGATTTGGAATAAAGGTCCTGCGAAGGAAGGGAGGACCATGATTCGAGATTTGATCTAGGGGTATCCAAACAATAGTTGGGATCTGAATCTTTAGAAGAAGAGTGGGAATCTGAATGGTAGTTTGGATCTGAATCGAAAGAAGAGTGGGGGAAACCTAAATAATAATTTGGATCAAAAGCATCCAAAACATACCGCCGAATATGAGCTAAAGGTGGGGAATAGGGTACCCCGGTGGGCTCTCTAACACAAAGAACCAAACGATTCTTAGTCGTAATGGGAATCTTTTTATTTGAATTGCTAAACCTAGGTTTCGTATTTTCATAAGCATGAGGAACCACGCGATAATCAGTCACGCGATAATCAGTCATTATTGGGGTAGTTTAAGCACAAATGTCCAGATCTAGATAGTGTGATGGAACTCCTTCAAAGTGAAGGAAGTGAAATATCGATTCAAGGAAGCATAATGGAAACCAACTAGACATTTTGTAAGTATGGAGATGTGAGCATGATTTTCTGAAGGTGGTCTAAGGAAAATAGACATTGTGGTGATGTAATCTTGATGAGATCAAAAAGCATCATCCTAAAAAACAAATTTTCCAGATGAATAATCACAAGGAACAATCATGCAAGTGTGAAACACAAAGCCAATCAACAAGGAAATATACCCTATACATATGCGTGTGCAAAGTGAGTTTGATGCAAAGATGATCAACACAATTTCAATATTTACGTCAAGCTCAAAATGAACAAGGCATAAATATTAACAAAGGGTAGATGTGACTCCTAATCAAAGGATAAAACGACGCATTCAACAACCAACAAGGACAAAATGTTAAAGGGCGAGGATTACAAATGTAAGCCATGTAACCACACCAATTGGACATGTCTATCAAGCTTCACGGAGAAGTGAGATATTAGTGCCAAAGTGGTATTGAAACGTCGCAAACAAAGTAAGCGACACTCTTCAAGATTTTGGACAATATTTGAAGTCAAACCAAGTCAAAGTATACTAAAGATGTGCTAAAATGTGTGCAGTGTAACACCACAATTTGGATACTTAGATCACGTTTACGAAAAACACGACATAAGTATATTAATTGTGTCAAGACAATGCAAACAAGATAACACGTCAAAGAGATATCAAATGATGACTCAATCTGAACTATGATGATGATCTTGAAATCAATATCAAGTGGCCATCAAAGATATAAGGATGCATCCACACACTTTAGATGTTTAACAACTCAACCGCAAACATGGATGAGCGTAAACGAACAAAAAATTCGTGAACACTATCTATGATAACACTCCCGAAAGATGCCTTCTGTTGCCCCAAATGGGCAACAAGATTGCAAAGGTGTAGATCAAAAATATGAAAAATAAACTAAGCACCACTTGGGTAGAGCTTCACCTCGTCTGAAGGCAATAAATAAGCTAAGCTAAGTGAAACATCGTCTAATTTCCATGATGAAAGGCACTTAGCTCCAACTTAAGTGGATTCTTTCCCTTGTTCGAAAAACTAGTTTATGAATCCAAACAAGTTATCACTTCGTGATGGCAAAGACACGATAAAGGACTAGTAAAGTGGGCCTCAAGACAAAATAGCCTCCTTAAAAAGCTCTCTCAACTAGGTGTTACAAAGCCATCTAAGAGCTGGCACGATTTACCCAAAAAGTCACACTGACTAATTTGGGAGTATCTCGACTTTTCCCCCTTCAAGTACAGTGGACACTAAATGCATCCATCGTATACTCTTGCCAAGGTTGCGATACGGACAACTTTGTAACTCTAACTCACAAGAAAAACTAGTCAAGTGGGTAACCGAGGCACTTCCTGTTTCATCCATGAGGTTACACATCAGTGGACTACTTTAGGGTTCCTGGAACCACCCCCATTGTTGTAGCTTAAGGCGTTATGCCAAAGGCGTTATGTTCCAGTTGAGCGGATAGGGACGTACCCTTTTCTGAAACCTGCAATACAATGTTTTGAATATGGTGTGTTTTTTATCTTGCTTAACTTAATGTGGTTTTAAGTGGCACACCATTTGGTAACCTGTAAGAAACATGTGTATTAGCAGGTTTGTGTTTTGTTTTTCGACACCTTTCTCTGAAAATCGTTAGGTCCTGTAGACAACAAGTTTTTAGTAATTTTCCAATTCGTAGGTTGATGTTAAGAAAGAGAGTTTTTCACTTTGATTTTGATTCCTAAGATCGCCAAAAGGCGCGAAGGAAGAGCATACGCAACGTGAAAAATCCTACTGAAATCACATGAAAGTTTTACTTTATCTTTTAGAACAAGTGTTTTTAACATACGATACAAAGTTGTGCAAGTGTTTTTGATCTCCAAGATTTCTTTTGAAGGCGCGAGGAGAGAGCATACACACTTTACAAACCTTGCTCAAGCTAAGAAATGAAACACTTAACTAAGTTAGTCAAAAATAAAACCAAAATAACCCTGTAAATAATAACTAATTAGTGCTACAAAAATCTTTCAAAATGTTAGAATGGCCAAAAAAACATTTTTTTAAACTTCAAGATGCATTAAAAAATGATTATTTACTTAATAATGTAAACCATAAATTTTTGGTAATTCAAAATCCTAATTTTATGAATTTATTGTGTATTTCTCTTCAATACCTTTCCAACACAACAAAAACGGAGTCGTTTCGAGCTCGGTAGCAAAAGTTACGGCCTCCGGAAGATTGGTGGTAAATGCAGTTTGACATATACACTCCTCTCTATTGACAGGTACGCGTATGGTTTAACGGGTACGCACCCACTATGATGGATACATACCCCAGTGTAAAAAAAACATAGTCACGGTTATGGATACGCACCCAGAATGACGGATATGTGCCTGTTTTAACGGATACACGCCCAGTACAAAAAAACATAGTAACAGTGACAGATACGCACCTAGAATGACGCATACGCGTCCCTTTCAATGGATACGCACCCCTTTGTTAACACCTATGCACACCCTATGAAAAACCTATAAAACTCGTGGATTTTCAAAATTTCAAAAGCAAACAGGTTAGTTTTTAGTCAAAGCAACCTATTTCTAAACCAAACCCACAAAATATATGTAAATGAAGGTTATTTAGCTAGTGTTAGAAACATAAATGAGGAATTAACAAGTGATTTGACCCAAAAACTTGAAAATGAACCTTGAAAAACCTAAAAGACCTCCATTAATGGAGGATGGACATAAGTGTGCCCACCGGGTGTCCCAAATGTATGCAATGGAAAGTTGCACAAGCTATAAAATGAAGCTAAAGAACCTCAAAGCTTTGCTTTACTCATCCATGCACCATGAGATAAGAGCTAAACAAGAAACTATATATGCATATATAAATTTGAAACAAATATTCAAACCCTAGCATATATACTACTCTCTACTCCATGAATGCTTAATGAAAGTGAACCTAGTTAGATTCTAAGCAATCAAATTGTTTGTTGTTTACTCCCAAAAATAGTGAAGAGATCTCTCCAAGTTGGCTACATGGCCAAACTTTAGATCTTCCCCTACTAACTATATTTGGAATGGATGAATGCAAGATGAAGGAACTCTTAACAATGGAGTATGGCCAAGATCCAAATGTTCTATAGCTTAAAGCTATCACAAATGATTTCTAATGCCAATATCTCCAAATGTGAGAGAGATTTTGTTATGTAAACAAGGTGTAAGGTTAAGAGGGAGAGGTGACCCTTCTAATTATAGTTTTTCACTTGGGAGAGTTTGGAATTTGGGTGTATGTGGGACTAAAGCTAAAAAATCACTTTTAGATTAGATTAGGATAAACATGCTTTAGGCTTAGATAAGTTAGGTTTAGGCTAGTTAACTAGGGTTTAGGCTAGTTAAACTTGATTAGCAAGTGATTAGAGACTCATTGAGAGTTGGGAGGGGTCTAGATAACCAATTGTGACTAATAGATAGCCTACGAAGCCAATAAAAGTGGTCTAGAGAGAACTAGGGAGGTTTTGAATGGTCAAAAGGAGGAATGTTTAGCTAATAAGAGAGATATTAGCCAAATAAGTTGATTATAGGAGGAATACGACTTAGAAGGTGTCTTGAATGGGCATCCGAGAATGGAGCAAAGATGGGTTGATTAATGAAGTGTTGTTAATCGGTTAAATTAGATGAAATGCTAAGTGTAAGAATATTTTAGGTGTCTACAAGATGCCCTAGTTAGACGCTTGGGTTAGACATGTGACACATTGTACGGAAAACCTAGTTGGATGCTTGGGTTGGATGGGTGACGCATTATATGGAAAACTTGGTTGGATGGCTGGGTTGGATGGCTGGGTTGGACAACTCAAGGGTTGGTCAACAAAGTGATGTACGGACGAGGTTGGATAACGTCCAACACACTCGGGTTGGACGACGCAGGGTTAGCTTCCTGTGTTGGTCAAGTCACAGGCTGAACGTATACGAAAAGGTTAGATGGTCGTCAAACCTCCCAGGTTCAATGGCCCATGGTGTAAAGGTGGCAACCATCAGGTTTGGTGTCTGCCATAAAATGTATGGCATGCAGGTTGGATGGCGTCCAACCCCCCAAGTTGGACGGTTGAGGTCAAGCAACACACAAGGTTAGACGAGCCATGTGGTCGAACAGTCTGGCTACTATATGGCGAGGTAGGATGGGTCACATAGTTGGATGGTTTACGATTCCCAAGAAAGGTGAATGTATGTGGGTGAATGAAACCTCAATAACCGGTATTAATGTGGTATGACGTCCATGTCTTCATCTGACAGAACTACCCTCGGGAAGTGAATTTGTATGGGTTCCCATACCTCTTTAATGAGGGTAGGTTAGAAAATTTCCTATATAATGAACTTCACCCCCTCATTTTTTGGAGGAGACATTCTGGGAGCTAGGGAAACTCTTGCAAAATTTTCCCTCAACTCCATTTGAGTTGTGAGCCTTCTCTTGAGCTTGTAATATAATAATGCCTTTGTGAATCATATGTAAATGGTTTGTGCATGTCTTGAAGTAATAAAAATTGTGTTTTGTGGTGTTTCTTCAACCCTAGCTCATTTTTATTGTGTTTTTTTTGCCTCTCCATTGTGTTATTGTATTATGTGCATATATTTCTCACTTACAGGGTTATGAGGTTGTGCTTCATGGAGATTTGATGGAGAGTGGGGATTTGGGTTAATGTCGTATTTGATCTAGCCTCTCCCAACTCCATATTCCTTCTCTTCCTCCCCCAGCAGAGTATCTCGCCCCTTTTCTTGGTGCTAGCACCACCCCCTTAGTGTAGGATTTCCCTTTTCATGCACTCTCTCTCCCTCCATGTCTCCCTTGGAATTTTTAGTTTAGGAATAGTTAGCTACATTTTCCCTTCTAAAAGTAGTTTAGCATTAGGATTAGGTAGAGGAAGTTGGCCTTCTCTGGAGGACCATCTCAAGTTCGCAAGTCCCACAACTTGAGAGATAGTCCCATGTTAGCAAATTACACCGAATGCCCCATTCCTAACTCGGTCATTTGGGGCGTGTTGTAAATTTGTGATAATAGGGGCTTTAATGTGTATTTCCTATTATTATATTGTGCCCCAAAAACTTCCCTTTTTATCTCTTCCCTTTCTCTATAAATGTAAAATGTTTTGGCATTGTAAAACAGGGGAAGATTATTTGATTGAGCAAGAGATTTTCATACTTTGTACTGAAAATCATTTTCTGGAATTGTGAAGAGAAGAACAAACTTATGTTTTTTATCTTTTTTATAAGGAATAAAAGAGACATGTTACAAACTTTGTGTTGAATTTTATCTCTTTGAATAATGTATTGTTCTTAATTTCAATATATTATATTTCCTTTAAATTCAAATTTATTGCTCTTAGATATGATTTCAATTTATTACTATTTCATCTCGTGTTAGTATCTTCAAATCTACGTTTGCCAAAGAAAAAGCATGCATTCACTCATTTTTCCTTTCTGTCTCTCCACTCAACCCTCTCCTAAAAACCTTTCTTCATTATGAATCTAGTCTTCATTCTATAAGAAACAAATGCATCCACCAAGATGAGATCACATTGTTAAAGTTATGTTAGTGTAAATCTTGTGAATACTCTTTAGTGTTTAATATAATAAAAAAGTTGCATACCCTTATTTTAGGAGGGACTTTGTCTCATGTATGTGATTAAACCTCATATTTTGTCTCTGATAAAATATCAAACCAACACGATATCACTATGTGTCCTTGTTTATTGCTCTTTGATACCTTTAAATTTACATGAAATCCTAGATGTCACACCTAAAACCTATAAAACAAACCCTAGCCAAACTACCACGCTATATTCATCATTCATCATTTATATCATCCCTCTGTCGAATCCTATATGATAGAGGAACTACATGTTCTTTTTGTTACATGTAGTGATGACCATACTGAATGGTACACTAAGATATACAATTTCCTTTACTGACAAGCTTTACCTAACATTATATCTCCACAAGAGGCACACCGTTTAGGTTATGATGCTACACTATATGTGATTATTGACGATTCTTTATTTAAACATCCTTTCAATGGTAATATCCTTTGGTACCAAGGAATCGATGATATTCCACTTGCTTTATCTTAGATACATGAAAATTTATGCAGTTGGCATTTTTGTGGCAAGGATATGTCCCAAAAGCTACTTCGGAAAGGTTACTATTGGCCTACTATGGAGAAATATTTCTTGAATAAGCTAAACAATGTGAAAAATAGACACCATAGTAACCTTCACCATATACCAGCTTATGATTTACACCATATTGTGTCCCCCATGTCCCTTCTCTTTGTGGGGGTTTGACCTCGTTGGAAAATTAAATCCTGAGTCGGTTGAAGGACACAAATTAATCATCACCTCTACTGAATATTTCACTAAATGGGTTAAATTTTTGCCTTTACATACTGCCACTGGTGAAGATATCTGCAGGTTTATCACTACGCATATTATTACATGGTTTATGATTCCTTCCGCGATGATAATAGAAAATGGATCCTCATTCAAAAATCGTGATGCCTAAAAATTGTGCTCAATTTAAAATCAAATAAATATTTTCCACACATTATTATCCTTGAGGTAATGGCCAAGCCGAAGCTACTAATAAAAAAATTATTAAGATTTTGTGTAAGATTGCTGATAAATGTGGTGATGATTGGCACAATTAGATGTTGTTTTCCCTTTGGGCTTACCGTAGAAGGGTGCATAACCCCACCAATACCACACCATTTTATCTTTATATGTCACATAAGTGGATAATTCATTAGAATTGGAGACACCATAATCATGTATTTCTTTAAAAAATTTCCTCCAAGATAATGAATATCGTGATAAAAAACTACATGAGGTAGAAATTATTGAGTATCACCACATACAGGCTTTAGAAAACCTCATGTGCTCACAAAGAATGTATTAAACACACTTAAAATACTAAGGTGAAATTTAGTGATTTAGTGCTTAAAGAGAATCAAAAGAATACTAATGCAAAACCTTCTAGCAAAGGTAGATTCCAACCTAATTGGCTTAGAACATATGTTGTTATAACAAAACTTGGAAATGATGTCTATCACCTCACAACCCTTATGGGAAAACTTGTCAATAATCCCCTTAAAATTATGCACCTTAAGAAATATTACACATATTTACATCACTCATTATACTTGGGGGGCATCTAAATTCCCCCTTGGTACCTGATGACAAACTCTTGTTCTAGGTTCAAACATGACTATTGAGGGTGCACTTACCTACATGAACCTCACTTTGCACACATAAACACTAGGGGAAAACCTCACTCCCCTTCCCTAGTCATATAATATCATATTATAACAATCCAAGAACATTAATATATTTCTAAACATAATAAAATATTATCTTAGATATTGGTTAGATGTATATTTGCTTGTTTATACTATTCCATGTTGCATTTTTCCTATCATGTTAACTCTATTCATAGTATGTTCTATAATTTTACATGTAGACATGTGGTATTCACATGGTAGTTTGAGGTGAATGAAAGCTATATATAGGTTATCACATGATGCATGATGTTTGAAACCGTTCTTTACTAGTCCCAACATGGCTCTTAGGGGCATCTACCTTCAACATTGTTCCACAATTAAGTGCTATCATTGCAATATTTAATTTTTTCATTTTAAGTTCATTCAGATATATACATTGTGACATACTATCCATTATTCTAACATGCTAATGGGTGCTTCATATGTAGCATTTTTCTTGTAGGAGTACTTCTAACCATGGTTATCTTCTTTGATTGTTTCTTATCTTCTATGATTGTGACTTGTTTTCCATTTTTTACGGGCTATGCCCTATGATTTCTTATTTTATTGTATGGCCTTGATGGCCTCAATTGTTTTATGACATCTTGAGTGGGTGTCACATGTTTTCCTCTTTATGTGTTATTGTAATGTTTGAATTGTTTCTACTACATTATGTTATGATTGTTTATCACTAACACTTCTTGCTAGCCTTATTTCCATTATTTTACATATGCCATGGTTGTTACCATGCACATACACTATTTCCATGTAGGAAATATTCTTTAGATGTGCACATCAGATTCAAGTCAATTTTTTGGGCTGCACTCACATTGATTTATCTCATGTACCCCAAATGGGGGGCAACCATTAGGTGAAAATATCACCCTCTCAGTAGTTCAGAATCCAGATATAAAATGGTATAGAATAGAATAAGGTAGAACAATAACTTTGGTTCAGAATCAAACATGGGCCAAAAACAACAAAGGGACAGAAGTAACTAGATTAGACAATAATGGTGGGTGTTAGTGTCCCGCTTAGGGAAATTTTTTCCTAGGAAAAAAAGTATTTGATAGGTGGAACAATTTCTCAGTGATAGTTTTGCATAAAATCTAGCAACAAGAATTCAACTCCTGTTTACTATCGAAATATGAATGAAAAAAATCAATAACATGTTCCACACTTTGGGAAAGGGAATTTAATTCTTTTGTTTTCTTGGTTTTTATATTTCCTAATAGTATTTAATAAAGAGTGACACCTAAGGAATATGTAGGGACAATGATACGTCTAGAATAAATTATCATCCATGACTTAGTTACTATTGGGTTGTTGACCATCTGTAGTGTCACTTATTCATGGGGAAGCATCATGGATGGAGGGAAAAGATAACTGCTCTCCGCAATGCTCTTCCTCTAGTAGAAGGATGCCTAAATTTTATGGTTATGAACACATTGTATTGGGGATTGATCATCCTTAACCCCCTCTAACCTTCTCTAAGGAAATAATACATAATAAAATTCTATCCTTTCTCTCTCAACATTCAGGTGTAGTCTATCCTTGATTTACTTATTTATATTACACATTTCTATTTTGATTTCTCTAAGTTAAAGTTCAATTTTATATACCATGAGCATTGACTACACTTTTCTTCTTTTGCAGGTCTATCCTTATCACGACAAAAGTCAAACACAAATGGAACAAGGAGCAATCTCAAGCACAAAGCACTCAGGCAAAGGAAATATTCAGTTACAAACATAGGTATCATTTCCACTACACACATAGATCACCCCTAGGGTCCTTATCCCCTCTTAGACTCTACAATACACATTCTACAATCTCCATGTAACACGCACAATCTCCATTTGACACGTTATCAGTTACGAACCTCTTTGGATCTCTAAAAAGTATAATCTTCCTATCTACTTTATGTTACCAAATATTCATTCACTAACATAAAGTGGGGGAAAATCTAGACAAATAATTATGCACTTAGTAATATTATATTACACCTATAATATTTCATTATATGCATGATTCCTAAGCATTTACAACGCTTGTTTTTTTTTACATTGACATTGTTATATCTTTCCATGTTTTTGTTATCTACTTTTCTAAAATTATCCCTTTACTTTTAGACATCACATAATGTGTTACCCTTCTCAATACTTCCTATTTTATCTTCGGAGCTCTCCGGACACTAGCGCCCATTAGGTACATGAGTACCCAAATGTTATTGTCCCCTTTGGACACTTCTGTCCCTTTGCCTTGTTTTTCTATGTTGAAAATGCTACATCGATTGCTATCTTTTCTTAAAATTCTATTTATCATTTTGGGTCATATTTTAGGCTTGTTAATGAAAAAATCAAAGCAAATGATTAATATATACATGACTTACTAATTATTCTAAGGGGCACGAGGATAAATACCCAATTGGGCTATTACTTTCTATACACTACTTAAGAAAAATGAACACTTGAAGACTACATTTGGGTTACATTATTTACTGCATATGAAGGACAAATTCTGAATTCCATCATACACATGATCTTGGGGGAAAAGTAGTTGTAGCCCGTTATCTTGGTGCTGTTAGGAAATATTTATATAGTGCTTCACATATTTATGTGTGTGAATAATAATTACATGTGTAATTATTATTATTGAGAGATTATTGTTAGAGATGTTATAATATATTGTTTCAACAATATGTTATTATTGTTATGTGTGGGTTACGTGAGTTATTCTCACTCCACATAATTAGGCTTGGTTGAGATTTTGTAGTTGAGTTAGTTTCCTAAATTCTAGGGAAACTCCAGCCTATATATTAGGCTATTGTATTGTGTGAAACATATTGAGAATATATTATTCTTTTGCTGTGTAAATCTGCTTGCTCTCCAAGATTTGGTATCAGAGCCTGGTATTCACGGTTTTTTTTAAGCAGTCACATCTAGATGGAGTAATAGTGTGTGTGGGGGGTTATTCTCTTATAAAGCCCCGTTGATGGTGTTATTTTGTGATAGATAATTGAGAACGTGTTTCCTTCTTCTTGGTTAAAATTGAATGTATATAGATTGATATTCTATATGTGTTGTCATTTCCCCTTGGCGTCCAGAAAAGTAAAACTATGCCAAGTTATTTCTCTATTACCAGTGCTGTAGAATCCATCTCCTCTGTTGAGTTATGATCACAAAGGAAACTTGAATAATCATTTCTTTCTGCTACATCTCAGGCATTGTGAACTTCCCATGCCAATCAGACATATAGATTGAGATTTGTGCGGATTTTATCAAGGTGATTCATTTCTATACTGTTACAGATCTGAGGACTATTATTACCATCTACGTCCAGTTGTTTCAATGCCATTCTTGAAAACGGTTGCATAATATAATTTATTAGAAGCCACGATCTGTGGAGCCACAAAAACAATCATTATTGTATGATCCATACCTATTCAGCATAATTTATATTTGTATCTCTATACAACTATGTGCATATAGCTATCGAGTCGGGAGACAAAAGGCTGTGGTGTGTGGAACTCAAGCACTCAACGCAGATTCTGAGTACTTTTTCGACGTCGTGGATCTGGACCCATCATGTATTGATTTGGCAGGCTCTTTTTTATTCCTATTACACTATGCCCTGTACAACTTCTTCTTCACATTCTACTCCGTAAAATCTGACAGCTTTTCCTGCGGGTTTTGAATTTTTATTGAATCAAAATCTCTGTGTAGTCCGCTCTTAACATCTCCAACGCACAAATCCAGTCTGCCAAGAACAGAGCATCACGTGCACCGGGTCTTTTAGATGCACGTTGTGCACCTTGAAGAAGAATCTGATAGAGGTTGAAAGCACATATACTAATAGACCTGCACCCACCTCGCCATCAGATCTATGGTGCCTTTTAAAAAGAATTGGCTATGTTTTTTAATTAGATCCGCATTCACATGATAAATGTTGCTAAAATTTGTGCCAAGTTTGTTTTATGTGAGCTTGCATTAGACACTGCATTGGTCTTTTGATGATTATTAGAGATTGGAAAATCTATCTCGCGGCGACTAAATATCTAGAGAAGAGTGGCAGTGTTAGCAGTGGCGCAAGGAGGAACAATCAAGATTGGTGTTGCAAATCCAAATCTCATGCATCCCACTGGTTTGAGTCATTCAACGTCCTTTCAAAAAGTTGTCTTTATTTATTATATAGTTGTTTTCATTTAAAAAGTAATCTCAGTTTATTACTTTTTAAATTTTTAGTCCAGTTGTCATATTGTCTTCTGGGTGCATTTTCAGTTGTATCCAACACCTATCTCACAATGGTCAAGAAAAGAAGAAAACAATGTATTCTCATGGAACCAATTACCATGGAGAGAGACATAAAAAATATACAAGATCAAGAAAATTCAGCTATGCTAAATTTAGAAGAAGGATATGAAGGTGACAGTGAATTTGAACCACCTAGATCTCTAAAAAGAAAAAGGTTGACATCTACAGAATACAAAGACCATCTTTTACAAAAAATGAGAAGTTCAGAAAAGAAGTCTAAGCACATTTCTCTGACCTAAGCGGTATGTATAATCGGAGGCAGGAGGCATCAGAGGTTGGAGGTCATTCAGCGACCTCTCGTTAGTTGCCAACGACGAGGCCGCATATCAGCTTTAGTGACATGTGTGTGTGCAGTTTGATTTTAGTGCTTCCAGTGTGGTGTGCCTCAGTTTGTAGTGATCTTGTTTTTAATAAGTGGAAATTTCACATTGAGGGGGGGAACATGATTCCAATGTTCCATTTCCAGTATGTCAGCTTTTTCTATGTATGTATGAGCAGCAGATGTCAGCAGAATTTCCTATGTTATTCCCTACATTGAAATGTGATGAGGGCCGATGATAGTACTTGGCACATCATGATGTGGTTGTAGGTAAACCACTTGAAAACCTTCATTTGTGGTTTGTGGTAAACCAATAGCAAAACCACCATTCTTGGTTGTTGGTAATCCATTTGCAAAACCATCACTTTGTGGTTTGTGGTAAACTAATTGCAAAACCACCATTCTCGGTTTGTGGTCAACCGTTTGCAAAACCATCCTTGAGGTTTGTGATCATCCTGTGAAAATCACCAGATCATGAGCAGGTGTAAGTACAAAGGCAGGTTTTCCCCATGTTCGCACTAAGGGGGGGAATGTTAGGAAAATTTATATAGTGCTTCACATATTTATGTGTGTGAATAATAATTACATGTGTAATTATTATTATTGAGAGATTATTGTTAGAGATGTTATAATATATTGTTTCAACAATATATTATTATTGTTATGTGTGGGTTAAGTGAGTTATTCTCACCCCACATAATTAGGCTTGGTTGAGATTTTGTAGTTGAGTTAGTTTCCTAAATTCTAGGGAAACTCCAGCCTATATATTAGGCTATTGTATTGTGTGAAACATATTGAGAATATATTATTCTTTTGTTGTGTAAATCTGCTTGCTTTCCAAGAGGTGCGACTGAAGCGCTTCAAGGGACATGATTCTATCGCATGCACATACACCACACAAGAACTATATTGAGTCTGAAATGTAGTGTAATGCTCAATGACAATCACATTGGGGTAACCACCAAGGTCAGTCCGACTCAAGCATATACATATTTTATTCCATCTAATATGTATCTGAGCCTTGTGTAGGTAGTTAGGGTCTATTTTATAGGTACACGTGCAATAGTAAAAACCCAACAACAAATTCAAAGTGACATGAAGCGAAGTGAAGGAGACATGATCAGACCCTGAAGGAGCTAGATCCAGACTCATTTGCCATGACACTAGTGCCCGATGCAGTTTTGTCCCCTTTTGGGCAGTTTTTTTAGCATACATGTAGATCATTGTCTTCCAAATGAAGAATGTACATTTTAGATTGAACCTATTCCATCATATTCTGAGCCCAAATCCTATATAGTCAATGAGTTATCCACTAATTCACTCTCATCCTCTTGTTGATTAAACTTACTTGTTATTACATGTTATCTTGTATATTTATGATATTATTTGATTGATCTTAGTCCTTTGATTAAGATTTAATTTCAGTTAAATCACAAACAATTTTTCTTTTCTATTTCTATTTCTACTTTAAAGAAAGATTTTTAAGTCAATATGCTTTTACAAACCATTTAGCTTGAAATTCATAGCAGAATAGAAGACATGCTATTTTTTATGATAAAATTCTCAAATTTGAGTGTGATTTACTCTGCCTGATACCAAATTTTGCATGCATTATAATGATTAAATGTTGTCCATTATTTACCCATTTACTCTATCAAAATGACACTATTCATCTTTGAAATGCAGACCAATCATTAAATACACAAAAATAACACTATATAACTCTCCAATCCATAGCAAAGAGGGAGGGCGTGTGATTATCAAACTACAACTTCAAACTTTGAGCTCCATTTGGTGTGCTTAAATGAAATTTTCAACATTTAATTATTGTGAAATTGACCAAAATTGTTATGAGACAAATTGTTGTGACATGCAAATCGGTTCCATCATTTTAGAAAAGGACAATTTTCTTCTACATATTATTAGTTCATTATTTGAAGCAATATGTAGGCACAAGATTTCACTATAAAAAGGCGAACCATGTTAGACTTGCAATGAAAAAAGAGAATAAGGTTTTATTCTTAGTTTCTAAAAAAATCCAAAATGTTTTAAGATCTAGACATCGTTGTTAACTTCATAAAATCATATATATAGTTTCTAATGTGCATCGTTACTTTCATATACTGATGGCGTATTAGTCAAATCCCTATTCCAAGATATTAAATGGAGGTGTCATGACATTGAACTACTTCTAAGAAAGTTGTGCATATCTAAGATAATAAGTTGGAAGAGTTAGAGAAAATGAAAAAGAAAAAGGCGATCATTATTTAGTTCAACCTTCATCATTTTGTATGGTCCTTTTTGTCTAGAGTAATTGTATTATATTGTGTTTATGTTGGGACTATCATTTGGGTTTAAATTATAAGGCAAGGTTACGTATGCAACTCTAAATATGCTTGTGTGTCTTGTCTTATTTATGGTTAGATATTTTTTATATTACTTCACATTGCTTTTTAGGAGAGTTACTTTACTACTGGAATTGCCCTTTAAAATTAATTAAAAAATAAAGAGAGTTACATAGCAAGGGATGACCAGAAAACTCATGGTCCCACAAAATGCCATAAAGGTAACATAGAACGCCCAAAGGGCACAACAAAAAATGAACAGAAAAGGAAATGCCAAAAAGGCAGAACTAAAAAGACCCGGACCTAGGAGGAGTCATAGAGCCAAAATGAAATGGAGAAGCCGATGTCATCACTGACCGAGTAACAAAAGGCTCAAAACGCCCTTTCTTCTCCTTAAACCTCATGACAATTGTCCAATTCTCAGGTTGAGAAGGCAAAGTTAATGGAGAACAAGAAGAGGAAGGTCCTGCTTTGGGTTGAAGTCAGAAGATACATACACATGAGATCTTTTAACACAACCGCCAAAAGGGGGAATCTCATCACTCATGGTCTCTGAACTTCCAAGGAGAGAATTCTCTTCAGTATCCATGCACTGTAAATGGTTGGGAATCTTTAGGCCATGAAGTATTCGACTATTTTATTTTTTTGAATCTTATTGAGCAAGCAAGCTTCTTGTAGGTGGCCAGTTTAATGACATAATCTGCACCAGAAGGTTGTATTCTCATAATCAATAACATGTATCCATTTGAAACCATCATGAAGTAACTCCAACTTATTTGAAACCTGTATTCTCTCACACCTACATCTCCTTCACTGGCCATGGTGGTTCTTCAGGATCTGGAGGCTTTCTATGTCAAAGGTAGACCATTCTATTTTTTCCCTAAAAGCTTATGTTATTATTTGTAAATTTTTGCCTTAGTTAGAAGATCTGTTAGGAGAGTTACTTTTTATTGTGCTTATGTCTGCAAACTTATAAAGTCTAGTAATCTCACTTTTACATACAAAACAAGAGGGTTTGTCATAGGACCATCCAATTGGTTGTGGAAGATCTAAAATAGGATTAGAACCTTTAACGACAATAGTTTTTCTAAAATTTTATATGCACTTGTTCCATCCCTACATCCCCTAGTTGTACAATGTTGTTGAATCCCCCAATATCTTCCTATACAATCGCATCATTTCTAAGCTATTGGGCCCTATTAATTTTTTCTAAATTTCCCATCAAATCCACTTGCTTTTTCATACAAAAAGATGCATTGCCATGGTCATGTACCACATGTATTCTGGTGCACCTTGATTATTGTTGAAAATACTTGATGTCTTGTTGATATTTACCGATGATTAAACCAACTCTAGCCATAAGCACATCCATTTTCCTAGCCTCTTTATAGTGGGTGTAAGGATTTTACAGGGGAATGGGTGGATGAATATTCAAACCATTGATGTCTGCTTCTTTATTCTGTCTGAAATTTTATATGCACTTGTTTCATCCCTACCTCCCCTAGTTGTACAATTTTGTTAAATCCCCTTGCATCTTCTTATACAATTGCATCATTTCTAAGCTATTGTGCCCTATTAGGGTTTTTCTAAATTTCCCACCAAATCCACTTGTTTTTTCATACAAAATAGATGTGCACTGCCATGGTCATGTACCACATGTATTCTGGTGCACCTAGATTGTTTTTGAAAACATTTGATGTCCTGTTGATCTTTACCGATGATTAACCCAACTCTAGCCACAACCACATCCATTTTCCTAGCCTCTTTAGAGCGGGTGTGAGGGTTTTACATGGGAATGGGTGGATGAATATTCAAACCATTGATGTCTACTTCTTAATCAACAACATTAGATTTTTAAACTAGTGTCCTTAACTCCCGTTATACATGATTGATCCTTCCTCGGGGTATCACAAGTGTATTCTCTTCACAAAAGTCATTCAATTATAATAGAGCCCATTTTTCTCTCTCCATAACAATAAGTAAGCAAAGACATTGATAGTAAACATCACATACTACAAAGAAAGGGACTCCATAGAATTTAAGATGTGTAGAAACATAGGGAGGGAGGTAGAGGATATAGTCTAGTTGCAAGGGTGCTGATGCAACAACATCCTCCTCTTGCTAGACTCTCCACCGTACTCCTTTGGGTGGCCAAGCTGCTATATTATTTGTAGTAATTTCCCGATCCGCAACATCCCATGGATCTATTTAAGTTCCTCTAGTTGTGAATATATTTTATGTGGATGTGGATATTTAGACTTATCTTTCACGTCTAGTGATTCACAACCAAGCAAGGCTTAACCTAGAAGTTTTATTCATTATCAAGCACGCTAAACTATATGCATCTACTGAACTTGCCTTCTCTTAATTTTGTGTAGCTTTGTTGAATCATTCCTTCCTCATGGATCTTCATACACATAAACAAATACATGACGACACTATCCATAGAGTTTCATGTCACCTTTCACATCACAATACATTTTTACGCTGAAGGCATTCCCCCCTATAGAAAAGGCCTTTCAGGTCATTCATACCACTAGCCTAAATTTCATGGCCATTTGAACGTTTTTTCGCACTATTAAATTTGACGGCCGTTTTGACGGGCATTTTGTTTTTAGCAGTTTTGCTTTTTTCTTTTTCTTTTTTAGTTTTGCATGCTCAATACATCATATATTTCCTTTGTTTTCTCTAGATTTTATTGTTCTTTTTATACATAATAGAAGATTAATTTACAAATTAATTTCACTTTGTGATCTCGAAATTGGGAGGTTCAAAATTTTGTGCGAGGGTTTTGGTTTTTCACACATTGCCTCACCTGGAGTGAGCTATGCATAACCCTGCTAGGAAATATTTCCACAACCTAAGTACTAGTGATCTATCATAAGGGAAAGCAGGGAGAACCCTCCAGTGCAGGAACAACAAACAGTGAGAATTATCGCTTCTTGTTAAATTATATCAGCTCAATTGGAGAGAAAAAACATGAACAAATAAAATACTTACTGGTCTAGGACCAATGGAGTCTGTCCACCATGAGTACCAATTCAACGTCATAAATGTTAGTTAGGGTTGTTACAATATCCAATGAGCTACAAATTTAGGTGGTGGATTTTGAGGAAAGGATTCATGACACTAAATTGGGAAAACCCAATTATTCCTTGTATGTGCAAACTTCAAAGGATAACTGAGCTGAAATTTTTATCCACACTTTGTCACCAACTCGGGAAATAGAATGTTGTGGAAACATCTAGAGATATTACGATGGTGCAAAAATAAACTTTTACCACCCAGTAATAAAAGGGTATCATCCCACTCTCCATGGTATTCATCGAAGAATCTACTCAAATTTGAAAGATGAAAAAAAATTGTAATTTATGTTTGTGTTATTGTTACGCCCAATAGGTGTTAATAAATTATTATTATTTTGGTTAGTCGATCAAAGGGCCATTTCTTAGTGCAAAGTAAGGCCAACTGGAAGATTTTTCTTACAATCCCAAGATCCCTACAGGTTGTTGCAACTTTAGTATCAACAATTTTCATGACTATGTTGTTGTTTGCTTTTGATAGTATATGTATTCACATGTCCATGCCAAAGACAACTCCATCCAGATTCCATTGTTCAAAGATCTAGGGAAGAAGGGTTAAGATTCTAATTCATTTGAAACAGTATGTTTAGTGAAAGCCTCCGAAACACAAATTTAATGAACCAAAACAGATTCAAACAATTGTCGATTGTTGGAGGAAGGATGTTGATTTCAATTGCATTGCGTCCACAATTCAGTCTACACAAATTCATGAGATGATTCCAGAGTATAGGCCAAACTACACACCTTGGCTAAGACCTATACAACTGAACGTTCTATTTAAGAACCTAGTGGCTATTTAGCATAGTCAGACTACTATTACTATGCATGAGGGCATTGACTTCTACCCTACTATTAGTCATAAGTAAGATTTTAATATTCTTTTGAATTGGTTTCGTAGAGAAAATTTCTAGTGGTCTGACCATATACATCTTTGTTGGTAGTATGATAACTAGGAAACCAAGAAAAGTTTTTAATGATAGGAATTTCGCTAGACAAATTGTTGTAGGAGAGGTTTCTGTAAAAGAAATAGATCCATTTATAGTATCATGTGAGAATTAAATTTGTAAATCATATCTTTCAAAACTTCACAAAAAACGGATGGAAAAAGGAATCATCGCAATGTAGCAAGGCTAAAATAGTTGGCTGATTGCAATGGAATTTCCCCTGATAAATTGTTATTTTTTAGCGTAAAGATTCTTTTGGGTCTGCTAATTCTTTTTAATATCCAATTCAGAATTCGACAAGTATGAGTCTAAACAAACTATACAAGGAATGTCTACATATGTATCATGAATAGAATTCCCTTATTAATATGTTTAAAAACACAAAAGTATTAATAAGAATGCTCAAAATAAAATACTATAAAGCTAAAACAAATTCTAAAATAAAATCATAATTTTTCTTAGGCGAATAGGGTACTAAGTGAAAAGAACAACATTCACAAATAAACCTAGGCTTTAAAGAATAATCAAATGTTAATGACAAAATGAATAGAATAATAATGAACTACAAGTTGGTCTAAACTACAATCAAGATTAAGTTAATTAAACGATAACATTCCATTAACCCCAAAAATCAGTATAAAGAACAAAATCCAGTGCTAAACCCTATGCATTTCTGTGGAAATCAGAGCACCATTAACAAAAGCACCATTGAGAATATCAAAATAATACAAATAAAATTGAAACATAACACTTATTCAAAATAGTGAAGTTCATTATCTATTTTCATTAAAGCAAGAGGCATTCATTAAAACGAACAACAATCAAAAGAGGGAAAAAAATGAACTAGCAAATGCATATCTATGGTACTATAGGAACAATCACCGACATTGTCTACGAGACATCAATGCCACCACTAGCGTTACCTTTATTTGTTGTTGTCAAAGTTGATAGATACAATGACCCATGTTAGGATCCCTCCACCCATTACATATTCCCATACCCCCTATTTCGAGAGGGAATCGAAGACAAATGTTGATTAAAATGGCATGGGGATTAACTATCCACAAGTCCCAAGGACTATCTTTTCATAGAGCAATTGTTGACACTGGAACCACTGAAAGGCAAGATCTAACATTCACAAATTTCTCCAAAGTTCCCTCACTTGTAATTTTGTGCATTTCACCTCCTTTTTCATTCGAAAGGTACTCAAAAATGGTGTGTGTACCAACACTTGGAGTAAGAAGAAAGGAGGAATCAAGACTACTATCCCTCGACCAAAACAACCCGTTGTTAATACTACCCTCTACTTTGATAGCACCTCCACTACTACTTTACTCAACACTTCTTGTATCCAAAGCGGCATTGCCATTCAAGGGGTATCAAATGTATTCATGTTTAGTGCAGATAAAATTGGCCACAAAAGGCTACCATTCATGATATAAATTCTACAAATGTACAAAGGTCTTCATGTATACATGTTTAGTTCAGAGATTCGTGATATAAGATTTGTAACTGTATATGCATGAATTTGTAACAAATTTAAATGTACACAGAACATTTCAATGTAATGTTTCATTTATATTCCTACACTACCACTATCAATCACACCCTTTATCAACATGCTATCGACTGTAAAAAAAAAGGTTTTTTCAACAAAAAACCAACCAAACAACCGATGCAACACTAACACAATTTCCTCGAAATAATTACAAACCACATCAACTACAAAAGTAATTAACTATCCAAAACAATATCAAATGTATTCATGTTTAGTACGAAAAAATGTGGCCATAAAACGCCACCACTCATGATATAAAATATGCACATGTACGGAAGTCTTCATGTATTCATGTTTAGTTCAAATAAACTACTCCGCCAAACAAAACCAGTCATGATATAATATTTGCAAATGTTTATGTACGAATTTGTAACAACTTTGAAATGTAGAGATAGAACCTTTAAGTGAAGTGGCTCATATATATTTTTACACCCGCAAAATCAATCACAACCCTTATCAACATCGACTATAAAAGTGATCATGCCCAAGGTGTTCCAAGTTATATATAGGGCCAACCTCTTGACTCTAACATGGAAAAGACATGTCGTATCAACGCAAAATCGGATGGTTCAAAAATTTTAAGAAACATATCAGACGGTTTAGGCCTCGGATCTTTGACGCATGTTAGAGAAATATTATTTTAATGTTTCTATGTCAATCATCTGCAACTGAAAATCCGTCAGCCTTCAGAATAGCACCAAACGGTGTCTCTAGTTACAGCCGCCCCTACAGGATTATATCCACGTCCTTCAACCAAAATTTATGCTACCCAAATTAGTGGATAAGACAATGGAGTAATCGCGGTTCAGTAATATACCCGCGTGGTGTGTAAATCTGGAGAGAGCTCGATGACCATATATCCTTGAGCTTTAATTTCTTGTTGGAGACGCTCGATTCCAAGCCATCCTCGATTTCATTTAATTTTTAAACAAAATATACACTTGAATCCCTTTTAACATCAATCTATATATATAAGCTCCCTTTATCTCACCACATATTTGATCAAGAATTTTATTAGGTATTGTTTGTTATATGTTCAATGTTTTATAATAATTAATTTGAGTTATATAATATTAGATCTAGCGAAAATTGAATTAAGTGTGGATTAATTCCTTAACTTAAATATTATTAACTAAGGGATAGAACAAATTTTATATTTAGATTTATTTATTATTCATTAACACTAGAAATCGCATGTGTTCAATGCAATGTGAACACCGAACGGTATATGTTATTTGATTTAGAGGTATAGTTATTACTTTTGTAGTTGATGTTGGTAAGGGGTGTGATTGATTTTGTAAGTGTAGAAATATAGATGAGCCACTTAATTTTAAGGTTGTTTCTACATTTCAAACTTGTTATAATTTTGTACATGAATACATTTGATACCGTTTTCGATAGTTAATTACTTTTATAGTTGATGTTGTATGTATTTAATTTGGGTTAATTGGGTTAGTATTGTGTCGGTTGTTCGGTTGGTGTTTTGTTGAAAAAACCTTTATTGTACAGTTGATAAT
The DNA here is from genome assembly GCA_019776745.2 of Taxus chinensis. NCBI lineage: Eukaryota > Viridiplantae > Streptophyta > Pinopsida > Cupressales > Taxaceae > Taxus > Taxus chinensis. The sequence continues at coordinate 883,936,465 of CM034150.1, forward strand.
GTGTGTGATTGATAGTGGTAGTGTAGGAATATAAATGAAACATTACATTGAAAGGTTGTATGTCGTACATTTAATTTTGTTACAGATTCATACATTTAAAGTTGCAAATCATATTTGACAACATCAAATACATGAATACCTCCGTACACATAATGAGACATGTATACATTTGCAGTATTTATATCATGAATGGTAGCCTTTTATGGGCAATTTTATTTTCAATAAACATGATTACATTTGATACCCCTTGAACGACATTACCGCTTTGGATACAAGAAGTGTTGAGTATAGTAGTAGTGGAGGTGCTATCAAAGTAGAGAGTAGTATTTATGACAAGTTGAGTGATAGTAGTCTTGCTTCCTCCTTTCTTCTTGCTACAAGTGTTGGTACGTGCGCCATATTTGAGTACCATTCAGAACGAAAAAGCAGGTGAAATGCGTAGATTTGCAAGCAAGGGAACTCTGGAGAAAGTTGTGAATGTCAGACCCTGCCTTTCAATGGTTCCAATGTCGATAGTTGCTCTATGCAAAGTAAGTCCCTGGGACTTGTGGATAGTTAATCCCCAGGCCATTTTAATCGGCAGCTGTCTTCGATTCCCTCTTGAAATAAGGGGTATGAGAATATGTAAAGGGTTGGGGGCATCCCAACATGGGCCATTGTATATATCAAATTTGACAACAACAAATAAAGGTAATGTTGGTGGTTGCATTGATGTGTCGTAGACAATGTCAGTGATTGTTCCTGTAGCACCATTTACGAGGCCTACGTCAACCCATAAATTTTCAATAAGTGTAATTTTTTGTTGTTTGCACAACATAACTTTGTGTTCCAACTGATCATCATCAGGATTTCCCGGTCCAGCCCACATATTACTTTTAACAATGGATTGGGCGATTGGAACGTTCAATGCCTTCAACATCTGAAGGTTGTGGGAATCCACTAGATCATTTTTTGCAAACAAATGTGGTGCGTCCTTAAAAATGTTGAGCTCTTGACTGAGTTAGGTTTGTGTCTGTGTGAGACATTAAGAGTTCCCAGTCCTCAATAAGAGGGGTTGAATCTCCCATGTGGAGCAATAAATTCTGGAATGAAACTTGTGCATTGGTTGTTCCTTGTTGCCGAAATATTGTTTGCAATGTAATGAAAGAATTGAATCCTTTCCAAAGGCTGGCTCCGTAGGAATTACTTGCATAAAGAGGATTGTCCAAAATGGGTGGTAATTGGCCAAGGTCGTCGAGGAGGATGACTGATATGTTCCCAAATTCAGATGTTCTTGAGTGTGGGAAAGCTTTACGTAGCCTACTGTCAATTTTTCTGAGTAACTTTGGGCTGATGAAACTCATTTCATCAATAAGAACATATTATATATGTTTCAGCGACTCTTGAAAAGATGATAATGCACTTCCTTTCAAGGGGTTTCAGTTCTTTGATTGGAATACGCAGGGCTGCGTGGATTGTGGAAGCAGAGATGTTAAATGCTGAAACACCGGTAAGGGTGAGCACAAGCAGAGGTGAGGGAGATGTGGTTGATGATGTGAATGAATTTCATATTTTCTTTATCAGAAATGATTTTCCTGTGCCAACCGTTCCTTGGATTATCAATCTTAGTGGAGGTAGAAGTGTTTTGTTTGTTGAATGGTGTAGTATAGTATCAAAAGCTAGTTGTTGTTTTGAAGACAAAGGAAGTGTGGGAGATGGTGATGGGGCCTGCATGTTGTTAATTATGTCTATCTTTTCTCTCTCGATGAATGATGAACCAATTATCTACGAATCTGGCGGAATGTCATGTATGCTCCAATTATTGTGTATGTCAAAATCTCGTTTCCTCAACATTTCAAGGCTGTCAAGACCCATCTTGTTTCTCAGATGAAGTTGTGCGAAGACTGAATACTACGATGGTTCATGTTAAATACTGCATTCGGCCTCAAAGTCAGAACTAATATATGTAGCATTCCCTGTGTCTGCGGTAGTGCGTAAAACATGCCACGGTCATATAGTTGTGCTTGAACATGTCCCAATTGTCATTGATGTCATGTGGGGTTGAGCCAAATTCAGTGGAAATATTTTTGAAAGGCTTCTATAAAAGGAGTTTTGACCAACATAAAAGGTCATATGACTTTGAATCCTAAGCTGGGACATCCTCAAATCTCGGGTGGACCCGGGTAATTGCTAGAGTCAGTCGCATTTTCCATTTATCGCCTTTATGGTTCTTGTCGTGGCTCTAATCTTGAGCAACCTAAATAAGTGGTAGGTGTTCCTTGTTTGTAGAATGAACTTTATATGCATCCAAGAAAGTGGTTGTTTGTTGTGTATCAACGTCACTTTCAATGACACATCTTGGAATTTTTTTGCCAACATTTAATGATACAAATGAATGGCTACACATAACAAGTGGCAATTTTTGCAGCATGTGGCATGTTTCTTGTGTGCTTATGACATGTTCAACAACACTTTCTGTGAGCATTTTTCAGATCGCAATATGTGCTGGAGAATATGCGTCAGCATCTCTTGAAAATATGGATAGCATTTGGTGATACATTTATGAACGTTGTTCCACTTTTGAAGCGTATTTTGTAATATACTTAAGAAATGCATGGCGGGAAAGTACCGGTTGGAAATTGAAATTTTCTCTCCATATGTATATCATAGTTTGATTGTGGATGTTCAGTCTGTCATTATTTTTGGAAGGGAGGTACTTAATTTTCCCATCACTTTCAATGAGTAAGGATGACGTAGGTTGCGTGGCCTAGGGGGCATTGTACCTGCACTGCAGCTGTGATTGCTTTCTACACAAGCATGTCTGCTCTGAACATTTAGTGTGGTGCTAAACACGATTAAGCAGTTCTTCAAGGTCTACATGTGGGGAGGAGGATAGAATTTGTGTTGTATTTAGCAAGCAAGGGTCATCTAGGAGTGACCTGCGAACAAAATCCAAGTAGTTGCAAGCTGGGTGGGGGTTCCAGGCAGACACAAACTTATCAAAGTATTGTTTTGTCGCCTCAATAACTGTTGTATCCTCCCAGTCCATTTCGTCAACTTTAGGCACATTTTAGAGCCATAATAAACTGTGGACATGTGTGGAGCCTGTATGTTTCCATTCATACCTGTGAGATGAGGGAACATAAATATTAGCTATGTAGTTTGGAAAAAACTTTTAAATAAGTAGATTTTATTACCTGTACCAAAAGTCTACTGCTCCAAGTTCCTTCTGCAATATTTCTTCACAAAATATTATGAATATGTGATGTAGGTATGTTGATACTTGATGAGGGTTAGAGACAATGTTAAGTGTTCTCCAACACTATACGGCTCGAGGATCAGCTGGGCATTCACCATACATAATATTGTGGAGATCTGGCCATTTAGTGTCTGCAAAACTTAGAGTGAAGAATAAGGTTGGTGTCCCCAATTGTTCCACCATATCTAAAATCTCACTTATGTTTTTTACCCAGAATAAACGTGTCCCTTGAAGGCTCGATTCAAAGCACATTAAGTTGTCCGGGAGGTTGTCTTTGGGGCATTCCAGTAGTTGTCTTCGTAGATCTCTAATTGTCAGAGGGATTCGAGATCGAGATTGTGTTTCATAAAAATTGTTGTTGTGGACTGGCTCTTGTGTCGCATTATGAGGTTTAGAAGGAAGTAAAAAATCTTGGGTGGGAACTGAAGCACCCATCATTGTAACGCATCAAATGAAGAGTGTATTCATGCATTGGAACTTTTTTATGTGGGGCTGTTGCCACATTGCTTTTCCTGTTGGAAGCAAAGTTGGGAAATTTATTGAGAACATGCCCCTCGTATTGTATTCATTTATTGGCGAGAGCCCAAGCTCTTGCCATGGCATGGTAAATGGAGTGTTACCATCGTGGTTGAGCAAGAACTATTCGATTTCCTCTTCTTTTGTTCCTGTATTGTGAGGTGTTGGCACGAAAGATGATGAGTGTTCATATGTTTCATCAGAGTCAGTGGGAACATCAATACCATGAGCTATAGAGGCACTTTGCATTTGGGTAAATTCCATTGTGGTTGTGTTAAGAGAGGAGGAAACATTTGATGACTTGGATGGTAGAGAGGAAAGGGCGTCATCGTCGATTAAGACATCTTTGTAATAGGGATCGTGGTGGATTTTATATTGCAAGGATGCTGAAACATGAGATCTACTGACGTAGAAATCATAATTTTTTAAATTAGATCCTTCCCTTTGTATGAGAACTATGTCCAAATCTCCAAGGCGGTGCGGTAGGTACTTTGCTATTGAAGTAATGTTTTGCGGGAAACTTATGGTGTGTCCTGAGTATTTGTATTTCCCGCCACGTACTTGGGCAACTTGCAGGAATGGATTAACTCATGCGATAAACATCTCCTCAATTTGGGTTAAAGACGTAAGAATGGTAGGCTGGTTTTCAGGGTCCATGTTGTTCCATGAAGAGAAACGGTGGCCATGTTTTTCAGATTTGCATCTGTTACAGGAGAGAAAGCCTTCAAAGGAAATTGTTTTAATTCCAGGGTAATTTTCCAAACAGATTGAGCAAGTTTGGATGTTTTCCAACAAATCTATTCTTTTGCGAAACTGACATTGGGCTTCAATAGTCAGTGATGAGGGTGGGAATATGGGAAATCTTTGTGTATGGGAAGGGGTGGGGTGTTATGTTTGAGTCGTTTGTGGATTGTAAGGTGGAAAGCAGTCAAAAGGAGAGGAAAAACTAGTTGTACATGTGTGAGGAACCGAAGAAAGGTCGGTACTTGAGTCAGTTTCATGTGGCGTCCTAGATATTTGGGGAAATGTGGCAGTAGTTAGCGAAGATGGGTTCGTATAGAAGGAATTGGTATGCTCGTGAAAATTTGTTTCCATGGAAGTTACTTGCGGTAATGTTGGTTGGAAATCCTTCAGTAGTTGTATTTGATGGCAAGATTGGAATGTCAGGGAATCATAGGTTGTTGGTCGATGTAAGTTGAAGGATATTAGAGATTTTCATTGTTCTATGCTCTAATTTATGAACATCATTTCTCAATAGTTATGTGAAGTTTATTTTTTGCATAGTTCTCTCTTCATTGGGCTTGTTTTGAAGGAGTCAACATGATTACGAAGTCACAGACTTATGGAGTACCACCTGTTGAAAAACAATCGTGCGGGTCAGCAAGGAACGATACATTGTTTGATGACATACAAATGCAAAAATAAGTCAAAATATAAAACTATATACAACTGTAATGCATGTGGAGTTCTAATGGGAAATACTCTTAAAATTTATTTACAAGGATGCATTTACGTAAAAGTACTTAAGGAAAAGATTATTAGTTATATGGAAAGATATAGTGCGTTCACATAGTATACAAGGATGTAAATACGTACATAACAAAAGTGCAAGTAATTTCCATTTATTTTCTTAAAAGTACTTACAATCCACATAGTAGTAGGAGACAATAACATGTCAGTGTATAAGGGAATACAACAGTTTTCTTTTGAAGCAGGGAAAAAAGTGAAACATAGATATGAAATAAGCAACATAGCAATGATAGTTAAAAGTATAGAATGGGATGGGTGAGGGTGTAAAGTTTGAAGGGACGGGTGGGTTAGAAATATTTGCGTAAAGGTTATGGAGGAGTTGCATTTTTTCCGCTTTCTTTGAAATGAGAATGACACATTTCAATATGTTGTTTCTGTAGTATGTCTCTTTTTTCAGTGAAAGTGTGAAGCAGTATTCATTGCCGATGACATTGCTTGTAATTTCACTAGTTGCATCTTCGTCTATAGACAATATATGGAGGTCGCTAGCTGCAACACCTATGATTGACTCAGTTGTCTCATCAAAAGTGGTAACTGATTGAAGTTCTCCTGTTGGGTCCTTTAGATCGATCCTGACTGCATATCTATAATCATAGTTCTGAACTTGTACGTTGTAACTCGAACTAGAACCATGAACCATTACCATTCTCTCTCACCTTTTTCCTGGATTCTTTGTCACCTTTTTGAAGAGGACATGCCTTGTAAAAAAATTTGTCCATGCTGATATTTGTGATTTCTGCAGTAACCATGGCCCATTCATTTCTCTCAGTGTTCCTCATATGTAGTACCTCCGAAATCGTTGTTACAGAGGTCAAGCTTTTTGGAGGGCCCATAAATTGGCTTGTGATAAAGGGCACCAGAAGGGAGTAGTCATCAGAATCTACCCAGCCATGAAGTGTATTGGTTTTTGAAATCAGAGGGTTGACGTAACATTTGATACTTGAAACAGTGTCAACTGAGGTCCCATTGAAACTGGAGATGTGGGCAGCTTTCAAGGCAAGGACCAGAAGAGGTGGTATAGAAAGCATGTCTTCAAGTTCTTTGCTTATCTCATCTAAGTGTTGTCCCCACAATGTGACACTTACACCGAATCCTGACATGTCCTTTAATTGTAGAGTTCTTCTCTTTGTTTCAAACTTGTCATGCCTACGAATTATTGAGCATGGTGACATCGCAAGAACAATGCCAATCAAATCAACTGTAGAACTTGAAACGCTTGCAGGTATATCCTTGATTTTGGTGAAGTGAAAGTGATGGGAAGGTATTGTATCCTCATTTTCTATGAGTGGAGTTATGGTTGGTTGAAAATCCAAAGCATTGTTCAAATGGTTGTAACATAGTTTTGCATCAGCAATTCTCGCAATCCTCCCATTGGAAATTGTATATAGCTTCCCATTTTCAATATACTCATAGAATGCTTCTGCGACCTCATTGAAACAGGTGATGTGGATCTCCCCTCCTTCTTGATCCACAAAATCAAACCCAAACATGAAGCCATCTCCCCTTGCATTGTGATATTCGCGAAGGTTTTTTTTTGCTAGGGCATGACCCTTTACAGACCACATGCACATAGATTTATTCAAACCACTTATTTTAGTGGGTGTTCTCGCAAAATATTTGTTAACCTGGTTTGCACTTACATCTGTTCGTGGAAACTAACTGTGTTCGAGAGCATTTTTTGGTAGTCGAGTTGGAGCACCAATTACCAAATGTGTTTCAACAACAACATCCATTTCAATGATAAGAACAATCCTGTAATGGAAAAGAAAATTGAGATAGAATTAGAACTGAGCAATGGATGGAAAAAAAAATAGAAAGAAATTATAATTAATATAGGGAGTTTATGTACATTGGTAATTGAGCAAGAGATGAAGCTTATAGTTCACTTTTGATCATTCTAACGCGGGATTTGTGTAAGCACACAATGGAGCCTTCTTGTATTGATTTTTTCGATTACACGACTTAAAAATTTGGAGGGTAGAAGTTATGTTTTAAAATGTATCCCATCTGAAAGGTCAACATGATGTTGGGCACCCGTGTTGAGAATGGACCTTAGGGAGGAAAAGTGCAGTATCTGAAATGTGGGGTCAACATTGGAACCACCCTCAATCAATTGAGAAATGCCTTCATGAGTCAAAGTTATTTCCATGGCAACTAAAAGATGCTTGAGATAGTGGGAGTTCTGCAAATATATGGTGGAAAATGTAAACTTGTAGGGCAGTCAAACATGAAATGAAGGATGTGTTTAGGAAAGCATGCATTTGTAAACAATGAGAACCTTTAAAGTTTGCTTCCTTATTCATTTATATTTTCTAAAAAGTGCAAACATGAAGTCTAACCCTTTAACAATTCAATATGCAAAAAAGTGATATAATGTACAAAGCTTTGGTTGAAAACAACAAACATTCACATGGTTGTTTTTTGGTATTTTAAAACTATATGTATTTGTGTGTAGATATAATGAGGAACACATTAAAAATGCGTTGTTGTTGGTTTACATAAAGAATCGAGTAATTGTATAAAGGAAAAATTGAGCACGTATGTTGTAAAGTTAGATTTTGTGTTCCATATGTTCTGTCATGCAATATATACATGCATTTATTTGAAATGAATTATAGTTTATTATGTTAAACAAATAGAATGGAAAATAATAACAACAATATGTACACTTGAAGTAAGAAAACTATAGGTATTTGTATGGAGATACAATGATAAAGAAATTTGAAATGCGTAGTTGTTGGATTACAAAAAACTGAACATGTATTTTAAAAAGTTTGATTGTCTATCCGATATATACTATCACAATACATACATGGAATTATTTGGAACGAGTTACAACTTGTATCAAAAAACTTATAAACAAACCACTACAGGCTATTTTTTAAAATCAAATTTCTTGCTTTTTACTTGTGTAATTTTCTTTGCACGTTTCTTATATTTTTGTCCAGTTGCAGATGCCTCGATTGGTATTCCCATTCTCCTTGATTTTTGGGGTGGTTCATATTTTAGTGCATCTTCGTTAGAATCATAAATCAAGAAGAAGCCTCGTGAATGATATCCAATTGTTCAGAATTTGGAGAGAAAATTTGGGGATGTTGGCATCAGGTGGAGGTGATCTCTGAGCATTTCGGTTATCACTATTTTAGGTGGTTTTGGTTGCATGCAATGTAAAACATTAACAACACATTGAAGATGCTTAAACTCTTCCTCCCTTCAAAAGCAAGGCGTAGTTAATGTCAAGCCTATTGTAGGGAGGGGAAATTTGTTTCTATTCTGCATCATATTAAACTGGAGAGGGAAAAGAAGTATGTTAGTCCAAGAAGATGTTCTTAGGTATGACGGGTAACTTAAAAATCCTTGTCGATGATCAGTCTAACATCCAACTTGGGATGATTCAAAATGGCCTCATTGGGGAGCGATCCCCTCAGCACATAATGAATCTTGACATTGATGAAGACACATGCCCCCACATGTCACTTCGGAAAAAGGATTGGAGCCAACTATAAATATAGATGAAACAATCAAAAGAAAATAACATGAAAGCACTCTACAATAATCTCTTAGTCCATAACATGTAATAAACAAAACAAATGAATAAATACTTCAATCAATATTGAAACCCACCTGAAGTTCGTTTAGATACATCACTCTCTTCTTTACCGCAGGAGAAACAGAATCACAAATATCCTGCAAAAAAGTGAAAGAAGAAGTTAATAAAACTAAATGTATGTGGTAATCAGCTGATCTCAAGAAACTCAAGGAAATAGAGATGTAGACCAAATTTAATAATGAGATGAACTTAAATATAAATTCTAAAGGAAGATGTTGTGAATATTCCCTCTGGCAAGTTAGGCTAATTATAAGTTGTGATAACATATACAAGCAAAAATCCAACACATGTACCTCTATAAAATTATGTCAGCAAAGTAAATTAAAAGTTGAGCCAAACAACATACATAAATAAGGAATCATATTAACAAAATAGCCTACCTGATAACCTTACCAATGAAATGGCTGTTGGAAAATAGGTTGAATGGCGATAAATTGGGCACAAAACAAAATTGGAATTGCGAAAAAATGAAAAATTTATTCCTCTTTTGGCTATCAATTGAGGAGATAAAAAGGAAGGATTCAATTTTTAAAAGTAAAGCATTTACATCAAATCAAAAACAAATTTCTCAACAATACATAAAATGTAACTTTATGGCTAAGAAAAATAGGGGAAAGTGAAAATGATAAGTACTTTTAAAACCATGAAATTGATTTGACATAAAAAATAGTAGATAATGTAAATAAAATACATAAAAATTGTTGATAAAATGATGACAGAAAAAAATAGATTAATTAAACCACTAAAACAACTATAGTAATTGCCCTCAAAACCAAATCCTAGAGAAAAAAGTTTTGAAGGTCTAAAAAATTAGCACCCTTTCCATGTGGAGAAAAAATAAACAATTAGTACAAATTCCTTGGAGAAAATTACCAGGAAATTGATTTGGAACCTCTTCTAAAGAATTGTGGGAAGAAAAGATCAAACATTAAGTTCAAATGTGATAAGCTTAAATGGTGGTAGCTCATCATGCCTTTCATAGCATAGCCTCAAGTCCAAATCTCCAGGGCATTTCATCAAGCTTTACAAATTCATGAAACCCAATATTTATAAACACATTACAAAAACGAAAACGCTTGCGATGGATATTGACTAAAAAATAGAGGATTTCAGACAATAATACACAAATTTTATACTTAGTGATGATGTGTTCCTGTCCTGTACTTACTTTTGGAAGCCACTGTGTAATTTAATAGTAATTTGATTACTAATTAGCTCAAGCCATGTACTTGGTTTGGATTCAATGTGGACAAGGGTACTCAGGCTCATATTAGGGAAGTGTCACTGCGCATGTGTTAGGATACAACCGTTACCGTAGCCACAGGAAAAATCCCCCTACTATTGACCTCAACTGTTAAAGGGTGAACACTCGAGTGAGGCCATTGCTTATGGAGGGATGTCAAAGAAAAGATCATGGACTTTGGGAGATTGAAATCATTAACCAATATAGTTGTTGTAATTAAAACAAAAACAAGCTTTAGGAACTCACTAAACCCAATATGCGTGATTGTGATTGAAATCCAAAAATATAAAATAAATTAAATAAAAGAAAAGATCATATGTATATGAGCCAAAATTTCATACAAAACAACACGATTACGTTCCTGAAAATGTTACACTCAATTTGGAACAACAAATAGATTGTAGGAAGCTGCTAACTTTCTAAAAGAGAAAATGGTATTTACTCCTGACCAACACATAAATTAACTCAAGGATGCCAAAGGAGAGGAAATTTGCAATGCATACATCAATGGCATTCTAAGAATGGAGAAGGTAGTCTGCAAAATCTGGTGAAGAAAGATGGATTGATTCCAGATCCTGCTACATGCTAGGCATTGTTAGAAGGGTAAAATACAATGCAACAATGGTGTTGCATTTAGTTATGAGTAATTCTTTGTAAACCAAAACCCAAATCAAGTCTAAACGCATAAGATGCTCTTGAGAGTTGATTCTCTTTATATTTAAATTTCATAATGTGCATTTGTTATAGTTAAAATTTTATTCATTGACATTGATTCTTGTGTTTTCATAACATGTTTACAGCCAACAGAAATAATGCTACAAATTTGTGAAGAAAGTGGGACAGACATTGCACAGGCTGTAAGGAACTCAAAAATGAAACAAAGAAGGGAGACTTCTCAATTTTTCATGGCATCCAATGTTGAGTAGGTTTCTCATTTTGTATCTATATTAGAACTTATCCTATTTAATAGACTTGAAAGAAACTAAATCTGAATAAAAATTGGTAATTAATATTTATTATAATTAAAATTAAAATTAAGAGCACTGACTTGAGCTAAAATAAAATCCAGAAACTAAACTGAAACAAAATTCTCATTAAACGATATATGTTACCCACGAAAAACCCTTCACCACAACACAATTATAGTGCAGTCGATTATTTATGCATAAAGCCTAATTTATTTAAATAAACATCTAAATTGTGGCCATACAGAAGTAAATTGAAATAAAAAACGCAATTACCTGGTACTTCTGATCCTAAATTGCTCTGCGCTACTGGAAATTGAATTGAATAGATACTAAGCCTTTTCTAAAGCAAATATCCTTTGTCGAGTGTTTAAAGTCAACGATCATTGTTGTAGAAGCAATCATATAAATGTAAAATCAAAACATTCAAAGCTTTGAGAAATTAAGAGTATTTAAAGTCAACTGCAAACCCCCATTTAACATGCGATGTTAAAAATAGCCCCTGCATACATCATGCACCAAAAAACAACTGTTAAAAATAGGTAAAAAAAGGCACAAACGTCCAAACGACTGTCAAACCGTCAAATTTAACACAGTCTCAAAAACAAATTTCTGGAAGGACCTTTCCCATAGGGGGAATGCCTTCGGCGTGATAAAAAAGAAGCATATATTTTTAGCTAGAATTTCAGTCCACCGAAGATGCACAAAAATTCTTTACTGGCAGTTTAATCTTTTGAATTTGGTGCCTGTGAAGTCTTGAATGCACTTATAATATGTTACTTTGTTTTCTACTTATAAACAAGTCTTTTTTGTAATATCAAAATTCTGAATATATATCTACTTCCATCTTTCACCAATCAAAAGAGGCTTCAATAGTACTATTTTAGTCAAGATAATATGATCGAGATGTTATTTTTTGACCCGTTAAAATAAAATTTACAATTGGCTTCCTTGCCAATCGTTTACAATATATCTAATTGTATATATAATAAAATTTACAATATATCTAATTGTATAAATAACATCTATGGATGAAGGACATGGACACTATTGTTTCCTAGATCGTGAGCAAGGAACATTGTTTGTTGTATTCAGGGGGTTGAGTTTCGAATACAAAACCTATTGGATTTCCTCCATTTATTATGTTGGTACATTTAAAGCACAAATTGCACTCAGTTGAAAAATGCAAAAAATTTTGGAGATGATAATGTGGGGCACAAATAGTAGATATTATTTTGGTAGGAACAATTTGAGTCGTGGATTAGGTGTGGCACATGCAGAAATTTAATTCCCACCTTTTTTATTTCAAAATTTTCATTTATTTCTTTGTCTTATCTAAAAAATTAAATGTCGTCTAATCGAATGCCTTGTGATGTCATAAAAAAAATTAGATATTAAAATAACAAATCCTATTTTATGTTGGTAGTTGTTTAATGGATGACTCAATCAAGACTATTGATGAACTAAACCCTATTTACTACCCTGATAACTAGAGAGACTCCTTGATCACAAATGTGCATGAAACTATTACCCTAGGATTCCATGTCCATTACACATATCCCTATCTCTAAAATGCCTTATGTGATGAGCAAGTAAATTCCCCTCACATTTATGTGTATTATAACTACCCAAAAAACACAACAATTGAAATTACAAACAATAACTATTGACATTAGTAGTATTTACCGACTACTCCTTTCCTTCTAAAATGTTTGTATTATGCATTTGCTCAATGCCTTACATAATGCACCCACTTTCTCCTTCTAGCAAGTGAAAGAAATGGTCTGTGGATACGGAAAGAATAGTTTTGCATTGGTTGTGAGTGAGTTCAAGACTATAAAGTGGAGTGCATATAACATATATTATTCGGGTAGGAACAATCTAATCCATGGAATAGGTGTGGGACATTTAAGTATTCAATTTTCACATTTTTATTTCAAGCATTCCATTCATGTCTATGTCTTATATGCCAAGTTAAATGACATCCAACTGATGTACTAGTTGTTGTAAAAATAAATAGATTAAAAAATAGTAAAATTTGATTAACAGATATAATCTATTTATTTCTTATTTGACCAACCATTGGAGGGGCTCAATTATCATTCATTGATCATGTAACCCATGTTTCCTTGCAATTAATTACTTGAGCTTAAAATTAAAAGGGGGTGTATAACGTGATACGAATTAAAATAGTGTGATTGAGCTTCAAACCTTGAATATACTATATTTCCCTCTTTCTTTATTTTGGCCCCTTTAAGCTCACATTTCACTCATGTGAACAACACAAGTGAGATAGAGATGACAAAGTCGAGCATAGAGAGTGGATGTTTTTTTGGGTAGGTTCAATCTCTGTTGTGAAATAGGTGTCAAAGATGCAGGTATTTAATTTGAATTTTTGTATTTCCAAATTTCCATTTATATTTTTTGCCTTTTCTAATAAATTAGACTCTATCCAATTGATAACTTAGATGCCAAAGTAAAAAAACAAAAACATATACAGAGTCTCATTTTATGGTGGTCGTCATGTTGCCACCACTAGATAACCCCTACCACATGCAAAGAATGGTTTTCGTCCATGCCAATCAAAGTATAGACATTGCCCATGGTTGAAGGACATAGGGACCATTTCTTCCTAGGTCATAAACAAGGAACATCCAATCTATTATGTTTAGGAAATTGGGTTTCAAATGTGGAACCCATTTGATTTTCCCCATTATCTATTTTGACCCCTTTAAGCATAAATTGCACTGAAGTGAAAAAAATGCAAGCGATAATGCAAAGCACAAATAGTATATGTTATTTTGGTAGGAACAATCTAAGATGTGGAATAGGTGTGGGACATGTAGGTATTTAATTCCCACCTTTTTATTTCCAACTTTCCATTCACAGCTTTTTCTTATCTTAAAATTTAAATGTTTTCCAATCTAAAACCTTTTAGGTTTGGAAACTCTAAGTTGTGGAAAAGGTATGGGCCATATATGTATTTAACTCCCTCCTTTTTACTTCCAACTTTACAATCATGTATTTGTCTTATCTAACAAATTCAACTCCATCCAACTGATCATCTTGATGTGTAAAAAAAATATAACAAATCCCATTTTATCATTTTCTTCAGGTTACCTCCATTGAACAATCCCCATTGCATGTTGAGAATGGTTTACCTCCTTACTAATCAAAGTATAGATAACACCAATGAATGAAAGCCTTGTGCACCATTTCTTTCCATACAACAAATAAGGGACAAAATTTGTTGTATTCAAGAAGTTGGGTATCGAGCCAGGACCTTGTTGGATTTTACGTTTTCTTTATTTCGATCCCTTTAAGTATAAATTACATTCATGTGAAAAATGCAAGTGAATTGGAGATGATCATGTCCAACAAAAATAACATATATTGTTTTAGTAGAAACAATTCTGATTTATGTAATAAGTGTGGGGCATGCTACTATTTAATTGCCACCTTCTCATTTCCAACTTTCTATTCATGTCTTCGTCTAATCCACCAATTTAAATATCATCCAATCAAATGCCTTGATGTCCTGTAATTTTTTTAATAAAAAAACCACTATAAATTTTATGTTGGTGGAAATTGATGGATGGCTCTTCCAACATTGTTGATGAGAGAAACCCTACTCATTACCCTCATAGCTAGAAAGATTCGTTGAATATAAATGTGCATAAAAACGCTACCCTATGATGCCATGTTTGTGACAAATATCCCTATCTATAAAGTGTCTCATGAGAAGTACAAGAAAATTTCCCTTAAATTTATGTGTTCTAACTATCCAAAAAACGCAAGGGTTTAGATTATGTAAATAACACTGAAATTGGTAATATTAATCGACCACTCCTTCCCTTATAAGATATTTCTAAAACATGTTTCCTTGATGACTTGCACACTGCAGCCCCTTTCTCCTTCTAACGATAGATAAAAATGGCACATAATTGAAGAAAAAAGAGTTTTGTATTGGTTCCTTGGAGTGTTTTCCCCGCCTTTTGACTTCTCTCCCTCTAACCCCTTTTTTATCCCCCTCTTCCTCTCCCACTATTTTAGTTCCTCGAGTTTCACTTCTTCAATGCATTCCTTCGGCGTTTCCATCCTACATTTCATGTACGATTGCTAATAACTATCCCTCTAAAACAAATAACCTATACCATTCCGCGTTCACATTGCATTGTACACATGGGATTGCTACTCATGGAAATATTGCAATTACACCCCATTCGGTGTCTCTTGCACTTCAACTGCAATTGCGAGTATATTTGGTTGGCATTTGCTTTTCTATTGCATCGTTGGGGTGCGATTGTGACTATAAATTGCTCCTCCGTATTTAAATACATACCGCCGTTTCCCGCGGGAGCGCCACGATGTTTTGAGGGCGAAGTTTTTGTTTGACGCAGGAAATCAACCATGGTGTGGGAATTCGCACCGTTAAATTCAGCTTCAGGTACTTAATCAATATAACACTCAACTAAAATTTTGTCATATTTCCAACAACTTTTGAACTGAACGCATTTCTAAGCTGTTACAATTTAGTATCCAATCAGTAATTTATGGCTCGATAGTATGATGTAGTTTTCATTAAACTTTGTACGTAGTCTATACTGAATACTGAAATTCCTTTTGTGAAGAATTATTGCACTGCTGAAACTTGAATTGCTTGATTTCGTTTTCTATTTTTTTCTCCACGGCTAGGAAATATAAACCCTAGCGAAATTTATCGGATTTTTTGAGAACATTTTTGTTTACTACATTTCTTAGAATTATAGGAGCACAGACGTGATCAGACATAATAATTTTGTTTTCATTGCAACAGAAAGGTGCCTTTTAGATCATGAAAATCCGTAAGTGTAAGACTTTTTATCCTCTGAGTGAATTATAGGGCGAGCATACGGCATACCTGCGCAATTCAAGCTGATGTCTAATTCGGCAGGGAATACCCTGTTGTCATGTACGCAGAGGCGAGTCTATTGATTTTTGGTTTTGAGTTGGCGAGGCTTAGGGTTGGAAAGCAAATCCATGCTTAGTGCCGCTCAAGTATGAACTGTGCTGCTGGAGAAGATCTCCAGCAGTGGCTATACACCGGTTGCCTGACCCAATGTATCCGGGTGACCTAGGGATTGTACCTAACCGATCCTGCCCTGCGAACAGTAAAATCAATATAGCTTCGCATCTGCTTACCTGGCTAGAGACTATTTGCAGGGCCAAGGTGGTTCCTAATTTGCTGTGATCCTACAGTTACTGGGGTTGCCCAACCTTATGCAACTGATACACCTACCTTGCCCGGGGATCTCTCTGCAGCCGAGATATTAATTCGGGCATCCTAATAAGCATGGGTTGGCATTTGACCCCTGAGTTCACTGGCCAAAATTAAAACAAAGTTTACACAGGGAGGACATACACCAAAACAAAATGAATGCCACCATGCCAAACTAATAATATAGCATTGTTACACATGTCTGGAAGTTTGTTACTTTACCGCCTGTAAATGGGTGTCATTATTTGTTGGCACAACTCTTCAAGACTCTGATTATCTAAGCTTTTGGCCTTTTCGCGGTATACGTCACATGCTTTCCAATGAATTTGACTACATTTAACCGTAATTCACATCCTAGGCACTGTGGTATTTGATATATATTCTTGTTGCCAAGAAGAACGAAAGCAAGAAGTATTAATACTTACATGTAATTGGAAAATGATACACAAAGTATAATACCATGAGGTGTGTCTTTGGTATCTTTGAATAGAGTGCAAAGTATAAAATAATGGAAATAAATGAACATGTAATAATTAGACAGTACAATTGACACACAAGGGATTCTACTGAGAGAAAAGTGGTGCTTATATGTATCACGCTATATCACTGATGACCGTAAATTTCCTATGATCTAGGAGGATCCATTGACAAATTTTCTGTGATACCTTCAAGCCTATTGTCATAGCTTGTTGTTCACGTGCTTCCACTTCAATGGAATGCAGTACTCTTGAACCATATCCACAGGTTTGTGGTACCTCCGAAACCATCAATCCGTCTCCAATAGATGCCACACACACTTCTATAGAGGTGCAATACATTCCACGCAGATCAGACGTGGCGCCACCCATGCGTGTGTCAAACCTTTTGTCTTACCGACCATTGGCTTTAGTAGAGTCTGGCACATCTCCATGCCAAACAACAAAGGACAACTCACATTGCAGTATACCACCAGGTGCTGACACTTGCTGCCTCCATCTTGACAAGCATGGTGCCTATGTTCTTAAAAGGATTAACCGTTGAAAGGCAACATCCCCTTTCACGAGGCAACACCTTGTGCCAAATTGTTGATATTCACAATGATGTTGTTTAGTGCAACTTTGTGCCATATTTTGCCACACCATGTAGCGCTTCCACGACTACCATTATTCTAGAGTATCTATCAACACAACTTGCACTTGTCAATTAATCCACATAATGGTTTGAAGGTGAAGAGTCACACATGAAAGCCCACAACGACTCAACTCCATAATGATTCTTCACGACTTTATGACATTGTAATATATGTATACACATCTGTAGCTTAGTTAGCAATCAGAGTAGAAGATAAACAACCATACATATTTCTTTAGAGTATGCAATGTCCAAAACACACATATTGATAAACACATTTATTATTCGAGTTCTATTATTTCTCTCCCTCTCTCTCTCTCTTGACATTGTGCATATTGCTAAATAGCTGCCTCATACACATATAACACCTCTAAATTGTCATTTAGGGTATTGTCCAACGGGTCACCTCTTGGGCCTCAAATCAGTTGTATCAGAGCGATTCATTTTGTATGACCCATTGAATGAGGTTTGAGTATTTGAAGCTCGACATAAAATTGCGAGACCCCTCAAATTATCTATCATGTTGTTTCAACAAACTTCAGATGGAAAAATGCAATCTAATGTAAAACGAGGTGCACACAATCATAAAGAATGAAATTGCAAAAGCACTCATGGAATGACAAAAAAATTCTGTTAAACTAGTTCGTAGAAGTCCTCGAATGAACAATCCAATCGGCCCACTAATTAGGTAAAGGTTTTGGTGGTTGAGCCCCACTGGCTTCAAGTAAATCTAGACATTATTGTGTTTGAAGCAAAAATGAATGCAACTATATTAGATAACTTGTTAGATAATTTAGATTACTATTTTTGTACGAATGACTTTTGTGATGAAGAGAAGATTATGATTCTCCTTCTAAAAGTCTTTTCACTTGTCAAGAAGTGGTGGCAAGCCCATACTCTGTGGGAAGAAGACTAGAAAGGAGGAAATTTTGAGCCAACCCGGGATACATTCCTTGAAGCCTTCAATGATTAATACTATCTTGAAGAGGTTCATGAAGACCACTATATTTGGTGATGACAATTGTGGCAAGAACACTAGTCAATCCAAGCCCACACCGATGCCTTTCATGATGTGTAAGCTTCAAGGATGATACTGTTCTGAAGATGTTTATGAAGGCCGCTACATTTACTGGCAACAATTGGAGCAAGAAGATGACTAGTTAGTCCAAGCCTACACCCATGCCTTCCATGACCTATTAGCAAAATTGGGCTCATTTGAGTTAGAGGCATATAAAGTTCTCAAGTATTGCAGTGGTCGACGACCATTCATTCAGTCTAAACTGAAGTTGGCTAAGGTTAAGATGGTGGGACTAGCCTATTGCTTTGTGGAAACTGTTGAGGAAGAGTCTAAGATGAAGGGCAAGTGGGAAACACTTCTACACCAAAGGAACAACCTTCTTTAGAAAAAAATCCACAACAAAATAAGACAGGTAAATGGTGTGACAAGCAAAAACGTAGCAGTCACTCAAATGTAAAGTGCCATTCTGAGAATTTTGTTCTTATGTTGGCAAAAAAAGATGATTATGAAGCTATTATCAGCTAATTTGACTTCGCAAAATTACAACGTGAAAATTTAATTATATTTACCTTGTTATTTAATAAAATAAAATTTATTAAATTTTAGGGTTTTTAATTAATAAATATTAATTTAATACTTATGAAAGTTGTTCGACAAACTTGGAAGAACTTCTCTTATTTTCCCCAATTTAACTGCCGTGAGCACTTGCCGTGGGCAATTATTATTCTGCTTCCAATTGCCGTGGACAATTACAATTTTGCTTCCATCATCCGGAAATTGGGAAGGAGACAGTTATAAGAAGTTGCAGAAGCGGGAGGAATTGGGAAGAAGAAGAAACAAGGAAAATATTGTAGACATCCAGAGCCAGAAGAAGGAAAAGCTCATTCTACAGGCACTCCTCAGCATTCATACGGAAACTTGACACAAGCATTGGCTAGAGCTAGGCGGCCTTGAGAGCTCCAGGTAGTTGTCTCCATTTCGGAATCACAGGCTTATAAGAAGCCATCCTTCTCCATTTGCTCAAGATCCTCCATGCTCTGTGCTGAGTGCCTGATCTGTATGGCATGCTAAATCTGGCCCGAGCTAAAAATAATGAAAAGAAGACTCAGGTTTAAGAGACTTTATTTTCTCTGCACGCTGTATATTTTTATTTAAGCTATTTCTTTTGTTTATTGTGCCAGATTGGGCACATATACCGAAGCTCACACATTGGTAAAGGCAGCAGTTCCAAACACAGGCCAAAGAGGAAGATCATTGCTGCGAAGACAAGGTCCACACACTGTCAAAGCGTTCTCACGTTTTAGCAAAAGACCGTCCATGCATCGGTTAGAGTGAAGGAATAAGAGCCCACACATTCACAGTCCAAAAGAGCACGCATTCAAAGGAGATATCTGTCCAAAATGCCTTCATGGAGAAGAGGGAGCTGTCCACACAGAGGAGGTAGTAAACTAGTTGAAGAGGATCACTGTCCACGCAGCCCAAGGAACAAGATCACTGTCCACACATTGCCAAAACATTGGCCAAGCATAAAACAAAAAAAGGGAATCCTCCACGCATTGGAAAAGGAGATAGGCCAAGGTAATAAATTCCCACGCATTCGCAGGTTCAAAGCTTATCCACACAGTCCAAAACACAGCCCATGCAAGATACTATTGCCCACGCCAAAGGAGGTGAGATCCATGTTGCCAAGGGAGAAAGAATTAAAGCTCATGCACAGTTGTCAACAGAGAAAGACAAACGCATCATTCAAAAGAAGAGCAAAGAAGAATCTTTCCACGTGTGCAAGGCCATTCACGCCAAAGGAAGGTCATCATGCATTCAAGGCAGTAATACAGAGAAGAGAATACAGCCCACACGTATTCACAGTCAACAAAAGTTCATGCATAGTCGTGCAAAGAAGTTCAAATTCTTTTCAAAGAGAAATCAGTCCTCCACGCATGCAAAGGCACTCAAAGCAATAGAAAACACATGATCAGACAGAAAAGCCCACGCTAGCTGTTAAGGAGAAAGGAGTTTAAACAGTTATTCAAAACGCACAACCGGATATAATAATAAATTGTAGTGTGCATTTGTGCTTCTTATGCAAGGATCCATGGTCTCCCAGTCATTGCTATTTAGGTAAGGATAGTGTGCATTACATTGAAGTATTTTCAGATTGTGAGGATGAAGAAGTTTGTGTGGATGAAGCAAAGCAAGTTAATGAATTGGAAGAAGATCTAGAAAGTTTGGATGGCGCTCTTGCTACCTTGACAAGTGCACCTAGTTATCATCCATTCCGGATGGAAGGTGACCTACAAGGGCAAGGGGCAATAGTTTTGATTGATAGTGGAGCCACATATAATTTCATTGATGAGCACTTGGTGGAAAAGATGGAATTGAAGGTGGAAGACTTCAAGGGCTTCACGGTCAAGGTAGTGGATGGCTACTCCATGCCATGCACAAGGAGGTGCCCTCAACTCCTCTTCACATTGGGAGAACATGAGGCATGTGTTGATTTTTATTTGATTGTCATGGCTGATACCAATCTTGTGCTTGGGGTCCAATGGTTGCATTCATTGGGAGAGCTCACTCTCGATTACCAAAACATGGAAATAAACTTAATGGACAAGGGCAAGAAAGTGGTACTTCAAGGTATGATTTCGGGAGCCCCTCAAATCAAGTATGGAGTAGAAGATATCTTGTCAAGAGAGTCATATTTTCGCTCTTTATCTAAAATAACAACAGATTTGAAGTCTTTGATTACAGCCGAGTATGTCAAAAACAAGTTTGCTAATGTTGTTTTTGAGGGAGAAATGGTGGATGAAAGGTATAAAGTGATGGATGGGCTCATTCTCTATAAGAACTGTGTCTATTTGGTGCTCGAATCTATAAGGTGAAGAGTAAGATATTGAGGGCTGTCCATGATGCTCCCTTAGCTGGTCATCCGGGTTATTTCAAAACTTATAAACAAGTGCGGGAAAGATTATTTTGGAAAGGCCTAAAAGGGGAAGTACTCCAATACATCCTAGAGTGTCTAGTTTGCCAACCAAACAAAGTGGAACATACATTTCCAGCTAGACTGCTACAACATGTTCCTAATTCCCACTCAAAAATGGGAAAGTATCTTCATGGACTTCATCACAAGGCTGCCCATGGTTCAAGGTAAGATTATGTTGTGGTTGATAGGCTCACCAAATACGCTCATTTTTGTCCATTTCCAACCAAGTATAATGCGCCTATAGGGGCTGATGTATTTTTTAAGGAAGTTTTTAGACTTCATGGGCTGCCAAAGGATATAATAAGTGATAGGGGTAGCAGATTTATAAGCATATTTTGGCAAGAACTATTTCGTTTGACAAGTACCAAACTCACCCCTAGCACTAGCTACCACTCTCAAACAGATGGGTAAACAAAAATAGTCAACAAATGGGTGGAAGGATACCTACGGAATTACATTGATGGGCAACAATCAACTTGGATAAAATGGTTACACATGGCTGAGTTTTGTTATAATACTACCTTCCAAATGTCTATTGGTATGTCTCCCTTCAAATCTCTGTATGGTTATGATGCTCTTTCCTTTGTTGATTTGATTATGATGGATAGTAGGGTGCCGGGGGCCAAAGATTTAGTTCAACAAAGTCATGACATCTTGAGAGACCTCAAAGAAAGCCTCCAACGTGCCCAAAATTAACATAAGTTGTATGCAGATCAACATAGGAAAGATAGGTGATTTTAGGTAGGAGATATGGTGTTTTCGAGGTTGCAGCCCTATCGGCAATCCTCCCTCAAATAAAGTGGTGCAGAAAATCTGAAACCATGGTTTTATGGCCCCTACAAGGTTAAGGAAAAGAGGGAAAGGTTGCATATGAACTTGAATTGCTGGAACATAGTAGAATACATAATGTTTTTCTTGTTTCATGCCTCAAGAAGGCTCTTAAACAACACAATACTCTTCTTGAGTTGCCACCATTGGATGAGGAAGGTAAATTGATTCTAATTCCAAAAGGTATCTTGGAAGTTTGTGAAAGAAGGTTAAGAAACCAAAGCATCAAGCAATATTTGGGTCATTGGAAGGGTTTGCCAGTTGAAAATGCTACATGGGAAAGTGCAGCAATTTTAGAGCATTTGCATTTGTAATTACTTTGGGACAAACAATTTCGGGAAGAGAGAACTGTAATGTCCCCTTTTTTGAATTAATCCAAATTGAAAGCTTCTTGCCCATTCTTCTTCCCGCGGGCAAGAAGAAGATGAACAAGGGAAGTCCTTGGGTTGCATTTTAGCTTTCTTTCTTTAACATTAATGTTTTTTTTTTGTATTTTTCCCTCTAAGGCAAGTCGGCTGGGTTGGAGAGCTCTTAAGTCAAGTTTAAAATTAAAACAAACTTCTAAAGGAGGTCTGTCTTGGGGAATTCCTTCCTTATTATCTTTGGCGCTGCCGTAAGGCTATATAAGGGGTCGCATAGGCTTATTTTGGCCATCTTTTGGCTTATATACTTTTATCTACTTGGTTCTAGAGCTGGTTGCTCTTCCAATCCACTAAGAGGCGAAAATCGATTAGTGTGGCAAGCAAGGAGGACGAAACCCTTCCTTGTTGAGGGTTGGAGAACGAAAACTTTCCAATTTGGTGGTGTTGAGGACGTTCCATGAATACTATTTTTCTGGTTGGGCAGCTAGGGCATTGAGGAGAAGAATAACAAGGGTTTTCATTCACTTTGGCACCCTCTCCTAGGGTGACGGCTTGGGTGTGAGTGTATTTTGGTGCCTTCTAGGGCATGATTTGGCATTCCAAGTTGATATTCAAGTCCTTCTATATTTATAAGGCTGATCTATCACTTATTTGTCATTTATTGGGGTTTGGAAACCTCACTTTCAACTCATTTTGTAGATTGTATTGTTGTCATTTATTTAATTGCAGCTGGGTATAATTTAATATTTTGCACATGTTTTGGGATGCTTTGGCTTGGTGTTTATTCCATTAATTGAATATAATATTTAGAAGGATTCGTGAACCTATTTTCAGCTTGATTGGAGGGTGTTTGATGCCCTAAAGTGTAAATTCAGTTCGCTGCTACGGTTTCTAATATTTTTCAGATCGGCTTTCATAAAAAATCAGATTATTTTCAAGTGGGAATTGGTGTTACTTCTTTGTTTTTCAGTCAGCCTTAGAAAGGGACATTACATCCACCAGAAATAGCCCAAGGCTGAGCACGAAGGACTGAAATCAGATTTAAGGCAGGCTGTACATGACTGACAATGACTGTGAAAACCCACAAGAGCTGCCAACAATTTTCCTCCTAGGGTAGTGACCCCTTAGGAAGATTCAAGCACACTTTTCTATGCATGGAATTCATTCAAACCCTTGGAAAATATGATAAGAAACTATAAGAAAATACTAACAATCATTAGATGCAAGAAAACTAATTTTTAGAGGCTCACAAGTGCTATTTTGAATTTACCATGAAACCCTTCCACTGCAGCAATTAAATAATAATTCCAGAATTGAAATAACACTTATATACACCTAAACAAACGATAAAATGATAGATTTCACTTTTAGAAATTATGGAGAATCTAACCATACAATTAGATCACACAAAGACCAACAATATCCTCCGAAACACTCTCCCAAGCAAGTCGCCTAGGGCAGAATTTAGTTATATGCAACAAAAGAGAGATTACAACAAGAGATAGTGTGGGGTTTTGTCCACACAAGATTCTCCTCAAGGGGTTTCGTCCTTGAGAGAGCCCTCAATCAAGGGTTTTTGTCCTTGAGAGAGATAGAGAGATGCTTTACAAACAATCCACTCCAAGCTCCCCTCAATTGGCCAAGCAACCTGCTTTTATATCAAGAAGGGGTGCTACAATTCAAATGATGGCCAACTTCAAAAAGTACTTTTTAATAATCTAATTTGTATTTGGAGCCTACATGCTCAAAATACTTTATTTTCTAATTAAATAAGTTATTCTATTGGAGCGCTAGGCTTCCAAATAGTACTACATGGTAAAAATAAAAGCAACTACTAAATTAAACATCAAACATCATCAAAACCTTTCCCTTGCTCCCTTCCCTGGACCCACAGGGAGAAGAATGGGTCAAGGTCTTCAAGAAAGGCTAGTCTCCAAAAAGGGACATGACAAGCCTGCCGATTTAATGACTAAACCTCTTGATCCTCGCTTGCTTTTAAAATTTTGGGACAAACTTGTCGTTTCCGGTTTAGTCATTAGGGGGTATTGAATATAATGAATATATTTATAGGCACACATGTTGGTAGTTTTCAATTATGAATTGTCTCATAAGATAAGGTAAGATAAGATAAATATATTAAATGTCCAACGAGTGACCAGAAAAGTAGGTCAATGGGATTGCAATCATTCATGAAAGGTGGATAAGATTCTAGCCAAAGGACCAAACGGTCCCCGAAAACAACCAGAAAGAGAAGAAGGAAGAAAAGAACGGGCAAGAGGAAGAAGCCAGGAGGAAGTCTGCAGAAACCAACCAAATCCGAACATGCAGGAGCGGAAGAGGAAGGAAGAAGATGTTGGAGACCTCCTCAATTAACAACCAAGACCGACTGAAAGAGGCTAGTGATGTGCTAAATTCCGATGTTTGAAGCTGTGGAAGGTCTGGAATGCCGATGCCCAGAAGAAGGATGAACTCTTTGTGTTTGTCTGGTGGACCTCAAAGTCCATCGACCGGGGGGGGGTGTGCCTCAACCTCGTATGTGACTGAGTGTCCTTGGTCTATGAAATGGCACCTCGAGTCCAAACAGATCTCGTCTGGTTGTTAGGATTGGTATCATCGTGTCCCTTAGTACCCCTCCCAGGGGAGAGCGTTGTAAAGAAGGAAGAATCTACGGAGCAGTCGTTTGTCTAGAAGGAAGGCATAAGTGACTGAAGAGGCTCATCTCAAAGCCTAAGTGCCTCGTGTAGAGAAAGAGCAAGACACCTCTAGGTCATGGTATCTGAAGAATCTCGGTGAGGGTAGACCGCTCTCTAAACAGGTAGTGGAATCTCTCTTCTGATCTCGTAGTAAAAGGGGCATCGAAAGATGAAATACTCCTCTGTCTCGACCACTTGGAGAGTAACAGAGCTGGCAAACCCCCTTGGAGCGGTTGATCTGATGACACTTAACACGGAGCCTGTGAGAGCCAACGTCTGAACTGACCCAGGGAGATGAGAAGGGCGTGCATCCAATGTCGGGAGATATACTGGGGCCGAGAAATAAGGCCATCATTGATCTCTAGAAAATGCTCAGCATAGAATGGCCATCTTCGGCCGTAACCCACCCTAGGGAGTTGGTCCAGGTGTACTGAATGAACTGTCTGTAAATGTCGTCTCTGATGATTTTATTTAGATCCTGCTTACCCGGAAGGAGGTGGGAGCGTCCAAGGAATAACTGTATGGTGGGAGGTGATCTATCCATATACTAATGGACCCAAGTAGTCATGAAATTCTAGCATACCAACATCGGGATCGATCCAGAGTGATCAACTGAAGCAATTGGCCTCCGAAGAGCAGAAAGCAAGGTATGGGTACATGGTCCCTTCTTGCAGGGGAATCCGCTAGTCTCCGAATGCGATGTATGAAGGAGACAATGCCAAAAATTGCTTCCAATCTAAAGGGAAGAGTGCATCGAACTTTGCTAGGATGATATTATGGGGAATCGTCTCCTTGCATCTGATGATACGTCTGAGGAGAAAGAATCTGAATTCTCTCCACTGCAGCCCAATCAAACTCCAGAAGGGATGGACCCCAAACCTCCGAGCCATAAAGAACTGTGGGCCTAAAAAGGGAGTCCGCGAGGAAAATCTTGGACAGAATGTCCTGGAAGTGATGATGGAAGCACTGTCTCTCCAAGATTGCCAATGAACCGTAGCCCTTATTAACCTGGGGTTGGAGTGCCGTTCGTACACTAAAGTGAGGTCCAGAGAAGATTACTCCCAAGTAAGTGTAAGAGCTAATGATCTCAAGCTCCTCTCCCTTGTGGAAGAAATGAAAATCAGATGTCTTCAAAGTATTGAATATCATAATTTTGGTCTTACCCAAGTTAACTGTCAATTGCTCTGCAGTTCGCAAAAGAGGGATAAAGCATCCAGTTGTCTCTGTAAACCTTCTGCTGAGGAAGCAAGGACTACATCGTCTACAAAGAGGAGAATATAGATCAGAACCCGGTGGTGAAGACATCCATCCCCCTCTTGGATGTGGTCTCTGAGGAAATCCTCTAACTCATCCATATAGATGCTGAACAAAGTAGGAGATAGAAGGCAACCCTGCTTGACCCCAATGGTGCTCCTGATGAAGTTCGAGTATCTCGCAGTAGCAGTGCGGAGATGGCCTTGAACCTCCTCATAAAGGTGCATGATGGCAAGCTAAAAGAGTCTCAGAGATGCCAATCTCTTTGAGCCTCTAGAAGAGGGCTTCCTGCGGAACATAGTCAAAGGCTTTTCTGAAGGTCAACAAATCAACAAAAGACCTTGGAAGAGTGACGACGTGGATGATGGTCGGAGAGTGAGAATCTAGTTAATGGTTTGGTAGATTGATCGAAACCCCGCCTGACCTCTAGCTCTGCAGTGATTCTTGGCCCAGAAACATCAGAGAGTCGTAATGTCCCTTTTTGGGATATTATTTAAGTCTTGGCAAAAATGTAATTAACCATGATTGTTCAGTGGTTCCTAGGATCAGAATTAGGATTCGATTCTGTAGTATGGGACCTCAAATAACCCAATGATCGGCAATAATACAACCCAGAAATGGGGTTACCCGTATGCAAACCAGTGGTGGGTTAGATGGGATCCACTAATTAGAATGCTAATATCAGGGTGCCAGAGTCCCTGATTTTTAACAATAATCTAATTAATTAAATAAACACCATAACAACTGAAAACTTCCAAAATTAATATTCATTGCTCCAAACTCAATATTTTGAACGTAGGTGTGGATGAAAATATGGCAAGTGGAAGGTGGGGATTCTACTTGGATTCAAGGTCTTTCCAATGAACGTCGTAGAGAGTGGAATTTTTAGATCACTGAATATGGAGCTTCAAATCTAGCCCCCAAAATCAGAAACCCAATTGCTAGGGTTAGGAGAATAATACGTATAGAATTACTTGGGAGAGTCTTAAGAGGGACCCTTCAAAAACCCTCAAACAATTAGCCTCATGTCGATCTGAAATGAAGGTACATTAGTTGTGGCAGCAGCATGTAGATCTATCATAGCACACCTCAGAAAGGGAATGGACGATAAACATGGACATAGGCCCAGTCGAAGCTTTCCCGAGATGAATTTGCAGCAGTGATAGTAAGCATCATACCATTAACCTTCACGGGACAATATCAATCCACACTTGTGAAAATAGGCCAGAGTGACAAATCAAATTGTAGGACATTGCTTATTAACCTCTTGTAATAATGCCAGGAGAACAACACCCAAATCAAGTCGCCATAGCTGGAATGGGGTGAACTAGATGTTCAGGGGGATCAGAAGTTTAATAAGGTTAGATTCAAAGGTTACAGTGTCACCCAAATATGCCTAAAAAACCACCCAAGCAAGTACGCTATGGCTGGCAGTGAAGGTGCAGGCAGTGTGTAAGGGCAGATCGATTTGTAAAACACTATAGGAAACTCTCCACATGATCATCAATGAGGGATGGCCGATTTCCTTCTCAAAGTAATGGCGCCAATCATGGGAATGAAGTATGGGGGTCAAGTGAGACATGTCACTCCAATGAAAGCTGAGGTCTCACACTCTCCACAATAATGGTGGTACAAGTTGAAGAACACCTTTGAGTTGTGAAATCACATATGGGCATACATCTCTCTTCAACTCATGAAGACTCCCCCATTTTTGATAAGAGATTCTGGCCATAACATGCCTCCAAGGGGTCTGCCATAGTCTTCTGACTCTCTATGAATAGCTAATAGCAGTCGGGGTCCATCTCCAAGTTTCACAAAGCTTCCTTTGGCACTAGTTCTGTCTCATGTAGAAGGGTCACTTTTAATATGGGTGTCTTTCCTTGAAAAGTCAAACTCCAAAGATGAATATTAATTCCCTCTCCGTAATAGTTTTAAAAAATAAAACATGAGAGATATCTGTATAGATTTTAAAATAAAAGGAGTACTGACACTTCGGGGCCTATTTTTACCCTTTAATCCACGGGACGAGGCTGGATTAAGGGTTTTCCCATACTGCTTTAAATAATGTAATGTCCCAAAAAGGGGCATTACTAATATATCTGTTCATCTGAAGTTTATTTGCATTGTAACCTTGGCATGCCTAGTGCTACAAGTGGAAGTCTCTAGTTAGTTCAAAAATGCGCATGTAGGTTAGTTATTCTTTATTATTTAATTAGAAAATAATAAAGTGCACATTAAGTGAGTCTTTTAAATCCTTAATTAAGTTGTATGTTTTCCCTCCAAAAGGGAAGATGTCAAGGCCATTTGAATGTTGCATCCCTTATGTTATAAAAGAAGGTTCTGTGGCCATCATTAGGCATGTTGGATTTGATCATTTATATCTCTCCATGCTTGGAGAAATGTGGATGTATGCCCTATCTCTTCATTGTGCTCTCTCTCTCTCTCGTATTCGATTTGGAGTTGAAGTAAATCTGAGTTGGGATAAGGATCCATTAGTGTGTATATTGCATTTGTTGTGGGTGGAGAATTGCACTAGGAAGTTTCCTTCCCTAGAGCATTTATTTATGGTGCAAATCTTGGTTATTGTTGCATGATTTGGGAGCATATTTGTTTGTTTTCAGATCTGCTGTGTTTTGCAATTAATTTCATAATACTTGGAGATGATTTGATGCCCTAAATGGGATGGGAGAGCATGGACATAAGCAAAGCAATAGGCTTCCGGTGAAGGGCTTTGCAGTCCTCATCATACCATTGCTTCATGAGACATAGTTATTCTTCATGCTGTGATGGGTGAGAGTGATGTGGGGGTAGGAAGTTGGAAGCAACATTCGTGGACTAGTGGAGGAAAAGAGGTTGTATTTTTGAAGTTATGCTGCAGAGCGAGGTTTTTTGAACTGATGTTTAGGGGGAAGAAGTTGGCACGTTTTTGGTGAGATAAAACAAGGTTTCAAGGTCTGACCCTCGCTAAGCTTCAAAATAGTACTTTTATTTCTGAGCAAGGGAGGGTAGCATGATTAGCAAGAGGGATGGGGGAGACGGGAAAAGGTGGTGAATATGAGGAATCAGATTGGGGTGGTAAGAATGTAGTCCACTAACCGTAGCCCCTCCACCGTGAGAATGTACAAGTGACGAACCTGGAGTCGGGAAAGCACGGAAGACCATTCAGAATCAGCAGCTCATGAGACTCTCTCAGTTCATGTAGGAATGTCGGTCGTAGGACGTCCAAGTTTACCCCGCGCTTAGTCTTCATAACTCTCTCTGAGTACCAATGAGAGTCAGGATCCATCTCAAAGGCACAAAGCCTGCAATCTATTTTAGTTAATAGTCTGCTATGAAGATCAGACCTGGAAAAGGTTTTTGAATTAGTGCATTCTAAAATCTCACCCATCACCTTGAAGACCTACTTCCAACTGCATTAAGAGTCCGCAAATAGCTGACAGTTATTAGAGGTCGAATCAAAAGGATCCACGTCAGGCTTCATTGTCAATAACATAAGGGGAGGAGGCTAGTTAAAAAGTAACAGACTGCTATATAGAAGTCCCTAAGGTGGGGTGAAGCCCGTCTAAATATGACCCAAAGGAAGCGAGAAAACTCATCAGCAACAACCACTAAAATGCTATTTGGGAAGGTATCTCTGATCAAACAAGCAACCCCGCCTGAGCTCCTAGTCTCCTG
This sequence comes from Taxus chinensis, assembly GCA_019776745.2. NCBI lineage: Eukaryota > Viridiplantae > Streptophyta > Pinopsida > Cupressales > Taxaceae > Taxus > Taxus chinensis. Next base: position 883,966,741 of record CM034150.1, read on the forward strand.
CCTGCACGTAGAAATCTGGTGATACCCCCGAAGATCCGGGAGAGGACGAATAGGGCTCTCATGTGTCTCTGTGACAAAAAGGTATGAAAATCCCAAAGCGTTGTAAAGTACACCTAGGGAAGACCGGAATAAACTGTTACCATTCCAACAGGCAATGGAAATACCCCTGTTCTGTTGTCTCTCCCAGCGAGACCGTCATTTGGGACCGGACCCGAGAGCCCAACTGGGAGGGAAGGAGTCCCAGATAACAGGTATGAGGTTACGAATTACCGCCCACCTTGCCTGCTTTCCTAGTTGCCATTACCGCTTCACGAGATTTCTTAAGTTTGGCCCACTTGGATTCTGGTAAGTTCTTCATCAAGGAAGATCTTATTGGGGAGGGAGGATAGCTTGTGTTTGGCTCTGAGCACTTTAAGCTTGTCTTCTGCTGATTTAAAACGAAGGAAAAGGGTTGAGTCCAACCCAAGCCATGCCCTGTCAAGCTGCACATCTGGAAGCTCCAATGTTTCCGTGAGAAAATTAGAGCCAATGGCCATTGGGTTTGAAGCTAGTGGAGGAGTGGGCAGCCCTCTCACCTTGAGGTTGAGTTCTCTTGCCCTTCTGGTTTGTTCCTCTATCATCTTAGCTTGCATCACCTCCTCCACTGCTGTCAGGGGAGGAGGAACTGTGCCCTTTCCCTTCACCACTTGGGCCCACGAGTAGTTCCAACTTAATTGAAACTACTCCCAATCATAATAAAATGAAGGACACACATTCATTTGATGTGCAGTCCATTTCCTCTTCATTTTATCTTTGTCTACATTTGCTAACATGGGCCGAATATTCTGCATATAAACACAAAACACATCTATAGAGGTAGGAAAACACTTATTCGGGGCCAAATGTTTCTATAAGAATCTTTTCATGCATGTTGCTCTCCAAAATTCATGAATTTGGAACATGTAGAAAAGGAAAGTGATTATATCTCAAAATCAGAAGGCCATAATCAAATCCTAACGCATGTTACTTAGGGTTTAAAGGAATCCTTATGAAAACTCACAACACTATAGATCAAGTCGCCCTTCTTAAAACATCAAAATTACAGATATTTTACAGCTGTGTAAATACTCCCAGAATCATGATGGAGGACGATGAATGCCTTCCTTAGGGATTTGTATCCTTTCCTTTGCACTACTTAAGAAAATTGCATGTATTTTTCTTGAGAATGTGGGGTAATTCCAGTGTTATGTGGGGATGTGTCCCCCCGAGAAAACAAACATCCCAAATGTTCTGGGGATGGCAGGATGGAGGGGAACATCCCCCCCATGTTTCCTATGTAGCGATATTCATGGGGGACGTCTCCAGGAAATCCCTGAATATCAGGGGACATTTCAGAAACGTTCCCCTATTTTTTTCAGTTTTTGGGGAGGTCAGGTTGTCCGTGACATCTTTTCTTTCTTTTTTGCTGTTCTCTTTAAAAATTGACTTTTTAAAATAAAACAATAAAGATAATACTGTTAGTTCAGATGATGATTCTGATTTTTGGGACATTTCAAAGCGCTTATCTTGAATTTGTCACATAGTTTTGACCATTAAAGGTTTTCGCATGACTTGATCACCTTCTCCGTGAATTTCCCGATGTCTAGTCATGGATGGCCTCAATCTAGCTGCACCATTGCATTGGGCTCGAATAAACTTGAAAATGAAATAATTGTGGGAAGGATGGGGATCTATTGTACTCTTTTATTAAATTATAAATCTAATTAAAATTCACTTTGGAAGCTCCATTCACTTAACAAACTTACAAAGTCTATATGTATAATTTTATATGAAGAGAAAGGCTGTGTAGATGATAAAAGTAGTAAGGCATAGATCAAAATGTTTACCGGTTAACCATAACCTGATTGTATTGTATTACAAAGACATAATAAGAACCAAGAGTTATATATGCATACAAAAATTTTTGAGCACAAATGCAGTTGTTGGACTGTCACATGCTACTGTTCATAATTTTTTAAAAAATTATTTGTATATTTTTAATATTTATACTTTTTATATATTATTTTAATAGCTTTCCCCTAGCTGTCCCAAAAATTTGGAATTTTTTTGCCATCCTAGAAACCCTGTCCCGCCATCCCGGAGTCTTAGGTAACTTTGGGTAATTCTTTAATGCTGTGGCATATTCAATCTTATTGGTTGCAACTTGCCTTTAAGGCATACATATTGGTTATCTACTTGTTTGGAATGGGTCAATTTGCAATATGTCATCTTTTTTTGACTGTATATATGCTGTCATGAACCACTTAGAAGATCAAAATGGGCTTGCCAAGCATTCAAATGCAATATTTGAGAGTATAAGGTTGTGTCTACTCTGTGAATGTCTTACATTGCTTTCTATTATGTATGTCTTACTTCTGAGTATTGAAATACAATACTGAAAAACCAGTATAGCACAGTGATTATGTGAGGTAAAGAGATTCTTTTGAAGAATGACGTGGTCTTCTTATTACAGGTGCTCCAAGGTGCTATTTTACATCCAAAGGAATATACAAAGTTGGTCGGAAAGGTATTAGTAACTGATAACCATTAGTGTGGACTACGTAGACATGTATTCTTGTATAATGTTTTCGTTGTATAGAATGTGTTTGGAACATTTGACAATATGTATGCATTTTCTAATTGATAGGGATGAAGAACATGACATGGGGATAGATTAGGTGTTTCTGAGATTTCTTGTATTTACATAGAATTGGAAATATCATTAAGCTTTTCCAGTTCTCTTATGCAGATCTCCATAAAATATTGCTTGTTGTAATTGAATTGGGCAAGATACGATAGATGTTCACCAAATGTCGCATTCTTGTATATGTTTTTTTTAAGGCTTGATTTTCAAATATCAATTTATATCCATTGTTTTCTTGAATGACATTAAAAGCTTAGAAACTCATACTTAATATTATATTCAGTTAGCCTTTTTTTATCAAATGCATTAAAATAGTCCTATTTTGGATTTGTAATTCTTATAAAGATGTGGTGCACAAGATGAGGAGGATAAATTTTGCCTTTTGAAGAGTATGGATCATCACATGCTTTTTGCACACAAGGAAATACAAAAGTTGTTTAGTTTGCTAAAATTTTAGAAGGAATATTTTGACATTTGGTTTTGATCATAAAATTAAGAAAAATTGGAAAACTTCTTAATTTCTGCTTTGAAGCTTGATGCAGACGTATATCTTGTGTATACATACTTGTACGTGAGTGCATCCATGTGTGCACGTGTATAGACTTCCATGCATCTGAGCATGCGTTATGCACGCTTGTATTTCTGTCTCAAATCCAGATCAAGAAATGACTATACATGTCTTCCAAAACAAGAGGCTTAGTTTTGAATCTGTTGTCCTGTGTTTTGACATGAATATAGTGACAGGTGAAAACACTCCCATTTTAGTCTAAGAGAACCAAACTCTGATATGGGTTCTCAATACCTTCTAAAGGTATGGAAAATTAACACACACAAAGCAAACGAAACTAAAACAAACCTAGCTCGACATACCAAAATCCTACTTTAAATCTGCTTTAAGAGTTTTAGCGCAACAACTGTTAAACAGACTTGGAAAAATTAAGGAAATTTACTGGATAACATCATCCACCATAGGGTCCACTGAGGTAATTTTGCCCTGAAGTACAGTTCTCATAATAAAGTTAAATGCATTCAAAATAGAAACAACAAATGCCCAAGTCTATGAAGAAGGGTGCCAAGTCATAAATCATTCGTTTGTCAATTTAAACAACATAAGCTCAGCTAACTATTAGAACTACAACATTACACAGGAATTTTAATAATTAGAGTTCCCAAACAGCATAAGCTCAAACGAGACACATTATTAAAACCCAATTTGACTCTAATACTCAAGAGCAAACACATATCGAAAACAACATATTACCAAATCAGATATATATAAACCTTGACATCAAATACCATATTCAAAGTGACGAATGATTGAAAACTGCACTTCAATAGTCAAAATACCATTAAACTTCTTAAGTCTCCCGTAGATCAAAATATTAACATTACTTCCTTACATTTTTTCCCAACCCTTTGTTCTGAGTTCAACGTCATATAATTAAGTTCAACAAAGATCATAAACTGTTCCAACTTCGTGGATAACTGAACGACAATGAAGACACACGGACAAATGTTCTTAGCAAAACCAGTTAAAGATTGATTTTGCTTAACACTTAGGTTTCGCCTTTGCTAACACCTTGCAATGATTAAACACCAATGTTACATATAGCAAATCAATCAAGATCGAATTTTCTAGTTTCTTCTCTTTAACTGTCAATTGCTTCTGAATTCCTGGAAACGTTTGATTTACTTCCTCTATCAAGACTGTTCCACTTTTTTTGCCAATATAATAGCATATTCATTCAAGAAATTCTTTTTCAGCATCTTCAAAATGTCTCCTTAGGGCAAAAATAAGAGCAATTTGGATTTCCTAGAAAACCTTTATGACAAACATGTAATAACCTGAATTTTCTTCAAACCTTCATGGACAAAAATATAGCTGTCTGATTTCTTCCTTTTACTAATGAAATATCAACAAAATAGAAATACCTACAAGGGGCAAAGCATTGAGAAAGCTTCTTGGCACATGGATTTGATGAAAAATAATTTTTACAAACAAAAGCTGAATTTTTATATGTTATTTACCAACCGGAACTAGGAAATAAACACAGCTGACCGTATGAACAAAAATATCATGAATGGAAGGCTTTTACTGGCTGTAAATGGAGATCTATGACAGTAAATGGTTGTGCAAACCCTCCCCTCAATCACACCACTGGAAATAATTGCTAGTGCCACAACCTTCTATGGGGGTTGTTCAGCCCTAGAAGGGTCATCCAACCCTAGGGAGGGTCCAAAATGTGATATCAATGCTCCTAAATTCAAACCGCAACTGAATTTTCGATGCCCTAGCTGTAAATACTCCAAAATCTGCCCTGGAATGTGATGCCCTAGTTGAGAAATCCTGGAAAATTGATTTTAAGCATGCCCCAACTGAGAAAAGTCTGACAATCTGATTTGAATGTGTGCCCTAATTGCCGACCTTTGAAAATTGTCTTGAAATTGTGCCCTAGCTTGTTCAAATTGAAGTGAACTGGAAATCCTTGTTTGTAGCTCACTTGCAACCCCCATGATGGAGTTGCCTCAAAGGGTTCGAGGGTTTTCGTCCTCTAACCTTGCAACAATGAAGGGTTTTCGTTCTTGTAGATGGAAGTTGGATCAACAGTTCAAAATCTCATTGACAAAATACTATGTTGCTAGGAAATGGAAACGGGCACGAAACGCGGAAACGACAGTTTGCAAAAAACCTTGGATACGAAACGCAACGGAAACGTCCGTACAATATATATATATATATATATATATATTATGCATAGTGTACTCCATGGACCATAAGAGATAATTGATAAAACACTCAAAATATTTTGTATTTTGGACCCAAGATGTCATTATATAGCTTTTAGGAAGTGTCTTTAGCAAGTTTAGGTAGGTAGATTAGGTTTTGGTGCAATAAATGAAGGTATTTTATTTTATTTGGAAAGTTATGCTTTAAAAATTAAAAAAAATGTTGCAAATGCCCGGGACGTTTCCCCCGCGTTTCGCGTTTCCGAAACGTTTCCAGGCAGAAACGTGGACCCCTTAGGCATTTCTTGGTAACAGAGACAAAATATAATGGATGTAAAAGATGATTGTAAATGAATCCCCACACCTCCTTTTATACTTTTTTGTCTTTATTTTCCAAGTGGGGTGCTCCATGTGGGACTTTTGCACTTTAATTAATAAAGCGACTTTCTTATTTTCTATTTTAGCGTTAAGTCACTTAAAATAGGAAGTCCCCTTTATTTTAAGAATAATAGCATAAGTTGCCTTTATAATATTACATTTTCACTTAGTTATATTGTTATCTTATTTCCCTTTTCTCCACCCCTTTAGCCTGCTGGAAATAACTGGATAGGCTAACGGGTCTTCTATCGGCATTAATTCCAAGAAAGGAACATTACATCAACTCAATCAACTCTTGTCGAGCAACTTCAACTGCAGTGGAAACAACTTCCATAAATTCTTTAACAGATAACCATTGGTCATTAGTTCCCTCGAGCTTTGTATTGTTGGCAAAATATTTTGTCAAGGACAAAAATGGGAATTTCGTCAACGCTCGTGGGACTTAGTCCCTCTGCTTGAAATCTAGAAAAAATGTACACTACACTCTCGGGTTGGTCATAGACTGGGGAATGTGCAAAAATGCCCTTATCGTAATTGCAACAATAGTTGAGAGAGAGGAAAACCTTGTAGATAGGTGAGGAGATAAGATAAGAGAAGATAAATATATTAATGTCCAATGAATGACCACAAAAGTAGGTCAATGGGATTGCAACCCAAACAATATACAAAGTGCGACCAGGGACAACTCAAAACGAGTTCCCAAAAACAGAAAAATGAGAAAAGACAAAGTAGAAAGTAAACCCAAAGCCAATACCCACACAGGGGGGGCAATGGAGCAAGCAGGGGAGAAAGACGAGAGAAGCAAAGAAGAGAATGAAGGGGGGGGCAAACAAGGACCAATGGTCTACTCAAGAATGGTAGCCACACCCCTCCTAACATTAGAGGCCGACGAAAAGAAGCTTCTGATAGAATGACAACCTGAAGAGGGGGGGCGAGAACCTCCTCCCCTACTGAGATCTAAGACTGCTGCGACGGACCATGGGGACGAATGGAGTTGGGTTGCCCTTTGGTACGTGCGTGCATCCGATTTTGCTGGCGGTGATCCAGGGAAGTATGAAGGTCCAACCGGGGTCGAACTGATCTATGCACTGTATCTGGGTCAGAAAGGCTCTGTCGTTTAGTTCCTCCACCTGTGGGTAGAACCGGAAAGAAGGTTGTAATTTGTCTCGTGGGGATGACTCTTGGAGGGGGATGAAGAATCTGGTCTCGGAAGCAACAAAGACTCACAGATTTAGAGGGCATGACACCGCTAGTCAATATATTTGAAGAAGACCGGGAGAGTTTGAAGCCCTTTGAAAAGACAGTGAAATCGTCCTTTGATCTCATAGTATATGGGGCAATGGAAGATGAAATGAGTCTAGGTCTCCACCTCTGGAGGCTACAAAGCCTACAAAGTCTGTCCTTTCGATCAATGTGGTGATCAGTCTCCTAGCGAAGTCTGTGGGAGCCGACTCAAAACTGACCCCGAGGTATATGAAGGGCAAACACCCAGTGACGATAGGTGTATTGAGGGTGGATGATGAGTCCATGTTTGATTTCAAGAAAGTGCTCTGCATAAAAGGACATCTTAGGGCGCAGACCCCCTATAGGGTTCACCCAAGTAATGAATGAAACTCCTGTAGATATCCTCGCAGATGGACCATTTCAACACTTGCTTGGTGGGCACAAGATGAGTAGGAGCATTTAGGGAATACTGGAAAGGGGGGAGGCAATCAATCTGGATACCAATTGAGTCCAATAAGGTAGAAGTCTCAGCAAACAAACAACGACCCACAACCTGGGCAATACTCACAAAAGAACAATAAGCGAGATATGGATACCTATCATGCTCACCGGAGAGATCATAATACCCCCTGATACGGTGAAGAAAGGTTGTGATGTTAAATATAGTCTCTAGACGGAAAGGTCGGGCTCTGAACTCTGCCAAAATAATATGCTAGGGGATCGTCTGTTTGCATCTGATGAAGCGGCGAAGGAGGAGAGTCTGAATCCTCTCAGCAGAAGCCCAATTTGTGTCCAAAAGGGAGGGCCCCCAGACAATAGATCCGTATAGAACAATGGGGCGGATGAGGGAGTTCATAATAAACATCTTGGAGATGTCCTGGAAGTGGTGCCGAAAACACTGTCTCTCGAGAATGGCAAGAGACCCATACGCTTTATTCACCCTCGGCTGAAGAGCATGCCTCATATTGAATCTAGGCCCAGAGAAGTGGACTCCTAGGTAGGTGTATGTATTAGTAATTTCAACCTCCTGCCCCTTGAAGAAGAAATGGAGGTATGATGTCCTCAACCCATTAAAGACCATTACCTTGGTCTTACCCAGATTGACTGTCAAATGCCGACGATCACAAAATAAAGCAAGTGCATCAAGCTGTCTTTGAAGCCCCTCAGGAGAAGAGGCGAGTAAAACAATATCGTCGGCAAATAGGAGAATAGACATCAAGACGTGGTGGAGAAGGCAACCATCCCCTTCCTGAATGTGATCCCGAAGAAAAGATTCCAGCTCATCAATGTAAATGCCAAAGAGGGTAGGAGACAGGGGGCACCCCTGTTTAACCCCAATGGCAATCTTGATGAAATCAGACAATCCGTGTGCAATACGAAGATGACCAAGGATGGACTCTTAGAGGCGTCTGATGGTTATAATAAGAATCTCATAAATACCAATGTCTCAGAGTTGCTGGAAGAGGGCCATGCGAGGTACGGAGTCAAAAGCTTTTCGAAAGTCTACAAAACAGCAAATAAACTTTCGAAGAGCGGTGACGGGCCTCCTCAATAATAGCCCGAAGGGTGAAGATGTGGTCGATGGTGTGGTAACCAGGGCGAAAACCAGCCTGACCTCTGGCTTTGAGTTGCTTCTACTCCAAAACCTCGGACAACAACCTGTGGAGGACTGTAGCATAGAGTTTGGAGAAAGAATGGCCCACCATGATAGTCCTGAAGTTGTTTGGATCAAAAATGGACCCAACTTTGTGAATCGGGTGAATGATATGATGAAGACCAAGTAGGAGGGAAAGCCCACACAAACCACCTGATTGAAAAAATCTGTCAAATAGTTACTAAAGACCTCAAAACCTGCTTGAAGAACTTGGCTTGGAAACCTTCCACATCAGTTGCCTTTGCTACAGTTCAAAATCTTTATTGCCTCTTTGATATTACAGTGAGTGAAGGGATTACCAGGCGGTGAGATGCCAATCTAGGTAGAGTTGCGGGCCCCGGAATATCGTAAAGGGTAGAGGTGTGGGAAAAAATGGATATAGGATCGATCGCCCATGGAGGAGGGGGAGTGGTGGGGAAAGACAGTACGCCAGAAGGATCGAGGGTTAGTCCTAAGGGAGGTGGAAAGCATATATCTATGCAGTGGGAAATGAAGGATCGCTTTTTACAGACGGAGAAGGCATTGGTAGGCAACCTTAAGAGTGGGGAAGGAGGGGAGGGCATGGGTAAAAGCCTGACGAAGGTGATGGTGAAGGGATTTGCACTCTACATCATACCATTGGTTCATGGGCCAAGATTTAGTAGTACTAGTGGCCGTGGGATGGGTGGTGGAGCTAGGAAAGGATCTCAGGGCAGCCTCCCACATGGCACAGGAAAGGCATGTGTACTTGGCCTCCACACTAGGCAGGTTGGAGAAGTGGGGCTAAAAGGGGAGAAGGTCGCGGATGTGGGATGAGTAAGATCCGTAATCCCCTTTATCAAACTGAAACGAGATGCGAGGGGGGTAGTGGGGAGGGGGAGGAGGGCGTGGTGGTGGTAGGAGGACTGGCAACCAGAGAGAAAGATAGGATTGCGATGGTCAGCAAGGGGAATGGGGAAATAGAGAAGAAGCAGAAGAGGGGTGAGATATCCGGGCTGGCAAGGACATAGTCCACCACACTAGTGCCCCCCGCCATGGGAACAACATGTGAAGAAACGTGAATCCGAGAAGCGCTCGATCCCATTAAAGATCACCATCCCCCTGTGACTCCTCGAGCTGGAGGAGGAACCGTCCATAAGCTGTGAAAGGGGCCATTTGTATCCTCAGAAATCCTATGCAGGCCAACTGACTTAGGGTCAATCCTCTGTGTGCAAAACGTATCCTCTAACCCTGTCATGGAGAGGGGACCTGATAGGTGTCTGGTATGGGCATTAAAATCACCTATAATGATAACCTCTCCGTGCGACAGAGTACTGACTAATACTGTTGTATAAGTCAAAGAAAGGATCACCATCTGGGCCATTGTGGATGGCATAAGGGGAAGCAACCGGAGGAAAGTAACAAACTGCTATATAAAAAATCCCTACAAAATCGAGCAGGCCCCACTAATATGAATCCACATGTACCCTGGAAGACTCATCAAAATTGACCATCGAAGATCCTGTTCTGGAGGGAGTCCCTATAAAGACAGGAAACCCCACCATAGCCTTTGACACCACCCGAACCCCAAGTCTCCTGCCTGTAAGCTGATAACCAAAGAAAGCCAGTAATACCTTGGAGAGGACGAATCGGGCTCTCGTGTGTCTCTATGCGATGAAGAGAATGTCGGCAACACCTGAGAAGCATCTAACATAAGGCCAGGGGAGGGACCAAAGGGAACCATTCTCATTCCAGCAACTGATAGATAAGCCCTTTAGCCTGACTCCTATCCCACATGGCCTGTCATTGGGAAGACCCCTTGGCAGGGCCCCCAACCAGGAGGAGGAGAGTCTCTAATAACAGTCCTGAAGATTCCTGATAACCACCCATTTACTTGTTTTCCTCGCTGCCATAACTTGCTCCCTAGAGCGTTTGAGCTCCCCAACTTGTGTCCTAGTGAGATCTTCATCAAGGAAGACCTTGTCTGGGAGTGAAAACAGAACCCTCTAAGCCCTGAGAGCTCCACAGCATGTCAAAAGTTGTCTTGAAACGGATGAAAAGTGTGGAATCATAGCCAACCCAAGCTCTTTCTAGTGTAATGTAAGAAATCCTCAAAGTATCAGTGACAAAGGAGTTACCAACCGTCAATGGCTTCTTGTGTTAGAGTGGGGGGTGGGAGACCCCTCACCCTGAGGTTTAATTCCCTGTCACGTCTAGTACGCTCCTCAATTAACTTGGCCTACATAACAGCCTCAACCCCAACCAAAGGTGGGGGGAACGCTGTCTTTCCCACTAACAACCTTGGTCCATGATTTTGTTTCCAGTTTTACGGAATCTTAGTTATTTCTGATTTCCTCCTGTTGAGACCGGAGGTCAACAATTTTCTGCATGTAGGGCATCATTAGGGGAGCTAGTATTATCCATGTTGTTGGCTAATTTTTCTCTCAAGATAGCGTTCTCAAACTCAACATCCGCGACCCTGTCAATAAGTGTACAGAACATCAGTTTGGAGTTGTTGATTGGCATTTTCAATTTTCTGGATTCGGTTGAGAAGTTCCATTGATAAAATGTCCGTTGTGCTGCTAGAGGTGTTACCCTACGGGATTCCCGATCATGCCGCTGTCAGTAGGAATTTCCGAGGCCATGATTGAAACTAAAACCGCTAGGGTAAACCACCTGAAGAGGGGAGAGGCTAAGAGGTGAATCAAAGAGCATACTAGACAATAGAGACGACCTCACAATTAAACCAGCGACAATTAATCTCCTGTTACAGCGACTGTATCCTGTGATTGTGATCACGAAAACTTGAGACTGTATTCTGCGACAGACCACGAGCAGAAATCGTGGAAGCCCTGTGAAAATCGCGACCAGGAAAGATCACGAAAATGCTGGGAAAGCACAAGTCACAAAGTGCCCTATTTGTGCCTGAAGATAACAATGAAAACTGTGTATTGATGAGCTGAAGACAAATTTCATCAACTACAATTCAGAGGTGATTCCAGTTTCAATCAGAAGAAACAGGAAAGCACAACACAACGTCATGGCAAGATAGTGAAACAAATAATACAAGATAAATACAAAGCCTCATCAATATATATTCAATTCCAAAAAGAAGGCACAAATTCCTTCAACTTCTTACAAATGCTAGTCATGTGCTCGGCTGAGTGACAAGATGAGAATGGAGGAAAATTGTTTAGGTAGGAAATAGAAGAATACAACTTTAATTAGAGAGGGAAAAAACTCATATTTTTGGAATAGAGAGAGCATTATAATTTATATCCAAAGCTAAGTGACTCTTCGACATTCTCATGTGACTTTTCAACTTAAAGTGCAATCTCAATGAAGAAATAGAAACTTTAAGTGACTTAAGTCACTTTTACAAAAGTTTGTTTCACAACAGAGAAATAGAATGTTAGAAAGAGAAAATAAGAGAGAGAAGGTGTGATCAAAAGAAGATGTTGCAGGATGAAGTTTTGTTCTTCCTTTGTTGTGGAGATGAATGCTGCAACTGAATAGGATCTTCCTTAGATGCTTCTCTGATCAGAGCATGTATTTTCTTGGACTGTGGAAATGATGCTCCACACCTTATCCTGAATGATCATCTTTTGTCATGTCTTGAAATCTCTCTTTCAACTCTTCATCTCTGTGAGAAATGGTAGGTTGCACAAATCTAAATATCCTTTTCACGAACATGATTTCTTGTCTTTCACATGAACAAACACTCATCTTGCAATCATCATGAAGTAAAAATGCACTCAACACCACGCATGCCCCTGAATTCAGTAACCATGAGCTCTCTTGGATTTGAGGGTATCAAAGATTCATGAGAATCCTTGGTGACAACATAGAAATCCTCTGAAATAGAAACACTTCCTCTTTTGTGAGATGGAACCAAACAACAGATTGAATGGAACAATATCTTCTTGAAGAATATGAGTCACTCCTGTCCTTTCTCTTGAATGAAGAATGGTGAGGAGATCAGAGAATACACCAAGACCATGGTTCCCATCATAGAAAGCCTTCGATTGATTAAACTAGATGTTTCATGCTCAATAATCCTCTTGTGCACTCTGACTCAAGTTAGTAAATGAATTTTCCTTCTTATCCAGGTGTCTTCAATGGTATTCAAAATCCATGTGTTCCACATTGTTGTCTCCAATATCTGGGTATTCGAAAACCAAGGCTGAGATGGGATCATATCGAAGTAATGGAATTTCATTTTGCGAGTTTTTGGTATCACATAACTTGAGAATGATGGTGGAGTTCAGAGGGACAAGAGAAATTGGATTCCGAGTCAATTTAGGAATTGCGGGGGCAAAAAGATTTTTAATCGGTGTTATAGACTAAATTTCGTTCAGAATTACGAAGGGAAATTAATCCATTGTGGAGGACAAGTCTCAATTTTTCATAAAATTTTTGAGATGAAGATATGCTTGAATTTGGTGACGTATCCAAGTCATCAGAAATGATGGGGAAATGAGGAAACAGGACCTTTGGTAGCAAGGTGAGCTTGGAAAATGGGTTTTAATGGAAGTGTGGGCTGAAAATTAGTTCTTTTTTACTTGAGATAAATACACAACCAAATGACTTGATTCTTTATTTGTTACAGAGGTATGGTGGAGGGGAACAAGTGCTCCAAATTTGAGGAAGATCTCTCGCAAGGATTTTGAAGGAAATGACAAAACAATTTTTAGTGCAAAAAGGGTTTTTGAGTGGTTTTGCAAGCCAAAAATGGATTTACTCATATCACATGAATCTTTTCCACCTTAGATACATGAATGATAGCTCAAAACAAAGGTTTTTTCAAGGAGAGATCATTGACAAAGTTTTAAAGGTTTCCTCCATGTGGTTTTTGAGCAATGATTGAATCAATTTTTGGTGGTTTTCGCAAAACAGGTTTTCAACAATTGCAATCTTCAAGTGATCATAGAAAATAATCCACTCCACCATATGCCATGTTATTCATATTTCAATTCAAGGTCATTTTCAAGAGGAGGATGTGCTCAAAATTTAGAGTGTTTCGACCAAGGGATCATGAGATATGACAAAAACAAGGTATGGGAGAACTAGGGCACACAAGTGGTTTCATGGACATGGGAGGAAGAAAAAAATAGATTTTAAGTGGTTTTATGAGCTTGCACTTTACCTATTTTGGAATTGGAGTAGGTTTTTGGAGGGAAATGATGAGTTTCAAAAAACAACTTGCAATGGTGGTGGAGTTTGAGTGTTTTGTTGATGCAAAGTGGAAAATGCACCCACTTTGCAATCTCCACCTCCAAAAGGCACCCAAATCAAGGATTGGGTGTCACTTTGGAGGTTCACGTGCGACACACAAAAGTGTGCCAAGTGCAATAGCAGGGATTCCAAAAGTGTGCCAAGGAGGGAGGGGTGGGGACCCACAACATGCTTAACTTTGCCAAATTTTCCTTTTTCTTCATTAATTTTTGACCTTTTTCATCCACCAATAGGAGGAGAGCACATTTTGGTTGGTGGGATTTCAAAAGTGCACTTTTCAAATTTAAAATGCATTCCCAAGAGAATTACAACTCCAAGAGTGTTCCAAGTGCACTTAAGTTGATGACATCATCATGTCAACGAAGAATTAGAACGTAAAGTGCACTTTTTGGTGGTGAGACCAAAATTAACCTTTCTGGGGCGTATAATATATGAATTTTACTAGAAATAGGGAAAAAAAATCCAATGAAAGCATTTTGTAAACTTTTAAAATGAATTCTTCATGATTTTTTAGTCAACTTACCACTTTTGTGTAAGAAGGTACGCTAGTGAGCTAAGGTGTCGCAGGAGTTTGAGATAAGTATGAATCAAACTAACACTTAGGTCATGAAGGGGGTTCAATGTGCTTCAAATTGGCCCTTTCTTAGGCTCCTGACTCTTCCCAAGGTTCCCAAAACCTTCAGTACAAGTTCCCTTGTCTAAAAAGACCACCGTTGCCTCAGTGTTGGGAAGGTTTCTACTTATTTATGTTCCCAAAACCTTGTCTTACATATTCCATCATGTAGTAGACCTTGTAAGATTTCCAATGACTATGATTTGAGTTCCAAACACCACCAAAAGTTCCTAAAACCTTTCCTCAGAAATTGACCCTTATTTAATGCTCACACACACATTTTCCTCAAAAAAATCACTTGGAGAGAAAACTTTCCAAAAACCATTATGAAGATCACAAAATATGTCCTAAACCATAACTGTCAAAACTTCAAGACATTTCCTTTCTGAGACTCTTCAAACCTTTCCCATAAGTTGACCTTTAAAAAGAGGCAATTTGACAAATTTAACACAGTTGACCAAAAAGTGACAAAAATTCCATAGGGTTGTCAAGCAAAATACGAGGACATTTTACATGCCAACAGTTATCAAGAAAATGAAAAACAGAACGTTAGTTTCCTCAATGAAAGCATTAAGAAGAACTTCAGTATTTTTCCTATTGTTTCTTCAGAGCAAATATTAGGGGCAAGCACAAGAGAAGCTAAGTATGCAATGCACTACATATTTAGTCTGCGCAGCTGTGTGCAACTTTGCAGCCCTGTGACTGGTGAGTATGGGCCCCACAAGGTGGCCGATCTGTGATTTGCTGCGGATCTGGGCTTTGACATTCTGGTGATCCCTTCATGAAGATTTTTTTAAGGCACTGACAAATGGCAGCTTAGCCAAGAGATTGGGCTAAAGGTGGCAGTGTTCTACTGGTAATGAAGGCTCTAACTTACTCCAAATGTGCCTATAATTGTGAATCTGATGCCATTTTTGAGAGAGCTTTGAGTTTGCAGAGTAGACTCCAAAGAGGAGGAGCTGAGCCCTGAACTGTGACTGGTTTGAGTAGAGAGAGCACAGAGTTGAGCAAGTTGAGAGATGTGAGAGAAGCAGATCTGTCCATTTTGGGATTATGTGATTCTGCATTAGCTTTGTAGGTCTGTGAGCAGACATTAAGAGGATGTGTAGGCATGTTTAGATTGTAATTTTCCGTTTTCTTGTTGAGGTCAATAGAATAGGAATTTTTTTTATATGTTTTTGTATTGTGTGTGATCTGATATGTGGGCTGCATGGTCTAAGACAGTCCTTTATTGGACCCTCTAACCGCGTCTTCATCACATCTTTTACCATTCCTGATTCAAATCCAAAAAAGGTAATGAAATTAGATGCACTGGGGCCAAATTGTTTCTTAGATTCTTCAATAAAATTGATCATGCCCTTGACCTTGAGTAATTTCCCACATTTGACATTAATTTATTTCTGTGCTTGCTTCACTTGAAGCAAGTTGTCATGCAACTGTAATAAAATGACAAACGGAGTTCAACACCTCTACATTGAAAAGCACTTATCAAACACGGATTAATCAAAACCATGTCCATAGATTATGGATCTCCTTGATAAGGTCTGCCTTTTCATCCTGCATTGCCTCTTGTCACTTGTGCATAGTCACTGATAATTTTGATTTTGATACAGTGTCTTCTTTATTGGTGTGAGTAAGATCAACAATAGTCTGTTCGTTTTGTACAGTAACTTCTTCCCCATGTCGCTTTCTTTTATGTTTTGTTTCCCTCTTAATTATTTTGTCCTCATACTTCAAGCTAACTTCAGGTTCTTCAATAATAATTATATCGATCTTTTTCTTCTTTTGGCTTTCAAACTCAAGCTGCTCTCTTCAATCAGTCAAGCCACTCAAACTTTAAGATGCCACTATAGGGACATCTGGTGTAGCTTGATTTAATCTGTATAAGGAAATATGAACCTTAGTAAAAGGAGTAAGCAAGATAGACATACACATACCCATTACATCAAAGGAATTTGGGATCTGAGGAGGCAACAATGACATTCTCTTTTGCACTTCATCAGAACTCCTATTGCTTGCATCTCTACATCTCTGCCACAGCTACCAGGGACAATTCTTCGATCTAAAACAATCTCTTTTGTAGATGCAACTACCAATACCTTGTGAGGAATGATATCCTCCTAGTCCAAAATAATCACAGGTGGTTGTCCAACAATAGTGTGAGATGGTGGAGAAAAGGAAGGTAAAATCATAGGAGTTTTGTGATACCAAAATGCTGTATCTTCATCATCAGTCTGGTATCCCGAAGTAGAACATTCTGGCCCTTGTGTTGCTGTGTTTGTTGTTAGATTGCGACTAGCTGGCAAGTCTAAATCCTCACTATCGCCCGGAGTAATAGGCTTAGGAAGCTTGACCAAATTCCCTGCCTTTATCAATATCTTAATAGCAACCCTTAGTCCACTACATCTTGATAATACTCGCGATCTAGGTGTTCCTCACGTACAAACTCTAGCCGAGCCTTAGGTTTCTAAGGATCTAGATTCCTTTGAACCCTTTTAAAAGGATAACACTTCTTATATTTTGTGAGATGGAATTTGTAAATATGAGCTTCATTTTCTTTAGTTTCAATGATAGGGAATCGAGAAAAGGTCTGATTACAAAAGACAATAGACGATTTTGGAAAATTCCTAAACTTCTTTGCATGAGATTTCTGGCAACCCATTGCACAATTGATAGCACACCTCCATGATCAACAAGCGGTCAGGCACATGGAATAAAAGTTCACAAAGTGGGGTTAGAGCTCCCTCAATCATAGTGATGGTATCCTGACTATATAAAATAATAAATACCAACTAACTATGAATTTTAATTATTCCCTTAAACACTTAGAAATCCAAGGGCATTTGACACTGCAGACTAAAGTATATACTTTTGGGATGAAAATATTACAAATTAGGGTATATGGATCAAAATACGCATACCTATTATAAGAATTGCATACTGCATGAATAGGATGCTTGTGATGTGGTGTCCATCATGGAAACAAAAAAACATTAAAACTCACGGAAAAACAGATACGATCTATATGAGATAAGAGGCCATTTAAAAAATTTCCTCGTGGCTTACATTCTTTAAACTGTTTAACCAAATTAAAGGAGATCAACACCACGGAAAAACATATACACTCTATACGAGATAAGAGGCCATTTAAAAAATTTCCTCCTGCGTTACATTCATGAAACTGTTTAACCGAATTAAAGGAGATCAGTGCACTCCAGTTAGGCAGCTTCTGTTGGAATATGCAAAGAGAAGAAAGAAGACAGAAGGCAAAAACTGCGCTGTCTAAATGATACAGGCAGAGGTTTATTTATTGAAGAGAGAGGTGGTTGTACAGTTACCAACCAAACAACTACATAACTGTTTTACATGCTATATAATGTTTTATATTTTAACACCCCCTCCTAATGACTAAACCGGAAACAAGACAAAGTTTGTCCCGAAATTTTACAAATTTCCTAAAGCCCATATGTTTAGTCATTACATTTACAGACTATGCCATAAGTTGTACTTTAAAATTAGTAGTCCTTAACTGTGATGCAGTTGTCGAATGAAGACGAACCGCAAAACAAAAATCTGGTCCCATGAACAAAAGATATGGCAAGTGGTCCACTGGTTCTCTGTTTCGTGATTCATTGACCAATGATGAATCACCAATGGTTGAGAGTGTCAGCCCCATCTCCAGAGTGCTGAAATCAGAACCTCGAAGATGTGGATTAAAAAATCTATTCCAGGCTTGTGTAGCCTGCTGGAGTCTGTACAAAGACTCAATTATCCTGTGATCAAAGTCACCTCGATCACGTCCTTGCACCACCATGTAGTGCTCATCCAACTTTTTCAAGAAGAGGAATGTGACCATTTGTGCAGGAGTTAGAACCAACTCCTCAATAGTAGGAGAAATAACCATCTCCGTCTCAGCAATGGTCTTCGTCTCAATAGGAGAAATAACCATCTCCGTCTTATCTATTTGCTCATCTAACCCCCTCTGTTGGGAAAGATCCTTCACAACACAATGAGCAAACTGTTCATGCGCTATTGTCCTTCGAGCAAGAACCTCTGAGTGAGTGGTTGGGCATGCCATCTCACCATGCACCGTCAATGCATTTGGAATAGTGGAGTCTCCGTCCATAGCAAATTGCTCTTCAGAATGAGGAAATCCATCCTCCCAAGGCATGTCCGCCTCCCGTACACCTAGTATAGTGGATATTCCCTCCACAATAGGTGCATGTAGGTTGACTATATCCAAGTCAACAGATTTGTGAGGAATGCCTTCCTCCCAAGGCATTGCAGCCTCTTGCACATCCTGAATGGTGGAGCTGTCCTCCACACGTGCATTCATGTTGATCGCAGTCGGATCAACAAGCTGATACTGACCACCTACCCCAATACCAAGGGCAATTATCCGTCTCTGTTTCACATTAGAGACAACACACTTCTTTCCACAGAAATCCACAGAAATATTGGGATTTTCAGTCAATTGACGAATAGATAGAAGATTCTTTTGTAAAGAAGGTACATATCTAACATTTCGTACCAACAATTTATGAGCATTATTCAATACAATGCATATATCTCCTATCCCTTCTATTACAAGCGATTCTCCATCAGCTAGTACTACTGATTCAAAACAAATATTTGCAGTAAATGAAACATACCAGTCCCTACAACATGAAAAGTGTGCAGACGCACCAGAGTCAATAATCCAGCAACTGGTACTACTATCATTTGAGCATGATGTCGCAAGACAGTAAAGAGCATACTCGTCATCCGAATCCCGTTCTTCTGCAACTGCTGCCACATGTTCCTCATTACATGGCTTTTTATTCTGCTTTGAAAGATCATACATCCGCTTTCGGCAATCCTTCTTGAGGTGCCCAACCTTGTGACAGTAATAACATGTGACCTGATATCAAGTGGAAGATTCACCAGATTGACGTTTCCACTTTACCTTTGACTGAGTGACAAGAGCACTCTCTGCATGGTCACAATTAGATTCTGCCTGAAGTTGTCTCCGCTCCTTTTGCAACAGGTAGGAGCTCACCTTGTCAAATGTGAGTGTTTGACTTTCTGCCATTAAATGGAGTGCCTCCACAAATGACTCATACGAAGAAGGTAAGCTGTTCAAAACCAGAGCCACCATATCATCATCGTCCACCTTTTTGTTGATGGAAGATAACTGGTCTCGGAGGTCTTTCATCCGAAGTAGGTGCTCAGATAGCGATCCACCTTCTTGTAACTTTATGGAAAAGAGCATATTTTTCAGGTATAAAACCCAACTCTTCTCTGACGTCTGATATTTATCCCTCAGACTGGTGCACAACGTGCTTGCCACAGTGGCATTCCGCACTTCCGATATCAAATCATCCGACACCGATAACTTGAGAAGCAATAACACTTCCTTATGACATTTTTCATAATCCTCAAAGTTCGTTGCTGGTCGACTTTCATCACCCTTGATTATTTTATCACAATCACGAAACTCCGCAACTGTTAAAATCTTATGACTCCATACATTAAAATTAGTACCTGTCAATTTTTGCGTCTTTGGCAACGTCAAGTGTGATATATTTGCCATTTTATTATTCCAAAAGAACGGAAAATAATAAAATAATAATTTGACTCACACTTAATAAAATATCCTTTTTCCAGCAAATATATTTATTTTAATTTCTCCAGTATATAATATGAAATTAATTACTCCACCAAATCGTATGAAATAAACTATGCATAGATGAATGAATACCTTTGTTGAAATTAATTCATCTATTTTTGAGGAAAAAGAAAAAACGCCTGCCTTGGTTATTTAGAACCACGATTTTGCTGTATTCGACCACGATTCTGCCCTTCACGATTACCCTTCGAGTTGCTTGCTGGCCGACGTTTTTGCGACTCCATGATTTTTGCTTGCCCGCGCTGCCCTCGTCTGTGCATGAACTCGTGAAACCTGCCCGCGCTGCCCTCGTCTGTCCCGCGCTGCCCTCGTTTGTGCACGAACTTGTGAAACCTGCCCGCGTTTTTCTTCGACTGGTCACGTTTTCTTCCAATGGACGTCGTGTGCCCTTGTTTTTCTCCCTCGTTATGCAGGAATGGCGTCGATCTTACCGTCGACCTCACACACACTTCACTGCAACCCGTCTTCCTCCAATGGCGTCGATCATACGAACCATCAAGCTCTGATACCAATGTTGGAATATGCAAAGAGAAGAAAGAAGACAGAAGGCAAAAACTGCGCTGTCTAAATGATACAGGCAGAGGTTTATTTATTGAAGAGAGGTGATTGTACAGTTACCAACCGAACAACTACAAAACTGTTTTACATGCTATATAATGTTTTATATTTTAACAACTTCCTCTTTTCTAGAATGTCACACAACAGAGGGACAGTGTATTTAGTCCTTTTCTTTCCATACAACTGGTTTGATAACACCATGGCCTTCCTGATTGAGGACCTAAATAAACAAACGAAATAAAAATCTCTGCCTTGTTCTTCCACCCTTCCAGATTCTTTGACCATTCTTTCAATACCTCATCCAACTTGTACTATGTCTGCCACTTGCTAACCCATTCAAGATTATAATTAAATTATGGTTTCGGTAACTTCGACATTTGCCTGATGGAAAAAGCACTTACATCCACCACCTCCCCCCTATGTGCATAGAGCTTATCGTTTCTCATCACATTGTTGACATATGTCTAGAATAAACTTAGGACATGGAAAAACATCTGGCTTAGCCATTGCCCTGGAAATAAACTGCATGAATATTCCACATTTCTGCTTTCTCGTCGAAATCCTCCATATCTTCATTAGGTTCCTTTGCATCTCTTAAGTAAAAGAACAACCCATCATAATTCACTCAACTGCATATTTGAGGATTAAACACACTGCCCCTAAGCGCCCTTCCCATTGGTTGTTGAATCTTCCTTGGCACCATCTTAGGTGAACATGGGTGCTATAACCTCTTTGATTATTTCCTTAGGCATTGGATAGATGGACATCAACAAAATGTAGAGTAATTCCTTTTCGCTTTTAACAAACACAATTGGAAATATAATGATGACCATTGTGTTCACTGTTCATAATCCGTTAGCTGATTTTCTCTTGCTAAACCCATCAACTCAGCATTTGTTATTTCATAAATCATTACTCTTGGTTTTGCCTCGTTCATTGTATCTAAGATTTTAAATCATGGCTTTAGCTTTTAAAACAATCAATTGAAAGGCTTAATTCCTTGAAACAATGGCATGGAGATCTTCCGACGATGGACCACATGGCCTATTTTGTTTCACGAATTACGGAGAGGAGAGCAAAACCAAAGGAAAACAATTGGCAAGACACTTTGTGAGCCGAGGTCACGAGATAGTGACATGTGGTGCAATCTTGGCTCACAGGGTAGGGGGAAGAAACATGTTAAGACCAAAATAGACAATAGAGCAATCCGAGTGATGAGGTCACAAGCCGTTGAAACCTATCAATCTCATGATCCTAGGATTCACTTGTAGTAGGAGACCATAGAGAAAGCTTTGATCCTTGTGAACCGAGAAGATGACACTTGTCAACCCATGAGCGCACATCTAGGCTGGTTAAAAGCTAGTACCAAAACAAAGCCATGAGGGAACAATCACAAAAACACAACACCTGGCTTAACATCGATTCACGGAGGACTATGACCACGAAAAGCAAATTGAGAACAAAGTAAAACAAAAACAAATTGTTAATGAAAAGGTACCAATTGTCACCCTCTCGTTAACGATAGCAGAAAATCTAGTTTAAAGAATATTAACGCCAACATACCCCTTGCTCCGAGGCAACAACATGTGGTAAGCATTTGTTTACATAGGTGACTAAACTTGACGCCTCAAAAAGTCAAAACCATGAATAGCTCAAGTAAAACATTACGAGTTGGAGCAGGTGTCATATCCTTGAAAGCCCGAAATATTGTAATGAAAACTGAGGAATAAAAAAGGATCAGAACACACTACAAGAATCCACTATTAACATTAAAGTCATTTTTAAAATTTGGAATTTTGACATTGTGGGAATTTGGGTGT
This sequence comes from Taxus chinensis, assembly GCA_019776745.2. Taxonomy (NCBI): domain Eukaryota; kingdom Viridiplantae; phylum Streptophyta; class Pinopsida; order Cupressales; family Taxaceae; genus Taxus; species Taxus chinensis. Next base: position 883,989,238 of record CM034150.1, read on the forward strand.
TGATAACAACAGATTCAAAGCTTGATGGTTTACGGTTATTCATATGAGTGATGATTTGTCAATGTAGATTGTGGAAAAAATAGACTCTAGAAATTCTGTTAAAATCACTATTTGTGTCCGCAATTGAAATAATAAGAAATTATATTAATGACCATGAATGGGAAAAGCTGAGTGGTAGGAATATTGTAGGATACAAATACAAAATAATGCAAGGGACTGTCTAATGCAGCTCGAGTACAAATGGACATTAAAAAGTGCTACGAATAATAGAAAGTATGGCAAAATGGTTACTTATTCCCCAACAAAAAAGGCTTTGCTATACAGCCAAAATAGAATAAATACACTTAAATGGTTGCATTTAAAATGTCTTCATATAGCCTTCATTGAGATCTTTATATAGATACACCTTTTGACTTCAAAAATGCAGAAACATATCTCGTTACTGATTTAGCTTACTCATTCTCTTACGTTCTAGCTTCCAAGGCCATTAACTTGCCAGCGCCTCTCATGTTGAAGGTTAGCCTGGATCATGTCTATGGTCTTGCAGTTAAATTGGCTTCCACACGTTTCATGTCAGTAATTACTCTGGCGGTCAGTTCTGTGGTCCTGGCTAGCTTTGTGGCTGTAGTCAAGTCTGTTGGTCTAGTGATGTTTATCTAGTTCATACATCTTAAAGATAGCATTTCTTAGAAAACTTAAGAAAAGGCAAAACAATTGGACTTGGGCGAATTCCGTGTAGAGTTGTACTAAGACAAGCTTATCAGATATGGTTCACACCATATCTTAATGCATTCCTCAATATGGTTCTATTGTATATGACCTTGTTTCATCTGTGCCTTTTTTTAAGTTTTGAAAGAATGCCTCATATATATACAATATCTATTTAGATTGGGGGCCATGTTGTGTTTGAACCTGGGTCTCTACATCAATACAAGCCCGAACACCTCGCTGCTTGCGATAGACAAGCACCCAATTATCTGTGCCTCATTTTTAATAGAATAAATAAACTTAAATGGTCGCTTGTAAAATGTCTTCATATTGACTTCATTGACACACACATATATATGTGTGTGTCAAGGAAGTCTATATGAAGACATTTTTTGAGTTCAAACATGCAGAAACATATCTTGTTGCTGATTTAGCTTACTCATTATCTTACGTTCTAGTTTCCAAGGCCATTAACTTGCCACTGCCTCTCATGTTGTAGGCTAGCCTGGGTTATGTCTATGGTCTTGCAGTTAAGTTGGCGTCTACATGTTTAATGTCAGTAAATACTCTGGTGGTTAGTCGTGTGGTCCTTGCTAGCTTTGTGGCTGTAGTTGACTCTGTTGGTCTGGTGATGTTTGGCATCGTTCAAATTTACTGTGATGCACTTTCAGACCATATTTAACTAGTTCATACATGTAAATGATAGCGTTGCTTAGAAAACATAAGAAAAGTCAAAATAATTGGACTAAGGTGAATTCCTTGTTACTAAGGGAAGCTCATCTTCCATGGTTCACACCATATCTTAATGCATTCCTCATCACGGTTCCATTGGATTTGACCATGTTTCTTCTGTGCATTATTTTTAATAGAATTCAATAGAATAAATACACTTAAACGGTCACTTGTAAAATGTCTTCATATAGCCTTAATTGAGATCTGTATAGAGATACAAGTTTTGACTTCAAAAATGCAGAACCATATATCGTTACTGATTTAGCTTACTTATTCTCTTACGTTCTATCTTCCAAGGAAATTAACTTGCAAGTGCCTCTCATATTAAAGGCTATCCTGGGTTATGTCATGGTTTTACAGCTAAGGTGGCTTCTACATGCTTCATCTCAGTAAATACTCTGTTGGTTAGTCCCGTGGGCCTGTCTAGCTTTGCGGTTGTAGTTGATTCTGTTGGTCTGAGATGTTTATCTTCCTATTTATTCTATTTCCTACTTATGGTGATGGATTGAGCCTTTCTTCCATGAGTTTGAGGATGCAAATGGCTACCTCCATGACATCTGTCTTCGGCCATAACATTTCCGTAGTTCAAATTTACTGTGATGCACTTTCTGGCCATATTTAACTAGTTCATACATCTTAATGATATCATTTCTTAGAAAACATAAGAAAAGCCAAAACAATTGGAAGGGGATGAATTTCTTGTTACTAAGGCAAAGCTTATCTTCCTTGGTTCACACCATATCTTAGTGTATTCCTCATCACGGTTCCATTATCTGACCTTGTTTCATCTGTGCCTCATTTTTAATTTTTTGGCTTGGCAGATTGTGCAGTAGCAATTTTGACTGACAAGACAATCTCACGAGTCCATGCGGAGATCATAGTTGGGGAAGCTTCTCCTTACAATGCCTTGAAGGGCACTACAAATATTCCTTCTCCAGAAATTCGCCTGAAGGATGTTTCAAAGTTTGGCACATTTGTCAACAAGGAATTGGCTCAAAACCGGTTTTTTCTTTACCAAATAAGGAGACCGTTTTAAATGATGGTGACTTGATTACCTTTGGAACAATTAATACAATATTCAGGTGAGCACTTGCTCTGTATTTTATAGTCATTTTTTTTTGTCAGTACCTCTTTGTAAGTTTTTTTTTTAAAACTCCAATCTGTTGTCTGGATGGTCTTTGTGAGATTTATGAAACCTTTTGTAGACTGGTTTTAATCAACAGGGAATAACTCTTGACAGGTTGAGCTTTATTCCATTCTTATTCTGTATACCGGCTATAAAAGACGTGGACCTGAAAAATCACGTGCATACCACTGTATCATCAATAGGTGGGTAATTCTCCTTCCTCACCGTTGGACACTGTAGTTATAAATTTGCTACGCAAATATGTTATTCTTATTTGATTCATTCATGATGAATCTGTACAGTTGTATTGTTGTTTGCCTGATATTTTTATAAACATAATGAAATTCTGAAGAGACCATTCAGGTGGCAGAATTGTGCTTTGCATCTATAGAGTTTGTGCAGATATCAGTATTGCTTGTTGGGTGTGAATTACTGCAATTTACAAATTCTGGAGTTCTGGATAAACTTTGCTCCATTTTATTTACTTCCTACCACAATATTGCATGATTTCAGGGGCATATTCAACAGAAAAATGGAAGCCAAATTGTACACATCTTGTTCTTGAAGACTTTTCTCCTATAACAAATGATGTTTTGGATGCTGTTATCGCAAAAAAGCCTATAGTACTGTATGACTGGATTCTAGTAAGTTTACAATTTCAGTTTATATTTTATGTAGAATAATTTCATAAACAGGAATGGAGTTTCTACCCAATGACAGTGGACTATCATTTGTTTATTGTCCTATGAAGGGAACAAAAATTCAGGGTAAAAACAACCATTTTTAGACATTTAAGAAAGCCTTGTTAGCAATGCTCCGAAAGTTGTTTTCTCTCATTTTAAAAAGTTGTACATGCTTGCATTAACAAAATACTCTTAAGTATCCAACAAGCATTGTAAATACGTGAATGGTGGTACAAATTTCAAAGTGCAGATAAGTTAGGCTATTGTTTGTCAACTTCCTGTACTGTAGCATTCCGTGGCTGATAAAACCACAAGTATATGTGTGAACCTTAAGTGCATACACAATTAATTAATCGTCAAAACTCAAAGCTTTTAAATCAATGATCAACTCTACGAAGTCTTTTAGATTTAGAGCCTTCTTGTTGCATATTTTGGAGAGTGTATTGATCTTTCCATTTTTCTGCTATAGGATTTACACTAGTGACATGTTTCAACTACCTAAGTTATTTTTGCTATACAATGGGTCCTATGATCCATAGCCTTGATTTTGATTCCTATCATTCTATTTTAAATTCTTCTAGCTTGCTCTTTTATATTCTCTTGCTTGTCTTTCTTTTCACCTCTCTCTCATTTTGAACGAGTGGAATTGATGTGAAAATGCAAACATAGACCCTAGAGTAGAATTGTGACTAGTGTAGAAAATTCAGGCATTAATGTGATGTTCCTGGCTTTTGTACCTATCCATCCAGGTAAAGTGAATATCTATTAATATGAGTGCAGCCACCTTGCATGCAATTTCAGACTGTTAATGGATATTTTTGTATGCTTTGATTACTAAAAATGGCAGTGGGTGATTACAACAAGTCTCTTGATTAGTTAGTTGTGGGGATATCTAGGGTATATGTTTGGGACGGGATTCTATCTATTTTAAAAACCCCCAACCATCATAAAGACTGTATGATAGATGCGTTGAAGATAAGAGGCCATTGTTAGTGATTTTTAGTGCTAATAGTTAGTCCCTCTTGTAGGTGTTCTAGAGGTAATTCTTTGTAAATATAAAGTTATATACGCATAGAACATACTTTTATTTCACTTCTATAATGACTGTCTATTTGTTCCTGAGTATATTTGATGTGGTAATTTGTAAGTGCTTAGTTGTTTCTTATTATTTTACTTCCCACTTGAAGGGATGTTCTTTTCTTCATCAATTCTTCCAATGAACATTTTCTCTCAGCAAAATTCTTAATAAATGTTTTTGAGTATTGTAAAAGGCCTAAGAAACACATGACTTATACGTACATCCATCTGTGATATAATTGCAATCTCTCTCTGATCTGAATTCTTGTTAATCCCTAAGTAATACTGCATATGGTTCAATCCCTTGCCAATCTACATGCACTGCTGCACTATTGATTGTGTTCCATTTATTAAGCAATCTTTGAGAAAGATGTCAATGTGTCATGTTGTAGGACTTTTCCAAAAATGCATGCAACCATTTCCTGTATATGTGTCAGTTCCTCTCATCTTTAGTTTTGTAACCAACACACATATAATCCTGTGTATGTGCTTCAAGGTAGGTGACATTGAACTCAAAAGCCTCACACTCTATTTGCTAGTGTAACATGCCACAATCTGAAATCACTTTATCCTCTGAAAAAATCTCATAACATCATCCATGCTTGATTCTCCAGAGACATTGGCATGCCTAGAATGCGGCAATTAGTGCATCTACTTTTCTCCTTGTCATCCTTGTCTTGACAGCTTTCTTTTCTTTGACTTTCATGTTGTGGTTCATTTATCTCATGTCCTTGCAAGCCTCCAGTGTCTTCTCGCACTCCTCTTAATTCTTCTTTTTCAGTGGCAAGGTTGGAAACTACTACCTTCTTATATCGGTTTCTAGTTTGAATTGAATACTCCATTGCTCCTTGTTATCGTTGTAATTTTTTCTTCTAATCTTCTTGATATTGTGAACTGACTCTTGCCCAATTAATGATGAATTTTTTTTGACAACAGTTGGCAGTAATCCTGGATAAACTATATACATTTTTCGAGTTTTTTTTCACGCTTCATCTGAAAGAGAAAGGTGGTAAAGAGTTGGACATTAATTATTTTGGGTTTTTTCCCTTATTAAACCAGTAAATGGGAATGGTGACAATATTTGAGATTATAGGATTGAAAGAAAGGGTCACTTGTGATCACCATGGCACTGTTTTGAGGCATCTGAGAAACCAAGCTACCTATTTTCCTGAAAAATTGACAAGATGGAAAATGCAGATATATGATTTTATATAACAAAGACAACATAGTATTGATATTTTTTCATTCCCAAGGCTACAACACTGCTAGAAGACATCAGAACAAATCCCGAAGACACTGTTTTTAATGATTTTTCCAACTCATACATTCATAAAACAAAGTTCTCCTTTAAGCTTCCATGAACCACAATTCAATAAAATTCCATATTTCACGTTGAGTAAATTTTGATTTCCTTTAAAACAACTCATTTTCCACTTATCAAACAGCATTGCAGAATTTAATGAAGGATATAAAGTTATAAACTATTCTCAACAACAAATAGATATGTTTTATTTTCTTAACAATGCATGGAAGAAAGGTTCTTTGAGTGGCAGGCCTGATCCTAAAAAATCCTCACATGTAATGTTTTTAAATTTTCACTTTTACACTCATTTCTTTTGACTGAAAATAAGACTGAAAATTGAGAGAATCAAACGCAAATTTGTACAGTCAAAAAGAAGGGCAGAAGGATCCATTCCATTCTTCATCAATCGTTTTAGCCTTTAGATAGTCACATAACTAATTTGCGAACTACCTCTTTGAAACCACCTTCAAAGCTTATTCTTGCTTAGCATTAGACGTGCCTTTTGTGATTAGGCACATATTTCTTGTACAACTCTGATGACTTGATTTGATCAAATAATTGTGTGGCATATGTCCATTCTTTGTGACATATATAAAAGCTTTTTAATATAATACTTTATAATTTCAAAATAACATTTACTTTCATGATCAAGTCTTATATCAAATCCAATAACCTAGGACATTTGCTTTGTGATGGCATGTCAATTTTATATTCCTCTTACATTGAATGCATTTTATTTATTTATCCCAAGTGTCATAGGAAGTACAAACTTGAGCCACCCCATTTCCTAATGTCTAGTTTTCACATGGTCTAGGACATCATCCCTTTCATCATATTCTTTACATGGCTTTATATATTACCAAGAGATATGGAATGATATATTTTGGGATCTTGTAGAACCCTGAAAAATATGCTCTGGGATTAGATTCGACCAATTTTCAACTAGTTTGCCTATTTGATTGTATTAGAAAGGAACACGTGTTGCTGGGTCAGATTTATTAGTGTATTTAATATATATTTAGCACAGGTGCCTAAGACTCCAAGGTGTTTGGACAGGGTTCTGGGACAGCAATAAATTTCCAAATTTTGGGGGCGATGAGGGGAAAGCTGATCAAAATAATATATATATATATATATATATATATATATATATAGAATATACAAATAGACTTAAAAAATCACTTAAAGAGACTAAAAATAAGCTGCAATTCCTATTCAAACTAATAAATGTAAACAGAAACCGTTGCGATTGAGAATCTCAATCGAGATTTGAGATACCTTAACAATATTATAAAGAGAAGAGTACAACATTGAAGAGAATTCCAGCTGTAATGCTCTTTTGTGCCAAACCCAAAGAATCAAACCTCCTTTTCCAAATTTGAAAAAGGTTTGAAGATAAATTCAAATCTCTAGCCTTGTCTATAAGCTTAAATCCTTTCTTCTAGGTAGCCAGTATGCGGTACGGTACGGGGATCCGGTACGTTGGTATGGCAATTTTTTTGGGGGCCCCGGATATGGCACTTGGGTACGGCCGTACAATACACACACACACACACACACATATATATATATAAAATATTAAAAAATATTTAAAAAATAACCTAATAAGCAAAATTCCAGCCTTACACATGCATAGAGTAAACAAATTATTAAATAAGTGAAATATACATAAGTGAAATAGCCACAAAAGTTAAAACGTATTGATAATTCAATGTATTTTGTTATGATATTCATTGTTCGAACTTACAAGCAGTACATTGTTCAAATGTTACAATGTAAACACAAAAATGAAGATACATCAACATTCTAATAGTCTAACTATAATCATAATCAAATGGCTCTGCCTCTTCTCCAATGCATCACCACTATCACCACTATCACGTGGTTCATTAGAGCCACATGCATCCGGATTAGAACCAGAACTATCAGTAATGCCGCTCCCGTTAGCCCCACTATGCAGGTCACACAAAGTACTCTCTAGGTACGGGTCTAGCAATGAAAGTTGGGCAATGGAAGCATCCAAGTTTGGAGTCTTTGGGTCTATATCCCAACACTTTTTGGCCCTTGCTTGTACTCATCCTTCTTATGTGATAGAAGGCGCAAGTTAGAATGCAAGAAGACCAAATCCTCTGCCTTTTTTGCTCCCAACTTGTTGTAGTTAACCGAGTGGATAAATGAGCATGTACCCCAATTCCTCTCAGATGAAGAAAAACTCACAACCTATTGAGGCAAGCTGCAAAGTCGACGCAAAATTAAAATTTTAAATTTATATATATATATACATACATATATAAAGAAAGAGTTAAGAAATAAAAAAAACTAAAATCTTACTTATAAAACTTTTATTGCAAGTGGAATGAGGTAGGTGTATGCTTGTCTATGGAGGTACCACCACGAATGAGCATCCATCTTGTATTTGTCATGAAGAGTGTTGATGAAGTGATCCTTGGAGGATCAAAAATTCACAAACTTTTCTCTAACCATGTCTTCTACTTCTGGATCTGGGAAAATTCTTGCAAATGCCGCCTTATACCTCTCACTAATTTCAACATCTCTATATGGTGGGACCCTCCTGGGCAAAGAAAGGATCTTTGCCCTATAGTGTTTTGGAGTCGAGGAAAAAGCAAGAAGATGCGATGGAGTGGTCATTTTGTTCCACCTTTCAATGGGATGCGACTGCACTTCCTTGAAGAAAGTCTCTGTAGGATCTTGTTGTTTGGCATCTATGATGGTCTTAATTGACTCAATCATTGAGTCAATTCCATCATAAATCTCACCCATACATGGATGATCCATATCAACAAATCTCAACATACTCACGATGGGCTCGGTAAAACTGAGCAAATACAATTTCACATTTCTGGCCCTCTCATTATATGATTGCCTCCATACATTCCAAAGGTCGCTGATGACCATGCCACTCAAATGCTGCTTGCACCTTCACAAGTCGTCTCAAGATGAGTGTTTGCGAGGCAAATCGAGTCTCAACAACCTAATAAGAAATTACAACAGATAAAATTCAGTCAAGTAAATTTAAAACATTCAAAAATCAAAATTCTACAAATTACAAACTTAAAAAATTAATTTAATGAATTTATAAAAATAAAATTTAAAAACTAATAATTATTAAAAGAAAAGAATGTTACGGGTTACCTTTAATAGCTGTAATGTCGAGAATCTCCGAAAGATGGCTTGAGACATGTGGTGGTTGCTGACGAACATTTGAATCTCACTTGCCTCCTCATAGACTTGTTTGATGTAATGTCCCCAAATGACAAGTAAATTTAAAACATTTAAAAATCAAAATTCTACAAATTGCAAACTTATAAAATTAATTTAATGAATTTATAAAAATAAAATTTAAAAACTAATAATTATTAAAAAAAAAGAATGTTATGGGTTACCTTTAATAGCTGCAATGACGAGAATCTTTGAAAGATGGCTTGGGACATGTGGTGGTTGCCGACAAACATTTGAATCTCACTTGCCTCCTCATAGACTTGTTTGATGTAATGTCCCCAAATGGACAATTTATGCCCCTAAACGGAACAACCACAATTCTGATCTAAAACAACAATTTATAGAACATATATTTGACAAAATACTATAGATCTGAATTCTATAGGGAAAATGTGACTTGCTCTAGAAGTGATTATTCCACAAAACTGAAGTAAAACCACTTGAATCTTATTCAAAACAGATCAGAAATTTTATGTATGCAAGAATATTGAGAAACTGACCAATAAGAGGGTTGGAAATTTATTATAAAATCTGCAGAATGACAATTACAGACTTGGCTGAAATTGGAGTTTCCCAAGCCCAAAATTTATGCCAACCAATTGATCTTGGCTTCTAAAAATCTGATCATGGAACTGAAAATAAGATCTTGTCCAATTGTGCCCTAGATCACTCAGAAATATCCACAAGGTAGGTCGCTCCACTATAGAATGATTGGAAATGAATGGTAGAAAACAACAAGCTTCCTCCTTCAAATCCTAGTTGAAACAAATAGAAATTTGCAACTCTGACCTTCAACATTGCTGAAATTCAATGGAAAACACAAAGGAAGAAGAGTTTTCATTCTTCTCCCAAGGCTAAAGAGGGGTTTCGTCCTTTAAAGCAAAATTACAAAGGATTTTCATCCTTTGGAGTAAAAATGGAAATCTTGCAAGGTTATACCAATTTTCAAAAATTATGATATGCAAAAGGATGTCTTCTACATGCATGGCGACTTGCTTTTATAACTTGCCTTGGCATATTTGCCACACAAAAGGACCAATCAACTCCTTTCTCTTCATCAAATGTTTTCCTCTTGCTTTACTTTATTTAATATTTCTTATCCCCTTGCTTTTTATTCCCATATGGGTCGCATTTTTCCACTATGGGGGAAATAAAAATAAAGCAACTTTTCCTTTTATTATTTTATCACTAATAAATTATTAAATTGCTTATAATAAAATTATTATGCACTTTTAATTAACTTATTAAGATTAGTTTCTCTTTTTCCCCATCCCTTAGCTGTCGGAAAACAATGAATGGGCAAAAGGTCTTCGGCCTGTTAATTTTTGAGAAGGGGATATTTCAATCCTCCCTTCCTCAAATTGCTTGCCCGCAAACAATTGTAACCCATATGACCAAGTGCCATGTGCAAGAGATAAAACATACTGTAGTGCTCTGTAATGTCCCCATTCTTATGCCAGAGGTCTAGAGGCTTATTTCTGTCTTAACTTTAGTCATACCTAAGAGGCTAAATACGTTGTAGGCTATTGGGTATGGGTTTATTTTGTTACCTGTAATGTCCGCAAATAGGACATTTCAAGATTCAACAATTATTTATCAAAACCCTTGAAATTTGAATGTGGAAAATAAACAATAGCAAGCTAGAAATTATTGTTTTTACGACAACAATGCAAACAACCCAAAATTCCTTGCCAAAACCTTAAGAGATTTGCCTATGGGTGTAAAAATAGCCTCAAAACACCTTCAAAAATTATGAAATTAAATCTGTAGCTAGCCCTTGAATTATCAAATCTGAAAATACTTATATTTTTGCAAAATACTGAAAATCTGATTTTTAATTGCAGAAAAACAACTGAAACTTCAAAAATTCATAATTCAGAAAATACCCAACATTTTTTTAACAAATGATAGCTCAAATTGAAGATAAAATTACAAGCTTTCCAATGATACCAAAATCAAAATTTTCCGATGGGTGGAAGGCATCCAAAACAGGCTCGAAAATATGGAAATGTGTAGATGAAACCCTAGCTGTACCTAAAATTAACAACCATTCGTCTCTGTTGGAAAGCCCTCAAACAAGCCTTAACTTTGATCACAACACCTTAGATTTGATTCTCCTTCAGTCTGACCTTCAACAAATACCTCACATGTAGAAAACCCTTCAAACAACAACACAGTTAAATTCAAAATGTAACAATGTATTTCTCGGATGGAAGTACCCAAAATCAACAACACTATTGGGCATGCATTCCAATAAATCTTCAAGCATGAAGATACAAAATATAATTTCCAAGCATGCCTTAATTGGAAACCCTTATGTTGCTTTTATATCTCCCCTAAGTGGGGCGATCCACCTTTGGGAGGCGAAACATAATTTAAAAATCACTTAAACACCCTTTTGATTTCTTTTCTCTTTTCCCTCTTGCCGACCTTATTTGTTCACTTTATTATTAAAATAATTGCCAAAGTTTAGCTTTAGTAATAATAATTTACTTTAAGGCAAATAATCTAATAATTTAATTATTTCCCTTTTTATTATAATAACTAATATAATTACCCTCTAATTCCAAATGATGAAATTCACTCTCAAGGTAATTAATATTAGCTATTATTTTTATTTGAAATGGGGACATTATAGTCCTCCCTTCCCAAATTTGCTTTCCCTCAAGCAAATGCAAGCTCATATGCTCAAATACCATGTCCGAGAGAGAAGACACGATGTAATGCTTCTAAAGCCTTGACCTGGTACTGATCAAATGAGATATCACTTGCCAACATAAGCTCATGCTTCTGAAATATTTTGGCCAAAACAAAATTTTTGCAACTTCATTTTTCCTTGTTCTTGACCCTGGACATGAAGCAAACATATTAGAGAAAACATGAGTGTTTAGCAACACTTTTGTCATTCCTTCATCACGCCTTGGAGGCATGATCATCTAATGGACTCTCCTCAAATGGTAGTACTTGCAACTTGCTGCCCCATCTACTACTGTAATTCTGTTTCTTTTTCCCCGCAATCCTTATTAAAGTGGCTGGAAACTTGCTAGTACTTGTACCAAGCACTCCCAAGATTATAAGGGCTGGAAAGAAAATCTCCCAAGTGTCAAAGTACCACCATGGGATTATAAAAAGGAGAAGGATCAAACTGAAAATGCATAAAACAACAGTCCATAACATTATGCTAGCACCTTCCATGAACCATGGGCTTCCCTCTTTAACATTTCTATTCACTTCCATCATGCCATGAGGATGTATAACATCTTGGACAACAAGATGTTGTTCACTTGGCTGCCCCTTAATGGTGAAATTAATGAATTTAGTGCTTCTAGATATGTTCTTTACTCCATCACTATGGCACCCACAACAGACAACATGAGTAATATGCTTAGGATTGGCTAAAAAGACAATATGACCTATCTCATAATAAAAAGCCACAGACTCAAGCGAATCTGCAGAAGTTGGTGTGGAGCATGATTTCGGGGAGGAATAAGGCTTCATGGCATCCCAAGATAACAATCATGATGCTATAAGTTGTTCGTTCATTGATTCCGGTGCATCACGTTATTTCACGTGTTGTAAGGACTGATATGCAAAATTCATTGCTTTTTTAGTTATATAGATTCTCTTACTAAGAAATGGTAGGTCACATGCAGTGGGAGGCATAAGTGATGTCTGCATTGTTTTGAAGGATGCTACAAAATTCATGGTTGGGGATGTTTGGTATGTTTCAAAAATGAACAGGAATCTGTTATCAATTAGCCAACTTATAGATAATCCCAACATTGATGTGAATTTCCATGGTAAGAAATGTATTGTGTCGGATGTCAATCAAGGCAAAATGGTTGCCTTTGTTTTTAAGCAAGGAGGACTGTACAAGCTAGTTTGTTTTACGATAGCTAATATTCATTGGCTTTGGAGGACAACAATAACATTCTTTGGTGCAAAAGGTATGGCCATTTGATTTTCCAGTGCTTGGCATGATTAGCTGAACTAATATTGTTCAAGGTCTACCTTTCATACAAGAGAAGCAAGATGCTTGGCTGGGAAACAGAAATGAAATCCATTTCCCATTGAAAGTGTGTGGCGCGCCAAAGGGGTTCTCGATCTCTTTCATACAAATCTGTGCAAACAATCCTTGAAATCACCAACTGTTCCAGGAGCAAGGTATTTTCATCTTTTAGTTAATATTTTCCCATGGAAAATGTGGTCTACTTTCTGAAGAAACAATTGGATTGCTTTCGTGCCTTTGTCGAATTCAAAGCATTAATAGTAAAGTAGATTAGAAAATGTTTAAAAACTCTTAGGTCAAATAATTGAGGAAAGTTTACTTCCAAGTTGTTCAAGGATTATTGCAAGAAGGAAGGGATTTAGAGGCAATTGCCAGCTCTGTACACCCCTCAGCAGAATTGGGTTTATGAAAGAAGGAACAAGACTATTATGGAGATCCATGATGCATAACAAAGGTGTGCTGTATAGATATTGGGGTTAAACAGCTCATATGGCAGTGTATCTTCATAACATAATTGCATGGAAAGCCTTGCAGATTGTTAATCTTGAAGAATCATGGGCAGGAAAGATACCAAAGGTAAAACATCTCTGCATCTTTGGTTCAGCTGCCAATTTTTTTAGTTCACAATAACAAGAGGAGTAAGTTAGATTCCAAAAGCACCATATATTTCTTTGTTGGCTATAGTGAGCAGTGTAAAGCTTATAGAATTCTTGATGTTTCTTCTAATAAGGTCATCATTAGTAGAGATGATGTCAAAAAAAAGAAACTATCTTTTCTTGTAGTACAGACCAACAGGTAGCCACTGAAATGACCGCAACTAGTGTTATTGTATGGCCCTTAGAGGAAGGCATCGAGTTCCAAGGGCTACAACTTACAAGGGATAATGATAATCCATCCCTCACCCCACAACACTCTTCTGAGTTGAAGACCATTCAAGGCGAGTTTGGGCTATTACATGCATATCACCGAAGGAATTCTGAGTTGGTAACAACTCAAGATGTAGTTTTGACACCATAGGTATCACAACAAAGGAGGTTTAAGTGGTATTATACCACAGTGCAAGATGTACTAGAGGATGAACAGGTTTCTTAGTCAAATGCTTGAACTCGAAGATTGGGGAAACACATTATTGGTTCTAAGGAGCATGTACATGTTGCTCTTTCATCAGCCCTATTCTAGGTGATTGAATTGCAATCGTATTTAGAAGCCGAAGGAAACCATGGATGGGAAGCGATCATACAAGTTGATTATGACGACATGCTGAAGATTATGACGACATGCTGAAGAATCATACCTGGGATTCAACATATTTGCGTCTCGGTAAATAGCCCATTGCATGCAAATGGGTGTATAAGGTGAAATGTAAAGTAGATGATACTTTGGACACGCACAAAAACTCATCTTGTTGCTAATGGCTACTTGTAATAGGAAGGGATAGGGTATAAGGAGACTCTTGCTTCTCCTATTAAGATGGTCACTTTAACGGGAAGGATACTGGTACCAAGCAAAGACCATTGGGTTTGTAGGTTTATTAATTCCTTCTTTGGACTTATTAAACATGCTCCAAGAGCGTAGTACATCAAAATTGATCAACACTTTTGAGATTTTAGACTTATAAGTCTTTTTCATTCAAATCTTTGTCAAAAGTGATGGTGACGACATATGATACTCATTGTGAAGGAGCAACCCCAAAAATGGAGTGTGGCTTGTGTGGGTATTTGTGGCGGAGATATTTCGTCTTGTTGACATCATCACTCGTGGAGGATGATCAACATCGCCAAAAGAAACCTCTAGAGTCATACACTTCAGAAAATATCCAAGGGAGAGGTTGCGGCCATCTGTTAATGTCCCAAGGACCTTTTATTTAGAAAATGGTGAAATTACTAGTTTCTGCAGGTGGTAGTTATGAAACCACTGATCTACATCAACTAGCGGTTTCACTTGCGGCTACACAAATTGGCGGTTTCACTTGCGGCTACACAAATTGGCAGTTTTGCTTGCGGCTTGTTGTACACGCTGAGTAATGGTAGAAAGCCCAATAATTGTCAGTTTGGGGCATTCCCAAGCATCTTGGGAAGCTGAAGAGCTACTGAGGTTTTCAGGGAGTGTTAGAAGGATCCTTTAGCAATCAAGAAGAGGGCAGTTTCAGTTGGAAGGAGAGTTGGAACTCAGTAGCAAGCAGGTCGAGCAAGAGAGAGACAGAGTCGGCAGAATTGGAGAGAGCTTGCAAATGGGTGTTTTGTGTCCAAGTCCAAAACAAAGTATGGTAGTAGAGTCCATCCAAGGGAGTTTTGTAATCATATTCATGGTTTTGATTCAATAAAGTGTGTATGTGTGTGAGTGTAAATCTCTTAACAAGCCTGAGTGATTTCAAGAAAAAGTGTAATTTGGGTCATAACTTTGAGTATCGGCGTCTTGGTGTATGTCTAGTAGCTCTATAGTGTCTAGGCCACGGGGAAAGGCTGCCATTAACTTGCTCCCCTCTTACCTGACCTGCATCACATTGTCAATGTTGATGATCTTTGCCATCATTGGTAGCCGGGCATCTACACTTGAGCAAGTGAAATTTGATTTATGTTCTGCTTTTGGCATGACAGATTAGGCCTCCTACTTTATTGTTTAGTTGTAAAGTATTGGTAATTTGATCAGACTATTTTTATGGCACATAAAATATGCCAAAGCACTCTTGGAGAAATTCAGGATGACAGAGAGCAATCCATCCACTACACCTATGGAGGTCGGGCCGAAATTATCAGCCTATGATGATTAATCACAGGTCAGTCAATCACTCCACAGGCAGTTGGTGGCAAGCTCGATCTATCTTACATCCACTCAACCAGATTTATATTTTGTAGCTAGTTACCTCTCTCGATTTCTGTCACAAGCAAACTCATTTCATTGGAAGGAAACAAAACGTGTTCTACGATATGTCAAAAGGAACAGTTGGCATTGGCGCACTGTACAAGAGATCAGCAGACTTCAAGTTGATAGGATACATAGCTTTTGAATGGGATGGTTCAATTGATAATCGGAAATCAACTACTGGTTATATTTTTACCTTGAATTCAGGAGTGGTTTCATGGCAAAGCATACTGCTGCTTTGTCTTCCACCATTTGTCAATTGGTTGATAATGACGATGTTCGTCTTCATCTTGTGCCACTCAAGAGCAGATTGCTGACATAATGACTAAACATCCGTGTAAAATTTTGAGACAAACTTAGGGTTGTCTCTGGTTTAGTCATCAAGTGGGGTATTAAAGTATTTAATGCATATTTAGTTAATGGTATAAGTACTGATGCTTGTAACTACCTGTAACTGTGTAACCTCCTCACAGAATTAATAAAATGAGGACACATTCACATCAGTCAGTGAGATACACCCATTTTCCGTCCATTCATTCTATGCAACTGTTGTCATGTGTTTTTGCAAGGGCAAAATTCAAAATGAAAACATGACAACTTTACCCTAGTGTCATTTTTTTTGCTTGTAAGCTCTCCTAAGCACTTCTCTGGATCTATTTTCCTTCTGTGTCAGGCCTATCCTATCCTTTCAAGTGCTCATGTGTCTTCTGATAACCTTAACCCATGTGTTAGAAATGTGAAATCAAGTTCAAGTAAGTCTTCGGATGCAACGCTTCTCAAGGCAGTTTCTTTAGTGAACCCAAAAATGCTATTTCTAGCCTTTCCAGGACAGGTGTGCATCCTCTGGGAGAGAGTTGAAGGCCTAAATTCATCGGGAAGTGGTATTGAGGAGCTAAGAATGTTGCGCAAGTGGTTTAGGAAGATTTGGGGAAGATTTGAAGGTTTGGGAACAAGTTCAGTGAAAACGGGTTTTTGAAGGTGAAAGAGCTTGTAGTTCAAAATAGCACCTGAGCTTCGAGAAGTGATCCCGGGAGCTCTGTAATGAGTTGGAGGACAAACAAGATAGCATTGGAAAGGTAATTCAATGCTCTAAATGATGGTGGTTTCAGATTTTTCACAATACATATGCGCTTCTTCCCACAATCTGTTTTCAGTAGGCACAACCTGCGGTCCCGAGAAAAAAGGCTATTTTTTAGGGAGTTGTAGGTAGAATTGGATCATGGGACTTATCCCATTTTTCTCAAAATACTATTTGCAGTCAAATTCATATGAAGAAGTGCCAAAAAAGACCTCCGGATGCTCCAGAAACTTTGTTGTCAAGTCTCTCTTCAAGGTAAGCTTGTGGGACTTAGACATTTTCAAGGGTGGCACATGTCACTCCCAGGCTCAAATCGCAATTTTGTGTCATGTTTGTCCTGACCCCTTGGGACAGTTGGGACACAAAATTGCGCACATGCCCAGTTAAGCCCCCTGGATAATCATGTGACCCCGACAAAGCCCAAAGTTGCAAGATAAGCCCCTTCTCACCAATTCTCAGCGCTTCCCATCGCGCAATCACAAAGTGACACTTGTCACTCCTAGGTGAGGGCACACTTTCCTGCCCTGTTTGTCCCTTCCCCTTGGGACAATTGGGACACAAAAATACGCCCCATGCCCATGCTAGCCCTTGACTCACCATGTGACCTTGGGAAGACTCCGTAGGCCAGTTTTTAGCCCCCTCTCCTTTCCGCCTCATCGAATAAGCTTCCGCCACTTGTCCTCACCAGGTGAGGGCGCATTTTCTTGCACCAATTGTCTCGTCCCCTTAGGACAATTGGGACACAAAAATGCGCCCAAGTCCAGCCCTTGCTCAGTTCCTTCATGTGACCTAGTTTCAGCCCTGGGAGCTTTTCGAGTGTTTCCTTTCTCCTCCGCCAAGCAATCATTGCCCACCACTTGTCAAGATGAGAAGAGGGCATATTTTTCTGCCCCATCTGTCCCGTTCCCTTGGGACAGTTGGGACACAAAAATGCACCCATGCCCAAGAAGTTGTAAAAACCAAATTTGCAAAAAATTATAACTACTGTGCTTCTTCCCTCCGTGTGTGTGCGAGAAAGGTGTTGCCGAAAGAATTCATAAAATCCATTGAAACTCATTGCCCCTTCATATTTCCTCTAGAGCTCCATGAATGCTGCTGCAAAACCTCCATTAAACCTGTAAATTCTTCAGACACCATGTCAAATTTCCCTCAGAGCATCTGTGGTTGCCAGAATGAAGATTTTTCACTACCGGCGAGCAAAGGAATTGATTGTACCAAGGTTTGAGATGATTTTTCTTCTCCAAAGCATCTCTGTGATATCTGAAGCTCATTGTCTCCATTAATGGCTGCCATGGCAGCTTCGGACCTGAAACCCTCACGAGGAAAATTTTCCTTTTTGATTTCCAAGCGTTTCGGCGGGCGAAACACGGTGAAATTTGGAGCACGAGATTGCGACGAAGGGCCAAATGCCAAAATAACGTTTCCATTGCAAACCGATGCCATTTTTGTCACTTACTAAAAATAGCTTAAGTTATGTCCCTCCACATGCTAAAAATAGCCAGTCCCCCAAATTGCAAGTTCGGATCACCCAGAATAATCAGAAATGGTGCAAAATGGAAGGCATGGCAAAATTGACGATTTTCCCAAAATAGCAGGTTTGGAAAAGGCACCTGCTAAAAATAGAAAATGGTTGAAAGTAGTTATATATCAACAGATGGAAATTGGAATGTGCTAGAAGGTTTAAGAGGTCAGATTTGAGCAAAACAGGTGATATGTCCAAAAATAGTAGGTCCTGGTCTTACTTGCTAAAAATAGAAAGTTTTCATTTTGGGTGCAGAAAGTTGCAGATGGCTCCATTTTCACTCATCTTTCCGCCTTTTGGACTCTTCACAAGGTTATGGGATGATCTCATAGCTCAAACAAAGAAATGAAACCTCCATATAGGTCTTGAGTTCAGTTGTGTCCAGAAGCAAGGCAGAGCATCGCAAGGCGCAACAGGTGAAATCCAGTGACATTCTGCAGTTAGAAGAGATTCAAAAAGTGCCAAAGCTCAGTTGAGATTCAAGCTAAGAGGTCATCATTGCTCGTTGGTCAAGGTGGATCCATCATCATCGCTTGGTGAGTTGGTTGATTTGAGCTCGGTGAGTGGGGGTGAGCCGGTGAGCTGGTAAGCTGGGTGGTTTGAAGTGAGTTAGTTGGAGTGAGCTCAGTGAGCGAAGGGAGTTGACCAATCAAGCATCTAGAGGATCATCATGAGCAGTGCCTGCGGTCATCTTGAGCTCACATCAGGGAATCTTTCAACAATGTTTCTAAACACTCATTCAATAGCCGGAGGTATCTGTGTATCATGCAAAAGGAGGAGACTATGATCATCATCAGCAAGTTCTTCACCAAAGGAACTTTTTCAACAAGTCCAACCAATCCCCTCCCCTTCTTCCTTTCTCTCCCATTCTTTTAATTCTTCGTTGTACGCAATCATGGTATTTTGTCCTATTCACTTAAGTGACAATATTTGTAATTTGTAAAAGTATTCTCTCAAAAATTATAAGAGAGATACTAAGTTTGTCTCTTCTAGGGGCAATTGAAAGGTCACAAGTGGAATAGGAACATGAGGAGTCGTGTAGGGGGAGATGAAAGGTCAATTCACAAGGCTATAAATTGAGATGGCTTCTCCATTCCAAAGGATCCTGAAATCCTGAATTTTAACTCTTGGTAGCAATTGTGAATTGTTGTAGATTGATTGATGCTTTGTATTCATCACTATACAAGAAATGAAAGCTACATTTCTTCCATTTCTCTTTTCATGTATTCCTCTATTTTCTCTCTAATATGCACTTTGTAAGTATAGTGATAAAAAAGAGCTTTGTATCTTCGATGAATGGGCCTCAGAGAATTGTGTGTTTGTGTGGGTTTTATTTGTTTCACTAATGGCTTCATTGTGCTTTCCTCCAATTGAATGTTGAACTACTCTGGTTATTGGGTGTGAACTCTGCAATTGACCTACTCACAACAATGACCTTCCCTTTGTCTAATTTTTCTCCTTTTTCCCTCCATCGCTGCAATTTCCTTCCTTGCACCCCATGCAAGCACTTGCCGTAGACTCAGTGAAATGTGCCTGTTGGATTCCCGGCCTATTTGGGCCAACCCACATCATTTAGATAGGAGTAGATTAGTTTACATTCAATAAATGGGAGTTGCACCATTCAATGCAGAGGGACCTAGTCCCGTGAGTGTTGGTGGAAACACTTAATTTGCCATACGACAAATTATTTCACCAACAACAACTGATAAAGAGATTTACTTCTTGCTTGAGATGAGGGTATGTTTGTTTCTTGTCTTTAGCAATACTCTTTGATTCTGTTCAGTTGTTGCTCATTTGATAGCCCTTTAAATAAGCTTGGCAGTGCTTCTGACAACACTATATTTGAGTCCATATGAAGAAGCTCTGGCCAAAAAATGAATTGGCCTCATGATGGCAGAAACTAGCCATTTTTGAGGCTCTTTAGCCACCTATTGATGTGGCATCTGTTGGTTGACATGGTGCTGACGTTGCCCACCTTTTGCACTTAAGTGATGGAGGAAGCATTTCTGTCATGACATGTGGCATCTTGAGGTAACATTGGTGGAACTGACCTATGGATGCTTGGCACAAAGCCTGTGGTAACACCTGGCATCTTGGGTTTGGGACACACTGCTCTTTGATTGATGAGTTGGACTGACATGTGGATGTGGGAGTTAACATATTTCTTAGAGCCCAGCTATGCATTTCTGAGTGAGACTGCAACTATACTTGGAAACTTTTCTACCCTTGGGTTGGAAATTAAACACTTAGGACTTTTATGTATTTTTGCATGTTTACACTTGCACATTTGACCCAAGTAGCCTACTAACACCTATATTTTATTTGATTAACTAGGGAGCTAGGGACATTTTGGCATATCTATATTATCTTAGACTTTGTATTTTGGCAAATTTGCCTCACTCTTAAGAGACTGCCATGTGTATCCAACTTAGATCCATATTTGAACACGTGAACTTGACAAGTGCGCAATTTATATATAAACATTTTTTTTTTCAAAATATTTTTATGGAAAGTAAATGCCTATGCAATTCTAGACCTGACTATACCATTTATTAAAATTAAGACAATGCATGGAGAGAATGTTTGAACTTTGAATATAAAAGCTTTTCTTTCTTTCATCAAAATTTGTCCGTTATAAATATTTTCAGGCCTTTCTCTCTATTGCATTGCAAACCACTGAATAACTGCTTGAATTCCTGTACATCATTCAACAAAGTTTTGATTGTAATTAGTGATAAATTCATGCCAGTTCTGATCAATACGTGGGGCGACGGAAACCCTACTTTGAAATCATCTTACAGGTTTTATTCAGCACGATTCTAAATTTTAAGTGTTTATTCAAGATGTCGCTGCTTCCAATTTACACTAGATTTTGAAGTATTTATTGAAACAGAAGCTAAAAATGTTTCTGATATGCACAAGCATATGTGAATACTATTGGGACTGACATTCTTCAGGTTTGATTCTAAATTATATACAAACAGAAAATCTTATCTTGATACCAGTGTGATTTTTGCTAGATTGAAGACATCAAAAGGCCTATGGTACATGTCTCTCACATGTATGCATAATGATATAGTCAATTGGAGCAGTCATTGACCAATAAACAGTAAGGAGGCGACTGTCAAAGGCCAAGACAATATGTGGTGGGAAGACGATGAAGGACCAGTCAATAACTTGAATCAGTAGGACTACCTATAGAATATTTAACAGCCTGTATAGAGTTAGAGATTGTGCTCTTAATTTAGGTGATACAATGGCATTTTTTGTTGTACTTAATCTCTTGGTGTGGAGTTAGTGCTATTTTTAATACCAGGATTTTTCAGCTCCTCTCTTCATGATTTCCAGCACTAATTACTGATATCTTATCATAGATTAGCTCAGATCTGATCCTCCATTAGAAGTGGCTCTATGAACTTTGCGTAATGCTTTTGCTCATGTTCTCATTGAATAAGTCTTTTCTCTGCAAATCACTTGTTCCCTTCGCATCCACCTCCTCCGATCTTCATGTTCTAGGGGTTTTTCCTTCTCAGTGTCGTTTCTTGTCTACAAAACCCCTAAAAATCTGATACTTCCTCATGTGTCCACTTTAGTCACTTTTTTTATCTATGTTCTCGTATGCCCTAGCATGATCACTGCACAATCAAATCACAACTGATGATCTTCAGATTTGATTGCAAATTGTGTCTAAAAAATTGCAATCTTCTTTCTCTTGGAAATCGGTCTTCACAACTTCCTCTATGCCTCTATTCGTACCCAACTAGGGCTTTGCCAGATACCTCTTCTTCTTTGCCACTGTTCATACCCTTCTCCCAAGACTTCCCTGAACACCGGCTTTGATACCAATGTTAGTAAGAGCAAGAGAGAGAATGAAGAGAATGGAAGGCATACAACACATTTACATGCTTGTGTGCATGTCTTTTATTGAGCATAAATAAGCTACATAATGAGGCGAGGAAGTTATATGTGAATAACTAACATACTTTAACTGAAAGAGTTAATGTTTAATATCTTTAATAGGAGAAACTATGGAAGGAGTTTTGATCGCAACATTTTGGTTTGATTGTTGGGACCTTGTTCCATTGTGTCATAAAGGTTGGACAAGTGTATGACATGCAAAGATGTGAATTGGATTATGTGTGAAAGGATCGAGAAATGGTTTGAGGCTAAGACACTTGAATTTGTAATAAAGGCGAAGGGAAGAGAGAAGCAACCTTCTAAGAGAGATTATTTTCGGTTGATGCTGTTATGGGCGACACACCCTCTGAAGGCAAAGTGTTGGGTGATGCAATGCTAGATAAGTAGGGAAGGGGGCGTATGGTAGGTTCTTTGCATGTCTTCCTATCTCATGCGGTTCTTTGTAATGTCCCCATTCCTTCATCGAGGGCCTAACGGCCTTTTTTCTGTCTTAGCCTTGGTCATACCCGAGGGGATAATGACGTTCGAGGCTATTGGGTATGGATGTCTGATTACCACCTTGTTTTATGTTATATTTTATCGTTGACATTAGTATTGGGCAACTTGGTGGGAATTATTGTTATATTTTGTCGTTGAGGGGGGCTCATGGTACTTTATTATTCTATTTCTTCATTGGGGTCACTTAAGTCACTTTTGGCGCCTAAGGGGAAAAAGTAACTTAAGTTACTTTATGTTCATGTGGGGTTTCCCCTAAGGGGTCGATTAGGGTTTTTTGGGCCCTTCGTTGCATTGGAAGGTTATAAAAGGTGGTGTTGGGGAGAAGAAGAGGTCATTCATACACACATCTTTTGATATTGTGAACAATTGTTGTTTGCACTTCTCTTTGCTTGTGGAGTAAGATCCCACAGGAACCCTAGCTTCGGTGGTGAGAGATCCACTCCTAGCTAGTAGAGCACTCTTCGGTGGTGAAAGATCCACCCTAGTTTGCTAATTTGGAGGCCATTTAGAGCAAATTTTCAGACAAATTCTTCAGGGTTTTCAGGCAAGGTTTTCAGAGGTTGATTTTAGAGGTTGAGGAAGATCATGTGCCCACATATTTCAGCCATTCAGCTTAGGGCAAGTTTGGCACAACTTTTGGGAGGATTTCCAGCCCCTTTCATAGGGAGACATCAGCCCTAGGAAATTGCAGCTGGTATTTCTAGGGTTTCCAGGTGCCCATTTTCAGATTTGGAGGTTGGGATCATTTCTATATATGTTGTAGATGTTATTTCCAGAAAATCAGATTTTTTGTCAGTTGTATTCAGGTAGTTATGAATTTTTAAAATATTTCTACATAGTTTAGGGCATTCTGAAATTTACTGGCAGTTATCTATTATTCAGAAAAATAAAAAAATATTTTTCTAGTGTTTGTTATCATATCAACAATCTCTCTATAAAATTTCGTGTGATTTGGACAAGTGGTTTGCAAGTTATCATTAATTTTCAGTTTGCTGCCCTATTTGAGGTTTTATTCCAGAAAAATCAGAATATCATTTGCTGCAATTTTTTATTAATTTGTCAAGTTATAAGTTATATCCCACTAGGGATATTTCAGTGGTATTAGAGCCAGCTTTCCTCTAGCCTGTTGGGTGTGAATGAAAGTTTATTCCAGAAGAAATACACCGCAAAAAGAAGGGCAAAAAATAGGTGACAATGACGAGCTGAACGAAGAGATGATGAAAAAATTATTTATCAATATGGTTAAACAACAGGAGACCACTAATCTTTATTTGAGCCAACTCACCGAAAGATTAGGGCAGGGAAGAGTTGAGAATCATTTTGAAAGAGGAGAAAATAGTAACACGGGACAGCAGGATCGAAGAGGTGAAAATAACAATTCAGGGCAGCACACTCCCCGTTCCCATAATGCACATTCGAGCATGCATGAGCCCACATTTTTGAAAGATCCGGAAAATACACAAATGGGACAGCAATCAAAATTTTTTGATGAAGAGACTTGCTGGTTGAAATATGAATCCTTGACTGAAGGGTTTAAAACTAACATGCCTTTTACCGAGTACTGCAAGATGATGATCAATAGTAGGCCCAAGAGGGATCACACTACTTAGGTCCGAGAGTTATAGAGGAGATTGAGACAAATTTCCATTCCACACTTCGATGGGTCCAAGAAGTGTACAACGCAATCTTGGATATCAGAAGTTGAAGACATACTTTGACTTGAATCTCATGCGCAAAGAGGATGCAATTAAGTTTGTAATCCTACACCTTGAGGGAGATGCACATGACTGGTGGCATCATGGTCTTATTACACAGGGGCACATGCATATTGGTACCTATGCGGATTTCACATAGAGGTTGATGAGCAGGTTTGACAGGAGGGATCCTGACAGGTATTTCAGAGAGTTGACTCATTTGAGACAGACAAGTTCTTTAGACATGTACATTGTAGACTTTCAAAGGTTGTCAGTCATGGTTCTTGATGTTTCAGAGATGAGATTGAATTCACTTTCATAGCAGGGTTGAAAGATGCACTAACAGGACTTGTGAAGGCATTTGAGCCTTCTTCATTGCATGATGCTATTAGGAGAGCACGGGATTTGGAGTTATTTGTTCCAAAGTTTCCACCTCGAGTTCAGCAGAGGGTACCTCCATTCTAGACCGGATGGTTTTCAGTAGAAGGTACCTCCGTCCAGGAAGGATACGACTAAGAAACCATTAATACCCCGGGAGGTTAGAGATGGGTTGAGGTGAAAGAAACTATGTTTCGATTGCCGCACACCTTGGGCTCCAGGACATGATTGCACAAGGAAAGGAAAGGCCCAATTCATTGAGGTCTTTGAGGAGGATGACAATGATGGAGATGAGGAGCAGGAGACTCAGGTATTGGATGATGGAGATAGAGATGCTTTGGACAATGCTGGTATTGAGTAAGAGGATGAGACTTTCCCTCAAGAGACTATTGCCACTTTGTCTAGTACCCCAAGGTACAAGGCATTCAGTGTCAAGAGTTCTGCAGGGATCAACGAGTAGTGGTGCTCATTGACAGTGGGGTTACCCACAACTTTATTGATGCATTGTTGGTTAAGAGACTTGGTTTGCAGATAGAGGATTTTGAGGGCTTCAACGTGGTTGTAGCCAATGGAGAGTCTATGAGGTGCACACAACGAGTCTCATAATTGAGCATTACGATGGGTAACTATACAATTACTGATGACTTTTATATTGTTGGTATCAGAGAGACCAACCTTGTATTAGGAGTGCAGTGGCTCCAATCTCTTGAAGAGTTCTGGACTAACTTTCAGACCATGGAGCTGAAGTTTAGGTCCGAAGGGAGGAACTTGATCTTGAGGGGATTATCTACAGATGCACCCAGAATGGTCACACTCATGACCAAGCGGATCGAGAAGATTTATAGGCACAATGGGGTGGATTGGGCAGTACAGTGCTTGGTTACGACCAAGAAGTCAGAGGACGGTCGATAAGATAAGATAAGATAAGATATATTAATGTCCAATGAATGATCAAAAGTAGGTCAATGGGACTGTAGTCCAAACAAACATAGATGTATAGGGCCTACTTGACAAACATAGTGCAATTTTTGGTGATATACCTCCAGGTGTGCCTCCAAACATGGGATTTGAGCATGTGATTGAGCTTGAGGACAACAAGCTGGTGGTTACTACTCCTTACCGTCATCCCAAATGGTTTAAGGACGAGATCGAGAGGACTATACATGAGCTCGTAGAGATGGGGCATATTAGACCTAGTTCCAGTCCCTTTGCTTCTTCAGTAGTATTGGTGAAAAAGGACGGAACCATGCGGATGTGCATAGATTACTATGCATTGAACAAGAAGACAATAAAAAATAAGTATCTAGTGCCACGCATTGATGAGTTATTAGATGAGCTACAGGTGGCAATCTATTTTTCTAAAATAGATTTGAGATTTGGATAGCACCGGATCAAGGTCAGAGAGGAGGATGTGGATAAGACGGCTTTCGGATGTCATTAAGGTCACTTTGAGTTTTTAGTGATGCCATTCGGTTTGTCTAATGCACCGGCCACTTTTTCAGTCTTGTATGAACCATGTGTTCAACTACCATTTGCGGAAGTTTGTATTGGTCTTCTTCGACGACATATTGGTCTATAACAGAACTTGGGAGGATCATATTAGACATCTTGATGAACTGTTGGGTGTGTTGGAAGCTAACTCGCTATACGCGAAAGCTTCCAAGTGTGAGTTTGGTATGACAGAGTTATTGTATTTGGGATATGTGATTGGTGGAGGTGTAGTCAAGGTTGACAGGGAAAAGATTCAGGCGATATTGGATTGGCCACCACCTAGGACATTGACACAGTTGAGAGGGTTCTTGGGGCTATGCACATACTACAAGAGGTTTGTGAAGAACTTCTCTTGCTTGACTGCACCATTGACAAATTTGACCAAGAAGGTGGCTTTTGCTTGGTCGGAATCAACACAACAGGTTTTTGATCACCTTAAAGGGGTGATGAGTTCATGTCCCGTTCTTGCATTGCCAGATTTCTCTCGTCCATTCATACTTGAATGTGACGCATCAGAATTGTGAGGGTATTGGATGCCTTATGCAGGACTTCCCAGTCGAGAGTTGGAAATTGAGCCCTATGGAGATGGGGTACTCGATTTACGACAAAGAGATGTTGGCCATTATGCATGCTTTGGCCAAATTTAGATAGTACCTTGTGGGTAGCAAATTCGTGGTTCGTATGGATCACAACAGTTTGAGGTTCTTCCTGGGGCAGAAGGATCTCAACGACCGTCAACAGAGATGCTTGAATAATTTGCAAACATATGACTTCGACATAGAGTACACCAAAGGTAAGAATAATGTTGTTACTGATGCATTACCTAGGAGGCCTCACCTTACTTCTATGCTTAGTTCTATGTCTGAGATTTCAGCAGATTGGAAGGCTCACATACTTGTTGAGTATTCCAAAAATTAGTTTGCATGTGAGATCATGGATGACATTATATAAGATGATAGATACAGGATCTTGGATGACCTCATATACTACAAGGATAGGATTTTCCTTGTTCCAGAATCCAAGATGAAAGAGAAGATCCTTCGAGCAGTGCATGATACACCCCTAGCGGGGCATCTCGGGTATTTCAAGACCTATAGGTACACCAGGGAGAGATTTGCATGGAAGGGGTTGAAGGATGACATCCTTAACCATATTAGAGAGTGTGTGGTTTGCCAACAAACCAAAGCCAAGAATTCTTTTCCAACAGGACTACTATAGCCTCTTCCTATTCTAGAGCAGAAGTTGGAGAGCACATCAATGGATTTTATCACAAGGTTTCCCTCATTACACGGACATGATTGTATATTTGGTGGTTGATAGGTTAACCAAGTATGCCCATTTCATTTCTATGCTTAAGGGGCTAAGGCACCACAGGTGGCTCATATATTCTATGCAATTATTTTTAGGCTTCATGGTTTGCGCTAAAAAACATTGTCAGCGATCAGGGACAAAATCTTTATGAGCACTTTTTGGTAGGAGATTTTCAGACTTGTAGGTACAAAATTGACTCCTGGCACTAGTTATCATCCACAGACGGACGGGTAGATGAAGATAGTCAATAAGTAGATAAAGGGCTATTTGCATAGCTATGTGACAGGACATCAACGTGCATGGATTAGATTGCTACACATGGGTGAGAATTGCTGCAATACCACCTATTAGATGAACATTGTGAAATATCCCTTGCTGGGATCTTACAACAAAATGGACAAAATACAGAAATTTGCAGCAAATACTAAATCTGATTTTTTCCAGATTTTTATGTAGAAAATTACAGCTAGGGCAGCGAACAGTAAAATATGAATAACTCTCACAATATCCGTTCAAAACACTTGAAATTTTAAATGGAACTAGATAATAATATAAAGAACACAAGGAAAATATTTTTGGAATTTTTCAGTCAATATAACGCTGCCAAAAAATTACAGCGTGCCTAAAATAGCTGGGAAACTTCGAAAATTAATATCTTTCCGAATACAAGTGCAAAAATGATGAAACTTGGGAAATAACATATATAAATATAGAAGATGACTTTCCAACCTTCAGATCTGAAAACGGACAACTGGAAACCCTAGAAATTAGGGCTGCAATCTCTCAAACAAGTCGCCCCCTTTGGTAGATGGCCAAAACCCTTGTGAAACCCTCTGTAGATGATGCCAAACCCTTCCTCTATGGCTGCCGTAGGTCTGATCTGAAAACCAGCTGAAAATCTGCACCAAAACTCACAAAAACCCTCAAACCCTAATTCTGAAAATCCTGAAAATACCTCTGTAAAACAGCCTTGAAATCCACTCCAAATGACAAGCTAGGGTAGATCTTTCACTACCGAAGAATGCCCTGCTAGCTAGGGATGGATCTTTCACCACCAAAGCTAGGGTTCCCGTGGGATCTTACTCCACAAGCTAAATAGTTGCAAACAGCAGTTGCACATGAAAAGAAAAAAAGTGTATGCATGAATGACTATCCCTTCACTCCTCTTCTCCTTTTATAACCTTTTTCATGTCAAGGAACCCTAAAACCCCCAAGTCGCACTTTCTCTTAGAGAGGGCCCAATTAATAAATATCTTAAAGTTACTTTTTCCCCTCTAGGCGCCTTGGCCCAAAAAGGCGCCCCCAACAAAGAAATATAACATTTAATGCAATACACATCCCCTCAAGCCGCCATAAAGGGTCTTTAAGTGGCCCCAATGAAGAAATATAACATCTAGTCCTTTTAAAAGCACTTTATAACCCTGTCGATGGAAATAATAATAACTGGACTAGATACCCATACCCAATAGCTCATAGTGTCCGTAACCCCTTGGGCATGACTAGGGTTAGGACACGCATTGGCCCTTAGGCCATGGGCGAGGGAAAGGGGACATTACAGTCCTCCCTTCCCAAAATTTGCTTGTCCCCAAGCAAATGCAAACCAGGATGCTGTAGAATCTGTTCTCCTTCCCAAGTAGCATCCTCAAGAGGCAACCCCTTCCATCGTACCAAATATTCTGTGATATCTCTGTTCCTGAGCTTCCTCTGTCTGACCTCAATAATAGAGTCTGGTTCTAAAACCAGCTTCCCCTCCTCATCTAATGGTGGTAACTCTGTAGAAGGTACAATGTGCTGTCCTAGGGCCTTCTTAAGGCATGACACATGGAAAACATTATGTATCTTACTGTGCTCTGGAAGATCCAACTCATATGCAACCGCACCCACTCGCCGGACTACCCTGTATGGACCATAAAACCGTGGTTTCAGCTTTTCTGCCCCCTTCTGCTTGAGTGATGACTGTCTGTATGGCTGTAGACGTAAGAACACCAAGTCTCCTGCCTCGAAGGACCTCTCTATTCTGTGCCGATCTGCATAAACCTTCTGCTGATTCTGTGCCTTCTGGAGGTTCTCCTTAAGAGCTCGCAGGATATCTTGGTTCTCCTGTAACCAATCCCGAGCTTTGGGAGCTCGACTATCTGATAATACCAAATCAGCAAATGACATGGCATCGTATCCATACAAAGCTCTGAAAGGAGTCATGCCGATACTCATCTGATACTGTGGTATTGTAGCAATACTCACCCATATGCAACCATCTGATCCATGCCTGCTGATGTCCTGTCACATAACTCCGCAAATAGCCCTCTATCCATTTGTTGACAATCTCCGTTTGTCCGTCAGTCTGAGGGTGGTAGCTCGTGCTAGGAGTCAACTCGGTACCGGCAAGTCTGAAAATCTCCTGCCAAAAGGTGCTCATGAAGATCTTGTCCCTGTCACTGATAATATTTTTAGGCAACCCATGTAGCCTAAAAATCCCTGTATAAAATACCTGAGCCACGTCAGCTGCCTCATGCTTCTTAGGTAGAGAAAAGAAGTGTGCATACTTGGTCAATCGATCAACTACCACATAAATGCAATTGTGCCCATGCACCATAGGGAGTCCTGTGATGAAGTCCATCGATATGCTCTCCCACTTCTGCTCAGGGATGGGAAGAGGCTGAAGCAACCCTGCAGGAAAAGAATGCTCCGATTTGGTTTGCTGGCAAACCATACATTCTCTGACATGATTAAGGACATCGTCCTTCATCCCCTTCCAAGTGAATCTCTCCCTGATGTACCTGTATGTTTTGAAATATCCGGGGTGTCCAGCTAGTGGTGTGTCATGTACGGCACGAAGGATCTTGTCCTTCATCTTAGACCCCGGTACAAGGAAAATCCGATCCTTGTAGAAAATGAGATCATCTACCACCCTGTATCGGTCATCTTTGATAATACCATCCATGATCTCGCATGCAAACTGATTCTTGGAGTACTCAACAAGTATGTGAGCCTTCCAATCTGCTGAAATTTCGGACATAGAACTCAACATAGTAGTAAGGTAAGGCCTCCTAGATAAAGCATCAGCCACAACATTATTCTTACCTCTAGTGTATTCTATATCAAAGTCATACGTTTGTACCTTGTTCACCCATCTCTGCTGGCGGTCGTTGAGATCCTTTTGCCCCAAGAAGAACCTCAAACTATTGTGATCAGTACGTACCACGAACCTGCTGCCCACAAGGTACTGTCTGAATTTGGCCAAAGCATGCATGATGGCCAACATCTCCTTGTCGTAAATCGAATACCCCCTCTCCACGGGGCTCAATTTCCGACTCTCGTAAGCAATGGGGTGCCTATCCTGCATAAGCACCGCTCCAACCCCCTCACCTGATGCATCACACTCTAGAACAAATGGCCGAGAAAAATCTGGTAATGCCAGGACGGGGCATGAACTCATCACCTCCTTGAGATGATCAAAAGTCTGCTGTGCCGCTTCTGACCAAGCGAAAGCTCCCTTCTTGGTCAAATCTGTCAGTGGGGCAGTCAACCGTGAGAAATTCTTTACGAACCTTCTGTAATAGGTGCATAGTCCCAAGAATCCCCTCAAGTGTGTCAACGTCCTGGGTGGAGGCCAATCCAAAATTGCCTGTATCTTCTCTCTGTCCACCTTTACTCCCCCTCCACCAATCACATATCCCAAATATAACAACTCTGTCATGCCAAACTCACATTTAGAAGCTTTTGCATATAGCAAATTAGCTTCTAGTATTCCCAATATCTTGTCAAGGTGGCGGATATGGCTCTCCCAAGTCCTGCTGTAGACCAATATATCATCAAAGAAGACCAAAACAAACTTCCGCAAATGGCGGTTGAACACGTGGTTCATGCAAGACTGGAATGTAGCTGGTGCATTAGATAGTCCGAATGGCATCACTAGAAACTCAAAATGTCCATAATGACATCTGAAAGCGGTCTTATGCACATCCTGCTCCCTAACCTTGATCTGGTGATATCTAGATCGCAAATCTATTTTAGAAAAATAGATTGCTCCATGTAGCTCATCTAGTAGCTCATCAATACGCGGCACTGGATATTTGTTCTTGATTGTCCTCTTATTCAATGCCCGATAGTCGATGCACATCCGCATGGTCCCATCCTTCTTTTTCACCAACACCACCGAGGAGGCGAAAGGACTAGAACTCGGCCTAATGTGCCCCATGTCAATAAGCTCATGGATGGTCCTCTCAATCTCATCCTTAAACCGTTTGGGGTGACGGTAAGGAGTAGTAACTACTGGTCTAGTGTCCTCGAGCTCAATCACATGCTCGAATCCCCTCTCTGGCGGTACACCAGGTGGTATGTCGCTAAAAATTGTATTGTGCTTGTCCAATAACCCCTGTATATCCACATGATACTCTGGCTGTCCATCCTCTGAGTTCTTGGTAGAAACCAAGCACTGTACTGCCCAATCCACCCCATTGTGTCTGTGAATCCTCTCGATCCTCTTTGCTGTAACGACCCTGGGTGCCTCTGAAGATAAACCCCTCAAGGTTACATTCTTCCCCTCGGACTTGAACTTGAGTTCCATCGTCTGAAAGTTAGTCCGAAATTCTCCAAGAGAATGGAGCCACTGTACACCGAGCACAAGGTTGGTCTCTCCAATACCAACCACATAGAAGTCATCGGTGACTGTATGGTTACCCATGGTGATACTCAACTGCGGAACTTGCTGCATGCATCTCATGGACTCACCATTGGCTACCACTACATTGAAACCCTCAAAGTCTTCTGCCTGTAATCCCTACTTTTCTACCAAAGATGCATCAATGAAATTGTGGGTCGCCCCACTATCAATGAGTACTACCACTCTCTGACCCTGTAATGTTCCCCTAACTCTGAATGCCTTGTACCTCGGGGTACTCGACAAAGTAGCAATAGTCTCCTGGGGAAAAGTCTCCTCCTCTTGTTCAAACCCTGCACTATCCAACGCCTCCTCATCTTCATCTTCTAACTCCTGATGGTACCGCTCCTCGTTCTCGCTCTCCTCGAAGACCTCTATGAATTGGGCCCTTCCCTTTCCTCTACAATCATGTCCTGGAACCCATGGTGTGCGGCAATCGAAACATAGTTTCTTTCGCCTCAACTCCTCCCTGTCCTCTCTCGATACAAATGGTCTCCTTGCGGTATCCTGCCTGGGTGGGGCCCCCTTCGGCTGTGAACCATCAGCTCTTGAAGGAAGAACCTTAGGCTGAATTCGAGGGGGAAACCTCGATTTTGGAGTGGACAACTCCAAATCACGTGCTCGCCTAATTGCCTCATGTAGGGAGGAAGGCTCAAATGCCTTCACAAATCCTGCTAAAGCGTCAGTCAATCCTGCCATGAAGAGTGAAGTCAACCTCACCTCTGAAACATCAGATACCATCACTGATAACCTCTGAAAATCTGCAATGTACTGATCTAGAGAACCTGTCTGCCTCAAGTGGGTCAATTCCCTGAAGTGCCTATCTGGGTCCCTCTTGTCGAACCTGCTCATCAATCTCTGTGTAAAATCTGCATACGTAGTGATATGCATGTGCCCCTGTGTGATCAATCCATGATGCCACCAGTCGTGGGCATCTCCCTCGAGGTGTAGGATAGCAAACTTAATTGCATCTTCTTCGCGCATGGGATTTAAGTCGAAGTAAGTCTTCAACTTCTGAATCCAAGACTGGGCGGTACACTTCTTTGAGCCATCGAAGTGCGGAATAGAGATTTGTCCCAATCTCCTCTGAAACTCGGGTACCTGTGGTGGGTAATCCCTCCTGGGCCTGCTCCCAATCTTCATTTTGCAATATTCTTGAAATGGCATGTTGTCCCAGAAACCCTCACTCAATGTCCGGTACTTCTCCCAGCAAGATTCCTCATCCACAATGTCTGCGGGCTGTCGTGTCAGCGAAACTTCCGGATCCTTCAAGAAGGAAGGCTCGTGGAGTCCCAAAGGCCTGGTAGATGCATGAGGGGACCCTTGTCCCGAATGTCTACTCTCGCCTCTATTACCATGCTGTCCCATATTGTTGGCTTCTCCTTTCTCCGCATGAGCCTCAATCCGACCCTGTGCTAACCTCTCAGTGAGCTGACTCAAATAGAGGTTGGTAGTCTCTTGTTGCTTCACCATGTTGGTGAACAGTTGTCTCATCAGATCTACTCCCATCTCTTCACTGTCTCTGTCTCTGTCTCCCATCCTTCAACCCTAACAGGCTGGAGAAACAACAGCTCTGATACCACTGAAATATCCCTTGCTGGGATCTTACAACAAAATGGACAAAATACAGAAATTTGCAGCAAATACTAAATCTGATTTTTTTCCTGATTTTTATGTAGAAAATTACAGCTAGGGCAGCGAATAGTAAAATATGAATAACTCTCACAATATCCGTTCAAAACACTTGAAATTTTAAATGGAACTAGATAATAATATAAAGAACACAAGGGAAATATTTTTGGAATTTTTCAGTCAATATAACGCTGCCAAAAAATTACAGCGTGCCTAAAATAGCTGGGAAACTTCGAAAATTAATATCTTTCCGAATACAAGTGCAAAAATGATGAAACTTGGGAAATAACATATATAAATATAGAAGATGACTTTCCAACCTTCAGATCTGAAAACGGCCAACTGGAAACCCTAGAAATTAGGGCTGTAATCTCCCAAACAAGTCGCCCCCTTTGGTAGATGGCCAAAACCCTTGTGAAACCCTCTGTAGATGATGCCAAACCCTTCCTCTATGGCTGCCATAGGTCTGATCCGAAAACCAGCTGAAAATCTGCACCAAAACTCACAAAAACCCTCAAACCCTAATTCTGAAAATCTTGAAAATACCTCTGTAAAACAGCCTTGAAATCCACTCCAAATGACAAGCTAGGGTAGATCTTTCACTACCGAAGAATGCCCTGCTAGCTAGGGATGGATCTTTCACCACCGAAGCTAGGGTTCCCGTGGGATCTTACTCCACAAGCCAAATAGTTGCAAACAGCAGTTGCACATGAAAAAAAAATAAGTGTATGCATGAATGACTATCCCTTCACTCCTCTTCTCCTTTTATAACCTTTTTCATGTCAAGGAACCCTAAAACCCCCAAGTCGCACTTTCTCTTAGAGAGGGCCCAATTAATAAATATCTTAAAGTTACTTTTTCCCCTCTAGGCGCCTTGGCCCAAAAAGGCGCCCCCAACAAAGAAATATAACATTTAATGCAATACACATCCCCTCAAGCCGCCATAAAGGGTCTTTAAGTGGCCCCAATGAAGAAATATAACATCTAGTCCTTTTAAAAGCACTTTATAACCCTGTCGATGGAAATAATAATAACTGGACTAGATACCCATACCCAATAGCTCATAGTGTCCGTAACCCCTTGGGCACGACTAGGGTTAGGACACGCATTGGCCCTTAGGCCATGGGCGAGGGAAAGGGGACATTACACATTGACATGGCTCCTTTCCAAGCATTGTACGGGTATGATGCTACATCATTCGCAGATTTAGTGTTGTCAGATAGCCGAGCTCCCAAAGCTCGCGATTGGTTATAGGAGAACCAAGATATTCTAAAGGCACTAAAGGAGAACCTCTAGAAAGCACAAAATCAACAGAAGATTTATGCAGATAGGCATAGGGTAGAGAGGTCTTTTGAGGTGGGAGATTTAGTCTTCCTACGTTTGCATCCCTATAGGTAATCCTCACTTAAGCAGAGCGGGGCAGAGAAGTTGAAACTGTAGTTCTATGGACCCTACAGGGTAACACGAAGGGTTGGGGCAGTCGCATATGAGCTGGAGCTTCCTGAACACAACAAGATACACAATGTTTTTCATGTTTCATGCCTCAAAAAGGCACTAGGGCAGCATATTGTGCCTTCTACGGAGTTACCACCACTAGACGATGAGGGGAAGTTGGTTTAAGGAACTTGAATCTATCATTGAGGTGCGACAGAGGAAGCTCAAGAACAAGGTGATCACAAAGTACTTAGTGCGATGGAGAGACTTGCCACTTGAGGATGCTACTTGGGAGGGAGAGAAGATCGTACAACATCCTAGTTTGCATTTGCTTGGGGACAAACAAATTTCGGGAAGTACTGTAATGTCTCCATTCCTTCATCGAGGGCCTAACAACCATTTTTTAGTCTTAGCCTTGGTCATACTCGAGGAGCTAACGACGTTGGAGGCTATTGGGTAAGGATGGCTGATTACCACCTTGCTTTATGTTATATTTTATCGTTGACATTAGTATTGGGTAACTTGGTGGGAATTATTGTTAAATTTTGTCATTGAGGGGGGGGGGCGGGCTCATGGTACTTTATTATTCTATTTCTTTGTTGGGGTCACTTAAGTCATTTTTGGCACCTAAGGGGAAAAAGTAACTTAAGTTACTTTATGTTCATGTGGGGTTTCCCCTAAGGGGTCGATCAGGGTTTTTTGGGCCCTTCGTTGTATGGGAAGGTTATAAAAGGTGGTATTGGGAGAAGAAGAGGTCATTCATACACACACATCTTTTGATATTTGAGCAACAACTCTTTGCACTTCTCTTTGCTTGTGGAGTAAGATCCCACAGGAACCCTAGCTTCGGTGGTGAGAGATCCACTCCTAGCTAGCAGAGCACTCTTCGGTGGTGAAATATCCACCCTAGTTTGCTAATTTGGAGGCCATTCAAAGCAGATTTTCAGACAGATTTTTCAGGGTTTTTAGAGGCCGATTTCAGAGGTTGAGGAAGATCATTTGCCCACATATTTCAGCCATTTTCATTTCAGATTTTTCCCAACGCTTAAGGCCAGTTTGGCTTAGCTTTTGGAGGAGTTATGGAGGATTTCCAGCCCCTTTCATAGGGAGACGCCAACCCTAGGAAATTGCAGCTGGTATTTCTACGTTTTCCATGTGCCCATTTTCAGATTTGGAGGTTGGGATCATTTCTATATATGTTGTAGATGTTATTTCTAGAAAATCAGATTTTTATCACTTGTATTCAGGTAGTTCTGAATTTTTAAAATATTTCAGCAGTTTAGGGCATTCTGAAATTTACTGGCAGTTATCTATTATTCAGAAAAATAAAAAAATATTTTTCTAGTGTTTGCTATCACATCAGCAATCTCTCTATAAAATTTCGTATGATTTGGACAATTGCTTTGCAAGTTATCATTATTTTTCAGTTCGCTGCCCTATTTGGGGTTTCATTACAGAAAAATCAGAATATCA
The DNA here is from genome assembly GCA_019776745.2 of Taxus chinensis. NCBI lineage: Eukaryota > Viridiplantae > Streptophyta > Pinopsida > Cupressales > Taxaceae > Taxus > Taxus chinensis. The sequence continues at coordinate 884,026,067 of CM034150.1, forward strand.
TTTGCTGCAATTTTTTATTTATTTGTCAAGTTATAAGTTATATCCGACTAGGGATATTTCATTATTTCTTCTGAACGTACACTCAATTAAAGTACGAAAGAGGGGCATATTCTTCTTTTGGAGAGTACTCTCCACCTTGCCCTTTGCCATTTCTTTTTCCTCTTTATTTTTTATATTCACTTCGTAAAATTTGTCCTCACCTTCATCTTTTATTAAAATTTTGTTGTTAGGCCCCCTGGTCTTGGTCATTAATGTTGGCTCTTTGGATTGCATGTTTGCTACTCATGCAAACTGGTGGGCCAACATATCCTTGAACTTGGCACCCTTGATGTTGAATTCTTTGAAGTCTAGTGGGTAAATAGAAGTGTGAGTAGGAAAAAGAATTCTCATGCTAGCATGTGTGCAAATCAACTCAAGCACCAAGTCCAACATTGTCAGTCCAGTCAGCAATCCTTGCATTTGTGGGCCAAACTATATGGCCAGCCAAAACATCCCTGAAGTCCCTCCTCTAATGGTTAGTGCCAATGTTGGTAAACGTTGATTGACAAGCTATTTCACCACTTTAACATGTAAGCATGGCCACCTGATTATTCTTAATGGCATAGGGCCCTTACCACATAAATAAATGTAGCCTTTGTTTTAGTTGATATTCCTATTGTCTCGAGTTGCACAATCCGGAATAATATAGAGAATAAACTCTAGAAATAAGGAAAGGAACATTACACACATTAAAACACATGGACACATATGAAAATAACAAAATATTTAGAAGTTATTTGTTTGTTACAATGATCGTTTTCATGACATGTCAAGCACCACTACTGGTTTGAGTTGGATTCGTAGTCTTTATGCATTGCTAAAAAGCTTGCTAACACTATGATTTTCGACATTGCCGAGTCAACCAAAATGAAAAATAGGTTTGTAACACCAGTTGACTTTGTTTACATTTACTTTCAAAAGTTATAGATTGGAGTCATGTTTGCGGCATGACCTTTGCTTATACCACTATTTGTGAGGAAATCCACTCATTGTATAGCCAATATTTATTGGTTCCAGAGCCTTACTTCTAGCTATGATACAATCATTAGGTTCACACTGCCATGCTTGCTTGGTTGTCAGGATTTTCAAAATCATTGAGAAATTGGGAAGTACATGAGAATTAATCCTTCCATAGAGCATCTGTTGGAATCTTCACCTCAATAGCAACAAGGATAGACCATGAGGGGAGATAGTTTGATGTTAGAGCTCTTCCACATATCCAATGAGATTAAAGATTGATGTTTGATCTAGGTGACTTCTCTAAATAAAACTCCAGTGATACGGACAAGCTCATTTTCATGGCCTGTGATGATACACACTCACATTTTATGGTCTGTGGTAATGCAAAAACACCTCCTGTGGTCAGCATTCAGTGGTATTTCCAAGATCATCATTGCATCTTCACCAGATACCACCCACATGTTTCCAGTGGCGCAGGGCATCTGGGGAAGATTGGACATGGTGCCATTCAAGTGCACACTAAATCTTTCATGGTCTTCATCATTGGATTTGTTAGGATTCTAGAGACCTGCAGTCCAAACCGCTAAGTTCAACTCACAGCACATGGTACTGCAGAGTGCTGACAATGTTGCTTCCTTTGTCCTTAGAGGGGTGAAGCCCCTTATATGACTCAATTTGACTGTTACGTTTGCACTCTGTTCAGCTTGAACTGACAGAAGGTGAAGAGCCACCTGTGGAAGAGCAACTGTTTCTTCTTCCGCAATGGTTTTTAGCCTTCGTGGCTTTGTAACATCTTGTATATGAATGTTCATAGGTAGATAGCATAAGCAGGAGTAGCTAGTAGCAGATGGACGACCATACATCTCTTCGAGAGTAAGCCATGTAAAGAATGTTTATACTAATACAATTTCTGTTACAGTTCTATTATCTTTCGTGTGCATCATCTTGTGAATGTTAATTCTTTATTTCTATATTGTTGATTAATAATTGCTTCTGCATGTAACACATCTAGGCTTAAGGAATTTAAACTGTTGCTCCCTGGATATCTTGTTGGATACAGATCAATGTTAGTATAATTTCTAATGCCTTTTGGATTTGCAAGTTCTATAGAATCATTAACATACAGTGCAGACTGTACCCAATTAAGGCCAAGAACCAAGAAATAGAGGAGTTCTTCATTCCCAGCCCCACCAAATACCATGGCAACAGTGCAGTTACCATTTCTTTTATTCTTGCTGCTAACCCATCAATAATGATCACTGCACATGGAGGAACATCCTCATCTCCCATTTTTAGAGAGCAATTGCATCCAATTCAACCATCTAAGCCATTTCCATAACAATACATGTTTTCATTGTTGCTTGTACAGCCTTAGTGTACAAAGCAGAATCACTCATATACATCCTCAGTTACTTCATTCTTCATTGTATGCTACTCAAGATGGAAACAGAAACAGAAATACCCTTATATAATGGAAATTAAAGTGTATATATGTTGGACAGCTGAGACTGTTTATTTGTAATGTCCCCATTTCCAAAATAAAATAATTAATAATATTTTAAGTTGGGCTCGGTCAATTCTCCATTTTAGGGGCAACTTAATATTATTATTAATATAAAGATATTTTTAATACTCATTTCTTCTGTCGGCAGAAAGGATTAAAAAAATAAAAAAGGAGATGGAAAGGGAAAAAGAAAAGAAAAAGAAACTTATATTTTCATAAAGAGGTCGGTCTTTGGAGTGCATGCTTAAAGATAAAAGAGAAACATATCTCCCAAGGAGGTCGGTCCTCATAAGGACCATGTTTTAGAGATTGGGCTCCGCATATGAGCTATATAAGGGGCTCACTTGGCTCATTTTTGGATGATCATGATCTTGTCTAAAATATACTTTGCATGGTTTTTGGGCTGATTGTTCAATTACTTCCACTTAAGGGCAAAAATCCATTGGTGTGGCTAACAAAGAGGACGAAACCCTTCCTTGATTGAAGAATGAAAACTCTTCAATTTGTTGTTTCCAAGTGCTTCAAGAAGATTGATGTTGTAGATTTTCAGCTAGGGTTTGATTGGAGAAGAGCTGCTAGGGTTTGAGCAGCATTTTAAGTCCCTTTTCTAGGGTGGCGACTTGCTTGGAGGTGGAATTGAGTGCCATCTAGGGCACATTCATGTGGAGTTGATATTCATAATCCTCATAACTTTAGAGGCTGATTGCACACTTTCAAGAGATTTTTGGGGCTTGGAATCTCCATTTCCAGCCATTGTTATGAACTGTAATTCTGTTGTTATAAATTTAATTACAGCTGTATAAAATTTCCAAATTTGCATATACTTTGGAGTGTTTTTGCTTGGTGTTTGTTCCATCTGTTAAGTATTATAGTTTGGAGAATTTATATACCAATTTATAAATTGATGTTGATCAGGATGGTGTTTGATGCCCTAAAAGTGCAAATTCAGTTCGCAGCTAGGGTTTATAATATTTTTAGATTGGCTGTCATAAATTTCCGTTTACTTCCAATTGGGGTTTGTGCTATTTCCTTTGTTTTTCAGCTTCAGCCTGGAAAGGGATATTACATTATTGGGGAGATATTTAGCAATTGCACTGGCCTTAAGGATATTTCATATGATCTTCTCATGGTGACTAGTTAAGCCCTCCTATGGTGGGAAAGTCCTTCCAATTGGTGGCAATGACAGGGTACAATCCAGTTGTAAACTGGAAAGAATTTCTGAAAGGAACTATCAACCTAGGTATTCATGGGACTAAAGAATATTGTGGCAGTTTCTTCATCAGGGATAGGGACAGAGCCTAAACTGCATTGGTGATTTCGATCATAACAGTCTTGATCTCAAAATTATTAAGGACGAGAACAAACTTATTCTAGTATATGTTGTAGATTGCAAAATCCATCTAAAAAGTACTAGGTGTGTTCAAGATACAAACTTTGAAGGAAGCATTTCATAGTGGAAACATTGAAGAGCAGTAATGTTGCTAAACATCTTCAAAAAAATGAAGTAAACATGAAAATAATTATTTTAATGTCCTCAAATGACCAGAGTAACTCAAACCTACATTCAGCTACAATAGTATAGTACTACTGTAAAAAGAATTGTAGGTTCCGAGTTCACTAAGCACTTAAGTCTAAAGCATTACAATAATGAAAACATAACTAGAGGGGTAAATGCTAACTTGCTAAGCCATATGATCTCAGTACAAGTACAAATAATCATGTGAGGATAAGATCTCTCAATGAGACAAACAGCCAAGGAAGATTTAAACTGCAGACCAAGGCGGGAAATCAGTGTTGACATGTGTAGATCGCAGGGAAGAAGAGATGATGGCGTAATCATCCACCAATGTGCGAGGGTCAATGCAAAAGTAGTAGCCTCAAGGTCTTCCAAATAGTAGCAATACTTTATTATTAGGTTGTCTTGACAAAACAACTACAAGATGCTACAGTGCTAACATTGTTGTAGACACAAAAAACCCAGGGAGTGAATGTTGAGTTTTGCTTCCAAAGTAGTTTGTAAGGCCATGGAGCTGATGGCAATTGATTCCTTGTCTGTCTTCACTATCTCTGACATACCGACCTCCAACGACCTATAGCTCTTGCTGATATTTGAGAGTCGAGACTAATCAAGGAAGAGCAAGAATACACCAAGGCACAAAGAGAATGATTGTTCACGATCAACATCTAAAACTAGAAGCCTTGCTGATGGCTATATCAGAATATCTAATTTAGGTAGGAAACACAATTTTATCCTTGAAGTAGTGGTCAAGCTAGATGGATTTTGTGGGGCACATCAACCAATGCAGTGCATGTGTGGTCACCCACTGCTTTCAATAGGCAAGTCACACACAGTCATGCAATTCTTCATTAAATTGCAAAACACGAGTTAATACCAAGTCCGCCCCTTGTCAAGCCGTAAAAATTGTGAATCAATGCTGTGATGGATGTTACCTTAATTTCATCATTAATGCTCTGTCATTTTATTGTTTCAGCCATTGAGTGTTGATTTTAGCCTTGAGACTGGTTTTGTGCCTTCAGCAACCATTGTTCTGTTGAAGTTTGAACATTCCATCATTTAGGAATTGTTTTCAGCCTGGGTAGATATTTAATCTGTTACAATGAATTAGATATTTTGATAATTAACAATGTATTCATTGTTAGAATTTGCGGAGAGAGAGAGAATAAACCGAATAAATGTGTAAAGAATGATTGAAGAGAAAACCGGAATACACACTGTACAAATGGGTTGTGTGTCCGGGTATTTATTATGCAAAGACGGTTACAAAATTAGTTAGCAGTTACAACTGCATAACCATACAAAACAATTATAAAAGGGGAAGTCTTATTCATTTATTCCTACACCCCCTCTTAAGACTTACCCTACATAACTAAAAAACAAACAATCTAACAAAACAAAACTACGCAATCTTCAAACACTTTCACTTTGAAAGCAATGCTATGATAAGGTAGGGCTCCATCAAGCTGCTTCGTAACCTTCGTAAAGGTGTAGCTCCCGAGCTGAATTCCCGAGTTCCCGGATTCCACCTCCCCGAACTCCCGAATCATAGATCTCCCGAATTATTTGACAACCATCCATACTGAGCCATCCACAAGCTCCATCAAGTTGTCTCATGACCCTCGTGAGGGTATAATTCCCAAGATCCACAGTCTCCCAAACTATTTGAGCAACCATCCATACCGAGCTTCATCTACCCTGTATCCTTTCTTGCCTTCAAAGTTTTAGAGCATCTTTATAGTGCGTATTCGTCATTGTCCTCACTACCTTCTGCATCTAGTGGGTGCTTTCTCTTTCCCGTTTACTATGCCCCTCGAATTTTTATTCATAAGTTGCACTTGTATTTTTATTTTCCATGTATGAAAATTTAGACCACAATATTTTTCTATGGGAATTTCCGTTCCCTAGATATAGGAAGAATAGAACTGTCCAAACTAATAATGTGCCCTAGTTCGTGTTTTCTCCATAAAAAGGTGACTGTAAATTTATGACTGCAACTGTTATTCACGACTATATAAATTGTATGATGGTGCTCTTGATTTTTCCTTGCTCCTCGACCCCAGTTTTTTTTTTAGCCTTGCGATTTCTTTTCAAGCCACAACCGTATTTATTTGCAATTCGCGACTATATTCATGTCTATTTTTGTGGCTATTTTGTGCTCAAAAGGACTGTATTTTCATGGTTATATTTTTCGTGCCCTAGCACGAAATCTTCAGCATACTTCAGGAAGCCCACGAAAGCCACCAAGATGCCACGAAAATGAGTTGAAAATGCTGCGAAAAACCTCGACTGTTGTGACTGTAATGTCAACTGGTATATTATGTGACTTGTTGCAGTCCCTCGAATTAGTATATAATCGTGGCTATATGAAACTCACGATTTTGCAGTCTTTGTCTTTCCTTTTCTCAAAAGCCTCCTTGTGTCTCGAAAATGCTGTTATTTTCTTGAAAAACGTGCCGTACGCGACTGTATTTTCGTGCTCGAAAATACTGTTAATTTCCTGAAAAACGTGCCATTCGCGACTGTATTTTCGTGACTTTTTTTGTTCTTTTTAGAAAAACGCGAGTACAGCGTGATTTTTTCTGAAAAACGTGAGTACAGTGTGATTTTCGTGACTGTATTCTTCTGATTCGCGATTGTACAGCGTGATTTTTCGTGCCCTAATGGCGTGCCCTTGATTTTCAACTGCAGTGTGCCCTAATGGGACTCACGAAAATATCTTTCTCCCTCCCTCTCTTTGCTTGCCCCACGCTCTGATACCACTGTTAGAATTTGCGGAGAGAGAGAATAAACCGAATAAATGTGTAAAGAATGATTGAAGAGAAAACCGGAATACACACTGTACAAATGGGTTGTGTGTCCGGGTATTTATTATGCAAAGACGGTTACAAAACTAGTTAGCGGTTACAACTGCATAACCATACAAAACAATTATAAAAGGGGAAGTCTTATTCATTTATTCCTACATTCATTGCTGTGGTGCATCATATGATAATCAATTTTTTTAATTTATTTACAATTCTATGTACATTACAACTGTTTTTCCTGAATTAGATATTTTGATAATTAACAATGTATTCATTGCTGTGGGAGTTTTTTAACATATTTCCCTCTATCTTTACACCAGGCTATGATGGTGCAAGCATCTTTACTTTCAGAAATTCCAAATTGCTCAAGGTGTTGAATGTGCTCTTTTTTGCTGACAAACTACCATTTCAAACACTCAAGTTTGAACTTTGTGGTTGGAAGTCTTGTCTTATTGTTTTTATGGTATATCTTACTCTTCCATTCTACCATTTGTTTACCTGCTTCATATAATAGTTTGTGTTTCCTGTCCAGCTTTGCCCCTACTTTGACTCTCAAACAAGGGCCAATATCTGTACCAGTCAAGATCGCAGATTCAAAAATTCGGGAAACATGCTTGTCTGGGTTTACATTTGTGGTCGGACCATCACATTTGGTAATGTCTTAATCATCTTGTATGATTTTTGCAATTAAGGTTATCTCCCAGTTCGTTCTTCAGAAGAATGGTTTATTGCAGTACCATTGCAAAAAGAGGTTGCAGCTTCTTCTGGAAGTTGGCGGGGCAGCCGTAGTTCCCATTGCTAAAAAATGTGAAAGCATACAGGTACCTGTGTCTTATAAGTCTAGATTTATGTTCCTTGTGAAGTAAATCAAATTCTTCATAGTTCTTATTTTCCTAGTGAAAGTTCATCCAAATTTATGCATTTAAGTCTACATGCATAATATTTGTTTTTCCCGACTTTTATTTTCAGATGTTTTTTTAGCAAATGTATTATTATGTTTTTGATAAAGTTTGGCATTTCATCTCTATCCAAGAGGTGGGAATAGATATCTACTTATTGATTAAATGGGTTTTCCATTGTCATTTTTGTCTCATCTGCTTTTGTCATGCAATATTTCTATTTTTCTTGTTATCTTTTGAATTTAAAAGATTCAATGCTTTAGATAGGTGCCAAATACATCACTGATCCTAATTGTTGTGATCTATATTAGAAAGTAGAGATACCAACAGAACATGAAGTGTTAATAGTTCCAGCAGAAGATGCAAAAAAGAACTTAGGGCTGGACTCTACTAAATTTCCTTACATTAAGAAAATCCCTAGATTGAATGAAGATAAAGTAATCGAGGCTGTTTTATCTGGAGTATTTAATACGTCTGCCTTTAAACCGCCATTGAGTGAGTTATTTCTCTTTTCAGTGCTCTTGATACTTTTGTTTACTGAAAGCAATAGTCAAATAAACATACCTGATATGTATAGATAGATAGACAGGTAGATAGCTTAATTATATGTTATTTTGCCAACAGGCCCCATATCATCTTCTCAGACGGAGGAAACAGTTGATGTGGCCGATTCTGAAGATGAAGTCCAAGTTACTACCTCACATCAATATTCCAAGGTCAGTGCTGGAATTGTGATAAGTAGAGCTTTCACTTGAAAATAATTTTGAACGTTATTCTGCCTTCTTGTTATATTTCACTCATCGGACTTTGCATGCATATTTAAATATTAATTAATGAGCATCTCTGACTATTGTAATGCAGGTTGTAGATTCCAGACAGACAAGTTTGAAACACAATGGTACTAAAATGTCTCCAATTTCCGGGGAAAAACAATCTCTTTCAGATGCAGATGAAACAACAAGATTTAAGTCTGACTCAGAAGTTAACTCAGTTCAGTTCGGTTTGGCAAGGTCTTTGGGAGAATCTTCTGTAAATCAAACTGGTTTGCAGTTTAGAACTGTTACTGGTGATAAGGAGTTTGTATCTGCTGGTAGAAAGACACTTCAAACATGTAGTCATGAGGCTATAGAACTTGCAAATGCGTTGGAGGTTAAAGCTGAACCAAATATCCACACGAGGAGAGAAGAAAGAGATGTTAGTTCAGACACAAGTGATTTTCAGAAACCTGACATAATATATAATAAAAATCTTATTGTCAGCAAAGATGGGGATGGTAGAAATAAAAAATTCTCATTGAAGGAAGATACTCCAAATTTCAAATGCTTTAGAAAGGTAATATTTGAATTTTGTTTTCTGTTTATGTCATTTCATGATTCTCCCATTGATATCAATATAACCAAATTGTTTATGTTTCATTCGGCATTTACAGACACTATCATATTTTCTATGAAAATTGAAGGCAAAAGATTTGCTGCTGAGATATCTATGAGAATAATGTGAAAGAAAAATATAAAAGGAGATAACATTTTTGAAGATGGAGATTCTAAGTTTCTAACCCTTGCAAACAAGTTTGTAAAGGCTCAGAAGTTATGTGGATAGCTCCAAGATCAAGTGTTAATATTGAACTTACTATCCCGGCTTCTAAGCAGAGATGTCTTTCATGCGACCTGTAGCACCAATATGTTCCTAACTCTTAAACAGAAACTAAGGACAGATAAAGACAGCTCACTGGATCAATGAAAACTGAATGCAGTGTCAGGAACAGAAACTCAGTCCAAGTTCATTTAACCAATTGAAATAGGAAAACATGATTAGGCACATCAACTAGAAAATAACAATAAGCTAACCATTTACACGTTTATCCATTTCAAAATTTCAGTGCAGCCATGCAAAACGGCCAAGTTAAAACAATCATACAAGCCTATGGGTATAAAAAATTGAAAACTGTTTTTAGAGAATTCGAGCTTCAATATCCATACAATTGGAAAAAGAGCTTCTGGAGAAAAATTGTGTGGCAGATGATCTTGATTGACATATTGGGCCACACTTTGTAGCCTGTCATCAGGATGAGTAATTTGCTGGGATTCAAGATTGGGTTCTAGGAAGGATTGTACATAGATAGTGAGGGTTCTCACATGTTCCTCTATTTACTCCGCAACTTGTTTGTTTTCTTCGTTTCTAGCAAGCAAGCGGGCTGCAAATTCTTTGAATAGGTGCGGGCTGATGATTAGACACATCAACTAGACAATAACAATAAGCTGACCATTTACATGTTTATCCATTTCAAAATTTCAGTGCAGCCATGCAAAACGGCCGAGTTAAAACAATCATACAAGCCTATGGATATCAAAAATTGAAAACTGTTTTTAGAGAATTCAAGCTTCAATATCCATACAATTGGAAAAAGAGCTTCTGGAGAAAAATTGTGTGGCAGATGATCTTGATTGACATATTGGGCCACACTTTGTAGCCTGTCATCAGGATGAGTAATAGAGGCCTTAGTGAAGAAACGAGATGTTTTTTGTGCTTTCTTGCTTCACTTGGTTTTGACGAATTTTGAGATGGCCTCAAAATTAAGTGTTGCATCTTGCTGCACCGGTCTTGATTCGCTTCCAAGCAACTCCTATACCCATGGGAGGAGTAGATACAAAATCAAGTATAGGGGTACTTTCAGGTGCTCGATAAGGGATCACATCCTATTCATGATGAGATGACTCTGCAGCTGAGAAGGACACACTTGGATGCCAGTGATGAACGAGAGACAATGATGGATCAATCTCACTTAACTCAAGGGGTTCAATAGGATTTTCAATGATCTTCGCCTTCTTGTGAAGTCTCTTAGGAGGAGAAGCTTCAGTGTACTCTGCCTCCACAATTTTCCTCTTGGAGGATTCCTCTGAATGAGCAGAGCCCGTGGATTTCTCAGATGCCTTGAGGGAGGAAGTGTGAGAAACTTTCCTACATGGAGACAAAAGACCACCAGACTCGATGAAGAAAGCTTTCTTCCCTTGAACCATTCTTTTGACATTTGGATCACTACCATGGTCCTTTCTTTGATATCACCTAATTCCCAGATGTTCCATGGACTGGGAGTAAAGGGGAAGATTACACCGCTTGATATTTAGGATCAAACAAGCCCGATTCATCGTCTTTTATCCCATCCACAAACCAATCAAACATGAAATCTCTCATTTGGTTAACTGACATTTGCATGTAATCCCGTTTTCTGACCTTGAAGTCATCTTTGCAGTTAACCCAGTAGTCCTCAATTTGTGGCACATGCTACAATCCTGGCAAGATGAGAGTTTTTGGATTCTTCCTAATATCAAAGTCAAACCGAGATATGTAGGAATACAAGTTGAGATGAGCGAAAGATGTTTAAATGTTTGTTGCATCTATGACATTCTTGCACGAATATATTCCTAGGGAGATGGGAAATGACACACCTTTCTTTTTTGCATTCTTGCACTTGGTATTAACATGAGATAACTGTTGACATAGTTCAAACATGATGATCTTATCAATCGGGTACCTGGGTAGTTTGCAAGGGGCAAGATCAAAGCCTCCGACCCTGATGTAGGTGAAGGTCGGGAATTGGATGAAATGGCTCCTGTACTTCTCAATCAATGCAACAACTTAGGATGAGATTCTCTGTTCAAGATCTCCTTTGAGTAACCTTATGATGCACATGGTGAATGCATCATTCACCCTAGCATAGTGAGAGTTGCTCTCCCTGTGAGTGAGTTGTGGATACTTGTAATGTCCCTTTTTAGGGGGACTCAGGAAATGGCTAAAAAGTCACAAATCAAATTATAGAGCTGCTGTTCTAAAACTGTAAACCTGTAAATTAAACCCTTTTCTAGGTCAGCGACCTGTTTTGGGATTTCAACCCCACCTTCGTGCCTTCAAAACCCTTCCAATCAACTTCACTTAAGTCTCTAAAATTATGATATATCATCAATACTCATATAATGCAAGAAATCTGATTTTTAGTGCCCTAGATATGGAGATATGAATTTCAATGAAACCCTTGTCTGCAACGTTACTTCAAAAATTCACAATTCAACTTAGGAAGCACCAAAATTCATGAAACTCAAGATATTGGCCTTATAAATTAGGAAGAATAAGCTAGTAATTTCAGATTTGCCAAATTAGTAGCACACATCAAATTTCCACTCCAAGTTGGGTCGTTCGACTTCAAACAAATACAATATGGAACCAAAGAAAGCTATAATGTCCCTTTAATCCATTTGAGTGCTAGAAATATGTCTTCTTGCCATTCCTTCTCCATGGCAAAGAAGAAAAGATGAAGGAGAAGAACATTGAGCTTCCGTGTGATATGTTTTTACTAATATTTTTATATTTTTGTTTATTGTTTTCCTTCTTATGCTAGGTCGGCTGGGTTTAATGAATAAATAGAAGCTAATGAAGAAAAAGGAACCTCCTTAAGGGGTCGGCCTTGCCTTATTACAGTTTGGCGCCAAATGAAGGATATAAAAGAGGAGTTAAGACATCATTTGCACACTAGTCTTGGCGCATTTTATTATATCCCGGCAAAGAGAGCTAGTTGCTCCTTGGTTATTCACTTGAGGACGAAAACCCTCATGTGAGGCCTCATTGAAGGATGAAAACCCTTCATGTGGTTTGGGTGAAGGACGAAAACCCTTCATCATCCTTTGGCATTGAAGAGAAAAGCTTATTTGAGGATTCATTTGTCATTTCTAGCTGATATTGTATTTATTTTGGGTGGAGCGACGTACCCTGGGTAGGGTTTTAAGACATTGGTGAAGAATTTGGTAATTCTGAGTGTGTAATCTGATTTGCACTATTTTTAAAGGCCAAAATTTTGAGTTGCATGAATTTAGAGGGTCTCTACACCCATATTTCATAATTGATTTGTGGCTGCAATTTCCAGTGAATATTTCATTTTCAGCATTGTGTTCTTTGCTTTGTTTGGTCGATTTGGCTTCTAAATTCAGAAAATCATATTAAAAATATTGGCGAACTGATTGGTGGTGTTTGTGGTGGTTTTTTGGCTTTTTTTGAGCTAGTATAGTTCGCTGGTTTTATATTTCAGTCTGCGGCAATCTTCATTTTTAGATCTTCATATAAAATATTTGATAAAACTCTCAAAAGGGGATATCACAGTGGTATCAGAGCTCGGATATTCAAAAGGCTTAGGGTTTCAAGTTTGATGTATTGATGTCACGGAAGGGCAAGATCTCTAATTTTGATGGCACTAACAAATTTTCAGTGAAATCGTGGTTGTCATAATTGGAGACATACTTGCAGTCAAACCCTATGTGTGTGGAGGATGCCCTGGAATTCACCCCTTGTCATTTGGAAGGGATTGCAAGGGATTGGTGGTACCATGTGATAGAGACTCAAGGAGAAGATGCGGTTTGCTTATTGGATAATTTCAGTGAAAAGATCATAGGAATGTTCGATATGCAAACTTTCAAGAATGAGTCCCAAGGTAATAGTTCATTGGTATTTAATGATATTCCTTTGGTTTCTAATGATTGTATGGGGCAAGGTGTTGAAGAAAATTCAGATTTGCATAAGGATGAAAAGAATGAGGTTGGGGACTCAAGCACAAGCCTGGAGGATGGTACACACGTGTGTAAAAAGTACGGATGATTGCATGGCAAAGGTAGCTCCAATTATTGAAGATAAGTGGCTTCAATGGGTGGGTAGCCCACGGATTGGTATGTACACTTCCGAATTATTGTCTCCATCTCTACATTTATTGGGACATGTCTTGAGTAATGATATGAGGATACTAAAGGAAATGATAAGCTCGCAAGATTCTAATAGCATGCACATGAAGGAATGGGATCCGGGTGATCCTAAAAGAGAATTGGTGAAGAGCTTTCCCCCTCCCAAGGGCTATGGTATGTTTGAAAAGATAATCAATTCCTTCTTTCATTTGGTTCATATGTCAACTGTTATACATGTGCCTAGAATGGAATTTTGGGATCATAATGGTGAATGTATTAGAAATCACTCGCTCAAATTGATATGGTCAAGGAGAGAGGAATAATTTCTCCATGAAGGTCCGAGGATCACAAAAGATGGAGCTGCTGGTCTGTACATAACAGCAATGAAAGGAAGGTCATTTGAGGGAAATTTCAGCCTAATGAAAGCTTAAGGACATGGGAGAATGGTCAAGCAAGCAGCAGACAAAGATAAAGTGAAGTTATGCACTCGGAAAGCAAAAGGGCATGAAGGTACTTCAGTTTTTGCCCATGCATCATTTCAGATTTTCTACCATGAGTGGATGGTAAGGAATACTCATGTTTCGTATATGATGTGTCCTCTTTTGTCACTAATGATTGAACACCTTTGTGCACATCATACTTCATGGGGTAAGGAGGTAAGAGGTGTTAATTTTTGCAAAGGACATGTAGACATTTGGGCTCAATTTCTATTGTGTTCTCACAAGTGGCATATAGATGCTATGATGAGTACTTCAAAGGGAGGAATCTCTGAGTTTAAAATCAGTATGGAAGAGTTGGGAGGATTGGTCAGCCATATGCATCAAATTGACAAGGGAGAATGGGAAGGAAGGTTGGGGTCAAGCAAGGATGATTTCAAAGGCTTCATGGTCACCCATAGCATCTTCATGTTGTCAAATTTCATGAAAATGTGCAAGGTATGTAATGATTTTTTTGAAACTAAGCCAACTGAAGTTACATTGGTATGGAATGGTGACTACATACACTTTCTTATGATCCTATCATGTTTTTTCTTCCACCATCCGCAAGATAAATCAGATTTGCTAAGGGTACATGAAAGTAAGGTACATTTAATATATTTTTGGAGGGCTGATTCTAACTCAGAAATTTTGAGTTGTAAAAAGAGTAAGAGCAGCACCCTTTCTTCAATGTATGGCACACCAACTTCTCATTAAGGGTGAAAGGTTTTCTTTATAACCAAGTGGCCACTAAGCTTGTTGAGAGTGACAATACCGTACCTTGCATAAAGAAAATGGGGCAGCTATCACATCTCCTAGGAAAAGATGAGGTATGTGATGGATTCCTTGTGATTATGTTAGTTGATGATGAAGTCGTTCTTGGAATTCAATGGCTGCAATATTTGACGGAATTCACCCTCAATTGTCATGATTAAGAAGTGAAATTCTATGAAAAAGACAAAGAAATCAGAATTCAAGGTATTAAGGATGGGGGGAGTACATTAGGGAATGTTTGGTATTCACATTATGGTTTGCTTTCCATCATAACAGCTGATTGGAAAAATATTGTTATATATGAGGGTGTCAAAAATCAGTTTGTTAGTAACATCATAGAAATAGTTTGCATGAAGGAACATCCTATGACGGATGTTTTGGGACAGTGGGTAAGGCACTTGCAATCAGGAAACCCTCCACGTCAAAGGTTACTAACACTTGCCACCAAGTGGATTTTGATTACATAGAAGTGTTCTTCTTTTAGCATCATGGGCAAGGTAAGGGTTACTCTCATAAGATGTTTTGTGGCCATTTCACTTATAAACTTGCAATTCTACAACCAAGATGAGGTGTTTCTCCCAATTTTGTTTGTTGATTTGTGGATATCTTCTTGGGGAAGCAATAGAGGGGCAGATTTCAAGACATCCTTTTTATACAAAATGATGGGTAAGAGGGTTCACTCATACTTGGTGTCATTTGGGGAAAGATTCCTGGCATGGTATGGCTGTTATATTTGCATACCAGCTCTCATGAGTTATGGTTCGAGTCCAATTTTGAAAAAATTGGTTTGGGGCAGGTTGGTAGCATCTTTTAGAGACCAAGGTAATAATCATAGTAGCTATTATATCTTTGTTTTATATGCTGCCCGCACTAATTCCATCTCTCAACCCATTCTTTTGACAATGAAGGAGTGCCCAGCCATGAGAATGAAAGGTTTGCAATCTATTATCATTGGTGATGTGTTTCCAATTGTTATAAGAAAGATTTCAGCCCCTAGATTGTTGCCATTTTTTTATTTTGTAAGGATTTTGAAGAATGACAGCTGCTGCCATGATTTTTTTACCGCTGTCATAAATTTTTCCGGCCCCCTTATCGCTTCCATAGTTGGGTTTCCAGCCATACAGTTGAAGGGGTTGTTGTCGATAATTAATGTTGCTTTAAGCAAGACTGTTTCGAGGTGGATTCTAGTCACTCTAATTCTTATTTCTGAGTGGAAAATGAGTTATTTCAGCAGAGTTTGGAGCAACATGGTTGTAATAACCCTTTCGAGGGTTTATCAAATTTTATAAATGCAAATTTGAAACTAGAAATTGCAGCAGTCAATAGATAAAAACTAGTGACTTATACTAGCTCAAAATGATGCCAAAAATACCATGAAACACACCCAAACAACTCGCCAATATTTTTAAAATGCTTTTTATGATTTTTAGAAGCAAATACCATCAACACAAACTGAAAACACATTACTGGAAATGAAATAAACATTGGAAATTGCAGCCATGAATTAATTATGAAATATAGATATAGGAGTCTCCAAAAATCATGAAATTCAAGATTCCGGCCTTTAAAATTATGACAAATAAGATTACAAAACCAGAATTTTCAAAATCCTTGCCAATATGCTCAAACCCTACCTTAGGTAGGTCACTCCACCCTAGAAAAATAGTATCACTGCTGGAAATGCCAAAAGGAACCTCAAATCAACTTCCTTCTTCAATGCAAAGAGGTGATGAAAGGTTTTCGTTCTTCACCCAAGTCCAATGAAGGGTTTTCGTCCTTCAAGAGATCTCACATGAGGGTTTTCATCCCCAAGTGGAAGACTAAGGAGCAACAAGCTCACTTCGCCAAACTATAGAGAAAATACGCCAAGCTAGCTACAAATGAAGTCCCTCTTCTCCTTTTATATCTTCCCTTTGGCGCCAAAACTCATTTAGAAAGGCCAACCTCTTAATGAACCATTATAATCTTTCATTAAGCCTTATTAAAGGCATTAAACCCAACTGGCCTCATTAAGAGGGAAAAACTCTAAAAGAAATTATAAAATATTAGAAGAATAATGCAAATAGAAGCTCAAGATTCTTCTCCTTCTTCTTCACTTCCTTGCCATGGAGAAGGAATGGCAAGAAGACCAATTAGTAGCTCTCAAATGGGAAAAAGGGACATTACAGTCCTCCCTTCCCAAAATTGCTCGTCCTCAAGCAATTGCAAGAACTTGGATCCCAAATGGTTCTTAACTGCTTCTTCTTTGGCACATGAAACAAACATATTAGAAAAAAGATGTGTCTCCCTCTTCATCCACTTGTGCCTTGTGGAAATGATGGCCAATCCCTTATTTTTGTTTGCACAACTTTCAACCATGCATTGGCTATCCCAAAATACCAACATGCTGCCCCCAAACTCTGCTGAAGTCACTCATTTTCCACTCAAAAATCAGAATTCTCAAACCTGAAAATAACTCACCACAACATGATTTCTTTCCTTCTTCCAATGGAAATCCTCCTTCCTCATTTTCCCATGATAGCATGCTCTCAAAAAATGAAAACATACTGCTATTCATGATTAGAAATGGCAATCCCAAATCTGATTTTTGCAAACTCAGCCCAACAGCCATAACATAACAACTACCAAACTGAAATTTCATAGGAAAAACCAAATTTGTGAATACTAAATTTTTTCTCACATGGGCTGGAAAATGAAGATCAACAAACTCATGATTGAAATCAGCAAACACAACATTCTTGCACTCCTTTGCCCCAAAAATAAATACTTGGAATACCAAAAGAAGTATTCCAGGTTGCATGCTTACCGCTGTCCATAATTCCCACAATTTGTCCAACACATTATTGAAAATGTGCATCCTATCATCCAATGAAGTGACAACAAATGGACACCCATCAAGGGTGATTAGAAGAATTTTGAAAATCTGAAAATTACCACCTCTAATGGCTGCCCTGAACATGCTTATTCCACCCTCAATGCAAAGTGGAATATTTTCCCCAACTTCTCCAATGATTGGTTGGGTCTTTGGAACCCCTAATCAACCAAACAATATGCATTTGAGACACTCCTATATCATGCAAATGGGCTGCCCTAGGATACTCTGAAATGCACACCATACTATTTTCCATTCTTCCACAACAATCACACAAATAAGGAGGCAACAAACAAGTGTGTCTCAAAATTAATGAACCAAAAAGATTACCTTGTTGTAGAAGATCTTTTAGTTGCCTCAAGTGGGGTGTTTGGAACACTCAAAGTTGATTTCCAGGATGCCCATCAACTGTTGCACCCAACCTCCTTGAATTGTTCAATCTAGGCCTGAAAATATGCATATCACTCCCAATTGAAGTGACCATAACTGAAAGTACTTCAATGGTGACCCATAATGCCTTCAAATTCTGAAAATGAACCTTCATTATGGCTGCCTTCTTGTGCCAATCAGCAAGTATGATGAAATAAGATCTGAAAATAATGTTCTCCACACTTATATTACAAATCATATCCCTCTTGCTTATCACCTTGTACTTCTCATTACTCATTTTCCCTTCAAAGGCACCATGAGCAAACTTGTTCTTTACATACTCAGCTGAAATTAGTAACTTCCAATCGGCTGTAAGTTTTGATAAAGAACAGAAATATGATTCCCATGAATGCCCCTCTCTATCAATTAATTAATTTGGGAAGTGCTAGGAAGTATACCTTGTAATGAGACTCTTTTCCCTTGGTCCATGTGGCTTATCTTCATGCTTTGATAGTTGAGAGTGAGCTCTCCCAAGGAATGCCACCATTGAACTCCAAATATGATGTCAAACTCAGCCATATCAATCACCAAAAAATCAGCGCATACCTCATATGATCTCATGGTGATGTGGAGTTGAGAACACCTTTTTGTACATTGCATAGAGTACCCATCCGCTATCCTAACAATGAAGCCTTTGAAGTCCTCAACCATCGATTTCAGATTTGAAACCAAGCATACATTTATGAAATTATGAGTAGCCCCTCCATCAAACAAAATTGTGACCATGTGCCCATGTAGATCACCTTCAATAATAAGAGAGTTGTAACTTGGTGCTCCTACTAAAGTACTAAAGTAGCAAGAGTGCTAGTTACCTCTTCCGGATCTTTTCCCAATATGCCATCATGCTTAATTCATCCTCATTGCTATCCTCATCATCACAATCTAAAAATACTTCAATGTAATGAACCTTATCTTTACCCAAGCAATGATGTCCTTCACAAAAAATAACACTCCTTACCTCTTTACCCCATGAAGTATGATGTGCACAAAGGTGTTCAATCATTAGTGACAAAAGAGGACACATCATATATGAAACATGAGTATTCCTAACCATCCACTCATGGTAAAAAATATGAATTGATGCATAGGCCAAAACTGAAATACCTCCATGCCAAGGGCTGCCCATAACACTCAGAAATTCTGAGTTTAAATCAACATGCAAACAATATTTCAAAAACACCTTACCTTCATGATCTTTTGCTTTCTGGGTGCTTACCTTCACTATATCTTTTCTTGATGCTTACTTCTCAATTCCCCGATGTCCTTGTGCTTTCATAAGGATGATATCTCCCTCAAATGACCTTCTTTTTACTGCTGTTATGTATAGATCAACAACTCCATTTTTTGTGATCCTCGGACCTTCATGGAGAAATTCTCTCTCTCCTAGCCCTCATCAATTTGGGTGAGATATATCTAATGCATTCATCATTGTGATCCAGAAATTCGTTTATAGGCACATACATAACAGCTGGCATATGAATCAAATGAAAGAAGGAATTGATAATTTTTTCAAACATACCATAGCCCTTGGGAGGGGGAAAACTCTTCACCAATTCTCCTTTAGGATCACCCGGATCCCTTTCCTACATGTGCATGGTATTAGGATCTTGCAAGCTAATTATTTCCTTTAGTATCCTCATATCATTACTCAAGACATGTCCAAATAAAAACAAAGATGGAGACAATAATTCGGAAGTGTACATACCAATCCATGGGTTACCCACCCATTGAAGCCACTTATATTCAACAATTGGAGCTACCTTTGCCATGCAATCATCCGTACTTTGTACACACATGTGTGTACCATCCTCATGGCTTATGCTTAAATCCCCAACCTCATTCTTTTCATCCTTATGCAAATCTGAATTTTTTTTCAACACATTGCCCCATACAATCATTAGAAACCAAAGGAATATCATTAAATACCAATGAACTAGTACCTTGGGACTCATCCTTGAAAGCTTGCATATTAAACCTTCCTATGATCTTTTCACTGAAATCTTCCAAGAAGCAAACCACAGCTTCTCCTTGGGTTTTTGTTACATGGTGCCAACAATCCCTTGCTATCCCTTCCAAATGACAAGGGATGAATTCTAGGGCATCCTCCACACACATAGGGATTGACTGCAAGTATGTTTCCAATTCTAACAACCATGATCTCACTGAAAGTTTGTTAGTGCCATCAAAATTAGAGATCTTACCCTTCCGTGCCATCAATTCTTCAAACTTGTAACCTTAGGCCTTTTGAGATCTGTGCCCTGATACCATTGTAATAACTCTTTTGAGGATTTTATTAAATTTTATAAATGCAAATCTGAAACTGGAAATTGCAGCAGTCAATAGATAAAAAGCAACGACTTATACTAGCTCAAAATGATGCCAAAAATACCATGGAACACACCCAAACAGCTCACCAATATTTTAATATGATTTTTAGAAGCAAATACCATCAACACAAACTGAAAACCCACTGCTGGAAATGAAATAAACACTGGAAATTGCAGCCACAAATTCATTATGAAATATAGATATAGGAGTCTCCAAAAATCATGCAATTCAAGATTCCGGCCTTTAAAATTATGACAAATAAGATTACAAAACCAGATTTGTCCAAATTCCTTGCCAATGTTTCTCAAACCCTATCTCGGGTAGGTCGCTCCACCCTAGAAAAATAGTATCACTGCTGGAAATGCCAAAAGGAACTTCAAATTAACTTCCTTCTTCAATGCAAAGATGATGAAGGGTCCTAATGAAGGGTTTTCGTCCTTCAAGAGACCTCACATGAGGGTTTTCATCCCCAAGTGGAAGACTAAGGAGCAACAAGCTCACTTCGCCAAAGTATAAAGAAAATACGTCAAGCTAGCTGCAAATGAAGTCCCTCTTCTCCTTTTATATCTTCCCTTTGGCGCCAAAACTCATTTATAAAGGCCGACCTCTTAATGAACCATTATAATATTTCATTAATACTTATTAAAAGCATTAAACCCAACTGACCTCATTAAGAGGGGAAAACTCTACAAGATATTATAAAATATTAGAAGAATAATGAAAATAGAAGCTCAAGATTCTTCTCTGTCTTCTTCACTTCCTTGCCATGGAGAAGGAATGGAAAGAAGACCTAGAATTTCCAGCTTCTATTTTGGGAAAAAGGGAGCATTACACAATCTAAAGTCTATATAAGATCCAATTCCTTCTCCGTGGCAAAGAAGAAAACTTAGGTATGACCAATGAACATAGAGCAAACGTAGTCTACAACTTTTATCACTTAATATGGGTAATATTTTTGTCCAATCATCTAAATTACATTGCTTGTAGACTTGTTTTGCTCCAGTTTAATGGATAAATAGAAGCTTACATGAAGATACTCACATCACTAGGCTCGCAAAAATCACCATGCCTTCCCGTTATGATTAAGTCTTACATAAGACACTCACATAGTGGGAATAAGATATAAAAGAGGAGTTAAGACATCATTTGCACAGTTGTCCTAGGCTCATGATGTATGCATTCATTTCCTTACAATATCCACCTAGTTGCTGTTGGGTCCATCAATATAATTGACTTTAGATCCGTCCTTGTGAGGCCTCATATCTACTATGAAAGGGTTTCATGTCCCTTTGGTGATTGTACGAAAATGTCATTTCTGTCATCCTTTGGCTATTCATAGAGAACTAACATCAATGTGAGGTATTACCATTTGTCCTGTTAGAAGATGTGTATTGCACAAAAAGAATGAAGAGAAATCATAAAGACGCATGACACTACATTGGGATGTGTGTGTTTGCCCTATTTATCATTGGCTGAAAAGTGGTTACATAATTCTGGAGGTGGTTGATAAGTTGATTTGCATTAGTTTATGTATAAGTTTAACACCCTCCCGTGAGTTGACATAAATTTAGAGACTACTCCAAATTTGTCCCAAAATTTTACATAATAAATTCGTGGACTGAAAATGTCCAGTGAATTCATTATATTTCTAGCAAGCGTGCTCTTTAGATATAATTTGAAATTTTTGTCCTTTGACATGTCGCTGCTGTCCAGTGTAGACAAAAACCAAATGGGGAATCGACAACATTGGCAAACTTATTTGTGGTGTATGTGGACGTTTCATGGCATATATTGAGCTAGTATAGGTCGCTGGTTTTATATTCTCTGCTTGAGTGCAATCTTCATTGATTAGCGATCTGAATCATAGACTAGTTGATAACTTCAACCCGCCCTCCATAGGGGATATCACAAAATTAGAATCTTGGAGATGTTCAAATAGATAGTGTACCAGGCTCGTGGAGCCTGCTTACGTACATGAACTCAATCAATCTACAACCCAAATGGTTTTCACATTGACAAGTTTACCAACCAAGGGTCTTTAGGTAACATGGATGAGGTAAACCTCAACCCAAATATCTCAGAGAGGATTTTAAATGAAATGTCGACCAAATTTGTGATTAGCCTCATAGTAGAAGTAAAAACCGACTTTTCAGTAGGAGAAATAACCATCTCTGCAATTTTCCTCTTGGAGAAATAACCATCTCAATATCATTTGTTCCGTCTTGTTGCTTTCATCAGATTCCCTCCTGATTGGAGTAAGGATGTCAGCAACTTGCCAAGATGGAGACAAAAGAACCACTAGACTCTATGTACGAAGCTTTCTTCCGCTTGAGCCAATGTATGTGATTGACATGGTGTGTCTCGCCATCTCACCATGCACCTCCAACACATCCTGGATAATGGAGCCTTATTTCACTAATGTAATCCATGCAGTTTGAGGAAGAGGGGAAGATTCCATCCTGCTTGAGGCATGTTAGCCTCATATACAGGTCTGTATTCATCAGTGAAGAAGTCCCATCCTCAAACCGATTACACTTGCAGTCCTCCTGCACATTTTGTATAGTGGACTATTCCCTCCACAACGAGTGCTTGTAAGTTGATTGAAGTAGAAGTCAACAATCCTATGAGGAATTTTATCCACCAGGACAGTCTTGAATTGGTGGCACATGCTACAATCCTAACATGCGTGAAAGTTTATGGATTGACTGTACTAAGAGTCAACAAGCCTATATTGGCCACCTTGCCCATATGCCTAAGACAATTACCCATCCTTGAGATCACATCCGACACAGATGCATTGCTGCCTAGTTGAATTTATAGAACATTCTTGCAAGAAATTTTTTGTTAGGGACTGATGAACAAATAAAAGATTTACATGCATGCTAGTTATATTCCTAACATTCCTATGACACAAGAGATAATTGCCGAGCATTAGTTTAGGATTATAGAAATGATCTCCTATCCCTTCGGGTACTTGCAAGTAGACTGCGAGGGGCAAGATCAAAGCCTTATACAACAGAATGTAGAGTGAAGGTCGGGTATTTGCTGTAAATGGCTCCCGTACATACTCAGTTCAATGTAGCAACTTGGGATGAGAATCTCCGTTTGGGATGTGCCTTTGAGTCAATAATCCTAAAACTGGTAGCACTGATGTTTGAGCATGCATGTTGTTACCCTAGCATAGAGAGCAGTAATGCTCTCCCTCAAAATGACTGTTCATCCGCGATTGTTGTGTAATGTCCCTTTTTGGGGGGACTTAGGAAATGGCTAAAAAACTCACAAATCAGATTTATAGGAGTTACTATTATAAACGCTACAAAACTGCAACTTCAAACCCTTTCCTAGGGCAGTGACCTGTACCTAGGTGATTTCAAAACCACCTTCAAAAAGTGGCTTCAAAACTCTTGCAATCATTTTCACTTAAGTCTCTAAACTTATGAGAAAACCCTTAACAATCATTTGCAGCTGTTAAGAAATCAGAATTGGAGTGCCCTGGAAATGGAGATATGAATTTCAATGAAACCCTAACCAGCGAATGTTGCTTTCAAACTTGACAATTCAACTTAGTAGATCACGTCCTAAATTCACCAAACTCCGGATACCTTGGTCCTTAAAAAATATGAAGGAACAAGCTGAATAATTTCAGATTTATCAAATTATTGCATCACACATATCCAAATCTCCACTCCAAGGTAGGTCACTCCACCTTTAAACAAATACAATATTGCACCAAAGATACTACACATGCAAGAAAATAGATATTTTATTGCCTTCTCAAATCAGACTTGCACACCAAAAACCTCAAGAAGGGTTTTCGTCTTTCACAAGTTTCCCAACCAAGGGTTTTCATCCTTGGATGAGATCCTCAACCCAAGGGGTTTCGTCCTTGAGAGAGAGAGATAGAGAGAGAGAGGGCTAAACTAGCCAGCTTTCACCAAGATAAGAATAATCTATCAAAAACATGAATCATTAATGCCCAAACGACCTCCTTAAATAGCCACAAGGAGTGCTTATGAACATAAGAAATGATGGCCGACCCCTTAAAGTAAGTGCTCTTACAATATTTAAATGATATTTGGAGCCTACATGCTCATAATACCTTTATTACCTAACTACTATAAGTTCCTCTATTGGAGCGTGAGGCTTCCAATAGGATATATGAAAATAAATGAAAACAACTATCTAGTCAACAATAAAGACATATTTCAGATCTTCCCCTTGCTTTTCTCCTTAGACCCAAGGGGAAGAGAATGGTTTAAGGTCATCGAAATTAAACCTTTAAGAAGGGACATGACAATCCCCCTTCCCAAGATTGGTTGTCCTTATGTAATGATGAGCTCCGCTTATCCAAATCCCTGACTCCTTGTGTGTATCCCTCTTGTGTTGCTTCTTGATTCTAGTGAAGAGCTAGTTTTTTCGTGACAAGGCATCCGCTGTCGCATTGTTTTTCTTGTTGACATATTCTATGTCAAAATCAAAAGCTTGTATCTTGAGTTTTGTACTTTCAAATGCCATAAGACGCTGATTTTGCATTAGGACAACCCCTATTCCCTCACCGAATGCATCCCATTCCACCACAAATGGAAGAGGAAAATTAGTTATAACAAGTACTTGGCATGATCACATGACCTCCTTGAGTTTATGAAATGTTCTTTGAGCTAAAAGTAACCAGCTAAATGTCCCCCCTCTCAGTTAAATCAGTTAGAGGGGTTGCAAGATGAGAAAATCCTTCACAAACCTTTTATAGTAGCTGCATGACCCAAGGAACCCTCTGAGTTGTGAAATGGAGATGGGAGGAGGCCACTCAAGTATGACTTGTATCTTTCATTGATCCACATGTACCCCTTGAGAGTTTCTGATATATCCTAGGTACAAAATTTTGCTCAAACCAAATCCACATTTGGGTTTCTTTGCAAGTAGGGGCTGCTTGTAATGTCCCTTTTTGGGGGACCTCAGGAAATAGCTAGGGAAGAAAGTGAAATGACTGAAATTAATAATTAGATGGCTGTAATGTAATGTCCCCGGTGAACATATTTATGACCCCAAACAGATTATCCACAAATCCCAACCAAAATAACAATTTATTGGAGATATACAAAAATTATAAAATGCAGAGCTGAATATTATATAGGAAAATGAGACTTGGTATAGGAATGAAAACCCTTCAAAACTGAAGTAAAACCACTGAATTCTTCAACCAAACAAATCAGCAAATTTTAATATGCAAAAAACAAGAAAAATACCAGATTTGGTCAATTGGAGACTGAAATTTAGTTATAAAAAATTCTGCAGATGATAGTTATTAGAAACAACTGAAAAATAGAAATTCCATGGCCCAAATATTTCACCAAGTGGCTGATCTGATGTCTAAAAATGTGATGTTGGAACACCAATACAGATCTGGTCCAAAACAACTCTATAACATTCCAAACAATCCTCTATATGGGCCGCTCCACCATGAACAAGCTGGAAATTAAAGGGGGATCACAACAACAATTATCCTCCTTCAAAACCTAGCCCAAATATGCAAATCTTGGCTTCAAGTACTGCTGGAAAACACTGCTGAAATATATTGAACACCAATGGAAGCTCCTGAATAGAACTCCCTCTCAAAAGAAAGAAGAGTTTCCATTCTTCTCTCTAAGCTTAAAGAGGGTTTTCATCTTCAAAAGCCAACTTCAAAGGGTTTATGGAAAACATACAAGCTCTACCAAAAATCAAAATTTGTCAAAATGCAAAAGATGTCCTTTCTTTGCAAGTCGACTTTGCGTTTATAATTGTTTTTGGCCTTTTTGCCACCCACAACCACCAATCAAATTTCTTTGGTTGCATTTAATAATTTCCTTTAGCTTTTTTCCTTCTTCATATGGGTCGCATTTTCCTCGGGGAAAATAAAATAAAATAAAGCGACTTTCTTTTTTCTAATGTTATTTTATCACTTATCTTTCTTTTCTTTTCTTTTCACTGTCATTAATAAATTAATAAAGTTCTTATAATAATATTTTAGGATGCACTTCATGATTAATTTATTATGATTAAGTTTCCCTTTTTATTCCAAATTGGGTAAGGGTCTTCAACTGAGAAGGGGATATTACATGTAATCAGATTTCAGAGGGCTGGGTATGACTGAAAATGTACACTAAAACCTGCAATTTTTCCTTTCCTAGGGCAGCGACCTGTTTTGGGGACTTCCACTCACTTTTGGATGCCCAAAACTTGCTGAATATATGCCCAATCAAGCTCAAAATTTCTGATTAATTACCAACAATCAAAATATGAATGAAAACTGATTTTTAGTGCCCTAGAATTGAAGATATAAATTTCTATAAACCCTTGTCTGCAGAGTTACTTTAAAAATTCATAACTTTACCTAGGAAGCTCCAAAATTCATGAAACTTCGGATCTTGGGGTTCAAAAATACAAAGAATGTAAATATCAACTCAACTTGTCCAAACATCCACTCAAACATGCCAAATCTGACCTACAAACAATTTGCCTCTCTTGGAAATAATGAATTAGTGGCTCAAACATGCAAGGAAATGATTGCTTTCACCTTTAATAATTAGTATAAGTCCATACGTGCAAGAATTCATACCATACATCCATAAAGACATATCCGACATGCTCATGATACAAGTCACTTAGGGCTATATAGAAAGAAATCAACTCCAAATTCCTTGAGATATTCAATAATTCCAAATATCCTTGCTTGAGGGTTTTCACCCCTAAGACAAGTTCCACTATCAAGGGTTTTCGTCCTTGATGAGAGAGAGGAAAGGTACAACCTTTACACAAAAGAAATAATAAGATTCAACATGACATAATGGCCAAGCATCCTCCTTTTATAACATAAGGGGTGCCACATCATAACTTATGGCCGAACTTATAATATTAAAGTCTATTTCTAATTTGAGCATATATGCTCACCAAACAACTAATTAATCAAGTAATAACTCCCATCATCATGTCAAGGTGTTATAGATGCTTCACCCATGTTTTGTCTATATCCCAAGATATCATCAAAGAAAACAAGCACAAATTCCCTTAAGTACTCACTGAATATATAGTCCATACATGACTAGAAGGTGGTAGAAACTGAAAATGTCTCTAGAAGGACTGAGAATATGCAATCAAATGTTATATCCACTCTAACATATGTAAAAATGGTACAATTTTTGTTTGCATGTGTGGATGTGATTGCCCCAATGATTATGTTTCATTTTTTCTTTATTCCTTATTCTTGGTCCAACATATGAAATAATATTAGAAAGAGTAAGGTCTCTCCAATTTTCTCCCCCTTTGTGTCCCATGGGTATGTGGGGCAACTCCTCCTTATTTCTCCCTTTTAACTCGTGCAACTTATCACAATGGTAAATTTGATTTACCCTTGCCAATTGTAAGGATGTAAAGGTTAAAATATGCCTAGTATCATTTCCTTCATTCCATTCAAAATTCTACTCTATGCACAAGCAATGTATGCACATACCCCTATTTACTTTTTTAGAATTGTTTCCCAATGAGAACATGTACAACCCAACCTTAGGATTTGAAAAGAAAATTATATCATGGCTGTAATAATACCTTCCCTTTCTTAACTCTAGAATGACAAGGGTTGGAAAACACCATACATCAACTAAAATTACCTTGTTCGTGGACCAAGATGGAAGAGGCATTTTTCTTATGACTCGACCTATCTTTGCCACTTCGAAAGGCATGTAGTAGAAACTAAGGTTTTGAGGATTGCAATCCAACAATGTGTAACAACCCTTTTATCAAAATATTTGAGAAACAATCTCCCTATTCCTCATGCATCAATCTTGCAAACATCTTCTTCTTTATGCAAGCCACTTTGATCCCATAATTTCTTCTTAAAAACATATGTATCGGCTAGTTCATAGACAATATGGAAAAATAAATTTATTACCTTTTTCAATAAGCCATAGGTCTTGCCAAGAAGACAACTTCTCATCATGCCATTCCTATTTCATGTGCATGAGACGTCCTTTACCTTGATCCTCCTAGAATTATTTGAACTTCCCATGGTAAGGTTTTATTCCACTTTTGTTCCCAAACATACAAAGATGAGATTACCAATAATACTGATTTTAAAATCAAACCTCCTTTTTTCAAAATTCACAACACCTATCTCCCACATGCAAAAACAATATTGAGGTTGAACCTAACCATCCATTTCATTTCTTGAAATATGTTGATCATGAGGGCATAAATAGGGAAATGACGTGGGAAAGAGTAATGAAATCGAAACATGGTTATATATCCCAACCGGTTGTGCATGATTGCAACATACCTGATTTGACATACAGGTAGGTAATGAATTTGGGATACCTTTGTACCATGGGTTTCCAGTGACCTTCGTAGGACTCATAAATTTTGAGTTATAATCAATACTCAGAAAACATGACAAAGGTACCTTTCTCCCATGGATTTTATGCAACATAATATCATCCTCATAGGCCCCTTAGAATTCTCATTGGATGGTCTTCCTTGTGGGTCCCCAATCGGTGGTTTTGGACTGAATTATTGGTGTCTTGTGTGACTCATTGATGGCTGGTCTATTTGAATCCTTTCTCAAGGCATCCTTTGATTGTAGGTCTGTCCTAGGGACAATAACTTTGATATCAATGGGCTGCTTATTGGTTTCTTGCAATTTTCATAGGATCAATTGCCCTCGTTACCCCTTTCAAGGGTCCCACCATGTTGTTGATCTGAAAATCAGTCTTGGCCTCAATTAATGAATCTCCTTCTATGGATTTAATTCTCTCTATGATTTTCGATAGAAAAATTCCTATAGGAGGTTTGGTTTCATCCACCGATTTCCTTTCACAAGGTTGAAGTTTGGCTTCTCCTCCTTCTAAGTGCATACCTGATTTTCCTTTTTTAATTCTTGGCTCATGTTCCCAATTCCCCTTAATATTTTTCCACATGCAACCATTAGAAATCAAGGGAATATTATTAACAACAAAAAGTTATTTACCTTCCATTTTCTTTGGTCTTTGCTTAACATTTTCTTCATCCTCTTGTGCTCTCATAGGGCAGAAAGGAAAATAAGTCAAGGGTTCACTTTTGGTAATGACGGTGGGTACTTCTAAGGATCCCAAAGGATGATACTTCACCCCAAACATCTGTTTGTAATGGTTCTTTCTCCTTAACATGGTGCATATCACCTTAGAAGAGTGGCTATAAAAGGAAGTTGCATCTTCAATCTTCATCATGATTTATCCACCTTGTAGCTAATTCACCACATGCAATTCGACTTGCTTCTTCACAATGAAGGGTTTTATTCCATCTCCCGGCTGAGACCTTTATGTCACGGTCCTTTGATGAGGTTTCATAAACATTATGCCTTCCACAATGCCAGTTCCCACTCTATGATTTTCAATTTCCACAATATCCATGTGTTAAAGGAAAGGGCATCACACATATTTTCTAGATTCAGCTCGATATGTTGATGTCAAGTTATCAATCCTTGAAACCCTTTCTTCCTTGAGAAAATCACCACCTTGCATATTTTCGATGGCTAGAGAAAACCTATCCAATGCATCCACTATTCCATATTGGGTCTTCATGATCATCTCCAATTTTTCCATGTTTCACAGGTTGCGAGGATGATGTTGTGATACCACTGTAGTGTCCCTTTTTGGGAGGACTTGGGAAATGACCCAAAGCTCACAAATCAATTATTGAGTTGTTATAATCCTGCAAACTTGTAAATAAAACCCTTTTCTAGGGTAATGACCTATTTGGGGGTTTCAACTTGATTAAGCTAAATATGTAATTTATATGTCTAAGCTGAATGCTATAATAGAAGCTAAATGAATAATAATGAAATACTGAAATAGATCTAAGTAATTAAGTAATAAAATATGAAACCCTAATGTCAAATAAGGGTAAGATGCCTTAGTTGATTTCGTCGAGTTTCCTGGAAAGTGCACAAAGATGGAAAATAGAGAAACATGAAGCACTAACTGTCACACAGGATCTCGTAAAATTCCAAATCTAGAGGATATGGCTGGATTGGGGCACTTGGAGAGGGACAATGGTGCCCGTGGGCACCCAAGAACCTTTTTTGGGCACATGGGTATACCATAAATGCTAGGAAACCCAAATTCTCAGGGTCCCAAGATGTTTTATGATGCTCACCTTTTATCGCTATGAATTCACACAATGATCGTAGTGGTTTCTGAAAACCTGCAATGAAGAATAAACCTGCAAAACCCTCAAATAAACATCAAATCCTAAAAAAAGAAGGATGCAAAATGAGGGGTTGAAGTGTCCTTAGCTACCACAATGATTGACTTATTAATGAGTGTTGCACTACATCTCAGAACCAATGTAGTTTTGTGTGTGTGTGTCCTGTGCATGTGTGTGGAATTGTGCCCTAGGTTGCTCTTGTGTGTGTTACACTTGAAATAAAAACCAAGTAGGTAGATGTAGAATGTAGTAAATGTGTGCATGGAATAAAATGAACTTCCCTCCTATGAAGTGTGATGCAAAAAACCAACCCATGTGTCCCTTGTGATGGAGCTAGATGGATGCAATGGAGCTCTTAGATGCCTTGATGGATGCAACCTTAGGTGGTGATAGATAGTGCTTAGTGCTTGGTCCCTTATGATCACATAATTATATATTTATATGATTCCTTCACTTGAATTTTGTAACTAATCCTGAATAGGCCGACTACCAAAAAAGATAAGATGCTCAAACAGCTAGAACGGACCCAAAAAGCTTTGAGAGTAAAGTACAATGGGGACATGAGCGCCTAGAGGGGACAAGGGCGCCTGACGCTGACGTCCTGGATGGGCGCTGGTGTCCAGGAAGACAAGTGCCAAAGAATAAAAAGGTAGACTGAGCAAGTAAGAGTGAAGTACTGAAAGTAATAATAAAAAGTAAAGCAAGGTGGCCAAAGACATGGGTTGATTAGTACTTTTCTTACTTAGGAATCATATAACTAGTAGTATGCAATCAAAACTATATAATTACCCAAAGCGTGAGACTATGTGTCTACACAACCCCACCTTTGTGCCTTTCAAACCCTTTCAATCAACTCCACTAAAGTCTCTAAAATTATGATATATCATCAACAACCATATGATGCAAGAAAACTAATTTTTAATACTCTAGATGCAAAGATATGAATTTCAAAAAACCCTTGTTTGCAACATTATTTTAAAAATTGACAACTAACTTAGAAAACACCAAAAATCATGAAACTCAAGATATTGACCTCATAAATTATGAAGAATAAGCTGGTAATTTCATATTTGCCAAATTAGTATCACACATACCAAATTTCCACTCTAAGGTGGGTCACTCCACTCTAAACAATTATATTAACACACCAAAGAGATCACACATACAAGAGAAATATATTTTATTGCTCTTCAAATTAGGTTACACACCAAAATCCTTATGAAGGGTTTTTCGTCATTCACAAGTTTCGCAACCAATGGTTTTCATCCTTGGATGAGGTCCTCAACACAAGGTGTTTCATCCTCAAGAAAGAGATTAAAAGGGCTACACTAACCAAATTTCACCAAGATAAGAATAATCACCAAAACATGTATTATTAATGCTCAAACAACCTCCTTAAATAGCTATAAGGAGTGTTTATGAACATAAAAAATGATGTCCAACCCCTTAAAGTAAGTGCTTTTAAATATATAGATGGTATTTGGAGCCTACATGCTCATAATACCTTTATTACCTAACTACCTAAGTTCCTCTATTGGAGCACTAGGCTTCGAATAGGATATATGAAATTAAATGAAAACAACTATCTAATCAACAATAAAGACATAATTCAGATCTTCCCCTTGCTTTTCTCCTTAGACCCACGGGGAGAGAATGTGTTAACGTCTTTGTAAATTCAGCCTCCAAAAATGGCGTTGAATCCCAAATGGAATTCTCCCAAAGAGGACCGACCTCCTTGGAGGCATAAGAGTTCCTTTTTCTTTTATTTTTCAATCGGCTTTTCACCTTTTTCCCAACTAACCCAACTATACTTAAAAAATTACTTTAAAATAATGCAAAGCTACAAAAAACTACTAAAAATCATGACACTAACTTCCCTACTTCTTTCCCTTTTAGTCCATGGAAAGTGGAATGGGCCCAAGGTCTTAAAAAAGAACTAACGTTGAGAAGGGGACATTACAACCACAAAATCTTGGAATGGGGGACGAGTCTCAGAGACGGAGGGACCAAGTGCCCGGGTTTGGGAACAACAGGGGACGGTGGCGCAAATATATATATATATATATATATATATATATATATATAGCACTGAAAAAATTAGTTATAAAAAATGTTAAGGAACAACAAATGAAACTTTGAAATATTAAACACATTGCATTGAACTGTGAAAATGCCAAATATTAATATATATATTCAAAATAATGTTTATATTTAAAATTCAAATATAGTTGTCTAGTGGCTTAATGCCTCTAACGAATCTAATCATCCCCCGAAGTTTGTGCCATACTCCTCATCACTTTATTTGCTAAATTCTTCAAGGTTGAAAACTTGGAATTTGAATGGTTGAGCAATGAAGACTTGACACTTTCTCTTAAATCTTGTTGTTACTTGTTGCTAATGTTGCCTCTCTTCCTTGTGAATGCTCTCTCTTGCTTGCTAATGATCTCACCCTCCCACTCTTGCTTTGAATTTTTTATTGTGATTTGAAGTGAAGGTGTAACTCTAATTTATAGTTTTTTTTGGAGTGCTTAGGGGGTGGGTGGGGCCCACAGAGTATTAGGTGTTAAGGTTGGGGGGTCAAAAATTATAAAACAAAATGATTTTTAAAAAAACTTCTTAGACATCCTTATGTTGCACTAGGGATGGCCGTGAGTCTCAAAGGACGGTTGGGAGTCTCAGGGATGGTCTGGGAGTCTCAGGGACATTGGGAGTCTCAGGGATGGGTTGAGAGACTTCTATAAGTCTTTGGGACGTCCCCGAGTCCCCAAAATGGGCGACGTCTCATAGACATCCCCTCTTTGAGAGAAAACATTTCGGGGATGTCCCGTCTAGCTGGAATTGGTGGGGGGGCAAAGGTGGTGGGAACTGTTTCCCAGCCATCCCCAGGTCTCGGAGACATTCTCGAGTCTCCGAGACGTCACTTTTGGGGGGGGGGGTGGACGCATCCCCATGGAACACTAGTAATGCTCTAACATTTACAATAAGGTTGAGTATCAGAGCACATACATACATTTCCAGCTTTTAATTTGCAAGCAGCAGATTGGGTCGCAAACTGGCAAAGTGGGAACCCTAAGAAACTTGAGCATTTTGCTTCGGATAAGGTATGGATTTCCCCTTGTCCTAGATAAAATTACAGCAGATCCTAATTAAAGGTATTAATCCACCCTAACCTTGGGAGACTATTACAATTTTTAAACAATTTGAAGTCTTCTAAATACTAAAACAAAATCATTAAAATCTAGGAACGACTATACCTCGTTGACTTGTCAATGCTCCCCTACAACATTTAGTGAAATCATTCCCCTGTAAGTGCTAGCTTTTTTGCCACCTCAACTCTTCTACATTTATCAGCCCTTCGATTCTTGCAAAATAACGTAACCCTAACCCTTGTTAAGTATATTTCATTTGCATGTGATATAATTAAACGTAAGGTGGTGTAACGGCTAGCATATAGGGAGTTCATGTTTAGGGATTCTGTAGTATGTCGTCTGAGGTAAAAAGTTCATAACCCTAAATGGCTGGAAAACCAACAGGTAGCCCTTAGGGTTTATTGTAAGATCTAATGATTTTCTAAATGTTGGGTACATAGTCCGATGAATGCAGATTTTTCTTGAAAATCCCTTGGCTTCTAATATATGCATGAAAATTGCATACCTCAATGGCCACTTCATTATTTTGTCTTGGTTTGTCCTCTTTTGGATGTAAATCCTTCTTTATCAATCAACAGAACTGTTCAGTGTTTAGGTAAAACACAAAATTACATATTAGACTGTGCCAACCCTGAAAGTTAATTGGTCCAAGTATTGATGCATTGTCCAACAAAAAAGTAGAAGAAATAATCATGACAGGGAATGGCGAAGATTAACAAGAAATCTGAGGGCTTCCTAGAAGCCTCTGGGTTCATCGGAAGAAGGCACATGGAGGAGGGCCAAGCATTTGATGGGGAGGCTTTAGGGGACAAATTTCTTGAGAAAGTTGTCCAGAGAAATCCAGTTACCCATTCCATGCAGTAACTTTGGGTTCATTGTCATGAGTAAGAGAGGAAAACCCTATGGATGACATGGATAGCAAAGGAAAATGGGATTTTTTGAATGATAGGCCATGATTTGTTAGCAATCTAAGGGCATAGTTTTCTCTACATTTTATGCAAAAAGGAATCATGATTTTGACGTGGTTCACAGTCACATTGAGTTGTGCCAACTTGACTCGCGTAGACCGACTCGAGCATAAAAAACCGTGGTCTCCTTGCATGGAGATCACAAGGATCAGTTTCTGAGTACTGTCGGCAATTTATTGCGATCAATCGCTGATTTTTGTAGAGATTATTGCATACCACGAGCCTTCTTGTCATATAGACTATGAATTGATTGTTGTTTTTTGATTTTATGTGAGTTTTTGTGAGGAATTCAATGGAGCCAAACAGCTAAATATGGAATTCTCCCCTGGTACCCCTTCAATTTGATTGTAATGTCCCCTTTTCTAAAATAAAAATAATTAATAATATTTTAAGTTGGGCCCGGTCAATTCTCCATTTTAGGGGCAACTTAATAATATTATTATTAATATAAAAGGTATTTTTAAATACTTATTTATTTTTTTCGTCAGAAGAAGGACCCTTAGCCTATATACATTAGATGAAATGGGAAAAAAGAAAAGAAAAATAAACTTGTATTTTCATAAAGGAGGAATCAGCCTTTGGAGTGTATGCTTGAAGATAATAGATAGAAGAGGCATATCTCCCAAGGGGCTTGGTCCTCATGGGGATCGCGTTTTAGAGATTTGGCACCACATATGAGCTATATAAGGGGTTCACTTGGCTTGGAGCTCATTGTTATGCATCATTTTGTGGATCTAGATACTTCTCTCTTGGAAGTTGGAGCACATTTTGCTCTATCTCTCATCCATTGAGGACGGAAACCCTAATTGGATCCTATTGGGGACGAAAAACCTTAATAGTTACAGCATATGGGGACGAAAACCCTCAATGGTTAAAACATTTGGGGATGAAAACCCTCATTTGTTGCATTGGTGGCTTCAGAACGGGAGTCACATTTGAGCTTCAAAACTCAGAATTTCATAGCGGCACGAGGGTTTCTATCCAGTGCTAGGGCACGCCTTTTTGGGGGCTGCCACATTCATTTCCAGCTTGATCTACCCTTTTGGAGATTTCAGGATCACTTTTCATTGGGTTTTCATGGTTGGAATAATCTGATTCAAATTTTATTGGATAGTTGATATTTTTGTGGTCATTTTGAGCTATCATTTGCATTTTATCCTAAGTAGCCGAAACGTTTTGGATACGGGAGTGGGAGCGGGGTATCCGATACGTGGAAACGACAATTTTTTTTTGACCCTGGATACGGCGTAGGATACGGCAGTACAAAAACTATATAAAAATTAAAAAATATATAAATCCCAGCCTTCTAAATAGGAATTTAATTATAAACCACATATTATGTATATGGAAAACAAGATAAAAGACAAGTTATACTATTAACTATAAATTTATAATAATGTACAATATATACAAAACGAATAAAATAAAATTTATAGTGTATGTTATAGATTGTATAAAATTAAATAATGTATTTTATATAAATGTATACAATGTACAGTATACTATATAAGTTGTATATACCATAGTTGGAATACTCGAATAGTTGTATTTTTAATTACTGATCTGTCTATGGGCGATCAAAGCTCATGATTCTTTCAGAAGATTGCAAGAAGTTGCTTGATCCAAAAAGGTGCAAAAATGGATTTTATGAAAAATAAGAAAAATATTGCCATCAATGCGTAGAGCTCGAGAAAATATACACTTTCGGAGAAAACGACACCTAAAAGGGAGCCACATAATGCAAGTTATGGCTCATGCAAGTTTTTGTTGCTACATCTTCCCGGACCCTTTCCCAAAAATCCAAAAAAGGAAAGAAACGCAAAAAAGGAAAAACATGATTTGGGCATTAAAAATCAGGAGAAAATGCGTTTTTTAGAGGGTGGGGAGTGGCCAGAGGCTTGTGGAAATGGCCGGGTATGGCACAGGCCGTACCTGGCCGTTTCCACAGGCACTCTGGCCCGCTCCCACGCCGCTCCCGTATAGGCTGTAATCGGCCGTTTCCGCGAGGCCTTTGGGCTGTACCTGGCCATTTCCGCAGGGCCTCTGGTCGTTTCCACGCCGCTCCCGTACAGGCCGTACCCGACCGTTTTCGCAGGCCTTTGGCCGCTCCTTGCCCGCTCCCACACCGCTCCCGAGGCCCCCTGCCTGCCGTTTCGGCAACTTAGAAAGTTTTATCTCCAAGTATTTAGGAAGATATGGAATTTTGAAGTTTCGGTGGTTGCTAACCAATAATTAATTCCAGTAGTCTGTAATTTATTGTAGAAGCATTTATTTTGCATGAATTCATCAAGTGTTTCATGTTGTTGATGTATTTTTGAAGATTTGTGTGTGGGAAAGGGTAAAATCTGAATTCTACTAGGGTCACTAAGGGTTTTGTGGACCTAAAACAGGTCCACTGCCCTTATTTTTGCCTAAAATCAGTTTGCTGTCATAAAAGTCAGATTTTTCTACATGTGGTTGGCATCATTTTCAGCAATGTTCCATTAGTGTTTTGGGAAAAATCGAAATTCCTCAAATTTGAGCCCGAAAGGGACATTACGTTGAAACCGTGTAGGCTGCTTTGTGGTCTAGCAACAAAAATACTACGTACGGCTCAAATTATGGCACAAGTAGTAAGAAATCATATGGTTGACAGGATGTGTAATGTCCCCTTTTCGGAATATTGTCTACATCGAAGAGTTAAAGACCCTCAACGCAATGGGTTTGAGGATTGGGCTCGAAATTTGTCTTGAGATATCTATTATCTATTTTGTAACCCCTTGGTGGGCCCTTTAAGTTAGTTAATGTGCACATAGGTTAGTATCTTTATTATTTAATTAAAAATAATAAAGTGCACATAGTTCAAACAATATTTAATTAGAGTTTATGTTTTCCCTTTAAAAG
Organism: Taxus chinensis; assembly: GCA_019776745.2. NCBI lineage: Eukaryota > Viridiplantae > Streptophyta > Pinopsida > Cupressales > Taxaceae > Taxus > Taxus chinensis. The sequence continues at coordinate 884,063,603 of CM034150.1, forward strand.
GGAAATTCGAATTTTGCACCCCTTTGTCTATAAAAGGAGGTTGCTTGATCATTGTAAGACCTGCTATGATGATTAACGATTTTGGCTCCATGCTTGGAGAAGGGATGTATGCCCTAATGTGATACTCTTTCTCTCTCTCTTCCATTTGTTGAAGAATCTATTTACATTGAAGTTGGTTTGAGGATCAAATTGAAGAAGTTATTTGTGCAAACTCAAGTGAGATCTATGTTTTTGGCTTGGGCGAATTCTTTTATGAAATTTGCAATTGAAAATCTGCATGTTCTACTATAGCGATTTTACTATAGCAGCTGGTTTGAATAGCAAATTGAAGGATTTATTGGTGCCATTGCAAGTCGATTTCCTTTGGGGGTGAAGCCTCTTATGCCTAGCGACTTTTATTGTGCTTTGGTGTTGGCTGTAGCGACTTGTTTGAATGCAATATTTTATGCTATAACCTTCTCTAAACCCTAGCGACTGCATGACTAGTTTTGGCGATTGGTTTTGAGGATAACTCTGCATGCAAAGTATCTAACTATGATACATTTTCTGAGTATTTATAAAGTGAATCGATTGGATTCAACATATGTCTTGGTGTGTTCTAAATGCTCTTAATACAACGATCTGTTTGGAGGTGATTTCCAGGTATTCTTTGACAGCGAACTCATCGCCTCTATTGGCTGATTTTACTCCATTGATTAGCAATCTGTATATTGCTTGATTTTATGGTGTTGGGAGGTCCCTTGTAGCAGCGATCTGGGTGAAGGGATTTTTGAATAAAATATTAAGTGCCTTTTAGTAGTGAAACCGATGCTTCTTTGATTGGTAATCAAAGCCTTTGCAGTGATCTGAGTGTGGTATGATTAGACCTGGTTTTCATATGTTCCATGACCTCGAAATCCATGTTTGTTTGTGTTGTCCAATTTTGCACACTTTGGTAGAATTTGACAATGGGAAACAAAATTGTACCCTGGAACCTAGAAAAAATCCTTCCTGAAGCATTCCGGGATATTATAGGTTGAATTTTGCATTTAGGGAGTGTTTATGGCATTCCAGGTAGTTTTGAAAGCATCTTGAGTCATTTTCCCCTTTTTCGGGCTTTGAAGGTTCCATGCATAGTTGGAATACTCACCTATAACTCGCTGAGTTATTAAAAACTCGCCAAAAACCATGCAAAACGAGTAACTCGCCATAAAACTCGCCAAAAAGGGGAAAAAAAAAACTCGCCGAGTTTTGGCGAGTATTCCCGAGTATTCGCCAAGTTTTGGCGAGTATTCTTGAGTACGAGCAAATTTATGTTTTTTAAAGAAATTTGAGTATTTTTTAAGTTGCCGAGTATTCCCGAGTATTGGCCGAATATTGGTGAGTTTTTGCCGAGTTTTTTTTTTTGGGGTATGCCGAGTATTTGAATTTGGCGAGTATTCCAACTATGGTTCCATGTATGCCCAAGTCGAAAATTGGCACTTGCGGGCCCATCTTCAGCTAATGAGGGCGAAATTGGTCAAAATTGGTTAATCACATTTAAAAGGGTTCTTTGTTGTTTCGTGATCCTCATGGTTCAAGAAAATCCAAGGAAATTCAAATTTTCAAGGGGTAAGTGTGGAAATGCCCAAATTGGGGTTGGATAAGTTAGACATCTTAGACAAGTGCATATTTTTCAAGAATCCTCTCTCTTCTGCAAGTTAGATTTGTGGATTGGGGAACTTTCAAGCCTCCTTTCCAAGACTGTAATGGCAACCATTGCCTCTTCTAAATGTAATGATGCATTGTGCACGTTGTTGAAGTAATAAAAGTGTATGTTTTGTGACTACTATTAGTCTTTTCATCATTTCATATACTTCTTTGTGCCTTTCTCATGCTTACAGGTACATTGTGCAAGTTTAAGTTTCTATTGCAGGTTCTTGGAGTTATGTGCTTATCAAGTGGTGGAGTTCTGCACGCAGTTGAGTTGTGGTGCTTGTTCACCCTTCTTAGTTTCATCCTTCTTCACTAGAAGACTGAAATATTGTTTGTCTAGTCGAGTTTAACGGAGGAAACACACATTTCTTAGTTTATAGTATTTTGTTTGCCCTTTCTAAGTTGTAGTAGGTGAAGTTGGCTTGTGGTGCTCAACATCCTCTTAAAAACAACCCTTCCCAAAGTCTAGCAACACCCTTTATTTGGTGCATCACCATCCCTAGTATAGTTTTATTTCCTGCAAATCTCTCTCCCTAAATCCCATGAAAATGTTAGCATAGGTCTAGATAACCATTTTATTACGCTAGGAGTAGTATAACACTTAGTTTAGGAAGAAGAAGCCGGCCTTTTCTAGAGGTTCACCACGAGCCCAAGTCCCACAGCTTGAGAGGTGATCCCATGTTACCCAATCACACCGAACGTCCTGTTCACATTTTGCCATTCAGAAGGTGCAGTGATTTGGCGATAACAGTTTGATAGATAAATCCAGGCTTCTATTGCAGCGAACTGTATTTAGGGATTATTGCAGCAGTTTGGTTTATGAAGCCTGTTTGGGATCACTAATAAATCTGCCTTGACTGCAGCGACCTTGCACTGGGAATAAATCTGACTTTATTTGTCCTTTTCATCAACTTCCTTGCAACAGCGACTTAGTATGAGGGTTGGGTATTTAGCAACAAGCCAAATCTGCATGATTATCTTTATGTTGGATATGATCTTTGAAGGTTTTGATCTCATTTAATACCTGGGCATCGATTTGCATGAAGGCTAGTTTTGGGATAGTACAATAGGTGATATTGTGAGCCATTACATTGTTATAGCAGCTGGTTGTGTTGATTTATGATGAGAAATCCAGAGATAGCTGATTGATCTAAATCTCTTAGAGCTGATTTTTATTGTTGATTGCAATCTTCTCATTGATCCCAACAGGGGACATTACAGGATGACTATGTTGTGTTATCACAACAGATACCATGCTGAATGCCCAAGTTCGAGAAGATTGATATGTGTCATGGTGATAATCATGCCATGCATTATTCAACTATCGAACCTTCTCAACAGCCATTTCTTGAGCACTTTACTTTTCCAGCTGCAGAGACATGCTGCGTGTCACATGTTTGATGCTTGGACACAATTCAAGATGCCAAATTTGACATGTAAGTCAGTTCATCCATTTGCAGTTGTATATCTTGAGTTTCATCTCAATGCCCAATATCTTGTGATGGTTAGAAGGCGAATAGTTTCATCTTCGTAACATATAAGAACCATGAAGATAAATATTTAGTCCAGAAAGTCTAGAAGCCGAGATAGGTGTAGATTGTGTGTTTCCAATTTGAATTTGAAATAAGAAAGTAGAAATGTAGTTTAATGCTTTATGCTGCAAAACAGTTGATGTAATGAAATTCTGAGTTGCATCCAAATTTCGGAGCATGTTCTCTCTCCGCTAGTTATTTGTGTGTACATTTGTACAAATCAGTAAAATAATATCTTCTGAGTGTGAAATTTCCCTTCCATATCGTTTTTGTGCACTCTGATTGGATTCATGCTTGATGTTTGTTTAATTGATCCTTGACCGTGCCATAGGAATGATATACATTTTCAAAGGCAGTTTGGTTTTTCAGGTTGTAGTATGCATCAGATTTCTTCAGATTCGCTATTGGTGACCACTCATTTTCCCCAGAACCAAAACGAACAGACTGAATATTATTACAGCATTCCAAGAGATGTATCTTTGCCATATGCAATTTCTAGTTGAACATGGATATTGTATGGAGAGGTTGCTTTGTTAGTTGCAAAACCAATACTAAATCCATTTTCAAAGGTTTTATAAGAATTGGTTGAAAATACTAGAAACCCAGAATCTTGTGCTTGGAGTCTGATCTGAATCCCAGTTGGCTTCCTTTAGCAAACTACAAGATTTGGAGGTTTTTGTCCTTGAAGCACCATTCTTATGTGAAGGGTTTCAAGCATGATGCTTTCAGTGCCACTTTTAACTGACCGATTGTCTTCTATGCAACTGGACATTCTCACACTATCAAACCAGGGTGTAAGCAATGGTAGCTCCTTACCTAGCAAAGTCCCTTGTGATTTAAATAAGTACCTCCAGTCCCAGATGATGGCTTACCTACAGAATGTCTACAATATGGGAGCGGGACTGAGTTATTCCACTTGCCTTATTTTACCCTTTTCTACATTAAGCTGAAGTTTATTAATGGTTTTCTGTTTGTTCCAGAAAATGTGGCTAAGCCCACATATGAAGGAAGTTTGTGTCTTTCTTCAGGATCTATGATGGCTAAAGGAGTATTCTAAATGAGAAACTCAGTATATCCTGTCAGGAAACATGTTGGAGTGTCAATGGTCGCAGTTTCATGTTGATTATCTGTACTTTTTGTAATGCTGTCAAAATGATTTATTTGAAGATGTAGCAAAGGCTCAGCTGATCACCTGTTGTAGTAATGGTTCTAGGGTTTGAAATTTATTTAGTCAAATAGGAGAGTACTGCAGAAAGGAAAAAGGGTCTGCGCTAGTCATAAAGATTTCAGCATCTGGAATTGCTGATTAGAATAGAATAGTGGGCTGGAGCAAAACTGAAACCATCAAAGCAAGGGCTCCTCCCAGCTAATCTCTATTAGGATTTTCCGTTTGGGCACTAAAACCTGCTATAAAAAAGGACAACATCTGGTGCAGGTGAACGAGCTTTCAGCTGAGTTCTATGTCTGGTTTTGCTTTCCAACAGCCCATAGATGTATTAAATTACTTGATTAAAGAATGTTTAAAATAAAAAAATTTCTCAGTGCTTAATTAAAGCTTCGTCTGTATGTGCTTTTGGTATATATAAACTAGGGAAGTTTTTTCTCATTGTTGTCATATTTTGTTAATGGATTTGCAGAAAAATGCGGTATCTGGTAACAGTTTCAATGATCTGATCCCCTTTGCAAGAGATCCTTACAAGTAGGACCACTTTTTTGGCTCTCTGGGAAATTGAGTTTTTTCCTTCTAATACACAATTTTTTTACTATTCATAAGCTTGTATAGTGATTTATTTGGTGCATAGAATTGTTGAACTGAACTACTATACTCACTGCTAATTACAATATTGTTTGTCCTCGGTCTTTCCTACAGAGAATCTGATTATGCACGAGAAATGGCAGAGTATATGAAGGAGGAGAAAAAGAGGAAAGAAGCTGAAGCTCTTGCGGAAGACCTATTCAATGCCGACCGAGTACGGATTTTCATGATCTGATTTGATCCTGGATCATTCTATCTAGCAAATTTAAATAATTGCTGTTTCTTTTGGTTTAGCCAGCACTGACAGTTACATTTTAATTCTATGCTTGCACAGGTAAAGCGACAGCGAGGAACAACTGGCTCATCTTTTCTTGAATCTCAATCTTTTTCTAGACAGAAGGTTAAATGAGAAACAAGGAAGCTGCAACAGCACAATCTTGTTTTTCATAATCCATTTTCACAACTATTATAGGAGCACATCCTTAAAAGATTGTTGTGTCTTCTATTTACTGTAAATTTTAAGTTTTATTCTCAATGCGTCCTTTTATTGTCTCTTGTTATTATGCAAGTTTTAATGGATATTGACCAACGGTGTTTATGGTAGTAAAACTTGATATATCGTTAGAAAATTGAATGCCAATTGTTTTCTACCTCTGAAAAACTCAATTATGATTTTATTTTAAATGGCAAACAATTCTCTTCTGTAGTTGGTGCAATGGAACAGGTTCTAATTATGAGTAGAGGATTTTTACTGGTTTCATTATATACATCCATAGTAATTGAGAAGTGCAAAGCATTTTTTTAATTAGATTTCCATTTTCTTCACCACGATTAGAGGCAATACATTTTCTAGGTAATAGGCAATAAAAAGAACTGCAGTTATCATAATTACCAGGAAACTCCAGTATAGGGACACAGACTGTGTTCTTGTTTTCGTATCCACATCTTATGATGGCTACATTTGTATACAATATAGCTGTTCTTTTTGGTTTACTCATGTACTGTTGAATATTTGTATTAAAAGCATCGGTTATGCAGTTAGGAACTGCCTCTAACTGAATGTAAACTGCTAACTGAATGTAAGCACCTCTCCTAAAAAAAAATATACTCTGCCTGCGTCCATTCCAACAGTGCAGTTTTGACCTCTCTTTCCTTTCTCAGTTTTCTTCTACGAACATTGGTGTCAGAGCGGTTAACGTGCTTCAAGGTCGCAGTTCGAGGAAGCCACCAAGAGGCACGATCTGGAAGTTCGAGGAAGCCCTAGTAGGGCACGAACTTAAAGACAATAGAAAGACAGACCAGTCGCGAATACTGTTTTTTCTAGGGCAAAAGACCAGTCGCGAATACCAGTCGTGAAGTTAGATTACAGTCACATGTATCATTTTCATATGTAGTGAAGTCGCGAAGACATACGTTATAGTCGTGTTTACTGGTTTTCGAGGGTAATCATCCTCTAGTCGCGAGTCGCAAATACTGTCACGCGTCGCAAATACTGTTACATCCTGCAAATACGAGGGTAAAATAGTGTTCACAAGGACAAGAGAAGTCATTTATGAGGGCAATATACAGTCATAAGGGCATTTTTTTCTTGTAATGCAGTTGCGATTTTCTGTTTCAAGATGTTTTAACAAAAGCAAATCCAAGAGACACGAAGGGCACAGAGAAGGCAAAGTCTATTTCCAGGGCATTCATTTGCTTTGCTGATCAGTACCAGGGAATTCATTCGATGAAGGTATATAGTGTCTCTATATAGTCATAGGGTTGAAGGGCAAAACATTATTTATTATTCCTGTTGTTTTGGATTAATAAATGGCGAATATTTCAAATTTGATTGTACTGGACTCGCAAGAGTTAAGGGGCACAAATTTTAATGGATGTTCTCTTCTCCTTGACAGCTTATATCTCCACTTTGAAACCTTTTCCCACTTTGAACCACAATATAGGATTAGGAGAAAAGTGTTACTCCTACTTGATCAACTTCTTTACATTAAACCCTCATAACAGGGTCAAAAGGATAGGTAAGACTGTTTTTGCACATTTAAAGCCCTAGAATCATTATATAGACTCTCACCCATCAATGTTCCCTTCCATCATGCCTTCATACATTTACCGTGCAAGTTTAACAGGGTTACAAAAAGGAATCTTGTAATTTCACCAAACTTCCACTTAAGATCCTCAAAACTGGGATTTGTGTTCTCAACTAGACTGTATCATCAAATTTGGACTAGAAATATTCCCCCAATTATCTTGATACTTCATAATCACCTCGAATACACTTAAAACCCTCTAATCACCAACTTGTAGCACGATTCAACGGGTTCGTTTTAACTCTACTCCTACAGGTGCTAACTGGCATTTAGAGGAGAGGGGGCCTCAGCATGGGGGGTGGGGGGGGACTATATATATATATAGAGGGGAGGGGAGCGGAGGGGGGCCTCTATATAGAGGGGGGCTCTCCATAGATATAGAGGGGAGCTCTCTAGATATAGAGAAAGGGGGAGGCCCCCCAGATCTAGATAGAGAGAGAGGGGGAAGGGCCCCCCTCTCCCCTCTCCTCTCTCTATATCTATATGAATTGGTTGTATCACGAGTATCTGGTTGTATCACGTATATAGTAGTTGGAAGATGGATGCTCTTACCCATTATCACCAGAAGGGACTACCACTCTTCCTCCAGCGCCCTGTCTATATATATTCCCCGGCCATCGCATCGGCTCTGATGGAGTCGATATAGTATAGTCTATAGAGACCTCCCCCTCATAGACCTCCCCCTTATAAACCTCTATAGACCTATACTCTATATACTATAGAGACGAAGTTGATATAGTATATAGAGACCCGACCCCTCCTTCTATAGATAGACAAGACAAGCATCCCTCACCTTTACGGAAAAGATTACCGTATCCCCCCCCAACCCTAAAGGGCTAGACCCCCCATCGGGAAGAATCATAAGTAGTTAGAGCCGTAGTTATATGCACATGTAAAGAACTTAAATGTGACGATGGAATCATAATACAATCTGATGATTACGTAACAATTATCATTGATTAGAAAGGGAATCCAAAAGGAACTCGAGTTTTTGGTTCAGTTACTAAGGAATTGAGAGAAATGAATTTTACCAAAATAATTTCATTGTCCCCCGCCCCGGGTCGTCGGCCGGAGGTGGCGGCTATGGCCCCCTATATAAAGAGATGGCCCCCCCCCATATATATTATATATATATGGGCGCCCTATCTAGATATGGGGAGTGGGGGGTGGGCGGCGGGGGGAGGGGGTTGGCCCGAACTCGGGCTCCCACAGCTCTATTTTCTGCTTTGCTCCACTAGCCCTACCCCTATATAGAGTAGGTCGTCGCCATATACGTGTATAGGGTGCCAACTATAGAGAGTCTCCCAGTTATATAGGTTATACTTCTAAGCATAACATATAGATAGTTCTGTCGCCATCTAGATCTATAGGGGTGGTTCATTATCGCTCACCTCCTCCCCCCAACTATATATCTCATATGTCTATATAGTAGTCGGGGGAGGCCTTACTCTCCCCCCCTTTCTATCTAGATGGGATATATTCCATCGCCATATCTAGATAGAAAGGGACCCTCCACCTCCCCATATAGAGATAGGGCCCCAACCCTCCCCACCGGGGTCCTTTCCCGTTGGTTGAGAGCTCTGTAGAGTAGATAGTAGGGTGCCCATAACACTATACAACTTTCTTTGCCTTTAAACGCTAGAACATGGTGTTTTAGATCGAGAGGAGGTTTTCAAGTTTATTTTTTTCTTTATTTGAACTCTGTGAAATTTCTTGATGACTTAACACACACCTATAAGCCTTGGTGCAACTCTACCAATCTCCATTTTCATGATAATATTCTATGACTTGGGTTATGACTCCATCAAACAATCAAAAGGACTGTAATAACCGGATTCACAGTTTAGGAAACTCACATGATTGAATGTTTAACCATACTTCTTCCCTTCTGTATTGTACTAACCTAGTCTCTTTTTGTTTAAATCCTTCACACAGATCCTCACTCCGTTGCCTTTCTAAATCTTTTCTCTCATTCAATAGTATAAACTTAGTCTTACCTCCTACAACTTAGTTGAATACTTATTTCTAAGATTGTCTTTATTGATGTTCTAATACCCTCAATACTTATTTCATGTCCTCCTTGGAGCTATAAAGTTCTTCACACATGTGCATAACAATTTTCAAGCATTAAATAACATACATGATTCAATCTTCACACATAGTACACAAACATTCATCCACTTTACAATTTGTTACCCAAGAATTCCTTTATTTGATCTCATCTTGAGCCCTCTTCTTGGATTCTTGAGCCCTCTTGGTTATGTCACACACTCCTCCTTTTCAAAAACCCTATTATTGTTTTCCCACTCTCCTCTATGCGAATACTTCACCCAAAATAGTGAGAAAGAGTGTTGAGCGGATAAAATATAGCTCAAGGATGAAAACACATAGGGGTTGGGCGCGCGGGAACAAAGCGCTCAAGAAGGCGCGGAGGTATAGCAGAACAAGGTGTGCCTAGGAATAGGTGGAAATAGGACTTAGATGTTTTCACCGTGAGGCTATTTTTGGACTTGGAGTACTAAGCACACAATGATATGAAGACTTGCGGTCCATGTAAGGTTATTTTGGGGCAAGCAGAAGTTCGAGCACCATGCAAAATTTTGGGCTAATAATAGGATCTGTACTTAGAGTTAACTTTAGAAGATCTATTATTAGCACTTGCATGCTTTTGTATTCTCTTGTAAAGGCGCATGACTATTATTAGCATGTAGCCTATTTTTGGAAGGTGCATGGGCAGTGAAGGGAAAGTCCCCACCCCTATATATATGTATTGATTTGCACGGTTTAGCCATTGATACCATTTTATTGTAGAGTTATGTTGTTGGTTTGCTATGCGCGCATGACTATGGAAACTATTATCATGATGTATGAAGCTTCTATGTTTTACAATATTTAATATAATGGATACTATTGGCTGGATAATGGTGTTAGATGTGACTGAATATGGTTCTTGCATGGTAAATCTCATTATAGTCATTGTTTAGTCAATCTTTCATATGGTTTAGATCTAGATCTGGTTTATGCGTTGTGGTGTAAGTTGATTATCTGTTATGGATTTGAATATATATTTACAATCATGTTAACATTCTTGATAAAGCTACTCTAAAGAGGGACTTGGTACCCTTGTGCGCTTTGGGTGAGTGCTCAGTCCAGTCTGAGTGATGTGTCACCCGCGCCTTGGGATTTGTGGGTATATTCTAGGCTACATCATTGGTTCCATTGTCGAGACCTCTTTCTCAGTTGTTTTACAGGATGTTGCATGATGAAGACGTACTGGTTGACCTTGGCCAGTATTGAAGAGTGGTTAGATGATCTAGAAGAAGAGTATGCTCACAGATTTAGCACTGGACCTGAGTTTAATGCATGCGCGTGGGTTGAGAAGAATCTGTATGACGCATTGTATGAGACATTCTTTGCTATCTTTCCCATAGAGTTGTACGAGTGGTTGGTTGCTTATGCATCTAAGAGGAATTGGAGGTTTTGCATGCTTGTTTGGACATAGGAAGAATTCTAGGCCTTGTATGATGCAGATTTGATTTGGATGCACTCTGTGGATGTTTGGTTCCATGGTGTTTTGAACAACTATATTCTTGAGTACGCAGTTTCCACTTACTCTTTCCCAAAAGTTGCTGAGTTCCAGTTCTTGCATGAGCCCAGAGGATCTTATTTACATGGTATTCCTGTTAGCAATCAAGATCTTGATCGTAACCCTAGATTTGGAAAAGAAGCCTATGGCTAGCTAAACCCCACCACACGAGGGCAGGAGCAGGTTTGGTAAAGATGGTGGACCTAGCGGCAAAGAGACAGAGAGAAGAAAGGTGGCTTAAGTTTAATGAAGTGCGAGAGGGATCTGATGAAGCAACGAGAGATCATGGAAAGAATGGTGTTGCGGAGGGAGATGGCTCATGAAGGATTTGGAGCTCATGTAGAGGACGTGGAGCCAGAGCATCTGGAACTCCCCCATTTGGGAAAGCATGGACAGAGAACCCTCTTCAGACTTTGGATGAGGGCACGTTGGATGAAAGATTGTGGACCATGGGCGTGCATCTAAACCTACCTAGCGACCTAGCCTTTGTGCTTGGTTTTACAAATTCTACGGTAGTTAACAGTAAGCAAACTAGTGTGAGCAGTAGAGTTACAGTAGATAGAGTCAATTTGTAGTCAAGTTCAGGAGTTAATCAGGGATGTATTCATCTATGTGCACAATCATTGTCTATGTTATTTGGAGGACCAGCTAGAGGTTTTTTTCTATGGCGTGTCATTGGCACAGAACATGGGCATGTAAAACATTGGTATAACATTCTGGAAGTAGCATGAAAACTTCACAGACTGTGGGAGTCCAGTTCAACATGACCATTGGAACACAAGGCAGTGCATCCTCTGGTTCTATGTTCCTACTTCAGGAGGAGGATCAAGAGGGTCAGGTGGCTCAGGGCAGCTGGTGGATCTAGAGGTGGTGGAAATATAGGAGGAAATACATGAGGCTCTGGGTCTGGTGGGCACGGTCTGCACCAACCTCAACAAATTTATATGGAGATGTCTCTTCATCTTCTAGAGTATAGAGGCATTGAAGATGCAGTTGAGCACGTACATATGTGTGAAATATTGTGGCACACCAAGGGGATTACAACTCCTAGAGCACAAGGCAAGTCAGTTTACAACTACGTTGCAGGGCACGCGTGCACAACTGGTATAGAAAGTTTGATCCTGATCAGACTTGTGTGGATTATACAGCGCTGTGAGATGCCTTCTTAAAAGAGTTTTATATCCCTGAGTTTGAGCAAAAAAGCATAAGTGTGCTTAAAGATATTAAGCAGGGCACTACTGAGAGTGTTCGGGAATATGATGCTCAGTTCAAGACTCTTTTGTCTAAGTTATCTTATGACATCCATGCGAGCCAACATGCACAATGGTTCATTGGAGGACTGATCATGCCTTTTAGAAGAGTGCTTTCACATAAGACCTTTACAGATCCGCGCAAGGCACTTGAAGCAGCTCTGCGTGCTGAGGTAGTAGGAAGTGTAGACACAGGAGTGAGCCCATTTTTGGAAGCTCAGATTGTAGCAATGACAAAGCAGTTAGAGAAATTATCTGCTAATTCAGCACATGAGACACATAGTGGAATTTGGTGTACAGATTGTGAAGTAGAAGGGCATACTAAGGATAGTTTCCCTTGTAAATCAGTGTGCTCATTGTTACTGGATTGTGAGATATGTCATTTGGACCACAGTTCAAGTCGATGCCCATTGTTGCAGTGCGTGATAAGAAAGAATGTGTCCTGTTACTGCAAGATTTGTAGGTCTTCCACTCATGATACTGAAGATTGCAGGTTGATTGATCAAATTCATGATGTCATTGATGTTGGGGTGCATCAGACAGGTGTTGCTAATAACTCTAAGGATAAGGTGAGCATCATGACTATGATCACAATGAGGGGCGTTCTGATGGCGGCCATGGTCGAGGTCGAGGATACCATGGAGGATTCAGAGGTCTGAGGTCACAGGGGTGGAAGGAATGATTTCCCTTGTGGAACTTGTTATACATGCAGATCTCCTGATCATTACAGGTGTGAATGTCCTCAGAACATTGTTTGTTCTTTTTGTGGAAAGAACCATAAGTATGAAGAATTCCCAGACTTATATGAACACTTGAGTAAGCAACATAAATAGGAAAATAAGGGCAGGGAATGGTTAGAGTACAATGCGCAGTAGAGGACCAATGGATGCCGAAGTTAGCATCAGACCCTGAGTTGGTACCTGTGAAGATCACTACACGCACTGAGGTTGCACACTAGAGAAGCTTCTTCAACAGAAGCCTATGATTACTAAGGAGGAAGTATTACATGCAAAGTATCTAGACCCTATGCATCAAGAAGGAAGTATATCAGGAAACCATGGAGGTCATTTGGAATTTACAGGGTGAGATACAGTGTTTGAAGGAACAGTCATGATAAGTTAGAACAAAAGAAAGCAGTTGAGCTCCATCCAACAAATGTTGATGATTTGAAGGAGGTTTGCAAGATGTTGCACCAAGAAAACATTATTATGTTGTTAGGGAACTGGTTGAAGGGAAACACTCCACGCACTGGGACTGAGCATGAGAGACAATTTTGCATGCTAATCTTCCTCCAGATAGTTTGGATTATGACAAGGAGATTACTCTAAATGTCATTGTTGATGGTTGGCTTTTGAGTAACATTTTGATTGACACAGTGTGGAAGTGAATGTACTCACTTTGGATGCATGGGTTCAGATGGGTAGACCTCCATTGTAGCCATCCTCTAATGTGTTGTTCATGGAAAACTGGACTAAGGCCATGCCCATTGGAGTTTTAAAAGATGCATCCATTACTATTTAGGGGGCCAAGTTTACTGGGGATTTTGAGGTCTTAGCACTTGCAGAAGCAGACAATTTTCCTACATTACTTGGGTGCCCTTGGTGTTATGCAAACAACGCTGACCTATGTTTTCAATAAGGGGTATATCAGCTTTGAGAATAAGGAAGAACACATCATTATCCCTTTGATAGATGGGAAATTTGCACCTTATGTAGAGCCCTTAAGTGAAGAAGACTTGAACAAAATTTATGTGTGCACCATTCGAGATCCAGAAGTTCTTGAGCCATCAAAGGAAGGAGTTCTCCAATGGGATGATGCACAGTCCATGAGCGATACTACAAGTGTTGCATGTGACAACTGGGCACATGGAACTTATGAAATGGTTGGTGTGAAGTAATGAAGTGCAGTTATGTGCGTTAGTAAGCCACGCAGTATCAGGCGTTTGGGCAACAACCAGGTACCAAAGTACACAGGTGAAGAGAATCCAAGAAGTATTCCTGCTTGCTATGGAAGTTCAGTGGGAATGTCAAGTGGAAAGAAGGAACATGTTAGTGTATACTCTGCATGGGACGCAACGCGCTGGTGGATGGTTCATAGAGATAATATTTTGGAGTGGAGAGAAGTGAGGATTGCTTTATCTGCTAGATTTTTAAGGAGCAATGTGCCTACTCAGATCTGTGCATTTCATGGTAATGATCCTGTTCAACACCACATTCAAGTAGTGTGAGAGACTCTGGATAGAGGGGTAGGAAGCTTTACCACCTTCGTTGTGGGTGCACAAGCTTTATTTCACCTTGTGAGGTTGTGCGCGTGCATGGTATATCTATGCAGAGTTGAATAGAGAGACTGGAAATTGGCAAGAACTTACTGCAGGTATGATTCAGACCTTTGACTATTTTTCCACTAAACCTCTGGTGAATGAGGCATTACAGGTTATGAAGTGCTTAACTATGGGAGATAGTGCAAAGGATGAGGAGCTCCTTCAGGAGTTGTTAGGAGAGTCAGACTTGGGGGCACGTTTTGAAGAGGAAGAAACAGATGTTGAACAACTTGGGCATGCCTACCTAGAAAGAGAAAAGGGTAAGATGGTCTACATAGTTGATGATGAAGAGGTTGAGAACTTGGATATTGAGCACATAGAGGGTACGCGTGAGGTCTTGGATAGTGCAGATGAAAAGGCACGTGCCTACCATGAGCCTATGAAGACCAAGAAGGTGAACATTGGAACAAATACTGAACCTAAGGAGGCCATCATTGGAGATTATTGGTCTGACTCTGAAGTTGCTAAGATCATTGAGTTACTGCGTGACTTCCAAGATTTGTTCCCTAGGGGCTATCATGAATTAAAAGGCATACATGAATCATTGGGAGAGATGAAGATAAAACTAAAAGAAGGTGCATGCCCAGTTTGGAAGAGGCCTTATAGGATGAATCCGAACTTGCGTGTCAAGGTGAAAGAAGAAATTGACAAAATGTTAATTTCTGGGATCATTGTGCCCATCGAGGAATCAGAATGGGTGAGCCCTATGGTGATCAACATCAAGAAAGATGGAAAAATCAAAATTTGTGTGGATTATAGGGAATTGAATGTTGCATGTGTGATTGATCCCTTTCCCACACCATTTACTGAGGAAATCTTGGAGGGCGTTGCAGGGTGCAAGATCTACTCCTTCACTGATGGATTCTCTGGATACCATCAGGTGAGGATAGCTAAAGAGGATCAAGAGAAGACAACTTTCACCACTGAATGGGGAAGTTTTTCATACATGGTTATGCCTTTTGGATTAAAGAATGTGCCTACAGTATTTTCGCGCATAGTGGTACAAGCATTTCAGGATTTTATTCACAAGTTCTTGCAGGTATATCTAGATGATTGGATAGTCTATGGGCTTGTGAAGGATCATTGTGATAATTTGAGGCTGATGTTTGAGAGGTGCCGTAGTTGAGCATCTCTTTAAATATTAAGAAGTGTGTATTTTCCACACCCTTTGGAATTTTGTTGGGACACATCATCTGTAAAGAAGGCTTGCTAGTGGATCCTGCTAAGGTTGTTGTGATTTTGGGCTTAGAGAACCTACTAGCCAAAGCGAGGTGCATGTGGATTCTTGGGGCACATGGGATATTACAGAAGTTTATTAAGGGATATGCCAAGATCGTTGTGCCCTTAGAAGAATTACTAAAGGGAAAAGGAAAGTTCTATTGGGGTGAGGCACAACAACGCGTGTTTGAGACATTGAAGGAGAGGCTTACTACAACACCTATTTTGTGCTTTCCTTCATGGTCCAAACCTTTTCACATTCATGTAGACGCCTCTGACATGGCCATTGGTGTGGTACTAGCTCATCCTGGAGAAGGGATTGTCGATCATCCTATTTGCTTTGCTAGCAGGAAGTTGACTCCAACAGAACATAATTATACAATGACAGAGTGTGAGGCCTTGTCTATGATCTACGCGCTCCATAAGTTTTGACAGTATTTGTTGGCTACACCTTTTATCTTTTATATAGACCACATGGCACTGAAGTACTTAGTAAATAAGCCCATTTTATAGGGGTGCATATGTCATTGGGTACTGTTATTTCTAGGAGTTTAACTTTACTGTGGTGGTTAAGCCAGGTAAGAGAAATTTTGGTCCAGACCATTTATCAAGGATTCAATCAGGAGAGGATGCGCAGAGCATTGAGGACACAATGTCAGATGCACAGTTGTTTAGTTACACCATGTGCCCTTCAGACTTGGAGGATATTGTTGTCTTTTTACGCACAGGTGTGTGACACCTGAAGGAATGAAGGCCTTAGAAAAGAAACAACTTGTTATTCATGTCGTGCCTTACATGTTGATCAGTGGAGACTTATACAAGTTAGGTCATGATGAAGTTTTGCACCGGTGTGTACTTGAGCATGAGCGCAAAGCAATTATGGAAGAGGCTCATGGCGGTATTACAGGTGGACACTATGCAAGGGATGCCACCGCGCGCAAGATTCTCCTAGTTGGTCTATGGTGGGAAACATTATACAAGGATTGCAAAGCATATTGTAAGGCATGTGACCATTGTCAGTGCCTTGGAAAGCCTGGGCATAGAGATGAGATGCCTTTGAGGCCTATTACTAGTGCAGAACCTTTTGAGAAGTGGGAAATTGAATTTTGTGGGCCCTATCTCCCCAGCCACGTGTAGGACATGGATCACGTTATATTATAACTTGTACAAATTATCTTACAAGGTGGGCAGAAGTGGCGCCTACAAAGGATTGCACAGCAGCTACAACAACAAGGTTTCTATGGGAAAATATTATTAGCAGGTATGGATGCCCTTTAAGTTTAACAAGTGATAGGGGTACTCATTTCCTTAATGAGACTATCAGGATATTATTGGATGAATTTATGGTTGCACACCATAGAACAACCCTTATCACCCTCAGGAAAATGGAACTGTTGAGGCCTTCAACAAGATATTGAGCCATACATTGACAAAAAATTGTGATGTTGGAAGGAGAGATTGGGATGATAAAGTTTCTGTTGTACTTTGGGCATACATGACAACCTACAAGAGGTTGAATAAAGCAACACCCTTTCAGTTGGTGTTTGGCGCAGAGGTAGTTCTACCCATGGAATTCATGTTACCTTCTTTGCGTATTGCATGCACAGGAGGTCTGGGCTGATGAGCAAGCATTGGAAGAACGTATTAACAAACTGATGCAACTAGATGAGAGGCACGCCATAACATGATGGAGTCAGAAGCAAGAAAAATCTAGGCAGAAGGCATGACATGATAGGCACATCAAGGATAAGAAGCTTGAGGTTGGGAAAATGGTACTTCTGTATGATTCAAAGTTTTTGTGCCACCCTGGAAAGCTCAAGGTGCATTGGTTGGGACTGTATGTTATCACTTATATACTTGATTCAGGCACTTTCTAGTTAGAGGTGCTGGATGGAACACGGTTGCTTGGTTACTTCAACGGGAGTAGGCTGAAGCCCTACTATAAATAAGTCTTCTTGGTGTTTGTAATAAGGCAGTATTCCACTTAGATTAGATTTCCTTAATGCATTCCCTTTATATGTGTTTCCTTCATCGTTGCTATGCTTTGTCAATTTAGTTCAGTGTTTTGTGTAATAAGCGTGCTTGCGCACCAGAAGCTGATTACTATGTAAGTGTTTTCATGCGTGCAGAGGACCGTGCATACCCTTAGTGTGGGGTGGTTTATATACAGGGTTCATTTCCAAGTTGGAATATTATCTGAAGATGGGTATGCATAGAAGACAGTTTGTGCAGGTGCTCAAAGGAAAGGTGCGGTTAGGAAAAGAGAAAAATTGCTCATGAATAAAGACCACAGATGGAAAAATGGATGCATAGTATAATGCGAGGTAGGTTGCAACAGGGAAACTACTTATTGAAAGGTGTAGTGGCGAGGTACTTCGGTGCATGAGGGCATGCGAAAGGAGGTCTGTGGCCAAGAAGTAGGAGGCACGCCAGAAGGTTATGACTGTGGCGTGGAGATGAGAGCAACGTGGAAAAATTGACAAATGATGAATTAATGTTGGGAATGGTGGTAGGTGGAGAGTAATAAATGTGATAATTTTTTAAAAATCTATATAAGGATGTGATGCGGAATCATTTTTACCTTTGCATACAAGAGATTTTGAGTGAACTGAAGGTGAGCGAGCTAACAAGACAGTTGTGAAGTGCGGAAAGCTGCGAACCAGTTTATTGTGTCTGATTTGTGCATGGGATAGTTTACGCTCCATTTGGTGAAGTGTTTGAGTGAAGCAGAGGTGTGTGGAGAAGAATATTGACAGCTAGGGTTTGGTTTGAGCTAGGGCACACAAAGTTGAATTGCAGAGCTGGAAGAGGTAAAAAGAACATGCCTTTTTAGTTGATATGGCACCCAAAAGAGCACCTGGAGCTGGTACAAGGGGAAAGAAGAAAAAGGAAGTTGAGATTGAAGTGGAAGATGCTCCCGAAAGTAGATTTTCTGAAATGTAGTACCTAGAAGGTGTTTTTATGGGCCGCGACTGGGATTCACACATTCATCACTGTAAAGTTAGTGATTACAACCACAGAACAAGGATACCAAGGAAGAATTGGAGAAATTGCTTGTGGTGAAGACCTCGAAGAGAACATGGACATGGTGGTTTACGATGATGCTGGTGAGAAATTATTGACCAAGGTAGGAGTTTTACAGCTGTATGAGCTCCCGTATTTTGGAAAACCTGAGAAGTTATACCAGTGGCTCATGAGTAGAGTCCATGAGGACTTCTTTTATTTTGTTGGGCACCGAATGAGGATCATGCACCTTTGAGATCACTGCACCTTTGATTGGAAGTTTGACAGGGCTGAAGGAGTATGGGTGTTGAGATAAGTAGCGACCTCACTGACAAGGAGGCCATATAAAAGATGAAGAAAGAGGAGCTTGGATACACAAAAGGAGGGGCATGGGATGGACATCCCTAAATTGCAGAAAGTATCCAGTCATTAGGCAACAACCCATCTCCTGACAAAGCTAAACAATCAAGAGCACTGGTCCCAGGTAAACAAGGCTTGGCTTCATGTTGCGCGGAAAATGATAGAAGGGGTTGTATACAACTTATCAAATTTCATTGCTGAGACAATTATTGAGGAAGCACAGGAAGGTGAGAAGATCATATTTGGCACTATACTTCTGTCATTAGTTTTTGTTGAAATTGGGGTGCCCGATGGGCCAAAAGATAATATGTGGGAGTTTCCTGAAGAGAAGAAGTCCTTGGCGGAAAGATTTTCCAATTATACTTGTGATGGATCAATGAGTGGACCCTTCAAGAAAAGGGCAGAAATGTGGTATGAGCGCTTGCGTGCCGCGTTTGAAGAAGAGTGGAGAATACCCAAGGAGTTACCTTCGGTATTGGATAAACAAGTACAATTTTCCATGTACCAACACTTTTGTATTGGGCACTTCGGGATGAAGGATGGAAAATGGAGCCCCTGGTGCAAGCTGCCATATGCCTTCACAACGTGCGCGCTATTTTCAAGCATCTGTACATAGGTTTTCAGACGCACGCCGGTTGTTGTTCAATGCTGACAAGGTAGATTGTGACTACCACACACTGAGGAAGTCATATGTTCATCCAGGTAAGACTGCTTACATTGAAAGATTAATTTCAGATGATATTAACATGAAGGTTGTGAGTTTGGCCATTGGAAAGATGGGCACGGAATCTGGTATATATATACTTGAAGCCTAAACTACAAAATGGGAAGTATTTGGAGAATGAATTCAAGCTCCCTAGGCCACCCAAGGGAAAACATATTGTGGGCACTTTAGAGGAAGAGGATACATTTTCCCATTGAAGAGGAAGAAGAAGAAGAACTTCATGAAGATATTGGTGGGTTGGAGCACAGGGGTAGAAGACACCCTATGGTTGGAGAGAAGAGAGAGTGCGAGGTGACTCCTCCATTACAGAAACAAGAAGATGAAGTGTTGGGGATGAGGCGCAATGGAAATAGATGCAGATCAGACCATCGAGGAGCCACAATTTAAAAGGGTGTTGTAGAAGAACAAGGGCTCAGAGCATGGGAACATCACAACCTTTAAGGAGATCACCTAGGACTTCACCTCAAGAAAGTAGAGCCTGAGAAGAAGAAAAGGTGCAAGTTCAAGCTTAAGGAGGAAGAGGAGGATGAATCTGGGGAAAGTGCGTCAGGTACTCCAGTGCAGCCTGAGAATACAGAGGAGCCTCGTGGTGAAGAAATGAAGAATGATGAAGAGGAGCTGAAGGAGACAGGGACAGAATCAGATAAGGGCGAGCCTTCAGGCGCGCCCCATACTACACAAGAAGGTGAAGGCCAATTCTGGATTCAGGCACCCGGGTTCCAAAAGGAAAGCAAACAAGGAAGGAGAAGGGGGCGAAGACTATGAGACTCCTGCAGTGGGATATGTGGATGACACAAGCAAAATCATACGTGTGTGGTTCCAGAGCACTATGGAGCCTAAGGATTTGTATGGTTGGGAGCTGATGGATGAAGAAATGGTGAACGCACGCACACATGAAAGCAATTATCATGGTCTATGCAGACTCATATGGATGAGCCTGATTTCGACGTGTGTGAGGAGTCATGTGTTTCACAGCAGGATGAAGAAAGCGCCCCACGTCTGACACATGAATGTTAAGCCTACTGTCATGTCAGATGAGCAGGTGAGTAATTCCTTGGTGAAGGTATCTGTAGAGGTTGCGCAAGAACATAGATAAAGTGGCAACCCTTAGGGCATTGATGGATGATAATAAGGATAAGGATAAAGAGATTAAGTGCCTGATAGCAGAAGAAGGAAAGGGTTGAAGAAAAGGTGGAAGCATTGGTGAGTATGGCAGAGGAAATTGGAGATGAAATTTTGAAGGTACGGCCACACCTGGAATCACAAGTTCCAGAAAAATTTCCTTCTGTGATGCATTACCTACGCACTTTGGTAAAATTGGTAGTCGATGAAGGGCCCGTGTGTATGCCATCACCAAAGGATGCTGCAGAGGAGGCAGAAAGGGAAAAGGCCATGATTGCAAGAAAATTTACAAGTTATGAGTCATTGTTGCAGGCCTTGAAGGATGAAGCTTAAGAAGGCAGATCAAGCTCTGAATATGTGCGCGGTGCCAGATTCAATTATTCAGAACAAGGAAATTGAAGAGGATAATGAGGTCCTAAAGGAAGTGAAGAATGAGACGCTTGGGCGCACGTGGATAGGCTTTCTCTGGTAGAAGAAAAGCAAAGCACTTACAGAAGCCCAGAATCCACACAGGGAAAGGATGAACGAAATTGGGAAGCTCATTGCTCAGAAGATGGACTTCATGGAGGGAATGGTTTCCAACATGGCTAACATTGTTTGGATTTTGCAGAATGAAAAGAAAACATGACTCAGGATGAGTTGGAAGCCGTGGTTACAGATGTCCCTGATAAAATAGGTGAAGCACTGAGTGATTGGCAGACATTAGAGGCAGAGATTAAAAATGAGTATCCAGAATTGATCCTGTGGTAGAGGAGCAGAGCGCCGAGTAGTACTTCACTCTTTTTGGTCACGTAATTGTTTATTCTTTTATTCATTATTCTTTATTCTTGGAGAAATGAGTAGGGATTACCCATTTTGGGGTTGCAATGCATTTAGTGTGGGGTAATGTTGAGCTGATAAAATATAGCTCAAGGATGAAAATGCATAAGGATTTGGGTGCATGGGAACAGGGCACGTATACGCGTGCAGAAGTATAGCAAAACAAGGAGTGCCCAAAAACAGTTGGAAACAAGACTTAGCCACTTTTGCAGATCAAGGCTATTTTTGGACATGGAGTGCTAAGCATGTAAAGGTATGAAGACTTGTGGGCTACACAAGGCTATTTTGGATAAGTGGAAGATTGAGCGCCATGCAGAAGTTTTGAGCTATTAATAGGATCTATACTAGAGTTAACTATAGAAGATCTATTATTAGCACTTGCATGCTTTTGTATTCTTATGTAAGGGCGCATGGCTATTATTAGCATGTAGCCTATTTTTGGAAGGTGCATGGGTGGTGAAGGGAAAGTCCCCACCCCTATATATATGTATTGATTTGCACGGTTTAGATATACTGTTTTATTGTAGAGTTATGTTGCGGAATTGCTAGCGCGCATGACTATGGAAACTGGATCATGATGTATGAAGCTTCTATGTTTTACAATATTTAATATAATGGATACTATTGGTTGGATAATGGTGTTAGATGTGACTGAATATGGTTCTTGCATGGTAAATCTCATTATAGTCATTGTTTAGTCAATCTTTCATATGGTTTAGATCTAGATCTGGTTTATGCGTTGTGTGTAATTGATTATCTGTTATGGATCTGAATTATACATTGCAATCATGCTAACATTTGAATAAGCATACTCTAAAGAGGGACCTGGTACCCTTGCGTGCTTCGGGTGAGCGCTCAGTCCAGTCTGAGTGATGTGCCAACGTGCCTTGGGATTTGTGGGTATATTCTAGGCTACACCCGAAAGGACCTTCACAACCTAAGACAACTATGAAACCCAAAATTTGATTATTTATAAGAAGTGATGCTCCTGCATCATACTCCACAATTGGGAAGATTTGAGCTCCTTTTTGTTTTCTTTCTTGTTTCCCAATTTCTTTGCTTTCTTGATTTGATTTTCTTCTTCTTATGCTGAGCTTCATCCATCTTGAATCTCTTTCCTCTTTTCCTTGTCTTCTTTGCTTCTTTTTTGCTTTCTTTTCTTGTATCTTCTTTGTCTATGTCTTCATTTTTCCTCTTCTTTTCCTCTTCAAATCTCAGCTGTAATATAAAATCAGGTTCATGTACATCTTCATCTTCCCATGGTATTTTCCAAACTGATTGCATTTGGTTTTCATCTTCACCATTTAGGATCTTCATAAACTCTTTCTCTACTTGCATATAGTCTTCTTCATCTTCAAACAAATTCGAGTTTTTTGATCCCATCATGATTGCTTGCCAAATCAATTCTTCATCACGTTATCCTGAAGTATTCTAATGTCTACTATTCCTAACCCAAATTGGGGTTAGAACTAGCAGAGGTAAGTGGGATAAATCGGAAATGAAAAGGGCACACTAAAATTAGCACCAATCTGATTATAAACAGCTGAAAATAATTAAATAACCAACCATCAGACTGCTGAACCTTCTAAAATTATTTCTCAATTAACCAACCAAGTAAAAGCCTTCAAACTTTGGATTCTGGTGCAAGAAAATAAGGGAAATATGATCATGCAATCCATTTCCACCCAGCTATAAGAGAAGTATCAGATTTGTGCAAAAGGCTGGTTGCCCAAGGCATAAAATATTGTTGTTCACTAAATAATTAACTCCAGCTTGTATACTCATCCAAAATTCACCAAATTACATACATGCACTCACAAAAATATGAGAAACCAGATCTGAACTTAACTTGTGAGTTTCGTACTCTAGAAATGCAAGAATCCAACCTTCACCCAGCCGACTAGGGCATAAAAAATACAGCAGTATATTAAAAGGTCAAATCAGCACCAAAACACATTAGATCCAATTCACTAGGGCATGAAAATATCACCAAAAATGCCACACACCAATTCGCTACCATAAAAAGAGGAAATCCTTGCACAATAATCAGATTTCACCTTCACAACAAATCGCTAGGGCACAAGAGAAAATCAGACCAGCAACCATGCAAGAATGGATCCTTCAACAACTCGCTTGGGTCTTCAATTGGCCAATAACAAGGTGGTGTTGTAAAACACCTTTAGTAGAACAATAATGGGCATGCATCCCTTTTCTTCAAGCATAAAGAAGTAAAAATAATCATAATCAGCATACCCCCAAATGGAGCCTTACACGTGCTCATATATCCTTCCCAAATGGAGCGATCCACTTTGGGAGGGTGACTACATTTTAAAATCACTTTTATGTTGACTATGACTTACTTTTTGCTTTTGTTTATTTTTATTAATAGCCGACATTACATCATAATGATTACATAAGGAATTAATTAATTAATTCACCCACTTGCAAGAGTAATTAAATCACTTGCGTAAATAATTAATTAAAATACATTCAGCTCCTCATTAAATTCTATTAAATAATTAAAATTGTCTTATATGTGTAAATGATAAAAATAACTATTCGGGCAACCTTAATTAAATAATAAAATAAGAAAACCCCAAGAATTTCCCTTTAATCCATGGGGTGATGTGAGCTAAGGGCCTTTAGTACCTGTTTAGTAATGTCCTAGAAAAGGGGACATTACAGTCCTCCCTTCCCAAATTTGTTTGCCCTCGAGCAAATGCAATCTCACCCCAAAAGCCAATGTATCCAAGTAGAAGAACATGATGTAATACTACCACAAACAAGCTCCCGTGCCTGTCAAATGAGAGAGCTGATGTAAGAACAATATTTTGCAATGGCTGCCCCAATCTTCCTTCAATTCCCAAGGCTGGCCAAGAAGACCAACTACTGTCATACCAAACATTGACGAGAATTCTGAAAAGTAATCATGAATTTGAAAAGAAAAATCAATTTCCAACTTGGCCCATGCATCAACAATGTTCCTCAAGGTGTAAGAGAGCTCTTTAACCATGAACATGAAAGCAATTGAGTAACATAAGTGGTTGTCGTAATTGATGACAACAACCTTAATGGTTGCAAATGAGCACACAGCATCTTTGAACCAGATCATTCCAATCTTAGAAAAAGGTAGAATACTCTCTCTTTTCTTCGTCAGATCTTGAGGTCCTTGGGCATGAATCCTCAAGTTATGAGCCATGTGAATATACATTTTTTGTACTAGCCAGAGGTGCAAAGAGGCTATCCCGAATAACTCAGAAATACATGTCAAAACTTTTGTCATTTCACAACAAAAATCAGACATCCTGCCCAATTGAAAATTCATCATGTAATGGTGCCACAAATCAGATGTACTCAAACAATTACCTTGTTGTAGGAGAACATCTTCTTGCCCAAAAGTGAATGCTTGGAACACCAAAGGTTGCATACTTCCGCTGTCCATAACCCCAACAATTTGTCCAACTCATGACTGAAAATGTGCATCCTATCATCCAATGAAGTGACGACAACTAAGCATTCATCACGAGTGATTAGAATAGGCTTGAAAAACTGAAAATTACCATCTCTACTAGTTGTCGTCTTGTTTGTGACATCAAGCATGATGTAGAGCAGTCTGAAATTGATGATAGCAATATTGTAAAAACTCTCAACAACAAGCACAAAATCCCAAAAACTAATGTTTGTATCAAGAGTGATCAGATTTTGAGAATTGTAATCCTTAGTAAAGACAACTCTTACCAAATCCATGCTTGAAATTTCCACAGTCAACCATACAGTTGGCAGCCCATCACTTAGAAACTTTAGGACAGCAAGATGAAGATTAGACAATGGTCCCGAAATGGCCTCTAAAAGAATGAAAGTGGCTTCATACCTTTGTGTAGTGACCCCACTTAGGTAAGAACCAATTAGATGACTAGGAATTAGGCCATGCTCATCCTTCTGGGGCTGAATACCATAAGGATATAACAATTGTTCTGAAAATGTTGATGTATACACGTCATAAAAATTGCATTGGCTACCCTTTGCACTCTTGATTCCCTTCCATTGAACCATATCCTCAATATTTCTCTTGAGTCCTTCAAGGCCCAAATCTGAATTTCGTCTTGCAAATTGATATGAAAAGACCAAAGAACTAACAAGAGCGGTTTTTATGTTAGACATACTTTTCTTCAAAACATTGTCAGCATTCCAATTTATTTTGCATGCACCCAATTGAATTTTCATCAAGAGATTAACATACCTTATGTTACAAACCATATCCATTTCTCTATCATGCCTCCCATATTAACCCACAAATTGACATGAAGTAAGCAAAAAATCTGAGAGACTTTCATACCTTAAGCTGATCTCAAAATGTTCATCTTTCTTTGTCACAACAACATCACCATCTCCCACATTTGCCGGTTGGAATGCATGCTTATTAACGCGGATATGGCATGTGGTAAAATTCTGATTTGTTCCATTGTTTTCCATCTTGAGTTCTTGGCCAAACTTCCTATTTTTACCATTTCCACAAGGATGGCACAACTGGAATATTTCTTTGTTACCCTTTCTCCATTTAGTACCCTTTATCTTCCTCTTTCAAGTTAGCACAATAATGCAAGTACAACGTATGATGGTAATACCGAAAAATCTCTGCTATGAGAATCATCAAAGTGCTTACCCTTAGTGGCTGCCATAGAAAGTCTACCAATGGGAAAAACAACATTAGGGCCTTGAGAGGTGCTTTTTCCCCTTGCATCCGGGTCTCCTAAAGTCAAATCATGCATGCCACTACTCATGCTCGCCATAGGTAATTCTGATTTTTTCCCTATCCTCATGAAATCAACCAAAAAGATCTCAAGATTAGCATTGATAATTTTGGAAGAATGTAAAATATTACCCGGATCCCATACCTTAGGGTGCCCATAGAAGGGGTTTTGAGCCAAAGAGTTTTCTTGCCTCATTTTGCAGCCCATAATCCTCATTTTATATCCGTCTCTTACATGTTTCTCGAAAGGAAAACAAATCTGAAATGGAAAAGTATGCAGCCATAATTCAACCTCTTCATATGACTTGAAATATCATCATGTGATCTAACCCCATTAGCTGAATTAGAAAGTTTTGATATAGGGTTGACACCCTCTTCATGTTCTTTTTGAATGGTTGTTCCGGAAAGGACAGCCAACTGAATACTAACATCCACATTAAGAATTGGTGCCTCCCCCCCCAAACTCTCTTCCTTAATTTGAAGATCTGAATTTTTTTCTTCCTTAGGCTCAAGATCCTTGATCCCTTCTTCTGAAACTTCACTATCACATATGCAACCATTAGAAGATAAAGAAATATTTTCAATTAGTGGGGGATTTTCACCTTGCTCATCCTTGCAATCTTGCACATCAAACCTTTCTAGGAATCTTTGGCCGAGATCTTTAAGGGAGGCAATGGATTTGACCCCTTGGGTCTCCAACAAATGATGCCACCACTTATGTGACATCCCATTCATGTATATAGAGATGAGCATGAGGGCATCATCCTAACACATAGGATTCCCTCGCAAATATGTCTTAAATTCCTCCAACCAAGATCTAGCAGAAATATTATTAGTGCCATCAAAAAACAAGAACTTAGGTCCACTTCATCCTTTAGCTTCCAGATCTGTAACACAAAACCTCACAGGTGCAGAAGAACGATGTTTTGATACCAATGTAATGTCCCCAAATCAGGGCAATTCAATATTCACCCAAATTCAATGAAACCCGTAGGCAAATTATCCTGAAGTATTCCAATGTCTACTATTCCTAACCCAGAATGGAGTTAGAACTAGTTGAGGTAAGTGGAATAAATCGAAAATGGCAAGGGCACACTAAAATTAGCACCAATCTTATTATAAACAGCTGAAAATAATTAAATAACCAAACCCTAGACTGCTGCAACTTCTAAAATTATTTCCCCCTTAACCAACCAAGCAAAAGCCTTCAAACTTGGGATTCTGGTGCAAGGAAATAATGGGAAATATGATCATGCAATCCACTTCCACCTAGCTATAAGAAAAGTATCAGATTTGTGCAAAACGTTGGTCGCCCAAGGCATAAAATATTGTTGTTCACTAAATAATTAACTCCAACTTGTATACTCATCCAAAATTCACCAAATTACATACATGCACTCACAAAAATATGAGAAACCAGATCTGAACTTAACTTGTGAAATTCGTACACTGGAAATGTTGGAATCTGACCTTCACCCAGCCGACTAGGGCACAAAAAATACAGTAGTATATTAAAATGTCAAATCAGCACCAAAACACATTAGATCCAATTCATTAGGGCATGAAAATATCACCAAAAATACCACACACCAATTCGCTACCATAAAAAGAGGAAATCCTTGCACAATAATTAGATTTCACCTTCACAACAAATCGCTAGGGGACAAGAGAAAATCAAACCAGCAACCATGCTAGAATGGATCCTTCAACAACTCGTTTGGGTCTTCAATTGGCCAATAACAAGGTGGTGTTGTAAAACACCTTTATTAGAACACCAATGGGCACGCATCCCTTTTCTTCAATCATGACGGAATAAACAATAATCATAATCAACATACTCCCTAAATGGAGCTTTACATGTGCTTATATATCCTTCCGAAATGGGGCGATCCACTTTGGGAGGGAGATTACATTTTAAAATCACTTTTATGTTGGCTATGACTTTACTTTGTTGCTTCTGTCTATTTTTATTAATAGCCGGCATTACATCATAATGATTACATAAGGAATTGATTTAATTAATTCACCCACTTGCAAGAGTGATTAAATCACTTGGGTAAATAATTAATTAAAATACATTTAGCTCCTCATTAAATTCTATTAAATAATTAAAATTGTCGTATATGTAATGTCCTATAAAAAGGGACATTACAATAAGCCACTCAATGGGCCATTGTACTACTATTCATACTCCATCCAAGAACTTGATTTCTCTCTTTGCTTCTTTCTATCATCAAATTCAAATCCTCCTCTATCTCACTTGTCTCTGCTATCATCTCTTTATTTGTCATCCTTTTCTTCATTTCACTCTCTTTCATCTTGCTGTAATAACCATATGGAAATACCCTTCATCTTACTCACTTTTCTTCTTAACTCTCTCTATTTTCTTCTTTGTTTCTTCTTCACAAGCGTCTTTCACGTTGTTATTTCCAAGTACCTCACCCTAGGGCTTACTTGGTCTTTTGGAACTAATTTTCTTCTCTCTCAACCTTCGAAGGCTAAGGTTTCTTTTCACACTTATTCATTTTCACACTTTCACTTCAACAACTTTTATTTTTCTTTCTTCCAATAACAACGCTGCTCTTATACCACATGATGATAAAGGATCAAGTTCACCAAATCAACTTATCAAGTTAGTAACCAAATAAAATAAAATCACTAAGAACATGCTCAATGTCAAGAAGGCCAAATTGCATATAATCACCAAAATACCTCACTAAGTTGAAACAAGGGCTAAGGATACCTTTCACATGTTCAAATGCATCCAATAAACATGTTTAGTAGCCTCAATAAGTTTCAAACCATCTTTTTACTCATTCACCGTTCATACCTTAACACCCGCTTGTAGCCCTTCCAAATGACATTTTTTGATGATTAAAACTTTCTACAAGGAATCAACTCTCACGATCAAACTTTTAAAACACCCATTAAGGCCTTTAATCTTATGCCAAAGCTTCAAAACCTGTCTCTAAGCCAATCACAAGTTATTCCCTCTCTACCGTTCTCAATTAGGCTTTCTCTAGTAGCCTTGTTTAGCTAAAAACCTTATTATCTAGATAAATCTACAAACTTTCTTGATATAATACTCATACTTTTTAGACACCCTTTATCCTAATATTGCTTCATGGCTAATTTCATGTTTTAATTCTCCCATCAAATTTCTCTCTCCAATTAGGTCTCTCTCTAGGTCTTCCCTAGGGTTTATCCGAGTTTCTAGGGTTTTACTAATTTCCAACTAGTTTGTTCTTTTGATCCACCTTATACTACACCTATCCACCCTATATAAATGCTTTCAAATGTTCAACCACCTTATTTATCATCAATCTTGTTATGTTCCCTAGTTTGGTCACTTAGGTTCTTATTTCTTCTTAACACCTTGTTACTATCTATGCCCTGTTTTCACCTCTCAATTAATTTTAAACGACACACTCAACTCTTTCACTTGATCAATCCACTCTCTCACAACTCATTCATGTACTTTTGCTAGGATCTTCATAAGATTGTCAAAATCAACATTGTAGAAAGTTCTCAACTTTTTAAGAATCTGGAACAGGATTGTCAAGAGTCCTTTTTGTTGAAGATGGTCTAACCTGACTACACACTCCTCTAGGCCTTAGATTCATTCCATTTAGATTCTCCTAACCTCCTTGATTACCTTCCTTCATACGTTCAACCTCACTAAGTACTTATCTCATACTATTACAAGTTTGTAATCTTGACTAGGGGATTCTCAGGACTAAAATATTTAGGTTCTATTCTCCTTGAAAGCCTGTATCACCAATTTGAACATTTTTTCCACATGAGTAGGCCAACTTTGAACCACAATATAAGAGTAGGAGAATATCACAAAAGAGTTACTCTTACTTGATCAGCTTCTTTACATTAAACCATTATAATAGGGTCAAAAGGACAATTAAGACTATTTTTGCAAATGTAAAGCTCTAGAATCATTATATATACTCTCACCCATCAATGTCCCCTTCCACCAAGTCTTCCTACATTTACCATGCAAGTTTAACAAGATATACAAAAAGGAATCCTGAAATTTCACCAAATGTCTACCTAATACCCTAAAAACTGGAATATGTGTTCTCAGTGAGACTGTATCTTCAAATTTGGACTAGAAATCTTCCCCAATTATCTTGATACTTCATAATCACCTTGAATACACTTAAAACCCTCTAATAAAAAACTTGTAACATGATTCAACGGTTTCTTTTTAACATTATACAACTTTGTTTTCCTTTAAACCCTAGAACATGGTGTCTCAGACCAAGAGGATGTTTTCAAGTTTATTTTTTCTTTAATTGAACTCTCTGAAATTTCTTGATGCTTTAAAACACACCTACATGCCTTGGTGCAACTCTAACAATATCCATTTTCATGATAATATTCTATGACTTGGGTTATGACTCCATCAAACAATCAAAGGGACTATAATAACTGGATTCACACTTTAGGAAACTCACATGATTGAATATTTAACCATACTTCTTCCCTCCTTTACTGTACTATCTTAGTCTTTCTTTGTTTAAATCCTTCACACATATCCTCAATTTGTTACCATTCTAAATCTTTTCTCTCATTCAATAGTATAAACTGAGTCTTACCTCCTACAACTTAGTTCAATACTTCTTTCTAAGATTGTCTTCATGGATGTTCTAACACCCTCATACGTCTTTCATGTCCTCCTTGGAGCTATACAATTCTTCACACCTGTGCATAACCGTTTTCAAGCATTAGATATCATTCACGATTCAATCTTCACACATAATACACAAACATTTATCCACTTTACAAATTGTTACTCAAGAATTCCTTTATTTGATCTCATCTTAATATATTCTTGGATTCTTGAGCCCTCTTGGCTCTGTCACACACGCTTCCTCCCTTTCAAAAACCCTATTACCGTTTTCTCACTCTCCTCTATTTGAATACTTCACCCAAAATAGTGAGAACGAGTTTATTTAGGTTTCAAACCACTTAACTCACATACGATTAGGATGACCAAGGTGAGCTAAAGCCATGTTAGGGTCAAATAGACCATGTCTCAAGTATATTGATGTCCTATGACCATTTTTACATCATTTATTTTAGCTTATGCTAACTCCTAGACCTCTAACACTTTTAAAGACTAATTCAAATATTTGAATTGTGGTTTTGGAGGGAAAATCCATATACCACTTATTACAAAGCAAGAACCATCCAAATGGACTAGAAACAGGCCAAAATCACCTAAAATGACCTTCACAACCTAAGACAAATGAAACCCAAAATTTTATTATTTACAAGAAGTGATGCTCCTGCATCAAATTATTAGTGAAAGATTTTAATCCATTAGATCTAAAAAGACTGGGATGAAATCCCAAATGGTATTATTTAATTCATGATCATAGTCTCTTTGTGAACTGAGTTGTTTGACAAATCGTTCAAGCTCCATATGCTCACCAAGATTTCATTATTTTATTTCCAATCCAATCTCATCAAGTTGCCCCTTTGATCTGATCGAGCTCATGTTTGATCTAAGTATCACCGAGTTAACCTTTTCCTAGTGGGTCACCAAGCATGCTATCAATCTCACGACACTTTTTACAAATTTCTTTTGTTTGATTGAGAAGTAGAAAAACTTTTTTCAACCCGAAGGAATGCCATTAGATGAAGCCACTTGGGAATTCTACGATCATGCGAACCATGCAACTTTGTGAACTCTTTATTTGACAAACCACTGACCATATTAAGATCATGTGAATGGAAAATTTTGTTAACCCCTCAACTCCAGACACGATGTATTTATCGACGTGTCTCCATCCCGAGTACAGGTTTCTCTTAAATGCTTAAATCATATTTTCTTCTGACTCAGAGCCTCGTGATTAGAGGGAAACCAAAGAGCATAATTGGTTGAGGAATGTGACCCGTCATTGAAACCCGATTCATACCCACATAATGATTAACCATGAAACATGTTGTCAACCCAAAACCAACCCGTTTGAACACGTACCAATGCTCTAAGAGTTTAATAATCTAATCAAATCAAATCAATATAAATATATTACTCATTTATTTCACCATGCATGAAGGATGAGTGTGGGAAAGGGTCTTGTTGAACTCAATGAGCTCGCACAAATCAAGAAACCATTTTAACCAAATGAGATCTTTTTTTTGACACATGGCTACATTGATTCAATCACATTTCTAAAATAAACCGAGGAATAAAAAAATGAGCCAATCCATATATTAATTATGTCTTATTATCCATGATCTTTAGTTTGAATACTAACTGTTAATTCATGGAATAGAACCTGCGGCTAAACTCATAACATTGAATGAATTATAAAGTTATAAACTGCATAACATAAGTTGATATGGCTGCAAAGCTAAGAATAGCTCGAGAGAAATTTATAAAAGGAACTTTAAGAATACCAAATGAAAAGGTAGGAGAATCAACTAACTAGCTAGGTGATTTAATCGACAACAAAATTATGATTTGCAAATAGAGAGGATGTACAACATGATGAGAATGGATTTACACAAGGAAAAAGATAGAAGTGAAGAAATTATGAAAGGAAACTATATCAGAAGCTTGTCTGAATCAGATTTAAAGTAAGAGATGATTTAACTTATTTTCTAGGTTCCACTTTTCCTCTCAGTATAAGCTTTTGCATTTCGATTGTTGTATGCAAATAGATAAAGGATCAATTATAGTCTTAGCTTAAACTAAATGGTTAGATCTCCTATATTTCACTTGTGAACCTTTTAGATATGAAATATACAGTCATTAAGACTTTTTTCACAGTGTTGTAAAACATATAATCCCAATACGACATCTAAGTCATTTTACTAAATTTAATTAGTATTGAGTTTGACTTTCACTTCTATCTTCTGGGAGCTATAAATTCTGCAACTATTTTAGCTCTTATAGAGACTCAAACAGAGACAACTCCTGATTAACTTTTTTAATTTTCAACGAAACTAGTTCTAAGATCGACTTTTGTATTGTTTAATCTTGTTTTAAACTTAAACTAGATTAAGTATACGATGGTATAAGATATATTTGTGATAAGGTACTGACAAGACCAGCGGGATGACAACATATGTTGAAAGGGAGAAATTACATGATCGGTAGTTTCTCTTTATTTATATGATATGTTTTAAGGCATAAGAAATTTTGGCTCCTGTTGAACTAGGAAACCAAAAGAATATTTTTACTTTTAGAACCAATAGAAAAGAAAAGAAAAGTTAAATATTAATTAGATTTGGGTAAATACAATGTTGTCTAGGATCATTCTGGGAAGAGAAATAGAACTTTAACTTTATGTCAATAGTTTAACTATGTTACTTTTCATGGAATTATTTGTTAGACTATAAAAGAAACATATGTAGTTTCTCATTAAAGAATAGAAGATAAATGACTAGCTTAGTCCATAACAATTGGTGAAAATAGTCACTTGTTAAGTCATATAACTGATCTTTAAGAAATGAATGATAGATTCTATCAACAATAAACCAAGTTATCAAACAAAATTATGTCATGGACTAGTAAAGATAATGATTAACTTGTCAAAATATTTAATAAATTAATAATAAATGAATGATGGTTAAAAGTCATTTCTAAACGTTAAAGAGACAAAAAGGTAAACTCTACTAAAATAGGCATAAGAAAAATTTGGTGGTTGAGTTTAAGTTACATGCGGGACAAAAATCTAAATCAAGGAAAAAGATTATCCGTGGCTACATGATCAGAACTTATTCAACCACACTTTGAGCCTTAGAAGAGATATAATGACTAGATATATTTACAATCACTATAAGTTCTCCTTTAAGCCATATGATGGATCTGATAAAGTTAGGAGATAAACTATAACTGAACATATAAATGAATAACATATAGTTATGATGATTTTGATTGTTAAACATGTAAATGGAGTTACTACACTTTTAGTAAAATTAAAAAATGTCTCTTGTGGAGTTGATGGTAAAGAATGTTTATAGAGAGACCATAAACATGATCTTAACCCACATAGTTATAAAATTAGATTATTGTCTTGTTAAAGAATGAAAATATCATTTGGGTCAGAATTATAAACCTGAACATACGTAAGATCATAAGACTATAAAATTTGTACACCTAATAAGACATGTTTATGTCGAGAAGTGCTATAGGTTATGAATTAAATGTATGAAATAGAATTTTCTTTCCATTCAAACCTAAGATATGATCTAGGTATCTAAAATTATGAAATATTTATGAATTTATGCTTTATTAGTTTTATATTATTTGTTATCATTACAAACAATGCATAGAGTAATGTTAAAATAGAAAACACGTAAAACTAAAATACATGTACATGGAAACTATTAGAGACATGTATAGTCCTATGTATGTGATTGCAAGCCTATCTTAGGATTCTTACAATAACGATATCCTTGGACAGTATGAGATGTAAAGGAAGGTTAGGATTACTTAAGTTCTATTCAAGGTTTGTTTGTGTTCTTTGTGGATTAGAACTAGGATTAAGATCCTTATATTATTAATGTGAATGGATGGTAGAAGGCATTTGGAAGGGTTAATTCTATTTTATTAGTTCCTGTCATATGCAGGTTACTACACCTTTCACTGCAATTTATTAGTTTCAACATATCCACCAGTCAAAGACATTTATTTTTTCTCAATGTTTACATTTCAATTGTTGGAATTTAAACAATTGCATAATTCTTGTTTAAAAAATAAATAAAATTTTATTTTTTATTGGTTACTTTTTAATGATAAGACAAATTTTGGGTCTTATTCAAGTACATCTTTTAAAATAATATTTGAAAGAAAAAATCTACAATTAACAAGTGTCACAAGAATTATGACAACTTTAACATCAACATGTAATAAGTGTACAAAAGAAGTATTCTATTCATTTTCAAAATAAAATAATTATTAAATGCATGCTACCTATTCAAGAATGCATAATATCATTATACTTATTATTTTTGAAGGTCTAAATATTATTCTCTTACTTATCAAGCATGTCACACTCAATTTTTTCTAATTCTTTTATCATAAATTAATTATATTATAATTGTATTAATATTGTGAATTATAATTTCCCACTTCAATAAATATTTATATATTAAAGACTTCAAACATTAAAACTAATTGTAATTAATCTTTACAACAACATTTAGAACTCCTCTTGAATAACATCTTTTAACAATTTAATAGACTTCTTGTCACATTTACATAGTAGCATATATGTCACAAAGTATTGTTGTGAGCCCCTAGTAATATGAGCATAACAAAACAATGCCATGTAATACTTATACATTATTATATTCTTAGCTATTTTATGTCTTGTTTCTTTCTACCCTTAGAGGCAGGAATTGGCCGCTATGCAACTCTTGTTCTATAATTGTTAACCCAAATTGATTAGTTATGGAGATAGAGATGTCTTGTTGTAAATTGTTTATGGGAAATGTTGGAGCTCAAACTTGCACCTGTCCTAGATTAGGTTGAATTGGTTCGTTGAGGCAACAATGGGATTGTCTCCAAGTTGTGGGACCTTGCACACTTGAGACAGACCTTCGGAGAAGGCCAATTCCTCTACCTATTTCTACTAGTGCAACTACTCCTAATGCTGAAATAAAATCCTATACTAATCATGCCAAGGGAACAAAGTTAGAAGGATGTGTGAGAAGGGAAAACTAATCTAAGGGAGGTGATATCACCATAAAGAAGGGGGATGGAAAAAATCAGCTTTGAGAGAAAATGAAGGAAATGCGCACATGGATGGTAGGCACGTGTGCCATAGTCTAAAACACACTTAAACATCCATTTTCATGATACACAATGGAAAAGAGAACCTACGAGGGATGTGAGGATGCACAACAATCCACCAACGTAAAGAAAAAGGCAAGAAGATACAATAAATCGATTCAAGGCAGAGAATAGCCACAAAACAAATTTTATTGCTTCCAAATGCTGCACAGTTGATTAAAATGGTAGAAGAGGTGAGTATTCACATGCATGGAACCAGATCCAAAGGTTTGCAACTAAAAAAATGCAAGGCAATACCTAGATAATACACTTGCAAACTGAAAGAATTCAACCCTTACAAAGAGTAGAGCTTTGCAATATATAGAAGCAGGGAAGAAAAAGAAGGAAAGAAGAGGGAAATTTAGATTTGAATCTTCAACCGCCAACAATTAGTAATGAATGCCTATGAATCTACCTACAAAGCTGTCAAATCCACCTCCACATGTCTGTTTAACTTGTAGAGGAAGGAAGGAGGCAAGATTTGAATAAAATGTGGTGGTTGAGCTGATCAGATTCTGCATTAATGGTTGAAAATTCATTTTTCCTTCTTCTCATCTACCAAATCCTGCCATCATTTGAATTTGAATGTTTTGGAGTGTATCCCACGTCAGTAGATTTCCAATAAGACCAACCACGCATTAATCTTATCTCTGCAGCAAAAGTTATGACGTTCTGAAGTCTAAAGGTCACTCTGGACACAAAATGACATGTGGCACACTTTGAGTGGCTAAAGGATCGTCCCACTGTTAATTTATTTTTTCATTTTTTCCACGTGTCATGCATTATTTTTTCACAA
Source organism: Taxus chinensis (assembly GCA_019776745.2). Classification (NCBI taxonomy): domain Eukaryota; kingdom Viridiplantae; phylum Streptophyta; class Pinopsida; order Cupressales; family Taxaceae; genus Taxus; species Taxus chinensis. The sequence goes on from CM034150.1 coordinate 884,100,402, forward strand.
GGATTCGATTCCTTGTTGACACGCCTTGGCAGGTTGTGTGTAACACATTCAAGTTTGACAAATTGCCACATGACACAATGGTTGGTGCAGAGGAAGGTGCAAGGCACTCGTGGAAGGGGAAAGCAAGAGACATGCATGAAGAAGTAATGCGCCCAATAGAAATAGAAGCATAATTGTAGGGGAAAAGCATGCGGGTAGGGATTGACCATCAAAGGAATGATGTGCGGCTGCAAGAAAGGAAAGGGGCATGAAATAATGCGCTAAGGACTTAACCAGTTCAAAAGGCAAGTTAAGCATGTGCGTGAAGGGTGCAAAAACTGCTAGGAAGATGGTAGATGCGCCAGGAGTGCGGGAAAGGGGAAATAGAAAGGATAGAGGAATGGAGAAGGAAAGTGGAAGGGGGCACGGAAGGGATTGCAACCAGGAAATGTGCTAAGGGGACAACAAAAATGCACGTAACTTGCAATAATTGAGCCTTAGAGCCAGAATGGGGATGTAAGTTGTCAAAATAACTAGGGGAGTTATTTTGAACAATAGTTTGGTGAATTTCACGGCTATCTACTTGTTAGATGAAGGAGATCAGTAGCTTGGAGTATCCATTGGGCATGGTGTTGGCTTAGAAACATGAAATTTTGATCTTCCACTTGAAGAACTAACAATGAAGTCACTTTGAATAATTTTTTGAAATTTGTTATGAAACCTACAAAACTATTGGAATATTCTTGAACCGAACTGACATCCTGGATGAAAAATAAGAGCATGTGCGGGAAGCACGCGAGAAGAAAGAACCATATACAAAAAAACAATGTGTGCGTAGCAGACTTAGAGGAATTGAAACTAATCTAATATTTACAATGATGCAGAGGATTAATGGAAGGGTTTGAGATAAATCCAATTGATTAGGATTGATAGCACACCTTCATCAAGGTGAGACAACTCAAAAGAGTTAGCTTCCTTGCAATAACTGATGATGTATGGGCCACTCCAAAGTGCATCAAACTTTGAATGGTTCCTTGGTTTAGCTCTGTCAGCATCCCATTTAAGGACTAAGTCACCAAATTTTAAAGCTTGGGTTCTAGCCTTTCCATCAAATCACTTCTTATTTGATTGTTGATGTTGTTCAATATTGATCATGACATAATTCCTTAATTCTTCAAGTTCAACCAGCTCTGTCATTATGATTTCTCTTTGATCCACTCCCTCAAACTCTAACTGCTGGGAAAGCTCTAATGAAGGAAACTCCAAGAGATAAAGGAAGTATGGCTTATTTTCCATAAACAAGCTTGTAAGGCAAAGTTTCTATTACCTTCTTCATCATGTATTCTGTCTTCCCAGAGTGCACACACGAGACCTTTGTATGCCACTACCTCTAGCTGGTATTCATTGTCTGCTTCATGATTCTGATCAGGTTCTTATTTGTTGACTCTTCCAAGACATTACCCTGAGGGTAATAGTTAGAAGAAGTCTTTAAGTGAATGTCAAGACTAAGAGCCAATCAAAAATTTTTGTACCAAGGAAGGCCTTTTACATTATTAGAGATAATGGTATGAGGAATGCCAAACCTTGTTACAATGCCTTCGAGAAAGTCAAGGATAACTGACTCGGTAGATTATCCTTGAGTGCGACAACTTCTGTCCATCTGGTGAAGTAATCTGTGGCTGTCAACACCCATTTATAGTTGGCGCTTGAGGGAGGATTGATCATGCCTATGAAGTTGAGACCCCATTGTGAAAAGGGTTGATCCACTTGGATTTTTTGGAGGGGAAGTGCTACTAATTTCTTCTTTCCAGTAAAAAAAGCACATTCTTTGCATTTCATGGACCCACTTGTGTGTGTCTACGAGCATAGGCTAGGATAAAATTATTCTTCCTTGATGATCTTCATTGTTGTTGCTTTGGTAGAGAAGTTTCCACCAAAGAATCCATTGTGAAATTAAGATAACACTTTGTCCACTTGCATAACATCAATACATTTCAGTAACACGCCATCAATATTTATTTTGAAGAGAATGCCATTAATCAACGCATATGGAGAAGAATGCAGCCTCAGATGTCATTCTCTTCACTTTGTTCAAACCAAGAGGGTATGCGTTAAAAGAAAGGAATGTTGCCATCTCTTCCATCCAACAGTGTGATCTTGGATTTCCACTCTATTTCAGATTCTGCGCACGTGAGTTCTTCATCCATAAATAATGAAGTCTCTTGATCATATTCTACGTCTTCAACAATTTTCTTACAGAAGTGTTACCTCTAACCAACTTCATGGCTTTGATATTCACATCATACTCCATGATTTTGGTCACCCACTCTATTTTTGCTATTTCTTCTCACATGATGAAGTATCTCACTCCAGAGTGTGAAACTAACACCTTGATATGATTTATGGTGAGCATAATTTTGAATTTCTTTAGCGCACATGATGGTGAAGACCTGTTTCTCCTTGTGACTGTATTTTAACTCATAATCCTTCAGTGTCTGACTGAAGAAAACCACTAGCTACTCCATTCCTTGTTCATTTTCTTGTGTCAAGACAACAATAACACTTGCATTAACTCCATAAGCATAAAGGATGAAATCCTTTGAATAATTTGGGTTGATGAGTGTTGGTGCATAATAAATTTATTGCTTGATTTTTTTGAAGCTTTATTTTCCTTTTGTTGTCCACTTGAAAGTTTTATCTTTCTTGAGCATGAGGGTGATTGGCCTTACCAGTCCTGCAAAGTTAGGAATGAATCTCCTAAAAAATTGATTTTTCTAAGAAATGACTGCAAGGCCTTCTTATGCGCTGGAAAGGAGAGAGAAAGGATGCTAGAATGCATGTGCTCAGGATCAATAAAAATACCATCCTTGGAGACAACATGGCCCAAAAATTTCCCTGTGCCACAAAAAAGTTACACTTCTTGGGGTTAAGAGATACCCAAAATTCTCTGCATCTCTCAAAGATTTTCCAGATGCACCATATGATTTGCACCCTACTTTGAGAAGATAGTTATGTCATCCAAGTAAACTAGGATGAACTCATTGATATATCCTTTAAAGGTAATGTCCATGGCCCTCTGAAACATTGCGCATGCATTTGACAGACCAAAGGGAATTTTATGATATGCATATGTTCCCCATTTGGTTATAAATGTTGTTTTAAATTGATCCTCTTCCTTAACCATGATCTGATTGAAACTAGAATATCCATCCAACATGGAAAATCTATATGCGCGTCAGCCACTAGTCTGTAGAATCTACTCCATAGAAGGAAAATGATAATGATCCTTCAAATATGCTTTATTCAAATCCCTGAAATCGACACAAAGTCTGATTTCACCATTCTTCTTTTGCACACTGGAATAAGATTTGTGACCCAATTAGAGTACTTGATGGGGAATATTATCTTTTCCTCAATGAGTTTAGACAACTCTTTCCTCATGAGGGGATCTATTCTTGGATTGGTTGGCCTCTTATTTTTGTTTGATGGACTTGATACTAGGATCAAGGTCAATGGAGTGTTGAGCAACACTTGGATCAAATCCTTTAAGGTATTCATACTCCCATGAGAAGATATCACTATATTTATGACACATAGAGATGAAGTCCTATTTTTCATCATGTGCACAATATTTTTGAGCAGTAACTCCTTATCCATGTAATAGTGACTGGAATATAGTCTTCTTTATGCTGTGTGCATGTACTTTTCTTCACCCTTGAACACATCATCAGGGATAACCATTTTCTCTAAGGTGACCAACCCTTTAGGTAACTTGTTTTTCTTGAGTTGAATCACTTGGTCACCATAGTTGTCATGCAAGTCAATTTGCATGCTTAAAGAGAACTCAACTTCAATCTTGAATGAGCTGGACATTTTTTACATGTCACTGTCAAACACTTGTCAGCTGGTGTTATTGTCTGGAATAGATGGCCTGAGTCACCATTTTAACATGTTGCACATTTCCTTTGATAAAAATCCTCCGCATGTGAAAATTTCAAACCAAGTGCAACCATCTGATTTGCTTCTTTTTTCATCTTCCTTAGTACCACCTATAGGTTTAGAGCATCAAAGCCCTCTAGGAGGTCACAAAATATATGTTTATAAGCTTTGAGAAGATTTTTTTTGTGCACTTGTTTTTGACCTGGTGGATGACCAATTCTAGTGTCCCCAAAGATCTGCAGCATGCCTTGATCTGTCTCTTTCTCAACAATAAGAAGACCATGCACTAACACTTCATATTCTGCTACATTGTTGGAGCATGTAAATTGTAGCCTATGTGCGTAAAGAAGAATTTATCTTCCTTAGGAGAAAAAATAACAACACCTACACTAACGCCATTCCTACTTTTGGAACCATCAAAGTATAACTTCCATAGACCAACATTTTCTTCATTCTGCTTGAGCGCACGCGGAAACACAACTTATTCTTCAAGGATGTAGTAAGTACCAAGCCCAGTTTCAAAGGATTCAAGATCTTCAGCATATGGAAAAAATTTGTGATGTCCTCTCTAGCCCACTCATCTAACAACAAATTAGGAAAAGGAGGGGAAGCATGTTGCTCTTCTGAAACTAAAACTTATTCTTGGCCTTCTTGGATTAGGAAATTAACTTGGAGAGGGGATGGGTCATATGACTCAACATGATATGAAAATATTGGTTCAACTTGTATGGTAAACCGGGTACCATACCTTATTCTTTAGTAACATATGGGACCAATCAAAAGACAAGTAACCACCCACTTTAGTAGTGAAATATCTTTATAGACACAAGGCAAACAAAGGAGGTAGGTCAATGATTGACACATCTTGAGTTATTATGAATTGGACATGCATGAAGGGTTAATTCAAGATCCTTAATGACTCCTATAGTGGTGACAGTTGAACCATCAAATATGTAAGACTCCTTTGGACATAGGGTTATACTTCAGGCCTAAGACATCGATAATTTTCTTTGGCATAACAGAAGTGCTAGTGCCTAGTCAATCTGACAATTGTGCGTTTACCTATTACCAAGGACATGAGTCAATCATACAATTGGATAACTGCATAAGGTTGCGTTTGGAATGGTCAGGGCTATTATCAAGGACATATGGAAGGCCCACGGACTTAAGCATTTGAGGCACAACAACATATTTTCTTAATTGTTTAGGTGCATAGGTAGGGGACTTAGCTTTTGCAGAGGCTTGACCTACTAAAGGAGGGGTGCACACCACTTCTATAGGAACATTGCGCGAAACCTCACACACAGGAACTTGCATGCCATGATTAATGGGTTGATGAGATACATCTCTATCTTTCTTAGTATCATCTTGCGTGATAGGAGTTGAAGGTTGTGCATCAGACTCGAGAATTATTTTTTTGTACCTTGTGTTATCAACAACCTAGGCGCTCACCCTATTTGTTTCATTTACAGATTGATTGATTGCACAAAAGTCTTCGGCACTAAATAACATAAGGTTATCCTTAGGAACGATTTCATCAGACAAAATGGAAAAGAGAACATGCGATGGACGTGAGGATGCATAATAATCCACCAACATAAAGAAAAAGTTAAGAAGATGCAACAAATCGAGTTAAGGCAGAGAATAACTACAAAATAACTTTTATTGCTTCCAAATGACACACACTCAATTAAAATGGTAGAAGAGATGAGTATCTAGATGCAAGGAACCGGATCCAAAGGTTTAAAACTCAAAAATGCAAGGAAATACCTAGATAATACACTTGCGAACTAAAAGAATCCAACCCTTACAAAGAGCAGAGCTCTAACATATATAGAAAAAGGGAAGTAAAAGAATGAAAGAAGAGGGAAACTCATATTTGAATCTTCAATTGCCAACAATCAACAATGAATCCTTGCAAATCCTTCTGCAATGCTGTCACATGTCTGTTTAACTTCTAGAGCAAGGAATGAGGCAAGATTTGGATTAAATTTGGTGGTTAAGCTCATCAGATTCTGCATTAATGGATGAAAATTCATTTTACCCACTTCTCACCTACTAAATCCCACCAATGTTTGAATTTGAGTGATCTAAAGTGTAGCCCACGTCAGTAGTTTTCCAACAAGACTAATCATGCATTATTTCAAGCTTTGTAGCAAAAGTTATGATGTTTTGAAGTCTAAATGTTGCTATGGACACAAAATGACACATGGAACGCTTTGAGTGGCTGAAGGATTATCCCACTATTCATTTATTTTGTTGTTTTCTACCACGTGTTGCAAATTTATTTGTCAAAAGGATTTAGCACCCTGCTGACGCACCTTGGTAGGTTGCGTGTAACACACACAAGTCTGATAGATTTCCATGTGGCATAGTGGCTAGCACAGAGGAAGGCATAAGGTGCACGCGGAAGAGAAAGACATGGAGGGGGGAAAGTAAGATACATGCACGAAGAAGTAACATGCACACCATAAATAGAAGCATACTTGTAGGGGACAAACATGCGGGCAGGGCACGATCATCAAAATAACAATGCACGGCTGGAAGAAAGGAAAGGGGCACGGAAGAATTTTCCAGTGACTCAACCAATTTAGAAGGCAAGTCAAGCATGTGTGCTAAGGGTGCAAAAAATACTATAAAGAAGGTAGATGCACAAGGATTACACGTTAGAGGAAATGGAAAGGATAGAGGAATGGAGAAGGAAAGTGGAAGGAGTGTGAGAGGAGAAGAATGTGTAGGGGTGCACGAGGGATTGCAGCCAGGAAATGTGCCAAGGGGACAACCAAAGTGCACACAACCTGCAATAATTGAGCCTCATATCTAAAATGGGGATTTAAGTTGTCAAAAAAACTAGGGGAGTTATTTTGAACAACAAGGAAATGGGTGTACCTTGAGAGATGTGTATATGAGCTAAGGAGTGACATGTATGAGAGGGTTAGATAACTGAATACAGTGGATCACAAATGAAAATGGATAGGGATAGGGTTGGATTATGGTCTTCCATCATGCAGGGTTGAGTAGGACTGAACATGCTCTGGTTCATTTTCAAATTTCATTGGGAAGGTCAGTATAATTATTATCCTAAGTCTTTTGGTGGAAAGCACTATCATTACTTATTATTATTCTAGGAGATATATACTTCTACCCTGTTCGTAAGTCTACCATTTTGGGTGAATTTAATTACACACAGAATTCTCTATTTCTATATCAATAACTTGCATCTTCCTTCTCATGAAGGGTAGGGCCACTATTTCCCTATGAGAGATGTACGGGGAACTGAAAGGCTCATGATTGGAGCTAAAGAACTCTGATGATACTGTTATCCATATTTCACCCCTAGGTAAAATATTGGATTGGCCATGACCCTGTGTGAGAAGAAAAAGAAGAAACGAATCTCTTACGTTGTTTTGTGTCTTAAATCTATTTGACAAACTTGAGGCAGGCTCTACAGTGGAATTACAGGGCCAAGAGCAAGAAGGGGAAAAAACAGCACTGATTCGAGGATTGAATAGATAAAGGGTTTTCAAAGAAGCACGGTGTCACCACATTGTCCCATGTCAAAGCGGGTCATCAGGGAAAAGGTTAGTTTTTTTCACCCTTACCCCAAAGGGTGTAAAAGTTAAAATGGGCCGCGACTCTGCCAAGAGGAAAAAGTCAGCAAGCTCGAGCAACAAAGCAAGACCGCAGGAATTTTTCTGGATTTTATGATTCTCACAGAAAAAGGGGAAAAGATAAATTTTGAACCCACAAATTTGATTTTTGTTCCTAATCTGGCTGCCACGTGTCCCACATTATCAAAAGGGGACCCATTTTTCAAGTTGTTTTCCCAGCCCTTCTGTATGGACCCGATACAAACTTCGAAGGGGCATATCTTTCGACTCAGGGCTCGAAATATTGCAAATCTGACACCATTGGAAAGATCTCGGCCTCACCTACATGCCATGGAGGTCTGAAACTTTAATTTTGAGGAGGTTAGGTAAAGGAAAATGGAGGAAATGTCTTTGGGCCTTCAATGTAGGATCCATCTGTCTCAACAACCAGATCGGATTCGATTTGTTTCGTCGTTTCCTCTTCTTTCAAGGTGCCAAATCAAGGAATCATGCAGTAAAGACAGATTTGGGACATATTTTATCAGAAGCATTAATAACAGTGGTTGAGCTTCAACCTGCTTTTCCACATTCTTCTCTCTCTCTTTCTTCTCTCTGATCAAATCTATAAATACAGGGGTAGGATTCATTGTAAAAGGTTGTTGTTCATTCTTCTTCCCTGCCCCCCTATCTCTTTTCTTCCCCAGGGTCGAAAATGGAGTCTGAACCTCCTTTCACGGCTCTGTAATGGAATTCTCTTGCCTCTTGCCCACTAACGATGTATTGTGTGAACTTTTGGAGTAATAAATTCTATTTGTGATGCATCTGTCCATCCTTTTCTTATTTTATTGTCTCTCCTCGCCTCTCATCATTGCAGGGTATACTGTGCATATTCTGATGTTTGTTGCAGGTCTTGGGAGCTGTGTTTAATGGGTTTTGAAGTGGTGTTCTGTGTGAAATTTATCTCTGGTCTGTGGTGCATCTTGTCCACCCTCTCCTCTGCTCACCTCTCTCCACTTCAAGCAGCTGAGATTGTGACCAACACTTCCCTTTTCTTGGTGCTATCACCTCGTTAGTGTAGGATTTCCCTCTTTATGCACTTTCTCTCTCCCTGTCTCCTTGGCATTGTTAGGATAGGTGTAGTTAGACATTCATTTCTGCATTAGGAGTAGTTTAGCATTAGGATCAGGAAGAAGAAGCCGACTTTCTCCGGAGGGCCATCTCAAGTCCGCAAGTCCCATAGCTTGAGAGATGGTCCCATGTTATGTAAATCACACCAAATGAGTCTGCCTTAGAAAAGTAGATTTTTAGAGCTCATTTGGGGGTGCTGTGATTTCACACTAATAGTTTTGGCATGCCCGGTGGGACAGGTCTGAAGCACCTTACCACTTCACTTCATCAGGTTCGATGTGCTCTTGGTGAAGATTTCAGCCTTTGGAGGCACTTTCAAGCACATCTGGTGACTCCATCTGGTCAAAAACCCATTCTCTGAGTTGCAGACCTTTTCCATCCATTTCCACTCATTTCATCCATTTTCTTCTTCCATCTCTTTCATTTTCTCCCATTCCATGAAGTTGTGCAATCATGACTTCATTCCCTTCATGGAACTCACACTTACAACAGCAATACAATCCACCTCTAATGTATTTCCCAACTCCTCCAGATCAACATTATAATCAGATCTAGGACCATTATGCTTACCCATATGAGCAGTGTCAAAACCAGTTTGACTATGAAGCTTATCAAGGACAAGGGGACACATATGATGGTGATAGTTATGCAGAGGATGTTGGTCTACTGGAGAAGATTCAAAAAATGGAGGCTAGCATGGTTCAATTTAGGGCAACAACTCAAATGATGGCTTTCAGAATTGGTTGCAGGGCACCTTGTCCATGGGAAGGCCCTTTTCCAAGACACTACATCCCTCAGGAGAAGTTGGACTTCATGATTGGAATGCTGCCCCAACTTGCACAGTGGATTGAGGACATTGGGGCTTATGAGAAAAGTGTGGGACAACCTTGTCAATGGGTAAGTCAATCACCAACTCCCTGTCTTTCATTTTCTCTTCCTCAATCTTTATCATTTCAGCAGAGGCAAGAGTCAAGCCCCTCACTTGCTGCCCCAAGTGTTAATTTCATTTCTCCATCCCTAGTCTTCCATCCCACCTCAGTTTCTCTACCCTTTTCCCTTCCAAATCCAATTCCCCTCTACAAGAGCCAAAAGTAACACCTTCCCCTCCACCACAAACAATTCCAAACAACTGTTGTAACCCAACCCATCCACTCCTCCTGCTTTCCCAAACCCATGTTGGGAAGACAATCCAAAAACCAGCCAAGGAGAACATCAAATAGAGGAACCCAACAAAGAAGAAATGATAGAAAATCTGAAGAGTTGGGCTGCTAAATTTGAGTTTTCAAAGGTTCCCTTGTTGGTTAAGCCTATGGAGGAGGCTGAGGTCAAGCCGCAAGTGGTGGAAGCTCCAGCTACAATGCACAAGCAGGGGAAGAAGGAGCTACTCCTAATCCAAAAGAAGAGGAGTACATTCTGGCTGTGGAGGAGGACCATATAGTTTCAGAGGCTCCAAGTGCAGAGCAGGCCACAGAAGAACCTTAAGTTCTTCCTCCCACTTCATCCCCTTCAAGACTCTGATGTTGAAGAAGATTTTGAGCTTTCAAACTTCATGTTTGAGGATGAAGGGAACCATGGTGAGTCAATTGCATAGATCAGAAGGACACCATGAAGGAGGTTGAGCATCTATAGCAGGACAACAAGGAGGCAAGATTATCTGTCTGACTTGGAGGATTGCCTTGATGGAGGGGAACCCATGGAGATCACATCATTTTCTCCTCCATCTCTCACATCCCAAGCACATGAGCTGCTGCCATGGAGGAGAACATTCAGGAACAACAACCTGCACTTCATAACGTGCCCTCTGAACCAAGATTGGAAGTCATGACTCTCCCATGTTCTTCACAGGAGAAGGAAGAGAAAAAGGCAGGAAGATGTAAGCCATTCCTCTCACACCATCCATAAGAAGGTCCATAAGAAGACTGTACATTTTTGGAGTTGAATTTCAGAGAAATGGGCACATCCAAAGGATCAGACCATGCACAATCAGGTACTTGGCTTCATTAGAGCCAAAGGAGAAACCAAAACCAATCATGCCTACTTCACTGGCATGAGGATGAGCATCAAAGTACCAAGGGTCATCATCAACACCTCTAGAATTCTAATGCAAGTCAGCTTAAGGAGGTATTTTGGAAATTAATGTTGATACCTTGATGATTTGGGTGGAGGACCAGCTTATTGTTAGTTTTTCACTCATCCAACCAGCCATGTTCAGTGCCAAATCAGTTGCATGGCTGCCATTTTTGAGGAAGGGAAGCTATTTCTCCCTGGCTAGTTACAGGCTTTGTTTGAGCTCCCTTTGCTCTTGGTTAGAGTAGTGTAGGTAGGTTTGTTTTCAGCAGAAGAAGTGCTTTTGCACACTCTACATGTTCCATTTGGAGCATGTATGATTTTCAGTTTGTACATAGTTTTTGGTGCTATTGCTCTTGCACAGTGCATTCAGTTGGCTTTTGGTGAAGTCCACTTCAAGTTTCAGCGGGTTTCCAAGAGGCTCAAAGGTCATAATTTCAGAAGTTCAGATCAGGATCAGTTTATAAGGCTGGAGTCCATGCCAATGGATGCCGAAGGCCACTAGTCTCTTCATCTAGTAGCAGATGTCCCATGAGTATGCCAAATTGTTATCCATATTTTTCCCCCTAGGAAAAATATTGGATCCATGACCCTGATGTGAGAAGAAAAATCCTAAGAAATGAATCTGTCACAGCTGTTTTGTGTCTTAAATCTATTTTACAAGATGGAACGAATGGAATTCCCAGCAGGGGCTAAAGAAAAAAGATGGGAAAAAAGGGTACTGATTCAAGGATTGAATAGATCAAAGTGGTTTTCAAACAAACGCGGTGTCAGCCACATGTCCCAGGTGAGCGGGTCATCAAGGTGAAAAAGGTTAGTTTTTTTCCCCTTACCCCAAAGGGTGAAAAGATTGTAGCAAGTGGGCCTCGACATACTAGCCAAGTGGAAAGGAGTGCCATGTGGGTTTGAGCCCAAATGAGGCTGAAAGCGGGGCCACGGGAGTTTTTTGAGATTTTGTGATTCTTGTGAAAAAAGGGGAAAAGATAAATTCTGAACCCACAAATCTGATTTTTCCTCTAATTGGATGCCACGTGTCCTCATTATCAAAAGAACTAAGGACCCATTTTTCAAGATGTTTTCCCGCCTTCATGTACGAGACCCGATACAAACTTCGAAGGGGCATATCTTTCGACTCAGGGCTGAAATATGCTACAAATATAACACCATTGGAAAGATCTAAGCCTCACCTATGCCATGGAGGTCGAAATTTAATTTTGAGGAGGTTAGGTGAAGAAAAATGGAGGAAACATCTTCAAGCCTTCAATGCAAGATCCATCTATCTCAACAACAGATCGGATTCGATCTATTTCAGGAACTGTTTCCTCTTCCTTCAAGGCACCGAATCAAGTAATCGATGCAGTAAAGATGCCAATTTGGGGCATATTTTATCTGAAGCATTAAGTGGCAGTGGTTGAGCTTCAACCTTACTTTTCCCACTTCTCTCTCTCTTTCTTCTCTCCGATCAAATCTATAAATACAAGGGCAAGATTCATTGTAAAAGTTGTTGTTCATTCTTCTTCCCTGCCCCCTATCTCTTTTCTTCCTGTAGGGTTGAAAATGGAGTCTGAACCTCCTTTCACGGCTTTGTAATGGAATTTTCTTGCCTCTTTCATCACTAATGATGTACTGTGTGAACTTTTGGAGCAATAAATTTTGTTCTGTGATGCATCTGTCCATCCTTTGCTTATTTTATTGTCTCTCCTCGCCTCTCATCATTGTAGGGTATATTGTGCATATTCTGATGTTTTTTGCAGGTCATGGGAGCTGTGTTTAATGGGTTTTGAAGTGGTGTTCTATGTGAAATTTATCTTTGGTCTATGGTGCATCTTGTCCACCCTCTCCTCTGCTCACCTCTCTCCACTTCAGGCAGCTGAGATTGTGACCAGCACTCCCCTTTTCTTGGTGTTATCACCTCGTTAGTGTAGGATTTCCCTCTTTATGCACTTTCTCTCTCCTTAAAAAGAAGGTCCTTGGCATTGTTAGGATAGGTATAGCATAGACGTCATTTCTGCATTAGGAGTAGTTTAGCATTAGATCAGGAAGAAGAAACAGACTTTCTCCAGAGGGCCATCTCAAGTCCTGACAAGTCCCATAGCTTGAGAGATGGTCCAATGTTATGCAAATCACACCAAATGAGTCTGCCTTAGAAAAGAAATGTTGTAGAGCTCATTTGGGGGTGCTGTGATTTCACACTAATAGTTTTGGCATGCTGGTGGGACGGTCTGAAGCACCTTACCATGTTCACTTCATGTAGGTTCAATGTGCTCTTGGTGAAGATGTTCAGCCTTTGGAGGCACTTTCAAGCACATCCGTGTGACTCCATCTGGTCAAAAACCCATTCTCTGAGTTGCAGACCTTTTCCATCCATTTCCACTCATTTCATCCATTTTCTTCTTCCATCTCTTTCATTTTCTCCCATTCCATGAGGTTTGTGTAATCATGACTTCATTCCCTTCATGGAACTCACACTTACAACAACAATGCAATCCACCTCCAATGTATTTCCCAACTCCTCCAGATCAACATTATAATCAGATCCAAAGACCATTATGCTTACCCATATGAGCAATGTCAAAACCAGTTTGACTATGAAAGCTTATCAAGGACAAGGGAAAACACATATGATGGCGATAGTTATGTAGAGGATGTTGGTTTACTAGAGAAGATTCAAAAAATGGAGGCTAGCATGGTTCAATTTAGGGCAACAACTCAAATGATGGCTTTCAGAATTGGTTGTAGGGCACCTTGTCCATGGGAAGGCCCTTTTCCAAGACACTACAGGTTACCCTCAAAAGAAGTTACGAATTTATGATTGGAATGCTGCCCCAACTTGCATAGTGGATTGAAGGAAATTGGGGCTTATGAGAAAAGTGTGGGACAACCTTGTCAATGGGTAACCACCAATCACCAACTCACTGCCTTTCATTATCTCTACCCTCAATCTTTATCATTTCAACAGAGGCAAGAGTCAAGCTTCCTCACGAGCATCTTGCCCCAAGTATTAATTCCATTTCTCCAGCCCACTAGTCTTCCATCCCACCTTAGTTTCTCTGCCCTTTTACCTTCCAAATCCAATTCCCCTCTACAAGAGCCAAAAGAAATGCCTTCCCCTCCACCAAAAACAAGGAAGACAGCTAGTGGAGACCCCACCCACCACTCCTCTTGCCTTCCCAAGTCCATGTTGGGAAGAGAATCAAAATCCAGCCAAGGAGAACATGGAAACAGAGGAACCCAACAAAGAAGAAATGATAGAAAATCTAAAGAGTTGGGATACCAAATTTGGGTTTTCAAAGGTTCCCTTGTTGGTTAATCCTATGGAGGGAGGCTGAGGTAAAGCCATCAAGTGGTGGAAGCTCCAGTGAACAACACAAATAGAGGAGATCTCAGGAAGAAGCTACACCTAATCCAAAAGAAGAGGCATGCAAATATTTGAATTTCCGGAACCTGTGGAGGAGGACCATATAGTTTCAGAGGCTCCAAGTGCAGAGTAGGCCACATAAGAACCTTCAGTTCTTCCTCCCACTTCATCCCCTTCAAGATCTGATGTTGAGGAAGAGTTTGACATTTCAAACTTCATGTTTGAGGACTCCCAAGGGAACCATGGTGAGTCAATTGTAGATCAGGAGGACACAAGGAGGTAGAGCACTGCATAATGACTAACAAGGAGGCACATCTGACCTTGATGGAGGGGAACCCATGGAGATGACATCATTTTTTCCTCCATCTCTCACATCCCAAGCACATGACATCTACTTCCATGGAGGAGAATATCCAAGGAACAACAACCTGCACTCCATAATAGCCCTCTGGAACCAAGGTTGGAAGATCTTGATCTTCCATGTTCTTCTCAGGAGGAGGAAGAGAAAAAGCAGGAAGATGTCATCATCCCTCTCACACCATCCACCCAAGAAGGTCCATAAGAAGACTCCATTTTTGGAGTTGAATTTCAGAGAAATGGGCACATCCAAAGGATCAGACCGTGCCCAATCAGGTACTTGGCTTCATTGGAGCCAAAGGAGAAACCAAAACCAATCATGCCTACTTTAGGGCATGAGGATGAGCATCAAAGTACCAAGGGTCATCATCAACACCTCTAGAAGTCTGATGCAAGTCAACTTGAGGAGGTATTTTCCATTAATGCTGATACCTTGATGATTTGGGTGGAGGATAGCTTATTGTTAGTTTTTCACTCATCCAACCAGCCATGTTTAGTGCCAAATCAGTTGCATGGCTGCCATTTTTGAGGAAGGGAAGCTATTTCTCCCTGCCAATTGCAGGCTTTGTTTGAGCTCCCTTTGCTCTTGGTTAGAGTAGTGTAGGTAGGTTTTGTTTTCAGTAGAAGAAGTGATTTTGCACACTCTACATATCCCACTTGGAGTATGTATGATTTTTAGTTTGTACATAGTTTTTGGTGTGTTTTTTTGCTCTTGCACAGTGCATTGTAGTTGGCTTTTGGTGAAGATCCAGCTCCAAGTTTCAGTGGGTTTCCAAGATGGCTCAGAGGTCGGAATTTCAGAGTTCAGATCAGAATCATTTTTATCAGGCTGAACTCCATGCCCAATGGATACTTCAAGGCCACTGGTCTCTTCATCTAGTAGGTAGATGTCCTGCGTGAGTCGCCAAATTGTTATCCCATAATTCACCCCCCTAGAAAAAATATTGGATCAAGCCATGAGCCTGTGCAAGAACACATAAAGAAAACTATGTCAAGGTGTCTTAAATCTATTTTACAAGTTTCAGGGATTCAACAAGAATTGCAGGGCCAGGAAAAAGAAGGGGCAGTGCTAAAAAACGGCACTGAAAGGAAAAAGATCAAAGTTTTCAAACCCGAGTCAAAGGCCAAAGCAGGGGTCATGAAAAAAGTTTTTTGCCCCTTACCCCAAAGGGTGTAAAAGTTTCAAAAAGGAAGCACGTGACCTCCACCAAGAGGAAAAATTCTGCATTTGAGTCTAAATGGAAACCAAAGTGGGGCTACGAGAGTTTTTTGGATTTTGTGATTCTTGCGAAAAAAAGGGGAAAAGATAAATTGTGAACCCACAAATCTGATTTTTCCCTGGCTTCCACGTGTCCCCATATCAAAAGGGGACCCATTTTTCAAGCTGTTTTCCCACGCCTCCTGTACGGACCCGATACAAACTTTGAAGGGGCATATCTTTCAACTCAGGGCTCGAAATATTGCAAATCTAACACCATTGGAAAGATCTCGGCCTCACCTATGCCATGGAGGTCTAAAACTTTAATTTTGAGGAGGTTAGGTAAAGGAAAATGGAGGAAACATCTTTGGGCCTTCAATGCAAGATCCAACTGTCTCAACAACCAGATCGGATTCGATCTATTTCCGTCGTTTCCTCTTCTTTCAAGGCACCGAATCAAGGAATCGTGCAGTAAAGACATATTTGGGGCATATTTTATGAAAAGCATTAACAACAGTGGTTGAGCTTCAACCTAATTTTTCTGCTTCTCTCTCTCTTTCTTCTCTCTAATCAAATCTATAAATACGGGGGGCATGATTCATTGTAAAAGGTTGTTGTTCATTCTTCTTCCCTACCCCCCTCTTTTTATTCCCCAAGGTCAAAAATGGAATCTAAACCTCCTTTCATGGCTCTGTAATGGCATTCTCTTGCCTCTTGCCCACTAACGATGTATTGTGTGAACTTTTGGAGCAATAAATTCTATTTTGTGATGCATCTGTCCATCCTTTTCTTATTTTATTGTCTCTCCTCACCTCTCGTCGTTGCAGGGTATACTGTGCATATTCTGATGTTTGTTGCAGGTCCTGGGAGCTATGTTTAATGGGTTTTGAAGTGGTGTTTTGTGTGAAATCTATCTCTTGTTTGTGGTCCATCTTGTCTACCCTCTCCTCTGCTCACCTCTCTCCACTTCAGGCAGCTGAGATTGTGACCAGCACTTCCCTTTTCTTGGTGCTATCACCGCATTAGTGTAGGATTTCTCTCTTTATGCACTTTCTCTCCATGTCTCCTTGGCATTGTTAGGATAGGTGTAGTTAAACATCATTTCTGCATTAGGAGTAGTTTAACATTAGGATCAGGAAGAAGAAGCTGACTTTCTCCGGAGGGCCATCTCAAGTCCGCAAGTCCCACAGCTTGAGAGATGGTCCCATGTTATGCAAATCGCACCAAATGAGTCTGCCTTAGAAAAGTAGATTTTTAGAGCTCATTTGGGGGTGTTGTGATTTCGCACTAACAGATACTCTTTCTCCAAAATAGCATAATGGACTTCATGATGGATCTATGGCATGATTGTAGATGTGATATTGTATTCTTTATATATGTATTTTTTATTGAATACAATTAGATGTAAACCTTGTATACTTGAAATTATTGTAAAGTGAGTACTCCAATATGTAAATATTTAACTATGAAAGTAAAGACTCATGTTTATTAAGGTAAAAAAAATGTAAACTTTGCATACTATGGAAATTCATTAATTATAATGGATTAAATTATAATGTAAACTTGTAATATTGTATCACTTGAGCATTAATGAATAAATGTAAACTTGTACTTTTAGAGTACTTACTAGTTAACATAATGAATGTTGTTTATGTAAACTATGGCTGAATTATTATTTGATTAATGTAATAAAATGAATGGGACTAGATTTAAAATGCAATCATAAGTTAGGAATGAATAATAAGGTGTATAATGAACAGTGATTAAGGAACTCATTATCACTGTTTTATTCATGTATTTCTATTGTTCATAATAGAAATGATTATTTGGTTCACATGCTTAAGGAAATTAATTCCTTAATTAATTGGGTGAATGATTAATATGTGAAAACACACAGGTACTTCTACTCTTGACTTCTTACAATTAGTTCCATCTTTATATTAGGAAGTAAGAATGCATAGTAAAATAATGTCATGATATCTTTGATTTAAAACATGGTTATACTATCCACTTCTTGCATGTGTATGTTGAATGTCATGTGTAGGACTAGGAAAATGAGAGGCATAAATTTCTATGATGGTGGAAAGAGTGATTGAGAATTTTGATTACAAAAAAAGGTTTATTTTTCATTCATCCACCAGGGGTCACTACATCATGGTATCAAAGTGTGGGTTCAACACTCAAGCCTTCTGTGCTCACTTTGTTTCTAAAGTGTTTTATTTCCTTATTGTTCCATAATAAATATGAAAAGAACAATAAACACATCTAGAAGTGTCATTGGAAATGGTTATGAAAATGTCAATGATGTAATAATGGTGCTAATAAGTAGTAGGAGAAGTTTGAACAGATGTTGGCAATCCTAACAAATACTTGTGATAAGTTAACTGCTCTAGAATAGAGAGTAGTTTTAAAGGGACCAAAAGAGGAAGATGAAGAGAGAGAATAAGAAGAAGTATAAGTTCACATGGATTATGAAGAGAATGAGGTAAGTAATGCTTGTAACTATGTAGAGGAACAAGTTCCCAAGAAAACAAGGTTTGAGGTTAAATTGGTAAAGGATATAAAAAGGATCATACTACCAAAATACATAGGTGCAATCCTAGGTGATGAAGTTGGAGCATGGCTGATTGAAATAGATAAGTATTTGGAGATTAAAAACTTCTTGGAGGAAACCAAGGTTGTATGGGATGCATATCAACTCTCTAGCGAGGCATCTGCCTAGTGGAGTAATAACAAAGATGAGCAAAATATCACTACTGAAAAATACCACCTAGGATTTTTTTTGTGTTCTTGTTTAGGACAAGATGGTTACCACAACTATATTTTGATGGAAAAATTGAATATTTCCATGATTTAACTGAAGGAAACATGACCGTAACACAATATTGAGATAATTTCACAATAATTCTCAAGTGTGTGTCATAATACCGTTTGGATGAATGGTTTAGAATATACAAATTCATTACGGGATTGAATCCTCACATACGAGATGATGTGGATGTCCTTGGACCCCTTATGATGGGTAAGGATTTTGGAAAAGCCATGAAGTAATAATGGAAGTTGTTGATTATATCTTCTCTAAGAAAATACTTTAAGGGACGGGGAAATGAATCAAAACCACAAAATTCTTTGTCTTTCAAAAAGTATTCTACAAAATTTAGGATATTTACAAGAAATAAATAATGGAATTTTGGGAAGTCCCACAGAAATGGGAACTCTAGAAAAATAACAAAATTCCAAAGAACCACCAAAATGGGAATGGTGGCAATAACTAGAGTGCAAGTGAGAAGTTTCCATGGAAGAAAAGTCCAACAATTGGGTTTTATACATGCGGGGGTAATCATTTTCCTAGTAATTATCCTAGGAATACTATAGGAAACAATACAAGAAGACCTCCTTTACCACCTCAAAATAAAGATTTTCAATAAAGAATTCGTAGTGGATGATAACTGTTAGGCTAATTTCCAGGATACTCTAGTAGAAGTGATAGGTAAACTCTATAATAATCTTGTATCCATTTTAATTAACATTGGAGCAACCAAATTTGTTTATTACACTAGAAATGTTGAGTGATTTTTCTAGGAAATATGGCCATATGAATAAAACATGGTAAGATCAATATGGCATTCCAGGACACTTCACCGAGGACTGTAAATCCTTATATGCCATAATTAAAAGTCTCACTACCAAAGGAATTATCCCCATAGATAAAACCATTTGTCATTTGATCTTGATATAATAAAATATAGACATAAAATTCAACACACCCATCAAATCCCTAAACACATTAGTTATAAACACTCAATTGATATCACATTTGATAAAAGCAAAGGCTTCCTCCAGTAAAATCCCACTCCATGAGATGGATGTCATCCATATTACCACAAGAGCATGTGTACAAGACTCCAGATCCCCGAACCAAAATGGGCCCAAAGTCTTTATCATCATTTCTCCCTCTGAATCATCTAGCCTATCATTTTATAAAGCTAATGTTTCCATCCTTACGGCACCTCAAAACCAATCTACGACATCCATAAAAACATTGTCATTAAAAAAAATACATCAGGATCCTATTAAGATGTCTATTTACAAGCTCGTCTAAAATTCTCTATAGCACTGACAAGCCATGATTAAATCTCTTCAATCCATTTCAGTACCATTTTATGACCTCCAACCATTTTCCATCCTCGTTGGTGCCCTTAAATTTTTTTTCAATATCACATTTGAGGACTCTGTAATTCCATCCTTGCAGCCTGAAGACCATGATCTTCCTATGTTTTTCACCACCCAAATCAAAAGAGTAATGATTGATAACAACACACTAGCATTAACATAATATCATCTAATGGATTTAAAAAACTTCAATTATCCGAATCCATAGTTACTCAATTAGTTGTCATGTTGCATGCCTTCAATGACATTTTCACCCCCACATTAGGCACATTCATTTTACCCATCAAAATAGGCGTTAAAAGTCTTTATGATATATTTTACCTCGTGGAAGGAGAGTTTCTAATATAACATATTACTAAGTCATCCTTAGATACGCGTTATGTGTTATATCCCATCAACACTACATAAATGTCTAAAATATGAACATAAGGGTAAGACCTTCGCGGTCCCCATCTGACCCTGATCCCTTCAAACCCTGTTACATGACCTACAAACCTAATGACGTGTTACTTCTATTACAAAACTCCATGTCTTTAGATCAAGCTTCAATGAGATATCTTCAATCCCCTCATCCAAACTACTGAACTATCTATCCTTCGAATATGTCATGCAACGTCTCTCACTGGGGGGGTATCGCCTTCTATCTTTTAATGCACTCTCGACTATGTTTAAAATGTATGAGAAACATGACAAACAACTGCTCTATACGAACCTAACATATGAAATAGTATTTCCTTTGCCCCATATTTACTCCTAATACATAGTTAGTGTATGAAGGCATCGACCACCCTTCATCTCATCTCGATGATCAACCACATGCAAAACCATTTTCCTCAGACTTTTCGGTCTAGCATAAACCTCTATTTTTCCTAGACTTACCTCCATCGTTGCGCATGGAAAGGCTTCAGATCTGGGTTGATATGAGCAAGGTTTGCACATGACTTACCATTTTAAGACTCTGATAAAATGTCATGAGAAATACATGATCTTGGCTTCAAAGTACATTCTTCGAATATATTCACCATCAATATCATAATCACATCCTCACTTATCATCATCGTCAGACCCATCCTCTTACATTGATGACATCTGTATCTATCCCATCTGACTTTTTTTTAATCAATGTCCATCACACTTGGATACCTTTGACTTATCAATCTAACGGAATGAACCGTTGAAACTCTTCCCCTAACATTACTGCATATTATAGAGGAATATTCTCCTACTAATGTTGAAATTCTTCATTGCCACGACAAATGACGTTATCCTGAACTTGCATAGGTGTTCAGGACAACCATCTTTAGAAAACCCTTCCTCTGTGAAACACCTACACTTCTCAACGAATCAACCATCTGATGTTAATATTGACACACTGCAAGAGCCACACATTGTTAAAATCATGGCCAAGCCTTAGACTCACGTGTGAACTCACAACAATTCATAGATTTCTTATCCAAACAAAATCAAGCCTTCGCATGGTCCTATAGTGACATGCTCTGGTATAGACCCTAACATCATTATCCATAACATCGTTACCATCTCGAATGTTAAACCCGTGAAGTAAAAACTTCATAGGATACATCCTTGTATCACACTACTAGTCAAGGACTAACTTCAGTACATCTTCTTTCAGCCAACTTCATACTACATCCTATTGATTATCCACAATGGGTTTCCAACATCGTACCTGTCACTAAAGCCACTAGAAAATTGTCACATCTACATGGACTTCTAATACTTCAACCTTGTCTTTCCCTAAAGATAATTTTCCTCTACCCAACATCGACATGCTCATCAATTTAACTACAAGGCATGAAGATGTTGTTCTCTTATGGATGGTTTCTCTGGTTAGAATTAAATCCTTATCACACTAGAAGGATCAACACAAGACATACTTTATCACCCCACAGGGTAACTTTCTTCTATAGAGTAATCCCTTTGTCTTAAAAAATGCAAGAGCTACTTATCAATGCGCTCATGACTTACATCTTCTATGAACTCATCCAAAAAACCATAGAAGACTATGTCGATGATATCCTAGATAAATCCAAACAACGTGAAGAGACCGTTTAGTTATTCCCTGGATGTGATCTTTGCATGTTCTATTACTATTATTTCTCTATCTTAATCCTGCTAAGTGCATTTTTAAGTTCTCACAGGAAAAATCCTTGGATTTATAGTGTTCTATCAAGGGAATTGAAGTTGACCCCACTAAAGTCAATGACCATTATCAAAATGCACCCCACCAATATTAATCTCAAACAAGCTTTGTAGCCTTCAAGGAAAGCTTCATAGCCTTGAAGGAAATTCAGTCATTTATCATTTATCTCTCAAATATCATACCATTGTCAACCTTTCCATCACCTCTTAAGAAAATTAAACCCACTTCAAGTGGGATGATAATTATCAACAAGCTTTCGATGCCCTCAAATAGTATCTTTTATCACCACCAGTGCTTACACCTCCATGCGAGGGGGAGTCATTCTATCTTTATATCTCTATGACTGACCATGCCTTGGGAGCCATGTGGCACATCGAGATGAATAAGGTAAGGAATAAGGTGTCTATTACATTAGCCGCACCCTTCATGATTACAAAACCCGTTATTTTAGAAGTTGAAAATTTATGTTGTATTCTTACTTTGTAACTTCTAAACTCCGTCACTATCTTCTCAATCATAAAACCTACATTCATACCAAATTTAATCCACTCAAATATATGCATTCCAAACCATATCAGAATGATCGTATCACTCTAGTGGCTCATACTTGATGACTGAATTTGACCTTGAATTCATCTCTCATAAATCCATTAAAGGGCAGGTCATTACCAGTTAGCTTGTTGAAATCTCCCCTTCCTACCAATAAACTGCCTTACAAACACTTTCCCGATGAATCTCATCAATAGTCTCAGGGATCATGATAATTACCCCTCTTAAAATGACCTTGTTCTTTGATGGGTCCAAATGTAGATAAGGCACGGTGCTGGAATAGTCATAATTACCCCCTTGGGACACTCTTATTCCGTTATCCTTCAAAATTGAATTTTGATGAGCACTAATAACATGACATAGAATATGAGGATCTCATCAATGGGACTTTAGACCTGCTGCACCTTTCTTGGTGTACAAATCCTTAGGACATCTATGAGACTCATAACTTGTCATCAACCAAATCAAAGGGATCTACCAATGTAAAAATGAGGTTCTACAAAAATACAAAACCATCCTTCAAATACTTACTACAACTCTTTGACCACTACAAAATCAAACCATCCCTCACTCATCTAACAAATTTGCAAACACCATGGCTTTGACTTTCCTCTCTCATCCCTTTATCACCAGATGATTCACAAACTATTTTTTCATCATTGTACACAAACTTGATCAACATATCCTATACCAACACTGATACTTCCCATCATTAATCACATAGAAGATAGCTCATTTGACACCTGGTATACTCAGACATATGATTGGTTTTCCACTAGTAAAATACCCTCATATCTATCTAGAAAATGGAAAAATATATTTTCAACAATGTGCATCCTGCTATATGTCATACTAGGGGGTATCCTTTACAAAAGAGGATTTGACGGCCTCCTCCTCTGATGTTCTTAAAACTTTGGAGGCTCGTCTAGCTATCCAAGAAGTCCATGATGACATATGTAGTTGGACACTTTCAATGGTTTAGTTATTGCTAAATGCATCTTATGGGCTACTATTGGCCTACGCTTAACCAATACTATTGTGACTATGTCAAGAAATGCATCAAATGTCAACAACATTCCAATCTCACACATATCCCTAACCACACTCTTCAACCAACACAAGATTTATGGCCTTTTTCACAATGGGGGCTTGACCTTATTGGCCTTATCAACCCTCACTCATCACAATGACACAATTCCATCATCACAAAGACTGAATATTTTACAAAATGGGTGGAATTAATCCCCCTTATCTCCACTAAATAGATAAAATCATTAACTTCATCCATCATCACATTATCTGTCGCTTTGGTATACCACATAAAATCATCACAGATAATGGAAAATCCTTCAAAAACCAATAAATTTTAAAACTTTTTGACACTTACAACATAAAACTTATATTTTCATCTTACCTTATTATCCAACAAGCTAAATAACCAAGCTGAAACATACTAACAAAACACTCAACAAAATCCTCATGAAATTTGTTGACCAAGCTGGTAGAAATTGACATCTTCAAATCCCATTTCACATTATGGGCATATCAGAACCAGATTTCAAACCCCTACATGGGTGTTACACCCTTCTCCTTAGTATATAGACATTAAATTCATTCTTCCTCTCGAAGTTCAAGATCCCATCCTTACATGAATTTCTCTTAAAGAATTCATCCCTGATGAATAATATCATCAAGAACACCTATCATAAATTGAATTGTTAGATGAACGTCATCTGAATTCCCTTGAACATATCAACATATATCAAGAATGAATAAACATGAGCCTATAATAAACATCTCAAAACAATGTGACTTTAACATTAGTGATCTTGTTCTCAAAGAAAATCAACATGTCACTAACATGGAAAAGAGAAAATGTGGAAAGTTGGCTCTATGAACTAGCTTGGACCATATATTATCACTCATAAATATGGGTCTAGGGCTTATGATTTAGCCTCCCTTGATGGTAAACCTAAAAAATGATCCTCTTAATGCCCTACACTTGCATTCATTCTACTATTAAAATATTAACTCATGAGACCTTAGTCAAACTACGATATCCATCCATTAACCCACACATCCTATCACTCTTCGTAATGATTTGGAATTATGTGGTACTTTCATCATCACATCAGTCATGACCTTGAATATGGGCACCACGGATCTGCTCATAGCATATTCCACATGGACAAGTTTCCTACTCACAATTAGGGAACCCCAGTAATCATTACTCTCACCATCCCCCTATCTTATCCTAATTTAACGACATGACAAGGATATATGTGTAGCTTGCACGCTTATTTATCCCCTTCTAAAGTAGTTACCTAGGCTTTCCCTCAACTCAAAAATCAAAATATCTATGGGATGGATATACAATCAAAATATAGACCAATCCCTCAAAGGATGGATATAAAAAATCAAATCATGTCAAATAAAGTTGTAGACCACTCCCTCAAAGGATGGCTACCATAAAATCAAAATACAATAAAATCATAGACCACTCCCTCAAAGGATGGCTACTTAATCAAAACAACACAATCAAGGACTTCCTGTATTGATAAGTCCTCATATCAAAAAGGGACTTCCCACATTGATCAAACCTCATTATCAAAAATAAAAAAATAAACCATCCCAGGAAAGTCTTCCCACATTGATCAAGCTTTCCCATAAAATGCAAGCTTCCACATCGATCAGCTTGTGCAATATAATAAAAGTTGAGGGTAAAAAACATTGGGAACTATCAAGAAGAACATTGTTTCCTCCATGCTTGCTACACACAAACCTTTCCCATGTCAAGAAAAGGATAGATATACAACTATCCCACATCCATTTATGATCCTAGTATGACTAACCATTATGAGTCATATGTTAACACCTAATTACAAGGCCACACGTGCAATATCATACATATAATACAAGTTTACCATCATACACTATATGTGTCCAAGAACAGTAAAGAAAAAAACATCACATAATATCTATATCCATCATTAGTGCATCCTAATTCAAATAAAAAAATCATCATTTGTCGTAATCACCATTTATTCAAAGAATCAAGATCATAAAAACACATTTATTTATCAATCAAACACCAAACATCAATCGAAATCATCAACTACAACATCACATGTAATCCTAAATCTTAAAATCATATACATCAAAATCATATATATACATCTATCACATCATATATATATCACATATACTCAAATATAACATCAAAAGTCACGTTTATACATGCATGTAAGGGCACTCAATCACATAATCACATAAAATTATTTATACATCATTAACAAGGGCTTCAAAAGATCCTCATACATCAAAAGTATGTCATCAAAATCTACAAAACTATCATAGTAAACTGAATGTCATGTCAATATGACACTCCCTCAGCACTACTTACCTTGATCATCATCTGGGCCTCTAGTTGGTCCCTCACTTGGATCTCTAGGTGGCTAACCCATGCTCATGACACTACCTGAAGGAACATATCATCATCGAGTCTAAAAAGCATACAGTATAACTGAGGCTCATTAGGAATCCTCCTACCTCACTATGTCTTCATAATATCGAAGCTCAATCACATAATGCATGGTAGTTCACCACACTCACATCACTAGGTGGCCCCATCTGACCACTAGTGAAAGATGAGTTGCCTATAGCTTATCCCCCCTGAGATTGATGGTCCTGTCACTCCAAATGGACCTTCCGTAAGGCCTCTCTATCTTGCTCTATATCTATCTCTATCATCTTTTGGCCTATGTAAGCTCACCATGTATAATAGTAAGTTACTGGACTCACCCCATCTCTCTCCCCTAGTCACACTATCTCTCTCAGAAACTATCAATTGTCCCTATACTCAGTAAAGAGGCATTTCTATCGGCCTCAAACATCTACTACAATGGCCTCTAATAAAGCCACCATATCATCCTCATCCACCTAATTCCCTCAGTGTCACTACCCTCTGGTGTAGCCTCTACACAAGCCCACACCCGCCTCTCAAATCCATCTAGCTTGCCCCTACCACCATGCAACATAGGCCTCTTATCACTTCGACATCATCATGCCCCACTCACTACTCCCCTGAGTATCCAACCTATCTCCCGTACCCCTCCTCATCTGTCATATCAATTACCTCTTGAACAACTGGAAATGCTACATCTGATTTCATTGTATCATCTCTCCTGTAGGCCACTATTACCTCCAAGTACATCTTAATCAATCCAAATTAATCACCTAACATGACTCAAATTTGATCAAACTCCCATTTGGTCCTCCCTTCCAACCTCCATACCCACCTATTCCATGTTACATTCCCTTCAACTCCCCCTCTACACCTGGCCATACTATAAAACTTGTATAATGCCTCCAAATAATGTCTCCACCCTGTAAGTTCAGACTAGGAGTTGTCTATAATAATCCTCACCTCTAATAGGCCCTGTGGTTGCATGACCATAATTCCACCTCATAAAACCCATTGGATACTCCAAGTCTACCCATCTCATCCATGACACTTCCCTCGACTGAGCCACTGTAATGTTCTCATAAGCCCAACACTCCAATAAAAATGATACATCCACCCCAAATATGCATCTAGTCCCTCCAAGACCACAACTCCCTTGTAAATTTGTGACAAAAAGTAGGGGCCCAAGAAAATCTATCTTGTATAATCAATCATATCAACTACAAACCCTAGTTAACATCCATAATAAATATTCCTCTCAGCTGAATCTGGTAAGGCATGTACAACTAATACTCATCATCATCATCATCATCAACTAGGGCCTGACCCTCCTCATCATCACTATATAAAGTTCCATATGAAAAATACCCAGAAGTATAAACCACATCAGACACCATCATCTCCATATAATATCTACATAGCAAATCACCCCTTCCTACCTCATCAATCACATACACATACTTACCCTATACTAGTAAACGTAAGGATCCTGTGTATATCCTCCAATGTCACTATCATCTCTCCTGTAGGCAAGTCAGAAATGTGCCTGTGACATGGTCCCATCACTCAAACAAAGCCAACAATAAACCCATGTCTCTATGGATGTGTCTGTAATGACACATCCCTCCTAATCCAACCTCCTCCAAGTGAGTCTAATCCTCATTTGACAATCAAGATCAAACATCATCTAGTATCTTCGGGATCTATCCCATGTGTAGTCAATCTCTCTCTAGCCTACATCCATAATGAAACAACACACCATTCAGAAACAATCAATCAAAAACCAAATCACATTTTTTTATCAAAACATTGGAATCGCTAATGAGACTCTACTTGAATCACTCGTGACCCTATCAAAATTTCCAACGACCCATAATCACCTAGTGATTTCATACAATCGCTAGCAGTTTCGAAGTGATTCCAAATTTTTAGAAAAAAATAAAAAAATAACACAAAAATACAAAAATCAAAACATTCCACCTACCTCAGGCATTGAGTGGGCTCTCTGTCGCCTCTACACCTCCAATTGCCTCCATCTCATCTAAAAATACTCAAATAACTCAAAAATTAAGGTTTGTTGTCAGTCTCTTAGGTTCTCAAATCACAATAGTACTAAATGAACCTCCAAAACACCTTTTATATCAAAAATTTTCCCCACCCACCCATCGATCGTCGATGATTAGGCTAATCGTTGATGATTAATTTTTTCAAATCGCCAGCGACAAATTAAGGTAATTGACTAGCTATTACCTCCCATTTATCCAAAACATCATTATTGGCCTCTAAGCCTTTTATAAACCATCATTTTCTCATCCTTGTCAACAATTGCACATGTTTCAAGTATGTGCTTCCTTTTTTTGGGCCCCAAGACCGTCTTAAAATTCTAAAATCAATCAATCTATACAAAATCTTACCTTTATCAAATCCATCTAAAATTTTGTGATCCTTTCAGGAAACTTGTTTCATGTTCCACCTTCGTCAACTCATACGTCTATAGGACTGAGAACCCATTGGTTCCCCTATCACTTGAATTTATGGTTGTGTAATCCCACCTTTGTGGAAACATCCTTTTATATGGAGCCTACGTCTCTCCCAATACACTGTGGATACTATACACTCTTTGGGAACCTTTTTCATGTAGCCACATTCTTCCTATGAGCCATACATCTATAGGTTGAGAACCCATTGGTTCCCCTATCACTTGACTCCTCCTGGTCGCACAAGTCCACCTCTATGGTAAATAGTTTTCATGCCTGGTCTTGGGGAATCTTAAATTGAAACAACACTCTATCACAAAATCACTGTCCCTTCATTCAATAACCTATTCAAATCTAGTGACCATTACACTTCATTGTGACAATGACCCCTAGTTTGGGGGACCACCTATCCAACACAAATATAATCATTTCACTTGTTTTTGTCCAACGGCTGAATCCATCACAAACCACTTAACAAAAGGGGCAAATGTAGACACTCATTTTTCGGTACCTTACATTATTTATCCACAATCCTCACATTCATACTCAAAACATTAAACCCTATCCTATTATCATATAAATCACATGCTCCTCACCCTTAGTAAAATCACACTCTACCCCAGTAAAAAATCCTAATTTCACTCACCCTAAACCATATTTAACCACCTAAAACTCATCCTAGACCCATTTTCAGCCCTAACCATCTAACCTCCCAACACCCTTAACATCTTACTTAACTAATCTTTACTCACACTCATACCCACTTGATTTAACTTTTTTAGAAGTGATTGAAACCACTTCCAAGTGGGTGTTCCCCACTTTTTTCAGGTTGCTATCGATTTTACTAATCGCCGATGATTATATAAACAACGTCAAACATCTTGAATACGATCCTTAGACATTTGCAGTGAAGCTCCAACTCATTGGAAATCTAGACGACATCACTACACTCATCTTGGAATCTTCAACATCCTTGTCATGTCTTTGGAATCTCCACAATCTCTATAAGAATCCTATGACCTTATTTTCAAGCATTCATCAACAAAGGTAACTCCTTGTCTTTCATTTCCATATTCAGCCCTGTCAATATATCACATTAGAGCCCAAATCAAGTCATAAATCACTTGTTTTAGATCCAAGTTTCATCCTATCGAATAATCAATCTTTTTTATTGTAATAATTGAAAATTCATCTAAATCATTAGTGAGCATACACAATCACTAGTGATCCATGTCATTTTATCATTTTAATCATATTTATCACATTTACAATCAATACATCAATTTATTTTCTAGCTAACCTGTCTGTTTTCAAGTTATTTCTCTCTAAAGATGAATGTATTAGGTTAGGCACATCTAATTACAAGCATATATTATTTCCCATTTTTTCATAGCTTATAGTCTAGGAAAAATTTGACATTGCACACAAAATCTGCCTTTGTACCATCTCTTTGACATAAAACGTTGAAGACATCTAAGATCAACTTGAAGTTGTATGCGAAGAACATGACGTTGTTGAAAAATCCTGGTTCAATTACTTCTTGGATTTTGAGATTTCCATAGCCCTCACTTGGGCCACCTATCACGTAGAATATGATCTCTCCATCCCTTTGGATTTTTAATCATACTTTTATTGTCTATTATTTTTCTATCATTATCACTTGATTGTAAAAATGAGTTAACATCCTTCAAGGAAGCCCTTTGGTTCCGAGGATCAAAATTTTTAAAGAATTTTTTCATATCCTTATCTAATATCTATATCATCTAGTAATCTTTCTATGTGCAAGTTTCTCCCATTCACTATAAGTAGGATTCCTGTGGCCGTTTTTCATCCACACATCTTGACATTACATTTTTGGTGCAGGTATCGCTAAATTCTACTATTCTCTAAGCTTTTGGTCTTTTATCATATAATTAATGAACCAAAATTCACCAATAAACATGTTCATCGTAGGTCACGTCATATTTTTTGTGTCATAATTACACCTGTAAAATAAACCCTAGTTACCTGCACAATAATCAAGCGCACATTAGATGAATAAAATATGCATATGTTTGATTTGGACTAGCCTTGGTAGTCACCCCAATGTGATTTTTGTCAAGCGATGCACAAATTTTTAGACTCAATGTAGTTTGTGTGTGTGTGTGTGTGTGTGTGTGTGTGTGTGTGTGTGATTAGAATAGTATCCCTTAAGTTAGGATTCCCAACCACACAAGAAGCTAATGGGATACAACTACTTTGTCCCATTGCAAATGTGTGGTATGGAATTTCAAATAAACCCTCCTATGCCAAAATGTAGTCCTTGGTGTAGTAGACAGAAAATATTAGCTTTACATAGAGGTTCCGAGTCATTAAAGAACTAACCTGTCAAGGTGCCATATCTAGATATAGGGATACCAAATCACTAATATCAAATTAAAAACTAGTGATGAAGGGGCCCACTCCACCTCTTAAGGTTTTATGGGTACAACCTCCATTTCTCTCTCTCTCTCTCTCTCTCTATATATATATATATATATATATGGCAAGAGGATGAACCAGAGAAGATGTCATGGTAAGCGAAAAATATTTATCTCAGTCGAGAGCACCATCACCGTGTATAGATAGGCCCCCAGAGGAATGATTGTATCACCCCAAGGATTCCCTCTATCTAATCTGCTTATCCACATATAGTTGAGATTCGACACGCCTATATTTTCTATCCAGAATGCACTCGCTCGCATCTCATCTATACATTGATATGGGGATGGGCATATGCATATAATAGATACAGATGGATGGTCCCACTCAGGCTCCCACAGAACATCAGGAGAAGTTACATGCTGCTTTGGCTTGAGTGCTATAGTAGTATGTGCCTCTTGAATTTTTTCCCCCTTATTGAGGTTAAAAAACACATGTATATATATTTATGTATATGTATGTCTGTGTGTGTGTGTGTGTGTGTGTGTGTGTGTGTGTGTGTGGTGTGTGTGTGTGTGTGTGTGTGTACAATAAGATAAGAAAGAAGTAACATTCGAAAGATCAAAAAAATAGACAAAGAGGAAAAAGGTGCCCAAAGGGGATAGTAATGCTCGAGCACTCCTTTCCCTAATGGGAAGTCCTCTACAGGGTGCTAAAAATGTCAAATAATGAAATCAGAGCTAAGTAGGATGTTGGCTAGAATGAAAAACTATAAGTTGTCAGTCAGAAACAACAAGAAATAAATATAAAAAAGGACAAAAATGATGTCAAGGAAAAGTAAAGAGGTGTTAGTGAGTAATTATATTGCTTAGGAATCATGCATATAAATGAAGTATTTAGAGGCTATATGTACATATTAGGTGTGTGATTTAATGACTACAATTACATCCATTCTATAACATGAAACACTTGCACCATTACTTTCCATCTTTGTTGGATATTTCAAATGTTGTAGGGACTCTTAAATAATCATAAATCAATATTTACTGTAATATAAATTGATCAATTCATTTATGTCAAGGTGAAACAAACAAATAAAAAATATAAGCCTCTTTCATATCATCAAAGATATTCAAGAACCTTCTCAAGAAAAATAGTTCACAAAAGCTCAATTTGTTAAGAAATTTCCACATATTTTAAAATTGCATGCAATGGAGATCATTCCTCTTCAAGGAGGAGTGACTACTTTAGGAGGATATGAGACTTTAAATGATCCGTGACACTATGGAACTTCCCTGTGTCATAATCTAGATTCTCCAATTGGATTAGCATCATGCCATATATACATGTGCATATCACAAGGTTGTAACTCCTCTACAATGTCACATATATCTTTCAGTATCATTATTGTATCACACAATGTTCAATAATTTTAGATGAAGATGATGGAATGATGATTAGTTATGAAGGGCTTGTTACCAATCATAATAATAGTTCAACTAATGTTTCAAATTCATCCGTTATATATTAATGCAGTCTTCCATGATTTTTAGATAGGTGATAATTAACTCGAGAACAAGGAGTATGTAGACATCCTATTTTTGATCTCTCGAATATTCTACAAGACATTGCATGATATAACTTTCCAATTATTATTCTATCTGCTGTCAATTATCTTTTTTATTTTTTTCACATGTTACATGAGAACATTCATATATTATTTGGCCTCTATAGTTCATAAGAATTTCCCCCCAATAACACATCTAGATCCTCATCTAAAGTTTTTTCCACCATATCTCCCTTAGGTCTTGTATCATCTACCTCTGCATCTTCCTAATTGACCTATTGGGTGTTCTATGGATCAACTCTTGTAAGTGAGATTGGCATTGTCAAACATGTAAATTTGTCTGGTAAAATTAGTGTACTCAATCATCACATTGTGCAGAAGACAAATTCTAATTTTTATGTATAGGTGAAGGAGAGTTCCTATGTAGAGTATACCACCTAGCTCAACTATGAGAAGGGTATAGAGAGTATATCCAATGGTGGCCCTACTTTGGGGTGTCATTCCTTAAGGTTGAAGAGGATGGTTTATGAGACACAATACTTGATTCCATACCCAAATGATCTAAAATGGTTTGAAGATGGCCTACCTTTAGGGTCACCTTGTTGGATTGAACTTGGATCTTCATAAACACATTTTAAATAACCATGACTTTGTTATAAGTATAAAATTTTGCATGTACAAGAAGAGTTAGAACATATAGTAACATTTCTTTCTTTCCAGAAAAATATTTCACATGAAAGTATGTCAAATATGTGTGTATTATATATGTATGGGCTAATCCCCAATGATAATATCTTGCCAAATGAAGGGATCTAACCAAAATGTCTTGAATAAACTATGGATCCAAGTCCATGCAAAATGGGAAAAAATAAAAACTTATCTTTCTTTCAAGACAAAGAAAAAATTTCAACTATGAAAGTTTTCCAAATCCATATGTATGTTATAGGCATGGGCTAGTACCCAAGGATGATATTATGTCAAATGAAGGGCTCCATATGAAATAATTTGAATAAATTATGGATCTAAGTCCATACAAACTAGGCATTTTTATATATTTTTATTTTGGTACCTTTTATTATGCTAGCTAGAGCTCTTATATTTGTTACTTGTGTTATGATAAGACCTTAAACCTTCTACTACGCTAGATATGCATTGAAGGGTATAAGAAAATTGTAGAGAAACATGTAGTGTTTGACATGGGTATTTTTATTCTATTGCAGGATTTTTTATTTTGTTACTCGGCATGCTAAAAAATATTGTAATTTGATAAAAAAAAAAAAAAAAAACTAGAAATTGCTCATATTAGAAAACACATGCACTATCTTATGCTTCTAATGTAATCTCGATGCTCAAATTTTCAAAATTCATAATAGAAAAATATTTTTTTCTAAGAAAACATGTCATTTATAATGGAATAGGCAACCTAGATTGATATAAGTATCTACTATATTTGGTTAATAAATTTTGGAATGAACTAGTGACAAAAAATTATAGACAATATACCATAGTGTCCCACACAAACATGAAAATGCTTTCATTTTTTAGGATGTTATAATAGCCAAGAAATTTATATAACTTAATAAAATAATCCATTCCTCATATTACCTCTATCTAATAATAACAACCAGGACATATAGCTTGGTCCATGCCTTATGAATTGACTTACATCTAGGTTTCCAAGAAAATGGAAACGAAAACGAACATGATATGTGGAGATGTTGACTTTTGTAATAAACCTTGGATATAAAATGACATGGAAATATTAATACAAAATATTACAAAAAACTAAAAAACACATTTAAAATATACATGTTTGAAGTACAATGGAATGAGAGGGGGGGGGTGAATAAGTCCTACAATTATTTTTACTTCATTAACCAAACCACATTAAACAATTAGATTTTCCATACATCATTCATAACCATGTGTGCTTATTAAGATATCCAACATCAATCACAAGAGCATGAAACAAAGTACACAACACAAGAAAATCATATGTAAGTTAGAAACCCTCACGTGAAAGAAAACCCACTAAATTTTTGTTGATATTAAACACAAAAAATATATTTAGTGAATCACCAACTTCACAAGTAGAACCAACCCCTAGTTTAGTAGAGCATCAACCCTATAAGGAGCACCAACCCCTAGTTTAGTGAAGCACCAACTCCACAAGGGGACTACATCCCCCTTACGATGACTAAGCGATAACTCTGCTACCTAATGATGATGATCTCTAAATTTTGTTTCTGCCAAAATGGATTGAGATCTCTAATTCAACTCGCCTTATCTTCTTCTTTCTTGGCTTTGTCTTGGATCTAAACCCTTGCACACATGTTGTAATAATTTCTTCAACCTGAAAATATATGAGAAACCTTTAAATAATGCCTTCATACCTACAAAACACTCTCCTCTATGTCACACTTTTCACCCATGCAAGACTAGCTCACAAGATGAGCTCAAACTTCATTTTTATAGCCTTCTAACCCAAGATATGTCGGTCCTTCATGATATTTTCAACCCATAAAACATTAAAAAACTCAAATAAACTTATTACAATGATCACATATGACCTATATAGGTCAGCCATGCCAAAAACCTTCATTAATGCACCAAAAATCCTCAAAACCTCATCACTAGGATGATGAAATTCCATTCATACCAAAAACATACTTAGTAAAGATCCCTAATTCACCACACATGAGTAATATATCATAAAATAATCATATTTTTTCACACATTTACATGAACCAATCAAATATTTCATTTAATGGGCGCACTAGCTCATATCCTTCACAAAAAAGTTGTTTCCAACACCATGTCTTTACCTTTGGGCCTCAAGACCACTCAAAATGAACTAAACTATGGAATGTGACCACTATATGGAATTTCTAGGACCTATACATCACATATATGCATGATATATATCATTAAACCACCATGTGTTCAAACCACAACAACATTCCTCTTCACCAAAACAAGCTTCCCAAAAACCATTTTTGCAAACTCAGCTAATTAACACCCTTTATGTCACTTTAAAGACCTCCAAATGCCTTAAATAGGAAAAAAATTAATCCCTCTTCACTCTTCAGGTGATAGAAAGCATGAAATAAACCATTTCATGCCTCAAACAACTCAATTTTGCAGCCCGAGAAAAATGTTCTGAAATTTAGCATACCTTCTTTCTCACAAACTAACATGAAAGAAAAATAAAATCAACTCACCATTAGAAAATCCATACACCAATGGAAATAAATATTAATGCTCTTTCCATAACATATTGTAAATCCTTCCAAATCCAATTGGAAGGACTTAAAACAATTCAATCTCTGTAAATCTCTTTTTATGCCTTCTTGGACTCAAGAACTGAGTATGATCCCAACTTGCTCCATCACCTCCAAAATCACTTAAAAGCTTAACCAAATCATGTTACAAACTTAGAAATTCTACCTAAGCACTCAAAAACCTTCACCAAGCTTGAACAACTTATAAACATCATCTTACCTCATGTGGCCATTCAGACCCTGCTAGAACAAACATCCTTAAATATTGACCCTCAAAGAGAAGGTCATAATTTTTTTATACTATATACAATAATAAATTTTGATACAACAATGGAAATATATCTAAAATAAATTCACAACAAATCTTGAATCGGCTTCTAACTCCTCATGTAGCTTCTGAAATTTCACTTTTACTGAAGGCTGCTCCAAATTGCCCTAAAAAACTGTCTTCATGAAAATCAATAAAAAATTCCTGGGATATAATAATTTTTCATTTAGTCTTTACCTCATTTGGGAAACTTCTCCTTAAACTATAACTCTTCATAAAATTTAATATACCTTTTTGGAAATATGCAAGATTCCTCTACAACATCCAATCATCAAATTTCCAAAACAAATCAAAATTGGGCTGGTATACTCACTTTTCTCCAAGCTTCTCCTAGTTAGGGTTTAACTAGGGTTTCAAACCACTCTATCTTCTTAATGATCGTTCATAAAAACATAATGATAAAACCACCTCATTATGTTTTGTAAACCTTCTTAGTTCGATGGATAGACATCCCCAAAGAGTTATTGGTCCCATTCAAAACTTAAAACCCACAACAAACATCTGCAAGTCAATTTTTTCTTTAAAAACACATTGAAACTTACCCGGATTTGCTAAAACTTGTTTATCTTCAAATTCCTTCAACAATTTGAGTTGAAACTTGTCATGAAGCATCACAAAAACCTTATATAACCGTCAATACTCATTGGATAGCCGAAATATCTCTGAAAATGTCTAGCCACAGTGACTTACCCATGCTTACCTACCTATTTCTCACTACTTGCTTCCCAAGGACCCCAAAGATGCATCATACCTTTGAGTTTTGGCCTGAAAATCACCAAACATGCATTGTATACCATCACCATGCTAGCACCATGCACCAACAAGACTTATTTTTTCTAAATCTCACATCTGCATCTCATTATGCACTCTCTAGGGATATAAAGAAGTCTGGAATGACCCGACTTAACCATGTAACCTCATGACCTAATCATGTTGACCTCCAAAAGACCCATAGACACTCAAAACACACCTCATGAATCATGAATGAAAACCTTCAACACATGTAGGAAACCTAAAGTCATGATTGTTCTTAACAAACCAAGCTCTATGACCTCATAAGACTTCACCAAACTTGGCACTACCAATCAACCTTCATGATTGACCATTGAATAACACCACATGGAGATTCATATGACACCATGACACCCTTTTCCATAAATGGAGTTGAAATTAATGACAACACAAACACACAATGACCAATAATCACCCCCTTTGTCATTGATGGCAACCACCTTCAGAAAAATTCATGGAAACCAACATGACCAACACACTTACTTGACTCTTTTCCATGTTTCTGATGCTTATCTCTCCATTTTCCATCTATGAAAAACACTACAATACTACTGCAACATGGAAAATGACAACATAAGACAAGAACAATGACAAAAATGCTCAAAACCAACTTAGTTGACCAAGTAGCTCCCCTTGGGACTGAATTCTCTTCTTTTTGACTACTTCATCATGGTTGACCAAGTTATATAAACTTGTTATGAAGCATCATGAAAACCTTATATAATTGTCAATACTCATTGTCTAGCTCAAATATCTCTGAAACTGTCTAGCCACAATGACTTACCCATGCTTACCTACCTACTTCTCACTGCTTGCTTCCCAAGGACCCCAAATATGCATCATACCTTTGAGTTCTGGCCTGAAAATCACCAAACATGCATTATATACCATCACCATGCTAGTACCATGCACCAACAAGACTTATTTTTTCTAAATCTCACATCTGCATCTCATTATGCACTCTCTAGGGATAGAAAGAAGTCTGGAATGACCCGACTTAACCATGTAACCTCATGACCTAATCATGTTGACCTCCAAAAGACCCATAGACACTCAAAACACACCTCATGAACCATGAATGACAACCTTCAACATATGTGAGGAAACCCTAAAATCATCATTGTTCTTAACAAACCAAGCTCTATGACCTCATAAGACTTCACCAAACTTGGCACTACCAATCAACCTTCATGATTGACCATTGACTAACACCACATGGAGATTCATATGACACCATGACACCCTTTTCCATAAATGGAGTTGAAATTAATGACAACACAAACACACAATGACCAATAATCTCCTCCTTTGTCATTGATGGCAACCACCTTCAAAAAAATTGATGGAAACCAACATGACCAACACACTTACTTGACTCTTTTCCATGTTTCTGATGCTTATCTCTCCATTTTCCATCTATGAAAAACACAACAATACTACTACAACATGGAAAATGACAACATAAGACAAGAACAATGACAAAAATGCTCAAAACCAACTTAGTTGACCAAGTAGCTCCCCTTGGGACTGAATTCTCTTCTTTTTGACTCCTTCATCATGGTTGACCAAGTTATATAAACTTGTTATGAAGCATCATGACAACCTTATATAACTGTCAATACTCATTGTCTAGCTCAAATATCTCTGAAACTCTCCAGCCATAATGACTTACCCATGCTTACCTACTTATTTCTCACTACTTGCTTCCCAAGGACCCCAAATATGCATCATACCTATGAGTTCTGGCCTAAAACTCACCATACATGCCCTATATACCATCACCATGCTAGTACCATGCACCAACAATACTTATTTTGTCCAAATATTACATCTCCATCTCATTATGCATGCTTTGGAGCTAGAAACAAACCTAGAATGACCCAAATCAACCATGTAACCCTCATTACCTGACCATGTTGACCTCATAAATACCCATAGACACCCAAAAGACACCTCATGGACCATGAATAACATCCTTAAGCACATGTGGGAGACCTCAAATCATGACTCTTTCTAGTAAACCAAGCTCCATGACCTAATAAGACTTCACCAAACTTGGCACTACCAATCAACCTTCATGATTGACCATTGACTAACACCACATGGAGACTCATATGACACCATGACACCATTTTCCATAAATGGAGTTGAAATTAATGACAACACAAACACACAATGACCAACAATATCCCCTTTTTTTCATTGATGACAACCACCTTTAGAAACATAGATGGAAACCAACATGACCAACACACTTACTTGAATCTTTTCCATGTTTCGAATGTTTCTCTCCCCCTTTTCCATCTATGAAAAACACTACAATGCTTCTACAACATGGAAAATGACAACACAAGACAAGAACAATGACAACAATGCTCAAAACGAACTAAGTTGATCAAGTAGCTCCCCTTGGGACTAAATTCTCTTCTTTTTGACTCCTTCATCAACATAAGATGATCATATGGACATGTAATGAGCCTACAACCAACTTCCCCTAAACTTGTAATCACCATTTTTCCTTCAATAATTCTTTACATCGCATTCTAGGTCTAGATTATACAAAAGAACTCAAGTTTTTCCTTCATCTTTATCTTGACCAGCTTAAGGACCACTTGTCCCTAAAAAAATAGCTTCAATATATTTTAGACAACCTTTTACAACCTCTAGGAGCTCATACTTAGCATGAAAAAACTACTTATGGCTCCCCATGGGTTTATACTCGCCAATCACTAGTGGAAAACAAAAAGAATAGGACATTTACTTTGATTTCATGCTATGTAGATGACATATCCTCTTCATTGTTGTTCCTGAAGAAAATTAATAGTGTTCCCAACCTTACAAGATTTCAACCATCTTCATTTAAGATTTCATGAGATACAAAGGATCTAAGAACCTTTCTATCATCAATTCTTGACCTTTAACAATGAAAACACTATACCACACTTCCTTCAACACTGTATATCATCTTCTTTTCCTATATGTCTGATGGAATTACTTGAATATAAATGTAAATATCCCAGAATATAAATATATTATCAAGCCAATTCGAGGGGGAAACCTTCTAAGTCTTAGAATAAGACACTAACTCACATTCTTCACACCTATATGGAGGAATTACTTGCCCATATATATAGGTATGATTTTGAAAGGTCATACCCCTTCATTATTATTAGTTTATACCTAATGACTAACTAATTAATGAATATAATTATAAATGTTAGATAAGTCATATGTTAGCCCACACTTAGACATATAAATGGTATATGTTAGGGGCATAACATGTTCCTCCCCTTCAAACAAATGTCATCCTCGATAGTTGGTTAGTAGTGGAAAAACATGTATTCAACCATTGTCTACCCATTGCACTTCCTTATATGTCTGGAATTATTTCTTGATGAGATCAACTATGATCACCTTCCTTTTTAACCTCTTAAACCAAGTTTGGGTAAGTAAATCTATTGCTATGATGATTATATCTGGTGGTACTTTCACATTTGAAGACATATCTTGTGTTTTGATTAAAAAATATTCTTTATCCATTTTATCATGAGAAACACACAACTTTGGCCAAGAAAAATTACTAAGGTGGTGGATTATTTTTGGGGAGGTAGTGGAAATTCTAATGGAATGACCTCCTTAACCACTATATTGAAGGTTTTGACATCCAAAATGTGTATGTTTTATCTCAATCATCTTAAATATGGTGTGATTATATATTTCATTAGTAGGCATTTTCCCTATTAATTTTTCATTACAATGGCTCATAACAAATTGTACATGGTGTTTCTTATCATCTCGAAGTTTTTGATTGTATATTTTGTACTGCTTCCACATATAATGAGTTTTTAAAACCCAACCTAGGACCAAATTTAGTTTCCATTTCTACATTTACTAAACCCTTGTCATAGGATTCCAAGTTAAGCATATTGTATTCAACGGATTCATCCCAAACCATTGTTTTCCATTCTTCATCCATATTTGGTTCAACCTTCTGAATGTGCAGAGTTGTCAAATAGGAGTCATAATTAGCATGCCCCCATTGTGGTGTATTCCATGTCATCAGTTACCACAATACTCGGCTCTTTAAAAATCATAGGATTTTCACCTTGGCTAAGAGATATATGTGGAGGATTGATTGAATTCTTTTAAAAATGACAAATGTGATCGAGTATTCTCTCAAGTTCATCTAATCGTTGATTTGTTTTGGTGAAACCAACTTGTAGGTCCCTCATGGTGGAAGTACCTCCTAGTTCAAAATTAGATTGTATTTTATCTTTATAATGAGTATTCCATGGTGTGTATGATTTTTTTCCCGTCCTCTAGTTTGTGGACCTGCCATAACAAGGAATTGCCCTTACACAATTCAATTTGCCTCATTTGATAGATTTTGACCAACATATTTCTCAATGTAGATGACCTCCCAATTTGAAAATGTAAATAATGGGACAATATGAAAATTTAAAGAGCTTTCCAAAAATGTAACAAACTCTGAAAATTTCCAAAAAATAGGACATGTAGATTTATTTTATTAAAAATAGTATATATGCAATAACTCTCACAAAACAATGAAAAAAATTCTAGAATATTTACTAAAGATGTATAATATATATCTCCACACGTGGTAAAAACATCTCTGAAAAATTCTCAATTGTGCTTGATTTACAGTGAAAAAACCCTTCGTTTCCGAAATCGATGCTTTGATACCATATGTAATGGAATTACTTGAATATAAATGAAAATATGCTAGAATATAAATATATTACTAAGCCACTTTGAGGGGTAAACCTCCTCAGTATTACAATAAAACACTAACTCACACTCTTCACACCTATGAGGAGGAATTACTCACCCATACATATAGGTATGATTGTGAAAGGTCATACCCCTTCATTATTATTATTTTATACCTAATGACTAACTAATTAATAAATATAAGTATAAATGTTATATAATTCATAGGTTAGCCCACACTTTTTTACATATAAATGGTATATGTTATGGGCATAAACAATATGTCAGCTTAAGACCCTTCTACAGATATAACTGTGTCTATAAATCTTTGTCATAGTCACAGGAAATTCCTAAGATCTTCTTGTTTATATCATATTCAGGGCTCAAACATGGGAATTTTTCATATACTAGCCATTGTCTTAACAGTCCCCTATACACTTCTATATCCCGAATCACATTGTATTATGAGAAGATACCAGTACTGACCATTGCAGACCTCTGTTTTCAATCTTTTATCCTCAAAGTATCTCATTTTGAAAGACACAAACCTCCATGTTCAATTTTTCTTTTGTATCCTTGAACAAACATCAAATTTCCCTTCCTTCAACCATATGGAAAATAATTTCTACACATTGCCACCTCAGATTGATTAACACCATTTCATAGTTCATATAACTCTATGTCATAGTTTTATTCATGACTCTTATGTCACAATTTTATTCATGACTCATTGAGGTATGACTTTATTCTCTTTCAAGTACTTGCAACATGAACTCTTGTATTCACAGGACTTGATACACAATTTATAGATTTTGACTTCAACAAATTTTTGTACCTTACACTGTACAAACCCTTTTGCATCTATTTACATGTAGCATGCACTTCCATACCTCTATACCCTAATTTTCAATGATCAAATACTTTCCTATCCTATGGAAATTTATCCACAATCTCTCAAACATGACCATCTTTGTAGCAGTTGAGAACACACTCTTTAAGACCTTGCATTTTGTCAATATACCTTATACTAAGATCACGAGTAAGTTACTTGATCACATTTTATATCACAATTATGTAGCAACTAATGGTTACCTGGGCACATTATCATCTTCAACTTCATATGTCTTCACAGCTATATAGACCCTCTTAACACCTTATTTGAGGCTTAAATGGACTTTGTGGATACAGTGAATTTTTTGCAAGAAACCTAAGGGTTGGGGTTGACCAAATTAGATACTTTCATTAGACTACTGCACAGTCTCCCCTAGCTGAGTAACACCACTACACTCTTCCATGACCTTACTTAACTCTGTATAAATCAGACTCTTTGAGACATTTTCACAAATCACTCAGACTTTGAAGTACTAAATACACCATTTCAGACCTTGGCAACTTTGTACACATAATTAGTAACACATATTTGTATGATTTGATCACTTTGAGCTTCTTCAATGTAAACTTGAGCTGAAACTCCTTATTTTCCACCATGAGGGCTATAAATATCTTTTTGAGCATGCATAATGTACATGAAGACTAAAAATTCCACATCACTAACTTGGACACCTTGAAACAAAACTAGTTAAAAAACTTACACTTTTGACACACATGACCATGTGGATTGACACATGATATTGAAAAAAACACCTTTAATTTTCATGACACAAACTGAGAAACACTTTTGGTGATGTTCAAGTTACAAAGCATACCTTTGTTACCTCTTGTTCTTGCTTCAAGAACTCAAACCACCAATATTGGCCCTTGTATACTTCCAAGGATTTTAGATGAAGAAGCAAAGAAACCAAAACCCTTGAAACAAACTTATAAATTCATTTTATTCTTGAATGAGAACCAATACATACCTTGAAGTCACATGCATATTTCATTCTTTGATACACCTAACATCTCTATAGCATCCACCTTTAATTCATTGAGAACACACTTTCTAGTGCACGAGTACATACAAACATCTCATTTCAAACCTATAATCATCATCATAATGCATGAGAAATTTATCGTAGAATTTTGAAACATTCCATATTGGCTACGAATCTCACTAGAAAAACACAGACTTGATGACATTCAATTCAATGATTTAAGAGAAGTGATACAACATTTTTTAGTTCATGATAACTGGTAATATCTTTGAAACATGCCA
Source organism: Taxus chinensis (assembly GCA_019776745.2). Classification (NCBI taxonomy): domain Eukaryota; kingdom Viridiplantae; phylum Streptophyta; class Pinopsida; order Cupressales; family Taxaceae; genus Taxus; species Taxus chinensis. The sequence goes on from CM034150.1 coordinate 884,144,095, forward strand.
ACATGGATCACATACCACACACAATCTTGTATATGTATTCAAGTACCTATAGTTACTTTTTCAACAAATTTCTTGAGATAAGCTCAAGACACGGTCATTGTAAGGACATAAGACACTTTCCATTTGGTCTACAGGCTCACTTTTAGTAGAACTAGGACTGGGCAGTGACCACAGACTTCTTGAACCCTGATATCTCTTGAGGAGCATCATGAAAACCTTAACTAACTCTTTCAAAAATCTTGACGAGACTTGATGTCATAATTTTGACTTTAAGTACTTACAAAGACTCCATGAATATTTCAAGAAATAACTTCACCATGCTTCCACACAGTATCTTAGATGAGTATTCGCACCACATCCTTAACATTCATGATTCAAGCTTATAGAACCAACTCAAACACAATTTTCATGGCTCAGATACCTTTTGACAGATCGATATGACTCATACATGGAGTGAGATACATGATATAAACTCTTCATACACTTTGAGACACAAGGGCACATACCCTAATACACCAAAATCAAAATTTAGACATCACATTATGGCAGTATAGGCATTTCTCTATTCAAAGACACAAATTTTCTTTTGACAACTTGCAAACTTGTCCTTTGAAGGGAAACTAAATTACATTCTTTTTCCTCTACTCTTTGACACATAGGAATAAAAAAGACTTACTCTCATACCCACAATACTTCATGACAATATCACCTTCTTTCAAGATTTGAATTAGACTTTGATGATAGTGAACAAATTGACACACACTTAATAGGACCTTATACTCTTTTGACTGAGACTCATAACCATGAAAATAGGCACCTACGAGAACTACACTCACAAAGTTAGAGACCTACTAAATACAAGGACTCAAAGACACATGAAAATATTACTTGACATACCTTACAAATTTTGTGGTATCCCACAGACCTAGCTACTTTAACTTCTCATGTATTGGAGCTTTAATGGATGATAAGCACATATGATCTTCTTCAACAAGTGCAAACATGCTTCCTTGACCTGGTTTAGTCTTGATGACCTTGTTTTCCATCTTGATAACACTAGTATCCTCATTGACAAACTTCATATATTGCATGGTAGACTGAGAATTAGTTTTCTTGACCTCCTCGACTTAAACAACCTCATTCTTGTTTTTTGAATCTAACATGACAACATTAGACTCATTCATGGAGCTAATTTTTCTATTGAAAACTCTTCCATTTGATGTTTGAGACATGCTAACAACTCTTAATGTTCTAACTTGAAGATAAAATCTAGCAATGTGTCCTTGTTTATAACACCTATGACATACAACACCATTCTTATTTCTACTTGGCTCAAATGCACTGAAGTTCCAACCACAATCCTTCGTCCTTTGACCATACTCATCAACATGGAAAACATTCACCATTGAAGAGAGATTCACCATTCATAGGAGATCTCTTGCAATTACTAGCTCTATGACCAAAATCATGACCAAACAAAAAATATATTCCATTGAAAAGAGTACCATAACTCATAACATTAGGTTGTCTAATTGAGTTAGACCTTCTCAAATCAACCTTATCGGTCACTTTCACATCTATTTTAGAACTTGGACCAGCTTCATCATCACTCTTAACATGTTTTCCTTCAAACACTAGGCCTTTTTTTTTCACTAGCCACCCTTTGGCCTTCTAAAAAACCCATCAAGAGCTTTAGAGTTATTCTCAAGTCTCTCGTATATCTTCAACCTATTGGATGCACTCTCCAAATTTGATTCAAGGGATTTCAATTTGGCTTCATACTTGGAACAAGCTTCCTCTTTCTCCTTTAGGGATTTGGACATGTTCTCCACTTGAGATTTCAAACCCTTGAGAGATTGATCATGATATTTCTCGATCTAACTCATTTGATCTTGCAATACAAATACCAAAGACTTAACAATCTCATATTGTTTCCTCCAAAGATGAGCTGAATTACCCATTTTTTCTTCTAGGATCTCCTTTAAGTTGTTAAACTTGCTTCATAAGGAATTGCTCTGATACCAATTGTTGGAAGCACAATAGATTGAGAGGGGGGGTGAATTAGTCCTACAATGATTTTTACTTTATTTACGAAACCATACATTCATCAATTAGATTGTCCCATACATCATTCATAATCATCTGTGTGTATTAAGATATGCAACATTATTCACAAGAGCATGAAATAAAGTACACAACATAAGAAAAACATATGTAAGTGGGAAACCCTCATGGGGAAGAAAACCCACTGAACCTTTGTTGATATTACACACAACAAATAAATTTATTGAAGCACCAACTTCATAAGGAGCACCAACCCTACAAGGAGAGCCAACCCCTAGTTTAGTGAAGAACAAACTCCATAAGGAGGCTACAACCCCCTAGGATGACTAAGCAACAACTCAGCCACCTGATGATGATTATTTTTGAATTTTTTTTTCTACCATAATTGATTGAGATCTCTAATTCAGCTCACAAACCCTTGCTCAAACCCTCATTGCTTCAACTCAATTTATCTTTTTCTTTCTTGGAATGTCTTGGCTCTAAAACCCTTACACACATGCTGTAAAATTTTCTTCAACCTGAAAAAATATGATCAACCTTCAAATAATTCCTTCATACCCAAAAAACACTCTCCTCTAGGTCGCACTTTTCACCCATACAAGACTAGCTCACAAAATGAGCTCAAACTTCATTTTTATAGCCTTATTTTCCTTCTAACCCATGAGATTTCAGTCATTCATGATATTTTCAACCCTTAAAAAATTTAAAATTCAAATAAACTTATTACAATGATCACATATGACCCATATAGGTTGGCCATGCCAAAAACCTTCATTAATGCACCAAAAATCCTCAAAACCTCATCACTAGGATGAGAACAATCCACTCATACCAAAACCATACTTAGTAAAGCTCCCTAATTCACCACAAATGAGTAATATATCATAAAATAATCATAAACAATTACACATTTACATGAACCAATCAAATATTTCATTTAATGGGCACACTATCTCATATCCTTCACAAAAAGTTGTTTCCAGTGCCTTACCTTTACCTTTGGGCTTTAAGACCCCTCAAGATGAACTCAAATATGGAATGTGACAACTATATGGAATTACCATGACATTTACATCACATATATTCATTCTAGAGCTCATGAAACCACTATTTATTCAAACCATAACATCTTTCCTCTTCACCAAAACAAGTTTCCCAAAAACCAATTAGCAAACTCAGCCGATTAACACCCTTACTGTCACTTTAAATACCTAAAAAATGAATTCAATAGGAATAAAATTAATCCCTATTAAATCTCTAGATGATATAAAGCATCAAATCAACCATTTCATGCCTCAACCAACTCAATTTTGCAGTCTGAGAAAACTTGTCATGAAATCCAACATACCTTATTTCTCACAAACTGACCTGAAATATCCATAAAATCAAGTCACCATAAGAAAATACATACAAAAATGTAAATACCTATAAATTATATTTCCATAACATATTGGAAATCCTTCCAACTCCAAGTGGAAGGCCTTTAAACAAGCCAATCTCTACAAACCACTTTTTATGCCTTCTTGGACTCAAGAACTGAGTATGAGCGCAACTTGCTCCATCACCTCAAAAATAAATTCCAAGCTTACCCAAAACATGGAAAAAAATTTATACATGATTCCTAATCATTCAAAAACCTTCACCAATCTTGAAAAACTCAAAAACATTATCTTACCTCATGTAGCCATTTGCACCATGCTAGAACAAGCATCCTTCAATCTTGACCCTAAAAAGATCAGGTCATAAATTTTCCATAATAGATCCAATCATAAATTTATATACAATAATGGAAATATATCTGAAATATATTCATGACACAACTTGAATCAGCTACTAACTCCTTCTACAGCTCAAGTAATTCCACTTTTACTGAAGGCTGCTCCAAACTATCCCAAAAACCAGTCTTCATAGATAGGGCACACTTTGAAAATTTTCACCTCAACCATGACTTGAAACTATCATTGTAAATCAAGAAAAAATATTGGGATATCATAAATGAAAATTTAGTCTTTATCCCATTTGGGAAACTTCTCCTTAAACTGAAATGTTATAGTAGGTATTTACCTTAGCTCATGTTCACCTAGGTACTTTATTTACCTCTATTGTATTTATCCTCACCCACTTATGTGTGTGGATATTTATTTTATCTTATTTAGATATTAGGAGATATTATCTAGTTGTTAGGTATAGTTCTTTCCTTGATCTATGGTATTGACTAGATCCTTGATGTCTAGTTCTCTCCTAAATCTATGGTCCTTGACTAATTCTTTGATGACTAGTTATTTCCTTGATTTATGGCTTGATCTATGACCTTAATTGGTTCTTAGATTTTTATTCCTTTCCTATGTAAGCAAGGCCCATTCTCAATGCATTGCATTGAGTTCCATAATAATATATGATATTGTTTCTCATTTGTTTGCAAATGTTTATGTAAAGTTATTCTGGCAAATTGCTTTCATCTTATAGATCGTGGTGTTTGATTAATATCTAAGTTCTTGGCTAGGTACAATTTGGTTATCATTCCTTTCATGGAACTCTTCAAAAACAAGACATTTCAGGTGGGGCCCACATATGACCACATGCTCTAATATTCTTTTCTAGAAATGTGGAAGATTCCTATACAAAATAAAATAATCAAATTGTCAAAACCAATCAAAACTAGGCTGATATACTCACTTTTCTCCAAGATGCTCCTAGCGAGGGTTTAGCTAGGGTTTCAAACCACTTTATCTTCTTAACGATCATTCATAAAAATGTGACGATTAAACCACCTCATTATTTTTTACTAAATATTACTAGTTCCATGTAAAAACATTGCCTATGAGTTATAGGTCCCATGTAAAACATACAAACCCACAATGAACATATGAAAATCTACTTTTGCTTCAAAAAAACACACTAAAACTTACCTGGTTTTGCTAAAACTTTCATATCTTCAAACTCCTTCAAAAATTTGATCTAAAACTTATCATGAAGCATCATTAAAACCTTATCTAACTATCCATACTCACCATCCATCCCAAATATCTCCGAAACTCTCCAGCCACAACAACTTACCCATGCTTACCTGCCTATTTCTCACTACTTGCTTCCCAAGGACCTCAAATATGCATCATACCTTTGAGTTATAACCCGAAACTCACCATACATACCCTGTATACCATCAAAATTTTGCTACCCATGCACCAATAAGAATTATTTGGTCCAAATCACACATCTCCATCTCATTTTACATGTTCTAGGGCTATAAACAAGCCTGAAATGACCTGACTCAACCATGTAACCTCATGACCTGACAATGTTGACCTCATAAATACCCATAGAAACCTGAAAGACACCCTCATGGGACCATGAATGACAACCTTCAACACATGTGGGAGACCTAAAAGCATGACTCTGCCTAGGAAACCAAGCACTAAGACCTCATTAGACTTCACCAAACTTGACATTACCAATCAAACTTCATGCTTGACCATTGCATAACACCACATGAAGACTCACATGACATCATGATGCCATTTTCAATCAATGGAGTTGACATAAATGACAACACAAACACATAATGAAAACAATACATAGTACTCATTTTTAGGCAATAAAACACTTAAATATAAGCAATATTGGAGCTTTCTCACATGAGAGTTTAATACATTCACATGCGTAAGTATTTTATTTTATTACTATTAAAGTATGTGAAACCTAAAAATCAACAATGGAACCTCGCTGGTGTCCGTAGGATTCCCCACAGAATGTGAAGGGGGTGATTCAGGAAAAGGAACAGAGCAAGCATGTGAAACCATGGCGGCGGCTTGCTTTCGAGTGATAACAACCATGGACAGGAGTTCACAGTAGGGTTTCAATCTGTCAGGAACAGAAACAGACTCAGACTAGTGAAATTGGTAGGTTGCTGGTTTGTCAGGAACTGGAAAAGACAGTAACCGATATCGATCTGATAACCGATGTCAGTTAGACTATAGCCGACGTCGGTTAGTTAACCGATGTCGGTGTAATAAGACTGGTAATATAAGAAGCTGCTGATTTAATTGTTAACAACGCTTAGTATATTTATCACGGTCGGGACGGATGGGTAGGTAATGGCCTTGGGTCGGGCCAAATAGGTTGGTGGCGGCCTTGGGTCGGCCCAAATGGTTAGGGTGAGGCCTTGGGTCAGGCCAAATGGTTAGGGTGAGGCCTTGGGTTGGGCCAGATGGTTAGGGTGAGGCCTTGGGTCGGGCCAGATGGTTAGGGTGAGGCCTTGGGTCGAGCCAAGTTGTTGGGTTGCGGCCGTGGGTCGGGCTAAATGGTTAGAATGTTTGCAGCAAAGGTTGATATAAGCGATGTGGGTGAAAAAGGGTAAATAGTAAATAGGGGCAGAAATTGGGGGAAATTTGGAATAAAACCGATGTCGATTGTATATGACCGATATCGGTTAGGGTACCGATACCGGTTCCTTAGAGCACAATAAAACCGATATTGGTTATGGGTGAAAAACCTATAAAAAGAAAAATACGGCCTGTCATTGTCACTTTTGCAATTTGGAAACCAATTTGAGTTGTTTGACGTGGAGAGTTAAGATTGGAGCATTAGTTGCGTGAGGTGGCGCTATTTGACTGGAGGAGGTAGTTGTTAGTGGGCCCGAGTGAGGAGGAGGCAACAGTTGATTGGTGGAGGACCCAGAAGAGGACATTTGGAGCCATGGCACAACCAGGAGGAGTAGGAGGGGCTGGACCAGCTGGACCACCACCACCCATCCCTCCATGACTATGTGTCGTCGTACGGGTAGGTTCGAAACCCCTCATTGTGTGTATTTTATTGCATTATGCTATATTTGGGGTTTGGGTAGGAATGTACATTTTTTAGGAAATAATTAGAAAATGGAAATGATTTGAAAAAGAGAGAGGGTAGATAGGTGAAATAAGCCAAGGCGGCTGGGTGGGTAGGTTTTTAGGGTATTTGGGTGGGTAAATTGGTAGAAAAATGAAAAAAATGTAGGTGGGGGGGGGCCGCGCAGGGTTCGGCTCCGGGAAGTTACAGCGACCGATGTCGGTCGCTAAGCGACTGGCATCGGTTGCAAAATTTTAGGGGCAGGGTGTTTGGTGTTGGACCGGCGTCGGTCGGTCGTGGACCAGCGTCGGTGGGAAGGGGACCGCGGTCAGTTATGGGTGACCGATACCGGTCCTTAATGATTTTTAGCTATTTTTGTTGGTTTAGGTTATGTTGTTGTTTTTGAGTTTTTGGTGGTGATTTGGGTATGGTTTGGGTTGGGGTGGGGGTGTTGTGGTATTGTTTGGGTGTTTCAGTATAGGTGTGGTCCTGACTTAGGTTTATGTCAATTTGTTGGTGTGGGTTGTGATTTTGTTTTTGAGTTTTTGGATGTGGTTTGGGTATTTGGGCATGGTGTAGGGTGTTTGAGTATGGTTTGGGTTGTGTTGTTGTTTTAAGTTTTTAGATGTGGTTAAGGTATTTGGGCATGGTTTGGGTCGTTTGAGTATAGTGTGGGTTGTTTTTTTGGGTGTGAATAGGGAGGGGGAATAGCGTAGAAGTTTTTAGGGGAAGATAGATGGGCGTAGACGTGTGGTATGGAGTCGAGTTGTGGTCAGGGGGATAAAAAAAAAGGGGTATAGAGGGTATAAGTAGATGTTGTGATAAAGAGTAGGGCTAATACTGTGGGTTGGTTTTGTAGGCACGTCAGTAGCTGACGATGCGAGATAAGATGCCCCCGCTGTTGGTACGGATGCAGCCACACGTATCCGCAGCACACTGGGGTATCATGTGCGAGGTGGCACTTGGCGGAGTCCAGTGGTATAGAGCGATTGATAGGGATCATAGTTTGATGGTCACCCTCATCGAGAGATGGGATCCGGCGACTAATGTGTTCCATCTCCTGACTGGGGAGATGACTATCACATTGAAGGATGTGTATCGTATCCTTCAACTGCCGATTGAGGGAGAGGCAGTCTTTAAGGTGGACGCAGAGACTGCCATGGACAACATCCTACAGGTTTTCGGGGATGCAGCCGCGCTATTGACGTATCACAGCACGAGCATCGGGTATGGGGATATGTACCGTGCGCATCGCCATGAGACACGACTTGCCATGTTGATGATGATCGGGATCACCTGCTTTGCCCTCCCGGACTCAGAGGGAGGCCACTTTCCACGGGCGCTGATGGGGGTTCTACACGAGATGGTGGAGGAGCACACCTGTTATGCTTGGGCAACAGTATACCTAGTACAGTTGTATCGAGAGCTGTGGGGCTATCACCGGATGAGGCGATTCGGGATTTGTTCGACGTTTTTGCTGCATTGTTGGGCATATGAGCACATCATATGCCTTAGACCAGTAGGGCTGCCCCAGCAGCTAGGGCCACCCCAGCAGCTAGGGCCACAAGTCATATATAGATACGGCTTTCAGAGGTGGTTGGGGGTCGTGGGCCAGCCACGAGCAGTGCTTGCAGGGCGGGACGTCGCTTATTATAGGCATTTATTAGAGGGCCTGACAGCGGCAGATATCATATGGAGACCTTACAGAGGTCATCACCCGCGCAGAGGAGCCCGATTACAGTTGCGCTTGATCTAGTACACTTTCTGGATAGTAGGACGAAGGCCGGGAGAGTATGAGAGGATACCCCTAGAGAGGGTACGCAGGCAGATGGGGCTGCGACAGGACGAGCCACCTCCCTTCCCTCAGTACCGGAGGGATGATGTAGAGGCCCCACTACCTACACCACAGCCCTTGGACCCAGATTGGGTTGCTGAGAGGCCAATAGATGACACTGTAGATGATGTTAGTTATACGGGAGCATTTATGGTTTGGTGGGCTGGTCAGAGAGCAGCAAGGATAGCACAACCTGCACAGCCAGAACTTGGCAGCGGTGACAGCAGAGCGAGATCAGCTCAGGGGCCAGGTACAGTTATTACAGGGGCAGCTTGCTGCTGCACAGGCACAGATAAGTGTTTTACAGGGGCAGCTAGCCTAGGCTCAGGTACAGGCACAGGCACCACCACCAGCAGCGGCACAGCCATAGCCCCAGGCACAGGTATAGGCACAGGCACCACCACTAGCAGCGGCACAGCCACAGCCCCAGGCACAGGTACAGGTACCACCACGGCCACAGGCACCACCAGCGGCACTAGCACAGGCATAGGGGGCATTGGTAGTAGGTGTCAAGGGACCAGCCCCAACACCTACGGTGGCTCGAGAGCATTACATGGAGGCTAGAGCGGAGGCCCGATACTATCAGGATATTCTTGATGGTACCAGGGCTGATTATCAGCCCTATGTGGCACATAGAGCAGAGACCTCTCGGAGCCAGAGGTCTCAGGGAGGTGCAGCCACAGCTGGTGGGTCCGTCACAGGCAGGAGGCGAGAGGTAGGACAGGGACCAGCAGGCAGACAGGCAGAGGGAGGTGGAGAGAGATGAGGGGTCCCTGCACATTTTGTATATTGGACATGGGCATCGGTCTGTGAACCGGTTGTGTTGATAGAGGCCTGCATGCCTGTTTATTCATTTATTCATTCATTTATTGTATACCGTCCTGCGAGCCGAGTACAGGTTGTACAGTTGATACCGGCCTGCGAGCCGAGTATGTTTTTGATATGAGAGACCGGCCTGCGAGCCGAGTTGAGATTATTGATAGTTATTGTGGCTTGCGTGTCGGCTTTGTTGTATTATGAGATCACAGAGGCCCCGATGCAGGGCACATTGTATATTTGAAACTTTGTATATATATAGATATGATGATTTGACCCACATGCTGTGCGTAAAATGCATTAAATGTTTTGTCGATGGTTGTGATATGTGATGTATGATGAGTTTGATTGACATGGTGTTATATATTAATGATGTTGATGTCTTTTGTTGATGGGATATATATAGATATAAATGATGAGTTTAATTGACATGTTATATTATGAAATGTTGTATGTTTGGTCGCTGGTTGTGTGTGAATATTAAATGGTTGTATCTGATGAGTGGATCCAAATGGTGTATAGATTGATAGTTTTTTGATATCCTTAGTTGATGGCTTGTTTTTTTTTGGTAATATAGATAGATGATATTGATGAAATTGTAATGAGATGTGGATTTAATGAAAAATATGGATAATGGTGTTGTTCATTGCAGGAAAAAAGGGACGAGCGCCACAAAAATTTGCAAAAAAATGAAGAGACGACTTAGGTTTTAAGCAACAAGGGGTAACTTGACCGATATCGGTTATATAACCGATGTCGGTAGATATATGACCGGTATCGGTTATGTAACCCATATCGGTTATGCAAGAATTGTTTTCCTAAAAATAGAACTGCTGGGTTGGTAACTTAAGTTCTTATTTTTAGCATTCTTATTTTTAGAGTCATGAAACACGTTAAATATGCGAATGCGACGCTGTTTGACAACTACTACAGGTAATTGTATGAAAGAATTTGAGTGATAAGGAGGAAAGAGACAGGTGAAGTGAGCGTGGGCTGAGATTTAGAAGGCAGAAAGACAAGTTATATTTGAAGAGGGTGGTGAACATGGCTGAACAAGGAGAAGCATCCAGCAGGCAGGGACGAGGGGGAAGACATGTTCTGCCCCAAGCTGTTGCATCCGGAGAGGTAAATTGTTTGGGTGTAATTTGATTCTTGCATGTGTTTGTTAAATAGCATGAAGAAGTTGTAAGTGGGTAAAGATTAGAAAAAAAAGGTGATAGGCAAGGGTTGGGGATGGTATGAGTGCTACGGGGTAGGAAAAAAGGGTGGGCCTGTATGTTTTAAGGTAGAAATAGGAGTAAACGGGCTTCATAAATATCGAAGGTGTATGTTTGAAGCAGGGTAGGTATATTTTGACAGTGACCGGTATCATTTATAAGTAACCGGTATCGGTTAGCAAACCGGTATCGGTTATGCATAACCGCTATCGGTTACTGTAAGGGTTTCCAGATTTTGAGGAAAAACCCGTAGAGATTTGTTCTTTTGAATAATCATGTGTCGTTTTGATGTATGCAGGTAGAAGCAAGGTTAAGGATGAATGATACTGTGCCAGCGTTGTTGTCACGAATCCGAGCGGATGTAACACCAGCTGAATGGGAATTGATAAATCGGTTGGGGTTAAGTGGAATCCGCTATTATTCAAGAATCGCGCGTAACCATGCTGTGTTGCAGGCGTTGATTGAGAGATGGAATCCAGAAAAGAATACCTTCTATCTACCAACAGGGAGATGACAGGTGACTTTGGAAGATGTGTTCCATATTTTGAGACTCCCAATGATAGGAAAAATAGTGTATCAGGTGTTGCCCAGCGCGGGGCGGGCAGCGATAACAGCAGTATTTGGGTCAGCTGCACGAGATTTGACACAGCGAGGTTTATCATTTACGTATGGTACAATGTATGCAACACACCCTGAGGAGGAAACAAGGTTGGCCGTGCTATTAATGATAGCGGTGGGGTATTATGCATTGCGAGGGCAGAAGGTGGAAGATTTCCCAAAGCATTGATGAGTGTTATTTGGGAAATGATAGAAATGAGCGTGACATTCACATGGGCACCCACATATCTGGCAGAGTTATATAGGGGTTTATGGGCATGCAAGCAAAAACACAGGATGACACTGGATTGTTCGTACTTATTACATTGTTGGGCCTATGAGCATATTGTTTGTGTATGTCCAATAGGCCGACCCATTGAGTCAGGAGAGACAGGAGTGCAAAGGTTGGGATTCAGACGATGGGTCCAGACAGAACAAGAAGCGAGATCCCAGGCCGTGATAGATGACATCGAGTATTATAGATAGGTATGGGAAATGGTGACTGTTGCGGATATTTGTTGGAGGCCGTACGGGAACTATATGGTGACAGATCACATAGCTGAGGAGTTGAGGGGTGTAGAGTGATTGAGGTGGATCGCAGGGCATAGGCCGGGCGAGTACGAGAGGATTCCTCTAGATCGCGTGTGGCGACAATTTGGGTGTGTTCAGGATATTCCTATGACATATAGACCATACATGAGGATCAACGCCGAGGTAGCATTCTCACCTCCCCGGCCGACACCTCCAGAAGGGCCAGAAGAGATAGCAGCCGATCGTAGGGTTATGGATGCGGGAACGGTGGAGGCCTATAAAGTATGGTGGGTAGCAGAGCTGCGAGGTGCACGTGAGTGCCCTGACATAGCTGTGATTACAGCGGAGAGGGATCGTCTGCAGGATTTGTCTCGCCAGCTTCAAACACAGGTGAATGAGACAATGGGAATGTTAGAGGCTTCACAGCTACGAGTGGAGAGACTAGAGGCAAGATTCCTCCATGCGAGAGGACGTATTCATATGTTACAGGAGATGTTGGCAGATCAATGGGAGGAACCAATGGCAGTGGCACCTTTGAGGATGGAGAGGCCAGCTGAGAGGGCATCGATGATCATGATCACCACCTGATTCGGGAGGAGGTGCAAGAGTCTAAGTGGATTTTATAGGAATATTAGAATAAGAGAGGATGCCGACCTGCTAGTCAATGATAGAGAAGATGGTATTTGGTTAACATCTAAAATAAAACTAAAGATGTATGTTCTTTTTGAGTGATGATAATATAAGAATGGTTGTGTTTGGATGTTATTTTTGTTTGTTTTGAAAAAGGATAAAGAGGAACGTTGGCAAATAGAAATACACAAAAAATATTATATTTACAACACATGATAGGGTATGGTAGGGGATGGTCGAGCTAACCTTGGGAGACCCATGTCTCCTAAGTGCTGCCTACATAGCCCATTGCACAAAGCAAGGAAGGGGCCTCAGACCGATGTAGTTCTCCCTTAGAGCAGGGAGAGAGGTGAATTCAGGCAATTTGGTTGTGGTTAGGCAATTTTGTTGGTTAGTAAACAATTTGATGTTGGTAGGGTAATGTTGTTGTGTGTACTGGTGATGGGTGAAGTGAAAGTTAGCCATACCCAAGTAGTAGGTAATGGTGTCCTGATTAAGGTCAACACACCACTCCTAGAGCCGAGGCAAAAGAGGCAAGAGTGTCCGTGATGAGAAGAAGATAAACAAACCACATATTAATGTAGGATGAGCTTGAATCCCTAAGGGACCTTGCATAGGTGAGAAAGTCGATAGGTGAAAAGAGTGGTTTATAATCACAATATACGGAATACGTCACGTCCCGTAGTTTGGTGCTTTGAAAAATGGCTTTGAGAGTGTGAGATGAGGTGGTTGATGTGGGCGAGGGTTTTTTTGCAGAGGAACTTATTATAAGATTTTTTTTTGATGATTCTGACAAAAGAAAACAAAACTAAAATAGAAAGTCCATGAATCAAAAGTGCTGTAAAGTACTTGCTTTATTTTTATTTTTCTTGGATATAGCTGATCGATGCGGGAAGTCTAATGGGATACGTAGTTTGTTTTCGTGAGGGTCTTCCCGAAGCTGATCAATAGCGAGAAGAAGCTCTAATAAAGGCTAACTGTGTATAGTTGTCCTTCAAGGGAGCAAGCAGTCTATTTATAGTAGCAGATCAGTGTTGATGTATGTGTCCTTGGGGGAGCAGTCTATATATAATAAGAGCAATAGTTTGCAATATAGCTGTCCTTCAAGGGAGCAGTCTATTGTAAGTTAGAGGTCTAGAGGTTTTTGGGCAGGAAGCATCTAGTTTTTTGTAAGAAGTTGACTTAAGAAAATACCATATAAGGGGTAATAAGAATGTGTCATTTTGATATTTGAATCATGAGACTAGACTAAAAAGGGGAAGACATCTTTTAAGGGGAGGTTGATAGGTGAGAATCAACCATATGAGCTTGATGGAATTTTGAGATAGATGTAAGAAACAAAGTGTATGCGGTGGTACATAGCTCAAGGGAGAGCGTAGGTAGATAAGCCGGGGGGCAGTGATATAACACTCATTTAACCGTAGAAAATGGTCGAGATGCAAGGCATTAAGGGGGCTCAGGTAGGTTACCATTAAGCGAAGCAAACGATAAGTGCTGATCCATAAGTGTGGAGTGATAATGTAAGGCCCAATCCAATTAGGAGCAAATTTCCACATTACTCTTTCTAGTTTGGTACATGTGATTCTCTTTAAGACAAATCGCCAACCTTCTTAAAAAGTAACACTCATGAAGACGTTTATCATAAGCACGCTTGATGATGCGGTTTTTGGTTAGATTTGAAGGTGGGGATCAAGAGGTAAGACGACGCTCATAAGAAAAGAAGCCTACTAATTGGGCTAACGCTCTTGGTGGGAAATCATCGTTGGTGAGAATATCTGAAGAGAAGAGATATTATGAAGGGAGGGGTATTTGTATTAGAGAGGCAAGACAGCCTCAGTACCATATAAAAGAAAATGGTTGTGTGGCATAGGTGGAGTTACGAAGGCTTAGGTACGATAAGCGCCCAAAGGGCAAAGGGAATTGTGATCATCCCAAGTGCTTTCCGGATCATTGACAACTTTCATGAGGTTTTGGTTAGGGTTTTATTAGAAGATTCAGCACTGACCATGGGCCGCAGATTAGTAGGTGATGAGAAAACTAGGTTTGGTACCCAAGTTGTCACAAAGGTCTTGCAAAAACTTATTTAAAAGATTTAACATATCTGTTATTAGGTGAGGAGGAATACCAAAAACGACAAAAATAATGTGGAGGTAACGATTCGACAATTTTTTATTTTTGGATTGAAATGAGTGAATGGCCTCCACCCATTTTGGTAATATTCGGTTGTTGTGAATATCCAACGGTGACGTTGTGAAGAGGTCAGGGAATTCACCAATAGGATATAAACCCCATTGTGAGGAAAGGCCAAAGATCTCGTGTGACCTGATAGCGGAATTGGCTAGGAGTATGTTGAAGGTTGGCATGTTGTTGATACATAACACACCGCATTAACATATTCATAGCAGCATTTTAAGGTAGGCCAATAATAACCTCATAGGGAAGGATTGTTTTAGCCACTGCAAAGGCCCACTAAAATGTCCACACAATCCCCATCGTGGACTTGTTGGAGGTATAGGTGACCTCCGCGGCCGGTGTTTAGACATCGAAGGAGGATGCCATCAAAGCCACATTTATAGAGGAAGTCCCCAATGACAAACATAACGAGAAAACTTTTAAGAAAAAGCCGGTTGCCGTACAATAGTAAGGTTTAGGTGGGGAGAACAGAGGTTGTAAGGTAGTCAGGAATTGGTGGTACCAGGTACCTGCGAATTAGCAAGGACACATTCATTTATCATACAAACAACCGAGGGGTGGAGTAGGATGGGGAAAAAAGTTGTTGGACCAAGACGAATTATGTCAGAGTCAGTTGGTGAGGAAAGGAGGAAGGAATTTGCGAGGCCCCTAAGCAAGCCATAGTGTCCGCACATTGTAGTGGAGTGTGGGGAAAATGGTCTGGCGAGAAAACGGTAAATGAGGTCAAAAGTGAATCCACGTAATGTTTGTACTTTGAAGTTCAGTTCCTCCATTTGTACATTGGTAGATGCCATAACTGATGACTACCAATTGAGAGTCGCCAAAAAAATATTCAAATAGATTTGACAACTAAGGGGAACGCAACCTGGAGACCCAAAACAGGGCCCGTATCCGCTGTATTATTAGTGCAGGAGGAAATCGAGTGAAATGAAAGAGGCATAGGTTCCGGCGCAAGAGGATATGAGAACAATGCCGGGGCTACTCCGCCGCGCTGGCATTTAGATCCAAGAAGAAGAGGGTCATTTGGACGAATCTTCCCTGAGGGCAAGAAGAGTCGGCGATGTGAGTTAGTCGGGGAAATTAAAATGGTGAATTCGTTCCCGTGGGAAAGGGGCCTCCGGCAAGTTGGTCATGCCAATAGTTTTCTTTGATTGACTTCTGTTGTACAAAACCCAAGGTTTGAGGTCAGCGAGGAGCATAATAAGCCATCGAGGCGATTGCATTGGTTTAGATGTGGTTTGGTATACATATAATGAATGGGGTGGTCCGTCTTGGTGATGCAAGTTTGGGATTCAGGAGGTAATGCGCAGTTTGGTGGCATACGAATGATAGCGCTAGGCACAATTTTTCTACTGTGTATTATACCTAGTCTCGTAATCCACGAGAGTATGACTTATAATAAACGTTGTTCTCGACGTGCCGAGTCCGAATGTGCGAGCATAGGCTCCTATAGCATGGTCAGTGGCGAAAGGTAAAGGTAGAAAGGACGTCATCCTGGGGAATTAAGCAACAGGGTGCAAAAAGAGATAAGAGAAAGATATAGGTGATAGGATTTGAGAGCTTCAAGGCTTTGGTGACACTCTTCATCCATTGAAAGGAAATGTTCTTCTTAAGGAAGGTGAGGAAAGGGTTGACATCGATCCGAGAGTTGGGGACGAATGCCGGATGGATTGAAGTTTTCCCTGAAAACACGCAATTGTTTGAGTTTTGGGTGGGGGCCATTTCTAGGATAGCTTTTGACTTTAGATGACGCCTCAATGCCACGCAAAAGGACGATTAAAGCCAAGAAGATATTACCGAAAGAAGAACACCAAGATGCATTTCTTTGGTTAGCCGGACTGAATATTATAACAGGAGATCAAAAATTAAGGTTAAAAATCGAGCTGTTCACTGCGTGTTTAGATTTACAAGAAAATCCATCGACATAATCCTCAAGGATAGTGTGCATAATGTCATGAAAAAATGTTAGGCATTAGCACGCTGATAGGTCGCACACATTTCTTAACGGCAAATGCGCAGGACACGGATAACAGAAGGTTCCCAAGGAGTTATGAAGGTCGTTTGATGTTGATCGGCCGGGCCGGGGGGCTACCAAAATTTGTGTATCCCGAAAAAACCATCCATGAGAGAGAGCATTTCGGCCCGCAGTGAGATCAACAAAGTGAATCAATACTTGGGAGGGGGGAAGTCATCGTTGGGGCAAGCGAGGGGTAAGGCTCAGAAAAATCGTGGCATACGAACTCCCCCCGTCGCTTTAGGGACAGGTCGATGTTTAGAAATCCATTGAGGATATCAATAGGCAGATGAAGGAAACAGAAAGAAGTCGTTGAGCTCTTCTTGACCAAGACGATGGCAATGCGGGGAGGTTATTTTTCTCAGTTTTGTTTGATGGTTTGGAATCGGGTGTTTAGGGTGATGTTTATGGATGGCAATGGTAGGGATCAATTCCTGGAATGTCCGCGTGGAACCAAGCGAAGCTTGGTTGGGTACGGCGAAGAAAAGGTAGTAAAGGACGGCTTGTTCTGAATGGTTAAGGGATTGTCCCGATCTTCACAAAACGTGAGGAAACCTCCTCTGTGTGGATGTTGATCTATAGTCGACTCATTCAACATGGTTTTTTGAGTTCAGATGGTAAGGCGCTTGAATAGAGGAGTAATCCGCACCAAGGTTAAGTGAGGATGGAGTCGTCATCCTGGCACCCTGACAACATAACGAGAAAACTTTTAAGAAAAGCCGTGTGCCGTTACTAGTAAGGTTTAGGGGGAGAACAGAGTGTAAGCGGTAGTCAAGGAATGGTGGGGTACCAGCGTATCCTGCGAATTAGCGAGCACATATTTATCATTACAACACAAACCGGGGGTTGAGCGCGGATGCTTTTGGCAAAAAGTTGTTGGACCCAGACGAATATGTCAGAGTCAGTTGGTGAGGAGGAATGCGAGGCTAAGCAAGCCATAGTGTCCGCAAATTGTTGAGTGGAGTGGGGAATGGTCTGGATAGAATAACGAGTAAGGTAAATGAGCAAAAGTGAATCCACGAATGTTTGTATTTTGAAGTTCTCATTTTTACCATTGGTCATGGTAGATGCCATAACTTGTTGATTGACTACCAATTGAGAGTAGCCTAAAATAATTAATAGATTTGACACATAAGTGTAACGCCAACTGGAGACCCAAACAAGGGCCTCGTATTCGCTTGTATATTAGTGCAGGGGAAAATCGAGTTGAAATGGAAAGAGGCATAGGTTCAGCGTCATCAAAGAGGCATGAGAAACAATGCCGGCTCCGCCGACGCCGCTGGCATTTAGATCATCGAAGAAGAGGGTTCATGATACGACTCTTCCCTGAGTGAAAGAGTGGAGATGATGTGCTGATGTTCGCGGGGAATTTTAAAATTGGTGAATTGTTCCCTGTTATAAAGGGGCCTCCGCAAGTTGGTCTGCAATAGTTTGTCCTGTGATTGACTTCTGGTGTACAACCTCAAGGTTGAGGTCAGCGAGGCATAAGCCATCGGCGAAGATGGCATTTGTGTAGATGTGGTTTGGGTATACATATAATGAATGCATAGGGTTCCGTATTGTGATGACAAAAAGTTTTGGGATTTCAGGAGGTAATGTCGACAGTTTGGTGGCTACGAAGAATAGAGCGAGGCACAATTTTTCTACATGTGTATACCTAGTTCTCGTTAATCACGAGAGTAGACTTATTAAAAACGTGTTCTCGACGTGCCGAGTCCCGATGTGCGAGCTAGCTCCATAGCATGGTACAGTGGCAGAAAGGTAAAGGTAGAAAAGGTACGATCAGCCTGAGGGGAATAAGCACAGGTGGCGCAAGAGATGAAGAGAAGTGCAAGAGATAGGATTTGAGGCTTCCAAGGCTTGGTGACACTCTTCACTCCATTGAAAGGAATGTTCTTTTTAAGAAGTGATGGAAGGGAAAGGGTGACATCGATCCGAGAGTTGGGAGATGAACTGCGGATGGATTGAAGTTTTCCTGAAAACTACGCAATTGTTTGAGCGTTGTTGGTGGGGCATTTCTAGGATAGCTTGAATTTAGATGGATCGACCTCAATGCCACGCAACAGAGACGATAAGCCAGAAGTTTTCCGAAAGAACACCAAAGATGCATTTCTTTGGTTAGCCGGGACTGAATATTATAACAGGACGATCAAAATATAATGGTTAAACATCGAGATGTTCACTGGATGTTGTAGATTACCAAGAAAATCATCGACATAATCCTCAAGGATAGTGTGCCTAATGTCATGAAAAAAATGTAGGATAGACCGCTGATAGGTCGCAACCAGCATTTCTTAAGGCAAAATGGATGACACGATAACAGAAGGTTCCCCAAGAGTTATGAAGGTAGTTTTATGTTGATCGGCCGGGGGCTACCAAAATTTGATTGTATCCCGAAAAACCAATCCATGAGAGAGAGCATTCATGGCCCGCAGTGAGATCAACAAGTTATCAATACTTGGGAGGGGGAAGTCATCTTTGGGGCAAGCGAGGTTAAGGTCTCAGAAATCCGTGCATATCCGAACTCCCCCCGTCGCTTTAGTGACATGTACGATGTTAGAAATCCATTGAGGATAATCAATAGGCAAGATGAAGGAAAACAGAAAGAAGTCGTTGAAGTCTTCTTTGACCAACGAGGGCAATGCGTGGGATGTATTTTTCTCAGTTTTTGTTTGACTGGTTTGGAATCGGGGTTTAGGGTGATGTTATGGATGGCAATGTAGGATCAATTCTGGCATAGTCAGCGTAGGACCAAGCGAAAGCTTGGTTGCGGGTACGGGAGAAAGGTAGTAAAGGCGGCTTGTTCTGATGTGTTAAGGGATTGTCCGATTCTTCACAAACGTGAGGAACCTCCTCTGTGTGGATTGTTGATTTCTATAGTCGAACTCATTCAACATTGGTTTGAGTTTCAGATGGTAAGGCGCGTTGATATAGGAGTCATCCGCACCAAGGTAAGTGAGGATGGAGTCGTCATCCTGGCCACTCTAACAAACATAATCGAAGGCGAATCCTCTTCGATCATGTCTGGATACAGAAGGGGAGAGACGATGGGTCCTCATTATCGCGTTGATAAGTGACGAGGACATATGAAGATAGCATTTATGAAAAAAAAAAGTTTGGGAGGGATAGATTCAGGGTCTATCGACTCTGTGGGTGATGATGGCAAAGTGGGTGATGATGGTTTGGTTAGGGGTGAAGTCGTCTTCTTCCAGGATATAAATGACACGAGGTGTCTCCTGTGTAGGTGTTTTCAGGAAACCGAGTCCACTGCGATCATTGTGTTTGCGTGTAGTCACAGGAATGAGTGGTATGTCGGCCTTGCTCAAAAGACCAAAACCCAAAGCCTTTCCAAGCACAGCGATGTCAAGAAGGTGAGGCGAAACGGACGATTTGTCCAAGTATTGAAATCGGATTGGAAGGGAACCACACCAAGAGGAGGTTCAGGGGTAATGGAGGACTGCGTCAACACCCCCATACGTTAGGTTGGTGCGGCAATGGGTGGTCCGTAAGAATTTACCTCCCCCACGCGACGGTCGTAGGTGGGATGTGCATGTAACTGTCCGT
Source organism: Taxus chinensis (assembly GCA_019776745.2). Classification (NCBI taxonomy): domain Eukaryota; kingdom Viridiplantae; phylum Streptophyta; class Pinopsida; order Cupressales; family Taxaceae; genus Taxus; species Taxus chinensis. Next base: position 884,164,379 of record CM034150.1, read on the forward strand.
TACTCCTGCGGGGTATGGAAAGAACTAACGTTATATAGGCGGTACTCCCCCAGTTGTAAGGCGTTGAAAAACATCTACTAAGGGGTCGGAGGTTGGATGTTATTTGCGGGAAAGGAGTAATATTTGAACGACGGTTTCATGGTTGAAGGCGTAGGTGCGTCGGAAGTAGATGGCTGGGTTGGATGAATGGGTGTCTTGACTGGTATAAGTACATCATTAGGGCGATACAACATATTGCACGTTTGAAGGGGGGAGGATCAGCTTTTACGGTGTAGTGTAGGACTTCCCCTCGTACTCAAATTTTATGCATCTATGTAAGGTGGAGGGAACACATCCCATAGCTCGGATCTAAGGGCGGCCCCTAACAACATGTTGTATTGGAACTCTCCCTCAAGGACATAGAAGAGTTCGGGTAAAGTACGTGGTCCTACACGAATGTTAAGGATCACGGTGCCTAAAGTAGAATCAATAGCATCATTGAATGATCGCAACATGATGGGTTGGCACACATGCAACTAGAAGGGATATTCATTTGTTGGAAGGCTTTTGAAGAGATGATGTTTAGGCTAGCGCCCCCGTCAATCATAACATGACGTACCCGAATATCCCGAACGTACGCTGAAATGAAAAGAGTAGGGTCAAGATCTTCGGCACCAAAGTCGACAATTTCATCTTCGGAGAAACTGACAGCAGCGGCTTGCTGTACATAGACAGAAGTGGTTGGGGAGATAGATTGTTTGGTGAGCGAAGCAACATGATTGGGTGTTAGAATAGAGGTAACAGGCAAGGTTTCATTAGGTAAAACCTCTATCCCTTGAAAGATCTCAACGAGAGCTTGTCGATGAGATTCAGAAGTCTGAATGAGATCATACAATGTCATTTTTACGGGTGATTGGTGAAGCTGTTTGATCATAGCTCGGTGGGCAATGCCATTAGAGATGGGATAGGTGGGTCCGCGAATAACCACTTTAGGTGGTGGTGCAATCGGGATGGTTGACGGAGAAAGAGATGCCGCGGGTGTGTTTTCTTTCACTTTTCCATTGTTTTTCTGCCCTCTAGTGGCAACACTAATCATATTGATCTCGTGAACACGAGAGGAGGAAGACGGTAGGGATAGGTCATGGTTTTCGAGAGGTGGGGCTGTAATAATGAAAGATCTTGGTGAGGCGGGGACAGGTGGTATAGGAGAGGGAATTGAAGCTAAAGGTCTCTCTCTTCATAAGTTGTCTTTCTTAACTTTTCTATCTGAGAGAGGTGACGGATGAAGTATGGTTTTCAACGCTTTGCATCCCTCTACGTCATGTCCTAGTGTGCAGTGGTAAGCGCAGATTTTAGACTCATCGTAACCTATAGGTTGAGGTTTAGATGGATCATAAGGTCTAAGTGGGGGTAGGGAAATGGTCGCATTCTCCACCAACATAACAAGGATTTTGGCGTAAGACCCTTTGAGTGGGTCAAAGTCAAAGGAAAATGAGGCTATTGACTGGGTCGATTCTGGTGATGATGTGGTGTGGTTGGTTTGTATGGGGGGTGGTTTAGCCAAGGAGTTTTGATAATGGGTTTTACCTAACTGTGGTTTCTTTGTCGTAGAAGCTATGTTGGATGATGAGGCCACAGATGATGTGGTATCAGAAAACAACCACGGAGAAATAGGAGTGACAGCAAACATAATATTTTGATGATGGAATTTGTTTAGAGTTGATAGGTGGACAGGATACGCGGGGTAACGGTGTTGTTATACCCTTGGATCTCTATATGGGTGCAGAAGGCATAGGTCATTTTAAATAAAACGCAGGAGGTATGATATATTTATGCAAGGTGGAGGGATGAGGTCCCAATATGGAAGGTAGGTGTGACGACGATGGTTTTAGTTGTGATAGAGACATAGGTTAAGGAGATTGAGTCTATCTCCTAAGTGGGATGGACGGCTTTATTTTTAGATAAATCAAGCCACTTAGGTGGGTATGTTAGACTGGGTATTGGTGAGGTCCCAAGCGTAGGGGAAGATTTGGTTAGGCTAATAGAGGTGGATGAGGTATTTGGTAGAGATGAGGGGGGTGAAGATGAGGACATAGGCATTTTATGCTTCTATAAACACTTCGGGTATATGGTAGAGGCGTCTAGGATCGGTCATCTGCATTTGAGTAGAATATGGTGTACTCAAACGTTCCCATGGAACCTGTCTATCTCCTGAGGGATGACAATCCTCACGTGTGAATTGGAACTTTTGATATGGAAGAGAGGTTGGGTTGTGATTCCATTCCACTGTGGGTGTGATATAGGGGGTAAATGAGGCACTATATCAATGGGTGTTAAGAGGTCAACCGGTCGTTGAAAAGATTTAGGCGATGAAGAACTAATAGGTAGAAGGGTGTGTTTGAGAGGATCCATCATGTTTAAAGAATGTGGTGATGTCGGTGCAAGAGGTCTCTCGCCTAAGGATGACAAAAGAAGTTGCAAGCCTTCCTCTTGTATGGCAAGAATGGTAGAAGGAGACATTTGGGAAATAGATAAGTTAGATAACATCCACTCACAGTCTTGCAAGGATGTGGTGTAAGAAGGCTCATCTGTAAGAAGAGAACTCTGGGTGGTTAATTCTTTGATGGGTAAAGGAACGGTAAGGATTTCAGTCTTGTATTAATGGTGAGGAAGGGGGTTCGGGTTCCTACGTTAGTGAAGAAGTTTGATTCAGAATTTTTTCGATAGAGGCTCTTTGGCTGGGAGTCGAAGACTGCATGGATCTCATGAACACTCTCTTCGGCTAAGATATCTTGGTTTATGATTACTGTTAGAAGAGTGATTCGGGAATGGTTTGTTGAAGATTTTCAAATTTCAGTTAGCAGGGGTGTTAGGATTATTGAGGGTTATATCCCCTGCATCAACCATTTCTTGCACTATGTTTTTCAACATCTTGTAGTTTTCATGACTGTGTCCCTTTACACAGTGAAAGTTACAGAAGTCATTTTCTTGGTACCAAGAAGGTATAGCATGAGTGGAGTCAAACCCAGAGTGAGGTTTAATAAGAGGCAAGGTGATAGCTCCGGCTTTAAGTAATTTTTCCAAGATGACACCATAAGTTTCTCCCAAGGGAGTGTAATTTATGGGCTCTGACTTTATAATTATAGGTGGTCTTTTGGTGGGGTATTAGACGGTGCTTGAGACTTAACCATCACCGCGTGCACAACTCCTTTTGATTTCGAAGAAGTGGATGTGTGAGGAGTGGTGGTGTTAGTTTTATTGGTGGATTCTTGAGTTCGAAAATTGGGGTTTTTGTTGCGCAACCGCAATTTCTCTTCCTTTAAGGCTCGAATCTCTAGTTTTCGAGCCATAGTAAAGGCCTCGTCAAATGTACAGAAAGTTTTAATTTGGAGGGTAGGAGAGATGTGCTTAGCGCAGGCCCACGTAAAAAGTTTGATAAGTTCGGCCTGAGGCAAGGCATACGTAAGTTGGTTGATAAGGCCCCGCCATCGTCCAACGAAATCTGCGATAGATTCATCTTCAAATTATCGGATGGCATAAAGTTCAGTGATGGATACTTTCTTGGCAATTTTAATGGAGAAATGATCCAAGAAAGATTGGGCTAGTTGGTTTAAAAGAGAAGATTGAGTGCTGTGTTAAAGCACTGTACAAATCCAAGGAGGGTCCTGATAAGGACATGGGAAAGGTGCGTAGTAGTAAAGCGTATCGTCATGAGCAATCAAATAGCAAGCATGTCTAAATGATCGCAAGTGTTGTTGAGGATCCTCTTTACTATTAAAACGAGTAAATTTTGGTAGTTCCCATTGAGGATGATATGAATGAAGGGGGACAGAAGGGTGGATAGGCTCCTGAAAAACTTGCTCATATGTCAAGGCGCTACGACTTCCTAAAACAGAAGCCTCCAGATTTTGCATTTTTTCCATCATTTGTTTTATGAAATCCGTGGTTGGATGAGATGATGGTGTGGTTATGGTAAATGGAGGCAAATTGGGCCAAGGGCCTCCACTAGACAATGGTGGGGTTAAATGTTGACAAGGTATGGAGGACGAATATGTGGAGGCAACCAAATAGGGATGTCCTATATAAGTTGTTGAGGTCACTGGATACGTGTGTGGAAATGAAAAGGTGGGCGGAGCTTGAGAAGGAAAGCTCGTGTGGATAGGTGGTAGAGAGAAAGTCATGAATGGAGCAGTCTGCAAGAGAGATGAGGTAGGAATAGTTGGCGGTAATGATATGTCAAGCCCAAGATTAACCAAAGGAAAGCCAATCTGTGCCGTATGAACCCTTGAAGCCGCTGGATTGCTAGACGACGGGGCCAAGGATGCAGAAGGCAAAGCGGAGTTATCAGGCAGAGAAGGAGCTAAATGAGCAGCTATACTAATAGGCATGCCAATAAGTAGTTGACCATCAAGCATATGGTTAGGGGCATGAGACAAATAGTATTGTACAACGCTAGGATTAACATCCAAAAATTTCACAAATTCTTTATCTCCTACAGGGATTTTAGGAACCTCGCTGGTGTCCATAGGGTTCCCCATAGAATGTGAAGGGGGTGATTCAAGCAAAGGCACAAAGCAGGCATGTGAAACCATGGCAGCGGCTTGCTTTTGAGTGATAACAACCATGAGACAAGAGTACACAGTAAGGTTTCAATTTATTAAGAATAGAAACAGACCCCAGAATGGTTGAAATTGGTAGGTTGTTGGTTTATCAGGGACTGGAGAAGACAGTAACCGATATCGGTCTTTTAACTGATGTCGGTTTGGCTATAACTGACGTCAGTCAAATAACTGATGTTGGTGTAATATGACTGGTATAACAAATTATAAGAAGCCGCTGATTTGAGTTTTTAACAATACTCAGTACATCTATCAAACTATTCTGAAGGTGATCACAAAAGAATAGTGTATGACAAAGAAAACAGAACCGAGAACAAGCAAGAATGCACACGTAAATTAACAGACTAACCCTAGGGTTAATTTTAATCAATTGTGGGCTTATGCCTTTAGACGTAGAATGATGTCAATCCTAAACAAAAGACTTAGGGGAAATGTCAAGTTTGTTTTGGCTGTATAAGGTTACCTCAATCGGGCGCAGAGGAATACCGCGGAAAAAGGGGGGATGTTTTGAGCTGTTGTGTTGATTATGTCGTGATTCAGTATGTGTTGTGCAATGAAAGTAAGATTAATTTCTTATCAATACCGTGAAAATCACCCCCATGTGTATGACCTGTTACTTAATCTACGTTCACTAGAATTGAAAACAGTAAGCAAGAATGTAATGCACGTGTCTTAAACCCAAATCAAAAATGATATTCGATGAAGCAAATGAAGATGACTTTCACTAATGCGAAAGATAGTAAAAGCAAAGAAAAGTTCTTTTACTAAATATATAACAAAATACAGCAACAGCAAGTATGCTTCCTAAGAAGAAGAAAACAACAAGTAGGCTCCCTATATGAAAGCAAGCAAGAAAGACAGAAACCTGAAATGGGTCCCACCGAGGCGTGGCCAAAATGTTTCGCACGGAATGTTTCAATTTCTGGTAAAATAGACTTGCTTCTATCCTATCATTCCTTTGAGAAACAGATAAGGTTTAGGGCTAGGTAGGAATACCTGTTGAATGTTCGAGATGGTGTGCACGTACCGTAGAGAGAGAGATCAGATTGACTGCGAAGAACTCCTTTTTGTCTTGGAAGGACTACTAATTTATGATGAAAATGTAGGTTCTGGGACTGCAGATGGCAAAGTTTCAGAGCTCAAGTGGGATGATGAAGACAGGATCCAAGATGGATGCTAGTCTTATCTCCTGATGCTCAGATGAGTGTCACTAGGCTCTGGTTATTTAGTTACAGTCTTGGGCTTGACGTCCTTCTCTGCCAAACTCCTCTCTGTTCCTTCACTTGTCTCTGTTCAGCCAAGTAAATTCCGGATTCCTTCCAATGACTTCTCCTTCTCCGGATCAAACGAAAACCCAACCCTTTGTTTTTTGGTTAGGAAGTGGTCATTTACAGGGAATCGATAGTGGTTACGTAACTGATGGCAGTCGAGTAGCAACTGGTATCGGTCAGGTCAAGGTGGGCTATTTTTAGTAAAATAGCCAACCTTCCCTCCTTTTCTCCCGAGGGATTAGTTGCGGGCTTGGTCAAGTCATTATGAGGTTGGTTTTAGGTGCAGAATGCGGAGTCATTAGTCATGGGTGTGGAATGTAGACCAAGTTATAGGTCTTAATTAGGTTAGTTTAGGGTTAAGACTAGGTCATGATGAGGTGGTGAGATGAGGTGGTAGGTATGGCGATGTGGATTTATTAATTATAAGGTAATTAATAAATAATTGTGTAAGGTTTAGGTGATGAGGTTAGGTTGCGCAATGGGATGCAGGGTCATGGGGGGTTGTCAAACACAAATTTGTTGTCTACACTCCGATAGAGCGGCAGTCGAGCAATGGTAGGGACCTAAGGTTCTACCTGCATAAACCTTAGCCAAAATACTATATAGTTAGAATGTGGGAACATGGGGCCTCTTTCCAACAAATGGCGATCGGCTATGGGACCGGTAACCCCTTTAACCATGCAATCCAATTTTTACTAGCCATTACACATGCATATCGAGGAATCCTAGTAACCATTATTAGCCTTAGTTACTAACCATTCTGCATCCGTGTAAGGGTCCTAATATTTGTATAAGTAGGTAATCCCATTCTATCTAGTAATGGACACATCACATCAGGCGCATACCTCTACCATGAGACAGGTGATTCCTAGGGAACAGGAATACTAGATTTAAGAATCGAGCCAGGAGAAGAATAATGTGTGAGGATCGGCAGGGGATCTGATGAATCGGCCTAATCTAATCCATTTATGGCATTAGTGTGGCCCCCTAGATCGGGCCCCTATATTGAATTGAGGGGAGGGAGGTCAGGCCCATAGGGGGACATCAAAATCACTGGAATTCTTAGAATCATTGACTCAGTGGTAGCCATAGGAAGAATCGAAATCAGCGTCAGTGGTAGCATAGGAAGAATCGAAAAGCAGGGGAATTTTAGGAATTGAGCTGGTGCCTCACAGAGAATGCAAAGCAATACACCAATAAAGGGGTAGCCTCGCCACCTATTTTTCACCATGATGAACTAACAGCGCAAGGTCTACCAAACTCCAAACTAAGGCAAGTATATAGAGATAGGGGGCACTACTGGTTTTCTTGTGACTCTATTACTATCTGTATCTTATAAGATAAGACTAAGATAATATAAGATATCGATAAGGGCTCTGCCCATATGGAGAGCAGGGGGGTTGCCGAGCTCCGTAATCAATGATTATGCAATTGTCTTTATTCACGTAGAGAATAGAGATGGGAGATGGGCCCTACTAGAGAGAACTGGAGGAGATGGCCCCAGCCACCGGGATTAGAAGCCTATAGAGGGAGGGGGGCTAGCCCCTAGAATACCCACTGTGACCATTTTGGGATCAAGGGTTTGGTATCGAGGGCTGGGGGAGATCCCCCCTCTCTCTATATTTAACCTCCCCTCCAGATTAGAGTTAACTAAGTGATTGCTTCAATATCTGGAGGGGAGTTGGTTCCCCTACCCTGAACTATAGATATGGAAGTTCACTAGGGGGTAAGGTGTCTAAATCGGCGAAGGTCAATGAGCCTGAAGCTTATATATCTATACATATCCATGAATGAGCACCCTATACATATATACGGCGACCCTATAGTATCTACTCCTTTGAAGAGGTCGAATGCTCATTTGAAGTCAGAGCTCAAAAGAAAAGGGGGCAGATCTCAGCAAGGTTGGAGTGAGGTGATCAGAGGAAGGAGATATATCTATCATACTTTCTCTAATTGGCAGAGACTAGAGGATAGATAAACCATGCACTGTAAGTATGATTCGATTACTTCAGCCTTCCTCTTTAAGATAGGGCTGAAAGGCACTTGGCGGTTTCGCATATAGAGGGTCGACCATGAAATCATTGACCTCCTCCAGTGAACAATGTATCACTGAGGGGTCGTATCGTTTTCATAGTCTACTACTCTCTATATGGGGTGGTTGATTCTAGGAGTATGGGCTCCCCATGGATATATAGGCCCATTGTATGCACCACCACCCACCTACCGGTATTGGGTAGTCGATTGGTATTGGTGCCACCAACTACCCATTCACGATTCATTGTGAACTAAATGAATCTTTATTTCACTAGTGCGGGGATGTATACATAATACCCGGATGCATGATCCAAGATTGCCATGATTGGGAGATGGGCCATATACTATAGTTATAGATAGTCGATTGACCCCAGGTAGTCCTGCAACTAAGATCTATGAGTAGTCAACCAGTTATGTGATATCGTCATGGCTGGCAGCTCACCGCCTGTCACTAAATAGATCTATCAGCAATGACGTCATGTTGATTCCACCTAGATCTTTCTAGTTCGAACAGATGAGGATCGGCATAAGCACCTAGTCAAAACTTCATAGAAATCCACTTTTTCAGCTTAATATGTATAGGGCAGGTGATTTTCAGAAGATGTGGAATTCCTTTCCATAGTAATTATATTAGATCGCATCACCGAGGTGTCAATTTCTAGATAGAACTAGAAGATAGGGACCCCATATAGAATAGATGTTGATATTATATATGGGGACAAACTAGGCATATCATGATATGACTGATTTATTTCGTCAATTGAATCGAGGGGGTAGAATATGAGAGGTGGAACCCCCCCACCTCTCCTCTAGAATAAGGAGATATAAGAGGAATTTTTGTGGTCATTGCCAGAGGAATGGGCATCGGGGGAAGGGACTCCTGTTATAGAACTGCATGGGCACCTCGCCATCAGAGATAGATAGCATAGCCATATATGGGACGATGGAGGCCTATATGGCCTCCCCAGATGAATGCCCCTACTCCATGAAACAGTTGGTAGGGGTGATGCCCAGGACTGAGGTGATACCTGAAACCCATAGTCCTTTCATAGGGGGACCGTCAATTTTTTCTCAATTATCTACTATAGAATTCAGATTGATGTATTGTATGCCCTATCTATAACTAGAGTTCAGATTTTGGGAGTACCCCCTCTGATATATATGGAGCCCATTACAATACTCAGTGGGGTGGCTTACTTAGAGACACTCCCTTAACCCTCCCCTGATGGCAGACCCTATCTCCTATATGGGGGATAGTGGGCCATCTCTATATATCAACTTGGGGGAGCCTGATATTATCTCATATTAGAGCTTGGTCAGATTGATCTATAATACGTGTAGATCGAGTAGAGGTAGTAGAGAGGCATCTCGGACTACTATAGATTCTAAATATGGCGATGGCCCCATATATAGATAGTGCTAGTATGAATGGCTAGACCAGCCCCCGCCAACTAGAAACTATAAAGAGCCGACACCTCGACTGACCCTCCTATCTATAGGCATTGTCCCCTATGCTATATAGTGGTAGCTATAGTATTAGTCAGTCGGCAAGAGGCCCGTCTATAGAGAGGATCCCCTCATATACATCTATCTAGCCTACTAGAGAGAGCATGGGGAACGAGCCATCTATATATATCTATAGGGGGGCAAATCAATATACTATAGTCAGCACCCCCTATAGGCAAGAGATCAAGGAGGCACTCTGTTCTAGAGGCTTAGCATCATGTATAGAGAGGGGGTCCACTAGAGGTCTACGGAGACTCCTACCATATATGCATCTGGCTAGGCCCGCCTCTCTATATAGGGGCTATATAGGCCAACGGCCTCTCGCATCATTCGACTAGTTAAGATAAGATAAGAGGGGGTAGAAAGGGGCCAGTCTTTGAACTATCTTTGGGGCGGGTGCCTATCTAGAATAGCTCTACGTAACTTTGGAGTTCCTTCAAGCCAGTTTGGATGCCTACCCATATAGATACTCGGAGATAGGAGGTGTGCCATATAGTAATCTAGAGGGCCCTCTATACTCTCAGATATGGCCCCCCATAGAAGCTATAGAGAATCTGGGGGCCATAGTAGGAGAGTATAAAGGGGGGTCGAGCCATGGATGCATCCATCATCCATCTATTCTAGTGGAGTCGTGGTACGACTAATGATTGCTTGAATATCAAGTATATAACGCAATAGATGGATGCATCCATGGCCCCACCTAACTCTCTATAGAATCCCATGGATCAGGGCCACTCATGTTACGTCAATGTGATCAAGGTTACAGACTGCATCACTACCCAAGGGTCTAGTCTAGACTAGAACTCGGCCATAAAGAGATAGATCGTAGTCGTATCTCCTTCCCCACAGCTACCTAAGACAAGCCGAGATAGACACGATCTATCTCTCTCTCTATCTATCTCTCTCTATATGGCTAGGGAGTCAACTGGCCGATTCCCCACATCTACCTAGCAGGGAAGACCGATCAGGGGATCAATTTTAAAAGTTCTCTAAACATACCTAAATGGTGTCAGTGCAGAAGATCATGTTGAGAGATTTCCATTGACTGTAAGAACACAGAAAATGGAAAGCTCTAGATATGTCCCGTCAAAGTTTGGTCAACAAGAAAGTCAACTCTGGTCAACTAGTCAATATTGCACCAATGACACTGTGACCACGAAACGAATACGATCAATTTTCCTCGAGCTAATTCGCTGAGTCATACATGGAACGAGTTACATTTTACTTTGTAATTCTTTTCCATACTTATTTCCAAATGCCACACATATACATATTAATGTTCAAACATTAGTATAACCACATAATCTAGTCGATCACACATAACCGCCAACCCCTTAGCTATTGCTATGACCACATGGATAGGAGGTGAGGTAGTTGTGGGGGGAAAATGCCATACGTGGAGGAGATGAAGCGGGTGGTAGGGGGGCTAGGCCATGTGTGGAAGGTTCCACGTGAAGAATGGTAGGGATAAGGTTTAATAAAACCTTACCAAAATACTCCACCGTCAAATGTGGGAATATATCCCCTCTTTCCAACAAATGCTGCTCCCTATGGGATTTTTAAACCCTTTAAACATGCAATCCAATTTTTAATCCCATTACACATGCTACGAGATTTGGCTATTATTAGCCTTAGGATAATAATTTTGCATTATTTTAAGGGCCCTAAATTTGTATAAATAGGGAACCCATTCTATTGTAATGGACACACACACACAAAACGCAATGAAGAAGCTCATTCCTAGAGCTCGGAAAGGCAAAGAGTGAGCCAAGAGGAGAGTTAGTTGCCATGGGCATAGTTGTGTGAAGACCTAATTTATTTAGGCTTTATTGTGGCTAGGAGTTATTAATACTACCTAGTCGGCCCATAGCGCCACACAAAATTATTGTGAATCCTGGAATATCAATCAGAGTGCTATAGGGCGTTACGAAGCATCTGGAAGGCCGATCGAGAACCTGAGGATTCCGAACAGTGGCACTGGTGCCATCGAGCTTGCCGAATACGCCAGGAAAGGGGAAGGCAGGAGTTATTTTTCACCTTTGTCTTCTAAAGGTTTGGTTATTCTTCTAAGCAAGTTCTTAATAGTTTCCATTAGGTTTTCTTGTGAAAGTACTATTGTAACTTACAAGTTTTGACTAGTGGAACGGTTCAATAAGAACCCAGAGACGTAGGCAATTGTTGAACTTCGTAATCAATCATTGTTCAATTGTCTTTAATGTCTTTCATTAATTTTTAAATTTATTACTTAAAAGGAGAAAATTGTCGGCAATAATTAAAGCCTATAAGGGTCCGAGATCAAGTAGAATAAAACTTGATTATTTTCGGATCACATATCTAGGAAATGGTATGGAAACTGAACATTTTTGATGCAATAACATCTCCTCCTTGAAGGCAACCTTGCATCCCCAATAATAGTTTAAAATGTGTAGGGATCTAAGTTTCAAACGAGAGAATATAAGTATTGGTTGTGTTAGAAAGTCAAAAATAGTTGAGAGATTTTTTTTTTATCCTTTTAATAATTGTTATAGTCTTCCTTTGGTGGAATAACATAAATAAAGAACTGTTTAATGGTAGAGAGGTTTGTAGAAGTACAAGTTTAGGAGTGCTCATGTAGATACAAAAGTGTTTCCAAAGTCTTATGTAGAATTGTAGCTCTTTGCGAATGAAGACTGTTGGAGGAGGAAATTATTGTAGGAGTTCATGTTTTAGGGAGAGAATAGAAGCTCTGTTTTGAGCTAGGATTGAAGTGTAGAGTCTACACATGGTCTTGCAAAGCCATTTGAGGCTTGGTATAAGTTCATTTGTGTGTGTAATGCCCTTTGAGGTTGAGGAATTAATGAGAATATAATTGTTGTTTGTGTTTTAATCCATTGTGTTTGTTCTGTAGCTACAAGGTGGGGCTCTTTCAACTTGAGACCCTTGTTTTTCCTTACATCAAGTGGTATCAGAGAAAGGTCTTTCCTTTCTAGGTTGAGTATGTGAGGATCTTGTATAAGTCCATTGTAGGTTGTGAAAAATAAGTTTGATGGAGATAGTTACAAAATGTGAATAAGAGGCTTGCATAGAAGTGAGGATAGTTTTTTTTTTAAGTGTGAGAGAAGTGCTACAAGTATAGAGAGTGAAAGATAGGATTTTGTTTGAGTCCATTGCAGATTGTGAAAGAGAAACATGTTTGTTCAAGTTATGACACACAAGAAGGGAGGAGCACCATGAGTAGAAGATAAGGGTTAAGATGTTGAAGGAAGTACAAGAAATATTGTCATGATTGAAGATGTTACAACAATAACGGAAGATGTAGAAGGAAGTACAAGAAAGATTGTCATGATTGAGGATGCATAAAGTGAAGATGTTACAACAATAACTGAAGAAGAAGAGATGATGAAGATGTTGTTATCCCTACAAATAAAGTTGGATGTCTTGGAGAGAGGACATACTAGTAAAGAAAAGAGACTAGCAGAAGTCAAGGTGAAGGAAAGAGGTAAGCCCACATGTAATGTTGTTTTGTTTAGTAGTTAAGAGAGTCTAAAAGAGCTCATGAGATAGATAGTGGAGTTATAAGTTCTTTTTTAGGAGGAGAGTATCGAAGACCCCAAAAGGGTAGTGGTTGCATATAAGAGGCTATATGGAGTACTTTATTGGAGATATTTCAAAGAAAGGAGACAAATGAAGGGAAAGAACAGGGTGAAAAGCTTGGAACATGTGGTTTCCAAGTTGATGGTGATAGTTTTGCACCTAAGAGTGCAAGGAGAGTGGTTGAAGAAGCTTCTTGTCTTAAGGCTTGAGAGAGGAAAGAAGAGGATTACCTTGAAAGGTAATATGAGAGAGAAGTTGCCATGCGAGCAACTCAAATCTATTGTAAAAAATAGCAAGAAGGATATGAATGAAGAGGATAAGGTTGTCTTGAAAGACAACAAGAGAGTGAGGTTTCTATGCGAGGAGCCAAAATCGATTTTCAAAACAACAAAGAGAAAGAGGTTTGCAAGCAACCCATAGAAGAAAAGATCTTCATGAACGAGGATGTAAAGGTGAGAGATTATAAACTGGAAGGAGACCCAATATTTGATGATGGGAAAGAGTTTATGGAATCCCATTAGTGGGAAGAGGCTAAGTTTTCATTGAAAGATAAAGATAAAGATAAAGAACTTCATATTTCCATTTTGTAGGGAAGAAGGGCTAAAGGACAATGAAGAAGAGTTTCAAGTTGTTATGAAGCAAAACAATGGGGTGGCTAAAGTGCACATGAGTCGAGTGTGGTTGAAGATCATGCACATGTAGAGGAAGAAAACACAAAGAGGAATGGAAAATAACAACCATGGAGGTTGTTGAGAATGGGCCTTTAGAGTCCATCGTGTGAGCACAAGTTGTGAGAAGAATGCAAACAATAGAAACAAGTTGGACAACATGTTTATGAGGCGTGTTGAAGAGCCAGGAAAAGTGTTTGTGGGAACTCTTGATTCCCTTAATGTGTTTGTTCAATGTGTATGTCCAACAAAGGTAAGAAATGCAAAGAAAAGGAAAAACTGTGGTTCAATACAACATCCTCATATGCATGAAAATCAAAGTGAGGAGGTAAAACAAGAAGGTAATGTTGCAGCAACATTTGATGAGCTAGATGATAAGGATGTGGCAGAAAAAGAGGATTATCTTCAAGTCATCATGGAGACAAGAGAGTGGGAAAGTAGTGGTACTAGAATGTTCTTAAGAGGACATACAAGAGAGTTCATCTATAGTAGCTAGAGGTGGAAGAAGAGACTCTCACAAGGGCAAATAAAAGAGATTGGCAAGATAAAGAAGTCACTCGTAGAGATGGTAGACATGTTTCTACCAAGACAATTGAAGGATGCAAGTAATGTTGCACATGTGGGAGCAGACCACATAGCTATTGGTGAAGAAACTCTTACGAGTCAAAGTATGCATTGTTCTCATATGGACAAGGAGAGTGCAAGGTTCTTTGCACATGGCATAGAGGAGATGAAGAAATAAGATTGCAATCATCTTACAATTGCTGTAAGGAGTCCCAAGTATAGAAGAAGACAAACATGAGATTGGGCAGCTTACATTGGTACCAGCCCAAGCAGGTGATGAAAAGTATAAGGTTGCAGCTGAGATGCAGTTTGAAGATGATGGGATGGAGGAGATGCTTCTACAAGCCTTAGAAACACATGGTGAAGAAGATAAAGAGGATAATGAGAGCCTAGTTAGGACAGCGTTCCACAAGGAGATGGTCTTTTTGAAGACATATTGACGGCTTTAATTAGTGAAGAAGATGATGTTGCAACAAAGATAAGAGGAGTTGCTTGACATAACAATGAGGACAACGAGAGAAGAAGAGTTACCAACCATGGGAAATAGGTTTTGCAAAATCCAACAATAGGTTGGATAGTGATTGAACAAAGCCTAGAAGACTTTAGGAGGTGGTCGAATGATAATGTGTGCAAACCCACAAGAGAAAGTAAGATGCAAGAACAAGCATCTTGGTGGAAGTGGTTAGAAAAAATTGGGTTTTAACCCAAAAGAAGATGGGAAGAGAAGAACAAAGATATTTGGAATAACTATAGTGGGATAAAGAGCACAACACAATGATTAATGAGTAACAGTGTACCCATTGGTTGGAGGATGGTTTATGCCCAAGCAAGGACTACGAAAATGGAGAAAGAGATACAAAGAGAAGGAGAGAAAAGTGCAGAGACCAGAAAAGAGATGGAAAAGAAGAAACAAGACTTCGAGCATGCAGAGGTATTTGGCTCGTTGGAAAGGGAAGTCTTGGTCACAAGCCTCGGTGATCAAAAGAGTGATTCTACTACTCATTGATTAGGAGATCACAATTTTTTTAGTCAGGGTGTCTAATGCAGGAGCATCTCAACCTTGAAGGCAATCTTGCATCCCCAAAAAATAGTTGAGAAAGTGTAGAGATTTAGTTTTCAGATGAGAGTGTAGGTGTTGGTTCTTGTGTGAGAATGTCAAGAACAATTGAGAGATATTAGGAGTTTGTTCTCCTATTGATAGAAGTTGTTATAGCATAAATAAAGAACAACATAGTAGAAGTAGAGAGAGCTGAGAAGTACATGTATAGGAGCACTCGGGCAAATAACAAAGTGCTGCCCAAGTTTGTTGTAGAAACAACTCTTTGAGAATGAAGAATGTTGGAGACGAGATTGTTATAGGAATGCTGGTTTTAGGGAGAGAATAGAAGCTCTATTTTGAGCTAGGATTGGAGTGTGAAGTCTACACAGTCTTGCAAAGCTATTTAAGGCTTAATAGAAGTCCATTGTGTGTGTAATGCCCTTGAGGCTGAGGAATTAATGATAATATAATCATTGTGTGTGCTTTATACCACAGTGTTTGTTTTGTAGCTACAACTCACAAGGTTGCTGATATGAATTTGAGACCCCCATTTTGTGGAAGTATAGGTTTAGGAGCAGATAATAAAGTGCTGCCAAAGTCTATTGTAGAAGCACCACTCCTTGAGAATGAGACTGTTAGAGGAGATTGCTATGGGAGCACATGTTTTAGGGAAGGAATAATGCAGAGTCTGCACATAGTCTTGCAAAACCAATTGTTGGGAATGATAATGCCTTTTGAGGTTGAGAATTTAATGAGAATATAATCATTGTGTGTGTTTTAATCTGTTGTGTTTGTTCTACAATTGCAAGGTGTGGCTCTTATCAACTTGAGACCCCCATTTTGTCTGGCATTAGTTTCCATACCATTTTGTCTGGCTATTGTAGAAGCACCACTCTTTGAGAATGAGACTGTTAGAGGAGATTGCTATGGGAGTACATGTTTTAGGGAAGGAATAATGCAGAGTCTGCACATAGTCTTGCAAAACCAATTGTTGGGAATGATAATGCCTTTTGAGGTTGAGGAATTAATGAGAATATAATCATTGTGTGTGTTTTAATCTGTTGTGTTTGTTCTACAATTGCAAGGTGTGGCTCTTATTAACTTGAGACCCCCATTTTGTCTGGCATTAGTTTCCATACCATTTCTAGCATGAACCTTGGACAAAGTGCTATTTCAAATCCGTTTTAGGAGCATTTCTAGTTGTGGAAACATCCCTTCGCGGGTATGAGATTCAGGGACATTTCCGTGCAATGTAGAGATTGTGAATAAAACAGTAATGGACATAAGAAAAAAAGGTCAACAATAAAGGAATCATATACCCTAAACATGAATTAGCTTTTGAGAACAAAACACTCAAACATTGCCAGTTGTGGAAACATCCCTTCGCGGGTATGAGATTCAGGGACATTTCCGTGCAATGTAGAGATTGTGAATAAAACAGTAATGGACATAAGAAAAAAAGGTCGACAATAAAGGAATCATATACCCTAAACATGAATTAGCTTTTGAGAACAAAACACTCAAACATTGCCACAAGAAACTGTTCATTTGACTGAAACAGTGCATGCACTTTGCCAAATAAGGCATTTTACATATTCAATCTCAGTAGAGTCACTTTTCATGACACACTCATTTGGCTTAACACAGCAGCATAATCCATTCCTAGAGAGTCCATGTTTAACAACATAAAAGAGTTAGAGGTCCATGCATAGTTTCAAAATAAAGCAGTTCCATAAATACTTTGTCAAATCAGTTGCCAACAGAACTGAGGATACTAAACATTTTTTCAACTGTACTAGCACTGCTAAAACAATTGCAAAAAATAAACAAGGACTTGATTCAATAAAACTAGAAATAAACAAGGACTTGATTCAGCAGCTTCATTTTGCCTCTGACATGCCTTACATAATGCTGCTTAACAATCATTATAACAAATCAAGAAAACAATTATGGTAATAAATTGAAATGTGTAACCCACCCTTCCCTCAGCTCCATAAGAATCATCTGTAAATGAAAATAACAATAAATGTAAGAATGAGATTTAAAATCGTAACAGAAAATGTTCCTAGAACTACTTGATAAAGCTCAAGCACAAGCATCCACCGCATAGCTGCAGATCTGACATCAATAACAGTCACTTCTCTGCATCCTCATCCTCAAATGAGAATGCATGCTTTATGTCATCACTAATTTCTCTTCTGGAAGATTTACCAACCATCTCCAAGTCAGTGGAATTTGTAGTTATGTTTTCATCTGATGCAAAAAATGATTTCTTTCCAACACGATCCACTGCTCTCTTGATACAGCCAGAATCTCTGGGGCTTTGGGCTGTCAACCTCATAATCCGAATCCTTGGTAACTGCATTCTATTTTGTTCTACCGTGTCAGGAGATTTAGTGCCTGCAGAGAAGCAATAGTTCTTGTTACCAGTTTCCTGATTGCCAATAGATTGGTTTGCTTGGACTAAATTGGATGTGTTTGTGGTTACCTTCTGTTGATTATTTGTTCCTAGAGTCCCAGGTCTAGCAGGTGTACCTGAGGGCTTGCCATCTTTTGACAAGATGATGCCTGTCTTCTTAGCTTCTAATCTTGCTGCAGACTTTCTGGGAGTTTTGGACCTTGGGGTGACAACAGTCTTGTCAGTTTGTGGATTCCTTATATTTGGACTGCTAGCCACAACAGGCCGCCTCTTAGAAGAGTTATTTTCCATTCTACCAAACTCATCTTCAGGAAAGAATCTCTTCCCATGGGCATTTCTCAAAGAGCCCAGGCTAGATTGAAGATTTCTAGAAGCCCTTTCCTTTGATGGTGTTAATGCCTGTCCATATCGGCTAGCTACAAACCGTGCATTCTTCAAGGAAGGAGATGGCTTTTGTTGCTGTTCAGGGCACACTTTGCTGCTTAGGCCGAAGGTATTAGTATTCATGGATTTCTTGGCATCCGATGCTGGGAACCATCTCTTAGGATGTAACCATTGACCACTCCTTGAGGAATCTTTAAGTGGAGTTGGCCCTGGCTTTCTGGCGCTCATGCTTCCTCCTACTCCTGCAGGCCTCAAATTAGAACTTTTTGTTTCAATGGGATGCCGAGGAACAGGGCTCAAACTCAAGCTACGCACCTTGATGTCTGTACTCTTTGTGTTCTCAGTTCCCCTTGACCATTTTCTAAAAGATCCATGATTGAACTTTTGGATTCCATGTTCCTCCCCTTTACCCTTCCCTGACATCTGAGAAAACCTGAGATGCTCTGCTGGACCCAGACTGGCAGCCCTTCTCTGGATCATCGGACTCGTGCCACCCCTTACTTTTTTCCCAGATTCAAATGGCTTTTGCTCTTTCTTTGAGGAGTCCCATTGCAGAAATTTTGCAGATACAATTCTTCCCCTCCTCGGTTTCTCCGAACTCTTGGGCTCCTCTATTTTAGACCCTTGAGGTTCAACTCGTTTACCAGTTTTCTTTGGACTACTGATCTCTTTCTGTGCCTCAGAGGGACATTGCGCCCTTTGATTTTTATGTTTCGCTGCCTGCTGAAGTTTTAACTTCTCAAGTTTTTCTGTGAGTCGCAAAATCTCTCTCTCTATTTCTTCAATACCATCGTCAATGTTATCCTTGGGGTCTCCACACTCTTCCACTGTTTGGTCAGCATTTTCCGTATTGAACAAGACCTTCTTCACGAGCAGTGCACTCTGCTTCTTATGGATTGGGATCTGCACTGAACTGGCTATGGATTCGGGACTACAATTCCGGGCTTCTGGGTTGCTTTCTGCAGATGGAATAGGCAGAGAACTTGGCAATTTTTTATTCACAACCTTGGAGCGGGGCTCTTCCTTGTCTTGTTCCTTGGTTTGAACTCCATTAGATGAGACTTCTGCCAGAGATTGAGAGGGGACATCTGAATCTGAACTCGAGCTGCATTTCCTGACGCCCCATACTCCTTCATCTTCCTCGGACTGGAAGATTGCATTGTTCCAGACCACTGTGGGGTTCCCATCTGGAGCTGCATTGGAAAAATCTATTATAAGCTCTCTTAAGCAGGCAGAATTTCTTTTTCACAAAAAGAAAAAAGGTTAATAAAAAGCAATAACCCAAAAATCAGAACAAAAAAAGCTAAATAAAAAATGAATCTGCATTATAGCCTTAACAGACCCCAATTCCAAAATTAGCTAAAAAGCAAGAACCCGCAAAACAAACAAAAGAGAAACGTAGATTTAAATCCCTGTTGGAGCTGCAAAAAATGAATCTCATTCTGTCAAACAATGAACTTAGAAAACAAACCCCAGAAACAACAAAAGAGCGGGAATATGATCCACATTTAAACAGGGGTCATGATTCCCATTTGTAGCTGGAGAAAATGAAAGTGCAGTATAGTCTGAGCAGGCACAATTCCCTGTCTACACAAAAAAACATTTCAAAAGCAAGAATCCTTACAAACAAAAAAAAAACGGATATGATTCCCAGTTGAAGTTGTATAAACCATTACAGCCTAAACAGGCATAATTCTCATTCTACCAAAAAAACAAAAATCAGATCTAGAAAGCAAGAACCCACAAACAAAAAGAGAACAGTGATACGATCCCCACATTTGGAGCTGCAAAACAGGAAAACGCACTCTAGCATAAGCAGGCTCAATTCGCTCTCTACACAAAAACAGACTTAAAAACAAGATTCCACAAACCACCGAAAAAAAAAGGAAAACAGGTAACATGGTTCCCGTATGTAACTGCAGAAAAAGATACTGATTGTAGTCTACGCAGCCACAATTCCCTTTCTACTAAAAAAGACTAACTAAAAAAGCAAGAATCCACAAACCCAAAAAATGTACAGGGGATATGATTTCCATCTAGGGTTGCTGAAGCTGAATTTCAGCTATAGTCTAGGCAGGCACAGTTCCCTTTCAAATTTAAAATACTGATTAAAAAGCAAGAAGACACAAAAACAAAATGAACAGAGGAGATGTTACCCATTAGGAGCTGCATACAATGAATCTGCATTACAGCCTAAATAGGCACAATTCCCTTTCTACACAAAAACCAACTAAAAAGAAGAGTGAGCCCGAATTATAGACTTAGAAGATAGCAGGCACAGTTCCCTTTCTTTGTACCACAAAAATATACTAAAATGCAAAGGCCCACAAACCACAAAAATAATAGGTATATGATCCCAATTGGGAGCTGCAGAAAATGAACCTGCGTTATAGTCGAAGCAGGCAGAGTTCTCTTCCTAACCAAAAAAAAAACAGCAGCAGGAAACTTCAAAAAAGCCAAAAAAAACAGGCGAATATGGAAACATCAAAAGAATCTACCTCTGATGGGTGTCTCTGTCTGCTTGGTATGTTTGGCATTCGCTTGGTTTGTCTTCCCAGATTGGCTTGTTTTATGAAGGTCTCTCCCAGAAATTGCATTAATGTTTAGTGAAGAGAGGACTGGTTCTGCCATGATCTCCCTCTCCCTCTCCCTCTCCCTCTCCTTCCCTGGAGTATAAGCAACCGCATAATCTCCATTCTTAGCATTCTCTCCATTAGGGTTGAATCTGCTGGGAGTAACTACACCAACTAATCCCCCTCCTTTCATTTTTCCTACACCATATACACAGACTCAGCTGGGCATAATTAATAATAATCGAAGGGAGTAAAGTTAAGCTGTTTTTAGATTGGTAAAATAACAGGCATGTATCCATTCATGGCAGCACAAAAACGGGCATAATTCAAACCGCGCAGTGGACCATATGACCGAGTCCCGACCGTTGAAAATATAGCCGTTAAATGGTTCCTGACATTGGTTTGGGATCGAAAACAATTCAGGGGTAAAATGAGAGAGAGCGTCAATAAAGAGTTTTTTGGTTTGTTTTGTCGGTCTGATAAGATCTGCTGTTATTTTACATCATGAAATAATATAAAGACGATAGCGGAAAAAGAGTGGACATAATAAAGACATAAACGGCTTATGAAAACAACCAATGGAATTGAAGTTTTTTTTTTTTATTTTGATTTTTTTTTAAATGGGTAGAATTTTTTATGTTTGAATAAAAGTTGGAACTTGGAATAAACAAAAGATTCGATGGCCAATAGTTTTTTATGCCATTATTAATTATTTTGACTAAGTTGTTATTTTTAGGTTGTAAGACTTGAATTCTTGTGAGTGTACGATAAGGGTATGAAAAATTAGTATGGTATGTTGAAGAGTAAATGGGAGTGTTTGAAATGTTTAAATTGAAGCATGATCCCTCCCCTTATTATGAACGTATGTAAATGAACTCTACATATTGTTTTTGGAAGGGATATTGTCATTGTGTGATCATTTCTTTTTTGGTGGTTGTTTTGGTAAGGATGTTTTTGTTATATGAGAGTTTTGTTCCCCCTAAATTGTACTTATTTTTGGTAAGGATGTTTCTATTAGATAAGTGTTTGGTTGCTCTAAATTAGTTCTTTTGTTTTTGATAAGGATGTTCCATTTATATGAATTATTTATTTCTCTAAATAAGTATTGTGATTTATATGTTGACATGACATTAAGAAATAAGTTATAGAATATTGTGATCTCTAAAGTTGTTTTCATTTGGAAGTGTTTTTTCCCTCTACATTATGACATATATATTCACAAGCCTTATGACATATTTATTAATATTAAAGTATATTTTGTAGTCATGTGTGTGTGTGTGTGTGCGCGCGCATGCGTGCGTGCGCGCGTACACATGCGTGCATATGTATTTTCTATCTACACTAGTCTTGTGACCATAGTTCACTTGTGGTTAACTCAACAAGTAGTTCAAAGTATCATTGTAATAATACCTTAAAAATGATTCGTTAAATTACATAATTTTAATATATATTCGTATTTTTTATTATTGTTTTGAGGTGTTATTATTGTTGCATATTTTCAACTTTTGATAATCCTTAACCCCTCTTTTCCCCCTTTAAGCCATTATATCTCTTCTTGCATATTTCCCAAATTTTCATATGCTCTCAAGGATTTGTATGAGAAACAAAAATGTGTGTAGACACCATAAACTCTTATCATCCTTTCAGCTAGCGTATTCGAGGCAACAAATGAAGGACACACCAAGACCAACACACAAATGAATAAAATTAAAGGGGTTACATAGACCGCTATGATCACATACCCCAAGGGTAGTAACCCTTGCACTAGGAAAAAATAAGGTTTCCAAGGCCTTAGGTTGAAGAAGATGAAGGAACCCTATGGAGGTATCAATACTATTAGGAGGAATAAAAGATAAAAGAAGCATGCACAGATTATGCTAACATAAGGAAAGCATGTAACATGAAGTAATGAAATGAAATACAATATTCTAACCTAGCATGTCCATAAAATACTAAACTAGCATTAAATATGCAAAAAATGTAGGAAACTACTCTATACAAAATGACAAAGTGAGTTAGAGCACTTACCTGTTGGGGGGCGGTCGTTGATGCATCTATCTCCCAAAGGACCATACACCAAGAGAGAAACAATTTCAGGTGGAGAAGGGGAAACAATCTAGTCCTAGCTCACTATAGATAACCCAAAAGTGCAAGAAAACCAATCCAAGCAAGAAGAATCTCCAAGGAAAGATTCAAGATGTAAGAAATCCAAAAGTTAAGCAAGCAGGTGCAAGTTGGTGCAAGAGAGAAAAGCGGATGGCGAGTTCATGTTGATTTAATGTGATCTCCTAATGTGTAAATGCGAGTTGGGGAAAATTATGAAATGCCTCGAAAACCAATCCAAGCAAGAAGGATCTCCAAGGCAAGATTCAAGATGCAAGAAATCCAAAAGCTAAGCAAGCTGGTGCAAGTTGGTGCAAGAGAGAAAAGCTAATGGTGAGTTTCTGTTGATCTAATGTGATCTCCTAATGTGTAAATGAGAGTTGGGGAAAATAATGAAATGCCTCCAAATAAAGAGCAAGGATAAATTTTGTGGAAGAAAAACTTACGTTTTCAACAATTCGAACATTGGTAAGATTAGCTTTTATCATATTCCATAAGTATGTGCACTAATAAATTTTTTACTTTCGGATGGTTGTAAGAATGTAGGCAACAACCCAATCGGGAATATTTGTCTACCTACCCTGCAAAACAATTTTGGCTTAAAAAAATGTTATTATGGCTCGAAGAAAATTGTTTGACTCCTTGTACATCGACTCCTCATCTTTATTTGTTGTTAAAAACACTCATTATTAAATAAAAATTAAGCACAATTTATAGAAAATTTACAACATTTACCATCCACTTGGAAATTGTAATAGGACTCAAGCAAAATCTTATCAACTTCTGTCAAAGTGGCTTTGGTTGTAACAATTTTACAATTTTTGAAAGGAAGGCTTGTCAATCGATGAATATCCTTAGGATCGACACTGAATTTGAATATGTGGTCTAGAAAACACACATTGGATTGTCTGTCTACTAGATTGTATGAAGAAATGATGTAGTTCAAGATGAAAACATTTATCTCAAAATGTGGCATGTTAACTAGTCCTTCGAACTTGCAATCTTGTATCCAATCCTTCTATGTTTCATTCAATTGCAGTATTACATTAATCTGTGGGCACATTATGTTCCTGTATTGGATCTTGGGTAGGGTATGACTATTTTGAGTTTTCATGACATCATTATGAATAGTGCACATGAGAATCAAGACCTGAAACCGTTGAATTGAAACCTAAAATAGTTGAATCAAGACTTCAAACAGTTCAATCAAGACCTGGATTTTGTTGTAAATGGTTCGTAAACTACACTATGACTTGTGAGCACTAATAATTGAATAGGAAAATTATAGCTTGTGTGTGACCTGTGAGTACTGAGAGTTGAATAGGAAAACTGTAGGTTGTGTGAAACCTGTGAGCACTGAGTTGAAAAGGAAACTTGCGAGCCCTGAGAGTTGCATAGGAGACCTGTGAACACTGAGAGTTGTGGAAACTAACTTGAGAGAAGTGTGAGAAATGAATGTGGGAGGGGGTATTTATAGAGTTTAGGGCTAGGGTTCAGGTATTGGGATGCATGACTAGGACAAGCAAGGTCATGCGACAACAAGCCTTTAGAGACGGGCGACAAAAGATGGTAGAGACTAGAGCGATCCATAGGAAAATTTGGGACTTTTTAAGTTCCCTAAATCTCCCTAAACCATTATAGTACACTAGAGAATTCTGAGAGATTTCTGAAAATATAAAGAAATATGAAAACAAATATCATATGCTCAAGTTACCGGGGTCAAAGTTTGGTCAAAGCAGGGTCAACAGGCCAATCAGGCTGCGAAAGTGAAGTTTGAACAAAAAGGGTAAAAGTTTTGTTTTTTGACCCCAGTCTTCGACCCTCATTTACGGATGGGATAGCCCCACTATTTTTTGCTTGGGGACCTTCAACCAGGGTCAACACACTTTTTTGACAGAGGGGTGTCTTGGCCACCATTATTTCACATTTCTATTACCTCAATTATATATATATATATGCCTCAGATTGTATTTTTAGGGTGCATGTGGGATTATGTATAGTATGCTTATAAAGCACCATGTGGTGGATCCTCAAGCCCACAATGTGGCTTACCGCCTCGTACTTCTATGTTGGTGAATCAATCAAACAAGTCTCCACATAGCTCGATCAACTCCTTACCAACTCAGAGGATCAACCATGGCCGAGTTATCAAGATTCACAATTATCTCAGTGCATTCAACTTTCTAAACACAACAGAGGAGAAAATCTCACCATCCCAATGAAAATACCTATACTTATCTCTCCCCATCAAACTTGAGTGATCAAAAAATGCATGCCACTACATGACACTTAAAACCACCACCTACCCAACATATTCCATAACTCAACCACTAGCCATGTGGAGGAAAAAAAGGATGTATGCATGGCCTAAGCCACGACCAAATTGGACAGGACGAACCAATATAAACCACGCCCTTACCCACCGCGTGGAAGATGTGGGATTATTTCCCAACATAGGGGTAGGGGAAAATGGTATGTTGTTGGGGAGGATCGAACCCCCAAGAACCCACAAACTAAAATTATCCTCTGTCAGTATGTCATACGGGCTCACTTTTCCTATATAATGTCACATTTGCATTTGTATAAGCACAAGTCTATGACTGTGCTACAACCATAAGGAGGAAATTTTGTAAAAAATGAATTTTAGAGGCATTTAGGAGCAGATTGGGTCTTCAGAGTAAACTAGAAAGTTGTCTAGAATTTTGAGATGCTCCTTGTGGGAATATTATTTTCCCATTATGGAGAAATAATGACATTGTTTTGTGTAACGAAACTCACTAAAAGGATAGGAACAACAGGGGTACACTGTTGCAAGTACTTCAGGAAGGTGAAAGATAAACACCAAGCTCTGTCAGGGTATTTTGAAGGTCTAAGGAAAAAAAATGCAGGTGATTGGTCTATTTTTGTGAATTGTGAGTTTGATTATACTTACTATTCTTGTAAGTTTTAATAGATTGGTTTGTATGGAGTTTGATTGTACTTACTATTCTTGAAAATTTACTAGACTGGTTTGTATGAACCCATAGACGTAGGCAGTTGCCGAACTCCGTAAACAATTCTGGTATCATCTCTCTAATATGGTATATCTGCATTTGAATTCTGATTTATTTACACATTTAATCAGTTAAGTTAAAATTCAAGAAAGCATTAAATATCAATTTACAACACTTTTGGATGAATTAATAAAATAGTAATATGAATGGTTTAATTGATTGGTTGATTTTTGAGAATCTTGGATTCAGTTCTGGATCAATTATAATTATGATGTGTATTAGATTCTGGTAAGATTTGAGTTTGATAATATCATGGAAGTTGATGAATTTTTAAAGATCCTGGTAAAAAGTTGAAAAAGTAAAATATTTACTTGTGTTTATGGATCATGTTTTGGTATTAGAGTAGGTTGATTTGACAGTTTGATTTCTGTAAACTGTGCTCTTGGTTTAGTTGTGATTAAATAGGTACAGGTACACTATGGGCAAGTTATCAAAATAGGAAAAGATTGATGAGCTTGAGGCATATGATTGCCAGATCTAGGAAGGAAATCTCTCATGAGATCAATATATGACTCCCTGGAAGAGGAGAATACTCACTTGAAATCAGAATTGGAAACCAAGGATGAGCTCTTGGTAAGGTTGCAGTGTGGTAATCAGAAAAAGGAAACACCTTCAACTTTAGATGCAGAAACCATAATTGATGAGTTCACAATAAGTTGTTTTTCCCATTCAGATTTAGATGTAGGTAATGATGTTTTTGGTTCATTTGAAAAACACACTAAAGGCATTGGATCTTGATTAGTGTTGAAAATGGGATTTTATGGAAGGGGCCTTAGTAAGAATGACCAAGGTATATCTAACCCAATACAGGTCGAGGATCATCCTCATTTTATAGGTCTGGTTTTTCCTAGTGCAAGAACGGATATTGGAGATTTCTCCAAGAACACTAAAGGAAGACAAGCTTCCGACAACAAATCGAATACCCCACTAGTCCTGTAGGAATATTATAAGAAGGAAAATGGTGCTTTGTTGTCACATGATGAATTTGATAAGAGAAAACAATGAAGATATAATGAAATCCCACCTCTTCATTCTTACCATAATCATAAGCATAATAAAATTTGTGAAACTTTTGATCCATTCTTTCAGTCTAAGAAGTATGGCTTTGATTTTTAGAAAATGTGGAATGCTTTTCCTTGCACTTTTTGTGGATTGCCTAACCATTTCATCACCATTTTTTGGAAGAGAAGGACATTGTTAAAGAAGCTTGTGTCATTCGTAAAGAATAAGGAAAATGGAAAAGATTTATCTCGTCATTCAGAGGTGAGAAATGGAAATAATATTTTCTCATCCCAGAAGAAGGAGAATAAGAGCAATTTTTGTGCTCATTTTCAAGTGAATGGGCATCATGTAGTCACTTGTTGGAAAATTCATCCATCACACCATCAAAGTAATGGTACAATGAAGATGGAATACAATCCCGTTACAAAGGTAAGGAAAGTTCATAATCCACCATCAGTTAACAAGTCAACCTTGGATTAGGTAATACTTGAAAATGAAATTCCTTTAAAATGGGCTAGGCAAAAATTGTTTAATTATATATTGCATAGATTTGATTGTTGAATAGTATGCAATATGTTTGGAGTTTAGGTTTTTGAGAAAACAGAGGAATAGGTTAACCATACTCAGTAAACTTTCTTGCATTTTTTTGAAATACTTCATTTTATATCTCCTTATTTAGTTTTTGAGTTCCTGGTATAGTTTGGGTATGAAATACAACTCATATGTCATCTTTGGAGATTTGACATCAGTTTCATACTTGTTTGTAGAATAACTATTGTTTGGGAATGCATCTATTTTTGGTATATACATGTTAGGTGCATTTTAAGACTCGTATTTTTGGGTAATGTTTGTGACTGTGATTGTGATGCAAAATATCATTGTTACCATACTTATAAATCTATATATTTTGTAAGACTCAATAGATGGGAAATACATGTGATTTCTAAGTATGGTTATACAGTTAGAATTCATTATGATTGCACTTACAACATGTTTGCAATGGTATATGGAAGTTAACACACCTGATATTCAACTTTGGCAAACAATTTATTTCTATCCTAGTTGTAGTGTACAAAATGTTGGGATAGATATGTTATTGGCAGATTCACATGATTAAGTTTTGACACTTTTCTATTTTTGGCATATTGTAGTCTAAACATTTTGGATCATGATAGTTGCAATAATTGAAAATTTCATAGGGACAATGGATACTAGCTATTTTGGTATGTAGATGTCAATACACTGATATATTTTTTGGTGGAATTATATTTACATTATTGGCCTTCTCACAAAGTGTTAGTTGAACAATTGCCTCTTCAGGTGAACAAGTGTCTTTTTTAAAATTGATTGCTTGTTTTTGATGACAGCTATAATTATTGGATTTTGACAGTTCATAGCTGTTGCAGAGATTGGCAGAATCACATAGTATCCAGGAGCAATTGCCTATTTTGGTGAAAAATTGTCTAATATTTTACCGATCAATTTTTTTTGTAATTAGCTGATAAAAAAAATTCATTGATTTAACCCATAGTGTTATCTATGGATCCTATATGTGTTTTTGAAATGCGGGAAGACGATTAACCACATTTGTGGGTGAAAAACAACTTTTTGTGGACAAAATTCCTTCCCGGTGGGGGGGAGTGATCCAAAGGACAATTTGGGACTTTGGAAGTTCCCTAAATCTACCTAAACCATGAAAATATGGTAGATCATTTTGAGATCTTTCCGACAGTATAAAGAACGCTGAAAACAAAGATCGTATGCTCAAGTTATTGCTAGTCAATGTTTGGTCAAAGTAGGGTCAACTGACCAATCAAGCCACGAAAGTGAAGTTTGAACAAAAAGGGTAAAAATTTGGTTTTGTGACTCTGGTATTCAACGCTTGTTTATGGATGAGTGGGCCTCACTATTTTCTAGTTGGTGGTCCTCAGCTAGGGTTGACATACAATTTTCACGGAGGGGTTTCTTTGTTTCCGTTACTTCACATTTTTATTGCTACAATTATATATGTGTGTATATATATATATATATATATATATATATATATATATATATATATATATATATATATATATATATATATATATATGTTTATGGATGGGTGGGCCTCACTATTTTCTAGTTGGTGGTCCTCAGCTAGGGTCGACATGCAATTTTCACGGAGGGGTTTCTTTGTTTCCGTTACTTCACATTTTTATTGCCACAATTATATATATATGCCTCCAAAGTGTATTTTCAAGGTGCATGTGGGATTAGGTATAGTGGGCTTGTAAAACACCACGTAGTGGGTCCTCAAGACACTACGTGGCTTTCCACCTCTTGCTTCTATGTTGGTGAATCAATCAAACAGGTCTCCACATAGCTCGGTCAAGCCTTTACCAACTCGGCGGATCAACCATGACCGAGTTATCAAGCTTCACACTTATCTCAACATATTTAACTCACTGAACACAATGGAGGTGTTTCACCTGATTCTAGATTGTTTCCTTGAAGTATTGACGAAACAGATAGGGTAACGGGTGTAGGAGGAATACCTATTTTAGTGCTAGTTGATGGGTTGTTGTGTGCGTATGACTTCCGAATCCACAACTGATCATGAGAGCTTCCTTTTGGCTAGGAGGAACTACTTGTAATACAGAGCAAGACCACCAGAAAAAGTAAACAATATATGCAGTGAACTGCCTAGCGTATGCTAGATCCGGGAAGTGTGATACTTCCTAGATGGCTGTCAGTCCACTGTTTTAAACAATTTAATGTGGTAAATAAGGAGAAACCTATTGTAATTCGAAATGATTTAGGTATCTCACTTAAAAAAAATTAAGAAATATATCTAATCTAACTGCAGGTTTGACAGAGGTCTTGGGTAGATCATAGGTGGATGAGGGTGAGATGAAATTTGGTGGGTAGGTCTCTGTTCTGAGCTGTATGGGTAAATACAAACACCGATGTCAGTTAAGGGTAACCGATGGCGATCAGGTGTAACCGGTTCCAGTTACTATGGAAATTTGGAAATAACACAGAACAAGCTTTGGGTCTCCTTTGTGATTGTACAAAGGACTTTGGTTGGTCAGGATGAGGTATTGGGTGATATGGGTAGGATTTAGCGAGGTTTTTAATGGGTATATGGAGGTGTAAATGTTGGAGAAGGTTAGTAGGTGGCTAGGTAAACAATAGATGATAAAATGATGATGAAATGAAACTAACCAGAAAAGTATGATGTTATACTTACTTGAATTCTGGTCCTGAATGCCTGTGAGTGAGGGATGGAGGTGTTGATGAGAGTTTTGAAGGTTACAAGTGATCACCAATTGAAGGAAAGATTTTGCATGGACTACATGTACATTCCTCTTTACTTGGTTAGATCAGATCATGGCTGGGATGGCTATGCAGGAAAAGATGTTTGATCTCCTTCCTTACATACAGATTCTCGTTGGAATTCACTCTCTAAAGATGTGTTATCTCTCTAAGATGTGTTAATGATCACCAACCTTCTACTTCTTTCTTCCAACTTCCAACCTTGATAATAAGGTTGTTTTAGGGTTAAAAAGGGTAACCAATGGCGGTTCCAGCTTAATCGGTGACGGTTAGGGGTAACCGACATCGGTCAAGGAGGGATTTCCTAGGTTTACTAAACTAGGGAGATCCTCTTGATTTCCTCAGATATCATGTCGTTAACCCATAGATTAGACTGGAAGATTCTTGTGAGCATACGGGAATGTGGTTAGAGGGAATGTAGGCATTGATTTTTAGGGTTTGGGTAAGTCTTAGTTAGCTATGGCAACTTACTAAGAAGAGGTCCTACATTGAGTTGGCTTGGTGAGGTGTCTAAGTGAACTGTATGTGTGGATATTATTTAAAATAAGATATATAATGATAAATATAGTGAGGATAATGCATTAATTTAATTTAATTAATATTAGTGGGGTGAAGGGGGCCATGGCTAGGTGAATGTGATGAAGGGTGCTTATTCATCGAGGGACCAAAGGAAAGTGTGATCTAATTTTAGTGTCTACATTTTACCCCTTTTGTTGCGTAGCTTGTATTGGTAAGTGATGCTAACAAAAATAAGATGTGGTTGCCCCATGTGTGGGAGAAGGTGATCCCCCTTAAACTAGGAACTGACAAGGCTAAAGGTAGAATCAGTGAGTGGTTTGATAAAAAGGTGAACATGAGGAAAAGGTAGGTGGGTACAGGTGAAAAGGGTAAAATGTCTACTTGAGCCATTCTAGGTAATGGGTCTAGGTCAAAGGTAGCAACAGTCAAATGCACGCACATGTATAAACTACAGCACACTACCGGGTTGAAGAGTAGGCAAACTCTACATCATCTAAGGTCGATAGGTTTATCCAAACAAGGTTGAAGTGATTTCGGTACCCAAGGTATAGGATTTGGTCAGGAAACACAATGTAGGTTAGGTGCATGAACATTTAGGTATGTTCTGGTACACCAAAGGTAGGTTCAGGATAAACGGTCATGACAATAGGCTAGGTAAGGTCATTAGGTCAACAACACAGGTAACAATGTTGCAAGGTATAGCAAACACATGAGGTCAAAGGTCACTAGAAAAGATCCAAGCCTAAATATCTAGGTCATAGCATGGGTAAGGCCAAGGTAGGGTTAAAATAATGAGTCCCCAAAGAAGGACAAAGGGAGGTAGTAAATGATGAGGTTAGGAAGGTGAGGTAAATTGTTTGGGTAAAGGTGGAGTGGGGTAAATGATCAGGGTAAAGGGTGGGTGAGGAAAAAAAGGAGGTAGGGGAGTGTAAAAGGGTAAAAATTAGGGCAATGTGTAGGTGAGGGTGACTGATGCCGGTCAAGGATACCCGACAATGGTATAGGTCAACTGATGATGGTAAGGTAGGGCACGCAACCGATGTCAGTCAAGTGTAATTGATGTTGGTTAGGTCGGGTTGGTTATAAAAAAAAAACCACATTTTTTGTTATTCATTGTTATTTACAAAGTGAGAAAATGAACAAAAAGGGATAAAAGAGAGAAAAGTGTCTAGCCAAAATGGGACAGTGAGCTAATAATGTGATTGGACGAGAGTTTGGTTGGTGAACAATGGGTCCACAGGATCATGGCGAGAGATTTTATGAATCGGAGGTTACGGGTAGCTATTCGGTGATGGAAGAGGCTGGAGAGGGATCGAGCGGGCCACCGGTACAGTGGCCAGATGTGCCACAAAGAAGGTGGTAGCATGATGAGGTAAGAAACCTACTCTACATTGTGGATTTGATAGATTAGAGGAGTAGATTATTGTTATTTATAGGTTTATTATTTTTTTGTTTTTATGGGTGAGTAAAAATTAAATTTGGGTATGGGGGGAATAGCGGGAAAAAATAGGAAGGGGGAGGGTAGTAAATGGTATAGGTGGGGTGGGTAGAGGTCCAAGGGGATTTTAGGTCATTGTAGGTGGGGTAAAAGGGGTAGGGGGTAGATTCTTAGAAAAGGGGGGTTTGGGAAGACGTGGGTTTTGCCACGAGATTGACTAGCGTCAGTTAACTATGGCTGGTGTCATTTGGGTGGTACCGGTATCAGTCACCGAATAGGTGACTGATACCAGTTAAGGGGTAACTGTGGTCGGTAAGGGTGAACCGGTATCAGTTACCAAATGGGTGACCGGTGCCAGTTAAAGGGTGACTGGGGTCAGTTAGGATGAACCGGTACTAGTCAGATTAGTTGGCACAAGGGTCCAAAAGTGATGTGGCCTAGGTGGTTTAGATGAGTAGGGTGAAAATAGGGTGGAGGGTAATGATAATTGGTGAATATGGTCATGGTACAAGTAAATTAATGTTGTGTTTGTATTGGATGCAGGGGAGAGCACAGTTACATATGCGAGACAGGGTTCCGCCACTACTTGTGATAGTGCACACTGTAGCGACCCCATTCGAGCTACAACATGTGGAGGTAGTGGGCTTGAGTGGGGTTCATCACTATAGACATGTTGTTTGGAAACCCAAATTGATGGTCGTGCTCATCGATAGATGGGATCTCACGACCAACACGTTCCACCTACCAACAGGTGAGATGACTATCACCCTAGAGGACGTGTTCCAAATTTTACGATTACCCATATTGGGTGCCCAAGTGTACTCTATCTCCTTCAAGGCCTCAAAGGAGTTAATTGGGACTATTTTTTG
The DNA here is from genome assembly GCA_019776745.2 of Taxus chinensis. Taxonomy (NCBI): domain Eukaryota; kingdom Viridiplantae; phylum Streptophyta; class Pinopsida; order Cupressales; family Taxaceae; genus Taxus; species Taxus chinensis. The sequence continues at coordinate 884,197,307 of CM034150.1, forward strand.
TGAGGGAGCAGCTGATCTGAGATTCCATAGCACCAGTTTGAGCTATGGAGAGATGTACCTAGCCCTTCCAGATGAGATGAGGCTAGTGGTTATGTGTATGGAGGTAGTGTGCTGCTATGCACTACCAAATGCACAGGGTGGACACTTTCCCCGATCACTGATAGGGGTACTCCACGATATGATGATGCATGAAACACACTTTTCCTAGGCACTAGCATTCTTGGTGCAGCTATACAGAGAGCTATGGGCATATGGGTGGTTGCGTAGGTTTAGCCTATGTTGTACATTTATACTACACTACTGGGCATATGAGCACATAGTGTGCGTGTAACCTATAGGGATGCCCCAAGCAGAAGCATTTCCACCTAGATTTGTGTGGGTGGGATACAGGAGATGGGTGCCAGTGATAAGAGAGCAGAGATCTAATAGGCCGACACATGATGTGGCCCATTTTCGGCAGTTACTAAAGGGATTGTTTAGAGTGGACATTATATTGAGGCCATATGTGGGATTCCCCTCATATAGGCATATGCATGAGGAGCTAGTTGAGCTCTGGCTAGAGAGGTGGATACAGGGTTACCGTGCCGGGGAGGATGAGATGATCCCAGTAGACAGAGTCTGTCGGTAGTTCGGGATCCTATAGGACATTTCTCCACCCTTCCCACAGTATCAAAGAGATGATGCGGAGAGGCCCCTACCTCTACCATAGCCTACAGTACCCACAGGGGAGGAGGAGCATCTAGTGGATTAGCGGATAGATGATGATGGATGTACAAATAGGTACAGGTAGTGGTGGGTAGCTTAGTTACGACCCATACCACCCATACTAGGGCATCCATACCTAGCTACCATTGCAGTGCAAAGAGATGCCCTATAGGGGTAGGTAGCTACACTAATTACCCAGTTGGGTATACTACAGACATAGCTAGAGGGTTCAGAGGTAGAGGTAGTAGAGCTACACATACAGGTGGCTAGTCTATGGGCCCAGATGGCAGATGGAGGAGATGATCTAGGGGTTGGTCAAGTGGCAGCCTTACAGGCTCAGGTGGCAGGTTTATAGGGCCAGTTGACCACATCCGAGTTATAGATTAGGGCCTTACAAGCCTAGATATAGGTACAGGGGTAGGGGGCACCACCATAGGCACCGGGAGCAAGTCCCAGTTCATAGGCAAGTTGCTGCAAGGAAAATACAGGGGCTGATACCTATGGGACCACCACAGACCATGCCTATATCTAGGTTACAAGATGCCCTAGGTGATGTAAGATACTATCAGGACCAGCTTATGGCAGCCGGGATGGATTTTATATCCTATGCTGAGTACAAGGCACAACAGGCATCCAGTGAGAGGATGAGATCCCACACTCATAGTGTGGAGAGCACAAGAGGTCAGTGATATCTGAGGCCAGATAAGGGAGATGCCACCAGCGCATGGCGACCAGCTCTAGGTGAGGTGCCAGTAGGGACACAAGAGGCCAAGGGTATAGGTGACATAGAGATGGAGGACATCTAGCAAGATGCTTGTTATGCTGTCACCTGGTTTTTTATGTATACTAGTTATTTTTTGAGATATATACTAGCTTGTGTGCCGAAGATAGTTGTATTTTTGATCACATACCATCCTACATGCCAAAGATAGTGAGGATGTATGAGTGATTTTTATATTTCTAGCATATACTGGCCTGCGTGCTGAAGAGATTTTTTATTGATTCATTCTTTTTTATATAAATGAGACTGGCCTACATGCCGATGACATTTTGTATTGTATATCGGCCTACGTGTCGACATTTTGAGATGATGGACATGATGAGATAGGCATGTATATTGAGATACACACTTATTGATTTATATGATGAAATACATGGTATTTTGTGATTTGTTGGTGTGTTTTTGAGATATTGGTTTATGGCTTGTGGTAGATGAGATATGGATTTTTTTTGTATTAGATGAAATATGGGTTTGTTGTTTTGATATGGATAGAAATTAGGTGATTTATGCATGATGGAGTCAGGTCAGGTTAGGCACGGATCAAGTCAGGTTGGTTAGGCATGATTGAGTTAGGTTTGGATAGGCATGGATTGAATCAGGTTTGTTAGGCATGGTTGAGTTGAAAGGAATGATAACTAGATCGTACCAAGCCAAGAACACATATGCTAATCAAACACCATGATCTATAAGATGAAAGCAATTCACCAGAATAACTTTACATAAAACCTTTGCAAATAAATGAGAAGCAATATCATATATTATTATAGAACTCAATGCAATACATCGAGAACGGACCTTGCTTAAATAGGCAAGGAATAACAATATAAGAACCAGTCAAGGTTGTAGATCAAGCCATAAATCAAGGAAATAACTAGTCATCAAAGAACTAGTCAAGACAATAGATTTAGGAGAGAACTAGACATCAAGGATCTAGTCAATACCATAGATCAAGGAAAGAACTATACCTAACAACTAGATAATATCTCCTAATATCTAAATAAGATAAAAGAAATATCCACACACATAAGTGGGTGAGGATAAATACAATAAAGGTAAATAAAGTACCTAGGTGAACATGAGCTAAGGTAAATACCTACTCTAACACCCCCCCTCAAGTGAAGCTAGGGGTCAAAATAGATGTGGCATGTCCACATTATGAGTTCTGGCAATTGAGCCTGATGAGGTACTCATGTACAATAACTGGGAAAAAAGGAACACCGCAAGGTACCCAAAACTAGTAACAACAAAGTGAAGAGAGTAAAGACCCACTCCAAGGCATCCTAAGAAGCTCAACTCAAAAATCTCATACAATGTTGAAGAATTTTAGTGTGCAATTTGGTCTGAATCCACTGCTCGATCAAAAAATTCAAAAACAACTGACATTGGGTTTCACTAGAATAGCTCCATATAAGGAGACTATCAACAGAGTGATGTCGAAAGTGCAAAAGAACACCAAACATAACTCGATCAACTGCTGCAAATAGGTGTGCCATGATCCCAGAACAATAACCAAAGCAACAAGGCAAGGACATAAACTCCAAAGTTTCATGATCCAAGAAAATATAAGGTAACAAGGCAAGGACACGAAACCAGAAGAATCATGACCAGCACCACACCCTCCCATACTGCTAAATGGGTGGGTGGAGTGGCGCTACAAATCTATATGAGTTGTCAAAAAAACTACTCAAACACTGAAAAACTAACACTAGGCTCCACCAGAATAGCTCCCCCATAAGAGAGACTGTCAACATGCCAAAAGTGTCAAAAATATAGATACAAAATCTCTCAACAAACATGAGAGATACACTACACCTACTAAAAAAAATGCTCAAAACAAGAAGCATCACAATGTAGAAGGTATAGAAAGTGGAGCAAGAGGCCGAATGGTGGAGGAGCCACACCTGTAGAGTCATCTCAATGAATGCCTATGTCACATCCACAAGTGATCAGATATCTACCCCAAATCAACACGGATGGATGAAGAAGATGCCTGCATATGACTTGGTGCAAAATACACAATGGGTGCATGCAAAAGAACATCAGAATGTGTGTCAGGTTGATCATGTCTGAAAACTGAAATATCAAGTTTTTCAAGCCTGAGTGAAGGTGCAGAACCCATGTGTTGCTCATGATTCTTAGAAAAAGTTGAGTGAACAAAAAAAGGAGCATTGTTAATGTGTGATCCCAATGAAGTATCTGCTCGAAAACCAATGTCATGATGAGAATTCCACTTAACATGTGGAATAGAGGAAACAATAACTTGTGAATGTCTATCAATGACTTTGCTAGTGAGACCCATAGAATGGAGCATGTGAGAACAAAATGCAGTTGTTTGCTTCTTAAAAAATCCATGCAGCTGAGCGGAAGTAGGATACACAACATGTGGTACTGTAATAGGCACATATGTGGAAGAACATGCACTAACAAGCTACATAGGCGTATGAGCATTAAGAGCAGGAACAGACTCAAAGACTGACACATCAATGTCAGTGGGTTCAAGAGTAATAGCTGCATGTGGACTAGGAGCATGGATATGGTTGTCCACAATATGGTGGTGATGTTGTACGCTAGCAAGTTTGTTTTGCAAGGAGTGTATTATTGTATCCTTATCGTGAATGAGTGATTGTAGAAGAGAATTTCAATTCTTGAGTGATCTATTTTCTTCCACAAATTTTACAATATCCTCTTGAAGTCCACATACTTCAGAGAAAAGCATATCATTCTCAGAATCCATGATATGTACAAACTACAACTCCCAAAAATTTAGGACGTCCGGCTCAGCTAAAATTACGTCCACAATTGATTACAACACTCCTCCATATTTGGCACTTTTTAATTATTGTACAAGTCTAAAAATAAATATTTCCAATGGAAAGTGCATGAAAAAACATGCACTTTCACAAAAAACGACACTCAAAACCAAGTTACCGATCAAAACTACCTCTTCTAGTAAAAATTACTATTTCTGGACTGTGTGGACAGTGACCTTTATTGCTGAAAATAGCAACCTGCGGATTTTTCCGAACTAGTTAAAAATGTGCACAGCATCCATGGACTCCTACCAAAAAAGGAAAGATATGAAAACCTTTCTATGCGTAAACCAAGATAGATACGTCGTAACAAAAAATTACTCTCTGTAAATCTCGTAAAAAACAACAAACCCAAAAAATTAATCCCACAATTTCTTTTCTTATGGGTGCAAATCTCGAGGTGATCCAATGTGCTTCTCTGTAACAACCAAAAAAACCACAAAAACTGATTGTCTGCAGAAATGGCCAAGTTTACAATCGATCTTAGGGTTTTCATGCCTTCTAGATCCAATGGAAGCCTTTGTTTTCCATAAAATTGCATGCATCTACAACATACGACCGAATCCCAAATATATGAATATACAATGAATTTATTTGCAAAATAAAACTTACAGATGGATGTCAACAACAATCTCTCGATCTGATACCATGAATAGAACGATAACTAGATTGTACCAAGCCAAGAACACAGATGCTAATAAAACACTACGATCTATAAGATGAAATCAATTCACCAGAATAACTTTACATAAAACCTTTACAAATAAATGAGAAGCAATATCATATATTATTATGGAACTCAATGCAATACATTGAGAATGGACCTTGCTTAAATAGGCAAGGAATAACAATCTAAGAACCAGTCAAGGTTGTAGATCAAGCCATAAATCAAGGAAATAACTATTCATCAAAAACTAGTCAAGACCATAGATTTAGGAGAGAATTAGACATCAAGGATCTAGTCAATACCATAGATCCAGGAAAGAACTATACCTAACAACTAGATAATATCTCCTAATATATAAATAAGATAAAAGAAAGATCCACACACATAAGTGGGTGAGAATAAATACAATAAAGGTAAATAAAGTACCTAGGTGAACATACCTACTCTGAGCTAAGGTAAATACCTACTCTAACATGAGTCAGATCAGTTTAGGCATGGATTGAGTCAGGTTATAGGCATGGATTGAGTTGAGAGTAGGTGAAGTTGTGAGTCATTATTTTTTACAATGAATGATACTATGGGTCATATGTGAGATGTGGTATAATCTATGCATAGTGATGATAGATAAATGGTAGGTGTAATAAATATATGCTATGATAATGTTTAAAATATGAAACAACTCGTTATGTATGTGGTTTAATTTCCAATTTCGGGTATAAAAGGGAAACGAAGTTAGGTGTGATGTAATGTGAGGCACATTGAAGATGAATTGTTTAGGGTAGATGATGGCCGAGCTAACCTCCAAGGCCCCCATGCCCTCGGAGTGCTACCTACATAGTCTCGGGAAAAAGGGACCTTAGGCTGATGTAGTTCTCCCACAAGCCAGGGAAGAAAATGAGGAGGTGTGAAAATGAGTTGGTAGGTTTTTTTTTGGGCATGTGGTGGGTTTAGGTTTATTAGGTGTGGTTGGATTATAGGAAAAATAATGTATGCGGGGTCGATTATGGCAAAAGAAGAAGATTACGCCAAAAGTAAGCATCGAGGACCAAGTCCTGTATAAGGTAATCAAAATGTAAACAAAGATGGTTAAAAGATAAAAGGGGGCAATAAAGCCACCTGATTGGGTAGGATCATACCTAGTAGATCATACCTTAGAGGAAGTGATGACTATAAGACCCTAAATACATTACATGATTAACTATTCTACGATGAAAAGTAGTCACAGGATCACCAAATGTCTAAGTTCCAAGAAGTCCCTTGAGGCAATAGGAAATGAGAGTGGGCATGGTTCAAAGGGTGAAGAGTAGGTAATTGTTATATGGTATGAGGTAGCATGTGCTTTGGGTAAGAGATCCGAGGTCACAATGGGCAAGTTCATGACAAAAAGGTTGAGTGTTTTGACTTATAGTTGAGATAGACTGATCAATGTGAGAAGTCTATATGGGAAAAATTGAACTCCTTAAGGTCTTCGTGAAGTTGATCGATGTGGGAAGATTCGGTTGCTCTTGTTCTTTTTTAGAGCTGTACATAGCTGACCTTCGTGGGAGTAGTCTATTTATAGTAGCAATTGTCAAGAGGAAGATGTCCTTTTGAGGGAGTCATCTTTTTATTAGAAGTTTCACTCAAGGAGTTTGTTCCCATTATGAGGTCTTTACAGTCATGGACAAGACCAAGGTGAAATGACCATGGGATCTCATCTAAAGTTAGATGAAAAGTATCCATGAGAATCATACTATGTGTAGTGTCGTGGTACACATATTTAAGAGAAGTTAACTAGTGACGGGTACTCATATGATTCTTATTTAATTTTTAGGGAGGTGTATGGAGTGAATGGCACTCAAGGGATGAGCATGGAAAGAGACAAAGGGTGTGGTAGGATGACAAGTCAACAATAGAATGGTTGAAGATGCAAGGCGTTAAGGGGCTCAAGTTCTGGTTTACCCTCAAGAGAAGATAAATGATAAGCACCTGATCCATAGGTATGAGTTATGATGTATGGTCCAAGCCAATTAGGAGAAAATTTACCTCGTTTACTATTTCTACTTTGGTTACGTGTTGATTTTCCTTTAGGAAAAGGTCACCGACATGGAAGGTTCGTTCATGGACACGTTTGTCATCAGCACATTTGATACATTTTTGATAAACTTGAAGGTGATCCAGAGTGTTAAGATGACATTCATCTAATAACTCTAGTTGCGCTAAATGGTCCTGACAAAATTCATCATTAGTGAGCATGTCATGGAGAGAAATGTGGAGTGAGGGGATCTGGACTTCGAGAGGCAGAACAACCTCTATACTGTAGACTAAAGAAAATGGTGTAGCCACAGTGGAAGTGCAAATACTAGTGCGGTATGCCCATAGGGTAAAAGGAATGTCTGTATGCCAATCCTTCCCAGTATCAACAACCACTTTCATGAGAATTTTTTTGATGGTTTTGTTAGTGGATTCAGCTTGGCCGTTGGTTTGTGGGTAATAAGGTGATGAGAAACTAAGCTGAATGCCGAAGGCGTTGTAAATTTTTTGCAATGTTTTGTTTTTGAATTTTTTTCCATTGTCATTGATGAGGTGATGAGGAACACCAAAGCGAAAAATGATGTGGTGGTTAATGAACTCACATATTTTCTCGTCTTTCATGGAGATGAGTGGTATGGCTTCCACCCCTTTTGTGTAGTATTCGGTAGTATTAATGATCCATTGATTTCGTTGGGAAGAATGAGGATTGATTTCTCTGACAAGATCCAAACCCCATTGAGAGAAGGGCCAAAGGTCACGAGTGACCTGTAAGGCATGACTACGTGTATGATGAAGATTGGAATGTTGTTGGAATTTTACACAATGTTTGACGTAGTCACAACAATCATGGTTAAGGGTCAGCCAGTAATAGCCTAGGTGAAGAATATGTTTAGCAACAACAAGGCCACTAAAGTGACCTCCACATATGCCATCATGAACCTCCTTAATGGTATAAGGAATTTCAAAACTCATGAGGCATTGTAAGAGAATACCATCAAAGCCATGCTTATATAGGAGTCCCCCCAGGATAACGTAACGAGAGACCTTTTTAAGGAAGGCACGTTGTCCATTATAGGTGAGATCAGGAGGTAAGATGGAGAAAGAAAGGTAGTCAGAGTATTGTTTTATACCAAAGGTCACTAAGGTCAGGGGTATTGGTTTCGATCAAGTAAACATGATGAGGTAAATAAGAAAGTGAATGGAGGAATTCTATGGTGAAAAATATTTTAGAATCAATGGGGTGAAGCAGGTATTTGGGAAGTTAAGCACGCCATGGTATCTACAAATTCATTGGTGGAACATGGGATGGTTTGAAGGGTGTATTGATCAAAGGTGGTCAAAATTATGTCTACATGATGTTTATACTATTGAAGTATCTCATTACGACATTGGTACATACCATTTACTTGGTTCATGACCAATTGAGAATCACCAAATACGTTGATGATTTGACATCAAGGGCATAGGTGGCTTGGAGACCTAGTACGAGCACTTCGTATTCTACAATATTGTTGGTACATTCAAAATATAATTTGAAAGAAAAAGGCATGGTTTTACCATTAAGAGGAATGAGGATAATATCAGCCCTTCCCCCATGCTGACACTTAGAACTATCAATAAGAGTGTCATTTGGTAAGGGGGTTCATCTAGAGAAAGGGTGGCAATTGAATCATCTGAAAAGTCAAAATTAGAAGGTTGATCCCTAGAAATAGGTGTGTCGGCCAATTGGTCAGTGATAGCTTGGCCCTTGATGGACTTTTGATGAATGAATTCAAGGTCAAGATCATTTAAAATCATAAGCCATCATGTGAGCACACTGATTTTGATAAGGTTTGGTACGTATATGAAGTGTAAGGGGTCGGTGCTAGTCACAACATAGGTTTTATGGTTGAGTAAGTAATGACAGAGTTTGCTGGGAACAAAAACTAAGGCTAAGAACAGTTTTTTCAGGATGGTTGTATCGGGTTTCATAATCCAAAAGAGTACAGATTATGTAATAAACTGCACCTGCTCCTTATGTTGCTCATCACAATGAGTGAGCATGGCTCCCAAGGAATGATCAATAATGGATATATATAGGTAAAAAGGTTGATCATATTTAGGTGGGATGAGTATGGGTGGTTAGAGAAGGTATTGTTTTATGGTCCTCAAAATCTTTGTGGACAGTCATCATCCCCTTTAAAGGAGAAATCCTCCTTGAGTAGATGATGAAATGCTTGACACCAATCAGATAATTGTGAAATGAAATGGACGAATGGACTGTAATTTACCTTGCAAGCTATAGATTTGTCTGAGGATTAGTAGGTGGAGGAATTTTTAGAATGGCCTTGACTTTAGTAGGGTCAATTTCTATACCACAGTAGGGAAATGATAAATCCCAGGAGCTTTCCTAAAAGAACCGTGAAGACACACTTCTTAGGCTAAAGGTGAATGTAATATTTAATGAGGTGGTCAAAGATGGTTTTGAGGATGGCAAGATGTCTCAGAGTGACGTTTAGATTTGGCCAAGAGATTATCCACGTAATCTTCCAATATGTGATGCATGATATCATGGAAGATGTAAGTCATAGCCCGATGATATGTGGCACCAAAATTTTTAAGGCCAAAAGGCATGAATCGATAGTAGAAGGTCCCCCAAGGGGTGATGAATGAAGGTCTTGTGCTGATCTTCTGGGGTAAGCAAAATTTGGTTATAACCCAAGAATCCATCCATGAGTGATATCATCTCATGACCAGCGGTGAGGTCAACCAGTTAATCAATACCAGGGTAAGGGAAAGTCATCTTTCGGGCAAGGTAGGTTGAGGTCACGGAATTCCATACAAATGTAGAATCCCCCTAATCACTTTAGTAATAGGGACAATGTTAGAAATCCAATGATGGATAATCAATGGGTACAGATGAACGAAACTAGAAAGAAGGCATTGGAGTTCTTCTTTGATGAGAAGAGAAATGTGAGGGTGCATTTTCCTCATCTTTTGTTTGATGGATTTGGAATTACAGGAACGGTTACAATATTGTTGACCACTATGGTGGAGTCAATACTAGTCATGTATACATAAGACCCAAGAGAAAGCGTGTTTATGATCTCAGAGAAAAGAAGTGATGGATTCCTGTTTAGTAGCATCTAAATATTTTCCAATCTATAGGATGTGCGGGTCATCTTGAGTAAGAATGTTGATCGTCGATAGTCGATTCAATCAACATGGTTTGCATCTCATAGGGTAACGACCGATGAATATATGAGTCTTCTGCACCAAGGTAGGCTGAGTATGGATTCATCATCTTGACATTGAATGACAGTTAATTGTAGGTATGTCGTCATCTATCATTTCAGGATATAGTAAGAGAAGATTATAAGGGGCCTTGCCCTGTGTATTGATAAGTCAGAGACCCCAAGGAAATGGTGTTTATGACATTTTTTTTTAGGATGGATAGATTTAGGATCCATCAAATCCGTCGGTGAGGATGGTGATGAAGGTGGAGCGGGTGAAGAAGGCGGGGAAGAGCTAGTGTCCTTAATGAGTTCATTATGTAGGCCTGTTTGGTAGGTGGTTTGAGGAAATTCGATACCACTACGATCATTATGTTTGCAGGTGGTACATGGAATAATGGTATGGCAGACCTTGCTCATACAATACAAAAGCAAAAACCTTCCATGCAACATCGGTGTAGGAAAGTGTGGGCAAAACAGTGATTGGTAAGTGATTCATAAGTCGGCGGAAAAGGGGCAAGTTTGTGATGGTGGTTCGAGGTGTGTAAGTGGTAGTATCAAGTCCCCCATAGGTGAGACTAGTAGGAAGGTGAGGGGGACCATACAGGAGATGTTATCCTATATGGTGATCATAATCGAGGGTGTTGGTGAAGAATTTCCATACTCTTGTGGAGTAAGGAAATGTGTTGACACTATATATGTCGATACTCCCCTAGAGTGAGGCGTTGAAAAACACCTTCCAAGGGATCAGTGGTTGGTATGTAGGTAGCTGGAATGGATGATGTGTCAGAGGTTGATGCGGAGGTGGAGTTAACAGATTGGGAAGCTAATGGGTCAGTCGTGGAAGTTATGGCAGCAGTAGGAATGGAGGAGGTATGTGTGGTAGAAGCAGCGTCTGTACTGGTAAGTGGATGTGTAAGTGAGGAAGTATTGATTGTGGAGGTAGACGGCTTAATAGGTATGAGCACATCATTGGGTCGGTAAAGCATGTTGCATGTTTTCAAAGGTGATGGGTCAGTTGGAATGGTATAGGTGTGTCCTTCGTGTTCAAACTTTACACAATGATGCAAAGTGGAAAGAACACAACCCATGACACAAATCCAGGGTCTGCCAAGCAACAGGTTATATTGAAATTCCCCCTCCAAAACGTAAAATAATTCTGGAACAGTGTGGGGGCCCACGTGAACGTGGAGGATGATGGTGCCTAGTGTAGAGGTGATAGCATCATTGAATGAATGCAACATGACAAGATGTTTATGCATGTAATTGTTAGGTATGCACATTTGAGCGAATGCATGGGATGAAATGATGTTAATGCTAGTGCCCCCATCAATCATCACACGGCGTACCTGTATGTCATCGATGTGGATATAGAGATGAAGAGGCTGGGTCTGGGTCATCATTTTGGTGTGGCATGATCTCTTCCTCTGAGAAGCTAAGGGAGGCCACTTGGTGAATAGGGTGGGGTGAAGATGAAGGTGGTAATTTGGTGAGAGAGGCTACATGATGGGGTGTGATAATGGAGGCTACAGGTGTAGGGTCATTGGGTAAAACCTCAATAGATTGAAGAACCTCCATGAGAGCTTGAGGATGGGATTTTGAGGTTTGGATGAGGTCATATAAAGACATTTTGAGGGGAGATTGGTGTAATTGTTTGAGCATGGTGTGATGTGTGACGCCATTAGAAATGGGGTACGTGGGGCCACGAGATAGTGATTTTAGGTATGGGTGTAGATGGTATGTTGGGTATAGGATTGGTTGGTGGGTCAGTTGCCTTTTCTTTTCCCTTATCCTTCTTGAGCATGTGTAGTGATGTGTATCATGTTGATTTGAGGGGAGTTGTGAAATGGAGAAGGTGTAGGGTGAGTGGTATAATGACATGACGGGAAAAAACCTACTCGGAGGAGAAAAACCCTGTGAGGTGAGTTGGGCACAACGACATTTGGGTGGTGGTTGTGGCAAGTTCTCTGATGTGAACCATGTTAATTTCAAATCTTAGGGGTGGCTCTAGGAGTTGTGAGGGTGGAGGTTGTGGTTGTTGAGTGGGTAGTGTGGGAATGGGTGTTGGTGAAGCAGGATCCTCATCGAGAAGGTCATCATCGTCAAAGTTGGCTTCCGGAGGACACAACTGGATAAGGATGGTTTTCAAGGCCTTGCATTTCTCCACATCGTGCCCTAGCACATGATGGTATGCACAAATTTTAGTATTGTCAAACCCTTTTGGCTTGGGTTTGAGGGGGTCGTAAGGTCTGAGTGGCGGTAATGTGATGGCAAAAGTCTCAAGGAGGTTGGTTAAAATTTTGGCATAGGACCCTGCTAGTGGATCACAATGGGAAGTGAATGTGGGTTTGGGTGTAGGTGTGGTTGATTGTTGAGGAATGGTTTTTGGAAGAGGAGGAGCGGGTCGAGCTATGGGTTTGGGTGCTAGCATGGTTTTGGGTTTTGGTTGTGCTTGTTTAGGTAGGGGTATAGTAGATGGACGGGTAGGAGGGTGTGTGGTTGTTTTGACTACCTTATTGTGGGGTAGTGGAGTTTTGTTTTTGGGTCACACCTTCTTGGGTAAAGGTGATATGGGTGTATGGGGTCTAGAAGGAAAACTCAGATGGGGGAAGAGGGTGAGTTACCCATGGGGATAACGGAGGTGCTGTGAAGGTAGATGATGCGGGGTTGTGCTTGGAGGTGTGAGAGACAGTGACTGAAGTGTAGTGGGTAGTGAAGCAATAACTAAGGGTATTGGAGGTATGGGTGGTAAAGCGATGTTGTAGGTGTGGGTGTAAGTCATGTTGGGCGTTTGGGTAGGTTAGAGGTTTGTGAGGAAGGAATGGGTTGTTGTGTTTTTGGTTTATTGATGGGTGGAGGTTTCTTGACCATGTGGGGAAGCTGAGATCCTAAGATGGATGGGACAGGTGCAGGTGTGATTGGCGCAGTCGGGGTATGAGTTCTATGGGTTTGGTGCTTTTGCTTGGGTGTCGGAGTAGGTGTGGTGTTGACTTTGGAGGATGTAGCTAAATCTAGTTTGATAGGTGGATGAGTAAGGCTGGTAGTTGGGGTGACCCCTAAAGTGGTAATAGGTTTAGTTGAGGATGATGTCATAGGTGTGGGTTTGGGTTTAGATATAGATTGGGCTATGGGTAAGATGTGGTTGTGAGCTATGACAGGTGTCATGGAAGGAGTTGTGATAGAGGTGGTTGTGTTTGGTTTGATTGGTCGAAATATTTTTGGGTAGATAGTGGAGGTATCAGCAAGTGACCTCTGGATTTGCATTGAGACAGGAAGCAAAAGGCATCCCCATAGTAAGGCTCTATCCACATAATCTAAGTGATCAGCCAAATGTGAGAATGACACGTTTGTAGGTGGTGGAGGATTGATGAGGACAAGTGAGCATGTAATGGCACCCGAATTCGAGGTCATAAAATGTGTCTTAGAGAGCTAGTTAGGCAAATTGTGCACTAGCTTCAGCTTCCATGATAGGGTAAGAGAAGGCTCCAATGAAAGTAGGTCTGCAAGATTTTGGGTAGCGGATGGAGAATGCTCACCAAGAGGAAAAGCTTTGTATCTCTAACTGGGTCTATGATTTGAATACTATGTGTGTAAACCAGCAGAGTCAAATTAGATGGAATTTTTGGGAGCTCCTGCGGAATTATAGGTGGATGCCTTTTCGGAGATGATGGGTGCTCCTCTATGCTAACAGGGTGGCAAGGCTAGGTCTATGTCAGTGAAAATGTCTCTTGCATCTGTGGGTCACAGCCGAATGTTTTCTATCTTTTAAGCCCTTCTACAATCATACAAATATTTGTCTAGGGTAATATATAGTTTGTCTGGTTTGACCAAAATGTGTGTGCTTGGTTGTCTTCTATGTTTAACCTTCTAAGTGGAGAAGCTGTTGTTCAGAAGAATTGGGTGATCTATATGGTTATTGCTCGATGTTAGTGGAAGACTCCTCCGTAGGTGATGAAGGAGATGAAAGGTGTTCCTCTATTTTTGTGTTTTTCTGGTATTTGAAGATCTTGAGAGCATCTATTTAAGATATCTAGAAATTGACTACTAAACTAATAACAAAATTTAAAACAAACAAAGCAACAGAGTATAGCTACTTTCCTGTGCAGTTGTAAATCTATTCTAAATAACCAGATAACTTCTAATCTATTTGAAAGACTCTCAATCCTACCTCAGAAGTGAATGAATCATAGGATTTCAATATTGAAAGTGAGATTAACTAAAATGAAATGATTGACTACTCTATTTGATATGTTCTATGGAAGGAATAGATTTTGTGAATAGTGGTAATTTGGTTGGGAGGCTTTGTCACCTCAGGTACGTGAATCTAGAAAAGCGTGTAAAGCATCAACAGAGCGTGGAACCTCTTTAGGCGCAGATTGTATGCGGTATCATGAGTTGAGGTCTCACCTGGTTTGATTGAAGAACAAAACTTGCAACTGAAGGGGCATGGTTGGGAAATGGTTTCTTGAAGATGTGTAGGTTTTGGTTGGCAAATTTGAGGTGCCGTTAGGATTATCCATTTACCCAAAGGTGAAAACCAAATTGAACTCTTTTAACTCACCTTTCTCGAGCATTTCTTGGACAATATTTTTGAAAGTGATGTAATTGCCATTCATCTATGACCCTTTACTCGATGATAGTTAAACAGAAGACCTATATCATCATGTTCTTTATACCATGCGGGAAATTCCCATGACGGAAATTGGCAAGCAGGGTCCAAAGGTCTGCAGGATTTTGTGTGAATGCTTTTATGGGTGGAAGAGTGATGGCTCCTTTGGAGTTTTCCTCTTTGATAATGCGTGCTCCTCTATTTTCTAAGAGTGGAGAAGAGGTGAAAAGGTTCCCCAATCTGCGGGGGTGTATTTCCAATGCGGAAGGAGGATTTTGCTCTCGTCTGAATTGAAACTTCGTGGGTAGTATTTGGATCGGGTGAGAGATTAGATGAGGTTTTGGGGTAGGTGCCTGATTTCAAGCATTTCTTGGACAATATGAGCTAGGCCTATGCTTTACTTGATAGTAAGTCCACTGCGGGCATGTTAGCGGTGCTCCTTAGCTTTTCTAAGACAAAAGAGTTTGATTTCTGCTGCTCTCATCTGAATTGAAAAGTTTGTGGATTTGGAAGAAGAAGAGGTATCTATGTTTCGATCATTGAATTGAATGCCGAATTCTTATTGCGTAACTGGATTTTCTTTCTCTTCGATGGCCCAAATCTCTAACTTTCGTGCCATAGTGAATGCTTCATCAAATGTTTGGAAGGTTTGGACCTGCAAGGTCAGTGAGATATGTCTAGCACAAGCCCTGTGTGAAGAGCTCAATGAGTTCTTTTTGTGGCAGTTGGAAGGTGAGTTGGTTGATCAAGCTACGCCAGCGAGTGACAAAATCTGTGATAGATTCATCCTCATATTGACGCATGGAGTATAGGTCGGTCATGGTAACCTTCTTGACGATATTGATAGAGAAATGATCCAAGAAGGCTTGGGCTACCTGATTGAATGAGAATATGGAGTGTCTAGGTAACCCACTATACCAATCTAATGCAGGTCTAGTCAGAGACATGGGAAAAGTTCTCAAGAGCAAGGCATCATCATGAGCGATCAGATAACACCCATGTTTGAATGACTGCAAATGTTGCTGTGGGTCTTCTTTGCTATTGAAACGATTGAATTTAGGCATTTCCCAATGCACAGGGTATGGGCAGGATAGGAATGGATGGGTGGATGGGCTTATTGTAAATCTCGTCATAGGTGAGAGTGTTGCGGGAGCTAGAAACTGATGCCTCTAATGTCTGCATCTTGTCCAACATCAATTTGATTAGGTTGTTGGTAGGTTGCGATGATTGGGTGCCTCCTGTAGTGTGAGAGGGTTGGTTTTGGGCATATAATGGGGGTGGCACTCCATTGTATGGTGCTTCCATATAGGTTGATTGGGAAGAAGGTAGTGAAAAAGGGGGTACATACCCTGAGTGAATAATGGATGAAACAAGAGGTGGCTGATAGTATGTATATGGAGGTGGAAGGGTCGTGGTAACCCTAGTGGCAAATGGGAGTTAATGATTGTGGAATGGAAAGGACCACATTCTCAAAAGGGGTAGGGGTCACTGACACGGGAGGTGGAAGTGTAGCTATGGGTATGTGTGAGACATTAGGGGTGGATGAGGTTGTGTTTTGGGTAGTTGTCGAGGGTATGGTGGATGTGGTGGGGGTAACGGAGGTGGTAGACATGGCAGTCATAGTGGGTATAGGACCTAGCTGTGAAATGACTGGGGGTAAGGTAGATGTGGGCAGCACAGAGCTAGATGGGGCCGATGCAGGAGTGGGAGTGAGAGTTGGGGGGATAGATACGGGCATGCCATATATCAACTGACCCAAGGCATCTCGAGTGGACGAGTGGGAAAGGTAAAACTACAAAGCAGTAGGGTTTTGGTCAAGGAGTCATGCGAACTCCTCATCTCCTGTAGCGATAGTGATAGGTTGGATGGGATCCATGGCTAGTGATAAAATGGAAGGTGGTGAAGGACTAGGTGGGAGTGGTTGACAACTGGCGTGAAATACGAGTGCGCTTGCTTGTCTTTGGGTCAGCACCATGTGAACCAGTACTGATCAGGTAGGGATGCTTCTCTGTAAATGACACTGAAAACAACAAGAACAAATGAATATGATGGTAAAAAGTGTATTAGGTACCAAATGGTGGTTGGAAAGTGAAATAGGCTAACCGATGCTAGTTTGGGCAAATCGATGTCGGTCAGGGGTAACCGCTGCCGGTCACTCTAGAAAATGGTCAGTGAGTGAAAAACTAGGTAGAAAGGTCAAATCTGATAGGTATGCCAAATATGATGGTGTTTTACAATGTCAATGGGAATGATGGCAGTGACAGGGACTGTGAAAAGTGGAAGAAAATGAATAAAATGTCCTTTTGGGTAGGTTAACAAAAGGACCTAGAACTGATGTCGGTTGGGTATAACCAACGATGGTCAGAGGGTAACCGATGACGGTTACTGTGAAATTGAAACAATGATGAAAGAAAAGTGGTTGTGAATTAAAATCTGATGTAGAATCAGACCCAGAATTCTAAGAATGATGATGATATGGCCTAGGCACACTCAGGTGAAGCCGGAATACACCAGATATGATGAGGAGCGTGCAAGGATGAACAAGAAAAATGAAGAACGTGATCTCTCACCTCAAAACTCAAGCCAAGCAGAAACACTAAGGAAAAATGTGATCCTAGGAGTGCCTTTTCTATTATGTTTGTTTAGCTTATGCTATTTAAGGACTGACACATGAATTGTGAAATAGAATTTTTTGGTGAGGATGGCTTCCTATGAATAAGGAGATCTAAAAGGTGAGGTTTCAGGTATGTTATGGTGGGGGCGGGCCTCGCTCTGAAGTATGACTCGACAGAGCAGCGAGTTGGGTGCCCACTGTGTTGTGATCATGTGATCACCTACAACTTCTTCTAGGTAAGATGTTGTTTAAGAATGTGTGTATTTTCAATTTTTGTGAGGTTTGGTAAGACTCAGAGAGAGAGAGAAAGAGAAAGAAAGTGCTTTCTACAGTTCGTTTGTCAACCATCAGCTGGTCATGACTTCCAGTGTATAGGTTGCCCTCAATTAATGTGAGCTAATGCGATAAATCAGAATGCAATGCACTTATTTTTAAGCCCAAATTGAAGTGTGAAGTTGGATGACACAATAAGATGAAGAGGAAGAGGGATGCTCTTTCACTACAATGTAGAAAACACAAAGAAATGGTTCTTTTTAATTACACCAAAAGAAAGGTTTCCTTTAGAGCAAATAGAAAGAAAAGGTGGGTTACCAAGGAAGAAAATTAATGTGTATGCTTTTCAAAAGGGAAACAAACACACAAATTTTCCTAGGAATGAATGAAATGCAAGGAACCCTGGATGGGTCCCACCGGGTGTGCCAAAATGTTTCACTTGATTCTAGATCGTTTCCTTGAAGTATTGACGAAACATATAGGGTAACGGGCATAGGAGGAATACTTGTTTTAATGTTGGTTGATGGGTTATTGCGCGCGTATGATTTCTCGAATCCATAACTGATTGTGAGAGCTTCCTTTTGGCTAGGAGGAACTACCTATAATGCAAAGCAAGACCACCAGAAAAAGTTAAACAATATATGCAGTGAACTGCCTAGCGTATGCTAGATCCGGGAAGTGTGATACTTCCTAGATGGCTTGTCAGTCCACTATTTTAAACAATTTAATGCGGTAAATAAGGTAAAACCTATTGTAATTCGAAATGATTTAGGTATCTCACTTAAAACACAATAAAAAATAGATCTAATCTAATAGGCTAGGTTAGAATAGGATCCAAAGGTCAAATAACTGGTTCTGGGTCTCTACATGTCTGACAGAGGTCTCAGGTAGATCATAGGTGAATGAGGGTGAGAGGGAATTAGGTGGATAGGTCACTGTTCTGGGTTGTATGGGCAAATACAGTGACCGATGTCAGTTAAGGGTGACCGATGGCGGTTGGGTGTAACCGGTGCCAGTTACTGTGGAGTTCTGGGAATGCCACAGAACGAGATTTAGGTCTCCTTTGTGATTGCACAAAGGATTTTGGTTGGTCGGGATGAGGTATTGGGTGATTTAGGTAGGGATTTGGCGAGGTTTTAATGGGTGTATGGAGGGGGGATGTTGAAGGAGGTCAATGGATGGCTAGGTAAACAAAAGATGATAATATAATGATGAAATGGAATGAACCAGAGAATTATAATGTTTACTTACTTGGATTCTAGTCCTGGATGCCTGTGATTGAAGGGATGGAGGTGCTGATGAGAGGTTTGAAGGCTGCAGGTGATCACCAACTGAAGGAAAGATTCTGCATGGGTTGCATGTACATTCCTCTTTGCTTGGTTAGATCAGATCATTGTTGGGATGGCTGTGCAGGAAAAGATGCTTGATCTCCTTCCTTGCATGCATGTTCTCACTGAAATTCACTCTCAGAAGATGTGATATCTCTCTGGAATGTGCTAATGTTCACCAACTTTTTCAATATTTTCCAACCTTCTGCCAACCTTGAGAATAAGGTTGTTTTGGGGTTAAAAGGGTAACCGACGGCGGTTCTGTCTTAACCAGCGACGGTTAGGGGTAACCAGCGTCGGTCAAGGTGGGATTTCCTAGGTTTACTAAACTAGGGAGATCCTCTTGATTTCCTCAGATCTCGTGTACTGTTAACCCATGGATTAGACTGGAAGCTTCTTGTAAGCATGTGGGAATGTGGTTAGAGAGAATGTAGGCATTGATTTTTAGGGTTTAGGGTAAGTCTTAGTTAGTTATGGACAACTTACTAAGAATAGGTCTTAGGTTGAGTTGGCTTGATGAGGTGTCCACGTGAGGTGTATGTGTGGATATTTTTTAAATTAAGTTATTTAAATAATAAAGATAGTGAGGATAATGAATTAATTTAATTTAATTAATTTAATTAATATCAGTGGGGTTAAAGGATCCATGGCTAGGTAAATGTGATGAAAGGGTGTTTATTTGTCGAGGGACCAAAGGGGAGTGTGACCTAATTTTAGTGTCTATAGGAGGAGTAGAGCACACCATCCCAATGACAAGGCCTATACTTAGCGAGCCCACCAAAATTAATTGACCAAATAACTGCATGCCACTATGTGGCGCTTCACAACCATCACCTGCCCAAAATAGTCCACAAATCAACAAACAACCACATGGAGGATAAAAGGGGGTGTATGTTGGCCTACGAAACCCCAATAGGCGGCTGAACCAATATAAACCATGCCCTTACCTCATCCGAGATATGGAATTCTCGTAATATAAATGTGTCTTAGAGACGGGGAAATTGTGCTAGCTTCAGCTCCATGGGTAGAGAATAAAAGTAGTCTGCAGGATTTGGGTAGCGGATGAGAATGCTCCCCAAAGAGGAAAAGGATCTCCCAATTGGGGTATTATGGTAGGTTTAGAAGGTGATGGAAGATCCTCTACAGTGGAGGAATGGATAGGTGCTCCTCTGTGGTTGGAGCGAGGGGGTAATGGGTTGCTCCTTAGGGTGGAGGAAGCACTATGGGTCAATGTCTCTAAGTGGAGAAGCCAAAGGTGAAAGGTTATTGATGTAACGAAAAGATCCTGTAGGTGATGAAGGAAGATGCAAGGTGTTCCTCTATGGGTAGAGGAGTAGGTTTGGTGGGGTGGTTTAATGTGGAAGGAGGATTCGGGGATAAGATTTCCTTTTATAGAGGAATATGGGTTATGGGATTCGCGTGGTGAAGGTACATCATTAAAGATAACATGACTTCGTGGGTATGGGTTCATTGGAGTGAGGGTCTAACCGGGTTGTTTTTTCAGCTGAAGGTGTATATTGGAAATGGTTCTTGAAGAGTGTAGGTTTGTTGGCAGGTTGATTAGGATTTATCCACGGTAGAAATCACCTTTCTCGCGGCATTTTTGGACAATATTTTTGAAAGTGGGATTTGTAGTTACAATGAGATGACCCTTTACTGATGATAGGTACAGAAGTCATGCTCTTTATACCATGCGGGGCATTGGATGGAGAGCAGGGTTAAAGCCAGTGTGGGTTGTATGGATGGAAGAGTGATGGCTTCTAGCTTTGATAAGATTTTCTAGAAGAAGGAGTACGGTTCCCCATTGGTTGTATTCGCTGCTCTCAGCTAAAATTGAAAAGTTTAAGACTGGTGAGAGATTAGATGAGGGGTGGTTAGCTTGATTGATGGAGGAGCTAGGCCAGCCTTGAGTGCCACGCGTTAGCATTTGCCATTAGTTGTTGAGTAAAATTAGTTTGTGGGTTTGGAGAAGACGAGGGATCATTCAACGTGGATGTTGAATCTTATGCGTAACTCAATTTCTTCTCTCTCGGATGGCCGAACTCTAACTTCATGCCATAGTGAATGCTTATTGAATTATTTGGAAGTTTGGAACTACAGGTTGGGAGATATGTCTAGCACAAGCCCATGTGAAGATCTCAATGAGTTTGTTTTTATGGCCGTTGGAAGGTGGATGGTGAGCAAAGCTATGCCAGTCGAGTGAGCAATACAATCTGCAATAGATTCGTGCCCTTATACTGATCGGGGAGTATAGGTCAGTTATGGTAACCTTCTTGATTGATATTTGTTGAGAATGAGCTAAGAAGGCTTTGGGATACCTGATTTGAGATTGCTGAGAATATGGAGTGTCTAGGTAACCCAATTACCACTCCAATGTAGGTCCAGTCAGAGACATGGAAAAAGTTCTCCAGAGCAAGGGCATCATCATGCGCAATTCAAATAACCACCCATGTTTGGAATGTACCACAAATGCTGTTGCTACGGATCTTCGTTGGCTATTCAAATGATGGAATTTAGGCATTCCCAATGCAGGGGATATTGGGTGTGGATAGGAATGGATGGGTGGAGGGGCTAATTAAAAAATCTCATCGTAGGTGGAGAGTGTTGCGGGAGCCTAGAAACTGATGCCTTAATGATTTGCTCTGGTCCAACATCATTTGATTAGGTCGTTGGTAGGTTGGGCTGATAGGTGCCTCCTATAGCGGTTGAAGGGTTGGTTTGGGCCAAATAATGGGGGGTGGCACTCCAGTGTATGGTTGCTTCCATGTAGGTTGATTGGAAGAAGGCCGTTGAAAACAAGGGCCGGCCTATGTACAATGAGTGAATAATGGATGGAAAGGGAGACGGTGGTGAGGGGTTGAAATTGTTACGGAGGGTGGAAGGGTTCATGGTAACCCTAGTGATTAGTGATAATTGGAGGTTAAACGATTATGGAATGGGAAAAAGGGGGGGACCACATTTTGAAAAGGGGTAGGGGTTCACGGGACACGGGAGTGGTGGTAGTGTAGCTACAGGTAATGTGGAGACATTAGGGGTAGATGGAGGTTGTGTTTTGGGTAGTTAGTTGAGAGGTATGGTGGATGTGGTAGGTGCCACAGAGGTGGTAGATGTGGTAGTCATAGGCGGTATATGACAAGGTGGAAATGACTGGGGTTAAGTTAGATGTGGGAAACACAATCTAGAGGGGGTAGAGGTAGGGAGTGGGAGTGAGCGTTGGGGGGGGGGTAGGGGGATGGGGGATAGATACGGGATGCATATAGCAATGACCCAAGGCATGTGGAAGTGGACGAGTGGAAAGAGTGAAATTGAAAGAAGTAGGGTTTTTGTCAAGGAGTCGTGGAAGAACACTCCTCATATCCTGTCGCATGGTGATAGGTTGGAGGGACTCTAGGGATGGTGATTAAATGGAAAGGTGTGCAGAATAGGTGGGAGTGGTTGACAATTGGCATGAAACAAAAGTGCACTTTCTTGTCTTCGGGTCAACACCATGTGAACCAGTACTGATCAGGTAGGACTACTTCTCTGTAAATGACATAGAAAACAATAGGAACAAATGAATCTGACAGAAAAAAGGTGGATTAGGTACTAAATGGTGGTTGGAAAGTGAAACAGGCTAACTAATGCCGAGTTTGGGAAAACCAATGCTGTTCAGGGGTAACTACTGCCGGTCATTATAGAAAGTGGTCAGTGGGTGAAAACTTGGTAAAAGGTCAAATATGACAGGTATGCCAAATCTGATGGTGTTTTACAATGTTAATGGGAATGATGGCAAGTGACAGGGACTATGAAAAGTGGAAGAAAGTGAATAAAATGTCCTTTTGGGTAGGTTAACAAAAGGACCTGGAACTGACATCAGTTGGGTATAACCGTCGATGTTCAGAGGGTAACCGATGACGGTTACTGTGAAATTAAACAGTGATGAAGAAAAGTGGTTTTGAATTAAAATATGATTGTAGAATCAAACCCATAATTTTGGGGATGATGATGATATGGCCCAGGCACACTCAGGTGAAGCCGGAATACACCAGCTATGATGAGGAGTGTGCAAGGATGAATAAGAAAAATGAAGAACGTGATCTCTAACCTCAAAACGTAAACCAAGTAGGAAGACTAAGAAAAATGTGATCCTAGGAGTGCCTTTTCTATTATGTTTTTTTAGCTTATGCTATTTAAGGACTGACACATGAATTGTGAAATAGAATTTTTTGGTGAGGATGGATTCCAACGAAAGAAGGAGATCTAAAAGATGAGGTTTCGGGTATGTTTATGGTGGGGGTGGGCCTCGCTCTGAAGTATGACTCGACAGCGAGTAGCGAGCTGGGTGCCCACTGTGCCGTGATCGTGTGATCACCTATAGTTTCTTCCAAGTAAGATGTTGTTTAGAAGTGTTGTATTTTCAATTTTTGTGAGGTTTGTAAGACTCAGAGAGAGAGAAAGAGAAAGAAAGTGCTTTCTATGGTTCGTTTGTCAACCATCAGCTGGTCATGAATTCCAGCGTATAGGTTGCCCTCAATTAATGTGAGCTAATGCGATAAATCATAATGGAATGCACTTATTTTTAAGCCCAAATTGAAGTGTGAAGTTGGATGACACAAAAAGATGAAGAGGAAAAGGGATGCTCTTTCACTACAATGCAGAAAACATGAAGAAATGGTTCTTTTTAATTACACCAAAAGAAAGGTCTCCTTTAGAGAAAATAAAAAGAAAAGGTGGGTTACCAAGGAAGAAAATTAATGTGTATGCTTTTCAGAAGGGAAAAAAACACATAATTTTTCCTAGGAATGAATGAAATGCAAGGAACCCCAGATGGGTCCCACCGGGCGTGTCAAAATGTTTCACCTGATTCTAGATCGTTTCCTTGAAGTATTGACGAAACAGATAGGGTAACGGGTGTAGGAGGAATACCTGTTTTAGTGCTGGTTGATAGGTTGTTACACGCATATGACTTTTGAATCCATAACTGATCGTGAGAGCTTCCTTTTGGCTAGGAGGAACTACCTATAATGTAGAGCAGACCACCAGAAAAAGTTTAACAATATATGCAGTGAACTGCCTAGCATATGCTAGATCTGGGAAGTGTGATACTTCCTAGATGGTTGTCAGTCCACTGTTTTAAACAATTTTAATGCGGTAATAAGGAAAACCTATTGTAATTCGAATTGATTTAGGTATCTCACTTAAAACACAATAAGAAATAGATCTAATCTAATAGGCTAGGTTAGAATAGAATCCGAAGGTCAAATAACTAGTTCTGGGTCTCTGCAGGTCTGACAGAGGTCTCAGACAGATCATGGGTGAATGAGGGTCAGAGGGAATCAGGTGGATAGGTCACTATTCTGGGTTGTATGGGGAAAATACAGTGACCGATGTTAGTTAAGGGTGACCGACAATGGTTGGGTGTAACCAGTGCCGATTACTATGGAGTTTCTAGAAATGCCATAGAATGAGTTTGGGTCTCCTTTGTGATTGCACAAAGGATTTTTGGTTGGTCGGGATGACGGTATTGGGTTATTTGGGTAGGATTTGTGAGGTTTTGATGGATATATGGAGGGGTGAGTGTTGGTGGAGGTCAATGGGTGGCTAGGTAAACAAAGATGATAATATAATGATGAAATGGAATGAACGAGAGAAGTATAACTTTTACTTACTTGGATTTTGGCCCTGGATGTCTGTAAGTGAAGGACAGAGGTGTTGATGAGAGGTTTGAAGGCTGCAGGTGATCACCAAATGAAGGAAAGATTCTACATGGGATGCACATATATTCCTCTTTTCTTGGTTAGATCATATCATTGCTGGGATGGCCATGCTGGAAAAGATGCTTGATCTCCTTCCTTGCATGCGTGTTCTCACTGAAATGTGCTAATGTTCGCCAAGTTTTCCAAATCCTTTTCCAACCTTTTGCCAACCTTGAGTATAAGGTTGTTTTGGGGTTAAAAGGGTAACCGATGGTAGTTACATCTTAACCGGTGACGGTTAGGGGTAACCAACATCGGTCAAGGCAGGATTTCCTAGGTTTACTAAACTAGGGAGATCCTCTTAATTTCCTTGGATCTCTTACCGTTAACCCATGGATTAGACTGGAAGCTTCTTGTAAGCATGCGGGAATGTGGTTAGAGAGAATGTAGGCCTTGATTTTTAGGGTTTAGATAAGTCTTAGTTAGTTATGGAAACTTACTAAGAATAGGTTTAGGTTGAGTTGGCTTGATGAGGTGTCTAGGTGAAGTGTATGTGTGGATATTATTTAAATTAAGATATTTAAATAATAAATATAGTGAGGATAATGAATTAATTTAATTTAATTAATTAAATTAATATTAGTGGGGTGAAGGGGGCCATGACGAGGTTAATGTGATGAAGGGTGCTTATTTGTCGAGGGACCAAAGGGGAGTGTGACCTAATTTTAGTGTCTACAAGAGGAGCAGAGCACACCATCCCAATGACAAGGCCTATACTTAGCGAGCCCACCAAAATTAAGTGACCAAATAAATGCATGCCACTATGTGGCGCTTCAAACCATCACCTGCCCAAAATAGTCCACAAATCAACAAACAACCACATGGAGGATAAAAGGGGTGTATGTGTGGCCTAAGAAACAACCAAATAGGGCGGGCTGAACCAATATAAACCATGCCCTTACCCATCATGCAGAAGATATGGGATTGTTTCCCAACATAGGGGTAGGAAAAAATAGTATGTGGCTGGGGAAGATCGAACCCCTAACCACCCACATGATAAAATTAAGTTCTACTAGCACGCCATATAAGATCACTTGGTCTATATAATGGCCCATTTGCATTTTTATAAGAACAAGTATATGGCTGTGATATAGCCATAAGGAGTCAATTTTATAAAAGTGAATTTTAGAGGCATTTAGGAACATATTGGGTCTTCAAAGTAAATTGGAAAGTTGTCCATAATTCTGAGGCGCTCCTCGTGGGCATATTATTTTCCCCTTCTAGAGACTTTGTGACATTATTTTATGAAATAGAACTCACTAGAAGGATAGGAACAATAAGGATACACTGCTACAATTAATTTGGGAAGGTGAAAGAAAAAAACTGAGCTTTGTCAGGTTCTTTCGAAGGTACGAGGGAAAAAATTACATCCTATTGGTTTATTTTTGTTGAATTGTGAGTTTGATTGTACCTACTATTCTAGAAAATTTAATAGATCAGTTCGTATGAATCCAAAGACAGACATTTTCTGAAATCTGTAAACAATTCTGGTGGTGTCTCTCTAATATGATATATCTGCATTTGAATTCTGATTTATTTACACATTTAATCAGTTAAGTTAAAATTCAAGTAAATAGTAAATACATGTTTACGAAACTTTTAGATGAACCGATAAAATTGTAATTTGAATGGTTTGATAGAACAATTGATTTTTGAGAATCTTGGATTCAGTTATGGATAAATTATAATTCAGATTTATATCAGATTTTGATCTACTTTGAGTTTGATAATATCATGAAAGTTGATGAATTTTTAAAGATCCTGGTAAATAGTTGAAAAGAGTAAAATATTTTCTCGTGCTTACAGGTTAGGGTGAAAAAATGACATTTGAGACGGATGACAAAAAAATATAAAGATGTGCAATAGTAAAAGATAAAGACACACAACATCGAAAGATAAAGACACGTGATTGAAAAAGATAAAGACACAAAACAAAAAAATATAAAGATGGGTGACAACAAAAGTTAAAGATGGACGATAACAAAAGATAGAGGCACATGAAAACAAAATATATGGATGAACAACAAAAAAAATATGGATGTGAGACATCAAAGAATAGAGACACATGACTGAATATTTCTTGTCACACAAAAGTAAATTTCTTGTCGCATGACATTGAAGTTTTTGTCACGTGAAAAAAAATTGTTGTCTTATGACAAGAACATTTGGAAACCCTAAGAAATTTACATGTGTCATGAAATTGGTTCTAGGGATATTCGTCAAGTAGTTTCCACCTCCAATTTCCCAGAGGACTCTTAAAATTATCCCTGTAATAGGGTCTCAATTTCTAAACACATTGTGATACATCTTACACACATTCAATAGCTATGAGAACTGCATAAGTGCCTCGTTAGTGTATTATTACATGGGAATGATGGGTGTTACACAACAAAAAATAACTAGCCCCTTCTGGGTCCCTTAGGAAAGAAGAAGAAGAAGAACCCCTAATTAATTATATAAGTGCAATCAAAGAAATTCAACCATAGAAAATGACGCTATATACATATAGGAACATATCTCCTAAATCAAGATTTATCAATATTCCATAGAGAATGAATCCATTCAAAGAGGATAAAGTCAACCAAAAAAATTCATATTTCTTGCAAAAGTACAATCCTAATTTTTTTGGAGAGTTAGATGATAGCTTTAACACCCTTCATGCGTATTTTTAGAATAGACTCATCACATATTAGTAAAAAATCATTGCAATCCTTCCTAACCCTAGTTTTTACATTTGTAGTTAGTTCATCTATGCTAGGGAAAATTATTGTATTATACCCAAATTTACACAAATATTTAGCATTCTTTATGATATTAAACCTAATTTTTGTGTTACACAGTGTAAATGAGATTGCATTAGTTTCCCTCAAGGGTCATGCCTACATGATTGTTGACAAGCTCTTGTGTGTAATTGATTTAACAAAAATAAGGTTTTTTATTAAACCCTATTGGAGATTACCTGACGTAAACACTAATGGTATAGACGCTAAGATAACATATGGCACAAGAAAATAGGAATGTAAAGTAGAAACCCTAAGAAAAGAGGAGAAATAAGATGACTTAGCCAAATTACGCTCAGTCTAGAACTAATCTGGAAAGTTAGAAGAGATCAATAGACTGGGTTGAGTTTCGTTATGACACACTATAAATTATGACAAGAAGAAATGAGGCCAGACGCAGACGTCTAAGATAGGGCAAGGGTGCTTGGGTGTCGAAGACCACTTCTAGGCATTGATGACTGCGTAGGGGCTCAGGATTTTATCTCTAGTGTGTCACAAGGGTGTCGCAATTACTTCCTGTTGATCGTTCTTTGATCACACTATGATCATTGATGATACTTGTAGCCTACAATACAGAAAGTTCACCTCCACAAGCCTACAAACCCCATCAAATCTAAAAAGAAATATGTAATATGGGGAATCGAACTAACCTCAATGGTCACCCAATTTATAACCAAGATTTGCACCACATATCAAAATCCATGTAATCTAGTGATTTTATGTATAAATTGTGCCCCAAGATGCCCTAGTGCAAGTTGCACTTGATAGCGGGATAGATTTAGAATGTAGAAATGTATAACATGTGTAGATGAAATATATTGAACTTCCCCTTCCTATGTAGTGTATACCAAATATGTAGTCCCTTGTCCCTTGAATGGATGTTAGATGGATTCCTTTAGTGCTCTTTGATGCCTTTGAATGCAAGCTTAAGTGGTAGTGTGTAATGCTTAGTGTTTGGTCCTTAATTTTGAACACATAACTATGTATTTATATGATTCCCTTATTTGAATTTCATAATTGACAGATAGAGGGCCAAACCATAAGTGTAAAATATTCCCAAAAGATAAAAGAGACCCAAAATGAGCAAGTAAGATAGAAAAGGGATAGGGATACCTAGAGGAGACAAGAGTTCCTGGGCACTGTTGTCTTGGCTGGGCGCTTGTGTCAAAGCCGTGAAATATAAACCAGTAAAGTTACGATTGGGTTGTAGGGCATGCAAGACCAAAGAGAAAGTAAGAAATAGAGAAAAGAGGCTAAATATAGTTGTCAACCACTAGTTTTCTTGCTTAGGAATCATATAAATGTTAGTATGCTTTTAGGACCTAGAAATGTACCCAAGAGCGTGATTTTTTGTCTACATTTTCCCACAATTTATGTTGTTTAGTGAATAATTGATAACATAAAGTAGATATAATACATTTACCTTATGATTTTGTAGAGCATGTGATGAATAACATGCCGAGTGGACAAGTGAAGTGTGAATTGATGCAAAGTGAAGCGTGGAGACTAGGAAAGGAAAGTGACCTTGGGGGTGAAGCGTATGCATTGCATTGTACCTGTTGTTGTGCTTGTACTTGTTGTTGAAGGCTATTTATTATTGTGTATTAAGGATGGACTTGAAAAATAAGAGTGAAAGAGTACTCAAAGTCTTCTATATGAGAAATCTGTGTAAAGTGTGCAAAAGTATGTAAAAGTGTGTAAAAAGGAAAGTGTGCACATGATATGTAAGAGTGTAAAGGATAGAAAAGTGTCCTGAAATGCTGTGAAGATCGATTTTTTTGGGCGATCTCACGCTAAGAGTGATTTTTTGGGCAATCTCACACGAATTTTTTTTTTTGGGTGATCTCATGCCAAGTGTGAGTTTTTTGGGTGATCACATGCCAAAGAGAAAGTGTTGGGGAGAGAGGTCTAGTGTTACTCTTCTTCCATGAATCTTCTCAATAAGCACCACTATAGATGGTACATCCCTGATTTGTTCCTATTGTCTCAATTATTATGGATTAGTTCCAAGTTGTACTGATTGAAGGAGATTACATGCATTCTGTAACTAGAGGTCGTGCCTATAACTTTTAAATTGTTATGAATACTTCTATAGACTATGTTGATATGATACACTGACTATGTGTGACCCCATAACATTAGCGCCCATGGAAGGATATGAGTCCCTAGGTGCTACTATCTGATGTTGGGTACTGGTTTTTATGTTGTGTTAAAGACCTAAATGAGATTTTGGGCCATTTTGTAACTGTGTTCCTATTATGTTCATGTACTGTATAGATCTATTTTATATCTTTGAGATGTTGTAGGGATGATTTTTTCACCCAATGTATGCCCCATTTTTTTGGGGTGCATGCGATGATTAGAGTGTGTGGCCCAAAAGAGAGGACCAAATGCTGATATGAAATTGATACCTGCAAGGGGTAGGGGATGTGTATGGTAGAAACCAAGGTACATGCAAACATAGTGGCTAGGAACATGTGTTCTAGTAGAAAAAGTAGAAAGTAATACATGTAATAGATTACAATGTAATCAAGCAAGTGTGCAAAAAAAATAGATCATAAAAATTGGGTTTTATAGATGGTACATTGCTCACAATGTCACAAAACAATTAGGGCTGAAGTGAGCAAAATCAGACAATAAGCATACAAGACATAGGGCATAGCCTAAAAATAATAACATACAATGGAAAATAATGTCAAGGAAAATGTATTAGATAACCATGGCGATATATAGTCTTGTAAAGAAAATTCTACACATGAAGCACCCGTTTACATGTTAGAAAGATAAAAAACATGTCAAAGCATGCAAGTATCAATGGAAAGTAATGTTCTAGAAAGTAGTAGTAGTAAATGATGAAACAATAACACATGTAATATGTGAGAGTATTAAAAGTAGATGCCCCTAGGAGCTTTTCATCAAATAAACACTCATGTTTATCTAGAAAACTTGATTTAAAATGAGTAATTTTCTCATATTCCTCTTCTTTTTCCCCTTTTTCCTCTTTTCTTCATCTTCCTCTTTTTCGTGGATCGCTATTTTTTGCGGGTTCTTCTTTTCCCGTGGATCCCTATTTTCCATGCATTCCTTTTTTTCCGTGAATTCCTATTTTTCATGAGTTGCTTATTTTCTATGGATCCCTATTTTTTGTGGGTTCCTTCTTTTTCATGGATCCCTATTTTCTGCGGGTTCCTTATTTTCTATAGATCCCTAGTTTCCGCAGATTCCTTTTTTTCCACGGGTCTTAGTTTCTCGTGAGTTCCTCTTTTTCCACAGATCCTAAAATTTATAGATCCCTTAAGTTACTCAGATTAAAAAAGGAGGCTCCAAGATCCAATGGGGAGTAAAAACATCAACAAAAGTGATGTGGAGGATAAATTTTACGGTGCCGTGGCTGTCAACTATGCAGACAACATGAGAAACTTCAAATGATCACAACTTTTGATCCACGTCACCAAATAAGAGAAAATTTATATCGTTGGAAAGTAAATAGAGAGTACTACATGATGAAAGCATATTCAGATCACAAAAAGGTACTTTATTGAGCCATAATTGTAAAAGAAATATCCCATGGTCATTTTTGGGTATGGGCTCTATAAACATTGATGGTGCCAATGTTGGGTCTACAAACTTGAATGTTGATTGGTCTTGGGTGGTTGAAGAAATGGCCAGGATCCTTAATTTAGAATTTTTAATATCCCCTTTTCTTATTCTATATATGGAACTCTTTTTTATTGTAATGTAATCCTTCTCCATTTTTGTAAAGGCACCATGCCAAAATGGTGTCCCAAACAAATTTGAGTTGCAGATTTTTTTTTAGAACTTACAATACTCTCAACACCCCCAAATAGATATAAAAAACTATGTATAATATGGAGAAATTAATTTTAGACATTTTGGATCTTCTCTGACCTTTTCTTTTAGTTGGTTGTGTCTCTTACCTCTCTATTCTCTCAGTTTATGTTGTGTATGAGTTATACTTGCAGTTTTTTCTTTTTCTTCTATTTGCAATGTGTAGAATGAGTTGGTTTGCTTATTTTGGGTATGTGGCACACCTGTATGTCTTCTCCTACCTTCATTTACATCTCATTTCTCTCTCATGGAGATTGATCCCTATTTTCTTGCTACTATCACTGCTTTCATATTTTAGGATTTCATTCCCATTCATCTCTCTCTCCATGGTCCATGTGAATGCTTAGATTATGATTATATAGTTTTTATTTCAGCTATAGGAGTAGTTTTCAAATTAGTATAGGTAGAGGAACCAACCTTTCCTGGAGGTTGATCTCACTTTGCAACTCCCACACTTGTGAGATCATCCCATGTTGGCCCAAAATTATGATCTTCCATGATCATATCAGGGTGCAATTTTGAGCTACAATAGTTATAGCATGCCCATTGGGATGGATTGAGGTGCTTTATAACTCCATACTAGTAGGATTGATGTGTTCTTGATGGTATTCAAAATTTGGAGGTAGTGTAGACACCTAAATTTGGTATCTATACCCTTGTCTTCTTGCGTGCACATATTTCACATTGGTCTTTGCCTAGCTAGCCCTAACCTTAATTCATCCCCCCTTTATTTAATTAAAATTCCCACCTATTATCCCATCACCTTATTAATATTTATTAATAAACATTAATTGATTAATTTTAATTAATTAATTAATTAACATCCATTATACCCTAACCAACTTTCCATTTAAGATGCTTTTATTCTAAATCTACATCTCCATGCTTTTTCTGATATATCTTTATCCCTAACTCATCCATATCACATCCCTTCCCACATGTTTTCTTTAAAGAAAGTTTTTACTTTCATCAAAACAAAAAATCTCGTCAAAATCAAAAAATCCTCTCATTGGGGAAACTTTCCTCGTAATCGGCAACGACCCAGCCTGGTTTCTGTTGACAATATAAAACTAGCTTCTTTCTTTCTATTCATTATCAGATGCATGCAAACATACGACCTCCCTTACAACATTTGATATTTCTATCTTGCTTGAGTAATCCTGCAATAATCACAGATCTCTAGGAAATCATTTTAAGGTGATTGCATTGCTCACGATCATCATTCCTACAACAATAAAAAATTTATTAGTATCTTTGTGTTGCTTTATTAATATTTTTATCGGATTATCTTTGTATTGGTTGTGTTGAATCTTTTGTAGGTTCAGATCAACTTCAGTAACACTCAGAGCTTCTCCAACAACCTTCTTTTTGAGTCTATTTTCTTACAGGTCACCTTTTTCATCCATCTATGCTCAACATTACCCAACCCAGATCCAATTAGCATCGACCCAGTCAGATTGGCATAGACCTAAATCCGGTTGGCGTAAACCCAGTCTGATCGATGTCAACCTGGTCCAATTGACGTCGACCCATTCCTAATCAACATTGACCTAGTCTAATCAACGTCAACCCGACCCATCTTCTAAATCTAGATCTAGCCACAAAAGATATTACAGGTTTGTTGTAGGTTCTTGTACACAGTCTATGTTGTCATCGACCTAGATCAAGTAACCTTTAATTTACTGTTATTGCAATCATATCATCTTTTAGATCAATTTTAATCTTTTCTAATATTTAATATATTCCTATCTCTACATGTTATTTGATGTTCTTTATTTCACTCTTTTTAAATGCATGGGGGTTAACATCCGTGAAAGGAAGCTAATCACTTTTTGGAGATGGAATTGTTTGAGTAACCCTTACATAAATATATCTAATCAATCCCGTTTTAGTTTATATTATTTACATGTTATTAGCTACAATGAGGATCCATCATTCACTTTGCGCTCGTTTCCATCACATTGTATTCAAGGTACCTTAAACCCTCAATGTTTTGAGTTGTGTATTTTATTTAGTAGCTAACTCATTAATTTGAATCATATGAGAAAACTAGTACAACATTCTTGGCACGCCTGGTGGGACAACCCTTTAGGTGATGCTTTTTCATTCTTTTCCATTTTTTTGATTTTTCTATCTTCAATTAACACTACAGTGCGGAGGTTCACTTCTTTCTTGCTCGTGTTGGGTTCAACTGCTTAGATCAATATTCATTTAAAGTTCAAAGAAAAAGGAAAATATTTATCTCAGTATTCCTAATTTTCCCATATTTTCTCCTTTTTTCATCGTATGACCCTTTCCTATATGTGTCATCATTGAAAGATCACACTTAGATTTGGTTTAAAAAGAACCTTTATTTTTTACATCCTACTTGCTCACATAACTTAAGTAGGAGGTTAACCTGATGCATCTCACGATCCTCACACATAACTTAAAACTCATGCATCAATCAACACATCTAAACATCCCCTACCCCGGTTGACTGATTGGGATTTCATCACCCAATAGGAAGCTACCCAAAATTTCCCCTAGCCATAACTCCCTGAAACTAACCTTAGACTGTCGTTCCTGAGGTATCTTTGTTAGCCACCTCCTTTTTTTATTACTCATATTTCTTAATTAACTAATCATGTTAATAAGGAACTTTTTGCTTGATTTGTTTTTTAACAAATTATATAAACAAATGTTCACCTATTTCATCCCTATTGTTACCCTTCCTCAAGTCAAGGTAACATAACAATCCACTCCATATGATGACATCCCTTCCACTAATGATCCTTCCTAACAAGATTCTAAAATTGAGGCCACACCTTTGATTACCTAACCCCTTGCTTCCATGTTCTCATTTCATGAGGACCATGTCATCCAAAATTATCCCTATCCTATAACCGGTCCTCATATCTCTCATCAATCCAACCTTTCTAGACCAAATACACCCCCATATCTAGCTAATTTATTAAATCTTGGGCCTCCTTCTAGCCCTATATATAAATTTCTACTTCGTAGATCTCCCTCAATCTCTCAATCCTATCAATCTACTCAATTGGTGGATCTTATTCCACCCATATCACTTTATGTCAACTCTATCTCTATTCCATCCGCTACTAGTATGCCTATCCAACCATCTCAACCTCTTAATACTTACATCCCTACCCATCATAAGCTCCAATCATCTTAGCTTCTTAACACTCATATCCCCACTCATCATTTACCAAAACTTTCCCAATCTCAATAATCAAATCATGTCCCTATTTGCCAACATCAATCATTGCTATAATTTACCCAATCTTAACCCATGACGTATATTAATCCTTATCAAATTATTCCTCAAACACCCAAACATAAGAAAACTTATCAAGCTCCTTATCAAACTACTTTCCATGCCACACAACCAATTCAATCCCATCCTGTCATCACATCAAATGATCCTATTCATGCCTTAATGAATATGTTTTCTAGTCTAGAGGCCATTACCTTGGGATCCAAGGTTACATTATCTTATGAAAATTTTTGTAATGAACCCATTCATCCATTGGTTCCAATCAAACCTTACCCTCCTCATTGAGAGCTTCCCAAGTTTACCAAGTTTAACAGTAAGGAAGATCCCCAACAACATCTCCGTGCATTTAAACACACATGTTACCTTATCATACATGATCAGGAATTGATGCTTTGCACCTTCCCTATTTCCTTGGCCAGTCCAGCACTGGATTGGTATAATGTGATTCCTCAAAATTCCTTATTCTCCTTTACCCAACTCACATAGTTTTTCCTAGAGAAATTTTCGATTAATATTGCACATAAAATCACTATCAATGACTTATACGCCATTGAATAGTTTGATGACGAGTCTATCATAGATTTTGTCACCTAATGGCATGGTATTATCAATCAACTCTTGTTTACCCTTCCATAAATTGAACTCATAGAGCTCTTCTCATGTTCTTGTGTGAATTATATTTCTTCTACATTGCAAATCCAAAATTTCTAAACATTTGAAGAATCCTTCACTATGGCTCACAAACTTGAAACTCACACCTTTGAGCAAGGCCAACTCAAGCTTCAATCAAACAATCATGAGACTGAGTTCATCAAACCCACTATACATAACGAAAAGTATAAAAATACTTCCAATACCATCATTGTTCAATCTCCATCCACATCTGTCTCTCTCACAAAGTCTTTGCAAAAAATTCTAGACCATCTCCTAACTATATTTCATTGGGGGAATCCTATGTTTTTGACAAGTTGATGGAAGTACACTCCATCCAACTTCCACCCATATGACCCATGGACGACTTGCGACCCAAGCTCATTTGGTATCACGAAGGCCATTTTTGTAAATATCATCAAGTCAAAGGTCATGGAATTGATAAGTGTTGTTCCTTCAAAGATTGAATTCAACAACTTATAAATAAAGGGGATATCCAAATAGATAGCTCCACCACTTCAAATAATCAAGCCACCCCTTCTACATCTCAACTACCAAATTCTCACACCATCAATCAAGATCTCATCTCATCCATAACTTCACCTATTCCTACCTCAAAAATTATTCCCACTCCTTATTTAGAACTTTTTGTATCCACAACTACCACACCTATATTAAATTTTACCATATCCACATCAAATTTGACTATACCCCCCTACTTCATCCACTTCAACCATTCCCCAATCTATCACATCAGATTCATCCTTAGCACCTATTTCATCCCTATTGATATACACACCTATCCCTATCTCACATATGTTCCTTCACTCACATCTACATCAAACACACCTACTACTACATCCTTACCCTACCTATGTCTACAAATATCTCAACCATGTCTGCTATCACTACATCAAAATCTCTCCCATCTAGTCCCTGATCAAGCAAACCTATTACATCTAAATCACTCACTTTCGTATCAATCCTAAATACACCCTTTCCTACCACATATATTTCTACAACCTCATTCACACCTATCCCAACACTCATCTCAATGCATGTGCCTACATCTCTACATGTGACTACATAATCCATTCCATCCCCATCTTTTACACCCATTCCTTCTCTGTCATCCATTTCTATACATGTTACCGCTCCATTCACATCCTCTCGGATTATAACACCTCCACATAGTACGAACACAAGGGAGATTCGTTCTCACTGTATAAAATTAGTTGTTCCTATATCAACCAATCCTAAACCTACACCTACATCTTCAGATCCAACGGTTGAAATTATAGTCATCCCTGCTATGGGTAAATCTTCTCGATCAAAATATAAGGCTTTGTGTAAGTGTCCCACAAATTCTTCCATGCACCCTCATAAGAAATCAGACCTTATCTCTCCTCGGAAATCCAACACCACAAAATCCATCCCATACACACCCTCATCTATTTTAGGGTCAGCCCCTTCATCTATAACATCTCGCAATAATATATCCCAATCCAAACAATATAAATCCCTAGCCAAAGTTGATATCTTTTGCAAGACATCTAATTTACCCATCTGATCCACATCTACCCCTTTCCCTAAATATGAACATCCCATCAAAACCCACAAGAGTTATCTTCCCCATGACACTTTGATTAGGCCTTACGAAGACATATTCTGACACTTAATCTGAATATCTACCATCACGCTCCCTCCCATTAGAGATTTTAATACTAACAGTAAGAATCCATTATGGTTTGATCACACTTGTATTTGTTCTTATCACTGTACTCTGGGCCATGACATCAAACATTGTAAGGAATTTCAAACAATCATCCATAATATTATTAAGACATATGACTTCGTCATTCAGGGGGCATATTTCTCCATCTACAACCAATCTAGTTTATAGCCCATCCATTAGGTTTCCCAAGATTTCGATACCCACATCATCCCTTAGCATGTCTCTTGTACATGAAATTCATCCTTAGGAAGGTCTTCCCTTATACATCGATATTGTTTGCCTTACTGATCATCCCTATGGTCCCTGGCCATCTATCCAATCCAAATCTAAGATGATCCCATATAAATTCCTTTAACATCCACTAACTCATCCACTTATATTTTTTCCAAAGTGATATAATATCTTTCGTCGGGGGTGGGGCATCCTAACCTCATTTCTAACCCCCTCGCATCTAAGCATCCCATACACATTAATCCAAATAACTCCTTTGATGTTGGGGGACTTCATTTTGGACATTGCCTTATCTCATCCAGCCCATCTCATCCAATCTTTAAACTGATTTAATCTTGTCCAAATATTCATCTCATCTTAAGTCAAATTTTGTGGCCATACTTGTGCCTCTCTTAGGGAACCATATTTTTCATTCCAAAGTCCACATTTATTTTCCATACTTGTCCACATTTATTCAGGTACCATTCCTTTTCATCAAAGTCTAGTGTTGTGGCCATATTTTTTCCTCCTTTGAGGGACCGTTCATCTCTATTTTTATCAAAGTCCACCTTTGTGGTATTTGTGCCTCCTTTGGGGCACCATCTCTTTACATATTTTCATTGTAAGCCCACTCTTGTGGCCATTTTTCATCTTACCGAGATGAATATATTTTTCTCACTTTCTCACTTTTGAAAGGTAGCGCATAGTTTCCATCTTATCTATCTTGCGACATCTTATCTAATCTTTCACTCTCATCCTAAACCCACCATTGTGGTCATATTTGTCCCTCCCTCAGGGGACCATTTCATCTTATCCTAAATCCACCATTGTGGTCATATTTTTCCTTCCCTTGGGGGACCATCTACTTGTATTGTCTTGGACACATATTTTCTCTTTAAAGGTTAGAGCATGGTTTTTATCTTTGATCCTCTATCTCATCATATCCCATTGTAATCCAGCTGTCATCTTATCTCAAACACAACTTTAATTAGGAGCCAACATGGAAAGTTTCCATCCTTTGGTGGTAAACCGGAAGTCAAACCACGTAATGCTTCATGCTTATGACCATTCTACTATTAACAAACTACCAATGAGCTCTTAGTTGTCTCTTTGGATCATCTTTCCATCATTATATTCTTCCATATTTAATTATGATGATTTGGAATTATGTAGTCTTCCATCACTTCCTAGATGTCACCTTAAATGGATTTTTCCATAACATTTTCCTTATGGATAGGTTCTCCCTTGTTGGTGAGAACTCCACAATATTTACATCCATCACCCTCTTATTCACCTATTGGAGCCATGAAAAGGGTCCATGGGTATCTCTTGTACATTCATTGTTCCCTCCTAAGCAGTTTACTTAGCTATTCCCAACTCTTCCCCATGTCAAAATCAAGATCAAAGGATGATCTAATCAAAAGTCAAAGAACTAAAAAAGGAACTGATCCCTTGAAGGAAATCTATTCATGCATAAAAAAACATGAAATCAAAATCAAAATAAAAAGAAATAGACTGCTCCCTTGAAGGATGACTATCATATATTACTCTTGTCATCTATATTTTGTATAAAGTAGATCATAGCCTTGAAGGATGGCTACTATTTTGTACCATGGAATTGAAGGCTTTCTACATTGATCATCCTTTCATTTCATTAGCATCCTAAGAAAGCTTCCCGCACTAATCAAATTTCTTCTACCAGACTTCCCGCATTGGTCAGTTTGTTCTTTCCCCTTCCCAGAGCTAGGGCATAGTCTTAGGGAACACCACTTTTGAATAACCCTCTTCCCACATATAAGTTACATCTCAAACCCCTTTGTTGTATCGACATTAGGTTTATGAGTTCTTTTCATCCATATTTCCTTGAGATCTTTATTATAACAAACTATTGTTGGTTATGTGGTAACATCTATTTTGGTCACATGTTCCTCGCGTTACCTAGATCCTCTTCTTGTTTACCTCTAATGCAGTTAGAGGCATCTTTTCCTCATGTGTTTCTTGATATGACGTTGTGTCACTCATACCCATAGGTTTCCTTTGTTAAGTTGCATCTTATCCTACACATCATTTGATCTTATCCATCTATTTCATCAAATCTTATCCAATTTATCTCATCTTAAGTCCACTTTTATGGCCATCTTTGTGTTCCCTCTTGGGGCACCATATCTCACATTTTGTTATCTCACATTTTGGGCCATCTTTGTGCTATTTTTTTAGGGAACCATTTCATTATTTCATTTTTCCTCAAAGCCCACTTTTTGTGGCCATCTATATTATCCCTTTTGGTCATTTTGTTTTAATATTTTGCATCAATCCCTTACCATCTTGAAGTCCACATTTGTGGCCATATTCCTTTTTCCCTCTGGGAATTTGATTCAACATTAATCCTATCCATTTCTACTCTCAAAGTCCATATTTGTGGCTATATTTCTTTTTCCTTCAGGAATTTAATCCAACAATCAATCCTATCTAATCCACGTATAAATTCCACCCTTACGGTCGTACTTACTCCCCCTTGGGGAATTTTATTTCTTCACCCACTTTTTTCATTTTGCCTTCTCAACCATTTCTCTTCCATTGCGGACACATACCTTTTCACTCGATTCCTCATGTACAAGGATTTTGCATACCTTTCACATTTAGTTGTGCATAATTTGATGTTTGCATATGACCCGTTGGTCATCAAAGATTGCATCCATATTGCAGTGATCTTCACCCACTCAATGGCTTGTAAAACATTGTAGACAGTCTCTGTTAAGACTGTAATTGTGCATCTTGGATTGGTAATCATTTTACCCATTCTTTTTCACCCACCCGCCCTTGATCATATACCTTTTTCAAATGCGTCATCAATTTTCTGTGGCGTAATTGATCTCCCGTTTGAGGGGGAGCTCATCATCTACCTTTCTTCAATCCTCATCATACCTCATAATTTTTATCTTATGCCTTGCTAGTGTAAACTACTCTACAAAAGGGGTAAAATTTAGACACTTAAATTCGATATCTATACCCTTGTTTTCCTGCGTACACATATTTCATATTGGTATTTTCCTAGGCCCCCTTTAATTTAATTCACCCCCCTTTTATTTAATAACAATTCCCACCTATTATCCCATCACCTTATTAATATTTATTAATAAACATTAATTGATTAATTTTAA
Source organism: Taxus chinensis (assembly GCA_019776745.2). NCBI lineage: Eukaryota > Viridiplantae > Streptophyta > Pinopsida > Cupressales > Taxaceae > Taxus > Taxus chinensis. The sequence continues at coordinate 884,237,717 of CM034150.1, forward strand.
TCAATTAATTAATTAACATCCATCATGCCCTAACTAACTTTCCATTTGAGATGCTTTTATTCTAAATTTGCATCTCCATGCTTTTTCTAACCTATGTTTATCCCAAACTCATCCATATCACATCTCTTCTCATGTGTTTTATTTAAAGAAATTTTTTCCCTTCATCAAAACAAAAAATCCCGTCAAAAGCACAAAATCCTACCATTAGGGAAATTTCCTTGTGATCGGTGGCAACCCAACCTAGTCATCGTCGACCCTATAAAAATAGCTTATTTATTTCTATTCATTATTATATACATGCAAACATATGACGTGACGGGAGATATGATATATATCCATGGAGATCTATATAGATAATGGGGCCCCCAGCCCCCCCAGCCCCACCTTGAACTATCTTATAGTTATAGATAAGGCCCAATATATCTTATATCTTGGGAATTGATTTCAATCGAGGGGTAATCACTCGATTGATTTAAGATAGGGCAAGTAGGGGGAGGGTTCCCTAGATTTTCTATATGGTGCCCTAGATAGAACTATAGCCCCCTCCTAAGAGGGGATAACATTATTCCCTGAGGGGTTCTAAATGGAGTAGAGTCTAGATGGTGGGGTGGGGGTAGCTATACTCTCTATATAGGGGGCCCCAATATCTATAGGGGAGATTGAGTAGGATCCTCGGCATCCATTTTAACCTACAAGATGTCTCTCATACTTGAGCATTCCTGCAACAATCACAGATCTCCTAGACATTGTTTTAACATTCTTGCATTGCTCATGATCATCGTTTGTGAGACTTATCGGTATATTTGTGTTGATTTATTAAGATTTTAATTGGATTATCTTTGTATTGATTGTGTTTAATCTTTTGCATGAGCTATTTGGACAACAATTTTGGTGACTTTCGGGGCCATCTTCTTGCTAGATGAAGGAGATCAGTAGCCTGGAGCATCCATTGGGCATGGGGTCTATTATGTAACCTTGAAATTTTAATCTGCAACTATGAAGAACTACCCCTAAAATCACTTGAAGGATCATTTATTGACTCTATTTTGAATCCTTCAAACTAATAAAAAATACCAACATCCTGGAAGTAGAAGAAGAGTGCGCATAGGAAGCACGCGAGGAGAAATAACTATGTACAAACAAACAATGTGTGCACAATAGACTTAGAGGAATTGAAACTACTCTAATATATACAAAATGATGCAACAAACTTTATGGAATGGTTTGAGATAGATCCCATTTAATGGGATTTGTAGCGTGCATCCATCAAGATGAGTTAACTCAAAAGAGTTAGCCTCTTTGCACAAACTAATGGTGTATGGGCCACTCCAAAGTGTATCAAACTTTGAATGGCACCCTGGTTTAGCTCTATTAGCATCCCATTTTAAGACCAAGTCCCCAACTTTGAAAGCTTGAGGCCTAGCCTTTTTTAAAACCATTTCTTTGTTGTTTGCTGATGTTTTTCTAGCTTGATCATGACATAGTTTCTTGATTCTTCAAGATTGACTAGCTCTGCCATTCTAATTTATATTTGGTCCACACCTTCAAAGTCTAGTTGTTTGGCAAGCGCTAATGAATTCTATTCTAGTGTCATAAGAAGGGTATCCTCCTTACCATGGAAAAAATTATAAGGAAAAGTTCCTATTGCCTTTTTAACTATGATTCTATCTTCCCAGAGTGTGCACAAGACCTTTGTATACCACTGTCTTTGGTTGATATTCATTATGCACTTCATGATTTTGATCAGGTTCTTGTTTGTTGGTTTTTCTAGACCATTGCCTTGCGGGTAATAATTGGAAGAATTCTTAAGATAAATGCCTAAATTTAGAGCCCAATCAGTGATTTTGGTCCCAAGGAAGGCTATTTGCATTATCAAAGATAATGGTTTGAGGAACGTCAAACCTTGTGACTACACCTTTGAGAAAGTCAAGGATGACTGACTAGGTTGATTGTTTGAGCGCGATAGCTTCTGTCCATATAATGAAGTATTCTGTAGCTGTCAACACCCATTTGTGTCTAGTGCTTAAAGGTAGATTGATCACACCTATGAAGTTGAGACCCCATTGCACAAAAGGCTGATCCGATTGAATTGGTCAAAGGGGAAGTGATGCCAATATTTTATTTCCTACAAAGAAAGTGCATTCCTTGCATTTTGTGACCCACTTGTGCGCATCCATAAATAGATTATGCCAAAAGATACCTGCCATTATGATTTTCATTGTGGTATTTTTGGCAGAGAAGTTTCCACCAGAGAATCCATCGTGAAATTCTGCTAATAATTTTTTATTTTGTGAGCCATTGATACACCTTAACAACACGCCATCAAGATTCTTCTTGAAGAGAACTCCATTGATTAAAATATAAGGGATAAATTGTAATCCAGATGTCTTCTCTTTTTATTATTTAAACCAAGAGAGTATGCACCCTTGGAAAGGAATGTGATCATGTCCTTCATCCATTCGCATTAGTCAGGATCTATATTTTTCTCAAGTTCCATGCGTGGGAGGTCCTCATCTAGAAATAATGAAGTCTCAGGCTCTTTCCGCGTATATTCAACAATCTACTTGTAAAGCATGCTACCTCTTACCAGTTTTCTGGCTTTGATAGTCACATCATATTCCATGATTTTGGTCACCCATCATGCTCTCTTTTCACTAATCTATACTCCCATGATGAAGTCTCTGATAGAAGAGTGGGATACTAACACCTTAATATGATTTTTGGTGACCATAATTTTGAATTTATTGAGCATGCGCATGATGGTGAAGATCTACTTCTCCATGTGACTATATTTTAATTCATAATCCTTCAGCATCTGGCTAAATAAAGCCACTGGTTATTCCAGACCTTGTTCATTTTCTTGTGTTAGGACAACAATAACACTCGTATCAGTGCCATAAGCATAAAGGATGAAATCCTTGGAATAATTCAGGTTGATGAGTGTTGGCGTGTAAGAAATTCCTTTCTTGATTTTGTTAAAGCTTTCTCTTCCTTCTGCTATCCATCTAAAGGCTATGTCCTTCTTGAGAATTAGGGTGATGAGTCGAATAAGTCCTAAAAATTTAGGGATAAATTGCCTAACAAAATTGATCTTCCTGAGGAAGGATTGTAGGTATTTCTTTTGCGTTGGTAGGGAAAGAACTAGGATGGCTAAAACACACTCAGATCAATTGCAATGTCATCCTTTAAGAACACATTGCTCAAAATATTTCCCTGCGCCATAGGAAAATTACACTTTTTGGGGTTAAGAGACACCCCATACTTTCTACATCTCTTAAAGACTTTCTCTAGGTGTGCCATATGATCCGTGCTATGCTTTGAGAAGAATGCTATGTCATCAAGGTAAACCAAGATGAACTCATTGATGTATACCTTGAAGGTAATATCCATGGGAAGTTGAAATGTAGCGCCTACGTTTGACAGACCACATGGCATATTTTGATACGTATATGTTACCTACTTAGTTGTAAACGCCATTTTGAATTGATCCTCTTCCTTGATCAGGATCTGATTGAAACCTGAATACTCATCTAACATTGAGAATATTTGAATGCCAACCACAGTCTGTAGAATCTGCTCCATTGAAGGCAAAGGATAATGATCCTTTAGAGATGCCTTGTTTAAATATATGAAATTAACACAAATTATGATTTTACCATTCTTATTACGCACCAGAACTAGATTCACAACCTAAGTAGAGTACTTGATGGAATTTTTTTTTTGCCTCAATGAGTTTAGATAATTCCTTTCTCATGAGGGGCTCTATCTTTGGATTGACTGGTCACTGCTTTTGTTTGATAGGCTTGATACCAAGATCAAGATCAATGGAGTGTTGAGAAATACTTGGATCAAAACCTTTGAGGTCTTCATACTCCCATGAAAAGATATCATTGTATTTTTGACAGAGAGATATAAAGGCCTACTTTTCATTGTGCACATGAGTCTTACTGAGCATTAACTCTTTCCCATGTGCAATAGTGACTGGGGAGAAGTCTTCTTGGGCGATGCATATGTACCTTTATTCACCCTTGAACCATCGTTAGGGATAAAAAATTATTCTAAGGTGACCAGCCCTTTAGGTAGCTTATTTGACTTCAGTTGAATCACTTGGTCACCATACCTATCATGTAAGTCAGCTTGCATGCTTGATGAGAAATCAACTTAATTTTGGATGAACTGGATGATCTACACGTCACTATCAAACAATTGTGAGCTAGTGTTATTGTCTGGAATGGATGGTTTGATCACCATCTTAATGTGTTGAGTGGTTCCTTTGACAAATTCCTCAACTTGAGAGAATTGTGAACTGAGTGCAGCCATTTGATGAGCTTCCTTATTCTTTTTGTGTGGTAACACCTACATATTTAGAGCATCGAAGCTCTCAAAGAGGTCCCAAAATCTATGCTTATATGCTTTGAGGGGCTTATTATTTTCCTAGAATTTGTTGGTAACCTGATGGATAACCAATTCTATGTCCCCAAAGATCTACAATGCCTTAATCCCTTTCTTTTCAGCAATAAGAAGGCCATGCACCAATGCTTCATATTCTGCCACATTGTTAGAACATATAAACTGTAACTTGTGTGTGAAGAAGAATTTCTCATCCTTGGGAGAAATGAGAACAACTCCTTCTCCCATGTCGTTTCTACTTCTAGAACAATCAAAGTATAAAATCCATATACTAGGTTCAACTTGGTTTTTTTCTAGTGTTCGCAGAAGCACAACTTCCTCTTCAAGAATGCTTTAAGTACCAAGCCCAATCTCATAAGCTTTCAACTCTTCAGCATATGGGTCAAATTTATGGTGCCTCTCTTCCCATTTATCAAGTGCTAGGTTAGGAATAGAGGGTGGAAGAGGTTTCTTTTCAGGAACTGAAACTTGTTTTTGGATTAAACAGTTGGCTTATAGAGGGGATGGGAAATATGAATCTACATGATAGGAAAATATTGACTCAGCTTGTATGGTAAACTGGGTACCATACCTTGTCTTGAATAACATATAAGACCAATCAGAAGATAAGTAACCACCCAATTTTACAGTAAATTCTCTTGATAGACATAGGACAAACAAAGGAGGTAGGTTAATGATCGACACATCTTGAGTTATGGTGAGGCTTGGACATGTATGAAGGGTTAACTCAAGATCCTTGATGACTCCTAAGGTAGTAACAGTTGAACCATCAAGTTGTAGGACTCCTTTTGTCATGGGGCTATACTTGAAACCTAAGACATCGACTATCTTCTTGGGCATAACAGAAGTACTAGCACCTAAGTCTATCATGCAATTATGCACTAGGTTTTTTCCTATGATCAAAAACGTATAGAAGGGCCGGGTTTTAACAACTTTACTCACTTACTTTTCCTCTTCTTGGAAGATGTTGATAGTAGCAAACATTTTGTGAATAGATGGGTTAGAGCGTGGGAGTTGCACTAGAGCTTCATTTAAAAGGTCAGACTGGGATGGAATGGTTAGGGCATCCAACATTGTGACATTTATATTTTTCTTCTTCATCTGGTCCATAATGCTGAATGGAAGACCTGGTGACTTGTGCATTTGAGGGACAATAACTTCCTTTCTTGACTATTTAGGTGTGGAATAAAAAACCTTAGCTAGAGTAGAGGCTTGACCTACCAAAGGAGGGGCACGCATCACTTATGAAGAAGCTTTTTGTGGTATCTCTTGTGGAGGGACCTGAGCATTTTTTCTATTAGATGCCTTGGATGCATCTTTCTAATTTTGAGGGTTGGCTTGTATTGTTGGGATTGTGACATGTGCACCAAACTCTAGTATTATTTTCTTGTACCTTGTGTTGTTTGCAACTTGGGTGCATGGTCTGCATGCATCCTCTATAGCTTGGTTGATTACACAAAATTTTTCAGCGTTAAATAACATCAGATTGGAATCATGAGGAACTTATGGCCTTCCTTTATTTTCTACTTTAGGGGCACTTTTTGAAGGCTCACAGGTTGAAGCATTATGGATCATGTAGGCTTGGGCGCATGTAACATTAGCACAATGATATTGACTATGAGGCATGTTGCAAGGGAAGAACCATTTTGAATCTTGCGCTAAATTATTCTAAATTAGAACAAGTGTCTGACTTGCACTAGGTGCTGGAAGGGAGGGCACGTGAAGAACAACTTTCAAGGGAAGATGTGCACTAGCATTCCATCTATCATTCTGATGGTTGGGCGTGTACCTTTGGTTTCCATATTGGTTCCACAAAGGCTTATTACTTTGGCTATGTGCCTAATTAGAACTACCTCTATAGGCTTGTGCCTGTTGTTTCTCTAATGATATGACTTTATTTGATAAATTTCTAATTAGGGTCTTCAATTCTTCATCTTCTTTTTGCTATGCTAGAGAGTAGGATGTTGATGCAACATGTTGTGTGATTTTCTTAGGAATAGGAATAGGGGCCAAAGAAGGCTGGGGAGCTTGTGACATTTCTGGGAATAAGGGCATAGGTGGTCTAGGAGCTATTTTTTGGCCCGAATAAGACTATTTTCTGCCCTTATTGCAATATTATAAGAAACTAGTAAAGTCCTACCTTCCATGGATTGAATCATGACTGAGATATCATTGTTCAATGCCTTTAGATAATATAGAAAAGCATGTTGAGTTGTAGGTCTTACCACAAGAGGGATTCTGTCCCAAGTCTTTTGAAATTTTATGTTGAAATAAGCCATCTACTCATTGGGCACCCTCCTTGTTGTTGTCAATTGCTCCACCAGAGATAGATAGTCTTACTTATCTTCAAAGTAATTACAAAGAGTTGTTCCAAGCTCATCCTAGGTGGTAATAGATCCAAGTCTCAAGAATCGGTACCATTGAAGTGCTTTTCCTTTGAAAGAGGCCATAAGTAAACAATGATTAAGCAATACTTAGGGAATAACCCACAAACAATAAAAACAATAACAATGAAAAGGTGATAAATAACCATAGTTGTATAGAGTCCTACAAGGAAAGTGATACACATGAAGCACTTGTTAACATGTTAGAAAGATAAGTACTATGTCAAATAATGTATATATTAGTGAAAAGTAAATTGATAGTGAGAAGAATTAGTAAATAATGTAACAATAATACTTTTGTGTTGTAGAGTATGAGAGTAGTAAAGGTAGATTCCCCTAGGAGCCTTAGTGGGATTGGTAAAGAGAAGTGTCGAGAATCGTACATCAAGTAAGAATATGTGAAAGTATTGCATTCACCTCAAGATACCCCTAAGTGTACTATGTGGAGGAGAGTTCGATGCCCCTAAGTGTACATCATGTAAGAATATGTGAAAGTATTGCATTAAAGAATAAGTATCCAACTAGCATAGGAAACAAAGTACAACATGTAAATAGCTATAAGATAGTATAAGATAGCAAGAGTAAATGCAACCAAGATATTAAAGTGTTGTGTAAAAGTGACGGTGTATTGTGATATACAAGTTATGAAGATGATATGAGCCACATTGACCCCCAAAAAAATGCACATGAGATGAGGTTCATTTAGAAATTCTCCATCAACATTCAAATATGAATCGTAGAACAAGAGTGCATCATCGGGTAATGAAGGTGTTGTACTCGATTAAAATTATCTGATAGAAAATATATATTGTGAAGAACTGAGTGTCAAGTATAGATGATGTTTAGTTAATTTAAGAATTGGACCCTTAATAGTTGAGTATGAATCATGGAACTAGAGAACATCATCAGGAAATGGTGGTACAAATGTGTGTACCAAAGATGTAAGAATGATTGAAAAGATAGATATGAAGCACAGAATGTGAAGTGTAAAGAAGCTATAAGTAGATAATAGATCCAACTAATAGTGATGGAGAGGGGAGAAATTCCGATCCCTCCCAAGTGTGTATATCAGGAACTACTAGAAAATAAATGTGATCATTATGAGTAAGCATAGCCAGAGTATGTATAGTGCATGAAAGGATGTATACCACATATAGAAATTAGTATGTGTATCATGAGTATAAGGATCCAAAAGTTAGCATGAGTATAAAAATGTGTATAGAGTATCATAGAATCATAATTAGATGTAGAAAGGTGTGCATATATTGTAGATGAGAGAAAGTACTGCTAGAAATATTGGTGTGAATTGCAAAGCAAGACTAATGTATAAATGTGTATGTGAATAATATGGATAGCTAACTACTGATTATAACATGTGACTATGTGGAGGAGAGTTCGATGCCCCTAAGTGTACAAGTGATAGATATCTATAAAGATGATGCGAGAGAGAGACCATTCCATGGTGGTAGAGGTTTAAATGTGTCCTGGCCATCAATATAAGCACTAGATTGATCAAAAAGAGGAATTATGCATTTAATTGGAGGAGGATGGTAGGGATCTCGACCTGTGGAAATGGAATTGTTGCCTCCTCTTTTTATGTTGTTTGTATATTTAGGATTTGTAAAACTGTAGATGAATTAATAAGATGAGGTAATGGGGTAGGGGACTTCTAAAGATGGTGTGACATTGGGTTAGATAGGTGGTTCTTGAAATACTGGATAAGGAACATTAATAATTATGGCATGATGCTAACTAGAGATGGAGGGATCATATTTAAGAGCCCATTGGGGTTTAGTAATTGGAGATAAGCATGGAGGAGAATGATGTGTAGAAAATGAAATGAGACCCTTACACTCCAGATGTTATATTTTTTACTCTAAATCATATCAAATTGTCATCAAAATGTCCATTAATCCAATGGTAATGATAATATGGTCTACTTTTCTAATGAATGACTCGATGATAAGGGTGGTAATGATTAGGTAAGAAAGTAATTAAGTGATTATCGAGTAATGAAAATAATATATCATGTTGTCTAGCATTTTGATCAAACTAGAGAGGTGGTTATTGTGATAAGACATCGACCTCACTTGTATGAGCACTGTAGTAGAAATGGGATCATGATGAGGTGTAGAAGAAATAACATGGGCTTGAGATGAAACCTTGAGATGTTACTGTGACAGATGTGATCATGGTTTGCATAACATGAAATTTATCTTAAAATAAACAGTGTAAAGTTTGAATTGAATTGAATATGGATTGATTAATAATGGTATCATGATTGATAGGGTCATCAGAGAGATGATCGAAATGGAACTTAATTGTGAAGATAGATTATTATGATGGTGGTACATAATGTCTAAGGATTTTTAGAGAACAACATTGTAAGGTGGGTGCATTTGAAGTAATTGATACAAGGAGATTTAAGGAACATTAGGGGCAATGAAAGAAAAATATAATACGTGAAAATAAGATCCCTAGAAAGATAATACCAAGGATGAAACTGAAAGGAACGATAAGAATATTGTTTCAAGCCATGATCTCATATGATAATAGCACACCACATTAGATTTACAAAGTAGAAGAGCTAAAATACCATATATGGAAAATCCATCATAATCCATAATGCTCAATACATTACAATAGAATGACTTGAATTATTCAATAAGAAAGATGTACATATAGGAGGAGGGAAGTGCAACTACTACCTAAATCAGTGGTGAAGAACTCCGACTGACTGATACTGGTAGTTAAGTTAACTCCAAAAGACTAGTAAGCTAACTCCACATAACTGAGAAGCTAACTCAACACAACTAGTAAGCTAACTCCACACAACTAGTACACCTAAGAAAGCTAACCCAACAAGTGTAGGGCTAACAAAAGTGTAAGAGATTATCCTAATAAATAAATAAAAGGATAAATAATAACCTACACTAACACCCTCCCATAAGCATAGCTTAGGTGGGTGGAAAAGAAGGTGGGTTCTGAAAACAAGGCCTAATGAGGTACCCACGTACAACAACTGAGAAAAAAGGACACCGCAAGGTACCCAAAACTAGTAATAACAAGGTAGAGATTAAAATGCTACTGCAAGATATCCTCATAAGCTTGACTCCAAAAACTTCTACAATGATGAAGAAGTGTGGTGCATGCTATGGTTTAAATCCACGGCTCGATCATATAACTTAAAAATAACTGACACTGGGATTCACCAGAATAGCTCCATGCAAGGAGACTGTCAATGGAGTGATGTCAAAAAGTGAAAAACAAACACCAAAAATAATTTGATCAACTGCTACAAATAGGTGTGCCACGATCCAAGAAAAACCAAGGCAACAAGGCAAGGACATGAGATCTAAATAAATAGGAGTGCCACGATCCAAGAAAAAGCCAATGTAACAAGGCAAGGGAACAAAACCCAAAGAAGTAGTATTAATACCACACCCTCCCATACTATAGAATAGGTAGAGTGACACCAAAAATCTGTATGAGTTGTCAAAAATCAACTACTCAAACACTAACAAACTAACACTGAGCTCCACCAGAATAGCTCCCCCACAAGAGAGACTGTCAACATGCCAAAAAGTGTTGAAAATACAAATCCAAAATATCTCAACAAATAAGAGATATATAAATGTATACAACCATAGATACCAGAATGCAATGCCCAAAATTTTAGGACGTCGGGCTCAACCGAAAATGCATCCACAAGTGATCACAACACCCTCCCAAATTTGTCACTTTATAATTAAGTGCATGTAAATATTACAATGAGTAATAGTAACCTTTTTACCCCATTTGAAATATGTGTATAAAAATGTCACCAATGTGTAGATCTCAAAAAAATACACAATTTCAAAAAAAAAATATCACCTTAATCTGAGCTACGGATCAAAAGTTATGAGCTCTACAAGGTTTTGCTATTAAAATAATATTTTAATGCTGATCTTTTTAAAAGGTACATGTGACACCCAAATGTCCAAAGGGTAAAAGAGTGCATCCACACGATACATGCTTGCGACCAAAGGATAAAAGCCTACGCCCAAAACCTAAAATGTCCAGAGGGTAAATCATTGCGTCCAGAGGGTACATGCTTATATCCAGGGGATAGAAGAATGCACCATGGAATAGATCTGTCTATCCAGTGGATAAAATACTGCATCCAAAACCGTAAAGACCCAGAGGGTAAAATAATGCATCTGCATCTTATATATAATGGATAAAAGTATGCTGCAGATCTCCTAGTGGATAAAAACTGCAGCCAAAACTGAAATACCCAGAGGGTAAAAGAATGCATCTAGAAGGTACACGCTTATATATAATGGATAAAATAATGCACGCATAGGGTACAGATATGTGTGGATTAGAAGAACATGTAGTCCAACAAGCACAACAGGATTAGGAGCATCAAATGTAGGAGTAGGCTCAAAAAATGACAAAACAAGGTCAATGGGTATAGGAGTAATATCTACAAGTGGACTAGGAACATGAGTAGGGTTTAGAAAGTTCATGATGTGAGGATGATGTTATGAGTATGCAAGTGTTTGTTATAGGGAGTGTATTAGTTTATCCTTATCATAAATAAGGTTATGAAGAAGAGATATTTTATTTTTAAGTGATCTATTTTTTTCCACAAATTCGACCATATCCTCATGAAGTCCACACACTTCGGAGAAAAACATCGCGTTCTCAATATCTATGATAGATACAAGAATTCAACACTTAAAAATTTAGGACGTCGGGCTCAGCCGAAAATGCATCCACATGTGAGTACAACACCCCCCAAATGTTAGCAATTTATAAATGAGTGCGTGTTACGATAATGAAATTATATAATTTTAGTGTGTTTCTCAAAATAAATAGTTCTAATGGAACAAGCACGAAAAAGAAAGAACTTTTAAAAAAATTGACACTCGATTTCGAGTTTTCTATCAAAAGTTACAAGCATTTTACTTTGTACTTTAATATTTGTTTTAAAAAAATATAAAATATCTTTTGCCTTCACTCTTCCTCAATTTACCTTTTTTCGAAAAACTTTCCAATTCTAGATTTGCAAAACCAAAGAAAAAAACCCAGTAACGAACATGAAAAACCCAAAAAAAACCCAGAAACTATTTTTCTAGATTTTCTGTCTTTCCAACACGGATTTCTAAGATCCTCAGACATCGACACAGATTTCCAAGATCCTAAAAAACCTCGCCAAACATGAGCTCTCAAACTTAAAGAGAAACCCCCATATCCCGAATTAGTGTAAACCTGGTCTGAAAAACCCATATACCATAGATCTGGAATTTCTGCCTCTACCCGTGCCTCATCGGCACTCATTTCTAAGATTAGTGTCGATCTATTCGCCAGTCGATAGGAACTCTAGTCTAATGGGTGTCAGACCCGAAAAATACTCAGTATCAAATGCAAAAAAATCCATTAACAAACCTAGAAACTTATAGGTTTTTTGTACGTTTTGCTTTCCTCGGCATGCAATGGTTTCAACCTACTTGTATACATATATGCATTTGCCTCTGCAACCTAGACCAGACAACCTTTAATTTACTGTCTTTTTAATCATTAGGATTTTAGATCAATTTCTAGAGTTATTTCTCAGATTCAGTATATTCACATCTCTACATGCTATATGATGTTCTTTATTTCACTTTCTAAATGCATGGGGGGTTGACATCCATGAAAGGAAGCTAATCAATTCTTGGAGCCTGAAATTTTTAGGGAAACCCCTACATAAATCTATCTAATCAATCCCGTTTCAATTTATCTTATTTACATGTTGTCAGCTACAATGATGATCCATCATTCACTTTTGTGCCCATATCCATCGCTTCACATTCAAGGTACCTTAAACCCTCAATGTTTTGAGTTTTGTACTTTCTTTAGTATCATAAACTCATTAATTTGAATCAATGAGAAAACTAGTACACCATGTAGTTCTCAACACTTCTGGTGACTCCATTATTCAGAGAAACTCATTTTCTGAGTCTCTAGACCATCCCCCTTCATCTTTCCACTCATTTTCATGTTTCCACCTCATTCATGGATCTATAAGAGCTCTTCCCATTCTCTCATTTTAATTCAAATCCCATCCATTTATAGTAATGGGATGCTATTCCCAAGTGTCAGCCCTGAAAAACCTATCTCTTTTCCATGGAAATGGATATCAATCTCCTATTGATCACATTCAAGATATAACAAATTATTGTGTCATGAAAAATATCATAGAAGATAACATTTGCCTCAGGATTATTATTTCATCATTCAGAGGTAAAGCAAGAGATTGATACAATGCATTTGGATTCAAAATCCATTTCCACATGGGATCAACTGGGAGAATAACTACACAACCGCAACCGGTTTAAGGAGAATACATATGTTGTTTCTCTCATGGAACATTGTCAAAAACATACAACAGGCTCCAATAGAGTTTATCTATGATTTAAACATCATATTTACATGGATTTGGCATATAATTCCTCAAGAATTCTGACCCTTAAAAGGAACGATAACTAGATTGACCAAGCCAAGAACACAGATGCTAATCAAACACCACGGATCAATAAGATGAAATAAATTCTCCAAAATAACTTTACATAAAACCTTTGTAAAAAAATGAGCAACAATATCATATATTATTATAGAACTCAATGAAATACAATGAGAATGGGCCTTGCTTATATAGGAAATGAATAACAATTTAAGAACCAGTCAAGGTCGTAGATCAATCCATAAATCATGGAAAGAACTAGTCATCAAAGAACTAGTTAAGTCTATAGATTTATGAGAGAACTAGACATCAAGGATCTATTCAATACCATAGATCAAGGAAATAACTAGTCAATACCATAGATCAAGGAAATAAATATACCTAACAACTAGATAATATCCCCCTAATATCTAAATAAATAAAAGGAAATATACACACACATAAGTGGGCGAGGATAAATACAATAAAGGTAAATAAAAATATCTAGGTGAACATGAGCTAAGGTAAATACCTACTCTAACACCCCCCTCAAGTGAAGCTAGGGGCCAAAATAGAAGTGACATGTCCACAATATGATTCCCAGCAACTAGGCCTGATGAGATACTCATGTACAATCTATCCATGAAGAAATCTTGAACCAAAAGAAGGAAAGAATCCTACTAGAAGGAAAGAGAAAGAAGAAGAAGAAGAAGGAAGATGTTTTCATGAACATCCCCAAGAAAAAATTTTGAAACCCCAAGAATTCCAAGCAACTCAAGGTAGCGAGGTGATGCAAAAGGATTTGTAAAGATGTCTATAACCTGCTGCTGAGTTGAAAGGTACTCCAAGAAAATAACTCCATCCTGAATGTGCTGATGAATGAAGTGGATGTGTGTCTCAATATGCTTGGTCCGCTGGTGCTCAACTGGGTTACAAGAAATGTGAATTGCACTTTGGTAGTCACACCCAAAGTACAATCGGTGAATCTTGTGGGAATTTAAACTCTGTCAATAACTGGTGAAGCCAAATAATCTACTGACTCACTGTAACTACTACCCTATACTCTACCTCTGAATATGAAAGTGCAATAGTCCTGTTGATTTTTACATGTTACCCATATAACTGGAGAAGAACCAAAACAGAAAAGATAGCCTGAAGAGGAAGGCCTGTCATCAATAGAACCTACCCAATCTAAATCTGGTATACCCAACCAATTGAGTAGAACCCCCTAGTGTGGTGTAGGCCAAAGTGGGAAGTGCCCTGTAAATAGTGCAAAATTCTTTTAGTAGTCTGCCAGTGACTATTATGAGGAGAATGTGAAAACCAAGATACACGACCTACTGCAAATGAAATATCAAGGTGAGTATGGGGTCAAGTACATGAGACTCCCAACCAACTGCCTTATACAACGTAGGATCACAAAGTGGGTGTGGTACATGCGAAAGTAAGAGTAAATCCAGATTGAAAAGGAGATGGAATTGGCTTGCAATCAGCCCATATCAAAGTGCCTAAGAATATCATGGGTGTACTTTTGATAACTTAAATGAATCCCTAAATCTGTCTGAGAAATTTTCAAACCAAGGAAATAATGCAATAGCCCAAGATATGTCATGTCAAACTGTGTAGAAAGAGCCATCTGAATACTCTGAATGTGGGGAAGAAGAGCTACCAGTAAGTAAAAAAATCATCAACATACCAAGACAAGTATCATAATATCCTCACCAATATGCTGGAGATACACTACATGATCAAAGTGACAACGAAAAAAAACTAGTAGATAGAAGAAAAGAATCCATTATTCTCATACCAAGCTTGGGGGGCTTATTTGATACCGTAGAGAGACCTTCGGAGCCTACAAACAAGAGAAGAATCCTTAAAAAATCCATCCGGATTCTCCCATGTATATTTTCCTCTTGTAGATATCCATGTAAGAAGGCACTCTTCATGTCTATCTGGTATACAGACTACCCTTGTGATGTAGTAATAGAAAATTACAAGGCATACAAAATCCATCTTGGCAATAGGTGTAAAATTCTCAGAGTAATAAATACCTTCAACTTGTGAAAAATCCTTTGTAACAAGGGGAGATTTATATTTTTCAATGGACCCATCAGCTACGTATTTATTTTGGTATACCCACTTACACTTAACCATATTTCTTCCTTTAGGAAGAGATTACCAAATCCCAAGTATGATTCTTCATCAATGAAGAATACTCAGCTACCATCGCATCATCCCACTCCCTGTATCCCACAAGCCTTTGAAAAAGACCATGGATCCTCAGAAATTACCTGACACAAAATTTCAGAACCTATAGAATGTACGTGATGATGCCTAGTGGGTGGAAGATCCTCTATGAAAGCTTCTACCTTAGAAAAATCTAGTACAAGCCCATTTAGACATAGTGACAACATTATTGGGAATAGGATCCTCAATGACATCTATAACCTCCTCATCAATATCCTCAAAGAAAGGATCCTCAAGATGAAATGAAGAAGAAGAAGGCATGAAAGAAGATGAAGAATCATGAGTGAAGTTCTCATCAAACTAAACATGTGTTCAAAAAATAACGTCATGTGTATCGATATCTAAAAGATGATAAGCTCTCATGTCCTCATAATACCCTACAAATATCAAGGGTTTACTCTTCTTATCCAAAGATTTCCTTTCCTTATTTGTCACAAAGGCCCAAGAATGGCTCCTAAAGACTCAAAAAAATGAGACATCTAGATTAGTGTTGGACCAAGCTTCCTCTAGAGTCAAATGCTCAAGTGCTCTGTGTGGTGTGCAATTCTAAATGTACTTAGCACAATTAACTGCTTCTTCCTAATAGATAGGACGTATATCTCTAGAATGCATCATACAGTTATCCATTTTATTCAAAGTTATAATCTTCTTTTCTGCTAATCCATTCTGTTGTGGATTATGAGGAACAAAATGTTGGTGAATAATGCCTTGAGTTGCCAAAACTTTAGGACACTCATTGCTGGAGTACTCCAACCCATAATCAATATGAAGGTTCTTTATGCTACTAGAAGATTGTTTCTCGACCAAATCCTTGAAAAATTTGAAGTGTGAAAAAAATATCAATTTTTACTAGAGAAAATAAACCCAAGTACACCTCGAGAAATTATCAATAAATGTAAGTGCATACTTAGCTCCATTGAAATATGGGGTAGGAAAAACCATCAAGTCACTATGCACAAGCCCAAGTGGTGAAGAAGCTCTCTTAGATGAATTCTTAGGAAAAGGATCTTGGCGTTGTTTCCTTAATGCACAACCATGAAAAACTCCCTCAAGACAAGAAACTCTAGGAAGACCAACTACTATACCATGATTGCTCAACTCCTTCAAATATATGTAGTTGAGATTTCCAAATCTTTCATGCTAAATCTTACTCTCTAAATTTGCATGAGAAACCAATCTCGTCCTTATAAAATAAGTGTCATCAAAACCCTCAAAGTGATATTTTATAGAACTATGATCAACAATACCATGAGCAACCAGTGACTGAGGCTCTAACAAAGTATGCAATTTTTCTCTATGTGGTGTAAAAGTCACTATTTTTCCTTGACTAGAATGACAAATTTGA
The DNA here is from genome assembly GCA_019776745.2 of Taxus chinensis. Taxonomy (NCBI): domain Eukaryota; kingdom Viridiplantae; phylum Streptophyta; class Pinopsida; order Cupressales; family Taxaceae; genus Taxus; species Taxus chinensis. The sequence continues at coordinate 884,254,572 of CM034150.1, forward strand.
TATATAGAAAGAAAAATTTGTAGTGATGTTAGGAACATATAGTGCATCTTGGATACTACCATCATCAAGTTCTATATCACGTTTTCCTTTAACAGAAAGAAAGGAAGAATATCCAACCTCAATTTTGGAAGTAGAACTCAAACCTAGAGAAACAAAAGACTCCTTGGAAGAATTCATGTGATGAGAAGCACCAAAATTTATAACCCAACTGTATGCAAGTGGTGACTGAGATCTCCTAACAACATTAAGTGCTTTTCCATGCTGATTAGAAGGAGTTGGCGTGGAGATATAATTTTTTTGTTTCTTGACTGCATCCTTTAAGGCTTAAATTTTCTTATAACACCTATGTTATTCATGTTTACTATCCCCACAAAAAGAGCATGAACGACTATAATTATTCTTGGATTTAGAAGACTCCTTGAGTTTTGAGTTGTTTTCTTTGGGTTTAGGAGCATTTTGAGATGGAGAAGGTGTGGATTCGGTTTAATTATTTGGTTTTCCCTTGCCCTTAGGATTAGATGTAACTAATGCCTTTTGAGAGGTGGAAGACTCAAGGTGAGACAATTTGGATTCTTCCGTAGTAAGTCTTTCATAAAATGTTTCAAAGTTAGGCATTTTTAATGTGTCACCTAAGGCATCTATTCTAGAGAAAATGGTATAAGAATTTTTTTGGAATGGTCCTCTCAACTTGGATAAAATCAAGTAAAAACACTCTTCATCTTTCTTATCTCTTCCACTCCCCTTCAATTGTGTCAACAAATGCTTGAAATTGGTAAGATAGTCTATAATTCTTGGAAAATCTTTAGGATTAAGAGAGGTGATCTCAATTTTAAGTTGCATGGCTCTCATATGATCCACCTTACCAAATAAATTCTCTAATTTCTCCCATATTTTGAAAGGAGAGTCACACTTTTCCAAATGAAACAAAATACTGTCACTTACATAAGTTCCTATCAAGTCCATACACTCATCAAATTTGTACTGGTACTGAAATTTCTCATATTCTCTAGTTAACACTGGTTGTTCTAAAGAAGTTAAAGCCCATAATTATTTCCACTTAATTATTGTTTCCATTCTTAGTTTCCATGTGTGGTAATTATGTGTTGTTAATGACTCAACATGATCTAATGCAGAATTAGATAAAGACACCGTCCTAAAAAAATCACCAAAAGAAATGCAAGAACTAAGTAATGCAACAAGAGCCCTAAACAATGCAATAAGAGCCCCCTATATTTTGGCACTTTATAATGAGTGTGTGTTACAATATGGAACTTTAGAATTATAGTGAGATTCTCAAAATAAGGTGAACATGACTTTTACAAAAAATGATAAGGTAAATGCCTACTCTAACACCCCCCTCAAGTTAATATAGGGGCCAAAATAGAAGTGTCATGTCCACAGTATGATTCCCAAAAATTAGGCCTGATGAGGTACTCATGTACAATATATCCATGAAGAAATATTGAACCAAAAGAAGGAAAGAATCCTACTATAAGGAAAGATAAAGAAGAAGAAGAAGAAGAAGGAAGATGTTCTCATGAAAAACCCTCACAAGGTATGGAATTCTTGTATTATTTCAGGTCCTTTGATGCTGATTTAGCTGTGTTAATTCAATCCCTAGGAGGCAATAGTCTTCCTCAAGATTTTGACATTATGCCACAAGTTGAGAAGATGCTCATTCAGGCTGGCCAAAGGAAATCCACCTCCACTTCTTTCATTCTTCCCTTACCATCTCAAACTCTTCCTCCCCCTTGTGTTAAAATTGAAAAATCCATTGTTCCTTTCCAAAAGCAGGAAGATCCTGTGCTTCCTTGTCCTTCATTTGATTCTCCACAAGTTTATCATGCCCAAAGCACCCCTTGTGCTTTGCAAAAATCCCTCCCACCTCCACCCATGGAATTATCCAAATTCACTAGACCTTGTACTAATGTTTTCAAAAAATTTGGTATTCCACATGTTGTCCCTACCTTCTACCCAACACTCACTAAACCAAGATATCTTAAAATGTTAGTAAAATGAGAATCTTACTACTTGCATGAAGAGAAGGAGGAGCCCATACAACACTCCCAATAACAATTATTTATGCAAAAGCACATAGTTGTTTTGGAAAGGGAAGATCAATAGAGTAGGGATTATGTTTTGGAGGATCATTTTTCTTCTCCAATTGATCAAATCAAATTTCTTAAGCATTAACCATATTTTCCCAAACATGAAAACTAATCAGTAATCCCTTGTTTATGTATCTTATCCAACCAATCCCACCAAGAATAATAGTTTCATATCCATTTAATTTTGGTGTGACTCAGATTGGGAGGATGAAAATGTGAAAACTATGAAAAGGAGGAGGTAAATGTAAAAACATAGAAGGAAGATGTAGAGGACAATCATATTGGAATTCGAGGGGAAGACAAAAGTTTTTTTTGAACACTATTGGAATCTAAGGCATTGAAGAAGAATGTATGCAAAGTGATGGTTCATTTTAATGCAATGATTCCCATTTATTAGCATGTTTGGAACTCACTTCATTTTTGGTGGAAAATTAGATTGGGGTAGAGGATGAAGAGGGAGGAAATCAACACCCTACAGTGGAAATAAAATTGTTTGCACAAGAGCAATAAATAGCAAGTCCAAATCAGCTTGTAAATGTTCTCAATGAAGAGGAAAGTAAAGAAAATGGGAAAATTCAAAGGATAAAGCCTTGTCCAATTAGATATTTGGCTAGTTTATAGCTAAAGAAGGAGTTGCAACAAATCATGCTCATTTCAGAGCATGAGGAATAAATTCAATGTGCCATAGGTTAGCTGTAATACTTCCATAAAAATAATACAAATAAAGATGAAGAGGTATTCACACTCTTTATAGCTGATATTTTAGGGGATGGGGATGGAGATCAGTTTTAAAATAGTTTTCCATTCTCATTAAAGGCCATGTTTATTGTCAAATTAATTACATGTACCAATTTTGTAAGGAAGGGAAGCTATTTCTCCCAACCAATTGTTGGTTTTATTTAGCTTCGTTTTCTATTGGTTAGAGTAGGTTAGTGTTGAACAAGTTTCCTCACACCTATTTCATATTAGTGAAATGATAACAAGAAAACAATTAACTCCAAGTATGAGAGGGTTTAAGATAGATCTAGATGGGATGATGATGAATATGGGTGCAATAGAGAGATCCTCCTTGAAGTGAGCTAGATGACCTGCACAACAACGTGAAATCAACATGAAAAATGGATTAGTAGATAGATGGGTGGGTTGCCTGAAAATTTCAGTCCCAAGAAGTGAAAAATTCCTAAGATGGATGTCAACCCACATTTTGACAAAGATAAGATAACATAATGATTGATAAATTGGATGTAGAAAATAATGAACTAAAGCATAAACCTAAAATGCAGTAAAGATGATGAGATGCATATATGATCTAAGGAAATCAAAACAAACTTGTGCAAGTTGATGATGACTAAAGATTGCAGGGCCCAGTCAACGGTGACTAGAGTAGAAAAGTGAAACAACAACATAAAATATAGATTTAAAGGCCTTAGAGGAAAATCTGGAGCTTGTGATGAGGATGAGATTAAAAACAAAAACATGTAAGAGATCTGCAACTGGATTTAATAGAAAGGATGCAAGAAATTTATGAAATCTGAGGGTGGATACAAAGAAGACTGATCTGGTTGATGGTGACCTGGATGAGTCGATGGAGACTAGAGCTGACAGAACCAATATGAAGTATTAGAGAAGATAGAATGACAATATCTGAAATCTAAAGGACTGTGGGGTCATAAAGGGGGATGATATGAAGACTGAATGATAGAAAAATCCACAAAATGGGACTTAGGTCCACGTAGACTAGACAATGTTAATGGCAATTGGGGATGATCTAGGGCTTGATGGAAATTGTTTACAAGAACATCGATATGAAAGGATAGAGACAAGGCTCTTGGATGATTAATGAACCTATAAAAGAGATGATGAAGAATAGTATGATAAAAATTGCAATAATATATCCAATCATGAAAGAGAAAAAAAGGTTTCCAAATCTCCAAGAGTGAAGCATAAGGTCTCCAAGGTGATGATGACAGTTGTAAGAGAGAATAACAGATGAAAGAAAGATCACAAGGAAGCCCAAAATCTCTAAAATTTCATCCTAAAAAAAAGGAGGGGTAGGGGAGGCTTTATAGGTTCAATGAAAAACTTGGATGGGTTTCTATCAATCATGGGGATCCATCCATTTGGGCATTGGAAGGGTGACGATATTGATGCAATGAGCCCTTATGAGGCGGGATTAGGGTTTTGAAAGGTGAAGATGAGTTAGGGTTGCTTAGGATGGATAAATGGGCTGGCAGCAGGTGGAAATTATTAAATAAAGGAAAAGGGAGGGTGAATTTATTAAATGTGGGACTAGGAAGGATGAAATGGAGGATTTAGGAAGAGTAAATGAATTAGATGAAGGTTTAGAATTAATGGATGATTAATAAAGGGTTTGATTAAGAAGGATTAAGATGGGAAATAAGGTGGGAAATAATGATTAATGGGATAAATTTAATCTAGAAGGGAAAGGGAAACCTGAATGAGAAGAGATTTATGTATGTAAAAAATGATGACAGATGGTGAACGTGGGATGAGGGGTAGCGATACCAAAAATTGGTGTCTACATTTTCCCCTTTTGTCGAGTGGGTTATATTGGGTAATCCATGAGAGGAAAATGAGAAGAGATGAATGATGATTGATGGGGTGATCCTCCTTAAACTAGGGAACGATGACACGAAGGGAAGTTAGTCACAAGCTTGAAAGAGATAGAGGAAGGAAGAAAGGGTAGAAAGGACGAGAAAAGAAAATAATGACATAATATGTCCCTAACGAGGAGAAACAAAAAGTAAGAATAAATTAAAATATGGTGGTGATTTTGGAATCACTTTGGTAGGGAATAAAATATGAACTCAATGGAAATGTTGCTAGTTTTCTATGGACCTGCAAGTCAGAAAAAACCACTGTAAGATGGAGGGAATCCCAGGGGAATCCAATCAAATGGATGTGAAATCGATGGGACCAACGGGTCAAAGGAAAACATCAAATATACATAAAAAATGTAAAGATGGGTGAGACAAGATTCATGAAAAAAAATGAGAGGGGGGGAAAGCTAATGTGATATCATACATAAAGGAGGAATAAAAATATGCATCCAGGTGAAAATGATAAACCATGTAAAATAATGACGACTCAATAGGGAACACAAAGATGGCCACAAATGCAAGATGTGAAAAAAGGAAAGCCATGTAAGGTGAGAAACAGTGTGCTAGGGTGACACACAAGGAAGATAAGTGGAATAAAAGATAATTTTTAATGGAGGGATTGATCGAAATAAAGCAAGAAGGAACATTGATCAAAAGATAAGGTTGGGTTGACAGCGACCAAGCACTATTGGTGGTGACTAGGGCTAAAGCAGTGAAGACCCAAGGGGGTTGGAAACGACCATGATCGATGGGATATATAAGCCATTGGGTCAGCCAACTAAGCTTAATTAAACTATGCAAGTTGATGATCAAGAGCTCTAAGAAAAGAAGAGAGTTGAGAATTTGAGTGAGATAGAGGATGGTGGAACAAGATGCACAACACGACTAGTACCATCTAGGAATACAAATAGCATGGCTCAGATGAGGTGAATTTTAGGTCCTGATGGTAAAGATGGTGACTAAAGAGATTCCCAGGTGCTTGTCTTAAGGATGTAAGATTTGATATTATTTGATGTACAACTTATAGATTTTGATGATATATTAGCTTTGAGACAAGACTCTTAGTGGTCTATTATGGATGTTTTAATGTATTTGGATGATGATATATATTTTTTACTTGAGTTACCTAAGGATCAGGCCCTAGTCCTTATGGCATCACTAACCCACACTAGCTATGGAACCATCCAAGGATGGTATTTTAAGCTCTGGGAGAGCCTTCAAATTAAATCACATTATTGTTGCACCCCTAGCACTAGGGTATCCAAAATCATCGGTAGTAGGCTGCCTTAACACAGAGATGACATTTGAAACCTTGGACCTCCTAATTACAAAGAGACCCAAGAACTATTACACCAATAACCTTTGGATAAAATTGGTTTTATTTACCTCTCATGCTGCAATGCTAGGGCATGCCTCATTGCATTGAACATAGGATTCATTCCTGCCCCCAACCTCTGTCACATTGAACACTAAGCTAGCTTGGCACCACATCAAGAGTTACCTCTACCACCAAAGCAACTAACTCACCTGACACTTCCTAGCTGAGTAACGATGAGCTATAAAGGTGGCCATCCTGGGGAATGGTCCTCGAAACCTCCCACATATAACCTACATTCCCCACTACTAGGGTAAACCAGATGGGTTGGATGATACACACACACACACACACACATTTTTTTCATGATTTATCATGTAACCAATGTTGATTTGATGGCCTAGATGATGTTTATTGTAGATTTATATGTTGTATGATGACTATGGATGTGATTATGCTTATGTTAGATGTCCTTTTATGGTTTGTGAAATAAAATGTGGATGTGATGTTTCGCAACGGCTATATAGATGATAAATAGATGTAACATAGATAAATGAATGCAAATGATGTGATGGTTTTTTATAAATGTTTTAGATATAGATGGTATGGCATACACACAAAATGAATAGTAGGAGGAAATAGATGCGAGAAAAAGGAATCAACTTGATAGAAGATGAATGAGAAGAGATGAATGAAACTTCATCGTAGAAAGGAGTGTACAAATAACAAATTATTGGAACTGGATTGGTGCTAAATAAGAAGAAGAACCAAAAAAAGGAAATGCAATTGCAGCTAATAGAAAATGTTAACACTTAACTAATGATAGTTAGTCACGTTTGAGATCATGAGGAAAGAGATGAAGGGTGTGCTTATAAACCTATTGTAGACATGACAAAGGGGTGTAGATGTAACTTACACATGGGAAATAGGTTCTCCTTAAGTGATTGTACCTAGGTATATGCCTCATCTCTAAGAAATATGGTGCAAATTGATCAATGTAGGAAGTTTGCTATGGATGAGAAATATGATCAATGTAAGAAGCTTTCTTGGGATGTTTGCTTTGGAAATTTATGATCTTTCTTTTGATATTTAAGAAGTTTGATCAATGTGGGAAGCCTTCACTATGATGGTATGAGATGGTAGCCATCCTTCAAGGGAGTGGTATACATTTTTCTCTTTACTTTTAATTTTTTTCTTATTAGAGTTTCTGAATATCTGATGGAAAAAAATGCATGAGGAATTGCAAAAATCAAAATAACTAACAATAAGATGCAATATGATCAAAAATCACAAGTCAAGAATGGCTCCAAATCAACTCAATTCTCCATATGCTCCATAGGATAGACTGATGTAAGTCATGTATATATAGGAGGTGAATGTACAACATACCTCTCTATTAGTGGGGAATAACTCTCACTAACTGATACTAGAAGCATAGTTGACTCCACACAACTAGTAGGCTAACTCAACAAAACTACTACAAATAAGCAAGCATATCCATTGAGTGTAGGAAAGCTCCAAGTAAATAAATAAATATAAGGAAAGTAAATATCCTACACTAACACCCCCCATAAGCACAACTTAGGTGGGAAGTGAAAAGGAAATTTGTTTATGGCAACAAGGCCTGATGAGGTAAGATAGATTAAAAGGAGAAAACCTAGTGGGAAAACCTAAAAGAGAGAAAAATAACTCACTAAAGAATATTGAAGAAAAAGAAGTAGTACTGGTGGGTTCCTAGTAACTCAGCCTGATAGGGTAACCACGTACAATGATCTCCCCCCCGAGTAGAGAGAGAAATAAGTGACGACAAAAAAGGTCCCCTAAGAAGAGTTTTGAGATGAGTTCCTCTACATAAAGACTGAAGAGAATCTTCTTGCACCAAACAATGTCCCTACCATTGGGAAGGAAAAAAAAGAGCACTAAAGTTTGGCCCACTCCACAAAGGAAGAAGAAGTTTGCAGTACTTTGGTATTTGAATCTAGTCTGTAAAGGTGACATATGTCTAGAAAACGTGTACACAAAAGACAATGATAATGTCACTAAAGTATACATGTCAGAGAAAGAAGATTATAGGGGCCCAATAAACCTCACAAATGGATCCAAAAGAAGTGGTGGATCATGAAACATCTTTGAAATAGTGGAAGTGACAAATTTCCTAAGGTGAGAACTCCCAACGAGGGAGATGAATGGGTCCTCTAGAATGTGTAATGGATCAATCTGAGCATATTCTTGTAATGCAACACAAGTGGAATATGCAAATAGACAAGTTAGGTCTCGAAGATAATCGTACCAATGGGGTTTCTCAATGAGAGCAACGTCTAATAAGAATGAATTAGCATCACAACATGAAGTAGGAGGAGAAGACTGCTATGAAGATTCGTTGGAAGTCCAAGATGAAACAATGCTACACTTAAAGGTAACAATCGATGTATGTGGAGTGTTGTCAACTGAGAAATCAAGATGAAATGGAGCATGAGAGGAAATGGTCATATTTGTTTCAGAGGAAGGTTCTCCAATATAACATTGTTATAGAGAGTGAACGGAAGTATGAACATGGGTGAAAATGATCTCTATGGAGGAAACAATAGGGAGAGTGTTATCAATAGCAAGATCCTATGGTGAATGGTCAAATGAGACTCATGAGTAGAAACAAGTGTAAAGGAACACTCAACAATGAAAGGGATGTGAGATGGGGGAGTTTCTATGGAGGCACTAAAGTGGTCTAAGGAAGTGTCACTATTAGATGATGAAATAATGTCATCATATAATTGTCAGATAATGGTCTAGGTAGTGAAAGGGCACTCAGTATTGGTTGTGTAAATTAACTCATAGTAATTAATATGTTGTTCACTAATCAACAGTCATTTATTCATCAGACCTAGGGGTGAAAAATTTCAACTCTGTCAGTGGTATATACATAATTATAGGTGCTTAAGAGGTATAACCTAATTTTATTTTGTCACAACAATTGGAAATACAATGCTAGAAGTAAACTACGTTTTGGATGAAAGGAAATTATAAAGCTCAGTAATAAGAAGATAAAAGCATAACATAAGTTACAACAATTCCTTAACTATGGATCGATATCTACTATAGTCTCACCACTTTATTCATATTCAAAAGAGATGTTAAGAGAATCCTTCAAACTAACAGTTGCATGTTGATTAAGTAAAAGATCACTACCAAGAAATCCATAGATTCTTATGCATGCAATCAAAACTGAGAAAAGGTGTTCTAATACAACAACATAACTAACTGTTCATTCTAACAATTAGTTATCAAGGTAAATCAACTAGTTCCATAATTGTAGTCGTAGAGCATAATCAGGTATTGGTGCAATATCTACTTCTTGTTATCATAAGTACTTCTTTATTGATATGCACAAACAGATGTGAAGTATCCACATTGATCAAACTTCCCACAATCATGGTGTTTGTTTATGTGTGTGCTCTCCTTTGGCTTTAGGTGCTTTGCTACGGACTAGTCCAAGTTTCTGCATGTTAGTTGTTGTGGACGAGTCCCTTTACATTGTGACAAAGTTTCTTCGGCTACATGTTAGTGGCAACATATAAAAAATTATTGCAAATAAGTATGGCATTCAGGAAAATTACTATTGATCATTTCATTGTATCAAAGAGATTAACATGCACGTTAAAAATCCATGAAATAGAGTAACTTAGTAATAGTTATATTAATTAATATAAGTACCATATGTATGACAGGATAACTAGGACAAAAAAGTGCAAGGGTGTAAAAAATATACAATAAATGAGACAATTAAATTAGTAATTAAAGGGTCTCATCACACCCCCAGACCTAAATTATTGAATGTATCCATTCAAGTATTATCTGGTTTATTATCTACTTTCTTGGAATCAACTTGAATTATATTACATAATCACCTGAAATCACCTAGGAGTGAGATGCCTTCTAGTTCGGTAAAGAAATATCCTACATTCCTTCTAAAATTTTCCATTACCCTTTCCTGCAGTTCCTTGCTCAGTTATTTGTTCCTAGAACAATGAGGTATTGGGTAGTGGAAAATTAGTGGATAATATCCAATAGAGAACCAAGTTTTTCCACATCCTTTAACTACCTCAATATATGCATTGATTCTCTTTAACGTTGGGATAATATTTGGATAGGAATGCATTTATTTTCTCCTCAAATTTGGTGATATTTCTTCCCATCTTCTTCTGCATTCTTTTACTATTTCCACATTTTTGAACCTAATGTGATCTATTACTTCGTCATGGACTTCTTATCTCAACCTGTATACCCTATGTTTTATTTTCTACTCTTTCATAAACTTACCATAGTCTTCAATCATTACCTGCCTCTGTTATGATCATTAGTGGTTGTTCTTTGCACAATTTTCTATACTCTACCATTCCCCCCCCCTGTGTAGTTCATTGTGGAAGTAATAACATAGTCCCCAAACTTATACATCCCCAATGTAGAGAATAGGGATCCATTCTATGTCATTCTAAAGCATAATTAAACTTCTATATCAAGTGGAAAACTTTCTTCAGTATTCATGGCATTGGTTTGTGTTTCATGTACTGGATTAGCTAACACTTCCTCAGGCTATTTTACAGCCATAGGGGTTACTTCCTTAATTGTTGTGCATGAAAAACCTCTATTTCATCAAGGCTATTATGAACATTGGTTACATTTCCAATTTATTCAATTGACACTTATTCTTCATGCTACATGTGGGTTTCCCCAACATGAATGACCTCTATTTGAACCTCAATTGGTTTAGTAGGGAACTCATCAACAAGTTGTTCACCTAACTCTTACTCCTTTTTCCTTTCCACTTTCTTGGTCTGTTCCTCCATCACTATGTATTCATCTATGTCTATATGTATTTCCTGCTCAACTTCTATTAGAATAGCTTCCTCCTTCCTTTCTAATCCTTCTTCATCACTATCTAAAAATTTTTTAGTGTTCTTACTAGGCCTTGAGGTTTTGTTATTTTTAGTATTAAGCATGTTTGAACTCCTGGATGGCTTAGAGACTTTAGTTGAGGATTTCCATTTACCTTTAGAGGAAGAGGACTTTGGTGTTGATATATTTAGCAATGCTTCAACAACCAGAACTGTGTTAAGAGAGACTGTATTAGGACCTTGTTTTGGAGATGGAATTTTTCCATAGATGGGTGTTTCTTTAGGTATGGAAGCTTATGAAGGAATGGGTATTTGTGCAGGAGTATGGGTTTCTGACTGAATGGAGGCTAAATCTAAGGGTTTAAGTGGAGGCATAAAATAACTAGCTGATCCTATTCTCTTTTTCTTACACTTTCCTAATAGATCGTTGATATGCTTTGCTCTAGAAAATTCTCCATAGTTTTACTGTAGGATGTTCAATTGTCAATGCCTGTTTCATAATTACAGTGACAAGGTAATGATGAGATGAGGAAAACCTTCCCTTTTGATGATTACCTACTAATATTCTTCAAACTCTCATGCAAGAAATTTGGAACATTGGCATTTCTGACATTCTTCAAATGATTTAGAAATTTAAAATGGACAGTGTTTAATCATGAATACCAACCCTCACAGGTAAAATATTTTATGATATAGTTTGACACATTTACCCAAAATGGTTTTAAATAATTTCATAGATTACCTTGTCTGTCTATTACAAAGTTTTCATCCTCATCTACAAACTCTATGCGAGCTTCCTTTAGATTGGATTTTGTAGGAAACATTTCACCGTCCACTAGTATTCTAGTGACTGCAGCCAATATTTCATCATCAACCTTAACTTACAAAACCTCTACTATTTCCATTCCGTCCTTGAAGTTGGTGGTGAATTATATGACCATAGACTCAATGAAACCTTGGAATTTATTGTTGTAATTCATCCAACCACTATCATGAAAGTAATGTAGAATTTGTGGCCGATTTTGAAGCTATGAATGGCCTATAGGTTTGTTTCTTATCAAGTCTCCCCCATTATTAATTTTTTCAACTTCCGTAAGCTTTGCAAAGAAATAGGTATTTCACTTGGGATCGATTATGCAAAGTTCAAATGAACAAAATAACTCAAGTGTTTACCTTTTTAGAATTTGTGACCAATTTCGTACGCAGCTTAAAGAGTGGGCATTAATTTGAATTGAAAGATATCCACATGTGAAGTGAGGTTTTTTGATATCATGAGGTGACGTGGGAGATAGGTCACATTATAGGAAGCAATGGAACATTATGGTTAATAAAGTTTATTGACAACTTGAAACATATATTAATTAAATATAATTATTCCAGCACTACTTTATTAAAGGAAAATTAAGTGTGCTTAACTTGAGATATACGACAAATGATTGTGACATGTGACTTGTTGGAGTTCATGCCCTTGGATTCCTGCATGAGGTTATATGTTGAGGTGCTGCATGGCTATAAGTAGTATTGCTACATGCCGTATTACTGCAAGTGTTGCTTGTATAGAATAAGCTCCATAATGAATTCAATTAATTCCCAAAGAGGGAAGATTGGATTTTTTGGTGCTAACTATCTTCATCTCTTTGTGGTCACTCAACTAGGCTCTTGATTATTCATAAAATTAGGTTCTATAAAAAAATATGAGAGCAAAACAGGGATTTGGTTGCATGCTACTGCAAGTGGACGTTCTAGTCTTTGTACCACCTCCTTTCATTAGAGATTATGCACTCCTTGCTACAAATACTCGATAATCCTAAAAAAATATAAATGTTAATAAAATAAATTATGTTAGTGAGTGGTGTTGATCACCATGAAGGCTGATCATATCACTTTTATTCCTCCTTGGGTTATCCAGCAAGATGGATATACCAAGGCCACTGAATATTTCGTTCCCTATAAAATTTCAAAAGATGAACTGGTAGGTTTAACTTCTGTTCTCAATTCTAATGTTCTCATTTCCATCCCTTCTTTGGCCTCCTCTGAATTGTTGGATGAAGGTTTTATTATCAGTTGGATTTTTATACAAAATCAATATATGACCATTTACCAGTAGTTTGAATCTCACAAGATCAATGGTGGTGAGTTTCCATAACTCCATTGGTAAATATCTTCTCAACCTCATATGGACCTAACCTCCTTGTCCTGAGTTTTCCCATGTGGTCCTTGTATTTGGTGTCAAAGAGAAGTGCCTAATCACCTTCTTGAAATTTCCTTATTTTTAAGAATCTTTCATGCCACTTGATCCTTTTTTTGGTACCCACCTTCGTATTATGAACAATTTGCCTCCTGATTTCATCCAACTCATTGAGTTGAAGAATCCTTTACCTCCGAGATTTAGAAAAATATATGCCTAATTCTAATGTAGTTATTAATGTCTTGTGCTCAAACTCAATAGGGAGAACAATAGTCTTATGATACAATATCTCAAAAAGGTGTGAATTCAGTTGTTGTTTTCCATGTGGTATTAAAATTCCCAAACTACCTTTCGAATTCTTTCTAACCAATCCCTTATATGCAGTGCAATAGTTTTTTTCAAGATGGCCTCAAAATCTGTGTTTGTTACTTCAGCTTGGCCATTGGATTATGGATGATAAGGTGTGGAATTCCTATTCTTGGTTTCATATTCTATAGCTAAATCAACAATAACTTTAGAAGTGAAGTGGGTACCCTTGTTCTGTGACAATCTCTCTTGGCACTCCATATCTTGTAAAGATATGGTCAGATAGGAATTTTGCAACTTTTTCACTCTTCTAATTTGGTAATGCTTTTACTTCTGTCCATTTAGTGAGGTAGTCTATGCATACCAAAATGTATTCTTTTTGCTGAGACTTAGGATCTATGGGACCAATAAAGTCCAATCCACATTTTTCAAATGGTTGCAATACTAGCTAAGGCTGCAATGACATTTCATCTGATTTGGTAGGCTTTCCCATTCTTTGGCACTTATCACATCTTCTATCATATAATGCTACATCCTTGTGTAGTGCAGACCAATAATACCATGTTGTTAATACTTTTTGCATTTTTTTTTTTGTAGAAAAGTGTCCTCCACAGAGCTCACTATAGTAGGCTTTGAGAACATCATAAGTTTCCTCATCATCTATACATATTTTCATAACATTATCCTTATGTGGAATAGGAAACCAATTATCCAAGAAAATTTCATGCTTTTCTCAACAATAAATTTCTTTTCAAAATATAGATAGTGTGGAGGTGTCTTACATGAAACCAAATAGCTGGCTATATTAGCATATCAGGGTGTCTTCATGGAAATGGAAAACAAGTGTTCATCTAGAAAAGAGTCATTCACTACTTCTTTCTCATTAGTATTCTCCATTTTTGAGAGAAAGTCTGCTTTAACATGTATTTCCCATTCTTATCCATAATTACTACATCAAACTCTTATAAGAGTAATAACCATTTGATTATACTGTTACATACAACTAGTTTGTTGATCAGATATTTAATGACAACATGGTCTGTGTGGATAAATACTAGATATTCCATGATATAGTTCATGAATTTGTTGATGGTGTATACAACTGCAAAAAACTCCTTCTTAGTGACCGAATAATTAAGATCAACATGCAACAGGTTCTTACTGACATAATAGATTGCATAATTGAGTATCTCATCTTTATGTCGTAGAACAAATTCAATGTTGTGATCTTAGGCATCCATTTGTATATGAAATGGCAAACTCCAATACAATCCTCTTAGAAAAGGTGTAGAAGCTAGAATTTTCTTCAAAGTTTGAAATGTAGCTTCACATTTCTCTGTCCATAAAAATGCAACATCCTTTCCCAACAAAATAAATAATGGTTTTGCAATTTTGCTGAAATATTGAATGAATATTCGGTAATACACACAATGGCCCAAGAATTTCCTTAGATCCTTCTTCTTTTTAGGTGTTAAGAGGTTTATAATCAGTGATATTTTTATTGGATCTACCTAGATTCCAGAAGATGATAGATAATGACCTAACACTATCCCTTCAGACATCATCATATAACATTTTTGGTTGCTCAAAGACAGGTTATTTTTCTTGCATCTCTTAAGAAATTTTTCTAAGTTCTTCATTGCTTCATCAAAAGTGTTGTCACGGACTATAAAATCATCCATGTATACCTCCAAGTAATCATTGGTTAGATCTGAGAAGATGACAAGAACCGCTCTTTGAAATGTGGTAGGTGCATTGCAAAAACCAAAGGGAAGAACAAAGTATGTGAAAGTTCCCCATGGGCATGTGAATGTGGTCTTGTCTTGATCCTCTGGTGCAATATGAATTTAGTTGTAGCCACTGTAATTGTCCATAAAACAAAAATATTTTGTGCTATCAAGAGTGTCGAGTACCTGATAAATAAAAGGGAGTGTAAAATGATCATTTTTTGTTGTTGTATTCAACTCTCTATAGTCTATGCATATTCTCCATTATTTTTAGGTACAATAACAAGTTGTGACACCCATTGACTATTTGAAATTAGATATATGAATCTCATTAGTGCAAATCAGAAGCACCCCCTGGATGTTTTCTCATATTTCTAGTTTGACAATGGACACCCGGTGTGATTGGACAACATTGAATCTTTTCCCCAAGTGTGGGACTTACAGAAATGGGAAAAGAATCTTTGGATTAAAGGTTGGTTCCTTCACTCCTTTGATAAGGTATATGCATGAACTTTGCAGAGGTTTAATACTAGACCCTACTCTAAATTCTAAGGAGACAGAGATAAAGGATGTAGAAGAAATAAAACTAAGTGAAAGTGGTGATACACCAAGGGAGTGGTGAACATCTACTTTGAAAAATTGACATAGATCATAAGAAATACAACACAAAATATGCATATATTTCTAGAATGTAATGAGAGATCAAAAGACAATGATAAACACATGAGAGGATTGAGAAAATCAATCACAGAACATACATTATCATTCCCAAGTCCAATACAATGCATTACAATGGCCATGAGGAAAAATACATGTTGTAGTCTATATGAGAGTTATGAAACTCTACAAATCCACCTACTGAGGAAGAAAAGAGAGCTTTTCAAGAGAAAAATATGTCCAACCCTTTACAAATGAGCCAAATCTGTCTTTTAATGATCAAGCAGAAGGAGAGAAAGCAAAAAACATGGAAAAAATGGATTTATGAACTCAACCACCAACCAGATCCCCCAAATTTCACCTATAGAGTGATGGGCTTCATGGACGAACCCATACTTAGAAGTACATTGTTTTGCAGATCCAAAAAATGACCATACTTCATTAAATTTTGTGGATGAAAGTCAATTCTGTGTTATTTCCTTGCCAGGTACGTTTCTCCATTTTATCCCATAATTATCCATCAAAATACAAAATTGGACTCTCCATCGTGTAGATAATTTCACTAGCTTTCCAATGACACCAAGAATGTGAAAATTTGAGCTCTGGATTAACAGTTATGTCCTTCTGAAGATTTAGGGAAAAACTAGGGCAAAATTTGAGTTTTGGCGGGCCGAAAGTTTAAAATTTTCCCTCTTTTTTGACCTTTGGGAAAATTTCCCCAAAAAGCTCTACCCCCCGCCATCTTCCAATGACACGTGGCAACGTTTTGATTGGATCTGCGAGCTCCCTATGATCATTTTACACCTTTTGAGGTCTTTGGAAAAATTTCGTCAAAAATGTCACTCCGCGCCAACGCTGAAGCTCTAATGACACGTGTCACTCTTCTGATTGGCCCTGGCCTTAGCTAGCTTTCTTCCCCCTGTGGGTCCGCGAGTAAATGCTATCCAAATGTGCCCTTTGGAAACACTTTGGCTGAAATTTTAAAATTTCTCCCACACCCCCGACCTCTGATGGCTGAGGACACATGGCGTCATCTATCTGATTGGTGCGTGGTCCTGAACTCCAACTCTTTTCCCTCTGCGGGCCCGCCTTAAGATTTTCGCCAGCCACATGGACACGTGGTATGCTTTTGATTAGCATGGGCCGTCGCGAGGGTGGAGCTTCCATTGCGCATTATTTTCCATAGTTAGGTGAAAATGGAAAAAAATCCTTCCACGTACCTTCCGCACTCCCACCGGTCTATGGACACATGGAATAGCTTGTGATTCGTTGGTAGGCCTTCAGGATGAGATATTTTTATTTTGTGCCAACTTTGGAAATTTTTCCAACTTCTTCCCGCATCGAGTCCAAACTCTGATGGTCCTGATGGACACATGGTCAGCCTCTTATTGGCTGGCGGATCCTTCGGGCCAAAAAATTTCTCTTGTGCGCCCCGCCAACCCCTTGGTGAAAATTTTCTAAGTTACCTCCACCGCCTTCCACCATTCCTGAGGACCATGTGGCAACTCTCTTATTGGTCACGGACCTCCCATAGGGAAAATTTCCCTCCCAAACTCCGCCAAGCCATAACTTGCAAAATACAATGAGTTAGAGGGGAAATTTTACCTTTCTAGAATGCTGAGAAGATTCTCTATCTGATGAAGCCATTTCCAGAAATATTTTGAGTGCCTGTAAAGTGAAAAAATTTGATTAAGGCACAAGGAAGGAAGAAATGAAGGGGAGTTAGCCAACAAAAAAAGCAAGGGGCTTATTTTAGATAACAATTTTGGCGACTTAGAGGAGTCATCTACCTATTGGATGAAGTTACCAATTTTCCTAAAGCAATTCATTTGGTATGGAGTCATCAAAAATATTACTTGGTACCCCCGACTGCATTAGAAGAAAAATTACAAGGAGAAAGATTTGTGAGATTATAACATCACTTGATCTGGAACATGGTATGTAAAATGCATCCCATGGGACTGCAAGCTTGGTGCCAAAGCACTTAGGAAAAAGTAAAACTAAGATAAAAAAAAAAACAAAGTGAACAAGCACTTGGAAGAATGGAAATCTAAGCTAATATGTACAAGGTGGAAAGTTTCCCTTCTAGTAGCAATGCTTTAGATAGATTCCATTTACTGGAATATGCAGTTCTCCACCATCCAATGTAGACAATTTGAAGGCATTATTGTTCTTACACTTTGTGACCATGTAGGGACCACTCAAAATGGCATCAAACTTTGAATTCCTTCCTGTCTTTACTCGATCTACATCCCATTTCAACACTAGATATTCAACTTGTAAGGCTCTAGCCTTAGCTTTCCTATCAAAGGTCCTCTTGATCAAGGCTTGGTCCTTCTCCATTGCTTGGACTGCATGCTCTCTGATTTCTTAGAGTTCCATATATTCTACATACCTAACCTCCATGGGTTCAAACTCCAATAATTCCACTGATTGCTTCATGAGTTCCAACATTGGCAACTCTTAAATGACATGGGTAAGATTGCCTCTCTTCCATTTAAAACAAGTCTGAATGGAGAATTACCAAAATTGGATCTTTTGGGAGTTATCCTATCATCCCACAAGGATGATTTCAATTTGGTGTGCCAAGTCCTTAAGATTTTCATCAAGAGTCCTCTTGATGATCCTTAACAAGTTCTTATTGGTAGACTCATCTTGGCCATTACCTTGAGGGTAATAATTTGATGAAGTGCTTAGATAAATCCCATTTTTAACATCCCATTCAGTTACCTTTGATCCTATGAATTCCAGGGCATTATCTAGATATTATAGTCCACAGGTATACCAAATATAGTTACTATCCCTTCATGGAAGTCTAGAATGCTAGATTCATTTGCCTCTTTAAGTGCCACTGTCTCTGCAAGTCCATTTGGTGAAGTAATATGTGTTGTTGTTAGAATCCACTTGTGTCCTTGGCATTGAGTTTGGGTTAATGAATCCAATAAAGCTCCAAACCCCATTGCATAAATAGTTAGGTCAACTGAAATTGGGTGCATATGGAAGGGCTGCTAATTTCTCCTTGCCTGTGAAGAATGCAGGAGATTTCTTGCACCTCTTGATCCATGCATACACAATCACGGAAATACCTTGGGCCAATAATAACCAGGCCCTTCATAAATCTTGAGGGTTGTCACATGTGTACTTGGAGAAAAATGACCTCCAGCTTCAATCCCACCATGGAACTCTTCTATGCATAGTTCTATTAATTTGATTTGTCCCAATACATCTCAGCATGCACTCATCATTTACATCTTTCTTGAACAAAACACCATCAACAAGTGCATATGGGACAACTTGCAAATCTGAAGTGTTTTCTCTTAGTTTTGTTCATCTCTGGAGGTCATAGGCCTGTTTGTAGGAAGTGCATTATGTCTTGGGTCCAACAAGGAGTGAGAATGCCATCATTCTCTTCTTGAATGTTTCTTGGTTCTTGGTTGTCTTTTAGCATAGTCCAAAACAACATCCTTCCCATTGCTTGCTTCCATTAATTTGCTCAAGACCAACTGTTCACATAATCCCTTTCCTCAGACCAGCTTAGTGACTTTGATCTCAATGTCATACTCCATGACACGAGTGATCCACCCTACACATTTTTCATTTATGGTCTTTGTTGAGGAGGAAAGTCTTTAACTCCCATATGAGAAACCAACAGTTGAAACTTATTGTTTGAAACTAGATACTTAAGATTTCTTCAAGCTCCTAATCACTGTAAGAAAATGCTTCTCAATGAAAGAACTACACTCACCTCATAGTCCTCCTAAGGCTTTGGCTAAAGAAGGTAATTGCCCTTACTCTGCATTTTCTTTAGGTTGAGCCCATGCTGTACTAAAATTGCAGAGATTGTATCATCACCTCCAAATGCATAAAGGATAAATCCTTCAATGAATAGAAATCTGGGTTAATAAGAGTTGGAGCTTGTGAGATTAGCCTCTTTGATTACCTCAAAACTTCATTCCTTACCTTCAATTTGTCCATTTAAAAGGCCATACTTTTCTTCAACATCATAGTTATTGACATTCTGACAAGGGCTGCAAAATCTAGTTGACCTTTCTTCCGGACAAAATTGATTCTTCCCAAGAAAATTTGTCAAGGGCTTATCTTCTTATGACTTGGTAATGGTAATGATTTTATGTGTCCTTCAACCCTCTCTAGATCAATTGTCAATCCTTTTTGGAAACAATGCGGCAAGTTATATGAGCTTTCCCTCATGTGCTAGATAAAATACATTTTTTGGGATTCAAGGATACCCCAAATATTAGTTACATCTTTCATGAACACTTGTCTCAAATGAAAGAGATGATCTGTTAGCACTTTTAGCATCAAAATATAGTAATATCCATCTAAGATATACCAACACTATCTTGTTGATCAATCCCTTGAACGCCATATCCATTAAGTCCCTTTGGAAGGTAGCTCCAGCATTAGACAATCCAAATGGCATTTTTCTATATGCATAAGTGTCCCAATTTGGTGGTGAAGGCAGTGTGTTGAACTGATCATCCTCCTTTACCATGATCTGATTATACCCTATAATAACCATCTAGCAATGAAAACCTCAATAGAGCCAGCAAGTTTACTTGCAAAATGCTATGCATCCATAAGAAGGAAGTGGGTAGTGATCTTGAGAGATGCTCTATTCAAATATCTAAAGTCTACACACAATCTGCATTTCTCCACTCTTCTTTCTAACTGGAACCAAGTTTGCTACCCAACTAGAATGCTTAATGGGAAATATGATACTTGCCTCTATTAATTTATTCAATTCCTTCTTCATGAGAGGCTCCATGTGTGGATTGACTGGCCTTTGTTGGCCTCATTGCCTGATGGGCTTAGCACTTGGATCCAATTCAATTGTACATTAAGCTTGTCTCTCATCGGAGTCATGGCCACCCTTCAATTCATGTCATAGCTGGCTATGCAAATGTCAGTGTGAAAACTAGCCATCGATATTCTTGGCTAACATCTATGCATGAAAATTCATATTATCTCTTGCATCATAGGAAGTGTGAATATTTATAAGACCATATTATGAAATAAGATCTTTTCAGCTTCATCCAACACTAGCTGCAAAGCAAAACCGAAAACAACAGTTAGTCAGAAAACCTATAAAAGAAAAATGGAAGATTTGTTGTCTCTTGCTAAATTAATCTAGTTAGGATAAATAAGTGTTACTCACTAAGGTGACAAGCCCCTTTGGCAGTTTATCATGTGTGTGTTCAGCTGTTAGAGTAGGTCATTATACCTTATGCTAACATGGGTTCACTCTAGGTACTTTATTGGGACTTGCTTGTATTTATCCTCACCCACTCTATGTGAAGTGGATATGTACCTTTGGTATTTATTTAGATATTATAATATATTATCTGGGTTGATAGAGATGCTGATATGTTGCTTTCCTTGATCTATAGGTATATGTGTGGGATCATTGATGGGATAGTGATAATCTCATAAATCTATATGGGACTT
This sequence comes from Taxus chinensis, assembly GCA_019776745.2. Classification (NCBI taxonomy): domain Eukaryota; kingdom Viridiplantae; phylum Streptophyta; class Pinopsida; order Cupressales; family Taxaceae; genus Taxus; species Taxus chinensis. The sequence goes on from CM034150.1 coordinate 884,275,849, forward strand.
GATGGAGTTCTTTGATGACTAGTTCTTTCACATCCCCATTTATGGCTTAGATCTATGGGACCTTACACTAGGAATTAATTAGATATGTGGGTAATTCCTGTTGGCCTATATAAGGGATTAGGTGTTACCCATTCTCATTGTATTGCATGTGAGTATCCATAATAATATATGATATTATGTACTCATTTGATTTGCAAAGGTTTTATTTGGTAGAAGTTATTCTGGCAGGTGTCCCCCTTTCAAGTGGATTGATCATATTGGGTGATTGTGGAGTTAGCATCCGTGTTCTTAAGGATCATTGGTACGATCTGGTTATCCGTACCTTTCAGGGTATTATTCTAGCATATACTGATTATTTGGGCATATTGGACACAATCCGTTTGTAGTGTTGTGTTATCTTCTGCAATTTATAAATTCATTATATATTCATAGGTATCTTATGGATTTGGTATCATATGTTATGTTGCTTGGCATGCTGATTTTATGGAATATAAATGAGGCTTCCATTGAGATGTCGAAAGGTGTGCACACATCCCCTTAAGATTGACTATAAACTCGGTCGTTTCTACATACAGATCAGTGATTTTGTGGTTTATATTTGTTGGTGTAGAGTAGCACGACATGGTGGCACCTTGGGATTCATGCCCACTTAGTTAAAAGAAGCTCACATGGGATTATTTTTTGAGTCTATTGGATTTTTTGAGATCTGCACAAAGCAATTTTCTGGTGCAGCGTATTTGCTTAACTTCAGCCCCCTTTAATTTAATTTGTGTGGTGAAGGCAACAACTATTTATTTAGTTTTAGTGGCAACTAAAATAAATAACCGCGCAAAATATTAAAAAGCTTATATCTTTTGATCAGTAACTCGGTTTTGAGTGCCTTTTTTTCAAAAGTACTTGTTTTTTCATGCTCTGGGAGATTGTGGAGTTATTTATTCCTTAAGAATTGAACTATAATTATAAAGTTGCCCTACCTTATGGAGGAGTGTTGTACATCATATTGATATTAGAGACATCTTTCGGCTGAGCCCGACATCTCTAAACTGTTTGGGAGTTGCAGTTTGTGCCTATCATGGATTATTGACTTATGATATGCAAGGTTCTGTATCAGGTGTGTGGACTTCAGAGCAGTGATATTGTAGAAATTTGTGGAAGAAAATAGATCACTCAATGTTGAGAAATCTACAATCACTCATTCATGATAAGAGATACAATAATGGACACTCCTTACAGAACAAACTTGCTAGCCTACAACATCACCATACATATTATGGACAACCATGATCTATGCTCCTACTCCACTTACAGCTATTGCTCCTGCACCCACTGACATTGATCAGCCAAAAGATGAGCCTGAACCTGCTTTTGATGCTTCTAAACCTGTGAATTCTAAGTTATTGCATGCTCTTCCACATCTGTGCCTGATTATAGTGACCACATGTTGTGTATCCTACTTTTTCTTGGGTTGCATAGCTAATATTTTAATACAGTGGTACCACTGACATTTCAGAATTCTCGCATGCTCCATTCTATGGGATCCCACTAGTGGATTTCAGTTTGATAAACATTTACAGGGTATTGTTGATCCTATATTCCACAATGTTAAGTGGAATTCTTGTCATGACATTGGTCTTACGATTTTTGGATATATCTAATTAGGATCTCAGTATTGATAAAGCTCTTTGTGTTTTCAGATTTGCTCGGCTAGATGATCTGACGAAATCAGTCGAGCAACACATGAGTTCTGTCACCTTCACTCAGGATTGAGAAACCTTAATATTTCAGCTGTCAGACATGGATCAACCTGACACAACTTTCTGATGGTAATGGGGAAATTACATGCAAACCCATGGTGGATGCATTTTACACCAATGTCATTATGCAGGCATCTTCTTCATCCATTCGTGTTGAGTTTGGGGTGGATATCTGATCACTCATGGTGGGAAAGCACGACATAGGCATTCTTATTTGAGAGTACTATATCTATTAGATGTGGGCTCCTGGGACCATTCAACCTGGAGGCTCAATTTCTATACCTTATGCATTGTGATGCTTCTTGTTTTGAGCATTTTTCTTAAAAAAGCAGAAAAATAAGAAGAAGAAGAAGTAAGCAGCATCTTGTTTGTTGAAGAATAAGATTTTGTATATGAAATTTTTGACACTTTGCACATGTGACAGAAAATCTCTTGATGATGGGGATGCTATTCAGGATAGTGGAGCTCCAATGTTAGTTTGTCAATGCTTTGAGTATTTGTAGTTTGACAGGGTGCATACAAATTTGTAGCATCAGGTCCACCCATTCAGTAGTCCATGGGAGGGTGTGGTAGTTGATCCTAACTTCTTCAGGTTTCGATGTAGCTCAAAATCTACCTGTGTTACCTTGGCTTTTCTAGGAATCGTGACACTTTGGAGTTTGTGTAAGCTTACCTTAAAGTTGCTTTGAAGATTATTAAGATTGGATCTATGGATACACCTATGTTGTAACATTTAGATCGAATTATGCTTTAGATGTTGATGGTTTGCACTATTCGACATCACTCCATTGATAGTCTCCTTGGTATGGAGCTATTTTGGTGAAACCTAATGTCACGTTTGTTTGAGTTTGTGATCGAGTAGTGGATTCATGACCATTAGTGGCACAACCAAAATTCTTCAACATTGTATGATTTTTTTGAGCCAAGATTCTTGGGATGCCTTGGAGTGGATCTTTACTCTCTTTACTTTGTTGTTACTAGTTTTGGGTACCTTGCGGTGTCCTTTTTTCCCCAGTTATTGTACATGAGTACCTCATCAAGCCTAGTTGTCGAGACTCATACTGTGGACATGTCACTTCTATTTTGGCCCCTAGCTTCGAAGAGGAAAAGAAAGTGGAGGAAAAGATTGATAAGGTTGAGCATACTAAGGTTGTACCATATAGACACCCACATCAACATGAGAGGAAAAAATCATGGAGACATGCTAGGACACACAAGGGCAACAATCTATATGGATATACAGGGAATTAGAGGAGTAATAATTTTGGCTATACATGGAATCAATGGAACAATAATTATATGTCATGGAATCACATGAATAATAATTATGGATATGCATGGATGCCAAGGAGGAGCACATATGGACCAAGATGGAATCATGTTTGGAGTAACATTGCCCACTAGGATTTCATATGGGTGGTTAGATGATCGAGCATGGCGACAAGTGTGCAATAATTTAAAGCACACTCATTATATGGCTTCTTCTTATGTTTCGGGGACAAAACATGTCAAAGAGGAAGGCAATGCTATGTACCTTAGGATATTATAATATAATATATATGGGTTGATGGAGATGCCGACATGTGGCACACATCCCCTTAGTTATATGTATGGGTTCACATGGGATATGCTAATATAATGTATATGGGTTGATGGAGATGCCAACATGTGGCACACATCCCCGTAGTTAGTTATATGGGCTCACATAGGAATTAATTATATTGGGTAATGGGTCAGCCTACTTTGGGATTAGGTGTTACCCATCCTATTTAAAGGATGTGAGTATCATTATGAGGAGGTCATGTAGGTATGAGTTGAGTCTTCTACTTGGTAGAGATATATTGGAGGTCTCCTCCTCGAAGTGGATTCCCATCTTGGGAGATTGTGGAGTTACTCCTTCCTTAAGGAGCATTGTATGGTGTTTCCCTACCCTAAGGGTATTATTCTACATATATTGATATTAGGGAATCTTGGCCCACCCATATCTCTTGTTTTTCATTATCTTCTGCAATTTACTAATTTATTATAAGCAAGGTTCTTATCAGAAACAAGCATAGCTCCCCCACCTGCACCTTGTCTACTTCTTGATCCATTAAAGAATAACTACCATACCTCATTTTCATCTTTATGGTTTGGCTTGGTGATGCTAGGAATAGATTGATTTTCTTTATGCATGCAATAAAATCCTAGTTCGGATTCCTCTATTTCCTTGTAGGGGTCAAAAGCATGTGCCTTGCTTTCCCATTCATCAAGAGTCAAATCTGGGATGCTTCCAACTTTGGTGTCAACTTCATCTATGCTTGGGTAATCCTCTTGATCAAATGTTGAACAATTGGCATTGATTTATCTTGGATCATGAGGCTCAATATGAAAGTTTGCAATAGGTTCAGACCTGATTGTGGCCTTAGTTCCATATCTTTTTCTAAAAACATGTGTGACCAATTAGCAGATAAGTAACCTCCAATTCTAGCTGTGAAATCCCTTGACAAACATAGGGCAAAGAGTGGTGGTAAATATATCACCGACACATCTTGTAACATAGTGACATTGGGGCACACATGCAAAGTAAGGTTCAAATATTTAATTACTCCCACTATCGTTACTTCTGTCCCATCCAATTGCACCACCCCTTTGGATATGACTTCATATTGGAGGCCCAGCTGATCAGCTATTTGCTTGGGCATCACAGAACTACTTGCCCCAAAATCAATCATATAATTGTGTACTAATTTATCCCCAATGATCAATGAAACATAGAATGGAGGGGGCTTCAAAAATTTACCTTCCTTTCCTCCATGTTTCCCCTCAGGTTGAGAAAAATTTGTGAGTACCTTCTCTTGCACATGAGCTTGTTGATTTGAAATTGACCAATTCTTCATGGCAGCTTGTAGAAGATCCCTTTGGCCTGGGATGGATAGTGATTCCCACATAGATATATTCACATTTGTCTTCTTCATTTGTTCAATGATGTTAAATGGGGATGAAACATCTATTTGCTACCCCCTGGCCTGTACATTCTTTTCTTGTACATGGGCTGCAACAGTTGGCATTTGAGCTGGTCTAGAAGGTGGCTTGGGCTGTCCTTGCACATTTGGAACTGCATTTTGCTTGCCAACACTTTGTGGAGTGGTGGAAGGTTGTGGATCACCTTGAGTTACTGACTTCCCTTCACTAATATTCCTCTTCTTTGACCTTGTGTTAGCTGCTACATTCTAAGAAATTGCTTGATTCATACCACAAAAATCCTTAGCCTGCCAGTTCATAAGTGTAGTCTCATTTGGAGTTGTATTTTGCTGAGATGTTCCTTATTGTTGGTTTGTTTCTTGGCTCACCTCACCCTCTACGCCAATTTTTTTTTACCATCAAGGCTTGGTTCAAAGCACCATTGAAGCACATGGACTGGTTGTGAGGTTCATTGCATGGGAAACACCAATCATACTCTTGTGCTATATTATTTTGCACTGGCACTAAGGCTTTAGAGGCAGATGCAACATTGAGATTATATGGCTGAAATGGTCTATTGGCAGGAGGCCTTACTTGGTTTTGATTTGCAATTGGATTGGGTAGCCTATTAGGCTGATATGGTTTCCTATTAGGCTGAGCTTGAGACTGATAAGAAGGTCTAAAACTTTGGGCTTGCTGCCTCTTGAGTGTAACCAACTCATTGCCTAAATTTTTAAATTGTTTCATGACTTCTTGAAGTTCATTTGAGGCACTAGAGGATGAATTAGAAGTTTCATTTGAAATCTGATTTCTAGGAGTGGGAATAGGAGCTAAAGTAGGTGCTTGGCTAGTGCTTGGACTTTCCAAGTTTGGATACAAGGGAATGGGAGGCCTAGGGGCTAGCTTACCAGCTTGAATCAAACAATTTTCATCCCTAATGGTAATGATATAAGCTGCAGGTATAGTTGTACCTCTCATGGATTGAATTAACATAGAAATATTAGAATTTAAAGCTTTGAGGTAGTATAAGAAATCACCTTTAGCTGTTGGCCTTATTGCCACTAGGATTCTATCCCAGGTCCTTTGAAATCTGAAGTTGAAGCCTGTTAGCTACTCATTGGGAGATCTCTTGATGGTTGTCAATTGTTCTAGTAGAGAAAAATTATCTCCCTTTTCTCCAAACTGCTCATGGAGAGCTATGCAAAATTGGTTCCAATTTTGGATAGAGCTTGCCCCAAGGCTCCTAAACCATTACAAGGATTTCCCTTTGAATGAAGATGCCAGTAATTTGACAGTAATTTACATCTCAACAATCTCATGGATTGCACAAACATTAGCAATGTCTTTGACATGGTCACAAGGAGTGGTCTAATTTTCTCTAGTAAAGTATGGAATGTTCTTCAATGCTGCAACTAGAACTGGATTTTGTGCATTGAGAGCAAGTGGGCTGCTACTAGTGAATTTGACATAAGGGCTGTGTTGTGCCATTCTGATTAGCTTGAGAACCCTTATTGATTGGGTGAAAGGTCTACCAAGTGGATGAGTTGATAGAGTTCTATTTGGTGGAGATGGAGACCTTTGAATTCTTCTTCCCCTCTGCCTTCTTCCTGGGGATAACTGCAGATACTCAGACAACCCTTCTTCTCTGGCCCTTGACCTTGTTTGGATCCTTTTCATGAATCTTCAGACTTGGACTACTAAAACCAGTTGATTTTTTCTCTTGGGAGTCACCAGATGTGCAGATCAGGGTTCTTTTTAAGCAAGAAACTTACAAAAAATGCACATCAAATTTGTTGTAATGGAGATGAAGACCTCTAAGGTCCCACTAGGTGTGCCAAAACTATTAGTGCAGATTAGCAGCACCCCCTGGATGTTTTCTCAGATTTCTAGTTTGATAATGGACATCCAGTGTGATTGCACAACATTGAATATTTTCCCCAAGTGTGGGACTTACAGAAATGGGAAAAGAATCTCCAGATTAAAGGTTGGTTCCTTCACTCCTCTGATCAGGTATATGCATGAACTTTGTAGAGGTTTAATACTAGATCCTACTCTAAATTCCAAGGAGATAGAGATAAAGGATGCAGAAGAAATAAAACTAAGTGAAAGTGGTGATACACCAAGGGAGTGGTGAACATATACTTTACAAAATTGACATAGATCATAAGAAATACAACACAAAATATGCACAGATTGCTAGAATGTAATGAGAGATAAACACATGAGAGGATTGAGAAAATCAATCATAGAACATACATTATCATTCCCAAGTCCAATACAATGCATTATAATGGTCAGGAGGAAAAATATGTGCTATAGTCTATATGAGAGATATGAAACTCTACAAATCCACCTACTGAGGAAGAAAAGAGAGCTTTTCAAGAGAAAAATATGTCCAAACCTTTACAAATGAGCCAAATCTGGCTTTTAATGATCAAGCAGAAGGAGAGAAAGAAAAAAATGTGGGAAAAATGGATTCATGAACTCAACCACCAACCAAATCCCTCAAATTTCACCTGTAGAGTGATGGGATTCGTGGAAAAACCCATACTTAGAAGTACATTGTTCTGCAGATCAAAAAAATGACCATACTTAATTAAATTTGGTGGTTGAGAGTCAATTCTGTGTTTTTTCTGTGCCAGGGACATTTCTCCATTTTCTCCCATAATTTTCCATCAAAATAAAAAATTGGACCCTTGATCATGTAGAGAATTTTACCAGCTTTTCAATGACACCAAGAACACAAAAATCCAAGCTCTGGATCAAAAGTTATGCCCCTCTAAATATTTAGGGCAAAAATAGGGCAAAAAATGGGTTGGCGGGATGAAAGTTTAATTTTTTCCCCTTTTTGAATTTTGGGAAAATTTCCCCAAAAATATCCACCCCCCATCACTCTGATGCCATGTGGCACATCTTGATTAGCCCGCAGGTTTACCTGGTCCCTTTACGCCTTTTTTGGATTTTTGGAAAATTTTCCATTGACACCCCGCGCCCCGCCACTCTGATGCCATGTGGCACCTTCTGATTGGTCCACAGGATACACTTCCAATTTTTCATTGACGTTGACCATTACCCCAAATAGGACACGTGGTGCCTTTCTATTGGTGTGGGCCTGAACTCCAAACATTTACTTTGACGCCGCAGCCTTTTGACTTTGTCGGCCACATAGATACGTGGCATGTTCTGATTGGCGCGGGCCATCGGAGGCGGAATTTTATCACACCATTTTCCACATTTTGGAAAAAATGGAAAAATTCCCCCCACACCTCTGCCTCTCACCTGTCCGTGGACACGTGGCTGCTCCTCATTTTCTGCGGGCCTTCAGGCCAAGATTTCCCTTTTGCGCCAAACTTGGAAAATTTTCTAACTTCTCCCCACCGGTCTAACCTTCGACGCTCCCATGGACAAGTGGCCACTTCCTATTGGCCGGCGGGGCTTCGGGCCAAAATTTTCTTTTGCATGCCCCAACCAATCCTTGGTGAAAATTTCAAATTACCTCCACCCCCCACCATTATGACGCCACATGATGCTCTTTGATTGGGTGCAGACCTTCCTAGGGAAAATTTCCCACCAAAACTCCACCAAGCCATAAATTGCAAAATACAAGGAGTTAGAAGGAAAATTTTACCTTTCTGGAAAGGTGAGAAGATTCTCTATCCAATGAAACCATTTCCAAAAAATTTTGAGTGCCTAAAAAGTAAAAAAAATTGACTGAGGCACAAGGAAGGAAGAAATGAAAGAGAGTCAGCCAAACAATAAGTAAGGGGCTTATTTTGGATAACAAATCCGACATCTAATAATTTCTTTAGTTCCTCCTTCACTATATCCCTCACTTTGGGTTCATTCTCCTTTGTGGATTTCTTATTGTCTTGCAACTATATTTGATATATATCTTATGAGTACATAGTTTAGGATAGATCCCATGCATGTCTTCATAGTCCCATGTAAATTTCATCTTATGAATTTTAAGAAGAGAAACTAATAGCTACTCTTGTTGCATGCTCAATGTTTTGTTCACATTAAATGTCTTTCCCGATGGAATTTCCACTTATTTAGAAATATCATTCATAGATAAAATACTACTACTTATAGAGTTCAATATACAATCATGTGGAACAAGCTAATGAAGGATGAAGTTCTTATCGAGAATATTCATATTACTCTATTGTCACAAAAATATTTTATTCTCAAGACAACTTATGCATTACAATTTCTCCATCTTCTTATTCATTTTTAGCATAAGTATTTTGCAAGAATGTTAGAAAGAACAACATCCTCTTCCTATCCCTCAATTGTGCACGACTTCTCCAGATATCATAAGCTACTGAACTAAACTCTGATCTTCTTATATTTCTTCTACCCAAAAAGGTTTGGTATTCTTAATTAAATGGTTATGTATGGGGGTAAATCATAATATTTTTAGTGCCAATTTCATTTTAGATGATCATATTACTAGATCTGCATCCTATGAATTCATTATTAGTTTGTGCTAACCATGGTTTTCCTAGGATGATAGGATATCCTCCCAAGCCTTTTCCTTTGGCTGAAGAACAATAAAATCAGCAGGGTACTCCTAGGAGTCTACCACTACTGCTATGTCCTCTAAAGAATCCTTCAGGATTAATTTTTGATCTATTTTCAAGATGCAAGACTATGGTTCTTGGTCTTAGCCCCTATCCCATGTCAAATCATCAATGATTTGTTTCATAATTATGTTTATTGTTTCCTCCCAATTCAATCAGATGTGTTCTTTATTACTATGTCATTAATTATAAAATTTACTAAAGGGATTCTTGGATCTATGTATTTAGGAAGAAATGAGTTTCCAAGTATAATATTAGCTAATTATCCGAATGACATAGTGCAATAGATGGATCTTTCCTTTTTCTTCTTGGTTTCCTTATGCATAGATATTTAACCAATTTTTATAGATGGAAACATCCTTGATAGATTGAATCAATGGAATTTTGACATAGATGTATTTTAACTAGATTGAAAATAATTAGAATCAGATTCTTGATTTGAGATCAGTCTTCTTTTCTTGTAATCTTTCAAGAAATGGTGGCTGCATTACCCTATTGTGTTTTACCCTTGTTGGAATTTTGTGCAGGTTGTTATAGATCAGCCTACAAAATCTTCTAAATGTCCTTTTTGTATATCATCATGCAACAACTGTGGTTCCTCTATAATTTTAGTAATGATAGGTCCAGTTGGTGAATGAATTTCTCTTCTTGAGAAAATATGGATATTGTTTATATCAACAGAATAGGTAGTAGTATTGAAATGGCTTCAATGGAATAGGATGGATTAGCAGCTTTATTATTAGGATTAGGCGTTGGTTGAGATAGGTAATTGTGTAGATTTTTGGTTGGGATCATGATTGGGGATTAGGCATCAGAGCTTTATTGTTGTACTGATAAGGAAGTATGTTGATAATCTTTTTGGTAATTAGGAGGTGGTTTATTCCACTATTGTCCCCTCCAAGGATGTTGTCATGATTAGGGAGGTTTTTGCCATTTTTTTGTGGTTGGCCTTGTTATTGAGGTTGATCAACTATTGTTGGTATTGGTTAGGATATGGGGCCCATCCTTGAGGGTTATCCCAAGGTGGGGGCTACATATATGAATTATTAGACCAATTTTGAAATGAATGCATAGGGTCTTGTGTCATACCTCCTTGCCTTGGTGGCCATGGTTTTCTTTGAGAAACATAGAAAAATTTCCCATCTTCTGTCTCCAACATTTTAAAATCAAGTGAAGCCTCTCTTTCTTGAGAAATGATGGCCAATTATATATATCTACAAGTCTAATTTCCTTCTTCTTGCATGCATGGCTAGTACTTTGTGAGCATGTGCATATGTATCTTATTTCTGTTCTTTTTATAGCATGTAGAGCATCCAGTTGATTGGCCATATCATTGATAATCTCATCTACTTCATGTTTTTGAACATGCTAACAATATTTGACTTAGAGATGTCCCCCATTGTTTTAGTAGATAGTCCACCTCTTGATCTTACATTTCTTACTCTTTTCATGGTATCTCTTGAATAGTTTTTATAGGCATCACAAATTTGTTCAAAACTAGACTTTGAAATATCTCCTACTCCTATCAGATCCCGAGAATCCATGTCTTCATCACTAAGTCCCTTCAAAAAGAGTAATTTGAGGGAGTCAGGGGGTATGTTAGTGGTGTGTTTTGACTTCTGAAACGTAGAACATGAACCATTCCAAATAGTCCTCTAATGGTTCATCCTATTTTTGTTCCATTAAGTAGCATATTCAACACCTCCTCTGCTATTGGTAACATGGGTACAATAGTCTTGGTACTTATTGAGGAACTTATCCAAAGAAATTTTTACCATGTGGTAACAAAATTCCTTCCACAATCTACCATGAACCACCTCAAAGATGCATCTTTGAGTAACTTACTAAGGAACCAATTTCAATTTATGTGCATCGAGTAGTATAATCATAGCTCCTGCACAATGGTGATACATCAAAATCAAAGAGAAAGGTGTGAGAGATTTTATGTGTGAAACATAGCTCCATAGAAATTTGGAAAGGTTGATGGAGAAATATTCTTCACAATCTAGTAGTTCACAACAATTTCATTGCACAATAATGGGGAACTCAAAGGTAAAAGTTGACCCAATTTCTTGTAGTATTCTGCTACTACTTCTGCCAGTGCCCTATCTTCTCAGGGAAGATAGCATACAAAACTTATCACTTGGGGGATTGTCTTCATGAAAAGTTAAACCTAGTACAAGAGGTTTCTTCTTCAGAATCCACTTCATAGGTGAATGAAGATATTTATTGCTACTTGTGGATTAGCTACAAAAAATATACCATGGGAATCCCTTGTATGATGCATGCAACAACTACTCAACTCATTCAATGGTAATTAGAGAGAGGGGGATAGAAATTTGAGGTTAATTTTCCTTCAAAAACCTAGACTACTTCGAAGAAATGAAAAACCTTGAAAAAAGGATCCTCATAGCTTGGCATGACTTGTCCCCAGTGAAATAATGCCAAAAATGGTGGTGTAAATTAACTCACAACCAATTAATATGTTATTCATTAATCCACAGTCATTTAATTCATCAGACCTAAGGATGTAAATTTTTCAATATCTAGAATATGTTGTATATACAGTTTATAGTGCTTCAGAGGTATAAAATAAAAGATTGTTATCACACCAATTAGGAAATACAATGTAGAAAGTTATGGTAATAGTTTACAGACTGAAAGGAAATTTGGGTATCCAGGCTTATCATCAAGTCATGTAAAATACATGATCATTAAATGAAGGAATGAAATGTTATTTGCAAATCTAATCTATCTACCCTGCAAGGAAACTAAGAACAATAACAACAAAAGGATGCAGAGGATGGTGCTTAGCAGACCAAGAAGTGGGCCCTACAACTTCAAGGTGCTAACCCTTTATGAAAGCTTGTGTCTACCAAAAAATTGATAGCAAATCTCAAGGATTTTCTTCAATAACATGAAGATTGCAGAATGAACATTAATTCGAATGTCAAATTTAACTATGGATTGATTTCTACAACCTTAGCATTGTTTCACCATATTCTTTATTTTCATAAAAGAGATGTGAAGTGACTACCTCTATTCAATCTAACGATTTACAATTTGATTAAGTACAAAGATCACTGACCAAAAAAATGATTGTATATTCTTCCATGCATGCAAGTTCAAAGAACTGAAGAAAACCAAAGGTGTTCATATAATAAAATAACCTAACTAAATAGATCACTTCTAACAAGTTCAATTATCAAATTAAATCAACTAATTCCACAATTAATAGTTGTAGATCATAATCCTTGGTGATCTGGCGTGAGATCTATTTTCTTATCATAACTGATCCTTTATGGGAATGCAGTCTCCTGAAAACATTTTAGTCAGTTGAAGTATTCCATGTTTGAATCAAGATTTCCAGAAATATAAATATTTCATATTATGTGTGTGACCTCTAACCTTTACTGTTGAACCCATGATTTTCTAGGTGTGCCAATGAGACCCAATTATGTTGCAATGTCAGTTGCTGTGGAAAAGTCCCTTTACATTATGATGAGTTTCTTCGAACATGTTAGTTGAAACATATAATAAACTTCTTAACAAACAAGTATAGACATTCATGAAAGAAGCAATGTTAATCATCACATTATATTTCAAAGAGATTAACATGCACATTCAAAATCCATGAAATAAAGTAACTTAGTAATAGTAATTATATTAATTAATATAAGTTCCATAAGTTTAAGTTCATGTGGATATGTTTAGTAGTGATAACCAGGAAAACACAAGTTCAAGGGGTACACATGGATAAACAAAATAAAATAGATGAGGTATTTGAAATCAGTAAATAAAAGGGCTCTTATCAAGCGATTAGGCTAAAAAACAGGGTATATCCATAGAAATGACTAATGACCACATTGAAGGCCATAGAAGTTTTATTTTTGAGATGGTGATCTGACCATGCTCACTGATGATAGAGGGTGATCAGGGTCCTCAGGAATTAGTACAATGGAGGTAGGGATTTACAATATCTTGAGATAGAGAAGGTGAGGTGGAATAATGTACCATAACTCCCCTGACATAAAGTTCCTTGAGTCAGATGCATTGAGTTGAGAATGATGTGAGGCACATAGGTGCAGATAAACCCCCAGGGGTGTTGGCCATAAGATGACTATGAGGAACTTTGTGCAAAGTTTGACAGAGTCTACTAACGAGTTTGGTGTTTTGTATATGACCCTCCTAAAAATGGCAATTATATATAGGCATGATGAGTTTACAAAGGGATTTATTAATCCCTGACATGTAGAGAGACCCATTGGAGGACATGCACTGTTTGACTTGAACAATGATCAAATCCATGCACTGATGTAGGAGTTATAGCAAATAAGATTTACCATAAATAATGGCTTATTTGACTAGGACCTGGGCAACCTGAACCATAATAGAGGGGACTCAGGGTGGAGATGAGGAGGATCGTAGAGGATGAGTAGCTCGTTGTAATTTGGTAAATTATGGAGAGGATTCAATGGTTTAGCTATACTGAGGGGGTATTGGCTTCCTAAAAAGTGCGGGACTCATCCTTCATCTTTTTGGAGCAAAGACACATTCTCGCCAGGAGTGAGAGGCAACAAGACATGAGGCCTTAATTCTTTGTTAATGCTAGATGATAATAGTGATAGAGTAGTGAGATAGATACAAGAGACATAGGGAGGTATCCCCCTTATGACATTGGAGACCCTAAACAACATAATTCTAGTAGTGGATTAACCGAGATGTATAAGGACCAACTACATCATAGGGAGCTACTAGATAAGCTAACACCTCCACGGTGTTATGCCCATGGATCTTAGGTATAACATACTTTATCTGTGGAGGATAGGACAACGAGCTATTATGGGTAGGAGGATTTTGACACAGTGAAAGCTTCCATTTAACTATCTGAGTGCATATAGTATATTATCTAGCTACATGGATGGAAAATAGGAGTTGAGGTGGCACAATGCCATAGTGGGAGCTAATGTGAGACATGGCTGAACCACTAATCAAGATATAGGGTCATGATGCGACCGAGTGATTGATATGGGCATATGACCTAGGATGGTAGGACATGAGATTTTTTTTGGTACCATTTTACTAGAGCATGGTTTGATGTTGTATATGGATTGGGACCATAGACCCTGCAAGCTAAGTCTAGTAAATTGATGTATTGATGTTCTTGTATTATTCATGAGCTATACATATATGGTGGTATATATATTGATCCGATATACGAGGTATACACATATGATTAAATGTTGAATAGGGTCTATTCACAGTTGCTCCTGTGTTAAGGCCGAGATTAGGGTTGACTGGATGTTTATTAATCAAGTTATGGATATAGGTGTATGACATGGATGTGATTAGGGATGTCATAAATCTAGATGACATATAAGTATGGACCAATCACGTTGATGATCATGTCAGGCTTATGGATAAAGATGAGGGGCCATGCCATTACAATTTATATGTTGAGATACTGATGTGATGCACATGTCTTGTGTAACTAACCCCATGAACAGTTCTGGATTATACAATGTAAGGTAGAGCTGATTTGATTTAGGATGCTAGAATGAATGGGAAATATGTGTGCATAGATTTGATTTACGTGTAGATGATGATTTTTGCTTTATTAAACTTTGAAGAATTCATGGACTAAAATAATTCAATAGATGTGATGTGAATCCACCAGATCTTATGCCAGTTAGATAGATAATATAGGTTATATACTTTTTGAAATAGCCCCAATGTAATATTGTTTTGAGCTCGCCCCTAAGTGATGGTGATTATAGAACCCTGGAATATACAAACCCTCAAAATGATTAGATTTTCAAATATCAAAATGTGACATGAATAGGTGACTGAACAAAAAAGGATTTAAATCTATTTACGCTTGATTACTAGGAAGGTGTGCATAAAGAAAGGATGCTTATAAACATATTGGAGCTAAATAAAAAAGGGGCCACTTAATGGAAATCCACTATGCATCCAGAATCGCATCTGTTAACACATTAGCCATCACTTTCTGAGTGATCTTGATGAGTTACAAATGCACAAGCAATGTGAAGAAGTGTGAAATTACTAGACAATAAGATGCAATATCACAAAAAAGGGGTAACAGATGCTACTCTTACATGATTCCAATATCAGATTCTCCATAAGTGGGTGTCCTTCAGGTTTATGCCCCATCTCTAGGATAGAATGACATGCAAGTCATGATACATATAGCGAGGAATTTTTTTATGCAATCTCCTCCTATATCAGTTGATTGATGTAGAATAGACTTTCACTAGGACTGATTTCTTGTGATTTTGATGCTTTTCTTTATGACAACTAGAAGGTTGACTCAATGTGGGAAGCGTTCACTACCATGATATAAAGGGGGTAGCATATCCTTTGAGTGGAGTGAAAGCTCCTAGTAAATAAAAAAATACAGGGAAAAGACTATCCAAGACTTTTTTTTCTTCTTATAGGATGACAAGGATAACATATATATGATAACTTTCCTTTTGAGGGATCATTCTATACTTTTGAAATTTTTTTTTATGAACAGCTATGCTTCAAGGGAGCAGCCTATTTGGTGTTGGAGAACCTATATTTCATATGAGCACCCATGGAATTTTTATTTTTTTATGGGGAAGGGCTTGGGATAGTTAGGTAGACCACTTAGGAGGGGATACAATGAATGTAGCAACTGACACCCATGGACCCTTAGTGTGGTTCCAATAGGTAAATAAGAGGGTGATGGATCGTAATGATCGTGGGGTTCTCACCATAGAAAGAGGATAACCTATCCATAAAGAATATGTTATGATTAGAGATCGTGGTGCCCATATTCAAGGTCATATATTTGAAAGAAATGGTAGACCACATGAGTTTTTAATCATTACAATGAGAACATAGAAGATGGCTAATAGATGGATGGATGACCACTAAGATGACTAATTTCACATTGGTAGAGGTATGCTAACTATAGAAATGTCCACAAGTAAAATGCATTAAGATGTTATCATTTCCATGATTAACCATCAAGGGAAGCCAAAACGATATGCTCCAGACTAATACATATGCATGATAATGTAAGATTCTAATCCATTTGGGAGAAAAATTTCTATGTTGGCTCGTTTCTAGAGTAGTGATTTTTTGATTTTATTTAAGGAGAAGGTCACTGATATTAAAATCATGTTCCTTGAGCTATTTTTTATAAGCACGTTTGATGCACTCTTGGTAGACATGATGATGTTAAAGAGTAAGAAGGCAATGTTTGTCTGACAAATCAAGTTGTACTAGATGCTCTTGGTGATAATATTCATCAGAAATGAATTCCAAAGAGAGACGCGCAAATATAGGATTGAACTTCTAGAGGAAGAATGGATTTAGAGCCATAGAAAAAAGAGAAAGGCATAGAACCCGTAGAGGTGTAGATGCTAGTCTGATAGGCCCAAAGAGAAAAGGGATATGAAGATGTCAATTACAACCTGATTTTCAATATTCTTGGGAAGGATGTTATGAAGGGTTTTTTTAGTGGGTTCAGATTGGCTGTTAGCTTGAAAATAATATGGAAAAGAGAAGCCAAGATTAATATTGAAATATTTGTAAATCTTCTTAAGATTTTTGTTTTGTAAGGACTTTCCATTGTCGATGATGATTTTATGGGGAATGAAGAAGTGGTAAATGATATGTTGATATACAAAATTAATGATATAATTGGCTTTAGTTGATGCGAGTAGAATTTATCCCACCCTTTTGGTGAGGTTATTATTAGCAACGATGATATAATGATGGCATTGAGAGTAATGTGGATTGATGAGGCCAATGAGGTCGAGCCCTCATTATGAGAAAGGCTAAAGATCTCGAGTCATGTGCAAGGCCTAAATAGGAATGTGGATAAGATTGAAATGTTGCTGGCATGTGATGCATTTCTTAACATAGTCACAACAATCTTGATTGACGGTAGGGAAATAATAACCCATATGAAGGATGCGCTTAATCCATCTGAACTTGTAATGACCAAAAATTTGAATTTCGTCTGTTATGGAGTTACGTTGAATCCATCTATGGGCCACTTTGTAGTTATAGGCTTGCCTGTGGGATTTCCTAGGAATACAACCCCACTCATGGTTTTGGATTGTGTGATGACAAGCTTTATCGAAGAAGTGTAGGGGAGAAATGCTAACAATATTATTGTTGAGGCTTAAAACACTACCACTCCATCCTAAGGCAAGGAAGCTGGGACAAAAAGATATAGCACATGGGAAATGATTTTCAAGAGATCTCCAGACAAACTTGTGGACCCCAATAGTGTGATGTCCCCACAAGCCTATTCACTTTTCACCAACTCCAAGGATGAAAATGGAATTTCCCTCATTCAAATACCTAGAGCCAACCTTCACAAAGCAATTCAAAGCAATAGGATGGCTTTGGTGGGTAAGTTCCTTGGTTACAGGCCTAATATTGATGTTTTTAGGAAATGGGCTATAATAAAATGGAATCCCATGGGTGAAATGTGTATTTATACTATGTATATTGGATTCTTTCTCATCAAGTTTAACCTTCAATCTGATATTGAGAATGTTCTCTTAGGGGGTCCTTGGTGTTTGGGTAATATGGCCCTATTCATCAAAAGATGCTATCCTAGATTTTATCCTCAAACTGAAAACATCAACACCATTCCCATATGGTGTAGATTTTGAAATTTACCCCTTCAGTTATGGGATGATGAAATATTACTGAATATTTCTAGATCCATTTGGTCACTTGTTGGGCTTGACAACTCTACCAAAAATAGATCAAGGTTAGCCTTTGCAAGATTTTGTGTCTCAACAAATATAGACCATGAGTTACCAAATCATGTCATGCTTCATTCTAGCATGAGGACTTGGAAGAAACCAATCATTTATGAGTCCTTTCAGCTGAGATGTTCTAAATCTTCTAAGTTGGGTCACTTCACTAGAAAATTCCCTAAAAAAAGAACCCTGGATGGTAAGAAATGGAAATCTACCATGATCTTAGATCCTAGAGGAAAGGTTTATAATGTCCAGGGTCACATGGTAGATAGTAAGGAAAACAAGGGAAAAGGATCTGCTATGCATACCCCTGCACAAAAATAATCTCAAAGGGGAGTTTTAAAAAATCTATCCAAAAAACCCTTGCTTTATAGGACTCTCTGGTGCCCAAAAACTCCTCAAATCAAGTTGGGGAAAAATCCTTTCTCTTCCATTCCTGAAGGGCATGTAACTGAGAAATTGGCTGATCTTAGTTTTCAGATTGATGAAGAAAAAGGAACAGTCAATGTCCTTATGTCCTAAGTTAAGGACAATAACAAGGAGCTCACGATAGAGAAGGAAACCAATGAGAAAACCTTGCAAGGAGATGAAAATTTTCAATAATCCTCATCAAGAAAACTCTAGATAAATCCTGATCAAAACAAAAAGGATATTATCTCAGATGGAGATAGTTATTACCAAAGTGAATCATTGTTTTTAGATAGTCTATAGGGGAATTGTAGCTGTTCCAACTATGGAAATAACTCAATGTTACCCTGCAGGTTCTTTAATGGGATATGATTCTAAGGAACACACAATTCCTCCTCTATTAAGTGATAAATTAGACCCAGTGGTCTCCAAGAGAAGTAACTCAACTCCAAAAAACCTCTCTAATAATGGAAACATGGACATTCTCTCGCAAGGGGCTAGACCAAACCAATTATGAGAAGAGTTCTGTGGAAACCTACCCATGGGGAAAGAGAGGAAGGATAATTCACCCCCTTGAAGGGTAGAATCCTGGCTGAAAGTACCAATGAAAAGACCCCTACTTACACCAAAGTCACCACTAATTTCTTGTGGGACTAGAAGAAGAAAATAATTTGAAGGTATCCCAGATACCTTATTCTTTGAAAAGAAAAAGTCTCTAGGAAAATGGGAAGCTTCCTGCTCCAGAATAACAAGATCTTCCCAAAAGGAAAGCTAACACATGATCCAAGATAAGCCTTCTCAATCTTCTTTTGAAGGGAGGCCAAAAACAATGATCAGAGAAAGAAGGAAATAGATAAAGAAATTATAGATAGGACCCAACGTACTTTGGACCATTTGAAAAAATTCTCCCCAATCCTTTTTTGATGAAAGTTGTTTCACACAGATCTCCTCAATGGATCATAAGAGGTATTAATGGTAGTAGTAAGCAGCGAACTCTAAAGGAATTAAGGAAAACATGCAGACCCACCATTATGACCATCCAAGAAACAAAAATGAACTCTGAGGTGCTGAGAAATTATAGCCATACACTCTATGGAGAAAATAACATTTGGAAAAAAGTTGAGTTGGTTTCTATTGACTCCAAGGGTGCTTCTGGTAGCATTGATTTCATGTGGGATCCTTCAATTGTCTTGGGTAAAGTCCTATTTTCATCTTCCAATCACCTTATTGTTGTTTTCCATAATGTGGATAATTATACGCCCCCTAATAGGCAACAAATAATGCATTGGATCCTTTTTGGTATTTATGCTCCTAACACACTGCAAGGTAGATTTCACGTAGTGGCTTGGAACAAGGTCTACACTAGCAAGAAGGTGGGAGGGTTAGGCATCAAGAATATAAAAACCATGAACACTCCCCTCATTGCTAAAATGAGGTCGAGATTGCTGAAGGAAGAGAAACTTTGGACAAATCTTACCAAATCTAAGTACCTGGACCAAGGTAGTCCTTAGACATTTCTAAATCTTGAAACTCTTCCTTGAGGCTTTATATTTTGGAACAATCTTATCAAGGCTAGGAGACCCCTTGAAAAAGGTTGCAAATGGAATTTGGGAAATGAAAAATACATTCTCTTCTCAGAAGATAATTGGGCTGGTTTCTATGATATGAAAAACCATCCCTCCTGGGAGTAACTCAAGAATAACTACATAATAGATGTTGGGAAGACTATTAATGACTATATGTGTAGTAGTGTAAGCAACTCAATTCCATTTTTCCTAATTCAGATGATATTCTTAAAGACATTCAAATAATTAAAAAGCACATCCCTATTGGTCAATCACAAGCTCAAGATGAGTTCTTATGGGTTCAATATTTTTATGGAGACTAGATTGTCAAAATAGGTTATCAAATGTTCATGGAATCCATCCAATGTAGATTTTATTGGATAAAAATATGGTTCAAGGAGCTCACCCTCAAAATCAACCATTTCCTTTGGATGGTACTAAACAAGAGCATCCTCACCATTAAAAATCTTACCAAGAGAGGTTCCAAATAGATGTTACCAATGCAAGTTGGAATATGAGTCCATTTTTCATTTTTATTTTAATGCCTTACAACTATAGATATTTGGAATCTTATATTTGAAATATTTGGTATTGTCTAGACCTTCCTAAATGACATTTTTTAGGCTTGGGAACTTTGGGAACCTCCCTTAAAGCACAACTTACTTAAAAGGCTATGGAGACTCATCTTACCTCACACCCTTTGGAGACTTTAGAAGGATAAAAATTCTATTATCTTCAGAAAAACTCGTAAATCATGCAAGAGAATTCTCACTAAAATTACAACTGATGTCAGGGAGAACATTCTCAAATTTAAACCTAATAAGAACTCTAAATTCCCCTAAAGAGGAGGAGATATTTCTTAGCAATTGGAAAATTGAGATTGGTAGTGATAATATTTAAAATCCTTAGGTGGAGTAGGTCTCTCATCTAATGGATCCCCCCATGAAGGCTGACACAAGCTCAATTTTGATGGAGCCTCCAAAGGAAACCCTGAGAATGCTGGTGGATGAGGTCTTGTTTCACTGAATAGTTTACGTAAAACAGATAAGGAAAATGGTTAAAGAGGAATATCTTTGAAGAGAATGTGAAAGGTAGACTGTGCGCGTTAATTAATTTTGACCCAATTTAACCATCAAGAGCTTCCATTTGGCGAGGGGGAATGGCCTGTAAGAAACAAAACAAGACCACAAGATAACATCAATAACATAGGTTAGTTGACTTCCTAGAAAATGTTAGATCCAGGAAGTGAGGTGCTTCCTAGCAGGCTGTCAATCCACTTTCAAATACAAATTAATGCATCAAGTATCATGAAATAAATAAATCCTTTTGTAGTTATAAAATTTAGGTATCTTATGTAAATAAAATAAGTAAATCTGATCTAATAGGAAAAGTTATGATCAGATCTGGAGATTTGGTAGGTTATTTTGGGTTTTACAGGTTTGATAGAGGTCTGGTAAAGGGTATGTTAATGATTGGGTGAGATATGGGTTGATTTTAGCTAATTGGAAGGCTTATTGGTCAGAAGGTATAAAATGACACAAAAATAGATATCGGTCAGATGACCAATGTCGGTTCAGGGATGAAACCGACGATGGTAGGGTAAACTAACGTTGGTGGGGGAAATTGGCAATAACTTGATAAAAATGGTTTTTGGGATTCTCTGTGATTACACAGAGAGTGAGGATGGTGTGGTTAGGTTCGTAATATAACTAAGAAGACTCAAGAATATAGAGGGAGAGGTGAAAAAGGGTGAAAGGGCTTGAACTGGTTGGGTTGGTGGATTGGTGAGAAGATGGAGATATATCGGATAACAGTAAAAACTTAAAATAATGAAAGAAGAAATATGTCTACAATAAATTTAGCAAAAATGATTAATATTATGTTACTTACTTGTTGTTATGAAGATATCATGGTTGGATGGAGGCTGGTGATTGATTGGTGAGGTAGTAGCTGGTTCAGTGATGTGACAATATGACCTGTGTGTTCCTGTGAATGCACCAATGTTATGGAAGGGAAACCTTGGCATGTGCTGCTCTTTGATGGTGTGTAGACATTTTTTAGATGAAGCAATGGCTTTGAGATCCTTGCTTTATTGTAATAGCACTCTCAAAACTCAAATGACCAACCCAGGTATAAGGTTGTAAAGCTGTATATAAAGGAACCATTGGTGGTTTAGGTAACCGACGTCAGCCGAGGAAAAACCAACGGCGGTTAAGGTGAAATACTCATATTTACCAAAAATAGGAAGATATTCCTAGATTTGTCATGATTTCCCTTATTGAGTCCACTTAGGAAAGTGGAGTTCATGTGACAGAAGGTAGTAAGAACTTAGGAGAGGTCCTATTAGGTTTAGGAAAAAATATTAGTTAGTTAGGTCAAGTTAGTGACTCAACACTAGGAGTAATGACTCAGTGTTGAAGGTGATGACTCATTCATTGTGAGTTAAATGCCTCTGGAATGGGTCCAAGGTGAGGTTTCATGATGAGGTGGAGGTGTGAGGGAGAAATTAACTTAATTAAAATAATTAAACTAATTAATAATGTGAGGGTGAATATTAATATGGGGTAAAGGGGTCATGGTTAGTTAAATGCATTACGTTAATTAATTGAAAGGATACCAAAGAGAGTGTGACCCAAATTTGGTATCTAAAATTTCCCCTTTTTGTCACATAGATTGTATTGGTAAACGATGCTAACAAAAATAAGAAGTTGATGCTCCAAATATGAGTGGAGGTTAGGTTGCCCCAAGTATGGATGGAGGTGATCCCCTTTAAACCAGGAACCGAGGAGGTGGGAAATGAAGTCAGTGATTGGTTTGATAAATTGGTAACTGATGAAGCCAAGAGTAGGTGGGGTGTAGGTAAGGGTAATATTGGGTCAGGTAATAGGTAATGACAGTCTAACACACACACACACATATATATTACAATAAGGTACCAGGTTAAAGAGGTTACAAACTCTACATCATCAAAGGTTGATAGGTTTATCCAAATAAGTTTAAATTGGTTCAGGTATCCAATTTATAGGATATGGTTCTGAAACACCACTAGCCCAGGTGTAGGAACAAGCAATAGGTTTTGTTCCAGGGCACCAAAGGTATGGTTGGGATAAACAACACAACATGAGTTAAGGTAAGGTCAGTAGGAAGAACAACACGAGAATCACATCACAAAGTATAAAAAGTACATGAATTCAAGTGTCACAAAAGGTGAGTGTCAGTTGGGTGATTTAGGTAAGGATATGTGAGGGGCATAAACATGCTTGAATTGATGGTGAGGTTGGGTGAGAGGTAATAACTTCATGAGGGTGAGGTGTAAGGTCATGGTCAACTTTGGGTTAGGCGGAAAAGGTTTTAGGAAAGAAGATGTAGTGCAATATGGTGCAATGGGGTCAAAAAAGGCTGAACAACATTAGCTATGGCCAAACAATATCATTCAAGGGAAACTGAACATGGTGCACTAGGGCACAAGATCAATGTAGGTAACACTCCAAGTTATTGATCTTATGGAAATAATGTGTTGTATGTATGTTGTGTTTAAATTTCCAAGTAATTAATATCATGGAAATATGAAATGATTTAAGTAGAATATGGTTGTGATGATAAAATAATAGGTATTTATGTTTTTATGGTATATTAATTTCTAAGTTTTTGTGTAAATGGAAACTAACTAGGGTATAATGTGAATGTAAAGGGGGAAAATTGGTTAGGGGTAAAAGTGGCCGAGCTAACCTCTAAGGGCCCCATGCCCTCGGAGTGCTACCTACATAGCCTCACTGAAAATGGGCCTCAAGCCAATGTAGTTCTCCCATAAGCTAGTGAAGAATACAATAAGTTAGATGAATGAGCTGGTATGTTTTAGGCATGATTGAGTTAAGGTCATTTAGGCATGGTTGATTTTGGTGGGAGAGGAATTCCCATAATGTAGGTGTCCAAGGTCTGGTCATGTGGAGTAGAATAAATAAGGAAATAGGTGAATGACAAGAGGAGACAAAAATCCACCTAATTGGTAAGAATCATTATGAGTCTATCATACCAAATATTTTCTTATGAACATCAGACCCTAAAGGCGTTACATGATTGACTGTTCTAAGGGTGAAGAAAGTCACATGATCACGAAATGTCACATTTGTGGCACGTCCCTTGAGTAGGTAGAATATTAGAAAGGAAAGAAGATGAGGTGAAATGGGTTGTTTTAGCATAACCTTGGTGTGAGACAACATGCCTCTTCTGCAAGATACCTAAGACCAAAATAGGCAAGTCCATGACAAAAAATTTCTCTTTATCTTTTTTATTTTTTTATAGATTGATCGATGTGGGAAGTCTATGTGGGATGAATAGAATATATCCTTAAGGTCTTTGTGAAGTTGATCGATTCGAGAAGCTTTAGAATATTTGTATTTTATTTTTGTAGAAATAGTCTTCTTTTTGTGATAGAATATGTACAATAGGGATAGCTTTTTATAGCTTTCTTTCAAGGAAGAAGTCTATTTATAATATAAAAATGGAAAGATAGATGTCATTTTGGAAGGAGTCATCTATTTACAAGAAGTTTGACTTAAGGAGTTTGAATTTTAAAATCATGTATATTAATTTTGATTTTTTTGGACTTTTAGGCCATGGACAAGACTATAAAGGAGTATAGGCTTCTTTTATGAAGTAAAAACCATAACACACAAATGTTAGCTATGAATTACAGGTTTTAAGTGATGAAGGACCATGGGATTTCATCCTAAAATGAATGAAAAGTATCCATGAGAATCATGCCATGAGTAGAGCCTTAGTAATCATATTTAAGATAAGGCTGAAAGATGACATATAATCACACAATTCTGGTGTAGTCGTTAGTCCTTAAAAGAGGTAGATGGAAGGTGAATGTTGCTGATGGGATGATTTTTTAATAGACAAAAGGTGATATAGGACTTGATTCAACAATAAAATGATCAAATATGGAAGGCATTAAGGGGATCAGGTTTGGGTTTACCTTCGAGTGAAGATAAAAAATAAGCACCTGATCCATAGGCATGAGTAATGATGTAGGGTCTAATCCAAGTAGGAGTGAACTTGCCCCATTTACTTTTCTCAGCTTTGGTTACATGTTGATTTTCCTTCAGGAAAAGATCATCAACCTTGAAGGTTCATTCTTGGATGCATTTATCGTAGGCACGTTTGATACATTTTTGGTAGATTTGAAGGTAATCAAGAGCATTTAGATGACATTCTTCTAATAACTCAAGTTGTGCCAAACAGTCTTGGTGAAAATCATCATCATTGAGTAGATCTTTGAGTGAGATACAAAAATATGGAAATTAAACTTTGAGAGGCAAAAACACCTATGTACCATAGACTAAAGAGAAAGGTGTGGCAATGGTTGAGGTATGAATACTAGTGCGGTGCCCCCATAAGGGCAAAGGAATGTGAGTGTGTCAATCCTTACCAGTGTCGTCAACCAATTTCATTAGAATTTTGTTTAGGGTTTTGTTAGTCGATTCAGCTTGGCCATTTTTTTTAGGATAATAAGGTGAAGAAAAACTAAGTTGAATGCCGAAGGTGTCATAGAGTTTCCGTAGGTTTTTTTTTAATTGTTTTCCGTTATCAGTGATGAGGTGATGAGGAACACCAAAGTGAAAATTGATGTGATGGTTGATGAATTCATATATTTTCTTAGCTTTTGTAGAAATGAGAGGTACAGATTCAACCCATTTAGTGTAATATTTGGTAGCAGTAATAATCCATTCATGACATTGGGAAGAATGAGGGTTAATTTCTCTGACAAGATCCAAAGCCCATTGAGAGAAAGGACAAAGGTCTCATGTGATCTGTAAGGCATTACTAGGGGTGTGGTGAAGATTAGCATGTTTCTGACACTTCACATAATTCTTGACATAGTCACAACAATCACGGTTTAGGGTTTGTCAGTAATAGAAAAGGTGAAGGATGCACTTAGCAACAGTTAAGTCACTTAAGTGACCCCCAAAAATTCCATCGTGAACCTACTTGATATTGTATTGGATATTAGAACTCGTAAGGCATCGTAAGAGGATACCATCAAATCCACATTTATAGAGAAGACCACCCTTGGTGATATACCAAGAGACACTTTTGAGGAAGGGTCACTGCCCATTGCGAGTAATATCTGGAGGTAGAATTGAAAGGGAAAGGAATTCAACAAACTCCATATACCAAAGGTCACATGTGTCAATTTCAATGTTTCCTACAAAGTTAACATCTTAGAATAAATAAGAAGGTGATTTAAACCTTTGTAATGTGACAAAGATTTTTGATTTGGAGGGTGAAGCGGGTATTTGAGAAGTGAGAAAAGCCATGGTGTTCGTAAATTTATTAGAGGAATGTGGGGTGGTTTGAAGTTCATAATGGTCAAAGTTAGTCAAAATCATGTCAACATGATGTTTATACTATGGAAGTATCTTGTTACAACACTAGTATATACCATTAACTTGGTTCACAACCAGTTAAGAGTCACCAAATATATTAATGGATTTAACATCTAAGGCTATGGTGGGTTGAAGACCTAACATGAGTGCTTCATATTTGGTGATATTGTTAGTACAATCAAAATCTAGTTTGAAAGATAATGGCATAGGCTCACCATCAAGAGGAATGAGTATAACTCTTGCACCACCTCCATGCAAACATTTGGAACCATAATATAATAAGGTCATCTAGTAAACAATATCATCCAGGAAGAGGGTAGTAATGGATTTTTCAGGGAAGTAGAAATTAGAAGGTTTGTTTCTAGAGAGAGGTGTGTCTACGAGTTGGTCAGCAATGGTTTACCCTTTGACACATTTTTTATGGATGAATTCGAGATCTAGGTCTACAAGAAGTATGAGCCAATGTGTAACACATCGATGTTGGTAAGGCTTAGCGTACATGTAATGTAAGGGGGCAATATTGGTGACAACAAAGGTTTTGTAGTTGAGTAGGTAATGGAAAATTTTAGTGGAAACAAAGACTAAGGCTAGGAAGATTTTTTTGACATGAGTATATCTAGTCTCATAGTCTAAAAGAGTACGACTTATATAATAAACCGTTTTCTCCCTGTGTTTCTCGTCATGATGAATGAGCATGGCACCCAGGGAATGATCAATGGTAGAAATGTAAAGGTAAAATGGTTGGTCATCATTAGGTGGAATGATCAAAGGTGGTTGGAGGAGGTATTGTTTTAAGGTTTCAAAGGATTTGTGGAATTCATCATCCCATTTGAAGGAGACATTGTTTTTGAGAAGATGATGAAATGGATGGCAGCGATAAAAAAGCTGAGAAATAAAATGATGAATAGATTACAACTTGTCTTACAAACGAAGAAGTTAAAAAAGGTTAGTAGGTGGAGGCATCTCAAGAATAGCCTTTACTTTAGCGGGATCAAATTTAATGCCACACAAAGAAATGATAAAACCAAGGAGCTTGCCTATGAGAACAATGAAGACACACTTCTTAGGTTGAAGGTGAACACATTATTTGATGAGACAGTCAAAGACAACCTTAAGGACTACAAGGTGTTTGGACCTATTTAGATTTGGTAAGAAGATCCTCAGTGTAATCTTCCAATATGCTATGCAAGATGTCATGAAATCTATAATTCATATCCCACTGATATGTAGCACCAACATTTTTAAGGCCAAAGGGCATGACACGATAGCAAAAGGTCCCCCAATGAGTGATGAAGGTGGTTTTGTGTTGATCTTCTGGGGCGAGTAATATTTGGTTTTAACCCAAGAAACCATCCATGAGTGATATCATCTCATGGCCGGTGGTGAGATCAACTAGTTGGTCAATACTAGGTAGAGGAAAGTCATCTTTGGGGAAAACCAAGTTAAGGTCACAAAAATCTATGCAAATGTGGAGTCCCTCTGTCACTTTTGTGATAGGAACAATGTTAGATATCCATTGGGGATAATCAATGGGTAGAATTAAGGAAACCAAAAGGAGGCACTCGAGTTCTTCTTTGACAAGAAGGGCAATGCGAGGATTCATTTTTCATAGTTTTTATTTCATGGGTTTGGCATCAAGAATGGTTACAATATTGTGGAACACAATGTTTGGGTCAATATCGGGCATATCAGTGTAGAACCAAGAAAAAGTGTTGCTATGATCCTGGAGGAAATAAGTGAAAGCTTCCTGTTCAATAGCATATAAAGATCTGTATATTTTTAGAATGTACAGGGTGTCTTGAGTGTGAATGTTGATTTTGATGGTAAACTCATTCAACATGGTTTGCATGTTAGAAGGTATCGACCTTTGAATATAATAATATTCTGCACTAAGGTATGTAAGAATAGACTCATCATCTTGACATTGAATGACTTTAATAGAAGGTGTATCGTCATCAATTATGTCAGGATACAAGAAGGGAAGAGAAGAGGGAGCCTCACCATCACACTAATAAGTCAGAGGTCCCAGGGAAATAATGTTCATGAATTTTTTTTAGGAGGAATGGATTCTGGATCAATAGACTCTATAGGTGAAGGTGGTTAGGTAGGTGAATGGGGTGGGGAATGTTTATCATCCTCAATGAGTTCAACTCGGGCCTTCTTGGGAGGTGGCTTGGTAAATCCAATACCACTGTGATATTTATGCTTACGAGTGGTCAAAGGAATGACAATATGGCATATTTTTTCATAGAAACCAAATCTAAATCCATTCCAAGCACAACGATGGAGGAAGTTGTGGGTGAAGTAGTGGTTGGTGAGAGTTTGAAGGTCAGATGAAAATGGTCGAGTTTGGGAAGGTAGCTCAGGTGAGTAGGTAGACGTATCAAGTCCCCCATACGTTAAGTTGGTGCGAAGGTGGGAAGGACCATAGGGGAAAAATTCACCTACACAGTGATCATAGCGAGGATGTTGGCGAAGGTTACCATACTATTGATGAGAAATAAATATGTCAATGTTATAAAGGTGGTACTCCTCCAGAGTGAGGCATTGAAAAATACCTTCAAGGGATCAGTAATTGGTATGTGTGTAGTGGGAATGGATGCATCACTAGACAGTTGGGAAGAAGAAGCATTGGATGTTTGAGAAGTAGATGGGTTGGCTAATGGGTCAACTGTAGAATCTGTGATAATAGTGGGAATAGAGGGGTTAGTTGTGGAAGATGTAGTAGCAGTGGGAATAGAGGAGTTAGTTGTGGAAGATGTAGCGGTAGAAGTGGTGGATGAGGCAATGACTAAAGAAGAAGTGGTAGCAGTGGTGGATTCCTTAACTGGTATAAGGACATCATTGGATCAATACAACATGTTACAAATCTTGAATGGTGAAGGGTCGGATGGAAAGGTATAGTTGTTCCCTTCATGTTAGAATTTTAAAAAATGGCATAAGGTTAAGGAACAAAACCCATGGTACAAATCAAGGGTTATTCAAGTAGCAGGTTGTACTGGAATTCCACCTCTAAGACATAGAATAATTTAGGAATGGTACGGGGGCCCACGCAAATGTGGAGAATTATGGTCCTAAGGGTGGAATTCGTGGCATCATTAAATGAATGCAACATAACTGGGTAATTATGCATGCAATTGGAAAGGATGCACATTTGGTTGTATACATAGGAGGAAATGATGTTGATAATGACACCTCCATCGATCATAGTGCATCATATGCATATATTATCAACATTGATGGAAATAAATATGGCGGGGTTGGGATCATCTGATTGGAGAGGTAAAATCTTGTCTTCAGAGAAACTAAGAGCGGATACTTGATGAGTGGTAGTGAGAGGAGAGGAAGGGGACAAAGTGGTGAGAGAGGAAACATGGTGAGGAGTGATAATGGATGCAACAGATGTAGGGTCATTAGGTATAACCTCAATAGATTGTAGGAACTCAATGAGGGCCTGACAATGAGACTTAGAGGTTTGGACAAGGTCGTATAAAGACATTTTAAGAGGAGACTGACGCAATTTTTTAAGAATTATACAATGGGAAACCCTATCAGAAATATGGTATGTGGGTCCATGGATGGTGATTTTGGGTATAGGTGCAGATGGAATATTGGGTAAAAGAGTAGCAGATGAGCTGGTTGTTTTCTCCTTTCCTTTGTCTTTTTGGGCTTGAGTGGCAACTTGAACCATATTGATCTATGGTGAAGTAGAATGTGATTCGTGAAAGGTGTAGCGATAGGATGGGAAAAAATATGTTGAGGGAATATAATGGTTTTGTGAAAGCAATATGACACATTGGCATTTTGGTGGAGGTTTGGCTAGCTCTCTTATGCAAACCATATTGATCTCAAATGTTGGAGGAGGATAAAAGGGTTATAGAGGTGAAGAGGGAGGTCATTGAATAGGTAAGGGATGAGGATGTGTGGTGATAGGTGCAAGTGGAATAGGGTCCTCATCTAAAAGATCATCATCATATAATTTTTCTTTGAGAGAACATAGTTAGAGAAGAATAGTCTTAAGATCCTTACGTTTTTCCACATCATGCCCTAGCACATGATGATAAGTAAAAATTTTAGTATCATCAAACCATTTTGTTTTAGGTTTGAGTGGGTCGTAAGGTCTAAGCGGTGGCAATGTGATGACACAAGTTTCTAAAAGGTTAGCTAAGATGTTGGCGTAAGACCCTGCCAATGGATCATAATGTGTAGTAAGTGTGGGTCTTGATGGAAGTGTGGGTGAATTTGGTGGGAGATGCATCACTCAAGGTAGTATTAGAGGTTGAGTAAGTCTGAATACTTTTTTGGTAGATAGTATGGTTTTAGGTTTGGATTGCACCTTCTTGGTAAAATGTGTAGCAAATGAACTAGTGTTTGAAGGTGGTGTAGGTTTAACTACCTCTCTGGAAGGTAGTGGATTTTTGGGCTTTGGTTGCACCTTTTTGGGTAAAGGTAAAGAAGAAATGAGTAATGTAGAAGGGAAGGTAGATGGTGGAAGGGGATGAGTTAGCCAAGGTGATAATGGAGGTGTGGTGAAAGCTGTGGTAAGAGGTAATGTAGAAGGAACTGGTTGAGGAGAAGGGAATGACAAGGGTAATGATGAGAATAAAAGAAGTGGTGTAGGTATAGGAGGTAGAAAGGATGTAAGTGATAGTGAAGGCGTAATCTATGTAGATAATTTGGGTGTAACAGAGGATCATGATGAGGTGGGCTACTGTGTTTTTGTTTTAATTTGGGTAGGAGGCTGCTTGACCAAGGTTGATGGGTGGGGACCTAGGATAGATGGAAGTGGTGAAGGTGACAGAGGGGTAGTGGTTGAAGCTGGTGTATGTGGCCTAAGAGGTTGGGTCTTCTTCTTAGGTGGGTGAATAGTATTTACAACAGCTTGTGAGGACGTGGCTAAATAGAGTTTGATAAGAGGATGGACTAGGCTTGATGTCGGCATGACTCCTAATGTGGTAATAGGTCTGGACGTGGAGGAAGATATATATGTAGGTAATAGGAGAAAGCTCATTTGATGGAAAAGGTTTAGGTGTGGCTGAGAGTGATGAAGAAGGGATCACTACAACTGTCATGGGCATGGTGGGTTTGGTTGTTTGAAAAACCTTTGGATAGATCATGGAAGTGTTAGTAGATAAACATCTACATTTAAGTTGTGATAGGAAGTCAAAGGCATCCCCAAAGCATGGAATTTTCACCATAATCCAAGTGTTCATCCAAACATGAGAATGGAACCGATGTAGGGGGATGATTTTGATTTGGTATTAATACTTGTAAATAATGTCTATGAGACAATGAAATGGTTGGATTCAGATGATGTGGTTAGAAGAGACAAGAGAAGATCAACAGGATCCTTGAAAGCCAATGTAGAATTGTCACCAAGAGGAAGGGACGTATGCTAATGGATCCCTTGTGGGTAGGGGAGATGGCAAGTTGGATGAGGTAAGTTCGTCTTTTGGTGAAGAATAAGGTAAACATGAATCTCCCGTGGGTATAAGAGTAATTACTGCAGGTTGAGAGGTGAGTGGGGAAATTGCATCAACAAATATGGTGGACTCCTTCATGGGTGAAGGAGAAGATAAGGAAGACTCCTTTGTGGGTAAAGGAGAAGATGAAACAGGTCCCTATGTGGATGAAGGAGCTCATGCAAGAATATCCTCGATATATGGAGTTGTAGACACCAAATTTGGGTCACACTCCCCTTGGTCCCCTTCAATCAATTAACGTAATATATTTAAACACATCATGACCCCTTCATCCTATACCCCTAATTTAGTCATCCTCACAGTATTAATTAATTTAATTAAGTTAATTAAGTTAATATCACCCTCACATCTCCACCTCATCGTTACACCTCACCCTGGACCCATTCTAGGGGGCATTTAACTCACAATGACTGAGTCATCACTCTCAACACTGAGTCATCACTCCTAGTGTTGATTCACCACTTAACCTAACTAACTAAGACTTCTTCCTAAAACCTAATTGGAATTATTCTATGACCTTCTTGCCTTCTCTCACATGAAATCCACTTCCCTAAGAGGATTCAATAAAAATCATGCCAAAAATAGTAAATATCTACCTATATTTGGTAAACCTAGAATTTCCTGCTTTAACCAATGTTGATTATCCCTCAACTGACACTGGTCACCTAACTTCCATCGATTACCTTATATACACTTTCATAAATCTTTACACGGGTTGGTCATTCATTTATTGGAGCCTGATTGCATTCAAGCGCTGTATGCAATGTGAAAGTTGTAAAGCTATGGAATGAGGCTAAAGAAACTCAAAAATTAACTAGCTCAGCCATGCACCATGAGATAAGAGCTAAACAAGAGTTAATCCTAAACATGCATCATAACTATGACAAAAAGATCAAAACCTAGCATATATACTACTCTCTACTCTTTAGATTACTAATTAAACATTAAATCTAAGAAGATCAACTTTAGCAATCAAAAGGTGTGATTAGTTGTTTATGGTTTTCAAACTTTCAAGAATGGATTCTCACCATTAATGGCTTCAAGGCCAATGGTTCTCTCCATATTACTCAAAACTTGGTTTAAGGATGAAAATGGAGGCTATTATATCAACAATGGAGGAAGGAAAGCTTTAGATCAAATTTCTAATTAGCTTAAAGCTAATACAAATGAGATCTCAAAACTTTTTTAGGCTTGTTTTGGTTTTGTGTTATGTAAACTTGTGTTTTCAATGGGTAGGCTTAGCCCTGTATTTATAGTTTTCCAAATGGAAGAGTTTGAACTTTGGGTGCATGTAGGACTGAAGTATCAAAATCACTTTAGGATTAGGAGCTAAGTAAAAATGCTTTAGACTAGTTAAGCTAGGATTTAGGCTAGTTAAGCTTGATTAGCAAGTGATTAGAGACTCATTGAGAGTTGGGAGGGGTCTATTTAATCAATTGTGATTGATAGATAGCCTAAACATCCTGTAGAAGTGGTTCAGAGAGAACTAGGGGGGTTATGAATGGTCAAAAGGAGGAATATTTAGCTAATAAGAGAGATATTAGCCCAATTAGCTGATTCTAGGAGGAATACGACCAAGAAGGTTTCGTAAATGGGCGTCCGAGAATGGAGTGAAGAGTGGGAAATTAACAAAGCATCGTTAATCAGTTGAATTGGAGGAAATGATAGTGTAAACATATTTTAGATGTATACATTTTCCCCTCTTTAGGGTGACATAAGCAATTTCATTGCAAAGAAAGTAGACAAGCATAAACAAGTAGAAAATTTTGAAGGGATAGAAGAAAAATGAGTAGAATGAAGGATGCCCCCTCGATTGTCGATGGGGTGATCGAAAAGATGAAGGAAAGATAACAAAAGAAATGATAGGGTGAAGAAAAGAAAGGGGATATAGAAGAAAAGGAGTATGAGGAAGGGGGAATGAGCTAACATCCATGGAATTCCTTTTAAATAAGTTTATTCTTCATCATATTAGTAGTGATATTCATCATTGGTTTTGATTAAAAAGAATGAATAAAAGTATAGTATGAATTGAAAATCCATATACAAACAAATATCCATTACCAAAAACACAAACTCCATACAACATATAAAATGCAATGCAACATGAGAAAGTAAAATATGCCTAACTCCATGCAACATATAAAATTCAATGCAATACGAGAAAGTAAACAAGCAAACTAACAGAGAAACATAATATAATGTTTTTGTTGTCGAGCTTCAGTTCTAACCTATTTGAATTAACAAAAAGGGTTGATGATGGTGCCTCAAGCAAGGATACATGCGAGGGGAATAACAGAGGACACTTGGGTCTGATGAAAAAGCAATGTGCACTATGAAATAGTACCAGGCAACTCATTGCACCCCAAAGTACAAATGAAGTAAGAAACCTAGATTTGGTTGATGGAGGTAGATCAAGATGATCCATGAGTCACACACATGGACATGTGAGAACTAAAGAGTGATGTTTTGTAGGATGATTTATATTGTTTTTGATGTTTCTTGAAACATATTTGAATGTTTTTTTATTATTTATCTAATATATTTGAATGTTTTTTATTTTGAAAGTTTTCTGAACCTATGTATAGGAAGATGAGGAAACATGGATGCCCCTAGCAATAGATGGGATGTACAAGGGCACAAGGACATGTGTGTATGAGAAAGGTGAAGATACGAAAATTCCCCAACGATTAGGTGGGATTATTCAAAGGTAAACTCTTCACTCATAGAAATGGGACCCAAGGCCATTATGGATAGGTTCAATGTGATGATTAATGCAAACCAATGAAATGCTGAGAAGAAGCAAGGATTCCCTTAATGTAAGTTGGCCTAACAGAACATGATATAAATGAAGGAGAAGATTGTTTTTGTGAAAAGGGACAAAGGTGTCTGAAAAAAATGAAAAAAAGGAAATACACATGGATGTTCTAAACAAAGTAGAACAATGATGTGAATGAAGTAGAAAGGAAGCCTCATGATGAAGAAGTGATTAGCCAAAGGCAAAAATCATGAGATAAGATAGGTACTAAAGAAAGAGTTTGAACAAAGTCCAAAAAATACACTTGGTAGCATACTAATCATGTTTAATCATAGAGATCCAGTGTGTGCATATGGAGTTTTTTGTTACCTCTTGGAGGGAAGATTTAATAGACAACAAGTGAAGAAACCCTAGTCAATGTGTAGGAATGATTGATTTTGAAAGCTGATTTATGAATGGAGGGTGGAAGGAGAGTCATACATTACTTCGCTGCCATCCAGACATCCATAGCCCCGATGGCAATGTATTTGATTCTAATCACAAAATTTCTCTACTGCCAGTTAGGCATCCATAGCCCTAATATAGATTATTGGAAATACCCCATGAGAGAGTTATATATCAATTTACATTTTCTTCTAGCGTTTAGCTTTTGATTTTTTGATTGATTTTGATTATTTTACTTTCCAAAAAACTTATTTCAGCTCTCTTGTTTGACAAGGGGTTAAGAACTACTAATGGCTTGATGAAATGAGGTGGAAGTGATTGTGATGATGACATTGGCTAGTGTCAAAAAATATGTCAAAAATTTCTTGCAACAAGTTTACTAGATGTGGAATGTGATAGGATCTCGAAGAGGTTAGTCGTTCTTTAATTTACTAAGGTGATGAAAGACCAAGGTCAAACATATACAATAGAGATAAATGTATCAAAATGCATGTGAATAAGCTAACCAAAATATCATTGAAGGGATGAAAATGGTAGGAAGACTTGCAGAAGAATAACAAAGAAGGGAAGTGTTGTAAATATCTTCCCCTCGGGTAGATATAGACAAGTAGAAGAATATGGAAATCAAAGGAACTCAAAACCCTACATTTATTTATGCCAAAAGTTACACCCATGGCGTAGGTAGGTGTCGACACGAAAATGGATGTGCCCATCAAGTAAAAGGCGCACAACAGAAGGTGTTGACATGACAAAAGTTGCACCCATGGCGCAGGTAAAAGGTGCATTTATGAAAATGGATGCGCCCATGACACAGGTAAAAGGTGCATGACAGAATATTTCGACACCCAAGGTAAAAGGCGCATGACAAAGGATGTCGACCGAAAATGGATGGTGGCGCAAGTAAAAGGCGCACAATGACATGACAAAAGTTGCACCCATGGCGCAGGTAAAAGCACGACAGAAGGTGTCGACACGAAAATGCCCATGACACACAAAATGGATGCGCCCATGGTGCAAGTAAAAGGCGCATGACAGAAGGTGTTGACACAAAAATGGATGCACCCATGGTGCAGGTAAAAGGCGCATGACAGAAGGTGTCAACACAAAAATGGATGCACCCATGGTGCAGGTAAGAAGGTGTCGACATGGCAAAAGTCACACTTTAGTGCACATAAAGGGTGCATGACACAGAGTGTCAACATGGAAAAATCTGCGCCCATGGCGTACGTAAGATTATGTCGACACAAAGATGGATGCGCCAAGACGCACCTTCAGGAGGCGCAACATTTTGAGCGCTGATAGGAAGCAGACCATGGCGTAGATATTCAGATGGCCATAACTTTTCACAGGGAGCTCGGATTCATGTAAGGTTGGATATATTTAATTGGGTGGGAACAAGTTCTTAAAAAATGCAAAATACAGTTTGCCCCTTTTTGGGTTTGTTAGGGTTCTCACCTACCATCATAATGAGATGAATTAAATGCAACCTAAGAGGTGGTTGGGGTAGATGTGAAATTCCTCTCTCTTTCTTCCTATAAATTGTAAGGAGGGGCTTCTTTCTAAAGGTTGGAAATTCTTGTTTTGCCCCTCCCTTCTTCTCTTTGGTAGGTGAATTTGTGGAGTTCAAACCTCCCATCTAAAACTGTAATGCAACTTTTCCTCTTGGAATTTTACAGTGTGTTGTATCAATCTTTGGAGCAAATAATACATGTATGTGGATGATTCTCAACCCTCTCTGTGTTCATTTGCATCCTCTTGATCTTTCACTACAAATATGGTTATATGTGCATGATCTTGCATTAACATTTTTATGGTTTGTGTTTATTGGCAAGACAGGTGTTCTTCATTCCTCGGTGCATCACCTTTGTTAGTTTAGGTTTATTTTTATGCATCTTCTTACCCTGTCTCCTTGGCAAGTTAGTTTAGGTTTTTAGTAAACCCTTTGTATTTTTACATGTGCATCTGAACAGAGGAATAGGAACCGGCCTTCATCCGGAGAGCTTTTCTGATTTCACAAGGTCCCACACTTGGGAAAAGCTCCATGTTATGCAATCAAACTAAGAGTCTCAACGCATCAAGTTGCAGACATTCAGGGGTGCTGTGATTTGCCATCAATAGGATGATAGAAACATCCATGTGTACGCAATACCTAATTGTAATGTTTGATCTTTGTACCTTTGATTTTGTTATGTTTTCTCGATTTTTTTTGTATTTTTGAATTGATTTGGTTTTTAGATTTTTGATAGTTTTTGGAAAGGTGGGAATAAAAGAATCACTATGTATGGTAAGATCCAACAACAATGTTTGCAACTTCCTTAATAAGTGAGACTAGGCACTTTTTTTTTTATCAAGAGTCATGTTATCCCCGATCTCAGTGATCGAGGTGAGGTCATACTCAAAAAATGACTACAATTTATCCTAAAAAAAGGATTATTTATGTGGGATCTTGAGTTACCTATTCATAGGTTTATGCACTTTACGCCATTAATTGATGGTTGCATTGGTGTATGTTCTTGAATCAACTTGATTTTTAACCCTAAGATCATTTGATTTGTTAGGAGCTTTGGAGCTCTCAGAATTTTTGACTTGATCTTGGTTAAGAAACTATATGGGTTTCTTATAAGTTGATGCATGACTTATCTAATCCCAAGAAGTGGGATAAGTAAGCAAACGTTTATGATTGATGATAGGATTGAAAGAAATGATGGTGGGATTTCCCCAGTCATTGTTAGAAGGATGAAAAGGATACGGTCCAAGAATTGAAGATGATGGGATACCAGGAGCTGAGCCAATGATAAAAGATGATGAAGGGATGATAGGGTATGGCCCTAAGATGGAAGAAGTTAGGCTACGAGGACATGACCCAAGAATAGAAGAAGATGATGAAGGGATGCTAGGGTGTGGCCCTAAGATGTAAGAAGTTGGGCTATGAGGACATGACCCAAGAATAGAAGAATATGATGAAGGGATGCTAGGGTGTGGCCCAAGTATAGATGAGGAGGGACTACAAGGAGGGTTCCCATAAATAGAAGAGGATGAAGGGATATTAGGACGTGGCCCAAGAATAGAAGGTAATAGGCTACTAAGAGGTAACCCAGAAGTAGAAAATGGAGGGCTACCCAGGGGTGGCTCCAGGATTGAAGAAGACGATGGGCTACTCAGTGGTGACCAACGTGATATTTTTATTGAGGATTGATGATAGATAAGGAATGATTGGGTAAAGAGAAGATAGGTCATGGATCAATGCTAGACCCCGACATCTCATCATGTTTAGAGGAAGGTGAAGATGGAATAACAAAAGAAGAATCAAGCTCCATGACTTTAGGATCTTCCCCTATGTTTTGACAAAAGGAACCAACTTCTTTACTCCAATAGGCGAGTGTATCAAGTTCAAGAAAGAACCCTTGTTTGCAATCCTCTAGAGGGATATCTTCATGTAGTCTAATTGTTCCCCGATTCTAAGATAAATCAATTAGTAGAGGTTGTTGTTCTTCAACCATAGGAGGTTGACTAGAAGAATTTGACCCAATAAGTGGGGAAGATTGATTGATAGAAGAAGATGAAGATGTTAGGTGATATAGACGATGGGAAGGATTGATCCTTATCACTCCCACAAAGAGTGTTGATAGTGTTTTGAAAATATATCTTAGCACATGGTTTCTTTCTAATGGTTCGACATGGTCACATACAATGATCCTTAGAAGATGGATGAGGAAATGCTATGATATGGTTGAAAGGTCTTAAGGGCTGAAGAGGGTATTGAATTTGGTTTGATAGACAAAAGATGACTCAAGAGAGGAAGTAGGTTTGGAAGTGGGCATATCATGAATTGAAGATTTGGATCCAAACCTAGATCATTTTTCTAGAATATGATATAATATAGGTTGGAAAGTAGGATTGTATATCCATCCATTAATTTACGATGTAGGGGTTCAAATTAGTATGATTGACTAGAGGGAATCCAAGTCATGGAAATCTCTGATGGAGGAAGAGGTCATTGAGATGACTAATGAAGAAGGTCCTACAAAGAAAGGCAAGGCCGTGACTCAAGAACTAAATTATATGTTTGATCAACGAAACTTTGAGTTGCACACAATTCGTCAAATGAGGAAGAAATTGTTGATGTGATTGGGAACAAAGGTCCTTTGAAGAAAGGGAGGACCATGTTCTCATGATTTGAGCTACGGGTGTCTGAACAATAGTTGGGATTCAGAATATTTAGAAGAAGAGTGGGAATCTAAATGGTATTTTGGATCTGAATTAGAAGAAGAGTGGGGGGGACCTGAATAATAATTTGGATCAGAATCATCCAAACCATACCACCAAACTATAAGATTAAGCTGGGGAACTAGGGTACCTGAAGTGGGCCCTCTAACATGAATAAGCAAACAAGGATTAGTTGTAATGAGAATATTTTGATGTGAATTCCTAAACCTAGGTTCCGTATTTTTATAAGTGTGAGAAACCGCATGCGATATTAAGTCATTGTTACTATCATTTAGGTAAAAATTCTTGGACTCATCTAGTGTGATAAAATTCATTTCAAAGTGAAGAGATTTCCATGACAATTCGAGTAGCTTAAGAGAAACCAACTAGACATCTCGTAAATATAGAGATGCGTGCGTGATTTTATGAAGAAGGTATAAGGAAAATAGACATCATGATGATGATGCAATATTGATGATATAAAAAAGGATTTGTCCTAGAAAAAAAAGTTCCTCAGATGAATAATCATAGGGAACAATCATGCAAGTGTGAAACACAAAGCCAATCAATACGGAAATACTCCCTATGTAAAATGTGTGCGAAAAATGATAGTTCGATGTAAATATGATCAACAAAATGTGAATACATTTACATCAATCTCAAAATGAACAAGGCATATATATTAACAAAAGGTAAATACAATTCCCACTTAAAGGATACTACGACCAAGTTTATAGACAAACAAGGCCTAAACGTCAAAGGGAGAGGATTACAAATATAAGTTACTTAACCACACCAATTGGATAGGTCTATCAAGCTTCACAAAGAAGTGAGATATTAGTGTCAAATTTGTACTGAAATGACATGCAAAATAAAGTTAGTGATACCTATCAAGATTTGGAGCAATGCTTGAATTTAAACCAAGTCAAAGTATACTATGTATGTGCTAAAATGTGCGTAGTGTAATGCCACAATGTGAATAATTAGATCATGTTTGAAAAAAACATGACGTAAGTATCTTAATTGTGTCGAGGTAATGCGAACAAGGTAACACGAAAAAGGGTATAAAATGATGAACCAATCCTAAACATGAAGATTATCTTGAAATCAAGATCAAAGGACTATCAAAGATATGAAAACATACTTGCGCACTTTAGGCATTTAACAACCCAGCCACAAACATGGATGGGCATAAACAGAAAAAAAAGTGGTGAATACCGTCTTTGATAAGATTCTCAAGGTATGCTTCCTTCTCACCTTGAAAATGGGTGGCGAGAATGCAAGGGTATGAATTAAAATATGAAATAAACTAAGTGCCACTTGGGTAGAGTTTCACCTTGTTCAAAGGTGAGAATGAAACCAAGCTAAGTGAGATGTTGTATAATTTTTTGATGAAAGGAACTTAGTTCTAACTTACGTGGGCTCTTTTCCTTGTTCAAAAAACAAGGTTCAGACTCCAAGTAAGTCGTCAATTCGTGATGGCTTGACACGAAAATAGATTAGTAAAGTGGGCCCCAAGACAGAATGGATTCCCTAATAAGATCTCTCAAATAGGTGTCACAAGTTGTCTAGGAGTGAGAAAAATTTACCTGAAGAGTCACATTGACTGATTTGGGAGAATCTTGGCTTTACTTTAGACCTTTTAAATATTATGAGCAACTAGTGTGTTCACGTGTATTATCACTGGGGTCACGATACAAACAACTTTGACTCTAACTTACAATGTGAAATCTAGTCAAGTGGGTAAGCGGAGTGATTCCCATTTCAACCATGAGGTTACTTAGTAGTGGATTACTTTAGGGTTCTTAGAACCACCCCCATTTTGTAGCTTAAGGCATTATGCCAAAGGGTTATCTTCTAGTTAAGCGGATAGGGATGTACCCTTTTCTGAAACCTGCAATACATTGTGATGAAAGTGGTGTGTTTTTTAATCTTTCTTAGCTTAATGTGGTTTTAATTAGCACACCATTTGGAAACCTGTATGAAAACACATGTATTAGAAGGTTTTTTTTGTCTTGGATCCTCCTTTATTTGACAAGCATTAGGCCCTACATGCAAAGAGTTAGTAATTTTCCATTAAATAAGAAAGAGAGTTTGCATGGTGTTTTTGATTCCTAAGATCACCAAAAAAGGAGCGAAGGGAGAGCATACACAACGCGGAAAAATCAACTCATAATTTTTTTATGAAAAATAATACTTTAAGTTTTTTGAAAAATGAAACTCGTTTTAGACAACTTTGAACTTTAATCCACTTTAAATATTAAATTGAAGTGTTTTGGAAGAAAATAGAAGGTTTTTTTGAAAGGTTTTTTATTCCCAAGATCACCTAGAAGGCGCGAGGGAAGAGCATACATGTTTCAAAGGACCCCTACAAATAAAAAAATTCAACACTCAACTAAGTTAGCATAAAAATATGAAGGAAAAGAAACCTGCAAACCATTGACAGAGCCCTGTGAGAAAGTTAGAAAACCAAGAATATTAGAAAATCCCATAAATATATTTTTAGCAGTTTTTACAACAATTTTTAGTATTTTACATTTTCGGAGGCCTTTGGGGTACTTTGGGAGTTTTATGATAGAATTAATAATGCCAAAGGTATATAAATTTTGGAACTTCCCTCGCAAATTTCACTTCGTTCTCTTTCTGACACCTATTCAAACTCTGAAAAAAGGTCAATGGGTCAAAATATATGACCAAAACTAGGAGCAATAAAAATCATATGAACAAATATGGATCAAATAGAGATGCATGCACCCCCTTCAAGGTCTATGCATGTTTTTTTAGGCATGTGCACATGAATTTGGGTTCCTGCACCCTTATGTGTAAACCTAGTGGATCTGCAGGGTATCTGCACTACTTGAGAGATGCCTACGCTAGCGTAAGTGTGTCTATGCCAAAGAATAGGTGTCTATGCTAGGGAAGCAAAAGAAATGGTAAAAACTATGACATTGCATGTGTGCAAGTAGAGGGGTGCTTGTGCCAACAAAAGGGTGTATTCACCACAGTTTGGGCATTTGTGCACATGGTAAAATTTTTGATAAAGGGCCAAGAATACATAGGGTACTTGCATGTGGTTTTGGGTGCCTGCATACCTAATAAAAATGACAGGTTAGAGTGTGTCTGCATTGGCAAAAGGGTGTGTGCACCATGATTTGTATGTGTGCACTTGTTTTCAGGTACCTGCGTGTGATTTTTGGTGCCTGCACACCTATCCTAAAAAATGATAGTCTGAAGGCGCCAGCCTAAAAAAACCACCCAAAAAATAGAAAATGAAATTCTAAAAGTGTCAACAAGTTAGAAATTATCCATTAAATGCAGTTTCTAGCATAAACTTAACAAAGAAGCATGAAAATGAAGGTTAACTACTTAAAACCTAGCTAAAAATCCCAAAGTAAAATATTTAACCCTACAAAAACATGTAGAAAGTTAGAAACTGAAATAAGAGCTTAAAGATGACTCCATTAATGGAGGATGGACTTCATCTCCCACCATGCGTGCCAAATGTATGCAATGGAAAATTTGTAAAGATATGAAATGAGGCTATAGAACCTTAAAGCTTAACTAGCTTAGCCATGCACCATGAGATAAGAGCTAAACAAGAGTTAATCCTATACATGCATCATAACTTTGACAAAAAGATCAAAACCTAGCATATATACTACTCTCTATTCTTTAGATTACTAATTAAACATTAAAGATAAGAAGGTCAACTTTAACAATCAAAAGGTGTGATTAGTTGTTTATGGTTTTCAAGCTTTCTAGAATGGAGTCTCACCATTAATGGATTTAAGGCCAATGGTTCTCTCCATATTACTCAAAACTTGGTTTAAGGATGAAAATGGAGGCTATTATCTCAACAATTAAGGAAAGCTTTAGATCAAATCTCTAATTAGCTTAAAGCAATACAAATGAGATCTCAAAGCTTTCTTAGGCTTGTTTTGGTTTTGTGTTATGTAAAGTTGTGTTTTAAATGGGTAGGTTTAGCCTTGTATTTATGGTTTTCCAAATGTAAGAGTTTGAACTTTGGGTGCATGTGGGACTAAATTCTAAAAATCACTTTAGGATTAGGAGCTAAGTAAACATGCT
Organism: Taxus chinensis; assembly: GCA_019776745.2. Classification (NCBI taxonomy): domain Eukaryota; kingdom Viridiplantae; phylum Streptophyta; class Pinopsida; order Cupressales; family Taxaceae; genus Taxus; species Taxus chinensis. Next base: position 884,319,239 of record CM034150.1, read on the forward strand.
TTAGACTAGTTAAGCTAGGATTTAAGCTAGGTAAGCTTGATTATCAAGTGATTAGAGACTCATTGAGAGTTGGGAGGGGGCTGTTTAATAAATTGTGACTGATATATATCCTATGAAGCCTGCAGAAGTGTTTTAGAGAGAACTAGGGAGGTTATGAATGGTTGAAAGGATGAATATTTATCTAATAAGAGAGACATTAGCCCAATTAGTAGATTATATGAGGAATACGACCAAGAATGTGTCGTAAATGGGCATTCGAGAATGGAGCGAAGACTAGGAAATTAACGAAGTGTCGTTAATTAGTTGAATTGGAGGAAATACAAGGTGTAATAATAATTTAGGTGTCTACAAGCGTGAATCTTCAAGCCCTCCTTCATCCAGATGATGAACACACACAACCATAGTGTAAGACAAGTAACCGTTTTCCCTTCCAAAGCATTGGAATATTCACAGGAACACTCTGGGAGTATTGCCATGGTATTGAGCACAAAATTTCTTCATGGATCAACTAATATTCTCCTCCACCTCCCAAGATCTACAAGACATCAAGTAGGTATTGTGATCCTAATCATTTTACGTCTTCCTTTTGTATATCTCTAGTTTCTTTTAGTTTTTATTTTCCTTTTTTGCCTATACATCACCTTCCTCCCGCCAACCGACTATTTAACCATCCTAAACCTTTTCACCATTCTAAACCTCCTTCTTAGTATCCTCGAGTCTTCTTAGCCATATTATGACCCAAATCATACTACCCCCACTCTTTTTGCAATCATAGAGACCATAAAAATCTCTATTTAATAATTTACTATCAAATTTCTACCAACGTCAGTCACCTTAACCATCGTCGGTCTCCCCCTCTCTACCAATATCAGTCATCAAACTGGTATTCGTCATTGTTTTTTCTACTAACCTTCACCAAATTACCCCTAACATCACCTAAACTCCACCCAAAAATTACCAGATACCTCTGTGACCTTACCTAATGCCCCTGTGACCTGTCCCAACCAAAAACATACCTTTCCTGATGCTAGATTAGTTCAGATTTTAATACTTTTCTTATTATTGTTTTTTGATAACATTTTGAGATACCTAAATCAAATAATTAGTAATAGGACCTTTATTTCTCATATTTACTTTCATTAATTTGATAAAAATAATGGATTGACAACCATATAGGAAGTATCACACTTCCCAGAACTAGCAATCGCTAGGTAGACCACTGTCATTTGCTATTTAATATCATTTAGTGGCATTGTTTTGTATATATAGGTAGTCCTTCCCAGAAAAAAGGAGTTCTCTAAAATCAGCTTGGATTAAAGTCAGTAACATGCGCATTCAACCTACTAACTACATAATCATAGGTATTCCTCCTTAACCTTTTACCTTATCTATTTTATCGCACAATTATTCTGTGAAACAAGAGTGGGAGGAATTTGAGCAAGAAGAGCTAGTATGATGTCGAAAATGGCATGAACCTCACAAATTTTACTATCATTTTTTGAGATTTCACTGGTTTCGTTAGATGACAGGGTGTGATTTGGGAATGGATTCTTGAAGATGTGAAGGTTATGATTAGCTAGTGAATTAGGGTTATCCAATGCGAGATCTCCATTATCTAACATTTCTTGGATGATGGTTTTTAAATGTTATACAACTACACTCGCTATGACCTCTAACGTGATGATAGTTACAATAATCATTTTATTTATACCATTCAGGAACATGACAAGAGGGGTTAAAACTAGTATGTGGTTTGACAGGTGGAAGATTGACTGCTCCAACTTTTAGAAGTTTTTCTAAAATTGAAGAGTAGGGCTCTTCTATGGGAGTATATTTTCATTGCTCCCGTTTGAATTGAAAATCATGAATAAGAGAAAGATTGGAAGAAGGATTTGATTGGTTGGATGGATGAGATGGGCCAAATTTCAAAACTACTACTTTGACAGATCCTTTTTCTTTAGAATAATGATTTTACGGTTTGGAAGAAGAAGAGGTATCATTTGATTAAAATGCAGTGTTCTTATTATGTAATTATATCTTCTTCTCTTCAATGGCACAAATTTCAAGATTTTAGTCCATGGTGAATGCCTCATCAGACGTGCGGAAGGTTTGAACTTAGAGAGTTGGCGTGATGTGTCTAGCACAAGATTTGGTGAACAACTCTATTAACTTAGTTTAAGTCGGTTAGAATTTGAGTTGGTTGATCAGGCTCCGCCAATGAGCGAAAAAATTGATGATATATTTTTCTTCATATGGGTGTGTCGTGTACAAGTCCGTCATGGTGACCCTCTTGACAATGTTGATAGAAAAAAGGTCTAGAAAATCTTGAGTTACCTGATTAAATGAAAAGATGGAATGCATGGGTAGAGAATTATACCAATATAAAGTCGGTCCTATCAAGGACATTGGGAATGTATGCAAGAGTAAAATCTCATCATGAGAAATCAGATAACACACATGTTTAAAAGACAACAAGTGCTATTACAGGTCTTCTTTGTTATTGAATTGGTTGAATTTAGGAATTTCCCAATGGGGAGGGTATGGATGAATCAAAATAGATGGGTGAATGGGCTCATTGCAAATCTTGTTGTATGTCAGAGAGTTAAGTGAGCTAGAGACAAATTATTCTAATGTTTGCATCTTTTCCATCATCATTTTAATAATATCATTGGTAGGTTGTGATGATGGGGAACCCCTTGTAGTACAAGGGGATAGATAAGGTGGGTATGACATGGATGGCATCCGAGTATGTGGTGGTGCCATGTACAAGAATTGTGATGAAGGACCATGGGTTGGAATAGATGTAGAGGGAAAGTATCCTGAATAAGCAGTTAATGAAATAGGGGGCAATTGGTGATAGGTGTAGGTAGGTAGGATGGATGTAAAGACCCTCGTATCAATCAAAGGAAGAGACTGTGGGAGGAGATGATGATGTTTTAAAAGGGAGTGTGGGCTACTGACACCAATGGTGGATGAGATGTAATAGGTATATGAGAGGTGGCGGGTGCAGTTAGACATACACTCAAGGCATTTGATAAAGGTATGGTTGACATCGTAAGAGTGATAGATGTCAAAGGCATGAAAAATTCCATAGGTGCAACAGATATCGATGATGTGGGGTCAACCTGAGAAACCACATGTGGGAATATGGAAGAGGGTAAGGCCAAGCTAGTAGTAGCTGATGCAGAAGTGGGTACAAGAGTAAAAGGAATGGACATATGCATGCCATATACAAGATTCCCTGATGAATTGTGGGTAGATGAATGAGCAAGATAATACTGCACAACAACGTGGTTATGATCAAGGAGTTTCATGAACTCCTCATCACCAGTGGGTATGGCAAGAGTCTGATTGGGGTCCATAGTTGACAAGATGGAAGGGGGCGATGGGCTAGGTGGGAGCGGCTAGAAGCTAGCGTAAAACACAATATCATTGGATTGTATATGAGTCAAAACCATGTTACTAACAACATAACAGGTATTATGAGCTTTGCTGATAATGTAGAAACACAAAAGGAATGGAGAAAAATGGGTTTAAAATGTGTGATTTGATCATTGTTCTAATTCAAAAATCAGAACATAGAGACCAATGTTGGTTGGGGTAATTGATGCCGGTATGAGGGGGTAACCACCACCGATTGGATAGACCAATTTTGGTGACTGTAGGAAAAATTTCAGATTGGTAACTATGGCAATAAATGATGAAAATGAGATGAAACTAGACTTTGAAGGTAATATTAAAGACTCATAGACTAGTAAGATGACCAAGGAAGTCACACAGAGAAAAGAAATGAATATTTGATGGTACTTTGGCAAAAATGACCAAAAAGAGCCTAAAACCGGTGGTGGTCAATGAATCGATGACAGTAAGATGATGAAACTGATAGTGGTCATTGGACCGACACTGATTACTCTAAAATCTATGAAAGATAGAAAAAAATGATTTTTTGGTGATTTAGGTAAAATAACAAGACCAACTTAGATATTGAGTATGGCAATGATCATCCCTAACACACTTCGAAAAAATTGGAAGACACCAAATATGATGATGGAGTGTGTAGGGAGAGAAAAACGAATAGAATGAACTCACACCTCAAACCATAAATCAAGTAAAAGCTAGCAAAACATGAATCCTATGATGTAGATTTTTTTATTGTGGCTTATTTCATTTAGGATTGACTTGTGAATAAAGTAGATTTTTTTTTACCGAAGGTGCGCTACAAAAACTAACAACTATGGCTAGTTTCAAGTAAGTTTTGGCATGGGGGATCCTTCTTTGATATGATAACTAGCCAAAAAACTAGCTGGAGCCCACTGTCAATCCTTTGATCGTGTGATCGTTGATAGATTCTTTTGAGAAATATGTTTTTTAAGAAATGTGTAGTTTTTTTCAAGTGATTTGGTATAAAGAGTGTGCAAAATGTGAACTATGGTCCTGTTTGTCAAGTATTTATTGGGCATGACTTCTAGCATATAGGTTTCCCATAATTTAGATGAATTAGAATGCAACATACAAAAATGAGATGCAAATATTCTAAACCCAAATCCACAATGAAATTTGATGAGATAAATAATGAATAGCTAAGAGTATGTCTTTCTCTAATGCAATAAAAAATAAAAAGGAGTGTTATTTTTAATCCAAAATACAAGTTTCACTGACATCAGTAGAAGAAAAATAATGATTTCAAGGGAGAATATTTTAATGTTAACTTTCTTTCAAAAATAAATAAACACATAATGATTCCCTAAGAATTAATAATGTAAAGAACCCCAAAATGGGTCCCACCGGGCGTGCCAAAATGTTTCACCAAATAGTTTGTATAAAACAGATAAGGAAAATGGTTAAGGAGGAATGCTTGTGAAGTGAAGGTGAAAGGTATAATGTGCGCGTTAATGAATTTTGATCCTATCTGATCGTAAAGAGATTCCCTTTAGCTAGGGGGAATGCCCTGTAAGAAACAAAAAAGGACCACACGATATCATTAATAATATAAGTTAGTGGACTTCCTAACAAATGCTAGATCCAGGAAGCGAGGTGATTCCTAGGAGGTTTTCAATACACTTTCAAATACAAATTAATGCAACAAGTATCATGAAATAAAAAAAATTCTATTGTAGTTATACGATTTAGGTATCTTGTGCAAATACAATAAGTAAATCTAATTTAAAAGGAAAATTTATGATCAGATCCAAAGATTTGGTAGGTTATTATAGGTTTTACATATTTGACAAAGGTTTGATAAATGGTCTAGAAATGATTGGGTTAGGTCTGGGTTGATTTTGGTTGATTGGAAGGCTTACTAGTGAGAAGGTATAAAATGACAAAAAAATTGATATCGGTCAGATGACCAATATCAGTTCAGGGATGAAACCGACAGTGGTGGGGTAAACTGACGTCGGTAGGGGCAATTGGCAATAACTTAATAAAAATGGTTTTTGGGCTTCTCTATGATTACACAGAGAGTGAGGAGGGTGTGGTTAGGTTCATAATATAACTGAGAAAACTCAAGAATAAAAAGGGAGAGGTCACAAAGGGTGAAAGGGCTTGAACTTGTTGGGTTGGTGGATTGGTGAGAAGATGGAGATATCGGGATAACAATGAAAAACTTAAATAATGAAGGAGGAAAGAGATCTGCAATAAAGTAAGCACGAATTATTAATATTACATTACTTACTTCTTGTTATGAAGATGTCGTGGCTAGATGGACGTTGGTGATTGATTGGTGAGGTGGTAGCTGGTTCAGTGTTGCGACAGTATGACCTGTGTGTTACCATGAATGCTCCAATTATCTAGAAGGGAATCCTTGGCCTGTGCTTCTCTCTAGTGGTGTGTATATGTCGTTTGGATGAAGCAACAACTCTAAATCCTTGCTTGATTGTAATAGCACTCTCAAAACTCAAATGACCAACCTAGGTAAAAGGTTGTGAAGTAGTATATAAAGGAACTGATGGTGGTTTAGGTAACCAACATCGACCGAGAAAAAACTGGCATTGGTTAAGGTGAAATACTCCTATTTACAAAAAATAGGTAGATATTCCCAGATTTGGTGTGCTTTCCCTCATTGAGTCCACCTAGGAATGTGGAGTTCATGTGAGAGAAGGTGGAAATAACTTAGGAGGGGTCCAGTTAGGTTTAGGAAAAATTCTTAGTTAGGTCAAGTTAGTGACTCAACACTGAGTGTAATGAATCAGTGTTGAAGGTGATGACTTAGTCACTATGAGTTAAATGTCCCTAGAATGGGTCTAGGGTGAAGTGTCATGATGCGGTGGAGGTGTGAGGGTGAAATTAATTTAATTAAAATAATTAAACTAATTAATAATGTGAGGGTGAATATTAATATGGGGTAAAGGGGTCATGGTTAGTTAAATGCATTACGTTAATTAATTGAAAGGGACCAAAGGGGAGTGTGACCTAATTTTAGATGTCTACAGGTCTTACCCTTCATAGACCTATAGATGGTTTATCTCCTCTTGTTACTTTTGCAAATACTTAAGAAACCTGTCACAAGCCAACCATGTCAACTTCCAACAACCACCATCACATATTATATGGGGCACTATAATTGTTAAGGATCATAAAGTGTAATACCACTTTAATCAATTGAGACTAAGACTCTGGTCAACATAATCATAGAATCTGAAACCTACCCATTTTTGCCTTCTTTAGACCTGTGAGGAACTTCATTTTCGAAGCTCATGAGAGTAGCAGATGTTTCTCTTAAGAACATATCAACATGAATACCAACACCAAAGGATTTCCCAGAGGGTAATTGTGCAGTGGATGCTCGAAACAATATAGTCGTCTCAAGATAACCATGTCAAGAGTGCTGTAACGATCAAATTAACATACCTGACATGTCATCAGGCTTAGTTCATTGCCAACTATGTTAATGCCACCTATCCTTAGGCATACAATTATCAAAGGTGGTCAATGACATGTGTGGAAATATTCCTCTCATGATACACCACTCTATGTTGACATGTTAAAACTTGACCATGAATAGTATTAGATTCTTCCATACACCAAATGGACCCTCATATAAAGGAGACTAAAAATACCTTCTCATTTCTATCTTTGCACCATACAAGATCTCTAGAGTTTTAAGAGAAAACTTTATCTCTTCACTGTGGAATATGAACTAACATTGCAAATCCGTTTTTTAGAGACCACCATATGTAAATATACCCATTACCATGAAGCTCCAGAATTTCTATATAACCTGGTTCTACCAACCATTATGTGTTGAGCCCATTTATTAATGCAATATTTTAGAGGACAAAATTCAATCATTATGGATTATTCTAGAAATTGATGATTTCTATGCATACCACTTCTTGGAGGACTATACAAACCCAATCAAGACAATGAAGTACCAATTTTGACATCCAATTGTCTCTTGTCACCTAAAATGATTTCACAAACACCTTGAAGGATAGCATCTTTACACTTACTGAGCTCTTTAATTCAATGAAATTTATTAATGATTACCTCACTTTACCTACATGTAGCTCGCCATTTTGCTTGGAAATAGTGTAATAATTTTACAATGATCAACTTTCACAGTCAACCTTCTTGAGGAGAAAGAGGTTGATCAAGCTGGAGACTTGAAGTCTTACCATATTGGCACCTTTTAAGAGAATTGCTTTGCTGCTTCTATACACCGTTCTTACAAGGATCTTATTCCAACATATTGGTTAGGTATGTTACTGTTGGACAGGATAGGTACTCTACATTTCCTGATATCAATGCAAGACACCTATGTATACAATGTATTGACTTTACTTGCTCGGCTTCAGGTTAGCATATAGATGATTATATTGTTGCCATCTATTGTCAAGGACCATGTTGGAATTCCAAGCCCATGAAAAATCCATATAAACTTACATCAAGGATGAAATTTGGAATGAATACTGAGTAGACCTTCACATACCATTGATTGTGAGATCTCAAAGACCAATACAAGTGACTTACTCCCATAATGCATTCTGAACAACTCTTTGAATCCGAACAAAATACCCCAACTTCTAGCTAAGCTCCAACCTACATCAAGAAATATTAGTTATGCACAATCATGGATAAGAGTAAGAATATAGTACATAAGATACCAACATTATCATGAGATACTCTTCCTCTAAACTCAATCTTAATAGTGATATGAGAGACCTAAATGCAATAACACTCATCACTGTTATCCAAGACATCACAAGACACAGGTGGAAAATCTATTAACCAATAATGGCACTATGAGGGGCATATCAAGTACTCATGACCTTGGCTTACATAAAATACTCATGATGATATGGAATTGATCCCCCTCCCCTGGATGACTTCATTTGAAATGGTAGAAGGAAATTTAAGCAAGAATAGTGAAGGGATAAGTTGATCCAATGAGACCATGTACAAGGAAGGTCTTAAGGATGTCCCAAACCTTCTTGTTCAAATAGGTCTATGAAGTACACTGTCATCTTCAACTTATTTTCTCTAAATCTTGAAAAGCCACATCTCTAGGCTATTGCTAATGATAGTAAGGGCTCTTAAAGGGACAAGATTTGTCTCAACCTTAGTTACCATACTCTTCTAGAGTCATCACCTAAGCATTCTAGGTTCTTGAAAGTTGTTCACATACTGTTTAGGCCTCTCCTTGTCATTGATATTTTTGTATTTGAGTAATCTCTCGATAACATGTCTCCTTGTAGTTTGACCAATCTACATTGGAGCAATAGTTTTAGCAAACAACTGGAATTCTTCCTAGGTAGTTTAGCCCTTTTATGTTTGTCTAGGTCTTATTCATAGCAATCTTAACCTAACTTATTGTTGTCCTGTGGCCCCCAGTCTTGCAATTATAATATATGTTCTTCTCTTAGCAAACTTTCTAGCTTCTGTATCTCCAAGTATGTTCATACTTAGGCTATCCTCTACACTCTTTAGATTTATGACCATTGAAGCATTAAAAGTAAAAAACATGACCATTGAACCAGTAAATTTCATACCAAAGATACTGTCATGGACTTCATCTAATAGACTTTGAGTGGATTCATTTTTCTTAAGAAAATGAGGAATCACCTGTCCTTGAAGCTTCACTTCACAGTGTGCTTATGCCAATTCATGACATTCCATCTTCTGTTCAAGTTATTAATCCTTAGGCTCTTGTTTGTGTTGAATGTGGAGCTTAATTGCTTCACAGAAAGCTTATTTTTACATGTTGTTGGATTTGACAGTGACTGACATCTGGTCAGGACAGTGAAACCAACATTAGTAAGAAGGTAACTAGCATTGATCGACATCGACATCAGTCAGGAAGTAACCGACATCGGTCAACTTGTGTGACCGTGCTTTGTTTTTTTTCCCAAGAATTAGAATAAATATTTTTCTTTAAAGATGATTTTTTGATTGTAAAAGCATAGTTAGTTGCCCAAAATAGATATATATGCATGTATTCATTGTATGAGGGTATGAGAGAAGAAAATAGCAATTGTTTTGCATGTTATTTTTCTTGGTGAGCAAGAAAGAGTAGCTGAGTGAGGGAAAAATATTGAACATCCCGTGAGGTGTTGGAAGACAACAGATCTTCATTGTATTTCTTCTGTAAAGCACTGAATAATAATTTTAGCCATTTTTTGGTGGATGTAGCCCACACTGGGTGAACCACGTTAAATTTGGTGTTATCTTTCTCTTGTTTATTTTATCTTTTGGTTTATTTCCACATTCATTTCTTGTATGTCTTTATCTGATTTTAGATATGTGCAACATTGTTATATGGTTAAACCCCAACAACTAGTATCAAGATTTTTTTGGAGGTTTTGTGTGTTGACATGATTTACTCACATAGGGTTTTTATGATTGAGTGGGAGCATAAAAATGGCAGAAGATAGTAAATACCAAATAGAGAAATTTGACGGTCATAATTATCAACTATGGAAGATGTAAGTGGAGGATTATTTGTAGCATAAATATCTATACTTACCATTGGATGAGCATGCATAACCAGACACAATGAACTGATGAAGAATGGAAGGTTCTTAAAAGAAATGGATCTAGGATCTATAAGATTGAGCCTGATAACATCGGTGGCTTTGAATTTTACAGATGTAAAAAACACATGGTAGAGTTGATGAAATATTTAGCAAATTTGTATGAAACTCCTAGTTCTTTGAATAAGGTTTATTTGATGAAAAAATTGTTTAATTCTAAGATGTAAAAAGGTGGATCTATATCTAATCATTTGAATGATTTCCGGTCTATTGTAAATCAATTAAAATCTGGTAGAAAATTCCATTTGATGATGAAGTGAAAGAACTTTTATTCTTATGCTCTTTTCCAGATAGTTGGGATAACCTTGGTAATGGTTTTTAGTAATACAAATACTGCTTCTAAAGGTTTGAAATTTGATGATGTGGTTAGTGTAATCCTTAATGAGGAAATACATAGGAAAATCTCAGGAGAAGCATCATCTGGAAACACTTTAAATGTAGAAAGTAGGGTAATATCTAAGGAGAGATCATCAAAGAGCAAGAAGAATGGGAGATCAAAGTCAAGAAATGGTAGATGTAGATCCAAGTACAAAGATTTACTTTGCTGGAATTATGGAAAGAGAGGACACATCCAAGGAAAACAAAGGTAAAGGAGTGTTGCAAGTGAGGTAAAGAAAGATTCCAAGGAAAAAAAGAATCTTAGGTTTTAGATACATACCCCTAATAAGGGTTATTTCAAAAATTATGTTTAGGGTGATTTTTAAAGATGAGTCATGCAATATTACTGGTAAAGGTGATGTTGTAGAATGGAAATCCATGGGTATTGAAAAGTGAGGTAAAGAAATCTAATAAGGGAAATGAATCCTTTATTCTCTCCTTGGTAAGATAAGAATAAATTATATGTCTATCTTGGGTTTTAGATTCTACAGATGCAACCATGTGCCATAATTCATATGAGTGAAAAAAGAATTTAGATGATCAGGGGATCATTTCTAAAAGTTCCCTAAACATCCCTAAAGGTGTTATTTCAGATCATCTTGAATTATGTTCAGGGTGATTTTGGACAAGTTTATTTAGGAGATGATGACAGTGGCTTGCCATGTCGAATATTACTCGGGAGTAAAGGTGATGTTCATCTAAATATTTGGTAAGAATGGAAATCCATGGGTATACACATGGAGGAGAGAAATATAGGGGCTTGAGGCATGTAAACCACCCAAGCACCTGGGATTTATAACACTTTATCCAAGAGAAATCTAATATCTACAATTTGGGGGATTTAATCCCATTAAAAATGCAACTAGGTGATCCCATTTATCTAGGATGATGTGGTTACATAGGGAACCCATTCTATTGTAATGGACAACATGAGTCCAACAAGCTTATTATTCTTGGAAGGTTACCAAGTAGATGAAATATTTGTGATTGTTGTGAGCCACACCAATTACTTGCAAATCCTGGATTGTAAGAAGGTAGGAACTAAAGGAGATTTATATCTAATTCTACATCGGAAGTTTTTCGAAGAACTGGTGTTACTAATTCATTAGGTTTTCTTGTGCTATCTACTACAAGTTTTCAGTGAAATGCAACCCATAGGAAATTGGCATAATCTTTGTGCAATTGTCTTATTGGCATTAATTTTTATGAGAAAATCATGCAAAAAAGGAAGGGTCTGAGATCAGGTAGTAATAATCTTAAAGTAGATCTTAAACTAAGGGTAAGTTATCAAATTTGAAATAATTAGATCTTGAATTTTGTGAGAATTACATATTTGGAAAGTAGAAGAGAGTGAGATTTCTCAAGGTTGGGTCAAAAAAGGAGTAGAAATTGGAGCTTGTACACTCAGATGTGTGGGGACCAGCTCAGGTATCTTCTATTGGAGGATCCCAATATTATGTGACTTTCATTGATGATGCCACAAGGAAGGTATGGATTTATTTGATTTAAGTGTAAAATATGATTTTTTAGAACTTTTAAAAGGTGGAAATCCCTTGTGGAAAATGAAACAAACTTAAAATTAAAGTGCTTTAGATCTGACAATGGTGGTGAGTACTGCAACAAGGATTTCAATGATTATTGTTCAGTGAATGGAATACAAAGAGAAAGAATGGTTCCTAGAACTCCACAGGAGAACAAAGTTGTAGAAATAATGAACATAACAATCATGGAATGTGCTAGAAGCATGAGGATACATGCTGGTTTGCCTTTGAATTTTTTGGCAGAAGCAAGTGGATAAACAATGTACTTAATCAACTATGGGCCTTCAAAAACACTTGATGGTGGAATACTAGAAGAAGCTTGGTATAGAAAAGAGGTAGATTTATCTTTTCTTAGAAGTTTTTGGCTCAGAAGATTTTGTGCATGTTCATAGCAGAAAATAGGAAGAAGTTGGATGCTAAATCTAATAGATGTAATTTCATTGGTTATGACTCTGGTGATTTCAGATATTATTTTTGGGATTTAGAAGATTATAAGATTGTTAGGAGTCATGACATTGATTAGAATGAAAAAATAATGTACATGGATCACATTTTGGTGCCTAAACATGAACATGTTGATGATATTTTGAAGGAAAATCAACTTTTGGATCTAAAACAGACATCCACAGACACCACGTCGGTTCTACAAAAACCAATGTCTAGTCAGGGATAACTGGTATCGGTAGACAAGTATCGGGTTGAGAATAGACAACTACTAGAACCGGTGTCAGTACTCCTCAAACTAATGTTATTGAGGCAACCATAGTCGGTCGGCAGACAGAGGAACCACGATTGGTTAGAGGAACCACAGTCAGTATCAAGGAGATCGGCCTTCGGTAACTAACAGAGATTGACATGAATGTGCAACAGACACAGAATGAGCCCCAGGATACCCCAGATCTCAGTGAGAAGGTCACAAAGAGTAAGTAAACCTCCATATATATTTTTAACCTTCCTTTTCTTATTTATTATTGACTGATAGTGGTGAACCAGAAAGCTTTGAAGAAGTAATGCAGGTAGATACCCATGTGCAGTGGGAGCATGACATGGATGAGGAGATGGAATCCTTGGAACAAAATCAGACATGGGATTTGGTCATGTTACTCCAGTAGGTAAGAAAGCACTACAGAACAAGTGGGTTTACAGGATCAAGGAAGAAGAGGGTGGACCAAAAAGATACAAGGTGAGGCTTGTGGTAAAGGGATTTGCACAGAAAGTAGGTATTGACTTTGATGATATTTTTTCTCCTACTAGTTAAGATGAATTCTATTCATACTATTATAAGTTTGGTTACAATAGAAGATTTACATTTAGAACAGCTTGATGTTAAGATGACTTTTCTTCATGGTGATTTGGAGGAAGAAATTTATATGCAGCGACTGCTTGGTTATGAAGTCAAGGGTAAGGATAAACTTGTGTGTAGGTTGAAAAATATCCTATATGGGCTCAAGAAAGCTCTAAGGAAATGGTATTTGAGATTTGATAGTTTTATGCATGAGCATGGTTATATGAGATGTGAATCTGACCATTGTGTTTATTTTAAGAAGCTTGAAAATGGGAGCTATGTTATTTTGTTACTATATGTGGATGATATGCTTGATTGTAGGATCTAGTATGCAGGACATTGGTAAACTTAAAGAAAGGTTAGCTCACACATTTGTAATGAAGGATTTGGGAGCTGCAAAGAAAATCCTTGGCATGCAAATTCACAGAGATAGGAGAAAACAAGAAGTTGTATTTGTCTTAGGAGGCTTATATCAATAAGGTTTTGGAAAGATTTAACATGCAAGATTCAAAACCTGTTAGTACACCTATGGCTGGACACTTCAAATTGAGCAAAGATCAGTTTCCTTCATCACATGAGGAGGTTGAGTACATGACACATGTTCCATATGCTTCAGTAGTTGGAATTCTTATGTATGATATGGTTTGTACTAGACTAGACATTGCACAGGAAGTGGGAGTTGTGAGTAGATTTATGGCTAATCCAGGTAAAGAACATTGGAAAATAGTCCAATGGATTCTCAGGTATTTGAGAGGGACATCCAACATGGAGTTATGCTATGGAGGGTCAGATACTTCTTTATGTGGCTATGTTGATTCAGATATGGTTGGATATTTGGATGGCAGGAGAAGCACCACTTGATATGTTTTCACAGTAGGTGGAATGAAAGTTAGCTAGATTTATAAGATTGCAGAAGGTTGTGGTTTGTCTACTACAGAGGCTGAGTATGTTGCAGATACAAAGGCTAGCAAGAGATGATATGGATGAGTAGGTTCATGGAAGAGTTGGGTAAGGAGCAAGAGGATTGAAGATTGTATAGTGATAGTCAGAGTGCGATACATCTGGAAAAGAACTCAACATTTCATTCAAGAATGAAACACATTCAGTTAAGTATCACTTCATACGACAGGTGTTGGAGGATGGGCAGATGAAGTTAGAGAAAATCCATACAAATGAGAACCCTGTGGATATGCTAACGAAGCCATTGATAAAGGAGAAGTTGGAGATTCACTCCACTTCTGTTAGTCTTCGAGTTTGAGACTTGAAGAGGAAGAAACAGGCCAAGGAAAAGGATCCAAGGATGGTGTATGTATAGTACAGTGCAACAATTGATCTCCAAGTGGGAGATTGTTGAGTGTGGAGCTTAATTGCTTCACATTAATAATTGTTTTTTACATGTTGTATGGATTTTACAATGACTGACATGCTAGAAGTGAAACATACAGTAACCAGCATCAGATCAGCATGGACCGATTATCAGTCAACATGGGGTTAGGAAGTGATTGATCAAGGTAGTGACAACAGTCAAGTAACCGACATCGGTCAGGTAGTAACCTGACATCGGTCAACCTGTGGTGCAATGAATTTTTTATTTAACGTCATGAGAATTAGAATAAATATTTTTCTTTAAAGATGATTTATTTATTGTAAACAGCATAGTTAGTTTCCCAGAATAGATATATATATATGTATGCATTGTATGAGGGTAGGAGAGAAGAAAATAGCAATTTTATTTGCATGTTAGTTTTCTTGGTGAGAAAGAAAGAGTAGTTGAGTGAGGGAAAAACATTGAACATCATGTGAGGTGTTTGGAAGATCAATAGATCTTCATTGTATTTCCTCTATAAAGCACAAAATAATAAGATTGTTTGTTTCTTGGTGGACGTAGCCCACACTGGGTGAACCACGTTATATCTGGTGTTATATTTCTCTTGTTTATTTTATCTTCTGGTTAAATTCCATGTTTATTGCTTGGTATGATTTAATCTGATTATATATCTGTATAAAATTGGTTATATGGTTTAACCCTAACAAAACCCTGGTAATTATTGATTTTCATTGATGTCAAGTGGTATTAATGAAAAAGGTGTGAGTGGGTAATATGAGGTTCAGTTCAATGATGTTTAGTGAGAACTTAAGAGAGCATTAAAGATGGTTTCACTAGAAAATTGCAGAGCTTGGTCAATGAGTTAGGAGACCACTGGAGGTAGGGATGATGGTTGGTAAGATTGAAAAATGTGTGCTACAAGGCATACATGATGATTATATCATGAGTAATCAAATGCTTTTGGAATGAGTAACAAGTCAAATACTTTGGGAGACACAGTTGTAACTGATAGATCCATTAAGGCCTAGTGAGTTGGATCCTAATGATGTGTATGGGAAAACATCAAGTCAAGATAAAAAATACTAGGTAAGCATGATGAGGAGCCTACTGAACATTTCCTAGGGAATGTATGAGCATTTACAAGGCTTATTTTAGCTTCTGGAGGCAAAATTCAAATGTTCACAAAAAATTCCTTTGAGGACATGAGGTAAATGAAATAAGTATGAGTATTATAGGAAACTTTGTGGAAAATAAATCAATGGAGTGTGTAGAGGGGTGTGTAATAGTTCTTCTTTTCAAGTTTCATCAAGTTTTGAAGAAGTTTGTGGAAGTTATGCTAAGTTTTTCTAAAATCTGGCTTCTTAAGGAATGCAAGATTGAGAACTCTATTTTCTTAGCATATAAGAAATATTATGGAGCCTCCTTTAGATAAAAACATTAAAGGAAATTTTGAATAGAATTCCAAGTCTAAGATTTTGCAAAAAGGTTAAAGGTTAAAGGTGGAAGAAAAGGAAAGTTCTCATCATTTTTCCAACCCTATTTCTCTCTCTCTCAAGCCTCTCTCTGAATTGAATAGAGATCACAACAGTAACTTGTTTAGATTACATATAGTGAGTCTTATACTCATTAAGTGGTTTTCCTGATGTAATAGCATATCCTGATCCCTGCCTTGCAGTTTTGATGTGCAAATATGGACCCAAATCATGATCAGTAGCAGAGACATAGAGATAGAAAGGATCCCCTTTTCATGGAGGGGTAAGCACATTTAATGTTGACTCAAAGGATTTTTCTAAGTTATTTAATGCTTTTCAAGAATGGCATCTTAGAGCTTCAAGTCCTTTTAGTGAGGCACAAGTTGCATCTTCTTTAGTCATATTGTGAGATAGTACAATCATAGAGGTTATGGTTGCATCAAATTTTGAGGTTGGAATGGAATTTTTCTTCCTATACAAGTAAATGTTAAATGGTCTAATACCATAATGGTCCTAATATGGAAAAATGATAGCATTATTCTCCTTTTCTTCCAATCGTCCTCCTAGAATCACTCCTCATGTTTGAAGCATGAATTATTAAACTAGTATAAGAGAAATTTTGTGACAATATAATGATTTCGATTTTAGAGAAATTAGAATGGTCATCTTTGGTTCTTAATTCTTTATACTTGCTTCAATAAGGTTGAACCATGGGTACAAGAGTGGAAAACTTCTTACGAAAACGATAAGGATGAGAAATTAGTTGAGAGAACTCATTTAGCTCGCTCTTTGATAAGGAGGGAATCTTGAGGGTGCATGCGTGCGAAGCTTGTTACTTGACCAACTGTAACATTGGTGGAAGGTAAATTATGTTATGGAAAACAATAGAGGGATCAATGCCTGGTATGTCAGCATATGACCATGGAAGGCTTGTCTATGTCTAGAAAGGAATGTTGAAAGACTCAATTTCCTGTGGATCAAGGGATTGACCCACTTTGAGGACACGAGGCTCTTTCGAAGTAAAGGTGTTGATGTCGATGGTAGATTTGTTAAGAAGAGTAGATGTGTCTAGTAGTTAGGTATTATGAAGATAGGAATATTATACCCCCATATAGGAAAGGATGGAATCATCAGTGCACTGAAGAATGTCAATGGTAGGGGAATATTACCTCTACCATATCAGGAAATTCAGGTAGGGACCCAGTTTCATTCTCACACAGACAACACCAAGACTGACTCAGATAAATGACAACTCTTGCTTGGTATAAAGAGTTTTGTCATTGATTTTTTCCATACTGTACTTTATTTCTTAGTTGCTGAAGGTGTGTTTTTGAATGCTGCAAAGTAAAGAAAAACTTGTAATAGTTCGTAAAAAAGCTGATACACAAGTCCTTAGGAGTTTGATCACGTCATTAGGTTAATAATTCATGTGCCATTGAAAACCATCAATAAATTACCTTTAAATTCATTTTTATTCCCTCTCAGGTTTGCACAGTCGAAGAAACCCTCTTGCTATGTTTTGGAAGAGAAAAAATCATCATATCTCATTAAGGTAACCAGAAAGCTTAAAAAATGAGCCTCCTAAACATTACTTTGTATTGGGCTCATCAAATAGATTTTTCAAGTTTCAAGTAATTTCATCAAGGTATCATTCGTGTTCTTTAGTGACAGGTCATGGACAGTCGTCAGTGGATAGGATTCAATGGTTTGCTACAATGTTAGGTAAACATTTTTTGAGGTTTTCTCTATGTTTGAGGGCATGAAAATTTGTGCATAGCTATTTAAGATCAGAGGATGGCCTAAATCGATGATGGTTAGCTTTAAATGTAATGAAAGTGTTAGTAGATCATTATAGTACCTGTTAGAGATCACAATAACTGAGAGGGGGGTGAATTAGTGTTCTTTCAAAATTTCGAAACAATCTATAGTTATTAAATTTTCCAAAATTTACCTTTATTAACTATGATGAATCATAACTAATCAACTATGAGAGATAGAGAGAAAGATAATCAAACACATATGGCCACATGGGAGATAAGATTTAATGTGGGAAACCCAATAAGAGAGAAAACGCACTGAAAGGAGAAATCAAATCAATATCAAGGACACTTGTCCAACAAGAATTACAATGATCTCAATAAGTGGTGAGCAACCAATCACCCTGAAGCTCTAACTCCAATTTTAAGCTCCCTACTTCAATTTAAAATCAAGCACCCACTTGAATACAATTTCAAGCACCAAGTCGACATATTTTGCAAGCACCCACTTGCTAGGAAGCACCCACTCCCAAACTATGAGAAACAACTTAGAATTTGAGCATATACTTTTTTATCACCTTCTTCTCTTGGTTTCTTATGCCAACATAATGTGTTCACTATTTCAGCTCACTACTTCATTTTCTCTCTTCTCTCATCATATCAAACTGTTCTTTGTTTACACCAACTTATACACCTTCAAATTAGGGCTATCAACTAGAATTCCAAAGATACTATAACATGCCATTTCTCCTAATATACCTTCATATTTTTGTTCATTTTCAATAGCTCCAAATTTTTAAATAAATTCATCACCTTATTACCTTTGAACTTGGACACAAGTATTATGACTTCATGAATGATTTATTCTGAAATACATTCATGCTTCCATTTAACTCTGTATCAATCTCATCATTCACTTTTCTCAGGCTCATCTAATATGTGTTGGTAAATTTTCATCATAAACCAACAAATATCTCTTACAAGGTCAAAAAATCTCATCAAGACTCTCCTAAGCTTCAACAACAACATCTTCAAGTACAAATATTTCCTTTTGTAGACAACATAGATAAAAATTATGACTTTTCAACTTCAAACCCAATGACTCTTCACATCACTTGTCTTGGAAATTTGTACAAAGGTATTTAACTAACATCACATAATTTTCATCAAACAATAAATTAAAAAAACCCCTTCAATTTATGACTTGTTATGACCCTTTGTATGCTTGTGAAGAACAAGGAGTGTGTTCCAATTCTTTGTCAATTTTTTGAACTACAAAATATTCTAAGACTTCCCTTTATCAATCCAAAAAGTAAATTCTATATTGTTTATGACTGTTATTCATTGCATTCTGACCTAGCACCCAGAGTTACAAATGGATGAATACCTTAAAAACTTCTCTAATTTCCTTAGAAGTACTTATTTCAACCTTCATATTCCACAGTCCAACTTCTTCTTTCATTTAATAATGTAGGAGCATACAAAGTGCAAGGGAAATCTCTTTACCATCTTGCACCTTGAATAAGGATAGGGGAATAAACTTAAGACATGATCATGAAATACTTAGGAGATTCATTTAAAATACAAATTCTTTGAATAGTGAACAGGAAGAGATAGCTTACACACCACTCTCTTCACAAACCATGACATCATGTTTGCATATAATTCCCTCACTCATATGATCTACTAATTTCAATCAGGAAGATGGAGTATTGACATCATCAATCATCAAGGAAACATAATTATTCACTATGAAAAATTTAGACAGAGTATAACAAAGTTTTTACAAACTTTAACATCTCTACCATGAATTTTTTAAGCTTGAGTACCTACATACATTTCAACACTGATATAAGACTCATTCATGCATACATTGTAATTATTTTAGTGTCTTTACATCTGGGAGATAATCCTAGAGGCACCCACATCATCAAGAAGACAACTCACTATATCATTTCTTCGTGAGGTATACTAATTTGGTTAGAATAGAGAAGGATGAACATGAGTCCTGCAAACACAATAGTCACCTATGGCTCCAATTCCACAATCCAAGCAAGTTACTAAGAGTTTCCACCTCATCAAATATATACTCTGTTGCACTTATTATCTCAGCTATCAATATGCAATATAAGCTCAATTAGGGTTTCAAAAACCAAACCCTAGGTTGTTATTTTAAGACTCATACCATCTCATATTTCACTTTTTCCTTCATATGATTGTGTGATCACCTTAATGGATGTATTTTCTACATATTTCAAGCATTTTTTTGTACTAGATAATGAGTTACTTTAAATATTTTAGACTATAGCGTTTTAACAGTCTAACTGTCACAGAGAGATTGAAATAGTCTTAAATAAATGACTCACTTTGCATATGAAAAAACATCTTCCTTGGTATTGTCGACACTAAAATTTTCCTCCGTAATTTATATTTCATTAATGTATGTATTAGGAATAGGATTTTTTTAAGTATAATTAGTAGTAGCGTCTGATAGAAGATAACGACGTTGCCGGTACGGCACCGCCAATAAGTATAGTACGGTAATAGTCAAAAGTAAATAGGAATGTTGTGGTAAAAAGCTAATATTTGTCATAAAGTGGTCCGGGATGTAAAAGAGATGTCAAATTAGGGTAAGTAGCGACGTAGGGTCTACATTGATTTAGGAATTAGAATATTATATTGGTATAAGACAAGAAGTGATGGTCATAAATATTTTGTGTATTTTTTTGTCAAGTCTAAATGGGACCCATGTGAAATGATAAGGTTTATCGTATATTAAAAGATAACTTACATGTACATATAGAGTTTAAGGGTAATGGAATATGATTCGTTATGAGAATTTTCTTATCCTATCTTAAGATAAGATTGATAAGCCTATAAGTTTTCTCTAACTAGAGAGCCCCCCTGCATTTCATCATAAATTAAGTCGTGGAAATATTGTATGAGGGGTAAAAAAAAAGTGTGTAAGGAAGCCATCATTGTGTGAACGTTTTCTTTATTAGTTATGCCATTTTGGTTGTGTAATACTCGGCAATGTTCCAGTGTTCAATGAATAGGGTGTTTGAACCCTACATTGGAAACTTCATCAGAGTATTTCTGGATGATTTTTACATCTATGGGAGTAAGATGGACCACCTACACCAGATGGAGACAACATTTCAAAGGTTAGATGAAGCACAAGCCTCACTAAACCCTACAAAGTGTGTCTTTGGATTTTCTAAAGGCGTTTTGTTAGGGCATGTTATATCCAGAGATGGTATTGGTACTGATCCTGATAAAGTTTCAAAAATCAAAGAGTTACCATTTCCTATGAATAGAAGTAAGTTGAGATCATTTTTAGGCCATGTGGGTTACTATAGAAGGTTCATCAAGAATTTCTCAAAGATTACACAGCCACTAACCCATTTCTTGAAGAAGGATGTTACTTATGAACCAGGAAATAAGGCGCATGTAGCTTTTGAACAACTGAAGGAAGCCCTGGTGTCTTCACCTGTTTTAAAGAATCTAGATTGGAGCAAGCCATTCATTGTGTATAGTGATGCCTCAGATGTAGCACTAGGAAGTACTCTGAGCCAAAAGGATGAAAATGGGAATGATCATCTAGTTTACTTTGGGAGCAGACAAATGAGCAATGCTGGGGTAAATTATACTATAACTGAAAAAGAGGCTCTAGCTATCATTTTTGCTATAAAGAAGTTCAGAAATTACTTGCTAGGGAAAAAATTTATAGTTACAACAGATCACCAGGCTCTAAAATATATTGTAAATAAGCCTAACCCATCAAGGAGGATAGCAAGATGGATAATTTTGCTATAAGAATTTGAATTTGATATTATAGATAGGCCAAGAAAGAAGCATGTCAATGCAGATGCTCTCTCTCAAGCCTATGATGGGTTAGGTTCATCTTGTGATGATGATGATTTCCCAGATGCAACATTGTTATCCCTTGACACAATCCCTAGTGAATACATAGATATTTGGAATTATCTAAATGAATTCAAGTTTCCTGATGGTGCCAATGCAAAGACTAAGAGGAAGATTACTCAAGCCAGTCATCCATATTCTATTCTGCATAGAGTATTATTTTGAATAGGACCTGATGGACAGTACAAGAGGGCAGTTGGACGTGATCAAAGGAAGGAGATGATAGAAGAATTCCACAATGGTATATGTGGAGGACACTTCTCGAGACAACTTACAACAATAAGGATCTTGGATGCAGGTTATCACTGGCCCACTCTTTTTAGAGATTGTTATAATTATTGTAAGACATGTGATATTTTTCAAACACATGGTAACCGTAAGACTTCATCAGCTCCATTATGCCTTATTCTTCCATTCGGTCCCTTTGAAAAGTGGGGAATAGACATTGTAGGTCCACTTCCAACTACCCCATGCCAAAATAAGTATATTGTAGTTGCCACAGATTATTTAACCAAGTGGGTTGAAGCTAGGCCATTGAAAATAGCTTCCATGGATGAAGTGGCAAGGTTCATATATGAATGCATTGTCACCATATTTGGTTGTCCATTAGAAATTGTAACAGATCAAGGAAGCCAATTCATTAATGATGTGGTAAAAGCCCTACTCAATAAGTTTTCTATTAAGCACAGAAAGGCAACAACATACAAGCCAAGCACAAATGGATAGGTGGAACGAACAAATTTTGTGTTGTGTTAAATTCTAGCAAAAAATGCAGCCTTGCAGGTACATAAGTGGGATAAAAGGATTCCTGTAGCATTGTGGGCATATAAGGCAACATCAAAGTCAGCAACATGATACTCCCCATTTCAGTTGGCTTATGGCATTGATCCAGTTCTTCCTATTGAGTTTGATATTCCCATTATGAGAGTTATGAAAAATGAAAGGATGGATGGAAGTGATTCAGTAAAAGAAAGGTTGGTACATCTTCATTTGCTAGAGTAAATGAGGGAAATAGTGAAGGATACAAGATATAAGAGAAAAATGAAGCAGAAGGAATACTTTGATCAAAAGATCCGTTGGTCTCCATTTCATGTGAATGACTTGGTTCTAGTATATGATTCCAGATACAAAAAAAGAAGATAGAGAAAATTTCTTCCAAAATGGATGGGGCCCTACAAAATAGTATCTGTGCATAAAAATGGTACATACTGACTGGAGGAATTGAATGGCACTCCCATTATGAAATGGGTCAACCATGGCAAATTAAATATTTTCCAAGCACCGGAATAGTCTACTCCAAGGATGGAGTAGAAGATAGGAAGGGGGAAGATGTCGACACTAAAATTTTCCTCTGTAATTTCTATTTCATTAATGTATGTATTAGGAATAGGATGTTGTTAAGTATAATTAGTAGTAGCGTCTGATAGAAGATAACGGCGTTGCCGGTACGATGCTGCCAATAATGTATAGTACGGTAATAGTCAAAAGTACAATAGGAATGTTGTGGTAAAAAGTAAATATTTGTCGTAAGTGGTCTGGTAATGTTAAGATGTCAAAGTTAGGGTAAGTAGAGAAGTAGGGTCTACATGATTAGGAATTAGAAATATTATATTGGTAATAAGGACAAGGAGTGAGGTCATAAATATTTTGTGTATTTTATTTGTAAAAATTCTAAAAATGTGGAACCCATGTGAAATGATAAGGTTTATCTTATCTTAAAAGATAAGCTTACATGTACAGATAAGAGTTAAGGTATGGAATATGATTCGTTAGAGTAGATTTATTATCCTATCTTAGAGATAAGATGGATAAGCTTGGAAGTTCTATAAATAGAGAGGCCACCCCCCTCATTTAGCATAGAAGGAAGTAGCAAGAAATATTGTATGAGTAAGTGTGTAAAGGAAGCCATCATTTTGAAGGTGTGTTAAAGAAGCCATTAAGAGGTGTAATTGTGAAGTTTCTCCCATAGTTATGGTTGGAAGGCAAGTGAAGTCAGTAACACTTGAAGTACCTCATGGCTGAGATTGTAACAATTTCATGTTGATATTATAATTTACACTTATATTTCAGAATTATCATCATTCCTTCTTATCATAGTCTATGTTATTCTTGTGTTATGTTTGTTGTTGTGTTTCCAAATTACATCCACCAAACTAAAAGTTGTGCATTAGTAAATAATCATAGCATGAGGAGTTCCCGGTGAAGAATTATCATAGTGTCAGATTGGTGATGACAATATCTAGGTGGAATCTTTGGAATCTCCATGACTTAGCTAACTTTCTACATAAAAGGTACTTATCTAAACAATGAGTGAAAGCCATGAATAAGCAAGTACAACTCAGACGATATGAGTTTATTCTCAAGGAGCTACATGACATTCCTGAGTGTGTGGCCTTTTTACTAGAAAAACTTCATCCTCATGACCAAAAATAGAAGAATAACTTCAAGGAGGACCTTTTCACAAATTTCAACCTCTTGAATGCATAATTTGCGAGAAGAAATTCACAAGCACCAACTAAGAATTTTAGTCTTCTTATCGGGACAATCCAAGACAATATTAGATCAATGAAAGATATGAGTGCTTATCACCTCAAAAAGATAGTTATGATCTTCAAAATTTTGTTTATGACATGTAGAGGATGTGTTAGTGCTCAATTTGATCACACCCTTTTTATCCAATGTGTTTCTTTGAAATTGTTTTCTTTGACTGGTTTTCCCATGTTTAAAAAATGTATGCTCAAAGGTTTGTTCATGTTAATACAAATAAAATCTCGTGTTTAGCATGTTAATCCTATTTTTCAGTAAAGGAATGCGATAGTCGTGTCACCCCTGAAAATCCTTGTGAAAAATCGATTATTGATCAGGTTCAAGCTTGAAAATATTCCTTGTATATCGTCCCTTAGACCATCATTAAAAATTTAATTCTTGGTTCTACCACCCAAAGATACGTGGCATGATTCCATTGGTTGTGCTACAATAGGTTCAATTTGAAAAAGTTATACTATTCACATAATAACTATAAAGCGCAAATTTGGCCCTGAGGCTCGATGAATCTTCCTATAAATATTCGATTCAAAAGGTGCAAGAAGGAAGAAATGACGTCGCTCCCGAAGAGGTATACATATCAAAGTATAATTAGAGTAGAGAGTCGGGCCAATGATGCATTTCTTGACGATGATTTGATGAAGTGAAAAATGTAATAAAATCTCTGAGGCCCGTCAAGGACACATGTAATATTCTAAGTAAAAGTCAAAAAGGTGGGGCTTTGAGTCAATTGGGTAATTTTATACCTTGGGAAAATAAATAGATGTGTAAAAAAGACCTACAACCCCCTTACCTATAATATTTGAGCACATGTCATGATCTTATTAAAATTCAAATTTAGGTACTCGGGTCAAATATGTGAACATGTATGTGTTTAAAAGATAATGTAAAAGTGAAAAAAGCCTCTCTGAGCCTACGAAGCATCACATTCATCCACGTGTATGGTCTGCATTCAAATTAAAAAATATGGATCGATGACTAAGATGTAACGCATCTATGGCTACTGTCATTAATGTGTTTTTTGGATGAATCAAAGTAAAATTGTTTGAAGCATTCAAACACTTCGATTTTTTTTACTATTGCATGCGAGGATTTGGATTCCCTAGCTATTGGAATTCACAAAGGAATGAAGTAAAATCAACCAAGAGGCATCAATTTGGAGTTAGAGGATTGAGAATGCAAGAAGCAAGGGAAAATTACACAGACATTTGCATGGGAAACCAGTAAGGATTCTACTGCATTTGTATTTTTCATTTTTTGTTCCGTGATTTGTAAAAATGTTAAAGGAAAAAGTTAGGGCATAGAAAAATGAATCCATTAAAGTTGGGTTTTCACGTCACATCCAGTATCACCAATGACTTAGATAAAATCACAGACACAAACTTGGTTCATGTCGATTTGAATGATTTTTTGTAAAGACTCATTTGTCTAGGAAAAAATGAATTCATGGAAGCAATCGAGGATAGTAACATTGCCTTAGCTAGTGATATACCTCCTTCAATGCATTGTCTGTTAGGAAATATATCTTAGTGCTCCATTTGTATGGGTGAATAATAATTACATGTGTAATTATTATTATGGTAAATTAGTGAAAGTACATTTACTATGTAAATATAAATAGTAAATGTAAAATTTGGTTAGTATGTGGTAAGTTAGTAAGTTAGAATAATAAAACAATTAGTATTGTTTTATTATTATATTGGTGAGAGGTTGAAACCATATGGTTGTACATGAAGACAAATGTTGTTGTAAGGATTGTTATTTTACATATCCTATATAATGGAGTGTAATGAAATAGTGAATGTATAATAAAAATATAATATAGAGTTGTTGATTTCAATTATTTTCTGGGTAGCTATTTCATGGATTCTTTGTATTAGATCGGATTAATTTCTACATTTGGTACCAGAGTAGGTTAAATCTGTCTCGAAGAAGATCTCGTAACTTTTGTTTTGCGATCTGGGTTTCTCCAAAAAACTTTGTGTGGAACGATCTGTTATACAAGTAGCTACAGTAAAAATTTCAGAAAAACCCAGTTCGTAGTTTGGGAGAAACGTGTAATTTACTATACAGCACATTGATCACTGTTGTTTTTTGAAGAAATCAGAGAATCAGAGGTAATTCAAATCTGCATTCAATTTTTTTTGGATATTTAAATTCAGCAAAATGGATACACCATTAGATAAATTTAATGGGTTGAAATTCCATACATGGAGAGTAAAAATTCAGATGCAGTTAATGAATAAAAATCTATGGAGGATAGTAGATGGAAACGAAAAAGCACCTACAGATGTAAGCAAAATTGTAGAATGGGAAACTAGAGATGAACAAATAACAAATGAAATTGACTATAATTATGAATAATTTCTATACTAAGTGAATTTCTTGGAGGAAGGAGGCACAGGAGGTTGGAGGTCATTCAACGACCTCTCGTCAGTCACCAACGATGGGGCCGTATCAGCTATGGTGATTTTTTTTATACAGTGTGTTCTTGTTGTTTCTTTGTATTTCTAGCAGAGTGTTTGGTTGCAGTGTTCCTATTGTGGTTTGTAGAATAAAGGAAATTTCACATTGAGGGGGGAACATGATCTCAATGTTACATTTCTAGTTTTCTACATTTCTGGTATTTTCTATATATGCAGCAGATTTCAGTAGAATTTCCTATGTTATTCCCTGCAGTGAGATGTGATGAGGGCTAAGAATAATACTTGGCATATCATGATGTGGTTCTAGGTAAACCACTTGAAAACCTTCATTTTTAGTTTGTGGTACACCACTTGTAAAACCACCATTTTCGGTTTTTGGTAAACCCTATGCAAAACCATCACCCTTTTGGTTTGTGGTACACCACTTGTAAAACCACCATTTTTGGTTGTTGTAAACCCTATGCAAAACCATCACCCTTTTTGGTTTATGGTAAACCAATTGCAAAACCATCATTTTTGGTTTATGGTCAACCCTATGAAAAACCATCCATTAGGTTTATGATCATCCTGTAAAATCATCAGATCATGAGCAGATGCAAGTATAAGGCATGTTTTCCCCATGTTCACACTAAGGGGGGGAATGTTAGGAAATATATCTTAGTGCTCCATTTGTATGGGTGAATAATAATTACATGTGTAATTATTATTATGGTAAATTAGTGAAAGTACATTTACTATGTAAATATAAATAGTAAATGTAAAATGTGGTTAGTATGTGGTAAGTTAGTAAGTTAGAATAATAAAACAATTAGTATTGTTTTATTATTATATTGGTGAGAGGTTGAAACCATATGGTTGTATGGTTGTACATGAAGACAAATGTTGTTGTAAGGATTGTTATTTTACATATCCTATATAATGGATTGTAATGAAATAGTGAATGTATAATAAAAATATAATATAGAGTTGTTGATTTCAATTATTGTCTGGGTAGCTATTTCATGGATTCTTTGTATTAGATCAGATTAATTTCTACATTGTCCTGAATTAGTAAGGATTTTTGCTATGAATTATAATCCAGATAAGAGGTAAGTTTTGGATGGAAGTGTTGAGGTAGTGTTGACTTTAACACCTAGAGATTTTAGGTTGATGATGAGTTTACCAATAATAAAAACACTAGTAACCTTAAACGTTAAATCAGCCCTTAAGGACTTTGAATCCTAAAAAAATATTATACCAAGGTTATAAACACTAAATGGTTTCTATCAAATAAGAAGGTAACCACTAGACTCCCAGAAAATAAATTTAGGGAACAATTTGTGGCAGAAGTGGAAGATTGAATTGTGTTGCTACGTAGGATGGTTGGCCTAGAAACAACTAGTGAATTCAAGGAAAGGATGTGACCATACATTTGGGTTATCTCAGAAATAAAAGGGATCATTTTATGGGAAACACTCATAGCTGATTTGATTCATGAAAATACTCTAGCACTGACTACAAAAATCAACATGGGTGGTACTGGGGAGCTTGAATTTTATATGATGACATATTTGATATACAATATTGCAGGCCATAGGTGTTTTCATAGCCTTGTACCACATGCCCCTTTCAAACACAAAAAAATGCCTGAGGTTTTTCTCCAATTACATTTGAGTAATTGGAAAGTAAATGTGAGATTGGTGAATGATTCATTCTTTGCACCTGTCATATGCTTATTCAAACCTGAGTGGGAACAATAAAAAATATCATAAGAGGCTAGCAATGCTATAATTGATTATGGTTTTTTATTTATTCAATATAGATTATTCACATACATTAGAATCAGTAGGTTTGATGGACAACCATACAAATTGCCAAGATATTTAGATGATAAGATGGATTTTTGTGAACTTTCAAGGTAACTAACACCAGTTCAAAAGTTGATTGCTAGAAGACACAAAACAAACATAAAATTTCCTATTGAAATTGGAAGATACTCATGCCCCTCAATTATAAAAGCTAGGTTGATGGAGGAGGATATGGAAAGGTTTGACATGGATAAATTTGAGGCAAGATCTAACTATGATGTCAGATGCGTGGTATACACTAATTTGGGAAGTTCTTTTGAGAATGAACTCACTTTTAGGATTATTGGATAAATTGTAGAGATGAAGAGGAGGTTAGTCTCAGATATTTATCAAGGATAAATCTCAGACAAGTCATTTATTTTAAAAATTTTGTGGTACCTCAGGGGGTTATGGATGACCGGTGGATAATGAGTCAATATTATATTGACCAAAAGGTTGAAGGAAATCCAAATGCTCCCATAAAATGAGATGAGGGAGATTCAATGATCAGTATAACAAGAATGTTAATGTGATGAGGAGGACCTTGACTTGGCTAAAAAGAAATAATATATATCTATCCATTCAAAACACAAAGTTACTTAATTTTGAAGGAAGATCTTCCCCTTTTGAAGGAAGGGGCTGATAAGAATGATCCTTTGGGAGGAAAGGCCCCTCAATTTCTTTTGAAGAGATCTACCACATGTATTGTTTCTGAATGGACCACTAATACTAGTGAGACTGGGACTTCCATGCCTCCTTTGAAGTAGAAGATAGAGGAAATGCTTTTAAATTCCATGAAAAATGCTCCTATTACTTTTGCAATGCCCATACAGATTAAAGGAATTGGAGTAACTAAAACAGGAACCCCACAACAGTATTAGCAGGGGCATCTAGGTCAACTAAGACAATGAGAGGATCTATATCAGGTGTGGACTAAGTAATTTTGGTATAAAGAACAAAAAAAGAGAGGCACCAAATACTAGACACTTTGCAAGAATTAAGAAGAAGGTAAAACTTGTAGTTGAACAACCTTTGGAAAGAGATGTTGGTATTTTAGTAAAAGAAAGTGTCCATGCATCAAAGAAACACAAACATAGAGATCCTAAGGTGATTGATCCTTCTGCTCTTACAGATGAACAAAAAGGAGTATATTTTTCCCTTAATCACTAGGTAACAACACCACTTGATTAAGGGATAACCCAATTTAATCCAATTGAACAATCAATATCTCTAGCTCTAATCTTATTTCCAACAGGATTAGTAGCTGAAATCATCTAGGAACAAGTAACTCAGGGTAACCTATCGAACCAGCGAAGCATTTCTGTGATAGAACAGGGGTTGAAGAAACCTGATGCAACACCATTTGAAAGTGTGAATGTACCTCTTCTTGATCAACCACATGAATAAACAAAGAGCCTGATTGAAATAATGGACATAGATGTAGAAATAGCTATACTATAACCTTTTGGCATATGACCTGAAACACCTCTGGTAGAAAGAGAAAATGTTGTCTAATCAAATAAAGAAATGAAGGAACCCACCAAATTGGCAATTGTTGAATCATAAATTCCAACACCATGGGCATCTACTGAAGGCCAAATTGTTTCAGAAGTAGGTAGATCAGAGACTCAAAAAATTGTTAGTGAAGCAATTATGGATACTGTGGCACCAACTAAAGAAGGTCCTTAAGAGGAGAGAAAAATCATCAAAAGTAATGAACCACCTAAAAAGGTGGAATATTCTAAAGAAAGGGTGCTAGAAACTGCTAAGGAAGCCACTGCAAAGGTGGAAATTGATGACAATCAAAGTGTGTAGACCATTGATAAAGTTGAATGACTAGTTACTAAAAATACAAGTCAATACACTAAGCCATAAAAGGAAGAATCGAAGGAACAAAAGGTAACTAACATAGTATTTCATGAATATGTTTCCACTAAACATCTACGTCTAAAGGAGGTAAACATTGAAAAGAGATAATAATTTCTCAAAATGACAACACCAGCTGAAGAGGTTGTGAAAAAAACCCTAGAAGTTATGGCTACCTCAGTTGAGGGAGAAAATAAGGAATATTCCCCTATTGGTAACAGGAATCAAAAGGAAATTAATCAATCCCAAGTTAAATATCAAGGAAATAATTAGTTAGAGGAAGTTCCAAAACAAGATGAACCCAAAGAGTTAACATTTGGAGTGGACAAGACACAACAGGGAGATCCATTAGTGTAAGTTGTCCAAAAAAATATAAGAAATTGGTTGTTTTCTCTGAGGAAACCCACCAAGTATCAAAAAATACAAAAGTGGGGACTACTCTCACAACTGTTTGGTTAGGAGGGTTGATCTCAGAACAAGAAGAGGAGGTTGTGTTTGAAGAAGACATAAATATTACAACCTTTGCCTTCCCAAATCCCAAAAAGACTTCGAAAAGGGCTAGGGTTATTACTAAAACTCATGTAGAACCATATGTATCTAGAAATATAGAGGTTGCAACTCCACATGAAGGAAAATCAAGAAATGATACAACATCAAGTGATTATAGTGTCCAACTTATCCCTTTGGGAAAACCCTAAAGTGAAACATTGAAACAAGATGTTTCAGAAATAGTCTAGGTTTTGTTGCATAAGGTGGATGAGGGAAAGATATAAAAAGTGAATTTGAAATAATAGGGAAGGTCTTTGAATTCATGTCTACAATAGTCAGAGGGCCAATCTAGTGAAATCCAAGAAGATATATCTATTGTTACTCCTGAAGTTATTGGACATGTTGAAAAGGCTGTCAAAAAGGTTATGACTGTTGATACTTGGGTTGAAAGGTTAATTGAAAAGGGGAAGAAAATTATTGAGAAAACAAGAATAAGGTATGAAGAACTTAAGACTAAGCTCAATGAAATTGATGAATTGATTGAAAAATATAACAATGATATTTTTTACCTTGAAGGAATCCTTCCCAAATTAAATCATATCAAAAAAATGGATGAAGATTTAGTTGAAAAGGAAGGAATTGTGCGATTAGAAATGATGGGAACTGAATATGCAATTGAATATTTGTCCAAAATCAAGATTGAAGTTTTGATTCAAGTTAGGGAAAATTTGGAGATAGAGGAGAAATCAGTTTAGAAGAACATAGATGTCATAGACATGAAATTAGAAGCTCTGGTGTTATATAAGGACAAGAAAAGCTATGGTGACCCGATGACTGATTTCTTGATCAGTTATTTTGTGGAAAATGTCCAAGTTGACTACTATTCTTAGGAGATTGTCAAAAGGTTAATGTTGGTGGAAAGTAGAATTATAGAGTTGAAATAAAAGCCATGGGAATACAAGCAAAGGATGGACCAATGCGGGGATGTGTTGAACATACAAACTTTAATATTCCAACATCACACATGCCCAACTAATGAGGATGTTAAACAATTATTTTAGAGGCATGATGCATATGTGGAAAGAAAACTAGAGGAAGATGGACATGATGAAGCTAAAGATAAAATTGTGAAGATTGATGAGAAAGCTTAGGCTTGTCTTCTTTTAAAAAAATCATTTTACTATAACTGTTACTCTTGTTTCATGAAAGATTAATATTATGTTGAATTATTGCTTTCAAGTATGAATGTAATTTGACACAATAAACTAGAATTTTATGTTGCTTTGATTATGTTTCTTTGATAGAATTTCTAATCTATTATGAAGCATGTAAACTAATGCAGTTGTTTGACATCTTTTTTATTGATGAAAAAAGTAAAATGGGGTTCTATAAGGGACCCAACCCATGAAAAAGTTACATATATTCTAAGAAATACATCAAAAAGAAAAGATAAATATAATCATCTACTAACACAAAATCCTCATTGAAAAGAGGAATTTTGTTCAAAAGCATATTCCCTAGGAACAAACTCTTCAGACTCAACATCCATTTGTGGAAATACAACCTCTTTTTCCAAAGTATGAGACATTACCATATCTATGAGTTGCTCAATCTCTATCTTCGGTCCATTTAGGATACTCATCAATTATTTATTCTTATGATAAGAAGATAACTAATCCAGAAGATTCACACTGCCTTTGGGAAATGCCTTCCTCCCTTTTGCTTTGTAAGGAGTATACTGAGCAAGAAAATTTGAAACAGCTAATAGATCAAGTATTGTGGCCCTTGGACCTAATAAAGCATGAGATTTAGAACTAGGCTCACCCTTATATCTCCTTATGAAAGGTGGATGTTCTCTTAGAAAAGGAACAGGAAAAGGTCCTGAAAATTTTTGCACCATCAAAGGAAAATGCTGCTTTGGATGAATGGAAGGTTGGAAAGTAGAATTTCCAGCACTTTCATTGATGGTAGATAATGATGCCTTGAGACATTGAGGAGATAAAGGCGTTGTTTCTTCCTCATCCAAGATGATAACTGGAGGTTGAGATCTTGATTCCCCTTTATTATTTCTTGTTGATGATATTGGAATTACTTGTTGTTGAGGTGACATAGGTCATGCTGTACTTTTTTCCAAAGAAAGGAGTCATTGTTCCAATTCATTTACTTTGTAAGCAATGACAAACATAGTATCATCAACTGAAATCCCATAGTAGAATACATAAGATTCCTGGGGAATATGTTTCAAAACAAATCCTTCATTGCATGGAAAGGGACACTTGTATTCAGCCATCCTTGTCACATTAGGCTTCCTCTCAATCCAAAATTTATTCAATTCTTTTGGTATTTTCTGATGCTCCCTCAGGAAGAGATGATAGTACATTGTTTGAAAAGATGAGAAAATAGGATTGATCTTAATCAATCTCAAGAGGAGGGAAATTAAAAACTCTCGATATGTCAAGAGCCCTTTACTTTCCCCTGGGTCTGAAATTTCAAACAAAGCCCTGAAAAATGCTTCATCTGGGAAAGTTAAATCAAATATTTGATTTAAACCTTCTAATGATATCTCTTTCAAACTAGTTTCTACAACCACCCTTGTCATTACACTAACAAATATTTTTGCAATAACTCCTAACATTTAAGAATGAAAAAAAATGCATACCGATGAAGAAATAGACTTAAATTTATAGTGAAAATGGTGCAGACATGTTGAGTTGAACGAAATCAATGTCATTAAATAAATAAATATTTCCTTCTCATCCCACATGAAGGAAATAAGTTTGGAGGAGGTTATTATTATACAATAGAGATGTTTTATTGATGTAGCACAATCCACGTGAGAAAAATCAGCTCAAAAATACATGAACATGAGTATGTGTTGTTCAAAACTAATTCTCAAAAAGGTAAAAGGGGTTATACATCAAATCAAGTCATATAAAGGCACTAAAATCATCAAAAAGATTTATTTACCTGTAAAAAGGGTAAATGATTAAACAACTATCAAAGGGACGACATGGCATCCCAGTCATTCTGGGAGAATGAAAAACATGAATTAATCATGATTTTTCCACCTGGAAATATAAAATAGAATATTTTCAAGAGAATTATAATGATTAGACTGTGTGCTATAAAGGAGAATATTCACTTGAAGATTCATGCTTTTGGGGGGAAAAATAAAATGAGTAAGTGATCAATATTTTATAAATGCGACGAGAATGCTCTCGCATAAGAGGGGGGTTAAATTTTTCTAAGCATTTAGAGAGATAAAGGAGAAAATCATTTTTAATTATCTTAAGCCAAACTAATGAGATACTTGAGAGTTTCTACATTCGTTCCCAAACCTTCTCGCTAAGATGATTGCACTGTACAATCATTGGTAAACACTAAGGTCATAGGTGTTGTGTCCCCTTATTGAAGTGTTGTGGTTTCTTGAATTAATTTGTGTGTATTCTCACGATCAATGTTTTTTGTTTCAAGATGTATTACTGTGAATCAATTATCTGCATTCCTATTGTAATCTTATGTTGATTAATTTATTTGAAGCACATAAAGTCTTGTTTTAAATAGTAACAATATGGCAGCTGTAACTACATTATTGATGGATATTTCCTTCATACTGGAGAAAATGGTTTTAAATTCAAGTTTTACATATCTAATTTTAAGATCTTTGTCATTTATTGAGGGTATCTGGAATATATTTGAGTAGAAGTTGTCAACACTTTATTGAGAATTTATCATGAGATTTTTGTTTAGGTTCTCAAATTTTGTGTGAAATCATGTATTCTTGGGCTTCCATGAGTACAAATCTTCTGGTTGAAGGAGTGTTTTGAGTTGTTTGATCAATATCTTGCATCACAAACAATTGTCTACAACATTTGTTAAGGTTCATTTAAAATTGTTGTATAATCAACTTTATCCTACTTAATCTCTTATCAATACATCAAAATTACAATCAATAACCATTTGATCCATCTGAACTACCCATGCTTGCACTGTTTATGCACAAATACTAAGGATTTTTTTTATTTTTGTCCATCCTTTATCAAAAATATGTAGAAGCAAGCTAGGACTACCATTGCCTTTAGTAACCTGAGGCTTCTTTAGAAGACATCTGAATTTTCTAGCGTGACAACTTGTGAGAGTTAGATAATTTTTACATCGACCATTTCTTCCTAAGGCTATATTTTCAAATCATTGAGAAAGAGAGTCTAAATATTTCTATCCTATCCATTCCTCTCACAAATAAAGGTTACAAAAAGGGTCCTCTCACCCTACTTGTAGGAATAACCTAAAGTAGCAGGGCAGGTCATACCCTTAGTGAGGTTCTATCTAACGTTTCCCAAGTCAAAGTGATAAAGAGATTATTAGATCTATCCCCAGCTATAAAATGACTTAAATCTTGGTATATATTTCTCTAAACATCCTGATTATCTTGTTGATGATGCTTGACTTACAAGGTGGGACTGATTTGGGTACCAACAGGATGTTCATAATTACTTCTTTTCTCTGAGACATGTTTTTTGACAAACTCCTTCCTCAAGCACCATGACAGATTTGAATTGAAAGTCCTTTTGGTGGTAGAAGAGTAAATTTAACTAATTTAACATTGAAACTACATTGATATTTCCTAAATATATTCATGAACTCCAAGATAACCTTTCATACTTCATTCAAAAGTAGGGGATTCAATTTGTCACCTTCAAATTTGCACTATATAGCTAAAATTATTCAAAACAAGGTCATACCTATACAAAATAGTCAATTGTGAGGAATATAAATGTCGTTGTTTGGACTAAGAGGAGGTATTATACACTCTTGAGGAGTTTACATAGCTTTCACAAGTTATTTGGAGCCAAAATATCTCATATTATGCTTATCGCTTCTAGAAGGAGATCTGGAGAGAGAAAAATGTATATAAATTTTTGTTTCTTATCCAATTTCCCTCAAAAAAAATTGAAAGATCATTTTTGGAGTTCTATTCAAAATTTACTTCTATTATTTATCTAAAGGAAGCTTGAAATTTATTTTTGAGTGCTAAGAAGACAAGGTTCTCAATTTTCCTTTTTCAAAAGACCAGTTTTGGTAATACTTGAATAACTTATACAATATTCTTCAAAACGTTATGAAACTTGACATGGATCCTTACAACACATCCATATACATGATACATATATTGGTTTCCCATAAATATAATTTTACAGCCAATACCATTCTCATTTACCTAACTTTCACTGTTAGTTCTTGAAGGCAGTTTTGGTGAAAACTTGAATCTTTCCTCCAAAGGCTAAATTGTACCCTCTATTTGTTCATAAATGCTCTAGGTAATGTTCTTAGGATTCTATTATGATTACCTAGGATTTTTATGAAATTATTTTTTCCCATACACCTCAATAGGCTCTATAAATAGGCCTAAATGAGCTACACTCACATGTGACTTGCACCAAATGTCCTGATGATCACCCTAGAAGATATTGAACATCCTTAATAGATAATTTCTAACCTATGGGAAACATGAGCCAAACACACCAATATTCTTGACACATCTAGTGGAGACCTACCTCATTGAATAATCATTTAACACATTGAAGTGCTCCTAAAACCACTCTAAATCCTCTCTGTGAGCTCTAACCATCATTGAGAAGGAACCAAAAATCACCCTTCATGCATCTGGATAATCCTCACTTCACCACTTCACACCTTTGGCGTCAATGCCACTTGACATCAATGACAACACCAATGACCAGGGTTCAACAAGCCTTATAATGTTCAGTATCATGTCCTGGTGAACGATGGTATGCTCAAATGAGATTAGAATCAAACCATGAAGGTTTTTGGCCACACAAATAAAAAAATTAATGGGGGAAGGGTGATTGTATATTCTTAGAGTAAGCGTTGGAGGATTTCTATGTAGGGACCAATCATAGTTTTTGAAGTAGATGTCATAGATGAAGTGGATTTGAGAATGGTGGACGTAGGTATACAGGATGAATTTCTTTGATGAGGCTTTATGGGAGCCTATGATTCTACCTTGGATTTTGAATAAGGAAGTGATTATTTCTTGGTTTCAATTTTGAATGTTGGTGACTTAGATGGCTTGTATTTTGATTTGATAATGGGGGACGTGGATGGTTTAGAAGGAAGGTCAGATTTGGAGTAAGGGTTGGATTATTTTGACTTGGGTTTGTTGATAATGAGAGTCTTGGATGAGAGGGCTGGCCCTAAGATAGACGGTGATGATCCTAAGAGTGATGATGTTACATTTGATTTCTTAGGAAGGTTATTCTTGGGAGGAGGGAGCTCTAACGTTTTGTGTGGACGTGTGAGGGATTTTTGGATGGGCATGCTAAGATTATTAGACTTTGGTTGTGAAGATTTACCTTCAGCAGGTATGATGATAATTTCGACCGGGGAACCAGGTGATGTGGATTGTGTCGTAGAGGTAGATATTGAAGGTGTAAGTGGTTTCTATATAATACGCTTAATGATATCTAAAGGGATAGTATATTTTATAGGATTAGGATTCGTTGGTGTAGAAATGATTACAGTTATAGGTGGGGTGAGAGTTTCATTTTTAGTTATGTTGGATGTCTGTTTAGTAGATGTGGATATAGATTCATATGTTAATGTAGGTGTAGTCATAGTAGGATATGTGATTGATGTAGAGATGGGTGTAAATGGAAGGATGTGAGATAATGATGTTAAGGTGGATGTTGGTGTAGATATAAGTGAAGGAATAGATTTGATAGGTGGGGATGTGGTGGATATGGATGGGGAAGTGGGTGTAATTAGGATTGATGTAGATATGGTAGTTTTGGACATAGTTTATGTGGATACAATAGGCATGGGGATAGGTGTAGATGTTGATGATGTTGGGGAAGTGGGTGTGGGAGAATATTCTGAGATAGATGTGGGTGCAGTGGATAAAGAGATGATAGGTATAGGTAATGGAGTTGGATCTTGATTTATAATATTTATTGTATGGGAATTAGATTTTTGTGATGTGTGGGGTGGTGTTTGATTATTAGGTGAATGGTTGGGAAAATGTGTTTTGAAAATATCTAAGGTTTGATTGGGTGGTGAGTTAGGATCATCCATGTGGAGGTCACCAGAATCTATAAGTTTTTTTATGAGGTCTTTAAAGGTGTAGCACCTCTCAATTTCATAACCATGGACCTGATGATACTTACAATAATGTTCCTCATGCTACCATGCTAGTTTGGGTCATGATTAATCAAAATTTTAGATGGGAGGAAGTCGAATTATATTGACTTCCATTAACTTGTTGAATATTGAACTATAAGATTCTCCAGGAGGGGTATAACTAGGAGGTGCTCTAGGATTTATTTATGGAGGCTCTATGTGAGAAGTAGATGTGGAAAAGGATTTAACCATGATGGAATTAGTTTCATTCTTAGATTTATCACCATGCGTGGAGGATTTAGTGAATTCAGACTTGGTTTTATTTGATCAAAGTTTTAAATGGCCTTG
This sequence comes from Taxus chinensis, assembly GCA_019776745.2. Taxonomy (NCBI): domain Eukaryota; kingdom Viridiplantae; phylum Streptophyta; class Pinopsida; order Cupressales; family Taxaceae; genus Taxus; species Taxus chinensis. The sequence continues at coordinate 884,357,590 of CM034150.1, forward strand.
CTCAAGGGCATGAAGTTCAAGTTTGTGAGCCATGGTAAATGCCTCTTGAAAGGTTTGAAATGATTGTATTTGAAGAGTAGAGGAAATAGCCTTCATACAATACCATGAGAAAATTTTGATCAAATTAGTATGTGGAAGGTGGAATGATAGTTGGTTGATTATGCCACATCATTGTGCAACGAAATCTGCAATGGATTCATCATCATACTGTCTAATGGCATAGAGGTTAGTGATGGTGATATTACATGCAATATTAATTGAAAGAAATTCTAGGAATAATTATGTGACTTGGGTGAAGGAAAATAATTAATGTCATGGGATGTCATTGTACCAATCCAATGCAAGTCTGGATAACAACATGCAGAATGTGTGAAGCATAAGGTCTTGATCATGAGAAATGAGGTAACATGAATGTATAAATGCATGAAGATGTTGTTGTGTGTCCTCTTTGTTAGTGAACTTAGAGAATTTTGCTAACTCCTAATGAGGGGGATAAGGCTTCAGGGGTACTGAATGATTGAGGGGTTCATTATAGATATGTTCATATGAGAAGGTAGTCTTGGATCCTAAGGTAACAAGTTCAATATTAGCCATTCTAATTAATAACACCTCCATGGTATCATTAGATGGATGGGGTTGAGAAGTTGAAGGATGAGATTGTGATACATATGAAGTATATGGGTTAAGTTCTTGATAAGGTTGAAATACTTATTTCACTAAATCTGGACATATTCCAGTAAACCTGGACTCTAGTATTTCCAGTATTAGAATAAATCCATCTTCAATTTTGCATATATTGGATTCCATTTTTTTCTATACTGGATTCCATTATTACTATTATTGGAATCCATTAGTAGCAATATCGAATTCCAATATTTTCATTATTGAATTTATTCTAGTTCTAAGTTCACTATTATTGGATTTCAATCTCGTTATTATTGGATTCCAATCTCATTATTATTGGATTCCAATTTGGCTAATATCATATTCCAATAGCGTTATTATAGGATTTCGATTTTGCCACTATTGTAATCCAGTTTATAAATCCCTATTTTTGGATTTTATTTTCGCTATTTTAGGATTTCTATTTTGTTATTATTTAAACCCCCCACATAATCCAAACAATCGTTATCTTACATAAGCCTCGCGACTGCTATCTTACATAATCCTAGTGGTTTCTAGCTTACATGATGAAAGAGCATGCTAGGTGAAATAAGCCCAGTGGCATCAAAGTTACATCTGCATTATGGCTACTAAGTTACATAAGTGTCGCAGCCTCTAAGCTACTTAAAAGGATGATAATCCTAGCGGCCACTATCTTACATAAGCATATAGGTTGTTAACTTACATAAGCCTAGAGGCCGTTATCTTACAAACATATATGTTGTTAACTTACATAAGCCTAGTGGCCACTAATTTATAAAAGAGTAGATTCCTTTAGGTGAAATAATCCTAGCGGATGGAAAGTTACACCAACCTATCGGTACCAAGTTTTATAAGTCTACCCAATGCTAAGCTGCATAAGCCTAGCGGCTGCTAAGTTACATAATCCTAGACGCCACAAAGTTACATCAGCCCAGGGGTTAAATTTGATGGCCACCTATGTTTTTCAAACAATTATTAGATGACAATAATTTTATAATATTTCCCATTAAAAAATACAAAATTGTAGTTATTTAAATACTTCAAATTTATATTTTATGTATATTATATATTGATATAATTTTTATATAAATCTATTTAAAAATGACGGTGATATTGTAAATATGCAAGTTACATGTGATAAAGTCAACTAATTTTATGATTATCCATCTGTAAATCATAAAGAAAAACAAAGAGATAATAATTACTTTAAACAAGTTGTTTTGAGGAAATGGATTTGAAAATATATTTCCATAAGCGATCAATCCTTTGATAAAATTACATTAAAAATTACATAAGCATTGATCTCTCATAAGGGTATTAATTATTGTTCTTGAATTTGTGCAAGGTATTGTTGGATATCTTCATGACCCCGATTTGGTATTTTAATTTGATATCCTTTCCATATTTTTCTTAGACACTATGCCTAGATGATGCTATCTATATCAATATCTAATGTGTCCCTTGATTTTTGCCACCATTGCTTTTTCTTTAAGCATTCCAGGTACCTTTTTTCTATATTTCCTTTTCCTTTGGGTTCCCACCAGTGTACCCTTATCTTTTGAGTGTTTGTGTGAACATCTTGTATTAGTTTTAGTTCTTTCTTGCCCATCCATATAGGTAAATTATCATCAGCTGGTCTTACTAGTATCATCTACCCAACATTCACATCCACTATTGGGTTGAATTCCTCTTAAGGTCTATCACAAATAGACCCAACATATATCCTTATTTGAAAGGAAATTCTAACTATAGTAGCTATCCATGTTAAGATGTGGTGCACCAACTATCTGATCATAAATTACGGTATCCTAAATTATTTTTGGCCAAAAAATCTCTCCTTGTCATGTTACAATTGACAAAGGGATTCTCTAGGGAACGTAGATATTTTTTCCAATAAGCAATCTTTGGAACCTAGTATGATTCTCCATCATTAGTTGAACTCTTTTCCTAATGTTTGATGTATGTCTCAATGCCTCTTTACATGTCTACCATCTCTTTTAGTTCTTTGAAGGGTTCCAATGGAGGATCCCCTTCAAGAAGGAAAGGTTTCTCATCTGTTTTCTAGATCTTAATTGAACATGATCAATCAGACTCTATGATTGATGCTTTAAAATCCATAATGGGAATGTTTTCTATGACATGAAATTTAAACATCGTTGGTTACCATCTAGTAGGTTTGGTTCTACAAAGGTGTTAAAGTCATAGAATTCCTCGCTAAGGTACATAGTGAATGTGTTGGACTCCTCTTGGCATGTTCTGTAAGTGTCCATTATTTTTGGAAAATATAATGTATCCAATTTGCACACTTTTGTTTATAATCAGTCAAAGTCCCATCCATGTCTCCATGTATGTGACCCACTAGAAGGAAACTCACATACACTATGTTTAAAACCCTTTTAGCCATCAGCATGGATGCAACCACAAATAATGTGCAATTTTTGTTGTCACTTACAACATTATCTAGTTGCAAGTAGAGAATTGGTGGTTTTTTTCTAAATGAACTTGAACATATGCTTACAGTATTAGTTGTATGAGAACCCTCATTTTTCTTCTTGTATTCCTTGCACTTTACATATGAATCATTTTGTAATAGTGAATCATGTAACAATTATTTTTACATCACACTACTATATAAAAAAGCACTATACTAATCTGTAAGTGGTTCTTCTAGCTTCTGGATACATAGTTCCAATGATGTTATTGTGAAGTTTTCTTCTCACTCAAAAAAAGGGAGAATAAAGTGCCTGAAACCCTCCGTTTTGTGCCCATGTGTCATCATACCAGTCAAGGTGATGGGGAGATTAATAGAACTTAATCCATATGGATCCTATAAGACTCTACTTCATCAAATCAGCTAGCACTAGAAGGAGAAAATGGAGAAAAGGTGGTTATGTTTTCCTTTTAACAGAACCACTATCTAACTAGGGTGACAATCATATAGTCTCTGCCCATCCATGGTGGTGGTTCTATGAATGCCGGTTTTCACCGAGCAATGGTCTTGTCACTTTTGGATAGTAAAATAAATGGAAGCATGAATAGATGTAAATTTGGAGCTTTTGACTTTGTCCCTTCCTTGCCATGACCTTTCCCATTCTCCAATGCATGGGGAGGACATGAGAAAGGCTATAAATGCTAGTTATGAGAAGAGAGCAAAGGGCATCATCAATGACATGAGAGTCAAGTGAGTAAGAAGCTCTTAGTGTTGGAATTGATATTTGTAGAAGCAAAGAGCTAATTGAGTCAGAGCAAGCAAAGTAACTGGTAGGAAGTGTGAGATATTATCTACTTATCTTTCTTAGTTATTGTAATTTTTTGTAACTTATTATTAAAATTGGCTAGTAAAAGTGGGAAGAAAGAGAAATTTCCCCTTCCCGACTAGTTTTCCCTCCTTTGGAGGTTTTCCAGGATAAAATTGTTGGTGTTCATGAGTCTAGAATTCTATCCCTTTATGTACCATTAATTGATTCTAAAGCACGAGTATAATTCATTCACTAGCTATCTAAAACTGTTATTTTCTAATTGAAAGTAGAACATCAATGATATAATTATGATTTTGTGGATAATTCCAAAGTTGAAGAGTTTACATATCATTTTGGTATCAAAGCTAACAATTATCCATGGACTATGGTAATCCCATTCCTGGATTTGTATGACAATGACGAGATCTAAAGGTGAAGAGGCTTTTACTTTGCAATCCATAGATATTTCTGCAAAGAAGTGGAAACAGAGAATTCAGGGAACAAATGAATGAAGAGAACTTGGTTCGTAGAATCAAGATGCTAGAGACCATGATGGATAGAATGTTTACAAGCCATCATCAAGAGCTTACAGATTTGCACAGAAGATAGATTCATTGTCAAACAAGACTCCATGGAATTAGTGGTTCGGGGCATTAGCTGAAAATTTTTTGCATAGGAAGGAGCCACCATGAGGAAGATTTATGGGGGAAGAGCATCAAGAAGAGACTTCTAACTACAAGAAAAAAGGTAAAATCCAATCATACTCCTTTTAAAGTTGAAAGAAAAGTTCAGATTAAAATATTTGAAGGACAAGATAGATGCAGAGTTGCTTGATAAATGGTTTAAATAGTTAGAAGTCTACTTTAGCATCCATAATGTCACTAAGGCATAGAGGATCACATTTACACATTTCAAAATTGAGGGTCTTGCATTGGTTTGGTGGGAAACCAACTTAGCTACTTGTGAAAATAAGAAACATTTGATTTTCAGTACTTGGGAGGGATTTAAGGAATTACTTAGAGCTAATTTTTATCCTATTGGCCATAAAACTGACAAGATGATCAAATGGCAGTATTTTAGACAAGGAAGTGGTCAAAGTGTGTAGGAATATACTATAGAGTTTCAAAGGCAGGCCATGTTTCTAAATATGGAATTGGAGGATGAGGACATTTTGACAAAGTACTTGGGAGGACTTCACACTCACCTTCGAAGAAAATTAATCTCCATGAAGCCCAAATATCTCAACGAGGCATGTGTGTGGGCATACTATATAGATGATGAGAAGAAGCAAGGAGAAGCAGAGCCAAAGGAAAAAAAGTTGAAAAATCAACAGAAGAAAGAACGTGGGAAAAAAATTAACAAAGGTAAGTAGAAAGGGAAAGGTAAACAAGCTTTTGCTACTTTAAATACTTGTAAAAATCCCAAAAAAAAATTGTAAGAATTTTGATATCAATGGTCATACTTACGCTACCTATTGGAAGTTGCATCTGGAGTTAAATCCAAAGAACTGAACCAAGGACTCAAAGAAGTCCATGACAAATGTAAATATAAAAGGGGAGGTGGAAATAAAATACGACTCTGATGTAGATGAGAGGCTTGGATGCATGGCCACAAATATTGACAGCTAGGAAGAGGAGATTAGTAAACTATTCTAGATGTAAAATCTAGATCAAGAGAACTAAGGTAAATGCTTTGGTTGATACCGTTTCTCATTCTAACTTTATTTTTGAAGCAGTTGTAAAGAATCTTGGTCTTGAGACTTACGAACATCCACACCCTTATTCCTTGGGTTGGGTGAAGAAGGGTGTTGAAATTCAGGTAACCAAAAGATGTAAGGTCAAGTTTGGGATCAATTCCTAGTATATTTATGTATTGGAGGCTGATGTTATTCCACTTGATGCATTTGATGTTGTTTTTGGGAGTCCTTAATTTTATATCAGGGATGTTATATTCATGAGAAGGGAGAACTGATACAGATGAGTCAAGGATGGGATCATCAACAACATCTGAGCACACCAGTGTAAGACACATGTTACCATGGTGAGGGTTAACCAAGAAAAATGACTTATTCAAAAGAATCATAATAAGTTTTGTTTACTTTTGTTAAAGGGTAAAAAAGATGGGGCTATAAGTTTTAGATTTTTCTAACTAGGGAAAAAAGGATTTGGATAGTATTATTCAGTATTTTTAGGAAGTTTTTCAGGCTCCATGTGGGTTACCACCAAAATGGGAGGTAGAGCATGAGATTCAATTGTTGCCAGAGTTGCCTCTACCGAACATTAGATTGTATAGGAAATACTTGCTGGAGAGTACTGAAGTAAAGAAACAATTCCAGGAACTACTAGACTAGGGTGTGATACATTTGAGCACCTCACCATGTGGTTCACCTATTATCATGGCGCTAAAGAAGGATGGTTATTTAAGAATGTGCATCGACTACCGTACTTTGAACAAGATCACCATAAAGAACAAATATCAACTCCCCCACATAGATAATCTCTTGGACCAGCTTCAGCATGCAAAACTTTTCATGAAATTGGATCTCAAGTCAAGTTATCACCAAGTGAGAATGAAGGAGGAGGATATATGGAAGACTTCCTTCAAGACAAAATATGGTTTGTATGAGTGGTTAGTACTTCCATTTAGTTTATGTAATGCACCCGCTACATTTATGGTATTGATGAATGATGTATTGTGGGATTTTATAGATTCATGTGTCATTATTTATCTAGATGATATCTTGATTTTTAGTACCACATGGGAGGAACATCTAACTCATTTTTAGCAAGTATTGCAAGTTCTCAAGGAGAAACAACTGCTATGCAATATGAAGAAATGTGAATTTTCCAAACAGTAAATTGTTTATCTTGGGCATGTGGTTGGAGGAGGAGAGCTACAAGTGGATCCAAAGAAGTTGGAAGCCATAAAAAACTGGCCAACACCAATGGGAGCCATAGAGACTAGGAGTTTTGTGGGAGCAATACAATACATGTGGAAGTTAATTTTGGGCTTCTCTGTGATTGTAGCACATCTACACATAATGTCCACTAAGATTAAGGGTTTTGACTGGGGTAAGGAACAAGATAAATCCTTTGAGTTATTGAAATACAAATTAGTCATGCTCTAGTACTTTCTCTTCCTAACTTACAACAACTCTTTAAAGTAGAGATAGATGTCAGTGACTATGCTATGGGCACACTATTGCTACAAGGTCGTAAGCCAGTGTGTTATCATTATGAGACCTTTTCTTCAGTAGATAGATGATATTCAGTATATAATAAGGAAATGTATGCACTAGTTCAGGCCATTAAGAAATGGAAGCATTATTTTTTGGGTAAATAAACTATTGTACAAAATGACCACAAACCTCTCCATTATTTGCAAGCACGATCTAAATCACAATAGACAAGACACTAAAAATGAATGGGGTTCCTTTAGTAGTTCCATCTGGTGATAAAATACAATATGGGTAGTATAATTGTGGTGGCAGACATGTTGTCTAGGCCACCTACATAGGAGAAAATATCTTTTTTTTCCACTATCTTTCAGATCGAGCCCTTCACGAAGGATGCTTATGGAGAGGCATATGGCCAAGACAAAGACTTTGGGGTGACATTTCAATAGTTACAGTCCCAAAGAGATGAAAGGATAGGGATTGAAGTTTTTTATCTCAAATACGGGATGCTTTACCAATGGGGGAATATTTTTGTGCTGAAAGAAGAAAGGCTTCTATTGATGAGGGAAACACATACCTAGAAATTAATGGTACATTTTGGTGTTGGTAAGAACCTAGCCCACTTGCAAAGGTACGTGTATTGGCCCAATATGCAAGAAGAAGTATCAAAATTTATACGTGGATGTAAATTTTTTTATACCATCAAGCCTAAGACTAGGAAAGAGGGTTTGTATATGCCTTTTCCAGTACCTACTCATCTGTGGGAGGACATTTCTATGGATTTTATAGGATGATTACCTATGTCTAAACATGGCCATGACTAATATATTCAGTAAGATGTTTATTCTTATGGCATGTAAAAAGATATTAAAATCATATGAGGTAGTAGATATTTTCTTTGCTAATGTATGGGTGTATTTTGGCTTGCCAAAGTCTATTGTTTCTAGTAGGGATTCTAGGTTTTGGGGATTTTTTGGACTACTGTGTGGGATAAGATGGATACTAGGTTATATAGGCGCACTAATTTTCACCCACAGATAGATGGGAAAATAGAGGTGGTGAAAAGGAATTTGGTACAACTGATCAATGGGTATAATAGTAAATACCCAAGGACTTGGGATGTGTCCTTGGTCTACATTCAACATTCCTACAACTAGGAAGAACACACATCCACCATGAAGTAACCTTTTGAAGCATGCTTGGGATATTTGCCTAAAAATACATTGGACATAACATTTGGGTAGAAGGATAAGGAGGATACACAAGACACATAGGTGATTAGAGAAAACAAATTCATTGAGAGGATCTAGAAAATATATCTCAAGGGCAAAGAACAATTGGAGAAATCCCAAGCCAAGTAAAAGGCTAGACATGATCAGCATAGGAGAGAGCATAAGCTTCATGTTGGAGACAAATTTTGGCTTTACTTGAGCAATGAGAGACTACAAGGTCAAGCGCGAAATCTCAAGCCACTATGATATGGACCCTTCACCATATTGGAGTAGGTTGGAGAAAATGCCTTTTGGCTTGATTTGCCATCATTTATGGGGATTTACTCAGTACTAAAATATGAGAACTTGCACCTATATGAGCCATCCATGATAGATGAAGATGAATGATTACAATTGTTACCTTCCATTGAGGATCACGTCTTGGACTCATGAGTCGAATTGGAGGAGGATGTAGTGTTGTAGTAGAAGGTCAAAGAGACGAGGAGAGGTCCACCGGAGTCTTGGCGAGTTGGACTAAAAGGGAATACACCAAGACAAGCCCAGTGGTACTCTAAGGATCAACCGAGGGAATTATTTTCTCATATACTCTCCCACTAAAATTTTGTGGGACCGAAATTCTCCTAAGCAGGGGAGCTATGATCCACAGTGATCTAAAATGACTCTACTTTATCAGATCAACCAACACGAAGAAGGAAAAAATGGATACACAGGAGGTTCTGTATTTCCTAAGTAACAAGAACCGCCCGCCCTATACAAGAGCGGGTGGTCCTAGAACCACCTCTCAGATAGAAAACAGTGATCTTGAAACCGCCACCTAGCCAGGGCGGTTGAATTGTGACAGTAACCAACGTAATTGCTTCATTATAACCATTTCTCTTCCATGACCTTTCATATTCTCCAGATTCATAGGATGACATGAGAAAGGCTATAAAAGCAAGTTATAGAAGAGATGGTAAATGGCATCGAAGTCATGAATGCAAGTGACGTAAGAAGCTCTTAGTGTTGGAGGCTGTGTATTTGTCAGAACCAAGGAAGTAATTAAACATCAGAGTTAAGGCTAAGTAGACATAGGTTTCCTGTGCTTGATTGATGTTATCTAACTTCTCAGGAATTAGATCATAACCTTTATTGTAAAGTTGATCTATATGGTATTAAATTGAATTGGCTAAGCTACCCTAAGTTTGTAAAAGCAAAGAGCAATTGCCCTTCCTGACTAAGGGTAAAAGTCCTCCTCTGGGAGAATTGTCCAGAAAAAAAATTGTTAGTGTATGAGTCTATAAAGAGAAGATTGTCTGCAAGATTGTTGATTCTACAGCACAAGAGGTATGGAATTCATTTCACTAGCTATCATCTATTTTTTTCTAATAGAAAGCTTAGAACAACAGTGATTAATTGTTGATCTTTGTGGATGTATTCCAAAGTGGAAGAGTTTACCATGTTATCATCATATGTGTACCTTGTTAATCAATACTAGTTTATTTATGTATTCATTACTGGTATGCTTAGACTTTGTAACATATACCTCAACTGTACAACAGGTGTCATTTACTTCTTCCCAAACCTTGTTATCAAAAATCCCATCGCCCTTATCCATGCATCTACTCCCCTTCAAGACATATTCACAATCATCATAACCCATTACTGATTCAGAGAGAGCTACCCCTTTCAACAAAAGATGGAAAATACAGTAGTTCAGAAATTTGACCCCTGTAATTCATCATCATCTGGAAGATCCCTGTCCAACATTATCACCATCAAAAGGATCTATACCTACCGTTTTATTAGAATGAAATCCCTCATCAGAATCAATGACTAATCCAACCATCATAACCTTCTAGTCTCACAAGGCTCTAGGACCTATAACATTCCTTATGAAAGAATCCCTGGCATCAAAACATTACCGAGGCTTCCAACCATGGTACATCTCACAGCAGTATTTAGAAAATATCAACCACCTGAATCAATAGTGCTTCAAATCTAGTTTATTTGATCAATAACCACATATTCAACCCTCTTATAGGCCTTAAGGTGAATCTACATCAATCCATCCTTGAATGATTTGCCGGTTTATGGGTCCTAAGAATACAATTATCATACAGTTAAAAATCTATAATGATGATCTATTCAAAGTATCTGTATTTCGTATAAGCTCTTTACCCTCCTCACTAGGAGCTTCCCAAATTCCTCATGATTCTATAGCAAGGATAGATGGCCAGCTAGCTACATATTTTAAAGCCTTTCATCATGTGGTTAGTGTAATCCTGAATGAAGATATACTCATGACCAAGACCTTACAGCTAAGAATTTTCATCTGGTAATGTCCTTGGTGGGACCTACTTTAGAAAGAAAGGTTAGGAAGAAGGAGAGATCCACAGAGTATTCCCTAATTTTCATTCGCACAAGTCTAAGAATGATGGTTGTAAATCCAGAGGCAAAGGAATTTCTTGATGGAATATCACCTGTAAAGAAATCACATGTCACAGACATAGATTGTTGGTTCAATTAAAACAATTCGAGAATGTACTAGAGAAAGGTCCATTGCCGAAGTTGTTAGCACACTGGAGGGGTCTAATGCAAGATGCAATTATCATTCCCTCTCTTGTACAATACAGAATTAAATCAAATGGGTTTCTCATCATGTGCAGGAACATATTTATTCCATGCTACTCCAAATCCAAGGTTCATTTCAAAAATGTATGTCCAGGGTAATTTTGGGCATGTTGAATAAGGAAGAGTCATGAACTTATGCACTATTATTAGTAAAGTGATAGATTTGATTTCCCATCCAAATCATCTTTCTACTCCAGATACATTGATACCCAAATCATGTGAGGCATGTGCCAATGGCATAGTCGTCAAATCTTATTGCTGCAGGACAAGTAGGTGAATCTGTTTGACCATGGTGACATGCTCCCAGTCTAACTCATGGAAGGTATACCAAGAGATCTCTTGTTGTAGATAAGATGCAATAAGTGTAGGAACTTTGTATAAACTCCTCGCCATGTAATATTGATCTCCTCTTCCATGTTATCTACTTCCTATTCAGATACTTCCATGTTCCATAACCATCTTGGTACAGATGAGTAACAAAGGAATGTAGATATTAAATACCATAAGTGGTCAAAGGTCATGACATTTGAAAGATGTAGATCATTCATTTCTGTGAGCAATGCCCTATTGGGATACGATTGACAGAAGGAGAGTCTATATTTATACAACCCTAATTGGGGAAGTAAAGAATTAGAAAACCTTGGAGTTTCTTCAAATAGCCATATCTGTGTCAGGATCATCCCCCAGTCGATTAGTCAACCTGAAGTGATCCCAAAACTTATGAAACTTTCATTCATGATGCCATAAGACACCAGGTAATAAGTTTATTACCATCACCCATCACTGAATCCACACCTACACCTTTTGATTACACATCTGACTCAACATCCGAAAAAAAATGTGGAAAATGACATCCCCAACAATTCAAAGTTTTCCAAATGAACGTTAGATCTGACAATGGTGGTGAGTACTACAATAAGGATCTTCACCCATTAATCTTCAATGAATGGGATGCCTAGAGAAATAACAGTTCCTAGAAAATAACAGCTCATGGTGTTGTAGAAATTATGAAAAAGTTCATATGATGGACTGTCGTAAGAAGCATGAGGATACATGTTGGATGACCCCTAGAGTTTCCTTCCCCACATATAAAAAGGTCGTCATTATAAAGCACTCCACCACTCCTAGTACAAAGAACTTGGACTAGAAAAGAGGTCTATCCTTGGTCCCCATCCCTCATCCAGACCACCTAGTCACCATCACAAAATAAAAAATTGTTCATGTTGACAAACCACCAAAGAACCTGCACCAAATGAAATGCCTCCCATGACCATTAAATCCAAGAGATGTAACATCGTTACCTTCAACCTCCACATCAAAAGTGAAACCATGCATTCTATTATAGAAAAATGCTTCAGATAGATCACTCATAGCGTTAGGAGTCCCTTAAACCATCCAACACTAGCAGGAAAAGACCTTACTTGGTATCAATTTTGAAGCCTTTGGTGGACTACCAAAGATGACATCTGTAGAAACACTCTGTAGAAGAATGTAAATGCCTTCTCATGTAGCCATTAAATGTGATACCTGTAAGTTTACACAGGCCTAATTCCTTTCAGATTTTTCCATATATCAAAGAAACCTCACCCAACACCTGACTAACATTGGTCGCCTGTACCTACATCAGTTAAATAATACTTGAGTACCAACATTGGTTAGCCTCAGAATTGATGTATGTTCATGATTTGACTAACGTTGGTCTCTTGTCGTAAGATTGATAAAAATCCTTCGGAATAAAATAAACCAAAAACCTTCATCATTATTTAACCACCTCCCGATCTCACCTGAGAATCCTCATCCAAAGGGTAAGTAGAAATTCAGAAATATTTTCCATACCTCTATCCCTTGATTTAATATCCAACCAAACATCATGAATCAGAGAGTTTTAAAGAATCTCCATTCTTGATTACACCCATAAGTCCTGGGAGCATGTCATGGATGAGGAAAAGGGACTCTTCATTGAAATAGAATTACACCATGGGATCCTGGTTAAAATGTCCAGCAGGTGAAAGACGATGTTGGTAGAAAACATTGCCCCTCACATAGAACAAGGCAGATTAGGGTCGATAGCCCTCACATCTACAAGGAAATGTTACCTGTAAGATGATCCCCACAGAAAGCAGGGCCCAATTGAATTAATCCATTGACCATATTTCCTTATTGTAGTGGGCCCTGCAGAGTCTATTTGTACTTTACTGATTCAATAAGAGAGAGAGAGAGGAAGGAAACACACAACACACAAAACGAGATTTCAAGGAAACACACAACGCTTCAATAGTAATTTGGAGGAACACATGTAGTATGCATCAGTTGCTATGGTTATGAAGGTCGAGGGTAAGGAGAACCTCGCTGTTCAGGTTGAAAAAGCATCTTTTCATGGGCTCAATCAAGTTACCCCTGAGTGGGCAACCTTGTATATGATGTTTGGTAGTTTGCAAAGCAATTGAGCATGGTTCCATGAAAAGTGAGCCTGACCATTGCCTTAACTGTTTATGAAGCTTGAAAATGGAAGCTATCCATGATTTTGTGTATTGCTTGGTAGGAGTGATATGCTTACATACAGCTTCTATTATGCTCAGGATCCTGGTGAGCTTAAATAAAATTCCATCTGCCTTCACATTCTAATGAAATCAATTTCATAGTGCCAGTTGCCTTCTGTGTTTATCCACATAGCATGATTATTCATTGAGCATCCTACCGCTGAACCCCAAGGCTGTATTTATCATCATCAACATTACTATGAATAAGGTGTTAGGAATTCTTCTAATATGTCCCAGAATCTATGCTCATGTAAGTAAACCTCTTTTCCATGAGACACCTCAGACTTGATCAAAGATCAGTTTCTCTAACTCCACTATGAGGTGCTTCACGTATGTGACATAAGTTCCTTAGGATCCAAGAAGTTGGAACTCATACTTGTCTTGTTATGGTTTATGACCATGAGTTAAGCATATACACAGAATTAGCTCAGGGTCTGTCCGCATACTTCTACTGGGCAATCCAAGTAATTCTTACATTGGAAAGATAGTCCTTTGTTACTTCTTGTCACTCATATTTTTATGCGTTTGAAGGATCTTTATTTTATGCAGTTCAAGGAAACTATCCAAAGGTATTTTTTCATCATCTTGTGAATCACTGCATTTCTATCACTCTTTTTTCTAGAGGATGGCTAGTGACTTCCAAGGTCTCAGAAGCACTCCTTGCTATGTAAATTCTTCATCAGGTGGGATGGAAGTTAGTCTTCCTCTTTGAGATGGGAAAAAAGAATACCTGGCCATGTCTACATTAGAGGCTGAGTATCTATGTAACTACATTGGCTAGAGAAGAGATGACAATGGATGAGAAGGGTCCTCTTTCTTTATTTGGGAACCAGCCCATATTCACACTAGATTGAGGCTTTCAAGTCAAATTTTCACTTGTCTTGTAGATTCATGGCTTGCATCAAGAGTTTGAGACTGAGGTCATGGGTATTCTATTTTCTTCCTATAGTCTCTTAGCAATTCTTGTACAGATTTTTCTTTCAAACCATTGTTCAAAGGGTTCATTGCAAACTTGTCTGGTCTCTTCCTATGAATGACAAGATTAAGGGAGTCATCTTCATCTTTGAATGGGATTGAGAATATCTCTTCCTTTCAATATAGATAAGCATACAAGTTGATTTTTCCTATTTTAAAATCATCAAGAACCATTTCCTCTTCTTCATGGCTTACATCGCCTAGTAATTCAGGAGCTACCCTCTTGTAACTCAAATCTCCTCAATACTTCTTCAAGGTCCCATGCCTCTCTAGGAAGGCATGTCTAGCCATATCAATATGGGAATATCCTCTTCCTCCTCATTTTTTAGAAAGTGATTTATCTGCCTATGGTATCTTGATACAAGATGTCGGTTTCTGAGACTTTCAAGAACTTTCACACCATATACCTCATCTTCTTCTCTCGAAAGCAATTTATTGATTTCTCCCTTCACTGGTATGGTTGTTGAATGACCAAATTCATCCAATTTTTCCCTCCCAAGTCTTGAGTAGAATCTTCGACTTAGTAACATTTCCAAATGAATCTGGTAATGTCTACTACCAAGACCATTATCACTAAAATTTTTTTGTCTGGAAATCTAGCGTAAGAGCCATCTGTGCATCTTTTAACTTCCCTACAAGTGGGACCTCTTTTGACTCCAAGATAGTAATAAGAGCCATTGGGTTAGAGTCCATGGTGAGTTTGAGAGCCCTTGGCGAGCTTTTAAGGCATCATATTTTCTAGAGGCACCATAATCTATTATGTAATTGTTCAATACATATTCTCCAACAAGAAAAGAGACATAGGGGAGGATCAACCTTGTCAGTCATGGATGCACTCAATGAAAGCATGTTTTGTGAGGGAGGTTGTAGGTGTGGTTTTTGTAGTAATTCTTGTAGAACTAGGAGCTACAGTATTGGGTGTTACACTACCACTCCTGATATATCGTCTGAAAAAAAATATTGAATTATTTTGAGTGAGTCTGCAGAAATTTAGTTTAAGTAATTTTCACCTTGGCTTTGTTCAGCATTATTCTATGAAGTCAAAGGGATCATATGTGGACAAGGGAAATGAAGGGACTTATTTTTGATTTGGGGTAGGTTTGGAAGCAGAGTTTTATGTTTGGGGAATGGATGGTATTTTGAAAGGTACACTAGGATCTTTCAAAGTACTAGATTTTGTAGGAGAAGATTTACATTTAGAATTGGAATAGGAATCAGAAGACTTACTTGGAATTGGGAGAACCTTCTTACTTGCTACAGGATTAGGCTTCAAAAATTTAGACTCCATTGAGGGTGGGAGTAGAGATCCTTGACTGATTTTTTTTGCAGAGTCACCACAGGAGAATCATCAACCTTATTTTTCTTTGTAGAAGTTGAGGGAGGTATTCCTTTCTTAGAATGAGAACGAGTGAATACTGCACATGATAAAATAGGTGCATCTTCTTCATCATCTTCATCACCTCTAGAGAACTCACAGAATCTGATTTGTGTATCATTTTCAAGCTCATCAACTTTTAGGAGATCACCACCATCACTTTCTTTTTCAATCTCTTCTTCATTTTCCTTACTCCTACAACTTGCATTAACATGTGGGGCCTCCAAGGAAAGCCTTCAGGGTAATATACAATCTAATTTCGATTTCTTCTTTGAGAAGAAACTCTTTCAATATTTTCCTTCCTCAACAACTCCATTTTATTTTCCATTTTCTACAAAAAAGATCAGTTCTTTTATCTCCAAGACATTGAGATTTTACCCTTTGAGAGATTCTTGATATTTCCAGACATGATGATATCATCATCAAGTTCAATGGCCATCCTTTGTACTTCTACAATGTTCCTTAGTTGAACTCTCCATACGATAAATCCTACCTCTGGTGATTGAGCATTGATGAAGAATCTCTTGACATTGTTTTCATATGGTGAATCCTCTACCAATATCCTATGAAGTAAACTGTTTGAAATGAGACATGAAGTCTCTCATAGTTTCACCTTCTCATTTATTCATTTGAGCTAACTACACTAAGAGATCCTGACAATCTTCAATTGATTTAAATATTTCCTCGAAGGAAGTCTTGATGTCATTCCAACAACTAATGGATCGGGAAGGCAGGAGGTAGAACCATTATATTGTTTTTTCTTGGAAGGACTCCATGAACAATATTACAGCAAAATCTTAATGTTGGACACCAGGAATCCCACATGATGTGGTGACGGCTGATATGTGCTCTTCAAAGAGTTATGTGCCATCACCTTTGAACTTTGGAAAGTTCTTGCAGGAATTGGGTGGTAGATCATGAAGAGGTGGTTCAAGAGTAAGCAGCCATGTATTTATTCCTCATGGAAAAATGGGTTGAGGTATTTTTGCTTCTTCTGCCATTATTTCCTCTTCATCTTTTACTCTAGTAAATTTTTTCTTCAAATTCAAGCACTGAAAAAATCTACAATAGGAATATGAAAAGACACAGTGGAATAGAAAATCTCACTTGTCAGAAATTAATAGTGTAGCCTTCAGCAATGAATTTTTGTTTTTTTTAATATTTGTTTTTTTTTTTTAATTTTTTGGACCTTGCCGTCATATTTTGGGTGCAAATGTTGCTAAATCTGCCCCACGATGGGTGCCAAAAATTATTGTCGAGAAAATTTTTTAGGTGGTCAAACTTGTGGATTTCTTACCAACTCTCTGGGAATCTAAGTCCATCTACTTAACCAGTACAACTACCATATATGCATGCTTGAGTAAATGTGGATTTTCTTGGTGACCTTGTGGTCGAGGATCCAATAGGGGCACTTTATTGAACTTACATCAAAACTAGCAATCTCTTACTAGGGAAGACTTTTTCTGAAGAGTGGGAAAGGAGAGTGAGAAAAGAGTTAGGAGAACTAATGTTGCAGGTAGAAAATTAGATTCCTACACACACTAGTTAGAAATTTAGTCACATGCACTAAAACTAGGAAGAAACAATAATTCAAATAGCAACAAGACCAATTAGAATTTAATGAAAAAAAATTATCAGTAAACCCCTTAGTCAAAAAAGGCTTGAAACTCCTTCTTGTATTGATTCCCAAGTAGAAATTGTACATAGTATGAGAATGGAAGACATTGAGAATAGGGGAAAAGTGGCTAACTCTTTTCACTGACAATTGAGAAAAATATCCTCTTATGAACTTACAAGAATACAACTAGCTAGAAAAATTTCAGAATTAGAACCCTTTGAAATGAGGATCTCATTACAATTTATAGTGCTTTGGAATTCTCTTTGCCTACCCTCCATTGACCCTTCATATGTCATGAGACTTTTTAAATTATTAGGAGAACATTAAGTACCCTTTTATAACTTAAGGGTGAATGATTACATTGAAAAAGTGCAACCCCCCAATGTCAAATTAGAACATTGAGGAGAGAGGAAGTTGGGGAGGAGAGAAGAGAGAGAGGGAGAGAGAGAGAAAAAAAACAAAGGATGATGTCAATGATGATAGATTCTACCTCTGATAAAGCATGTTGATCCTTCCAGATTACTTGATGAAATGCTCCAATGTGATGAATTCTAAATCTTCAAAACTCTTGCACACACACTGAATAACTTCCTTTGGATGATGTGGTGAACATTGTGTTTAAATACACTGTCACATGACTCGTTCAGTGACCATGGGCATCACTCATGGAGATCCACTCTAAACAAATATTGTCCTAACTCCCTTCATTGTTGTCGCACTACTCAACTAATTTAGACATGATCCTGATGAAGCATCTTATGAATGATCTGATGGTGTTGATTTTTTAATTCCACCTCCTGCATACCAATTGAAGCATGAAATGAGTGTCAAAAGACACTATTGACATCCTCACTATCACCTACTCTACATAGTATGATGATAGAGACTACACTTTTCCTATCTCTTACTCGGAAGAAAAAGGATATGCCAGATTCTGCTATGTCCATTTATGCTTCATGATTTCTTTGGGAAAAAAAACTTACTATTATTAGGAAGTATGAAAAATCGGCTTCCTCGAACCTCAACTGGATGTTGCAACTCAGATTTCCCTATCTCCCTACATTCCTCTCACCTTCTAGATCAATTTTCTATTTTTGGAAAGTGCTCATGGGAACACTTACTATTTGTAGTAAGTGTGAATTTTGGACAAAATATGACCATTTTTTTTATCTCTCCTTGTAATACATGTTTTGTGTTTATTGCCTCTTTCGCAGTTTCTACAATTAACGACTTTCCTGAATTGACAGTCCCCTATGTAAAAAGACCTCCTATTTTTGGAAAGCGAACCTCTGGTAGTCAAATCACTGGGAAATTTTTTTTTTCTAAAATGGTTTTTTTTCCCAATATCACTCCTCTGAAATCTTGGACCTATCTGCTCAATAGTTTGGGATATTTTAAAGTTTTAAAATTTTGACCTGACGGGTGCTTCTAAACGCGACAACCATTAATGGAGCCTTGAGAGTTGCCAGTCTAGTTTTCTTCTCTGTTTTTGATAAAAATTATAATTTTTTGTGGGTTTTTGTTTCTTTCTTTACCAGTGAAATTTTTCTTCAAACCGGTTGTCGGTTTGATGGGAAATCTGAATTTTGTCTTCATTGGGTCGAGAGTAAGCTTTCTTCACTGCAGGAGATTAATGCAGTGGAAGGGAGATTTTAAGATTATTTTTTGATGGAATTCAATAATGAATCACATAGCATCAAATTATTATTCATTTCATGCAATGGTTTTCAAGATATCTTCAAATCTTCGTTTCACGGTAGTGAGGATTTTCAGATGATTTATCCGTTTCTCTCTTCTGTTCTTCAATCCTTGAGCTCTCCTAGTCAATCTTCCTTCAGAGAATTGTGTGTTTTATATTTTTCAGTATGTGGTTTTTGTAGTTGATCTGGTTCAAGGTTCATCAATGGTGGAGTGGTGGTGGGAAGTTTTAGAGGATTTTGGAGGAAGAACTGTGCATAAGAGAGTTAAATGTAAGAAGCGGGAAGAAAGTGATAGGTGAGGATTTTTTTTAAAATAAAATATTATGCACAGAGAGGGTTATGAAAAATTTTTAGTCCCTAACATCCCTCACCTCAAATGGATGTGAGGGACATCAATTTCCATGGTGATAAATATGGTGACATGTGGCAACAATCCGACGACAGGGAATTTGAGCTCC
Organism: Taxus chinensis; assembly: GCA_019776745.2. Lineage (NCBI taxonomy): Eukaryota > Viridiplantae > Streptophyta > Pinopsida > Cupressales > Taxaceae > Taxus > Taxus chinensis. The sequence goes on from CM034150.1 coordinate 884,377,157, forward strand.
TGATTGCACCCGGGGGCTGAACTGACAATCCTGAAGATCACATGAGGTTTTAGAGGTCATATGGGGACTGGGCACATTTTTTCATGGTTTATGTTCCTAAAACTAAGGGATGTTAGGGACACAAAATCCCATCAGGCTCCTAGAGATGACACGCATCCTTCCAAAAATTGGCTAACTCCCAAACTCGCTCCAAGAGGACAACTTGAGACGATGATAACTTGAGCTCCCGATGGAATTTTAAGGTGAAATTATATATGATCATGAATATAAATGGCCTTTTGAATCCAATTTTTAGGGTATCATGTCTTTATTATTTCATTTTATCCCTAAAAATTTGAATTTTGTATTTGGTACTCCACCTGTGCATGAGAAAACCTGCTTGCAGACCTAATATGCCAAAGTGTTGTGAAAAATAATTGATTTCACTATCTTGTAGGGATTGGAATTTTATTTCTAGAGATGTGTCATTTTTCTCCTAACTCCATTTGGAGCTCCCATAATCACCTTCAAAATCCCATCGGTTGTTTTGGCATGTGCATTGCTTAGGCTTGTAAACCCTAATTTTGGTGAAACTACCCCAACTTCTCCAAGTCCTTCCAGAATCTTCCTAAATCACTTCCAAAATGTCCCAAGGAATTTAAATTACCTCCACATTCATTTTTTATTTTCTTCTCTACTTTATGGGGTTGCTCCAGTCCTAGGAAGCCCAGTGATAGCCCTTCTCACAGCTTCCTGAAGCTTGTAACTTTTAATTAACTCCTAACATCACCTAGGGGGAATGAATGGACTTTCCTAAATCACATAGGGGATGATATAACATTAATCAGGAGTTCAATTGGACTAAATGGATAGAATTGGGGTTCTTTGGAATGATAAGACTTGAAATAATTAATACATGGGTATTGTTGTCATGCTTGGAAATTTTCAATTTCCGTACAACACATTTTCACGACAACAATATGTAAGGGAAAGAAGCTTGAGGAATCTTTTGTGTCTATGATTTTCATTGCATTTGTTTATTCTTAGTTTCTTGTGCAATCTATTTATTTTACCTGGAAAGTCTCGGGGGAAGAATAAATTGCTTATGAGAATCCTTATTTCTTCCTATGATTATGAGGTGAAGCTATTAGAAGAAGTAGAAATCCACAATTACAAATTAGAAAACATATTTGTGTGAATTAGATTACATTCCCATATACTGCAATAGAGGAAAAGCCACATCCAACTATTCCCTATTTGTTTTATTTTAGTGTAGAAGTAGGATTTATTTAATTTAGAAGCAATTCCTTTTGTCTCTAGATTTAGTTTTATTTTATTTCTAGAAAACATAAAAACACAAAAACATAGATTAGAAGATTAATTAGATTTATTTATTTTATTATAATTAAAATATTCTCTGAAAATAATACAAATAATTAAATATTTTATTTTATGTTTCTTTAATTAAATACTTGCAATCATATTTAATTGAATTAAAAGGGAAAATTAATCAACTTTTATTTAATTCAAATTTATTTTTTTTAATTTAAAGGTAGGAACTTAGATTAATTAGATTTGGAATGAAAAATCACCCTTATTTCCATAGAGACATAGGATACCAGACCTTAGCTTCATTCCCTTTGGTTTCTCATTTGATTTTTTATTTACGTAGTTGTTTAATTTGTGCCCACATGACCATTCAAGGTCCATGACAACCATGACTTAGAGTTTGCAATCAAACTGTGCCACAACCAAACATTGACACTTTCTTGAAAGACATTAACTAAGGCTTACGTTATCTTTAGAACTACCCCAATACTACCTAATATTGTTCATCAACTCATTTATTTAAATGACAAGGTAGATAATACCAAAGAATTTTGGGCTAGCCAACCAGGTAGAGACTAGGCCTTACAACACCTTGACTTGTCCTTTCCAATTATTTTCTTACATATCTTATTGACCCTCGTCGAAGTGGAAAACATAGAAGATGAAGGAAAATTCCCTTGCATTCCATAACTGATTCAATTTTTATTTAATTCCACTGATATCAACAATGATCTACGCACTGCAATCATCCTTGATCATAGCATCACCCCTAAAAAAATTAGACAAGCATTCATTTCTCTTAATGAACATATTCACATTTTAATAGTTGAGAAAATATGATTTCCTTGAATTCTTGTTATCATTCCCATATATCCCACCTATACCCTATCCATATACCACATTACCATCCCATCTATTGTATTTTGAATATCCCAGAACGACCTTGAGAGATCGTGTGCATCTAATATCACATGTTGGTTTTCAAGCTTACAAAATTGGTGAACCTGACGTTAAGGACTAGTTCCTTTTCATATCCTCTTTCTTTTTTGTTCTTTCATCCACCCTTTCCCTCTCCCATTATTCTACGGGTGTTATACACCCCTCGAATATGTCATGTCAGGAGTATAGTTTTCCTATTTTAAGTCTTGAATCCTATTACCACCATATGAATATGCAATAGTCACTCTCATTGTCTGGGTGGGCTGACAACTACTCAAAAAAAATTCTACCTCCTCACACACCTCCTCCTCAAGACTTAAACACCAATTCAACATTTAGAATTGAGGAGATAGACCAACCTAACTATAGTACACAACCAGAGTTCTCAAACTCCAAAAAAAATACATTTACAGGAGAACATGGTTTTTTATCCATGGGTCTTGCCTAGACCTCATATCAGTATGCAGTCTGATTCCTTTTCCTCATACTTCCAACAAAATGATGAAATTCTAGTGTAATTCACCTAAATTGGTGATTTCCCCAATTTTATAGAGGTATTCTTAAAAAATATGCAAGGATATACATATGCCCTTCTTCAGAAAAATGTCACCCCTCACCTAAGACAGAGAGTGCACCTAAAAAGGAGAGGTCTACAAATGACCAATTTATAAAAGGGTATCATATACCTGTGTAACCCAATAATGTGTAACATATGCCTAAACATAGTACACAACCATCACTTGGCGACGTAATCTCAACATTAGTGGGTATAATCAAATAATTAGAAATTTCTCAATCTTCATAGCCTATGCAATTTTTGGGTTCAAATAATGTTCCCCATCATGTTCAAAATAAAAAATATACCCGTCCCACAAATTCTTATGAAAAACCACCATCATAGACCTACTTGGGTGTGGTGACCTTATTACAGGGTCTAACACACTGGGAATGGCTCCTCATTCTTCCTATGTGTATCCTACACAAGGGCTGACTGGAAGTGAGTTCTAAAATGTCATTCCTTCAGGAAATACGATGTTCCTTGGTTTCGTGCCCACATCCCATAACCTAGTGTTGTCCCCCCTTACATTCACATGTATTCAAAGTCTCCCCAGATGGCAATGTTCTCTTTCCTTGGTTTTTATACATAGGAACAATGGGTTCCTTATACCCCAACCAACACTTATGCTGCAACCTATCAAGCTCATGTTCTACCTCTTCCTCCCCTTCAAGGATCTTCAATGGTTATATCTTATGTAATGTGTACTTACTCTAAATATCTAAAAGAGATTCTAGACTTTACAATACAAGGTTTCATGCCCCCAAAGACATTGCCAAATCTTCCAAATTTTAAGGGAGAAGGATACCCCACTGCTCATATTAAGGCATACACTAATCCATGAGAGAGTTACTCCCTTGGGATGTTGTCTTCGAAATATATTCCCAAAGACCCCTCGAAGGGATTACCCTCGATTGGTATTATAGAATCCCAAAATCCTCCATATATTATTTTAAGAAAATCATATCTGAGTTCATTAAGGATTTCGATATGAATAAGTTATTGAAGAAAGGGATCAGAGAATTATTTCACATCAAGTAAGAGCACAATGAGTGTGCTTCCCACTTAATTCATAGGTGGTAGCAATTCCTTTATTCTTTCACAAACACTCCAAACATGGATTAGACGTAAATTTGTGACTTATTCCTTCATTCACTTAACCGAGAGACTAATAAAGAGGTAAAAAAATTTCCACTTCAAAGTTATGTGGAAGTCTTAGAGGGAACTATACGCCTTAAAATCAACACGTGATCTTAAGTGCACGTCACCTCCCGACGTCATAACAAGAAAACTGCAATGGAATGGATAAATGGATATGAAATGGGATAAATAAGGTGGGTAGGTAGAATGGAAATGGGTGAGAATTGTCAAGTGATCAAGGTAATCTAATGTCCTCAACAAGAATTATGGGGATTGTATTGTCTAAATCAATGAATTATTACCTCACATAGGCATGAAAGATAGAGGAGAATGAATACATGAAGAAATATATTAATATTTTTGTCACCGAATGCTCTCTGAATCAGATACAAAATGCAGGGAAAATCTCCTATGATTTCCTTGTAAAATTCCCCAGACAAGGTCAGGGAGTTGTGGGAGGAAACGTGGTGAATAGGAAAAATTTGTGAATTGTGGTAGCTAGTTTCTTTTAGGCTGATTTTTATAGAACTCGTAAAAAGTGTCTACTTCGATGCTCTAAACTAAAAATTGTGAGATGATGATGATGGGTGAAAGTGGTGAATTCGATAAAACCAATGTTCTAAGGCTCATGTCAATGTCTGTAAATAGGTCAGTTGTGTTTGGTTACAGTACTTGGGGGTCATATACATAATCTCTTGGTTGTTGAGGGCCTTGAATGATCATGTGGGATGTGTGAAGTACTAAAGCAAAGAAACAAACAATCTCAAAAATAAAACCACAAGAGGGAGAGATTAATCCTAAGCCAACTAGGGATACATGGGGAGATGTGTTAATTCCTTTCTAATTAGATCCATGCTCCTAATTTAACAAATGGAAACAAGAAAATTTAAACTAAAAGATTCAATTACTTTCCTCAAAATTAATTATATCTACCTGTTATCAGTAGCTAATTAATAAATGAAATCTAAATAGTTGAATAAGCAAAGCAAGGTTAATCTAATATTTTTTTTATTTTCAACTATTTAAATTAAATAGATAAACAAATAGGAAAACTAATTACTTTAATCTATGTATTTGTATTTTTTACGTTTTCTGGAAAATAGAGGAAACACACAGAGACAAATTAAATTTCTTCTAATTAATTAAAATTGCTTTTATATTAAAAACTAACAGAACTAAGAAAATAAAAGAACCGGATGTTCATATTTCCTTGTGTAGAGAAGATCTAATCTATTCTAATAAATCAATACTTTTCCACTTTGTACTTGTGGATCTATAATTTCCTCTATTCTTTCCTCAGAATCACGAGAAAAAAGACAATATTCTCAAAATATATTATTCCCCTGAATCTTCCTCAGAAGAAACAATAGGATCTATGAAATCTTTTAAAAAATGAAGGTAAATTACAATAACACTAAACATATGCAGAAGCTTCTTCCAAAAAAGATTCCCGTATAAACCCACAGAAATAGGCAGGGAAACAACTTTCCGTGGAAGCTTTTTGTGAATAAAAGAAATCTACAGAAACTGATATGCTCTAATAGATTATGGAATAAAATCTAATTTAGACAAATAAATCCTTAATAATTCAAATGCATCCCCAACTTGGAAATTATGGAACTGTTACAATGCCAGAACTAGTTTTGGTTTGTTTTCCCCTCAGTTTCTTTCCAACTTGGTATTCAAAAAAATCCAAGGAATTGTGTTGGATTGTGTAGAGGAAATGATGAGGAAATGCTAGAGTTGGAATGGATTGCTAGCAATCTGGTGGAAATGCAGGTGAGAGAATAATAAGGAAAGAGAATTAAGCTTCCTTATGTATTTCTCAGTAGGATTATAGGTAGCATAACAGTGCTTCAAAGCAATAATATCCAACCAATGCTCTGGATATAAGCTTAGATCTTGTAGGAAAAAGGTAGAGAAATGGTCTAATCCATTTGACATCCAAGAAATGCCACCTCTCTCAAAATTTGGTATGCATCAAATGAGCTCAAAAATAACCAAATTGGTTAAGAAATGTGTGCTAAAATCAAAGTTTGACAAATTTGACACATGTTTAGAACACACTGAAAGAGTCTTGAGAAAAATTACATGGAACCACCAATCTACATAGACTGTCGGTTATGTAACCACCACGGCGATTGTGTAATCATTGCTCAAAGCAAACCAATGGTTACACAACCATTGGGGCAGTTGCATAACTTAAAGCACAAAAGCTAAGGAAAAGTTTCGATAGAGAATGAAAAGCATAGAAATGGTTAAGGGAAGCATTCTAGGCTACAAATATATACTGCAAAGGGGAAATTAGACTCGAACACCATTAGAAAATATATTAATCATAATTAGGGATTTTGAACCATTCCAACAATGTAGCACATGAAAAATTTGGTGTACATGTTGCCCCCTCAGAGACATGTTTTAGCCATGAAGAGGTGTAAAATGTAGAGTATGAGTATGGCATTCCCAAATGGGGAGTTATAAATTATACCTAACACACTCGTGTGTTGAAGTGACGCCAATCCAAGATTTCTGTTACATGTAAGAAGTAAAAGAGATTCAAGTTCAGATAAATACAAAATTGAAAAAACATACTAGAATCAAAATGAAAAGAGGACTTACCATATCTGCAGGGATAGAAATATACCTATGTCAATGCAGTGCTCCAACTCTACAAAACAAACATACTTGAAAAAAAAGTTAAAACATGCTATATATAACCAGAATTGTTATTTCTAGAAATCATTTTCACTTGCCCACTTAGAGATTTTTGATCTCTAGATCACCTGTAATGGTTTCACATACAAATATAGTCAAATCAAAGAGAACTCATATGTGATGGTGGCCAAACCAGCAGGAGGATCAATGGATCGAGAACTAGTGAGTTATTCACATTTATTTATTTTAACCCCATAATGTGTAAAATGTGAAAAATTAAAGCTAAGGGAGAGATTTTTAGCAATTTTGTAGTTAAAATGTTCATAAGGGGGGCACCTAGGGGTATTTGTAATTTATTTCATGAGAAATGGTCTATTCTTTTCCTTTTTTCACTTCCTGGAGCATAGGGTATGGCTTGATTTCCATAGATGCAAATGTCACTCTACGTAGAGAGGCATTTGCTTAACTGTCACCTCGGTTGTGTAATCATCAAGGTTTAAAATCTTGGGGATTTTTTTTTTGGTCATTACGCAACCACCGCTTTGCATAGATGGGAAGCTACATAACCACCACTCTGCATAGAGTGTTGGTTATGTAATTTCCAAGGTAGATTCTAGTATTGACTAAGTATGTTGAAATTTTAAAAAAAATTAATATTTTTATTATCTTTTTGATGAGCTTATTGTGCACTAAAATTTTCTTACTTTCTCTTTTCTTGATGTTTGTGAATGCAAGGTCCATACTTTAGATGGAGCCAAGCTATAGAGTGTGATTGGATTCCTCCTATCTTAGATTCACTATCTTATTCCAATAGGGATTTATTGTATAGAGTCGGGATATGGAGGATATCCCAAAATCAATTAGTTGCAACACTTGGCTACTTGTTAGATGATCTACAAAGTTATTAGGATGCAGACCAAAACAATTTCTGGCTTCCTGGAGTCTGAGGAGAGTCAACTATCACTCTGGAGGATTTTTACAAGATTCTTGGAGTTCCTATCACTGGCATGAAGATGACTCTGGAGAGTGTAGGTTCTGTGGATGTATCCTAGTAGTTAGCTAGTTATATGCAAGATGCACTGACACCAGACACAATTTCCAAGCATGGGATGATATTGTTATAATTTTCCTCCACACCTATGCTCACCTTACACAAGGCCATTATTGGCATCTTGTCTTCACACTTGGTAGGGGAAAAGGGTGGGGAAAAGATTCTTTATTATTGGTCATTGATCATTCAGAGTATAGAGTAACATGGCCATATCTATACATGGGGCGTTGACATCTTGGGAGCCACATATCATGATTTATACTGAGTTATTCAATTGAAGGGCAAGGCCCTTAGTCATCTGACACTAGTGATGAGATGGATTTATGAGCACATCATCCCCCATCAGAGAGGTTTTTAGATAGCAGATCTCGAGGCTATTAGAGGAGAAAGATGGAAAGTCATGGCCTCGCTTAAAGGGGGTGTCATCATCCTATTGTGACACTTACCACAAAAATACATGGTTACACGACCATACATTGACATGGCCAGCTTATAGGGGAGGATGTCATTATTATGGTGGCATATAACACTACCACATAATTAGTGTACATGACCTGGATGGCTTCAAGTTCAGAGGGTACCCCAACAGTTCAGGTTACCTTACATTGATGCTCTACCAGCAGTTACAATCATTTAAATGGGGATCATAGAGGATAGATATTCCTCAAGGGGTAAGCTTAAGTGGACCATCGTTACACCTAGGATCCTAATTGACACACCATAGGCTACCCTAGATCCAGTTAGATCAGGGGCAATCCTTCATATTAAGGCAAATCCTGTGCATAGTAGGGAGGAGGAGGAGGAGGTAGAGGGGGAGGGAGGAGACAAGGAGGGGAGGAGACTGATAGAGAGTGGAAAGACACTGGAGAGGCTTCTAGAGTAGACAGGGCTAAGGTTGAGACTTTATTTCCAAAGGAGCATCTTTTACATGGGGAGGGGGGCGACGAGAAGTCTATTATGGGATAACGGGTGGCCACGAAGGAGGTTAGAGATGAAGAGTTTTCCATAGTAGCTCCACCACCACCACCATCGGTAGACCCATCCTAGAGGCTAGGAGATCTAAGTAAGAAAAATAATCTTCTCTTGAATCTACTACTTAGACTAGAACTATTAGTGAATTATGCACTATTTTTTGTTTTCAAATTTTTTCTAACTTGTCATTGTTTTCGTGTGGTTTTTCAGCTACATCAAATGGTTGGTGAGATCTGATTCACATTATTCTCATGGATACCTTTTCACACCCCACTGGTATGACATGAGATGAGTTTTTCATGGATTCATGACATTCGATCATGGTGGGGTGACATACTGATGTGTTTTCTCTAGCATGGATTTTAGCGGGAGCTATGAATAAGATGAGGACCAAACTTGTTACATATCAGTTGGCTAAGAGGAGACAATGGCTAGAGCATTCACGCAGTAATGCCAACATTGGTAGATCTCTTGGTTCACCATCTCACGGTCACTCTCATAGGTATGGGAATGGAGGCTCTCACTCCCATCATAGGAGCTGTAGCAGGAGTCCCAACCATGCACCTTCATATGGATCCCATACAGAGGGATAGGCCATAGGCCTTTATTGTTTTAGATAAATTTGTATCATATATATCAATTTTTTAGATTTTCATGCTCATTGCGAGCATTTTGACCACACGTAGGGTATGATGAAATTGTATACAAACTTGATTATTACAAACATATATGCATATGCTTACTTTTGGCTTGGATATCTTGTGTAAGATTTTACTTGTTCTTCACCTGCTTCATCTGTGTACTCTTAGATGTGTAGAATATTTGATATTTTTATATGCTTTTATGAATGTAAGTATGGATGTTGATGATTGATGCCAATGAGTGAATAGAATGATCTCTTTTTTGTGTTTTTGATATTTATGTGATGCATATGAGGAAAATTTACAAACTAAAACTTTAATTTTCAAGCAATATTTGATTTTCCTGTTTTGTTGACAAGTTTGATGAATAGTGATATAATAAGAAAATGAACCCACCCCATTCTTAACTCCAAGCAATCAGTAAGATGTGAGGGCTCAACACTGAGAGACAAGAAGGATACAAGTTATGTGACTTTGATGAATTAAAGTAATGATCTGAAGATAAGAATTTGACAAATACCCAATTAGGAGACTACAACTCAACTTCTAGGTAAGGACAGCTATCCAGTTTAAAATTTAGTTTGCTCACAATTTTAACTAGACTTAGACCTATGAACTCAAGGTCTTGGGCTATTGGTGAGTCATAAGTAGTTTTTGATCATCATCGCAAGTTTCGTTCCCATTGATTTCATTGTATGTTTTCAATAAGTGGCCTTGAGGACACCCTGAGGTAGGGTTCAAACTTCTCCATATGAACCAAGCAGAACATAATGGGGCATCCTGAATACAAATCACCATGTAGATATTAAGGACCCAATCCCACCCCCATGTCCCACTTAGAGAAATTATTCCACCACTCAATTTCATAGCTCTGGTATAGTAAAAATGTTTAAAGAACCAAATTCTTTGAACTCAAGGTCTTAGGCTATTAGTGAGTTAGAAGTACTTTGTAATCATAGACCTAAGTTTCATTCCCATTGAGTTCATTCGATGGTTTTGATAAGTGGCCATGGGGACACCTTGAGGTAGGGGTATAATTTCTCCATATGAACTAAGCAGAACATAGTGAGGCACTCCAAATGTGGATATTTTGGTGGACATTAAGGACCCAAGCCCACCCCCATGTACCACTTAGATAAAGTACTCCTCCACCACTCCAATTCATACCTATGGTATAATAAAATCATTTAAGGAACCAAATTTTTGAACTCGAGGTATTCTGATATGGGTGAGTTACAAGTAGTTTGTAATCATCAACCCAAGTTCCATTCCCATTAAGTTCATTGGATGCTTTAGATAAGTAGCCATGGGAAACCTTGAGGTAGGGGTGAAACTACTCCATATGGACTAAGTGAAACATAGCAGGGCACTCTGAGTGCAGATCATTCGGTGGACACTAAGGACCAAGGTCTACCCCCATGTCCCACTAAATAAATTACTCCACCAATCCAATTCATATATCTAGTATAATAAAAGTGTTTAAGGAACCAAATTAGAACCCAAGGTCTTGGACTATTGGTGAGTCACGAGTAGTTTTTGATCATAAACCTAGGTTCCATTCCCATTGAGTTCATTGGATGCTTTTGATAAGTGGACATGGATAAACCTTGATATAAGGGTTAAAATTATCCATATGAACCAAACAGAACATAATGGGGTGCTTTGAATGCAGATTGCTTAATGGACATTAAGGACCCAAGCCCACCCCCATGTCCCACTTAGAGAAAGTACTCCTCCACCACACCAGTTCATAGATTTGGTATAATAAAAGCATTTACCATCCAAATTTTGAACTCAAGGTCTTAGGTTATTGGTGATTCACAAATATTTTGTGATCATCAACCCAAGTTCCATTCCCATTGCGTTAATTATATGCTTTCGATAAGTGGTCATGGGGACACCTTGAGGTAGGGGTCAAACTTATCCATATGAACCAAGTGGAACGTAGGGGGTGTTTCGAATGTATATTTCTCACTATAAATTAAGGACCCAAGCCCACCCCCATGTCCCACTTAGAGAAAATATTCCTCCACCACTCTAGTTCATAGCTCTAGTATAATAAAAGCGTTAAAGGAACCAAATTTTGAACACAAGGTCTTTGGATATTGGTGAGTCACCATTAGTTTGTGATCATCAATCTAAGTTCCTTTCTCATTGAGTTTATTGGAAGCTTTCGATAAGTGGACATGGGGACACCTTGAGGTACGGTTCAAACTTCTCCATATAAACCAATCATAATATAGCAAGGTGCTCTTAATTTGGATCACTCGGTTGACATTAAGGACCCAAGCCCACCCCCATGTCTCACGTAGAGAAATTACTCCTCCATTCCATTTCATAGATCTAATATAATAAAAGAGTTACTAAATTTTACGAACTCAATGTCTTGGTCTATTGGTGAGTTACAAGTAGTTTATAATCATCAACCCATGTTCCATTCCTATTGAGTTCATTTGATGCTTTCGATAAGTGGTCATGGGGACACCTTGAGGTACGGTTAAAATTTCTCCACATGGACCAAGTGAAACATAGTGGGGAGCTCTGAATGTGGATTTCTCGGTGGACATTAAGGACCCAAGCCCACCCCCATGTCCCACTTAGAGAAATTACTCCTCCACCACTCTAATTCATAGCTATGGTATAATAAAAATATTTAAGGAACCAAATTTTTTAAATGTAAGGTCTTGGGCTATTGGTGAGTTAGAATTATTTTGTAATCATCAACCCAAGTTCCATTCCCATTGAGTTCATTAGATGTTTTAGATAAGTGGCCATGGGGACACCTTGAGGTAGGGGTCAAACTTCTCCATATGGACCAAGCAGAACATAGTGACGCACTCTAAATGTGGATCATTTGGTAGACATTAAGGACCCAAACCCACGCCCATATACCACTTAGAGAAAGTAATCCTCCAATATTTCATATCTCTAGTATAATAAAAGTATTTAAGGAACCAAATTTTTGAACTGAAGGTATTGGGTTATTGGTGAGTTATAAGTAGTTTGTAATCATCAACCCAACTTCCATTCCCATTGAGTTCATTGGATGCTTTCGATTAGTGGCCATGGGGAAACCTTGAGGTAGGGGTAAAACTCCTCCATATGGATCAAGCGGAACATAGCAAGGTACTTTGAATATGGATTGTTTGGTGGACATTAACGACATAGGCCTACCCTCATGTCCCACATAGATAAAGTACTCCTCCACCAATCCAGTTCATATCTCTTGTATAATAAAATCATTTAAGGAACCAGATTATAACCCAAGGTCTTAGGCTATTATTTAGTCACAAGTAGTTTTTGATCATTAACCCAGGTTCCATTCCCATTGAGTTCATTGGATGCTTTTGATAAGTGGTCATGGGGATACCTTGAGGTAGGGTTTAAAATTCTCCATATGAACCAAGCAAAACATAATAAAGTGCTTTGAATGTAGAATGATCGAATTACATTAAGGACCCAAGCCCACCCCCATGTCCCACTTAGATAAATTACTCCTCCACCACTCCAGTTCATATCTATGGTATAATAAGAGCATTAAAGGAACCAAATTTTTGAAATCAAGGTCTTGGGCTATTGTTGAGTTACAAGTAGTTTGTAATCATCAACCCAAGTTCCATTCCCATTGAGTTCATTAGATGCTTTCGATAAGTGACCATGAGGACACTATGAGCCAGGGGTCAAACGTCTCTATATGGACCATGCAGAACATAGTAGGGAGATCTAAATGTGGATATTTCAGAAGACATTAAGGACCTAAGCCCACCCCCATGTCCCACTTAGAGAAAGTACTCCACCACTCTATTTCATATCTCGGATATAATAAAATCATTTAAGGAACCAATTTTTTTGGAAGTGATTGATGTGGCTATCAATTGAAGCCCTAATGATGGATCCATTGTAGGAAAAGGTGTTTAAAATGGCCATGGTCTTGGTTCATGTGGTGGTGAAGAGGACCCATGAAATGGAGGAAGCATACAAGTAAGGAAATGTATGTGGCATAAAGGGGCTTAGTGAATGCCTCTAGTGGCAGAGAGGAATTGATAAGAATTCATGCCTTTTTCTCCATGAGTAGTGAATGTTGGAGAGCCTACATCAATCTTATGATAGCTGAGGGACTTTTTTGAGCTCAAAATTACACCCTACTTTAAGTGATAGCTAACTTGGGATTTTGAGGAAACATGGGATTGTCTCTTAGTTTTGGGACCTATGAACTGATACAAACCTCCAGAGAAGGTTGGCTTCCTCTACCTATCCTAATGTTTATACTACTCCTAATACTAAAATAAAATCCTAACCTAAACATGCCAAGGGACCAGTGATAGAAGGAGATGTAGAAAAATGGAAATCCTAAGTTAAGAGGGTTGATGATAGCACCAGGAAAAAGGGTCTATCACTCTCCACAAAAGTGAAAGATAAAGGTAAAACATGGGAGAAAGGGTGGGTGAGCATGCCAAAATCAAGAACCACATATACCATGCATTCCTTTGCGTGAAAAACACATGAAATGGAGCCTGCAAGTAAGGAGAACACACATCATGCCAAGAAATACAAACAGAGAGGCAAGGAGAAATAAAACGCAAGACCATGATAGAGAGATAGCCACAAAATATGGTTTTATTGCTTAAAGGATGCATATTTGTTTACATTCATGGTAGAAGATGAAAATATAGTGCATAGACCAAGATCAATGTATAAAACCCATGGGAAGTTAGCCACCATTTTGGCATGGTGTTGTTATAACAAAGAGGGATCCATCCATCTTTTACAATGCATAAGTTCCATATTTATATATAAAGAAGGAGATAATGGGAGAACAAAGAGAGGGAAACTTGAAATCAATTTTCCAATCACCAACCACAAGCAATAAATTCCAGGAAATATTTTACCACCTCTAAATATCCACTACTATACGACTTTTTTGGTTCCCATGCTGCATTAAATTTTGGTGGTTACACCTCCTAGAACCGTATTTTTTTTGTGTTGGACAATCCTTCCTCCTTTATGCATATCTATCCTATATAGAGGATGTTGATACCTTTCCATCTATATAAGGTTTGTTAAAAATTGGATCATTAGATCGAAATATATGGCAATTTTAGTCTCCCGTGGAAAACAGTCATTTTCCTTTGATACACAGATTTCTCCTTTCACTCTTGCGTTGATTTCACCTCCACAGCTTCCTATTCTTCACTTTGTGGTTCTACCATACCTTCTGATTTATCTTATGGATTTCAATTTGGAATGGCTCTGTGTCAACCTCTGCAGAATTCTTTTCCTTCACCTCGTAGTTATTATATTTTTCCTTTATCCATGGATTTTGACCTTTAGTATATCACGGCTTGTTAGATTTAAGTGGAATTTAATTCTTAGTCATGGCTTTATATTCTTCACTCCATGACATTCACAAAATTTACTCAATCCTTGTTCTACTACCCATGTCTTATTTAAACCTTCCGTGGATTTTCCTAGTTAATCCACATCCTTCTTTTGTATCCGTAGCTTTATCCATATTTTGGCGGTTGTATTCTTTGTTTTGTGGGTCTTTTGTTTCTCTATTGAATCCCCCTAAAATTTTCCAAGCTCAATTTTGTAAAGTTATCTAATTTTTGTAAGGGGTGTAAAAATAGACAACATTACTCTTAAAACCTGATCAGGAGCCTCTAATCCCTAATCCCAGTTGTCCCACAGTCAATACCAGTAAGGTGTTTCCTGCGGATCAAAATGAAAGACAGAGTGCAGTGGCTACCGCTAGGAGGGAATACATCCTTGGAAATCATGGTGTTAGGGATGAGTATTCTAAAGTGGCCACAAAAAAATTCACATCTTTCAAGGATGTCACGTAGAAAAAAGAGCACAAATCTTCGGCCCCTTAGGCTTACATCGTCAACCTAGTAGATGAGATGCCCATGTTAAGGTTGGATAATCCCGAGGTATTAGATCATTTCCAGTACTATTCCTAGCTTGTAGTAATTGGAAGATTCAATGGCTTGTGGCCATCTTCTTGTACCTTTCCTCTTTATATTTCCAAAATTTGGTCTAAAAAATGTGAAATATCCTTCTACTCCACGGGTTTCTTCGTGGTTCGGTTTAAGGAGACAAAAGAATAGCAGAAATGTTTATGGGATGGTGCATGGTTCTAGGGAAATGTGGGATTATTTCTCATTCCTTGGTTCCCCAAATTTGACTTGAATTCCTTCACTATCACAAAAATTCTTGTGTGGGTTTTCCTTCTAAATCTTCTACTACATTTTTGGTATGCTCTTGAGGACATAGGTAATGCTCTGGGTAAATTATTAAAGGTGTATCAAACTAGGGAGGTGGCAGGTCTTTGCACTTTTTCCAAATTTTACGCACAGATAGATTTAAGCAAGGGCCTGCCTAATAATATTTTACTAAAATTAGGGAATTTCCAACATGTTCAAATCCTAGACTAGGAATACACAACATTATGGTACCGTACATGTCAAAATTCAGGTAATTTATAGGTGGATTTTTTTGCAAGAAAATAAGAACAATAGGAGAAAGAATTCTTCAAATAAAGGAGGGTGGAATAATCATTCTTCAGATTTGAATCATAAGGTAGACCATACAGAATATTCTGGAGAGGCTCATCCAGTGAATTCAAGGAATGGCTCTAAGAACCCGGTTATTTCTAACCCATCACTTAGGACATAAGAAAACATAATATCAGTAGGTAGTGTGAAGAGGGGTTATGAATATGATAAATAAGACAAAATGGATTCAACTCAAGAACAAAATCTTGACTCTTCTAATAACCTCATAATGGTGGTCACTTCATATCAGAACAAGTTGGCATTAGGTCAGAAATTAAAAAGAGCAAGAGGGGGGTGGTTCAAATATACTCGACTACTACTCTTCATATGAAGAGCGGTGACATTCAAGGGTTAATTGTGTTTCCCCTGTTAGTTCAGTTTTGGTATTTGTGTGTTGTGTTTAGTTTGTGTATTTTTATGTGGTGTTTGTACTCCAGTTCATAGCTTCATTAAAAAGTGTTATTCTTATTAAAAAACTATACTTAGACCCATAGATGGCTTCCTGATTGACAAAATATGGTTTTATGGATTAAATCTCCTATAACTTTTACATTTAACTTATTTTCTGATGATTTCAAAGTACTCAAAGCATTTTTTATTTTCTGACTTATTTACAACTTAATTATTTTTTTAAAAAGGACCCCTTAAGTATTTCCATATTCTACCATTAAGAAGTATGGCCTCATCACCAAAGATAAGGAATAGGCAAGTAAGGGAACTTCCCTCCTTTCCCAACCTCATGCTACTTATAAGAAGCATGGGCTCATCACCAAATACTGGTAGAACATAGAATTGTAGTTTTATTTGTTTGATGAAATTATTTTATTTTATTTATTTATTTATTTGATTGGTTCTTGAACTTTGACTTATTCTTTTTGGGAGGGAAAAACTTGCCCCTAGCCTCAACCCCATGCAATTGGTAAGATGTGAGGGCTCACCGCCAAAGGTTGAGATAAGTGAACAAGAAATTCGGGTGAAATGCTTTAGATTGATTTGTTAAAAGAGAGATATTTAAGGAAAGATGTGACACCAAGAATCTTCCAGTAACAGATTATGGGAAAAACACCTAAGCTAGAAGCAACCATGAATAGAACTAACTATGTAGGTCTTAGTACGATCAATGTAATAAACTTCATCTACTAGGATGATAAATATATTCAATAGTTTAGAGATAATATAATGAATGTTTGAAGAATTATGAATAAAGTGTTTTACCAATTCTCAGAGATTTTGAAATTCGCTTGAAAAATAAGTTTCTTATTTCACAATATTATAATATGATTATGCAATGTTTATGCAGTGTGGATGCAATAATGTACATGTGGAAATGCAAATGAATTATGCGTAGAATTATTTAGGTGAAGTGAATTAACTGATTCACCAAATTCCTCACCTTCTAAAGTACACAGATGATATGTGTCATTCTTATAGTCATCCATGACTTGATATGGACCTAACCACGTAGGCGTGAAATTTCTTCCTTCGTCAGTCTTCTTGTCAATCTGGATATTGAGTCTCAAAACTAGGTCTCCTACCTGTATTTCTCATTCACAGACCTTTTTATTATACTAACGACACATTTTTTTAGCATAAAAATTGTGGTATTTCTCGTCTCTAAGTTGAGCTTCATCGAGGGTTTCTAATTGACCTAGTCATGCCTCTCGATACCTGTCTTCATCTAGGATTCCTTGCAAGGATACACGGAGGCTAGAAAAATTTACCTCGAGCAGTAAAATTGCTTCAAATCTGAAGACTAAAGAATATGGGGGTTTCCCTATGGGTGTTCGTAATGATTTCCTTTAGGCCCATAAGGCTAGAAATAACTTTAAATGTTAGTCACACTTGTTCTCCTTAATGTTTCGATGAGAATGGACTTCAATGCTTTATTTTTCACCTCAGCCTGTCTATTGGCTTGAGGGTAATATAAAGAGGCTGTGTGATGTGAGTTTTTAAATTGTGAATACAACTCACGTACCTCTTCATTCTTAAAGGATGTACCATTATTTGAGATAATGACCTATGGGACTCCATACCTGTAGATGATTTGATTCAAAATGAACTTGGAAATCATAGACCTAGGTACAATAGTGAGAGGCATAGCCTCGACCCACTTTGTGAAATATTATGTGGCCGTAATGATAAATTTGTGGCCATCTATTGATGAGGGAGCTAACTTCCCTATCAAATCTAGACCCCAAGTAGAAAAGGGCTAGGGTGTCACAATGGGTTGTAGAGCTTGAGTCGGGATGTCTATCGCATGCAAGAATTCTTGACATTTATGGTACTTATGTACATATTCCATAGCATCATGATCTAAGGTGGAAAATAAATAACCCATCCAATGAATTTTTTGAGTGATAACATGCTCTCCAAAGTGACCTCCATAGAATCTAATGTGGGCTTTGATGAAAATATTTTCTGGATCTTCTTTATCCACACACCTCGAAATTATGTCATTGAAGGCTCTGCAATAGAGCACCTCTTCTACAATTGCATACTTGGTAGTTATGACACATAGTTGCCACATTTGTTGTGAAGTTGTTCCCTTAGGATACGTATGGTCCACAATTGTGATTAATGATATCAGAACACTAGGGACATGACGTAATGGGAGGCTTTGTTTCCACATAAAATACACACTCATCAGGTAAATCTAGGTCTACTAAATCTCCACAATCTATCAAATTTTCCGCTAACCAATCTTCAATGATTTTTCCTTTGACGGACTTTTGGTTAATGAAGGTAAGTTCATATTCAGCCATCAATGTCAGAAAATGTCCACCATTTCTGGATAAGGCACCTTGAGTAAAAAATGTCCAAAACTAGTCAGACTTGATGATCATTCACATTTCCTAGTTAAGAATATAATGCATTAACCTTTTCATTTCAAAAACTATCGTCATACATTATTTTTTGTCTATGTATAACATGTCTCGTAGTCAAGTAGAGTGTGACTAATGAAGTGAATGGAACACTCATAATTATCATCATACTCTTATGCTAACATGAAAGATAGCAAGACCTCGGTGTATTAGTAGTATAAGATTAGAGGACGGTTGGCTTTGGGTGGGATGAGTGTAGGTGGTGACATGAGAAAATTTTTAACTGACTCAAACACTTTGTGACATTCAAAACTCCACTTTTTACTACACTCCTTATTTAGCAGGTTATTAATGGGATGGAAAACTCAAGTTAGAGTGAGAATAAACCTGCGGATTGCCCTAAGTTTACCCAAAAAAAACAAATTCTTGATTCATCTAAAGGTGGAGTCATCTCCAGAAGCACTCAAATATTTATTACATCTACACCAATTCCTCGATAAGAAATGATATCCCCCAGTAATTTTCCTCATGTTACTATGAATACACACTTTTTTGGATTCAACGTTACAACGTATTCAATAATATAAGAGAGGATAACATGAAGCACCTCGGGGTGATCGCAACTCTTCCTGGCCTTATCCAGCAGGTCATAGACGTAAGATTCCACAATCTTATGAATAAGATCATGGAAGATATATGTCATTTCTCATTGGTAGGTGGCTCCATTGTTTTTCAAGACAAATGAAATGACCACATAGAAAAAGGTCCCCCAAATAGTAGTAAAGGTATTCTTGGTTTGATCCTCCTCAGAGATCCTTATCTTATTGTATCTAGAGAAGCCATCCATAAGTGAAAATAATTCATATCCCACCATTACATCTAAAATGACATCAATGAAAGGAAATGGAAATTCATCCTTAGGAAAATATTTTTTGGTGTCTCTAAAGTTAATACAAATGTGTATCTTCCTGCTTTTTTAAGGACCACGATAATGTTAGAGAACCATATGGAATAGTTTGCTAGTTTATTGAAATTGACCTGAATAAGCTACATTACCTCTTCCTTAACCATTAAATCCACCTTTGGCTTCATGGGTCATGAATTCTACTTCACAGGCTTGGCATCAGGTTTCATGAAGAGGTTGTGAACCACCGCATTAGGAACGATTCTTGTCATTTTATTGTAACTAAAGGATAAGGAATTTGAATGTTCTTTGATAACCTTCGTATGTGCTTCTATCTCTTCTGAAGTAAGAGAAGAACTGAGTTTCAAGATCTTAGGATCCTCCTTCATCCCTATATTGATATCTATGGTTCCTTCTATCAAAGAGGCATTACCCTCTTTGAACTCAGGGGGGCTCGGAGGTAGTTCCAACTCTTCTTTCTGTACCTCATAGATCTCAAGATGCTCCGATGAGGAAGGATATAATTTTTGATCTCCAAAGTAGGAGGAAGGGTGAGGCTTGAGATAAAATCCTCTCTTCTAGTGTGCGGGATGAATATCAGTGTATGAATTGAGAAATCCTAGGATTTCCTCATCATTCTCTATGAATGACATGGTGGAAGGCTCATTCTCGGCCTCAACATATGCCAAAATCATGTTGGTTGGCACTTTTTGAACTAGGGGTTCAGATCAAACTAATACCGTAAAATCAATCTCTTTCAATATTTTGCTTGAAAAAAAACTGAGAGGAAGTAGCCATTGAATCATCCAATAGGTTTTACTATCTAGGTATGGATTCGATAGAAATGAATTCAAAACCTTTGTTGAGTTGTAATTTATCCACTCTGGTCTCATAAATTTCTGAGACTTGATTAGTGACAAGTTGGGAATCAACCCAAAACTATTACATTGTTGATGCCCATCCTCTTGGCTATGATGAGACCTAGAAGAAGAACCCCATATTTTATGGCATTTTTTATACATTCAAAGTTTAAGTTAAAGGTAAAAGGCATAAACCCTCCTTTCTAGAGAAGTAAGGATCACCCCTACCCCAATGTCATAGAGAAACTGTGCACCATCATATTTAAGTTTCTAACAGTCATTGGGGGAAGATAGAAGTTTGATCATTCATGGAGTCTTCCTCTCTGACTTCCAAAACCTCAATCATGAAAATATCTCCAAGGCCATCAACTAGAAGAGTAGTTATTCTAAGAGCATAGCCTATGCCAATTGAATCTAAAGGAACGATAAGATGAAAATAATTCTCCAGAAGCTTAACTATGTCAGTCGTATTTTTTGTTGATACAATTTCTACTACGGTGGCTTTATTTTTTTGGGATTTACCCCTTTAATTGCCTTAGGGACTTCCAACTCAATCATGAGAACAAGTTGGGATTCAGGATTTGAACCTTGAGGCTTGTTTAACCAATTGTTCAGGAGATCAAATTTGGTATGAATCCCTGGTTTCTTCTTTAGATTGGCCAAATGGATGTCAAATGGATTTTGATCACCCTAAGCCATGAAAACCTTACCCAGGTGTAGGAATATGATCTCTTGGAACAACATAGAAGGGATTTCCTTCATTATGTGTATCCAGGGTTGACCAAGGATCATACAATAGTTTGTTTCCCAATCTATAATCTAAACCTAAATCAACACAATCTTTTGTTCAAGGGTAACCAAAAGCACTATAGTCCCAATGGACATTTCTTTAAGGCTATCATAGCCTCTCACCATATTTTGCATTAAAGAATAATTGGTTTCTCTATAGCCCAACTTCTAAAGAAATGAGAAAGGGACTATGTTGATAGCATCCCCATCATATATCATGACATGCTTAGCAAAATTATTGTAGATCCAAACCTAGAGGTATAACATAAAGTTGCCTCTTCATGCCAACTCAGTGTTAGTTAGCATTTTGCTAATTGTTTTCGCCAAATCACTGTACCCTCCGAATGGCCAAAAATTGAATAGGATGTTTGGTGTGATTGGGACGCATGGTATCACATCTCAAGCTATGGGAATTGGTGAGGTGAACCTCCGGAGAAGGCTGACTTCCTCTTCTTAAAATAAGTGTTGTACTACTCCTAGTGTGATAAAAAGGCTATCTAATCCTATGCTAACATTTTCATGGGGTTTTAGGGAAAGATATTTGCATAAATGAACCAATACTAGGGATGGTGGTGCACCAAATAAAGGGTGTTAATAGACTCAGGAAGGGTTAATTTGAAGAGGGTGTGTGCACCACAGGTCAACTTCACCTATTGCAACTTAGAGAGGGTATAGAATACCACAGACTAAGAAACATGTGTTCCCTTTGTTAAAATTGATCAGATAAAACAATATATCAGTTTACCAATGAAGAAGGATGAACTAAGAAGGGTGAATGGACACCATAAATCAACTGCATGTAGTACTACACAACTCAACCGCAACTCAACCGCATGCAATAGTCAACTAAATGAAGGGGTGAACTTAAGAAGAAGGATGAACTTAAGAAGGGTGAATGGACACCACAACTCAACCGCATGCAATAGTCCACCACTCAATAAAACAAAACTCCAAGAACCTGCAATAGAAATGTGAACTTGCATAGTGTACCAACAAGCATGAGAAAAGGCACAAAGAAGTATAGAAGGATGAAAGGACCAAGATTAGTCACAAAAAACACAATTTTAATGCTTTAATAACATGCACAATGCATCATAAATTTAGAAGAGGTAATGGTTTCCATCACATTCTTGAAGAGGAGGCTTGAAAGTTCTCTCAACACACAAGGAAAACTTGTAGAAGAGAGAGGACTCTTGAAAATTGCACTTTCCTAAGGTGTCTAACTTTCCAACTTACATTTATAGAAGAATATGTGAGAGAGAAGAGGCAATGGTCAAAACTACATTCCTAAATTGAAGGAACATGATGTATTTATTGCAGTTGGCTAAACCACTTTGAGAAGCTTCCATCATGTGCCATTAATGTCCGGTTTGACTTATTCTTCACAATTAATTAAAAGAATATTTAAATAATAATAATAAATATTATTATTAAAAAAATATTAATTTAATTGAATTCAGGTGGGACCCCTTGTTGACCAGTTTGACTCGAGGAGGGGGGTCAATTGAGAAATGGTCAAAAACTGAGTCTAACTCGGTGGTTGGCTCGCCGATCCAACTCATCAAGTTAGACTCGAATCCTTCTATAAGTTTTCTTTTTGCCGCCACATTGAGCTAGTTTGGAATCATGACGGCTTGGCTTACTCCATGATTTCTCACAACACAAACTCTTCATTGATTGACTTGCTCAAAATTAACCAAAACTGATCTTTTTGCAAGAATCAAGATCCTCCATCCTTACATTTAACCAAGCTCATACATTAAAGATTGAGCTTCACTTGTAATCACACCGAGCTTGGTATGTCATCTGAGTTCCATGATCGCATGCATGAGTTGGTCCATGAGCTCCATACATAGGTTCACCACCACCACCATGACCGAGCCGAGGGTTCCTGAATCGGAGCTCCTTTACATCAACGTATCAACCACCAAAATTGAGCTACCCTTCTGCATCAAGCTCCTCCTTCGATTCATGCATCAAGTCGAGCTCAAAATCCCACCAAGTCACCTCCTCACTTGTGGGATCGTTCAAGCTATCCCACCTTGTCATTCCCAAAGATCCCCAACATATGCAAGCTCAAACGTTCCATCGAGCTTAACTCATTCTTGTCGAGCTCCATGATTGAATCGAGCTTCTTGGCCTGCCATGTATTATTTTGACTGAAAGTCTCAAAACTCTATTTGATTTTCTTATGAATTTCCTTTGACACGCCTAACTCACCCGGATACTTCCTTCCCCATCTTGATTTAACTCAGGTAACTCACTTACTCATTTCCTAGCAAACATGACTTGGTCGTCTAAGCCCTTTTCATGAGTTCATTTTTGAGCCAACTTCACGCATCATTTTATCGACTTTGTCTTGATTCAGTGTCTTAATGGCATGTTGATCTCTTCCTAACACTGAGTCAATATCATTTTCATGTTGACATAACCGAGCTTCTACAGATGATTATTCTAAATCTCAAACACCTTAATATTTATAGATCCATCAACTTCAGCTCGTTGTCAAGTTCAACCTCATGTGGTTCACGTCGATCTAAATTCAACGAGCCTTGTGTTGGCCATAGCTCATTTCATATCATGATTCCTTTGCTACTAAATCATCTGGACGATCAACTTCGTGCATTGGCTCGATTTTTCCTATGAACTACCAATTTATCTTGGCTTGAAGCTCACACATTCATCTTCTGCAAGCTCTATTGAGAAAGTTGTTGTCACCAAATCAATGCACCCCTCTGAATGTCCAAAAATTGAATAGGACGTTTAGTTTGATTGGGACACATGGGATCACTTCTCAAGCTGTGGGACTTGGGATCAAGGTACTACTCCTAAACTAAGTGTTGTACTACTCCTAGTGTGATAAAAAGGCCATCTAATCCTATGCTAAAATTTTCATGGGGTTTTAGGGAAAGATATTTGAAGAAATAAAAATATACTAGGGATGGTGATGTACCAAATAAAGGGTGTTTCTAGACTCAGGAAGGGTTAATTTGAAGAGGGTGTGTGCACCACAAGTCAAATTCACCTACTGCAACTTAGAGAGGGTATAGAATACCACAAACTAAGAAACATGCGTTCCCTTTGTTAAACTTGATCATACATTGTAATATATCAGTTTCCCAGTGAAGAAGGATGAACTTAAGAAGGGTAAATGGACACCACAACTCAACCACATGCAATACTCCACCACTCAATAAGCACATAACTCCAAGAATCTGCAATACAAACATGAACTTGCACAGTGTACCTGTAAGCATGAGAAAAGGCACAAGGAAGTATAGAAGGATGAAAGGACTGATATTAGTCATAAAACACACACTTTAATTGCTTCAATAACGTGCACAATGCATCATACATTCATAAGAGGCAATGGTTTCCATTATAGTCTCGAAGAGGAGGCTTGAAAGTTCTCTCAACACGAAAGGACAACTTGCAGAAGAGAGAGGACTCTTAAAAATTGCACTTGCCTAAGATGTCTAACTTTCCAATCTATCTGACTTGTTAGAACCCCTTCAAATGAGCCTCCAACTTACATTTATAGAAGAATATGTGATAGAGAAGAGGAAAATTTATAATTACCTCCCTAAACTGAAGGCACATGATGGTTCATTTATTACAGTTGGTTGAACCACTTTATAAGGTTCCATCATGTAACATAAATTACTCGGTTGGCCTAGTCTTCTCAATTGATAAAAAAAATATTTAAATAATAATAATAAATATTATTA
Source organism: Taxus chinensis (assembly GCA_019776745.2). Taxonomy (NCBI): domain Eukaryota; kingdom Viridiplantae; phylum Streptophyta; class Pinopsida; order Cupressales; family Taxaceae; genus Taxus; species Taxus chinensis. The sequence goes on from CM034150.1 coordinate 884,402,079, forward strand.
TTAAAATATTAAATAAAAATATTAAATTACATAAATTAAAGGTGGGCCCCCTTTCGACTGGTTTGCACTGAAGGGGAAATTATGGGAAAATGCCAAAAATAGCCCAACTCAGTGGTTGGCTCGCCGAGCCAACTCACCGAGTTGGGTCTGAGATCCTCTGCACTGTGTACCGGCCAATTCCATTGTCATCACCTCAACCAAGCTACTTCATTTCCCAAATGATCTCACCTCACTTCTCCCAGCCCATTAACACCGACGACCTCATTCCATATCTAGTTGGCTTGTGCACTCTCTAGTTGGACACTTTAATGCTAAACGAGATCTATTCGTGGGTTAAATGTTCTTTGCGACCAAGTTCATTTTCTCTGTATGACATCTGATCCAACACTAACATTTCTCCCTGGATCCTGTAAACCTATCAACTGAGTCATATGTGCTGAGTTGTTTAGTTTTATGGCTTGATCAACATCTTGATCTGTCTCCTCACGCTTCTTCTTATTTGTCTAGCCGAGCTTCTCTCCATGTTTACCGCTATCGAGTGTATCATGGCTCGTTACCACCATCCACTGTAACCAAGCTCACTTGAGTCGAGCTCGGCACTAAGCTCTGCATCATTGGATCACCCTCTGGGAGAGACAAGCTCCCTCCTTTCTTGATTTATGTATCTCACCTTATCACAACATTGAACTCAAGTTCCTTCATGAATCATCGAGTTCCTTAGGCCAAGATCCATTCTGCATTGAGCTACCACTCATAAAGATCCTCGTGCATCATGTCACACGAGCTCCATTAGATTACTCACATCGACCTATCACCGAGCTCCCTCAAAGCTCAAGTAACTTTGGCATGGTCTTAACTCGTCATGCCGAGTCGAGCTCTACTCTAATGCATCGAATGACAAACCACTTGCCAAGCTTCCACCTCACATTATCTTACAGAAACAAGATCGTCATTATGTCACAACCATTCTCCCTAATGATGTTAAGCCATGTCAAGCTATCTCTTTATCATCTTCAATACCTATCTTCTAATTGATCCAATCAAACTCTTTTTCAAGATAACATCTGAATGTCTCTAGAATCAACCGGTGCGACCACCCTTAGCTCCATCGATGAGCTTGTTCGAGCGTGTTTTCCTTGCATGTTGTGGATTTAATCACCAGTCATTTAAACCAGCTATGCCATTTCACGAGCCCGAAATTACCTCCCCTGAAAGCGGTGGTTCCCCCATGACTCACTTGCATTACCAACCATCTCACTAACCCGGTGGACAACTTGGTAACTTTCCTGAATCTTGTCCATGGACTCAGGAAACATTTTGGTTTGTGGGGTTTTTTCCCTTGGTTCTCTAAGAAATTATCCCCACTTGGTGATGCTTCTCCTGATACCCACGAAGTGGAAGGCTCACGTTGGTTTGTCACTATGTTTTTCCCCACTCGGCGATGCTTAGCTAAATCCTTCATATGGAATTGTTGGATTATAATGCCATCTAGTTATGGCCGTAAACTTCAAAGTTCCCTGAATTGGATTTTTCCTCACTATGTCCCCCATGCGGCAAGAAATTTCATGGGTCATGCCAACCCCAAGATGTGACTTCACTGAACCATCAATACAACTCGGTCTCAAACTCATTTTGGGCTCACATTTGCCTCAAGTATCCCTTGAGTTAGACTTTTCATATTCTTCCTCTGTGTTCGTGAGTACTGAGCCCAAGTCGAGCCACTTTATTCTTTCAACGATTTATGAACTCTTTTCTCGACCACCTGAATTCCACTTATAATTTGGAATGTTTGTTGGTGTGAGCTTCTGATCTAAGCTACCACCAAGTTCACAACAGAGATGACATATATTTCCTTTGCTATTGTGGAAGATACTCACCAAGCTTGTCCTTAAGGCTTAGCTTGACCGAGCTATGCACCAAGTTGATGACTAAGCTCACACTGAGCTATCAACTGGTAAATTCCCTTTGAGCTTGCCTATGTGCCACTAATTTCTTAACTTTTATGGGTTGATATTGAGCTCAACTCCTTGAACCGAGCTCCATTTTGACTTCATGCCTACCCGAGTTGGCTAGCTCACTTAGCTACTTGATGAGTAAATTTTTTTCTCAATGGCCCTTGGCTTATTTTGTAAAATCTTCCCATGTTTGGAAACTTTCCCATATTTTCTTGACTCAAATGAATCTTTTCAATAGTGGGCTTGGTCGACCCCATCGAATTGAGCTCCAATGATAATGACCAAGCTAACATCGAGTTGTCACCAAGTTGAGCAAAATTTGACCTTGTTTAATGCTAGGTAATCTCTCCTAAATAAATTATTAATTATTTTAATCATTTTATCTTCATTATGACCTGACATTGGGCCCTTGGGACCAATGTTGTAACTTTATTGTAATAGGACCCCATTGTACAATTTTGACCTATGTGTAAAATTGGATAATGTTTTTAGCAACCTCTAGGGGATGATCCCCTGCTAAGCATGATTCTAGTAGCCTTAATTCATCTATTGGGCATGGAGTCTATATTGGAATCCCAAAATGATTTGATCTTCTTTAATACATCACAGAATCTCCTTAAGCATTTCTGATCTTGGACCTCCCTGAAATGCTAAGCATGAAGTATACTGAAATTATCAAACACTTGGAATCTAGGCATACTGCAGAATTTTGAATGAAGCAGCCGAGAAATTGGGGATATCTTGAAACTTTCTTTAAAACCTTGAACTTTTCTCTTCCTTGAAAAACATGCAATGATGAAACAGTGTGTAGTACAACACAAGAGTGACAACAGAAAACAAAACAAACTAAAACTAAAAACCACACATGCTCCTATTGAAACATGTAGGGTGTGTAATGCACTTATTCTGCAAAAATCAAACCTATTCCTACTCTATGCTAACTGGTGGCATAGGCAAGCTAAACGAAACCTATAACTGGTTGCACAAAATAGCTTCCTTTCCTCATAATGGATTGTCATGCAGATGATTTGACAATGTACATGGCTGAAAATGAGAGTGAAAAACTGAAATGAGCCCAATTCTCCACTTGGTCCATCAAGGTATCAACTGGAAAGAGAAAGAATTTCTCTTTTAGTTGCTCTACATTTTTCTTGTAGAGGCATTCCAGTTAATCCTCATAATTGTAAAACTCATCCTCACATTTTGGAATGAATGTGACTAGTTTTGGATTCAATGAAGCCAAGTACCTGATGGGACATGGTCTAACCCATTGAATACTCCTACTTTTCTATAATTTAATTTTAACAAGAAATTTTTACTGAAGACATCCTCAAAAAATATGGTCATTCACGACCTGATTTCCCTCTTGTCGCCCATTTACAAATAACTAATATTTCACCTAGATAGATGGTATCGCAATGACATCTCCCTCATTTCACATAGAATTTGAAAGGTAAAACCCTCTTATTTGCAGATTTTGATGATTTTTATGGAAAGAAAAATCTTCAAGAATACTTTCCTCTATCACAAACTTATTAACGAAAACAGGTTCTGTAACTGAAAATAGAAAACTCTCCATGGCATAATCTTTATTCAATGCTTCTAGATTAGTCCTAACTTCTTCTGTGTGTTCCTCCTTTACGTGTGATGAAGGATACAAAAGACTCAATTCCTCCAATTCTGATGTAAAAGGAAAATTGTGAGTAATGAGTTGCTCTTGAGCATGCCCCTCCATGGCACTCAACACTTTGTGTTGGAAAAGAAGTGGTAGAATAACAATATTTTCAAGTTCCATAGGCTCTTTTTCATCAATACATTCTTCCATATCTGATAGATAATATGCTTCTTCATTCTCTGACTGTATCAAAGGCTCCACCTCAATTTGAGTATCCTCTTAACTAGAACCTCCTTCACCTTGATATTCTTCATTTTCAAACATTAAATTTTTAAGATCAAATTAATCTAGGAGATCATCGTTTTGTAAGAATAAAGAAAGGGAATTATTTGAAATCCTCTACATGGCCACATCTGTGTTCTTAGTCTCTGAATCTACCTTGGTCTCATGGAACTTTGTGTGGCTGTTTATAACATCTAATGATGACTTTGGAAAGATGCTACCATCTTCCAAAAGTGCTGAAATTTCTTGACATGCATGGAAATTAGGATCATTGCACTCATTAGAATCAGCTTTTACACTTAAGATTCTTTGTTCTTTAACATCCTCTTCTCCTGGCAGATTTTGAGTTGGCTCTTACTTTTCTACAACTGGATTTTTCACTTGCAGTGATTTAGCCTCCTCCAAAGATATGGAGCCAATATGAATAATGCATTCTGAATAAGTAGATTGCTGGTCTTCCTCGTTTAGCTCTAGATTTTTTTTGGTACAAAACTAGTTTGTTTCTCTTGTTCTTGAGCCTCAACTTCTATAGGAGGTTTAGTTAGGAATAAAGTTTTCTTAATTTTAAGTTCTATAGCCCATTTCTTCAGATTCCCTGCATGCTCTCCTTTTTTATTCTCCCCAACCATGTACTCCTCCCTTTTTCTCATTTCTTGACAATGCTCTTCCCAAAATGGGTTCAGAACTACTAGATGAGGGATGAATTGGAATTCAATTGATTTACTCACCATTTTAAGAAGTGGAAGAGATTCAACTTCTTATCTTGGTGGCATTCGTAGGAAGGAAGGAACTTTAGAAGAACAAGGCATGGAATATTCATGATGGGATGGAGGAATAGAAAGTGAAGCAATGAATTTCACCACAAGGGTAACATTTAGAAGGTTAGGATCATGTGCCTCAAGTTGAAATTGCATGGATGGAGACATGGAAAGAGGGTTGTAAGATGGTAATGCAGGGACCTCCCATTGACATGATTTCCTAACATTATATTCATGAATGTACCTCTTCTTTATCCATTCTCTAACTTGAGTCTCCATATTGATTATGAATTGAATCTTTTGTTGAGGATTAAGCTCACATGGTATAGGGCCAGTCTAGGAGTATGGAATGTTGAATCCAATCTAGGTTGCCTTTGTTGTGTCATTGATCCTTATTTTCACAGTGTTATTCTCTAATTCTCAAACCTTCTTATGCAAGAGGTCTTCTTTAGGTGTAGGATAGACTTTATAATTCGCATGCCATTTTTCTTTAGTATCCCCCCAGTCTGGTGGGTGACCAAAATGATCTACATATTTCTCATGTCGGCATGCATGATGAAACTGATATTTGTCATGAAATTGGTCTGGAGGTGGATTATAATACCTTGAAGATGGAAAGAACTGCCACTACTACAAGTGGGAATCCCGTTTTGGAAATGAATTCATGATGGAACTGCCTCATGAATGGAAAGATGTCAAAGAAAACTAGATGGAAATGGTTAAAACTAAAAATCTGTAACACATAGAGTGGGTCACCTTGACCAATGGAGTTTCCAGTTATGCTTGGGTATGCCTTGTAAGGTTGAAATTTCACTAAGAGCATAACTACTTAATGAAATGAAGTAATACTGCAACGGGTGATGTTGAGATGCCTCTTCTCCTCCTCCTTGAAGGAGATAAGGATTGTTTCATATGTTGATAATTTCCTTGTCTTGAAGAAGCTCTTTATTTGAATTCTTCACATAAGTAACACACTGATATTTGAAATCCATAGATATAGAGTCACCAAGTACATTGAATTGTTCAAGTGAGAAGATAAGTACCAACTCTTTGTCCCACGGGGCATGCCAAAAAATGTTGTCACTAGGTCACTGCACCCTTTGAATGGCCAAAAATTTCATAGGACGTTCAGTGTGATTGGGACACATGGGACCACCTCTCAAGCTGTGGGACTTGGGCTCGAGGTGAACCTCTAGAGAAGTCCGACTTCCTCTTCCTAAAATAAGTGTTGTACTACTCCTAGTGTGATAAAAAGGCTATCTAATCCCATGATAACCTTTTCATGGGGTTTTAGGGAAAGAGATTTGAAGAAAATGAAACTATACTAAGGATGGTGATGCACCAAATAAAGGGTGTTGATAGACTCAGGAAGGGTTAATTTGAAGAGAGTGTGTGCACCACAAGGTCAACTTCACCTATTGCAGCTTAGAGAGGGTATAGAATACCACAGACTAAGAAACATGTGTTCCCTTTGTTAAAATTGATCAAACAAAACAATATATCAGTTTACCAATGAAGAAGGATGAACTAAGAAGGGTGAATGGACACCATAAATCAACTGCATGCAATACTACACCACTTAATAAGCACAGAACTCCAAGAACCTGCAATAGAAATGTGAACTTGCATAGTGTACCTCCAAGCATGAGAAAAGGCACAATGAAGTATCAAAGGATGAAAGGACCGAGATTAGTCACAAAACACACACTTTTATTGCTTCAATAATGTGCACAATACATCATACATATAGAAGAGAAAATGGTTGCAATTACAGTCTTACAGAAGAGAGAGGACTCTTGAAAATTGCACTTGCCTAAGATGTCTAACTTTCCAACCTATCTGACATGTTGGAACCACTTGGAATGAGCTTCCAACTTACAATTAGAGAATAATATGTGAGAGAGAAGAGGAAAGGTCATAATTACATTCCTATATTAAAGGAACGTGATGTATTTATTGAATTTGGTTGAACAACTTTGAGAAGCTTCCATCATGTGCCATTAATGCCTGGTTTGATTTATTCTTCGCAATTAATTAAAAGAATATTTAAATAATAATAATAAATATTATTATTAAAATATTTAAATAAAAATATTAATTTACTTAAATTAAAGGTGAGCCCCATGTTGACTGGTTTGAACTGAAGGGGAAATTATGGGAAAGGGCCAAAAATAACCCAACTCGGTGGTTGGCTCGCTGGGCCAACTCACCGAGTTGTGTCTGAGCTCTTCCATGCTGTGTACTAGCCGAGTCCATTGTCATCACCTCGACTGAGCTACTCAGTTTCCAAAAAAATATCACCTCACTTCTCCTAGCCCGTTGACACCAACAACCTTGTTCTATATCCTTTTGGCTCGTGCACTCTCTAGTTGGACGCTTCAATGATGATCGAGATCTATTTGTGGGTTAAATGTTCTCTGTAACCAAGTTCATTTTCTCTATGTGACCTCCGAGCCAACTCTAAAGTTTCTCCTTGGAGCCTGTGAACTTGTCAAACGAGTCATATGTGTGGAGTTATTTAGTTCTATGGCTCGATCAACATCCCTATCTATCTCCTCATGCTTATGCCGATTCATCTAGCTGATATTCTCTCCATATTTACCGCAACCGAGTGTATCATGGCTTGTTACCACCATCCACCGTAATTGATTTCACTTGAGTCGATCTCGCCACCGAGCTCTACATCATTGGATCACCCTCTAAGAGAGATAAGCTCCCTCCTTTCTTGATTTACGTCTCTCACCCTCGTTGCAACCTTGAACTCGATTTCCTTCATGAATCACTGAGTTCCTCAAGCCAAGCTCCATTTTGCATCGAGCTACCACTCATAAAGATCTGTCAGCATCATGTCACACTAGCTCCATTAGATTACACACATTGACCCTCTTCCAAGCTCCCTCAAAGCTTATGTAACTCCACACCGGTCTTAACACATCGTGTCGAATCAAGCTCTACTCCATCGCATCGACTAACAAACCACTCGCCAAGGTTTCACCTCATATTGTCTTATAGAAATGATATCCTCATTACATCATAACCAATCTCCCCAATGATTTCAAGTCATGTCGATCTATCTCTTTGTTGTCTTCAATACCAATCTTCTCACTAATCCATCAAACTCTATGCCAAGATAACATCTAAATGTCTCTAGACTCAACTGGTGTGACCACCCTCAAATCCATCGATGAGCTTGTTCGATTGTGTTTTCCTTGCATGTTGTTGATTCAATATTGGGTTGTTTGAACTGACTATGCCATTTCACAAGCTTGACATTATCTCCCTTGAAAGAGGTGGTTCCCCCACAACTCACTTGCACTACCAACTATTCCACTAACCCAGTGGATAACTCAAAAACTGACCTGAATCTCGACCATGGACTCGGGAAACATGTTGTTTTGTGGGGTTTTTTCCCTTGGTTTGCCAAGTGATTATCCCTAATTGGTGATGCTTCTCTTGATCCTAGTGAAGTGGAAGGCTCACGCTGGTTTGTCACTAAGTTTTTCCCCACTCAGCGATGCTTACCTAAATCCCTCATATGGAATTGTTGGATTGGAATGCAATCTAGTTATGGCCACAACTTTTGAAATTCCCAGAATTGGATTTTTCCTCACTATGTCCTCCACACGGCAATAAAATTTCATGGGTCGCACCAAACCCGAGCTGTGACCTCACCGAACCATCACAACAACTCGATCTCAAACTCGTTGTGGCCTCACATTTGCCTCAATTATCCCTTGAGTTAGAATTTTCATATTCTTCCTCTGTGTTCATAAGCACCAAGCCCAAGTTGAGCCACTTTATTCTTTCAACGATTTGTGAACTCTCTGCTCGACCACCTAAGTTCCACTTATAATTTGGCATGTTTTTTGGTTGGATATTCTAATCTGAGCTACCACCAAGTTCACAACAGAGATGACATTAAGTTCCTTTGCTATCTTGGATGAGACTCGCTGAGCCCATCCTTAAGTCTTAGCTCGGCCGAGTTATTCCTAGAGCTATGCACCGAGTTAAAGACCAAGCTCACACTGAGCTATCTACCGCAAAACTCCCTCCAAGCTTGCCTATGTGCCACTAATTTCTTAACTGTTATGGGTTGATATTGAGCTCGACTCCTTGAACCGAGCTCCTTTTTGACTTAATGCCTTCCTAACTTGGCCATCTCGCTGAGTAGCTCACCGAGCTACTCGGTGAGTAAAAATTTTTCTCAATGGCCCTTGGCTTATTTTGTAAAATATTCCCATGTTTTGAAACTTTCCCATATTTTCTTGACTTGACCTAATCTTTTCAATATTGGGCTTGGTCGACCTATCAAGTTGAGCTCCAATGATAACGACTGAGTTCTGAACCAAGATAACACCAATTTTTCACCAATTTGAGCTCAATTTGACCTCGTTCAATGCTAAGTAAGCTCTTCTATGCAAATTATTAATTATTTTAATCATTTTATCTCCGTGATGACCCAACATTGGGCCCTTGGGACCAATTTCGTAACTTGATCGTAATAGGACCCCATTGTCCAATTTTTCCTTGTGTGTAAAATTGGATAACACTAATGTCAAATAAAATCCCCGCATCCCTCTCGAGATGCCCTGGAGGATAGATTAATTCACCAATAAGATATAAGGTTGGGTACATGAGGAATACCTGGAGGTCATGAAGACGTTATGCATCATTGAAAACCATGCCGATTAATCTAGGAAGGAATACCTGAAAAGAAACACAAGACCACACGATAGAATTAAAAGCATTAGTTGGTTGATTTCCTAGTGAAAGATAGATCCAGGAAGTAGGTTTCTTCCTAGAAGGTTATCAATCCACATTTTAAAACAAATTAAATTATGATAAGAACATTAAATAAAGAGTCCTACTATAGTTGTATAATTTAGGTATCTCACACAAGAATGAGAAATTAAATCTAAAGTGGGATGTGGGTTATTAAGGTCTATAGATTTGATAGATGGTATTATGGAGGTTTGGGTGAAGTTGTGGTAGGTTTTGAGAGGTTTTGGATGAAGAAATAAGATTTTTGGTCTGAGGGAAAATGCCAAACACAAAGATTGATGCCAGCTAGGGGAACTGATGTCGGTCACTAGTTATAGCTAGAATCAGTTGGATAACTAATCATGGTAGGGGAAATGAGCTTCCAAAGGTGAAAATGGGTTGGTTCGAGCTCTCTGTGATTACATAGAGTGTTGGGAAGGCTTAGGAAAGGTGTTGGGATTTAGGTGAAGGTACAACCGTGCTAAAAGGGGTGATTTTAAGAATAGAGAGGTTTAAGTTCGTAGGGTATTGGGTACATGGGAATGGGTGGTATTTGGGTGAGAAAGAAGTAGTACAATAGAAAACAATAAGAGATCTAAGACCAAATCTAAGAAACTAAAAACCTAGTTAAGATACTTATTTGAAGATCTAGAGATTGGTAAATGGTGGTGATTGGTGGGTGCTCATAGAAGAAATGGGTATGGATCCAATGCCACAGAAATGAATCATATATGCTTCCCCATGTGAATAATTTGAGACTTTGGAGTGAGAGGTTGATTGTTGGTGAAGAACTTAAATGCTTTGGTGTTGTGTTTGATTGTCGGAGGCTCAATCAAATGCAAGGATCCTAATGAACAATCCCAAGCCAACCCAAAATAATAACCTAAGAAAAGAGTTAAAAATCCTTATTTAAAGGAACCGATGATGGTTCCTTGACCGACACTGGTTAAGGAATAACCAATTTTGGCTAAGGAGAAATAGTCAATTTTTCTCAAAATAGTATGTTTCTTCAATTTTTGGCGTGGGCCAATAATGGAAATGGGTTAGGATTCTTAGTTCACATTTAAACATGCAGTAAATTGATGAAAGAGAAAATTGACAATTAATATTAGGCTTAGAAGAATTCCTAGTTAGTTAAGTGAAGTGATGACTCAATGTTAGGAGTGATGACCTATTCTGAGCTAGTTAAATGCCCTTGGAATGGGTCCAAGGTGAGGTGGTGATTAACCTAGGATTGATATTTATATTAATAATAATGTGTGTAAGGGGTCATGGTAAGGACTTGTGATAATTAAAATGGGCTTAGAGAGTTATGACCCAATTTTGGGTGTCTACATTTTTCCTTTTTTGTTATGTAGCTTGTACTAATAAGAAATGATGACAAAAACAAAAGGTAGGTTGCCCCAGATAAGGGAGGAGGTGATCCCCCTAAAACTAGGAACTAATGTAGTGGAAGGTGGAATCGGTGATGGGTTTGATAAGGTGATAGGTGATGAAAAATGAGGAAAGGTGTAGGCGTAGGTGTAGGTATTGGTAATGGCTGTGATAAGGTGAAGGTAGTCAAACACACATAGGTGCTCAAAATGCAATAAGGCATAAGGTTGAATAGCATACAAACTCTACATTGTCAAAGTTCAATATTTTATCCAAAGAAGGGCGATGTGGTCTAGGTATCCAAGGTATAGGATGTGATCCTAGAAACACAATGGTTATATGTGTAGGAACGGATATAGGTGTGTTCTGAAACACAAAAAAGGTTTTTTCTAGTCAAGATAAACATCATGAAATAAGGCAAGGCAAGGTCAGTAGGCAAAACAACATAGGTAGCATTATCACATGGTGGAGCGAGTAAGTGAGTTTGATTTTCAAATAGGCGGGGTCAGTTTGGGGAGGGTATATAGGGTATGACACTCCATGCCCATGTTACTACTTTACAGGTACATGTGGCCACTTTACAGACACAGTTGGTAGTAGCACAGGTATAGGCCGGCTCTGGCAGACATGTGGTTTCCCCTCCTTCACCACCAAGGGAACATGATTGGACAAAAATATAAGGATAGGATCCATCAGTATAGGTACAGGTACCAGAATAGGGTCAATGGCCTCAGGTATAAGGACAGGGACCACTACTATTGAGATAGGGTCTAGAGATAGGTGTTAGAGAGATGCCACCACCACATGTGATGTCTATGGATTGATACAAAAATGTTGTGGCCAAGGGTAGGTATTATGAGAATCATATTATAGAACTTGGTCTCCCTATCGTCAATTATGCTACCTACAAATCTCAGCAGGTAGCTAGTAAGAGGTCCAACTCACATACCCATAGTACCAGTAGTTCAGGGAACCACTATTCTCATGGGCAGGGTTAGCAGGAGGTGACTAGTACATGGAGATAGAGGCCAAGTGAGGGAATAGGAGAGAGTGGGAGAGGCACCAAACCCTCTTAGGGATGATATAGATATTGATATGTTGTTTATTTTTTATTTTTGACTTATATATACCGGCCTTTGTGCCGAAGAGGTGAGATGTACATGAGATTTTTTGAGAGACTTATTTATATTTGTATATACAATGTATTGACATATAGAATTTCCAGTATATAGATGATGACGCTTATTTCTGTTATGTGTTGTTTAATTTCCATTGCATTGTTATTATGGAAACTAGTTATAGGCATGGTTTATGTTATGGTTTGGTTTAATTTCCAATGTATTGATATTATGGAGACTAGATGTGTAGGCATGGTTGATGTTATAGTTTGGTTTAATTTCTAATGTAATGATATTATGGAAATTATATATATAGGCATGGTTCAGTTTAATTCCCAAGTTATTGATATTATGGAAACTAGATGTATAGGCATGGTGAATGCTTTACTACTCCTAGTGTAATAAAATGACCATCTAATCCTAAGCTAACATCTTCATGAGTTTTAAGGAAAGAGATTTTGTAGAACTGAAACTATACTAAGGGTGGTGATGCACCAAATTAAGGGATGTTTAATATCTGGAAGGGTTAATGTGGGAGGGATGCTTACATCACTGACCACCTTCACCTATCACAAATTGAAAGGGTACAAAATACCACAAACCTAGGGGCGTACGTTCCTTCGTTAAACTTGAGCATACATAAGGATAGATCAAATTGGATTCAACACATAATTAATTTATCATGAGGAAACCACACATGCATATGTCAAACATCTATTTCTACAACTAGGGATAATGATGACATAACTTAATACAGAAGGAAAATAAGGTTTTCACAACTGACGTAAAATATAATTCACATTATTCCTTCACAACATGAAATAGATAACCTGAAATAAAGGTAAGATAATCACTCACACTAAGGAATCATAAATTCACAAAGTAAACATTGATTAACCATTCAACACAATAAATCAGATTTTCAATAGCAAGGTGTAACTCTGAATATAATTAAAAGGTTTCTTAGAAATATCTGAAGCACTCTTCCAAGCTTGAAGAGTGACTCCTCCCAAAAAATAATCTATATCTACTAACTTGAAGCATTCAACTATTTATAAGTTCTTAGGCTGAGCCATTACAGTTGGGCCCTTAACTAACATTTGACTAAAAATAGACATGTCATTAAATTAAGGGAACATGCTCCCATGAAAATAGCTAATTTGTTAACAAGGGTTTGACTCAGTCAACCCTACAACTTTGACCGATCTAGAGCTTGGATTTGACTTTCATGGCCACTCAGCTTTGGCTTTGGTTCAGCTACACCTTCCTCTCCTACAAGTTTCTATTGTTCTCCTTCCCACACAACCATTCAGTGCTTATACTCAATGAAGCACTTGATAATTCCTTGAATTTATTCATCTCCAGGCCCACATGCATAGTGATTCACTACATCTTCCATCTCAATCTCCTTTGTGATCCTGGCTGGCACTCTTTGAAGTTTATTCATAACCTTCTTCAGTCTCCCTATGAAATTTTGGCACAAGACCAATTGGTCAATGGAGTCACTATTGAAAGTTTTGGTGACCTCATCATCACGCTTCACCAAATCCTTGAAATTTTCCTTAATTTTATCTTCAGGAAGAGCATCGATGTTTTCATTGAAGAATTTGCAATTGGCAATATCAAATTCTTCTGAGATGTCATTCAGGGCATCTGTGATTTCCACTCATTTCTCCTCCAATTTCTTGATTAAATCCTATAATACTTGGCACCAGAATTCCATGGCCTTTTGGTATTCAAATAATTTTGAGGCATCATCGATCACCTCTTCCTGAAGAAGCAAGTCAGGGTCTTCTTCTCTGATCTCACTCCATGTTGCCAAATTTAAATTCAGATTATTATTATCTTTAGAAAAGGCCTCATCCATTTTGGAAATAGTGGTTTTCCCAACCTGTAAATCATTGTATATCTCAACCTCCTTGATTAAAGGATTGGCTTCCTGTATAGAATTCTCTCCATCCATCCACTCACTGATCTCCCTTTCTGGCCTAGCTTCTCAAGCTCATGATAAGAAATATCATCGATTGTAAATGAAATCATCATAGCCATAGTAGTTGAGACTTCAGTAGATGGAGTGGGTTGGGTTACTTTTGCAACAGTGTAGTGAGCTGCTTGACCTTGGCTTTGAGTTCATCTTTGGTGGCCTTATCTTTGTCATATTTTTCCAAAAGAGCCCCAAGAGTAGTGTGCACATCTTGCTTGGCTCCTTCATGAGTAGCCTTTCCCAATGAGAATTTTGAGATCCGATAATCCACAGCTGTGATTGTTTCTTTAGTTTTCCCCTCAACAGGGGTGGAAACTTCTATCACCCATTCTCCAGATGGGTTAACTGTCAGACTTGACACGGTTCTTGGTCTCTTGGCCTATCTCTTGGGCATATGCTCCAATATGCTGAGATCTATAACATATCCCAGAGGCACCTTCTTCTTTTGCTTGGGAGTTTTCCTAAACAACCATTCTGGTATGGCTAAAGCTGATGAAGATGGACAGTAGATCCAATACCTGAAACATTAATACAAGATCACTAGAAACATTGACTGGTATTTGAGTAGAAGTAGTAATGATGGATGGTGTGGATGTAAGGACAGCCATAGGAGTTGATAGAATGATGCTAGGGGGTATGATTGAAGAAAATGGAAGTGTTAAGGGAAGTGAAGAGGAAATGGGTGACCCAATATTTTCCCCAGCTGATAGAACTGGAAGTGATGAGAATACTTGGGCCATAGAAGGGGATGGGAAGGAAGAAATGATTGTGGAAGTGGAAGGAACTGATATTGGAAGTGACAATGGAGGAGGAAGAAGATGTTATGGATCTTGGGAGATACTAGGGGAGTCACTGACTTCAACCACTTCTGTCACAGGCACTGCAAGAGACATGGTCTTGGAAGTAGGAGCCTTGGAGAGAGATGAGCCACCAACAACAAATGAAATATTTCTTGGAGTCATATGGGTTTTTTGTGTCAAAATTTTCCCCTTAGTGGGTGTTTATTGGCTCATAGTTGGTGGGGCCTTGGTATTTGTAGGTTTTTCTACTCCTTTGGGTGAAATTCCCAAGGTAACCAACCAACTGTAAGTTCTTTGCAGAATGGGCCCCGCCCTCTCCTTTGTATTGCAACATTCCTCTACATACCAATCAATCCATGGAAATGGTTGATTGGAAATATTATCATTTTTGTATGCCACATCTAAAACCTCATCATTATCTTGTGCCTCCATTGGGACATCGGCCAAGCCAAACTACCGAACCTCATCTAAGGTCAACCTCTCATAATCTCTTTGTCACACGATGTATTCATCCTGACAATGAATCCAGATATCTTCCAATTGGGGCAACGTGGGCACTGGACCGACCTGTTTCACCAAACTTACCCCAATAATCAAAATTAGTTCATGGATGAAAGGTTTCGCAAAGTCACTTCGGCCAATTCTGCATCCACATTTTTGGCCCTATGAATATTCAGGCAGGTGTATCTACCAATTGAAATAGGGAAATGCATTCCTGATTTATGGCGCTTGTTTTGAATTCGATGATAATCCAACAATTGTCAGACCAATTCTAGTAGAACCCATTTATCAAGTGGGGCACCTTGGTAATTTTTTAGGGGCACCTATAAATCCTGGAACCTGAATGTAAGTGAATGTAGGGAACTGCAAATAGATGGCTCCCCACTCACGCACCTCTTTGAAGGCTTCATCAGAAATCCTTCAGTTGTATAACTCTTTGTCAAAATGGTAGAGGATGAACTGCAAAGAAAGCATCATTGAATCTATGGAAATGCCTACTTCCCTCATCCAGAGTGAGTTGGGGATAAAATTCATATATTTGGGAAGTGCTGTGAACACCTCTGGTATTCAAACCAAAAAAATCTCCCATAGTAACAACAACATACACCAGAAAGGATGTCATGTAGAAATTCTTCGTAGCTAACACCTTGCTCAATTGATAGCAAATGGAGCTACTAATATGCTCCCCCCATCAGATAAACTCATTGTTCTTCTTGATGGTAGCGATGTATAAAAACATCCATTCCTGGAATTCCTTTGCAGAAGGGAGACCTGAAACTCTACTTAGTAGCACAATAAGATCACTGACCTCCTGAATAAAATCCAACCGATGCATAGTTTTGGGTAATTTGGTGAAGCTCTTGGCCAGATAAGTTTTCATCATGATTTTTGAGCATACTTCCTCTTCCTTGTCCCAATGTTCCACTGCTAACTCTGGCAAAATTGTGGCGTAATCTTGAACATCAGGAAGTTTGAGTAGATCTTCGAAGAAGTCTGGGTCCAAATGGATTACTACCTTATCATCATTATCTCTGACTGACATGGAGTCTTTGTCAAAGTGGGTTGTTGCGGCTAAAATGAACTCTGGGAAATGCATGGATGTGGGAAAACCAGTAGCAAGGGAAAGCCCACTGTCGTAGATGGCCTGCATCCATGATTTCTTATTTGGAGCCTTTACTCTTTCCCAGAAATCTGGAAAATCAATTTTCCCTAGGTCAGTGTCCCCTATATTCCCTAAGTCGGAAGATAGGCAGGAGTGAGGAGCAACCCCAAGAAATGAGTACTTCATCTTTTCTTTTCCCTTTGAAGTGGAAGTAGACATCAAGCCCTGTGTTTCAGAAGACAAAGTTGGAGAAATCTTGAAAATAAAATCTTTGAAAAACCTAAAAGAAAAACCTTTGAAGTTCCAAACTGAAAACTGAACTAAAAATTTTCTAGAAAAAGAAATCTCCGAACTAAAAAAGTTCCAAAAAAGAAATCTTTGAAAAAGTTTTTCTCTGAAGTCAAAAGAAAAGAAATCTCCAAAAAAATTCTTCTGAAAGAATTCTCTGAAGAAAATTCTCCGAAAGAAATCTCTGAAAAATGAGGGAAAGGATTTTTGCCAAACAATGCTAATTCCCAAACCCTAAAAAATGAGAATGTTGAGAAAAAATATGGGAAACTTGAGAGGATCATTTGAACAACTCTGAATACCTGAAGAAAACTCAAAATGCAAAACATGGTGAACAAAGGGTTTGACATTTCAAAAAATACACAGAGGGAGACCAAAGAGAAAACAAAATGAGAAGGAAACAAAATAAAAGACCTTAAACCAAAAAGAAAATAAACAAATCACCATACCTTGAAAAGGACATCACAAAGTACAAGAAATAGAATGTCAGAGTAAAAAATTCAGGTGAAAATGACAGAAAAAATGTGAGTTTAAATAGAAAACCTGATATTAATGGAAAAAAACCTGATCCATATGGAGGTAGGTGAAGAATTAATTGCACGAAGGATTTTGAAAGTTCTAAAACCCGAAAGCCTGAAAGTCTGAAAATTTCAGAATTTTCGGGGTTTCAGACTTTGGAGATTGGGAGACGAAGAATGTGAATTGGCAATGAAAATTTCCAAAACCCAAAAGCCCAAAATGTCCAAAAATTTCAGAATTTTCAGACTTCGGAAGTTTGAAAGTAAAAATCTTAAAAATGACTCAGAGAATTTCTGAAACCTGAAAGCCCAAAAGTCTGAAATTTTGGACTTTCAGACTTTCAGACTTCAGAAGTCTGAAAGAGATTTAAACAAAATGGGGCCAAAAGTTTGAAACCTGAAATCCTGAAAGTCTGAAATTTCAGAATTTTCAGGATTTCAGACTTTCAGAACTCTGAGTTAAGAAATGCCAATTTGTTGAATGAAAATTTCCAAACCCCGAAAGCCCAAAAGCTGAAAATTAACTTTAGGATTTTCTGAAAGATTTGGAACCAAATTTCAAACCCATGCCATTTAAAGAAATAGAAAATCCCTGAAATCTGAAAGCCAAAATTTCAAAATTTTCAGAATTTTGAAACTTATGAGAATTCATTGTACAAAGGATTTAAAAAATTTTCCTTTTTCTGACATATTTTCTTCAAGGTAGGTTAAATGGCTAACATTTTTGGTGACCTCTCAGGGAATGCTTTCCTGCTAAGCTTTCAGACCAGTAGCCTTAAGAAAATCATTGGGCAAAGGAGTCCTAAAAAGAAAAAACCAAAAACAGAAAACAAACAGAAAAGAAAAGAAAATGAAATGATGTGCAAAGCACTTGGAGGAAAAGAAAAGAACACTGTACAGGGTGGAACAATCTCAAAAGCAAGCTTTGAGGTGTATCCCATTCACATGAATGGGAAATTCTTCTCCATTGAGTTTGGATAGATGAAATGAATTCACCTCTTTGCAACTTGTGATGATATATGGCCCGCTCCAGAGAGCATCAAATTTGGCGTGCTTTCCTGGCTTGGCCCTGTCTTCATCCCATTTGAGGACTAGATCTCCCTCTTGAAAAACCTGTCAGATGCCTTCTTGTCAAAAGATTTCTTAACCTGAGCATGATGTTGTGTTAATGTGTTCATGGTTGAGTTTCAAATTTCCTCCAGCTCCATGAGTTCAACAAACCTCACTGTTAAGGCATCATTCTCCATAACTTCAAGCTGATAAGCCAAGTCTAAGGAAGGTATTTCCAAAGAAAGTGGAGTTTTTCTTCCCTTCCATATACAAGCATGAAAGGAGAAACTCCGATGGCCTTTTTAGGTGTTATCCGATCTGCCCATAGGGCTATCTTAAGCTGTGTATGCCAGGTCCTTTTGTTGGCCTCCATCGTGTACACTTGATGATCCTTATGAGATTCTTGTTACTGGATTCAGCCAACCCGTTTCCCTGTGGGTAATAATTAGATGAAGTCTTGAGGTAGACTCCATTCTTTAACAGCCCATTCACTTATCTTCATCCTGAGGAAAGCCATTGCATTGTCTGAGATAATAGTAAAAGGAACACCGAACCTTGTCATCAAATTTTCTAGAAAATCCAGAACATCCTTTTTGTTACTTTCCTTTAGGGCCACTACCTCTGTCCAGCGAGTGAAATAATCTGTTGCAGTAAGGACCCATTTATGTCCCTCGCTAGATGGAGGATTGATCATCCGATGAAATCTAATCCCCACTGAATGAAGGGTTGATCCACCTAAACGGATGTAATGGGAGAGCTTCCAGCCTCTGTTTGCCTTGCAAAAAGAGCACACTCCTTACATTTCCTCACCCAGATATGAGAGTCTTTGAACAAGTCTGACCAGTAATAACCGGCTTACATGATCTTAGTAGCGGTTGTTCATGCAGAATAATGTCCTCCAGACAGGCCATTGTGAAATTCCTCTAATATCTTGTTCACCTGCTCTAGCTTGATGCAGCGTAGAAGAACACCATTTAAATCCTTTTGAGAAGAGAACATTATCTATCACGGCATATGGAATAGACTGGAGATGGAAAGTAAATCTTTGGAATTTATCCATGTTTGGAGGATATACCCCCAAGAGAAGGAAATTATGCATCTTAGTTGACCAATCAATCTGATCATTTCCTTCATCAGCATTCAGAAGCATGACATCTTTCGTATCTTTGGTCTCCATGTCCATAGCCAACTGTTGACATAACCCTTTTCCCCTGACAAGGTTATTGACCTTGATGTGTACGTCATACTCCATTACTTTTGTAATCCACCCAGCGCATTTCTCATTCATCTCTTTATTCAAAAAAAACTCTTTGACGCCAGGATGAGAAACCATTAAGTGGACTTTGTTGTTAGACAACATATGCCTAAACTTCTTTAGGGCTCGAATGACTGCAAAGACCTACTTTTTGATGAAGGAATATTTGAGTTCATATTCCTTAAGAGATTGACTAAAAAAGGCAATGGGCTGCTCCATCAGATCATCATTATGTTGAGTGAGGATTCTTGAAATACTTTCCTAACCTGCGAAAGCATAGAGAATGAAATCCTTGTCAAACTGGGGATTCACCAACATGGGAGCTTGGGAGATAGTTGTCTTGATGGCTTCAAATATTTCTCTTCCCTCCTTCATCCATGAAAATGGAATATTCTTTTTAAGCATGGCCGTTAGCAGTTTTGCCAACGTTGTAAACTGAGGAATGAATCTCCACACAAAAATTATAGTTCCCAAAAAACTCTGGAGACCTTTTTATGACTTGGGAGGGATAAGGACATAATTGACTGAATCCTAGCTGGGTCGATAGACAACCCCTCTACCGAAACAATATGCCCCAATAAATTTCCTTCCTGCACTGCGAAAATGCACTTCTTAGGGTTCAGTGAGACACCAAATTCTCTACACCTTCGAAAGACTTTTCTTAGATGAGTGATATGATCCTCAACATGCTTGGAGTAGACAGTGATATCGTCAAGGTAAACCAAGATCATATCATTGATGAGTCCTCTAAATTCCATATCCATGGCTCTCTGAAAGGTAGCCCCTGCATTAGATAACCCAAAGGGCATCTTGTTGTAAGCGTATGTGCCCCACTTGGTGGTGAAATCCATTTTGAATTGATCAGATTCTTGAACTAGAATCTGATTATATCCTTAATATCCATCAAGCAAAGAAAACCTTTGAGCCTTTGCCACTGTTTGGAGGATTTTCTCCATTGACGGGAGAGGGTAGTGATCCTTCAATGAGGCATGGTTCAGATCCCTGAAATCTACGCACAACTGAATTTTTTCGTTCTTTTTCCTTACGGGCACCAGATTGGCTACCCACAAAGAATGCTTGATGGGAAAAATTATGCAGGCCTCGATAAGCTTGGTTAGCTCTTTCCTCATCAATGGCTCAATTTTGGGATTGATTGGCCTCTATTTTTGATGAACTGGCTTGGAGTTCGGATCCAGTTCAATAGTATGTTGAGCTAAGCTGGGATTGAAACCATGCAAGTCTTTGTAGCTCCATGTGAAAATATCATGGTATTCCTAACATAATTCAATGAAATATTTCTTCTCTCGAATGGTGCATACTTTACCAATTTTTAAGTATTTCTCACTTGCCACCTCGACTTCTTTGAAATATTCTTCCTTGACTACCATATTGGTGCTTTTTCATTTGGTCTGGTCATCCAAATTGAAGATGGATTCAAGTGTAACCAGACCTTTTGGCAGTTTGTTCCCCTTCAACTGTATAATTTGGTCACCGTAAGAATTGTGCATTTTATCCTGATGCTTGGCATCAAACTCTGCCTCTTGTTGTAGGAAAAGGACAATCTACTCATCACTATCAAATACCTACCAGCTAGTTATATTATTTGGTACTACGGGGATGGACTACCATTTTGACCACTGGCTATCCTTCCTTCATTATATCTGTAGGTATATCATATTGGGAGCCAATAGTCACAAGTCTATCTGCGTCTTGATTTTGTTTTCTAGGAACTACGTGAATTCCGAAAGCTTCGAAGTCCTCTATCAGGTCCCAGACATGATTCTTATATGATCTCAATAGATCATTTTTTGACACACTATGGGCTATTACCTGATGCATGACCAACTCACTATCACCATAGACAGTCAAATATTTGATTCCTCTTTTTTGAGCAAGCTGAATTCCTTGTATAAGGGCCTCATACTCGGTGACATTATTAGTACAACTAAACTACAACTGGAAAGATGAGAAATATTTATCCCCTTCTGGAGAAATTAACATAACCCCTGCACCAGATCCATTCTTACTCCTTGAACCATCGAAGAATAGCTTCCATAGTCCCTCAGGATTGTTGGGTGTTTTAACCAACTGAGGTACGATTGCTCCCTCTTCATGTATGCAATATGTACCTAATCCAGTCTCTTCCAAAAACAACAGACCAGATTCTTCATTTGCCAGTAAATCAACATAAGGGTCATATTGATGATCTATACTTACCTCATCAAGAACTGTATCCTGGAACCTCTTCTACAAGAGTAGTTGGCTCATGATCTGCATCCTCCTCTTCTAGATCACAAATGGCATAATTACCATTTATGGGTTTGGCTGTGTAAGGTTCCACGTGATTATGACAAATTGGTTCTACCCTTATAGTTACTTTTGTACCATACTGGGTCCTTAGGATCATATGTGACCAGTTTGATGACAAATAACCACCCATCTTGCAGTGAAATCTCGTGATAAGAAAATGGAAAAGAGGGGAGGAAGATCAATAACGGATATGTCTTGCATGAATGAAAAGCTAGGACACACATGGATAGTAAGCTGAAGCCCCTTAATGATTCCCACAGTCTTGGATTACAGTACCATCTAGTTGAACAAATCCTCTTGAAATAGGAGTATATGGAATTTGTAATACATCGGTAACCTGTTTAGGCATTACAGAACTACTGGCTCCAGAATCGATCATACAATTATGTACCAAATGGTCACCAATAATCAAGAGATATAGAATGGTGGTGGTTTGTTGGGTTTAGCATCCCCTTTTGTTTCTGGTTGGCATAAACTAATGTACAATTGCTACTTCTTGACTTGAGGATCTTGTTAGTAGTACCAAAGTTGTTAAAATGCCTCCCTTAGCAAGTTCCTCTGAGAAGGAATTGAGAGTGCATCCCACATTGTGACACTCAAATTGGTCTTCTTCATTTGCTCCACAATGCTGAATGAATTGCTCCCAACTTTGCTAATACCCTTTTGGGTGTTTGGATCCTTCTTTGGAAAATGTTTATTGGGTATTATAATACTTGAAGATCCCATCTTTCTTCATGGACTGACCCATGGCTACTGCCTAGTGATTTCTTCCCTGCATCCTTTATCATCTAGTATTTGTGCACTAAAGGTTGTGAAGTAGATGTCTGATCAGTATTGGAAAGGATTGAGGATCTATTGCCCTTTTTTGGAACATGTGTTGGATGTTGCTAGTGGATGCATTAGTATTCAGGCCACAAAAGTTTTCAGTCTGCCAATTTAGTAGTGTAGTTTCATCAGGAGTAGAATCTTGACTTTCTTGGGTGGCTAGTCCAGCCGACGATTCAGGTGGGGTGGATATACTTTGGACCATAAGGGCCTGACTTAAAACTCCATTTGGGTAGAGGTTCTAATTATGGGGCTGAGAACAAGGATAGTGACCATTCATAGTCTTGGATGAGGTTGTTCTGGATCGGGACTATAGCTCTAGAAGAACTGGCAGCAGAAGGATTCTGAAAGTTCAAAGGTTTTAACATTCATAGCTTGGCTTGTGGCCTGATTTTATGACTGACCATTTCCTTGGAATGGAGGATGGCTCATCTGATATTGGGGTTGAAAGGGGTGAGCATACTGGGACTGTTGCCTCTTCATTACTACGAGTTCATTTCCAAAATTTTGTAACAATTGACTTTACCTCAGCCAAATCATTTGAGGGATTGGACACATGCGTAGCTGTCAGACTAGAAGCTGTCAAAACTAGGGAAACAATTGGCTTTTTTCCTGCAAGCTCTATAAACACAGGTATGGGAGGTCTAGGAGAAATTTTACCTACTTGAATCAAGAAATTTTCAGCTCTTATGATTTTGTAAGCATCAAGAATAACGATACCCCCCATAGATTGAATCATGACAGCTACATCACTATTCAATGCTCATATAAGTAATATAGAAATGTGCTCTCTAGAGATGGCCTTACAAGTGCTGGGATCCATTTCCAAGTCTTGTCAAAATGGAGGTTGAAATCACTCATATAATCTTGAGGGGACCGCTTGATAGTATGGAATTTTTCTACAAGTGAGAGATGATCACTTTTGTCCTCGAACTACTTACAAAACTTCATGCCTAACTCATTCCAAGTGGTAACAGATCCATCAGTTAAACTCTGGAACCATTGAAGTGCTCTACCTTTGAATGAAGTAGCAAGGAGTCAAACTGTCACGTTATCTTCTATAATAATATGTACCGCACAAATGCTAGCTTCATCTGGTATGTGCTCCCAAGGTGTAACATTAGACTCCCTAGTGTAAAATGGTAAAAAAAATTATAAGGCAGCTTTTGGTATGGCGTCTCTTTGTGCTAATAGTAAAGGACTGCTGGCATTGAAAGGAGGACAAGTATTGGCTGTCCATGGCATCCAAAAAAATTTTGGTTATGTCTCATGAGAGGAAAATTTCCCTCAAAAGGAGTCAAATGCCCTCTACAAGGTAAAGTGGCAGACTGGTGCTGCTGAAAGGCCTTCTTCCTCTTCTCCTTGGGGGAGACAAGAAAATTTTTGTATGCTTATAATTTTCCTAACCTTGAAGAAGCTCTTGTGTGAATTATTCACATAAGTTGATTATACTGAAATTTGAAATCCAGAGAGATGGAGTCGATCGTGGTACCTTTAGTTAATGGAATGATAAGAGAAGTACCAACTCTCTGTCCCACCAGGGCATGCCAAAAACTGTTGTCACCAAATCACTGCACCCCCTAAATGGCCTGAAAATGAATCACGATATTCATGTGTGATTGGGACACATGGGATCACCTCTCAAGTTGTGGGACTATGGGATGGGACTTGGGCTCGAGGTGAACCTCTGAGGGAGAAGGTGAACCTCGCCAGCTTCCTTTTCCTAAACTGAATGCTTTACTACTCTTAGTGTAATAAAATGACCATCTAATCCTAAGCTAACATCTTCATGAGTTTTAAGGAAAGAGATTTTTGCAGAACTGAAACTATACTAAGGGTGGTGATGCACCAAATTAAGGGATGTTTAATATCTAGAAGGGTTAATGTGGGAGGGATGCTTGCATCATTGACCACCTTCACCTATTGCAACTTGAAAGGGTACACAATACCACAAACTAGGGGCATACGTTCCTTCATTAAACTTGAGCGTACATAAGGATAGATTGAATTGGATTCAACACAAAATTAATTTATCATGAGGAAACCACACATGCATATGTCAAACATCTATTTTTGCAACTAGGGATAATGATGACATAACTTAATACAAAAGGAAAATAAGGTTTTCACAACTGATGTAAAAGATAATTGCATTATTTCTTCACAACATGAAATAGATAACCTGAAATAAAGGTAAGATAATCACTCACACTAAGGAATCATAAATTCACAAAGTAAACATTGATTAACCATTCAACACAATAAATCAGATTTTCAATAGCAGGGTGTAACTCTGAATATAATTAAAAGGTTTCTTAGAAATCTCTGAAGCACTCTTCCAAGCTTGAAGAGTGACTCCTCCCAAAAATAATCTATATCTACTAACTTGAAGCATTCAACTATTTATAAGTTCCTTAGGCTGAGCCATTACAACTGGGCCCTTAACTAACATTTTTCTAAAAATAGAAATGTCATTAAATTAAGGGAACATGCTCCCATGAAAATAGATAATTTGTTACAAGGGTTTGACTCAGTCAACCCTGAAACTTTGACCGATCTGAGAGCTTGGATCTAACCCTCCATGGCCGCTCAGCTTTGGCTTTGTTCAGCTACACCTTCCTCTCCTACAAGTTTCTATTGTTCCCCTTCCCATACATAGCCATTCGATGCTTATACTCAATGAAGTGCTTGATGATTCCCTAAATCTCTTCATCTCCAGGCCCACATGCATAGTGATTCACTACATCTGCCATCTCAATCTCCTTTGTAATCCTGGCTGGCACTCTTCGAAGTTTATTTGTAACTTTCTTCAGTCTCCCTATGAAATTTTGGCACAAGACCAATCGGTCAATGGAGTCACTATTGAAATTTTTTGGTGACCTCATCATCACGCTTTACCAAATCCTTGAAATTTTCCTTAATTTGATCTTCAGGAAGAGCATCGATGTTTTCATTGAAGAATTTGTAATTAGCAATATCAAATTCTTCTGAGATGTCATTCAGGGAATCCATGATTTCCACTCGTTTCTCCTCCAATTTCTTGATCAAATCCTATAATACTTGGCACCATAATTCCATGGCCTTTTAGTATTCAAATAATTTTGAGGCATCATCGATCACCTCTTCCTGAAGAAGCAAGTCGGGGTATTCTTCTCTGATCTCACTCCATGTTGCCAAATTTAAATTCAAATTATTATTATCTTTGGAAAAGGCCTCATCCATTTTGGAAATAGTGTTTTTCACAACCTACAAATCATTATATATTTTGATGGCCTCCTTGATTAAGGGATTAGCTTCCTATAGAATTATCTCCATCCATCCACTCATTGATCTCCCTTTCTAGCCTAGCTTCTCAAGCTCATGATAAGAAATATCATCGATTGTAGATGAAATCGTCATAGCTGTATTAGTTGAGACTTCAGTATATGGAGTGGGTTGGGTTACTTTACGTAGTAGTGCAGTGAGACTTCTCAACCTTGGCTTTGAGTTCATTTTTGGTGGCCTTATCCTTGTCATATTTTTCCAAAAGAGCCCCAAGAGTAGTGTGCACATCTTTCTTGGCTCCTTCATGAGTGGCCTTTCCCAATGAGAATTTTGAGATCTGATAGTCCATAGTTGTGATTGTTTCTTTAGTTTTCCCCTCAACGGGGGTGGAAACTTCTATCACCCATTCTCTAGATGGGTTAACTATCAGACTTGACATAGTTCTTGGTCTCTTGGCTTGTCTCTTGGGCATATGCTCCAATATGCTAAGATCTATAACATCTCCCAGAGGCACCTTCTTCTTTTACTTGGGAGTTTTCCTAAATAGCCATTCTGGTATGGCTAAAGCTGATGAAGATGGAGTAGTGGATCCAATACCTGAAACATTGGTTAAAACAAGATCACTAGAAACACTAGCTGGTATTTGAGTAGAAGTAGAAATGATGGATGGCGTGGATGTAAGGACAACCATAGGAGTTGATCAAACGATGCTAGGGGGTATGATTGAAGAAAATGGAAGTGTTCAGGGAAGTGAAGAGGAAATGGGTGACCCAATATTTTCCCTAGCTGATAGAACTAGAAGTGATGAGAATACTTGGGCCATAGAAGGGGATGGGAAGGAAGAAATGATTGTGGAAGTGGAAGGAACTGAGGTTGGAAGTGACAATGGAGGAGGAAGAAGATGTGGTGGATCTTGGGAGATACTAGGGGAGTCACTGAATTCAACCACTTTTGTCATAGGTGTTACAGGAGACATGGTCTTAGGAAGTAGGAGCCTTGGAGAGAGATGAGCCAACAACAAATGAAATATTTCTTGGGGTCATATGGGTTTTTTGGGTCAACCTTTTCCCCTTTGTGGGTGTTGATTGGCTCATATTTGGTGGGGCCTTGGTATTTGTAGGTTGTTCTACTCCTTTGGGTGAAATTCCCAAGGTAACCAACCAACTGTAAGTTCTCTGTAGAATGGACCCCTCCCTCTCCTTTGTATTGCAACATTCCTCTACATACCAATCAATCCATGGAAATGGTTGATTGGAAATATTATCATTTTTTTATGCCACATCTAAAACCTCATCATTATCTTGTGCCTCCATTGGGACATCGGCCAAGCCAAATTGTCGAACCTCATCCAAGGTCAACCTCTCATAATCTCTTTGACATATGATATATTCATCACGAAAATGAATCCAGATATCTTCTAATTGGGGCACATGGGCACTAGACCAACCTGTTTCACCAAATTTACCCCAATAATCAAAATTAGTTCATGGATGAAAGGTTTGTAGGATTACACTTGGCCAATTCTACATCCACATTTTTGGCCCTATGGATATTCAGGTAGGTGTATCTGCCAATTGAAATAATGAAATGAATTCCCAATTTGTGGAAATTGTTTTGAATTCAATGATAATCTAACAATTGTCGAACCAATTCCAGTAGAACCCATTTATCAATGGGGCACCTATAAATCCTGGAACCTGAATGTAAGTGAATGTAGGGAACTGCAAATAGATGGCTCCCCACTCATACACCTCCTTGAAGGCCTCATCAGAAATCCTTCAGTTGTATAACTCTTTGTCAAAATAGTAGAGGATAACTGCAAAGAAGGTTTCATTGATTTTGTGGAAATGCCTGCTTCCCTCATCCAAAGTGAGTTGGGGATAAAATTCATATATTTGGGAAGTGTTGCGAACACCTTTGGTATTCAAACTAGAAAAATCTCCCATAGCAGTAGCAACATACACCAAGAAGGATGTCATGTAGAAAGTCTTCATAGCTAACACCTTTCTCAATTGATAGAAAATGGAGCTACTAATATGCTCCCCCCATTGGATAAACTCATTGTTCTTCTTGATGGTAGCGATGTACAAAAACATCTATTCCTATAATTCCTTTATAGAAGGGAGACCTAAAACTCTTCTTAGTAGCACAATAAGATCACTGACCTCCTGAATAAAATCTGACCAATGCATGGTTTTGGGTAATTTGGCGAAGCTCTTGGCTAGATAAGTTTTCATCATGATTTTTGAGCATACTTCCTCTTCCTTGTCCCAATGTTCCACTGCTAACTCTGGAAAAATTGTGGCGTAATCTTGAACATTGGGAAGTTTGAGCAAATATCTTGAAGAAGTCTGGGTCCAAACGGATTACTACCTTATCATCATTATCTCTGACTGACATGGAGTCTTTGTCAAAGTGGTCTGTTGCAGCTAAAACAAACTTTGGGAAATGCATGGATGTGGGAAAACTGGTAGCAAGGGCAAGCCCACTATCGTAGATGGCCTGCATCCATGATTTCTTGTTTGGAGCCTTTACTCTTTCCTAGAAATTTGGAAAATTGATTTTCCCTAGGTCAGTGTCCCCTATATTCCCTAAGTCTGGAAGATAGGAAGGAGTGAGGAGAAACCCCAAGAAATGAGTACTTCATCTTTTCTTTTCCCTTTGAAGTGGAAGCAGACATCAAGCCCTGTGTTTTGGAAGCTAAAGTTGGAGAATTTTTTGAAAATAAAATCTTTGAAAACCTAAAAAAACCTATTGAAGTCCTGAACTGAAAAGTTTCGAAAAGAATCACCGAACTGAAAAGTTTTGAAAGAAATCTCTAAAAAAATTCTCCAATAGAAAGGAACGAACTGAATCCAAAAGTTTGAAAAGAAAATCCAAAAAAATTCTCTCTGAATCTCTGAATTTCTGAAAAGAGACCTCCAAAAATTTTCTCCAAAAAGAAATCTCTGAAATGAAAAAGTTCTTATAGAAATCTCTGAAAATTTTCTCTGAAAAGAGAGGAACAAATTTTTTCTGAACAATACTAATTCCCAAACCCTAAAAAATGAGAATTGTTGAGAAGAAGTATGGGAAACTCGAGAGGATCCTTCAAACAACTTTGAATACCTGAAGAAACTTGAAATGCAAAACATGGTGAACAAAGGGTTTAACATTTCAAAAAATACACAGAGGGAGACCAAGGAGAAAAAAAATGAGAAGGAAACAAAATAAAAGACCTTAAACCAAAAAGAAAATAAACAAATCACCATACCTTGAAAAGGATGTCGCAAAGTACAAGAAATAGAATGTCAGAAGGTAAAAAAGTCAGGTGAAAATGAAAGGAAAAAGTAAGTTTAAATAGAAAACCTGATATTAATGGCAAAAAACTGATCTATATGGAGGTATGTGAAGAATTAATTACACAGAGGATTTCTAAAAGTCTGAAACCCAAAAGCTGAAATTCATGAAAATTCAGAATTTTAGGGTTTCAGACTTCGAATATTGGGAGATGAAAAATCGAATTGGCGATGAAAATTTTCTGAAACCCGAAATCCCAAAAGTCTAAAAATTCAGACTTTTGGACTTCGAAAGTTCGAAAGTAAAAATCCTAAAAATGACTCGAAGAATTCTGAAACCCAAAACCTTAAAATTCTGAAATTTTGGACTTTTAGAATTTTAGACTTCAGAAGTCCAAAAGGGATTTAAACAAAATGGGGCAAAATAGTTCCTAAACCTGAAAGCTTAAAAGTCTGAATTTTGAAATTTTAGGATTTCAGACTTCGGAACTCCGAGTTAAGAAATGCCAATTTGTTGAATGAAAATTTCCAAACCGGAAATCCTGAAAGTACAAAAATTTGGACTTTCAAGATTTTGGGCTTTGGATATTTGGAACCAAATTTCAAACCCAAGCCATTTAAACTCCAAAATAGAAAAAATCTCCGAAATCTAAAAGCTAAAAATTTTGGGAATTTCGAGACTTGGAGAATTTTTGAAACATTATGCAGAATTCCTCCATGCAAAGGATTTTAAAAAATTTCCTGACTACTTTTGACCTGTACTCTTCAAGGTGGAAAAAATGTTAACACTAACCTCCAAAGACCCCATGTCTTTGAAGTGCTTCCTACATAACCCTCACAAAATCAGCCTCAAGTTGATGTGGTTCTCCCATAGGATAGGGAAGAATAAGATTTCTGATGAGTAGGTTAGGTAAGGAAAATGGTCCTGGTAAGGCAAGGTAGAAAGTAGGCAAGGTCAAATGGTGAGTAGAAAGTAGAATAGGCAACCGATTAACTTGTGTGATTAGTATGGATATGGTGTTGTTTTTGGTTTTATTTGATTTGGATGAGTACATATAATGTTTTTCAAATGATGATTAGTATGGGTATGGATGAGACGAGAATTGAATAAAGATATTCAATTTCGATGGTCTCATCCTATTGAAGAAGTGACAAGTTGGAAAAGGTGAACCAAAAGGAAGCGAAATTCTCCATAGTTGGAAAGGACTATAAGGGTCATACAAATAGGATTATGACCATAAGCCCCTAAATACATTACATAATTGATAATTCTATGGTTGAAAGAAGTTACATGATCACAAAGTGTCACATGTGCACCACGTCCCTTGAGTAGATAGGAGAAAATCATAGAGGGTAGGGTGGAGTGGTTTGTTTAGTGCAACCCTTTTGTAGGACAACATGCCCCTTCTGCAAGATACCTGAAACCGAAATAAGCAAGTCCATGACTAAAAGTTTGTATTTTTCTTGATTTTTTCTTTCACATTTCATTTTTTGTATCCATAGACTAATCAATACGAGAAGTCTATATTGGGATGAATAGTAGACTTGCATGGAGGTCTTCATGAAGCTAATCGATGCGAGAAGCTCCAAAAATTTTGTTTTATTTGTAACAAATATATATTGGTCTTATTTTTGGATAGACTAAGTATAGTATGTGGTTGGCTTTGTATATATTTCCTTCGAGGGATAAGTCTACTTATAGCATCAATAGAGAGGAATAGATGTTCTTTTGAGGGAATCATCTATTTGCAAGAAGTTTGACTCAAGGAGTAGAATTTTTGTTATCCCAAAAAATTTGCATTATTTTGGACTTGTAGTCATGGACAGGACTATAAAGGAGTATAGGCCTCTTTTATGAAGACAAAACAATAGCACAAAAATATTAGCTATTTAAAGAGGGGTTTCAAGTGATGAACGACCATGGGATTCCATCCTACAAAGGATGAAAAGTATCCATGAGTAGAGCCATGGTACTCATATTCAAGATAAGGATGAATGGTGATGGATAATCACACAATTCTGTTTAAGTCATTAGTCCTTAAAAGAGGTAGGTGGAAGGATAGGTTCACTCAAGGGATGAGCATTTATGAGACATAAAGTGATGTAGTACTTTATTCAACAATATAACAGTCGAATATGTAAGACATTAATGGGATCAGGTTCGGGTTTACCCTCAAGAGAAGATAAATGATAAAATTCCTAATTCATAGGTATGAGTGACAATATAAGGTCCAAACCAATTAAGAGAAAACTTGCCTCATTTACTTTTCTCTAGTTTGGTTACATGTTGATTTTCCTTCAGGACAAGATCGTCAATCTTGAATGTTCTTTCTTGAACGTGTTTTTCATAGGTGTGCTTATAGCGCTTTTGGTAGATTTGGAGGTGGTCTAGAGTGTTTAAATGGTTTTCATCCAGTAGCTCAATTTTTGACAAACTTTATTGGCAAAAATCATCATCAGAGAGGATATCTTTAAGAGATATAAGAAGAGATGGAATTTAAATTTTGAGAGGTAGGAAAACCTCTGTACTGTAGACCAAAGAGAAATGTGTAGCAGCAGTAGAGGTGTGAATGTTGGTACAATAAGCCCATAAGGTGAAAGGAATGTGCATGTGCCAATCCTTACCAATTTCATAAACCACTTTCATAAGAATTTTTCTTAGAGTTTTGTTAGAAGATTCAGCTTGACTATTTTTTTGTGGGTAATATGGTGAAGGGAAACTAGGTTGAATACCAAAGTTGTCACAAAGTTGGCGAAGGGTTTTGTTTTTGAATTTTTTTCCATTGTCAACGATGAGGTGATGAGGAAAACCAAAGCAAAAAATTATATGGTTGTTGATAAATTTGACTATTTTATTGGCTTTGGTAGAAATGAGAGGAATGGATTCCACCGATTTAGTTTTGTATTCAGTTCACCATTATGATCTGAGCGATGATGTTTATAAGGAATGAGGGTTAATCTCCCCAATGAAATCTAAATCCCACTAAGAAAAGGGCCAAAAGTCTCTTGGTGACTTGTAAGGCATGACTAAGAGTATGATGAATGTTAGTCATACTACTGACACTTCACACAAAAGTTTAACATAGTCACAACAATTCTTGGTTAAGGGTTGGCCAGTAGTAGCTGATTCGAATAGGATACACTTTGTAACAACGAGGCCACTAAAAATGTCCCCCATAAATACCATCATGAATTTCTTTGATGGTGTTACAGGATTTCAGAACTGGTGAGGCACCGTAGGAGGATACCATCAAAGCCACGTTTGTAGAGAAGACCTCCAATGATGACGTAACAAGAGACACTTTTTTAGGAAGGCTCATCGTCCATTATGAGTGAGGATCCTGGAGGCAGTATTGAAAGTAAGAGGTAGTCACCAAAATTCTTATACCAAATATCGCACATGAGTCAGTATCAGATGCTACCCACAAAATTAACATCAGAGATAATATAATAAGGTGATTGCAACCGTTGTATTGTGAAAAACATATTTGAATATAAAGGTGAGGACATGTATTTGAGAAGCAAGACAAGCCATGGTATCTGCAAATTTATTAGTGGATTACGGAGTGGCTTGAATGAAGTAGGTGATTAAATGTGGTCAAAATTTAGGTCGATATGATGTATATACTTTCACATCTCATCGTTATGATATTGGTATGAACCACTAATTTGTTTGACAAATAGTTGAGAGTCACCAAATATGTTAATCCAATTAAAACCTAGGAGAAATGGAATTTTAAAGACCTGACACAAGAGCTTTATATTTAGCTATGTTATTTGTGCAGTGAAAGTCTAGTTTAAAGGATAACGGCATAGGTTCACCATCAAGAGGAATGAGGATGACCCCTGTACCTAGCCCTGTGGTGACATTTGGATCCATAAAAGAATAATTTCATTTGATAAAGCAATATCATCCGTAGAGAGGGTAGCGATAAATTCATCAAGAAAATAAAATTTTGAGTATTAATTCCCATGAAGAGGAGCATCTACAAATTGATCCGTGATGTTTTTTCCTTTGACAGATACTTTTAATGAATGGACTCCAACTCCAAGTATGCAAGAAGCCTGAGCCAATGAGTGGTGCATTAGATGTTAGTAAAGTTTTGCGTACATGTAATGAAGAGGGTTAGTGTTGATAATGAAAAATGTATTTTGTGATTAAGAAGGTAGTGACAAATGTTTGGTGGCCAAAAATACTAAGTCTAAGAAAATATTTTCAGCATGAGTCTACCGTGTTTCCTAAACTAGAAGATTATGGCTGATGTAGTAAACCATGTTTGTTCCCTATGTTGCTCATCATGATCAATGAGCATGGCACCCAAGAAATGGTAAGAAGCATAAATGTAAATGGTAAAAAGGTTGATCTTATTTAGGTGGAATGAGTACATGTGGATGAAGAAGGTAGTTCTTCAACATTCTTCAAAGGATTTGCGACATTCATCATTCCAATGGAAACAAAATGTCCATTTTAAGGAGGTGGTGAAACAATTCACATTGGTTTAAAAGTTGAGAGATGAAGATTCTGGATGGATTGTAATTTTACTTGCAAGCTACGAAGTTTCTAAAGGTTAGTAGGTGGAGGCATGTCAAGCAGTTCCTTGATCTTAGTGGGGTCAACTTTGATACCCCGCAAAGAGATGATGAAACCAAGGAGATTACCTGAAAGAAATGTGAAAATGTCACTTCTTTGGTTGAAGGTGAACACAATATTTGATAATGTGCGGTCAAATATAACATTAAGAACAGTTAGGTGTTTGGCGCGACACTGAAAGGACTTACCAAGAAGCTCGTTGACATAGTCTTCCAATATGTTGTGCATGATGTCATGGAATATGTAAGTCATAACACACTAATAGGTAGCACTAGCATTTTTTAAGCCGGAAGAGCATTACTGTTATAGCATAAGATCTCCTAAGGGGTGATGAAAGTGGTTTTTTGTTGATCTTCCGGAGTGAGTAATATCTTAATTATAACCTAAAAACACATCCATAAGAGATAACATCTCATGGCCTAGGTTGTAAGATCAACTAGTTGGTCAATGTCTTGGTAGAAGAAAATCATATTTTAGTATAGGAAAGGTTAAGGTCATGAATTTTAATGTAGATATGAAGTTCCCATAGTTGCTTTTGTGACAAGAACAATGTTATAGACCCATTGTGGATAGTCAATAGGTATGATAAAGGAAACAGAGAGAAGGCAGCTGAGATTTATTCTTTCATAAGAAGAGCAATGCAAGGATGCATTTTACCCAACTTCTGTTTCACTGGGTTTGTGCATCATGGTTAGTTATGATATTGTAAAGCATGATATTAGGGCCAATACCAAGAATATCACTATAATACCAATAAAATGCATTTTCTATGATCACAAACAAAAGTGGTTGAAAGATTCTTGTTTTGCATGGATTCTAAATATTTTCCTATTTTTAGAATTCATAGGTCGTCTTGAGTGTGAATTTTTATTTCTATAGTAGATTCATTCAACATGGTTTGCATGTCAGAGGGAGTTAAAAAAAATTTGAATATAACAATACTTCTGCACCTAAATAGGTTAGAATCAGAATCATCATCCTAACATTGAACGATGATTTATAGAAAGTTTATCATCATCCAACATGTCAAGATAAAGAAGAGGAAGGGAAGACAGAACTTTGTAATCACATTTATAGGTCAGAGGTCCCAAGGAGATGGTGTTTATGAAAAATAAATTTAGGTGGAATGGATTCAGGATGTATAGACTCTGTGGGAAAAGGTTGACATGATAGGTGAGGTAAGGTGGTGAAGGCTATTCATATTCTACGAGGGTGATTGAGGCCATCTTAGGAGCAATATTCTTAGAAAATACAAGACCAAAATGATCGGTATGTTTCCTAGTCATGCATAGTATGACAATGTGATGGCCTTATTTGTAACGAAAAAAGCCAAAGCCTTTCCAAGCGCACAACGGTGAAGAAAAGCAAGTGTGAAATCTATGTTTGGTGAGGTAGGAGAAGCCAGACGAAAAAGGTATGGTTTCTAAGGGAGGTTCAATAGAAAAATTTGAAGTGTCAAGGTCCCCAAATGTTAGGTTAGTGCAAAGGCGAGGAGGCTCATATTGTATGACCTCTCCTATACAGATATGGTTTTAACGTACATGTGTTGGTGTAGTTTTCCATACTCTTAAGGAGTAACGAATGTGTCAATGCTAAGGAGGTGAGTACTCTCTGAGTAAAAGGCATTGAAAAATTCCTATCAAGGGGTCTATGGTTGGTAACTTGGGTAGCAAGTACAGATCAGCTATCTGAAGCATGATAAGATGGGGAATCCGTATAGGGTAGAATAAGAGGGTAAATAGATGGGCTATATGAGGAAGGTGAAGTGGAAGAAGTGGTAGATGTGGTAGATGCCTTAACTGGGATTAGGACATCATTTGGATGGTAAGTCATATTATAGGTTTTGAAGGGGTATGGATCTTCCCGAATGGTGTAAGGTTCCCTTTAATATTCAAATTTGAGACAACAGTGAAGGGTGGAAGGTAAACAATTCCATGGCACAAATACAGGGATGAACTAGCAACATGTTATGTTGGAAATCTCCTTCAAGAACCTAGAAGAGTTCAAGAATATTTTGGGGACCCACGCAGATGTGGAGGACAATGGTGCCAAGGGTAGTGGTCATGGCATCATTGAAGGATTGAAGCATGACAGGGTTGCTAGACATACAATTAGTCGGTAAGCCTATTTTTTCATAGGCATGAGAAGAGATGATGTTGATGCTAGTACCCACATCAATCATCCCACACTTAATGTGAATGTCATTAATGTAAGTAGAGATGAAAAGAGAAGGGTCAAGATCATCAAGTTGTGAAGGGGAAATCTCTGATTTGGAGAAATTAATGGAAGATATCTGATGAGGGGTGATGAGGGTGGAAATAGGTGAAGTGTCATTGCGTGGAACCTCAATGGATTACAATATGTTGATGAGGGCCTGATGATGAGAATTAGAGGTTTGAATCAAGTCTAATAAAGATATATTCAATAGGGACTAGTGAATTTTTTGTATCATTGAATGATGTGTAACCCCAGAAGAAGCAGATGGTATCGACCCAATGATGGTTATCTTAGGGGGGTGCAGGTGTAACGGTAGGTGAAGGAAAATGAGAAGGGTTACTAACTTTTTCCTTTCCTATGTATTTTGCATGTTTTGACTAAGTGGCTACACACACCATGTTAATTTCAAATATAGGAGGAGGAAAATAGGTTTATGTGACGACGAGTGAAGAAAGAATGGAATATTCTTCCAATAGATCATCTTCTTCAAAAATACCATCAGAATAGAAAAGCTAAGGGAGAATGTTCTTAAGAGCCTTACAACTCTCGACACCATGCCCTGGTGAGCGATGATAAGTGTAAATTTTTATGTCATCAAAGCCGGATGGTTTAGGTTTGAGAGGATCGTAAGGCTTGATAGGTGGAAGTGATATCGTATGTCTCTAATAATTGAGCAAGGATTTTTAGAATAGGATCCTGCTAAAATATTGCAATGAGAGGTTAACGTTGTCTTGGGTGAAGGGGATGGGTGACCTTCGTGAGCAGGGTGAGGCGAGAGATCATGTTGGTGTAACTATATTTCTTATAGGTAGTGAATTCTTGGGTTTAGGTTGTGTCTTCTTAGGTAAATTCAAACGAACAATGCGATAGGATGAAGGATATTTATAAGATGTAGGTATTCGACCAAGCCAAGGTGAAAGTGGGGGTGTTGGCAAGAGTGAGGGTAAAGGTAGTCAAGAAGGTGTAGGTAGAATGGGAGGTGAAGGTGAGGGTATAGGTTGTCACATTTTGGGTTTACCTTGGTAAAGGGGTAGGTTAACTAAGGTTGAAGGATGTGGGCCCAATATCGATGTTAGAGGTGAAGGCGAGTGAGAAGATGTGGGGGATACCAGGGTGTGAGCTCTAAGAGGTTGAGTCTTCCTTTTAGTGCCAGATTTTTTTTTGTGATTTGCGGTGGAGAAGTTGATAAGTCTAGCTTCGCATGGGGATCTAACAAATTTGGTACAAGTAAAACCCTTAAGGTGGAGGTAGTTTTTTGAGATGATGGAGGCTTGAGTGGAAAGGGTACTGATGAAGAAGGGGCTAGAACTACGGACTCAGGTGCAATATTATTATTTGCTTTGAATACTATGGAGTAAATGGTCCAAGTATCTGGGGATAACATCTATATGTGGGTTGAAACTGAGAGTCTAAGGCACCCTCAGAGGGTAGATTAATTGACATACTCCATGTGATCAACCAAATGAGAGAAGGTTTTTAGATAAGATGAAGAAGACGATGACTTGGTGTTAAATCTTGTGAAGAAATTTGAGGCCCAAGAGATAGGGAAAGTGTTAGCCTCTAACTCGATGGGTAAGAGTGAGGTAAGAAGAGAGATGGGATCTTTGCAGACCTTTGGGGAGGTATCACCAATTGGAAGAGTAGATAAAATTAGGCCCTTTACAGATGGAGGAGAAGGAAAATTGGGTAATGTGAACTCCTCTACAGTTGTAAAGGATGATAAAGTGGGTTCTTCTATGGGTAGAAGAATAGGTACAGTGGGTTCCTTCATGGGTAAAAGAACGGGTGAGGCAAGCTCCTTTAGAGGTAAAGGCACTGGTAAGGTAGGATCCTCTATGCGTAAAGGAATAGGTGAGGTGGGTTCCTCTATGGGTAAAGGAATAGGTGAGATGGTATCCTCTATGGGTAGAGGATTTCATGTAAATATTTCCTTAATAGATGTTATAGGAGGATACTGGATAGAAGGACCAGACACTATATTGAAGACTGCAATGAACTACATATACATTCGTTTCTTCTTTAAATGTCTCACTAGCATGGGTTGATGAAGGGGAATGGTTAAGAAAAGGTTTTCTAAACATGTCCCAAGTTTGCATTGGTAGATGCGTTAGGGTTTTCGAGGATGAGATCACCACTATCTTACATTCATTGGACACTCTTTTTGAAGGTTTTGCAATTTCCGTCAGTATGTCCTCTTACATGGTCGTAATTACAGAAGTCATTTTCTTTATACCAAGCCGGTGTGGGGCAAGAAGGATGAAAATCAGAATTTGGTTTGATGAGAGGAAGAGTGATGGATTCTTCCTTTAAAAACTTTTCCCAATACGGAATAATAAGGCTCCCCAATGGGAGTGTAACTCTTTTGTTCATTACCGATATTGGAAATTCTGCACTAGCGAGAGATTGGGAGGACATTTAGATTAAGTGGCTAGATGAGAAGGGATGGCTTTTAGAAATACCGTGATAGTGGATCCCTTTGGCATGGGATGGTTTTTGGGTGGTTTGGAAGAAGACTCATTTGATTTGAAGGAGTTTTTTTTTGTTACACATTTTTAGTTTGTCTTCTTCAAGGACGTGGATCTCAAGCTTCCTAGCCATGCTAAAAACCTCATCAAACATACAAAACATTTTGAACCTAAAGAGTTGAGGAAATGTGTCTGAAACACTCCCTTCTAAAAAAATCTATGAGCTCATGTTGTGGGAGAGAGAAGGAAATCTAATTGATTAAACCTCGCCAGCGCGTGACGAAATCAATGATAGATTCATCATCATATTGACGAATAGAATATAAATCTAGCATGGAGACCTTTTAAGATATGTTTATTAAGAAGTGACCAAGAAAGGTCTATGCCAAATGATTAAAATAAACTATCAAGTGTTTGGAAAAATCATTGTGTCGATCTAAGGTGGGCCCCGATAGGGAAATGAGAAAGGTATGAAGGATCAAGGCATCATCATGGCCTATTAGGTAACAAGCATGTCTAAATGAATGCAAGTGCTATTGTGGGTTCTCCTTACTGTTGAAGCAGTTGAATTTAGGTAGATCCCATTGCACGAGATATGGATGAATAGGTATAAAAATATGTATGGGTTCGTTACAAATCTCATCATATGTTAAGATGTTACGGGACCCAAAAACGGAGGCCCTCAAGCGTCTGCATTTTTTCCATCATCATATTAATGAGATTTTTTGTGGGGTTTGATTGAGGGATTCCCCCCTCAGGTATAAGGGGATTGATAATATGAATGGGTTGTAAAATTCATACCAATATGTCATGGTTCTGATTACGTGAATTGAGACGTAGGTATGTAGGAAGTAGTTGACGAAGAGGGCATATACCACTAATACACAATTGAGGCGTTGGTTTGTGTTTGAGGTAAGGTGGAAATGGGAGGGGCTTGTGGAAATATCCTCATGGAAATGGGGTGGAAGAATTTTAGGAATAGAAACTACCAAACTCTGAAATGGAGCGGAAGAGGTCGATGCAAGCAGTGGTTGTGTAGGAATGGGTACAGAAGATACTGATGATGACACAATAGGGGTAGGTGTATATAGGTATTGTAGATGTCGAGGGGCAAGAAGATGTCAATGATGCATAAGTTACTTGAGAAGTATGTGGTTGCAAAATGGGAGTAGGAAATGCTAGATTAGTTTGGGTGGCCCACATTAGAATTACCCAATATGGTAGAGATGGTAGAAATGGTGGGCATGGAAGTGGGCATTCCATAAAGATGTTGACATGATGAGTCATGGGTGGAAGAAGTAGAAAGGTAAGGTTGCAAGTTCTTAGTGTTATGATAAATGAATCTAGTGGGATTCCTCATCACCTTCAAGTATGGTCACAGGAGAATGAGGATCCCATTGGAGATGAAATGGAAGGTGGTGAAGGGGTAGAAGGAAAATTTATTACAACTTGTTTGGAAAGTAAGAGGCTCATGCCTGTTGGCGAGTCCAAAACCATATGGAAGGATGGAAAATAGGTACTCTGGGCTCTGTAAAAATGATAGAAACTCATAAAAAACCTTTTGAAAAATTTATAGAAGGTGAAATTGGCTTGTTGTTTTTGATTAAAAATAAAAAAAACATAGACCGATATCAGTTGTTGAACTAATTTCAGTAGGTAGAATAATCGATGTCAGTTGCTAAACTGATGTCGGTAACAGAAAATGACTGATATCGGTTGCTAAATTGATGCCGATAGGGAATATTAGGTCTAAACTTAAGAAATTTGAAATTTCTAAGCAAGATTTTGGTCAAAAGAAGTTGAGAATTGGGTTGTGTATATGAATTCTATTCTAAACACACTCATAGAACCAGAATTAACTAATTGTGATGGTTGAGTGTGAAAAATAAATAAAATTGATGAAATACAATCTCACACCTGAAATATTAGAAGATGAGAAATAAATTCACAAATCCAACAAGCAAAATCTAACAAACATGTTATCCTAAGAATAACATTTTAGTGTTTTGATGGCTTAAGCCTTAGCACTGACTATGAATATATAGAAAGGAGTGGATATAAGGTACCTAGAAGCCAACTATGGATGGTTTCAGGAATGTTTCGGCAGGGGGAATCCTCAATATACCTTTCAATACATGACGTCCATGCTCTGATATGAAAATCCATCCAGAACACCAGTTGGGCTCATTATCAACGGGTGTTTAAATCCTTGATAGATTCTTCCTAGGATTTGGGGAATGATTAAGAAATGTGTTGTTTGTTTGAGTGATTTGGAAAAGTGTGTGTAAAAGTGGACTATGCTTAATTACCCAATCATCAACATGTCATGACCTCTGTTATAGTTGATTACTAATTAGACTATGTAAGCTAAATGCAAGAATACACAGGATGCAATGTAAAAAATTTAAACCCAAATCGAAAGATTGAGATTGAATGAAAGCAATAGTGAATAGGAAAAAAATTATTAATTTCACTAATACAAGCAATAAATAAGAAAGAATGATTGTTTTAATTTTCACCAAATGAAATGTGACTTTTAGAGAAAATACAAGAAAGAATGTTACCAAGGAGAGATTTAGTGAATATTTTAGAAAAGAAACAACCATAAATTCAATCCTAAATTAATATAAGGAACCCCACAAATGGTGAGGGTCCCAATTCATGTGCCAAAATGTTTCACCAATAATAATGTACATATGAGAAAAAAAAAATTAAGTTATACTATTTGGTACGTGAGGAATACTTGGAGGTCGTGAAGAGCTTGCACACTGTTGAAAACCAGTGTGTCAATCGAGAGCACTCCTTTTGTTATGGGAAGGAGTACTTGAAAAGAAACACAAGACCATAACATAGAATTAAAAGCATTGGTTGGTGGATTTCCTAGTGAAAGTTAGATTTGGGAAGCGGGGTGCTTCCTAGAAGGCTGTCAATCCACATTTTAAAACAAATTAAATTTTGATAGGAGCGGTGAAATAGAGAGTCCTAATGTAGTTGTATAATTTAGGTATCTCACATAAGCACAGTAAATTAAATCTAATCTAAATAGAGAATACAAGATTAAATCTAAAGTGGGTTGTGGCTTGTTAAGGTATGTAGGTGTGACATAGGGTATTATGGAGGTTTGGGTGAAGTTGTGGTAGGTTTTGAGAGGTTTTGGATGAAGAAATAATGCCTTAATGGTCAGAGGGAAAATGCCAGA
The DNA here is from genome assembly GCA_019776745.2 of Taxus chinensis. Lineage (NCBI taxonomy): Eukaryota > Viridiplantae > Streptophyta > Pinopsida > Cupressales > Taxaceae > Taxus > Taxus chinensis. The sequence continues at coordinate 884,443,589 of CM034150.1, forward strand.
CATAGAGACTAATGCCGGTTGGGGGAACTAATTCCAGTCACTGGTTATAGCCGAGATCGGTTGGATAACCTATCATGGTAGGGGAAATTGGGTTCCAAAGGTGAAAATGGGTTGGTTCAGGCTCTATTTGATTTCATAGAGTGTTGGGAAGGCTTAGGTAGGATGTTGGTATTTAGGTGAAGGTACACTAGGAGTAAAAGGGTTTGTTGGAAGAATAGAGAGGTTCAAGTTGGTAGGGTATTGGGTAGATGGGCAACAAATGGTATTCGAGTGAGAAGAAAGTAGTACAATAGAAAACAATAAGAGATTTAAGACCAAAGCTAAGAAACTAATAACTTGGTTAAGATACTTATCTGAATATTTAGAGATTGGTAGATGGCGGGTGGTTGGTGGGTTCTCGTAGAAGAAATGGGTATGGATCTATTTTTTGGGCAACAAATCTAGTGTGCTTCTCCGTGTGAATGATCCAAGGATATGGAGTAAGAGTTTGATTGCTGGTGAAGATCTTGAATGCTATGGTGATGTGTTTAATCGTCGGAGGCTCAATCGAATGAAAGGATCCCAATGAATAATCCCAAGCCAACCCAAAAGAAGAACCTAGGAAAATATTTTAAAATCCTTATTTAAAGGAACTGATAGTGGGATTTTTCCTTAACCAGTGCATGCTAAGGAAAAACCAGTGTTGGTTAGGTAGAAAATAGTCAATTTTTCTCAAAATACATTGTTTCTTCCCTTTTTGGTGTGGGTCAATAATGGAAATGGGTTAGGATTCTTGGTTCACATTTATACATGTGGGAAATTGACGGAAGATGAAATTGGAATTAATATTAGGAATAGAAGAAGTCCTAGTTAGTTAAGAGAAGTGATGAATCAATGTTAGGAGTGATGACATGGTCTGAGTTAGTTAAATGCCCTTGAAAAGGGTTCAAGATGAGGTGGAGAGGTGAGGTGGTAATTAACCTAAGATTGATAAACTAGATTAATAATAATGCATGGAAGGGGTCATGGTAAGGGGGTGTGTTAATTAAAAGAGGCTTAGATGGTTGCAACTCCAATTTTGGGTGTCTACATAGACATCAAAGTCTATGTGATTAACTTGTGTCTTTTGGAGGAGGGGTGACGTGAATTAAATGGCCAAGGCCTAACGCTTGTAATAAATCTAATCGATGTGCATGTGAATTATTCAACAAATCCAAAAAGAAAATGTGAGAAATGGTCTTGGTCAAATCCGTGATTAAATCATAGGCCCCTACTGGTTTAAGAGCCATCAGAGTGTCATCTGGCATTGACAAGTAGATAGGAAGAGGTTGTGAGGAATAATATTGGGTACGGGTTGATGTGTTAACCTCAAGTTTGGTATCTTGCCACAATAAGCCCATAATCTTGGTCTGATTTTAACTGTCTAAAGGGGGAGAGACTAGAGGGTTTAGAGATGTATATGCCTCATGATCATTGTTTCCAATAGGCATCCCCTTGTTAGTCCCATGTGGATTAAGCTTTATGTTCTCAGGGTGTGTTCGAAGGGGGTATTTTTGTCATGTGTATAGTACACCCCACCTGAATCTTTAAATGATCTCGTGCAACATGGGAACATCCCCAAGGTGTGGGACCCTGTCACCTTTGGATGAACCTCCAGAGAAGGCCGAATTCCTTTCAACTTGGTGCATTCAATTTAGGATCAAAATGCAAGGCTATAACACTTGAAATAAAACTAATCTAATTATTCATGGGGTTATAGGGATAGAGAGATAATTGAAATATATAAAAGTGGGGGATGCCACCAAGAATAAATGAAACAAGAAGATATTCTTCACATCCACAAAAAAAATATATCGAAACAATGAATAGCATGTACATCTTCTAATAATTGTTTTCAATCACTGAATTAATTGAGAAAAAAACTTAAATAATATAAGGGATTTAATATTTTCCAAAACTGAAATTGAAAGATTCTATACCACAACTCACATATAATATAAGGAAGATAACCGATATAAAGGCAATATAATTCACCATATACAAGGAATTAAAAGCATTCACAAGTATTAAACGAATTATTAAAGTTGTACAATACACCAAGTATTTGATGACAAAATATTGTTCTGAATATATCAAAGGCTTAAATCTTGTTCTTGGACTCTTCAAAATTACAAATCCACTTCACAATAAGATCTAAAAGTCTCTTGAAAACATAATGCATTCTCATATTTATAGACTAAGAGATTTGAGAAATTGTAGCTCCATAGTATAAACTACTTTTTAATAAAAATAGAATGAATTAATGCTTAGGGAACAACCTCCCATAAAAATATCACAAATAGTTGTATAGGTTTGACCAAGTCAACCCCTGTAACTTTCACTTGTTCAAGATCTTGGAGACTTCTCGACAATGGTTGGCACACCTAGGTAGGACTGGCAGAATCCTTTCCCTTTTCTTCTTCTTTCTTCTCCCATACAACTAACGTGTTCCTGTACTTAATAAATCATTTAATAATACCTTGGACCTCCTCTTCCTATGGTCCACATGTGTAATGTCTTAGGATGTCCACTAACTCAGTTTCTCTGGTAAATTTTAATGGCAATCTTTGAGTCATGTCAATAACCTTCTTCAGCTGAATCAAGAAATTTTTGATAGGATACCAACCTATAAATAGAATCTATATTAAAATATTTGGTTACATCATCTTGGTTTATCAAAATTTTTAAAATTGTCAGTAATTTTCTCAAGTGGAAGGATATTAATAGTTTTATTCAAGAATTTTCATTTGATCTTCTCAAATTCTTCTGAAATATTATTCAAACCATACATTGCCTTGACTCTTCTTTCTTCCAACTTTGACATAAGCTCTTAGAGTAATCGAGCTTAGAATTCCATAGCTTCTTTGAATTGAAAAAGGTTTTGAAATATCATCGATCACACCTTCCTTTAAAAACAATTCTAAAATAACACTTCAAATTTATTTCCATGTTTCAATAACAAGGTCTAAGTTATCACCTCTCCTTAGTGAGGGGGAGTCCATTCGACTTCATTATGGCATCCTTCTCTACATATAGTTCATTATACAATTCCATAGTAGCATTGATCAATAGATCTAATTCCTAAATCAAGTTCTCCATCCATCCTCCTACCACTCATCCTTTTTTTCCAATATATTCCACTATATGAAAAGATGTGTCATCAAAACTATGATAAATAGTGAGGGGCAGTAGCAGTTTGGACCAGGTGCATAATCTTAGTTAAGAGAGCAGTTAGTTGTTCGACTTTTCCTTTAATTTCATCCTTGGTTTCCTTTTCTTTGTCATATTTCTTTAGTAAATTACCTAGGGCCACCTGAACATATTACTTGGCACCTTTTTGGGTATCTTTCTCAAGATAAAACCTAGAAATTTGATAATTTACTATTGTAATTCTCTCTTTAATTTTATCTACAGCTGGAGTAGCTATCTCGATAAAATTTCCCCCCCGTTTGATCAACTGATAAGTTAGAGATAGCTCTCGGTCACTTAGTTTTTCTTTGAGGAGTTAGATCCAGAGAAATCCAATCAACAACATCAATAATGGGCATTTTCATCTTCTATTTCAGTGTTTTCCTATGCAATCACACATGAATAGAAGAAGACAAGCCAGATTTCAATATAGGCATTGTTACAGTGGGTACTTGGAGCAGTTGATATAACAAGAGCATTAGTCATAGTTGTGGAAGGGGGTATGAACTTGGTGATGATGGAGGGCGTATTAGAAAGGATGGCCTCTAGTGTGGTTGAAATGGAAGTGGAAATTGAAAGAGATTGATGGAGTTTAGGAGTTCTGAAAGGGGATCCTGACCCCAAAATTTCTCTAGTTGAAAAGGGGTTAGAAGAGAAGATAAAATATGGGACATTGAGGGAGATGTGGGAGATATGGGATGAGAGGGAATCGAAGATTCAATCTAATCAAAAGTGAGAGATGGAGGGGAAAATAGAATGGAGACTGTGGGAAGATGAAGAGACGGGATACTACGACACTTGGGGGAATTTGGGGTGAAACACTTAGATCTATCACTTCAGTTGAAAACTTTAGAGATATAGCTCCTCTAGTAGGATCCCTAGAAGAAAATCTCAAACCTTTGTAAACAAAATAAATTTTTCATGGTTTAGCAATGGGTTTAGGAGTTGACCTTATTCCTTTTGATGGAGTAGGTTGACCCACTGATGACTATACTTGTACAAATTTTGTGACCAGGTAGTTTGATGCTTTAGGTGTAATTCCCAAGGATGTCAACCCATTGGTAGGTCCTTTGTAAAATGGGGCCCACCCTATTTTTAGTGTTACTACACTCCTCAACTGACCAATCTTTCCAAGGAAAAAGGCTGATCCTTGAAATTTTCTCATCATATGCAAGATCGAAAACTTGATTATCATCTTGTAGGACCTCATTTTTTACCACAATTCCATATTGGATGACTTCTGAGAGAGTCAATATTTCAAACTCTCTTTCTCTTACTATCTTTTCATCTCGACAGTGAATCCAAATATCCTCTAATTGAGGGATATGAATGTTATTTGATCCCATAATGCCAAATTTATCCCAGTAATATAAAATTTGGTGAGTGGATGGAATGTCTTTAGAGTCACCTAATACATTTCTCCTTCAACATTTTTATCCTTATATATGGACTAACATGTATATCTTCCTATGGTTATAGAAAATTGGGCCCCCTGATTTGTGTTGGCCATGTTGACTCTTATGATAACTTAGTAGTTTTCAAACTAATTCCATGAGGACCCATTTATCAGTTGGGCATATTGGCAGTTTGTTAGGAGCTCCTACAAACCCTGGTACTTTGATGTAAATGAACATTGGGAAATATAGATAGATACCACCCCCACTCTCTTACTTCTTTCTAGGATTCATCTAAGATTATCCGATTGTATAATTATTTATCAAAGTAATATAAGATAGTTATAAAGAAGGAATCATTGACTCTCCAAAAATGTTTGTGACCTTATGCCATGGTGAGCTGGGGGGTAGTATTCATATATCTGAGTTGAGCTCATAATTCCCTTTGGATTTAGTCCTAGATACTCCTGCATTCTTGCCACTGTATACATAAGATATGAGGTCATGAATAAGTTTCTTGCACTTAATACATCCTCCAACTTAAAGTAAAATGGCATTGCTTATGTGTTCCACCCCATCTAATGAGATCTTTATTCTTCTTGATTGTATAAATATAGAGATACATCAACTATTGAAATTCTCTAGTAAAAGAAAGACCCTATAACCTTTCTCAATAATGTGATGATATCATTAACTTCCAATACGAAATCAGACTGAGGAATTATCTTGGGTAATCTAGACAATGTGATTTTAGTCTTGGGCAAATAACTCTTGTTGGCAACCCTTGTACAAGTGTCATATTCTTCCATCCAATGCTCCAAAGTAGACTATGGGGAGATAGTAGCATATCCTTTAATGTCAGAGAGTTTCAAGATATCCTCAAAGAAATCATTATCCACTCTGATCACTATTGTGTCATCATTTTCCTTTATGGTGCATGAATCTTTATCAAAATGAGATGTCATAGCAAGTAAAAACTCAAGACACTACATGGACTAAATAAATGCACCTGCAAGGGGGATTTCCACTATCATAAATAGCCTTCATCCATGGTTTTTTATTTAGGGATTTTACTCTTTCCCAAAATTTATACATGTCCATATGTCCAAAATCTATATCATCAATATTTTCTATATCAGACAAAATAATCAAAGGGGGTGAGACCCCTTGGTAGCTGTATTTCTTATTTTTTTCCCCTCTTGATGAAGAACCATACATATTCCCTGTTGAAAAATTCAAAAATTGGAATTCAAAATGAAGGTATGTGCCTGCAAAACACCTTCCAAAATCAAATTGGACTTCCAAATTCTCGAAGCTTGAAATTTTGAAATCGGAACCTTACAACCTGACAAACAACTCTGAAATTTCAAAGTGTTAGTCTTTTGAAATATGAAAGCTTGAAGTTTTAAAATGGTTATGATCCAAAGAGATGAACTTTTGGAATCCAAAAGGCAGAAACTCTAAAACTTGAGAACTCCAAAACTCTGAAATAAGGTACCTATAAAACCCTGAAGCCACAAACTTTAGAACCCCCAAAAAATCAAACCCACCCCCCAAAATCCTGAAATGAGGGTTCCGAACAATAACTTATGAACTTCAAGGTCTGTGATGAAACCTTGAATCTCCAAAAGTAGAGTTCTGAACCTAAAGAATTAGTGGAAACCAGAAAACAAACCCCCCAAAATTCGGAAGTCTACAAAAATGCTTGATTTCAAAGTGCCCAAAATATTTTTTTCCTATTTGGAAATCAGCTTGCATGTAGACTTGAACAACAACAAAAATAACAAAGAAGTACTAGCCATATTTTGATTTTAGGAACATAACCTAGGAAGAAAAGAAGATATTTGAAGAATAAATGAACAAAAAGACAGAACAAGACCCCAATGGTGAAAAATAAAATGAGCTTCTACAAAACTTACCCAAATCAGCAATAAAACACAAAAAAGTGCTTCAAAAATTACCTTGGAGGGTACGCAGAGGGGTCACAGTTATTTTCAGTGTGTTAGCGTACTTGATAACCTAGTAAAAATGATAGGTAAAAATCCCACATATTTATAGAGAGCTTAAAATTAATTATTATGAGCTGACAAGTGTGGGGGTGGTTGGGCATTAATAGCTTTCAAAAATTGGGTTTCAGACTTCATCATGCAAACTGCATGCATCATGCAATTCAAAATTTGAAGTCTGAAACACTGAATTTTTGAAATGTCGAAGTCATTAGACTTTAAAGTTTAGATCTATCTGTGTAAAAAAATAAAGTGTTCCCTTCAAAACCTGAAATCTGAAATTCCAAAGTTCCAAAAATTAGACTTCAAATTTTGGACTTTGAGAAGAAATATTTGTGTAAATCATGTATGTAACTCTGAATTTTGATTCTAAATTTTGAACTTTGGACTTTGGACTTCAATCTTCATTTTTCATAAAAAAATTTGTTTTCGATCTCCGAAGTCTGAAATATGGTGAAAAAGTGGTCCCTAAGAAGAATTTTGGAAACAAAATTTAGAAAACTTAAAGAATGCGAAGGCAAAGAATTTGTAAGAAAAAAAATTAGGCCCTCCTAGAAAGGGAAACTTATAAAGTTAACATTTTTGAAATTCAGACTTCAGGAAGAAATATTTGTGTAAATTTTGTATGTAACTCCGAATTCTAATTCCAAAGTTCAAACTTTGCACTTTGCACTTCAATATTCATTTTACATATAAAATGTGTTTCGATCTCTAAAGTCTGAAATCTGGTGAAAAAGTGGTCCTAAGAAGAATTTTGGAAACAAAATTTAGAAAAAATTAAAAGAATGGAAAGGCAAAGAATTTACAAGAAAAAAATTGAGGCCCTCCCAGCAAGGGTAACTTGTAAAGTTAACATGTCTCTATAAACCCCAAGGGTATAATTCTAAGGGGAAATGGGTCCCATGTCAACATTTTGCATCGATGCCATAGGATTAGCCAAAAACATATCCACAAAGAGCTTCCTTCATTCCTCCAGAAGTATTTGTATAAACTTGTTGCAATCACGGAACGTATGAGTTTCATGTCCTCTAACCCTATGGAAACTGCAATACAAATCAGGATCGTAGTCACGAGGTCTTTGATTCTGGTTTTTTTATGGTCCATATTTTTTATTGTTTTACTATTGTTAGTTGTTAAAGTTGAAGTTCAAGGGCCTCTAACCTTGGTTCTAATATTGGTTCAAATATCCACTCGGGTATTTAAACCGGACCTTGGGCCTAGACTTGTTAAGGTGGGGGAGGAGGAAAACTAAATTCCACCGCATTAATAGAAGGATTGAAGTTATTACTCCTTTGATTGTTAGTATTTGTGTTATTTTTACTGTTATTTTCATTTTTGGTGCTAACAGCATTTGGCTTCTTGGATTGGTCAGTTATGTCATCCGTCGTAGCACCACAGTTCTTATTTAGGACTTTAGGTCCTTGATTATTGTTGTTTTAACTGTTCGGGTAGTTCAAATTACCCTGAGAGGGGTTGACCAGTCTCCCATTTGATTCGTATGTCTTTCAGCCACTATCAATCACCACTTGCTTAATATAGAGAGCACCCTCTAAGACCTCTTTGTAGCTTCTAAGAGAAAATTTTTGAACCTCCTCCTTAGTTTCTTGTTTGAGAGAATGAAGGAACAAGTCATAAAGCTCCATTTGGTCCATGTTTGGAGCACTATCCGAGGAGTAGAGAACTTGCCACCATATTTGAATGAAATTGACATGGATGATTCATTGTGTTCTTTCTTGATGTGGAATAATTCCCCGATTCCCTTTTCGCCAAGATTTTGTTCATGTCAAAATACTTTATAAACTCATAGAGATGAGATACTTGAATGAATGAATCAAGGCTTCTAGTTATCCTATAGTACCAGTCAAGAGAATTCCCTTCGAGGGTCTTAGGGAATATATTATATGTTATAATTACATCCTATAGGAGTATGTCTCTAATGGAAACTAGTTGCGTATGCTTTGATATGCACATTTTGGTCCCCCCTCCCATCTTTGAATACTTTGGAAAGTAAGAGAAGTAGATTGTGGAATTATTACACTTTGTATGGTGAAGTTAAGGTGATCCTTGAGGTATTCAACTGTATGTTCACCAATTGTATAGAGAATATACCATGGATGAAATTTTTTGAGGAGATGGGGGAGGAATACGAGGTTGATATGGTGCGTCAGTATAAGCATTCGCAGGGGCATAAGGCATCCCTTGAGGCTGAGCATACAAGCTATAAAATGAAAACATGTCCCCCTATGTAGTGATTTAGAATACATGTGGAGGTATGGGGGAACATTGTTTTGGTACGGAGTAGTAGGTACAAAAATAGGGAACATCATATTACCATTTGGGATGGCATTTGAGAATACACTTCCAATTGATGATTATGTGGAGGATATCCATGTACAAAGTGTGAGAGGGCATACCTAACATGCCTAATCCAGTAAGAAATGTCCCCAGGGTTAGGAATAGCCATGTAAACATAGAGGAGGTGAAGGTGTTAAATTGACATGTAACAAAATTTCTACACATGGTGGGGGATCTTACCTGTTGCCCTACAAAAGGTGTAGCACAAGGAGGATGGGAAATATCTAGTTCCCTAACTCTATCCACCAATGTTGAAATTACATAACCCACAAATCAATGTTTTATTTGGACTTAGGTGTCATTTCCGGGCCTAGTTGGGAAGAAAAGATACATCGATGTCCTATTATGTATTGATCCTTGGGAGGCCACCCCTCTTTGGATGCATCGTTTCCCATTGTAAGGAGGAGGGGTAACAGAGTTGTTTCAAAAGATGAACATCAACATATCTCTTGTATCCATTCCAAGGATTGGTATATTTTATGTTACTATGATGATCACTTTAGGTGAAGCATGTTAGGCAGTTACATCTTCTGGAAATAGGTGATACGAGAGAGAATCAGATTGGATGATTATTTACGGTCTTAACAAAACCTGAGGATTGAACCATTGGTCTCTCCCGTGAATGTGATGTTGTTTGAACCGGAGAACTCAAGTTGTGGGGTATATGTAGGATTGATCAATCTCCTCTATCTTGAGTGATGATACTATTGTTAGCACATTGAGAAGGAGGAGTGTGAGGTGAACATAAATTATATGATTAATTATTATTCCACCCATATAACGATGGTGATTTTTTCATACCTATGTGGTAATAATATGCCTTCAAGAGCGAAAAGGGGTCTGTTGTATTCTTGCCCTGACATATTTGAGGAGGTATATAAATACCCGTATAATAATGGGAGAGGAGAAGGATGGATGAAAGAAGGTAGAAACAATGGAAATGAAAAGGAAATATTCCTTCACGTTGGGTTCACCAATTTTATATGTCTTAAAATCAACACGTGATCTTAAGTGCACGCGATCTCCCGAGGTCATGTTGGGACAACCAAAATGGAATGGATAGATGGTTATGTGAGTGGATAAATAATGAGGATAGGAGAAACATATGAGAATGGATGAAAACGGCTAATAATTGATCAAGGAAATCAAATGTCCTCAATGGGAATTGTGGGAATCTTCTCGTCTAAAGAAATGAATTCTTTCCTCACTTGGGCAGGTGAAATGGAGAAATCAAGGAGAATGACAACACGAAGAAGTATGTTAATATTAGTGTCATTGAATACTCTCTAAACTAGTTGTGGAATGCGAGGGAAGTGTCCTATGTTTTCCTCGTAAAAGTCTCCAAACAAGGTCATGGAGGTGTGAGAGGAAACATGTGAATAGGAAAAATGTGTGAATTGTGGAAGCTAGTTTCATCCATGCTTATTTTTCCAGAACCCGTAAGCATTGTCTATTTCGAAATTCAAAACTAGTAATTGTGAGATGATGATGGGTGTAATAGGCAAAGTATGGAAAACCAAGGTTCTAAGGCCTGTGTTAATGTTTGTAAATAGGTCAGTTGTGTTTGGTTGTGGGACTTGGGGGTCATATATGTAATCTATTGGTTATTGATGGCCTTGAATGGTCATGTGGGATGTGTGAAATACTATAGCAAAGAAATAAACAATCTCTTAAATAAAACCGCGAGAGGGAAAGGTTAATCCTAAACTAACTAGGGACACATGGGGAGATGTGTTATTTCCTTTCTAATTAACTCTACATTCCTAATTTAAAAATGGAAATAAAAAAACTTAAATCAATTCAATTCAATTACTTTCCTCAAATTTAATTAAATATACGTGTTTCCAGTAGCTAATCAACAAATGAAAGCTAACTAATTTAACTAAGGAAAGCAAGGCTAATCTAATATTTTATTTTATTTTCCCAATTGATTTAAATGAACAGAAATAAATATAATAGGGAAATAAAGAACTAATTAATCTAATGTTTTTGTATTTTTGAATGCTTACTAGAAAAAAGAGGAAATACACACAACAAATTAAATTTCTTCTAATTAATTAAAAGTTGATTCTATACTAAAAATAAATTGACATAAATAAATAAGTAAACAACCAGTATGTGGTTATTTCCCTATATGTAAAGAGGATCTAATCTATTCTAATAAATCAAGAATTTTCCAATTTGTACATGTGGATCTAAAATTTCCTCTATTCTTTCCTGTTAGAGTCACGAGAAGAATGAAAAGATAAGCTTCTCAGAAGATTTTGTTCCCCAGAAACTTCCCTAGAAGAAACAACAAGATCTATGGAAGATTACAAAAATGAAGGGAATTTACAATAACACTAAATAGATGCTAGAATATTCTTCCAAAAAAAAATTCTGATGACAAACCCATTGGGATAAGAACATGGAAACAAATTTCAATAGAATCTTTGTGTGAATAAAGTAACGCTAAAGAAACCTTATATACTCTAACAGATTGTGGAATAAAATTCTAATTTAGAAAAAGAAATCTTTACGAATCCAAATACATCCATAACCTAGGAATTGTAGAATTTTGACAATGCCAAAACATAGTGTTTGATTTGCTTTAGTGTTCCGTCATCTTTTTTTCCAACTTCGGTGTTTCAAAAAAGTTTAGGGACCGATGTTGGCTTGTGTAGAGAAGAAATGATGAAGAAAGGTTGGAGCTGTAATGACTTGTAAGTACTCTTGTGAGTAACACATGAGAGAGAATAACAAGGCAAGAGAACTGATATTTCTTGTGTATTTCTCAACAGGATTATGAGTATCATAAAAATGAAATTCAAAATAATAATCTCCAAACAATTCTTTGGGTACAAGCTTGGCTCTTATAGGAAAAAGGAAGAGGAAATGGTCTAAGCCATTTAGTAGCCAAGAAATTCCACATCTCTCCAAATAAGGGGTAGTTAACTCACAATTAACAACAAGGAGGGGAAGGATAAGTTAGTAAGCAACAAATTATTTCAAGAACAACCAAATTGGTTAAGAAACATGCACTAAAATCATGTTTGAAGAAGTTGACACAGCATTCAGTACATGCCATTGAAAAAGTCTTCAAGTTAAAGTGCACATGGTACCACTGGTCTGCACAGACTAGAGGTTACGCAACCATTGTGATTATTGTGTAGACCAATGGTTAAGTGTAGACCAGTCAGCTAGTAGCTGTCCTAAGCACTGGGGCAGTTTTGTGACTTAAAGTCCGAAAACCAAGGAAAAATCTTGCAAAGATGATAATTGAAAGTGGGAAAAACATGGAAATGGTTAAGAGAAGCATTCTAGGCTACAAATATATACTGTAAAGGAGAAATAGGACTCGAAACACCATTGGAAAAGATATTAATCATCATTTAGTACTTTAAACCATTTTTATAATGTAGTACATGAAAAATTGGGTGCGTACAGGCACACTTTGCATTGAACAAATGACAACAGACACAAGACTTATGGACCCAATGGGAATTTGGTCCACCTCCACCTAGAGAAACTCCAAATTTTAGAATGGTTCAAACAACAACCAAAGACCCAAGGTCCTAAATTAGAATTTTGGTGTCACAAAAATATGGCGTTACTAACCAACCCAAAGAAGCTAAACATTGTGAATGCTAGTAATGTGAACAACAACAATGGAACTGTAAATAACCAAAGGAATAACAATCCTACTCCTTTTCATTAATGCGGTTGATTTTATTCATCCTCCCACTCAAAAATTTCAAGCCTAAGGCCCAAGTCAATACCACAATTAAGTTTGAAGGCCTTCAAACTTTAATTAAAACAATTAATATAATAATAACAATCGAAATTGTTGACCACAACAAAACCAAAAACCAAATACCTAGATACTACGATCCCAACTTATATTTTGGGTTCGATAGAATGATAAACCATTGATGTTCAGAATTGTACGGACTATAGAAATTTCATACATTGTCTTCCATAGGATCAAATATAACTCTTTATTGACATGTTCTTAGTGAATATAGCAAGAACTTCCCAAGGTACCCATATGGGACCTGTCTCCCCCACAAAATTATAGCCTTGGAATATATAGAGATCCTTTCCAGAAACGTCATGATAATAAAGAAAGATAATCTCTGGGGTGCTAAAAAATTTATTCTTATAGGTACCAATGATCATGAAGACTCTATGTATATTGATCCATGAGTTGTTCCTAACATAGATCAAAGGAATCAGGCTAAAATCATAGGCTTAGTTTAATTAGAGACATAACCCAAAGTCCATGCAACAATCTGTACTCGTGAGTTCATGTCATAACCTCACCTTTTCTATCCTTTAGTACAAAATCATTTACCCTTAGTTCCAAATCCAGTAGGTGCTTACGATTTGATCAAGGATCTCACCAAGACCTTTTCTCACATCTCCTTCTTTGTATTTTTTTGAATAATTACCTAGCACACCAATCTTCTTTGTTAGAATATCTAGGTATTAGTCATCTCATGCATGTCACGCATCCTTTAGAGGCCCAAATAAATCATATAGATTTCAATTTATACCCCTGCAGGATAACATGAGAGAGATACTATATTTTTGTTTGATATTAGTAAGATTCCTACAGATGTTGAATTAGCACGAAGAGGTGATATTTCAATTGTATTTACAAGTATGGATCTATAATAACTATGTCAAGAGAGAAATGATTGATGATGAAGTTGTCCATTAACATTGTTCCTTTCTCTTTATTATATAATTTGGGGTATGGGGAATCAAATTGTTCCTCCACAAGAAACATGCTAAGGGGTTATGATATCCTTAAGGCCACATCCATTAGAACTATCGTTCTCCCCATCACTCTTGGGTATAAGACCACTATAACTAAGTTTTATATTATAGATAGGGAAACCAACTATAATATGATCCTTGGTAGACCCTGGATTCATCACATGAAGGTTATTCCATCTACTTTGTTTTAGGAAGTAAGATTCCTTCATCTAGGGAAGGTATTCATTGGCTTAGGGTGACCTAAAACCATTTGGCATTCACCTAGAAAAACCTTAAAAATAAACCAAGGGTTCATTCTAAGTTTAAACTCCCAGCTAATCAATTGAATAGACCTTCCCCTTCTAATTAATTGATCCATACTGCTAAGCTAGTTCCGATGAAATGAATTAGAAATTCCGAAAACCATCAAAGTGACAAATAAGACTAAAAGTCAAATTACTGAATTATAAATAATTTCAACTAAGGACAAATAGTCAAGATAGTGAAAATTTTAGAGAAATTATTTTCCAATATTTCTCCCATTTTGATTCTCAAAAATATCAAAAACGTTCTTGGTTTGGGGGTCTCTTTCAATGGATGGTTTTGAAGAGTTTTGCATGGTTTGAGGTTTTTGAGGTGATGAAGAGGATTTAAAAGATAATTTAACATATATATTTCCTAAAACAATTTTGACCCTCAACTACGATGAATAAAAATGTCGCTATGGTATAGAGGCAGGGGTGATTGTCACTTCTCTAGAAGGGTTATTTCCTTCCCTTTGCCTTCAAGTTAAATTTTGATTATACTAATAATGGAACAGAGTACGAATCTCTACTTCTTGGTATCATTGTGGCCAAGAGGATGGGATTGCATAACTTGATAAGGCCAAAATATGCCTCATTAAATGTGCAATGAATGATCTAATTTTACTCTCCTTTTAATCAAGTTTTGACTGCATTTTGTGGATTTTGTTTGATCTAGTATAAGTTAGGATGTAATTGTCCATATTTTTTTTAATTTATTTCTAACGTCTAAAAACTCCATAATTCCTACAAAAATGTGTGGAAATTTAGTTTTTGGAATAAAACAGGTCATATTTGGTTAGATAAACAAAGTGTGAAGCAACCAACACCTTTTTCAAGAAATTAGATAGAATGCGGCTTAGTTCTGGAACTCCAACACTTAGCTCCATAAATCTATCACCTAGCTCTGGAACTCTATCACTTAGTTCCAGAACACCCAACACTTAGCTATGGAACTTTCATAGTTAGTTCCGGAATTTTTCCCTTTGGTTCTAGAACTTCTCTAAAGTTTTGGAATCAATGGGAATATTTTTATTCTATCAAAATCCAGTTATAGAGAAATTAATGGGCCCTCCAATCAGGAACAGATCAATGAATTATTGGCTCTTCACACTCCAAAAATACTTATGTAAGACCAAAAGTTGTATGTCCAGCTAGTCTTCTAAATTTCATATCTAATTTGAGCACTATTTTGTTCCACTAGAACCTATAGGTGGTAGACAAATATTTAACACTCATTATTGTAAATGCATCCTCGAATGATGAAATATATATAAATACCTAAGGATAGGAGGATATAGATATACAGACATATAAATAGTTAAGTTTTGTAATACAAAACAATTCAATAATAAAATATCCATTTAATTTTGAGAGCAATAATGCATTAACTTCTGATTCAAGGTGGAGCAAGGACCCACTCCTCCAATGAAAAGGATCTTTTTATTGGTATTTATATTTTCAAACAATCTATATAAATATATTATCTAGCAATTCTGTAAGTACTTTTTGTTCTTCAGTTAAAATTTATTACGTAATTTTCCCTGCGGGTGTTTTAGATTAAACTCTTATTTCTTTGCAAGTATTTTTAACAAAATTTTCAAACATGTGTTTATTTCTAAGCAGTGTGTTTAATTCTGCAATGTGTGTTTATTTCCAAGCAATGTGTTTAATTCTGCAACATGTATTTATTTCCAGCAGTGTGTTTAATTTTACAAAGATTTATTCATTTCAGAAATGTGTGTTTGTTTCAGCAAGTTTCTTATAGTGTATCTTTAATAAAGCTTCAACCAAATAATCTTAAGACACTTTAAAACCCCCCAAAAAACTAAAAATATAATAAATATCTATCAATCAATTACTAGTTCACTAAGATTTTTCTTGTTGCATATAGCTTCAGACACACCCCTGGTTTGAATATGACATCAACCATGAGTTGATTAAATGAAGGGAATAATGACACCCATCATTTTTGGCACCATTTCTGGGGACTCACTAGTTAGAATTGTCTAATTAGGTCTCAATAAGGAAAAACAATCATACATCTAGTAATTGAAAAATCTTCCCTACGTTATCATAAATTTATGAGTAGACCAAGAGACTCAAATGGTAGATTTCTCCCAAAAATATCTCAACAAGAATTATCAGCATCCTCTAGTTCAAATAAGGAAGTTGATCAAGAATAATGAAGCAACATTATCCCCTGTTAGACAAGAATTAGAAACTTCCACCTTTGGAATTTTTGGATCAATCACTAGAAGCAGTTGAAACTTTTAGGAGAAGGATTATATCCCAAGACCCTCTTAGAGAAAGTATTGATTCTCAATTGATTAGTCAACCTCCTAATCCTGACTTCTCACCTTCGCCAAAGAGGATTACATACCACATTGATTGGGAAAAATATCTAGAAGATAGTACAGATATGTCATGAGAAGCTGAAAGAGAACCTGATATGACCTTTACTTATCCAATTCAGTTGGAGGATGATGATACACCTATAAAGAATATTTCACCTGAACACTTTCCCACATTTAGAGGAATGTCATCTGAGGACCTTGACCAATTTTTGTTTCAATTTAAAGTATTGTGTCAGACCTATGACTACAAAACAGAAAATCAAAAACTCAATTTGTTCCCATCTACTATGAAAGATACAACAATGAGGTGGTTTATGGGATTAATATCCAATTCCATTACCACTTGGGGTAAAATGGAAACTACCTTACTAAACAAATATCAAAACTATTGTAGGGGGAGAAATAGGAAGGAATCATTTTTTAGGATCAAAAAGGAAGAGGATGAAAATATGGAAGATTATTTAGATAGATTTCTCTTTGTAAGTAAAAGGTGGGGATTTGTACCTCAAGCAGACTTAATAAAAACCATTTTTCTTAAAGTTATGGATGATGAATCTAAGGAATCCCTTAATTTAATGGGAGGTGGAAACATAAATCAATTGAGAATGAATGATATTAAAGACATTTGTAGAAGTTACTCAAGAACAAGGGGTGGACCTAGAAAACAAAAAATTATGAAAGGTGCAAATCCAGACATAAAAAAACTTATGGATGAACTATCAAACTTTAAAATAGATATCATGGTTCAATTAAATTCCATCGTGGATGGATTGTAAGCCAAAGAAAATGCTAATATTGAACCATTAGATATGTATTGTCCTAGATTTATAAAGAAGCATGCAATAAACAATTATCCTCTAGATAAAATATAAATATGTCTTATTTGTGAATCTAGGGAACATGAAGTTAATGTTTGCTCTCTTCTTCCATTCATAAAAAAACAACTTAAACAAATCAGCACTTCATCCACTACAGAAGACGTAAACTTTGTCCAAAGACAACCTAGTCATGGGCAGTTCATACCAAGATCTGCTCCTAATACCTAGATGATGCCATAGGCAGCTCAGATAGTACCACAAAATTGGGGACAACCACCTTGGACCCCTTAACCAACATGGAATCTCCAAGATTGAGAAGGAAGAAGCTTGGTATGCTTAAGGACACCAACAACCATGTTCTGGTCAACGTAACCCTTATACTTGGTCACAACCTAGGTGGAATCCTCATAACTATGCTCAAGGGAAAACATATCCCAACCAACATCAACAAGCCATAATGGGTTCTCCAGCACAAGGTTCATAAATTGAAAATGTGGTTCAAACACAAATACTGGCACAACCAGTGGCTAATCCCAAAAAGAAACAAACAATCCTTGTCTATGGAACAAAGCAAGAAAAAATAGTTGATCTTAATGTCATGGACTATAAGGATGTTCAAACCAAATCTGGAAAAATAATTAATAGTCAACTTGTTATAATTACTGAGATGACAGAAGAAACTGAAACCCCTATTTCAGTTATTCTTAAGGTTGATGATAAAGAAAAAGAGAAGTAGTCAGATAACAATTCTATAGAAACTCCATTTCCAAAAATACTTAAGGAAGTTATTGAGACCAAGGAATCTGAACTGGTGTAGGAATTAAGGAAATTAAATATTGAAATACCATTTTTGCAAGCAATCAAGGACATTCCCAAATAAAACAAATTAATCAAAATGTTATGCTTGAGAAGAGTTGGAAGGAAGAAGCAGTACCCTAGGATTATTAAGGTAGATGGGAAACTTGCTGATTTATTGGCAGGAAAACTCTTACTTCTCAAATATGGGGATCCTAGAAGCCCTGTTATTTCTATCTCTATAGGAAATCAAAATATACATAATGTTTTGGTTGATTTGGGAGCAGCTATAAATGTGATGACAATAAACACTTTGAAAACATTATCATTGATAGGTATACAACCTACTAGCATCATATTGTATATGGCAGATCAGTCGGTAGCAAAACCAGAAGGGATCATTGAAGATGTGGAAGTCATGGTGGAGTCATGGGAGTATCCAGTGAGCTTCGTTATACTACAGCCAAAAGGTAAAACACTTGGTTATCCCATTATTTTGTGTAGACCATGGTTAGCTATAATTGTTTCCTTAATTGATTACAAATCAAGTGATATGATTATCTCAAATGGTAAGAATTCTAAGAAAATTCCCTTATATCCTTCTGCACAACCTTTTATTAATAATCAAGAACAATTATGGGTTGATGATCCTGATACTAATAAACAAAAATTTTCTTCTTTGGCTATGATAACATTACAGAATCATGTACAGGAGGTAGAGAATATGATTAATCATACATTGAATGATCACCTATTATCCTAGGAATAATCGGGGATAGTTCTGAAACCTTCGGACTTAGTTTTGGAACCTTCAGACTTAGTTCCGGAACATTCATACTTATCTCTGGAGCCACATCAATTCGATGCAGATGTAAATAATTTCACTCTGGAGGAACGTGATTTATCTTTAGGAGGGGCAGAAATAACTATGAAATCAGTAGCTTTAGTCTTAAATATATCAGGGAACAGTAAGGAATGTTTGTAAAACATTAGTGATGAGGAGTTTAACCAATGACAAGATAAGTATCATAACTCTGTCTACTGTCATTTATCCACTATTCTTTCTCAAAGGAATTTTAGATACATTATTGCATATCATATGTTATTACCACATTCATATCCACTAAACACCCTCATGGAACCTTTTCAATAAATCAGTTCATCACACGCTGGAACCAAACAAATTGAGATTCAACTAGGTAAAATGTTGAACATAACAGTTGGTTGGAAAATGATCAAGAAGCTAAATTGTTTGATGTCTTGAAAGGTCAAACTAGATATTTTTCTTGGGATTATAAATACATGAAAGGAATCCATCTAAGTATCTATACCCATCACATTTTTATTGAAAATGTTAAATAAAGTTAGGCAACCTCAGAGAAGGATCAACCCAGCCTTGAGGGACATAGTCAATCAGGAAATTGAAAAGCTATTACAAATAGGCTTTATCTACCCCATCTTAGATAGTCAATGGGTGTCTCCTCTTGTGATTGTGCCTAAAAAATGGAAAATGGAGAATTTGTGTTGATTATAGGGAATTGAAAAAAGCTATAGTTAGAGATTATTTTCCCTTACCATTCATAGATCATGTTTTAGACAACCTTTCAGATAAATAGTACTTTTCCTTCCTGGATGGATTTAGTGGATATAATCAAATTAGGGTGGTTGATGAGGATTAGGACAAAACTACCTTTACTTCTCCATGGGATACCTTTTCCTATAGGGTATTTCCATTTGGACTATGTAATTCTCCAACAACCTTCCAAACCATTGTACTAGTAATTTTTACAGATCTAACCAATGATTGTGTGGAGGTATAAATGGATGATTTTATTGTGCATGGAGAAACATTTGATGATGCCTTGGAAATTTTAGACAGAATATTAACAAGATGTGAGAAACATCATTTGTCTCTTAGTCATGAGAAATGTTTGATGATGGTTGATGAGGGAAATGTACTAGCACACCACATTTAAAAGAGAGAAATTCAAGTTGACCAAGAAAGAATCAAGATTATTTCATATTTTCCTGTTTCACAAACCCCCACAGATATCAAGCCATTCTTAGGACATGCTGGGTACTATATGAATTTTATCAAATATTTTAATAAAAATTTTACCCCCATGTTTGGTTTGCTTACCAAGGATTGTGAATTTCTTTGGGATGATAAATGTCAACATGATTTTGAAATGATTAAAGAAAAATTAATCGTTGCCCCAATATTAAGAGGGCCTAATTGGGAGAAACCTTTTCACATCCAAAAAAATTCCTCAAATAACTCAATTGGTGCAGTTTTGGGATAGAAATATGAAGAAGGGAAAATGTATTCTATTTACTACATTAGTAAAAATCTTACTCCCACTGAAAAATAATTTCTTGTTGTGATCTATTCAATTAATAAGTTCAGACATTATATTACAGGGTACAAAATATTTTTACATACAGATGGCTCAGTAATTAGATACTTAATGAACAAACTAGTGGTTGGAGGTAGGATAATTAGATGGTTATTACTTTTACAAGAATTTGATATTACCATTGTGGATAAGCCAGGAAAATCTAATGTGGTAGCTGATTTCTTGTCAAGATTAACCATTATAGGGGAGCAAGATACAGTTAAGGACAACTTTCCATATGAACAATTATTTGCTATTTCAGCTGATGCACCATGGTTTGTTGATATGTCAAATTATCTTGCAATACTGAAGTTTCCTCCTTTTATTAAGAAACAAATGAAAATATTAATAAAAAACATAGCACAATTTAAATGGTTCAATGGAATGTTATTTAAATGTGGTCTTGATTTGGTTTTACGCAAGTGTGTGAGAGAAGATGAAATCTTTGACATACTTAGGGCATGTCATGATGAAACAAGTGGAGGACACTTTTCAGTGAAAATAACAGCCCACAAAATACTTGGCACTGGATATTATTGACCATCTCTGTATAAAGATGTGAAGAAATACATCAAGCAGTGTGACCCCTTTCAAAGAATGGGACAACCAACTTTCACTAGTGAAATGCCTCTTCAACCTCAATTAGATATTGAAACATTTGAAAGTTGGGGCATAGATTTTGTTGGCCCTTTTACTCCTCCTTCACAAGGAAAAGAGCACATTCTTGTATGTACTGATTATGTAACAAAGTAGTACGAGGTGTAGGATTTAACAAATGCTAATGAAGATGTAGTTGTTGATTTCCTTTGGCACAAAATTATGATGAAGTTTGGTGTGTAGACACCCCAAATTTACATTCATGTTTCCACTTGTTCCCAGTATTGTGCTAATACACCCTGTTATTCAACCATTTGCAATTAATTAATTTAATTGATTTAATTGATTAATTGATTAATTGATACACATTGTACCCCTTTAGATTAATTAAATGAATCACATGTACCCTTTATACCCCTTTGGCTAAATTAATTATTATTTATTAATTAATTAAGTGTGTGCACATCCTAGTCATCTGCTACTTGATCAAACTCCACTTAGACTCAAGTTTGACTACCCTAGTTAACTACACTTCTAAAATCCTAGAAAGGTGGGAGAAATTAAAATGCACGTACAACCACCTTTCCGGATGCATATTTTTTTATTAATTTCATTATTGCCCCCGACATTATTGTAACTACTCAAAATGTTATTTTTATCATGTTCATTTATCCATGTAACCAATTCCAACTACCTTCTATTTCTATAAATTACAAGCTTACTTTCCTTCCAATCCCTCTTGAATTTGAAGCATAAAAACTCTGTTGATTGATGTCTGTAGCATTTTCCTTCAAAGCTTGGAGAGCACTCAAGAGCACCCACAAATTATCTCTGACATTCTTTCTGCAATGTTTCACAAGAGACCCTTATCTGAGGTTTACAATGAAGGTTGTTGAGAGGTTTTCATGGTTTTTTATCTTTCATTTTGGTAATTTTCTTTGTTTACATAGTGCACCAAGAAGTATAATTTTAGAACAAGGCCCATAGTTCATGTCTAATATGATCCAGGCCTTCACAATGTACTATCATATCAATCATAGGAAGTCATCTCCCTATCATCCACAATCAAATGGACAAGTAAAAGTGACAAACAGGGAATTAGAAAACATTCTCACCAAAACAGTTGAAGCAAGTAGAAGTGATTGGGTAAAAATACTACCTGAGGATGTATGGGATTATAACACAACTTGGAATACTACAACAGGGTTCTCACCATATGAGTTAGTCTATGGGAAGAATCCCTTGTTACCCATTGAATTTGAACTACAAACATTGAGGACAATAGCTAAATTGGGTATTGAATTGGATATAACACAAAAGGAAAGAATTATACAACTCAATGAATTGGATGAACTGAGATTGGAAGCACTTCCACAAACAGAGATAATCCAAGACAACAGGAAGTAGTTGCATGATACAAATATCAAGGAAAGGCAATTCAAGATAGGATATTGAGCATTACTGTTTGATTCCAACTACCAACAATTCAAAGGAAAGTTGAGAACCAGGTGGTTAGGACCTTATCAGATTGAGAAAATATATGACAATGGCTCTATTCAGCTACATCCCATTGATGGCAGTAGAAGGACACTTTTGGTCAATGGAAACAGGTTAAAAATCTATAGGAATCCTCCTACCAAGGATGAATTATTGAAGCAAATTGAAGTAGACAAGGAATTTGATCATATATAAGAACCTATTTATTCCAAAATGATCAAGTAATTAGATGCAAGGACCTAAAATAAAGGGAAGGGAGTGAAAACCAGCAAATGGCGTTCTCTTCCCAAAAAAATAAAAAAATAAAAAATAAAAAGGGAAGGGAATGAAAACAAGTAAATGGCACTCTTCCCCAAAAACATTCTCTCAAAATGCCAATTAAAAACCACAAAGGGTGGTTGGTCTCCTCAATAAGTGGCTAATTCAAATAAAAGGAACTTCTTTGGAATTCCAGTTGTCTTTTCTAACCATTTTTATTTTTCACTTTTTTAGGAATGATGAGTCGTCAAGGTGGATGGATTACATTAGTAAGGACAGTAATTATGTCTTGATATTATTAAAGGTTAAATTAAAATTCTACATGTGTTATTAGACTTGATTTAATTCAACAGTATAATGATTCATTTATTGCACATTATGTTTAAAAGGAAATAATCATGAAGGTGATGATGACTAAACAAGTAAAAGTGGTAGCGTATTAATAATGAATTATCATTTAGGAAAAATAAATGAAAATTGAGAGTAGTTGTAGAGAAATTCAAGGAAGAAACAGTAGAATCATAGTTGAAATTTCACAGCTAAATCTAGTAGTTCCAAAAAAAGGGATAGAAAAATCTAATAGCTCCGTAGTCAAATCTAGTAGTTCCACAGCTATATCCTAGAAGAGTAAGTATTTGAAAGAAGAAAGAATTTGAATCGTCATATTTCCATGGGTATAAAAAAGAAGTCAAATCCAAAAGAGGATATGCAACTTCTTGTAGATGGAGAAGTAGAAGCCATTTTTGAACAAGCAAGTTGGTTGGAGTTTCTGAAGAAATTATCAAAATACAATGACTAACTGGTAAGAGAATTTGTTGTAAATTTAGAGCAGTCTAGAGCTAAGGTTAAAAGCATTGTAATTCCCTTTACTATTAATATAATGAGCAATGTATCTGGGGTACAAATTGCACATGTTCCAAACTCTATAAAGGGAACCCTAGAAGAACTATTGGAAACCTTAAGGCAAGAGGTTGAATCTAACCCCAGTACATTTATAATACTAAGAAGATCATCAAGGGTGTCAGAAGAGCTAGCCTACCCAAACCCTTTAATAGAGTAGCATTCTAGGTGGTTAAGTACCTAACTTACAATGGCTAATATGGGACTGTTGCAAGGTAGGTCCTTAAAATGTTGATATATCTTAGGTATGGGGAACAAAAATAGGAGTATTTAGTAAACCTTCCTAGTTTCCTCTTTGACTCCATCCAGAAAATGGCTCAGAGATATTCTTGGGGAGTTGAGACAATTAAGCACCATGGATTAATCCATCTAGTCTGTCAACACCATTTTCTCTTTAAGAAAAATAGGGAGAAAGCATGGGAAAAATTCCTTAATAAGTTCAGAAAAACCCCTGATATTATCAAAAAGGGAATATCAACCCCTTTCTCTCCTAAAAGTAACTTAGAAATCAATCCCCCTGATGAGAAAAAGAAGGAAATAAGTGGGG
The DNA here is from genome assembly GCA_019776745.2 of Taxus chinensis. Taxonomy (NCBI): domain Eukaryota; kingdom Viridiplantae; phylum Streptophyta; class Pinopsida; order Cupressales; family Taxaceae; genus Taxus; species Taxus chinensis. The sequence continues at coordinate 884,467,758 of CM034150.1, forward strand.
TTAAAGTACCAAAGAGGAGGAGGTCTGAAAGGATGATAAAAGCTGTAAAATATCCCATTTATTTAAAATAAACTCCTTCTCCTGTAACAACACGAGAAGAACTAATACCTATCTCTAATAGTGATAGTTCACCCAAGCTAGACCATGAAGTAAAAATCAAGAGAAGTTCAAGGAGAAAGTTTACTTCAGAAAATGTTGAAGCTCTCAAAAGGAAAAGAATTCATAAGAATTATAGGGAAACTCCAGTGTATATTAAAGCATAGGAGGGTTTAGAGAAAGAATTTTTTGATATTTTGGGCAGCATAGCAATGTCTCCTCTGCTATCAAGTCAAACTGAGGAGTTGGAGAAAGAATTTGAAAGAGAAGGTTTTTCCGGAAATGGGTGACTCAACAATACTGTCACATGAGGAAGAAGAATTGGCATCTTGTAAACTAAAAGGTAAATTCCCTTTGGTGGAAGAACAATTCTTGTTCCCTAAGGAACTCCTCGAAAAAGAAGAAAAATAGCAATTTAGACAGGCCCTTTTCTTGTCTATAGAATAACTTATCATTAGGGAGAAATATGAGGAATTAAACTTCCTCAAACTCAAAATGGAGCATAGAGAAATCCTCATTGAACAACTAAAAACTCATCTCATAAATAAGAATGAAGAATTGACATTAGTAAAGAAAAAAATGGTGGAAAAATACAAAAAATTACAATTGGTTAGTGAATAGAGTGTTATGACAAAAATATCTCCAGTGGATCAAATTGTACAAACAGAGCTAACTTACTGGCCACTCAAGTAGTTATGGGATGATAACTACAGAAATATTAATGAGTTCAAAAATATCAAATCAGGAACTAAGAAGCAAGATGGAAGAGGAGAAGGAGGAAAGGAAAGAGTGGGAATAAAAATTCTATAAAATTGAGGAAGAAAAATTTAAATGTCTAGCAAAGATACAAATGGTCTGTATAATGAGTGAATTATTACTCACATGTAGAAGACCTTCTCCTGCATATAGTGTCTTTCTAGAAGAGTAATTTATCTATTGGTAACTATCAAGGATTTCATGTGGCCTTCCACATGAAGTGAAGGATGAAGCAGAATTCATGATAGCATATTCCTCAGCCAGTGCAGAGAAGAAAAATCTTCTTTGTGAATTGTATCTCTGTAACTTTATGTTAGAAAAGAATAAAGACTTCATGATTAATCTATATGTGGGGGAAAGTCAGCTGAATGCATTTTTTATGTACTCCAGAATCAGATAGCTTGGAAAGAGAGGGATACTAAACACTTATTAAAATATAGTTCATTTGGCCTCTACATGAGAGCTCATTATGGAAAACCATCTACCTTTGTTATACATTTCAGGTCTCATGCCTTTGACAACCGATTTAAGGCACATTATATTACCAACCTACAGAAAAGTTTTGATGCCTTCACCTCTTATGAAGAGAAAACATTTGAGTAAATTTATGATGGATTCCTGAAGAGATGGGAATTCCTCACTGTAGCATTAAAAAGAAGAGAAGTGATATCTCCCAAAAATTTAGTATGGAGTCTGGAAAGGGCCAGAGATTTTTGTACACTCATTTCTCAAATTTGTGAAAAACGCAAGGGTATGTGGATGGGTATGAGAATAAGGCCTCCTCTCCTTTTTACACCCATGTCTCCATGACAGAATAGAGAACCTCGGGATCCCACTCACTTTGAGGATTGGAAGAAAAATCTAAAGGAAGGATCAGGATACATCACTTCTGAACAGAAACACTGAGACATTTAGTTTCAACCGTTCACTTACTTAGCTACAAAACTCTATCACAATTCACAGAAGCACTTAGCTACAGAACTTACTTAGCTACAAAACTCTATCACATATCTCCAGAAATGGTGTAATCAGAACTCTATCACTTAGTTCCAGAACTCCAACACTTAGCTATGGAACTTTTACAGTTAGTTCCGGAATTTTTCCCTTTGGTTCTAGAACTTCTCCAAAGTTTTGGAATCAATGAGAATATTTTTATTTTATCAAAATCTGGTTATAGAGAAATTAATGGGCTCTCCAGTCAGGAACAAATCAATGAATTGTTGGCTCTTCACACTCCAGAAATACTTATGTAAGACCAACAGCTGTATGTCCAGCTAGTTTTCTAAATTTCATATCTAATTTGAGCACTATTTTGTTCCACTAGAACCTATAGGTGGATAGATAACTATTGAATGCTCATGATTGTAAATGCATCCTCGGATGATGAAATATATATAAAGACTTGAAGATAGAAAGATGATATAGATAGCTATTTAATTTTGAGAGCAATATTGCGTTAATTCCTGATTCAAGGTGGAGAAAGGGACAACTCCTCCAAGAAAAAGGATATTTTTATTGGTACTTATATTTTCAAACAATTTGTATAAATCTATTATCTAGCAGTTCTATAAGTACTTTTGGTTCTTCAGTTAAATTTTTTTACGTAATTGTCCCTGCAGGTGTTGTAGATTAAACTCTTATTTCTTTGCAAGAATTTTCAACAACATTTTCAAACATGTGTTTATTTCCAAGTAATGTGTTTAATTATGCAATGTGTGTTTATTTCCAAGCAGTGTGTTTAATTTTGCAATGTATATTTATTTCTAGTAGTGTGTTCAATTTTGTAAATATTTATTCATTTCATCAATGTGTTTTTGTTTCAGCAAGTTTCTTATAGTGTAGCTTTAATAAGGCTTCAACCAAAGAATCTTAAGACACTTTAAAATCCCCTAGAAAACTTAAAAAAAATATATATCTACAATCAATTACTATTTCACTAATATTCTTCTTGTTGCATATAGCTTCATACACACCCACGGTTTGAATATGACATCAACCATGAGTTGATTAAATGAAGGGAATAACGACATCCATCACAACTTTAGATTCTTAGATGACTCGTAACTCCTTGTAAACCAGGTCTTAGAAGTTTACAAAACTAGAGAAGAACACCTCTAACTTTATAAGTATGTCGTGCACAATCTATGTAAATATTTTTATTTCATTTTTATTGAGGTCATTCCTAGGGAATAGAATTATATTTCCAATTTTATGGCCACCTCTTCTCCTCATTTCTATCCTAGCAATGATTCGGAGGAAACTGAGTTCACAGTCTCTATCCGAGCTGAAGCCTTGGTTTGTCAAATGCCTAACGATGTTATTCTAACATACGTAGAGACTAAAAACAAGCCTATTACTTTAGATTTCACATAAAATGATGGGGACATTTTAGGATTCCTCCATGTGTATATTGACCTACATCCTACACATCATAATAAGGGATTTTCCCTCACCCCTCACTCTTCTTCATACTTTGGAGATAGAATAATGAATCCTTCCTCATCAAAAGACTTTGAAATTGATGAAGTTGAGGAAGATCCTCTGGAGTTTCCTCCAGATCCTCTCGAGTTTGAAGAAGGGAATTCTTATTTAATAGAAGGGATTGTTGACATTAACATTGGGATAGATGAGGAGCCTAGAATTCTGAAGCATGGTTCTTCTTTATCACCGAAGAAATGGAAGAACATACAAAGGTGTTGAAAGAAAATTCTAAAGCCTTTGCTTTTAGTTATAAGGATATGATAGGTGTCACCCTTGATGTGGTAGTTCATAACTTGGTAACAAAACCTAAAGCAAAGCCTGTAAAGGAGAAATTGAGACCAATAAAGCCCAAAGTGTCTCTAATGGAATAAGAGGAAGTGATGAAGCTTCTCCAGGTAGGATTCATAAAGCCAGTAGACTAGTCTATGTGGTTGACTAACATAATCCCGGTTCTCAAAAATAATGGAAAAATAAAAATATGCATTGACTTCAAGGACATAAATAAATCTTTTCCTAAGCAATACTTCTCATTGCCATCCATTGTTATCATTGTCAATGTAACTACTAGTTATGAGTTGTTATAACATAAGGATGTGTTCTCTAGATACAACCAAATTAGGATTTCTAAGGAGAATGAAACAAAGACTACCTTTACCACTCCTTGGGGAACATTTTGTTATGTTGGTATGCCATTTGGTTTGAAGAGAATTAGCACTACGTATTAATGTGTGATGACCTATATATTCCATGATCTTATTCCGAAGATTATGGAGATGTATGTTGATGATATCTTAAAGAAAGATAAGAAGAGAGGAGAACATCCTAAAGTTCTTCAGATTATTCTTTCACGCTTAATCAAATACGGTGTAACCTTAAATCCAGATAAATTTGTGTTTTGACTCATTGGAGGTAATTTATTAGGATAAATCATCTCCTCTCAAGGAATCAATGTAGATCCTATGAAGATCAGGTTGATTTTCGAAATTACTCCATTGTCATACAAGTTTGGCATTAGATCCTTTTTAGGTAAACTTGGGAAAATTCGTAGGTTTATCCTTGATTTGACATATGTTTTCCATCCTATTAACGGGTTAATAAAAAAATATTTGTTCTAAGGCATGGATTAATGAATGTCATGATGTGTTTGATTCAGTCAAGATGTTTCTCATGTCTCCATCGACACTCATGTCTCACAAGGCCCGTCATCCTTCAAATTTGTACTCTTGAGCTACGAATGTTTCTATAGCATCCATGTTGGCCTAAGAGGACGATGATGGTCACGAACATGCCATCTATTTCATTATTTGTACACTATTGGAATATGAAACATAATATACCCAGGCGAAGAATGATTATTTGGCCATTGTGTTCACAACTAAGATGTTGGGGCATTACATGCTCAACTAGGAAACGTGAGTAATTGTTAAATTGGAACAGTTGCAAACGTTCCTGAATGAAGTGGATTTATGTAAGAATACTGGAAGATTTATCACGTTAATGGGAGAATTCAAACTCACCTTCATCAATCGAAATTCTATCAAGGGAAAAATCATTGTTGATTGGTTGGCGGATAATCCTATAGATTCTGGGAAGATAGTTGACTTGAACTTCCTCATTGAGTGCATTTATTACATAGAAGCAAAACCTGTCATTACTTCATTTCCATGTTATATATACATAATAAACCACATAATATACCGGACGTATCCCAAATTATATAATTCACAAAAAAGGTGATGGCTACATGTCATAGCTACAAAATATGTGATTGTAGAGGAAGTCCTCTATCGCAGAGCTTTCAACAGCATGTTGCTAATGTGCGTTGATAAATAAGAAACATAAAATAATATCTTTGAATCCCATAATGGAATTTTTGGTGGCCATTTTGGAATGAATTCAACCACTTGCAAGATCCATCAAATGGGCTACTTCCTTCCCACTTTAGAACACAAGGTTGTGGAGTATGTGCGAAAGTGTCAAGATTTATTGCATGAGCTATACACATTCCATCCCAGGCTTTGCATCCAATAGTAACACCTTGTCCCTTATTTATTTGTGGTCTTGATTTAATCGATAAATTCTCTCCCTCAATATCGGATAGTCATAACTTTATCATCACGACCACATAATACTTCACAAAGTGGGTTGATGCCATGCCTCTAACTACAGTACCTAGATCAGTCATCACTACATTTATCATAAACCAAATCATTTATGGGTATGGTGTCCCACAAGTCATTATTTCTAATAATGAAACTCCCTTTAAGAACAAAGAGGTGCGTGAGTTGTGTTCTCAATTCAAAACAGCCCATTGTATAACCTCTTTATATTACCCTCAGGCCAATGGACAAGCTGAGGCGACTAATAAGAATTTGAATTCCATCCTCCTTAAGATAGTTAAGGATACTAGGAGATATTTTCATTTAAAGATTGTTCCTGCCTTGTGGGCTTACAGAACTTCCGTGTGAATGCCCATGGGGGCACCCCCTTTCTCTTTAGTTTTCGGTATCGAAGCGGTTTTACCACTAGAGGTATAATTACCAAGCCTTTATGTGTATTTACACGAAATTCTCAGTGAGAATGTGTGCCAAGATGTGTTACTAGTGGAAGTAGAAAGCCTCGATGAAAGGCTTATCAAAGCTTACAAACATCATCAAGTGTATGTAGACACAATGTGTCGATAGTACAAAAAAAGGGTCTATGAATGATAAATATGGGTAGGAGACCTTGTGTTAAGACTTGATAGCCAAATTGACAAAAATGTTGGAGAAGTTAGAAAATTTAGGCCCAAATCTTTAGGGTCTTATCAAGTAATGAAAGACTATAAGAATGGTGCATTTCATCTGTGTACCTTTGAGGGTGAAGAATTCAAAAAATCTGTTAATTCACTTCACTCAAGTTTCTATGTATAATCATTCACATTTCCACACTTCCATTCTAACCTAGAGCATCATACCACATTCACACTCTCAAACAAGATAGATAATTCACAATCAAAAAATCATTGTGATCTTGCAATATGCTTGATTTTCACAATTCAAAGCACCATTCAATCTTGTAATTTTGAACTTTAAATGATAAATTTTGTTATGCAAACCTTTTCAACACTCCATTAGCCTCTAACCATACTTTACAAACCATCAAATGAATTCAAGTCACTAGGTTTACTAGTTTTGTTCACTCTTTGTAAAAACTGCCAATATTGCTTCTTGAGAAGGATGATGGTGGTGAGTTATGAGTTCGACTATTATACATATCACCTATTCAAACCCAAATAATTTTTAGGCACCCTTTTTCAATTCTTGAGTGTGGGAAAAATTATGTGGTTAAATTATTAGTGAAATGATCACTATCTTCACAAACCTCCTCTGCAATCCTATCTTTACCTATTAGCCTTGTCCCAAGACTAAATCAAGTGTATATTTTTATTTAAGGCTCCATTTCACTAACCTTGAACCTTTTTAGGCACCCATTTGGGTAAATAAATTGTGAGAAAATTTTCATACAATCTTCCTTTACAAAAAATTTGCTTACCCCACTGTGACAGGCCTCCTTCTAGGTATCTTAGACTGTGTGTAAAATGTGACTTAAACTATCAAAAAATGTAAGAAAAGGAAATCTCTTTAGGTGCTCAAACTATACAAATCATATTTTTTAACTTTCCAACATGTTTACTTCCAATTTTTAAGGACAAATTGTGTATGGAGTAAACGTTATGAGCCAAATCCCCCAAACCCTGACAATGAGTATATATTGAGCCTGAGAATGAAATTTTCTTCACCAAAACATTTTTACTGATTTTCAAGATTAAAATAACTTTGTATAGGTCCATGTGAGAATTTATAAACCTTGGCTCTTACCAATAGAGTTCATCCACTCTTTGAAGAACATTCTTGATCGATTATCCATTATCCCATGCCCTTATAACATGGTATAAATGCCTTTAAACTTATCACCTTATCTAGTGTTTGCAAGAAGGATATCTTCAAATCCCTTGAATATTTCTACACATTCTCATGCAAGGTTAGGTTCCAACCTAAATCATCACATCCTTCCTTGAACCAAATCACTATCTCCACTTAGCAAGTTTAGGCAAGTTACAATCCACCAATAGTATTACACGGTTTCAAGGAGGGTTTCAACCTTAGATTCATAGACTACTAACAAAACTCTAAAAGAAACCATGTATACATTATATAAATCCACTACCATACTATTTAAACCCTTGGAATCATTTTTATACATGCTCAATTTAATCTTACATTTTCATTCAAGACTAAAACATAGAATTGTAAACCTTAAAATCATTATTGCAATTGTTTTCTCATTGAAAACACTTCCTTGGAGCTCTCCAACCTTATTTCTTCAATTTTCAATTGATCAATTAGTTTTAAAATAGTTACAAGATGAATTTATACCTCTTTTGGCTCTAGCTATTTCATAACAAACCTTTCTTGGCCATACACAAGTTTTACAAGATAATGGTTACATTACAAGATATGTGAAGAAGCTAAACCAAGATTAGGATTTATAATCTCATTCATCACCCTAATAAGGTTTAGAGACCACATTAAGACTTAAACAAACTACAAAATTATTGAAAACGCCTTATTACTTCCACCCTAGCCTCGAAAGCCAAAATTGGCTCTAAAAATTCAAAATTTTAAACTTGTGCCAAAATAGAGGGAAACCTCCATATTTGAATTTTTTAACTTCTAGAGATAAAATACCACATTAAATAACAACTATGAACCTTTAATGACCCCTCTAAGACCTACACAAGACAAAATTTGACTAAGTACAACTATACCATCCTCAGGAGTGATGCTCTGACATAACCTTCATTGCATTCATATTGTCGTGTCATTTGCATTATCATCTAGTTGAAATTGTAAACTGGAAACTTACTTTTCAAGTAAATTTTAAAACTTCTAAACATTGGCAAATATATCAATCATATTTATTCAACATTCATTTTGCGTCTTCAAATTATTTAATCTATGTTATCACTTTCGTTTATGAGACAAAATTTTGACATTGATCATACAAGGACTTGCATGCTTAGTTCTCTTCATGGTATTTTCCAATTCAAGTTTTTATCACCCAATGGTTTTATCTAGAAGCTTTTTGATGACATATATTCCCCTTAAATATCTCTCGTGAAAAAAACATCCTAAAAATTTCACCTGGAACCTTGTTCGCATATTTCAACCTTCGGTGATGAGCCCTCACATATTAGTAGTTACGTGGGGTTGAGTTTAGGGGGAAGTGTTCCTTGCCAAACAACACGATTTAAAGTTAGAAAAAAGTAATACAAAATATATATAAAATATATACAAGCTTTCTTATTGCAAATAACTACACTTTTCATCCTTCTCAATCTTTGGTGATGAACCCATGCTTCCTATTGGTATCATGAGATTAGGAGAGGAGGGAGTTTCTCTTACTCACCTATGTTTTTTCCTTGGTGATGAGCCCATGTTTCCTACCACTAGAATGGGGCAAGACATAAGGGGTGCATCAAAAAAAAAAAATTCTAAATAAACCAATAAATAAAAGTGCTTTGAAATATGAAATCCTCATGAAATTAAATTAGATGTGTATGTTAGAAGAGATTCATTAATCAAAACTAGATCATGTCAATCAATAGGACAGATATGGATCTAATCCTAGTCAAACTTGAAAACAAAATTCATTTTGAACTGGGTAATTGATCTTGATTAGGGTTGGGTTACAAGTTTCTAAATGGATCTTTGTCAAATTCTTGTCTCTCGATCATCACTTTCCTTCACATTCTTCAGATTCATATAGCTCACTTCCTTCATGTCTCTTGGTGATGAGCCCGCACATCCTACTAGTTGCATGGAGTTAATAATGGAGTGGGCTCATTTTATCATCATACCACATTCAACACATTTTATGAGTGCAATGTAAATCTCTAAATATTACTTGAAAAAAAAAATCATCCTAATTATAACTTGATGTCACATGCATAATCATATACATCATCATTTTTTATCACATTGCATCATCATCTATGGAATACATTTAAAAACATAGCAATATTAGAAATTCCAAACTATCTAAGAGTACAAAGATGAAATAAACCACAGCGGATTAAAATCGTACAAGGTATACCAAACCAAAAATATGTCAATATGTACATACGTATAATCTATCAAGTTTATTGTATACAATGCCATCAAACCATAGAGTAAGTGTGGTCAAAAATGCTCTCTATGAGCTGAAAATACAAAAAATATGATATACATATCTAAAAATTGTCTCAAAGGAATAAAGGCCTTGGGCCTATCCCTCCTTCCTGGATCCCTACGAAGGGGAACAACGAGGGATCCTACTATGACTCTTGCAATGAGATCAGCTTGATGCAACATAATATCCTCTATGTGTCGATCAGTGTGAGTGTCTGTGTGACTTCCCAAGTGAACGACCAGTAGTGGTAGCTCTATTATGTGAGTGTCCTTATCACCGCCTCTCTCGATCCTAGTGAAAAATGATATCATTCCTCATCTAATTCATCGCCTCTATGACATGCCAAGTTGGTGAAAATACATTAGTATGATAGTTGGCCATCGATGGGTGTCCTATGTCTACAAGCATCTTCTCTCGAGCCATCTTAGTAGGGATCAAAAACATGTTGAGGATTGTACATCAAATAAGGTATTGTTATCCATTAGTAGTGGATACATTATGAAAACAAATAATTATGAGTTTGAAAGCATATAAAAAATAAAAATAACTCGTTAACATCTAATCTAGGAAGTAAATATAGGAAAGGTGTGTTTCACTCACTTGGGTCTCCATACGTCCAACTTGAATCAACAACTGGTGCTAGTGTAGGAGCTTGTACATCCTCCTCCTTAACCCTAACCTCCTTCTCCACCCTCTATCGGTGCACGGATGCCTCCTCTATCACCTCGGTAAACATTGTCTCCTCCTTTGCCTCCACCTCCACTCAAGTAGTTGTCAATGCCTCTCATGTGCCCTATCACTTTGAGTCTATCTCCTCTCCTGATTTTGTCTCATCATCCTCGTCCTCACTCTATTTCAAGCATGCACCAATTTGTAATATCTATCTATGTCTAAATTCTTCCTCAATAGCTGGATATGGTGCATTCTATGTAGTGCCGATAGGAACCCCAGGTGTAATAATTGTCCATTGTAACTTCCCCTTCTGGGCGGTTCTCGACTCATATATGCCTTTGTAAATTATATCCACTACTGGGAGAGCATCCACATAAGGAATATTGAACTTTTGTGGTACCCAAAGTACTGGGTGGGCATCTACCCTATTGTTGTGGTTAACTAACTAAATAGTAGTGACACAAATAGTCAGTGCAACAATATCCTCAACCCCACCATCCCAATGTATCCTGATATGGCTGGGATACCATATTTGTTATAGTCAAGGTAGAATATAAATGTGGAGGGCCCCTGATTGGAGCCATGTCCACCCATATGGCTGCTCTAATTGTTGTGGTATTTTCTATCCCAACTCCCCTCTGGTACGGGATCATCTACTCATATACCCCAGACATAACCAAAGTAGGATGGCTAAGTGAGATAGCACCCAATCTAACAACCTTGTAGATATTTTGATAAGTTGTCCCAGAAATGTCCACTCCCCAAGCATAAAATATGTCGTACTCCTCAATTCATTGAATAATAGGATCCTATTCAAATAAGAACTTATCGCCACCCTTTTCCCTAATCAAACGTGAGGCTAAGATACCTATGATGGCATTACACAAAGCAAGGATAGAAGTGGTGTTAACTGAGACTAATATAATCCCATGTTTGGCACACACATTAGGTGCCAATGCATCACCAAGATAAGTATCCCAACTATGGGCCTCAGCTTTCAAACTGGTGCTCCTCAACACCAACTTATTGTTGGTGAAAGGAACTCCAAGGATCTGATAGACATCCTCTAGTGTGATAGTATACTCTCCCATAACTCCAAGAATCAGTAAAGTGTTCTGCTCTGCATCCTAATAACTAAATACATCACAAATTAGGTGGATCACGGGCACAATAAATCATCTCTGATAAATTCTTCAGATACCATCCCTCTCCAATGAATCCCTCTCTTCCTAGGTCAGTCCCTGCAGAATTTGGGGCAGCCAATCCTTCTCGTGGGCCTTGCTCCACCTACTACAACCTCCCTACATTCATAAACAACAAGACAAGAGCAAGTTAGAAACTCATAAGAGAATAAAGAGCTCAAAAAAAAAAATACAAATGTAAGTAAAAATGACAAAAAATCTTACTTAGATAGTAAAATGCAAATTGCCTTGAAAGTTACGGAACCACCAATCGTAGCAAAGCGGTGGTTTCACCCGCAAAAACTGGGTTGTACCCTAAAGCGTAAAAACTTGTAAAAACATAAAAAAAAAAAACATCAAATTAATTCAAACAAACTACATATCCTAGAAGGCGCCTCCTTGTGATCATTTTGACAACAAATTTATCAAAAATCATCCCCTATAGTTAATTTCAACTTAATCCTAAATTGTAGGAAAATAAACAAATGCATGTAACTTACATATTTGTGCACCTATGTTGTTTTTTCTGGTTGCATTGCCATCATTTTTGAGTACTCATCGATTTTATTGTATTCTCACACAAAATGATCACAAGTAATCCAGAGCTCTAAAAATAGCAAAGGTGTAGTCACAAAATCATGCACTTACTATTACATTTATACCACCAAGTATGTTATTTCATATATGGATCACGCATGATAAAAGTATTCACTAATGACCTATCCCCTAGTATTGTTGTTCAGTTAATCGATCATCTTCATCATTTTTCTTACACATTCATCAATTATTTACACTGTTCTAGTCATCTCTTAGGGGGTATTAGGTGTCATTATTTAGTCATGTTTCATTTCTAGTCTCTGACTAGGGTGCCTAGGGTAGTACTGGGGTGCTCATGGGTGCCCTGGTATAATTTTAGGTGCCCTGGTCCCCATAACACTTGGGTCTAATTTACTTATTTGAGGTCAGTCTTTGTCATGTTCCTTCTCATTCCCCTAAGTACTAATTAGTATGTTGAGTCATTAGTGTCGAAATTTTAGCAAGAGATCCCTATATAAACATAGCATACTCAATATCTTATGGGTGGACTATTTACTATTAAGAGCTAGCTATCTACTAAGGAAAAAGGACTACATTTGGGCATCAATTATATCTACATCATGCAAGTATAGGGGGAAAGGGTTGTATTCATTCTATTCCATACACCATTTGCATTTTTACATCTAGTTACTGCCCTCTACTTCTACGTCATTTACGCTAGGGAACCATAGGAACACAATTGCACATATAAGCACACAGTAAATATATTGGGTCTGGAATGTAGTGCAACCCTTAGTTGTAAGTCTACCATTATGGAAGCTAAGGTCAGTTTGACCCCTTCATATGCATCTTTCTTTTTTAGGGATTTGATGCTTTGTATGGGGTTTTATAGGTAGATCTTAATATCATATTCACGGCGACATAATAAAACATTTTATTCTTGTGACAGCTATGTGTCATTCTTGGGTAGCACCTTCACATTTTGTCATGTTCGTACATCAATCTATTCAAGTCTAGGACACAACGAGGTAAGTCATTTCCAGGTTAGTACCTTATCACTCTCATTTTCATCATTTTGTTTCATTTTAATATCAATTACAATTATTTAGCATTAGTATTTTAGTTTACATCATTTATTGCATTTCTATACCTACTTATATTAACTCAGAATATAGATCTAAAATTCATATTTTTAGTTAATCAAAAGGGGGTGGGTAAAAATGATTTCCAAAAATAATAAGAAGTAATATATATATAGTGTTTGATTTTCCAATATTACTTTGAGAGAGAGAGAGTGCAGAGCTAGAGCATTGGAGCAGGTATATTTCCTCATCCCTATGGATATGATAAGTAATCTTTTCATTTTAGTTCAAAATATTGTGCTAATCATTATGTTATGCCTGCACTTGATTCTCGTCTCTCTTTTGTAGGTGGTAGGAACATTAGTTGGCTTGGTTTCAACACAATGATGGTTAAGGTATAATTTCTAACCCTCCCATTTAGGAACGTCATACTCGAAATTCACATTTTACGCCAATTCATGGCTAAAACGCTCCTCTGAAGGGGCAATATGTACACACACAAAATTACATAGGTGCCACATTGACGGTAACGTAAAAGTCTTCGATGGTGATTTCCTCTTTTCTAAAATAAAATATGAAGTCTAGATCCTTTCCCCTTTCTCTTAGTGTGTTTATTTCATTTTACTTATCCTTGTATAAAAATTTTCCTAACTTTTCGAACCATTTTCTGCTTGTTTCAAGGTTGTTGTGACTTTAAGTCACACAACTACCACAGTGATTATGCAACCATCGGTCTTCGTAGACCGATGGTTACATAACTACCGTGGTGGTCTCGTAACCACTGTGGTAGTTGCTTAAGCATCAGTCTGTGTAGACTGCCGGGTTCCATGCACATTAATCCAAGACTCTAAATTGTGTGTTTTGAATGCATGTTACAAGATTATGAGTGTCTTTCTCACATGTTTCTTGACCATTTCCCTTAATTTCAATCTTATTTGATATGTATTAAACTCTTTTTCTCTAATTAATATCATTAGAATGTTGAATTCCCTCTCTTTTGGATGTTCTAGCATTTCTTGATAGTCAAGTCTGTTGGACTTCTTCCTAGCCATTGTTTTATAAAAACCAAGCTTTTCCCAGTAGAATGGGTTCGATATTTTTTATTTTGATTGCACCTTTACTCTACCAAAATCCTACCAAGAAGTACACAAATGACTCAGTGAATTTATTTATTACTTCCTACCTACATTTGTGACCAGCTAGCTTGCAACTAGTCTGCTCTAGCATCTTTGAAATTTCTTCTACAACCAGCCAGCTCTGTTCTCTAGATCAATTGGACTTTCACCTCTGGAAAGGAAGCTAAGGAGACCAAAGAAATCATTACCATACTTGGATATTGCCACAATTCTACATATCTAGGTTGGAGTGTATTTATAATTCTTTCAAAGCTTTCATTTCTTTAGAATATTTTAGTTAGATAAATTTTTTCATAAGGAGTAGAATTTACATTTTGTAAGAAGATTTCCGTTGATATCTTATTCTCATCTTATCCCTGTGGATTTTCTCAAGAAATAATTTGAAGGAAGGTTATGTGCAAGATCTTCTTTATTTCCTTGTATTAGAATACTCATAGATTTCAATTTATTCATTATTAGATGTATGTGCATACGAGAAAACATTTGTTGATAACTTGTTCATTGCTTATCCCTGTGGAGATGCAAGGGAAAGAAGCTTGAGGAAGCTTTTTTTTCCATACTTTTCATTGTATTTCTTCATTGTTAATTTCCTGCGCAATCTATTTATTTTATTAGGGAATTCTCGGGGGAAGAAGAAATTACTTCTGAGAATCCTTATTACTTCCTATGATTCTAAGGTGAAGCTATTAAAAGAAGTAGAAATCCACAATTAAAATAGAAAACATCTTTTTTTAAATTAGATATAATTCATATATCCTACAACAGAGGAATAGCCACATTCGGTTATTCCCTGGTTTATTTTACTTTAGTTTAGAAGTAGGATTTATTTAATTTAGAAAAAATTTATTTTGTCTGCAAATTTATTTTTATTTTATTTCCAATAAATAGAAAAACACAAAAACATAGATTATAAGATTAATTAGATTTTTTTTATTACATTTAAAAGCTTCTATGAAAATACCAAAAATAATTAGATAGTTTTTTTTAGGTTTCTTTAATTAAGAACTTGCATTTAAATTTAATTTAATTAAAAGGGGAAATTAATCACCTTTTATTTAATTCATATTTTCTTGCTTTGTTTATTTAAAGGTAGGAACTTAGATTAATTAGATTTATAATGAACAAAACACCATTGTTTCTATAACAGCCTAGGCTACCAAACCTTAGCTTCAGTCCCTTTGGTTTCTGATTTGATTGTTAGTTTCTGTAGTTGTTTAGTTTGTGCCAGGGTTCATTTTAAGAGACCTCTTGGAAATCGGAGGTGGAGAATACCTGGCGAATATCCCTGGAACTGGTTTCACGCAAAGGAAAATTTTTTGGGGTTGTATGAAAAAATTTCACCTGATTGTCAAGTGCTGCGACAGAAGGCTGCAGACACGCGACGGGAGATTTTGTTGTCAGACAACACCCTCAGTGACACGCGTCAACATGGTTGTTGACGCGCGTCAATGAGGTCTATTGACGCGGGTCAATGCATTTTTTTTTGACGCGCGACAGCAAAATCTCCTGTTGCGCATCTGCAGCCTCCAACCTCTGCTTTCTCATCAAAAAATCTCCATGTCACACATCAACAAACTCTTTTTCATGTGTGTGTTATGTGTCAATATATGTTGTACCTCCTTATCGCACGTCAACTATCCATCAAGGTCACGCGTCAACAAATAACCCTCATTGATGCGCGTCAACAGACCTCTTTGACGCGCGTCAACACGGTTGTTGACGCACGTCAATGAGGTTTGTTGACGCGCGTCAATGTATTTTTTTTTACGCGCGACAACAAAATCTCCTGTCGCACGTCTGCAGCCTCCGACCTCTGCTTTCTCATCAAAAAATCTCTGTGTCGCGCATCAACAAACTCTTTGTCATGTGTCTGCTATGCGCCAATATCTGTTTGTACCTCCTTGTTGCGTGTCAACTATCCGTCAAGGGTCGCGCGTCAACAATTAATCCTCATTGACGCGCGTCAACAGACCTCTTTGACGCATGTCAACAAGGTTGTTGACGTGCGTCAATGAGGTCTGTTGATGCGCATCAATGATGTCTATTGACGCGCGTCAATGCATTTTTTTTGACGTGCGAGAGCAAATATCCTATCGTGCGTCTGCAGCCTCTACCCTCTTCTTGCTCATCGAAAAAATCTCCATGTCGTTCATCAACAAACTCTTTATCATGCGTCTACTATGCATCAATATCTGCAGTATCTCCTTGTCTGCAAACCCTCCTTGTCGCACGTCATAACTTACCCCCTTGTCGCGCGTCTCTAATACGGGATATATCATATTGTTGAAAAATGTGAAGCAGAAGTGTTCTACTTGGCGAATAATCTAGGTTTATATAGGGGGATATTTTTCAAGGGTAGGCGAAGCCGACCCCTAAAAAAAATTAAAGTGTAATTTTTAGGTGAACAGGTCACTGACCCGTGCCAAAAAATTTGCCGTTTTCAAAATGTTTCAAAAATGGAATATTCACCATATTACGAATATTCGCCCATATTACGAATATTCGCCACTAAAATTTTCCCTGGTTTGTGCCTACATGACCATTCATGGTCCACAACAACCATGACTAAGAGTTTGTGATCCAACTGTGCCACAACTAAACATTGAAACACGTCTAACAAACATTGACCAAAGCTTACATCAGCATATATTTAGAACTACCCTGATCCCACCTGATATTTTTCATCAGCTACTTGCTTTAAACGATGAGGTAGATACTACCAAATAATTTTGGGCTAACCAACCAAGTAGAAACTAGGCCTTGTAACCCCTTGACTTGTTCTTTCCACGCGTCTTATCACATATCTTTATGACCCTCTTCAGAGTGAAATACATAGAAGATGAAGGGAAATTCCCTCGTGTTGCACAAATGAGTCAGGTTTTCTTTGGTTCCACTGATAGTCAAAAATTATCTATACACCGCAATCATCCTTGATCACGAAATCACCCCCGAACAAGATAGAAAAAAATTCATTTCTCTCAACGAATACATTCCCATTTTACTAGATGAGAACATCCAATTGCCTTGAATTCTTGTTATCATTCCCATCTATCCCACATATACTCTATCCATCTACCACATTACCATCCCATATATTGTATTCTGGTTGACTTGACATGACCTCCGTAATTCTCATGTGTCTGAGATCATGTATTGGTTTTCAGGTGTACAATCACCATGGCCATTAAAAGTGGGCACCTTAGGGGAGACAAATCTAGGAGGAAGTGAATGAGTAGAAATGGCGGGTGTATATGGAGTATGAAGGAGAAAGGAGGATTCAAGAGATGGAGAAGAGCGTGAAGTCGATTGCTATCCTAATATAGAGAAGTTAGGGTCTTGAGTGTCGGAAGAAGATACTTTCTGTGTGTGAGAAATAAGAGTTGGAGTGAAATTGCTAGTAGGAGTGGGAATGGAAGTAGGAATAGTATATGTAGGTAGAGAGGTAGAAGAAGAAGGCTGTGTTGTAATAGGAATGGAAGTAGTTATTATCCAAAATAAGCCCCATTCTTATTTTTGGCTAACTCCTCCTTCTTCTCCTTTATTGTCACTTAATTGAATTTTTGACATGCTTCAAGGGCTCAAAAATTTTTGGAAATGGCTCCATAAGATAGGATTTTTCCTCACCTTTCTAGAAAGGTAAAATTTTCCTCCTAACTCCTTGTAAATTTTAAGTTATGGCTCGATAGATTTTTTTGGGGAATTTTTCCTTTGACATGCCCATGACCATTACAAACGTGACACGTGGCAGCGGAGGTCGGGACAACGGAGGCGAGTTGGAAAAATTGCCAAAGGGCTCAGCGGGGGCGCAAAGGAGAAAATTTTGCCCGCAAGCCCGCAGACCAATAAAAGGCCGCCACGTGTCCCTAAGGGTGGCAGGAGTTAGACGGGCGAAGTAAATTTTGGATTTTTTCCAAAGTAGTGGAAGGCACAAGGGAAAAAATTGGCCCACGGGCCCGCCAAGGAGGAAATGGAAATTTTGGTTAAATCCCCGCGAACTAATGGGAGGATGACACATATTCTATTCTCGGTAGAGGTCAAGGCATGGGGAGAATTGGGAATTTTTTCCAAAGTGGTCAGCAGCATCAAAAGATAAATTCAAGGTGCATGCCCACAACCAATCAAAGGGTGACATGTGTCACCAAGACAACAGAGCACAGGGAAAAGTTGCGAAATTTTTCCAATGGAAAATCAAAGGGGCGAAAGCCAGGTTTGGGCCCGTGATCTCGTCAACCAATGAGGAGGTGCCATGTGGTAGTAGAGCAATGGGGCATGGGGATTTCTGGGGAAATTATCCCAAATTCAAAAAAGGGAAAATTTTTAAAGTTTCGGCCCGCCAATCCATTTTTGCCCTAATTTTTCCCTAAATCTTCAGAGGACCATATCTTTTGATCCAGAGCTCGGATTTTTGCATTCTTGGTGTCATTGGAAAGCTGGTAAAATTCTCTACATGATGGAGTGTTCAATTTTTTATTTTGATAGATATTTTCTAGATAAAATTGGATAAACGTCCCTGGCATGCAAAAAATGTAGAAATGGTTTCCCAACCACCAAATTTAATGAAGTATGGGTCGTTTTTGGATCTGTAGAGAAATGTACTTCGAAGTATGGTATTTTCCATGGGAACCCATAATTTTGTAGGCTAATTAGAAGAATTTTTTAGTGGTTGAATTTGCAAATCAAATTTGCCCACATTTTTACATTTTTCTTCATTGTGCTTCATGATAAAAGCAAATTTTGGCTCATTTTGTAAGGGTTGGATGTTCTTCGTCCTGCAAGCTCTTCATTTCTCCTTAGCAAGTGCATTTGAAGGATTTTCAGACCTCCCAAGGAGATTGTAACACATTTTTTCCTTCTTTGTTATCTGTAATGTATTGTATCAATTATGGAACTGACAATACATGCTCTGTGATTGATTTTCCAATCCTCTCTTGCATTGGTTTGTTTCCTTCTGATCTTTCTTTGTATTTTGGAAAATTTGTGCATGTTTTGTGGTTGTATATTCATGATTTGTGTCTATTTTTGTAAAGCAAGGAGTTCAGCATTCCTTTGGTGTATCACCTCTCTGTTTTGCTTAGTTTTGTTTTCATTTCCTTGTTTTCTCTCAACCCTATCCCATTGGTAATTTTAGAGTAAGAATTTTGAATCAAAATCTCTGCAAAGATTACATGTATACACCTAAACACAGGAGTAAGAACCATCTTCAATCTGGAAATTTTTCTCACCTTCCAAGGTCCCACACCTTGGAGAAAACTCAATATTGTGCATTCACACCAAATGACATTTCCTTAGAAAAGCATATCTGAAGGTCATCTGGGGGTGCTGTGATTTTGCACTAACAATTTTGGCATGCCCGATGGGACCTTAGAGGTCTTCCACCTTATTTTTGATATGTTGGTGTGTTCCTGTTAAGGATTCAACCTTTGAAGGGCATATTAAAAAGCACATCTGCCGACTCCATCTGGTAAATAACTCATTCTCTGAGTTGCAGACCTGTTTTCCATCCATTTCCATCCATTCTTATTTCCATCCCTTTCACTCTTTTCCATTCCATGAAGTTGTGTAATCATGACTTCATTTCCATCATGGAATCCACATTTACAACAACATTATATTCCATCTCCAACATGTTTTACAAACCTTCCAAATCAGCATTTTGATCAAATTCAAAATCAGCATACATACCCATATGAGCAGCAGTTCCAAAATCAGTTTGGCTATGGAGCTTTCCAAGAGCAGGAGTATGCAAACAATGAAGACAATCAAGAAGAAAGTGCATATTTGTTGGAGAAAATCTAAAAAATGGAGGTTGGCATGGTACAATCAAGGGATCAATCACAAATGAAGGCATTTTAGACTGGTTTCAGAGCACCTTGGTCCATGGGGAGTGTTAGGAAATAAGAGATAAAATATGCGGAATACATCCCTTACAGAATCGCAACAGTAGAAACTAATATGCAGAAAAATATTGCATGATCTGAAATAAAATTGCAGAATAAATAACACAATGGACAGCAGAGACAATATTTAAGCGTGGTTCACCCAATTTGGGCTACGTTCCACCAAGAATCACTTGCTCAGATTTTATTACAAGCCTTCACTCTCTCAATACAATACCCAGATCTATTTGGAGCTATGCTCAACAAACTCTACAGGAATTCAAACCCGAATTCAAAACACATCTGTAATACGTTTTCTTGCCTGCATAAGACCATATAAATAGACATCTGCTTAAGCAGTTTGATACAAAACCGTGGGTATCAAAACCAAGGGCAAAAACCGTGGATGTATCAATTACAATGGGCAAAAGACCGAAAAAAAACCACGGGCCCAAAAACAGCCCATAACGGTTACCCATTACCCATGGGTTAATGAACCACCCATGAAAATTTGCTTCGGGGACTTCGCCCCCGAACCCCCTTTCATCGGGGGGGCTTCAACCCCCCGAACCCCCCTGACCCGCTCACCGGCGAGCGGGACCACCGTAAAAATACCCGTAGTGTAACACATGGAAGGTGTACCATACTCTAACATGACAAATAGGACTCCTACAAACATAACAGTGGAAGGTCACCCTCCAGGGACACTTCAGTCCTCAGGAGAAGCTAGACTTCCATGACTTGAGAAGCTGCCCTAATTTTGTGAAACATACTATTTTTAGAATTTACTATTTTTAGACAGCAGTACAAAAAGCACAATTTGGGCCCCTTAAACGTGGATTTCGGGGGTCAAACATTGCCGAACAGAGTTCTGCACCTTCTCATCACATTCTACGCATTCCAAGCTTTCCGTTGCCTTTTGAACAGAGTCAATCGGAGCTACGGTGCAAAAGTTATGGTCCCTGGAAGTTGCGCCACTAGAATTGCTGCCTGGATCAAAGTTCTACACCATCATCTGGTTTTTCTCTTTCCATTCCTCAAGTAGCACCATCTCATTTGGAATGCCAAATTCTAAATCCAGTCAATGCTGCCCCAAGTGTTGAATCCATTTCTCCATTCCCTAGTCTTCCACCCCTTCTCAATTCTTCTGTCCTCTTCCCTTCCAAACAATCATCCCATCCACAAGAGCTAAAAGAAATACCTTCCACTCCAAAGAAATAAGAGTTTCTACCTCCTCTACCACCACAAAAAATTGCAAAACCAATTGAGTTGCAACCCACCCCTCCTCTTGCATTCCCAATTCCATGTGGGGAAGAAGAAATTACAAAAAACAGTCACGAAGGACAGTAAGAGGAAGAACCAAGAAAAGAAGGAATGATTAAGAGCTTAGTAATTTTGGCTCTTAGATATGGAATTGAGAAAATTCCTTTGTTGGTTAAGCCTTCAAAGGAGGTTGGAATTGGAGAAAAAGTGGCAAGAAAGACTGATTTTTATAGCAGCAGTGAAGAAAGAAAAACAGCAGTCTGTTGGTGATGGGTTGAGTTTCCATGTTGGCACTTTGCCCAAAGAGGATGCTGATCCAATAGAAGTAGCACAATCAGCCATGGAGGAGGAAAGCCCTAAAAAAATGTCTTACATCCCAACTCATCCTCTAGAGCAACAGGTTGAAGAGTTTGACTTGACATACTTCATGCTAGAGGAAGAGTTCAATCAAGAGCAAGATTGTCTTCAAACAACATAGGAATGAGAAACTACTCCAAGCCCAAAATAAGAGGAGCACATTCCAGTTGTGGAGGAGAAAAGTGCAGATCTAAAAACTTTGAGCATAAAGCAGGTTATAGAAGAGCCTTTAGTTCTTCTTTCTATTTCATCTCTCTCAATTTCTAGTGCTGAAGAAGAGTTTGATCTTTCAAACTCAATGATTGAAGATGAGAGAAACATGGTGTTCAAGTTGCTGATCAAGAGAACACCATGGGAGGAAGTTGAACATTTGCAGCAGGACAACAATGAGGTAGTTTACCTGTCATATTTGGAGGAATTTTTTTATGGAGAAGAACCGGTTGAGTTTCTACCATTCTCTCTTTCATCATCCACATTCCAATCACAAGAACCCACTGTCATGGAGGAGAGATTTCAATTGCAGCATCCTACATCTTATAGTAGCTCTTTGGGATCAAGGTTGGAAGATATTAATCTTCCATGTTCTTCATTGGAGGAAGAGGGAAAACAACAGAAGAACTCCATCACTTCTTCCACACCATCCATTCAAGAAGGTCTACAAGAAGACTCCATTTTTGGAGTTGAAAATCAGAGCTATGAGCATATCAAATTGATCATACCTTGCCCAATAAGGTACTTGTCTTCATTGGAGCAAAAGGAGAAGTCACAACTAGTCATGCTTGCTTATAAGCATGAGGATGAGCTACAAAGTACCAAGGATCAGTTGTCATACCTCTTCAATCCAAATGCAGAGCAACTAAAGAAGGTATTAAATTTGCTTTCAGCTAACACCTTGCTAATTTGGGTAGAAGACCAGCTTCTTGTTGATTTTCCACTCATCCAAGCAGCCATACTCAACTCCAAATCATTTGCATGGATGCCAATTTTGAAGAAAGGAAACTATTTTGCACAACTAATTGCAGGGTTTGTTTAGCCCACCTTTGCTTCCAGTTAGAGCAAAGTAGGTAGGTTTGCTTTCAGTAGAAGAAGTGCTTGTGCACACTCTGCATGTTCCATTTGGAGCATGTATGATTTTCAGTTTTGTACATAGTTTTTGGTGTTTCTAGTTTTGCTCTTGCATAGTTCATTTCAGTGGCATTTTGGTGAGAACAACTCCAAGTTCAGTGGGTTTCCAAGTGGCTCAAAGAGGAAGTTTTCAAAGTTCAGATCAGTTTACAGGCTACTACTCATGACTCCATGCCCAATGGATGCTTCAAAGGCTACTGATCATTCATCTAGTAGGAAAATGACCCCTCTGAGTCACCAATTTGTTATCCAAAATAAGCCCCATGCTTATTTTTGGCTAACTCCTCGTTTTTCTCCTTTGCTGGAACTTAATTGAATTTTTGACATGCTTCAAGGCTCAAAAATTTATGGAAATGGCTCCATAAGATAGGATTTTTCCTCACCTTTCCAGAAAGGTAAAATTTTCCTCCTAACTCCTTGTAAATTTTAAGTTATGGCTCAGTGGATTTTTTTGGAGAAATTTTCCCTTGACATGCTCACGACCATTAGAAACTTGACATGTGGCAGCGGAGGTCGAGACAACAGAGGCGAGTTGGAAAATTTTCCAAAGGGCTCGGTGGGGGGTGCAAAGGAGAAAATTTTGCCTGCAGGCCTGCGGACTAATAGGAGGCTGCCACGT
The DNA here is from genome assembly GCA_019776745.2 of Taxus chinensis. Classification (NCBI taxonomy): domain Eukaryota; kingdom Viridiplantae; phylum Streptophyta; class Pinopsida; order Cupressales; family Taxaceae; genus Taxus; species Taxus chinensis. The sequence goes on from CM034150.1 coordinate 884,491,152, forward strand.
GTCCCTGAGGGTAGTGGGAGTCGGAGGGGTGGAGTAAATTTTGGCTTTTTGCCAAAGTAGTGGAAGGCATAAGGGAAAAAATTGGCCCGCAGACCCGCCAAGGAGGAAATGGAAATTTTGGTTAAATCCCCACGGACTAATGGGAGGATGACACGTGTCCTATTCTCGGCGGAGGTCAGGGGTGTGGGGAGAATTGGGAATTTTTTCCAAAGTGGTTATCAGCGTCAAAAGCAAATTCAAGGCACATGCTCGCGGCCAATCAAAGGGTGACACATGTCACCGGGATAGCAAAGCGCGGGGAAAAGATGGGAAATTTTTCCAATGAAAAATCAAAGGGGCGAAAGGCAAGTTTGGGCCCTGCTATCCCATTGACCAATGAGGATGTGCCATGTGGGTAGCGGAGCGGCGGGGCGTGGGGATTTCTAGGGAAATTTTCCCAAATTCAAAAAAGGGAAAATTTTAAAGTTTCGGCCCGCCAATCCATTTTTTCTCTAAATTTGCCCTAAATCTTCAGAGGGCCATATCTTTTGATCCAGAGCTCAGATTTTTGCATTCTTGGTGTCATTGGAAAGATGGTAAAATTATCTATATGATGGAGGGTTTCAATTTTGTATTTTGATGGAGATGTGCTAGAGAAAAATGGAGAAATGTCCCTAGCATGCAAAAAATGCAGAAATGGTTCCCAACCACCAAATTTAATGAAGTATGGGTCGTTTTTGGATCTGCGGAGTAATGTACTTTGAAGTATGGAATTTTCCATGGGAACCCATAATTTTGCAAGCTAATTAGAAGAATTTTTTGGTGGTTGGAGATGCAAATCAAATTTGCCCACGGTTTTTGCACTTTTCTTCATTCTGCTTCGTGATAAAAGCCAGTTTTGGCTCATTTTGTAAGGGTTGGATTGCTCCTGCAAGCTCTTCATTTCTCCTTAGCAGGTGGATTTGAAGGATTTTCAGACCTCCCATGGATATTGTAACATGTTTTTGCCTTCTTTGTTATCTGCAATGTATTGTATCAATTCTGGAACTGACAATACATGCTCTGTGATTGCTTTTCCAATCCTCTCTTGCATTGGTTTTGTTTCCTTCTGATCTTTCTTTGTATTTTGGAAATTTTGTGCATGTTTTGTTGTTTTATATCCATGATCTGTGTCTATTTTTTCAAATCAAGGAGTTCAACACTCCTTTGGTGTATCACCTCTCTGTTTTTCTTTGTTTTGTTTTCATTTCCTTGTTTTCTCTCAACCCTGTCCCCTTGGTAATTTTAGAGTAAGAATTTTAAATCAGAACCTCTACAAAGATTGCATGTATACACCTAAATAGAGGATTAGGAACCAGCTTCAATCTGGAGAGTTTTCTCACCTTGTAAGGTCCCACACCTTAGAGAAAACTCAATGTTGTGCATTCACACCAAATGACATTGCCTTAGAAAAGTAGATCTGAAGGTCATCTGGGGGTGCTGTGATTTTGCACTAGCAGTAGTATTAGAAGTGGGATGGTTGAGCTAAATTTGGTTGGTGGCTTCCTCACGAGCAGTGAATAAAATAAAATATAATTCTTGTGGATGTTAAGCAATATGAGCGGTGAGATCATGAAGGTCTTCATCAGTAAAGGGTGCATAGGTTTTAACCATAGTAAAATAATGAAAAAATGTCTAGAACCTTAAAAATAGGTTTTTATTAAACCCTATTATAGATTAACTGATGTAAACACTGATGTATAAATGTTAAGACACAATATGACATAAGCAAATAATCATGTAAAGTAAAAACCCTGAGCAAAGAGGAGAAATAAGACGACTTAGTTGATTTACCCTTAGTCTGGAATTGATCTACATAGGGATAATTGATTAATAAATTGGGAAGAGTGTCATTACGACACACTATAAATTCTGACAAGCAGAAATGAGGGCAGAAAAAGGCACTTGGGATAGGGAAAGGGAGACTGGGTTCCGGAGAGCACTTTTTGGCATCAATGACTACGTAGGGGCTCGGGATCTGATCTCTGGTGTATCAAAAGGGTGTTGCAATTACTTCTTGTTGATATCTGATAATACATATAACATGAAATACAAAAATTTCACATACACAAACCCACAAACCACATCAAATCTAAAAAATAAAGATGCAATATGGGGATTCAAACTGACCCCAATGGTCACCCAACTTACAACCAAGTGTTACACTACATCTAATAATCCATGTAGTTATGGTGACTGTGTGTATAAATTATACCCTAGGATGCCCTAGTGCAAGTTGCACTTAATAGCGGGCTAGATCTAGAATGTATAAATGTATAGGGTGTGTGGATGAAATAAAATGAACTTCCCCTTCCAATGCAGTGTATATAGAATATGCAGTCCCCTTGTCCCTTGAATGGATGCCATATGGATACCTTTAGTTCTCTTTGATGCCTTTGGATGCAAGCTTAGGTGGTAGTATATAATGCTTAGTGTTTGGTACTTGATTCTGAACACATAACTATGTATTTATATGATTTTCTAGTTTTAATTTCGTAATTGACAACTAGAAGGTCAATCCATAAGTGATAAAGATGCCCAAAAGGAGAGAGAGATAAAAAAGTGACAGCGGTGCCCAGATGGGACATGAGTGCCTAGGTGTTTCTCTCCTAGCTAGGTGCTAGTGTCCAAAGCCACAAAATATAAATAAGCAAAGTTCCGACTGGGTTGCATTGTGGGAAAGGAAAAAAGAGAAAGTAAGAAATAGATAAAAGAGGCCAATGATAGTTTTCAACCACTACTTTTTTTTCTTAGAAATCATGTAAATGATAGTATACTTTTAGGACCTAGAAATGTACCCAAGTGTGTGATTTTGTGTCTACAGTAACACATGGCTAGATAGTACATGACGTATGAAATGAGAACTTGGAATCTTCAATTGATGGTGTTGATGGTGTATCACAAAGTGTCATGGGATATGTCAAGGAATATGATTAAAACTCCATGTAGTATCCAGAAAATGTTTTTCCTTAGTATGGGGTATCATCTATTGAGAAAAAATAAAATCAAGTACTCGAATAGATCAAATAAAGTATTCATATGATATACTATGAATAGTTACCACTATATTGTTGTCTATGTAGTTTAATAATCTATGTAATGTAGATGGAACAACACACATTTCATAAATCTAATGGTATTCAAGTAGCATATAGACAATTTTGTTAGAAAGGGCTATAAGGAGCCATGTGATCATTCTCTTACATCCAACATATATTGTCAAAACTATGCCACCAACTAGTATTTTTTGTTGATCATGAAATCCGTAAACTATCCATGGTACTAATGGCATATCATGTAGTATAGCCAAGTTATGTAAGAATTTCCATTGTGAAAAAAATTCAACGAGATATGGTGTCTACCATAATACTTTATATTAGTTGTGAATCAACATGCGCATGAATAAATTTAGGTATGGATGCTTCATCTTTGTCTGAAGGAAAATTTGAATCAAGAAAGGTAATAATTGTTATTGCGAATGGTGTACTTCATGTGACACTAATGGTGTTATCAAATATATGGGTATCAACTACATAAGTTGGTGGAAGGGATATTGCATGTTAAGCCATATGTACTTAATTTGTTTTGTTAATTTGAACATGATTAGGTAACGGATCAGTAAATAATCTCATGTTTGGGTTGATTTATTTTCATGTTAGTAAGTGTCTCTAGGACTTGTAGATAAGTAGTTTTATTATTGATAAGATTTTCGACATATTTTGAAAATCCAAAACATATGTTAATACCACGTTTGTGACATTGGTGATTATCACAGGATAAGAATTACTCAAACTTAGGTCCTTGTTGCTTTCTCATCTCAACAATAGTAGGTCGAGGTAGCTAGACTAGATTACACTTAAGGATTTTTCGTAAGATATTGGAAGGAGGTTGTGGAAAACGGTTGCATCATTATGTAGGAGATGTTGTAAGAGTCATTACAAGAACTAATTATGTGATATTTACAATTTCAAATTTTCCCATTATCATTTAGCTTTCCTTAATATGAGGGATTATCTTATAATTTATCAGTATTAGATGAAGGTGTGGTATCATAAGTCAACATGTTTTCTACCATTAGCTTAGTCTCATTACTTTGACTATTTGACATAGGTCCTTAAAAGATGTATGATTACGAAACTTTTTCTTTTCTCGGAGATATAGAATAAGCCTATTGTTAAATACTTTGATAGATTCATTCTCGCCAATGTGCCTAGGTCTACATGAAAAAAAATCTTATAGATCATGATACATATTCTACAACCTTTTCATGGGATTGTTTCTTAACTTGAGTGATTTGTGCAAAAGGTAAGTATTTTTCTCCATTGATTGACAAATCAATGACACAGTTGTCATCAATAGTTTGGAATGTCCTTAGAAATATGGAGGGAGTATATAAAACTAATCAAGGGCATATTCTTATAGGTTACATGAAAAGATATTTTTAAGTAAATTATTGTCATGTATATAGTCCATAAAAGAGGCTATGAGGGTGTAAAGGTGTTGTTATGGATCATCTTTATCATCATAAAATGTTGAATTTTGGTGGAGAAAAGGCAAGTGGTAGTGAATAATTGAGAACTTCATGTGATAATTGGTTATCGAGTAACCTGATGGAGCTCATGGTGATTTTTGATCAATTTTGTGATAGGAGAGATATGTATGCTTGTATATTTCGAATTTATTGGAGATATACATTAGGATTATGATCTTGAATCATATGGTATGAACTAGGTCCAATTGTAAAGGTCATATAGTGTTTAAGTATAGTACTTTGGGGGACCATGTGTGATGCCCACATCATTGGAATTTTATAGTGTGTCATTATAGTATCTTAGGGGACCATGTGTGATTAACTTCTAGTTGGACTATTAGGTGTGGGTAATGCTTAATTAAATTCTTGAGTAGTGAAACCTATAGGGGAGGGAGATCCGGTATACAATGTGTTTGTATCATTTGAGGTATCTACTTGAGTTTCATGTATCTTGTTCTTGTTGAAATTTTTCTTTTATTTTTGGGAAACATATTGTAAATGATTACTTGAGAAGGATTTTCCTTTATGCATTTTTATAATTCCCCTATCATTGGGCCTCACTATGAGCTCTAATACTAAGCAAGTCTATGGAGGAAGATGCTTTAGTATTAACCATTGTGGTAATGCAAAGGATTCAAAAATAAAATGGGGTTTTTAGAAAACCTAAAAGAGTTATGTTATTGCCAATTAGATTTAGAAATCTAAAATTCTAGAGGGAAGACACAAATCCCTAGATTGTGTGTAATTTAAAATAAGTAGATTCCCCAAAATGTAATACCAAAACTAAGTTTTTTCTAAATTTAGATAAATATTAAGTGTTCATATGATTTAGAATAAAAATAAAACAAAAAATACTAAATATTTAGATCTTATAAACATGTAATGATCATATTGAGATATTCAAACTCTAGAAAGTAAGATAATTGAAACTATAGGATAATGTTTAAAAAGATTGCATAATGTTTAAAAAGATTGCATAATTTATTTATTTCTAGAAGTTGATATGGTGATTGTGATGATGGATTTCAGTTTTATAGGTAGGTATCTAATTGTTTGTAAAATTAGGTGATTTGAAAAAGTATGGAGTATGAATTTTTCTAGATGGAATAGATCATCAAGAATTTTTTATCTTAGAGGGACGATTTTTTCATGGACAAATTTGTGCTTGAATTTGGTTCTAGTATTGTGGTAGTACTATGATCTTCTATGTTCTGGATTATTGATTCTATTTTTAAATTCTAACAATCACATCTTTTTTAAAAATTAAGGCTTTTTATCCTCCAAAACCCTTTCTCTCTCTTGAAGACCTAAGAAATGGGTAAGTCAATTTGGGTTGGGCGGACCTCATTAACACCCCAGTGGTGTGATTAAAAATTTCACTATATACCAATACTTCGAAGAGGGATTGAACCTATTGTCACTCACCCATAAAATGTGTTTAATTTTTCAAAAAAAATGGTAAAGTGACTCATTTGATAAAAAAAAATAATGCCCTCTGAGAAGTCTTGTGGAAGAAAAACTTAATCCCAACAATTAGTCATTTTTAAGTACTTTGATTTTTTGGGTCTTTTTCTTTATATTGCGGTAATTTCAGATTTTAGGAGAACTCATGTCCCTAGTTTTCATGAACCTTATGTTCTCTGCATCTCTGTCTTTGCCACATTATCCTTATTTCCACAAACTCTGCAGTCTTCCTTTATGTTGCAGATGTTTTGGACCTTCAAAGAACCCATGTCCTTTGTGCTTCCCGGACATCATTTCTCCACATCCTCATGATCCTTGCATTCATTTCCAATCCGTAAAGCTTCTTTCCAAAATTTCTAAGTGTCTTTTGTACTACAAACATTACATGTTTGCAGAGAACTCGCATCCCCATGTCCCGCGGGCCTTGTGTGTGCTGCTGGCATGATCCGTCCACATTTTCTTGGATGTCTTTACATTTCGCGGTTTTTGGTTTTTCAAGGAACTTATGTTCCGTGTACACCCCAACCTTTTTTTCTCCGCAATCCTGCCTTTTCCGCATACTATAAGCTTTCATATATGTTGCAAAGATTTTAGAGTTTTGCATCCCTAGTGTCCCTTGTTGCCTTGGGCCTTATGTTCCCCATATCTCTTTCATAACCACACTTCAAAGGGTAAAATCAATAAATTGTGTCACAAATCATCTCGTTCTCTACAATATATTAAGACCCATATTTAATCCATCTAACTGAGCCTTCTTCAAAAAGGGAAGTACAAAAGAGGTAAAATGGGTCACTTTTACCATCACATAATTACAGTTCAGTCCTACGCATTCTCATTCACGTGCCCTCCAAACCATTTCCAACCATATCTTGAGCGTTATCCGGCCATTTTTCAAATTTTGCATTGCATTTTGATCTTGTGAAGAGTGTCATTCTTTCTGCAATCAAGGCTAGTTATTCATAAGATTCCTGCGAGAGTTTTGAGGTCAAAATAATTATGTGCCCTATCACACCCTTTCCTTCAAAACTGTTGATTGTTTTTCCATTCTTATGAGTTTCTATCTCCTAGTTTGGTCATCATGAAGTAGCATTATAGGGGTTATGAGCATATTTCTTATATTGAAACCTTAGTTCCAAAAATGGAGACAATGATGTTTGGCATATCAACTTCAATGAGTTTTGGGCTTGAATTTATGATGTAAACCCCACTCCCATGGCCCAATGCATCAAAGACTGTGGAATTGCTCATGTTGGTGGTTTTCCTATTTCATTCCAGTGTGCAGACACCATTTTTTCCTATGCCTCTTGTTTCGATTTGGATTCAAAATAAATTTAGGATCCTCAGGGGCAAGTTATAGCCAAATTGGATGTCAAATGCCTAAATTTTTCCTTTGGAATTCTTGTTGTTGAAAATGCAAATACTCTCACTATGGAGCAAACTCAGGGCATTTTTGAACAAGACAAGGAGAAATATAAAACAATGATAGTTAATTCTTGGTTCAAGGATCCAAAGAGAGGAGCATCAAGACTACCTACGAATATGTACATGGTTGATTTCAAAGAAGATATTTCAGATATTATCACTCTGCTATCTAAAATCATGGGCCTTCCTTCGACTAATGATTTTCTCTTTTAGATGTGTTTTTTTATAAATATTATTTGTGAAAGGAAGTGGAGTCTAAACTGGGGAGAAATAATTTGTGATAACTTCATTGAGAAACTCGTCAATGTACAACAGAGCCAAACTTTTTACATGACTTCATACTTGATTTATACTATTGCAGCATATAGGGTGTGGTTAGGACTTTCTCTAGTGGATGACAAGAAGAATGCACCATTGTATGAATATTATCCAAAATTAACTCTTGAGAACAATAAGCATCATTTCAGAAGAGTCAATGATGCCTTCACAGTGTACATTGGTAGACTCCTAGAAGGTAATACGGCTGAGAGATTTTTTGTTGAAGCAAAACAATTGATCTCAACTTATGTTAGTTTATTCATCTAGTTCAGGAGGTTCTCCTATATCAGGTTGGCTATTTTTGAAAGAGCGCCCAACAAGATTCCAATGTACTGCAATGACAAGATAGTTCTTGTGAAATTTTGTAGACAACTTGATATGTTGCACAGAAAATGCAGGGACAAGAAAATCACTGACATTTGATTTCCAATCACTTTAGGGAACTACACCTCCAAGATAGCATTGGATGCACAGAATGTAGAAAGGACCATTGTTGCTTCCAAATTTTATACTTTTTAGAATAGGTTTTTCTTTGACATCAAAGGCTTCATCTCTAAAAACCTTAGAATGGTATTTTATCACTTTTCCACCCCAGAAGATTATTGGTAGATTATTCTAATGATTATGAAGTAAGAAGGAGATAATATAATGGCAAGATTTCCTTGCATCAGATCAAAGACTTTGGAATTTATAAAGTACCTGAGGATTTTCAGATGATGATGAAGACTTTCATTCCCTTAAATACAATAAATCTATTTGGCATACACCCCTTCCCACCATCAATTGGTTCCAAAAAGAAAAGGATGATCTTCAAGAGATAATAAATCTAATCATAGTGAGGACCAAGGTTTGGTTTGACAAGAAGATGAAAGCATAAAAGACAAGTATGATTCAGTCCTCTTCTCATGGAGCATCCACATCTCAAAGGGAGATAGCCACTTCAGTGTAAGAGTTTCATACTCAACCAGCTCCTCCTTTGGAATCTTCAAATTCAGTGTACTCTGAGAAAGGGAAAGTTGAGAGAACTGAGAAGACAAAATAAATAGTGGAAGAAGAAGAAAAGTAGTCTTTCTCTCCTAAGCTAGTAGAGAAGATTCCAGGAGCTAAACAAATCATAGAAATTTTAGAAGGAGAAGAAAAAGGAACAGAGAAGCATGAGGAAAGTAACTATGAAGGTGGCGGTACTGAAAAGGAAGAAGGTGATGGAGACAAGTCAAAAAGTGCTAAGCTAGATTCTGAGGCAGTGAGCATTCCTAGGCTCAAATCTCCTGTGAAAGAAATATCTTCTTCAAGTGCTTAAAAACCTACCTTAGAGGTATCTATTTCCTAAACTCTTGGCTCTCTTAATACACTTTCCTTGGGCCCTCTGGTTGCTCCACCTTCTAGTGACACCTTCACATGGGTTCATCCCTTCATTGATAACAAAAAGAGGAAGGCTTCTTCTCAAATCATTACTCCCAAATTTTATGTTGTGGATGCCCTCTTAGGTACAAATCCCACCCCCTTTGCCAAGAAATAAAAAATTGATTCAAGACTGGTATCTAATTCAGAAGGCCATCAATACTTAGAAATAGCAAAGCTAAGAGTAGAGAGAGATGAAAAGGATTTAACTATTGTTGACTTGGAGCTTACCATAATTCCATTGGGTGAATCTACTCCTGAGGGAGAGGTTCATAATTTTAAAGAAACAATATCCAAATTCATTGAAAGAGTGGAGAAGAGGAAGCAAACACAGGAACAACTTAAAGAGAAGATACATCAAATCTCTTCTGGCAAGTGATAAGGTATTGGATCATGCCCCTCTAACTTCAATGCCTCCTCCCACTATCCTGTCTAACAAAGAATTACAAGCTATCAAGAATATTCATAAACATGTTGATTATGGAAAGGTAGTTTAAGCAATGGTAGATGGAATGTTGTTTTCCGGCTTGAATTTCATTGAAGAATCATACAAAATGTATGATAACATTTCTTTGATACATAAGAAGTTTGATTCATCCATCATTAGCTCTTAGAAAGAACCCAAACTATGGACAGAATGTATTCAAGATCTCAGTCTCATGAATGATACAGATGAACAAGTTCTTCTTGCACATAAGGTCTTTGATGACTGAAAGAACTATCTTTCCAATAAATGGATGTTCAGCGTGGAATGGAAGATGAAAGTGCTAGATGAAACAATTGATGAACTAAAGAATATGGTGTAAAATAGAGAAGCCTTCAAAGCTGTAATAGTTGTTGAATTTCAAGACCTTCAATGTCAATTCTATAAAGACAATTCTACTGAGAGACACACATTGTAGGATTTCAAGGAAAACTTCAGGGCTCTGATCAAGGAAGATTTATTCAATCCTAAAACTGAAACTAGAGAGAAAATGGAGGAGATCAGTGCACTATAGAATTTGTTCATTGAAGAAACCAAAGGCCTATTGCAGAATGTAGATATTGGAAAGGAGATGGAGGATTGTTTAAGCAATTGGACAAATGCAATAGCAAACACCACCATTCCTAAGGGCATGAAGATTGTTGGATTTCTTGTTAAATTCATAAATTAGGTGCTTAAAGTGAATACTATGACATCATCATCCTCAATTGTTCCTTCTCTAAGTTCATAACTTTTTCTTTCTATTTGTCGAAATTCGAGTTAGCTTTATTATTATAAAATGATGTAAATTCGTAAAATCTAACTAAAGTTTAATGTATTAATTAAGTGGAAACACTTAATTAAAAGTTGATAAAACTAGGAGAAGTTAGTTACAACCGCCCTGATGCCTATATAAGGCTTTCTTTCATTATAAAGTGGGGGTTGGATTTTATGTTTGGAATTTAAAAACACAAAACTATAAAGAATCAATACATAAGAAGTTTTTCCTCTCAATTTTTGCATTCCTCCTATTTCAGCTCTTTAAACCTACAAATGTGGATGGAATATATTTGAATTTAAAACTTTGTGTTCAACTCATTTAATATAGTGCTGAGAACTTTGTGGCTATTGCATATATGTTTTGTGAGTTATTTTAAATATATATAAATTCATGTGTTCTTAAGATTCTATACATGAATTAGTATGATGTTTCTCTGCAATCTACATATCTGAAAGTGTTGCCTTCTTCTTTTCCCTTTCTTACAATAGTGAGTGATTTTGGGTAACCAAGGAGAACACTTTTGTTCTTGATAGGTGAGAAGTTGAACCTTGAATTTCCTATTTACTAGTCTTGCTTATTCATAACTATTGTTTCCTCTAATAAGCTCTTATATCCCCTCTATCTTCTGTATTGAGAGTATTATTGAATATGGGAACATTTCCCACATCAAAATCCCCACTTGAATATTGTTAGACTGTACATTTGTAAATAAGTAGATTTTCCTTTTGTTTGGTGAATAGGGGAACCTCTCCCATAAAGAGGAGGGATTGTTGTCCCCTGAATTGTTGCTTGTATTGTAAGACAAATCTTCCAGCCAACCGAACTTCTTAAATTTCTCCCTCCTAGTGAATGTGTATGAATGTGCAATAAACAATGTGTTGGCAAGATCCTAAAATGGCATCTAACACTTGGTAATGATTTGTTTGTGTAGAATATAGCATGTGATAATGACCTAGGGAAATCATGTAGGAGTATTCAAACTTAGTAACTGGTTTATATGCTTCAAAGAGTGATTTTTGTAATTGGGTGCTTTGTTGTGATCTCTTAGGTAGCCCAAATTTGAAATACATGAGGCCCTTTAAATGGGTGGGTGATTGTGTTTTTATATCTGACTCAAGTAAAAAATGTTTTCTTGCTCAGTTGACCCTAATCCAACTGGGCTAACTTGTGCATTTGCAAAATTGATAGTTGCATGAGTGGAAGATGAAAATGTTAGCCTTCAACAAAACCATCAGTCATTTTTTTCCTTGATATGTCAACTTTGTCATGGAAAAGTGCAAACTATATTCTATAATTTGGAGAAGGTGGCCATAAGTTTGAAGATCATGTGTTTTGTATATAATAAATAAATAAGTTTTTGACATGTCAAAGATGAGTAATAGGTGTGACGTCTTAGTGGATATGGAGTACTAAAATAAGCAAGATGTGTGTAGGAATACATGAATTAAGTGCACAAAAGGAAAAGGGGCAAGATAAATGCCAAGGATAATTGCCAAATACATTGGTACAAATTTATTGTACTATAATAGTCTGCATTGGAAATGTAGTAACCAATGGTCCAATGTTAATATAGAAGTATACAATGAATTATTGTTTTCCTCGTTTTTCACAAGTTTAATCTTGTCATCTATTAACAAGTAGACTTCTCTTTCTTACTCTTAGCCACCTCACAATATTTACAGAGTTGTTCTTAATCTGTACTATGTTAAACTAGCCAATAACTTGTAATCTCTCTAGTATTTCAAGGTCTTTGGTTCTCCATTCAATCTAGTTGCTTCACAACAAACTTCCTGCTTGATATAGGCATGTAGACAAGTACCCAATATAGAAGATGAATTGACCATTTCAATATTCCCCACATGTAATAATATGGTAACAAGGTATGGAATTCTCTCTTGCTTGTTAAGTCAAACATCATAGATTATTTATTGAGACAACAAGATTAATCACTTTTGAATTTCAATGTCCACATAATCTATCAACGTTTCCATAAAACCTAAAGGTATTGTTGCCAGTACTTATGCCATGTACATGCATTATCAAAGGAAGGTAGATCTAAACTCACACTAGGGTACTTATGCCATGTACATGCATTATCAAAGGAAGGTAGATCTAAACTCACACTAGGGTTATTTTCATTATAAGAAGTATAATTACCTTATTAAAAACCTTAAGTACAAATTTTTGTGCTTTTTTAAACCCAATTGTTCTGCACATCATCAACCACAACCAATTTTTGAGATTGACGGTCGTTTACATATTTTCGCCATAAAATGCATGAATCTTCGCATTCCTATCTCTTCAAGTTGGGAGATTTAAAATATAACCGTCATTTTTAATAAAGACTTATAATTCAAATCTATTGAAAAATGTTCAGTAAATAAAAGTTATGTTTTTTTTTTTTTTTTAAAGGTATTATTCTAGTAATGCATTATGCATATAGTATGAGGGCAATGGAAAATTCGGGAAACATCTTATACAGAACAAGATGAAAACGGTGGGTTTCATACATGGTGGCAATAGCTGTCACTTTGTTTTGTTCAAGAAATTGACATGCTCAAGAGTAAAAAAAGACATAGGAGAAAAGTGGACAAGGACATAAAACTAAAAACGCAATTTCTTAATGTTGTTTTGAAAACAGAGCATCTCTGTCAGGATTCTCGCACGCAAATACATATATCCATTGCTTCCTCCTCAGCGGTGAAATTTCAAATAGTCAAGTGCACTGATGGCATTGAAAACAACAATTTATCATAGAATGATCTTCGGAAACATTTTTCATTTTCATATACAGGTCGAAAACGAACAGGCACGCCATTAACAACAACAAATGCAATTACCACAGTACCGAGGAGGAGCCTTGTCTTGAAATAAAGGGAAAAGAACCCGCGTAACCTTCTTTCTTCTTTCTGCCTCGCTTGGGCTTCCACAGAGGACTCGCCAGTGTTTTTGCCCATGATGAAGTTTTCCCTCACTCCAAAACTGTCACCGCCGCCATTTTCAGTTGCTCCAGCTACCATGCAGTTGCCGACCCGGGGGTTTGAAACACCCTGCACAGATGTTGCATTGCTTCTTTCTTTATTGAAAAGGCTTCTCATCTTATACTTTGCGCCGACAACAGACGAATCGGAGAAATAGTCAGTGTCTTTGTGGGTTTCGTCTGCATCACAGTCGCTGCAGCGTCGAGCAGGCGGAGATAAGTGAACTTCCCATCCACCGGCTTTGAGGACTTGGTGCCTTGTTACCAACTGCTTTTCGTAACAAGCCATATTTTTTTTCCCCAAAAAATGGTCCAGCGAAGGCCTGCCAGAGAAGCTGTTTCTCGTGGAGGCTTTCTTCTTTCGCAGCAATGAAGAAATCCACGAGGCGGGTTTAGCTTCTTTGCGATCGTTCCCGTGCTCTGCCATTCCATTTTGTGTGGGCGGATCGCTGTTGAATAGGGCAGACAAGCTCAAGCTCTTCCCCCTGCAAACCGACTGGCTTCTCTTAAAAGCCGAGGGTACGTCCACGTTGGCGGGCTGGACGTACACATTGTTACCGGGTTGAGAGAGGTTGAGGAGGCGTTCTTTAAGACACACAGAACATATACCTTCCCCGGATTCGGAATGACGATGCTGCACCTGCCTGCAACGCTCGCCCATTCTCTCTCTTCAACTCAACTCAAGCTGGGGAATATACTGTGGGTAACAGGTGAGCTCATGGAAGCTTCTCCTTCTCTTCTCTCAGCGCTCTGATGAGACCAACTCCGATTTGCAATATATAACACTTGGTCACGCCTAAGTTTTATAACGTCAAACAAATAAAAAATACCGAGCGAGAAATGATTTTGAACACCTAAATTGACAAAACCGAACTCGTGTTATGTTTGCTTGTGTTACTTTGTTTACCATTCGACGGGCATTTAAATACAAAATAAAAACCACCAAATTTTGATTTGTGTCACGATTTTGGAATGTAATAACTAAATTATAATTGTAATTATCACATAATGTGTTTTATAGCATTATATTGTGTGCACATTACAAGAAAATATTGAGTTTCATTTTCAATTTAATTTAAATTATACAACTTACAAATTGTTTTTAGAGTGTCCATACAAGAAAATATTGAGGTTCATTTTCAATTTAATTTAAATTATACAACTTACAAATTGTTTTTAGAGTGTCCATTCACTAGTTGTAGTGTTAAGGTAGCAACTTTCGTAGAGACTATTAAGTGATGGTTTTCAAATATAGAAAAAAAGATAGGAAAAAAAAAATACGATAAATACGGTCTCATTAATCTACTTAACTGCTAAAATCCTTCTAAACAATACTAAAAATGAAAATCCTTTTAACTCTTGATTATAAAAATTTTAAAATATTCATAATTTAAAATTTTATTTCATAAAATAATAATAAACGATATATATTTTCTAAATCTTATATTCTAAAATTTTACCACTGAAACACATGAAATTTTGTATTATTCAATAAAAAATACAGAAAAATATATAAACTCTTTATGATTTTACCGGATTTGGTACTTATGAGTTTCACTATAATACTCGTATAAAAAATTTACTTATTGGATAATGCCTACTATTGCAATTGTAGTTTTCATCCTTAACTCGCTATATATTTCCTCCAAAACAAGGCAGTATTGAGTCTACAACACAGAGAATGAAGCAATCACTTACTCAAAATATATTTCCTCCAAAAGCCCCAATGCGGCAACACGGAGAACTAAGGAGTCGCTTACTCGCTATATGTTTCTTCCAAAACATGGGTTGCTTAACCCACAATAGGGAGAATCAAGAGGTCATTTGCTTGTTATATATTTCCTCCAAAACATGGACAAGAATACCAACATTCTATGCAAATTAATACGCAATGTAATACTTCAACATTCAATCAAAAAAATAATAACTATTACAAATATAATTAATTACAACATTACAAATTCATAAATCAAATTATATTTACATGTTTTGTACCATAATATTATGGATATATTAAAGAAAATAATACTTTATTTCCAATATCTTTTGGAGGATAGTAATCTAATAATAAAATTCATACGTATTAATTCTTAATATTACATTATGATTTTCCTCTCAAAGGAGACTTCTTCATAGGTATAAACATGAAGACCCTACGTTCAAATTTGCAATGTGCATTCTTGTATCCCTCGTACTTTTGAATCCTTGCAAATATTTCCAAATATATGCTTTAAAATTTTTAATTGAAGTTTTCAGAAGACAAAACAAAAACTTATTTTTTTCATGGTGTTTAACACGGTTTTTCATAAACCAGAGGAGCATAACCATTCCGTGGATGCGAGGGTCATGTAAAAACAAAAAATTCACAATCGACACCGTTTACAAGAAATTTCGTGTGGCTCCGAGGAAAAATTGTCACATCGTCGGAACGCACGCACACTTTCTCCGTTTGATAAAAACACATATTTGAAATAGTAGATAGAAACCAAAGCCAAGGCAATGTGAATATGTTGGAATCACTTCATTCGACAATTTATGAGCTCAATGACGCCTTTGTCATTATATACCTGTCCATAACCAAATACTTATTGGATGGTGTGTTTTCTAATGATGTATTCTCCTTACCATTCTCACCTTTCCTCAATGCTCATGCATGTTTTAGTTCAATCTCTCTAAGCCTCTCACCGTGGTAGATGACGCTATCTTTGTGGTCAAGAATTTGTATATTTGAAAGAGAGATTACAAAGTTTTTTTTTCCAAAAATGAGGGGTACAACGTGTACATTTTATATTAATTCTCGTCTCATTGGGGAATTGCAACTCTCATGCAGCCTTATATAATGTGTAAAGTGGTACGAGATCTCTAATTCTCCTCTCTACTTTTCCACTTTGAAAATTCCAATTAAAAGTTTGTAAGCCCGTTTTTAGGAGGTTAATGCTTATTTTGGTTGTATCTTTAGAAATTATTGTTATGGTTTGTCTTCTAGTATATATAAAAAGGGTTGAGTAAATAGATGTTAGAATCGAAACATAGATGAGTAATAAAGCAGAATTAAAACAGAAATAATATAAGCATGCAATCACAATATAAACCCAAGATTTAACGTGGTTCACCTAATGTGGGCTACATCCACCAGAAACAAGCCAGCCTTCTCCTTTATTCAGTCCAAAGGAATACAATACAATTATCTCTTTTTCATATTCTAAAGAGTAAATTCATGCACATACATATAACTTGTGCACCTCTTTGTAAAAGTTTGCTTCAACCACCAGCAACCTAAATATAGCATGCTTATAAATAAGACATGCATATAAATAAGATAAACATAAAAATGACAATTCTCGTCTATTAATAAGACAATCCTATTTTTATCTATGGCCATGCTTTCCTCCCAAAATTGTAACGCCCTGATTTTTGTAAGTTATCATGGGGATTATTTTGTAACTGCTGAAATGAAGGCAAAACATGTTAAGATATATTTTAGATCTTAAAGGAATGTGTTGCTAATATGGATTCTTGCATACTGTAATTTGTTTACATGGGACAACAGTTATTATTGCTTGTATGTTTGCTGATATGACGACAGATCTGTCGTATGCTTGCTGAACTCTATTCGCTGATTGACAGCACACCTTGAATCAATTCCATTGATCCAAGGAATGTTGTGGCCTTCTTGTAATCGCTTTGCCAATTTACTTTTAAACCAGACTGAAGGTTGATATAAGTGTTGCAGCACCTGATTTCAGGTATGAATAGCTGGCACGTAGATGCCAACGAAAAGGGTTCGATTCTCGAACCATACACTATTGTAACGCCAGACCCCGTAAGGCGATAAAGGCCTGGATGCGGGTGGCTCAAGCATGTGAAACGTGGGACGAAATGTCCTGCATAGCACTGAATTTAGATGACAGTCGGAAGGACTTGTTTGGAAATTGGTTAATTGAGGGCGAGGGGAATTAGACCCTAATCTAACCCTAAGTCTTACCTTATATCCTAACTACTATCCTAAGTGGATTTTTAAATTCTAAGGGTGAAAATAGAACTAAGTCCTATTAACCTATGACCTAGGTTTGAACACTATTGTAAATCCTAAACTAATCCTAACCTAAGGAAGGGGACGAACAGACCCATGGGGGATGGAAAGGATAAGGATGGAAGGAAATTTAATGGGCATTAAATGAGGTCCTTGCGTGGACAGCGCCAAGTTTGGTAGGAATAGGGAAAATTTAGAGGTATTCAGTTAGTCATGAGACTAAACTCTGTTTGCATGCAAAATTTGAATTTGGTAATTTGCCAACCCGAGTCGTCGGTGGCATGAGGAAATAGGAAAAGGCAGAGCCTTTAATGCATTTAATTTTCTTGGTCTTCGCGACCAGCTCTCCTTGGAAAGAGTATGGAGGAATTTTTGATTGTTCATTGTGTTTGTTCGGGTTTTTGGAAGTTGCTCTGCATTTGGTTTTTCTTGGTTCATTCGAACCAGTTGTTTTGATTCCTATCTCTGTTTCTTTGGAAATTGAAGGCTATTTTCGAGCCTGTAGCGGAAGGTGATTGTTGGGAAGCTTGGCCACTATCACCGTGGAAGGAAATACCTCCTGTAGGCACGGTTTTCTTCGAGCTTTGAGGAAGAATATCAGGCATGTTAAGCCCTTCTCTTTAAACTGCTTGCTTTTCTTAAACATCTCATTAAAACAACCCTGCTCTTCTTCTGAATGGGTTTTGGGTTTATTCGATTTTGCTGTCATGTTTGAAATGATTATGGGTAGAGTCGTTTTGTCTTGCTGTTGCGATTTGAACTATCTTTGCTTCAGTATTGAATTGAAAATACAGTCATGTTGTGTTGATTTGTTCGAAAGTATTGGGGAATTCGTTCTTTATGTTATGATATGGTGCCTGCTGTGTGAGTTGATTGACATTGTTTCTTTACTGAAATTTTTAAAAGGAAATGAGTTCCTCTTCCTTCTGCTATTTTAGATTCTGAAGGAAATACTAATTGAGTTTTATTGAGCATTATGAGCTCGGTTTGAAGGAAGTGATAGTAATATTCTTATTGCTGTGCTTTTCTTTTGTAAAAATGGACGAATACGACTTGGGTATTCGTGGGAGTTGGAGAAAGTAACTGTTTTTCTTACTGAAATTATTGATGAGCTATGTTTCTCCTTGCTGTGATGGAAAGTTGATTCTATTGCGTTTTGTGGTTGTGGTTTGATCTTCTGATTCGAACTGTCTTCGTGAATACGAACTTGGCTTTGAATTTCTGTGCAAATAAATGAAAAACATGGGAATTGGCTTGCTGTTTGAGACTGTTTTAACTGTACCATGCTTGTGCATTTAATACCCTATGCAGATTTGCCTCGATAAAGGTATTGTTATATAAATATTGTATTTTCTGGGTTCTACGCTTCATTGTGAAACAGGAGAATGAGGTTTTCGGATTTAAATGTTTGATCGAGAAGGAACTCGAACTGGGCATTCTTTTCTTATGTTATATTAAATGAAATTGTGCATGCTGTGTGATTTGGTTTTGACATCGTTTCTTTTCTGGAATTAAAAAGGAAACGAGTTCTTCTTTTTCTGCTGTTTTAAAATTTTGAAGAAACGATAATTGGGGGATTTATTGAACATTATAGGTTCGGCTTGATGAAGTGACAGTGGCATTTAGATTGTTTTCTGAGTGCTGTGTTTTTCTGTACAAACGAAAGATTTATATGTTTCGTGTGATCTCTGATTTTGCACTGTCATTCAAAAAAAAAAAAAAAGGAAACTCGACCTGAGTGATTCTTGTTGTGTTTGAAGAAAATGAATGTTTTCTTATGGAAATAGTTAAAGGAACGAATATTTCTCTTCTTGTTGTTTGAGTTCTGGAAATAGCAATAATAGAGCTTCACTGTACACCTGGATTGGACTTGTTGTAGGTTATAGCAATGTGTAAATTATTATTTATGAACTGTGTGTGTTCATAGGTATTGAAATTCGTGTGAATAATTGATTAAGGGACTTTATAACTGTTTATTTGGTTAGAATACAGTGAAAGAAGTATGAATTCTTCTAGTACAGTAAGTACATAGTATGCATTCTTTACATTGCTTGCTCTATGATGGATACGATGTTTTACCAACCTGTTTTTGGTATTCGTATGAGCCTGATTTAAAGGAAGTATTAATATGGTTGATAAATTCTTCCTTGTTTTCATTTAAAGCTGAAAATGAATGGAATTATTCCTTGCTGTTGGAAAGTGAATTCTGAATGGATTTTGTAAGTTTCACTCTGAACTGTTATCATTGATTGATGTCTCGTTGGATTCAATTTTCAGTACAGTCATGAGGAAAGAAATAGGAGTGTGGATGGATAACTTGGAATAATGATCATTTCTTCTGTCATACAGTTGGAAATCTGTAATCGTTAAGGAACGAATTTTGTATTACTTGGGATTAAGCATCTATATTTTATTGTTGTTTACTTTTCTCATCTGTACTTGATTGCTTGAAATCAAATGAGTTGCATGAACTGAAAGAAAAGTAATTGGTTTACATTTCAGTTAGATTTATCCTTTGATATTATAACTAATGATAGGGAAGGAATTTGACAGCATTTAATGTTATAACAGCAGTATTTCATACTTGTATTCCTAGATCTTACAAATGTTGTAATCTAAAACTGTTGAAGGAAATTGCGTCTCGTAATAATTATGTGGGAAATAGGACAACAATTCTTTGACTGATTGGGATGGTATTTAGATGTTTCAGTTGTCATGATGTTCATTCTTTTTTATACTTAATTCTTGATTGATGTTCATACTGTCATTTCATAAAAGCAGGGTTCTTTTATTGAGACAATTAATTAGAAGCACCTCATTTTAATGACAAGTGCTTAATATGCTCAGTTCAATGAACTGACCCGTGCAAGAATTTTTGCAGATGGAACTTAAGTAAAATGAAGACATGGTTGTTTTTTTATACTTCTTTTGATTGTCTGAAAATGAATTGTATTTGATAGTTATTATTCCTCTACGAGGAATTGAGAAAATAAGAAATTACATTCTTCTATCTTATGAGTTGTAACGTTGTTTAATATAAACAAAGTCCAGTCATTTGGACTGGCAAATGTATGGATTATGAAATGGATTGATGAATACAAATACAAGTGTGATATTTTAATGACTATATCAGTTTGATATTGTTGATTAAGTTGGGAATATAATGTTATTTCTTGATTTGGAATTATTCAATTGTCCTTGGATGGATTTAAAAGGTACTGATATCTATTCTTACCTAAATGCAACTTTTACGTTGAAATGTGCAATTAGTTCATACTTGGGTTAAGATGAATTTTTAATTGACACTAAAAGGGATTTAAGAAGAACATGATTTCTTAATTGAAAGGTATTCGGGATTAGCTTGAAAGCTAAGGAATATCAAATAATTTAGGAGCATCCGAACTTCGTATTCGGACTCCGTTAATAGCCTCGTATGTTAAATTCAGAAAGTAAGGATATGGGAAAAATATATCCAGGGCTAACAGACCTTAACTATGTAAGGTTAAGGAGAATAAATTAATATATTTATTGAGAATTAGACCTCGTTTTAATGACGTCTAATAAGTTGGAATTCTGAATTTGTTTTCAGTTGTGGAAAAACTTGGTTAAGTTTAATAGGTTAAACTGATTAAGTTTAAGTAATGGGCTGCTTAGTCCAAGGATTAAGAAAAGAACCAAGCAGAGAAAATGCAACCCTTCGGTATGAAGGAGGAGATGCGTAGTAAGCTAGAAGACGGATTAAGTCTCTCTTAGCTACATACAACTGTAACAAGAATGAGGATAAAGGATCAGCATGGCTGCTGAAAGTTGATCTTAAATAGTAAGATCATAACCAAATCACACTTGAGCTGGATGTGTACTCTCAATGGGAGGATTCCGTAGGATATTGACATACGCCAGCTACAGCACGGTGTCTTCATGAAGGCGGGGTCTTCATGACGACACAATGTTATAGCTGACATATTACAATGCCCTCCCGAATTAAATCATCAAGAGTACATAAGCTAAATATTAAGTTCTTTGCTAGGGATAGGAGTGTGATCACGTATACGGAGTCAATCCGGAGGACTAAAGATAACTAGACACACGGAGCCATCTAGGGACGACACCGTATGTCTGCGTATCTTTAGTTACCATGAGTGACTTCCTATACTCATTCATATTGCTAGTTGGAGTTAGAGTTTGACCCTAAATTGGAAGGACTGGTAGGAACCAGGAAAGACCATTCTAGATAACAGGGGAAGTGAGGTGAAGGACGTACTCCATTGGTGTGTATCACATCCAGGAATATGATCATGCAAAGCATGTGAAAATATTTGGCCAAAGTATCGCAAGTGCTAGTTGCATTGTCCTGATCACCTAATTTAAGATGCAGGATGTCAGATGAATATCAGTAATAGATATTCAGATAGGCTTCTTAAATGGATCACTTCGATAACCGGAAACGGTAAGAGAACCTTGTATATATATTATACTATGCATGAATGAACATGAAGGATCGGCAGTTGCCGAGTCATGAAATGAGAGATCGTTGAAACTCCGAGCCATGAAAATGGGAGATCGGTAGTTCTTCGAGTCATTTACAGTAGCATATGGAATCTGTTATATGATTGAATGACACTGAATGTGTGTTCCATATTGCAAATATGTGAACAGAGAACATTAGTTTTAAAAGGAAATTGTGTGTTCCAAACTGCATTATTTGGGCAGAGAACAATTATTAAAACTTGAACGTGTGTTTGAATTATATAATTCATAAAAGAGAACGTTATATTAAAAAAAAATTCCCTTGTTCTAGTATCTTAAAATGGGTATGTTACAAAAATAAAGGAAAAATCAAACTGCCACTTCATCTTGTAGTTAGACTCCACATCTTCAACTATCTCCCACTTGGAGACTAACTAATGCAACTCACTGTTACCACTCATCCTCAAACTCTTCTCTAACTTGTTTCTCTTCTTCAAGATCAATCTTGAAGACTTATCGAAGCCGAACAACCTTCCATCTTCTCTTTTGTCACCGTTTTTCCCAACATATCAGTTGGATTCTTTCTTGTATGGATCTTCTCTAACTTCAATTGTTCATCCTCCAAAATTGATCTAATGAAGTGATATCTGAGTTGTTTATGTTTGGTTCTCAAATGGAAGGTTGAGTTATTGGCAAGCTGATTTTCACTTTGGCTATCATTGAATAACCTGTAATCCTCCTTCTTTTTTCCCAACTCTTCCATGAACCGCTACATCAATATCATTTCCTTGCTTGCTTCTGTAGTAGCAACATACTTTGCCTCTGTTGTAGACAAGGAAACAATCTTCTACGGTTTAGAAATCAAACAAATTGTCATGCCACCAACAGTGAATACATAACCTGTAGTGCTCCTCCTACCATCTAAATCTCCAGCCATGTCTACATCAACATATCCGTGTAAAGAAACATCTTACCCTCCATAGCACAACTATATGTTAATGGTCTCTCTCAAGTATCTGAGAATCCACTAGAATGCATTCCAATGCTCCTTTCTTGGATTACTCATGTATCTGCTGACAACCCCCACTACATTTGCAATGTCTGGTCTTGTGCATACCATAACATACATCAAACTTCCAATTGCTGAAGCATATGGAACTCTAGACATATATTCAATCTCTTCATATGTTTTAGGACTTTGTTCCTTACTCAACTTGAAGTGCCCTGTCAATGGTGTACTTACTGGTTTTGCATCTGGCATCCTAAACTTGTCCAACACCTTGTTCACATACTCTTCTTGAGACAAAGTTGGTATTTTACTCTTTCTGTAACTATTGACTCTCATGCCAAGAATTTTCTATGTTGCACCTAAATCCTTCATGGAAAATGAATTGGCTAACTATCTCTTTAGCTCATTTATATCCTACAAGTTTGACATTGCCACAAGCATGTCATCCACATACAACAACAAGATAATATAGGTTCCATTATCTAGTCTCTTAAAATAAACACAATGATCATAATGACATCAAGAGTAGCCTATTCTATCATGAACCTGTCAAAATTCAAATACCACTACCTTGGAGCTTGCTTAAGGCCATAAAAACTCTTCTTCAATCAGCCCACAAAATTCTCCTTCCCCCTGACTTGATATCCATGTGGTTGATCCATATATATTTCTTCCTCCACCATGAACAAAAGCATTCTTTACATCTAATTGTTTAATATGCAAATCTTCCACAGCTACCAAACTTAAAACAGTTCTAATGGAAGTCATTTTAATAACATGAGAGAAAATTTCATCAAATTATATACATTTTTTCTTGTGCAAATCCCTTCACACAAGTCTTTCCTTGTACCTCTTTTTGTCACCTTCTTCTTCCTTCAACCTGTAAACCCACTTGTTCTGTAATGTTGTTTTTCCTACAGGAAACTGAACCAAATCCCAAGTTTGGTTGTGATCCAAGGAGTCCATCTCCCCATCCATACCTTGCTCCCACTTTTTCCGTGTTTCTACCTGCATTTCTTCTTCAAAAATTTCTAGTTTTACACCATCTATCAATAAACAATGGTAAATCTCATACGAAGATAGTCGTGCAAGAGGTTTACTTACCCTAGTAGAACTTCTTACAAGATTTTCTATATTTTGAGGCTCTTGATGTTCTTGTTTATTTTGATTTACAAAATCAATGTCGTATGTGCCAAGATTGATGCCAACTTGTTGATTTTCCATTCCTTTGAGCACTTCTCTATCTTTTATATCATCAAGTGCTACATACTCAGACTTTTCCAGCTTCTTATCTTGTAGTTGTTCCTTGTACATAACCCTTTCATTGAAAATAATATCCCTACTCCTAATGATTTTCTTCTTATCCAAACTCCACAACCGGAATCCAAAATCATCTGTGCCATATCCAATGAAAGTACATTTATTTGACTTAGCTTCTAGCTTGGTCCTATTCTCTTTATCAATGTGCACAAATGTTTCACAACCAAAAACTTTCATAAAAGAATAGTTAACCTCCTTACCGGTCCAAGCCTCCCCAGGTACTCCACCTTCCAAAGCACTTGAAGGTCCTCTGTTTATCAAGTAAACAGCTATATCTATAACATCCACCTAAAACTGTAAGGGCAATCCCACATGCAATCTCATGCTCCTTACACTCTCCATGATAGTCTTGTTCATTCTTTCTGACACACCATTCTGTTGTGGTGTTCTAGGAATTGTCTTCACCCTACGGATTCCATTCTGTGAACAATAGTTATTAAATTCATTACTGCAGTACTCTCCACCATTATCTAATCTGAGACACTTCAACTTCAAACATGTTTCATTCTCAACAAAAGTTTTCCACTTCATGAAGGTATTAAATACATCATATTTCTTCTTTATACAGTAAACCCAAACCTTCCTAGTAGCATCGTCAATAAAATTAACATAATATCGTGAACCACCAAGAGAAGATACCCTATTTGACCCCCACACATTCATATGAACAAGATCTAACTTGTGCTCCTTCTTGGTTGATCCAATCTTAAGAAATCTCACACACTTTTGTTTCCCATACACACAATGCTCACAAAAGTCTAGGTCTATGTTTTTCAAATCTGACAACTTTCCCTATGAATGTAAAACTTCCATCCCCTTCTCACTCATATGGGCAAGTCTGTGATGCCATAGAGTTGTGTTTATACCTATAGTAGCTAAAAGATGGATCAATAATAATAGTGGATAAATACAAAGTACCTACTTTCTTACCTCTTACAACCACAAGAGAACCTTTGGTAACTTTCCAATAATCTGCTATAAATATAACCATATAACCATCATCTCCTAATTTCCCTGCAGAAATTAGATTCCTCCTCAAGCTAGGAACATGTCTGACATTCTTCAACACCCAAGTGTTACCATTCTACAATTTAACATGAAAAATGCCTTTTCCAACAATGTTACATGGCTCATCATCACCAGGATATACCTGCCCAAAATTCCCTTGAACATAATCTTGAAAATAATATCTATGAGGAGTTACATGAAATGAAGCACCAGAATCTAAAACCCAATATTCTGATTTACTATCTAAAGAAAGAATAAGAGCATCTTGTAACACATCACCTGCTACGTTTGCCTCTTTGCTCCCTTCTTGTTGATCTTTCTCTGATTTTAAAGACCAACAATATTTCTTTGCATGACTCACTTTTCCACAATTCCAGCATACCATCTTGCTTCTAGATTTAGATCTACCATTCTTAGACCTTCCACGGTGTCCAGGACCTTTTTTTTTTTCCTTTTGTCTTCCCATGTTCTCTACACTCAAAGCATTACCAGATGACTCACCTGTGCTTTTTATTTTCATCTCTTCACTAAGAATAACACCAATAACATCATCAAACTTTAAAGAGTTTGAACCAGAAAAAGAATTACTCACAGCTATAACCAAAGTATTCCGACTTTCAGGAAATGAGCACAAAATAAAAAGAGCCCTAATTTCATCATGAAAACTTACTCCTATAGAGTTTAATTGATTAGTAACCATGTTGAATTCATTCAAATGATCATTTACTAAATCACCATCTAACATCTTCAAATTAAATAAACTTTTCATGAGATACACCTCATTGGAGGCTAAGGATTTTTTATACAATTTACCCAATTTTTCCATTAGATCTATCGTTGTCTTTTCCGTAGAAATATTGAAAGCTATTGTAGCTTTCAAGCACAACCGTATCGTTCCTAGTGCCTTTCAATCAATAACATCACATTCTTCATCTTTCATAGTTGGTAGCTTTAAAGCTTTCCCTTTCAAAGGTAGATAAAGATCCTTCTGATATAGGTAGTCCTCCACCTACATCTTTCATAGCTAAAAGTTATGTCCATTAAAATTCTCAACCCTGAACTTGCTATCTTTTGTCATTGCTCTTACTCAAACAAGAAACCCTCCTATGAGATTTTTCTGTCAAAACAAAATCCTGCTCTGATACCATTTGTTAGGATCGAAACACAGATGAACAATAAAACAGAGTTAAAATAGAAATGATATAAGCATGCAATCACAAGATAAACCCAAGATTTAACATGGTTCGCCCAATGTGGGTTACATCCACCATAAACAAGCCATCCTTCTCTTTTATTCAGTCTAGAGGAATACAATACAATTCTCTCTTTTTCAAATTCTAAAGAGTAAATCCATGCACATTTATATAACTTGTGCACCTCTTTGTAAAAAAATTCTTAAACCACAAGCAACCTAAATATAGCATGCTTATAAATAAGACGTGCATATAAATAAGATAAACATAAAAATAACAACTCCCGTCTACTAATAAGACAATCCTATTTTTATCCATGGCCATACTTTCCTCCCAAAAGCATGGAAAAAGTAAACTACCACTTCATCTTGCAATTATAATCCACATATTCAATAATAGATGGAAGTAGATGGCCTAAGGTAGTTCTCAATGAGTGTTTGGAGAAAAGAAATAAGTCTCGGATGAATCAAAACAATAAATGGCTTAAAAATGGACTATTTACTTGAATGTGTGTCCTACTAATAGCCAAGAGATAAATACTTTTGTTATAGATGAATTCTACCAAGTTATGTAGGTAAATCCATTAGGGAGAAACAAGAGGTACTATTTGGAGGAATTTGAAACTATGTGTGATCATTGAAAAAAGGTTTTTTTATAGGGGTTGATATCCCATGGAAAGAAAAGATCTTCATAGCTGAATTGAGGACTAATTCACATCGTCTTCAGTGTGAAACATTCAAATAGAAAATACCTAAAGAGGTATGGGAAGAGAGAGTATGTGTCTTATGCACGTCTGGTGAAGTGGAGTCGAAGAAACATTTCATGTTGGAGTGTAATGTTGACAATGGCATTAGGGCCCATTTTGCTAGTATGGTGGTTGTTGCATCCTTACATAATATTTTTCAGTGAGAATATGGTTGAAAAAATAGGGGAGCTGATTATCAAACTCACAAACAGGAGATCAGAATGCCAGAAATATCTTTAGAAAGATTTGTTATCACATAGGTTGTTTTTGGTAGCCTCGTGGATGTTAAAATTTCTTCTTCTTCTTCGAATTATGTTTCAAATCTTGTCTAAATCATTAAACATCTCTTTCAACGAGAAATTTAGTGGTGAAAAATAATTCCTTTCAAAGAATAATTTATGTTTAGCAGGGGTTGACCGCCAAGGGTAATTCAACCTCAACCACACATAAATTTCTCCTTTCATTTTCTAATGCTTTGATGATGAATATTGTTGGTAGTTAGAGAATTTTCTTGTTGTAGGTCATTACAAGTTATGTCGAAGTTTTGATAGCTCCAAAACACTACAAAAATCATTTCCAAACAAGCTAAGGGAAGCAAAATTTGCATAAACATACTATCAACAGGTCCAAAACTATATAAAAGAGGGCAACATCGTACCACAATCCAAGGAGAGTTGTATGGTCCTAGACATGTTATCCCGTAAAATTGGCAAGGGCAATTTTACAGATAACCTACCAAAATTTTGTTCCGGTCCCTCGTCAGGGGCCCCTTGCGTTCGAAACGTTGCAAAATCCCTTCCCGGGAAATCTAGTTTTCTGAACTTAGCCATTTTTGGTCTTTTTTGGATTGGGCGCACATAATGACTATGCAACATCAAGTCTTGGTGTGCCCCCTTTAAGTCCTTTGGCGCATGCTTTGAAGTGTCAACAGGACTTTTTGTGCGCTTCACTATGTTGTGCCTTTCTTGCATGTGCCAAGGCGCATGCGCCTTCATGTCAACAACACTTTTGTTGCGCCCCTTTTTGGTGCACCAAGGGCGCACATATTCTTGTGTCGACAGCGCTTTTGGTGCACCTAAGGAGCACTTAACTTTGTGTTAGCAGGTGTTTTGGTGCGCCAAAAGGTGCATCCTTTTCGTTGTCAACAGTGCTTTTCATGCGCCATTTGAAAAATTTGGTGGCACATTTATTACCACCTCGCCTATATATAGGCGCGTCTGCACTGTCATTGTCACCAATCACAAATCACGTGATTATTTTTCTCTGAACCTGTCAGCACACCAGCCCTATCGCTTTCGAATCTTTTCATGGACCCATTTGCACACTTCTCCACTATTTATCCTGGTAAGAGGTCCTCTTTCTTTTATGCACTTTGTGTTTGTGGTTTTTGGCTGCTTGTTGGTATGGATTGGATTAGAAAGACTGTGAAATCATGAACTTCTCCCCCCTTCCTTGCTGTCTTTTCCATTCTTTCACATATTCTTCCCTCTCTTTCCAGATATGCTGGTAGGGGAAACACTGTCCTGAAATGATTGCTTAAAAACTCTTTATTTAAGCCTCTTCATCACCCCAAGGTACCCTAAAAAGGAGCTTAACCACATATAAACCCCTCAGAGAGAGAATCAAAGCTTAAAAATAAACTATATTTTTCTTCTCCTTGGGCGCATTGGCACACCCTACAACATGAAGAACAGTTGCGCCAATGGCGCATCTGTCACCCCCGTTACACAAAGAACAGCCGTGCCAATGGCACATTTTCCCTGCCTGCTACAAGTTGTGCCCTCATGGCACACTTCCTTAGTTTGTTGCAAACACTTTCCTTACGCCCCCTCATGGCGCACCAAAGTCATTTGTTGCATTGTTAAAACTTGCGCCCTTTGGCGCACCCTGCATGTATGCAACATAGAAATTATCCGCGCCAAGTGTAAAACTATAAACGGCGCAGGCGCATCCCTCATTACAATAACATCATGTCATGCATACCCTCCATGCGCCGCACCAGGTTCCCTTATGGCACACGAAAAAATGATGTAACATGTGCAAATCCTGTGCCCTTTGGCGCATCCTGTACCCATGTAACATGCTACATCCATGCGCCCGTTATAAAATGCATACATATGGCGCAGGCGCACTTCTGATTGCAACAACAAAATGTAACATGCAATTTCCATGCGCCATGCACCCTTTGGCGCTGATTTTCCCCTTGCAACAGCCTTTTTCTGTGCGCCTTACTATTTAGCCCTGCAGCCTGCAGTATCCATGTGCCCTGCGCCCTCAAGCATTTAAATCATTAACTCTTTCTCCTGTTAAATGCTTTAATGGAAGATCAAACCGCTAACATGACCTTCCTGCATTGTGTTTCGGTTCTTCTCCTTGCAGATCAGCAACTGAGTTCGGAGTTACATATGTCAACATCAAGCAAGACACCTACCAAATCTAAAGGCAAGGCCAAGCTCACAGAAGAAGAAATGAAGTATAAATATCAGAGGGTTAGGATGCCTGAATCCCAGGCAGAGTGTGACTTAGATATTAGAGACTCAGAACTTGGACACATTGATATGGAGGAGTTCTGGACCAGAACGAGGAAGGTCACAAGAAGTCCATGGATGGACAAACTAATAGGCAGTGCCCTGCACTTTGCTGGGGGGATCCCAGTCAGCGCAGTTAATAATGAATTTATGATGGTAGTTTCCCGATGCTACAACAAAGACACAAGATGTGTCCACAATGAGAAGGGTGAAGTTATAATCAACCTCACTGCCCGCCATTTTGAAATAATGCTCAGCATCCCTCACCACCGGCACTTTGTGGCCGTCAACCAGGAAGACTGCATCAAGGCCTGGGACGACAATGAAGATCAGTGCATGTTGCTGATGAACGAGGTGTATTTGAAAAAATAAAAAGGTGGTGACTCGGTGGCCGCAAGTCATTCATCGTAGTGACTTTTAAGAGGAACTCAACGACACCATCACATTCCTGAGCAGAGTCTTTGGGCTTCCTGACGCCCATTATTTACACAAGTGGATGCTGCGGTATTTGGAAACAATGAACAAAAATGTGCCCAATCAATGCTTTGAGTGGGCAAAAATCATAAGCAGCATGATATCAGAGCAACTACAAAAACTTAACACCACGGGGAGGTTCTACATGAAATCCTGCGTTGTTTACGTTGTGGCTTTAAAGAGAGACTATCCAGCTCTGATGCGGTGTGGGGTTTGGCCCCAAGTTAAGATATACGAATACTATCCAGAGCTGAAACTGGAAAATAGTATTTCACAGTTCACAAAAATTAATGACGCCTTCTTCTACAGTATCATCTACCTCTTGAGGCCGAATATGACTCATGGTCGCACGACCAAGAGCATCGTGACAGCAACAGAAAAATGGGGGGCTTTCTTCATGCAATTCCCCACATTCACCTATCTAAGGGCAGCTAACTTCTTGGGGGAGCCAACTAAACTGCCAAGGTATGCCAGTCCCAAATCAATCCTGTTGAAGCTGTCAAGACAGCTAATCACCTACCATGAGAAATGTCTCAAGAGAAAGAAGGGTGGAACTCCTTTCCCCCTCACAGTGGGTAGGTATACGTGTCTCACTCACCACAAGGTGAAAGACATGTTTGCAGAACTGGAGCTGCTGAATCTGAAACATAACTTCCTAGTGAGGCCCACCTTCGACCCTAGAAATTTTCTGCCAAGGGCCAAGCTCAATCCGATCCACATCCCTCAGATCGAAGACATCTACATCGATATATATCATGAGGTTGAGCTCAGGAGGAAGGATCATTCCCACTTGGTCTTAGCGGAAATCATCCAGTACGTGGTCGCCATTGTCCCCAAAGGCTACCAAAATACTGAGCAAGAAGTGGATCAAGTGTATCTTGACACAGGTGGGGACGATTGGCCTTTCGTGGTGATTGATAGAACTAAAGCACCTCAGACAATTGAGGAAAGGGTTAAGGAAACTCTACGCAGAACAGAGCATTGGTGCCGAATGAACGGGCTCATCTACCTCGGAGTTCATTTCACAACTTCTCCATTGGGTAACGCACCTCCTCGATCAAAACAGCAGCCAAAAGGCAAGGGTAAAGGAATAGAGGGTGAATCCAGTTCCACCCAAGAGGAAGCTCCTGAAAGCCCTCCTTCCGCTTCACAAGAACGGGTTGAAATCCTGAAAAGCTTAGAGAAAGAAATAGCGGAAGATGTTCCAATAGGCACATCCACTCAGGATGTGGCCACGACTATAACAACAGAGGTCCTTTCTGTCCCTTCTCCTTCTCCTCCTTCCCCTCCTCGAGTGACTCAAGCGACCATTCCTTTGGTCGTGTCCTCTCCCCCTTCTTCTACTGTTCCTCCTGCTTCTTCCTCGATCTTCTCTTCTCTTGCGGAGCTTTCCCCCTCCATTTCTTCCCTCATCTCTGAGCTCCCTTCCATCCCTATGTCTACCTCCCCTACAGTATCCCTTCCTCCCGCGAGCACTTCCTTGGCTTTCCTCTCAATGCCGCCTCCAAGTGTCTCCACATTTTTCCCTTCCACTACTGCAGCTGCCCCCTTCTCTGTTTCTGGTCCTTCTCCCCTAAGTCCAGCCTAGATCTCCCAGCACCTAAGTCAACAGAAAAGGAAAGTTCCCATCGCATCGATGGACTTCTCTGTTATCCCGTCAAAAGGGGCAAAGAAGCAAAAGCCTATCACACACTTCTCTCAGAGTGCTTCGGGAGAGAGGGTGATGGAGATCGCATACCCCAATCCTATGAAGGATAAAAAAGGATCTTTCTTCAACAGATTACATAGTGACTCAAGTCACAATGGGGACGTCTTTTGAAAGCCTTCAAGGAGAAGCCTTATCTGCAGTCGACGCCCTCTGCAAGAAGCTTCAAGAAGCAAAAGAAGAGAAAAGGCTACTGAAAGAGAAAAATAAACATCTACTCTATGCCTTACAGAAGATGGGCAGTGCACCTCCCACAACTGCCACCAAAACTCCTGAGCCTCTGAGTCAAGATAAAATTAATGAATATGCAAAGATCGGCGAGCAGGGTATGGAAGTTTCCACCTGGAGGAGCCAGATCCTCAAGGACAGTGAACGAGTGATCGCCAAGTTCACTGATTTATATCTGAACATCAACAAGGTGAATAAATAACTCCAGGCCCTAGCAGGACCCATATCCGAAGAGCTGGACCATGCTAGGCTGCAACATAAGACCTTTCAAAAAATGTTCGACTGTTCAATCGAAGATCTGGTTAAGTTCGGCATTTTCGGTCATCCTAGAGCCCTCAATAAAACCCTTTCCACTCTGGATTACCGGATGGATCAACTGGAATTCGTCCTCAAAAAGATTGATAAGGTAAAGGAAGAAGCCCTGGACGTAATGCATCAGATGGAACAAATTGTTCTAACGATGTCTCCAGGGTTGCTTACTCCTACTTTCACCTTAAGGAAGGTTGACAAAACCATTCAGATCTTCAAGGAGATCATTTCACAAGGGCTGGGGCCAGAGGTCACTTTTGACACAGAATCCATCAATAACCTGCTAGCCTGTCGGGACTTCATCGGGTTCCTAATAGAAGCAGAGAATGAATATTCCAAACTCCCAGAGAAGCTCACAGACGAGCGGGAGACTTACGAGGCTATCACTGAGCGACATAAGGATCCTTCCCAGGATCAACTAGAGCCCATGATCAGCAAGCTCATGGAATATCGTGCCCAATTCCACATCTCGTCACCTGAGCAGCAGCAAAAGCAGGATCCCCCCTTTCAGCCGCAGGATGACGACGATGAATAATTTCTCTCTCTTCTTCGACTTTCTTTTTGTAAATGTCTAAAGTATGTTGGCACAAATGATGACATCATCCATGTTGCACCATGGGATGATGTCATCCATCAAGTTGTCAAAAGTCAACATGACTTTGAGATATTTTGTAGATATTTTGTAAATAGGTGGTTGGTTCCTTTTTGCCTTCCTTCTTCTCCTTCTTCTATAAATACTCGAATACTTATTGTATTCGGGGTGGATATTTTTTAGATAAGAAATAGAAGTAAGAAGAAGATTTTTAACTCCTTGTAACAGAAGTAACTTTGAATACAATATATTTAGACTTTGTGTTGAATACATGTGTTTTTATTAGACCTTTCTTATGTTAGATCTGTATGGTTGATCTGTTAGATTTGGTTCTACTTTGTTGTCATTTATTCATCAGTATTGCTTTATTCGTTTATGTAAGTAGGTTTGGCTCTATTTACTACCAATCCCAAAACATAAACCCTCTGACCTTTCTGCTTTGGAATTCATTTATTTTCTCCCTTCGGACCTAATCTTTCTTCATCCTCTCTTTCATTCCTTTCTCTTCGTAGCCGGAAATAAACCTACTGGGATAAGATCCCAAACCCCCGAAGGCAGAATATTGTGAGACTTGCACAAGATTCCTGCTAGTAGAATAGTAATAAACCAGTTTCGCTTTGCTGACTCAAAGAGGGGCTATGCCCTGCACACTGTTGGCTTGTCTATCCATAGATTCGTTGCTCGCGACAAATTTTCGAACCAATAGGACAAAGACAATTTCTAGTGGCATTTTTAGAGATGAAGCATTTCCAATATCAAAAAAAACTCATTCATCAAATCATCATACCTATTTTATCATAGTTGTAAGTATGAATGCATTATTTTGAATGTGCATAATTAATTTTATTTAACTAATTTAGAATAATCCCCTGTAAAAAATCCTTACATCTTCTATTTTTTATATATCATGTGTTATTTTTTAGGGTGTAAACACCATGAATCCTTTGTTCCATTTACAAATATGAATTCCATCTGACTAGTACTCTTGTTGGCTCCTAGTTCCAAAATAGCAAGTCCTAGTCCCACCTACTAAAAATAGAAAGTCTTTGTTTTGGATGTAGAAAGTTGTAGTTGGCTTTGATTTCACTCTTCTCGCTTCTTTTCACATCTTCACAAGGTTGTAAGGTGGTTTCATAGATCAAACAAGGAAATTCATCCTTCACATAGGTCTGGAAGCATCATTCTGATTGAAATTTTGCACAGGAGCAAAGAAGAGCATCACAAGGCACAACAGGGAAAATTTAGGGACATTGTGTATTCTGAATAGATTAAAAAAGAGTTAAGAGATATGCTAATCATAATAACTCATTAGTCAAGTTGAATCCACCGTCATCTTTCCTTGGTGAGCTCGGTCGGTGATCTAGTTGGGTGAGCTGAGTGAGTTGAGCTCGGCGAGCTGGTTGAGGTAAAGTATCGCAAGTAAGATCTATCAAGCATGAGTTTTCAAAAGTGAAGGTAATGAACAAAGAGCATAAAGTGATCCCATATTCCAGGAGAGCTCATAAGCAGGAAAATTCTATTAAAGATCTCACAGTGATTCAACAAAAATATAATTTTCTTTTATTAAACCCTAATTACAAAGTAACGAAATGTAGACTATGATATATAGTTGTTAAGTATAGTATGACGCAAGCAAATAAGCAAAAAAATATGTAACCCTAAGCAAGATACATAGGAAAGGTGACATAGCTGATTTTTGCTTGATCCTAAAGTGTTTCTAATAGGGAAAACTGTTGAACAGGAGGTGAAAATGTAGTAAATTATCATAATAAATTATGGGGCAAGGTTGCTTAGGCGCTAGAGACTGCTACTAGGCACCCGTGACTGCAAGAATGGTCAGAACCTGATTTTTATAGTGTCACACAAGTGTCACAAATATTCTCTGGTGATTGCATGTATGTCGCTCCTTGATCACCGAAGGAACCTGTAACTTGTAAAATAGTAGTTCACCTACAAAACCCAAAAAACCGCATCAAATCCAAGAAATAAAGATGCAATATTGGAGTCGGAGTGACCCTGGTAGTCACCTGACAGAGTGAACTTATGACTGAGCATTGCACTACATCTCAGACTCAATGTAGTTCTTATGAGTGTGTGTAAAAATGGTTCCCTAGGATGCCCTTGTGTAAGATGCACTAGATAACGGGATAGATTTGCTTGATAATGCAAATGTGTGTATGGAATAAAATGAACTTCCCCTTCGCATGTAGTGTATGCAGAAAATGTAGTCTCTTGTCCCTTGAATAGATGTTAGATGGGTGCCTTTTGAATGCAAGCTTAGGGGATAGTAATAATGCTTAGAGTTTGGTCCTTTATTGTGAACACATAACTATGTATTTATATGATTCCCTTGTTTGAATTGTGTAATTGACAATTAGAAGGTCAGCCTATAAGTGAAAAAGATGACCAAAAGATAAAAGAGAGCCAAAAGGAGTGAGCAAGATATAAAATGGTTAGAGGTTCCCAAAGGGAACATAAAATCTTGGGCACTGTTGTCCTATCTGGCCTCTAGTGTCTGAGGCCATTAAAGATAAATTAGTAAAATCTTAACTGGGCTATAAGGTGCATAAGACCAAATAGAAAACATGAAACAAAGGAAAGAGGCCAAAGACAATTGTTAATTACTAGTTTTCTCACTTATGAATCATGTAAATGCTAGTATGATTTTGGGACCTAGAAATGTACCCAAGTGCGTGAATTTGTGTCTACACACAAAACTTCTCAAGTCAAGAAAGAGTGATCAATTGCAACATCCTTCTCTCGAGGAGCATCTAAGTATGTCTTCCCTAATGGCAAAGCTTCCCCACGATGAACAAGAAGTGATCTTGCATAAAGCTCCTAAAATTTTTCCAGTGATAAACATCATATCAACTTCTAAAGAGCCATTCCCATGGATTCAAGAAATGCTTGAAATTGATCCTAGGAAACACAACAAGCTATCATGCCCAATCTTGAAGCTATGTCAAGAACCCTGAAATACAAGCAAAGGATGAAGGCCTAGACAACATCCTGCTTCTTCAGTGGAACCTCAGGTAAATAGTATGTTAAAGTTATTAGGCCTAGTAATGAAAATCCTATTGAGGACATGAATTCGTCAGACTATGAGTTGATCTAAATCTCATTGGGTCAAGCTTCACATGAGGGTGATTCTCATCTATTCAAATAATACTCTTCCCACTTTCTCTCTCTGAATGAAGAATACAAGTAAGCAATTGTGTAATTGGAGGAATGGGTAAAAGTTCTCAATGCTTGCATTCAACCCTTCTTAGAGCTCGAGTTAACATCTTCTCTTCCTTCGATTAACGGTGTTGATCCTGAGGTGGTTAAGAAAGCACAAGGATACATGATGTAGGGGAAGGATAACGAGAAATGGATTGAGAAAAGCATTGAGAAAGGAAATTCATTGTTTCTAAAGGTCATTTCTCTCATCAAGTGCATTCTTACAAATTTTTCAAAAGGAAAAAAAAGAGTAAAAGAGTAGATTGTAAAAGAGGTAATTCAATTAAATGAGGTGTTTTAACTAGTTTCCGAGATGATCTCCTTCTAATTAAGCTAAGATGTGAATACACAAGCCTAATTTGATGTTATAGTAGTAGTAAATAAAAGTAATAATCAAATACAGAAATATACCAAAGCAAACTAAGAAATAAATAATAAAACCCTAATGTGCAAAGAAGGGAAAGATGCCTTAGCTTATTCGCAGTGTTTTCGAAGGTGTACAGGACTAGAAATTGAAGAAATTTGAAACATTGACCCTCGCACTAGAGCATAAGAAAATGTAGATCTGGACAGATAAGTTGGACTGGAGTGTATGGAGAGGGACAAGGTGGCCGTGTATGCCTGGGTACTGATTTTGGGCACCTAAGTCTACATAAATGCTCAAAAATCCTAATTCTCAGGGTCACAAGATATTCATTGATGATCTCCATTTTTTGCTATAGATTCACACGAGGTAGCAAAAACCTGCAAAACCCTCAAATAGGCATCAAATCCCAAAAAAGAAATATGCAAAATAAGGGTTCGGACTATCCTCATCCACCACAATGGTGTACTTACAACTGAGCATTGCACTACATCTCAGACCCAATGTAGCTCTATGTGTGTGGAATTGTGCCCTAGGTTGCTCTTGTGCCAGTCACACTTGGATAGCGAACAAGTAGCTAGATGTAGAATGTAATAAATGTGTGTATGGAATACAATGAACTTCCCTCCTATGAAGTGTATGTAGATGAACCAGTCCTTGCGTCCCTTGTGATGGAGCTAGATGGATGCAATGGGGATCTTAGATGCCTTGATGGATGCAACCTTTGTTATGGTCACATAACTTTATATTTATATGATTCCCTTGCTTGAATTTCATAATTAACCCCGAAAAGGACAACTACCAAAAAGATAAGATGATCAAATGGCTAGAAAGGACTGAAAAAGTGTGAGTAAAGTACAAAGAGGATAGGGGCACCCAAATTGGACGAGGGTTCTTGGCGTTGGTATTTAGCATAAGCTGATAATATGTATTACATTGAGTTGGTTATGCAGACCTGTCTAGGTAGTTGTTCATTTACAGTCTATGCAGTTACTCAACCACATTGTTAGGTTGTGGATCCTATTTTCATGTGTGAACGTGTTGAAGACTGTACACTAAGAGTACTATACACTTTCCATAGTTGTCTCTTTGGGGTTCAGGGGTGTAGCCCCCGATAAAAAAAATTGGCCTCGAAAAAATGTGCCCAATATACCGGGAAATGTGCTTTTCTCATATGGGCAGGATTTCGACCCATAGGTTTATGGGACAATTTTGGCCCATGGTTTTGATACCCACATTTTTGTAAAATTGCTTAAGTAGTTTTCTACTTATGTGGTTTTGTGCATATGGTAGGTATAATGTAACATTGTAGATGTGTCTGAATTCGGGTGTGAATTCTATAGATTTTGTTGAGCATAGCTCCAGAAAAATCTGGGTATTGTATTGAGAGAGCGGTGGCTTGTAATAAAATCCGAGCAAGTGATTCTTGGTAGCCCAAATGGGTGAACCACGTTAAATATTGTCTCTTTGTGTTGTGTTACTTTATTCTGCACTTTTATTCGAGATCTGTAATATTTTCTACATATTAGTTTGTACTGTTGAGATTTTGTGAGGGATTATTTCGCATATTTTATCCCTTATTTCCTAACAATATAGTGGGAGCTATGACAGATGATGGAAGATCAAGGGTTGATAAATTCAACGGGAATAATTTCAGTCTTTGGAAGATGCAGATGGAAGATTACCTTTATCAAAAGGATATTTATATTCCATTGTCTAAGAAGGTGAACAAACCCTCAAGCATAATGGATGCGAAATGGGATTTGTTGCATAGGAAGGCACTTGGGACAATCTGGTTGTGTCTTGCATCTTCGGTATTATTTAATGTTTCAATGGAAAAGACTACAAAAGAATTGATGGATGCATTAGGAAATTTGTATGAAAAAACCCTGCCTCAAATAAGATATTTTTAATGAAAAAGTTGAAAAAGCACAATTCTATGTCCCACTTTGTGTCCCAAAAACGTGAGTAGGAGGTTGGGCGGGATGATAAATTCAGGGTGTTCGCTCAAACATCCCTTTCGCATGAATCCCATTCTCCTGAACTGCCATGTTGGCCAAAAAAGTGGTTCATGTGAAAGGGGGTTCGCGCGAACACCCCTTCGCTCAAACCCCTTTGGGTTCAAATAATTTTGGCGGCAAAGAGTTATATGTTAATATTTATATAGTTGTGGGTGGCAGATTTAGGGTTTAGAGGGGTTCACACGAACCCTTTTCAGGTGAACCCCCTTCGCGCAAACCTCCCTTCACGTGAACCCCCCTATGTGGCACCTATGTGGCACATTTTGGTGCCAAATCCATTTGGAGGATGATTTTATGCCAAAATGTGTCACTTATGTGCCACGTAATTAGGGTTAACGAATTAGTAAAATTACAAAAATTTAACAAAAAATACAGAATTTTATTAGTTTTCTAAAAATATAATTTTCTTTTTTAAAAAAATTGTTTTACTATTTATTTGTTATTTTTTGCTAACATATGGTATTTTAGGACAATTAATCGTACACAATCAACCCAATTGAAAAATAGCAAAATATATCAAAAATTTTTGAAAAAAATAAAATTCTTATTTTTTTAAGTCTTCTTCTTACCTATGAAAAAAAAAATCAATATAAATCTAAAAATATATTGGCATAGACATATGTATGCCATTTATTTGAAAATATTTTTATTAAATAATTAATCAAAAAAATATAAGTCAAAAAAATACGAAATTTTGACAGGACCTCAAAATTTAATTCTTAAACATATATCTAAAATTTCATGGTGAAAAAATAACTTTTCAATTTAAAAAACCACTAGGAGACAGTCTTTCCTCTTTTATAACATAAGAAACAACGTATGAATAAAATTAAGAAAAAGACCATTTTTTGCCAATGTTTTTTTTTTTTAAATATACATGTATTCTACACTCTAAACACAACATTTTATTAGCTTGTGGAATTTCATGAATGTGTATGGTTTTGTGGCTATTACCTTTAGAAAATCAATGAAACTGAAAATTCATGTTTATAAAGGTACAAAACATACCAAAAAGTGGGACATTTTATTGTGTTTTTACTAATGAAGATATTTGAGAATGGTTCAGTAGCAGATCATTTAAATGATTTTAATACGGTTGTAAATATGATAGCTTCGGTTACAATAGAATTTGATGAAGAAGTTAGGGCTTTATTAATTTTGTGCTCTTTACCTAAGAGTTGGAATAGCCTGGTAATGGCAGAAAGCGACTCAGTTCCAGCTAACTCAAAGTTGAAGTTTGAGGATGTTGTAGGGGTGATTCTAAGCAAGGAAATATGAATAAAAAGCTCTGGGGAATATTCTACTTCACGGAATGCTTTGACAGTGGAAACTAGAGGAAGAGAGAAGAATAGAGGAAGCCATGGAAAATCAAAAGATCGAGTAAGGTCAAAATCCAAAAGCAAGATAGTATGTTGGCACTATGGAAAGTCTGGGCATGCAAAGAAGGACTTTTGGGATATTTGGGACAAGAAAAATCAATAGGAAGAAAAAAAGGAGGAAAATGTGGCAACGGGTAATGTATGTTAGGATGTTTTGATTCTTTATTTGCACAATATTGATGAATCTTGGGTTTTAGATTCAGGGGCTTCTTTCCATGCTACTCCACATAAGCATTATTTTTTTTATTATGTTCAAGGGGATTTTGGGCATGTTTTTCTTAGTGATGATGAGCCTTGCATTATATTTGGAAAATGTTTTGTTCGGGTTAAGATGCAAAATGGGAATACATGGCTATTGAAGGATGTTAGACATGTGCCTACTTTAAAATGAAATTTGATATTGGCGGGCCAATTGGGAAGTGATGGTTATACTATGATATTTACAATAGACTCTTGGAAGGTTACCAAGGGTGATCTTGTGGTGGCAAGAGGTAAGAAGGTTAGAACCTTGTATTTAACCACTGATAACACTAATATTTGTAATCTTGTGGCTTTAGAAGTAGATACAACATTGTGACACTATAGGCTTGGTTATATGAGCCATAAGGGCATGGAGATCATAAAGAAGGATTTTTCCATATATACAGAAATAAGTTTGGAGTTCTGTGAGGACTGCATATATGGGAAACAGAAGCAAGTAATATTTCTCAAGGTTGGACCTACAAAGAAAGAGAGTAAGTTAGAACTAGTGCATTATGATGTGTGGGGGCCAACTCGGGTATCATCTCTTGGGGGTTCAAGTTATTATGTTAATTTTATTGATGATGCAACAAGGAAAGTTTAGGTTTATTGTATTAGAAACAAATCTGATGTATTTGACAATTTTGTTAAATGGAAAGCCTTGGTTGAGAATGAAATAGGTCTTAAGCTAAAATGTCTCAGGTCAGATAATGGAGGGGAGTATTACATAAATGAATTTGATGATTATTGTTCTAAGAATGGAATCCGTAGGCAAAAAACACTTCCAGGAACTCTGCAGCAGAATGGGGTGTTAGAAAAGATGAACAGAACAATAATGAAACATGTTAGGAGCATGAGGTTACATGCAGGATTGCCTCTTTCTTTTTGGGCAGAAGCGGTGAGCACAGCTGTGTACTTAATAAACAGATGACCCTCAAGAGCCTTGGATGGAGGCATGCCTGAGGAGGCTTGGTATGGTAAGAAATTTGATTATTCATTTCTTAGATTCTTTGGATGTGAGGTGTTTGTCCATATAGACAAGGATGATAGGACTAAGCTAGAGGTTAAATCAGAAAATTTTGCTTTCATTAGTTATGGTGGTGACAACTTTGGATATAAATTTTGGAGTACTAAGGACATTAAAATCATTTGATCTAGGGATGTGATTTTTTTCATGTATAACCAACAGTTGTAGGAAAATAGGGAAGAATCCAAGAAAGAATATGCAGCGGTAGAGGATCTTTTAGATGGAAAAGTGACACATGAATCAGTTCAGGAACCTCCTCAATAGGAAATTCAAACTCCTATATTGAGGAGGTCTTCTAGGGTAAGAAGAGAACCTGGATGTTTTTCTCCTTATCTTTATTATTTGTTACTCACTGATAGTGGAGAGCCAGAGAGATTTGATGAAGCAATGCAGGTAGATGCGAGGAAGAAGTGAGAGCAAGCCATGGATGAGGAGCATTAGGCTCTCATAAAGAACCAGACATGGTATTTAGTGAAGCTACCCGAAGGAAAAAGATCATTATAGAACAAGTGGGTGTTCATAGTCAAAGAGGAAGGAGGTAAGAAAAGATACAATACCCGGTTGGTGGTCAAAGGGTTTGCACAGAAAAAAGGTATAGCTTTTGATGATATTTTTTCTCCTGTAGTAAAAATGACTTCTATTAGAATTGTTCTTGGAATAGTTGTAGTAGTAGACTTGCACTTAGAGAAACTTGATGTAAATACTGCATTTCTCCATAGTGATTTGGAGGATGATCTATTTATGCAGCAACCAGAGGCTATGAGGTCAAGGGTAAAGAGGAGATGGTGTGCAAACTAAAGAATAGCTTGTATGGCTTGAAACAAGCTCCACGTCAATGGCATAAGAAATTTGATAGCTACATGATGGAGCAAGGTTATATTAGATGCCATTCTGACCATTGTGTGTATACAAAGAAATTTGAGGATGACAGTTATATTATCCTGTGTCTATATGTGGATGTCATATTGGTTGCAAGTAAAAACATGCAGGAAATAAAATTACTCAAGAATAAGATAAGTGAATCCTTTGCTATGAAGGATTTGGGGGCAACCAAAAAAAACCTTGGTATGAGGATATCTCGGGATAGGAAGGAATGGAAGCTAACTTTATCTCAGGAAGAGTACATTAAGAAGGTCTAGGAGAGGTTTAATATGCAGGATGCTAAACCAATTGGGACTCCTTTGGCAGGCCATTTCAAGTTATCAAAGGAGCAGTGTCCCAAGACAAAGAAGGAGAGAAACCAGATGTCCAAG
This sequence comes from Taxus chinensis, assembly GCA_019776745.2. Classification (NCBI taxonomy): domain Eukaryota; kingdom Viridiplantae; phylum Streptophyta; class Pinopsida; order Cupressales; family Taxaceae; genus Taxus; species Taxus chinensis. Next base: position 884,533,644 of record CM034150.1, read on the forward strand.
GTACCTTAATCATCAGTAGTTGGCAATTTTATGTATGTCATGGTGTGCTCCAGGCCTGATATTACCCATACAATGGGAGCGGTGAGTAGATTTATGAGTGGACCAGGTAGAGATCATTGGCAAGCATTAAATTGGATCCTTTGGTATTTGAGAGGGACCATGGGGACATTTTTGTGCTACAGTGGATCAGACACCACTTTGTGTGGTTATGTAGATTTAGATATGTTTGGAGATGTAGACAGCAAGAGGAGCATGACAAGTTATGTTTACACTGTAGGTGGGATAGCAGTGAGCTATATTTCACGACTATAGAAGCTGGTGGATTTGTCAACCATGGAGGCAGAGTATGTTGTTTCCACATAGGCAAGAAAAGCAATGATTTGGTTACAACAATTTCTTGAGGATTTGGGCATAATCGGGATGAAGAAAAGTTACATAGTGATAGTCAGAGTGTTATACACCTAGCTAAGAACTTTTTTTTCCACTCTAGGATGAAGCATATACAGTTAAGATACCATTTCATTAGGATAGCTTTGGAGGAAGAGAAGTTGAAGTTGGAGAAGATTCATACCAGTCAGAATCCTGCAGACATGATGACCAAGGTGGTCACAAGGGAAACACTGAAGTGTTGTTCAGCTTTGGTTGGTCTTCACGGAAACTAGTGAAGGGTTGAGAAGCTTTCTTAGAAGAAAACTAGTCTCCAAGTGGGAGATTATTAGGTTGTGGATCCTATTTTCATGTGTGAAAGTGTTGAATACTGTACATTAAGAGTACTATACACTTTCCACAGTTGTCTCTCCAGGGTTCGGGGTCAGGCTGGGCCCTAAGCGAGGGTTAGGGGGTGGCAGCCCCCGGGAGTGGGGGTTCGAGGGCACAACCCCCGAGAAAAAATTGGCCTCAAAAAATGTGCCCAATATACCAGGAAACGTGCTTTTCTCATATGGGCAGGATTTTGACCCATAGGTTTATGGGATGGTTTTGGCCCATGGTTTTGATACCCACAGTTTTATAAAGCTGCTTAAGTAGTTGTCTACTTATGTGGTTTTGTGCATATGGTAGGTATAATGTGACATTATAGATGTGTCTGAATTCAGGTGTGAATTTCATAGATTTTGTTGATCATAGCTCCAAACAGATCTAGGTATGTATTGAGAGAGAAATTACTTGTAATAAAATATGAGCAAGTGATTCTTGGTGGACGTAGCCCAAATTGGGTGAACCACGTTAAATATTGTCTCTTTGTGTTGTGTTACTTGATTCTACACTTTTATTTGAGATTTGTAATTTTTTTGCATATTAGTTTCTACTGTTGTGATTCTATGAGGGATTATTCCACATATTTTATCAATTATTTCCTAACATATCCCTCCTAATATTTATATGCATCTTCGATGTGAATAATATTCATTCAACATTTTTGAAATTGATCTTTGTTCCATCATTGGTATCAGAGTGAGCATCTTGGTGCAGTAATGGAGGTATGTTTTTATTGGTTAGATCATTCTCTTGTGGCAGTTGTCGTGACCTTCGTGTGTAGACTTGCGTTGGAAGATTGGGATTTGGTTGACAACCATTTTTTTGGTGACACGTTTTTTAATTTGTTGTTTATCTTTAACTTGCATAGAAGTTTGCGGGGATCAACATTTATAAACTTGTTTATACATAGAAGTATGTGTGGATCAATATTAAGCTATGTTTCGGGAATGTCATGGATAGGATATGGTTTATATCTCCATGAAAGTTGTGTTGCAAGAAAACCAACCCACACTCACAATATCTCCATCATTCTAGTGTGGCTTATCTTTTCCAACATCGTTTGGAGCGTGAGTGTGAATATTTCTTTGTCCCGAAGAGTTCTGCGATCTTGAAGACTTTTATATAGAATCCTATGTGGAGTTTGACATGTGTTGCATCATCCTGTGTGGGGAATGACCTAATTTTTTGTTCCAATATTGAAATATTCTCTTCTCACCATCATTATAGCGCAAGATATCAGAGGAGTCTATATATTGAAGGCATAAAAAGTGTTGGCAAGTGTTTTGTCTTCATTAGGTCTAAGATTCCTTTACATATAACTTGGTCATTGGCCACTCCACGTGATATTGCATCCATTGGACATGTGTTCTCTAGAAATACAGAAGGCAACATGGCAATAACAATGTTGCAATAAGAGTGGAGAGGTAACAAGCATCATAGTGGTAACTAGAGCCATCAATTCATTGGTAGAGAACTTGGTGGCAAAGATGGTATGAAACCTTTCTTTTGGATAAAATATGCATTCTGACAATTTCATGTACCATCCGTCATCAAAGGTTGTTTTATTTTTTTTCTTCCCCTTTTAAAGTGGAAACTAGGATTTGCAGTGCATGTTAGGAGGATATTTGATTTGTGCGTTTACATGTGGAAATATAATTTTGGAGTTTGTTATACTTACCACAATGGTGGTTTTGAGTCTTATTGCATACATGCATGGAAGAAATTGACGAGAAAAATGGACTTATGTGCAGCGTATAGGAGATCAAATACATGTGGAGATTGTTTGAATCATGATGAACCTCAAATACATATCTGCTAACTAAGTATAAACTTACTAGAGGGTGGAGGATACATGAAGGTTAGAGGAAAATTGGCATCCTCTCGTCAGTCACCTACGATGGGGTCAAATCATTGCTTTGGTGACATTTATTTATTGTTTGTTTTTTATGTGCATGGTGTTGTTTCATTGTGTGTTGTGTGTTTTTCAATAAAATGCAGAGCATTTTCCAGTTTGGTACATCCTGAATGAAGGAAATTGTGAGGAGAATAGGCACTTAGGTAGCGATTGGTTATGGTGTAAAGGGTTTTTGGAAATCTAAATAACCACTGAAGTGTACAGTTGAGACATCAGGTCACCTCCAAGTTCGTGGTGAACTTGCAGTTGGAAAACCATAGGGGTTCGTGGTAGTCCAAGGAAACTGAAAAACCACTGAGGTGTTCTCAGGGAGATGTACTCAAGTCACTTCCAGGCTTGTGGTAATCTTGCATGGAAAATGATGGTATCACCAAGACCATGAAGCCAGAAAGATGGCATGCCACCTCAAAGGTGAGAAAGCTACAAGGAGAGTGTAAAAAATTATTACAGTGTTTAAAATAGGGGGACAAATATCTGCAAATATGATGTTTGTAAAAACAATGTAATAAGGGGGGAATGTTAGTATAAGCTAATAATATGTATTACATTGAGGTGATTATGCAGACTTGTCTAGGTATTTGTGCAGTTACTCAACCACTTTCCCTCCTCATATTTATATACATCTTTGATGTGAATAATATTCATGAAGCAAAGCTACGGAATGAGAAATAGCAGAGATAGATTTATCTTATATTATTTTGTCTAGAACAAAGCACACGTACAGTATATATAGCTATGAAATCTGAACTGACTCCCTAACTAATTTGAGAAGATCCACAATATCAGTAGAGAATGATGTGATAAGAGATAAGAGATAAGATAGACACCTAATCTAATAACCAACGTATCCTAACATTCCCCCCCTTATTACATTATTCTTGCAAATGTGACCTCTGAAAGATTCAAATTTCACTTTTCCAAGAGATTTAGTGAGAATGTCAGCAACTTGTGCTTCAGTAGGATAGTACTGGAGCTGAATTTGATGGTTCAAGACGTGCTCTCGAATGAAATGGCAGTCAATTTCAATATGCTTTGTTCGTTCATAAAAGACTGGATTCTACACGAGCTTCAACACACTCTGATTGTCGCAATAGAGAATAGGTGACTGTTTTTCAGGAATTCCTAGGTCATCCATAATTCGACGTATCCATATCACTTCGCACACAGCTCCTCGTGCAGCGTGATATTCTGCCTTTGTGGATGAGATAGAAACAACATTCTGCTTCTTGCTTATCCACGAGATTGGTCCAGATCCGAGATGAAATATGTATCCTGTAGTTGACTTCCTATCATCAACAGATCCAGCATGGTCCGAGTCGACATATCCCTGTAGGAAGAATTGATCATTCTTTTTATATTCCAGACCATAATTAGTTGTTCCTCGGACATATCTCAAAACATGCTTTTGTCAAATAGATGAGCCCTCCAACCAATTTCCTGTAGAGAGTAGCATCTACTTGAGGTGAGTCCTGGAATCTTGAAAGTTGCAAGCCTTTTTCCATGGGAGTGGATATAGGTTTACAGTTGGACATTTTGTACTTTTCCAGGAGTGTCTTGGCATACTTTGTCTGAGAGACAAAGATGTGATGCTCCTTTTGCCATATTTCCAAGCCAAGACAGTAATGTAGTAGCCCCAAATCTGTCATGTCGAAGGTTCTTTTGAGATCATTCTTTACAATATCAACCTGATCTTCTGAACTACCAGTGATCATAAGATCATCTACATAAACAACCAGAATGATAATTTCTTTGCCTACCTTCTTTATATATAAATTTGAATTTGAGGGACTACGAGTGAACCCATGCTGCAAAAGGTGATCATTGATCTTGATATACCATGCCCTGGGAGCTTGTTTCAATCCGTAAAGAGATTTGATGAGACGACATACCTTTTTAGGCTGATTTTCATCAACAAATCCTTCAGGTTGGGTCATGTATACTTCTTCTTTCATATCACCATTTAGGAAAGCACTCTTGACGTCCATCTGCTAAAGTCTCCATCCTTTCTGTGCTGCAAGTGCGCAAACTACTCTGATGGTCTTCATCTTCGCAGTGGGTGCAAAGGTTTCTTCATAGTCGATGCCTTCTTTCTGAGCATATCCTTTGGCTACAAGTTGTGCTTTATATTTGTCGATGGATCCGTCTGCCTTATATTTTGTCTTGAAGACCCATTTGTAGCCTATGGGTTTCTTTCCTGTAGGCAGATCGACAAGTTCCCATGTCTGATTTTTCATGAGTGAGTCATATTCTGTTTCCATAGCTTCCTTCCACTGAGTTTGACTGAGTGCTTCACGAACATTATCTGGCTTGGAGCTATTCATCATTGAACTCATGAGTGCAAAGTTTACCTCATTTCTTGTTTGACTCCTTGTTTTGACTCCGGATGATGTATCTGGGAGTTGTTGCAAATTTGAGTCCTTGATAGTTCTTTGTACACACTTCGGATGAGAACTTGACTGCTTTTGAGAAGAACTGTGTCGTTGCCGTGAGGATTGATGTGGAGTCACATTCTGCAGTTCTCCAAGGTCAACAAATAGTTCTCCTGGTAGCATTTCTTTTCTCTGAGTAGTCTCCTCCAGCTCATCATCTGATTCAGAGACTAATCGGTGAGATGTGTTTGGAAGTGGATCTTCTGTTGATACTATTGAGTCAAAGGATGACTCGTCACAAACCACATCCCGACTCTCGTATATTTTCTTTGTCTCAGGATCCATGAGACGATACGCCTTTGAGGTAGTACTGTAGCCAAGAAGGATACACGGGAGTGTTTTTGGCTCTACCTTCTTTCTCTTCTGAGCTGGAACATGCATGTATGCTGTGCAACCAAATACTCGCAAATGAGAAATTGATGGCTTTTTACCACTCCATACCTCTTCTGGCGTCTTGTTCAGTAGAATCTTTGTTGGTGCCCTGTTGAGAAGATATACAGCCGTTTGTACTGCTTCAGCCCAATAGCGTTCTCCTAGCTTTGCAGTTGATAGCATGCAGCGAACCATCTCCATCACTGTGCGATTGCGACGCTCAACAATGCCATTTTGCTGGGGCGTGTAGGGAGCAGTCAGGTGCTGCTTAATGCCGTGATGGTTTAGGAAGGCCAAGAACTTCTTTGATGTGAATTCCCCCCCTCGATCTAAGTGGAGTAGAAGAAGTGGTTGTCCAGATTCTTTGACAACACGATGATAGAAGTTCTGAAAGTGTTGAAGAGCCTCACTTTTCTGCTTTAGGAAATATACCCACATCTTGTGAGAGTGGTCATCCACGAACAACTGGAAGTATTTGTATCCTGAAAACGAAGCAGGCAATGGGCCGTTCAGATCGGTATGAACTATCTCCAGACACTTCTTGGCATGGAAGGTGCTCGCTTGAAATGGATCTCTATGTTGTTTTCCTACAAGACAACCAGGGCAAATAGGCAAGGAACTGGACAATTTGGGTAGTCCACGGACCATTGCTTTTGAACTCATCCGGTGCAGTGAACCGACCGACAAGTGTCCATATCTATAATGCCATAAGGTAGTTGATTCTATTGTTGAAGCAAATAAAGCTACTGCAGAAGATGAAACAATATCTAAAGCAAATAACTTATCTTTTACAAAGGCTTTAGCAAGAACCGTACCTTGTCGGGAGATTAAGCATGATTTAATGCCATTTTGAACAAGAAATTCAACCTTAAGGTGATGATTCAAGAGCTGAGTAACTGACAAAAGATTGCTAGTCAAGCTAGGAACATATAGTACCTTTGTAAGTGTACATTTTCGTGGCCCCAGAGGAATGGTCACATTCCCTATTCCTTCTGCAATGTACTCTTTGTCATCCGCTATCCGAACTCGATCTCCAGTTGGCTCTTCGCGTAGTGAATCAAACAGCTTCTTGTCACCTGACATATGCTTGCTTGCACCAGAGTCTATCAACCAGACTTTCTTCGTGGGTTGAGAAGTTTGAGAGACGAGTACAAGATTCTTACTACAATGGGCTCCTTCTGATGTCTCCTCATCAGATTCATCATCCTCTTGTTAGGCTGCAAGATGTCCTTTTTGCTTTCTCCAGCGGGGACGTCGTTTAGACTTTTGAAAATCTTTGCGCCCAGATGTGCTTGTATGGCTTGAAGACCCTTGTTTCAGGCTGTTGTGCCAACAGTGATCAGTGTCGTGAGTATTGGTTCTGCAAATGTGACACCATCTCTTTGAATTTTGATCTTTCTGTTTGGATTGCGCTGGATTTGGCTTCTCTGGGGGACCTTTCCGATTCTTCTGGCCACGATTAGGCTTTGAGAACAAGGCTTTGTCCTGAGACTCTCCATGTGATGAAGTGATAGCTTCTTCTTGCTGCAGCAAATTCACAAGCTCTTCGAATGTCACTGTTTGTTTAGACACATTCAGTGTTGTAACAAACACTCGAAATTGAGAAGGGAGTGCTCTCAAGGTGATTGTGACGAGTAGTTTATCGTCTACCATTTCACTGAGCGCCAATAACTCTGATCTCAACTCATCCACGCGACGCAGGAATTCCTCCACTTTCTCGTCAGACCCCATCGAGAGGGTATGCAGCTTCGACTGAAGATGAAGAATCTTTGTTTGATTTTTGGCTTCATAAATGGTTGCCAACTTATCCCAGGCCTCCTTGGGTTTCTCCGCATTCCGAACATGCGGTTGCATGTCATCACTGATACTGAGCATTATCAGCATCAAGGCTTTAGCACTAGCCATGTCATATTTTACTAGTTCATCGGGGGCTGTGGGAGCAGGGACAGACCCTGTGACAATTCCCCATAATCCTTCAAACTGAAGGATTGTCTTCATTTTTGTCTTCCAGGCTGCAAAATTAGGCCCTTTGAGCAACTGAGCATCAGACAGAAGTAACTTCGGAGCAGACATTGTAATAAAAAAAATATTTATTTATTTGAAAAAGTTATTACAATTTGGACTCACTGTTGGACTCACTGTCGAGAATGATTGGCTTGTAGATGCTCGCGATATTCACGTGCTGTGAGACGGCGACACTTTGCAGGGCGTTCTTCTTCGTCGTCACAATCTGCGTCGTATCCAGCTTCTAATTCTTCCCGTACTCGCTTTGCTTGGCAGCTGACGTCGAAAAGAAAGTACTCAAGGAGTCCTTCTCAAACAAGTTTGTCGAATGCAAGATTTCCGCAATTTTGAAGCTCGTTCAGCAAGGCAAAGTAGAACCCGTAGCTCTCAGGAGCTTCTCCACAGTGTTCTCTGGCTGGCGAGTTGATGTTGTGGCTTTCAGTTGTGGCGACCGTGTTGTTGACGCTTTCAATCGAGTTGTCTACACTCGACATTCGATGTAGTGTAGAAGAGACTGTTATAGACTCAAAACTACCTCGACAGCATTTGAAGGTCTCCGCGCACAAAAATAAATTCTCTCTCCTGGCGAGATCTCCATGTCCAGCTTCCACGTTCACGTTGATTCCGCTAGCTGCAATAACACCAAGAGGATGATCTAATTACAGCTCTGCCTGGACAGCCCAGAGATGTTGCATTCAGACAGTACTCTGGATAAGACTGGCAGATCTCTTTTCTACTACTTGGCAGAGGCTGCGCAGGCTCCTTCTAACAAGTCTTTGATTCTCTGACTTAATGGAGTGATCGATCCTTGCTCCAAAATGTTGCTGCTGGTGAATGGATCACGTGCATCCACGTAGCAGCAAAGCTTCAGGTGCTCACTCAGTGGTCGAAGAAAAGCTTTAGGCGCTCTGCAGTCTTTGGCTCCAAGTTCTGAGAAGTGGTCTGCGAGGAGCACGGGATTAATCACACCGGCCGCTACACTGGCACATCTGATCTTCAGCAGGAGAGAGTGAATGTATGAAATGATAGATTTGTTTCATCATTAGCAGCGCATTTTCTGAGTCAGACTTCAGCAGATGGAAAACATGGTTTTCACCTTTTATTTCGATCAACTCTGCATCTTTGTGCGCCTTCTTCAGCGCCTCGTAATACCAGACTGAGAGAGCCATGCGACCAGCAAGAATTTTTCCTCACGGGATTACACTATTCCACGTAGCAGCAAGATTCTCCACGTGAACAGCAAGATTCTCCACGAGGCACTGGGAGATACCGTTTTGCTGGCGAATAAGAAGAAAATTGTTGTGTTTTTCGGCACACAGACTGGAACAGCCGAGCGCTTTGCTCAGAAAATTGCAGTGGAAGGCAATGTACTAGACCAAAACCTGTCCAACGCCTCCCAGATCTCTGCCACGCTCTGATACCAAACTGAAGCAAAGCTACGGAATGAGAAATAGCAGAGATAGATTTATCTCATATTATTCTGTCTAGAACAAAGCACACGTACAGTATATATAGCTATGAAATCTGAACTGACTCCCTAACTAATTTGAGAAGATCCACAATATCAGCAGAGAATGATGTGATAAGAGATAAGAGATAAGATAGACACCTAATCTAATAACCAACGTATCCTAACAATTCATTTAACATTTCTGCAATTGATCTTTGTTCCATCACTGGTGTCCAAGATGACAAATGACGAAGACTGAAAAGGAAAACTAAGCAAGTAAGCATGTAAGACTAAAAGTAACAACATAAAGCAAAGAATTATGGCCAAATACATGGTTTAATTAGTACCACTCTTACTTAGGAATCAAATGAATAGTAGTATGTAATCAGGACTAGATAATTACCCAAAGTGCATGATTTTATGTATGCACCTTTGAATCTCACTCTCATGAGAAAAGATGTGTTTGCATCAACTACTGAGAACTTGTCTCAAGTTTGGGTCCACATCATGGCTGTGAAATATGGAATGCTCAAATGTGTCATCTATGAATTGGACTCTTGTGGATAGTTCATGCTTTCGAGATATTAAATTAGGTCTACAACTATGTTTATCCGCTCATTGAGAATTGTCATTGGAATAACTCATTGTTTCCTTCATGTATTTGGTCAAGAAAGTGGCAAGCAATTCTCTCCTTCAACGAAGATATCTTAAAGTCTATTGCTAACATTAAGGACTCCATTTCTAAAATTGCAAAGGATCGTGAAATATGTCTCAATTAATGCAAGAAGATCAATGAGGTCCCTGGGGCATGGATCCAGGTGTTAAGTTGTGCTTACATTCTAGAGGCGGACAAGTTGACATCTGCAGTAGCCCAATTCAGCAAGGAATTTAGAGAACTAGAGCCTTTTTTGGAAATTCTTCCACAGGGATCGTGAATTAACAATTTCTTCATCACAAGGATCTTTTTAATCAGATATGTTAATTTTTTCTTTCTTCTCTCCTTATGCCTCTTTCTTCTCCCCCTCTTATAATTCTTCATTGTACGCAATCATGATAATTTGTCTCATTCACTTAAGTGACTTTTTAAAGGTAAATTGTAAAATTCCCTTTGGTTTATAAAAAAGGGAAATTATTTCTCATTTCTTAGGAAGATGTAAAATCACAATTTGAATGAGATCATGAAGATTCATGTGGGGGTAGGTGAAAGGTCAACTCACAATGTTATAAATTGGGATGGCTTTTCCATTCCAATGGATCCTGAAATTTTAGCTCTTGGTAGAAATTGTGGATTTTGGCTTAGGTGTTGATATTTGTATCACCAACACAAGAAATAAAATCTACATTTCTTCCATTTCCATATTTTATGTTTTCTTCTATTCTCTTTCTTTTCTGCACTTTGCAAGCATAATGATCAAGAAGGAAATTTGCATCCTTGATAGATGAATCCAAGGAACTGTGTTTCTTTAATTTTTTAGTCTCACTAATGGCTTACTTTTTTGCTTTCCTCTAATTAAATGTTGAACTACTTTGGTTATTGTGTGTGAACTTTGTTATTGCCTACTCACAATGATAACCCTCCCTTTCCTAATTTCTCTCCTTCACCTCTCATTGTTGCAAATTCCCCCCTTATACCCTATACAAGAAATTTTCCACAGGTTCAATGAAGTGTTCCTGCATGATTCCCGACCTACTAGCCACCCCACAACAGTTAGATAGGATTAGGATAGTTTACATTCAATGATGGGAGCCTCCCTATACATAAGAAGGAGGGGCATAGCCCTGTGAGCATTGGTGGAAACACATACTTTTCCATACGAAAAATTATTTCACCAACACTACCCAATGCCCATTAGATTTTGTTTAAGATTAAGAACATCGTACACATCTAGAATGTGCTTTTTCTCTCCTTTCTTAGTTTTAATGTGTATGTTCCCTTTACCCATTACAACTACCTTTTTATCATCCCCCAACTACGCTTATGAGTAAATAGATTCATCTATGTTTTTTATCAAACTAAAATGGAATATGTGGGCCTACTTTAGTTTAATATAATACTATGCAAAGCAGTAAAAATCAGCTAAATAAATTATCCAAGCAACTAAGTAAATAGAAATGTGAAACCCTAATGAATAAGGAGGGTTAGAAAGAGCTTAGCTTATTCGACAAGATCATGCAACTGTGTTGTAGAGATGACTAACTAAATAGGAGGAGGAAACGACTATGTCGAGGCCTAGAAAAGTGCAGATCCAAGTAGTCTCAGCAAACTAGGGTGCCTGGGGAAGTATGAGGGCATCTGTGGCACCCTGGTCTTAGGTCTCAGCGCCCTAGTCTATGCAGGAGGTCAAAAAACCAATTTTGTAGGGTCGTTGAGTGATGTGAAGCCTTCACTTCTTGTTGCGTGTATTTCACTGAACTGCATCGGATGTCACTGGTAATTAGTGATAAAGAAGAGACCTGTAAAACCCCAATCCAAGCATCAAAACCCTAAAAAAGAAAGATGCATGTGAAGGGGTCAGATTGTCCTCAGCAGCCACAATGGTGGAATTACTAACTGAGTATTGCACTACATTTCAGACCCAAATGTAGTTCTAAATGTGTCTACAAATTATTCCCTAGGTGCTCTTCTGTTAGTCACACTTTGTGAAGTAGCAAGCAATAACTAGATGTAGAAATGTAAATAAACGACAGATGGAATAAAATAAACTTCCCTCTATGCAGTGTGATGCAGATTAATCAGCATTGTCCCTTGTGATGGAGCTAGATGGATGCAAATGGAGCTCTAGATTCCTTCAATGGAATATAACCTTAGGTGATGATAGTAGTGCCTAGTGTTTGGTCCCTTATTATGGCCTCATAACTTTATATTTATATGGTTCTCTTGATCTAATTTCATAATTAACCCCAAAAAGGTCGACCACTAAAATATGGAAAGCTCAAACGGCTAGAAAGTGCCCAAAAGATGGAGGTAAAGTAAGAAAAGGATCAGGGTGCCCCGAATGGGACTAGGATTCCTGAGGCACCCTAGTCAAGGATAAAATGACGCAAAATGTTAGAAGTGACTGGGAGAGTACATGCAGGAGGTTGGAAGTGACTATAGAAAGTAAAGTAAAATGGCCAAAAGACATGGGTTAATTAGTACTTTCTTCACTCAAAAACCATACGAATAGTAGTATGAGACTGGGACTAATTAATAACCAAAGTGCGTGATTTTTTGTCTATAGTTTTCAAACATATCGTTGTGTCCACTCATGTGATTATTCCAACCACTATTTAGAAACCATACTTCTTTAAAAAAATATTATGCCCCATTGCATATAATGAACATTGAATATTTATTTTCATTTTTAAGAATATTTTCTATTGAAAATTTTACATTCTTCCTATTCATATCAAACTGCTTCTTTCTACATTCATTTTCATAATGTCCAAATTTATTATATTAATGGCATTGAATTTAAGATTTGTCATACCTTTGACCTTGTATGTAGGAAATATGGCTATGAGTATGGCTATCACCTCTACCACATTTGCTTGTAAATAGGTTTGAATTTGTTCTCTCTTCATGAGAGTTACCCAATCTACCTCCTCCATCACTATTGATAGTGCTACCTTTAGTAAATCCTCTTCCACCTATATAATTGGTTCTCCCCCCTCTTATGCCTCTGCTACTACTAGCTTTGAATGCATTTTCCCTAGGAGAATGGGATAATATATTCAATCTTTTCTCATGAGATTGCAAAAACCCTTTAAGCTCATCAATTGAAACTTGCGATAAATATTTTGATTCTTTAATAGCTACAATAATTGGATCAAATTTGATATAAGGAATCCTCAATAAATTTTCTACAACTTTCTTATCATCTAATATGTCTCAATGAGTCTTTATTTGATTCATTATGCTCAGTGCACAAGAAAAGAATTAATTTATAAACTCAAAGTTTTTCATATGTAGATTTTTAATGTCTCTTCAAATCATTTGTAATCTTACTAGTTTGAATTTGTTGGTTCCTTAATATAAATTGTGTAAAATTTTGCATGCATGCTTGGATTTTTTTACTGTTGCAACTCTTTGGAAAATTGACCCTTTGATTTCTTGTTGGATAAAAAACAATTCCTTGGAATCTTTCTTCCTATTCTTTATGTGAATATCCATTTGTGCTTCTATTATGGAATTTAAAGTTTCTTGATTTTTTTGTTTTTGGAAACCATTCTCTACCAAGTTCCATAAATCTTGTGAACTAAATAAAGTATTCATCTTAATGTTATGATAATCGTAATTTTTCCATTGAATAACATAATCTGGGGTTCAGTAATATGGTTGTTTTTCACACCCGCCATTCCGCTTGAGAAAATTAATTCAGCAAAAATAAACTAAGCTCTTTCACAAATCTTACTTCATAAACAATCTTCAAGAGAATGTTGCGACCTAACTACCCACAAACAATCTTACACCGAGATCTTCGACCTAGCTCTGATACCAATTTAAAGGAGGTGATAGATTAAAGTAGCTTTTGAATCCAAAAATAATATGCTAAAAAGACACTCTAAAATACAAGTTACAACTCTAGCATGAATCAAAATTGAAAAAACAATGTATAGAAGAAATAGAAGATAGCTACAACTTCATCCATAGGAAAAATGATAATTCTTATTTCCCAAAATCCATAATCAACAACACGCTACTTGTCTTAATATATAATATTATAAGAGAAGATAAATCAATATATTCTAAACATGTAAGGAGATTATATGCTAGAAAATAATAAAAACTACACTAAACTAGAGAAAAATGAAAGTGTTAAGTATGCTACAACTATTTATTTCTTGTTGAATGTCAAGCTTATCCTCCAACACTTTACAACTGCTTTGACTTACTATCTTTGTTATGGACTTAGATATTGAAAAATTCTATGAGATGCTAACAAGGTCATTAACACCAATCATATGGAAGATGGAAGATGTAAAGAAAGGGATCTTGTGTCGGGTACTCTTATATACATATTGTTTGTTTTCCTAATTAATTAGAATTTTTCGACATTTTCTTTGATGGATATCTTGAAGCATTATTTTTCTCAAACATCTTTTTCATGTGAACTTTGGTAAAGCTAGCTTCAGATGCCCCTTTTCGTGGTGGTATTAATATATTTGTGTGTTCTAGGGCATACTATGAGTAAGTATTAACTGTTCATTATTTACAAATTTGGCTTCTCTAGGCATTTATACAAGTGGTCAAGAAAGCTCTGTAGTTGATTTAAATCCTTATGTATCAAAGAATCCTAAATCTAGTGAATCAATACAACCAATTATTACCTTCTTAATCATATCTTGTTTAGATTATATCTTCTACAACTATTTTCTATCACTTTATCTGATATATTTTTTAGTTCCTTGAAATTAGTTCTAGTTCTTTGCAGTAGAGCATTGGTGATGAGTGATATGGGTGTTTGTTGCATAGAAGAGCTTGATAAGATGTCAAATAATGCTCAAAACATGTTATACGAGGTGTTATTTCTTTGAGTTCTTCAAACAACATGGTTTTAGTGATTCCATTCACTTGCTTTGATTATATGCTTTTCTAATTTATTTTTTCCTATTCTGGTTCTCATTGTCCGACATGTTTTCCAACGTAGGTTATGCAACAACAAACAATGGCAATCACAAAGGATGCAGTCATAGCATCCCTCAATGCAAGGGCATCTATTTTAGTTTGTGACAATCTCATTGGATCATACTACAACCCTAGGATTTAGTTATTGACAATATTCAACTTCCTCCAATTTTTCTTTCAAGGTGAAGTATATTTAGTTTAATTAGTTTGAACTTGAGAATTTAGTTGTTGGTAATAATTGTGATTATTGAAATCATTGAATACATGTGTACCATGATTGCATGGACCGTGAAGAATGTATCTCATCATTGCGGAAGTCTTTGCAAGTGAAAGAATATACTAGAACATTTTTCTCATAGTGTGACACTCCTTTTTGCTATGCAAAAGAAACTTTATATGTAAATTTGACAATTTTGTAAATAGAATTGCTTATTGTTACTTGTTTCACTTAGCATATACTTGTTCTAACATCAAGAAAAATGAAAGAATTTTATTCAAATGAGCATTGAGTAAAAACGTGTTTAGTTTTCTCTTGAGCCTCTATTATTTTCATCGTTTAACTTTTTAATTTCATAGAAGTGTTTTTTAACAATGTTGTTTATACATATTAAAATGTCTTTTTAAATATCACAAATTATTTTTACTGAATTACATTTTCTCTTCAATCTCACTACTACTACATATTTGAGCATCAACAATCTATTTATAGCTTTGGTTAATTATTTTTAATAATAATATAAAATTACTTAATTATTATAATATTAGTATAGTTGTATTTTTTAATTAAATTAACATATAATTAATTAATTTTTATAATATTAAAAAAATGTGTAGTTATTAAGTATTTTTTTGATCTGAAAAGTAGCTATTAATTATTATTTTATTAATTTAATTGTGGTTGATGGGATGAATATAATCAATGTGTATGAACCTCTGGAGTAGAATAGAAAAACTATTTGTTAAAAATTCGAAAGAAAATAAATTTCATATGATTTGATTGAATAAGAAAGGCAAGACTAATTTTGGAAAAAATTAACATTAATATTCGCACGGGATAGAGGTGGAATATTCACCCCTTAACTCTTCGTTGGTGCTACTTAGTGCGAGAAACACAGAGTTGGTGTAGACGGTTGTTTGGTTGAATGCTTGGCATCAAACGAAAGTATCACTAGCACTCTCGCTCATTGTATGGGCCCTGCAACTAGTGCCGTGTTCCCTTGCAGCATCCGCACAACTTGGCTCATGCTTGGTCTCGCATTTTCATCCTCTTGAATACATAACCCTGCTACCACACCAGCTCTTCTCACCTCTTCAACGTCCTCTGCGTTCTCTACAATCTTTGAGTCTACTACGCCCATTATGTTCCCCTTCGCAATTTGAGCTAAAGCCCACGGTGGAAACACTATCCTGCTTGATTCCTCCTCATCCAGGTCCAAATTTCTTCGCCCAGATATGATTTCGAACAGCGTCATGCCGAAACTGTATACATCCGCCTTGGCAGTGATTGGCATGCCGGAAATCCATTCTGGAGCCAAGTACCCTCTTGTTCCTCTCGTAGTCGTCAGTACGCGGCTGAAATCTCTACCCATTAACTTTGCCAGCCCAAAATCAGCGACTTTTGGACAGAAATACTCATCCAGCAGAATGTTTTCCGGCTTGATGTCGCAGTGAATGATGCGATCTCTGCATTCCTCATGGAGATAAACCAGTGCTCTTGCAGTACCTAAAGCTATCTTAAATCGGGTCTTCCAGTCCAATGGTATGATTGCTTTTCCGGCCTGATTGTTATTACTGAATAAGAATGAATTGAGAGAGCCGTTGGGCATGTAATCGTACACCAGTAACCGTTGAGATCCCTGGGCACAAAATCCTTGAAGCCTAACCAAATTCACATGCTGTATGTTTCCCACTGTGCTGATCTCCGCACGGAATTGCTTTTCACCATGTACTGTACCCTCTAATCTTTTAACACCCACAAGCAAACCATCTGGTAGAGTTCCTCTGAAGACTGACCCGAATCCTCCGCTCCCCAACTTATCCTTGAAATTTCTAGTTGCAATCTGCAACTCTTTGTACGTGAATGCTCTGGGAAACATTTCCACGGCATCTTCCCCTCCTTTGCTGTGTAACCTTAGACGCTTCAACCGAGTAAACAGAACAGCCAAAATAGTAGCCAAACCAGTGCCCACGGGAATTAAAATTACAAGGACATGAAGTCTACTACTGTTGGATGACGGTTGTGGTAAATCAGAAGCGGCCACCCGGATAAATAAAGATCGTCCGTCGCACGAATGACGGATGTTTAACAAATCGCCAAACCATAATCGACAGACGGGAGAAGCAGTGGCAGTAGCGGTGAGAGCGAAGGCATTGCAGGAGCAATTGTTGAAACACGCGGCACGGCATCCATCTGGAGTTTTCTCTTCCATGTGTGAAACAGCTTGTTCGTCGGGCAACCATGTTGCGATGAGTTGCAGGAAACCATCGGTGGTAGCCGAGCACTGTAATGGGTTTCGCCGAACACAACCGCTCGACCACCACTCGTGTGAATTCCACGCCCGATCATCGGCGGGCTGAAACCCTTGCACGCAGCTGCAGAAAGGAAAATTATTAGGATTGCAGGTTCCGTATGCTCCGCAAATGCCAAATACCCGGCATTGATCTCTGGGTTCAGCACCGATCATAGTCCATTTACCATCAATGAAAGCATATTGTCCAACTTGTCCGTCCTTGTCTACAGCCAAATGGTTATGCACCTTCTCACCTTCGGGCAATACCGTGTAGCTCACATACCCTACATCAAATTTAAACTTTAGCGCGCCGTATTCCCTTGGAAATTCTGTAACCTTGCTGAAATAGTGACCGTTCCAAACCCCGCTTGCACAATACTGAACAGAATCATTCCACTCGAACACAAATTGTTTGAGCCCGGATGGATCCAGACGAACAGAGAAAACCCCAGGAGCAGGATCCAAAGAATTCTTCCAAGAGATAAACTTGTGGCGTTTGGCGATCTTCATGCCAGGCAACCACGCGTGCGTGGGATGGTCGAAGCTCTCCCAAACAGTCTCAGACCTGTTGTGACGACCCAACAGAACAA
Source organism: Taxus chinensis (assembly GCA_019776745.2). NCBI lineage: Eukaryota > Viridiplantae > Streptophyta > Pinopsida > Cupressales > Taxaceae > Taxus > Taxus chinensis. Next base: position 884,551,278 of record CM034150.1, read on the forward strand.
AATTACCAGAATCCAGCAGCACACCGCGTGAAACCCTGTTGCTCGCATGGATTGACCACACACAAGTTCCCCCCTGCTGCTTCACACACTCGCAGATGACGGCCCCCTCTCGACAGATTCAAAACGCCCGCCATGTTTCTGACAGGAGACGCCCTGTTTGCCACCCAAACAATGATCTGCTGAGAGACTTGCGCATACCAGATGCCAACATACCAGTTATGTGTTCCACGAGGACTGAAAAATCCCATTGCAAACATGCCATTCTTTGACATTATTGTTTGGTTTCCGGTGAGTGAAACCCCCAACGGAAGGGTGTGTCCACCATCAATTTGTATGGAATAGCAACTAGTGTACGGTAGAACAAAAATCCAACTCAATAAAAGCAAGTTATATTTCAGACAGCTCGGCTCTGCACTATTTGCACCCATTTCCATATTGATGACGTTTCTAAAATATAAAAACTCCACCACTGAGTAGTTCTTATTTTCGCCCATAGTCTTGAGTTTTAGACATCGTTTAACAAGGAAGAAATATAAATCGTTTATGTCGACCAGGAACAGTTTCGTCGCCACCCATACACACACGGAGTGGATAAGTCAACGACTGAAGATCGAGTGTTGAAGTGTGTGTGTGTGTGTGTGTGTGGGTCTGTGTGTAGACGGGTCTGTGTGCGTGCGTCAGTGTGTGTGCGTGCGTGCGTGCGTGCGCGTGCGTGAGGTGCAAAGGGGAAATGTTGGCAGGAACCTCTACAAAACTCTTCGTGCGTGCGTGTGCGTGCGCGTGTGCGTGCGTGTGCGTGTGAACAAGCCACACGATAATTTAAATATACAGTGCTAAGGGGCATGTTGAGTCGATATGTTTGTTGAAGTTGAGAAACAAAAAATATAACAGTGCACTATATTTATAGACCATTATCTTAGGCTAGTGCAAGAGTTTTCCTTGTGGTGTGCGCGTTCTTAACACTCGATAAATTTAAAGCATTCTTGTGTATAATTTTATGCCTATTCTTTTCAAATTTTGGCATTATGGGGCTTTATTATATGAGGGAGTAGTCAACAAAGATGATCGAGGACCAAGAGTATGGGTGTTCTCATAAATATTGTAAGGAATTTATTGAAAGTAGTTACACTAACTATTCATTTATTAGATTTTCTCGTAATATTATACACATATTTTCTATAACTTCTATATACAAGGTTTTCACACCATCACACTTTCATGGACGTGGGTGGCGCGCGCGTGCGCGCGCAGCGCGCGTGCGCGCGCGTGCGTGTGCGTGTGCGTGTGCGTGTGTGTGTGTGTGTGTGTGTGTGTGTGTGTGTGTGTGTGTGTGTGTGTGTGTGTGTGTGTGTGTGTAATGATAGGAAGGTTCGTTGAGTTCAATAACACAGGTATTACAGTTGACAAATATCATCATTATAATCTAAGAAGATTCTATAACATGTCTCATATTTGAATATGATTCTTTATAATATTATGTGTTGTATGCATTTTTCATGAGGTTTGTGGCCATTCATGAGAACTATTTTCTTTTAGATATGACATTAGCAAATGATACATTTGATGATGTAAGATTTTAGAATTTACACCCTACCTTATATTTTTTATTAAGTCTTTCATTCATGGAATAAGGTGCATGCAATATGAGTAGAGTCAAAAAGGATCCAAGAGTCAAAGTTAGGGGAGATGGTAAGCACATTTGAAAGCCCCAACTGCTCAAATCCCTCTATCAAAGACCAAAAACAAACATAACCCTCAAAATATTACATTCAAATTTCACATGTAAACATATAAAAAAGATATTAAGTCACATGCACATCAAATTAAAAAAGTATATTGATAATAAATTAATACATGTCAACAAACCAATAAAAACAAATCAATCAAATCGTACACTAACAAAAATGACATAATCAATATTGACGTTGCATCATCTTAATTGTTCAACCTAGAATTTTTATAAGAGGAATGTTTTTATCAACTTTTTCAACTATGTGAGAACGCAATATGCTTTAAGACTCATCTTTAGGATCACACAATTTTGTTGAATTCAATGATTTATGCACGCCTATAATAGTATCTGCATTTATATTTGAAAATGTCTTCTTTTGGAATTTTTATGTCTCTAACTCTTTTCATAACGCCTTGCATATGCTTCATTCCATATTTTAAAAGTGTGTAATGTGTGTAGCGGCAAAATTGTTATTTTCAAATCAAACCATTTACCAGTTTCGCACTATCAAATGGTTTCAACCAAGAGGAAAACACATATCTAAAACTTTTTATTCCCTTTATAATGACTAAATTATGCTTCACTATAAGAAATTAGAACTCACAAAAGCAAAAAAATCCTTTATAATAAATTGGAATAACTCAAATTATATACATGGGAAGAAACCCTACAAAAAGGTTAGTGTTTAAGTTGAAGCACAATTTTTACACCCCTCTTCTTTCCCTCTATGATTTTCCCAACTCGACCAACTCCTTGTTGGGGCATGCTCTTATTCCCCGTCACCTCATACTAGCTTGTTATGCAAGCTACCCATGTTCACTCTTTTAATTGACATCAAGTCTCCTCCAAACCTTGCCTTAACACCCACTTTCCAAATTATCCCTCAAGTGTATTTCTACTTGAAGATCCACCTTTGTTACTCACACAGTGCACCTCCTTAATTCATTGTTTGGAACTCAAGTCCAAGGGAAAAACTTTCCACTCTCGGCATAAAAGACTTCTTTGCATACTAAATGTTTTGTAGTCAATTGTTTCACCTACTCAATAGTTGGGTAAGAGTTAGTATATGAAGTGAGTCCGGTTGAAGGAGTTGTGTATTCCTGTAGATGTTTACAAGGTAAATTTTTTGGTCTAACTTCTATATTGGTTGTATGGGTGGCCATGAAGTTTGGAAGAGTGCACTTGCACACCATTGAGGTGATAGAAAGGGGTAGAGGTGTAGTCTATGAATATTTATCTTAAAGTTTGTCTTCATCCTTGTCATGGAAGGTATTTCATCTTATATGTTTTGCATTGCAAAGGGAAATAAGATCATTCAATGACTTTAACATTTCTTACCAAAACATTTTCCATATATTATTATCCTTTCAAGAGGATATACAACTAATGAAAATCATGGAGATGGCTACCTATATAATTTCTATAGCATATATTTATAACATCTAACATGTTTTCCCTGACTTTTTGTGGCTTGTGTTTCCATCGCAAAGGTTTTGAACATGCAATTTGTGATCTCTTTCATTATTTTATATATCTTAGTCAAACTCAGGCCTTTGGGTACCTTCCTCCTAGGCGAGCATTTTTTTATGAACTTAAACCACCACCGATGCATGCTTTTTCGTGTATGACAAAAGACTAAGAGGATTTAGAATAAATAGTTATAGGATACTTTAATTGCACACTTACTTATCTCTCACGCATTTATATCCTAAATATACAAGGAATTTATTATGCAAGAGCATTACAGAAGATTAATGACTACAAGTTTTAGAGCATTTACGGAAGTTTTCACAATAATCTTGGATTCAAGATGTGTGATGGAAATGTGAGAAGGGATACAAGGTATTTTGATAGCTAATAGGGCACATAAGAATGTTGTCAAGATACAAAGGTGGTGTGTAAAGGGAATTTCCATAGGCATACAAAGTATGGGGATCTCTTCAAAGGTCAATGTGTTAGGTTATGCCTAAGCAGGAGTTGGCAAGAAAATTTGTAGAGTAAACAAATTAGTGGACTTCTTGCCAATGCTCTCGGAATCTAAGTCCCTCTACTTGAATGGTGTAGCTTTTTGTTTACATGTGCGTGTGAAAGGTGATTTTCTGTGGTGGTCTTGCGGCCGGGGATCCAACAGGGGCACTCCACTAACCCTGCGGCAAAGTTAGCAATTGTTTGCTAGAGAGGACTTTGCAAAAGATCAGGAAAGGGAGTGAGAAAAAGGGAGAGTGAATAATGTCATAGGTAGAAAATTAGAGTGCTACACTCATTAATTAGAAATTACAACACACGTAATTTCTAAAAGAAACAATTAAGCAAACGACAACAAGACCAGTTAAGGTTTAATGGGCACAAAGTATCAATAAACCTCCTAGTCGAAAAAGGCGGAAACTCCTCTTTCATTGATGCTTGAGCAAAATTGTACATGGCAAAAGTGGGAAGAATGTAGAGAATGAGAAGTAGAAGAAAATTGCTATCTCTTTGTTTCTTCACAAGGATCGCTCTCTCATGAACTCACAAAAAAATGACAGCCCCTTGGAAAAATGGGTGCCTTCACAATTTATAGAAAGAGAAGTCGACTCTTAGCCTACCCCCCCCAATGACTCTTCATATGCTTTTGCACAACTTAAGACTTTTCATAGTCTTAGAAAAAATTAAGTCCCTTTTAATAAAACAAAGGTAACTTATTATTTTATAATCCTAAAGTTACTTTTTAATTACGAAAATTAAGGCATTATGAAAAAGTGTAACCCCAACGAAGAATTAGAACATGAGGAGAGAGAATGTAGATGTCCCCTTTTTTGGTACAAGTTAGAAAATGAAGAAGTACTTGTCAAGATCAAGCAAGAGAGATGGATAAACCCTTTTGCATCAACCTAAAATCCGCTCCCAATGTCGATCCTGATTTCGCTACCCAAATGGGGTCTGGAACTAGCCAAGGTGGTAGGATAGATTGGAAGAAATCTCAATTAGAATTTAAACACTTCAAATCTAGATTTTAACAGCTGGAAACACCAATTAATAATTACACCCCAGGACTGCTGCCATGCTTCTCAAATATTATTATCCCATCCATCAGAAGCATCATTGATATCTTTGCATTTTTCAAACCAAGGGGTAACGTTTCGTCTGCAATGAATGTTTCCAATACGTGAAAATGAAAACGATGTGATGGAAACGTGCCACAACGTCTTCATGGAAAGACAGTGGCATGTTTCCAGCTGCTATTCTTAACAGTGTTAAAACATCAAATGGACTTTTAAAAAAATCAAAAAAAGTTGCATGTTAATAATCCTAACCCTCACGTGCACCTACCTAGACTTGCTGAATTATTTTTTTGACACGATCTTAAAAGCTATATAATGATGAGTCACGACTCTTTAGAAGTTCAAATTGTCAATGACAGCCCGATTAATCATTTTGTACCTGGTGCTGAGATTCCTTATCCCTCTTATGGTCTACAAGTTATAAAATGGAGTATTATGCATATATTTATGCTTATCAATTATTTGGAATAATATATCCCTCATCTCAACGTTTCCAGCTAACGTGAATCGTATCCTAAGGTTTTTTGAAAATTGTTGTAGTTCCGTTTTTGTGCAACTATAGTTTCCCGCTTAACCAGTTCCACAGCAAAAATCTTCAAACTTTGATATTACCTCTGGGCCATCAAAATATGAAGAATATTCCTTTCTCCAAGATTGTATCCATCCACTTACTATTTTTTTTCCCTGAAAAGTGGTGAACTCCCGCAGTCATCTTGAGGGCATTCTAAATCAACTCCAAAAATTACGAAATTATTTTCTCCTTACTTCCTCCTAATTTCTATTGACCAAATCCAATATTAAACTGACCCCATTAGATGTTGCATGATAGGAAGATAGCATATGTAATTGAAAACAACCAGATAGCTTGCAGATCAACTGAAATTTTCTAAAATTCATAACTCATTCAATACTCCATGTTTTTTCGAGTGAAATAAAGTTGCATACATAAACTCAGCTCCAAGACCCGAAGTAGGGCTACTGAGAACTAATTGAATGGGCTTTTCGCATCCCTTAATCTTTTCTGTTGTCATTTATTCCATGTTTCCGGTCTTGGTTTAGATGCTTGGGTCAAAAAATTGTTGTTAATGTGCAAACTGTTTAGTTTGGCTTTGTTTTGAAAATCAACTTGGTTGTCAAGTTTTTTTGCACTCGACCTCTCTTGGTTTTGTTGGTGTTTTTTTGCTTTAAAACTTGCTTTTCTATTGTATGGGTTTTTTTCGGTCACCGGTTTAAAACCAAACCTTTTTATCTTATCAAAAAAAGTGCATAATAAAATAGAAATTAAGAGCTTTCTAATGCACTATAGATCTGATTTTTCTGAACATTGAAACCCCCCTCAAAATAGCCCGTAAAATCTAAAAACCAAGTCGCTAGGGTTAGATTAAATTATATAAATAAATTCCAGCTCTTTTTACCCTTCCAAAACACTTCAAAACATCAGCCCTTGCTTTGAAATAATTAATTAAACACAACAAATTATAGATCTAGCACAAATGATCTCAAAACATGATAGAATAAACCCCTATCCAAGTCGCTTTGGCCCTAATAAATTGCAGTAGTGACAATAGACACAAAAGTACCTCAAACCCTTCACCAACATGCAGATTTATCTTTCAAATAATTGTGCCAACACCCTAGAGCAAGTCGAGAATGCTAGAATGGAGAAACCATGCATTAACACACTCAACACAATGAAGAGAACAATGAAGTCTTTAATATCTTCAACAATGGATCCAAATGAAGCTTACAATGAGAGAGCACAATGCAAGAGTAGGGCATACATCCCATTTCTTCGAGCATGGAGTAAATTCAAAAGTTCAATCAACATAACTCACTAAAGGAAATGCGACCTGCATGTATAGAACGAAGGGGTGCAATATCCAATGACCGACCTTTCCCTTTTGGAGGGAAAACATATACTCTAATTATAAAATATTTAATCAGCTAAGACTATGTGCAGTTTATTATTTTTAATTACATAATAAAAACAACTATCCTTTGTGCACATTTAAACTAACCTTAGATAGCACTCCTTGTAGCACAAGGCATGCCAAGGGGATTACAAAATAAACAATAGACATCTTGGGGCCATCTTCAAGCTTAATCCTCAAACACATGAGAAGAGAGAATGAGTTGAGGCTCTTCAAATCTTCAATTTCAACAATGTCCCAAGAAGGGGACATTACAATCCTCCCTTTCCAAGATTGCTTGCCCTCAAGCAATAGCAAGAATCATGACCCTAAAAGGGCTATTGTTCCTCACAAATTCCCTGGTAATGTTAAAGAGAAAAATTTCTAATGATTTGATCTACTTGTGATTGCCTAACTTATTGAAATGAACAATTGTACTACTCTATTTGATATGTAATTGAAAGTAGTAACTTGAAATTGACAATTTAACAAATAAAGCAAACAAAACACAATTCCAACCTAGATAAGCAAGAGCTTTGGCAAATCAAGTTGTATATGTATTTGTCCCCTCAATATGTTCATTTCTTTCTTTGAGTGTTCATATGAATCCAAGGGATTGGGAATGCAAGAACATCGACAGGAGGATGATGCTTGAGTAATGGCAACTTGACGGTAGTCTGGATGCAATGCAAGTACAAGAGAGATAGCATAAGAGAACTTAGCTTGGCTATACAATTCCCAGCAAGATTGTGGCAACAATACAATACAAGATACACAAAACTTCTCAGACCCTTTTTCTTGAATACAAGCATGGAATATATAGGAATTGGGTATGGGATGTTCCTTCACGCACAAAGCAAGCAGGGGAAATTCCAACTAATTAAATCTATGCAAATATAGAAGGAGGAAGGAGAACCAAGCAATCAAAACTAATTTTAGACAATTTGGCTCATGGATGCATCCTAAAAGTGGAGTTAAGGGAAGCATCGCATGTTAGAAACACGCATGTTGGAATTTAGAAAAAATGGGCATGACCACCGGCCTGTGCAGGGCGCCGGTTTCAAGATTTCTGCCCTTCCTGGGTGGTGATTTCAGAACCACCTCACAGGAAGGGTGGCGATCCTAGCACTAAAAGCCAAAGCATGTACAGAAAAAGGCGGGGAGTTGGGGAAAAGCGTAGAAAGGGTAAGTAAAGATGTCTAGGCTATAAATATACACTATGACTGGGTTTTGGAGCTCGAACACCTTCTTGAAAGGACCTTAATCATCATTGGGGATTCTCATAACCGTTTTCTGACAATGTAGCATATGTAATTTTGGGTGCGTACATTAACATGTCTCGCCACTGGAAAAGCATGAGGCCGCATGAGAAAAATTCATGTTCTTTCCTTTGGCTAATGACGCTAGCACTGATAGATCAAGGATTGTGACCTGTTAGACGGTATGAGTTTCTTTTGAAATCATCTACTTCATCCACGGGAACATCTCACCTTCATCTAGCTCTGCAACTGTCATACTTGTCATTTCCTACTTAGGTGGAAAGGTTGTTTCTTATAAAGGAGGAGCAAAAGTGGCAACATGGGATGGAACCTCCTGCGGTAGTTCAGGAACTAGAATCTGGGATGGTTCAACTTATTAATCATGTACCTCTACTACAGATTATTCTATTACTTGGATCTTTTTATGTGGCCTCTCGTAGTAGGGAACTCCCAAATCTGCAATCTTTCTTTTTCAACTTCCTTCTGAATGGCCCGAACTAGAAGTAAACTCCACAACTTTCTATGGTGAATGATACGATGCATGTCTCTGAGATGTGAGGAATAGCTTCCTAACGTAAGGGTAACAACCTTATTCTTTTGAAACCACTCTTTTGTTCTCTTGATCACCTTCTTTGTTCGCTCCACCATGTCACTAGACTAGCGAACACTCCAATTCATCTATGCAAAAGGGGAAGTCTTCACTGCTTTGTACTCTAGATCGTACAACTCAGTTCCATCAACTTGCACACCTTCTTCATACCTCGGGAACTTATATTTATTCATTTCTCCAATTTTCATTCTCATATGATCTCTTTCTCACACATTGAATTCATCTACAAAATTGGCCCATTAGTCTTCTACATGTGGGACATGATGCAATTCTGGGAGATGGAATGTATTTGGATCAACATGAATTTCAAAATCAGTCCTTAGGGTGTATATATGCAAAGTCAGATGCATGAAGGTCGCCTCCAAATGAGATGCATCGTGAATAATTTTACAGGTGAAGACTCCCAATGAGATGGGGAAAGATATGTTCTTTTTCTTTCGATTCTTGACCCTACTGTGCAAGTACACCAGTTACCTACATAGCTCAAACAAGGCTATTTAATCACTAAGGTACTGAGGTAACCTTAGTGGAGCATGATCACATCCTGCAACTCGGATGTAGGAAAAAGTGGAGAATTGGATGAAGAAAGCGCCATATCTTTTGATTAAAGATGCTTCATGTTGCGACATCCTCGAAAACAAGTCACCTTCTAGAGTTTTGGTAATGAACATGGTGAAGGCATCATTCATGTGGGTGAAGTGCCGATGAATTTATTTTTGCACCAACTCGAGAAACCTTTCAAATGTAGGATCTTTTGAAGATATATTCTGAGCAAGGGCTATCCCCTTGAATTTTCGTGAGCTCGCAAGGAGATACACCAGGTACGAAGTCATAGATAACTTTTTAACATAGGTACTTGAAAGCAGTTGGCGATGCAAATTGTTGCTTATGATCTGGCCCCCAGTCAATATTTTGTTTCCCTTCAACTATGGTCAATATGAATAAGGCCATCCATTGTTGGAAATCTCTCGTGTTTTGTTCACCCATCACCCTACTGAGGAGAGTGATTACATCAGAAAACCCTTCGTGAAATTCACACCTTGAGAGATATTTGGGTATTGGAGAAGGCTTCCTTCCCAATTTCAACCACGAGCCTATTGTAAGCCCTTGCAAATATGAATCCATGTTACTCCATTCATTCATTTCCCTCTCCTTTGAAATGATTTCCATATTGGTCCAAGTGGGAATTTGCATTGCAAGGGAAAGAACCTTAAGAACAATTACCACCATGGTTGTGTTTTTATCTCCCCGAATGGTCCTCATTTCGGGTTCATAATGATGCAAGCAGGCCAAGACCAACTCTATGCTCTGTACAGACATGGGATGCCCACTTGTTACGAACAGTCCACTTTCGAACACTTTTTCTTTAATTTTTCCCCTCGAATCAGTGAGCATGCGTGCTTTGAGGTTATCAAGGTCCATGTAGGTGACATCACTGTCACCCACTTCTGTATACTCTAATGAGAGGGCATGTACTAGTTTCACCCCTATGAACTTGAACGTCATGCTTCCTGGGACTTACTATACTGCATTGGAAAAGGCAACTTACTACTTTTAGTAAGTGTCAAATTTCACCTTTCTTTACCTTAACAAATGAAGTTAGATTTCTTTATTGCCCATGTGTACACCCCTTCTGTCAAAACTAATCTTTGAGATGACTTACTAATTATAGCTAATTCTCGTATAGGGAAATTACTATTTTTAGTAAGTGGCCATTCTCACCTTTTTCAGTGCTTCCCACTAAGATTTTTCTTCTAGACCACCTTCGTGCACATTACTTCTCTTGAAACCGCTTTCCTACATAGGCTTACCAAAAATAGCAAGTGCCTATGTAGGAAGCTTACTATTTTTGGAAATTGGGGTTTTGGACTTCGGTTTTTGATGAAACAAACTTTTACGATATGGGTTTTTTTCTCCTCAATGCACCTCTAAAATTTTAACTCAATTCAGTGTCTCAAAGTGAGAGATTTTAAATTTTCAAATTTTATTAAGAGGAAACTAGGGTTTGTTCACCAAAAAATCCGGGGCGTACATGTAAAAAAATTAGTTTGGATCCTCAGGGCACCTAGAAAACTTGAGGATTGCAAAAAATGGCACGTCGAATCCACTTCTTGATTTGTGAGATACGAACGAATCTTCTTCACAAACTTCGGGGTTTTTATTTCCATTCATTTAAAATTTGGGTTTATTCGAGTTTTTTCTCTTTCAAATTATGGAAGCATAAATGATATTGTTAGAGGATGAAAATGGTGGATTCATATTCTAGAAAACAATTGGTAGAATTCTGGCAACATATGGAGGTTGTGGTGGTTTCAAATGCGAAAAATGGCTAGTGTTCATATATATAATGTTTGGAAAGTGAGGAGAGGAGTTGGGACGCACATTTTTGCAAAATTTTCACCTTTGGTTTGGTGCAATGGGTGTAAAAAAATGTGCCTTAGACCTATGGCGACACTTGGCGCATATGCATTCAATTTGAGAATTGGAGGAGGGGGCTAAATTTGAGCACCTATGGCTCGAAAAAAAGTCGTATGATGAACCTAGAAGATAAATAGGGGAAGGGCGCACTTTATTGCACCATTTACACCTTTTGTTTGGTCCAATGGGTGAAAAACATTATGCTTCAACCTCATGACAACACTTGGCAGACATGCGGGAGTTGGTGGATGAATAGGTCAAACCAGTCAAAGGGGCTGATGGTAATTCATCGGGTCATATGAGTGACCAAAAGGAAGAAAGGGGGGAGGGCACACTTTTTTAACCATTTTCACCTTATGTTTGGTGTAATGGGTGCAAAAAAGTGCACCTCAGCCTCAGGTTGACACATGTCCTAATGTGAAATTGGCTAAGTATCAAGGAGCATACCTTGAGGACCGACTTGAAAAGGTCATAACTTGAGCTCCCAAATGAGTTTTCGGGTGCTTATTTGTATGATTTAGCATGAAAATTACCTTTTGATAAGTATGGGAGGGGTCCCATGACCTGATTTTTCTTTCAATTCCTCCAAAATCCTCCTTTTTTTGGGATCACCCGTTGTGCATGGAAAGAATGAATTGGCATGAAAAATGCATGGTAATTGAAGATGATATGTTTTCTCCATCATGTAGGGAATTGAAAATTCTTTCCAATGATATATTGTTTGGCTCATGTCTTGTTCTTTAAATATCATGTACTTTTTATGGTGTGGGCTCCTTTAAGCCCCAAAACTTGCTTTCAGTGAATCAGATCCTAAACCTCATAAACTTCCCAGATTTTCCCCAAATCAGTTCCTTATTAATCCTAGCTCCTAGATACAAATCCATGATGAAAATTATTCTCATGGTTATTTTGATTATGGTGCATTTGGCTTAGAAAGGTTGATGAAAGCCCTCTCCAAGTTTGTTGAAAACCACTGCTCCAAAGGTACTTGAATGATTTTGCTTTTCATAAATCACCTAGGGGGGCTGATGACTTTAAAAAATGGACTACTGAAGGACAAGAATGGACTTGATACTAAGGAGTGGGTTGATCTAAGTGTGTTAGAAAAGGTATGACATGAAAGTTTTGACACTAGGGTATGGTTGTCCTGTTTTCAGGTGAAATTTTCCCATACAAAAACATAGGACAACAATTGGCTCTAGCTTGGGGACATGTTATGGATCAAACGTAGTGAGGACATGAGGTGAGAAATCTAATATTCTCAATTTACAAGATTTGACCAGTGCCTTATCCATTGGGCTTCATAGAGTTACTCAAATGGATAGCTAGAAGGAGTACACACACATAAAGGAAAAACACACGACACACAAAAAGGAAATAATACAAACAATGGAAAAGGGAAACACACCTAAAAATTACCTATGGTATAGATTTCGGGGACAACCCACTTTCATTGCTTGTAAAATTTGAGATATTGGCCGATGCGGGGAAATTCCAATGGTGTTCCATCCAGATATGATAAATGGAAATAGCTTTCTCCACATGGTTCATGTATCTAGAATGTTCTGAGCCACAATAATTCAAACTTTTCATGGCTACCCTTCAGCTCTCTCCACTTGTCCCAAAGTAGGAAAAGGTCTCTGATTTTAAACTCTCGAGCTTAAGCCTGAGCCTTCTTATCAAACAATTTCATTACTTACAATTGATGAGCCTTGATTCTATCCACTATTTTACATCTATCTTCTTCGATATTTTCAAGGAATAAAATCCTTTTTTCAATGGCATCGCAGTACTTCTCATCATCCACCACTTGAAGTAGCTTCATTGCATGCATCTCTACTGTTATTGGAATCTCAGCCTCTATCCCATACAATAGTTGGAAAGGAGACATGCCTATGGCTCTCTTTGGTGTTATTATATTTTTCCACAATGCATCATATAGTTTCTTGTGTCAGTCCCTTTGATTTTCTTCCACCAACTTGCAAACAATGGTTACAATGTTTTTGTTACTTGACTTTGCTTGATTGTTCCCTTGCGGGTAATAGTCAGATGCGTGTGACAGCAAGATTCCATACCCGTATAACAAACCAGTCAACTCCCTTGAAGAAAATTATGTGGCGTTGTCTACCACAATCTTTTGGGGTATACCTAAATGGACAGTGATATTCTCCTTTATGAAATTGCAAACAATTTCAGTGTTAGCTTGTTTTGCTGGAATGGCCTCCACCCATTTCGTGAAATAATTTTTTGTTATGAGCATGTAGGAGTGACCCGCACTTGATTGAGGACTCAAGACTCCAGTGAAGTCAAGACCCCACTACTAAAATGGATCTTCGATTGTCACCGTCCTAAGAGGAAGTGCGGCAAGTTGTAGTCTCCCAATAATTTGCTGGCATATTTCACATTTGGATACCCATTCTTGAGCATCTGATAACAGAGTCGGCCAATAATACCTACCACTGAGGATTTTGTGAGTTGTCACCATTGCTGAGAAATACCCTCCGCAAGCTTGATCATGGTATGCTTTCAAAAGTTTCTCATGTTGGGCTTTATCCACACACTTGAGAAAACAACCATCAAAACTTCTCTTATAGAGATCATGGTTCCAGATGACATACTTGACTACTTTCATCTTGAGATTCCTTTGGTATTTGAAATCCATATGGGGAGGGTATTCACCATAGGTCAAGAAGTACAAAATATCGGCATACCATTCATCTTTTGTGCTTACAAGGAGGACCTGAGGTAAGTCTTTGAAAATTTCAAGACAATAGCATTCTTTTTCATCATGATGAGCTTTGAGAGCCTTATCTTCAGCCATCAACCTACATAGACAATTTCCCATCACCAGATTAGAAGGATTAATCTCTAAATCATATTCATGGATTCTTGCCACCCAATTGTCTCTTTATGATCTTGGGTCTTACTACGTGAGAATGGATTTGATTGTTGTTCCATGCGTGACTATGGCGTGGGAATTGAGGATGTAGAATCAAAATTTCTTTACTGCCTTGACCACCGCATAAGCATGCTTTTCCAATTGATTTTACTTCAATTTTTTATTCTTCATTGGCAAGCTCATGAAGGAAATAGGGGATTTGATACCTTCCTCATTCTTTTGCACTAAGATAGCTGATATTGTATGTTCTGAAGCATAACAATATAGGATGAAGTCCTTGTCGAAATTGGGTCACACCAGAGAAGGTGATTTTGTTATTTCTCATTTTATCACGTCGAATGCCACCTTCCCTTCTTTGCTCCATTTGAAACTAGATTGAGAATTCATCATCATTGTTATGTGTTTGGTTAATTCAGCAAATTCTAAAGAAAAAAATGTTGCAAGAAATTAACCTTACCAAAGAATAAGTGCACTCCTTTTTTACTTATGGGCAAGGACAAATCTAGAATATATTTTATCTTTTCGGGGTCAATTTTGGATCCATCCTTATTCACTATGTGCCCCAAGATTTTACCTTCAGTGACCCCAAAGATGCATTTCTTTAGATTCATGGATATACCATGTTTTCTACACCTCATGAGTACCTACTCTAAGTGATGAATGTGGTCCCCCCTTTTCTTCGAGAAGACTGTGAGGCCATCCAAATATATTACAATGCAATGCTTCAAATATTTGAATTCCAAATCCATTTCTCACTGGAAAGTATCACCCGAATTGATTAGGCCAAAAGGCATTCTATTGTAAGAAAAAGTGCCCTAAGGTGTGGTGAATGTTGTTTTAGTTCTATCCTCCTCTACAACTTCTATTTGATTGTATCCTGAGAAACCATCGAGAAGTGAGTGCATCTTGGATCCCGTGACAACTTGAAGGATGTGATCCATGACTAGGAGTGGATAGTTGTCCTTCAGGGAGGCTTGGTTAATGATGAAAGTTGACACAAATCCTTATTTCTCCATTCTTATTTCGTACTGGAACAATATTTTCTACCATCAATCAAAAGGTCTTTTTTGTGAAAATTCCACATAATAGAGGACTTAGTGAGTCAATTGGAAATTATGTACTTAGATTCAAGATTAGATTTACTCAATTGGAATCAAGATTATATTTTCTCAAATATCCCATTATGGTATGATTGTGAATTACGATAAATTTTCACTCGAAGCTTTTTTTTACTTATCAAATACATTGTCATGTTTCAAATTCGTCAATAATTTGATGAATTGGCTTTAGCGAAAGACCTCAAGATGATCAAAGGTAAATTTGTCAAGCATGTGGAAAGAGGAAAGGACCCTAAAGATATGGATCGCCTTGATATTGAAACATAAAAGGGGGAGACAGTATTCCTTGATGCACATAGTGATATCAAAAAGCATTACAATGAACCCTTGCACACAAAAATGTCAATATCTAGGTACCAATACAAATCCCAAGACTACAACCATTGAGGACTACTTGTCTAATAAGGAGTTGGATCTCATCACTGATTTTTTCGAGTTAGGAGATGTGGTTCATACATAGTATCATTAAATGAAGGATGTATACTCATCTCTAGTTAATATGCACATCAAGTTGCATGAAGTTGCAAGGTTGGTGATGAAACAAACCTCCAAAATGAACCCCAATATGCACAACAAGATCAATGAAGAAACTAATAAAATGTAAACACATTGGTTATGTACACATGAAGAATCAAAATGGATCACCATTATGGTTATTAACATCGAAAAGGATGTGAGCATTCCGATTCACATAGACTTTCATGACATTCAAAAAAATGAAGAACAAACCTAAACATCAACAAAAGAATCTTTGTACATATGATACACTATGGTAAAGTGGAAAGACGTGATCAAAAAATGGGTAGGAAACAAGAAGAAATAAAAACAATAATAAATTGTGAATATTTAAAGGAAACAACAAAAGGGTTGAAATTAATCCAGTTACAGATTGTTCATGGCAAAAAGGCCTAAAAGGAATATCAGTTTTATAAATTTTATATAATCATATATGTATATTTTTTAGCTTTGAGTTTTTTTAGTTCTAGTTGCATAATTTATATTTTTATCTAATATTTGTTCAATCAATATATTTAAGTGCATACCTACAATGAAGGAAGATATTTCCATCAAAATGAATGGATTGCGTCAAATTATGATGTTTGTAATTTTTAAAATATAATTAATAACTCGTAAGTTTTTGTTTCTTGGTTTATTCTTGACGGTTAATAAAATGTTCAATATTTGTATTTGCACTAAAAAATTGTGTCTGGTGCAATTAAAAAAGTACGTTGATGTGGCAATGAGAGAAGGTTGTGTTCAACCTTTTATGCAATTTATCGGCATAGAAAAAACCTTCAAGTAGCTAATAATTTCTTATTTCAAAACATTAAATATTTCATATTTTGAAAAATTAAAATGAATAAAATTTACATATAAATTTTGAGAAAAACGTATTTGATATTTTTTATAAATCCATATATTGCAGGGAATTTGCAGGTAAATAGTTTCATCAAAATAAGATAAATAGGGAAGACAAATTTAGATCATGACAACTCCGACAATGAGAATGATGATAATGGTGACAACTATAATCATGACAATATTGAGGAGTACAATAATTCATACCAAGTTTTAAAATGTTATTTTTTTGATGAAAAATATCTTATATTATATTAATTCAATACGATACAAGATAACTTTCAACAAAAAAAAGTGGGCAGTATGAGAGCACGCCCTAAAACCATGAACAAAGCAAGAAGGAAAACAAACTAGGCCGAGCCTAGGAGATTAAAAAAAGTAGTCGTCGCCTAAAAACAGAAGAATAGCCAAATCATGCAGCAGCAACAAACATGCCCGAAGTGGCCTGATCATGATCATCTGACCAACCCGAGCCAGGTAATTCTTTGTTAGGATCTGGGATCTCCCATCCAGCAGTAACTTCTTCCTCCTGGTCCACCTCCTCGCGAGTAGGAATGGCGAGGCTGAAGCGAGGGAACTTGTCATATGATGGCGATGGTGGGGGCGGGTTCCAACCATCAACAATATGAGGCATGACGGCAAGAGGAGATCCCCATCCATGGTGGTGAGGTAGTGATCCCCCTGCCCTTCTGGCAAGCTAGTGAAGGACTCTGACGATGACGAAGTGGTGATATCTGGCCACGGTGATGAACTGGTGAGTAGATTCGTTGATGTAGAGGTCCCGAGGAGTGGCAAGTGTGACTGAATGCACGTCGTTGTGAGCAGCTTCATCTCCCACCATAGGTCAGAGGCAGGGAGCACCTGGTCGGAGATGAGGGAACACAAGCAACATTGCATGGGACTTCCCCTCAGTGTAGCAGCAAGGTCTAGAGGTGGTCCACCTCCAACGCCACCTTGTTGCCCTAGACTTGAATCTACTGAAGCACATTGGAGATCACCATAGACTTGTTATAAACCAATAAAGATTGATCAACTACAGAATTAGCAAAGGAAAAAGCCTTTCTTTCTTTCCAAATCAAAAATAGAATCTCCCCTCTGAAAACATGTCAAATATGGGTGAATATAGGCAGAAGCTTGGGATTATCTCCCAAAAGGATATAAAGCCAAGTAAAGCAATGTGGCCTAGAAAAAAAAATTGAATGGATCCAATTTGAGCTTTGGGACCAGAACTAGAAGATATGCAAGATAGTTTCCAGGTGACCGCAAAATGGGCACTTATGAGCTGGAATCCCAATTTGAACAAGATGAGCCCCGATAGGAAGCCCTTGGTGTAAATACACCAGTGGAAGTGGGAAATTTTTTGTAACGCCTTGATTTTTGTAAGTTATCATCGTGATTACTTTTCGTAATGTTGTAACTGCTGAAATGAAGACAAACATGTTAAGATATATTTTAGATCTTAAAGGAATGTGTTGCTAATCTGGACCCTTGTATACTGTAATTTGTTTACTTGGGACAGCAGTTATTATTGCTTGTATGTTGCTGATGTGACAACAGATTTGTCGTATGCTTAATGAACTCTATTCGTTGATTGACAGCACACCTTGAATCAATTCCATTGATCCAAGGTATGTTGTGGCCTTCTTGTAATCGCTTTGTCAATTTACTTTTAAACCAGACTGAAGGTTGATATAAATGTTGCAGCACCTGATTTCAGGTATGAATATCTGGCACATAGATGCCAATGAAAAAGGTTCGATTCTCGAACCATACACTGTTGTAACGCTAGACCACGTAAGGCGATAAAGGGCTGGATGCGGGTGGCTCAGGTATGTGGAACGTGGGGCGAAATGTCCTGCTTAATGTTAATATAACTGTCAGGCGGAAAGATTTGATATGGAAATTGATTAATTAAGTATTAGGGGACTAAGACCCTAACCTACCCCTAAGTTCTACCTTATACCCTAACTACTATCCTATATGGATTTTTAAATTTTATAAGGGTGAAAATAGATCTAAATCCTATTAACCTATGAACTAGGTGAATGACCTAGATATGGACACTATTAAAAATCCTAAACTAATCCTAACCTAAGGAAGGGGACGCACAGACCTGTAACGCCCTAATTTTTGTAAGTTATCATGGTGATTACTTTCTTAATGTTGTAACTGCTAAAATGAAGGCAAACATGTTAAGATATATTTTTGATCTTAAAGGAATGTGTTGCTAATCTGGATTCTTGCATACTGTAATTTGTTTACATGGGACAACAATTAATATTGCTTGTATGTTTGCTGATTGTGACAACAGATTTGTCGTATGCTTAATGAACTCTATTCGTTGATTGACAGCACACCTTGAATCAATTCCATTGATCCAAGGTATGTTGTGGCCTTCTTGTAATCGCTTTGTCAATTTACTTTTTAAACCAGACTGAAGGTTGATATAATGTTGCAGCACCCTGATTTCAGTATGAATATCTGGCACATAGATGCCAATTGAAAAAGGTTCGATTCTAGACCATACACTGTTGTAACGCTAGACCACGTAAGGCGATAAAGGCTGGATGCGGGTGGTCAGGTATGTGGAACGTGGGCGAAATGTCCTGCTTAATGTTAATATAACTGTCAGGCGGAAAGATTTGATATGGAAATTGATTAATTAAGTATTAGGGCCTAAGACCCTAACCTACCCCTAAGTTCTACCTTATACCCTAACTACTATCCTATATGGATTTTTAATTTTATAAGGGTGAAATAGATCTAAATCCTATTAACCTATGAACTAGGTGAATGACCTAGATATGGACACTATTAAAAATCCTAAACTAATCCTAACCTAAGGAAGGGGACGCACAGACCTGTAACGCCCTAATTTTTGTAAGTTATCATGGTGATTACTTTCTTAATGTTGTAACTGCTAAAATGAAGGCAAACATGTTAAGATATATTTTTGATCTTAAAGGAATGTGTTGCTAATCTGGATTCTTGCATACTGTAATTTGTTTACATGGGACAACAATTAATATTGCTTGTATGTTTGCTGATGTGATGAAAAATTTGTCGCATGCTTGCTGAACTCTATTCACTGATTGACAGCACACCTTGAATCAATTCCATTGATCCAAGGTATGCTGTGGCCTTCTTGTGATCGCTTTGTCGATTTACTTTTAAACCAGACTGAAGGTCAATATAAGTCTTGTAGCACCTGATTTCAGGTATGAACAGCTGACACGTAGATGCCAACGGAAAAGGTTCGATTCTCAAACCATACACTATGTAACGCCAGACCCCGTAAGGCGATAAAGGCATGGATGCGGGTGGCTCAGGCATGTGTAACGTGGGACGAAACATCCTGCATAACGCTGAACTTGAATGTCAATCGGAAGGACTGGATTAGAAGTTGATTAATTAAGTGTTATGGGGATTAGATCCTAATCTACTCCTAAGTTCTACCTTATATCCTAACTACTATCCTAAGTGGATTTTTAAATTCTAAGGGTGAACATAGACCTAAGTTCTATTAACCTATGACCTAGGTATGAACACTATTGTTAATCCTAAACTAATCCTAACCTAAGGAAGGGGACGCACAGACCCATGGGGGATGGAAAGGATAAGGATGGAAGGAAATTTAATGGGCAATTAATGTAGTCCTTGCGTGGACAGCGCCAAGTTTGGCGGGAACAGGAAAAATTTTGGGGTATTCAGTTAGTTATGGGACTAAACTTAGTTTTCTTACAAAATTTGAAATTGGCAGTTCGCCAACCCGAGTCGGCGGTGGCGTGAGGAAATAGGAAAAAGGCAGAGCCTTTAATGCATTCAATTTTCTTGGTCTTCATGACCAGCCCGCCTTGGAAAGAGTATGGAGGAATTTTTGGTTGTTTATTGTGTTGTTCGGATTTTTGGGAAGTTGCTCTGCAGTTGGTTTTTCTTGGTTCAGTCAAACCAGTTGTGTTTGGTTGCTATCTCTGTTTCTTTGGAAATTGAAGGCTATTGTCAAGCCTGTAGCAGAAGGTGATTGTTGGGAAGCTTGTTGCTATCGCCGTGGAAGGAAATACCACTTGTAGGCGCGGTTTTCTTCGAGCTTCGAGGAAGGTTATCAGGTATGTTAAGCCCTTCTCTTTAAAACTACTTGCTTTGCTTAAACATCTCATTAAAACAACCCTGCTCTTCTGATGAAGGGGGTTTTGGGTTTATTTGATTGCTGTCATGACTGAGATGATTTGGGTTTAGTCGATTTTGCTGTCATGTTGAAATGATTCTGGGCAGAGTTGTTTTGTCTTGTTGTTGTGATTTGAACTGTCCTTGCTTAGATATTAAGTTAAAATACAGTTTATGTTGTGTTGAATTGCTTCGGCAATATTGGGGAATTCGAACTGGGTATTTCTTTGTAAATAATTATATGGAATGAAATTGTACAGGCTGTATGAGTTGTTTTTCATTGTTGTGCAATTGTTCTTTTGCCAATATGAACTTGAATGATGGAACATATTAACTATGCGAGTAATATTCGTATTGTTGTGCTTTTCTTTTGTAAAAATGAACAAATACGACTTGGGTATTCGTGGGAATTGGAGAAAGTAACTTTTCTTCTGAAATTATGAATGAATTATGTCTTCTCCTTGCTGTGATGGAAAGTTGATTTTATAGTGTTTTGTGGATGCGGTTTGATCTTCCAACTCAAACTGTCATCATGAAAACGCACTTGGCTTTGTATTGCTGTGCAAATGAAGAAATGCATGGGAATTAGCTTGCTGTTTGAGACTGTCTTGATTGTACCTTGCTTGTGCATCTAATATCCTATGTGGGTTTTCATTAATAAAGGTATTGTTATATGAGAATTGCGTTTTTGGGTTCTACACATCATTGTGAAATAGAAGAATGGGATTTCGGGTAGAAATGGTTGCTGATAAAGAACTCGAACTGGGTATTCTTTGCAAAAGGCATATTGAATGAAAACTGTACATGCTGTGTAAGTTTTTTGACATTGTTGAACAATCATTCTATTGACAATATGGGTTTGAGCTATCATTAGAAAATAAACACGACTTGGGTGTTCTTATTACATTTTGAAGAAAATGATTGTTTCTTACTAAAATTATAGGGAAACGAGTTCTTCTTCTTTCTGCTGCTTTAGATTTGAAAGAAATGGTAATTGGGGATCCATTGAGCATTTAGATTTGGCTTAATGGAAGTGACAGTGATATTTAGATTATTTTTCTGAGTGTTGTTTTCTTTATGTACAAACGGAAGATTTAAATGTTTCGTATGATTCTGATTTTGCACTGTCATTCAAAAAAAATGATGAACTCGATTTGAGTGATTCTTGTTGTGTTGGAAGAGAATGGATGTTTTCTTATGGAAATAATTAAAGGTATGAATCTTCTCTTCTTGTTGTTTGAATTCTGGAAATAGCAATAGAGCTTCACTGTACACCCGGATTGGACTTGATGTAGGTAACAACAATGTGCAAATGGTTATTTATGAACTGTGTGCGTTCATGGATATAGAAAGTTGTGTGAATAATTGATTAAGTGACTGTATAACTGTTTATTGTGTTAGAATACAATGAAAGAAGTATGAATTCTTCTAGTACAGTAAGTACATAGTATGCATTCTTTATATTGCTTGCTCTATGATGGATATGATGTTTTACCAACCTATTTTTCGTATTCGTATGAGCCTGATTTAAAAGAAGTATTGATAAGGACGATAAATTCTTCCTTGTTTTCACTTAAAGCTGAATATGAATGGAATTATTCTTTGCTGTTGGAAAGTGAATTCTGAATGGATTTTGTAAGTTTCACTCTGAACTGTTATCTTTGATTGATGTCTCGTTTGGATTCAATTTTCAGTACAGTCATGAGGAAAGAAATAGGAGTGAGGATGGGTAACTTGGAATAATGGTCATTTCTTCTCATATACAGTTAGAAATCTGTAATCGTTATGGAACGAATTTTGTATTGCTTTGGTTTAAGCATCTACATTTTAATGTTGTTTGCTTTTCTCATCTATATTTGATTACTTGAAATCAAATGAGTTGCATGGACGGAAAGGAAGGTAAATTGGTTTATGCTTTCAGTCAAATTTATCCTTTGCATTTATTACTAATGTAAGGAAAGGGAAGGGATGGCAGTTATGTTATAACAGCAGTATGCTTACTCGTATTCCTAGTTCTTACAAATGTTGTAATCTGGAACTATTGAAGGAAATTACTTTTTGTAATGATCATTTAGGGAAAAAGGACAGTAGTTCCTTTGATTGATTGGGATGGTAATTAGATGTTTCAGTTGTCATGCTGTTCATTCTTTTTGATACTTAATTCTTGATTGATGTTCATATTGTCGTTTCATAAAAGCAGGGTTCTTTTATGGAGACAGTTAATTTGAAGCACCTCATTTTAATGACAAGTGCTTAATATGCTCATTTCAATGAACTGACCCGTGCAAGTAATTTTGCATATGGAACTTGAGTAAAATGAAGACATGGCTGTTTTCTGATACTTCTTTTGATTGACTGAAGATGGATTGTATTTGATAGTTATTATTCCTCTACTAGGAGTTGAGAAAAGAAGAAATTACATTCTTCTAACTCATGAGTTGTAATGTTGTTTTATATGAACAAAGTCCAGTCATTTGGACTGGCAAATGTATAATTATGAAATGGATTGATGAATACAAAAACAAGTGTGATATTTTAATGACTATATCAGTTTGATAATGTTGATTAAATTGGAAATATAATGTTATTTCTTGATTTGGAATTATTCAATTGTCCTTGGATGGATTTAAAAGGAATTAATATCTATTCTTACCTAAATGCAACTTTTACGTTGAAATGTGCAATTAGTTCATACTTGGGTTAAGATGAATTTTTAATTGACATTAAAAGGATTAGGAAGAACATGATCTCATAACTGATGGTATTCAGGATTAGCTTGAAAGCTAAGGAATATCAATTAACTTAGGAGCAGCCGAACTTCATATTCGGACTCCGTTAATAGCCTCGAATGTTAAATTTAGAAAGTAAGGATATGGGATAAATATATCCAGGGCTAACAGACCTTAACTATGTAAGGTTAAGGAGAATAAATGAATATATTCATTGAGAATTAGACTTCGTTTAAATGACGTCTAATAAGCTGGAATTCTGAATTTGTTTATAGTTGTGGAAAAAATTGGTTAAGTTTAATAGGTTAAACTTATTAAGTCTATCGGTAATGGGCTGCGTAATCCAATGATTAAGAAAAGAACCAAGTAGAGAAAATGCAACCCTTCGGTACGAAGGGAGAGAAGATGCATAGTAAGCTAGAAGACGGATTTAGTCTCTCTTAGCTACATACAACTACAACAGGAATGAGGATAAAGGATCAGCATGGCTGCTGAAAGTTGATCTTAAATATTAAGATCATACCCAAATCACTTGAGCTGGATGTGTACTCTCGATGGGAGGATTCCGTAGGACATTGACATACGCCAGCTACAGCACGGTGTCTTCATGAAGGTGGGGTCTTCATGACGAAACAATGTTATAGCTGACATATTACAATGCCCTCCCGAATTAAAACATCAAGATTACATAAGCTGAATATTAAGTTCTTGGCTGGGATAGGAGTGTGATCACGTATACGGAGTGACTCCGGAGGACTAAAGATAACTAGACACATGGAGTCGTCTAGGGATGACACCGTATGTCTGTGTATCTTTAGTTACCATGAGTGACTTCCTATACTCATTCATATTGCTAGTTGGAAGTTGGAAGTTAGAGTTTGATCTTAAATTGGAAGGACTAGTAGGAACCAGGAAAGACCATTCTAGATAACAGGTGAAGTGAGGTGAAGGATGTATTCCATTGGTGTGTATCACATCCAGGAATATGATCATGCAAAGCATATGAAAATCTTTAGCCAAAGTATCGCAAGTGCTGGTTGCGTTGTCCTAATCACCTAATTTAAGATGCAGGATCTCAGATGAATATCAGTAACAGATATTCAGATAGGCTTCTTAAATGGATCACTTCGATAACCGGAAACGGTAAGAGAACCTTGTATATATATTATACTATGCATGAATGAACATGAAGGATCGGTAGTTGCTGAGTCATGAAATGAGAGATCGTTGAAACTCCGAGCCATGAAAATGGGAGATCGGTAGTTCTTTGAGTCATTTACAGTAGCATATGGAATCTTGTGGATGGAAAGGATAAGGAAGGATGGTAGGAAATTTAATAGGGCAATGAATGAGGTCCTGACATGTGCAACGCCAAGTTTGGCGGGAACAAGGAAAAGATAGAGACATCCAGTTAGCTATGAGACTAAACTTTGATTTCATGCAAAATTTGAAAATTGGAACTCACCAACCCGAGTCGGCGGTGGCGTGAGGAAAAAGGAAAAAGGCAGTGCCTTCAATGCATTAATTGGCATTGGTCTTAGCGACCAACTCGCCTTGGAAAGAGGATAGAGGAAAAGGAAAGTTGTTGTTGCTGTGCGCATTTGGATTTTGTTGCTCTGCATTTGGTTTCTTCACGGTTCTGTCGAACCAGCTGTGTTTGATTATTATCTCTGTTCTTTGGAAAATCAAAGGCTATTTTTGAGCCTGTAGAGGTAGGTGACTGTTTGGGAAGCTTTACTACTATCCCTGTGGAAGGAAACAACTCCAGTAGGCGCGGTTTTCTTCGAGCTTCAAGAAAAATTTCAGGCATGTTAAGCCCTTCTCCTTAAACTGCTTGCTTTTTCTTAATCGTCTAATTAAAACAACCCTGCTCTTCTGATGGGGGTTTTGTTTATTCGATTTTGTTGTTATGTTGAAGAGATTTTGGGTTGAGTCGTTTTCTTTGCTGTATGCGACTTGGGTATTTCTTGTAAAATGGGTAAATGAAATGAATCTGTTCTTGCTGTACGAGTCTGCATTGATAGTATTGAGTAATTGTTTCCATTACCCATATGGATTCGAGTTGGTGAATGTACCAACGATGTGAGTGTTGTTTTCTGAGTTCTGTGCATTCTTGTAAAAAAAATGGAAGGATAAAAGGGTTTGATATGACCTCTGGTTTGCGATGTCATTCTATAACAAACTCGACTTGGGTATTCTTGTTGCATTTTGAAGAAAATGATTGTTTCTTTACTGAAATTATTAAGGAAACGAGTTCTTCTTCTTTCTGCTGTTTTAAATTCTGAAAGAAATGGTAATTGGGTTTCATTGTGCATTATGGGTTCAGTTTGATGGAAGTGATCGTGATATGTAGATTGTTTTCTGAGTGCTGTGCCTTTTTTTGTACAAACGGAAGGATGAAATGATTCGTGTGATCTCTGATTTTGCGCTATCATTATAAAACGAACTCGACTTGAGTAATTCTTGTTGTGTTTGAAGAAAATGGGCGTTTTATTATTGAAATAATTAAAGGAATGAATTTTTCTCTTCCTGCTGTTTGAATTTCGGAAATAGTAACAATAGAGCTTCACTGTGCATTACGAGTTGGACTTGCTGTAGGTAACAACAAAGTGCAAATTGTTATTTATGAACTGTGTGCGTTAATGGGTATAGAAGGCCGTGCAAATATTTGACAAAGCGGCTGTATAACTGTTCATCTGGTTATAATACAGTGTAAGAAGTATGGATTCTTCTAGTACAGTAAGAGCATAGTATGCATATTTACATTGTTGCTCTATGATGGATACGATGTCTTACCTACTTGTTTTTGGTATTCGTATGTACCTAATTGAAAGGAATTATTGATATGGATGATAAATTCTTCCTTGTTTTTATTAAAAGCAGAATATGAATGGATTTATTCCTTGCTGTTGGAAAGTGAATTCTCTCATTATTAGGATGAAAATGTGACTTGTTGTGGTTGCTGTACATTCTATATGTTGTAAAGACGTAAATGTCTGTAGAATGAATTATTTAAAAGAGAATTATAATAATCAGGATGAGTCACACTATTGGATTGTGTCTGTTCTAAATAGCGGATATTTGGTTAGACAATGAGAGGAGGTAGTATGAGCCATCTTCCTTGTATTCGGTTATTGATTTCTTAAGTTTCACTCTGAAATGTTATCATTGATTGGTGTCTCGTTTGGATTAAATTTTCAGTACAGTCATGAGGAAAGGAAAAGGAGTGTGGATGGATAACTTGGAATAATGATCATTTCTTCTCTCATACAGTTGGAAATCTGTTATCGTTAAGGAACGAATTTTGTATTGCTTTGGTTTAAGCCTCTACATTTTATTGCTGTTTACTTTTCTCATCAGTATTTGATTGCTTGAAATCAAATGAGTTGCATGAGCTGAAAGGAAAGTAATTTGGTTTATATTTCAGTCAAATTTTATCCTTTGAAATTATAACTAATGAAAGGGAAAGAAATTGATAGCATTTATGTTATATCAGCAGTATACATACTTGTGTTCCTAGTTCTTACAGATGTTGTAATCTGGAACTGTTGAAGGAAATTACTTCTTGTAATGATTATTTGGGAAAGAGGGCAGTAATCCTTTGACTGATAGGGATGGTAATTAGATGATGCAATTGTTATGCTGTTCATTCTTTTTGATACTTAATTCTTGAATGATGTTCATAGTAACGTTTCATAAAAGCAGGGTTCTTTTATTGAGACAGTTAATTAAAAGCACCTCATTTTAATGACAAGTGCTTAATATGCTCAGTTCAATGAACTGACCCATGCGAGTAATTTTACAGATGGAACTTGAGTATAAACAAAGACATGGTTGTTTCTGATACTTCTTTTGATTGACTGAAGATGGATTATAATTGATAGTTATTACTCCTCTACGAGGAATTGAGAAAAGAAGAAATTACATTCTTCTATCTTATGTGTTGTAATGTTGTTTAATATAAACAAAGTCCAGTCATTTGGACTAGCAAATGTATAGATTATAAAACGGATGGATGAATACAAATACAAGTGTGATATTTTAATGACTGTATCAGTTTGATATTGTTGAATAAGTTGGGAATATAACATTATTCCTTGATTTGGAATTATTCAAATGTTCATAGATGGATTTAAAAGGAAATGACATCTATTCTTACCTAAATGCAACTTTTACATTGAAATGTGCAATTAGTTCATACTTGGGTTAAGATGATTTTTTAATTGACATTAAAAAGATTTAGGAAGAACATGATCTCTTAATTGAAAGGTATTCGGGATTAGCTTGAAAGCTAAGGAATATCAAATAACTTAGGAGCAGCTGAACCTCGTATTCGGACTCCGTTAATAGCCTCGAATGTTAAATTCAGAAAATAAGGATATGGGAAAAACATATCCATGGTTAACAGACATTAACTATGTAAGGTTAAGGAGAATAAATGAATAAATTCATTTAGAATTAGACCTCGTTTAAATGACGTCTAATAAGATGGAATTTTGAATTTGTTTACAGTTGTGGAAAAACTTGGTTAAGTTTAATAGGTTAAACTTATTAAGTTATCGGTAATGGGCTGCTTAGTCCAAGGATTAAGAAAAGAACCAAGTAGAGAAAATGCAACCCTTCGGTACGAAGGAGGAGATGCGTAGTAAGCTAGAAGATGGATTAAGTCTCTCTTAGCTACATACAACTGTAACAAGAACGAGGATAAAGGATCAGCATGGCTGCTGAAAGTTGATCTTAAATATTAAGATCATAACCAAATCACTTGAGCTGGATGTGTACTCTCGATGGGAGGATTCCGTAGGACATTGACATACACCAGTTACAACATGGTGCCTTCATGAAGGCAGGGCCTTCATGACGACACAATGTTATAGCTGACATATTACAATGCCCTCCTGAATTAAATTATCAAGATTACATAAGTTGGATACTAAGTTCTTGGCTGGGGATAGGAATGTGATCACGTATACGGAGTGACTCCGGAGGACTAAAGGTAATTAGACACACGGAGTCGTCTAGGGATGACACCGTATGTCTGCGTATCTTTAGTTACCATGAGTAACTCCCTATACTCGTTCATATTGCTAGTTGGGGTTAGAGTTTGACCTTAATTGGAAGGACTGGTAGAGACCAGGAAAGACCATTCTAGATAACAGACGAAGTGAGGTGAAGGACGTATTCCATTGGTGTGTATCACATCCAGGAATATGATCATGCAAAGCATGTGAAAATCTTTGGCCAAAGTATCGCAAGTGCTGGTTGCGTTGTCCTAATCACCTAGTTTAAGATGCAGGATGTCAGATGAATATTAGTAACAGATATTCAGATAGGCTTCTTAAATGGATCACTTCAATAACCGGAAACGGTAAGAGAACCTTGTATATACATTATACTATGCATGAATTAACATGAAGGATCGGTAAGTCACCGAGTCATGAAATGAGAGATCGCTGAAACTCTGAGCCATAAAATGGGAGATCGGTAGTTCTTCGAGTCATTTACAGCAGCATATGGAATCTGTTATATGATTGAATGGCACTGAATGTGTGTTCCATATTGCAAATATGTGAATAGATAACATTAGTTTTAAAAGGAAATTGTGTGATCCAAACTGCATTATTTGGACAGAGAACAATTATTAAAACTTGAACGTGTGTTTGAATTATATAATTCATGACAGGGAACGTTGTATAAATTTTTTTATTTTTTTTTCCCTTGTTCTAGTATCTTAAAATGGGGATGTTACAAAAAAAGGGTCCTCATATCATTGGACCTTAGGAAAGATAAAATAAAAGGTGGCCTTGCATCATCATCCAAGTGCTAAAATAAAAAAGGTGGCCTCATATAATCGGCCAAAATATGATGCAAATGCAAGAAAAAGATAAACAAGCGAACAAGCACACACACAAATGCATGCAAAAGTGTTTTAGATTTTATGTGTGTCGTTTATTTTTATGGATTGTTAAGATTTTTTGATTTTTTGATTTTAAAGATAGTTTATACGTGGTGGAAGGAATATGCGAATAGGGATGGCCGGGGTTGAAAGGAGGTGACTTTCTCCTATAAGTCCCAAGGTAGAGGTGGATAGGGATTAGGGATAAAGGGATTATTTGGGATAGGATAAGGGATGATTTGGGATAGGATAAAGGATTTGGGACAAAAAAGATTGGTTAGATAAGATGAGGGATGTGATAAGGTAGGATATGTGACTAGGTGATGACTTAGCCGATTGGATATGTGAGATGATTGGATAAGATAGGCCCCCAAGTAAAGGGTGGGATGAAGGATGATAGTCTAGTTTGTTACGCCCCCAAGTTTAAGGAGGAATGAAAAGTAAGGGAAGATGCCCCCAACGGATTATAAAGTTGCTCCCAGTCATAATGTTGATGGGTCCTAAAGGAAGCAAAAGGGTGGATATGATAAAGCAATAGGATCATGATTGCCCATGGATGATGGATGCAAAAGGATGGTTTGTAATGGATGATGAACACGAAATAATGAAGGTGTGTGGCCTCAAGTACATGTGGTACAAATAAAAGTTGAACTAAAACAAGGGAATGTGAGCCAAGGTATAAGAAATATTTGGCACCCATTGAAGCACGATGTCTCTTTGAGATCAAAGTGTGCTTGCACAAGTGAAATAGTTAATTACCCAATTGAAGTGAAGACTTGCCATGAGTAGAATAGCTTGAAGACGAAAGTGGCTATCCAATGTAGGAAGGAAGTGATTAGATAACATAAGTAGTTTTGATTGAATGGTGAACTAGAAGCTAAGCATAAAGTATCCGTGCATTTCATCCGCATTGCGAATGCCAGACGTCCATATCAATGTGACAAAGATACATTTGATTCTTGTCACAATTCCCATTGAGAATCTGAGACTGCCAGCCAGGGCAAGATTCCCCTAACAAGACCCCGGTAGAGTTAGATGGGAAACACCCCTAAATCCTTTGGAGAGCACATCTTGCAGGGGGTTTTAGCCTTTTCGATATTTTATAAAAAACTTTGATATGATTTTTTGCTCTTTTTATTGATTGAAATCTATTTTGGCATTTTTTTTTTGCATAGAGAGGTTACACTCTCTTGAGCCAACTCTCAAGGGGTTGAAGAATCACTAGAATAAAAGGCCATTTTGATCGTAGGGGATGGAAATGAGTGTAGTGATGAAATTGGCTAGAGTGATCAAAATATGCACCCATTCCATGCCTTCACACAACAATGGTGATTAAGATATGTCTACCAAGTATGTGGATCTCGTTTGGAGGACAATGAAGCTGGACATGTTGGAGGATAATGATAGACCGCATAGCCAAAGCTTTGGCGATGATTTTATATGATCATTCAACAGAGTGATCATCAAGCTAAGTGATTTGTTTAGGGTCTAATTTTTAGAAGGATGAATTTGATGTTTCCCTTATTGAATGGAAGGCCCTAAATGGATTGATGTAAGGAAACCCTGGGAAGGTAAACTTGGAACAGTCATTCCGTGAGGTGATGAATCCCAAAGGGCTTTATAGAATTTTTAGGTATGGAAACCATCGCATAGGGGGGGTTTATCATGGATCTACATGATTGGCTTCATGAGTGTCCTCAATGGTGAGGATCAACAAGATCACCTGGTAGAAAGCCTCAGATAATTAGTATGACACAACACCCAAACATTGATCAAGAGTTTAACTTGGCAAGCCTAAAAGGTTGTTCGAGCTTGGAAAAGATTGTAGTGGGCACAAATGCTTTGTAACATAATTTGCCTAAGTCATGTAATCCGAGCCCCACCCTCCATATAGCAAGATATTTTTGGGAAGGATTGAATTGGCTGGGGGAGAGATGAAAAATCTTTCATGAGACTGAGGGGATCTCCAATTTTGAGCCAGTGCATAAGGCTCAAATTTGTGCTCCCCTGAGCATTGTAGTTGTCTACAATTTGGATTTGTTAATGAAATATTGCAACCTGAAGTTATATGATTTCAGAGAAGGGATCCTTTCAAGCATCACCACCGCTCAGCTAAGAGCGGATGTGTTAGCGGAGTATGAGCGGCGAAGAATAGTGGCCTGTTGTCTACCATAGATTCTGAGGAATCTGGTTGTCCAAGTCATAGCACATCCTCCCACCATTGAATCCATCTGGCATGCATAGGTGGATGATACCGTGCTGGCAGTGACTGGCCGAGTGGAATTAAATTCCACACCCACACTTGATATGATTGATGAGTGGGGCCATGTTGCATCAAGGTAGTATTGAAGAAATAATTGACCTTTATGGCATAAAGGGTGTGAATCTTACCAAGTGATACAGAAATCGTATTGGAGAATGATCTGAAAGGACAAAATCAGGCATGACAACCACTAAGTAGGGAATAAATGTTATCAAACTCAAAATAATCTTGAGCTAACAACATGGCTCTGTTGAGCCATTTAAGTACTTGATTTGATCTCCTACGTAGATTGGTCCACGTATACCAAACTTCAGAGGTGGGAAAGCGAGATGCGTTAGGATCAAAAATCCAAATTTATTACTCATAAAGTAGCCATGCCTCCCTTTCGCCAGGTGTCCACCTCATAGGCATGTGGCCACATTTATCATTAGGTGACTCCACCATATTAAAGTCTCCACTTATGACCCAAAAGGCATTGGGAATGGAGTTGGGGATCCACCGCCAAAGAATGGCCCTTTTAGCCGTATCATTAGAGGTGTAAATATTAATGAGGCCAAAAGGAACCATAAACATTAAATAAAACCCATATGGCACAATTAGTGGGGTTGATACTATAGTCAATTAATAGAGGCCGACATTTGGGAGCGAAAAGTGAAATTACTCCCCCACACCTTGCTTCATGATTGCTATAGAAAGCCAACCTGTCAGGCAAGATGGACTTGCAAATCATCTATAACTGAAAACCTATAATTTTCACTTCCTGCAAAAACCAAACGTCCAAACTTGCACAACGTTTCCAAGTTTCACGCACAACATTATTTGCGACAAGAGTCTGTAAGACCCCGGACATTCTAGGATAAACAATTCATGGGAAACAATGGTCAAGAGCCATATCCCCATCCTCCAAACCATCAAGGGCATCATATTGATTTTGCAGGAATTGAGCAATATTATGC
This sequence comes from Taxus chinensis, assembly GCA_019776745.2. Classification (NCBI taxonomy): domain Eukaryota; kingdom Viridiplantae; phylum Streptophyta; class Pinopsida; order Cupressales; family Taxaceae; genus Taxus; species Taxus chinensis. The sequence goes on from CM034150.1 coordinate 884,583,632, forward strand.
TGTAAAAAACATTGCAAATCAATTTTTTTTCGTTCAGTGTACTCAATGTTGTACTCCGCTTCAGTTGAGTCCACGCTACAAGCCAAGCTATGGTCTCGAGAGATGCGACATGGGATTTGGGGCCTTTTGGAGGGCCCTTGTGAGTTGCTTGATAGGAGTAACAACACTGAAAGCTAGATGGGAACACTGTAAAAATGATTTTTTTGGTCCATAAGAACCGAAGCCGTGAGGGGTGTGCTATAGTACTTTGGAAACGAGCTAACCGAGTTGGTAGTGGTAGTTTGTTCTTTAGCAACAGTCGTGGGCTCTTTAGCATGCACAATATGCGTTTGTTCCTTAACAGCTGGCTCACAGTGGCCATTAGAGCCAGAAGCCTTGAAATCCTGGGCTTTGTTCTTGTTTCATCGGCCCTCGACGACTTGCCAACCTTCCTCTTGCAGGGGTTTGATTGGTTTGGGAATTGCTTTGGTCACAAGGCGGTTGTGGGGTACATAAAGCGGACAATATTTGATCTTGTGATCAGAAGCCTGACAACAGAAGCATGTGTTAGGCAAATTGATATACATGACCCGTTGAGAGTAGCGTTTGTCTCCCATTTGGATATCCACAAACTCTTTTAGATCCTGAGAGAGATCAATCTCAACGCATACTCGTTTCTATGGCTGAGCATGGTAGAACCTCTTGGCTTCAAGGCAAACTATTGGCCAAGAGAAGTGAAAATTTGTGACAAAAAAGGCACACATTGCAAAGGGAGGTCAAGTAATTCAACCCAGACAAGCACTTTAAGGGTGGTATATTAAGATACCATGAAGTCCTTGTGCCATGGGGTTAACACAGGCAACGAGTTGTGATATATACCAAGTGGCTTGCTTAGCTAGAATATTGGGTACGTTAGCGGGATCATAGAAGTGAAAGAGGAAGAAACCCTTGGTCATGTTTTGAACACTTTCGAGTCTGACTCTATGAGGAGTCCAGACAGTGTTCACCCAAGATTTGAGTATGCCTTCAAAGGGGATGCGACCCACAAAATACCCAATGAGACAAAACTACTCTAACCATCAACATGCAACATTAAATTCAAGGAATGGGTAGAACCACATTAGGAGGATAAATATTACCTCGTGGAATACTTTCGGGACGAACTTCCTGGGTCGCTTCGCCAGCCGTGCCATTGCTCAAAGCTCCATTATCTCCAGTCACGGTTGAAACAACTGGGTTTGAAGATGGCGAAGTCATTATATAAGGGGCACCCAGAGGGCGAGAAACCCTAGGAGAAACTGTAGCAATGAATTCCCGCAGTGTCCGAAAAAGCTGTGGCATGGCGGGTAGCAAGTGTAAAACCTTAGAAAAAACTGACTCCAATTTTTGCCAGAATTGTAGAGTGATTTTCCTTTTAGAGTTGTTATTTTTCATTTTATTTCTACTTATATTTTTGGAAGTGCACTTGACACTCCCTTTATACAATAAATTCAAGTAATATCTTCTTCTATCTCAATTATTCTTAACCTCTAATAAATATTTACACCGACAGGGGTTTATTTACAGTCGGGATACACCTACACTGTGCAAATCAACGGTGAGTGACTTCTCCATGCGCTTGCAAAACCATTGAAAACATCCGAACTGCCACTGATATGCCTATAGGGTTTCGACACGGTGGTGGTTAAGGTTTTCTTGGCGTCCCATTTGGCACGGAGTCCCTGCTAGGCTGCTACTTTGGATGGGAAAAACCACATACCTGTCTTTTCATGCTGTCACTATGGAAAATGGTACGGAAAGATTGATTTCTGTGTTACAAATGCGAACCGTCTCAGCGGCCTCCTAGTAATTGTTTCCTTTCTTCCACCGTCCACGACAAGGATATAGAATATCAGTTGCCAACTTGCCATTAAAGCACTTTCAAATATTGCATTCATTTTACTCTTATTTCCTTCACTGCAGCAACCATGCCAACAAACCCGTGCCTCATTAACAACTACTAGTACTCACTAGTTTTAACTCTCGAGCCCCTCGCCATACAGTGCTCCATCGACCTTATTCATCCACAACAATGCTTTCATCTTTGTAATAATGTAGAAATAATACACATGGTTATTCTTGGAGACTAGAGTTCTTGTTTTGAATTTTATGTTTGTGCAGGTCATAGAGGGGAAAGTTTCGCAGTCAAACCACCTTTAAAAAGATGTCTTATTACCCCAAGTTGGATATGCATCTGGTGGAATATGTTATCAAATATTGACGCCTGCCACAACCCTGGTTCATGCAACATGAAAATGATTGAACATTAGATATGTGTGCCAAAGCTCATTGTCCCTTGGCGCACCAATTTGATTTCACGCTTCTGTTACGCTGGCTCCCTCTCTTATTATTTAGCGTATGAGAAGTTGGCTACTAATTTTTAAACTGGTTATAATGTGAGTGTATAAATGTAACTGAATTGTTTCCGCACTATGCTTAGACAGGTCCCTATTTTTGTTTGCTTTCAGCACCCTCATTTTCATTGTTCTTTAACTATTATTGGCTTCCGAGTACTTTGAATGACAATGCAACACTATCCCTGCTTACACCACTTATCTTCTGCCAGGTTGACGCTTTCACTCTTCTTATCCTTACCTATCAATGGAGGCAACTAAAAGAAATCGGGAGTGGAAGAGTCCTCCTTACGCACGCTGCTCACATCATTTTGCTACGTATCAGTCTTTGGGACTAAGTGTAGATGTGCACCACGCATTGTACGGTTCCTCTATATTGTGTTATGGTCGATCAATAGTGGCAGAGATTGATTTACAAACGGTACTCTCTATGTAGGAAAAATGTGTTGGCTTTTAATACGATTTGTATATGAAAAATACACCAGTAAAGAAAAAAATTAGGTTAAAAATAATATATAGTATATGAAGTTAACTCCTAACGCCCAGCTAACGGGGCTTCTCCTCCGTCACTCGCTCATCTCCGTTAACTCTCCGACGCCTGCACTGTTTCCGACATACGGATCCCAACAGATCTCAGCTCGATCATTTAATAATCGCCGTTTTTTCAAAATCCTCCCGCCCAGCAGCGCCTATCAAACACCCTGCTCTATGCCATGCTCCGCAATGAACTTCTTGTATGCATTTTGATATTTTCTTCTTCACTGCTCAGCATAATGGAAGTGTACCATGTTGTTTGCAACGCACTGTCCACTGCATATGAGTTTTGCACTGCGTATAGAACCCACTCTGCATCCATGATTCCGAGGCAGCCCCACTGTTTCACCGTGTACAACAAATAGGTACTTCCAGCCTGTGCAAAACGGGAGGATTGAAACAGGGTATGAACATTCATTAAAGCAAAACGGGAGGATTGAAACAGGGTATGAACATTCATTAAAGCAAAAAGGAATAGAGAAATTGTGTTAGATGCTGGAGTTGCAACTGCCCTGGTCCCCAAACATGTATTCAAAATGCAGGATCATGGACAAAGCACGTGAAGTGTTTGATGGAATACCGCAAAGAAATATGTTCTCCTGGACCCCAATGACTGTAGGTATGCAGAAAATGCATTTGTTGGAAATGTTGGTGAACTGTTTGATAGAATTCCTCAAAGAAATGTGGTCTCATAGAATGCCATGATGGCAGGATATGCACAAATTAGATTTGTTGACAAAACTTTAGAAACTTTAAAGCAAATACAATTGGCAGGTGTCAAAGCCAGATTCCACAACTTTTACCAGCATCCTCAAAGCCTGTGCCAAAATGGGAGGTTCAGAACAGGGCATGGACATCCATAAAAGTATAAAGGATACACATGTGATTGTATAAAGTATGAAGTATAAAGATTTGGAACAGGGCATGGAATTTCATCAAAAAATGTAGTTGCAAGCATGCTCCTGGTCAGATCATGTATGCACAAATGTGGAAGCACTAAACAGCACTTGGACTATTTGACATTGAATGCGCTCAATGGGAATGTGTTCCCGGGAAGTCACAGATTTTATGCCTGTGCAGGCTTAACTGCACCAAAATCGCCCAGATCTTGTATAGGCCAACATGCATTTAGAAACTCGTCAACCCAACTGCAATTCGGGGCTGGGGAGGATAGTTTTCTTCGGCCGGGAGTCCCTCTGGACCATCGTTGGATAGCGCCTCGTAAGCTACTACCCTCTCTCTCTTAAATTTGGTTATGGTCTGCCCATTTTGGGGGTTTTTAGTCACTCTATGAGCATGCAGCACGAGCCCCCCTTATATTCATCCCCCACTTAAGAGTTGTTTGACGGTCACAGCACCGATGTGAGACTTCACAAGCCTGCGCAAAGGATACCAGTGTATGCAATCACTTGTCGACAAAATTTAGCACGCAATACTCACATGATTTTGACACAAGGAATTATCTTTGGATTAAGCTGACATTACATAACTCAGTCTCTTCAACATTGTAGCTACATTTTTATCACTTCATTTATGCTCAGGACGAGTAGTGCGGTTTAAGTCAACGTTATCTGTGAAGGTTGCTCCCTTCCATTGAACTTCACTTCATCGATGGGTTTAACATAGTCAATGGAAATGCTTGGATACCTGTAACGCTCTGATTTTGTATGTTATCTTGGTGAATGTTTTTCATACTGTTATAACTGCTGAAATGAAGGCAAACATGTTAAGATAACCTCTGATCTTAAAGGAATGTGTTGCTAACTTGGATTCTTGCATGCTATGATTTATTGCATAGGACAACAGTTATTGTACTTGCGTGTTTGCTGATGTGACGACAAATTGTCGTATACTTGCTAAACTCTCGTTGCTGATTGACAGCACACCTTGAATCAATTTCATTGATCCAAAGTATGCTGAGGGCTTCTTGTGATTTCTGTGTTGATTTACTCTGGAACCGAACCAGAGGTTGATATGAACGTGCAGCGCCTGATTGCAGGTATGAACAGCTGGCACGTAAATGCCAACGACAAAGGTTCGATCCTTGAACCCTGTACTGTCGAATTTAAAACCTCGTGAGGCAAGAAATGCCTGGACACGGGTGGCCTTGGCATGAGATACAAAGGACTGAACGTCCTGCACAGCATAGTTACGGGAGTTAGTTGAGAGATTGGGTTAGGGGTTGATTAGTGTTAGTGGTTAGTATGAATTAAACCCTAAGCTAATCCTAAGTCCTAACATGCATCCTAAACTACTATCCTAAGTGGATTTTTAAATTACAAAAAAAAAGGGGGAAAATAAACCTAAGTCCTAATAACCTAAGGCTAAACTATGACCTAGGTTGAACACTAATGTGCAACCTAAACTAATCCTAATCTAAAGGGGCGCGTAGACCCTTGGAGGGAGAGGATAAGGATGGAGGGGAGTATTCATTAGCATTTAATGGAAAGTCCATACGTGGACAGCGCCAGTTTTGGCGGGGCAGGTAAGAAACGGAGGTATCTATTTGGAGATAGAGCCAAATTTGGTTTTGCATGGGAAATTTGAAAATTTGAGTTCGCCAACTCAAGTTGGCAGTGGCGTGGGAAGTTGGGAAAAGGCAGAGCCTTTAATGCATTAATTATCCTTGGTCCTCGCGACCAGCTCGCCTTGGAAAGTGTATGAGGGAATTTTGATTTTCATTTTGTCGATTCGGGCTTTTGCAAAGTTGCTCTGCATTTGGTTTTTCTGGTCTGGTTCAGTCGAACCAGCTCTTGGGATTTGTCACTGTTCTTGGAGATTTTGAGGCTGTTGCTAAGCCTGAAGAAGAAAGGAGTGTTGGGAAGTTTTTGTTGTCGCTGTGGAAGGAAATAATTCGGCAAACGAAGCTTTCTTCGAGTTCTGGAAAAGAGATCACAGGCATGTTAAGCCCTTCTCTTTAAAAATTCTTGCTTTGTTTAAGTGTCTCATTAAAACAACCCTGCTCTTGGGTTTGGATTATGTGATTGTTGTCGAGTCGATTTGATTTGGATTTCGTTGATTCTTGCTTTCTTTTTTTTTGAAATGATAAGAAGAATCGCTTCTGGTTGCTAGGCTTTGATTTGTCTTTGCACGAATCGAGTTGGAACATGAATTACTGTATTGGTTGTTGACAGTATGGTGGATTGAAATAGATATTTTCTTTCTCTGTTCATGTTGTATGAAATCGGAACAGGCTGTGTGAGTTATTCTCCTTACTGTGAAATCGTTTCCTTTTGTTGTGTTTGGAACTGTCTTTGCATGTATAAAGGAGTTGGAATACCTCCATGTTGTGCTGGTTATTGACGTTATATGGAAATTCGAACTGGTTTTTCTTGAAAAATAGGATATGGAACTGTGCAGGCAGTGTGGGTTATTTTATTGCTGTACGATTGAAATCTTTTGTCACATGAACTTGTGATATGATTGTATTGGTTGTGTGAACGGCTTGAGGTCGTTTCTATACTGAAGTTTTCATTGAAGGAAATAAGATCTTTTTTTGTTTACTATCTGCTGTTTCGGGATTTAAAGGAATATCAATTCTTTTCGAGCTGTATGGAATGGGATTTCACTGTTTAAGTATTATATCAAGAACTGGTAGACTGTGTGGGTTGTTTTCACTGCTATGAGAATGTTCTTTGTTATATGATCTTTCGTGATATAATTGTACAGGATGTACGAGTTGCTTGAAGGTCGTTTCTATACTGAAATTTCTTTTAAAAAGGAAATAGTTCCTTTCTCTCTCTGCTGTGTTTGATTATGAATGAATACAAGCATTGTTTTTTTTGTATGAGCATACGAATTGGGTTTGAGGGAAGAAATGGTAACACGTTTTTGCTGTTTCTTTCTTTTTCTTGCTTAAAAGAAATAAGACTTTTCTTTTTCTTTTTGCTGTTTCGTTGAAAAGAAATAGCATTTCTTTTGATCTTTGAGAGATGGGTTTGTGAATTCTATCTGAGCAATGCAGACTCGGTTAGAAGGGTATGCTGGTAAAACAATTATTGTTGTGTTTCTTCTTTTAAGTAAATGGACAAATACGATTTTGAGCAATCGTGGAAGCTGGAAAAGAAATAGTCTCTCCTTCTGAACTCATAGTGAAATATACTGTTTTCTTGCTAAGAAGGTATGATGATTAGTTGTGTTTATTAATGCTGATCGGTCTTTTAAGATCGAATTGTTTTGGTGATTACGACTTAGCCTTGGATTGCTGAACAAAAGAATAAATGCATAGAAATTTTGTCTTGCTGTGTGGGTTGTCTTGACTGTACTAGATCCATGTATTTGACACCCTGTACGGTTTACTTTGATAGAGGTAATGACATCTGATTTTTGCATTCTGGAGTTCTGTATACTATCATGAACTTGAAAATGGATTCGGGTAGAATCATTTAGGGGAAGGGAATTCTTCTTCTGGCTGCTGTTTTTGATTTGGTAAAATCCGTAGTCAGGTGATTATTGGACTTGCTGTAGGTAACAGCAATGAATAAAATGTTATTTGAACGGAATGCGTCCATAGGATTAGGAAATCATGTGATTAATTGATTGCATGATTATAACTGTTTATCTGTTTAACATACAGTGAAAGAAATATGGTTTCTTCTAGTACGGTAAATATATGGTATGCATCCTTATACTATTTGATCTATGATAAACACAATGTTGTACTAACCTGTTTCGGATTTTCATATGAGCCTGATTCAAATGAAGTATGGATATGGATGATGAATTCTTCCCTGTTTTCATTTAAAGCTGATTATGAATGAAATTACTCTTACTGCCGGAAAGTGAATTCTGAATGGATTTTGTAAGTTTCACTCTGAACTGTTATCTTGATTTGTGTCTCGTTTGGATTCCATTTTTAGAACAGTCATGTGGAAAGAAATAGGGACATGGATGAATGACTTGGAAAAATGATCTGTTCTTCTTTCATTCAGTTGGAAATCTATAATTCGTTGATAACGAATCTTGTAGTGCTTAGATATGAGCGACTATATGCATTGCTGTTCGCTTTCTTGTCTGTGCTTGATTGCTTGGAATCTAATATGATGCATGAACTGAAAGGAAGGTAATGGGTTTACATTTCAGTTAGTTTCATCCTTGCATTTATTATTAATGAAAGGCGTGGAAAGGATAACAGTATGTCATATCAGCAGTAAGCTATTTGTATTTCTAACTTTGCAAATATTGTGAATTAAGACTTGTAACGGTTATGTGGAAACGGGACAGCAGTTCTTTGGCTGATTGTGATGATATTTTGATAGTTCAGTTGTTATGCTGATCTTTCTTTTGTGCCTATTTCGTGATTGATGTCTTACTGTCGTTTCATAAAAGCAGGGTTCTTTTATTGAGACAGTTAGTTGAAGCACCTCATTTTAATGATAAGTGCTTAATATGCTCAGTTCATTGAACTGACCCGTGCAAATCATTTTGCAGATGGAATTTGATTAGAATGAAGACATGGCTGTTTTCTGATGCTTCTTGATTAGTTGAAGATGAATTGTAATTGTTGCCTTTTATTCCTCTTCGAGGAATTGTGAAAAGAAGAAAGTATATTCTTCTATCTATGAGTTGTAATGATGTTTTATGTAAACCATGTCCATTCAGTTGGATTGGCAAATGTATGGATTATGACATGAAATGATGAATACAATTACAAGTGTGATATTTTAATAATTATATCAGTTTGATATTGTTGACTAAATTGGAAATATAATGTTATTTCTTGATTTGGATTTGTTTAATTGTCCTTGGATGGATGCTAAATGGGAACTGATATCTATTCTTACCTAAATGCAACTTTTAAGTTGAAATATGCAATTAGTTCATACTTGGATAAAGATGAATTTTTAATTGACATTAAAAAGGATTAGGAAGAATATGATTCCATAACCGACAGGTATTCAGGATTAGCTTAGGAGCTAAGGAATATCAATTAACTTCGGAGTAATCGAATTTCGCTTTCGAACTCCATTAATGATCTCGTATGCTAAATTCAGAATAAAGGATATAGGACAAGTATATCCATAACTAATGGACCTTAACTATGTAACGTTAAGGAGAACAAATGAATACATTTCTTGGGAATTAGACCTCGTTTAAATGACGTCTAATAAGTTAGAATTCTGAATTTAGTTACAGTTGGGAAAATCTTGGCTAAGTTTAATAGGTTAAACTTATCACGTCCGTCGGTACGGACTGCTTAATCCAATGATTAAGAAGAGAACCAAGTAGGGAAATGCAGCCCTTCGACACGAAGGAGAAGATGCATAGCAAGCTAATGGACGGATTTAGTCCCTCTTAGCTATATACAACTGTAACGGAAACGAGGATCAAGGGATCAGCATGGATGCTGAAAGTTGATTCTTAATTATCAAATCGTATCCAAATCACTTGAGCAGGATGTGTATTCTCGATGGGAGGATTCTGTAGGACATTGGCATACGCCAGCTACAGCAAGGTGTCTCCATGAAGACGGGGTCTTCATGACGACACAATGTTGCAGCTGACATATTGCAATGCCCTCCCGAATTAAAACATCAAGAATACATAGGCTGAATGTGTAACTCTTGGCAGGGGATAGGAGTATGATCAGGTATACGGAGTGACTCCGGAATACTAAAGATAACTAGACACACGGAGTCGTGGGGAAACGACACCGTATGTCTGCGTATCTTTAGTTACCAGGAGTGCCTTCCTATATTCGTTCATATTACTAGTTGGAAATTGGAAGTTTAAATCTGACCTTAAACGAAGAGGACTGGTAGGAACCAGGAAAGACCATTCTAGATAACAGGTGAAGTGAAGTGAAGGACGTATTCCGTTGATGTGTATCACATCCAGGAATATGATCATGCAAAGCATGTGAAAATCTTTGGCCAAAGTATCGCAAGTGCTGGTTGCGTTGTCCTTATCACTTAATTTAAGATGCAGGATGTCAGATGAATATCAGTAACAGATATTCAGATAGGCTTCTTAAATGGATCACTTCGATAACCGGAAACGGTTATGAGAACTGGTATATATATTATACTATGCATAAACGAACATGAAGGATCGGTTGTTGCCGAGTCATGAAATGAAGGATCGTTGAAACTCCGAGCCATGAAAATGGAAGATCGGCAGTTCCTCGAGTCATTTACAGCAGCATATAGAATCTGTTATAAGATTGAATGGCATTGAATGTGTGTTCCATATTGTAAATATGCGAACAGGGAACATTAGTTTTAAAAAGAAATTGTGTGATCCAAACTGCGTTGTTTGGGCAGAGAACAATTATTAAAACTTGAACGTGTGTTTGAATTTTATAATTCATAACAGAGAACGTTATCATAAAAAAAAAAAAAAAATTCCCTTGTTCTGGTATCTTAAAATGGGGATGTTACATCTTGGTATCAGAGCTGAAGGTTGCAGCTCTTGGACCTAATGAGTCCACGATATTAATAAGGTTTACATTTTCTTATTGAACAGAAAATGGTCAGGACAAGAGGGAATGCTGCGAATAACCCGTTACAGGGTGGAGAAGCAGCGACTGCCCAAAAGCTGGATGAAATCCTTGCTGCCCTACTTGATACGAGGGATCGTTTGACTGTTCTGGAACAACAGTCAATGGGCAATGAAGAGGAGGAGAATGAAGCTGAAATAAATGATCAGCTGCCTCCTGTGGACAACATCAACGGAGGGAATCCGGGTGTTGATGATAATAATGTAATTGCTCCTAATCCCCCTGAAAATAAAAGGGCAAGATTAGCAGCTGAACTTACAAATGATATAAAGAGAATAAGTCCTCCAAAGTTTGATGGAACAACTCTTGGGGACGGAGCTGAGAACTGGCTCAGTGAAATGGAGAAATACTTTGCAATAAGAAACTTCTCCGAAGAGACTAAAGCGATATGGGGAGCATATCAGCTTTCTCATGAAGCATCATCATGGTGGGACAACCGTAAGGTTGAGCTGAATATTGTCGAATCAGACATAACTTGGGATCAATTTAAGGGTTATTTTAGGCAACGATGGCTGCCTCAACTCTATTTTGATAGGAAAATGACTGAATTTCAGAACTGGTCGCAAGGAAGGCTGTCGGTGACGGAATACTGGGAAGGGTTTACTAAACTCCTTAAGTATGTGCCGCAGTACCAAGCTGATGAGAAGTTCAGAATACGGAAATTCATAATGGGACTGAATCCCATCATTGGTGGCGAAGTGGATGTCCACGGCCCAACCACCATGGATGGAGTTGTCGAAAAGGCAATCAGACAGGAACAGAAATTGAGGGCAATATCTGCTCACAGGGAAGAGATAAGGAAGAAGATTCCCAATCCTTCTTCGTCTCTTGCACCAAAAAGGGGACCTTGGAAAAGGTTTGGTGTGAAAAACAAAATTGTTGTAGATAACAACAAGAAACCTGTGATGAACAGACCTGTAAATAGCGTGCGGAACAGCTTCACAAAAGTTAATGGCATTGGACAGAAGTCCTATGGAAGCCAGAATGATAACTTCAAGGCTGGTAACAAATTTGAGCCTAGAAAAGGGCCAGTTGGAGGATGCTTCAACTGTGGAAAGGACCACTATGCGAATCACTGTCCTCTGAAGAAGGATGATCGCGGACAGCAGCATAGGATACACGCTGCAGTGGCTAACAGACAAGCTGAAAAGCAAGTGACGCCCATAGAAGTTACGGGTAAGTTATTCGGTACACCTGTAGTTATACTTTTTGATACTGGAGCTACAGAATGTTTTATTTCTGCTAAACTTGCTATGAAATTAAAAAGAAAGGCTGCAAGAATGGATAAAACATGGACAGTGCATTATGGGAATAATGTTGTCCATACAGTCGAAATGTGCCTTTTTGGGGCAATTCTTGATCTGCCTGGTTTCTCCACCGAAGTTGACTTGTATGTCACTCCTCTAGGATCATATGATATCATTATTGGAATTAACTGGTTGGCTGAACATAAGGCAAAGGTCGACTGTTATGAAAAACAAATCTGTTGCTTTGATGACCTGCAGAAAGCAGCAGTCATTCAAGGTGTAAAACGGGAAGTTGCAGTCAGGAAACTGACGGCTATGCAACTAAAAAGGGCTAAAAATAGAGGCTGCACTTTGTATGCAGTAAAAGTGACAGAAAATGCGAAGAAGATAATGATTTCATGGAAAGATATCCATTGCTGAGGGATTTCCGTGATGTGTTTCCGGAGGAATTGCCAGGTCTTCCGCCTAAACGTGAGTTTGACTTCGCAATAGAAATCAAACCTGGAACTGAACCCATATCTAAGGCACCTTATAGAATGACTACCATTGAGTTGGTAGAGCTGAAGGCTCAGTTACAAGAACTTCTGACTAAGGGGCTGATAAGACCGAGCGTCTCACCTTGGGGAGCGCCGGTAATTTTTGTAAAGAAAAAGGATGGCACATTGAGGCTGTGCATTGATTACAGAATGCTGAACAAAGCAACTATTAAAAATCGATACCCACTTCCTAGGATTGATGATCTGTTCGATCAGATGCGAGGAGCATCAGTTTATTCAAAAATAGATCTTCGATCAGGGTACCATCAGCTGAGAATAAAGGAAGAAGATATTCATAAAACAACTTTTAGAACGAGGTACGGGCATTATGAGTTCACGGTGTTACCTTTTGGGCTGACTAATGCACCTGCCGCCTTCATGAATCTAATGAACAATATTTTTCAAGAATACTTAGACAAGTTTGTGCTTGTATTCTTAGACGACATTCTTATATACTCTAAAAATGTCGAAGAGCACCAAGAACATCTCAGGATAGTGCTGGAAATCTTAAGAAAGAGGAAGTTGTATGGCAAACTGTCCAAATGTTCCTTTTATGATGCAGAGGTGCATTATTTGGGACACGTTATAAGCAAAAATGGGATAGCTGTTGACCCTTCAAAGATCACAGCTATAACTGAGTGGCCTGCGCCTAAGAACGTGCACGAAGTGAGGAGCTTCATGGGCTTGGCTGGATATTATCGAAAGTTCGTTAAGGACTTTTCAAAAATTGCTGCCCCAATCACTTCGCTGCAAAAGAAAGAAAAGAAATTTGTCTGGACAGACAAATGTGAATCTGCCTTTAAAAAGTTAAAGGAACAGTTAACTACAGCACCTATTTTGACTGTACCTGATCCAAATGGAGATTTTATGGTTGTAACGGACGCCTCAGGAGAAGGCCTTGGAGGTATTCTATTACAGAATAACCATGTCATCGCTTATGAAAGCAGAAAGCTTAAGTTACATGAACAGAACTATGCTCCACACGATCTTGAGCTCGCTGCCATTGTTCATGCACTTCAAATGTGGAGGCATTACCTTTTAGGCAAGCCCTTCGAGTTAAAAACAGACCATCTGGGGCTGAAGTATATTTTTACTCAGCCAAATCTGAATGCAAGGCAGCGAAGATGGTTAGAATTTCTGTCTCAGTATGATTTCGATATAAGCTACATTAAGGGCAAGGAAAATAGAGTAGCAGATGCTCTGAGTCGAAGGAAGCATATCTCTGCTCTTATAACGTTAAGAACTCAGTTTAAGGATGAGGTGAAAGATGCCTTGGAATCAGATCCTTATTTCCAGCAAGTCAAATCAGCACTTGCTGCAGACCCGCAGGGATGTCAGGTATAAGGGATTCCGTTTTGATAATGAAGGAATTCTGAGGTTCGAAAACAGGGTATATATACCCTTGGCAAATGACTTAAGAGGGAAATTGTTAACTGAATTCCATAATTCACCTTTTTCTGGACACCCTGGCATTACAAAAATGCTCGCTGATCTTAAGCAGCAATATTTCTGGAAGGGAATGAAAAAGGATGTGGCAGAGTTTGTAACACACTGCTTGGAATGTCAGCGTGTTAAGGCGGAACATATGCACCCCGCTGGATTATTGTATCCCCACAGTATTCCGCAGTATAAATGGCAAGTGATAACGATGGATTTCGTTCAAGGATTGCCTATGTCAAGAAATAAGCATGACATTATCCTGGTTGTAGTCGACAAATTGACCAAAGTGGCACACTTCATTGCTGGTAATTTGAAGGACGATGCACCAGTGCTAGCAAGAAGATTTGTACATGAAATCTTCAGATTGCATGGAATACCGGAATTAATCATATCGGACAGAGATCCGAGGATGACATCAAGGTTTTGGCAAACGCTTAATGCGGCCTTGGGGACTAAATTGAACTTCAGTTCTGCATATCATCCGGAAACGGATGGACAGACTGAGAGAGTTAATCAGGTTTTAGAGGACATGTTAAGGATGTATTGCATGGACCAGCAGTATAAATGGGAGGAATACCTTCCGCTGGTAGAATTTGCTTACAATAACACCTATCATGCCTCTTTAAAAATGGCGCCCTTTGAAGCATTGTATGGAAGAAAATGCAGAACCCCTGTCAGCTGGGACAGCGTTGAGGACAGAGAGGTAATTGGGCCAGAAATCCTTATGGAAATGGAACAGCAAATCAAAATGATTTGGGAACATCTAAAGGAGGCTGCCAATAGGCAAAAGAGCTATGCAGACTTGAAGCGGGTTGACAGGCATTATAAACTGGGAGAGAAGGTCTTTCTTCGGGTGAAGCCGAAAAAGAGCTCAATAACTTTTGGCAAGGCTGCCAAGTTGTCGCCACGTTACGTGGGACCTTTTGAAATTGTTGAAATAATCAACCCTGTAGCTTATCGTCTAGCATTACCTCCTGCTTTGTCTCAAATGCATGATGTTTTTCATATTTCTTTGCTTAAGAAATACGTGACAGATTTATCACATGTGCTAAATTGGAATTCCTTGCAGGTCCAAGACCCAGGAATAATCGTGGTTAAGCCCATTCGAGTGCTGGGAACTCGCCAGTTGTACTTGAGAAATCGCGAAGTGAACCAATGTAAGGTCCAGTGGGACCAGTTCAGCGAAGAAAGTGCAACTTGGGAAAATCTCGAAGAAATGAGATCTACTTTTCCACACCTGTTTAATCGAATTTGAAATCCAAAGAACTGATAATTCTACCAAATTTAGACAATTATTAGTCTATTGTACAGTTGTCTTAAAACGCTGTTTTTAAGAGTGAATCTGTTTTTGGTATGAACTTATGAATGAAGGGACAATAACTGAACTTTGTCCTAGGAACTCCTTGATTTGTTTAATCTGATCATCGGGACGATGATTCTTTAAGGAGGGAAGAATGTAACGCTCTGATTTTGTACGTTATCTTGGTGAATGTTTTTCATACTGTTATAACTGCTGAAATGAAGGCAAACATGTTAAGATAACCTCTGATCTTAAAGGAATGTGTTGCTAACTTGGATTCTTGCATGCTGTGATTTATTGCATAGGACAGCAGTTATTGTACTTGCGTGTTTGCTGATGTGACGACAAATTGTCGTATACTTGCTAAACTCTCGTTGCTGATTGACAGCACACCTTGAATCAATTTCATTGATCCAAAGTATGCTGAGGGCTTCTTGTGATTTCTGTGTTGATTTACTCTGGAACCGAACCAGAGGTTGATATGAACGTGCAGCGCCTGATTGTAGGTATGAGCAGCTGGCACGTAAATGCCAACGACAAAGGTTCGATCCTTGAACCCTGTACTGTCGAATTTAAAACCTCGTGAGGCAAGAAATGCCTGGACACGGGTGGCCTTGGCATGAGATACAAAGGACTGAACGTCCTGCACAGCATAGTTACGGGAGTTAGTTGAGAGATTGGGTTAGGGGTTGATTAGTGTTAGTGGTTAGTATGAATTAAACCCTAAGCTAATCCTAAGTCCTAACATGCATCCTAAACTACTACCCTAAGTGGATTTTTAAATTACAAAAAAAAAAAGGGGGAAAATAAACCTAAGTCCTAATAACCTAAGGCTAAACTATGACCTAGGTTGAACACTAATGTGCAACCTAAACTAATCCTAATCTAAAGGGGCGCGTAGACCCTTGGAGGGAGAGGATAAGGATGGAGGGGAGTATTCATTAGCATTTAATGGAAAGTCCATACGTGGACAGCGCCAGTTTTGGCGGGGCAGGTAAGAAACGGAGGTATCTATTTGGAGATGGAGCTAAATTTGGTTTTTGCTTGGGAAATTTGAAAATTTGAGTTCGCCAACTCAAGTTGGCAGTGGCGTGGGAAGTTGGGAAAAGGCAGAGCCTTTAATGCATTAATTATTCTTGGTCCTCGCGACCAGCTCGCCTTGGAAAGTGTATGAGGGAATTTTGATTTTCATTTTGTCGATTCGGGCTTTTGCAAAGTTGCTCTGCATTTGGTTTTTCTGGTCTGGTTCAGTCGAACCAGCTCTTGGGATTTGTCACTGTTCTTGGAGATTTTGAGGCTGTTGCTAAGCCTGAAGAAGAAAGGAGTGTTGGGAAGTTTTTGCTGTCGCTGTGGAAGGAAATAATTCGGCAAACGAAGCTTTCTTCGAGTTCTGGAAAAGAGATCACAGGCATGTTAAGCCCTTCTCTTTAAAAATTCTTGCTTTGTTTAAGTGTCTCATTAAAACAACCCTGCTCTTGGGTTTGGATTATGTGATTGTTGTCGAGTCGATTTGATTTGGATTTCGTTGATTCTTGCTTTCTTTTTTTTTGGAAATGATAAGAAGAATCGCTTCTGGTTGCTAGGCTTTGATTTGTCTTTGCACGAATCGAGTTGGAACATGAATTACTGTATTGGTTGTTGACAGTATGGTGGATTGAAATAGATATTTTCTTTCTCTGTTCATGTTGTATGAAATCGGAACAGGCTGTGTGAGTTATTCTCCTTACTGTGAAATCGTTTCCTTGCTGTTGTGTTTGGAACTGTCTTTGCATGTATAAAGGAGTTGGAATACCTCCATGTTGTGCTGGTTATTGACGTTATATGGAAATTCGAACTGGTTTTTCTTGAAAAATAGGATATGGAACTGTGCAGGCAGTGTGGGTTATTTTATTGCTGTACGATTGATCTTTTGTCACATGAACTTGTGATATGATTGTATTGGTTGTGTGAACGGCTTGAGGTCGTTTCTATACTGAAGTTTTCATTGAAGGAAATAAGATCTTTTTTTGTTTACTATCTGCTGTTTCGGGATTTAAAGGAATATCATTTCTTTTCGAGCTGTATGGAATGGGTATTTCACTGTTTAAGTATTATATCAAGAACTGGTAGACTGTGTGGGTTGTTTTCACTGCTATGAGAATGTTCTTTGTTATATGGTCTTTCGTGATATAATTGTACAGGATGTACGAGTTGCTTGAGGTCGTTTCTATACTGAAATTTCTTTTAAAAAGGAAATAGTTCCTTTCTCTCTCTGTTGTGTTTGATTATGAAGAATACAACATTGTTTTTTTTTGTATGAGCATACGAATTGGGTTTGAGGGAAGAAATGGTAACACGTTTTTGTTGTTTCTTTCTTTTTCTTGCTTAAAAGAAATAAGACTTTTCTTTTTCTTTTTGCTGTTTCGTTGAAAAGAAATAGCATTTCTTTTGATCTTTGAGAGATGGGTTTGTGAATTCTATCTGAGCAATGCAGACTCGGTTAGAAGGGTATGCTGGTAAAACAATTATTGCTGTGTTTCTTCTTTTAAGTAAATGGACAAATACGATTTTGAGCAATCGTGGAAGCTGGAAAAGAAATAGTCTCTCCTTCTGAACTCATAGTGAAATATACTGTTTTCTTGCTAAGAAGGTATGATGATTAGTTGTGTTTATTAATGTTGATCGGTCTTTTAAGATCGAATTGTTTTGGTGATTACGACTTAGCCTTGGATTGCTGAACAAAAGAATAAATGCATAGAAATTTTGTCTTGCTGTGTGGGTTGTCTTGACTGTACTAGATCCATGTATTTGACACCCTGTACGGTTTACTTTGATAGAGGTAATGACATCTGATTTTTGCACTCTGGAGTTCTGTATACTATCATGAACTTGAAAATGGATTCGGGTAGAATCATTTAGGGGAAGGGAATTCTTCTTCTGGCTGCTGTTTTTGATTTGGTAAAATCCGTAGTCAGGTGATTATCGGACTTGCTGTAGGTAACAACAATGAATAAAATGTTATTTGATCGGAATGCGTCCATGGATTAGGAAATCATGTGAGTAATTGATTGCATGATTGTGGAACTGTTATCTGTTTAACATGCAGTGAAAGAAATATGGTTTCTTCTAGTACGGTAAATATAGGGTATGCATCCTTATACTATTTGATCTATGATAAACACAATGTTGTACTAACCTGTTTCGGATTTTCATATGAGCCTGATTCAAATGAAGTATGGATATGGATGATAAATTCTTCCCTGTTTTCATTTAAAGCTGATTATGAATGAAATTACTCTTACTGCCGGAAAGTGGATTCTGAATGGATTTTGTAAGTTTCACTCTGAACTGTTATCTTGATTTGTGTCTCGTTTGGATTCCATTTTTAGAACAGTCATGTGGAAAGAAATAGGGACATGGATGAATGACTTGGAAAAATGATCTGTTCTTCTTTCATTCAGTTGGAAATCTATAATTCGTTGATAATGAATCTTGTAGTGCTTAGATATGAGCGACTATATGCATTGCTGTTCGCTTTCTTGTCTGTGCTTGATTGCTTGGAATCTAATATGATGCATGAACTGAAAGGAAGGTAATGGGTTTACATTTCAGTTAGTTTCATCCTTGCATTTATTATTAATGAAAGGCGTGGAAAGGATAACAGTATGTCATATCAGCAGTAAGCTATTTGTATTTCTAACTTTGCAAATATTGTGAATTAAGACTTGTAACGGTTATGTGGAATTGGGACAGCAGTTCTTTGGCTGATTGTGATGATATTTTGATAGTTCAGTTGTTATGCTGATCTTTCTTTTGTGCCTATTTCGTGATTGATGTCTTACTGTCGTTTCATAAAAGCAGGGTTCTTTTATTGAGACAGTTAGTTGAAGCACCTCATTTTAATGATAAGTGCTTAATATGCTCAGTTCATTGAACTGACCCGTGCAAATCATTTTGCAGATGGAATTTGATTAGAATGAAGACATGGCTGTTTTCTGATGCTTCTTGATTGGTTGAAGATGAATTGTAATTATTGCTTTTATTCCTCTTCGAGGAATTGTGAAAAGAAGAAAGTATATTCTTCTATCTATGAGTTGTATTGATGTTTTATGTAAACCATGTCCATTCAGTTGGATTGGCAAATGTATGGATTATGACATGAAATGATGAATACAATTACAAGTGTGATATTTTAATAATTATATCAGTTTGATATTGTTGACTAAATTGGAAATATAATGTTATTTCTTGATTTGGATTTGTTTAATTGTCCTTGGATGGATGCTAAATGGGAACTGATATCTATTCTTACCTAAATGCAACTTTTAAGTTGAAATATGCAATTAGTTCATACTTGGATAAAGATGAATTTTTAATTGACATTAAAAAGGATTAGGAAGAATATGATTCCATAACCGACAGGTATTCAGGATTAGCTTAGGAGCTAAGGAATATCAATTAACTTCGGAGTAATCGAATTTCGCTTTCGAACTCCATTAATGATCTCGTATGCTAAATTCAGAATAAAGGATATAGGACAAGTATATCCATAACTAATGGACCTTAACTATGTAATGTTAAGGAGAACAAATGAATACATTTCTTGGGAATTAGACCTCGTTTAAATGACGTCTAATAAGCTAGAATTCTGAATTTAGTTACAGTTGGGAAAATCTTGGCTAAGTTTAATAGGTTAAACTTATCACGTCCGTCGGTACGGACTGCTTAATCCAATGATTAAGAAGAGAACCAAGTAGGGAAATGCAGCCCTTCGACACGAAGGAGAAGATGCATAGCAAGCTAATGGACGGATTTAGTCCCTCTTAGCTATATACAACTGTAACGGAAACGAGGATCAAGGGATCAGCATGGATGCTTGAAAGTTGATTCTTAATTATTAAATCGTATCCAAATCACTTGAGCAGGATGTGTATTCTCGATGGGAGGATTCTGTAGGACATTGGCATACGCCAGCTACAGCAAGGTGTCTTCATGAAGACGGGGTCTTCATGACGACACAATGTTGCAGCTGACATATTGCAATGCCCTCCCGAATTAAAACATCAAGAATACATAGGCTGAATGTGAAGTTCTTGGCAGGGGATAGGAGTATGATCAGGTATACGGAGTGACTCCGGAATACTAAAGATAACTAGACACACGGAGTCGTGGGGAAACGACACCGTATGTCTGCGTATCTTTAGTTACCAGGAGTGCCTTCCTATATTCGTTCATATTACTAGTTGGAAATTGGAAGTTTAAATCTGACCTTAAACGAAGAGGACTGGTAGGAACCAGGAAAGACCATTCTAGATAACAGGTGAAGTGAAGTGAAGGACGTATTCCATTGATGTGTATCACATCCAGGAATATGATCATGCAAAGCATGTGAAAATCTTTGGCCAAAGTATCGCAAGTGCTGGTTGCGTTGTCCTTATCACTTAATTTAAGATGCAGGATGTCAGATGAATATCAGTAACAGATATTCAGATAGGCTTCTTAAATGGATCACTTCGATAACCGGAAATGGTTATGAGAACTGGTATATATATTATACTATGCATAAACGAACATGAAGGATCGGTTGTTGCCGAGTCATGAAATGAAGGATCGTTGAAACTCCGAGCCATGAAAATGGAAGATCGGCAGTTCCTCGAGTCATTTACAGCAGCATATAGAATCTGTTATAAGATTGAATGGCATTGAATGTGTGTTCCATATTGTAAATATGCGAACAGGGAACATTAGTTTTAAAAAGAAATTGTGTGATCCAAACTGCGTTGTTTGGGCAGAGAACAATTATTAAAACTTGAACGTGTGTTTGAATTTTATAATTCATAACAGAGAACGTTATCAAAAAAAAAAAAATTCCCTTGTTCTGATATCTTAAAATGGGGATGTTACAATGGGATACCCCTTCTGCAATTCCTACAACCTCTTAGGAATTCTTCATGATGTACACGCTGCCCTACCAAGCTCTGAGCCATTCTTGCACAACAATCACTGCATAACTAGAGAACCACCAACCTCCATGTTGATTGACGAACCACTGCAAGGTTTCACTGCCATTGGAACAAGTCACACCACGCTTCCACACGCAACATGAAATTCTCCACCTGATCTGGGGGCCTACTTCACCACAACTTCACCACAATGCTGCCCTTGTTCAGCACTTCTACCAACACCATACCACCACTGTGCCTCTGATGCTGATCTTCTGGCAAACTCTTCACCAGGAATACCTCATTTCACTGCAACCTGACTGATCTACTCACCACCGTTTTCAACCAATCAGCACTTCCGAAAACGCAACGCTTGCTTTACTCCGGAAACATAACCACTGACACTGTTGCCAACCTAAAATTCTGAGGTTTCGCAAAATCACCACACTGATTCTGCCAAGGGAGAGCCACTTTTTCCACTTATGGCTCGAGTATCAACTTGATATCACTTCACAAACACTGCATTTCAGCCGTTCTCAATGTACAAGTTCTGTCAACAACTTCTGGGAAGTCGTCGCGCTACTCAGTGCTTGCGCACCTACCGACTTTTCGAGTTACTCTGCCTCTACACCTGAACTCTACCAAGTGTTATCCCTTCACTCTTCGTTGCTTGGAGTTAGTTCTGCGCCAGCCTTCACATGAACTGTCCACCTCACTGACGTTACCTAGCCCACACTGTATGCATCCCTGCCGCCTCCTCTACATCTGAGTTCTGATCAACACTAGCCTTCTTCTCCCACAAAGTCTCTAGCAACCTGCACTGGCTTACTTGCATTGCACAAGTGCCAACTCTTAACACCTGCACAAGTCTAAAATACCCTTATCACCGAACGCCATGCCGACCCACGTCGCAACTACATGACTCCTTCCTCATCAACCCACTGGTCTACCATTGAGAAAGTTCACTGACTTCATTCATTCCACTGTGACATCAATAAGGCTCAACTTAGCCCTGATACTCCGCTGGATCACACTGATCTGA
This sequence comes from Taxus chinensis, assembly GCA_019776745.2. Taxonomy (NCBI): domain Eukaryota; kingdom Viridiplantae; phylum Streptophyta; class Pinopsida; order Cupressales; family Taxaceae; genus Taxus; species Taxus chinensis. The sequence goes on from CM034150.1 coordinate 884,605,522, forward strand.
CGCTACCCTCTAGCCCGCACCAGTCTGCTTCTTACATGGAACATAACTGCTCCTCTTGATCCAGTTGTGTTGGTGTCCTGCCTTCCGATCGCCAACACCGTTGATTGCCAATCTTCACAAGACTCAACTCCTGATCCAATTCGTCCAACAACCAACTCCCACAAACATGCACGACTCTGCTCTGCCGCGCATTACATTGGGCACTTCAATCTAACGATGCTTCACAAGCACACACCAGTCTACTTCTACTCCGCCCAACCGCGTTGGTGTCCCGCCCATCCGATCACCAACGATGTTGATTGCATTGGCTCCCTAGTCTGCCAACTCGTTCTTCAATCAACATCCCACACGCCTTAAGTTGAGAGCTCTTTTGCCAAATACTCACGTTGGTTTACACTTTGTTCCCAACTCCAGCACCAATGCTCGTTGTGCTCGACGTACCAGAGAGAGCATCACCTCAAATGCTTTGATATCCGCTGTCACGCTGAGTACCGAAGAGAGCAATACACATCCAAAAGCTCTGATACCAGCTATCACGGGGCTAGCTACGCAGCGGATTTCACTAGCCAACGTGCGGCACTGAGACACTACTTTTTTCACTCACCTTAGAGGAACAAGCTACTCCAGTAGTCCCAGACTACGCCTTCATCCTCCTTCATCCACCACCCATTCCCAACTGCATCTCCAACTTATGTACAAGTGAACCCTTCCAACACCTTTCACAGCTGCCCATACAACTGCTCCAGAAGACCACTCACCGAATACCACCGCTGCCCATACAACTGCCGGGAGCTCTTAATATGCCTTCTTAGTTCACATGAGGGAATGCACAACTCATGCCTCCATGACTCATCACTGACCCAGCTCTCCAACACCGCTGGCTGGCTCACTGTCGAACACCCAACTGTTCTGCACAACGCCGTAAGGAACATCACATGCACCTTTCTGTCATCCATCCATGAGTCTACCTGAGTTGCCGCACCGGTCACCTACGCATGCACCAGCGGGGGAAGTCCTCCTCGTGAGTCCTTCCCAGGTGTGAGCCTCTACTCACCCCGACCTGCTGACTGCTCTGTCACCCAAGTCCACACCACCAAAGATCCCTGCGGGGAGCACTGTAAGCTCACCATCTTTGTAGACCGCATCACATGCGGGTGAGGTACTCTTCTTCCCTCGACTCGATCCAACCTCTGATCTCGCCCCGATGCCATGGCCACTGACATCGCCGTGCCTACTCTTTGAGACACCCGTCTGCGTCCAGACCGCATTGACTCCTACTCAAATCTTCTGCCTTAGTTGTCAACTCACCACACTGCAACCGTATCCATGATGTCCTTGACTCAGCGCACCATGTCGCGCATCACCATGTGAACCAACCTTTGTCCACTGCCATGAGTCTCAGCCACTACTTCTGCACCCACTCCGCATCCACGCTTCCGTTGCGCCTCCGATACATCTATGTGAGCACTCAACTCATCTGCGTTGTTTAACCTCTGCAAGGTTGAGGAGCTCGCCACACTTGGCTCGCTCGCGTCCGAGTTACTTCTCCTCTGTTTCGACCTCTGGATCCCAGTCTCACTCCATCATACCTCTTGGTTGTTTCCCACATGAACTCTGCTTCTAAGGACGTTGCCACCTCAAAGGTCTCCCCAAGTCCACTGTCACTTAACACTGGATTCCCACTGCTGATCCACGATGCACATCTTTGCATGGACATACTCCGCAAGGGTAGAGTATATCTCCAAGGTCTCCTGAACACCCCATCCCCTGAATGTCCAAGTGCACCAAGTGTTCCACGCTCCACTTGGTGGGATTGTGAGTTCACCACGTTGGTCTTTATGTCTGCCATGCTCATCTAGCTCATTAGGCTTGCGATGCACTCCCAACGCAAGGCCTCTATCGTACAAGGTCTTCATGCTTCAAACCAACTCGCTCCGCCACTGTATTGCTTTCATGAGTTGGCCAACTCGCTCCGTGTACATTGGGTAAGTTCTTCGCTCCAAGACACCCTGCACTATTCCTAAGTGCAACCAACTTAGCTCACCAACCCGCCTCGGCTCACCCTGATTCTGAGACATCCTTGGGTTCACAGCATGGTCCTTTCAATCCCCCATGCACAACTCTTTCTCACTACATAGCCCTCAAGAGTTGCATTGGTGCACCACCAGAAACTTCCCGGGAGGTCACGCATTTTATGCCTACGCACTTAACTCGCCCAACTCGCCCAGATCTTCTGTAGGCCAACGCATGTGAGGTCGTCAACCCCAACGCATGCGAGGCCAACCGTTTGCCTCGGCCGAGAGTCCCTCTGGCTCTATGGATAGCACCTTGTGCACTACCCTACTCGGATGGGGTCTACCCATCCTGGGGGAGGCGATCACTCTATGAGCATGGAGACGCGCCCCCTATAAATGAGATGGAAGTGCCACTCCTAGCCTAATAGTTGATTGGTAATGGGATGAATATGCTTACATGGTCGACCTTCCCCTCTCCTCCATAGCTTCATAAATAAAAAGAATCACATTCGAGTGTCTTCAAATACTTAACTTACAATGGAATATACATCTTGTGTGCATCTTGGAATAGCTTCAACAACTCTAAAACCCCTCATTCATTCATTCAAAAAATTAATCACACATTGGTTGATGGGCTTTGTCTATGGTGACATATAAACCCAGTAGACCATCATGCTCGTGTCAATGGGGGTGATGCAACAATGAAAGTGCCTCTCCTACTAACAAAATGGCTGATTGGTTATGGGATGAGTATATGCTTCTTTGCTCGTCATTCCCCTCTCCTCCTTTGTAACTTCATAAACCAAAAAAATCACATTCAAATGCTTCTACATACATGTCTTATTACCCCAAATTAGATAAGTCTCTCTACTGCATTTGGGAATAGCTTCTACAACTTTAAAAACCCTCATTCATTCAAAATATTAATCTCATGTTGATTGGTAGGCTTGGTCTACAACATGTAAACCCATTAAACCATGACCCTTATGCCAATGGGGGTGGTATGTCACACCAATGGAAATGATTGATTGCTGAATAAACATGTTTACTTGCTTGGCCTTTTACTCCCAAAAACTATCATGTTCAAATGTCTTAAAATACATGTCACACTACACCAAGTCAGATATGCATCTTCAATACATATTGGAATAAATTTTACAACTCTAAAACCCCTACCACTGCTGGTGAAAGTTATCCAAATTATGGTTCTTTTGGATTAAAAAAAAAAAAATTACTCTAAAAACCCTCATTATAATCTCACATTGATTGGTCCATGGCAATATATCCAAAATAGCTCATACAACTCTAAAAATTCCTTAATCATTCAAAAAATTAATGGCACGTTGATTCGTCGGTGACAACTTGTTCTCTACACATTCAAACTTGTGAGCTCCCTTTGCTCACCATTAAAAGACTCGAGTGCATATCTCATTTACTCAATTAACCATAGAATAATACCATGAATTGATAAATATCTCGCACCATTGATCATAGGATTAGAATCCCTGTATTGTATTGATAATGGGCTGCACAGATTTTGTATGGTTGGGAATTGACTTATACATTGTAAGCGTGGCCTAGCTCGGCCTAACTGATAGTGGTTATTTTAAATTGTGATTTTTAATTTATAAATTGTGTAATGGTAAAATCTAATATTCGGCTATAATGAGTTTAAGCTTTGGCTTGTTGGCAGTGTAACAATGGATAATCTTTAGTTAGTTTTAGACCCCACCACTGGATCCGGAATAAGAAATGAATCTAAGTCCTTATAATACTGTAATTCTACACTATATGACACCATACAGCTCATAACAGAACTAATATTCGAGATTTAAACAAATAAGCAGAAGAAATATTGAAAATGTATACAAGACTCACAAACTATGTGGGTGTGATTTCACACATCATGTGAATTTAGTATGCAATTGTCCAAGAATACAAATCTGAAATCATATATAATTAAATTTACTATACAAAAGGCACTTTACACAAAAAATGCCAGATCAAAAGCTCCCCACCAAATCAAGAGCCCAAAAGAGAATGGATCTGAACCTATAATCACCATAACACCAAATACAAACATAAATGGATTTCAAAATTGCGCTTGCAGCTAATCTAACAGGCCATATTTCAAATATTCTCAGGCAATGTCAGATTCTGGGCCCCTTGAATCTCCATGCTCGAAGTCTTCTGGAAAAACATGACCAATCCACATTTATTTCTGCTAAATCCTTCCCATAGATTGAAGGTAACTTTTCCAGTGACAGTTTTCCGAGCAGATATGTCCCGAACAGTGCACGCTTTCTCCAAACCCTTGACAACAAAATCATTTGTGAGAACACGCCCCTTATTCTCACCCTTCACACAGTCAGTCACATGTCCATTCTCGTACAGAGCCACAAAAACATCCAGAGTGTAACCATCTACTTTGAATTTCAGCGGCCCACTCAAACTCACCTGAAGAGTAGATTCAGAGGGCTTAAACACAGTTGCCTGCACAAAAATCAATAATGCTCCCGTTTATATTCCACACAAGCAAAAAAAAATGAAGTAAATTCTCAAGGAAACAAGATGAAAAACACAAAGGCGAGAACAAAAATTTTCAAAAAAAACTCAAGATTAATGGAACAGAAATAGAAACAAATCCTCATCAATCCATAGGCAGACATACAAAACCTCACAATTAGAATACCCTGTAAGAGAAATTGTAATATTTTATAATTTCAACCATGGAGTTGAAATTGATTTGGAAAAATCAAAACACTTTAAGGACAGTCATATGAAAACAAATTTGGGCATCATTTGCCCTTTTTTGAATCGGAAAACTGTAATTCATTCATCGGCAATAATAAATCAAAGGACACCGAACCCAGAAAGCCTAACAGAAAAAATGAATAAAAGATGTGGAATAGTTCAATAATTTACAGAAAATTGGACGAATTGATCAAAACATTTAGAATAGAATAATTGATAAGCACAGAGAAAACAGAGAAATCATTTTTAATAACGAAATCCCGATCTAGGTATGCGGAACGGATTAACTCCCAAAATCCAAAAAGGTACTCTAAAAGAGAAACAAATTTAGCATCCTCGCCGTTTGCTAGAGGGATCAATTGAAACATTAAGAATTGAAAAATAGATCAAGACAGAGCTAGCGGAGAAACTCTGTTGGAATAAATAAATGTTGTGAGACATAATCAAAAAAGAATTAAAAAGGGATCAAGATCATCACAGCCAGAGGAGATTAATACGAAAAAGAAGCTTTTAAGATTTTCATAAAGAAAAAGATTTGGAAATCATTACTCTTTCCTAAATATGGTGTACAAAAGATTGACTCAAAATATACAAAATAATAAAATCCGGACACACAGTAACCGGAACCAGAAACAGACCGAAATAAACACAAGCTGTAGCCTGCGGACTATGATAACCAAAAAATAAGAGCGAATTTTTGTGGCATTCTTGAGTAAATCCTCTCCAGCATTGTCAAATTTATCAAAGATATGTGCAGTGATGAAAAACTTCCAAACCAGACACAAACCCATATCATGAAACCTTACTGGCCTATTTAATTTGGAGCGCAGATGCAATGTGCTTAAAAAAAATCAAGTAACCTTTAAAGGTGGCCCGAAAAACCTAATCACTATCAGATCTGAGGGCATAAATCAGTATAAATTCCCGCAGCCTACCTGTATGTCCGTGACTGTAAAACGGGGCGCCGAGCGTGCAAGATTGAGGACAGCATCGGCATCGGAACCCAAACACTGCTCTCGGCCCTGCACCACAACCTGCGGCGTATAAATGCTGTCCTGCTCCAATGCCTGGCTGTATGCTCTCTGTCTCACCGTCCAAAGGCTGCTTGCAAAAGGATCCTTCCACCCCAGATAATCCCAAAACTCCACGTGAAACGCCAGAACAATCACAGGCACCTCCACCTCCAACTCCTGCGTATCTCCTCGCCCCAATTTCGATATCAGCAGATCCGCCGAGGGACTCGTGCTGCAGCCCTGAGATGTAAACAACTCTATCAGAACCGCCCCCTGCGCCGACCCTTTGCCCGCCTTAGATGCAGACGCAACCGGGGGTTTCTGATTTAGAACGGTTTCACCTCCTTCGCTGGTGGTGTGCACTTTGGCACCATTTCCTGCCGCCCTGGAATTCTCCGCCTCTGTTCCTTCTCCTCCTCCACCTATTCCTCCCAGATTTTTGTCCCGTTTCGAACAACAGCACAACCACGACATATTTCTTCCACAGGAATCCTCCAAAGATCCAAACGCCCGCCCGTTTGCGCTTTCCTCTCCAAAGATTTTCTACCAGTTCAGCCTACCGCCGTTTGGAGTGAAATGCAGGTTTTGAGAATGAAATAGCAGCGGAAGAGTAAAGGATTGGAGAATTTCCTTTCAATCTGAGTTTGTTGAGGTGAATGAGAATGAGACAGAAAGGCCCGATGATAAAGCCCTCCGACCTCACTCGTCTCACATAGGTATTCATATTATATTTGCCTTTTTAGGTAATCACAATTCATCTAACGCGTTCTTCCCTGTCTGACATTTGTACTCTTGTTTCGCACGATTACGTAACCTTCTCTTTCATGTTGCGTGCATCTTTTAATCTTGATCGTACGCGTGCGTAGGCATCGGAGGGCCCAAAAACTTAGACGGTGCCTGCGGGTTAACAACTGTTTTCATGTTAAATTGGCCCCGTAGATCTGTTTCATACGGCTTCCCAAAGTGTTTTTTTGGCTCAAACTGATAAAAGTGGACAGCATGATGGGTGACTCAATCATAACTCTAATATTAGGTAATAAATTTTCAATAAAAATATGTTTGAATATTCAACCCCTCGTTTTGTTTTTAAGCCGAATTAAATTTGACACGCAGTAAGATGTTTTAGCTGTTTTTAGCCATTGCGGCAGTTGCATTCGAATGCGGCAGTTACATGTTTTACGCAACCGCTTTTAGTAAAATTAGCGAAGTTGCATGTTTACATTCTATCGCTTACCATTTCTTTTTACCTGTGACCGCACAAACTGTTGTCAAAGTTGCATGTTTAAATTCTATCGCTTACCATTTATTTTTACCCGTAGCCATAGAATCTATTGTCAATTTATTCTCCCAGTGTTGTAATGCGAAGTTTCGTGTTCTTGTAAATTTTCGAGAAAAGGCTGCAAGGGATTTGGTGATTGCAGGTAAGGGTTATACCCATTTTCTCTTTTTAAGAAAAAATGATTTGTTTATTCGTTAACCGAAGTAAAAATCCACCAACTCAAAATTGTGTCTACTTTTGTTATATGCATGAATTTAATATTTTTTCCACAATTCTTATCAAGCTATGGTGAGTATTAGATGGTGTTTGAGTCAATATAAGTTTATTGGGGCTTTTGCATTTTCTCAAAATTGTGTCTGCTTTTTCTATTTATTTCAACTTGGATATATGTAAGTTATATGCATGAATTTAATATTTTCTCCATAATTCTTATCAAGTTATGGTCAGTATTAGATGGTGTTTGAGCCAATATAAGTTTATTAGGGCTTTTGCATTTTTCTAGGGCTTTTAGCGTTTATAGCCCCCGGTTATTTAAAATTTTGTTAGAGTTTAAGGTAAAGTTGTTGTGTATTAGAAATTATAAGCATTTCATATGCGTTGGACATTGCCACTGAAAACCCAACTGCCCAAATGGGTGTATTTACATGTTAGTCCTAATGATAGTTGACATATTCCCTATCATCACCCTTGGTATTTGGAATGTTCTTAATTAGTGTAAGTGTCTCAAACATGGTTTTTCGGCAAGGATGTGAAGTATGGATCATAGAGCAATCGTTGTAGCAGAACCATTAAGTGTACTAGTAGAAGATTTGAGCATATATGAGTAACACTCATTTATATTCAAGTACAACCTAAGCCATTGTTAGGAAATTATATTGTTAGTGCTCCATTAGTAAATTATAATTACGTGAAGTAATTATAATGTTATTAAATATGTTAGTAATTTGTTATATAGTTGTTAAATAAAACAACTTATAACAAATATGAGTGTGTGAGTTTGGACAACTCACGTAGATTGGTTGGAGAGTTGTTATAGCTACTTCCTATTATTTAGGAAGTCTATTTCCTATATATACGGATGTATCTGTATCAAAATATATGTAATATCAAGAAGATATCTATTATTTTGCTGTGTAAATCTGCTTGTTCTCTGAGATTTGGTATCAGAGCGAAATCATGTTCAATACACCTTGATTGTTATATCAGGGGCATTTAGAATTCTGCATTGCCCTGTTAATGTGCCAGAAAGTTATGAGTGTAGAGGATATAGTATTGGGAGGTCACGTATAAGCTGTGTGTTTTCTGGCGGGCCTGGTCTGTTGTGTTTACAGACAAAGAATTAGAAGTCTGTGTTGAAATCACTCGGCTTTGTTTACACTTGTATCGGCATAGGATTTTGTGAATTGAACGGTTTCTCTCAAACCGCCATCTATCCAAATATCTCGACTGGCGTATTTTGAAAATCGTTTCGTTGCTGAGATCCAGTTAAGATCTAAACTGTTGGCTGCTACAGCGTGGGAGTTCCATAAAGAAAAAATTCTGTAGAATACATTGCATTGGTTTGTAAGTTTTCATGTGGTCATATGCAACATTTGACACTTGTCCACAGATTTTGTGTTGCATGAATGATCTGATTGATATTGGCTACGCCTATTCGAGTCCTGCCAGATTATTCTAAATGACATATGCGCAAATTCCTTGCCGTTCATCACTCAGATCTGCGTCTGCTGCTATTTAGTGTGGGTCTCACGTGTCTTCCCGGTCTTGGTCTACATATTTGTAATGAAACACCTCAATTCATTGATCCTCATTGTCCGCTGTTGAAGCAATCTCTGAAGTCACATTGAAACCGCCTCCTACAAGTCTTCTTCGCTGGAAATTAAAATCAAAACCACCCTTATCAAATATACATGGTATGGTTTATATTTCTAGTGTCTACTTACGTTGAATCTTCTACTAATTTGGCACGTGTCCCAAGTCTCATCATTCAAATATCTAGGTTTTAACTTCACCGTTCATTAGCATTTTGTATAAGGCGTGTCAATAATCCCATTTTTGATTATTTGTTTATGTCAATGTCTAGTTGGTCAAAATAATTAAAGGCATTTATGATATTGCTTTTAATATTCAAAATTCAAATAGGCCGTAGAGTCTAGGGATTTAATAAATATTGTCAATTAGTATTTCGAGTCTTGTGTCATCAAATATTATTTGTCTTTACTGTCAAAATAATGGTGTCAACAAAATATGTCAGTCGATCATCATCAAATGTTAAATGTCGTTGTCATTTTGTCGTTTGTAAGTCATGTTAAGTCATGTGTCAAAATATAAATTTTTCATTATTCATCAAAAGATTCAAAATAATCAGTGTTGTGTTGCAGTTTAGTCATTTTTCAGTCATCAAAAAGTGTCGTAAAAATTAAAAAATAATAATTCAAGGATGCATTTTCGGTGTTACCCGACGTCCTGACAACTAATGATCCTTAAAAAAGAAAATTTGCTGAGCTAGTAGAATGAAACTGGAGGTAGGAGGCATTGGAGGTTGGAGGTCATTCAGCGACCTCTCGTCAGTTGCCAACAACGAGGCCGCATATCAGCTTTGGTGACAGGTGTGTGTGCAGTTTGATTTTAGTGCTTCCAGTGTGGTGTGCCTCAGTTTGCAGTGATCCTGTTTTCAATAAGTGGAAATTTCACATTGAGGGGGGGGAACATGTTCCAATGTTCCATTTCCAGTATGTCAGCTTTTTCTATGTATGTATGAGCAACAGATTTCAGTAGAATTTCCTATGTTATTCCCTGCAGTGAGATAGTGATGAGAGTTGTTGATACTACTGCATCATCATGATATCGTGGTTGTTAGTTATCCAGAAAAAACTATCCAGAGGTGTTGGTATTGTCCTCAAAACCATCTGTTGTGTGGTTGTTGGTTAACCACTTGGAAAACCATCCAGAGGTTGTTGGTATTGTCCTTGAAACCATCCAGATCATGAGCATGCTACGTAGCGGCACGTTGCAGTACAAAGCAGGTTTTCCCATGTTCGCACTAAGGGGGGGAATGTTAGGAAATTATATTGTTAGTGCTCCATTAGTAAATTATAATTACGTGAAGTAATTATAATGTTATTAAATATGTTAGTAATTTGTTATATAGTTGTTAAATAAAACAACTTATAACAAATATGAGTGTGTGAGTTTGGACAACTCACGTAGATTGGTTGGAGAGTTGTTATAGCTACTTCCTATTATTTAGGAAGTCTATTTCCTATATATACGGATGTATCTGTATCAAAATATATGTAATATCAAGAAGATATCTATTATTTTGCTGTGTAAATCTGCTTGTTCTCTGAGAGCCATGTGGTCCATTGGTAACTCATGTGGAGTTTACTGAGTTGGCACAAGTTCTGGTCATGACTAGATTCCCCAAGATTGCACCTATTCCTGAATGGTCGTAATAAAACTAACACTTATCCTTGTTTTGTTGTATGTTTTTCTTGAGCCCTTTCAATCATCCATGCTTAGGATTCAACAATTCTTTCTTGTTTTTGGTTGCACTCTTTATCCTTTCATTAAATATTCATCCCTTAAAACAAATTTTTGGACAGAAATAGGAAATTTGGCCTCTGCTATGCCCCTGACAAAATTTGTTGTTACAACTATAGACTTATGTACCTACAATCTGAATTTTGTGCTGTAAAATTTGAATCTAAACCCTGAAATATGCTACTAACAGGAAATCAGTTATTATGTTATGCCCCTAAAAAAATCTATTGTTACAATTATAGACCTATGTACCTACAATCTGAATTTTGTGCTGTAAAATTTGAATCTAAACCCTGAAATATGCTATTGATAGGAAATCGTCTATTATATCTATTGATACGAAGACTAAAATCTTAACTAATAGAACCATTGTTGCATGAAAGCTTGTACAACAAGTGTTAATGACTTGTTGAAGAGGGATAAAAAGGTTAAAGAAAGATATGGATATTAAAAGTTGTTCTTAGTTGTAGGATTGAACTCTTACGTGACTTAAGAATGGTGTGGGTATATATATTAACTTAAATCAAGATTGTTCTGTTCTAGGTATTATTCTGCATTTGTTCCCTTTTTCATTGGTTAGTTGGTGTAAGTCTATGAAGGAATCTTATCATCTCACATTAAAGGTTGGCCAACTACTTCTTCCCCCTCCTCTCGCTTCCAGTTTTGGGTTTTACTTCCTAGATCCTGATTAGTCTTTTATAAGTTTGCAAACATAAGTAGAAAAATCTAGTTCATGTTGGAACTGGAGTGTTGAGTTCTATTTCTATGGATGAAATTGATTATTAAATTTTCTTTACTAGACCTAAAGTGTCTGACATGGCATCTTGCCTGATTATTTTTGTAATACGTTTTACAAATTAATTTCTAATTTCAACTTCATATGTTTAAACAATTGTTGTTTAAGTTTTCCCTAGAGTATAAAAATTCATTAGGAGTGTTACTTCATCTTCATCAAATCTTACTGTTATGATTTGTACACTTCAATGGCAGCTCTTTCAACTTTAACAGGACCTGAAATTAATAAGTAATTTGTTACCATCTGTCATTTTGCATTGTTGAAATGTTTTCATAAATCTTAGTACTCTAAAAATTCATTTTATAAACTATAGAGACTTATTTTTTAGATGAAGAATACCAAAAACTACACATATTTTTGTCTTAATATTTTGGGATGTCCAATAAAATGACTTCAGTTCAACAAATTTTGCAATCCCAACCATTCATGTCAAGCTCAAGCCATATAAAAATTGTTGATGTCTCAACCATAAACATCTGAATGTAATTAGAGAACTAATAGGCCAGTCAAAAGTATGATAGGGAAACTTTAGAAGAGGTCACTAGCAATGTATATCTAATGTAGTTTATAGTTATGAATGGGGCCTTTGTTTTGACACCCGTGGCCTATAATTTCTACCCAAGAGCTTAATACTCACAACAAGCATCCTAGTGGAGAGCTAAGCTAGAATTTTTGGACTAGAGTTTCAAAATGTTAAAAGGCTTTACAAACATTGGCCGTAACGTAATCCAAAATCATTCAACTTAGTGCAAATATGAACTTTGATTTTTGGATGCAGACAACAAAGGAATTACTAGATTTACTAAGGCATTATTAATGTGCATGTATGTTGTTCTTTTTTACCAAAAATAAACTCTTCTTTAATGGCTTCTTGAAAGTTATTTTCCATTGAAACATAACAGCTTGAAACAAATTAATTGCTAATTTCAACTTCATATGTTGAAACAGTTGTGGTTTAAGGTTTCCTTAGAGTTTACAAATTAATTAGGAGTGATACTTCATCTTCATCACCTCTTACTGTTAGGATTATTTTTTCCAGTTGGTGTAACATTCCTAATGGATTTGTACACTTCAATGGCAGCTCTTTCAACTTTAACAGGACCTAAAATTAATAAGTAATTTGTTTCCATATGCCATTTTGCACAGTTGAAATGTTAGTACTCTATAAAAGCATTGTATAAACTATAGAGACTTATTTTTTCAGATGAAGAATACTAAATATCTACACATACTTTTGTCTCAATATTTTGGGATGTCAGCAAAATGACTTCAGCACAAAAAAATTCACAATCCCTACCATTCAAGTCAAGCTCAAGCCATATCAAAATTGTTGATGTCTCAAGCATAAACATCTGAAAGTAATTAGAGAACTGATAGGCCAGTCAAAAATGAGAGACACTTGAAACCATGGCCATCATTTTTTGTGAGGATGTTCTAGATTTGCGCTAATTTCTACATTCATAGATGAAGAAAACAATCGTCTCCAGTTATAATAAATTTTAGCCCAGCAACTTTAGTGTCCATACAAGACTAGAGATTCTTAACTTGGGTCTTTACCTCTTTTACCACTGCTCTTCTTTCCACAATTAGTGGTGTTGTTGGAGTTGTGGGAAAAAAATTATATCGACCATTTAGTATACCAATAGAATATTTGGGCATATATGAGTAACACTCCTTTATATTCAAGTACATCCTTAGGCTTGTGGTCCAGTGGTAAGTCCTGTGGAGTTTATCAAGTTGGCACAAGTTATGGTCACAACTGAATTCCCCAAGACTACACCTATAACAAAATTAACACTTATCCTTGTTTTGTTTTCTATTTTTCTTAGGCCCGTTTCAGTCATCCCTACTTAGGATTCAGCAATTCTTTCTTGTTTTTTGTTGCACTCTTTATCCTTTCATTAAATATTCATCCCTTAAAACAAAGTTCTGGGAAGAAATAGGAAATTTGGCCTTTGTTATGCGCCTAAAAAAAATTGGTTAAAAACTTGAAATTAGTAAGAATCTTGTGACTGTATGTTTCAATAGTTGATCATCACTATTATAGAGATCATCAGAGTTTAGGAATCCATGTTTCATTTCTAATGTGCCATTGCCTTAAATTAACCCTATTATATTCACCACAGGGTTTCTATCTGATTATAGTTCTATGTTAAAGCTCATTGTGGCAATGATTTAACAAAAATGTGCATTCGGTAATATCTGATTATAGTGGATTGGACGATAATCTTGGTTGCAGTGTAAGAAAAGTTATATTGTCCTACTGGGTCACCAAGGTTTGAGTTGCACAAAGTGATTCCTCAACAATTCAAAGTAAGTAGGATACCCAGGGCAGATGCATAGAATTGTACCTTGATAATGTCAATGGGTATAATCCTCCCCTGCCTAGAGAATTTGTCAATGTAAGTGTAAATATCTGTCCAAGCCACCCTTACCTTTTAGATGGGTCTAAACACCAAGAATATAGGATTATGTCTTTCTAAATTCTATCCAAATTGAAACCTATAACATTCTTTTAGATAGAGAGACATTTCACATTTCAGAATTATATCAATAAGGGGAGAACTAACTATCCTTTCTAATTATTTACAAAGTTTTCATATGTTTGGTTCCATGTCTAAGGCATTTTGTGATAAAATGATTACATTTGCATTGCTTTAGTAGCAACTAGCTTTGTTGTTTCCTTAGGGACTATTATATTCTCAAGTTCAAGGAATATTGTATCTATACTTGGTGAGGTCAAAGTGCATAAATAAGATGTTTAGCTTCCTTTATTGTTAATCATATCGTAAATAATAGGACAATCATTTTGCTAAACCGTCCAAAGAACTCTTTTTCTTAGTAAACCCCTGAAGACACACACTGACATCATTATGTCAAGTGAATGAAGTTTTATTTAAATGAGATGCTCCTTTCCCTGCATCCAAAATAGAGTTTGTCTTACTTTTAAAGCTTTTTTAAATATATTATTGCAGTTTTATCATCAACATCTATGATACATTAACGAATTCTGCATAGGCTTATTCACAAATATTCATATCTCAATATGTTGAATGGATCACTTGGAGATCATCCCACCCATATTTATTTTAGGTTTAGATGAATGAGGGCATCTTATGGTAATTGCAAAATTAGGAAGATGGATATGGACTTTTCTAACTAGTGGTTGAAATTGGTAGCCCGTTACTTTCGATGCAAGCATTATGACGCAAGCTTTTAACGTTTTGGAATAATTTGAATTTTTAAAATCATTAGTTGTTCCTTTCTTTTCAAATTACTGGTTGCTTTCTTTCCAACTTTCAACTTTTTTTCCCTAATTATTAGTCTGTAATGTTCCATCCTTTGTGGAAAAGCAAACTTCCACCTGGTTAGAGGATTGAACTGATATAAAAAAAAGGTATAGTAGTTTATTATTGTATTAATTATGTGAAGTCAAGAATGACAACAGTTGGAGATTGAAGTGAAATTTGTAACCAATTTTTTAATTTTGTTAGTACTCGAATAAAAGTGCAACTAGCCTCGTGGATGTTAAAAGTTCTTCTTAGTTGTAGGATATTTTGGGAAATTAGTTGGTTGATAAAAGAGTATGTGTGACTATTACAAGCACTTAATTTAATTTTTTATTGTTTATGACAACTCGTTAACTTCTTCTTTGGATTTTCTGTAGGATAATATGTAGCACTTAGCGGTGGGCAACAATTTGATATTTTTTATTCTCTTTCTCCTGCGGTAAAGAAGAGAGTGTTGTCTCTAAATAAACTTCAAGTGGGTTTCAATATGGAATGAAGCATTTAGTCATTTGTTTTGTTTATTGCATGTTACAAAGTACAAAATTATTGTAAAGTACTTTCATTTTATTTGCTTTTGATTGTTTCATTTATATTTATAGTTGGCTCCAATCCTTCTTCCAAAGTGACATGTGGGGGCATGTGCCTTCATTAATGACAAGATTCTTTATGTGCCAAGGGGCTCGTTCCCCAATGAGGCCATTTCGAAACGCCCCAAGTTGGGTATTAGACTTATCAACAACAAGGCTTTTAAAGTTTCCCGTCATAAATAAGAATATCTTCTTGGACTAACACACTTTTTTCCCCTCTCCAATTTAATACGATGCAGACTAGAAACACAATTCCCCTCCCTTCGGTGGGCTTGAAATTAGCTACACCTCACTTGTAAATGGAGAAAGAGTTTAAATGCCTTAAATGTGTTGTCAATGTTTTACATTGCAGGCAATTGAAACCACCTAAAATAGTGATAACTAAGATGGTTAGAGATCGCCTCCACCTATTGCCAACATCCCTAGTTTTTTTCTCCAAATTCCGAATAATTGGACCGCATTCACAAGGCTTTTGCTTGGCTTACAATTCTAATGAAAAATTCATTGAAATATGAACCACCCCAAAAATTGAGGAAAATGGGAATAACAATCGAGACATCTATAACTGCACAAAAATACAAGAAACATGCAAAAAAAAATTACACAAGCAAAAAAACAAGAAATTTGATTTAAAAAATAGTTTGTACTGGTTTGTTTATAAGTGTTTTTTCAAACAATTTGTAACTTGTTTCAAATAATTTCATGTTTTTATCGTGGTATTATATATGGGACAGAGAATCAAACTTTTTAAAATACATGTTCAGTTTTTTTGTAAACCAACAACTATGCATTTCTAGTTTCTTTATCATTATATCTTCATACAAATAGCTATAGTTTTGTTAGTTCAAGTGTACATATTTATTTCCATTCTATTTAATTAACATAATACTCTATAACTCATTTCAAATAAATGTATGTATATATTGCGGTCGTACATATGGGACACATAATCAAACTTTTCAACATACATGTTGAGTTTTTTCTTCTTACTATTGCTTGCGTCTATAAGTAAACCAATAACAACAAATTTCTAATGTCTTTTTCATTATATCTACATACATATACCTATAGTTTTAAAATGCCAAAAAAGAACTATGTAATTTATAGTTGTTTTCATCCAAAATTTTGTACATCATATCACTTTTTTGCATATTGAATTATTTTAAGGGTTGGACTTCATGTTTGCATTTTTTTAAAAATATAAATGAGTAGGGAAATAAACTTTAGAGCTTCTCATTGTTTACAAATGCGTGAAAATTTACTTACATCATATAGAAGGTGAACAATACTATGTGAACGCATCCTTCATTTCATGTTTGAATGCACTACAAGTTTACATTTTCCACCATATATTTGTAGAACTCCCACTTTCTCGAGCATCTTTTACTTGCCATGGAAATAACTTTGACTCGCGAAGGCATATCTCAATTAATTGAGGGTAGTTCCAATGTTGACCCTACATTTTAGATACTACACTTTTCCTCCCTACACTTTGTTCTTAACACGAGTGCCCGACATCGTGTTGACCTTTCAGATGGGCTGCATTTTCAAACAACACTTCTACCCTCCAAATTTGTAAGTCGTGTAACGAAAAAATCAATACAAGAAGGATCCATTGTGTGCTTACAAAAATACCTCATTAGAAAGATCAAAATTGAATTGTAAGCTTCATCACTTGCTCAATTACCAATGTATATAATTCCCCTATAGTAATTTTAATTTTTTTCCATTTTTTTTTGCATATGTTACTCAATTCTAATTTTTTCCAATTGTTTTTCCATTGTAGGATTGTTCTTATCATTGACATGGATGTTGTTTTTGAAACACATATGTTAATCAGTGCTCCAACATGACTACCAACACATGTTGCATGTGGCAAGAAAACATCCCTACTATCAACAAATGTTCTCCAAAATAGTCATTTGTCGTAAACAAATCCAAGTGCAAACTAGGTTAACAAAAATTTTGTGAGAACACCAACTCAAATAAGTGGATTGAATACATCTATGCACATGTGGTCTATATTGAATACATCTATGCACATGTGGTCTATACAAGGTCGTGCCCTAACAAAAACAACCCTTCGTGAATAACACAATGCAAAGGGAGATGGTTTCGTCTTTGGGTTTGATTTTATGGATCGGGAAGGAGGGAAATCCACATCACTTGTTTTAATAAGGCTACTGAAACATTCTGTGATCAGATTAAAAATGGGAATCTATGTATAATTTCCAATGGGAGGATTGGTGATGCAACACTATGTTACAACCATTTGAACAGTGTTTTGGAGATTTTCTTACAACCATAACTCCTCTAATAGAAAATGAGGATACAATACCTTCCCATCACTTTCTCTTCACCAAAATCAATGACATACCTACAATCATTGTTGGGTCTTCTTTTGATTTGATTGGCATTGTTCTTTCCATGTCACCATGCTCAACTATTTGTATGCGTGACTAGTATGAAATAAAGAGAAGAACTCTAAAATTAAAGGACATGTCACAATTCAGTTTCATTGTCACTTTACGGGGAAAACATTTAGATGAGATAAACAAAGAACTTAAAGACATTCTTTATATACCACATCTTTTGGTCTTTGCCTTGAAAGTTTTCTCAAGTCTCCAGTTTCAATGGGACCTCATTTGACACTATTTCAAGTATTAAATGTTACATGAACCCTCAAAGTTTAGAAACTACTACACTTCATGGTTAGGTTGCTTTTGATGACTGCTCCCATCCGACGCCCTCTATCACAAGAAAATTTTTGGGCCCTCCAAAAATATTGACCTTTGTAACAACAATTTCACAGGACCTACAGATGGGGAATACTGAGAATAATGAATGGGCCATGGTTACAACAGAAATCACAAATATCAGAATGGAAAAAAAATATTTACATGACATGTCCTCTTTAAAAAGGTGACAAACAACGTAGGAAAAAAGTGTGAGAGCATGAAAATGGTTCATGATTATGTTCAAGTTACAACATAGAAGTTTAGAACTATGATTATAGATATGCACTCATGATTGACCTAAAGGACCCAACAGGGGAACTTCAATCAATTACTACTTTTGACGAGATTGTTGAATCAATCATGGGTGTTGTAGCTAATGACCTATACCTATTGTCTATAGATGAAGATGCAACTAGTGAAATTACAAGCAATGTCATCAGCAACCAATATTGTTTCACACTTTCCCTGAAAAAAGAGACATGCCATAGAATCAACATATTGAAATGTGTCATCCTCAATTCAAAGAAAGCGGATAGCAATGCATCTCCTATGTAACCTTAGTTACGCAAAGTTTTCTAACACACCCATCCCTTCAAACTTTACATCCTCCCCCATCCCTTTCTATACTTTGAATTGTCAACTCTATGTTAGTTATTTCAGATATATCTTGCCTTCACCCTCTTCCACGATCATCAATTAGCACTTCTAAAAAAAGAATGTTCTTTTTCCCTACTTCAAATGAAAACTATTGTATGTCCTTTTACACTAACATTCTATTGTCTCCTACTGCTATGTGGACTGAAATTACTATTAAGAAATATTAATGAATATTACTTGTTCACTTATGTTATGTACATATTTACATCCTTGTAGACTATGTGAACGTACTATATTTTTCCATATAACTAATATATATGTTCCTTCAGCAACATATGCAATTTTTTATTCTCAAAATTTTACCTCTTACGCGTAATTTCCATTAGAACTCCACATGCATTTAAATTATATATAGTTTATTGAATTTGAATATTTTTGCATTTGGATTTCATCAAACAATACATCATTCCTTCACTTGACTTGCATGGAATTTTTTCAACAGGTGGTACTCCATAAGTTTGTGACTTCTCTATCATGTCGACTCCTATAAAACAAGCCCGACGAAGAGAGAACTACACAAAAATAAAGTTCACATAACTGCTAAGAAACAACATCGTCACCTAGAGTGTAGAAAAAATGAAATCTCTAATATCCATCAACTTACATCGACCAACAACCTACCATTTACCTGACATTCTAATCTTGCCATCAAATTCAACTAGTGAAGGATTGCCAACCAAAATTATGACAAATAACCTGCATGGAAACAATCTTTCATGACCATACCAATTCCTTCCATACGAACTCATCTTTTCTTACTATTACCACATCTTCCAATTTATTTGGTTTGCCACATGAAACTATCTCACGTACCAACCTTTCTTTCATTCCTCGTATATGTACAACCGGTTCATCCTCTCCTTATAACTTCTTTCCACCTTGCAATCCACCATTCACTCAAACAAAACACCCCACCCCTTTCCATACACAGGGATTTTTCCCATATTTCTTCCCTCATTGCAGACTATTGAAACCCAATGCCGGTTTCACAAAAGAATAGATTTGTTGGCGAACATCCAAACTTGCTCAATCTATTTGGAAAATTACCATTGGAATTAAAACAAGTTTGTTTGAAGGCTTTCCTTCTTGTAATAGATGCAAATCTGAAAAACATGGCCATCGACTTCTCTTCATGGAACAACATGGACCCTAAAAACTACCTACTATTCTTGTGTTCTTTAACCCAAATCGAGGATATGCTTATCACACGAGTTCAATCCATTCGTACAAGTCACCCAAGTACGTGGCAGACAATACAAATACTTAGGACACACCATAAGTTTCCCACAAAACATTACTTCAATAGAAAAATACCTACCACACCGCCTTGGAGATTTGGACATAGTACTCATACAAAGGGAAGGAGCTAATTTAACAAAGTATGATTTCTACGTCAGTAGATCTCGTGTTTGGGTGGCCTTGCAATATAAAATTTCCCATGATCCCTATTACAAAGATATCTTAATTGATAATGACGCCCTTTCCTCTCTACCATCTGAGTCATCAAATGTTTCATCCTCTCTTAACACAGCCACAATGGAACTACCCCAAATGCAAACCGCTTCTATAGCTAATGGTATTGATGTTTCATTTGGCTATGATGAAACATTTGAATGTTCATTGTCTTTTGTGCCAACACCTCACAATACATGAACAAGAAGAAGAGGAAATCGAATAGTTATTTCTCACCCATGGTGGTAACAATCCATTTACCATGCCATGGCCAAAGCTTGGGCTTTCACCAATAAATGAATAAAATACAGAGGGCCTTTTCTCAATGGCTTTCCCAACTTTGTTTCTAGTAGGAAAGGCAATGTTGGCAACAATCCCGCATAAAAGAAGTTCCAATGCATGAATATGCTCTACATTTGATGCGCTACCATGATGGGCATTTTGGTTCCCACCCACGATTTCACTACTTTCTTCTAAACCTCATAATGCGGCATAGGATCCAATCTACAATAGGATTTTTATGAAATAGAACATCGAATTTGGAATCCCTCCAACAATTGGAGATCTACGAAGAAAACTACTGGAATGCCCCAAAGACAACCTCCCAGACACTTTAATGTGGTTTGATTCAAGCCTTCGAGGGACACGATCATTTTGGGAAAAAAGCAGAAGTGAGGTTTCAGATATGGTAAAACAATTATTGGGGACACCAACTTTATTCTTCACTCTAAGTGTTGCAGACACTAAATGGCCAGATCTCCACAGTATTATGTCTGGGCATGCCCTACCGATCCTCAAGCCGCACAGCGTTGGAGAACCCTTAACATTTTCTCTAACCCTCATCGAGTATCAGCATACTTTGCATCATAGATTCACAATATTTCATGAAGAAATATTGCAAAAGGAAATTGGAACAGTAGACTTTTGGTACAGGTAATACAATCTACTTTTTTATAAGTTTGTTCCAAACTACATAGCTAATATTTATGTTCCCTCATCTCGCAGGTATGAATGGAAACATAGAGGCTCCACACATGTCCACAATTTATTGTGGCTTGAAAACACCACTAAATTTGATGTAATAGACTAGGCGGATACATCATTATTGAGGTGACAAAACAATACTTTGATAAGTTTGTGTCTTCCTGGAACCCCCACCTAGCTTGCAACCGCTTGGATTTTGTTCGCAGGTCACTGCTAGAGGATTCTTGTTTGCTAGATACAACACAAATTCTATCCTCCTCCCCACATATAGACCTTGAATAACTACTTAATTGTGTTCAGCACCACACTAAATGTTCTAATAAACATGCTTGCATAGAAAGCAATCGCAGACTGTAGTGCAAGTAAAATGCCCCCTAGGCCATGCAACCTACTTCATCCTTTCTCATTGAAAGTGATGGGAAAATTAAGTACTTACCTTGTTGAAATGATGATAGATTGAACATCCACAACCAAACTATGATATCCATATGGAGAGAAAATGTCGATTGCCAACTAGTTCTTTCCTGCCACACAGTCTTAAGTATATTGCAAAATATGCTTCAAAAGTATAGCAATGTTTTGAAACCTATCACCAAATGCTATCCATATTTTCAAGAGAATGCTGAAACGTTGATTCTCCAGCACATATTGCAATCCGTAAAATGCTCACATAAAGCATTTTTTAACATGACATAAGTGCACAATGAAACATGCCACATGCTCCAAAAATTTCCAATTGTTATGTACAACCGTTCATTTGTATCATTAAATGTTGATAAAAACAATTTGAGACGTGTCATTGAAAGTGACACTGATGTACAAGAAACAACCATTTTCTTGGATGCATATAGAGTTCTCCACATAAGCTATGGAACACCTACCTCTTATTCAGGTTGCTCGAGATTGGAGCTACAACAAGAACCGTAAAGGTGATAAATGGAAATGCAGATCGAGCCAAGAAATTTTTTACGTACCACCTAAGATTTGTGGATGTCCCAGCTCGTGATTCAACTGTCCTATGATATTTTCTATTAGTCAAAATTCCTTTTATACAAGCCTTTCAAAAATATTGTCTTCTAAATTTGGCTCAATCCCACATGACATCAATTTTACTTAGGACTTGTTCAAGCACAACTACAGACCATGGAATGTTTTATGCACTACCGTAGACACAAGACATGATATAGATGTTAGTTCTAACTCTGAGGTCAAATGTAGTATTCAATAGGAAGCATTGCATGAATGGAAGGTTTTGGCACAACTTCATCCGGGAAACAACATAGAGTCTTGACAGTCTTGAAATGTTAGGGAAACAAGAATTTGACATACACAATAATTAGAACATACATGACTTTCCAACCTGATTTGCAGATAACTACTTCATCATTCATCGAGAGATAAAATGGAGACACAATTAACACCAACATGTAGGCCACACCACCATCTTCCACACTTCCTTTATCTTCAGAAAAACAACTAGCTCTTGATACCATACTACACCATTCAACAAACAAATCCCTTCTACCTCCACTAAGATTAATAATTCAAGGAACAACTGGCACAGGAAAATCATTTCTGATAAATAAAATTTAGTAATTCATTCACAACAACATCAACCACATCTCCCTCACCTCTCCTTCTGCTCGCCCCTACTGGTGTTTCAACATTCAACATCTCCACATCCATAATCCATGCATACCTTTGTATTCCAATAAAATAACTAAATCCCCTTGTAATCCATGCATTATCATCTTTTCAAGAGTCACTAAAACATATATAATATATTCTTATTGATGAAATCAGTTTCATCGGCCCAAATTTGCTAAGCAAAATTGACTACAAGTTACGCGAGGCTTTCCCACATTCAAAAATAACTTAATTTGGGAACAGATTTGTCATCCTCCTCGGTGACCTCGACTAATTACCACTAGTTTTGGATAGTCCTCTTTATGCAAGTAATTTATTCAGCTAGCCTTTGGAAGGGATTCCATTTTTCCATTACATTGAAAACAATATTTCAGGAACAATGAACATGACCAATGCACAAGTTTCATTCTGGAATTTACTACTTCACATGTGATATTCAACTCCTCTTATTGAGGACTAGGAACTCCTAATGTCTTCACACTGAACTCACACCTAACTCAACAGGAGCTCAACATTTTTAAGGACACACCACATTTGTTTGCAAAAAATGATCTGGTGAACTCCCACAACCTTCAGATGTTGAAATCATTGAACCTTCCAATCACCCAATCCATTGCTGAAAGTAATAGGTGAGATGCAATAGGAGATCCTGATGATGATCAGTTGGAACAAATTTTTGCTATGCAAACCAAAAAAAAATCATGCTTATTGATAATTTATGGGTTGACGCAGGCCTTGTAAATGGTGCTACAGGAACAATCACCAACATTGTCTACAACACATCAATGCCACCACCAACATTACCTTTATTTGTTGTTATCAAATTTGATAGATACAACGAGCCCATGTTGGGATCCCTCCAACCCTGTTAAATATTCCAATACCCCTATTTCGAGAGGGAATCAAAGACAATTTCCAATTAAAATGGCCTAGGGATTAACTATCCATAAGTCCCAGGGAATTACTTTGCATAGAGAAACTGTTGACATTGGAACCACTGAAAGGCAAGGTCTGACATTCACACGCTTTCTCCAGATTTCCCTCTCTTGACAATCTTGCATTTTCCCTCCTTTTTCATTTGAAAGGTACTCAAAAATGGTGCACATACCAACACTTAGAGCAAGAAGAAAGGAGGATTCAAGACTACTATCACTCAACCAAAAAATAATCCATCGTAAATACTACCCTCTACTTTGATAGCACCTCCACTACTACTTTACTCAACACTTCTTGTATCCAAAGCGGTAGTGCCATTCAAGGGGTATCAAATGTATTCATGTTTAGTGCAAATAAAATTGGCCACAAAAAACTACCACTCATGATATAAAATCTGCAAATGTACGAAGGTCTTCATGTATTCATGTTTAGTTCATATCTCATGATATAAGATTTGCAAATGTATATGTATGATTTGTAACAATTTGAAATGTACACATAGAACCTTTCAATGTAATGTTTCATCTATATTCCTACACTTCCACTATCAATCACACCCCTTATCAACATGTTATCGGCAATACAAAAAAGGATTTTTCAACAAAAAACCAACTAAACAACCCATGCAACCACCGTCTCAAACACATTGCAACACTAACATAATTTTCCCCAAATAACTACAAACCACATAAACTACAAAACTAATAAACTATCCAAAGTGGTATCAAATGTATTCATGTTTAGTATCGAAAAAAATGGGCCACTACCATGATATAAAATCTACAAATGTACGGAAAGTATTCATGTATTCATGTTTAGTTCAAATAAAATAGTCCGCAAAACACTACCACTCATGATATAAGATTTGCAAATGTATATGTACTGAATTTGTAACAAATTTGAAATATAGAGATAGAACCTTTAAATGCAATGCTTCATCTATATTCCTACACTTACAAAAATCAATCACACCCCTTATCAACATCAAATAAAAAAATATTAATTATCCTTCCAGAAATCAAATATCATATACCGTTCGGCATTCACATTGCATTGTACACATGCGATTGCTAGTTATAATTTTATTTTAATTATTAACATGCCTATCTGTTGCTAGTTATTTAATGTCATCCAGTTTTATTGTGTTGCATCTTGCTTTTGTCTTCATGCCTCCAGCTGATATCCCACCATGGATTTAATAGTTTTTTAGGTTCTTTTTAGCGTTCAATCTTTTATAATGTTAATATAACATTTCGTGATCCATAGGGAAAAAACAGGTTCTCTAGCAATGAATTAAAACTTATTTCTATAGGATCGACATGTCAATTTATTTTGTTTTCTCTGGATTTTTGTCGGTAATCCAAAGTTATAACTTCTTTCAAATTATAATACCCTGAGGACTTTTTAAGGGTCTCTTTTTTCTCATTCATCTCACACGGTAGGGTTGCTCCATCTATTATAGTAATTGCAATGCACTCGTGTTTTATTATATTCCTCAAATTTAGACGTATTTGAAGATACTTAAATCTCTTTTATTGGATCAGAGACGAATAATAATCGTGTCATTACTTAAATCTCTTTTATTCTTAGAGACAACTATAATCGGTGTCATTACTTATATGCTCCTTGAAGATTGAAGCAACAATAGTAATTCCATAATTATGTGCAACATACTTGGATGATTGGCAGAGATGAGATATGGTAAACAACTGGAGCATTCTAGACTGAAAATTGTTTATTAGAAAGCATGTATTTTGGTTCCTGTCCACCATTTGAGAATTCATATTTCATTAGTGGCCCAGCTGATTACGGCTGAGCCTATCTCTCACGCACGTTTGCAGAGAGATAGGCGGATTTGAAGGTATATGTGACCTGCAAAATACAAGATTGTTAGGAGCCCCACCACTCTGCCACAGCATTGGTTGTTTAGAAATTTGAGTCTTTTTAATTAAATATTACCCCCCGCGAACGTGCGTGAGGTTTATGGTAGATCCTGACATGATTACTGCTCTTTATTTCCGTTTCTATAATAAATCTTTCTCTCAGTTTTTTATAGGATTTTACTTTCTTTGTTATTGATGTAAGTTTGATACTAAATTTTTCTTTGCACTAAATTTTATTAGAATGGAGAATTATAAGGTAAAGATGTGATATTAATACAAAGTATTTATATCGTTCTTTATGAAATGTAAGCGAGTCATCTTTTTTGAATGATAATTGTTGTTTGCATAGACTTACAAATGCTAAGTAGTGTTGTCTGTTATTCTACTTAAATTCTGTCTATTGAAATTGATGCAGCTTCATTAAGTCTCATCATTGAAAAATTTACATGTACAGGTTCACGAAGAAAACATCTCTACTCTGGAATCTCTCTGAGTTTTTTTACCTATCTTATATTAATATATGTAAAATATGCCGAAGAGTATATTTCTCAAGGAACCTATTCCACTTATTTCACACATCTAAAATAGGTACCTCTAAATACAATCTCGGCATATTTTACACGTTTTGATTTATAGCTTATATAAATATATGTATGAAAAATATTCCATAGGTGTAGTTCATGAGGTTTCTATTTTAATGTGTGACAAAAGTGGAATGGCATATTTTACATTGTGTATTTTGAAAAATATACCTCTCGACATTTTACATATATATATTAATATAAGTTAGTAGTATGCATATATATAGTGCATCCACTGGGTTGCATTATACATAAGATGATACCAAAAATAAAGTCAGCAAAAGAAGGTGGGCATTTAGTTCATGCATGAATGACCTCTATGAGAACCTCTCCAGTATTGTGACTTAAGACTCATATTATGAATAATATAGTTATTTCTCCACCCATATTTTCATTGGTGAAACAAACAATTCTTTCTATATAAGATAGAGAACCCAAGAGAGCATTCGATCTATATATTTAATCATTGTCCTTGAGTCATAAGAATTCCTAATGAATTTGATTGAACTACTGTAAGGTATATTTTATATAAATCAAAACAAACGATATCCAAGATAATATATTGAAATTTTCATGGAAAGAAAATTTTAATAATATTTTCTATTATTCATTTGGATCAAAATGTCATGAACATCAACTAAAATGAGAAAATGTTAACAATTAATCCTTTTAGACTCAAACAATATTACAAGGGACATCATAGAGGAATTTAAAGAGGGAACATCTCTCTTAAGAGAATAAGTATGGGTAATAAATTTTTTATGTCTATAATACACAAAGTTCTTATGGATTTTATTAGTAAATATTATCATGTTCAAAAAATAAATATTATTTCTTATGAATCAAAATGCGAAATGAACATCACATGAAATGACCCTAAAATCATAGAATGAAATGTGTATTACATAGGGGACATTATTTATATTCCATTGGACATCAAGTAGGGAATTCTTCAATAGATTCCTAATTTGAAAGTATTTTCCCTTGTTCATACAAGATTTTAATAGCGGTCATCTTGTAAGATGGTGACAAAATGAAGATTCTCTTCAAGATGATAATGACCATTGAAAGTGATGATGTGCCAAAACAATGACCACAACTGTTGATGATGTACAAACTGACAATTTGTGACCTTGAAGAATTGAATATTAGCAAAATCCTAAACAACACGAAATGACTCATAATGTTTAAGTTCGACGATGCTGAGGAGTGAATTCTAAAGAATGAAAATGATGACTAAAGAAGACTATGAAACACTACAATTGTAGATGATGATGAAAACATTAGGATCATTGGTGCCTTTAATATGTAAACTTCATGTTGATAACGATGAAATTTTGGACAATAATACTAAAATGTGTAAAACGTTTAAACATGAACCATGTATATTAATGTATGGTATGACCTCAAACCCTATGGACGATAATGGATAAATGAGTATGATTAGACTTTAAGGATCATGATTTTAAACCTAGACAATAGACTTGTGACGATTGAAAATTTTCATGATGATAAACAATGAGGAAAGGCGATTTAAGAAACAACCCAAAATTGTAAACCTTAACCCTAATCATGTACGATAATGATAGGTTAATAATGGAAGATGACTAATGACCATGAATGTGAAGATGAAAATCACGATCAAGATTAGACGATGTCATATCATGACCATGACGTATTGATGATAGTGAAAAATGTGCTTACACAATGAAGAAGACGTTGATGAATAAAATTGTGATGATGATGAAAAGGACAACAATGAGGATGATGGTGATATGTAAGGATGCCAATGATAGATGATGACAGTGACAATGTCGATGATGATGAAAAAAAATGAGAAGGATGAAAATGATACAACATAAATGATAATGTCAAACCTTAAAATCTCATTGGATCCCTAAAAACTGATGTGACATTCCCAATATTAGCATTCATCCTAAACAACACAAAAACTTGGTACAAAACCACAATTTTTAAACCTTAAACTCTAAACATGTATGATAATGATGGTGACGATAATAATGATGATGACAGATGACAATGACCATGACTGTGAAGATGACAATCAATATCATGATCTGTCAATGATTGTAATATTTAATTTATTTACAAATTCACATAATAATATCAATAATACTAATAAGATTAATAAATTCATGATGATGATGATGGCGAAGATGTTGGTGGCGGTGCATAATGGTGGTGATAATGATGATGAGAATGATGAAGACATTAGATGAAAATGATGGTGATGACGATGAAAAAGATGAAAACTATGCCACAATTTGTAAACCTTAAACCCTAATCATGTATGATAACGATGGTTGATAATGATGATGATGGAAAATTACAAATGACCATGACTTTGAAGCTAACAATCACGATCATGATTTAATAGAATCAACAATTATATCATGATGATGACTATGATAATGATGAAAATAAAAATAATGAAGAAGATGTTGACAAAGACACTTTTGACGATGATGACAAGGACAACAATGGGGATGATGGTGACAATTAAGACAACAATGATGATGATGACGATGATGATGACAAAAAAAATGAGAACGATGAAAATGATACACCATAAATGATAATGTCAAAATTTAAAATCTCATTGGATCCATAACAAACCAATATGACATTCCCAATATTAGCACTCATCCTAAACAACTCAAAAACTTGTACAAAACTACAATTTTTAAACCTTAAAACTATAAACATGTACGATAATCATGATCACGATAATGATGATGACAACAAATGATAATGACCATGACTGTGAAGATGATAATCATGATCACAGTCTAATGATGATTATAATATTTAATTTATTTACAAATTCACATAATAATATCAATAATACTAATAAGATTAATATTCACGATGATGATGATGGTGGTGATGGTGTTGATGGTGATGATAATGATGATGAATATGATGATGAAAACAACGACAATAATGGCGATGACGGTGACAAAGATGAAAATTATGCCACAATTTGTAAACCTTAAACCCTAAACATGTACGATAGTGATGGTGACGACAATGATGATGATTGCAGATGACAATGACCAAGACTATGAAGATGACAATCACAATCATGATCTAATGATGATTCTATCGACGATGACTATGATGAAGATGAAAATGAAAATGACGATGAAGAAGATAATGAAGATAATTGTGACGATGATGAAAAGGACAACAAGGATGATGGTGATGATTAAGATGAAAATAACCATGATGATAATGATGATTTTGATGATGATGATGTCACTATCATTGCTAATAGATTATAATAAGTATATAATATTAATAATAACAAAATTAATATTAATAATAATTAATTTTTTATTCCTTTAAAATTTATTATGATAAATTATAATAAATTAAAGTTAATATATTATAATCTTCCTGATAATGGGGTTGGAATGAAAAGGAAAGATAAATCCTAAAGTAAATGGAGTACTCCTCCTTACAGTTTCATCAAACTCAATTTTTACGAAGCTTCCAAAGGTAACCTGGGTAGAGCTGGTGTTGGTGGTATCTTCTAAAATTATATGGGGCAACCTCTCCTTGGTTTCACAGAAGCATTAGGAATTTTCTCCAATAATCTTGTTGAATCCAAGGCTCTTTAGTGTGGTCTCAAAATTTCCATTGATAAAAACTGGGCCAATCTTATTGTGGAGGGTGATTCACAAACGGTCGTCAATGCAACCAAAAAAGGAAAAGCTAACCATTAGAACTTACACCATATTATGGATGAATGCATATTGATGCTCAATAACATGTGCATTAATCATATCCCCAGAAATGTTAATAAGGTTGATGATAAACTTGCTAATTTAGGGGTGGAGAATGATGACAATGAAAGGCTCATTATTATTTATCCTCTAGATTTAATTTCTAAATTGGGAGATATACTACAAGTTGAAGGGTTTTCCACATCAGCACACGTGCCTAATGTGTTGTACCCATACCTCCTCCTATAATTAATTAAGTGGATCAATTTGATTAACTTCCCACGCAGATAATTGATGGTCATACCTTACTAGCACGTGTTGGAAGATTTTTCCAACCTGTAAAATGGAGTATTGATACCCACTTTTTCCAAGCATTTGAATCATAAGTTTTGAAGCATTGCCAAGAAAATGGAAAAGGATAAAAATAATGACAGGAAAGAGATGATGACCAGGGCCAGGAAATGAAACGCCACTGTGAGCAATACAGGAAAGGAAATCCAGGACCTCAAGGTACATAGCTATAGCATCGGCGACGTCCACTATTCCTTTTTGGGTTTAGTTAATGATTTGAAAATCTGTCAACTCCTCAATGTTGGTTTCCTCCTTGATAAAGGTACTAGGATCACTGCCAAGGAAGTCATGGAATTATGGAAGAAGACTCTCATCGATGATGTCAATGACCCTAAGCTACTGAGATGGATGGCTACCAACTGTTGGCACATAATGATAATTCAGCACAATAAAATTCATTATCAAAAGTAAATATGTACATGCAGGCAAGGATGATTGCAAGGGAACTACATTATCATTTAGATTTCACAAAGGCATAACCAAACAAGTCATTTTTGCAATAATGTATTAGTTAATTTTACTAACACCAACATGTTCAGGGCGCAACTATCCACTAGGCTTGGAGATACGACTGTTGTCAGGGAAGTTGTGAAAGCTATGAACTATTTGGGCCAATCCATCGCTTGGCTTGACACATTAAAAGTTTCTCAAATAATCAGTGTTCAAACTATTTTATTGGGTGTCAGTAACTCTTTCGCATTCCATGAAGACATGGAGCAACTCGAATTTGATATTGGACTCTGACTTAACCAACTCTGACAACTCAACAAAGCTATGGCCTTGGAAAGCCTGTGGAAGGGTAAGAAAATCAATGCCATATGCTCTGTTTTAAATATCCCTGCTGAGAAATTAGAATCCTCCAAACTTGCAGACTCTCTGGTAGGATTAATGGTTGAAGAGGAGGCTGGAAATGTAGACACGCCCACAGTAATGGTTACTAGCTCCTCAGATGAGGAAGAAAAATGAAATTTCTGGTTAATTTGATATATGTATATAGTTTAGTATAGCTCCAACTGGCCCATCCATCTTTAGATGGTTTTTGTAATCGAATTTATTTTTATTTTTCAGGTATTTTATATAATATAGTATAATAGTGAGGTGTTGGGCCTCTTTTTTGACTAAACAAAAATACATGTATTATAATCATTATTTATATATAATATTATAATTTATAAATTAATATTAATATATTATAATAATTATTTATACTACAATAAATTTTTATATTATAATTCATTTTAAATAATATTGTTTTATAATTTATAATAAATTTTGTATATTGTAATTAATATTGTATAATACAATATTATATATTATTATAAATTATTATATTAGTAGTCTCATAGTCTTGGCAAACCGGCTACCATTGAGGAATTGCATAAAGTTTTTTTTCTTTAGAGAGAGACAAATCTCTG
Source organism: Taxus chinensis (assembly GCA_019776745.2). Taxonomy (NCBI): domain Eukaryota; kingdom Viridiplantae; phylum Streptophyta; class Pinopsida; order Cupressales; family Taxaceae; genus Taxus; species Taxus chinensis. The sequence continues at coordinate 884,637,192 of CM034150.1, forward strand.
AGGCCTGATAGTTTTTTAGTTAACTTCTATAAAAAAAATTGGGATATTTGCTGATCTCCTAAAATTCGCTAATGAATTTTTCAGAACTGGGAAGTTTCTCAAGGAGATTAATAATACTTTCATTGTCTTGGTGTTAAAGAAACCCGGTGTTAAATATTTCGAATACTTCATGCATATAAGTCCTACCAATTTTTTGTACAAGATCTTCACTAAAATCCTGATAATCAGAATTCCGTCGTTCCTTCCTACCATCATCTTTAAATAGCAAGGGGTTTTGTAAAAGGCGGGCTCATTCAGGATCGCATTGTGGTGGTTCGTGAAACCATTCATTCAATGGAAAAGAGCAAAAAAACAAGCATGGTTATAAAGTTGGATATGCACAAATCTTTTGATAAGGTGTCTTGGCTCTTTCTTAACAAAGTATTGGAGAAATTTGGGTTTATTGCTCACTTTAGGAAGATCATTAGATCCTGCATTTCTACTCCCAGATTCTTAGTAATTGTGAATGGATCTCTTGTGGGTTTCTTCTCTAGCAAAAGAGGTATAAGGCATGGAGATCATATCTCTCCCCTCCTTTTCATCATAATGGCAGATAATCTCAGCTGCTCCATAACTAGAGTTATTTCTATGGGATATATCAAAAGATTTAAACCCACCTCTTTGGAGATATTTATATCACATAAACAATTTTCTAACGATACCATCCTTCTTCTTCTAGCTTCTTTCATAGAAGCTAAGATGATGAATCTCATACTTATGACTTATGAGGATGCTTCGGGGCAACAGATCAACTTTGAAAAAAGCTCCATTTATTTCTTTAATATGCCACCCAATAGACAAAGGAGAATTACATAAATCTTGGGTTATGAGATTAACTCTCTTCCCACTACTTATCTGGGTTTGCCTTTAGGTACTAACAAAGTTTCTATGGATGTCTGGAATTCTCTTCTTGACATGTTCCAAAAGAAACTGGCTAGCTGGAATGGGGCCATTTTGTCTAATACTTGTAAATGCCTTCTTATCAAAAGCACGCTTCAAAACCTCCATATTTACATCATGTCTATGTGCTTCATTCATGCTTCCGTTATAGAAAGAATCTAGAAGCAATTCCTTTGAAAAATTATGGAAGAAAAGAATAGATTCCAATTAGTGGCTTAGAACAAGGCTTGTACTACCAAAAAAGTGGTGGGATTAGGAATAAATAATCTCATAATTGTGAACACAACACTAATCTCTAAAATGAGTTGGAGACTTCTCAAGGAATATCACCCCTAGACATATCTCATTAGAGCTAAATACCTTGACCAAGGCAATCCACATAAATTTCTGAAGCTTGAGACACTCCCCCAAGGGTCCATTTTTTGGAATAACTTGGTTAAGACCAAAAGGCCCCTTGAAAAAGGATGTAAATGGAAATTGGGAAATGGAAAAGACATCATATTCTAGGAAGACAATTGGACCGATTTCCAAGGTCTCAAGAATCATGCTTCCTAGGAAAAGCTAAAAAACAACCTTACAGTAGTTGTTGGGCATATATTCAATTATTACATCTGTTGCATCAATGGGAGACTGTAATGGAAAAACCTCAATATTGTTACTACTTGTGCTGGTGACATTCTAGAGGGAATTCAAAAAGCTCTCAATCACGTACCTATTAGTCAAATCCAAGCCATGGATGAATATATTTGGGTTAAGTCTTTTGATGGTGATTATTCAGTCAAAACAGGTTATCAACTATTCACAGGTGACACTCCTTGTAGCTTTGACTAGAGAAAAATTTGGCATAAAGAACTCACCCCTAAAATTAATCATTTCTTATGGCTTGTTCTAAATAAGATCATTTTAACCGTTGATAATATTACTAAGAGAGGTTCCAATACTCCTAATAGATATTTTCAATACAAGAGGGAGGTTGAATCTATCCAACATCTCTTTTTTCATTGTCCTATTGCTAATGCTCTTTGGGAACTGTTAGTGCAAAATCATAGTACCCCCAAATGAGTCATCAGGTCTACTTTTCTAAGGTAGAGTCATTTGGTGTGATTCGCATAACATTGAGTTTTCCCCAAAGTGTGGGACTTTGTAAAAGGAAAAAATCTCCAAAGAAGGCTGGTTCCTACTTCCTAATCTATCTGCCACAAGCTATTCTAGTGTAGGCAAGCTAATCTAATCCTACTCTAACTATCCAAGGAGACAGGGAGAGAACGAAAACAAGAAAACACAAAGCCTACACTAAAATGGTGATAAACCAGTGAAAGAAAAATGTTGATCATCTAACCAAACTATTATGAAATGAAGGGAGGTGAGCAATGGAGAGGATGAACAACTGCATCACACGCCAAATATCAGATTCACATAGAAAATGTTTTAAACCCAAAAAATAAAGCTCCTAGATCTACAAACAAACATGCAAAGGTACCCTGCAATGAAGAGAGGAAAGAAGAAACAACCAAAAAGAGCAAAGGATGGACAAATGCATCACAAAACACATTTTTTATTGCTTCAGAAGTTTGCACAGAACATCATTCACGAGAAAGAGGTAAAACACCATTTATAGAGCAGGGGAGGAGGTTTGAACTCCATTTTCAACCCCAAGGAAGAAAATAAGGGGGAGGTAGAGAGGAAAAATGAACAACAACTTTACAATAAGCCCTGACCCTTCTTTTATAGATTCAACACAGAGGGAAGAAAGAGAGAGAAGCGGGAAAAGAATTTTGGAGCTCAACCACTACCATCAATATCTCTTACAAAATATACCCCTAAATCTATCTTGACTAAATCAATTTCTCGTTTGGAACCTTGAAGGAGGAGGAAATGATGGATCAGATCATATTCGATCTAGTTGTTGGGAAAAATAGATCCTGAATTAAAGGCTAAAAGAATTTTCTCCATTTTTCTCCCACCTAACCTCCTCAAACTTAAAGTCTCATATCTCCATGGCATAGATGAGGCCGAGATCTTTCCAATGGTGTCAGATTTGTAATATTTCGAGCCCTAAGTCGAAAGATATGCCCCTTCAAAGTTTGTATTGGATTCGTACAAAAGGGTGGGAAAACTGGTTTGAAAAACAGGCCCCCTTTTCTAGATGAGACACGTGGAGGGTTGGCACTTGTTCAAGGGAGGCCTCTGTATTTTTCTCTTGGAATGGCGTGGGGCTGACAGATGGCTTCCTCCACCAGCCTGCTTAATTTCTATGTTTTTGTCTAAGTCCTTTGCTTGACGGGGTCATATTTCTTGACCGGGGACACGCGGCGGTCTAGCACTCGTCTGGAAACCTTCTCTTTATTCGACCCTTGAGTTAATGCCATTTGGGCACTTGGCACTCTCCACCATCCTACCACCATGCATTGACTATTCAACCTAACTATGTCCCCTTTTTTGAGACTGGACGTGTGGAGGCTTCACGCTTGTTTAAAAGCCCAATCAAGATTTGTTTTTGAAGGAGCATCGAGTTGACACTTGGAAGCTTCCGCAGATCTTTGGAATTTTCAACAACCTCCCTTTTACCTTTTTAAACCCTGGGCTACGTGGCAAACTGGTGCTTATTTGAGCCTCTGCCTTTGAATATGCCCTCGGACATGCGCCAAACTGACGCGTGGCGGCTTCCGCGGTGCTTCTATATTTAGCCTCTTTTTGAACCCCGCCCTGTCCACCTTTTGACCTCTATTGACCATTTTCTACGTGGAGGGTTGGTGCAAGTTTGAGTCTCCACTCAAGATTTTTCCTTTGGGGATGCATCTAGCTGAACGCATGGCAACTTCCGCTAGCACTTCTATACTTAGTCTTTTTTGAGGCCCACCATGTCCGCCTTTTGACTTTTAGCTTTGACTCTGCCTTTGTTTCGAGCCTGGGACACGTGGGGGACCCAACGCTTATTCAAGCCTCCATTTTGGGATTTAACCTTTGGAGGTGCACTACTTTGGCACTTAGCAGCGTCTAATGTCTCCTCCATACTTAGTCGATTTTTGGACTCAATCTAAATCGTTTTGAGCCCGAAGACCTCGAATCTTCACCGTTTTCTTTTCTTTCTTAGTCCTGGCTTCTCTGCGACATTGCTCCTCTTTATCTGACCCCTGTTATCCCTATTTCTGAGCCCACATGTAACCTGTTAAATAGATTTAAGACACGGATTCACTCGACAAAGTTGTTTCTTCTCTTTCTGCTTGCATAGGGTCATTTAGTCTTTCACAGGCCCAACCTATTTGTAAGATTTAAACATGTTTTCTCTGGTTCTTTCTCTACGAGGTCACGGTTGATTCAATACTTTTCCCAAGGGGCAAAATATGGATAACAATTTGGTGACTCATGGGGACATCTGCCTACTAGATGAAGAGACCAGTGGTGTAGAAGCATCCATTTGTCATGGAGTCAAGAATGATAGCCTAACACTGATCCTTCTTATAAAATGGACCCTGACTGCCCACCTTTGTTACCTCTGCCTGACCATGAATCTTCCCCACGCATCTACACTCTCATTTTTCATAATAAATCTTCAAATAAGGATTTTGAGAGTAGAAAATTGTTTGACCCTGGGGCTTTCATCTATCCTTGAAAATGGACTATTTTGAAGAGGGATTTTAGTTGCTCTGCATTTTGCTTCTTTTGGAACTAGCAACTATTACAGACAGCTATGAGTCTTCTTGCTATGAATACTGAAGAGCCTGGCCTTATGCACATATGGAGCAATACAAAAACCTATGTACAAAGATGAAATCATACATGCCTCAAATGAGACATGCAGAGTTGCATAAGCACTTCTTCCGTTGAAAGCAAATCTACTCTTACTCCTAAACTAACCAGAGAGAAAGAATGTTAAACAAATCCTACTACAGGAAGGGAGAAGTAGCTTTCCTTTCTCAAAAGGGGCAGCCATGCAAATGATTTGACACTTAATATAGCTTCCTGTATGAGTGAAAAAAATGACAATAAGCCGGTCCTCCACCCAAATCATCAAGGTATCAACATTAATGGAAAATACCTCTTCAAGCTGATTTGCATTGGACTCATGGAGGTATTAATGATGACCCTTAGTACTTTGGTACTCATCCTCATGCCCTGAAGTAGGCATGACTAGTTTTGGCTTCTCCCTTGACTCCAATGAAGCCAAATACCTAATTGGGCACAGTTTAATCCTTTGAATGTGCCCCTCGTTCTGAATTTTAAATCAAAGAATGGATTTTTCTTGTGGACCTTCTTAGATGGATGGTGTGAGAGAGCTGATGAAATCCTCTGTCTTCCTTTTCTCTTCCTCTACAACAGGTGTGACTTTTGGAAGATCAAAATCTTCCATCTTGGGTTTAGGAGACATGTTGTAAACTATAGATTGTTCTTGCACGTTCTCTTCCATAGCAGCAGGTTCTTGTGGGTTGAAGACATTCTTATGAGTCTGATAGGATATCAAAATCTTGACTATCTTGCTATAGCAAAGTCTCTCCCTTTTGCATGGTGATCTTAAAATATTCATTATTTTCACCATATGAAGCCTCATCTTCAAATATGAAGCTAGTGAGTTCAGGATCCTCCAAAAATTCAAATTTTTGGAGAGGTTGATTGAGAGAGGGGTTTGCATTTTCTTGTGTAATCGGCTCATGATTCAGTGCCTCTGAATCTATCTTGGTCACCTCCATATGCTCCTTTTTAACTAGACTTGGAGTTGGCTATTCCTAAATGTCCTCCTTCATGGTAATAAGCTCATATGCTTGGAATTTGGATGATGGGAGAGAAAATGATGTGATATCCATGGGATTTTCTCCATCAAAGCAATCCTCCAAGTCAGACAGATAATCTACCTCGTTATTGTCCTATTGTATGTGCTCAACCTCCTCCATAGTGTCTTCCTGATCAAAAAATTTCTCACCATGGTTCCCTTCATCCTTAAACATGAAGTTTGAAAAGCCCAAACTCTTCTTCAACATCATAGCTTGAAGGGGATGAAGTGAAAGGAAGAACTGAAGGTTCTTCTCTAGGCTGCTCCACGCTTAGAGCCTCTGAAACTATATGTTCCTCCTCCCCTGCTGCATACTTAGCCTCAGCCACCACTGGTTCTTCAACCCTGACCTACTCTATTGGCTTAACTATCAAGGGGATCTTTGTAAACCCAAATTTGGCAGCCCAACTCTTTAGATCATCTATCATTTATTTTCTATTGGGCTCTTCCTCTTGTTGTTCTCCTTATCTGGTTTCTTGAGTCTCTTCCCAACATGGGCTTGGGAAAGCAAGAGGAGTGGCAGGTTGGGGGTTCAAACCAGCTTTGTAATTTTTTATGGTGGGGAGGGAAGTGGAACTTATTGTTTTTTTGGAAGGGATGACTTCTTGGGAGAGAAAATGGAAGAAGAATTGAAATGGGGTGGAAGACTAAGAGATGGAAAAAATGAAATCAACACTTGGGGCAGCAAGTGAGGGGCTTGACTCTTGCCTCTATTGAAATGATAAATATTGAGGAAGAGAAAAGGAAAGACATGGAGCTGGTGATTGACTTACCCATTGACAAGGTTGTCTTACACTTTGTTCATAAGCTTCAACATCCTCAATCCATTGTGTAAGCTGAGGCAACACTTCAACCATGAAGTCAAGCTTCTCCTGAGGGCTGTAATGTCTTGGAAAAGGGCCTTCCCATGGACAAGGTGCCTTGCAACCAATCTTGAATGCCTTCATTTGTGCTACGCCCCTGGATTGCACCATGATAGCCTCCATTCTTTGAATCATCTCCAAAAAAACATCACTCTCCATTTGATTGTTGTCATTGTATGCATAACCTTGTTCTTGATAAGCTCTATGGCCAAACTGACTTTGACCCTGCTCATATGGGTAAGCATAGTTACTTTAGATCTAATCATAGTGCTGATCTGGAGGAGTTGAAAAATGCATTGGAGGTGAACTGCATTGTTGTTGTAAGTGTGAGTTCCATGAAGGAAATGAATTCATGATTACACATCTTCATGGAATGGGGGTGAAAATGGAAGAGATGGAAGAAGAAAATGAATGAAAATGAATGGAAATGGATGGAAAAAATTCTGTAACTTAGAGGATGGGTTATTGACTAGATGGAGTTGATAGATATGCTTGAGAGTTCCTTAGAAGGTTGACCCTTAATAGGAACACATCAACATGCTAAGATGAAGTGGTAAGGTGTTTCATACCTATCCCACCATGCCAAAAACTGTTAGTGTGGTCGCACGGTGGCTTATGATTTTCTATTGTAATGAGACACCTTGGAAATATGGAATATCTAACCACAGTGTCCCACCGGGCATGCTAAAACTATTAGTACAAAATCAAAAAAACCCCAAATGAGTCATCATATCTGATTTTCTAAGGTAGAGTCATTTGGTGTGATTCGCATAACATTGAGTTTTCCCCAAAGTGTGGGACTTTGCAAATGGAAAAACTCTCCAGAGAAGGTTGGTTCCTGCTTTCTAATCTACCTATCACAAGCTATTCTAGTGTAGGCAAGCTAATTATAATCCTACTCTAACTATCCAAGGAGACAGGGAGAGAACAAAAACAAGAAAACATAGAGCCTACACTAAAATGGTGATATGCCAGTGAAAGAAAATTGTTGATCATCTAACCAAACTGTCATGAAATGAAGGGAGGTGAGCAATGGAGAGGATGAACAACTGCATCACAGGCCAAAGATCAAGTTCACACAGAAAATGTTTCAAACCCAAAAAACACAACTCCCAGATATGTAAATGAACATCCAAAAACATGCACAGGCACCCTGCAATGAAGAGAGGAAAGAAGAAACAACCAAAAAGAGCAAAGGATGGGAAAATGCATCACAAAACACATTTTTTATTCCTTCAGAAGTTTGCACAGAACATCATTCACGAGAAAGAGGCAAAACGCCATTTACAGAGCAAGGGAGGAGGTTTGAACTCCATTTTCGACCCTGAGGAAGAAAATGAGGGGGAGGCAGAGAGGAAAAATGAACAACTTTACAGTATGCCCTAACCATTCTTTTATAGATTCAACACAGAGGGAAGAAAGAGAGAGAAGCGAGAAAACCATTTTAGAGCTCAATCACTGCCATCAATTTCTCTTACAAAATATGCCCCCAAATCTGTCTTGACTAAATCAATTTCTCGTTTAGCGCCTCAAAGGAGGAGGAAACGGTGGATCAGATCGAATCCGATCTAGTTGTTGGGAAAAATAGATCCTGCATTAAAGGCTTGAAGACATTTCTCCATTTTTCTCCCACCTAACCTCTCCAAATTTAAAGTCTTAGATCTCCATGGTGTAGATGAGGCCGAGATCTTTCCAACGGTGTCATATTTGTAATATTTTGAGGCCTGACTCAAAAGATATGCCCCTTCAAAGTTTGTATTGGATCCGTATAAAAGGGCAGGAAAACCGGTTTGAAAAATGAGCCCCCCTTTTCTAGATGGGACATGTGGAGGGTTAGCACTTGTTCGAGGGTGGCCTCTATATTTTGCTTTTGGAATGGCACATGGCTGACATGTGGCTTCCTCCACCAACCTACTTAATTTCTATGTTTTTGGCTGAGTCCTTTGCTCGGCAGGGTCATATTTCTTAACCAGGGACACCGCGGCGGTCTGGCGCTTGTCTAGAAACCTTCTATCTATTCGACCCTTGAGTTATCATCATTTGGGTACTTAGCACTCTCTATCGGTCTACCACCAATGTATTGACTATTCAACTTGACATTGTCCCCTTTTTTGAGACTGGACGCGTGGAGGCTTTGCACTTGTTTAAAAGCCTGATCAAGATTTTGCTTTTGAAGGAGTGTAGTGTTGACACTTGGAAGCTTCCGCAGGTCTTTGGAATTTTCAACAACCACCCTTTTACCTTTTTAAACCCTGGGCTACGTGGAAAACTAGAGCTTATTTGAGCCTCCACCTTTGAATTTTCCCTTAAAGATGCACCAAACCGACGCATGGCGGCTTCTATAGTTCTTCTATACTTAGCCTCTTTTTGAGCCCGCCCTGTTTTACCTTTTGACCTCTGTTGACCATTTGCTACGTGGAGGGATGGTGCAAGTTTGAGTCTTCACTCAATATTTTTCCTTTGGGGATGCGCTGAGCTGACACATGACAGCTTCTACTAGCGATTCTATACTTAGTCTTTTTTGAGGCCTGCTTTGTCTTCCTTTTGACTTTTAGCTTTGATTCTGCCTCTGTTTCATGCCTAAAAACACATGGAGACTTGATGCTTGTTTGAGCCTCCCTTTTTAGATTTAAGCTTTTAGAGGTGCACCACTTTGAAACTTGGTAGCATCTGTTGTCTCCTCCATACTTAGTCAATTTTTGGACTTGTTCTAAAATGTTTTGAGCCCGAAGACCTCGAATCTTTGCCATTTCTTTTCTTTTATTTCTCCTAGCTTCTCTGTGACACTTCTCCTATTTCCTAACCATGCTATCCTTTTTTTGAGCCCAACTGTAACCTATTAAATAGATTTAAGACACAGATTCACTCGATAGATTCGTTTCTTCTCTTTCTTCTTGCATAGTGTCATTTAGTCTTTCCCAAGCCCCCGCCATTCCATTGTTGAGTCCTTCTACGACCTGTTTGCAAGATTTAAACGTGTTTTCTCTTGTTATTTCTCTGCGGGGTCGTGGCTATACCAATAATTTTCCCCGAGGGGAAAAAATATGGATAACAAGAACTTATTTTTGCTAGATTTGGCATTGTCTGTGCCTTCATGAATGATATTATTCAAGATTGGGAGTAATGAAAACCTCCCTTTAAACACAAAATTCGTAGGAAACTTTGGAGACTCATCTTTCTGCATTCCATTTGGAGACTCTAGAAGGCAAGAAACTCCATCATCTCCAAAGATCTCAAGGAATCTAGCAAGATGCTCCTCAGTAAAATCACAGTTTAAGTTGAGGAGAATATCTTAAAGTTTAAACCTTCCAAAAACTCCAAGTACCCCAAGGAAGAAGAGAGATTTCTTAATGAATGGAGCATTGATATTGATAATGTCCCAACTCTAGCTCCTTGTATTGATAGGTCTCTTGTTCAATGGATACATCCTCTTGAAGGTTGGCACAAACTTAATTTTGATGGTGCCTCTAAGGGAAACCCATGCAATGCAGGTGGTGGGGGGTTAATAAGAGATCATTATGGTCTTCGTCTTGTTGCCTTTACAAGTCCCATCGGCACTCAAACAAATCACTATGTAAAGGATCTTGCTGCTATTTGGGGAATCAAAATTGTTAAAGATTATAAAGTAAAACATATAATTATTAAGGGGGGATTCCCTCAATAATATAAATAATCTCCAAGATATTCACCCTGAGCTAGACCATCAAAGAGTTTATTAAAGGAGGCTAAATCTATTTGCAAGGTTTTCAACAAAGTCATCATCTTCCACATGTATCGGGATGGGAATAGTGTTGTTAACACATTAGTGAATGGAGTCATCAATACTCATTTTAAAGCTTGACATGATTACAAAATCATCCCTGGCACACCTCAGATCATCATTTCCAAGGATTTTCATGCCACTTGTCCTACTCAATAACACATGTCGACGGAATAGTAATGGGTGGAGCTCTGTCAAAGAATACGTTGCCCATTTGAGATTAAACACTTTCAAATTGTCCATTTTATTGTGCTTATTGCATTTTTACACCAATAGTTGCCTGGATAACGAGCTCTTCTCTAGTGGTGATCAGTCTGCTAACCCTCTGCGATGGAATACTCTTTCAACTATCGATGATTAGGTTGTTGAGAAGTTGCCTTCTAGTTGTTATTAGTCTGCTTATCCCCTGCAACTATTCATTTCTTCAAAAATGGGTGGCCCCCCATGTTGGGTTAAGCCAATTTGTGACCCCTCCTAGAAGTAGAATGAAGTGTTGTGGAAAGCCCTCGATGTGGAGGGATTCACCGACTTTATTCAAATAATAAAGGGCCATGAAAGACATATCTCCCTCACATTTTCTTGCAAATGGAAGGACAGAGTCATCACATACAAAGGGAATGCGTTTACCATTATAGAAATCTTAATCTCCTTTATCATAGGAATAGGAATGGAAGGTATCAAATTCTACAAGAATAAATTTGACAAGGAAGTAGAAGAGAAAAGGTTTGTGGAAGGAGATGAAGCCTTGAAAATTGGAAAATTAGGTATACTTTGCTCCTCTATCCCCCCTCCTTTTGATGATGTTTCCATGATGGTTATTAGATACGTGACTTTAGAAGGGCTGCTTCACTAACTTACCTCTACAACCACTTGGTTCTGCTTAACCATTTTAGGCACACACCCAAGGTTAGTCTCCCATATTAAATTCTTTATTCCTTATAGAAAATTGTCCTTGGTGTTCTAGCCACACCAGAGCCATCCCTTTACATCAGGGGATTAATTTTCTCCTACACTAATACTTTGATGATGTTGTGGTAAATGACCCCCATACCCCATTGCTCCCCCTCCTCCTCAGCAACCTAGGGTTAGGACTAAAAATCCCAGCTTCGGCCTTCCCTTTCCCCCACCTTCCAAAATGGTGTTGTGCAATAAAGACAAACGGAAAGACATTGCTATAGTTGAAAGCCTCCTTCACATTAGTCATGCTGCCATTGAACCCAAAGCTAGCTTGGATTTTGGAGGCCAATTGAAGCATCAGAATGAGGCTATCAAAGGTATTGAAGATAATGTATATTTTTTACTAAATGAAGGTAACAAGGAGGCCTTTGGTTATACTTCTCACACTCATTTGGAAGAAAAAATTGAAGCTATTTCTAAGAATCATTCTATCATATAGGGACAAATGCAACAAATTATCAACAAATCAATCAATCAACTCACCATGCATAAGGATTTACTTGAGTTCATTCAAATTCAAGTGAAGTAGATTTGTGATATTAGTGGTGTTTTGGAGGATGTTTAGAAGGATGACAAGTTAAAAAAAGAAGGCATTGGCCTTGAGCAGCAAAGATCCTGACAAGAAAACTGCACTTAACTTGTACACAGCCATGGATGATGTTAAGAAGGTCTTTAATAAGTTTCTCAAGCAGTAGTCTAGTGTTTTCTGTGCACCTCTATTTTGTTGCTATCTTTTTGCGGTGAGTTGGTTGCGGTTTTACTGTCTTTTGGTTATTGTTGGGCTTCCTGTTGATAGTCTGCCCCTGTCATGGTTTACTTTGATCTATCTTATAGTTAGAAGGTTGTGGCTTTACTATTGTATGAGTGTTGTTGGGAATCTTGTTGGCAGTCTGCCCCTATCATGTTTTATTTTGATATATATTGCACTTTTAGGCTTTTTGTTGGGGTGTGGCCCCCACATATCAAAAAACCACTTTGTTTTCATTGTAATATCTAGTTTTTTAGCCTTTTGTTCCATGAGGTATGATCCCCTTAAAACCATTTATCAATAATAAAAATAAATAAATTATTATATTATTAATAATTTTATAATATTATAATTACAATATTATATTATAATTAATAATAAATTTGTTATGATATAAATTTATTATTAATATTATATAATAAATTTATTGGTGTTCATACTTTTAAATAAGTTATATAATATAATAAATTATAAAATTATAATTATAATTTAATACAATATTATAAATTCCCTATTAATGGGGCCTGAGATGGATTAACATCTTCTGTGAGATGGAAACTGCCAAATGAAGGATGGCTAAAATTGAACTTTGATGGGGCCTTGAAAAGCAATCCTAACATTACTAGTAGTGGTTGTCTAATCAGAGACCCACAAGTTCAACCAATATTCATGATGGCCTTGGACTGCGGTCGGGCAACCAACAATGTCGCTGAGGGCTTTTCCCTACTCTTTGGACTTAGATAAATTGTTATGCAGTGCTAGAGAAAAAAATCAGATAGAAGGTGTTACTCAAGTGACTATTGAGGCCCTCAAATCCCATTTGGTTGAGGCCTGGAAGTGGAATCAAATTATTTGGGAATCCTTATTTTGGTTAAATGGATATGATGAAATTCTCTTCTCTCATATTCTATGAGCTAGGAAAATTCTTGCTGATCTTCTTGCTAATTATGGGGTTTGAATGATTGAAAATGAAGGGTCTCATTTACAGGTATAGTGGGAGAAATTCCCAATGTCCTTCCAAAGAGCCCTGATTAATGACTTAAATCATTAATCCTCACTCTGATGGCCCTTCGAGCTCCCCGCTTGGGCCTGTTGTCCCTCACATGTGTGGATTGGATGTTGAAGTAGGGTTGTTATTTTGAGTTTAGCTTGGCTCAGGTAGCAATCACTCCTTTCCCCCTATATCTAAATGGGATCTTCCGGCATTTGGCATGACAATTTATTGTTAAAGTGAGAGCTTATGCATTGGATGTATCCCGTGCCTATGGGTAGAGGAGGTCGTCGGGGGAGGCTCTCTGTCAGGCCCTCTCGAGGTATTCGTAGGTCTAGTTGGGTTGTCTGAAGCTCCCTATTTTGTGGGGATTCGACAAAAGCTTCCTTCGAAGGATGGATGGAAGGAAATATTTGTAACCTTGCTATATGGCATTGGCTATCCAAAGCATGGCCAGTTGCCAAAGAATTGGATGGGCTCGAGAAGGGGGAAATCCATACTCATTTACATTGACTCATGCTTGACCCTCTGCAATCCATAGGAGTTGTAATGTCTTTGATGTGGCCCACGGCATCAAAAGTGCCTATATCCAGTCGAATTCTTCAAGGAAATTCCTTCTACACATAGACTATGAGGAGCTAGAGAAGGATGGACGTGGGAGGGGTGTGGAAGTTGCATTCCACTCACATGCAGTCCTCAAAGCCCTGCAAGCGTTGACAACCTGGAAGAAATTAATTGCAGAGTATTTGGTTTTTGAGCTTCCCCCTGAATGTTAGGAATATTTAGGTTAGTGTTCACATGAAATTAGTGATTTTACAATATCGTAAGCATATCTATATTGTTATATTGTAATATTGTTGTAGTTACAACAATATTTGCGTATATGGTAAGTTAATTTGTTAAAACCGTATATATATTGTTATAAAAATATATATTACGAGAATATTGTTAGTGAGATGTTATTGGAGATATGATCTCCATGAATATAGGAAAGGCATTTCCTATATAACTATGTAATGCTTCGAATGATTAATAATATAGTAGTCTAGTTTTGCCATTTTACTGAAGTCGTCGTCAATTTCCCCTGTGAAGACTCTACCAATGATTCTGACTCGGCTATGTCTATAGATTATGATGTGGTTTTTCTTGTTCACAATAGCTGTGATTTCGTTGGGGATGGAAACCTTCCATAACGATCTAAATGTTTTTGTAGCTATATGTATCTCTCAAATTGTATACAACTTGGTTGTTTTTTGTAGGAATAGGTTGGCTAAAAGGGAAAATTCTCATTGCCATACTCTACCACCTTTGAATGATAATATGTATTCTTACCGATCATCAAGAAGAGATACATTATCTCTGGCAACTTTATTGCAATTTTTGTGGGCTAGGGCCCTTTCTTAGGTAATATAAGCAAAAAAATGCCAATATTATAAATTATAATAAATTTATTTGGACCCGCACTTTTAAATAATTACATAAGAAATTACATATATTTGAGCTTTGTTTTGATAATAAATCAGTATATATTATAATATAATATAAATTTATTATTAATATTATAATAAATTATAAATATTATAATTAATAAATTATATAGTATAATAAATTTATTAGGAGCCGTAATTTTAAATAAGTATATAAGAAAGTTACATATAGGTAATGTCCTTTCTTTAACCCATGTGTATTCCCTGTTACTATTTTCTAGAATCTTTATTATTGTTTCCCCATTGTTTTAATTTATTATAAAATAAATGTGTAATTGTTTCCATTCTGCTTAGCCTCATTTTAGGCACACACCCAAGGTTAGTCTCCCATATTTAAAAATTCTTTTCCCCCTTTTTTATTCCTTATAGCAAATTGTCATTGGTAGTTCAAGCCACACCGGAGGCATCCACTTTACATCAGGCGGGATATTACATTTCTCTACACTACTACTTGCGATGTTGTGCTCTAATGACCCCATTACCCCAGTGTACTCCACTCCTCCTCAGCAACCTAGGGTTAGGACTAAAAATCCCAGCTTCGGCCTTCCCTTTCCCCCACCTTCCAAAATGGTGTTGTGCAATAAAGACAAACGGAAAGACATTGCTATAGTTGAAAGCCTCCTTCACATTAGTCATGCTACCATTGAACCCAAAGCTAGCTTGGATTTTGGAGGCCAATTGAAGCATCAAGATGAGGCTATGAAAGGTATTGAAAACAATGTATATTTTTTTACTAAATGAAGGTAACAAGGAGGCCTTTGGTTATACTTCTCACACTCATTTGGAAGAAAAAATTGAAGCTATTTCCAAGAATCATTCTATCATATAGGGACAAATGCAAAAAATTATCAACAAAACAATCAATCAACTCACCATGCATAAGGATTTACTTGAGTTCATTCAAATTCAAGTGAAGTAGATTTGTGATATTAGTGGTGTTTTGGAGTATGTTTAGAAGGATGACAAGTTAAAAAAAAGAAGGCATTGGCCTTGAGCAGCAAAGAGCTTGACAAGAAATATGCACTTAACTTGTACACGGCCATGGATGATGTTAAGAAGGTCTTTAATAAGTTTCTCAAGTAGTAGTCTAGTGTTTTCTGTGCACCTCTATTTTGTTGCTATCCTTTTGCGGTGAGTTGGTTGCGGTTTTACTGTCTTTTGGTTATTGTTGGGCTTCTTGTTGATAGTCTACCCCTGTCATGGTTTACTTTGATCTATCTTATAGTTAGAAGGTTGTGGCTTTACTATTGTATGAGTGTTGTTGGGAATCTTGTTGGCAGTCTGCCCCTATCATGTTTTATTTTAATATATATTGCACTTTTAGGCTTTTTGTTGGGGTGTGGCCCCCACATATCAAAAAACCACTTTGTTTTCATTGTAATATCTAGTTTTTTAGCCTTTTGTTCCATGAGGTAGATCCCCTTAAAACCATTTATCAATAATATAAATAAATAAATTATTATATTATTAATAATTTTATAATATTATAATTAAAATATTATATTATAATTAATAATAAATTTGTTATGATATAAATTTATAATTAATATTATATAATAAATTTGTTGGTGTTCATACTTTTAAATAAGTTATATAATATAATAAATTATAAAATTATAATTATAATTTAATACAATATTATAAATTCCCTATTAATGGGGCTTGAGATGGATTAAAATCTTCTATGAGATGGAAACTGCCAAATGAAGGATGGGTAAAATTGAACTTTGATGGGGCCTTAAAAAGCAATCCTAACATTACTAGGAGTGGTTGTCTAATCCGAGACCCACAAGTTCAACCAATGTTCATGATGGCCTTGGACTGTGGTCGGGCAACTAACAATGTCACTGAGGGCTTTGCCCTACTCTTTGGACTTAGATAAATTGTTATGCAGTGCTAGAGAAAACAAAAATCAGATAGAAGGTGTTACTCAAGTGACTATTGATGCCCTCAAATCCCATTTGGTTGAGGCCTGGAAGTGGAATTAGATTATTCGGGAATCCTTATTTTCGTTAAATGGATATGATGAAATTCTCTTCTCTCATATTCTATAAGCTAGGAACATTCTTGCTGATCTTCTTGCTAATTATGGGGTTTGAATGATTGAAAATGAAGGGTCTCATTTACAGGTATGGTGGGAGAAATTCCCAATGTCCTTCCAAAGAGCCCTGATTAATGACTTAAATCATTAATCCTCACTCTGATGGCCCTTCGAGCTCCCCGCTTGGGCCTGTTGTCCCTCACATGTGTGGATTGGATGTTGAAGTAGGGTTGTTATTTTGAGTTTAGCTTGGCTCAGGTAGCAATCACTCCTTTCCCCCTATATCTAAATGGGATCTTCCGGCATTTGGCATCACAATTTATTATTAAAGTGAGAGTTTATGCATTGGATTTATCCCGTGCCTATGGGCAGAGGAGGTCGTCGGGGGAGGCTCTCTGTCAGGCCCTCTCGAGGTAGTCGTAGGTCTAGTTGGGTTGTCTGAAGCTCCCTATTTTGTGGGGATTCGACAAAAGCTTCCTTCGAAGGATGGATGGAAGGAAATATTTGTAACCTTGCTATATGGCATTGGCTATCCAAAGCATGGTCAGTTGCCAAAGAATTGGATGGGCTCGAGAAGGGGGAAATCCATACTCATTTGCATTGACTCATGCTTGACCCTCTGCAATCCATAGGAGTTATAATGTCTTTGATGTGGCCCACGGCATCAAAAGTGCCTATATCCAGTCGAATTCTTCAAGGAAATTCCTTCTACACATAGACTATGAGGAGCTAGAGAAGGATGGATGTGGGAGGGGTGTGGAAGTTGCATTCCACTCACATGCAATCCTCAAAGCCCTGCAAGCGTTGACAACCTGGAAGAAATTAATTGCAGAGTATTTGGTTTTTGAGCTTCCCCCTGAATGTTAGGAATATTTAGGTTAGTGTTCACATGAAATTAGTGATTTTACAATATCGTAAGCGTATCTATATTGTTATATTGTAATATTGTTGTAGTTACAACAATATTTGCGTATATGGTAAGTTAATTTGTTAAAACCGTATATATATTGTTATAAAAATATATATTACGAGAATATTGTTAGTGAGATGTTATTGGAGATATGATCTCCATGAATATAGGAAAGGCATTTCCTATATAACTATGTAATGCTTCGAATGATTAATAATATAGTAGTCTGGTTTTGCCATTTTACTGAAGTCGTCGTCAATTTCCCCTGTGGAGACTCTACCAATGATTCTGACTCGGCTATGTCTATAGATTATGATGTGGTTTTTCTTGTTCACAATAGCTGTGATTTCGTTGGGGATGGAAACCTTCCATAATGATCTAAATGTTTTTGTAGTTATATGTATCTCTCAAATTGTATACAACTTGGTTGTTTTTTGTAGGAATAGGTTGGCTAAAAGGGAAAATTCTCATTGCCATACTCTACCACCTTTGAATGATAATATGTATTCTTACCAATCATCAAGAAGAGATACATTATCTCTGGCAACTTTATTGCAATTTTTGTGGGCTAGGGCCCTTTATTAGGTAATATAAGCAAAAAAAATGCAATATTATAAATTATAATAAATTTATTTGGACCCGCACTTTTAAATAATTACATAAGAAAACTACATATATTTGACTTTGTTTTGATAATAACTCATTATTTTATTATAATATAATATAAATTTATTATTAATATTATAATAAATTATAATATTCTAATTAAATAAATTATATAGTATAATAAATTTATTAGGAGCCGTAATTTTAAATAAGTATATAAGAAAGTTACATATAGGTAATGTCCATTTATTTAACCCATGTGTATTAACCTATTATTATTTCTAGAATCTTTATTATGTTTCCCCATTTGTTTATATTTATTATGAAAATAAATGTGTAATTGTTTCTAAAAAAATTATTATGTTTCACCCATTTATTTATATTTATTATAAAACAAATTCACTTATATATAATACCGTGTAACTATGTTTTTAAAAAGGAAAAATAATATAATACAATTTTGGTGGGCCCTGGTTTTTATTTTGCGGGCATGACATGAGACTACTCCACTCAAATATACAATTGTAGGTGTCTCTCGGTATAATTAAGATACATTAAAACTAGTAAAATTATCAAATTATGATGTAATGAAATCCCAAATTTGCGATATTCTAATTTTATATAAATCATCATAACTAAAATAAGCATTAAATAAATTAATTAAATAAATAAATACATAAACAAACAATTGAAATTAGATAGGAAGACATGCATACCAGTAAACACATAAAACCATCAAACTGCGTGTGGGACACTAGGATCTCCTATCAAAATAATTATGAATTTTTTTGTAAATATTAAAATAAATAACTTTAGCTTCTACTTGGATTTCAGTGCTAAAATTAAAACCCATTTGAATTCTTATCACTTCAAGAAAAATTCATTCGGATTTTAACCACTAAAATTAAAACCCATGTAATATTTAACTAGTAAAATGCATTAAATTAGTTTTTTATATAACTAAATTAAAGAGAATGTGCATCTATACATTGAAACATCCACACTAACTATGTCACCGAAAAATACATCAAGATATTCTTAGTCATATTTTAAAGCCAAGAGCTTTACCTCATGCACAATATGCATTCGAATCTACTACACACAAATGATGTATTACCAATTTAGACTGCTACATTAAACACACTCACCCTTCATGATCCTCCATGAATTTGTCCATAACCCTCTTCCTCAACTCTTTAGGCATATAGTTTAGCTGCATTGTATTGAGTAGAACTGAAAATATAAAATTCTTGTTGGCCTCCACATCACTTATATTAAGAATAGTTAGAGAGAAAATACCAATGATGACTTGGACAAATGATTTTAATGGAAAAAGAAACTTATCTTTGCTTGCTCGCCCCATCTATACATAGATCCTCTCCTCCGACCTGCATTTTTCCTTATCTGATAAGTCCAATCAACCTTCGCATCTAGGAGAAACTGAACACTTAACTTGGTTCTTCTTTGTAATGGTCATAATGGGTGACCTCCTAAAGTGACTCGACCTTTGTTTTTCCCGATAGCAAGCCCCAACTACCTTTTCCTCGACCTCCTTCTTTGTTGCATACAAACCGATCTAATCCAATCATCTCATCCCCTAGATTTTCTACAGACTGAAATCGAATTGATGTGGGTGATCTGGATCTAGACCATTGTGAGCCCATCCTTCCCTTTGGCACAACCGTGGCTCCCATAGAGCCTTCTCGACACTCGACATTGTGATTCATGAATTGAAGTCACCCGTTGAGGTTAGCTCAACACTTTTCTCCAAGATTTTCCCTGACCTCAGATATCTAACTCAACCCATACCTAGCTCATGGCCACTGAAAGCACCCCAAACTTTACAATGAAAACTACAAAGCTAATTAAGGAAGGCTAACACCATTTCCACCTAATAGCTAAGAATTCTAAGTCTAGGAATGTAACATTAAGATAGAAGCTTAAAAGAATGCTTAACTAGTATGAAAACAATGTGAAATCTAATTAAACATGCCTACTAATATGCTTTAATTACCTAACATGTGCCTAAATAGACCTAAGAGGGAAATCAAATGGTTAAGGTTGCTATTCCAAACAATGGTGAAATGACCTCTCCAAATGACTTGTTAAGTCACTGTAGATATTCATCTACTAACCTTGTTGAAGGCTTTAGGCAAGGATTGAACTTGGCTATGAATCATATGTATTATATAAGATGCAAATCAAAGCATGGTGGAAACTATTAAGGTAAAAGGTGCACTCTTTTTATAGTTTTCCTTTTGGGATAAACTTTTATTTTGGTGCATGTATGACTAAAAGCCCCAAATTAGATTAGAACTGCTAATCATGATTAGTCCTTACTAATCACAATTGGTGAATTAACAAGTGATTAAGAGGTGTGGAGCCTAAATCAACCGCTTATGGTCAACTAGAAGGCTAGGATAAGCTTTTGAATCTTGTTGAGACATTGTGGAGGTGAATAGGGTGATTTTGAGTGGTTGGAAGAGGGGTTTGAGCCAATACTAGGTATATTAACCAAAACAAGGGAAAAATAGGCTTAATTAGCCTATAATCGCCAATTGTCTGTTTTAAAGAGGATTTTGACTTATGATTTGTCATAAAGTGGCATCCTGAATGTGAAAGGGGGTACGCAATCAACAACGTGGTGTTAATTGACAAAAGTGATCAGAAATGTTAGTTAATTAGTGAAAATCACTAATTATAAAGGAATTGGCAAGAATGAGAGTGATTTGTGTGTGTTTGGAAATAATATTGCAAAAGCGGAACTTAGGTGTCTACATTTGCCCTTGTTTGAGGTGAAGTAAGTCACTTCTCTTAAAATATAGTAGACAAGCATAAACAAGTAAATTTTTTAAGAAAAATTAGCAGGATGAAGGATTCCCCCTTGAGTGTTGATGGGTTGATAGAAGAAGTCAATCGGCAATCGAAAATATGATTGAAATGGATAGAGGAAAATAGGTTAGAACATGCACAAAACCCTTAGGTTATTGAGAAGAAATAAGGACAGGGATAAACTTGGTTATTTATTGCCTCAGGTGATTTGGAAGAAAAATTAGTAATGGTAATAAATGATAATAGAGAAGAAATGATTAATGAAGAATATAGGATAAGCCCAATCTTTACATCCAACCTTTTAATAAGAAACCTGTTTATATCATTTTTCCCCTAAGTCTACATCATCGGCCTTTATTTAAAATAAAAAAAGTGTAAGATAACATGAAAATCTAAATTACTAACAATTGTTTACTGTTAAAAATACATAACTCCATGCAACATACATTATGCAATGCAATACAAGAAAGTAAACCAGATAACCTAAGGGTAAGTGCAGCAAGTTAGTGGACAAAAAAAGGGTCATAAGTGGATGTTATATTGCAAAAAATAGTGAAATCCCAACTTGTAGGGATTATTAGCAATACGCGTACTCAAAATTAGAAAAAATTATAAATATGAATCGTAGCATCCAGAATCTAGTTTATAAACTACTAAAAAAATTTAAAAACAGACAATTTTAGCTATATTAAACACTCAAAATTATATGACTTGGTTTTTTTTGAAAAAACCTATAAGATTGTAGTCTCATTTGCTCGCGATTTGGATGACCAAATCTTGTTATGTTTTTTTTTAATTTGGTGAAAAGTTAGATGTCATTGTCTATCTTGGGATGGATTTTATTTTGTATTTTTTCAAGAGCAATATTTTTTTTAATGATTTTTTCCATGAAAGTGGTCTGAAATTTTTAGAAAACGGATCACTTTCCATTTTGCCTCCATAACTATATCAAAAAATATCGAAATCAAATATTTTTTTAACGTGTATAGAATTTCTCCATGCTTAGGATGGTATACATTTTATCACATTTTGATAAGCGAAACAAAAGTTGCAGTCTTAAATGTAGACATGAACATTCATGGGAAAAAATGTCTTAAAGACCTATTGTTAGTAAAAATTATAAAATGATATTTATCTTATTATATTCACTTTAAAATCAATATTTCTACAAAGCTAACAGTCTCCCCTACGCGATGGTACCATTTTTGTGAAATGTTTTCAGTTTTTCAGCATGGTTCAAGTCTGTGGAAGAGAAAATTTGAAGTTTTTTGACCTTTTACACGCCATAATGACCTCCCATAGCTTTGGTTGGGGAAAAACAAAGATTTCCCAAGCCTTAGGGTCGGATTTGATGATACAGAAAGAACCGCGATCGTGGTTTTGATAACAAGAACCATGATCGTGCTTTATAAACCACGATCATGGTTTATAAAGCACAATCATGGTTCTTAAATCATATTTACACACATCCAATGTTTGAATTACCATGTGATTTTTACTGTTTGACCTTATCCTACGAATTACTACAAAATTTTGTCGTTTTCTACACATTTTTCTTATCACCAGAAGTAAAACATCATGGGAGACAAGAAATGAAATAAAAAAAGGAAGTCATTAAGTAAAAAAATTTCAGATGAATTAGAGGCAAACAAATTTCAAAATGCTAAGCGAATGCGGAATCTTCGTGAATCAAGAAGAGGTTCATCTTCAACCCCTACTATTGTAAGAAATGAGGAACCAGGTAATGTTTCTATTGTCAATGTTGAAGTTGAATTAAATACTTGTGATGAAGATGTTTTTACTGTCAATGTTGAAGAAGAATTAAATACTCATGATGTAGCTGATGTTGAAATTGAAGGAGACAATGAAAATGTGAATAAGGAAATTCAGGTTGAAACTGTAGACACAAAAATTTGACAAAAAACACCTCCTAGGATTTTATGTAAGAAACCTAATTATTTTATTGAAATTGATGAAAAAATTTTGAAACCAATGTCTAACAAACTTTCTGAACAGCAAATCAGAAGAAAAGCCACTGAAATTTGGGATAATCATTTTGAAATTTTAAATGATTCCCAAAGATGTCAGTTGTTGGTTAGTTTGATGAAATTGATTAAAATGAGACCTACATTAAACACCTTAGGATTGACAACATCTAATATATGTGGTCAAACCTCTACAATTGTTGAAAACCTTCATGATGCATATCACATTGTTGGTGTCAAGAGACACACTAGGGATAGTAATATTGTGCATCGTGTACTTGCTACTAGTGTTGTAAGTGAATCAATAAAAAATAATGTTTGATTACACAAACAAGTTGAATGTTGAAAGTTAATCGAAAAACTCTAATGAAAGAAATTAAAAGACGTAATATCCTTCAATCACTCAATAACACCGATTTTTAGGCATTTTCTGCTAGAGCATCATGTAAGGACAAAGATAAATTTGATGCTATAAGAGAAGTTGTTATTCAATTTTGGCATAATAACACTAGAGTTTCACCTAATACAAGAGATGTTGTAAAATGGAGAGTTGGTTCTACTAATCGTGAACCACATCCAAAGCATTTCTTAGATATGACTCAAACTCAATTTTTTCATAAGTTTGAAACAGAGCATCTAGAAATTAAAATTAGTAACATTTTTTTGAAATGTTGAAACCATTCTATGTGAAAATCAACCACACTCACACCACTTGTTGTTGTAGGCAACATGTTAAATTTGTGATGCATTATGCTAAATTTTTACGTATTCATTCTAATTTTCATTCTGAAACTATGTTATCGGAATGTGGTGTTCAATTTCCACCAATATCTTCTAGGGATTTCATACCTATGATATTTTGTGAAAGAGAAGTTGGACATTTTTTTTATAGTCAGGATTGTTTAGATGGAAGTTGTGGTACATGCGGCGGATTACCTAAATTGGAAAGTTACATCCATGAAAAAATTGAAGGTGCAATAAGACATAATTTAGTTGAGTTTGATAAATATAAATCAGTACCATACCAGTTGAAAGATGGAAAGGAGTCTAAATGGTGTGAGCTAGTTACAGAACATATGTCTGTTTTTCAATTTATGAGAAAATTTAAGGATGAAATTGTTTATGAGTATGCTAGGCATACACACAGAGCTCGATGGTTGGATGAATAGTTCAAGATATGCAAGGACACATTTCCTATTGGTACTATTGTTTCAGTGGTCATTTTTGTAGAGAATTACACATTGCAACCACAAATGGAGGTTCAATCACAATATTACAACTCAATACAAGTTTCATTTTTGTGCATATAACATTTATACATTCTCCTGACAGTACAGAGAATGATCGAAATTTTTTAAGAGAGTACACTTTTATATCAGTGATGATCGTACTCATTCTACTGAATTTGTGCAAGGGTGTTTCCAGTTATTTTATGGAAACTTGTCTGATAGGGACATCCACTTCAAACAACATTATATATGGTCAGATAATTACATGTCTCAGTTTAAGAATGCACGAATGTTTTATTGGATGAGAAGGATGCACGTCAAGATGGGTGTGCAACATATTTGGAGTTTCACTGAGGCTAGACATGGAAAAGGAGATCATGACGGTGCAGGGGCATGTGTGAAAAGATCTCTTGCAAGAGAAGAGTTGAAGTACAAAGATGGTGCTAAATTGAAAGATGTAAAGAGCATAGTGGAATGGTGTATTGACAACATGGCCCGAGGTTCTCAAGAAAATTCCACAGTTCGCAAATATTTTTGGTTGATAGAGGAACAACAAATTACTAACTATGAGGATTGTATGACACTCATAGGGTCCAGTGATATGCACTCATTTTGTAGCTCATAACGCTACTTCATGGGCCACATGGACAAGAAAGTTGGCATGTTTTTGTGCATCTTGTATCAAATTTGTCACTACTGAGTGTGATTCACAAGAATGGGTGGATGGATGGATTTGTAGGCCTCTAACTCTGCTTCCCAGTTATCAACCTCCACAGGCATTACGACTTGTTTCTGCAGATGAAGTTGCAACATCCAAGGACTTTGACAAAATTTTGATTTTGGTGCGACAAGGTAAATGGTTATTTAAATTTTTGTATTGAGTTATGTCCATTGAAATTTTAATATGTAATTTAAATTTGAGTTGAAACCTTTGTTTTTTTGTAGGACATGTGTTTGTAGTTATTGCGACAGAAGACAATGAAGAAGGAACAGACTATTTCTTATGTCGTTGCATCGAGGAAAGAAATAAGTTGACTTCTCCTATTATAGATGGTGAAGATATTGAGTACCCTACAAGGTCAGTGGTAGTTACTGGAACTTGGCTTCGACGGTATCCATTAAAAAACTCCTCTGTTTGGGTGTTTGAAGACTTTGAGACACATATGAAAATACTCTTATATTCGCATCTAGTTCTAGCGACAAATATTCAGTTGTATAGATATCGAGGAAGGCCTAATAACAAGATTCTTTGGAAGGTTCGAGAGTCAGATCATGAAGCAATCATGTCTGCTATTCAGAGTAGATCTGATCCTGATGGTTCATTGGAATGAATTTACATGCTCACGTCTGGTATATATAATTTCTTTGAAGTGTTTAAATTTGTCAACCATATAATTTGTGTATTTTGTATATATCTAGTATTTGTATAATAAGTGTTTAAATTTGTGTATTTTGTATATATCTAGTATACATGGTTTTTATTCAACTTAAATTTCTTTGACTAGTTCATTTTTATGCAGGTTAGTGGTGCAAGAAAAGCTTCGGACACTTTCACATCCTGATGGTGAACATTGGAATGAATTTACCTGAGCTCGTCTACTATATAATTTTTCTTTGAATTGTTTAAATTTGTTAGTTCTAGATTCAAGTTCATATATTTTATTAAATTTGTGTATTTTGTATATATCTAGTATGGTTTTGATTTGAAACTTAAATTTCTTTGACTAACACTTTTATGCAGGTTAGTGGTGTCAAAAAAAATTCCACCTTCATGTGGTTAGCACTGTTAGTAGAGAATTTTATATTCTTGAAGCTAAGAGAATCTTTCATTGTTTTACAAGAAAAGAGAAGCAATTAACAAATGATTTATGTACTTGTGGAGGGGGTTCTTGGCTCCAAGAGGAGGTAGCCCAAGAAGCACCGGAGCTTAGAGAACTGAAATGATGCCTCTCCTAAGTGTTTACAAGACCATCCCTACACATGTGCATAGTTGGTTCGGTGCCACGACCCACCATTTACAAAATATAGTGTTTGACAACCTTACACTGGCTCAAACTGCACTATTTCACATTTTTGCAAACAAGCAAGGGCATCGATTGGAGAGCACCAATTAGAGATGGAAAAAACTGACATAGATATTGTAGAGGGTCCCTACGCTGAGGTGTAGGATCTGACGAGATGTCTCTAGGTGCCATGGAGTTCGAGTAGTCACCGTTGAAGTTGAACAATTTTTTGGTCTCAGGGCTCTTAAGGGACTACACTCAAACGAAGTAGCCTGGAAGCAACAACGTTGTCACGCACCAAAATGATGCCTCTCATCTAGCATTCACCTAGCCACTCAGACATGTGTTGGCATAGTCGGTTCGGTGCCATGACCCACCGTTTGCAAAATATAGCGTTTGACAGCCTTACACTGGCTTAAACTGCACTATTTCGCACGTTTGCAAACAATAGGGCAATGAGAGCACCAATTGGAGATGGAGAAAATGAGATAAGATATTATAGATGGTCCCTACGCCAAGGTGTAGGATCCAATGAGATGTCTCTAGGTGCCATGGAGTCCGAGTAGTCACCCGTCAAAGTTGAATGATTTTTTGGTCTCAGGGCTCTTAAGGGACTACGCCTGAACGAAGTAGCCCGGAAGCAACGACGTTGTCTATGCACCAAAACAACACCTCCTCTAGCATTCACCTAGCCACTCGGATGTGTTGGCGTAATCGTTTCGGTGCCATGACCCACCGTTTGCAAAATATAGCGTTTGACAACCTTACACTGGCTCAAACTGCACTATTTCGTGCGTTTGCAAACAATAGGGCAACAAGAGCACCGATTGAGATGGAAAAAAATGAGATAGGATATTATAGAGGGTCCCTACACCAAGGTGTAGGATCCAACGAGATGTCTCTAGGTGCCATGGAGTCCAAGTAGTCACCCGTCGAAGTTGAACAATTTTTTGGTCTCAGGGCTCTTAAGGGACTATGCCCGAACGAAGTAGCCTGGAAGCAACGACGTTGTCGCGCACCAAAATGAAACCTCCTCTAGCATTCACCTAGCCACTTGGATGTGTTGGTGTAGTCGGTTGGTGCCACGACCCACCGTTTGCAAAATATAGCGTTTGACAACCTTACACTGGCTCAAACTGCACTATTTCATGCGTTTGCAAACAATAGGGAAGCGAGAGCACCGATTAGAGATGAAAAAACCAAGACAGGATATTATAGAAGGTCCTAGCTGAGGTGTAGGATATGATGAGACATCTCTAGGTTCCATAGAGTCCGAGTAGTCACCCGTCGAAGTTGAACAATTTTTTGGTCTCAGGGCTCTTAAGGGACTACGCCCGAATGAAGTAGCCTGGAAGCAACGATGTTGTCGCACACCAAAATGACACCTCCTCTAGCATTAACCTAGCCACTCAGACATGTTGGCATAGTCGGTTTTGGTGCCACGACCCACCGTTTGCAAAATATAGCATTTGACAACCTTACACTGGCTCAAACTGCACTATTTCGTGCGTTTGCAAACAATAGGGCAGCGAGAGCACCTGATTGGAGATGGAAAAAAACAAGATAGGATATTGTAGAGGGTCCCTACAGCCGAGGTGTAGGATATGACAAGACATCTCTAGGTGCCACAGAGTCCGAGTAGTCACCCGTCGAAGTTGAACAGTTTTTTTGTCTCATGGCTCTTAAGGGACTACGCCCGAACGAAGTAGCCCGGAAGCAATGACGTTGTCGTGCACCTAAAAAGACATGCCTCCTTAGCATTCACCTAGCCACCCAAATGTGTTGGCACAGTCGGTTTGGTGCCATGATCCACCGTTTGCAAAATATAGCGTTTGACAGCCTTACATTGGCTCAAACTGCACTATTTTACGCGTTTGCAAACAATAGGGCAGCGAGAGCACCGATTGGAGATGGAAAAAACAAAGAAAGGATATTGTAGAGGGTCCCTACATGCCAAGGTGTAGGATCTAGATGAAGACATATCTAGGTGCCACAGAGTCCGAGTAGTCACCCGTTGAAGTTGAACAGTTTTTTGGTCTCAGGGCTCTTAAGGGACTACGCCCGAACGAAGTAGCCCGGAAGCAAACAACGTTGTCACACACAAAAATGAAACCTCCTCTAGTGTTCACCTAGCCACCTAAACATGTGTTGGTGTAGTTGGTTTGGTGCCATGACCCACCATTTGTAAAATATAGCGTTTGACAACCTTACAACTGGCTCAAACTGCACTATTTGGCGTATTCAAACAATAGGGCAGCGAGAGCACCGATTGGAGATGGAAAAAAACTGAGACAGGATATTGTAGAGGGTCCATATTTGAGGTGTAGGATCTAACAGAGATGTCTCTAGGTGCCACGGAGTTCTGAGTAGTCACCCGTCGAAGTTGAATGGTTTTTTGGTCTCAAGGCTCTTAAGGGACTATGCTAGAATGAAGTAGCCTGAAAGCAATGAAATTGTCATGCACCAAAACGAAACCTCCTCTAGCATTCACCTAGCCACCTAGACGTGTTGGCACAGTCATTTTGGTGCCACGACCCAGTGTTTGCAAAATATAGCGTTTGACAACCTTACACTGGCTTAAACTACACTATTTCATGAGTTTCAAACAATAGGGCAGCGAGAGCACCGATTAGAGACGGAAAAACTGAGACAGGATATTGTAGAGGGTCCCTACACCAAGGTGTAGGATCTGGCGAGACATCTCTAGGTGCCATGGAGTTTGAGTAGTCACCCGTCGAAGTTGAACGGTTTTTTTGGTCTCAAGGCTCTTAAGGGACTACGCCCTGAACGAAGTAGCCTGGAAGCAAGGACATTGTCGCACACCAAAAAAACACCTTCTCTAGTGTTCACCTAGCCACTCAGATTTTTTCGGGTAGTTGGTTTGGTGCCACGACCCACTGTTTGCAAAATATAGCGTTTGACAGCCTTACACTAGCTCAAACTGCACTATTTCATGCGTTTGCAAACAATAGAGTAGTGAGAGCACCATGATTAGAGATGGAAAAAATCAAAAAAAACTATTGTAGAGGGTCCCTACGCCAAGTTGTAGGATCTGACAAGATGTCTCTAGGTGCCATGGAGTCCGAGTAGTCACCCGTCGAAGTTGAACAGTTTTTTGGTCTCAGGGCTCTTAAGGGACTAACGCCCGAACGAAGTAGCCCGAGAAGCAAAGACGTTGTCACGCACTAAAATGATGCCTCCTCTAGAATTCACCTGGCCACCTAGATGTGTTGGCACAGTCGGTTTGGTGCCACGACCCACTCGTTTGCAAAATATAGCGTTTGACAACCTTACACTGGCTCAAACTGCACTATTTGCACACATTTGCAAACAATAGGGCAGTGAGAGCACCGATTGGAGATGAAAAAAACTGAGATAGACTATTGTAGAGGGTCCCTACACCAAGGTGTAGGATCTGATGAGACATCTCTAGGTGCCACGGAGTCCGAGTAGTCACCCGTTGAAGTTGAACGATTTTTTGGTCTTAGGGCTCTTAAGGGACTACGCCCGAATGAAGTAGCCCGGAAGCAATGACATTGTCATGCACCAAAATGACACCTCCTCTAGCATTCACCTAGAAACCTAGATGTGTTGGCGTAGTTGGTTTGGTGCACGACCCACCGTTTGTAAAATATAGTGTTTGACAGCCTTACACTGGCTCAAACTGCACTATTTTGTGCGTTTGCAAACAATAGGGCAGCGAGAGCACCGATTGGAGATGAAAAAACTGAGATAGGATATTATAGAGGGTCCCTATGCCAAGGTGTAGGATCCAATGAGATGTCTCTAGGTGCCACGGAGTCCGAGTAGTCACCCGTCGAAGTTGAACGGTTTTTGGGTCTCAGGGCTCTTAAGGGACTACGCTCGAACGAAGTAGCCCAGAAGCAATGACATTGTCACGCTCCAAAACAATGTCTCCTCTAGTATTCACCTAGCCACCTAGATGTGTTGGTGTAGTTAGTTCGGTGCCACAACCCACCGTTTGTAAAATATAGCGTTTGACAGCCTTACACTAGCTCAAACTGCACTATTTCGCACGTTTGCAAACAATAGGGAAACGAGAGCACCGATTGGAGACGGAAAAAAAATGAGATAAGATATTATAGAGGGTCCATACGCCCAAGGTGTAGGATCCAACGAGATGTCTCTAGGTGCCATGGAGTCCGAGTAGTCACCCGTCGAAGTTGAATGATTTTTTGGTCTTAGGGCTCTTAAGGGACTACGCTCGAATGACGCAGGGATAATTTTAGCGGCGAATATTCGTAATATGGCGAAAATTTCATTTTAGGAAAATTTGAAAAGGCGAATTATTCGGAGTGGGTCGGTGTCCTGTTCGCCTAAAATATATAGTATATTTTTTTTGGGGGGTCGGCTTCGCCTTCATTTGAAAACATCTCCTATAAAAACCTAGGTGATTCGCCGGGTAGTATACCTCAAGTAGCTTACCAAATTACCAATACTGTGAAATTTGAACTTGCATACCCTTAAGCACCAGAGATTCAGATTACTGTTAGCCTGTGATTATTGATGTGCGACAAAAGTAGTGTTGACACACGCCAAGGGCATTGTTGACGCGTGACAAGAGCTGTATTGACGACAAGGGAAGTGTTGACGCGCGACTTGGGAAAAGAAGTTGATGCACGACAAGGGCAATGTTGACATGCGATAGTATATTCAGACAGTGGACGCACGATAGGGAATGGGTTATTGATGCGCGACAAGTGCAGAGTTGACACGTGACAAAGACCTCAGACAGGGGATGCGCGACAAGACCTCAGACACTGGACACAGTCGCTACTTGGTTCTTTTGCTGACGCAGGACTCTCTTCAGAATAATGGAAGGTGCCAGCTCAAAGAATACGAATAACCTAAAAGTAAGTAAGAAATCTCAGAAATCACTCTTCAAGTATTTTGGAAACTCTGCGGATACAGATATTGTAAATACCAATCATATAGATGCCACCACAAAGAATCAAAATACTGACTGTGTGGAAGGTATTATTGAGGTGGACATGCATTCTGCATAGTATCAAAGTCAAACAAATGAAACCTACGATAATATGCCAGATCTTGAAGATATTGTTCCTGTTGGGGTGCAACCAGAAGTGCAGCTAGATATCACAGATACAAACACTCAGCAAAATGGAAGACAGAAATCAAAATCAAACTCCGGTCCAAGAAAGAGGAAACCAGGTGATTGTGATATTGCTCAAAATTCTACTAAAAAAAGTAAAGCATTGAAAATGAACAAGAATATGTGGACCATTGGCAGGACATACAAGTTTGATTGGGCAGCTAAATTTCCGTTTATTGAACCTGTACAATCATCTAATTCTGAAGAGATCCCATCTGAATGTACATGTACAATATGTACGTGGAAATTGGGAAAGCAACAAAAAATGCAACTGAAGCTGGACACTATAGAAAAACATTGTGGAAAACAATATTTAACTGTAACGGGGGCGGATGGCCAGAAAATCAAAACACATAGGTGGAAAACTGAAAAAGAATGCATGCATGTTAGATACGCAGCGGAATATGAGGCAGAGCAGAAAAAACACAGACATCTGTTGGAAAAGGGAGGAACGATCACATCGCATATTGGTAAGATGAAAGAAACAAATCTACATGCAAAATTCATACAATTCTCTACTCTTTTTCAAATACTAAAAAAAGGAAGAGCGATTTCGGATTTCCTCGATTTCAAAGTTTTGTATCAATTTAACGGAATGCTGAATGTACCTCAGTCTCATTGGTCTGAAAGTAGTGGATGGGAAATGGCAAAATGCCTCTCGATGATAGAGAAGGAAGATTTGAAAGAGAATGTAAAAAAAGCAAACTTTATCTCTCTTTCAATTGATGAAGTGACAACAGTCGACAACACCGCATGGGTATGTATCAACGTCTATACTTTAGAAAATCATATAAGGACACCTCATCTGTTGGGTGTTATGAAAATGGTTGAAAACTGCAATGCCGAAAACCTACATAAAATAGTTGTTTCTCATTTGA
This sequence comes from Taxus chinensis, assembly GCA_019776745.2. Taxonomy (NCBI): domain Eukaryota; kingdom Viridiplantae; phylum Streptophyta; class Pinopsida; order Cupressales; family Taxaceae; genus Taxus; species Taxus chinensis. Next base: position 884,669,323 of record CM034150.1, read on the forward strand.
AAGATGTTGCTGGAATGACTGATTATGAAATTGCTACGAAGTTGGTATGCGTTGGAGCAGATGGTGCATCTGTCATGCAGGGTCACCGAACAGGGCTCTGTGTTAGATTAAAAACAACAGTGGCCCCATATATGCTACCAATTCACTGTATGGCTCACAGAATGAATTTAGCGTATAAAATGGTAAGCAACCACGAAAATGTTGCTAAATTAGAAGACCTTATAAGAGAACTTCATGCCTATATGTCAAGCAGCCCAAAGCGATTTCTCGAGTTCCAAAAATTTGCAATTGGAATTACAGATGGCAAAAAACTTCTGAAGGATGTGGAGACTAGATGGATCTCTTTGTATGAACCTGCATGCAGAGTTCGTGAGGAGTATCCTTCATTGGTTGGTTTCATGCACAAATACCGTCATGAAGTTGATAGGGCAAGGGACTTGTTGTTCCGTTTAACTGATTTGGAGACATTACTTACATTGGTTGGTATTCTTCCAATGTTAAAGGAGATCAATACACTGATGAAGCATGCACAGGGCAGATTAATCTATATTGTGGATTTTATACGGATGAGAAAAATGGTATGTCAAAGTCTTGATATATTGTACTGTTCCCAGGATAGTTTTGATGCACCTGTTTTTGAAAATTGGAAAGATTTATTAGATCTTAAAAATCCTAACACCTTTTTGAGATTTAATATCCACGATCACCTCTGCATCACTGTTAATGGGAGGGAAATACCACTGCACATTTTGCAAAAACGTCAAGATATTACAGGATCGGAACGAGAAGATGTTCCCGTGACACGTAATTTTTTTGAGTCTGTTATAGTTGAAACAAGAATAAAGCTTAAAAAAATTTCAGAAACCTTGTCATCAGAAATTAGGGAACATTTCTGTAAAGATAAAATTCTGGAAGCCATGGGTGTGATGAATCCTAATTTTTGGAATACTGAAGGTGGCCGTGCAGACTTTGTCAGAAAGCATTTCCATAAATCAATGGGTACAATAATGGAACAATTTACAAAGATGTCAGAGCTCAAGGGTATGGAAATCAAAGGTATACTGAATGCCGATTTATTAAAGTTTCAGTCAACAAATTTTGCAACAACAATGAGGAACCAATATAAGAATTTAGATCAACCTTCTGAAAGTGGTGCTATTACAAGGCTGTGGCGAGGAATCTATCAAAGTTCTATCTTACAAGAAGATATCAGTGAATATTTCAGATTATATGAGTTATGCCAAACAATGATTTTGGGGTCTGTGGAGGATGAAAGGGTTTTCAGTGCATTGTCATTTATAAAATCAAAACTGAGAAACAGGTTGGATAAAAATATGGAAAGTTGCATGAGGTGTTATGTTTCTCGATACTCCATCGAAACCTTTCCGTTCGACAGAGCAATTGCGCACTGGAATTCCCTTTGCGAAAGAAGAGGTGTGAATAATACAGCTACAAGTACAAATATTCCCAACCTTGAGAGTGTAATTGGCTCATCGTCACATTCTACAGAAGACAACATCGAGTTTGATGAAGCTATTGATAATGGATTGTTTCAACTTTAAATAGGTATCTTCTTTATCTTTTATCTTTATCATTAAAGATGTTACAGGTCTATATACTAAAAATGTCAGGAAATTCACCCATCTATCTACTAATCCATTTCTCGTGTTGGGTTTTCTTAAAACACAGATCTAGCTCATTACCAGTGGCAGTGATGATTTCAACTTTAAGGAGGTATCTTTTTCCCCTTAATCTTATTGTTTGTTACTATTCATTTTTTTCAGCTCTGGTTATCATTAAAGATGTTACAGGTCTATGTATTTACATTTAGTTAAATACAATCTTTTTATTTTTTGAAAACGTGGGTTGACATCCGTCCGAGGAAGCTGTTACTTCTCAGGACTAACAATGTCAGGCAACTCACCCATCTATCTACTAATCCATTTTTTGTGTTGAATTTTTTTAAGACAAAGATCTAGCACATTACCAGTGATGATTTCAATTTTAAATAGGTATCTTCTTCAACATAATCTTATTGTTTGTTACTTTACATTTTTTCAGCTCTTGTTATCATTAAAGATGTTACAAGTCTAATTCTATATATTTACATTTATTTAAAGATATTGTTGGTCTATATATTTAAAGATGTTGCTGGCACTTCTCAGGACTGACAATGTCAGGCAACTCACCCCTCTATCTACAATGTCAGGTAAAACAAAGATCTAGCACGTTACCGTTGATGATTTCACAGCAATCTAATACGCAAGAGGTAAGCTAAACCCTATCATATTTGCAATTATGTTTAATTTCTTACCAGTGATGATTCTTTCTTGATTTCTTAAAATTATATTTAATTTATTTTTTATATGTGCAAAATCCTTTGATATATTTTTTTAACTGTGGGATAAACAATACATTATACAATTTTAAATATAAGTCCACATAAAATTCCTCATCATCCATATATATCATATCATCACCATATCATTATCATATCCTGAGTCCTGACACTACAATTATTATTAACACAATTATTTATCTAATTTAAATTTATTAAAACAATTCCATTTTTTAAAAATAATTCATAATCATATCATTACAATTCTATTCGTTCTAATGTCATCTATATCCATTCTAATCATTAATGTCATCTATATCCATTATAACACATTCCATTTATTTATCATCTATATCCATTCTAATGACATTATGATCATATCGTTACAAGTATAGAGAATAATTATCTTAAAACAAGTTCAAAAGTCTAGAGAAGAAGAATTACTGTGCTTGATGATAAATCTACGTCCACATTAAATTGATCATCGTCCATATATATCATATCATTATCGTCATTCATCGTCTTTCATCATCATCTATCATTAATTATCAATTATCATCATTCATCATCTACGTCCACATACAATTCATGACAATGCAAGTAAACAAGAAACATACATATAATTCATGATAATCACCATCTAATGCAATTAAAATTAAAGATTGTATATAAATCCATATAATTAAATTCAAATACCATACTCAATAGTAGAAGTTTTCAAATTCAATATTTAAAGTTTCCACAATAATAAAAGTTTCTAGTTTTCAACCCTCTTTTTCTTTATCCAATTGTACTCCTCTGCTCTCTTCCCCAACGACTTCTTCCACTGTGGTTGTACCCCTTTCCCCAACAGCAGAAATAACCCTTGAACTTATAAGATCTTCTGCAACACTGTCCAGATTTTTTAAAATTCTTTCTTCTTGATTTGTCGCATCTCCATGCGACAGCAAATTTGGATCAGCTGCTGCTTTAGCTTTGAATAATATGTCAGGGTCGAAACCGTGCTCTTTAATTATCCGCTTTAGTGTATTGTTTTGTTTGTTAACCAAAACAATATTTTGCTTCAAATTTTTTGCTGCGGATAAACTGTTCTTTGCTGTTTCCAAGTGAACTTGCAAAACCTTCGCCTGACTCTTCAAATTTTCATATTTCAACTGCACAAAAAGAGTAATGTCAATTCAAAATATTACTAAAAAATGAAAATTTCAAATTAACAAGAATGATTGTTTGAATGTAATAGTACTTACAACCGCTCTATCTCTTTCGGCATTTGCAATTGCTACCAAATCCTTGTCCTTGGACCATTTGTTAAAATATGCCTGGGCCTTGGCACTAATATTTTCCAATTTGTTTAATGACTTATCTAAAATGTCGTCTTTATAGTTGTTGTTATACGTGACAGTCCCACTTCTTACTTGGGTAAGTAAGGAATCCATCTTCGCAGGTTGATTCTAGACTGCAGCGTATAAACTATCCCGTTGCCAATAATTTTCATAACGACTAATAATCTCATTGATAAGAACTTTAGCCCTTCTCTCCCATTCTATAAGCTAATTGATATGAGGAAGAATAAACTCACTGACATGGGATTGACAATCATAACCAATTAAGTTCTCCAAAGGAAAAGGTAGCAACTGTTCACTATCTGAATCTGATGAAGATGATCTTGCTGGAGAAGTATGGGGGCTTTCAGCAAGATCAACTGCTACTTGTTTCTGCCTTTGGGTGGGCTGATCCTGTTTGTGAAAAAATAAATCAAGATTTAGATAAATAAATTTAAATCAAAATGTAATTCAAAATTGTAAAGCATATTTAAATTGAAATTTGAAGTATACCTGCTGGCCTTGAATCATCTCGCGGGTATTGAAAAAACCAGTTGGGTCATTGCTATCAATGCCCAAATAATCTTCATCTAAATTTATATTGTTCAAAACTGATATGCCCGTTGCACTGGGCAAGCCACCGAGTGAGAGAGTTGGAATTCGAAAGGAGGAGGCAATGTTTAGTGTCCCACTAGGGGCCGGAGCAAGTGGCATGCATTTACCAATGTTCTTTTTCACTGTTCCTCTGGTTGGCATTTTAAAAATTATTGGTTGAGTGGGTGTCGGTGCCGCGGTTTGATCAGGACTGACATGTGCTGAAAAGTACAAGAAAAAAATGAAAAATAGGAAAACAATTCAAAAAGGCAAAAACTACGAAATTAAACGTACTATCGAAAAGTTGTACCTTCTTGTCGAGGGGTAGTTTTTCTCGGTGCTAAGGGTGGCCTTGTAGGAGTTGTATTCAGGGTTTGTTCAAAAGATATGAATGCATGCGACTGTATGGAGTGAGTTGGGGAAGAAGGTTGAGTTTCTGAAACAAGTGTATGTTCCAAAGTCCCTGCAATTCATCAATATTAAATGTTGTCAATTCATTTGGTTAAAATTTAAATTGAAAAATAAATATGCAACTTTGCAATTTGTAAATAATATATGAGAAGGTATTACTTCTCTGGCGTTTAACAAGTTCAAACTGTTGAGGGTTTGGAGAGGAGTGAGCTTCCATTTCAGATTGGGAGTCCCCCGAAGCCTCAGCGTGTTGTTGGCCTCTTCCTCTCGATAACGCCTTTTTTCGGGGAAGGGCTTCAATAAATCTTCTCTGCAAAAAATTAAAATTTAAGTGTTAATAACTGCACAGTGTAATGTCGAAAATTGAAATACAAACTAAATACTTTATACCTGTTGTTCTTCAAATGGAATTGACAACTTCATCAACTCCTCATCAGTGCAAGTAGGAATTTTTTTATCTTTTAAATTTAAAAGTGCCTCATAATAAAGGCCAAGGAGATAGTTTGTTGAATAAATGACAGGTTTTTCTGAAAGTTTTGAATTTGTTAGGTTCAGTTCTTATTTTTTTGGATAGATAGGTGCACCAATCGAATTTTTGTTTTGAGATAGTGGCAACAATGTATGCAATGGCCCAATTTGGTATATCTGTTTGGCGACCCTGCAAAACAATTCTGGATTGAAAAAATGAAATAACTGCAGCAAGAAAGTGGTGTGCAATTGATTGCGTATCCACACCACGCCTGGATTTATTGACATGGGCTGCAAATGCGAAACAGTGAAAATTAGTATAAACAGTGAAAATTGTATCAGAATAAAAAACAGAATAAAAAATATGAATTAAAACGAATTATACTTACAATCAACATGGAAACCGAATGTTGATTCGAGAAATTTCTTGTCTTCTTCCAGGAGTGTTGCCTTGGTTGTAACAATTGGTAAATTTCTGAACAGAAGGCCCGTAAACCGATGGATGTCATTTGCTTCGATACTGAATTAGAACATTCGGCCATCGTTCAGAGTCACATAAAAAAGGCCATCCTCTGAATTATAGGACGACAGAAGGTAATTCAAAATATCCGGATCTGTTTCGAAATGGGGCATATTAACGAGCCCTGTAAATTCACACGCATCCATCAAATCTTTATATTCTGAAGACATCTTTAAAATAGTATGGATGTGAGGGCATAAGGGATTCCTATATATGATCTTGGCCATGGATTGAATTGGATTCTCTTCTTGATTTTTTTCCTGAGCTTGCAGTTGGGAAGCATGTGAAGTTGACATTATAGTTGTGCTTGGATTCTCTTCTTTGACAACGATTGAGACCTGCAAAAATTCAAGAGCGGGAAGGTGTAAACGAGAAAATGACCGGTTAAAGGGTATTTATAGGCTAAATCATGCGTCAATGGTCTTAGCTGATGCGCGTCAATTACACCTAGCTGTCGCGCGTCAATTGGTTCTATTGACGCGCATCAACAGATACTGTTGACGCACGTCAACAGCTCTAGTTGACGTGCATCAATAGAACCAATTGACGCGTGACAACTTAATACAATTGACCCGCGTCAAGAGATTCAATTGACGTGCATCAATGGCTCCAGTTGTCGCGTGTCAATTGATTCTATTGACGCGCGTCAACATGAACTGTTGACGCGCGTCAATAAAACCTGTTGATGCGCGTCAGTAGATTCAGTTGACGCATGACAATTGAGCACATTGATGCGCGTTAAATGAATCAGTTGACGCGTGTCAACTGAACACAGTGACACGTGACAATTGGGTCCATTGACGTGCATCAACAAAGACCATTGACTTTCCATTGACGCACGTCAAGAATTGTTATTGACGTCATTGACGCGCGTTATCCAAGTCTATTGACGTTCCATTGACGCGCGTCAATGATTATTATTGACGTCATGTCGTCGCTCGTCAATGATGCAGCCAGGAAAAACCAGGTGAAAATTTGGTTTTGGAATACTGTCAAATTCACCTTTCGCTGAAACTGGTTCCGGGGATATTCGCCAGGTATTTTCCGCCTACAATTTTATAGAGGTGTCTTAAAATGAACCTTGGAACGAAGTATCCTAGAAGCAACGACATTGTCGCGCACCAGAATGACGCCTCCTCTAGTATTCAGCTGGCCACCTAGACGTGTTGGCACAGTCATTTCAATTCCATGACGTCCCAAGGCATGATTTCTCACTACTCGCCTCCCTTCATTTCCTAGGACTACCTAGAAAAGGTAGTTTGTAAACAATTATGCCACGAAGGCTCAAGGAATGCCAAGAAGGCTCTGGATCAGGTGGTCTGACTCCAAACTAAAAGGCCTCCCTAGATCCCTCCATAGCACTTGAAGGCATATACCCCCCCAATTGAATGCGTTGACAGTGACAATTTGTTGGACCACGACCTCCCAGAGCATGACTTCTTGTGCTACTCGGCTCGCATCAATGAGATTGCAATGACGTTAACACATTTCCATGTAAATACTCTAATTATTGTTAAATTATCTCTTTTTAAAGCATGTTAATAAACAATATAGTCTAAAGAATATTTTTTTCATATCTTGTGCCAATTAAGTTCTACAATGTTTCTATATTTTTTCAAGTGAATTCAATTTAGGACTTTATTGTCACACACATCAATAACAAGTTTAATTTGGACTATTACTTAGCAAATAAATTGTAAGTACACTAAAAACATATAAAATGACTTGTAATAAATCCCTCAAGACCATTTTTAATTGTGTACATTTTGTCCCACTTTGGAGTGTGCTAACCACGTGCTTAAAATAAGAAAATTGATATAAGTCCACACTAGAATATCTTGAAAATAAATGATCTTACACCCAAGAACCTTCAAAACCATTGTATAACATAACATCATATATCATTTAACAATAACATTTAGCAGATCATATATCATATATATCATATCCATAATGGTCACATAATCGAGGCCATCAAATCAAATCAAACATATAAAACTAATATGGTTATAAAAACATACATAGAAGGATATCATGTGCAATGAAATCAAATCAAACATAGAAGTAATATCGTTATGAAAACCAACATGCATATAATGTATCAAACTAAGTGTGTTGGACATGTCTATGAAAATATATGTTCATAACATGTATCGAACTAAGTGTGCCATACATATAGGACCACATGCGGTTGCATAAGGCTATATACATGGACTATATGAAGAATCATAAACTAGGACCAGATGGCATATATATACATATACATCTAGGTCCTATGAATCTAATCATGAAACATCTTCCCTCTCTTCACCCTGCTAGAAGAAGCATGTCCACGACCGGGGGATGTAGTGGAGGGAGATCCCACTACGAATTTCATTTGTGTGGTCCTAGGTGTATTTAAGCATGCCTACAACCTAGTCTGCACATTCATAAACAACAAGTTTTTAACACCCAAATTTTTAAAATACATTTAAAATTTAGAAATTTGGAATGTAGTTAATGCATGTGAAATCTTACTGCAATCTCATGATCCTTATGAATTTGTCGCCAACGAGTCGCAGGGTCAACAGTAGAATCACGAGGGTTAATCTACATACAAATAAATAGTTCAAATTAAATATTTCATGTACAAAATTTGATATTGTAGATTTAAGTAATAAGAAAAAAATCCTCAAAAATTTAACAAATTTGAAAAATTGCACCTCAGTTACTAGATATGCAGATTGTATGGCAGTATCTACAACAGCCTCCACAGTCTGCATATATGGAGGATTCTCTCTGGCAGTCATAAGCTATACAAAAAATATGTACATATGACTATTAATCTACATGACTGCCACATAACAGACCTGTTGTCCACTCAAAATTTCCTTTCTCTTAAGAAAGTGAAAATTTAAAATTTTGAGTTTATGTGTTTTCTCTGTTGTACTGATAACGTGAAATGCCAAAGAAATTGAGAAATCTACGTTTTTGGGTCATTTTGTGTGTTTTTCGGGCCTGTCGGACATTTTTTTCCCACGTGTCCCAAGTTCAATTGGGCCCTCTGTTCCCCGATCGGCCAGTTCACCCGAAGTCTGTTCTTTTCGAGCCCATCAGAATTTTTTGTCCCAAATGTCCCAAGTTCGCCCGGACCAATTGTTCCATTTTCGTCTGATTCGGCCAAGCCGCGTACTTCACGTACTTTTGTCCCGCGTGTTCCAATAGCATTTGTGTGTCTTTTCCCCGCTTCGTTCGAATCGGCCGAGCCGCGTACTTCGCGCTTTCGCGTCCCACATGTCCCAAATGAACCAAGTGCCATTCGTGCTAATTTTTCCCGCTCTACCTAAATATCTTGCTTATTCAATTTGGTAGGTATGTATTAAATGTGCATTCATTACCTTTCTCTCTCCTAAACAGCTATATAACGAGTGAACCCCCTATGTGTTTTGCACATTGCTTTCCTGTTATCTTTTGCTCAAACCTTTGCAATCTAAATTTATGTGCGCGTATCCATTTTCCTCTGCAATTCCTTCCCAAGTCTAGCTTGCAGCTTCACCCTCCGAATTACTACCAACATGAAGATCAAATTTCAGGGGTAAGAACAAATCTCACCACTAGAGTCTGCTGTTCCCGATATCGGGGACAGTGAAGTTCGCCATCTTGACTTTAGTGATTTTTGGTCGAGGATGACAGATGCAAACCCTACGCCAATGGCACAGATGATTCATGACAGCGGTTTGGCTTTCGCTGGTGGTTTCCCAATCTTTATACAATGAGCAGATACAGTGCTTTCATGCGGAGCTCATTTCAACCCTGATTCGAGCGAATTGACCAATATACATGTGGCAGAGAGATAGCCAAGGCATTGAAGAGATTCAGGCAACGGATTTTGAAGTCAGTGGGTTCCTCCCAGTCATAAGCACCTGTCTTCTTCTCCTTATTCCTCTCTTCTCTTCCAATTCTTTTTCTCAGATTTATCGTAATAAGTTGAGGTATTGCGATTGGTAATCCTTAACTAATCTTTAGTTAAAAGAAGTAGTTACCGAGAGTAACTGAATTGTAAACTATATAATGGCCTCTCCTCGCCAATTTTGAAAGAGGAAGAACTTGGCTTATTTTCTGAAATTGTAAATAAATCATAAAGAAATTAAGGACATAAGCACTTTTCATTCTTTTTCTATCTGATTTCCTTTTATCCCCAAGCTTTTTGTTTAATCTTGTTAAGATCATTTGTCTGTATTATGTTAAGAAACTTGGTATTCTTGCAGATGTTATTGATAGAACTTTGTGTCTTTCAAATTTCATCTTATTAGTATTATACAAATGATCTTGTTTCAATTCACTGTACCTTCACATGCATAAAGAATTACTCTGTCATCTATAATTCTAAATGGTGCCTTTCTGCTCGTTCTCATTTTCTCATTCCTCAGTCCTTTTGTAATTGATGATCCTTATAGAAAACACTTTCGTAAATATCCAAGTTCCACAAGAAAATCATGTTTTGTATATGTGTAAATAGGTTCGTTTCTGAATAAGGTAACCTCTCCCATTAAAGAGAAGGGACTTCTTGTCCCCTGACTATTGCTCTTCATGAAGTCCTATTTGATGACCAACAGTTTTTTGGTGACTCCACTGGGGAAATCATATTCCAGTTCTGTAATTATTGATCATCCTTTGATCTGGCGACTCCACGTTTTACTCGAGGGAGAAGGGCCCTTGGTATTGAAGATTCTCAATTTCAGCTTTTGGAGCAGCAGGGTTTTCCTTTCCCTTCAACAAGAAATAGAAAGACTCGTTCGAAAAGTACTCCACCTGTCCAAGATAGAATACCTACGGGTGGTATTCCTTCAGAGTCAATCAGTCCTAATCTTCAAGCTTTGGTTCTTGTTGGTGTTGCAGTTCCTCTTCAAGCCATTTTTCCAAGAATGGCGGTACCACTGCCCTGGGGTCATCGTGTCAGGCCCCTTGCCCTTCCTCAGCCTTTGCACAAGTTACCCAGAGGTAATCGGAAGAACTTCCCTAAATTCAAAGGTGATGGTAAAGTGCATCCTGATGAACACATCGCAGCCTTCATAGTTGCATGTGGAGTCCTAGGAGTTGAACATGAAGATGTCTCCGTAAGACTTTTCGTTGAGACTTTACAAGATAATGCTGCTGATTGGTTCTATCACCTTCCAGCCGGTGCTATCACCAGCTGGGACACAATGAGAACCGGGTTTGAAAACCGGTTCAAACTAGCAGAAGACGTGTATGCCTTGCTAGCCCAAATGTCTCAAATAAAGAAGGATTCATCAGAGCCCATGAGAGAATTTGTGGCCCGATTCAACAGGTTGATTAACAAAATTCCACCAAATACTCGACCTGTAGATCAAATTCAAAAATGTTTTTTCCTAAATGCTCAATCGCCTGAAGTTAGCTATGCACTAAGAAGGGCTAATCTCGCAACAGTGGCTGAAGATCAAACTCTTGTTGTTAGTGTCAAAGATGATTTAATCATGTCAGGGAAGTTGAGGAGAAACCCTTCTAAATCTAAATCTACTTCTTCCTCCTCTTCCACCCCTGGACCTAATATTGATCCCTTTGTACAAAAACTTGCGAATGACCTCATTGCCATAAAGAAACAATTGGATCAGCATGCTCCCTATGCAGACGTTCCAAGGAGGTATTTTCAGCCCAAAAATCATTTTCCTGCTGCTCAAACAAGGCTAGTGCTTGAAGGACCTCCTATTAAAGTTCCCGTCAATGCAACCTGTGAAGTTGAGGAACCTGAAGATGAAGAGGTTAATGAAGATTGCAAGGAATTTATTGAAGAGGTTGATGATGAAGCAGATGAACTTGAGGGATCTCGAGTTAATTTCTTCACCACTGAGGGCATTGATGATGAGGATGATTATGATGAAATAGTAGCAGACATGAATAGTGAATCATACGCTGTCATGACTCGAGAGCAGACAAATCAGAGGGAGAAAGTGATGTAACCCACCAAGAAATCTAAAGAACAGCCGACAACTATCCCCATAATTGCAAAAAGAGGATCTCCTATCCCCATTTCATCTACACCAAAGGTGAGTCCTGTCAATTCTGCTACTAAAGTTATTTCCGTTTCTGCTAAATTTGATAAACCTAAGATTTCAAATGATGATTGCCCGTCCACTTCTGGGTCTTTTGATATTATTGATCACCTAAAAAAGACTAAGGTTCAAATCTCAGAAGCTGAATATTATCAAACCCATCCTAAGGATTTTGCTAAAATGATTCACTTTGTCAATTCCCATTCTAAAACTACCTATAAAGGCCTTTTACCCACTCCTTCTTCTCCACCACAACCTAATCTGGTAGCCACTGTCACCTAACCCAGTGACAAAATCAAACCATTCTATGTGACACTTCTTATAGCTGGTCATAGGCTCAGCAATTACGTCATAGACTCAGGAGCATCAGACAATGTGATGCCCGCTAAAGTAGCTCATGCCTTAGGTTTTACTCTCACACGCACTTATGGATCTTGTTATTCTATGGAGAGTAAGGAAGTGCCCTTGGTTGGAAGGATTAAAGATGCACAAGTGGCTTTTGTTGCTTTGCCTGAGAAGAAAGTTTTGGCTACTATCTTAGTAGCAGATATTCCTCCTTCATACGGGATGTTGCTAAGCAGGAACTTCTGTAAGGATGTGGGTGGAGAAATTCAAATGGATTGGTCACATGCACTCGTACCTGTTAATGGACAAATGAAGAAGTTGCTTCCTGAGAAGCAATCTGAGTATATTGTACAAAAAACGGATGATCCCAAAGCACAAATACTCTATGAGGATATGGGGCATGGCAACTACATGATTATGTCTCCTAAAGAAATCCAACTCCCCAAAGTATCACCTAAAGATTCTAATGGTGTTTGGATTTTAGAGTTTGATGGAAGTTGTTCCTCAGCTGGTTCTGGAGCTGGTGTCATATTGGTGTCACCCGAAGGAAGCCTTCATCCTTTCTCATTCAAGTTACAATTTGAAAATACCAATAATACAGCAGAATATGAGGCTCTCATTCTTGGACTACATGTGGCAAAAGAACAAGGTGTGAAGAATCTTCGAGCTCGTGGGGATGCGGAATTGATTGTAAAGCAAGTTAGAAACCTCTTCCAGGTGACAAATGGAAGGTTGAAACATTACAGGAATCAGGTGTGGGATTCCATTGAATTTCTTGATGCTTTCTCCATTGAAGCAATACCTAGGGAGAAGAATACCAGGGATGATTCACTAGCAGTCTCTGGGTCATTGCTTATACCTCATCCTGACTTTTCCTAAGATAAGTTCACCATTGAGATGATTCATCGACCTAGTGTACCTGATAATACAAATAACTGGCAAGTTTTCAATAATGATCAACATTTGCTTTCTTTCTTAGAACTTAAAGATAATTTTGAACAGCTATACTTTGAAGGAAGTGATAACTTGCCTCATGAAAGTGTGCCCTTTGATAAAGCAGCTACCCAAGGAGAAGAAACGGATCAGGATGGATGTATCAAACTCAAGGGAAACAAGATTCCTAAAGGATTGGTGAGTTTAGAGGAACTATTTGATAAACATGACAGGTATGTAAAGTCTAGAGCTTCTACTGGACCTCAACAATCAGCTGAATATGACAAAATTAATATTGGGAGTTCTACTGACCCTAAGCTCCTGAACATTGGAAAATGTTGCACAACAGATGAGAGGAAGAAAGCAATTGATCTGTTAAAGAGGTATAAGGATGTTCTTGCCTACTCTTATGAGGATTTAAAATCTTTCCAACTAAAGGAGATGCAACATTTTATTCCTCTCAAACCTGGAATTAAGCCTTTTAAACAAAAGCAGAGGCAATACAATCCCAAAATAGCTGACACAATTTTTCAAGAAGTACAGAAGTTGTTGAAAGCCAAAATCATTTTTCCTATCCATCATTCAACATGGATTGCCAATATTGTACCTGTTAGAAAGAAAAATGGTGAGATTCGTATATGTGTTGACTTCAGGAATCTGAATCAGGCTTCCTTGAAAGATAATTATCCTTTACCTATGATGGATCAGGTCTTACAAGCAATAACAGGATCTGAAATGTTGTCTATGCTTGATGGATTCTCAGGATATAATCAGGTAGAAGTTAATACTACAGATCAACACAAAACAGCTTTCACTACCCCTTGGGGTACCTTTGCTTACAAGAGAATGCCTTTTGGGCTCATTAATGCCGGTGCTACTTTTCAGAGGGCTATGGACCTAGCCTTTGGAATTTTGAAAGGGAAGTGTATTGTTGTATACCTTGATGACTTGACTGTGTATTCTAAAACAAGGGCGGATCATTTTCAGCACCTAGAGATAGTCCTGCTAAGATGTAGAGAACATGGGATCTCTTTGAATCCTAAAAATTCTGTCTTTTGTGTCATAGAGGGGAAATTATTAGGGCACATCGTCTCTAAATATGGTATTAAAATTGATCCTGAGCAAGTTCAAGCTATTCAACAAATTCCTCTCCCAACCAGCAAAAAGGGCGTGCACTCTTTCTTTGGTAAGATCAATTTTTTGAGAAGATTCATCCCTGATTTTACAAAACTAACTCTCAATATCTCCCAAATGATGAAAGGCAAACAAACGTTTGGTTGGTCTTCTGAAGGGAAAGAAGCCTTTGAAGATATTAAAAGAGCCATTGCTAAAACTCCTATTTTAGCATGTCCAGATTTCAGCAAAGATTTTATTATCTATTGCTACGCCACAAATAACACCTTGGCTGTTGTTTTAACTCAGGAAGATTCTAATGAGCACGAACTCCCAATTGCATTTATGAGCTATATTCTGAAAGATCATGAGTTAAAATACACCATGATGGAAAAACATGCTTTTGTAGTGGTTAAAACTGTTAAGCAATTTCGTTTTTACATTCTCAACTCTCACTCCATGGTGTTGGTACCAGATACAACTGTTAAGTCGATTCTCACACAGCAGGAATTTGGATCCAAGAGAGGGAACTGGGTGGAAAAGGTCCAAGAATATGATATTGACATCAAACCGACCAAGCTCGTCCGTGGAAAAGGCCTGTGTGAACTCATCGTTGAAGGAGCTAGACATGAGTTACTGGAGGATAAACTTTGTCTTCCTACCGTTCTGTTTCTTAGCTCAGTTGACGAATGGTATGCTAATATCGCCCATTTTCTCACCTATGGAGAATTCCCCTCTCATTTGACTGCCAAACAAAAGAGGACTGTTAAACTAAGGTCAGTGCAATATGTGTTGTGGGAAAACGCCTTGTTTAAACGTGGGTTAGATGGAAGGTTTTTGAAATGTGTGGACAAGGAACAGCAGAAAAAACTACTCTCATCTTTTCATGATCAAGCATGCGGAGGGCACTACTCATCAACTGTCACTGCTCATAAGATACTTTGTGGAGGATAAATTACTGGCCTACCTTATTCAGAGATGCATCCAAGTGGGTTGATAAATGTGAGGCTTGTCAGACTTTCGTGGGTAGACCCAAATTGGCCTCTTTGCCTCTTAAGCCAGTTGTAATTGAAGAACCTTTTCAACAGTGGGGTTTGGACTTCATCGGAACACTTAATCCATCTTCTAGTGCTGGTCATACTCATGTATTAACTGCTATAGATTATTTCACAAAATGGGTAGAAGTCATTCCAGTAAAGAGTACTACTTCTGAAGTGGTGTGCAGTTTCATCAAAGAAAACATCTTGGTAAGGTATGGTGTACCTAACAAGATTGTGATAGATAATGCTTCGAATTTTTCTTCAACCGAGATAATGGATTTTTGCTATGGATATGGTATCTCCTTGGCTCACTCCTCATATTACTATCCTCAGGGAAATGGACAAGCAGAATCCACTAATAAAAATCTAGTGACCATAATAAGGAAATTAGTCAATGAGTCTCAATGAAACTGGCACAAGAAACTCTATGATGCTCTTTGGGCAGATAGGATCACACCTAAGAGAGCCATTGGAATGTCTCCTTTTCAAGTGGTATATGGAGTAGAAGCTCAATTGCCAGTAACAGTGGAGCTGCCAGCCTTGCATCTAATGAAGGCCATTGAAGATACCAGTTTCAATGATGCTTTGGATAAAAGAATAATGTACCTTCACAAATTGAATGAGGATAGATTGGAAGTTGCTGATAAGATATCTGCTCATCAACATAAAGTTAAGGTCCTATTTGATAAGAAAGCCAGGTTCAGAGATTTCCAAGTTGGAGGCACTGTTTTGTTGTGGGATAAAAGGCATGAACCTCGTGGCAGCCATGGCAAGTTTGATTCCCTTTGGCTTGGAACCTTTCAAGATCAGGCACTTTGCTGGTAAGAATTCTTTTTACCTTGATTATATGGATGGTTCTTCTCTCCCACTTCCTTATAGTGGGCAGTACCTAAAATTGTTTAAGTCATAGGTGATTAGGGAGTCCTTTGTATATTCTGTACAGCGTTTTGTTTTTCTTTCCCTTTGTTTTGGTGTGTTGTCCTCTGTATTGGTTTGATTCGATGACTCCGTTGCCCAATGGATAAGGTACTGGTCTACTTCACCGAGTTTGTCTAAGTTCTTACCTTGTCTCATTCCTTGAATTTATGCCAAGTCATCCCCAGAAGGAGCCAGCTGTTGTCCACTCAAAATTCCCCTGCTCTTAAGAAAGTGAAAATTTAAAATTTTGAGTTTATGTGTTTTCTCTGTTGTACTGATAACGTGAAATGCCAAAGAAATTGAGAAATCTACGTTTTTGGGTCATTTTGTGTGTTTTTCGGGCCTATCGAACATTTTTGTCCCGCGTGTCCCAAGTTCAATTGGGCCCTCTGTTCCCCGATCAGCTGGTTCACCCGAAGTTTTTTCTTTTCGGGCCCGTCAGAATTTTTTGTCCCAAATGTCCCAAGTTCACCCAGACCAATTGTTCTATTTTCATCCGATTCGGCTGAGCTGCGTACTTCACGTACTTTTGTCCTGCGCATTCCAAGAGCATTTGTGCGTCTTTTCCCCGCTTTGCCCGAATCGGCCAAGTCGCGTACTTCACGCTTTCACGTCCCACATGTCCTAAATGAACCAAGTGCCATTCGTGCTAATTTTTCCCGCTCTACCCCGAATATCTTGCTTATTCAATTTGGTAGGTATGTATTAAATGCGCATTCATTGCCTTTCTCTCTCCTAAACGGCTATATAACAAGCGAACCCCCTATGCATTTTGCACACTACTTTCCTGCTATCTTTTGCTCGAACCTTTGCAATCTAAATTCCTGCGCGCGTACCCATTTTCCTCTACAATTCCTTCCCAAGTCTAGCTTGCAGCTTCGCCCTCCGAATTACTACCAACATGAAGATCAAATTTCAGGGGCAAGAACAAATCTCACCACTAGAGTCTGCGGTTCTCGATATTGGGGACAGTGAAGTTCGCCATCTTGACTTTAGTGATTTTTAGTCAAGGATGACAGACACAAACCCTACACCAATGGCACAGATGATTCATGACAACGGTTTGGCTTTTGCTGGTGGTTTCCCAATCTCTGTACAATGAGCAGATACAGTGCTTTCATGCGGAGCTCATTTCAAACCTGATTCGAGTGAATTGACCAATATACACGTGGCAGAGACATAGCCGAGGCATTAAAGAGATTCAGGCAGCGGATTTTGAAGTCAGTGGGTCCCTCCCAGTCATAAGCACCTGTCTTCTTCTCCTTATTCCTCTCTTCTCTTCCAATTCTTTTTCTCGGATTTATCATAATAAGTTGAGGTATTGCGATTGGAAATCCTTAACTAATCTTTAGTTAAAAGAAGTAGTTACCGAGAGTAACTGAATTGTAAACTATATAATGGCCTCTCCTCGCCATTTTGAAAGAGGAAGAACTTGGATTATTTTCTGAAAGTGTAAATAAATCATAAAGAAATCAATACAGAAGGACTTTTCATTCTTTGTCTATCTGATTTCCTTTTATCCCCAAGCTTTTCGTTTAATCTTATTAAGATCATTTGTCTGTATTATGTTAAGAAGCTTTGTATTCTTGCAGATGTTATTGATAGAACTTTGTGTCTTTCAAATTTCATCTTATTAGTATGATACAAATGATCTTGTTTCAATTCACTATACCTTCGCATGCATAAAGAATTACTCTGTCATCTATAATTCTAAATGGTGCCTTTCTACTCGTTCTCATTTTCTCATTCCTCAGTCCTTTTGTAATTGATGATCCTTATAGAAAACACTTTCATAAATATCCAAGTTCCATAAGAAAATCATGTTTTGTATATGTGTAAATAGGTTCGTTTCTGAATAAGGGAACCTCTCCCATTAAAGAGGAGGAACTTCTTGTCCCCTGACTGTTGCTCTTCGTGAAGTCCTATTTGACGACCAACAAGACCCAAAGCATAATCGACACATAACAGACCAATACATATTAATTTGCTAATAGAAACAAACCAAAGAATCTAGGTTTAATGGTCTTCTAGGGAAGCTTCGATGTTACTCGAGTCTCCAAAATTCCTGCAAGAGTAGATACCCAATTTAACTTCCACAATTAGAAACAAAGTGTAAAGAGAAACTAACCTACATAAAATTCACATGAGGCATGCCAGTAGCCTTAGTTCCCAGAGCAGATGATGACCCGCCAGGCTCCTACGTATAAAAGACAAACATATTAATATGTACATGTACACGTGAAACATTATAATAATAAAAGTGCAATTAAATGAAATTTGAAATGTAACTACAACTTGAAATTTACGCATGTACCATGCCTAACTACAATAGCTAGCATGTTGACGTTGGATGTGTCCTTCACCGAATCTTGATGTTTAAAATAAATAAAAAATTAGTTTTTACATGTATGTACATGGCATAATCAAATACATATATATTAAAATCTCAAATGAATTAAACTATTGTGTGTGTATATATATATATATTAAATATTTATTTGACACTTACCTGTGAAAGACCAAGATCATTTGCACCAGTTCCAAAAACATCTGCCATCATCTCATCTAGAGAAAATAAATCATGTCATCCAACAAATGATGTCTCGCCTGTAGTGCAAAAGACACCACATGATCCATGGTGATGTGGTCCACTAGAACTGGCACCTCCACCAACATCACCAAATGCAATCTGGTCACTATGTTGGGTCAGAATGTCAGTGAGCTCCCTTAATGCATGTAGTGTGTCAATCTCCACAACCTCCTTCAATGTAGGAGAGATAACTGAAGGCAATGGGGGTTTTGGGGCATGGGGAATCCTTGGTTGACCAACGAGTGCACCAGGTCTACTTTGTGCGGAGCCACCTCCTCACCCATAAAACTCAGAAAAGTCAAAATAATTTGGGACCTTATTCAACATGAACTCGTAATATAATTTCTTCAAAAAATAGAGAGGAGCCTCATTGTTGTTGCATGGTGGATAATTAAAAACCATCCACCATCGGTCCCAAAAATAGTTCTTGATTCAGTCATCATGGAACCAATGGATTGGGAACCGTTTGCAAGTAGGTATGGGGGGCACTGGTTCTTAGGTCAGTAAATAATGCACAAATGTAGTCTTTTGTAAAAAATTTGTCTTTTACAACCGCATGGGATAATTTATCCGCATACCACTACCTACAATCACCTCTAAAGGTATTCCATTTGTCCATTTGATTGGTTGTGGAGTCGACTTCGCCAATCAATGTTTGCAATGTGTTGGCTAAAGTCATGCGGGACGGATTTGTGGCATGATTTTGTCTTATAGTCTGAATAAGGTTCTCAATGGAAATTTTATTTTTTTGGATTTTTCCAACGATATCAGCTTGTGTTCCTGTTGGTTCTGTGGGGATAGAAAGAGCCACAAGAGGCGGATCTACATTTGGAGGAGGGTTTTGAGGAATATTTAGATGATTTTTTAGATTACGAGTTTTTTGAGCAACTGAAAAAACAAAAAAAAATTGTATACATAAATAAAAAATTGAAAAACACATGAAAATCACAAAAAAAACCTAAAATGCAAGAAATTTGATCAAAATCGAGGGTTTACCTCTTCGTCTTAGCGGCATTGTTGAAAATTTCACAATCCAGAAGTCCGAGGAGCATTTTTTAGGGGGTATTCAAAGCTTGAGTGCCAAAGGTATAGGAGAAATCGCAGTTCGCAGGGGAAAATGGAGGAAAATGAGGAGTCACTGGTCTATTTTTTGTCTCAAAGGACTGCGTTCGCAGTTTTAGGTTTGGAAATCACCAAACCTATGAAAAAACTTCCGCGATTGCGGTATGTAAATTTTGGATTTTTATGTCCACTTAATTTTCCACCAACTTACTACACTTACCCCTAACAGAGAAGCCAGTACAATCACACGTACTCAACCAAACAACGTTTAAGACAGTTGTAATTTCTAAATGTTTGTGTTGTAACGACAAGGGTTAAAAATGGTGCCCCAAGCAAGGATACATGCAAGGGGAATAATGGAGGACACAAACATTCCCATGGAAAATCCTTCGTGCACTACGACACAGTGTCTGGCAACTCACTGTTACATGGGAGTACCAACATAGCATGCAACCAAGATTTTGTTAATGGAGGTAGATCACAATGCTCCACAAGTCGTTTTAGACCAGAACAAGAAAGAACCGTAGAAAGATGATTTTGTATGAAAACTTTTTATGTTTGAGGATAATGCAATTGACATAAGCTTTAGCTACGTACATGTTGTTTAAAAAAATTTGTAAAATTTTGAAGTTTTGCAATTTTTTGGATTTGTAATAATTTTATCAAAAAATTTAAAATAAATTGATTGTTTTGAATTTTTTTAATCATACCTCATGATGAAGGCACTTTTTTGCTTAGATGTCCCTGATGACACATTATATCAGATGCATACAAACATTTATATTCTTGAAGAATGTATGATGATAGATGGATATGCGTTTGGCTATGAGACATCATGTTGAGCCTATTGCATATGTTTGTATTCTGTTAGATTATGAGATAGACTTAGTTGATATCATACTTTTATGTTTCATGAGATACCTTGAGCAACATGTTTTTTTATTTTTGATATTGGTGTGAGGGGGATAGATTTTTTATCATGCACAACCCCTCTTGCCCCATTGATGATACAGTATTTGATGATTAGCTTTAGCATAAATGCATGACGTATACTTAACATTTTATTTTTATATGATGTATAGATGTGATGTTTTTATGAGATATGATGATGAAGTGATAACATAATGTACAAGCAAATATTAACAAGCTCAATTTAAACAAATCTAATCAAAGCAACACATTCATCTACAAGCATGCAAGATAAAATGAACTCAAAGCAATGAACTACAGATTAAAGCAAAATTCAATCTAAGTAAATAAGTGAATTCAATTTAAAGCACACAACGTGAAAAAGTAATGCAACTAAAAACCAAACAAACCAAAAACTAAAGGTAAGATAAAATTAATTCTATTGTTGTGGATATTTCTACGAAACGTATTTGAATGTTTTGATTTTTCCGAAGGACATTTCTGTATGTTTTGGGATTTTCAATAGTTATACGAATGTTTTGATGTTTTCTCAACAATTTTCCAAAGCAAACATGAAAATAAATGAAGAAACATGGATGCCCCCAGTGTTAGATGGGATGTACAAAGGCAAAATGCCACGTGTTATGTTCTAGAAGTGACATTGTAGATTTTTCTTCAGCATGAGATGGGTTCATTCAAAGTTACACTTCTTCGCACAAGGTTAGATTAACCGGATCAGGGAAAAGAAGGATAGGCTCACAAGGGACTCATAAAAAGGCCAAGATCAGCTTACAACCAACTTTTTGTATTCCTAAACTTGAAATTCTTGTGAACAACAGAACCTCCCTTGGTGTCGGAAACTGGTTTTCACCAAAGGACTTATTCAAAGTGCCACCACTGTGTGGTTTTCACTATTGGACACACCTATTTATTTATCTTTATCTTTTTTTGTTTTTTATATACTTTTTATTTTCCTGACATTTGTAGAGACCCCATACTTAAGCATAAAAGTGATTAAGATGAATTTTGTCATGGGTTCTTGAAGCTCTTGGCCATCTGCATGGGCTAGCTTATATCCACCTGAACCGAACTTGGTGACCACAACATATGGTCCCAGCCAATTGGGTTCAAATTTCCCTTTCTTTTCACGGTCCTTATTGGTGTTCTTCTTATTCTCTTTTAACACCATGTCCCCTACCTCAAATTTACGAGGTATGAATCTTTTATTGTAGCTTCACCGTACTTGATCCTGATACACTTTAAGGTGATTAAGAGAGTGAAGTCTTTTCTCATCTAATATCTCCAACTTTTTCTTTCGAGTTACTTTGTAGTCCTCCTCTTCATTCAGGTAGTCCCTTAGCTCAATGAGCAAAGAAGGGATCTTGTTCTCTAAAGGTAGTATGGCTTCAGTGCCAAATACTAAGGAGTATGGAGTTGCATCTGTGGGGGTACAGATAGAGGTTCTGAATTCCCAGAGGGCAGGGTGAATTTGTAGATGACAATCACGGCCTATCTTGTTCACCATTTTATCCATAATGTGAATTAGGTTTTTATTAAAAGCCTTGGCTTTCCCATTACCTTGAGGGTAATAGGGGGTCAAGAACTTGAGGGAGATTTGAAAATGTTTGCAGAGTGCTTTCACAGTTTTATTCTTGAATGATTTACCATTATCAGTGATAATAGTAGAGGGGATACCATATCAACAAATGATATGATTCATTATAAATTTAGAGATTTGGGGACCTTCTATATAGGTAATAGGAATAACCTCTACCCATTTTGTATATTACTTTGTGATAGTTATAATGAACTTATGGCCATCTGAGGAGACAAGATTAATTTTCCCTATTAGATCGAGACCCCACTTTGAGAATGGTTAGGGTGTCATGATTGGTTATAAAGATTACGCTGGTGCATATATCAGGTTGCCATAATTTTGACAACCCATGCACTTCTTCACATGCTAACAACAATCATGCTCCATGGTAGGCCAATAATAACCTACATTGAGAATTTTCTTTGCAAGAAAGATCTCATTAGTGTGATCTCCACAGATACCTTCATGTACCTCCTTGATCGCTTAGATAGACTCTTCCGAATTTAAACAACGCAACAGATTCCAGTCATAGCCTTAACAGAAGAGGGTGCCCCCAAGTAGGGTATAGCGTGCTATACGCTAGATGAGGGTGGATTTTTCAACATGGTAAATGTTAGTGGGAAAGGTTCCATAATGGAGGTAATTAAAGATTATAGTGTACCACGGTGAAAAGGGACCAACAACTTCACTTACCAAACATGATTGTGGTATGTCATATGTCAGCATTTTTAGATGTTCCAAGAATAATGTCATATCATTTTTCCTTAGGGGAATACTCAACATGGACCCCATTGTAACCATAACATCAGTTGTTATGTTTGTGCTCTTGGTATTTGCTCAAATGTTATCTACTTAAAGTATTCTTTCAAAGAATCCACCATCCTCTTGTATGGAAGGAGCTTCTCATCTTTTACCTTGTACTCATATGTGACATGTTTGATGATGAGCATTGAATCCCCAATGTAATTAACTTGTCTGATATCCCACTTGATGGCTAGCTTCATCCTTGTAATGGGATCTTCATACTCCATTATATTATTTATACAGGGGAACCCAGACCAGAATGCTTGAGGAATCAAGTCTCTCATGGGAGTGATTAACACCACTCTGACACCTAAACTATGAAAGGTAAAAGAGCCATCAAACTATAGTTCCCAAATGATAGATTCTTCAAGTTACATGATATATACATCTAGTAGTTCTAGACTCAAGGGTTCAGTACCTAACAATGGAGCATATGCTAGCTTATATACTAACACTTGTCCCTTTACTGATTTTTTATGAATGTACTCAATGCCAAAATCACTTAATAAGATAATCCAATTGGCCATATTTCCAGATAGTGTTGGTTTGGACAATAATTATTTTAAAGGGCCGACCTTTGAAATAAGCTTGATTTTTTTGTTGAGCATATAGTGGGGTAGCTTCAAGAAAGCAAACACTACGACAAGGCAAGCCTTCTCAATCTGTGGATAATTAAGCTCATATTCTATTAATGTCCTCCTCAAATAGTATACAACTTTTTCTCTCTGTTCTTTATCATATTGGGCCAACAGTGCCCTAATTACAAAATGTGTAGCAGATATGTACAACAACAAGGGTTCTCTTGCCATGGGTGGCATGAGAATGGGCAGTTTAGCCAAGTCTTCTTTTATCAAAGAAAACGCTCATTGTTTTTTTGACCCCCAGGTGAAATTAACATATTTCTTAAGAAGATGTGTGAACATATGACACTTATCTGCTATCTATGAAATAAGCCTTCTGATGACATGAATTTTCCGCTGTAAGCTACGCAACTTTCTAATATTATTAGGAGGAGGCATTTTTGTGATATTCATGACTTTTGCAGGGTCCACCTCTATTTCTCTCCTTGGCACAGTGAATCCTAGTAATTTCCTAGATAACACACCGAAGACACACTAGCAATAATTCTACCTCCTCTCCAAAGTATGCACATGTGTTGAGAAGAATGGAGAAGCCTTTCTTGTGATCATTTCTTGGAATGTTATCTCCTATGCCCAGGAACTCACCAATAGCCTCATCATTATGAAACACGTCGATAGGTACATGTTGTTGTTGATCCCAATTCACAAATGATGGGTAGATGAAAGTTAATGTTTGAACTATAGGGGTTACAATGGGTATAATCAAAGTTATGGTAAGGATAACCATGTTAGAGAATAGGTTCGTAGAGGTGAGGTCTTCATAAAGACTACACTAGGAATTTGCTTCACTTTCATTTTCAGACAAACTATCCTCACTCTCAGAATAATCATACACGTTATCTGAAGGGTGAGACTCATACAAATGGATTCCTACACTTGATTTACCTAGCATATGACACAATATTGAAAGAGATTCTAACGGGCCTTTCTCGTAATGGCCAGAACCATGTCCTTGATATCTCATAGTAAGCATGATTCTGTTTGGAATAACATACCTAGATGACTTGTAACATAAATCAATTTCATCATCTTGAGGATGAAATATAGTGTTGTTGAGTATTCTTTCATCTTCTAGCAAGCCACCTGAAACGAAATTTTCGAAAGGTAAATTCTCCCTTGATCTTTGGAATTTATAGTATGATCTACCTCGTGTTTGGAATGATAGTGAAATTTTTTGAATCAAAAGGGCTTGCTGTAGATTATACTCTCCACAACCATTGTTTATGACTTCATCTCTAACATAGAAAAATGATATTCCAATGTATTCATACCATTGTCACTAGGAGTCAAGTGTCTGAATCCACTCGTGAAGCGAGGGCCTCTGACTAAATAGGGATAACAATTTTTCATATAGGGACACTCATAGATATTGGGAAAGTAACTCGAAAATGCTCTACAATGATAAAATGGTTGGGGATCCCCTTATATAGTAAGTGTTTTTCCTTCATACAACAACTTTAAACATTGATGATACATAGATGTTACAACTTGCATGGCGTGAATCCATGGGTAGTCGAGCATTGATGTTATAAGGGATCTCCAGGTCCAATACATGGTTGGGGATCCCCTTATATAGTAAGTGTTTTTCCTTCATACTGCAACTTTAAACATTGATGATACACAGATGTCACAGCTTGTATGGCGTGAATCCATGGGCGACCAAGTAAGATGTTGTAAGGGAGTTCTAGGTCCAAGACATGGAACTTTGTATCATGGGTTATGGGAACCACTTCCAATGAGAAATTAATCACTACAATTGACTTTTGTTCTTCATTGTCATACACCTTTATGGTAATGACCTTTGTTTCCAAATCAGCTTCTAAGAAGCCCAGCTGACGGACTAGTTTAAGAGTACAAATGTTTAGACCCGATCCATCGTCCACAAGTACTCTCTTGACCTTCTTACACTTGATTATTACCTCAATATGTAAGGGTAGGTTATGTGAGGGATTTTCAGCTAAGGCTTCTGTCAAACTAAATGTTATTTTTCTTATGGGAATGATTTGTACTACCATGGCTTGTAAATGTGTAGGGTCAACATCGATCAATACTCTTTATCCCTGTAGGGTTTTGCAAAGTATGTCTTTATGGATATTAGAAATCTTTAGAAGGTCTAAGATTGAAATCTTGGTTGTAGTATTCTCTAGTTGATCTAACATGTCATAATGACTCTCTTGAGGAGGGAGAATAAGCTTGGAATTTATAACAAGACGGGATTTTTGTGTTGCCATGATGCATTCTCTTGTTTTAATTCTAATTGTATTTATTTTTTCAACGAGCAAGTCAACACAACCTATCAAGGCATCGAAATGGTATTTATTTGACACATAGTTAGCATTTTTATTCTGAGACGATTGTCCCTGATCCGGATTTCTCCTTTCTTCATGATTAGGAAAAGGATCTTTGAAGATCCCTAAGTTTGCATTTGGAGACTTTGCAGTAGTAGCGGAGTGCACTTCAATGTCACCATTGTTGACTAGGTCTTGAATATAGTGTTTTAATATTAAACACTTATCAGTTTTATGACCCGTTACACGGTGAAACCCGCAAAATTAATTCTCCCTAAACTATGACGGTTTAGGTGTGTCGTCTCCATAGGGTTTTATTTCAGGGTATTTAACCATGTTAACGGCCTCTAACTGTTTTAATATAGACGATATTGATTCAGATAGAGGTGTGTAAGTATGGCATTTATACTCCGTAGGTGGATTTCCTTTTACAATATTTAAAGGTGCATGTTTCTAAATGTCTTTTACCCACTTAGAATCTACTATCCCATCACTAACGACATTTTTGTTTCTATTACGAAAAAAAATTGTTTTATCACTAGATTTAGAATCATTATGATCGTGGGAAATAGGTTTCAGAGTCCCCCTAGCTAACAACGCTTTTTCAATTTGGTTCCCTTTTTCGATTACCTCTTCGAATGTGTTGCCACAATACATTTGCAAGTGGAATGTGATATCTAGATGGAGGTTGGGAACAAATATACTTGTCAATTACTTTTGGGTATGGAACAAGGAAAGCGACTAGCTAATCCCCTCCATATTTTTAAAAATGCAGCAAAGTTTTCATTATTTCTTTGTTTGGTATTACAAAGATCTATCATGGTGATTTCACTCTCAATATTGAATGAGAAGTGGCACACAAATGTTCCACTAATTCCAGCCATCTGGATAAATATCCCTTGGGAATGTCTAAGAACCATTCTAACGTCATTCCTCCTAAGCTCCGTGGGAAGAGACGTATAAAATAATTTTCACTATATGAAACCTCTTTGCATGCCATATAAAATTCCTTTATATGGTCACGAGGGTCACCTTTTCCCTTATACTTGTCAAATTTTGGAAAATCAAAGTGTCATGGGAAAGGTACTTGGAGCATGGCCCTATCAAATGGATAAGGGCACAACTTGTCAAACTGATATTTCTTACTGTTACTAGTTTTACCTTCTTGCAATGCTAGAAGGGCATTCTTCATAATTGACCACTCTTGGTTGAAAAGTGGATCTTTTGTGGGTGGTATAGGTTTATACTTAGGATTAAATCTAGGTGTATTACCACCCCTATTTGCTGTAAGAATCAATTCATAAGTATCTCTTTGTGCCTCCCGTCGAGGAGTGTTTATTAGGAACTCGTGAAATGAAGCTTTAGGTTTTCCTTTCGGTATAGCTTGTTTCAAGACTTTGGGTTGTTCCTTTTGTATGTGGGAAGCCAAACTTTCCAATTGGCGAGTAAGGGCTTGGACCTATTGTTCTAATTTCACCTCTTGAATAGGTAATTCATGACGATTTTTGTTAGGGGTAGGTTGTGCATGATGAATATGTTCCTCATTGTCTTCACAACGTACCCTAACTATAGGTATATGATAGTCTCTGTCATTTTCAAACGGTACCTCCTCATTATTCTGCGGTGTAGAAGTAGAGACATGACTTGGATTTAAAATTTCATTGATAGTACGATGAGGTCGGTCTACTTCCTCTTCTCCACAAATCATTCTGGAAACGAGAGAAGGGTCTACTGTGGAAGGTAACTTAGCTCCTAATTCCATAACATGCATGATTACTTCATGTTTATTTTGGAAAATGTAATCATGCAAAAATTGGGCGAGGATAATGCCCTATATTCATACGAGGAGAATCTTCCTCTCCACCACTATGGTCAACCATGAGATTATCCTCTAAAAGAGAGTCTCCTCCAAATATATCAGATCCTAATCTTCAAGATCCCATTCTCGTAGTAGGCATACTTGAGGTAGGAGGTATAACATGAACAAATTCCACTAAAGTTTACTAAAAAAGGACCTTAGTCAAATTTTGACATCGTAACGACATGCTAATGTTGCCTCAAAGAATGGTGACTATAGAATAGCCACAAATCCACTAGGTCAATGTGACATAAGAACCAAAGAATAAACAATAATCCAACCTGACAAGGTAATATACGACACAAGCTTATCTTGAATAATACAATGATGTCTAATACTTAAATTTAGCCACACCAAAAACTTTACTCCCTATGATTTGTCTAGATAGGTTTTCAACCAAATAGTGACAACACAATATCACCAGTTAGGTCAATTTTGCAACAAACAAGGCCTAAATGATAAGGAAATGTTGATGCAATGATTATAACAAGATATACTAAAATCCAATTTATAAACACTAACAAAGTCTAAGCTTTGTAAAATGGACATATGCAAGTGCGAGCAACGTAACAATGCTATTTGGACATGTAATCAAACTTTGAGAGAAAACAAGATTTTAGTATCAAAATGGCATTATAGCGATGCTAACAAATTAACCTCAACACTCACAAAACTCAAGACATTGATACAGTATAAAAACTACGTCTAATTATATCAAGAAATCGTTATGCGTGCGAGCAACATAACTCTACAATATAGAGATTTAGGCCTAATTTCACAATGAAAACAAGACGTAAATATCCCAATTGTATGGCTATAATGTGGGAAATGCGTAACAACTCAAAAGAATATGAGGATGAAATCACCTAACTACAATGATAATGAGTCTCAAATATGGGTTTTTGAGACAAGGGGGCCTACTAGATCATGAGTACGTACCATGCACACTTTCAACACTTGTGCTCCTGCATTACAACCTAGTCGTGCAAGTAGAATACAAAAGTGGTGGACACATGATATATAGCGGTATCCGTATATGTTGTTTCCTTTTTTCCAAAAATGGGAAACAAGAAAACAAGGGTGTAGACCAAGTGGTGTTGAAATAAACTTGGTGTTATTTTGGCAGAGTTTCGCCTTGTCTTAGGACAAGTGAAAAACTAGGACAAAATGACACTAAGTAGATTTCATGATGAAATGTCACGTGGTTTCAACTTTAAGAGATTCTTTCTCTTGTTTGAAAAACAAGAGTTTGAATCTAACAAATTTGTCACTTTGTGAGAGCTCTCAAGTATAACAACTAAGACAAAAACAATGGCTCCAAGCCAGAAAGCTTCCTAGGTGGTTCTCTCTCTAGGTGTCACAAGATATCTATGAAGAGCTCAATTTACCCAAAAAGTCACACTAACTAATTTGGGAGTATCTCATATTTACTTTACCCCCTTCAGTATAATGAGCACTAAAGTGCAGTTCAGTTATACTTTCACTGGGGTCGCAATATGGATATCTTTGACTCTAATCTCACCAAGGCATACTAGACAAGTCGGTAGTGTGGAGCACTTTCCTGTTTCATTCACAAGGTTCCCTCTTGCGTGAACTACTTTAGGGTTCCTAGGACCACCCCCATTGTTGTAGCTTAAGGCTTATGGCAAAGGGGTTATGTCCTAGTTAAGCGGACGAGTCCATAGCCCTTAATTGAAACCTGCAAATACAATGTGATGATTGTGGTGTGTTTTTTAATCTTTTAGATTAAGTAATGTGGTTTGTGTCACACTCCTTTTGGAAACCTACAATCACACATGTAGTTAGAAAATTGTTTAGGTCCTCCTTTATTTGACTAGTGTTAGGTCTTTCAAACAAATGGTTATTAGTTCAAATCATAGAAAAGGATTAATTCAAGATCAATATCATAAAAATATCCAACTAAATAGAAAAAATGCTTGTAAATCAACTAACTACAAATTTTGCATAAAAATTTGCAAAGTAAGGTTTATTCCCAATTAATCCAAGTGCTTCTTAATGAAAGACTAAAATTGCTTTTGATTCCCAAGATCACACTAGGTGCAAGGGAAGAGCATACACAAATTTTAGCCTTGGTTATTTAGCAAGTGAAAAAGCATTTAAATTAAAATATGATTAATAAATTTTCCTACTTACTCTAATGATAGAAAAATAAGGTTTAAGAGTGCTTTTGATTATCTAGATCACGTGAAGTGCAAGAGAAGAGCATACACACCTTAACCCAAACTCATACAAAGCATGGAAACAAGATTAATTCCTTCAAACCTAAGTGATTTTATGAGAAAGCTTACTCTAAATCTATGAAATTGACAAAAAAGGCATCTAAAAACCTCTGAAAAGTAACATAAATCCTAAACACCAAAAATGGAAATTTTGAGTTTGCAGGAAAAAATTCTATAGGCATAACTGCGTGCCCCTATGAGCATATGTGCGACTGTCTCAACTCCTGCACACCCTTGTTGACATGTGTGTGCCTATATGTAAAAATGATAGTGTTGATGATGCATATGCTTCAAGAAAAGCATATGTACACCTGTTTCAACACATGCTCTCCCTTGTCGACATGTGTGTGCCTCTATGCAAAAATTACTAATAGAGATGAAGACAATGAGCTACGTGTGCACTTCTAGAGAAGCGGATGTGTGTCCCTGCAAATGCCTATATTCCCCTTTCAACATGTGTGCGCCTGTTTCAATGCCTGTGCGTCCCTATTGATGTATGCAGACCCCTTTCCTGGAAGTGGTCAAAAGGTGAGTTTTGACAAGAATTTTCTTAAAAATATCAAATCTTTGGTATTTTGGGGCAATTTTGACAGGGCTTTGCCTCCTTATATCCTGCAAAGAACCTCAAAACACAACTTCTACCACTAATCTAGTTGAAATAACTTTCAAAAATGGAAATTGATCTATAAAACTTTGAAAATTACTCTAAAACTTTGAAATTAATCTAAAAAGCTTGAGAAACTAATCTAAAAAGATTAAAAGTACTCTAGAAAGCGTAAAATTAAACTAGAAAACTTTAAATTAATCTAAAAACTTGAAATGAAAAACTTTGAAACTAAGTTAAAAAAACATTAAAAATTGAATGCAATGGGGTATGGTGCCACTAGGCATGCCAAATGAAAGCACCCCAAACTTTACAAAGCAAACTACAAAGCTAATCAAGGAAGGCTAACACCATTGCCACTTAATAGCTAAGGAGTCTAAGTCTAGGAATGTAGCATTAAGATAGAACCTTACAGGAATTCTTAACTAGTATGAAAACAATGTGAAATCTAACTAAACATGCCTACTAATATGTTTTAATTACCTAACATGGACCTAAATAGACCTAAGAGGGAAATCAAATGGTTATGGTATGCTACTCCAAACAATGGTGAAATGACCTCTCCAAATGACTTGTTAAGTCACTTTAGATATTCATCTACTAACCTTGTTGAAGGCTTTAGGCAAGGGTTGAACTTGGCTATAAATCATATGTGTTATATGAGATGCAAATCAAAGCATGGTGTAAAATATTAAGGTAAGAGGTGCACTCTTTTTATAGTTTTCCTTTTAGGAGAAACTTGTATTTTGGTGCATGTGGGACTAAAATCCCCAAATTAGATTAGAATTGTTAATCATGATTAGGCCTTGCTAATCACAATTAGTGAATTAAAAAGCGATTAAGAGGTGTGGAGCCTTAATCAACCGCTTAGGGTCAACTAGAAGGCTAGGATAATATTTTGAAGCTTGTTGAGACATTGTGGAGGTGAATTGGGGTGATTTTGAGTGGTTCGAAGAGGGGTTTGAGTCAATACTAGGGTATATTGACGAAAACAAGGGCAAAATAGGCTTAATTAGCCTATAATCACTAATTGTGTGTTTTGAAGAGGATTTTGACTTACGATTCATCGTAAAGTGGCATCCTAAATGCAAAAGGGGGTACGTAATGAACAGTGTGGTGTTAATTGACCAAAGTGGTAAGTAATGTTAGTTAATTAGTGAAAATCACTAATTATAAAGGAATTGGCAAGAATGAGAGTGATTTGTGCACGTTTGGCAATAAGATTGCAAAAGCATAATTTAGGTGTCTACAGCCACTTTGCATGCTCAATCTGTTCCAAATCATGTTTTGCAGGCTACCAAGTGGGTAGATATTTGTATGCAAGTTGATCCTAGCTCCATTCTCTGTCTCTCAAGGTGGCTCCTGCAATAAAGAAGTAGAAAAAAATATAAGGTGGCAGATAAAACATTTGAATGAATCCTAAGAAAAGGCCAAAACCCTAAATGGTAATATTAAATCTTTGGTTTTCAGGTATTTGTGCTCAATTATTCATTGAGATGACATCACCAACTTGCTAGAAACTTGGGATTTGACCTTAATAATATTATATTACTAGTATATTTATTATATTAAAACTTTTGATAATTACTTAATATGTATTATATAACATATTTGCGAGTCGCGTGTAAATCCTAGAAAGATGGAGGTGATTGTTGTTTGTAGGATTCATCAAAAATATTTTTTAAGATTTAAAATTTTCACACAAATTGTTGACAAGTAATTTTCACCATATCCCTTCTTTTGACAATTTTAAAAGTAACTTGCACTTATCTATTGTCAAATGATTTTTACATTTTGATTTTTTTTTACATGTAAATTTTTACCCTCCCTTTTTTGACAGGCTTGAGGCCTTGGGAAGGGCTATAATGGGCTCAATTTTGAACCCTTCTTGCAAGGTTTTTAGGATTTCCACACTCATCGACATTACCGGTACTAGCAATGTTACCATCAAGGTTTGAATACGTGACCTAAAACTAATCTTATTATTTTATTGTTACTCAATTAAAGACATGGATTTCGCTGCTATAGTCAGGGTTTCCATCTTCTATATGTATCCAAATTATATGCACTAAACGTCAACTCATTAAATGTTATTTTATAATGGTATATATATTTAATGATAAGAAGGGTAGATGATGTCAACAACATAGACATTACAGCTGAAAAATATCATGGTTATAGTCTAAAATGATTCTATAACAAATCCCAAGAAGAAATCAATATGAATATGGTTATTATAATATTATGAATTGTGTGCATTTTTCATGAGGGTTATGGTTATTCATGAGACTTATCGTGTCTTTCAAATATGGCATTAGACAATAAAATATTTCATGATGTAAAATTTAATAATTTGGGTTCTACATTATATTTGTAATGAAGTCTCACACATGGAACAAAGTGTGCATAATACCAATGGAGTCAAAAAAGGATCCAACAGAGGAAGTCGGGGGGGATGGTGAGCCAAGATGATTAGTGTGTGATAAATACCACTGAAAACTCCATGATAGAAGGCAAATCATATGTTGGGTGTGACTAAAATAAAATTTTCCACATAAAGAATAATTACAATATCATATTCCATGATGATGTAGGAGCATCAACTTCCTACCCTGTGTATAGAAAATATCATCAGTTTTGGCTTCTTAGGTGTGTTGTCAAGTCTTAGGAGTCTTCTAGTGTTGTTTAAGTGTCTTAGGATTGAATAAATCCTTCACAAATTCAAAATTGGTCATTTCCCTTCAAAATTCCAATTTGATTCCTTAAAGGCAATTATAGCTTGAGTTGGTGGTTTGATGTACTTCTTGGAACATTATGGTATATAAAGGATGTTTTGAGCTTGTAACAATTCTTATTTGGGTCTAATAGGGGTCATGATGGTGAACTAGTGCTAGGTCATACGATATTAGCCTACACTAGGTCTTCTAATGTTGTAATGTAGGACAAAAAATGAAAAATAAAGGGGGTAAATGCTCAAGAGGCAGTTATAGGACTCGGGAAGGAATATTAAAGCTCTTGTAACCATTTTTCTAAGCCATCATCCGGATGGTCTTTCAATGAAAAGAGGGTTCCAAGAAATTTGGAAGTAGATTTTGTGTGTACACACAGTTTAAGGAAGTGTTGAGCTTTAAAATGATGAAATAACTTTGTGCATGTCATTCATAGAATATCTAAATTGTAAGAAGATAATTTACATAGATTTATGTTGTTATTGTGAGTCTTCATGGTTTTGTGAAGGATTATAGTCAGGTTGCAACCCTTAAGATTGTAGCAGTTTGTGAAGAAATCCATTTGAACTCCAGTCGTAGGTTGAGAAAAGCACCTGCTATGCAAGTTGGAGCTAGCATCTGAGAGGAATAGGACATAATTGCAAGCCCTGGATTTGCATTCAAATCTTATAAGACAGAGTGTGAGTTCATTGTTGATATTTAGAAAATTTTATCTCAACGGTAGAGTAAAGGGAAGTCAAAGGAACTGTAAAAGGTAAAGGATGTATAATGCTTCATTGTTCATGCATGATGCTCATGACTGGTAATATAGACCCTAGAGTAGGTTTTTAGACTTTGAAATTGTGTAAAAAAGTGCATTACAAAGTAATTATGTAGGTCTCAGGTTCTGAGTTTGAAACCCTCCTTAAGGTTTTTAGGAAGGGATAAATGAAGATGTTTGGGAGGAATTCATGACCCATGGTTTTCAATAAAACTCGGTAGAGACCTATCATGAAGGAACTTAACATTTAAAAGCTTTGTGAAAATTCAAAACTGGAAGAGGATGTGACAGTTAAACTAGAAAACCTGTAGGTGGCCACTGTGGACTGAGAAAAAGTTATTAACAAGTATTGAAGGCTTAGTAGAGGTAAGTAAAAGTGGTATAACTTGAGGCATGCCATAAGTCTCAATAATCCACATGTATTGAAGCCTTGAAATTTTGCACCAGTCCACTAATTGATTTGTTTAACTATTAGAACCCGATGTGACTGTCATAAAACAGAATTTGCCTAAGAAAAGGAAGGATAACTGGATAGAGGTATATGAGCTGAGACAAGGGGTAAGATATTGAACTTACAATATTATGATCATCCTCTCATTAATTTTTGAGGTTCTAGGGGCTAAATCAATGTGGAAATTCTTCAAATTTATATCAGTTAATTCACATATTTGAAACAATGAGGGAAACCTAATCTTGAAAACTAGAAGGTTAGTTTTTAAGGAATCTTGCAAAAGGAGACCTAGTAAAACTTTGTGCTAAATAATTTGAGCCAAATGGGTGCCTAACTCGGTGATTTACTTGTTAATTGAATCATTGCATCAGAATATATGTCCAAAAAAATGTTTAGACAGGGCTGGTAAGGGTGTAGTAAAACTAGAGTAGGAGATTGCAAATTGAGGGAGAAGCTTGGGGAATTAGATCCCAAATACTCATTACGACAGGTAACGCTTGACTAAGTCAAAAAATGTGATGAAGCGAGAACCAGTGGAACTAATCATGTATGACTTGGAGGATTTTAAACAATTTATGCTATCATGGACTGAATGATGTTGCAATAATGACACGAGAGACACGCAAATCAGCCTAACACCGCTTTTGTCCAATATGGACTTATGGGATGTATTTTAACCATATGTCGATGATTGACTATCGTCAATGATGGTAACAGTATAATACTCCACTTGCAAGGGGTTAACATATCACACGGGAAGTGATGGTGAGATCAAGAGATTGAATGTTTATGGTGAATTCAGAACCTATCACCATGAAGCTGATCATGATGTCCCATGTTGCCTTGTTGAATGGGCTCATGCCCTCGAGATTGATAATATTGTGGGTTAAGATGATTGGTTATTTGTAATTAACATTACATGATAGAAGTTTTACTAATATCTCCATATAAGGGAGTTTAACCACATGGGTTGGATGGATTGCAATTATATAATGAGTGAGGTGAGAACCATGTTGCATAATTGTAATTAACCTATGGCCGCTTCAACGCTTACCCAAAAATAACATTGTGTTTAATTTAGATTAATTTAATTATCCGCTAAGGTTGAGATCCTGGCATAAGGTCACCTGTATCAACTAAGTTAATTGCAAATGAAATAGATAGAGAGCACATTTAAAATTTGCCTTTAGGACAGACTCGTACGAATTAATTTCACCTAACACAATAATCTTTGGAGGCACAATCCCAACTATTAATTAACGAATACCCCTTAATAAAACATCATATATAAAATAAACATTGACCCATATCAACAGTCAATGAAGGGTTTGTGCACAGTTTATTTTTACACAAGTCCATTGAAATCTATTTTTAGTAGGTCTTAACCGATTTGGAATTTTAAAGTTTTCCCTAAGGGTAGTCAAAAAATCTATAGGATTTATATTCTATGATCAAAGCCTAAGTATATTTTCATGGACTTTATTTCATCTCCACTTTCTCGGCTCTCCATTTAGTCTTTCCAACATTTGCAACAGCATTCCAGGTTAGGTCAACGAGCTCATGACACATGACGTATGACAAGGCCATGCTTCTTCTCATTCCATCGATGGTAGGCCACATGGATCTAGATTTTATCATCTTATATTCCAATTAAATTTGCAACCCTAAGGATGCATATGGATGTCAAACTCCATGAAGTTGATGGCCTTTCAAAATCCATTTGGAACCCTCTCATATTTCTGACCTTTCGAATCTCCATATTGTGGATTGGTTTATGTGCGACAGGTTATAGGGTTAACTATAAATAAGTTGAAAACTTCAAATTCAGACACATGTTTGAAAGTTGGAATGTGGGATATACAAAAGTTACAGGTTATAGGTATATATCATATATATATATATATATATATATATATATATATATATAGTATATATCCCATATATATATATATATATATCATATATATAAAGACTTATTTTTTAAATCACGCATCTCTCCAAGGCAAAGTTTGAAGAAGTTCCCCATCTAGTCTTGTTTGCAAAGAGATTTGGCATATATCTCTCCTATAGATTTTTCCCACTTTGTATACATATTTAATAAAGTTATTTTACTTTTACAAAAAAATTTTATTCCTACAATATAGCTCATTGCTTCTACAATTTCAACTATTTTACTATGAATGTATTGTCATAACACATTAAATGCCACCATTAGTGTGTTGTCCACCGAATTCCAAAAATAATTTGGATCACCCCTACTCAAATGTTTCAAACCCAAAAAATGAATTTCTCCTCCTTCTCATGAAAGTAAATCATAAAATAGTAAGGACATGATGTCTAGGAAATGATTTTATTTGCAAAAGGCTTGCTGCCAACTTAAAAAATAAATACATCGAGTCTCGACGTCTGCATTAAAAAAAGAGAAAAAAGGGAGAGAAAGGCCAAATTTTGGAAAAATAAAAATTATTAGAGTCTTTTCGGAAACCCAAAATACTATTTGTGCCAAAATATATGTATGATGTTTGGAGAATTATATGTGGGAAGAAATAAGAAATAATATTTCTTAAGAAAAACACAATTGTCACTTGATGGAAAAAGGCTCTGGTACCATGTAAGAATTTTCAAAACCCAAGAAACTCCTCAAAGTGGACTCACACCAACCATGGACAAATTGATAATATACTACAAAAATATACATGAATAAATAATGATAGTAGTATATTATTTTAACAATCAAATATAATATACAAATAAAAGTGGTCAATATATATCAAAAGTAGGAGTTTGGTTCCAACTTTTCTTTTGGCTAAGTAAAGCAAGAGTTGTGAACCAAATCTACTTTTGAATAAGTATCTAACACATGTTTGAAGTGATGGACACATAATAGACACATGTGGGAAGTGGTAACAAGTATTTAGTGATG
Source organism: Taxus chinensis (assembly GCA_019776745.2). Lineage (NCBI taxonomy): Eukaryota > Viridiplantae > Streptophyta > Pinopsida > Cupressales > Taxaceae > Taxus > Taxus chinensis. The sequence continues at coordinate 884,706,831 of CM034150.1, forward strand.
TCGTTTATCTTATTCAAAGACTATGAGGTGTGCATAAAGCAAACCTAGTATAGTTAAGCTAACCCAAGTCAACTTAATATTAATGCAAATATAATATCGCACCAACAATGAATGTATTAGATGATCCTCCAATGAGCCCATGTGGCCCCTTAAAAGAAAAGAAATAAGTTTCAAAACTAATGTAGAGCCCATAATTTGTGTGGGCACATCTACAACTATTGAGCAAAGAATATCTACATCAAGAAATTCAATTCAAATTAGTTCGCAGAAATCCTAAGGGAGCATAGGAAGCTCTCACACAAATGTCACAATGGGGAAAATGGAAGCACACATTTAGAGGATGTAAGGAACCATTGAAAGATAACACATAGAATATTCCAACAAAGAATGAAATGGCACACATGCACATAGGAATGAAATAAATGAATGGAAGAGGAGGAGGAAAAACATCAAAAAGCACTAATTTTAGCTTGAAAAAAAGAAAAGAGTGCTAAAACAAAAAATTATCGTTGTGGTACAAGGTTTGACACCACATTCCTCTCCATTCTCATCTCCCTAACGTACCATCACCCCATCCCCACTACACCTACCAATTCCACCACCATTGTCTCATATTCCGTCACCACCTCCATCTCCACTACACTCTCCTCCACTAAGCAAAGTAACTATGCCACACTCCCCTCTAATAGTTGCATAATCGCCACCACATTATTCTCATCCCATTATAATTTATCCACCACACTCTTGTGTAAAGGTCCCTACTTTACAGTGGAATCCCCCATAAGCAACGTACATCCTTTGGGTTGTGTTTACATAACAATCCATCCCAATCATCTCATGACCATTTCTCAAAGTTTGTGTACAACAAGATAAGCCATCATCTCCCACCTATATGTATCAACTAAATTATGAGGAGATGGGGAAACATAAGTAGTTTGGGAGACTACAAAAATCACAGGATGCAAAGAAGAAAAATATGGACAGTGAAAATGTAACATAAGGAAAAGAGCCACAGGAAAAAGAATCACAAAAAAATAAAAGAGTATACAAGAATAATCCCAAGATAGAAAATAAAAATATGATACATGTGGTAAGGAGATGCAAGAATAACCCAAAGCCAATATACCATGAAGAAAGGATACAAAACCAGTGAGCCCCTATGGCCCATCACAAGAAGGAAAGAAGTTGCATAACAAACATAGAATCCACAATTTGTGTAAGCACATATAGAGCTATAGAGAAAATATCTACAACAAGAAATTCCATTCCAATTAGTTCACAAAAAGCATAAGGGAGAGTAGGAAGCACTCGCACAAAGTTCACAATGGCGAAAATAGAAGCATACCTTTTGAGGGTGGGTGGAACCATTGAAAGATAAAGTAGAGAACATGACAAGGGAGAAGAAAATGTGAGAGAGAGAGAGAAAGGAAGGGAGGAGGAGGAGAAACATCAAGATGCACCAATTTCAGCTTGAAATAAAGGAAAGAGTGTAAAAAAATTAATTATCATTTAGGTATAATTTTTGACACCTCCTTCCTCTCCAATCTCATCTCCTTAGAAGACCATCACCCCATCTCCATTGTACCGGCCAATTCCACCACCACCACCACCATCTCATATTCCATCACTCACCTCCACCAACTGAAGTAACTATGCCACACTTCCTTCCAATGGTCGCATCATCACACCACATTATTCGCCTCCCATTATCATTTCTTAACCACACTCTTGTAAAAAGACCCTACTTTACCGTGAAATCCCCCATAGGCATCGTACATTCCTTGGGTTGTGTTTGCACTAAAATCCATCCCAGTCATCTCATGACCATTTGAAAGGGCTATTGGTACACAGGATAAGCCATCCCCTCCCACTCATATGGATCAATCGAATTATCAAGGGGTGGGGAAACACAAGTAATTGGTAAAGTACAAAAATCACCAATGTTTAAGAAGACAAAGCAGGGAAAATTTTAGTGGTGAATTTTTGTAAACTCACGAAAATCAAGGATTATGGAAATTCAAATTGGCGAACATTATGTTATTCAGAGCCAACTTATTCGCCGACAAATTTGGCCGACATGTCCTTATACTATTCATTTCACCTAGATTTTACACATATATAAGAGCTTATGAATGTAATTCGCCACCATTTCGAATCATATAGTGCGCATATTCGTCGAAGTAAGCATAATAAAGTCCTCAGCCACCAACACTAAAGTCTAAAATCCAAGCCATCCAACTGTAAATCATCCAACTCTGAGCCGTCCAGCCCTAAACTAACTAACTTTACAATTTGAACTATCCAACTCTATTCTGTCCAACCCCTCGTCATTCAACCCCTAGCCATCCAACCCCTCACTATCCAAACCCTGAACCATTCAACCCTTAGCCATCCAACCCTTTACCATCCATTCTCGGAGCCTTGGAACATAAGAGCCACCCCTAAGGGCCTAAGCAATAAGCAGTCGTGAATACTAAAAATCAGGGCAAGAAGATTACAAATTCAACAAGTTCAAAAAAGGGTGCTAATACTTTGCTTGCCTATTTTGGAAAATCACAAAAAATGAAGTTGGTTTCTGCTTCAGCTGAAAATATCGGTATGTGGCAAGTGTTATTTACTGGTTATTTTTATCTTACAGAATTTAATAATTATGTTTATTATATTGTTCTTGAAACTCTTTGACATTTGTACTCTGTAATTATTTAGCTATAGATAAGATTAATACTATATAAGTAACAATTTTATAAAATTATTTGCAGACGTTTCAGAAAATCCTTCACAGAATAATCAATTTGTAGATATTGATGATTCATTATATGTTGAGACAAACATTTCGTCCCTTTATGAAATAGAAGTACAAGAAAATTCATCGAACTCTCAGGATACACCAGCAGAGGAAGCTTCTACTCCAAGGTCTATTTCCAGAAAAAGGAGACATGATATTCAAAATATTTCTGTTGAAAGCCCAGATGTAGAATTTGAATCCCAAGGAAAAAAAAGAAAATATGTTAGAAGAAAGATGGCAAACTAGACAATTGGAAGGAAATTATGGGCTGCAAAATATCCTTTTATTGAACCTGTGTACACTGAAAATTGTAATGATGTTCCAACACAATGTCGATGCAAAACATGTGGTTGGAAACAAGGGAAGGATCATACGATGCATCTCAAACTAGACATAATTAAAAAACATTGTGGGAAAATATACATTTCCCAAAAGCTTAAGGATGGCAACATAGTCAGAACACATAAATGGAAAGATGCAAAAGATTGTCTACATATCAAATATGCAAAAGAGTTTAAAAAGGAACAAAAACGTATCAAATATGTAAATGAAAAAGGTGGGACCATAGTAGAAAATTTGAGAAAATTTATGGAGGTAGAAATGCAAGCAAAGGGGTATTCAATTTGCAACCGTATTTCATATAATGAAAAGGGGAAGACCGAAGTTAGATTTCAGAGAAAATAAAATGTCGTATCAAGTTATTGGTTTAAAAGAACGTTCCTCAATCTCATTGGTCAGATACCAGTGGCTGGGAGATCGTACAAAATGTCTATCTCTGGTAGAGAAGGAGGATCTAAAATTGTGTGTTCAAAAGGAAAAGTATATTTCCCTTTCTTTAGATGAGGTTACTGCAATCGATAATACTTCATCAATATGTATTCATGTTTACACATTTGCTAATGAAATAAGGACTCCACACCTCTTAGTAATTCATAAAATGACGGAGAATTGCAATTCTGAAAATATTTATAAATTGGTGGTGTCAAATCTGAAGGATATCACGGGAATGGATGAACTTTTCCATTGCAACAAAATTAGTTTATGTCGGAACCAATGGTGCAGCTGTCATGCAAGGAGTTAGAAATGGTCTATGTGTTAGACTTCAAACAACTATTGCTCCATATATGGTTGTTGTCCATTGCATGGCTCACAGAATGAATCTCGCCTACAAAATTGTGAGCACATTTGAAAATGTAGCTAAAGTGGAGGAATTGATACATGATCTCCATGCCTATTATTCTTACAATCCTAAGATATTTTTAGAATTTCAAAAATTTGCTATTGGACTGACAGAGGGCAAAAAAACTTCTCAAAGATGTAGATACCAGATGGATATCTATGTACATACCTGACTGTAGAATATATAATGAATATCCTTCACTGATAGGATTTATGTTTAAATACCGCAGGGATGTAGATAAAGCTACAGATCTATTGTGTCGTCTAACTGACATAGAAACTTTACTCACACTTTGCGGTATTTTACCCTTGTTGAGGGAGCTTAATATTTTAACAAAGTGTGCTCAAGATCAATCTTTCTACATTATAGACTTTATAAGACTCAGAAGACGTGTTTTACTGGAGTCTAGAAAGTTTATATATTTATGATGGGAGTTTTCAAGGTGCTGCTTTTGAAAACTGGAAGGCATTAACAGATTTGAAAAATTCCAGGTGCTTCTTAAAGTACAATATAAATGATCATCTGTGTATAATAGCACATGGAAGGACAGATTGAACTTCATACGTACCAAAAAATAATTGATATGGCTAACTCAGAAATAGAAGAAGTAAAAGTGACACGAAATTTATATGATGTAATATTAATCAAAACTAGGAATAAGTTGAGAAACATCTCTGAATCGTTAGCTAAAGAGATCCGGGGAAAGATTCAAAAATGATAAAATACTTGAAGCAATGGGAGTTGTAAATCCGCAGTTCTAGAATTTGTCTAGCGGCAATCCTTATACATCTATCATTTCTTTATTTGTCAAACAACATCAGTGATCTAACTGATCATTTGTATAAGGCTGAAGAGATAAATGGAGTTTCTGTAGAAGTAATTTTGGAAATAAAACTACTTAGTTCACAGTCAACGGATTTTGCTAATACAATGATACGACAAGTTTAGGCTTCTACAAAACCCCACAGGATTACATTGCCATGAAAAGGATTTGGAAGGATATCTGTTCTAGTAGTATTCTAAGTGAAGATTTGAATGAGTATATTAAGTTGTATGAGACTTTTTCAAACAATGATTCTGGGTTCTATGGAAGATGAGAGGGTTTTTTAGTGCACTATCCTTTTTAAATTCAAAATTTTGAAACAAATTGGATAGGAATCTAGAAAGTTGTCTCAGATTGTATGTATCGAGTTACTCAGTGGAGTCTTTTCCTTATGATAGAGCAACTGGCAATTATGGAATTCACTAGTAGACAGAAGAGGAGTAAGTAATCTTCTGCCTGACCAAGGGGATCGAGACACATCCACAAATCATGCTAGAACTGATTTCCAAGACACAAATGAAAGTGTTGCTCCAGGACTATTCGAATTCACATAGATTCCATTTCTTCTATACATTATTGAGACTACTTATGTATTTCATTCAGATGATTACAAACTTTCAATAAATGTAATATTATTTTTGTCATTATTTGATCCTTTGCCATTGGAACAATGTCATTATATGTTTCAATTATGCCATTTATTTTTTTATGTTTTGTTTTCAAATTTAGACTGAAATAAGGACACATTTATCTTTTATATATGTTAACTTTATTTATTTTACATCTGCAACAATTTAGAAACTTAAAGAAACAAAAATAATGTAAATTTAAGCAACATTTACGTAAACAATAGAAAAAGAAATATAGTTTGTATTAACAACATATAGTAACATTGTACAATTCTAAGCTTCCAAAGTTCTTTTGAAATTGATCTCTCATGTGTTGCAGATTACTTTATTAAAATAAGATTACAAATTCATAAAGCATTGTCGGCCAATACAATTCAAAAAAGGGGTTGTAATAACATATCAAAGCTTCCGGACAAGTTCTGTCATATAAGGACACATTACGAGGTCATCCTCTTTTTTTTCCTATGATTCAAAATCATAGTTGTCCTTACATCTGCCACATGGAATAAAAACTAAAAAAGGGTTAGCCACTATCTTTTAATTCCTAGGCTAGTGTCGGAATTGTGACAACACACCTATCGCATGGTGAACTTTACTAACTTATCAAATTTTATGATACAGGTGAAGGTTTTTTCTTTTTCATGCATAAGAGATGAAGGAATCTATTGCATCTGTAGCAGAGCTAGCTGCTATAACTCTTGATGCCTGAATATCTTCTGCTGCAGTGTTGATATTTTCTAGTATATTCAGCTCCTCCCTTGTTACATCTCCTGCAGACAAAAGTGTTAGCATCTGCATCTGTCTTTTCCTTCAGTAAGACTTCTGGATCCATCTTAGGCTCCTTTATTATCCTTCTCAATGTATTATTTTGTTTATTAATAACAATGATTTTTCCTTCAAATGTATAAAAGAATTCAGGATTTTGCGGGCATTTTTCAAATGTGCTTCAAAAACAGCTACTTCTTTCTTTAAATTTTCATATTTTGCCTACAAAATAGAAATATTAAATTGTTAGTCTATCAGATAATATGAAAAAATATATTGCAATGCTTATAATAGCAAATAATTTTTATTTTTTCATGTAAAACTAAATGCCCACTCACAACAGCTTTCTCTTTTTCTGCATTTTCTATTAAAACATTAGTCTTGTCTTTAGACCATTTGTTGTAGTAAGCTTGTGCTTCAGCATTGAGATTCTCCAACATGTTTAGCATTATGTCTATAATTTCATCATTGTAATCATTACTATATGAAATTGTCCCTGATTGAACTTTGTTTAACAAAACAGCCTACCATGTTGGTTGGCTCTCTATGGCAATGAACAATGAATGCCTTTGAGCATGATTATCGTATCTTGTATTTATTTCTTTTATCAAAATTTTTGCTCTCCTCTCCTAAGACCGCACCAAATCCACATCATACATTACAACCTCTTTAATTGTTGCCCCATACTATCTAATATCATATTTTCTAATATAAAATGTGTCTTTTCATCATTTGTTTGTGGAGCAACACTTAGGGGAGGAGGAGAGTCATTGTCCTGTATTACATGCACATTTTGTTGTTGAGGCAGAGTAGATTGAAACATATCGTGGGTGTCAAAATAGTTACCCTTGTCTGCACCGCCACTATCAAAGCCTAAATACTCCTCATCAAGGGCGATGTTTTTGAAAAGTTGTGTGGCTGTTACACTTAAAACACCACCTAGTGACAATCCAGGAAATTCGGTTGTAGCAGGATGAACTATTCCTGTTGACTCTACAAAAAACCTAATATTCTTTCCTAAAGTCCTCCTTTGTGTTTGTACTTGACATGTTGGAGGAATTGGTGGCCTCCTTGCAAGCGGAATATGCCCTGAAGCTATATTACCTGCATGAAGCAAACAACAAATTATTAGAATATAACGGTTGGGCTTTGTAAATGCTAAAATTTTCTAAGGAAACAAAACATGTAAATCAAACTACCGTACAATATACCTTGCATAGACAGAGACACAATCGTGACATTTTGATCTCCACACCCGGAATGAGTTTGATCTTCATCATCAAACTCAGTAGTTTCTGAATACAATACATGTAGAAAAGATCAGTAGAAATATTAGAATACATAATCTATATTAATTTTTTAAATTTGTAATTTATATAAAAAGATAACTTCATTATTCATACATGTAGTTAAATGTGATGGTAAACATGATGTGCATATCGACCCCCTAGGTCGCTTTTGACGAGGTCTTATTGGTGTTGATTCTGTTGAATCCATGTTAGAATCAGCACAGGCCTCTGGAGGGGCTTAACCTCTAGCAATTGCCTCCTTATGTGGTGCTACAGCTATAATTTTTCTCTACAAAATAAAATCATACAATTATTATTTTATTCAAAATATTGAAATTGAAATCGTTATAACAAGTAAACAGTTAAAGTAATTGTTACATGTTGTTCTTTGAGACTAAGACCAATCATCTTATCATTGATTGTAGTAGGAATCTTATGTTGTGTCAATTCGTAGTACGCTTCATAATAGAAAGCAAGAATAAAATTACAACAAGAGAATACAGTCCTGGATCTATCAATTTGATTGGATTTGCGGGCATGGGAGATATCTGATTTTAGTCTTTTGGACAAATAATTGCACCAATCGAATTGTTGACCTGCTAGTGTCTGTAATAAATACTGAACTGCCCAATACAGAATGTCTATAGATCTTCCCTATAATAAAATCCTAGCCTGAAAAAGTGAAGCAACTACAATAAAGAATTTTTTTGTAATACCTTGTAGAAGAAGGCCTCTTGATGAATGATTAAGAGTAGCTGCAATTACAGAAAAGAAACGTTAGAGCCTTTGTGTGGTCGATTAATGTTAAGAAAAAAATCATTTGAAAATAATAAACTTACCATCAACCTATACATTGTAATGAGAAACTTTTTATCTTCATCTGTAAGGACAGCCTTTGTAGTAATAGGCAGCTTATTTTTGTAAGGTAAATAGGTTAACTGATGCGCGTCCTTGGGTTCAATAGAAAAAGAAATCTGATGACGTTTTGGATGCACGAGAAGAACACAAAATTTTCCATCACTATTGTTGTAAGAGGCGAGAAGGTAATCAAGGACTGATGTATCAGTGTCGAATTGGGGCATGTTCACAAGCCTGGAAAATTCTGTTTTTTCAAGCCAATCCTTTGGAGCGTCTTTTGCTTTTAGTAGAGCTAAAATATGTGGGCACATGAGGTTTTTGTATTGAAATTTGGGTGTATGAATAGATGTGGTACTGGCCATTGCTGAAATTTGGGAGAAGTGAAATTTGGGTGTAAAATTGGAGAGCTCATAGCACTGGAAATTTACGTATAAAAGTGAAAAAATGAACCTTGAAAGGGTATTTATAGGGCCCAGGGGTATCAGTAATGAACATTAAATTCATTGGTATGAACGCCCAACCCACGCGTGCAACTACTCCAGGCTTAACCGTCCAAAGACTGCAAACCCTAACTGTTACCCGACCGATCCATTAGTCGTCTAGACTCTAACAACTTACCTGTCCAACTCACCGACCAACCAAGAGTCGTCCAACCCCTCATTCGTCTAACACACCCGTCCAACCAACCCGTCCAACCCCCTACCCAACCCACCCATCCAACCCACCCGACCAACCATTGCCCGTCCACCCCCTTCCTATTCAACCCCTGCCCATCCAACTCCTATCAGTCCAACCCACCCGTCCAACCATTGACCGTCCAACCTCTGTCCAACTCACCCGTTCAACTTGTCCGTCTAACCTACCTGACCAAAATTGTGAAACAAGGGAACAATGCTCTATGAAATTGTCTTTGACACGAAACATTTTTTCATAAATTCACCAACGATTCGAAAGTCGATTTATGAGATTTGCCAACGATTTGAAAGTAATTTTTCAAAGGGGTCTTCTTAAAATGAACCCTAAGACAAAGATAGACAAGAGAAAGAAGGCATAAGAAAAAATTTCACAAGAAAAGGAATTGCAAAAAAATGCACAAAAAAACGAAGAGTGTGTAAGAAGAAGCCCAAGATACAAAAACAAGATTTGAGACAAGTGTGAAGGAAATGCAATAACAACAACCTAAAGTCAGTATAACACGTAAAAAATGAGAGACTAAGAAAACCTCTAAATAAAAGGTTGCAAGTTCAGTGAATGGGAAGACAATTTAACAATGAGAAGACTTACAAGGGGATGACACCTTAAAATTATGGTTGTTATTCCCTGTAGTAACAAAAAGGAAGGGAACAACATTTGTATTGTGCACTACACATTTATGAGAAACTGCGACTGAGTAGATGCAACCAAACACAAAATTACCTCTCCAAACCATCCCCAAAAAGGTATCCTTCAATGATGATGAATTCTCGATGGAAGCACAAGCTAAGGGTGTGCAAATATTTAGGGTTGCGCTAGTAAAAAAAGTTGAAATTAAACTAAAAGAATAAGGCCCTTGAGGACACAATAGCCAAGGTCAATAAAGTGATGGAAGAAAAGTGTCCTCGGTTAGTTAAGGAAGTGGCCGATGAGATTTAATAATATCTTATCAATTGAAAATCCCTTAGTAAAAAAACTTGATAGAAGATTGGCGCGAGAAAAAAAAGTTTAAAACATCAAAGCTCATATGCAAAAAGAAGAAGATTGATTCGATCACTTTGTTATCGGAGGAGTATAAGAAAGTGTTGACATATGCAATCACACAAGCAAAGAATAATATGAGCAAAGCTGCTAGAATAGAATTTGTAGCTTGATGAGATGATGAAGGAGAACCAAAAAGACATGGAAAATGGAAAAAATGGCCTAATCAATCATCGTTGGAAATATTGAAGACCAAAAGAAGGACGAAGCATGGAATTTATTATTGAAGCAACCCAAATGTACCTCACAATATGTTTGTAGGGGTACAATTAAGAAGGCTCAAAAAATGAGTAGAACCACTATAGTAAGAAATCGATAAGAACATAAACATAAATAAGCTACTACCCCACGTTTTGGGTGAGGAAGCCATGTTAACCACACTAGAAATCATGACACAATTACACATGTATTTGGCTTTTATCAAGAAGGAATAGATGATTGGGCATCCTATTATAAACATGTTCCCCTCCGTGAAGGATTAAGTAGATGAGACAAAGTACTTGCAACCCATCAAGATGATAAGACAACTACGAAGAGAATGTAATTGTAGTTAACTCAAATAGGATCTTCATTGCAAAAAGGCACTAGTCAACCAACACATTCCACACTAACGCCGCCACCTCTAGAAAACTAAGGTGGTAAAATTTTGCACAATTTTGTAATAATTTTGAGGTAATAGAAAGTTGAAAACCGAAGTTTCTTAGAGCGGGACAGGAGGGTCCAAACCTTGTAAAGTGTGGGATAAAACAAATAAAGGGAGGTGGTTGAAGGGTGGCTAACTAGTGCATGGGAGATGAAAATCAATAAATGTGATATTGCAACATGAACTCTCTATGATAGCATAATAAGAAGAATACCTAATGATCATTTATGCAAAACGTCTTTATCTTGTGACTAGATAACTGTTCGTGTGAGAAAGTGTTAATAAGGCATTAGGAATTGTGCCTTGGAATCATTTTATAATTTTTGTATATGAAAAATATTTGCGTACGTGTAATTTGTAAATGATTTTGTATGAAGTAAAAGGAATAGTAGATTCAAATGTACAGATTATTGTAATAATTCAATAAGAAAGTAAGAAGGAAAATTGAAACAAGAGTATAAGTAGATGAAATCATGATAAGCTCTATAAAGATTGGATAGGTTGAAAAAATATAGATGATATTTCCTATTTTTAATATTTTAATATGGAATGCATGAAAATAGTTCAAAATTCTATTCATGTGCATCATCTAAAAGTGAATGTATTTTTTTTTTATGTCGATGTTTTATCTAAACTGGTAGTGAGTTGAAGTTATGATGAATTTATGTTAAACACTTTGTTTTGATTTTTTTTTCTTGCAAGAGCATCTTTCAAAATATCTATTTTTGTAAGTTATAGATACAACACTTTAGACTACAACTTTAGTAAGTTGTGAACCTGGTATCTAAGGATCGTTGCTAACATCTATCTTGGATTTTTCATACACAACATTGATTAATAACTCTATTAGCTTCTCCTCAAACTTCCCATTGACATCCAATCTAGTTGTACTACTATATCGGACTTGAAAATATATATTTTTTTAAAAGGGCTCCAAACTCCACAATATGGCCTATATATTACAAATTTTCAATCGACTTCTCAAAGTAAAAAAGAAAAAAAAAATGTAAATAAAACCAAATGGATATCAAATTCAAGGTTAAATTTTCCTGTTATAATCAAATGGATGTCCAAGTTTAAGTGTTAATTGGCATCGTCTCAAAAACACTACGATCCACCACCAACTCCCCTAACTTCCATTATAGGATACCTCTCCATGTAATTAATCAACATCATAATCTAAATACAATACTATAAATATATCAAACATTAACTCAAAGTTGAAACAAGGAATAGAGAATAGCCACAAAATATTTATTAAGTGCTCCAAACATATACAAATTTGAATATATGTCTGAGTTAAAATGTTAAGAAATATATGATTTAATGCTCACATTATTATTATTGTGAGAGTTAAATTAATATTATGATGTATGGGCTGATTATATTTACATAATGGTAAATATAATAGTCTAAAATAAGTTGTCCTAACTTACAGAGATAATGTGTTGAGATAGATGGAGAGTTTTGGTAAAAATAATAGTCTATTGTAATGTTCTAACAACTTACAAAGATAATGTGTTGAAATAGATGGAGAGTTTTTTGGGATAAGTTGTTCATGCCAACTCCTTGATTAAAGGAATAGCCCAACCTATTCAATTGTAATATTTTATTTTATTTTTGGGTCTATTGTCATTAGGCATGACAGTCAATATATACTGAGATCTGAGTAGTAAATTTGTTATTAATTAGTGATCTACTTTATCATAGATCTGTTTTATATACCATGTTTGCCCTGCAGTTGTCAAGTTGTGCAGATCCGTTACAAGCTTCATACATCGACTACCGATGTATTACGTGTGGGAATTCTTGCCATTATATGTATGCTATGTTCTACAATAGTCAACCATGCATCGTCTCTAATTCCATCTATTCAAACGTGCAATTGATTATTTGGGTCGTGTGATATTCACTGTGAAATTGTGTTTCATCAAAGCTTCTGCCTCGCCTTTGGAGCTGCGTCCATCTTCCAGTGTCCACCAAACGATGGACTCACAGCCAAAGCTTCACCGTTCTGCTTCTGAAAATCTCAATCGAGCCATTCAAAATAAAATAAAATGTTGTAAGTTTTATTTAATTGTCAAAAGATTATATAGTCTACTTTGATTACCTTTTCAAAGCAACAGGAGTCTATTTGTCAATATCATTCGATGTTATAAGTGTCCAAATAAATGTCTCTTAGTTATTGTTATCGAAATTAAGTGTCCTTGCCCATTAAATTTGTCATTTGTCAATATAGAGCCATTGCCTAAATCCTTCCATTATGTGTTTCATAACTCGGTTAAAAAGTAAATATTTAATAACTTTTTTAATCATTAGCAATAGTCTTGTCGGGAGTCATTATGAGTAGTAAAAATTAAAAAAAAATGTAAAATTGGTTTAATCTGATGTCCATTTAGTTGAGTCTATAAAATAGAAAATTTGGGTATTCATGCCAAATTTGACAAGAGGGACTTCTACACATGACAAATGAGAATTCAATTATTGTTGATTAACAAGTATTTGTGGCAGATTGTTAGTGGCAAAGTTAAGAAACCAAAAGATGCAGATGAAGCAGAGAAATGGGAAGCACATAATCAAAACTCGAAAGAAAACATTGGCCTTGGACTATCTGATGCTTGTTTACATCATATAGACTTGACGAAGACTTCAAAAGATATTTGGGTAACATTAAATGAGCTTTTTGGATCACAAGCAAAAGTGCATTAGTGGCCTTGAAGAATTTTTTTTTTGGATTTAAGATGGGAGAAGACGATAACATGGTACAACACATCAGTAACTTCGCTCTGTCATAAAATAATTGATTGGCATAGATATTGAACTGAAATATGATGATGCTAAAGTTGTTTTTATTGAATAGTATGTCGTCTCACTACTCAAATGCAGTGTTCACTTTGAGAAAAATTAATCCTAGTCTAGAAGATATCATTTCATTTTTGATAGAGGAAGAAAACAAAAAAAAAAAAAAAACTAAAATAGTAATGGAGGAAAATTTAGTGTAAGTGAAAATAAACCCAAGCTTTCTTTAAGTCAGATAAGTATAATGCTAAAAACAAATTTTAGGGAACAACCTCCAAAGATTTCAAGAAAAATATATCTTTTTCACTACTGTAAAAATCATGGCCATGATATTATGTATTGTAGACAAAGAGCACATGATCTTCTTGATGGAAAACTGAAAGAAAAGGCTTTCATTTTTTAAAATAAAGATGAAGCAAATGACTGGGAAATGAAATCTACACATTTAAATGATAAAGAATCCAATGGTCAACACAACAACGAAGATTATCTCTACTAGATAAACTTGATCGAAGGATAGAGGCAATAGAGGAAGGAGGTCAATCAACGACCTCTCATCAATCACCAACGATGGGGTCGCACACATGATTTGGTGGCATGTTTTTCAGTTGTGTGTTTGCTTTTCGTTGTGCTTCAGTGTGCCTCATTTTTAGAGTTCCTATTTTGGTGCGATTTGGAATAAGAATAATAGATGTATTATGGTTCAAATTTGTAATAAGTGAGCATGTTTCTAAATGTAATCCCCTAATGTGAGATTGTACAGGGGATCTAAACCATGAGTATTGAAGAGCTAGATGTTCTTGGAAAAATTAGATATGATGTTCTCACTACTTTTGATCGGTTAGGTTGTTGTTCCCATATTTGGTTGATATATCTTTCTTTGCATGATTGATGAGTTCCCACACTGGTTGATCTTGTTATCACTGGTTGATAGTGTTCCCATTTCTCGGTTGATGTGTTCCCACAATCAATTGCACATATGTGGCACAAAGGAAGGCCAAGACATGTGTATATTGCTTAGTCAAAAGATGGTGTTTCTCCCCATGTTCACACTAAGGGGGGAATGTTGTGAAAGATATGATTTGGTGCTCACATTATTCTTATTATGAGAGTTTGATTAATATTTTAATGTGGGAGTTGATTATATTTACATAATGGTAAACGTAATAGTCTATTGTAAGTTGTTCTAACAACTTACATAGATAGTGTGTTGAGATAGATGGAGAGTTTTGTTGGGTAAGTTGTTCATGTCAACTCCTTGATTAAAGGAACAGTGTCACCTATTTAATTGTAATATCTCATATTGAACAAATTCAATAGAAAAAATATTTTTGAGTCTTGTTATAGTCTATTATGTATTTAGTCATTCTTAGGGGGAAAATACCATATATATATATATATAGACTAAGCAAAGGCCATGGGAAGGAAATGTGGCAGATGCACGTATCCCAATTGCAAACAAAGAGAGTATAAACCCAAATGGATACATGTTACATCTTCATAAAACTCTACGCTCCAAAATGTTTCTTTGATACCCAAAATAACCAACAAAATATCTCAGTCGAATCATCACCCCAAACTACTCCTCCCAAATATCTCAAGTGTCAAACTATCTTACTATGGGCTCAAAAATATAATTTAAATGAAATATAATAGGCCTTATATTTAATTTCTTTATGGAGAATACTCCCCAAAAATCTTAATCTCTCTATTTTTTTTCTTTCTCATGGGAAATATACCCATGTTTATCGGTCGATTAGTTTTTATAAAGTGAACTTTCTTGACACGTTATTAAAGTTTACTAATTTTATTTATTTTTTAAATTTTTTAATTTTAATATTTGTTTTCATCGTTTGTTTTGAAGTGGTAATATGATCAAATATTTGGTACAAAGTGTTGAAGGTGGAAGAACAACAAATATTAAAACTAGCAATTACACCAAAGGAATGTAAGAAATGTTGATAGGCACCAAATAAATATTTATGTGTCCTATGTATAGGAAGATTTAAAAGTCAAGTGTTTAATGGAAATATAGAATGTATCCTTTTATGTAGTAGAGTGAGGATATAGATGGGAGTGTAATGTAATAGTGTTTTGAGGAGGGAAGAACTAATATTGAATCAAAAGAAAGAACCAATTGTTGAAGCACATAAAAAAGAGAAATTTCTATTCTTTTAAGATAGAAGGTGGAAGCAACAATATAGATACGTAAAGGTTGCATAGCTTAGAGGTGATTGCTCCTATTTTTTTCTGAAGTGAGTGTATACCCTATGAGATATATCGGACTACCTTTTGAATGAAGAAGTCGGCGATATACATAGATGATTGTGGCTTTAGACTCTTGAGACATTTGTAAATGTAAGACTCATGTCATTCTTAACCTCCAATGTTAATAGTTTCATGTATTTGTATAACAAGTATTGGTAGAGAAGAGGGTGATAAAGAGAATGTCTTTGAAAAATAAACATGATAGGTATGATTATCATAATAGAAGGTGAATGGAATGTAAATACTATAATCGGTCATAGGTAAATTATGTTTCCACTTTCATTGCATCACAAAAATTCAAGACAAGACAAAAAAACACTAACATAAAGGCATTATAATCCCTTCTAGGTTTGGTTTTGTTTATTTTGGACGCCTCCTTAGAAGGACTCACGCCGAATGTGGAGACCAACAGGAAAAAGATAAGCGAGATGTCATAGTAGGTTAAGTTGGTGCAAAAATTACTTTTGTATGTGAGAATTTAAGACTGGTTGGAAAGAGCTAGTAAGGAAATTCTCATCCCCACAACTACTCGTTAACGACCATGAAACTAAATTTGGGTGAGGTAGTTCTTGCTCTAGTGAGATTTAAACATTAAGAGCACCACTAGAGCATGGAAGGTCACCCCCACACGAGACCTTTTTGAGACTGGAATTTGACTTGATTTCCTCCCCGTGATCAGGAAGGTGTCATCCATGTGGAACTTCATTGGTCATTGGATTTGTACATCCATGTGGATGTCTATTGATCGTCAGATTTGAACATAAATTTGATAACTTAAAATATTATTAATAAAATATACAACATATACATTAGAACATAGTGCACATTAACTCTTGACACACAATCAATAAAAAAAGGTGCTCCAATTATTGCAGAAGCCAAATTCCTAGGGCAATAATTACAAAATTAAATTTGTAACATTGTTGAAATATTTAGAAGGAAAAACATGCATGCAATGATGCAACACCCAAAGGTGAATGGTGGAGAGTTTGAGAACATTCCATGAGACACATTGGTGTCCTAGGTGGATATGTGGGCTTAGGATAGGAGGGAACCAAATAGATGCATTCGTAGCAACTCTTTCAACACCCACTATAAATATTGAAGCTTGCAAATGTCCATCTTTTTTAACATTTCCATCAAGTTTTGTTCTAAATTTGCTTGAACTAAAATTTAAACAATTATTTTATGGCTTGATACTAAAATAGAAAAAAATAAAAATATTACGAATTGAAATTGAGAAGGTATTGTCAGATAATTGTGTGCACCCTTCTAATTTAGTAAGTTATTCAAGTGTTTGAAGGTCTCTGCAACAACAATGGAAGTATCTCTAAGGTGTGGGATCCTAACCCTTGAGATAAACCTCCAAAATAAGGTTGATTCCTTTCTTTAAAAACTCTAGATTAAACACTACTCTAATCTAACTAAAAACTCTGCAAAGTTAAGAGGAAAAGAATGCTAAAATTTGACAACAATGGTGACTCACCAAAATATGAAGGGATCACTATCCCTGAGATCAAGGAAAAAGAGAAAAACACAGTGACAAAGAGTTGTATAGGAGCCACAATTTACACTATATTCTATTAAGCCTTTAATTCTCTGTATAAATGACACAATGGATTGAAATTATGCAAATATAATTAATACAAATCATATAATAACAATAGAGAAAGGTAAGATGCAATAACACGAGCCAAATGACATATATGAATCATAATAAACTAGATATTATTGCTTTAGAAATACACAATCTCTCACAATCATCGAGAAGTTAGTGAATGCATTGCACACTTCAACACAAAAGGTCTACACATACTTACATAACACTCAGAAACTAATTGGGTAGAGCTTCTTTGCATTCAATAGAGGATAGTTTCATTTATGAAACTCATTAAATTTATAGAAGGACAAAGGGATCAAAATATGCCTTTTGGAAGGATCTGGAAGTCTTAGAGATAGTAGGAAGAAGAAATTCACCAAAAACTGCCTCTAAAAGCATATTCTAGGTCTCATTATGATCTCTAACAAGAAATATGTCTTCCTCAATGAGCCAAAGCAAATATTTTCCTAGAAGATGAACTTTAAGATGGATATCCATGAATGCCCATGAGATCAAGAGAGATAGGTAAACATTAAGCTACAATTTGTCTTATAAAACCATAATTATACTATTGGGACCGTTGAAATTGCTCCTTCTTGTTTATAATTTGTTATAATATTTCCTAACTCCTTTGATGCGGTGCTTTGTGGGATATTAAAGGAATATTCCACCCAAAAACAATTGTGAAATCAAATAGATCCGAAGGGAAGCAAAAAACTGATTTGGGCATCCCAAATTAAGAAAAATCTTTAAAATAGTGTCCAAATTTCTGTCAGCTTTCCAGAATTGAAATAAAATGATATCTCTAGAAAATTGCCACAAGAATGCAATGTAAGCAAGCTATGGAAAAGAGTCATTCTCAAATTGAGAGGTTCGAGGTGATAGGGCTTGAACGAGTGTATTCAAATCCAAGCTAAACATTTGAGGTTGATAACACCAAGGTGTTTAAGCCTTTTACTGAGCGAAAGGCCCTAATTAACAAGGCACCAAATGAAGTGGGTGATTTTAGGTTCAAACTAGGATTGCCAAGCATGATTGAGGTAGAACATCCATATTCGAGGGGAGGAATTGAAAGGAATTGAAGCTCCATCAAGCATTAAGTTTGTTAATGGTGGCAGAAAAAGGGCTCATAAACTGATAGAGCAATCTTGGTGTGAAATTCCTAAAAGCAGTGTTCCAAGTTCCATCGTTAATTCTTCCATTATTTAACAAGAAGTTGTCGACCCAACTTGTAGAGTATCACATCTTAGAGCAACTCCTGCACTTTAAGAATAAAAGGGAGGTATGCATTGTTCAAATGAAATTTGACTTTGAGCTCTACCCAAGGAATCCATTCTCTAGAATGTACTAAGTTGCGAATGGTATTGATGTCCTTCTTGAAAAGAAGCAAGGCTTTGATTCCAGGAGTTCCTTCCAAAGCAATGCAATTGTTAGTCATAATAGGGGACCACTATGTTATGGTCATTGAAATATAGCCTAGTCATGAACCCATCTCTAACCCACCGCAAGTAAGGCTTCACACTCTCATATGCTCGTCATAGGCTTTCAGTGACAAAGGTACCTTCAATTTGGATAGGATCCGAAGTGATCAAGATGGTGTGGAGACCTCTATTCTTCCAACACTTCTGACCATAAGGAATGTCTACCACAATACAATGTTATAGGAGAATTTTCCTTGCTTCTTGCCCTTCAATGGTTGTAACAATCTATTTCACGCACAAAGCAAGACGTTTTCTGAAAATATCAATAATGTACATGCCACCTTTTTGTTGAAGGGTGCAACACACCTTCTAGGCCACACGATGAAAGCCCCTAGTGTTCTTGGCATTGGCCCATAAAAAGTCTCAAAGTAACTTGGTCAGCTTGTTATATAGGCCTTAAAAGGCACCTAGCATGAAGAATAATCAACATGGGTGGAAGAAATAATCTTGGTGCAAACCTGGAATTTTCCAGAAAAAGAAAGAGGCTTGGAGATCCAGTAAGAAATCTTTTTTCAACACAATCAAGGACATATTGCCAAAGTACCAAAGGGATGCAATCAAAAGCAAAGTCAATGCCTAGAAACTTGAACTATTCACCATGTTGGAGCCATTTTCAATAATACTTCTTGAGCCAATCAAGCATGGGGATAATACTCTTCTTGAAACAAATGGTTTTGCCCCATTATAGAGACGAGCTAAACACCGGGAAAAAGATGTCCAAGTAATCTAATGCTTCTATAAAGGATCTTTCATTTTTGTAAGCATAAGAAAGGAGTCATCTGCAAAGTGCCCATCGATAAATTGAGTGGAATGGTCTATGAGATAAATTATGTGGACCAACCCAATGGAGGCCCGTTCCACAAGCAAATAACTAAAAGCCTCAGCAACAAGCATAAAAAGGGGCAAATCAAGAGGGCAACCCTGTCACATTGAACGATAAAGGCCAAAGCTGGAAGATTTCAATCCATTGATAGTGAGATGGGCAACAACATCAAATAAGAGAGTTTGTAGAGCCTACAAGAAAAAATCACCAAAGACAAGCGCTTGCAGCATGGCTAAAATAAAAGGCTACTCTATATGATCGTATGCCTTGTCAAAGTCCAGTTTGAGAAAGATAGAATTCTAGCAAGAGGTCTGAGCCCACTCCATACCTTCCCAAACCACAATGATATTATCCAAAATGTATCTTCCTTTAATGAAGTCGGTCTGCTCATGTTTAACAATCACAAAAAAAAATGTGGCAAAGCCGTAACATTAAGCAAGGTAATCAACCTCCAGTTGGTAATAAGCTCGGGATCACCCATCTAAGGTATGAATTTGATATTTCCTTTGTTAATAATTTCTCCAAAGGAACAATTGGCTAACACTTCTTTGTATGTAGACTTGAAGTTGATCTGGACCAACAAAGTGTCAGGTAACCTTACAAAACTCGCAATCATAACCATCAATACATGGGGATTTTTCGTCTACCATGCATTATAAGGCAAAATACAACTCCTCCAACGGGAGGGAGAGTCACACTAGATTTTGGCTGCCTAGGACAACTTGTGTAGAACAACATCCAAACACTTTTGGAGGGCATCCCGACAATCTTGAGTACAAGCTTGAGCTTAAAACACCAGTTTCTAATGCTCGAAAAAGGCATTAGTTATGTTAGGTAAACTAGTGAGCCGAATCTAAGTAGTGGAGATGCCTTTTATTTTCTCTTTGGTGTGCTTAGCATGAAGGGATTTTAAAAATTCCTCAGTTGCCCAATCACCAACCTTGAGCCAATGCAATCTAGCCCATATTTGGGCACCTCGAGCCAAGTAGGATTCAATGAGCTTGAGTTTATGTCGTAAACCAATTGCTTCATACTACAACCAAAGATTAAATGGATCACTTTCAAGGCAATAGGAAACTCTTTGAAATTCAAGTTGAAGAGCAACGTTAGCTTGCTTACGAACCCACGCCACCTACTCTCCAAAACAACAGAGGAACTTGGCAGTACATTGGATGGCCTCGTTCCACCATCTAATCTAGTTGGCAACATATGGTGGTTGAGGTACAAGGTTCTAGATTCAAGCAATGAGTTGGATAGCCCCCACAGGTTGCAAGAGTGATGTGTTTATGTAGAATTGATTGTGTGGCACTTTAATCTAAGCTCCTCCACAATTGATTTCAAAGATGAAGGAAAAGTGATCAAAGAGAATGCACTCATGATGAACAATTATTAAGGAGTCACCCATGCTATTGAATGAGAACACATGTTGTGCAGAAAGAAGTCCACGATCCAACCTTTTTCAAATTATGTCTTGTCTAGCTCGAAAATTGGACCATGTGACCCATGATTGCAAAGTAAAAGCCCGTCGACGAAGAAGTGGGTCCACTAAACTCCATTTATTTTTGAAATAAAATTAGTTTTCATGCTCTCCAACACACCAGCACACCAACAGACCACCTTTTTATTGTTAGAATGCTCAATCATACTGAAATCTCCATAACTTAGCCAAAAAGCAAGTGGCAAGTTGTCAAAAAGCCATTTCCTTAATGTAGCCCTTTCAGAGGCATCATTAGAAGAATATATATTGAGAATACCGAAAGCATAGCCAATGACATTTAATTGGACCCAAATGGCTCGATGTGACATATCTTCCCCTAAGGCCATGATTGAAGAGGCAAATATAGGGGATATGGAAATAGTGGCACCACCTTGATCGTCAACATGAAAAGATTGAAAGTGGGCAAAATCAAACAAGATGCACATAATGTCGCTTGCAGAAAAAACCTAAAATTTTAACTTCATGTAAACACAAAATCTAATTTCCCAATTTTTTGATATGCAAAGCGCACAAAGAATTTGTGTGAGGACTCTGAGAGACCTCTAACATTCCAGAAGGAATTTTTTCCATGCTAACCTCCCTTTGTCTATCATACAAGTCAAAACCATCATCTAAAACAAAACAAAAATTAGACAAAAGCGGTTTTTGGTTTGGCTTGATAAAATCCTTTAATGAAATGGAGCGACATTTAGCCCCATCAACACTTCTTGGTGATTCGTCCCCACCCCCAGGTGGACTAGGAGAATGTCAAGAGTGTTGAATAGAGGTCACAGCTTCCACCCTAGTGAAATTCTTGGATGTATCTTAGCACTACAAGGTTTCAAGATGAGCGTGTGCAAATGGCATGGAAGCAAACGATGAAAGAATGTTGTCAGTTGGGCGAGCAAGGGGCAGAGATTTGGGAAGCGACGTCAAACTAGTTTTATTCCTATGATCTTTTTTATTAGTCACAAGGGTCCAATTCTCGCCACTTGTCGAAACCTTGTATGTTCTTCATGGCATTTTCATCTATTAGCTTAGACCTAGTCATGCGCGGACAATCTTTGATTCATTAACTTAGGATTATTTTTGTATTTGCATATTGATTAGAGAACTCCAATTAATAAAAATTCTAAATGCAATAAATAAATCATGTTAAATTAATAAATGCATATTTTAATCAACAAAACTTTACAAATATATGTGATTCATTCGTGTTAGTTATTTTGCTAAAAAAATCATCCATTGACCTTCCACGAGCACCTATGTTCAGATGAAGTCACTTTATTCTCTTTCCTTTCTCTTTTATATGAGGTAATACCTTGTTTTCTTTTCTTTTTTTGGGTTGGCTAGGGGGAACAAGTGGCCAGCAATATACATTACAAATATTAAAGGAGGCTCCTTCAACGAGAACACTACACATTAGAATAAAATTTCTAAGGAGAGCAAAGAATTAACAACACGTCAATACTTGATAATTGTGAATATCTAACTATCAATATATAGAATGCAAGGGAGGAGTGATTGGGTAAAAGACCTTTTTGTACCATTTATTTGTGAAAGGAGGGCAATCAGGGATTCAATAAATAAAATTATGTCCTTGACGTCCTCCTTTCATACTAGTAATAAAAATGGAAATTTTCAATAGAGCAAAGGAAATTTTGTACCAACCCAACACCAAGAAAGTTTTGTATTAAGGCACAAGTCATTCTATAAAAGAAATAGTTTGATCCATTATCATATCACTATGTAATAAATGTTAATCTCATACCAACAATATATAGTGTGTGGGAGGAGCATTGTATATCATCATTTTTACCTATTTAAAGAATTGAATTCATAACGATAAATAGTGTATTCATGGTGTTTCCCTCTGATTTGATAAAAATACTTGCAGTTCACAACAATAGAAGATGTTGGAAGATTACCAAGATTCAATGTTGAAGTGAATATGGAAATATCCAAAATTGGTTTGCTATCTCAATGTGGTTGTGACTATAAGCAATCATCATGAAGGATACATAGATCAATCGTGCATTGAATACCAATTGTTTTATCCTTCCAATATTTTTGCTAAAAAGAAATGATATGTATTCCATCTCAATGTGAATGCTACCCTAGTCAATCATAATCATCATAAATCAACTCGTGGGTGTAGGCAAACATCATGGGGAGGATACATAGCTCGGTCTTGCATTGAAGAAGACCAATTGCTTTGCTTTAAAAAATGATTAGGTTGTATATAGGCCCCATTAAGTAGAGATTCTAAATGTCATCTTCAATATTATTGTGTATGATAATATTAGAGGGTTTAATATAAAAGTGTATCACTCTCAATCAAATTGGATTACAAAAATCCACCCCAAGTCACTTATAACTTGTTAAAAGTCCATGCGTACCCATTAATAAAACATTACAATGTATTCAAAAAATATAATATTCAGATATACTTTGTGTCTCATACTTAACACACGTGGAGTTATCCTCAATTTCATAAGATTAATTAGCTAAATTGACTAGTGACCAGTGTTTTAGTCATTCTAGAATGTCACTTCTTATACCTTCAGCATTGCAGAACTGTCTGTTGAGTGTCGAACCTCCTCTGTCAGAGTTTATAAAGTTAGATACTGATTGAACGGTGAAAAGTAATCCTAGTGCTCTTCTCAACAATCCAAGTTAGATACTGATTGTAAGGGGTAAAGGGATTTTTAGCGATGAATGGGGACACACAAAGTTACTATTTTCTCAACATCCTGGAATTTCTTCTAATAACTTTTGTAGTCCCTTACAATCAAACAATGTTTGCTCTTATAGGCGAAACACATTCTTGAAGTTTCCTCTCAAAGACTATGGCATATCTGACAGTTTCACCTCATTAATTAATCTTCTTGATGTTATCACTGGGGACATCAAAAAATTATGTAGATCTTTTGGGAATATAGAATTTATACACACCAATCGGTCAAGTAATTGAGTGGTGGATTGCTTGGCAAATCTCACAATCAAGATTAATCAAAATGAGCTCGCAATTGTTACCAAAGGACAAGCTCTTCCAGCTCGTCCTCGTAGTCATTTAATGTCTCTTGTCCAAGATGACCATCGAAAATAAGAGGATGAGCTCAAGTTTTTAATTAAGGATTATCATACTCATTAGTAATTGCCTCTTATATTGGGGTTAATAGTATATGTACTAATAGCATCCCAGAATTTCTTGTTTAATTCTTATGGATGCTTGTGTTTTATTTATTGGATGAATGAATGTTCCTGGACATTGTTACTAGAGATAAGAGGATGGCATTCTTGTTGATATTTTTTTAGTTTATTGTATATCTCAGTGTATAATTCATGGATACTCCCATCACCACCCCGGTCGATATACTATTGTTTTGCTAATGAAAATATACATTAGCATGTGTATTAAAAAAAAGGTTTTTAAAATCTACAACAGTTTCAATACATTAGCATGTGTATTAAAAAAAAAGGTTTTTAAAATCAACAGGAGTTTCCTTTCATATGTCAAATCAAGCATTTTAGTGAAGGGAGCAAAGTTCAATTGGTGAGATGCTTGGTTCAAGAGAACCTATCAAAGTTTGATTCCTCATAGGCACTCATTGGGGCCAGGTGCAAGCCCTTCACAACTTTGGCAGAGAACTATCCTTTCTTGAGGAACCAAATCGAATATGAGATTGCAGAACAAGGAATGACGACCCTTTGATTTCTTAAAGTACATCAAGTTATTTTGAAAACATGACAAGACGTGTTCTTTATATAGAAATGAAAGATGTAAATTTCTTCAATTATTGAACACGTCTGCAGGTTTCAAGTTCAGTAGTGAAAGATACATATATTTCTTCCATTATTGAACACCTCTGCAGGCTTTTAGTTCAGTAGTGATCTTGCTAAATGCTCCCTTGCCATGGCGAATGCTTGAGAAATAGTCTGCCATTCAAAACATAGTCATCAAAACCCAAAAAAGAACAGTGGATAAGAAGTCATTTTGCATTTTAGCTCTTCCACACCTTACATACCAAACTTGTATGTATTATCAATATATTCTGAGTTCTCTCTATTTATTTGCAAGATAAGTAAGATGATGCCAACCTGCTCTGCGAGTGGTGCATCTATATCCGAACCCCTCATTGAAACCCTCCCAGTAATAGAACTTGACTCGGTTTCCAAGACAATACTGCTTTGCATCAACCAACAGCAAAATTGTCAATGAAAATAACCACAAGTCTAAACATGAGGTAAGATATAACTGCATTTGAAAGCAACAGATAAAGAATAACATATCTAGGAAGGGAGAAGTGTAGGGTCATGAGCCGCTCATACCCTCCATCCACCATCTCATCAATGCAAAGAAGAATGAGGTCCAAATTCTCCAGAGCTGTCCTCTTTTCAACATTATTTCTGCTCACAAACAGACATCTCTGATTAAGAGCCAGAAACAAACTCTTTATTATAAACACAACAAAGACTATTTTTGCACGTGCAGGCTATAATATATTTATGTGCACTACTGATTGACTAAAGGCCTTCGGTAATCATCCTACAGTACAGAAAGCACACCAATGCTATCTTAAGAAATTGTCCTGAATTCCTACACTGAGTCTGATGGCTGCAGAAGCATTAATAAATAATGAAAGAATGGAGAATTTGATGTAGTTATCTTCATGGAAGCATAGTTACAATTCAAGTTATTTGGTCCCCCATGGTAAAGCTAAAAAATAATAAAATAAATATTTCATAAATTAGTGTGCATATGCATCCATAAATACGATGTGAATTTATTTTCATGAAATGCAGTCCAAAAACAAAGGTCACATTGCAGAATATTATAGATAGCTGTCAAAATTGGTATAATGTCAAACACCCCAACATAACCATTAGCAGATTTGGGACTATTTTTTCTCATGCAAAAGTATAGATCAAGTTTTGTCTACTGGAAAACTTAGGATTAAATGTAGGTCACTTTATAGCAATTACATCAACGGACGTCAAGGATCTTAGAAAAGCTCTAGCAAAGCCAAATCAATCATAGATGGAAAAAAATGTTATTGTACGAATTCCGAGTTTTCAAGCTCTGAATGCTTTCATTGATCACTCAAACCTCCTCCAAATTTAATTGGGCCTTTCCCCATGCTCACAAAGTGTTGTTCTAAATTGATCTCAGTAACCTGTTTTTTTATGTAAGACACACTATACAATAAAACTTCACCAATATGATTATTTGACGTTCGCTTGTTGTAAGTGCTATAGTAATAATAGTACACACTTCACAGAATAGGTAGGCCTCCATTCAAAACAAGGCACGGGTTATGGAAATCATGACACCTCAACTTTATAGAGTAGGTATGTCTCCATTTGAAACAAGACATGGGTTATGGAGATTATGACACCTCCACTACTCATTAACTTTCATTTGCCACCAAAATCTTTCCTGCTCATGTAGTCATCTTTATTTTTCATACTATGCATAATGAAGACAATGTTCTTATCACACACATAGTTTATGCCTATGTTGCCAGGGTTCACCCCAAACCCCGCCCCAAACCCTACCTGATATATATCCAGTACGAATACGTGAGGGTACGGGTTCGGGTTTGCCTTGGATATGTGGGGATACGTCCAGGGTACGCCACGGGTATGTCTGGACGTACCCAGGACGTATCCCCACGTACCCACCATGCACCCTGCGTCAAAAACGTCATTTAAAGCATTGAAACCTTTTTTCTTGTTTTTTGACTTAGTCAATGCATAAAACCAAACCCTAATATTAAAATGAATAAAATATTACACCCTAATCACCTCAAAAAGTTATAAAAAGCACTCGCCCTCTCATTTGAAATCAGTAATCACACAAACAATTCGTCTTTTGGCAAGTGTATGAGCAAACAATTCTAGATTTGTTTGTATTCATAATTCATGTTGACTTGATATTCCTATATCATATGTATGGCAGCCACATGATCAATGAAATGTAAAATCTTAAGTATATTCTATGTTTTGAAAATTTGAACATTGATCCTAGTATATTTTTCAAATTTCAAGTTTTGTTCATATTCATGTTGACATGATATTCGTATATCATATGTATGGCAGCCACATGATCAATGACAATGCAAAGTCTTAAGTGTATTGAATGTTTTGAACATTGATTCAAGTTTTGTATTACTATTTCAGTTTTTTATGGACTAAAAAATGAGTAATATATATATATGTACGGACGTATCCAAGACGTATCGTACCCAAGGGTTTTTTAAAATTGAAGTATACGCGTATCGAACCGGTACTCATACCTGTATCCTGGCAACATAGATTTATGCAAATCAGTTGGGCTATTCCAGGATCTAGGAAAGCCACATCTGTGAATTAATTGTCGCATGCAAGGTCTCTAGAATCCAACAATAAATTCCAGAAACTTAGTGTGCTATGTTCTTGAATTTATACGGAAATGTTCATTACTCCTATTGTAGATATTTTCAGACGTTTCTATATCCGGTTGAACTTCAAAGTGAGGAAAAGTTTCAGTCCTCTAAGCTTCTTAAGACATTCTCCATCTCACTCACCTTGAGAATCCAAATGCAGTAGGTTTTACTTTTGCACATCTTATCAAGAATCTCATTATCTGTGGTGGGATGGAAATTAAAGTGTGATATGATTTATTCTTGTCTTATAATGTCACTTTCCCTTTGTATTTTTTTTGAGTGTTTCTTTGAGGGGACAAGAAGTCGTTCAGGCCATCTGAGCATTAACGAATCCAGGAGTCCTCCCTTTCAATTCATTGCTTTCATTTTAAAAACAGTTTTTCTCACTTTTTTGGACAGAAGTGGGAAAAAACAAAAAATGTTAAATCTCAAGATGGAGAAGCCCCTCTCAAACACGTATGAAAATTTTATCACATTTCCCATTGCTGTTGTTTCGGGCTTATGGGCTTATTGCATTGAGCAGAGTGTTAGTAATCACAAAAAGGTCTGTAATCTTGAGTAACAGTTTCTGGTGAGTTGAGGGGAAATTCATCTTAAAACCTCAACCAATCGATTCAAGAGGTGATTTGTCTTGTTCCTTCCCTTGCATGGAAAAAATGTTGGGTATAGAAGCATCACATTTGGGAATTTATGGAGGAATTTTTACAGCAGCAACATGAAATCGAGCAAGAAGAGAAGTTTTAGAAGTAGTTTCTTGCAAAGAACAGAAGAGACAACAAAAGCAGGAGAAATGTTCTGAGGTTTCTTCATATATCCTATATCCTCGCAATCCCTGTTAGGAATATAGTGTTCTACGGTAATTAATTGTTTACCATATGGTAGATTTGTACTTACAGTAGGTTGGTTAGTAAACATTATTGTTATGTAACAATAATGTATATATGGTTATATTAATATATTACCAACATAATTAGTAATATATTATTGTTTGGATGGGTCTAACACCCACACGATTCTAGGAGAGAATCATGGGTTGTCAATTCCCTAACTATAGGCCATCTCTTGCCTATATATATGGTCTTATACCTACGGGTAATTGTAACAAGTTTTGTAATAAGAATAACACAGCAGTATTTTTGGTGTCCAAATCTCTGTACCATTTTGCAATCCCATTTGAGGAAATGACTGAGTTGAATGATCATCATTCTAAAAAAATTGAAGGACAGTGGGACAAATGGTCTCTGTTAGAAAAACTCCAGATCCGCTTTGAAATGTCTATTTTACAACTCGTAGAGGCAGTGGTAGAAAGATATGAGCAACTCAGTTGCGCTAGAAGGGTGCAGAAAAGTGAATAAACCTACAAAAGTCGGGAGATACACATCTCCAAATTTTCTAAACCGCTAACAATATTTAAGATAATTTGGGTTTGACATGCCCCGAGAATACTAAAAACTATACACGGTCATCCTGCAACGTCTTACACTCTGTGCATCATTCAAAGGCCAAATATCCATTGTGTCACTGATCTGTTTGCACGTCAAAATGAGGTCCTACTTTAATCTGGAGATCAATGAGTCTTATTCACTTGCATCTTACAAAGAGCCTTGGTGATTTTGAATCTTCAGTCTTCCAATTCAGTCATACCATTTCGTAATGTCCCACTTCTGGGATCAATGGAAAAAAGGCAACCAACAAACTCTAAATCACTCAAAATCAAATGCACATAGTAGAATCCAGCCAAAAAGGTACTTGAACCATTCAAGTAGGTGACTCAATAAACCAAAAGATAGGGGTTTAATGGCCTCTACTAAATAGCTTAAGCAATTAATTCTTAACTGGAACTTAAGGATCCACGGAATCAAACTTCTTTTTAAATATGAAGACCCCCAACTGTAAATGACCTCCAAGCAGATCTAATTCTACCAATACAACCTGCTAAATAAATATGTATAAATCTGATTTGAACATTCATCCAAAGATCACTGTAAAAGAGGAGGTTGCACTACCATTGCAGCATACCATATTAGATGCAATACTCAGTCACAAGAGGATATTAAAATATATATATATATATATATATATATATATATATATATATGATTTCTCACAAACCTGAGCCTCCTAGTGAAGTTGTTGATTTAAGGTATGGCAAATTTTAGAAGGTGACAAGAGCATGTAATTCGCTGTCAAAAAGGAATGAATATCATACCCAAATAACATCACCCAGATCGCTGCCCTAAAGAGCCCAAAACATATGCTAAATCAATCAATTCATTTCAGCAGTGGGCCATAACTAAATCAGCGAGTAAGGACCTCAAAAACATGCAAAATATAGTTGCCAAGATCGGAATGTAACAGCCACAAAGAAGAATATGTTAGCCAATAGAGATCGCTGCCCATGTATCTATTTTGCACACAGATTTTATTCTCAAAAGAGCCACCAAATAATATATGCAACTTGCAAGGGTTTAGAGGAGGTTTTCAACAAACTATTGCCTCAAACAAATTGCTGTAGCTTAGCAATTTAACATTATCCAGTTCACTGACTATTTAGAGCACTTAAACATGCATAAAAATATTCAAATAACTGTCCAAAGTGGTCGCTGCAGTTAAGAGATAACATCACACAACCAGCTAACTGAAAATTGCATTCAAATCAGTCCCAAAATATCATGAGGCAAGTCGCTGAAACTGGGATGCACTTCATACACAAATATACATAGATCTTAGTCAATTCACTTCAAAGAATAATCTAAATTCCAGCTGGTCGATTTCACACTAGATATAGCATACAAGACAGCCCATACACATCAATGACAAGTCGCCAAAGCTAGAAAGGGAACACACCAACAAGTCGACTTGCAAAAGTATCAAAACTCTTTAATTAAATATCATAACCAGCTAAATAAAACCTCCCACGCAAGAGAGAGCAAATATCAGGGGTGGGCATACATCCCAACTCCAAGCATAGAGTTTCAAATTAATTTCATCATAACCTAAGTCTCATAATGATCCCAAGCTCTCCTTTTATAAACAAGGAGCACAAAATTCGAAATCCCTAGAAGAGGTAAATCATTAAATAAAAATAGTTTATCCTCCCTAGGTGTGGTGTCCCCTTTCTAAGGGTGTTTTTAACATTAAAAGCCACCCAAATGTTATTTAATTAATTCCCCTTTTAATTTAGCATTTTAGGAATTAAATTAAATAAATTACATAAGTAAATAATTATTGTTTTATAATGTCAAATGATAAAAATCACTCTCCAGGCAATATTATTTAATATAATTTTCCCCTTGCAACATCCCAAAATCCCACAAGGAAAGATAGGCTAAAGGTCTTCAAAATGGGGACATTACACATTTCCTTATCTACTTTCTTAGGGTCAATTTCCTTCTGGAATCTCATTCAATGAGGTTTTCATGCCCTATAATCAGGCACAACTTTAGTTCTCCAACAAAGGACTCAAGTTATGCCAAGTTGTTAGTGATATATGACATGTTTGTAATGGCTCCATTTCTAGTATCCTATAAGACATAACAGAAATAAATATATATAATTGCTAGACAGTCTGGATACGGGTACGGGTAAGGTACGCCGATACAGAAAATTTTTAAAAATCTTGGGTATGGTACGTTTTTGGGTACGTTATATATATATATATATATATATATATATATATATATATATATTTAAAGAAGCATTTGCATACTTATTGAAATTTAATTCTCATACATTGCATACTTATTGAAATTTATTATTTCTCTATCACAGTTATTTATCTTAGTGACTGTGATAAGATTCAAGGAGTTTTGATTGTTCATGGTGACCTTCCTTGATCCACTCAGCACAATAGTATTGTCTGACATATTTCCTGAAACATCATAACTAAGCGGGAAAAATATGGATCCAAGCTGGCAGGTGGGACGATTAGTCCGAGCACGGGAGAATACTCGCTAAGTTTTGTAAAGCTATCCAGTATTTTTAATTACTAATCTGTCTAGAGGCGATCAAAGCTCATGATTCTTTCAGAAGATTGCAAGAAGTTGCTTGGTCCAAAAAGGTGCAAAAATGGATTTTATGAAAATAAGAAAAATATTGCCATCAATGCGTAGAGCTCAAGAAAATATACACTTTTAGAGAAAACGACACTCGAAATGGAGTCACAGAATGAAAGTTATGGCACATGCAAGTTTTTGCTGCTACATCTTCCCGGACCCTTTCCAAAAATGGCAAATTTTTTTCTATTCTTGTGATTTTTCCACCAAAAATCCAAAAAAGGAAAGAATTGCCAAAAAACGAAAGAAACAGTCTTTGGCAAGTTTTTTTGGGACAGGTACGCTTGGATCATACCCACAAGGGATAGGGTACGGTCGGGTACGGCAAAACCGTACTTAAACGTACCCTGTCCCCTGTGGGTACGTTTCCAAGCGTACCCACAGCGTATCGTACCCCGTACCAGTACCTGGTACGTTTCCAGGCTGGTACAATGGGGGGCCTTATGGCGTTTCCAGACAGTCTAGTATAATTGTGTTCAATGGAAAAGTTGCAAAGCTATGTAATGAGGCTAAAGAACCTCAAAGCTTAACTGACTCAACCATGCACCATGAGATAAGAGCTAAACAAGAGTTAATCCTATACATGCATCATAACTTTGACAAAAACATCAAAACCTAGCATATATACTACTCTCTACTCTTTAGATTACTAATTAAGAAATTGAACCTAAAAATATCAACTTAGCAATCAAAGGGGTGATTTAAATGTTTATGGTTTTCAAGCTTTCAAGAATGGAGTCTCACCATTAATGGCTTCAAGGCCAATGGTTCTCTCCATATTACTCAAAACTTGGTTTAAGGATGCAAATGGAGGTGTTAGCTCAAGGTCAATGGAGGAGGCAAGCTTTAGATCAAATGTCTAATTAGCTTAAAGCTAATACAAATGAGATCCAAGCTTTCTTAGGCTTGTTTTGGTTTTGTGTTATGTAAAGTTGTGTCTTTGAATGGGTAGGCTTAGCCTTGTATTTATAGTTTTCCAAATGGAAGAGTTTGAACTTTGGGTGCATGTGGGACTAAAGTCTAAAAAGCACTTTAGGATTAGATTAGCTAATAAACATGCTTTAGACTAGTTAAGCTAGGATTAGGCTAGTTAAACTAGATTAGCAAGTGATTAAAGACTCATTGAGAGTTGGGAGGGGTCTGGTTAATCAATTGTGACTGATAGATAGCCTAGGAAGCCAATAGAAGTGATCTAGAGAGAACTAGGGAGGTTCTGAATGGTCGAAAGGAGGAATGTTTAGCTAATAAGAGAGATATTAGCCCAATTAGATGATTATAGGAGGAATATACGAAAGAAGGTGTCGTAAATGGGCATCCGAGAATGGAGCGAAGAAGTGGGAAATTAACGAAGTGTCATTAATTGGTTGAATTGGAGGAAATACTAAGTGTAAGCATATTTTAGGTGTCTACATTTTCCCCTCTTTGGGGTGGCGTAAGTGACGTCACTTCAAAGAAAGTAGACAAGCATAAACAAGTAGAAAATTTTGAAGGGATAGAAGAAAAATGAGTAGAATGAAGGATGCCCCCTCAATTGTCGATGGGGTGATGGAAGAACTCGATCGAACGATTGAAAAGATGAAGGAAATAGAACAGAAGAAAGAATAGTGTGAAGAAAAGAAAGGGGATATAGAACAAAAAGGAGTATGAGGAAGGGGGAATGAGCTAACATCCATCCAGTGCCTTTTAAACAACTTTATTTTTCATCATATTGCTAATGATCTTCATCATCGGTCCTTATTAAAAAGAATGAACAAAAGTGTAGTATGACATGAAAAGCCATATACGAACAAATGTCCATTGCTAAAAACACCAACTCCATGCAACATACAAAATGCAATGCAATACGAGAAAGTAAAAGATGTCTAACTCCATGCAACATATAAAAATGTAAATGCAACATACAAAATAATACGAGAAAGTAAACAAGCTAAACTAGCAAAGAAACATAATGCAATGTTTTTGTTATCGAGCTTCAGTTCCAACCTATTCAAATTAATGACAAGGGTTAATGATGGTGCCCCAAGCAAGGATACATGCGAGGGGAATAACAGAGGACACTTGGGTCCTATGAAAAAGCAATTGTGCACTACGAAACAGTACCAGGCAACTCGTTGTGCCCAGAGTATAGACATAGTAAGTAGCTAGCTTTTGTTGATGGAAGGTAGATCAAAATGATCACGAGTCATTTATGACGAGAACAAGCAAGAACCAAAGAGCGACATTTTGTAGGATGATTTTATTAATTTTTAGATTTTTCTCGAAACATATTTGAATGTTTTTTGATTTTTCTAACATTTTTGAAGTTTTTTTATTTTAAAGAAAACTATGTACAGGAAGACAAAGAAGTGTGGATGCCCCTAGCGATAGATGGGATGTACAAGGGAAAAAGGCCACGTGCATGTACGAGAAAGGTGAAGATGATGAAAATTCCCCAGCAATTAAGTGGGAGTATTCAAAGGCAAACTCTTCATCGCATAGAAGTGGGACCCAAGGCCATTATGGATAGGTTCAACATGATGATGAACGTAAACCAATGAAGTGCTGGGAAGAAGCAAGGATGCCCCCAGCGTAAGTTGGCCTAAAAGCACATGATAGAAAGGAAGGAGAAGATTGTTTTTGTGAAAAGGGACAAAGGTGTTTGAAAATAATGGCAAAAAAGCAATACCATACACATGGATGTTCTGAACGAAGTAGAAGAACGATGTGAATGATATGAATGTAGCTTAGAAGCCTCGTGATGAAAAAGTGATTAGCCAAGGCACAAATCATGAGACAAGATACGGACTAGAGTAAGAGTCTGAACAAGGTCCAAAAAAGACACTTGGTAACATACTAATCCTGCTTTGCTCATAGAGATCCAGTGTGTGCACGTGGAAATTAATTACCTCTTGAAGGAAAGATTTAATAGACAACAAGTGAAGATACTAGCCAATGTGTAGGAATGATTATTTTGAAAGGTGATTTGTGAATGGAGGGTGGAAGGAGAGCCGTACATTGCTCCACTGCCAGCCAGGCGTCCATAGCCCCGACAAAGATGTATTTGATTCTAATCGCAACATTTCTCTACTGCTCAGTCAGGCGTCCATAGCCCCGATAGAGATTATTGGAAATACCCCAAGAGAGAGTTATATATCAACTTTTGCTTTTAGCTTTTAGCTTTTGATTTTTTGATTGATTTTGATTTTTTTGCTTTCCGAAAACTTATTTCAGCTCTCTTGTTTGACAAGGGGTTAAGAACCACTGATGGCTTGATGAAAGGAGGTGGAAGTGATTGTGATGATGACATTGGCTAGTGTCAACAAATATGTCCAAAATTTCTTCACAACAAGTTTATTAGATGTTGAATGTGATAGGATCTCTAAGAGGTCAGTCATTCTTTAATTTACCAAGGTGATGAAAGACCAAGGTCAAACAGATACCATAGAGATAAATGTCGCAAAATGTGTGCGAATAGGCTAACCAAAATATCACCGAAGGGATGAAAATGGTAGGAAGACTTGTAGAAGAATAGTAAGGAAGGGAAGAAAGAAACATCCATGTGTACACAATACCTAATTGCAATGTTTGATCTTTGTACCTTTGATTTTTTTTATGTTTTCTCAATTTTTTTTATTTTTTAATTGATTTGATTTTTAGATTTTTGATAGTTTTTGGAAAGGTGGGAACAACAAAGTCACTCGGTGTGATAAGATCCAACAATAATGTTTGTGACTTCCTTAATAAGGGAGACTAGGTGCATTTGTTTATCAAGAGTCATGTTATCCCCGATCTCAATGATCGAGGTGAGCTCATACTCAACAAATGACTGTGATTTATCCTGAAACAAGGATTGTTCATGTGGGAGCTTGAGTTCCCTATCCATAGGTTTCTGCACTTTGCGCCATAATTGATGGGTGCATTGGTGTGCATTCTTGAATCACGCTTGATTTTTAACTTTAAAATCATTTGATTTGTTGGGAGCTTTGGAGCTCTTGGAAGTTTTGACCTAAGCTTGGTTAAGAAACTGTTTGGTTTCTTATAAGTTGATGCACGTGACTTGTCTGATCCGAGAAGTGGGAGAAGAAAGCGAATGTTTATGATTGATGATAGGTGAAAGAAATGATAATGGGCTTGCCCCAATCATTAGTAGAGGGATGAAGAGGATACAGTCCAAGAATAGGGATGAAGAGGATACAATCCAAGAATTGAAGAGGATGGGCTACCTGGGAGGTAAGCCACTGATAGAAGATGATGAAGGGCTGCTAGAATATGGCCCTAAGATGGAAGAAATTGGGCTACGAGGACATGGCCCAAGAATAGAAGAAGATGATGAAGGGCTGCCAGGGTGTGGCCCAAGTATAGATGAGGAGGGACTACCGGGAGGGGTCCCAAAGATAGAAGAGGAAGGGCTACTAGGACGTGGCCCAAGAATAGAAGGTAATAGGCTACCAAGAGGTGACCCACAAGTAGAAAATGGAGGGCTACCGAGGGGTGGCTTCATCATAGAAGAAGACGATGAGCTACTCAGCGATGACCCAAGGCGAGATTTTGATTGAGGAATGATGATAGATAAGGAATGATTTGGTAATGAGAAGATAGGCCATGGATCAATGCTAGACCCCGACATCTCATCATGCTCAGAGGAAGGTGAAGATGGAATAACAGAAGAAGAATCAAGTTCCATGACCTTAGGCTTTTCCTTTACGTTCTGGTAAAAGGAATCAACTTCTTCCTCCCCATACGCAAGCGTATCGAGTTCTAGAAAGAATCCTTGTTTACAATCCTCTAAAGGGATATCATCGTGTAGTCTAATTGTTCCTTCATTCTGAGAGAAATCAATCAGTAGAGGTTGTTGTTCTTTCGGCCATAGGAGGTTGACTAGAAGAAATGGGCCCAATAAGCGGGGAAGATTGATTGACAGAAGAAGATGAAGATATTCGATGATGTAGATGAGGGGAAGGCTTGACCTTATCACTCCCATGAAGAGTTTTGATAGTGCTTTGAAAAGATATCTTAGCACATGGCTTGTTTGTAATGGTTCGACGTGGTTACAAACATTGATCTTTAGAAGATGATCGAGGAAATGGTACGATATGGTTGAAAGGGCTCAAGGGCCGAAGAGGGATTGAATTTGGTTTGATAGCAGAAGATGACTCAGGAGAGGAAGTAGGCTTGGAGGCGGGCATCTCATGAATGGATGATTTGGATCTGGACCTAGGTCGTTTTTCTAGAAGACGACGTAATGTAGGTTGGAAAGTAGGATCGCATAGCCATCCATTAAGTTGCGACGTAGGAGTCGAATTAGATGATTGACTAGAGGGAATCCAAGTCATGGAACTCTTCGATGGAGGAAGGGGTCGTCGAGGCGACTGATGAAGGAGGTCCAGCAAAGAAAGGGAGGACCGTGACTCAAGAACCGAATTATATGTTCGATCGACGGAACTTGGAGTCGCACGAGTCTTCAAAGGAGGAAGACATCGTTGAGGTGATTTGGAATAAAGGCCCTACGAAGGAAGGGAGGACCGTGATTCAAGATTTGATCTAGGGGTATCCGAACAATAGTTGGGATCCGAATCTTCAGAAGAAGAGTGGGAATCCGAACAGTAGTTTGGATCTGAATCAGAAGAAGAGTGGGGGGAACCTGAATAATAATTTGGATTAGAAGCATCCAAACCATACCACCGACTATGAGCTGAAGGTGGGGAACAGGGTACCCGAGTGGGCCCTCTAGAACGAAGAACCAAACAAGGCTTAGTCGTAATGGGAATCTTTTGATTTGAATTCCTAAACCTAGGTTCCGTATTTTTGTAAGTGTGAGAAACCGCGCGATAGTCAGTCATTGTTGGCATCGTTTAGGTACAAATGCCTAGACTTAGCTAGTGTGATCAAATTCCTTCAAAGTGAAGAAAGTTCCATGTTAATTCGGGTAGCATAACGACAACCAACTAGACATCTTCGTAAATATGGAGATGCGTGCGTAATTTTTGAAGAAGGTCTAAGGAAAATAGACATCGTGATGACGCGATCTCGATGAGATCAAAAATAAGTGTCCTAGAAAACAAGTTTTCTGGATGAATAATCACAAGGAACAATCATGCAAGTGTGAAACACAAAGCCAATCAATAAGGAAATACTCCCTATGCAAAATGTGTGTGCAAAATGATAGTTCGATGCAAAGATGATCAACACAATGTCAATACTTACGTCAAGCTCGAAATGAACAAGGCGTAAATATTAACAAAGGGTAAATACTGATTCCCACTTAAAGGATACCACGACCAGTTTAGAGACAAGCAAGGCCTAAATGTCAAAGGGAGAGGATTACAAATATAAGCTACGTAACCACACCAATTGGACACATCTATCAAGCTTCACGGAGAAGCGAGATATTAGTGTCAAATTGGTACTGAAACGACGCAAATAAAGTAAGCGATACTCTTCAATATTTGGAGCAATGTTCGAATTTAAACCAAGTCAAAGTATACTAAGGATGTGCTAAAATGTGCACAGCGTAACACCACAATGTGGATACTTAGATCATGTTTACGAAAACACGACGTACGTATCTTAATTGTGTCGAGGCAATGCGAACAAGGTAACACGTCAAAGGGGATCAAATGATGAACCAATTCTAACTATGAAGATGATCTTGAAATCAAGATCAAAGGACTATCAAAGATACGAAAACATACTTGCGCACTTTAGACGTTTAACAACCCAGCCACAAACATGGATGGGCGTAAACGGACAAAAAAGTGGTGAATACCGTCTTTGATAAGACGCGCGAGGTATGCTTCCTTCTCACCCCAAAAAATGGGCGACGAGAATACAAGGGTATAAATTAAAAGATAAAATAAACTAAGCGCCACTTGGGCAGAGTTTCGTCTCATCCAAAAGTGAGAATGAAACTGAGCTAAGTGAGACGTCATTTAATTTCGTGATGAAAGGCACTTAGTTCTAACTTACGTGGGTTCTTTGCCTTGTTCGAAAAACAAGGTTTAGACTCCAAGTAAGTCGTCACTTCGTGATGGCTTGACGCGACAACGGACTATTAAAGTGGGCTCCAAGACAAAATGGCTTCCCTAATAAGATCTCTCAACTAGGTGTCACAAGTTGTCTAGGAGCGAGCTCGATTTACCCAAAAGAGTCACAATGACTAATTTGAGAGTATCTCGGCTTTACTTTACCCCCTTCAAATACGATGAGCAACTAGTTCATTCACGCGTATTCTCACTGTGGTCGCGATACAGACAACTTTGACTCTAACTTGCAATGTAATATCTAGTCAAGTGGGTAAGCAGAGCGCTTCCTGTTTCATCCACAAGGGTACTCAGCAATGGATTACTTTAGGGTTCCTGGAACCACCCCCATTGTTGTAGCTTAAGACATTATGCCAAAGGGGTTATGTTCTAGTTGAAGAGTCTGCGCGCCTGGTAAAAATTTTTGACAAAGGGCCGAGAACACATAAGGTGCTTGCGCGTGGGTTTGGGTGCTTGCACATGGGTTGAAAATGACAGGTTACAAGGTGTCTGCGCTGGCATAAGGGTATGTGCGCCACGATTTGGGCGTGTGCGCTTGCTTTCAAGTACCTACGTGTGGTTTTGGGTGCCTGCGCACCTCTGCTAAAAATGACAGTCTGAAGGTGCTTGCGCTGGCAGAAAGGTGTATGCGCACCTACCTGAAAAACAACCAAAAAACACGAAAAATAAAATTCTAAAAGTGTCAACAGGTTAGAATTTAGCCATTAAATGCAGTTTCAGTTGAGGAGTGTGCGCGCCTGGTAAAAATTTTTGACAAAGGGCCGAGAACACATAAGGTGCTTGTGCGTGGGTTTGGGTGCTTGCGCGTGGGTTGAAAATGACAGGTTACAAGGTGTCTGCGCTGGCATAAGGGTATGTGCGCCACGATTTGGGCGTGTGCGCTTGCTTTCAAGTACCTACGCGTGGTTTTGGGTGCCTGCGCACCTCTGCTAAAAATGACAGTCTGAAGGTGCTTGCGCTGGCAGAAAGGTGTATGCGCACCTACCTGAAAAACAACCAAAAAACATGAAAAATAAAATTCTAAAAGTGTCAACAGGTTAGAATTTAGCCATTAAATGCAATTTCTAGCATAAACTTAACAAAGAGGCTAGCATAAACTTAACAAACAGGCATGACAATGAAGGTTAACTACATAAAACCTAGCTAAAAAGCCCAAGACAAAATATTTAACCCTACAAAAACATGTAAAAAGTTAGAAACTAAAATAAGAGCTTCAAAATGACTCCATTAATGGAGGATGGACTTCATGTCCCATCGGGCGTGCCAAATGTATGCAATGGAAAAGTTGCAAAGCTATGGAATGAGGCTAAAAAACCTCAAAGCTTAACTGACTCAACCATGCACCATGAGATAAGAGTTAAACAAGAGTTAATCATATACATGCATTATAACTTTGACAAAAACATCAAAACCTAGCATATATACTACTCTCTACTCTTTAGATTACTAATTAAGAAATTGAACCTAAAAAAAATCAACTTAGCAATTAAAGGGGTGATTTAAATGTTTATCGTTTTCAAGTTTTCAAGAATGGAATCTCACTATTAATGGCTTCAAGGCCAATGGTTCTCTCCATATTACTCAAAACTTGGTTTAAGGATGCAAAAGGAGGTGTTAGCTCAAGGTCAATGGAGGAGGCAAGCTTTAGATCAAATGTCTAATTAGCTTAAAGTTAATACAAATGAGATCCAAGCTTTCTTAGGCTTGTTTTGGTTGTGTTATGTAAAGTTGTCTTTGAATGGGTAGGCTTAGCTTTGTATTTATAGTTTTCCAAAGGGAAGAGTTTGAACTTTGGGTGCATGTGGGACTAAAGTCTAAAAAGCACTTTAGGATTGGAAGCTAAGTAAACATGTTTTAGACTAATTAAGCTAGGATTAGGCTAGTTAAACTCAATTTGCAAGTGATTAGAGACTCATTGAGAGTTGGGAGGGGTCTGATTAATCAATTGTGACTGATAGATAACCTAGGAAGCCAATAGAAGTGATCTAGAGAGAACTAGGGAGGTTTTGAATGGTCGAAAGGAGGAATGTGTAGCTAATAAGAGAGATATTAGCCCAATTTGATGATTATAGGAGGAATATGACCGAAAGAGGTGTCACAAATGGGCATCCGAGAATGGAGCGAAGAATGGGAAATTAACGAAGTGTCGTTAATCGGTTGAATTGGGGGAAATGCTAGGTATAAGCATATTTTAGGTGTCTAAAATAATATTTTGCATACAATGCACACCTGATAAAGAAAACCAATTCACTTCGCATACAAATGGCAAAAATAATATATGGGGAATGGAAACCAAAGAAGTTATTCAGGACAACCCGGAAGACATTGATATTTACTGCATTTTTAAAATGATTATAATAAATTTATAATATCCAAAATTGTTTACTCAACAAGCATACTTGATGATTACAATAGCCTATCAACGCAATCGTGAAGCTTTTAATTCCTTTTTGGGAAGGCATGGTGACCATGACACTAATCTTGGTTCATGACTCAAAGAATTGTAGGGTTCGGAAGTATAAAACGAAAAAAAATTGTTAGCGAAAAAAATTTGGAACATGGTTGATATGAATATGCAGATGAAGATGTAAAGTTGTTATTCTAGAAAAAAAGAAGATTTAAGTGATTTTTCATGGTACATTATAGTGTCTTTTAGTATCAACTGGGTAGCTGGTGATCTAACTTTTGTAGCACATGCTTTTGATAGGAATGTCTGTGCTAGATACATTTCTACAATGCATAGCAACAGAACGAAAGAATAATATGCTTTTAAAATGTGCCCAGCTCATAAAACATCCGTTCAGACACGCTGCTCACTAGTTTAAACCCAGCAGTTATTCAATTGAGCATGTATGCAATTCTGTCTAATTGAAAAGCATTTGATGGGAAGTAACCATCCAAGGACCATTTGCTTGCAATACCTGCAATTGTATTCTTCTTTTCATTTCACTTATATTGCATGGAGCTGCTCTATTTTGCTCTTATTTGTGAGTTATTGCTGTCAATCTGTCCATGCCATGTGCTGAATTGTAATCTATTGCTGTGAATCTACTCCTGCGATATTGTAAGTTCATCACCAAATGCAAAGTGAATGCAAGATATTGAAGTTGCTTAGTCATATATTCAGTATTCTGCTCTTATTTGCAAGTTATTATTGTTAACCTGTTGTAAAACATTGGACACAACTGATCATGATTCATAAGGAATCCTAGCTGAATACAATTTGGTCAGATAGAAATATAGAGAGACTGTGTAATCCTGATCTTGAATTCTGCGCATGCAGAATTTGATCACATGGTTTGGATTAGAGATATAAAAAAATAAAGTAAAGATGCTTCCATGAAATGCCTGAGAAAGGGTGGCAATCATCAAACGGCAACCACTTGATCAACAACATGAAGGTGTACATTCATAGGGAAAGAGTGCTGGAGCATGTATTAAAAATTTCAAAGATGGAATCTAGGAGGTCCAATTTCACAAGGAGATTATGAAGTTGATTGATCAGAATGAAATTATCATTTCCTTCCTAGCTCTTCAAAAACCTAGTAATATCGATTTAATGATTGTCTAGCTGTTATATAGGTTTGTTTTATACAGTAGTCTTTGGCACATTCGTGATTAGACAAGGTACTCTAGAATTTATCCGAAGTTACGTGCCTGCAATAGGATCTGTTAAGGAATTCATATGAATAATGAACATGAATGATTTTAAATAATATTAACCCAATTTTAAACTGGCAGTTTTGATAAACCAGTGATTTTACTCACCAAATAATAAAACATTAACATTGGTAATGGTCATAAACCTAAAACCTATCAACTCTGAAATAGATATTACCAAAAAATAGAGAAACCTGTCAGAAGTACGGCTAAAAAAATGGAACATGCACCTAATTTTCTTAATTATTACAGGATGATGAAGAGGAATAAATTGCATTCCCATTCACAGAAAACCAAAGGTAACGACTGGGAAAAACGCAAACCATACAAATGCAGTATCCCTCAAGTATCTCCAACTCGATGGTTGAGAACTTGTGATACTGAATAGACTAGCAATTCTCTCACACGGTATACTATTCTTCTAGAGTAGTATTAATTAAGCTCTAACCTGCTTTAGGCCATTAACATACCATATAATTATTCTACATGCAACTACGATAAACATGAATTTTACAAAAAAAGGGATATAAACTATATTTTTAAATTGATAGAAGGCCGATGGGCGCTTCTTCTTGATGAAAGAGATCTAGCAGAAAATCATTGTATAAATCCGAGCCACATATTGTCATTGGAATCTGGACTGTCCAATCGTCTATGTAATAAATGTTACATCATATTTTAAAATGCCCTACCACAGCTATCACCTGACATTAGTGGCCTCTTTTGGTCCCCCCATCACTGTCCATCCAACAGGCTAAATGTGACATATCAGTGGAAGCCACCTGGACACCACCGTATGAAAAAGGTTTGCCAAACTTGATCGGATATGTGCATCTTGGAAATCACATTCTTTTCTATTGCTTCCTGCATCTAGCAAAAATCCACATTCATTACACTTGGATGGATGTTCATAACCTTATTCCAAAGCTCTTATTTTGACACAGGTTGGGAGCATTGTGGCAAAGGTTAACTGATTGGGATAGACACTTGTTCAAAGCATTTGGTGAAAGAGTAACTGGCTTGTAAGGGTTCCAATGCCTTTGACAAGCTGCAATGACCTCATTCCATGAGACGCCACCTCATTCTTTCATGTTGTCAAAAACTTGATGGGCATCATAAAAAATGTGCAGAAGATGGCACAGGTTGGGAGTATGGTGTTGACATATTCAACAGACTCAATTTGAGTGTATGACCTAAAAAACAGATAATAGATCATCTCTTTGGCCAGCAAAAGCTCATGCATAGTCTCTTTGATGGATGCAGAATTACTTTTTACTTTCTCCTCCTTTATCCAAGTTTGTGTGTTATTTTGGACAGCGTATTGAAGTCTATTGAATCACACAATTTTAAAGATCTCTGCCATATTTATTTCAAATTCATGCATAAGTTTGAACTTCAAAATAATAGTGATACTGTGATGGAGTTGCTCTCAAGCATTTTCATTCTACTTTTAAAGTAGATTCAATCATTTTGAACGAAAAGGAGACAGGCAATACATGAAAAGTACAGACAACAGAAACAGCAGCCGGTGCTGAACAAGCAAGAGGACCATGAAGCTAATAAGGTATTTAATTATGTTTATTTGGTAAACTTGGCTTAATTTGTTTAAAGGAAATGAATATGACAGAGCAAAGTGAATGATTATTTGTACCTAGAAGGTTAATATAATTTTAACTTTCATCTTGCCATACCAAGGATGTCCAAATGGCTATTGGTTAAGTTTGTGGCTTTCGTGTCTCATATTAAGATACGAATAGCCTCAAAAATTTAATTGCCTAACTTATACTTTGGTTTTTTGCCGTCGAGTTTTGCTACTGATGTGATCCTTCTCTTTCAATGGCTTCTAGATGGTCAGGAGACATGCCTTTGTCTATGTTGTAAAGTATATTTATGCCAAAGGCATGTTTCTACAATGAGGGGAAACCCTTGATGATGACGGCCAGCTGCTTGGGGTGTTTGTCACTATTGTCTCCACTTCACCTGCCTGTCACAGGATGCAGAGCTGTTTCAGGTGGTTGGTTGAGGTGTTTGTCATTGTTTTCTCCCCTGCCAGCATGCAGATTCTTCATCCTCCACCTGTTGGTGCCCACTCCACTTTATCATCTGCCACAGTTGGTTTTGCATGGTCGGGCTAGGTAGTTGGCTGTTTGGTTTTCCATCTTTTTTACAGGCACAGGCACAAGCACAAGGCAGGTTGAAACCCATCTCATTTCCAGTGGATTAAACTATCTCTACGTTGAACCAAAATACATATTTCTTGCTCATGAATGCCCCCAAATGTCTGAGGTCATAGTGACTGAGATCAGGTGTGCATGAGAGGAGGAAAGTTTTTTCAGGTAAAATATTAATTTGTTTCTTCTTTTCCCAAAGTTATCAAGCTTATTTGGGTCTACTTCAATTTGGTAATTGTTACCACAAATTATGCACC
The DNA here is from genome assembly GCA_019776745.2 of Taxus chinensis. NCBI lineage: Eukaryota > Viridiplantae > Streptophyta > Pinopsida > Cupressales > Taxaceae > Taxus > Taxus chinensis. Next base: position 884,751,575 of record CM034150.1, read on the forward strand.
AAAGGATGTGTAAAATGGATGTGCATGCTAAGAATAAAAGGCAAGAAACAGTCCTAGTTGGCGCCAAAGGAGAAATAGATGCATGGAAAGAAGTAAAGTCAAAACAGCCCCATGCATGGATAAAATAAACAAAAGGAGCTGCTACCTGTTGTTCCTATTTTTGACGCCAAGGAGAATAAGAATAGAAAGAATTAAAAATATCAAAGCAGCGGTTCAGTTTATCTTTGGCGACAAGGATAGAATGAAATCGGCTAAAAATAGCAGCCCCATGTGCCAAAGGAAGAACAAGGAAGAAGTGCATGGAAGAGTTTAAAATAGAAGATCCTATATGTAGAAGTTTTGGATAAAATTAGAAGAGCATGCTGCTGTTCGATTTTTAAGAAATTGATGCTAAAAATAGGTGCATGGAGGAATTAAATATAAAAGAAAGAGAGAGCTGTTGTTCCAAAAATAGAACTTGCGCCAAAGATAGAAGGATTTTCTATTGATAAGCCAACTGTTGTTCCTATATGTGGCGCCAAGGATGATAAAGATTAATTTAATTAAAATTAAAACATGCAGCAGTCTGATTTGGTATATGGCGCCAAAGGGGTTGAAGGAATGAATTAAATAATAAAAGAAAGGACATGCTACTGCCCATACGCCACAAGGGTTGGAAATAAATAAAATAAACAAAAGAAAAGTGCTGTCACTTACCAAAAAATGTGTAATTTTTGGAAAAAAAAAATTGAAATTTTGGCCAAGTGCCCCATTTGCCCCAATTTGTTTGCCTTTGTGAAGTCTAAGGAGTGAGAAAAGTTTAACAATTAGTCATTTTGAGTTGATTTGAGTCATTTTTGAGTGTATTGCGGTGAATGCGTTTCTGGAGAAATAGGAGGAAGAAGTTCCTCTGGGCCTCCCGTTCTCCACATTCCCGCTTTCCCTGCATTGCGTTCAGTTTAATATTGTGCGGACTTTTCTATTTCTCGCGGAACTGTCCTCCAGAGTCCATTGTTTCCCGCAAATCTATTTCATTTTGCAACTCACTAATTGCTTGCATTGCGGACTTTTCGGAAACTTTTGGAACAAGTGGAAGTAGTTCTTTTGGGTCTTTTATTCCCCACGCATCCACTTTCTCCGCATCGCCCTAATTTCTTTATGTTGCGGATGACGCAAACATTTGTGGAACTCATGGAACCCGTCCCACCTGGGCCTCCATTTCCCGCAACTCCTTGTTCCCCACACTTGCTTCTCACCCACAAATCTTGCCTCCTTTTTGTGCGGAAATTGTTCATTTGAAAGGAACTGTTCCCCATGGGGCCTTGTTCCCCACGTACCCATTTTGTCCGCATTGACTATAGTCTACTTGTATTGCGGGTATTGCGGATATATTTTGTACTCGCAGCCCTTGTTCCTCCTGACACCCTATTCCCCGCAAGCTTCCACCTGGTCCTTCGGAGGTTTTTGGAACTTGTGATACTTGTTCCCTGGGGCCTTCATTTCCCCGAAAGTCCGTCATGTCCGCAATGTAGAGTAAAGTGTTTAAAAAAGTTCCTTTGGCATTCTCGTTCCCCGCATTTTATTATGTTGCCTAAATTGCCTATTTTGTCGAACGGTGATTTATAAAAGGAGGGTAAACATAAATCATTTTTATCATTTCAAGTTGCTAATTTTAACTATGCACTGTCGTTTCTCACTCACGTGCCCTCAAGGACATTTCCAACTGTATCTTGCTTGTTTCTCACCCTTTTTCGAAAATTTAAACTGCGTCGAAGACCTTGTGAAGGTGTTTTTCTTCCTATAACAAAGGTGATTCATTGCATAACCTCCTGATTTTGTTTAGTGTCAATTTGAGATTTGTATCCTCCCCTTCAATTTCTCCTGAAAACCATTGTTGAACCCCCATTTCTCTGAGTTTTCCCCTCACCTTTTCACCCATGAAGTTCCAATATGGGGGATATGAGCACATTTCTTCCTTGGAGACCTCTATACCAAACATAGGGGATAGTGATGTTAGGCATTTGAATTTAATGATTTCTGGGCCCGGATTTCTGAAGATGCTCCCACAATCATGGCCCAATGTATTAGAACTAGTGGAATTGCTCATGTTGTCGATTTTCCCCCTTTGTGTTCAATGCACTGATATTGTTTTGGTTTGTGCCTCTTGTTTTGACCCTGAAACCAAAGAAGTTAGAGATCCTCTAGGTCAGGTCATTGCTAAACTTGATGCCAGTTGCATAAATGTAGCCCTAGGAAAACCTGTGTTTGAAGATTCGAATACCTTGACCAAGGCCCAAGCTCAAAATCTATTTCGAACAAGATAAAGATAGATATAGAACAATGATAGCCAAATCATGGCTCAAGGCCCAAAAGAGAGAAGCTTCAAAATTGCCCAAGGTCCTATATAGGTCAGATTTCAAGGAAGAACTATCTGATATGATCACTCTGCTGGCAAGATTGATGGGCCTACCTTCTACAAATGAGTTCCAGTTTTGGATGTGTGTGTACATCAACATCATTTGTTAAGGTAAACAAAATTTGAACTGGGGAGAGATCATCTGTGAAAATCTCAGTGAGCAACTGGTGAATGTGCAGCAAAGTAAAACCTTTCATATGACTTCCTACCTCATGTATACAATTGCAACCTATAGGGTGTGGGTAGGGTAGTCTTCTCAAGATGATAAGAAAAAATGCACCAGTCTATGAGTTTTATCCACAGCTCACTTTTGAGAATAGTAAATTCCACCACTGAAGGGTAAATGATGTTTTCACAATGTTCATAGTCAGGCTCCTTGAAGGAAACACAGCTAAAAGAGTGTCTGCAAAAGCAAAACAGTTGATTTCAACTTATGACAGCCTCTTCATCCAATTCAGAAAGTTTCCCTACATAAGATTGGTTGGTTTTGAAGGTGCACCCAACAAATTGCCCATGTATTGTAGTGATAAATTGGTCCTTGTGGAATTTTTCTGACAGTTGGATATGCTACACAAGACATGCAGATCTACCCTAGATGCTCAGAATGTTGAAAGGACAATTGCTGACTTCAAGTTCCATTCATACCAGAGAAGATCCTCCTTTGATATTAAGGGGTTCATTTCAAAGCATTTGAGAATGTCCTATTATCATCTTCCCACCATTGAAGATTATTGGGTAGATTGTACTGATGAGTATGAAGTGAGGAAGAGGTATTTTGGGAGACTTTCTCTGCAACAAATAAGGATTTCAAGGTGTATCAGGTTCAAATTCCTGAGGACCTAGAGGAGGACAATGAGAATTTGTATCCTACAGAGTATATCAAAACCATTCAACATATGCCTCTCCCAACTGTTGATTGGTCCCAAAAAAAAGGGATGATCCTTCTGACATGAACAATCCAGTGATTGTGAGAACGAGACAATGATTCAACAAAAGGATGAAGAGTATAAGCAAGCCATGAAACAATCTTCTTCCCAAGGAATCCTCCACCTCACATAAAGAAGTCTCCACTTCTCAAGAGGTTCCAGCTCAACTAACTCCTTCACCTTTTGATTCAGCAACCAAGGTGTATACAAAGAAAAATAAGGCCAAGGAAATAGAAATGATTGCGGAAACACCTAAGAAGGAAGTAGAGTAGGAGAAGGCTCATGAATCAGCTAACAAAGTTGTCCCTGTGGTTGAACAGATATATCAACCTTCAAAAGGAGAAGAAAAAGTTGTTGAAGAACAAAAAGATGAATCCGAGGAAGAGGATGAAGGACATGAAAAGAATGATGACGAGGAAGAAAGTGTTGAGGAAGATGATGAGAAAATCATAGAGCCAGGCACTCGGAAAACAAGGTGCCTCAAAGCCTAAGCTCCCAGTCAAAAGACCATCTTCCTCCGCTATTGAGGTACCTACTCTTGAGGTTCTCGCCACTTAGTCTCTTCGTCCCACCTAATGTTCTTGCACTGGCACCACCTCATGCTCTACCCTCCAATGATCCTTTCACATGGGTTCAGCCCATGATTGACAACAAGAAGAGGAAGGCTTCTTCTTAGATTGTTGCTCCTGGCTTTGATGAAGTTGCTGCTCTATTTGGCACAACCCCTACTCCTCCCAAGAAGGCCAAGACAACCTCCCGTTTGGTTTCTGATTCAAAAGGACAACAATTCCTGAAAATTGCTAATCCAAAGGGAGATAAGGATGAAAAGGATATCACTGTGGTAGATCTGGAATTGACAAGGATCTCACTTGGAGAATCCACCCCTGAAGGAGAGGTGCAAAATCTCAGGGAAACTATTTCTAAAGTAATTGAAAGAGTATAAAAGGGAAAGCAGACACAAGAGCAATTGGAAGAACAGGTTCAGGTTCCTTCCAATTTTATTAAGTCTTTTCTCTCAACTGACAAAGCTCCTTTGGACCCCACTCCTCTCTCCTCACTACCTCCTGCAATTGTCCTTTCTGAGGAGGATATCAAAGCCATCAAAGAGTTTCACAAGCATGCCTCATATGGTAGAATTGTTGAAGCATTGGTACAAGGTATGCTTATTTCTGGATTGAACTTCATTAATGAAGCATACAAGGTATATGACAACATCTATGTAGCCCAAGATCAATTCAATTCAGCAAATCAAGGATGTTGAATAACAACTCAGGATATGGTTGGAAAGTATTCAAGATTTAAGGAATCATGAGTACTACTAATGAGAAGATTCTTCTCTCCCACAAGATCTTTGATGATTCCAAAAGCAATCTATCCAAGAAGTGGGACTGCAACATTGAGTGAAAGATTAGAGTTCTTGAAGAGGTTGTAATGTCCCCACTTTCCTAGCCGATCACTCAGATGATGAGATTTGCTTATTATCCATCTCCGAAGGTAAATTCAATGGATAGGAGATGAAACCCGTGGCATGAGATGTTTTTTCCGCACTTGAGTCGAGTTAAACCAAAATGGTTTATTTAATGAGCAAATTATATTATTTTAATTGAAGTGACTTTATTAAGTGGGGTTACAAAGTTACTTTATAATGTCATATTATTAAGTCGGAAAAAGTGACTTTATAATATTTAATTATGACATTAAGTGGAATTTTATTTTATAAAGTGGAATTAGTATAAATCCACACTTGGGCGCCCCCTTTGGAATTGAAAAGCAAATAAAATTAAATTAAATTTGGATTCCAGGGTTTGGGTTTTTTATAAAAAGGGTTCATTCTTTCATTTGAATAGGATCATCTATCATTTTCAAAGACAATTTTCAGAGCAGCTCATGCTTATTATTTTCCGAGGACGAAACCCCTTGGAGGATTGTGGATTGGGTGAAAACCCAATTCATATTATGGGAGATTCATTCAGGATTTCCATTTGTGCTTCATTGAAGGATTCAATCAATTGCAATAGTTGTTGTATTATTGCAATTCTGAGAGCTAGCTAATTGGGTGTAATAGCTGATGTATTATTGCATCTTATTGAGAAGATTGTTGAGTTGCAACAGCTAAGGTATTGTTGCAAATATCATTTCTTTTGGCACGGCAGCTGACGTATTATTGTGATTCAATCGAAGGAAGTATTGAAGATATTTTCAGTTGTTTTTGTGGGCAATATTGAGTATCAATTTAGGCATGGGGGACAATCTAATGATCAGAGTGTATGAGCAATAAACAGAAGGAAATCTGCGCAGCATCATCTCAAAATCATGGCATCCAAGCAAGTCTATCAGCTAAGAGGAGGTCGATCATTTGCTGCATGTCAGGTTCTTCTATTTCATATCATTTTTATAGGCTACATTGCATTGTATTAGTTGTTGCCATATAGTGGTTGTAGTTGCATGAATATTTGGTATAGGACATTGTAGCGGCATTCATTCATGATTCGATGTAAGGCCAAGAGTCTTGGCATTGCACTCAGATTGTAAACAGCATTTCATAAGCTTGAAATAAGTCCTATGCATTCAATAAAGGAGAAATATGGTTGCACAACAAATGTTTGTCAATATGTCATTGTTGTAGTTACTTATTTCAATTCATATTCAATCAATAGTTTACATGGCAAATGTTTGTAATAACGTCCACTAAGCTGTAGGTGCATTTCTCATGTTATTTCAGTTATATATTGATTGCATATAGCTGTAGCATTGCGTTCCCTTTATTTCAGTCATTTAAATTACTTCTTGCAAGTCCTTTGCAATCATCAAAACAAACCAAAACACCAAATGAAGAAACTACAACAGCAAGTACAGACTTGCAAGCCAAAGGTTTGACAATATTCCTTGGAGCTCAAATCACCAAAACAGGGTCGGATTTTCAAGGGATACTTCAGTGGTATCATAGCTATTGATCCTCCCAGCTTTGACATGTTAGTCATCCCCGAAAGCCATAAGAATTTGCCAGCCATGCTGGGTAGAGTGGAATTGCTTTCAGCTAATCAATTGCATACTCTGACATTGCCATGCTTGATCATCATAACCACTCATATGAAGGATCCTAGTGGGTGAATGTTACTCTGGAAGAGTTAAGACAGAGTCAGAGAATGATGGATAAATTGACTGCACAACCAGGATTAGCACAGTATATAGCATCCATTTTAAAAGGGTCTACATCACAAGACAAAAAGAAGGAGAAACATGACGTATACACAAGTGAAATATAATAAAAGCCTCTATGATGAATTTTCAGCAGTTAGCGACCAGCCTGCAGTTGAGCCTAAGGAGAGCACAAATCAGATTTCTATTGAAACGGGTTTTCAGGAGAGACTCAAGTTTGTGGGTGAGAAGTTAGAACACCTACCTCATGCTAAGGTTGTTCTTCTTAGCATTACCTTGGAAGAAGCTGAAGTTCATCTTAGTCAATCACCTTCTCAAGCTATGAATAAAGCTTTGTCTCCATTGGTTCACTCTTTGGTCAAGCCAGAGTTGATGAGACTTCAAGATGAGTATATAAGACTTGCAATTGCTGCTTGCATGAGTGAAATCATGGGAATTACTGCTCCTGAACTTCGTTACGATGATGATAAAATGAGAGAGGTCATGCAGTTGATTATTGAAAGCTTTGATGGGCTAGGTGACATCAAAAGCCCAACTTTCAATAAAAGGATCAGAATTCTAGGATTGATGGCACAGGTGCATCCATATGTTATCATGTTTGATTACGATGGTCCTCAATCTCCAATTATTTCATTGCTTCATTTCGGGTATCAAGAAACGTCATTCAGACAAGGTGAAAACTGATATGTTCAACATCCTATTCGAAATCCTAGATGAGGATTATGATGTTTGTAAGCGGTTGCGATTTGATTTGTTGGACATTTGGAGAGGAGAGCAACATGCTTCGACTGCAGCATATGATCTCACAAGAAGATTAGTTGAGTAGAAGATTGAGAAGTTCAAGGAACAACTGACTGCAAGAGAGTTAACTTCATTTGGATTACAGGTTCCATCTTCTCTTCAGGAGGATAGCATGCCATCACCCAATGGTTCAATGGAGTGGGATGATGACTACATAGAGCAGCCTGAGCCCTCTTGTGTTAAGACACTTAATAAGGGCATTGATGATGATTTTACATATGAGATTAGCGTTGTCCTAATTCCAATTCAGAATGAGAGCATACAGGACTTTGCGGAAAAAGATTTCAGGCACAATTAGAAGCTAATCATTGTCCGCACAGTTTGAAGAACCAGTTGAAGATGAATGAGGATGGGGGTTGTGGCAACATTATCTCATCACGACAAAATGCACAAACTAATTGAGAATCACTTTTGGATGGTTCGATTGGAGAGAAGACAAAAGGGAATTGAAGCAGAGTCTTCTCATTACAGCTTACAGGAGATGGTAAAGATGGTATGGGAACAATGAAGACTAACTATTTACACCTTCTTTCAGATCGTGATCACCTTCTCAATCTCGCTGAGGTCTATTCAGATGCTTTGAGAAGAAACGAAGAGGAAACTGATAAGCTCTCTCAAGAGCTTGAGGTCACTAGGGATTCTTTGGTGAGCACTCAGTTGGCACTTCAGGATTTTGAGAGTCGTGTTGATGAGCTTTGCTTAGAGTTGAGTTTGGCTCGAAATAAATCTGACAAAATATATCCAGAGACTCAGTCGTCTATGGCAGCCAAGGCACATGTTGAGGATAGTAGCATGAGTTCTTCTAGCATTCACATTCAGGATACAAGTGCAATGCCTTGCGCATTGGAAAGGCATGAGGAGTCAGTTAGAGAGAGGTACATGATTGAGTTGTCGATTAGTTTCAGTCTATGGGTTGCAGATAGACATGTTAGGCAACAGTATTTCAATGTCATCCTCTTGGGTTTTACCTCCTACTTCATTGATTGATGGCTGTCCTCCTTTGCTGGTTGGAGTTCTGTCAGGTGACACTTTTGAGGGCAGCAGTTGTTGGTATGGAGAGGAGTGATTGGGATGGTCACTTTGGAATTAGAGGATGGAGTAATGATGATTTCTTCTCATCTTTGAGTAGCAGTGATACTTTTTGCTCCATCATGGACATGATTCACAGGTTACAGGGTGTTGTTTTGATTTATGCCAGCAGCTTGTCAGATGTCAGTATATGCTTTTATGCACCTTCATTAGGCATCTTTCACATCTGCAGGGGACCATTCAGTGTGGATTGGTTTGTGGATGACAGACACATCAGTCATGGTTGCAGGTCCAGGCGTCATTAGAGATAATGAGCACCAGGCTCTACTACGGAACATTAGAGACTGACCTTGGGACAGTTTTATCAAAAGGAGTTGGGTTTTTCTAGGACTTGCACGTTGGACTTTGGTATTGATCCAGTTTCTTTTCAAATGACATTGATAAGATACATTGAATATACATTGATCCAGTTTCCTTCTGATGACATTGATAAGATTTCTCTCCCTCTTATCTATGTTCTTTTTATTTCTCTTTCCTGAAATTGTGAATGTGAATCTTAGTATATTTGAATCTCGAAACTGTGTGTTCAATACATTGAATATAGTGTAAATAACTGTGTTTGGATACATTTATATTTTATGGGTTTTCAGATATATTCATTCATATGTTCTTGAAATCTCTTGCATGCAGCAGTAGGATATAACTTTACAGTTTCTATGTCTGAACATGCTGCCTTCTTCACTTCTTGCCTTACAATAGTGAGTAATCTTGCATAACCAAGGAGAATACTTGTATTCTTGACCGGTGGGTTAAATTGAACTTTGTGTCCCTGATTCACTCATTTTACTCATACAAGCTACTATTTCCTCCTCCAAAACCCTTCTCCCTATTCATCTTCTGTGTTTAGAATATTAAACTATGGAATCATTCTTTACACCAAAATCCTCATTCAGAAAAAGTTAGTTTGTATATTTGTAAATAAGTAGATTCTCATGTTTTTGGTGAATAAGGGAACCTCCCCACAAAGAGGAGGGATTCTTGTCCCCTGAAGTGTTGTTTGTGTCTAAGGACTTACCTGGTTCGCGGTGGCCGAATGATCATGATCCCCCTGCCTCGGGCATGTTAGTTGTTGTTGCTTGATTGTGTTTTTTGTTTGCTTTTAGGCTATACCTATATTTTGTACTCTCCTAAGCTCAACCTAGTTTGACTCGCATTGCTCTAGGCTCAGCCTAGCTTTGTTTGTGGTTTTGGGGTGTGCTCTCATACCGCCCATTTTTTTGTTGAATGTTATCTTGTATCGTATTGAATTAATATAATATAAGATCCTTTTCATCAAAAAAAAAAATCCAAACAACAAAAAGCATGCAAACAACTATTTTTGGACGCAGCTGTCTATGTAGGCTGAGTTTTTGATTTATTGAATGATTAGACACTGTGGGGTTGATTTGCTCTGGCAATTCTAGCCTTGTACTTGCACCTCTAAATAAAAAAACTCCATTTTTTGCACTCTCATATTGTTGTTTTCTGATTTTTTATTGTGTTTGATAGGATATTGTATTGCCTTAGTGTGGAATTTACTCCCTCTAACGTTGTCCTTTTCTCCTAAACCCTTGAATTTATAATGCAAAATAGCTTAAAGTTGTGCAAGTGTGTGGATCTTTGATTTCTTTGTGTGGCAAAATTGCATGCATGTGTTAAATTATTGGTGTATCACCCTTTGTTTCCCAGTTCCTGCATTCCTTTTCCTTGTCAAAAGTTTTCGTTTTCAAGTGATTCACAAGGGAACCAGCCCTCTTTGAAGGTTCACCTCAGACATAGGTTACCATAGCCTTGAGGTGTTGCAATTTTGTCAACAGAAGAGAGTACACACCATTCTCATGGTGCAACTTTTGGGTGAGAACAGTAACAAATATTATGAAACATTTATTCAGATCTTGAACCATGGGGTGCCAGAAACTATGCTAAAGACCATGATGGATATTGCCAAATAGTTCTTTGAAATTCCCATGGAAGACAACTCCTATTTCTACTAAGAGAATCTAAGCCAGGTTGTCAAGGCTTTCTACAAGCTTTAATATCACCAAAGACAAATTCGTTAACTAGATGGATTTTTTGACACGGCCATGTCATCCTCTAGAGGAATTCATCCATTTATGGTCTCATAAACCTGCAGCCTACAAGTAGTAACCCTACCCCAAATGAAAAGCAAAAGTAGATTCCCATGAGAATTTATAAAAGAGGAAGTGAAAATGACTCTAATATTTTTTTTTACACATAGAGGTTGCAAGGAAGTATGTTAAGGACATAAGAGATCTCATTTTTGAGGCTTATGTCAGCATTTTTTGAAGCTTTGGGACAAGACTGCTTATTTAAAATAAAACATTTGAGAGACACTAAATTATTATCCTCCGTGCCCAATCTAGACCCTACCCTTGGGATACCATCTCATTCAAATCCATTCGACATCACTGTCCTAATACAAGGCGATGTTAGTTGCCTGCAAGTGCTCAAACATGGGAAATGGGTTTTTAGTAGACCCATCCCAACGCCTTTGTGGTGATTTTGGGAGATCAGCTAGAAGTTTTTAAAAAAAAAACGTATGATTTCACGTATATATATATATTTGAATAGAGCTTTTTCTTGAAGGACTAAATTGTGAATTGTTTTTTTTGTGTGGGTTTTAAGTTAGGTGTTGAGCAACAGAAGATTCAAGAGCACATACGCACTGGGCTATAACCATTACTACCACCGCTTGTGTATCTATTCCAACCTTCCATGGACCTTCCATAGATGCTTTCATTTTTTCTGGCAGAAACAATGATGGATGAGGAGCATCTGACTCTGTACAGAGGATATAGGTTTGAAGAATTCATAGGGGCATTCCAAAACCAGGGATTGAAAAAGCAAGAGCATTCTGGAACGTTTCAAAACATAGATTTTGGTCAATGATATTCATGACTGATGGATTATTTAAATAGATGCATCTGATTTATTTAAATAGAAAGGTTTACTACACCTTATTACAAAAAAAAGTTAGTGGAAAATATGTATTATAAGGTTTTCCTGTGTTGGAAAATTATGACCCTACTGCACTCACTTCAATTATACTGATTATCGCCATTGCCATTACTCCTTACATGTAGTTCCCATGTATTTCTACATTCACTTACCACCCTCACTTCGATTATACCAATTATCGCCATTGCCATTACTCCTTACAAGCAGTTCCCAAATATTTCTACATTCGCTTCCTTTAGGTGGGGAAAGAATACACTAGCACCTGCAAATGAAATAATTTTTTAGTATGTAATGAATCATACCTAGGGATGCAAATAAAACCTGCACCGACAGGCCCTATCTGTTGTAGGTGTTTTAATAAGAAAAATGGCCATCGTTTCTCTGCAAGGAACAATATGGATCCAAGGTCCCAGCCTAAAGAACTGGCCATTCTGATACAGGTTGAAGAAATGCTTATTGTAGAGTGGGGGGCAATACCTGTATAGTGGATATACCATAAGTTTCCCCCAAGCCATTTCATCCATTGTACGTTACTTGCCCCATCCCCCACAAGATTTAGATATCCTCATACTGAAGAGACTAGGAGCAGAAGGCAAACCATGTGAATGCTTTGCATTTCTTCTTCTTTTGTTGTTCTCATTGCAGCCTCAAGCTTCATTGTTGTTTCTTTATTTAGAAGAGCTTTAAAAATCTCTTCTAATTTCTCTTCTTCAGCCATCATTAGCTCTTCAAATAGTTCATTCACTCCATGTTGGAAAGCTCCCTCTCGTGTCTCCTTTATCTCCGTAGCACCTGCACACAAACAATCAAAAACAGAATTTAACTTAAAAGAATAAAAAAATTCTCATAGGTGCTTCATCCTTCTCTGCATTATGTTACATGCACACTCTTTCTAATTCTCCATTTAATCTTGTATCATGCCCTTCACATTCAATCTTCACAATGTCATTGTCTTTTATGAGGACCACTTCTTATCCACCAATACTAGCTTGATTTCCACCAAGCTTGGGCTTCTCGGCTTTTTACATTCACTCTTCCGCCTATAAGGCAGTCTCTTCATTCTCCTCTCTTGTTGCTGCTACATATACACAAAGACAGATAAAATCATAGGAATTAAGAGTTCTCATAGGCATCCTCACCAACGATGCCTTAGATACACTTACGTCCATTTCCCTTTCACACCTACGAGCCGAATTTAAAATCAACTGATACAACTCCCCTTTTTCTTCTTTTCTTTTCTTCATTATTTTTCATTCTACTCTTGGCTGGTTGCTACGACCCACTCTCTCAGTTTTTGACTCATAAGAGTCTCTTCTTTTACCTCTTCATAACCTTTTTCACGTGCATTTTGTTTGCCGTTTTGTTCCGACCTCATTTTCTGCTCTATGCCTTTTACAAGAGAAACCTCTACTACTCCACTGCTGATGCCATCATTTTCTTTAGCCTCGTCCTCTTTTACGAGGATATCTGCCTTCCCTAGCTTTGCTTGATGTTTATCAAACTTTGGGTTCTTACCAGGCAACTCTTCCTTTGCAATCTCATCCTTTATTTCACACTGCTTCCTACATGCAACAATATTACAAAAAAAGCTATGATAAAAAAACATTCGCTCAATCATTCTCATCTTTTTTTCAACTGAGAGAGATTGTCTTCTTCTAGCTGCTCCTCAGCTGCATTTTCGAAAGTTAGTCTGATTTCATCCTCTACCTCATCAATTATGGGGCGTTCAACAACCTCCACCTCTGCTGCTGCTGCTGCTTCATCTCAGCTCAATCATAACATGAAAGAACATAGACCAAAACGTTAACAACTGTACATGAAAAATAATGGTGAGAGAAACAATTCTAATTGTGGCCACATCAAATGATGCATAGTATAAGTTTTATGTTTCATTTTAAAGAACCTGACCAAGTTGAGGATGTCTACGGCAAAGCATGATTCGAGCAGGAAATTCAGAATGAAAGCGTATGTAGTCAAAACCGTATAAATCAGTGCAAAAAAAACTCTCTACAAGACAACAGTATTGTTCGTTATGGACCATGCATAGCAATCTTCAGAGTATTTGAATTACCAAACTCAAATGAAATCTGCATTCCTGTTGCTTACAGTATCTGTTATCACTATCAACAACAACCCCCCACACCTTCCCCCCTCCCCGCCAACGACCCCATCGGCGTAGACTTGCTCCTCCAGGAGCAACTGCTAGTATTTCGAGCGAAAAAACGATGAAGTTTATATGGACCATTATAATGTCAGACCCTGTCCACCACAGAAAAACTGTGGTTAAGAGCTGAATATGGATGTGGGTTTTGAGCTTAAGAACTGAATAAGTATGAATTTAGCTCTGGTTTTCGCCAAAATATCAGATCCATCATATCTGAAAATTAACTAACGGGTAGGATAAATTCATCCGTACAGTCATTAGCTTTGGTCATTTTCATTGGAGGTGGAGATACTGGTGGCTGCCAAGCATATTGTGAATCGTGATGCAGCGAAATGGTGGGATCTTGGTATTTTATACAACAGGTCAACAACTTTGAGGTGCTACAGACAATATTATTTTACATCTTGATGTATGCCTTTTACATGCTTTATAGTATTGATTGACCGATTATTTGGAATTTTTCTTTACCTTACTAAAATAGTTCTGTTTTTTTTACAAAGAGATTTTCTTTGAGATTTATCTTTAAGTTTGTTGTGTTTTTGGAAGTCGAACCCTGCTTAATAGTATGGGTGGTTTTTTTCGTTCAAAGGGGCTCACAGATCTTTCACCTTGTGCTTTCGTAGGTCTTTGTAATGTTAGTCATGTGTTTCTGGCCTCTGTACTGGCCTCCTTTCATTTTGGGCACAATATGCTGGTTAAATAATCAGCTCTCTTATCAAGTGTTTTTTTCATGTTCTGTCATGAGTGGAGCACACTTGTCAAAAACATTTCATCAGAACTGCTAGAAAGGCCACAACCACAACATCAAACAAAAAACCACATTCAATTATATTTTGCCGGATGTATATACCCTGTTTCAAAGCTCTTATTTTGGCACAAGGTGGGAGGATGCTGGCAAAGGGGGTTGTGTTTGGATTTACACCTGCAGATTGCATTAGCTTTATAATTCCAAAGGCTTTATCAGAAAGTCCATTTTGAGCATATCAAGCCATGATTGTTGTCCATGAGATCACATTTCATAGAAATATTTGGTCAAACAACCAGTGCGCTTTCAGTAGGCTTCCATATTTTGCATACATGTCTAGCAGGGCAGTCACAACTACACCATCTGACAAAAAGCTTAGCTTTTGTTAATATTTTTGGTGTATATCCATACACTTTTCCAAAGCTCATGGTTTGGCACATGGCAAAAGAATGTTGTCCAGCATTGATGGGTTTTGGCTTATATCTGCCAGTTGTATTTGTCTAAAAAGATTCAAGTCTTTATGAACAATCTCATTTTGTGTCATTATGTAGATGACTTGCTATGTCACTAGCCTATTTCAGGCAATATGTGTTGGAAATATGCATGCATGCACAGCGTGTAATTTCCTCCGTAGCTTTTTTTAGGGAAGTTAAGTTTAGCTTTAGTTTATGCATGCGTCCAGTTTTAGTTAAGTCTATATTTAGGAATTAAATAAAGCAAATAAAACAAAAGGAATTTGTTTTATGCATGCGGGTAGATTTAAAGCAGCAGTTCAGATTTAGAAAGCTCAGTTTAAGAGCAGTTTGCAGTTCAGTCTAGTTGGAATTAGTTTTTATTTAATAACAGCAATTGTGTTTGCTTTGTATACACACACAGAAGTGCGAAATCTGCATAGGCAGAAGTAGAAGCACACAGCTGCACGCACAACTTGAATTGTATGAGCCAAAGCTCTGACAGAAATGAAAGAATTAATTGATAACGCACAGCAGTGCTGGTTTGAACAAATTACTTTATTTTTATGTGTTTATTTTATTCTGTTTATTTGTTGTTCGCTGTATAAGACTGCAGATTTTCTACAATATGTCTGCTTGCACCATTTCAACTGACCTGCCCATTTACCAAGTTAAGAGCCCAACTTTATTTAAGTTACAAGCTAGTCTACAGGTGATTGTTTATTGTTGAGGTTTACTCTTATTGTGTATGAAATATTGAGGCACCTTTTTGACATATACATCAAATTGTTTTTTGTGGTCCTACCTAATGCTTCTTTGAGTCTCTCATATCTCTAAATCACGCCCATAGAAGGCACCCCATCTGAAAAGATTTGAAGGGATCTAATTTGAGTGTACATTTAAATTTTATATCTATATTCGCATAAATTAGTTTTGGGCCATTTGGAGGAGTCAGTTTTTCTTAAATGTAATTCCTTATATCTTTCCAAAACAGAAAAGCCGAGGAGAACTGTTTTCTTTCTAAAGCTGCAAGGAAGAGATTCAATGAAGCACCATCTCGTTATGTTATTATTATGTAGACTAACATCTAAGATTTCTGCGGCTTGCATATTGGGCAGGATTAAGTGGCCAGCACAGTCAAGAAGGTCAGCAGTGCATACATAATGCAATGAACACCTTACAAATTGTCACAGTTAGAAATTTTGGAACAGCATTATCAAATTGTGTACCTTACAATTATTTTTGACGACTATAATTTGCGAGCAAGTTAATGATATAATTCTATAATGGTATGGTGTGAGGCAAATCAATATTATAGTGGTACAGGATTGAGATTCTTACATTTACTTTTTGTTCAACTGGAAGTTATTCAGAGTTTGGATTGGCAAGTGGCATCATTTCTATCTTTCTGAGAACAGCCTTGAAGGGATGATTTTGTTTGACGTAATTATTACTGTATTTTTATATTATCTACCGTGGCCCCCTATCTCACAATTGTACAACACGTCTCTCCTTTTTCTTGTACACAAAAGTTTTTGGTTCCTTGCCTCTTCTGTATCTTTTTGTAACTCGCAATCACCCCAGTTAAATATGGGAGATAACTCTGATTTGGGGTGAAAGCAAAAACACTTCTAAAATCTGTTAGATCTAAGATTACTGATTATGAAATATTATGAATCAATGACTAGGATGTCTTGTTTTTCAAGAATGACTCAAAACTGTTACGAGTATAATCTGAACACAGAAACAATCAAGGTGAGATAATGCTTATGCTAAATGGTTAAAATATAGAGCATTATATAGCATGTAATGTAGTTACATATTGGTTGAACAGTTACCAACCGAACAACTACATAACTACATTACATGCTATATAATGCTCTATATTTTAACACCCCCTCTTAATGACTAAACTGGAAACAATACCAAGTTTGTCCCGAAATTTTGCATTTCACTCTTTTGTGATAATCAAGGTGTTCTAAAAATGCTGAAGAATCCTGTCTATCATGCCCGCACTAAACATATTCAGATTCATTATCATTATATTCGCGAGTTGGTTGATTCTAGTGAAATCTCTCTGCATTTTTGTCCTTCTGCAGATCAGCCTGCTGATGTAATGACTAAACCTCTTGGTCCTTTGTTGTTTGTCAAGTTTAGAGAAACTTGGTGTTGTTTCGAGATTAGTCATTGAGGGGGGGTGTTGAATATATAACATGAACCTGTACGGCTCCAATCAGTTGTTGAGGTAACCAACAAACTGTTGTAACTAAATGTAACTGCTCCTCCTCTCAATAAAAAGAATCTGCCTGGGTCATTCAAATCAGTGCAGTTTTGTGCATCTTTGTCTTCTTGCTGTTTTTTCTCTATGCTTCTAATTCTAACATAAATCACAGCCCTATCTCAGATCAGAATGTACCATAGGTATCCTTTGATATCCACAACTATTCTGACAAAGAATGTTGAGGCAAAATATTAAATTTATCAGTACTATGTTAATAATGATTGTTGCACTAAATCCACCCACCACGCATGTGAGCCCAAGTTACCACTGCATCCAACGTGTAGAAGCAATGCCCCGCACCGGCATATCACACAAGGAATCTGCCTTGTGTGCTCACCTGAGACGCGACAGTGGACTGGTCCCCATTGGTTTCAGCTGCATCATGATATCTTGCAAGGTTTGCACTTAGTTGGCTTCCAATCACACATTCTTTCATACAAATGCATAAGAACATAGATGAACAACTAACAACTTAGTAACTTAAACAGTGAAGTGCGCAATACCCATGGATATCCCTTGCAATAGTTCAACTCATGGATTACAATGTTTCTCTGCTACCATAATAACCAGTTCATTCATTCTCAAGTCAACCAACAACAATAAGAACCAACAACGAACCCCCAAACTAATACCTAAAGGGGGTATATTGATGGGGTCTCGCCCTTCATCAATTCATCTACTAGTCAAATTGGCCTAAGTAACAGTTTACAATGAGTTAGACAACAATCAACTGTTTGCACGCATGCCAGACAATGCCAATCCTTATCTTGAGGTTCTTCATGTCGTCCTTGGCTCCTTAGTAACTCTGCTCCACTGGTGAACTGCAATTAACTCGTCGTTGCGCCCCAAAGATTCCCCTCTCATGCAATCAACCCTTAATTGACAGTTAATCAGTCGTTTTTGTTCCTTGATTGTCACTCCTCATTCCTCGCGAGCAGGCCATGACAGAGTGGACTCAAGTTCTTGTGCACACGAGTTGAGTGGAGTCCTTTTTGCTATGTAGACTCATTCCTAAGCTTCTGCGTCCGTGTGGCCTTAGGGCCTTCAAAAATTGTGGTTGCACGCAATCTGCTAATTCTTCCTTAACCCAAAGGTGCATCGCGCACCAATCCAAAAGTGCCTTATGCTCTCCTAAGGAAAGAATACTTAGCCAAAACTTGTACTTTGAAAAATCTAGGTTCAAGAATGATCTCAAATGGAATATTTTCTAACATTAATGATCATTACTCTTGATATACTAACTTTATAGAGAAATTAAATACTGAATGAACTGTAATCTGCAACTCAGATTTGTAACTACAAACATTAAGAGGTTAAATTATGGAGGAAATACTATCGATGTATTAATGCTAGGGTTGCAATTCAAGAATTTTTGTGATACACCAATTGACTAATTATTTTTGCATTTCTGTCAATTAATTGTTACACTGGATTCATAAGCCTATAATATGTAATGTGCGAGGAATAAGGTTTAATGTTTGATTTTCAATTTTCAATTTTGAAGCCACTGGAAAGAAATCTGCATTACTTAACTGAAGGAAATATCATGTGTATTGATTATTTATTATCCCCATGCCTAACATCTTCACATTTTTGTTACAAAGAAATAATGAGGGCTCTCAATAAATAGTTTTTTTTGTTCATCCCATAGGTTTGACCTCTACCTTTGTTTAGGCTGTGACCTAACAGTTTTTCTATATCTGGTGGGTACTTCTTGGTTAATGTCACTGTTTAGCGAGGCAATATAAGTGGGGGGAGACCTGTTCATTAACAACAGGTCTGATTTTACAATGTGACAATGCTCTGGTGAAATCTGGAGCAAACATGCAGAGGGCTAGAAAAACAATGAAACCATGGAAGGAGATAGGGAACTCTTAATTTGTTGCTAATTTATTTTCTAAGTTCTATCAGTGTCTACATAGCATCTCATGAGGCTATTGCTAGTTGTCATTAGCTCAAAACGCCAAGATAAGAAAACCTCCCTGTAGCATACCTGAGCAAAGTAGAAACTGCATCAAAAAACCCTTGCAGAACAGTTGCCAAAATAAGCTCGTTCTCATTTTCACCTCCAGTGACAAAGAAGTGTAGATCTGATATGAATTTGTATACAACAATGTATCCATCAAACATTCCAATTTCCACTGCATAACGATTATTGAACCATTAATACGTGCTATAAAGTACTAAATGCTTGTTAACTCATATGCTTGTGTGCCATAACAAACTACATTAAAAGATTGTTAAATTCCAAATGCCTTTGAATATGTTGACTAGACCTATTCCAAAAAAGTTAATCCGAGTTTACATATCTCTGTAATAAATCAGAAATGACAAAATGGTTAAAAAAATAAAAGTAACAATCGGAAGTCACATTCTATTAATATCAGTGAATGATCGAAATAGGTCAATGGCACTGAAAGTACAGCTATCAGATATAGCTATAAGGCTTCCTTTTGCTAAATACAATTTTGATTTCAAAAACTTGTCATAGCCAATCAATAGAGCACCACATTTCAAGAAAACTAACAAAACACTTCTTGTGTTGGAAATATCCTAAGATTAGTAAACCATAGTCCAACGATATGCATTAGTCCTATAATTAGGCACATTAGTCCTAGTGTGTACACATGGAGTTGTTTATAACAACTCAACCAAAGACTAGATTGGATAAGTGATTGTAGGGAGAGATGAGAATTTCTTGGTAGAAGATAGGAACACATCCTAAATAGTAGGAAGTCATATTTGTAAATACATTTGACAATATTTCAATATAATTAATCCTGGTACAATGTAATTGCAAAACCTATTTTGGTATCAGAACAGGTTCATCCTTGGGAGCAGAGTGAGAGCTTGAGGAGTTGAAGAGGATTATCAAAGCAGGTTCCCAAGTGTTGAAGTCATCAAGAATCTGCTGATTTGCTTCTGTAGATTGAAGAGAATCCAACTAGAGCAAGACAGCAAAGGTGCCTTTGTTAAATGCGAAAGAAGTTAAATATGAAATAGCTTTAAAATTTCAACATGAAGAAGAAAGAAGCGTTGATCTGTGAGGGATATGGTCTGGTTGTGGAGCATATGAGGAGGAATTGTTTTGCACTTGAAAAAATGACAGCTTTGTAATAGGAATTAGTTCTATTATTGTATTAAACAGGTGTGCTGGGTGCATGAAGAGCAAGAAGAGGCTGTTAAAATTCTCCTAGGGTGGGCATGAAACAACATGTGTAAATCCCGGAGCAGCACATGATGTCGAGAAAGAAGTCGCATATTCTATTTTTGATGTTGGAGCAACCCAAATCTGCAGACAAAAGAAAAGAGACACATATTTTTGGTTGTTTGCTGCTGAAATGGAAGCGCGGCCTTTACGTTTTTGGAGACAACGGGAACCCAGGCATGTGCAGGTATAAGTTTCAGCTGGAGAAAAGAATGGAGCTACTTCATACACCTGGAGCAGAATGGAAGAATAGAAGTGGAGAAGAATGGCACAACATTATAAGCATTGAATCTTTTATACATGAGCATGATCGTGAGAAAAGAAATGACCCATAAAATAGTTCTTGTTATTGTTTTGATTTTTAAAATCACTTTCTTTGGTGTCAAAGTTAAGACTTCAGTATGCTTTTAAAGTCATCGTTTTTAATTAGATTTTTTTTCTACCTGCATATACTCTAAAGTGTCCATATGTTTGTTGAAAAAAAATAACGGAAGCTAACTGTATCATCCTTATCAATAAATCTCATTTGCATGAGTATTATAAAGGTATTTTTGTTGAAGTCTTAAAAGGGTGAGTTGTAAAAACTTGTTTTAATAGGTTTTTTAATTTTTTCTTTTTTGATTTTTTTTTTTTCTTTTTCGAAAAGTGTCATCAAAATTGTCATGTATGTTATAGAAAAAGAGTCATTTAAAATTTCGTTATAGAGTGGGTTAAGTCAATTATTTCACAATCATGTTTTTTATGCATGTAGCCTTTCTTTTCAACAATTGAGTTCTTTCATGTCCACAGTGGTATAAGTTATAACTACTCTTTTTAGAAGTTTTAATAGTTTGG
This sequence comes from Taxus chinensis, assembly GCA_019776745.2. Classification (NCBI taxonomy): domain Eukaryota; kingdom Viridiplantae; phylum Streptophyta; class Pinopsida; order Cupressales; family Taxaceae; genus Taxus; species Taxus chinensis. Next base: position 884,772,587 of record CM034150.1, read on the forward strand.
ATTTATCAGAATCATTTGTTCTCCATTTTGAGTTCTCCCTCATTTGTTTTCATAACACACTATTGTAAATGGAGATATAAGTGTTTGATATTGTAAAGAGATGCATTTTCAGAGAACCCAACATCCTTGTAGATTGTTTTGATTGAGGGGAGGGAGGGGTGAGATAGAAGATGAGTGGAATAGTAGGAGCTTTTATTGATAGATGTACAACCACGCTCTCCTGTCACCAGTACTATTGGTGTAACACTATTTACATAATCCAAGGTTATAGTAATATTTGTCTTCTTGTAGAATCTGAACAGTCATCCGGGAGATGAACTGAAAGGTCACACACTGTAATCAATATGTACTTGCATCTCATTTTTTAGTTAAGACAATTTTTTGGGTTTGCATCAATACAATTTCTACATTCATTTTTCAGTCCAAATTCCTGGCCTGACATTGGTATCAGAGCGCAAGCAATTTTCTTTTTACTCCTCCTGTCTTCCTCTTCGTCTCCATCCTCATCTATATAGGCAATGTTTTGCCTCTTGACACCCTTTCTGCTTAATCTATAATCTGTACCGTAAAGGCCTTTTACCCTCTGCAGATAATTGCCTTCAAAACCTAATATAAAGATAATTTCTACTATCCACAAAATATCAAGGCTACATATTTTTCAACCTTTTAATTTTGTTGTGGTTATGGCAGCTGCCGTAATTGGCAACACAACATCTGCTTTTCCAGAGAAAGAGCAGCATTCATTCTGACTGCAACACGAGGCTGCATGGACATCCCAAATTCCTGGCTCCTTCACATTTTAATATTTCTGTTGCTGTGCGCCAGATTGCATACTAGTGTGGTATCCTCTCTGATCTTCTCAGATATTAGAGTTCTGTATCTATATTTTCCCTAGTATCAGGCAGAGGCTTTTCGCGTGCAGACATTATACCTTTATCAAAAACAACCTTACATAAATCTTCCAGAAAATTTAATTCCTCCTAAGATTTATGCACGTGATCATCTGGATGGATGAATTTTCCTTTTGGTTTCTGTATTATCAGTCATAGGAGCAAACAAAGGAGTGTATTCCACTTTCTTTATCTCATTCACACTTACCTTGACTGGAACCGCATTATCACCCATGGAAGTTGTTTCCTTTTCAAGCTTTCCATTACTTCCGAGACTCAAGTCCTCTCCTAGAAGACAGGCAAGTGCACAAGGAGTCGGACAACAAAGAAAATGATAAGTTTTTGTTTTTATTCAAACTCTTGGAAAATAAGTATTTAATATACTTACTTTTTTCTTAATGAAGGAAAAGCTCTATGACTTACTTAAACCATTGAAAATAAGTCATTTTGGTGCAATCAAAACTCAAAAAAAATCAAATACGTTTTGCATATGTGGTGCCTCTAGTTCACGCCTACAAGTAAATTCACCACACTTGAACTACTAATCCCAACACCTAACATATATACAACAATGGTGTTTGAAGCTTTAACCTTATAAATCGCCATGGAGAAATACACACACAAATTTTCATTTTCCCATTTCCTTCTATTACCCATTTGTCTCTATCATTAGTCGTAAATCTTGATAGTAAGAAATTTTGAATATATAGGAAAGTTGCACCCATGTTCAAGGATTTCTTTCTAAGCATCATTGATTAGACGAATCATTTTCACATGTTGCCTAAGTGCCACGTACCACTCTGCTCTTGCATACTTTAAAGGCCTCTTTCACGTGCTAACGAGTATATCGAAAGGACGAGATTCTTCCACATACTGACGGGTACATAAGAAGGGCAAACATATCAAAAGGTTCACTATATTGGTCTAGTACCATATAGAAAGGGAAGCCTATTGGAGTGATAAAGAACCAACCTATCTCTCATTGTCAACAAAATGCATTCAATCACATCAATAGTTCATACAACACTAACCAGGAAGGATATCTAGTTAGAATCAGTGTTTTAAAAACCGGTCGAATCGGAACCGACTGGTTCGACTGGTTTGACCTTTTGGAGCACCGACCAGACAAAAAATCGGATTGGCTAACCGGTTTGGGGCTAAACTAGCCGGTTCTGTATGGAACCAACCGGTTTGGCCCTAAATCGGTCAAACTAGTTTGGTTTTGACCCAAACCGACCGAGTTGTGGCTTGCACAGCCTTAAACGGCTTTTTCAATAAAAAATTCACATTTTAATTACATTTTATATTTTTTAAAACCCCTAAACCCTAATTTGGTGTTATATACACCCCCCCCTCTATTCACTTCACACCTCTCTCATTGAGCATTTGTGAGCATAAGATTGAAGAATTTATGTTTGGAGTGAGCTTGGAAGTTGGAGGTTAGGTTCTTGTTTGCCATTGCTCGTGGGCTCTTTGTGGTGATATTGGAATCCATATAGAGACTTCCTCACCTCTATTTGTGAGCACCTCTCTTATTTGGAAGGATTTGGAGGCTTGGGGCAGCATTGAAGAGTGTTGATTTGGAGTGAGTTTGGGGGTTGTTTGGCATCAAGTGTGGGCTCTTTGTGGTGTCTACTTCACATCTACATTTGGAGGGTGCAACCCATATACAAGCTTGGAGTGTTTCTTCACCTCATTTGTGTGCACATTGAAAGGTATGTTAAATTTTAAACTTGCCCCTATTTGTAAATTTTATTAAATAGGAAATCTGAAATTTATTTTGTTTTTATTTGCATTTTCAGATTTCTTTGCATTTGCAATGGCCCCCAAAACTAAAGACCCTACATGGAACCATATAGACGTAGTTGATAATCAAGTTTTTTGTAAATATTGTAAGAAACACATCAGGGGGGGGAGGGGGGATTCATAGGTTGAAACAACACTTGGCTGGTCAAAGAGGCCAAGTTTCCCCATGTGATGCACCTGATATTGATGCCATTAGGTTGGAAATGAAAAACTTACTTGAGAAACATAAAAAGAGAAGGCTAGGCAAAAAGAGATAGAAGCTGAAATAGGAGGAGGGAACATGCCTTGAGTGTTGAAGGATCTTGCTCTGACTCTTCTGTCCATGTTAGAGACCCCTTTCGGTATATGCCTCCCCCATCCACTCATAGTCAAGAAAACCGGCCTCAAAAAAGAAAGAACATTCAAAGCTTTTTTCCATCTTCCATACCTGCTAGTGCCTCCATGCCAACAGAAAATCAGCCCACCTTGGATAACCATTGGAAGAAGCAATACAAAGAAGCAACTTTTGAATACATTGCTAGATGGTGGTATGATGCAAATATCCCTTTCAATGTTGCCCGCTCACCTTATTACCAGCCTATGTTTGATTCCATTGTTGTTGCTGGTAAGGGCTTCAAAGGCCCTAGTATGCATGACTTGAGAGGATCACTTTTGAAGAAAGAAGTTGCATCCATAGATGAATATTTGAAGAGTTGTAAAACATCATGGGCCAAAACAGGATGTACTATTATGTCAGATTGGTGGAGTGATGGCAAGAACTGCACCATAATAAATTTTCTTGCCTCTTGTCCACAAGGTACTATGTTTTTGAAATCAGTTGATGCATCTGATAGGGTGAAAGATGCAAATTTGTTGTTTGAGCTTTTGGATGAGATTGTTGTAGAGGTGGGAGTGGAAAATGTTGTACAAATCATAATAGATAATGCCTCTAACTATGTTCTTGCTGGTAAGATGTTAGAGGCTAAACACAAAACAATATTTTGGACTCCATGTGCTACACATTGCATAGACCTCATGCTTGAGGATATAGGAAAAAAAGATTGGATCAAGAACACTGTAGAGCATGCCAAAAGCATCACAAAATACATCTACAATCACTCATGGGTATTGAACCTAATGAGGAAAAACACTGAGGGCAGAGAACTTGTTAGGCCAGCCATCACGAGATTTGCAACAAACTTCCTCACGTTGCAATCTCTTCTTTCCCAAGCACAAAACTTGAAAAAAATGTTTTCAAGTGATGAATGGAATGCATCAAAGTGGAGCCGCAAACAAGATGGGAAAGACAAAGAAGAAAGTTTTTGACAATTTATTTTGGAAAAAAAACGAACAAAGATTGTGAAAATTTCCAAGCCTCTTGTTAAGGTGTTGCGGTTGGTGGATGGGGAAAAATTAGCCATGGGCTATATTTATGAGGCTATGGATCAGGCAAAGGAGCAGATAAGGGCAGCATATAAAGACAGGGTAACTAAGTATGGGCCTATATGGGAGATTATAGATAATAGATTGAACAATCAACTCCATCGCCCTATACATGCAACTGGATATTTCTTAAACCCAAAATATCATTACAGAGCTCAGCTTGGAGAAGATCAAACAGGAGAAGTAAAAGATGGTTTGTACGAGTGCCTAGAGCGCATGGTCCCTGATGAGATGCAACAACTTGAGGTTCACCGACAGATCAGTTTCTTCAGCAAAGCCACAAGTACCTTTGGGAAAAACCTTGCAAAGATTGCAAGAGATGTGGACCAACCAGGTAAGCAATTCTAAGTTTTTTGAAGTTCATTTGATTAAACTTTTTAATGAATAATCATGAATTTTTAGCATAAGACACAATCTAATTTGTTGAATTACGCTTTGAGTTATAAGTTTTACTTTTAATTTTTAACTTTTTGTTTTTATCGTCATTGTTTAATAACTAAACATTTACATTTTTATCGCAACACATTGGTGGGATTCATTTGGTAGTCAGTGTCCTCAATTGCAAAAGTTTGCAATTAGGATCCTGAGCCAAACTTGCAGTGCTTCTGGGTGCGAGCGCAACTGGTCCGTCTTTGAGCGGATTCACACAAAGAAGAGAAACCGTTTGAAACAACAACGGTTGAATGATCTTGTCTTTGTGCAGTACAACCTTCGGCTAAGGTGCAACCAGTTGCTGAACCGAAGACCTGATACAAATCCCATTGTCTTGGATGATATAGATCCAACCTCAGATTGGGTAGAGGAGAGTCAGCCAGCAGAGTTTGATCCCAATGACTTGGGGTGGATGGGTTTGGATCAGGATGATGAGCCATTAGCAGCACTGCCACCACCATCACGAGACATAGCAGGCACTAGTCGCACTCGTGCTACTCCCCGTGCCAATACAGTGTTGCAGATGTACCTGAGGATTTGGATGGGTCCGAGTCAGAGCCAAAGGCCGGTGATGATATTGATGAGGATGACCCTGAGGATCCCATTTTCAGCAGCGGTGTAGAGTTTGATGATTGATCATTGATGTCATCTATTTTATTCTAGAGTTTTGTAACTTGTAGTATCTGTAATGTATCAATGATCATAGCATGCTGTTTTTTTGGAGTCTCGGACTATGGAGGCCATTTAGAGCCTCATTGTTTATGTATTTTGTTTCGGAATCTCATATATGATATATGTATTGTGTATTGGACTTGGAGTTCGTGCCATTTTGCTATAAACACCTTTCTTACATATATACAAGAGCAACCTTTGCATATTTTGTGTGTAATTGTTGGAATCATGGTTTTTAATCTTTCAAAAAATTGTTTTCATTAAAAATATAATTTTTTATGTATTTTTTAGTAAACCAGTTCATAAAATTTGAACTGGTTCAGTTCCAGTCCGGTTCTGGTCCGGTTCCGATTTTTAAAACATTGGTTAGAATGGTCAAGGCAAGTTGAGAATTACTCTCATCTTCATAAAGTGTTGGTTTGACATTTGTAATGGAGACACTCAACCAGTTGAATCAACAGCAAAGCCCAAATTACAAATTTGGAGGCTTAAAAATTCTAAGGCATTAACTTCAACAAGAGCCTCGATTGATGGAGAAGTCTTTCATCACATACAAGTGATCTAAATATGGATCTCAAATGTACCCAATTAAAGTAGTTCACGATTGTAAGTTTTATTCAGACATTTCTTCTTGTTTGACAAACACACTGAGAAAGAAACAACAAGTTGATGAGCTCAAAAAAGGAACATTTTTGGCATGTCTAACAGTTTGTGTACAAAACACCCATAGCATTTATGCAACCCTTGCTATAGTGTGGTTGCGCAACCATTGGAAACAGATGATGTTACACAACCATTGCCTATTGATAGCGGCGGTTGTGTAAACAGTTATAACCTTTTCGTCATGCAATCTAGAATAATGAAAAGACACACCCATAATATGAAAAATCAAGAGGTGTCTCTTCTTCTGCCCAACCTTTTGGGTTCTCTAGTGCACAGGAAGGACGCTTGAAAGTTGTTATAAGTAGAAGGAAGAGTTTTGAAAAGATCAAGAGAGAGTTGTAGGAATTGGATTCCCGTTGCAAACTTAAACAAGATGGAGTCTTTTGTTCATAATTCACTGTTTTCCCAGCTGTGGGTGTTAGTTTCAGTGTTGTTTATATAGGGAGGTGTTTGAGGTGCTTACTTATTGTTGTGCAAGCTTTAGAGAGAATAACTCTAGTCCATAAAGGCAGCAATCTGCAGGAACTTGTACAATTTCATTGGATTACATAGTGGAACAGGAGTGCAATTGCCTCACCCACTAAAGTTTTTTCCCACCTTGGATTTCTCCAAGATAAAAACACTTGTGCTCGTGTGTATGTGGTGCTTCTATTCCTTCTTGTGTACGTTTTTAATTCATTTAGTGTCCGGCACTTCAAAACTCTATTTTGCAAATATTTGAGTTATTCACTAACATTTACTTAGCTGGGTTGATAAGATTGGTGTTAGTGAAACTTAGTGTGGAATATCCACCTAGTTTAAGGATTAGATCAGTATTAGAGCAGGTTAGTGTTCCATTAGTGTGTGGTTTGTTTGGTGACCATTGTGCAGATATATGCACATTACAAGAGAAACAAATGCGAGTGAAGAAGGTGATTTGGTCCCTTTGCAGCAAGACATCTCCACAAGGAAGTGAAAGAGAGAAGTGAGAAGTATGGCTCCTGAAAATGAGATGAGACCTGAAGATGGTAAAGAAAGATTTTGAAAATTGGAGAAGAATGTTGCCCAGCATCTCTCAATCCATGGAGGAGCTTGGGAAGATTATGAAGGTTGTCATGGCAAAGTTGGGAGTTTCTGTGGATACTTCCGAAGAAAGTGAGCAGCTTGAGTTTTCCTCCCATTAGAAAGAGCAGCCCCATTCCAGCCAAGCTCCACCTCTCATTCAAAGTCCAGAGGCAAAAATCAACATTCAACCATATGAAGGTGAGGTGAATGCGGATAAGCTTGATCATTGGTTAGCTCAATTAGAGGTTATACTTTCATTTGCATCAAATTAGTGAAGAGCAACAAATTTCTTTTGCAAGGTTGAAGCTAGCTAGTCATGCTCTAACTTGGTTTGAGAGTTATCTTAATTCCTTGGTTGTTACGAGGCTACCACCAATTAGTAAATGGGATGAATTTAAGACTTTAATTAAGAAGCAATTTTATCCTTGTTTGTTATGAAGAGGAAAGGTCTATTGATTTGCAATTTTTGAGGCAACAAGAAGGTTAAAGTGTGCAGGTCTATACAAGTGAGTTTTGAAAAAAGGTAGTTCAAATGGGAAAAGATACATTTGATCGTGACATCCTTGAAGTATGTTGGAGGGCTGCATAGTCACTTAAGGAGGCCCATTCTACTTGCCAAGCCAAAGGACATAGATGAGGCTTGTTCTCAAGCCCACCATCTTGAGATGGATGAGAAAAAGGTCCATCTTCATTCTTCAAATTCTTCCAATGTTCCAAAGAAGAAAGGTGGGGTCAATGCCACTTCTATTGTTGCCAATAAGGATTGTACCAAGCATTGTGGGCATTGTGATGTTGATGGTCATACCGCTGAGACTTGTTGGAAGTTGCATATAGAATTGCATCCATTTAAGAACAAGAAAAAGGAAAAAGAAGGCCATGCCATCACTTCAAGGAGAAGCGATTGAGTGCAACCCCAGATGTGGATGAGAAGTTGTGTTTCACCACCCTTCAGAAAAAGGTATGTTTGGGTAATAATGATGCTCAAGACAAAGGTGAACCTTCTAAGCTTTTTCATATCAAAGTGCAAATTAAGATGGTAAAAGTTGATGCTTTTTTTGATTCTTGCTCTCAAGCAAATTTGATTAGCAAAGAGCTTGTAGATAGACTTGGGTTGGAAATGTATGATCATCCTAATCCTTATGCTCTAGGATGGGTGAAACAAGGAGTAGAGATGAGGGATAAGGGTTTCCAAACAATGCATAGTCAAGTTTGCAATAAATGAACATTTCATTGATGAAGTTGTTGTAGATGTTGCACCTATTGACATTTGTGGTATAGTTTTTAGCAGCCCTTATATGTATGTTAGAATATGCTATTTTCAGGAGGAGATTGAACCAATACCTTTTGGTTAAGGATGGGAAAACTACACCATAAACTCCTATGAAGGCAAATCTAAGCTCTCTTGTGGTAAGTGCCACTCAAGGTAATCAATTGCTTAATGCTAGTGGGAAGGTTTCTTTTCTCATTTTGAAAGATAAGCAAAAATGACCAGGATACCCATAGTTGTTCTACTAACAAGGAGCATGAGATGCAATTTCTACATGGTTATCCGCAAGCATGGAAGGAAGAAATAGACCCACACAAAGGGCATGAAAAGGTGGACCCAAAAGTTCACAAGGCTGATAACTTCATTCAGCATATACAACTCCAGGTACAAGAGAGGTTCAAGAAGTGGGGAAAGAAATTCCTCACTATATGAATCCCCCTAAGCTTTTGGGGACCAAACGCCTCATAATTGAGGAGGTATGATCCGTAATTACAGGATCTCAAATGTACCCAATTAATGTAATTCATGATTGTTCCCCGTCTCTCTATATCAAACATTTCTCTAGGGCAAACAAACTTCTCAGAGAAGGAAACAACATGAATGATCTCATATCTACCCATTTAATAGTTTATAGCGCAACTCCCCTATCGTATATCCCCCTACACCTGGAAATGGTTGGTTACAATACCGTTAGAGCAATTACACAACCGCCCCCTGTTGATAGCGGTGGTTGAGTAAATGTTATAGCGATTTGTTAAAATCAAGAGGTGGCTTTTCTTCTGCCCAACCTTTTGGGTTCTCCAAGGCACACCTAAAAGTTGTTATAAATAGGAGGAAAGGCTTGGAAAGATCAAGAGAAAGTTGTGGAGTTCGATTCCTATTGAAAACTTGTGCAAGATGGAGTCTTTGTATAGAATCCATTGTTTGCCCAGTTGTGAATGTTAGCTTTTGTTGACCAAAATGAGATCACACTTCATTTTCGCCAACTAATATAAAAGTTCATACTTGAAAGCATTTGATCTCAAATTATCAGTATTTTTAACACCTAGGAATCTTCAAGCTTGTCAAATTCACTTGCACAGATTAGTTCTCAGATCACACAATTCAAATCAGAAAAAAAATTGATCAGATCACTTGTCAAATTCACTTACACAAATCAGTTCTAGGATCACACAATCGAATCAGAAGAAAATGTGATATGATCACTTGTTTTTGGGGCTCAAACATGCTGGAGACATTCAGACGGTTCACTTTACAAAGGATCTGGGTCATCAAATTTAATCAGAGCCACAAGGGTCACAGCCGAGCTAGGAACTAGTTGGTCAAGTTGTTCATCAAGTTAGATCACGAGTTAGGGCACTGTAAATTGAATCAAACAAGTTGTGTGGGCGAGTTTGGTGAGTTGGGCCAGGCGAGTTGGTCGCATTGGTCATCGAATTGAGCTAGTAAAACAGGACGGTTTTAAAATTTGGCTTAAGGCATGACGAATCAGGGTGTGACACGTGGAAGGCTCTTAGTGATCTATGATTTTGCATATATTTTGTTCACAAGATCAAAAATCGACTTAGTGCAAGTGCCAAAATACAAGTGGCAACTCAAGATTTTGAGTTCGTATGCGAAAATTATGGCACGTGGAACAATGAAGGTAGGGGATCTTTTTACAGCGTGACAAAACCACTAATGAAGCTCAAGATTCGGCGTAGTTGTCTCAACCACCCCAACAGTTTTGTAGACCCTATTAGCGATAGTAAATCACAACTGCCCTAACAATGTTGGGCATTTGCCCGTAGCGAGTTTACACAGTTAACCGCCTCTTACATAAAGTACCCAATTTTGTCACACAAGAAGGTGGTCGTGATTGGGAAGAGTGGAACAATTGCACACTATGTCTCTTCGACTTTTGAGTCTTTTGGGACCTCTCGTGATCCAAGAGCTCAAAAATGGTGTTAGAACATGTTTATATGTGCATGCCTGGAAGGTCTTTGTAAGCATGGGAGAGATTCTAACCAGCAATTTTGCTTCATTATATGATGGTTTTCTGAATTAGAGTGTGAGAGGTCAAATCAATGAGTGATTAACACGTTGCAGAGCTTGTATCCAGTGTTTGAACATAAGTAGTGCCCCATGGACGGCAACTGGACTAACGATAGTACAATCTTGTAACTTGCCAGAACCTGTGATAGTGAGATCCACCAGAAGCATGGCTTCACTATTGCTACCGATTTTTTTCAACATAAGTTCCTCCAGAGTAATATTGTGATCTCTTTAATTAGTGTTAGCATGGCTTCACTCTTGCAAAGGAGTTTTGTGATCCACAAACCAAATCAAAAGGTTCACTTCCAGGATAATCTTGAGCTCTTTAGATTTTGTTTTGGCTCTATTTCAAATCGTTCAATATTCCTTTCGATAATGCAACAGCTTTTAATTCATTCCTATTACGACACACCATAAGGCTTATGGTATTGAGCACTAGAGCTTCAATTATTAGTTAAGTGATTAACTAGATAGAATGGTTTGTAACAACTTCAAAGACCACTTTGTGACATAATCTTTCAGGCTAATAAAAGTTGACTAGCACACAATCAAATGGCACCCAAATCAGATCAAGTTTCAACTTCATCCATTCTTTGTACATTCTAAATTTTATCAGTTCGGCCTCTTCACATGATTCTAACATTGCTATTGCATCAGCGAGGGGAAGACAAAGAGAGCCCAGACTTGATTTGGGCATCACTTATCGTTGAACAGTCCTTGTTAGGGCACACTGAAGAAATTAAGACATGTTTTCATGAAGATTTTTATTATGGATGTTCTGGAGTCTCACATTCTCTTGTGAGGTCTATAGAATTTAATTCAATCTTAAGGGCAAAAACATCCTCTCACTAATGTCACGAGTTATCATGCCAAAATGGTGGTTGAACATATAGTCATCTAGGGAATGTATGGAAACCTCATATTTGTTGTTGCAAATCACGAACTAAGTGTTTTTTATTTTTCCATGTAATGGACTGTGTATACTCTTGGAGCAAATGATAATCTTGAATTATTAAAGTTTATATCTATCAAGTCTACTTGATAGAAATATTGTGTCTCAAGAGACTCTTTGATAAGATCAATGAGAAAAAGATGTGTGGGCTAAAATTCCAAGTTTTTTCATTTCTCAAATGTCTAAAGTCGTGTGCAAATCCACTTGATGCTGAAAGTTGATCTGTGGCAACTCATTTGCCCTCTCATCAATGTGTATTTGAAAAGAATTGCAAAACTTCCCCTGAAGGACATGAGATGCCCTTTCTATTGTAGGTGCAACTCGACCACCTAATGGTTGTCCAGCTTAGTTTGGGAGTCATGCATGAATCCTCAAAATTTTACCCTCATGCAGGGTCAATGAGACTTAACTGGATGGCCCAATATGGATGGTAGCATCCAGGACAGATTCAGGTAGATTTTGTTGTCCGAGAGTTCTAGGGAGGTTGGAATCCCAAGGAGCAAGGTCTGGAATCATCTTGGGAACATGCACATTGTTTCACTGAGGATGTAGAGAAACAACTCTGATAGAGTTCTCCTTGGTCAAAGAATTGCAACTTCAAAAGGTGACAAGCAATTCTAAAGAATGTGTGGTCTTGGTATAGGGTTATGTTTGAGGTGCTTAATAATCTATCATGTGCATGCTTCTGGACAGAACTAACTCTATTCGTAAAGGGGATATTAAAATATGCAGGAACTTATTTCTAATTTCGTTATGATTAACATTAATGGAAGTGTTAACTGCAATAAATGCCTTAGCACACTAATGCTTTTCCCATGTGTGCTTTTCTCCAAGATAAAAACTCTTCATGTACATGTCTATGTGGTACATTCTATTCCTTCTTGTGTCTTTCTTTCAATTCATTCACAATCATTATCCAGCAATTCCAAAGCACCATTTAATGCTAAGTATTATGGGAATTATTCAATAAACATTTACTAAGTCCATTAACGGACGGAATTGATAAGATTCGTATGTCGGTGAAACTTAGTGTGGAATATCCACCTAGTTTATGGATCATATTGGTTAAAAAAATTGTATGATCTCCTTTCAGAATTGGAATTGGAATTCATATAATTGCAATTGAAGTTATTCGATCTTGAGATGCAAAATTGTGACGAGTGAGTCCAACTTCAAAAATCCATGAAATCAAGCATAATGTTGAAGTTGCAGGTGGAAAAATTGATGTACATATGTCTTCCTTCATAAAAGCTCTTCTTCCCACATACTCAACTTATTTAGAGTCTTCGCAAAAAAACAATCAATTGAAGGCACTCGCTTTTGATCAAATGGTTGAAAATATGGATGAGGCACTCACTATTGAAGGCCTCTAGAAGAAAGATAAAAATCATAGAAGAAAGTATTTACTATGCTCATCAAAACGGCAATTCTTCCAATAATCTTTCCTCTTCCAAGAATGAAGGAAATGATAGAGGCAAAGAAGAATATAGAGGATGTAAAAGTAGGACTAGCAGAAACAATGGTCAACACCATGAAAAGCAGAATGGCAGACAAAACTTGTTTTGCAAATGATGTGGTGTAAAAGGGAATCATGAGGCTCATGAATATAATGCATCATGGCATAAGATTGAGGCCTAGCAAAAACAAAAGGAAGCAAATAAGGAAAAGAAGAAAATCTCAAAATCAAACTCAGCTCAATCTACAAGTGAATGTCCGTTTTCCATGTTAGGTGATGTCAACTATGCCTCTATGAATTCATCCCAGTTTGATGCTTGGTTCTTAGATATTGGTGCCACGCAACACAAGACTTTCCAAAGCGACTTCTTTGAAAAGTTTCATGAAGAACTATGGTCATGTATATTTGGCAAAAAAAAATAAGTTTGCAATCTGAAGGAAATGGGACAATTCGACTCAAGTCACCAGGACTTCTAGATTTCATTCTCCATAATGTCTTAAATCTACCTCAACTATAACGAAACTTGTACCTGGAGCTCTTCGACAATAAGGTCACTCCATTTTGTTGGATGATGGAGAAGTAAAAATAAAAAAATAATGTGATAATATAGTCATCCTAACTGGATTTGAGGAAGGGAGGTTGTTGAAACTCAAAGGTTAGCCTTTAATTTCAAGAAACTTTGCTTATCTCGTTGAAGAAGGAAAGTCACCAAGTCTTTTGTGGCATGCAAGTTTTTTCGGCATACCAAATATGGCAGCATTTGAACAATGCAAAAGAGTGGTGTTGTCGATTTGTCAACTTCGCCCAAATCAATTGAAAAATGTGAAGCATGCATCTTGACTAAATAACAACAAGAACCCTTTCAAAAACCAAACAGGAGAGCTGCAAGGAAATTGCAATTGATCCACTCATATTTGTGTGGTCCACTACCAATTCTTTTTGTTGTAGTCATAAGTATTTTATGTTGTTCATTGATGACTATAGAAGAATGACCTAGATCTATCTTTTGAAGCAAAAATCTAAAGCTTTCAAAACTTTTCAAGAGTTTCCCACAATGGTTGAAAATGAAGCACACTCCCATATTGGCACACTTAGGACTGATAGTGGTGGTGAATTCACATCAATGGCATTTGAACCTTATCTCAAGAAAATGGGATCAAGCATCATCTCACATTCCCTCACACTCCTCAGCAAAATGGAGTAGCTGAGAGGATGAACAATATTGTGATGTATATGGTTCGGGCAATGTTGTATTTAAAGGAATAAAATTGCATTTCTATGCAAAAGCAGCTCAAGCAATAGTCTATCTCTGCAATAGGTCACCTTCAACAGCTCTTCAGATGAAGGCTACATATGAAGTTTAATGTTGTTATCTTCCTTCATTGTGGCACTTCGTATTTTCAGATCCACATGTTATGCATTGATTTCCAAGGAGAAAAGGAACAAGTTGGACTGCAAGAGTCAAAAATGCATCCTTTTGGGATATATTATGAATCCTCAAAGTCCTACAGACTGCATGATGAGGAAAACAAGATATTTCTCATTGCAAGAGACGTTTTCTATGAAACCACAAAGGACACAACCAACATTGGGGGGGCATAGTTTGGAATCTGTTCAACCTCTTTTACCTCCAGTAATTGGAAAAAAAAACGACTCCCCCTAGGGAAGAAATTAAAACTTCATCAAAAGAAGAAAACATACTTCTGAAGCAACATCCAGAAAATGGGTCCCAACAGACATTGACAAATCTCAAATCTGATGAAGTTGGAAAAAAATGCACCCAAAGCACATACAAAGCCAAACAACAATTAAACAAGTTCCTAGAAGAGATTCATAATAAGCTAGAAAAGTTTATCTTGGAAGGCCATCCAGAAGAAATCGATATTGCTTTTGATTCAGAACCAACTTCCTTCAAACAAGCTGAAAAATTTGATGTGTGGCAAAAAGCAATGAAAATTGAATATGATGCCTTGGTCAAGAATACAACATAGAAAGTGGTTAATCCTCCGCTAAATGTAAACCCATTTTTTGCAAATGGGTCTTTCGAAACAAATACAAAGCAAATGTCCCACTTAACAAACACGAAGCAAGGCTTGTCACAAAGAGATATGCTCAAAAAGAAGGAATAGACTACAACGAGGCCTGTGCATCAACAACGAAATGGGCCACCATTCAGATTATGTTGGATTTAGCAGCACTAAATGGATAGAAAGTGCATTGGATGGATGTGAAAACTGCCTTTCTGAACATTGATCTCAAAGGAACGGTTTTACTGACTCAACCAAAAGGTTTTGCAATTGAAGGTTAAGAAAAAAAGTGTGCAAGTTAGTAAAATCGTTGTGTGGTTTGAAACAAGCCCCAAGAGCTTGGTATGAAAAACTCATTGAGCACCTTTTGAGCATGAACTTCAAGCATTTTGAATTTGAAGATGCAACACTTTTTGTCCAGACAATTGACAAAACAATTGTGTATCTACTTGTATATGTGGATGATCTGCTCATAACAGGAAATAATGAAAGGTAAACTACAAAAATCAAAGCAAAACTGATGAAAGGTTTTGAAATGACAGATTTCGGTTATCTTCATTACTATTTGGGTAGTGAAGTGATTTAAAAATCTAAGTATAATATTTTCATCACACAGGTATACTGGTGAAATTTTGAGCAAATTTGGAATGACAGACTGTAAACCACAATACACCCATGGAACAAAATCTGAAGTTGACATCAAATGATACTGTAAAGTTTGAAGACGCAACTAAGTATAGACACTTCTTTGGAAATCTAATCTATGTAACCACGACTAGACCAAACATTTCTTTTGTTGGTGTTCTCTTTAGACTAATGCAACAAACAAGAGAAATTCATTGGGTAGCACCAAAGAGAGTTCTTCGATGTCTAAAGGGAACTCAAAATTTTGTGCTAAAATACTCCGAGGCAACAGATTTCAAACTAGTTGGATATTAAATTTAGACTATGGAGGTGATGTTCAAGATAGGAAAACTACTTCAGGTTATTTTGTTGAACTTATGGTCAGCACTCATCACTTGGAAGTCAAAGAAACAGACGATGTCAATTTCTTTAGCAAAAGCGTAATATATAGCAGCTATAGAGGCGTCTCGGAAAATATTATGGCTCAAAACGATTCTTGAGGATTTGCAGGAAAGGTGGCTTTCATCAACACCACTCATGGTTGATGACACTTCTACAATCCAAATGGGAAAATAATTTAGTATTGCGCAACCAAATTAAGCACATCAACACCAAATTTGATTTGATTTGGTATTATGTGAAAGATGGCAATGTCAAATTGATATGTTGTCTGATTGCACAACAACCAGCTGATATCCTGACAAAAGTGCTTGGAAGAGAGATTTAAAAAATTCAGAGGCATGCTTGGTCTCGCTATAACCCCTACTGATTTGGGGGGGACGTATGATGCAGAGCATTTCACTTATTCAACCACAAAAACAAGTTTGATCAAATAACTTAAACCAGTCCTTTAGGCTTGCAATTTGACACTTTCCTCAAGACTAGAACCCTTCAATCATGCAATAAATAGCCCAAACACCCAAATTAGCTTGTGCAACAATTGTTAAATTTTGATTAGTCTTGTATCATGCCAATGTAGTAATCAGATTAGGTGAAATCACAAGTAAAGATCAAACTATCTTCCTTTTGGCAAAATTGTCTTCCTAGCTTTTCAAACCAAGTGTCTCTGGTGAGTTGGTGGATAGAACAATCTACAAACTCTTAGAACTAACTCTAATTATTTTTGAACACCCATTATGCTCCTCCAGGTGAGGGTTAAAATATTTGGCTCAACTCCCTATGTAGACCCCTTTTCTTCAATATCTCTCTTCTAGGCATAATCCTTCTCTACTAGCCTTGTCCAAGGTGAATTTTCATGCATAACTTTTGATAAACTAACTCTTTCTTCTATCTAGTCACCGTTTAGAATACCCATTTGGGAGTTTCTTCTGAGTGCAAAGTTTCTTAGGACCTTCCTTTGAAATATTTCTCCAATTTTCACTGTCTCAAGCCTCCAATTAGGTCTCTAATGTAGTGCTACAGTTTTCTAGGGAGACTGTCATCAATTTCCACTAACTGAAAACATTTCTTTGCAAAATTCTTATTGAATCCTATTGTTGACTCTATTTAGATGGTTTCTTGAGAAATTTAGCCTTTGAAATCATATCTAGGGCCCTCAATCTGTTTTGTTTCAATAAACACTAGTAGGGTTACACAGTCAACCCGGGAATGAAACTTCACTCACCATTTGATCTATATTTGCCTTTAATGCTTGGAATCGCCTTTAACAAGTCTATACACTACTGTTAAAGCCTTCTATTATGACAGTGAGCCTGAATGAACACTTGCACATCAATAATGGTCTTTATTTGAATGTATTCACTACAGGAACATGGGATTCTCATATCTCAGTCATGTTTTAACTAGATATTGTCTTCACCATCATGGTAAAGTCACTGAAGGTCATTCATGCCCTGAGTTATCTAACATACAATTCACACAATGCAAACTTCAAGTTTTTTTTCAAGCCTCGTGCTAATTTACTTTATTCAAACTCTGATTGTGCTAAGTTACACTCAGCAACAGGGTATAAAATTGGTACAAACAAATAAACCCTAACTAAAGAAGTGCATCTTAAACTCCTCACCTCATGATAAATTCACCTCAACAGTGTTCTCTTATGGTGTTATCCTTTATTCAACAATACTCGGAAATTGCATGCAAAATGTAACAATGTCAACCTGTAAAACCAATCTCTTTGCAAACAAGATGTCTTCTTTCCTTCAAATCTTGGAGCTCCCTTTCCTCATTCTAATGAATAATTATGAAATCAGTTACAATTCATGTTTTTAAGACCTCCTTTGCTCAAACTACCCCTATAACCATCAACCATGGTCACAAGACAAGGCCTTATAGAGGTTACAACTTAAGACCAAGGAGCTAAAACTAAGATTTAAGAGTTATATGACAAATTAAACCTCATGAAGAGTCTTTCAAGACATCATTATGTTTCTAATACCTCTAATAAACCTATTAGAATCTCCTAGAAAACCTACACCATGTAAGAAAGCCAATATTGGCTCCAACAAGCTTCAAAAATTCAAATATGCCAAAATGGAGGGAAAAGTGCAAAATTTGAATTTTTGACCTCTTGAGCCCAACAAACCATCATGAAATGACTCCAAGGAACTCCTAAGGACTCTAACAAGCCAAAATTTGTTATAGCATGCCTAAATAAGTACTAGAAGTGATGCTCCTGCATCATACTCCCAAGGGAAAGAGAATACTTCCCCATCAACTTGTTTGCTTGCAAATTGATCCTCTTCTTCTTCCTTTGCTTTCAGTTGAACATGAGCCTCTCAAAGTGATCCTTGACTGAGTTCCATGATTTTTTCATCTTCATCAGTTGTAACATGCTTCTCAAAAGCTTTCTAGTATGTTCTTGAGCAAAATGACTATACTAGGATTGTATGTTATCTTTTCCATCTTGTGTTTGAAAATATGCATCTGATGCAAGTTCATTTGAGATGATCTTCCATGTTTCTTGACTGTTACATTGTCCTTGTAGGCACCAAAATTTGGTATCGCTACCCTTAATCGCACGCGTGCGCATATTTATTCAATTCATCCCCCTCCATTTAATTAAATGCCCATCTATTATCTCATCACCTTTAATTCTTATTTAATTAACATTAATTAATTAATCTTTATTCCATGCCCTAACCAGCTTTCCATTTGGGATGCTTTCATTCTAAATCTGCATCTCCATGCTTTTCTATGCTTTTTCTAACCTACCTTTATCTCCAACTCATCCATATCACATCCCTTCGCGCCTACTTGCTTTAAAGCCCCTATCTCTGATCCTTAAGAGGCCAAATCACACCAAAATCACAAAAAGCTAGCTTGTTGGGGAAACTTTCCCCGTATTGGCAGCGACCCAACCCAATCATCATCGACCCTATAAAATTAAGCCCTTTCTTTCCATAATCATCAGATGCATGCACATACCCGAGTTTTCTTACAACTTGCGAGCTTCTTCTCAAGTCTGAACATCCCTGCAACGATCAAAAACCTCTTGGATCTCCTTCTAGTTTATTTGCGTCGCTCATGAACATCCTTTGGGAGGTTATCATTGTTTGGTATCATTTCATGCAGTTATTATCATATTATTGTTGTCTTGTTTGCATCTAACCTTTTGCAGGTTTGACAACCGTTGAGACTCTATTATCAGTCTATTTTATCAGGACTTTTGCTGGCAGGGTCTCCAATCAAGCTTGTTTCACTTGGCCTTGTTCAGAACTGACCTGGTCGTCGCCGACCCTGCCCAAGTCGTTGTCGACCCTGTCCTCTGTCATTATCCTTTATGTTTCAGATTCCTTTCGATGTCTGCTCCAACTCTTGCATTGCATCTAGACCCTAAATCTATCATCCTGCTTCTTTGAACCTGTCCGATTTTCAGTCCAATCCACCGTTGAAAGATCCCAACCCTGTTATCCTTCTTTTTTTTTATATATAATTCTTTGGCTTGGATCCTTGCTTACAATGTCAAAAGATAATGATAGAATACCATCCACACACTTCACACAATTTAATAAAAAACAATACCTGCAAAACTGGATAGCTCAAAAGGAAATGCAGCTAGGGTTTTATTGGATAACCCTTCACAGAATATTTCGTAAATAATTTCATTTTTCTCTCAGCCATGATTAAAAATCAAATTCTTAATGATAAATATTGATTGCAAAATAACCAAAAATCTACATATGGAAAGACTGGAAAATACTGCCAAAACCCTTCTGGAAATTAATTAAAACTGAGTCGATTTGCTCTATATTAGCGGCCGGAAAAATGGCAATACAAATCTGAATGTAAATACCTCTGGAATAGAATAGAATCTTCACAAAGTCAGTCGCCCCATACTAAAAGAAATCTGGAATCTCTTGCTGCAATTTTATTTCTTCTACAAACACTACTAGAATAATGAAAACCTGTGAATAACAATGGAATCTCCTTAGTAGAAATTCCTCTCACTTTTCCTGGGGTTTTTGTCCACAAGAGGGGAAATCCAAAGGGTTTTCGTCCTTGGATTTTTCTGCAAAAAACTCTAAGCTCCAATGCCGGAAAGAAAATATCATTATAACCTGGAATGATGCCTAGGCAAGTCGACTTTCTCTTTTAAAGAGAAAACAGCACTCACATAGCCAAGTTGCATTTCCCTAGGCAAGTGGGATGTATTTCTTTCTTTTTTTAATTTCTAGAGCTAGTCGCATTTTTTGCCTAAGGAAGTACATTTAAATTAAGTGCTTTTATATTTAATGCACTTTCCTAAGTTCATTTTAATGTTAAGTTTATTAATTTATTATATGTGATTTTATAATGTTACATTTTAACTTTAGCACAATATAATAAAATTAATAAAACTTAAGTCACCCTAGAGCTCACCCTTTGGCCGTCAGGTAGACAAAAAAGGCCAAAGGTCTTCAAAAAATTCATTCGCGAAAGAGGGACATTACAATCATGATCCTTGTTATTTTGCATCCCTTTCACTTCATTGCCTCAGACCCCCTCTGCAAGTTGTTTCCAGTGTGTACAGGTTTCTGTTCTGTCAAGTTTGCACTCGAAGCATCCAAATCTGCATTTACAGTTGTTCCATCCTTCCGCCTCAGATCGCCGTCGACCTACCTCTGTGCAGCCCTAGTCGCCATTGACCCTGCTAGGTAATTGTGTTTTGCATTCACCTAGATCAAATTTGTATGTAACTTACATTTCTGCATATTTCAGTTTCTGTGTGCCTCAAATTCTGCATATTTATCCAACTTATTATTATCGTTATCATCTTTTACAAAACACGGGGATTGACATCCACAAAGGAAGTTAAAACTTCTTGGAGCCGGCTTTGTCTGGGCAACCCCCGCATCTATCATCTAATCAATCTCCTTTTCAATGATTCTTATTTGCAGGTTCAAATTGTAGTAGCAAGGATCTATCATTCACTTTGTGCCTGTATCCATCACATCGCATTTGAGGTACCATAAACCCTCCATCATTTGAGGTTATCTAGTTTTCTTTAGTACTAGATCATTAAATTGAAAAGGGAACGAAAAATTGAATAAACATTCTAGCACGCCCGGTGGGACCACCCTTTAGGTGATCCCTTTTGCATTTCTTGTTATTTTCTGCTTTTTCTATCTTCCACTAACACTGCAGCACAAGGCTTAGCTTTTTTGCTTGCTCATGTTGGGTTCGTCTGCTGGATTGCTCTCATCCCCTTAAGTTCGGATAAAAGGAAAAGTTATATAAAAGTATTCTTCATTTTTCCCTATGTGCTCCTTTTTGCATCGTAATTCCCTTTCCTATGTGTGTCCTCATCGAAAGATCACATCTGGATTTGGTTTTAAAAAAGAACCTTTCTTTTTTGCATCATGCTTGTTCACATAGTTTAAGTAGGGGTTTTAACTTGTTGCATCTCACACTTTATCACACACAACCTAAATTCACACATCTAAATCACACATCAAAAACATCTTCCTACCCGGTTGACTGATTGGGATTTGATTACCCAACAGGAAGTTGCCCGTGACTTCCCTAGCCATAACATCCTGAAACCAAATCTAGATTGTCTTTTCCAAGGTACCTTGTTATCCATCCCCTTTTTACTTTTCACACTTTCTTAAATCTAGATAATGAAAACTTCGTTGCTTGATTTGTTTGTTAGCAAAATTCATAAACAAATCTTTTCCCATTTCATAGCTATTAATGACCTTTCTCAAACAATGCAACAATATAATATATCTAATGACACTCCATCCAATAATCTTGAGATTTTGCATTGGATCTCTCGACCTTGTAAAGACCATGTCATTCAAATCGATCCCCCTTTTGAAACCGACTCTCCTATTTCACCTCAGTTTGTTTCCCCTCAACCAGTCACACCTCCATCTCTTGTTCCTTTAGAAACTATTGGGCCTCCTTCCAGCCCCATCTATGACTTCCTACATCGTAAACCCCCTAAAACCTCTCAATCCTGTCAATCCACTCAATTGGTGGATCCTATTCCACCCCCATCATCCAAATCTACATATGTTTACACTTTTCAACAATCAAGAACTCCTTTTCAATCCCAAACATCCTATCCAACATCCCCTTCGACTTTAGCACATCAAGCCTCTTTACATCCTTATCCATCCACTCCTTATGTTGTACAGCCAAGACCATCCAACACTTTTCCTACACCTACATCAACCCTAGCTACAATCCCCATACATATCACATCAATTATTACCACTCCTCAAACATCTACCACGATCAATATCTCATCCTTGTCTCCTTCTAGCCCCATCTACGATTACTTTCTCCGTAAAGCGATCTCTCGATCCTACAAATCAGTAGATCCTATTCCACCCCCATCACCTTATATCAGTGACATCCCTACTCCATCCACCATGTCTTTCCAACCATTGTCATCTATTGATATTCCCATGCCTCGTGTGCCTCAACAACCAAACCTTCCCATCCAATCCCAGCCGTCTTATTACATTCCTACTTTCCAACATCATACATCCCTCCAACCAATGCAATTTCCACCCCTTGCCGTCTTTAAACAATCCTTCCCTAGTCCACCACCGAACAACCTATTCCCACCATCTGCATCATACAATTTCAACCCTTATTCAATCAATACCGTACATCGAACGTCTCTTCCCTTACCTATCTCATTTACTTCATCATCTACCCCTACCTTAGACATTGTGCCTACAGATTTTCTAATATCTACCACTCGTTTTGCATCTACACCTATTCCTACCTTTGCCACATCAGCATTAGCTTTGACTATACCTACCTCTTCATCCACATCCATCATGCTTCAACCTATCCTATTTAACTCCTTATCCACATCTACATCGAACATACCTCTTACTACATCAATGGCATCCCTAAATATCCCAATTATACCTATCCCATCATCAATCTCAACTACACCTATATCGACCACATCAGTAAGCCCACTCATGTCTACCTTGACATCTTCATCACATATTCCCACATCTTTGCCCATGGCCACACCACTTATTTTACCCCAATCTTCTACACCCAATCTTCCAACATCTACCATTTCCACATCCATATCTTCAATAGCCCACCTAGCGTAAAGGGAATTTATAAACCAACTACTTCCACATTAACCAAACCAAAATCTACACAATCCACATCTCCTATATAAGCACCTCTATCTCAATTGCATCATACAAACACTTCCCTACACCACAACCCTCAGATCCTCCGGTTGAAATTATTGTCATATCTGCCAAGGGTAAGTCTTCTTGATCAAAATCTAAGACTCTTGGTAAACATCCCCAAATGTATCTTCATGCATCCTCATAAGAATTTAGGTCTTCCCTCTTCTCAGCAATCCAATGTTACAACATCCGTCCTAGGACACCCTCATCTATTTTAGGGTCAGGCCCTCCATCTAAGACATCTCACAACAATCAATCCAAATCCAAACAAACTAATCCTTCTCCTAAATTTGGTTCATATTTTAAGACATATCAATTCATCCATCCAATATACATCCATTCCTTCCCTTAAATCCAAGACAAAATATCTTACCAAGCCTCACAAGAGCAATCTCCCCTTTACTACTCCTGTTGGATCTTACAAAGAGGTCCTTAGACATTTAATTCAAAACATATACGATCACGCTTCCTCCCATCAAATATTTAAATCCTCATAGTAAGAAATCCATCATGGTTTAATCCAAATTCATTTGTGCTTACCATCACACCCTAGGTCATGATATTGAGCATTGTAAGGCCCTTCCAATCTATCATCCATGATCTTATAAGAAGAATGAATTCTCATGTCCAAGGGGTTCTTCTTTCTTCATCCATTTTAACTACATCCAATCCACTCCCTATTTTTACATCTTCATCCATTGTTTTATCTCCTACACCATCCACATCACCCCATCTATCATCTCTTCTTCACATATTGCAATGCCTCTCTAAAGTGGGACCACCTCCCTTGTTCGATTGATATTGCATTGGCCTACCCAATGTACATCCTTGTAATCCCCAACCATCCTATCCAATCCAAAACTCAAATGTTGCTTGTCGACTCTTCTTTCCAATCTCCTTCAACTATTTGATTAACTCCTTTATTTGCCATTACTTTAGTTATCTCATCCAATCTTATCCAAATCTCATCCAAGCTTATCTAGTCTATCTGTTTACTCATCATAACTCGACCAAAGTCCACCTTTGTGGCCATATTTGTGCCTCTCTTGGGGCACCATATTTCCATTCATCAATGTCCACTTCACTTGTGGCCATACTTTTCCCTCCCTTTAGGGACAATTCATTCCCTTTTTAAGTCCACCTTCGTTGCCATATTTATACCTCCTTTTGGGTACATTTTATTCTCGTCCTAAATTCCACCTTTGTGGCCATATTTGTGCCTATTTTGAGGCACCATAGATCCATGTTTTCATCAAAGTCCACCTTTTGTGGCCATGTTTGTCCTTCCCTTGAGAGACCATTCTCTCTCACCTTAAATACACCTTTGTAGACCATATTTGTGCCTCTTTTGGGGCACCATCTTTTTCATTCAAAGTCTAACTTTGAGGCCATATTTGTCCCTCCATTAAGGGAACATTTATTTTTACCAAATTCTACCTTTGTGGCCATATTTGTGCCTCTTTTGGGTCACCATATTTTTCATCAAATTCCACCTTTGTGGCCATATTTTTCCTTTCATTGATGGACCACTTTATTTTAATCGAAGCCCACCTTTGTGACCATATTTTTTCCTCTTTGGGGCACCATATTTTCCATCAAAATCCACTTCTATGGCCATGTTTTTCCTTCTCTTGGGGTACCATTTACTCTCACCTTAAGTCCACCTTTGTGGTCCTATGCTTGTGCTCTCTCTTAGGGGCACCATATTCTTCATCTGAAATCTATTGCTGTGGTCATACTTTTCTCTCCCTTTGGGGACCATCTCTTTGTCTCATTAGGGACACATATAATCCTTTTAATTAATTTCACTCATCTTTTGCGACTCTAACGTTGTCATCCTATCCTATTAAAAAATCAAAATCGTCACTACTCTAGAAAGGATCCAACATGCACAAAAAGTTTTTCCCTAACTAGATTAGACCATACATTGTAACACATAAGTATGGGTTGGGAGCCTATCGATTAGCCTCCCTTGATGGTAAACTAGAAGTGGAACCTGCTTAATGAATTACACTTGTGACCATTCTATTGTTAGCACATTTACCAGTAAATTGTTAGCCATATCTTTAGATCATTCATCCATTTTAGCCTTTTCCATCTTCCACTATGATGATCTAGATTTATGTGGTCTATCCGTCACTTTCTATATATGAATTTAAATATGGGCACCACTACTCTACCCATAACATATTTCCTTATGGATAGGTTTTCCTCTCTTGGTGATAACTCCGCGATCATTACATCCATCATCCTCTTATTCACCTATTGGAACCATACAACAGGGTCCAGGGGTGTTTCTTGTACATTCATTAGCCCCTGCTAAGTGGTCTACCTAGCTAGTCCCTAGACTCTTCCCCATGCAAAATTCAAAATTTATGGATGTTTTTATCAAAATCAAAGTTATCAAAAACAAGATTGGACCCTCTAAGGATAATTGTTTATTAAAAAAAAATA
This sequence comes from Taxus chinensis, assembly GCA_019776745.2. Taxonomy (NCBI): domain Eukaryota; kingdom Viridiplantae; phylum Streptophyta; class Pinopsida; order Cupressales; family Taxaceae; genus Taxus; species Taxus chinensis. The sequence goes on from CM034150.1 coordinate 884,797,946, forward strand.
AAGAGAAAAAAAAGAAACATGAAAATCAAAGTCAAAAGAAAATAAAAATAAACAGACCGCTCCCTCGAAGGATGGCTATCATATTATCATTCTTGCCATCTATATTATGTATAAAGTAGACCATACCCTAGAAGGATGGCTACTCTTTTGTATTATGGCATTTGAAGGCTTCCCGCATTGATCAAAATTCCTTTTTTTATTAGCATCCTAAGTAATCTTCCCTCATTCACCAACTTTCTTCTGGAAAAGATTTCCCGCATTGATCAGTTTGCACTTTTCCCTTCCCAGATTTGGGGAATAGATTTAGGGAACACCACTTCTTGGAGAACCCTCTGCCCATTGTACAAGTTACATCTCAAACCCCTTTTTTGTGTTGCATATTAGGTCTATGAGTTCATTTCATCCATTGTTTCCTTCTGAATCTTTGTATAACTAACTATCATTGACTATATTCTAATAGATGTGTTGATCGCATGTGCCTTACATCACCTTGATCACCTTCTTGTTTACCTCAAATGTGATTACAGAAATTTTTTCCTCACATCTTCTTTGATATGATGTAGTGTCGTTCATACCTATAGGTCTCTCTTATTGAGTTGAATCTTATCCTGCACCTCATCTGATCTTATCTCTCTCATCTGAAGTCCGCCTTTTTGGCCATATATATTCTTCCTTCAGGGAATGTTTTTTTTTCCATATTTTGCATCCTCCCTTTTTCTTCTCAAACTTCCACATTTGTGGCCATATTTATTTTCCCTTTAGGAATTTTGATCCAATGTTCAAAGTATCCCTCCTTCGGGTATATATACTCTCTAAGTCCACCTTTGTGGCAATATTTACTCATCCTTAGAGCATTTTATTTCACAATCCTATCTAATCCAGACACAAATTCCACCTTCATGGCCATATCAATTTCCCCAAGTGGCGAATATTATTCCATTTTATGTTCCTCCGAATCCACCTTGTTGCCATACTTTCCCCCTCTTGGGGAATTGTTATCCTTATTTTCCTTTATGGCCATACTTACTTCCCATTTTGGGGTATATTATTTCACCACCCACTTTCCACTTTTCCCTCCATGGCCATATTTGTTCTCACCTTGGGGCACCATTACTTTCATCCTCGTCCCTTATGGACGTATACCTTTTTGATTGATTCCTCATGTACAAAGTATTTCCAATAATTTTTACATTTAGTTGCATATAATTTGATGTTTGCCATATGACCAATTGGTCATCCCAGCTTGCATCCATATTACATTAGATCTTCAACCCACTCAATAGCTCATAGAAAATTGTTTCCTATCTCCGTTGAGACCGCAATTATCCTCTACCGATGTGATATCGGATTCACCGCCATACTTTTTATTGTTATTGCGATCCTTTTTTACTAGGGTATCTTGCATTTGGTTATCATTTTACCCATTTTTCTTCACCCACCCGCCCTTTATTATCTACCTTTTTCCAACGCATCATCGACTTCCCTTTGTTGGCATGTGTGTCTAGCGCTCCTCGTGAGTTTCGTGACATGGACTAACCACCTCTCGTAGATCCTAACTCTAGCGATTGTAGCGGAGACTAACACCTATGGGTTTTGGGTCGAACGGCAATCATGGTCCAACAAATGGTATCAGAGCGACAGGTCTCGAGTTCGAAACTCACTCGGGTAATGCTGAGGGGGAGATTGTTGGCATGTGTGTCCAGCGCTCTTCGTGAGTTTCGTGACATGGACTAACCACCTCTCGTAGATCCTAACTCTGGCGATTGTAGCGGAGACTAACACCTATGGGTTTTGGTCTAACGGCAATCATGGTCCAACACCCTTGGCGTCATCAGTCCCCCATTTAAGGGGGAGCTCATCATCTACCTTTCATTAATCCTCATTTACCTTAATCCCTCATCGGCTTGTCTCATGGCTTGCTAGCGAAAGCCACTCAACAAAAAGGGGCAAAATGTAAACACCAAAAATTGGTATCAGCTACCCTTAATTGCTTACATGTGCATATTTATTTAATTCATCCCCCTTCATTTAATTAAATGCCCATATTATTACCTCATCACATTTAATCTCCTATTTAATTAACATTAATTAATTTAGCTCCCATTAATTAATTAATTAATCTTCCACATCCTATCTGGCCCTAATCCAACTTTCCATTTAGGATGTTTTCATTTTAAATATACATCTCTATGCATCCCTATGCTTTTCCTAACCTATCCTTTATCTCCAACTCACTCCATATCTCGTCCCTCAATCACTCCTTCCCTCCTACATTGCTTTAAAGCACTATGCCCATGTTCTTTAAGATACCCAAAATCACGCCAAAATCAAAAAAATCTAGCCCGTTGGGAGAAACTTTCCCCGTAGTCTGCAGACAACCCATCCCAGTCATTGTCGACCTTATAAAACTAAGCCCTTTATTTCCATAATCATCAGATGCATGCATAAAACCTGTGTTTTCTTGTAACCTGTGAACTTCTTCTCATGTCTGAACATCCCTGCAATAATCATAGACCTCTTGAATCTCCTTCTAGTTTATTTACGTTACTCATGAACATTCCTTCTGGGAAGTTATCATTGTTTGGTATCATTTTATGTATTTATCATCATATTATTGTTGTCTTGTTTGTATCTAACCTTTTGTAGGTCCAATAACCATTGAGAATCCATTATCAAGTATATTCTATCAGTTTTTTTGCTTGGCGGGTATCTCCAAACTAGCTTGTTTCCCTCGGCCTTGTTCAGCAGTGGCTTAGTCGTCATCACTGACCTGCCCAAGTTTTCGTCGACCGCATTCCTCTGTCATCATCCTTTTGTTTCAGATTCCTTTCAAAGTCAGCTCCATCTCTTGCATTGCGTCCAGACCCCAAATCTACCATCCTACTTCTTTGAACATGTCCGGTTTTCAGTCCAATCCACTGTGATCCTTGTTACTTTGCATCCCTTTCACTTCTTTGCCTCAAACCCCCTTTTCAGGTTGTTTTCAGTGTGTACAGGCCTCTATTCTATTGGGTTTACACTCAGAGCATCCAGATATGCATTTTATAGTTACTTGTTCTATCCTTCCGCCTCAGGGTCATCATCAACCTACCTCTGTGCATCCTTGGTCGCCATCGACCCTGTCATGTAATCGTGTTTTTACGTTCATTTAAAATTAGATTTGTATGTACCTTAAATTTCTACATAGTTCAGTTTCTATGTGCCTCATAGATTCTGTAGATTTATCCAATTTATTATTATTATTTTTATCATCTCTTACAAAATATGGGGGTTGACATCCTCCAAGGAAGTTAACGCTTCTTGGAGTCTGATTTGTTTGGGATAACCCCCCGTATCTATAATCTAATCAATATCCTTTTCAGTGTTTCTTATTTGTAGGTTCAACTTGTAGCAGCAGGAATCTATCATTCACTTTGCGCCTATATCCATCACATCGCATTTCAGGTACTATAAACCCTCTATCATTTGAGGTTATCTAGTTTTCTTTAGTACTAGATCATTAAATTGAAAAGGGAACAAAAAATCAGATAAACAGTCCTTTGCATCTTTCTTATGCCTTTCCTGGTTCATTTCATCCTCAAAAATGGCAAATAGTAAATTTTGCTTGAAGTAATCACCCTCATGTGGTTGTTCCTTCACTGTTTCAGCTATAAGACATGTATTCACAACATTCAAAGAAGAATTAGATTGAAAAATCTGAGTCACTTCATCATTCTCAATATCCATTTCTTCCTCACGTTTGCTCTCCTCTTGGTTTGTATCCTTTTTTCTCTTTGAACTATTTTGACACACTTCCCATGACTGTTTTCACTTCCTTCAAAGTCTGGTTGCTTTTGGTCTTCATAATGCTCTAAGTCATTCTTATTCTTGTTTTGTTTTTGTGCTCCTAAGAGCTCATCTTGATCTTCCTTTCTAATGTGGTTTGTTGATCCAACTTTTTCATCTTTCTTACTCATCCTTGTTTGCATGTTACTTTTATATTCTTTCTCTCCATTCAACCACTTCCACATCCTCTTGATTGTAACAACTATATTTTCCATCACATCATCTTCCTTACTTTGTTGAAAGTATACTTTCAAACCCATTAACATCACTCTAAGATGGTTTTCAATCCATATTTGACTACCCTTCAGTGGATTTAAGGTGTGTTTGACTCCATTCTTCACAAAAGTGTACGTGTTTAGCCCATCCATCATGTATAACTTTCCTATCAAATTATCATGGCCTACCTAGCAAAAGATGACATGCATCCATAGGCAACACATCACATAGAACCTGATTTCATGATATCTATCAATCTGAAAATGAACTAAACACTATTCAATAATCATTACCTGATGGTTTCTTTCGACCCAATACACCTTATAAGGCTTAGGATGCTTCACTCTTCTCAATTTCAACTTTTCAACCATTTCAGTAGAAACTAGATTATTTGTGCTACCATTGTCAATGATAAGTTTACAACATTTACATCTTGTCTTGCACATGGTCCTGAATAATGTACTTCTTTGGGTTGGTTCTTCATTATTCTTGATTGCATTCATCAAGACTCTCCTCATCATCAATGATTCTCATGTTTCTAGTTCTTCCCTAATTGATGGTGATGCCACACTTTCTTCTTCATCATCATGTGCAATCTAAATTCTAGCTTCACTCACTATACTGTTGCTTGCTTGTGGATATTATGAACACTCAAAAGATATATGACCAACAAACTTATTGCATTTAAAATATCTACATGTGCATTCATCAATACTCTCCTCATCATCAAGGATTTTCCCTTCTCTGGTTCTTCCACAAGTGACGGTGATGCCACACTTTCTTCATCATCATCATGTATAATCTAATTTCTAGCTGCACTATCCTTTACCCACTGCTTGGTCGAGGATTTTCTGGACACTCAGAATACCTATGAATAGAAAACTTTATGCATTTGAAACACCTACATGTAAACTCACCTCTTCCTCTTCCAAAACACCTCTTCCTCTATATGAATAACCACCTATAAGATATCCATGTATACTTTGTGTTTGTGAACTACTTGCCTCTTCCTCATGAGTTTTTTTTTGTTTCCTTTGTTTGATTGCTGTCCTCTACCTCTTATTCCTCTTCCTCTACCTCTGAAGTATTTTGTTTGTTTTCTAAGACAACTTCTCTTCTACTTTCAAAGTTGTTTGGTATGCTTCTTCCATTGTTATCAAGGTAAACAAACTGATTTCATCATGTATATTAAGCCTCAATCATTCACATATCTAGCTACCTCTTCAGTAATCATCTTCTATATGAACCAAATCTCATTGCTAACTTGTAAAACTCATCAGTATAATCAGCTACACTCATTTCCCTTTGTCTCAAATTTTGCAATTTCTTAAACAAACTAGTTTGATAATTTGAAGAGATAAACTTACCTTTTAGTTTAGCAACCATCATGTCCCATGAACTGACATTTTCCTTTCCTCTTCTCACTCTTTCCTCGTGCACAAAATCCCACCAAATAACTGCATGCCCTGTTAGTTTAGTACAAGCAAACTTCACTTTCTTATCCTCAACTTATGCCCTCAAAATAAAAATATTTGTCCATTTTTGCAATCTAATCTATCAACTCTTCTGGATGCATGCTTCCACCATACTCTAGTACCTTCATCTTAGGCTTAGTACCTACTCCCATTACTGGTTTTAGGATTTTCACCTCTACTCCTTACCTCTAGTGCTCTTTCTTCTACCACCTCTTTTTCTTTGTCTTATTTGTCATTGTCTTCATCCAAAACATTACCTCTTCTCTGAGTAGCTTCTAATGCTCCCAACCCATCCTGTATATTTCTCAAAATGGCAACTAATTCATTATCCCTAGGCTGCTCTCTCTGACCTCCTCTGATCAACTCTTCTAGGTGGCATTCTGGCAATCTTTTCTCTTTCTTGCAAATCTTCTCTTCACTGCTTATTTCTCTTCTCTGTCTTCTTCCTTGTCAATTTATCTCTTTATCCTCTACTCTGATACCAAATGATGCAGATCTATATCACTTAATACAACCATTCAAACAAGTTAGTATGATCAAATTCAACTTAAATCAGTCCTTTAGCTTGCAAATTAACACTTTCTCAAGACTAGTATTCCTCCAAATCATGCAAATTTGAACCCAAACATAAAAATGGATTGTGAAAAGCTTGGAACATGTTGATATACCTCTTATCATGCCAACAATTATCCTATTGTGAAATCACAAGAAATTATAAATTGGCTTCCTTTTGCAAAAATTGCCCTTTTAACTTCTTAAAAGGTCCTTCTTATGAGTTGGTGGATAGAGCAATCTACAAACTCTTAGAACTAACTCTGAAATTATTTTTGAGCACCCAATATGCTCCTCTGAGGTATGGGTTAAATATTTTGGCTCAACTCCCAATGTAGATGCCCTTTTCTTCACTATCTCTCTTCTAGGCTTAACTTTCTCTAGTAGCCATGTCCAAGGTGAATTTCAAGCATAAATTTTGATAAATCAACTCTTTCTTCTATCTAGTCACCATTTAGAATACCCATTTGGGAGTTTCTTCTGAGTACAAAGTTTCTTAGGACCTTCCTTTGAATTTTTTCTCCAATTTGTCACTGTCTCAAGCCTCCAATTAGGTCTCTAATGTAGTTCTATAGTTTTCAAGGGACCTTTCATCAATTTACACTAACTGAAAAGATTTTCTTTGCAAACTTCTTATTGAATCCTATTGTATGACTCTATTTAGATGGTTTCTTGAGAAATTTAGCTTTTGAAATCATATCTAGGGCCCTCAATCTCATTTTCAAGCTAAACCCTAAGAGGGTTTTACACAGTGCCCGGGTGGAGGAAAATGGTCATATAACCAATTGGGAATTATCTCTAAAGCTTAAAAATTCTACTATGGGTCTTTATAAACATTAAAAATAACACACAATGATAATGAGGTTCCTTGCATCATCCAACTATGAAAATGATTGAAAATCCAACAACTCTGCCCTCCAAAATAGGGTATTTATGTTTTCTAAAGGAATATCAAACCAAAATGTTGTCTCCACTTGTGTCTTAAACTATTTGAGGATTGAAATTAAGTATAATAATGTTTATTAACTTAATTGTGCCTTCAATAATATTTGTTTGGTCTAATTCTTTCCCTCACTTGACTATCTTGACTAAGCTATAACCCTCAAATCACGGTTACATGATTCCTGAGACTAGCCGTGCCCTAACTCACTAAAGATAAATGAAATCATTACAAGAATCTATAAAAAATAATAATACAAGGGTTTATTACTAGGATTAATAACCTTTAATCAAATTCTTAAGGTTAATAAACACAATTTTCTCTTACACAAACTTGAAAACTATCCTCTACATGGTTTGCAAACAAACATCTTCTTCTGAAAACTTCTTAGAGCTCCTCAGTTTTTCATTTGAATGATAATAATGTAAACAATTACAAATAATGTTTTATATCTCCCTTGCTCAAAATTTCCCTATAACTATCAACTATGGTCACAAGACAAGGTCATATGGAGGTTACATCTTGTAAGAAAGGATCTTAAATGAACTTTATAAGCTACACGACTAACTAAATAACATGAAAAAGGATCCTTAAGATACCACACTGATCCTAACACCACTACACATGCTTTTAAACACCCCCTTAGAATCCTACACCATGCAAGAAATCCAAAATTGGCTCAAATAATTCAAAAATTCAAATTACTCAAAAAGGAGGGAAAATACAAAAGTTGAATTTTTGACCTCTTGAGCTTAACAAACCATCATGAAATTACTCCAAGGAACTCCTAAGGACTCTAACAAGCCAAAATTTGTTATAACATGCCTAAATAAGTACTAGGATGGTGTACTCTACCTACAAATGATTTAGAGAAACTTGCACCAAACTGACTAAACCGAATGGTAGTGGGCAATGCAATGGGTGATCATTTTGTTGATCATGATCAAGTGAGACGGCTGCAAACATGATGTTCAGTGAGGTGGCCAACACCCACTGAAGACATAGTGAGGACCTACTCCCACTACTTAAATTCTACATGTTCGTTGAGGCCAAGCCAACTAGAGGAGCATAACAAATAAGAAAGTAGAGGCACATTTCACACTTGTAATGAGTAAAGTGTATGTCCCTATTCACATGTTGTAAAGGTCAGTCAGGCTTAGTACGACTAATCATTTTTTGTGAAAATTGTGTCATTACTCACAATTTTGAAGATTGGATAGTGTGTTTGTCCCCATCCACATTTATTGGATATTATCGAATAATATGTTCCTGTCCTTAATCAGAGGTGTAGCGAGGTCATTCCCATTACAAATGTAATGTGTATGAACATAGTGGGAGTCTTAGTTCATACTACCATTGTTGGATCGGCAATATGTTCCCATCCATCGAAGATAGTATCAAATTGGAGTTTGTCCCAGTTCTCTTGAGAGTGATTCCTTTCCCTTTGGACCATGTTTGTATTGGGGCAAGGGGGATGTTGGAAATAACCAACGATTAGTACATCATAGTCCAATGATGTATTAGTCTTATAACTAGTCATATTTTAAAAAGAATGGATACAAATACAGATGTGGATATAGACGGTATTGAACACGGATACAGCTATGTTTTAAGACCCCTGATATGGATACAGTTAATATATATAATAATAATTATCAATTTTAAGTACGAGTGAGAATGGGTTCTTACTAGGATTCTAAGGGTTGTATAAGCTAATCCTTATGGGAGTTAAAATATGTCTACTATATATTTGTACTACTTACATTATGGAAGGCAATTGATTTGACCCCTATTTTTGAGCCATGGCTTCTCTCCAGATATGAGGGAAACCTCACAGTTATAAGGAAATTGAAAGCCTTGGAGACCTGGAGAATCACATTTAATTATGGGAGATAGGTCCGTCATTTTCACTCATATCTCGTAAGGAAAAAGTAATGATATTTGTAGTGCCATAAAAATCAAGTGAGCACCCCTTCTTACAATTTATATAGATGAGCTCAAGCAAACTATATAAAAAGACGGATAGCTAAATTTAACTGGGGAATAATAGTATCTTTTGTTTCTTGAGACGAGAAGTTAAAACTGCAACACAAAGGTTTAACTTGATTAAGAAATCAAACTAAACTTACAATAAATTATTCATCATAAATCTTTTTTGTTTTCAAGAGAGTTAGATCAGTTGCATTTAGAATATGAAAATCAAGACTTTAATTGTCATATCTGGCGGTTATGAACCCGTTCTAATTTCATAAAATTTGCCCGTGCTAGGTTGGATAGGCATCGTAAAAATTAGTAAATTTCACACAAATTCTCAAGCTTAGCAAGGTAGGAAACCAGCATCAATCAGGAAATAGAGACTATGTAGAAGCACAAAAATAAGAGAAATTTAACCTTCTGCACGAGAATTAGATCGTTGAGTTTTGGTAAAAATTGACTTCTCAAATGCCAATTTGCTAGCAAGGGTGTCCCAATCATCAGTATAATACTTCACTGCTACTCGTTTGCCTTCTGAATCCAGAAGCAAAATGTTCTTAACCACTGGGCAAGATACCTGCACCACACAATTAGCTTGTAAAGTTAATTGATCTTGAATGTAAATAATTTACATGTCAACTCATCTACGATTACTTAGCATACCAGATTCAAACGATTCAAAAATCTCTAAAAAAGATCTTGAATGTAAATAATTTCCATGCCAAATCATCTACAATTACGTAGCGTACCAGATTCAAACAAATTCAAAATTCAAACTACTCTATCATGTCTTGGAATTAAAATACATTCAAAAATGAGGGGAAGGGAGTTGATATGATTCCAATTGCCGTTATTATTGTAAGAATATTTATGACTAGTACTTATTCCCAAAAATATCATAGATTCTGCTACAAAACCACTCATCCCTGACAATGCAAGAGAAGCCATTAAAAAGCTAATAAACATAGTATGGTCATTTCAACCACCCATCCATCTACAGTATGATTATCCTCGTCCATGGGACTAGATTGGACCAAAGTAGTCATCATATCTGGCACGGCAACAAAAAGAATAGGGGCTGGTCAGGTCAGTCTATTCTATAGAGGAGGTTACCATATATATGGCATTAAGTAGTCATAAATTTCATGCTTCAAGATTGCAAATTATAAGGACAAATAACCATGGAAGAATGAATCAACAAGCTCAACATTTTAATTAAAATTTTACAAGAATTGAAAATAAGCGAAGAGCTTGTTAATTTTGCAAATGAGTAAAGGTTTATTTGTCTCACTTCATCAATGTAGAAACTGATATTGCAGGCAGGAACAACAAACTACTCCAAGAAGAGATTGCAGTTTGAATATTTCCACTGCTTTTGTGTCCGAATAAAACCCAACTGACTTTAAAATATTATCAGCATATTCATGTCACCTCAGTAATCTAATCAACTAAACACAGAGCAAGTATATAACAACGGCTTCTCAGAACAATTACTATGAGCAGAGATTTTGGACAAAAGGATAAAAAGAAGAGAAAATTTGTGGCATACACTTATTCATATTTCCTCGAAAATAAGCAAGATTTTATTATAATTTGTTACGTGCAACAATGTAAACCAATCAGTCGATGAGGTCTGGGTGGATTGGTTAAGACGGATGGTTGTATCCGGCTCCACCTAGGTTCAAATCCCACTTAGGCACAATCCCCGTTCAGGGTGGTTATGTCCGAGGTAGCGCGGCTGGCAGGCTGATTTAACAAAGGTAGATTCTGGTTCGAGATTGCCTGCGCTAGAAGTGTGTTCAAGTGTGGTGGATCTGGTTCGCTAATTGTTGAGCTTAAATGCTATATGTACTCCGGTTCATAGCTCTGGTCAAAAGCGTTCATCTATCTAAAAAAATATAAACCAATCAGCCTCAAATTCACTATTCAAAAAGCTCAATTATACAAGAAACGTACTTATTATAACATCATATTCCACGGGCATTTTCACAGCTGTTAAAAAGTAAAATCAAAGCATGAAACAGGCGGTATTTAAAAAATGGCACACAAAACAGCCACCAAGTATTTGAATGTCCAATCAAAGATTCAAAACATTTTCATGCATCTCCTATTAAAAGTAATGTTGTTATTGCTCTCTTCTAACAAACAATAAGTAGGATATAGAAAACAAAAAAACATATAGCAGATAAAAGAAAAGGTTAAAGCAAAAAAAATGGCAGAAACTCTACCAAGGAAGCAACCTCAGCTTGAGATGTTTTTGAACTCTGTACCTTAAAAACCCAGGAGTTGTAAGGATTTACAACTACAACAATATTGATAGAAACATGGACTAGATGAATAGAGTAAGTGAAATAATGGATCAAATAATTGTTCATTATATTCTTTGGCAGCCCCAAATAATATAGTTGATGGGAAAGAAACATCCAGCTTAAGGGTTTCATTATAGTTGAGTGGGGGGTCCCTATAGAACCGGTATATATAGAAGGGGGGTCAACAGTTTTCTCTAGATGGGGGGCGCCAAGGGGGAGGGCGGCTAGGCTCTAGTCTAGTCTCAGTCGGGAGTCCCCTGTAGAAATCTATAGGGCATAGGGGGGGACTCCCCCATAGACATCTATAGGATATAGGGCATAGCTGCACCCCCCATCCTAGTTCAAATTAGATCTATGGCGACAGCCTACTCTATCTCTATATAGATGGTTGGGAGCGAGGGCCCCGCTGCTCCACAGCCCGCAACCTATTCTAAATCCACGCTGGTGTAAGGAGCATTTGTAGACACAAAATCACGCACTTGGGTACATTTCTAGGTCCTAAAGCATACTAATGTATACATGATTCCTAAGCAAGAAAACTGGTGGTTGACAACTTTGGCCTTTTTTCTTTATTTCTAACTATCTCTTTGGTCTTACACATCCTATAGCCCTGACGGAACCTGACTGATTTATCTTTTATGGCTTCAGACATCGACGCGCAGTTGGGGACGCCAACGCCTAGGCGCTTCTGTCCATACTGGGCGCTCTTGACCCTTTCTTACCTTTACTCGCTCAATCTGGGTCTCTTTTATCTTTTTCACTTATGGGTCGGCCTTCCAGTTGTCAATTACCAAATTCAAACAAGGGAATCATATATATACTTAGTTACTTCTCAGAAAAAAGGACCAAGCACTAAGCATTACTATTACCACTTAAGCTTGCATCCAAAGGCACTAAAGCACTTCAAAGGCATCCATCTAGCACTCATACAAGGGACAAGGGTTGCATCACTTTTGCATCCATTGCATAAGGGGGGAAGTCTAATCTATTCCATCCACACATTATACATTGTCTACATTCCTAGATCTATCCTGCAATCATTTGTGCAACTTGCACAAGGGCATCCTAGAGCACCATTTCTACACACACACAAGAACTACATGGGGTCTGAGATGTAGTGCAGCGTTTGGCAGTAAGTTCACTCTTAGGGCAGTGTACAACACCTGACAAAACATGCTTACACTTAGCATTTCATCCAATTCAACCAATTGACGACACTTCGTTAAATCCCCATTCTTCGCTCCATTCTTGGATGCCCATTCACAACACCTTCTCGGTCGTATTCCTGACTATAATCAGCTTATTTGGCTAATCATGTCTCTTATTAGCTAAACATTCCTCCTTTCGACCATTCCGAACCTGCCTAGTTCTCTCTAGACCACTTCTATTGGCTTCGTAGGCTATCTATCAGTCACAATTGGTTATCCAAACCCCTCCCAACTCTCAATGGGTCTCTAATCACTTGATAATCAAGTTTAAACTAGTTCTAAACCCTAGGGCACTAGCCTAAACCATCCAGCTTAATTAAGCCTCGAAAGCATGTTTTATCCTAATCTAATCCTACCAAGTGCTTTTTGAGATTTAGTCTCACATGCACCAAAAGTTCAAATTCTTCCAAACCAAAAACTATAAATACATTTGCTGCAAAGCCTACCCATTCAATCCAAACACAACTTTACATAAGCTAAAGCCAAAACAAGCCCAAGAAAGCTTAAGAGCTCATTTGCATTAGCCAAACTAATCAAGGCATTATGATCTTGGGTCATCCACCATTAAAATAGCTTCATCTAGCACCCATGTTAGGTTAGTAATGAAATAGCTAAACTTGGCATATGTAGCCATTTAGTGAAATTCATTCACCCTCATGGAGTCCCAAACAACAAAACTGATTGCTGGCAAAGTCTTTAGTAGGCATATTTTGTTAAGCTTTCAACAATAGAGGTTAATGTTATTTGTTAGATTTCTTGCTTATTTCAAGTTTTAAACACATGCAAATAGGGTTCCTTGCTCATTTCTTATCATATGGTCCATTGAGGGTCTTTTGCACAAAGCTTTGGGATCTTACCCCATATCCATAGCTCTTTGCAAAATCTTTCATTGAACACAGGGTGACCATCGAGGTCAATCCGACTGCACATTCTGCATCTTTTTTATTAGATTTGATGTGGTTTGTGGACATGTGCAGGTATTCATTCTGTTTTGTAGGTTACAAGTACCCTCGGTGATCAAAAAGGGAATATCAAGCGCCAGACAGGGATCAACAACAAAACCCTTGCGACACAAAATAATGCAGTTTCTGAGCACCTTTGCACAGCCACCAGCGCCCAGAATTTAGTCGTCAGCACCCAACCGCCTTTCCCCTCCTGTGGGCGCCCTTGTCCTATGCAGTTCGTGGATTCCAGAATTAAAGTGAGCATTAACAAACATTGTCTACAGTCTATTCAGCACTTTTACCTACCCAGATCACCACTTGTTCGCTCGGAAATCAGCTAAGTCTTCCTATCTCCCTCTTTTGCTTAGGGTTTTACTTTGCATATGCTTCTTTGCTTGCGTCTTTATTGTATATTAGCATTTGTATATCACACATTACAATAGTTACTCTCAAATATAGATTTAATTCAAATTAAATTAAATCAGCATCCTCACCAGTCCACATTCTTAGATATCCAGGATGTGACCACTAGTTTCTCTGACGTGGATTTTTAATTCATTTAAAAGCTCAACTGAAGAACATGGCAAAAAAGAAGAACTCGTTACAAGAGAATGCCAATAGAATTTTTGTAGAAATAGTGCAACCCAAATATTCGATAAAAAACCCTTTGGCTTTCTGGAAAAAAAACAAACGACCCATGTCGAGTAAAATTGTTTCGGCTTACCAATGAACAGATTTGTTGGAAAAAATAATAATGTAGATGAATAAGATAGTGCAGCTATAATCAATCGGATCAGCTAAAGTGGTAAATCGATTGGGGCTTTCCAATGAACGGATTTGTTGTTAAAATAACAATGTAGTTGAATAAGATAGTGCAGCAATAGTCAATGGGATGAGCGAAAGTGGTAAATCCATGAGGCTTTCATAGTAGAGCCCGAGGTTCAAAAATCTGATAGATATGTTCATGACTAAAATTGAGTACCTTTCAGCATCTAATTAGGGTTTGTCGTCAGAAATCTAAACTGGCAAGTCTAGGTGCAAGTCTTCGGTGAATTTGACACGAATAAGTACTCATAGCTAGTGACATCTAAGCAGAAAGTTCCCCAAATCAATAATAAAAACTGAAAAAAGATAGTGCAGCAAATGAAAAAGTGAAGCTTGGATTCCCCTGTATCCTCTTACAGTTATGTTTTGAGTCCTGTTTAATGCAATATTTCTCTATTTTTTCCCTAACTGTGTGTGGATAAAATTAGGGCGATTTCAATTAACTTCTGTAACCCTGGTTAGGGTTCTCCGAATTCCTTGAATCCAAACTCGTCCATAATGTAGTTAACGATCCTTATGACGCTCACTGTATGAGTTCTGCATGATCTCCATGATCAAGCAGTGAAACCTATAGTCTAAAATAAGCAATGATAAGAAAATAAACCAAATATTAGAGATCCTAAGCATCTTACCTCCATGCTGGAAAGTGCTCTTTCGTGGCGCAATGCAGTCGAACTCCGCCGCAAATTTGTAATTCTGCCGCCCCTTCGATTGACAACGTTCCGGGTTCCAGGCCTGCGAGTGGTTTAATGAGATCAGGACATTCTAATTATGAGTTAATGCGGATGATATTCTTATACAAAACATTAGATAACTAGCAATCGCATGTGTACGAGGTAATGTGATCGCCGAACGGTATATTAGAGGGATAGTTATTACTTTTGAAGTGATGTTGATAAGGGGTGTGATTGATTTTGTAAGTGTAGATATATAGATGAACCACTTCATTTAAAGGTTCCATCTCTACATTTCAAATTTGTTACTAATTCGTACATATACATTTGTAAATCTCATATCATGAATGGTAGCGTTTTGGTGACTATTTTATTTGAAGTAAACATGTTACATGAAGACTTATGTACATGTGCAGATTTTATATCATGAGTGGTAGTCTTTTGTGGCCAATTTTTTTTTGCACTAAACATGAATACATTTGATACGGTTTTGGATAGTTAATTACTTTTATAGTTGATGTGGTTTGTAATTATTTTGGGGAAATTGTGTTAGTGTTGCATCGGTTGTTTGGTTGGTCTTTTGTTGAAAAAACTTTTTTTGTACAATCGATAAGGGGTGGGATTGATAGTGGTAGTGTAGGAATATAGATGAAACATTACATTGATTTGTTCTATGTGTACATTTAAATTTGTTACAAATTCGTACATATACGGTTGCAAATCTTATATCACGACATCTGAACTAAACACGTATACATAAAAACCTTTGTACATTTGCAGATTTTATATCATGAATGGTAGTCTTTTGTGGGCATTTTATTTTCACTAAACATGAATACATTTGATACCCCTTGAACGACACTGTCGCTTTGGATACAAGAAGTGTTGAGTAAAGTAGTAGTGGAGGTGTTATCAAAGTAGAGGGTAGTATTTACGATGGGTTTAGTGATAGTAGTCTTGACTCCTCCTTTCTTCTTGCTCCAAGTGTTGTTACATGCACCGTTTTTTAGTACCTTTCAAATGAAACAAGAGGTGAAATGTGCAGATTTGCAAGTGAGGGAACTTTGGAGAAAGCTGTGAATGTCAAACCCTGCCTTTCAGTGGTTCCAATGTCTACAGTTGCTCTATGCAAAGTAATTCCATGGGACTTGTGGATAGTTTGTCCCTAGGCCAATTTAATTGGCAATTGTCTTTGATTCCCTCTCGAAATAGGGGGTATCCAAATATGTAACGGGTTGGAGGGATCCTAACACGGGTTGTTATATCTATCAAATTTGACGATAACAAATAAAGGTAATGTTGGTTGAAATTAGATGGTAAATTTTTAGCCATCAATGTTATGTGGTTTAGTATGTATTATGGTTAAGAGTTTGGTAATAAACTCTTTGATTTCAATGCAGCTTGTGATTACAAAAGAACTCTATAGAAATTTGATAATTCTAGCTCAATAGAAACTTCATTTCTGAGGCACATATATTCATAAAAGAAATTTATTGAGTGTGTGATAACTGTTACATCAATCGTTTTGCAATGAATTTTATAGATTAATAAAGGGGCTTACCTCAATGATACTATTCAATGTTATGGTATATTTTATGTGGAAATATTTTAAAGAGATGTGTTTCTACTTTTTTTGTACATGGAATCTGCATTCCTAAATATGACCTGATCATGTCGTAGTAACATAAGAAAAAGTATTGCATTATTCTTTAATGATTATTTATTGGTATTTGAGGGACCTCCCCTCATAAGGAAAAACTTGTATCATTATTCAAGATAGGGTAAAAACATCACCATGCATAACAATTAAGATTTTGGGAAAGATCATTTTTATTTAGAAATGACAATCAACCAAAAACCGCTTTGTTCATGATTTTAATTTATTTTGTTACAATCTGGTTAGACTAAATTCGAGAAAAGGAAAGTGAAAAAATATACGACATCATTTAACTACAAATATTCCAATAATTATTCATAAACACCATGTGACAATATAATTTGAATACCTAAGAAGCACAATACCTTGATTTTTATTTTAAGTAAAGGTAAGAGATGGTGAAAATAGACTCTGCTAAAGATATCCTATTCGGTTGTGACAATAATTTTATATGTACAGGATTTTGTAGATTTACAATAAAAGAATAAGCTTATTAGATTGTACTATTTATGAAGTTATATCTAAAATGTTTTATAATAAGATTTCCTACAACCTTAAAGAATGAGTCATGGTTGAGATTTGGAAATTATGGGGTGGCTCTTCCTAAATATAGTGTACAGAGCAAAAATTATCTACCTCCTATTTAAAATAAAAACAAGATCCTATCAATCAGGTCTAATTATGCAAAGCACAGCAATCTGGGCGACCCCTATCATTCATGATACAAGTAATTTACAGGACATCCTCATCCCCATGACTTGGATGGAATGGAAACATTAAACCCAATTGGTTGAAGCATTGAATTCGTACCTATTCTCATGCTATAAAAAGATATTAGAAAATTTAAGAATGATAGGTTTCAAGGAAGGCAAAAGTACTATTTTTTTTTTTCTCGTGACGGTGTCCCAAGCAAGGAAGCAAAAGTTAAGAAATCAATGTCTTAATAGTGATAAATAGGTGGACCAAGTTTATCTGACATAGCATTATAACCTCACCTGAAATTCAGAAAAGATAAAACAAACAAAAAATGTTTTCCATTATGATAAACTTTAGACCACCATTCATGTTGTTTGAAAAGCTTACGCACCTCGTTTTTCAAGTCATAAAAACAGTTGAATAAGCCCAAAACAAATCTCTACTATATAATTAACAAAGTTTGGTTCTGAAGATATCGAAGTTTTACACAAATCACCTTTCCCCATAAATTGACACAACCACATTGGCGACACAGAAAAACCCTGTCATAGAAAAAGAAAGGGTTACAACTTAACCCTAGAGATAAGTTGTCAGAATAACATTGCATTAATCCAGTATCGACTTAAAACTTTCATAGGAAAGTGCCATGTGCAATAAAAACCTTTTAACTGAAACATAATATATAACTGAACGAGAAATCATTCACACGGCCTAACAAAAATTTAGGGCTTCCATAATAATTTAAGGTTGAAAAAACAATACTCAAAACCGATAGATTTAAACAAAGACTATTCTTTCGATCTGGAGTGTCGTCGATCATCACGTTGAAGCTGTTCAAAACCATAAAACCCTTTCATGGTAAAAGCGGGCATGCAACTGGAGTTTGGCTAAAAACAACAAAAAAGTCAAAATGCCCGTCAAAACCATCAAAATGGCCATCAAAATTAAGTTTGTCCCGTGAATGTCCACAAAGCCCTTTCCCCATAGGGAAAACGCCTTCGGTGTAATTAATTAATCATAACACATTGCAATTTAGATCTAAATATAAAAAGGTGTCAAAGTTAGAGTTGATGCATGATACACATGGGGTGCATGACATAAGGTTGACTAAATAAATTGAAAAATGTGTGATGCTCAAATTTTTAAATTGTTAAAATTTCCAAAATTTCCAAAAAAATAAAAAAAAATTATGTTAATATGTTTGTTAATTGATTAACTGACACCATTTAGTGAATTCGTTGTCTTCCATCTTCTCCAATAATTCGATCATTAATCGTTGTAATGTTGTATTGTCACGTTTTTGTCATTATTATTGTCTCACCTCGCCTGCATCGCATATCCTCTTGCTCTACACAAATTGGCACTAAGCGTTAAATTAAGGATTTTAATTTAATTATTTAAAATGAATTAATTGATGATGTTGATTTAATTAATAGTATTGATTAATTAACTTTAAATAATTAACATTATTAATTATAATTCATTTAACTTTTAATTAATGTTATTTAATTTATTAATTTTATTAATTAAAATTTTCATTTAATTATTAGATTAATAACATTAATTTGATTAAAGATGTTAACTAAGTCATTTAATTGTTTAAACTAATCTAAACGGAGAGTGAAGTGAGAGTTCACTCCAAGAATACTTGTTAGAGATCACACAAGAAGTCCGCGTGGGAGAGAAGGCCAGGATCAAGGGCGCAGAGGGACAGGAAGAACCCACGCACGTGGAGGGCAAGTTCAGCATTTTGGGACTTAGCCGATTTTGAGCATGAAGACCTATTTTTAGAAGATGGCGTGCGGAACACACCAACGATGTAGAGATGTGTGCGCCACACATTGTCTATCTTTAGAGGATCAGATCAAAGCATTTTGCATGGAGACGAGCTAAGAATAGGATTGTCACTTCAGTTAACTATAAGAGGTCTATAGATAGCACACTTGCATGTGTGGCTATGCCTGTAAACACGCATGTGGCTATTAATAGCATGCGGCCTATTTCTGGAATAGATAAGCGGTGAAGGGAAAGTCCCCACCCTATATATATGATATGAAGTACATAGTAAAAGATATACAGAGAGAGAGATATATACACAAAGGAAGATGGATGTATGAAGGTATAGAGGTATGTGCATATGATTGGATTACTATATCAGATCCATGTGTGCATTGGTATAGATTGACATTATTGTAAGGAGCTTCTGTGTTTATTAATAGATGGAAGATATTGGTTGAATCTAAGTGTCATTCCTGTGTGTAATTGAGTAGTGCATGTTATTGATTCAATCATGATTATTGTTTAAAGCTTGTTCTTTCATAGATCTGAATGTAGCATGCATTGTAGAATGATGGATTAGTTATGGATCTATATGTTTCTTCCTTCATCACGCTAACATCCTGCTACAACAACCCTAAAGAGGGACCTGGTACCTTTGTGCGCTTCGGGTGAGCGCTCAGTCTAGGCTGAGTGATGTGCCAGCACGTGACTAGGGTGTTATCTGGTAAATTCTAGGCTGCATCATTGGTTCTGTTGCCGGGACCTCTTTTTTAGTTGTTTTCAGGATGGTTCATGATGAAGACGTATCAGTTAACTCTAGCAAGTATTGAGGAGTGGATACACAATCTGGAGGAAGAATATGCATGGCGGTTCAGTAGTGGATCTGAGTTTAACGCACGCACTTGGGTAGAACAGAATCTTGTATGACAGCCTATACGAGAGTTTTTTCACTATCTTTCCAGTAGAACTATATGAGTGGCTTACTGCTTATGCATCTCAGTGGAATTGGAGGTATCGCGCACTTGTCTAGACACAGGAAGAATTTTAGGCCCTTTATGATGTTGATTTGATCTGGACTCGCGTTGTGGATACATGGTTTCATGGTGTTCTAAACAGTTATATTCTGGAATATTCAATTTCGACGTATTCTTTCCCGGAGGTAGCTGAATTCCAGTTTTTGTGGTATCCAAGAGGAGTATATCTGCAAGGTATTCCACTGGTGATCAAGATCTTGATGGTAACTTTGAACCTGGAGAGTAAACCGATGGCTAACTAAACTTCACCACGCACGAGGGCAGGAACAGGTTTGGTGAAAGATGGCAGACCTAGCGGTAGAGAGGTAGAGAGAGGAGAGGTGGCTTAAGTATAATGAGGCAAGCATGAGAGGGAGATAGAGAAGCAACGTTCCATTGTAGAAAGTATGGCATTGAGGAGAGAGATGGCTCGTGAAGGATTTACAGCTCACATAGAAGACGTGGAGCCAGAGCATCAGGAACTCCCCCATCTTGGAAAACATGACAGAGATCCCCCCTTGGCCTCACACAGAAGTGTGCCAGCAGAGACTACCTGGGCCACGGGTGCGCATCTTAATCCACCTGGTGACCTAGCCCTTGCGCTTGGTTTTCCAGTATCTAGTACGACAAGTAACCAACAAGCTAACTTGGGAAGTAGGAGAGCAGGAGTAAGTCAGGGAGCAAGTACATCAATGGCAGGACAAATGAATTCAATGATATTTGGAGGAACATTCTTAGGCACATCATCCACACAGAATGTGAGCGCACAGAATGTTGGATTCACCTCTAGAAGTGGAACTACCTCACAGACTGTAGGGGTTCAGTATAGTACTACTATCGGAGCACAGGGGAGTACATCTACAGGTCCTATTCCAGCTACAGGTGGAGGATCAGGAGGTATAGGTGGTTCTAGTTCTGGTGGATCTGGTGGTTCTAGAGGTAGAGGAAACACATGAGGTTCTGGATCAGGTGGTCAAGGCCCGCAACAACCACAGAATATTTATATGGAGATGTCTCTTCGTCTTTCTGGAGTATAGAGGCATAGAGGATGCTTGTCGAACATGTGCATATGTGTGAAATCTTATGGCGCGCTAAAGGGATCATGGACTTCTGAGCGTAAGGAAAGTCAATTTGCTACTACATTACAGGGACGTGCACACAACTGGTACAGGAAGTTTGACCCTGATCAAACTTGCGTGGATTATGTAGCATTGAAGGATGCTTTCTTGAAAGAGTTCCATATCCCTGAGTTTGAGCAAAAAGTATCAGTGCGCTCAAGGATATCAAGCAAGGCACTACTGAGAGTGTACGTGAGTATGATGCCCATTTTAAGACACTTCTATCTAAGCTATCTTATGATATTCACGCAAGCCAGCATGCACAATGGTTTGTTGGAGGATTGATTACACCATTTAGAAGGGCGTTGTCACATAAGACATACACTGATCCATGTGAAGCACTGGAAGCAGCTTTGTGTTGAGGCAGTTGGGAGCATTGACACTGGCATTAGTCCATTCTTAGAGGCACAGATTGCAGCTATGGAAAAGTAGTTAGAGAAGCTATCAACAAATTCAGCCCATGAAAACATGCTCAGGAATTTGGTGTACAGATTGTGAAGTGGAAGGTCACACCAAGGATAGTTTCCCTCGCAGATCTGTACGCTCATTACTATTGGATTGTGAGATCTGTCATTTGAATCATGATGCTAGTCATTGTCCTTTGTTACAGCGCGCGATAAGGAAGAATGTATCCTGCTTTTGTAAAATTTGTAGGTCCACGACCCATGATACTGAGGATTGTCGGTTGATTGGTCAGATCTAGGATGCTATAGACATTGGGGTACGACAGACAAGTGTAACAGATAATTCTAAGGGTAAGAATGAGCACCAGGATCGGGATCATAATCAAAATGCTATGACAGGAATGAGGGGCATTTTGAAGGAGGTCGTGGAAGGGGACGTGGATATCATGGTGGATATGGAGGACGAGGCCGTGGTGGAGGAAGAGGTGAGTTCCCTCATGGAACATGTTATACGTGTGGATCTCCTGACCACTATAGGCGTGAATGTCCTCAAAATATTGCATGTTCTTTCTGTGGAAAGAACCATAGCTATGAAGAGTTCCCAGACTTATATGAGCATCTGAGTAAGCAACATAAGACAAGAAAACAAAGGTGTTGGGATGGTTAGAATCCAGTGTGGTAGAAGATCAGTGGATGCCCAAGATAGCACAGAAGGACCTGAGGCATTAACAGTGAAGATTACTACATGAGTTGAAGTGGCACACGTGCAAGAGAGGCATTACCAGAAGCCTACGATCACCAAGGAGGAGGTTTTGCATGCAAGGTACCCAGATCCTACTCATCAGAAGGAAGTTTACCAGGATACCATGGAAGTGCTAAGGAATCTTCAGGGTGAGATACAATACTTAAAGGAGTAGAAGAAAGCATCAGAGACAGTCCAAACTGATATCGATGATCTGAGAGAAGTGTGACAAAATGTTGCGCCAGGAGAACATCATTCCACTATTAGGAAGTTGGTTAAAAGGGAACACTCCACGTGTAAGTATTAAGACCGGACGATAGATCTTGCATGCAAATCTTCCCCCTGATAGCATTGACTATGACAAGGAAATTACTCTGAATGTTGTTGTGGATGGATGGTTGTTGAGCAACATATTGATTGATACAGGTGCGGAAGTAAATGTGCTTACATTAGATGCATGGGTACAAATGGGGAGGCCTCCATTACAACCATCATCTAATGTGTTGTTTATGGAAAACCAGACTAAGGCCACTCCCATAGGAGTTTTGAAGGATGCATCTATAACCATACAAGGGGCCAAGTTCACTGGGGATTTTGAGGTATTAGCACTTGCAGAAGCAGACAATTTTCTAGCCTTGCTTGGATGCCCTTGGTGTTATGCGAATAATGTTGACTTGAGATTCAATAAGGGGTATATCAGCTTTGAGAACAAGGAGGAAAGGGTTGTGATACCTTTAACAGATGGGAAGTCTACACCATATGTTGAGCCTCTAAGTGAGGAGGACTTAAACAGAATTTATGTACACGCTATTCAGGACCCAGAGGTCAATGAGCCATCAAAAGAAGGCATCCTACAGTGGGAGGATTCTCATTCTATTAGTGATACTACGAGTATTGCTTGTGACAATTGGGCTCATGGTACATATGAACTAGTAGGGAGCGAGGTGAAAAGTGCGGTTGCGCGCAAGAATGGACTTCATTCGGTTCAATGGATAGGTAACACAGTACCTTGGTATATAGGGGCAGAAGATCTTCCTACATTTTTGAAAGCCATGGAAACACAGTGGATAGATCAAATTAAGAGAAGAGATATGTTAGTATATACCTTGCGCGGGACAACAATGCACTGGTGGGTAGTCCACAGAGATAATCTTATAGAATGGGAAGAGATTAGAGTTGCCTTATCTATTAGGTTTGTAAGGAACAATGCACCTACACAGATCTACACTTATCATGGTGATCAACCTGTTCAACATCACATTCAGCAGTGTGAGAGACTCTGGACAACAGGACAGGAAGCATTACCACCTTCACTCTGGGTGCATAGATTGTACTCTACGCTACAAGGATGCACACGTGCTTGGTATGTATACACAGAACTACATCGAGAGACTGGGAACTGGAAAAATTTGACTATAGGAATGATCCAGACCTTTGACTACTTTTCTTCCCAACCTCCAATAGAAGAGGCATTAAAATTTTTCAAGCACTTAACTATGGGAGATAGTGCAAAAGCTGAAGAGCATATTCAGGAATTATTTGGTGAGGCAGAGTCCGGAGCGCATTTTGAAAAGGAAGAAGAAATGGACTCCATACTACTTGAACGTGCTTGCCTTGAGAAAGAGAAAGGAAAGATGGTTTACATCGTGGATGATGAGGAAGTTGAGAACCTAGATATTGAACATTCACAAGGGGTGCGCGAGGTCTTGGATAGTGTAGACAAGGATACACGTGCCTATCATGAACCCATGAAGACAAAGAAGGTGAATATAGGTTCAGAGGCTGAGCCTAAGGAGGCCATCATTGGAGACTACTGGTCAGACTTGGAGGTAGCAAAGATCATTGAGTTACTCAAGGATTATCAGGACTTATTCCCTCAAGGGTATCATGAACTTAAAGGCGTGCATAAATCACTTGGGGAAATGAAGATAAAACTTAAGGATGGTGCATGACCAGTTAGGAAGTGACCTTACAGAATGAACCCCAATTTGCACGAAAAGGTAAAAGAAGAAATTGATAAAATGTTGAAATCTGGAATTATCAAGCCCCTTGATGAGTCAGAATGGGTTAGCCCAATGGTGATCAGTATCAAGAAGGATGGACAAATTAGAATATGTGTGGACTACAGGGAGCTAAATGCTGCATGTGTCACAGATCCATTCCCTACGCCATTCACTGAGGAAATACTGGAAGGAGTGGCAGGGCACGAAATATATTCTTTCACAGATGGGTTTTCCGGGTATCATCAGGTTAGGATTGCTTAGGAGGATCAAGAAAAGACAACATTTACTACTGAATGGGGCAGTTTTTCCTATACTGTGATGCCTTTTGGATTGAAAAATGCACCTGCTGTATTCTCGCACATAGTTGTTCAGGAATTTAAAGATTTTATTCACAACTTCTTACAGGTCTACCTAGATGATTGGACAGTATATGGGCTTGTGAAAGATCATTGTGACAATCTTGCGCTTAATGTTTGAACGGTGCAGACAATTGAGTATCTCTTTGAACATCAAGAAGTGCATATTTGCTACACCATTTGGAATACTGTTAGGACATATAATCTGCAAGGAAGGTTTGTTGGTTGATCCAGCTAAGGTTGTAGTCATTCTAGGCCTAGAAGCGCCTACCAGTCAAAGTGAGGTGCGCAGATTTTTAGGTCATACAGGATATTATAGAAAATTCATCAAAGGGTATGCCAAAGTTGTTGCACCCTTGGAAGAGTTACTGAAGGGGAAAGGTACATTTTATTGGGGAGAACCGCAGTAGTGCGTTTGAGATATTAAAGGAGAAACTTACTACCGCGCCCATTCTACACTTTCCCTCATGGGATAAACCATTTCATGTGCATGTGGATGCCTCTGGCATGGCCATTGGCACTGTGTTAGCTCAACCTGGAGAAGGTATTATAGATCATCCAATTTTTTTGCTAGTAGGAAGCTGACTCCTGCTGAACGGAATTATACAACTACAGAGCGTGAAGCTTTGTCAATGATCTATGCATTGCACAAGTTTCGACAGTACTTGTTAGCAACACCATTTGTGTTTTATACAGATCACATGGCATTGAAGTACTTGGTAAACAAGCCCATCTTACAGGGCACATATGTAGATGGGTACTCCTATTTCAAGAGTTTGATTTCACGGTTGTGGTGAAGCCAGGGAAAAGTAATTCTGGACCAGACCATTTATCTAGAATCAACTCAGGAGAGGAAGCACAAACAATTGAAGAAACCATGCCAGATGCATAGTTATATAGGTTACAATGCATGCCCATGGAATTAGAAGACATTGTTATCTTTCTATGAACTGGTATGGCACCAGAAGGAATGAAGGCATTAGAAAAGAAACAACTTGCTATATGTGCGACACCATTTATGTTAATCAGTGGTGACCTTTACAAGTTAGGCAGAGATGAAGTATTACATGTTGTGTATTAGAGCATGAGCGCAAGGATATTATGGAAGAATCCCATGGTGGTATTGTAGGAGGCCATTATGTAGGTGATGCGACTACCTAGAAGATCCTACTTGCTGGATTATGGTGGGAGACATTGTATAAAGACTGTAAAGAATATTGTAAGGCATGTGATCATTGTCAGTGCCTAGGAAAACTAGGGCAAAGAGATGAGATGCCTTTGAGACCAATTACTAGTGCCGAACCATGTTTGAGAAATGGGCCATTGACTTTGTAGGACCTATTTCGCCAGCCGCACGCAGGAATGGGTCACGCTATATCATTACTTACACAGATTATCTCACACGTGGGTAGAAGCAACACCTACGAAGGACTGTACAACAACTACAATAGCTAGGTTTCTATGGGAGAATGTTCTTACAAGATATGGATGTCCTTTAAGCTTGACAAGTGATAGGGGTACACACTTTTTGAATGAGACAATCAGGATCCTATTAGATGAATTTATGGTTGCACACCATAAAACTACACCCTACCATCCTCAGGAAAATGGAACTACTGAGGATTTCAACAAGATTTTGAGCCAAACTTTGACAAAAAATTGTGATGTTGGAAGAAAGGATTGGGATGACAAAGTGTCAGTTGTTCTTTGGGCATATAGAACAACTTATAAGAGATTGAACAAAGCCACACCGTTTCAGCTGGTGTTTGGTGTAGAAGCCATTCTCCCTATAGAATTTATGTTACCTTCTTTGCGCATTGTGCGTGCTGGAGGTCTAGCTGATGAGTAGGCTTTAGAAGAGCGTATCGAGAAGATGATTCAACTGGATGAGCGATGAGCCATAACACGATGGAGTCAGAAGCAGGAAAAATCCAGGCAGAAAGCATGGCATGACAGAAACATAAGGGATAAGAAGTTTGAGATTGGACAAATGGTACTTCTTTATGACTCAAAGTTCTTGCGCCATCCAGGAAAGCTCAAAGTACATTGGTTGGGGCCGTATGTCATCACTTACATACTTGAATCAGGTGCTTTTCAGTTAGAAGCACTTGATGGAACATGACTACCCGGTTACTTTAACAGGAGTAGGTTGAAGCCCTACTATAAATAAGTCTTCTTGGTGTTTGTAATAAGGCAAGTATTGCCATTTAGATTAGGTTTTCAATTATGTATTTCCTTAATGTATTTCCTTCATTGTCGCTATGCTTTGTCAATTTAGTTGTTGTTTTTGTGTAATAAGCGTGCTTGCACGCATGAAGCTAATTACTATATGAAGAATGTTTATGCGCAAAGGACTGCACATACCTTTAGTGTGGGGTGGTTGTAGTTATCCAAGTAAAATACTGTGGGAATTGAAAGGTGAAAGGAATAAGCTGCTACGGGTGTGCTTTAAGTCAAAAGAAGATTGCTTCTCAAAAGTGACCAAGGATGGAGATGAATGAAAGGACAGTATAACACGAGGTAAGCAGAGGCCATGATAACTACCAGGAGAAGGTACAGTGACGAGGTACTCGGGTGCAAGGGTGCGCGTTGAAGAGAATTCTGTGACCAGAGGGTAGGAAGGCGTGCTAGAAGGTTATAGCTGGGGCGTGAAGATGTACTTTGTGGAACGAACGAATTTGGTCAATGAATGAGAGGATATTTGGTAGGTGAAGGAGCAATAAATGCATCAAAATTTGAAAAATCTATATAAGGATGGGATGAAAATTCATTTTTACCATTATGATTAAGAGAATTTGAGAAAAGAGCTAAGTGCGAAGAGCCGAGTGATCGGGTTAAGGTGCGAAGGGTGTGAAACCAAGCGTGATAAATAGATCTGTGTGAAAAGAAGCTTGCGTCCCCGGTGGTGAAGGGTTTGAGTGAAGCAGGGAGACAGGAGAGGAGTTAGGGCACGAAGTTTCCACCTAGGGCATGATTGAATCAAGCTAGGGTTTGCTTCACACATTGCATAATTTGAATGGAAAGGATCTACAAAGGATTGCAAGGTAAAAATGGCACCTAAGAAGGCAGCTGCAACATGAGCAAAAGGAAAGAAGAAGGTGGTCGTCGAGGAAGAAGAGAAGGCACCCCAAGCTAGATTCATATGACAGTAAAGCTGGATGTCATGTCAGATGAGTAGGTCAGCAATGCATTGGTAAAGGTTTCTAATAAAGTTGCTAGAAGAAACATGGATAAAGCTACAACAATCAGAGTGTTGCGCAAGGAGCTAAAGACAAAGGAGGCAGAGATAGCGCACATCACGCAAGAGAGGGACTTAGCGCATAAAAAGAATGAAGTATTTATTAGCATCATAGAGAGATTAGGGACAATGTCATCAGAGCTAGGCCACACTTAGAGGCCAAGGTACCACAGATGTTTCCTTCAGCGATACATTATGTAGGAA
This sequence comes from Taxus chinensis, assembly GCA_019776745.2. Taxonomy (NCBI): domain Eukaryota; kingdom Viridiplantae; phylum Streptophyta; class Pinopsida; order Cupressales; family Taxaceae; genus Taxus; species Taxus chinensis. The sequence continues at coordinate 884,826,098 of CM034150.1, forward strand.
AGTTGGTGGACTTGGTACTTGAAAATGAAGCTTTGTGCATGACATTGCCAAGGAAGTCAGAGCAAGAGGCAAAACGAGAGAAAGCCTCAGTGATACGAAAGATTGCATCCTATGAAGGGCTTCTGCAAGTGCTACAAGAAGTATTGAAGAAAGCAGACTAGGCTTTGAATATATGCATAGCTCCAAAGGTGCTTATCATCATAAAGACCCTAGAAGAAAATAATGAGGCCCAGAAAGAAATGAAGGATGAGACATTGGGCCACATAGAAAGATTGTTCAATGGTTAAACAAAAGCACGAGGCCCTAGCAGCAGCACAAGAGCCGCATAAGACTCGGCTGGACGAGCTTGGGAAGCAAATTACACAGAAGATGGATTCTAGAAGGAAGAATGACCTCAATGTCCAACATTGTGTTGGTTCTGCAGAATGAAAAAGGAGAGATTGTGAGGGATGATTTGGAATCCATTGTTGTGGACATTCCAGAGAAATCAGAACAAGCACTAGCTGAATGGCAGGCCTTGGAGGCTGAAATAAGGAGGAGTATCCAGAGTTGATACTTCAAACTGATACAGAGGAGGCTGCCTCATAACCTCATAAAACTTCTTTATTTATCTACATTCTTCTATTCTTATTCTTTCCATTCTTTTATTCTTTACTTCAATTTTTAGAGATAACCATTGTCGGGACGACAATGAGATTAGTGTGGGGTAATGTTAATCAGAGAATACTTGTTAGAGATCACACAAGAAGTCCGCATAGGAGAGAAGGCCAGGATCAAGGGTGTGGAGGGACAGGAAGAACCCATGCGTGGAGGGCAAGTTCAACTTTTCAGGACTTAGTCTGATTTTGAGCATGAAGACCTATTTTTAGAAGATGGCGTGTGGAACACACCAACGATATAGAGACGTGCGTGCCACACATTGTCTATCTTTAGAGGATCGGATCAAGTGTTTTACATGGAGACGAGCTAAGAATATGATTGTCACTTTAGTTAACTGTAAGAGGTCTATAGATAACACACTTGCATGTGTGGCTATGCCTGTAAATGACGTGTGGCTATTAATAGCATGCGGCCTATTTCTGGAATAGATAAGCGGTGAAGGGCAAGTCCCCACCCTATATATATGATATGAAGTACATAGTAGAAGATATACACAGAGAGAGAGATGGATGTAGGAAGGTATAGAGGTATGTGCACATATGATTGGATTACTGTATCAGATCCATGTGCGCATTGGTATAGATTGCCATTATTGTAAGGAGCTTCTGTGTTTATTAATAGATGGAAGATATTGGCTGAATCTAAGTGTCATTCTTGTGTGTAATTGAGTAGTGCATGTTATTGATTCAATCATGATTACTGTTTAAACTTTTTCTTTCATAGATCTGAATGTAGCATGCATTGTAGAATGATGGATTAGTTATGGATCTATATGTTTCTTCCTTCATCACGCTAACATCCTACTACAACAACCCTAAAGAGGGACCTGGTACCTTTGCGCACTTCGGGTGAGCGCTCAGTCTAGGCTAAGTGATGTGTCAGCACGTCTAGGGTGTTATCTGGTAAATTCTAGGCTGCATCAGGATTGTATTCAAAAATACCAAATGGATAGGAGACAAACACACATGGATAAAGTGTTAAAAGAAATAGAAGATCATATAAAGTCTTAGGTAGCTGTAAATGAAGAGAGATAGATTAGTAGAAGAAGCAAGAATGTGTGAGGATAGAAGGAAGGAACCAACACAACCATAACATACACCTATGTGAAAGAAGACAAAATAATCAAAAGAAGATCTAAATAACTGACATGGTTATTTAATCTAAATGTGAATTAAATCTTATTTCAAAGTAACTTATTATGCTAAATGATATGCAAATGATTGCATACAGTAATACGCAAGTAATAAGCATTCAAGGATGTAAGACCCTAAGCAAATGAGAGAGGGAAGATGACTTAGATGATTCTTGTAGACACAAAATTATGCACTTTAGACATTATTAGCTCGATCTTATATTACTATTTAGAAGGTTCTCAAGTGAATAAAGTACTAATTAATCCCACCTTTTGGCCATCTTTATTTTATATTTTATTTCGTCATTCCCACATATTTTTGTGCACTTATCCATCCATTTCACAACTGCCCCGTCATTCTAGCCCAAAATCAAGGAGCCCCAACCTGTGTTGGGGCACCTCGGAGTGCCTTGGTCCCACTTTGGGCACCCTGATCTGTGCACATCCTTTTCTACTTCTTTTTGGGGCCTTTCTATCCATTTTTCATCCTTATCATTTTCCCAGTCGGCCTTGTCGGGATTAATTATGAAATTAAGCTTGAAAGCCCTATAAATATAAAGTTATAATACCATAATGAGGGTCCTACCATCACAGACTACTATCGCTCCATCTAGAGTTGCATCACTTGCATTCACATAGTGTCATGCATCAAGCCTAAGAGATTTACATCATAGACATTACATAGGGGGGTGGTTTTTATTCTATTGCATGCACACATGTTATTTACATTTTCTATAGTTATTATTGCTCGCTACTTCATAAAGCGGGACTGACACGAGAGCACCTAGGGCACAACATGCACACACTCACCAGAACTACATCTGGGTCTGAAATGTAGTGCAGAGCTCAACGATAAGACCACTAGTTTCGTGGTTGAGGTAAGTCTAACCCATTCATTTGCATCTTTATTTTTTCTATGGTTTGATACTTCCTCTTATATTACAGGTCATCATATAACTCATCTAGCTAATCCATTGTGGTAGACAAGTAGGGTTCTAAACCAACTTGTGACCATATCAGAACTAGGTTTAGAGCTTTTACACTGATCAAAGCATCCAAACTATAGACCAAGGCACCCCAGTACCCTTCCAGGTGCCCTGTTAGTTTAGATCTTCTAGATCTGGTCTTCACAGGGTTCTTGAGTGATCTCTGCACTTCCAGATTTTACTTTCAGACCTGCAACAACCTGTGATAGTCTCTGCCAATCGGCTAAGCCATTTCCTTTCCTTCTCTTGCATATTTAGTGTTTTGTTTCATTTAGAATAATTAATTATACTTATTCCATATTATCCTAGCTCCATTTATACAATGTTTTAGTCCTCCGAATTAGATTAACATTAATACCCCTATACCCCATCTAGGTTTATATTTTTGTTAATCATTTTGGTGAACCCAACGTTTCTTCATAGCACCTTCTAGGGTTTCTCACCTCCCTTTCCCATGGCCCCTTCTCCCGAGGAATTTACTGAAGCCCACCTTAAGGCTATTAAATATCATCTTACCAAACACCCAAAGGATTTAGATCTAATTTTACATGTGGCTTGTGAAGAAGCTACCAACTTAGCTGAAATCAATTCTTTTATCACTCTACCCACTTCAACCCCCTAATTCTACACTTCCACTTATCTCTACTATCTCAATTTCAGTCCCCACTCCTACCAATCACTTCACGCCTCCTTTGGTCTCACATCAACGACAACCCTCATTTGTTGGTAATCAAGATTTAACCTCTTTGTATCATGATCTCTATGCCCAAATTCTCAAATTGCAACAGGCCACTACATCTCCATCTTTAGATTCTACATTTTTGTTGCACACTCCATTTTCACCTTTCCTCTCTACTTATCCTTGCCCTCTTAATTTCGTCATAGATTCGCGACATGTCAATCCCTGGTAAGGTTCTTCGCTTTACATCCTAAACTGCCCATTTTCAATGGACATGGTGACCTACAAGAGCATCTTTGAGCCTTTCATGTTGCTTGTCTTGATTTTGATGATGATCATCTTCTCTTAGCTAAATATTTTCCTTGTAGCCTCCATGACTACACCATGCATTGGTTTTATGATTTACCTGTTCATTCAATAGCTTCCTTCGCCCATTTAGATGATGGTTTTCTCACACACTTCTCCATCAACATCGGGTCTAAGATATCTTATGCCTAACTAGTGCAACTTAAACATTGACCCAATGAGCATTTTGTTAATCAATTACTTCAGTTTAGCATGCAATGTGAAATTTGCTGAAAAATACAGTAACCATCATCGGTTAGGGGGAACCGACATCGGTCACCCAGGACCGGCATCGGTCAGGCAAGGAGGAACTAACATCGGTTAGGGCTAACCGACATCGGTTACCTGTGCGAGGATGTTTTAATTAACTCTCAGGAATTAGATCTATTTTTAGCATTAAAGTATATCTATTGATTGTAATTGCATGGCTAAGTGCCCTAAGTCTATAAACGACTATATAAGCATAAAAGCTAGGGTTTAGAAGTAAGTATTAACAAGAATTAAGAAGAACTTGAAAAATTTGGTGAGAGAGAGAATTCTTGGTGATGAAGCAAAAGCTTGAGAGAAAGAAAGTACTGTACATCTGAGAGGTGTGGAAGATTGTAAATCTTCATTGTATATCTTGTTAAAGCTTTGGATAATAGATTGGCTTGTTTCTTGGTGGACGTAGCCCACACTGGGTGAACCACGTTAAATCTGGTGTTGATTATGTCTCTTGTTTTGTATATTTCTTCTGGTAGAATATCCACTTTTATTTGCATGTATGCTTAGATCTGATATATTATCTGTACAACCGGTGTGCTAACCCCAACAACTGGTATCAGAGCTTTGTTTGAGGGTTTTGTGTGTTGACAGATTTACTCATAGAGGGTTTTCTGATTGAGTGGGAGCTACAACAATGGTAGAAGAAAACAAATACAAGGTAGAGAAGTTTGATGGCTGAAATTATCAATTATGGAAGATGCAGATTGAGGATTATCTGTATCAAAGAGATTTGTATTTACCATTGGATGAGAAGTTTAGACCTACGAAGATGACTGATGAAGAATGGAATATTCTTGACAGAAAGGATTTGGGATCTATAAGATTGAGCCTGGCAACATCTGTGGCTTCCAATATTACAGAAGTGACTTCTACGGTAGAGTTAATGAAATCTCTTGCTAATTTATATGAAAAACCTAGTGCTTCAAATAAAGTTTATTTGATGAAGAAACTATTTAGTTCTAATATGCATGAAGGTGGATCTGCATCTAGTCATTTGAATGATTTCTGATCTATTGTAAATCAGTTAAAATTGGTTGAAATACCATTTGATGATGAAGTAAAAGAACTTTTATTCTTATGTTCTTTTCCTGATAGTTGGGATAACTTGGTAATGGTTGTTAGTAATACAACATCTGCTAATAATATTTTGAAGTTTGATGATGTGGTTAGTATAATCTTGAATGAAGAAATTTGCAGGAAGAGTACAAAGGAATCATCATCTGGAAATGCTTTGAATGTAGAAAGCAGGGGCAGGTAGAAGGAGAGATCCAAGAGTAAGAGTAATGGGAAATCAAAGTCAAGGGATAACAAATCTAAATCTAGAAGTAAGGGAATTACTTGTTGGAAATGTGGAAAGAAAGGACATGCAAAGAAAAATTGTTGGTCAAAGGATAAAGAGAACCAACAACCAGACAAAGGTAAAGAAGCAAATCTTGCTGCATCAGAGGTAATGCAAGATGCTCTTATTCTTTATTTAGATAATAGAATTGAATCATGGGTTTTAGATTCAGGAGCTTCTTTCCATGCAACCCCTAATAAGGGTTATTTCAGAAATTATGTCTAGGGCAATTTTGGGCATGTTTATTTGGGTGATGATGAACCTTGCAGTATTACTGGTAAAGGGGAAGTTCATCTAAAATTGTAGAATGGAAATACATGGGTATTGAAAGATGTGAGGCATGTGCCAAGCCTCAGGAGGAATCTTATTTCTGCAGGGCAACTAGGTGAATCTGGTTGCATGGTTACTTTTATAGGAGACTCTTGGAAAGTCACCAAGGGTGCTCTTGTTGTGGCAAGAGGTAAGAAGGTAGGAACGTTATATTTATCTACCTGTATTACTGATTCCTTTTCTGCATTATCTACTTCAGATTCAGATGCATGCATGTGGCATAACCGGTTGGGCCATATGAGTCAAAAAGGAATACAGATCTTAAAGGCTAAGGGTAAGTTATCAGATTTGAAAGATTTAGATCTTGATTTCTGTGAGCATTGTATCTTTGGAAAGCAAAAGAGAGTGAGATTTCTCAAAGTTGGGGCAACTAAGAAGGAGAAAATTGGAGCTTGTACACTCAGATGTGTGGGGACCAGCTCAGGTAGCTTCTCATGGAGGATCCCAGTATTATGTTACTTTCATTGATGATGCTACAAGAAAGGTATGGGTTTATTGTATTAAACATAAATCTGATGTTTTTGAGACTTTTAAAAGATGGAAAATCCCTTGTTGAGAATGAATCAAATTCAAAGTTAAAGTGCCTTAGATATGACAATGGTGGTGAATACTGTAGGAAGGCATTTCAATGATTATTGTTCAGTGAATGAGATACGTAGAGAAAGAATGGTTCCAAGAACACCACAGGAGAATGGTGTTGCAGAAAGAATGAACAGGACAATCATGGAACGTGCTAGAAGTATGAGGATACATTCTGGATTGCCTTTGTAGTTTTGGGCAGAAGCAGTTGATACATCGGTTTATTTGATTAACCGTGGGCCTTCAAGTTCACTAGATGGAGGAATACTAGAGGAAGCTTGGACTAGAAAAGAGGTAGATCTTTCTTTTCTTAAAGTTTTTGGTTCAGAAGCTTTTGTGCATGTTGATAAGGAAAATAGGAAAAAGTTGGATGCAAAATCCAAGAGATGCACTTTCATTGGTTATGGATCTGGTGATTTCAGGTTTCATTTTTGGGATTTAGAGAATTCTAAAATTATTAGGAGTCGTGATGTTGAATGGAATGAAAAGAGAATGTACATGGATCAAATTTTGGTACCCAAGGATGAACCGGTTGAGAAGTTTGTGAATGAAAATGAACTCTTGAATTTAAAAGTATTACCTACAGGGTTACACAGTAACCGGTGTCAGTTTACCCCTGATCGACATCAGTCAGATAGAACTAGTATCAGTTACAGAAGATCCAAACCGGCATCGGTTAGCTAGCAGAACCAACGTCGGTTAGAGGTGACCGATGTCGGTCACTGTCAGATTTGGATACAAATGTCCAGGAGGTCCAGATTGAGCCTCCAGTACCCCAAACTCCTATGAGAAGGTCACAAAGGGTAAGTAAACCTCCAGAAAGATTTACACCTTCTCTATTTTATTTATTATTGACTGATAATGGTGAACTAGAAAGCTTTGAAGAAGCAATGCAGGATAAGACCCACGTCCAGTGGGAGCATGACATGGATGAGGAGATGGACTCCTTGGAACAAACCAAACTTGGGATTTGGTTAAGTTTCTAGTAGGTAAGAGAACATTGTAGAACAAGTGGGTTTACAGGATCAAGGAAGAAGAGGGTGGACATAAAAGGTACAAGGCAAGGCTTGTAGTAAAGGGATTTGCACAGAAAGCAGGTATTGACTTTGGTGAAATATTTTCTTTTGTTGTTAAGATGACTTCTATTCGTACTGTATTGAGCTTAGTTGCAGTAGAGGATTTGCATTTAGAGCAACTAGATGTGAAGAAAACTTTCCTTCATGGTGATTTGGATGAAGAGATTTATATGCAGCAGCCGCTTGGGTATGAAGTCAAGGGTAAGGAGAAATTAGTGTGTAGGTTGAAAAAGAGCCTATATGGGCTCAAGCAAGCTCCAAGGCAATGGTACATGAGGTTTGATAGTTTTATGCATGAGCATGGTTACTTGAGATGTGAATCTGACCATTGTGTTTATTTCAAGAAGCTTGAAAATGGGAGCTATATTATTTTGTTACTGTATGTGGATGATATGCTTATTGTAGGATCTAGTATGCAGGACATTGGTGAGCTTAAGGGAAAGCTAGCTCACACATTTGCTATGAAGGATTTAGGAGCCACAAAAAGAATCCTTGGCATGCAAATACACAGAGACAGGAAAAACAAGAAATTGTATTTGTCTCAGGAGGATTATATCTACAAGGTGTTAGAAAGGTTCAACATGCAGAATGTAAAACCTGTTAGTACACCTATGGCTGGACACTTCAAATTGAGCAAAGATCAGTGTCCATCATCACAAGAGGAGGTCAAATACATGACACGAGTGTCCATATGCTTCAACAGTTGGGAGTCTCATGTATGCTATGGTTTGTACCAGACCAGACATTACACAGGCAGTGGGAGTGGTGAGTAGATATATGGCCAATCCAGGTAAAGAGCATTGGAAAATAGTCCAATGGATACTCAGGTATTTGAAAGGGACATCTAGCATGCAGTTATGCTATAGAGGTTCAAATATTTCATTATGTGGCTATGTTGATTTGGATATGGCTGGAGATCTGGATGGTAGGAGGAGCACTACTTGGATATATTTTCACAGTAGGTGGGACAACAGTTAGTTGGATTTCAAGATTGCAGAAGGTTGTGGCTTTGTCTACTACAGAGGCAGAGTATGTTGTAGCTACAGAGGCTAGCAAGGAGATGATATGGATGAGTAGGTTCATGGAAGAGTTGGGAAAGGAGCAAGGTGATTGTAAACTATTCAGTGACAGTTAGAGTGCAATTCATTTGGAAAAGAACTCAATGTTTCATTCAAGAATGAAACACATTCAGTTGAGGTATCACTTCATATGACAGGTATTGGAGGATGGACAGTTGAATCTGGAAAATATTCATATGAGCGAGAACCCTGCGGATATGCTAACGAAGCCATTAGCAAAGGAGAAGTTGGAGCTACACTCCACTTCTGTTGGTCTTCGAGTCTGAGACTTGAAGAGGAAGAAACAAAGCTAAGGAAGGATCCAAGAATGATGTTGTACAGGTATGGTGCAGTAATTAATCTCCAAGTGGGAGATTGTTGAGTTGTGGAGCTCAATTACTTCAAGTTTAGCATGTAATGTGAAACTTGCTGGAAAATACAGTAACCGTCATCGGTTAGGGGGAACTGGCATTGGTCACCCAGGACTGACATCGGTCAGGAAAGGAGGAACCATCATCGGTTAGGGCTAACCGACATCGGTTACCTATGCGAGGATGTTTTAATTAACTCTCAGGAATTAGATCTATTTTTAGCATTAAAGTATATCTATTGATTGTAATTGCATGGCTAAGTGCCCTAAGTCTATAAATGACTATATAAGCATAAAAGATAGGGTTTAGAAGTAAGCATTAACAAGAATTAAGAAGAACTTGCAAAAGTTGGTGAGAGAGAGAATTCTTGGTGATGAAACAAAAGCTTGAGAGAAAGAAAGTATTATACATCTGAGAGGTGTGGAAGATTGTAAATCTTCATTATATATCTTGTCAAAGCTTTGGATAATAGATTGGCTTGTTTCTTGGTGGACGTAGCCCACACTAGGTGAACCACGTTAAATCTAGTGTTGATTTATGTCTCTTGTTTTGTATATTTCTTTTGGTAGAATATCTGCTTTTATTTGCATGTATGCTTAGATCTGATATATTATCTGTACAACCGGTGTGCTTGGCCTTGCCAACGCTGAACTATAAGATCTATTTATACAAGGTCTTTTATTGCATCTCTTCAAAAGTGTTCTCTTTGAGACCTTTTCTTCTTTTGATCAACTCTGTCATACTCTTAAACTTCGTGAATCTAAGCTTCTCCATTAACAAACTTAAGTATCAAGAACAACCTTCCTCCTCTACTCGTTTTCAAAACAAGATGCCATTTAAAATCTCTACATCTAAGCATATCGATACTAAACATACTGTGAATGCCATTACCCCTTCTAAGCAAGTTCAATCCCAACTGCCTAGGTGTACATTTACCAACATTCCTATGGCACCACATCTTACATTAAAACAACTCCTTGATGAAAACCTCATTACCCTTCCTCCGCCACTCAAATTAGACCCATCATGACCTAAAAGACACAATTACAATGAAAAATTCTGTTGTGATTATCATCGCTTTGTAGGACACTCTACCAACTAATGTCTGAAACTTTGCACAATTATCCAAGATCTACTTGAAAATGACTAGCTTGAATTTCCAGAACATACTAGCCCTCCTTTCTCTAAGGATAAAGGTAAAATCAATTATTTTAATAATGATTCCTACCAACATGACAAAAAGATCGTGTATTCTTCAACTAATAATACATACCATGCCACACCACCTCCAGATGTGGGCGCGTTCGAGTTCTTAGTCACTAACATTGACACAACCACACCTGTTATCTCTTTTTCGAACACCGACTACCATGATACGTTCACATCTGATCATTTATAAATTTAGACTGTAGACACCAAAATTGGGTCATACTTCCATTAAAACCCCGTTAATTAAATTAACCATATCCTACCCATTCATATCCCTAGTGCACATGTTAATTGAAATAATTATCTTAATTAAATTAATTAATATCCTTACTTAACCACCTCACCCCCAGCCAACTCACCTAGCTACCTCACTCAAATGACCCACTCAAACCTCATTAATGACCTAAGACCAAGTCTAAGCTTATCCTAACCAACTAGGACTTAGTCTAAACCTAGACTTAACTCCTATTAACAAACCTAAAAAGACTCCTACTTATCTTTTCAGGATCCATCACTCAAGACTCGCAAGAAGGTTGAAGATCATGCCAAAAATAATAACAATCTGGCTATTTTGGCCAACCTAGATATTTCTGCCTTGACCGACACCGGCTATATCTCAACTGACGTCGGTCCCCTAACCGTCGTTGGTTAGGTTAAATAGGTTTATAAAAGCCTTTGCCTAGGTTGGTCATTCGATTCAGGATCTCATACGAATAGAGACTTGGAGCACTCAAATTTCTGAAACTAGATTTATAAAAGCCTTTGCATAGGTTGGTCATTCGATTAAGGATCTCATACGAATAGAGACTTGGAGCACTCAAATTTCTGAAACACTAAGGCAAAAGAAAACACAAGGGAGCACTACCAACAACCATTTTTGGCATTCATCATCTTCTCCATGATCACAGATTCACATAGAGAAGAACTTGTGAAACCGAGAGAGGAATCTCCAGAGAAGGCTGGTTCCTGCTCCTAAACTACCTGCCACAAGCTATTCCAGTGCAGGCAAGCTAATCTAATCCTAATCTAACCATGCCAAGGAGACAGAGAGAGAGAGAGAAGGGAAAAACAGCAAAAGCCTACACTAAAACGGTGATACACCAGAGAAGGAGAATGTTGAACATCTATCAAAACTGCCATGGGACAAAGAGAGGTGAGCAATGGGAAGGATGGACAGATGCATCACAGGCCCAAGGATAGATTTCACACAGAAAATGTCCCAAAACTCCATGAACACAGCTCCAGACCTGCAATGAACATTCAAACATGCACAGATACCTGCAATGAAGAGAGGCAAGAAGAGAACAAGCAAAAACGAGGAAGGATGGACAGATGCATCACAAAACACGTTTTGTTGCTCCAGAAGTTTGCACAGAACATCATTCCATTAATAAGAGGCAAAAAATGCCATTACAGAGCAAGGGAGGAGGCTCGAACTCCATTTTTAACCCTAGAGAAGAAAAGAAGGGAGGGCAGAGCAGAAAGAATGAACAACTTTTTTTTTTTGAGCCAAATCTGGCTTTTTACATTGCATGGGTCGAGCCCAGGGGACAGAAACGTGGGAAAACATGCAAGCCCATTCCTCATTGACTGCAGATGCATTAAATCAGCATGGAGGATCTTACCAACCCATACCCTGTCACTTTGAGTGATTTTGGAGGAGAATGCGACCCATGTGCATTAATTTGGCCGCTGAAATGTCACTTCTGGCCGTGCTGAAGAAGAATGCGACCCATTAGCATTAAAACAGGTTGTTGAAACGTCGCTTCTGGCCATTATCACGTGTCAGAGCCATTTCTTGATTTTCTCTCTTCAGACTGCACCAAAACTCGAGATTGATCCCAGAATCATGTAGAGAATTTCATAAGCTTTCCGTTGATATAAAGAACGTGCAAATCCGAGCTCTGGATCGAAAGTTATGGAGGTCTGAAGTTTTAGGGCACAAAATAGGTGAAAACGTGTTTTGAAATCTTTCCCGCGCTCTGCCACTTGGATGACACGTGGCACGCTCTGATTGGTCGCTGTGATTCTCTCTCCTTCACCTTTCGGTGGGACTTTTTCCACCTTTTTTTGAAATTTCCTTGTGGGCCCTTTTAGCCTTTTTGGGACACGTGGCACTAATTTCCGCATTGGTTCGGATCAGTGCTCGAAAACTCGCCCCTTTGACTTTTTGGACTTTTCCCTTGTGACACGTGTCATGCTTTGATTGGTCCTCGGGCTTTTCGGCTCTCCGCGTCCCTTCGCGTCCCTTTGTCCCATTTGGCACAGTGCTCCTTGTGCTGATTTCGGCCGAATCGGCCGGTTCGCGTCCATTTGTCCCAAATGTCCCTGTTGCTTCGCGGACTGCCTCGAATTCTTTTCGCCCGATTCGGCCGGTTCGCGTCCTCGCGGCCCAGATGTCCCAATTGCTTCCAGACTGTTTGTGCTCATTTCGGCCGATTCGGCCGGTTCGGGTCTTTTTGTCCCGAACGTCCCGAGCAACACTTAGTCGTTTTTCTCCCTCTTTCGGCCGGATCGGCTTCTCGCGCCCGCCGCGTACTTCTGTTCCATTGTCCCAAATGCTTAGTGGGTTGTTTGTTTCCATTTCATCCGAACCGGCCGGTTCGGGTCTTTTTGTCCCACTTGTCTTAGCGGGCCACCTGGAGGCTTTTCGGCCGATCCGCGCCTTTCTGTCCCACACGTCCCAAAGGTGACCTTGAGCAGGACTTAGCCAATTTTCACGATTTTTCCTGGATCAACCTACTTGCCTTTCTGTAACTTTTTCACATTTTCTCAGAGCTTGCTCCTTCCTTCTTCGGCCAGGGGAGTTAGAAAAATATCTGAGGGAACCTCAGAAACATGATGTTTTCTCTGAATCAATCAATGTGCCTGGGACTTGAATATTCTGATGCATGTTATCAAAATTACCCAGGGGGGTGAATTTTGGATAACAGTTTTGGCGACTCAGTGGGGTCATCTGCCTGCTAGATGAAAAGACCAGTTGCCTGAAGCAATCCATTGGGCATGGAGTCATGAGTAGTAGCCTGAAAACTGATCTGAACTTTGAAAACCTCCCCTCTGAGCCACTTGGAAACCTACCGGGCATGGAGTTGTTCTCACCAAAAACCACTGAAAAGAACTGTGCAAGAGCAAAACCAGCAACACCAAAAACTATGTACAGAACTGAAAATCATACATGCCCCAAATGGAACATGCAGAGTGTGCACAAGCACTTCTTCTACTGAAAGCAAACCTAGCTACTCTACTCTAACTGGAAGCAAAGGCAAGCTAAACAAACCCTGCAACTGGTTGTGAGAAATAGCTTCCTTTCTTCAAAATTGGCAGCCATGCAATTGATTTGGCAGTGATCATGGCTGTTTGGATGGATGGAAAATCAACAAGAAGCTGGTCTTCTATCCAAATCATCAAGGTATCAACTGAAAAATCCAATACCTCTTTTAGTTGCTCTGCATTTGGATTGAAGAGGTATGGCAGCTGATCCTTGGTACTTTGTAGCTCATCCTCATGCCCAGAAGTGAGCATGACTGGTTGTGGCTTCTCCTTTGGCTCCAATGAAGCCAAATACCTGATTGGGCAAGGTCTGATCCATTTGATATGCCCATAGCTCTGATTTTCAACTCCAAGAATGGAGTTCTCTTGTAGACCCTCTGAATGGATGGTGTGGAAGAAATGGTGGAATCCTTCTGTCCTTTCTCTTCCTCCAATGAAGAACATGGAAGATTTAAATCTTCCAATTTTGATTCCAAAGGGCTGCTATAAGATGCAGGCTGCTGCAAATGAAAGCTCTCCTTCATGGCAGCAGGCTCTGGTGTTTGGAATGTGGATGATGAAAGAGAGAATGGTGAAAACTCAACCGGCTCCTCTCCATCAAAACAGTCCTCCAAATCTGACAGATAAACTGCCTCATGGCTGTCCTGCTGCAAATGTTCAACTTCCTCCATGGTGTCCTCTTGATCTGCAACTTGACCACCATGGTTTCCTTCACTCTCCAATATTGAGTTTGAGAGATCAAACTCCTCTTCAGTACTAAAACTTGGGAGAGGTGAAGTAGAAGGAAGAACTGAAGGTTCTCCTGTAGCCTGCTTTGTGCTCAAAGCCCTTGGATCTGCACTTTTCTCCTCCACAGCTAGAATGTGCTCCTCTTCTTTTGGATTTGGAGCAGCTTCTCCTTCCTCCAATGTTTGAAGGCAATCTTGCTCTTGATTGAACTCTTCCTCCAGCATGAAGTTTGTCAAGTCAAACTCTTCAATCTGCTGCTCTAGAGGACAAGTTGGGGCTGCAAGATCTTCTTCTTCAACAAAATCAGTCCTCACCACCATTTTGTTCAACCTTAGCCTCTTCTGTAGGCTTAACCATCAAGGGGATCTTTGTCATCCCAAATCTAAGAGCCCAACTCTTCAGACTTTGAATTTCTTCATCTTTGTTTGGCCTCTCTTTTTGCTGTTGTTTTCCTTGACTGGCATTCTGATTTTCATCCTCCCAACATGGATTTGGGAATGCAAGAGGAGGGATGGGTTGAAACTCAACTGATTTTACAATTTTTTGTGGTGGTGGAGGAGGTGAAACCTCTTGTTTCTTTGGAGGAGGGGGTGTTTCTGTTAGCTCTTGTGGAGGGGATGACTGTTTGGAAGGGAAAAGGAAAGAAGAATCGAGGTGAGGTGGAAGACTGAGGGGGTGGAGAAATGGATTCAACACTTGGGACAGCAGATGGAGGGTTTGAAACTTGACACTGCTGAAATGAAACAGATTGGGAAAGAGGAAAAGAAAAGGCATGAGATGATGTGCTTACCCGTTGACAAGGTTGCTGAATACTTCTCTCATACACCTCTATTTCTTCAATCCACTTTGCAAGCAAAGGCAGTGTTGCAATCATGAAGTCAAGCTTCTCCTGAGGGCTGTAATGCCTTGGAAAAGGTCCCACCCATGGACAGGGTGCTCCACAACCGATTCCAAAAGCTTTCATTTGTGCTTGAGCCCTGGACTGCACCATCCCCTCCTCCATCTTTTGGATTTTCTCCAACAGACCAGCATCTTGGATCTGATGGTCTTCATTGTCTGCATACTCTTGCTCTTGGAAAGCTCCATAGCCAAACTGACTTTGGCACTGCTGTTCATATGAGTATGCATGCTGATCTTGAATCTGCTCAAAATGCTGATTTGGAGGATTTGTAAAACATGTTGGAGGTGGAATATACTGCTGTTGTTGATGTGAATTCCATGATGGAAATGAAGTCATGATTGCACAACTTCATAGAATGAAAGAATGATGGAAGAGATGGAAGGAAGAATGGATGAAAATGGATGAAAATGAATGGAAGGGAAGGTCTGCAACTTCAGAGATGGGTTGTTGACCAGATGGAGTCGCCAGATGTGTTTGCAAGTGCCTCCAAAGGCTGAAATCTTCACAGGAACACATCAACCTGCAAAAGATGAAGTGGAAGACCTCTAAGGTCCCACCGGGCATGCCAAAACTGTTAGTGCAAAATCACAGCACCCCTAGATGCAGATCAGGCTTCTAGGTTGATGTTCAGGCATCCAGTGTGATTGCACAACATGGAAACCTCTCTCCAAGCGTGGGACTTGTGAAACCGAGAGAGGAATCTCCAGAGAAGGCTGGTTCCTGCTCCTAAACTACCTGCCACAAGCTATTCCAGTGCAGGCAAGCTAATCTAATCCTAATCTAACCATGCCAAGGAGATAGAGAGAGAGAGAGAAGGGAAAAACAGCAAAAGCCTACACTAAAACGGTGATACACCAGAGAAGGAGAATGTTGAACATCTATCAAAACTGCCATGGGACAAAGAGAGGTGAGCAATGGGAAGGATGGACAGATGCATCACAGGCCCAAGGATAGATTTCACACAGAAAATGTCCCAAAACTCCATGAACACAGCTCCAAACCTGCAATGAACATTCAAACATGCACAGATACCTGCAATGAAGAGAGGCAAGAAGAGAACAAGCAAAAACGAGAAGGATGGACAGATGCATCACAAAACACGTTTTGTTGCTCCAGAAGTTTGCACAGAACATCATTCCATTAATAAGAGGCAAAAAACGCCATTACAGAGCAAGGGAGGAGGCTCGAACTCCATTTTTAACCCTAGAGAAGAAAAGAAGGGAGGGCAGAGCAGAAAGAATGAACAACTTTTTTTTTGAGCCAAATCTGGCTTTTTACATTGCATGGGTCGAGCCCAGGGGACAGAAACGTGGGAAAACGTGCAAGCCCATTCCTCATTGACTGCAGATGCATTAAATCAGCATGGAGGATCTTACCAACCCATACCCTATCACTTTGAGAAATTTTGGAGGAGAATGCGACCCATGTGCATTAATTTGGCCGCTGAAATGTCACTTCTGGCCGTGCTGAAGAAGAATGCGACCCATTAGCATTAAAACAGGTTGTTGAAATGTCGCTTCTGGCCATTATCACGCGTCAGAGCCGTTTCTTGATTTTCTCTCTTCAGACTACACCAAAACTCAAGATTGATCCCAGAATCATGTAGAGAATTTCATAAGCTTTCCGTTGATATAAAGAACGTGCAAATCTGAGCTCTGGATCGAAAGTTATGGAGGTCTGAAGTTTTAGGGCACAAAACAGGCGAAAACATGTTTTGAAATCTTTCCCGCGCTCTGCCACTTGGATGACACGTGGCACGCTCTGATTGGTCGCTGTGATTCTCTCTCCTCCACCTTTCGGTGGGCTTTCTTTTGAAATTTCCTTGTGGGCCCCTGCTGGGACACGTGGCGTTAACGGATCGATCAGTGCTTCGACTTTTACCCTTTGGATAAGTGCTCGAAAACTCACCCCTTTGAACTTTTTGGATCTTTCTCCCTTATGACACGTGTCATGCTTTGATTGGTCCTTGATGACACGTGGATTTTCAATGGTTCGACCTGCCGGCTCTCCACATCCCGCGCGTCCCTTTGTCCCATTTGGCACTTGTGCTCCTTGTGCTGATTTCAGCCAAACCGGCTGGTTCGCGTCCATTTGTCCCAAATGTCCCTGTGCTTCCGCGACTACCTCAAATTCTTCCGGTTCGCCCGATTCGGCCGGTTCACATCCTAGTGGCCCAAATGTCCCACTTTGCTTCGGGACTGTTTGTGCTCATTTCGGCCGATTCGGCCTGGTTCGGGTCTTTTTGTCCCGAATGTCCCGAGCAACACTTAGTCATTTTTCTTCCTCTTTCGGCCGAATCGGCTTCTCGCGCCCGCCGCGTACTTCTGTTCCATTTGTCCCAAATGCTTAGCGGGCTGCCTTGTTTTTCGGCCGATCCGGCTGGTTCGGGTCTTTTCTGTCCCACTTGTCCCACTTGTGCTTAGCGGGCCGCCTTGAGGCTTTTCAGCCGATCCGCGCCTTTCTGTCCCACAGTCCCAAAGGCGACAATTGAGCACGACTTAGCCAATTTTCACGATTTTTCCTGGATCAACCTACTTGCCTTTCTGTAACTTTTTCACATTTTCTCAGAGCTTGCTCCTTCCTTCTTCGGCCAGGGGAGTTAGAAAAATATCTGAGGGAACCTCAGAAACATGATGTTTGCTCTGAATCAATCAATGTGCTTGGGACTTGAATATTCTGATGTATGTTATCAAAATTACCTTGGGGGGTGAATTTTGGATAACAGTTATATAATGCATGTTTTGAAACATGAAAAAGGTCAGAGAAACTTAGAATTTCACGGGAAAAATATGTGCTAAGAAGCCCATTCTCTGAGAAACTACCTGAGAACCATTTCTAATCACAAATTTTCCTGGCCCGAACTACTTGCTTTCTGCAACCTTCTCCGCACTTTCTCAGAGCTTTCTCCTTCGAACCTCGACCAGGGGAGTTAGAAAAAAATCTGAGGGGACCCTGGAAACATGAATTTTGGCCCCGAATCAATCAATTTTCCTGGGACCTGAGAATCTGATGCATGTTATCGAAATTTACCCAGGGGGGGTGAAATTTTGATAACAGTTCCTCTAGCCAAAAGGGAGCTCTCGCAATCATCATTTGATCAGGAAATCAAAATGCACGCACAACCTTCAACCAACATCACAAACAAGTATTCCTCCTTGACCCATCACCATCTATCTGTTTCATTAATTCGCTAAGAATATAGTGAAACATTTTGGCACGCCCGATGGGACCCATTCGGGGTTTTGGCATTTATTCATTTTTAGGGAACCATTTTATGTTTGTTTCTTTTTCAAAAGGAAGTTAACATTTAATTCTCTCCCTGGAAATCTTCACTTTCTTCTATTTGTCTCAGTGACATTTGTATTTTTGGAACTAAAACGAATCCTTCTTTTCCTTTTCTTGAATTTACATTAGTGAAAGTCACATCCTTTCCTTTTCACTCTTTGTTTACATCGAATATCACATTTCGATTTTGGTTTTAAAATAATTACATTTCATACTTCTATGTTTGCATTTTTAGCTCACATTAAAACTGAGGGCAACTTATACGCTGGAAGTCATGCCCAGCTGACGGTTGACATAATTGAATCGTAAGAGCACATTCTCTTCTCGCTTTTCCAAACTGCACAAAAATAAACTCACACATCTTCTTAAACAACACCTTATCTAGAAGAAGTTGTCAACGATCACACAATCAGAGGATTGATAGTGGGCACCCAACTGGTTTCTATGTCCAGTCATTACCTCATAGAAAGGAATGTCCCCACCAAAACATAACTTGAAAGCACCCTTAGATCTTACCTTTTCATAGGACACCCTCTTCCCAGCCAAAAACTTTGTTCTGTTCACAAGTCAGTCTAAAATAACATAAGTTAAAACATAAAATTCACTCATAGGATTTTGTTTTTCTTAGCTTTTTCTTGAGTTGTGCTTCGAGTATTGAGGTCACGTTCTTCATTTTATTTTCTTCCTTTCATACCCCACAATTATAGTTGGTGTATTATGACTTTTTATGGGTGTGTTAAGGTCCATTACTATCATCCTCAAGTTTATGGGTTGATAGTTTATCTGATCTAAGTCACAAAAATCAAATTTCTTCCATCTTTTCAAATTTCACAATGACCGGTGTTGGTCCAACGATTGTCATCAATTTTCATCTGACCATCCTCAGTTTACCTAATCATTGTTAGTTTCTAGCTTTTTTGGTCATTTCACCAAAAACAACATTCACCACATTATCTATTCATTCTGAAGTCTTCAGACACATCATCATACCTCTGGACCTTAAAAATCACTGTAAAATCCAGTTTTTTATTTCATTTTCATTAGTTATTACCTTATTTATAAAATTTTTTATTATCCCATAATAATCGGTATCGGTCACCTTGACCATCATCAATTACCATCTCACCGTCATCGGTTCTTGTGTTTTAATTCCTAATTAAAATAGAGACCAATTTCACCTCCTAGAACCTACTTTTCTTCATTTCTTCTATTTTTTGTGTCATTTACAGAGAACAGATTACCAAGTCTATGTCAACTCACATGGTTTTGACTCATAGTCAAGCCAACGTCCTTGTATTTCACGCAAGCCTTCAGCTGCTCCCGCCTAGCCCATCACCACCTTTCATCCTGTCACATATGGATCTTACTCAGCCCATTATCATTAGTATTGGTGATGAGGAGTTCACAAGACTCCTTGACCACAACCCTACTGCCTTAAAAAATTATCTCACCCATTCCTCTACCTGTGATTCATCAAGACAATTAGTATACAACATGCATGTGTCCATTCCTCTGGCACTCGCCCCCCACTTCTGCGTCAGCTACCACTAGCTCAACGTTACCTTCTTTCACCTTGCCACTCATAGTATCCCAACTTGACCCCACACCATCAATACCTACGACACCTACAATATCAGTCACATTTTTGACGTCAGTTGTACCCATGGTGTCAACTATTCCTTTATCGGCCACCTTGAGCATAACCCTGTCTGCACCTACCACCTCGTATATACCTATTGCATCGCAGCCACCCATGGTGTCACCAACCCATACCCCATTCCAAAACATCATCCTCTCCATCCCACAATCTTTACCTCCAATCACTACAAGGATTGCTACATCTACCCACCTCTTTACACATATCACCAACAACCCCCAATCTCGTCTATCGCCTATTCAAGATATTTTTCACTTGTATCTATTCCCCCCGTGTAGTTCTCATACTTGGCACCACCATATACTACAATGCCATCCACATCATACATTCATCATCAACCTCCTTATGTTGTAGGGGGTGCTCAATCATCACAACCCACCAATGACCTTATTAAAATGATGATGGAAAGAGATGCAAACATTAGAAGCATAAGTTTCTAGCTCTCGCAACTCCTTAACCTATGATGAAATTTGTAATGAGCCCATCCATCCATCTGTTCCCATTCCCCATACCCCAACGCATTAGGAAATGCCCAAATTTAACCATGGTTCAATAGTAAAGAAGATCCGCAACAACACTTGCGGTGTTTCGAACATGGGTGTTATCTAATCGCCGACGATGACACTTTGCTCATATGAACATTACCCATGTCTTTAATAGGACCTGTGTTAGATTGGTATAGTGGTTTGCCTTGACATTCCATTTACTCATTTTATCAAGTGGCTCAAGCCTTCCTAAAAATTTTTCAATCAATATCGTTAGGAAGGTCATTATGACTGACTTGTACTCAACTCGATAATACAATGGCGAGTCTATTGTAGATTTTGTCACTCATTGGCAAAGCCTTATCACCCAGCTAACATTCCAGTTGCCTCAAACCAAACTTATGGATTTGTTCACTAGAGCTTGTGCCAGGCACATCTCACCAATTCTACAAGTAAAAACCTTCCATTCCTTCAACGAAGCATTTACCATGCGTGAAAACTAGAAATTCGTTGCCATTGAAGAGAAGAAAATTCAATTGCATAACAAAAATGCCTCATTTCAAATCAAATGATGCTTTTTTCCTCTTCAAAACCCTAGAACAACTATTCAAAAGCCAAAGGATATGCCAACATGGTAGTTTTAAAGGATGGCCCATCTCACCCCTCTAACTAATCAAAACCTACCTCTAACCTTTCCCCCGTTCAAACTTTTCAGTTTAGACAGGAACAATGAAAATACACTCCAATTGGGGAGCCTTATTCTTCAATATTAGAAAAACTTCTTAAGGTTGGAGTCATTGCTCTTCCACCCATAAAACCATATACTGGTTTTGACCCTGCTCATCCTATGCTTGCATGGTACAAGTAACATGACTCTTGCAACTATCATCGTGTAAAAGGCCATAGCGATGGTAATTATATAACCTTTAAGAACATTGTCTAGGAAATGCTAGATAATGGAGATCTCTTCCTAGACAACTCGAACACACCCACAAATCAGAATTTTCATATCTTTAAGAATTCATTCCCTAACCATACCCCATCATCAAAACCAAAATCGGTGAACCTTCAACTAATGATAGTAATGTTCGTGAGGTCCATGACGTGCTTGATATCGTACCAGCCCTTTTGCTATTTCTTCCTATCCCCTATATTGAGGAGATTCTAGCACGAGCTCCTCTACTCCTTCACCCACAGAGGAGTCCCCTTTATCTCCCCCTTCACCCATGGAGGAGTCCACAACTCCCTTCAGCCCATGGAGGAGTTCTACCTCGCAACCAATGTCGTTTCACCACTTACCTCGCAACCTAACAAACAACCCGCAGTATTAACTCTCATACCCACGGGAGATTCATCCTCGCTTTCCTCTCCGTCGAAAAATGAAACTACCTCATCCCAATTATTATCTCCCCTAACCATAGGGAATCCTTTAGATGCGCCACTTCCTATTGGGGACAATTCCCCATTAGCATTCCAGGATCTTGTTGATATGCTCTTAGCTTTCTTACCCATAGAGTTTGAAGCCAACCAGTTCCTTGTCTCACAGACATATTTTACAGGGATTGATACTAAGCCAATTTCATCTTCTCTTATAACAATGTCATTTTCATGCCTAGCCGACCGCTTGGATTACATTGATAATTCCATGCTTTGGGGACACCTTCGGTTACCCTTTTCAACCCAAATGTAAATGTTGCCTACGAATACTACCACAATCTATCCAAAGGTATTTCAAGCAAACCAATCAACCATGACCATGCATGTTGAAACAACCTCTTCTTCATCACCCTCGCCTACATCCAAACCTTTATCAACAACTAAACTTGTTCTTATGCCTAAGAACCTATCTGCACCTACACCTCCCCCCACATCTAGACCCATTACAACATTGGGTGTCATGTTAACATCAAGCCTAGTTCATCTACCTGTCAAATTGTATTTAGCCACATCTTCCCAAACTCGTGCAAAAACCATTCCTCCACCTAAAAGGAAGACTTAACCTTCTAGGCCACATACACCAGTTTCACCCACTATGCCTTTATCACCTTCACCCCTTCCGTCTATCCTAGGGCCTCACCCATCAGCCTTGGCCAAACAACCACCTATCCACGACAAATCAAAAGTGCATCAAGCCTACCTCTTCATCACAATCCTTTATTACACCTAACCTACCAGCACATCGTACACCTTCACCATTACCTGCATCTTTCTTACCACCTATACCCCCACCAATTATAGTAACAACATCAATACCTATGAGATTTCCTTCTCTTCAACCCATACCTTCCACTTTACCTCTACCAGTAACCTTCACCGCACCTCCTTTATCACCTTGGCTGACTCATCCTCTACCACCATCTGCTTTACCCTCTACGTCACGTACGCCTCCTTTACCTTTACCTAGGAAGGTGAAACCTAAATTAAAAAAACCTACTACCCCCCCAAAGAGGTAGTTAAGCCTCCAACACCTTCTATCGCTAGTTCGTCTACTACGCCTTTACCTAAGAAGGTAACCACCCAAGCCTAAAATAGTACCACCTAACAAAACGATGGTAAAACCTATCCCACCTCCAATTCCATCTCCTGCAGTAACCTCACACATCACAATCACCTACACTTTAATCCAGACCCACACTCACCTCACACTGTGATCCATTGGTAGGGTCTTACACCAACATTCTAGTTAACCTTTTAGATACCTCCATCATCACATTATCACCCCTTATACCTTATGACCCACTCAAGCCCAAACCAAAAGGGTTTGACGATACTAAAATTTACGCTTACCATCGTGTGCCGGGATATGATGTAGAAAGTTGTAAGGATTTAAAAACTGTTCTTCTCCAACTTTTTCCTCCTGAAAGAAACTTTGTTGATGATGATCTTCTAGATGAGGAGCTAGTTTCACCTCCACCTATCACTACACATCCCCACCCACTACATATTTAGCAACCTACATCACCATCTTCACAACCCTTTTAACCACATCTAAAATTCGAGATCAATATTGTTCATATAGGAGAGCTATCCAAAACCCCACCAAAATGCTAGTGCACCCTACTTATTTCGCAAGGTTCTTACCCCACACTAGGTTTTTGTCCATCATGTCATTATACTTTTCTTGACATACCTTCTCCATCCACCTCTCTTTCTCATATTAACATGATCCAAGTTGCCACTCGTGCTCAGAAAGACAAAGGACAAGAGAAAACAACTAGCCCATCTGCCAATCCTGTGCCCAACATACCATCTACATCCGCACTAAAAATTACCATTCGGGGACCCACATATCCTATTTCTAATGGGGTCTCCCATCGTACGATGATAAAAAAAATTACACCAATCCCCCTCTAAAAATGTCTTTTTACGACTTCGTCTAAACTTCTGAATCCCATCGACAGGCCCTCATGGAGGTTTCTACAATCCATCAAGGTTTTACCTAACGACCCAACACCTGTGGCCTCCATTATTACCCCTCACCATGTGGCTTCTCTCACCAATTCACCCCCTTCCTCTACACCTACCACTACTCACCAAGTAGACACACTCAGTTTATTTGACGATGAGATTACACCTCTCTTATTAGATGATCCTGATACCACCCATTTCATCTCCATTTATATTGATAATATACGTGTTTGACGTGTTATGATCGATGGCGGTGCCAACATCAACATCATCTCCTCTAACGAATACAATCAAATGCACATCCCTTCAAATTACATGCATAATAACCCAATTTTTCTGCGTTCATTGAATGACGCCATCACTTCCACTCTCGGCAACCATCATCCTCCATGTTTGTGTGGGCCCCCATACCATTATGGAAATGTTCTATGTCTTAGAGGGGGAAGTTGCTTGACCGACCTTGGATCCGCGTTATGGGTTTTGTTCCTTCAACCTTACATCATTGTGTAAAATTTGAACATGAAGAACATAACTATACCATCTCCGTTGACCCTTCGCCATTCAAAAACCTGTAACATGTTATACTGACCTAATGATTTCCTTATACCATTTACGGTATCTACCACTTCTGCCACTTCTCCTTCACCCACAGCCCCATCCACTGATGTTGTTTCTACCTTTTCCACACCTACCTCCTCTATTCCCACTACCGCCATAACCTCTACAGCCGAGCCATCCGCTAACCCATATAATTCTCAACCAACCAATGCTTCTTCTACCTAAACACCTAGTGATTCATCTATTCCTGCTACCCATATACCAACTACCGATCCATTAGAAGGTGTTTTTCAATGTCTCACTATGGGGGAGTACCACCTGTACAACATCAACACATTCCTTACTTCTCAAGAGTATTGTAACCTTCACTAACATCCTCTCTATGATCTTAATGTAGGTGAGGTTTTCCCTTATGGTCCTCCCCACCTTCATATAAACTTAAGCTATGGGGGACTTGATACTTCTACCTACTCACCCGAGCCACATTCCCAAACACGACCATTTTCTTATGACTTTCAATCCCTCACCAACTGCCCCCTTCGCCCACACTTTCCTCCATCATTGTGCATGGAAGGGATTTGGCTTTAGATTCTATGAACATGGCTGTCATATCGTCATCCCCATGTACCACACATAAACACAACGACCACAGTGGTATTGGATTTTCTAAACCATCTTCTAAGAAAGCCCATGTTGAACTCATTAAGGATGACAAACCTTTTTCACCCCATTTACCAAATTCACCACCTTCACCCACAAAGTCTATGGATCTAGAATCCATTCCTCCTAACTTTTTATTTTCATAAACACCATTTCCCTAGGACCTGTAACTTATCAATGCGATGGCGAGTCTCCCTCTTCCCTTCCCTTCCTGTATCTTGACATGATCAATGACGATACACCTTCCATTAACATCATTCAGTGTCAGGATGATGAGTCTATTCTCACCTATCTTGGTGTGGAGGATTCTTATATTCATCAGTCGTTGCCTTCTAAGACGAAAACCATGTTAAATGAATCGACCATTGAAATCAATATTAACACTCAGGACGACCCGCACATCCTAAATATAGGTCAATCTTTAGATGCTGCTGAACATGAAGCTTTTACCTCAATCCTCTGAGATCATATCAATGCTTTTTCTTGGTCCTACACTAATATGCCCGGTATTGACCCAAACATTGTGGTCAACAATATCGTAACTATTCTTAAAGCCAAAACCATAAAATATAAGTTGTGAAAAAATACATCCTCATGTTTCACCTAGATTCTAGAGCGTTTCTTCAAATGTTGATGAAATAGATAAGGGTAAAGGGCTAGGAGGAATACCTATTAAAATGTTGGATGTAGGTTGTTGCGCACGTATGAATCCTGGATCCACAACTGATTGTGAGAGCTTCCTTTTTGCTGGAGGAACTACCTGAAATGGAAAACAAGACCACCAAATGAAAGTTAAACAATATATACAGTGGACTGCCTAGCGTATGCTAGATCCGGGAAGAGTGATACTCCCTACACGGTTGTCAATCCACTCTTTAAAACAACTTAATGCTAATAATAAAGGAAATCCTACTATAGTTAAAATGATTTAGGTATGTCATTCGTCTACAATAAGCAAATTTGTTCACAACAAGCTAGGCTATGACTGAATCTGAAGGTCAAGGTCTTCGTTAGGGTACTGGTACTGGTCAGGGTGAGGTTCTGGGTGGTTTTGGGTATTTGGTGAAGGTTTTAAGCCCTGTTCTTGGTTTTTGGTAAAAAACATAGAGATCGACGCCGGTTTGGTATAATCAATGTCAGTTTAGGTTAACTGGCATTGGTATGGTCATGGTACATGAAACTCAATAAAAACTTGGTGGGGTGATAGATCTGAGACTAGATGGAAACATAAGGGTAATGGCAAGATTCGTGTGGGTCTCATATATGTATGGGAATGATTAAAATCTAGGTATGGGAAGTTTAAGGGTGTAGGTAAAAGGATGGTCAAGTTTGCATGGAGGTAAATGGTGGGGGAATAGAAATGGGAGTAGAAACTAATGATAGAAGTAAAATAATCTACTCAAATGATAATGAACTAGTGCTAGTTAACAAAACTTACTGTTTATACGAGCTTGATGTCTGGTGGGCAATGGAGGGTGATTAGATGGAAGGAACTTGGTGTGATGTAGGTACTTCCCCAGATGTTCTAGTGAAGGTAGATGGCTCTGTGGTCACTTCTGGTGCTGGCTATGGGTGCTCTAAGGTGTGTACGAATGTTGGTTCTACTTGCATGCAGCTTTGGTTTTGTCTCTTGCTCTCAGAAGATGTGCCAACCTCGAAATAAGGTTGTTTTGAGGGTTAAATGGTAACTAACAGCGGTTCCTGGTTAAATAGTGACGGTTTAGGGTAACCGGCGTCGGTTAGGGTTGGATTTCCTAGGTTTACTAAACTAGGTAGATCCCCTTGATTTTCTGGGATCTTGTTCATTTTTTTCTCCGCGGATTAGAATGGAAGCTTCCTTCTAACATGCAGGAATGTGGTTAGAGGGAATGTAGGCTTTGATTTTTAGGGTTTTGGTAAGTCTTAGTTAGTTATGGAAACTTACTAAGAATAGGTCTTAGGGTGAGGTGACTAGATGAGGTGTCCTAGGTGAGGTGGATATGTGGGAATTATCCCAATTAGGATATTTAAATAATAAATATTGTGAGGATAATGAAATTAATTTAATTAAATTAATATTAGTGTGGGATGAAAGGGGCTATGGTTAGGTGAATGTGTTCAAAGTGTTTATTTAATGAGGGACCAAGGGGAGTGTGACCCAATTTTGGTGTCTACATTTTACCCCTTTTTGTTGTGTAGCTTGTTTTAGTAAGCGACGCTGACAAAAATAAGATGTGGTTGCCCCGTGTGTGGGTGAGGGTGATCCCCCTCAAACTAGGAACTGATGAGGTAGAAGGTAGAATCGATGAGTGGTTTGATAAAATGTGAATGTGATAAAGAGGAAGGTGGGCAACGCAGGTAACAAGGGAAAAAAGGTCCACTTAGGTAATCTAGGTAATGGGTCAAGGTTAAAGATAGTAACAATCAAATGCACACACACGTATAAACTGCAGCACGGGTACCAGGTTGAAGAGTAGCAAAACTCTACATTGTCTAAGGTTGATAGGTTTATCCAAACAAATTTGAAGTGAGTCTGGTATCCAAGGTATAGGATATGGTTAGGAAACATGACACCAGGTTAGGTGCAGGAATGTTTAGGTATGTTCTGGTACACCAAAGGTTGGGTCAAGATAAGTGGTCATGGAAAGAGGCAAGGTAAGGTCAGAATGTCCATCAACACAGGTAACAGTGCCGCAAGGTATAATGAATACATGAGGGCACCAAATCACTAGCAATGTCCCAGGTCCTAAGTATCTAGGTCACGACCATGGGTTGGGCTGAGGTATGGGAAAAATAATGAGTCCCCGAATGAGGATGAGATGAGGGGGTAAATGATAAGGTCAAGAGGATACAGTGAAGTGTCCAAGTGAGGTGTGGTTGGGGTAAAAAAAGGATTCATGTCAACAATTGGGGGTAGGGGGGTAGGAAAAAGACTAAGCAAGATGACCGATGACGGTTTAAAGAAATCGATGCCGGTCATGATGGACCGATCTCGGTAAGTTAGGGCACAGTACCGATGTCGGTTAAGGTAAAACTGTCACCGGTTAGGTCAGGTAGGTTATAAAAAAGAAAAAATTACCATATTTTTCAAATCATTTGTCTTTTAGCAAATTGGGAAAATGACAAGAGAGAGAGAGAAAAGGTGGAAGGTGATAGAGTGAGACTAAGGATTGAGTTGGCAAGCCACGTGGTAGGTGATAGTTGGTTGATAGGTGGATCCACAAGCTGGGTGGGATCGATTTGAGTTGATTGATTAGTTAGAGAGAGAGAGGGTCATTTGTTGATGGTAGAGGCAGGAGATGGGGGATCGAGGGGACCACCAGTGCAGCGCAATGAGGTAGGATTCAATTCGACTCATTGTTTTTTTATTAAATTGAATTAGTGGGGGAAAATATGTTTTTTTGTTGTTGTTGGGGGGAAAAGGATTTTGGAATTGTGGGAGGGCAAATTAATCAAATTAGGAATGGGAAGGGAGGTGATTTGGTGGAGTGGGGAAGGATTTAGGGGGGATTTGAGTAAGATTAGGTGGGTAGAAGGGAGAAAAAGGGGAGTTTGAATGAAAAATGGGGGTTTGGGCGTCACAGTTTTTGATGCGACAATGATCGGTGTTAGTTGAAGGTTAGTCGACGTCGGTGTTAGGGCACTGGTATCGATTATGAAGCAGGTGACCGATGCCAGTTTGAAGGGGGATCGGGGTCAGTTAGGGGTAACCGGTACCGGTCATAATTGGGGGAAAGAGGGGCCAAAAGGTGTCCGAGGTTTGGGTGGGTGAGCTAGATAGGGGTGGGAAAAGTGGTTTTGGTGAAAATCATATCATAGGTAAGGGTGGAGTTGCTAGGGAAAAAAATATAGATGTGTAGGAAAAAGGTAAGGTTGGGGAGTGGGTCAAAATGGAAGTAGGTGAGGGGTCGGGGTGTGGTTGAATAGGTGAGGTGATATTAGGTTGGGTAGGGTTACAGTAGGTAGGTCGGTAGGTTAGGGTTGGGTTTGGGTAAGTAGGGAGGTACGAGTTGGTTTGGGGTGGAGGGTAGGCCATTGGATAAACAGGTAAGTAGCAAAGTAAAAGAGGTAAGGTAATGGGAATGGGTATGGGTGAATGTAGATATGGTCATGTTTAAATAATGTGATTGTTTTGTTAGATGTAGGTGAGAGATCAACTGAGGATGCGAGACAGGGTGTCACCCTTGCTTGTGACAGTTCGAGGCACAACGACAGCTGAGGAGTTGCGGCATGTTGAGGAGGTGGGCCTGATTGGGGTCTGATGCTATCGGCATGCAGTTTGACAACCGAGTCTGATGGTTGCCCTCATCGATAAATGTGATTCGGTGACCAACACATTCCACCTACCGACGGGTGAGATGAAAGTCACCATGGAGGATGTGTACAGGATCCTGTGATTACCTATTTTGGGTACACAGGTATATTCAATCTCCTCAGAGGCATGAGGAGTTGATGCTGATGGTATTTGGTGAGGGGATGGTAGAGCTGACATTCCATAGCACTAGCCTGAGCTATGGAGAGATGTACCTAGCCCATCTAAAGGAGACAGAGGCTAGTAGTATTACTGATGGAGGCAGTCTGCTATTTTACACTGCCGGATGCAAAGGGTGGGAGATTCCCATGATCACTGATGGGAGTGTTACATGACATGATGATGGAGAGGACCCTATTTTCCTAGGCACTAGCATTCTTGGTACAACTATATAGAGATCTATGGGCATATGGGTGGCTCCGAAGGTTTAGTCTGTGTTGCACTTTTATTCTACACTACTGGGCCTATGAGCACATTGTCTGTGTGTGCATCTAGTGGGTATGCCCCGAGCATATGCATTTGAGTCAGATTTTGTGTACGGGTGGGGTATAGGCGATGGGTGCCTGTTATTGGAGAGCGATCAATAGGAAAGGGTTACACATGATGTAGCCTATTACAGGTGGTTACTGGAGGGATTTTCCGGCATAGACATTATATGGAGACCGTATGTGGGTTATCCCTCATACAGACAGATGGCTGAGGAGTTAGCTAGCCTTCAGCTACTCAGATGGATAGAGGGGCACCATGCAGGAGAGCACGAGATGATCCCCATTGATAGGGTCAGATGACAGTTTGGATTACTGCAGGATATACCGCCACCCTTCCCACAAGTACCAGATGGATGACGTGGAGAGACCATTACCTACTTCTATAGCCGACAGTACCTATTGGGTAGGAGGAGTAGGTTATAGATCAGCAGATTGATGATGCCAGAGTGATGGACAGGTATAGGTAGCGGTGGGCGGCCCAGCTACGAGTAGTACCTCCCAGGCATGGGCAGCCAGATTTAGCCACCATCACTATGCAGAGAGACGCCCTATAGGGGTAGGTGGCGACCTTGATTACATAGTTGGGGATGGTACATGGGCAACTAGTAGCATCAGAGGTAGAGGTGGCCATATTACATGCACAGGTGGCCAGTCTACAGGCCTAGATGGCCCAGGGTGGAGATGGAGAGGGTGATGAGGAGTAGGTAGCTACCCTACAGGAGTAGGTTGTAGGTTTACAGGGCCAGTTGGCCACTGCACATGAGCAGATTCAGGCATTACAGGCGTAGGTACATGCACAGGGTGCGGGGCCGATGACACCTCCACAGGCACCGGGACAGGGTCCTAGTTCATAGGCAGGGGTGGGATAGGGTCCCGTTGGATAGGTACAGGGGCTAAGGCCTATGGGGCCACCACTAGACTGTACCCATATCCAGGTTACGGGATGCCTTAGGGGAGGCCAGATATTACTAGGATCAACTGATAGCGGCCGGGATATATTTTCTATCCTATGGAGAGTACAGGGCATAGCAGGCCTCGAGTGAGAGGACTAGATCCTAGACTCACAACGTGGAGAGCATAGGGGGCCATCGAGCCCTGAGACAGGATCAGGGTGAGGCCACTAGCTCACGAGAGGCCAGCTTTAGGTGATGTACCAGTAGGGGCCCGACCGTGACCTATGGTAGGCAGTGAGAGGTTATCAGGCCGCTAGCCAGGAGCTGAGGAGGAGACATACGAGACTGAGATGGAGGATGTTCGACAGGATGATGCCTGATGCACATCCCTTTATTTTGATGTATTTTGATTCATTTTTGATATATACCAGCCTGCGTGCTGAAGAGAGTGAGGATGTACGAGAGTTTTATATATTTTTGATCATATACCAGTCCTACGTGCCAAAGATGGTGAGGCTGTATATGAGATTTTTGATTTTTATATATACCAGCTTGCATGCCAAAGATATTTGAGATTATGTATATGGAGACACATGGTTTGGATATTTTATTTATGGAGGATGATGATGATGATGATTATGGTCATGATGGAGTGTGTAGGCATGGATCGACAGGTTGTGGTTAGTGCATGGATTGAGTCAGGTTATGAGGCATTTGAGTTAGGTTGTAGGCATGGATTGAGTTATAGGAAATTGAGTCATGTTGTAGGCATGATTGAGTCAGGTCATAGGCATGGTGGCGTGAGTCGAGTTAGGTT
Organism: Taxus chinensis; assembly: GCA_019776745.2. NCBI lineage: Eukaryota > Viridiplantae > Streptophyta > Pinopsida > Cupressales > Taxaceae > Taxus > Taxus chinensis. Next base: position 884,857,568 of record CM034150.1, read on the forward strand.
GTGGGCATGGTTGAGTCATGGTTGTGGTCTAGGCATGGATTGAGTCAGGTTTTAGGCATGGTGGAGTTGAGATGGTCTATGGCATGGTTGAGGTTTTGTAATGAGTCAGGTCATAATTGGTTGCAATGAATGATGATATGGGTCATGGTTAAGATATTTTATAGTGGTAAGGAAATGGTAGACATAATGAATGTATGTTTGATGATGATAAAGGTGGAAAACAATTTGTTGTTTGTTGGTTTTTAATTTCTAATTATTGATATAAAAGGAAATGTAACATAGGGTAGAATCATGATTTAGTAAAATGAAAGGTGAATTGGTTAGGGTTAGAGAGTGGCCGAGCTAACCTCCAAGGGCCCCATGCCCTTGGAGTGCTACCTACATAGTCCCGATGAAAAGGGACCTCAAGGCGATGTAGTTCTCCCATAAGCTAGGGAAGAATGTGAGGAGGTATGAGTATGAGTGGGTATGTTTATAGGCATGATTGAGTCTAGGTCTGTTAGGTATGGGTGAATTGTGGGCACATTGGTATGGGTGATTTTTTGAGTGGTGATGAAAAATGTATCCGAAGATAAGCAGTCGAGAATCTAATCCTGTATAAGGTAATCAATATGTAATGAAGAAGTTTTAAAAAGATAAGAGGAGGCAAGAAAGCCACCTGATTGGTTAGGATCATAACGAGTAGGTCATACCTTAGATAGGTGGATGAATATAAGACCCTAAAGACATTGCATGATTGATTATTCTAAAGGTGAAAAGTAGTCACATGACCACAAAATGTCATGGTTCCACAAGGTCCCTTGAGGCGGTAGGAAATGAAAGTACGAATGGTGAGAGGGTGAAAAAGTGGTTAGTTTGTATATGGTACTAGGTAGCATGCCATTTTGGCAAGAGATCCAAGATCACAATGGGCAAGTCCATGACTAAAAGACTTTTTATGTTTTGACTGATATTTGAGATAGACTGATTGATGTAGGAAGTCTATATGGGATGAGGAAATTAACTCCTTGAGGTCTTCGTGAAGCTGATCGATATGCGGGAAGCTTCATAGATATCTATGTCTCTCTATATATTTTTTTATTGAAAGATATTTACATAGTTGTCCTTCGAGGGAGCAGTCTATTTATAGCAGCGATTGTAGAGAGAAAGATGTCTTTTTGAGGGAGTCATATTTTTATTGGAAGTTTGACTCAAGGAGTTGGATCCCATGTGAGGGCTTTTAAGTCATGGACAAGACTAAGGTGAAGAATAGGATTCTTGTTCAGAAAGTAGGGTGAAACGACCATGGGATCTCATCTAAAGGTAGACGAAAAGTATCCATGAGAATCATGCTATGTGCAATGCCGTGGTACACATATTTAAGAGAAGATAAAAAGTGACGGGTACACACATGATTCTTATTTAATCATTGGTTGATGGTGTAAGAAGTGGATAGCGCTCAAGGGATGAGCATGGAAAGAGGCAGAAGGTGAGGTAGGACTAAAAGTCAACAATAGAATGGTCGAAGATGCAAGGCGTTAAGGGGCTCAAGTTCGGGTTTACCCTCGAGTGAAGATAAACGATAAGCACCATGATCCTGTAAGTATGAGTCACGATGTATGGTCCAAGCCAATTAGGAGAAAATTTGCCCATGTTTACTTTTTTCTTCTTTGGTTACATGTTGATTTTCTTTCAGGACAAGTTCACTGACTTGGAAGGTTCGTTCATGGACACGTTTGTCATAGGCACGTTTTGATACATTTTTGGTAAACTTGAAGGTGGTCAAGAGAGTTAAGATGGCGTTCGTCTAATAACTCGAGTTGTGCTAAATGGTCCTGACGAAAGTCATCATCATTGAGCATGTCATGGAGAGAAATGCGGAAGTGAGGGAATTTGGACTTCAAGAGGTAGAATAGCCTCTATACCGTAGACCATAGAAAAAGGTGTGGCGGCAGTGGAAGTGTGAATACTAGTGCGGTATGCCCACAGGGCAAAAGGAATGTGCGTATGCTAGTCCTTCCCAGTATCGTTAACCACTTTCATGAGAATTTTTTTTAGGGTTTTTTTGGTGGATTCGGCTTGGCCATTGGTCTATGGGTAATAAGGTGATGAGAAACTTAGCTGAATGCCAAAGGCGTCGCAAAGTTTTCTCAAGGTTTTATTTTTGAATTGTTTTCCATTATCAGTGATGAGGTGATGTGGGACACCAAAGCGACAGATGATGTGATGATTGATGAACTCAATATTTTCTCAGCTTTCATGGAAATGAGAGGTATGGCTTCAACCATTTTGTGTAGTATTCGGTAGCGGTGATGATCCATTGATGTCATTGGGAAGAATGGGGATTGATCTCTCCGACAAGATCCAAAACCCATTGAGAGAAGGGCCAAAGGTCACGGCGACCTGTAAGGCATGACTGGGTGTATGATGAAGGTTGGCATGTTGTTGGAATTTTACACAATGCTTGATGTAGTCACAACAATCATGGTTGAGGGTCAGCCAGTAATAGCCTAGGTGAAGAATACACTTAGCAACAGCGAGGCCACTGAAGTGACCTCCACATATGCCATCATGAACTTCCTTAATGGTATAAGGAATTTCAGAACTCGTAAGGCATCGTAAGAGAATTCCATCGGAAGCCGTGCATTTATAGAGGAGGCCACCCATGATGACGTAATGAGAGACCTTTTAAGAAAGGCTCGTTGTCCATTACGAGTGAGGTCAGGAGGCAAGATGGAATGGGAAAGGTAGTCTGAGTATTGTTTATACCAAAGGTCACTCGGGTCATAGGGTAGTGGTTCTAATGGAGTAAACCTCACAGAGGTAAATAAGAGGGTGATTGGATTCTTTGTATGGTGACAAATATTTTAGAATTGGTAGGTGAAGTGGGGATTTGATGAAGCCAAGAAGGCCATGGTATCTACAAATTTGTTGGTTGAACGTGGGACGGTTTGAAGGGTGTAGTGGTCGAAGGTGGTCAAAAGTATGTCTACGTGATGTTTATACTTTTGAAGTGTCTCATTACAACATTGGTATATACCATTGACTTGGTTTACGACCAATTGGAATCACCAAAGATGTTGATGGATTTGACATCCAAGGCATAGGTAGCTTGGAGACCCAATACGAGTGCTTCGTATTCAGCAATATTGTTTGTACAATCAAAATTGAGTTTGAAAGACAAACGCATGGGTTCACCATCAAGCGGAATGAGGATAATTCCTACCCCACCCCCACGCTGACACTTGGAACTGTCGAAGAAGAGTGTCATTTGGTATACAGGCTCGTCCAATGAAAGGGAAGCAATTGACTCATCTGGAAAGTCAAAATTAGAAGGTTGATCCCCGGAAATAGGTGCGTCAGCCAATTGGTCAGTGATAGCTTGGCCCTTGATGGAATTTTGGTGGATAAATTCAAGGTCGAGGTCAGCCAAAAGCATGAGCCAGCGTGCGACATGTTGATTTTGGTAAGGTTTGGCATACATGAAGTGTAAGGGGTCAGTGTTGGTCACAACATAAGTCTTGTGATTAAGTAGGTAATGACGGAGTTTTGTGGCAATGAAAACTAAGGCTAAGTACATAGTTTTTCAGCATGGGTGTATCAGGTTTCATAGTCTAAAAGAGTATGGCTTATGTAATAAACCGCCTTCTCCCTGTGTTGTTCATCGCGATGAGCAAGCATGGCCCCCAAGGAGTGATCGGTAGCTGAGATGTATAGGTAGAAGGGTTGATCGTCTTTAGGTGGAATGAGTATGGGTGGTTGGAGAAGGTATTGTTTTAAGGCCTCAAAAGCTTTGTGGCAGTCATTATCCCATTTAAAAGAGACATCCTTCTTGAGAAGATGATGAAATGGTTGACACCGATCAGACAATTGTGAAATGAAGCGGTGAATAGACTACAACTTTCCTTGCAGGCTACGGAGTTGCCTAAGATTAGTGGGTGGAGGCATTTCAAGAATGGCCTTGACTTTAGCAGGGTCAACCTCTATACCATGTAAGGAAACAATAAATCCCAAGAGCTTTCCTGAGAGAACCGTGAAGACACACTTCTTGGGCTGAAGGCGAACATGTAATATTTAATGAGGTGGTCAAAGATGGTTTTTTAGGATGGTGAGGTGCTCAGAGTGGCGTTTGGATTTGGTAAGGAGATCATCCACATAATCTTCCAATATATGATGCATGATGTCATGGAAGATGTAAGTCATAGCCCACTGATATGTGGCACCGACATTTTTAAGGCCAAAAGGCATGACTCGATAGTAGAAGGTCCCCCAAGGGGTGATGAATGTAGTTTTTGTGTTGATCCTCTGGGGCAAGCAAGATTTGGTTATAACCCGAGAAACCATCCATGAGTGATAGCATCTCATGACCAGCGGTAAGGTCAACTAGTTGGTCAATACCAGGTAGGGGAAAGTCATCTTTTGGGTAAGCTAGGTTGAGGTCACATGGAAATACTATGCAAATGCGGAGTCCCCCCTCTCGCCTTAGTGACAGGGACAATGTTAGAAATCCAACGAGGATAATCAATGGGTAAGATGAAGGAAACTGAAAGGAGGCACTGAAGTTCTTCTTTGACCAGAAGAGAAATGCAAGGGTGCATTTTCCTTAGCTTTTGTTTGATAGGTTTGGCATCGGGAATGGTTACGATATTGTGGACCACTATAGTGGGGTCAATACTAGGCATGTCTGTGTAAGACCAAGAAAAAGCATGGTTATGGTTTTTGAGAAAATAAGTGATGGCTTCCTATTCAGCAGCATCTAAAGATTGTCCGATCTTTAGAATTTGCGAGGTCATCTTGAGTATGAATGTTGATCTCGATAGTTGATTCATTCAACATGGTTTACATCTCAGATGGTAATGACCAATGAATATATGAGTCTTCAGCACCAAGGTAGGTGAGTATAGATTCATCATCCTGACATTGAATGATGTTAATCGAAGGTGTATCTTCATCGATCATTTCTAGGGTATAGGAAGGGAAGAGAAGAAGGGAGCCTCGCCCTCACGTTGATAAGTAAGAGGCCCCAAGGAAATGGTTGTTTATGAAAAAAAGTTAGGAGGAATGGATTCTGGATCCATCAACTCTATCGGCGAAGGTGGTGATGGTGGTGAAGAAGGTGGGAGAAGAAGAGAAGGGCTGATGTCCTCAATGAGTTCAATGTGTGCCTTCTTGGTAGGTGGTTCTGTAAATTCGATACCACTATGGTCATTATGTTTACGGGTAGTACATGGAATAATAGTATGGAGGCCTTACTCATAAAAGCCAAAACCAAAACCCTTCCATGCACATCGGTGCAGAAAGGTGTGTGGGTGAAATGGTGATTGGTGAGTGATTGGAGGTCATCAGAAAATGGGAGGGTTTGTGACGGTGGTTCAGGTGTGTAAGTGGTAGTATCAAGTCCCCCATAGGTGAGATTAGTACGAAGGTGGGGAGGACCATAAAGGAGGTGCTCTCCTATACGGTGATCATAATGAGGGTGTTGGTGAAGACTTCCTGTACTCTTGTGGAGTAAGGAATGTGTTGACACTATATAGGTGATACTCCCCTAGAGTGAGGCATTGAAAAATGCCTTCGAAGGGATCGGTGGTTGGTATGTGGGTAGCTGGAATGGATGATGTATTAGAGATCAGATCAGAGGTGGGTTTAACAAGATTGGGAGGATGGTTGGCTGTGGAGGTTTAGCAGTGGGGAATGGAGGAGGTATGTGTGGTTGAGGTAGCAGCGGCACTGGTGAGTGGAGGTGTAGGTGAAGAGGCAGTGGTCATGGAGGTAGACGCTTTAATGGGTATAAGCACATCATTGGGTCGGTAAAGCATGTTGCAAGTTTTGAAAGGTGATGGGTCAGCCGGAATGGTATAGGTGTGTCCTTCATGCTCAAACTTTACACAACGATGCAAAGTGGAAGGAACACAACCCATGACACAAATCCAGGGTCTACCAAGCAACATGTTATATTGAAATTCCCCCTCCAAGACATAAAACAACTCTTGGAATAGTGCGGGGGCCCACGCGAATGTGGAGGATGATGGTGCCAAGTGTAGAGGTGATAGCATCATTGAATGAACACAACATGACGAGATGTTTATGCATGCAATTGTTAGGTATGTGCATTTGAGTGAATGCATGGGAGGAAATGATATTAATGCTAGCACCCCCATTGATCATAACACATCGTACACATATATCATTGATGTGGACAAAGATGAAGAGAGCTGGGTCTGGGTCATCAGTTTGGTGTGATACGATCTCTTCCTCTGAGAAGCTAAGGGAGGCTACTTGGTGAGTAGGTGGAGGTGTGGATAAAGGTGGTAATTTGGTGAGAGAGGCTACATGATGGGGTGTAATAATGGAGGCTACGGGTGTAGGGTCATTGGGTAAAACCTCAATAGATTACAAGGACCTCCATGAGAGCTTGATGATGGGATTTCAAGGTTTTGATGAGGTCATATAGAGACATTTTAAGGGGGGGATTGGTGTAATTTTTTGAGCATGGCGCGATGTGTAACCCCATTAGAAATAGGATATGTGGGGTTGTGGATAGTGATTTTAGGTGTAGGTGTAGGTGGTATGTTGGGTATAGGATTGATGGGTGAGTCGGTTTTCTTTTCCTTGTCTTTGTCCTTCTAAGCATGGGTAACAATGTGGATCATGTTGATTTGAGGTGGGGAGGTAGGTGAAGTAGGTGAGCCATGAAAAGTATAGAGACAAGAGGGGAAAAAGTTAAATGGTGGGCAGGAACCTTGTGAGATGAGCTGGGCACACTAACCTTTGGGTGGAGGTTTAACGAGTTATTTGATGCGAACCATGTTAATTTCAAATCTTGGAGGTGGTTCTAGAAGTTGTGGGGGTGAAGGTCTGGGTTGTTGAGTAGGAAGTGAAGGAAGAGTTGTGGGAATGGGTGTTGGTGAAATGGGGTCCTCATCGAGAAGGTCATCATCATCAAAGTTTCCCTTCAGGAAGACACAGTTGGATAATAATGGTTTTCAAAGCCTTGCAGTTCTCTACATCGTGCCCTGACACACGATGGTAGGTGCAAATTTTGCTGTCGTCAAGCCCTTTTGGTTTGGGTTTGAGAGGGTCATAAGGTTTGAGCGGCGGGTAATGTGATGACAGAAGTTTCAAGGAGGTTGGTTAAAATTTTGGCATAGGATCCTGCTAGTGGATCACAATGGGAAGTGAAAGTGAGTTTGGGTATGTGTGTGGCTGACTATAGAGGAAGGGTGTTTGCATGAGGGGGAGTGAGGTCGAGCTATGGTTTTAGGTGTTGCGTGTGATCTTGGGTGTTGGTCATGTTTTCTTGGGTAGGGGTATGGTAGATGAACTGGTAGGAGAGTGTGTGGTTGTTTTGACTACCTTATTGGAGGGTAGCGGATTTTTATCTTTATGTTGCACCTTCTTGGGTAAAGGTGATACGGGCACACGAGCTCTAGAGGGAAAGGTAGATGGTGGAAGGAGGCGTGTTACCCACAAGGATAACAGAGGTGCTGTGAAGGTAGATGACATGGGGTCATGAAGGAGGAATGAGGGAAAGAGACTGAAATATCAGGGGTAATGCAGAAGCTATCGATGGTATTGGAGGTATGGGTGGTAAAGATGCTGTAGGTGCAGGGCGTAAGTTGTGTCAGGCACTTGGGTATGGTAGAGGTCTGCGAGGGTGGAATGGGTTATTACGTTTTTAGTTTACCAGCGGGTGGAGGTTTCTTAACCACGCTGGAGGGGCGAGGTCCTAGGATGGATGGAAAGGGTGAAGGTGATGAAGGTGTGATCGGTCGAGGTTGGAGTATGAGATCTATGGGATTGATTCTTTTGTTTGGGTGCTGGAGTAGGTTTGGTGTTGGCTTTGGAGGATGTAGCTAAATCTAATTTGATGGGTGGATGAGTAAGGCTGGCGGTTGGGATGACCCCTAAGGTAGTAATAAGTTGAAGAAAGGAAGATGTAGGTGTGGGTTTGGATGTAGATACATGTTGGGTTATGGGTAGGGGTGTGGGTTGAGCCACGAGTGGTATCATGGTGGAATTTGTGATAGTTATAGTTGTGTTTGGTTCGATTGGATGAAATATTCTTGGGTAGATAGTGAAAGTGTCAGCAAGTGACATCTGCATTTGTGTTGAGACAGGAAGCAGAAGATGCCCCCAAAGTAAGGCTCTATCCACATAATCTAGGTGATCATCTAGGCATGAAAAAGGCACTGTTGAAGGTGAGGTTGATGAGGATCTAATGGAAATTCTCATAAAATATGTCTTAGAGATGGGGAATTTTCTAGCTTTGGCTTCCGTGGGTAAGAGAGCTGAAAGTAAGTCTACAGGATCTTGCGTAACTGATGGAGAATGGTCACCTAGAGGCAAAGGTTATTTTTATTGGATCCTCGATAGGTGGAGGAGAAAATGGGTGCTCCTCTGTGGGTGGAGGAGATGAATGAGCATCTTCCCTGGGATTAATATGTACCATGGGTGACGGATCTCTAGGTGAAGTCAAAGGTGAAATGGTTTTGATGTTAATAGGAGTCTCCTTCATGGGTGAGAGAGGAGACGAAGGGTGTCCCTCTCTGGGTGGAGGAGCTAATGAAGTGGGTTCAAGTGTAGGTGGAGGACTTCAGGCTAAGATTTCCTCTATGGAAGGAATATGAGGTAATTAGGAAGCAACGGGTGTGTCACAGAAAATAGCATGGACCTCGTGGGTATGGCTATCATGAGTTGAGGTGTCTCCAGTTTGATCAGAGGAAGGGGCATGATTAGGAAATGGTTTCTTAAAGATGTGTAGGTTTTTATTGGTAGGTACGTTAGGATTATCCAAGGTTAACTCGCCTTTCTCAAGCATTTCTTGGACAATGTTTTTGAAAGTGATGTAATTGTCATCACTATGACCTTTTACTCGATGATAGTTATAGAAGTCATGTTCTTTGTACCACGCAGGTGTGGGGCGAGCAAGGTCAAAACTAGTGTGTGGTTTTACATGAGGAAGGGTGATGGCCCCAACTTTAATGAGATTTTCTAAGATAGAAGAATAAGGTTCCCCAATTGGGGTGTATTTCCATTGTTCCTGTCTGACTTGAAAAGTATGGACAGGAGAAAGATTAGATGAGGGACTAGCCTGATTTGATGGATGAGCTGGGCCGGCCTTGAGTACCACTACGTTAGCGGTTCCCTTGGCTTTTGAATAATTATTCTATGGTTTCGAAGAAGAAGAGGTATCATTTGATTTGAATGCCGAGTTCTTATTGCGTAGTTGGATTTTCTTCTCTTTTATGGCCCGAATCTCTAGCTTCTGTGCCATGGTGAATGCTTCATTGAAGGTTCAAAAAGTCTGAACCTGTAGGGTCAGCGAGATATGTCTAGCACAAGCCCACGTGAAGATCTCTATGAGGTTCGGTTTGTGGTAGTTGGAATGTGAGTTGATTGATCAGGCTATGCCAATGAGTGACAAAATCTGTGATAGATTCATCGTCATACTGATGCGTAGAGTAGAGGTCAGTCATGATAACCTTCTTAACAACATTAATGGAGAAGTGATCCAAGAAGGCTTGGGCTACCTGATTAAATGAGAATATAGAGTGTCTAGGTAACCCACTATACCAATCTAACGTGGGCCTAGTTAGAGACATGGGAAAGATCCTCAGGAGAAAAGAATCATCATGGGCGATCAGATAACACCCGTGTTTGAAAGACTGAAAATGTTGTTGCGGGTCTTATTTGCTATTGAAATGGTTGTATTTAGGCATTTCCCAATGCATGGCAATATGGATGGATAGGAATGGATGGGTGTATAGGCTCATTACAAATCTCATTGTAGGTGAGATTGTTGCGTGTGCCAAAAACTGATGCCTCCAATGTCTACATCTTATCCATCATTAACTTGATTAGGTCGTTGGTAGGTTGTGATTGTTGGGTACCTCCTATAGCGTAAGGAGGTTGGTGTTAGACATATGATGGAGGTGGCATTCATGTATATGGTGATGCCGTATAGGTAGATTGAGAAGGAGGAAGTGAAATAGGGGATACATACCTAGAGTGAATAATAGATGAAACATGAGGCTGCTGATAGTACGTATATGGAGGTGGAAGGGTCGTGGTGACCCTAGTGGTAATGGGGGATAAAGACTGTGGAATAAAAAGGATGACGTTTTGAAAAGGGGTAGGGGTCACCGACACTGGGGGTGGTTATGTAGCTACGGGTATATGTGAGACAATAGGCGCAAATGAGGTTATGTTCTGGGTGGTTGGCAAATGTATAGTGGATGTGGCGGGTGCAACGAATGTAGCAGATGTGATAATCATAATGGGTATAGGGCCTAGCTTCGAAATGACTGGGGGCAGCGTGAAGCTAGTAGAGGCGGGAGAAAAAGTAGGAGCGTGTGTGTCAGGGGGATAGATACGAGCATGTCGTATATCAACTGACCCGAGGCATCTCAAGTGGACGAGTGGGAAAGATAAAACTGTAAGGTGGTAGGGTTTTGGTCAAGGAGTCATGTGAACTCCTCGTCTCCTGTGGCGATAGTGATAGGTTGGGTAGGATCCATGGGTGATAAAATAGAAGGTGGTGAAGGACTAGGCGGGAGTAGTTGATGACTGGCGTGGAATATGAGGGTGTTTTCTTGGCTTCGGGTCAGCACCATGTAAACAAGCACTGACGTGGCAGGACTTCTTTCTGTAAATGACATAGAAATACATCAGAGACAGGATAAATAGGCGTTGGTAGGTGAATTAAGGTTAAAATATCATCTGGGAAAATTACACGGGCTAACCAATGCCGGTTAGGTTAAACTGACGTCGGTCATAGGTAACCGCGGTTGGTCACTGTGGAAAGTGGACAGTTGGTCAAAACAAGGTAAAAGGCCAATAATTTGCCAAGTATGCAAGATGCTAATGGAATTACCAGGTCGGTGAATATGATAAGAATAATAGAGACTCTGAATAAACACAACAGATGAAGTAGGTGTCCTTTTGGGTAGGTTGACCAAAATAATAGTAAATTGATGCCAGTTAGGAAAAATCGATGATGGTCAGAAGGTAATCGACGACGGTCACTGGACCGACACCGGTTACTGTGAAATTAAAACAACGATGAAGAAAGTGTGGTTATGAGTTAAAATTAGATGTGGGATCAAACCCATAATTCTAAGAATGATGAGAATATGGTCTATGTACATTCACATGAAGCTGGAATACACCAAATGTGATGAGGAGCATACAAGGGGAAATAATAAAATGAAGAACGTGACCTCTCACTTCAAAATGCAAGCTAAATAGAAACACTAAGAAAAATACGATCCTAAGAGTGCTTTTTCTATTATGTTTGTTTAGCTTGTGCTATTTAAGGACTAACTCATGAACTTTAGAATAGATTTTTTTTGGTGAGGATGGCTTCCTACGAAGAAGGAGATCTACAAGGAGAGGTTTCAGGTATGTTATGGCGGGGGTGGGCTGTCCTCTGATGGGGTACTGGACAGAGATAACCAACGGGGTGCCCACTGTGCCGTGATCATGTGATCACCTACATCTTCTTCTGGGTGAGATGTTATTTAAGAATGTGTATATATTTTTAATTTTGTGATGTTTGGTAAGACTTAGAGAGAGAGAGAAAGAGAAAGGAAGTGCTTTTCTATGATTCATTTTTCAACCATCAGCTGGGCATGACTTCCAGTGTATAGGTTGCCCTCAATTTATGTGAGCTAATGCAGAGAAGCAGAATGAAATGAAATGAGTTTTTAAACCCAAATTGAAATATTGAATTCAATGACACAAAAAGATGAATAGGAGAAGGGATGCTCTTTCACTAATGTGATACTAATGAAAGGGAAGAAGTGTTCTTTTTAAAACACCAAAATACGATTGCTTTTAGACAATAACAGAAGAGAAGGTTCTAGGGGAGAAATTTTAATGTAAGAACCTTTTAGAAAGGAAACAAACATGAAAATTTTCACCTAGAAATGAAAGAATGCAAAGAACCCCGAATGGGTCCCACCGAGCGTGCCAAAATGTTTCACCAGATTCTAGAATTTTTCTTCGAATGTTGATGAAACAGATAAGGGTAAAGGGCTAGGAGGAATACCTGTTGAAATTCTGGTTGTAGGTTATTGTGCGCGTATGACTTTTGGATCCATAGCTGATCGTTAGAGCTTCCTTTTTGCTTGAAGGAACTACTTGAAATGGAAAACAAGACCACCAAATGAAATTTAAAATAATATATATAGTGGACTGCCTAGCATATGCTAGATTCGGGAAGAGTGATACTCCCTACACGGCTGTCAATCCACTATTTAAAACAAATTAATACTGAGATAATAAAGTAAGGTCCTACTGTAGTTGATATGATTTAGGTATCTCATTCAAGTCTACAATAAGCAAATCCAATCACAATAGTACTAAGCTATGAGTTAGATCTAAAGGATGAGGTGACTATGGTCAAGGTATTGAGTACTGGTCAGGGTGAGGTTCTTGGTGGTTTTTAGGTAATTGGTGGAGGTTTTAAGCTATGTTCTTGGTTTCTGGTCAAAAACACACAAGACCGACGTTGGTATGGTATGACCAATGAGGTTTAGGTTAACGGCAGCGGTTGTGGTTAACTGGCATCAGTATGGTCATGGTACATGAAACTCAATAAAAACTTGATTGGGGTGATAGATCTGAGGCTAGATTGAAATGGAAGGGTAATGGATAAGATTCATGTGGGTCTCAGGTATTCAGGAATGATTAAAGGGTTTGGGTATGGGTAGTTCAAGGGTGTAGGTAAAAGGATGGTCAAGTTTGCATGGAGGTAAATGGTGAGGGAATGGAAATGGGAGTAGAAACTAATGACAGAAGTAACAAGAATCTACTCAAATGATAATAACCAGTGTTGGTTAACAAAACTTACTGTTTGTACAAGCTTGATGTCTAAGTGGGTAATGGAGGGTGATCAGATGGAAGGAACTTGGTGTGATTCAAGTGCTTCCCTGGATGCTCCTGTGAAGGCAGATGGATCTGTTATCGCTTTTGGTGCTGGCTATGGGTGCTCTGAGGTGTGGACAAATGCTAGTTCTGCTTGCATGCAACTTTAGTTTCGTCTGTTGCTCTCAAAAGATGTGCCAACCTCTGAACAATGTGCCAACCTCGAAATAAGGTTATTTTGGGGGTTAAATGGTAACCGATGGCGGTTTCTTGGTCAACCAGCAATGGTTTAGGGTAACCGGCGTCGGTTAGGGCGAGATTTCCTAGGTTTACTAAACTAGGTAGATCCCTTTGATTTTTTAGGATCTCGTTCATTTTTGCTCTACGGATTAGAATGGAAGCTTCCTTCTAACATGCAAGAATGTGGTTAGAGGGAATTTAGGCTTTGATTTTTAGGGTTTGGGTAGGTCTTAGTTAGTTATGGCAACTTACTAAGAATAGGTCTTAGGGTGAGGTGACTAGATGAGGTGTCTAGGTGAGGTGGATATGTGGGCATTATCCCAATTAGGATATTTAAATAATAAATATTATGAGGATAATAAATTAATTTATTTAATTAAATTAAATTAATTAAATTAATATTAGAGTGGAATGAAAGGGGTCATGGTTAGGTGAATGTGTTCAAAGTGTTTGTTTGACGAGGGGACCAAGGGGAGTGTGACCCAATTTTGGTGTCTACACCTTGCATTGCCCTTCTAGTCAAAGAATAACTTCAGTGTCTTCTCTCAGTTTCCTTCATACTACCCATTGATTATCCTTAATGGATCTCTAACATTGTTCCTTTCACAAAAGTGACAGGAGGACTCCACATATGCACGGATTTCCATCACCTTAACTTAGCCTACCCTAAAGATGACTTTCCTCTACCTATTATAGACCAATTAGTTGATCTTACCTGCTGGCCATGAAATTCTATCACTCATGGATAGTTTCTCAGGGTTATAACCAAATATTACTCACCCTCAGAAGATCAACACAAAACCACCTTCATCACTCCTTGGGGGACCTTCTGCTATCGAGTCATGCCCTTTGGCCTTAAAAACATTGGTGCTACATATCAGTGAGCTATGACTTATATCTTTCATGACATCATGCATCACATATTGGAAGATTACGTAGACGACCTTCTTGCCAAATCCAAACATCTAAACACCTTACAGTCCTTAAGGTCATCTTTGACCATCTCATCAAGTATTGTGTTTGCCTTCAACCTAAGAAGTGTGTCTTTCACTGTTCTCTCAGGAAAACTCCTTGGTTTTATCATTTCTTTGAGTGACATAGAAGTCGATCCCACTAAAATCAAGACTATTCTTGAAATGCCTCCACCTACTAACCTTCACCAACTGCCTAGTTTTCAAGGTGCAAGTTGCAATCTATTCATCATTTTATTTCACAGTCTTTCTGACCGCTGCCACCCATTTCATCATCTCCTAAAAAATGATGTCTCCTTCAAATGGGATGATGAATGCCACAAATCCTTTGAGGCCTTAAAATAGATACCTCCTTCAACCACCTGTACTCATTCCTCCTAAGGATGACCAACCATTTTACCTTTACATTTCTGCTACAGATCATTCCTTGGGTGCCATGCTCACTCATCACGATGAGAAACATAGGGAGCAAGCGTTTATTATATAAGTTGTATGCTTTTGGACTATGAAACCTTATACACCCATGTTGAAAAAATCTTGCTTAGCCTTAGTTTTTGTTGCCACTAAACTTCACCATTACCTACTTAACCACAAGACCTTTGTTGTCACCAATACCATACCCCTTACATTACATGTATGCCAAACCCTACCAAAATCAACGTGTTGCACATTGGCTCATGCTTCTTACAGACCTAGACCTCGAATTCATCCATCAAAAATATATCAAAGGACAAACTATCGCTAACCAACTTGCAGACGCACCCCTCTCTAGAGATCAACCCTCTAACTTTGATTTCCCAGAATGAATCCATTGCTACCCTCTCATTGGATGATACCATTTACCTGATGAACTTATTCTTTGATGGTTCCAAATGTCAGCTGTGGGGGTGGTGTTGGAGTTATCCTCATTCCTCTCGATGGTGAGCCTATGCCTGTTATCTTTCAAACTAGATTTTGAATGTACTAACAATATTGCTGAATATGAAGCACTCATATTAGGCCTTCAAACTACCATCACCTTAGATGTTAAATCAATTAATATCTTTGGCGACTCCCAACTAGTTGTAAACCAATTTAATGGTATATACCAATGTCATAATGAAGATACTTCAAAAGTATAAGCATCATGTAGACATACTTTTGACTACCTTTGACCATTATGAACTTCAAACCACTCCACGTTCCACTAACAAATTTGTGGATACCATGGCCTGCCTTGCTTCTCAGATACCTGCTTCACCCTCTGACTTGAAAATATTTGTCACAGTACAAAGGTTGCAATCACCTTCTATCTATTTCGAGACGTCAACCTCGTTAGAACCATTCAACCTGACCCACGTGACCTTTGGTATAAGCAGTTTGCTGACTACCTTTCCCTTTCAATTCTACCTCCAGACCTTACTTTTAATGGCCAACATGCCTTTCTCAAAGTGTCTCATGCTATGTCATCATGGGTGGTATTCTTTATAAACATGGCTTTGACGGTATCCTCTTATGATGTCTTACAAGTTCTGAAGTTCCTTACACCATCAAGGAAGTTCACGATGAAATTTGTGGAGGTCACTTCAGTGGTTTAGTTGTCGCTAAACACATTCTCCACCTAGGCTATTATTTTCCAACCTTAAACCGATGATTGTTGTGATTATGTCAAATGTTGTGTGAAGTTGCCAACAACATGCTAATCTTCATCACATGCCTAGTCACACCTTACAGGTCACATGAGACCTTTGGCCTTTCTCTCAATGGGGTTTGGATCTTGTTGGAGAGATCAATCACCATTCTTCACAAGCACCATCAATGGATTATTACCGCTACTGAATACTACACTAAATGGGTAGAAGCCATACCTCTTATTTCGACAAAAGCTAAGAAAATATGTGAATTCATCAACCATCACATCATTTGTCGCTTTGGTGTTCCTCATCGTCTCATCACTGATAATGGAAAATCAGTTCAAAAACAAAACCCTACAGAAGCTTTGTGATGCCTTTGGCATACAACTCAGTTTTTCTTCACCCTACTACCCTCAAACAAATGGCCAAGCTGAATCAACCAACAAAACCTTAAACAAAATTCTTATGAAAGTTGTGGATGATACTGGAAAGGATTGGTATACACACATTCCTTTTGCCTTATGGGCTTATCACACTAGTATTTGTACATCAACTGTTGCCACACCTTTCTCTCTGGTCTATGGTACAAAGGTTGTTCTACCTCTTGAAGTCTAGATTCCGTCTCTTCATATCTCACTTAAAGACATGCTCAATGATGATGATTTTTGCCAAGACCGTTTGGCACAACTCGAGTTATTAGATGAACGTTGTCTCAATGCTCTTGACCATCTCCAAATCTACCAAAAATGTATCAAACATGCCTACGATAAACATGTCCATGAATGAACCTTCCAAGTTGGTAACCTCATCCTGAAGGAAAATCAACATGTAACAAAAGAGGAAAAAAGTAAACGGGGCAAATTTTCTCCTAATTGGCTTGGACCTTATATCATTACTCATACCTATGGATCAGGTGCTTATCGTTTGTCTTCACTCGAAGGTAAACCTGAACCTGAGCCCCTCAATGCCTTGCATCTTCGACCATTCTATTGTTGAATTAAGTCCTATATCACCTCTTGTCTATTTAACGCTCATCCCTTGAGCACCATTCACCTTCCATTTTACCTATTCTAAGGATCAACGACTAAACCAGGATCATGTGATTACCCATTACCTTTCAACCTTGTCTTCAATATGAGTATCATGGCTCTACTCATGGCATGATTCTCATGGATACTTTTCATCTTTTTCAAGATGGAATCCCATGGTCATTCATCACTTAACCCTCTTTTTCATAGTTAGCCTCTGTGTTATGGTTTTGTCTTGCAAACAAGAGCTTATTTTCTTTATAGTCTTGTCCATGACTTAAAAGTCCAAAAGCAAAAAAATTTCAAAGTAAAATGGGATTCAACTCCTTGAGTCAAACTTCTAGCAAAAAATATGACTCCCTCAAAAAGGACATCTATGCTTTCTATCTCGCTGTTATAATAGACAACTCCCTCGAAGGACAAGTTATACCAAGCCATCCATATTGTACATAGTCTATCATAATAAGAAAAATATTCTTTGCATCGATCAAAAATCAAAAGAAAAATATTCTGAAGCTTCCCACATCGATCAGCTTCACGAAGACCTCAAGGAGAAAATATACTCATCCCACATAGACTTCCCACATCGATCAGTCTATCAAAACAAAAACAAAAAGAAAAAGAAAAAGAAAAATATAACTTTTTCATCATGGACTTGCCTATTTTGATCTTGGGACTCTTTCCAAGTAGGCATGTTGTCTCACACCAGGTTACGCTAAAACCAACCAATTTCACTTCATCACCTTTTCACCCTAATTTCCTACCCACTCAAGGGATGTGCCGCAAATGTGACATTTCAGGATCATGTGACTTTCGTCAACCTTAGAATAGTCCATCATGCAATGCCTTTAGGGTCTTACATTCATAAGCCCATCTTAGGTATGAAAAACTCATTATGGTTCTTATCACTTAGGTGCTTTTTTTATAATCTCTTACCAATCACCTTCTTCATTACTTGTTGATTATCCTATATAGGACCAAACCTTCGACACCTCAATTTAACCACACCTAAATGACCTCAATTCACCCCTACCTTCATGACCTAGACTCAATCATGCCTAAGTGACCTAAACTCAACCATACCTAACTGACTAGACTCAACCATGCCTAAAACCTACCAACCCATCCCACTACCTTGTCATATTCTTCCCTAGCTTATGGGAGAACTACATCGGCTTGAGGCCCCTTTTCGCTGGGGCTATGTAGGTAGCACTTCTGAGGGCATGGGGCCCTTGGAGGTTAGCTCAGCCACTCTTTACCCTAACCAATTCCCCCCCCCCCCATTTTTCTATTCACACTCTACCTTAGTTAGTTTCCATCTTATATACTACTTGGAAATTAAACAAACATACAAGTATATAAACATGTTTACCTACTTATTTCTTACATCATCATATCATACATTAATCATTTCACATTTCCATAATATCAAAAATTTGGAATTTTACACCATAACATAAATATACATCATCATTTATTTTCCATACAACCAATAATGTGGAAATTAAATCAAACCCAACAACATGACCAAAACATACCTAACTGACCTAAAAAACTCCACCATGCCTACACCTGACTCAACCATGCCTAAAAGACCTAACTCAACCATGCCTAAGTGACCTAGACTCCATCATGCCTACATGACCTTACTTAATCATGCCTAACTGATCTAAAAAACTCCACCATGCCTACACCTAGACTCAACCATGCCTAAAAGACCTAAACTCAACCATGCCTACATGACCTTGACTCAATCATGCCTAATTCACCTAGTTTCCATCAATACACAATGACAATGGAAATTACAAACATAGATACATCATCCATACAATAAGTATCATCATCTATATAAATGATCAAGTCTGTGTATCAATACATATGTACATAGATACAAATAAATACAAGTATCTCAATTGCTCAGATACATCCTCACTATCTTCGGCACGCAGGCCAATATAAAACTCAAAATCTCAAAACTCTCATGTACAACCTCACTATCATCAGCACGCAGGCCAGTATATATCAAAAATCAATACTTTGATCATATCTGGTGACTAATCGTCACCCCACCTGATATCCATACTTGTCTCATATGTCTCCTCCTCTCCTCCAGTCTGGCGCCCTGCCAACATCTCTCCACCCTCCATGGGTCTCAGTCTAATCTCTTCCTGACCCTCACCTGGGACTGGCCTTAGTGAACTTGTAGCCTCACCCTGACCCTATCTCTGGGCTCACCAACCCCCTGTGCTCTCAGTGCTATGAGTGTGGGATCTAGTCCTCTCACTCGCTTCCTGTTGTGCCCTGTACTCCGCATAGGATGGGACATCTATCCCGATAGTCGTCAGGTGATCCTGATAGTACCGAGCCTCATTCAGGGCATCCCTGAATCTTGCCATAGGAACCATCTGTGGTGGTGTCATAGGTCTCACAAAAACTTGTGAGCTCTTCCCTGCTAACACTAGCCTCAGTCCCTATCCCTGTGAGCCCTGTCCTCCTCCCTGTACCATGGGACCCTATCCTTGCTATTGCCTGTAGTATGGGACCCTGTCCCTGAGCTTGTGGAGGCACTTGTGCTGCAACCTAGGCCTATAGGGCCACAACCTGAGCCTGTGTAGTGGCCAGCTGGCCCTGTAACCTGCTACCTATGCCTGTAAGGTGGCCACCTGTCCTCCATCTCCATCTCCACCCTGTGCGGGCACCTGTCCCTGTGCTACCTGGGCCTGTAGGGCCACCACCTGAGCCTGTAAAAGGGAAACCTGTGCCTCTGACCTGGTAAGTTGTCCCTGTAAAACCTGTAATTTGTGCCTGAAGGGCAGCCACCTGACCCTGTAAGGTATCCCTCTACACTGTGATGGTGGCTAAGTCTGGTTGCCCTGGTCTCGGTGGTGCTTCTCGTAGTTGTGCTACCCACCACCACCTATATCCATCAGTGACCCCAAGTGTCATCAATCCACCTATCTACCGGCTGCTCCTCCTACCCTGTCAGCACACTCAAACATGGTGGAGACATAGGTCTCTCCATGTCATCTCTCTTGTACTGTGGAAAAGTTGGAGGCATGTCTTGTGGTAGCCCAAACTATCATCTCACCCTGTCTATAGGTATCATCTCGTGCTCACTAGCACGCTGCCCCTGTATCCACCTCAGCAGCTGAAGCTCGTCTAACTCCTCCATCATACCCCTATATGAGGGATAGCCAATGTAGGGTCTCCACACAATATTGACCCCTAAAATCCCCTCCAGTAACTGTCTGTAATATAAAACATCATATGTGGCCCTAGCCACTCTGTGCTGCCCACCAACTGGTACCCACCATCTGTATCCAACTCTGACCTGGCCACCCTTGAACCAATCATGTCAGGGAAAACCAACTGGCCTGCACACATATGATATGCTCGTATGCCCAACAGTGTAATAGAAAGGTGCAACACAAACTAAACCACCACAATCTCCCATAGGCCCACAACTCCCTATATAGTTGCACTAGGAATGTCAGTGCCCAGGAAAAGTAGATCCTCTCCTCCATCATATCCTAGAGCACTCCCATCAGTGCTTGTGGAATCTCCCACCCTCAACATCTGGTAAGGTGAAACAACATACCACCTCCATCATCAATACAACCAGCCTTGTCTCTTGAGGATGGGCTGCATACATGTCTCCATAGCTAAGGCTCGCGCTATGGTACCTCAGCTCACCCATCACCTCCCCAAACACAGCCACTATCAGCTCCACTGATGCCTTGATGAAATAGAATACACTGGCTCCCCAACAATCGGTATCCGCAGGATCCTGTACATGTCCTCTAGGGTGACAATCATCTCACCCATCGGTAAATGAAATGTGTTGGTCATTGAATCCCATCTATCGATGAGTGCGACCATCAAGCTAGGATCTCGGGCTATATGCCTATAGCGCTGGATCCTAATCAGTCCAACATCCATCATATGCTCCCACTCCTCTGCAGTCATGCTAGACCACATCTGCACCAACAACGGTGGTACTCTGTCCCACATCCTGAGCTGGTCCCTAGCCTGCAACATCAAACACAACATTGTCAAGACTTGCCTACCCCAAAATTACCTCTTACCCACTACACCATACCCAACCACATCAATCATTCCTACCCCATTTACCTAATTCACCTACAAGCCTACTACCCTTTACAATCATGACCCATCATCTTAACATTATTGAACCTACTTACCTATCTTATCCTGTCAAACTCACATTTTACCCTCATCCCCTACACAACACTCTTCATTTACCCCTTCCCACCTATTTTTCTTTCCAAACTAGCCCTTCTTACCCCTGTTGTTCTTTAACCCTAACTGGCACCGGTCACCTTGACCGTCACCAATTTTCCCATGACTGTCATTGGTTCCCTTTAACCGGTATCAGTCACCTAAGGCCAGACCGATGCTGGTAAACACCGACTGACGTCAGCAAAGCCTTGACTGACATCAGTCTCTGTCACAGACAACCCAAAAAAATGAAACCCATCCCCCATAACCCATTTCACCTAAAATTCACCAAAATCTAACCTAACACCTACCCCAATCCACCCCAATTTATCTTATATTCATTTATCATCTCATTTATCCTACATTTTCCCTTCCCCATATTGATTTTACCCATTTTTCACCCACATTTCACAATGAAAACCCCCCACCCCAATTTCTTCATTTTTAACCAAACTTTTAGCAAATAACAAATTAGGGAATGCCCCTACCTCATCACGGTGTCACCTACATGGTGGCACATCTAGTTGCGCTGCCGGTGGTCCACCCGAACCCTCTCCCACCTCTGCCATGCCGAAATCTACCTTGAATATCTCCACCAATCACATGTCTCCAACCAATCTCATGGACCGGTCTACCTGGATCCTCTCACCACTTAGTAACCTCCACCTCAGCCAGGTACAATGCCTTGTCTTTTTCTCCAAGAAAAATGCACAAGTCAATAGGCTATGTCATTTTCTCAAAGTCAAAAGACAACAATGATTCCGTAAAATACAAAATTTCTACCTTATAACCCTAACTTGACATGACTGGTGTCGGTCATACCAAACCGATGTCGGTAACCTTATAACCGACATCGGTCACCTGCCAGTACCATTTCACCTACCTTTTTCCCATTTTGACCTAAAACTCATTACTACCCAAATACCTTCGTGACATTACCAACACCCATTACACCCTACCCACAAGCCTAAATTACCCATACATTTCCTTAATTGTGTTTAGGGACTTGTTATTTTACCTATACCTTGGCCTTACCCATGCCAGGACCTATATACCTTGACCTGAACCACTTTTTGTGACCTTTGAACTTGTGTACTCACTATACCTTGCGATGTCGTTACCCATGTTGTTTAGCCTAATGACCTTACCTTGCCTATTTCCATGTTGTTTATCCTGACCAAACCTTTGGTGTACCAGATCATACCTAAACGTTCCTGCACCTAACCTAAGTTGTGTTTCTAGACCATATCCTGTACCCTGGATACCTGAATCACTTCAACCTTGTTTGGATAAACCTATCGACCTTGGATGATGTAGAGTTTTCAAGCTCTTCAACCTGGTACCATGTCACAATCTATACATGTGTGCATGCATTCGATTGTCATTACCCATTACCCAATGTGACCCTTTCCTATTACCCATTACCCAATTTGACCCTTACCCATACCCTCCCATACCCTTACCTACAACTCACCTACCTTCACTTTCATCACTTACCCATTTATCAAACCACTCACCGATTCCGTCTCACACCTCATCAACTCCTGGTTTGAGGGGGATCACCTTCACCCACTACTTGGGGCAACCCCACTCTCACTTATATTTGGGGCAACCACTTCCTATTTTTGTCAGCATCGCTTACCAATACAAGCTACGTGACAAAAAGGGGAAAATGTAGACACCAAAATTGGGTCATACTTCCATTAAAACCCCGTTAATTAAATTAACCATATCCTACCCATTCATATCCCCTAGTGCACATGTTAATTGAATTAATTATCTTAATTAAATTAATTAATATCCTCACTTAACCACCTCACCCCAGCCAACTCACCTAGCCACCTCACTCAAATGACCCACTCAAACCTCATTAATGACCTAAGACCAAGTCTAAGCTTATCCTAACCAACTAGGACTTAGTCTAAACCTAGACTTAACTCCTATTAACAAACCTAAAAGGACTCCTACTTATCTTTCCAGGATCCATCACTCAAGACTCGCAAGAAGGTTGGAGATCATGCCAAAAATAACAACAATCTGGCTATTTTTGGCCAACCTAGATATTCCCACCTTGACCGATGTCCGGTTATATCTCAACCGACGCCGGTCCCCTAACCATCATCAGTTAGGTTAAATAGATTTCCAAAAGCCTTTTCCTAGGTTGGTCATTCGATTCAGGATCTCATACGAATAGAGACTTGGAGCACTCAAATTTCTGAAGCACTCAGGCAAAAGAAAACACACGGGAGCACTACCAACAACCATTTTGGCATTCATCATCTTCTCCACGATCACAAATTCACATAGAGAAGCATGGAGGTTTGAACTGCCATGACACATGAATACAATGGATCTTCTCTCTAGATCTCTGCCCTCACCATCTTCATCACCTATGTTCTCTAAATCTACTTTTCAGTAAGTACCTAACACCTCTTCATTTACCTCTATTTTCTTTCAGTAAGATTTATTATTCATCTCAGTAGTTTATCTTTCTCCACACCCGTATACTTCCTTCCTCCCACCAACCTATCAATTTACCATACCTGGCCCTTTTACCTATTTTCACCATCTTTTAATCATCTCTGAGTCCTTAAGAACCATTTTACGACCTCACCCTCACCATTTCCAACCTCTGTGTAATCATAGGAAGTCTAAAAACCAATTTTAAGAACTTTCTGCTAAGTGCCCCTACGACATGTCGGTTAGCCAACCGACGTTGGTCATTCTACCTAACTGGCATTGGTCATCCAATTGACATCAGTTACTGTGTCTGCAATATACCTCAGACCAGCGAGCTAATACCCACTTCCCAATAACCCAGAACCATTTCTAATCTTTACCAGACCTTACCCAGAGCCTGTACCAGACCTGCAACTCAACACCAGCCAATCACCTGACCCATTTTGACCTCAATCACCTTTTACCTGACCTTTCTTATTGTTTTGTGTGAGATACCTAAATCATTTCAATTTCAATAGGATATTTACTTCATGTATATTTAACTAACATTAATACTGTTATATAAAAAGTGGATTGACAACCTGTTCAGGAAGCATCATGCTTCCTAGATCTAGCTTCCGCTAGGCAGTCCACTCATTGTTTTGTTTAACTCTATCTGGTGGTATTGTTTTGCATTTACAGGTAGTTCCTCCTAGCCAAAAGGGATCTCTCACAGTCAACTTGGATTAGGAAATCAGAACACGTGCACAACCTTCAACCGACATTACAAACAGGTATTCCTCCTTGGCCTACTACCCTTATCTATTTCATTAATTCACTAAGAATCTGGTGACAAGCTATTTTCTATGAACCATTTAAGCCTTAATTTCTTTTACGACAATCAAGTTATTTCCCTTAACAACATCCCTCCTTCACCTCCACTATCATTAGCTTCTCATTCCGCTCCTTGTGTCTCTCCCCCTCTTACTTATACAACCCCTCTGATGCTGCCCACAATGCATCCTATCCCTAGTTCACCACTTCGATTGGATTCCACACAATTGTGCCACTCCATTAGTCCCACCCGTCAGCATAGGCCTCTACCTAGTACTAATATCGCCTCTTGCCACCACTGACCATTACCTCACTTTATTCCATATGGCTCATCTTCTCCCTTACGCATGCCACTTCCTCGATCTCCATCACCCACACACTTTACTACATGATGAAATTCATCTTATGTACACCGATTGCATGCATATCGACTTCATTCCCCCACACAACATTTTTCTACCATACCACCATTACTCAAGCATGGTCCTCCCCTTTCATCATCCCCAACACCGATCAATGAACGTTTGTCCCTCGACCTTATAGGGTGATTTATCCTTCGTTACCCCTTAGGGGGAATAGGAATCACACACTTCCCCCCTCTTCTTTTGGCATTGTCATATAGTCTTACATCACACATGTTGTAGCTATCACTTGTTATCATCTACTATAGGCATACCATATCACTTCATGCATTTTCACACTGTCATTACCTGATGATGCACTCTTGTGCTTTGGTTCACTTTGAAATGTTATGGGATTACCATTACAATAAACCCCACACATTGCACTCTAGGTTATACACATTTACATTTTATCATCATTTCTATACAAAGCTTACATCTTACATTATCTTATACATCCCTCATCTCTTAGTCATTTATACATCATTTATCTTATACATACTACACTAGTCATCATCTCATTTGCGTCTAGTTTTGCATCTTGTTCTTACATTCTATATTTACACTAGGTCACATTATATATGGATATAGTTTTCCATCCCATCACTATATATTCTATCTACTCCTATATCTACATCTTACATCATTTACATACCCTATATTTGCTACATTGTATGCTTTACGACGTGCATCTATCCATCCTATACATTCTACTTACTACACTTGATTCCATTATATATGGGTCTAGTTTCATCTGTCATCCTTACATATTCTATTTCTATATATGTTTATTAGTGCATTCTGTACATTACACATGCTACACGTCCTACACTACATTGCTTACACCACACATTTACATCACATATTCATCCCTTGGTCACTTAAACTACGTTGTTTTGTATGCGCTACACTCACCACCCTATGACACACTTAATTCCTCAGTTCATACTCAACTACCGAGGGGTTTCCAATCAAATGGACCTTACATTCACCAATGCGACATTTTCCTCATCCAACATTTCCTACGTTAGTGACATACACCTTAGGTTAAATTGTCACCCCTTTTTATCATCTTATAGGGTACATCACCACTCCCTTCTTATCCATCCCATAATGACATACACTTTAGGCTATGTCGTCACACATCTTCATCCTTTTCATTCTATAGTGATATACGCTTAGGGCTGAATCATCACTCTTCATTCAACAAGTCGTGGTATAAGCTTTAGCTATAAGGTCCATGCACATATCATCCTCATACACCCATTCTATAGTGATATACGCTTAGGGATAAATCATCACTCCTCCATTCAACAAATCATGATATACTCTTTGGCTATAGGGGTTCACATACATCTTCTCCCCATGTCGTATTGTCATCACCATTACACAGACACACTCATCACAACGTCAACCAACACTACTCGACCATTTCTTGATGACACACTCTTGTTTACAGTTCATTCCTGACTGCTGAGGAGGCAAACAAAATGAACCTCACTGCATACAGTTCCATCCACTCGGGGGGCATGATGGTCCTATCATTCCATCTTACATTCCATTCCGTCCATCCATAATATACTACATTGACTTGGGGGCATTTAATTTTGCATACTAGTGTTTTGCATGCTCACTTTATTACACATGTTAGACTGCTTTCTTATATATCATTATCATACACACATGCATGTTCACGCCTTTGTCTATTGTGATTGCAGATACATGACTCTACATGCGACATGGATACTTTCCTTCTACCCTTCCAATACTGGTCGTTGCGGGCATCCACATTCATCTTATCAAGGTGTTATTGTTTTATTTTGTACTTAGCATCTTATACTACTTGTTTATACACACTTTAATATATTGGTTATCACTCTAACATGCTAACGGGTATTCCATGTGCAACACTTGTTTTGTAGGATTGGATGTTCCTATGACTACTTGTTTTTTTTTCTACTCGTATGTGTGGTTTACCATTGTATGCAAGATTTGCCCTTTGTTTGTGTGCACACTTGTCTATTGTTTGTGACCATGACGGCCTCGTGTGTCTTGCGACATCGTGAGTGATTTCCCATGTTTTGAAAGACACTTTATGCAGTCTGCTTGTTTTCTTTTGTGTTTACACTACTTTATTTGGTAGTTTCTACATTGTCTACATATTTTACACTTGTCTTATTACATGCATGTGTTTTCAGACTAACCCCTTGTTTTAGCTAGCCATCCACTTTTGTGTGCACCTTGGTATCTACCAAGCGTTTCCCTTTCCCCTTGTAGGGGTAGAGTTCTATAGGCCAGAGTGTGGTTCATCCTTTTTTGGGGGTCGCATTCTTCTTTCAGTGATGTCACATGTGCCCCTAAAGAGGGGGGCATCATTGAGGGTTTTCTACTAACACAATGTATTTACACCGGTTCACACACAATGAGTGATTTCAGACCAGTCTACAAACTCTATACACAATGACCTCAACAAGACATAGTGTCCTTTGGTAATTATGCAGAGCAGTTATAGCCTTGGGGGTTATAGTGGGTGTGGTCCTCTCTATACTTCTTTGTTCAGTGGCATCAGATCACCCAAAAAACTAGGAAAGTACAAATATTTCTTCACACATTTTAATAGAAATGGTTAAAGTTGGAGGACACAACGCATTTCCTCCCTATACTTCTTTAGCCAAGGTGGCGTGAGATCACCCAAAAAACTTGTGACAGTACATGATATCCTTCTACACCCTTTTCTTGACATGGATAAGGTGCACATGTTCCATTTACACTTTTATTCTATTGTATTTTACATTTGCTTACTTTACACATTTCTATATACATGCGTATTTTACACAACATTTTTACATGCATATATATTTGACTACTTGATCATTTTATCCTTGTAGGTCTGGCCATATGAGAAATAAACAATCAAATTGGTCGACAACAACAACAACAACAAAAACAACAATAATGACAATGAAAACACACCGCTATAGGCATTTACCTTTACTAACCATGTAGGTACAATACACATAACAACAACTACACACATGTTCTGCCCTAGGTTCACTCTCATCACTTTAAAGGCACATTTTTCATCTTTAGAATCCATGCTCTTCCACATTTTTCTTTTAGTCATTCCATTGCTTAAGTCTAATTCTTAGGCAGACCTAATTCTACAAGGGTGACTTGCATATCAGGGAAGAAAATCTCTATCTAATTTATGTTACAACAAGCGTTGATGGATCATTACAAAAGTGGGGGCAAATAGGTGGTCAGAAACAGGTAAGTTATTCACTTGTGAAAGTGGATGGATCCAAATTTAAGCCTTGTCTGATATTCCTCTTAAGGAAGGTTCTAGTAAGCCTGATATGAGCAAGTACTAGAGAAGAGAAAGTGGGTTAGCCAGGTTTATCTGACATTTTAATTTGTCATTCCTCAAAGGATGGTTTCGTGCACTTATTGAGTGGATATTGATCACAAGTTCCCGTCATTAAAGCCCAAAATAATGGGTACCATTGGTGTGTACTAAGAAAGCTATGGTTTTTGCTATGTCCCACTCTGGGTAGCCCCGATCTAATGCAGATCCTGCATGTGACTTATGTTATGGGGACTTTAAAGCTGTAGAAATAATGTTTTATAGGTATCCCAGAGGTCTCTTGTAAGGATACAATGAGGCTAAATTGAATGCTTATGTCAGGGATATTATGCATATAAATTTAGTAAGACCATAATGAGTGGTCCTAAGAATCATAGAAGTACTATCACTCCATCTAGAATTGCATCCATTAAAGGATCACTATGCAGCCACATAGGGATTATATCATGTAGCTACAGATGTGAAAGGTGCAGTTAGCATCACACTACATAGGGAATGGATTTCTAGTTCTTATTCCATGTACAGATAGTTATTTACATTTGATCATGAGTTAATATTAGGCTCACTACTTCACAAAGTGCAACTTACATGAGTGCAAGCTAGGATATTGGCAATGCACACAATGCACCAGGAAACTAGATCCAGAATCGAGAATATAGTGCAACACTCAGTGATAAGATCATTAGTGTAGGAGGCTAAGGTCAGTTGCGATCAAAATATGATGTCTGCATAGTCCTACATTTCCTAACTAAGCACAAGGGTTTGCTACTGTCCTCTTGTATCACAGGTGATCATACAGACTCCTCCAACGAAGGTAAGTTTGATAGATGACAAGGTTTTGTACCAGTTTGTATGATGGATTTCCAGAATCAAGTGTCAAGAGATTTTATGTAGATTAGAGCACCCATAACATTCTAAAGGTCTGTAGGGTGCCCCTGTAGCACCCTAGTTAGTTCAGGATCTTCCATATCTAGTGGGGTAGGGTTACCTGAGTGATTATATGCACTTCTATGAAGGGAGTATGAGTAATTAGGTACTAGACCTGTGACAGTATCTGCCAAGTAGCTTGGATGGGATTAAATAATGTGACAAGAGGTTCAATAATTCTATGATTGTGCTACATGAGTGAGAAATAATCTGACATTAGGGGGAGTCTATTGCATGACTCTCAACCTTAGATGAACATTGATACATGTGATATAGAAGGAACAACATAATTAAATGAAGAATTAACAACCATATACCTCATCTGAGGTTTATATTTTAGGCAATCAATCATGTAAAATAAGAGTGAGTAATTGCATGACTGTGTATCTACTAGAAAAAGATTGAGTACAGTGTTTTAGGGAAATGCTCAATGAGTGTTTGTCAGATCTCTCCAAGGAAAGTATAGGGCAGGAGCACTTGCAGTAGGAATGACTTTTTTAGGTGTTTTCCCCTAGATTTGGGCACCTCATAAGTATGAGTTAGATACTAATAATCCATGGTAATTTTGTGGTGTGGGAAATACCTTCGATGTTAGTAACTCTTTGTCGCATCAATTTATTTGGAAATAAGATAGATCATGGGGTATTAAAGGGAAAACAAGTCATGGGAGCTTACTAAGGAATGATGGGGTATCAAACTAGAGCAAATCATGAATGAAAAAGGATGCTAACGAATGGTACATATCAGAATGACAAGCAAATGGAAGTGAACTCATAGAGTGAATCTTAGAGTGCATGCACAACACTACATCTTAAGTCACTCCATCTAGATTGATCATGAAAATAAGTTCTGTATCTCATTCCCTAGGTTTCCCCTTGTTCAAGTTGCATGATGACTTTCGGGCCAGCTCCATATTGTCCAGAATTTGTAAGAAATGTGTGGGAGGTGTCTAAGTTGATATATGTCTTCTCCTATGGTTTAAAGTGTATGTTGACCAATAAGGACCCTTAACTCTTGTGTGGATGAGTTAGATTCTTGATTGTTCAAAGTAGTAAGAATGGTGTGATATTTATCGAAAGTCTTTAAGTTTGTTCATAGTTTGTGCTGTGTCAGTGACATTAGTATCATATTGTGTGTCGATGAGAAGTAACTACGTATCATGGCTCTGATTCAAGGGTCTTGAATATTGTAATGGAACCATTTATAGGTATGATCCAAAGTATTAAAAGGTGATAATATGAAGTGAATGATTGATCTTTAACAGTAAGAAGAATACAATTTTGGGTCTAGAGTTGGTGTAGACAAGAACTTGATGATTAAATAAAATTAACTAAAAATGTAATATAGGTCATATAGTTAATCTAAGCTATGAACAACTGTAAATAAAGTAAATACAATGTTGTAAACAAATGTAAAGATGACCCAAGTAACTAAAAAAAGGAAATGTTAACCCTAATGTGCAAGAGAGAAGAGGAAAGAACTCAGCTGAATAGAAGATGCTCGCGGGACTGTGTCGCAAAGGTGACTGGAAAATCTGGAAGCAGGAATGACTATGCAGGAGCTCCTGAAAAGGATGGATATGGAGTATCTGGCTAGACTGGAGCACCTGAAGAGGGACTGGGTGCCTACAGGTGCTCTGGTCTGCAAAATGGGCACCCTGGTCTGTGTAAAAGCTTTGAAATTGATCTTCACAGGTTCGGTAGATGGTCTAAAACCCTCATTTTCTGTCACATTAACTTCGTTGCACTGCTTCAGATGTTGTTGATATTCCAAGATGATGAAAAGACCTGTAAAAGACCAAACAAGGAGTATCAAAACCCTAAAAAGAAAAATGCAAATGAATGGGTCAGACTGACCTCAACTGCCACAACAGTGGGCTTACTAACTGAGCGTTGCACTACATTTCAGACCCAAATGTAGTTCTGGTGAGTGTGTGCATAATGTGCCCTAGGTTCTCTTGTGTCAGTCACACTTTGTGAAGTAACAAGCAATAACTAGATGTAGAAAATGTAATAGAATGTGTGCATGGAATAGAATAGAATCCTCCCCCTATGTTGTGTGTGATGCAGATGACCTAGCCTTGTGCCTTGTGATGGAGCTATGTGGATGCAAGTGATCTCCAATGCAATAGATGGATGAAACTCTAGATGGATGATAGTAGTGACTAGTGCTTGGTCCCTCATTATGGTCTCATAACTTTATATTTATAGGGTTCTCTTGATCTAATTTCATAATTAACCCTTGAAATGGCTGACCACCAAAAAGATAAAGACCTCAAATGGCTAGAAAGAGCCCAAAAAGTGGTGGGAAAGTTCAAGAAGGATCGGGGCACCCATGGTGGGACCAGGGTGCATGGGCACCCCAGTACTAATCTGGGCACCCCAGTCGAGGCTAAAATAATGGAAGATGATGAAACAGACTAGGCATGTATGGTGTAAAAGGTCGGGAATGATAGAAATAAAATAAAAAAATGGCCAAAAGATAGGGGTTAATTAGTACTTTCTTCACTCAAGAACCTTCTAAATAGTAGTATGAGACCAATGACTAAATAATATCTAAAGTGCATGATTTTGTGTCTACATTTTCCCCCACTTTATGTTGGTGAGTGGAAATCTTGGTAACATAAAGTAGATAGAGATGTGTACCTGATGCTGATGTAGAGTAATAAAGAAGGTGTGCCGAAGGACTAGACAAAGCGTGGAATGACAAAAATATGATGGAGCATGGAAACTAAAGATGAAAATGCACAAAAAAAGTGATGAGAGTGAACCTAGGGTGGAATGCGTGTGTGATGCTAATGATGTGTGTAGTGTACCTGCATGGTTAGTATGTGAAGTGTTGTCACGAAGTGTTGTTGTTGATGTCATTGTTGTTTCCCCCATTTGACTGCTTGTTTCTCATACAGACGGACCTGCAAGGAGAAAATGATCAAGTAGTCAAATATGTATGTATGTAAAAATGCAATGTAAAAGATGCATGTAAATGTAAAATATGCAAATGAAAAGTGTAAATGGAACATGTGCACCTGATCCATGTCAAGAGAAAGAGTGTAGAAGGATATCCTGTACTGCCTGGGTTTTTTGGGTGATCTGATGCCATAGGCCGAAGAAGTATAGGGAGGAAATGCTTTGTGTCCTCCAACCTTTAACTGCTTCCTTGAACTTTGTGTGAAGAGATCTTTGTATCTGTCCTAGTTTTTTGGGTGATCTGATGCCAATGCTGAAGTAGTGTAGGGAGGCACACCCACTGTAACCTCCAAGCCTGTAACTACTTCCCAGAATGCTAAGGACACCATGTCCTATAAAATTCATTGTGTATGGAGTTCGTAGACTGGTCTGAACTCACTCATTGTATGTAAACCCACAATGCCAAGGGTAGAAAGTGCACTAAACTGAACCGGTGTAAATGCATGTTGTAGACTGTAAAACCCCAAATGATGCCCCCCTCTTTGGGGGTGCATGCGACATGTTGATAGGAGAATGTGGCCCCAAAAGAGGACCAACCATGTACTCTAAAACTCTACCCTATAAGGGGAAGGGAATGCACTTGGTAGAAACCAAGGCATGCACAAACAAGGATGGCTAGCCAAAGACAAGTGTTAGTATGAACAAACAAGCATGCATGTAAAAAACAATGTGTAATCTATGCAAACAGTGTATAAGCTACCAAGTAAAGTAGTGTAAACACGCAAGAAGACAAGTAAGCCACAAAAAGTGGGTTGCAAACATGGGACATCACTCATGATGTCGCAAGACATGCAAGGCCATCATGGTTGCAAACAACAAACAAGTGTGCACACCAAACATAGGGCAAATCCCACATACAAGAAGCAAACAATAGACAAACAATGTAACAAAACAAGTATGGAAGCAAATATCCCTGCATAATAAATGTTGCACATGAAGCACCCGTTAGCATGTTAGAAAGATAACTAGTATGTCAAAAGCATGTATAACCAAGTAATGTAAAGTGCTAAGTACAAAATGAAACAATAGCACCTATGAGAGATGAATGTGGATGCCCCCAATGACCAGTGTAGGAAGGGTAGAAGGTGAGCATCCATGTTGTGTGTAAGAGACCTGTATCTATGATCACAACTAGAAAAAGATGTGAACACGCATGTGTGGATGATATAGATAAATGACATACAAGTAAGCTAACTAGCATGTGTAATAAAGTGACCATGAACAAGCAAAAGTAAGCAAGAGTAAGAGCAACCATAATATGTAATATGTTGTGGATGGATGGAATGGAATGAAAAATGGAGTGATAGGATCCGCGTGCCCCCGAGTGAATGGAAATGTATGCAATGAGGTTCATTTGTTCCCCCCCCTCAGTAGTCAAGAATGAACCATAAAATGAGAGTGTGTCATCGAGAAATGGTCGAAAGTGTGTTGTGTCTAACGTGTTGTGATGAATGTGTATGTGTAGTGATGAGATGTGACCTAGAAATGATGTGTGCATGAACCCTATAGCCAAAGCATATATCATGACCAAATGAATGTATAAGTGATGATTTATCCTAAGTGTATATCACTATAAGATGAATGGATGAGTGATGATTTAGCCCTAAGCGTATATCACTACAAGATGAAAAGAGGGAGTGGTGATGTAACCTAAGGTGTATACCACTACAAAATGATAGAATAGGTGATGATTTAGCCTAAAGTGTATGTCACTAGGCTAGAAATGTTCACATGATGAAAGGTCAAATAGTAAATGTGTGATGAGTGTAAGGTCCATTTGATTTGTAAACCCTTCAGCAGTCGAGTATGGACCAAGGAACTAAAGTGCATCATAGGGTAGTGAGTGCAATGTGTAGAAGACAATGTAGTATGTGTAATGATGAAATGTGACCATGATAATAGAGTAAAATATGTAATGTATGCGATGTGTAAGAATGTAATGCAATGTAACATGTGTAGAATTATTAGTAAAGTAATGTAATGTATGGAGTGATGTAAGTATGGAATGTATGATGTAAGTATGTAGGATGAGATATGTATGATGTAAGATGTGTAAATTAAATATGAAATATGATATGATGAATAGATGATAGAATAGTATGAATGTATGATGTATGATGCATATATATGTGATGCATGATTTAATGCAATGTGTAATGCCTATAGTGCAGTGTGTGGGGTTCATGTGTAGTAATCCCTCAATAGTCAAGTGTGAACCGAAGCACAAGAGTGTGTCATCGGGTAATGGTCGATGCTAGAACGTGTGATGAGAATGCCTATATGAAAATGCAAAGATGATAGATGCTAGGGTGAGTGGGGGGTGTAATAGATGCAATTCCCCCAAGTATATATGAATGAGTAAACTAACCAATGATAGTGAAGGGTGAGGGTCCTCCATCTGATGCCTATGGTGGTGAAAGTGTAGGACCATGCTCTAACAGTAGTGGTATGGTAGAAAAAATGTTGTGCTGGTGAATGAAGTCTATGTGCATGTGATGGATGAATATATGATGAAGGTCATGGTGTAGTAAAATGTGTTGGTGATGGAGATCTATGTGATGTTGAATATGAAGGTGATGAGAAACCACATGGAATAAATGAGGTGGGGACCTACGTCGAGATGTAGTGACTGTCCTAGGAATGGGCCTATGCCGATGTGTAGGACTAGTGGAATGATGTGGTCATGTAGATGATGCTTGAGTAGGTGAACTAGGTGTAGACTATGCTTTGAGTAACATGGAGTGTGATGTGCTAGATGAAGTAGGTGGTGTGCTAGCTACTGTGCGAGGAGATGATGACCATGGAGTAGATGGAGGGACACCGTCAATAGAAATGACTTGATTGTTGTGAATAAATTTGAGTCACAAATGATTCATAGAAATGATAGATTGAGAGTGATGAATCCAATTGAGACTGAGAAGCATGTGCAGCCATCAACTGTGTTTCCAACAAGGAAAGGCACAAGCATAGTAAGAGGACCAACTGTAACATGTAGTTTAACAACACCAAAGGGTTTGTTGAAAGGGTACTCAATTTGTGAAGGAGGATAACCAATAGCCTTAAGAAGTGAAATAGAGCATGCACTAATGGGCCATGATGGGTCAACCTTAGTATTGTTGATGGAGGTTGAGCCAACAGAAGCCTTGATATGTAAATGATTAGATGTGAAATTTGCATGATAATCATGATCAGAGAAGAAAATTATCGGTGGTGCAAAGCGTCAGTGTTTGCAACTAAGAAATCAAGAGCTCCTGATTCAGGAGGGGGTACTGCATGATATGTATGATTGGTAGAAGAATCGGATATATGTCTTCTTGTCACATTGTTGAGATTCATTGTTAAAGATCTTGAGTTTACCCTTATCATTGCTTGGTGCAGAGTTAGCAGACTCTGGAAACTCTAGTTTGTTATCATCAATTAGATCTTGGATGATTGTACAGAGTTTGAAACATCTATTTGTTGAATGTCCCACACATCGATGGTAATCACAACATAATTTTTCATTGTAGTTCCTACCTTTTGGTCGTGATGGGTCTAACTCAAGTGGTGGAGGAAGAGTAATAAGGTTGTTATCTAGAAGTTGTTTCAATATAAGATGTGGAGCCATTGGAAGGTTGCTAAGTGTGCACCTAGGTTGTTGTGACTGAGTCTCTTTAGAAGGAGTAATGGTGTTGATAGTGATCTTAGTGTCGGTAGGCTTAGTTGTAGATGGTTTGAATGGCATCTTGTTTGGAAAATGAGTGGAGGATGAAGCCTGTTCCTGATACTTAAGCTTTCCTATGGATAGGAGTTTGGTCTCACGAAGCTTAAGAGTATGAAAAAGTTGATCAAATGAAGGAGAGGTTTCAAAAAGAACACTCTCTTAGAGAGGTGGTAAAAGAATTTGAATGAACAAGTCCTGAAGCTCAGAGTCCGCAAGTACATTTGTCATCTTAGCTAGATTGTTCTTATATCTCAAAACATAGTTAGCGAGGTGTTCATTTGATCCCTGTTTAAGTTGTGCTAGTTGAGCATAAGAGATCTTAGAGCCTATATTGATGGAGAAATGAGTAAGAAAGACATCGGATAGATGTGTGAATGAAGTTACCGAGTGAATAGGTAGGTCATAAAACCAATGCATCACATAATCATGGAGACTACGAGGAAATATTTTAGCTAAAAAAATATGATCATCGACAAAATCTAGACAAGCTGACATGAAACGCTCTAAGATGCTCCTGCGGGTCACCATGCCCATTGAAAATGGGAAGCTTAGGGGTGAAAAATCTAGGAGGAAGTGGATAAGTAGAGATGGCATAGGTGCGAATGGAGTATGCAACAATAAGGTAGAATCTAAAGATGGTGATGCATGCAAAGTGGCCTGTTGTAACTTACGAATTTGAGCTTGAAGATCATGATAAAGAGAAGTTAAGTCTTGATTGCCAATGGATGAAACTTGTCATATATGAGAAACTAAGGGTGACGTAAAATGATTGGTAGGAGTAGTAACAGAAATAGAATAGTAGAAATAGGTGGAAGAGTAGAAGCAAGTGGTTGAGTAGCAACAGAAGTGGGTATGGCTGTGGAAGCATTGAGTTCCACCAAATTAGTAGCTTCCTCATGAGCCACATGTAAAAGTAAGTCTAGATCTTGTGGATGCACAACAATATGATCATTAATGGCCTTAAGATGTTCTTCAGTAAAATCAGTATGAGAGTGAACCATGGTGAAAGGAGAATAAACCCTAGAATGGTAAAGTATGAATGAAGAATCTAGAAGCGTGAATGATGATTGGGTTCACCAAAATGATTAACTAAAAATGTAATATAGATACTATAGTTAATCTAAGATATGAACAATTGTAAATAAAGCAAAATAAATGTTGTAAATAAATATAAAGATGACCCAAGAAACTATAAAAAGGAAATAAAACCCTAATGTGCAAGAGAGAAGAGGAAAGAACTCAGCTGAATAGAAGATGCTCATGGGACTGTGTCGCAGAGGTGACTGGAAAATATGGAAGCAAGGAATGACTGTGCAGAAGCCCCAAAAAGGATGGATCTAGAGTATATCTGGCTAGACTAGAGCACCTGGAGAGGGACTGGGGGCCTATGGGTGCTCTGGTCTACAAAATGGGTGCCCTGGTCTATGCAAAATCTCTAAAACTGATCTTCACAGGTTCAGTAGATGGTTTGAAACCCTCGTTGTCTATCACATTAATTTTTTACACTGCTCTGGATGTCGTTGATATTCCAAGATGATGAAAAGACCTGCAAAAGACCAAGAAGGAGTATCAAAACCCTAAAAAAGAAGAATGCAAATGAATGGGTCAAACTGACCTCAGCTGCCACAATAGTGGGCTTACTAACTGAGTGTTGCACTACATTTCGGACCCAAATGTAGTTTTGGTGAGTGTGTGCATAATGTGCCCTAGGTGCTCTTGTGCCAGTCACACTTTGTGAAGTAGTGAGAAATAACTAGATGTAGAAAATGTAATAGAATGTGTGCATGGAATAGAATAGAATCCTCCCCCTATGTTGTGTGTGATGCAGATGACCTAGCCTTGTGCCTTGTGATGGAGCTATGTGGATGCAAGTGATCTCCAATGCAATAGATGGATGCAACTCTAGATGGATGATAGTAGTGACTAGTGTTTGGTCCCTCATTATGGTCTCATAACTTTATATATATAGGGTTCTCTTGATCTAATTTTGTAATTAACCTCGAAATGGCCAACCACCAAAAAGATAAGAACCTCAAATGGCTAGAAAGAGCCCAAAAAGTGGTGGGAAAGTTCAAAAAGGATCGCGGCACCCAGGTGGGACCCAGTTTGGGATGCAC
Organism: Taxus chinensis; assembly: GCA_019776745.2. Lineage (NCBI taxonomy): Eukaryota > Viridiplantae > Streptophyta > Pinopsida > Cupressales > Taxaceae > Taxus > Taxus chinensis. Next base: position 884,895,256 of record CM034150.1, read on the forward strand.
CCCAATACTAGCACCTGGGCACCCCAGTTGAGGATAAAATAATGAAAGATGACTAAAATAGACTGGGAATGTGTGTGTTGGAGGTCGAGGAATGACGAAATAGAAATAAAAAAATGGCCAAGAGATGCGGGTTAATTAGTACTTTCTTCACTCAAAAACCCTCTAAATAATTTACACGTGGAAGATATAAAGAGCCAAAATACATGCACCAGCCACTTAGAGTAAAAAGAAAGAAAAGTCGGCATCAGAAAAATCATGTGGAAAGAGGAATTAAAACTTACACCAAGGGGAGCAAAGAAAATAAAAGATCAGTGCCCAATTAGAGGTTAAAGCCCATGCAACCAATAGAATTACTCCAAAAGCATTGAAGAAGGCATTGAAAATATGCATAAGAGGACAACAAAAGTGAAAATATACGTTGAAATCAAGAGGAGATAACCCACATGGAGATCAAGAAAGAACTTGTGTCAAGCCAAGAAAAATCTAAAATCACAAAGAAAAAGCTCAAACCTATGAGGAAATCAATGTAAATGAAGAAAAGAAGTTAGAAAATAAACAAAAGAGAATAAATCCATAGTCACGTTGAAGAAACAGATCAAACTTGCACTAAAAGATGAGATAAAAACCAAAATACATGTAAATAACAATTTGTGTAGAAGAGAGTGAAGATAAAATCAAGAAGAAGGGGCCTTGTATCCACATAGAGAAGATAATTTTCACTAAAAGTCAAAACAAACATTTTAACTAATAAAGAAGCCCAAAAAGAATATGTGGAGAATAGAGTCAAACACTTTTGCATACATGGAAGAAAGAGAGAAGTTGCAACTAGTGTGTGGAGAAGATAAAATTTTATTTAAAAAGCTATAGTCACAAAATCACACAATTACTACTATTATTATACCACCAAGTATGTTGTTTTATGTATGGATCTTACCTAAGAAAATAATTCACTGATGACCCATTCCATAGTCCAGTCATCTATCTTGTTGGTATTTATCCCTATTTGTCTTGCATGCTTATCACTCACTCACACAATTTTGGTTAGGTCTTAGGGATCCATGTCAGTCAGTCTTCACACATATGTCGTCACTGGTCTTTCGACAATAGCACCCAGGCTTGGACAGGAGCTCCAGGTGTCCCTGTCCATCCTGGGTGCCCTTGTCCTCTTTGTATTTCATTTTTTATTTTCACACTTGAGGTCGGTCTTTTCGGTGTTCCCCTCTCATCTCCTAAGGTAATAATCAACATGTCAGGTCATTAGTGTTGAAATTCGAACAAGAGATCCCTATATAAACACAACATACATACTACCTTATGCGAAGGACTATTCTTATCAATGTATATCTATCAACATAGAGAAAGGGATTGCATTTGGGAATTATTCTGCATCACACACTACATAGGAAGGGGATTTCATTCTATTTCATCCACCATTTTGTATTTCATCTAGTTATTTCCTGCTATCTCTACATCATTGGCGCTAGGGAAACCTAGGCACATTACTGCACACACAATCACACAAAACTACATTGGGTCTGAGATATAGTGCAATGATCAGTTGTGTAAGTCTACCATTATGGTAGTTGAGGATAATCTGACCCCTCAGTCTACATCTTTCTTTTTTAGGGTTTGATGTGAGTTGAGGGTTTTACAGGTGCTTTCTTCATTGTGGATCTATAACTACCCCAACGAACCAAGTGTGACATTCATGCGACCAAAGGTGAAGTATTGCGAAGACCAAACAACCATATCAGAATAAGATTCCAAGCTGTTCCATAGACTAGAGCTTCCTCCACTGTAATTTTTTGAGGTTCGTTGTGACGCTATGTACCATTGTTTCATCACATTTGACAACCCCATGTCACTGTGAGGTAATTCAAATTCAGGTAAGTCCCTTTCCCTCTTCATTTCATTTCATTTATAATATCAAATAAATTACTTAACATCTTTATTCCATTGTATGTACATTTCATATTTTAATAAAATTATTATATTTTATTGAATCAAAAGCCAAGGTTGTGTGGAAATAATGAAGCCAAAATGTATCCACATCCACATGTAGGAGAAATCTTGGAGATAACAAAAAATCATGGGAGGTAGAAAATATAGCTAGTAAACCATAAGAGAGTTTGCGTTGGTGTGGAAATGTGAAGAGGGAAATCGTCTTTAGACTTGTGCTAAAGTGGAAAATAAAAAGAGCCTAACCCATGTGATGAAAAGAGGACCTACATTTTGATCTCATTATCCACATTTTACTCTTGCTTTTTATTAATTTTGCAGGTTTGAGCCAAGCACATGATAGGGAAATACAACAATAACACATGAAATAAGAAAAAAAACCAAGAAAGTGAGCATGTGTGTGGAGAGTAGAAATAGAAACTAGCATGGAGACACAGCTAGGGAAAACGGAGTAACCAAGAAGAAATTGTTTGAATGCAAGAAAATTATAAAACCCGTGTAGATAAAAAAGTTTGAAAATCCATCTTGGAGGTGACAGAGAGCCAAGCTAGAAGCATGTTGTGAGTAAGCAAGAAGATCATGATTATTGAAAATATTTAATTTGTAAAATCATTAAAAATGAGACAAAAAATTGTATTGTAAAAAAACGTAAATTTAATAAAATCTAGTTTTTTCCTCTTTTTTGTGATGAACCCAGAGACTATGAGCTAACATTGCAACTTTTATTTTTATTGTTTATTCTTCCCTGCTTTTACTTTAAAATTTCAACATCTAACAAATAAACATTGAAATATAAGTTCCAGGGTATAACACACATGTCCGTCCTCATTTCAAACTATGACCATATAACTGATGCCCAATCCGATTCACATTAATATGATTTGATTTTATGACCGAACTTGATACGAGGGGTTACACGGTGTTTTCTCAGTGCCTGTATCTGATTTAATATAAATTGAATTAAAATCTGATTATAGAGTAACTACTCTAATAAATGATGTATAAATGCTAATATATAGTGAAGACATAAGTAAACAAACATGTAAATGTGAAACCCTAAGCAAGAGAGAGAGAGATAAAGAGACTTAGTTGATTTTTGATCAGTCTAGAAGTTATCTAGGAAAGTGAACTACTGGAATAGACTGAGAAGAGTGTCATAGAGGATCAGCGAGGGTTATGGATTTTGAAACTACACATGACAGAAGTGCCTGGGAGAGGATGGGAGCACTTGACATTGGTGTCTGGATTTGGGCATTGGTGTCTAGGGAGATGTTATGGATTTGGTTCTTTTAGGGTCAGATGATGTTTATTGTCCTTTTCTGTTTGTCACTCTATATTCAATATATAATCCATAAATGTACCTGTAACTTGCAAGAAAGAATTTTACCTCCACATACCCACAAACCACATCAAACCTAAAAAGGAAAATGTAGAATTAGGAATCAAACTGACCCCGACGGTCACCCGAAGAGTGAACTTACAACCAAATGTTGCATTACATCTCATAATCCATTTAGGTCTTTGTAAGAGTGTGTGTAATGATGCCCCTAAGATGCCCTTGTGCAAGTTACACAAATGATAATGGGCTAGATCTAGAATGTATATGTATAAAATGTGCAATATGAAATACAATAGAATTCCCCTCCTATGTTGTGTATGAAGAAGAAGGCAGCCCTTGTCCCTTAAGTGAGTGTGATAGATGGATGCCTTAAAGTGATTTTGTGCCTTTGGATGTAAGATTAGGTGATAATAGATAATGCTAGTGCTTGGTCCCTTATTTTTAAAACATAAATGTGTATTTATATGATTTCCTTATTTGAATTACATAATTGACAATTGAAACGATGACCCAAAGTAGTTAAAAGTAATTAAGAAGTGAAAGGGGTCCAAAAGGATAAGAAAAATATAAAAAAGGGATAGGAGCACCTGACGCTAGTGTCCAAGGCCATATAAATATAAAACTGTCAAATGTAGGCAAGAGTGCAAGATGTATAAAGTCGATAAAAGTGCAGAAGACAAAGTAAAAGGATAAAGGGAGTTAACAATTACTAGTTTTCTTGCTTAGGAATCACGTAAATTCTAGCATGATTTTAGGACCTAAAAATATACCCAAGTGCATATATTTTGTGTCTACATTTTACCCCCACTTTATGTTATTTTGTGACTATATTCTTGTGCTAACTTTGTACTATGTTGATTTGTATTATATGCTCTGAGATTTTGTAGGGGTGATTTTTTCACCCAACAGATGCCCCCCTCATTTGGGTCCATGTGGTGACTGTAGGAGAATGTGGTTTAAAGTAGAGGACCTTGATCTTATATGCATATTTGAAGGAGATACCTGTAGGGGGTAAGGGATGTGCATGGTAGAAACCAACGCACATGAAAACACGAGAAGCTAGTAACATGTGTTAGTAGTAACCAACATGTAGAAGAATATAATGTAACAAGTGATTTTGAAAACAAGATACACCACAAGAGGTGGGTTGCATACATGTAACATCACTCATAATGTCACAAGACAAGCAAGGATGAAGTGGCCAAAGGCATACAATGATTAAAAAAGACATAGGGCGTAGCCCGCAAACAATATCATACAATAACATACAATAGTAAACAAAATGTATTAGATAACCATGGTTGTATATAGTCATGCAAGAAAAATGTTACACATGAAGTTTTACCCTGTTAGCATGTTAGAAATATAAATAGTATGCCAAATTGTGGATATATTGGCAAAAAACAAGTGTTAGTAAGAGAAGTAGTAAATAATGAAATAAATAGAACCTATAGTGTGTGAGAGTATTCAAGGTAGATGCCCCTAGGAGCCTCGACGAGACTAGCAAGGGATTAAGTGTCAAGTCTCATGCATCATGTAAAGAGCTGTAAGAGACCTGCATTCACTTCCAGAGGCTAAGTGAATGTGCATGTGTTTATGATACAGATAATGACATACTAAGTATCTATCTAACATAGCAAACAAAGTGGAAGATGTAAGTAGAATAAGCTAGCAAGAATAAATGCAACCAAGATATGCAAATGTAGTATGAGTGTAATGGTGTGATGCTGGAGGAGAAGCGTTGCCCCCAATGGATGTGTATGAGATGAGGTTCATTTATAAATGTTCCCTTAACAGGGGGTCAATAATGAGCCATAAAAAAAGAGCGTGTCATCAGGAAATGATTTTGATGTGTCAGAGTAGATGCTAAAAAAATATATCATGAATCACAGAGTGTGAAGTGTGTATGATGTGAGGTTCATAGATGAAGTTGAGAGTGCATCATCATAATGGGTACCAAATAGGGCTAGAAGTGGTTTGAAAATATTAACCGTAAAGCGCAGTGAGTGAAGTGTGGTAGTAGAGACTAGAACTAACTTGATAGTGATGGAAGGGGGGAGAAAGCGCGATGCCCCCCAAGTGTGTAAGAGATATAAGACTATCTGATGATAGAGAAGGGAAAGCCCCCCAACAATTATCCAAGGAGACAAAGACATGTGACCATGATCTAAAGGCGGTGGTGTGGGGAGAGTAACTATGTGTAAGTGAAGGAGACCAATGTCATGAAGGAGGTGGGGAATATATATAAGAATGGGTTGTTTGAGTGGAGAACTTAGGCCAATTAGGTGGACTAATGGATTGACAAGGTGAAGAAGGTGAATAATGCTTATGAGCATGGGCTACCCGAATAGGGGACTTAAACTGATAGGGTGGAATAATGGACTAATGATGATGAAAAGGTCAGAATATAAGCCGTGTGGGAATAAAAGAGCTAGGTGTAAAAGTAGTTTTGGACTTGAGAAGTGTAGGAGACCTAGATGCCATGATTAGTGCATAGATATCAATAAGAGTGGGTCAAGGAAATGGTGTGCATGGTGGAATACCTGTGATATTGAAAATTTGTTTTTCATGGATGAACTTGAGACATAAGTGATGCATTGAGGGGATGGATTGAGTAGTGTGGAGCCAAGGGAGACCTAAGGACATGTCACAACTGACGATTTCATAGGTAACTAAGAATGGGGTAAAGATAGTAAGAGACCCAATTATGATAAGAAGTATGACATGGCCATAATAATTAGGAACTGGAAATGTGATTAGAGGGGTTGGACATTTGATAACTAAAATAAGTGCCACATAACATGCAGTAGTAACAACCGATGGATAGACAAGAGTATTGTTGACAGTGTAAGAACCAATAGAGGCATCGATATAAAATGAATCAGAAGTAAATGTAGCGTGATAATAATGATCCAAGAATGGGATAATAGGCAGTGGCACATTAGGAGAAACAAAAATAAAGTCAAGAGGCCCCAAAGAAGGAGGAGGCACAACAAGATATGTATGATTTGTAGAAGAATCAGTAGCTTGTTTGTTGTGATTTGGTAGAGGGTCATTAAAGATTTTTAGCTTTTGATTATCATTGACCGGTGTAGTAGCAGATGGCTCAGGGAGATCGATTGCATTATTGTCAATATGATCTTGAACTATATGTTTAAGCTTAAAACAATGATCAATGTGATGCCCAATGGATTGGTTGGGAATTCGGGACTGTAGAATAGTGCTATGATTTAATAATAAACAAAATCATGCATAGAGGATCTAAACATTTCCCCAAAATCTACAGTAGTGGAAGTATAAACTAGAATAATCCAAATTAAAACAAAGTACACATGCATAACACATTATGTACCGTGGTTCACCCAATGTGGGCTATGTCCACCAAAGATAGAGATCTCAAATATATAATACAACAAGAGTACAAAACAACTCTTCAATACAAGAGTATAACATATCTCTCCAAGAGTATCTCCTCCCCTCTAGATCTCTAAACAGATCTCCATGAGTGCACTAAAATTGTGCCTCCAAACACCACCAGTAGATCTCACATAACCAGGAACTACTACATCTCTAAACTGCTACCAAGTTCTCTATGGATCTGTAATCAAGACCTCTCACATGGGTCTACTAAATGTGCAACTATGACTGTGCACCAAGAAGTAATTCTATCTCTCCATTACTGCATAACCTATGTAAACATGAAGAACACCTCCTCTACAATATCTATATCTACATGTATCTATAATTCAAGATCTCACAACTTGTGGATCTAACAACATAAGACTAGATCTACATGAATCAATAATACATCATGGTCTCATGTATCTATAATACAAGACTAGATCTACATAGATCTATAATACAAGATCTCACCAACATGTGGATCTACAAGAAGAAAATCTATGTGCTTCACATACTATGCAAGCCATTACAATGAGACAATAAATATACAAAGGAAATACAGTAGAAGATGTTACCCTCTTCTCACCATTCAAATGTACCTGTTATTTCCTTCTGTCCAGTTCCTTTCATGGAGACTTTGTCTTCATGTAACCTGTTCTTTCTTTCTCTTCATCTTCTTCTTCTTCTTCATCCTCTCAATCTAGAAGAATAAAGGATATAATTCAATCCTTCTCTTGATTCTCATTCTAAACCCTAGCTTTTATGCTTATATAAGTCATTTCTAAACTTAGGGCACTTAGCCATGCAATTACATCTAATAAATCTACTTTAATGCTAAAAATAGATTTAATTCCCGAGAGTTAATTAAAATTTCTCACACAGGTAATTGATGCTAGTTATAACTTTCCCTAACCGATGCCGGTCACACTCTAACCGATGTCGGTTACTGTCAACTTCCAACAAGTTCTATTTGCATTCTAAAACATGCAATCTTTAAAGAAATTCAGCTCCACAACCTAACAATCTCCCACTTAGAGATAAATTGCTGAACCTTTGTACCTGTACCTATACCTGTACCTGTACATCACCATCCTCTAGCACCGTGAAGACCATCTATTCTTTCCTTTAAAAATTCTCTCAAAAATAAAACCAGGAAGATCAAACCATCTTCTCAAATTAAGAAGATAAAAACATGACTTACCAAAGACCTGCAAAAAGCTACTACTGATTCATGATAACCGAGCTATCCATACATCAAGCTCCCACTGAATCATAACACTAAGCCTCTCATGCATCCAAGCCATCATGAATAACACACTTATAAGAGCTCCCACTCAAACTAAAGTACTGAGCTTCAACTGCAACCATATCCATACCTGTAAAACTAACCATGTTCTCCATCCATCTATCCATGTCTCCATGTAACCACCAATTCAACTGTCTTAAGACAAGTCAAACCGGAATATGCAAAAGTTCAAAACAAGCAACCTAGGTAAAAACAGCCCTGAATGCAGTTCTACATGCAACCATGGGTGACTCAATGCATAAACACCTGCATAACTCAAAGAAATCCAACCCTGCATAAACAACTAGCATGTCCAAGACATTCAACTGTAGATAACATACCTACCAAGGAGTAACATAGTAATCAAGAGGAAATACAAACATCCCCTACTCATGCTCAAGGCATCTAAACTATGCCCATAGGCATCCATGTGCAAACAAAACATCTACATCATCATAGACTCACAAAACTGAATCTATCCACATGTATAAACTCACCTATACATCCATCCATATCATTAGGCTCTCTAGAAGTGCCAAGTCTCTCACCAACTAACTCCAAAGCCATATATGAATCCTATGCTCATCAATGTCAATAAAAAACAACCATGCTAATCCATGTAACTAATACCAAGTGTAAATACCAGCAAACATGTCATCAACATATTGCACAATCCAAACCAAACCAAGATGAAAGAAAAACAAGGGCACCATCTAAAAATGGTAAATAAACACTGCTGTTAAACTTGTGACCAAACCGACCATGGTTACTAGATGACTGACCATGGTTAACACTAACAGACACTGGTCTCTGTAACAGTCGTATTTTCTCCTTTTCACCCTTCAAACTTTGAAAATTTCTCTATCATCTAAAATCAGCTGAATCTCCCATCAACTGCCATCCCTAAGGAATATCCAGGCACCATAAAATAATCTATAAGTGACATCACAAAGCAATACAATCAATATACCTACAAATCCGTGATTGGCCTCCAAAACTAACTCGTGCCTCTGCCACTCTGAATAGTAGCATTCTCCTCTCACTCTACATGTGCATCATGTATCCAATCCTGCAATGCCAACAACTATGACTTGCTCCCACTGAACATGAAATTCCCTTGCACTGCCTCTAACACCAAGCTCAAAAGCTAATATGTCACTGAGAAATAAAACCAGATGAAAGAAAATATAAATTGATTCCCTTCTTATCAAAGAATAATTCTACATCACAGAAGTTTGGACTTCTTGTGAAGTAGGTGAATCAACTTCTTTTCATCCTGTGTACTCAACATCTTTCGTTACCTATAACTATGTCTAACCATGACTTTTCATTGAGGATCTCATCCTTAGACTAGTTATCCTTGTCCTCAAGATTCCACACAATTAGGAAATAAAAGTCAAACAACACCAAAAGACATGGTGTAAATTTGTGCACACTATCCAAACATAATATCAGCTACTCCAAAAGAAAGAAAGAAAACATGAACCATATGTAGATACCTGACCCAAAGTCTCACTTGACTAACCAAGCCAAATCCATCCTCTTTCTGATCCAAACATTGAAGTGATCTACACCATCTCTACCATATACACTATGTGCAAGAAAATTGATTCTCCAAAATAGGACACTGAACCTTCCATGCCCTCTTATACTGTAAGAAACCATGTGCAAACTCGTTGTCACAGAGACCGACTATGGTTTGCTAACTAGTACCGGTTACCTTCTGTGACTGATGTTGGTTCCTTGATCAACATAGGTGCTGTTGGAACTAAAAAAATGCCACAAATTGGCATAGGTCACCAAACCAGGTGCCTACTCTGACCAAAGCCGATAGTTGTGTTGAGCCAGACTTTTCAAGAAGCACCCAACCTTGCACAAAAACTTAACAATAATAATACATGCAATAAAACTGCACCAAGATACTCAGCTGCATCTTCAACTAAAGAACATGTTTCTATGATGGAAACCCCATCTTCATTCTATGCTACTATATTTAGCTTCTCTAATGAAGCCCATGCATCTAACTACACCAAAGGATGCATAACTACCCCTTTTATCTCATTCTCAGATCTAGATCTACAATCCCAAACATGCATGTGCAACCTAAATTATATAAGCACTACAATACCAAGATAAAACCATACCTCAATAATTGGATCTGCAATCTGACCAACATGCTTGTGCCTCCAACAACAAGGGACACCTCAGCAAACAAGATACATTCCATGCATCTTTTCAATTCTTCAAATATGTGATTTTCAGTTTAAAACTAGGTTGCTCAGTAACCGACCATGGTCACCTTGTAACTGACCACGGTTATGCTGTAACCGACCACGGTCACCCTACCGGCATTGGTTGCCACTTAACCAATGCCGGTCACTATAATTTCTAGCAACCTTACTTTTCCAGATCCCACTTGAGATTAAATATCTTCTTGTGATCTTCACATCAAGAAAAACAAACCCTACTCTCATACACATGTCAGTAAAACACTAACAATATAATGAAGCAAAACCTTGCTCTGAAATAACCAAGCTCTGATACTAGTTGTTGGGAATTCAGGACTACAGAATAGTGCTATGATTTAATAATAAACAAAATCATGCACACAGGATCTAAACAATTCCCCAAAATCTACAGAAGTGGAAGTATAAACTAGAATAATCCAAATCAAAACAAAGTACACACACATAAAACAACATGTACCGTGGTTCACCCAATGTGGGCTATGTCCACCAAAGATAGAGATCTCAAATATATAATACAACAAGAGTACAAAACAACTCTTCAATACAAGAGTATAACGTATCTCTCCAAGAGTATCTCCTCTCCTCTAGATCTCTAAATGAATCTCCATGAGTGCACTACAACTGTGCCTCCAAACACCACCAGCAGATCTCACATAACCTAGGAACTACTACATATTTGAACTGCTACCAAGTTCTCTGTGGATCTACAATCAAGACCTCTCACATGGGTCTACCAAATGTGCAACTATGACTGTGCACCAAGAAGTAAGTTTGTCTCTCCATCACTGCATAACCTGTGCAAACATGAAGATGACCTCCTCTACAATATCTAGATCTACATGGATTTATAATTCAAAATCTCACAACAACTTGTGGATCTAACAACATAAGACTAGATCTACATGAATCAATAATACATCATGATCTCATGTATCTACAATACAAGACTAGATCTACATAGATCTATAATACAAGATCTCACCAACATGTGGATCTACAAGAAGAAACTCTATGTGCTTTGCATACTATGCAAGCCATTACAATGAGACAATAACTATACAAAGGAAATATAGTAGAAGATGTTACCCTCTTCTCACCATTTAGATGTACCTGCTATTTCCTTCTATCCAGCTCCTTTCATGGAGACTCTGTCTTCATGTAACATGTTCTTTGTTTCTCTTCTTCTTCTTCTTCTTCTTCATCCTCTCAATCTAGGAGAATAAAGGATCTAATTCAATCCTTTTCTTGATTCTCATTCTAAACCCTAGCTTTTATGCTTATATAGTCGTTTATAAACTTAGGGAACTTAGCCATGCAATTACATCCAATAAATCTACTTTAATGCTAAAAATAGATTTAATTCCCGAGAGTTAATTAAAACTTTCTCACACAGGTAACCGATGCCAATTTTGCCCAACCGTCACCAGTTCCAACTTGCCTTGACCGATGTCGGTCACACTCTAACCGATGCTAGTTACTGTCAACTTCCGGAAAGTTCTATTTACATGCTAAAACATGAAATCTTTGAAGCAATTCAGCTCCACAACCTAACATTGGTGGTAGTCACAACGTGCATTTTCATCATAGTTGTGGCCACGGGGGCAAGAAGGATCAAGATTAAGTTGTGGAGGAAGAGTAATAAGATTTCTTTCAATAAGTTTTGGTAGGAGAAGCCAAGGTGCGTAAGGTAGCTTATTTAAAGTATACCACATGGGATGTAATTGAATCTTATCAGGTGTAGAAAGAATGTTAACAGTTGCTTTAGCTTTAGTGGGCTTAGGAGATGGTTTGTTATGTGACTAAATCCCCAAAGATTTTCAAGCATTAAAGACTTGTTAGATTATTTTTTTGGATTAGGGTAAAGTGAGGGTTTTGAAAGGGTCCACAATCTTGTACAAATAAGAAGGGTAAAGAGTAAAGGAAGAAGAGAATTCCCACACAACATAAGGAAAAAGAAGAAGAACCCACTAACAAGAAGAGATGAAGCTGCTACGGTAACAGAGTCAACAACAAATAGAAATGAGAAGAAAAGAAGGAAGAATACCATTAGTTGTGATTGAAGACAACAAGAAGGGATAAAAAATATGAGAAGAGACGATGTAGTCCAAGTGAAGTTGCCAAGAGATGAAGTGGAGACCACCACATGCTAACCACAAGAGTAGCAGAAGAAGGAAAAAGAGGGAAATAGGATATGAAATCAGAGCTTACCCTTCTTTCCCTTCTTCGAGCGCACCAATTGCCAATTTTCGTGTAATTTTTTCTTTTCGCCCAACATATTAGTTATGGCCAAAATCAGAGAAGTGTCACTCTATGATTCTTGATTCAGAGAGGAGTGGCCTTCTTTATCCAAATCTGAATGATCAAATTCATGAGGTATCTTGATTCCCAGGTTGGATCTCTCTATTGAGTGGTTAGGAAATAATGGCTAACTCACCACAACACTCGCAACTACTACTACAGATTAAGCCTCCACTAATGGATCTGCACTCTTAGATTCTTGAACATCTGCATCATAATCTGAGTCCTCCTCAAGGTCAAGGGGGCTCCAATTCTTAGAAGGATTTTTCTTGGGAGGAAAAGCTTTCTTATGAGGGTAGGAAGATTGAAGATGTCCCGGTGCCTTGCAGTTTTTGCATCTGAAAACTATATTTTCATAGTCAAGAGACTGAACATAGGACACATCACCCATCTTGAGGGCCATCTTATCTGGAAGTCCTTTGCTAAGGTCAACTTCAACACACATTTTGACAAAAGTGAGTAGCCCATTGTGAAATCTTGTGACATCCTATTTTATAAATTTCCCTAAACAATTTATGATCTCCTCTGCAGCAAGGTAAAATTTGAAAAGGAAGATTAGGTAGCCTCACCCAAACAGGAACTCGTGAAATGGAATATGAACAGAAGTCAAAAAGAGGGAACAAAGGGGTAGTAAATAAACCCACCAAACCCCAAAATCATGGGCCCTCATTCAAGGCTCTTCGATAATCCTCTTGAGAAAAGAACAAGAAATGAAGAAGCCTCTGACACATAAGAAATGATCACAATTTTTAGTCCAATTGGAGTGAACCCATTGGATCATTGCATTGGTTGAAGGCCAAACACCATTAAATCTGTAGATGAAGGCCTTTTTTCCAGATTATTTTTTAGAGCCAAAGATTCTGCACTTGTGATTTCCAGTGAAGGGGGGTCAACTGCTAGGTTAACAAGATAAGTTGGGGGGAGGATTAGTGACAACAGAGGTGGATGCAACATTCTTAAGTAAATCCTCCTTAAAGGTAGTAATGTTACGAGCTCTGATGCCTCCCTTTAAAAAACCCGTCATGGAAATCATGGAGTCCTGGGTTATCCCGTAGGAGATAAGAGGGGATTAATCTAAAAGCATCTTGCCCATAAAATAGAGACCAAATGAGCCCAACTTAGAACCCATTTTATGGGTGAGAAAATATTTCAAATCTATTCTAGTAGTAAGTTGATGAATTTGAAGACATAGGGTATTCCTAGAGAGGGTTCTGACCAACACTTGCATTTTCCCTAAACGGGCATCGAGCTGCTGAACGACATCATTGGAAAAGTCAACATTATTTTGAAAGGGGAGATGAACCATCATGAGCTCCTTCCTTATGGATTGAATTGGGTTCCGTAGTAGGGAAACCACTAATCACACTTCACCACAACCACCAAATCTCGAGTCCATGCCATCGAATACAGACTAGGCAACCAGTCCATCCAATATGCCACTGTTGCTGCTAGAGTAAGGGCAGATGAAGCTCACCATTTTTCAACACCTATAAATGTGAGTTGTTGGGTCTAAGACTTATTATATTATTAAAGACAAATTTGATTTGTGATTAGAAAAGATGTTGTAATTAAATATTGGCTTAATATAGGAATGAATATCCCAAACATTTGATTAAAGATGCTTAATTTGATTTATGAAAAGGTTTGGAAACCATTGTCCTGGTTCGTAACCGCATGTGATGTATTATAATGGATATGTAAATGTAAAACAAAGAAAACAAATGAAATGAATGAATGAATGTACGAGAGAAAAGGAATTGTGCTTATGATTCTGAGAAAGAGAACATTTTGAAAAGAGTCTTCAGGACTATGTGAATTGAGTTTATGGAAGTAAATTCCAAGGTTGACCAGGTACAGGAAAACAGTGAGCAATAGAGAGGGCACCATCAGTGTCCTAACTTGGGGTATGACGTCAAACCTTGGATGGCTTGTGGCTAGGGAAAGGTGAATATACATGGGGTGTTTAACATTTTCCTCTCATAGTGTGGCCATAGTCTGGTGTCTGTTACCTTTGTCTCTGTGTTGGAATATTGTATAAGAATTCTAGATCATTGTTCTATCTATATATTGGAAATTTGTATTAGAATTCCTGATCCTTATTCTGTCTTGGCGTTGGAATTTTGTACTAGAATTCCTTTTTCATTGCCTCAGATAATTTATCTCTCTGTAACTCTGTAAATTCTGTTAAAAAGCTAATGGAAAGAAGTTGATTATTTAGTTTTACTTTGATCAATGAGAAAATGAATGTATTATGTATATTTTGCTATGTATATCTTGAAAATACGTACTTGTGCTATAAAAAATAATGAATTGTAGGAAATAAGTTGATAAAAATACATAATTTTGAATATGTATGTCTTTAAAATATCTTGTATAATTAATGCATAATAAGAAATTGTGTAAATTATTGTAGAATAAATCTGAGTATATGTAGTTGATCATATTATATAATATAATCTTGTTATTTAATGGTGTTTTCAGATTGAATTATCTATTTTTTGTATTTCATGGTCGTGTCTGTTGTGTTTTCTATATTTTTATGATATGGACCTGAAAACTTTCCTTTAAACGTGGTTAACTTTGTGCATTTTAAGTCCACCCGACACCAAATACAATATATAACCTAGCGAAGTCTGAGCCAATAAAAATGATCCATATTATTTCGTTGTGTCAGAGTTTTGCTAGATCTTTATGACTTTTGCAAAGCTTTAGCCAATCAGAATGTTTCATGTAGTTTCACCTTTTCAAAATTTAATTAGATTCTACTAACTATTGCGAAGATTCCAGCCAATAAGATAGTCGCATGTAAATTCGCAACGTTAGACCTTTGTTAGATCATTATGAGTGATGCGAAGGGTGAACTAAATAGATAACACTCTTCACAAATTCAGACTTATGTTAACTTGTCTTTTGTCAAATGTGAAAAACCAACTTGTTTTAAATCCTAGTTTATTTTGTTATCGCATCCACGGAATACTTTTTGTGGTGTTGTCGACATGTGTACATGTTTGGTTCATTATAGACCCAAAACTCAATTAATTTTGGCTTGTTCTGGGGACTTCTTGTTTCACCCAGAGCCATCTCAATTTTTTTTTGCAGAATATTTCCATCTGTCACCTTCAGTCATTACATCATTGCCAAGTGTTACTCTCTGATTGATCCATAAGTCTCTGCCTTTTGCCAACATGTATACTCTATCTTTCTTGTCATGGACCTGAAATTTGCCTAAAATTTGGTAAATTCCAGGGTTCTACATCGCTGGACCCCCAAATGCCTCTAATTTACTGAAATACTGACACATAACACTTCCCTAGCCATTGAGATCTCAACACTTGTCCTTGTCCTCTCGACTATCAATCTTCACCACGTGTCCTTTTTTTTTTGACATGCTGACCGTTTGAACCCGAAATCGTTTAGTTTTTTTTGGTTAATTTTGCAACCTGGAGTCTGTGAGATAAAATTGTTAGATGAACCCATGAAATATTGACATGTGTCTTTTTCCATGCTAGTTTAAAGTTTAAATTAATCTTGTTTGGCCATAGCCCACAAATTTGTTAATTCTCATAGGTTTATTAATCATATATAGCTGTAATTTGACTTAGTTTTGTCAGTTTTAAAAGTATTAGCATTTTAAAAATGTATCAGTCTTCCGCAATTAGATATTTTGTCAAGTATTATCAATTTTTGTCGAGGGAAAAAGTTGCATTTCATGGTTTGAAAGTAGATTTTTCTTGAAACCTATTAGAAGATGATGATAAAGAAGTATAATAGTATTTCAGTTTACCCATAGATAAGAGTTTTCCTCTATGTAATTTAAGTGTTTGGTACAGTTGATAAAAGGAGGGAGAGGTCTCAAATATGACACTCTCTTGCAATGGAGGTAGGAGACTTTGAATAAAGAGGTCTTATGATTCAGATTCAGCTAGTACATTAGTTATTTTAGCAAGGTTGTTCTTATAATGCAAAACATAGTGTGCTAGACGATAATTAGATCCTTATTTAAGTTGAGAAAGTTGTGTATAAGAGATATTAGTGCCAATATTGATATAAAAGTGTGCAAGGAAAGCATCGACTAAGTGTGTAAAAGAATTTACTGAGTGAACAAGTAGATCATAGAACCAACACATAGCTTAATCTTGCAAGCTTATAGGAAATAATTTAGCTAGTACTATAAAATCCTCTGCATAATCAATACATGCCACATGAAAATATTAAATATGTTCATGGGGGTCGCCATGGCCATTGAAGGTAGGAAGCTTGAGTGTGATGAAGTTAGAAGGGAGTGGATGAGAAGATATATTGGGTGTAAAAGGGTTGTGAAGGAGAAGTGAGGAATCAAGAGATGGAGAGGAATGTGAAGTAGCTTGTTATAATTATCAGACTTGTTATAATTATCAGATTTGGATTTGCATATCTTGGGATAAAGAACCTAGGTCTTGGGTTTTAGAAGAGGAGAATTATCATGTATGCAAAGTAATAGAATGGGTGAAATGATTGGTAGGAGTAGGCATAGAAACAAGAATATTAGAGGTGGCAGGGAGGGTACAATTAGGAGGTTGTATTGCAATAGGAAGAGAAGTATTATTAGAGACTAGCGGGTTAAGATAAGCTAGGTTAGTGACATCCTCATGTGTAGAGAACAATAAGAGATCTAAATCTTGAGGATGTTCAACAATATGGGCCTGGAGGTCATAGAGATCTTCATCGATAAAGGGGTCATAAGTCTCAACCGTGGGGGAAGAAGTCAAAAAGATCCTAGAAATAAGGTGGGGTTCGAGTGAGCTAGTTCACCAAATAATTTAATATAAATTTAATTGAATCTGATTGCAAAGTAATTACTATAATAAATGATGTAAAAATGCTAATATATAATGAAGACATAAGCAAACAAGCATTTAAATGTGAAATCCTAAGCAAGAGAGGGAGATAGAGAGACTTAGCCAATTTTTGATCAGTTTGGAAGTGATATGGGCAAGTGAGTGGGGTGGAACAGACTAAGAAGAGTGTCATAAAGGCTTGATGAGGGTTCTAGACTCTAACACTACATGGGACATAAGTGTCTGGGAGAGGACATGAGCTCCTGGAGCCGGTGTATGGATCTAGGCATTGGTGTCCATGTAGATGCTGAGGATTTGGTTTTTTTGAGGGTCGGATGATGTTCATTGTCCTTTTCTAGCTGTCTCTCTAGATTCACTATCTAATCTACGAATGTTCTTGTGACCTGCAAGAAATAAGTTCACCTAGACATACCCACAAACCCCATCAAACCTAAAAAGGAAAATAAAAAATGAGGATTTGGACCCGGAGGTCACTCAAAGAGTAAACTTACAGCTAAACACTGCACTACATCTAAGAATCCATGTAGTTCTTTATGAGAGTGTGTGTAATGATGCCCTTGTGTAAGTTACACAAATGATAGTGGGTTATATCTAGAATGTAGAAGATGTATAGAATGTGTGGGATGAAATAGATTATACTTCCCCTCCTATGATGTGTATGCATAAGAATACAACCCTTGTCCCCTTGAGTGAGTATGCTAAATGGATTCCTTGTAGACCTTTTGTGCCTTTAGATGCAAGATTAGGTGATAGTAAAAAATGTTAGTGCCTGGTCCCTTATTTTGAAAACATAACTATGTATTTATATGAATCCTTGTTTGAATTTTTTGATTGACAATTGAAAGGTTGAACCAAAGTAGTAAAAAGTAATTAAGAAGCGAAAGGGATCCAAAAGGATAAGAAAAAACTAAAGAGGGATATGAGCACCAAAGAGTATACGAACACCTGGCGCTAGTGTCCCAACTGGGCCATAGTGTTCAAGGCCATAGAAAGATAAAATAATTAAATGCCAGCAAGAGTTCCAGATGTATAAAGCTAATAAAAGTGCAGAAGACAAAGTAAAAGGCTAAAGAGAGTTTTCAATTACTATTTTTCTTGCTTAGGAATCACCTAGCATGATTTTAGGACCTAGAAATGTACCAAAGTGCATAGATTTCGTGTCTACAGTACCACAAAGGTCTACCATAGTCACTAACATTCCTAGTGTCGATCCAGTGTTTAAAGCTTGTCATTGTGTGTGAGGAACACTAAAATCCTCAAAAGATAGGTGTTTTTAACATCAATAATGAGCCCATCCTCCTAGTTACTCTTGAGAAAATCGAAGAACTACTCAAAATTCCAAAATATGAAGAGACTGTCGAGATCACTAGAGAGTTTGCATACCAATATTGGGATGAAGATCCATTAAAATTCTCCAAAGTTATAAACAAAAATTGGTAGGTCACCAAGAGGACTCATGCCAGTCATATTCCCAAAGAATTTGCTTGCATTGAATTCCAAGTGTAAATTGGAGATATGATCACCCTACTCAACAGAGTATTTTACATCCCTTATGTTTGTTATTTTAGTCGTGGATGTACAAATTCACTGTCATCCTTTATCAAAAACTTCATATTGATTGGGTAACAGTCACAAACGACACATTGCATAAGTAGTTGATCAAGGTGAAGATGATTGGCCATTTCTACATGACTTTCTATCTTGTCTATGGCGTGGCACAAAGGATAACAATTGTTTGTCTAGATATTAGAGGTACGATGACACTAGGTTAAAATAGTGCCTTTCACTTTTACTTGCAATTAGAATTCATTGCAAGTATGCATCATTTTCGATGGGTCAATGATGCTTACCTTTTTTACATAATTAAAATGTTTGAGAAAAAGATAGAGGAAAGGTTTTTGCATCAGGGAAAAGAGGTGATTTTTAAATGGGGCATGTGGTTCATCCAATTTCCCTCAATCTCATACATCTGCATCTGTAGATACAACAAAGTTTCCTACATATTGCCCAAGTACGTAAGTGACAGGTGGGTCATCATGGAGCTTTCTTGATAAATGACATTTGCTAATTGTTTCCTTGGTGAAAAACATAAATCTAGTGTTTGTTTCCCTATCTCCATCATTGTATACAAATGCTCATCTTTCCACACCATAGAGATAATGGATAAAGAAATGATTGTTTTGAAATTACACACACTTATGAGAAGGTGGGAATATGATATATGCAGATTCATGGAGAGGATTTTCAACCCGAAATACAGACAACATCCAAAAGTGGAAGACTATTGGGATGGTTGTGTAGATTAAATCAAATAATCATTTTTAGATTGAAATATGTCATGTGAGGAGTTACTAACAATGGTCTTGACATGATTGATCATGCACTTGATTTTATTGCATCACCCCCCATCCCAAATTTAACTAGTCTAGAAGAGATGACATGTCACATGATAAAACATTCAACAAGTGATTAATAGGATTCTTGCTTGGTATGAGAAAGAGTTGGCCCAATGTACTGTGAACGAGAAAAATACACATGAGGATCGAAGGCCAACCAATTGGAGTGTGAAGATAATTACAAAATTCATTCAATCATCCTCTCATCCTACCACACAAGCTTGATCCCGTGCTCGTCAAAGCATATAAGTGTGTCCCACTTGGTGGCTAAAAATATTTTAAAATATGACTAGTAAATAAATATTTAAAAATACTATACAATCTTTTAAAAATCAGGGAAATTCTGGATATTCTGCACCTTGGTATTTATAAGATCTTAAAATACATGTTTGGCCATTTTATATGTGTTTGGTCATGTTTTGGTTGTCAGACATATTTTTCTAAAAGTACAAAAACTACAAAAAAGTGGGACACAGTTATATGCTTTAAGCAAGTAAGAGGCAATTGAAGTCAAAGTCAACTCACGATCAAAATTTGATGACAAGTGAACCCAACCAGAGGAAGGAATCAAATGATGGAAAGGAGTATGTTTTCGAGATCTCTGATTAAGCTAAATTAGAATTTATATGCCTAATTTGAATGCTATTATAGTAGTAATTAAATGAAAATTAAGTACAACAAGGATAGCCAAGCAAGCTAAGTAATAAATTATGAAACCCTAGGTGAAAGGAGAAGAAGAAGGTACTTAGCTGATTTGTAATTAATTCTGAATGATACCGAAGTGATGACCAAGTGAATAGAGAGGTAGGAGCGTCACACAGAGGTTTATAAAAATGCAGAACTGGAGGATCAGGCTAGACATGGGTGCATAGAAAAGGGTAGGGGTGCCCACAAGTACTATAGACTCGAAATTGGTGTCTAAGTATGTGAAAATTCTTGGAATCCAAAATTTTCAAGGATGTAAGTTGTTCACCTTTTGTCCCTATGAGGTTGCACAATGATTGCCGAGTTCGTTAGAAACCTGTAATGAAATATGAACCTATATGTTTGATCAAGAATTTCGCACTTGTTACCTATCCAAGTTAATGTACCAAACTAAACACAAAAACCTTGAAAAACTCAAATGAAATTGATACCTGATGGACAAGATCCGAAGATGTAGACGGATAAGGAAACTGATGTAGATAAGACGAGCGCACACGAGCAATTCTGCACAGTAGATCAGAGTAACCTGTGAGACACCGATGCTTGACAGAAAAAGACCACGTTAAAAGATATTTAGGTGGACTGCCTAAGAAGCGGATCTGAGAAGCGATAAGCTCCCTTGGCGGATGTCAGTCCACATTTTCAATTAAGTAAAGAAGCATACATGATAAAAGATGTACGTACAGGACTAGATTTTCTGATCAAAGTAATAAACGGAATCTAAACAGTAGATAGAAAGCAACAGAAAACAGGGAACTGTGAAAACAAAGCTAGATTTGTGTTACCTGTGTCTTTTTACCTATCTGCAGGATGATCGGCGTCGATTATGTAGAATTGGCGTTGACTGGTTCAGATCGGCGTCGACTAGTCCAGATCGGCGTCGATCCGAGACAAAGTGCGAGAAGATTCGGGAATCAGAAAACGAAGGCAAGATCGTCAACGTCTGTTGGATTTGCAGAAGCCGGAGAGATACTGGCAAGGCTCCACCTGTGCTGGATGCAAGAACAGAGTCACCAGAAAATCAATGGAGACGTGTGATGTTGATGTGATAAGAGCAGAGTAACGGTGCTCCTCTCAGGGATTGATTTGGACAAGATCCGCTCTCATTCGATAGATAATGTTCACACTTGATGCTCAAAGATCTCTCGTTCTCTCTCTTACAATCTGTGTCCCTTACAATCTGTCTCTCTGTGTCCTTCCAGAACTGAGTTCTGGGCCTCTATTTATAATCGGTGCCGCTCCGAAAAATTGGCGTCGACCGAGTACCGGTCGGCGCCGATCACGGAACAGACTCCCGAGACGGCCAAAAGGAGTGATTTCTAGAAAGATAAGAGTGATCCCTCCACCTCAAATACGGGAAATATCTTGCTTTGGGAGGAGAAGAAATAGGGGGGGATATATGGATAGAATAGATATGGGGTAGATAAGTGGTTAGGATACATGTGGAAAGGTGTAATTAGATAGTTAATATTTAATTACTCACGGGTAAAACATAATGGGGTGAATTAAACTTAGGATAGGTGTTTAAATCACAAATTGAATAATACCCCAAGGGGATAGTGGTGATATAAACATGCCTCAGGTTACCTGAGAGAGCAAATGCGTACGAGGGACACTAAATTGGATAACCAATTTTAGGTGTCTACATTTTGCCCCTTTTGTCAAGTAACTTGCGATAAGCGAGGTTATGAGACAAAAACAAGGAGATAGAAGAAAGGAAGAAAAAGTGATGATGTGATCCCCCTCAAACTAGGGATGGGATGGGTGATAGAACAAATGATCCCAAGTTTGAAAAAGGTAGATGAAAACACGGGATGCCCCAGCTGGATGTCTAGAGTAGATCTGATCATTAATGATGCACAAACATGAATAAAGAGGTAGCCACCTAAGGAATTCACATTGGTAGGGCAGACTAGACGATCTCCTCATGAGACAACGTTAGTACCTACAGACCCATGAGTGTAAGGAGAGCGGCAAAATAGTCAGCATCTAAAGAGAGACACATTGGTAGGGACAACCAAATGGTCTGCAAAGCAGACGACGTTAGTGCCTACAGACCCGTTAACTCTAAGTTACCAAAAAGTACGAGTGCCCCACGCAAAGGGAACAAACTCGAAATGGATGGTGATATTGAAAATATGTGCCAAAAGGCAACATTCAGCGCACAATAATGACCAGATAAATAAGCCAAGCATCAACACTATGGCAAAGAGATATGGAAAATCGGCGGTGATCACACTGATCGGTACCGACCTAAATAAACGACGCCAACCAAACAAATCGGCGCCGACCGTGCACAGTACATATAAATATGTGAACGGAAAACGTGAACGATTTATTTACACCATGACGATTGATTCAGAGAGAGTCAAAAATTGGATTTGAGCACCATGGAAGCCTCTGGAAGCGGTCAGAAGCGGAGGAGGACACGACCTGGGGTAAGTGGTTCTTCTTGAACCCGTCATGTTTATTATTATTATTATTATTATTTTTGGTTTTTTTTGGTGGGAGGCCAGAGTGTGTTTTACCTCCGGCTTGAAAATCAGCGTCAATTGGTATAATCGACGTCGATGTAATGTAAGCGGCGCCGATTGAGTTCAATCGGCGTCGACTGTATAAGATTGACGTCGATTGTATTTAATCGACGTCGATTGGACAGACATCTGGATGAAAATGATAAAATTTGTTTTGGATGTTCGGATTTGGGTAAATATGAAGCTAATATTGCTCTTGATGTCGTGGATGCAGGCACGAGAGGTACTACACATGAGGGATGCGATGCCTGAGTTACTAGAGACCATCCTCCCTGACGTCATTGACACAGATTGGCGCCACTTAGAGTTATCTGGGCTTGGGGGATTTCGGTACTACAGACGAGTGCCGCGAGATGTAGAGTTGATGCGAGCACTAGTGCGATGATGGGATAGCTAGACTTGCACTTTTTGGTTCAGGACGGGTGAGATGACCATCACCCATGAGGACATATACAGGATTTTGAGGCTGTCGATCACTGGGGACCCGATAGAGATTACGCCACGAGAGTAGCAGTAGAGGGCCCTAGTTCGATTGTATGGAGACAGGGCAGATGATTCAGAGATAGTGTCCGGGGCAGTGAGGATAGCCTCGCAGTACAGACATGATGTTCCCAGGAGTAGACATATAGTTTTGATTCAGATGGCGATCTCCTATTTTGCTCTACCAGATTCAGGAGGTGGGAGATTCCCATTGTTGTTACTAGATTACGTTTGTGACATCTTGCAATTCAGACAGGTGTTTACCTTTGTTGATGCCTTGATAGCTCAGATATATTATGAGTTATGGATGTATACCACTGGCCGGAGGACAGGTATTGATGTCAGTTTTGTGCTCCATTGCTGGGCATATGAGCACATAGCAGTGATCAGGCCATCCGGGCTTCCTTAGATGCCAGCGGCAGTGGGAGCTATTGATTATGGATTCCGGCGATGGCGGGCCGATATGGCCTCGGGAGATACAGGGAGATCCGCAGATTGGTATGCTGAGCGTTTCAGGACGCTGACACCAGAGTAGGTCATCTGGAGACCATATCGGGTATTTCTGACATGGGCCAGTCAGGATGCTCACTTGGTGGGATTGAGACGGAGCAGGGTGGTTAGGGGTCACAGGCCTAATATGTGGGAGCGCGTCCCATTTATACGGGTATTGAGACAGTTTGGCCTAGTACAGACAGTGCCAACTACTTACAGGCCTTACAGGTGAGACAACAGAGAGACTGATCTGCCGATTTTGATCCTGGCAGATCCATTAAGAGAGGCCCCACCCTCCACAGACAGTGATGATGATGCTGGAGTAGATGATGGTTATGCAGCATGGTATGCGACAGAGCTACCACGACACCTTCCGGCATCTATAGATGCCGAGGAGGAGGATATGGCTACAGTGCTGGAGAGACTGGAGGGAGAGCATGCCACCCTAACACATACACACCAGGTGGCTCTTGAGGAGATAAGAGGTTTGACAGCGGAGAGGGATGCCCTGATTTTGGAGAGAGACACCACTCGCCAGGAGCGAGATACAGCGATCCAACAGAGGGATCGCTACCATCGACATAGGGAGGCCCTCAGGGCCAAATATGGTGAGACATGTACCATGTCAGAGTCTGGGATACAGGGAACAACCATAGGAGGGGCACCAGCAGCACCACTATGAGCACCTGGTACCGTGAGCTTGAGTACATATCAGTCTCTCCTCGCTGAGGTGAGATACTACGAGGATTCCCTAGCGCAGCATGCCCCAGATGTGCCTCGGTACGGGGCGAGGAGGAGATCAATGACAGCCATAGTGAGCGGGGCATCAGAGGGAGGGAGCACCGGCAGAGACTGAGGTGGGCAAAGGCCTCCAGCAGCAGGTGCATCTAGCTCAATAGGTAGCGGTCAGGAGAGATAGCCTGGTCCAGAGGAGGGTGGAGGAGATAGTGTCTTCCACGCATCAGATTTTACGATATAGAGATTGATGTATTTTGTATCAGTGTAGTGATGTAGCCTCGATTGGAAGGCATTTTATAGATGGCTTGATTGAGAGCCACCCATTTTTTGTTGTACAGACACTGTATATATATATATATATATATATATATATATATATATATTCATCATTTCCTTTGTCATATGATTGTTTCTCCTACTTTTAATTTTGATATACATGGATAGATGTAGCGTAATTGTGATGGATATAGACATAGACTGATAGATGATTGGATAGACATAGATGTAGAGGACATAAATAGATGTGATTTGATGTGATTGATATGTGGATTTAACTTGATTGAGAAAATAGATAAAGATAGATGTAATGTTACTTGGATAGACAAGTGATTAGATGATGTGGTGGGAGTTGATAGTTGGAATGGATTGTGAGATTTTTTGAGATTTTAATTAAATTTTGATGAAAATATACTAGATAGACCCCACATGTGTTTGAATAATAGAGGTGGATGAGATGTGGTTTTGGACAAAGTAGATCAGATGAAATTTAGGATAAATGAATAGAGTTTGATCTAAATTAACCATGTTAAGGGTAATTAAATGGATGAAATAATCAGAAATATTCACTGTGAAGAGCCAAAGCAGACGTAAATGAAAATGACCTTGATTAGAAATAAAAGGAAATAACAACCCAGATAATGAAGAAAAATGAGATGCTGGACTCCGCAACCGACCATTAAATAGAATCAAAAATTGGATAGGAAACCAAAAGATCATGCAATACATGGCCCTATATGAAGTTAAAATAACCTAACACTAACTAGCCAAAAACTAGACTTAGGAGGGGAACGGAAGGAGCAGTAAGTAGGTATCTCATCGAAATTTAAACAAGGGGACATAATTACATGTTCATACCTGGGCAAATACATATGATTCCTCCATATGATCAACAAAAGGTCTTATATCTCAGCTTCATGATTTCTGGCAGAAAAGCAACTGATCAATGCGGGAAGTTTGATAAGATATGGAAAGACTGATCAATACGGGAAGTCTTTCAGTGATGCTAAAAGTTATAAACTGACTGAAAGGCTAATCAATGCAAGAAGCCTTGAGTATTCCTTGAGAAACAGCCGTCCTTCAAGAGAGCGGTCTGTATTTTGAATTTTAATGATAGCCATCCTTCGAGGGCATGGTCTATATCTTTTGATTCATTTGATTGTATGGGTAGCTGTCCTTCAGGGATCAGTCTATCTTTTTTTTTGGATAGCATCTTCTTCTTCTTCTTCCTTTTTTTTTTTTTTGAAAAAACTTTTTTTTGGAAGAACTGAGTTTAGACCTAGATAGATCAGACAGAGGGGAAGAAAACGTATAAAGAGCACGCACTCATGCCCCGAGTAGATTCCGATTAAGATAAGCACTTGGGACAAATGAAGCGGTGATTAAGGGTATTCCTACCATGAGGAGAAACATTCCAGAATAAAAAGCTATGAGTAGAGCCGCGATCCTCATATTTAGGTAAAAAAAGACATAGGGCGGAGAACCACATAATTTCGAATCACCAGAAAGTAATACTAGTTTGTTAGACGGATGAAAGATCTGTCTGTGTGACTAGATTTTGTAAGATATATTTTAACAGTAGAAGGGCCGTAGATGCCAAGGCATTAAGAAGGT
This sequence comes from Taxus chinensis, assembly GCA_019776745.2. Taxonomy (NCBI): domain Eukaryota; kingdom Viridiplantae; phylum Streptophyta; class Pinopsida; order Cupressales; family Taxaceae; genus Taxus; species Taxus chinensis. The sequence goes on from CM034150.1 coordinate 884,921,861, forward strand.
TTACCACTTCAGGTATACCGTCCATTGAAGATAGACGATAAGCCCCCGACCTATTTTATGAGTGATAACGTACAGACCCCTCCCAGTTGGGAAGTAAAATTACCACGCTTCTCCTTTCGATGTAGTGACATTTTTAATTTTTGATATACATGATAGATTTAAGCGAATGGTGATGGTATAGACATAGACTGAATGATTGGATAGACATAGATGTAGAGGACATAAATAGATGTGATTTGATGTGATTGATATGTGGATTTAACTTGATTGAGAAAATAGATAAAGATAGATGTAATGTTACTTGGATAGACAAGTGATTAGATGATGTGGTGGGAGTTGATAGTTGGAATGGATTTGATATTTTTGAGATTTTTTAATTAAATTTTGATGAAAATAGATAGATCGACCCCACATGTGTTTATAATAGAGGTGATGAGATGTGTTTTGGACAAAGTAGATCAGATGAAATTAGATAAATGATAGAGTTTGATTAAATTAACATGTTAAATGGTAATTTAACTGGATTGAAATAATCAGAATATTCACTGTGAGAGCCAAGGACGTAATGAAAATGACCTTGATTAGACATAAAGGAAATACACCCAGATAAGAAGAAAAATGATATGCTGGACTCCCAACCGACCATAAATAGAATCAAAAATTGGATAGGAAACCAAAAGATCATGCATACATGGCCCTATATGAGGTTAAAATAAACCTAACACTAACTAGCCAAAAACTAGACTTAGGAGGGAAACGGAAGGAGCAGTAAGTAGGTATCTCATCGAAATTTACAAGGGACATAATACATGTTCATACTGGGAAAATATGATTCTCCATATGATCAACAAAAGGTCTTATATCTCAGCTTCATGATTTCTGGCAGAAAAGCAAACTGATCAATGCGGGAAGTTTGATAGATATGGAAAGACTGATCAATACGGGAAGTCTTTCAGTGATGCTAAAAAGTATATAAACTGACTGAAAGGCTAATCAATGCAAGAAGCCTTGAGTATTCCTTTGAGAAACAGCCGTCCTTCAAGAGAGCGGTCTGTATTTTGAATTTTAATGATAGCCATCCTTCGAGGGCATGGTCTATATCTTTTGATTCATTTGATTGTATGGGTAGCTGTCCTTCAAGGGATCAGTCTATCTTTTTTTTTTGGATAGCATCTTCTTCTTCTTCTTCCTTTTTTTTTTTTTTTGAAAAACTTTTTTTTTGGAAGAAGCTGAGTTTAGACCTAGATAGATCAGACAGAGGGGAAGAAAACGTATAAAGAGCACGCACTCATGCCCCGAGTAGATCCGATTAAGATAAGCACTTGGGACAAATGAAGCGGTGAGTAAGGTATTCCTACCATGAGGAGAAAACATATCCAGAAGAAAAATGCTATGAGTAGAGCCGCGATACTCATATTTAAGGTAAAAAAGACAATAGGCGGAGAACCACATAATTTCGAATCACCATGAAAGTATATGACTAGTTGTTAGACGGATGAAAGATCTGTCTTGTGACTAGATTGTGTAAGATATATTTTAACAGTAGAAGGGCCGTAGATGCCAAGGCATTAAGAGGTTTCCACTTCAGGTATACCATCCATGGAAGATAGACGATAAGCCCCCGACCTATATTTATGAGTGATAACGTACAGACCCCTCCAGTTGGGAGTAAAATTACCACGCTGACTCCTTTCGAGTGTAGTGACATTTTGATTTTCTTTAAGAACAAGATCACCAATTTTGAAGTCATGGTGCTACAAGTACTTGTTATAATCACATTTGACATGCTTAAGATAGACTTGATGATGTTCAAGAGCGTTGAGACGCCACTCATCTAATAATTCAAGTTGTGCTAGACAATTTTGACGATAGTCCTCATCAGAGACAAATTCTCTAAGAGAAACACAGAGAGATGGGATTTGGACTTCCAAAGGAAGAATAGCCTCAGACCCATAGACGAGAGAAAAGGGAGTAGCACCAGTAGGAGTACGAATGCTAGTCCGATAAGCCCAGAGAGCAAAAGGGATATGTAAATGCCAATCCCTACCAGCTCGACTAGTTACCTTTGCGAGGATATTACGCAAAGTTTTATTGGAAGCTTCGGCCTGACCATTAGCTTGAGGATAGTATGGAGAAGAAAATCTGAGTTTGATATTGAAAGCGTCACAGAGGTTCTGCAAATAAATGTTTTTGAAAGACTTACTGTTATCTGTGATGAGTTTGTGTGGAACACCAAAGCGACAAATGATGTGTTGATAGACAAAATCAACTATGGGTTTAGCTTTTATTGAAGAAAGAGGGATAGCTTCCACCCACTTAGTAAAGTATTCAGTGACAGTAATGATAGAATGATGATGCTGTGAAGAACAGGGATTGATGAGACCAATGAGATCAAGACCCCATTGGGAAAAAGGCCACAAATCCGCTGTAGGTTGTAAAGCTTGACTAGGGATATGTGTGAGATTAGAATGTTGTTGACACTTGACGCATTTCTTAGTGTATTCACAACAATCTTGATTAAGAGAAGGCCAATAATATCCCAAACGTAAGATGCGTTTAGCTATGGCCAAGCCACTAAAATGGCCACCACAGATACTGTCATGGACCTCTTAGATAGCTTTAGATGATTCAAGGGTTTTAAGGCACCGAAGCAAAATACCATCAAAGCTGCGTTTGTAGAGGATCCCGCCTAGAATAGTATAGCGATTAGCGCATAGGATAAAAGATCTTCTACCATTGGAAGTTAGATCTAGAGGAAGCACCGAATGAGATAGATAATCAACGATCTGTTGATACCACTCATCCTGAGTATGGGTTGTGACAGCATGGATTGAAGTTAGTTAGCTAAGATGAGATGGTTGATCTAATCATTGCACAGCCACACAAAGTCGCGAGTCTTTAGTAAAAGGCGGGATAAGTGAGGCTAACGAAGCCATTGTATTTGCAAATCAATTCACAGTGTGAGGAATAGCTTGGATAGTGAATTTATTGAAAGATTGGAGTTGAACGAAAACGATATCACGATATTTTTAAAGGATATCATTCCTGCATTGATAGACACCCGTGACTTGATTAACGATGAGTTCAGAATCACCAAAGATGTCAATATGACGAGCGCCGAGATTAATGGCATTTTGAAGACCCAAGACAAGAGATTCATATTCAGCCATATTATTGGTGCACTCAAAGTTCAATTTGTGTGCGACTGAGATAAGCGTACCCCAAGGAGGAATCATCACGAAACTTGCACCTCCCCCTTGCTGGCATTTGGATCCATCAAAGAAGAGCTTTACTTTAAATGGAGACAGACCAAAATCAATTTGTTGGATATATTCATCAGGGAATTGAGCAAGGGGGACTTGAGTGTCCGAAAGAGGAGCATCAGCTAATTGATCTGTAATGACCTGACCCTTGATAGACTTTTGCGGGATAAACTCGAGATCAAATTTTGTCATAAGCATGAGCCAATGAGTGATACGATCATTGTGATAAGGCTTCGCAAGAATTGTCTTGAGTGGATTGACACTTGTGACAATGTAAGTTTTGTGATTAAGGAGGTAATGACGAAGCTTAGAAGTTGCGAAGAAGAGAGCACAACACAACTTTTCAGCTTCGGAATAACACGTTTCATACTCATGGAGGGTGCGACTGATGTAATAGACAACTTTTTCTTTACCGCAAGCATCCCGATGCGAGATCATGGCTCCCAGAGCATGGTCGGTCACAGAGATATAAAGATAGAAAGGCTCCCCCTTATGTGGAGGTGTAAGCACAGGTGGAGAAAGAAGATAAGCTTTGAGATCATCAAAGGCCTTTTGGCAATGCTCATCCCATTCAAAATGAACATTCTTACGGAGGAGATGATGAAAAGGTTGACAACGGTCCGACAATTGTGAGATAAAACGACGCACTGATTGAAGACGTCCTTGGAGACTGCGGAGTTGCTTTAAGTTAGAAGGGGGAGGCATCTCAAGGATAGCTTTTATTTTTGTGGGGTCTACTTCAATACCCCTAATGGAAATGATAAAACCTAAAAGTTTACTAGTGAGAACGCCAAACACACACTTAGATGGATTTAAATGAAGACAAAAGTGAATAAGCCTCTCAAAGAGAGGTGCAAGAATGAAAGATGATCTTGACGACGTTTGGATTTACCGAGGAGATCGTCCACGTAATCTTCCATAGTTTTGTGTAACAGATCATGGAAGATGTAGGTCATTTCTCGCCGATAGGTTGCTCCTGCGTTCTTAAGACCGAAAGGCATGACACGATAACAAAAGGTCCCCCAAGGAGTTATGAAAGAAGTATTATGTTGGTCTTCTGGTGCGATGAGAATTTGATTATACCCAGAGAAACCATCCATAAGAGAAAGCATCTCATGACCCGCAGTTAAATCCACGAGTTGGTCGATATTAGGTAGAGGAAAATCATCTTTTGGACAAGCAAGATTCAGATCCCGGAAGTCGGTACAAATTCAAATTTTCCTAGTAGCTTTAGTTACTGGTACTACATTGGAAACCCATTGTGGATAATTGATGGGTTGGATGAAGTTAGCCGAGAGCAAGCGCTGCAATTATTCTTTAACAAGAAGGGCTACTTTAGGGTGCATTTTACGTAATTTTTGTTTAACCGGTTTGATGTCGGGAAGAGTAACGATATTGTGGACCACGATATCGGGATCGAGTCTTGGCATATCCTCATATGTCCAAGCAAAGGCTTGACGATGGTTGGAAAGAAAAGTGGTAAAGTCTCCTAACTCCTGTGGATTAAGGGATTGGCTGACCTTAATGATGCGAGGGTCTTTAGAAGTCCCTATATTAAGGTCGACAGTGGCTTCGTTAAGAAGCGTAGACGTGTCAGAAGGAATGGTTTTAGGAAGATAGGAATCTTCTGCCCCCAGATAGGTGAGGACAGAATCATCATCTGCACAGTGGATAGTGTTGATAGTAGGAGAGTCTTCTCCAACTATTTCAGGGAAAATTAAAGGTATGGAAGCGGACCTGTCATTAGTATTATAGGCTAGTGGCCCTAAGGAAATGGTATTGACTAAAAAAAAAATTAGATGGGATGGAAATGGCGTCGTCCACATCGAGTTATGCTTATGACTTAGCGGGAGAAGATGGTTCCTCAATAGGAATAGGCTCATCAAGAACAGTGACGGTGGCTTTTGAAGGAGGTTTAAATCCTAAACCAAATTTTTGATGTGGCTTGAGAGTTGGAATGGACGTAAGGTCATGCACACCTTTTTCATATTTACCTAAGCCAAAGCCCTTCCACACGCATCGATATAAATAAGTTTTTGCAAACGTGGGATTCTGTAGACAATCGAACCATGTTAAATAAGGTTTGGTCCTAGGAGGAGAATCTGGGCGATAGTGAGGCGTATCAAGACCACCGTAAATAAAATTAGTCTGTTGATTGGGCAGACCAATGGTGACAGTGCAACCAAGGCCTGGCTGATATTTAGGTTGTTTTTCTGGTCTACCATACTCACTAGGTTTGAGATGGGTGTTAAAAGAAAGGAGAGGAAGCTCTCCCAGTGAGAAACACTACAATGTTTCTTCTAAATTTTGTATATCTGGTAGTTTGGTTGCAGGTATGGAAGAAGATGAGGCCCCGTCAGGAGAATAGGCATTTTCCTTTAGAGGGGCAGACCCTGTGGTCATATCGCATTGCGCAGAAGGAAAATGATCTCCTGGATGAGTCTAGATTTTGCCCTCATATTGATATTTTAAGCATCGATGGAGGGTGGATGGGACACAATGCATTGCACAAATCCAGGAGCATCTGAGGATCATATTATAGTGGAATTTCCCTTCAACAATGTAAAAGAGTTTGTGAAGCAGCTTCTTACCTACTCGAATGGGTAAGACCACAGTTCCTAAAGTAACTGCTAGCTGATCGTTAAATGATCGAAGGGCGAAAGGCGGGGGTGACACTACGTTCTTTGGTAACTTAAGTTGCTCGAATGTGTATGAGGAGATGACGTTGAGTGCAGCACCACTGTTGATCATAATGCGTTTTAATGTAGTGTTGTCGATTTGGACTATGATAAAGAGGGGAGCCTCCAAATCCTCAGAAGAAAGGGAAGGAATTTCCGAATCTTCAAAAGAAATGGCGGTTGATGGTCTATTCAATCCAACAACCATCTTGAAGGGCTGGGGCTCATCTGAATTCACTGTGATGCGACGTAGATTATCAATCAGAGCCTGGCGATGTTGCGGAGAGGATTGAATGAAGTCAAAAAGAGACATTTTGACCGGAGCCTGGGTGAGTTGTTTCATATAACACTCTCCTCAACTGACACGGGAATTTGAGCCTGAGGTGCAGTACGAATAGAAACCTGAGGTCTCGGGGCTAATGAGGAAGGAGGAACTCCTTCGGGGGGCTGCAGAAAATGACAACCCGTTGGTCGAGATGCTGCAGATGAGGATGGTGATTATCATACTGTTGGGTTCTAGTGGCGATATGAATTGTGTCAATTTGAGAAGGTGGAAGATCATTTGGAGTGGAATCACTAGAAGTAGAAGGCCTGAGTAGATCGTTGGGGCTCAGATAGAGCTAAGATGACAGGAGGTGCTCGTTCCTCCTCCTCCAACAAAAGATCACTTTCTTCCAAAAGGGCTGTTGGACGACAGATTGAAGAGCTTTACATCCCTCAGTATCATGACCTGGGGTATGGTGGTAAACACAAATCAAATCAGAGTTAAACCAGGTAGGTTTATCTCCTTTAGGGTTATAGGGTTTAATCGGAGGAAGAGATATGGATGAGGATTGGATAAGTTGGTGAAGGATTTCAGTATAGAACCTCGGTAAACAAAGATGAGGACAAAGATGATGAAGGTGCCTCTTTTACTTTAGTAGACTGCCGAGGTAAAAGAACCTGCATGTTAGGTTTGACAGTATTTTTAGGGATCATCTTATTTTTTTGGACCTCTGGAGGAGCACCCTTGGGCATTTGAGATGGAAGTAAGTGAGACATGATTGATTTCGATGGAGGAGGAGCCCCTAAAATAGATTTTTGAAGATGATGGAGATGTGACAAGTGTTGTGGTCTTCAGAGATAAGGGAGGCTGCTTGGTCGAAACTAATGATGATTTAGATGATGTCGATTTAGATGAGGGGAGAAGCTTCCAAAGTAGGGTATAATCGGAGGAACAGAGGGTGCCCTAGTTTTTGGTAACGAAGATGATGATTCTGATAAAAGAGGTGATGTCTTTTTTAGTAGGTAAGTCCACTTTTCGAGGTGCTGGTGAAGAATGTGTTGTAGAAGAAGATGATGGTTTTGATAAGTTTGTAGAAGAAGACGCCTTCTCAGCGGACAAATCCAATCTTTTATGAGGCACAGAGAGAGATTTTTTGCGGGGAAAGCACCAAGAGTCTTGATGGTTCGAAATATGGGCTTTCCTTTTTCAGGGATGGTGACAATTTCAACCGGCATAAGGTGATTGTAACCTTTTCGGGGGGAAGCAAATGGGGAGGTACTGATGGCGCAATGTTAGATTTCAGTTGTCTCAGTCTAAGTTCAGGAACCGAGCATATAGGTGTTGGTGCTAACTTCTTTAGATTCCCCCTTAATAGGAAAAAGTAGCAATGGTGATGGAAGAAGTGAGTGATGAAGACGCAGGTTCCTTGCGAGGGAGCTACTTCTGGTATACAGTAATTGTGGGTGAAACTACTGTAGGAAAGGAATCAGGAAGAGTCAAAATCGAAGACGCTTCCGTCAAAGTCGAGCACAACTATAGGTACGTTTCATCAATGGCATAGTCGTAAACAAAAAATGGGAGAAACAGAAGTAGATGTATCCGTGGTGGAAACTCGAAGGGATTGTAATTACCTCGAGCATTGAAAGAATGTCTGACAATGAGACAGATGAGGATGATACTGTCTCAGGTATGGACGGGAGATCAGATAAAGAAGCAGAGAGAGGTGAATCCATATCTAACAATGTTGGAATATTCAAAGACGGGCTATCTGAAGATGGTGGAATCCCAGCGATTAACGAAGCGGAAGGAGGTTCTGACTCGGTCGATGTGTTCGCAGATGGCTTAGTTTTAGAAGAAGATTCTTCCGTAGAGATGAAGCTGATAGTATGAGTGTTTGATTTTTGAGATTCTGAAGCATCATGGTTCAGGGAATGATTTGGAAAAGGTTGTTTAAAGACATCCAGCGCTTGATTTGGGGGAGCATTTGGGTTATCCAAAATGAGCTCACCTTTATCAATGAATTTCTGGACAAGATTTTTTAAGGTCTGACATCGTTCGATGTCATGACCTTTGGTTCTATGATAATGACAGAAGTCATTTTCCCTATACCAGAATGGACGTTCTTGGCTTTCATCAATATTCCTAATGGAGGGAAGTTCGATCATGTGGACTTCCAACATTTTTTTCAGGATAGAAGCATATGATTCCCCCAATGAAGTGAAAGATCAAGATGATGAGGTCCCTTTTCGAGAAGATGAGGAGTCTCTTCGTGGTATTTGATTAGAAGTGGTATCGGCTCGTGATGTTTTTAATACGATAGTGTTGGTGGATCCCTGATTCTTGTCTTTAGAAGTGGAAGGATTTGATTTGGTAAACCAAGAAAAATCTGATTTAGATTTAGAGTGAAGTTTTAACTTCCCTTGTTCAATGGTGTGAGATTCAAGTTTGCGTGCCAAAGGCTTCTTCAAATGTATGAAAGGTCTGGATCCTTAAAGTGGAAGAAATATGATTAGCACAAGATCGAGTAAACAACTCGATCTGTTGGGATTGAGGAAGGGAGAAAGACAATTGGTTTATTATCCCTCTCCAACGAGTGACAAAGTCTATAATAGACTCATCATCGAATTGATGAATGTTATAAAGATCTGTAATCGAGATCTTATGCGCGATATTTATTGAAAAGTTTTCAACAAACATCTGAGCCAATTGAGAGAAAGAAAACAAGGAATGTTGAGGAATGTTATTGTACCAGTGTAAAGCAGGACCTGCTAGAGACATAGGAAAAGTACGGAGCATAAGCTCCTGATCCTGGACTATGAGGTAGCAAGCATGTTTGAATGCTCGCAAATGCTGTTGAGGGTCCTCCCGATTATGAAATTTTGAAAATTTAGGAAGTTCCCATTAGGGAGGATAAGGTTTAAAAGCCACTGAGGGGTGAATGGGTTCATTACACACTTCTTCAAAAGAGTATGAAGGACGAGCCCCTTTGGTGGAGGCTTCCAAGTCTACGATTTTCTTGAAAAGAATTTGAACCACGTCAGATTGAGGAGGAGGCACACTAGCATGTCCTACATAAGAAGCAAATGGTGGATGTTGTTGAGGTGTCAACGAGGGATTCATCTGTTGATTGATAGGATTATAAGAGGAGTAACCAGGTGTTCTGGGTGATGCCTGGTGGGGTATTTGCTGTGAAGGAGCCTGTGTATACGCAGGTTGTGGGATAATAAGTGGTTGAGAAAATGAAGGTTGGATGACAGACGGAGCCTGTGATTGGTGGACTCCTATGCTTGTTGACTGAATCAGAACAAATTGTGGAATATGGGTGTCGATTTGATTGGACATGGTGGGGAACAAGACATGAAAGAGGCTTTTTACTGCTGGATTGGTTGTTAAGGGCACCGATGCTAGAGGATGGGCGAAGGTCACTGTTGTTGGAACATTGGAAGAAAAACCCACTGGAGGACGAGAAGCAGGAACCAATTGACTAGTCGAAGGGGGTTGACTCATAAAGGGGTACTGACCCTGGGACACCATGGACAACATAGATGAATTAATAGCAATATGTGGGTGCACAGACACACTCATTATAGCCAGAGAAGAGGACCTCTCAGAAGTAGGTTGTGGAATAGTCGAGGTAACTGCGGCGTTAGGAATAGGTAAGACTATTTGAGAACTAGTCGATATGGTCGATGGAAGAGAAAAAGGAGGCATAGGTGCGCTACCCTCCTCCGTGGCTCGAGGTGAGAAAAATGATGCTAACTGTTCTACAAAAGCCTGGGATGGTTCACGAGGATAATCGTACACTTGCTGGATTGGTGGTCCCTGATTAGATATTTTAATAGACTTGTGTACTAGGTAGTCCATGAGGGCTACCGGATTGCGATCAAGGAGTGCCTGAAATTCCCCGCGAGGAACATACTATGAGTCGGAAGCAGATGGTATTTCTGAAGGACTAGGGGAAGCTGGACGTGATGGGGTTGCTTTGGCCTGATAGAAAGGATTATATGACCAGGATGGGGAACCAACTAACAGCGGTCCCGAGGAAGACCTGGGGGGTGCCGAAACATCCACACTAGTGGTGATCTCGAAGGAAGAAGGGGCTAATTGAGCCATTCTTCTAGATTGTAACTGAGTGATGACCGTCATAAACAAGCAGAAAATAAGATTGACCTAACCAATGCACAGACAATTCAAGCAGCGTAGGTGATTATCTCTTTTAAGTTTTTATACTTTTAAGAAAGAAAATATTAGGGAAGGCCTTTTAGAACAGGAAATACTCAGATAGCCAAACTAAGGATGGTTTAGGGGATGTTTCGGTGAGGAGTCCCGAAGGTACTTCAGTAAAAGACCAGTACGTGGCTTGATATAGGGGCCTACCCCCGCACTTCACACACCACTGCGATAAGGGAGTCGGGTGCTTTGCCAATATATACCAGAACTTCCGTGAATTTATAGCGTGGCCCGCGTACCGCGTAGGCTCTTCCTCTTGGATGTCACTTCCAAGTAGGCGAGGCCAGGGAAAGAATTTTTTGTTTAAATGCTTTATACCTAGTGATTTTGGCTTTGTGTGCAAGGGTGAAAAATAAAAATCAAATAGTGTCACTACCGATTTTGATCAATTTTCCAGCCTAATTAAAACTAGATGAACAACATACAGTAGAAATGACAAAGAAAGAGTTCTTTTTTAAGCACTTAAAAATGAAGTGTTTGATTTTGATGAAGACAAGTCAAACAGATTCTTTCCCAAATGCGATTAAATTCTTTTTAAGCACCAAAAATTGAAATGTTCAAATGTGATAGACAACAAACAAAGAATTATTATTATTATTATTATTTTTTTAGTTCCTAAAAAGGAGAAAACACTGTAAAAGAGAAAGTGCTCCGCAATCCCACAAACAAGCAAAGTGCTCCGCAAGAAAAGGTTAAGCAAACACCAAACAAAATCTAGAAAGATATATCCAGATAATGGTGAAATGGAAATTTCTATTTTAAGGAACTAGAAAAATTTCAAGGAGATAACAATTTGGCATAAAGAGCAAGATTGAAATGATGAAAGGAAATGCTCAAGCAGAATTGATAAAAATCAGTGAAGAAAAAGAACAAAGCTCCAAAACTAAAAAAAGAGATGAACTTACCAATAAGGGACTTTGGTTGGGTCCCACCGGGTGTGCCAGAATGTTTGATCAAGAATTTCACGCTTGTTACCTGTCCAAGTTAATGTACCAAACTAAACACAAAAACCTTGAAAAACTCAAATGAAATTGATACCTGATGGACAAAATCCGAAGATGTAGATGGATAAGGAAACCGATGTAGATAAGACGGGCGCACACGAGCAATTCTGCACAGTAGATCCGAGTAACCTACGAGACACCGATGCTTGACAGAAAAAGACCACGTTAAAAGATATTTAGGTGGAATACCTGAGAAACGGATCTGGGAAGCGATAAGCTCCCTTGGCGGATGTCAGTCCACATTTTCAATTAAGTAAAGAAGCATACATGATAAAATATGTACGTACAGGACTAGATTTTCTGATCAAAGTAATAAACGGAATCTAAACAGTAGACAGAAAGCAACAGAAAATAGGGAACTGTGAAAACAAAGCTGGATTTGTGTTACCTGTGTCTTTTTACCTGTCTGCAGGATGATCAACGTCGATTATGTAGAATCGGTGTCGACTGGTTCAGATCGGCGTCGACTGGTCCAGATCGGTGTCGATCCGAGACAAAGTGCGAGAAGATTCAGGAATCAGAAAACGAAGGCAAGATCGTCAACGTCTGCTGGATATGCAGAAGCCGGAGAGATACTGGCAAGGCTCCATCTGTGCTGGATGCAAGAACAGAGTCACTAGAAAATCAATGGAGACGTGCGATGTTGATGTGATAAGAGCAGAGTAACGGTGCTCCTCTCAGGGATTGATTTGGACAAGATCCACTCTCATTCGATAGATAATGTTCACACTTGATGCTTAAAGATCTCTTGTTCTCTCTCTTACAATCTGTGTCCCTTACAATCTGTCTCTCAGTGTCCTTCCAGAACTAAGTTCTGGGCCTCTATTTATAATCGGCGCCGCTCCGAAAAAATCGGCATCGACCGAGTACCGGTCGGCGCCGATCACGGAACAGACTCCCGAGACGGCCAAAAGGAGTGATTTCTAGAAAGATAAGAGTGATCCCTCCACCTCAAATATGAGAAATATCCCGCTTTGGGAGGAGGATAAATAGGGGGGGATATATGGATAGAATAGATATGGGGTAGATAAGTGGTTAGGATACATGTGAAAAGGTGTAATTAGATAGTTAATATTTAATTACTCACGGGTAAAACATAATGGGGTGAATTAAACTTAGGATAGGTGTTTAAATCACAAATTGAATAATACACCAAGGGGATAGTGGTGATATAAACGTGCCTCAGGTTACCTGAGAGAGAAAATGCGTACGAGGGACACTAAATTGGATAACCAATTTTAGGTGTCTACACTATAAAACCATCAACTAGACATCAAATCCCAAAAAAGAAATATACAAAATGAGGGGTTGGATTGTCCTCAGCTGTCACAATGGTGAACTTACAAGTGAGCGTTTCACTACATCTCAGACCCAATGTAGTTCTATGTGTGTATGCGGAACCATGTCCTAGGTGACTCTTGTACATGTTGCACTTGATAGCGAGAAAATAACTAGATGTAAATAAATGTAATAGATGTGTGCATGTAATAGAATGAACTTACCTCTTATGAAGTGTGTATGCAAAATAACCATCCCTTGTTTCCCCTGGATGGATGCAATGAATATCTTAGATGCTTGGTGGATGTAACCTTAGGTGGTGATAGCTAATGCTTAGTGCTTGGTCCCTTATTATGATCACATAACTTTATATTTATATGATTAATTTCCTTGAATTTCATAATTAACCAAGAAAAGGCTGACTACCAAAAATATAAGATGCTCAAACTACTAGAAAGGACCCAAAATATGTGAACAAAGTACAAAAGGGTCAGGGGTGCCCAGAGGGGATGAGGGTGCCTGATGTTGGCAAACTGGCTTTGCGCCAGTGTCTAGGATGATAAATGTTGAGGTATAAGAAGGAGAAATGAGAAAGTAAGGGTGAAAGACAAAAAGTGACAACAAAAAACAAAGAAAGGTGGCCAAAGACAAGGGTTGATTAGTAATTTTTTTACTTAGAAATCACATGAATAGTAGTATACAACCAGGACTTGAAAATTACCGAAAGTGCATGATTTAGTTTCTACATTTGCCCCCACTTTATGTTGGTGAGCAGAAAGCTCGGTAACATAAATTAGATAGAGATGTGTAACTGATAACCATGTAGATCGATGTAGAAAGAGTGTTTTGAGGGACAAGATAAATGTGTGGAGTGATAAAAGTATGAAGCATGGATGATAAGGATGAGGAAGTACAAAAAGTGATGAGATAACAAACCTTGGGTGGAAAAGCATGCTGTAAATGTCATGAATGTGCCTATTTTCGATGTTGATGTTATCATTGATGTTGACTACTGTTTCCCATATGGACGGACCTGCAAAAGATAAGAACAAACAAGTAGTCAAATACACATGTATATGTAAAAAAGTATGTAAAGAAGTGTGTAAAAATGCTGAAAATGTGAAAGAGGAACATGTGCACCTGATCTGTGATAAAGAGAAGAGTGTCGAAAGGATACTAAAGTTGTTGTAGACAAACAAGTTTTTTGGGAGATCTCATGCCAGTTGCACTAACTAAGAGTTTTTGGGGCGATCTCATGCCAATGATATGGAAAAAGTGTAGGGAGAAAATTCTAGTGTTATCTTCCAACCTTTAACCGCTTCCCGTAATATAGAACACCACTGCATATGGTGTGTATAAACACAAGAGCTAAGAACTGTGTGCCCTGTAAAATCTATTGTGTGGATTTCTGTAGACTATGTTGAACTACCTATCGTTATGTAATCGTCCCCTAGTTATAAGCATTCAGGAAAGGGCACTATGTGTTAAAGACCTAAGTTTGATTTTGAGCCCTAAAATAGAAAACTATGTTGTACCGGTACTGTGATGTGTTGTATATAGTGGCGTATGGGGTGAATGATTCATCCAAATGATTCCCCTGTCATTTGGGGTGCATGCGACGTTGCTGAAGGAGTATGCGGCCCAAAGGAGGACTGACCATGGTGCTAAAACTGTGCCCTATAGGGGAGGGAATGTGCTTGGTAGAAACCAAGGTGTATGCAAACAAAGTAGGTAGGAGATAAGTGTTAGTGTTGATCAATTTTTCTTCATCCTTGTATAGATTAGTGAGCTAGATAACAAAGCAAATCAAACAACCTCAAAAATGTGGGGTTTAAGGTACATGTAGAGCTAATGGATGCAAATGGATGAGCACAAAGTGAATATCCTCACTGTGGGGTGGATAGACTTGCAAAATAGAGGTAACTAAGAGGAAAATAGATTAGATGGTATACGAGGGGGCTACTCGACGAAGTCAGTTCTAGGAAGTGGTTCCTTCTTTTCATAGATGTAAACCCTCGTTAGATAAGAGAAAATGATATAAATGAAGGATAGATAGATAACATGCACAAACTGATAACTAATCAGAACCTTAAAATGCTCATGTATAAAGGAGCTACTGATCTGATAAAAAAAAACGTAAAGTAAACCAAACTTGCACAAATCCATAGAAAATTGGGCTAGATGTGAGGAACTTGCGAAACAAACTTACAAACTTTCTTGTTGTAGATGGAAGGATGCCGGGAAATGGGCTTACTAAGAGAGCTACAAGGGCATGATACTATGGTGATATAAGTGGCATCACAAGAGCATTGTGGTGATATAATGAAAAGCAAGGGGCTATAATGTCAGAGGTTTTCTATCACTCTTGACTTACTTAAAGAGGAGGGGAGGATTATATAGTGGAGAGCTATAATGTCAGAGGTTTGCCTTGACTTCTTCCTTAATTTTTTGAAAGAGGGGGATAAGGCCTGTATTTATAGCTTGGAGATGGGGTTAGTGTAGGGGTTATCAAATAACTTGGGTTTGATAAAGTAACCCTAATTAAGTGAGTGGGGGGGACATGACTTGAGAGATTAGGTGTAATAATGTATTTGATGTGGATGAGTGGGGTTCATGATTTGAATGGTTTTGGAGTATTTAATTATTAGGTGGGGTGATATGACTTAATTTGGAATATTTGGATATCAACACATAACAAGGTTTAGATTTTTTAAAGGGGATCAATTAACCAATTAAAATTGATTAATTAAATATGTCTTTTTGGTGGGAAATGAGATTCGAATGGGTGATCCTAATAAAGGAGAGCAAACATGGAGTGAAGGGGAGGAATGATACCAAAATATGGTGTCTACATTTTCCCCTTTTTGATGAGTGGTTTGCGTTGGGAAATCCGCGAGACAAAAATGATGAACTATCGAAAATATGATAGATTAAGTGTTCCCCCTCAAACTTGGGATTGACGACATAAAGTAAGTGAATGACGAGTTTGAAAGAAATGGATGTGAAAGGTTGGGTGGGTGATGAAAAGATGGGTAAACACATAACCAAGGAAATATGCCCCAAGCAAAAAGGATTAAAATAATAATGAAAAACATGGCGACTCCAATATCACATCAGTAGAGGACAATTGTGGTCTCAACGGAGATGGGTGATAACGTTTTATGGACCAGTGAGTGGGTGAAGACCACTGTGGCAAGTATGCAGGTTGGGATGACCAACGGGTCATGGGAAATCACCAAAGTATGTGCAATAAAATGAAAAAATTATGTTAAATCCTTCGTACATGAGCAATCGAGCAAAAACTATGCATCCACAAGGATGTCGATGAAAACAAAGGTGTCTCAGCACATGACATGAAGAGGGGCCGAAAAGGTGAGTTAGAATACAGATGGTGGGGTATTATGCTCTAGGTGAGGGGGTTAATAGGTTTGAAGGGAGCTTTCCTAAGGAAGATATTATGTTGACAAGAAAAGAATAGAAGAAGAAAGTAGAACAAAATTTGAGTCATGGAAATGGGGGGAAGATTACAATCGGCATTTTGCAAGTAAAAAGTAGAGCAGACACTTACGAGGGAAAAGGTGATAGGTGATGGTCGTTATGGTATCCTCGAAGACAAAAATACCATGGGAATAAATGCTTAGAAATGGATATGATGATGCCCCCACGAGAGGGCAGACGAGGATAGAAAAGGTGATAGAGCTCTCGAAAAGATGAGAGGTCAATGCTATAGAGAGGAGGATGAGAATCAGGGGTAATGAAATGGATCAAAGTTGGTACACAAATGGAGAAATATTAGAGTTGAATGTGAATACTAGATGTGAGGACGTGTTAAAGGATGTAATGAGCAAGAGAATGAACATGAGTAGTGGGTGATTATGAGAAGATAAATAAAGGTCAAAGGTCAAGGAGACAAGGATATGGAATAGAGTGGAAAAAGATGGAGGAGGAGACAAAAAAGGAATGAAAGAGGGAAAAGAGAATAAGAGAGGGGGATGATAGGGGAAGAAGGAAACAATGAAGGAAAAACAAGGAGAAGACAAGAAAATGACAAAGCAAAGGGTGAAATTATGAAAAAGGGAGAAAGATATTCAAAATGAAGGGAGTGAAGAAGGGTGAAGTAAATGAAGGGAGAGAAATGATGGAAAATGAAAGAGATAATCGAGAAAAGAAGATTGAAGGGCTTAGGTTACTATGAGGAAAACCAAGGTAAAGAATATGGAACAGACCGCAAGGAAATGCATGTGGATGGTGGGATGCTAAAAAAGATGGGACAACGTTGAAGAGTTAGGTTATCACTAGGGACGTAAAAAGGAAATGCGAAGTAAAAAGGAGATGAAGATGATACAAAGGACGTGAAAAATATGAGGATTAGAAAGGAGGGGAGGACAATAGAGAAAATAATGCAGATGGAAGGAAACCCAGAATGGAGATATCTAGTGAAGAGTGAGAAGTATCAGGAACGTAAAGAGAAGCGAGAGGGGAGGAATGACATGGATTGGAAAAGATGCGGAGATGTATAAGATGAGGAGAAAATTATTATGAGATAATAGAAAAAGTATGTATAATGAAGATAATAAATAAATTGGCAAGGAAGAATGGAAGATGGAGAGGTGGCGAAGAAAAAGAGAGGGAAGAATAAAAGAGGAAATTCCAGGGAAGGGATGTTAGGAGAAGTCCACTGATAATGATTGGTAGGGAAGGATGGGAGGAAAAGTAAGAAGAGGGAAAAAGTAAATGAGGAATGGAAGAGGAAACACCAATGAAGGGATGTTAGGATAAGTCCCCCAATAATGATCAACGGGCATAGAGGAAGGAAAGAATGAAGAAAAAAAGGAGAAGTTCAAAGAGAGGGAACAAGGCCATGTAGAATGGGGATGAGTGAATTTTAGGAGAAGTCCATCGATAATTATTAGCACAGAAACAAAAGATGATAATGAAAGAATGTTAGGGGAATACCAACAACAATGACGGGTAAGCATGGGGGTAGATATGTGGGAGAATTTGAGAAGATGGAGTGGAAAGAGTAAATAAAGGAGGGATAATGATTTGTGATAAGATGAAGGCAAGGAGAGGTTGTAGTGGATGAGGATGAATGAGGTGAAGATGAAGAAACATGATATGAAAAGAATGTGAAGAAACAATATTAAGGATGAGGGATCAAGAAAGAGAAAATGGGGGAAAGGAACGTTGTGATAAGTAGAAGATTGGAGATGCATACTGTGATATGATAGGTTGAGAAAGGATAATGGTATGATGAAAATGTGGGTGGTAAGGAAGACCAGGAGGAAGAAACGATCAATGGAGGGAAGTAAGAACAAGGCAAGAGAGAAGTTTAGAACAATAAGTCTACCTTAAGGGAAATCCTTAAGTAAGATAGTTATGCGATGGAAGTGGGTAAGTAATATTTCCAAATGAGGGATGATGGAGATGAAAAGTAGGCAAGAAGGAGGTAGTATTTACAAGAATGGAATAGGAGGTGAGAGGATGTGATGATGGGGAATGATGAGATAATGTGGATGGTGAGAATGTGGATTGATTGGGGAGTGCAAGATGACAGATCATCCTTAAGAGAGACTCTTAAGTAAGATCATCACGTCGCACGATTGGTTAAGTAAGATTGCCAAGCTGAAGAAGAAGAAGAATGATGAGAAGAAGTAAGTGACTGATAAGGTTTATGGGAAGAGGGCATGACAAGATGGACTAAAGGGTAACCCTCAAGTGAATTTTCCATACTGTAAGAGTGTGTAAGAAAGATTTCCAAGAAGAAGACAAATTCTAGGAAGGATGAGAAAAGAGTGGGAGGTGTTTTGTAGAATGGAACAAGAGGTGAAAGGAGGTGATAATAGGGTGAGAACAAGGAAACAAAGGAGTGTGACCTGAATGGATCAAGGAATATATACAATGTAGATGGATAGTGTAAGGGAAATCCTTAATTAGGATTCCCATGTGGTGGGAGTGATGATGTAGGAATGATAGGTGGAAGAGGTGAAGCAGCAAGATGTGTGTGGTGGTGATTGTTGTTTGATGAAAGAGAAGAGGGTGGAGGAGTTTCTATAGCAGGAAGATCTTAGGAAGAGGTATATCTCACCCAAGATGCCTGCGCAGAAGGGGTGATTAAGTAATTGTTGTCTCCCAAAAACTACTTTTCATTTTCCAGGTTAAATTCAAAATTTTGTGCTCTCTCCCTCCTAAAGTATTTAAGCCAAGTTGAAAGTTTGAAGAGATAGAGAAATCCATGCCCTCGAGTTGTTTTAAATCCCCAGTCTACTTGTTTTGATAAATTTTCCATTTTCCTATATGGACGCGTGAAAATTTTATTGTTGTCCTCATTTGAATGAAATTGTCAATCTTTCTATGCCGTTGGATCGTCAAACCTTGTATTGTTTTCAATTCCTTGGCTTGCGAAAGAAATTTGAAAATTTGGCGTGAAATGGTGGAGTTTTCTTCTTCTATGCATTTTTCTTCATAGTCGGGAATGATGGGCATTTTCTTCCCTGTCAAATTTTGGCCCCATCATCCACGGGTACGTGGACATACCTAATTGGAAGCGAGTTGGCAGAGAAATTTTTGTTTTTGAGCCTCTTTGTAAAAAGGTGAAAAGTTAAAAAGTGACCCACAACCTTAATCAGGGTTAAAACAGAAAGTCAAATCTTGAGCCCGCAGTCAAAGGAGTCAAAGTAGGGAGGTGGACCGTCGGGGAGATTTGAGATTTTGAGCTTCTTTGTAAAAAAGGTGAAAAGTTAAAAAGTGACCCATAACCCTGATCAGGCTTAAAGGAAAAAGTCAAATCTTGAGCCCACAGTCAAAGGAGTCAAAGCAAGGAGGTGGACCGTCGAGGAGATTTGAGATTTCAAGCCTCTTTGTAAAAAAGGTGAAAATTTAAAAAGTGACCCGTAGCCTCGATCAGGCTTAAAGGAAAAAGTCAAATCTTGAGCCCACCGCATCGAAGGTCAAAGCAAGGAGGCGGGCCGGTGGAACAATTTGTGTTTTTAAGTTCACATTAAAAAAGGTAAAATTATAAAAGTGACCCATGAATCCTTTGCTAATCAAGTGAAGTCATGTGTCATGACCATATCTAAAGTGGGTGAGAAAGCCAAAATGTTCCAAAATGCCATTTCTCCAAAAGGCATCTTCAGCGCCCATTCCAGTAAATTTATCCCACATGTATGACTCTGATTTAATGTTTCAAAGGTAAGATGAATGGTTCAAATTCAAAGTTACAAAACAAGTGTAACGACTGCATTATGAAAAGTCTGGTTTTTCTACCATTGGCATTTCTTCACGAATTAAGAATCCAAATGGACGCGAATGATTGAAAGAAATTGTAAACTATTTCTTGCTAACAAAGAAGAAGTTATAACCATTTCTTAGAGGAGATTTAATGGCTTCTTTATGCCATTGTAGAGGGTTGGTAATTGATCTTGTAAACTCAAGAGTATATTGTACTTTGAGAGAACAAAGGAGATAGCCATTTTCTTCTGTTCCCCCCCTTCTTCTCAAATTCCTCCATTTCTCCACTATGTACAATTTCTGTTGAAGCAGAAATACAAGAAGAAGGATTTTGTAGCTTCTTTGATGAGGAGATTTCAGAAACTTTGAGTTCACAATATTATCTCATCTTGTTGCCATTTGTAGGGTTATTTCTTCTCATGAATGCATGTGACAAATTTTCTAACTAGTGTGTGTAGGAATCTGATTTCCTACCTGAAACATTAGTTATCCTACCTCTTTTCTCACTCCCTTTCCCATTTTCAGACAAAGTTCTCTCTTGTAAGTATCTGCAAGCTTTTTCGTAGGGTCAATGGAGTGCCCTTGTTGGATCCTCGACTGAAAGGCCACCACAGAAATCCACATTTTCTCGGGCATGCATATATAGTAGTTGCACCAGTTAAGTAGAGGGACTTCGATTCCTAGAGTGTTGGCAAGGAATCCACAAGTTTGCCCACCCAAAAAATTTCCTCACCAACAATTTTTGGTGCCCACCGTGGGGCAGATTTAGTAGCATTTGTACCTGAATGCGACCGCAAGGTCAAAAAATTCAAAATTCAAAAAAGACATTTTTTTTTGGGAATTTGAATGGCTATATGAGCCATATGGATTCAAATCATGGCTATTTCAGGAAACCATCCTATTGAAAGACCCGAATTGCTCTTCCACATCCAAGAAGACATTGCTTCAGATTTGAGGGAAGCTATCTGACATAATAGACAAAGTGCCAACCACTACTTCATTACCACAAGAATTTTGGATCTTGAAGAGGAATGCACTGCTGAATTGGAGAGGCAAAGACAAATTCTAGCACCTCAAAGAAGAGCATAGATTTTCAAGCTGGTGGATAGAAGATACACTTGGCAACAGAGATAAGGAGGACAAATTGATCCCATTTTTGAGGAACTTCAAAGGAGACAAGAGCTACTTGGAATCTAGAGGCCTCCTTTTCAAGAAACTGGCCAAGTTGGGAACCTGAGTGTTGCCAATCCTTTGGATGGTGAACTTCTATACATTAATGAGAACCTTGAAGATTTCACCAATGTAGAGACCAAAGAAGAAGCTAGAGAAAGAGAAGCAAGAGTTGACAAAGAAATAAGAGCTCAACTCAAAGAAATCAAGAGACTTCAAGTCGAGGCAGATGAAAGAGAAGCAATGGAAGCCACAACCTTAGCAAGACTAGAGGATAGAAACAAACATAGAATGGGGGATCAAGATCATGAGTATGAATGTGATCATGAAGCCCGTAGGCCTAATGTACCATGGGGAGGAAACACCGGTCCACTGGCTCTTGCTTAACCACTCCATGAGCTACAGAGAGGCTCGAGAAAAAACTTCCCAAAATTTAGAGGGGATGGTTCCCAACTCCCTGAAGAGCATGTAACAATATTTATCACTACTTGTGGTGTGTTGGTTGTTGAGGATGAAGATGTGTCAGTCCAACTCTTTGTGGAGTCACTTCAAGAAAAGGCTACCGAATGGTTCTACATGCTACCCATGAGGTCTGTCACTTGTTGGGAAGATATAAGAAGTGCATTTGAACATAGGTTCAAGACCACAGAAGATTGTTAGGATCTTTTGGTCCAATTGGTACAAATAAAGAAAGAAACCTCTGAGTCAATGAGAGACTTCGTAGCAAGATATGATAAAGTGATAAGAAGGATCCCTGAAGATGTGGTACCCCCCAAAAATAATTTGAAGAGGTTTTTCATCAGTGCTCTGCCATCAAAAGTAGGTTTCTTCCTCAAAAGAGCCCAAAAAAAATATTGAGGCAAGCCCAGGACTTTGCAATAGAAAGCGATGATGACCTAATCCTTTCTGGAAAGGTGAAAGACCCCAATGGGAAACAAAAGGGTCAAAATTCAAACTCTGTCACCACAGATATGATGTTCGAAAAAATGGAAAATGACTTGGTTGCCTTGAAGAAGAAGCTATTTCAGATCACAATACGGAATGCTTCAAGGAGACTAAACCCTCTGGATAGGCCAAGGATTACTCCACCTCCTTGTCATCTTGCTCTTGAAGCACCACCAGTCAATGCCATCTGTGACACCAAAGAGCTAGAGGAGCAAGCAGAAATTGATGAAACTGAAGAAGAAAACATGGAAGATTATGAAAACTATCTTGAGATTGAGGAAGTTGAAATGCACAATGGCCTGATTGAGTATGTTGATAATGAAGATGAAGGCGATGAAGAATTTCCAAGTTTCTCATGTGATGTTTTTACTCGTACTCAATCTAAGAAAGGGATTTCAGCCCCAACAGTTGCAAAAAGGATAAGAAGAAGAATAAAGAAGATTGTCCTCAAGAGGTTACACAGAATAAAATCATCAGTAGAGGATCACCATTACCACCTTCCATGGAATCAGCCAAAGAAAAAACAGACTCACTGGTTTCCAAAGAGCATGCTACTATACCAAGTAAGTCATTTGATTCTTCTTCCAGCTCAAAAGTTACTAAGAATAATTCTCTTCTAAATGCTGGTCCTACAAAAACATCTAAAGTTTAGTCAAAGGCTACACCCTCACCCCCTTCCAAGCCAATTGTTACATCCGAAAAGGAGAACCCAACACCAAAAGTATCAAATTCTCTACCATGTAGATCTTCCTCCATTTCAAGAGCCTCTTCCTCACCCACCATTGCACCATTTGACTTTGTAGAGCGTGCAAGCAAAACCCAAGTCCAGCTCTTCAAAATAGAATACCTACAAATACATCCTACCCAATTTGACAAATTGATTAATGCAGTTAATGGTGGTAACCCTATCTCTTCAAGCCCAAATTCTAAAGGCTTACTACCCACACCATCCACACCACCTTCCCAAAACATGCTAGCCCTCAGTGCCTCCAACACCAACAAAGTTGAACCTTTCTACCTATCACTCCTCATCAAAGGCTTCAAACTGAATAATTACATCATAGATTTAGGAGCCTCAGACAATGTGATGCCAGCCAAAGTTACAAATTATCTAGGCCTCACTTTGACCTCGGTAAATGGCACATGCCACTCAATAGATTCCAAACAAGTTCCATTGGTAGAAAGAATCAAGGATGCACATGTGGCACTAGCTGATTTTCCAGACAAGAAGGTGCTCTTGACCATACTGGTAGCAAACATCCCAACATCTTTCAATATGATTTTGAGAAGAATTTTTTGTAGAGACCTAGGTGGAGAAATAAAAATGGATTGGTCATTTGTAACTATCCCAATAAAAGGAGAGATGAAGAAGTTGCTGCCAGTAAGAAAGATGAGATTCACAGTAAGAAAGTTTGATGATCTAAGAGCTAACATTCTCTTTCAAGATTTTGGGCTAGGTAATTACTTCTTCACATAAAAAAGGAAGAGAACCTGCCACTTCTCATGGAGGAGGAAGAGGATCAGATTTAGACAATGGAATTTGATGGTAGCCATTCTAGAGCAGGTTCAGAAGCTGGTGTAGTATTGTACTCCCCTTCCAATGAGGTGTACCCTTTTTCCTACAAGCTGCAATTTGATAATACAAATAACTCCACAGAGTATGAAGCACTACTCTTAGACATGAGTGCAACAGATGACATGGGAATCATGAAACTGAGATGCTGAGGTGATGCAGAGGTTGTAGTAAAGTAGGTCCACCAACAATATTAGGTGAATAATCCAAGACTCCGACATTATAGAAACAGAGTGTGGGACTGCATTAAATCTTTTGATACATTTTCCATTGAAGCTATTCCAAGAGAAAAAAATGAAAAGGCTGATTCTCTTACAGTGTTAGCTTCCCTAGTGACACCTCATCCTTCTTTTGGTAAAGACAAAGTGACCATTGAAATGGTATTCATGCCTAGTGTACCAGACAATGCAAATCATTGGCAAGTATTCAATGATGATAACCAAATTCTATCTTTTTTAGAGCAAAGGGATAATTTCAATAATATCTTCTTCAAAGGAGGTGAAAATCCACACCGAGAAGTAGTCCCTAAAGAAGAGAAAGAAGGAATTGAAGGGATTGATGATGAGGGAGTAATCAAATTGAAAGGGAACAAAATTCCCAAAGGCCTAGTCTCTTTAGAAGACCTCTTTGACAAACAATACAAATTCATTCAAGAGAAAGAAAATCAATCTTCCCAGTGCCAAGCTGATTTTGATAAAGAACAAATTGGTACCTCGTAGGAGCCAAGGATGGTCAATATTGGAAAATGTTGCTCACCTGAAGAAAAAATAAGGTTTGTTGCATTACTCAACAAGTACTCAGATGCCTTGGCCTACTCTTATGATGAATTCAAATCCTTCCAGCCAAAATAAATGCATCACTCAATTCCTTTGAAGTAGGGTGTTAAGCCCTTCAGGTAGAAACAAAGGCCATAAAACCCAAAGATTGCTGATACCATCAAGGAGGAGGTAATGAAGATGCTTAACACAAGTATCATATTTCCCATCCACCATTCAAAGTGGATGGCTAACATTGTGCAAGTGTGGAAGAAGAATGGTGAAATAAGGATATGTGTAGATTTTCGCAACTTGAGCCAGGCATCACTCAAGGAAAATTATCCTCTTCCTATCATGGACCATATTCTGCAAGCAATCACTAGATCTGAAATGCTTTCATTACTTGATGGATTCTCAAGATACAATCAAATCAAAGTGGTAGAGGAAGACCGCACCAAGAAAACCTTTAAAACACCTTGGGGCACTTTTTCCTAACATAGAATGCCTTTTGGCCTAATCAATGTAGGAGCTACATTCCAAAGGGTGATGGATTTGGCATTCAAAGATCTGAAGCATTGCATTGTCATATATCTTGATGATCTAACAATATTTTCAAAGAAGAGGGGAGATCATATCTATCACTTAGAACAAGTACTTGAAAGGTGTAGGAAACATGACATATCACTAAATCCAAAAAAGTGCATTTTTGGAGTCACATAAGGCAAGTTATTGGGGCACATTGTGAACAAACATGGAGCACACATTGATCTTGAGAGGATTAGATCCATTTAAGCATTAGCCCTATCCACAAACAAGAAGGGAGTTCATTCATTCTTTTGAAAGGTAAACTTTCTTTGTCGTTTTGTGCCTGAGTTTGTTAAATCGACAAAGCACATCACTTCCATGATGAAACCTCAAGCAAGTTTCAAATGGAAAAATGAAGGGAAGGCAACATTTGAAGAAATCAATAAAGCCATTGCCAAGGCTCCAACCCTTGTGTCTCCAAATTTTAACAAAGAGTTCATCATGTATTGTTATGCATCTGAGCATACACTCTCCGCTGTTCTTGTTCAGAAAAATGATGAAGATGTGGAAGCACCTATTGCTTTCATGAGTTGTCCTTTGAAAAAGCATGAGCTAAAATACATCCAATTCGAGAAGCATGCCTATGCAGTGGTCAAGGCTGTAAAAAACTTTAGGTTTTACATCCTCAATTCACATACGGTAGTGATGGTCACTGGTAGTGCAATCAAGTCCATCTTGATACAGCAGGGTCCCGGAGCTAAAAGAGGAAATTGGATTGCAAAGACTCAAGAATATGACTTGGAGATTTGACCCTCCAATCTGGTAAGGGGAAATGGCTTGTGCATGTTGATTGCTGAAGATGAAACACTCAAAATTCAACACGGTAAAGTAAACTATGCTTGCTCAACTTGTTCAGAAGATAACCCATAGGTTCTCTTTGTCACCACTACTGATGAGTGGTATGCTGATATTGCCTATTACCTAACTTATGGAGAATTCCCTCCCCATCTTGATTACAAGAAAAGGAGAAAACTTAAGCTGAAGGTAGCTAAATTTTTAATCTGGAATCATGCGCTCTGTAAAAGAGGCCTGGATGGTTGTTTCCTCAGGTACGTAGATAAAGAGCAACAGGAAAAGTTTCTTAAAGCATACCATGACCAAGCTTGTGGTGGGAATTTTTTAGTAATGGTCACTGCACACAAGATTATCTGAGGAATGTATTATTGGCCCACCATCTTTGTATACACTTGATATTAGGTTTCTAAATGTAGAGCATGCCAATAGTTCGTTGGAAGACCATGACTCGCTACATTATTGCTCAGGCCTATGGTTATTGAAGAACCATTTCAACAGCGGGGCCTGGACTTCGTTGGTGTTCTAAACCCTCACTCAAGTGCAGGGCATATCTATGTACTCATAGTAAAATAATACTTCACCAAATGGATGGAAGCCATTCTAGCCAAACAAGCCAACATTGAAACAATATGTAGCTTCATCAAGGAGAACATCATAGTCTGTTTCAGAGTGCCAAAGAAGATTGTAGCAGATAATGATACTTATTTCTCTTCAAGAGAGCTGACCAAGTTTTTCTATGGCTATGAAATCTCGCTATCTCATTCTTTTGACTACTATCCACAAGGAAATGGACAGACATAATCAAGCAACAAGAACATTATGACCATTGTCTGCAAGCTTGTAAATGAGAATAAAAGGAATTGGCACAAAAAGTTGTACAACGCATTGTGGTTGGATAGGATCACTCCCAAGAAGGTAATAGGTATGTCACCATTCCAACTGTTGTATGGAGTCGAAGTAGAAATTCCTCTCACGATCGAGATTCCAACTCTCAAGCTGCTACAAGCAATAGAAGATGGCCAGTACAAGGATTCCATTGACAATAGGATCCTCTTTCTTGAGAAGCTGGAAGAAAATAGATTCCAGGTGGTGGATCGAATCAAAGAACACCAATTAAAAGTGAAGAAGATCTTTGACAAGAGGGCTAAGGCAGGAGAATTCAAGGTTGGAAACTTTATCGTGCTATGGGACAAGAGAAGAGAACCAAAGCGCATCCATGGAAAGTTTGATTCATTTTGGCTCGACCCATTCCAAATTCATGGAGCTTGTGGTAAGAATGTTTTTCTCCTCTCATACTTGGATGGAACACCATTGGAATTGCCTCAAAGCGGGCAATACTTGAAACTATATCATCAATGAAAGTGGGTTATCCCTTGCCTTGTACCACAGGTGATTTCTTGGTGTGTTTCCCTTTCCATTGTGTGGTTTTGTTTCCCTTTCTGTTGCGTGTCATGTGTTTCCTTCCTTTTGTGTGCTTGTGTGTTTCCTTCTTCTAATATTTCTTTCTCAAAATTGTACATGACTCTGCAAGGCCCAATGGATAAGGCACTAGTCAATGTTATATGGTTTAAAAATTGAGATTCTGGATCCTCATACCACATCTTCGCCATGCTCAGTCCATGCCATGTCCCCAAGCTAGAGCTAGCTGTTGTCTCCCAAAAACTACTTTTCGTTTTCCAAGTTAAATTCAAAATTTCAAGCTCTCATCCTCCTAAAGTATTTAAGCCTAGTTGAAAGTTTGAAGAGATAGAGAAATCCATGCCCTAGAGTTATTTCAAATCCCCAGTCTACTTGTTTTGATAAATTTTCCGTTTTCCTGTCTAGATGCGTGAATTTTTTTATTTTTGTTCTCATTTGAATGAAATTGTCAATATTTCTATGCCCCTAGATCATCAAACCTTGTATTGTTTTCAATTCCTTAGCTCATAGAAAGAAATTTTAAAATCAGGCACGAAATGGTTGAGTTTTCTTCTTCTATGCATTTTTTTTCCATAATCAGGAATGATGGGCATTTTCTTCCCCATAAAATTTTGGCCCCATCATCCATGGGTACATGGACATACCTAATTGGAAGCAGGTCGGTGGAGAAATTTTTGTTTTTGAGTCTTTTTGTAATAAGGTGAAAAGTTAAAAAGTGACCCATAGCCCGATCAGGCTTAAAGGAAAAAGTCAAATCTTGAGCCCGCAGTCAAAGGAGTCAAAGCAAGGAGGCAGACCATTGGGGAGATTTGATATTTTGAGCCTCTTCATAAAAAGGGTGAAAAGTTAAAAAGTGACCCACAACCCTGATTAGGCTTTAAGGAAAAAGTCAAATCTTGAGCCCACAGTCAAACGAGTCAAAGCAAGGAGGCAGACCGTCGGGGAGATTTGAGATTTTGAGCCTCTTTGTAAAAAAGGTGAAAAGTTAAAAAGTGACCCATAACCCCAATCAGGATTAAAGGAAAATGTCAAATCTTGAGCCTGCCGCATCGAAGGTCAAAACAGGGAGGCGGGCCAGTGGAGCAATTTGTGTTTTTAAGCCCGCATTAAAAAAGGTAAAATTATAAAAGTGACCAGTGAATCCTTCGCTAATCAAGTGAAGCCACATGTTATGACCATATCTAAAGCAGGTGAGTAGGCCAAAATGTTCCAAAATTCCATTTCTCCAAAATGCACAAAATGCAAATGGTATCCTCTGCACCTGTTCTAGTAAATTTCTCCCATGTGTACGACTCTGATTTAAGGTTTCAAAGGCAAGATGAACGGTTCAAATTCAAATTTACAAAAAAAGTGTAACAACTACATTATGAAAAGTCTAGTTTTAATGCCATCAGTGTTTCTTCGTGAATCAAGAATCTAAGTGGACGTGAATGATTGAAAAGAAATTATAAACCATTTCTTGCTAACAAAGAAGAAGTTGTAACCGTTTCTTGGAGGAGATTTAATCACTTCTTCATGCTATTGTAGAGGGTTGGTAATCGATCTTGTAAACTCAAGAGTGTATTGTACTTCGAGATAAAAAGGAGATAACCATTTTCTTCCATCCCCCTTTCTTCTCAAATTCCTCCATTTCTCCAGTATGTACAATTTCTATTGAAGCAGCAATACAAGAAGAAGGATTTTGTAGCCTCTTTGATGAGGAGATTTTATAAACTTTGAGCTCGCAATATTATCTCATCTTGTTTCCATTTGCAAGGTTGTTTCTTCTCATGAATGCATGTGACGAATTTTCTAACTAGTGTGTGTAGGAATCTGATTTCCTACTTGCAACATTAGTTTTCCCACCTCTTTTCTCACTCCCTTTCCCACTTTCAGACAAATTTATCTCTTGCAAGTACCTGCAAGATTTGTTGTAGGGTCAGTGGAGTGCCCCTGTTGGATCCCCAGCCAAAAGGCCACCACAGAAATCCACATTTTCTCATGCATGCATATATGGTAGTTGCACCAATTAAGTAGAGGGGCTTATATTCCCAGAGCATTGATAAGGAATCCACAAGTTTTCCCACCTGACAAATTTCCTTGCAAACAGTAATATTGTCAAGTTGAAAGCGGAAGAGTGAAATGGAAGAACACATAGTGGTGAAAGGGGATAAGAATGGTGAGAAGGTTAACATGGATGATTAGAAATGAGAAGCAAGGATGAATGGATCAAATACATGGTTGCCATGGTGGGGGATGAGGTGCCGCGTGATAACGAATGTTACTTGAGAAATATCCTCAAGTAGGATTCGCAAACTGCAATGGAGATTAAGTAGAATTCCCAAACCAAAAAGTGTATTAGTGAGAGAATTCATAGATGTGAACATAATTCATGGAATTATGGATGATTGTAAGATATGCCATCCTTAAAGGTAAACACACACACACACATACACACACAAATTTCATGGTTTGAAAATTGATCTGTAGGAATGTGATATTGTTAAATGGTAACCTTAATGAGAAAAAGACATATAATCGTAGCAAGGGGCATATAGGGAAACCATGCTTTAAACTGGATTGAAGGTAAATAAGAAAGGGTACCACTCAAGGCATTGCACTTGCAGCCAATAACATGTGTTAATACATAACCAATGATAGTTAGGTATACCCAAGACCATGAGGGAAATATGGATGAAATATGATCATAAACCTAATGTCGACATGAAAATGAGGATTCTAGATGTAACTTGTACATGGGAAGAGGGATCTCAATAGGTGTTTGTTCTTAGAACCCAGCTCTAGGTAGGGGAAAGAGAGAAAATTGATCAACGTGGGAAGTTTTCTAAGAGAAAACTGATCAAAGTGGGAATTTTTTTGAGGATGATAATACAGTAGAAGGCTGATCAATGTGGGAAGCCTTCGCTGCCATGATACAATAGAGTAGCCATCCTTCGAGGGTATGTTCTAATTTTTACTTTTGCTTTGGGATTTTTGACTTTTACTTTTAGATGGTAGTATAAGATATGCATAATAGCTATCCTTCGGGGGAACAGTCTATACTTATTATATGATTTTTATGAACAAATATCCTTTGATGGATCAATATGTTTTTGGATAAGATAACATGAGACAAGAGCATCCATAATGTGTACTTTCCTTTCTTTTATGTTTTGATTTTCTATTTGATGGGGAAGAGCTGGGTATAGATAAGTAGACCACTTAGGAGGGGATGATGATCATAAAAGTGGACACCCCTGGACATTTTGTGTGCTTTTGATAGGTAGATAGGAGGATGATGGATGTAATGATTGTATAGTTCTCACCAAAAAGGGAGAACCTATCCATAAGAATAATTCTATGGACAGAACTATGGTGCCCATATTTAAGGTCATGACTAGGAAAGTGATGACAAACCACATAATTCCAAATCATTATAGTGATAGATGGAAGGGGCTAACGATGGAGGAATGATCTAAGGATATAACTAAGTGCTCATTGATAGATATGCTAACAATAGAATGACAACAAGTGAAATGTATTAAGAGCATTTGTCTCTGTTTTATCATCAAGTGAAGAAAAATGATATACCCCAAACCCATATTTATGCATGATAATATGAGGTCCAATCCAACTGGGAGAAAAATTTCCATGTTGGATCCTTTATAGAGTGTGATCGAAAGATAGGATAAAGTCTTAGGAGAGGAAGATATGATATAATAGGATATGATGATATAGATAAGTGGAGATAAAAGTTATGTGCTATCCTTGAGGAAGAGAAGAAAATATGGGCCCCCTAATGAGGTGAATAAATGGCCACAAATGTGGGCTCAGGATGAGAATGAAATGACCCCCCAACAAAGAAACAAACATGGCCACAAAGGTTGACTTTGAGATAAATATGGAGCCCCAAAGGAAGGGACACGTATGGCCACAATGGTGGACTTAAAATGAGAAACATGGTCCCTCAAGGGAGAGGCGAATATGGCCACAAAAGTGGGCTTTAAAAAGAGATGAAGATTTGGAAAAAATTAATTTGGATTTAAGATTGGATGAGAATAAAATTAGATGATGTCAAAAGTGAATTCCCCCAACATCAAGGAAGTTTTATGGATGGATAAAATATGAATTGATGTGGAAGGGATGCTAAGGATGAGGGGAGGATGTCCCCTTAGTGAGGGAGATTATATTAGATGTGAATGCGTTAGTGGATGTCGAAGGAGTTTAGATAGGATTGTTTTAGATTTGGATTGGATAAATGGTCAGAGACCACAAGAGTGATTGGAAAGATAAACAATATCAATGAACAATGAAGGACCTTCCATAGAAGGAATGTCATGTGTAGGAGAGATGTTAAAGGATGATGTGGATGGAGGAATCGTGGGAAACCTGACAGATGGGATACGAATTGGATTAAATGTAGATGGAGAAGGATGTTCCCCCTGAATGAGGAAATTGTCTTTCTCAATAAGGTTATGGATGATTGTCTGAAAGGCCTTACAATGTTCAATTTCATGGCCTGGGGTATGATGATAAGCGCAAATGCAATTGAGATTGAACCATGATGGATTTGGACTATGGGGATTAAAAGCTTTAATGGGAGGAAACATGATGGAAGATATTCAAATTAAATGTCAAAGAATGTCTGCATAGGACCCAATCAAAGTGTCATGGGGAAGGTAAATCTTGTGGGTTTTGATAGAATATTTTGGCTTGGATTTAGGGGAAGAAGTGGTTGTGGATTAGATGGGTGAACTAGATGTCTTAAAAGATGAATCAATTTTAAGAGGAGGGTTAGATTGTTTGGATTGGGATTTATTGTTGCGAGGTATATTAGAATAAGAAGGGTTGATCTTAAAATAGATGTTGTAACATTAGATTGCTGAAAAGAGGGAATACCTGACTTCTTATGAGGATGCGCAGGATACTTTTGGAGATGCTTACCATGATCCTTAGATTTTGATCTAGAAAATTTACCCTTGGCGGGGATGATAATAACCTCAAATGGAGGGTCTAAATATTACGGTGTAGGGGTGGATATTGGTGGAGAAAGAGGTGTTTGTATGATGCAATTAATAAGGTCTATGTGAGATTTGGATTGTGTAGCTTTTGTTTTAGTCAATGTAGAAATAGTTGATTTGTGAATCTCCTTTGTGTTTTCCTCAGGTGGAGGTGTTTGTTTTATAGATTTTGCAAGGGGTATCATCGATAGAGTTACAAATCGAGAGGATATGGTCGGTGTGATAGAAGTATTAACTAAAGAGTATTGGGATAAAATGGGTGATGTGGCCATGGGCAAGGATATATGTATAGGTGACGAAGATGTCAAGGTAGGGGTAAGTGGATTTATTGATATGATAGATATAGGGGTAGTTCATGTGGATATGTAGGTGGGCATAATTGGGATATTTGGAGATATAGGTGATCTGGTGATGGGTATGTTTGATGTAGATGTGGTTAAGGGGTTGAATATGGCAGGTTGGGGCATGAGAGATGTGGAAAAGTGGTATGTATACTCGAAGCTGATGTGGATGTGGTTAAGGTAGTTGGTGTGGTTGGTACATAAAGAAGTGCGGAAGGAGGAACTGGGATTAACTCTAAGGATGGTATAATGGGTAAAGGTGGAATGGATGTAGGTAAGGTAGTCAAATTTAATGAAGTGGATGTGGTAACCAATGGAGTAGATATGATAGGTAATGAAGTAAATGCAAGGGCAATATTGGGTGTAGAAGTAGCTGGGAATGGTTGTTTCATAAATGTTTCTAGGGGTAAGGATGATATGGTTTCTGAATGGGGTTGATGTTGTAGGTGTGGATGTATGGATATGTTTGTTTGATGTAGATGTGGGTGAAGGAACATATGTGAGAGATGTAGGGATAGGTGTGTATATCAATGGGGCTGAAATAGGTGCTAAGGATGAATATGATGTGATAGATTGGGGCATGATCGAAGTGGATGAAGTAGGTGGTATAGTCAAATTTGATGTGGATGTGGTAAGGGTAGGAGAATGTATAGGTATAGGACAAGGATAAATATTATATAAGTGTGATAGTAGGTGATGATAGGTTTTGAATAAGGAGTGGGAATAATGTCTAGGGTAGGAACATGCAGAGTTGGTGATGAGATGAGATCTTGATTGACGATGTTAATGGAGTAAGCATTTGATAGTTGAGATGTAAAAGGTGTGGCTTGATTTATTGGTGGTTGATTAGGAAAAGGTTGTATAATTCTGTCAAGGGGTTGGCTGGGTGAAGTGGTGGATGTGTCCATTTGGATATCCCCTTGATTTATAAGTTGTTGGATACGATATTTGAAGGAACGACTTTTCTCAATGTCGTGACCTTTGACTTGATGATATTTACAATAGTGGGCTTTGTGATACCAAATAGGCTTGGGTCACGAGTCGTCCATGGTTTGTATGGGAGGAAGTTGGATGGAGTGTATTGTCATTAACTTGTCAAATAAAGAACTATAGGATTCCCTGAAGGAGGTATAGTTAGGAGATGGTCTAGGGGCCTGTTGTTGAGGCCACGTGCTAGATGTAGGTGTGGATGAGGACTTAACAACCATGGCATTGGCCGCACCCTTAAATGTGTCATTATGTGTAGATGGTTTAGTAAATTCAATTTTAGGTTTGGTCGATCTAAGTTTAAGATGACCTTGCTCAATGGCACGGGTTTTGAGTTTGTGAGCCATGATGAAGGCTTTGTCAAAGGTTCAAAATGATTGGATTTGTAATTTAGATGATATATGCTTCACACATGAACGCGAGAAGAGATTGATGAGTTCAATTTGTGGAAGAGAGAAGGATAATTGGTTTATAAATTTGTGCCATCGTGTGACAAAGTCTATGATGGAATCATCGTCAAACTGTCAGGATGGCGTATAAGTCAGTGATAGTGATTTTGCACACAATTTTGATTGAAATTTTTTCTAAGAACAGTTGCTATGCAAGTTGGGTGAAGGAAAATATTGAGTATTGAGGGATACTATTTTACTAGTTTAACACAGGACTAGCCAATGACATGGGGAAAGTGTGAAGCATTAGGTCTTGATCATGTGCAATAAGATAACATGCATGTTTGAACACACAAAGATGCTGCTGGGGATCTTCCTTGTTGTTGAACTTAATGAACATTGGAAGGTCCCAATGAGGAGGGTAAGGTTTGATAGGAACTGATGGATGAATTGGTTCATTATAGATTTTTTCGTAGGATAAAATCACCTTGGGTACTAAGGTAGCGGCTTCTAGACTAGCCAGCCTATTCATAAGAGTGTGAATAGGATCCTTTGACATGACATTAGGTTTGGATTGGATTGGTTGTGTGGCATGAAATGTAGCTTGATAAGAGGGTTGATAAGTTTGTGGGTGGGATGTGTGTGGAATTTTTTGATAAGACAATTTATTAATTTGTGGATGTGTGGGTGTTTGGGGAATTGTTTGATAAGGATTATCGTTTGATATGGATTCATATGTTATGGGTTGAGATTGGGTAAGTTTCTATATAGGTTGATGTTGAGAAATAGGGATGTGATGTGATTCTTGAGATTGGGTAGGTTGTGGTGGTAAATGAAAAGTGGGGATATGAGTGTTAAGAGATTAAGAATTTTGGAGTATATGGTGGGTAGGAATGTAAGTGGTAAAAGCATGAGATGGGTTGGATATGCATACTAGTAGCAGATGGAATAGAGTGTACATAAACTGACGTGTGGGGAATATGATCCACCGATTGAGTAGATGGACATGATTGGAATATTGTGGGAGATTTACTAAATAATAAATCATATATGGGGTTAGAAGGTGTTCTAAGAGTTTCTAAAGGAGTGGGCGATGGGTGTGTAGTTGGTTGAGAAAGATTAGATTGATGAGAGATATAAGGATTGGTTTCAAGATAGGGACAATTTTGGATGACATGGTCCTCATGAGGCAAGACCATGGAGACAAGGGGTTAGGTAGCCAAAGGTGTGGTCTCAAGTGTGGAATATTGTTGGGAGGAATCATTAGGGGAAGGGAGGTCATTGGATGGAATGGATTGTTGTTTTGTTTCAACATGAGAAAGAGTGATAATAAACATGAAATAGATGAACATTTGTTTATGTAATTTAGTAACAAATGAATCAAGCAACAAGGTTTCTTATCATCATGATTAATTAGAAGATGTGAAAAGAAAAGAAAAGTGGATAATGAAGGCACCTAAGGAATGACAGTCTAAGGCTAGTTTCCGGTAGTTTTGGCTAGGGAGAGTCTCAGATGGATTCCTGTTGGGTGATGAAATCCCAACAGTCAATCAGATAAGGAGATGTTATGATGTGTTGATTTTGTTCATGATTCTAAGTTGTGTGTGGTAATGTGAGATGTGGAAGGTTAAACCCCTATTTAAGCTATGTGAGCAAGCTAGGAACGCATATGGTTATTTTTAGACCAAATAAAAAATGTGAAGTTTGATGTAGACAATAACCCAGAAAAGGGAAATTATAATGCAGATAGGAGAAACTAGGGAAAAATGAGGAATACCTAGAGACGCTTTCCCATGTTATTTGACTGCACGTGATAATGATGTATTTGAAAGTGATAGTCAGTGGTCAGGAACATCTGGGTACCTTAAAATTACACCATTCACAAATGAAGATAGGCTCAGTGAAATGATACTTGTATGCAATGTGTTTATGGTTTAGAAATTGATCTTTGACAACATAATTAGGTGGTCATAGTATCATAAATTTCTTTGCAAAATCGAAGAACACAATTAGTCGCTTAGTTAGAAAATAAGATAAGGAAAATGGAAAGATCGTAAATTTTTTGTTTGATTTTAAAAGTAAACTATTTGGAAAAATAAGTAATATAAAAAATGATTGTGTATCCAAAAATAAGGCCTAATGAGTTGTGAACAAAGATCTGGTGAAAGTGAACATATGATAAAAAGAATGGAAATGACCAAATGGTGGCGAGTACTTTATCAACGTTGATATCAATGTAAGCACCAAACCTATTACCAAATTGATAACATGGGCTAATGAAACGTGGGACATATTATAAATTATGTAAGGACATCGAGATATTTAGGATATTAAAGAAAAAAGTAATAATGAAGCTTATCTAAATAATGGAGCAATAAAAATGGCCTCAATAACAATAAAAATGATTGCTGATTTAAGGATAATATTAAGGAGTGGATAACGATAGAGCTCAAAGACATTTGGATAATTAATTTAATGTATTGAGTTGAATTTAATCTATGAAGAAGAATTGGAGAAATTAAAAAAAAATGCTTCCAATGAGAAAGGCTTTTGTCTCGAGTAGAGTTTGATCAACAACTTATTTGTGACAAAGACCGATAACCAACAGTGCATGGTTTCCACCTCACATCGTGATAACAATAAACACAACTTGACATAGATGACACGACCTGAAAAAAGGGTGATACGTGGCCCAAGCCACAGAGAAAATGGTTGGTTATTCCTTTTTAAAAAAATTTGTAACTCAACTACGACTGCCCATGTATATGGGAAAAAATAATAGGGCCCCCACCGAATCAAGGAAGAGGCTATGTGAGATTTGGAAGACGATACCAAAAAAATAAAACTTATCCCCTTCACGTGGGTTGGTTTGTGTTGGGTAGTAGTGGTAGTAATGTTA
This sequence comes from Taxus chinensis, assembly GCA_019776745.2. Taxonomy (NCBI): domain Eukaryota; kingdom Viridiplantae; phylum Streptophyta; class Pinopsida; order Cupressales; family Taxaceae; genus Taxus; species Taxus chinensis. Next base: position 884,958,667 of record CM034150.1, read on the forward strand.
CCATGTGGTAATACATCCAAAATTCAGGCGGTTTAGCTTAGGTGCCAATGATGGGACGTGTTTGGGGTTGTAGTTACGGGAACGATTTGGCTTGAAGTCTCAATGCTATGTGAGAAGACCATTTTGAGAATCTTTGGTAACTATTTACGTTTGGATTGGTGCTCCGGTAGCTGGTATGAAACATGGAACTTCTTGGTGAAAGGTTCTTAGTTGGTGGTGAATACCAAATACCTTATATGTAAGACAATACATAATACTTGAATTATATCCGTAAATCTTTCTTCGCTACAAGATTATAGTCTAGGTGGATAAAAGGAAGATGGAAATGATTCAAATTTCGAGGTTACTAGAATGTAGAGTGTAGTGGAGAGACAGGAAAAGGACCAGACTGGGTCAAATATCACTTAGTCACACTTTACAATGTTCTACCACCTTGGATGATCAGTGAGGCCCTTGTTAGTTTACCCCGAAAACCTAGGCTTAAGCCCCAACTCCCCATACGTATTACATTTTTCAATTTCATAGTGGGATGTATCCCACATTCATCATGGGGTGGTAGAGATAAGGGTTTAAATAGGTGGTGGTGATTTTATTTAGATGGCTAGCAAGCAATTTTGATAACCAAAAGTTATGTGGTCGGTTTTGGTAATGCATTCAGTAGGGGGGAGGCCAGTTTGACTTGTGTACTATTGTGACCCGCATGGAAAATTTGTGAATTGTGCCTTAAACATGTTGGGAGAGGAAGTGAAGTATATGGGTGGTGAGGGAGAGACCAACGAGCTATGTAAATGGTGGATCGGGTGAGGGAAATGACAATTTATACAAGGTAGTGTGATGTCAAGGTGTGGGAGAGTCGCGAGCTTGGGAGAGAGGGACATGGGTGTGAGGATGAGGTTGTTGGGATGGGGGAAATAGAGGTTGGTTGAGTGGCCGAGTGGTTTGGTCTATGTTGGGTGAGGGGTCACTTTGAGCTATGTGGGGAGGACGAGCCGAGGGCTTGGTGAGTGGACATGGATGGGTTTGTAGGGTCTACAATGGTCACTGAGGTAGATTCAGGGAGTGGTTTGATCTAGGGTGTTAGGTAGAGTAGAGTTTAGATAGAGTCGAGAGGATCTATGGGACTATATGGGAGATATATGGAGGAGTGAGATACATGTAGGGATTAGGTAGGGAGGAGTTGAGTTGGATAGGGAGTTGGGAAGAATGGAGAGCAAGTTGGATAGGAAAGTGAGTAGGGAGGTGAGTGGAGGGGTGAGGGAATAACTTGAAGAGTGGGGAGTTGTGCGGAGTTGGCGGGAAGGGAAATTAGTCAAGTTAGGAGAGAGGTTCTTGAGTGCATTAATACGTGAGGAAATGTAGGGGGAAAGGGATAGGGGAGGTGGTTGAGCTGGTCGAGTTGAGGAAAAATATATAGGAGATGGGTAGTTTAGGGGGGTAAACCTCAATAATATATTTTTTGATTTTTTTACTTGATTATTATTATTTATTTAATAATAAAAATAAACTTGATACTAACTATAAACAACCAAATAAAAAGTTGGTTGAAAACAAGAAGAGCCCTTACCTCCAAGATGACATAGACCAATAAATGTAAGAAGCACACCACACAGGAGATAACCCTAAATTTGCAAAAAAAAAAAAAATATTCACAAGAGATATCTAAATTGATGAGAGCTATGAAACACAATAACCGTGACATTTCAGGAGATAAGTAAAGTAACAAAAAAATGACAAGATCTTGGGATTTCTCCCACTGGACATGCCAAAATGTTGATAGAGTTTTCTTCATTCCTGTGCAGATTAGTGAGCTAGATAACAAATAAAATCAAAACAACCTCAAAGATGCTTGGTTTAAGGTACCAGTAGAGCTGATGGATGGATAAATGGATGGATGCAAAGTGAATGATCCTCACTGCAAGCTGGATAGACCTACAAAATAGAGGAAACTAAGAGGAAAATAGATTAGATGGTATATGCGGGGGATGCCTGGCGAATTCAGTTCCAGGAAGTGTTACCTTCATTTAACAGATGTCAACCCTCGTTAGATAAGAGAAAACTGATATAAATGAAGGATATATAGATAGCATGTAGAAACTGATAAATAATCAGAACCTGAAAATTTTGATGTATAAAGGTGCTATTGATTTGATCAAAACAAATGTAAAGAAAACCAAACCTACATGAATCCACAGAAAATTGGGCTAGATGTGAGGAGCTTGCGAAAAAAACTTGCAAAATTTCTTGTTGTAGATGGAAGGATGTCAGGAAATGGGCTTACTAAGAGAACCACAAAGGCACGATACTATGATGATATAAGTGGCATCACAAGAGCATTGTGGTGATATAATAAGTGAGGGGCTATAATGTCAAAGGTTTTCTATCACTCTTGGCTTGCTTAAAGAGGAGGGAAGGCTTGTATAGTGGAGAGCTATAATGTCAGATGTTTTCCTTGACTTCTTTTTTACTTTTTTGAAAGAGGGGAGATGGCTTGTATTTATAGCCTGAGATATGGTTAGTTTAAGGGTTATCAGGTAACTTGGGTTTGAAAAAGTAACCCTAATTAGGTGAGTGGGGGGGACATGATTTGAGTGATTAGGTGTAATAATGGATTTGATGCGGATGAGTGGGGTTCATGATTTGAATGGTTTTGGAGTATTTAATTATTAGGTGGGGTGATATGAATTAATTTGGAATATTTGGATATTAACACAACGAGGTTTATATTTTTTTGAAGGGGATCAATTAACCAATTAAAATTGATTAATTGAAAATGTATTTTTGGTGGGAAATGAGATTCGAATGGGTAAGCCTAATGAAGGATAGAAAACACGAGGTGAAGGGGAGGAATGATACTAAAAACTGGTGTCTAAAGTTAGTACAAGAAAAGAAAAACACACATGTAGAAGACAAAATGTATGCTTAACAGATAATATTTAAGCTAAGATGCAAGATGATAATGTAAACACACAAAGAGACGATGTAGACTACTAAAAGTGGGTTACAAACATGGTACACCACTCACAATGTCGTAAGACAATCAAGGCTGAAAAATCCTAAAGTAGACATAGTGCACACAAGAGGGGCAAAGTCAGTAAACAATAAAATACAATGAAAAACAAGAACAAACAATGTAACAAACAACTATGGCATCAAATAGACCTATAAAACAAATGTTGCACATGAAGCACCTGTTAACATGTTAAAAAGATAAAAATTATGTCAAAGCATGTATAATTTGATAAAGTAGTGTACTATGAAACAAAATGAAACAATAACACATGTAGTGTACAAAATTGGATGCCCCCAAGAGCTGTTGTGGGATTTGTAATAGGTACTGTGCCACAGCATCCATGCTACATGTAATAGATTTGTATAATATGTGATCATAACTAGAAATCAAGTGAATGCATATGTGTATATGGAAAAAGATAATGACATACAAGAAATCTATCTAGCATGTGCAATAAAGTGTGCATGTAACAAGTAAATGTAAGGAAGAGTAAATGCAACCAATATATGCAGTACGTTATGGATGAGACAAAATGGAATGTAGTGTGAATGATAGGAGCAACATGCCCCCCGAGTGGATGTGTATGTATGCAGTGAGGCTCATTTGTATATGCCCCCTCAACAATCAAGAATGAACCGTAAATGAGAGTGTGTCATGGGGAAATGGTTTGAATGTGTGTGATAGAAATATGTGATCCTCAAAGTGCAACATGTAGGATGAAAACACACGAGTGAGTAAGTGAGTGATTGATTGAACACGTGAGTGTGATGAGGTCCATTTGAGATGTAGACCCTCAGTATTCGAGTATGGACCGTGAAACTAGAGTGCGTCATAGGGTAGTGTATTGTGTTGGTTACGTGAGAGATGTGTGATGTTTGGTTTATTGTTGACAAAAGAGATTGATTGTAGAGTTGTGGAGTATGTGATGTGTATTGTATAACATGTTATGTTAATTGTGTGGGAGAGAGATGTGATGTGTTGATTGCACACAAGAAAGAGAGTTGCTATGAATGTGTTAATTGTATAGTAAGATGCGCAAGAAAAATATATTGCAAGTATCACCGAATGTGTAGTGCATTTTGGATATGTATATTGTTCAAGATGTTTGATTACATGTAAGAAAGATATGCCACATGATGTAAGATAAGTATGTCATGTAAGTGTGTTGTATGTTGCGTTGAATGTGTGTAGTAGGAAGAATATATTGCAAGCATGTTGATTGTGTTGTGTAGTGGTAGAGACGCAAGGATATTGATTATGTCAAGTGTGTGTAGTGTGCGAGGTTCATGTGTAGAGGATGCCCTCAACAGTCAAGTGTGAACCAAAGCACAAGAGTGCATCATCAGGTAATGATGATACGATCATGTATCAAGATGTATGTGGCATATGTGATAAACTATATGCAAAGTGATGAGAAGATGAGACACTTATCTATGCTAAAAGGGGGGATGGGAAATAAGTGATGCCCCCTAGTGTATGAAGGATGAGGATGATCAAGTAATGTCATTTGAAAGATCATCATTGTCATGATCAAAACCGAATGGTGAAGCATCTGAGACTTGATAAGCGATAGTGTTAGGTTGGTCAAGGAGGTATCCATTGAGGCGCAAATTATACATGCCCATAGCTTATACCTTTTCAGTGAATGGAGGTAGTGGACACCCATGTGCATAAAAATGAGTTAGATTTGGTGAATAGTCAAGGAATGAGTCATTGCAAATGAAAACATGACCAAATGGCATGTGAAAAGATATATCACTATGATCAAGATCTAATGTTCCCCCAATGTAATCAAGTCAAGACTGATCAAGTGTAAGTGGATAAATGTGAGGAGGACATGTAAGAAATATAGTGAGATAGAAAATGTGAAGACCATAAACAACAGTAATGGAGATAGATCCATAGTAAATATGAGAATAATGAGATGTAGGTCAAATGTTGTCATCGACAAAGCCTAGCCTAGATAATCCATCATACATGCATATAGATTCAGATATAGTAGGATTGAATGGAATATGTTCCCAATAAGATCCATTCATGAAAAGTGTGCATATAAATGGAGCATGTACTAACAAACATTGCTCATGTGAAGGTGCAGGGGATGGATCAATGTCCATGGACTGGACAAGCCCCCGATAAAGAATTATAGCAGTAGTAGTAGCAGGTGGAGGCGATGGTGTAGATGAAACAATATCTATCATGTAAATAACATATTCAAGTGGTGGTAAATGATCTGGAGTATCCATGGGTTTTGGTTCATTAGTAGTAGTTGAGCATGGAGTAGGGATTGCACTATTGGGATCACTATTGTAGTATTTGAATGGGTCATGATCACTAGGAACTGTATATTCTATGCCCTCATGTATGAATTTAACATAGTGATGTATGGTAGAGGGAACCGCTTGTATGGCATGAAGCCATGGCCTACCGAGTTAATAGTTATATGAAACTAGAAAGTCAATGACAAAGAAAATTATGTTAAGGGTTTTTGGACCTACAATGATAGGTAGAGTAATGTGACCTACGCATGGAAAAATGGAGCCATCATATGCACGAAGAGAAAGACACGATGGACTGAAATTAGTAGTAGAAAGACCAATCCTTTCAAGGAATGACATAGGACACAGATTGAGTTCAAATCCATTATCAATTAAAGTATGCTTGATACCCACATTATAAATGTGAATCATGATATGCAAGGGTGGATCATTGTCAAAAATAATAAGATCAACATTAAGATTGGATGGGAAAGCAATATACTAAGAAAATGCATCAAAAAATGTTTGATATACTGAATATGGATGCATATTAGTAGGAATGCGAGTGGTAGCGAGGAGAGTCTTGACCCTATCTCTTAATTCAGGATTGATAAGAAAGAAGACATTAATTGAGATACTTGTGATGATAAAACCCTATAAAGATGAGTAATAAAGGTCCTAGGAGCATGTATATCGAGTTCGGGTTCACCAAAATTATTTAGATAAATTGGAATTTATATGCCTAATTTGAATGCTATTGTAGTAGTAAATAAATGAAAATTAAGTGCAACAATGATATTTAAGCAAACTAAGCAATAAATTATGAAACCCTAGTTGTAAGGAGGAGAAGAAGGTACTTAGCTGATTCATAATTAATTCTAAACTATATTGAAGTGATGACCAGGTGAACAAAGAGGTGGGAGTGTCACAAAAAGGTCCATAAAAATGTAAAATTGGAGGATCAAGCTAGACATGGGTGCCTAGAAAGGGGCAAGGGTGCCCATAGGCGCTATAGACTGGAAATAGGTGCCTAAGTCTACAAAAATGCTTAGAATCCCAACTTTTAAGGGTCATAAGTTGTTCACCTTTTGTCGCTATGAGGTCACACAATGATCATTGAGTTTGATGGAAACCTGTAATGAAATATGAACCTGCAAAACCCTCAAATAGACATCAAATCCCAAAAAAAAAAGATGTAGAATGGAGGGTCAAACTCTCCTCAGCTTTCACAATGCTAAACTTATGAATGGGCATTACACTACATCTCATACCCAATGTAGTTCTTTGTGTGTGTGTGTGTGTTCATGTGTGGAATCGTGCCTTAGGTGGCTCTTGTCCGTGTCACACTTGATAGTGAGAAAGTAGATAGATATTAAGAAATGTAATAAATGTGTGCATGGAATAGAATGAACTTCCCTCCTATGAAGTGTGTATGTAGAATAACCAGCCCTTGTGTCCCCTGGATGGATGCAATGAATCTCTTAGATTGTTAGTGGATGCAACCCTAGGTGGTGAAAGCTAATTCTTATTGCTTGGTCCCTTATTATGATTGCATAACTTTATATTTATATGATTCCTTTGCTTGAATTTAATAATTAACCTTGAAAAGGCCGACTACCAAAAATATAAGATGCTTAAATGGCTAAAAAGGACCAAAAGATGTGAACAAAGTACAAAAGGGCCAGGGGGGGTCCCAAAGGGGACGAGGGCACCTGATGCTGGCATCCTGACTAGGCGCCAGTGTCTAGGATGATAAATGTCAAGGTATAAGAAGGAAGGCTGAGCAAGTAAGGGTGTAATACCAAAAGTGACAACAAAAAACAAAGAAATGTGGCCAAAGACAAGGGTTAATTAGTACTTTTCTTACTTGGTAATAACATGAATAGTTGTATGTAACCATGACTATATAATTACCCAAAGTGCGTGATTTAGTGTTTATAATCTCACAATCAAGCCAAAATTTATCAAATCACAAGAACTCAAATTCTAAGGGTTTGATTGAAAACACCACTCTGCAGTTCATGGTATTGGATCAAACATAAGTTCTAGTGATTCAAATTTCTAATTCACCTGAGCCTTTACATCCCAAATATACTTCAAAACCTTCTCCCATTCATCATGAAGATGTTGTGGTAGCTTCTCATCATCAACATGTAAATTTCATTCAAGCACTACCTGAATTTAAATACTTTCCACCAATGCAAGAGAAACTCCCACCCAATACAAGAATTATATGGGTGAGTTGATTGAAGAAATACCCTCTTGAATCTATAGAGAAATCAATAAGAGGAAGAAAATTGTCAAGCTAGCCATGATTTATCTTGAAGCAAGTGCATTGATGACATATTTTTTCACTCCCAAAAATCCTAAGGTCATCTCAAAGGTTGCATTCAATGAGTATGGAGTTAAGTACGCCAACATAACAACACCAATTATCGACAAACACAAGAGAGAAATTATTGTTGTTGATTATGAAGTTTCCAAAATTTTGTTTGGAAAATCAACCATGGAAAATGATGCTGTTCATGCTCGTGAATCAGTTTATATCACTTTGTGGTTAATGGAGAAGCATAAATATTAAAGGTCATCTAATTCAAAGAAGAGAATTGACAACTAATTACACATGTACAATGCCTCATCAACATGATTTCTTCTATTGTTCAAATTCCTACTGGAGTGGCGGTATAAAATCAATAGACCCTTGTGCTATCTAAATAAATAAACAATATGGGTTGTGTAACCAAGGTATAAATTTATTATAAGGTTCATACTTATCTAGATTTGATTCTAAATTTTAGAGAGTATCTTGGATTAAAAATAACCACTATAGAAAAAAATTATCCCAATATCCTAAAACTTACAAAAATGGGATTCTCATCTCTTTTCAATAAAGAAATCTTAGATTTGAATAAACATTTATGAAGTTAAAAAAAAGGTACTTGATGATGTTAGAGCAAAATTTAATGATGTGAAAGATAATGTAGAATCAATCATGTGTGTAATCAAGGAATTCATTGAAGAGATACATTGAAGCTTCATTGGAAAACACAATCAAAAGAGCTTCATGTAATATTTCAAGAAGTAATTGATTTATCTAATCAATAATCAATATACTTCCTAGGAAAATTTTGTTCCTTATTCCCTTGAAAAACTCGTTAAACTCTGAAAGTTATTCACCATCATGGAAGAGAAAATGATGGAGTTTCATGTAGTTCCTAGTAGGATTTTGGAAATGCAAGTCATCTATGAAACTTTTCTTGCATTCCACTACTTCCCTAATGATCCAAAATTTATGGAATCACTAGATAAATTTAGAAGATTCAAGATGATGATATGATTGACCCAAGATTTTTGAAATGATAAATCAATGTTTTGTTGAGGTTTCCCTTAGTGATCAATGAGCTCATTTATCATACAATTGAGTAAACAAAAACTTGGCCCAATGTATAAGGCACTAATCCTAGGTGACATGTATAAATACATATGTCAATGTTTTGTTTATGTGTTTCCACATCACTTTTTAGTGGGGTCCATAGGTACCCACTTAATTGAGATATTTATAATATTTTTTTTATTAAGTCACCCAAAGATTAAAGTGACTTTACCTTATTAAAATAAAGTTAATTAACTAATTTTACTTAATTAACTCCTAATGTGATGTCATAAGAAACCCTAACTACTCTATAACATACTTTTGAGTTATAAAAAGAAGTTAGTGTTGAACCATGTCTTGTTGGTGCTGTCATTGATGACATATGGTAGTGATGGAAAAGAGTGATTAATAAGGTGTCAATCATTTAGGGGCATGAAGGTTGATTGGTAGTGCCCTCTTTAGACCTTAAATGTCATCATTAGAGAGTCTTGGTGTGGTTTCTTGAGAAGTCATTATGAATTCACAAGGCCTAAATACATGGTTAGTGCTTGAGCAAGCAACTAGGCGCATGGAGGTACTTGGTGTGAACTTCACAGGTGTCCTACAAGTCTCTATAGATGTTTCAAGGGTGTGCAAGGGCTTCAATGATGAAAAATAGGTTAGTTCTTATGAGTCATGGTGCAAACAAGCTCAATTAGGCCTAGTTTAAGGTCCTAGTGCAAGCTTGGGTGGGTGTATGAAGAAACAAAAGATATTGTAGGCTAACCCAAGTAAGATGAGCGTGTTAAAATTTATTAGAAAGGTCATGGAAGGTGACAAAGGTCATTTATCAGCTGTTAGAGGCATAGTTGATGTATCTTTCATGAGTGTTCTTAAGAACAAGCCAACCAAGCATGGAAATATGATGTAGGTCAGGAACATACATACCTATTTATGAGAAAAAAATCATTAGGACATGCGAATAAGGCTACTATAGTGTTGTGGACCAATTTTTAGGAAAATATGAAGAATAATTTTCAAGTTAGGAGGTTTTTGGCTCTACCAAGCTCCAAAATGCTCACTCCCGTGTCGAGGGTCAACTTTGAAGTGCTTAAGATACGTTAAACTTGTGCATGGTGCACTAAGATTTTCATTAGTGTTGGATCATGTATTATAGATCACTTGGCAAGTGGAATGATTTTAAATGATGCTTTAAGATTTATGAATGATCCTTAAAAGATAAGGTGCTCCAAACCCTCACAAAACCATCATCCTGAAGTGATAGGATAAATATGGAGTCTTTGGTCCTCAAACTACATGGAAGTGCTAAAGTGAGCACTTGGGGTTGTAAAGGACTCTCTCTTGTACATTTGTGCATTAGTGGCATGTTTCAGGTTAGTGGTTCAAGTATAGTTTTACTCTTGCTTTGAAATAATTTGATAGTACAGTCAAGCATAATAAACTTCAGAGTGTAAGATCAAGTTTGGGAGAAAGCTTAGGAGATGCTCTAAGTGTACATGAGGTGAGTCAGACAAGTTATTTGCATATTTTTGGTTAACCATGTCAATCAAAGTATCCTACCACTAAAATACAAACAAGCCAAAACCACTCATGTAGATTTAAAGAGGTCTTGATGAAATGACTCATGGATAGTTGATACAAGTCCTATATGACATGCTTGAGTCCACAACTTGCTGTAGTGAAGTGATTTTGAGAATTGGTCTTAATGGTCCTGTCGACACTAAAATTTTCCTCCGTAATTTCTATTTCATTAATGTATGTATTAGGAATATGCTGTTGTTAAGTATAATTAGTAGTATCGTCTGATAGAAGATAATGGTGCCGTCAGTACAGTGCCACCAATAATGTGGAGTACGGTAACAGTCATAGTACAATAGGAATGTTGTAAAAAGTAAATATTTGTCGTAAGTGGTCCGGGGGTAATGTTAAAATGTCAAAGTTTGGGTAATTAGAGAAGTAGGGTCTACGTGATTAGGAATTAGAAATATTATATTGGTAATAAGGACAAGGAGTGAGGTCATAAATATTTTGTATATTTTATTTGTAAAAAGTCTAAAAATGTGGAACCCATGTAAAATGATAAGGTTTATCTTATCTTAGAAGATAAGCTTACATGTATAGATAAGAGTTAAGGTATGGAATATGATTCGTTAGAGTGGATTTCTTATCCTATCTTAGAGATAAGATGGATAACCCTGGAAGTTATATAAATAGAGAGGCTACCCCCCTCATTTAGCATAGAAAGAAGTAGTGTGAAATATTGTAGGAAGTGTGTGAAGGAAGCCATCAGTTTAAAGGTGTGTTGAAGAAGCCATTAAGAGGTGTAATTGTAAAGTTTCTCCCATAGTCTTGGTGAAAGGCAAGTGAAGTCAATAACACTTGAAGTACCTCATGGGTGAGATTGTAACAGTTTCATGTTAATATTATAATTTATTTTGATATTTCAGATTTGTCATCATTCCGTCTTATCATAGTTGATGGTATTATTGTGTTATGTTGTTGTTTTGTTTCTAGATTACATCCACCAAACTAAAGGCTGTGCATTAGTAAATAATCATAGCACGAGGAGTTCCCGGGTGAAGAATTATCATAGTGCCGGATTGGTGATGACAGTCCAAAACTACCTTTTAAGACATTCAAGAAGGTGCTTTTCCCCATACACCCTATGTAGAAAAGTACTTGAAGATGAAGTATAGGTCCTTGTTGAAGTGTCCATGAAATGGTTTTACAATGAAAGGATTGTTTAGTATGATAGAAGCTTTTTTTGGCCAAGACTGGTTCTTAGAACTTGAAATCTAGTTTGAATGATTCTTAAAAGGCAAAAATGTTTGATCTATATGCTCTCAATTTGTAGAAACCCCAATTTCACACCTCTCCTAAATCAATTAATTTCCCCATTCCATTTCCCACAAAAATACACATTGAATTAATCAATGTTAATTGATTAATTAATCCGTTTCAATCCCTAAATTAAACCCAATCTTCCTCACATGCCAAATATTCCCCATGTCCCCCCACTTGTGAATTAAATATTCAAGTTTAATTCTGGTCCATTCCTCATGTATCCCACTCACCTAATCATGTTTACTTTTCCAAATCACTGATTACCCAAAACCCTTGAATTAATCCCACTTTTAGGCTATAAATAGAGCCTTACCCCCTCTTTCAGAACAAGCTTGAAATCCTATTAGAGCTCTTGCATTATTTCAGCACAGAGCATCGAGCATCCCATCCACCTCATCCTAATGCCTGAATAGCCCCACTTTGATCATCCAAATCCATTTCCCCACATCCTTGGTGCAAAGTGAGTCAATCTTGTTGCAAGCAAAGGTTTGCTCCAGTTTGAAGGAAGCACCTATAGTTTGAAAAAATCTGGCCCATCCACATTCTACCACCCATTCTAAGGTTTGCAAGGAAAATCATGAAGGAGAAGGTATCTAGTTAGTTACTTTACTTTCTTGTTAGCAGTGTAATTTCCTTAGCTCACATTCTAGCACGCCTGGTGGGACTTACCCACGATTTATTATTTTTGGTCTCACAACTTGTTACTTTATCCATTATTTCCTACTGGTATTTGTTGTTATTGTTTCATTTTCTGTTCTGTATGGTATTCTCTGGCTAACGTTTACATTGTGGGAAATACTATTGTTTTGTGGTATCTTATGGTGTCTCTGTAGGTTATAATTGCAATGGATACATTGTTTACCCTGTCTAAACCTCTTCAAGGAGATCCATCCATCTGACATTTATTTTGTTCCATGTCTTGATAACCTTTTTATGCAATTGTTTTAACATCCATTGATATTTACTTACATATTTTGTTTCACAATTTGTTTCTTAGTCTTGTTCTTTTTCTGTCGTGTTATTTATCTTGTGAAGGTATTGAAGTAAAAACAAGAACTAACGACTAACTCTTCCTAATTTTTTTTGTTTTAATTTTTCTAATCATGCAGGTATCCTAAATCTAAAAATCCAAAAAAAATATCTTGATTTATAGTTTGTTTATTTTGATATTTTTGGGAACATTTCACTTTTAATTTCTAACTTGTTTGCAGGGATATAAATTTGTTTTAATTCAATATAAATTGTTTTATTTCTTCAATATAAGACAAAAAAAATCATTTTAGTGTTGTCTCTTCATTTAGTTTGGTGTGTTACTTAGTATAACTATAAGATTCTGTAGTCTATATTTGTCTTGGGGTGGGGGGTTTTGTTTTTCGATTTCCTAGTTTCACAATATTGAACATTTCCTGATTTTATTGAACTTTGTATAAAATAAAAAACAAAAATTAAAAAAATCAAATTAAAAAAAATCAAATCAAAAATAAATAAAATCTTCTTGTTGTAGATCCTAGATCTACCCACCCACCCCTCTCCTAACACCCACCCCAACTCCTCGTCAAATATCCCATCCTCATCCCCGACTCGCTATCCTACCCTACTCCCCGGAAATCTCCTGACCAACACCCACACAATGCTGTAGACCCTCCCCTCAGCTCCCCAGCCTAATCCCCATCCTCACTCTCTCAACTTGTAACCACACCTGGATCATGTACTCAACTCACACTCGGCCACTTGGCAGATCCCCACCCCACAACCCCCATCCCTCACTTACCTCCCACACCCCCTTTCCCCTAACCGTACCCAACCACATGGATCCACACATGTAGAACTTGATCCCCTCACTCTAACTCGGCCACTCAGCCACACCTTGATCCCTACCCCCAACCCACACAGATCCCCCAATGCCCTCAACCCTGGCAACAACCCTCGGTCCCCTAACACCGATTGTCTCCCCTTACATCCTAGCTCCCTCATTCTCCCTGACCCAACTCCCGTCAGCCATAGACCCCTCTGGACACCCCTGCTCCCCACACAATTCCCTCAATCCCATCTTACCACCAATCGGCTCAAACACCTAAGCCCTCATTACGTAAACCCTGCAACACTCCACATCTACATCCAACACACACACACAATCACTGTTGTTCTATTAGTTTTTAGGGTTACATTTTACTATCGATTGTTTACGACTTATTAAGCTTATTTATTTAGTTTAATTAAATTTATTCATCATTTACTATTTCACTTTCCAACTCATTGATCGACCTAGTCTTTGTTATTTCATTTCTGTAGGCCTTTCATTACGTTCAATAATTATTCTTAATTTATTGAATTCATTTCTTCCTATTAATTTAATCTTCAATATAATTCACATTACGTATATTATCTTTATTAATTAATTTATTCTCACTTAATTACTTAGTTTAATTCCTTACATGTTAGGCCTTTAAGTCAATTCAAATTGGATTCAGTCTAAGTACTTAATTAATCTAATTTTGATTTAAGTTAATCTCATAATTAATTTTCTTAATTAATCTAAAATCATTTCAAAAATTTTTCAATCAAAAACTTAAATAACCATTTTCATTAATTAATTAGCTTATTTAAGAATTCCCTAAGTTTTTTGAAAAAAAAAATTAGGACCTTTAAATTATTTTTCTCATATTTTTGACTACATGAACTAATCGTGTTATTTTCTCTTACAGAGGACAAATTCTAAGACACTTTGACCAACTTCCTACATTTGTCAAAGACTAATTTTTGAAACATATACATGACCCAAACCCTTATCACCTGACTTTTTCAACATTTTGTCACATTGTGAATGTTGCGAATTTAGGGTCCCTAGATGTTTCTGACACCTTGGTGTCACTGTTTTACTCATTTTCGTTATCCTTTAATTGCTTGCATCATCATCTAACACTTTTTGGTGAATCTTGTCAACGTATGTTCAATCATTCTCTTTTTTTTTTTTTGTGAAGCTAATCGCAACCCTTCACGCGTATGCTCTTCTCTCATGCTTGTTACAAGTGATCTTGAGAATCAGAAAAATGTGATGGTGTTGTCTTTATCGTTCTCTCTTTGTTTTCCTTAGAAAACTACTAACCTCTTTTTGCAGGACCATATCATTTGAAATTTTATCATTTTAACTGCTAACATTGTTTGTAGAATCCTCTAGCTTTGTTTTTTTTTCAACTATCCTTTAACTTTCATCTTGATCATTATTTTGTTTCTTCACATTATTAATATTTGTTCTGATTGTTGGCTGTGTATGCTCTTTTCTTGTGCCTTTGAGTGACTTGGAAAATAAAAAAATGGCCACGATCATTTTCTAACACTTTGTTTGCAGGACAACTACTAATTTTTTCTCCGCAAGACCGCATCGCTGGAATTTTGCCAAAAACAAACAATTTTTTTAAACCTTCCCACAAAATTACCACTAGTCAAAGAACAATTTCTGAAACCACTAAAAAACCAAAATTAGCACACTCAGGTACGCTGTCATTTTCCGCTAGTGATTTTATTTTAAGTTGGAAAGAACTTTTTATTAATCACATCATCATTTGTCTTTGCACGTAGCAGAAGTGGATTTCATCACCACCTACGCTACACTGGTGATGTGGAATTCACTACCACACACCACCAACATTCACATTTTCATTACACATTGAGACTAGTCTCAAAACAATGTTCGGTATCTACCTCGCCTCTGGTCCCCACTTATAGGTGATGCTGTCATGATTGGGACTACTATGAGTAATGCCTAATATAGTTGTAACAATGAAGTTTGGGCATCATCCCTATAAATATTTAGGGAGTAATAAGGACACCATACACACTTCCATCCCCCCATCACCTTCCACATTTTCACAAATCCTTCCTTAGATGTGGTGATTCACTCCAAAGCAGGTAAGTAAGAATTGGTGAGTCTCTTCCAGTACTCTAAGGGTTCCCCATACCAATTCTGTCCCTACAATAATTAGGTATAACAGGACTTAGGGTATATCAGAGGATGCATCTTTTGGAGTGATAAGATCCTACATGTACCCATTCCACAACATATTGTATGTTGCATGAAACAATGATTATTCTCTGATGGATATCTTCTTTTGAGCCAAAACAATCAAATGAACATGACTGCTTGCTGATTGAAAACAAGTTACTTTATCAATTTTATATATCATAAAACTTGGATGATACAAATGTGTCTGTTGTAAATTTCAAGTCCTAGAGTGTTCCACAAAAACATTTCCAAATTACCCCAACATCAAAAAAAAATGAATCAAATTGAACAATGAAAAATCTTATGTTGATGACTCATTAGCTAAGCAAACAAAATCATCATAGCTCATTTTAAGCTATATCAAAACCTATATTGAGTGACTTGCTTGAGACCACTCTTTTGTCAAGCTTGTTTAAGCTCCCTACACAAAACAAAATCCCACATAGCTTGTTTGAGCTATATCCAACTTGTATTGAGTGACTTGTTTGAGCTCACTCCATATATCATCAATCAAGTTTATTTAAACTACAACATGAATCCCTCATAGCTTGTTTGAGTTATATCCAACTTATATTGAGCTTGTTTGAGCTCACTCCATATGTCATCAGTTGTCAAGTTTATTTAAACTACATCTGACACAAATCCCCTCATAGCTCGTTTTGAGCTATATCACAACCGTGCATTGAGTTAACTTGTTTGAGTTTACTCTTCCATCAACACTCAAGAGCTTATTCAAGCCAAATCCAAAAAAACACTGTGCTTAGCTTACACCTATCTAATCATGGTATTCACATGCATAGTCATAGAGACCCTCTAAACCATGAAAATGATGATGAAGAGGTTACGCAACTAGAACTCACTCAAGAAGAACATGAGAAAGTAGATAAGTTATTAGAACAAAACAAGAATGAATACCTACTGTATCCTAGCCATGGGAGAAAAACTACCTCCTAATTTTGGGACTGAAAATCTAACCAAACTTATAAAAATGGTGAATCAAGTCACCACAATGCAACACAGAAACCCACATAACTCTTCAAATGACGAGTTATTTACCAAAATCCAAGAGTTGACAAGGCAACTTGAGCAAGTGAATTCTAAAGTTGAAAAGTTACATGATCACAATCTAGAACAACCTACTCACGAAGTCCTTGATACCCCATCACACGACTCTCCATTCACACAAGAATGGAAAAATATGAAAATAACCATTAAGGGCTATAAAAACAATCAAAATAGTTCAATTTTGAAGAACTATGCCCCTACCCATTTGATAAGGAAATGTTATGATTACCATTTCCGTCATCCTTTGAAACTCCTAAATTTGACAAATACAAAGGAAAAGGTGACCCCTGCGAACATGTCAAATAATTTTTCATGCAATGTCAGGAAGTATCTTACCATGATGTATATCTTTTATGACTATTTCCTAAGAGTTTAGGAGGACACATGCCTTAGACTGGTTCCTTCATCTTCCAAAAGGGTCAATCACAACTTTCGCAGACCTATTGGAAAAATTTGTTAAACATTTTTCCTTCAACCTAGACTCTGAGGTAACCATGCTTGATCTTTGCAACACCAAGCAAAGGCCCAATGAGAACTTCACATCCTTTTTACAATGCTGGTGAGGGATTGCAAGTATTCCCTTGCTCAATACCAAAAGACAATTGGTCAGCATCTTCATCCCAAACCTCATTACAAAGTTATCATTTCATATGCAGATGCATTGTTTAAACAATTTTGAAGAATTCATTGAAAAAGGGACACAAATTGAGAAAGCCCTCATTTCTAAGGGCTTACTTAAAACACCCTTTAGGGACCAACCTCCTAGGGATGCCCCTCAAAGTCAGGAAAAATCTAAATTCTTTAATCAGAATAGAAATGTAGTCAATGATGGCATCACTGATTCTTGGTACATTTGAAACATTCAAAATAATCCATCCAACACAACTAAACCCAAAAAACAACCAATTTTCATACCTAGAAAGGAGGCTTCTCCTCGAGACCTCAGGCGAAGACAGTTCACTCCACTTGGAGAAAGCCTATCTAGTGTCTTCCGTCACTTGGAAAATGCCAATATGATCTCATATCCCATCATCAAACCCTTCGAAGAAGGGAAACCCAAACCAAACTGGTATAAAGACAATGAATATTGTGAATACCATCACATCAAAGGGCACTCTATACAGATCGATGCATGTAACTTCACCATTATGTACAAGACTTGATCGAATGCAGAGATATAGAGGTTGAAAATACCTCTGATACAAAAACCCCCAATGAAAAACTAAACATGTTCAAAAACCCCTTCCCTAAACATGATGATAATTCAAAGGACAAGGGCCAATCATCAAACAATGTTGAGTATGACTCAGTCATCTCAACCATAAACTATGATCAAGATCTAGTGGCTATGATAAAGATCAAAGTTGACTATGCAGTTACCACTAGACAAAAAAATTATGGGTCCCTACTACAAAACAATTTTCTACTTCTTCTCCCATACCACCTCCTCATCCAACATCTAATTCCACCACCACTTCCACTTCCCAACCTGCCGCCTTCATTCAACATCATCAAACAATTGGAAAATACCACAACACAAATTTCCATCATGGAATTACTTAAGTATTCTCCCACATTACAACGTATTCTTACACAAACATTGAATGAAGCTCATGTCCCACATGACATCAACTCACAACAATTCCAAGCTTTAATCACAAATATTTCAACACCCAATCCCATTCTATCTTATCATTCGGTCCACTGACCTTCTTAACCCCAACCTTACTAACAATCAGTCCTTATATGTTGAAGCTTTTATCACCCATCACAAGATTAAATGTGTACTAGTCGACAATGGAGCAACATTGAATATTTGCTCCATGAAACTACTACGATGTCTTGGTTACACTGAAGAAGACTTACAAAATGATATCATAACCATTCGTGGGTATGATGGTAATGAAAGATAGTCCACAGGCACAATCACATTGCCACTTATGGTTAGACCAATCACTTTAGACATGTTATGTCATGTGGTAGATGTATAAGTCTCATACAATATTCTCCTCGGTTGACCATGGATTCATGCCATGAAATCCATCCCATCCACATTCCACTAGTGTATTAAATTCCCCCACTTGGATAAGGAATTTACATTTGTGCTGATATCCAACCCTTTGAGTATTGCAAATTCCTCGAAGGATGGTATAAAAATGCTAACTATTGTCCATCGGAAGAGAAATATGCACTCACCATGCATAATCCCTTTCTCTAACAAAACATGTTGATCCAGATACCAAAACTTCCAAATCATACAAGAAACCATCATGACTTCTAGTCAACCATCATCTTCTAATCAACCAACATTCCCAATCCATCCTCTTCTACCTAATCAACCCTCTTCATCTAACAACCCTCCCCCTTTCACTAAACAATCATCTTCTTCACCTAGTCAACCTTCTTCATCTAACAACACCTCTTCTATTAAAATACCATCCCCTTTGGTTAATCAAGCTTCATCCTCTAATCCACCCTCCTCTTCTTATAACCCATTCTCTCCATATTTTAAAACTACCAAAATTCCTACTACGTTGTGTGAGGTACCTACTAGTCCCTCGACACATACATTCAAAATCATAGATAAAGGCTACGGTGAATACCAATTCCAAGACATTGCAAATTATTTTTACATTAGTAAATCCCCACAAAACTATGACAAACCCAAATGCTCCTCATCTTAGAATCCATCCCACTTATAAATGGGTCGGTCAGTTTGGAAGAAGTTTGGTTATCTAGACAACAAACATATTCCAAGTTCTTCAGGATCTTGGTTATACGATGACAAAATCACTTCTTGTTATGAGTCCCCTCAATTTACTAAAGCTCATCGAATGATGAAAAACATGCGATGGAAGGGTAAAGGACTCGGTCCAAATGAACAAGGTCACTTAGATCCAATCACTTACACCAAAAATCATGGTAAACATGGCCTTGGTTTCAAGATACTTAATTCAGCTCCCGTATTAATCTCAAGTAGTGACGATGACACCAATTCTGATAGTGACACAGGGTCTATGCACAACCTCTTTGAAAATATTGAAACAAATCTCCACTTTGAACATCTATCCATTAATGTCATTGATTTCGAGCTTCTTCACCCAACTCTCATTGACCATGACCAATTACATCATGTGGCCATGGACATGTTTCAAAATGATGAGGCCATTGAAGAGTTCCTTGGAACTTGTGATCAAATTCCCCTCTCTGACCATAAAAAAGGATTTGAGATTAACCTTGATGAATTTTCCTACTTTGGACGAAGAAATAGAATATTCGGATCCTCTACCTTGGGAAGCCTTAGATAAGAAGTGAAAAAACAAAATTTCTCATAGTAAAAACCTCGTCGCCACACTATCCCAAAAACATATCAATAAAAGGACCCAACATCACAAACAAAAACCATGTGCTAATTCCCCTGAATCACCCAAAATGATGACTTACATCAACCAATAACATATTTTTTTCAGAAAAAGACACATCCAAAATGTTGGTTGAGGAAACCAAAGATATTAACATTGGTACCCCTGAACAACCAAAAATTTTACAACTCGGCATCAGTTTGTCTGACCAAGAATGTGTAGAGTTCACAATGCTCCTCATTGAATTTCAGGACATTTTCACATGGACCTACAAAGATATGTCCAGGCTTAGATCCATCTCTCATAGTACATCACCTTGTAGTGCATCTAGATGCAAATCCTGTAAAACAAAATTATGCAAAATGCATCCCAAGGTAGCATTGCTTGTAAAATATGAACTCCAAAAACTATTAGAGGAAGACTTTATAAGACCTATCGACTACTCTGAATGGATATCCAACATAGTTCTTGTAGCCAAGAAAACTCCTGGCATTAGGGTATGCACAAATTTCCGTGATATCAATAAAGCTTGTCCAAAAGATGACTTTCCCCTACCAAACATAGACATGATTGTCAACTCCATGGTAGGCCATGAAATGCTCTCCCTAATGGATGGATTTTCTGGCTATAATCAAATACACATCACTGAAGAAGATCAACACAAAACAATATTTACTACACCATGGGGCACCTTCTGTTATAAGGTCATGCCTTTCGGACTGAAAAATGCAGGTGCCACATATCAACGAGCCATGACAGTTATCTTTCATGATATGTTGCATGATATCATGGAAGATTATGTTGACGACATATTAGCCAAATCTAAAACACGGATAGGTCATCCAGGTGTGTTGAGACACATCTTTGAAAGGTTGTGTGAGTATAAAGTTTTGCCTTAATCCAAAGAAATGTGTATTCGGAGTGACTTCTGGAAATTTATTAGGATTTATTGTCTCACGAAGAGGTATAGAAGTTGATCCCGCAAAGGTCAAAGCCATCATGGAAATGCCTCCTCCCCAAAATCTCAAACAATTACATGTAGTCTTCAGGGAAAAATCCAATCCATTCGACGTTTCATATCACAATTAGCTGATAAGTGTCATCATTTTAATCAATTTCTTAAGAAAGATGCACAATTCCAATGGAATCAAGATTTCCAAGATTATTTTGCCAAACTCAAAGAATATCTCTCTAGTCCACCTATCCTTATGTCACCAGTCATAGATAAACCCATGCTTCTTTATACATCTGCCACTGAACATGCCATAGGAGCTTTACTAGCACAACACAATGATCAAGACAAAGAATAGTTGTTTATTACCTTAGTCAAACACTTCATTGAGCATGAGGTAAGATATTCCCAAATTAAAAAAGTATGCTTAGCGGTCACTTTTATGTTCCATAAACTACGTCATTACTTGCTCAATCACACAACCAAATTTATCGCTAAGGTAGATCCCCTCAAGTATCTCTTGTCTCAACCCATTCTCACGGGAAGAATGTCTAGTTGGGTCATCCTACTTAGTGAATTTGACATTGAATTTCATTCCTCAAAAATAAATTAAAGGACAAGCCCTCACAGATCAACTTGTTGAGGCACCTCTTCCTAGAACAGAACCACTTCATTTTACATTTCCTGATGAAGATATTTTGTACGTAGACATCATGCCAACTTGGACTTTATTCTTTGATGGATCTTGTAACCTCCATGGATCAGGAGCTGGTATTTTTCTTATCACACCTAGTGGACATGTTATCCCTAAATCATTTCGATTAGCATTCCCGTGTACCAATAATATCACAGAGTATGAAGCTCTCATACTAGGATTAAAACTCGTCTATATCATGGAACCTTAAAGAGTTGGTTGTATTTGGTGACTCTTTACTTATCATTAAACAGGTTACCGATGAATACCAAGTCAAGGATGAAAAAAACTTATTCCATATAAGCACATGGTAGATAGCCTCTGAAGCTATTTTCAATTGATTAGTTTTGACCAAATCCCTAGAATTCATAACAAATCCACAGATGTTATGGAAACTATTGGATCTCTATTGGAAATCACATCCAATCAACCCCAGGCACATTTTCTCGTAGAACACCTCTTAATGCCTACTTATAATCTACCTTGAAAATACTATGGTATGAAAAATCGTGGGTCCTAACAACCCTTGGTACCATGATATTTACACTTTCATCCATGACAAAGCATTCCCTACCAACATGAAACCAAGTCATAAACACTTTAGCACAATGTGCCTCCTGTTACACCATTTTAGCAGACACTCTCTATAAATGAGGTTGATGGCACCCTACTCCGATGTCTTAATCAGGAGGAGGCCTCTAGTGTTCTAACTAAAGTCCACTCTGGTATCTGTGGAGTGCACATGAACGGTATGGATCTAGCTAAGAAAATCCTACGTGTTGGGTATTATTGGCCCACCATGGAGAATGACACATGCCTTTTTGTCAAATGATGTCAGGCTTGTCAAAAACATGGACAACCTTATACACACACCTTCTCAATCATTACAATCAATCACCACACCTTGGCCCTTCTCTCAATGGGGGCTTGATCTCATCGGTAAAATTAGACCAACATCGTCTGATGGACATAAGTTCATCATTACCACTACGATTACTTCACCAAGTGGGTAGAGGCTATGCCTCTCACCTACATGTTACCAGAAGCCAAATATCAAAGTTCATTTTCAATAACCTCATCTGTCATTTTGGCATTCCATCCTCCATTTTCACTGACAATGGAAAATCATTTAAAAACCAGACATTCAAAGACCTCGCAAAACATTTCCACATCAAACTTAAATGGTCTACACCATACTACCCCCAGGGTAATGGCCAAGCAGAAGCAACCAATAAAACTTTAAAATCCATCATGGAAAAAATTGTTGATACACATGGATGAAATTGGCACACTCAAATTTACCCTTCTCTTTGGGCTTACCACACATCTTACCACACACCTACGGGAGCCACACCCATGTTCTCCCTTGTTTATGGTTGCAAAGCCATTTTACCTATTGAGGTTGAACTCCCATCCTTGAGAATATCCCTTAAATATGTAATTAATGAAGATGAATATCGACAATCATGGCTTAATGAACTCAAACTTCTTGATGAAAGATGACTTAATGCTCTCAATCATCTTCAAGTCTATCAAAACTGACTGCAATGCAGTTATCATAAAAAGTAAAACCTAGAGAGTTTGAGGTTGGTGATCTTGTTCTCAAAGAAAATCAAAAGAATACCACTAAAGAATGAGAAAAATAAGGAAAATTTGAACCTAATTGGTTAGGACCCTATGTAATTATAGCTAAATTTGGCTCTGGAGCCTATAAATTGGCCACTAAAGATGGTCAGGAACTTGATGAACTGATGAATGCAATACATTTAAATAAATTCTATTCTTGAGGCACTCTCTATTTTGGGAGACAACCACTTGTACATTCCTCCTGTCTTACTCATCTCCAAATAATTTAAAATTATTCATTCCATTAGTAGATATTCTCATTATCAAAATCACATCTTCATATTCATCATCATGAGACAAGTGTTAATATAGATCCTATTAAGTTTTTTGAGTCTCATACTTCTTATAATATCTCCCATTTTTGGCTTCTTTCACCTATGGTCATACCTAGAAGCTTACTGATGGTAATACCTATTCCCTTCAAAGAAGTTCTCTCTTTCACAACAAAGCTCTAAACTTATTTACCCAGTTTTTTGACCACCCATCTCAGTCTTTGGTGTTGAACCCTCGTGTCCTACTAGTCGTGTGGGGTTGAGATTGGGGGTAGATGTTCCTTCCCGAATAAAAATCACTATTATACAAGTCAATAAATCAAATAACTTATGAATAATTCACTGTCACACCTTTCGTCCTTCACAGTATTTGGTGTTGAGCCCACACTTCTTACTAGTAGTGTGAGACTGGGAATGGAGGGAGGTGCCCTTACTCATCTATGTCTTGTCTTTGGTGATAAACCCTTGCCTCTTACTGGTGGCATGGGGAAAAGCATAGGGGTCATTCATAAATCACAAATCATAAAAATGTAATAAAAAAATTCAAAAAACAAAAAAAAATAAAAAAAATAAATAAAAAAATTACTTGCCTATGTTTTGTCTTCGGTGATGAGCCCTTGCTTCTTACTGGTAGCATGGGGAAAAGCATAGGGATTATTACAAAAATAAAAATCTTATAAATTTGAAAGTGCTTACAATTTTAAATTCCCAAAGAAGTAATTTAGATGCCTAAGTGAAGAGAGAACTATCCCTTCACCTCATATCTTACCAATCAGTAGGCCATGTAACTGTCTAAGTCTAGTACATGACCTATAAAGTGAAAGTCATTTCAAAACTGGTTTCAGTAACCTTAAGAGGAATTGAGTCACAATTTCCCAAATGGATTGTTGTTAGCACTTGTCTCTGTATTCATTATCTGCATCCTGCATCCTTCTTGATTCTTGGTGATGAGCCCTTGCATCTTACTAGTTACGTGGAGTCAAGAATGGAGTTGGAATTATTTTCATCATGTCATCACCAACATATCTTGCCAATGGAGTGTGAATTTTTGTATTATTTGAAGCATGAGTTACCATGAGGAACAAGGTACATACAGATGATACCCTGGTTTATCACCTCTCATAAGAAGTTTGCATTCTGGTCCAAAAATCTCAAAAATCCCCAAAAAATATATAAAATTCAAAAATCCCCAAAAATAGTATAAAATTAAAAAAATCTCCAAAAACATTTGAAAATATAAAAAATCCAAAAAAAATATTAGAAAATTCAAATCCCAAAAACATTCATAAAATCAAAAAATCCTAAAAATTTACAAAACATCAAAAACCCCAAAAACTTAACAATCAACACAATTCACACTTTGAACTCTTATCCCCAACAAATGTTCCAACCACCTTACGAATATCAAATTCAAATCATTTCCCCTCGTCGTGAATCCTCACTTGGGGAAATTATGGCTCTCATTGTTTCCTTGTTTGAGGAAAATGACCCAATCCATTTCAGAATCATTATGTCCCATGCTTGGGGGCACATCTAATCAATCATCACTGTGGAACACATTAGGGACATGTTTAAAGGTTCTTGTGTTGCATTACTAGTTACAAGTTTATTTTTTGTTATCTGGTATCTTGATATATTATAGGGGCATCTTGATTTTATGTATCCTAGTGTTCCCTATAATATACTTATGTTCTATGATTGCATATTGTACATGGTCATCATATCTTTTTTATGGTCCCTGTCTATGCTCTCTTACACTTGCATATCATACAAGGGCATCATACATTTTTGATGGCCCTTGTCTATGCTCTCATGCATATTACAGTCTAGTCATCCTAATCTTTATATATCATGATGCATCATCCTATTATGTGCTATATTAAAATTAAGATGCTTTCATCACGTGAGTATCTTCCTGTATGATCGAAAACTTACTTTTCACCCCATCCATTCACCCATACTAATACATTCTCTAGTTTGGGAATCCTACTTGATCACTGTTGCAGTTTGTGAATCCTACTTGAGGATATTTCTCAGGTAACATTCACTATCCTGCAACTCCTCATCCCCCACCATGATCAACATGTCTTTGATCCATTGGTCCTCTCTCCTCATTTCCACTCGTTGCCACTTATCCCCACATCACCCTTCTCACCATTCATGTCCCCTCTCACCACTTTATGTTCTTCCCTTTCACTCTTCCTACTTTCAGCTTGACAATATTACTTAATCACCCCTTCAGTGTGGGAATCTTAGTTGAGGTATACCCTCTTCCTAAGATATTCCCACTGTAGAAACTTCTCCACCATCTCCTCTTTCATCAGATGACAATCACCACCACAAACATCTTTTTTCACGCTCCGCCTCTTCCACTTATCATTCTTGCCTCATCACTCTCACCACATGGGAATCCCAATTAAGGATTCCCCTTGCAATCTACATTCTACACCACATATATTCCTCCATCCATTCATCTTACACTCCTTTGTTTCCTTCTTTCCTTGTTATCACCACCTCTCACCCCTCATTCCAGTCTCGCACACACCATTTCCTCTTTTCTCATTCTTCCTAGTATCCATCTTCTGCTTGGTAATCTTACTTACACATCCTCATAGTATGAAAAATTTACTTGAGGGTTCCCCTTTAATCCATCTTGTCATACACTCTTCCCACCAACTCCTTCAATCACTTACTTCTTCCCATCATTCTTCTTCTTCGGCTTGGAATCCTACTTACTCATTCATGCAACATGACAATCTTACTTAAGAGTCTCTCTTAAGATTGATTTTCCATCTTGCCCTCCCCATCCCATCAAATTTCCTCCATCCTATTTCTCTCCCCTTTCCATAATCATCTGCTCCAACAACCAATTCTTTTTTCCCCCCTCCATTTACCATCACTGTCGGTTTGGTGATCTTACTTAACCACTCGTGTGACATGTGATCTTACTTAAGAGTTCCTCTTAAGGATGATTTGTCATCTCACACTTCCCCATCACTACACACTCTCACCATCCAAATTTTCTCATCATTCCCCATCATCACATCCTCTCACCCTCTTTCATTCTCGCAAACACCACCTCTTGATTCCTACTCTTCATCCCACCCATCTTCCGCTTGGAAATCTTACTTAATCACTTCTACCACATGACAGTCTTACTTAAGGGTTCTCCTTAAGTTGAACTTGTCGTTCTGGAATTCTCCCTCGCCTCATTCTTTTTTCCCTCCATTGATTGTTTCTTCCTCCTGGTCTCCCCTACCAACCAAATTTTCCTCCTACCATTATCCTTTCTCAACCTATCATATCACAGAGTGCGTCCACCATCTTTTGCTTGTAATCATGTTCCTTTCCTCCATTTCCCCCCTCATTGATCCATCATCCTTCATACTATTTCCTACCATTCTTTTCATGTCTCATTTCCTTCATCTCCACCTTGTTCATCCTCATCCTCTGCATCATCTTTCCTCACCTTCATCTTGTCATCACCACTCATTATTTCTTTACTCTTTCCACTCCATATTCTCAAGTTCTCCCACATATCCACCCCCATGTCTACTCACCTTTGTTGTTGGTCTCCCCCTAACATTATTTCATCATCATCTTCCATTTCCATGCTAATAATTATTTTTGGACTACCCCTAAAATTCACCCATCCTCATTCTGCCCAGCCTTGTTCACTCTCTTTGACCTTCTCCATTTTTTCTTCATTCCTTCCTTCCTCCTTGCCCAACAATAATTATTGTTGGACTTCCCCTAACATCCCTTCACTATCATTGGCTCATATATTATCCATTGGCCTTTAAAATTTCTTCACTTTTAATCTCATCCTTCACCAACAATAATTATTTTTGGACTTCCCCTAACGTCCCTTCACTAGCATTTCGTCTTCTATCCCTGCCTCTCTTTTTCTTCACTGCCTCTCCATCTTCCATTCTTCCTTGCCAACTTATTTATTATCTTCATCATACATCCTTTATCTATTATCTCATAATCCTCTTAGCCTCATCTCACGAATCTCTACGTATTTTCCACTTTGTGTCATTCCTCCCCTCTTTCTTCTCTTTACATTCCTTATGCTATTGAATCTACCCAATATATCCCCATTTTTGACTCCTTTCCTTCTACATCATTTTATCTCTTGTACTCTCCTCCC
The DNA here is from genome assembly GCA_019776745.2 of Taxus chinensis. NCBI lineage: Eukaryota > Viridiplantae > Streptophyta > Pinopsida > Cupressales > Taxaceae > Taxus > Taxus chinensis. Next base: position 884,986,279 of record CM034150.1, read on the forward strand.
TTCCACTATTTTTGCTTTTCTCCATTTATTGGTATATGTTTCCTCGTACCTCCTTCTTACTTCCCCATCATTACCCTTTCTCTTTCTCATTTTATAGTCTTTTTCACCCCTTCATCATCCACATGCACCTCCATGTGGTTTGTCCCATATTTTCTACCTTGGTTTTCCCCATGATGACTAGGTTACTTCAATATTCTCCATGTATCCACTCTGTCATCTCTTCTTCCCCCATAATTTTCATCTTCCTCCTCCTCTCACCTTCTTTTCTCTACCACCCCTACCTTTTCAATCATTCTACACCAGTTTCTCTTCCTTTCTCTAATCTTCTCCACATCTTCTTAGTCCCTCATAGTTTCTTTCTTTTCTCTATTCTATCATCTCTTTCATATTCTTTAAATTATTCATCTTCCATTTCTCCTTACTCTTTCCATAATTTTGTCCCCTCATATCACACATATTCCACCACCTTCATTTTGAATCTCTCTCTCCCTTTTTCATAATTTCACCCTCTACTATGTCATCTTCTCTCGTCTCATCTCGTCTTCTTCTTGTTTTTCCTTCATCATTCCCTTATTCCCATATCATCCTTCTCTCTTATTATATTCCACCTCTTTCATTTCTTTTTTTCTCCTCCTTTATCCCCGTCCACTCTGTTCCACACCCTTGTCTCCTTCACCTCCAAATTTTTCTTCCCCCATTCTTCACCAACCCATAATCAACCACTAATCCTATCCATTCCTCTTTTCTTATCTTTCCACTTTTACTCCTTACTTCCTTCAACACATCTTCAAACCTATTATTCAAGGTCAATTGAATACTTTCCCCATTTGTGCACTGTAGTTGTTCCATTTTCTTACACCCCATTCTCGTCCTCCTCTACAGAGAGTTGACCTCTCCTCTTTTCGAGATCCCTATCGTCACTTCCATTCTCGTCAGCCCTCTCGAGGGGGCATTATCATATCCATCCCTAATCACATATTACCATGAAATTTTTATCTTTGAGGATACCACAACAACCATCATCTACCACATCCTATTATCCCTAACAAACATTTGTTCTACCTTTTTTCTTAGCAAAAGTAGATTGAATTCTTCCCCCATTCTCATAGGCAAAAGTTTGTTATAATTTTTACTTAGAGAATGCATTCTCTTTTCTTCCTCTAATAACTTATTATCGAAGGAACACCTTCCTTAAGAAGAATCTCTTCAAAACTTTCAATCCTTCCACTTGGGGCATATTCATACATCTTGTCTACTTACTTTGCAAGGACACTGTACGTACCAAAAATTGTAGGGTACTGCGCTGCTAGAACAACGTAACACGCTCCCCAATGATGATACAAGTCTCCTTGCAAGGTGTTAAGGATCTGGAAAAACTCTCCAAGTATGCGTTAACATCCCGCATGCCCTGCCTAGCCACCGCGTGCTTTGTCTTTCCCTTTTCCCCTCTTTTCTTGGCCTTCTACTCTTTAGTGACGAAACCGCTGCCCTGCCTGGGCGGCGGTCTCGTGACTGCCGCCATGAACAGGGCGGTGGTCCTTTACACATTTTCTAGAAAGCTCTTTTAACATGAATCACGTAAAAATCAACGATTCACCAGCTTTTTTTCACCGCCATAAGCTTGCATTAATGATTATGGTTCCCTAGAATAGTGTTTTGCCATTGTTTATAGTTTAAGAGTTCTATTTAGTTTTTACCTTGGGTAAATGCAAATGCTATAAATAGTTGGCTTGTGCTCAAGCAAATGGCCCCTCAAATTTGCCTCTAAATTTCTCATTGCAATAGATTAGTCTTTCATTTTGTTTAGAGTCCTTAGTTTCTTTCATTGCATGCTTATTTAGTATTGTTTTGCTGCTAGAAAGCCACATATTCATCTTGTGCAAGTGCGGTTGATATTTCATCCAATCCATTGGAGTAGAATAGTTTGTTTTCAATAGGAAGCCATTAAAGTTGTAGGTTTTGTTCTTCAAACAAGATAGTTTTAGGTTCTGGATGTTTCATGTTGCATGACTCGCAATAAATCCTGCTAGGAATTGCATAAGCCAAGCTTTGTACTCTTGCGCTATCCCTCTCCTACTCGCATTGTATTCAATCTGTATCTTGAGCTGCCATTGTCCCAATATATATTTCTATTGATGCTAGCGTTACATGCTTTTCTGGATCCATGTGAACACAAAGGAACGAGGAGATCACACTGAGGGGAAAAGATCACACACACCATCGGATTCGCCACTGTTCTGCAGAATCCAGGTTCTAGCTTTCAAAGTTCTAAATTAGAAACATATCAAATAGAGTAGTTAATTACTTTATTTCAGTCAATTTCACTTTTGATATTACCAGGGAAGTTTTGGGGATTGATAGTTTCTAAGAGACTATGATTCATTCCTCACTTTTGAGGTAGGATCGAGAGTCTTGCAAATAGATTAGATCAGTTATTTCATTGTTTAGAGTAGATCTACAAATTGCATAGACAAATAGCTATACTCGGTTACTTTGTTTGTTTTAAATTGTTATTTTAGCTGTCAATTCTAGATATGTTAAACAATTACTCTAATAGATTCATTCGAATAGTTCATCAGAAAATACAAAAATAGAGAAATCATATATGCTATAGATATATTCAAAGTAGTTAAATTTCACTTTGCTGTAGTTAATCTATATTGTTGCTTCTGTATGACAATCACGGGACCTAGGGAGCCCAGAGAATACATATTTGAGCCAATCGTGCCCCAACCCAATCTCGTCACAGCCATAACTGACATAGATCAGAATCTCAGGATCCAAGTCTTCTAAACAACTGTAAACTTGCAACAAATCAGTTTCCAACTGCACGGATTAAACATAGAAGACGACCAAGCACACATATTTTGGTCAAGTCAACCAAACTACAGATTACCCTAGATACATGCCCACATGACTGTGGAGGGATTTGAAAGAGAGAAAATGTTTTGTTATGATCCTTTGGTCCCACAGTCGGACGCAGGAGACACCCTCATAGAATAGATACTAGCTTAAGAATTCAGGTTGCACGAACAACGGTAAGATATTCTGAGAAGATCACACAATTATTAATTCTAAATATAGAAGCTAAGAAAGCATACAATTATTAGATACTAGGGATTAGGGACTGATTCCATACATGACCATAGCAGGACTACAACAACCATGAATATATGGTTGTGATCCACAAATCCTATAGCCCAACGAATCCATAGGTGAATCAGACATAGATACTGGCCTACGTAGACTAGTATTCAGATCCACTCCACTTCCACCTATCATCATCGAACAGTTATCCTTACTAGATACAACAACTAACAAAGCTAAGGAGTTCTGGACTAGGCCAGAGAATCGCCCATAGAGTCAACTATATTTACCATCCACCCTATTACCTTATCTGGAGACATACACAAAACTATCCCAGGTCATTTTCCATGTATTCCACAACCTATAGACTGAATCACACCAGAGCTCAATATTGATTGGAGCCTTCGAGCAGTCATCCTTGCTGATCGATCTATCACACCAGTTAAAGTTAGGAGGGCCTTCTTTGCCTTAGATTCACAATTTCCACTAGTGCGTGTAGAAGACATTAGATTGCCTAACTAGTTTGTCTGTATCCCACACATATTCCATCCCCACTAGTTGTCTCAGCACGAATTCGGGAGGTCGGGTGCGAGGAAGAGTTACTTGTAGATTCCCACGCTCACTTGTCACTTTTTCATCGTACAAAATTGGTGAACCTGACGTGAAACTTCCTACCTTCTGGTTCGGAGTCATATTTCTACTAGTTCTTTCAAACTAAATTACTATTTCATCTTTATTACCTCATTAGCTTTTACCATCACCTTCGCTCCTTCCCATTATTCTGTGGGTATTTATATGCCCCCCAAATATGTCAGGATTGGATGCATATGGCAGACCCCTCGTGGGCCTTGAGGCATACTACACCCAACAAAATAGACAATCATCACCCTCACTCTCAGTATGGGGTGATAACTACTCAACTAACCAGTTGTCAACACAAACTCCAAGGATTAGATATACCTCATCCCTCCGAACAGAGGAGTTGGATCAGTTCGCTCAAAAACGGCAAACAGAGCCTTCAGGCTCAAACAATATGACGCTCACAAGAGAATCGAGTTCGTCTCCTTAGGTACTACTTAGACCACAAATTAGTAGACAATCAGACTCATACCTGGGTTTAGATGATGAACATTCGGTACGTTATGCCAGGAATGAACAACGTTCTCAAAGAATGTACCCACCTATAGGAGGTTTACAAACACAACCTGAAATCTCTTTCCAAGAAAATACCTCCATACCACGTCATATAGGAAATTCCCTCAGGGAAACTTGGCAAGGCAGCGATCAGTTCATAGCAGGATATCACATGCCTATATAACACCATGATATACAACAAATGCCGTCAAGGCAAAGTATCGGGGCTTCGCCAAATGAAGTCATTTCAGCGCTAGTAGAAAAGGTTAGGGAGTTAGAACTTGCCCAAGCAAGTCAAAATTCACAATTTATGCAGGCAGGAAGTTCCAATCCTCCACACCATCCTAGCCAAGTATACCTCCTCATAGGAGTAGGCACGTTAGGCATGACTCCTCAGTATTCACAACAAACCCCAACAAGAGCTGCCATTCCTAACACCGCTCCTCCCAGGCTAATACAAAGTAATCCATTTTTGGACAATACCCCTGCATACTTAAACATGTACTCCAAATCACCATAAGGGGATATGTTCTCCTCTCTCGGCATGGTTCCTCAAACACAGGGGTTTCCTTACGCCCCCACTAACATGTACGCTATGCCATGTCAACAACCCATTCCACCGCCACTCCCTCAACAGGCACCATCAATGGTCGAAACCTATGCGATAGGGACCTACTCAGAATATTTGAAAGAGCCCTTAGATTTCACCATACGAAGCATCATGCTTCCAAGAAATCTTCCTAACTTGCCCAAATACAAAGGTGAGGGAGATCCGAATGCACATATCAAGGCTTACGCTACAGCCATTCGAGAACTACTCCCTTGGGATGGGGTTGTTGCTAAAATATTCCCAAAAACCTTGGAAGGCATCGCTCTCGATTGGTATTATAGAATACTTGAGGCTTCCATCCATTCGTTCAAGCAACTCGTGTCAGAATTCATCAAGGCCTTTGACATGAACAAATTATTAAGGACAAGAATCTGGGAATTCTTACACATCAAGCAAGAACATAACGAATTTGTCACCCATTTCATCCAAAGGTGGCGTACAGTTCTTTATTCTTCGGCAAGTGCTCCAAACATGGATCAGATGGAACTATGTGATTTATTCCTTCATTCTCTGAGCAGATAGGTGAAGGAAGAAGTCCAGAAGTTCCCATTAAGAGCTTACGGTGAAGTACTTGAGAGCGCTCTCTGAATAGATCAAACGACAATTGATAGTGGTCACAAAACATATGGAGAAAATGGGAGGTTAATCACCTCCAACCAGAACACTACAACTTATCCTACTACCATGAACGTCAATCAAGGACCTAAAATTCTTAATAAAAATCAGGGTGTAACAACAGATGGAGTAACCGACCAGCCTAAGAAGGTAAATGTTATCAATACTCCATCACAAATAAACAACCAACGAAACAACAACTTTACCCTGACAATCAATACAGTGGATTTTAATCATCCACAACAACAACAATGACAATAGAAAAATCCCACATAGGGTCCAAGCCAAAATTAAACTAGGTACCAAAACCAAAATTCAAACCAAAGACAACAAACGTAAAATTTTAATCCTAATAGGGAACGGTTTGATCAAAATTTTGGGCCACAATACGCACCAAACCAACAAACTAGGAATTACAATCTTAATTCATATTGTGGTTTCCACAAAACTCGGGGCCATGACACAAGAACATGCCGTGACTACAATAAGTTCATGCAACGCTTGCCAGATGAACAAAGACAACTTTTCATGGATATGTTCTTGGCAGATCCTACGTCACCAGCATCAAGTACTTCTTTAGGGGTAGTTTCCCCTCAAAATGCACCCCTGAAGATCGTTAATGATCCACTCCCAAATCATGATAACAATAGGCTAAATCTAACTGGGACAAACAAGAGTGTAATGACAGGAAATAATGATCATGAAGCTTCAACTTTGCTAAATCCATTAGTTGTGCCACAACTAGGGAGTCAGCCACAACCTAAGATAGTTAGTTTAGTAGAGTTAGACGCTGAACTACCCATCAAAGCTGTAACAAGGACACGAGAGTATTTCTCTCAGGCAAGTCCAAGCCACCTACCAAAGACAAATAACTTCCAACAAGTAGTAGCAAAACCTGTGGGTGCCCATGATTTAATTAACGACCTAAAAAAAACCTTCTTGCACATTTCATTTTTAGACTTACTAAAGAACTCTGCTGCCCACAGGGCTTCTCTTTTAGAAGCATTAGGTTTAGGTCATTTAATTAACATCACTCCACCTCCTGAAACACAGGTAAATCATATAGACTTTGATGTTCATCCCCCGGGACAGGCGGATAGGGATGTCGAATTCATATTCAAAATAAACAAAATGCTGATAGATGCTGAGATCGCATGCCGAGGTGATCCAACCTTACACTTACAAGTATGGGTTTATAACAACTATGTAAAGCATGCAATGATAGATGATGGGGCAGTGGTCAACATAGTCCCCTTCTCTTTTCTTCAAAAGCTAGGGTATGGAGAAACCAATTGTTCCACAACTCGAAACACACTAAGAGGCTATGATAGCCTTAAAGCCACCTCGGTTGGAACTATAATATTACCGGTCACCTTAGGACCCAAGACCATCCTGATTGAGTTTTATATTATATATCGGGAAACTAACTATAATATGATCCTCGGCCGACCATGGATACACCGCATGAAGGCAATCCCTTCCACACTATTTCAAGAAGTAAGGTTTTTACACTTAGGGAAGATATTCATAGCCAAAGGTGATCCAAAACCATTTGATGTACACCTAGCTGACTTAAATAAAAGACCAGGCGTGCACTCGGAGTTTGAACTCCCAACAAACTAACTTAACAAACCTACCGATGTAAAACTAGAAGAAAAGTTGGTACCTATGATAGATTTTGAAACTATAAGCCTAGCTGAGGCAACCTCAGCCCCCAAAGATGAGGCTAACACTGTAGAAATAGTATCATTAGGAACTACTACAAAAATTGTTGAATTATTAGAACGGGATCTACCAATGTTCCTACCATTCGATTCTGTAGGCGTGGGATATTCCCTAGGTGTCGGTTCTCTCCTAGCAGCAGATCTCTGCATGGTAGAGGTAGAAGATGTTAACACAACAAATATCCTAACATCTATACTCCTAGATAAATATTGGACTCTCCATTTTGATGGGGCTAGATGTCGTTATGGAGTTGGGATAGGTGTAATCTTTACTTCCCCTGAAGGAAAAGTCCTACCATTCGCCTTCAAACTAAATTTCAAATGTACAAACAACGAAGCTGAGAACGAAACCCTCCTCCTTTGCCTCATTTTAGCCAAGAGGATTGGTGTTAATAACATCAGGGTGTTAGGAGACTCACAATTGGTAGCAAACCAAGTCTCTGAGATATATGAAACCAAAGCCGAGCACTTACAGCTTTACAAAACAGCTGTATTAGATCTAAGCAAGGAGTTTGACTTCATATCAATTGAAGCAATCCCATGAGAACACAATCTTCTTGCCGATTCTATAACAACCTCGGCATCATGCTTTACTCCAAACAGTAAGTTAGAGGATACCCGTTTCATGGTATCCCTTCGTGATGAACCATTGATAAAAACAATGACAAATTCTCTTTTAAACAGAAATGAAAACAAATCTACTATCCTAGACCACATTGATAGTGATATGGCCACTCTGAATTACTTAAACACCTATGCGGCATTACATCTCTCCCATCACGTGATAGATTTGTCCTTAATCCCACATTCATCTTCCTATTACGGGAATCCCATGATGGAGCTTCTCCCACAAAAGGAACTTAGCATATACTCAGTCGAGAATGGAGATGATTTAGATTTACCTCCAGCCCCGCCTGAGTTTGAAGAAGGTAACACCTCTTTGATCGAAGAAACAATTGATATTAACATTAGAACAGAGGATGAACCAAAGATTTTAAAACTAGGATCCTCGCTAACCCCAGAAGAAGTAGAAATACACACTCGAATCCTCAAGGAACATCAGAAGGATTTTACATTTAATTATAAGGAAATGACAGGAGTTGCACCCCACATTGTAGTTCACAACCTCATCACTAAATCTAATGCAAAGCCAATTAAACAAAAATCGAGACCAATGAAACCTAAGGTAGCTCTCATGGTGAAAGAGGAGGTGATAAAGCTCCTCCAAGTAGGATTCATCAAACCAATCAATTACTCTCAATAGGTATCTAATATCGTTCCTGTTCTAAAAAAAATGGGAAGATACGCATCTGCATAGATTTTCAAGACACTAACAAAGCATGTCTTAAAGATGACTTCCCGTTGCCATCCATTGGTGTCATTGTTGATGCAACAACTAGATTTGAACTCTTGTCTCTCATGGATGGATTCTTGGGATACAATCAAATCAGAATATCTGAACAAGATCAAGCTAAAACCACGTTTATAACTCCTTGGGGAACTTATTGCTATGTTGTTATGCCATTTGTTCTCAAGAACGCTGGTGCTACATACTAGCGAGCTATGACATATATATTTCACGATCTACTTCATAAAATTGTGGAATCCTACGTAGATGACTTGTTTGCTAAGGCCAAGAAGCGTTGTGACCATCTGGAAGTACTTCGTATCATTCTTTCACGTCTGATAGAATATGGAGTCATGCTAAATCTAGAAAAATATGTCTTTGGTGTGACAGGAGGGAAGCTTCTAGGATACATCATATCATCACGAGGGATAGATGTTGACCCAACCAAAATTTGGGCTGTCCTTGAAATGGTCCCACCTTCAGATGAATATGGAATCAGGTCATTTCTTGGAAAGCTTGGTGCAATCCGGAGATTTATCCTAGACTTAAGTTTTGCCATTCATCCAATCAACAATCTACTCAAGAAAGATTATGGCATTGATTGGACTGAAGACTGCAATGAAGCTTTTGATGCAGTTAAGTGTTTCCTGTTATCACCACCTACGCTAATGCCACCTAAGCTAGACCACCCGTTAATTTTATATTCACGAGCTACCGATGTCTTGCTGGCCTATATGTTGGCCCAAGAGGATGATGACAAGAGAGAGCGCGTGATTTATTTCATTAGCCGAACGTTGCTCGACTATGAAACACATTATACACAAGCAGAATGAGAATGCCTTGCCATAGTCTTTGCAACCAAACGCTTAAGACATTATATGCTAAATCAAGAAACAAGGGTCATGGTAAAAATGGACCATCTACGAACTTTCCTCATGCAAGGGTCCTTGTCTAAAAAGGCTGGACGTTTTATAACCTTAATGGGAGAATTCGAATTAACATTTGTAAATCAGAAGTTCGTTAAGGGATAAAATCATCATGGATTGGTTAGCTGATAACCCATTAGATGGAGGGAATCTAGTAGATCTGGATTTTCTAGATGAGTGCGTATACTACATTGAAACCAGACCTCCTATCTCTGAGTGTCCTTGGTAAACTGATATCATTAATTATATCATGGACCATACATATCCAGAAAGTGCTACTCTGTAAAAAAGAAGGCAATCACGCATTATCATAGAAAAATACATCATTATAGAGAAAGTGCTCTATCAAAAAGCGTTTGATGGAATGCTTCTAAGATGTGTCGACACAGAAGAATCCAAGAAGATTCTCCATGAATCTCATAGTGGAATGTGTGGGGGTCACTTCGGTGGCCATGCCATCACTCGTAAAGTACATCGAATGGGCTATTTTTGGCCCACTCTAGAACACGACGTAGTAGAGTTTGTACGCAGATGTCATAAGTGTCAAGAATTCTCCCACGAGATTCACATGCTAGCACAAGCTCTACAACCGATCGCTACTTCCGTGGCCCTTTTCCACATGGGGCCTAGATTTGATAGGGAAATTCTCTCCTTCATCCACAGACGGCCATAATTTTATAATCACGGCCACTGAATATTTTACCAAGTGGGTAGAGGCTATGCCTCTTACTACTGTACCAGGTTCTGTAATCACCAAGTTCATTTTGAACCAAATCATTTGTAGGTACAGTGTCCCACAAATCATTATCTCAGATAATAGAACTTATTTTAAGAATGACGAAGTTCACAAATTGTGTAATAAATTTAAAATAAGCCATCATACAGCTTCGTTATATTACCCTTAAGCCAATGGACACGCTGAGGCGACAAACAAAACATTAAAAGCCATTCTCCTTAAAACGGTGAAAGAAAACAAACGAGATTGGCATTTGAAGTTATATCCGGCCTTATGGGCCCACCGAACCTCAATAAGAACACCAACAGGAGCGACTCCTTTCTCGCTAGTATTTGGGGTAGAAGCAGTTCTCCCACTTGAGGTTGAAATACCAAGTCTCCGCATTTCATTACAAGGGATCTTGGATGAAGATGCTTATAGAGAAGCACGTCTTTCCCAACTAGAAATCCTAGATGAAGCTAGGTTAGATACTGAACAGCGGCACAGAGTCTATGCTGATCGGATGTGCCGAAAGTATAACAAGAAAGTCTATGAACGCAACATATATGAAGGTGATCTAGTTCTAAGGCTAGACAGCCGGATCGACAAAAAGACCGGCGAAGGAAGGAAGTTCCGGCCCAAATGGTTGGGCCCATACCGAGTCATGAAGGACTATGGAAATGGTGCATACCTCTTATGTACGCTGGAAGGTGAGGAATTTGGTGAAACAGTCAATTCCCTACACCTCAAACGATTCTACGCATAAGCAACTAGCACTATTTATAATTACATCTACATTGCATCTTCATATAGATTAGGATCATTTTGTCTGCTTGTTTTATACAAAAAAAAAAAATTGTGATCAAGGAATTTTGTTCTCAAAGCAATTCATTACAAACTCATGATGTTGTTGGCATAAACACTCTAATCATACTTCTCTATTTCCATAATATCATCAAACTATCTCGGAATCATTTCATCAAATAAAGCTAGATATGACAAAGTCTTAACGGTAACCATGCCAAGATCTGCAGGTTTATTCTCACTTTTGGTTTCTTCTTAGGATTGGTGTCTTGTCTAGGGTCTGTTCTAGAAGCTTCATAGTGTCACATCTATCCCATATGTATATCTCTTTGGAAATAAGCACATACTGACATTTTACTCAGGTAAACAAGTCAAATATTGATCAAACAGAAAATTTTTAATTTTACACATTTCCTTGCCCCACCAACCTTTGGTGATGAGCTTGCATTTCCTACTAGTGACGTAGGGTTGGGAAAGGATGGAAATGCCCTTAATTTCCTATGCTTTTCCCACAGTGATAAACCCACGCTTCTTACTAGTAGCATGGGGCAAAGTGTAGGGGGTCCTCTTGAAAAACAAATGCAAAAGGTCATACACAAACAATTCAAATCTCAAAGTCTTTGAGTCAAAAACAAATGAATCGGATGTCTGAAATTCCAAGAGAGTTCAAAATCCTAAAATCCCAGATTTTGTCTACCATGTGGCCATCTACAGGATCTAAGTCTAGATAAACTACAAATCAAGTTGCATCTAAAAACTATGAAGTCACTCGAGTGGAGTAAGCTTGTGGCATCCTAATTTGGTTCCACCAAAGATTTGTCTATCTTTCGTCACTAACATTTCAAAACATTTCATAACTTGCGCCCTTCCCAACTCTCGATGATGAGCCCTCGCATCTTACTAGTTACATGGAGTTAGGAGTAGGGGCAGGTTTATCTACTCATCATATTAGTTTATCTTCACCACTTTGCCAAAACAAATATGAAGTATCCAAAATTGCTCACAGAAACTAAGATTTAAAATCACATTGTATCTACATGATCATATATCAGCATCATGAAATACAAAAAGAAAATAAAACACTTGCATCATTTGTTCTCCATTACATACATTCTAAGGAGCATACATGCATAACATCATAACTCATATGAAGAAACTGGAAATGGAAAGTAAGCCATAAATGCCAAAAGTCTGATCCAAAAAGAATATATATATAGATATATATATATATATATATATATATATATGATCAAAGTTTCTGTACAATGCCATCATGCGCCAAGCATGGTCAAAACACTCAAAGAGCCCGAGGATATATAAAAGAATATATCATACAAAATCTAGGAGAGCCAAGTGGCTTCTCAACCGCTATGAGACCCCTCTGAAGGTACACACCCATGCCTAGGACTCTGGCTACACTGGTGCTTTGAGTGCATGGAGGGCTCAAGATCCCGAGGGGCAGCCGTAGTCTCGCCACGAGAATGACTCCTCATCAAGTGCTCGACTATCCTATACCCCACCAGCTCTGTACGGAGATTCGACACCATCCTGACCACATGCCAGACTAGGGAAAACACATCACTATGTCTACCAGCTACCGAGGGCTCCCCAGCATCCACAGACAACTCTGCGCGGGTCCTCTCCATGGGGATCATTAGGGTATCAGTGCATACCCTGCAAATCAAGTCCTGCCACTCATCAGTAGTCTCTGTAAACAAAGGAGAAAACAAATTAGAAACAAAACAAGAGATTAAAGATAAAAAAAAAAGAGAGATAGCAACTAAGGAAATCCTAACTACAAACCAACACTAAAAGGAAGGATGGTAACTTACTCGGATCACCAGGCCTCCAGGATGGACCGCTAGGGTTAGCACCTACCACGGATGCCGCCGCTGACTGGGGTGCTGCTCCTATGACTGGAGCAATGCAACGTCCTGCAACGGACTCATCCTCCCTGCCATGGCCCTAGGAGAGTGGCTCCTCTTAGACTAGAGTAACTCTCTCTACACTCTGCTGGACCCTCACTACCTGCATAATATCCTGAGTGTCATAGCACTCAGGATCACTGTCCTCCTCTGTCACTCCCCCTGTAAACTCCTCAGACTCAGAGTCTATGTCAATGGGGTCATCGCTACTCTGGGCAGGGCCCATGGAAATCTGAAGCAAGGGTGCTTGAGGTGCACCAGCTCTCCCTCTGGCACATACTACCCTCCTGGCCGTAATAGGAACACCAGGAGTAACCATTGTCCAACCTCGGCCTCTAGAACCCCCTTTGGGCTCTCGAACTGACCTGTATACTGGCGCTATAGGGGGAAGCATGCCCATATAGGGTAGGCCAAATTGCTGAGGAACTTGGCCAAAGGGGTGTATCTCCACTCCTCCCACTTTGTCAATAAGCTGCACTGTAGTGGAGCAGGAGATCAAAGTAAGAGCCTCCTCGCCCCATATACCTGCCATAGTCTGATACAGTGTGGCCTCCATGTCAACGGTGGTCAGTGAAGCAACTGGCTGATGAGGTGCTTGGAGCACTGACATATCTTTCCATCTAGCTACCCTCACAGCTCCGGGATCTGTCACCTCTACACCTCTACCATAAGGAATGAAGTGCTCGTAAACCCAACTCATGACCAGGGTTGGGTGGCTCAAGGACTGCCCTTGTAAATGGACTACCCTGTATAAATCGTCGTAGGTAGTCCCAAGAATATTTTCTCCCCAGGCATATATCCGGCCATGTCCCTCTATCTGTGCAATGATGGGGGCCAGCAGTATAACCGTGTGTCTCCTCCCTTATCCCCGATCAGTCTCGAGGAAAGGATCCCCATGATGGCCTGGAAAAGCAAGGGTATGGGAAAACTAGGAATGGATCGAACTCTGACCCCCTTCTTTGAACCCGTGGAGATGACTGCATCTTCCATGTATGTGGCCCACTGTGCTATCTGGGCCTGTGAGCCTATTGTCTCAAGGGTCAGTTGTCTCCCAATGATTGGGACCCCCAGAATGCGATAAACATCCTCCAAAGTGATGGTCCACTCACCACGGACCCCTGGTAATCGGAAGGTGTTCCGATCAGCATCCCAATATGAGAATAGGTCACAAAGAATGTGACTAGATGGTGCAACATGTGGAATGTGTGAGATACGTAATATCCTGGCCCTCTAAAGAGTGTCCTCCTCATCCTGTGAAAGGGCATCTAGTACTCCTGGGAGCCAGTCACACTCTCTCTCTCGGGTCCACCGGATATACTCCTCTCTCTCCTGCATACACCCAAAAACACACAAAACAAAGCAAGTTAGCATCCGAGTGATATTAGAAAAATCATGAAAACACATAGAAATGCTAAAAACACAAAAACAACCTTAAACAAATATTCTTTTGGCATTCTATGCAAAACCGCCGCCTTGAGCAGGGAGGCGGTTTTGTAACCACCGCCTTAAAGGTGGCGGTTGTGTAACCGCCGCCCTGGGTAGGGCGGCGGTTGTGTGCCAAAAACCCACGCGGGTTTTATAATTTAAAAGGCCTAAAATGCTAAAAAGGATCGTTTTAGCTAAAAAAAAGCCTACCCAGTAGGTGCCCCCCCTAGATGGACCTTTTAACACTAACATTTTCAAAAATTACCCACCCCATGACAAAGATTTTAGCATTTTAAAAATAAGGGGGTAAAAAGGATAAATTGAAGAAAACTAACCTGTGATCTCACGGGTCAGTGTTCCGCTCATAGAGGCATGATCACTATCCCGCCATGAACGTTTTGACTCTACTCACGCAAGAAACCATCATCGTGGGTTCCAGAGCTCAGAATCAATCAAATCAACTCGTGTAAATGAATAGGAAAATGGGCCCACTCTCGTATATATAGCAAACTTGACTTGTTTTAAAAATGCTTTTTTTGCAGGTTTGGAGTGCCGACGGAGGTAAGTTATTATCCCCGCATGAATGGTACATTCTCGTTTCCTATTATTTTTGCATTTATTTTCCAAATTATTGTGTCTATCTGGACTTGAGTTCTCTTTTCGTTTTGCAGGTGGAAGGAATTGTGGATGACGTCATTTCAACACACAGACGTATTAGGTATAACTTTCAAACTTCCCATTTTGGGACCGCAATATGCGGACCCACCATTTTATGCCTCTTCATGGATAAAACATTTCTCCGAGGGGGCAATATGTGTGTACCCAAAATTGTAGGGTACTGCGCTACCAAAACAACATAACACGCTCCCCAATGATGATACAAGTCTCCTCGTAAGGTGTTCAGAGATTTGGAAAAACTCTCCAAGTATGCGTTAACATCCTGCATGCCCCACCTAGCCCCCACATGCTTTGTTTTTCCCTTTTCCCCTCTTTTCTTGGCCTTCTACTCTTTAGTGATGAAATCCGCCACCCTGCCCTGGGGTTGACAGAGTCTTGTGACCGCCACCCTGAACATGGTTAGCGGTCCTGTAACCACCACCTTGCTTAGGGGCGGCGGTCCTTTACGCATTTTTCTCAGAAATCTCTTTTAACATGACTCACGTAAAAATCAATGATTCACCAGCTTTTTTTTCACTGCCATAAGCTTGCATTAATGATTCTGGTTCCCTGGAATAATGTTTTTTCCATTGTTTATAGTTTAAGAGTTCTATTTGGTTTTTACCTTTGGTAAATGAAAATGCTATAAATAGTTGGTTTGTGCTTAAGAAAATGGCCCCCTCAAATTTGCCTTTGAATTTCTCATTGCAATAGATTAGTCCTTTCATTTTGTTTAGAGTTCTTAGTTTATTTCATTGCATGCTTAGTTAGTATTGTTTTTACTGTTAGGAAGCCACATATTCATCTTGTGCAAGTGCTGTTGATATTTCATCCAATCCATTGGAGTAGAATAGTTTTGTTTTCAATAGGAAGACATTAAAGTTGAAAGGTTTTTGTTCTTCAAACATGATAGTTTCAAGTTTCTGGGATGTTTCATGTTGCATGACTCGTAATAAAATCCCGCTAAGAATTACATAAGCCAAGCTCTATACTCTTGCGCTCTATCCCTCTCCTACTCGCATTGTATTCAGTCTGTATCTTGAGTTGCCTTTGTCCCAATATCTACTTCTGTTGATGCTAGCTTTACACAATTTTATAGATCCATGTGAACATGAAGGAATAAGGAGATCACACTGAGGGGACAAGATCACACACACACCATCGGATTTGCCACTGTTTCTATAGAATCCAGGTTCTAGCTTTCAAAGTTCTAAATTATTAAATGTATCAAATAGAGTAGTTAATCACTTTATTTCAGTCAATTTCAATTTCGATATTGCCAGGGAATTTTTGGGGATTGATAGTTTCTGAGAAACTATGATTCATTCCTCACTTCTGAGGTAGGATCGAGAGTCTTGTAAATAGATTAGATTAGTTATTTCATTGTTTAGAATAGATATCACAAGTTGCACAGACAAATAGCTATACTCGGTTATCTTGTTTGTTTTAAATTGTTATTTTAACTATCAATTATAGATATGTTAAACAGTTACTCTTTTAGATTCATTCGAATAGTTCATCAAAAAATACAAAAATAGAGAAATCATATATGCTATATATATATTCAAAGTAGTTAAATTTCACTTTGCTGTAGTTAATCTATATTGTTGCTTTTGTATGACAATCACGGGACCTAGGGAGGCCAAGAGAATACATATTCTGAGCCAATCGTACCCCAAACCAATCTCGTCACAGCCATAACTGACATAGATCAGAATCTCAAGATCCAAGTCTTCCGAACAACAGTAAACTTGCAAACAAATCAGTTTCCAACTGCACGGGTTAAACATAAAAGACGACCAAGCACACATATTTTTGGTCAAGTCAACCAAACCACATATTACCCTAGAAACATGCCCGCATGACTGTGGAGGGGTTTGAAAGAGAGCAAACATGTTTGGTTTTGATCCTTTGGTCCCATAGTTGAACTGCAAGAGACACCCTCATAGATAGAGATACCAACCTAAGAATTCAGGTTGCATGAACAATTGTAAGATATTCTGAGAAGATCACACAGTTATTAATTCTTAATATAGAAGCTAAGAAAGCATACGATTATTGGATACTAGGGATTAGGGACTGATTCCATACATGACCATAGAAGGACTGCAGTAACCACAAATATACAGTTGTGATCCACAAATCCCACAGCCCAACAAATCCACGGGTGAATCAGACGTAGATATTGGCCTACGTACAATAGTATACAGATCCACTCCACTTCCACCTATCATCAGTCAAACAGTTATCCTTACTAGATACAACAGCTAACAAAGCTAAGGAGTTCTGGACTAGGCTAGAGAATTGCCCATAGAGTCAACTATATTTACCATCCACCCTATGACCTTATCTGGAGACATACACGAAACTATCCCAAGTCATTTTTGACGTATTCCACAACCTATAGACCGAATCACGCCAGAGCTCGATATTGATTGGAGCCTTCGAGTAGTCATCCTTGCTGATCGATCTATCACACCAGTTTAGGTTAGGAGGGCCTTCTTTTCCTTAGATTCACAATTTCAACTGGGTGCGTGTACAAGACATTAGATTGCCTAACTATTTTATCTCTATCCCACACATATTCCATCCCCACCAGCTGTCTCGCCACGACCTCGGGAGGTCAGGTGTGAGGAAGAGTTACTTGTAGATTCCCACGCTCGCTTGTCACTTTTCCATCGTACAGACACTACTTTCATAGTACCCTTCCGAAGAGGGGCAAATGTAGACACCCCAATTTCACACCTCTCCTAAATCAATTAATTTCCACATTCCATTTCCCAAAAAAATCCATGTTGAATTAACCAATGTTAAATTGATTAATTAATCCATTTTAATCCCTAAATTAAACCCCAATCTTCCTCACATGCCAAAAATTGCCCATGTCCCCTACTTGTGAATTAAATATTCAAGTTTAATTCTTGTCAATTCCTCATGTCTCCCACTCACCTAATCATATTTACTTTTCTAAATCAGGATTACCTAAAACCCCTGAATTAATCCCACTTTTAGGATATAAATAGAGCCTTATCCCCTCTTTTAGAACAATCTTAAAATCATGTTAGAGATCTTTTATTCTTTCAACACAGAGCATTGAGCATCCCTTCCACCTCGTTCTAATGCCCGGATAGCCCCACTTTGATCATACCAAATCCATTTTCCCCACATCATTGGTGCTAAGTGAGTTGATCTTGTTAGGAAACACCTACATTTTGAAAACTCTGGGCCCATCCACATTATACCACCCATTCCAAGGTTTGCGACAAAATCATGAAGGAGAATGTATCTAGTTAGCTACTTTAATTTCTTAATTGTAGTGTAATTTCGTTAGCTCACACAAGTGAAGAAATGTATGGATTTGATGAGTTTTCTAGGGAATAGAGCTTTTCATAAATATAATTTTGAAGCCATTAACGGGTCCTTCAATGTGTGATCTTTCTCAACATGTGAAGACTGTCTTTCTGAGTGTACAAGACCTTGAAGTTATTGTCTAAATTTGTGTGCCATTATGCAAATGAGGTCATTTGAACTTCTCAAAGGCCTTGAAGGAGATCCATAGGTCACATATCACAAGTTCCAAGCATTAAGAGAATTTTAGAGTGTTGCATCAGTTGTATTAGATCAATATTGTAACTGTGATTTTAAAGATACCATGAGAGTGCAAAATTTGTGAAGAAGATGAGTAGAGACGGAAGATATTTGACTTGACTTGAGAAACTTCATGTGCTTGGTGATGTTGTGAACATTCTGGAGAATCATCCTTACTATTTTTATTGCATGTTTTGAATCCTAATGTGAGTGCATGTATCCATGTTACAAATTGGTTTTTGAAGACCCTAGGCTTACTTGTGCATGTAAGTCCTAATGAAGGTTTGAAAATGAAATGGAAAGGTATGAAGAATGTCAAGGAGTTAGAGAGAACGAATAAGGTTTATATAACATGATTACATGCTCACAATATTTTTCACTTAGTTCTTGTTAACTAGAAGAAAAAGGAGACCTCACCAAAGAAGAAGACAAACAAGAATGACTGTTACAAACCAAAGTGTGTAGAGGTAATATTATAATATTTGGAGATGAAACAAAAGGTTAGTGAGTTAAATAAAATTTCCTTTCTCATCATAGGTGTGAGAAGTGATTTAATATTTGATGTAAGGTTTGTACATGCAACTGACACCTTTTTAGACGTAATAATTGCATGTTGACAGTTTTTAGATGATGTAATCTAACTTCCTTGTATGAATTGAAGAAAAAGTGGATAATTTTTTTTAAGAAGTGGAAGAGAAAGAGGTGTAAGAGAATTTATATCTTGAATATATAAACACCTATTTTACATGAATAATTTTTTTTGAAGACATGGCTAATGAGGTATGAGGACTAGTAAAAATATATGAAGGAAGATGCATGAAGTGTGAGAATGATATTTTATGAGCTGATTTAGTGATCATAATTTTTTTTTTAAGCAAACTAGGGCAAGTGAATGTGATCAAAATTTTGTAAATTCTAAGTAGGATCTTAGAAAATTTGGGAGTAGGCGCTTCTATGTGAGTTGTTACCTTGCAAAAAGTGTCAAGTAGGTGCTTAATTTGATTTTGGAGTGGGTGCTTTGAGTTGAGTAGGTGCTTAAAAATTTGAAATCTTTGTAATATTTCATTAGAAAAATTTTCCATCATAGTGCATTGGTTTCAGTGGGTTTTTCTCCCTTCAAGGGTTTACCACATTAAATTTTACCTTCCTATGTGTTAACTTGGTGATTGCTTATCATTTTTGTTGTTATTTCCTTCATGACAAAGTGAATCAATTGAATTGTTCTCCAAAATTTTAAGAAGCACTGATTCACCTCTCCCCTCTCACTGCTTGTGTTTTTCTAATAGTTAGGGATCAATTATAAGGGAATTTTGCAGGAAAGGATGGAAATATTGTTTATAGAGAGAACTAATGAAAAAATTTGTGTTCTTATGCAAAGAGAAATAAGAAATAAAAGGGGAATTCATGGAAAACTTTGTGTCTAGTACTTTTTTATTTTCTTAATAATTTATTACTCTTATGTTTAATGAATGGGAAAGCTCCTAATCTCTATGGATTTTGCATCTCTTGATTCAGTTTTCACTCACTTTACTCTACTAGTTTCTAAAGTGCATTCAAGTTTATGAATCTACATTTTCTTAATCTTTCCTTATGCACCCCCCTTTCACTTCCATCTCACCTCTCTATTCCTTCCTCATTATTCTCCACTTCCATTTCCTTTCCCAAAAAATCCCTAAAACCCCCCAAACTACAATTTTAAATGTATAGTTGTGTATACATTTTTGGTTTTCAATAAGGGAAACCTCACCCATTATTGAGGAGGGACTCTGTCTCCCTTTACATTGTTGTCATATTTTGCATACGTGTAAAATCACATACCAATAGTTTTTGGACAATTCTACTAGTGAAATACAAAAATTGTACACTAGTGCTCAGATCTTGGTCATAATAGTTCCCTTTACATTCATTTGGATTGTCTCTTCACAAATGAATCGATTTGAGAGCAAATTGAATCTCACTTTAAATCCTCCTATCTTGTATCGAAATATTCATATGATTTGAGATACTCAAGAAGGATTCCTCTTCTTATCTAAGGTGATGTCCTTTGGGAAAAACCTGTCATAATAACATTCATTTCTACGTTGTGACAAGATTCTTGGATGAGGAAGAAGATCATACTCACGTAGTGAGAATAATACAAGTTGTTAAAATTAGACGGAAATGAAAAAGAATCAAAGCATGAAGAATTAAACACATTTCCCTTGCCACTCCTAAGGTCCATGACCTATGGCTATTCCATCAATCCAATTTCTGGTTTATTAGCCCAATATTACCTTTGAAGAAGTGAATCAAGAAAATATTGCAACAAACCTTCAAGTTGTTGCATGGGATGAATCGCAAGAGTTTTGGGAAATATTTGAGAGTTGAAAGATTCATTGATACCAAAGTACATTGTGTACATAACTTGCAAGAAGAGTTATGCTAAACTCATAGGCATAAGAAGACTAGGGACAAGTTGTAGTATGAAGTTGTTTTGAATTGCTACTCCACAACTTCCTTCAACCTAGAAAACTAATAAATATTGATCAGTTCTTTCAAACTAGTTAGAGAAAATATTCACGAAGAGGTGATAAATCAAAAAGAAGTTAGTGACCTAATCTTTGATTTTCAATAAAAGTTTGATTTTAAACCTACTCCTACGAAGAAGAAAGGCTCAAGAAAGTCAGTGATTCTCACTTCAAGTCCCAAAAATAAGCCGAAAGAAGGTGTCTCAACCATTCAATCTCATTCTTCTCCCTAACCCAGTCCTTCCATTACACACTATCTTTCCTAAGTATGGTTGTTATACCTTGGGGACTCTATCACTGGTCCATTGGCTTTTGGACAACATTCATGAAATTCCTAAAGGTTCTATGAATAATTTCCTAAAATTCAATCGGTGTTGGTAAAACATCTATCTTGACGATCACATATACAACATTTGTCTGCCGCATGTGGGGTCCTTGGAAATGGACATGACATATGTTGTTTGTTTCACTAATCACTTATTTCATAAAGACTCTACATGAAGGTGTTTTTTATTGGTTCTATCACTTGGGAGTAAGTAGTACTCAATAACTGGGATTCTATGAAACAAAATTTTGAAGAAAGGTTCAAACCTACAGAATATGAACATGCACTCTTATCACAACTTTACCAAATGAATAAAGAACCATATGAGCCTATGTGGGACTTCTGTTTCCAAAATCAATAAATTATTTCAAAAAATTCCCCAAGGATCTACGACCTACAACAAATAATCAAAAGTGTTTCTTCGTCAACACACAACTTCCAGAATTTAGTTTCCTCTTGAGGAGAGCTAGAGTTGTGAAAACTTGAATCTTACACAAACTCAAGCCATTGAAATAGAGGATGATCTCATTATGATGGGAAAACTAAAGAAAATATCTAGTAAAAGTAAAGGTACCAAGATGTTGATCAGATAGCTCTTCTGAAGGCTCTGATACAAAAATTGGCAAATGTTGTAGTTAGCATTCAAGCAAGTAACTTGCATAAAACAAATTAACACTTCCTTATAAGGATGCATTCCAAGGAGAAACTTTGTTCCAAATAGAAATAGGATTCTAGCTCCTCAACAGAGATCAAAAATTGAGGTTACACTTGCAACCATCACTTCCAACCAATTCCAAGTGTGATATTGTTGAAGAAAGTGATGATGAAAAGATTGAAGTAATAGAAGTTGATGAAGAGGAAAATTCAGGTATCTCTGAAGGTGAAGATGAAGAACTTGAAGGTGACAATACCATAGGATTTTTTGAGTATGTGTATGATGAAGAATATGATGAGGTCACTTGAAGACATGAATAGTCATTCTTATGTGGTTTTTACAAGATCATTAAAACAAAGAGAAATGATCATATAAAGGCAGAAGGAAAGGCTCTCACATGAAAGTGGAAGAAAAGGTTAAAAATAAAGAAACTCCAAAAGAGACTCAAAATAAGGAAGCCACAAAGGTACATATTGTGAAAGAAATTCTGAAGAAATAAAAACTTCGTGTCGATTCCATCTCAAGACAAAGTGAATACAAAAATACTAGTACAACATATTGATTCTCCTTCTACTATTATACTCCAAAATTTAGTCACAATGTTTTAAAAGAAACCCATCTCCAATCCAAAATGAAGCTCCTCGTGAATTTCAAACTTCAACTACCATACCCAAATTTGATATCATTGATCACATCAACAAAACAAGGATTCAAATGTCTCAATTTGAATACCTCAAATCCAATACTAATCAACTTGAGAGGCTGATCAATTTTATTAAAGGTAGCTCTTAAAGTACTTCTAAGGGAATCTTAAAAACTCCCACAAGTTCAAAAGATCATAATCTCATGACTGTTAATAATTCAAAATCAAACAAAGTTGAACCTTCCTATGTCTCTCTTTTTATCAATGGGTACAAGTTGAGCAACTATATCATTGATTATAAAGCATCCAATAATGTCATGTTGGCTAAGGTAGTGCATGCTCTTGGAATTTCTTGTAAAATATTGTTTTGGAACATGTTACTTAACAAAGACAAAGTAAGTACCCTTAATCGGGAAAATTACATATGCTCAAGTGGATCTGATTACCTACCCACATAAGAGAGTGAAATTGACTATCTTGGTAGTAGACAACCCTACATCATATGGAATTTTATTAAATAGGAAGTTTTGTAAAGATCTTGGAGGTGAGATTAATATCGATTGGTCACATGCAATTATTAGAAATAAACAAACACTTAATTCAACATATGAGTTAAATGTTATATTATAATAAACTCATTTTTTTATTACTTTAGCTAGATTAGATTAAGTCAACTGATAGTTGTCCTTAGTTTTCTTATCACATGTTTTGTGAGATATTGTTAAATCTCACTTTGTTTATTCCCAGATGATTTCATGAGGGGAAATAGGTGCAATTAGGGGCAGTGAATATTATCCTGCATTTTATTCTCATATTAGTTTATCTATTTCCATGTATTGTGGATGAGATAGAAGCTGTCCAATATCTATAAATATTTCAGCTCTCTCTTCTTATTTTAATGCTTGATTTTGATACTAATAAAATACAAAAACACTGTCTTGTTTCTGTGCAAAGCTTCTGTGTAAAAATATTGTTTTCAAGTATTCATTGTCAAGATTTAGTATCAGAGCTGGAAGAGCCTGAACCTGTAAGTGCTAGGGAGTGTAAGAAGTTTGAGGGAGGAGGAATAAGAGGCTTGATCTAGGAGGATTCAAAGTTGACCCCAACCTCTTCACATAACCCTTTCTCATACTCCACACACCAACAACAACAAAAGAAGTACTGTAGAAAATTGCACAGGAATTTTTTTTTGAATTTATAGTTTGAAACTCACTTATTGAATTTTAAAAAAATATTGTTTTTCATTCAAGCAAAATTTATATGCAATTGTTCTGGTTTTTTTTTTAATCTATAAAATAGGATACGCCCATTATCCTCTGTTAATCTGTGTTCTCTTAGACCCTGTCAGTGAGTTTTGGCATTGGATCAATCTCAAAACTGACATCTCCAAGTGTCGAACCTTGTATGAACGGGAACAGAGGAAAAGTGGCCAAAAGAATAGAAGCAGCGGCCAAAGGAAGCAAATAAGAGATCTTGTTTGTAGATTGACCTCCATTTGCACACCCAGCCACACACAGATCTTGCAATCAACAGAGACAAGAAAATAAGGAAACAAATGCTATTGGAGAAAAGTGAATCTGTGTAAAGCCAAGTAAAAGAAAAGATGTATAAAATATGATAAATTGAGGTGGTGGCAGAGGAAGTACAACCTCACATTAGACTTCCTATTATAATAAGCACTTCCTCCGCCACCCCTTTATAATAAGTTTGGTGTAATTGATGAAGTACAACCTCACATTAGACAATGTAAAATTGCTCAACAAATGTGGGAAAAATTAGCAACAATGTATGAAGCTAAGAACAAAAACACTATTTTACAACTTCAAACTCAATTACATAGTCTTAAAATGAAATCAAATGAAAAAATAAAATCATTTTTAAGACGTGTTGCTCTATTAAAATATTCTCTTGAAGCTATGGAAGTAGAAATCGAAGATGATTCATTAATTCCTATTGTTCTAAGAGCTTTACCAAGCTCATATAAGATATTTGTAACAACTCTTAATATAATGGGTCTAACAACAAATTTTGAATAATTAGTGAACATGCTTGAACAAGAAGAGTCATTACAAAAACCTGTAGAAGAAGAGGAACAAGCCCTCTCTTCATATCACAAAGGGAAGAATAAGATGAATTCATTACAAATAAATAAGTAGACTAATAAGCAACAGAATCAACAACATAGTCATCAGAGACACAATGAATCAAAACAGTGTTAGATATGTGGTAGACAAGGGTATGATTTGAAAGAATGTTGGTATACAAATTTTCAGAAAGGATCATCTAGTGGTAATAAACCAACTTCTCAACAATTAAATCAAGGTTACAAGAACAATCAATAAATTCAAAAGAAAGGAAACTGGAAAAAGAAACAACAACACGTTAACATAGCCGAAGTGGAAGATAAACCACAAGATGAGGAATTCCTATTTGCTGCACAATCAAATCAAGTGAAAAATTAACCTAAGTTAATTTAGTATGTAGACTCAGGGGCTACAAAGCATATGACAAGGAAAAATGAATGGTTTACTAAGTTAAGGAACACACCTAAAAAAGACCATGTTTCATTATGTGATGATTCTTCATACAAAATACAAGGCATTGGGAACATCTTGTTACCTCTCGGATCAAGAAAATGTACTCTACGAGATGTCCTTTATGTTCTTGGATTAACAAAGAACTTAATTTCAGTTAGTCAACTCTTGGAGCACAACTTGAAAGTAGAATTTGATTGTACAAATGGAAAGAAGATGTGTCTCATCAAAGATAAGTCTAAAAACTCCAAAATTGTAGCTAAAGCTTCAGGAATGGGTCGGATGTTTCATTTGGACTTTGTTCAAACCAACAATCATGATCTTATCAGTAAGGAATATTCATTGGCACAATTATGGTACAAAATATTTGGCCATGTCAGTTTTAGCTATCTTGACACACTTCAGAAATATGACATGGTTAGAGGACTGCCACATTTTAGAAAAAATACACGTAAGTGTACAAATTTTTTGGTAGGAAAACAACATAGAGTACCATTTGACAAAAGTATATACATGGCCTGTGGTATATTAGATTTGGTGCATACCAATCTATGTGGACCATTGAGACCTAGTCATATAGGGTTTCAGTACTTCATGCTCTTTGTAGATGATTACTCATGAAAAATGTGGGTTTACTACTTAAGAACCAAAGATCAAGATTTTGCAACCTTTAAAAAGTTTAAGGTAGCCATTGAAACATAAACTAGTAAAAAGATAAGGACTCTTCACTCAGATCGAGGGGGTGAATACACCAGTAATGAATTCAAGGCTTTCTTAGAAACAAATGGAATTTGTCGATAGATGACACCTCCATACAGACCACAAAAAAATGGTGTAGTTGAGAGAAGAAACAAAACAATAATGGATATGGTAAGGTGCATGATTGATGATTCAGGGTTAAGAAAAACATATTGGGTAGAAGCAGTTCAAACAACAATATATTTGCTGAATAGAGATCCTACTTCCACATTTGATGGAATAACTCCACAGGAAGCTTGGTCAGGGCATAAGCCATCAATAAAACACTTAAGAGTTTTTGGATGGAAGGAAAGTATGATAATTCCTAAGAAGAAAAGAAAGAAACTTGATATGAAATCATAAACTTACATATTCTTGGGATATAGTGACGAAGCTTTGGGATACAGATTAATGAATCCAAAAACAAGGAAAATTTTCACAATTAGAGATGTTGAGTTCTTTGAGAATAAGGAAACAGATGCTCCTTTCAAAAACTTAAGCAATTCTCAAGATAGTCCTACTGTGAAAATTGAAGATGGCTATGAATTTGAAGAAAATATTGATGATAAAGTTAATAATAATGATGATCATACAGATAATACAACTTCATCACCTACAACTAAATGTATGCCTAAGTGGTATACAAATGTAATAAAAGATGCTAAGTTGGATAATGAACCAAACACATCCAATTTTGGACCAAAAACTCATAGCATGGCTCAAAATGAAGTTAACTTAGCCTTCATGAGCACAATTATTGAATCAACTGAGCCAACTATAGTTCAAGAAGCTCTAAAATCAAAACCTTGGTCAGATGCAATGAATTCTGAATATAAGTCTTTGATTAAGAATAATACATGACAACTTATAGATCTTCCACTAGGGAAGAAAGAAATAGGTTGCAAATGGATATTTAAAACAAATTACAAGTCAAATGGAAGCATCGATAAACACAAGGCACAATTAGTAGCAAAAGGGTATGCTAAAAAAGAAGGCATTGATTATGAAGAAACATTTGCACCCACAACTAAGATTAAAACAATCAGAATGATATTTTCCTTAGCTACACAATTTGGTTGGAAATTTCGTCAAATGGATGTGAAAAGTGCCTTTCTAAATGGTGACTTACAGGAAAAAGTCTACTTAACTCAAATTGAATGTTTTATAATTCCAGGAAATGAAGACAAAGTATGTAGACTCATAAAATCGCTGTATGGTCTAAAACAAGCACCCAAGGCTTGGTATATAAAAATTGATGAGCATCTTTTAAGTAAAGGATTTAAAATAAGTCCATATGATCCTAACTTATATCTCAAAAAGCAAGGGGGGCAGTTAGTGATTGTAGTTATTTATGTCGATGACATAATCATCACTGGAGGATCAGTGGATATGAAAGAAACAACTAAGAAAGATCTAAGTAAGTCATTTGAAATGATAGATCTAGGACTTCTACATTATTGTCTTGGACTTGAAGTATGGAAAAGAAATAATCACATATTTGTATCTCAAGTAAAATATTCCAAGACAACACTTGAAAGATTGAAAATGATGGATAACATCCCAATGGCAACACATATGGAGACAAGGATTCAATTGTCTCAGAAATATCCATCAGCAGAAGTAAATGTAACTCTTTATCGATAATTGATTAGAAGTCTTATTTACTTAACCTATACTAGGCCAGACATCAGTTATGCATTTAGTCACCTTTCCCAGTTTATGTAAGAACCAAGAGTTTGTCACTAGAAAGCAGTAAAAAGAATACTAAGGTATATTAAAGGCACTGTGGATTTTGGCTTAGAGTACAAGAATAATGATAACTTCTTCTTGACTTGTTTATACATATTCAGATCATACAGGAAATATAGATGATAGAAAATCCACTTCTGGGTTTGTGTTCTTTTTGGGATCTAGACCTATTTCATGGGGAAGCAAGAAACAAAGCCATGTTTCAAGGTATTCCATAGAATCAGAATATCGTGTAGCAGGAGGAGTTGTCTGTGAAGTGATTTGGCTAAGACATATACTTGAAGGGTTGGGACTTCCACATGATCAACCAACCATTCTTCATGTAGACAATGAAGGAGTAGTACAACTTGTTTGGAATCCAGTCTTTCCTGAACGCACCAAACACATTGAGGTGCAAGTCCATTTTATTCATGAACATGTTCAAAATAACAACATACAACTTCAACATTACTCGACAAATCATCAAAGTGCAGGTATCTTCACCAAATATCTTACACATCCTAAATTTGAGGCATTTAGATTATTTCTCACCAACTCTCTTCAGAATATGCTGAATTAAGGGGGGGGGGGAATGTTAGAAATAAACTAACACTTAATTCAACATATGAGTTAAATGTTATATTATAATAAAATAATTTTTTTATTACTTTAGTTAGATTAGATTAAGTCAACTGATAGTTGTCTTTAGTTGTCCTTAGTTGTCTTATCACATGTTTTGTGAGATATGTTCAATCTCACTTTGTTTATTCCCAAATGATTTCATGAGGGGAAATAGGTGCAATTAGGGGCAGTGAATATTATCCTACATTTTATTCTTAGATTAGTTGATCTATTTCCATGTATTGTGGATGAGATAGAAGTTGTCCAATATCTATAAATGTTGTAGCTCTCTCTTCTTATTGTAATGCTTGATTTTGATATTAATAAAATACATAAGCACCATCTTGTTTTTGTGTAAAGATTTTGTGTAAAAATATTATTTTCAAGTATCCATTGTCAAGAGCAATGATTCCCATTATGAGAGAGATGAAAATTTTGGAACCTGAATCTGAAGCCAAGTATATGGTCACCAAATCAGATGATCCTCATGCAAAAAACCTATATGTAGATTTGGGTATTGGTTATTATTTCATGAAATCTACGAGTGAAGATGAATCTCTTGAAGTGATAGAAGGATATCCTAATGATATTTAGACTATCATTATGTGATGGAAGTTATTGCTCAACCAAATATGGTGCATGAGTGGTTATTATCTCACCAAGTGGAGAGGTATTCCCATTCTTGTACAAGATTCATTTTTTAAATACAAATAATATCGTAGAATATAAAGCTTTGAAACTTAGCCTTTAAGATATTTAAGAGAAAATAATCAAGAATTTGAAACCACAAGGTGACGTAAAATTGGTTGTGAATCAAGCCAAGAATTAATTCCAAGTGAAGAATGATCATCTAAAGCATTGTATACATAAATTTTAGGACTCCATTGAAATATTTATGACTTTTTTTATCAAAGCTATCCCCCAAAATAAAAATGAAAAAGCAGATTCCTGATGGCCTCAACTTCCCTAATGATTTCTCATCTTGATTTTGACAAAGAGAAATACATTATCGAAACGATATTTCGACCAAGTGTACATGACAAATTAGAGAATATCCTTTCTAGAGAAGACCAAAAATTTTAGTAGTCTCTACTTTGAAGGAACCGAGTCAGCTTATTGAGATTCTACTTCTTCATCAAATAAAGAAGGGATTGAAAGTGAAGATCAAGGAGACAACATGATAAAATTGAAAGGGAATAATATCCCCAAGGTTCTTATTTCACTTGAATAAATCTTTGATAAACATGACATGTTCATACAAAGGAAATAAAAAGGAGTCTTGAACTTTGTAGATTATGAAAAAGTGAATATTAACACTCAAGAATAACCCCATGTGGTGAATTTTAGTAAGTATTACTCACTAGAAGAATGAAGAAGGTATGTTCTAGTCCTAAGAAAATATATGGACATCATTTCCTATTCATACAAATACTTGAAGTCCTTTGATCATAAAGAGACAATGTTGTTCCATTAAAACAAAAATAAGGCAAAATAATCTAAAAATAGTTGCGACTATTTTTGAAGAAGTTCAAAAGATGATAAAGTAAAGGATCATTTTTCCTTTTCATCATTCAACATGTATAACAAATATTGTTCTAGTGCATAAGAATAATGGAGAGATGAGAATTTGTGTTGATTTTCATATTTTGAATCAAGCATCACTAAAAGACAACTATCCTCTGCCAATCATGAATCAAGTGTTATAAGCTATCATAGGATCTAAGATGATGTCCGTCCTTGAAAAAGTATCCTGATATAATCAAATTGAGGTAGCTAAAGAGGACCAATATAAAACTACATTCACTACCACATGGGGTACATTTACATATAAAAGGATGTAATTTGGTAAAATTAATGGGGGAACAACATTTTAAAGGGAAATAGACGTGGCATTTATTGATATCAAAAACAATATCATAGTTATCTATCTTGATGATCTAATTGGCTTTTCAAAGAAACAAGAGGATCACCCAAAATACCTGGAGTAAGTGTTTAAGTGATGTCACCTTCAATATATTTCCTTGAATCCAAAGAATTTTTTGTTTGGAGTTATGGAAGGAAAGTTTTTAAGACACACTGTGTCTAACGAAGGAATGAAAATTGATCTCGAAAGATTTAAAGGCATAAAGAATTTGTCTCTTCCTACTAGCAAAATTGGTGTTCATTATTTCTTTAGAAAGGTGAACTTTTAAAGAATAGTTTTTTACTAATTTTGGAAAACTTACCAAACACATTATCGATATGTTGAAAGAGAAAAAGTCTTTCAAATGGAGAAAAAAATGCAAAGAAGCATTTAAAGAGATAACAAATGTGATTGCAAAATCATCGACTCTTGTATGTCCTGCTTTCAAAAAAGACTATTATCTACTGTTACTCTTATGAACATACTTTGTCAGCCATTTTAGTACAAAAAAATGATGAAGGTATCATATCTCCTATTTCTTTTTATGAGACATGGTTTAAAAAATCATGAGCTCAAATATTCTCTAATCGAAAAGCATGTTTTTGCAGTAGTAAAAGTTGTTAAGTAGTTCAGATATTACATCTTAAAATCACATACCATAGTTATGGTTCTTGATATTGCTGTAAAATAATTCTTGACACAACAATAATTAGGGATCCAAGAGGGGAACTGATTTAACAAATATGGAATTTTTAAAACCCTAGATATTTAAGAGTTACATATGATAAATAAACTCTATGATACATAATTGATGAAAGCAATAAGCTAATGAAAATTGAAACCCTAGATGTAAGACATGGAATAAAAGACTTAAATAATTTTTCAATAGATCCTAAAGTGTTATGGACTAGAAAAATGGTAAACAGGAGGAGCAAACTATCACAACTACACCCATTTGTTTTTGTAATTATAGAATAAGCTTGGACTAGGGCACCTGGACTAGGTCAGGGGTGCCTGGGTGCTAGAGACCTCTGTTGGGTGCCTGTGATTGCAAAAATGGCCAGAAAGTGATTCTTCTTGTGTCACAAGGTGGTCACCAACCTTCACTGTTGGTCACCTGTGTGTCGCTGGATGATTGTTGTATTCACCTGTAACTTGTAAAGAGGGAGATAACTTACAAAACCCCAAAACACATCAAATACTAAAAATAAAAAGATGCAAATGGGGAGTCATACCAACCCCAGAGGTCACTTAACAAAGTGAACTTATGACCAAGCATTACACTACATTTCAGACTCCATGTAGTTTTTGTGCATGTGTGTAGAAATCATGCCCTAGGAAGCTCTTGTGCAAGATGTACTTGATAACGGGTGATAGCTAGATGTACCAATGTAAGTAGATGTGTGCATGGAAAAATAAAATTTTCCTCCTATGCATGTATCTATAAAATGCAGTCCCTTGTCACTTGCATGCGTGATAGATGGATTCTTTGATGCTCTTAGAATGCCTTTGGATGCAACCTTAGGTGATAATAATAGATGCTTAGAGCTTGGTCCTTTATTTTGCTCACATAGCTTTATATTTATATGATTCCCTTGTTTGAATTTTGTAATTGACAACTAAAAGGCTGACCCATAAGAAAACAAGATTCCTAAAATATAAAAGAGGCCCAAAAGAGGTGAGTAAAATATAAAGAGGTTGGGGGCACCTAGGCATTGACGTCCTGGCTAGGCGCTAGTGTCCAAGGTCAATAAAGATAAAGCAATGAAGATCAGACTGGGATGTGAGGCATGTAAGAACAAAGAAGAAATAAAAAAGATAGAAAAGAGGCCAAAAATAGATATCAATTACTATTTTTTTCACTTAGGAATCATATGGATAGTAGTATGTGGTTAGGACCTAGAAATGTACCCAAGTGCACAATTTAGTGTCTACAGGAACATGGATTGCAAAATTACAAGAGTGTGATTTGGAGATTAATACAACCAAACTATTACATGGAAGAGGTTTGTGTAAACTGATTGTTGATAGTAATGAATAAATTGAGAATCAAGATGCTTAGGATTCAAACAACAATAGTTTCCCATTGGTGGTGTTTTTTAGTGCAATAGATGAATGGTACTATGATATTGAATATTTTATGAAATATATAGAATACCATGAACTCTTGAGTTCTAAGAAGAAAAGATCCATTAAATCAAGAGCCACAAAGTATGTCATTTGGGATAATACCTTATTTAAGAAGAGCATCGATGGATTTTTCTTAAGGTGTGTCGATAAGGAACAACATAAAAGACTCCTAAAATCTTTCCATGATAAAATATGCGGAGGTCATTTTTCAACACCTATTACGACCCATAAATTCTTGAGAGCACACTGCTATTGGAAAAAAATATTCAAGGATGCAAAAAAGTGGGTTTCAAAATGTGAAACCTATTAACAATTTGTTGGAAGGCCTAAACTTGCAGCCCTCCCATTAAATCTAGTCATCATTGAAGAACCCTTTCAACAACTTGGTCTCAATTTCATTAGAACCTTGAATCCAAATTCTAGTGCTCACAATGATGGATTATTTCACCCTGTGGGTTGAGGTAATTCCTTTCAAGAAGAATACTTCAGAGATGGTTTTCAATTTTAACAAATATTACATCTTGGTTTGTTATGGCGTTCCTCAAAATATTATAACAAACAATACACCCAATTTATTTTTTGTAAAACTCATTTGTTTTTGTTATGGCTATGGAATTTCATTAGTACATTATCTAGATCACTATTCACAGGGAAAAAAACAAGTGGAATATAGTAACAAGAACATCATCATTATTGTCTAAAAGTTGGTGGATGAAAATTAGAGAAATTGGCACAAGAAGATCTATGATGCATTGTGGGCCAAAAACATCATGTCAAAGAGAGATATTGGGATGTTTTCATTTCAATTGTTGTATGGAAAAAACTCTCAAATGCCCATATACTTGGAGCTACTAGCATTACAACTAGAAAAAGCAATATATGATGAAAGTTTTAACAATGCAGTTGACAAGAGGATCATGTGCTTGAGAAAACTTGAAGAAGAAAGGAGTTCTGTTGCTGATAGAATTGTGGAACATCAGGTAAGAGTTAAAAAGATATTTGATAAGAAGGAAAAATATATACACATCTGAATCAATGACCTTGTCCTATTATGGAATAAGTGAACAGAGCCTAAAGGGGGCCATAACAAATTTGATTCATTACGGATCAAACCCTTCAAGATAAGGCATTTTTACAGAGATAAATGCATATTATCTAACGTATCCTGATGGTACCCATATACGGATGCCCTATAGTGGGTAGTATCTCAAGCACTACAATTAATAATGGTTGGTGGTCCCCAACCTTCTACATAAGTGAATTAGGATTTTTGTTGTGTTTTTTTTCCATTTTCTTGTGTTTTGTTTGTTTTTTTATCTTTATCCTTGTGGCCCTTCATTATGAAATTTGTTCAGATCTAAATTCTTGTGAAATATTTATTTGCATTTATTGTTGTATCCTCATGAATCCTTATCCTTAATAAGAGCCAATTGTTGTCCTGAATTTTTTAAATTTCAAAAATTCCAAAAATTCATAAGCTTTTTTACGTCAATATGTTGCGCCAATTGATTGACTTGCCCCATTTAGTGAAGTCGTTTTATTCCATATTCCCAATTGATTTAACAAAATTAAATCTTAATAAGAGGACTGAGATGAATCAAATAAATACCAGATCACACCAGATATAACATGCAATGGAAAACAAGTACAAGTAATAAGAGGATAAGAGTGACTTAGCCGATAATTGGCTATCTAGACTAGAAATATGATGGAACAAGTTAAATATGATTTTTTTATGATCCACATGGAAAATAATGATCAAGTCTATTGGATAGAAGCACCCAAAATGGCAGAGGACTGTCATGAGAACTAGTGTCTAAATTGGGCACTAGTGTCCTAGTAGTGAGTGATTATCTAGTCTTTTTAGGGTTTGATCATGTTGCCTTCACTTTTCTTTATGTCACTCAAACTTTTTTTTAAGATTTCCCAATCACACATGTACTTATAAAACAAACCCTAGTTACCTACATAAGGCTTAAGAACACATTAGCTGGAATAAAATATGCATATGATTGAGTCGAAATGACCTTGATGATCACACCACTGTAATTGACACCGAGCATTGTACTACATTTTAGAATCAATGTACTTATGGTGTGTGTGTGTGTGTGTGTGTGTGTGTGTGTGTGTGTGTGTGTGTGTGTGTGTGTGTCCCATAACACTAGGTTTCCCTTGTGCCATTCACACCAAGATAGTGAGCTACAACTACTTTCCCCTCAAGATGAATGTGTATGATGGAATTCAAATTTTTCCCTTCCTATGCAGTGAATAATGCAGCCCAAATGCATCCCTTGAGTGTTGTACTTTCCCAGCTAGTAGATAAAAATTAATAGCCCCAAATTGCCTAGTTGTCATCTTGCCCCTTAGAATAGTTAGTAAGTCATATATATATGATTCAGAATTTACTTGAATTTTGCCATAAAAACCCCTAAAGGCTGACCGAAATTGATAAATAAATTTTTAAGAAAAGATAACAATTGATGTGGCATTTTAAACTTAAGAAAAGAGGGGAAAAGGAAAGAAACACCCAAAGGGGACAATAACACCTGAGCACTTTGTCCCTACTGGGTGCTAGTGTCTGAAGAGATCTAGAGATAAAACATGAAGTACTGAATTGGGTAACACATTGTGAAATGTCCAAAAGTAAAGGGATAATTCCATAAAAGTAGAGGATGAAAGCACGAGAGGATAAAACAATGTCAAAGTAAAGAAAAATAAGTGTTGTCAATGTTTATTTTTCTTACTTAGGAATTATGTATATAATGATATACTAGAGGCATGATGTAATAAGAGTAAGTGCAACAAGTTGGTGGATAATTAAGTAGACATAAAAACCTGAAATTAAGGTACCACGATTGTTGTTTCTAAACTGCGCTCGCGCAATTGTTTTTTATAGGTTCGGTGATTTCTGAACCTAAAACCACGAGCATAGTTTAAAACTACGCTCGTGGTTTCAAACTGTGATCATGGTCCTCTGAGACAAAAAAATAGACCCACAACTCCTCATTTTCCCCCATTTTTCCTTTCCAACTGTGATTTCTCCTAGACCTTTGGTACTCGCACTTTGAATACCCCCTAAAAATTGATCTTTGGACTTCTGGATTGCAATAGTTTCAACCATGCCGCCAAGACAAAGAGGTAAGCCCTTGATTTTGATCAATTTGTTTGCAAGCTCATAATCCTACAAACTGTCAAAATATTCCGCAAACCCTCATAAAAATCCTCAAACCCTCAAAACATTCCTCAAAACCCTCCTCCAAACATAGATTTGCCTCCTGTGGCTCCTTCTGTCCCCACAAAACCAATAGGAACACAAGCTGATATCGTTGGAAGAATCTGAAAAAATAATTGTCATTAAGAACCTTATTCAGACTATAAGCAAAATCATGCCACATATCCGTCCCGCATGACTTTAGCCAACACATTGCAAACATTGATCGGTGAAGTTGAATATGCAACCAACCAAATAGATAGATTGAATACCTTTAGAGGTGATTGTAGGCGGGTGGTATGCAAATAAATTATCCCATGCGGCCGTAAAAAACAATTTTTTTTTGGAAAAGACCACATTTGTGCATTATTTACCGAACCTAAGAACCAATGCCCCCGTAAATACTTGCAAACGGTTCCCAATCCATTGGTGCCACAATGACCGAATCAAGAACAATTTTTGGGACCGATGGTGGATGGTTTTTGATTATCCACCATGCAACAACAATGAGGTTCCTCTCTATTTTTTGAAGAAATTATATTGTGAGTTTGTGCTTAATGAGGTCCCAAATTATTTTGACTTTTCTGAGTTTTATGGGCGAGGAGGTGGCTCTACACAGAGTAGACCTGGTGCATGTGTAGGTCAACCAAGGATCCCCCATGCCCCAAAACCCCCACTACCTTCAGTTATCCCTCCTACAGTGAAGGAGGTTGTGGAGATTGACACACTGCATGCATTGAGGGAGCTCACTGACACTCTGACCCAGCATAGTGACCAGATTGCATCTGGTGATGTTGGTGGAGGTGCCAGTTCTAGCGCACCACACCACTGTGGATCATGTGGTTCCGATATGCACTGCGGTTGATACATCATTTGTTGGATCACATGATTTCTTTTCTCTAGATGAGATGATGGCGGATGTTTTTGGAACTGGGGCAAAGGATCTTGGTCTTTCACAGGTAAATGTCAAATGAATATTTAATATATATATATATATATATATATACAATAATTTAATTCATGTTTGAGATTTTAATATATATGTATTTGATTGTACGTCATGTACATACATATAAAAACTAATTTTTTATTTTATTTTAAATAGCAAGAGCCAGTGAAGGAAACATCCGACATCGACATGCTAGCTATTGGAACTGGGTGTGTTACAAACATATGTTTCAAGTTGGACTTAAATTTCAAATTTCATTTGATTGTGCACTTTTATTATTATAATGTTTCACCTGTACATGTACATATTAATAAATGTTTGTCTTTTATACGCAGGAGCCTGGCGGGTCATTATCTACTCTGGGAACTGAGGCTAATGGCACGCCTCATGTGAATTTTACGCAGGTTAATTTCTCTTTACACTTTATTTCTAATTGTGGAAGTTCATGTGGATTATGCTTTGGGTTTGTTATGTGGCAGTCATGTAGATTAATATTGATTTGTACATGTTTTTTGTATAGCTTATGACTGCCAGAGAGACTCCTCCATATATGCAGATTATGGAGGCTACAGTGGATACTGCCATAACATCTGCAGATCCACTAACTGAGGTATAATTTTTCAAATTTGTTAAATTTTGGAGGAATTATTTCTTATTACTTAATCTACAATGTCAAATTTTGTACATGAAATATTTAATTTTAAATTTAATTATTTATATGTAGCTTACCCCTCGTGAGTCTACTGTTGTCCCTGTGACGCGTCAATGACAAATTGATAGGGATCATGACATTGTGGTAAGATTTCACATGCATTTTAACTATATTATAAGTTTCTAAATTTTGAATGTATTTTAAAAATCTGGGTGTTAAA
The DNA here is from genome assembly GCA_019776745.2 of Taxus chinensis. Taxonomy (NCBI): domain Eukaryota; kingdom Viridiplantae; phylum Streptophyta; class Pinopsida; order Cupressales; family Taxaceae; genus Taxus; species Taxus chinensis. Next base: position 885,023,653 of record CM034150.1, read on the forward strand.
AATTATTGTTTATGAATGTGCAGGTTTGCTTAGAGACGCCTAGGACCACACGGATGAAATCCATAGTGACATTTCCCTCCACTACATCCCCAGGTCGTGGACATGCTACTTCTAGCAGGGCGAAGAAAGGGAAGATGTTTCATGATTAGATTCATAGGACATGGGTGTACATAGATATATATATGGGCCATCTGGTCCTAGTTCATGATTCTTTATATAGTCCATTGTAAATATAGCCTTATGTGACCGCATGTGGTCCTATATGTATGGCACACTTAGTTCGAGATGTACACATGTTATGAACTTATATTTTCAGAGAAGTGCATCCAACACACTTAGTTCAAGATGTACACATGTTATGAACTTATATTTTCAGAGACGTGCATCCAACACACTTAGTTTAATACCTTATATATCCATGTGTTGGTTTTCATAACGATATTACTTCTATGTTTGATTTGATTTCATTGCACATGATATCCTTCTATGTATGTATGTTCTATGTATATTAGTTCTATATGTATGTCTGATTTAAAATTAAAAAAATATGGTGCAACATATATGAATATAACGTTACTATGGTGCAACATTACATGGTACAATTGTTAAGAAATTAAGGAAAACATTTAAATATGTATTGTTTTAGAGATTATCCCATGAATAGGGCTTATCCCATTGATCAATAGATACACCTTAATATCTCTTTATAATTTGGTGCTATGCTAATCAACAAAGAAGTTACACATGATTTGATTATCGTAAGTAGATTCACTTCCCTATTAAGTCCTATACGTTTTTGTATTTAAGCACACATTTAAAAAACCCCATTTTTTGTATACCCTGCAATCCTTCTAGTCCAAAATACACATTTTTGTGAGGGGGTTTATCAAATAATTCACTTCCTTACCATTCCAAGGTATTTGAAAAAATTTCAAGGTTCTTCAATGAATTTTCAAATGATATATCACTTGGAATTTGTGAACATTCTTTACATATTTATTTAGGATGTTTGTACATATGTTACAACATATCAATTTAGATAAGAACACATAAATATGTATGTAATATATATTGTCAAATAATTCACATCATGACGGGCTCTAGGGAGGCTTGGATTGGTGTCGGACCACCCGATCCGGAGCCTTCCTGGCATTCCTTGAGCCTTAGTGGTATAAATGTTTACAAACTGCCTTTTCTAGGCAGTCCTAGGAAATGAACGGAGGTGAGTAGTGAGAAGTCATGCCTCGGGACATCGTGGCACCAAACCAACTGCACAAAAATTTCTGGGTGGCTAGGATAATGCTAGATGAGGCTTCATTTCATTGCGCGACAACGTCGTTGCTTCCGGGCTACTTCGTTCGGGCATAGTCCCTTAAGAGCCCCGAGACCAATTTTTTTTTCAACTTTGACGGGTGACTACGTGGACTCCGTGGCACCTAAGGATGTCTCATCTGATCCTACACTTTAGTGTAGGGACCTTCTGCAAAAGCCTATCTTGGTTTTTTACTTCTCCAATCGGTAATCTCGCTGCCCTATTGTTTGCAAATGCGTGAAATAGTGTAGTTTGAGACAATATAAGGCTGTAAAATGCTATATTTTGCAAAAGGTGGGTCATGACACTAAAAAAATGAGCCGACATGTCTAGGTGGCCAAGTGAATGCTATAGGAGGTGTCGTTTTGGTGTGCGACAATGTCATTGCTTCCGGGCTACCTCGTTTAGGCGTAGTCCCTTAAGAGCCTTGAGACCAAAACATCATTCAACTTTGACGGGTGACTATGCAGACTCCATGTCACCTAGAGATGTCTTGTCTAATCCTACACCTCAGTGTAGGGACCCTCTACAATAGTCTGTCTCAGTTTTTTCCTTCTCCAATCGGTGCTCTTGCTGCCCTATTGTTTGCAAATGCACCAAATAGTGTAGTTTGAGACAATGTAAGGCTATCAAACAATATATTTTGCAAACGGTGGGTAATGGCACCAAACTGACTATGCCAAAACATCTAGGTGGCTAGGTGAATTCTAGAGGAGGAATCTTTTTGGTGTGCAACAACATCATTTCTTTTGGGGGTACCTTGTTCGGGCGTAGACCCTTAAGAGCCCTGAGACCAAAACATCGTTTAACTTCGACGAGTGACTATGCGCACTTTGTGGCACCTAGAGACATCTCGTGAAATCCTAAACATTAGCGTAGTGACCCTCTATAATATATTTTCTTGGTTTTTTCCTTCTCTAATCGGTGCTCTCACTACCCTATTGTTTGTAAACGTGCCAAATAGTGCAGTTTGAGACAATGTAAGGCTGTCAAATGGTATATTTTGTAAACTGTGGGTCGTGGCACCAAACTGACTATACTGACACATTCAAGTGGCTAGGTGAATGCTAGAGGAGGTGTTGTTTCGGTGTGTGACAACGTCATTGTTTCCGAGCTACTTCGTTCGGGCATAGTCCCTTAAGAGCCCCGAGACCAAAAAAGTGTTCAACTTTGACGGGTGACTACGCGGACTTTGTGGCACCTAAGGATGTCTCGTTTGATCCTAAACCTTAGTGTAGGGACCCTCTATAATATTGTGTCTCAGTTTTTTCCTTCTCCAATCGGTAATCTCATCGCCTTATTGTTTGCAAATGTGTGAAATAGTGTAGTTTGAGACAATATAAGGCTATCAAATGCTATATTTTGCAAACGGTGGGTCGTGGCACCAACCAGACTATGCCAACACATTCGGATGGCCAAGTGAATGCTATAGGATGTTTTGTTTGGGTGCGCAAAAACGTCATTGCTTCTGGGCTACCTCGTTTGGGCATAGTCCCTTAAGAGCCCCGAGACCAAAACATCATTCAACTTCGACAAGTGACTACGCAGACTCCGTGGCACCTAGAGACATCTCGTTTGATCCTACACCTTAGTGTAGGGACCCTATACAATAATATGTCTCACTTTTTTCCTTCTCCAATCGGTGTTCTTGCTGCCCTATTATTTGTAAACGTGCCAAATAGTGTAGTTTGAGGTAGTGTAAGGCTGTCAAACAATATATTTTATAAACGGTGGGTCATGGCACCAAACCAACTACACAAAAATTTCTAGGTGGCTAGTTGAATGCTAGAGGAGGCATCTTTTCAGTGTGTAACAATGTCATTTCTTCCAGGCTACCTCATTCAGGCGTAGTCCTTTAAGAGCCCTGAGACCAAAACATAGTTCAGCTTCGACGGGTGACTACACACACTCTGTGGCACCTAGAAATGTCTCGTGTGATCCTACACCTTAGCATAGGGACCCTATACAATATCCTATCTCAGTTTTTTCCTTCTCTAATCGGTGCTCTCGCTGCCCTATTGTTTGTAAACGTGCCAAATAGTGCAGTTTAAGACAATGTAAGGTTGTCAAATGGTATATTTTGCAAACGGTGGGTCGTGGCACCAAACTGACTATGCTGACACATTCAGGTGGCCAGGTGAACACTAGAGGAGGCATCATTTTTTTGCATGATAATGTCATTGCTTCCGGGCTACCTCGTTTAGGTGTAGTCCCTTAAGAGCCCTAAGACAAAAAAATTGTTCAACTTCAACGTGTGACTACACGCACTCCATGGCACCTAGATACACCTTGTCTAATCCTACACCTCAACATAGGGATCCTCTATAATAGTATATCTTGGTTTTTTCCTTCTCCAATCGGTGCTCTCGTTGCCCTATTGTTTGAAAACGTGTGAAATAGTGCAGTTTGAGACAATGTAAAGCTGTTAAATGGTATATTTTGCAAACGGTGGGTTGTGGCACTAAACCGAATGCATCAAAACATCTGGGTGGCTAGGTGAACACTATAGGAGGCATCGTTTTGATGCATGACAACATCATTGCTTCCGAGCTACCTCGTTCGGGCGTAGTCCCTTAAGAGCCCTATGACCAAAACATCGTTCAACTTCGATGGGTGACTATGTGCACTCTGTGGCACCTAAAGATGTCTCGTCTAATCCTACAAATTAACATAGGGACCCTCTATAATAGTTTATCTCAGTTTTTTTCCTTCTCCAATCAGTGATCTCGCTGCCCTATTGTTTGTAAATGTGCTAAATAATACAGTTTGAGACAATGTAAGGTTGTCAAATGCTATATTTTACAAATGATGGGTCGTGGCACCAAATTGACTATGTCGACACATCTTTGTGGCTAGGTGAATGCTAGAGGAGGTTTCGTTTTGGTGTGCAATAATGTCGTTGCTTCCGGGCTACCTCATTCGGGCGTAGTCCCTTAAGAGCCATGTGACCAAAACATCGTTCAACTTCGATGGGTGACTACGCGCACTCTGTGGAACCTAGAGACATCTCGTGTGGTCCTACACCTCAGTGTAGGGACCCTCTACAATATCTTGTCTTAGTTTTTTCCTTCTCCAATCGGTGCTCTTGCTGCCCTATTGTTTGTAAACGCACGAAATAGTGCAGTTTGAGATAGTGTAAGGCTGTAAAATGGTATACTTTGCAAACGGCGGGTTGTAGCACCAAACCGACTGTGTCGAAACATTTAAGTGGCTAGGTGAATGCTAGAGGAGGTGTCATTTTGGTGTGTGACAACATCGTTGCTTCTGAGCCACCTCATTCAGGCGTAGTCCCTTAAGAGCCCTGAGACCAAAAAATTGTTCAACTTTGACGGGCGACTACGCACACTCTGTGGCACCTAGAGACATCTCGTATAATCCTAAATCTCAGCATAGGGACCCTCTAAAATATCCTATCTCAGGTTTTTCCTTTTCCAATTAGTGCTCTCGCTACCCTATTATTTGCAAATGCATGAAATAGTGCAGTTTGAGCCAGTGTAAGGCTGTCAAACGGTATATTTTGTAAATAGTGGGTTGTGGCACCAAACCAACTATGCACACATGTAGGGATGGTCTTGTAAACACTTGAGGAGGTGTCATTTTGGTTCTCTAAGCTCCAGGTGCTTCTGGGCTACCTCCTCTGGAGCCAAGAACCCCGTCCACAGGTACATAAATCATTGTTAATTGCTTCGATTTTCTTGTAAAACAATGAAATCTTCTCTTAGATTCAAGAATTTACAATTATCTACTAACAGTGCCAACCACATGAAGGTGGAATATTTTCTGGCACCACTAAGCTACACATAAAAGTGGTATTCAAAGAAATTTAAGTTTAAAATCAAAACCATACTAGATATATACAAAAATACACAAATTTAATAAAATATATGAACTTAAATTTATCTAACTAACAAATTTATATATACCAAAGAAATTATATATACCAGACATGAGCATTGTAAATTCATTCCAATGAACCATTAGGATCAGATCTACTCTAAATAGAAGACAAGATTGCTTCATGATCTGACTCTCAAACCTCCCAAAGAATCTTGTTATTAGGCCTTCCTCAATATCTATATAACTAAATATTTTTCGCTAGAACTAGATGTGAATATAAGAGTATTTTCCTGTGTGTCTCAAAGTATTTAAACACCCAAACAGAGGAGTTTTTTTAATGGATACGGTTGAAGCCAAGTTCCAGTAGCTACCACTGACCCTGTAGGGTACTCAATATCTTCGCCATATATAACAGGAGAATTCAACTTCTTTCTTTCCTCAATGCAATGACATAAGTAATAGTTTTTTCCTTATTCATTGTCTTCTGTTGCAATAATTCCAAACACATGTCCTATAAAAAAAGGTTTTAACTAAAATTTAAATTGTACATATTAAAAATTCAATGGACATAACTCAATACAAAAATTGTAAATAACCATAAATACCTTGTCGCACCAAAATCAAAATTTTGTCAAAGTCCTTGAATGTTACAACTTCATATGCAGAAACAAGTCGTAATACTTGTGGAGGTTGATAACTAGGAAGCAGGGTTAGAGGCCTATAAATCCATCCATCCACCCATTCTTGTGAATCACACTTAACAGTGAAAAATTTGATATAAGATGCACAAAAACATGTCAACTTTCTTATCCATGTGGCCCATGAAGTAGCGTCTGATCTACAAAATGAGTGCATATCACTGGACCCAGTGAGTGTTATACAATCCTCATAGTTAGCAATTTTTTGTTCCTCTATCAACCAAAAATATCTAAAAACTATGGAATTTTCTTGAGAACCTCGGGCCATGTTGTCAATACACCATTCCACTATGCTATTTGCATCTTTCAATTCAGCACCATCTTTTTACTTCAACTCTTCTCTTGCAAGATCTCTTTTCACACATGCCCCTGTACCGTCATGCTATCCTTTTCCATGTCCAGCCTCAGTGAAACTCCAAATATGTTGTACACCCATATTGACGTGCATCTTGCTCATCCAATAAAACATCCGTGCATTCTTAAACTAATACGTGTAATTATCTAACCATATATAATGTTGTTTGAAGTGGATGTCCCTATCAGACAAGTTTCCATAAAATAACTGGAAACACCCTTGCACAAATTCAGTAGAATGAGTACGATCATCACTGATATAAAAAGTGGTACTCTCTTAATTTTTTTGATCATTCTCTGTACTATCAGGAGAATGTATAAATTCTATATGCACAAAAATGGCAACTTGTACTGAGTTGTAATATTGTGATTGAACCTCCATTTGTGGTTGCAATGTGTAATTCTCTGCAAAATCAACCACTGAAACAATAGTTACTAATAAGAAATGTGTCTTTACTTATTTTGAATTGTTCATCCAACCATCAAGCTCTGATGTATGTTGTATTCTTAGCATACTCATAAACAATTTCATCCTTAAATTTTCTCATAAATTGAAAAACATGCATATGTTCTGTAACTAGTGTAGACACCTGTAGTTTGCTCGATACACTATTATTTCTAATAGTGCACTAACGCTTCTTCCTTTTGAAAATTGAAGACACACCACCAGTTAGGCCTATCTAACTCCCTTCCTACGACACCCTTTTGGTTGTTTTTCCTCTTATAAACCACTTAAACAGGTAGTTATAGCCTCGTTCTAACTACATTAGCTTCTTATTCTCTTCTAGCTTGTTCCTATTAGCTCCCTGGAAGATCAATCCACTTCGTTGGATTGATTAAGCCCTTCAGAACCATTCCAGAACCCTAATTACTCTCTAAGAGAGATTAATTAGTCTAACCTAGGTTAAATACCCTCTAACATAGTCAAATCACACTTTGATTTGCTAAAGTGCTTTTTGGACTTTAGCCTTTGTCCCACATGCACCCAAATCTCCCTTTTCTTCCAAACCAAAAACTATAAATAGGGCTATACCCCCTCGCTCATTTCCTAAGAATCCTCCCTTCTTCCTAGCACAAATTGTAGCAATTTGATTAGGCTTTAGTTTGTATTTCATCTTCTTTCATTTGAGCTAAAAGCATTTAATCTTGTATTTCATAGCATTAACATAGAGTACAAGGGAAGATCCATTGGCCATGAAGCCATTAATGGGGAGATATATTTCTCTTAACACATAAACTAAATGCTTAGATCCTCTTAGGTTCATCATTTCAAGCTTTCAAATAATAGAGATTAACTTCATTTGCTTAGTTTGCATGTTTAAATTCAAATTAATGTATGCAAAGAAGGAAACCTTGCTCATTTCTTATCACATGGTCCATTGATCAGATTGTTAAAATCCTTTGGGGTTTCTTTAGAGATTTTACCCCAAATCCATGGATTTTACAACTTTTCATTGAACACATTTGGCACGCCTGGTGGGACACTTATGTCCACCCTCCATTAATGGAGGTCTTTTAGGTTTTTCAAAGCTTATTTTCAAGTTTTTCTTTCGAATCACTTGTTATTTCCTCATTTTTATTTCTAACCCTAGGTAAATGAACATCATTTATATACATTTTGTGGGTTTGATCTAGAAATAGGACACTTTGACTAACAACTAACCTGTTTTCTCTTAAAAATTTGAAAATCCGTGTTTTTTGTAGGTTTTTCATTGGGTACACGTAGGTGTCCAAAAAGGGGCGCGTACACGTTGGAACCCCAGTGTACCCGTCATATTAGGGACGTACCTTGTCGGAAGGTCCCCATCATTTACAAACTAAATATTTACACAGACACGCATGTGTCTCCGTCATCTGAGGCACGTATGCGTCTCTCTGGATGCGCAGGTGTAAATAGCCTGACTGTGTAAGAAGTCAGACATAACCCATACAAGGACGCGCACATGCGTCCCTATCTTTTGGGGCACGTATCTGTCTCTCAATGGGCCACACAGGTGTAAATGCTTTGACTGTGTAAAATTTTTCACAATTTTCAGTTTCAGGATAGAGTGCGTACTCATCATTACTTGAGTGTCCCTGTCAATATGAGTGCGTCTCTGTCATATTATAAGCGTTTGTGTTTACTATGTAAATTTTATTAAAAATTTGACTGCAGGTGTATGCGTTGGGTAGGGCACATATCTGTCAGTTGGGGAGCACTGGTGTCAGTATAGGCACGCAAGTGTCTGTGTTAAAAATTGAAATTTTTTACAAGTCTGTAAAAAACTCTTTTCTAATCCATCACTGCAGGTTTTTAGGACTAACAATTGACAACAGGGTTCTTTCTTGAACGTTTCAGTTTGCGTAGATTAAAAGTGTGTTTGTTTTTGACTTAGAAGTAGTTTTTGTAGAAGTGTGTATGCTCTCTCCTCGCGTCTTCCAAGGTGATCTTGGAGATCAAAAACACCAATACAAAACTCATATAAATTGTGTAAAAAACACTTGTTTTATAAAGTTGAAGTAAAAATTTCATGTGAGTTTAGTAGGGTTTCCACTTTGTGTATGCTCTTCCTTCATACCTTTTGGCGATCTTAGGAATCAAAAGCAAGTGTAAGTTCTCTTTTTACATTAATCTAGGAATCAGAAAATTACTGAAACTTGTTGTCTACAGGACCTATCACTTATCAAAGAAAAGGAGTCAAAACAAAACACAAAACCTTCTAATACATGTGTTCTTGTAGGTTGCCAAACGGTGTGCTACTTAAAACCACATTAAAGCTAAGCAAATAACAAAAAACACACCATATTCAAAACATTGTATTGTAGGTTTTTGAAAAGGGTACGTCCCTATCCGCTCAACTAGAACATAACCGCTTTGGCATAACGCCTTAAGCTACAATAATGGGGGTGGTACTAGGAACCCTAAAGTCAGTCCACCACTGTGTAACCTCGTGGATGAAACAGGAAGCACTCTGCTTACCCACTTGACTAGTACACCTTGTGAGTTAGAGTTACAAATTGTCCGTATCCCGACCTTAGTAAAAGTACACGATGGATGCATTCATTGCCCACTGTATTTGAAAGGGGATAAAGCTGAGATACTCCCAAACTAGTCATTGCGAACTTTTTGGGTAAATCGCCCTCACTCTTAGATAAACTATTGTAACACCTAGTTGAGAGAACTTGTTTAGAGAAACCATTTTGTCAAGGAGCCCACTTTGCTAGTCCTTGTTGCGTCAAGCCATCACAAAAGTAACGGCTCATCTGGAATCTAAACCTTGTTTGCTAAAAACAAGGCAAAGAACCCTTGTGAGTTTGAACTGAGTGTCTTTTCATCATGGACCTAAGCTACGTCCCACTTTTGCTTAGTTTTGTCCTTGTCTTTGGACGAGGTGAAGCTCTGCCTAAGTGTTAGCTTAGCTTGTGTATCATCTTTTGATCAGTACCCTTGCATTCTCATCACCCATTATTCAGGGTGAGAAGGGTGCATACATCACGCATTTTTATCAGAGATAGTGCTTGTCACTTTTTTGTCCATTTAGACCCATCCATGTTTGCGGCTGTGTTGTTAAACATCTAAAGTGTGTGGGTATGACTTTTCACATCTTTGATAAAAGTCCTTCCATCTTGATTTCAAGATCATCTTCACCATTGTGTATTTAGTTCATCTTTCATCTCTTCTTGAGTTAATAGTCTTGTTCGCATCTTAGACATACAATTTCGAGTACTTACATCGTATTCTCATTTTTTGTGAGGGAATGATATAAGTCTCCTTATTGTGCGGTTACGCTGCTCACACAGATTAAAAACTCCTTGTTATACTTATTACTTGGTTTTACTCTTCGACGTCATCTTAGTCTTCTTGAAGAGTGTTGATAATGCTTTACATATATCATAATAAAATCACCATGGTGCTAACACCTTGCTTGCTTGGTTAATGTATCACGGTGACATTATTACGCTATATCTATTCGTGACTTCCATTTTTCAGAAGGTTTGGCTTTCATTGGTAGTCAAACTCATTTTTAAGTATACCTTGTCAAGGGACTACGACAACATCACGTCAGTGCTTAGACCTTGTTGGGGTTCTAACTTGGCTTACATATTGATACATCTTTGTCACTATCTTAGGGTATAGGCTTGGCAGTAACAAATTGAGTGGATCTTAACATAGGGTGTGCATATGAATGTTTCTTGGTAAAAACAATTGCATGAAATTACATCTATGATATACTGTGATATAATTCCAACATCCCCTTAAAAATAGATTATAGAAAACCATACGCTTCGGGGTTACACTAGCTATATAAAAGCATCTGCTAGTGATGTCTAAAATCATAAAAATGGTAGCCAAATAAAATGAGAAAAACATGGGAGAGAACCCTTTCGACACATTCCCATTCAATGGTCATAATTTAGGGCCACTCTTCTCTCAAGTCAAAGACACAGAGATGTTAATCGATCATAGTGGAGAAGAGTCGGACTCTTCAGGAGAACAACAAAAGTTAGACCTAAACAGATTTGATGAGCACTTATATTATAAAAAAGATCAAGTGCTCGCAAGAGTCTTGGCATTAGGAGCTAAACTTCCACATGAGCGTGAAGAAGAAGCAAAGGTTATTGACCCTAACTTAGGAGAGTGAAGATTCATCATAGACATAGATAATCCTTTCGATGTGGGATATGCATCCACTTCTGGGCAACATAAAGCCGTTGTCGAAAGGTGAAACATCACGTAAATCTCACTTTAAGGCTTCACGTAAGGTAAAAAACTGAGTGGAAGGCCTCCCCTCCTCTGAAATTTGATGAAGAAGAGGATCCCCTAGTTGAGGAGGAAATACTCCAAAAACAGATCTTGAAGTTGAGTCAGAAATTAGCAAGCCTAGGTGCTTCAAAAAGAAACATAGGTAAAGACAGAGACAAAAACAAAACTTAATCGAGTTTCAATTTGATCCACATACGGATTATACTTTTAAAGAAACTTAGGCTCAAAGGTCAATATCACCTACTAAGAAGCAACTCATTTAAGAATGAATTAAAATCTATGAAAGATACACTGCACAACATTACAACAGGGAAATGTAGGCCAGAAAAGAAAATACTCGTACGAAGAACTATGTCCTTACCCCTTTGATAAGGACGTGCTACAACAACCTTTCCCAAAATATTTCACCATCCCCAAGTTTGATAAGTATAAGTGCAAAAGTGATCCTTACGTGATCATATAAAAGACTTTTACATGGCTTGCCAAGAGGTCATGTATAGCGATAATTTCTTGATATGACTTTTTCCTTGCAGCCTAGGAGCCGTGGGATTGGAATGGTTTTACATCATACCTAAGGGCTCTATTACAACATGGCCCATGCACTAGCAGAGAAATTTATGGGACATTACTCCTATAATATGGAGAGTGACATCACGATGAATGATCTATGTAACACAGAACAAAAAAACTAATGAAACATTTGCGGGATTTTTTACAATGATGGTGGCATAGGTTAGCTATTCACTTTCCTTGTGCCTTGCCCGAAAAATAGTTAGTGAGTATATTCATTCCTAACTTGAACCTAGAAAATAGGCTTTCACTTACAAATGCATTGTGGCTCGAAATTTGAAGAAGTCATAGAGAAAGGTAGTCAAATTGAGAAAGAAATTATTGCCAAAGGCACGCCTAAACTAATTATTAAAAACAAACACAAAGCCAAATCCACAAACAAACCTAAATTCTTCAATAAGAATAAACATGTTGTTGGTGATGGCATTACAGACTCCAAGAGGGTCCAAGCTGTACAGACAGGTTCACTCTTGAAACTTTCACAAGGGCCTCATTCCAAAGCGCCTACAAAACATATGTTTACATCTTTGAAAAAATAATTATCTACCATCCTAAAGCAGTTAGATGGTGCAAAGATGGTAGAATATCCAACGACAACAATGCCCTACCCAGAAGACGCTCCAAAATCAGTTTGGTTCAAAGACACCGAATATTGTGACTTCCACCATGTCAAAGGACACAAAATGGATAGATGTTTGAGATTATGCCATTTTATCCAAGACCTTATAGAGGAAGGGAAGATCACTGTAGAGTCTCCCCTAGAGACCGGTAGGAGTTCAAACGAGAAAATGGGTATTTACAAGAAACCTTTTCCTGACCATGTGGATAAAAAGAAAAAGAAAACAAATCAAGGGAAAACTTCTAACGACTATAGGACTGCTGCCTATGTGTACCCTACAAATGATAGTCCTTATGATTCCCTCATTGGATGTATTAACTCATCTAATGAATAAATTAACACCATTCGGATCTTAGAGAAGAGTTACACAGTCGGGACAAGATGTGCCCGCCTAATCATACCAGATCCTATACCTACCCTAGAGGAAAGTTAGTATAACTTGATAGAGCAATTAGAAAAAATCGTCTGCTAAGATATCTATCCTCAATCTCCTAAAGATCTCCAATGCTCATAAAAACATATTGTTTAAAAATTTGTAAAATTTAGAGGTTTGCATAGAAATAGATCCCGCAAACCTTCAAGCCATGATTACATGCTTAGACACCAACGATCAGATTACTTTTGATCATAATATAATCCCACATAATAACCTAGAGCATAACTTACCATTATATCTTGAAGTGGTGGTTACCCGTCACAAGATCAAAAGAGTACTTGTAGATGGGGGATCTGGTATGAATATTTACACCTTGAAGCTGGTAAAGTAGCTAGGCCAGTCAGAAACAGAGCTAGGTGCTAAAAATATCATAATCACGGCATATGACAATGAAGAAAGAGAGTCAGCAGGGACTATAGTGGTCCCCATAGAGGTAGGGCCAACATGTCACGATACAACATTTCATTTCCTTGACTTGAACCTTTCATATAACATGCTCTTGGGACGCCCATGGATCCATGCCATGCGAGCTATTCCTTCAATGTTTCATTAGTGCATCAAGTTATACCATGAAGGGCAGGTAGTTACCATTTTGGGTGACCCAGAACCTTTCACACATTGTAGGGCTCTGTACAGTTTTTCTCATGCAGCTTATGAATGTCCTGTGGATGTTGTGGTCCCTTTACAAATGGAGGCCATGAGGAACTGAGTGGATTTAGAATATCTCACACCTTTTAATCAGGATTTTCCCTCGCTATTCAATCCATTTGCTTCATGGGAAGCCACATCAGCAAAATATGTCCCAAGTAGGCGATTCACTCTTGAGAAAGATCTGTTGATATCAGACATATCAGTATCCCCCAGGATAAGGGGGAAGCCTTACTTTCAGTTCAAGAGCACTCGGAAGCAATGTCCTAAACCTTTGGAGAAATTCGTCCATCGTGGCCTCTTTTTTAAAGAGAAAATGTTAGAAGACCCTACAAGCAGAGTACCGGAGGGCATCATGGCTTCATGCAATCAAGTGCCTCATTATGTCAAAGGTCCTCGTATGATGTTTGTCATGGGCTATGATGGGTTTGGATGTGGCACTAATGCACAAGGACATTTGGAGCCTATCCCTATACCCACATTTCAAAACCGATAAACATGGCCTTGGAATAAGGCCCCACGATGCTCTACATTTTAAGAACAACGCTACTTCTTATGAAAGTGAGTACATTTTGCCTCATTCCGATACTGACGCAGATTCCTAATGTAGCCTTTACGAAGATCTTTCCTCTACGAACCTATTCCCGGAGTCGTCGGTCCTTACCTTGTCCGAATCCATCCCCTAGATAAATATCCAATAGCCCTTGTATATCCTGAGCTTATATATTGGGATCAACAACTTCATGTGCCATTGGATTTCTTTGAAAATGATGAGGCATTCGCGGAGTTCATGGGACTTAGGGACTTTATTCCCACTGGAGACCACAAGAAAGGATTTAAGATTCAACTATACACTTGTGCCTATTTTGGGGAGGAAGTAGAAATGTGCAGATGGTTGAATAAAAAGGTTATAACTAAAGGTATACCTACCTCTGAGAAACCAAGCAAGAAGGCTCAATGGAAATCCCATAGTGACAAACTCTTTGGTGAGCTCATAGACAGAACAAAATGAACAGTCTCAAAATACGAAGTGATTTATCCATTCAAAGATGATCATGAACTACCACAGGAGGTCGATCTTACTCTCCCCCTTGATCCTACATGGATGGAAGATGCTTCTAAAATGCTTATTGAGGAAACAATCAGCGTCAACATTGGTTCAGAGGAGCAACCCAGAATAGTCAAGTTGGGAGCTTCGCTCTCAGTGCAGGAACAAAATACCTTTGCAGAACTCTTAAAAGAATACGTGGACATATTCGTGTGGACATATGTAGATATATCGGAGCTTAGACCCTGAGCTAGTTGTGCACAACCTCGTTGTGCACCCGAAGGCCAAACCAATCAAACAAAAATCTAAGAAAGATGCATCCTAAAGTGGCGCTCTTGGTCAAAGAAGAATTGGAAAACTTGTTAGTTGTTGATTTCATAAAACCTATTGACTATTCAGAATGGATCTCTAACATAGTCCCAATACAGAAAAAACCTGTGGGGATAAGGATCTGCACAGATTTCTGTGACATCAACAAAGCATGTCCAAAAGATGATTTTCCCCTACCTAACATCGACATGATAGTCGATTCAACTACTGGCTATGAAATGTTGTCCTTGATGGATGGTTTTTCATGTTATAACCAGATATGAATTACAGAGGAAGATCAGCATAAGACAGCATTCATCACCCCTTGGGGAACATTCTGTCTACAAATTCATGCCCTTCGGGCTTAAAAATGCTGGGGCTACTTATCAGCCGGCCATGACAGTTATCTTCCATGACATGATAAGTGAGATCATGGAGGATTATGTCAATGATATCCTAGCAAAATCACAAGAGTAGAAAAGAACACCCTGAAGTGTTGAGGCATATCTTTCAGCATCTAAGAGACTATAAGGTTCTCTTGAACCCTAAGAAATGTGTCTTCGGTGTCTTGTTCAGGAAAACTCCTAGGGTTCATTGTCTCACAAAGAGGGATTGAAGTGGATCCTACAAAGGTTATGGCTATCACAAAAATGCCACCACCTACCACTCTCAAGCAGCTAAGGAGTCTACAAGGAAAGATCCAGGAAATCCGTCGCTTTATCTCACAACTTGTGGATAAGTGCCACCCCTTTACTCATTTGCTCAAGAAAGATGTCACATTCAATTGGGGACCTGATTGTCAAAAAGCCTTTGCGCTACTCAAACAGTACTTTTCTAACCCGCCTGTGCTAATGCCACCTACCCCCTGGTGAACCTCTCCTCTTATACATTTCCGCTACCCAGTTTGCTATTGGTGCATTGCTTGCCCAATATGACTTAGCCCATAAAGAGAGAGCAGTTTACTATCTTAGCCACACCTTGATTGCATACGAACTGAATTATCCCCAAATAGAAAAGGCCTGCTTGGCAGTTGTATTCACATTTCAAAAGCTTCGCCATTATCTCCTGAATAATAAAACCAAACTCATATCCAAAGTCGACCCTCTCAAGTACCTTTTATCCAAACCCACCCTCATAGGCCGAATGGCTAATTGGATCATTCTCTTGAGTGAGTTTGACATTGATTTTGTAAATCAGAAGTCCTTAAAAGGACAAGTACTTGCCGATCAGTTGGAAGAATCTCCTCTCCCAGGAATGGAACCCTTGTGCTTAGATTTACTAGATGCATCCATCATGTATATTGAAGAGTTCGTAGAGTGGAAAGTTCATTTCGATGGGTCTTTTACCTTCCATGGATCTGGAGCGGGAGTGGTCCTCATCACTCCAAATGGCAATGTCATACCACGAGCATTCTGGTTAGGATTCCCATGTACAAATAACATTGCAGAGTACGAAGCACTCATTTCCGAGACTCAGGCTAGCTATTACATGGAATATCAGACAACTACGAGTCATTGGGGACTCTCAACTTATCATAAAACATGTTAATGATGAGTATAAGGTTAAAGATGAGAATCTTATTCCATATAAGAAGATGGTTGAAACTTTGAAGGAGTATTTCACACAAGTCATCTTTAAACAAAAACCAAGGTCGCATAATAGATCCGCAGATGCCATGGCTACTATTGGGTCTCTCTTGCACATAGCGCCTGAAGAAAGCAATATGCCTTTCTTCATAGAACATATGTAAGTACCTACATATGATATGTCGGAATCATGTTTGGCATGTGAAGTTGTTGGTCCTTTATCCCCTTGGTATGACCCTATCTTCCAATACCTACAAGATGGACACCTTTCCCCCTGACATCACCCATTCTGAAAAGAAAGCCCTTATTTGTTGCATAGCCTGTTATACCCTCCTAGGAGGCACCCTTTATCATCGTGGCTATGACGGGAATCTACTTTGCTATTTAGATGTCGTTGATTCTATCCACGCAATTAAGGAAGTACATAGTGGCATTTGTGGAGCACATACTAGTGGTATGGTCTTAGCTAAGAAGCTATTGAGAGTGGGTTATTATTGGCCCACCATGGAATCTGATTGTTGCAACTTTGTAAAGAAATGTGAACTATGCCAGAAGTATGGGAATTTAATACATGTGCTGGCGCAAGCCTTACAACCTATTACAACGCCTTGGCCATTCTCTAAATGGGGCCTGGATCTCATAGGGAAGCTCCATCCTTCTTCATCAGATGGTCATACTCATATCATCACCGCCACCGAATACTTTACCAAATGGGTAGAGGTTGTTCCTCTTACCTATGTCACCAGTGAGCACAAATTTCAAAATTCATCATGAACCATCTCATATGCCGTTACGGGATCCCCTCGGCCATTGTCACCGATAATGGTAAATCTTTCAAAAATAAAACGGTTAAAAACATTGTGTCAACGCTTCCATATCCAACTTAAGTGGTCTACCCCTTATTACCCTCAAGGTAATGGACATAGGCAGAAGCCACCAATAAAACCCTTGTGCTGGATTATGGAGAAAATGGTCAGTAAAACCGGCCGTAATAGGCATCTGCAGATACATCCCACCCTCTGGGCCTATCATACTTCCATCCACACTCCTACTGGTGCAACCCCTTATTCACTTTTCTATGGCACTGAAGCCATCATACCTATAGAAGTGGAGCTTCCCTCCTGGAGAATATCTCTCAGAGACTATCTTGATAAAGATGAAGACTACAGAGTTGCTCGCCTAGCAGAGTTAGAACTATTAGATGAAAGACGTATCAGAGTGTTCAATCACCTAAAAGTTTATCAGAACAGAGTGTCCAGAGGATATAATAAATGCATCATTCATCAGGAATTTGATGTAGGGGATCTAGTTCTCAAAGAAAATCAGAAGAACACTGTTAAAGATAGAGAAAAGAAAGGAAAGTTCGAGGCTAACTGGTTGGGTCCTTATGTTGTAATTGCAAAATATGGGTCAGGGGCCTACAAACTTGCATATTCAGATGGTGAAGAGCTTTCGAAACCCATGAACACCATGCACTTAAAGTGGTTCTATGCTTAGGCATGATGAAAATATCAAATAAAAACTAAAAATTGGAAAACAAAGAAAAAACAAGCAAAAAAATGGAAAAATGAGAAAAAATAAAATAATAAAGAAAAAGCAGGTCGTTCTCGATGTGAAAACCACACAATTATGGCATAGGGGGTAGGTATTTGAGTGAAAACCAGATTTGGTGCTCAAAGAGGATTCACCAGACACAAGTTACTCTTACGGAAGGACGGGTAATCAATACCACTTCTTTAGATACGGCTTTCTCTGTTAGGTCTAGGAACCCTACTAGGATCACCTTTTCCTTGACATGATCTGGTTTGTTTTCTCTTATATCCACATGAAGGACATCACCTTTGTATAAGCCCATCTAACGCTGAGCATGAATATCCCGTTGCCATCTTCCTGCACATACGCACGTGGAATTCTACCCTTTGTATATTCCCACATGACGCTGGGGGCATCCACGCTTCATCATTCTTGTACATTGCTTTCAAAATATGACCTTGGAAAATACAAAAACATGTAGAAAACAATACACACAAAAACTCTAAACATTTAGAAAAAAATTCCCTTCCTGGGGAAAAGGCTACTTTCGTTTCACAATGCTATCTTTGGGAAACCTAGGACAAAACAATGACAAACGTAGCCGCGAAAACTTATCTTCTTAGATAAACCCAAAATTCATTAGAAAATATGTCAATGTTGTCCCCAAAAAAAATTAGTTCTTTAATTACTTTTAGTTTTTGGTTTGTATAGTTTTGGGTACTTAGTCCGTAAAGTTAGCTCTTTAAAGTGGATCATTTGCTTATCAAAAATTGAATCTTGTTTGATTTAAGTTGAGCATTGCATTACGTGCATTTGAAAACTATCATGCTTGTAAACAATTGTTATAGGTTTCTTTGTTTGTTAGTGTGCTTCCTTTTAGGGTTCGTTCTTACTTCCTTAGGGTAGATCTCATTTTATCTCTTGATTAGAAGTTTGTGTATATGTTTGTTGAGTAGTTTTTTGTATGTGTATATTTGTTTAGTTTTGTTAACTTTTACTTGTGTGTTCTTGCACAGTTGTTTGTTATCACATCTATCATCTATCATCTCATCACATTTATAACATCATCCACTACATCATATATATACAAAATAAAAAATGCTAATTAATACATCATGCATGTATGCTAAGCTAATCATCAAATATTGTATCATCAATGGGGGCAAGAGGGGTTGCGCATAATCACTAATCTATCCCCCCCACACCAATATCATCTAGTATCATCCCAAGTGCTAGCATAAAAACTCATAATTAAATCATGAATCTTAAAACATGTGGTGCCATCTACAGATACATCATCACATATGAAATGAAAGTATAACACATTTCTGAATCTAAGATATACCACATACATTTGAGTACAAGATCAAAGAAAACCATAACACATCTATAAGTGCTGAATCAAAATAAGCAACATGTGATAAGATCAACATAAGAGTAATTTCTGATAAAAGGTATTTTTACATCATCATGAATTATGCACACTCATGTCACATACATCAGGAAACAAAACAATAAAGTACATCATCTCATAAACATGTTTATCTGAGCCCAAAAAAGTAATCCGTCTATATACATGTGTGTCATATACATCTATATCAATAAAAATGGATATACATAGGTACTCTATATCAAAAATATCAGTTAGGGCGTACAAAGATGGTACATCAAAAATGATACATGTATAACTGTCAGTCAGTGATCAAAATAATACATCATCGATACAATATGCCATCAAAAAGGGGCATGCATCAAAAAAGAATCGGGCCTTCATCATGAGGCATCATCACAATGAATAAATATACAAAGCTATACATCAAAATCAAGCCTTCATCAGAGGCATGAATAAAGAATGTTCTGTACAAAATGAGAAGGTGGAGCTCAACCACAGCTCTCGCCCTCGCTGGGGCTCCCAGATCTGTCACCTGGTCTCCAGAACAATGGTGGCTGGGGAGGACCTGCACTAAATGGACCACCAGGCTGACTAGATGGTCCCTATCCAGCCGGTTGCTCTGGCATGGGTTGCCTAACCGATCTCGACGAATGGCCTAATCTCTATGACCTGGACCCTGAAGTGCTCGTCCCTAATCATCGAGGGAGTACCACTCACTGCTCTGGGGGAACTACCCTAAAATAGGCAGTCCTGTAGAATAACACCTCACCACCAAGCCTCATGGCATCATGGATCAAATTGGCATCTCCTGAAGTGAGAGCTACCTGAAGGGAAACATCTCTCTCACCTGTAACTCTACCTAAATCAGCCTCAGCCTATCTTGAAGAGGCAGCCTCTCGATCCCGCTCTGCAGTAACAGTCTGTACCTCTACTTGGGCCGTATCCCTCTGTGCTAGGAGAGCCTGTGATCATCTATATACATGGTCCCTCTGGGCCACAACCATCTATACCTGAGTGTGGGACTGCTGTAGGAGGCTCAATATCTGAGCCCCCTGTTCGGCCATCTCTCACACCTAACTCTGCCATGCAACACTTATCACTGCCCTGAGTGGCCTGTGCCCGAGGCCTGATCTCTCTCTATTTTCAAGGCCTGTATCTGTACCCAAGCCTGGTCTCACTCTAATGTGAGGGCCTGTACCTGGGTCCTCGTTGTGTCTCTCTCGTTGGCCACCTATAACTGAATAGGGATGGCTACTTGTAGCTGATGTTGGAAGAGTAGCTCGCTGCTCACCTACGCTGCTACTCTCTGGGGTATCAAAATGTGGCCCCTTGCACTGGTAGTACCTACTGGAGAGGGGTATAGATCCCTGCTAGAATGCCCACTGGGGGCAGCTCTACGTCCACGACCCTGTATATCTACCTCGGCCTAGGCCAGGGGCCCTGTCTCTATGGCTGCTTTGGAAGGGGACCCTGTCCCCTACCTCTAACATGCTTGGGGCACATCGGGCCCACCCTCATCATCATCATCATCATCATCATCACTGTCATCCATAGGCCTCACCACCACTAGGAGGCCCCACTTGAGGAGGCCTCAAGCCGCATCATATGCCGCTCTAGGAATGCTCAAAATGCACGGGAGCACACCGTGGTACCATGGCCCATACTCTAATGTAGTGCCTGGATCTCTGATCTGTCTAAGTAGGCACCCAAATAGCAGGTGCCACCTGTCGAAAGCTAGCCAGTGCTCTGTCGTGAGCAATGTGTGGACCCATATCAAAGTTGCTCTCTGGCTCTGTGAGCGTACCATCTATCTGGCCCAGGAACATCCTGGGTAAGGTTGAACTACCGTTGACATCGATCCACTCTATACAACTCCCACATATAGCTGTGGCTGCCCAAAATAAAATGCTTAACAGTGGCGATGTGCTAAGCTCTAGACCATCCTCTGGCCACTGAAAAATGTCTGTAAGGTCTCCATGAAATGGAAGCCTGGAGCAACTCATCTAGCTCACAAGCCTATAATGATATGTAACCCCCATGAAGGGTCAGTGTACATCATCCCCTACCAGGACCCAAACCATAGTAGAAGGCTCGTCGGGAGCCCGACCTCTCAGCACACCTAGGGGCGACCAATAGCAATATGATCCCATGCCCAAATCTGTAGTAAACGAGCAGGTCCTACCGTCTTCTGATGGTAGTATGTGATCAGATGGAGATCCCAATACAAATGTGCTAAAATGCACTAACCCCAGCAATAAGTTTGTCCTCCACCAAGCCCAGAATCACTCCTAAGAGTCCCAGTGGAAATGAAGCACCAGTCTTGTCAGGGAGTAGAACTCCACTGACAAGAGACATCATGTAGACCACTACTCGGTCTAGCTCTGGATCCTCTATGCATCTGGAGAGTCTGAATAGACATCCCGTGCGCCGTGGTATGGTGGGAACACCGAATAAATGTGTAATGTGTGCTGAATGTCAGTCCAACGGCTCGTCGTCTCAATAAGCTATCCCTAGATCTGGACCTACAGGATGTGCCATACATCCTCTAATGTAATGGTCATCTCCCCAGTAATGGGAGGTGAAAGCATTGGCTCTTGTTGTGCCACTGCTCTGCTATGGCCATTAGGAGGCCATGATCTAAGGTGATCTAGGGCATCTCGGCCACATAAGATAGTCCCGATCACGTGCAAGAGACTCGCTAGGGTCACTCTATCCTCATCATCGAAATTGTGCCTCTATCACGGCCAAGCAGATTGTAGTGCTCACGAGTCTGAAGAACAGGTAACATACGCTACAAAATCAATGCAAGTGTTAGCATCTAACATTTCTATAATATTTGTTCTAAGGAAAAATAAAGCTTTCACATCTAATTCACTAACTATTCTTTTCTTCTAAGTAATCTCACCTTTTTCTTCTGAAAACTTGGCTATTTTCTAGCCAGTTGTCTTTTTCTCGCAATGCTTCTAGTGCATATGCACCTCCTTTAGCACCTTTGTGTGCCCTAACTAATGTGTACACGCCCCTGGGGATGCATACACACACTAACTTTTTCCTCCTTTTTCCACGCTGGCTATACAGGAAGCATACGTGCCCTTCATGATGCCTATGCACCTGTATAATAGATGCACACGCAATGTGTGTGTCCGTCTCTGACCCCATCTGATGCTTACACGCCCCCTTTATACCTTTTCCATGGGTACATGTGTGCACACCCATCTTTCCCAGCGGATACGCGTGCGTGTACCTGCTCCTGCCGAATAGATTACATGCATATGCATGTCCTTGTCCCCCGCGAACGGATGTGCGTGTGCATCTGTGTCATTTTTGATGCATGCACATGCACGTACCCATCAATTCGACGCATACACCTACGTGCATGCGTCAAAATCCCTCTACCTACCCTAACAAACCCTAAAAAGTGAAATTAATGCGTAATTAATGAGGGTTAGGGAACTCATGAATGTTCCATCCGCCGGGTCCCTGCATGTACTCCTGAATGTGATCTGCACACCTTGTCCTCCTTGGTATCCTCGCCATCTCACACCAGGGCTCTCACTTTCACTCATGGTAAAATTTTGCAAAGGTTCTGATCGAAATGAATTAGTTGTGATTGTTTTACCGGCCCCAGGTGGGTATATTAACCCACTGCGATGCCCCTCGGGCATGTTTTCTCCACCGTGATCATTCCAACCTTCTTCTATCCACCGTGATAATTATTTTTGTATTAAAATAATTATTTTTACAAATTTTCACACGCTGGGGCACTTCGTGTCATCCAACGGTCCCCTCTTCATCACACTGAGATAATTTACAAACCTTTCAGGCACCTTTTCCCACCTTTTTCCTCTTCTTTTCATCTATTTCTCCCCGTCATGATGATTATTTACTAATTTATTTTAACTAATTTATTTTCGACTCATCTTTCTTCTTGTGGGCACATGTATTCTGAGCTTTTTGACAGCTCGACCTTCCCCCTACCGCCTACGCGCATGTTTTTGGAAGATATTTGATCTTTTAAAATTCTTCTGACCGATCAAAAACCTAAAAAAAATGAAAAAAATCAAAAAATATATATGTCAAAAACCACAAAATATTGGAAAATAGCAAAATGGCTTAAAATTGATTAAACCAATCATCTACGGCTGAAATCTATGTCTATTGCATGGCACTCATCCCAGATCTTGCTGACATTCTCAAAATAGTTTGAAACAACGACTCGCACATCACCAAAATCTTCAATCACCTAAACAAGCTATGTTGCTTACTTCTTCTTTACACTGGGGCACCACCAAGTGCCTAGTACTATTTTCATCGTGCACATTGCTTTTTCATAGGACGGAAGTGTCCTCCATTTTCCCCCTTGCATAATACACCTTGCTCGGGGCATCATTCTTCACCCTAGTTGTTTATGACCATTTGGGACTTCATCTCAATAACAAAATGTTTGTGCAACTATCTTGAACATTGTTGGTTTAAGTGTGTGTGATTGTACTTATTTCCCTGTCAGAATGATTTGGTTTATTTCTTGTATTGCATTGCATTCATGTATGTTGCATGGAGTTGGTTCGTATTTCGGCAGAGGACGGTTGTTTGTATCTTGGCTTTTAATGTCATTTTACACTTCCAGTCGCATGCTCACATTTTAATAAGGACCCATGAGGAGGATTCTAAGCATTATGATGATTGAAATATTGTTAGCAATTGATTTTGGATAGCTCACACTATCCCTTTTCTTCTAGTCTCTCATCTTCTCTGAACAATTTTCTCTCTATTTGTTTCTTTTTCGATTATCGATAGTTTCTTTGTCACCCCATCGACACTTGAGGGGGCATTCGTTATCCTTCGTCCTATTAATTTTTCTTCTACCCCTTCAAAAATTTTCCTACTTGTTTACGCTTGTCTACTTTCTTTGAAGTGCGTCACTTATGTCACCTCAAAGAGGGGCAAATGTAGACACTTGTAGTTTTCTCAATACACTATTATTTCTAATAGTGCACTAACACTTCTTCCTTTTGCAAATTGACGACACACCACCAGTTAGGCCTATCTAACTCCCTTCCTACGACACCCTTTTGGTCGTTTTTCCTCTTATAAACCACTTAAACAAGCAGTTATAGCCTCATTCTAACTACATTAGCTTCTTATTCTCTTCTAGCTTGCTTCTATTAGCTCCCTGGAAGATCAATCCACTTCGTTGGATTGATTAAGCCCTTCAGAACCCTTCCAGAAACCTAATTACTCTCTAAGAGAGATTAATTAGTCTAACCTAGGTTAATTACCCTCTAACATAGTCAAATCACACTTTGACTTGCTAAAGTGCTTTTTGGACTTTAGCCTTTGTCCCACATGCACCCAAATCTCCCTTTTCTTCCAAACCAAAAACTATAAATAGGGCTATACCCCCTCCCTCATTTCCTAAGAATCCTCTCTTCTTCCTAGCACAAATTATAGCAATTTGATTAGGCTTTAGTTTGTATTTCATCTTCTTTCATTTGAGCTAAAAGCATTTAATCTTGTATTTCATAGCATTAACATAGAGTAAAAGGGAAGATCCATTGGCCTTGAAGCCATTAATGGGGAGATCTCTTTCTCTTAACCCATAAACTGAATGCTTAGATCCTCTTAGGTTCATTATTTCAAGCTTTCAAAGAATAGAGATCAACTTCATTTGCTTAGTTTGCATGTTATTTCAAATTAATGTATGCAAAGGAGGAAACCTTGCTTACTTCTTATCACATGGTCCATTGATCAGATTGTTAAAAGCCTTTGGGGTTTCTTTTAGAGATTCTTACCCCAAATCCATGGCTTTTACAACTTTTCATTGAACACAAGTAGCTCACACTGTTTAGACTCTTTTCCATCTTTCAATTGGTATACAACTAATTTATATTTATGAAACTCAACTAAATTATGTCCTATTGCACCTTTAATTTTCTCATGGATGCAACTTTCCAATTTAGGTAATCCGCCGCATGTACCACAATTTCCATCTAAACAATCTTGACTATAAAAAATTTGTCCAACTTCGTTTTCAGAAAATATCATAGGAATCAAATCCCTGGAAGATATTGGTGGAACTTGAAAACCACATTCTGATAACATAGTTTCAGACTGAAAATTAGAACGAATACATAAAAATTTAGCATAATGCATCGCAAATTCAACATGTTGCCTACAACAAGTGGTGCAAGCATGGTTAATTTTTACATAGAATGGTTTCAACATTCAAAAAAATGTTGACTAATTTTAATTTCCAGATGCTCTTATTCAAACTTAGAAAAAAATTGAGTTTGAGTCATATCTAAGAAATGCTTTGGATGTGGTTCACAATTAGTAGAACTAACTCTCTGTTTTACAACATCTCTTGTATTACGTGAAACTCTTGTGTTATCATGCCAAAATTGAATAACAACTTCTATTATAACATCAAAATTATCTTTGTCCTTACATGGTGCTCTAGTAGAAAATGCTCAAAAATCAGTGTTATTAAGTGATTGAAGGATATTACATCTTTCAATTGCTTTCATTAGAGTGTTTCAATTAACTTGCAACATTCAACTTGTTTGCCTAATCAAACGTTGTTTTTTTATTGATTCACTTACAACACTAGTGGCAAGTACATGACGCACAATATTACTATCCCTAGTGCATCTCTTGATACCAACAATGTGATATGCATCATGAAGGTTTTCAACAATTGTAGAGGTTTGACCACGTATATTAGATGTTGTCAATCCTAAGGTGTTTAATGTAGGTCTCATTTTAATCAATTTCATCAAACTAACCAACTGACATCTTTGGGAATCATTTAAAATTTGAAAATGATTATCCCAAATTTTAGTGGCTTTTCTTCTGATTTTCGGTTCAGAAAGTTTGTCAGACATTGGTTTCAATTTTTTTTCATCAATTTCAATAAAATAATTAGGTTTCTTACGGAAAATCCTAGGAGGTGTTTTTGTCAAATTTTGCTTGTCTATAATTTCAACCTGAATTTCCTTATTCACATTTTCATTGTCTCTTTCAATTTTAACATTTGCTACATCACGAGTATTTAATTCTTCTTCAACATTGACAATGAAAACATCTTCATCATGAGTATTTAATTCAACTTCAACATTGACAGTAGAAACATTCCCTAGTTCCTCATTGCTTACAATAGTAGGGGTTGAAGATGAACCTCTTCTTGATTCACGAAGATTTCACATTCAATCTGCATTTTAAAATTTGTTTGCCTCTAATTTTTTTGGTGTTTTTTTACTTAATGAATTCCTTTTTTGACTTTGTTTCTTGTCTCCCATGATGTTTTGCTTCCGGTGATAAGAAAAACGTGCAGAAACCGACAGAATTTCACAATAATTCGTATGGTAAAGTCAAACAGTAAAAATCACATGGTAATTAGAAGATTGGGATGTGTGTAAATATGATTTAAGAATTTTGATCACACTTTAAAAAACACACTCACGGTTTATAAAGCGTGATCACATTTCTTGTTATAAAACCCACGATTGCGGTTCTATCTGTATCATCAAATCCAACCCTAAGACTCAAGAAATCTTTGTTGTTCCCCAAAAAAAGCTATTGATTGCCATTATGAAGTGTAAAAGGTCAAAAAACTTCAAATTTTCTCTTCCACAGACTTGAACCATGCTAAAAAACTGAAAATATTTCACAAAAATGGAGCCATCACATAGGGGAGACTGTTAGTTTCGTAGAAATATTGATTTTAAAGTGAATAGAATAAGATAAATATTATTTTATAATTTTTTACTAATAATAGGTCTTTAAGACATTTTTTCCTGCGAATGTTCATGTCTACATTTAAGACTGCAACTTTTGTTTCACTTATCAAAATGTGATAAAACTTATACCATCCCAAGTGTGGAGAAATTCTATACACGTTCAAAAAATATATATTTGATTTCGATATTTTTTGATATAGTTATGGTGGGCAAACAGAAAGCGCTCCATTTTCTAAATATTTTCAGACCACTTTCACGGAAAAAATCATAAAAAAAAATTGCTCAAAAAAATACAAAATAAAATCTATCCCAAGATAGACAACTACATCTAACTTTTCACCAAATGAAAAAAAAAACAAGATTTGGTCATCCAAATTGCGGGCAAACGAACTACAATCTTATAGGTTTTTTCAAAACAAAAAACAAATTCATATAATTTTAAGTGTTTAATATAGCTAAACTTGTCCATTTTTAAAAAAAATTAGTAGTTTAGAAACTAGATTCCAGATGCTACGATTCATATTTATATAATTTTTTTTAATTTTGAGTGCGCGTATTGCTAATAATCCCTACAAGTTGAGATTTAACTATTTTTTGTAATATGACGCCCACTTATGGCCCCTTTTTTGTCCACTAACTTGCTGTAGTTACCCATAATATTAAGTGCATAATTTCATGTCTGCATTTTACTCCACTTTATGTTGGCGAATGAATATTTGATATCATAAAGTAGATAGGAAGATCATACCTTATGGAGAGATGAAGATAGTTGTAACTGATAACATCCTAAATGGAGATTATGCATGCCACATGGAGATTGTAGAATGTGTGTTGTGGAGTCTAAGAGGGGATAAGAACTCTAGAGGTGACCTGCATGCATGGTGGAAATGATACATGAATTTGTAACTAGATATTTCCTTTACCTTAGCAATTTGTGATCTAGATTGCTCTTGTTCCATTTGTGTTGCCTTATGTCAAGATAAGGATGGACCTACAAAATAATAAAAGTGTATTAAATTCTCATGGTATATGAAATTAAAATTTAACTTAAATAAACTAGAATAGAAATGTGTATGAAAAACAAGTAAATCAAGGATATAATACACTTGAATATCGTTAGAGAAAGGATATAATTGTTCATGTGTGTTTATTGCCTTGGAGATGGTTTGAAGGGTTGAGAGTGATCAATTCTCAAATAGATGTGAATATACCGAGGATTTAGATGTCATGTCACCAGAGGAAGAGTGTTAGGAGAGCTATAAAATTTATTCTCCACTCATTAATGCTTCCCCATCGATAAGTGACACTATAGATGGTCACAAACCCTATAGTAACTAGCCATAGATGACACATTGTTCTAGACATATCATTGTCCCTTCATATGCCATAGGAGATACTCCTTATTTTAATATTGGTAGAAAAGATGTTAACTAAAAAATAAGAGTAATAAGTTATCCAACTTCACCCCCCAGGGTTGAATTGATAACATACATCAGGATTCTCAAGTCCCAGGCTGAAAAAGAACGAGCTCTGAGAGAATGCGAGAAGTTGCAGAAAATAAGCCTGGACCAGAAAAAAAATTGTGAAAATCGGCTAAGTCCTTGTCCTAGAAATATTTGGGACGTTCGGGACACCAAGGCGTGGTTCGGCCGAAACGCCTCCAGGCGGCCCGCGAAGCACTGGGACAAGTGGAACAAATGTACGTGAAGGACGCGAACCGGCCGGTTCGGCCGAAACAGGAAACTGCAGCACAAGGACAAGTGGGACAAAGGGACGCGCGGGACGCGGATAGCCGAAGGAGCCGAAAGCCAATCAGATCACGCCACGTGTCACCGGCAGAAAAGGGACGAGGAAGCCCATTTCGGGCGGATCGGAGGATTTTGTCCCGCGAAGCACTGGGACATTTGGGACAAAAGGACGCGGTGGACGTGAAAATCCGGCAGGCCCGTGGACAAATCACAGCATGACACGTGTCGCCAAGGAAAAAGGTCCAAAAGTCAAAGGGGTGAGTTTTCGAGCACTGATCCAAACCAATGAAATAGTGCCACGTGTCCAAGTTTAAGGGGCCCACAAGAAAAACCCACGAAAAGGTGGAGAGAGGGAATTGCTCAGCGGACCAGAGCCTGCCACGTGTCGTCCAGATGGCAGAACGCGGGAAAAGAAATTTAAAAATCCGTTTTCGCCTGTTTTGTGCCCTAAATCTTCAGACCTTCATATCTTTCGATCCAGAGCTCAGATTTGCACGTTCTTTATATCAACAGAAAGCTGTTGAAATTCTCTACATGATTCTGGGGTCAATCTTGCATTTTGGTGTAGTTTGGAGGGAGAAAATTAAGAAAACATCTCTGACGCGTGTAATGCTTCAACAACCAACTTTAATACAGCAGACAGCTCGCCGCTCCTGTTAGACAGCCCGCCGTTTTGCCAGGATCCACCGCTTGGATCATAATGAGATGATTTAAATGCTACCAAGAAGTGGTTGGAGTAGATTCTGAATTTCCCCTCTCTCCTCTCTCATTTCTTGATATATATTGTAAAGAGGAGCCCTTTTAAGACAGCGGACATTTTTTTTTTTGTTTTGCATCCTCCCTTCTTCCCTCGCTTGCAAGAGAGTTTGTGGAGCTTTCAAACCTCCCATATAGGTTGTAATGCCAGTCTTTTGCCTCTTGGCCACTGCAATATACTGTATTGACTTTTGAGCAATAATATATATGTTTGTGATTGATTCTCAACCCTCTCATGTATTCATTGCTGTCGTTTTGATCTCTTATTGCAGTTTGGTTACCTGTGCATGGTGTTTGTATTGCATTTATGTGGTCTGTGTTAAATTTGCAAAACAAATGTCTAATATTCCTCGGTGCATCACCTTTGTAGTTTAGGTTTTATTCTATGCATTTTCTTACCCTGTCTCCTTGGCAAGTTAGATTAGGTTTTAGTAAACCCTCTGCATTTTTTGTATGCATCTGAACAGAGGAATAGGAACCAGCCTTCTCTGGAGAATCTTTTCTCATCTTCACAAGTCCCACACTTGGAGAAAGGATTCCATGTTGTGCAATCACACTGGATGCCTGAACATCAACCTAGAAGCCTGATCTGCATCCAGGGGTGCTGTGAGTCTGCAACAACAGTTTTGGCACGCCCGGTGGGACACTAGAGGTCTCATTTTTATTGCAGCAAAGTTGATATGCATCTGCTGCAGTTTTCTTGCTTATAAGAGCTATTATTTGCATATCTGGCGACTCCAAGGGGAAGAATCAACTGGTTTCAGCAGTGCAGGCCTGAAAACTCATGAGAAGAATCACCACAAGGTCAAGAGTCGGAGAAGAAGAAGTGTTGTTTGAATACCTGCAGTTATCTCCGAGAAGAAGGCAAAGAGGAAGAAGGATTCAAAGGTCTCCATCTCCACCAAACAGAACTCTCTCAACTCCTCCACCTGACAGGCCTTTCTTTCAATATACAAGGGTTTTAAGACCAATCAGAATGGCTCAGAACAACCCCTACGTCAACTTCACAGGCAGCAGCCCACTTGCTCTCAATGCACAACATCCAGTTCCTATTGCAGCCTTGAAGAACATTCCCTACTTCACTGGAGAAAATCAGACTACTCCAGGTGATCATGTTAAAGATATTGCTAACCTTTGTGCAATCCATGAAATCGATGAAATGCAAGTGGCTGTCAAATTACTGGCATCTTCATTCAAGGGTAAAGCATTGCAATGGTTTAGGAGCCTTGGGGCTGGTTCTATTACAAACTGGAATCAGCTGTGCATTGCACTTCACGAGCAATTTGGAGAGAAGGGAGACAACTTGTCTCTTTTGGAGCAGTTGACAACTATCAAGAGAGCCCCCAACGAGCAGCTGACTGACTTCAACTTCAGATTTCAAAGGTCTTGGGATAGGATTCCAGTGGCAGTCAGGCCAACAGCAGGAGGTGCTTTTCTATATTACCTTAAAGCTTTGAATTCTGATATTTCTATGTTAATTCAGTCCATGGGAGGCACAACAATCCCTATGGCTTATAGCATTGCCATTAGAGCCGAAAACTGTCTTATTCAAGCTGGTAAACTGGCTCCTAGGCCTCCTATGCCCTTGTATCCAAACTTAGAAAATCCAAGCACTAGTCAAGCACCCACTTTGGCTCCTGTTCCCACTCCTAGAAATCAGAGTTCGAATGAAGCTTCCACTTCATCTCCAAGTGCTTCAAATGAACTCCAAGAGGTCATGAAACAGTTGCAAAATTTGGGAAATGAGCTGGTTACTATTAAGAGGCAGCAAGCCCAAGGTTTCAGACCTTCTTATCAACCTCAAGCTCAGCCTAATAGGCAGCCATACCAACCACAAAGACCACCTAATCCAACTGCAAATATGAATCAAAATCAAAGCCAAGTAAGGCCTCCTGCCAATAGACCATTCCAGCCCTATAATCCAAATGCCATATCTGCCTCTAAGGCATTAGTGCCAACACAGAACAACATTGCTCAGGAATATGATTGGTGCTTTCCATGCAACGAGCCTCACAACCAATCCATGTGCTTCAATGGTGCTCTCAATCAAGCACTAATGGTGACAACTACCGGTGTGGAGGGCGAGGGCAGTCAAGGAAACAGCCAACAACCAGAAACATTCCAACAACAATCAGCCCCAAATGACACTACATTGGTGAACTGGCAAGCAGAAGATTTCTGTGGCATGAATCAGGCAGTTTCTCAAGGTGTTGCAGCCAACACAAGGTCAAAAAGGAGGAATCTG
Source organism: Taxus chinensis (assembly GCA_019776745.2). Lineage (NCBI taxonomy): Eukaryota > Viridiplantae > Streptophyta > Pinopsida > Cupressales > Taxaceae > Taxus > Taxus chinensis. The sequence goes on from CM034150.1 coordinate 885,055,228, forward strand.
GGTGAAGAACAGCCATTAGCCCCAGCCAATCCACAACCTTCCACGGCTCCACAAATGATTGGCAAGCAGAGTCCAGTTTCAAATACACAAGGGCAGCCAAGAACAGCCCCTAGGCCAACTCAAATGCCAGCTGTTGCTGCCCACGTGCAGGGAGTAAACGTGCAAACCAAAGGACAGCAGAGAGATTCTTCATCACCATTCAGTATCATTGATCAGATGAAGAAGACAAACGTTAACATATCAATGTGGGAATCCCTATCTATCCCAGGCCAAAGAGATCTGCTGCAAGCTGCCATGAAGGATTGGACAACTTCGAATCAGCGGGTTCAGATGCAAGACAAAGTGCTTACAAATGCTGCCCAGCCTGAAGGAAGTCATGGAGGACAACAAGGTAAAATGTTGAAGCCCCCTCCTTTCTATGTTTCATTAATCATTGGGGATAAACTAGTACACAATTGCATGATTGATTCCGGGGCAAGTAGCTCCGTGATGCCCAAGCAAATAGCTGATCAGCTGGGTCTCGAATATGAAGTAATATCTAAAGGAGTAGTGCAATTGGATGGGACAGCAATAGCAACAGTTGGAGTGATTAAAAACTTGAGTCTTACCTTGCATGCATGTCCAAATGTTGTTGTCTTACAAGATGTATCAATCATAGACCTTCCACCACTCTTTGCCCTTTGCTTGTCAAGGGACTTCACAGCCAAGATTGGAGGGTATTTGTCTGCTGATTGGTCTCACATGCTGTTTAGAACAAGGTATGGAACTAAGGCCACAATCAGATCCGAACCCATTGCAAACTTCCATATTGAGCCTTACACCCCAAGTCAGATTAATGCCAATTGCTCAGCATTTGATCAAGAAGATCACCCTAGTACTGATGAGGCTGACACCAAGGTTGGAAGTATCCCAGACCTAACTCTTGATGAATGGGCAAACAAGATACATGCTTTTGATCCCTATCAAGAAGTAGAAGAATCTGAGCTGGGAGTCTATTGTATACACGAAGAAAATCAACCTGTTCCTAGCATCACCAAGCCAAGCCATAATGATGACAACGAGGTATGGCAGCTATTTTTTGACGGATCAAGGAGTAGGCAAGGTGCAGGAGGTGGAGCCATGCTTGTTTCACCCCAAGGAATAAAGTACTATTCAGCTTTTAGATTTCAATTTGCATGCTCCAATAACACTGCTGAATATGAAGCCTTGGTGCAAGGGATGCATTGGGCAATCAAGAGAAAAATAAAGAATCTGCAAGTCTTTGGGGACAGTGAATTGATTGTAAATCAGGTCAAGGGACGACATGCTGCCAAGAATGATCTACTCAGGTGCTACAAGAACAGGGTGTGGGACCTCATGGAAGATTTTGAAGGTTTTGGCATCGAATCCATTCCCAGGAAAGAGAATCAAGCTGCTGACAGGCTTGCAGCAGTAGGGGCAGCCTTTGACATTACGAAAAGCATTCAACAAGACAAGGTACAGCCAAACATCCACGTGATTGTGAGGCCTTCAGTGCCGGATAACAATGTCAGTTGGCAAGTGTTTGAGAATGACCAGCAAATCGTCAATTTCCTACAAGAAGAAGCTGAGTTCTCTGCCAGGAATCAAGACAAGTTGCATCAGCAGTATGGTGACCAAGTGGTGCAGTTGAGAACTAACAAATTACCAAAAGGCCTCATAACCTTGGAGTCAATCTTCAACCCGAATGATCAGTTCCGGAAGGAGAAGGCAAACATTCAAGTAAAGGGTGAGGATTCAGAGCCTATTTTAGTGGAAGAAGGCAAAACATTGCAGATTGGCAAAGTAAGTACCTCACAAGAGAAATCTGATTTTGTTCAGCTTTGCCAAGAATTTCCAGATGTCTTCGCTTGGAGCTATGAAGACTTGAGAGGATTCAATCCAAATTTGGCACAACATACCATAGAATTGGATCCAGATGCTAAGCCCATCAGGCAGAAGTAGAGACCAGTCAACCCTCACATTGAGCCTCTGATGAAGAAAGAGCTAAATAAGCTAATAGAGGCAAGCATTATATTCCCGATCAAGCACTCAAGCTGGGTTGCTAACTTGGTTCCGGTCAGGAAGAAGAGCGGAGAAATCAGGTTGTGTGTGGACTTCTGAGACCTCAATAGGGCATCTCTCAAGGATCATTATCCACTCCCTTCCATGGAGCAAATATTGCAAGTAGTATCCGGTTCAGAGAGATTCTCTCTCCTAGATGGCTACTCAGGGTATAATCAGGTGATGGTAAAAGAAGAGGACCAATTCAAGACAGCCTTCACAACTAAATGGGGCACGTATGCTTACAAGAAGATGCCATTTGGGCTGTCCAAATGCTGGTGCTACCTTTCAAAGGGCAATGGACATGGCGTTCAAGGGCTTGATCAACAAGATAGTGCTGATATACCTTGATGACATCACTGTATTCTCCAAGAATGCAGCAGACCATCTCTTTCACCTCAGGCAAGTGTTTCAGAGGTGTAGAAAGTTTGGAGTGTCTTTGAACCCCAAGAAGTGCATCTTTCTTGCACATGAAGGAAAGCTCCTTGGCCATATTGTCTCGAAAGAGGGACTGGCAATTGACCCAGAGAGAGTTGAAGCCATAAGAGCACTGCCATTGCCAAGTCACAAGAAGGCTCTTCAAAGCTTCTTGGGAAGGATCAATTTTGTCCGCAGGTTTATCCCAGATTTTGCAGCCCTTGTCAAGCCCATCACCAAAATGTTAAAGAAGAGCATGGCTTTTAAGTGGACAGCAGAAGGCAAGGAGAGTTTTGAGGCAATCAAAGAAGCTATCTCTCAAGCACCAACTCTCATTAACCCAGACTTCTCCAAGGATTTCATCCTCTATGCATTTGGAGGTGATGACACTATCTCTGCCATTCTGGTACAGCAGAACAAAGATAATGATGAGCAGCCGATTGCCTTTTTCAGCCAGAGCCTAGACGACTGCGAGGTGAGGTACTCTTTTATTGAAAAGCATGTACTTGCAGTAATCAGAAGCTTGAAGAAATTCAAGCATTTAGTCTCAAACAACAAGGTCCAGTTGCTGGTCTCACATGCTGGAGTTAAAGACTTCCTCCTCAACAAGGATTTGAATGAGAAAAGGGCAGGTTGGATCACCCGTGTCATGGAGTATGACATTGATATCAAGATCACCAAGCTGGTAAGAGGGAAAGGACTGTGTGAGCAGCTGGTTTTGGGGAAGCAAAAGGAAGTATGCAACGAAGAAGAGGCTGTTTTGACAGTCCAGGACAATCATGAGCCAAGTGGCAATCAAGAAGAAGACGATGCTTCCCCCACTCCTTGCTGGACCCAAGATATTATGCACTTCCTAGGTACAGGCCAGTGCCCCCTAGAGATGAACAAGACCCAAAGGAGACACTTCAGGTTGCAGGCTGTTCCGTATGCCATTGTTGATGGAGTTTTGTTCAAGAAAGACGTGAATGGAGTGCTGCTGAGATGCATTAGCACAGATCAGATTCAAAGGGTGTTGGAAGAGTTTCATGGTGGACCAGCTGGTGGCCATTTTGCACCAAGAGTGACAGCTCTAAAAATCATGAAGGCTGGTTATTATTGGCCTAAAATCTTCAGTGATTGCTATGCATGGATCAAGAGGTGTAAGAATTGTGCATTCTTCACAGGAAAAGAGAAGTTTGCTGCCCTTCCATTGCATCCAATCTCAGTTGACCAGCCATTCATGCAATGGGGTTTGGACTTCATTGGAGTCATTAACCCCAATTCAAGCCAAGGGCATAAATGGATTTTGACAGCCACCGACTACTTCACCAAATGGACAGAAGCAGTAGCACTCAAAGAGGCAAATGAGTCTAGCATCCTAGACTTTTATGAGGGAATAACAACCAGATTTGGTGTACCTGCCACAATAATCTCTGATAATGCATTGGCATTCATTGGATCTAAGGTGACTGAGTGGGCCGTCAAGAACGGTATTTACCTGAGCACTTCATCGAACTATTACCCTCAGGGTAATGGCCAGGCCGAGTCTACAAACAAGAACTTGTTAAGGATCATTAGGAGAACTCTTGATGAGAATCAGAAGTCTTGGCACACCAAGCTGAAATCAGCCTTATGGGCTGATAGGATCACTCCCAAAAGATCCACAGGTAACTCTCCATTCAGGCTTGTCTATGGAAGAGAGGCAATCTTGCCCATGTCACTTGAGTTACCAACATTGGAACTCATGAAGCAGCTGGAGTTACTTGAATTTGAGCCCATGGAGGTGAGATATGCAGAGTTGATGGAGCTGCAAGAGATCAGAAATCAGGCATCCCAAGCAATGGAAAAGGATCAAGCTTTGATCAAGAAAACCTTCGATAGAAAGGCCAAGGATAGATCTTTTCAAGTTGGAGATCTAGTGTTGAAATGGGATGCGGACAGAGCAAAACCGGGAAGGCATTCAAAATTTGATGCTATTTGGAGTGGCCCATACATGGTCACAAAGTGCAAGAGCAGCAATGCTTTCCAATTGGCCTCATTGGACGGTGAAGAACTGCAGATTCCAGTAAATGGAATCTATCTCAAACATTGCTACTGAAAATAAAAGGTTCACCCTTGTAAATATTAGTCTAGATTTCAATTCCTCTAAGTGCGTATGCACATTGTCTTGTTGTAGTTAGGTTTCAGTTTCCCTAAGTGCTTTGGCGCAGGTTTTGTCGCTCCTAGTTTGAGTTTTTACAGTTCAGCGTGCTCTCATGGAGGGAGTTGCAGTATCAGGCTCATTTCAGGTCATTGTTTATGACTCCATGCCCAATGGATCACAAAAAGGCAACTGGTCTTTTCATCTAGCAGGCAGATGACCCCGCTGAGTCGCCAAATTGTTATCCAACTTCACCCCCCAGGGTTGAATTGATAACATACATCAGGATTCTCAAGTCCCAGGCTGAAAAAGAACGAGCTCTGAGAGAATGCGAGAAGTTGCAGAAAATAAGCCTGGACCAAAAAAAAATTGTGAAAATCGGCTAAGTCCTTGTCCTAGAAATATTTGGGACGTTCGGGACACCAAGGCGCGGTTCGGCCGAAACGCCTCCAGGCGGCCCGCGAAGCACTGGGACAAGTGGAACAAATGTACGTGAAAGGGATGCGAACTAGCCGGTTCGGCCGAAACAGGGAAATTCGGACCAGCACAAGGACGAAAGTGGGACAAAGGGACGCGCGGGACGCGGATAGCCGAAGGAGCCGAAAGCCAATCAGATCACGCCACGTGTCACCGACAGAAAAGGGACGAGGAAGCCCATTTCGGGCGGATCGGAGGATTTTGTCCCGTGAAGCACTGGGACATTTGGGACAAAAGGACGCGGTGGACGTGAAAATCCGGCAGGCCCGGTGGACAAATCACAGCATGACACGTGTCGCCAAGGAAAAAGGTCCAAAAGTCAAAGGGGCGAGTTTTCGAGCACTGATCCAAACCAATGAAATAGTGCCACGTGTCCAAGTTTAAGGGGCCCACAAGAAAAACCCGTGAAAAGGTGGAGAGAGGGAATTGCTCAGCGGACCAGAGCCTGCCACGTGTCGTCCAGATGGCAGAACGCGGGAAAAGAAATTTAAAAATCCGTTTTCACCTGTTTTGTGCCCTAAATCTTCAGACCTTCATATCTTTCGATCCAGAGCTCAGATTTGCACGTTCTTTATATCAACGGAAAGCTGTTGAAATTCTCTACATGATTCTAGGGTCAATCTTGCATTTTGGTGTAGTTTGGAGGGAGAAAATTAAGAAAATGTCTCTGACGCGTGTAATGCTTCAACAACCAACTTTAATACAGCAGACAGCTCGCCGCTCCTGTTAGACAGCCCGCCGTTTTGCCAGGATCCACCGCTTGGATCATAATGAGATGATTTAAATGCTACCAAGAAGTGGTTGGAGCAGATTCTGAATTTCCCCTCTCTCCTCTCTCATTTCTTGATATATATTGTAAAGAGGAGCCCTTTTAAGAGGGCGGACATTTTTTTTGTTTTGCATCCTCCCTTCTTCCCTCGCTTGCAAGAGAGTTTGTGGAGCTTTCAAACCTCCCATATAGGTTGTAATGCCAGTCTTTTGCCTCTTGGCCACTGCAATATACTGTATTGACTTTTGAGCAATAATATATATGTTTGTGATTGATTCTCAACCCTCTCATGTATTCATTGCTGTCGTTTTGATCTCTTATTGCAGTTTGGTTACCTGTGCATGGTGTTTGTATTGCATTTATGTGGTCTGTGTTAAATTTGCAAAACAAATGTCTAATATTCCTCGGTGCATCACCTTTGTAGTTTAGGTTTTATTCTATGCATTTTCTTACCCTGTCTCCTTGGCAAGTTAGATTAGGTTTTAGTAAACCCTCTGCATTTTTTGTATGCATCTGAACAGAGGAATAGGAACCAGCCTTCTCTGGAGAATCTTTTCTCATCTTCACAAGTCCCACACTTGGAGAAAGGATTCCATGTTGTGCAATCACACTAGATGCCTGAACATCAACCTAGAAGCCTGATCTGCATCCAGGGGTGCTGTGAGTCTGCAACAACAGTTCCCTTTCTCAAAGTGTGAAACACGCCACTGATTTTATTCCTATGTACTAAATAGTAAATTGTATTTGATTATGTGATACTATATTATGAGAAAACAAGTCATTGAGAACCTGTTTGATCTATAAAGTACTTGTTTTTGCCCCCAGAAATAAACCGCTCATGTTGCACACTAATACCCACTATTCTAGTATAATATGGGTGTTTATGTCCTTATGTTGTTTTTCGATCATGTCTGATTATGAACCATTTTATTAGCTCCTATTTTATCAAAAAATGTTCTATATCATTTTGTTCCTAGCTTCTAAACTACTAAGACAGTGAAATAATCACCTAATGATTGTGCCCACTCATTTAGGGTATGTGAGAGGAATTTAGGTGATCACAACCCAAATGAGGGAATCTGAAGCTAATGTGCACATCTAAAGAAGAACTATTGTAGGGGGATAAGGAATGTGCATGGTAACATCCATGACACATGCAAAAAAATGGGAAGAAAGTTATAAAAAAGTGTTAGTGACAAATAAACGTGACATAATGTAATAGAAACTAGTCACACATGTAGTAACATAGAATAGATATAACAAGTAGTTGGTGGAACATATGGGACACTTCTCAGGATGTCACAAGACACTTAAGACCTTCAAGGCCATACATGCAAAAAAGTAATCAAACATAGGGAATAGCCCACAAATAATGGAAAACAAGGCACGAGACACAAGAAAAGAAAATAACCATGGTTGGAAGTGAGCCTGCAAGACAAATGCTACACATGAAGCACCCATTAGCATGTTAGAATAATTGATAGTATGCCATAATGTATATAGATGACAATAAGAATGAAAGTAATAGATATTTCAATGATAACACTTGGATGTAGAAAGGTATGGAAGGTAGATGCCCCTACAAGCCTTAATGGGACTGGTAGAGAATAATTTCAAACATCATGCATCATGTGATAACCTGCATTCACTTAAAAGTACCATGTGAATGTGCATGTGTATATGTAAAAGGATATAAGATACTATGAATCAAGCTAATATGATAAGCAACGTGTTATATGGAATAGTATAAGCAAACAAAAATACATCCAACCAAGATCTAAGCTAATATTTTTGAATTTTTGCAACTATTTGAATGTTTTTTATATTAATAGAATATGAAATACCATGACTAGGTAAGAGGATAAAGGTTACCCCTAGTGTATGTGTGCAAGGTGAGGTTTTTTTAGGTAAGTGCACCCTCAACAATCATGTTTAAATCTAGAAATAGAGTGCATCATCAGGTAGAAAGGGGGAAATGGTATGCCCCCAAGTGCAAATGTCATAGTTATCTAAGTGCTTTCATTGAGATATTCTTCTAAATCTGAGTCATACCCAAAGGGATTTGGTTTAGATGCATAATATGAAAGATATTTTTATTTTATCTTGAAAGAATCCTATAAGATGTTATTCATACATGCCCATGACATATTATTCATCAATAAAATGTGTACCAGGGTGCTTATGTGCATTCCATTGTGAAAAATTAGAAGTGTAATCGAGGAATGAATCATTATGTTTAACAATGATCCTAGAGACCACATGATAAGTAAGAGCAATATTATGCATATTAATGATATTGTTTTCCAATTTTGCACATGTGATAAAATTGAAATACAGGGTCCCATTACAATCGAATTATGACATTGGTCTTAGGGATGCACGTTCGTCCATCATGGAGGTAACACGATTAAAATAATTAATAATTTGCATAGGTGAGCTCACTTAGCATTGAATGAGGTAAATTTAAGCTCAACTCAGTGAAAACTCAGTGTTAGCTCGGTTGAGAACTTAGCCGTTTATCCTTAGAACTCAACTCAATGGGTCAACTGATCCCAACATTGAAGCGAGTTGGTCTAACTCATGAAGGGAGAAATGATGGGTTCGAGTCAGGTTACTCAGTGAAGCATAAAATATTATAGAAGGCTCAGTCAAACATGAAGATGGATTGAGGTAATGAATGTCAAAAATCTCAAAACATGACATGGAAAGTGATTAGTTGACTCAACGTGTAGATTTTAACGAATGTTAGTGAGCCCGGTACAAGAGGTAAGTCCCCATGAGCTCATTTTGAACCAAGCTAATGATCGTAAGGAGGAATATCTAGGACCGTCAGATATCTTAGCCTGCCAAGTCATAAAAGAGCTCAGACATGGCTAGTCGTAAGGTATACAAGCTTTATGCCATAGAAGATTAATGATAAAAATGAGCCATGGAGCATTGATGTCACAATATCATGGATGTTGGAATGAGCCAATCCTATACATAGGGATGCATGGTTTGATCAAGTTCTGAACTGCTCAAGTAAAATAAGACCACTCACATCTATTTTATATGATGGAAACCACTTTCTTGTGGTCCTTTGCCACGGTTATCAATTATTTCTACCATAGAGTTCTATGAATCACCTACACTAAGATCCATAAGATTTTTTGAAGTTAGAGCTTAAGTTGTAAAGTGTTGTATCAAACTCATCATGGTTTATAAAGCCATTCGAGTTGAGGTGAGAGCTAATTTCGACCAGTAATGTTGAACCAAGTGAGCTAGTAGAGTGATAACACATGAAATAAGGATGAGTTTTTGGTAATGGCTCATCGAGTTTATTTAACAGAGCTCACTTAGGATACGATACACAAGGTGAAGATGGTAAGATAGGAGCCACCTTACAAGAGTGTCGACCCCACATAAGGACTGGAGACAAGCTTGAGGTCGAGAACATAGGAAACATGAACTTGAGTTGAAGCTAAGATAAGTGAAACCATATCGATCCAGGAAGAGTTGGAATGATCAAGCTTGGGATGAGTTCCATGAACATAGCTTAGTCACCAGAAAGTAGCTCATGGAGATAAAAAGTGGTGAGCTGGAGTCAAAATGCAGAGGGAAGTTCAAGGATAGTATTGAAGAGGCTCTTGGGTGGATTATGAGGAGCTCGCAAGATGACGTTGCAAGGAGAAGAGATTGGGTATCCGAGCTAAGATAATAATGAGCTGGGGAATGAAACACAAAATGAACAATGATCTGATGTCTAGTGTTTGAGACAGTTTGAAAGGGATGACTTGGTGAAGCCATGAACGTATCAGTAGCTAGTCTTAGGGTTTCAAGTTGGCGAATGGAGGTAGGCTTTACTCACCTTGGAAAACTTAGTGGGTAGACAACCCAGTGTGAGAAAGGCTCATAGCTGAGCCATGCTGAATGAAGAGCTCATTTTTACGAGTTAGGGGTTATGATATGAGGAATATGAAGGTAAATGAAAGTGAATTTAAGGACAATGCATAAAAATCCAATTCGGCTTCATGTGGCAAGATCAGAGTTGAGTCATATGGATTGAGTGAGGAAGTGAATTTAAGGAATGGAAGGAGGTGTGCACTCATGAGACCAAGCTATGGTCACGAAACCCAAAGTGAGTTTGAGATTAGATCCAGTATGACATGGAATAACTCGTTAGGATCCTGAACTAGCATATCACTATAGAAATGAATTACAAACTAGAGGGGATTGTGAGGTTTCTTGTGGAAGAAACATGCATGAGGGCTGAGCCACTCACCGAGAAGGTTTTTATTTCATATGTATGGATACACAATGAAATTTTCTTAGATCTTGGCCCACATAAGGAATAGGAAAAATGGTGAGCTCATGGTATCGAGTCACGTGAGGGGATGAAGGGATAATTTCCTGAGTTGTTCTTGGGATATGTTGAGCTCAAAAGAGGAAATGAGCTCGATAGGTTTGGATGCATCTTGGGATGAAAGAAGAGCCAATCTAACTCGAATTGGTAGAAGGAAAATATTCATGGTGGTCCCGAATGCTCATGGAAATTGTGGGGATCAAATTGTTTTTTGTCAAGTTGGCACATGGAAAAAAAAGTGTCAGGTTCTGTGGTGTGCCAAGCCAGCCAAGGTAGTGTGACTGAGACATGGAATATGGTGAAGTAAAGTCTGGGTTGGGGAATTTTGGAGTTTGTGGCACGTAAAGAATTTTTGTTGGTCAGACCAAGCCCCTGTGGGTTTCAATGACCATTTTGGCAGAAACAGGTCAAGTCATTGTGGAAATTAATGATGAGGTGACTCACGAGATGCTCGACGGAGTTGTTGGTAGAGACATTTGATACATTCTGTGAATTTCCATCTTGGTAGAAAAATTAGTTTAGACGATTGGTGACAATGATGTTGAGTAGTGGAACATGTCTGAGTAGATAGGTGAGGAACCATTGAGTTGATTAAGTAGAGTAGCTCAAGACCTGATTAGTATGGAATGAAGAGGCTGAGATGCTCGGTCGATGAAAATGTGGAATGCATATGAAGAATTGGAACACACATTAAATAAGCTATGAGTTCAAGTAAAGATGTGCCCAATCCGAGGAAGAAGAAGAGTTTTGGATTCTGTGTTAAAATTGACGAAAGGATCTTGTTCGTGATAGAAAAGTGGGTTCAAATCTAGACAAAGGGATGGTTGCACACGTAAGTTTGGGTATGTTCACAAATTTCACAAAAAAATGACTCGATAGTAGGTAATGGAAATATTTTGGGCGTTAGGAGCTCAAAATGAGCTTGGAGACAACTCTATATGTGGAGATAAGGGTAGTGTGGCTCAGTTTTGGTGAGATGTGCTGGGAAAGCTCAAGAGCTCAAATCAAGTTCGTAGAGATGAGTATAGGGGTGTAAGGACTAAGAAGATAACAAAGTTGATGAGATCGATTGTGAAGATGGTGGTTGGATCAAGGAATTGATCTACACAAGGCATATGAAAAAGGCATTGGCTCGATGAGCCACTCGTCAGGATGGGAAACTTGCCTTGGCCAAACCAGGAGATGGCCACGTTGAACAAGAAGCTCATGTTTCCCTAGATCTGGGCTCGGGTTATGTAGCAATTAAAAGATCTCAGATGCTTAATGGATAGAGGTGAGTGAAGAATAACCAATGGTGGGAGAAAAAAGTGTTGAAGTGTTTCAATGATTCTGAGTAAAAATGTGGTGAGATAGGGATGAGCTAGGTTGAGGCCGAGTCACTTGGTGGTAAGCTTACAAGCCAAGCTCGTAGGTATAGCCAAAGGTAAAGGATTTGTATGGAAAAAGCGTATGTGAGATAAAATCGATGAATTGAACCATGCATGTAGTAAGTTGGTTGAGACATCAACATGGAAAGTTCATCGAATTGACCTAATAAGAAAGGATCTTAGCTCGATTGATATGAATGCAAGAGGATCTCACCACATATATTAAATCCATCAACCAATGCATGAAATTTAATAAGTCTTTACTATCTTGGTGAATAGGGAGGATCCTGATGTGGCGAGCTATTAAAGATGGATCCCAACTTTTAATACAAGTGAGGGCGTTCAATGCAAAAGAGGTCAGCTACAGTGAAGAATGGAGGAGCTCGAACCCAACTTGGTGAGTTGGATTGGCGAGCCAACCACTAAGTTGGGCTATTTTTGGCCTTTTCCTCATGATTCTCCCTTTAGTGCAAACCAGTCAACGAGGGGTCCCACCATATATTTTAATTAAATTAATATTTTATTTCAAATATTTAATTAATAAAATTTATTATTATTATTAAAATATTTTATTTAAACATTCTTTTAATTAATTGAGAAGATTAGGTCAACAGGAAATTAATGGCACATGATGGAACATTCTCAAGTGGTTCAACCAACTATAATAAATACATCGTGTGCCTTCAATTTAGAAAGGGAATTTATGACTTCTTCTCTCCTCTTTCACAACTTCTATAAATATAAGTTGGAATCTCATTCTAATATGTTGGACAAGTTAGAATTCTGAGACAAGTGTATAGTTTTCAAGAAACCTCCTTCTTCTGCAAGTTATTCTTGTATGTTGAGGGAAATTTCAAGTCTCCTTTCAAGATTGTAATGAAAACTATTTCCTCTTCTGAATGTTTGATGCATTGTTCATGTTGTTGAAGTAATAAAAGTGTTTGTTTTGTGACTAATCTTGGTCCTTTCATCCTTCTATACTTCTTTGTGCCTTTCACATGATTGCAAGTACACTGTGCAAGTTTAATTTTCTATTGCAGGTTCTTTGAGTTCTATGCTTATCAAGTGATGGAGTATTGCATGCGGTTGGGTTTTGGTGCTTGTTCACCTTTCTCAAGTTCATAATTCTTCACTGAAAGACTGATATGCCATTGTCTAATCAAATTTTAACAAAGGGAATGCAGGCGTCTTAGTCTGTGGTCTACCGTTTAACCTCTCTAAGTTGTAGTAGGTGAAGTTGTCTTTTGGTGCACAAGACCCTCTTCAAGTTAACCCTTCATGAGTCTAGCCATACCCTTTATTTGGTGCATCACTATCCCTAGCATAGTTTCATTTATTACAAATCTCTTTCCCTAAAACTCATGAAAATGTTAGCATAGGACTAGATAACCATTTTATTACACTAGGAGTAGTACATCTTAGTTTAGGAAGAGGAAGTAAACCTTCTCCAGAGGTTCACATCGAGCTCAAGTCCCACAACTTGAGAGGTGATCCCATGTTTCCCAATCACATTGAACATCTTGTTCACATTCTATCCATTCAGAGGGTACAATGATTTGGTGAAATTTTTTTGACACTCTCGGTGGGACCAAGAGTTGGTACTTCTCTTCTCACTTACACAAATAAAAGTACCTGCCGACTCTATATTTCTAGATTTCAAATCTCAGTGCATTAGTTTATGTGAAGAATTCATGAAAGAGCTTCTTCAAAGCAAGGAAATTATCAGCATATCAAACTATCCATGTCTCCTCCAAGGAGAAGGAGAAGAGGCATCTCAACATCACTTGTTGTAGCATAACCTCATAGGGGTCATTCAAATCCTCCTTACAAATGGTTTCCTCCACCCATGAACAATCAATTTTTGTTGCTATGGCGAGGAATGGAGTTTTCCCCCCCTTCAATGCAAGAAATTATCTTCTCTTAGCTCAACGTGACCCTATACCTGTTGTGGCACTCAAAAGTTTACCCTTCTACATAGGTGAAACTCATGTTACCCTAGTGGAACATATTATTGATGTAGCCAACATTTGTGTAGTACATAACATCATGGAGGAAAATGCTACGGTTAGGCTTCTTTCTACCTCTTTTAAGGGAAGAGCAGTTCAATGGTTTCTAGGGTTAAGTCTTGGTACTATAGCCACTTGGGACGAGTTAGGAAAAAAGCTCTATAAAAAAATTGAAGATAAGAGTGATCACCTGTCACTCTTAGAAAAAATCACTACCATAAAGAGAGCTCCCCAAGAATACATGAGTGATTTGAACTTCTGATTCCATAGGACCTAAAATAGGATTTTGACACTCATAAATCCTTCTTCCAATAATACATTCTTGTACTATTTGTGAGCCTTGAATAATGATGTAGCAGTTATGATCTATTCCATGGGAGGGACTACACTACTTGATGCCTACAAATTTTCCATAAAAGTAGATAATTCCTTGATTCAGGTTGGAAAGATAGCTCCACGATCGCCAATGCCATTATTTCCAGATCTTATGAACAATCAACCTACCATTGCTCCTATTCTAGTAGCCACCAAACAACCATCTCACTATGTGCTTGCCTCTTAAAATGATCTATTTGAAGTCAAGTCATTGGTACAAACTTTTGGGAATGAGCTTGTTGCACTCAAGTGGAAACAATTTAAATATAACCATCCATACCAACCACAAAATTAACAATATTAGGCTATCTGTCCTCTATTTCAAGGGAACAATCAGCCTCAAAATCAAACAAGTCAAGTTGCAAATGTTAGGCCTTTGAAATTTTGGAACCCTCTTACTGCGAGCTCATCAAGAGCCATAGTACCTATCATGAATAATATAGTTAGAGTCTACGAATGGTGTTATCCTTGTTCTTAGCCCCACAATAAAAATATTTCAATGGAGTTCTTACCTAGGATCTTATGTTGCAGATCATGTTTTCCCCTCCAGAGGTAACAAAAAATCATCTACACAGGAAATAACAGATCAACCTTAGGCACTTGAAGAAACCACTCTGCTAAATTGGTAAGCATAAGATTTTTGTGGGTTTAATATAGATCCCTCATTAGTGGTGGAAAACAATCGTTCCAAAAAGAGAGAAATGGAATCTAAACTTTCCAAATCTGATCAAGCATCCACTTCACAACCTTAGCCACAAGTGGTGGTTAAGAAATATGCAGGAAAGAAACCATTAAAAACACTTGTTAGCCAAGCTACAAAGAAAGAAGGATCTTCAGGCATCATGGTACCCAACAAGCATTTTTCAAAGGAGGATTCCAATGCCTAAAGAAGTGTAAGAAAATTAGGATAAAGTCCCTTCACTAATGTAGAAAAAATGAAGAAAACAAACTTGAGTGTTACTATGTGGGATGCACTATCAATTCCTTCTCAAAGAAACTTGTTGAGAGAAGATCCGAAAATTTTTGGTACAACTGATGGATCATTGGGTCATGGAACAACAACCGCTACAAGTTTGTGTCAACTAGAAGGGAAAATTATTCCTAAGGAAAAAAAACCACCACCATTCTATATTTCCCTGATCATTGGAGACCACTTGGTACATAATTACATGATTGATTCTTGTGCCAGTAGCTTGGTCATGCCCAAGAAACTTTCAGACGTGCTAGGAATACAATATACACCAGTATCTAGAGGAGTTGTTCAGTTGGATGGTATAGTGGTTCATACTATTGGAGTTATCAAAGGACTTTAACTTACCATCCATGCATGCCCAAGTTTTTTATTCACCTAAGACATATCAGTCATTGATCTCCCTCCCCTCTTTTCCATCTTCCTATCACGAGATTTCATTGCCAAGATGGGCAGTTAGCTATCAGCCGATTGGTCACATATGATTCTCAGGACTCGATATGGAACCAAAGTAACTATAAGGGTGGAACCAATCTTCCATAATCATGTAGAACCCTACAAAAAAAGTCCTATAAATGGGAATTATATCATCGGTGATCCAGAAGAAGAAGATGTTGATCATGAACCAACCACTCTTGTTGAAGAAGTCCCCAATACTGTGCTGAAAGAAGTGAGTGGAGATAATCAGTACAATCCCTACGCTGATGTGTTAGTAGAGGAAGAAGTTGGTTTTTTTCTATTGAAAGAGATGGGATTGGGTACATACTACATTCACAAAGAAGATACGATCATACCGCAACTTGTCAAAACACCAAGCAATTATGAAGGATTTTGGTAATTGTTCTTTGATGGCTTGAGAAGTAAGAATGGTGCTAGTGCTAGTGTCATGTTAATTTATCTAGGAGGAGTGTAGTCATTTTTACACCCACCAAAGAACAAGGGAATCCTATGCACACCGGCCTGTCACCCAGCAGGCACTGGGCACTCACCTGAGGCACGCGCGGGTGCCGAGTCTCTCTTTTATGCGAGTTGAGTGGGAAAACATCATCTATGATCCAAAATTTAAAGGAAGTGAATGTGAATGAAACATGCAAATGTCATAGAGCTCAGAATGGCTCTAGATCATTGCAGTCATTATAGACAGAGATACTTTAACATATTTAAATAATTGAATCAAAATAAGAAGGAAAATGCATATGAATTCATATTCATCTTATAAACATACATGAAAAGGAACTATGAAGAATCATGTATGAATACGAACCAAGAAAGATCATATTCAATTAACTTGGTAACCTCATTACATTCATTAGACTTACTACAAATCACCACATTATGGTAGACAAAGTCATGCATCATAATTGGATTCATATAATTTATCTCTCAAAAAGAAATTAAAACCCCAAGACCTTGATACATCCTTCTCCTATAATTCATCTACCCAACCCAATATGAATCTTTGCATAATTTTTGTAGAGCCCCGCTCTCGAATGCTCTCTCTATCTGAAATCCCTCTACCCTTTTCTTTTGCGGGCGCTTGTGTATATAGGCATCCCAAAGTGCCAACTCATCCTTCTGCGGCCTCAGATTTGGTGCCAAGTGTCTGAATGTGGTCCTCCATGGGAGCATGCTCCTTCAAGCCTGAGCTCTCCACTTTTTTCCATGATGGTCTTCTAGAAACTTCCATCATAGGGCATATTGCTTCCTAGGCCAACCTTTTGCCAGGTTGGCACCTTATCCACTCTGCATGCATAGTCAGGTCACACTTTTCTCGTGTCCTTCCTGATACACCAAATATGGATAAGTCCCGAGACCTTGTTTTCTGGTGCGTAACACGACCCTTCTAAAACCCTCCTAGAACCTTCCTTTGCACTCCTTCTCCTTGTGCACCCACCCTTCAACCTAGGCCTTGTGCACCCATGCGCCTTTGTGTACTTAGCCAATATTTTAGGGGCCCAACATCACCCCACACTACGCTTGTTCTCCACCTGTGATAACACTTCTCCTATGAATAAAGAATCATAGTAGACTTACGTGTTGGGAAAAGAATAAGGGGATGAAGAATTTGGGAAAGAAGAAAGAATGGGGAAGTGCTGGAATTATTGCAACAATCTAGGAAAATATTTTTGCAAGTCGGCCTCCAACTTGTTCTAGGCATCGATTTCATTTTGCGCTCTCTAGTAGAGGTCACCGACTAGGGTGCTTACCTCCCCAAAAATCAGTCCATCTCCTTGAGTTTTCATAGTGTCAAATTTTTTTTCCAACTCCTTGCCCATGTCCTCAAGCGTGTCCATCCTTCTAGTAATATGTGGGTATAGCTCCTTTAGCCGGTTCTTGATTGTACCCCTTAGGGCCTCAATAGCTTATGACTTCTTTTCAACCTCAGCTAGGATTCTATCCCACTTTGCTCTATTCCCTTTGTTCTTTTCTTGGAACTCTTTAAGCTCTGCTTCATAGTTGGTAACCAGAGTACTTACCACTTTATCTCTGTCTGCACAGTTGTCATATGTGGCCTCAATAGTATGGCCAACAATATTTACATTAGCAAGGACTTTGCTGTATTCAGCCATGATTGCTACTACCTTTAATTTATCCTCATTCTCTAGGTGCGTTGCTACTTCCTCCATGGATTCTAAGGCTAGAGGTTGTCTCTCCATGGAGAGGATGCGTGTTAAGTCTTCAAGGAACTCAAGGGAAGATCCATACTTTTGTGCAGGCCGTGTTAAGTCCGAATGCTTCAAAATAATGGCATCTGTGATGGATTCTACCTTCTTATGTACTTCGCGCACCCTTGCCTTTTCTTCCTTGAGCTCACAATTTAGTTGAGCACTAATTAACTCCTTCTGCTTTAAATCCTTGGCCTTCTCTTCTATCTCTTCCTCCTTATTTTCTAGCTCTCCCTCCTTTTCTAGTTTTGCTTCTAGAAATTTTATCCTATCATTCTATCCAAAGAGCCTAGCTTCAACCTCATTTGAGACCTTGTTGAGTGCATTGCATAACTGCTCATCTGAAAGATGCTGAGCATTTAGCAAGGGGTTATCTCCTTTTGAATCAGGAATTTTCATTAGTACCCCCTGGCTTACCTCAAACTCTGGCTCATCGATGTGGGACTCAATTTCCTAGGAGAGCATCTTCCTCATCTAAGGGTATGCACATTCTTCATCAAACGAATTCATTTCCATGAGTTGATCTATTGGGACGGTGCTTTGGAAGCACATGTGCAACAATTTGCTGGGATCATTAATGTAGCTCATTCCTTACCTTTGGATGTCCATGTGCTTTCCCCCTATGTGCAAGTTCCCTTAGGAATAGTTACCAATAGACTGTGGCCTCCCGCGCTGCTGTGATCTTTCCCTGTGCTTTCTTACTTATCCTCTTCCATCACTATATCAAGCACTGTGCTCCAATTATTGTTCTACCAAGGCTTCGATGATTTTCATTTACTTCTCTTTCTGCCACCTCATTTACTTGCTCCTTTGTGAGGCTTGAAGTTTTTTGATCCTGCGCCAACCTCTTCACTTCTTCTCCATGTCCTAGGTCCCTTCCTCCTCCTGCCTACCCTTTCACCGCATGAAAAGGAACTCATGTTCTTCTTCTCCTGCCCTCTTCTTCTGAATTGTGCATGTTGAAAAAAAAGTGGCTCTTTGGTCCCCTTCAGGATCATCTTATTCATCATCATCCCTCTCACCTATATATTTCTCCAAGATCCATTTCCTCTGAGTCATATTCCTCCATCACCTTTTATTTCTTCCTAACTGGGGATTCCAGTATATGAGATTCGACTTTCTCTTCCTCTCCTCCAGTGATTTCTCCTTTGCAATAAGCTTTTCCCTATTCTGGCACCTCCTCTTTGACTGGAGACCTCTTCATGTGCATGCGTAAGTACTCATTCTAACACTTGTTCCTAGGGTTCCTACTACCTTGTAGTATCTTGGGCATCTCCTAGGTTCCTTCTTCTTGGGTGCGGTCTTCTTCCTACCTGTTAGGTCCTCAGGTATAGCTATCTTGTTTTCAAGATAAGCTCCCTTCTCAAACTTGGGCCTTATCCGAAGGTATATACACACGTCATGAGACCTTCCTGTAATAGTCAGAGTCAAGGGTTTTACCATTTGGAACTTCATGCGACACATACTTTTCCATGTACACATGTTTTTTGGGGTAGACCAACATCTTGCGCATCTCCCTGTGGTCCCAGTCCAAACTTCCAAGGTCAATCTTTAAATTTTTGGACTCCTTGAATCTGTTAACTCCCACCTAGAAGTATTGAGTTGTGAAGGTGAATGGGAGCTTGCACCATGGGCTCATGTTTTCATCAGTCAACTTGAACCTACCAATACAAAAGTGTTGGTATACAGTGAACTTAGCTTCTCCTTCTATAAGTGCTGGCAGTTGTTCCGAGTATTCTCCATTTTCCCCTGAACGCATTCCTTAAGCACGTATACCATTTTTCAAGATGCACCTTGTGAATGGGTGTCATGCTATCACAGGTGTATTTCTCAAATCTTTTTGTAGGTGAGGGGTCTTCCTCTGGGTACTCCCACATGAACTTATTTGTTGCATATGGTACTCTGATCTAAGAACACAATGGTTAAGAGGACATTACCAAAATCACACCCCTGGATGTAGATCAGGCTTCTAGGTTGATCTTCAGGCATCGAGAGCTTTGCCAACATGGAAACCTCTGTAAGCATGGGACTTGTGAAACTTGAGAGAGGAAGCTCCAGATATGTCTGGTTCAAAGTTCGGTCAACGGACCTGTCACAATCTATTCCATCTGTATCAATAATGGATCCTAATATAACCTGCCACGTGGCCAGAGAGAGAAAAAAGGGAAAGTTGTTTGTTGGTAAGCCGACACTCCGGTCTTCGACACCAGAGAAGTAGAATATGGTACATCTATCAAAGGCCAACTTTTAACAACGAGAGGTGAGCCATTGGGAAGGACTGGATAGCCATGTGGACCTAAGGATATTATCGCCGACTGAAAATGGGTCCCACAAGCCCCACGTGAACACAGCTTCCAAACCTGTCGAATGAACATTCGAACATTTGCCTAGATCGAGGGTCTGCAATGAAGAGAGGCAAGATTGAAGACTTCAAAAATGAAAGGATCACCTTGATGCATCACATGTGGTTTTCATGCTCCAAAAGCTTTGGTAAGAATTCATCATCCATTGCCATAGTAAGAGTTCCATGTCATACGTTTTCAATTGACCGAGCTCTTACTCCATTTTCAACCCTCGATGAAAAGATTTCCAGGGCAGAGCAGCGAATGAACAACCTCTGTACTCAAATTGCCCCTATATACCATATTATTAGGACGGAATGAGAATGCATATACCCATGAGTTTGGGATTTTCCATATCCCCGAATGACTTCTAGGTTGAATTCAACAAACAAATCCCATATCACGGCGTTGGGGAGAATCCAAAGCAAGAGCCCAATTCAATGTCTGCAGAAACAGCCAACTGTTTGTTGTACTACAATGTGGTCCTGAAACAAAATGGCAGAATAGACTGTGGCCAAAGCCACGCACCAGGCGACGTTTCTCCTTTCTCTTCTAAACTACACCAAAACTCATGATTACACCTAGAAAAGGATGTAGGGATCTTCCCACATACGAGGATTCCAAAGGCCTCAAGTAACGTGCAATCTAGAGCTCTGGATCAAAAGATTGACCACCTCTCTGAAGATTTAGCAAAGAGACCATCCATCCCATTTTAAAATATTTCCCGCTACTTCGCCCGGATGAGATAACTGGACAACCAGTGGCAGTGTTATTTATTCTCCTTCCTGTCAGGTCTCAGAGGGAGACTTGATTTGCATCCAGTTTGGAGAGATGGCTCCATATGCTTGAAGGCCATGCACTTCAGATTGACTTCCCGAAACCCGCTTCCTGCCAAGTCCTGATTACTCATGTTGTCAGGTTTGCTGAGAAAAGGGCCTCCCTGTGTATGTCGGGTTTGGTGCATTCCTTCTTTATGCCTTTGTCGCCTGTTTCTTGGAAGCTTTGAATGCACTTTACCTTTAACATGTTGGGTTTTCTCAGGCAGCCTAACACACATTTCAAGATAAATGCCCTTCTCAAAGCTTGGACTTGGTGTACTATCCGTTATGAAATTCCTTCAGGTCAGTGCCTAGGGGACCTCGCCATTTGACTTGTTGACACTTTCCTTTGAGACACGTGGCATACTTTTGGTTGGTTCTCAATGTCCTGCCGTGTCTTCCGCGTACTTCGTGGTCACATTCGTCCCGGATCCAATCAAGCTTGGGACAAAAACTTCCGATCCTTGCCCGTTCTGGGCTTCCTCGATCCTCATTTGCCGAAGACACGTGAGCTGCCTTTTGATTGAGCTTTGTACCATGGGCTCATATTCGCGTACTTCGGGTCAATTTTGCCAATGGATGTGTTGGTATCTGCAACCTTTTGGGACAATTTCAGCCTTCTTCGGCCGGTTCAGCAATTTTTTGGCCCGCATTCTTCCCACTTTGTTCCCTTCATGAGCATTTAACTTACGTATTTTCACACTTTTTCCTGGATCAACCTATAATTGCCGCCTCATCAACCTTTTGTGCATTCTCAGAAGCTTTCTCAATTTTCCTCTCAAATCAGGGGACTTTAGGAAAATGTTTCCTCTGGGACTCAGCAACACTTGACTTTTCTGAATCATCTGGTACTCCAATTTCTGAGAACAAAATGGTTAAGAGGACATTACCAAAGATAATCTTGTCTCCTTCCTATGTTGGTGATAATTTCATCTACAATGTATGTGGATAGATTGTAGATGGTTGCCCTCTGATATTCTTCTACAAACATTAACCAAGACTTGTTTACCCGCATCCATCTTTCTTACGTGTTTGAGTTTTTTTACTAGGCGCATGGCCATTCTCATCACTGGGTCTTGGATATCCCCGATATCAAAATACCTTGACCCCTTCTTATGTACGCATACGTGTCCACTATTTCCTTGATTGCTTCCTTGTTGCACAGGTCATCCTCTAAGACTTTCTCCTCACAGATAAGGCCTGTGAATATTGAAATTAGCTGAGGGGTTATGCACATCTTATGCCCCATGAAGTGAAATTGGTCTTCATGTATACGTGACATTAGCCACTGATAGAGGCGCACTAGCTTTCCAAAGTAGGGAAACTCATAGAGTTGCAATAATCCCACCTTCTCTAACTTCACCTTGACTTCGTCGCTATAAATTGGTAACCCCTCAGGTGTTCTCTGGTTAGTCAGGCACACTAAATCCAACTCCATTTCCTTTTCAATCGCATTCGTGTGATGATTGTAGTCACTTACTATCATTTTTCTCAAGTGGGATTCCCATTCCATCCCAAGTGAAACCCCATCTAGGTACTACATTTTTGCATACCATTCCTCGTTGGTACTTGTGGTAGTTTCTTGTTGTTTTCCCTTGCCCTTGCCCTTCTTAGGTGTTACTGCTAGTTTCTTGGGTGCCATTGCTTGGGTTTTCACTTCAAATTCTCTTCCTAGCTCTGCTCTTCTATCTTTTCCAAGTTTAAATCTCTAACCTACGAAGAATACTCTTTTCCAACCCATGCCCTAGCTGTCAAACCCTAACTAGAATATCTTTTCACAAGATGATGCTTCTCCACAACTCTCCCCATGCCCGTGAATTACTTCCCCCCGGTTTGCAGATCCAAACTAGTCACTCACAGTTAAAATCTTCCAATTTTTCTTTGCATGGATCAACTCTGGAAACCCTAGTTCACAAAATCTCTTCCTTCTTCGTATTCACAAAGTAAATAATGAAGTGCCCAACCTTCTATTTATAGTTTTTCCCACTTTTTAACATTAAATGCTATCTTACCTACCACTGTACTTTAACACTTAATGTGGATTTTTCAAACAAACTCTGACTTTAGTGCTTTAACTCACGCGCCCAACCTTGCGTAGATAATTCCCCAACCTTCTGGCACGCAACCAATCCATCTTGATAGGAGACTCTTGCATGCGCATAACCAGCACCGAAGGCACTTCTTCTGTCATGATTTTTTCTCTCGCCTACCTCGTGTTTATTTTTTGCTTCTTCCTCTCTTGTATGTGGATCCCCAATGTAGCCTTACCCTAACACCAACCATCCTTTTTCACCTTTCCTTGCA
The DNA here is from genome assembly GCA_019776745.2 of Taxus chinensis. Taxonomy (NCBI): domain Eukaryota; kingdom Viridiplantae; phylum Streptophyta; class Pinopsida; order Cupressales; family Taxaceae; genus Taxus; species Taxus chinensis. The sequence continues at coordinate 885,078,261 of CM034150.1, forward strand.
TGTACTTCCTTCACAGGGCCATTCAAATGAGCTTTCCAATGCAATCCTTCCTGGTGCTTCACACTTCAATTTCTTCCACCTTACTCCACCCCACACTAAAATGATGTGCAGTCCTCTACGCACAGTTACAACCTTCAAAAAGTAATGAGATTACCGGTGCCCAAGGCACAACACAAAACAACAATGAGAAAGGGAAACACAAGAAAATAAAATGCATTAAGGGAAATCCTAAACTAACTAGCAATACTGCCTTATTTACAAACACCAAGAAGACTTATTTATAGTAGGGCTTCAGCCTACTCCCATTGAAGTGTCCTGGAAATCTTTCCCATCCAATGCTTGTAACTAGCATGCGCCCAAATCAAGGATGTACAAGATGATGTAGGGACCCAACCAATGCACTTTTAACTTCCCAAGATGGTGCAGAAACTTTGAATCATATAGTAAGACCATCTGCCCAACCTCAAACTTCTTGTTCTTAATGTGACGATCATGTCATGCCTTTTGTTTTTACTTTTTCCATCTTCTTGATCCACCTGACGAGTGATTATCTTTCGTCTAATTACATTAACTTGTCAATTATTTCTTCCAGCACTTGTTCATCATCCAATCCTCCTGCATGCGCTATACACAGAGAAGGTAACATGAATTCAACTGGTAGGACAACCTTCATGCCAAACACTAATTGAAATGGTGTGGCCTTATTCAACCTCTTGTAGGTTGTCCTATATGCCCAAAGAATGACTGATACTTTGTCATCCCAATCCTATCTACCAACATCACAAATTTTAGTCAATGTGTGGCTAAGTATTTTGTTAAATGCCTCAGCAGTTCCATTTTCTTGAGGGTGATAGGGAGTAGTTTTGTGATGGGCCACCATGAATTCTGACAATAGAATCTTGACCATTTCATTGAGGAAGTGCGTACCTCTATCACTTGTCAAACTCAATGGGCATCCATACCTGTTGATTATGTTTTCCCATAAAAATCTAGCAGTGGTAGCCACTGTACAATCCTTTGTAGGCATTGCCTCTACCCACCTTGTCAAATAATCAATGTAAGTGAGGATATACCATGAACTAGTCCTTCACGCCACTGGTGAGATTGGTTTGACAAAGTCGATAGCCCATTTCTCAAATGGTTCCGCACTAGCTATTGGTCACAAGGGAATTTCATCCCTTTTTCCAGGTTTTCCAAGGCACTGGCAATGGTCACAGGCCTTGCAAAACTCAATGCAATCTTGATAAATGGTCTCCCACCAGAGCCCTGCAAGTAGAATCTTCTGCACGCTGTTGCATTTCCTACATAGTTTCCTCCTGCAATCCCACCATGCACTTCTTCCATAATTACAATGCGCTCATGTTCTAGTACGCATTGGTGCAAGAACCTCATCATGACCCATTTTGTACAGGTCTCCACTAATTAGCATGTAGGGCATGGTGCATATGGCCAACTTCTTCTTTTCTAAGGCCTTCATTCTATCTCATGCCACACCTATTTTGAGAAATACTGCAATATCCTCCAAATCCGAGGGCGCGTGCCACAACCTAAATAGTTGTGTGTCTAACATAGTCTCTTCAATACTCTGCACGTCCTCCCCTGAATCAATCCTAGACAAATGGTCAGGTCTAGTAATTACTTTTTCCTGGTTTGACAACCACCGTGAACTCGAATTCTTGGAATAATAGTACCCACCAACATATGTGCCCTTGTAGAACGACCTTGTTCACCAAGTATCTCAATGCCATATGGTCAGTGTAAAATATAAAAGGGGTTGCCAACAAATATTATCTAAATTTATGAAGCATGTAGATCATTGAAAATGCCTCGCACTTAGTCGTAGTGTAATTCTACTCTGCTGGTGTCAATTTCCTGCTTGCAAAGCACAAAGGATGATCAACAATCCCTTCACTAGGCTGTGCAAGTACTGCTCCTATGGTGATTCCTGAGGCATCCACATGAACATGGAAAGGCTTATCCCAAGAAGGGAAACGTAGGATGGGTGCAGTGACAAGCCTTATCCTTCAAAGTGTCAAATGCCTTCTACTATACTTCTCCCCAATGAAAGGCACTCTTATGTCTAAGTAACTCTTCTAAAGGGCATGAAAATCTTGGCATATCCCTTGATGAACTTCCTATAGTACCCCATATGCCCAAGAAATCCACGCACTAAACTTTAACTAGTAGGCTCCCTTAATCCCACAATTACTGCAACTTTTGCGGGATCTACTAGTAGGCCCTCCTTACATATGATGTGCCCTAATAATGTTCCAAATGGGGTAGCAAAGACACATTTCTTAATGTTAAGGGATATCCTCAACTGCCGAAATATTTCAAACATCAGCCTTAAGTTGTCACAATGGTCCTTCACTAACCCATATATTGTCCAATCATCCAAGTAGACTTGAAGGAATTTATGGATAAAGTCCTGGAAAGCTTGTACCATAATGCGCGAGAACACAACAGGTGCATTCTTCAATCCAAACGGCATGAATGTATAGGAAAAACTTCCCCACTTAGTGGCAAAATTCATCTTCCTTTGGTCCTCCTTTGTACGATCCTTACCTGGTGATAGCCCGAGAATCCATCTGTGAAAGAATAGACCTCGTTCCCTGCCACTCCCTCTAAGATTTCTTCAGTAAATGGGGTTGGGAAAGGATCAATGATACATACTACATTCAGGTCCCTGTAATCAACATAGATCCTTATCCTTCTATCCTTTTTGATGCTAATTACCATTAGACTTATCCATTCTGACTCTTCAACATCCTTTAAGACATAGCTCCATGAATGGTGATAGTTGCATCCTTTAATACATCAATGGGCATTTCTTTCATTTTGTTTTCCATATACAACACATTCGAAGACGACTGTAATACAGGCCTTCCAATTTGATGTCATGTATCCAACATGAGAACATTGACCTCCGCACATGTGTCAATGAGGATATTACTAAGGAGACATCCATCAACGACCACATTTAACATGATATTCCTATCATAGTCAAGGCTGTGTGATGGGGAAGGTTTACATGTAAGACTTACCTCTTGTGCTCTTCCCTGGCGTGTGATACCTTATCTTGCAACCATGCTCCCTAGCAAGGGAATAATATTCTCTTGCCTTAGCATTTTACAAACTTCCTTGACCTCATCCAGGTCATCTTTTGGCGCCTCAACCTTCCTTCTTTTCTCCTCCCTCCTGGATTGCTCCTTTAGGCACTGGATTTCTCATTGTAAACTTTGAATGACATCCATGGTTTCTTGATATACCTCCTTTTGATGCATAGGGTCTGGGTACTTCCCATGTATGACTTCTTCCCTTGAAACTCAGGTTCTTCTACCTTGGTATTTCCTTTGTGCGTGTGCCCTCTACTCTTGTTGTTACCATAATAGGTTTTAAGCCTACATTACATGTCACCCATGGTATCCATTGTGTGTCAAACTTCTTAATGATTACCATTTTAGTGCCCTTGTCTTTCCGGTGTTGCTGATTCATGTGCTCAAATAGCCCATGGCACTCCTCATACTTGTGCTTCTTCCCGCACCATGAGCACTGCAATAAGTCTGGGCACTCACGCTTGTAGTGGTCTGTAGACCCACAATTAAAACAGGTTCCACATGGGAATTCACTTCTTCCTCCTTCATAGTTACCATGACCATGGAATCCTCTAGAAAATCCCCTTCCGTGTGCACCTCTATCTACGTAATCCTCATAATGGTGGTCATCATTCTTAGAACTACTGGCAAGGCTAGTTTGGCACACACCAAGATCAATGGCCTCATGGATTTGATCAATAAGCCTACAATCCTTAGTGGCATGGGTCGTAGAGGTATAGATATTATAGTAGTAAGACATATTATTCTGAATTACGTACTGTAACAAGGGACATCTACTTGCATCATGGTACCCATGAAAAATCTCACAGTCTACTTTTATGGCACATACTGTCTTCCAGGGGAAGTTTTCCTTGACATGCCCCTCTACTTCACAATCTGTACACCATATACCACTACGATTCTCATGGGATGAGTTTGTAGATAAATTCTCGAGCTGCTTAGCCATAGCAGTGATTTGAGCCTCCAAAAATGGGCTAACACAAATATCAACACTTCCAACAACTTTGGTATATAGAGTAGCTTCTAACGCCTCACGTGGGTCTGTGAAAGTCTTCTGAGGTAAATATCTTATAAAAGGTGCTATCAACCCCCCAAAAAACCATTGAGCATGATGTGAAGGGTGAATTACATATGATAATTTTGAGAGGAGGGTTTTGAATCGTGCATCATACTCCTGTACACTCTCTGTCATTCCCTGTTGAATCTCCTTCAGGGCGCTAATTCTCTTCTGTTCAAACTTAGGGATGTGGAATTCTGCCAAGAAGGTGTTATTTAAAGTAGTATAATTCACCACCATTTTATGAGGGTCATATTTCCTATACCAGTTATGTGCGCGCCCTTGCAACGTCATTGCAAACTGGATTTGTTTCCGCTTTGGGCTAGTGATCCCTTTTGAACACCATAGCAGCTCACACTTGTGAACATGTTCTATAGCATCTTCAATACCTATGTAATCTAGAAAATGTAAAGATACTCAAAGAAAACTTAAGGAGGTGGTTGGGGCTCTTGTCCTCCTGAGCCAGAGCCTTGGTTTCCTCCACCGCCGGATCCCCCAGATCCACTAGGTCTTGTGCCTCCTGACCCACTAAACCCACCAGATCCACCAGGTCTTGTAGTGGTCATGCCAAGGGTCCCCAAATTTCCACTGAACTATGCATCAACAGTCTGTGATAATGCCCCACTACAAATAGTGTACCTTGTGCAACTCCCAAATGTGAGACCAAAGGCTTGTGTACTTGATCCTTGTCCAAAAATTCCTGTGAATACTAAAATAGTATGTGTAGCACTATAACAGGGGAATAAGAAATTCTATATCTTGGGTACAAATCTATCACTTCCACTGATACCAACTGGGTCAATGATACTCCTTCCTTGATCTGAAAAACCAAACACCAGGGTTTGGTCACTGGGTGCGTTTAGATGCAAGCCAACGACTCTTCTCTCTCTACATGAATAACTCTCATCAAAAGCTGAAGGAGTCTCTCTTGTGCACTTACCAAGATGGGTTAGCAAAGATTGCTCAGGTTTCATGTCCTCTGCATGAACCTCAAATCCTTTGTACAACATCTGCCTCTATAGATCCATCACACCTACAACCTCGCATTGTCTAGAAATATCCCTTTCACGTGCTTCACTATACTTGAGTCATCTCTCCTCCCTTTCCTTCTCTGTCACAATATCTGCCATCTTCCTCCACCCTAGCTTCCTCACCCAGTGCTCAACATGGTTTAGCCAACCATCGAAAATGCCTCTAAACTCAAGGTAATAATCAAGATCTTCATTGCCAGAGGGATAACACATAGAAATGATCCTTTGGGCTCCTGAAGAAAATAAAACTTAGAAAATTTTAGACAAGAATATGTAGAAATAACATACTCCAAAGTGTAGCTAGTCAGTACTCCTTTCCACCAATGATTCATAACATGAGTCCACCTTATATCTGTATCTTACAGCATCTGGTACTCTTATTGGGTCCACACATGTGATCTATAATACTAGCTTGATCTAGACACATATGCCGAGAGCCATTCATACAGTTCTACTGGGAAGAAATTTTTTTTTTTTAATGAAAATCATGGTAGAGGTTCTCTTCTACCCATCTACGTGCATCAAACTTAGGTCCAGTGCTAAATCTCTGAGAAAATTCATCCTTCGTGCTCTTGAACCATGATTCAACACTTTCCAAAGTTAAACGCTCTGTCATTACTCATCGCACAAATCATGATGTATGCCATTTCCCACTATAAATTTGAAAAGAAGTCCTGGAAATGAAACCAAGATAGATTCATTTTTACACCCACTAAATAACAAGGGAATCCCATGTGTGCGGGCCTATCACCCAGTGGGTGCTGGGCACTCACTTGAGGCACGCACGGGCTCTGAGTCTCTCTTTTATGTGAGTTGAGTGGGAAAACATCATCTATGATCCAAAATTTAAAGGAAGTGAATGGGAATGAAACATGTGAATGTCATAGAGCTTAGAATGGCTCTAGATCATTGCAGTCATTACAAATAGAGATGCTTCAATAGATTTAAAGAGTTGAATCAAAACAGGAAGGAAAATACATAGGAATTCATATTCATCTTATAAACATACATGAAAAGGAACTATGAAGAATCATGTATGAATCCAAACTAAGAAGGATCATATTCAATTAAATTAGTAACCTCATTACATTCATTAGACTTACTACAAATCACCACATTATGGCAGATCAAAGTCATGCATCATAACTGGATCCATATCATTTAGCTCTCAAAAAGAAATTTAAACCCCAAGACCTTGATACATCCTTCTCCTATAATTCATCTACCCAACCCAATATGACTCCTTGAGGCATTTCTGCAGATCCCTGATCTCTAATGCTTTCTTTATCCAGGATCCCTTCACTCTTTTCTTCTATGGGCACTTGTATATATAGCCATCCCAAAGTGCCAACTCATCCTTCTACAACCTTAGATCCAGTGCCAAGTGTCTGAATGTGGTCCTCCATGGGAGCATCCTCCTTCAGGCCTGAGCTCTCCACTTTTTGCCATGATGGTCTTCTAGAATCTTCCATCGTAGGGAATATTCCTTCCTAGGCCAACCTGTCACCAGGCTGGTACCTTATCCACTCACACTTTTCTTGTGTCCTGCCCGATACGCAAAGTATGGATAAGTTCTAAGACCTTGTCTTCTGGCACACAACACGACCCTTCATAAAACCCTCATAGAACCTTTCCTTTTGTTATGTTTGTGGAGCCTATTTTCATGTTAGCGTGTGGTACACCTTCTATGTGTTACACTCGGGTATTTTTATGGCGGTCCCGCTTGCCGGTGAGTAGGTCAAGGGGGTGAAGCCCCCGAAGTAAATTTTCATGGGTGGTTTATTAACCCATGGGTAATGGGTAACCATTATGGGCTGTTTTTGGGCACATGGTTTTTGCCCAATTGTTTTGATACCCACAGTTTTTTGCCCATTGTTTTGATACCCACAGTTTTTTCCCATGGTTTTGATACCCACGGTTTTTGTATCAAACTGCTTAAGAAATTGTCTATTTATATGGTCTTATGCATATGATAGATATACAAGCAAATGTATTACAGATGTGCTTTGAATTCGGGTGTGAATTTTGTAGAGTTTGTTGAGCATAGCTCCAAACGGATCTGGGTACTATATTGAGAGAGTGGAGGCTGGTAATAAAATATGAGCAAGTGATTCTTGGTGGATGTAGCCCAAATTGGTGAACCACATTAAATCTTGTCTCTCTATGTTGTGTTATTTATTCTGCACTTTTATTTGAGATCTGTGATATTTTTTGCATATTAGTTTCTTTCGATTCTGTAAGGGATTATTCTGCATATTTTATCTCTTATTCCCTAACATCCTTGTGTGCCTTCTCTTTGTGCACCCATGCACCTTTGTGTATTTAGCCAATATTTTAGGGGGCCTAACAAGGAGATAAGTCATTTTCATCTTTCCGGTTGTAATTCAGTTGTACTAACAATGTTTCTGAATATGAGGTCCTTGTGTAAGGAATTTAGCTAGATCAAAAGAAGGGAATCAAAGTCCTGACTATTTTTAGAGATAGTGAGTTAGTTTTTCATCAAGTGACAGAACACAATGCATCCAAAAATTATCTTCTAAGATCATATAAGAACCAAGTTTGGGACTTGATTGAAGATTTCAAAGCTTTTGGGATCCATGCAGTTCCTATAAATCAAAATCAAGATGTTGACAGGCTTGCTACAATTGGCTCGCAATACAACATACCTGTTGATATCATGAAAGAAGGATAGAAATTTGTAAAAATGGTGGTTTGACCTGTAGTCCCTGATAATGTGATTAGCTGACAAGTGTTCGATAGTGACAAAAAAATTTGTCCTTTTCCTATAAGAAGAGGCAAAGTTTGCTTTGAAAAATCAAGATAAGCTGCAAGAATCATACGGTGATCAAATAATAAAATTGAAAAGAAACAATCTACTAAAAGGTTTATTTACTCTAGAATCCATCTTTAATTCAGATGATCAAGCCAAAATTCAAAACTCTAACATGGTGGTTAAAGAAGAAGATTTTGAGGAAGTCGAGGTAGAAAATGAAAAGGTTCTAAAGATTGAAAACACATGTACTTCCAAAGAGAAAGAATCTTTCATCAAAATCTATTAAGAGTATTATGAACCATTTTACATGGAGCTACAAAGACTTGTGTGGTTTTAATCCATGTCTAGCACAACATACCATAAAATTAGATCCTAATGCCAAACTAGTTCATCAGAAGAAGAGGCCAATTAATCCCAAAATTGATCCACTAATGAGAAAGGAGATAACCAAACTCATTGAGGCCAGTATAATTTTTTCCTATCAAGCATTCCTCTTGGGTAAGCCAATTTGGTCCTTGTAAAGAAGAAGAACAGAGAGATTTGGTTATGTGTGGACTTCAGGGATTTTAACCATGCTTCGTTGAAAGACCATTATCCTCTTCCATCAATGGAGAAAATCCTTCAAACTGTGGTAGGAGCTCAAATATTTTCTTTGTTCAATGGATATTTAGGTTACAATCAAATTCTGGTTCAAGAATCTGATCAATTCAAAATGGCTTTCACTACCAAGTGGGGCATGTATGCTTATAACAAAATTCCATTCAGATTGTCCAATGCCGGGGATACTTTCCAAAGATCTATGGACATGTATTTAAGGTACTAATAAATGATATCATTTTAGTTTACCTTAATGATATAAACAATATACTCCAAGTAGGAAGAAGACCACATCACGCATCTAAGGAAGGTTTTCTAAAGGTGTAGGGAATTTGAGGTTTCACTTAATCCCAAGAAATGTATTTTTCAGTGCATAAGGGAAAATTTCTGGGGCATGTCAATTCAGCAGAAGGAATTTCTATTGATCCAGTCAAGATCCATTCGATTATGTCCATATCTCTCCCAAGTCATAAGAAGGGTCTCCAGAGTTTTCTAGAAACCATAAATTTTGTGTGGAGATTCATCCCTCAATTTGCAACATTGGCTAAACCACTGACAACCATGCTAAAGAAAAAGATACCATTCTCATGGAGAAAGGAAGGAAGGAAGAGATTTGAAGCCATCAAAACAGCCATTTCTCAACCTCCCACACTGGTGAACCCCAGGTTTGATAAAGACTTTACTCTTTATGATTTTTCAGGTCAAGAGAGCATTTCACGTATCCTCACCTAGAAAAATGACAATCTAATGGAGAAACCAATTGCTTTCTTCATTCAATCCCTCAAAGAATATGAACTCAAATATTCATTTGTTGAAAAACAAGTCTTTTTGGTTATTTGAGCTTTGAATAAATTCAAGCATATATTGTCCAACAATAAAATTCATCTAATGGTGTCTCATCCAGGTGTCAAGGAATTTTTGCTAAATAAAGAAATGAATGAAAAGCATGGTAATTTGATCATAAAGGTGATGGAGTATGATGTGCATATCAAAGTTACCAAACTTGTTAGAGGTAAAGGTTTGTGTCAACAACTTGATGCAAACATGGAATTAAAAGGTTATGAGAATGTGACACTCCTAAATGCTGATGAAGATGATGATCAGGTTGAATGGTTATCCAAAATGAAGAATTTCCTTTTCTCAGGATTATATCCTATGAACATGGATCCTAAACTCAAAGATGAAATTTCTGTCTTTAGTCCTATTCCATATGTTCTAGTATATAATGTTCTATTTTGAAAGGATTTGAATGGTTTTCTCCTTCGGTGCGTGGGACTGGAAAAAGTGAGTAAGATACTAGAAGAGTTTCATAATGGCCTATATGGGGGACATTATTTTACATGAACAACTGCTACCAAGATCATGTGAGTTGGTTACTATTTTCTGGATTTGTTCAAAGATGCCCATCTCTAGGTAAGGAAGTGTAAGGAATGTGCCCTTTCCACTGGCAAACAGAAGTTGACAAATCTTCTGCTGCATCCAATTCAAGTGGATCAACCCTTTGTTCAATGGGGGTTGGATTTCATCGAAATGATTAATCCTCCATCAAGTGTCAGACATAAATGGGTCATTATTGCAACGGACTATTTTACTCAATGGACAGAGGTAAGTAGCATTGAAGGAGAGCAATGAGAAGGTACTTCTTCATTTCTTAGAAGGTATAATGATAAGGTTTGGTGTTTCATTTATAGTCATTTCAGACAATGCAATGGATTTTATTAATATGAAGCTGAGTAAATGGGCTGTTAAAAATGGGGTCTACCTCAAGACTTCATCTAATTATTATCCATAAGGAAAAAAATTAGCTGAGTCTAGCAACAAAAACCTCACAAGGATTATCAAACGCACAATGGAGAGTTTCATAATGTTTTTCCAGTCAAAATTCGACAGTATGCCATAAATTCGACAGGCTAGGTAACCAAATTGGTATAGTTCATGGTTATCATCTAGGTAATTTTTCAAAGGAATTAGGAAGTGTTTTAGGGGACTCTGAGGTATATCACATAATTTAAAATCAATTTCTATTTTTCTCAACATTTCCTGCCTAAAATGACCCAATTTGAATGGCTTAACTTGGCTTTTGGGCAATTTTGGCTTAGTTAGGAAATGAGTCCCTTAGAGGTCATCAAAGATGGTTAGGTTGGATTTGCACTATGTGACAATCTTGGACAATGCCTTAGGTGAATCCTATTACAATGAAATTAGGGAAAATAATCTTAAAATGTGAAAATACACCTTCAGCCATCATGTTTGACATATCATGATTAAGATATAAAAAATAGTTTCCATAGGTGAGCTTAAAAAGCATGTGAATGAGTCAAATTGAGCTCAACTCAGGTGACAACTTGGAGTTATCAAAGGTTGAGAACTAGTTAGTTTATCCTAGGTAGCTCAAATCAGAGGGCCGGTCAAGCCCAACATGTGTAAGGGATATTGGATCTGAAAATCAAGTGAAATAAAGAAACGGCTTTTTTTTGCAAGCAATACCTGGTTTTGGATCAATGTTTTCATCACATGAATCATATTGAAATGCACATTAAGATTTCTTGAGGTAATGAATGTCAAAAATCTCTTTGTTTCCACTTTTTATGGATAAGTGACTCGTAGACTAATGATTTGAAGGTTTTAATGAATGTTAGTGAGCCTAGTGAAAGAGGTAAGTCCCCATGAGCTCGGTTTGAACCGAGCTAATTCTTGTAAGGAGGAATATCTAGGACCGTTAGATATCTAAACTTGCCAAGTCAATAAAAGGGCTCAGACATGGTGATTTGTAAGGTATACAAGCTCAATTCTACATACGGTTAATGATAAAACAGAGCCATGGAGCCTCGATGTAACAATATTGTGGATGTTTGGAATGAGCCAATCCTATGCATCAAGTTTCAAGCTTCTTGAGTAAAATAAGCTTAGTTATATTTGTTTTATATGATGGAAACCACTTTCTTGTGGTCCTTCGCCACAGTTATCAAGTTTTTCCACCACAGAGTTATGTGAATCACCTACACTAAGATCCGCAAGAGTTTACACAGTTAGAGCTCAAGTTGTAAAGTGTTGTATCAAACTCATCATGGTGTATAAAGCCACTCGTATCAAGGTGAGAGCTCATTCTGTCGGTAATGTTGAACCAAGTGAGCTGATAGAGTGATAACACATGAAATAGGGATGAGTTGTTGGTAATGGCTCACTGAGTTTATCCAACATAGCTCAGTTGGGATACGATACAAAGGGCGAAGATGGTAAGATAGGGACCACATTGTGGGACTGTCAACTCGACATAAGGACTGAAGATAAGTTCAAGGTCAAGTACATAGGAAACATGTACTTGAGTTGAAGCTGAGATAAGAAAAACCATATCGAGCCAGGGAGAGTTGGAATGATCAAGCTGGGGGTGAGTTCCATGAGCATAGCTCAGTCACGAGAAAGTAGCTTGTGGAGACAAAATGTGGTGGGATCGAGTCAAAAATCATAGGAGAGTTCAAGGACAATATTAGAGAGGCTCATAGGTGGATTGTGAGGAGCTTGAAGGATGATGTTGCAAGGAGAGAAGATCGGGTCTCCAAGATAAGATAATAGTGAGATGGGGAATGAAACACAAGATTAACAATGATCTCGTGTCTAGTGTTTGAGGAACTCTACAAGATATGACTTGGTGAAGCCATGAACGTATCAGTATCCAGTTTCAGGGGTTCAAGTCAGTGAATGGAGGTAGGCTTAACTTGGCTTGGAAAAATTAGTGGGTAGAATACCCAATGCGGGAAAGGCTCATAGCCAAGCCACACTGAATGAAGAGATCATTTTGAAAAGTTAGGGGTTACAAAATGAGGAATATGATGGTAAATGAATGGGAATTTTAGGACAATGCATGAAATCTATTTCAGATTCATGTGGTGAGATCAGAGTTGAGTCATATGGATCGAGTGAGGAAGTGAATTTAAGGAATGGAAGGATGTGTGCACTTGTGAGACTGAGCTATGGTAACCGAACCCAAAGTGTGTTCAAGACCAGATCCAGTATGGCATGGAATAGCTCATTAGGAGCTTGACCTAGCATATCATTGTAGAAATGAATTACAAACCAAAGGGGAGGTTTCTCATGGAAGAAACATGCATGAGGGCTGTGCCACTCACTGAGAAGGTGTTGATTTCAGATTTATGGATACAAAATGAACTCGTCTTGGAGATCAACTAAAAAAAGGAATAGGAAAAATGGTGAGCTCGTGGTATCGAGCCATGTGAGGGGATGGTGAGATAGTTTCCCAAGTTTCTCTTGGGATCTAGTGAGTTGGAAGGAGCTAGCGAGCTCAAGAGGTATGGATGTGTTGTGGAACAAAAGAAGAGTCAATCTGGCTCGACTCGATAGAATGCAAAGACTCATGGTGATCCCATGCACTCGTGGGAATTGTGGGGATCAAAAACCAATTTTTCAAGTTGGCACATGGAAAACAAAGTGTTAGGTTCCGTGGCATGCCAGGACGGCTGAGGTAGTGTAACCGAGCCATAGAGTATGGCGAAGTAAAGTCTGAGTTGGGGAATTTCAGAGTCCATGGCACGTTGGGAATTTTTGTTGGTCAGACCAAGTCGTTACGGGTTTTAATGATCATTTTGGTAGAAACATGTTAGGTCATTGTGGAATTTAATGATGAGGTGACTCACAAGATGCTCGAAAGAGTTGTTGGTAGAGACATTCGATACATACCGTGCATTTCCATATTGGTAGGAAAATTATTTGAGACAATTGGTCACAATGATGTTAAGTAGTGGAACATTCTAGGTAGATAGGCGAGGAACTATTGAGTTGATTAAGTGGAGTATCCCAAGACCCGATCAATATGGAATGTAGAGGCTAAGATGCTCGGTCGATGCAAATGTGGAATACATATGAAGAATTGGAACATACATTGAATAAGCTATGAATTTGAGTCAAGATGTGCCTAATTCGAGGAAGAAGAAGAGTTTGGGATTCTGTGTTAAAATTGACAAAAGGATCTTTCCGTGACAGAAAAGTGGGTTCAAATTTAGACAAAGGGATGGTTGCACACGTAAGTTTGGGTATGTTCACATATTTCACAAAAACATTGACTTGACAGTAGGTAATGGAAATATTTTTGGAGTTAGGATCTTAGAACGATCTTGGAGATAACTCTATATGTGGAGATATGGGTCGTATGGCTCGGTTTTGGTGAGATGTGCTAGGAAAGCTCAAGATCTCAAATTAAGTTCATAGAGACGAGTACAGGGGTGTCGGGACCAAGAAGATAACAAAGTTGATGAGATAGATTGTGAAGATGATGGTTGGCTCGAGAAATCGAGATACAAAAGGCATATGAAAAAGGCATTATCTCAGTGAGTCACTTGCTAGGATGGGTAACTCACCTTGAACGAACCGAGAGATGGCCACATTAAATGAGAAGCTCATGTTTCCCTAGATTTGGGCTCAGGTTATGTAGCGATTAAAATATCTCATATGCATAATGGCTAGAGGCGGGTGAAGAATAACCGATGGCGGGAGCACAAAGTATTGTAGTGTTTCGATGATTATGAGTAAAACCCTGGTGAGCTAGGGATGAGCTGGGTTGAGGCCGATTCAATTTGTGGTGAGATTACAAGCCAAGATCATGGGTCTATCCAAAGGGAGAGACTCTGTATGGATAAAGCGTATGTGATATCGACTCACCGAATTGAAATATGCATGTAACAAGTTGGTTGAGACATCAACACGGAATTTCACCAACTTGACCTAATAAGAAAAGATCTTAGTTCAGTTTATGCAAATGCAAAAGGAGCTCGCCACATATATTAAAGCCATAAACCAATGCATGGAAGTGAAGTCTTTACCTGCTCGGTGAATAGGGAAGAGCCCATTGCAGCGAGCCGTTAAAGATGGATCTTGAATTTCAATACAAGCAAGGGTGCTCGATGCAAAAGATCTCAGTTACGGTGAAGAATGGAGGAGCTCGAGCCCAACTCGGGGAGTTGGCTCAATGAGCCAACCACTAAGCTGGGTTATTTTTGGCCTTTTCCTCATGATTCCCCCTTCAGATCAAACTGGTTGATGGGGGGTCCCACTATATATTTTAATTAAATTAATATTTTTATTTAAAATATTTTATTAATGACATTTATTATTATTATTAAAATATTTTATTAAAATATTATTTTAATTAATTGAGAAGATTAGGTCAACAAGAAATTAATGGCACATGATGGAACCTTCTCAAGTGGTTTAACCATCTATAATAAATACATCACGTGCCTTCAATTTAGGAAGGGAATTTACGAATTCTTTTCTCCTCTTTCACAACTTCTTCTATAAATGTAAGTTGGAAGCTCATTCTAATAGGTTGGACAAGTTAGACTTCTGAGACAAGTGTATAGTTTTCAAGAAACCTCCTTCTTCTGCAAGTTGTTCTTGTATGTTGAGGGAGCTTTCAAGCCTCCTTTCAAGATTGTAATGGAAACTATTGCCTCTTATAAATGTATGATGCATTATGTATGTTGTTAAAGTAATAAAAGTGTGTGTTTTTTGAATAATCTTAGTTCTTTCATCCTTCTATACTTCTTTGCACCTTTATCATGCTTGCAGGTACACCGTGTAAGTTTCAGTTTCTATTACAGGTTCTTAGAGTTATGTTTTTATCAAGTGGAGGAGTATTGCATGCGGTTGAGTTTTGGTGCTTGTTCACCCTTCTCAAGTTCATATTTCTTTACTAGAAGACTGATATGCCATTATCTGATTGAAGTTTAACAATGGGAATGCACGCTTCTTAGTCCATGGTTTACCATTTACCCTCTCTAAGTTTCAGTAGGTGAAGTTGTCTTGTGGTGCACAACACCCTCTTCAAGTTAACCCTTCCTGAGTCTAGCAATACCCTTCATTTGGTGCATCACCATCCCTAGTATAGTTTAATTTCTTGCAAATTTCTTTCCCTAAAACTCATGAAAAGTTTAGCATAGGACTAGATAACCATTTTATTATACTAGGAGTAGTACAACACTTAGTGTAGGAAGAGGAAGTCGACCTTATCCAGAGGTTCACCTTGAGCCCAAGTCCCATAGGTTGGGAGGTGATCCCATGTTTCCCAATCACACCGAACATTGTGTTCACATTCTGACCATTAAGAGGGTGCGGTGATTTAGCAACAAAATATACCACCAATGTAATCTAGCCAAGGTTGTTCAAGTGTGAGTGGAGAGGGTTGGGGATTAAGTGTAACCCACACATGCATGTAAAAGACCCTTGTACCATAAACTACTAGGAGAAAGATGTGAAATTGACGTTTATCATGTGGTGTAAGAAAAGGTATGATGTCAACAGTGGTGATGCCTAAGTGATTTAGTGTCTCATATGTGCATATGTATTCAAGAAAATTAGGAGATCTTTCCAATACTCTTGATTAATGTGTAATGTGCAAGTGAATAAATCAAAAGGAAGAAGTGTTGTAAGGGAATTAATCTGAAAATGGGTGCTTAAAATTAACACTTTTAATCCTTTCAAAGGATCTTCAATTTTAATCAACTTAAAAGGATTTTAGAATTCCAAAAATTGATTAGAATCTGATTTAGGATTGAATTGAAATTAAGTTTGCAATTTACTCAAAATTTCACTATTTGATCAAAGCCACAAAATTCATTGTTTCTGTATTTTTATCGATTTTCCAAAGTTTTCAAATATTGATTACCATTGCATCCACATTATTTTTATGAAATTCAATTATTGCAAATAATCAGAAACTGAAAATAAAATCAGAACACAACACCAGATTGTTTACGGGGTTCGGAATTCCTACATCCCCGGGTTCATGATGAACCGATCCATTAATAATGTTAAAAAATTTAAATAGAATAACATTTACATCAACTAATAATGAATCAAAAACCTGAAAAACTATGTTTAGACCTTCAAAGGACGTGAATGGAGCTCAACCTCTATCCTTCACCTTCCTGATCCACTTGCAACGGTGTCTCCCTTTGGTTCTACACCTTTGCGTGATTTTAATAGTAAATAAATCTATCACAAAAGCTCAAAATTAGAAAAATTATCACACCATCGTGATCATCTTGAAATTATGAACAAATTTCATATATAACTTGAGATTTGATTTTGAGTGGAAGTGCCTCAAAATTGCATTTTTCCAAAACTGTCTGCTTAGTGGCTTGACACAGACCTGAAACTTGTCCATTACAAATACAAGTGAGATTTATTTATACTACTTACAAGAGGGTGGTGGGTTGGTAAGGACTCTTATCTTTTTAGATGAGGTGTTGGGTTCAAATCCCCCTTCCATAGGTTTAGGCACCCAATTTAGCCATTAACCCCACATTTGGTGGGAAAGGGATAGGATAAGCCTTTAAATAGATTTGTTTCCACAAAATCCTCCTTATCCCATCAACATCATGGACCAAAAATGATGAATTGAATTTGGTCATGGATGATATACCCTCCTATTTTGATATTTAACGTGATGTAGAGATGTTGCTTGAAGAAATGGAAATAGTCAAAGAACCAAATTCTCTTCCCAATTCAACCATGGATGATATGATGGAAAAATATCACTTTCTTTTTGAAGTCAAGGAGAATGAATATTTTGAACACAATATCTTCCCACTCAAGGAGCAGAGTGATTATCTTGTTGAAGACAAAGCCGTTCATTTTTCATATGAGCAATAAGATTCAATAATGAATGGTCAAGATATAGCTGAAAATTATTCTCATACTGCTACCCCAACACGGTTCTCTACTCCCTACCAAGAAGAGGATGATATGGATTTTTCTCTTGAAGGATTACCCTTCCCACAAAGCTTGGACCTCTTCTCCTTATCAGAAGGTGTTATGAATCAAGTATGCACGTGTTTATAAGAAAGTGAATCTTGGGAAACAAAAAGTATGAAAGAGGTGAACGAGGATGTTTCAAATGAATCATGGGCTCGTATGGATTATATTTTAACAATCTCTTAGAGGTACAACATGAAGATTCTTCCAATAAGGATGAAGATGAATCTATGGAAAAATCAGAAGAACCATCAGTACAAGACATCTTGAAGGCTATAGAAGAAACTGAAAAATCCTCAACTCAATCTTGAACTCTTGACTTGGGCCATGGAAATGCAGGACAAGTATGAAGCCATTTTTGCTCCTCTTTTTGATAAATTAATGTTCGATACCAATACTGATCCAATGGATAAATTGGATGACTTCCCAAATGCCTTGGTTGATGAGAATGCATGTGAAAACATGCCTTTTCCTTTCACACAATGTGAAGAGGTTTGTGAGTGCAAAAGAAGGAAGATTATGGAATATTCTTCAAATATTATTAATCTTGAAGACAACATCCCTGCCATGGAGGATGATATTAAGGAAAATGTTGAGTTGATTTGCATTAAAGAGAATTGTTTCAAGAAACAAAGTGGGACACCCAAAGAAGTTGGTGAATGGGAAGAAAATCAGTTTATTCTCTCTCCTTTTAAGTGCCTTATTGATGTAGGAGAAGATTTAAAGTGGCTATTCAAATAGGATGGATATATTATCACTCTTGAATACATGGAAGAACAATGTCTCATGATCACGGGGCATCAAGTGGGAGCATCAAGGTACAAGACGTTAGATAGGATAACGAAGTGTTCATTGGATGCAAGAATGTTCTCTATGTAGTATGAGTATGAAGATCGAATCTTGGCCAGCCTTCTTCTTCTCGAGCCATGCGAAGCCATAAAAAAAAGCATGGTTTGATCAAATAACAATTTTCATGCTTCAAATCTTAGACTTCAATCCATTGTTTCATGATGATATGTACTATGCTCAATCAATTTTTGGGTATGTGTATATTCTTTCCCTGACTATGTAAATATCTCTACCCTGTAACATAGTTTTCTTTTTTCTATTGTGTGACGTTTCCTCATTTCATGTGTTTCCCTTATTTGTGTGTGTGTGTGTGTGTGTGTGTGTGTTCAATAAAGTAAGTTGTGTAGTCTATCTTTCTGGTGACTTCGAAGCCTAATGGATAAGGCACTGATATGTAAATTGAAATTGATATTTTGGAGTTCTCATGTTATTTCCTTATTGTGCTCGATCCATAATATGTCCCCAAGATAGATCCAGTTGTTTTCATGTAAATGTGCAACAAGGAAATTCACAATTTTTGAGCATGAAAACCATGCCTTACTTGAAATGTTTTACTAAAAGGTCATTATGAGCCCTCCTTTATATCACCCTAATCCTTCATTTGGTCCCACTTTCCCCTTTGATTAGTTAAAGGTATCATGCCAGTGTTACCATAGGTGACTTAGGATTATCCATTTAATTCAAGTGTTTTCATAATAATATTCATCAAGATATGCTTTTTGGCAAGCTTGGGAAAGGCCCTTTCTTGATCTTCTCGAAGATGGTGCACACCCAATGGATCAAAATGAAAGGACTAAATTCATCACGAAGATGTAAATGAGGGATAAAAACATTTTGTAATCAACTTTGGAATGTTTTGGAAAGTTTCACAAATTTTGGAGCAAGTTAAGTAAGAGCGAGTCTTAGAGGCCTAAGTAGTGCACAGGGCCAAAAAACCTGCTGAGCTTTAGGAAGAAATTATGGGAGCTCTAGAAGGAGTTAAGAGTCAAAAAATATATCTTCAAAAATTTTATTCAGAGATATACAAGATGGTGGAATCATATTTTTCACAACATCTTGGTGCATCATGTCCCCATCATGTTTTTCACATGCACAGCCTCGGACCAAGAAAAAAATCCCTAAATTTAAGGTGGTAAATGGTATAATAAAGGTCTTAAAATTACATAATTGGATTCATAATTCCATTTCCAATCACTTTAATATAAAATTTCATCAAAAAACTCCACCAGAAGCTCCAGATATGGTCCCAACAAGTCACTCTCCAATAGTTAGCCACTTTTTGGGTTAGAAATCCAACCAATGGAAGAGTGGAACACTTTTTTTGCACCAATTACACCAAATAATGGGTGAATAAGGTGAAATAAATTGCATCCATACCTCATTTGGACCCCTGGACCCTCCACACAACCAAGTTTTAGCTCTATCTTGCAAGTTAAACCCCCAAGCTTCATTTCCCAGCCCTTGCTTCGTGCAATCATGTGCCACCACTTTTCAAGCCAGGGTGAGGGTGAATTTTTGTGTCCCATGTGCACCAAATCCCTGGTGAAATTGGCAAAAAAAATTCCCCATCCCTCCCATATAGTCTCTTGGTCACACATGTACCCCTGACATGCGCTTAAAGCACAAATTTTAGCCCATCTCTCATCCCTAACTACCAATCACACTCCATCAAGTGGCCCAATAGGGATAGGGATTAATTTTTTTCACCAAATATTTGGTACAATATGTGTAAGAAAGTGTGATCCATTCCAAAACTCAAAAATATGTAAAAATTTCTAACTGTTGGGCTGCCACTAGCTGCTCCTGTTCTTCTCCAACTGTCGGAATTTCTTCATTCCTCCATTTCCACTGCTTCTAAAAACTTTCTAGAATCCCCTCCATCATTCCTCCATAATTCCATGTTGTTTCTATGAAATAAATCCACCCTTCTTAGAAAAATCTATGAGCAAGAGCTGTCAGAAACCCTAGGGCACAAAAATGAAGAATTACTCATAACTAATGAACCAGTGATCGAATCCCAGTGAAACTTGGAGAAAAAATTCTTCATCCAAACACCTTAAAGCTGGAAAAACAAAAAATATAAATGAGTAACTAATATTTAAATGCATCCATTTTAAATTATGTGCCCTAGGGTGTTCTTCCTTCATTTGTTGTCAATTCGGGAAGCGGTTTCACCTGAAAATTCATACAGAGCGTCTAAATAAAAAATCCAGAGTTTTCTCATTGATCCGAAATGGTTATTTTTAAATTCTAAAAATATCAATTGATTTTGGTTCTCACTTACTAGTTTTAGTACGTTTCCAAAAATGACAAACTCCTCCAAAAGAACAGACACTGAAAATCTTTCAGATTGAAAACTTGGGCACACAGGTCAAAAAAGCAAAAAAGGGAAAAAGAAAAAGCATAAAAACAACTTTATAAAAATGGAAAGTGATTCAAGATTACCCCAAAACATCTATGGAAGATTCATAACATGAAGGAAACCTTTTCAGTAATGATAGTGGACCAAAAAAGTAACTTGCTTGAAATAGCAGCCCCTGGGTCTTGATTTCTAAAAATAGCAGTTTTTGGCCCCAGTCATAGAAACTATTTATCACCTCCATAACGACATATATCGATGAATTTTTTCATCCTCATGGGATTGTAATATGGTTCCAAGGCTCAAATAGAGCATTGCTAACTTCATATTGGTCTAGGAAGCATCTTCTTGAATTCAAGTGTGCTTAGAAGTAATGCAAGACATTGCAAGGCACATCAGATGAATTCATCTTCATCACTAAGAGAGTTGGGTGTTATGAAATGAGTTTTTCAGAGAGTTCAATGAATTACAGTGGATCATCAATTTGGTATCAAGGAGGATCATCGTGAGTGATGCTCGTTTCCATCTCAAGCTCACATTGAGAAGTCCTGAAACAATGTTTCTAAACACTCATTTCAAGACCTGAGATGCTCGAGCACCATGTAAATGGTGTAAAAAAAGTATTTCTGATGAGTACAATAGTGTGACTGTGTAGCAGAATGTCATTAGATATTGTTCTCCATCCTCAAACTTCTTCAGAGTGGACTTGAGTGAACAATGCCCGCGGTCATCAAAGTGATCATTCAAATTCATTTTTAAACACTCAGTTCGAGGGGTCTGTGCATCATAGATTTTGTGACCATCATTAGAAAAGTGTTCAAAGGTGTCTAGAGGACCAGTCTTCATTAATGTGATGATATTATCATGGGTGCATTATGCAAAAAATTGTGTCAAACCTCCATCCATATGCATAATTAGTTAAAGGAAGTGACAAATTTTCATGGACTACTCAGAAAGAGTCTCCTCATAGTTCAAAGGTTCAAAGATAACATTTCAACAATTCATCAGTGGAGAAAAATGTCATCATAGATGGAGTGGTCTTCATTGATCTTTCTTTCTCCATTCTTCCTCTTCTTTTTCTCTTTGTTCTAATTCTTCGTTTAACATATTCATTGTATTTCATCCTATTCACTTAAGTGACCTATTTTAAATTTGTAAGAGGATTTTCTCAAAAATATAAGATAAATACTTAATTCATGGAAAATAAAAGGTCACAAGTGGAATACGGAACATGAAGAGTCATGTGAGGGAGGGGAAAGGAAAATTGATATTGTTATAAATTGGGATGGCTTCTACATTCCAGGGGATTCTAGATTTTAAAGATTTCTTCTTTGTAGCAATAATAGATTGTGATATGTTGTTGGACTTTGTGTCATCCATATACATGAAATAAAGCTACATTTTTGCTACAAGATTTGTTATTTTCCCTTGCTTTATACAACATGTGTAAATGTCAATCAAGGAATAGAGTTTCTGCTTTCTAAGATGTATGAATGTGTGTAGCTTTGTATGCATGGTTTCCTCGTATCAGTTGCATGATAAACATAGTTGTTATAAGAATCTTATTTTTCTTCCACTTCTCTCATTTATGCACTTTACAATCATAGTGATGTAAGAGCTTTATATCTTCGATAAGTGAATCTAAAGACTTTGTGTTTTGATTCATAGATCCCACTAGCTTCATTGTGCTTTCCTCTATATTGAATGTCAAACTACTTCGGTTACTAGGTGTGAGCTCTGCAATATATTCACAATAGTAATCTTCCTTGCCTATTTTCTCTCCTTTCCCGTCAATGCTATAATTTCCTCCCTTGTACCCTGTATAAGCACTTTGCCACAAGTTCAATGGAGTGCTCATGTTTGATCCCCAACTAATTTGGCCACCCACAACAATTAGATAGGTGTAGCCCCATGAACGTCGGTGGAGACACCTAATTTTTCCACCCGAATTTTTTTCTAACCAACAGATCCTTAGTTTCTTCAATATCAACTACCAAAGGATCTAATTTTGCTGGCAAACTTCTAAGAAACTTTTCAATAATACTTTTGTCTTCAATAGTTTCACCATGGGATTTAATTTGATTGACTAAAAAAACTACAAAAGTAAAGAATGATTCTATGGAATTTGAATCTTTCATTGACATATTTTCAAAATACCTTTGAAGTAATTGTAGTTTGGAAATTTTAATTTCTCCTTACCTTGATAGGTAACTTAGAGAGTGTCCCATGATATTTTTACTTTACCAGCTACTACCACTCTAGGTAGGATGATTTCATGCATGGTTTGATGAATATAGAAGAGAGATTTTCCATTTTTCTTTCTTAATTCATTCAAAGTGTCTTTCTCTTCATATGAGAGTGTGTTATACGCTACTGCATCTATGGGATTTGTGTCCCCATTTTCTATGATTGCTCACACATCCTGTGATTTGAATAGTGCCTTCATGGTTAATGACTAATACTCGTTATTATTTCCTATAAATTGCAGTGTCTAGAAACTAGATGTAGAAACCATAGTTTGTTTTCAATTTAGAAACTTTCTAAAAAATAATGCTCTGATACCAATTTGTAGAAATTAGGCAAATAAAACAACGAACAATAGAAAAAATAAAGAATATTACAAATAAAATAGATTATTGTAAACTCAAATTTAAGTACTTTTGTGCATATATATCTTCTTCCATGTCTGAGCTTCAACTCAATAGAACATGTGTATAAAAACAATTGCTATTGCCTCCAATATATATAGCGATTACATCTAACAATACAAAAACAACTCTAAAAATAGAGCATCTTAAAAATAGAACTATCATCTACAAATAACACATGTTTTTTTTCATGAAAACAAAGTTATTTGTTTTATTTGCTTTTATCCTAAAAACAAGAACATCTAATTAAAACTAAACTATGCATGGAAAAGTAATTTGCTTTTTGATTTTCATAATAATAGCAAAAGTGTGTGGGGAGAAATGATCTATTTCTAACCATAAGAGAGGAATATTTGCCTATTTTTGTTTATACATTTCTACTACATTTCATAGATTGATATTAAATGTATGGCTATAAACAAGGTTATAACTAACTATATATATTGTACCCACCTATTTTATAAAAATATTTAGACAAAAGGATACTCTCAACTTGCTCTTAGCATATGCTAAAAAGAATATATACATTTACTAAAGCATAATGGAGAAGGGACCTTTTTCGTATGTTGTTGCAAGTGCCATGTGATGTACTCAACTGAAAACGGGTGCTTGAAATTACCACTTTTAATCGTTTCAAAGGATATTCAATTTGAATCAAATTAAAAGATTTTAGACTTCGAAAAATTGATTAGAATCTTATTTAGGACTGAATTAAAACTGAAATTAAGTTTGTAATTTTCTCAAAATTTCACTGTTCGTTTGAAAGCCCCAAAAAAATCACTGTTTTAGATTTAATCGATATCTGAATTTTATCAATTACTAGTCATTGTTGCATCCATATTCATATTTTGAACTTAAATTACTTGCAAATATCAGAAACTAAAAATAAAAATTAGAACACAACACTAGATTGTTTACGGGGTTCGGAATTCCTATGTCCCCAGGTTCGTGGTGAAACAATCCTTTAATAATGTTAAATATGTAAATAAAATAACCTTTACATTAACCAATAATGAATCAAAAACCTGAAAAAATGTGTTTCAGACCTTCTAAGGATGTTAATGGAGCTCAACCTCTGTCCTTCACCTTCTTGGTCCACTTGCAGTAGTGTCTCGCTTTGGTTCTACACCTTTGTGTGAATTTAACAGAAAATAAATTTATCACAAAAGATTCAAATCAGATAAATGATAACACCATTACGATTGTATCAAAATTATGAGCAATGTTCATATATAACTCGAACTGGAAGTGAGCAGAAGTGCTCCAAAATTGCACTTCTCCAAAACTACCTCCTTATTCCTTTGACACAGACCTGGCACTTGTCATTACAAATACAAGTGAACTTTATTTATACCACTTACAAGAGGGTGGCGGGTTGGTAAGGCCTCTTATATTTTTAGATGAGGTGCTAGGTTCAAATCCCCCTTCCATAGGTTTAGGCACCCAATTTAGCCATTGACCCCAAATTTGATGGGAAAAGGATAGGATAAGCCTTTAAATAGCTTTTTGTCCACAAAATCCTCCTTATCCCATGGGATTAGGCTTATTCCCATGGAATGGATTAAATAAAATATTATTATTATTATTATTTTAAATCTGAAACCACTAAAAACCTATCAAGTGTCATGCCCATAATATGCCATTTGTCTACATCAGAGTGTGCCACGTCATCATTTGACCACAACTTTGACTATGCATATCTTTCCCATATGAACTTAGATTTTGTCCGTTCAAAATGTGTCAGAAAGCTTACGACGAGCTCTATACCATAGAACTGATTTCTTTAAAAATACAAGACCATCAATTTTTCCTTGTCGCCAATTACCACGTGTTACCTTGTCATTGGTCCACTTGTTGACATGTTGACCAAAGTTGACTTTCCTGTTGACTAAACTTTGACCAGACATAACTTGAGCTCAGAGTGTCCTTTTTTCACGTTCTTATAGTCACTAGAAATCTCTCTAAAGGCTCTACTACATTAGGATGGTACAGGGAATTTTAGGGAACTTTTGACATTGAAAAATATCCCCTGATCTCTCCTCCTTACTGAGAAGGATTTTTGTCCACAAAAAGTTGTTTATCAACCCTCAAATAATGCTATCTCTTCCTACATGGAAAAAACACATACAAGAACCAAAAATAACATTTTAGGTTAAAATGAATACAAATAGTTGATTAGCTAATCGTATAACTGATCAGATAATAACACCCAATTTAGCTATTGTTCAACTGAAATGCTGCAACCCTATCAACTTTGCGCACAACTATGAATTGTCATACCCCACTGTAATGCCATCAGAAATAATTGACTAGATATTAACACCCTTTCTATTATGGAAAACTAGTGTTCAACTGTTACTTTGTGATATGACTGATTACTTAAATTAAAATTTTATAGCATAGATCAATATATCAGACATCTAAACTGCCCACAATTAGGCTAGTACCCACTGTCCATCTGAAACTATAACAACTGCAAGTATTTCACTATCTAGAATAAAATAGACTATCAACGCCCAAAATGGCTATAGGAAAAATCTGAATCAACGTGAATATGTAAATATTCTATCCATACACTGAAATGTAAAGGGATAGATCATAAAATGCGTGCTTACCCAGATTGGTGAACTACCATAATCTGTAAAATGATCACCTGGTACCTTTACAAACTAGTTTTCTAGTGTAATAAATCTACACCCTAATTGCAACCACATATGATAGTTACAACAACCAAATTTTCCCAAAATGAGGGTCTTATAAATTAATGTAAATAACACATGTGGATACAACAAGTTTGACTATTTATTACAATATCAAACAGGTGCCCAAATGGGTCTTATAAGCATCCATAAATTTACACAAATGACAACACTATAAAACTACAAGTTTTAAAATCGACATTTTGATGATGCTCATATCCTTGCATACTGTTGTCAGAAATGGAATAACCAACCAAAATGTGAGAAGATGAATATGAGTATGATGAACCTATCACTCAAATATTCTCTACGACTGCTTCCAAATTATTTCAAAGCTAAATATAAACATAGGATCAAATCCCTAAAATATAGCTTTGAAAATGTTTGCATACTATCACCAGTTACTGCAATGAAAACATAAAGTTGAGGAATGTTTTACCCATTAAATTACTTGGATTTCTTCATTTAGGTGGTTTTACTTCCCAAGTACTAGAATGAGCATTTACATGAGTTAGATCAACAAATTTTGGTTTGACTTTATTTTTCTTTTTAACAACTTTCCAATGTTGTATTGAAGGAACATACCAACACATCTTAACATCATGACCATTCCTTTTACAATGGGAACAAAATTAAACTTTCCTATTTTTAGGAGTCTTACCCATTTTGCCATTCCCTGAACTCTATCTAGGAGAATGATTCCTTTGTTTAGGATAGGTAACCTTTTTGCCATTTCTCACTTTACTAGAGTGAGATTGGTCTTTTACACCTGCCTTATCATTCACAAAAGGCATTAACTTCTTAGCCATTGTTTTCCTCTTCCAAAAATATGTTGTAGAATGATTAGAACCTTCACAAAATGTGCAAGGAAACACATACTTATGTCTATCAAAGCTATATTGTTCAGAATGAAAGATATTTTTAGAAGTATTAGGATTTAATTTCCCCTTAGTGCTATTTTTAGTGTAAGTGGGAGGAGGTGGAATTTCATTACCTCTTTTACCTATTTTCTTACACCTTTTATTGTTCCTCTTGATGGCGGAATACTGCAATTCTAGTGGTGTAGATCCTTGGTTGTTCGAAGCTTGTCTTACTTCAATGGCTTTGAAAATTTCCCTACAAACCGAGGCTGATCCTCTACCTGCATTGGGTTAGCATCACCTTGTTCATTTTTACCAAGGCCTTTTCCATTATATCCCATCTTAACTATTAGCTTAGACCCAATTCCCTTAGTGTGTTTTTCAAACTAACCCAAAGGAATATCTAAATCTGAATGAGAGGAAGTATTTTCACATGAACAACTTATAGTGCAATTTGTCATAGTACCTACATTTGATTTGGAAGGCATTTCCTTCTTTTGTTCACCTTGTTGCATCTTTTCCAAGAGGGCATCCTTGGTCCATATTTCTTCCTACAACTCTTTAACAAAGCCCATCAACTTCTTGCTGTGTGCAAGCATCTCATTGACATATTCCTCTTTCTTGGTTATAGAGGATTGAGGCTCAGATTTTAACCACACTATTTCCTCTTCTAAGGAATATAATTTATCTCTTAGGAAAGAGTTTTCTTCCTGGAGTTGGTTTATGGCTTCAAGATCATCTAATTGCTCTTGTTTGGATGACTTTCTAATGATTACTTGTTACTGCAAACAAAACATGTAATTCCAAAACTACACACTTGCAAAACAAGATTAACAAGCCCCAAAATGTCTACACACTGAAAACTAAAATCAATACTGAAACTGAAGCCAAATTTTCAAACACAATTAGAAGCTAATCCGACAATATAATTGTTGTGATACCAAACTTGATCCGAAAATGGGTGCTTGAAATCAACATGTTTAATCATTTCAAAGGATCTTTAATCAACTTAAAAGGATTTTAGAATTCTAAAAATTGATTATAATATGATTTAGAACTAAATTGAAACTGAAATTAAGTTTGCAATTTTCTCAAAATTTCACTGTTCGTTCGAAAGCTCCAAAAAAATCACTATTCTAGATTTTATTGATATTTGAATTTTATCAATTACTAATTATTGTTGAATCCATATTCATATTATGAATTTAAATTACCAAATATCAGAAACTGAAAATAAAATTAGAACACAACACCAGATTGTTTATGGGGTTTAGAATTCCTACGTCCTTGGGTTCTTGGTCAACCGATCCATTAATAATGTTAAATATGTAAATACAATAACATTTACATTAACCAATAATGAATCAAAAACCTAAAAAAATATGTTTCAGACCTTTGAAGGATGTTAATGGAGCTCAGCCCCTGTCCTTCACCTTCCTGATCCACTTGCAGCAGTGTCTCCCTTTGGTTCTACGCCTTTGTGTGACTCTAACAATTTTTTTTTTTATCACAAATGCTCAAAATTGGAAAAATTATCACACTATTGTGATTGTCTCAAAATTATGAGCAAATTTCATATATAACTCGCGATCTAGAAGTGAGCAGAAGTGCCCCAAAATCACACTTTTCCAAAACTACCTCCTTATTCCTTTGACACAGATCTAGCACTTGTCATTACAAATACAAGTGAACTTTATTTATACCACTTACAAGAGGTTGGTAGGTTGGTAAGGCATCTTATATTTTTATATGATGTGCTGGGTTCAAATCCCCCTTCCATAGGTTTAGGCGCCTAATTTAGCCATTTACCCCACATTTGGTGGGAAAGGGATAAGATAAGCCTTTAAATAGTTTTTTGTCCACAAAATCCTTTTTATCCCATGAGATTAGGCTTATTCCCATGGAATGGATTAAATAACATATTATTATTATTTTAAATCCAAAACCACTAAAACTTTTCAAGTGTCACGCCCATAATATGCCATTTGTCCACGTTAGAGTGTGTCATGTCATCATTTGACCACAATTTTGACTATGCATATCTTTCGCATACGAACTCAAATTTGTTCCATTCAAAATGCATCAGAAAGCTTGTGATGAGCTCTATACCATGGAACTAATTTTTAAAAAATTACAAGACCATCAATTTTGCCTTGTCCCTAATTGTCACGTGTCACCTTGTCATTGGTCCACTTGTTGACCTGTTGACCAAAGTTGAATTCCCTGTTTAATAAACTTTGACTGGACATAACTTGAGCTCAAAGTGTCCAGTTTTCACATTCTTATAGTTTTCAAAAATATATCTGAAGGATCTACTGCACTCGCATGGTCTAGGGAATTTTAGGGAACTTTTGACACTAAAAAATATCCCCTGATCAGGAATAAACAAGAATGAAAACAAGACCATGATCAGTAAGCATACGAGTAACTCTAGAAGAAGGAATAGAATCAAGGGTATGCACAAAAATATGATAAGGGATCATAGAAAAAGTAGTAGTTTTTATAATATGAGATTTGAGTTGATATTCACTAGGGCAAGTAGAAATGTAATGAATATGAAACAAAGAGTCATCAAATCATGTGGGAGTGAAATTAAAATTTCATAACGTTTATTAGTAAGCTCAATAATATATAAATCATCATCAGAATCATCAGTCTCAACATTGAAATGTTGTTCAAAAGTCTCTAGGGGATTGAAAATAGATGTGGAAGATGGTGTGGGATAGGATATAGTGAGAGAGATGAGATTGGTAGTGCTGGTATAAATAGAGGAAGAAAGGGGATGTGGTGAAATACGATTGGGATTGCTAGATTCCCTAATATCATATGTATCAAGAAAATGTGAGGGAATTGGTTGAGTTGGGGGAATAACCATAGAAGTAATGAAATCCATGCAAAATATTTGAATGGTTCAGGATTAGCAGTAACAACATGCTCATAACAATCAAATATAAACTTAACACAATGGTGGATTGTAGAGGGAATAACCTGTATGGAATGGATCCAATTTTAACCAAGGAGTAGATTAAATTGTAATGTGGCATTCATAACATAAAAGTGAGTAATTAGCTTACGAGGTACTACTTGTAATTATAATTTGACAACATTAATACATGCACGAGTAGTAGTATCATATCCACAGACAACAAGAGTACACTATTTAATTGGACTATAAGGGATGCCTAATTAGACTTATAATGATAATGGACAAGCATTCAATACAAAAACATTATCAATGAGCACACACTTAATTTGAAAACCTTGAAACTGAGCCGCAATAAGAAGAGGAGGAGAATCAATAGAAGATGCGTGTGGAATATCCTTATAAAAAAATGTAATATAATTGCTTGTTTGCTTAAAATATTCCTTGAGATTGGTAAAATTTATGGGAGGGTCATCACTTTGTATTTAAATGGATCATAATGTAGTTTCTAGTGTATGATGACAATCATGGGCCTTATGTAAAATATTAAAGAGAGAGATATTAGCTGTGGTATTATTTAATTGCTTAATGATATCATAGTCTTTAGAGGAATCAACATGTCAAGGGGTTGGGGTAGTAATGGGAGGGAAGAGAGGTACAAATCTCCAAAGGTTGTTTATTTTGGTGAGTGGTTACAACATTGACAGTGGGATCCAGAGAGGTGGTCATGAAGTGAGGTGGATGTTGAGTGAGGATTCACATGGTGATTTAACAAAATTAAATCTTAATCAAAGGACTGATATCAATAAGATAACTACAGAAAAAACACCAGATATAACATATAATGGCAAACAAATACATGTAACAAGAGGATAAGAGTGACTTAGCTGATAACTCGTTGTCTATACTAGATATGGACTAGAAATATGATGGAACAAGATGGAAAAAATTTGTGTATGCTTAGAAGCTAGTGATCAACAGGTTCACTAGACAGAAACACCCAGAAGGGGATAGGACCACCTTGGGTGCTAGTGTCTAAAATGGGCGCTAGTGTCCTAGTGGTGAGTGTGGATTTAGTAATTTTTAGGATTTGATCATGTTGCCTTCACTTCACTTTATGCCACTCTGAACTAACTGTAGAGTTTCCCTGTCACACATGTACTTGCAAAAAAAACCTACCTTCCTACATAAGGCTCAAGCTTACATTATATGGAATAAAATATGCATATGTTTGAGTTAGATTGACCTCGATGGTCACCTCAATGTGATTTTCACTGAGAACTGTACTACATTTTAGATTCACTGTAGTTCAGGTGTGTGTGATATAATCATTTCCCTTGAATCTAGGTTACCCTTGTTCCAGTCACATTAAGATAGTGAGCTATAACTAATTTTCCCCAAGATGGATGTGTTTAGAGAAATTCAAAATTTTCCCTTCCTATGCAATGAATAATGTAGCCCAATGCAATCCTTGAGTGTTTCTCTTGTCCAAGTAGTATATAGAAAGTAATATCCAAGCTCCCTAGTTGTCCTCTTGCCCCTTGGAATAGTTAGAAAGTCATGTATATAAATGATTCAATTGCTTGAATTTAGTCATTAACAACCTTAAAGGCCGACCCAAATTGATAAATAGAAGTTTAAGAAAAGATAAGAATTGATGTGGTATTTCAAACATAGGAAAAAAGGGAAAAAGGACAGAAGTGCCCAAAAGGGACAATAGTTCCTTGGTGCTTCTATCCCTGTTGGGTGCTAGTGTCCAGAGACCTCTAAATATAAAACATGAATTACAGAGTTGGGTAACACATTAAGCAATGTAAAAAAGTAAAGGGATAATTCCATAAAAGTAGAGGATGAAAACATGTGGGGATAAAACAATGCCGAAGTAAATAAAAATAAGTGTTATCAATGTCTAATTTTCTTTTTTAGGAATCATGCATATAATGATTTACTAGATGTTGGTTGTGGAGCCTGATAGCGATGGGAGTTTGAAAGGGGGGGCTTCACCCCCTTTGCAGGGTCCAGGGGGATGCTCTCCTCCAAGCGGGGGCTCGAGGGGAAATGCCCCCATCTGCCACATTTTATATGTATTTATGCATTGTGAAATATGGACCATTCCTTATTAGGTCACAAATCTAATGGGTGGTTTTCTATGTTTCCCCAAAATGATAAAAACGTCTAATATCTTTAAAGGGTCATTATGTATGAGGCTCATTGTATTAGTGGCATGCACTGTGTGAGAGAGTTTTGCTAGACTGAATAAAAGGATTGGCATGTTTCTGGTGGACGTAGCCCATTTTGGGTGAACCACGTTAAATCTGTGTCTCTGTTTTTATTGCATTCTTTTCTATTTTACGTTTTCGGCATTATTCATTGCATGCTTGTTTATCTGTACAATTGGTATAATCCTAACAACTGGTATCAGAGTGCATTTGAGATTTATTTGTTGGTAGTATACTCATAGAGGGATTTCTTTTTGAGTGGGAGAAGCAACAATGGTAGAGGAGAATAAGTTTCAGAGTTGAGAAGTTTGATGGCTGAAATTACCAGCTATGGAAAATGCAGGTGGAAGATTACCTGTATCAAAAGGATCTATACCTACCATTGGGAGGTGAAGAAGTGAAACCCTCAATCATGTCTGATGAGGAGTGGAAGGTTCTAGATAGGAAGGCTCTCGGTGTAATTCAATTGAGTTTGGCATCGTCTGTAGCTTCAAATATCTCACAGGTGAAGAGTATGGTAGAGTTGATGAAAACCCTAGCTAATTTATATGAAACACCTAGTGCATCCAATAAAGTTTATTTGATGAAAAGATTGTTTAATCTACAAATGCAAGAAGGTGGATCTGTATCTAACCATCTTAATGATTTCCACACTATTGTAAATCAGTTAGATTCAGTTAATATCCCATTTGATGAGGAGGTTAGAGCATTATTATTCCTATGTTCTTTGCCCAGAAAGTTGGGACAACTTAGTAATGGAAACTTAGTAATACATCATCTACTTCTCTTAAATTTGAAGATGTAGTTAGTGTCATTTTAAATGAGGAAATGCGCAGGAAAAGTACAGGGGAAAATTCTTCTTCTAGAAATGCGTTGAATATGGAGAGTAGAGGGAGGAGCAAGGAGAAATCAAAGAGTAAGGCTCATGGGAGATCTAAATCAAATATGGGTAGATCCAAATCTAGGAGTAGAGGCATTACTTGTTGGAACTTTGGAAAGAGAGGACATGCTAAAAAGGATTGTTGGTTCAAAGGAAACAAAGAAAACCAACCTGAAGGTATTAAAGAGGAAAATCCGACAGGTAATATTGTTCAGGATGCTCTTATACTTTCTCTTGATACTAGAGTAGAATCTTGGGTAATAGATTCAGGTGCCTCTTTCCATGCAACCCCTGATAAGGGCTATTTTAAAGAGTATGTCCAGGGAAATTTTGGACAGGTTTATTTGGGCGATGATGAGCGTGCAACATTGTCGGGAAGGGAAATGTACACCTAAAATTACAGAATGGAAATACATGGATATTGAGAGACATGAGGCATGTACCTAGCCTTAGGATAAATCTCATCTCTATAGGATAGTTGGGTGGTGAAGGTTGCACAGTCACATTCACTTCAGATGCTTGGAAGGTTTCCAAGGGTACCCTGGTAGTGGCACGGGGTAAGAAAGTAGGCACTCTTTATTTGTCTACTTGTATATCTAATTCTTCTACCATATTGTCTACTTCAAATGAGGATGCCAACATGTGGCACAATAGATTGGGACATATGAGTGAGAAGGGCATGAAAATTCTATAGGAAAAAGGTAAGATTTCAAGTTTGAAGCAATTGGACTTAGAGTTTTGTGAGCATTGCATTTTTGGGAAACAAAAAAGAGTTAGATTTCTCAAGGTAGGGAATACCAAGAAAGAGCAAAATTTGGAGCTAGTTCATACAGATGTGTGGGGGCTAGCCCATGTTGTATCTCATGGTGGTTCTCTATACTATGTCACATTCATAGATGATGCCACAAGGAAGGTATGGGTATATTGCATTAAGCGTAAGTCTGATGTCTTTAATACATTTAAGAAATGGAAAGCACTTGCTGAGAATCAATGTGGTTTTAAATTGAAATGTTTGAGATCTGATAATGGCGGTGAGTATTGCAGTAAGAAATTTGATGATTATTTTTCCTTGAATGAGATTCGTAGAGAGAAAACCAGTTCCCAGGACTTCTGCAACAAAATGGTGTTAGTGAGAGGATGAATAGAACAATAATGGAGCGTGCATGGTCAATGAGATTACACGCGGGGATGCCTCTTCAGTTTTGGGCAGAGGCCGTAGATACTGTTGTGTACTTAATCAAACTTGGGCCTTCGAGTGCACTAGATGGAGGAATTCCTGAAGAAGCCTGGACCGGGAAAGAGGTAGACCTTTCATTTTTAAGAGTATTTGGTTCAAGAGGCATTTGTGCATGTTAATAAAGAAAACAGGAAGAAATTGGATTCAAAATCCAA
Source organism: Taxus chinensis (assembly GCA_019776745.2). Lineage (NCBI taxonomy): Eukaryota > Viridiplantae > Streptophyta > Pinopsida > Cupressales > Taxaceae > Taxus > Taxus chinensis. The sequence goes on from CM034150.1 coordinate 885,112,433, forward strand.
AAGTTGTACATTCATAGGCTATGGCTCCAATGGTGATTATGGATTTTGGTTTTGGGATCTAGATGAATCTAAGATAATTAGGAGTCATGATGTTGTTTGGCATGAAAATAGAATGTACAGGGATCAGGTACAGGATGAAAAAAATTCCAAGGAAGAATTGGTTGAGGATATAGCTCCTAAAAATGAACTCTCGAGTGGAAAATATCCACCTACAGGTACCGAGGTTGACAGATCTATAGGTCAAGCATGAAATCTAGTGTCAGCATTCAACACCTCTGTCAGAAATTCAAGAAAATGAGCAGCAAGAAAATAATGATCCCGTGACACCCCCATATTTGGTAAGAAGGTCACAACGTATTAGTAGACCTCCAGAAATATTTTCCCCTGCTTTGTATTATTTGTTACTAACAGATAGTGGTGAGCTAGAGATATTTGATGAGGCAATGCATAGGTGGAGTCCACTAAGGAGTGGGAGCATGGCATGAATGAGGAAGATGGACTCCCTGGAGAAGAACCAAACATGGGATTTAGTCAAATTATCTAGCTGGGAAGAGAGTACTACAAAACAAATGGGTCTACCATGTGAAAGAAGAAGAAGGTGGATGGAAAAGGTACAAAGCAAGGCTTGTAGTGAAGGGGTATGAACAAAAGAAAGGTATCGATTTTGATGAAATTTTCTCCCCTGTTGTAAAGATGTCTTCCATTCATATTGTATTAAGTTTAGTTGTATGTTGAATATTTACACTTAGAGAAACTTGATGTCAAGACGACATTTCTCCATGGTGACTTGGAGGAGGAGATTTATATGCAGCAACCACTTGGGTATGAGGTGAAGGGTAAGGAGAAATTGGTTTGCAGGTTGAAGAAGAGCCTATATGGGCTCAAGCAAGCTCCCTAGACAATGGTATCTAAAGTTTGATAGTTTTATGCATGAGCATGGTTTTACTAGATGTCAATCAGATCATTGTGTGTACTTTAAACAGTTGGATAGTGGGAGCTACATTATTCTTCTATTATATGTAGATGATATGCTTGTAGTAGGGTCTAATATGTAGGAAATTGCAAAGCTTAAGGAAAATCTTGCACAAACATTTGCAATGAAGGATTTGGGTGTAGCAAAGAAAATCCTCGGTATGCAAATCAAGAGGGACAAGAAAAATTAATAAATTGGTGTTGTCTCAAGAGGACTATGTAGAAAAGGTGTTAGAAAGGTTTCAGATGTAGAATGCAAAACCAGTTAGTACACCATTGGCTGGGCATTTTAGATTAAGTAAAGAGCAATGCCCAAACAACACAAGAGGAAAAATATTATATGGCATGGGTTCCTTATTCTTCAGTAGTTGGGAGCCTCATGTATGCCATGGTTTGTACCAGGTCTAGACATTTCCCAAGCATTGGGAGTTGTTAGCAGGTATATGGAAAATCTAGGTAAAGCACACTAGAAGGAAGTCCAGTGGATTCTCAGGTACTTGAGAGGGACCAGTAGTAGGCACTTGTGCTTCAGAGGGTCAGATTATAATTTACAGGAGATTTGTGGATTCAGATATGGTAGGAGATGTGGATAGTAGGAGGAGCACTACTGGATACATGTTTATAGTTGGTGGTGCAACAGTGAGTTGGATCTCAAAGTTGTAGAAGGTAGTTGCCCTATCTACTACAGAGGCAGAATATGTTGCAGCATGACTGAGGAAAGTAAGGAAATGTTATGGATGAGTAGGTTCATGGAGGAGTTGGGTAAGGAGAAAGGGGATTGTAAGTTACACAGTGATATTCAAAGTACAATTCACCTAGCAAAGAACTCAGCCTTCCATTCAAGAACCAAACACATTCAGCTAAGATATCACTTCATATGACAAGTGTTGGAGGATGGGACAGCTTGAGTTAGTGAAGATTCATATAGATGATAATCCTGCTGATATGTTTACTAAGCCAATGAAAAAGGAGAAGTTGGATTTGCATTCAACTTCTTGTGGGTCTTCAAGATTGATCTTGAAGTGGAAGAAACAAGCCAAGAAGAAAATTTCCAAGTAGGAGCTGTAGTGGTGGAGTTACAACAATCAGTCTCCAAGTGGGAGATTGTTGGTTGTGGAGCCTAATAGTGATGGGGGTTACAAGGGGGCATTCACTCCCCTTTGCGGGGTCTAGGGTGGGGCCTCCCCCAGGTGGGGATGGCCATGCACCCCAGATGGGGGTTTGGGGGCAGCGCCCCCATAAGCCACATTTTATATGTATTTATGCATTGTGAAATCTGGACCGTTCCTTATTAGGTCACAAGATCTAACGGGTGGTTTTCTATGTTTCCCCGAAATGATAAAAACCCTAATATCTTTAAAGGTTTATTATGTATGAGGCTCATTGTATCAGTGGATGCACTGTGTGAGAGAGTTTTTCTAGACTGAATAAAAGGATTGGTTGTTTCTGGTGGACGTAGCCCATTTTGGGTGAACCACGTTAAATCTGTGTCTCTTTTTTATTGCATTATATTTCTATGTTTTCATTTTCTGCATTATTCATTGCATGCTTGTTTATCTGTACAACTGGTATAATCCTAACAAATAGGCCAAGTCCCATAAAAATTAATAGTACTACAGAAATACACTAATATTATAGTCTACACCAATCTCCAGGTTGAACTAAACATCACATATGTTACCCATATTGTCGCGTTCTTGTTAGCATATACTGTCTCAAACAATCATTACAAATTTTAAATCCTCCTTATCTGAATCACAAAGCTTGACACTGAGTATTACATGCACAAAATTCTTAATTTGATTACTTGTCACATAATTCCTACGCTGGTACCCTGGCCTCATCCCTTATTTAATTGGTATCTCCTAATTAATTGGAATCATTCTGAATTAAACTAATGGTGTAACACCTGACTTTTCAAACATCATAATTACATTGATTTAACAAATTTAAATTCCCAGAATTAGAGTGACAGTATGCCTTTACTCCCATTTAAATGTACAATCCTAACATTCTCTAATCCAGATAAATTTGAATTACAATTCTTCAAATAAAAAATCACATTACAAGCATTTGTGCATAGTGATCCATGAGGTCAACTAGATTCAATGATCCCTCATAAGTTACTGGAAAATGAGTCTGTATACAACTCGCTATATCCACTTTTAGCTTCCCATTCTCTCCCTCGCATGCATTTGATTTTACAAGTGTTTCTCAAGTGTCTACCTAGAATTCATTCAATAGAATCCCATCCGACATCTCATCGACTTCTAGTTAGAACTAGGTGAGCTTCATAGTGTATAAGATACATTTACACTTGACATCGACCACGAGTTTATGAGTCCAATTCGTTGGCAATGCTCTATTTCTAGACTGCACATCCATCTTTGATAACATGTCCCATCACCATGTCACTTGGTTCAGTTATCATAATTGAATCAATTATTTGAGTTAAGATTAATTCCAAAGTCTTACAGCACACAGATACATGAAGACTAGGTACATCCCATGCGACACAACATAAGACTGTGCCAACTTAGGTTTCCTAAGGGAGAGAACCAGTGCTCAACCGTAACTACTACACATCGTCACATGATCAATTTCTTCCCCATAGCCAACATGAAGATTTGAGTATAGCAATGTGTAAGACTAGACCAAGAGCAAGAAAAACATGCCTTTGCCATCTTAGCACAGCTCAATTCTAGTATTAGATTACAACTTGCATGTATAGAACATGGAGCTCGAGGGATCAACTTCGGATACATTTTTATATGTTAGTATCACAATGAATGAGGCCTTTTTCATTTGATGAACACTACTACTATAGCAGCCATCCAAAGATGGCATGATGAGTCCACATATATTAGGAGTGTCGTAAGTTATTTCCTTTCATATTGAAATCTACTGAAATGAAACGATAGGTTTAATTTTGATATATGCTCACAATATATCATCGCAGATTCAATTATTTGATCTCTAAGGTCCCTGTCTTAGATGGGCAATGGAAGATAAATCTATGTAATCATTCCATAAGTTTATTTATGTGCATTCATTAAGCATCTTAATATAATCTAAGGTAGAAAATTTCATTATTAGATGACAATCCCTAGAGGTTTGTATGCCTAAATGCACGAGCAATAATCGTCTTAATTTCTTAAGATAGACAAATTAATTGAACTCATTAACAAGAATTATATTAATTTGATGCATCTTCTACATGACATACTCTTGAGGGATATGTACATGCTTGTTGATCTATATACTTAAATAATCATTATATCATTTACGATACATACAAGAGTTAAATCCATACAACTGAGAAAGAACAATAACCCATAGTTGAATGACTCAGGCTTTCAATGTGTGACTCTATCATCTTCATAATCATTACATAGATAGACTTCTGAGTGTCTGATATATTGATAGATTCTTTAAAGCATAAGATGTACTGTATAAGTATTCAATAACCCATTGCACAATATGATTGATTAATTTTCAACGTGGCCGATGATAATTCCTAAGTGTAGACTACCATAGAGGTTGGGTCATGTGGTCCCCTTGGAGGTCCCCTGTGTATGTCCAAAGTTAACATAACGTGTTTCGCCTATTGTGACCATGATGCAATGCCTTGTAGGTCATGTACATTCATATTAATTTTTAATTATTTACAATATGGATGATGTTAATGATGCCATCCTCACATTATTTACCACGAATAACCCAGAAGATCTGGCACATTACCCATCCTTAGATTAGCGTTAATCTGACAGAGTGCACCTAGGTACTAGGTCTCGCCATGGAGTTTATTCTGCAGCCTATGTGAACATGATGAAGATATAATGCACTCAGTCTCATACTTAGCCTAACCATTCCTACAGAGCTTAGTCTAGACACTAGCATCTTAAATTTGTATTCCTTCTTCAATCAACATACCCGCTTATCATAAGTGTTAACCATCAACCATGTGAGGACCCATGTACACTCAAGAAGAGCACACCAAAAATCAGCCAAGACACTGTTATTATTTGGTAAACACAGGACATACAGAAGCTTCTTAGCTGATAATTGGTTAACCCTCAAGTGTATGCCGGTCACCTTAGCCTATCGTTGGTCACCATATACTCCACAATATCTGACATACACAGTCTCTCTCTAACTACAGGTTGGTCACTTCATAGTTTATAAGGAGAGAGGATTTTGCATGCTAAGCACGAACGCAAAGTTCTCTCAATCATCAAGGTCGCATGCTAAAAATAGTCATGCGCATTTAGCAATAAGAGGCACACATGTAAGTAGTGCTGAGACTAGATCTCTGACAGGCATTTGACATTCATGGTAGCACTCCAGGATTAGCACTGCAATGACACTGACTACCAGGTTCACAAATTGACTATCACCTTTCTCCACGCACCATAACATTGTAACAAGTAAGTGCATTTGATTCTACATCCTGTTGTGTGCTACTTATGCTATCGTCCAAAAATAGGTTCTTTATCCATGAAAATTGCTTAGTCCCAAATCAATCTGTCTATTTTCACGTGCATTCCTTCCCTATCCTCACTGTCCCAGCCCATTTACCTTGATCCCATCCACTGACAACCTCTGTGTGCTCTTCATTCCTAACCTTTTATACATTTCTGATCTTTTTCACCTTAGTCACGAATCCAACCAGTCCCCCTTCACTCTTTGATGTTGAATCATGAAGAATCCCAAAACCACATGTTACTCAACTTTCACCACAATGTGCGTGGTCCCTACCAACGCCTAGGGTTGTATGGTATATACCATCGTACAGTTATCCCCTGGGACTGTGCATCGATGTTACCAGTTACATGACTGTCAGTTATTGTGACTCCTATAAAAATTTAAACTAGGAGTGTGACCTGTAACATCCCATGCATGGACTCACAATAAGCCTCAGCAATTAGCCAGAGTACCCTACCTACAACCTCAGACCATAGACCTCTCCCTCTCTCTGTGCAGACATTCAGAGAGGAACCTGGACACCTGTTTCTGATATTTTTCCATTAGATATTTTAATGAAACCAATGATAGATTACCCCTAACATAAGTATCGGTCATAGTTTGAAGACCAACATCGATCAGCTACCCTGAGCTCAAAAATCGGTGCTCTGGTGGTATTGGATTAAAGCCTACTATAGATATTTACCAACAAGCTCCCCAATCACCCAAGAGTCAAGCCCAAACTCCACCGAGTAGTTACCCAAACCCTACCTGTGACCTCCAGACCACCTACCCATGCCTACGATCACAACTCGAGACATGATCATCAATTTCAACCTTATCTAAATCACTATTAATTAGATTAACTTTGATAGTAATATGAGGATACCTATGGAGTGATCTTAAGCACTAGCTATAAATGACTTGATTTGTTTCCTCATAACTCAATCACTCTACTCAATGAATTTATGATGTGTCATTATCTCCTAATCAGCTGGATGTGGTAACACATCACATGTCTAAGTAATCACAGCTCATGCCCTAGATCTAGCTCACGCTAGTGAAATCCACTAAACCTTTTGCTACTTAACTATGTTTTTTGGTCTATACTTACTTACATTTTAGGTAGTTAGATTCTAGCCAAAAGGAATGCTTTCGTTAAGCTTATCAACAAAGGAAATATCAAGGAAATCCTAGATGTCACGTGCACCTAACCTTGGTATGTGTAATATGAAAAATAGGGTATTCCTCCTAATGGCCTAAATACCCTAAAATCTATTTCATTAATTTTCTTAGAATCCAGTGAAACATTTTAGCACACCCAGTGGGACCCATAAACGGGGTATCCTTGCATCATGTTCAGTTCTTAGGGAAACATTGTATGTATTTTTTCTTTTCAAAAAGTTAGTTAACATTAAATTCTCTCCCTGGGACATCTTCTTTTTCTTCTACTTGTCTCATTTCGACATTTTTATTTCGAGAGTAAAATGTGATAATTCTTTCTAGTTCATGTACATTTGAGATCTAGTGATAAGTGTATATCCTTTCCTATTCTACTCTTTGTTTACATAGGAATATCAGTCATTTGCGATTTGGGTTTTAAAATACTGTGTGGTTTCATACTTCTGTGTTTGCATTTTTAGCTCGATTCATTAAAACTGAGGGAAACTCTATATGTTAGAAGTCTTATGATCCAACTGTTATGTGATTCAATAATTTGAAATCGCAGATGCTACATTCTGATTTAGGGATTCTTACTTTTCCAAAGTGCACAAAAATAAACTTCACACATCTTCTTCAACAACACCTTACCTAGAAGAATGGGCTAGTCAACGATCACACGATTAGACCGACCTTGATAGTAGGTGCCCAGCTGGTTAATCTCTTGTCTATATAACACTATCTCAGAGAAAGGACCATCCCTGCCATGAACATTACCTAAAACCATCCTTAGATGAATGCTTCTCATAGGACACCTAATCTGTTCTAACCATTCAAAAACTTGGCCTCCAAGACTTCACAAATCATGTCGGCAATAGCATATAGCTAAAGCATAAAATTCACTTATAGGTAACCTTGTAATATGTATTCAAACTTCTTAGCTGGAACATTTTCTTGAGAGATTGATGTTTGTGAGTTGTGAGGTCACGTTCTTCATTTGGTAACTTATTCGTTACTTTCAAACCCCACAATTATATTTGGCTGTATGTCTTACTTTTTCTAGGAAATACGCTCGCATTAGGGGTCATCACTATCATACTCATAGTTTATGGGTCTGATATGACTTATCTTGAATCTAAGTCACTAAAAAACAATTTTTCTCCATCTAGTTTCATTTATTCATAGTAACCGGTATCAGTCACCCTGCAACCATCATCGGTTGAACCCTCTACTAGACGTCAAAAATTGGTTGTACCAGACCCTATAACATCGGTTCCTTTGTTTTACTATAGATTAAGTAAAACAACTGTACTAGTCTAGTCACCTCACTGGAACCTAATTTTTCTTTCAGGAATCTGAATATCTTTTATGTGTCATTTCCTATCCCCTATGCCGACCTTAATGTGATACCTCACTTATGAAATCATATATAAGATATTCTAATTCACCATTTGAACTCACCTAACATTCTCAAGAGTATATATTGCAAAATATATTTCTCAAGCACACAAGGATCTCCTAAATCTCCCTAAAGTACTACCAAATCTATTAGAATATCCACCACATAGGTTTGAAGCACTCAAAACAACTTCAAAAGTGTAGCTTCCTCCATTACCAAAGCCTCCAAAAGTCCTAAAACTATGTCTTAACAAGAGAAATTTGCATGAAGCATTTCCAAAGGTATTCAAGGACAAAGGGAATCAATTTTACATCTAGTCTACATCACACTATATCATTAACACGCTAGATGAAACTCTATTTTATCTATATTTACGACTACTACTCATGTTAAGAGACACAATGGTGTGTTAGGGGGTTGGCTTAAGTTTGCATACACTATTGCACCTACACTAGGATTACTACATGGAGTTTTCTCCCACTTATGAGGGGATGTAGTTCAATGTATGAATTGGTTTAGTAGGGGTTGAGTGTCAGGTTCGTTCTAACTCTAAACACACAAAAATTTATTTTTCTTTTTTCAAATCATGGTCATGAAGTTCTAGTGCAATTATTCTAGGGTTTTATTCATAGGAGGTAATTATTGCATATTTGTGAGAATTCGCGAGAAATAGCAAAGCTCATTACCAAGCCATTGAAAATCACCAAAAGTTACCCAATTCGAGTAAAGTTTTGTTTAAAATCATACAAATCATGATAGGACCATACTATGCCTCAACATGAGTTATATGTTTTCATATATAAGCATTTTGTAGTCATAATATCATGAATCTAGAAATTTTAGATAGTTACTAGTAATTTTATCCACTCTACACACAAATAATCTATGTACATCTTTGATAAGCTAAGTACTCATCCCTCTTTGTGTTTTGAGCCATTTTTCTATTGCTTTATCATCATATATTGCATTAAAAACTTTTTCTTGTTTGTTTATTAACGTGTATTAATTGATATTCAACCTGTAACATTACTAAACCTATTAATAAGGAAATATCTTTAATCAAACATTGATTTAGGGTGTAAAAATTTGGTAAAACCAACCCTTGATTGAACCTTATGTACCCTTAAGGTTTATCCTTCATTCTATAGTATATGATCCTCTTCATATCCCTTAGCTTTATTTTTATGTGTCATTATGACTCATCCTTAAATATTTTATGATCTTAGTATCAAGCTTAAGGGCATAATCTTTCAATCCAATATGGGTTTTGACCCCTTTAACCAGGTCCACACTCACACTTGGCTTGAGAAAAGGGACTCATATGTTGATTCTACTTGCTTTATGGCCTAACCTCAAGGGGATCCTTTTTACATTGGTGTATAATATGAGATCATTCATATTACTACAAGACATAGACCTTTGTTTACACCATCTCTCGTTACTATAAGACCCAAAGTTAATGTGGTTACTACAAGGCATAAAAAATAACTAGTTGGGGGTAATCCACCTTTACCTCCACCACGCATTGCTCCCATTACTAAGTCTAGTGCCCCTACTAAAGGGTGTGATATACTAAAGAAATTAAACAATACCCATACCAAGATATATCTCTTGGAATTACTTATGAAAGCACATATTTACAAAGACATCCTAAATGAATATTTGTAATAGATTATGCCACCTATTGATACTTAACATGTTTCATTTGCATGATCTATTATTGCAGACAAAAAATCACACATATACTACTATTTTACTATGTCATCAATTATGTTGTTATATACATGGATCTTAAGTAAAAAAAGTATTCATTAGTGACACAATCCTTTGTCCATCCACTTATTTTGACTGTTTCTATTGTATTTCTCTCTCATATCTATCATTTCTGTACCTAGCTCTGGTAAGGTCACAGGGATGCATGTCTATCTATTGTTTCAAATCTATCATCATTTATCCCAGAACACTAATGCCCACTCTGGACACTAGCAAATAGGCACTCCTGTCCTCTTTGTTATTTTTACACATTTTGACATTTGTGGTCCACCTTTCTAGTTTTCTAATCCTTATATCATGTTCATAGCCATCCTTTTTTATCACTAGTGTAAAAATTCAAATAAGAGATTCATATATATACAAAACACACACACTATTATTCTAGCTGATAATTCTAAGGGGAAAATCACATCTACATAATATCACTACCATCAAAGGGACTGAATTTTTGGGTTCTATACACTGCATAGGAAGGTGAAGTTCTAAATTCCATATCACACATTTACATATTATATAGTTATAACCTGATATCTTGGCATCATTAGCATGAGGGAAAAATAAGGACACTATTTCACACACAAGCACTAAAAACTACATGGATTTTGAAATGTAGTACACCGCTCGGTTATAATTTCAATCATCGGGTGATTTTCAGGGTCATTCCAACTTCACATATTTCATATTTCATTCCTATTTGATGTGTTTTTGAGCTTGTGTAGGTATCTAGGGTTTGTTTTGTAGGTTACAGGTACCCTCGATGATTAAAGAGAGAATATATTGTGACTGAAAGGAAGTGGTAGAAAAAACCTAGCGATAAAAAAGAAAGCTAATCCTGAGCCTTTGCATAGTCACAAGTGCCCAGGACCAGTCATTAGCACCCAAGCACCTTTGTCTAGTACTAGGTGCCCCTATCCAACATCATTCTTAGGTCTTAGAATTCACAGGGAAAAATTACAATGTCATTTGCGTCCTATTTGTTAGAACCCCAAAATATTGGTTAAGTACAAAAAGGCACGTAGGCACACAAGGCCTAGTTGAAGAAGGGTGCATAAGGAGAAAGCACACAGGACAAGGTTTAAGGAAGGGTTTAAGAAAACTTGTGGTTTGCGCATGGACAGAGCTAAGGTTTTAGGACTTAGCCATATTGGGAATTTTGGGCAAGACACGAGAAAAGCGTGACCCAACTACGCATGCAGAGTGGATAAGGTGTCAGCCTAGCAACGTGATGCCCATGAAAGGAATATGCCCTACGATCGAAGGTTCTAGAAGACATCATGGAAAAAAGTGGAGAGCTTTGTCTTGGAGGAGCATGCTCCCATGGAGGACCACATTTAAACACTTGGCATCAGATTTGAGGCCGCAGAAGGATGAGTTGACACTTTGGGATGCCTATATATGAAAGCACCCATAAGAGAAAAAAAGGAAAGTAGATATAGTTCAGATAGATGAGGGGAGAATATAGATAGGGGAGCTTTACAGAAATACTATGAGAACTCTATGGGATTGGGTAGAGGCTATATAAAGAAGTAATGTATTAAGGGGTTGGGATATAAATTTTTCTTTGTATGGATAAAGGACATGATCCCTGCTGTGATATATGACTTCGTTCTGATCAAGCTATGGTATTCTAATGGATCCTTTAAATATAATGAGATTAAAAACTTGAATGAGTATGAATGTAATTGATTCAGTTCATATCTATATATTTTCATTTATGTTCATGGATGTTATGGAATAGATGTAAATCCTTATGTATTTTCCTTTCTACTGTAGTTCTATTTGTTATCTATAAGTACCCTTTGTTTGGAATAAATACATTTGTCTAGAGGACATTCTGAGCCCTATGATGATTATATGTCTCATTTCCACCTTTATTCATTAAGTTCATGACATAGATGATGGTTTCCCTCTTAACTCATATAAAATAAAGAATTAGCACCCGCACGTGCCTTAGGTGAGTTCCTAGTGCCCGCTGGGTTATAGGATGATGCACATGGAATTTGTTTCCTTTGTGATGGGTGTAAAAATGACTACATCTTGGTTCCATTGCCAAGACCTCTTTTTGAAGTTTTAGTGGGAAATAACATTCATCATGATCTATATAATGAGTGATGATAGAGCGTTTTAACTTTGGAAAGTGTTGAATCATGGTTCAAGAGCATGAAGGATGAATTTACTCAGAGATTCAACATTGGATCTGAGTTTGATGCACATAGATGGGTAGAAAAGAACCTCTACTATGATTTGTATGAAATTTTTTTCTGTTACTTCCCAATAGAGCTGTAATGAATGGCTCTTGACATATGTGTTTAGATCAAGTTGGTATTATAGATCATGCACATAGAACCAAGAAGAATACCAGAGGTTACAAGATGTAGATCTTACGTGGACTCATGTTGTGGATCATTAGTGGGAAAGGTGTGTTGGATAGCTACCCACTGGAGTACATTATTTCTACATATTCCTGTTCTGGAAGTTACTAAGTTTGAGTTTCTGTAGGATCCCAGAGGATCATTTCTACATGTTATCTCTCTAGAAATGAATATCTTGATTGTTACCTTGAGTTTATAAGTATTTTTAATGGCCGGCTATACCGTTATAAGCGTTGAGCGAGGAAACTAGGGTAGAGGAAGATGGCAGATATTACAATGGAGAAAGAAACAAAGGAGAGACAACTCAAGTATAGTGAAGTGTGTGAAAGGGAGATTTCTAGAAAATGTGAGGTTACAAGTGTGATGGGTCTACGGAGGCAGACGTTGTCAGGAAAGAGTTGGAGGTTCATGCGTGGAGGACGTCGAACCTGAAACATTCTATGATACCCCATCTTGGAAAGTGTGTAAGAGACACCCCTTTGGATTTTGAAGAGAGTTTGTAACATTGAGAGAGAAGAGTCGTTGGTACGTATATGAACCTACCTAGTGACCAAACCCTAGTGCTTGGTTTTCAAGATCAAGGAAGGAGTATCGTTGACCTAGTTGGTATCAGTGGAAATGACAGATCTACACCCAAGAGATATAATTTTTCATTTCCTGCTTCTATGGCTACGCATACTATTCCGAGTATTCGAAGGAGTTTTTTGTATAAGGAGTACAGTGCACAAGCCTTCGAACTTACATCTGGGAGTGATACGGGGTATAATACTGGTAGTAGGGCATTATCATAGGTCGTTGGCATGTAGTTTAGTGGAAATTTGGGGATGTTTGGCACGACCACTACAGGACCTGGTGGATCTAGTGGCTTAGGAGGAACAAGATCTGGTGGGTCAAGAGGAACAAGACCTAGTGGATCTAAGAATATCTGGTGGCTTAAGAAGCATAAGACCTAGTGGATCCAGTGATGGCGAAGGAAACACCAGAGGGAACTAAGCCTCTGGTTTTAGAGAGGATAATGACCCCAACTACCTCCTCAAATATTCTTTGAGATGTCTTTACATTTTCCAGATTATAGAGGTATTGAAGGTGTTGCACAGATACATGTTCACAAGTGTGAAATACTATGGCGCATGCAAAGGGGATCACAACCCCAGAGTGGAAAGCTGGTCAGTTTGCAAGGACGTTGCAAGGATGCAAGCGCATAACTAGTATAGGAAATATGATCCTCATCAAATGGTGGTGGATTATATTGCATTAAAGAACACCTTCTTGGATAGAATTACACATCCTGTGAGTTTGAACAGAATAACATCAACGTCCCTGAAGGAGATCCAACAGGGAATGGCAGAGAGTTTGTGGGAGTATGATACACGGTTCAAGACCCTCTTATTAAAAATTTTCATATGGCATTCACCCTTCATAACATGCTTAATGTTTTTTTAGGGGGTTGATAACTCCATTTATAAGAGCTTTGTCTTATAAAAAAATTCACAAACTCACGCAAGGTGTTAGAGGCCGCTCTACGCTCGCCGAGGATATTAGCAAGTGTTGATACTGGTGGTAGCCCTGATTTCTGGAGGCTCAAATTGGTGCTATAGCTAAGCGGATATAGAATTTGTCTGATGAAATTAGCCCACGAGACTCGTAATAGTATATGGTGTACAAATTTTGAAGTAGAGGGACATGTAAAGGATAGTATCCCCCAGAGAATGGTACACGCCATTAATAGTAGACTGTGAAAATTTTCATAGGGACCATGATGAAAGTAGATGTCCCTTGTTACAGCGTGTAATTCAAAAGAATGTGTCTTACCACTATAATATTTGTACCTCTACGACCTCATGATGACTAAGGATTGTAGGATTATCTGACCAGAACCATGAGACCATTGGTCATGAGGTGTGCTAGACCAACGTTGCCCAGTAGTTCTAATAGGTGTTAACTCGCCATTATGAGGAGCACGCAGATGGAGGCAAGCGCGGAAGGGTATTTCACAGAGGATTCCATGGTCATGGTAACCACAGAGGAGGAAGAAGTGATTTCCCATGTGGAACCTGTTTTAATTATGGGTCTACAGAGCATTACAAACAAGAGTTCCCTGACCTATTGTAGTGCTCATCGAGTGGGGAAGAAACACAAGTATGAGGAGTTCCTTGATTTGTTTGAGGACATAAATCAGCAACACTGAAAATACAAGGGCATTATAATGGTAAGCATTAAGAAGATGGACACATAATGGATTCCACGAGGCAACACGCGACACAGGGATTAGAACCTGTTATGTTAATAATAAGAGAAGAGGCCATGCGTGTGAAAAGGGAATACTAAGGCAGAATAACTTGTTTTCAAGGGAAGAAGTGGTACATGGGAAGTACCCAGACCTTGCTCATCAAAAAGAGGTATATCAAGATACCATGGATGTCATTCAGAGTTTATAAGGAGAAATCCAGTGTCTAAAGGAGAAATCCAGGAGGGAGGAGAAAATAAGGAAGGTTGAGGCACCAAGAGATGACCTGGATGAGGTTCAAGTAAGTATGTAAAATGCTAAGGCAAGAGAATATTATTCCCTTGCTAGGAGAATGGTTGAGAGAGAAGGTACCACATGTGCAAAAGAAGAGTGCAAGAGGAAATTATTGCATGTAATCCATCCCCCTCACTTCCTTGACTATGATAGGGAGATCACGTTAAATACGGTCATGGATGGATGGCTCTTTAGTAATATCCTCATTGACATAGGCATGGAAGTCAATGTTATCACCTTGGATGCTTAGCATCAAATGGGAAGGACTGCATTATAGCCATCTTTGAATGTGCTATATATGGCAAAAAAAATGAAGGCAATGCCCATCGGTGTCTTAAAGGATGCATCTATCACCATTCAAGGAGCTAAGTTTACTGGGGACTACGAAGTCTTGGCACTCGCCGAGACAGAACAATTTCCCAACACTACTTGGGTGCCCATGGTGTTATAAGAACAATGTGGATCTTCGATTCAAGAACAGGTACATCAGCTTTGAAAATGAGGAGGAATGGGTCATCATACCCCTGGCTGATGGGAAGTCAACACCTTATACTGAACCTTTGGGAGAAGCGGTCCTAGATAGAATATATGTGCACTCAATTAGGGATCTAGAGATAATCCATCCTACCAGACAACGTTATCCAGTTTGAGGATACTCAATCGGTAAGTGACACCACTAGTCTAGCATGTGATAATTGGGCACATGGAACCTATGATTTAATTGGAAGGAATTTGATAGGATCAGTAACAAAGGTGACAATGGCACGTATAGTCCAGTGCCTAGGAGGAAAGGAGCTACCTAATTGCTCAGGAGGAGCCTCCCCTGAGGTCTTTTTGTAGAAGATGGAAGCTTAGTGGATGGAGGAAAATGAAAGAAGAGGGATGTTAAGTTACATCCTACTAGGAACTATTGCGCACTGGTGGGTAGCACATTGGCATAATCTCTTGGAATGGCACGAAGTGAGAATTACCTTCTCTATTCGTATCTCTAGAAGCAACGTGCACATACCACCATTAAGGACTACCATGGTAAGGAGCCCGCCTCTTTCCATATCCAATCCTATGAGAGATCCTGGAGGGAAGGTGCGGAAGATTTTCCACCATCCCTCTGGGTACATAAACTATATTCTACACTGCAGGGTTACACATGCGCATGGTACATCCACTCTGAGACATGCCGCCAAATAGGGAATTAACAAGAGTTAGTGGTTGATCTCTTTCAAACATTTGATTATCAGAGTAAAAAACCCTTGGTGGATAAGGCATTGCAGGTTGTCAAACACCTTACCATTGGGGATAGTGCCATGGCATAAGATAGGCTACTGGAGTTACTAGGTGAACCTGGCCTAGAGGGTGCACTTTGAGGAAGAAGAAATAAAAGAGATACAGTTTGAGCGCGCGTGCACAGAGAAATAAAAGGGCAAGATGGTCTATGTCATAGATGGTGAAGAGATGGAAAATTTGGAGGTTAACCATTCTCTAGGCTCATGTAAAGTGATGGATAGTGCTGATGAAAGAAATATGTGCCTATCATGAGCCTTTAAAGACAAAGAAGGTTAATATTGGGTTGGAGGTGGAACCCAAGGAAGCTATCATTGGAGATTATTGGTCAGAGAAGGAAGTCTCTAAGATCATTGATCTTTTATGAGAGTTTGAGGATTTATTCCCGCATGGGTATCATGAACTCAAAGGCATTCACCATTCCTTGGGGGAAATGAAAATTAAGTTGAAGGAAGGTGCACGCCTAGTCTGGTAAGAGACCATACCGAATGAATCCTAATCTGTGCATGAAGGTCAAGGAGGAAATAGACAAGATGATAGCGTCAGGAATCATAGAGGCTTGTGGAGGAGTCAGAGTGGATAAGTCCAATGGTGATTAGTATCAAAAAGGATGAAAGGATAAGGATATGTGTTGATTATAGGGATCTGAATGCAGTGTGTGTCATTGATCCCTTCCCAACCCCATTCACTGAAGAAATATAGAAGGATTGGTAGGGCACGAAGTCTACTCTTTCACAGATGGGTTCTCAGGCTATCACCAGGTGAGGATTGCAAAGGAAGACTAGAGAAAGACAACCTTCAGCCACCGAGTGGGGAATTTTTTCCTATATTTTCATGCCTTTTGGGTTGAAGAATGTGCATGCTGTATTCTCACCCATTGTAGTGCAGGCCTTCAGGACTTCATCCATAAGTTTCTCCAAGTCTACCTTGATGATTGGACTGTGTATGGACTGGTCAAGGACCATTGTGACAATCTAAGATTGATGTTTGAAAGGTGTTAGTAGTTAAGGATATCCCTCAACATCAAGAAGTGTGTATTTTCTACCCCATTTGGGACCCTATTGGGACACATCATATGTAAAGAAGGCTTGCTGGTGGATCCTGTAAAAATTGCAGTGATTGTGGGATTGGGGGAACCAACTAGTCAAAGAATAGTGCGGGTTTCTTTGAATGCGGGATACTATTGAAAGTTCATGAAGGGGTATGCCAAGATTTTCGCAGCCTTTAGAAGATTTTCTCAGACATAAAAGTTCCTTTCATTGGGGATATGTGCAACAGAAGGCATTCGAAACATTAAAGGATAAGCTTGTCACTGCGTGCCTATATTACATTTTCCTTCTTGGGACAAGCCCTTCCATGTTCATGTGGATGCCTCCAGAATGGCCATTAGGGAAGTGCTTACACATCCTAGTGAGGGAATTGTTGATCACCCCTATGCTTTGCAAGTAGGAATTTGACACCAACATAATAGAATTATACTACGACTGAGTGCAAGGCATTGTCTATGATCTACATGTTTCATAAGTTCAGGAAGTATCTACTAGAAACTCCCTTTATCTTCTACACTGACCACATGACATTAAAATATTTGGTGAAAAAAGCCCATCCTACAAGGGTGCATATGTCAGTGGGTGCTATTATTCCAAGAGTTCGAGTTCACCATAGTTTTCAAACTAGGCAAGAGTAATTCCAGACCTGACCATTTGTCTAGGATTGATTCAGGGGAGGATGTGCAGAGCATTGAAGATACCATGCCAGATGTGCAACTATTTAGGTTACGACGCGTGCACCCTCAGACTTGGAGGATATTTTTGTGTTCCTTAAAATAGGTATGGCACCAGAAGGGATGAAGACATTAGAGAAAAAGCAACTAGCCATATGTGCCGTTGTGCCCTACATGTTGATCAGTGGGGAATTATACAAATTAGGGTGTGATGAAGTTTTGTGCAGGTGTGTACTAGAGCATGAGCACCTCACCATCATAGAGGAAGCACATGGAGGAAGTGTGGGTGGACATTATGCAGGTGATGCCACTGCACATAAAATATTAATGGCAGGATTGTGGTGGGAAACTCTATATAAGGATTGCAAGGACTATTATAAAGAGTGTGACCATTGTCAGTGCGTTGGCAAGCCATGAAGGAGAGATGAAATGCCTTTGCACCCTATCCCTAGCACTGAACCTTTTGAGAAATGGGCAATAGACTTTTTAGGCCCTATTGCACCAGTAATGCGTAGGACTAGATCACACTATGTAATCACTTACATGGACTATTTGACAAGGTGGGTAGAGGCAACCCCAACTAAATACTGTACAACAACTACAATAGAAAGATTTTTGTGGGAGAACATTATCATGAGGTATGGATGCCCTTTAAGTTTAACCAACGATAGGGGTACACATTTCTTGAATGAGACCGTGAGGATCCTGTTAGTAGAGTTCATGGTGGCTCATCACAAAACTACACCTTATCACCCACAAGAAAATGGAACCGCGGAAGCATTTAACAAGATACTGAGTCATACCCTGACAAATATTTGTGATGTCAGAAGACAAGATTGGGATGACAAGGTATCAGCCATATTATGGGCTTATAGGACAACTTATAAAAGGCTGAACAAAGCCACACCATTTCAATTAGTGTTTGGCATGGAAGCTGTTCTGTTGGTTGAGTTCATGTTACCTTCTCTGCGAATAACACACGTAGGAGGGTTGGCTGATGAGAAAGTGTTGGAAGAAAGGATTGATAAATTAATGAAGCTAGATGAAAGGTGATCGTTGGCCAAATGGAGCCAAATAATAGAAAAATCAAAGAAAAAAGCATGGCATGATTGCCACATTAAGAACAAGAAGTTTGAGGTTGGGCAGATGGTCTTACTATATGATTCTAAGTTTCTGTGCCATCCTGGGAAGTTAAAAGTGCATTGGTTGGGTCCCTACACCATCTTGTACATCCTTGATTCGAGGCGTGCCAGTTACAAGTGCTAGATGGGACGAGATTTCCAGGACACTTCAATGGGAGTAGGCTGAAGCCCTACTATAAATAATTCTTCTTGGTGTTTGTAAATAAGGCAGTATTGCTAGTTAGTTTAGAATTTTCTTTAATGAATTTTCCTTTCTTGTGTTTCCCTTTCTCGTTGTTGTTTTTTGTGTTGCACCTTGGGTGCCAATAATCTCATTAATTTTTGAAGTTGTAACTACGTAGAGGACCACACATCATTTTAGTGTGGGGTGGAGTAAGGTGGTAGAAATTGAAGTGTGAAGCACCAGGAAGGATTGCATTGGAAATCCCGGTTGAATGGCCCTGTGAAGAAAGTACATGTAAGGAAAGGTGAAAAAGGATGGTTGGTGTCAGGATAAGGCTACATTGGGGATCCACGTACAAGAGAAGAAGAAGTGCATAAGCAACATGAGGTAGGTGAGAGAAAAAAATCATGACAGAAGAAGAGCCTTCGGTGCTGGTTACATGTGCGCAAGAGTCTCCTGTCAAGATGGATTGGTTGTGCACCAGAAGGTTAGAGAATTATCCGCGCAAGGTTGGGCACGTGAGTTAAAGCACTAAAGTCATGTTTGTTTGAAAAATATGCATTAAGTGTTAAAGTATGGTGGTAGGTAAGGTAGCATTTAATGTTATAAAGTAGGAAAAACTATAAATAAAGGGTCGAGGCATTTCATTATTCACTTTGTGTATATGAAGAAAGAAGCGCTTTTGCATCTTTGCAAACTAGGGCTTCCAGAACTGATCTGTGTGAAGAAAAATTTGAAGAGTTTGAGCGTGAGTAACTAGTTTGGATTTGCAAACCAGAAGGAAGGGATTTCATGGGTGTAAGAGAAGTTGTGAGAAGGCATGTTATCTTGTGAAGGAATTATCCCAGTTAGGGTTTGAGGAACTAGGGCATGGGTTTAAGGGGTTTTCTTCACAAGTTTGGGATCTAAGGTTGGAAGGAGTGGAAGAGCAGAGTAACAAGAAGAGATTAAAGTGATAAGAGGACCTAGACAATGGCACCCAAGAAACCAACTGTGTCACCCAAGAAGCCAAAGGGCAAGGGCAAGGGCAAGGGTAGAGATCCAGTAACAACCACCACAAGCATGAATGAGGAGTGGTATGCAAAAATTCAATACCCAGATGGAGTTTTTCTGGGGAAGGAGTGGGAATCCCATTTGAGAAAGATGGTGGTGAGTGATTATAACCATCGCACAAGCACAACAGAGAAGGAAATGGTGTTGGAGTTAGTGTGCTGACAAACAAAAGGACACCAGAGGGTTTTCCCATCTATAGCGATGAGGTAAAAGTGAAGTTGGAGAAGTTCAGGGTTATTACAACTCTATGAGTTGCCTTACTTTGGAAATCTTGAGCACCTCTATCAGTGGCTGATGTTGCATGTGCATGAGGATCACTTTTACTTCACGGGGTGCACAAGATGCACATAACCCCTCAACTGATTTCGAAGTTTACAGGCCTCATCTATGAGGGAGACAACATAGATGATGACCTAAGCGACAAGGAAGCCATTAAAGCAACCTGTCGCTGCATATGATTATAAGAAGGGGTCAAGATATTTTGACATTTGGAAATCCCAGATCCCGTCATGAGAATGGCCGGTGCATGCCTGGTCACAAAGTTAAATGATCAAGAAAGGTGGACATAGGTGAATAAGGCCTGGTTGAATGTATGCAGAAAAATATCAGAGGGCACAATCTATAACTTATCGGCCTTCATTGCAGATGAGATAATCAGTAGCACTTAGGAAGGAGACAAGATACTCTTTGGAAATGTCCTCCTGACAATTGTATTTTTGGAGATAGGAGTGCCTGACGCAGTAGACAAGTTTGTTTGGGAGTATCTGAGCTGAATATCCCTCACCCACGCAAAAATATTTTCAAAGTATACATGTGAAACAATGACATCCTCCCACAAGGCGCGCCTAGACAAGTGGTATAAGTGCTTAAGGGATGCATTTGAGGGGTAGAGTGGAGAATCCCAGAGAAACTACCAGTGCTTACAATGGGATAAGTCTGAGTTTGCTATGTACCAACACTTCTGCATAGGTAGGTTCATGATGGTAGATGAAACCATGAGCCCATGGTGTAAACTCCCATTCTCCTTCACCACCCAGTACTTCCAAGTGGGAGTTAATAGGTTCAAAGAAGCAAAGAGACTAAGGTTTGACCTTAGTGAAGTTGATCAAGACCACATAGGGAGTTGTGCAGGATGCTGGTCTACCCCAATAAGCACACGTACGTGGAAAATTACGTAGCACATGAAGTGAGAATGATGAAACCCCTGACCCTAACAATTACAGGAAAGTCCGCAGCACATATATATCTCTACATTAGGCCAAAATTTGAGAAAGGTGCATACCTGGAGAATGATGTCTCCATACCTGAAGATCCCATGGGTAGAAGAAAGCCCACACCCAAGAAAAGGGAGAGAGAAGAAGAAAAAGCACCAAGTGTGTAGACTGCCCAGCCAGTAAGTGCACCAGTGGCAAGTGCCAAACCTAGCACCTATACGTGCGTAGGAAGAAATCCCCTGGTAAAGGAGAAGACCCTAGAAGAAGAGGTGCCAGAGCAACCCCTCACCAAAGATAAGTCACCAGAGGAAGAAGAGAAGGCTGGATCCCCTGCGGAAGAGTCACCTCTTAGAAAGAAGTAGAGGATAGAAGAGGAAGCTGACTCGGAGGAGATACAGAGAGCTTGGAGAGATACATAGGTGAAAAGGGATGATGATGATGAAGAAGATGATCTTGAAAGAGATCAAGAGCCACCTGTCTTCAACATGCACAATTCAGAAGAAGAGGGTAGAGAAGAAGAACAGGGGTTCCTTTTCATGTGGTGACACAAGGGTATCCAGGAGGGGGAAGGCACCTAGGACATGGGAAGAAGTGAGGAGGTTGGCACAGAAGTAGAAAGCTCCAAGCCTTACGTAGGAACAAGTAAACAAGGTGGCAGAAAGAGAAGCAATGAAAATAATCGAGGCCTTGGTAGAACAAGAATTGGAGTGTAGCACAGACATAGTGATGGAAGAGGGTAAGGAGGAAAGTGTTGAGAAAGAACAAGTTAGTATGGGAGGAGGTCCCAGTCTAATGGTGAGTTTCCCCAAAGGTGCACACTCAGGAAGGAAGATCCTTGATATAGAACGAGGACAGGTCATGGGCTATGTTGATGACCAAAGGAAGGTGTTACACACGCACACTTTCCAGAGCACTGTACCCATGGAATAAATTCTAGCTATGGAGTCATTTGATGAAGAGGGTGCATACCCCAGGACAAGGAAGATGCTCTCTTGGGCATTTGAGTCCCATATTGATGAGCCAGAGTTTGAAATATACCAAGGGGAAATCATACCAGTACTGGAGTCTAAGGGAACCAACCCCTTGGTAAATGCCCAGTAGCTCTCAGATGAGTAGTTATGTAATGCACTGAACAAGGTCACGGTCGAGACTGAGGCTAGGATCTTTGGAAGAAATGACAGAGTAAGATTTCTAGAGGAAAAGCTAGAAAAGAAGGAAGAGGAGTTGGCTGAGAAAACTAAGGGCTTGAAACAAGAAGAGTTGATCAGCATGTAACTAAAGCGTGAACTAAGGGATGAGAAGGTGAAGGTGCGTGAAATATACAAAAATATGGAGACTATCACAAGCACCATTATGTTGAAGCATATAGACCTAATGCCACCCACATAGAAGTACAGGTCCACTCTTGAATGCTTAGAAGATCTAACGCACATCCTCACCATGGAGAGACAACCGTTGGCCTTGGAGTCCACAGAAGAAGTGGATAACATGCTTGGAGAAGGAGGAAAAATTGAAAGTGGTAGCAATCATTGCTGAGTATAGCAAGGTACTTGTGGATGTCAAGATTGCTACCCAATCTGTTGAGGCCACGTACGATAATTACGCAGACAGGGATAGAGTGGCGAGCATCTTGGTTGCCACTCACGAAGCAGAGCTGAAGGATTTTCAAGAGAAGAATAAGGGAAATAGGGAAGAAAGGGAAAAAATCCTTGCCAAGGTCAAAAAGAAATCTGAGGCCATTGAAACCTTAAGGGGTTCAATCAAAAACCGGTTGAAGGAACTGTACCCACAGATTACTAGAAGGATGGATGCACTTGAAGACATGAGCAAGGAGTTGGAGAAAATTGTTGACACTATGAACACTCAAGGAGATGGACTAAGTTTTGGGGAGGTAAGCAGCCCTAGTCAGTGACCTCTGTCAGAGAGCACAGAATGAAGTCGATGCCTAGAACAAGTTGGAGGCCGACTTGCAGAAAGATTTTCCTAGCTTGTTGAAATAATGCCATCACTTCCCCATTCTTTCTTCTTTCCCAAATTCTTCATCCCCTTATTCTTTTTCCAAGACGTAAGTCTACTATAATTATTTATTCATTAGAGGAGTGTTCCCATGGATGGAGAACAGGTGCATAGTGTGGGGTGATGTTGGGACCCCAAAATATTGGCTAAGTACAAAAAGGCACGTAGGCGCGCAAGGCCTAGTTGAAGAAGGGTGCGCAAGGAGAAGGCACGTAGACAGGGTTTAAGGAAGGGTTTAAGAAAACCTGTGGCATGCGTGTGGACAGAGCTAAGGTTTCAAGACTTAGCCATATTGGGCATTTTGGGTAGGACATGAGAAAAGCATGACCCGACTGCACATGTGGAGTGGATAAGGTGCCATCCTGGCAACGTGATGCCCATGAAAGGAATATGCCCTGCGATAGAAGGTTCTAGAAGACATCATGGAAAAAAGTGGAGAGCTCAGGCTTGGAGGAGCATGCTCCCATGGAGGACCACATTCAGACACTTGGCATCAGATCTGAGGCCGTAGAAGGATGATTTGGCACTTTGGGATGCCTATATATGTGAAGCCCATAGGAGAAAAAGGAAGGATAGTAGAGATAGATTGGATAGACGGGAGGAGAATATAGAGAGTGGAGCTCTACAGAAATACTATGAGAACTCTGTGGGATTGGGTAGAGGCTATATAAAGGAGTAATGTATTAAGGGGTTGGGATATAAATTTTTCTTTGTATGGATGAAGGACATGATCCCTGCTGTGATGTATGACTTCAGTCTGATCAAGCTGTGGTAGTCTAATGGATCCATTGAATGTAATGAGATTACAAACATGAATGAGTATGAATGTAATTGATTCAGTTCATATCTATATCTTTTCATTTCTGTTCATGGATGTTATGGAATAGATGTAAATCCTTATGTATTTTCCTTTCTGTTGTAGTTCTATCTATTATCTATAAGTACCCTCTGTTTGGAATGAATACATTTTGTCTAGAGGCCGTTCTGAGCCCTATGATGATTGTATGTCTCATTTCCACTCTTTATTCATTAAGTTCATGACATAGATGATGGTTTCCCACTTAACTCACATAAAAGAGAGACTCGGCAGCCCACGTGTGCCTCGGGTGAGTGCCCAACATGCCGCTGGGTGATAGGCCAGCGTGCACATGGGATTTATTTCCTTTGTGATGGGTGTAAAAATGACTATCCAAAACACCCCTTCCTATTGGCCTTGACACCCCTAACATTTGCATATCCCTTGACCAAATATTTTCTACATGTTATCCTTCATCTTCCATAGCCACCCATGCTACTGCACCTCCTTCTCCTCCTCTTATAGCACATGATAATACTACTGTAAATTATTTACTTGATCATGTTCTTGCTTGTGACAATATAGATACCATTAATTCTAATTCTAATGTTGAAAATGTAAATGTGCATGATGTCACTTCTATTAGTAGTCGAGATGAATGTAAATATATATCTCATACTCTTCCTACTTCTGAAAATGTTTCCAATGATTGCAATGATAAATCTGATATTAGTACTCCTACCACTTCTTTGTATGTTGATGATAGTATTGATGAGATACTTTCTTGTGAAAATATTACTGATAGTGATGTTGATTATGCTTATGATCATGAACATGTTAGTGATGATGTTACTTCTCTTAAGATTGTTGAATGTGAATTTACTACTCCCTCTTTCTTCTACTTCTGAAGTTGTTGCTCATGATGATTCTACTCCTACCACTAGTACACCTCTTATTGTGTCTCCTGATCCTACATATAGCATTCCCATATAGCCTCCATGTTCCTCTCTCCTTCTCCACCTCCTTCTCCTCCTTCCACATTCACTCCTCCTTCTCACGTTCCCATGATCACTCACAATGGAAAGATCCAACCCCTAAATATTCCTCTCACTTCACCAACCATTCCTTCACACAATATTCTATCCTCATGCATGTTTTTGAAACTTTGTAAATCTCAAGTTCATACACTCACCCTTGAAAGTAAAGCCTATTATGCTTCCATTTGATTATAATTCTCTTAATGGAATCCTATTCCTAGAAAGATTCACAATTCCATGCTTTCCCAAAGGAATTCATCATGCCTAACTTATCTGTTTTGATGGCACTGGTAATCCTTATTTACATCTCAAGCATTACTGTTTAGCCATGTCTTCTTATTCCAATGATCACTTGTTACTCAAATACATTTTATCATAGCCTTGTTGATCATGCTCTCCAATGGTATACTCATTTTCCTTATGGATCCATTAGTACTTATTATGATATGGAAGGATGTTTTTTCTTAGAAAAATTATTTCTAAAAATGGTCCTAAAGTTACATATGAATGATTTCCTTCTTTGCATCAAGGAAAAAATGAACCAATTTTAGACTACATTTACACGTTTTAATTCTTACATGCATCAATTATTATTTCAGCCCATTGATTTAGAAAAGAAAATTATTTTTTGTCATGGCTTAATTCGTTCAATTAAAAGAAAAATTATTATATGATACATGTGAATCATTTACTCTTTTGCTATAAAGTTATTGATCTAGAAAAGGACCTCATTATAGATAATGTATTAACACCTTATCTCCTACTTCTTATATTCCATCATTATGCCTACTAATTCTTCTCCTTATTTCATCTATTGACCCTCCCACACGATCCCCATCTCTACCTCCGTGTAAGTGTCTTCATTCCCATCCATCATGCATCAGAATTCACCTAAGTATTTTTCATCTCCCACTCATGAACCATTGTCACTTCTCACATAATGCAAAACCACATGATGTTCTGTGAACTTTACTTGATAAGTGGCTCATCTCATCTACCTTCTAATCAACATCATCCACCTCACTGACTTACAACGCCAAGCTGTGACCGCCCTTTCTATAATTTCCACCACATCAATGGCCATCATGATAATGGCTACTATTCTCTCTATGATCACTTACAACAATTAGAAGATAAAGGTTTCATTAATTTTCCACTCTCACTCTCGTGAGCAGTCTCTCTCTCTCTCTCTCTTATATTCCTCATAAGTGAGCTTCCACTACTATTCACCTGTTCTCTTTCACCTCCATCTAAAGTAGTCATCCGCCCACCTCCTAAGGTCATTATCCATCATGTGTCCTCCATCTAATCCACCTATAGTTACATCCTCTCATTCCTCACACATTGTTGCAGTACCTCATTGGCATTCCTAAGCCCCTTACTTTTCCACACTTCCTCCAACCACACCTTCTATTCTTGGCTCCATTCCATCTAACATTCAATTTGGCACTTACCCTCATACTATTATTGCTTCACATGTTCCATCCATGCCTTGTAGGCCATCTTAATATCTGGTAGATGACATCTATTTTCCATTTTCATTACCCTATGATGCACTCTCGTGCTATAGTTCACACTTGACTATTGATGGCATATTACATCAATTAACTCTGAGCATTCCATACTTCACATGATCTCATGTGCTTCATG
Organism: Taxus chinensis; assembly: GCA_019776745.2. Classification (NCBI taxonomy): domain Eukaryota; kingdom Viridiplantae; phylum Streptophyta; class Pinopsida; order Cupressales; family Taxaceae; genus Taxus; species Taxus chinensis. The sequence continues at coordinate 885,139,170 of CM034150.1, forward strand.
CCATATATTTTCTAACCATCTCCTTACATGTGAAAAACCCATTTCTCGATGACACAATCTTGTTTACTATGGTTCATTCTTGACTGTTGAGGGGGCATTTATAAATGAGCCTCATTCTCACATTGGGGGGAAATAGTATCTATCTTCCCCCCCCTTTTTCATTCTCATCACATGTAATTATGAACCATTATTTACATCTCATCATTATTCAATTATCAACACATCATTATTTACTCTCTTATCTTATTAAGTCACATTGTCATCACTTTGTATTTCCCTACCAAATTGCATCAAATACATACATTTTACTTTTACATGTTATACCATACATTCCTATTCACACACATCCCTTATCTAGTCCATTACTTGGTTATTATGTCCACATGATACTACATGTCCAACATTTCAAACATTCAACAATGCACATTATAATCAAATCAACCGTCCCACAATTACTTTTTTATAGACATTCATAATCATTAGATAAATTACTATCATCACAAATCACATCATTTACAATGCACATCAACACTAAATGCCATCAATCTATACACATATATGTATATATATATATATCCTCCAAAATCATAAGTTACACAAAAATACGAGTCGACTAGGGGGGCAAGCCCTACATACATCACTACATCATATACAATATATCACACATCATCATTGCTATCACTATGTATAATCATGCGAGCTCTAGATTTAGAGGCTTCACCACTCACTCTACATTCGTTAATATTGGACCTCTAATATCTCTCCAAATGAATTTTTAATATATCAATATCGATCATCTGATATACAAATCAGACCTTTGTAGCTCAACATATCTAGCAAACACATTCATAAGCTAGGGCTCCTCTTCCTATGGTTTGTCTAACTCACTCAGTATCTTTGCACAAACCTCATCATGTTCACTCAACAACATGGTACACGTGAATGTTTTTATAACCACCAGCTCAAAACAAATGGGGAATGCCTCACCCGCAATCGCATCTACCCACTCTATCATACCTCCTCCCCACAAGCACATATGGAGAAACATTCTGCGTCAACATACATATTGAACGAATCTATAATCAATGACCAATAGGCATAACCTATACTAATCAAAAATAAACATTACCTACTACACACCTTTATAATATCTAATAACCAAATGAAACACCTAACAAATATACAATGAACAATATTTATGTTTAGCTCGTGCCGACTGCTACACCATCTATATCAGATGGTAGCAAGTTACATGCCCCTCTACTCCTCCAACCGTTAGCTCTCCACTAGCCACATCCACTAATACTAAAAATTTTAACAACGACCTTCTGATGTGTCACCAACCACTCACTTTATACCTGGGTGTCACCCTATGAATCATCAAAATATGATAGGATCTATAGCCACAACTTCCTCATATAGTACCAAGATGCACTAGTTGTTCTCTTGATGGGTCCGGGCCTCGATACTTGTTTGTCTTGCACTACTCTAAATTGATCTCAACCATATATATGGATTTATGGGAAAATCCTGGGCCATGCCTAAATTGTATAGATACTTTGTCACCCTAGGAACAACTCTGTCACTCAATAATAATTGATACTCTAACCACATGTTGTATCGAATATAACATCGGAGCTCTACAACATCATTTAATCCAACCTCCATAATCTTTGTACGAATCTCCATATAATATCCCTATGACCAATTTGATCTATCATTGACCTATAGGATGGTCATATCCATCCCTCCTTATATGATTTTATACCCACCTTGCTATAAATATTTCGAGTCAATCCCAATCGGCCCATGACCCACTAAGTGGTCTTAAATATCATTATATGATCATACACACTATATGTGCAAACAAGTTCATGGCTCCTAGTCCTCCCCCATTATCCTCTTGAGTAAATCTATATAGATATCTATATAGGTGGTGCCAATAAACATCGAGCTCAATGCATACCTTAGTCCTATGCTCTTCTATCCCATGCAACAAAGATATCAAGCATCTTGTATAATATTCCATCTCTACCACCCTCCACTACCATTGACGATGCTAAAATCACTACAATAAACTTCCGCAATCGCGGAAACACTGGATATCAATATCACATATTAACTAATATTAGTCTCTAACCTATACTCATGTACCTAGGAAATACCACCCTGATGCCCCTTATCTGACTACAAACATCCACTCTAGTCATCACCTATAATCTCTCTCCTACAATAGGTAACACTAATATCCAGTATACATCCTCTAATGTCACTTTCATCTCACTTGTCGGTAACTAGAATATACATGTGTCTGCATACCATCTATCGTATAATGTAATAAACATAGGAATATTATGGGGTACTTCCCCCAATCTAGAAATGTACCACAGGCTAGCACAGTCTAATATATCCCACCTCTGCATCTGACAAGCCCAAAGTGAGCAATGTACTCAAGTGACGACCTGAAAAAAACTCTCTGGAGTGTATATCGCTCTGCACAACACAACACGGTAATAAATACCCTATATCAACACACCATACAATGAATCATCACCCAAAATTATTCAAAATTTACACATTTTACAACACAGTGCCCAAATCTTGGTTTGGGACACTAACGCCCAGGAGTAGGTCACATGTGCCCATAAACATGTCACTAGTTCTTACAACTGGGTACTAGTGTCCCCAGGGACAAATGAAGTCAAAAATGCTGAAAAATACAAAAATGAAATTTTTAGTAAAATTGATGAAAACATACATATTTGACAAATTTTTCCAAAACTAATCACACTTACCAACTCATCGGCCATCTGTGAAGCCACAACCGTTGCTACTCTCTCAAATCTAGTCAACACTAATATAATGTGTGACATCCTCCAGCTTAGTGCTCTAAGTTTCGACTACTCTTGGTACAAATGAAATTACAATACACCTTTTCATTATTACTATATATTAGTAATTCCTATTTACCATATACTATAGTCACTATTTGCAATCACTTTTATAACTAATACATGTTGCACATTTTCACTCATATCTTGAGCCTCGTAACTCCATTTTTCTTGACATTTGTACCATATGGATCATAATTTACTCTAGCACTAATACCATATATATTTTGACATCTCATTTTCACATCTAAAAAATGTACTAATACAAAACTACTCCTAATTTGACAATACTCTCCCATACTAATTCTCATTTACTATTACAACATCTTATATGTATTGTTTTTGTCTTAGTTCTCATTTCTCCACCCTTCACCCTTTCATCAAAAGGGGGGAATACAATCGGGATCATCCCATAATACAATATAGTCGATGGACACTCCAAACATATTGTTATTATAACTTTCTCTGATTTCATTCGAATAAAGGTACAATCATTCTATACTAGAATCAATACTTTCTACTATTTCAAATCTATTCCCTCAAATGACCTAATTTGGGGGAAAAGGAAAAACCTCTATGTGAGTAATCTCTTAAGTACACATTTTCTCAAAACAATCTTCTATAACTCAAATCAAATCAATAAATAAGTACAATAATCACACTTACTATATCTCCCAGATGACCTAACTTGGGATCCACATTACACTATTATCACTTCCAGATGACATAACTTGGAATCCATCTAGATCTATTCAAATCAAAACACCTATTACCGTAAGAGTGGGGGTGATGAGACATAATTTCCCTTTCCTATACTGCTCTTATATGGGTTCTTTAATCAAAATAAAGATTTTTTCAAACATAACTAATCATAACTAAATTTTGTTTCTATCTATTTGTAGCCGGTTGGAAATTTTGGGGATGCAGTCATGGATGGAGAGTAAAAATTGACCTCTCTACTCAACATTCTTCCTCTGGTGGCAGGATGCCTAAAAACCTCCCATTTACAAAGAAAATCAGGTTGGGAATTGATCACTCCCTACCTCTTCAATCTCCTTCAACAACAATTCAAAATCTCCAAAGTCTCCAAAATGAATAACTAAAATAGAATTATTCTAGTGTAATCTAATGTTATAGGAGCAATAAAATAATTGAATAAATGAAGTAATAAAATAATGAAAATAAACCCCAAGCAAACTAAGCTAGACAATATGAACCCTAATGTGAAAGAAGGGTTAATAAAAGCCTTAACTGATTTGTAGATGTCATGGGACTACGTAGCAGTGTAGATCATGTGAACATGAGGAGGAAACGACTGAACAAAATCCTGAGAAAGAAAAGATATGAGACATTTGAGTGGATTGGGCTACTTGGAAATAGATAGGGGTGCCCATGGGAACCTTGGTTTGAGATCTTGGTCAGAAAACCTCCTCTGGAGTGTCACTAGATGTTGTCATGTGTTTGCTTCCTATCGCACTAATGTTGCTGAACTGCACTAGATGTTGCTATGAATAGGAGATGGAAGAATCACTTGCAAAACCCCAGACAAAACATAAAAATCGTAAAAAAATAAATATGCATATGAATGGGTCAGACTATCCTCAGCTTCCAAATTGACTGACTTATCACTGAGTGCTCCACTACATCTAAGACCCAATCTAGTTCTAGGTGTGTGTGTGTATAAAATCATGCCCTAGGTTACTTTTATGCCAGTCACACTTTGTGAAGTAGCAAAAATAAATAGAAGTATAATGTAGTAAAATGTGTGAATGGAAACAATAGACTCCCCCTCTTATGAAGTGTGATGAAAATGAACCATCTTTATGTGCCTTGTGATGGAGCTAGATGGATGCAAATATAGCTTTAGATGCCTTTGATGGGTGCAACTCTATATGTTGATAGTAGATGCTTAGTGCTTGGTCCTTCATTACGGTCACATAACTTTATATTTATATGGTTATCTTATTCTAATTTCATAATTAATCTTGAAAAGGCCGACCATAAAAAATATAGAAATCTCAAATAGCTAGAAATTTCCCAAAAGGTGAGAGTAAACGTGCAAAGAGGACCAATGCACCCTAGAGGGGACCACAACACCTGGGGTACCTTAGTCAAAAATAGGAAAAACACAGAAATGACAATACAGACTGAGAATGTGCAAGTGTAAGATCAAAAATATGACAACAAACAATGTAAAAAATGGCCAAAGACATGGGTTGATTATTACTTTTTTCACTTAAGAAACCATATGAATAGTAGTATGAGATCGGGACTAAATAATGACTCAAAGTGTGTAATTTTGTGTCTACATTTTCCCCCACTTTATGTTGGTGAGTGGAGACCTCTGTAACATAAAGTAGATAGAGATGTGTACTTGATAATCCATGTAGAGTGATGTATAAAATGTGATGAAGGACTAGATAATGCGTGGAGTGACAAAAAGATGAAGCGTGAAGACTAAAGATGAAAAAGCGTAAAAAGTGATGAAAGTGAACCTATGATGAAAGCATGTGTGTAGATGACAATGTGTGTAATGTACTTGCATGGTTAGTATCGTGTATGTGATATACTCACCATGTGTGTGTTATTGTTGTTGATTGCTTTCTTCCCATACAGATGGACCTACAAAAGAGAAGATGATCAAGTAGTCAAATACACATGTATATGTGTAAAAATGCATGTATATATGTAAAGAAACATGTAAAATTAGTATGAAAATGATAATGAAAAAGGAACATGTGCACATGATCCATGATGAGATAAAAGGTTATAAAAAATATATCCTATAACTGTCAGTGAAGTGCAAGTTTTTTAGGTGATCTCACGCCACTATGGTTGAAGAAGTGTAGGGAGAAAGTTGTGTTATTCTCCAACATATAATTGTTTCCCTGAGAATATGAAGATATCTCTGTACTACCTAGTTTTTTGGGTGTTCCAACAACATTGGACGAATAAGTGTAAGGAGGAAAGTCTGATGTTCCTCCAACTTGTAACTACTCCCAAGAATGCTAAGGATAATTTTCCTTGTAAAATCTGATGTGTATGGAGTTTGTAGACTAGTTTGAACCCACTCGTTATATAACCCACTGTGTCATGGAAGAAAACTATAAAATAAACTGTACCGATATTGTGTTGTGTAGTGTGTAAACCCAAATGATGCCCCCCTCTTTGGGGGTGCATGCGACGTCATGGATAATAGAATGTGGCTCCAAAAGAGGACTGACCACGTAACTGAAACTCTTCAATACAGGGGAAGATAATTTTCTTGGTAAATACTAAGGCACATGCAAACAAGTGGCTATAAAACAAGTGTTAGTATGAACATGCATGTAGACAACAAGTGTAATCCAAACAAACAATGTGTAATCTTGAACATAAACAAACAATGTAAACAACCAAAAAGATAATGTAGGTTGTACAAAATAGGTTACAAAAATGGGACACCACTCTCACGGAGTCACAAGACACTCAATGTTGTAGTGGCCACAAACAAATAAGTGTGCACAACAAGACAAAGGACCTAACCTGAAAACAAGAGCAAACAATAACAATCAACTGTAACAAACAAGTATGGAAGAAAATATCCATGCATTAAAAATGCTGCACATAAAGCACCCATTAGCATGTTAGAAAAGTAACAAGTATGTCAAATCATGTATAACTTGATAATGGGAAAGTGTTAAGAACAAAATGAAATAGTAGCACCTGTAGTGGACGAATGTGGATGCCCCCAGAAGGTAGTGTGGAAAGAATCAATGCTACATGTAGAAGCTCTGTATCTGGGATCAAACCTAGAAAATTATGTGAACATGTATGTGTGTATGGTAAAGATAATGACATAAAATAAATCTATCTAGCATGTGTAGTAAAGTGTACATGTGAAAGAAAGTGTGAGCAAGATAAAATGTAACCATAAAATATAGTATGTTGTGGATGAATGGAATAAAATGTAGTGTGGATGATAGGATCTTCATTCCCCTTGAGTGAATGGAGTTGTATGCAGTGAGTTTCATTTAGTATACCCCCTCAACAGTCAAGAATGAACCATAAATTAGAGTGTGTCATCAGGAAATGGTTGAACTATGTGTTGTGTGTAGTGCGCCATGATGAGTATGTGGTGATGATATGTGACATAGATATGACGTGTGTGTGATGTTATAGCCTAAGCATATATCACGACGAGTAGAAAGGAGTGGTTATTTAGCCTAAAGTGTATACCACTAATCAATGTAAGTGAAAGTGATGATGTATCCTATCACGAGATGATGGTAGAAGAAGTGACCCTATAGCCTAAAGCGTATATCACTAATCCTAGAAATGCTACATGACCGAGAGAGATAGAATGATGAATATGTAAGGGTTATGAGGTCCATCTGTGATGTATATGCTCAATAGTCTAGTATGGACTATGAGACTAGAGTGCGTCATCGGGTAGTGACTACAACATGTAGAAGTGATAATACAAAATGTGTACTATGTGTGGTAGGATTAAACACTATGAAATTCAATATGTGTGATAGATGACCTATGATGTGTATATGTCATGTATGAGGTGTAAAAACACACAATATGTGATAGCTATGGGGTGATGTACTGTAGGAAAAGATTTAGGATGCAAAATATAGAATGTATGAAGACATGCAATGTTAATATCCTATAATGTGGTGTGTAATATATAGATGATGTGATGATATGTGGTTTCTAAGGTGTAGTGACTACGGTGTAGTGTGTGGGGTTCATGTAAATAGAATGACCTCAACAGTCAAGTGTAAACTAAAGCAAAAGAGTGCGTCATAGGGATAATGAAGTGATAAGAGTCACCTACCAAAAACCAAGTTTGTGTGAAGTAGTGGAAGCATGTTGGGAAAAAGTAATAGTAGGACCATGCGATGGTGGTGGAATTTGAAATGTGTGTTAACCATTAGTAGGAGTAGTTGCTTTGACAAAAATGAGTGGCTACTAAAGTGGTGATTAGGGAGGGACTTTGCACAAAAATGGCTTGTTTGGTGATGATGTGGAAGACTTGAGCGGAGGCCAGGTTGCACTGAGATTTAGAGGAGGTTGCATAGATTGGATTGGTAATACTCTAGGTGACTTAACAGGAGGAAGTGTTGGAATAATTTGGAGAGGTGGTTTCTTGAATTGAGTAGATTGCATAGGTGGCACTTGAGTGACAGAAGAAGGAACACTAGAAGTGATGGTGTGATACTAACTAGACATAGACGAATCAGATTTAGGAACCCACCACGATGTAGCATTTGTAGATTGGACATGCAATAGAATTTTGTGCAGTGAATGAGATAAAGCCATGCCACTCAAGATGTGTGATTCTTCTTTTTAATGCATAACAATCATTGTCCGTTATGGCCATTGATTCGATGGTAATTGAAATATGGATGATCTTGATATTTTTCTAGCTAATAAGGAGGATAGTAATGAGTAGGTGGTAAAGTGATTAGTTGATGAATAAGGATATCAATAAGAAGGTCATGTTGCTTAGTATTGCAGTAAAAGGCAAGAGGCTCTGGTAATGGTACAAATTAAGGCTCACTAATATGAGGACATACAATAGACATAATGTTGGAAAGGAAACCTCATTCTTGTGCAGGGTGAAGGCATCAATACTGAAAAGCCACAAGAAACCTTGAAATATGGTGGGCTTAAGGATCCTCGAATGTGGATGTAGATCTTCAGGCACCAAATAGATGGATTTGTGATAATGTATGCAAAACTGAAACATATATGATTAGATAGATATATGTAGGGGCTGCTAGGGAAACACTAGTTCCAAGAGGTTTTTAACTTCCATTGGGAGGATGTCAACCCCCCATTTCTAGAAATATAGAAATAAATGATGAACCAATATATATCATACAGAAGTAGAGAAGTACAATATGCCAATTAAATGGGATGACGAGGGTACTTCAAAATGAGGATGATATGAGAGAAACTATAATATGCAACATGAGGATGATATGAGAGAAACTATAATACCAATAATTTTTATCCTTTCTTACTTGTTCAAAATGAAGGGGGAAGGATTCTATAGTGGTGAGCTATAATGGCAAATATTTTCCTTTGACTTCAAAACTTACTTCCAACTTCAAAACTCAAGACTCTCCAAAAATTCAAAACTTTCACCTCTCTTAAAAACTATAAAAAAAATTTCCCACTTCCTTCAAATTGTTTCCTCTCTGAAAGAGGGGGGAAAGCCTTTATTTATAGCCTAGAGATGGGGTTGGATTAGGGGTTATCAAGCAACCTAGATTGGACAAAGTAACCATGATTAAGGGACATTATTTGTGTGATTATGTGAAATAGTATATTTTATATGGATTTGATTTGATTGAGTGGGGTTCATGATTTGGGATGATTGTGTGTGATAGTGGATTTGATGTGGATGAGTGGGGTTCAATGATGCGGATGATTTTGGAGTATTTAATTATTAAGTGGGGGTGATATGAATTAATTTGGAATATGTAATTATTAATTTGATATTGGGCACATAAACGAGTTCTAGGTATAAAGGGGGTCAATTAACTAATTAAGATTGATTAATTGAACATGTATTTCAGGTGGAAAATTGGATTGAAATGGGTAATCCAAATGAAGGAGGAAAAAATGTAGGGTAAAGTGGAGGAGTGGATACAAAAAATTGGTGTTTACATTTACCCCTTTTTGATGAGTGGTTCTGCATTAGACAAGCCGTGAGACAAAAATGATGAAGTATCAAAAATGTGATTGATTAAGTGTTTCCCCCCTAAAATGTGGGAATGACAACATAAAGGAATTCAATCATGAGTTTGAAACATATAGATTTTAAAGGTTGTGTAGATGGTGAAAAGATGGGTATACGCATAACCAAGGAAAGATACCCTAGGAAAAAAGGATCACAATAATAATGGAAAATATGGCAGGTGACTCCAATATCAAATTGGTAGAGGAAAAATTGTTGTATCAACGGAGACGAGAGACAACATTCTACGGACTAGTGAGTGGGTGAAGACCACTATAGTATGGATGTAAACCGTGATGACCAATGGGTCAAAGGTAAACATCAAATTATGTGAAACTAAAATGCGAGAGGTATATAAAATCCTTTGTATGTGAGGTATCGAGGTGAAAATTCATGTGTCCAAAAGGACGAGGGATGAAAACAAAGGTGTCCCAACACAAGACATAGAGATTGGCTGAAAAGGTGAGTTAGAATATAGATGGTGAGGTAATATGCCCTAGGCGAGGGGGGTTAATGATTTTTAAAAATATTATTTCCAAGGAAGAAAAATATGAGAAGAATAAAGTAGGAAAAATTTGGATTTATGGAAATGGGGGGGAAGATTTTGATCGACGTTTTCTAAGAAAAAATTAGAGAAAACATTTGGCAAGGTAAAAGGTGATAGTGGATTGCCATCATGGTCTCCTAAAACAACGGTGGTGCACAAATGGATAAATATCATAATCGACCATGATTGCTTGTTTTAAGGATGTGTGGAAGGATGTAATGAGAAAGAGAAAAGGGAATGGACATGAGTAGTGGCTGATTATGAGAAAAATAAGAAAGGCCAAAGGTTAAGGAGATAAGGGCATGGAATAGAGTGGATAGAGATGGAGGAGGAGAAAAAAAGTAATGAAAGAGGGAGAAGAGAATAAGAGAGATGGATGATAGGAAATGATGAAGGAAAAACAAGGAGAAGACAATAAAATGACAGAGCAGAGGGTGAAATTATGAAAAAGGGAGAGATATACAAAATGAAGGGAGTGAAGAAGGGTGAAGTAGATGAAGGGAGAGAAAAGATGCAAACTGAAATAGATTATAGAGTGGAGAAGATTAAAGGGCCTAAGTTTCCATGAGGAAAACCAAGGTAAATAATATGGAGCAGATCGTATAGAAATTCATATGGATGGTGGGATGATAAGAAATATGGGACAATACTGAAGAGCCAGGTTATCACTAGGGAAGTAATAAGGAAACACAAAGTAAAAATGGGATGAAGATGATACAGAGGAAGTGAAATAAGATGAGGAGCAGAAAGGAGGAGAAGACAATAGAGAAAATGATGCAGAAGGAAGGAAACCCATAACAGAGATATTTAGTGAAGAGTGAGAAGTATCAAGAACATAAATAGAAGCTGGAGGGGAGGAATGCCATAGATTGGAAAAGATGTAGAGAAGTGTGATATGAGGAGAAAAGTATTACGAGATAATATAAAAAGGATGTATGATGAAGACACTAAATAAATTGGCAAGGAAGAATGGAAGATGGAGAGGTGGCGAAGAAAAAGAGAGGGAAGAATAGAAGAGGTAATTCTAGTGAAGGGATGTTAGGAGAAGTCCACTGATAATGATTGGTATGGAACGATGGGAGGAAAAGTGAGAAGAGGGAAAAAGTAAATGAGGAATGGAAGAGGAAATGCCAATGAAGGGATGTTAGGTGAATTCCCCTGATAATGATCAGAGGGCACAAAGGAAGGAAGGAATGATGAAAAAAATAAGAGGTTCAAAGAGAGGGAACAAGGCCGTGTAGAACGAGGATGGGTGATTTTAAGGAGAAGTCCACCAATAATTATTAGTGCATAAATGGAATATGATGATGAAAGAATGTTAGGGGAATACCCACAACAATGGCGGGTAAGTGTGGGGGAAGATATTGGGAGAATTCAAGATGATGGAGTGGAAAGATTAAAGAAAGGAGGTATAATGATTTGTTTGAAGATGAAGGCAAGGAGAGAATGCAGTGGAGGAGGATGAATGAGTTAAAGAATAATAAATAAGACATAAAAAGAATGGGAAGAAATGGTATTAAGGATGAGATATCAAGAAATAGAAAATGGAGGAAAGTAACATGGTGATAAGCGGAAGATAGGAGATGCATTTTGTGATATGATAGGTGGAGAAAGGACAATGGTAGGAGGAAAATGTGGTTGGTAAGGAAGATCAGGAGGAGGAAACAATCAATGAAGGGAATGAATAATGAGGTGAGGGAGGATTCTAGAATGATAAGTATACCTTAAGGGAACTCCTTAAGTAAGAAGCTAAGGCGATGGAAGTGGTTAGGTAAGATCGCCAAGGTGAAAGTGAAGAGTGAAAAGGGGAAATTGGGAAGAAAGGAAAGGAAGAGACGTATAGTGATGAAAGAGGAAAGCTGGAAATTAGATATGTAAGAATGTGATCTTGATAAAATATTACCTTAATGAGATAAATGACACACAATCATAGTAAGTAAGATATAGGGAAACCATACCTCAAACAAGATTGGAGGTAAATAAGAAGGTAAACCACTCAAGGAATTGCACTTACAGCCAATAACAAGTGTTAATACATAACCAATGATAGTTATTTATATCAAAAGACCATGAGGGAAATATAGATGAAATATTCTCAGGTTGACACAAAAAAGAGGTTAGATATGTAACTTGTATGTTAGAAGAGGGTTCTCCATAGGCAGTTGTCCCAAGGACTATGCCCCAGCTTTGGGAAGGGGGATGATGTAAACTGATTAATATAGGAAGTCTACAACATATATGAGAAAATTGATTGACGCGGGAATATTTCTTAGGATGTTATGATAATATAAGGTTGATCAATGCGGGAAGCCTTTTCTGTCATGATAAGAGAATAGCCATCCTTTGAGGGTATGGTCTACTTTTTTCTTTTTCTTTGGAATTTTTGACTTTTGGCATGATAAGATATGCATGATAGTTTTCCTTTAGGAGAGAAGTATATACTTATTATATGCTTTTAATGAACAATTTTCCTTCAAGGGATTAGTATATTGTAAGAGAAAATGAGATAGGAGCATCCATAATTGTGACTCTTCTTCTATTTTGTGTTGATTTTTTATTTTATGGGGAAGAGCTGGGTACAGCTAGGTAGACCACTTAGGAGGGGACAATGATCATACAAGTGACACCCCTAGACCTTTTGTGTGGTTTCGATAGGTATATAAGAGGATGATGGATGAAATGATCATGGAGTTCTCACCAATAAGGGAGAACATATCCCTAGGAAAATTCTATAGATAGAGCCGTGGTGCCCATATTTGAGGTTATGACTAGGAAAGTGATGACATACCACAAAATTCCAAATCATTATAGTGATAGATGGAAGAGATTCATGATGGAGGAATGATCTAAGGATATAACTAAGTGCTCGTTGGTAGATATATTAACAACAGAATGGTGAGACCTCTAAGATCATGTAACCCATCACCCTCCTATTTACCTATTGAAACCACATAAAGGGTCCAGGGGCATCCCTTGTATGATCATCGTTCCCTCCTAAGTGATCTACCTAGTTATACCTAGCTCTTCCCCATCAAATATAAAGAAAAGAAAGTAAAAATTATTGGATGGTCATGTCTCATGCTATCTTAATCCAAAAACATATTGATCCCTCAAAAGAAAGTTGTTCATTAAAAACATATAATAAAAATAGACTGATCCCTCGAAGGACATACTATCATGCATATCTTATCCTTCCATCTAAAATACAAAAGTCAAAAATCCCAAAGCAAAAGCAAAAGGTAGACCATACCCTCGAAGGATGGCTACTCTCTTATCATGGAAACGTAGGCATTCCTGTATTGATTAGCCTTTCATATTATCATAACATCCTAAGAAAGCTACCTGTATCGATCAATTTTCTCATATACGTTGTAGACTTCCTACATTGATCAGTTTGCATCTTCCCCCTTGCCTAAAGCTGGGGAATAGTTCTAGAAACAACCTCGCTATGGAGATCCCTCTTCCCGTGCACACAAGTTACATCTAGAATCCCCTTTGTCATGTCGACATTAACATATTTCATCTCATGATCTTCCCTCATGTTATTTTTATATAACTATACCATCGTTGGCTATGTGTTAAGCACCTAGTTACTGGCAGCAAGTGCAATGCCTTGAGTGGTCCCCTATCTTGTTTACCTCTAATCCGGTTCAAGGCATGGTTTCCCCTATATGCCTCCTTAATATGATTATGCGTATTTTTTCTCATTAAGATCACCATTTATCAAGATTTCATTCTTTCATATCAAATTTCAAACCATGAAATCTATATCCATATGTTTATCTTTAAGGATAGCATATCTTACACTCATGCATAATTCTATGAATTCTGTTAATATCTAAGAATACTCTCGCTAATACACTTTGCAGTTTGGGAATTCTACTTGATATCCGTTGCAGTTTGATGAATCCTACTTAAGGATCCTTCTCAAGGTGAGCTTCATTATCCCGCAACTTTTTATTCCCCATCATGATCTAACAATGTATTTGATCCATTTCTCCTCACTCTAAATTTCCACTCATCACCACTTATCCCCACATAAACCTTATCACCTTTATGTCCCCTTTCACCACTTTATGTATCTTCCTTTCCCTTCCTCCCAAATTTCCCTTTTCACTCTTCCGCTTTCAGCTTGAAAATCTTACTTAACCATCCATATAGTCAGGGAATCTTAGTTGAGGTATATCTTCTTCCTTAGATCCTCCCGGTGTAGAAAATCCTTCTCTCTTTTCTCTCATCAAATGAAAATCACCACCACAAACATCTTTCTGCTTTGCCTCTTCCACTTATCATTGTTGCATCATCATTCCCACCACATGGGCATCCCAATTATGGATTTCCCTTACACTCTCCATCTACACTGCATATATTCTTTGATCCATTCCTGTCATGCTCCTTTATTTCCGTGTTATCACCTCCTTTCACCTCTTCTTCCATTTTGGCATGCACCACTCACTCTTTTGTCATCCTTCCTAGTATCCATCTCCTACTTGGTCATATTACTTTCACACTTTCCATATGGAAAGTTAACTTGAGGGTTCCCCTTCAATCCATCTTGTTATGACTATCTATCAATCACTTACTTCTTCTCATCATTCTTGTTCTTCTTTGGCTTAGCGATCCTACTTAACGATCTCTGTCACATGACAATCTTACTTAAGAGTCCCTCTTAACGTTTGTTTTTCATCCGCCCTTCCCCTATCCCATCCTATTTCCTCATCCTCTTTCTCCCATACCACCTCATCATCACCTACTCCAATCAACCATTCCACCCATGTACCCATTACACTCTTTTCTTTCTCCATTAATATCATCACTATCAGTTTGGTGATCTTACTTAACCACTCATGTGGCATGGCAATATTACTTAAGAGTCCCTCTTTAGGATGATATGTCATCTTGCACTCCCCCATCACTCTCCATCCTCACCATCTAAATTTTATCATCATTCCCCATCATCAAATCCTCTCACCTCCTCTTCTATTCTCGCAAACACCACCTCCTTCTTTCCTAATTTTCATCACCATCATCCCTCGCTTGGTAATCTTACTTAAACAATTTTTCCACATGATAGTCTCACTTAAGGGTCCTCCTTAAGTTGAACTCGTCAGTCTAGACTTCTCCCTCACCTTATTCTTCCTTCCCTTTGTTTATTGTTTCTTCCTCTTGGTCTTCCTTACCCACTATATTTTCCTCCTATCAGTATCCTCTCTCAACCTATCCTCTTATGGAATACATCTTCTATCTTCTATTTATCACCACCGTCCTTTCCCCCACTTTCTTTTTCTTTATCCCTCATCCTTAATACCATTTCTTTCCATTCTTTTCATGTATTGTTTCTTCATCTTTACTTCATTCATCCTCATCCAATGCACCCTCTCCTCACCTTCATCTTGGCACAAGTTGTTATCCCTCCTTTCTTTACTCTTTCCACTCCATCTTTTCAAGTTATCCCACATATCTACCCCTATGCTTACCCATCATTATTGTTGATCATACCTTAACATTATTTTATCATCATCTTCCATTTCGGTGCTAATAATTATCAGTGGACTTCTCCTAATGTCCATTCATTGGAATTTCCTCTTCCATTACTTATTTAATTTTTCCATCTTCTCACTTTTTCTCCCATCTATATCTACCGATCATTATTAGAGAAATTTTCCTAACACCCACTCACCTGGGGCATATTCCCTCACCATCCATATTCCAACTCACCTTTTTAGATGCTCTTCATGTCCTATGCTGGGACACTATTGTTTTCATCATCGTCCTTATGGACACATAATTTTTCACTCGATTCCTCACATACGAAGGATTTTGTATACCTTTTGCTTTTAGTTGTGCATACTTTGGTGCTTACCTATGACTCATTGGTCATCCAAACCTACATCCATATTGTAGTGGTCTTCACCCACTTATTGGATTGTAGAACATTGTTGTCCATCTCCATTGAGACCGTAACTGTCCTCTACTGATCTGATATTAGATTCACTGCCATATTTTTCATTATTATTTCAATCCTTTTTTCCTGGGGCATCTTTCCTTGGTCATGCATCTTGTCCCTATTTTCATCACCCACCCAATCTTTACCATCTATCTCTTTCAAAGTCATGATTGAATATCTTTATGTTGAAAATCCCAAGTTTGAGGGGGAACACTTAATCAATCACATTTTTGATACTTCATCGCTTCTATTTTGCGGCTTGCCCAACGTAAACCACTCATCAAAAAGGGTCAAATATAGACACCATTTTTTGGTACCATTCCCCACGTTTGTTCTCCTTCATCAGGCTTACCCATCCATTTGAATAAATCCCATTTCCCACCAAAAATTCATATTCAGTTAATCAATTGTAATGGGTTAATTGACCCCCTTCAAAATATCTAAATCTCGTTATATCCTAATATCTAATTAATAATTAAATATTCTAAATAAGTCATATCACTCCACCTAATAATTAAATACTCTCAAATCATCCAGACCATGAACCCCACCCATCCACATAAAATCCACTATTACACCTAATCAATCAAATCATGAACCCCACTCAATCAAATCAAATCCATATCAAATCCACTATTACATCTAGTCCCTCAAATCATGTCCCCTCCACTCACTTAACCAGGGTTACTTTGTCAAACCCAGGTTACCTGATAACCCCTAATCTAACCCCTTCTCTAAGATATAAATACAGGCCTCCCCCCTCTTTTGAACACATTTTTAAAAAATAACAAGTTTGAAGCGTCTTAAGTTTTGAAGTTGGAGAGAAGGAAAGTTTCAAGAACAAGTTTGAAGAGTCTTGAGTTTTGAGGTTGGGAGTAAGTTTTGAAGTCAAGGAAAACCTATAGCATTATAGCTCTCCACTATAGAAGGCTCCTCCCCTTCATTTTGAACAAGTAAGAAAGGATAACAAATTGTTGATATTATAGTTTCTCTCATATCATCATCATGCTGCTCTTATAATGCCACTTATGACACCATAATGCTATCCACATGCCCTTGAAATGACCTCATCATCCCATTTACTTGGAATAATGTACTTCTCTACTTCTGCATGCTATCTAAAGTTCATCATTTATTTCTATATTTATAGACACGGGGGTTGACATCCTTTAAGGGAGTTAACGGCCTCTTGAAATCGACATTGTTCGGTAAAACCCTACACATATTTATTTAATTGTATCTGTTTCAGTTTTGTAGACATTATCATAGATCCATCTATTTGGCACCTGCAGATCTACATCCACATTCAAGGATCATTAATCCCTCCATGTTTTGAGGTTGTTGATGGCTTTAAGTATCAGTGCACTCACCTACACGAGAATGTTGATCGGGTTTTCTCATGCCGACGAATGCACTGATACTGAAAAATACCAATAACCTCAAAATATATAGGGCTTAAAGAGGCTTGAATGTGGATGTAGATCTGCGGGCACCAAATAGATGAATATGTGCTATAATAATGTCTGCAAAATTGAAACAAATTGGATTAGATGGATATATGCGGGGGCTACCCAGACAATGTCGGTTCCAAGAAGTTGTTAAATTCTTTAGAGGATGTCAACCCCCATGTTTAGAAAGATAGAAATAAATGATGAACAATAGATAACATGCAGAATTATAATATGCTAAGTAAATGGGATGATGAGGGTACTTTAAGGGCCTGTAGATGAAATTATGGTGCCATAAGTAGCACCATAAGAACAACACGAAGATGATATGAGAGAAGCTATAATATCAGTAATTCGTTATCCTCTCTTACTTGTTCAAAATGAAGGGGGGAGGCTTCTATAGTGGAGAGCTATAATGGCAAAGGTTTGCCTTGAATTAAAAACTTACTTCCTACCTCAGATATCAAGACTCTTTAAACTTCAAAACTTCAAAACTTGAAACTTGTTCGAAAGACTTGTTATTCTTTGAAAGAGGGGAGGAAGGCTTGTATTTATAGCCTAGAGATGGGATTATCTTAGGGTTTATCAAGTAACCTGGGTTTAATAAAGTAACGTTAGTTAGGTGAGTGGGGGGAAATGATTTGAGTGATTAGGTGAAATCATGGATTTGATATGGATTTGATTTTATTGAGTGGGTCTCATGATTTGAATGGTTTTGGCATATTTAATTATTAGGTGGGGTAATATGACTTATTTAGAATATTAAATTATTAATTGGATATTAGGATATAATGAGATTTAGATATTTTAAAGGGGATCAATTAACCCATTAAGATTGATTAATCAAACATTCCTTTTTGGTGGGAAATGAGATTTATTCAAATTTAGGGGTAAGCCTTATGAAGGAGAACAAACATGGGGAATAGAGAGGAGCTACACCAAAAAATGGTGTCTAAATTTTCCCCTTTTTGATGAGTGGTTTGTGTTGGGAAATCCGTGAGAAAAAATGATGAAAATATTGTTGATTGAGTACTCCCCCTCAAACTTGGGATTGACAAAAGAAAGGAAGCCAATCACGAGTTTGAAAGAGATATATGGTAAAGAACAGGTGGCTGATAAAAATATGTATGAGACACACAACCAAGGTAAGATAACCCAGGAAAAAGGATTGTAATAAAAAATAAAAATATTTCGGTGACTCTAATATCACATCGGTAGAGGATAATTGCAGTCTTAACATAGACAGGCGACAATGTTCTATGGACTAGTGAGTGGGTGAAGACCACTGCAGTATGGATTTAAACCATGATGACCAATGGGTCATAAGAAAACATCAAAATATGTGCAACTAAATGTGAAAGGTATGAAAAATCCTTTGTATGTGAGGAATTAAGTGAAAACTCATGCGTCCGTAAAAGGGATGAGGACGAAATTAACGATGCCCCAACACAGGGCACGAAGAGTGGCTAAAAAGGTGAGTTGGAATATGGATGTTGAGGTAATATGCCCCAAGTGAGGGGGTTAATAGTTGTGAATAGATATTTCTAAAGGAAGATGTTTCGTTGACAAGAACAAACTTTGATTAAGGGAAATGGGGGAAGTATTATGATCAATGTTTGGCAAGAAAAAAGTAGAGTAGGCACCTGTGAGGGAAAAATGTGATAAGTGATAGTCATCATGGTATCCTTGAAGATGAAAATACCATGGGAAGAGATGATTAGAAATGGATATAATGATGCCCCCATGAGAGGTCTGAAGAGGATAGAAGAAGTGACAGAGCTCTCGAAAAGAGGAGAGGTCAATGTTGTAGAGAGGAGGATGATAATGGGTTGTAATGAAATGGATCGATGTTGGGGCACAAATGGAGAAATATCAAAATTGAATGTGAATGATAGCTGTGAAGATGTGTTGAAGGACATAATGAGTAAGAGTGTAAAAAATAAGGAATGAACATGAGTAGTGGTTGATTATGAGAAGAGCAAGAAAGGTTAAAGGTGAAGGAGATAAGGTTATGGAATAGAGAGGATGGAGATGGAGGAGGAGAAAAAAGGAATGAAAGAGGAGGAAGAGGATAAAAAATATGGAGGAGAGGAGAAGGGAAGGAAGGATGATGAAGAAATGACAAGACAAGAAAATGACAGAGAAAAGGGTGAAATTATGAAAAAGGGAGAGAGATATTCAAAACGAAGGAAGTGAAGAAGGGTGAAGTAGATGAAGGCAGAGAAATGATGGAAAACAAAAGATATGATAGAGTGGAGAATATATGAAGGGACTTTTTTACCATGAGGAAAACCAAGGTAAAGAATATGGAACATACCGCATGGAAATGTGTGTGGATGGTGGGATGATAAAAAAGATAGGACAATGCTAAAGATTCATGTTATCACTAGGGAAGTAAGAAGGAACTGTGAAGTAAAAAGGGGAGGAAGATGATACAGAGGAAATGAAATAAGATGAGGAGTGGAAATAAGGAGAGGACAACGTAGAAAATTATGCAGAAGGAAGGAAACCCATAACAAAGATATTTAGTGAAGAGTGAGCAGCATTAGGAACGTAAAGAGAAGCTAGAGGGGAGGAATGCCACAGATTGGAAAAGACGCGGAGATGCGGGAGAGGAGGAGAATAGTATTACTTGAAAATAGACAAATGATGTATGATGAAGATGATAAATAAATTGGCAAGGAATAATGAAAGATGGAGAGGTGGTGAAGAAAAAGAGAGGGAGGGATAGAAGAGGTAATGCCAGTGAAGGGACGTTAGGATAAGTCCACTGATAATGATCGGTAGGGAAGGATGGGAGGAAAAGTGAAAAGAAGAAAAAAGTAAAGGAGGAATGGAAGAGGAAACACCAATGAAGGGATGTTAGGAGAAGTCCCTCGATAATGATCAATGGGCACAAAAGAATGAAGGAATAAAGAAGTAAAAGGAGAAGTTCAAAGAGAGGGAACAATACCATGTAGAATGGGGATGAGTGAATTTTAGGAGAAGTATACCGATAATTATTAGCACGGAAATGGAAGATGATGATGAGAGATCAATAATAGGAAAATGGGGAAAGGAAAATGATTATGGGCATTAGACGAAAGACACACTCTATGATATGATAGTTTGAGAAAGGAAGATGATCGAAGCAAAATGTGGCTC
The DNA here is from genome assembly GCA_019776745.2 of Taxus chinensis. Lineage (NCBI taxonomy): Eukaryota > Viridiplantae > Streptophyta > Pinopsida > Cupressales > Taxaceae > Taxus > Taxus chinensis. Next base: position 885,159,883 of record CM034150.1, read on the forward strand.
CAGTAAGGTAGACCAAGAGGAAGAAATGATCAATGGAGTGAAGGAAGAATGAGGTGAGGGAGGAGTCCATAATGATAAGTCTACCTTAAGGGAAATCAAGTAAGACATTTATGCAAGGGAAGTGGTTACGTAAGATTTCCAAGTGAGGGATAATGGAGATGAAAAGTGGGAAATTAGGAGGTGGTGTGTGTGAGAATGGAAGAGGAGGTGAGAGGATGTGATGATGGGGAATGACGAGAAAATGTGGACAGTGAGAATGTGGAGTGATGGGTAAGTACAAGATGAAAGATCAACCTTAAGAAAGACTCTTAAGTAAGATCACAAAACCGACAGTGACGATATGGAAGGTGAAAGACAAGAATGTATTGGGTACAAGGGTGGAATGGTTGGCTGGAGTATATGAATACAACTTGAGGCTAGAGAAATAATATGAGGGAAATATGATGAGATGGGGGATTGGAAAATAACACATCAACCTTAAGAGGGACTCTTAAGTAAGATTTCCATGAAATGGGGATATTTAAGTAGGATTTCCAAGTCGAAGAAGAAGAAGAGTGATGAGAAGAAGTGATTGACAGATAGGAAGAGGGCATGACAAGATAGACTGAAGGGGAACCCTTAAGTGAATTTTCCATACTGCAAGAATGTGTAAGTAAGATGACCATGAAGAATACAGATAATAGGAAGGATGAGAAAGAGTGAGTGGTGTATGCCAAAATGGAACAAGAGGTGATAACAAGGAAACAAAGGAGTGTGACAGGAATGGATAAAGGAATATATGTAGTGTAGATGGAGAGTGTAAGGGAAATCCTGAATTGGGATGCCCATGTGGTGGGAGTGATGACATAGAAATGATAAGTAGAAGAGGCAAAGTAGAAAGATGTGTGTGGTGGTGATTGTTGTCTGATGAGAGAAAAAAATGGTGGAGGAGTTTGTACAGTGAGAGGATATAAGGAGGAAGATATGCCTCAACTAATAATCTCTAATTATATGGATGGTTAAGTAAGATTGTCAAGATGAGAGTGAAAGAGTGAAAAGGGAAAGTCGGGAAGAAAGGAAAGGAAGATACACAAAGTGGTGAAATGGGATAGAAAGGTGAGAAGGATGATGTGGGGATAAATGGCGATGAGTGGAAATGAGGAGCGAGGAGAAATGGATCAAATACATTGCTGATCATGATGGGGGATAAGAAGCTGCGCGATAATGAACTCACATTGATATGGATCCTCAATTAGGATTCACAAACTGCAATGGAGATCAAGTGAAATTCTAAAACTAAAAAGTGTATTATCAAGATTATTCATAGATGTGAACAAAAATCATGGAATTATAGATGATTCTAATATATCCCATCCTTAAAGGTAAACATATGGATATAGATTTAATGGTTTGAAATTTGATCTGCAAGAATGTAATCTTGATAAAAGATTACTTTAATGAGATAAATGACACATAAACGTAGCAAGGAGGATACATGGAAACCATGCTTCGAACCGTATTTGAGGTAAACAAGAAAGGGTACCACTCAAGGCATTGCACTTGCAGCCAATAAAAGGTGTTAACACATAACCACCGATAATTAGTTATACCAAAAGATCATGAGGGAAATATGGATGAAATATGCTAATGTCAACATGACAAAGGGTATTATATATGTAACTTGTACATGGGAAGAGGGATCCCCATAGGTGGTTATTTATAGAACTATTCCCTAGCTCTGGGAAGGGGGAAGATTTAAATTGATCAATGTGGGAAGTATGTAATGTATATGAGAAATTTGATCGATGCGGGATGATTTTTTAGAATTCTATGATATATAGAAGGTTGATCAATGTGGGAAGCCTTCGCTGCCAAGATATAATAGAGTAGCCATCCTTCGAGGGTATGGTCTACTTTTTATTTTTTCTTTGGGATTTTTTAACTTATTGATTTTAGATGGCAGGATAATGATAGTTGTCCTCCAAGGGATCAGTTCTATCCTTATTATAGGGATTCAGTGAAAAAATTTCCTTCAAGGGATCAGTCTGTTGATAAGATAGAATGAGATAGGAGCATCCATAATTTGCGACTTTGTTTTCTTTTTTTGGTGTTGATTTTTGATTAGACATGCGGAAGAGCTGGGTATAGATAGGTATACCACTTAGGATGGGATGATGAACATACAAGTGACACCCATGGACCCATTGTGTGGTTTTAGTAGGTAAATAAGAAGGTGATGGGTGTAATGATCATGGAGTTCTTACCAATAAGGGAGAACCTATCCATAAGTAAAATGCTATTAACAGAGCTGTGGTGCCCATATTTAAGGTCATGAATAGGAAAGTGATGGAAGACCACATAATTTCAAATCATTATAGTGATAGATGGAAGAGGTTCATGATGGAGGAATGATATAAGGGTATGACTATTTTATCATTTGGTAGATATGCTAACAATAGAATGGCCGTAAGTGCAATGTGTTAAGAGGTTCAATATCTAGTTTACCAGCAAGGGAAGCTAAACGATAAACCTCAGATCCATACTTATGCATTATAATGTAATCATGTTGCATCAAGAGTGTGATTGAAAGATAGGATAAAGTCTTAAGGGAGAAATATAAGAGAAATAGGATATGATGATATAGATGAGCGAAGATAAAAATTATGTGCTATCCTTGACGAAGCACATAAAAATATATGCCCCCTAATGAGGTAAATAAATGGCCACAAAGGTGGGCTTAGGATGAAAATAAATGCCCCCCCAAGGAAAGGAGAAATATGGCCACTACAGTGGATTTAGGATGAGAGGATAGATAATATGAAATTAGGAAAGGTAAAATATGCACAAGATATTAAAAACAAGGAAGTGAGAATCATGTGTATTAGAAGACAAGAGAACAACCACAAGTGTGAACTTAGAGTGAAAATAAATGGTCTCCCCAATGGTGAAACAAGCATGCCCACAAAGATGGTCTTTGAAATAAATTGGCGTCCCAAAGGAGAGGGACACGTAATGGCCACAACTTTCTTTCTTGAACATCTCCTTCTATCACTAGGAGTCATGGTTTGAAATTTGATATGGAAGAATGTGATCTTGATAAAAGATGACCTTAATGAGGAAAAGACACATAATCATAGCAAGGGGGAATACAAGGAAAGAATGCTTTGAACCATATTAGAGGTACCACTCAAGGTATTGCACTTGCAGCCAATAGAAGGTGTTAACACATAGCCAATGATAGTTAGTTATATAAAAATACTATGAGGGGAAATATGGATGAAAGATGCACATAAAGCTGATGTCGACATGACAAAGGGGTCAGAGATATAACTTGTGTGTAGGAAGAAGATTATTCACAGGTGGTTGTTCCTAAGACTATGCCCTAGCTCTGGAAAGGGGGAAAATGAAAACTGATCAATGCGAGAAGTCTACAATGTATATGAGAAAGTTGATTGATGTTGGAAGCTTTATTAGGATGATATGATATATAGAAGGCTGATCAATGCAAGAAGCCTTCCTTTCCATGATAAGAGAGAAGCCATCCTTCGAGGGTATTTTCTACTTTTTTCTTTTTCTTTAGAATTTTTGATTTTTGTTAGATGGGAAGATAATATATGCATGATAGCTTTCCTTCGGGGGGAGAAATCTATACTTATTATATGCTTTTTATGAATAGGGATGGATCAATCTATTTTTGGATAATATAGCATGAGATAGTAGCATCCATAATTTTTACTTTTTTTGTGTGTGTTGATTTTCCATTTGATGGGGAATATATGGGTATAGCTAGATAGATCACTTAGGAGGAGACGATGATCCTAAAAATGACACGGCCCTGGACCCTTTATGTGGTTTTTATAGGTATATAAGAGGATGATGGATGTAATGATCCCAGAGTTCTCACCAAAAGGGAGAAACCTATCCATAACAACAATATGAAGAGTAGGTCTACATCAAACATACCCATCACCACGAATGCATGTATAGAAGAGCATCAAAGAACACCAACCATTCATGTCTCACCAATAATATTTCTTAGTTGATAGTATGTTTGGTCATAGATGTGGGTGAAGGAATAGATGTGAGAGATGTAGGGATAAGTGTATATATCAATGGGGTCCCAAATAGGTGATAAGGGTGAATCTGATTTGATATATTGGGGCATGATTGAAGTGGATGAAGTAGATGGTAATACAGTCAAATTTGATGTGGATGTGGTAAGGGTAGAAGTAGGGTATAGGTATAGGACAAGTAGTAAAAGTTGATATAGCTGTGATAGTTTTCGATACAGTAGGTTCTAAATAAGGAGTGGGAATAATGTCTAATGTAGGAGCATACAGATTTGGTGATGAGATGAGATCTTGATTGATGATGTTAGTGGTGTAAACATTTGATAGTTGAGATGTAAAAGGGGGTGGCTTGATTTTTTGGTGGTTGAGGATGATATGAGAGGATGCAATGGGGTCTTGATCTCATTGGTCTAATTAATCCTCGGTTGTCACAACAAAATCATTATATTATCACTACTATGGAATATTTCACTAAATGGGTGGAAGCAATCCCACTCACCTCGACTAAATCTGGTCCAATCATTAGTTTCATCTATCATCACATTATTTGTCACTTCGGTGTTCCGTAAAAAATTGTTATGGAAAATGGAAAGTTCTTTAAAAATAAGTATCTTAAGGAAATAAGAAATGCATTCAACATCCAACTTAGGTTCTCTTTGCCATATTATCCTCAAGCTAATGGCCAAGCCAAAGCTACCAATAAAACTATTCGAAATATCTGTGCCAAGACTATTGATCAAGCATCCCAGAACTAGCATCTCCAGCTTCCTTTTTCCCTGTGGGAATATCACACTATCATTTGCACCTCCACAGGGGGCCACTCCCTTTTCTCTTATTTATGGTTTCGAAAGCCATTCTTCCTCTTAATGTTCAAATTCCATTTTGACATGTGTCTCTTCGTGAATTCATTTATGATGAATATTCTTGCCAAGAGTGTCTATCGTAACTTGAGTTATTAGACAAGCACCACCTTCTCGCAATTGAGCATCATCATGTTTATCAAGAGCACATCCAAAATGTTTATAAAAATTTCCTCAAAGAATGCGACTTTAAAATAGGTGACCTTTTCTTAAAAGAAAATAAGAATGTTATTACCTTAGAAAAGAGCCAATGGGGAAAATTTTCTCGCAACTAGATTGGACCGTACATTATCATGCATAAGTATGGGTTTGGGGGCCTATCATTTGGCTTCCCTTAATTTTAAACTAAAAACTGAACCTCTTAATGCATTACACTTATGACCATTCTATTGTTAGCATATATACCCATGGGTAGATAGTCATAACTTTAGATCATTCCTCCATCATTATCTTGTTCAATCTATCATTGTAATGATACGAAACTATGTGTGTTTCACCAATAAGTTTTACGATTTCTAGGATGAAACAGATAGAAGCTAAATGGTTAAGGAGGAATACCTATGAGGCAAAGGTGGAAGCTAGAATGCATATGTTGTTGATCTTATCCAAGATGATCGTAGAGAACTCCTTTTTGTCTGGGAAGGACTACATGTATATGCAAATCAAGACCACAAAAGAGTATTAAATTACATATGACAATGGACTACCTAGCGTATGCTATATCCAGGAAATGTGGTGCTTCCTAGAGAGGATGTTAATCTACTATTTAATACTAATTCAATGTGAATAAGAAACTAAAATAAATAGGTTCTATTACAATGTAATGATTTAAGTTTCTCATACACACAATACACGAGATTTTATGCTAGATATTAAAATAACACTAAATCTAATTAGAACCGGGGTTTGTTCAGGTTAGGTAGGTATACCAAAGGTCTAGTAAGGGTCTGGGGGCTGATTGGTTGAGGTATGGGTAAATTTGGGGGTGAGTGGGAAGCTTTCTGGTCTAAGAATACAAAATGACACAGAGACCGACATCGGTTAGGTGACCAATGTTAGTTCAGGGATGAAACTGACGACGGTAGGGTACACCGAGCTCAGTAGGGGCAATTGGAAATAACTTAATAAAAACATTTTTTTGGGCTTCTATGTGATTACACAAAGAGTGAGGAGGGTGTGGTTATGTTCGTAATATAACTCGAGAAGACTCAGGAATACAAAGGGAGAGGTCAAAAAGGGTGAATGGGCTTGAAATTGTTGGGTAAGTGGATTGGTGAGAAGATGGAGATATCTGGATAATAGTAGAAACTAAAAATAATGAAGGAGGAGAGAGATATACAATAAAGGAAGCACAAATGATTAAAATCACGTTACTTACTGCTATGAATATCTCATGGCTGGATGGAGGCTAGTGATTGATTGGTGAGGTAGTAGCTGGTTTAGTGCCATGGCAGTATAACCTGTGTGTTCCCATGAATGCTCTCAATGATCTGGAAGGGAATATTTGGCCTATGCTACTCTTTGGTTATGTATATATGTTGTTTGGATAAATCAATGGATCTAAGATATTCACTTGATTGGAATAACACTCTCAAAATTAAAAATGACTAACCTAAGTAAAATGTTGTAAATTTGTATATAAAGGAACTAATGGTGGTTTAGCTAACTAGCGTCGACTGAAGAAAAAACTGGTGTCAGTTAGGGAGAAATAGTCCTATTTACCAAAAATAGGTAAATATTCCTAGATTTTGGAGTCCTTTCCTCATTAATTCCACTTAGGAAAGTGGATTTCACGTGAGAGAAGGTAGGAAGAACTTAGGAGAGGTCTAGTTAGGTTTAGGAAGAAGTCTTAGTTAGTTAGGTAAGTTAGTGACTCAGCACTAGGAGTAATGACTCAATGTTGAAGGTGATGACTCAATCATTGTGATTTAAATGGCACTGGAATGGGTCCAAGGGGAGGTTTTATGATGATGTGGAGGTGTGAGGATGAAATTAATTTAATTAAAATAATTAAACTAATTAATAATGTGAGGGGTAATATTAATATGGGGTAAAGGGGTCATGGTTAGTTAAATGCATTAAGTTAATTAATTGAAGGGGGGGCTAAAGAGAGTGTGACCCAAATTTGCTGTCAAAATTTTCCCCCTTTTGTCACGTTAGCTTGTATTGGTAAGTGATGCTGACAAAAATAGAAATTCAGTGCCCCAAGTATGGATGGAGGTGATCCCCCTCAAACCAGGAACTGAGGAGGTGTGAAACAATGTCGATGAGTGGTTTGATAAATAGGTAAATGATGAAAGAAAGAGTAGGTGGGGGTGTAGGTAATGGTAATGTCAGGTCGGGGAATAGGTAATGGTAGTCTAATGCATGCACACATATAGATTACGATAAGGTACTTGGTTGACAAGCTTGCAAACTCTACGCCGTCAAAGGTCGATATGTTTATCCAAACAAGGTTGAAGTGGTTTAGGTATCTAAGGTATAGGATATGGTCCTAAAAACACCATTAGGTCATGTGTAGGAACATGAAATATGTTTTGTTCCAAGGAACCAAAGGTATGGTTAGAATAAACAACACAACATTAGGAGAGGTAAGGTCATTAGGCTGAACAACATGAGTATCACATCGCAAGGTATAACGAGCACACAAAATCAAGTTTCACAAAAGGTGAGTGTCAATTGGGTGATTTAGGCAAGACGTAGGTAAGGCCACCTAAGGGGAATAAGCATGCCCTAACTAATGGTGAGGTTGGGTGATAGGTAATAAGGTCATGAGGATGAGGTGTAAGGTTAGGGTCAACTTTGGGTTAGGCGGGAAAGGTTTTGGGAAAGTAGTTGTGGTGCAATATGGTGTAATGAGGTTGTGTGTAATGAAAATTTTGTTAAATCTATGAAGATGGGGTAAGAATATCTAAATAAACCCCAAAATATTTGAAACAAACAACTCAAATAACCATTAGATTAGAGATAAACAAGAGCTACCTATTTGCATGCATATATAAAGCTTGAAACAAACAATCAATCTCTAAACATGACTATATTAGTTCTCTACTCCATGAAAGCTATCTATAAATGAACCTATTAAATCTATAGCAATTACTTGTGTGTTTATTGATGTCTCAAAATCTTAATAATAGAAGCTCACCATTAATGGCTTCTCCCATTTACCTAAACCTTTGAAAGGATTGGCAAATAACAAGCAAATAGCTCAAATAACTATGAAATGACTCTAAAAAGACTTAAACAAGACCTAAATCAGAAATGAGATGAGAGAGAGAGTTCTTAGGAAAATTTGGGAGGGGTATCCCTCTATTTATAGTTTTTGGTTTGGAGAAAAAGGGTGTTTTGGATGCATGTGAGACTAAAAAGGAGTAACAAAGTTGCTTTTTAGAAAAGCACATTGGGAGGTGTGAATTGGATTTGGAAGGCTAAGTGGCTATTTGGAAAGGTAAGATATTTGTTTTAGAAAGTAAAATCCTTTTTAGGAAGTCAACAAGAGGTTTAATTAACCTAAATAAAGTTAATTAAAGGGAAAAAAGCTTATAGAAGCTGGTTAGAGAGGGATTAACATGGTTTATGAGGTTTATAATGGGTTAGAAAGGGTATTTTACTAGCGTAGTGTAGTAAATGAACATGAGACTAAATAATTAGTATGATCTTAGTAATAAGATCATCTAGACCAAATTATAAGTGTCTCCATTTTCCCCTCTTTAAGGTGACGTGTGCGATGTCACTTCAAAGAAAGTAGACAAGTATAACTAGTATATAATTTTGAAGAGGTAGAAGAAAAATTATCTCTGATTCCCATTAGGAGGGTAGAAGAAAAATTAGTAGCATGAAGGATTCCCCCTTGAGTATCGATGGGGTGATGGAGGAACGTGATTGATGATTGAAAAAAAGGACTGAAAAAAGATTAATGTGAAGAAAGGTGAGATAGAAGAGAAAATAACAAGAAAAGGGGATTTTGAGCTATCCACAAGGTATTGCTATATAAACAATTCTTATTCATCATATTGCTAGTAATTTTCATCATCGGTTGTTATTAAAATATAAGCATACAACGGAGGCATGAAATGACATGAAAAGTCAAGATACAAATAACTGTCCATTGCTACAAATGACCAGCTCCATAAAACATACATGGATGCAATACAATATGAGAAGCAAACAAACTCACTTAACAGGGAAATAAGTACAACCACACACACAAACCAACAACGTTTAACACGGTTGGACAAATATTTTGTTACCAAGTTACAATCCCAAATGTTTTGATAAATGACAAGGGTTTAAAATGATGCCCCAAGCAATTTGTATACGCGAGGGAAAGGTTAGAGGAAACCTAGTTCTAATGAAAAAGTAGTGTGAACAGTGAAACAATACCAGGAAACTCGTGCCCTAGACTATCGACAAATTAAGCAACGTAGCTTTTGTAAATGGTTTGGATATTTAGAGGATCCACGATTTGTTGTCTCAATGTGCATGAAAATTCCAACGAGATATGAGATGAACATTGTGTGAAAGACACATATTTCAGCTACAAATGATTTGATTATCAATTTTAGTCTCTTTTCAAAGTGTTTACGATTTTTTTAAAATTTTTAGATGATTTTATAATTTTTAAATTTTTGATCACTCAGAATAATTTAGGAAATGAAAGAGCTCCAAAAAGAACATGAACATGCTCTAGAGTGAGGAGAACAAGCATCAGGTAACAGTGACATGCCCCGGTGAGAAGACAAATGGGCCAACAATAATCATTTAAAAATAATCATGGCAATAGATAAAAATAGAAGATAAGAAGCACTTGAAAATATTTAAAAATGCCCTAGGGTGAAGTTTGATGTTTGTGGAGCATGTTTTCATGTTAGAGTTTGGTACACCTTCCATGTGTTACACTTAGATATTTTTACGGCGGTCCCGCTCGCCCGTGAGCGGGTCACGGGGGTTTGGGGGGGGGGTGAAGCCCCCCAAGTAAATTTTCATGGGTGGTTTATTAACCCATGGGTAATGGGAAACTGTTATGGGCTGTTTGTGGGCCCATGGCTTTTCGGTACCCATTTTTTTGTAAAACCACCTCTTCAGCTACCTATTGATGTACTTATAAATAGATGGAAATACAATAGGACTTATATGAGTGTGTTTTGTGAAAGTGAATAGTGTGTGTAAATTCAAGTGTGAATTCGGGAGGGTTTTGTTGAGCGCAGCTCCAAACAAGATCTGATTATTGTAGTTGTGAAGACTGTTGGCTTGTAATAAAATATGAGCAAGTGTTCTTGGTGGATGTAGCCCACATTGAGTGAACTACGTTAAATATTGTCTTCGTGTTGTGCATTTTTCATTTCTGTAATTCTATTCATACTTCTTATTATTGTGATTATGAGGAATTATTCTGCATCAGATATTATTAATTCCTAACATGAAGAGATAAGCGCTAGGTGGAAAATAGTTCCCGAGGATGGTTTAGATTATATCGTATGTTTTGTACATGAGATATTTTGGTAGATGCTAGCATTTGGGATGATATTAGATGATATTAGTGTTAGGGGGGGGGATAGATTTGTAATCATGCGCAACCCCTCTTGCCCCATTAATGATACAATATGTGATGATTAGCTTAGTATACATGCATGATGTAAAAATTAGAATATTTGTATATATGATGTTATATGTGACAAATGATAGATGATAGATGTGATTAAAAAAAAATGTGTATCAAACAAACACATAAGCAAAATTTAACAAAACTAAACAAATGTAAACCTTCAAAACTGCACAACAAAATGCAACTAGAAATTAACTTATGCAAATTTTAACAACAGATTAAATTGGTATCCAATCTAATTAAGTAAAATGAATTCTAATAGATGCATACAACAGATGATGAAAACATAACAATATCCTACTAGTATGAAAGCTAAAAATGAACTCAATGCAACACACCATTAAATCAAACACAATTCAATCTACGATAAGCAAATGAACCATAATTTAAATCATACAATGCAAAAATATATTTACAACCAAAACTATACAAACCGAGAACTAAAATCAATCTAATCACTACCTTGTTTTCGCGAGACAACATTGATATATTTTCTAATGTTTTTGGGTTATCTTGAAAGATAAGTTTTCAAGGCTATTATTCACATTGTTTTCAAGGTTTCCCTAAGACAATGTTACAAAGTTGGTGTAGCTTCGTGCTGAAGGGGTTTTCTGAATGTTTAGATTTTTGTGTATCTTTTTTTTAATGTTTTTGTATTTTCCAAGGCCATGTTCCAAAAGCAATTTACAAGGACAAAGAAGCGTGGATTCCCCCAACGTGATGTGGGAATATATAAAAGGTAGAATGACATGCGTGTATGTTCTAGAAGGTGAAATGTTAAGGTGCCCCCAGTGTTAGGTGGGGATATACAAATTCAACTCTTGCATATAGATATAAGAATAGATGAGCCAAATCACGACTTTGTAAGGTAGATTTGGAAGGGTACCTAAACTTGGCAAGGGAAACTAATCCTAGATTGAAGTGAGAGTCACCCATCCAGATGTAAGAGTATCTTGTGACCAATGAATTCTCCTTGAGCAATGGAAACTAGTTTTCACCCAAAGACCTTCCCACTGCGCCACAATTATGTGGTTTTCACATGTGGACGACCTATTTTTTCTTTACTATTTTTTTGATGTTTTAATGTTTTACTTGTTTTTTCTTTGTTTTTCTAATTTTTAGGTATTTTCTGATATTTGCACCATGCTTAAGCATAGAACCACTTGAGATGCATGGCATTCATGGGTTCTAGAAACTCTTCACCATCTGAGTATGCCAATTTATAAGCTCCTAATCCATATTTAGCAATCACCACATAAGGCCCTAACCAGTTAGCTTCAAATTTACCTTTCTTGTCTCTAGACATTGATATTCTGATTTTCTATCAGAACTAGATCACTTACACCGAATTCATCATGAATGATCCATTTTTTATATCCTCTTAACACCTCTGTTCTGGTAAACCTTTAGGCGATTAAGTTCTCTCATACGCTTTTCATCCAACATCTCTAGCTCTTCTAGTCGAGCAACTCTATACTCTTTTTCCTTATCAAGACAATCTCATAGAGATATTCTCAGGGAGGGAAGATCCACTCCCAAGGGTATGATGGATTCAGTGCCATAGAATAGGGAATATGGAGTCACACCAGTAGGAGTGCGGATGGAAGTTTGATAGGCCCAGAGGGTAGGATGTATCTGTAAATGCCAATTACAACTAGTTTTACTTACCATTTTCTCCATGATACGTATAATATTTTTATTGGTAGACTCGACTTGTCCATTAACTTGGGGGTAGACCACTTGAGATGAATATGGAAGTGTTGGAATAATGATTTGAGTATTTTATTCTTGAAGGATTTACCATTATCAGTGACAATGGTAGAAGGAATACCGTAACGGTAAATGAGACGATTCATGATGAATTTGGAGATTTGTGCACCAGTGACATAAGTGAGAGGTACAACCTCTACCCATTTAGTAAAATATTCAGTGGTGGTAATAATGTGGTTATGGCCATCTGAAGAAGAATGATGGAGCTTCCCTATGAGATCTAAGCCCCATTTAGAAAATGGCCAAGGTGTTGCAATGGGTTGTAAAGCCTGTGCTGGTGCATGTATCAAGTTGCCATATTTTTGGCATAACTCACATTTCTTTACAAAATTACAATAGTATGCTTCCATGGTGGGCCAACAATAACCAACTCTTATGAGATTCTTAGACAAGACCATACCACTTGTGTGTACTCCACAAATGACTCTATGCACTTCCTTAATAGCATGAACTGACTCAGTAATATCTAAACATCGAAACAGATTCCTATCATAGCCATGACGATAAAGGGTGCCTCCTAGGAGGGTGTAACAGGATATGTGGTGGATAAGGGATTTCTCCTTAGAATGGGTAATTTTTGGGGGGAAATGTGCCATCTTGTAACTATCTAAATAAAGGGTCATACCAAGGGGAGAAGGGACCGACAATTTAATGCCAAACATGGCTTTGACATATCGTATGCAGGTATTTGTATATGCTCTACAAAGAATGGATTTTTGCTTTCCTAAGGAGGAATGTGTAAAAGAGACCTAATTTTAGTCATGGCATCTACTGATCTATTGTGTGATCTTTTCTTTTATTCAAAGATGATCTGTATAAAATATTCCTTCAAGGTTTCAATCATTTTCTTGTATGGAATAAGCTTTTCATCTTTAACCTTATACTCTGTTGTTGCCATTTTTGAGCTTGCACCATTTTTCCCTAAATTTTCCTTTGGTTTGCATGTTCTGGAATTTTTTTCTCTCAAATTAGTGGTCTGCAACTTTCCCCCTCTTGCTTGGATGCCTCAAAATGCTCACAATCTTGTTGTTTTTTCCTAATTTGAAATAAATCTACATGTGTGCCTTGTTTTGTGCCCTATTTTTTCCAAAATATGTGGGCTCTTCCGTTTCTCCTTTTTTCATGATCGTGGAAGTTTAAAATTGATTGATTTGCACTTTTATGCCATTGAAAATCCAATCCCATGATCAAAAATTCTTTGAAAACATGTTTCAGTTGGTTCAATTTTGAGAAATTTGTCGTCCTTAGTGAAAAAATCAAATTCTAGGGCATCCCTGGCATTTTCTATCTTTTGATGGTCAGACAAGCATCATTTTCCCATCAATTTCTTCTTCATAATTCATTAGAAATGTGGCTTGTTCTAATTGGACAAGGATTGGTGGGTCATTTCTAAAAACTTAATGTTTTTATGTTTTTGGAAAAATTTGCAAGTTTCCCCCATAACTCCGTAGGCCCTAGAGGAGGTACACATGTCACAGGCAGAGTGAAGGCAAACGAGCGGGTCTTTTGGTGCCTTAAGGAATTTTGGAAAAAGAGTTCAAGTGTAAAGAAAATGCCTAGGGCCCATAATGAATCACAAGTGGACACGTGTCACGTTTACATCAAAGGAGGGAATGGAGGCTAGCGGAAGACTTAGAAATATTTTGCTTTTTAAGGAAAGGGAACAAAAGTTGTGAAAAAGGTCATGGGTCTGCCACGTGAATTAGGATTGGACACATGGTAGGGAAAGGTAGAGGTGTGGAAATGTAGAGGCATGGTGGAAAAATTTCCTTTGGTGAAAAGGAGTTAAGGTATGAAATGAGAGTGCATGCCCTTGGCCAATCAGAAGGTGACACGTGGCAGTCAATGGCAGAGGTGCGGGATGGTGGAGGAAATGTTAAAAATTTTCCTTCACAAAATATGATTAAAATATGAAATGAGAAGTGTTACCCCTTAGCCAATTAGGTGAGGACACGTGTCCTGCGGGAGGGCGGAGCCGCGGAGGAAAAATAGAAAATTTTCCTTTTTCCAAAAAGAGGCAAAATGTTTTTTAAAATTGAGCCGCGACTCCATATCCAGTCATATTGCACCACGTGTCAGGGAAAAAATCAGAGATGTAGGCCTATGGAGATAATTTTAAAAATTTTTCCTTTTTCTAAAAAAGGTGGAAATTTGTAGAATCAGTCCGCAATTCCAATGGGACCCACGTTGGGACACATGTCAAGCTCATTTTCAAAGGGCGGAGGGGCGGAGAAAAATGTCAAATTTTTACATTTTTCCAAAAGTGTTAAAATGTCAAAAAGTGATCCCAAGCCCATTTCCAATCACATTGTGACATGTGGAGGGCTTCGATTAAAGGATAAAGGAAGATCAACGGTAACCATGCATTTTTCAGCTTGGCCGCCATTTGAGCTCCAGGAAGTTTGGAGATGCGGTTTTTTGCAACAATTTTCGTCAAATTTTTGACAAATTCATGTCATTTGTGCCTGTAAGGACCAATGAAAATGGGTTTTGAGGATCAGTTTGAAGATCAGAGATGTTTTTGAAATGAATTTTTTCCCTAACCCGTCAAAAAATGTGAAATATCAAATCCAAAAGTTATAGAGTCAAATTTTGGAGGGAAATGGATGAAATAATGAAAGGAAGGGGGTATGCATGCTTTTGAAGATGAAAAACATGCCTCCATAATGGATAATGATGTCAATTTTTCAATGATTCATCTCTTTTTGAGACAACTGACAACTTTTTCGACGTGTTCAGTTAAATGTCCTTGTCTGTGAATCATGAGGAATGTTTGTAACAAATTTGATACTTTGGCATATTATTTTCTTGGGAAAGAAGGATAAAAGGAGATTGAAAGATATATATTGCATGAATTTGTCATGCAAAGGGTTGGAAGATTTTAAAAAATCCCTAGAAAACTAAAAATTTCATGGGAAAATTTGGGAAGAAGCCCATTCTCTGAGTGACCACCTGAGAAACTCACATAACTGTCTCTGTATCAGATTTCAAATCATGTTAAGTTAATTGAAAATGTATATCCATTAACAAGCTCTAAGATTATTTTCAAAACATTCCCCTACTAATAAATCTAATCATTTTTGAGTTATTTTATGTTGTCTTTGGGAAAAATCTGTGAATGCTTACAAAAATTTCAATTTGTTTTTTGTTTCCTGTTACAGTCTTGTGTTTAAAATCTCTCTTGATCATACATGGTCTCCTTTCTTGTGATAGTTTAGTGTCATTTACAATCTCACATTCATAAGAGAGCTTTCATCTGATAAATAGATAAACAAATTTAAAGTCACTTTACCTTCCTTGACTTAAGAGATTGTTTGTAAACCTTTGGGTGCACCTTACGTCATGATTAAATAGTGATTGCTAAATGCTTCATTGGTTCATTCTAACTCAAGATTTTTTGATAGATGATCAAATATTGTGTGGAAAATTTTAGATCTAGGCCTCCATTTGATGCACATATCCTGGTTGAAGGAATGTTTAACCATTTTGATACTTTCTGCTATTAAGTTTCTCCATATTTTGTTGAAATCCTCAAAGAGTCTGGCAGACCTTGGTTTGTCTTGTCTAAACTCCCACCAAAAAATCATTCAAAATAACTAATCCTACCTATTTTACCCCTATTTTGACCTATATACCCATAGAAGATCAAAATCCATTTCCTAAAGTATGCAAAACATAATAGGATTTCAAAATGTCTTCAGTAACCCTTACCTTGCATTGAAAGTATCTCCATAATCTAGAAGTGACAACTTGTGAAAGTCAGATTTGGAGTGTTGATCATATTTTCTTAAGGCCCTTTTCATAATATTTGCACAAATTCAGGGATATATTCATCTCCTTCACCATTTGAGGGTTACAAAATAGGTTCTCTTACCTTGGTTGAAAGGCTTTCCAACCTAAAATAGTTAAGACAAGATCAAGTCCTATTTGAGTGCTATCCATCTCTCCACAAATCTGAGTGCCAGTTAGATCATATCCTTGGATACAAAATGACACACACCATGATCTAATTCTATCTTCAAGCTTCATGCCATATATTTGATGTTGTTCAGACTGAAAAGGAGAACAAATTTGGGTACTAACACCAGTGGCACCATTTCTGGGGACATTCTTAGTTCAATCTGATCCATGTGCATACATATTTGAGATATTTGAATGCATATCAAACCCTAGTAATGTCTCTTGCAAGTTTTGTCTACAAATATACTGTTAAAGCATCATTCTATACTCACATTTGCAAGGTGTATACAAAGGTTTCAAACTCTGTCTGTAATTTTATCATGTTCTAGCAGTAGTTGCACTTCATTTACATGTGTGGTTGATAGATTCAAGAAAAGGAAGGTCTGATGGTATAAATTTGACAAGATTTTCAGTGGAGGTAGTTATTTTTTTTGTTTTTTTAATGGAGAAATGCACTGGTTTGCCTCAGTATTATCCTCACCAAACTTAGAAAATAATGTTAGGTATAGTTCTTTCCTTGATCTATGGTATTGACTAGATCCTTGATGTCTACTTCTCTCATCACAATCTATGGGAGGTGTGTAGCATAGTTGTTTGATGACTAGTTCTTTCCATGATTTATGGCTTGATCTATGACCTACACAAATTGGTTCTTAGATTGTTATTCCTTAGCCCCTGGTCATATGGTAGGGTCATATGAGAGCTTAAATCTTGTGATTCCTACTAGTAGGTGCTTAACTCCAACCCCCTTTCATTTAATTTGTGTGGTGAAGGTTTTATTCTTTTTAGTGGCAACTAAAATAAATAGTAGAGCATAATATTGAAAAATTTGTATCTTTTGATTGGTAGCTCAGTTTTGAGTGCCATTTTTAAAAAAAGTGCATAGTTTTTTATGCTATTTCTATTGAAAATATTTATTTTGAGAATTTCACTATAATTATAAAGTGCCATATTGTAACACGCACTCATTATAAAGTACCAAAATCAGGGGGGCTCTTGTTGCATTGTTTGGGGGTCTTGTTGCATTGCTTGGTTCTTGCATTTCTTTTGGTGATTTTTTGAGGATGGCATCTTTATCTACTTCTACATTAGATCATGTTGAGCCATTAACAACACATAATTACCACACATGGAAACCAAGAATGGAAACAATAATTAAGCAGAAAGGATTATGGGCTTTAACTTCTTTAGAACAACTAATATTCACTAGATAATATGAGAAATTTCAGTACCAATACAAATTTGATGAGTGTATGGGTTTGATAGGAACTTATGTAAGTGACAACCTTTTGTTTCATTTGGAAAAGTGTAACTCTCCTTTCAAAATATGGGAGAAATTGGAGGATTTATTTGGTAAGGTGGATTATATGAGATCCATGCAACTTGAAATTGAGATCACCTCTCTTAATCATGAATATTTTCCAACAATTATAGACTATCTTACCAAGTTCAAGCATTTTCTGACACAATTGAAGGGGAGTGGAAGAGATAAGAAAGATGAAGAGTGTGTTTACTTTATTCTATCCAAGTTGAGAGGATTGTTCCAAATTTTTTCTTCTACCTTTCTCTCTAGCATGGATGCCTTAGGTGACACATTCAAAATGCCTAAATTAGAAACATTTCGTGAAAGACTTACTAGGGAAGAATCCAAATTGTCTCACCTTGAGTCTTCCACCTCTCAAAAGGCATTAGTTGCATCTAATCCTAAGGGAAAGGGAAAACCAAACAGTAAAACCAAATCCACACCTTCTCCATCTCAAAATGCTCCTAAACCCAAAGAAAACAACTCAAAACCCAAGGAGTCTTCTAAATCCAAGAATAAGTCTAGCCGTTCATGCTCTTTTTGTGCGGGTAGTAATAATGAAGAATATAGGTGTTATAAGTGAATGCAAGCTATTGTGGCAAAATCAGTAGCACCCCTAGATGTTGATCAGATTTCTAGTTTGATCATCCTAAGCATCCAGTGTGATTGCACAACATTGAATCCTTTCCCCAAGTGTGGGACTTGTAAAATGGGAAAGGAATCTCCAGATTAGAGGCTGGTTCCTCAACTCCTCTTATCAGATTTATCACTTACAAGTTGCAGAGGTTTATATTCCTAGTTCTTACTCTAAATTTCAAAGGGGGAAAGATAGAGAATGCAAAAAACTAAAACTAATGTGAATAGGTGATGCACCAAAGGAGTGGTGAGCATTTTTTACTTCTAAAGATTGGCACAAATCATGGAAACACAACAAAACATCATGCAAAAACTAATGACATGTAATGAAGGATTAGAAAGGAAGCAAACAACATAAGCAGAGGATTGAAACTCATTCACAAGAGCTTGCATTGTCATTTTTCTGTTAGGAATTCATATATAGTGCTCACATTATTCATATATTTGGATGAATAATATTATGTAATATATTATGAGTTGTAATAAACAAAATCATAATATCAGGTTAGTATATTATATACGTGAGTTGTTTGAGAGTTATAACAACTCACATATATATAGATTTGTGGTCGAGTTGTTTCCTACTTAATAGGAAACTATCTCCCTATATATTTGCAGCTTGTTCATTATGTAATAAATCTGGAATATGAATTGAATATAGTTGATTATATTCATCTGCAAATCTGTGTATACCATTTTATTTGGTATCAGAGATTTGAGCTTATCTGTATGAGAGACAATGATTTTATGATAATATCACAAGGGGCGACTCTATAGATTGTACTGTTGCCCAAGCATGTGATTAAGACTTAACTATATGCGACATTCGTTCTTAGCTTCTGCTGCGTATACGGTCAAGATCAGTAGTTTTTCTTGACGGTGAAGATTAGATTGAATGATATACAAAAATTGGCAATCTCTTGTTTTCCACCGAGTTTGCTTTCCAGTCCAGAGGTTTACATTGCATTTGTAGTGGCAAACAAGTCACTTATTCATTATTTCTGCGTCATCGATTCATATCTGCATCAGATTCTGTAGATTGGTGGTGTTGTTGTGTATACAATGGAGCATATGTAAAGTGGTCTTCTCCAATTCCGCAGCCAACTATTATTATCAGGTGCATGAACAAAGGATTTGAGAATCTATTGGTGGTGGCAGGAGCTTTGATTTTCCATAACTGTGGTGAATCATATAGAGACCAAGCTTGTCTGCAGTCCGTCACTTAACAAAACAATTCTAAACATGAGCGCCCTTGTCTTCTCCATCAGCATGCATGAGATTATCAATACAAGGAAGATTCGGTGGTCAAAGATCTGCTAACATTCTATATTATTTTCAAATAATATACCAAAGCCTCCATTTGGTGCAAGTCTGGTCAGGTGAAGAAGAAAAGTGCGGTTTATCTCACCAATGGTAAAATTTCACATTTCAAAACTGATCTGGAGCCTGTCGGGAACTCTCTAAACATTTGGTTGTGATGGTCTTCTCTTAAAACGTGGGCTCCCCACATGCATACGCCTCTCACATGTTGCAGTCAATAGTAAGCATGTTGTTTCAAAAGGTGTATTGTTTGTCTTTATTTATTATATAGTCGTTTTTCATTTAAAAAGTAATCATCAGTTTATTACTTTTTAAATTTTTTAGTCTAGTTGTCATATTGTCTTCGGACGCATTTTCGGTTGAAACCAACATCCATTTTTTTTTAACATGGCTAAGTTGAATCGAATGGAAAAATTCGAAGGCAAATATTTTTACACATGGCAGGTGAAAACTCAGTTGTTGTTAATCAGCAAAGATTTGTGGGAGATTGTGGATGGCAAAGCAAAGAAACCAAGAGATGCAGAGGAAGTGGCAATATGGGACATCAAAGATTAAAAAGCCATAGCAATCATTGGATTGGGATTATCTGATGCATATTTGCATCATATAGATTTGTCAAAATCCTCAAATACAATTTGGACTACACTAAACAAACTATTTGGATAACAAGCAGGAAGCGCAGCAGTATCACTAAAACAAAAGTTGTTCGGACTCAAAATGGAGGAAGGTGACAACATGGTGGAACACATAAGTAAGTTTCGTTCTGTATTGAATCAATTAGCTAGAATCAAAGTAGATGTTCCCGACGATGATGCAAAAGTAATTTTACTTAATAGCATGCCTCCTAGCTATTCTAATATGGTCTTCACTTTGAGAAAAATCAATCCAAGTCTAGAAGACTTGATTTCTTCTTTGATAGAGGACAAAAATAGAACAAATAAAATTGAAACAGAAGAAAAAGCATTATATGGAACACATGGTAAAAAGAGATACAATCATTCTTTCAAGCAAGGTTCAACCTCCCAGAATCCAAAGAAAAGGCTTATTTGTCACTATTGTAATGTGTCTAGACATGGAATAATGTTTTGTAAACAACGAGCTAGGGATCTGTTGGATGGTAAATTGAATAATAAAGCTTTTATTTCTGAAAATAGAGAAGAAGAAAGTGATTGGGAAGAAGGATCCAACCATTCACATGATAGAGAAGTTGCTGCTCAAGATAGTGAAGAAGAATTTCTCTTCTAAAAAGAATGCATCAATTGGAGGATGGAGGCACAGGAGGTTGGAGGTCATTCAGCAACCTCTCGTCAGTCACCAACGACGGGGCCGCAAGAAGCTATGGTGATAGTGTGTGTGTGAGTTTGCTTTCTTTTCAGAGTTGCAGTTGATTTCAGTTGTGTGCAGCGTAATTCTTTCTCAGTGTTCCTGTTATGGCTTGAATAAGTGAAATGTTCACATTGAGGGGGGGGAACATGGTCTCAATGTTCCATTTTCTCTTTTCATATTTGTAATCAGTGAGTGGTATTTCCTACATAATTCCCTAAAGGAAAAGCATAGTGGACAGATGAAAGCACAAAAGAAGAGCAGCATCATGATATTGAGGTTGTTGGTTGTCCTGTAAAACCATCCTTGTTGAGGTTGTTGGTTGTACTATAAAACCATCCATGTTGAGGTTGTTGGCTATCTTGTAAAACCATCCCTTGTTGAGGTTGTTGGTTGTCCTATAAAACCATCCATGTTGAGGTTGTTGGCTGTCTTGAAAAACCATCCAGATCATGAGCACGCACGAGCGGCACGCTGTAAAAGGAAGTGCAATTGTTTTTCTCCCATGTTCGCACTAAGGGGGGGAATGTTAGGAATTCATATATAGTGCTCACATTATTCATATATTTGGATGAATAATATTATGTAATATATTATGAGTTGTAATAAACAAACTCATAATATCAGGTTAGTATATTATATACGTGAGTTGTTTGGGAGTTATAACAACTCACATATATATAGATTTGTGGTTGAGTTGTTTCCTACTTAATAGGAAACTATCTCCCTATATATTCACAGCTTGTTCATTATGTAATAAATCCCGTATGAATTGAATATAGTTGATTATATTCATCTGCAAATCTGTCTATACCATTTTATTTTCAATAGCAAAATACAAGCATTACAACACCTGAGAGGAAAAATATGTTGCAATTCTTAGAAAAGGTATGATATTCCACCAAATCACTTCCAAGGTGAAAAAGGGAGTCTACAATACACAAAAATGTTCAACCCTTAAAAAATGAGCCAAAACTAGCTTTTACAGTGCAAGGGACGAGCCCATGAGAGAGAAATGTGGGAAAACGTGGAAGGGATTCAACCATTGACCAAAATGCAATCAAAACAACATGAGAATTCTTACAGACCCATCCCCTGACATTTTTAGCCATGTTGGGAGAGAATGTGAGCCATTCTTCATTAAAAACAGTGGTTGAAACGTCATTTCTGTCCATGACCACGTGCCAAAGGCATTTTTTGATTTTCTCTCTCCAAACTCAACCAAAATGAAAAAATGACCCTGGAATCTTGGAGATTATTTTACTAGATTTCCATTGATTATAAAGAACGCAAAAAATCAAGCTTTGGATCGAAAGATATGGCCATTTGAAGTTTTAGGGAAAAATAGGGCCAAATCGGATTGGCGGGCATAAATTTGAATTTTTTCACCTTTTTTGCATTTGGGAAAAATTCCCAAAAAATCCCCATGCTCCATCCTTCTAGGTGCCACATGGCACGTTTTTATTGGGCGCGGGCCTATCCTGTTTCATTTTTCAATGTTTTTCCCTTGGAAAAAATTCTCGAAAAACTCCGTCGGGCCGATGAGTCGAGGACACGTGGCATCACCCCATTGGATGCGGGCTTGCCCCTTCTAATTTTATTTGTAGGATTTTCCTTGATTTTTTACCAGTACCTGACATGTGGTGAGATTTGATTAGCTCACATTTTGGGGCCGGGCTTTTCTCTTTGAATTTCCTTCTTTTTCCCCTTTGGGAAAATTTCCCAATTTCTCCCCACCCCCCCGTCGGTCCGAGACACGTGGCAGCATATCATTGGTCGCGGGCCCTCTGCAAGCATTTTCACTTTTGCCCAAACACTTTGGGAAAAAATCCCAATTCCCTCCCGTGCTCTTCCTTTTCAGGCTCCGGAGACACGTGGCCTGATGTGATTCGTCGGCAGGGTCGCAGGCCAAAACTTTCTTCATTGAAATTTGGCAAAACACTTCGCCAAAATTCCAACTTCTCCTCCGCCCTCCACAATTCTAGCTCCATAGGACATGTGGCACCTTTTTATTGGGTGTGGGCCCTCCTTCCAAAATTTCCATGTGCCAACACTTAGCCAAATTTTTAAAATTTCACCCCTAGACATGTGGCATCACCTGATTTGTCGGTGGGCCTGCGGGGAAAATATTTCCTCTTGAAAACTTTGCCAAAAAAACTTGGTAAAAAAAAACCAAGTTCTCCTCCGACCCCCGCCACTTCCTTGGACACGTTGGTGGCATCTCATTGGCTGCGGGCCTTTCGGGGGAAAATTTCCCACAAAAACTCCGCCGAGCCATAACTCCAAAAATACATGGAGTTAGGAGGAAAACTTTACCTTTCTGGAAAGCTGAGAGAGAGCTCTATCCAATGATGCCATTTCCAGAAATTTTTGAGTACCTAAAAAGTAAAATTTATGACTGAGGCACAAGAGAGGGAAGAATGGAAGGAGTTAGCCACAAAATTAGCAGGAGGGCACATTTTGGATAACAATTTTGGCGACTCAGAGGGGTCATCTACTTGCTGGATGAAATTACCAGTTACCTGAAGCAATCCATTGGGCATGGAGTCATTAAATTCTCTGTTTGGTATCCCAACTGACTAGAACACTGCAAGGAGGAAGATGGAATATCATCTGATGGAGTAAGGCCTGCAAACACAATCCCAGGAATAGCAAGCCTGTGCCAAAGCACTTAGGGAAAGCAAACTAACCTACAGCAAATTTTTTTGTAAAAGCACTTGGAGGAATGGAAACCTAAATTGATAGGTACAAGGTGGAGAGTTTCATTCAATAACAATGCTTTAGATGGATTCCATTGACTAGAATATGTAGTTCTTCGCCATCCAATGAAGACAATTGGAAAGCCAGTGATGTCCTTACACTTTGTGACCATGTATGGGCCACTCCAAATGGCGTCAAATTTTGAATGCCTTCCCGGTTTTTCTTTTTATGCATCCCATTTTAACATTAGCTCTCTAACTTAGAAGGATCTATTCTTGGCCTTTCTATCAAAGGTCTTCTTTATCAAAGCCTGATCCTTCTCCATTGCTTGGGATGCCTAATTTCAGATCTCTTGGAGCTCCATCAATTCTGCATATCTGACTTCCATGGCTCAAACTCCAACAACTCCAATTGTTTCATGAGTTCCAATGTTGGCAACTCAAGTGACATGGGAAAAATTGCCCCTCTCCCATAAACAAGTTTAAATGGAGAGTTACATGTAGATCTCTTGGGGGTTATCCTATCAGCCCATAAAGCTAATTTCAACTTAGTATGCCAAGACCTCTGATTTTCATCAAGAGTGTTAATGATCCTCAACAAGTTCTTGTTTGTAGACTTAGCCTGACCATTCCCCTGAGGGTAATAGTTTGATGAAGTACTTAGGTAGATCCCATTCTTGACAACCCATCCAGTCACCTTGGACCCAATGAATGCCAATGCATTATCTGATATTATTGTAGCAGGTATGCTAAATCTGGTTGCTATTCCCTCATAGAAGTCTAGGATTTCTATATTCATTTGCTTCCTTGAGTGCTACTGCTTCAGTCCACTTGGTGAAATAATCTGTGGCTGTTAAAATCCATTTATTCCCTTGGCTTGAATTGGGATTAATGACTCCAATGAAGTCTAAACCCCATTGCATGAATGGCTAGTCAACTGAAATTAGATGCAATGGAAGGGTAGGTAGCTCTCTCTTTACCTGTGAAGAATGCACAGTTCTTGCACCTTTTGATCCATGCTTAACAATCATTGAAAATCTTGGGCCAATAATAGCCAGCCCTCATGATCTTTAGAGTTGTCACTCTTGGTGTAAAATGACCACCAGCTGGTCCACCATGGAATTCTTCCAACACCCTATGAATCTAATTTTGTACCAATGCATCTCAGTAGTACTCCATTCACATCCCTCTTGAACAAAACACCATCAACAAGGGAATATGGGACAACCTGCAATCTGAAGTGTCTTCTTTTGGTCTCGTTCATCTCTGGAGGGCATCAGGCCTATGCTTAGGAAGTGCATTATACCTTGGGTCCAGTAAGGAGTGGGGACACCATTATTTTTCTTCTTGAGTGCTTCCTTGCTCATGGCTATCTTGCAATGCCAAAAACAACCTCCTTCTCGTTGCATGCTTCCTTTTGTTTGCTCAAAATAAACTGCTCACACAATCCTTTTCCTCTCACCAACTTGGTGACTTTGATCTCTATGTCATACTCCATGACACGAGTAATCCAACCTACCCTCTTTTCATTCAAGTATTTGTTGAGGAGGAAGTCTTTAACTCCCGCATGAGAAACTAGCAATTGGACCTTGTTGTTTGAAACTAGATGCTTGAATTTATTCAAGCTCCTGATTACTGTAAGAACATGCTTCTCAATGAAGGAATAGCTTCACCTCATAGTCCTCTAGGATTTGGCTGAAGAAAGCAAATTGGCTACTCATCATTGTCTTTGTTCTGCTATACCAAAATTACAAGAAATAGTATCATCACCCCCAAATGCATAGAGGATGAAATCCTTGGAGAAATCTAGGTTAGTGAGAGTTGGGGCTTGAGAGATGGCTTCTTTGATTTCTTCAAAAATTTCCTTACCCTCTGTTGTCCATTTGAAAGCCATGCTTTTCTTTAACATCTTGGTGATAGGCTTGACTAGGGCTGCAAAATTTGGGACAAACCTCCGAACAAAATTTATTCTCCGCAAGAAACTTTGAAGGGCCTTTCTTGTGGCTTGCGCAATGGTAGTGCTCTTATGGATTTAACTCTCTATGGATCAATTGCTAATCCTTCTTTGGAGACAATGTGGCCAAGGAGATTTCCTTCGTGGGATAGAAAAATACCATTTTTTTTGGATTAAAGGAGACTCCAAATCTTCTACACATTTGGAACACTTGGTCTCAAATGAGAGAGGTGGTCTGCTGCATTTTTTGAAAAAAAAAGTGATATCATCAAGATATATCAGCACTATGTTGTTAATCAAATCCTTGAATGCCATGTCTATTGCTCTTTGGAAGGTAGCTCCAGCGTTGGATAGCCCAAATGGCATTTTCCTGTATGCATAAGTTCCCCATTTGGTTGTAAAGGCTGTCTTGAGTTGATCTTCTTCTTTCACCATAATCTGATTGTACCCTGAGTAGCCATCAAGTAATGAGAAACCTTTCAGAGCCAGCAATAACTTTACAAAATTTTCTCCATAGAAGGAAGTGGATAATGATCCTTGAGAGATGCTCTATTCAAATCTCTGAAGTCAACACACAATTTGATTTTCCCACTCTTCTTTCTTACTGGAACCAAGTTGGCTACCCAACTAGAATGCTTGATAGGGAATATGATTCTTGATTCTATCAACTTATTCAATTCTTTTCTCATGAGAGGCTCCATGTGGGGGTTGACTGGCCTTTGTTTTTGCCTGATGGGCTTAGTACTTGGATCTAATTCAATAGTATGTTGAGCTAACTCGGGATTGAAACCTTTCAAATCTTCGTAGCTCCAAGCAAACACATTAGGGAATTCTTGACAAAGCTGTATGAACTTATACCTTTCTTGCTTAGTTGTCATCTTACCAATTTGGAGTGATTTGCCTCCTTCTACCGAGATGGACACTGAATTCTTCTCCATTGACTTGCATGTTTGCTTTCTCCTTCCTAAATTGATCATTAGGATTGAAAATGGACTCCAAAGTAATAAGTCCCCTTTGTAGCTTGTTAGTTCTTAGCTTGTACCACTTGGTCACCATACTGCTGCTCCAATTTTTTCCTTATTTTTTAGCTGAGAACTCAGCCTCTTCTTGTAAGAAATGGATGATTTGCTGATCATTCTCAAAGCACTTACCAACTTAAATTGTTGTCTGGAACTAAAGGCATCAAAATCACATGGATGTTTGGCTGTGTACCTTATCTTTTTTGAATGTTTTCAACAACATCAAAGGCTTCCCCAACTACTGCAAGCTTGTCAGTAACTTGGTTCTCTTTTCTAGGAATGGATTTTATGCCAAAACCCTCAAAAATCTTCAATGAGGTCCCACACCCTGTTTTTTTAGCACTTGAGTAGATCATTCTTGACAACATGCTGCCCCTTAACTTGGTTGACAATCAACTCACTTTCACCAAAGACTTGCAAGTTCTTTATTCCTCTCTTGATTGACCAATGCAATCCTTGTATCAAAGATTCATATTCAGTAGTGTTATTAGAGCATGTAAAATGAAATCTAAAAAGCTGGATAATACTTAACTCCTTGAGGTGAAACCAGCATAGCTCCCCCTCTTGCACCTTGTCTACTCCTTGATCCATCAAAAAAATAACTGCCATACCTCATTTTCATCCTTGTGGTCTGGCTTGGTGATGCTAGGAATAGGCTGATTTTCTTCATGCATGCAATAGACTCCTAACTTAGATTCTTCTATTTCTTGATAAGGATAAAAATCATGTACCTTTTTCACCCATTCATCAAGAGTTAGATCCGGGATACTTCCAACTTTTGGTATCAGCTTCATCAGTGCTTGGATAATCTTCTTGATTAAATGTTGAACAATTGGTATTGATATGACTTGGAGTGTAAGGTTCAATGTGAAAGTTTGCAATAGGCTCAGATCTGATTGTGGCTTTAGTTCCACATCTTGTCCTAAACAACATGTGTGACCAATCAGCAGATAAGTAACCTCCAATCTTGGCTATGAAATCCATTGAAAAACATAGGGCAAAGAGTGGTGGAAGGTCTATTACTGAGACATCTTATAAAACAACAACGTTGGGACAGGCATGCAAGGTAAGACTCAAGTTATTTTATCACTCCAACTATTGTTACTATCTGTCCCATCCAATTGCACTACCGCTTTGGATATGGTTTCATACTAGAGCCCCAAATGATCAGCTATTTGCTTGGGCATTATTGAACTACTTGCTCCCAGAATCAATCATGTAATTGTGTACTAGTTGATTTCCAATGATCAATGAAACATAGAATGGAGGGGGGGCTTCAACATTTTACCTTGATGTCCTCCATGATTCCCCGTAGGTAGGGCAACATTTGTGAGCACCTTCTCTTGCATTTGGACCTGCTGATTCGAAGTTGACCAGTCCTTCATGGCAGCTTGTAGAAAATCTCTTTGGCCTGGGATAGATAGTGATTCCCACATTGATATGTTTACATTTGTCTTCTTCATCTGATCAATGATATTGAATGGAGATGAAGCATCTCTCTACTGTCCCTTGGCCTACACATTCATTCCTTGCATGTGGGCAGCAACAACTGGCATTTGAGTTGGCTTAGGAGCTGTCTTGGGCAGTCCTTGCATGTTTGGGATTGAATTTTGTTTGCCAATAGTTTGTGGAATGATAGAAGATTGAGGATTGCTTGGGGCTAATGGCTGTTCTACACCCAAATTTATCCTCTTTGACCTTGTGTTGGCTGCAACACTTTGGAAAACCATTTGATTCATGCCACAAAAATCTTCTGCCTGCCAGTTTACAAGTGTGGTATCATTTGGAGCTAACTACTACTGGAATGTTTCTTAACTATCCTCATCCTCCACACCAGTTGTTGTCACACATTAATGATTGATTCAAGGCACCGTTGAAGCACATAGATTGGTTGTGAGGTTCATTACATGGGAAACACCAATCATACTCTTGAGCTATATTGTTTTGTACCGGCACTAATGCTTTAGAGGCAGATGTAGCATTGGGATTATAGGGCTGAAATGGTCTGTTGGCAAGAGGCTTTGCTTGATTCAAATTTGCAGCTGGGTTGGGTGGTCTTTGGGGTTGATATGGCTGCCTGTTAGGCTAAGCTTGGGGCTGGAAGGGAGGTCTAAAACCTTGGGCTTGCTGCCTCTTGAGGGTAACCATCTCATTACCTAAATTTTGCAGCTGCTTCATGACTTCTTGAAGTTCATTCAAGGCACTAGAAGATGAAGTAGAAGATTCACTTGAATTCTTGTTTCTAGGAGTAAGAATAGGAGCTAAATTAGGTGTTTGATTAGTGTTTGGGCTCTCTAGGCTTGGAAACAGTGGCATTGGAGGCCTAAGAGCTAGCTTGCAGCTTGAATCAAACAATGTTCAGCTCTAATAGCAATGCTATAAGCAATGGGAATAGTTGTGCCTCCCATGGACTGAATTAACATAGAAATATCAGAATTTAAAGCTTTGAGGTAATAAAGAAAAGCACCTACCACTGGAATTCTCTCCCAAGTCCTTTGAAATCTTAAGTTGAAGTCAGTCAGCTGCTCATTGGGAGCTCTCTTGATGGTTGTCAGCTGCTCTAAAAGGGGCAAGTTGTCTCCCTTTTCTCCAAACTGCTCATGGAGGGCTATACATAGTTGATTTCTAATTTTGAATAGAACTTGAGGCAAGACTCCTAAACCATTGCAAAACTTTCCCTTTGAATGAAGATGCCAGCAGTTTGACAACAACTTGCATCTCATTGATCTCATGGATTGCACAAATATTGGCAATGTCCTCAACATGATCACCAGAAGTAGTCTGATTCTCTCCAGTAAAGTATGGGATGTTCTTCAATGCTGTAACTAGAATTAGATTTTGTGCATTGAGAGAAAGTGGGGCTGCTGCCAGTGAAATTGACATAGGGGTTGTTTTGTGTCATTCTAATTGGCCTTAGAATCCTTGTTGATTGAATGAAAGGCCTACCAGGTGGAGGGGTTGAGAGAGTTTTGTTTGGTGGAGATGGAGACCTTTGAATTATCCTTCCTCTTTGCCTTCTTCTTGGAGATAACTATAGATACTCAAACAACACCTCTTCTTCTCTAGCTCTTGACCTTGTGGTGATTATTTTCATGATTTTTTAGGCCTGCACTGCAAAAACCAGCTGATTCTTCTTCCTTGGAGTCGCCAGATGTGTAATTTAGGGCTCTTTTAAGCAAGAATCTTGTAACAAATGCACATCATTTTTGTTGCAATGAATATGAAAACCTCTAAGGTCCCATCGGGCGTGCTAAAACTATTGTGGCAAATTAGCAGCACCCCTGGATGTTGATCAAATTTCTAGTTTGATCATCCTAAGCATCCAGTGTGATTGCACAACATTGAATCCTTTCCCCAAGTGTGGGACTTGTAAAATGGGAAAGGAATCTCCAGATTAAAGGTTGGTTCCTCAACTCCTCTGATTAGATTTATCACTTACAAGTTGCAGAGGTTTATATTCCTAGTTCCTACTCTAAATTTCAAAGGGGGAAAGATAGAGAATGCAAAAAACTAAAACTAATGCTAATAGGTGATGCACCAAAGGAGTGGTGAGCAATTTTTACTTTTTCAGATTGACACAAATCATGGAAACAAAACAAAACATCATGCACAAACTGATGACATGTAATGAAGGATCAGAAAGGAAGCAAACAACATAAGCAAAGGATTGAAACTCATTCACAGAGCTTGCATTGTCATTTTTCAATATCAAAATACATGCATTACAACACTTGAGAGGAAAAATATGTTGTAGTTCTCAGAAAATGTCTGATATTCCACAAAATCACTTCCAAGGTGAAAAAGGGAGTCTGCAATACACAAAAATGTTTAACCCTTAAAAAATGAGCCAAAACTGGCTTTTACAGTGCAAGGGACGAGCCCAAGAGAGAGAAATGTAGGAAAACATGGAAGGAATTAAACCATTGACCAAAATTTGATCAAAATAGCATGGGTGTCCTTATAGACCCATCCCCTGACAATTTTAGCCATGCTGGGAGAGAATGCGAGCCATTCTTCATTAAAAACGGTGGTTGAAACGTCATTTCTGTCCATGACCACATGCCAGAGGTGTTTTTTAATTTTCTCTCTCAAAAATCCATCAAAATGAAAAAATGATCTTGGAATCTTGTAGATAATTTTACCAGCTTTCCATTGATATAAAGAACGCAAAAAATCGAGCTCTGGATCGAAAGATATGGCCATTTGAAGTTTTAGGGCAAAACAGGGCCAAATCAGATTGGCGGGTGAAAATTTGAATTTTTTCACCTTTTTTGCATTTGGGAAAATTTCCCAAAAAATCCCCACACTCCGCCCTTCTAGGTGCCACATGGCATGTTTTTATTGAGTACAGGCCTATCATGTTTCATTTTTCATTGTTTTTCCCTTGGAAAAAATTCTCGAAAAACTCCGCCGGGCCGCTGAGTTGAGGACATGTGGCATCACCCCATTGGA
Source organism: Taxus chinensis (assembly GCA_019776745.2). Taxonomy (NCBI): domain Eukaryota; kingdom Viridiplantae; phylum Streptophyta; class Pinopsida; order Cupressales; family Taxaceae; genus Taxus; species Taxus chinensis. Next base: position 885,190,833 of record CM034150.1, read on the forward strand.
TGTGGGCTTGCCCCTTCTAATTTTACTGTTAGTGTAAATCAGCAGCACCCCTGGATGTTGATCAGATTTCTAGGTTGATCATACTATCTTCCAGTGTGATTACACAACATTGATTCCTTTCTCTAAGTGTGGGACTTTCAAAAATGAGAAAGGAATCTCCAGAGAAGGCTGGTTCCTATTCCTCTTTTCAGATGCACACGAAAAATTACAGAGGGTTTACTCAAAATATAATCTAACTTTCCAAGGAGACAGGGTAAGAAGATGCATAAAAATAAACCTAAGCTAACAGAGGTGATGCACCGAGGAATGAAGAACACCTATCTTGCCAATAAACACAAACCATTAAAAATGTGATGCAAGATCATGCATAGATAACAAAATTTGCAGTGAAAGATCAGGAGGATGAAAATGAACACAGAGAGGGTTGAGAATCATCCACAGACATGCATTACTTGATCCAAAGATTGATACAATACACTGCAAAATGCCAAAAGGCAAATTTGCATTACAGTTTTAAATGGGAGGTTCGAACTCCACAAATTCACCTACCGAAGAGAAGGAGGGAGGGGCAAAACAAGAATGTCTGACCTTTAGAAAGAAGCCCCTCCTTACAATTTATAGGAAGAATGAGAGAGGGAAGAGAGAGGAAATCCAAATCTACCCCAACCACTTCTAGGTTGAATTTAATTCATCTCATTATGGCGGTAGGTGAGAACCCTAGCAAAAGCGGTGAACTGTATTTTGCATTAAAGCTGGTTGTTGAAACGTCATTTCTGGCCATTATCACGTGCCAGAGGCATTTTTATATTTTCCTCTCTCCAAACTAAACCAAAATGCAATATTTCCCCCTAAATCATGTAGATAATTTCACGAGCTTTCCATTGATATAAAGAACACGAAAATCCGAGCTTTGGATCGAAAGTTATGGCCATTTGAAGATTTAGGGAAAAAATAGGCCCAAAACAGATCGGCGGGAAAAATTTTGAATTTTACCTCTTTTTGCATTTTGGGAAATTTTTTAAAATTTTTCTACGCTCCGCCACTTGGATGACATGTGTCAGGCTCTAGTTCATCTGTGGGCTTATCCTTTGAAAATTTCTTTCCACTTAGACACGTGGCATGACCTGATTCGTTGGCCGGGGCAGCGGGCCAAAACACTCCTTTTGGATTTTGGTGAAACACTTAGCCAAATTTCCAAGTTTTCCTCTTCTGACATGTGGCACGTTTTGATTCATCCATGGGCCTCCTTGTCTCTTTTCGGCCATTTCTCCTTTTCGCATCCCATGCGTCCCTCGCGTACCTTTGTCCCAACTGTCCCAGACTACCTGGGACAAATATCTCCGAACCGCCTGAAATGGACTGTCTTGTTCCTGTTTACGGCCTTTTCTCCTTTTCACATCCCTCACGTCCCTCGCGTACCTTTGGCCTAGCTATCCCAAACTGCCTGGGACAAATGTCTCTGAACCGCCTGAAATGGACTGTCTTGTGGCGAATTGGCCGGTTTGCATCCCTCGCGTGCTTTTGGCCCGGATGTCCCAAACTGCGTGAAACAAAATACTTGGACTATTTTTCTTGCTCTCGGCCGTTTCGGCTTTTCACGTCACATGCATCCCTTACGTACCAATTGTCCCGCGGACTGCCTGGGACAAAAGACTTAGCCGATTTTCATGCTTTTTAGGCCCCAAGCTTGGTACGACGAACCTCAGTACGACCCGAACCCTTCAGACTCGAAATGCCTTAAAACAATCCTGCAACCTTATTTTTGCATTTTTTCCATTTTTTCTAACTCGTTGGGATTTCTTCTTGGATGGGGCAGTTAGAAAAAAGGCCGAGGGGACCTCGAAAACATGATTTTGGGCCTTAAATCAATCTACTTGCTCGGGACTGAACAATTTGATGCATGTTATCAAAATTACCTTGAGGGGTGAATTTTGGATAACATTTACTTGCGGGCTTTTCCTTGATTTTTTTCCAGTACCTAACACGTGGTGAGATTTTATCAGCTTGCATTTTGGGGGTTGGGCTTTTCTCTTTGAATTTCCTTCTTTTTCCCGTTTGGGAAAATTTCCCAATCTCTCCCTACCCTCCGCCGGTCCGAGACACGTGGCGGCATATCATTGGTCGCGAGCCCTCCACAAACATTTTCACTTTTGCGCAAACACTTTGGGAAAAAATCCCAATTTCCTCACATGCTTCACCTTTCTGGGCTCTAGTGACACGTGGCCTGATCTGATTTTTCGGCGGGGCAGAGGGCCAAAACTTTCTTCATTGAAATTTGGCGAAACACTTTGCCAAAATTCCAACTTCTCCTCCGCCCTCCGCAATTCTGGCTCCATAGGACACGTGGCACGTCTTTTTTGGGTGCGGGCACTCCTTCCAAAATTTCCATGCACTAACACTTAGCAAAAATTTTCAAATTTCACCCTGGACATGTGGCATCACTTGATTCATCGGCAGGACTGCGGGGAAAATATTTCCTCTTGAAAACTTTGTAAAAACACTTGGTAAAAAAAAAACCAAGTTCTCCTTCGACCCCCGCCACTTGTGGGCCTTTCAGGGGAAAATTTCCCACAAAAACTCCACCGAGCCATAACTCCAAAAACACATGGAGTTAGGAGGAAAACTTTACCTTTGTGGAAAGCTGAGAGAGAGCTCTATCCAATGATGCCATTTCCAAAAATTTTTGAGTACCTGAAAAGAAAAAATTTATGACTGAGGCACAAGAGAGGGAAGAATGGAAGGAGTTAGCCACAAAATGAGCAGGAGGGCACATTTTGGATAACACAAGCCTTAGAGGATGCAGTCAAGAAACAAAAAATTTCTATCTCCACTCCACCTCCTTCTAATCAGCATGAAAAATCACATAATGTTGTTGGAAGATCTCAGTCACAACTTGCAGACAATTAGGTTATAGATTCTGGTGCCTCTCATCACATGAATTCTTCCAAGGAGTCTTTTTTTTCTCTAGGTTTGAGTTCTACTTCCAAAATTGAGGTTGGAGATTCTTCATTTCTTTCTATTGAGGGAAAAGGTGATATACAACTTGATGGTGGTAGTATCCAAGATGCACTATATGTTCCTAACATCACTACAAATTTGCTTTCTCTATATCAAATTTGTCATTCTGGTAAAGGAAAAATAGTGACTTTTATACCACCTGGAGCAAAAGTACGAACTTTGTTAGAGCCTCATTCACTAGTTGCTCAGGGTATTATTGATCATAGTTCTAGACTATATCACTTTAAGGGTTTTGATGACACTTCTTCCATAGTGTTAGGATTAGTTTCTCATGCAGATTCAGAGAGTAAGCTTTGGCATGAAAGATTTGGACATCTCAATTACAGATATTTGAAGTAGTTGAGCACTCATGGTATGGTAGATGGTCTTTCTAGAGTTTCTTATCTTGAGTGAGTTTGTCATGGTTGTGTATTAAGGAAACAACATCAAGATCCTTTTCCTAAGAATTTTTCTAAGAGAGCTTCTTCACCACTTGAGCTTGTGCATAGTGACTTGCTGGTTTTCCCTACCCCATCTTTCAATGGAGCTAAGTATGCACTTACGTTTATTGATAATTTCTCAAGGTGTACTTGGTTTATTTTCTCAAGTACAAAAGCGATGTTTTTTCACACTTCAAAGTCTTCAAGGCTTTGGTTGAGAAACAATCTTCTAGTTGGATAAAGAACCTGCATACTGATAATGGGGTGGAGTACTTCAACAATGAGTTTTCTAAATTTTTGGAAACTCAAGGCATTATTCACCAACATTATGTTCCTCATACTCCACAATAGAATGGATTAGTAGAAAGGAAGAATAGAACTTTGAAGGAAATGGCTAATTATATGATGCATTCTAGAGATATACCTCCTATCTATTGGGCAAAATTAGTTAATTGTGCTAAATACATTCAGAATCGCACACCACACAGATCACTTAAGCATTTGTTTCCAGAGGAAGCTTGGTCCAACACTAAGCTAGATGTTTCATTTTTTTAAGTCTTTGGGAGCCATGCTTGGGCCTTTGTGCCAAAGAAGAAAAGGAAAGCTATGGATAAAAAGAGTAAACCCTTGATCTTTTTAGGGTATTGTGAGGACATGAGAGCTTATCGTCTTTTAGATCCTGATACACATGATGTTATTTTTTGAACACATGTTCAGTTTGATGAGTGCTTCGCTCCTCATGATTCTTCATCTTCTTCCATGCTTCCTTCTTCTTCTTCATCTCATCTTGAGGAGATTGACGAGGAGGATATAGATGTCGTTGAGGATCCTATTCCCACTGATGTAGTCACTATGCCTAAGTGGGCTCGTACTATAGTTTCTAAGGCAGCACCTTTCATAGAGGATCTTCCACCCACTAGGCATCATCAGCACATTCTACTGGTTCTGGACTTTTGTGTCAGGCAGTTTCTAAGGATCCACAGTGATTTTCAAAGGATCATGGGATATAGGAGTGGGATGATGCGATGACAGCTGAGTATTCTTCTTTGATGAAGAATCATACTTGGGATTTGGTATCTCTTCGTAAAGGAAGAAAGATGGTTAGGTGTAAGTGGGTATACTGAAAAAAATACACAGTAGATGGGTCCATTGACAAGTATAAGGCTCATCTTGTTGCAAATGGTTTTTCACAAGTTAAAGGTATTGATTACTCTGAGACTTTTACACCCATTGCCAAGATGGATTCTGTACCCCTTGTACTTGCTCTTGTTGCGTCACGAGGGTGGCTTGTATACCAGATGGATGTGAAGAGTGCCTTTTTACATGGAGATCTATAAGAGGAAATATACATGGAGTAGCTGACTAGATTTGTTCAGGATTCTTCTCTTGTTTGTAGGCTCTGAAGGTTTCTCTACGGTCTCAAACAAGCCCCTCGGGCTTATTATGAGAAGATGGATTCTTTTCTTCTATCTACTGGTTTTTTTCATTACCACTCCACTCATACAGTGTATCTCCAACATGCTGGTAAGGATGTTTTGATACTTGTATTGTATGTTGATGATTTGTTACTTATTAGCAGCTCTTCTTCCCACATTCAGAGTATTCAAAGGGCTCTTTCTACATAATTTGACATGATAGATCTTGGGTTATTGTATTATTTCCTTGGTTTGCAGATTTCTTAGACAGATTCAGGGATTCATTTGAGTCAGCAAAAATACACCCCTGATCTTCTTCGACACTTTGATATGGCTGATTTCAAGCCAAGTCCATCTCCTTTTCAGTTTGGGGTTACTCTTACATCCACATGTACCACACCACTTTGTGATCCTACATTGTATAGGTAGTTGGTCGGGAGTCTCATGTACTTGACCCATACTCACCTTGATATTTCATTTGTAGTAGGGCTTGTATCTCAGTTTGCACATTCTCCTCATAGTTGTCATTGGCAGGCTGCTAAAAGGATTTTACATTATTTACAGTGCACTTCCCACTTTGGCCTACACTACACTAGGGGTTCTAATCAGTTAGTTGGGTATACAAATTCAGATTGGGTAGGCTCTATTAATGATTGGCATTATACTTCTGGCTATATTTTCTGTCTTGGTTCTTCTCCAGTTGCTTAGGTATGTAAAAAGCAACAGGCTATTACACGTTCATCTTTAGAGGCAGAGTATAGGGCAGAAGTTACAGGGAGTCAATAGATTCTTTGGCTTCTCTAGTTATTGACAGAGTTTGGATTCCCATAGGATTCACTTACTGTACTTTGGTGTGAAAACCAAAGTGTAATTAACATTTCTCGCAACCCAGTTGAGCACCATTGGACCAAGAATATTGAGATACACATCCACTTCATTCGGAAACACATTCAGGATGGAGTTCTTTGCTTGGAGTACCTTCCAACCCAACAACAGGTTGCAGAAATCTTTACAAATCCTTTTGCATCACCTCACTACCTTGAATGGTGTGGAATGCTTGGGGTTTCAAAATTTTTTATTGGGGGTGTTTGTGAGAACATCTTCCTTCTTCTTCTTTCTCTTTTCTTATAGCAGGAGTTTTTCCTTCTTTTGGTTCGAGATTTCTTCATGGATATATTGTACATGAGTACCTTATCAGGCTTAGTTGTCAAGACTCATACTATGGACATGCCACTTCTATTTTTGGCCCCTAGCTTCACTTGAGGAGGGGTGTTAGAGTAGGTATTTACCTGAGCTCATGTTCACCTAGGTACTTTATTTACCTTTATTATATTTATCCTCACTCACTTATGTGTGTGGATATTTACTTTTATTTATTTAGATATTAGGGGGATATTATCTAGTTGTTAGGTATAGTTCTTTCCTTGATCTATGGTATTGACTAGATCCTTGATGTCTAGTTCTCTCATAAATCTATCAACTTGACTAGTTCTTTCGATGATTTATGGCTTGATCTACGACCTTGACTGGTTCTTAGATTGTTATTCCTTGCCTATATATGCAAGGTCCATTCTCATTGTATTTCATTGAGTTCCATAATAATATATGATATTGCTGCTCATTTGTTTACAAAGGTTTATGTAAAGTTATTCTAGTGAATTGCTTTCATGTTATTGAACGTGATGTTTGATTAGCATCTGTGTTCTTGGCTTGGCATGATCTAGTTATCATTCCTTTTAGTGTCTTAGCTTTTTGTCATTTATTTTTTGGTGTTGCTAATCTCTGCATACCTAGAAGGGAGAAGACCTCTCTTTATGAGGGAACCAAGTAGAAAGTTGTTTCAAGAATTGGAAAAGACAATTTTAGAGAAAGAAAAGTTTGGAAGGTTGTTGAAGGTTAGACATAAAGCAAAGGAATATCCATTGGTGAGAGAGATCAGCCTTTAATAGAGGATTATCACTCTTCTTCCAGTGATTTTGATTGGAGAAAATTTCTCATAAACTTATTTACTTAAACTAGTGAAGGTCCTTCTGCTGTACCTAGTGAGTTCCTTCTTCAATTTTCACCTGTGTGTTTCAATTCTAGTAAAAATTTCCAAGAAAATCAACACCTAGAGAATACCAATCTTGTGAACCACATTCTTGAGCCCCAAAGACCTCTCACTCCTCATCATTTTGTTTCTCCTCCAAGATCACCACCTCAAAACAATATGGCTCAGCCTAGACCACCATTTGTTGTTAACACCTTTGGCCCAATAAATTTTAGGGGAATGATTGGTTATCCTAATGTTGTGCCTACGAATGTTAGAAGTAGATTGCCAAAGTTCCAAGGGAATAATGACATAACAGGTGATCAACATCTCAAACTTTTTGTTAACATGATGGAGGATTTTGAAATAGAGTTTGAAGATGTGTATGTAAAATTTTTCATTCATACACTAGAAGAGGATGCAAGGGATTGGTACAAGGCTCTACTTGATAATTCTATTGATTCATGGACTAAAATGCAGAATGCATTCAGATTGCAATATGGTGACAAAAATGATCCTAGGTTTCTATTGTCTGAATTTGAAAATATCAAGAAGAACCCCAATGAATCAGTTCATGACTTTAACACAAGGTTTAACAAAACTTTGAGAAGGCTGCTAGTTAATTTGAGGCCATGTGATCATTCATGCTTGATAAAATATGTAGATGCATTTGATAAGAAGGCAGCCTATTACCTAAGAGACAAGAACCCTACCAATTTAATGCAAGCCTTTACCATGGCACTGCAGATTGATAATAACATTAAGGTAATTGGGAAACCTCTCAAGAGATATGGTGTAAATATGATAAACCATGAAAAACCTAACACTAGCAAGGGTGCTGATTTGGAGGAGGTTGTGAAAACTTTGGCAAGGTCTGTAATAAAATCTCATACAAGTTAGCCCAGGAAGAGAAGGGAATTGGGTAGACTTCACAAGGCCAGCAAAAAGCACAAAAACATGACATATTTTCCAATCATCCTAGGGGTGATCAAAGATCTGATGATAGAGGTAAAGGACCCATGGGGTCTGCAAATGGACATCCTCAAGAACTTGAAGGAAGAGTGTTACCTAATCCCCTAACTAATAGGGTTGTTGTTGTTGAGGAAGTTACTGATATTGATTGGTGTGATAGGTGTTTTTTGCCCCATCCTCCATGTGAAGTGGACCAGCAAGATGGTGAAGCTAATAATGATGATGGTACTGATGATGATATTTGCATGGTGGGTTGTTCTTCAAGCTCACAAGAAGGAGCAACATCAACTAAGGTAATAAGTGCAAGGACAACTGCAACCTTTTGGGATTACATCAAACGGGTACAAGTCCTTCTTCTCTCTCATACTCTTGAGGTAGATGTAGTGCAAGCTTTTGAGGTTCCTAACAATGATTTTGAATACTTAAGAGCTTTGATGATCAAGAAGTATGATGGTGGTATCCCTTCGGAGGAAGATAGATAATTGTTAATGAATGTTGTTGTGGCTCAAGAGAAAGAGTATAACACTAGGAGAAAGGTTGTCAAGGGATTTGGGCCTCAAGCTAAACCTAAAACACCCTTACTTACAAGTATTCCTAAAGAAGCTCCTAGAAGAGAAATGCCTACATAAAGCTCTGCTGCCCCAGGAAAAAATTTCAGTCCTCCTCATGCCCAAGCTGCCAAGAATCCCATGCCATCTAATGAATCTGCTTGTCTCCATTCCAATGCTACCTTGACAAAGAGTGTTCCATATGACATAGCCCAAGTTTTGAGCTGAATCAAAGTGAGTGTTCCAATCATTGAGTTGCTTAGGATTCCTGAGCACAAGAAGAGTGCATTTAAGTACTTGGGATTGAAAGAGGAGAAGAGTACCCCAAGCAGAAATGTAAATGTTGTTAAAACTCCTCCTCAAATCAGTGCAAACCTTGAAACACCACCAACATTAGATGATCTCAGAGAAACACCTGAGGTATACTTGGGGACATCCTTGGTTGATTTCCAATTGAATGTTGATCCATTCTGTAAAACTTTTATCATAAAGGATAGACTACTTCACAATAGTATGTTTGATTTCGGTGCATCATGCAATGTCATGCCTTTAGAAGTCATGAATGAGTTGGATATAAAAGTGACAACAACCTATGGAAAGTGCACTGCCATGGAATCAAGAGAAGTGCCATTAGTTGGTTGTGTGAAGGGTTTGGTGGTACAACTTGTAGCCTATCTAGGTAAGAATATAAAATTGGATGTTGTGATTTTTGATTGCCCTACCAAATGGGGTATGCTTTTGTGAAGAAAGTGGGCTGCAAGTGTTGGTGGGACTGTTCAAATGGACATGTCTTTTACCACTATTCCCATTGAAGGTAACCTTGTCAAGCTCTATGGAGAAAAGAAGATGTTACACCTTATTGAAGATCCCAACAATGCTTCCTATGAGGTGTTGTTTGCTTATGTAGATGCTGATAACTTTGTTGGGTTTATGGATGGAAAAGAACACAATATGATCAGTCAAAGTACCTTGAATAGGTAGGTTCCCCTTGAACAGGTAGCTTGGTATTATTGTTAAGGAGACAGTGACACAGTTTTTGAAAGGAAAAGATGACTTCTAGACAATCCTTTTCAATCTATGGGTAATTCAGTTCATAGGAAATCAAAGTGTGACTAAGGTAATAAATTTTCCTTTCTCTATGGTCTAGTTCATATTGGGAAAGTAGTGCACCTATAAAAAATTGGGTAGTTGAGATGTATAATAGGAGAGGTTCACCTGGGGTTGGAGACATGAGTACAGGTGGTTTGACAAGGTAATGTTTAGGCAGTGCAAATGCTTTTTGATAGTCTAGTCCCTAGTTGAACATAACATCCTTCTTGATGAGGTGTGTAAATGGGTGGAAATTATCCACAAGATGTGAAATAAAATGATGGATTAACTATATATTTCCTTGTAAACTTCTTAGTTGTTTGAGATTTAGAGGTGGAGGAATTTCTGTGATAGTTGTAATCTTTGTAGGATCCACCTCTATTCCTCTCTGTGAAACGATGAAACCTAGGAGATTTCCTGAAAAAATTCCATAGACACACTTCTTAGGGTTGAAACATACTTTTTAATCTCAGAGATGCTGAAAAATACGTCTTAGTACTTCAGGGTGTTCTCCTCTGCTTCTAGATTTCGCTAATATATCATCATCGTAATCCTCCATGATGTCATTCATCATGTCATAGAAGATGATTTTCATTGCACGCTAATAGGTGGCCTCGACATTCTTGAGTCTAAAAGGCATGACCTTGTAACCAAATTTTTTCTAAGAGGTGATAAAGCTATCTTATGTTGATCTTCCTGTGTAATTCAGATCTGGTTATAACCTGAAAAACCATCCATTGAGGATAACATTTCATAACCAATAGTAGAATGGACAAGCATATCAATATTAGGTAAGGGGAAGTCATCTTTGGGACATGATTTATTGATGTCACGGAAGTCGATGTAGATCCTTATGTTGACCGACTTCTTCTAAAATGGGACTATGTTAGATATCCAATCTGAATAGTTGATGGGTTGAATGAAATCAGTAGGTAGTAACTTTTCAAGTTCTTCTTTGACAAGTAGAGAAACTTTAGGGTGCATCTTTCTCAATTTCTCCTTGATGGGTTTGGCATCTGGGTGCACAACAAGGTTGTGCACAACCAAGTCTGGGTCCAACCCAGGCATATCTACATATGACCATGAAAATATATCTGCATATTCTCTCAATAGTTCCACAAAAACTTTCTATTTGTGAGCTGAGAGAAAAGCTCCCAACTTTATCATTCTAGGTTCCTCTTCTGGGCCAATGTTGAGAATGATCATTTCTTCAACAAACATTTTAAGAACATCTTCCATCTACATTGGATCAGGGGAAAGATTAAGATCAACCTCCTTATATGGCTCATCATCATCTTTGAATGGATATACCATTTTTTCTATAGGTTCTTCATTCTGTTTATCTACTAGTGCTTCAAAACATTTGTCATTATGAGACTTGCATTTATTCTTTCCACAAGGATTATCTGAAGAATTATTACTCTTGCTTATGAACTTCCTATTCAATCATCCAAAAATCTCTTCCTCTTCTAAAAAGTATGGATAGACATCTAGTTGGATTAAAAATCCTTTCTTTTGATCCCTAGTCAAAATATAATTCCTGAGTCCCATGAATTCTACAAACACCTCTTCATTCTCAAAGAAATTGATTGGCATGTGAGATTGTTGGTCCCAATCTTCAAATGTGGGATATACAAAGGTTACTTAGAAATTGGTTTGAGGATTGGATCTGGATAAGGTAAAAACAAATAAATCAAGGAATAGGTTAGTGGAGGCAAGATCCTCATAGAGGCTACATTGTTAATCTGCGTCACTATCCGAATGAGATGAGTTTTCCTCACATTCAGAAGAGGTGGCATCGATATCAAAAGGGGGATCGTCATGAGGCCTTATTCCAAAACCATGTTTGTTAGATTTGAAACAAGGGAAAAGAATGGGTTCTAACCATCCTTGTGCATTGATACCACAACCAAACCCCTTATAACCCATGATGTACATCATACAATGGATTTTGATATATTGCTGATCTTGATGACATGATACCATATTACCTTTAGGTACCCTTTTGATGGCATATTCTAACATCTTTTCTTCGGATAGGAGACCACTAGGGATGAACTTCTCAAATGGTTTGGGTAATTTATCTCGAGTGATCTTGAACTGACAGTACGGTTTACCACATGTCCTGCACGTGTCCTACACGACACTAATAGATCTAATATTAATAAGGCCTATTGAAGAGTGAATTTATCACCTGGGACATACTTTGCATATGTGGCCTCCCATGATGTGAAAGGGTTGACCAACAAAGAAAATTTATGATTACAAGGAGTGAGTGAATCTAGATCCACACGTTACTTGATAGCTTCTGTTTATAAAGGAACACAAATATCTACAGAAGGAAATTTATAAGATACATACGAAATTTTTTGCAATGACCTACAATGCGTGAATAGTTTTGGATCACCATGAATGGTGACTATCTGTCCTTCATGGCACATCTTAATACAATGATGAAATGTTGAGGGAATGACCTGTATGGCATGGATCAATGGGCACCCTAGGACAATGTTGCAAGGAAGATCCAAGTCAAGGACATGGAACTTTGTATCATGACAAGTTGGCCGTACTTCCATCAGAACTACTATAGTACCTGTTAACTCATGCTCCTCATTATCATAAGCTGTGATTGTAATAGCTTTTTCCCCTAGATATTTTTCTGAATGGCCCATCTACTTAACCAAATTCAACGTGTAAATATTTAAACCAGATCCACCGTCCATAAGTACTCTCTTGATCTTACGACAGGTACCAAACACTTCTAAGTATAGGGATAAGTTGTGCTTTGGGTCATTACACAGGATTGTGACATGATCAAAAGTGATATGATTGTTGGAATCAAGGTGTGCAACCATGGCTTGAAGGTGTGTGGGATCTATATATGTGGAGACTCTCGAACTTTGCAGTGTTTTATACAATATGTTTTTATGAGCAATAAAGATTTTGAGGAGGTCTAAAATTGATATCCTATCGGGTGTCTTCTCTAGTTGTTCTATTAAATTGTACTGACCTTCTTGAGGGATAGGTAGGGATCGGGTATGATCAAATGAGTGTGACGTGTCCCTACTGTAATTTTTTTCTAAGATCCTAATAGTATTGACCTATTCATCAGATGAATGGATACATCCTAAGAGGGAATCAAAGGGACTATCCTTAGTTAGATAAACATAAGCAACCATACTATAGTCATTGGAATATTTTCCATGATCTAGATTCACATTATTCTTATCTGCATGGTTACGAAATGACTCTTTGAAGATACCCATTTTCTCATTTGGACCTTGTCCTAAATCAGGGGGGAATCTACAGTGATTTTTCCCTCTTCGATGAGGTCTTGCATATAATGTCTTGTATATCAATTTTACGTCCTTTAACACGATGGAAATAAAATTACTCATGCTCTTTAAACCAACCAAGATTTGGAGCATCCTCTGGATATGGTACTATCATGGTTGGGTACTACACCATGTTTACGACATCTAACTATTTTTTAAGTATGGAAGATAGTGATTTCGTTAGTGGTGTAAACACATGTTTGGTGGGTGCCTTTGGGCAAGGTCCTTGTGAGAGCTTTAAAAATGGACCAGTCTATACAGTTTAGACTCTTTTGGAGTCCGTAATGTTCTCACCAACTACATGTTTGTTTTTTTTGAATAATTTTGGTTTATTCGTAAATTTTGCTTCTTGTTTTTCCTTTATGATTGGTTTGAGTGTCCCTTTTGCAATTAGATCCTTTTCAATTTGAATACCCTTTTCTATAACTTCTTTTAAGTTAGATTTGTAGTGTATTTATAAATGGAAGGATATCTCCCAGTTTAGGTTAGGAATGAATATTCTTATTAGCTATTTTTCTAGCAAGTCACATGGTAAACTACTTGTCAACCCATGCCATCATTGAAAGAATATCGTAAAGGTCTCATTGGGCTTCTGTTTTACATTGTAAAGGTCATTCAACATGATATCATTCTCCATATTGAAGGAATAATTCCACACAAATTTTTCCACTAGGGTGGGCCATGTTGTAATGGATCCCTTAGGTATACTAAAGAACCATTCTAATGCTAGCGTTCCTAGGCTATCAGGGAAGAGCTGTATTAAGAAATTATCATTATACGCGACCTCTTGACAAGCCATATAAAATTCCTTGATGTGATCATGATGATATCCTTTTATTTTATATTTATCAAACTTAGGAATGGGAAAATGCTTTGGAAATGGTTGTCGTAACATGTCCTTATCGAAGGGGTAATGGCATAGTTCTTCATATAATTACTTCCTACCATGTCTTACATTTCCTTCCTGTAGTGTAGTAAGTGTGTTCTTCATTAATTGTAATTCCCATTGAATGATTTGTTCTTTTGTAGGCAATATTGATCTATTTACCTTAGCAACCTTAAAAGTTGTGTCATCATATGGATCAAAGTGAAACTCACTAGTTTTGTTTTGATTTTTTCTTTAGGTGTGTTCCTACTCGAAGACCCTAATTTTGCTAATTTTTGACTTATTTTCAATTTTTTTAAAGGATCTCTTCTTCAACTAAGGGATTTTCTTCCTTGTCAAATTTAGTAGGCAGCGAGCCTTTGCACTCATGCTCAATTTTTACTTTACGTGAAGCCTTATAATAAGGTCTTCGCGAATTGCCAATTGGTTTTGATGGGTCTTCTTCAATGTTTTTGTGTTGTTGTCTAGAAGTAGAAGCACACCCTACATCAAAGGGGTTATCCATGTCTAAGAGGGATGCTCGTACTTCCATTTTATGATTAATGATCTTAGTCTCAAATTCACGTTCTTGTGGAATCTTAGCCCTTAATTCTAAGACTCTTGCGAGAACTTGATCTCTATTATAATAAAGGAGCTTGTCAAATTGACCCAGGTCTAACTTATGACGTTCTTAAGAATAATCAGATTCTTCTCTGCTATGATCAATCAGTAGTTCTATGTCTTTGACCTATGAAAAGAGTGGTGCTAAGTTATTTCTGCTAAATGGGAATGATTCAAAAGGATTTTCTTCTAAGTCATGCTCATTTGGTTTAGATGCCATTTTCATGATTCTAAGCATTACTAGTCAAAATTATACTAGGTTTTATCTAAATGTCGTCAAAGTTGTATGAAACCTAGGCATATATTGTGTAAGTCGTTTGATGTAATGTAATGCTCTGTAGTCATTTTATTATTCAAAGAACACTTAGATTTAAATCAAGCAATCACTCAAATTTTTGTTTAGCAAGACTATAACCTAAACTATGATTCCAATGAAGGGTTCAAAGAGGATAGTGATAATACCCTATTAATACGTAGGTCAATTTAGAATACCAATAAGCCCTAAATATCAAATTGATATTGATGTGATCTCTCCACGAGATATACTAAGACTAGTTCAAATGCCGAAGAAACCTAAGGTTTGTGAAAAATGGAAACTGGGAATGTGGATAATGTAACAACACTATCTTGACACCTTAACCTAGAAAGTAAGGTGTTAGTATCAAGATGATGTCATCGTAGTATACATGAGGCAATATCAACACTCTTAAAAATACTCAGATGATGTTGGAACTAGAACTAAGTATGAATATAACAAGTTCTTAGTTGTGCGAGAAATGTAACCGTACAATAAAGGGACTTATAATGAGTTCTCATAAAATTGAAAACATGATGTAAGCACAAAAATTTTAGGGCTAGAATGTGAGTAAAAATGACAACTTAAGGAGAAATAATGATGAATTGAAATCACAGTAATGAAGACAATCTTGAAATCAAGATCAAAGGACTATCAAAGACACGAAAGTGTACTTGTGCACTTTAGACATTTAACAACCCAGCCGCAAATAATGGATGGGCGTAAATGGACAAAAAAGTGGCTAATACTATCTTTGATAAGAATCACGGGGTATGCTTCCTTCTCACCCCAAATGGGCAGTGAGAACGCAAGGGTATAGATTAAAATATGAAAATAAACTAAGCGCCACTTGGGAAGAGTTTCACCTCGTCTGAAGGTGAGAAAAAAAACCAAGCTAAGTGAGACGTCATTTAATTATGTGATGAAATACACTTAGATCTAACCCAAGTGGAATCTTTTCCTTGTTCAAAAAAACAATTTTCAGACTCCAAGTAAGTCGTCACTTTATGATGGCTCAACAAGATGCGATATGGACTAGCAAAGTGGGCTCCAAGACAAATCAATTTTTCCTAATAAGATCACTTAACTAGGTATCACAAGTTGTCTAAATGTGAGCTCTATTTACCCAAAGATTCACACTAACTAATTTGGGAGTATCTCGGCTTTACTTTACCCCATTCAAATATGATGAGAAATTAATGTGTTCACCCGTATTCTCATTGGGGTCATGATACAGACAAATTTGACTCTAACTTGCAATGTAAAATATAGTCAAGTGGGTAAGAAAATCTCTTCATGTTTCATCCACGAGGTTACTCAGTGGTGGATTACTTTAGGGTTACTAGAACCACCCCCATTGTTATAGCTTAAGGGATTATGCCTAAGGGGTTAAGTTCTAGTTGAGTGGATAGGGACATACCCTTTTCTGAAACTCGCAATGCAATGTGATGTGGAGTGGTATGTTTTTATCTTGCTTAACTTAATGTGTTTTAAGTAGCACACCATTTGACAACCTGCATGAAAACACGTATTAGAAGGTTTCATTTTTACAACTCCTTTCTTTGACAAGTGTTAGGCCCTACATGCAAGGAGTTAGTAATTTTCCACCATAAATAATGATATCAAAAAAGAGTGTTTGCATGTTATTTTTTATTACTAAGATCACCAAAAGGTGCGAAGGAAGAGCATACACAATGCAGAAACTCCACTAAAACAAGCCTTATAGAAAATACTTTAAGCATGTTTGCAAAAAGATAGAGTTCATTGCAACCAATTTTGAAAGGTTAATCCAATTAGGAAGTGTAAAATAAGTGTTTTTGAAAGTGACAAGGGGGTTTTAGAAGTGTTTTTTATTCCCAAGATAACCTAAAAGGTGAAAGGGAGGAGCATACACTCTTTGAAAATCTCCTTTTAACTAAGAAAATCAAACACTTCAACTACTTTAGTTAAATAAAACCAAAAAGAAACCTGTAATCACTTGTTAGAGCCTACAAACAAGTTAGAAAACCAAGAAAAATTAGAAAATTCTAGAAATCTATTTTTAGCATTTTTTCAATGGTTTTTAGTATTTTTAATTTTCGGAGGTCTTCGGGGCACTTTGGGAGTTTTATGATAGAAGTAATGATACCAATGGTATATTAATTTTGGAACTTCCCGCATAAATTTCATTTCGTGCTCTTTCTGATGTCTATTCAAGTTCTGATAAAGGGTCAACAGGCCTGTAGATATGACTCAAACTAGGAGCATTAAAAATTATAGGAATACATCCAGATCAAACAGAGACACCTGGACACCCTTAAAGGTGTATGCACACCTAGTTCACCATGTGTATGTGGGTTATGGTTCCTGTGATCCTTTGTGTAAACTTAGTGGGTCTACAGAGTGCTTGTGCTACCCGAGAGATGCTTGCACTTGCATAAGTGTGTTTGCGCTAGAGGATAAATGCTTGTGCTAGGGAAGTGAAACAACATGTGTAAAAATCTATGACACTACATGTGTGCTATAAGAGTGGTGCTTGCACTAGAAAAATGGTGTATGCGTCATGATTTGGGTGTGTGCGCGTATGGTAAAATTTTTGATAGATGGCTGAGAACACACAGGGTGTCTGCGCATCCAGAAAGGTGTGTGTGAACCTATTAAAAATGAAATTCAACTAGGTGCTTTCACTAGTAAAAGGGTCTATGTGCCATGATTTTGGCGTGTGTGCATGCTATCATGTACTTGCACATGGATTTGGGTTCCTGCGCACCTCTGCTTAAAAATGGCAGTCAACAGATGCCTATGCTGACAGAAAGGTGTTTTCCTGCCTGCCTGAAAAACCACCAAAAAAACATGATTTTTTTTTTCTAAAAGTGTCAACAAGTTAGAATTTAGCCATTAAATGCAATTTCTAACATAAACTTAACAAAGAGGCATGAAAATGAAGGTTAACTACATAAAACCTAGCTAAAAAGCCCAAGGAAAAATATTTAACCCTACAAAAACATGTAAAAGTAAGAAACTAAAATAAAATTTTCAAAATGACTCCATTAATGGAGGATGGACTAAGTGTCCCATTGAGCGTGCCAAATGTGTGCAATGAAAAGTTTGTTAAAGCTATGACGGTGGGGTAAGAATCTCTAAAGAAACTCTAAAAGATTTGAAACAAATAACTCAAATGACCATCAAATTAGAGATAAACAAGAGCTACCTATTTTCATGCATATATAAATCTTGAAACAAAGAATCAATCTCTAAACATGACTATATTATTTATCTACTCCATAAAAGCTATCTATAAATGAACCTATTAAAGATCTAGCAATCAGTTATGTGTTTATTGATGTTTCAAAAGCTTAAGAATGGAAGCTCACCATTAATGGCTTCTCCCATTTACCTAAAGCTTTGAAAGGATTAGTAAATAACAAGTAAATAGCTCAAATAACTATGAAATGACTCTAGAAAGTATTAATTATGACCCTAGAAAGAATTAATCATGACCTATATTAGAAATGAGATGAGAGAGAGAGTTCTTAGGAAAATGTGGGAGGGGTATCCCTTTATTTATAGTTTTTGGTTTTGAGAAAAAGGGTGTTTTGGATGCATGTGGGACTAAACAGGAGTAAAAAAGTTGATTTTTAGAAAATCACATTAAGAGGTGTCAACTAGATTTGGAAGGTTAAGTGGCTATTTGGAAAGGTAAGATATTTGTTTTAGAAAGTCAAATCCTCTTTAGGAAGTCGGCAAGAGGGTTAATTAACCTAAACAAGCTAAATTAAAGGGAAATAAACTTATAGAAGTTGGTTAGAGAGGGATTAACATGGTTCAGGAGGTTTAGAAGGGGTTAGAAAGGGTATTTTACTAGCATAGTGTAGTAAATGAACATGATACTAGGATAGTTAGTATGATCTTAGTAATAAGATCACGTAGACAAAATTATAAGTGTCTACAGGGGTCAAAAAGGATAACCGACATTAGTTAGGACCAACTGATGTTGGTCAAGGGAAACCAAGAAAAGTGTAATAGGGCACAAGATTGATGTCAGTCATGGATAATCAACGTCGGTCAAGTTGGGGGTTGGTTAAAAAAGAAAAAAATTATGTTTTAAGGATTCATTATACTATTTATGTTTATAGAAAATGACAGTGGAGACAAATTTCATCTCTTTCAGAGGGAGAAAAGGAAAAAGGTTATTTTCCAGGTTGAGTTAGAGGTAGTTGAGTGGCTTAATGAGTGAGGTAGACAGGTCCATGAGATCACTACAAGTAATTTTATTGGGTGGAGGACTGAGAGGGAAATTTAGGCATGGTTGAGGCAGAAGGGGGTACTAGAGGACCACCCGTGCAGAGACAAGAGGTTCCACCGAGGAGGCAGCGCCAAATTAAGGTAGGAATAAGTTTCCATTCGTTATTTTTTATTGAAATTTGATAAAAATAAAAAATGGGGTGGGAAATTTATAAATTTTAAATTTGGGTAAAAATGAATGAAAATGGGTATGGGGAGGGTGAAATGTAGGTTAAATAGGTAGGTAAATGAATTGGGGTGGGTTCTAGGTAGGATTGGGGTAGAATTTAGGGTGTTTTATTAATTTTTTTGAAATGTGGGGCATGGGGATTTGGCCCTAGGGCCAAACCAAAGACTAATGCTAGTTTGGATTCGACCGACGTCGATTGGGTATATCGGCATCGGTGGCTAGAAAGGGAACTTGTACCAGTTAGTGGTGATAGATATCGGTTGAATGTAACCGATGCTGGTCACTGTAAAAAGTGGCCTACTTTAAAAAAGGGGTAAACTAAGAGGAAAATGGGTACAAAAATCTAGGAGGTAGTTAAATGCAGACATATAAGATGTAGGTATAAGTGCATTTAGGTGAGACATACCTAGGAAATGACAGGTATGGGTAGGGGTGAAGATAAAATGGATGATAGATGAGGTAGAATAGTTAGGAACTAGACATTCGGGTAGATCAATGTAGGTATGGGGTGTTAGTGGGGGTGGGGTAATTAGGTTTAAAGAAATAAGAAAAAAAGTTTAGTACTTGACATTCTTAAGTTGTATGGATGTAGGCACGGTATCAATTGATGATGCGGAAGAGGGTCCCATAATTATTATGGAAGATGCGTCCCAGTGTTAGTGAGGATGAGTTGATGCACATGTGAGATGTCAGACTGGTGGGTATTACATACTATAAGTGGATCCAACAAGATCATAGTCTCATGGTCACGCTCATCAATAAATGGGATGCAGCATCCAACACCTTCCATCTACCCACCAGTGAGATGAAGATCACACTGGAGGATGTTTATAGGATTCTATGACTACCTGTTGTTGGTGAGCCAGTGTATTCAGTATTAACACATGGAGCCTTCGAGGTGATGATTGTAGTATTTAGGGAGATGGTGACTGACTTGACTGAGCATAATGCCAATCTTGTTTATGGGGATTTGTATGTTGCACACCCATAGGAGATGCGGTTAGTAGTACTAATGATGTTAGTGGTGGGGTGCTATGCACTTCTAGATTAAGAGGGTGGCTAGTTTCCTAGATGATTAATGGGAGTGTTGTGAGATATGATCAAGGATTGGGTTTTCTTTGCATGGGCACTTGCATATTTAGTGCAGCTATAAAGGAGTTGTGGGCTTACTAGAGGATGCGACACTAAAACATATGTTGTACATTACTACTGCACTACTAGGCATACAAGCATATTGTGGTAGTGTGGTCATGAGAACTTCTAGTACCAGATTGGCACCGTGGGGGACAAAGGGTAGGTTACAAGAGGTGGATGGTCCTAGGTGGTCATCCTTGAGTTAAGGAGGCAACTCATGATGTAGTATACTACTGGCGGGACTTGGAGGGCTTGTATGTGATGTACATAGTCTGGCGGCCCTATTTCCGTTCTCTAGCTATTAGAGGGATGACTTAGGAGATACAGGAGTTATAATTATTGTGGTGGATACAGGGCAGATGTGCCAATGAGAACGAGATGATCCTTGTAACATCCTCATTTTAGACAATGGAACAAGTCAATTTTTTTATTTTTTTTTGATAAATGCACCCTGGTTCTAAATACATAATTTAGAAACTCACAAAATCAAATAACCATTCATTTTAACAGATAACCATATGCAGCTGTAATGACTCGGAGTACCTCCGATCTATTCATTTCATGACTCGGTTATCTACCGATCTATTCATGAGTAATATGAGTTGGCATTATTATTTAACACTTCACTCTTGTGGTTCTCTTCCCTATTCTGGGATTCAGGAATTGCTTTTTTCCAAGGAAACCTAACTGAATAATTGTTACCATTATTCATCGGCATCTCATCCCTTAGACTAGGTGAATTAGGACAACGCAATCAGCAGCTTGCGATACTTTGGCCAAAGATTTGAAACATACTGTTTATGTCTCGTATTCCTTAACGGCATACTCGTCAATCTAGAATACGCCCTTCACCCCATTCTTATGTTATATAGAATGTCTTACACTGACTACTGTCAGTCCTTCCTTTCACAACTGAATCACTCGGAGACAGATTAGCAAGGTGATAATGTTATATGGATGCCCACGAGGATTAGGGATACGGTGACATACTGGTTTAACCCAGCAGTTAAACCAGTGTGTCATGATACCCCGAATCTCCTAGGCAGCCTTATAACATGGCCACATTCCTAATTGGGTCCCTGATTAACTCGTCGAGATGAAAGTGTAAATCTTAGCGATCAATGCAAAGGGTGTCGCCATAAGTCACCAGCATTGTTGTAACTTTGAGAAGATCCTAATCTTCTCGGAGGTACAACCCCTGCAGTTGACTTGTGTCATCAACCTTTAAATCTGCCTCGAAAAGATCTACTTAATAATATGTGTTACGCACGTTGAGTTTTTAAATTACTTTAAAGACTTTCCCCATAGGTTAGCCTTTCCCAATCCCTGGATTCTTCGTCTTAAGACAACCTTCCTCAATAAAACCCATTACATGGGTAGAGGTATTAAGGTCAAGCTCTCATCAAGGAGTCATTAGAATACACATGATTCTAAAACAACAGAATTGGACATTATCTCATTACCTTCATATGAGATTGCCATCTGAACCCCATTAGATTTATTTCAGTTCTCTTAACTGAATTTTACATCATACTTATTAGTATAAAGATATAATTGGTTAAGAATCCAATTTAATGTTATCCTGCCATACTAGGACTAGGGATTAGTAATTTACCTCAGCTTGATTAGTGTTCTGTTTAGGTTCGTTTTAACCCTATCTTTTTAAAAAGACAATGTTAAATTTCAATTGAGCTTTCGTATAGAACAAATTAGAGCTACTAAACACTCATAAGAATTCAATCACCTTTTCTTTAAGCTTTCATTGTCAATCACAAAAGCATCCAATTACACAAAGATAACATTGCCACTCTGGTATATAAACCGAAGAAGGTCAACTATCAGAATTAAGAATACAACACATAAGTATCAATACTTATTTTTATTCCCTTCAGAAACTATACAATGATACATTTTAAGTAAGCAACATACTTGATACAATGCTTAACGGAAAAGAAACATCTTTCCACATATAGTTACATTTAGAAAATCAAGCTGTAATTCATTATAAATCAACTTAAACAATCTAGATCATCCTGTCAGATCTGCATTGCTTTACCACTTACGGCAACCATATATGCAAAAATAGTCAACATGAGTCAGTTCGATGAACTGAGCATGATAAGCACTAACTTTTAAAACAATTGCAATCCGTCAATTGTTTTCATTAAACACCCTGTTTAAATGATATAAAATCACCAACGAGTAAACATATTCAGACTATGCCTTTGGTAATACAAAAATGATTACAAACGTGTAACTCTATCATTGTTACAGAATAGTCCTAAACATTTCTCAAATATTTCATCAAGTATTAAGAATCAAAGAACGAAAGTATCCAAACAATTATCTTTAATCCAAGATCAGCAACATTGGACAGATTGTTCCATTCATCCGAAAAGGAAATATCATAACAACTCTTGGAGTACATCAATATGTTAAAACAGCTCCTACTAATACAGATATCAACATGTATTAAAGTAATAGAAGAGAAGGAAACCAATCATTCACACTTCCTTCCACACAAGTTCACTACTGTACCGTCTCCACATATGGAAAACATTCATCTGGTAAGTATATGAACAAGTCCGACAAGCCACAAGAAGAATAGCTATTTTATTAACAAAATAGAACACAGCAATAAATATCAGTCGAGACGTCAACAGCACACTGTATTATTTAAACCTTTAATGTAAGCAACTACAGTCGGTAGCCCCCATGCCAAACAATGATGTCTATCTACCAAGGCAGACTCAGAGTGACCTTTCACAAGAAGCGACGGACAAGAAGATAACACAGCCGTTACCTGCTTTGGTACAGTCAACAACTCCAAATTCAAACATACACAAGAATGGATAACAATGCGAAGAAAACATATTACGTCTTCAATCCCAATAACAACCTACAGCCTGTTCAAGCCTTTTCTTACTGTGTAAGGCTTTAGACCCAAGGTCAAATTCAGAGGATCTCCTTTGTTGTCATAGTCGACAAGAGGCTCGAAAACATTAAGCCATGACATTTACCCATAACTAAGCAAAGAGATCTTAAAACGAAAACCACACACCATGTACAGTCTCGCCAAACGGAAGTAAAATCAGGATGGAAGCATAACATGGTACAATGAAGCCACTTCTGAATGCAATCAGAACTGAAAGTATGTGTTTACAACCTTCTTTACAGAAGCCATAACTCATGGCGTCAAGATATTGAAGAAAGCCAACAGGGCCAAGAACATTACCCGTTCAAACTCGGGCTTATACATACAACAGTGACATGTATACCATTCGAGGATTTTAAAACAAAGTCCATAAACAGTATTCACCGTTTAGCCTGTCCAAAGGCCGATATACAAAATATCCTTCCATACCCATGGTACCCAATGGTGTCAAAACAATAGTAAACCAACAGGCTTAAATTGAGTCAATAACACTGTTTAAATAATAAGTTCAACAGAGTTTAAACAACAGTAAACAAAATAAAAAAAGAAGATAATGAATCCATCCGTGCCAACAATGGCAACATTTAAATTCAGGCATAAGCCAATTCTGAATACTAAATTTCCAAACAAGGTATCCAACGGAACCCTTAGCAATATTTTTCGCACAAGATGGCACAGGAAAGAAACGTAGAATTTCATCCAAATAGTATATACCACAATTTCTTGCAACACGAAGGTAAAATAACAGAGGTCATGTTACCAGTCACTCCTCAAGTACAAAATCAAATTACCAGTATTCAAATAGATATTTAAACGAGAGTTTCAACAGTGATCCACAATACGAATCATTCAATGAACTCAACAGAGTTGTTCGAAATACAACAATACCTATTTCCATAATGCGTACTGTCAACGGGTAAATCCTTTAACCACAACGCAAGAAATACACAATTTCCACAAAGGTCGCAATGAAATACTGAAACACAACACATTAACCGTTCATAATGAACTTAAATTACCATAGCGATACCTTACTAGACTCTGTAACCTTCAACTATGACAACCACCACGAAATATACAAGGAAGCCCAGTAAGACTGAACATTTCACACAAAAGTTCAACAGTATCTTTTCCGACAGTACCACAATAAGCATCAACGACCAAAAATCGACAAGCATTACAGTGGCCTATACCCATCACAGGAATAATCTATGGACTCTCGCTGAACAGGCCGAGCAGTCATACTTTTCATATATATATCTCCCATATTTAAGCCAGAATGAAAAACACGAAGAATAAAGCCACCAATTCGAATTTAACAAACACCCATCAAGGGATAATTGAAAAAAATCAAACCAGAAGAGATAACAGTACCAAAAATCACACAAAACCACCATAGAAAATCATTCATTTTCCATAAATCATTTGAACAGAGTTGTTCTAATGAAATCACTTGAAAGACAACAAGATATTTAAAGGTTAGGACCTAACATGCCTGGATTTTTGCTCAAAAATTCCGAAGCAGACCACTGGAAGAGCTCAGACTTCCTTTTCCTTTTCCAAGTTAGAGGCGATCAACAAAATTTTGGTTATCTCCATGACATATATATTTTCCTTGCCAGAGAAAAGAGCTAGATACCCTCATACTCGCCATGCAACTCAAAGAAGACTGGTGTGAAGAACCAGTGAACAGGCAGAAGGAAAACCGAAATTCGCGGACAAGCCAAACAAACCAACAACTTCCCAGTTTGCATGCCTTCATGCGAGTTCCGAGCTCGGACTACCGAGCACATTGAATGCATTTACACCAACTTTCCCGCTCAAACTCCACTGCCACCCGACCGCCAAAGTTGGCGACAGACAAATGAAATCTCAAGTCCATTTCCAGTTTTGGCGACCTGCCACGTCGGCTTAGGTTAGTTGTTGCTAAAACCTCCACCATGACCTGTCCTTCATACATATCCTTAGCATTTAATCCCATAGAAAATGCTGCCCATGGTTCGCACCCCTCCATAGGTCCCCATACGTTTTGTTTAATAGTTAGGTTAGTAACTTAGGTTAGAATTTAGGATAATACTTATTCTAACCACATTACACGTAGATACTAACTTAGAACATTAGCACTTAGCCTAGGTCTAGGTTAGATTAACATTAATCTAACCCCTAGGTTAGGTTTAGTTTTTTTTTTTTTTTAGGTTACTAACTATTAATAATTCCAGTTAGGTCTACATTCTGTACACTCAGAAAAAGACCTACATCATACCTTCTTGAACAGGGTTAGCTCCTGTTCTGCCTTAGGCTGTAGAATCGTATGTAACCGAATTATTACCTGGTCCACAATCGAGACCTTCCAGATATACTTCCATATCGGGAACCAATTCATTTCACTTGATCATCCTAAGTCATACTCCTGACTAGCTTATTAAATGCTTCTAGACCTTGCAACCTGTTCAAGGTCTGTAATTTTTAATTCATCACGAACAGACTTAGAGCAATACTTGGATCAATTCCACTGATCCAAGATTAGATCTTAAAGATGGATAACTCTATAATTCATTCCGAGATCAGATTAAACTCAGATGCAAAATGAAATAGATAAAAGAGTCTAATCATATTCTGACTCAGTCAAAGATCTGCAAAGAAAATACAGTACATATCAAGCATGATTTCTAAATCGAGGAACACATCCTTGTACAAGAAATCACATATCAACACTTGTATGCTCAGGAGAAAGTAACAACAGTTCAGGGTGTTACAATCCTAGTCAAAATATTTTGATCGTCAGTTCAGATTACAACAAGATGTGCTGCCACCCTTCCCACAGTACCACAGGGATGATGTGGAGAGACCTTTGTCTCTGCGTCAAATTACATACCCCACATGACAGGAGGAGGTACCAGTGGATATGAGATTAGATGATGCAAGGACTACTATTACATACATACAATGGTGAAATGGTCCTGTAGTACATGCACTAACACCAGGATAGGGTCCTCCATTGGTAGGGTAGAATTCATAGGTGGCAGTTAGGCTGATGACACCACCCCAAAACCATATCTATGGCAAGGTTCAAGGATGCCTTGAATGAGGCCCACTATTACACGAACCATCTAACCACTGTAATTATTGATTTTAGCTCTTATACTAAGCACAAGTCCCAGCAGATAGTTAGTGAGTGGACCAGATCCAGGACTCATAGCTTAGGTAGCACAGGGGGTCGTTAGCCCCAGAGATAGGGTCAAGGTGAGGTTACCATCTCTCATAGACTGGGCCTGGAAGAGGGTAAGGGGAGGAGATGGAGGTCAGGAAAGGACCAATAAAGGGTGGAGAGATACTGACATGGTGATGGATAAGGAGAGAGGAGGATACATGTGAGAGTTGAGTGGAGGGCTTCAGGCAGGGATGGTTGGTCGTGAAATGTGATATTGTATTATCATTTTGATTTTGATATATATATCAGTCTGTGTGCCAAATATTTTGCAAGATTGTATATGAGATTTTTTGAGACACTTGTATCCCTGTGTACATATGTATTAATACACATACATTCCCCCTTATATAGTTGATGATTATTATTGGATGGATAATTTAATCTTTTCAATTTACATTATTATTGTGTATCATGGGATCTAGGTGAGTTAGGCATGATTGAGTTGAGGTCATGTAGGCATGATGGAGTCAAGTATAGGCATGGTGGATTCTAGGTAATTTCCTAGTTACTGATCTTATGGAAATAATGTGTTGTATGTATGTTATGTTTAAATTTTCAATTCATTAATATCATGGAAATATGAAATGATTTAAGTAGAATATGGCTGTGGTGATAAAATGGTAGCTATGTATGTTTTATGATATATTAATTTCCAAGTTTTTGTGTAAATGGAAACTAACTAAGGTAAAATGTGAATGTAAAGGGGGAGAAATGGGTTAGGGGTAAAAGTGGCTGAGCTAACCTCTAAGGGCCCCATGCCCTCAGAGTTCTGCCTACATAGCCGTGACGAAAAGGGGCCTCAAGCCAATGTAGTTCTGCCATAAGCTAGGGAAGAATATGATAAGGTAGATGTATGGGTCGATAGGTTTTAGGCATGATTGAGTTTAGGTCATTTATGCATTGTTGAGTTTAGGTAATTTAGGCATGGTTGAGTTTAGGTCATTTAGGCATAGTTGACATCTAGGATGAATATGAGTGGGTGATGTCTAGGATGAATAGGCATGGGTGATTTCAGTGGGAGAGGAATTCCCTGAATGTACGTGTCAAAGGTTTGGTCTTGTGTAGCAGAATCAATAAGTAAGAAAAGAGGCAAATGGTAAGAGGAGAAAAAATATCACCTAATTGGTAAGAACCATTATGAGTCTATCATACCAAAGATTGACTTATGAATGTAAGACCCTAAAGGCGTTGCATGGTTGATTGTTCTAAGGGTGAAGAAAGTCACATGATCACAAAATGTCACATTTACGGCACATCCCTTGAGTAGGCAAAATATTAGAAAGGAAAGACGGTGAGGTGAAATGGGTTGTTTTAGCGTAACCTTGGTGTGAGACATAATGCCTCTTTTGCAAGATACCCAAGACTAAAATAGGCAAGCTAATGACGAAAAAGTTATCTTTTTCTTTTTGCTTTTGTTTTAGATACCGATCAATGCGGGAAGTCTATGTGGGATGAATAGAATATATCCTTGAGGTCTTCGTGAAGCTGATCAATGCAGTAATATTTATAATATCTGTTATTTCATTTTTGTACAAATAGTCTTTTTTTATAGACTATGTACAATAGGGATAGCTTTTTATAGTTTTCCTTCAAGGGAGAAGTCTATTTATAATATCAAGATGGAAAGATAGATGTCCTTTTGGAGGGAGTCATCTATTTATAAGAAGTTTTGACTCAAGGAGTTTGAATTTGAAAATCTCGTATATTAATTTTGAATTTTTTGGATTTTTAGGTCATGGACAAGACTATAAAGGAGTATATGTGTCTTGTATGAAGACAAAACCATAGAACATAGAGGTTAACTATGAAAGAGAGGTTTTAAGTGACGAACAACCATGGTATTCCATACTAAAAAGTGAAAAAAAAATCCATGAGAATCATGCCATGAGTAGAGCCGTGGTACTTATATTTAAGATAAGTCTGAAAGGTGATAGATAATCACACAATTCTGGTGGAGTCGTTGGTCTTTACAAGAGGTAGATGGAAGGTGAATGTTTCTCAAGGGATGTATATTTAATAGATAGGAGGTGATATATGACTTTCTTCAACAATAGAATGATCGAAGATGCAAGGCATTGAGGGGCTCAGGTTCGGGTTTACCTTCAAGTGAAGATAAATGATAATCACCCCATCCATAGGCATGAGTAATGATGTAGGGTGCAAGCGAATTATGAGCAAACTTTCCCCGTTTACTTTTCTTTGCTTTTTTTACATATTGATTTTCCTTTAGGATGAGGTAACTAACCTTGAAGGTTCATTCTTGGACACGTTTATCATAGGCATGTTTGATATGTTTTTTATATATTTGAAGGTGATCACGAGAATTTAGACAACGTTTGTCTAAAAGCTCAAGTTGGGCCAAACAGTCTTGGAAAAAGTCGTTATCATTTAACACATATTTTAGTGAGATACGAAGAGATGGAATTTGAACTTTGAGAGGTAACATAACCTCTGTACTATAGACCAAAGAGAAAGGTGTGGCAGTGGTTGAGGTACAAAAACTAGTGTGGTAAGCCCATAAGGTGAAAGGAATGTGTGTGTGTCAATCCTTACTAGTGTCGTCAACCACTTTCATAAGAATTTTGTTTAGTTTTTTATTAGTTGATTTGGCTTTTACATTTTTTTGAGGATAATAAGGTGAAGTAAAAATGAGTTGAATGTCGAAGACATCACAGAGTTTCCATAGGATTTTTTTGAATTGTTTTATGTTATCAGTGATGAGACAATGAGGAACACCAAAGCGACAAATGATGTGATGGTTGATGAATTCAAAAAATTTCTTAGCTTTTTTAGAAATAAGAGGTATGGATTCCACCCATTTAGTGTAATATTCGGTAGTGGTAATTACCCATTGATGATGTTGGGAAGAATGAGGGTTAATTTCTCTAACAAGATCCAAACCCCATTAAGAGAAAGGCCAAAGGTCTCGTGTGACCTATAAGGCATGAATAGGGGTGTGGTGAATATTAACATGTTGTTGACACTTCAAAAAATGCTTGGCATAGTCACAAAAATAAAGAATTAGGGTTTGCCAACAATAGCCAAGGTGAAGGATGTGTTTAGCAACAACTAAGCCACTGAAGTGACCCCCATAAATTCCATCATGAACCTCCTTGATAGTGTATGGGATTTTAGAACTCATAAGGCACCGTAAGAGGATACTGTCAAATCTACGTTTATAGAGAAGACCACCCATGATGACATAACAAGAGACACTTTTGATGAAGGCTCGTTGTCCATTGCGAGTAATATCTGGAGGTAGAATTGAAAGGGTAAGGTAGTCGGAAAATTGCTTGTACCAAAGGTCACATGGGTCAGTTTCAATGTTTCCTACAAATTTAACATCTTGGAATAGATAATAAGGTGATTGCAACCTTTATACTGTGAAAAATATTTTCGAGTTAGAGGGTGAAGTGGGTATTTGAGAAGTGAGATAGGACATGGTGTCCACAAATTTATTAGTGGAACATGGTGTGGTTTGAAGTGTATTATGGTCAAAGGTAGTCAAAAGCATGTCAACATGATGTTTCTACTTTTGAAGTATCTCATTATGAAACTGGTATATACCAGTTAACTTGGTTCATAACCAGTTGAGATTCACTAAATATATTTAATTGATTTAACATCTAAGGCTATGGCAGTTTTAAGACCTAACACAAGTGCTCCATATTTGGTGATATTGTTAGTACAATAAAAATCTAGCTTGAAATATAATCACATAGGCTCATTGTCAAGAGGAATGGGGATAACTCCTGCACCACCCCCATGCTAACATTTGGAATCATCAAAGAATAAGGTCATCTGGTAAATGATATCATCCAGGGAGAGGGTAGCAATGGATTTGTCATGGAAGTTGAAGTTAGAAGGTTGGTTTTTGGAGAGAGGTGCGTCTACGAGTTGGTCAACAATGGTTTTTCCTTTGACATATTTTTGATGGATGAATTCAAGATCTAGGTATTCAAAAAGCATGAGCCAACATGTAGCACATTGATGTTGGTAAGGCTTAGCGTACATGTAATGTAAGGGGTCAGTATTGGTGACAACAAAGGTTTTGTGGTTGAGTAGGCAATGACAAAGTTTAGTGGTGATAAATACTAAAGCTAGGTAGAATTTTTCAGCGTGAGTATATCTAGTCTCGTAGTCTAACAACGTACTGCTTATATAATAATCCACTTGTTCCCTATGTTGCTCGTTGCGATGAGCGAGCATGGCACCCAGGGAATGATCAATGGTAGAAATATAAAGGTAAAATGGTTGTTCATTATTAGGTGGAATGAGCACAAGTGGTTGAAGGAGGTATAGTTTTAAGGTGTCGAAATATTTGTGACATTCATCATCCCATTTGAAGGAGAAATTATTTTTGAGAAGATGATGAAATAGATGGTAGCAGTCAAAAAGATAACAAATAAAGCAACAAATAGATTGCAACTTTCCTTGCAAACTATGAAGTTGATGAAGGTTAGTAGGTGGAGGCATCTCGAGAATAGCCTTAATTTTAGTGTGATCAACTTCAATTCCACACAGAGAAATGATAAAACCAGGGAGATTTCCTGAGAGAACAACGAAGACACTTATTAGGTTGAATGCGAACTAAGTATTTGATGAGATGGTCAAAGAAAACCTTAAGGACTGTAAGGTGTTTGGCTTGATGTTTAGATTTGGCAAGAATATCGTCAACATAATCTCCCAATATGATATGCATGATGTAGTGAAAGATATAATTCATATCCCGATGATGTGTAGCACCAAAATTTTTAAGGCCAAAGGGCATGACACGATAATAGAAGGTCCCCCAAGGAGTGATGAAGGTGTATTGTGTTGATCTTCCAGGGCGAGTAATATTTGGTTATAACCTGAGAAAATGTCCATGAGTGATAGCATCTCATGGTCGGCGGTGAGATCAACTAGTTGGTCAATACTAGGTAGAGGAAATTCATCTTTGGGTAAAGCCAAGTTAAGGTCATGTAAATCCATGTAAATGTGAAGTCCCCCTATCGATTTTGTGATAGGAACAATATTAGAGATCTAATGGGGATAATCAACGGGTAGAATGAAGGAAAATGAAAGGAGGCACCCGAGTTATTCTTTGACAAGAAGAGCAATGTGAGGATGC
Source organism: Taxus chinensis (assembly GCA_019776745.2). Taxonomy (NCBI): domain Eukaryota; kingdom Viridiplantae; phylum Streptophyta; class Pinopsida; order Cupressales; family Taxaceae; genus Taxus; species Taxus chinensis. The sequence continues at coordinate 885,222,285 of CM034150.1, forward strand.
ATTTTTTGCATCTTCTGTTTCACAAGTTTTGCATCAGGAATGGTTACGATATTATGGACCATAATATTCGGGTCAATACCAGGCATATCAGCGTAGGACCAAGAAAAATCATTACTATGATCCAGAGGAAAGAAGTGAAAGCTTCCTATTTAGTATCATCTAAAGACTGACATATCTTTAGAATGTGTGGGTCATCCTGATTGTGAATATTGATTTTGATGGTTGATTCATTCAACATGCTTTGTGTCTAAGAAGGTAACGACTGATGAATATAAGAATCTTCCACACCAAGGTAGGTGATAATAGACTCATCATCTTGAAATTGAATGACATTAATAGAAGGTGTATTGTCATCAATCATATCAAGATATAGGAAGGGAAGAGAAGAGGGAGCCTTGCCATCATGCTGATAAGTCAGGGGTCCCTGGGAAATGGAGTTTAAGAAAAAAATAGTTAGGAGGAATAGATTCCAAATCCATAGACTATGTAGGTGAAGGTGTTGAGGTAGGTGAATGGGGTATGGAATGTTTATCATCCTCAATGAGTTTGAATCGGGCCTTCTCTGAAGGTGGTTTGGAAAATCCAATACCACTATGGTATTTAATCTTACGAGTGGTGCAAGGAATGACAGTATGGTGGCCTTGTTCATAGAAACAAAATCCAAATCCCTTCAAATCATAATGAGGGAGGAAGGTGTGGGCAAAGCATTGGTTAGTGAGATATTGAAGGTCAAAGGAAAATTATCGAGTTTGGGAAGGTGTCTCAGGTGAGTAGGTAGAATCATCAAGTACCCCATACGTTAAGTTGGTGTGAAGGTGGGGAGGACCATAGGGGAAAAATTAGCCTACATGGTGATCATAGTGGGGATGTTGGTGAAGGTTACCATAATCTTGAGGAGTAAGGAATGTGTTAATATTATAAAGGTGGTACTCTCCCAGAGTGAGGTGTTGAAAAACACCTTCTAAGAGATTAGTAGTTGGTATGTGGGTAAGGAGAATGGATAAATCACTAGACAGCTAGGAAGAAGAAGCATTGGATGTTTGAGAAGTAGATGGGTTGGCTAATGGGTTGGCTAAAGAAGCTGCAACAATAGTGGAAATAGAGAAGTTAGTTGTGGAAAATGTAGCAGTAGTGGGAATAGAGGAGTTAGTTGTGGAAAATGTAGCAGTAGTGGGAATACAGGAGTTAGTTGTGGAAGATGTAACAACATAAGTGGTGGATGAGGTAGCGTCTAAAGAAGAAGTGGTAGCAGTGGTGGATGCCTTATCTGGTATAAGGACATCATTGGGTCGATAAAAAATGTTATAATTCTTGAATGGTGAAGGGTTGGATGGAATGGTATAGTTGTGCCCTTTATGTTTGAATTTTAAATAGTGGTTTAAGGTTGAAGGAAAAATACCCATGGCGTGAATCCAGGGCTAGCCAAACAACATGTTGTACTGGAATTCCCCCTCTAAGACATAGAATAATTCAGGATTGGTACGGGGGCCCATGCGAATGCAGAGAATGATAGCGTCGAGGGTGGAAGTAATGTCATCATTAAATGAATGCAACATAGCTAGGTTATTATGCATGTAATTGGAAGGGATCCACATTTGGTTATATGCATGGGAGGAAATGATGTTGATACTGAAACCTCCATTGATCATAATGTGTCGAACACATATATTATCAACATAGATGAAAATAAAAAGGGTGGGGTTAGGATCATCTAATTGGATAGGTACAATCTCGTCGTCAGAGAAACTAAGAGTAGCTACTCGATGAGTGGTAGCACAAGAAGAGGCAACATGGTGAGGAGCTATAATGGATGCAATAGGCATAGTTTCATTGGGTAGAACCTCAATAGATTGAAGTACCTCAATGAGGTCCTGACGATGAGACTAAGAGGTTTGGAAGAGGTCGTACAAAGAAATTTTGAGAGGAGACTTGTGTAATTTTTAAATCATTATATGATGGGAAACCCCATCAGAAACATGGTATGTGGGTTCACAGATGCTAATTTTGGGTGTAGGTGTAGATGGAATATTGGGTAAAAGAGTAGCAGATGAGCTGGTTATTTTCTCCTTTCCTTTGTCCTTCTAGGCTTGAGTGGAAAATTGAACCATATTGATTTGTGGTGAAGAAGAAGGTGAGTCGTGAAAAGTGTAGTGACAAGATGGAAAAAAATATGGTGAGGGAAAATAATTTTTTTGTGAAAGCAATGCGGCGCATTGGCATTTTTGTGGAGGTTTGGATAGCTCTCTTATGCAGACCATATTGATCTCAAATTTTGGAGGAGGATAAAATGGTTGTGGAGGTGGATATTGAGGTCGTTGAATAGGTAAGGAATGAGGATGTGTGGTGATAGGTGTAGGTGGAATAGGGTCCTCATCCAAAATATCATCATCATCAAAGTTTTATTCAAGAGAACATAGTTGGAGAAGAATAGTCTTAATAGCCTTAGATTTTTCCACATCATGCCCCGACACACAATGATAAGATAAAATTTTGGTATCATCAAACCCTTATGGTTTAGATTTGAGTGGGTCATAAGGTCTAAGTGGTGGCAATGTGATGATAGAGGTTTCCTAAAGGTTAGCTAAGATGTTGGTGTAAGACCCTGCCAATGTATCACAATGTGAAGTAAGTGTGGGTGACTTTGGTGGGAGAGGCGTCACTAGAGGTGGAATAATAGGTTGAGTATGTTTGACTACTTTTTTGGTAGATAGTATGGTTTTAGGTTTGGATTACTCCTTCTTGGGTAAAGGTGTAGCAGGTGAACTAGTTGTTGAAGGTAGTGTAGGTTTAACTACCTCTTTGGAAGGTAGTGAGTTTTTGGGCTTTGGTTGCACCTTCTTGGGTAAAGTTGAAGAAGAAGTTATTGATGTAGAATGGAAGGTAAATGGTGGAAGCGGATGGGTGAGCCAAGGTGATAATGGAGGTGTGGTGAAGGTTGTGGTAAGAGGCGATGTGGAAGGGACTAGTTGAGGAGAATGGAATGGCATGGGTAATGATGAGAATTCAAGAAGTGGTGTAGGTATAGGAGGTAGAAAGGATGTAGGTGATGGAAAAGGTATAAGCGGTGTATGTAATGTGGATGTAACAAAGGATCATGATGAGGTGGGCTGCTGTGTTTTTGTTTTACTTTGGGTAAGAGGATTCTTGACCAAGGTTGATGGGTGGGGACATAAGATAAATGGAAGTGGTGAAGGTGACAGAGGGGTAATGGGTGAAGCTGGTGTATGCGGCCTAAGAGGTTGGGTATTCTTTTTATGTGGGGAGTAGTCTTTACGATGGTGTGTGAGGATGTGGATAAATCATGTTTGACAAGAGGATCGACTAGGCTTGATGTCAGTATGACTCCTAATGTGGTAATGGTTCTGGACTTAGAGGAAGATATATATGTAGGTAAGGTTTTAGGCATAAGAAAAAGTTTATTTGATGGTAAAGGTTTAGGTGTGGGTGAGTGTGATGAAGAAGGGGTCTCTACAACTGGCATGGGCATGGTGGGTTTGGTTGTCTGAAACACCTTTGGATAGATCATGGAAGTGTCAGCAAACAACATCTACATTTGTGTTGAGACAGGTAGTCAAAGACATCCCCAAAGCATGGAATTGTCAACATAATTCAAGTGGTTGACCAAAAGTAAGAATGACATTGATGTAGGGGGGATGATGTTGATTTGATAGTAATACCTTTAAAAAATGTCTGTGAGATAGGGAAATGGTTGGTTTCTGACTCTGTCAGTAGAAGAGATGAGAGTAGATCAAAAGGATATGTAAAAGCCAATGGAGAATTGTCACCAATAAGATGGGACACTGCTAATGGATCCCTTGTGGGTAGGGGAGATGGAAAGTTAGATGAGGTATGTTTGTCTTTTGGTGAAGAAGAAGGTAAGCATGAATATCTTGTGGGTATAAGAGTAACAACTGCAGGTTGTTCATGAGGTTGAGAAGTGAGTGGGGAAACTACATTGGTAGATATGATGGAATCCTCCATAGGTGAAAGAGAAGATAAGGGAGACTCCTCTGTGGGTAAAGGAATAGATGAAACAGGTCCCTTTGTTGATGAAGGAGCTCGTGCAAGAATCTCTTCGATAGATGAAGTGGGAGGAAATTGAGTAGGAAGAGATGGTATGATGTCAAAAAATGACATGAACCTCACGAATATTACTGTCACTGGTCGAGTTTTTACCGGTTTGGTTAGATGATGTTGTATGATTTGGGAACAGATTCTTGAATATGTGAAGATTGTGATTAGCTGATGTGTTAGGGTTATCTAAAATGAGATCTCCATTATTTAACATTTCTTGGACGATTTTTTTGAAAGTTATACAATTACCGTCGCTATGACCTCTAACATGATGATAGTTGTAGTAATCATTTTCTTTATACCATGCAAGCACATGAAGAGAGGGGTTGAAACCAGTATGTGGTTTGATGGGTGGAAGAGTGACTGCTCTAAATTTTATAAGTTATTCTAAAACTGACGAGTAGGGTTCTCCTATGGGAGTATATTTTCATTTCCCCTGCTTGAACCAAAAAGACTGAACATGAGAAATATTGGAAGGAGGATTTGATTGGTTGTATGGATGAGATGGGACGGATTTCAAAACTATTGTGTTGGCTGATCCTTTTTCTTTAAAATAATTATTTTTCAATTTGGAAGAAGAAGAGGTATCATTTGATTTAAACTCAATGTTATTGTTACGCAATTGCATCATCTTCTCTACAATGGCACAAATTTCAAGTTTCTAGGCCATGGTGAACGCCTCGTCAAACATGTGGAATTTTTGAACTTGGATATTTGGCAAGATGTGTCTAGCATAAGCTCTGGTGAACAAATCTATTAAATCAGTTTGAGGTAGTTGGAATGTGAGTTGGTTGATGAGGCTCCGCCAACGAGTGAAAAAATATGCAATAGATTCATCTTTATATTGGCATGTCGCATACAAGTCAGTCATGGTAACCTTCTTGACAATGTTGATAGAAAAGTGGTCTAGAAAATCCTGAGCTACCTGATTAAATGAAAAGATAGAATTCCTGGGTAGAGAAATATACCAATCTAAATCTGGTCCTGTCAAGGACATTGGGAATGTCTGCAAAAGAAAAGCATCATCGTGAGTGATCAGATAACATACATGTTTAAAATACCACAAGTGTTGTTACAGGTCTTCTTTATTGTTGAATCAGTTGAACTTAGGCATTCCCAATGGGTAGGGTATGGATGAATCAGAATGGCCAGGTGAATGGGATCATTACAAATCTCGTTGTATGTCAGAGAGTTACATGAGCTAGAGACAGATACTTCTAATGTCTGCATCTTATCCATCATCATTTTGATATGATCATTGGTAGGTTGTGATACTGAGGCACCCCCTATAGTATAAGGGGGTAGATAAGGTGGGTATGACATGGAAGGAATCCCAGTATGCGGTGGTGCTGAGTATAAAATTTTTGAGGAAGGAACATAGGTCGGAATAGATGTAGAGGGAAAGTATCTTGAATAAGGTGGTAGATGAAATAGGTGGTTGTTGGTGATAAGTGTAGGTAGGTGGAATGGATGTAAATACTCTTGTAGAAATTGGAGGAAGAGACTACGGGAGTGAGAGGATGATGTTTTGGAAGGGAGTGTGGGATTTCGACACCAATGATGGTTGAGATGCAATAGGTATATGAGAGGTGGTGAGTGTAGATAGACCTACACTCAAGGCAGTTGATAAAGGCATGGTTGACATTGTAGGAGAGACAAACATCAAAGGCATGATAGATGTCATAAGTGCAATGAATATTGATGATGTAGGGTCAATCTGGGAAACCACAGGTGGTAATGTGGAAGAGGGTAAGGCCAAGCTAGTAGTAGTTGATGCAGAAGTGGGTGCAAGGGTAAGAGGAATGGACAAAAGCATTCCATATACAATTTTCCCTGATGAATAATAGGTAGATGAATGAGCAAGATAATACTACAGAGTGATGGGGTTGTGATCAAGGAGTCTCATGAACTCCTAATCACTAATGGGTATGGCAAGAGCCTGATTGGGGTCTATAGGTGATAAGATGAAAGGGGGCGATGGGCTAGGTGGGAGCGGCTAGAGGCTAGTATGAAACACGAGAGCATTGAATTATCTACGAGTCAAAACCATGTGATTGATGATAGAACATGTATTCTGAGCTTTGCTAATAATGTAGAAACACAGAAGGAGTGGAGGAAATGGGTCTAAAATGAGTGATTTGATCATTTTTCTAATTAAAATATCATAATATAGAGACCGACATTAGTTTGGGTAAACGATTCCAGTATGAGGGGGTAACTGCCACTGATCTGATAGACTAATGTAAGTGACTGTGGGAAAATGTCAGAAAATCTACCAATAAATGGTGAAAATGATATAGAACTAGATTTTTAAGGTAATATCAAAGACTCAAAGAGTAGTAAGATGATAAAGGAAGTCACAGAAAGAAAGGAAATGAAGATTTGATGCTACTTTAGAAAAAATATCCAAAACAACCTAAAACTGATGGTAATCAATGAGCCAATAGTGGAAAGATGATGAAACCAATGGAGGTCATTGGAATGACACCAGATACTATGAAATCTGTGAAAGATATAAAAAGTGAATTTTTGTTGATTTAGGTCAAATAACAAGACCAACTTAGAGACTGAGTATGGAAATGATCAGCCCTAACACACTTAGAAATAGTCAGAATACACCAACTATGATGGTGGAGTGTGTATGGAGAGAAAAACGAAGAGAATGAACTCACACCTTAAAACAAAAATCAAGCAAAAGCTAGCAAAAAATGAAATCCTATGATGTAGATTTTTATGTTGTGTGTTATGTCATTTAGGACTAATTTGTGAATAAATTAGAGTTTTTGGTTACTGAAGGTACGCTACATAAACTGACAACTATGGCTGATTTCAAGTAAGTTTTTTCATGGGGGATCCTTCTCTGATATGATAACTGGACAGAAAACTAGCCGGATCCCACTGTCAATCCTCTGATCGTGTGATTGTTGATAGTTTCTTCTGGGAAAGATGTTGTTTAAGAAATGGGTAGTTTTTTTTTCAGCGATTTGGTATAAAGAGTGTGCAAAATGTGAACTATGGTTAAGTTTGTCTACCATCGGCTGGGCATGACTTCCAGCATATAGGTTTCCCATAATTTAGATGAGCTAGAATGCAACATACAAAAATGAGATGCAAAATTTTTAAACCCAAATCCACAATAAAATTTGATGAGAGCAATAATGAATATGAAAGAGTATGTCTTTCACTAATGCAATACAGAATAAAAAGAAGTGTTATTTTTAATCCAAAATACAAGTTTCATTGAGATCAGTAGGATAAGAATAATGTTTTCAAGGGAGAATATTTTAATGTGAACTTTATTTCAAAAACAAATAAACACACAATGATTCCATAAGAATGAATAATGCAAAGAACCCAAAATATGTCCCATTGGGTGTGCCCAAAATTTTCACCAATAAGTTTTATGCTTTTTAGGATGAAACAAATAAAAGGTAAATGGTTAAGGAGGACTACTTGTGAGGCGAAGGTGGAATGTAGAATGCACACATTGTTGACGTTATCCTAATTGATCGTAGAGAACTCCTTTTTGTTTGGGAAGGAGAACCTGTAGATTTAAAGACAGACCACAAAAAAGTATTAAATAACATATGATAGTGGATTGCCTAGCGTATACTAGATCTAAGAAGCATGGTGCTTCTTAAAGAGGTTGTCAATCCATTGTTTAATAACAATTCAATGTGAATAAGAAATTGAAATAAATAGGTTCTATTGTGATGTAATGATTTATGTTTCTCATACACATAATACACTAGATTTTATGCTAGATATTAAAATTACATTAAATATAATTAGAATCGGGGTTTGTTTAAGTCAAGCAGGTCTATCAAAGGTTTGGTAAGGGTTTAGGGCTGATTGGTTGAGGTATGGGTTGGTTTTAGTTGAGTGGGAAGCTTACTATTCTAAGAATATAAAATGACATAGAGACCGATATTGATCAGGTGACCAATGTCAGTTTAGGGATGAAACTGATGGTGGTAGGGTAAACTGACATCGGTAGGGGAAATTGGCAATAACTTAATAAAAATGGTTTTTGGGCTTCTCTGTTATTACATAGAGAGTGAGAAGGATGTGGTTATGTTCATAATATAATTAAGAATACTCAAGAATATAGAGGGAGAGTTCATAAAGGGTGAAAGGGCTTGAACTAGTTGGGTTGGTGGATTGGTGAGAAGATGGATATAACTGGATAATAGTAGAAACTGATATCTACAATAAAGGAAGCACAAATGATTAAAATCACGTTACTTACTGTTATGATGATCTCGTGGCTAGATGGAGGCTGGTGATTTATTAGTGAGGTGGTAGCTAGTTTAGTGCCACAACATTATGACCTATGTGTTCTTGTGAATTATCAAATGATCTGGAAGGGAATCCTCAGCCTGTGTTGCTCTTTGGTGGTGTGTAGATGTCATTTGAATGAAGTAATAGCTCTGTGATCTTCACTTGATTGCAATAGCACTCTCAAAACTCAAAATGACCAACTCAGGTAAAAGGTTGTAAAGTTGTATATAAAGGAACTGGTGGTGGTTTAGCTAATCGACCTTAGTCGAGGAAAAACTGGCGTCGGTTACAGCGAAATAGTCATATTTATTAAAAATAGGTAGATCTTCCCAAATTTGGCATACGTTCCTCATTAAGTCCACTTAAGAAAGTGGATTTCACATGAGAGAAGGCATGAATAACTTAGGAGAGGTCCAGTTAGGTTTAGAAAGAAGTCTTAGTTAGTTAGGTCAAGTTAGTGACTCAGTACTGGGAGTAATGATTCAGTGTTGAAGGTGATGACTCAGTCACTGTGAGTTAAATGGACTTGGAATTTGTCTAGGGTGAGGTTTCATGATGAGGTGGAGGTTGGAGGGTGAAATTAATTTAATTAAAATAATTAAAGTAATTAATAATGTGAGGGTGAATATTAATATGGGGTAAAGGGGTCATGGTTAGTTAAATCCATTATGTTAATTAATTAAAAGGGGACCAAAGATAGTGTGACCCAAATTTAGTGTTTACAATGTGGTCTACCGTCACTTCCTTGACATGACCTTTAATATGGGTACCACAACTCTACCCACAAAATTTTCCTTATGGATAGGTTCTTCCTTTTTGGTGAGAATTTTCAAGAGTATGCAATAGATTTACAGAGGGATTAATGCATAAAAATAATGCGAATGATATCCAATAATTTCCAATTAGAATTCATTAGAGACACATCCATATTTATAGGAAATAACCTTCCTAAATTATATAGGATATGGACTTCCCATATTTCAGGAAGTTGTTGTAACTCCTCCAACAAATATCTCTGTCAAAACTAATTATGTGAGTTGTTGAAACTCACCCAACAAAGAATTGTTATATATTGTTTTATATAACAAAAATATAACAATATATACTAACTTACAATAACAAGATAATAATTACTCATGTAATTATTATTTACTAATACAATCATGTGGAGCACTAACATGTAATTTCCTAACATTCCCCCCCTTAGTGCAAACATGGGGAAAACATGCCTTATACTTTCACCTGCTCATGATCAGGTGATTTTCACAGGATAATCACAAACCTCAGGGTTGGTTTTGCAAATGGTTGACCAAAAACCGAGATTGGTGGTTTTGAAGTTGGTTTTCCACAAACCACAAAATGATGGTTTTGTAAATGGATTACAAACAACCAAGAATGGTGGTTTTGCTATTGGTTTACCACAAACCACAAATGAAGGTTTTCAAGTGGTTTACCTACAACCACATCATGATATGCCAAGTACTATTCTCATCCCTCATCAAATTTAACTATAGGGAATAACATAGGAAGTTCTATTGAAATATGTTTCTCGTACATACATAGAAAAATATGAAATAATGGAAATGGAACAATGGATCATGTTCCCCCCCTCAATGTGAAATTTCCACTTATTGAAAATGGGATCACTGCAAATTGAAGCAAACACACAACTGAAAAAAATGCCACCGAATCATCTGTACGGCCCCGTCATTGGAAACTGACGAGAGGTTGTTGAATGACCTCCAACCTCCATTTGCCTCCATCCTCCAGTGGATTTGCTGCTAACTCAGCTAAATTTGATCATGATGCACAATTATAATGCGAATGTTAGGTAACACAAAAAATGCGTCTGTAAGGCAATTTTCTTTTTTTTGACAATATTTTGACTCTGACTCATGACGACAACTTACAAAATGACTGTTAAAAAAATCCTAAAATCACCTATATGACTTTGACAAATTTTTGAATTTTTTTATGACATAAAATGACAACAAAATTTGACTTTTTGATAAACAAACTACAAATAAATAGACTTATTTTTATATAAGTGCAACTCAATATGAATCTTAACTACATATGCTATAAGAATTTCAATTAAATAAAATCAATAGCTACTATATGGACATTGTTTATAAAAAATAATCACTTTGATAAACTCTAATAACTCGGACTTAATTGATATACGTGAACTATAACTCGAGACTATAGATCTAAGACTTAAGATTTGATAAGAAATATTAAAGAGACTAGACCCAAAGTTTTGTCAAAACTAAATATTAAAAACTTCTAAAACAAAAAATCTTCAATTTGATTTTAGACATTGACTTTCATGGATTTTCATACTAAAAGAGAATGACACACATTTTCATAACAATTATCTATGTGATATTTGCATTGATTTCTCCAATAGCAGCATTAACACGTTCCACTACTATGGCATCATTGATATGTGATAGTTGCATTGAATATCAAACTCGGTGGCAGCATTGGTAGAGATAGAAGTATACATTAAAGCCCTATCTCAATCCAAGTAAGGTGATAAGCTGAGAGTATCATAATCTGATTTCTAGCTGAATGGATTATTATTTCCATTTCCTTGGATAGAAATGAATGATTATAGCCACGTGCAAAACGTTTGGATCTGAAACTTATAGAGAGTCTCACAAGCTAAATTTTTGAGCCGATTTAATAATGCATGAATTACATGTAATAATCTATCCATACCATCAGATGTGTTAGGCACATGTATCTATGCGACCTGATATTGATATTGTCATGAATATGTGCCAAGGTTGCATGTACATTGACAACAGGTGCGTGGATGCAATGCACGTCTAGAAAAAGAGTTAATTGGTGGATTGAATCCTATTGTCTTCTCATTAATGAAAACACATATATATTCCTCCTATCACAAACTTCCACAAGGTATCTTCAATTCTACTAGAATGAAAGTAAGAGACTAAAAGATAATTATTCGATAGAGAATGTTGAACCCACATAGTTAGAGGAAGGATCCCAATCAAGCCCTTGTAATACAAATAATGTCGATCAAATGGAGATCAATGCAAAACTTGTTGAGTTAAATGTAAAAGTGCTTTCCTACAAAATCTTATTTTTTCATTCCAAGGGTGAAGCACAATGCAACATCCCCTCACATGCTCTTACATGCCCATGTTCTTCCTTCCCATGCTCTTATACCATAACAAGAGTATACAATAGATTTACAGAGGGATTAATGCTTAAAAATACTGAAAATGATATTCAATAATTTCTAATTAGACTTCATTACAAACACATCCATATTTATAGGAAATAACCTTCCTAAATTATATAGGATATGTACTTCCTATATTTTAGGAATTTTTTGTAACTCCACCAACAAATATCTCCATCAAAACTAATTATGTGAGTTGTTGAAACTCACCCAACAAATAATTGTTATATGTTGTTTTATATAACAACAATATAGCAATATATACTAACTTACACTGACAAGATAATAATTACTCACATAATTATTATTTACTAATACAATCATGTGGAGCACTAACATGTAATTTCCTAACAAATTTCACGATCATTATACCCATCAACCTCTTATTCACCTATTGGATCCATGTAAAGGGGTCCAAGGGTGTCTCTTGTACATTCATTATCCCCTCCAAAGTGGTCTACTTAGCTATCTCTCACCCATGTAAAATTAAAATTCATGGATGAAAATATCAAAATCAAGACTATAAAAAATAGACTGATCCCTCGAAGGACAGTTGTTCATGGTAAAAAAAAAAAGAGAAAAAGAAAAGCATGCAAATCAAAATCAAAATCAAAATCAAATGAAATAGAATGGTCCCTCGAAGGACGATTATCATGAATATCTTATTCTGTCATCCAAAAACAAAATTCAAGAATCCAAAATTAAAAGTAAAAATTAGACCATACCCTCTAAAGATGGCTACTCTCTTGTATCATGGCAGTGAAGGCTTCCAACATTGATCAACGTTCTATATATTTAGTTTACATCTTCACCCTTCCCAAAGCTGGGGCATAGTTATAGGAACAACCACCTGTAGAGATCCCTCTTCCCACGTATAAGTTACATCTGGAATCCCCCTAGTCATGTCGACATTAGGTTTATGAGATTATTGCATCCATTTTTCCCTCATGGTATTTTGGTAGAACTAACTATCATTGGTTATGTATTAACACATATTATTGGCTGCAAGTGCAATGCCTTGAGTGGTACCCTTTCTCATTTACATCTAATCCGGTTTGAAACATGGTTTCTCTGTATGCTCCTTGCTACAATTATCTATCAGTTAAGGTCACCTTTTATGAAAATTACATATAAAATTTCAAACCTTGAATTCTATTTCTATATATTTCTCTTTAAGGACCACATTTCTTACAATTGTCCATAATTCCATGAATCTCGTTAATATCTATGAATGCTCATGCTAATAAAATTTTCAGTTTTCAAATTCTACTTAATCTCCATTGCAAATCCTACTTGAGGATATCTCTAAAGTAGCATTCATTATCCAGCAACTCCTCATCCCCCATCATGTTCATCATGTATTTGATCCATTCATCCTTGCTCCTAATTTATATTCATCTATTTCCAGCTTGACAATCTTACTTAGTCACCATTTTTGCATGGGCATATTGGATGAGATATACGCTCTTCCTAAGATCTTCTTGTTGTAGAAGCTTCTCCACCACCCCCTCTTTCATTAGAAAACAATCACTACCACACACATATTTCCACTCTGCTTCCTCTACTCATCATTTCTGCCTCATCACTCTCACCACATGGGCATCCCAATTAAGGATTCCCCTCACACTCTCCATCATACACTGCATATATTCCTCCATCCATTCATGATTACACTACTTTATTTCCTTCTTCGTTATCACCTCCTCTCACCTCTTGTTCCACTCTGGCATACACCACTCACTAGTTTCCCATCCTTCCTAGAATCTACCTTCTACTTGGTAATCTTACTTACACACTCACGAAGTATGGAAAATTCACTTGAGGATTCCCCTTCAGTCCATCATGACATGCCCTCTCCCCATCAACTCTACCAATCACTTACTTCTTCTCATCATTCTTCTTCTTCTTCGGCTTGGCGATCCTACTTAACCATTCCCGCCACATGGAAATATTACTTAAGAGTACCTCTTAAGGTTGATTTACCATCTAGCCTTCCCCCATCTCATCATATTTCCCTCATCTTTTTTCTCCCACCTCTCGTCGTAATCATCATATTTCCCTCATTGTTTCTTTCTCTTCTCTATTCTACCTCATCTTTCGTCTTCTTTACATTCGTCATCATCCTCATCTCCTTCCTTTTTCCATCCTTCTCTCCCATTTTCCTGATTTAACCCCCTACTATCATCTCATCTTATTGTTCATCTTTCCTCATTCTCTCTTCTCCTATCATTCTTCTCTATTATTCCCTTCTACCTATTCTTGTTTTCTTCACCTCCAACTTCTATAGTTCATTTTTTTTCTTAGTCCTATTGTTTCTTTCATTTTCCAACATTTCTCTCCTTTCATCCCCTTCACCCTTTATCACTCTCCCTTCATTTTGAATCTTTCTCTCCCTTTTTCATAATTTCATCCTCTACTTTGTCAATTTCTTGTCTTCTTATTATTGTTCATTATTCCCTTCTTCACCTATCATCCCTATCTATTATTATCTTCTACCTCTTTCACTCCTTTTTTCTCATCCTCTTTCCCCATATCCTCTAACCCATACCCTTGTCTTCTTCACTTTTTAATTTTCTTTCTCTTATCATAATCAACCACTTCTCCTATCCATTCATGTGTTATCTTTCCACTCTAATTTGTTACGTCCCAATTTCCATTCCTTTGTCTACTCCTTTCCGTCTCTCCCTACTCCACCATAGTTTGTTTATTTTCTCAACTCTATCATCTCTTTTGTCTTCCTTACACTCCCTCTCTAACTCCTCTCACTCCTTTTTTGTCATTTCTCTCCATCATCTTCTACGTCATTCTCCATGTTGTCTTTTTTTTTTCCACTAATTTCATATTACACATCTCTCTCTTGTTTTCACCCTCTAATCCGTCATCTTTTCTCTTCTCTTTCCCTTTTACTTTTCCTTGTTTATATCCCATTAATGCCTTCACTTTTCCTCCCATCATTCTTATTTCTTCCCCTTTTTCCATCTTCTTCTTTCCCTTTTTCTATCATCTTATCCGTTTTTTGTCTATTTCATTCCATGTTTCTATTTTTCCATCCCCATATGATTGGTTTCCTCTTCACATGACATCATTATCATATTCTAATTATTGTTGGTTTTACCTTCACATCCTTAACTGGCATAGCCTCTTCTATCCCTCATTTGCCTTACCACCTTCATCATTTTTCCCTATCATCCTTCCCTTCACATATCTTTGCATCCTATCTTCTCCTTCTTGTTTGCCCTTCCCCCTTCCTTTCTTCTCCTGTCATCTTTCTCTATTTTTCCAGGACCATTGTATCCTTCTCCTCCTACTTTCTTTCTTTTCTCTATTTTATTATCTCTTTCCTACCTCCCTCCCTTTATCTTTTCCACTACCTTCATATCACACATCTCTTTCCCTCTTCTCTCCTTTCACCCTCCACTTTGATATCTTCTCTCTTCTCCTCTCGTCCTTCTCTATTATTCTCTTCCTCCTCTTTCCATCACATTCATGACCAATTCATACTCCTACTTGTTTGTAGAAAACCTCTTCTCCATCCTATTACACCCAATCCTCGTTCTCCTCTCTATGATGTCATCTCTTCTATTCTCATCACCCCTCTCGTAGGGGCATCACCACCTATATACCTCATCACATCTTCCCATGAAATTTTCATCTTAAAGGATACCATAATGGTCATCACCTATGACATTTTGTTTTCTCCTATGAATGTTTACTCTACCTTTTGCTTTGCAAAAGTAGATTGAATTCTTCCCCTCTTCGTTGGAAAAAAGGATTGCTTTCTCTTTTCTTCATCTACTCATCTGCCATCAATGGAGAGCCTTTCTTATGAAACATGTATTCACAATCATATTTATCACCCCTTCTTGGGGCATTTTACCTCACACTTCTATCCAATATACTCTTCATGTCTCCCTTTATGACCATACTTGCTCCCCCATTTTGGGAATTTTATTTACACATCCATCCTCTGCTTTATCATTTTTGTTCCCTATACTGGGGCATCATTATTTTCATCCTCATCCCTTTTGTGAATGCATGTGTTTTCATTCGATTCCTCACATACGAAAGTTTTCACATTTAGTTGCGCATACTTTAATGGTTTCTTATGACCCATTTGTCATCACGGTTTACACCCATACTGCAATGGTCTTCACCCACTCACTGGTCCATAGAACGTTGTTGCCCATCTCCGTTGAGACCAAAATTTTCCTCTACTGATGTGATATTGGAGTTACCACCATATTTTTTAGTGTTATTGCAGTCCTTTTTGTTTGGGGAATCTTTCCTTGGTTATACATCTAATCTATCTTTGCATCACCCACACGATCTTTACCATCTATCTCTTTCAAACTTGTGCTTGAATTCCTTTATGTTGTCAATCTCAAGTTTTAGGGGGAACACTCAATCAATAATATTTTCATAGTTTTTGTCTTGTAGATTTCCAAACACAAACCACTCATAAAAAAGTGGCAAATGTAGACATCAATTTTTAGTGAAGCTCCTCTCCTTCACCCAGTGTTTTCCTACCTTTATTGGGCTTACCCATTTGAATCCATTTTCCCCCTCAATTCGAACAAATCCCATTTCCCACCAAAAATAAATTTTGAAACAAGTGAAGAGTGATAGGAAACCGCTGACATTGTAGCATAGTGATTATCATTATATCATCACAGTACCCTTGTAATGCCACTTGAATCACCATAATACCGTCCTTGTGCTTTTTTTATTCTCTTAGCTTGGTTTTC
Source organism: Taxus chinensis (assembly GCA_019776745.2). Taxonomy (NCBI): domain Eukaryota; kingdom Viridiplantae; phylum Streptophyta; class Pinopsida; order Cupressales; family Taxaceae; genus Taxus; species Taxus chinensis. The sequence continues at coordinate 885,238,599 of CM034150.1, forward strand.
TTTGCACTTACTTGAATCAGATCAGTAGCTCCTCCATATATTGACATTTTTAGGTTTTATTATTCATAAGTTTCTGTATGTTATTCATTTATCATTCGTTTACCTCATTTTATCTTATCTAATGGGGGTTAACATCCATGAAAGGAAGGTAACTCTTCCTGGAACTGACTTCATTGGGTAGCCCTCGCATCTACCATCTAATCCATTTTACTCTGTGTCCACTAATAATTATCAGGGGAATTCTCCTAACATCCCTTCATTGGTGTTTCCTCTTCCATTCCTCATTTACTTTTTCCCTCTTTTCACTTTCCTCCCATCCTTCCCTACCAATCATTCTCAGTGGACTTCTCCTAACATGCATTCAATAGAATTGCCTCTTCTATCCCTCCCTCTCTTTTTCTTCGCCACCTCTCCATCTTTGATTATTCCTTGCTAATTTATTTATTGTATTCATCATACATCCTTTTTCTATTGTCTCGTAATAATTTTCTCCTCCTTTCCCGCATCTCTACACATTTTCCAATCCATGTCATTCTTCCCCTCTAGCTTCTCTTCACGTTCCTAATACTTCTCACCAACCAAAAAGAGGCTAACATGTAGAAACTTAGTGATCTAGAAATCACATACAATCCTTCCCAATTGACCACTGATTGTATTTCTGCAATCCATACATACACCGTATAGATTGTAGAAATACACTTCAACGAATCAAATAATTTTTAATCCAAGTCAACCAAATAACCCATTATTTGATGTGGGGCTGCACGAAGCAGACCCAAGAAGCATTAACTTCCTCAGTGGATGTCAACCCCTGTTTAAGAAATTAATCTGATAATGAAAAGATAACATGTACAATCTAATATAAAGCAAATAAATAATAGATAAGAGATAGATAAGAAGAAGATTATGGCTCGAACTAGAACTCAAAAGTCGGGTCCTATTCAGTCTCAAATATAGCCCAAGAAAGTGCATATTGGATAAGAAGATTCTCAAAATATGTAAACCAATGCTTTTCTACTACCTAGCCGATTGCATGAGTGAACTCACAGATATTATCAAGTTCCTCTAAAAGAGCATGATGGAGTGCACACACAGTCAAATCATGCAATAGATCGTACTGTTCCCAAATGGATGGGTGTTGAACTATTGGCAAAGAATGAATTCTAGTGATTTTGTGAGAGGGGTCATTAATAACCATCTACCAATAACCCATACTTGAATAATGTTGTGGTGATGTTGGTGGGATTACTAAGGGATAACAAGGGCACCTGGATGATGTTATGGTGGACTTGTTAAGATAACTAAAAAGGCATGAAGATGATCTGTGGTGAAACAAATGTGATTAGAATGGCACTAATATATGAAAAATGAAGAGTTATAATATCAAAGGTTCACTATGACTTCCCACTTACCTCTAAGATGACATATTTTACCTTAGGTTTGGTCGAAGATATCTAAGTGTGGAGATCAAAGATAAATGTTGATCGGATTTTCTCCATCCATGTCCATATTAGTGAGATAGAAATCAAAGAACACCAAACAACCTCGAATATGCAAGGGCTTATTACCTTGGGAGAATATGGTGACAAATGATATGGGCACCAAGTAGATGATGAGATCCTCGCTACAATCGTGGTAAACCTGCAACTCAAAGATACTAAAGAAAATTGATTAGATATTTTATGTGGAGCTGCTCAACGAAGTGGACCCGAGAAGCATTAATTTCCTTGGTGGATATGAACCCTCGTTTAAGAAATTAATATGATAATGGAAAGATAACATGTACAATATAATATAAAGTAAATAAAAGATAAATAAGAGATAGATAAGAAATAGACTATGGCTCAAACTCAAACTCAAAAGGTAGGTCCTATTCAGCCTCGAATATAACCCAAGTAAGTGAAAATTGGATAAGAAGATTCTCAAAATATGCAAACCAATACTCTTCTACTGCCTGGAAGATTACATGATTGAAATCACAGATGTTATCAATTTCCTTTAATGGATCATGATGGAGTACACACACAGTTAGATCATGCAACAGATCATACAATTCCCAAATGGATGGGTGTTGAACTATTGGAAAAGAAAAAATGCTGGTGATTTCGTGAGAGGGCCTACTAATCACCATCTACCAGTATCCCATACTTGAATAATGTTGGTAGGATTACTAGGGGATAATGATGCAGCATATAATTTAGTGATACAGATCCAATAAGACCCTAGACACGCTAGTACATCACTCAGCCTAAACTAAGCACTCACCCGAAGCACACAAAGGTACCAGGTCCCTCTTTAGGGTTCTTTTTGTAGGATGTTAGCATGATGAAGTCTTAACACACATAGTTCCATTACTAACACATCAATCTATAGAGCATACCAGATCTATACCTAAGGGAGAACATAACTAAATATTAACCATGAAGAGTTCAAAAACATACTAGATTCAGATACACACACAACTAACACTTGGATTCTGTTAATATCCTCCATTATATTCAATGTAATAAGTATACAGATTCTTCATTACAATAATAGTAGTTTGCGTGTAACATATTTAGTAGCATGATCTCATTATGTATGCATATCTTTGTATATGTCCATCTCTATATTACACAATTTACTACATACTTATAAGGGTGGGGAATTTCCCTTCACCGCTTATCTATTCCCAAAATAGGTTGCATGCTACTAATAGCCATGCGCCGTTTAAAAAAAAAGCCACACATGCAAGTGTGCTAACAATAGACTAATGCTAGCTAACTGACAGTAACATATCTATTTCCGGCCTGTGTCCATGCAAAGTGCTTCGTATCTGATCCTCCAAAAATAGCCAATGCATGGTGTGCACATCTCTACCATATTTGTGTGCTTTGCATGCCATCTCTAAAAACAGACCTTCATGAGTGAAAAATGGCCGAGTCCTGAAAGTTGAACTTTTGCTCTGTGCACGTGTTCTCCCTATCCGTTCATGCCTTTGAATATGACCTTCTTTCCCGTGCGGACTTCTTGCGTGATTTTCTGTCAAGTGTTCTCTAATCAACATTACCCCTCACTAATTTCATTATCACCCCCAACAATGGTCATCTCCAAAACTGAAGTAAAGAATAGAAGAATGGAAAGAATGTTTTTAATCTGCAATCTCTTCTTCTGCAACTTGAACAACTAATTCAGGATATTCCTATTTTATTTTGGCCTCCAAGGTTTTCCACTCAGTGAGTGCTTCCTCTAATTTTTCTAGAATGTCCACAAAAATGGACTCTAGTTCATCTTTTGTGATCTCTCCTTTCTCATTCTGGAAGACTTACATAATACTAGACACTGCAATCATCCTTCCCTCTAGTAAATCCATATTATGTGCAATAAGTTTCCCAAGCTCTTCCAGCTAATTCTTGTGTGGTTCTTGGGCTATTATCAGGGCCTCGCGCTTCTATTTAACCATTGATAATCTTTCAGAATAGCCCAATGTTTCATCCTTCATCACTTTATGGACCTCATTGTTCTCCTCCAGGGTTTTTATGTTAATGAGCGCCTCTAGAGCTGTGGAGATGTTGAAGGCTTGGTTTGCTTTCTTCAATTCTTCTTGTAATGCTTACAACAATCCTTCATATGATGTAATCTTTCACATTACTGATGCCTTTTCTCTCTCTACATCTTGTGTTAGATCCTTTGGTGCTGGCATGCGTAGAGGTTCATCTTCAAGTACTTGGTCCACCAATGTACCTACATGGTGTATTTCCAAAGGAAACTTCTTTGGTACCTTTGGCTCTAAGTGTGGCCTAGCTCTTATGATTTTATCACCAATTTCCTCTACGACGTTGATAAATACAAATTTCTTCTTTTGTACTAAGTCTCTTTCCTATGTTAGGTGCGTTATTTCCCCATCCTTAGTTTTAATATCTTCCCTGAGTGCCCTAATTATGACATCCTTGTCCATATTCTGTGTTGCCACCTCTGTTGAGACTTTCACCAATGCATTTATCACCTATTCATCTAACATGATAGTAGGCTTTACTGTCACGTGTCTAGCTTGAGGTGTCTTTCTCAACCTCCACAATACACATGACTCCTCACATACATCAAAATATGGCTCATCCATGTGTGTGTGCATGGAACATGATAACTACTTTCTTGTGCACATTTTTACCATATCTTCATCCATTAATTCCCATCCATATAATTCCTTTTTTGTTAGTGTTCTCTAGAAATGGGCACAGACAATTTTACCTACGTCCTCTGCATAACCCATGGCTAGTGGAATGTGCTCCCCACTCGTTCTTCTTAACCTAGGCTAATTAGGAACTTAAGCTTCTAGATTTGGGACTTGTGTTTCCATATCCTACGTAGTCTATGTAACTGTCTCATATGTTCCCTTTTCCCCCTCTTCTCCTTCCTTCATTTCTTCTTCTTTATGTTCTTCTACGTTCTCTGGAGGTGTAGGAGAATTAGCCGCGCTTTCCTATAATTCTTTCACTTCCTCATTCAACGTCAGTTTCCTTCTCCTTTTCATGGTTATCTCCTTCAGTGGAGAAATTCTGGGTGATTTGTGCACTTTTTGTGGAGTAGCACCTTGGGTTCTTGTTCTCCTAAACACTCTCATAAATTTGTGCTCTCCTTGGACTACATCCAATTCCTCATCATCCCCCTCTTATGGCTGAGGTGGTGTAGTGTCGCTCTTAGCTTCATCCTTATTTGTAGGATGTCTTCTACCTTTATGTTCCAAACCACCAATATCCTTGTGCTCATCCTCCTTATCCTCTACTTCAATTGGCTCTGTAGGCTTAGGAACTGGGATGTTCTCCATTGTATGCTTACCCTTGGTGGTGCTGGAAGTGTGAACTCATCTTCCACATAATTTTTATTCTCTAACTTTGGCTTCGGAGGAAGGTACACTAGTGCTGCTCCAATATCTCCCACAACCAAATTTACTGGTTTAATGCTCAATACATATGAAATGATCCTTTCAATATATGCACCCTACCCTGGATACACATATTTCTTCCTTAGCGTGTGGTAGTCACAATCTACCTTGTCCGCATTGAACATTAGGCGTCACGCATCTGAGAACATGTGTATTGATGCCTAGAAGTACCTTGTTATGAAGGCATATGGTAAATTACACCAAGGGCTCCATGATCCATCCTTTATGGAAAACCACACTATGCAAAATTACTGGTATACAGTAAACTGAATAGCCTTTCTAGCCACCAAAGGCAAGTCCTTGGGGATGTGCCATTCTTCTTCAAAGGTCATGTAGAGCCTATCCTACCATTTCTCAACCCTTTTCTTGACCTTTACTATCATGGATCCTTTACATAAGTACTTTTTGAAATGTTCTGCAGGTGACTTGTGCTCCATGGGGTACTCCCATATCTTCTCTTTTGGTCCATTAGTTACTTCAATCTCCATGAACTCCAATGACAAAAAAAATAGCTCCAAAGTTGGTATTTCCTCATGTGTGCACTTCCTCAATGATAGTTTCTACAGTGTAAAAAAACATGTTGTAGACTACCCCTTCACAAATATTTTTAGAAATGTGCAACCACATGGTATTGACTTGTGACCACCTTTCCTAGTCATTTAGCTTTGTAACAAGATGTGCAGCTACTTGCACAACTGAATACTTCTTCAGTTTATTTATGTCCATACCACGCGGACCCTTTGTGTACCCCAGATCCTTTCTGGTCTCCAAGATTGTGGCATTATCTGTTAAATAATATTTAAAATCTTTTCATGTGCCCTTCAATCCCATTACCATGGAGATGAGTGCGGCTAAAATTCTGGCTCTACGTCCTTCAAAGTAGAAACAATCTTCATGCACTTTTCTCATGAGCCACAAGTACAAGGGATCATATTTCCTAAAGTACGGGAGCTCATATAGATGGTAATCTCTAATCTTCTTCAAGAGATTCTCACCATCATCGTCATACACCGGCATGTCTTCCACCATGTGTTTATTTGCCTTTGTGTTCATTAAGGGATCAATCTCCTTCTTATTCTCTATGGTATGGTGGTTGTACTCGCTTACCTTTCTTTTCCTTATGTGAGAATCCCATTCATGGCCTACGATAACCCCCTTTGGATATTGCATTTTAGAAAAATTGCTTTCGGGAGCCATCTCCTCTTCTTCTTCAACCACCTTCTTCTTTTCCTTCACTCTTGTTGCAACTGCTTTCTTAGGTTCCATTTCTACCTTGAAACCCTTTATAGATACTTGCCTCTTTAATTTTTTAATGTGTGAATCAAACCCTAGCATGATTCAGGGTACCCTAGGTAAAATCACATGCCCTCACTCCTCTCTGTCACCTTACTTCGCTCAAACCCTTCACCACCAGGGACGTAAGCTCTTTCTGCACACAGATCTCTTTGTCATGACTCATTACACACCTCTCACACCTCAATTCAATCACTCGGCTCTTCGCACTTGGCACTTTCTCAAATAATCTTAATCGAAATGGTAAAAATGAACTTGCATCCCATTCTTATATAGATTTTCAAAATTTTGACGCATTCATTTCTCCTTCACCTACCAAATATACTCTCATTAATTGACCAATTCCATCCTTTCTACGTGTTACATCTTTGTGCCCCAGCTATAACCTTCTAGCATGCCTTCCTACACTCTGGTCATAGACTTCTCTTCAATGCAATTCCTTGTGCTTGACTACCTCATCACTGCACCTTCCATTGGTAGTTGTTATGGCCTCTTCTTACCTTGTGTTATACTGTCCCTTCATTCATCTCCATCTTTGGTCTCTTTTTAGAAGCAATCCTTTGATTTGAAGAGCACCTATAGTAGCTTATTCCTTTCACCTTTAAATTCCCACTATTTTGTACTTGGATATCAACAATCACCCCACACTAAAATTATGTGTAGTCCTCTACACATAAACATGCTTCATATAGTAATTAGCTTCATGCGCATGCTTATTGCACAACACACCAACTAAATTGAAAAATAAAATCACAAAGAAGGAAACACATTACAAAATTGAAAACCTAATCTAAATGACAATACTTCCTTATTACAAACACCAAGAAGACTTATTTATAGTAGGGATTCATCCTACTCCCATTGAAGTAACCAGGTAGCCGTGTTCCATCAAGGGATTCTAAATGGAAAGCACATGTTTCAAGGATATAAGTGATAACATATGACCCCAACCAATGTACCTTAAGTTTTCCTAGATGGCGCAATAACTTAGAGTCATAAAGAAACACCATTTGTCCAATATCAAGCTTCTTGTCCCTTATGTTTCTATCATGCCATGCTTTTTGTCTTGTCTTTTCTTACTTCAAACTTCAATGTGCTATATCTCGTTCCTCATCCAACTGAATTATCTTTTTAATACATTCTTCTAAATATTTCTCATCAGCTAGACCTCTAACATGCATTATACACAAAGAAGGTAACATAAATTCCATAGGAAGAATGGATTCTACGCCGAACACTAATTGAAATGATGTTGCTTTGTTCAACCTTTTATATGTTGTTTGATATGCCCAAAGTATTGTAGATACTTTATCATCCCAATCCTTTCTTCCAACATCATCGATTATCATCAATGTATGGCCCAAAATTTTGTCAAAAGCCTCAACAATTCCATTTGCTTGAGGATGATAAGGAATAGTCTTATGGTGTGTAATCATGAACTCATCCAATAAAATTCTAATTGTCTCATTAAGAAAAAGTATGCCCCTATCACTAGTCAAAATCAAAGGACATCCATACCTTGTAATAATATTTTCCCATGGAAATCAAGTTTTTGTAGCCATTGTATAGTCCTTGGTAGGTGCTACTTCTGCCCACCTTGTCAGATAGTCTGTGCAAGTTATAATGTAGCGTGATCTAGTTTTGCACGTGCGGCTGGTGAATTAGGACCGACAAATCTATAGCCCATGTCTCAAATGGTTTTTCGGTAACAATAGGTCTTAGACAAATTTCATCTCACTAACCTGGTCTTCCAAGACATTGACAATGGTCACATGCCTTAAAAAATTCCTTATAATATTTATAGAGGGTCTCCCACCATAATCCAACAAGTAGAATCTTGCATGATATGGCATCACTTGCATAGTGGCCACATACAATTCCACCATGAGATTCTTCCATAATACCCATACACTCATATTCCAATACACAATGGCGCAATACTTCATCTCGGCCCAATTTATACAAGTCACCACTGATTAACATATAAGGTGTGATGCGTATAGCAAGTTGTTTCTTTTCTAGGGATTTCATTCCTTTTGGTGTCATCCTTGTGTGTAGAAAGACAACAATGTCCTCTAGTTATGATGGCGCGCATTGTAACCTATATAATTGTGCATCTGACATGGTATCCTCAATTACATGTGCCTCTTCTTCTGACTGTATTCTTGATAGATGGTCTGGTCTAGAATTAGTTTTTCCTGGTTTCACCACAATTGTGAAATCAAATTCTTGAAATAAGAGCATCCATTGACATATGTTCCCTTGTAAAACAAGTTTATTTACCAAATACTTCAATGCCACATGATCTATATAAAATATGAATAGTGTAGCTAGTAGGTACTGACAAAATTTATGCAGTGCATAGATCATTGATAAAGCTTTGCACTCTGTATTTGTGTAATTCTGTTTGACAGGAGTCAACTTTCTACTAGCAAAACAAATAGGATGATCTACAATACCTTCTCCAGGTTAGGCCAACACTGCACCAATGGCCTTGCCATAGGCATCAACATGTATATGAAATGGTTTATCCCACACTGGAAAACGTAGAATAAGCACAGTAGTAAGTTTCTCCTTCAATGTCTTGAATGCACACTACTGTTGTTCTCCCCAGTATAACATACCTTTCCCTTCCAGTAACTCTTCTAATGGTGCAGAAAATTTGGCATAGCCTTTGATAAAATTTCTGTAATATCCTATATGACCTAAAAATATGTGCACCTCACTTTGACTGGTAGGTTCCCTTAGGCCTATAATGACTACAACCTTTGCTGGATCAACCAAAAAAACCTCCTTACAAATTATGTGTCATAAAATTATCCCAAATGGTGTATCAAATATACACTTCTTGATGTTCAAAGAGATACTCAATTGTCGATATCTTTCAAACATTAAGCGTAGATTGTCACAATGATCCTTAACTAATCCATACACTATCCAATCATCTAAATATACTTGTAAGAAGTTGTGAATAAATTCCTTGAATGCTTGTACAACTATGTGTGAAAATACAACAGGCGCATTTTTTCATACCAAAGGGCATTACATTATAGGAAAAGCTAACCCATTCAGTAGTAAATGTAGTCTTTTCTTGATCCTCCTGGGAAATCCTAACATTATGATACCCAGAGAACCTATCTATAATTAAATATATTTCGCACCCTACAAATCCTTCTAGTATTTCCTTAGTGAATGGCGTAGGGAATGGATCAGTTACACATGCAACATTCAGCTCCCTATAGTCCATGCATATTCTAATCTGTCCATCCTTCTTGATACTGATCACCATTGGACTAACCCAATCTAACTCATTAAGGGGCTTGATAATTCCAGATCTCTTCTTTGACCTTTTCACACAAATTGGGGTTCATTCTGTAAGGCCTCTTTCTAATTGGGCATACACCCTTTTTAAGCTTTATCTTCATCTCCCCTAACGATTCATGCATGCCTTTAAGTTCATGGTACCCCATAAGAAATAATTCTTGGTAATCCCTTAGTAACTCTATGATTTTTTCCACTTCAGAGTCTGATCAATAGTCTCCAATTATGGCTTCCTTAGGCTCAGTATCTATTCCAATATTCACCCTCTTTGTCTTCATTGGTTCATGATAGGAACATGTGGTCTTATCCGCACTATCTAATACCTCATGCCTCTTTGTTGAATGGTTTACATCCAAATTAACTACTTCTTCATCATCCACTAAGTAGACAATTTTTCCTTTCTCCTTCTCAAGGCAAGCTCATTGAAGTAATGTTGCATCGGCCTCTGGTTCTTTATCAAGATGTGCTCTTGAGTCTTCTTCATCTAATAACTCTTGAAGGATTTCTTCATCCTTGGCACTATCCCCCATAATTAAGCACTTGATAACGTTCAATGCTTCTTCCATAGGATGCTTTATAGAGAAGAAGTCAAATGTCTAGGCCATTCCTGAAATTAAATTATGCCAATTTCCAGTTTCTCTATAGAGTTCTTCATAGACATACCAAACACGAATGCAACCTTGTAAAGTGAAATAAAACTAGTGCACCCATAGTGATGGTGGTAAATCTTCCTACCCTTATGTCCAAAGTCTCTCACACTTCTGAACATGGTGCTGAATGGGTTGATAACCATGATAAATCAAAATTTGAGTAGGTGCATTGCTCCTAAAGAACCTAGTAGTAAAAGCAATCCTAATTTCATTCCATCTGACAAGATTATCCCTATGGACCACCCACCAGCGTGTTGCTGTCCCACGTAGTGTATATGCTATCATTTTTCTTCTTTCTAGTGGGTATATCCATTTTTCTTCCATGGCATGTAGGAATACCATAGGATCCCCTTCTCTTGTGTAATACAGTACCAATTTTTTACTTATCCTCCTGACATAACATGGTTTTGTGCCTCGAGGTAATATGCTCTGTACTTCACGCCCTACTAACTCATAAGTGTTGTGAGCCCAATTATCACAAGCAACACTTGTAGTATTGTTAATAGACTGTGCGTCCTCCCACTGAATTAGTCCTACTTTGGTTGGTTCAATCATCTCTAGATCTCAGATGGCACATACATAAATCATATTCAGATATTTTTCACTTAAGGGCTCAACATAAGGCACATACTTTCCATCTATTAAAGGGATAATAACTCTTTCCTCTTTATTTTAAAAAATGATACAGCCCTTGTTGAATCAAAGATCAGCATTACTTGTATAGCACCATGGATGCCCCAATAGATCTAGGAAGCTATCTAACTCTGCCAGTGCTAAAACTTCAAATTCTACTGTGAACTTGGCTCCTTGTATGGTAATGGATGCATCTTTCAAAAATCCTATAGGAGTGGCCTTAGTCAAATTAGCCATGAATAATACATTATAGGATGACTGACAATGGGGGTCTTCCCATTTGTACGCATGCATCCAAGGTAAGAACATTGACTTCCACCGCCTGTATCAATCAGTAAATTACTCAACATCCACCCATCCACAATAACATTCAGAGTGATTTCCTTGTCATAATCTAAGCTATGAGGAGGGAGATTTACATGTAGGGTCTGTTCTCTAGTCTCAGTACTTACACGTGGAGTGTTTCCTTTTAACCAACTCCATAATAGTGGAATTTTTGTTCTCCTTGTGCAACATATTGCACACTTCTCTCAAGTCATCTATAACAGCTTGGACCATCTCTGATGCTTTTCTTCTTCTCCTTTAAATATTGTATCTCACCTTGAAGATTCATTATAACTTCCATGGTTTCCTGATAAACATCCTTCTGATAGGCATGATCTAGGCACCGTTCATGAAGCACATCCTCTTTAGTGATAGTAGGATTTTGTTGCAATGCTTCATTGGCATGTGTTGCATTAGTGCAGGTCATGATCTTCACTTGTAGCACCTCAGATTCTACTTCCATCTTGGTCATCCATTGATTTTCAACAACGCCTTGTACCCTAAAAATCCCTGTGCCTTTTTTTTCTTGTTTATGTTGCTTACTCAGATGCTCATATAATTCTGAGCACTCTTCATATATATGGTTCTTTCTGTAGAAAGAACATGTAATATTCTAAGGACATTCGCACCTATAGTGTTCAGGAGATCTACATGTATAACATGTTTCATGAGGAAACTCATTTCTTACACCACCACGGCCTCATCCTCTAAATCCACTGTGGTATCCTTGACCTCTTCAACAACTACCTTAAAAACACCCCTCATTCTGATCATAGTGCATTTGATTGTGATTTCGATCATGATTCTCATTATTTCCCTTATAGTTATCTGAAACTCTTGTTTGTCGTACACCAATATCTATAGCATCATGGATCTATCCAATCAATTGGAAGTCCTCCGTGTCATGATTCGTGGACTTGAAGATTTTATAGTAGCTTTAAATGTTCTTCCTTATCATGTATTGTACTAATGGGAAGTGGCTAGCATCATGGTTTAAGTGGCATATTTCATAATCCATCAACAATGATTGTACTATTTTACAAGGAAAAATATCCTTTTATGTGACCTTCTACTTCACAATCAATGCACCAAATCCCTATGTGTGTCTGATGTGTTGAATTTTCTGATAGTTTCTCCAACTGTTTTGCCATTGCTGCTATTTGTGCTTCTAAAAATGGGCTCACCCCGGTATCTATACTTCTAACTACCTTAGTGTGCAAGGCTGCATCAAGTACTTCATTCAGATCAGTGTATGTCTTATGTGATAATGCCCTCCTAAAAGGGGTAATCAATCCCCCAATTACCCATTGTGCATATTGTCTTGTGTGTATGTCATAAGAAATATTTGATAACAAATTTTTAAACCGTTCATCATACTCTCTAACACTTTTAGTACTGCCTTGCTTAATATCCTTCAGTGCACTTATACTCTTTTTCACAAACTCAGGGATATTGAACTCTTTAAGGAATGCATCCTTTAAAGCTGTATAATCTATGCAAGTATGATCAAGGTCAAAAGTTTTGTATCAGATGTGCGTGCGCCCTTGTAACATAGTAGAAAATTGGATTGCCCTGGGATCAAAATTCATGATTCCTTTTACACGCCCACAATATTTCACACTTATGAACATGTTTAGAAACATCTTCTATGACCCTATACTCTAGAAGATGAAGATACATTTCTATGTATATATTCTAGGGTCGGTACATACCTTTCCCACCTAATCTAGAACTTCTTTTGTTTCCCCCTGCCTCCAGAACCACCAGATCCACCTAAACAAGAGCTACCTATGCCTCTTGATCCTGAAATTGTAGCTAGGGTTGGGACAGAATATGTACTTCCTTGCGTCACAATAGTAGAACTAAACTGTACCTTGATAGTCTGCGAAGCGTTAATACTCCTAGAAGTTAATCCAAAAATTGGTGCGCTTGTATTTTGTGTTGATGATACACCTAAAAAGTTACTCCAGTATAATAATGAAGCCATTTGTTTTTTCCATCTCTGTGCCTTTTATAAGACTCGCTCCTACTCTCCCACTGCTTAAACTATCTTATTGGCTACATATTTGTACTAGATACAGGTTACAAAACACAAGGGTGTGGTTATAGGTGGATTTATATGCATGCCTACAACCCAGGTAGTCTCTACTGGTGCACTCTCTGCGTGAGGCTGAGGGGGGGATCCCTATTATGCTTTCTCAGAAGGGGGATTTCCTGATGCGCTGGCTCCATGTCTTCTACGTGAGCTTCAAATCCTTCATGAGCCATCTCTCTCCCTCAATGCCATACTTTCTGCAACATTACGCTTCTTCTCTATCTCCCTCTCGTGGGCCTCATTATACTTAATCCATCTTTCCTTTCTCTGCCATTCTACTGCTAGGTCTACCATCTTTCACCAAACCTACTCCTGCCTCCCACATGTGGTGAGGTTTAGTTACCCATCAATTTACTCTCCATATTCAAGGTTACCATTAGGATCTTGATCTCCAAAGGAATTCCTTCTAGGTAAGCTCCCCTTGGATATCGTAAAAAACTAGGAATTCAGCTACTTCTGGATACGAATAAGTGGAAATTGAGTATTCCAAGATATATTTGTTTAAGACACCACAAAACCCACGTATCACAACTCAAATCCAAATTAGATAAGCATCATAAAGGGTCTAGAATTCTTCCTGCATCTAGAAAAGTGCGTGATACGCTCCAATTCCACTTAGATGCATAAGAAATCAGCCACTTGTACAATTCTACTAGAAAGATAGCAAAAAAAGCTCTCATATAAACTGTCATAAAAATTTTGTTCCACCCACACGCATGTGTTTAAACTTAGATCCAGTTTTGAACTGCCATGCATATTATTCTTCCAGATCGCATATCCATTCTTCAATACTTGCTAAGGTCAACTGGTATGTATTCATCGTGAACCATCCTAAAAACAACTGAAAAAGAGGTCCCGGCAATGGAACTAATTACGCAGTCTAGAATTCAATGATACAAGTCTTATAAGACCCTAGACGTGTTGGCACATCACTCATCCTAGACTAAGCTCTCACCCAAAGTGTGCAAAGGTACTATGTCCCTCTTTAGGGTTACTATTGCAGGATGTTAGCATGATGAAGTCTTAACACATATAGTTCCATTACTAACACATCATTCTATAGAGCATCACCGGATCTATACCTAAGGGAGAACATAACTAAATATTAACCATGATGAGTATCAAAAACATACTAGATTAAGATACACACAAAACTAACACTTGGAATCAACCAATATCCTCCATTATATTCAATGTAATAAGTATACAGAAGCTTCATTACAATAATAGTAGCATGATCTCACTATGTATGCATATCTCTATATATGTCCATCTCTCTATTACATAGTTTACCACCATACTTATAAGGGTGGGGACTTCCCCTTCACCACTTATCTATTCCTAAAATAGGTCACATGCTACAAATAACCATGTGTCGTTTACAAAAATAGCCACACATGCAAGTGCGCTAACAATAGACAACTGCTAGCTAATTAACAGCAGTAGATCTATTTCTATCCTATGTCCATGCAAAGTGCTTCATATCTGATCCTCCAAAAATAGCCAATGTATGGCGGCACATGTCTCTGCCTCAATTTGTGTGATTTGCATGCCATCTCTAAAAATAGACATTCATGAGCAAAAAATAGCTAAGTCCCAAAATTTGAACTTCTGCTCCATGCGGTGTGTTCTCTCTATCCATTTTTGCCTTTGAATAGGACCTACTTTCCCGGCACGGAATTCTTACATGCTTTCTGTCAAAGTGTTCTGTGATCAACAAATAATGAGGGCACTTTGATGATGTTATGGTGGACTTGTTAAGAGAACTACAAAGGCATGAAGATGATATGTGGTGACAAAAATGGCATTCTAATGGCATTAAGATATGAAAAATGAAGAGTTATAATATCAAAGGTTCATTATGACTTGCCACTTATTTGAAAGAGGGGGGGAAAGACCTGTATTTATAGCCTTAAGATGGGGTTAACTTAGGAG
The DNA here is from genome assembly GCA_019776745.2 of Taxus chinensis. Classification (NCBI taxonomy): domain Eukaryota; kingdom Viridiplantae; phylum Streptophyta; class Pinopsida; order Cupressales; family Taxaceae; genus Taxus; species Taxus chinensis. Next base: position 885,253,771 of record CM034150.1, read on the forward strand.
TTATTAAGGTAACCGTGGTTTTGTAAAAGCAACCTTGATTAAGTGAGTGGGGGAGACATGATTTGAATGAGTAAGTGCAATAGTGGATCTATGTGGATTATTTTGTTTTATTTAATTCATGAGTGAAATGCCTGATTTGAATGAGTTTTGGAGTATATAATTATTCAATTCATGAGTCGGGTGCATGATTTGAATAATTTTGGAGTAATTGATTATTAGGTGAGGTGATGTGAATTAGTTTAAAATATCAATGGATTTACATGGAGCCCATTAACATATAATGAGGATTAAGGGTTGAAAGGGATTAATTAACTAATTAGGGATGATTATGGGAATGTGTACTATTTGGTGGGAATGGGATTTATTCAAATTTAGAGGGGAAAAGGATTTGAATTGGTAAACTTGATGAGGGAGATAAAACATGGGTGAAGGGGAGAAAACGATACAAAAAAAATGGTGTCTACATTTTCCCCTTTTGATGAGTGGTTTGTATTGGGCAATATGTGAGACAAAAACAATGAAGTATTGAAAATATGATTTATTTGAGTGTTCCCCCTCAAACTTGGGATCGAAGAAAATAAAAGGTAATTCAATCATGATTTTGAAAGAGATTAGATGGTAAAGATCAGGTGGTTGATGAAAATATGGATGAAACGCATAACCAAGGCAAGATGCCCTAGGCAAAAAAGGATGACAATAATAGTGAAAAAATATGGCGGTGACTCCAATATCACATCAGTAGAGGACAATTTCAGTCTTAATGGAGATGAATGACAATGTTTTATGGACTAGTGGGTGGGTGAAGACCACTACAGTATGGATGGAAACCAAGATGACCAATGGGTCAGAGGAAAACATCAAAGTATGCACAACTAAATGTGAAAGGTATGTGGAATCCTTCGTATGTGGGGAATCAAGTGAAAACACATGTGTCCACAAAAGGGACGAGGATGAAAATAATGATGCCCAAGCAAAAAAAACAAAAATGACCAAGAAGGCAAAGTGGAAGATGGGTGGTGAAATAATATGCCCAAAGGGGGAATGAGTATGGCCACTAAGGCAGACATTGAGAGCAAATTGGATAAGATTGTGAGATAAAATAACCCAAGAGGGGGGGTAAATGTGATTGGGAAATACATATTGCATAAGAAATGTTCTTAATTGATGGAATATGAGTAGACAAAGAAAAGAGAAAGCAATTCAGCTTTTGCGGAAAATAGGGGAAGAATGTAAATGACATTGGTGAAAGGAAAAAGGTAGAGCATACATCTGTGGAAGAAAAAAAATGTTATAGGTGATGACTGTTATGGTATCCTCTAAGAGGAAAATGGCATGGGAAGATGTGATGAGGGATATAGGTGATGACATCCCGACGAGAGGGGTGAAAATAATAGAAGATATGACACCACTCCTGAAAGGAAGAGAGAGTAACTTCATAGAGAGGAGGAAGGGGATGGGGTGTAAAAGGATGGAGAAGAGGCTATCTGCCAAGCAAGGAGGAGTATGAATTGGTCGGGACTTGTGAAGGAAAGAGGAGGAAGAGAATAATAGAGAAGGATGATAGGATAAGAGAGAAGATATCAGAGTAGAGGCGGAAATCATAGAAGAGGCAAAGACATGTGTAATAGGAAGGTAATGGAAAAGATAAAGGGAAGGAGGTAGGAAAGAGACACAATAGGCCTAGAAACAAACAAAATAGAGAAAGAAGAAAGGGGAAGAAAGGGAGGAGGAAGGAAGAACAAGAAGGAGAAGACATGATGCAATGAGATGAGGATGGGAATGATGACAATAAAAATGACGAAAGTGGTAAGGAAAATGAGGGATGGTAGAGGCTATGCCAGTAAAAAAATGTGAAGAGAAAATCACCAATAATTGGAATATTATGATGATGTCGGATGAAGAGGAAACCAATCATTTTGGGATAGAAAAACGTATAAGATGATTGAAAAAGGGAAACAAGAAGATGTAAAAAGGGAAGAAATAATAATGATGGGAGGAAAAATTGAAGGGATTAATAGCACAAAAATAAGGAAAAGTAAAAGGGAAAGAGAATAGAAAATATGATAGAGTAGAGGGTGAAAATGAGAGAGCGATGTGCAATATGAAAGAAGTGGAAACCAAAAAATAAAAGACAACCATGGGAGAATTCCGTAGAAAATAATGGAGCGAAATGGCAAAAAAAAAGGAGGGAGAGGAGTTAGAGGGGGAGTGTAAATAAGACAAAAGAGATGATAGAGTTGAGAAAATAAATAAACTATGGCGGAGGATGGGGAGGTAGAGAAGAGTAGAGAAAGGAATGGAAATTGGAACATAATGAATGAGAGTGGAAAGATAACACATGAATGAATATAAGTAGTAGTGGATTATGAGAAAAGAAAGAAAATTAAAAGGTGAAGAAGACAAAGGTATGGGCTATAAGTAGATGGAGATAGAGGGAGGAGAAAGAAGGAATGAAATAGATAGAAGAGAATAAGAAAGGGAAGGAAATGATGAAGGAAAAACAAGAAGAAGACAAGAAATGACATAACAGAGGATGAAAGTAAAAGAAAAGGGAGAGATGATCAAAATGAATAGAGTGATGGAGGGTGAAGGGAGATAAATGATGGAAAACAAAAGACGATAGAGCTAAGAAAAGAAATGAACTATAGAAGTTGGAGGTGGAAGAAAACAAGAATAGGTAGAAGAGATAGGAGAAGATAATAAGGAAAGATGAACAAGAAGAGCAAGATAGAGTAGAGGGGAAATCATAGAAGAGGCAAAGAGAAAGAGATGTGTAAATAGGAAGGTAATGGGCAACGATAAAGGGAAGGAGTAGGTAGGGAGAGACACAATAGGCCTAGAAAAAAAAACAAAATAGAGAAAGAAGAAGAAAGGAGAAGAAAGGGAGGAGGAAGGAAGAAAAAAGAAGGAGAAGACATGATGCAATGCGATGAGGAGGGAATGATGACAATAAAAAATGATTGAAAGTGGGTAAGAGGAAATGAGGGCTGGTAGAGGCTATGCCAGGTTAAAAAAATGTGAAGAGAAAATCAAAAATTGGAATATTATGATGGGTCGGCATGAAGAGGAAACCAATTCATTTTGGGATAGAAAACGTAAATTGATGATTGAAAAAGGGGGAAACAAGAAGATGTTGTGTAAAAAGGGAAGAAATAATAATGAGGGGAGGAAAATTGAAGGGATTAATAGGCCCACACAAATAAGGAAAAGTAAAAGGGAAAGAGAATTAGAAATATGACAGAGTAGAGGGTGAAAATGTGGATGGAGAGCGATTGCCAATATGAAAGAAGTGGAAACCAAAAAACAAAAGACAACATGGAGAATTCCGTAGAAAATAATGGAGCGAAATGGAAAAAAAAACAGCGGGAGAGAGTTAAGGGGAGTGTAAAGAAGGACAAAAGAGATGATAGAGTTGAGAAAAATAATAAAACTATGGTGGAGGATGGGAGCGTAGAGAAGAGTAGAGAAAGGAATGGAAATTGGAACGTCATGAATGAGAGTGGAAAGATAACACATGAATGATCATAAGTAGTAGTGGGATTATGAGAAAAGAAAGAAAATTAAAAGGTGCAGAAGGACAAAGGTATGGGCTATAGTAGATGGAGATAGAGGAGGAGAAAGAAGGAATGAAATAGATAGAAGAGAATAAGAAAGGGAAGGAAATGATGAAGGAAAAACAAGAAGAAGACAAGAAATGACATAATAGAGGATGAAAGTAAAAGAAATGGGAGAGATGATCAAAATGAATAGAGTGATGGAGGGTGAAGGGAGATAAATGATGGAAAACAAAAGACGATAGAGCTAAGAAAAGAAATGAACTATAGAAGTTGGAGGTGAAGAAAACAAGAATAGGTAGAAGAGATAGGAGAAGATAATAAGGAAAGATGAACAAGAAGACAAGATAAGAGTCGAGGGTAAAACCAAGAAGAAGGGAGAGAAGGATGAAAAAAGGAAGAAAATGAGGAAAATGGAAAATGTAAAGAAGACGAAAAAGAAGGTAGAATAGAGAAGAGAAATAAATAATGGGGGATAAGAAAGATGTGGGCAAAAGTAAAGAATAGAAGAGAAATGGGTACACAATTATTGGAAGGGTGGGGGTAAGAGAGAAAGGAAGGGAATGTTAGTGGGAAGGTGAAAATGATAGAGAAAGTATAGATTACAGAGTAAATATGGGGAGAATTTTGACGGAACCAAGGTGTCGGGAGGGAAACCAAAGTAAAGAATATAGAACATATCGCATAAAGATGCATGTGGATGGTGGGATGATTAAAAAATGGGTTAACCATGAAGATCCAAGTTATCACAAGGGAAAAAGGGAAGAATATGATAGCGAGGAATTAAAAAAATACGAGCAGTAGAAAGGAGGAGAGGACAACAGAGAAAATGATGTAGAAGGAAGGAAACTAGGAATGAATATATTCAAGGATGAGTGAGTAGTATCAGGAATGTAAAGAGAAGAAAGACATGAGGAATGATATGGATTGGAAAATTTGTGGAGATGCATGAAATGAGGGTAATTTGATGATGAGAAACTAGAGAGAGGGTGTATGATGAAGAAAACAAAGATATTGAAGAGGGCAAAGGAAATATGGAGAGATGGGGAAGAAGCGACGAGAAAGGGTCTGAGTGGAGAAAAGGAAGGAGAGGGAAGAGAGAATGTGGGATAGAAGAATAAATTTCAGTTAAATGATGTTAGGATAAGACCACCAATAATTTTTGGCGGGGATGGACAAGGATGAATAGATGGTGAGGAAAAAGGGGAATGGATGGTGTGGAAAGTGGTGCCAATGAAGGGACTTTAAGGGAAGTCCCCCGATAATGATCCGTGTACACATGGAAAGGAAGGAATGAAGAGAGAATGGAGGAGGTAAAAAAGAGTAAACATGGCTACATGGAATAGGCTAGAGAGAAGTTTAGGAGAAGTCCACCAATAATTACTAGTGCATAAATGGAAGATAATGATTAAACAATATTAGGGGAAGACAATGACTAATGGTGGTTAGATGTTGGGGTGGATATGTGGGAGAAATCGGGAAGATGAAGTGGAAAGAGTAAAGAAAGGAGGGATAATGATTTATATTAAGATGAAGGTGATGAGAAGATGTAGTGGATGAGAATGAATAAGGGGAATATGAAGAAATAAGACATGAAAAGAATGGAAAGAAATGCTACGAAGGATGATGGATCAATAAGGAGAAAATGGGTGAAAGGAACATGGTTACAGGCGAAAGGTAGTAGATGCATTCCGTAAGAGGATAGGTTGAGAAAAGATAATGGTAGGAGGAAAATTTAGTTGGTAAAGAAGACCAAGAGGAAGAAACAATCAACAGAGGGAAGAAATAATGAGACCAGGGGGAAGTCCAGAATGACAGGTTCAACTTAAGGATGATCCTTAAGTAAGACTATCATGAGATGAAAGTGGTTAAGTAAGATTTCCAAGCAAGGGATGATGGAGAGGAAAAGTGGGAAAACAGGAGGTGGTGTGTGTAAGGAAGAAAGAAAAGGTAAGAGGATGTGATTATGGAGAATGAACGATAAAATGTGGAAAGTTGGAATATGGAGCAATGGGGAAAGGCAAGATCTCATATCATTCCTAAGAGGTGTCTCCCAAGTAAGATCGTCATGTCGTAGGAGTGGTTAAGTATCACCGGTGCCTACAACCGAGCGAGTAGACAAATGGTATTAAAGGATGTGAAGCACTTGAGTGAGAATGGTACATACCAAGAGAATTGCCCTTGGTCCTAGATGGCTAAGTAGAATGATGATGAGGAGGGATCCTACCAACATTTCTGTTCGAGGTAGGTTTTATATGAATGGAGACGGGCCAAATAGAAAATTAACCTTAAGAGGGACTATTAAGTAAGATTGTCATGTCACGTTTATTGCGAGATACTTCAACTAGGATGGCCAAACAAGAGGAGAAGACTATGATAACGTAAAGAAGCTGAGATTTGATGCAGATAAAATGAGACACAAAGGGTGTATCATATATGGACATGAAGGGGACTTTCCTAGTGAATTTATCCCAATAAAACATGAGAGTACGTAAGTGAATGATTACCAAGTCAGATGATATTGACATTACTCCTAAGAATCCATGGCAGTTGGGAAGATAGAAGTTGCAGTGACGTATATGTCATACCTTAGGCCTAGAGTTCCGAGGATGTGATAACAAGGAATGTTGGTGGAGAAGGATATGAAACTTGCTATGACCCTCCCAAAGGAAATCAAACTATGGTTGCATCAAGATGGACAATGTGAGGGGGATACTTCTTAATTAGGATGCCCACATGGTGAGGGTGATGAAGTGAGAGATTGATCTTGAGTAGAAGAGGCGGAGTGGAGAAGGATGTATGAGAGTGGCGATTGCTTGACTAAGGCCACAAGAGGGGATGGTGGAGAAGATTCTAGAAGCAGGAAGTTCATAAGGAGCAGAGCGGTATATCTCAACCAATATGCCTCATAAGCTGTTAGAAGGGTTGATTAAGGATAACATCGTCAAGATGGAAGCTGATGCCCAGAAATTAGAAAAAGAGGAAGAATGGCGTGAATTTAGTGCATAAGATTAACAATGATGGGGAATGAAGGAGTTGTTGGATAACAAAGGTTACTGTGCAACACATAGTCCTCCAGTAGGATTCAATAACAACAACGGAGATAAATGAATAATTACCAAACCTAAAAGTGTATGAGCAAAAGCATTCACAAATAGTAAGCATAATTCATGGGATTATGGATAATGGTAATGTCATCCTTAAAGGTAAACATATAGCATATAGAATTCATGGTTGAAAATTTGACAAGGAAGAATGGACAATTTTGATAAACGGTTACCTTGATGAGATATATGACACATGATCGTAGCAAGGGAGCCATACAGAGGAAACCATGATTCGAGGAGCAGATCTGGAGGTAAACAAGAAGGGGGTGCTACTCAAGGGATCTGAAGCTCATGCAACCCATAGGAAAACATATTGGTGTCTGAAGTACATAACTAAATGAAATTTATTTACCCCCAAAGACCTCGGGAAAATGGATGTCAATGAATCTACGAAGATAATACGCTCAAGGTTCCAAAGCACGCTCGATAACTGAGTAATTGTATGGGTGGGGAGACAATTGATCCATGCAGGGCACGAAGGATTGTGCACTAGGTGGATTGCTTTCATAAGGAGACTATGCCTAGCACTGGGAAGGGGGATGTATGCGAATTCGATGTATAGTGCAGGAAGCATGTATAATTCTTTAGGATGAAGAAGGCACCTCACGCTAGGACCCAGCTAACTATAAAACCCATCGCTAATACTCATTAGAAGGATGAACAATGCTGAGTAATCCTTAACAAAAATTGCAGGCATAATTGAGCTATCCATAAATTTAGATAAGGGTATGGTCTAATCTCAGGACAATGATTCAAGATAAAATGGGATAAGGTGGCTTTTTCTTTCAGATGGCTCACCAAGGAGAAAGAGAAAATAGATAAGCCACACACTTTGAGGTTGTCCTAGGTCTATTTATTTTTATTTTGCTTTGATATTGGATTTGAAGATACTTTGGAGGTGCGCTTCTAGGTTTTGCTATGAACAACTATCCTTAGGGATCAGTCGGTTATTGGTCAACTTTGTATTACTTGAATTTTTGTGATCCACGAATTTTAACTGTTACTACAAGGGGAGAGCTTGGAAATAGCAAGGGGTATACCACTTAGGAGGGGACATAATGAACAGATAAGGAGACAGAATAAGACCCCTTGTAGCGCATGGCTCCAATAGGTGAAGCAAGAAGGCCATGAGTATAGATGATAAAGAACGTGTCTGACAAAAGAAGGGTGAGATGGGCCTATCCATAAGGGAATAGTTATGGGTAGAGTCTTGGTACCCATCCTCAAAGCATACACCACTCAAGGAGGAGGTGGATGGTATACCACATAGTTCCACAAGCGTTACAGCTATGATAGAAAGAATTGGATAGCTTGGGTGAGAGGCAATGATCCTGAGGATATGATTAAGAGCACTAGAGTAGACACACTTAAAGATAGTAGAATGGTCACAACTGCAATGTGTTAACAAGCTTCCATGAGCTTCCGGCTCCCTCACCGTGCAGAAGATGGAAAACTTGGGGGGTTGATCTCGGGTATGGCCAGAATAACTAAGGGAATTGAAGCATTCGAGATAAGATAATGACCCTTAATAGAGATGGTGGATAAAATTGGGTTTGTCCCGATGAGACGAAGGTACAAAATGTTATGCGTCCCTAATGAGACGAGTGAGATGGAAAGCACCCGAGCAAGGGGAAAAGAGTGACCACGAACAGTGGATTTCATCTAAGATTGAGGAATAGGATCCTCAATGCAAGGGACTGGACAGAAATGACTTTATTCTTTACGGTCACATTTGGTTAGAGTATGGTATTTACCTTAGCTCATGTTCACCTATGTAAATTATTGACCTTTATTGTGGGGTATCCTCACCCACTTATGTGTGTGAATATTTATTTTATCTTATTTAGATATTCATGAGACATTATCTAGTTGTTACTTATAGTGCTACCTTTCAAAAGTGATCTATGGTACTAACTAGATATGTGTTCTAGTGAGATATGGTATTGCCACTAGGATGGGTTTATGATGTCTATATGGTACTCTCCCAAGAGAGACACATATATGGCCACTTGATGGACTTATGATTAAAAATGACTGGAGTTATGGTCCTTGATTTATGGCTTGATCAAACATGACCTTAACTGGGTGTGTTAGATGTAGGATATTTATTCCTTGCCTACATAAGCAAGGCCCATTGTCATTGTATTTACATTGGAGCTTTCCATACACTCATGGGATATTGTTTGCTTCATTTGTTAGCAGTTGTGTTTGAGTTAAAGTTACCATTCTAGGTTGAATTGCTTTTAGCTTATTGAGTCGTGATGTTTGATTAGCTCATCTGTGTTCTTGGCTTGGTACGATCTGACTTATCGTTCCTATCTATGGTATCAGTTAGTAGGAGAGTACTATTGACATTCCACTGATATAGGAGGATTTTGTAAATAAATTGTTTACCATATTCATATATGTACTGGGACTTACATCATTCATATTATATGTTGTTGCGTGTATTTTTATGTAAAGCAATGGAGCACCATGAGCTCCATTTGGCGCCATGAAAACCCTAAGATCGACTGTGAGTTCAACCAATTCATAGAGGCGGTCATGTTTTTAGGGGTTATTTTGATTGGTGCAAATAAATGTGCTCATGCATTCGCCTCATTCATCAGGAGATTCCACAAACTACTAATATGGTATCGGAGAAGCGGTTCTGGTGAAATGTTTCGGAACAATCTATGGAGTAATATTTTTTACCTAAAGAAGTAGTTGGATGTGAATACTTCGTTTCCTTGAAACTAACCTATTCATGTGGCAAATGGATCTATACTCAGGGCTTACAATCTTGAGGGTTCCTCAAAAAAAATTAGTGTGGTGAAGGCAAGAGCATTGTATTCCAAATTTTAGTCGGCAACTAAAATAAATAGTAGAACATAATTTTTTTTGTAGAATTTGTATCTTTTGATTGGTAACTCAGTTATGTGAGTTGTATGTAGATCTTTAGCATGGTGGTCTTCGCTGAGATAGGATTCGTTGTGATGCTCTTTCCCTCTGGAAATATTTATTGTGAGGAATTGCAACTATAGTTCACCATAGTCACTCCGTATTGTAACACGCACCTCATTATAAAGTGCCAAATGAGATCGAGTATGGTCTAGCACATTGCCCACGTTCCATTCCCATGGCTCGAGCCTGATGTCCTAAACGTCCTGGAAATTTGGATTCTTGAAATCTATCTTGGATTCTGAGAATGATATGCTTTTCTCTGAATTGTGTGGACTTCAAAATGGATACTCTAAAATTTGTGGCTTGAAATCCACTTTACCATCTCAAGCCTTTGGTGGATCTGTGCTCTTGGATCCTACACCAGGATCGTACCCTTTTCACGATTGGGTCATATGACGTAATACACTCCCTTCAACAAAAACTTGCTAGCTTACAACATTGCCCTCATATTATGGACAGTCATGATGCATAACTCCTAGTCTGCAAACTTACAGTTGTTGTTATTTTACCCAATGTCATTGTTCTACGTGATCTGTTCAGCTCTGTTACCCTACTATGTTTGGTGCATTACTCAGCCTATGCCAGGCTATGTTACAACCCAATGTCAGCTTTCCACATCATCTGCAACTCGTTACAGTAGCTCATCCTTATCTGCCTCATCTAAATAGCTTCTGCTCGGATATGCACACTGGCTCCACAGCTTTGAAAAACTTACTAATGCGTTCAGTTCAGTCATGGATGCTCCGTTCTATGGGTTTCCACTGGTGGAGGTAAAGGCATACATTCACATTTTTTTAGGTTTCCCCTATTCCACATGTTAAGTGGAATTTTCTCACCATGACATTGGTTCTCGAGTCAGACACATTCCTTTTTTTGACATATTGACAGAGCTCCATTATTTGTTTTTTTCACTAAAAGGTTGAATGTGGATTGGTTTTCCTTTAGCAACACATGTGACGATGTACATAGGCTTGGTAATGTAGGCTGGGGTGACATGAGAGTTCAGATGTCAAACAGTGATCAACCTGACACATTTTATGATGTTCCTTGGGTATAAAAACATTGTGCATTTTGCAGCAATTCATATACAGGCAGTGGGCTTCATCTTTCAGTGCTCATTTGGGGTGGATATCCTGATCACTCAAGGGTAGGCGACATTGGCATTTGTTGCTGAGGACTCTATAGGCATGGCTCCTCCACCATTCGGCCTCTTTCTCCACTTTCTTATACCTTCTGTATTGTGATTATTTCTTGTTTTGAGCATTTTTTTTAGCAGGTGTAGTGTATCTCTCTTGTTTGTTGAGAGACCCTTACTATCTGTATTTATCAACACTTTTGGCATGTTGATAGTCTCTCTTGTGGGGGAGCTATTCTCCAGTGAAGCCCAGTGTTATCCTTTGTCAGTGTTATGAGTAATTGATTTTGGGCAACTCATACAGATTTGTAGCGTACACTCCATCCATTCAGCAGTATGGGAGGGTGTGGTGTTGATCCTACTTCTTCGGGTTTTCACTGTCCTTACCTTGTTACCTTGGCTTTTCTTGGATCGTGACACTATGGATTTTGTGTCCTTGCCTTGTTGCTTTGGTTATTATTCTTGGATCGTGGCACACTCTATTTGCAACAATTGATCGAATTATGTTTGGTGTTTTTGTTGCACTTTCGACATCACTTCGTTGATAGTCTCCTTATATGGAGCTATTCTGGTTTAGCCCAGTTATCAGTTGTTTTTGAGTTTTGTGATCGAGTAGTGTGATTCAGACCATAGTGCACACCAAACTTCTAGTAGCAGTTGTGATGATTTTTTTTATTCTTGGGATGCCATTGGAGCGGAGGTTTTACTCTCTTTACTTTGTTGTTACTAGTTTTGGGTACCTTGTGGTGTCCCTTTTTCTCCCAGTTATTGTACATGAATACCCTCAGCAGGCCTAGTTGATCGGGACTCATACTATGGACATGCCACATTCTATTTTGGCCCCTAGCTTCACTTGAGAGGGGGTGTTAGAGTAGGTATTTACTTTAGCTCATGTTCACCTAGGTACATTATTTACCTTTATTATATTTATCCTCACCCATCTTATGTGTGTGGATATTTCTTTTATCTTATTTAGATATTAGGAGATATTATCTAGTTGTTAGGTATAGTTCTCTCCTTGATCTATGGTATTGACTAGTTCTTTCCTTGATCTATAGTATTGACTAGATCCTTGATGTCTGGTTCTCTCCTAAATCTATGGTCTTGACTATTTCTTTGATGACTGAGTTATTTCCTTGATTTATGGCTTGATCTACGACCTTGACTGGTTCTTAGATTGTTATTCCTTGCCTATATAAGCAAGGCCCGTTCTAAAATGTATTTCATTGAGTTCCATAATAATATATGATATTGTTGCTCATTTGATTTGCAAAGGTTTATGTAAATTTATTCTGAGAGAATCCCCCATTTCAATCTTATTAGATATAATGCGGATGTTTGATTAGCATTTGTGTTCTTGGCTTGGTACAATCTGGTTATCGTTCACTATGGATGAATTATATGTGGATGAGTTAATAGATGTCGAAAGCGTTTATATGATATTGGCTTGAACTTGGATTAGATAGATGGTCGAGGATCACAAGGGTGATTAGTAAAAACCAACAGTATCAATAAACAAGGGAGGACCAATCTTGAGGAGGAACAGTAAGGGATGATGTAGATGAAGGATGAGATTTAGTTATTTCAGTTGATGGGGATGTAGGAATTAGATTTGGAATGGTTATGGTGGATGGAGGAGAATGGTTCCCTTAAATGAGGAAATCATCTTTCTCAATAAGGTTATGGACAATTGTCTGAAAGGCATTACAATGCTCAATGTCAGGACTCAGATGTATGATGATAGGCACAAATTTAATTAGGATCAAACCACGATGATTTGTTATTATGTATATTAAAGGATAAGATAGGAGGAAGTGTGATGGAAGATATTCAACTTAAATGTCAAAGGATATCTACGTAGGATCTGATCGAAGTATCAAAAGGAAGTTAACTCTTATGGGTTTTAACATGATGTTTTGGCTTGGATCTAGGTATGGATGTAGATCAGATGGGTAAATTATGTTTCTTGGAAGACAAATCAAATTTGGTTGGAGGATTGGATTGTTTGTATTCATATTTAGGTGAGGATGTACATTGGATGGGTAGATTATATGTCTTGGAAGACAAATCAAATTTGGTTGGAGGATTTGATTGTTTGGATTTGGATTTATCGTTGCAAGATGTCCTTTCTTTGGAAGTCTTAGACTTGGATTTAGACGTGGATGTTTGGGATGTTGATGTATGAGCTGATTTGGATGTTGTAAGGATGGGTTTTGGATTGCGTTGAGGATTTTGGTGTTTTGGTTTTGGTGTTTGATTTTAGTGTTGGTTGATGACTTAGGGTCACTGTGGACCAGATCAAGTAATCACTTGAACATCTTTGATGGACAATGAGGGATCCTCTTTAGAAGAATCATCATTTAGAGGTGAAATGGCTACAAAAGTTTTGTGAAGAACAAGGGGAACTTTATATTTGGATAGATGAAGCCAAAGGTGCATATGTTGAAGTGGAAGGAAGAGATTAGTTTAGTTTGGGAAGGAGGTATCCTTCCTTAATGAAGTTATGAATAATGGTTTGATGTTATCTGTAATGTTCAATATCATGTTTAGGGGTACAATGATATGCGCAAACAAGGTTGGGATTAAACCATGATGGATTCTTACTATTGGGGTCCAAATCCCTAATTGGCAGTAAGTGTGATTGCCAAATTTTTGTAACAAGTGTTGGAAGATCTTCATACATGATTCAACCAAAGTTTTAGGAGGTGACTTTAGTCTTTGTGGAATATCTTGGTCTTTAAAGAAGAAGTGTTTGAGATAATCTGGATGTTGAGGATAAAGTTTCATGCATGTTGATGTCTTGATGGTCTAAATTCAGTTTTGGTATTGGTAGATGCCATTGTGTTGAATGATTCTGGTATTTAGTTGATGAACTATTCTTAATGAAAAGGTTGTTGTGTTGGATTATTTAGAGGAAGGAATATTAATTTCCTTATAGGAATGTATAAAGGGATTTTTGAGGTAATGTATTAATGGTTGTGGATTTTATTTTAGAGGTTGTCATCCTTAGGAGGAATGGACAACAATTTTCTACTCAGAGGATCCAGAGGTGGTCTTGGTATAAGTGTAGGAAGTAGTAATTGTGTCTAATGGAATCTAAGAAAAACGAAGATTAATTCGATTGTGTTGATGAGGTAGAAGGATCATTTTGAAGTTTTCATAATTTAAAGTTCTTTCAAAGGTTCTTCAAATTATGTAGGAGGGGAGGATGATGTGGATGTGGTCTCAATTATTAATGTGGCAGGTGCAGGAACTGGGATTATATCTATGGATGGTATTATGGGTAAGGATAGAATAGATGTGGATGAGGTAGTTGAACCTAACAAAGTGGATGTGGAAAGTGATGAAGTAGGAGTGATATATAAAGGAGCTGATATAGGTGTTGGATGAATGGTGGGTGTAGGATGAGAGGGGGATGGTTGTCCTATAAATGATTCATGGGGGATTAGTATACTTGTGAATGGGGGATATGTGACATGTGTGGAAGTAGGTACGGGTGTGGGAATAGATGCCATGATAGATATAGGTATGATTGGTGTAGGTATAGGAAGAAGTGTTGAACATGTGGATGTAGAACAAATGTCTAGAGAGGTAGACGTGATGGTTGATGAAGGTGGTGAATCTATAGATGAGATAGGATCTTGATCAATAGTTTTAAGAGTATTTATGGTATGAGCGTTAGGTGTTGGGGATGTAGAATGAGTTGTGGCTTGACTTGTTAGTGCATGGTTGGGGAATAGTTGTTTAAATATGTCAAGTGGTTAGTTAGGGGATGCATTAGGATTTTCCACTTGAAGATCACCATGATCAATGAGTCTTTGGACTAGATCTTTGAAGTTTTGACATATCTCTATATTGTGTCCTTGGACCTTGTGATATTTATAGTAGTGATCTTCTTGATACCACATGGGTTTTGCTCTAGACTTGTCAACTGGTTGGATAGGTAGCAGTGTGATCAAGTTCAATGCCATTAATTTATCAAATATCATGTTGTATGACTCCCTGAGAGGAGTGTAGTTGGGTTTTGGTCATGTGAATGACTGTTGAGTCAATGTAGTAGATGTAGATGTGGGAAGTGATTTAAAAATGACAACATTAGCCGCTTATTTTGACTTGTCATTTGATGCAGATGGTTTGGTGAATTCATGCTTGGGTTTTTTTGATCTCAATTTTAAGTGACCCTGTTCGAGGGCACGTGTCTCACGCTTTCGAGCCATAGTGAAGGCTTCCTCAAAATTTCAGAAAGATTGGATCTGTAATCTAGAAGCTATATGCTTTGCACATGATTGTGAAAAAATTTCAATAAGATCGGTATGTGGAAGAAGGAAATATAATTGGTTTATGGTGTTACGCCATTGGGTGATGAATTCCATGATAGATTCTTCCTCAAACTGTCTAATGGTATAGAGATCATTAATGGTTATTTTACACCCGATTTTAATTAAGAAGTGTTCTAAAACACTTGTGTAAGCGGAGAGAAGGAAAATATTTAATGTTGGGGGATATTGTTATACCACTCTAATGTAGGACCAACTAAAGACATAGGGAAAGTGTGGAGCATCATGTCTTGATCGTGGGCAGTGAGATAACATGCATGTTTTAATGCACGAAGATGTTGTTGTAGGTCCTATTTACTGTTGAATTTGAATTTTTTTGGAATTTCCTAATGTAGAGGATATGGTTTAATTGGTATAGATGGATGGATAGTTTTTTTGTATATTTTCTCATATGACAATGAGATTCTAGATCCCAAAGAGGTGGCCTCTAGGTTGGCTAATTGATTCACCAAGACATGCATGGGATCATTGGGAAGATTTTGTTGAGGAATGAGAGGTGGTGATTACATGTAACAAGTAGTCAGATAAGTTTGTTGTTGGATTTTTGAATGCATGGGTGTTTGAGGAATTTGATAGGGGTGAGTATGAATCATGGTCTGTGATCGAATATTATTGGTGAGAACAACTCCCACTGACTATATTTCTATAATCTATAGATTGGTGTCCCATAGATGAGGGAATGTCATAGCTGATGAAGCAAAGCTTGGGATGTTCATACTACACATGGACATGGCTCTTCACATGTATGATGACATAATGAGAATCATAGAAAATATAAGAGGTTTACCACTTATGCCAAAAAATGTTGATCGGATTTTTTTCGTCCCTGTTCAAATTAGTGAGCTATATAACAAAGAAAACCAAACAACCTCAAAGATGTAAGGGATTATTACCTTGGGAGGATATGCTGAAAAATTGAAGGGTATGTTGGGCCCCTAAAATATTGATTAAGTACAAGAAGGTGCATGAGTGCGCAAGGCCTAAGTTGAGGGGTGGCCATGTAAGAAGAAAGTGTGCAAGGTAGGGTTCTATGATGGTTTTAGAAGGACCATACTATGCACTAGAAGAACAAGGTATTAGGACTTAGCTATATTTTTTGTATCAAGAAGAACACAAGAAAATCATGACCCACCTATGCATGATGAATGGATAAGGTGCCAGCCTAGTGACAGGTTGGCCTAGGAAGGAATATTCCTTATGTTGCAAGCTTCTAGAAGAACATCATGGCAAGGAGTGGAGAGCTCAGTCCTAGAGGAGCATGCTCCCATGAAGGACCACATCTGGACACTTGGCACCGAATCCGAAGCCTCAGAAAGAAGATTTGGTAGTTCAAGGGGCATATAAATACAAGCGCTCATAGAAGAATAGGAAGGGGAAATCAATAGAGAGTGGAGCTCTGCAGAAACACTGCAAGGAGTTGTATTGGGTTGGGTAGATAAAATATAGGAGAAGGATGCATCAAGGGGCATGGGATTGTAAATTTTCTTTTTGAGAGATAAGGGATGTAGATCCAGTTATGATGTATGACTTTGGTCTGCCATACCGTGATGTTCTGTAATGAATCTAATGGATGTAATGAGGTTACCAACTTATTTGAATATGATCATTAATGATTATGATCCATCCTCGTATATTCATAGTTTTATTTCATGTATGTTTATGTAATGAGTATGAATCCTTATTCATTTTCCTTTCTATTTGATTTCAATCCTATTATGTTAAAATATCTTTCTGGTTAAAATGACTACATTGGTCTAGGAGCCATTCTGATCTCTATGATGATTGCATGTCTCATTTCCACTCTGTTGGCAAGAAAATTTGTCTTGTGGAAAAATTAGTGGGTTTCAAGCCAATTCTATGGGAATCTAAGTCCCTCTACTTAAACGGTGTAGATTCCATATGTGCATGAAAAAATGGTTGATTCTAATGGTGGCCTTTAAACTAGATATCCAACAGGGACACTCCACTAACCCTATGGCAAAGCTAGCAATTTCTCACTAGAGAAGAACTTCGTCTGAGAAGGGGAAAGGGAGTGAGAATGGAGGTAGGAGAAATTTATGTTGTGAGTAGAATATCATATTCCCACACACATTACTTAGAATTTTCATTTACATGCATTTATAATTGGAAGAGAAATAAATCTGCGAGAGAAGCTATAAGACCAAATGAAACTCATTGATCACAAAGTAGCAATTAATTCCTCAATCAAAAAGGAAAAAAAATCCTTCTTTTCTTATTGAAGCTTAGGCAGAGGTTTGTACATAGCTTGAGGATGGAAGAAATTTGAGCAAGAAGAGAAGAATAGAAGAAGTGTAGTGCATTTTCCATCTTTTTCAGGCATAGAGGACGCTGAGTCTTTTCTGAAATCAATCGCCAACCCTTGGAATGACGTCGAGAAGTAATTATATTCTTTGTCAGAAACCGTTACAAAATTACAAATCATTCACACCTCTTTGAATTCCTTTAACATGAAGAAAATGCTCATGGTAGCTAAAACCAAACCTTGCAAAGCAACCGTTACATTTGATTTGCCAGTTTAATTTTAGACCATTTGATTTTCTCCTCTAGCTTTGAATTTGGGCCGTCCACGTGGCAGGAAGGGATTAGAGTAGTTATCGGGGGGAAGCCCTTTACATTTTGTGATTTTTTAGAGATTTGGTAATTTGGAAAAAATATGTCTGCAACCTCTGCTTTGACTTTTCAACTAAGACACGTGGCACATTCTTATTAGAAATGCGATCACGGTCTTTTTCTGAACATTTTAACCTTTTTTACAAAAAGCTTCAAAAACACAATTTCCTCCACCGGCCCGCTGCTTTGATTTAACTATGACACATGGCACATTCTATTTGTAGGTAGGGTCACGGTTCTCTTATCAACATTTTAACCTTTTTTGGAAAAAAAGGCTCAAAAACTCAAATTCCCCCGCTAGCCCACTGCTCTAATTTGACTTTTGAACAGTGGGCCTTTCCTTTGAACTTTTTTCCTAAGGGCTCAAGCTTTGACTTTTTCCTTGGTAATTTGATAAAGGCCTACAGGTTACTTTTTTAATTTTTCACCTTTTTACAAAAAGGCTCAAAGTCTTGAATTCCCCCGCTGGCCCGCTCATCCATCTTGACTTTTTAATGTCTTCCACCATGTGGAGATTTGGTGTTGAATTGGTAATTGACCTTTCCTGCCCTTAGAGTTACATGCCATTGTGACACGTGGATCCATCCACTGAGCCTTCCATACTTAGCCGATTTTATCTTCATTTTGGACCTGGGACACATGGAGAGCCCACACTCAATTGAAGACTGCCACCTGGAATTGCGACTTCAAATTACATTGCCATTGCGACATGTGGAGCCATTCCACTGATTCTTTAAAGTATAACTAGACCTACACCAATCAGGGAGACCCACATATCGTTAGAGGAATGTAGAGGAAAAATTTTGCGGGGAAAGAAAAGCTCATCGTTCCCGACTGTGGAAAAATACAGAGAGGAAGAGAACT
Organism: Taxus chinensis; assembly: GCA_019776745.2. Taxonomy (NCBI): domain Eukaryota; kingdom Viridiplantae; phylum Streptophyta; class Pinopsida; order Cupressales; family Taxaceae; genus Taxus; species Taxus chinensis. Next base: position 885,272,342 of record CM034150.1, read on the forward strand.
TCATCATTTTGAGTCCAATTTTTGAATTTTCTTTATGAACCAGAGGCAATGAAGGAAAAACAATGATTCAACGACCCAGGACATGGAACAAGTGAACCATTTCAATCAAAAATGGGAGGGGAAAAAGGATATTATGTGTACAGACTAAGAAGAGGAGGATTTCTAAAAAATGAGTGACACGGATATTTAAACAGCTTAAGGGTATGATTTTAGCTAATTTCTTGAATCTCAAAACTTTCCTTAAACACCAAGCAAGGTCATGAGGTTAAAAAAATTGGATTTGGCAAATAAAATGTAGAGCTTTTTTTTTAGGAGACAACAACTAGCTCTAGATTGGGGACATGGCATGAACTGGGCATGGCTAGGGCATGACATGAGGATCTAGAATCTTGAGTTCCGAATACATATTACATTTGACTAGTGCCTTATCCATTGGGCCTTATAGATGTCATGTAAAATTATAAGAAAGAAAGGAAGAAGGAGTAAGCACACAAACCAAATCACACACAAGAAAACCAAACATAACAAAACCAAAACCACACAACAACAAAGGGAAAAAACACACCTACGAAAGCACCTATGGTACAAGGTGGGGGGAAAACCCGCTTTTACTGATGATACAGTTTCAATTATTTCCCACTTAAAGGAAATTCTAAGGGTTTTCCATACCAGGTATGAGAGGAGAAAAACATTCCCACCACAAGCTTCATGAATTTGGAATGGGCCAAGCCATAATGAATCAAACTTTCCATGGCTTCCTTTTGGTTCTCTTCTCTTGTCCTACAGTAGGAAAAAATCTCCAACCTTGAATTCTCTTTCCTTCGCCCTCTTGTCAAAGATATTCTTTACTTTCAATTGGTGTTCTTTAATTATATCCACCACTTGGCATCTGCTTTCTTCTAGCTTCTCCAGGAAGAGGATCCTTTTGTCAATGGATTCTTTGTATTGACCATCTTCTATTTCTTGCAACAACTTGAGAGCTGGCAATCTAAATTGTGAGGGGAATCTCTGCCTCAACTCCATAAAAAATTTATAAATGTAACATACATATTTCCTTATTAGGAGTGATCTTATCATCCCCACAATACATCATATAATTTCTTGTGCCAGTTCCTTTGCTTCTCATCAACTAGCTTACGAATAATGGTAACAATTTTCTTGTTTCTTTACTCACCTTGACCATTTCCCTATGGATAGTATTCAGAGGAGTGAGATAGAGAGATTCCAAAGCCATAGCAAAAACTTTGTGAGCTCCTTGGAAGAGAAATAGGTGGCATTGTCTACAATAATCATCTCTGTGGTATTCCAAAATAGACAATGATATTCTCTTTGATGAAGTTGAAGACTGTTTCAGAGCTGGCCTGCTTGGTTGGAATTGCTTCCACCCACTTGGTGAAGTAATCAGTTGCATTGATTACATAAGTGTTATCTGACACTTGAATGAGGATTTAAAACACTAATAAAATCTAGCCCCCATCATGCTGAAATGGTTCTTCAATCACCACAGGCCTGAGTGGCAATGCATCTAGTTGCATCTTTCCAAAAAATTGTTGGCATGCTTTGCATTTGGAAACCCAATCTTGAGTGTCTACAAAGATGGAGGGCCAATAATATATTCCTTTAAGGATCTTATGTGCAATGATGATTGTTGAGAAATGTCCACCACAAGCTTGATCATGATAAGCCCTGAGAAACTTTTCTTGTTTCTCCTTATCTACACACTTGAGGAAACAACCATCTAGGCATCTCTTGTAAAGTGCATGATTCCAGATCACAAACTTGGCTACCTTTAGCTTGAGTGTCCTTCTTTTTTTATAGTCAAGATGAGGGGGGAATTCTCCATAAGTGAGGTAGTAAGCAATATCAGCATACCACTCATCAGTAGTGGTGACAAAGAGAACTTGTGAATTGTCTCCTTAATAGGTTGAGCAAACACCATATTTTTCTCCTTGCTAAGCCTTAAGGTCTTCATCTTCTATAATCAGCTTGCACAAACCATTTCCTCTCACCATATTAGAGGGTCTAATATCCAAGTCAAACTCTTGGGTATTTTCCATCCAACTTCCTCTCTAAGCCCTGGGATCTTGTTGAGTCAAAATGGACTTGATTGCACTTCCAGGGACCATCACCACTGTATGGGATTTAAGAATGTAGAATCTAAAACTTTTAACATCTTTAACCATTGTGTAGGCATGTTTCTCTAATTGACTGTACTTTAGCTCATGATCTTTCAAGGGACAGCTCATGAAAGCAATGGGTGCTTCCAAACCTTCATCATTTTTCTAAGCAAGGATAGTAGAGATTGTATGTTCTGATGCATAGCAATACATGATGAACTCCTTGTTGAAATTTGGAGATACAAGATTTGGAGCTTTGGCAATGGATTTCTTTATCTCCTTAAATGTTGCTTTTCCTTCCTTATCCCACTTGAAACATGTTTGAGGCTTCATCATGGAAGTTATATGCTTGGTCAGTTCCAAAAACTTAGGCAAAGAATGAATGGACTCCCTTCTTGATGGTTGGTAAGGATAGTTCTTGGATAGCTCTGATCCTCTCAGGATCAATGTGTGCTCCATGCTTGGTCATAATGTGTCCCAACAACTTACCTTCTGTGACTCCAAAAATGCATTTCTTAGGATTTAGAGAAATTCCATGTCTTCTACATCTTACAAGGACTTCCTCCAAATGATAGATATGATCTCCCCTCCTCTTTGAGAAAACCGTGAGATCATCCAAGTAAATGACAATGCAATATTTCAAATCTTTAAGGCCAAGTCCATTCCCCTCTAGAAAGTAGCTCCAACATTGATCAAGCCAAAAGGAATTATGTTGTAGGCAAAAGTGCCCCAAGGTGTTGTGAAGGTTGTTTTGTTGCAATCCTCTTCTACCACCTTGATTTGGTTGTACCCTGAGAATCCATCAAACAAAGAGTGCATCTCAGATCCAATGACTTATTGCAAAATATGATCCATGATTGGAAGATGGTAGTTGTCCGTGAGAGATGCCTGATTTAGATTTTGGAAGTCTACACAAATTCTTATTTCCCCATTCTTCTTCCTTACTGGCACAATGTTAACCACCCATGTTGAATGGTGGATGGGGAAAATGAATCTAGCATTGATCATCTTTGTCACCTCTTCTTTGATAACATCCGCAATCTTTGGATTGTAGGGCCTTTGCTTTTTCCTAAAGGGCTTGGCTCCTTACTTCAAAGGAATGGAGTGGTTCATTTCCTTTGGTTGAAAAGATTTGAGTTCATCATAGGAATAATCCAACACATATGAGTATTTTTAGTAGAGCAACAAACTTTATCTTCTCTTCTGGTGAGCAGCATTTACCAATATTAACCATCCTTGGATTCTCTGAAGTGCTAATGTTTTCCTGATCAAAATCAAATGGACACCGAGAAGACTACTTTTCTTTTTCTTGGATGAACCTGCCATGCTTGTCAAAGAGATCTTCTAAAGAAACTAGGCCTTTAGGGATTTTGTTTCCTTTCAGTTTGATTACTCCCTCTTCATAAATCCCCTCAACTACCTCCTTCTCTTCTTTGGGAACTGATTCATGGTGTGGGTTTTCACTTCCTTCAAAGAAAATATTATTGAAGTTATCCCTTTGTTCTAAGAAGGATAAGATTTGATTGTCATCATTAAAGACCTATAAGTTATTTGCAATGTTTGGTATGTTGGGTCTGAACACCATCTCAATGGTAACTTTATCCTTGCCAAAAGAGGGATGAGGTGTCACTGAGGAAGCTGACACTTCTAGAGAATCAACATTTTCATTCTGCTCCCTAGGGATAGCTTCAATGCAGAATACATCAAAGGATTTAAGGTAGTCCCACACCATGTTTCTATAATGCCTAAGTCTAGGATTTTTTACCTGATATTGCTAGTGGACTTGCTTCACCACAATCTTTGCATCACCTTTGCATCTCAGCATTTTGATTCCCATGTCCTTTTCTGCATTCATGCCTAAGAGTAATGCTTCATACTCTGTTGTATTATTTTTATTTTCAAATTGCAGCTTGTAGAGAAAAGGATATATCTCATTGGAGGGAGAGTATAATACTACACCAACCCCTAAACCTGCTCTGGAATGACTACCATCAAACTCCATTGTTCAAATCTGATCTTCTTCTTCTTCCATGAAGTGGAAAGTTCTCTTCCTTTTGAGATGTAAGGAAGTGGTTTCCTAGCCCACCATCTTGAAAAAGGATGTTAGCTTTTGGATCATCATATTTCCTTACTGTGAATTTCATCTTCCTGACTAGTAACAACTTCTTCATTTCTCCTTTCACAGGGATAGTTGCAAATGACCAATCCATTTTTATTTCTCCACCTAGATCTCTGTAAAAACTTCTACTCAACAACATACCAAATGATGTTGGGATGTCTGCCACCAGAATGGTTAGGAGTATCTTCTTGTCATGGTAATCAACTAGTGTGACCTGAGCATCCTTAATCCTTCCTACTAATGGAACTTGTTTGGATTCCATTAAATAGCATGTGTCATTTACCCAGGTCAAAGTAAGATACCAAGAGGATTTACAACTTTTTTATGTCATCACATTATCTGAGGCTCCTAGAGTCTATAATGTAATTATCTCAAATGGAAACCTTTGATGAGAAGTGACAGGTAAACAGGCTCAACTCTGTTGATGTTGGAGGCACTAAGGGCTAGCATGTTTTGAGAAGATGGTGTAGGCAAGAAAGCCTTTAGAATTAGATATTGGGGATGTAGAGTTACCACCCTGAAGTGGCTTTGAAGAACTCTGTTAAATTGGAAAAAAATGTGTTTGTAGGTATTCAATCTCAAAGAGCTAAACCTTGGTTTTTATTGCATGCTCCACAAATTCAAATGGAGCTATGGTAGATGAGGAATAGGTTCCAGTAGTGGATGAGGACTTAAATGGTAGGATTTTTGTTACTTTTGGTACAGGGTTCTCCTTTTCAAATGTAGCAATTGACTTGGAAGGAGGTGAGGGTGTAGCCCTTGATTGAAATTTAGATGTTCTTGTAGAACCAACATTTAGAAGAGAATTTCTCTTAACAACCTTTGAGTTGGAAGAAGAGTCAGATAACTTACTTAGCAAAGCAGCATGATCCTTTGCAACCAGTGAATTTGGTTTCTCTTTGGCTGATTCCATGGAAGGTGGTAATGGTGATCCTCTGACTGATGATCTTGTTTTGTGGAGGCTTTAAAGAGCTATCTTATCTTCTCTTCTTATCATTTGCTCCGTAACTGCTAAGGCTGAAACACCATTCTTGGATTGTGCACAAGTGAAAAAAACACATGAAAAACTTAGAGCTTCTTCATCACCTTCCTCATCATCATCAATGTTCTCAATCAAGCCATTGTGCATGCCAACCTCTTCAATTTCAAGATAGTTTTCATGGTCATCCATGCTTTCTTCTTCAGTTTCCTAAATGTCCGCTCCTTCTTCTAATTCCCTAGTGTCATAGATGTCATTCACTAGTGGTACTTCAAGAGTAAGCCTACGAGGGGGTGGAGCAATTATTGGTCTATCAGGAGGATTTGGTCTCCTTGGAGCTTTCCTTATTGTGATTTGTGATAGCTTCTTATTCAAAGAAAATAGATCATTTACCATGTTTTGAAACATTGGGTCAGTGGTGCCTGAATTTGAACTCTGAACTTTTTGCTTCCCATTTGTTCCTTTCACTTTGCCAAAAAGAATTAGATCATCATCAGTCTCAACTACAAAGTCTTGAAACTTCCCTCAATATTCTTGGTTGGGCTCTTCTGAGGAAGAAAACCAACTTCTGGTGGAAAATCACTGATGAAGAACATTGTCAAGTTGTACTTCAGGGGGGGCCAAATTTTCTAAGAATCCTTCTTGTTAACCAATTATACCTTGCTACAAAATCTCTCATTGATAAAAAGGTCTCCTTCTTCATTTGAACCAATTGGACCAGTAGATCCTGAAAATATTTTGTTCTCTTGAACCTATGTTAAAATGCACTTCTTATGTCTTCCCAACATGTGACAGATCTTAGGGGTAGCATATAGAACCATTTAGCAAAATTTTCTTGGAGTGACTCCACAAATAGCCTAACTGAAACATCTTCATCTTTAACTCTTAACACTCCACAAGTAGTGATGAATGTTGTTACATGTTCTTCTTGGAGTTGATAACCATCCCCTTTGAATTTTGGAAAGTTCTTTCTTGAGCCTCTTGGGAGGTCATGAAGTGGTTGTGGAAGGGTGAGTGGACTAGTATTCCTTCCCCATAGCACGTTAGGACCTATCACACTTCATCTTCATGATCACCCATTCTAATCCTGTTTCTAGCCTCCAGTCTTGCTAAGGCTACTTCTGTTGCTACTCTTTCTTCTACTTTGAGTTGGAGTCTTTCTATTTCTTCAAGTTGAGCTCTTATCTCCTCTTTAGCAACCACCTCTCTTTCAAGCTCCTCAAATGTGGGATCAATTTTTCCTCCTTGCCTAAGTTGTCAGGTGTATCTTCTCTCAGCCAGCTTGAAGATTTGTGCTCTCCTTTGGGGTGTTGTAATTTGTCTCTATCTCTCTAATTCAACAACACGTTTCTTTTCCAAGTACAAAATCCTTATGGAAATGAAGTATTGATTTACACTTTGTCTACTATGCCAAATGGATTTTCTTAGATTAGAAGTAATGCCTTCTTGGATTTGAAATAGTAAATTAGGTCTCTCAACAGGAGGATTTCCCTGAATAGTCATGACTTACATCCATGTAGTTTGTGTGATTATTCAATCTACATAAATTTTCACTTAGAATCTTTTTTATATGACCTTTAGCTCATTTTTAGGTGCAGTTACTACAAAATCTACCCCACGGTGGGTGCCAAAAACTATTGGCGAGAAATTTTTTCTTGTCGACAAATTGGTGGGTTTCAAGCCAACGTTATGGGAATCTAAGTCCCTCTACTTGAACGGTGTAGCTTCCATATGTGCATGCAAAAATGGTGGATTCCAATAATGGAATTTTGACCATAGATCCAACAGGGACACTCCACTGACCCTGTGGAAAAGCTAGTGATTTCTAACTAGAGAAGAACTTCGTCTGAGAAGGGGAAAGGGAGTGAGAATGGAGGTAGGAGAAATTTATGTTGTGAGTAGAATATCAGATTCCCACACACATTAATTAGAAGTCTCGTTTACATGCATTTATAATTGGAAGAGAAAAAAATCCATAGGAGAAGCTACAAGACTGAATGAAACTCATTGATCGCAAAGTACCAATTAAATCCTTAATCAAAAATGTAAAAATTCCTTCTTTTCTTATTGAATCTTGGGCAGAGTTTGTACATAGCTTGAGGATGGAAGAAATTTGAGAAAGAAGAGAAGAATAGAAAAAGTGTGGTGTTTTTCATCTTTTTCAGGCACAGAGCACGCTGGTCTTTTCTGGAATCAATCACCAACCCTTGGAATGACATCGAGAAGTCATTACATTCTTCGCAAGAAAATGTTATAAAATTACATATCATTCATGCCTCTTTGAATTCCTTTATCATGAAGAAAACGCTCATTTCGGCTAAAACCAAGACCTTGCAAAGCAACCATTACATTTGATATTCTATTTTAAATCTAGACCATTTGATTTTCTCCTTTAGCTTTGAATTTGGGGCCAGAAGGGATTGGAGCAGTTAAGGGGCAAAGCCCTTTGCATTTTTTGATTTTTTAGAGATTTGGAAATTTGGAACAAATTGGCCCGCAACCTCACTTTTAACTAGGACACGTGGCACATTCTTATTGGAAATGGGATCACAATCTTTTTCTCAACATTTTAACCTTTTTTATAAAAAGGTTCAAAAACTCAATTTCCTCTATTGGCTCACTTCTCTGATTTGACTAAGACATGTGGCACGTTCTATTTGTAGGTGGGGTCATGGTTCTCTTCTTGACATTTTAACCCTTTTTGGAAAAAAACGCTCAAAAACTCAAACTCCCCCATCGACCCGTTGCTCTGATTTGAATTTTCAAAGGCGGGCCTTTGCTTTGACTTTTTCCCTGTGGGCTCAAGCCCTAACTTTTTCCTTGGTAGCCTGTTCAGGGTTGTGGGTTACTTTTTAGTTTTTCACCTTTTTACAAAAAGGCTCAAAGTATTGAATTCCCCCGATGGCCCACTCGTCTGCCTTGACTTTTCAATGTCTTCCATCACGTGGTTATTTGGCACTTAATTGGTAATTGAACTTTCCTGCCCCTGGAGTTGCACCGATGTGACATGTGGAGCCATTCAGCTGAGCCTTCCATACTTAGCTGATTTTACCTTCATTTTGGACCTGGGACACATGGAGAGCCCGCACTCAATTGAAGACTGCCCCCGGAATTACGCTTGGAATTACGTCATTGCGACACATGGAGCCTTCAGCTAAGTCTTTAAAGTATAACTAGACCACACCAATCAGGGAGACCCACATATCATTGAGGAATGCTGAGGAAAAATTTGGTGGGGAAAGAAATGCCCATCATTCCCGACTGTGGAAAAATACACATAGGAAGAGAAATTTGTCATTTTGAGCCCAATTTTTGAATTTTCTTCACGAGCCAGAGGCATGAAGGCAAAACAATGATTCGACGACCCAGGCCATGGAACAAGTGATCCATTTTGATTAAAAATGGGAGTGGCAAAAGGATATTATGTGCATAGACCAGGAAGAGGAGGATTTCTAAAAAAAGAGTGACATGGAGGTTTAAATAGCTCAAGGGCATGATTTTAGCTAATTCCTTAAATCTCAAACTTTCCTTAGACACCAACAAATGGCGTGAGCTCAAAAAAATTGGATTTGGAAATGAAAATGTAGAGCATTTTTCAAGAGACAACACACTCACTCTCTTTAAATTCCTATCATAGATGATGTTTCCCACTAAACTCACATAAAGGAGAGACTCAGTGCCCATGCATGCCTCAGGTGAGTGCCCAGCTCCTGTTGGGTGATAGGTTGGCACACATGGGGTTCCCTTGTTCTTTGGTGGTGTAAAAATGACTATAGGGCATAAAATGGATGTCCTCACTGCGAGTTGGATAGACTTGTAAAATAGAGGAAACTAATAAGAAAACAAATTAGATTGTATATGTGGGGGTTTCCCGATGAAGTTGGTTCCAAGAAGCATGAGCTTCCTTATGCATATGTTAACCCCCGTTTGATAAGATAAAATGATATACATGAACGATAAATAGATAACATACAAAAAATACTAAACAACAGAACCTAAAATGCCATATATATAGAAGAGTTATTGATCTTACCGAAGTGAATACAAAGAAAACCAAGCTAAGAGAACCAAAAAATCATGAGGATGGTATTATGGTAATTTAAGTGGCGTTACATGGGCACTTCGATGATATTATGATAAGTAAGAGGCTACAATGTCAGAGGTTTTATATCACTCTTCACTTGTTCCAAAGAGGGGGAAGGCCTATATTTATATCTTGGAGATGGGGTTAGTTTACGAGTTATCAGAGTAACCTGGTCAAATAAAGTAACCCTGGTTAAAAGACATGATTTGAGGGATTAGGAGAAACCATGGATTTGATCTGATTGAGTAAGGCTCGTGATTTTAATGATTAGTTGAAGTAATGGATGTGATAAGGATTTTTCTACATTATTTAAATCATGAGTGGGTTTAATGATTTAAATGATTTTTGAATGATATGAATTAATTTGGAATATTTAGATAACAAGATTTAGGTATTTAAAAGGAAATTAATTAATTAATTAAGATTGATTAATTGAACATGTATTTTTGGTGGCAAATGGAATTTATTTGAATTGAGGGGGGAAAATGGATTCGAGTGGGTAAACCCAATAAAGGTGGAAAAACACAAGGTGAAGGAGAGGAGCTACACCAAAAAATTGTGTCTACATTTGCCCCTTTTTGATGAGTGGTTTGCATTAGGAAAACCACAAGATAAAAAATGTGAAAAGATTATTGATTGAGTGTTCCCCCTCAAACTTGGGAATGACAACATAAAGGAAGTCAATCATGAGTTTGAAATAGATAGATGGTAAAGATTGAGTGAGTGATGTAAAGATGGATGCGACACATAACCAAGGAAAGATGCCCCAAGCAAAAAGGATCGCAATAACAATGAAAAATATGGAGGTTACCCCAATATTACATCAGTAGAGGACAATTTCAGTCTCAATGGAGATGGGAAACAACATTCTATGGACTAGTGAGTGGGTGGAGACCACTGCAGTATGGATGTAAACCACGATGACCAATGGATCATAGGAAAACATCAAAGTATGTGTAAATAAATACAAAAGGTATGTGAAATCCTTTGTATGTGAGGAATCGATCAAAAATGCATGCACCCATAAAAGGGATGAGGATGAAAATAATGATGCCCTAGCACATGGTATGAAAATGAAAAATCAGAAGATGGATGTGTAAATAAAATTCCCCAAAAGGGAAGCGAGTATGGTTAGAAAGGAAGAAATGAAGAGCAAATTAGATAGAAGTTGTGAGATAAAATGCCCCAAGATGGGGGTAAATATGATGTTGAATACATGTTTCATAAGAAAGTTTCTTAATTGATGGTAGATGAGTAGATGAAGAAAAGAGAAAGCAATGTCGCTTCTCTGGCAAAGAGGTGCAAAATGCAAACTACTTTGGTGAAGCAAAAGGTAGATTATAAATTCATGGAAGAAAAAAAAATGTGATAGGTGATGACCATTATGGTATCCTCCAAGACAAAAATTTCATGGGAAGATGTGATGAGGGATATAGGTGATGATGTCCCATTAAGAAGGGCAACGAGAATAGAAGAGACAACACCGCTCCTGAAAGGAAGAGAGAGTAATCTTCATAGAGAGGATGACGAGGATGGGTTGTAATAAGATGGATAAGAGGTTGTCTACAAGCAAGGAGGAGTATGAATTAGTTGTGAATGTGATGGAAAGATGAGGAAGAGAATAATAGAGAAGAACAAGAGGAGAAGAGAGGAGATATCAGAGTGGAGGATGAAAGCAGACAAGAGGGAAGGAGATCTATGATATGAAGGTAGTGGAAAAGATAAAGGGAGGGATGTAGGAAAGAGACATAAAAATGGAGAAAATAAATATAATAGGAGGAGAAGGACACAATGGGCCTAGAAAAATAGAGAAATATGAAAGGAGAAGAAAGAGAGGAAGGACGAACAAGAAGGAGAAGACATGATGCAAAGAGATGTGAAGGGAAGGATGACAGGAAAAATGATGAATGTGGTAAGGGAAATGAGGGATGGTAGAGGTTATGCTAGTTAAGGAATGTGAAGGGAAAACCAAAAATAATTGGAAGATGATAATGATGTCAGATGAAGAGGAAACTAATCATATGGGGATGGAAAAATAGAAACATATAATGAAAGAGACAAAAAACGGATAAGATGATAGTAAAAGGAAATAAGAAGATGGAAAAAGGGGAAGAAATAAGGATGCTAGGAGGAAAATTGAAGTGATTAATGGCATACAAACAAGGAAAAGTAAAAGGGAAAGAGAAGATAAAATATGATAGATTAGAGGGTGAAAATGGGAGAGAGATGTGCACTATGAAAGCAGTGGAAACAAAAAAAGACAACATGGAGAATGACGTAGAAGATGATGGAGAGCAAGTAAAAAAAGGAGTGAGGGGAGTTAGAGAGGGAGTGTAAGGAAGACAAAAGAGATGATAGATCTGAGAAAATAAACAAACTATGGTGGAGGGAGAGGTGGAGAAAAGTAGACAAAGGAATCACAATTGGGACATAATGAATGAGAGTGGAAAGATAACACAAGAGTGGATAAGAGAAGTGGTTTATTATGAGAAGAGTAAAAAAATTCAAAGATGAAGAAGATAAGGGTATGGGATAGAGTAGATGAAGATAGATGAGGAGAAAAAAGGAGTGAAAGAGGTAGAAGAGAATAACAGATAGGGATGATAGGTGAAGAAGGGAATAATGAAGGATAATAAGAAGACAAGAAAATGACAGAGAAAAGGATGAAATAATGGAAAAGGGTGAGAGAGATTCAAAATGAAGAGAGTAATGAAGGCTGAAGGGGTTGAAGGGAGAGAAATTATGGAAAATGAAAAAGACAATAGAATTGAGAAAAGAAATGAACTATAAAAGTTGGAGGTGAAGAAAACAAGAATAGGTAGAAGAGAATAACAGAGAAGGATGATAGGAGAAGAGAGAACGAGAAAAAATGAACAAGAAGATGAGATGAGAGTAGGGGGTAAAATCAGGAAAATGAGAGAGAATGGTGGAAAAAGGAAGGAGATGAGTATGATGACGAATGTAAAGAAGATGAAAGAGGAGGTAGAATAGAGAAGATAAATAAATAATGACTAGGAAGATGTGGAGAAAATAAAAAAATAGAAGATAAACTAGTACAAAATGATTGAAAAGGTTGTTGTGAGAGAAAAAGCAAGGGGATAGTAGTGGGAAGGTGAAAATGATAGAGAAAGAAGGGATGACAGAGTGGATATGGTGACAATATTGAAGGAACCAAGGTAAAGAATATAGAACAGATCGCATAGTAGTGCATGTGGATGGTGAGATGATAAAAAATATGGGACAACATTGAAGAGATAGATCATTAATGGGGAAGTAAGAAGGAAACAAGAAGTAAAAAAGGGGATGAAGATGATACAAAGGAAGTGAAATAAAATGAGGAGTGGAAAGGAGGATAGGACAATAGAGAAAATAATGCAGAAGGAAGGAAACCAAGAACAAAGATATTCAGTGAAGAGTGAGCAGTATCAGGAATGCAAAGAGAAGCTGGAGGGGAGGAATGACATGTACTAGAAAACATGTGGAGATTCATGAAATTAGGATAAGTTGATGACAAGAAAATAGAGAGAGGGTGTATGATGAAGAAAATAGAGATATTGAAGAGGGAAAAGGAAAGATGGAGAGATGGGGAAGAAGTGATAAGAAAGGGTATGAGTGGAGAAAAGGAAGGAGAGGGAAAAGAGAATGGAGGATAGAATCAGCAATGCCAATTAAAGATGGAGAATTCCTCTAGTAATTATTGGCAGGGATGGACAAAGATGAAGAGGTGGTGAGGGAAAAAGGAGGATGGATGGCATAGAAAATAATGCCAATGAAGGGATAATAGGAGAATCCTACCAATAATTATCGGTGTGCATAGGGGAAGGAATGAATGAAGATAGAATGGAGGAGGTCAAAAAGAGTGAATAGGGCCACATGGAATGGGGAAGAGTGAATTTTAGGAGAATTCCACTGATAATTATTAGCATGAAAATGAAAGATGATGATTAAATAATGTTAGGGGAAGACCGTGAATAATAGCAGTTAGACATGGGGTTGGATATGGGGGAGAACTCGAGAAGATGAAGTGGAAAGAGTAAATAAAGGAGGGATAACAAATTGTGCTAAGAGGAAGATGAGGAGAGGATGCAATGGATGATAATGAATGAGGCAAAGATGAAGAAAAAAGATATGAAAATAATGGAAACAAATCTTATGAAGGATGATGGATCAAGAAGGATAAAATGAGGGAAAGGAACATGGTTACATGTGGAAGGGAGTAGATGCATTCCGTAATAGGATAGGTTGAGAAAGGATAATGGTAGGAGGAAAATATAGTTGGCAAGGAAGACCAGGAGGAAGAAACAATAAAAGGAGGGAGGGAAGAGTGAGGTGAGGGAGAATTTCATAATGATGAGTTCCACTTAAGGAGGACCCTTAAATAAGACTATCATGAGACAAAAGTGGTTAAGTAAGATTTTTAAGTGAGTGATGATGGGGATGAAAATTGGGGAAAACAGGAGGTGGTATTTGCGAGAATAGAAGAGGAGGTGAAAGGATGTAATGATGGGTAATGATGAGAAAATTTTGATGGTGAGGATGTGGAGTGATGGGGGAGTGCAAGATAACGGATCATCCTTAAGAGGGACTCTTAAGTAAGATCTCCATGTCGCAGCAGTGGTTAAGTAAGATTGCCAAAATGGAAGTGGATGATATGGAAGGTGAAAGACAAGAGTGTATTGGGTACATGGGTGGAATGGTTGGTTGGAGTAGATGAATATGAGGAGAGGAAGGAGAAATAAGATGAGGTGGGGGAAGGGTGGATGACAGAACGACCTTAAGAGGGACTCTTAATTAAGATTGACATGTGATGAGGATGGTTATGTAGGATCACCAAGTCAAAGAAGAATAAGAATGATGAGAAGAATTGATTGACAGATAGGAAGAGGACATCACAAGATGGATTAAAAGGGAACCCTTAAGTGAATTTTTCATATTGTGAGCATGTGTAAGTAAGATGACCAAGCAGAAGAATGATACTAGGAAGGATGAGAAAAGAGTGAGTGGTGTATGCCAAAATGGAACAATAGGTGAAAGGAGGTGATAACAATGTGATAACAAGGAAACAAAGGAGTGTGACATGAATGGATTGAGAAATATATGCAGTGTAGATGGGTAGTATAAGGAAAATCCTTAATTGGGATGGCCATGTGTTGGGGAGTGATGATGCAGAAATGATAAGTGGAAGAGGTGAAGTGGAAATATGTGTGTGGTGGTGATTGATGTTTGATGAGAGAAGAGATGGTGGAGGAGTTTCTATAATGGGAGGATTTCAAGAAGAAGGTATACCTCAACTTAGAATCCCTAACTATATGGATGGTTAAGTAAGATTGTCAAGTTAAAATTGAAAGAGTGAGAAAGGAAAGTTGGGAAGAAAGGAAATGAAGATACACATAGTGGTGAAAGGTGACAGAAAGATGAGAAGGATGATGTGGGGATAAGTGGTGATGAGTGGAAATGAGGAGTGAGGAGAAATGGATCAAAGACATTGTTGATCATGATGGAGGATATGAAGTTGTAGGATAACAAACTCACATTTAGAAGGATCCTCAAGTAGGATTTGCAAACTGTAATGGATATCAAGTAGAATTACCAAACCGAAAAGTGTATTAGCAAGAGTATTCATAGATGTGAAAAAAAATCATGAAATTATGGATGATTGTAATATATGCCATCCTTAAAGGTAAACATATGGATATAGATTTAATGGTTTGAATTTTGATCTGTAAGAATGCAATCTTGATAAAATATGACCTTAATGAGATAAATGACACATAATCGTAGCAAGGAGGATACATGGAAATCATGCCTTGAACTAGATTGGAGATAAACAAGATAGGGGACCATTCAAGGCATTGCACTTGCAGCCAATAGTAGGTTTTAACACATAAAAAACAATAGTTAGTTATACCAAAAGATCATGAGGGAAATATGGATGAAATATGCTAATTTCGACATTATAAAGAGGATTTTAGATGTAACTTGTAGGCGAGAAGAGGGATCTCAATAGGTGGTTGTTTCCTAGAACTATGCCTTAGCTCTGGGAAGGGGGAAGATGCAAACTGATGAATGCGGGAATTCTACAATGCATACGATAAATTTGATCGATGCGGGAAGCTTTCTAAGGATGCTAATACAGTGAAAGGTTGATTAATGCAAGAAGCATTTGCTGCCATGATAAGAGAGTAGCCATCCTTCAAGGGTATGGTCTACCTTTCTCTTTTTCTTTGGGATTTTTGACTTTTTCTTTTAGATGGTAGGATAATACATGCATGATAGTTGTCCTTCAGGGGATCATTCTACTTTTATTATATGATTTTAATGAATAAATTTCCTTCGAGGGATTAGTTTATTTTTGGATAAGATAGAATGAGACAGGAACATCCATAATTTGTACTTTTTTGTGTGTGTTGATTTTCCATTTGATGGGGAAGAGTTAAGTATAGCTAGGTAGACCACTTAGGAGGAGAGGATGATCATACAAGTGACACCCCTTGACCCTTTATGTGGTTTTGATAAGTATATAGGAGCATTATGGATGTAATGATCTCGGAGTTCTCACCAATAAGGGAGAACATATCCATAAGGAAAATACTATAGACACAGCTATGGTGTCCATATTTAAGGTCATACTAGGAAAGTGACAATAGACCACATAATTCCAAATCATAGAAGAGGTTCATGATGGAGGAATGATCTAAGGATGTAACTAATTCCTTATTGGTACAAATGCTAACAATAGAATAGTCATAAGTGCAATGCATTCAGAGGTTATGTCTCTAGTTTACAAACAAGGGAAGCCAAACGATAGACCCTAGACCCATACTAGAGTGTGATCGAAAGATAGGATAAAGTATTAGGGGAGGAAGATAGGATACAATAGGATATGATGATATAGATGAGAAAAGATAAAAAAATTATGTGCTATTGTTGAGGAAGAAAAAAACATATGGCACCACCTAATGAGGTGAATAAATGGCCATAGAAGGTGGGCTTAGGATTAGGAGAAATGGTCCTCCAAGGTGTAACACCTTGGACAAATTGTTATATTTCTCTTTGCATTACAAGCTTTGGAATGTGATTTTCTTGAATGAGGTGTGTCCCCTTGATTGTTCAAAATCATGCTTGTTATGGATAAATCATTTCTACTCTTGGATTCTTTAGAATGAAATGATATGGCTTGCAAGAATCCACTTTCACTTCGTATAGGTAAGTTATAATCTGGTTTTAAGAGTCACAAACGTATCTTCTTTACTAACTCATCCTTCGATCAATTTCAGTGATCAAAGGAATGTTTTAAATATTTTTAATGGACTGAATGGTAAATTGACATTCATTAGTTGAGATACATATTGGATTGAACTTTTGTATTTTGCTTATTCGATGGTCTTGTGTGAAAGTGCTTTCTTATGGTTGTATGTTGTGCTTGGGTATTTGGGATTGATCTCTACAGGACATTATTGTCGTAAACAAAAATAGTTTGCTTATGACTATGAAGGGGATCTGAATCCTAAAAATAAAGGATTAACCTAATGGAATCCTAAACTAGGTAAGAGCGCCTACTTCCTAGCTACGTCTACTTAATTGGGTTGTAATCTAACCTAAGCTTCTTATTCTATTGTGTTGGGGGTGACCTAACCTAAGATCTTGTGCTAAATGAATATGGGAAGGGGAGATTACTATAGTAATACTAGACTATATTAACATAATGCCTAATACTATATGGAAGTAAATTTAATCTAACCTAAAGTGGGTATTACCTTTGGTAATGTTATAAGACCTAATGAAATTATTGTTAGGACTAACCTAAGTTTTGGGAAATCTAGCCTAAACTAATTAAAAAGGGACTTAGGGTTACATGGCACTAGGGTGATGGTTCCAATGCCTTTTATTTGATTTGATTGGGTATTAATGCAAGGAGGTACTACTAGTTTTGGTAAGGGCTAGTTAAATTTAGTGGGGCTTACGGGGAGCTTCATTAAGTATGGAATTGCATGTTGATATGGAATCTGTATTCACAAGTTTTGATAGGAAGTGGCAAGGAGAGATAAGCAAGAGAATTGGGAGTAATGGCATTAATTGATCTTGGTTTTTTTGTATAAACCATCTTGGAAACAAGGGAGGTGGATTTATGGGAGGATGTTTGGTTTTGCATGCCTCACAAATTTTTCTCTGCATGGAGCTATATGGTTCTTGAACCAGTAGTTTGACTTCTTTTTCTTCTTGGCTATTTTTGGTTTCTTTGGTCTATTTCAATCAAGGGAATGTATAAGAGGCATTGGAAGAAATTTGTTTTGGTTGTTGATCTTTCATGGAGAAAAAAAAGAGTTGGAAGTCTCCTTCGAATTTTTTAGAAGCACTATCAGGCATGATAGGCCCTACCCATTAAGATTTCTTTCTTTCTTCTAAGTGATTCATTAGAATAACTCTTCTCTCATGAGATAAATATTTACATGATTTGTTTGGTTAGCTATTTGCATGTTTTTATGAATCTATGTGGTTTTTGGAATGCAAATCCATTGCTAGAAATGATAGTTTTTGGGAAACTTTCTCTGTGTTAGTGTAATGGTGGCATGCATACCAAAACTTGTATTGGGAGCTCTGTAATTTCATTTTTGAAACTTGTTTATAAGGCTAGTGCTGAGTGAACGGGCACTTGTTGCCTTATGAATTGAGTACCTTAGTGCATTGAATTTTATATGAAAGGATATATTTTATCTCTATTCAAATAGTTTTGTATTATTGTTCTTATTTGGATCATGAACTACTTACTACTTTGTATTGAGCTGTTGAATCCTTGTAATGGGATTTTAGTTCTTGAGTTCGTGATTACTTCTAAACTTGTATATCTTTTACTATTTGAGGATTTCTACTCCTTGATGGATTCATTGAATGAATCTCCAAGCTTTATAGAGAAAGGAATAGGTTTTCTTGGGGACAGTATACTACTTTGGGACTGTACTGTGTACTTCGTTCTGAGATTTTAATTCAAGCATGTGCTTGATGAATGGAAATAGGTAAACTAGTTTTTAATATTTGTAAATGAAAACTAGAAGTGTGGTTTCTTTAACTATGCATTTGGTTTTGTGTTCTCTTTTGGGAACTAGATAAAGAATTTATAAGTTCAAATAGAAATGGGAATTCATTTCATAGTATAAATGAAATGAATTACAAATTGGGTCCTTTTCTATTTGAGATCCTTTTTCTGTTATTTGGATAAGTTCATTTGATTAAAATTTTCTGTTTTTAATCTTCTTCTGAGATGGAAAATTTATTATGGAACATTTGGTTTCAGATCTTTGAATTATATCCTCTAACATATGGGAGTCAGTTTTGACTTGAGGGAGGGACTGTTTTGACTCTTTACTCTACTTGGATTGATTTGGAATTCTTGTTAGATGCTTTTTTTTAATGTTGAATCCTTGTATTGTTATCTTTTAATTGAGGCAGATTCATGTGTTCTAAACCTGTTATTGTCTTTTAGATGATTAGTTTTAGGGAATAGTATGTATTGATTCTTCTTCCTTTGTTATATGAAAAGATGAAGCATTCTAATATGATCTATGCAATAATTAACTACTTTTGCTTCTTAGTAAAGATAAATGTGTATTTATATTCTTATAGAACTATGAAACAATTGGATGACAAAACTTGTTGATTGTTTTAAAGTAATTGATAGGATCAATTAAACCTTGTGATATAATTCTGATGTTGCAGATTATATTAAGTTCTTTTCTTAAAAGTAAATTTAGACTCTTGTAATGTACTTATTTTCTAATATGTTATTACTTATGATTATTTTTATGATATATTAATTGTTTCATTAAAACAGAATTGTTTTAATGGAACAATTAGTGGAATACACTTTACTTTAATGCTTAGTGCTTATCATGCTCAATTCATTGAATTGACCCGTGCTAGCAATTTTTGTAGATGGACATTGTAAGTGATAAAAGAAGACAAACTTTTATGATGCATTGGCTTATTTAATTTTGGATCTTATGTAAAGAATTTCAATTCATTCTTGAGTTTTATTGGAAAAGAAAAGGTTTGTTCTTTTAAGATCTTAATTTTGATTGACATGCAGAATGTATGAAATGCATAGTCTTGTAAATGTATATTTATTATCATGAATTGAAATGTTTTGTGTTGGACTCCAATTTGTGATGTGAATACTTTTGTACTTGTATGATGGAAATAATAGTGATATCCTTGCGGTATTCCTCATATTTATTGTATACTATTGCAGTTATAAAATAATAAGTTGGATTAAGGAGATAAGTATAATCTCCCCTATTATAATGAACTTGTTAAATTGCAAAGGTTTCATTCTCTAACTTCACAACGATATTTTAATAATGAAAAATACTTGGGACATACAATTAAACTATATAAGTAGTGAACGATAAAAAGGTTATGTTAAACCTAACCTCTAATTATGTAGAGGAAGACTCTTCCTCTCTCATGGAATGAAAGATACAAGGAGTAGTGGTATGATCTTTAATCTTTATACTAAGTTTATAAGGTAAACACTAGCTGATTTTAGGTGGATGACACACTTGAATTGGACAACTAGGTTGCATTAGGAATTAAATGTTGGATGATTAGTGTCCTATTTTTGGGATAAATACTTGTTATGCTACATTAATGAATAACAATGAAAACATGAATTAATGAAGTTCTCCATATCTAATCAGGCTAGTGTTAGATAAAGAACTTAAGGAATGTTGAAACTAGGGTTAGGCATGGTTGCTGTAATCTGAATCTTAATCAAATTTAATTATGATTAATGACCACTAAGGGGGTATGTACATCTTGATGACTCAGTTCTAACGGATGTTGGCACATGCCAACTGTGGGACTATACCCTCGAGAATTCCCTAGACTTCTCGAGGATAAAGTGTTGTAGTTGACATGTGGCAACACCCCTCCATATTTGTTCATCTAGATCTATGAACATCTGGACTTGAACTTCATTTCCCTCTAGGTCAAGTTAGTAGCATGTTTTGGATAGGTAGTAGCTCTCTATGACTTAGGGTAACCTAGGCACATTCAAATCACTTAGATCAGCCGAGTATTCCTATATACCCTAAGTCATCGTGAGCATCTTCCTATAACAAACTATGATGCTAACCAGGGCGAGGGTCAAACCTTGGGCAAGTGGACTGGTGCTAGTCAGTAAATACCATTCTAGATAATAGAGGAGTGAGGTGAAGGACGTATTCTAGAATGACGAGTATGTTGAAAATATTTGGCCAAAGTATCGCAACCTACTGGTTGTGTTGTCCTATGTCACCTAGTTTAAAGTAACATGATGTCAAATGAATATTGGTAACAAATATTCAGATAGATTCTTTAAAAAGATCACTTAGTACCTATAATAGGGTAGGAGAACCAAGTATACGTAGTATACATAAAGTAGTCTATACTTTAAGTTAACATGAGAGACCGGTTGGTAACCGAGTCATGGAATGATAGATCGATAGTATACTGAATCATTACAGCTTCATATGGTTATCTGTTATGAGACTGATTGGTATGGAATGTGTGTTCTAAATGATTTTTTATTTAGAATAGAGAACATTATGTTTCAAAAAAATAATTCCCTTGTTTCTAAAGTCTTAAAATGGGAATATTACACAAGGAAGGTATAAATATGGCTACGACAGTGGACTTAGGATGAGAGGATAGATTAGATGAAATCGGATAAGGTAAAATATGTGAAAGATCTCAAAAACCAAGAAGAGAAATAAATATGGTGCCCCACAAGAAGGGACATGTATGGCCACATCGGTGGACTTAAACAATATGGTCCGTCAAAGGAGAGATGAATATGGCCAAAAAAGAGGGCTTTAAAAAGAGATAAAGATTTGGAAAAGATTAATTTTGATTTAAGATTGGATGATATTAAATAAGATGATATCAAAAGTGAAGTCCCCCTGGCATCAAGGAATTTGTATGGATGGATAAGAGATGAATTGATGTCGAAGGGATGCAAAGGACGAGTGGAGGATATCCCTCTAGTAAGGGAAATTATATTAGATGCGGATGAGTTAGTGGATGTTGAAGGAGTTTAGATAGGATTGTTCTGGATTTGGATTGGAAAAATGGTTAGAGACCACAAGGGTGATTGGAAAGATAAACAATATTGATGAACAATGATCTATCTTAGGAGGAATGTCATGTGCATGAGATATTTTTAAGGATGATGTGGATGGAGGAATCATGGGAAACTCGATGGATGGGATACGAATTGGATTAGATGTAGATGGAGAAGGATGTTTCCCCTGAATGTGGAAACCATATTTCTCAATAAGGTTATGGATGATTGTCTGAAAGGCCTTACAATGTTCAATGTCATGGCCCGAGGTACAATGATAATTGCAAATGCGATTAGGATTGAACCATGATGGATTTAGACTATTGGGATTAAAAGATTTAATGTGAGGAAGCATGATGGTAGATATTCAAATTAACTGTTGAAGGATGTCTACGTAGGACCCAATCAAAGTGTCATGGGAAAGGTAATGTTTGTGGGTTTTGATAGAATATTTTGGCTTGGAGTTAGGGGAAGAAGTGGAAGTAGATTGGATGGGTAAACTAGATGTCTTACAAGATGAATCAATTTTGAGAGGAGGGTTAGATTGTTTGGATTGGGATTTATTGTTACGAGGTGTATGAGATGAAAGTATTGACCCTAAAATAGATGTTGTAACATTGGATTGTTGAAAAGAGGGAAGACTTGACTTCTTATGAGGATGTGTATGAGACGTTTGGGGATGTTTTGAAAGAGGGATGCACGAGAACCGATGTTAAAAAGTAATGCACCACAACAAAGTTTCACTTCAATGGTAACGTCAAGCTAACACAATACACAAGATTCAAATCAATGGAAAGAAAATTGCAAGTAAGAATAATAGGTCTACTCTACTCATAGATCGAAAAAGAGGAAGTACAAATAGGGGTGTTGTGTAACCCCCATGCCTAAACAAGGAAAGAGAATCAATGATGTCACTGACGCATATGATGTGATTTATGCATATGATGCCACTAAAGGAAAAGATACATTTCCAAATAAGGAATGTAACTCCAATGACGCACTAACGCAAATGAAAATGATAGATTTTATGATAGAACCTGCCACTTGTCATTTGACTTCCTAAGACCTATGACTCTCATAAGGCGAGATGACTGACCTAGGTGATGTGAATGATGACTGGACAGCCACACACACCAACACCCCCCCTTCACCGAAGCCAGGGAAGAGGTAAGGGTAAGCCAGAATAGAAAAGAAGACTCCCCTAAACAACAAAGAAAGATGTGTCAATGGGCCCTGAAAACTAAAGGCCTGATAAGGTGCCCATGTACAAACAACATCTTTCTAGAAAGAAGGAGAGGAGAAGAGGAAACAAGGAGCACTATCCAGGTCCTCTGGAAGATGATTTCTGATGGAATCCTAATGAATCTGAAGGGACTAAAGGTTTGTGATCAAAAGGAGGAGGAACATGGAGAATGTTGAAAGGTGGCCCAATATGGGATGGAGATAATATATCAAGAGAAGCGGTGACAATCCTATCAATCTCCATAAGGTGAGAGTCCATAGATATAGATATATCATCAAGAGAGCCCTGAAAAGGCAAATGAACCTGCTGTGGTGGAGAGTCAGTGGAAGTGGGTGTGATGGCAACTCTGATCTTTGAAGAGGAAGTAGGTGGAAGAAGATGTTGCACTATGATTTTGGTATCCTTGAGCATATCAGACAAGTTTGAGTCAAGGAAATCAATGTCCTATTGTGGACGATTATAAGAACCCTTTGAAGAAGAAATATCGAAGTCTCTGGAAGTAATAGGGGATGGAAAAATCTCCAGGATAGAATCAATGGAATCAGTAGATGCTCGTGACGGGGAAAACCTGAGATCCAAGGTAGCATGGTGTGCAGGTTAAAATTCAACCGAAGAGTCCTATGGAGGAGAGTCACAAGAAACTATGATGGGAGCAATACTAAATTCTGAAGGAGTATGCACAGAAATATGTGTGGGTGGCCCTTCATAAGAAAAAGTATCGGTGAACTCACTTTCCTTCATGGATGCAAGATCATCAAAAGATCCATAACCAAATGAAGGAGGATAAAAGTCTCCATGAAAATTCCAAATGAAGCTCCAAGCTCTGTGCGCAGACTCGGTGAATTCTAATCGATGTTGAAGGTCCTTTGGTATAGTAAGACAAAGAAGCCCATATGCCATATCATTCTCGTTCAACCAATTTTGGTGATGAATGTTGTCAATAGGTTCAAGTGCCAACCCAAGAAGATATGGTAACAAATTATACATAATACAATGATCAAGTATCCCATTCTTCCATTGTAGGTAGTTTCTTGGTCCTAGTTGAACAATGAAGTGATGAAATTCAATGTCCATGACGAGAGGAGCCTCCACAGAACACAAGTTTAACCCCCCCCTTTTTGTGGCACTTTATAGTTCATTGCGTTGATTACAACCAGATGTGACTGTGTTCTGAGAACTAGTTTGTCACTCACCTTGCAGTTAGCATAATAATGCGCAATGGTGGAGACAACAATCAAGGTTCGTAGGGTGCAACAGATCGACACTACAAGCAAGCATAAGAATGAGAGAAAACAAGAAGGGGAAGAGAAAGCCTTGTGAGAAATAGCATCTCACGTCATACAAAACAATCCCTTTGTTGTAATATTGTGGTGGATGTGAACACAATTCCACAAGCCAAAAAGGGATAGAACAAGGCTCAAGAAAAAATGAGCTGAATTAAGCAATACAAAGACACCCCCCAGAATGCGGCACTTTATAAAAATAGTGAATTTACAAAACTGATAATCCCATCAACTAGAGTGAAAAAAAACATGCAACTTTGACTAAAGAAGTGCGCAAAAATGAGCAACGAGTCAAAAGTTATAGCAAAAACAAATTCCCACAACTGATGGAAAAAAGCTAATAAGCCCTATAAATGATTAAAAAAGTGCCCTAAATGCATGTAAAAGGTGTTGTATGTATGCTCGTTAGAAATGGCATGGAATTTGAGATAGGGTTGGTTTGTATTGCAAGGGAGGATTAGCCTCCTGCCAGTCCTGGACCTCACCCTCCGTCTTCGATGCTCAAAGGAAGGTAATAATACAACAAGCAAAATAATACCCAAAAAATTATAGTGCCAATGAAAAGTTTTATCACCTTAAAATATTTAAAAGGTGATAGATTTACTAATAATCAATTTTGAAAAGGTGTTGATATGACTTGACCGAGTGCTTGAGAATAGAATCCCACGTGGTGAGTCTAATGTCGAGCGGAAGTAGGAGAGCCCGAGAGACAGCTAGCACAGTCAGAGGTCAACCAAAATAGACTGAGCCCAATGTTGCAAACGTGGAGAGCCCAACCAAGTGGTCAAAGTGTAGAGTGTAATGTTTCCAATGTAAAAAAAATGCTAGCTGTAGGAGAAAATGCCTGAGGAGAGCTCAGAACAGTGAACAACAGAGGAGAGGTCTCGCAGGTGGAGTGAGAACGCCACGTGCCAGGAGAGGTAGGCCACATACCAGGAGAGGTTTTCATGCTGAGTTTGAATAGCACAGAGATTACACAAAGGATGAGAAGACCAGAAATAGTTGAGGGAGTTGGTGTACACAAGCCAGATGGTTAGGTGACTTCCGAAGACAAGAGCACAAGGCCACAACCAAGTAGAGATATCAAACAACATGAGTTACAGGTCATGGGGGCATAGATCACAGTCAGAATGAGCTGAGTTTTTAACCAGTGCATGAGCCCAAGTTACAAGCTTACAATATATGTTCCCACGTAGAGAGAAACTCAGGTTAGAAAATAGTGTAAAGGAACTAATGTAGGATTAGATGAATGAAAAGTGAACCAACACAAGCCAATAACCAAAAAAATGCCACGTTTAGATTCCACACCAAGGAAAAAATGAGGATGAAGAGGTGGCAGAGTGATAAATGGCTTTACAAATCACGAATGGTCCAAGTCCAAGGTGAAATGATGCAGAGAACCCAAAGCCACCATTGAACTCAAGGAAATGTAAGCAAGCCATGCCAAAAATGAACATACTCTCCATGTAAATACAACCAGTGAATGAAAACAATCTCACGGGTAGAAGCCCAAACCATGCACGGGTAGCAAGTAGACAATAAGAGCCTGAAAAAAAAAACTATAGTCCAAGAAACCTCGGTAAATTATACACAGAGAAAACTCGATCCAACATGAGTCGAAGCATACAACAAACCGAACCAATGCAGAGCCGGATCACTACAATAACCCACAGTTCCACGCTAAGCCAAAAACGATCTCATGTGAAGGGAGGCAATCACAAACTCAGCAATGATAAGGAAAACCAACCAAAATACCTCAAACATGCAACTACTGAAACCTCAATACGAGGTGAGCAATACAATTCCAAAATGATAATAAAAAAAACTTGCACACAAGGAAATGAGAAGAAACCAGAAGTAATAAACAACTGAGAAATGAAGAGTGCACATTTATTGAAACCATCTTTGACATCATGAAAGAGGGATGCACGAGAACTAATGTCAAAAAGCAATGCACCACACTAAAGTTGCACTTTAATGGTAACGTCAAGCCAACGCAATACACAAGATTTGAATCAATGGAAAGAAGATTGCAAGTAAGAATAATAGGTCTGCTCATACTCATAGATCAAAAAAGAGGAAGTGTAGACACCAAATTTGTGTCTTACGACCCCCCGTGCCCCGCATCTTATTTCGCAACCTAGCCTCATCACCTAAACCTTACACAATTATTTATTAATTACCTTATAATTAATAAATCCACATCTCCAAACCTGCCACCTCATTTCGCCACCTCATCATGACCTAGTCCTATTCCTAAACTAACCTAATTAAGACCTATAACTTGGTCTACATCCACACCCATGACTAATTACTCCTCACCCGCACTAAAACCAACCTAATAATGACTTGACCAAGCCCACAACTAATTCCTCGGGAGAAAAGGAGGGAAAGTTGGCTATTTTACTAAAAATAGCCCACTTTGACTTAACCGATATCGGTTCCTACTCGACCGCCGTCGGTTACGTAATCGCCATCGGTTCCCTGTAAATGACCTCCCCCAACCAAAAACAAAGGGTTGGATTTTCATTGATCGGAACCGGGGAATTGATTGGAAGGATCGGGAATTCACTTGGCCGAGCAGAGACAAGTGAAGGAAAGAGAAGAGTTTGCAGAGGAGGACATCAAGCCCAAGACTGCAACTGAGTAACCAGAGCCCAGTGACACTTATCTCAGCATTGGGAGAGAAGATAGCTCATCTTTGATTGTCTCGATCATCCTACCTGAGCCCTGCCTTCGTTATCACAGTCCTTGAACCTGTATCTTCATCAGGAACTAGTAAGTAGTGTCTTACACGTTCTTTTAATAACATTTCTTGGATTTCTGAATCACAGTAATTACAAGTCTATTCTTAGATCTACTACCCGGTAACACCCTCCATCTAACTGCCATTCCTCTACCCCTACATTGCCCCCAAGAACAGCCCCCATACTCTCTGAGTCTTCTCCATCACCCCATTACCTATCCCCAATCATTTACCAGCCTTATAAACACCATAGCCACCTTATTTCCAACCTTCACTAAAAGCCCCTAAACCACTACCCCTACCGATATCGGTTAGCAGAAACCGGTACCGGTGACAGTGACCGGCATCGGTCACTGTGATTCAAAACCAAAACTAGCCCTTTCCTCTATTGTTTTAACAAGGCAATTAAATTGTAATTTGGCAATAGCTTCTTTGTTAGAATTTGTGTTAATTCATATTAGCAGGGGAACTGACCACCTTCGAAAGGAAGTTTAATACTTCCTGGGCCCAAGGCAGTTCCCTCATTTATTGTCTAATTAGAATCTGGTGGTCTTGTATTCTTACTTGCAGGTAGTCCTTCCCAGACAAAAAGGAGTTCTTTGCAATCAATCTGATCTCTCTCTACGGTACGCGCACACCCTCTCAACATTCAACAGGTATTCCTCCTAGCCCTAACCCTTATCTGTTTCTCAAAGGAATGAAAGGATAGAAGCAAATCTATTCCAGGAACGGAAGCATTTCTTGTGAAACATTTTGGCACGCCCGGTGGGACCATTTTGGGTTTCTTTCTTTCTTGCTTGCTTTCATATAGGGAGCATACTTGCCTATTTTTCTTCTTCTAAAATATTCACAAGATATTTTGTTATCTTTTGGTAAAAGAATTTGTCTTGCTTTCACATCTTTGCATTAGTGAAAGTCATCTTCTTTGCTTCATCGAATATCATTTTCGATTTGGGTTTAAAACACTTGCATCACATTCTTACTTGTTGTTTTCAATTCTAGTGAATGTAGATTAAGTAACAGGTCGTACACGTGGGGGTGATATCCACGGTATTGACAAGAAATTAATCTTACTTTCACTGCACAACACATACCGAATCACTTCATAATTAACACAACAGCTCAAAACATCCCCCCTTTTCCGCGGTATTCCTCCGCCCGATTGAGGTAACCTTATAAGCCAAAACAAACTTGACATTTCCCCTAAGTCTTCTGTTTAGGATTGACATCATCTTGCATCTAAGGCATAAGCCCAAAGTGATTAAAACTAATCCTAGGGTTAGTCTGTTAATTTGCTTGTGCATCTTGCTTGTTTGTGGTTCTGTTTTTCTGTCATACACTGTTTTCTGTGATCACTTCAGAACAGTTTGGTAGGCATACTAAGCACTGTTAACCCCAAATCAGCAACTTCCTACAGATTCTTACACCAGTCCTATTCTACTAACATCGGTTAACCTACCGACGTCGGCTATAGTCTAACCGACATCGGTTACCTGACCGATATCGGTTACTGTCTTTCACAGTTCCCAAAACCAGCAACCCACCAATTCCAACACTTTGTTGCTGCTTCTGTTCCTGATAGATTACATCCTGCTGTGTACTCTTGTCCATGGTTGTTATCACTCGGAAACAAGCTGCAGCCATGGTTTCACATGCCTGCTCCATGCCTTTGCCTGAATCACCCCCTTCACATCCTGTGGGGAATCCTACGGACACCAGCGAGGTTCCCAAAATCCCTGTGGGAGATAAGGAATTTGTGAAATTTTTGGACGCTAATCCTAGCGCTGTACAATACTATTTGTCTCATGCCCCTGACCGTACACCCGATGGTCAACTCCTTGTTGGTATGCCTATTAGTATAGCTGCTCATTTAGCTCCTTCTCCACCTGATAACTCCGCCTTGCCTTCTTCATCCTTAGCCCCGTCTCCCAACTCAGTGGCTTCGGGGGTGCATACGGCACAGATTGGCTTTCCTTTGGTTAATCTGGGACCCAACGTATCATTACCGCCAACTGCTCCTACCTCGTCTCTCTTGCAGACTGCTCCTTTCATAACTTGCTCTCTGCCACCTATTCACACAAGCTTTCCTTCTCAAGCTCCGCCCACCTTTTCATTTCCACACACGTATCCGGTGACTTCAACATCTTATATAGGACATCCCTATTCGGTCGCCTCAACATATTCATCCTCAATACCTTATCAACATTTAACCCCACCATTGTCTAGTGGTGGCCCTTGGCCCAATCTGCCTCCGTTTACCGCAACCGCACCATCATCTCATCCAACTACTGATTTAATCAAACAAATGATGGACAAGATGCAAAATCTGGAGGCTTCTGTTTCAGGAAGCCGTAGCACCCTGACATATGAGAAAGTTTGTCGGGAGCCTATCCACCCTTCTGTCCCCCTTCATTCATATCCTCCTCAATGGGAATTACCAAAATTCACTCGTTTTAATAGTAAGGAGGATCCTCAACAACACTTGCGATCATTTAGACATGCCTGCTATTTGATTGCTCATGATGATGCCTTACTACTCCGCACCTTTCCCATGTCCTTATCAGGACCCACCTTGGAGTGGTACAGTGCTTTAACCCAGCACTCAATCTTCTCTTTTAACCAATTAGCCCAATCTTTCTTGGATCATTTCTCCATTAACATTGCCAAGAAAGTATCTATCACCGACCTCTATGCCATCCGACAATTTGAAGACGAATCTATCGCAGATTTCGTTGGACGATGGCGGGGCCTTATCAACCAACTTACTTATGCCTTGCCTCAGGCCAAACTTATCGAACTCTTTACGCGGGCCTGCGCTAAGCACATTTCTCCTACCCTCCAAATTCAAACTTTCCACACATTTGACGAGGCCTTTACTATGGCTCGAAAACTAGAGATTCGAGCCTTAGAGGAAGAGAAATTGCGGTTGCGCAACAAAAACCCCAATTTCTGAACCCAAGACTCCACCAACAAATCTAACACCACCAATTCTCACGCATCGACTGCTTCGAAATCAAAAGGAGTTGTCCACGCGGTGATGGTCAAATCCCAACCACCGTCTAATACCCCGCCAAAAACCACCTATAAGTATAAAGCCGAGCCCATCAATTATACTCCCTTGGGAGAAACTTATGGTGTGATATTGGAAAAATTGCTCAAGGCAGGAGCTATTACCTTACCTCTTGTTAAACCTCACTCCGGGTTTGATTCCACCCACGCTATACCTTCTTGGTACAAAGAAAATGACTTCTGTAACTTCCACCGCGTAAAGGGACACAGTCATGAAAACTGCAAGATGTTGAAAAACATAGTGCAGGAAATGGTTGATGCAGGGGATATAGCCCTCGATAATCCTAATGCCCCTGCTAACCGAAATTTGAAAATTTTCAACAAACCATTCCCAAACCACTCTTCTAATAGTAACATAAACCAAGATATCTTAGCCGAGGAGAGTGTTCATGAAATCCATGCAGTCTTCGACTCCCAGCCAAAGGCTTCTATCGAGGAAATTCTAAATCAAGCCTCTTCACTAACACAGGAACCCAAACCCCCTTCACCACCATCAAGACAAGACGAAATCCTTGCTGTTCCTTTACCCATAAAGGAATTAACCGCCCAGAGTTCTCTTCTCACAGATGAGCCTTCTTACACCACATCCTTGCAAGACTGTGAGCGGATGTTATCTAACTTATCTATTTCCCAAACATCTCCTTCTACCACTCTTGCTGTACAAGAGGAAGGCTCGCCACTTCTTTTGTCATCCTTAGACGAGAAACCCCTTGAACTGACATCATCAAATTCTTTAATCATGACGGATCCTCTCAAACATGCCCTCCTACCTATTAGTTCTTCATCGCCTAAATCTTTTCAGCGACCGGTTGACCTCTTAACGCCCATTGATACAGTACCTCATTTATCCCCTGTATCACACCCACAGTGGACCGGAATCACAACCCACCTTTCTTCCATACAAAAGTTCCTATTTACACGTGAGGATTGTCATCCTTCAGAAGATAGATGAGTCCTATGGGAACATTTGAGTACACCATATTCTACTCAAATGCAGATGACCGATCCAGACGCCTCTACCATATACCCGAAGTGTTTACAAAGGCTCAAAATGCCTATGTCCTCATCTTCACCCCCCTCATCTCTACCAAATACCTCATCCACCTCTATTGACCTAACCAAACCTTCCCCTACGCTTGGGACCTCACCAATACCCAGTCTAACACACCCACCTAAACGGTTAGATTTATCCAAAAGTAAAGCCGTCCATCCACCTACGAGACAAACTCGAGCCCCTAAAACCCAAGTCCAATCTATGCCTCTGTCACAACTAAAACCCTCGCCGTCACACCTACCTTCTATATTGGGACCTCATCCCTCCACCTTGCATCAATACATCATACCTCCTGCATTTTCTTTAAAACGACCTACACCCTTCTGCACCCATACAAAGATCCAAGGGTATATCAACACCGTCACCCCAAGTATCCTGTCCACCTATCAACCCTAAACAAACTCCATCATCAAAGGATTTGTTTACTGTCACTCCTCTTTCTCCGTGGTTGTTTTCTGCTACCACGTCATCTGACCAGCTAAACATAACTTCTGCACCGAAGAAGTCACGTGTAGTTAAATCCAATTATCAAAACCCCTTGGCTAAGCCGCCACCCATACAAATCAACCATACCCAGTCATTACCGAAACCTACCCAGTCAATAGCCTCATCTTCCTCTGACTTTGACCCGCTCAAAGGGTCTTACGCCAAAATCCTTGCTATGTTGGTGGAGAATGCGACCATTTCCCTACCCCCACTTAGACCCTATGATCCATCTAAACCTCGACCTATAGGTTATGATGAGTCTAAAATCTGTGCTTACCACCGCACACCAGGACATGATGTAGAGGGATGCAAAGCTTTGAAAGCCATACTTCGTCAGTCACCTCTCTCGGATAAAAAGGTTAAGAAAGACAACTTACGAAGGGAGAAACCTTTAGCTTCAATCCCCTCTCCTATACCACTTGTCCCCGCCTCACCAAGATCTATCATTATTACAACCCCACCTCTCGAAGACCATGACTTATCCCTACCGTCTTCCTCCTCTCGTTTTCACGAGATTAACATGATTAGTGTTGCTACTCGAGGGCAGAAAAAACAATGGGAAAGCTAAAGAAAGCACACCTGCGGCCTCTCTTTCTCCATCCACCATCCCGATCGCACCACCACCTAAAGTGGTTATTCATGGACCTGCCTACCCTGTCTCTAATGGAGTTGCCCACCGAACCATGATCAAACAGCTTCACCAATCACCTGTAAAAATGACACTGTATGATCTCATTCAGACCTCTGAATCTCATCGACAAGCTCTCGTTGAAATCCTTCAAGGGATAGAGGTCTTACCTAATGAAACCTTGCCCATTTCCTCCATTTTAACACCCAATCACGTTGCTTCACTCACCAAACAACCTATCTCCCCAACCACTTATGTCCCTGTGCAGCAAACTGCTGCTGTCAGTTTCTCCGAAGATGAAATTGTTGACTTTGGTGCAGAAGATCCTTACCCCGCTCTTTTCATCTCAGCTTACGTCCGAGACATCCACGTACGTCGTGTTATGATTGATGGAGGCGCTAGCCTAAACATCATCTCTTCCAAAGCCTTTCAACAAATGAATATCCCCTCTAGCTACATGTGTGCCAACCCCACCATGCTGCGTTCATTCAACGATGCTATTACTTCTACCTTAGGCACTGTGATCCTTAACATTTGTGTAGGGCCACGTACCTTACCTGAACTCTTCTATGTCCTTGAGGGAGAATTCCAATACAACATGTTGTTAGGCCACCCTTGGATCCGAGCTATGGGATGTGTTCCCTCTACCTTACATAGATGCATAAAATTTGAGTACGAGGGGAAGTCCTACAGTAAAAGCTGATCCTCCCCCCTTCAAAACCTGCAATATGTTATATCACCCTAATGATGTGCTTGTACCAGTCAAGACACCCATTCATCCAACCCAACCATCCACTTCAACTACACCTCTACC
Organism: Taxus chinensis; assembly: GCA_019776745.2. Taxonomy (NCBI): domain Eukaryota; kingdom Viridiplantae; phylum Streptophyta; class Pinopsida; order Cupressales; family Taxaceae; genus Taxus; species Taxus chinensis. The sequence goes on from CM034150.1 coordinate 885,305,061, forward strand.
ATCCACCTCAACCACACCTACACCTTCAACCGATGAAACCGCCATCGCAAATACCACTTCCTTTCCCACAGACAACATCCCAACCTCAGACCTATTAGTAGATGTTTTTCAATGCCTTACGCTGGGGGAGTATCACCTATATAACGTTATCTCTTTCCATACCCCACAGGAGTACGGACAGTTACATGCACATCCTACCTACGACCGTCGTGTGGGGGAGATAATCTCCTACGGACCACCTAATTGCCGCACCAACCTAACGTATGGGGGTTTCGACGCATCCTCCGTTACCCCTGAACCTCCCCTTGGTGTGGTTCCCTTCCAATCCGATTTTCAATACCTGATAAATCATCGTTTCACTCTCACCTTCTTGACTTGCTGTGCTTGGAAAGGTTTTGGTTTTGGTCTTTATGAACAAGGCCGACATATAATCATTCCCATGACTACACGCAAACACAAAGATCGTAGTGGTCTTGGATTTCCTGAAATACTTACACCAAAGAAACCTCATGTCAGTTGTATCTGGAAGATGACAATGTCACCCCTACCGAACCATCATCACCCATTTTTCCATCGTCACCCACAGAATCGATAGACCCTGAATCTATCCCTCCTAACTTTTTTTTTTCATAAACGCCATCTTCCTGGGTTCTCACTTATCAACGCGATAATGAGGACCCATCTTCTCTTCCCCTTCTATATCCAGACATGATTAAAGAGGATTCACCTTCAATTAATGTTGTTGAGTGCCAGGATGACGACTCCATCCTCACTTACCTTGGTGAGGATGACTCTTATATTCAACGCACCTTACCATTTGAAACTCAAACCATGTTGAATGAGTCGACTATAGAAATCAACATCCACACCAAGGATGATCCTCACATTGTGAAGATCGGACAATCTCTTACCGCATTAGAACAAGCCGCCTTTACTACCTTTCTCCGTGCCCGCAACCAAGCTTTCGCTTGGTCCTACGCTGACATGCCAGGAATAGATCCTGACATTGCTGTCCATAACATTACCCTGAAACCCGATTCCAAACCAGTTAAACAGAAACTGAGAAAAATGCATCCACGCATTGCCCTCTTGGTCAAAGAAGAGCTTCAATGACTCCTTTCTGTTTCCTTCATCTTACCTATTGACTATCCTCAATGGATTTCTAACATCGTACCTGTTACTAAAGCAACTGGGGGACTTCAGATATGCATGGATTTCCGAGACCTTAACCTCGCTTGCCCAAAGGATGACTTCCCCCTCCCAAGTATTGATCAACTTGTTGATCTCACTATGGGCCATGAGATGCTTTCTCTCATGGATGGCTTCTCGGGATACAATCAAATTTTGGTAGCCCCGGCCGATCAACATAAAACTGCCTTCATAACTCCTTGGGGAACCTTCTGTTATCGTGTCATGCCATTTGGCCTTAAGAATGCTGGTGCGACCTACCAGCGGGCTATGACTTACATTTTTCATGACATTATGCACACTATCCTTGAGGATTATGTCGATGATCTTCTTGGAAAATCTAAACATCGCAGTACACATCTCGATGTTTTAACCATTATTTTCGATCGCCTGTTACAATACTGTGTTCGTCTTCAACCCAAGAAATGTGTCTTTGGTGTCCTTTCGGGAAAACTTCTTGGTTTTATCATCTCTTTGCATGGCATCGAGGTCGATCCAGCTAAAGTCAAAGCTATCCTAGAAATACCCCCACCTACTAACCTCAAACAATTACGTAGTTTGCAAGGTAAACTCCAATCTATCTGGAATTTCATCTCCCAACTCTCGGATCAATGTCAACCTTTCCATCATCTCCTTAAAAAAGACATTATCTTTCAATGGAGCGAAGAGTGCCACCAAGCCTTTGAAGCTCTTAAAGCCTATCTCTTGTAGCCACCTGTGCTTATCCCACCTCAGGACGATTGCCCTTTTTACCTTTACCTTTCTGCCACCGACCATGTTGTAGGAGCCATGCTCACACATCGTGACTCCGAGCATCGAGAACAAGCCGTTTATTACATAAGTCGTACTCTCGTGGATTACGAGACTAGGTATACACATGTAGAAAAGTTGTGCCTAGCCTTATCATTCGTAGCCACCAAACTCCGACACTACCTCCTGAATCACAAAACTTTTGTCATCACCAACGCGGACCCCATTCAGTATATGTACGCCAAACCTCATCTAAACCAACGCATCGCCCGATGGCTTATGCTCCTCGCTGACCTCGACCTTGAATTTGTACACCAGAAGTCAATCAAAGGACAAACCATTGCAGACCAACTCGCGGAAGCCCCTTTACCTGGGGATCAATTTACCAATTTTAATTTCCCTGACGAACTCATCGCCACTCTTTCACTCAGTGAGGAGTCGTATCCAATGACCCTCTTCTTCGATGGATCCAAATGCCAGCGTGGCGGAGGAGCCGGCATTGTTCTCATTCCTCTTGACACTGAGCCTATGCCTCTTTCATTCCGGCTCGATTTCCCCTGCACTAATAATACAGCGGAATACGAGGCCCTTGTTTTGGGTCTCCAGGTTGCGTTACACTTAGGTGTCAAATCTATCAATATTTTTGGTGACTCTCAATTAGTAGTCAATCAAGTTCTGGGCATTTACCAATGTAAAAATGAGGAACTTCAAAAGTACAAACATTACGTGGATTCACTTTTGACCTCATTTACTCATTATTCTATCCAAACCATTCCCCGCTCCACTAACAAATTTGCGGATACTATGGCTTGCTTAGCCTTCGCAAATTCCTGCCTCACCAACTAACTCTGACATATTCGTCTTGGTCCAACAACTCTTTGCCCCATCTTACTCAACCCTAGTTGTTTGTATGATAAATAATGTGTCTGCTAATTCGCAGGATACTTGGTATCACCAATTTCACGACTATCTTACAACCTCTGTTCTCCCACCTTGACCTTACTAGTAACGGCAAACGTGCTTTTCTTAAAAGTGTTTCTCGTTATGTCATCATGGGGGGACTCCTCTATAAACGTGGCTTTGATGGCATCCTCCTTCGATGTCTAACCGGCGTGGAAGTCACCTATACCATCCAACAAGTCCACGACGGTATTTGTGGTGGACATTTTAGTGGCCTGGACGTGGCCAAATGGATCCTTCGCCTAGGCTATTATTGGCCTACTCTTAATAACGACTGCTACGAATATGTTAAGCGTTGTGTTATGTGTCAACAACATGCCAACATTCAACATACTCCTAGCCATCCGCTACAGGTCACACGAGATCTTTGGCCTTTCTCACAATGGGGTTTAGACCTTATCGGTGAGATTCACCTGCCCTCTTCGCAACGTCACCGTTGGATAATCATAGCAACCGAATATTACACTAAATGGGTGGAAGCCATTCCACTCATTTCAACCAAAAAAGAAAAAATCGTCGAATTCATTAACCATCACATTATTTGTCGTTTTGGCGTTCCTCATCGCCTGATAACAGATAATGGCAAATCCTTCAAAAATAAGTTGTTACAAGACCTTTGTGACAAATTTGGTATCAAACTTAGCTTCTCATCACCTTACTATCCACAAGAAAATGGTCAAGCCGAATCTTCTAATAAAACCCTAACCAAAATCCTCATGAAAGTTGTTAACGATTCTGGAAGCAATTGGCCTGATCACATCCCCTTTGCCCTTTGGGCTTATCAGACTAGCATTTTCACCTCCACTAATGCCACCCCATTCTCTTTGGTATATGGTACCGAGGCTGTCTTGCCTCTCGAAATACAAATACCCTCCCTAAGAATATCTCTTCAGGATATTCTCACCAATGATGATTTCCGCCAAGAGCGGTTAGCCCAATTGGAGCTTCTTGACGAGCGTCGTCTTACAGCTCTTGACCACCTTCAAATCTATCAAAAACGCATCAAGCGTGCTTATGATAAATGACTTCATGAGCATACCTTTAAGGTTGGTGATCTTGTCCTCAAAGAGAATCAACATGTAACCAAACTAGAAAAGAGAAAACATGGAAAATTTGCTCCTAATTGGATTGGGCCCTACATTATCACTCATACTTATGGATCAGGCACTTACCGTTTAGCTTCGCTTAATGGTAAACCTGAGCCTGAACCCCTTAATGCCTTGCATATCCGACCATTCTACTGTTGAATTTAGTGTTACATCACTTCTTATCTACCTTGCGCTCGTCCCTTGAGCTCATTTACCACCTCATACATTTTTGTTCCATGCATCTCGAAATAGAATCAAGCTCACGTGGTTTGGTCATTACCTCCTCTTAAAGATGCCTTCCCCTTTTTAGTCTGGTCCATGACTTAAAAGTATCAAAATAACATGTTCTCAATTGTACACTTATGGGATATTCTTGAGTCAAACTTCCTACAAAACTAGATGCTTCATGCCAAACGGACATCTAGACCTCTAAAGTTATAAATAGACTGCTCCCTCGAAGGACAGCTATGTGCAAAGCCACTTCTACTATTATAAATAGACTGCTCCCTCGAAGGACAGCTATACACAAAAACCACATCTGCTACTATAAATAGACTGCTCCCTTGAAGGACAGCTATACAAAGTCAGCCTTTATCAGAAGCTTCTCGCATTGATCAGCTTCGTGAAGACCTCAAGAACAACAAAATACATATCCCCTATGGACTTCCCGCATCGATCAGTCTATATCCAGAAAAATAAAAGCAGTATTCCAAAGCACTTTTGAGTCATGGACTTGTCTATTTAGGTTTGGTTTTCTTTCGTCAGAATAATCACCTTATAATAAGCTCTCTTGCACCCCAGCTATACCAGCCACCTCACCTCACCATTCGTCTACGCAACAAAACTCAAGGGACGTGACGTATATCCAATATATTGTGATTATACGACTCTTTTCACCTATCGACTTCTCACCTATGCAAGGCACCTAGGGATTCAAGCCCATCCTATGTTAATATGTGGTTTGTTTAGCTCTTCTCAACTACGGGACAATTTTGCCTCTTTTACTCAACTCTAGGATTGTGTGTTGACCTTAATTAGGACACGATTCCCTACTACTTGGGTAAGCTAACTTTTGTTTCACCTATACCTACACCAACATCGCCCAGTCCCTTACCAACACCAACAACGTTACCCTACCAATATCAATATTTTTACCAGCCAATCAAATTGCCTAACTATAACCAAGTTGCCTGAATTCACCTCTCCCTGGTCCTAAGGGAGAACTACATCGGTCTGAGGCCCCTCCTTGCTTTGTGCAATGGGCTATGTAGGCAGCACTTCAGAGACATGGGGTCTCCCAAGGTTAGCTTGACCATCCCCTACCATAACCTATCGTGTGTTGTAAATATAAATATTTTTGTGTATTTCTATTTTGACAACATTCATCTTTATCCTTTTTTCAAAACAACATAAAGCATTCAAAACACAACCATTCTTATTATTATCATAACTCAAATCAACATACATATTTAGTTTTATTTAGATGTTAAACAAATACATCTTCTCTATCATCGACACGCAGGTCGGCATCCTTATTTATTCTTATACTCTTATGAAATTCACTTAGACCCTTGCGCCTCCTCCCGAATCAGGTGGTGATCGTGATCGTCGATGCCACTCACTTGGCCTCTCCATCCTCAAAGGTGCCACTGCTATTGGTTCCTCCCACTGATCCGCCAACATCTCCTGTAACATACGAATACGTCCTCTTGCGTGGAGGAATCTTGCCTCTAGTCTCTCCACTCGTGACTCTGCAACCGCTAACAATCCCGTTGTCTCATTCACCCGCGTTTGGAGCTGATGAACTAAACCCTACAGACGATCTCTCTCCGCTGTAATCACAGCTATGTCAGGACGATCACGTACACCTCGCAGCTCTACTACCCACCATAATCTATAGGCCTCTGTCGCTCCTGCATCCATTACCCTGCGATCGGCTGCTATCTCCTCTGGCCCTTCTGGAGGTGTTGGCCAGGGAGGTGAGAATGTTGCCTCAGCGTCAATCCTCATGTATGGTCTATAAGCCATAGGTATATCCTGAACAAATCCAAATTGTCACCGCACGCGATCTAGAGGAATCCTCTCGTACTCACCTGGCCTGTGCCCTGCGATCCACCTCAATCGCTCTACACCCCTCAACTCCTCAGCTATGTGCTCCGTCACCATATAGTTCCCGTAAGGTCTCCAACAAATATCTGCAATCATCACCATCTCCCATACCTGCCTATAATACTCAATGTCATCTATCACAGCCTGGGATCTCACCTCTTGTTCTGTCTGGACCCATCGTCTGAATCCCAACCTCTGCACGCCTGTCTCTCCCGACTGGATGGGTCGGCCTATCGGTCGCACACAAACAATGTGCTCATAGGCCCAACAATGTAATAGGTATGAACAATCCAGTGTCGTCCTGTGTTTTCACCTGCAGGCCCATAAACCCCTGTATAACTCCGCCAGATATGCGGGTGCCCATGCGAAAGTCACGCTCCTTTCTATCATTTCCCAAATAACACTCATCAATGCTTTTGGAAATCTTCCCCCCTCCGCCCTCGGTAATGCATAATACCCCACCGCTATCATTAATACCACTGCCAACCTTGTTTCCTCAGGGTGTGTTGCATACATTGTACCATAAGTGAATGTCAAACCTCACTGTGTCAAATCTCGTGCAGCTGAACCAAATACCGTTGTTATCACTCCCCGCCCCACACTAGGCAACGCCTGATACACTGGTCTTCCTGTAATTGGGAGCCTCAAAATTCTAAACACATCTTCCAACGTCACTGTCATCTCCCCTGTTGGCAGATAGAAGGTATTCTTTTCCGGATTCCACCTCTCAATCAACGCCTGCAACATAGCATGATTACGTGTGATTCGTGAATAATAGCGGATCCCACTTAACCCCACACGGTTTATCAATGCCCATTCAGCTGGTGTTACATCCGCTCGGATTCGTGACAACAAAGCTGGCACACTATCATTCATCCTCAACCCTGCCTCTGCCTGCATGCATCAAAACGACACACAACCATTCAATAAATTAAATCCCCAAGTGTTTTTTCTCACATTCTGGAAATTCCTACAGTAACCGGTATCGGTTATAGATAACCGATACCAGTTTACTAACCGATACCGGTTATCTCTAAACGATATCGGTCACTGTCAATCCTATACAGCCTGCTTAAAACCACCACCTACGATAATATTTTTGCTCGTTTACTCCTCTCTATACCTATAAACATACATGAACACCCTGCTTACCTACCCCATAACATTCACTCTATCCCAAACCCTTGCCTATCACCTTTTCTTTCTCATCTCTACCCTCTTACCTTCTCTCAGCCTATTCATCAAAACATGCAAGAATTAAAATACAACCAAATAGTTTACCTCTCGGGATGCAGCAGCTTGGGGTGGAACTTGTCTTCCCTCTCGTCCCTACCTGTTGGATGTTTCTCCTCGTCCAGCCATGTTCATCACCCTCTTCAAATATAACTTACCTTTCTACCTTCTTAATCTCAGCCCACACTCACTTTACCTGTCTCTTTCCTCCTTATCACTCAATTCTTTCATGCAATTACCTGTATCAGTCGTCAAACAGCGTCGCATTCGTGTATTTAACTTGTTGCATGACTCTAAAAATAAGAACTCTAAAAATAAGACCTTAAGTTGCCGCCCAAGCTTTTCTATTTTTAGAAAAGCTCGTTTTGGCATAACCGGTATCGGTTACATAACCGATATCGGTCAACATGCTACCGACGTCGGTTAGCTAACCGATATCGGTCACATGCCTCCTTTTTCTTAAACCTGGGCCTTTTCTTTATTTTTTGCAAATTTTTGTGGCGCCCGCCTCTTTTTCCTGCAAAACAACAGCATTATCAATATTTGTCATCAAAATCACATCAATATATCATCACAATTTCATCAACATCATCTATCTACAATAAAACAAACATCAAACAAAATACATACGACACAATATCTACATCAAACCCAATATATACACCATTTGGATCTAACTCATCATCTACATACATTAAATTTCAAAAACCATTGACAAAACACATAAAACATTTTATACACAGCATGTGGATCAAAATCATCATCTCTATATATATCAATATTTCAAATATACAACTTGCCCTGCATGGGGGCCTCTGTGATCTCAAAATAATACAAAGCCGGCACGCAGGCCGCAATCACTGTCAAAATCTCGACTCGGCTCGCAGGCCGGTCTCTCATGTCAAAAATATACTTGGCTCGCAGGCCGGTATCAACTATACAACCTGTACTCGGCTCGCAGGCCGGTATATACAACAAGAATGAATAAATGAATCATATGTGGGCACGCAGGCCTCTATATACATACCCGGTTCGCAGACCGGTGTCTATATCCAAAATCCAAAAACCCCTCTCTGCTCCAGGGATATCTCAGCTCTCCCCACCACCCTCAGCCCCTCTCCCTGCTGGTCCCTGTGCTGGCTCTCGCCGCCTCCCTGTCACCGACCCACCGGCTGTGGCTGCGCCCCCCTGGGATCTCTGGCTCCGAGAGGTCTCAGCTCGGTGTGCCACATATGGCTGATAGTCAGCCCCAGTACCATCAAGGACATCCTGATAATACCGGGCCTCCGCTCTCGCCTCCATATAACAGGCCCGTGCCACCATGGCTGCTGGGGCTGGTCCCCCGACTCCTAATAACAGTGGCCCCTGCCCTGCCGGTACACCCTGTGCCTGTGGTGGCCCCTGCCCTGCCAGTACACCCTGTGCCTGTGGCCCCTGCCCTGCCGGTACAACCCTGTGCCTATGGTACCTGTACCTACGCCTGTGCCTGTGCCTGTGTGCAGGTGCCTGTGCGGGTACCTGTGGCTGCGCTGGTGCCTGTGGCTGTACTAGTGCCTGGGGCTGCTTGCCTGGGCTAACTACCCCTGTAATACCCCGATCTGTGCCTGTGCAGCAGCAAGCTGCCCCTGTAATAACTGCACCTGTCCTAGGAGGCGGTCCCTCTCTGCTGTAACAGCCGCCAAATCTGGCTGTGCGGGCTGTGCTATCCTAGCTGCTCTCTGACCTGCCCACCAAACCAAAAATGAACCTGTACACCCGGCGTCATCCACTGTATCATCTGCCAGCCTCTCTGCTACCCAATCTGGGTCAACGGGCTGCGGAGCAGGCAGTGGGGCCTCTACATCATCCCTCCGGTACTGTGGGAAGGGAGGTGGCTCATCCTGTCGCAGCCCCAACTGTCGTCGTACCCTCTCTAGGGGTATCCGCTCATACTCTCTGGGCCTCCGTCCAGCTATCCAGAAAGTATATTGGATCCAGCGCATCTATGCTCGGGATCCTCCTCGGGGCTGATGGCCTCTGTAGGGCCTCCATACAATGTCTAGCGCAGTCAAGCCCTCTAACATATGTCGGTAGTAGGCTACGTCCCATCCTGCGAGCACTGCTCGTGGCTGGCCCACGACCCCCAACCACCTCTGAAAGCCATATCTGTATATAACCTATGGCCCTGGCTGCTGGGGCAGCCCTACTGGTCGTATACATATGATGTGCTCATATGCCCAGTAGTGTAACAAAAATGTGGAGCAAATCCCAAATCGCCTCATCCGGCGATAACCCCACAGCTCCCTGTATAGCTGCACTAGATATACTGGTGCCCAGGCATAGCACATATGCTCCTCTACCATCTCGTGCAGTACTCCCATCAAAGCCCGTGGGAAGCGGCCTCCCTCTGAGTCCGGGAGGGCGAAGCAGGTGATACCTATCATCATCAGCATGGCAAGCCGTGTCTCATGTCTGTGGGCGCGATACATGTCCCCATAGGCAATGCTCACGCTGTGATAAGTCAATAATGTGGCTGCATCCCCAAATACCTGCAGAATGTTATCCATAGCCGTCTCCACATCTACCTGGAATACTGCCTCCCCTACGATCGGCAGTCTCAGGATGCGATACACATCCTCCAGGGTAATAGTCATCTCTCCAGTCGGGAGATGGAAAATGTTGGTTGCCGGATCCCATCTCTCAATGAGGGCAACCATAAGGCTGTGGTCCCTCTCCATAGCCCTATACCGCTGGACTCCGCCGAGTCCCACCTCACGCATAATGGCCCAATGCGCTGCGGACACATGTGGCCGCATCCGTCTCAATAGCGGGGGCATCCGATCCCACATCGTCAGCTGCTGACGTGCCTACAAAACCAACCCACTTCATTAGACCTACCCTTTACAAAAACAACTACTTTAACCCTCTATACCCCCTTTTACCCACCCGACCACACCCCGACTCTATAACACACATCTACACCCACCTATCTTACCCTAAAACATCTACGATATCCCCTTTCCTATCAACCCTACCCCCTCCCTCTTCACCCCAACCAACAACCACACAACCAAACAACAAAACAACAACCAACAACAACAACAACCAAACAACAAAACAACAACCAAACAACAACCAAACAACAAAACAACTAACAACAACAACAACAACTAAACAACTAAACAACAACACCCAAACAACAACAAACAAACACAAACCCAAACAACATCAAACAACACAACACACAACACAACAATAAACAACCACAAACCCAAAACAACAACAAAACCAAACAAAAAAAATAAATAATCCTAACTAATAATCGGTACCGGTCACCCTTGACCGCCACCGGTCCCCTCCCCAGCACATGCTATACACCAGCGCCGGTCGACATACGACCGACGCCGGTCTACCAACAACTCACTATGCCAGAAAATTTTGTGACCAATGTCAGTCACCTAGTGACCGACATTGGTCACTATCCATGGCTGGAGCCAAACCCGACGCGGCCCCCAAAAACCCATTTTTTCCTATTTTCTACCCTTTTACCCATCGAAAACCCCTAAAAACCTACCCACCCTACCGTTTTAGCCTAACTAACCCACCTACCCTCTCCATTTTTCAAACAACTTCAATTTATTCATTATTTTATTAAAAACTTGGATTCCTACCCAAAACCTAAATCTAGCTTAAAAACATTAAATTCACATAATTAGAGGTTTAGAACCTACCGGTACGACTACACGTCGTCGTGGTGGGATAGGTGGTGGTGGTCCAGCTGGTCCAGCACCTCCTGCTCCTCCTGGCTGTGCCATGGCTATAAATCTCCTCTGCTGGGTCCTCCACCAATCAAATTCTGCCTCCTACTCACTGGGGTCTACCAACCACTCACTTCTCCACTCAAATAATGCCACCTCAGCCGACAATCTCAACAATACCACTAAAACACCTCAGACAACTAAATTTGGTTTTCAAATCGACAATGTGACAATGACAGGTCGTATTTTTCTTTTTATAGGTTTTTGACCTATAACCGATATCGGTTATATTATGCCCTAAACAACTGGTATCGGTCATCTAACCGATATCGGTCATATCTAATCGATATCGGTTTAATCCCTATTTTACCACAATTTCTGCCCTTATTCACCAATCTCCCTTTCTCACCACATCGCCTAAACCCTCCTTTGCTACATAGCCTTTTTTGACTTCATTGGCCCAATTCACGGCCGCAACCAACCATTTGGCCCGACCCAAGGCCGCAACCAACCATTTGGCCCGACCCAAGGCCGCAACCAACCAATTAGGTCCGACCCAAGGCCGCAACCAACCAATCAGGCCCGACCCAAGGCCGCAACCAACCATTTGGCCCAACCCAAGGCCGCAACCAACCAATCAGGCCCAACCCAATGCCGCAACCAACCAATCAGGCCCGACCCAAAGCCGCACCCAATCATTTGGCCCGACCCAAGGCCGCAACCAACTATTTGGCCCAACCCAAGGCCGCACCAACCAATCAGGCCTGACCCATGGCCCTCACTAATCAATCGGCCCGACCCAAGGCCGCACCAATTCAATACCTTGCCCAAAACCAACAAATTACAATTTTATCCACCCATCATGTAGCTTTTTGTTTAATCGAGCTCACATGTTCGTGTTTTAGCATGATTAGGGTACTTGACTTGATTATTCGACCAACTTTGCTTAGACCAAGACCGTGACGTTTATCTTAACCAAACCAACCATTTGGTACTGCCGAACATGCCTAAACGTTCCTGTACCTTACCCGTTATATCCCCTGGAGCTACTTCCTATGCCTTGGATACCAGGATTATATCACCCTTGTTTGGATAAACTATCAACCTTTGCCTATGAATTGCTTGTTTGCTCTTCAAATCATGTACCCTGGTCACACTACTGCATTTCAACGTGCATCTGCTTCCTTGGACCTACCCCACCATCTTACCATCATCTCAACACCATTTACCCTTTATCAACCCTATCCTTGATTTCACGCTACCTCAATCTGTGATAGATTTGAGGGGGATTACTATACCCTTAACAGGAGTAACCACTTCTTATTATTGTCAGTGCAGCTTTACAAGACAAGCTACATGACAACAAAGGGGCTAATGTAGACACCAAATTTGTGTCTTACGACCCCCCGTGCCCCGCATCTTATTTCGCAACCTAGCCTCATCACCTAAACCTTACACAATTATTTATTAATTACCTTATAATTAATAAATCCACATCTCCAAACCTACCACCTCATTTTGCCACCTCATCATGACCTAGTCCTATTCCTAAACTAACCTAATTAAGACCTATAACTTGGTCTACATCCACACCCATGACTAATTACTCCTCACCCGCACTAAAATCAACCTAATAATGACTTGACCAAGCCCACAACTAATTCCTCGAGAGAAAAGGAGGGAAAGTTGGCTATTTTACTAAAAATAGCCCACTTTGACTTAACCGATATCGGTTCCTACTCGACCACCGTCAGTTACGTAATTGCCATCGGTTCCCTGTAAATGACCTCCCCCAACCAAAAACAAAGTGGTTGGATTTTCATTGATCGGAACCGGGGATTTGATTGGAAGGATCGGGAATTCACTTGGCCGAGCAGAGACAAGTGAAGGAAAGAGAAGAGTTTGCAGAGGAGGACATAAAGCCCAAGACTGTAACTGAGTAACCAGAGCCCAGTGACACTCATCTCAGCATTGGGAGAGAAGATAGCTCATCTTTGATTGTCCGAATCATCCTACCTGAGCCCTGCCTTCGTTATCACAGTCCTTGAACATGTATCTTCATCAGGAACTAGTAAGTAGTGTCTTACACGTTCTTTTAATAACATTTCTTGGATTTCTAAATCACAATAATTACAAGTCTATTCTTAGATCTATTACCTAGTAACACCCTCCATCTAACTGCCATTCCTCTACCCCTACATTTCCCCCAAGAACAGCCCCCATACTCTCTGAGTCTTCTCCATCACCCCATTACCTATCCCCAATCATTTACCAGCCTTATAAACACCATAGCCACCTTATTTCCAACCTTCACTAAAAGCCCCTAAACCACTACCCCTACCGATATCGGTTAGTAGAAACTGGTACCCGTGATAGTGACCGGCATTGGTCACTGTGATTCAAAACCAAAAATAGCCCTTTCGTCTATTGCTTTAACAAGGTAATTAAATTGTAAATTGGCAATAGCTTCTTTGTTAGAATTTGTGTTAATTCATATTAGCAGGGTAACTGACCACCTTCGAAAGGAAGTTTAATACTTCCTTGGCCCAAAGGCAGTTCCCTCATTTATCATCTAATTAGAATCTGGTGGTCTTGTATTCTTACTTGCAGGTAGTCCTTCCCAGACAAAAAGGAGTTCTTTGCAATCAATCTGATCTCTCTCTACGGTACGTGCACACCCTCTCAAGATTCAACAGGTATTCCTCCTAGCCCTAACCCTTATCTGTTTCTCAAAGGAATGAAAGGATAGAAGCAACTCTATTCCAGGAATGGAAGCATTTCTGTGTGAAACAGGAAGTACAAATAGGGGTGCTGTGTAACCCCCATGCCTAAACAAGAAAAGAGAATCAATGACACCACTGACACATATGACATGACTGACATATATGACACCACTAAAGGAGGAGTTACAACTCCAAATAAGGAATGTAACTCCTATGACACACTGACGCAAATGACAATGACAGATTCTATGATAGAATCTGGCACTTGTCATTTGACTTCCTAAGACCTATGACTCTCGCAAGGCGAGATGACTCACCTAGGTGATGTGGATGATGACTGGACAGTCACACACACCAACATGTTTACCATGAGTCTGAGGTTTTGATCAAGAAGATTTAGCTTTTGCAGGGATGACAATAATTTCAATTAGAGGATCCGAAGGTGGTAGTGTAGGGGAGGATATTCATGGAGAAAGAGGTGTTTGTATGATGTGATTAATAAGGTTTATGTGATATTTGTATTTCATAGGTTTTTGTTTGGTCAATGTGGAAATAGTTGATTTGTGAATCCCCTTTGTGTTTTCTGCAGGTGGAGGTGTTTGGTCCATAATTTTTTCAAGGGGTATCAACAATAGAGTTTCCAATTGAGAGGACATGGTTGGTATGATAGAAGGATTAAGTAAATAATATTTAGATAAAACAGGTGATGTGGCCATGGGAAATGATATAGGTATAGGTGACAAAGATGTCAAGGTAGAGGTAAGTGGTTTTATTGATATGATAGATATAGGGGTAGCTGGGATTGATAGGGAGATGGGCATAATTGGGACACTTAGAGACGTAAGTGATGTTGTGATGGGTATGTTTGATTTAGTTATGGCTAAGGGGTTGAATATGATAGGTTGGGACATGATAGATGTGGATGAAGTGGACTTCAATGTGGATGTGGTAAAGATAATTAGTGTGGTTGGTACAGAAAAAAGTGTGGAAGGAGGAACTGTGATTGATTCTAAGGATGGTTTAATGGGTAAAGTTTGAATGGATGTAGGTAATTTATTCAAACCCAATGAAGTGGATGTGGTAACCAATGGAGTAGATATGTTAGGTTTTGCATTAATTACAGGAGTAATATTGGGTGTAGAAACATGTGGGAATGGTTTTTTCATAAATATATCAAGGGGTAAGAATGATATGTTTGTGAATGGGGTTGATGTTATAGGTGTGGATGTATGGATAGGTTTGTTTGATGTAAATGTGGGTGAAGAAAAAAATGTGAGAGATGCAGGGATAGGTATGTATATCAATGGGGCCGAAATAGGTTCTAAGGTTAAATCTGATGTGATGGATTGGGGCATGATCAAAATGGATGAAGTAGGTGGTATAGTCAAAGTTGATGTGGACGTGGCAAGGGTAGGAGCAGCTATAAGCATAGGAAAAATAGTAAGAGTTTATATAAGTGTGATAGTTGTGGATACGATAGGTTCTGAATAAGGAGTGAGAAGAATGTCTAAGTTAGGAACATGCAGAGTTGGTGATGAGATGACATTTTGACTGATCGTGTAAGCATTTGATAGTTGAGATGTAAAAGGGGTGGCTTGATGTGTTGGTGTTTGATTAGGAAAAGGTTGCATTATTTGGTTGAAGGGTTGGCTAGATGAAGTGGCAGAGTTGTCTATTGGGATATCCCTGTGATTTATAAGTTGTTGGACATGATCTTTGAAGGAACGACATTTCTAAATGTCATGACCTTTTACTTGATTATATTTACAATAGTGGGATTCATGATACCAAATAGGCTTGGGTCATGAGTCATCCATGTGTCGTATGGGAGGAAGTTAGATGGAATTTACTACTATCAAATTGTCAAATACAAAACTATAGGATTCCCCCAAAAGGGTATAGTTAGGAGATGGTCTAGGGGACTTATTGTTGAGGCCATGTGCTAGATGTAGATGAGGATTTAAAAACCATGGTGGTGGACACACTCTTAAATGTGTTTTTATGTGTGGATGGTTTATTAAATTCAATTTTAAGTTTGAACAATCTGAGTTTAAGATGAACTTGCTCAATGAAACGGGTTTCAAGTTTATGAGCCATGCTAAAGTCTTCGTCAAAGGTTCAGAACAATTGGATTTGTAAGTTAGATGATAGATTTTTTGCTCATGAACGTGAGAAGAGTTCAATGAGTTATGTTTGTGGAAAAGAGAAGGATAGTTGGTTTATAATGTCATGCCATCATGTGATAAAGTCCACGATGGACTCGTTGTCAAACTGTCAGATGGTATATAGGTCAGTGATAGTGATTTTTCATGCAATGTTGATAAAAAAGTGTTATAAAAACATTTGCACAAGCTAGGTGAAGGAGAATATAGAATATTGTGTGATATTGGTGTACCAGTCTAATGCGGGACTATACAAGGACATGGGGAAAGTGTGAAGTAAGAGGTCTTGATCATGCACAATAAGGTAACATGCATGTTTAAATGTGAGGAGATACTATTGTGGATCTTCCTTGTTGTTGAACTTAATTAACTTAGGAAGCTCCTAATGAGGAGGGTAAGGTTTGATAGGAATCAATGGATGAATTGGTTCATTACATATTTGTATGTAGGATAAGGTATCCTTGGGTGACAAGGTAACAGCTTCTAGACTAGCCAACATATTCATCAAAGTGTGAATACAATTATTTGATGTGATGTCAAGTTGGGATTGGATTGTTTGTGTGGCATGAAATGTAGCATGATAAGGTGATGGATAATATTTTGCGTAGGATGTTTGGAGAATCCTTTGATAAGATGGTAGATTAATTTGTGGATGTGCGGGCATTTGGGAAAATGTTTGATAAGGATTAATATATGTCATGGGTTGAGATTGGGTAAGTTGCTGCATAGGTTGATGTTGAGAAATAATGGTGTGATGCAATTTTTGAATTTGGGTAGTTTACTGAGAAACATGATGAGTGGGGATATAGGTGTTAAGAGATCGAGATGATTGGAACATATGGTGGGTAGGAACATAAGTGTAAAGAGGTTGAGATGATTGGATAGGAATATAGTTGACATAAACTTATTTGGGTGGAATAGGATCCACCAATTGAATAGATTTATAGGATTGAGATATTGTGGGAGATTTATGAAGTAAGAAGTCATAAATGGGGTTAGAAGGAGATCCAAGAGTTTCTAAAGGAGCGGGAGATGTAGTTAGTATAGAAAGGTTAGACTGATGAGAGATATGAGGATTGGTTTTAGGATGGGGAAATTTTTTGATGACATGGGTCCTCATGAGGTGATATCATGGAGAAAAGGGGTTGGATAACTAAATGTGTGGTCTCAAGTGTAGAATCTTGCTGGGAGAGATCATTAAGGGAAGGGATGTCATTGGATGGAGTACATTATTGTTTTGTTTCAACAGTGACAATAGGCATGAAATAAATGAACATTTGTTTATGTAATTTAAAAAACAAATCAAGTAACAATATTTTTAACATCATGATTAATTAGAAGATGTGAAAAGAAAAATGGATTTCAAGGGTGCCTACGGAATGATAGTCTAAGGCTGGTTTCTAGTACTTATGGTTAGGGAAATGTTTGAAACAGTTTCTTGTTGGGTGAGAAAATCCCAATCAATGAACCAAGTGAAGAGATTTTGTGATGTGTTATTTAGATGCACGAGTTTTAGGATGTGTGTGGTAAGGTGAGATGTAGAAGATTAAATCCCTATTTAAACTATGTGAGTAAGCAGGATGTACGGGGTTCTTTTTAAACCAAATTTGAAATGTGAATTTTGATGTAGAAAATCACCAAGGAAAGGAAAATTATAATGTAGAAAGGATAAAATAGGGAAACATGAGCAATACATGGAGAGCTCTTTCTCCATTTTATTTGACCACACATGTTTGATGTGTTTGAAAGTGATAATTAGTGACCAGGAATGTCTGGATCTCCTCAAATTGCACCATTCACAACTGTGAAAAGGTTTGGCGAAAGGGGATTTGTGGCATGTTTATCTTTTAATAGTTGATCTTTGACGACATAATGTTGTGCTCATAGTGTCGTAGATTTCACCTACAAAATAAAATAAATGTAATTAGTTGACGTGGTTAAAAAAAAATGATATAAATGTCGTAAATTTTTTGTTTACGAAAATTGTTGTCATAAAACGAAAAAAAATCTAATTAATTAACAAAATCATAGTTCAATGTTCCTATTCGAATGAGTCTGGGTATGCGTGGGATGAGGGGAGAGTAGCAAGTGAGGATGTGAGGTGGATGAGTGGGGATAGGTCAACCCAAGAGTCGAGTTCAGATTGAGAGTCGAGTGGAGGGTAAGGGAATAGAGTAGGAAGCTCAGTGAGGGAAGTGGTCGAGTTGGCTTGGTGAGGGCCGTTGGGTGAATTTGAATGGCTTAGAGTGAGAGTTTAGGACTGTGGGAAGCGTGGATCCAAGTTTCAATAGATTTGGGAATGGTGACAGGGAGTTGGATGGCCAAGTGGGAGAGGGAGATGACAAAGCTAAGGGGTGTGAGTAGATAAGTTGGCTGAGTGGGATACGGGTTGAGAGGAAGGGAGATGGGTGATAGGGATTAATGAGTAAGGAGCTCATGTGGAGGGCTTGAAAAGTGATTAGAGGGGATGTGGTTGGGTTAGAGAAAATGTTAACAGTGGGGGAAGAGGCATAGAATGAGGTGAGGTTGATCTGTAAACTTCTAATTTGGAACTCTAACGAAATCACACAATTATGTTGTTCTACTTTCAAATTTGTAAAATGATAGATTGATTGAATATTAGAGCTTTAGTGACTGATTATCTAGTGTTATAGAGAGGAAATTTTAGAGAGTACGAAAGAATTCAAAATCCAAACACCAACAATTTTATACTAAAAAACCCCCAATGGAGGAAAACTAGTCGGGAAGGGAAAAATGCTCTTTCTTCCCACTTTTATTGGTAAACTATAGAAAATTACAAGTAATAAGAAGTAGAAAATGGAGACAACAATGTAAACCTCTCCCTTCTTATGCTTGTTTTCTCTGTTCCTACACCTTCCTCCTATAATTCCACTCCAACACTGAAGATATTTCTCACTTGCTCTCAAATAATTAATACTTTGCTTCTTGATCTCTCTGGATCTTTGAATGATCAATTCTCTTTCTCCTCCTTGTATTTATATCCTTCTCACATGTCCTTCCATACATTGGAGAATGGGAAAGGTCGAGGAGGGAAGAGACGTAGTCGGGTGCTTCAAATTCACGTCCATTCATGCTCCATTTGTCTTTTTTGTTTAGAAGTGTCAGGACCGCCACCTTGAGCAGACCGATAGTTTTAAGACCACCACCCTTGTAGGGCAATTGTTCTACAACCACTTCCCTACACAGAGAGGAAGTTATGTCTATAACCTCCATATACCTCATTTCTCTTCATTTTCTTCAATTCTCCTTCTTGGTGTTGATGGGATTGATGTAGTGGTGTGTGTTTTTGGATCCCTATGGATCATATCTCCCCTGCTTAAGAGGAGTTTTGTCCCAAAAAATCTTATTGGGCAAGTGGTAGAGGAATCAAATCCCTCTCTTGTTCCTTTGAGTACCACTAGGTTTTCCTTTGTGTCTTCTCTCGTCCAACCTTCTAAGACTCATGTGGATCTCTAGTTTTTTGCTCCAATGCTACATCCTCCTTTGAGTTTCCTCGAGTGTAATCCTCTTTGGAAGGAATATTTTGTATGTTTCCTTCTTTTTCATGCATAGATTTCTTTAGTAGGTGTGAGGTCTTGTAACTTGCTATCACGTGCATCTGCAAGAAGTGTGGCCTAAAGATTTCCTTTCCAACTTTCTCAAGTATGGAAAAGGTCTGATACTATAGTGTTTTAGTCCTTTTTTCTTGTCTTTGTATCATGAGATATCCTCTCCATGTACGTTTCTCCTATAGTCACTAATGTTCCTTGTATCTCCTCTTCTCCTTACTTCCCCATGGTCAGGTCTAGTTAATCCATAGGTAGATATAGTGACTGCATTGTGGAAGTTTATTTTTCTCCTTGAATGAGTAGTTCATGTGGTGGCTTCTTTTGCAAAAATTGACAAGTGTTATCCAAAATATATGTGCTCTCCAGTCCATTTTTCTTTTCTTCCAATGAAAGTAAATAAAACTAATGCTATTCTTGAATACGTCTTTGTTCTTAGTTAGCACTTACCATATCCTTCTTTGATTTTCTCTAGTGTACCCAGATGTTGAAACTGACTCCATCTTTGACCCATATGTACTAGTTCTCCCTCCTTGTGAACACAACATCCCTGGCATACAAGTAAGGACTTCTGAAGACAACGTCAAATGCATCAAGTGGAATGATATCAACCTTTAATACATTAATATATTAAGTATTTATCCCAAACTGAAACTTACACTTTCTGGTAACTTGTATTTCTATATCATTCTTTACCCATCCCAATGGGTATGGATGTGGATGCGCATTAGTCTCTAGACCAAGTTGTTCTACAACCACACTAGAAATCAAATTTGACTGAGAACTAAAATCTACTAAAGAGTTTACCTTAGTCTTCTTGATTTGGATTCTGATTTGAAAAATCTTACTCATCTCTTCTTCTTCTGCTCCCCCATACATGCTATTTTATGTGCATCCCAACCTCTCGTCTACATCGGAATCATCCTCAATATCCACCTCTCCTTATGTTTTCACAGCAGCCATGGATTTCTTGGAATCCTTGGTTCGAGGCTTTGGGTGCAATTCCAGATGAGAATTTTAAAATTTGGCATTGGTATGTCCATTTAATTCACAATTCTTACAGAAATTCTTAGGATCTTTACAAGTATGAAAAGCAGTAGTAGTGTGTTTACCTTTCCATTTACCTCTGCTACTTGTCTTTCCTTGTTTCTTTTCCTGCTAATATGTTGTTTAGTTTCCCTTTGGCTTTGTCTCTCCTTTCTTCTTCTCATCATCAATTTAGTATGCTTATATACAAGCTTCAGTGATATCCTTGGGCTTCGTTGATATTATATTCCTCCGAAGGTGAGAGTGAAGTCCTCCCAAATACTTGGTCAGAATGTCTTCATCCTCCAAGTCCATATCAAGCAACATGTCTTATCTCCAAAATTTTGTAGTACAGTCTCGCACGCTTTGACCGCTACCCTATCTAAAGTATTGCCACTTAATTATCATGTCACTCTTATGGCAAATAGGATAGAAGTTAGCTCTAAGAAATTATTTAAAACCTTTCCAAGTACTAAAAATAGGGCATTTCTTCTTCTCACAAGTGGCTAGATGAGTTTCCCACCAAACAAGAGCATGACCTTCCATTTTGGGACATGCAAAGGCGATCCTTTTTGCCTCAGTGACATTATGCACACTAAAATAGACTTTGAACTATTTTATCCACTTATCAATCAATTATACATCTAATTTTCCTTTAAAGTTCTTTATTTACACTTTTGTTTCAAGTTTAAAAGGTGTATGAGAAGATTTTACCTTCTCGCTTACAATTGGCATCTCTTCTTTACACTCTTCCCATTCTTCCTCTTCGTGGCTCTTTCCTATACCAAATTTTTTGGTGAGGATTTGAACCATTGATTTCATGGAATATTTCTTAATTAAAGCTATCTTTTACATATTTGAAAGCTCTTCTTGTTTCTTATGCAACCTATCCATCATGGTCTCTAGCATCTCGACTCTACAGACCAAGTTCTCTTCCTCCATTTGAGCTCAATTTTTTTTTCCACTTCTTTGTAGAAATATCTTGCTCCCAAGGTAAAACTTCTTTTCCTTTGGACCTTGTCATTGTCATACAAATCACAAGAAAGAATCGAATACCATAGTCCTAGATATATAATCAACTGTAATACCAAAATGATCCGTAAAATTCTACTTTGGAACTCTACGAAATCACACAATTATGTCGTTCTACTTTCAACTTTTTAAAATGACAGATTGATTGAAGATTAGAGTTTTAGTGATTGATTATCTAGTGCTATAGAGATAAAATTCTAGAGAATAGGAAAGAAAATGGGAAAGGTCAAGGAGGGAAGAGACATAGTTGGGTGCTTCAAATTCATGTCCATTTATGCTCCATTTCTCTTTTCTATTCAAAGTGTCATGACCACCACCCTGAGCAAACCGGTGGTTTTAAGACCGTCACCCATGTAGGGTAGCAATTCTGTAACCGTCACTCTACGCAGAGTAGTGGTTCTTTCCAGAACCTCTATATACCTCATTTCTCTTCATTTTATTCAATTCTCCTTCTTGGCGCTGATGGGACTGATGAAGTGGTGTGTTTTTCTATATCCCTGTGGATCAAAGGTAGGTGAGAAGAGAGACATGAGGTGGAAAATAATAGCTTGGTTGAGATCTTGGGAAGAGGAGAGAGGTTGGAGCTTAGGGATTAGGGAGTACCTTGGGTGGGAAAGATGGGTTGTGTTGAGTTGGATGGGGATAGGTGATTGAAGTTGAGTCGAAAGAGAGGTGACCGAGTGGTTGGGGAGGAAATTAACTCAATGAAGAGGGGAGAGTTAGTGGTGAGTTGGGAGTTCGGTAGAGAGGTGGGGTAGTTTAGAATATTTTTTCTTTGTTTTTATTTTTTACTTATTTAAATAAATAGATATAGATGTAAACTAAGATTTTAGATATACAAGATCAAAATAGAATACCAATAAAATACTAAGATCTATATATACATTTTGTTTAGTGTAAAAAAAGGTTGAAAAGTGTGATTTATTGAAAAGTAAAATATATATTGATTCTAAGGCTAAGATCAAGAACAAAAGCTGAACAATAAGATTATTTTCCAGATTTGTTTCCAGTGCTAGAAGATCTTAAAGTAAAAAAAATTGTTTTGTTTTGATAGGTTTATATAAGATCTACTTACAAAATAAATAAATGTATTAAACAAGAAACAAAATTAAAAAATATCAAATCCTCTTACCTCAAGGCAGACACAGACTACCAAAAGTAACATACCAAACTAACGGCGACAACACTAAACCCTGCAAACAAGTAATCCTAAAAATGAAATATTCACAAAATATCTAATGAATGACAACTATGAATAAAGATAGTTGTTATATGTACAACACATGTACAATATAAGTAAAGTAAAAAAAAGACTAGATATTGAGATTACTCTCACCAGGTGTGCTAGAAATGATGGACAGAAAACCTCATTCTTGTGCAGGAGAATGCACCAATACTGAAAGCCACCAACAACCTCAAAATATGGAGGGCTTAGGGATCCTTGAATGTGGATGCAGATCTGTGGGCACCAAATAGATGGATCTATGATAATGTTTGTAAAACTGAAACATATATAATTAGATAGATATATGTGGGGGCTTCCCAGGCAATGCTGGTTCCAAGAGGTTTTTAACTCCCTTAGATTATGTCAACCCCTATATCTAGAAAGATATAAATAAATGATGAACCATAGATAGCATGTAGAAGTAGAGAAGTACAATATGCCAAGTAAATGGGATGACGAGGGTACTTCAAGGGCATGTGGATGAAATTATAGTGCCATAAGTACAATCATAAAATAAACATGAGGATGATATGAGAGAAACTATAATATCAAAAATTCATTATCTTTTCTTACTTGTTCAAAAATAAAGGGGAATGTTTCTATAGTTGAGAGCTATAATGGAAGCAATTTGTCTTGACTTCAAAACTTACTTCCAACTTCAAAACTCAAGACTCTCCAAAACTTCAAGACTTTCACGTCTCTTCAAAACTCTAAACTTTGTTTACCAATTCCTTCAACCTTTTTCCTCTCCAAAAGAGGGGGGAGACCTGTATTTATAACCTAGAGATGGGGTTAGATTAGGGGTTATCAGACAACCTGGGTTGGATAAAGTAACCTTGATTAAGGGGCACGATTTAAGTGATTAGGTGAAATAATAGATTTGATATGGATTTGATTTGATTGAGTGGGTTTCATGATTTATATAATTAGGTGCAATAGTGGATTTGATGTGGATAAGTGGGGTACATGATGTGGATGATTTTTTAGAATTTAATTATTAGGTGGGTGATATGAATTAATTTGGAATATGTAATTATTAATTTGATATTGGCATATAATGAGCTTTATGTATAAAAGGGGATCAATTAATAAATTAAGATTTATTATGAACATGTATTTCATTTGGAAAATGGGATTCGAATGGGTAATCCGAATGAAGGAGAGAAAATGTAGGGTGAAGGAGAGGAACGATACCAAAAAGTGGTGTCTACATATAGAATGGAGATGAGATGTAGGAGTACAAACATGATCCTGAGAAGAGTCCTTAAGTTTTTGGATTTTAGGTTTAAGAGATATGATCATGGATTCCATATCCTGAAGTTTGTTGTAAAATAAAGAATGTAAAGCTTGAATTGAATCCAATATGGGTTGGTTGGATGGAGGATGACGAAGGTTAGGGTCATTGGATAGATGATGGAAAATAGGACTTATTTCATTTAGTGGCATATATTTAGGAAGACACATGGAGTCTAAGGATTTTTGTAGAACAACATGGCAGTTGGGATACATTTTAAGTAATTTAGACAAAGGAATTTTAGGAACTCTACGACCCATAATAAAAGAAATATGAGGATCTAAGCGTATTTGAATGAGACCGGTTCACCAAAATTATTAACTAAAATCAAATTATTCTAGAGTAATATAATGTTATAGGAGCAGTAAAATAATTGAATAAATGAAGTAATAAAATATTGAAATACACCCAAACAAACTTAGCTAGAAAATATGAAACCCTAATGTGCAAGAAGGGTTAATAAAATCCTTAGTTGATTCATATATGTCACAGGACTATGTCCTAGTGTAGATTAGGTGAAAAGGAGGAGGAAACGACCACACAGAAGCCTACAAAAGCACAAATATGTGTTATATGAGTGGACTAGGGCACTTCAAAAGGGATAAGGGCACTCATGGGCACCCTAGTATAAGATCTAAATGCCCTGGTTTGCAAAAATGGTTAGAAAACTCCTCTGAAGTGTCGTTAGATGTTCGCATGTGTTCGCTTCATGTCGCATTAATTTTGTTGAGTTACACTATATGTTGTTGTGAATATGAGATGGAAGAATCACCTAAAAAACCCCAGACAAAGCATCAAACCCCTAAAAAAAAGAAAGATGCATATGAAGGGGTCAGACTATCCTCAGCTTCTAAATTTATGGACGTATCACTGAGCATTGCACTACATCTCAGACCTAATGTAATTCTAGGTGTGTGTGTGCAAATCATGCCCTAGGTTTCTCTTTTTCTAGTCACACTTTGTGAAGTAGCAAATAAATAACTAGATGTAGAATGTATTACTGCTATGAATTATGATGCAGATGAACTAGCCTTGTGTGTCTTGTGATGGAGCTAGATGGATGTAAATGTAGCTTTAGATTTCTTTGATGGATGCAACTCTAGATGGTGATAATATATGCTTACTGCTTGGTACTTCATTATGGTCACATAAATTTATATTTATATGATTCTATTTTTCTAATTTTGTAATTATCCTTGAAAAGGCTAACCACCAAAAAGATAGAAAGATCAAATGGCTAGAAATTTCCCAAAAGGTGAGAGTAAAGTGCAAAGAGGATCATGGCACTTGGGGTGCCCCAGTTAGAAATAGGAAAAAAAATAGAATGAAAATACATACTGGGAAAATGCAAGTGTAAGATCGAAAATACAACAACAAGCAATGTGAAAATGGCCAAAGACATGGGTTAATTATTACTCTTTTCACTTAAGAACCATATGAATAGTAGTATGAGAGCAAGACTAAATAATGACTGAAAGTGCGTGATTTTGTGTCAAATTTTTTTAAAATATTTATCCAAGTGCTCCTTACAATGGTTTTTTATCTTCACTTGCACTACATGGGTAAAAAATTTGAGCCATAGTGGACCATGCTACAAGTTTCTACATTCTACACTCACTTTGTAACACAACTTCTCTGAATTCTATATAGGTATGTTCCTTACTTCCTTTACTTGACTTGAATTTCATTCAAATAACATAAAGGTAGGAAAATGTAGACTCAAAATAACATATATAATAGTCTTTTACTATGTTGGAAAGTATGTTGTTATATGCATGGATCTTAAGTAAGTGTTGTCGTGCAAATGTGCAACGTGGAAATTGACAATTTCTGAGCATGACAACTATACCCCAGTGTCAAAATTTTCAAGTTATATCATTCCAAGATACCCTGGCTCTATCTAGTAAGTCCAAGTGACCTCTTGATTAATTTTATATCATCCCACTTAGTGATTTAGGAACTTCCATTCATTCCCCCTAGGTGATTTTAGGAGTTCATTTGTAAACTACATACAGTTGTAGGAAGGGCTATCATTGGCCTTCCCAAGACTGAATCAACCCCCTTGAAATGGAACGGAATATATAAATTCAACATGGAGGTTAATTGAAGACAATATAACATCATGGAAATTATTTTGGAAGGCTTAGGGAAGTTTTGAAAGACTTAGAGTAGTCTGAGTGAAAATAAGGTTCAGAAGCCTAGGCAGTTCACAGGCCTAAAACAGTTGCTAGGCTTCAAAAGAAGATTTCGAGAGCTCCGGATGGAATTAGAAGTAAAAAAAACATATCCATAAATAGGATTCCAAGACCTACATGATGGTTAAATAATAATTTTCACAACACCTTGGCATATAATATTTTCAGGTAGTTTTTATCAGGCACAAGTGTAGTCTCAAATCACAAATCTACTTTTTCAGGGATCAGATGGATGAATCAAGAAATGAAACCAAAAAAATTGGATTAAAAATTCCATTTATAGTCAGGATCATATAAAATTTCACTAATAAATTCCACTGAGAGCTCAAGTTATCACTGTCACAAGTTCATGACTTAGCCAATTTTTGGGAGGACACGTGTTAGCTCCAGGAGCCTAGTGGGATTTTGTGTCCCTGAAGTCCCTTAAGGTTAGGGAAATAAAGGTTGAAAATTTTCACACAGCCCATTTGAAGCCCTCTTAAACCCCATGTTACCTCTTGGACCCTCATGTGACCTCCAGACTTGACAGTTTAGCCCCCGGGTGCATTTTTAGAGCGTCCATTCACTACCGTCGAATCAAGCACCACATGTCAGCTCCAGGACACATGTGGAAACTAATATCCCTTATGTACCTAAGGTGAGGGAAATTATACCTTAAAAAATGTGTCCATCCCCCTATGGGGAGCCTTTTGGACATCAATGTGACCGACTTTCAGTCCCAAGGTGTATTTTTGGAGCATCCATTCCCTACCGTCGGATCAAGCGCCACGTGTTAGCTCCAGTACCCCATGTGGAAACTAATGTCCCTTATGTACCTAAGGTGAGGGACATCATAAATTAAAAAATTATCCTAGACCCTTATTGGGATCCTTTTGGACATCTATGTAACCTCCAGACTTGACAGTTCAACCCCCAGGTGCATTTTTGGAGAATCCATTCCCTATCATATGATCAAGTGCCACGTATCAACTCCAAGACCACTGTGGAAACTAATTTACCTTATTTCCTTGAGATGAGGGACATAAAACATGGAAAAATTCTCCCATCCACCTATGGGGAGCCTTTTGGACATCCATGTGACCTACTTTCAGCTCCCAATGCTTTAAAACAACTTTTCTCACCTTCATTCCCTGCCATTAGATCACCGTCATGGGTCGTCCTTTAGAACACAATGTAATTTGATGTCCCTCACATCCTTGAGGTCAAGGAAATAAAGCATGGAAAATTTTTCCCAAGCTTCTCCTCTCATAATTTGAAAAATTCAAAAAATCTAACTTTTGCTTCAGTGCTTCTAGTGCTTCCACTCCCGTGCACAATTTTCCTCCATTCTTCCTCTATAACTTCTCACATCCATTACTCCATTACTAAATCTCATACCAGACATTCCATATAGTTACTCCTCTTATACCCCAAAAAATCATGTAGATCCTAAAGGAAAATTGGAGCAAACATGGAAGGAGATGCATAAAACAAAGAAGGAGAAACACAAAGAAAACTCCATGGCCATGAAACGAAAAGTTGAAGAAATATCCCAAATGGATGCATAAAACAACAAGATATATTTTTCTATTCATTCCTCTACCCAAGGCCATAAAGAATACACCTTCAAACTCTCCCCTCATGCTATAGAGCATCCACAGTGAAGAAATCCCACTTCTGGCTCAAAGAAGAAAAAATCCAATTTCCCGTCAAATTGTTAGGCGAAATGAAGTATAATTGCACGTGAAGCATCCAAAGAAGAAACCTATCACAATGAAATTTATTTCATTACAAATGGAGGAGAAAACCAGACCTATAATTTTGAGGTCCATTAATGGCTTTTGCATCCAGAAGCACTGTCAGGTACAAAAATTAAAACTTTAAAATCTATTAGAATTTTAAGCGGACGGGCCCAAAATTTTAGAGGGGTGATATTGGGAAAAAAACCATATCAAAAAACTTCATTCCACGTCAATCCAAGTCCTAAAATCCAACTTTCTAAAAATAAAAGGTCTACTTGTGTTCAAAGAAAGGTTTCAAAAGCTATGGAATGGGGTAAGAACACTTAAGAACCCCAAATCTTTATGTGAAATTGATCAATAGACCATGAGTTAAGAAATAAACAAGGATTCCTACTTTTCATACTGTTATCCCAAATGTGCCCCCTGCTCATTTTGTAGCTAACTCCTTTACATCTTTCCTTCTCTTGTGCCTCAGTCTGAATATTTTGTTTTCCAGGCACTCAAAACCTTCTGGAAATGGCACCATTGGATAGAGCTCTCTCTCTCAGCTTTTCAGAAAGGTAAAGTTTTCCTCCTAACTCCTCGTATTTTTCAAGTTATGGCTCGGCGGAGTTTTTGTGGGAAATTTTCCCTTAGAGGGCCCACAGCCAATCAAAACATGCCACGTGGCACTTGGAGTGGCGGAGCGTGGGGAAAATTTGAAATTTTTTTCCAAAGACCAAACGGGTAAAAATTCAAACTTTTTGCCCGCTGATCCGATTTTGGCCTGTTTTTGCCCTAAATTTTCAAATCGCCATATCTTTCGATCCAGAGCTCAGATTTTCATGTTCTTTATATAAATGGAAAGCTAGTGAAATTATCTACATGATTCTAGGGTCAATTTTTCATTTTGGTTTAATTTGGAGAGAGAAAATCAAGAAATATATCTGGCACGTGGTAATGGCCAGAAATGATGTTTCAACAACCAGTTTTAATGCAAAATGGGTCGCATTCTTCTTCAGCATGGCCAAAAATGTTAGGGCATGGGTCTGTAAGGATTCCCATGCTATTTTAATGCATCTTCATTCAATGGGGAATTGCTCCCATGTTTTTTACATGTTTTCTATCTCCTGGGCTCGACCCATGCATTGTAAAAGCCAGATTTGGCTCATTTTTTTTGTTGGTTGAACATTTTTTGGGACAGCAAGCTTCTTCTTTTACCTTCAACAAGTGATTTTTGCAAGTATCAGACCTTCTTCATGATTGTAATAGGTTTCTGCCTCTTTGATGTTGCAAATGCAAGGATTTTGACAGTGAAAATGACAGTGCAGACTCTGTGATCAATTTTCAGTCCTTTGTTTGTATTGTCTTGTTTCATTTCAGACCTCTACTTACATCTTATCAGCCTGTGTATGATGTTTCATGTTGCATTTTATGAAATTGTGTCAATTTTCATGAACAAGAAGTGTTCACCACTCCTTTGGTGTATCACCTATTAGTTTAGTTTCAATTTTTGTACTTTCTATCTCTGTCTCCTTGGAATTTAGAGTAGGATTAGGTTTCAAACCTCTGCAATTATACAAATAATAGATATGATCAGAGGAGTTTGAGGAACCAGCCTCTAATCTAGAGATTCCTCTGTCATTTTACAAGTCCCACACTTGGAGAGAGGTTTCAATGTTGTGCAATCACACTGGATGCCTGAAACATCAACTTAGAAACTTGATTTACATCCAGGGGTGCTGCTGATTTGCCACAATAGTTTTGGCACACCCGGTGGGACCTTAGAGGTCTCATTTTCATTGCAGCAAAGTTGATGTGCATCTGCTGCAATTTTCTTGCTTAAAAGAGCTATAAGTTGCACATCTGGCAACTCCAAGGAAGAAGAATCAGCTGGTTTTAGCAGTGCAGACCTAAAAACTCATGAGAAGAATCACTACAAGGTCAAGAGCTGGAGAAGAAGAGGCACTGTTTGAATATCTGCAGCTATCTCCAAGAGTAAGGCAAAGTGGGAGGAGAATCCAAAGGTCTCCATCTCCACCAAACAGAACTCTCGCAACTCCTCCACCTGGTAGGCCTTTCATTCAATCAACAAGGGTTCTAAGGCCAATTAGAATGGCACAAAACAACCCCTATGTCAATTTCACTGGCAGCAGCCCACTTGCTCTCAATGCACAAAATCTAATTCCAATTGCAGCCTTGAAGAACATTCCATACTTCACTGGAGAGAATTAGACTACTCATGGTGATCATGTTAAAGACATTGCCAACCTTTTTGTAATTCATGAAATCAATGAGATGCAAGTTGCTATCAAATTGCTGGCATCTTCATTCAAGGGGAAGGCTTTGTAATGGTTTAGAAGCCTTGCCTCATGTTCTATTCACAATTGGAACCAGCTATGTGTAGCACTTCATGAGTAATTTGGAGAGAAGGGAGACAACTTGTCTCTTTTGGAGCAGCTGACAACCATCAAGAGAGCTCCCAATGAGCAGCTGACTAATTTCAACTTCAGATTTCAAAGGACTTAGGAGAGAATTCCAGTGGCAGTCAGGCCAACAGCAGAAGGTGCTTTTCTTTACTATCTCAAATCTCTAAATTTTGATATTTCTATGTTAATTCAGTCCATGGGAGGCATAACTATCCCTATGGCTTATAGCATTGTCATTAGGGCTGAAAATTGTTTGATCCAAGCTGGCAAACTAGCCCCTAGACCTCCCATGCCATTGTTTCCAAGTTTAGAGAGCCCAAACACTAATCAAGCACCTAATTTGGCTCCTTCTCCCACTCCTAGAAATCAGAATTCAAGTGAAGCTTCCACTTCATCTTCTAGTGCCTCAAATGAACTTCAAGAAGTCATGAAGCAATTACAAAATTTAGGTAATGAGTTGGTTACTCTCAAGAGGCAACAAGCCCAAAGTTTTAGACCTTCCTTCCAGCATCAAGCTCAGCCTAACAGGTAACCATATCAACCTCATAGACCACCCAATCCAGCTGCAAATCTAAATCAAGCAAGGCCTCTTGCCAACAGACCATTTCAGCCCTATAATCCAAATGCTATATCTACCTCTAAGGCATTGGTGCCAACACAAAACAATGTTGCTCAGGAGTATGATTGGTGTTTTCCATGCAATGAACCTCACAACCAATCTATGTGTTTCAACGGTGCCTTGAATCAAGCATTAATGGTGACAACTACTGGTGTGGAGGGTGAGGGTAGTCAAGGAAACAACCAACAACAAGAAACATTCCAGCAGCAATCAGCTCCAAATGACACCACACTTGTGAACTGGCAGGAAGAGGATTTTTGTGGTATAAATCAAACAGTATCTCAAGGTGTTGCAGCCAACACAAGGTCAAAAAGAAGGAATTTGGGTGAAGAAAAGCCATTAGCTTCAACCAATCCACAAACTTTATGGCTCCACAAATGGTTGGAAAACAAAATCTAGTTGTAAATGCACAAGGGCAGCCAAGAACAGCTCCTAGACCAACTCAAATACCAGTTGTTGCTGCCCACATGCAAGGGATGAATATGCAAACCAAGGGACAGCAAAGAGATCCTTCATCACCATTTAGTATCATTGATCAGATGAAGAAGACAAATGTAAATATATCAATGTGGGAATCCCTATCTATCCCAGGCCAGAGAGATTTGCTACAAGCTGCCATGAAGGACTGGCCAACTTCGAATCAGCAAGTCCAAATGCAAGAGAAACTGCTCACAAATGCTGCCCAGCCTGAAGGGAATCATGGAGGACAGCAAGGTAAAATGTTGAAGCCCCCTCCTTTTTATGTATCATTAATCATTGGAAATCAATTGGTGCACAATTGCATGATTGATTCCGGGGCAAGTAGCTCAGTGATGCCCAAGCAAATAGCTGATCAGCTAGGACTTCAATATGAAACCATATCCAAAGGAGTAGTGCAGTTGGATGGGACAACAGTAACAACATTTGGGGTGATTAGAAACTTGAGTCTTACCTTGCATGCATGTCCAAATGTTGTTGTTTTACAAGATGTATCAGTTATAGACCTTCCACCACTCTTTGCCCTATGTTTGTCAAGAGATTTCACAGCCAAGATTGGAGGATATTTGTCTGCTGATTGATCACACATGCTGTTTAGAAGGAGGTATGGAACCAAAGCTACAATCAGGTCTGAACCTATTGCAAACTTCCACATTGAGCCCTACACTCCAAGTCAGATCAATGCAAACTGTTCGGCATTTGATCAAGAAGATCACCCAAGCACTGATGAAGCTAACACCAAGGTTGGAAGAATCTCGGATCTAACTCTTGATGAATGGGAAAACAAGGTGCATGCTTTTGATCCTTATCAAGAAGTAGAAGAATCTGAGCTAGGGGTCTATTGCATACATCAAGAAGATCAGCCCATTCCTAGCATCACCAAGCGAAACCACAAGGATGACAATGAGGTATGGCAGTTATTTTTTGATGGATCAAGGAGTAGACAAGGTGCAGGAGGTGGAGTTATGCTTATTTCACCTCAAGGAGTAAAGTACTATTCAGCTTTTAGATTTCAGTTTGCATGCTCCAATAACACTGCTGAATATGAAGCCTTGGTGCAAGGGATGCATTGGGCAATAAAGAGAGGAATAAAGAACTTCCAAGTCTTTGGTGATAGTGAGTTGATTGTCAACCAGGTAAAGGGGAAGCATGCTATCAAGAATGATCTACTCAAGTGCTACAAGAACAGGTTGTGGGACCTCATTGAAGATTTTGAGGGTTTTGGCATCAAATCAATTTCTAGGAAAGAGAACCAAGTTGTTGACAGGCTTGCAGCAGTTGGTTCAGCCTTTGACGTTGTGGGGGGCATTCAAAAAGATAAGGTACAACAAAACATCCATGTGATTGTGAGGCCTTCAGTGCCAGATAACAATGTAAGTTGGCAAGTGTTTGAGAATGACCAGAAAAACATCCATTTCTTACAAGAAGAAGCTGAGTTCTCAGCTAAAAATCAGGAAAAATTAGAACAGCAGTATGGTGACCAAGTGGTACAGCTGAGAACTAACAAGCTGCCCAAGGGACTTATCACTTTGGAGTCCATTTTCAGTCCCAATGATCAGTTTAGGAAAGAGAAAGCAAACATTCAGGTCAAGAGAGAAGATTCAGTATCCATCTTGGTAGAAGAGAACAAACCATTGCAAATTGGAAAGATGACAACTAAACAAGAAAGGTACGATTTCATACAGCTGTGTCAAGAGTTCCCTGATGTGTTTGCTTGGAGCTACAAAGATTTGAAAGGTTTCAATCCCAAGTTAGCTCAGCACACCATTGAGTTGGACCTAAATACTAAGCCCATCAGGCAGAAATAAAGGCCAGTCAATCCACACATGGAACCTCTCATGAGGAAGGAATTGAACAAGTCGATTGAGTCAAGAATCATATTCCTAATCAAGCATTCTAGTTGGGTTGCCAACTTAGTTCCAGTCAGAAAGAAGAGTGGAGAGATTAGATTGTGTGTTGACTTCAGAGACTTGAATAGAGCATCTCTCAAGGACCATTACCCACTCCCTTCTATGGAGCAAATTTTTCAAGTTGTGGTTGGCTCCGAGAGGTTTTCACTACTTGATGGCTACTCGGGCTATAATAAGATTATGGTGAAGGAGGAAGACCAGTTCAAGACAGCCTTCACAACCAAATGGGGAACTTTTGCATACAGGAAAATACCATTTGGGCTGTCCAATGCTGGTGCTACCTTCCAAAGGGAAATGGACATGGCGTTCAAAGGTTTGATTAACAACATGGTGCTGATTTACCTTGATGATATCACTATTTTTTCCAAAAATGCAGCAGACCACCTCTCTCATTTGAGACAAGTTTTCACGAGGTGCAGGAGATTTGGAGTGTCTTTAAATCCTAGAAAGTGTATCTTTCTTGCACATGAAGGAAAGCTCCTTGGCCATATTTTCTCCAAAGAAGGATTAGCAATTGATCCAGAGAGGGTTGAAGCCATAAGAGCACTACCATTGCCAAGCCACAAGAAGGCCCTTTAGAGTTTCTTGGGGAGAATAAACTTTATTCAGAGGTTTGTCCCAGATTTTGCAGCCCTTTTCAAACCTATCACCAAAATGTTAAAGAAAAGCATGGCTTTCAAGTGGACAGTAGAAGGCAAGGAGTGTTTTGAAGCAATCAAAGAAGCCATCTCTCAAGCACTAACTCTCATCAACCCAGATTTCTCCAAGGATTTCATCCTCTATACATTTGGAGGTAATGATACTATTTCTGCCATTTTGGTACAGCAGAACAAGGACAATGATGAGCAGCCAATTGCTTTCTTCAGCCAAAGCCTAGATGACTATGAGGTGAGATATTCTTTTATTGAGAAGCATGTACTTGCAGTAATCAGAAGCTTGAAGAAATTCAAGCATCTAGTCTCAAACAACAAGGTTCAGTTGTTGGTCTCTCATGTGGGAGTAAAGGACTTCCTCCTCAACAAGGATTTGAATGAGAAAAGAGCAGGTTGGATCACTTGTCTCATGGAGTATGACATTGAGATCAAGGTCACCAAGTTGGTAAGAGGAAAAGGATTGTGTGAGCAGTTGATTCTGGGCAAGCAAAAAGGAGTATGCAATAAAGAAGAGGCTATTTTGACAGTTCAAGACAGCCATGTCCAAGGTAGCACTCAAGAAGAGGATAATGTTGTCCCCACTCCTTGCTGGACCCAAGGTATAATGCACTTCCTAAGCACAGGCCTATGCCCTCCAGAGATGAACAAGACCCAAAGAAGACACTTCAGATTGCAGGCTGTCCCATATGCCATAGTAGATGGTGTTTTGTTCAAGAAAGATGTGAATGGAGTGCTACTGAGATGCATTAGCACAAATCAGATTCATAGGGTGTTGGAAGAGTTCCATGATGGACCAGCTAGTGGTCATTTTGCACCAAGAGTGACAGCTCTAAAAATCATGAGGGCTGGTTATTATTGGCCCAAGATTTTCAGTGATTGCTTTGCGTTGATCAAAAGGTGCAAGAATTGTGCATTCTTCACAGGTAAAGAGAGGCTTGCTGCCCTTCCATTGCATCCAATTTAAGTTGACCAGCCATTCATGCAATGGGGTTTGGACTTCATTGGAGTCATTAATCCCAATTCAAGCCAAGGGCATAAGTGAATTTTGATAGCCACAGACTACTTCACCAAGTGGACTGAAGCAGTAGCACTCAAGGAAGAAAATGAGTCTAGCATCTTAGACTTCTATGAGGGGATAGTAACTAGATTTGGCATACCTACTACAATAATCTCAGATAATGCATTAGCATTCATTAGATCCAAGGTGACTGAGTGGGTAAGTACTTCATCAAACTACTACCCTCAGGGTAATGGTCAGGCTGAATTTACAAACAAGAACTTGTTGAGGATCATTAGGAGGACTCTTGATGAGAATCAAAGGTCTTGGCATACCTGTTGTCCACTCAAAATTCCCCGCTCTGTCAAAAGTAAAAATTTCAAAATTTTGAGTTTAAATGTCTTTTCTGTAGAGCTGGTGGTGTGGAAAAAGTCGTGAAATTGAGAAAATCTGTGTTTTGGGTCATTTTGTTCCTTTTTCGGGCCTGTCGGACATCTTTGTCCCGCGTGTCCCAAGTTCTGAAGTGCGTTCTGTTCCCCGATCGGCCGAAATCCCCGAAGTTGTTCCATTTTCGGGCCCATCGGAAGTTTTCGTCCCAACTGTCCCAAAGTCAAAAAGTGCAAGTTGGAACCTTTTCGGCAGAAACTCCCGAACCGCGTACTTCGCTCTTGCATGTCCCAAATAGCCCAAGTAAAAAAGTGCAAGTTGTTCCATTTTCGGCCGAACCGCCCGAACCGCGTACTCCGGAACTTTTTGTCCCAAATGTCCCAAGTTCAAACGGGCCTTTTGTTCCATTTTCGGCCGGTCCGCCCGAACCGCGTACTTCGCACTTTCCTATCCCATCTGTCCCAAGTTAAAAGGTGTGCTCTGTTCCATTTTCAGCCAAACCGCCCGAGTCGCGCACTTCACACATTTTTGTTCCAACTATCCCGAAGTCAAAAAGTGCCCTCTATTCCATTTTCGGCCGAAACGCCCGAGTCGCGCACTTCGCACATTTTTGTTCCAAGTGTCCCGAAGCCAAAAATGCAAACTATTCCAATTTTGGCCGAAGCACCCGAACCGCGTCCTTCACGCGTTTTCGTCCCAAATGTCCCAAAATGCATTTGTGCGTCTTCTCCCTGTTTCACCCGAATCACCCGAACCACGTGTTTCACGCATTCGCGTCTCACATGTCCCAAGTGAACCTAATGCAATTCATACTTAGTTTTTCCCGCTCAACCCGAATATGCTAAAATATGAATTTAAGTCGCGGCTCTGATGCTATTAATCCGAAGATCAAATTTCAAGGACAGCTGGCAGAAGGACGAAGCTCTCAAGACGCTGGTTACATCAGTTTTCAAAGATATTCATTGTCATCCTCAAGATGAAAATTCTGGTGTGTCCCTTGTGGCAAGGACATAGCTGATACGTGGAAGAAAATTCAAGCAGCGGTTCCCGAAGATGGTGGGTCCCTCTCAGTGACTGTCCACCTATCTCCTTCTTCATTCTTTTCTCTTCTTCCTATTCCTTCCGTTTTCTTTGTAAGAAGTTAAGGCGTTACGATTGGCGGTCCTTAACTGTTCTTGATTAAAGAAGCGGTTACAAAGAATAACTGATTTGTAAGTTATATAATGGCCTTTCCACGCCATTCCAGAAGAAAGAGGAAGAACTTGGCATATTTTCTGAAAGTGTAAATAGATCAGAAAGAAATCAATACAAAAGGGCTTTCCGTTCATCGTCTACCTATCTCTGTTATCTCTGTGTTTTCTATTCAATATTGTGAAGATCATTTTGTCTCTAATTTGTTAGTCTCTCTGATTGCATACTGTCCGGTTTTGCAAATACAACGATCTTGTATAACCAAGAAGGAACTTTGTGTCCTTGATTAATGAATTTGAAGAAGGTTATTTACAGAACTTTGTCTTTAAATTTAATCCTATTCAGCCAATGCAAGTGATCTTGTCTTAAATTCCTTGAAACTTCGCATACATAAAGAATTATTCTACTATCTATAGTTTTGAATGTTGCTATTCTGCTCATCCTCTCATTTCCTTTCCTCAGTCCTTTTGTAACTGATGATCCTTGTGGAAAACACTTTCGTAATATACAAGTTCAACCATAAAATATTTTTTTTGTACATTTGTAAATACGTTTGTTTCTGAATAAGGTAACCTCTCCCATTAAAGAGGAGGGACTTCTTGTCCCCTGACTGTTGCTCTTCTAAAAAGTCCTATTTGAAAACCAACAATACCAAACTAAAATTAGCCTTATGGGCTGATAGGATAAACTCCCAAGAGATCCACAGGTAACTCTCCATTCAGGCTTGTTTATGGAAGAGAGGCAATCTTGCCCATGTCACTTGAGTTGCCAACATTGGAACTCATGAAGAAGTTAGAGTTGCTATAGTTTGGGCCCATGGAGGTGAGATATGTAGAGTTGATGGAGCTCCAAGAGATCAGAAATCAGGCATCCCAAGCAATGGAGAAGGATCAAGCTTTAATCAAGAAGACCTTTGATAGGAAGGCCAAGAGTAGATCTTTCAAAGTTAGAGATCTAGTGTTAAAATGGGATGCAGATAGAGTAAAACCGGGAAGGCATTCAAAATTTGATGCCATTTGGAGTGGCCAATACATGGTCACAAAGTGTAAGGACAGCAATGCCTTCCAATTGTCTTCATTGGATGGCGAAGAACTGTAGATTCCAGTAAATAAAATCTATCTAAAGCATTGCTACTAGAGGGAAATTCTCCACCCTGTAAATATTAGCTTAGGTTTTCATTCCTCCAAGTGCTTGTGCACATTGTTTTGTTGTAGGTTGTTTTGCTTTCCCTAAGTGCTTTGGCACAGCTTGTTGTTCCTAGGAATGTGTTTGCAGGCCTTGCTCCATCAGGTGATTTTCCATGTTCCTCTTTGAAATGTTCTAGTCAGTTGGGGTATTAAATAGAGAATCAAGTGACTCCATGCCCAATGGATTGCTTCAGGCAACTAATAACTTCATCCAGCAGGTAGATGACCCCTCTGAGTCACCAAAATTGTTATCCCAAATGTGCCCCCTACTCATTTTGTGGCTAACTCCTTTACATATTTCCTTCTCTTGTGCCTCAGTCAGAATATTTTTTTTTCTAGGTACTCAAAACCTTCTAGAAATGGCACGATTGGATAGAGCTCTCTCTCAACTTTTCAAAAAGGTAAAGTTTTCCTCCTAACTCCTCATATTTTTCAAGTTATGGCTCGGCGGAGTTTTTATGGGAAATTTCCCCTTAGAGGGCCTGCAGCCAATCAAAACATGCCACATGGCACCTAGAGTGGTGGAGCGTGGGGAAAATTTGAAAAAAATTTCCAAAGACCAAACGGGTAAAAATTCAAACTTTTTGCCCGCCGATCCAATTTTGGCCTGTTTTTGCCCTAAATTTTCAAATCACCATATCTTTCGATCCAGAGCTCAGATTTTCACGTTATTTATATCAATGGAAACCTGGTGAAATTATCTACATGATTCCAAGGTCAATTTTTCATTTTGGTTAATTTTGGAGAGATAAAATCAAGAAACATCTCTGGCACGTGGTAATGGCCAGAAATGAGGTTTCAACAACCAGTTTTAATGCAAAATGGGTCGCATTCTTCTTCAGCATGGCCAAAAATGTCAGGGCATGGGTCTGTAAGGATTCCCATGTTGTTTTAATGCATCTTCATTCAATGGGGAATGGCTCCCACGTTTTTTACATGTTTTCTATCTCCTGGGCTCGACCCATGCATTGTAAAAGCTAGATTTTGCTCTTTTTTTTGTTGGTTGAACATTTTTTTGGGACAGCAAGCTTCTTCTTTCACCTTTAACAAGTGATTTTTGCAAGTATCAGACCTTCTTCATGATTGTAACAGGTTTCTTCCTCTTTGATGTTGCAAATGCAAGGATTTTGACAGTGAAAATGACAGTGCAGACTCTGTGATCAATTTTCAGTCCTTTGTTTGTATTGTCTTGTTTCATTTCAGACCTCTAATTGCATCTTATCAGCCTGTGTATGATGTTTCATGTTGCATTTTATGAAATTGTGTCAATTTGCATGAACAAGAAGTGTTCACCACTCCTTTGGTGTATCACCTATTAGTTTAGTTTCAATTTTTGTACTTTCTATCTCTGTCTCCTTGGAATTTAGAGTAGGATTAGGTTTCAAACCTCTGCAATTGTGCAAATAACAGATCTGATCAGAGGAGTTTGAGGAACCAGCCTCTAATCTGGAGATTCCTCTCTCATTTTACAAGTCCCACACTTGGAGAGAGGTTTCAATGTTGTGCAATCACACTGGATGCCTAAAACATCAACTTAGAAACCTGATTTACATCCAGGGGTGCTGCTGATTTGCCACAACACATACATTCATTTAAAGCAAATAAGAAAACTTAACAAATGTAATTAACCTCTATTCTTGAAAGCTTAATTAAATGAGCCTAATAAGGATCTAAGCAATTAGTTTATCCTTTAAGATAATGGGATCTCACCATTAATGGCTTCAAGGCCAATGGTTCTTCCCATTTACTCCATGTTGTGTGGTGAAATGCAAAAGATAAAGCAAAATAGCTCAATAAGAGGAAATAAAACTCCTAATCCTAGCAATAATACTATAGTTTATGTTAGAGGGAAGAAGTGTTCTTGAAAATGAGAGGGGGGTAGTGGGCTATTTATAGTTTTTTGTTTGGGAAATAGAAGGATTTTTGGTGCATGTGGGACTAAAAGGGATTCAACAAGTTAATTAGCAATTCAAAGTAAGATTTGACTAAGTTTAAAAGAGGTTGATCATGATTTACGGTAATTAACCTAGGTTAAACTAATTAATCTTGTTTAAAGAGAAATTAGGTTCTATGAGGGTTCTGAAAGGCCTAATCAATCCAATGAAATGGATTGATAGTCCATGAAGCTAATAGAAGTGGTAAAGAAGAGTATTTTAGCCAAGAAGAGGCTATAATAGCCTATTTAATTGACTTATAAAAGGAATAAGACCAGAAGAGTGTCAAAAAGGGGGAGTTAGATCTAACTGATAATGTGTCGTAAATTTGTGAGGAAGAAAATAGTTAGCGCAATATTAGGGATAATAGTGCTTTGATCAAACTAAAAGTATCTAAATTTTCCCCTCTTTGGGGTGACGTAAGCTACGTCACTTCGAAGAAAGTATACAAGGATAACCAAGTAGAAAAAAAATTGAAGGGGTAGATGAAAAATTCTTAGGATGAAAGGTGGCCCCTCGAGTTTCGATGGGATGATAGAAGAGCTCGATCGATGATCGAAAAGAGAAAAAAAGGAAGAGAAAGTGTAAAGAGGAGATTAGAAAAATAAAAAAGAAAAGGGGATATTGAGTTATCTGTAAACTAATGCCAACAACTTTAAATCATAATTTTGCTTAGAATCCTCATCATCGTCCCTTATTAAGATGTAAGCATACGACATAAGCATAAAATGATATGAAAAATCCATGACACAAACAACTTCCATTGCTAAAAATAATAATTACATGTAACATAGAAACATGCAATGCAATACGAGAAGTAAAAAAACTCTTCTCACAGGGAAATGAGTACAATCACACACACTCAAACCAACAACGTTCAAGATAGTTGAAAAAATATTTTGTTATCGATATGTAGTCCCAAATGTTTTGATAAACAAAAAGGATAAAGGATGATGCCCCAAGCAATATGTATACGCAAGAGAAATGATGGAGGACACTTAGGTCTGATGAAAAAATCACGTGCACAATGAAAGTAGTACCAGGAAACTGATAGTGCCCTAGAGTATAGACGAAGTAAGCAGCGTAGCTTTTGTAGATGATCCACGAGTTGTAGTTTCAAAACCTTTGAAAATGTCAATAAGATATGAGATTAGTGCCATGCGAGAGACACAGATTTTAGCTACAAATGAGTTGTTTACCAAGTTTTAGCCTATTTTTGAAGTATTTCAGTGTTTTTGGCTTTTTAAATGGTTTTAAAATTTTCAAATTTTTTATCGGCCAGAAGAATTTTAGAGATAAAAAATATCCTAAAATTACATGTGAAGGCACAAAGGAGAATACACATTCGTCGGAGAGTCATAACATGTCCTGATAAGAAGAAATATGGGCCTAAAATAATTTTAAAAAATAATCATTACGACAGGTAAAAGAGAGGAAAAATAGAAGAAAATGATAGGAAAAGGTGCCTAGAATATTTGTAAATTATTTCAGTCCAATGAAGAAGTGATTACAAGGTGGCACTGAGTTTTCCAGCATGTGAAAAGGAGTAAAAATAACTATTTTAATAGAAAAATATTTACCTCAACAGGTAGAAGAAGGGATAGAATGATCACAATGGAGAAGACATGCCTCAGGGGTATCACAGAAGCCTATTATACCCACCTAGGGGGTAAATCAATCACAACTAGTTCATTTGTACTAGATCTCTTGTAAATTTTTACCACGAGCGAGGGTGATAGCCTTGGAGTGAGATGGTGAGGCTACCAAGTAGGAGGAGATGAGAGGATCGCATCCGCGAGGTCATGCAATGCCCAACAGATGGATCCTACGTTAGTGGTCTATCCTTCCTTGTGAATTACGCATTTAATGTCATTTTTAGGGAATTTTAGGCTAGATTAAGGAATTTTTGACATATGTGTGTATGTGCATGTGTCGGTTTGACGTATACATGTACGTGCATGTGTCAAATTTGATGGGTATGCATATGCGTATCCGCCAGAGGGAAAATACATAGACACACACATGTGTGCGTCGAAGAGGGTGTGCATGTGTCATGGGTAGGGGGAACAAGGGCACATACATGCATGCATTGAAGAAGACACATAGGCATCACACTAGGCACGTATGCGTCCTATGTAGACTAGGGAAAAATGTAGAAAAAATATAGGGGGCACATACGCACTGAGATAGGTGCGCATGCAGTGGGAAAGATGTGTATGCATTGAGGAAGGCATGTATGCATCGGAGAGGGGTAGCATAACACCCTTCTGGCCAAATGGCTAAGGAGAAAGAAAGTAGACTAGAAGAAAGTGAAAATTTTAGGAAATGAGATGGAAGAATGAAGGATTCTACTAGAAAATTAGATAGAAATGTGCCTAATACATGTGTGTTTCTTTGTTTTTAATGTATATTACTTGTTCTGCATACACGTGAGTGATATGGTTAGCTAGTGGTGATAGAGGCACAGTTTGACGAGGATGATAGGATGATATTAGATAGCCTCCTATACGTTAAGGGATTGGCCTATGTGCCTGATACACCTTAGATCACATTGGATCACGGACTTTTGACAACCGTCGCAGAGAGATGGCACAGTAAGAGTCAGTGCTTTTAGCTTCCAACTGGGGAGTTCACGATTACACTAGAGGATGTGTGGCACATTATGCGAGTCCCGATCTAGGGTCAACTTATCTAGTACATGAGTCACTAGCCTGATATTCAGTGATGTATCTCAAATTTTTTTGGTGTCTCAACAATACCACATCATGGGATGACCATTAAGTTATCATGGTGCATTGAGGACCCAAACCTAGATCATGTTGTGGTTTATATGATGGCCTTTGTCAGTGGATTTCTACTCCCTGACAAGACCAGTGCTTCATTTTTGCTTGGCCTCCTTAGATTGATACGCGGGTTGATAGACGGAGAGACCTATTGCTGGGGTTAGTGCATTCTAGCACACTTATACTGGGACCTACATTTGATTACCTACATAAGATAGTAAGACTAGCCAAATTACTTCATGTTTGGGCATGGGACCACATTTCTATTGGTCACCCCTTAGGTGTTTTGAGAGTTTAAGCTATAGAGGAGCCTTCTATTATGGGTTGGGTTCCGATCGGGGATGATGTGTCACCATACATGGGAGATGTGTATCATTACCGTCGTGAGCTTCCATGAGCTATAGCAGGCCACCATAGTATGGAGGCCTTTTAGACATTTCTAGTGGCCTGAGGATTGGTTTAGAGCTCAGTTACTGCTACAGTTGAGCACTTCATGTGGGGAAACTGTAACTATATGCAAGAGATGTACAAAGAAGATCAGTATCAGAGACAGTTTGGAATTACTTAGGATGTTCCTTGGCCAGATATGTGGTTTACACGCAGGGCTCGAGAGTACATTGATATGGGTCTACAAATTTCCCATGATAGAGCACTAGCCAGCTTTCGACAGATGGTACCTGTTATGTGGGTTCCATTGAGACAAAATCAGAGATCCTGGCTTCACACTTGAGTATGTGTCATGGGTACCATGGTGTGATCCCATGCCCTTTGACCATTTCCAGGGTAGCGTATAATACCAGTGTGAGAGCTCCTCTAATGGGGGCCTCCCAGTGGTGATGAGGGTGGGAGCTGGCAGTGGTAACGATAGTGATGATGATGATGATGATGGTGGTGGTGGTCCTAAAAAAAAAAATTTTGTTAGGGGTAGGGGATAAGGTCCTCCATTACAACAGCCTCTGAGACAAGGACCCCGACTCAGGATAAGATAGGCACCCAGGGCACCAAACATAGAGTTTTCCTCCAGTAGGCATTCCAGTGGGGATATACACCCCTCTTCAGTAGGTTATTTTAAGAGTAGGTCCCGCCACCTCATGCTCCAGGGGGTGATGAAAATGGTGGGCACTTGGCTTCTCTTTAGTACTAGTTACAGGTGGTGATTCTCCATACATTTACAAGTGGCTAGAGAGAGAGATGTGGCTAGGGAAAAAGGTACAGTCCCTTACTAGTAGAGTAGGATCAGGCCAGTGCTTAGGTATAAATTTTGATAGTTGAGAGGGATCATGCCAAAGCACAGGACATGCAGGGTGGGGATAGTGCTTCATGGTAGAGCCAAATTAGTCAGATGGCCACACAGGGGGCTCAGATACTAATCCCTTTACATCATTCCCATATTAAGGTATAGATGGTTTTCACTCAGAGGGACCATGCCTAGACACAGTCATAGGGTTATAATCATCTTGAGGGATCAGGCATGAGCCCAGGTGTAGACTATTACTGTAGATAGAGACTGAGAGGCCACTACTACTACACAAGCCCCATGCTAATAAGGGAAGATTGATAGGTGAGTGAGATGTTGCCATTCAGGAAGATACTACTTTTGTAGATTTTGATTTTGATTCTGGATGCTATGAGGGGCCAGCGGCGAGGCTTTATACTATAGGACTACCTATTTCAAAGTAGTGCTAGTAGAGTAGCGGGTAACACCTTTTGAGTAGTTAGGTATGATTACAATAGGTTCCAAGTCATGGTGTTTAGGCCACTCGGTTAGATCAATTCGATAGCAAGTTACAGAGCATTTGGTTAGATAACAGCCAGCTAGACAGTAGGGTGATACCTTCAATAATGGTCCATCACAGCCACCACTCTTCCATTCCCTAGGAAATGGACTTGGGAGCCTGATGAGGGCAAGAGCTATGGTTGAGTTCCACTTTTTTCCCTTTATACAGATGTATTTTATACGTGCCTCTTATGAAGGCTGATTTTGATTTGATGTATAGATTCATGTACCATTATTTTTGATGACACATCTTGATGAAGGCACGGTTTTTTGATGCATGCCCATTTTATATGGAATATTTTATCAATGATACATACTTGAGTTTTGAGATGGACATTTTATACATGTATCATATGGACATGTGATTATGATTTTTTCATGTTAATACTGTGATTATTCCTTTTACAACTTGTGGTAATTGCTCTGCAACTATTGTATCGTGCTGTATGATTTCCCTTTCCTCTATGTATGTGACATAATTTATATTTAGAG
Source organism: Taxus chinensis (assembly GCA_019776745.2). Taxonomy (NCBI): domain Eukaryota; kingdom Viridiplantae; phylum Streptophyta; class Pinopsida; order Cupressales; family Taxaceae; genus Taxus; species Taxus chinensis. The sequence goes on from CM034150.1 coordinate 885,349,885, forward strand.
ATGCTTATGTTCCATGTTTTTCATATTGATGATATATCCGTAGATAGTATCACATGCTTTGGATTTATGGAATGCTTCTGAATTTTCCTATTCTAGTATTTGGGGATGATACTAGATGATATTGGTGTGGGGGGGGTAAATTTTTGATAATGCACACCCCCTCTTGCCCCTATTGATGATATAATATGTGATAATTAGCTTTGCATACATGCATGATGTAATACTTTGCATTTTCTGTATATATGATGTAGTAGATGATGCTTATATGTGATGAATGGTAGATGATATATGTGATAACAAACAACTATGCAAGAAAAAAAAACACAAGCAAAAGTTAACAAAGATAAACAACTATACCTATACAACACAACATAACCTATGATGGAAAAACACATGAATTTATTAAACATACCAACGAGATCAAATTGACATTCAAATATAAGTAAGTGAAATGAATCTTAAATGGATGCATACAAGTTGCGAATGAACCTAATGCCATATACAATTAAATCAAACCTGATCTAACCCATGATAAGCAAATGAATCACCATATCGCACAAAAAATTACTCTCAATCAAATTTATAAAAACCAACAAACTAAAAGCAATTAAATTATTAACTTGTTTTTGTAGGACATCACTGATATATTTTCTAATTTTTTTGGGTTTATCTAGAAAGATAAGTTTTCAAGGGTTACTGTTCACATTATTTTGAGGCTTGTCTAAGACAACATTGTGCAGTTGGTGTAGCTTCGTCCCTAGAAGGGAGATTTTCTTAATGTTTTAGGTTTTTTTTATTTTCATTTCCAAATGTTTTTGGTATTTTCTAAGTTCATGTTCTGAAAGAAATGTGCAAGGACAAAGAAGTGTGGATGCCCCCAACGTGAATTGAGAATATAAAAAAGGCAGAGGCCCACGCATGTATGTATGATAAAGTGGAATGTGAAGGTGCCCCCAGCATTAGATTGGAATATACAAAGGTAACATCCTTCACACAGATATACGAGAAAATAAGCCAAATCACGGATTGACAAATATGGATTTGGCAGGGTTCCTAGACCTAGTAAAGGAAGTTATATCTAGAAATCAGTGAGGGTTACCCATCTTGCTGCAAAAGTGACTTGTGACCAGCGAATCTTCTTTAAGTGCTGGAGACAAGTTTTCACTCAAATACCTACCCACTGCACAATAATTACGTGGTTTTCACATGTGGATGACCTGCTTTTTCTTTAGTGTTTTCTCAATTTTCCATTTTTTTACTTGTTTTTTCTTTGTTTTTCTATTTTTTAGTTATTATTTGATATTATCCCTCATGTTTAAAACATAGAACTGCTTGAATTTCATGGCGTTCATAGGTTCTGGAAGCTCTTTACCATCCGAGTATGCAATTGTATATGTTCCTAATCCATATTTAGCAACCCCCACATAAAGGCCTAGTCAGTTTAGCTTCAAACTTACCTTTCTTTTGTCTGTCTTTGATGGTTTTCTTCTTATTTTCTTTTTGAACAAGATCACCTACATCAAATTTCCTAATGAATGATGCATTTTTTGTATCCCCTAGATACTCTTTTATGATAGAATTTCAGTTGATTGAGCGCTCTAATACACTTTTCATCTATTAGTTCCAACTCTGCCAGTTGAGCAACTCTGTAGTCCTTGTATTTATCAAGATAGTCTTGGAGAGATTCTCAGGGAAGGAAGTTCCACTTCTAAGGGTATGATGGCTTCAGTTCCATAGATAAGTGAATATGGGGTTGCACCAGGTAGGAGTTGGTGGATGGAGGTTCAATAGGCCCAAAGGGCGGGATGTATCTATAAGTGCCAATTATGGCCAGTCTTACTGACCATTTTCTCCATAATTCATACAAGGGTTTTATTAGTAGCCTCTGTTTTTATATTACCTTGGAGGTGGAGGAGTTATCAGAGATCAAATAGGTTGTTTTTTTACTGATTTTTCTGGGAAAATGGGTAGGCAAACTAATCATTACTCTAAAGCTCTTACTGCTTTATGGCGAATAAGGCTAGTTAGGGATTGTAATATTCTGAATATTATAATTGTTAGGATAAATTTTATTATCCTATTATTAATTATGCATAGTAGGATTATTTAATTAATTTTATTAATTAAATAATAAATATACTGTTGTATGGTTAATCAACCATATTTGTTTGTATTCAGATTGTTATATTGTTTTAAACAATATATTTGTCTTTTTCTAATTCCTGCTTCCCGGATGTTATTGGAAGCTTATTCATTTTGGCATTTGGTTGCACCTGTGCAACTTATTCTCCTGTGTGTATTTGGCTGTGCAATATCTATAAATATTGCAGCCCATTCTCTGTAATTTTTTACTGATTGAGATTAATAAAATATCACAGGCTTCCGTCCCTGTTTCTCAATCAACATTTGGTACCAGAGCGAATTGAAGCTCCTGGCAAGGTTGGAGAAGGTTGCAGAAGAAGGAGAATTCGTGGAGAAGTAATCTGCACCAGAAGGAGAGCCAGTGCTGCCTCCTGCAGCTTCCCAGAACCCCCTGCAAACCAACAACCTCCTGTTCAGTTCCAGGTGTTTGGAACGCAAATTTTTTTTTGCACTGGTGCACTCAGCACCAGGCAAAAATTGCTACAGGTATTGAATTTAAAAAAAAAAAAAATTCCAATCAGGGTTTTGTTTTACTGTATTTGGAGATTGTTTTGCTTGTTTGGAGGACTGTCTGTGCACCTGCAGAGAATACACAGAGCAAAGAAAAAAAAAAAAAGAGAAGAGGCGTTTTTCTTGATCTAGCGCCTGTACAAGGAAAAAAAAAAGGCATTTTTTAGAGCATACGTGCCCTTTGCTGTCCCCCACGGCCTGCATAACAAAAAACGTTGTTTTTGGAGCAAAAAAACGCACTTTTCTCTCTTGCCCGCGCCATTCTTTATCTTCCAGCGACCTGACCTGCACAAGCAATAAACAATAAAAAACGCCCCCAGCATTGGCAAAAACGCCCCCAGCATTGAAAAAAACGCCCCCAGCATTAAAAAAAATGCAGCCAGGCAAAAATACAGCAAAAATACATGCTGGACAGTGCGTCCAAAGCAAAAAACGTGGCCCAGGAGGAAAATACAGCGCCCATACAAAAAACGCGGCCTGTACTTGCATATCTGTGCGTGGAAAGCAAAAAAAACGCGGCCAAAGGAGAATACAAAGGAGTGGAGGTAAAAAGAAAAGCTCCAGATCCGTTTTTTGGGCAAATACAACCCTAAAAACGCCCCTTCACCAGCATGCGCCACGTGGAGGCTCACCAAGCTGCATTTTTTTAAAAGGTAAGTCAATTTATTTGACAATAAATTCAAATTTCTTCCTTCCATAGTCCAAGCGCCCCAAGTGGCCAAGTTGGTTATTGCATGTGCCTTAGGAGTGAGAGGTTTGAGGATCAAATCCCACAAAAAACACTCAAAAACTCTCCTTTTGCATCTGGCGGAAATTCTGGCGGAACTGCTAAATTTAGCAGGCTTTTTTGAATTTAGTTACGACTAACTAAATTTAGCGGAGAATCCCTAATTTAGGGTAAAAAAAAAAAAAATTTTTTTTTCTCCTATTTGGTCTGTTTTCTCATTCCAGACATTTTTTGCAAAAGGAGACCCACCTAAAAATTGCATTTTCAGCTATTTTTTTGCAATTTTTAGCATTTAGGGTTCAGGAGGTCACCAGGACCCCGAAACTGTAATTTTTTGCCTGTCATTCAAATTGTATTGTATATTGTACTAATTTGCAGGTTGCCATAGTCAACTGCAAAACTTTGTAACTGCTCAGAAACTGGCAGAATTGTAATAAAAAATAGTAAATTTGGTTCTGTAACACTCACGAGATCCTAGATCTCATTCGCAGCGTTCGGTATATACAGTGCCTCTGGGAAGCGCTTACGGGTAAAGCCGTCGCGACTACTACTGCACTTAACGCCTAATATAGCTGCAACAACGTCGTCTGGGCATCGTCCCTATAAATCGACGGGGAGTAATAAGGTCACAGTGCACACACTATGAACCATCCCATCCGTCTGTGAACGATTGCAAGACATAAATCCGGACTGAGAAATTATCCGAGTATATAGCGAAGTTACGCGCGCGTATGAGGATATTTCTTTGAGCCGGTGTCAATAATCACACAGACCCCATCAGTACTGTCTTGGTACCACGTATCGAATTCTTTCACGTACGTTAACGCCTCTTTCACGTACCGCCGGGTATATAGAAAGGGTGAGCTTCTTCCACGTACCGACGGGTATATCGGAAGGGCGCGTATATAGAAAGGTTCGGTATATCGGACTGACGGTATATAGATTGGGAGACCTTATACCTGGAGTGATAAGAGCCAAACCCTGTCAGTGATCTCTACAAAATGGGCACCAATGCCCCCAAATTTTTTCTTCCGGATTCACAATTGCTCAGAGGAAGCAACTATGCTGCTTGGAAGACAAAAATAAAAACACAACTTGAGTTTGAAGAAATCTGGCCTGTTGTGACTGGTACTCTAACCAGATCACCAACGGATGCAACACAACAACGACAATTTGATAGAGCAGATCAGAAAGCAAAGCTCATCATCTTGTTTGGAGTATCCGACGATGTGCAAGTCCACATTCGAGATGCCACATCAGCAAAAGAAGCTTGGGATAAGCTGAGCACAATATATGAGGCCAAGAACAAGAATGTCATACTCAATTTGCAGAGTCAGTTACATACATTGAAATTCAAACAGAATGAGAAAATTGAAGCCTTCCTAAGAAGAGTTGCAGAGTTGAGGGCTTCACTTCTAGCCCTAGGAGAAGAAGTCAAAGATGAGTCTCTCGTTCCCATTGTTCTGAGAGCTCTCCCTTCTTCTTACCGAATTTTTGTCACAACTCTAAACTTGTCAGATACGACAATTAGTTTTGACAAGTTAGTAAACCTACTGCAACAAGAGGAAGCAATGTACAACAAGGATGATGAAGAGGAGCAGGCACTGTCTTCACATCAAAAATGGAAAGGAAAAGGTAAAGGTAAACCTAAATCCTATCAAAAGTCCCCACATCAGAATCAGTATCATGGGGACAATCAACAGAAGAAGCGATGTCCCATTTGCAAAAGAGGACATGACTTGCAAGAATGTTGGTTTAACACATATAAGAAAGGTTCATCAAGCAATTCTGGACCTCAACAACAACAAACTTACAAGGGACATTCAAACAACTATCACGGGCAGAAAAAGGGGAACTGGAAAAGAAGACCCCACCAGCAAGGTAATATTGCTGAGCAACAAGATCAGTCAGACAATGAAGACTTCTTGTTCACTGCTCGATCAAGTGAACCATCCACGTCATCTAGTGACGTCTGGTATGTTGATTCGGGAGCCACTCGACACATGACCGGCCACAGAGACTGGTTTATTTCAATGAGGGACACGCCATCGAAAAATCATGTTTCGTTGGGAGATGATTCTTCATATACAGTTCAGGGGATTGGAAACATTTCTCTACCCCTTGGTTCACGCAAATGCAAACTATCAGATGTTCTATATGTCCCTGGGTTGACAAAGAACCTTCTTTCGGTCAGTCAACTCCTAGATCACAACCTGAAAATTGACTTTGATAGTCAATCCGGCAAGAAAATGTGTTTGATTCGAGATAAATCCAGAGGCTCGAAAATAATTGCAAAAGCCTCAAATGTGGGACGAATGTTTCAACTTGATTTCATTCACAAAAATGATCAAGCACTCGTGGCTAAAAACTCCACCTCAGCTCAGTTGTGGCATCGGAGATTTGGTCATGTAAGTTTCAAATATCTCGACACACTTCGCCGGTGTAATATGGTACATGGGCTACCATCTCTTCAGAAGGATACAGATAAGTGTCCTCACTGCTTAGCAGGGAAACAACACAGAGTTTCATTCCAAATGAGTACTTTTCGAGCTCATGGTAAACTTGACCTGGTTCATACCGATCTGTGTGGTCCAATGCAGCCAAGTCATTCAGGGTTCCAGTACTTCATGCTCTGTGTTGACGACTATTCACGCAAAATGTGGATTTTCTGTCTTCGCAAGAAAAGTGAAGCCTTTGAAACGTTCAAAAAGTTCAAAGTGGCAGTTGAGAAAGAAACTGGTCGTCACATCAGAACTCTCCGCTCAGATCGAGGGGGGGAATTCACCAGTGATGAGTTCAGAGACTATCTACAAACTCACGGGATTCGTCGACAAATGCCTCCTCCACACACACCGCAGCAAAATGGTGTTGTCGAGAGAAGAAATCGTACTATCATGGAAATGGTGCGATGCATGATCGATGATTCTGAACTTGCAAAGACATTTTGGGCAGAAGCAGCAAAAACAACAGTGTATTTGTTAAACAGAGCGCCCACAACTGCTCTTGATGGAATTACACCACAAGAAGCATGGTCAAAAAGGAAACCATCCATTGCACACCTCAGAGTATTCGGGTGCAAAGCCAGCATGCACATACCCAAACAGAACAGAAAGAAATTGGACATGAAGTCACAAAATCTCATCTTCATTGGATACAGTGAAGAGACTCTTGGGTACAGACTGATGGATCCTAAGACCAGAAAAGTCTACACAAGCAGAGATGTTGAGTTTTTTGAGAAGAAGGAAGCAGAGACTCCTCCTCCGGACTCGCAAGATGTAGATTTTTCACCAGTTGTAAAAACTGAAGCAAATGTTCCCTCAGAAGATGAAAGTGATGATGGGGATGATGGTGTTGATCAGATAGAACCACAACCCATGGGAACAGCTCAACGTATGCCTAAATGGTGTACAAGTACATTACGAGATGCAAGATTGGATGCTCCACCGGATACATCCACCCCTGGACCACGGACTCGCAGTAAAGCAAGAGAAGAAGTTAACTTTGCTTTGATGAGTAGAGTCATTGAATCAGACGAGCCCTCTACAGTCCAGGAAGCCCTACAGTCAAAAGCTTGGAAAGATGCCATGGATTCTGAATATCAATCAGTGATGAAGAATAACACTTGGCAGCTTGTCGATCTTCCACCAGGGAAGAAACCCATTGGTTGCAGATGGATATTCAAAACTAAGTACAAAGCAGATGGGACAGTGGACAAGTGTAAAGCAAGACTTGTAGCAAAGGGGTACGCACAGAAAGAAGGCATTGACTATGAGGAGACATTTGCTCCCACAGCTAAGATCAAAACGATCAGGATGATCTTTGCTCTAGCTGCTCAGTTTGGATGGAAAGTTCACCAAATGGACGTAAAAAGTGCCTTCCTGAATGGAGATTTGCAAGAAGAAGTCTACATGACTCAACCTGAGGGATATGTTGTACCTGGTCAAGAAGAAAAGGTATGCAGACTCAGGAAATCTCTGTATGGCCTCAAACAGGCACCCCGGGCATGGTACATCAAGATTGATGAGCATCTCATACAACATGGATTTGTCAGAAATCCATACGATCCCAATCTCTACCTCAAAAAGCAAGGGGGGGAGATGGTGATTGTCGTAGTTTATGTCGATGATCTAGTCATCACTGGCAGTTCAGTGAAGATGATTGATGAAACGAAGAAAGATCTTAAGCGATCATTCGACATGACAGATCTCGGGCTTATGCATTACTGTCTTGGACTGGAAGTATGGCAGAAAGAGAATCACATCTTTGTTTCTCAGATGAAATATACCAAGACAACGCTCGAGAAGTTTAGGATGATGGATTGCACACCAATTGCTACACCTATGGAGAACAGATTACAGTTATCTCGTTCAGATCCATCTCCTGAGGTAAGTGCCACTCTCTATCGGCAGCTGATTGGGAGTCTCATTTACCTGACCTACACTAGACCAGATATCAGCTTTGCAGTAAGCTATCTATCCAGGTTCATGCAAGAACCCAAAGTTTGTCATTGGAAAGCAGCAAAGCGCATTTTAAGATATCTCAAAGGATCAGTGGATCTTGGTCTAGAATACAAGAAGAATGAAAACTTCTTCTTGACTGGATATTCGGATTCAGATCATGCAGGTAACATTGATGATAGAAAATCCACTTCTGGATTTGTATTCTTTATGGGATCTGGACCAATATCATGGGGAAGTAAGAAACAACACTTTGTTTCTCGCTCTTCCACAGAAGCCGAGTATCGTTCTGCAGGAGAAGCTGTCTGTGAAGCGATTTGGCTACGTCGCATACTGGAAGGACTTGGAATACCACAGGACAAACCGACCACCATGTATGTTGACAACGAAGGTGTTCTCAAACTTGTTCGCAATCCAGTTTTTCACGAGAGAACAAAGCACATTGAAGTTCAGGTTCATTTCATACGCGAACATGTGTTGAAGCACAACATCCAGCTTCAATTTTGTCCAACAGCTGAACAACGAGCAGATATTTTCACAAAGTCACTTGCACGTGACAAGTTCGAGTTGTTCAGGGCATTTCTCTCCTCATCTCTTCAGACAATGCACAATTAAGGGGGGGAATGTTAGGATAAATTTTATTATCCTATTATTAATTATGCATAGTAGGATTATTTAATTAATTTTATTAATTAAATAATAAATATACTGTTGTATGGTTAATCAACCATATTTGTTTGTATTCAGATTGTTATATTGTTTTAAACAATATATTTGTCTTTTTCTAATTCCTGCTTCCCGGATGTTATTGGAAGCTTATTCATTTTGGCATTTGGTTGCACCTGTGCAACTTATTCTCCTGTGTGTATTTGGCTGTGCAATATCTATAAATATTGCAGCCCATTCTCTGTAATTTTTTACTGATTGAGATTAATAAAATATCACAGGCTTCCGTCCCTGTTTCTCAATCAACATAGAAATAATTCAAGGTTTTGATCAGGATATTTCTATTAAATTCACACAGGGATGGAAGAATCAGGTTGTTAAATAAAGCAGCATAGAGGTTGAGATCACGGAGGAGCTCATCCACCCAGATCACAGGACTCAGTCTTGATGGCACCAAATTCTTTAATAAGAAGGTAGACAGAGAGGTGGAGACAAAGAAATTCCTAAACGAAGGGGAAAATCTTGAGTTTGTGATAGCCGGCAGCAAGTTGGCTTTGATTCCTGAGCCTTTTGCTAAGCTCGCCAGGATGGTTGTTAGGTATGTAACTCTTGAGGGGAGATTTGTTACTATTCCTCAAAATCATTTGATATTTCTTAACCACTTTCTTCGGAAATATAACCATTAGCTTCCCTCATTATTTGTTAAACTCGCTGGAAAAGAAAAGAAAGGGCATGAAAACTAAGATCCCTACTTCTCAGAGGGTTCTTAGAAGCCACAAAGACCTCGAGCTTGCCGAGAACCTCCTGCACATCAGCCAACCGATGGAGGAGCCTAAGGAGGAGGATTTGATGGTCAGAGTGGGCAGGATGGAAAAGGAAATCCAAGAGCTCAAAAGGGTTATCAAAAATATGGAAAAAGATAAAGGAAAAGGAATACTTCAAAATGATGATGAGGAGGGTGTTATTGTTGAAGTGTTCAAGAAGTTACAGTCTTTGGATGGCATAATGGGAAATGCAAAAAATCGTAATGAATGCATCCTATCTGCTCTTAAAAGTATTTACAATTTCATTGAACATCATGTTCATAGTGTATGCAACCTAAGCGGGATTAATGAAGACATTTGGGGGCCCAAAGAGAAAAGGGATATGGCAATTGCTCAGGTGGATCTGAAAGACTCTTCTCAGGCCACAGCCATTGCTTTTCTTTTTCTCGTTGTAAGCGATCAAAACCAAGATTGACAGGGCTATCAAGTAACGTGGTGTTGTGTTGTTGTTTACTGGCTGTGAAGTTACTGATGACTGGTGGATCTGGAGCTATTTTTTGGCAGAGATATTCTATGATAGATATCTATTGTTTTCTTTTTGATCTCTTCTACTATTTTTTGGATCATTATACGACTGGATCCTTTCTTTTAATATGTTGTTTTATCTAGCTGATGAGCCCTCTAAGGTTGGTTGTTTTTCCCTTCTCTGGGTTGTTTCCCTCACTTCTGATATCTGGATTTTGATCCCTTTTGTATACAAGGTATAGTCCCTTCAAAACTATTTTCCCTTGATAAAAAAAAATATGGAAACGGTTGACACAATGTCTTAACCATTTTATTTTTGAAGGATTTACCATTATCAGTGACAATGGCAGAGGGGATACCATAACGGTAGATGAGATGGTTCATAATGAATTTAGAAATATGTTCACTGGTGACTTTACTAAGAGGCAAAATCTCTACCCATTTGGTAAAATACTCGGTGGCAATGATAATGTGGGTGTGGCCATCTGAAGAAGAAGGATTGAGCTTCCTTATGAGATCTAAACCCCATTTAGAAAATGGCCAAGGAATTGCAATAGGCTGCAAATCCTGGGTTGGCAGATGTATTAAGTTTCTTATACTTATGGCATAGCTCAAATTTTTGTACAAAATTACAGCAGTTAGATTCCATGGTAGGCCAATAATAGCCTACTCTGAATATTTTTTTAGATAAGACCATGCCACTATTGTTTACTCCAAAAATACCACAGTGTACTTCTTTAATAGTGTGGAATGAGTCAATAATATCCAAACAACAAAGTAGATTCCCGACGTAGCCATGACGATAAAGGGTTGCCTCCTAGGAGGGTATAATGGGCTATACAGCATCTAAGGGATTTCTTTTAAGAATGGGTAATGTCTAGTGGAAAATTTTCATCTTGTAGGTATTGAAAGGTAGGGTCATACCAGGAGGATAATGGACTAAAAACTTCACATGCAAAACATGACTCTGGCATATCATATGCAGACACTTATAAATGCTCTGCAAAAAAGGAATTTTACTTTCCTAAGGTGGATTGCATAACAATGACCCAATTGTAGCCATAACATCTGCGGATCTATTGTGTGACCTTGGCTTTTGCTCAAATATGATCTGTGTAAAGTACTCCTTCAAGGTTTTGACCATTTTCATATATGGAATGAGCTTCTCATCTTCAACTTTATACTCATCATTAACTTCTTTAATGGTAATTTGGGAGTCTCCAATGACTTGTAGTTGTTTAATGTTCCAAGTAATAGCTAGATTTAGGCCAGCGATTAGTGCCTCATACTCTACCATGTTATTAGTGCATGGAAATCCCAACCAGAATGCTCTTAGTATGACCTCCCCTATGCAAGTAATGAGCACCACTCCTACTCTGGATCTGTGGAAGGTTAAAGATCCATAAAAATGGGCATACCATTCTACAGACTCTTCAATGTACATCATATATGTGGCTGGTAGATCCAGCCACAAAGGTTCCATTCTTGGTAGAGGAGCTTCTGCCAATTGATCAGCCAATACCTGTCCTTTTAAGGATTTCTGATTTATAAACTCAATATCGAATTCACTCAGAAGAATGATCCAATTAACCATTCATCCTATGAGGACGGGTTTGGATAAAAGGTACTTGAGAGTGCCAACTTTGGATATGAGTTTGGTTTTATTGTTTAGGAGATAATTGGGAAGATTTTAGAAGGTAAATACAACTACTAAGTAGACCTTTTCAATCTATGGGTAATTCAACTTGTAAACAATCAAGGTGCAACTAAGATAATAAATTTTCCTCTCTCTATGGTCTAGGTCATATTGGGAAAGCAGTGTTGTAGTTATTTTTACCCTTATCACAAAATAAAGGAACCCCATGCACACCAGCCTATCACCTAGTGGGTTTTTGGGCACACACCTGAGGTACGCTGTGGGTAACGAGTCTCTCTTTTATGTGATTTTAGTGGGAAACATCATCTATGATTCATGTTTAAGATATTTGAAAGGAAGTAAAACATACAAACACCATAGAGCTCAGAATGGCTTCTAGGTCCTTGTAGTCATTCAGAAAAAGAATGCTTAACATATTTTATAACTTACACCAAAATAGAAAGAAGTTGTACAAGCATCCATACTTAATCACAAACATAACTAAAAAAAACTATGAGAAATATGTATACATTAGAATCATCAAAGTTCATATTCATGTAAGCTGGTAACCTCATTACATTCATGGAGCCATTACAGAGTGTCATAGAGAAGTAGACCGCAGTCATGCTTTATAACTGGGCTCATATGATTAGGATCTCAAAAGAAATTTATAAACCCCATACCCTTGATACGTCCTTTCCTAAGCATAATTACCCACACTAACATATTTCTTGTAGTATTTCTGCAAAGCTTTGCCCTCTATCTATTTCTCTTCCTTTTACTTCAGCAGGCACTTATATATATAGGCTTTCTGGACTGCTAACTCATCCTCCAATGGCCTCAGATCTGATGCCAAGTGTCTAAATGTGGTCCTCCATGCGAGCATGCTCCTCCAAGCCTAAGCTTTCTAATTTTTACCATGATGAGCTTCTAGAAGCTTCTACTATAGGCATGCTCCTTTCTGGGCCATCCTATCGCCATGCTGGCACCTTATCCACTCCACATGTGTAGTCAAGGTCATGCTTTTCATGTGTCTTCTACCAAAAACGCCCAATATGGCTAAGTCCTAAACCCTTTCATTCTTTCCATGCACATGCCACAGGTTTCCTTAAAAGCCTTCCTTAAAGCCTGTCCTACATGCTTTATCTTTGCGCATGTTTTTTCAACTAGGACTTACACCCCTATGCACCTTTTTCATACTTAGCCAATATTTTAGGGGCCCAACAAGTGCACCAATAGAAAACTAGGTAGTGGAAATGTACAAGAGGATTGGTTCACCTGGGATAGGTGGCATGAGTACAGGTGGGTTGACCAAGGATTGTTTTAGTAGTGCAAAGGCCCTTTGACAATCTGGTCCCTAGTTGAATGCAACATCCTTTTTCAGCAAATGGATAAAGGGGTGGCACTTATCTACAAGTTATAAATAAAACGACACATTTTTTGAATTTTCCCTTGTAAACTCCTCAGTACTAGTTGTAACCTTTACAGGGTCCACTTTTATCCCTCTTTGTGAAACTATGAAACCCAGGAGCTTTCCCGATAAAACACCAAAGACATACTTCTTGGGGTTTAAGAAAACCTTATAATCCCGGAGACATTGAAAAATGTCTCAGCACTTCAGGGTGCTCTTCCCTTCTCTTGGATTTAGATAGGATTTCATCAACATAATCTTCCTTGATGTCATTCATCATATCATGGAATATAACAGTCATTTCCTATTGATAGGTGGCCCCAACATTCTTAAGTCCAAAAGGCATGATCTTGTAGAAAAATGTTCCCCATGGAGTGATGAAGGTTGTTTTATGTTGATCTTCTTCTACAATCTGTATTTGGTTATAACCTAGAAACCCATCCATTAAAGACAACATATCATAACCAATGGTGGAATCGACTATCATGTCAATGTTAGGCAAGGGGAAGTCATCCTTAGGGCATGCTTTATTGATGTCATGGAAATCAATGTAGATTCTTATGTTGACATGCTTCTTATGTACAGGGACTATGCTATATATCCACTCTGAATAGTTAATGGGTTTAATGAAATCAATAGCTAGTAGTTTTTCCAATTCTTCTTTGACAAGGAGTGTCACCTTAGGGTGCATATTTCTCAACTTTTGCTTGATGGGTTTGACATCTAGGTGTATAACAAGGTTTTGCATAACTAACTCTAGGTTTAAATCAGGCATATTTGTGTATTTCCATGAAAATATATCTGCATTTTCCCTTAAGAGTTATACAAATACCTTTTGTTCCTGAGCTAAGAGTGAAGCTCCGAACTTTATCATTCTAGGTTTCTCTTTTGAGCCAATGTTGACATTAATTGTTTCCTCAACAAGCATATTAGAAGCATCTTCCATCCATGTAGGATCAGGGGGAAGAGTAAGATAAAATTCCTGTGGTAGCTCATCATCATCTTTAAATGGATAAACCACTTCACCCAAAGACTCTTCATTTTGTTTATCTATGAGTGTTTCAAAGAGTTTGTCACTGTGAAACTTTTGTTTATCTTTTCGGAAAGGTTTATCTGAAGTGTTTGTAATATTTTTTACCACCTTCTTATTCAAACATCCACACATCTATGCCTCTTCTTGGAAGTATGCATAGGTTTCTAGTTGAATTGCAAATCCTTTCTCGTGATCCCCAGCTGGAATAGAATCCCTGGGTCCCATGAACTCTGCAAATGCCTCATCATTTTCAAAGAATTCTAGTGACACATGAAGTTGTTGATCCCAATCTATAAGTTCAGGATACACAAGGGTTATTTTATAATTGGTTAGGGGGTTGGATTCAGATAAGGTAAGGACAGCTAAATCTGGAAATACATTAGTGGAAGTAAGATCCTCGTAGAGACTACACTGGGAATCTGCATTGCTATCAAAATGAGATGAAACGTCCTCATGTTCAGAAGAGGTGGTATCAATCTCAAAGGGTAGAGTGTTATGAGGCCTTATCCCCAGGTCATGCTTATCAGACTTGAAACGGGGGATGGGAATAGGATCTAGTTGGCATTATGTGTTGATTCCACATCCAAATGCACTGTAACCCATGACAAACATCATGCACTGACCTTTTATGTATTAGGGTGCTTGATGGCATGAAGCCATGGTACCTTCTGGTACTCTGCTAGTAGGATCTTTTAACATCTTCTCCTCAGATAGGAGACCACTATGGAAAAAAATTTCCAATGGTTTAGGACACTGCTCTCGAGTACTCTTGAACTGAAAATAAGGCTTACCCCATGTTCTGGGAGATACTAATAAATCTGATATTAACAAATCCTGTTCAAGAGTGAATGGCTCACTAGGGCCATATTTTGCTGGCGTTGCCTCCCATGAAGAGAACACGTTGACTAATGGAGGAAAATCTTGATTATAAGGCATGAGTGACTCTGAATCTACCCATTTCTTAATAGCTTCCATTTCTAGGGAGATAAAAACATCTGCTGAAGGAAATTCATAAGCCACAAGATAAAAACTATGTAATTCCCTACAATGTGTGAATGATTCTGGGTCACCTAGAATGGTAACCACTTATCCTTCATGACATAGCTTGATACACTGATGGAAAGTCGATGGAATGGCTTGCATGGCATGGATCCATGGGTGCCCCAAGAGCATGTTATATGGAAGTTCTAAGTCAAGGACATGAAATTTCGTGTCATAACAAGTTGGGCCTACTTCCATGGGAACTACTATAGTACCCACCTATTCACGTTCTTCATTATCGTAGGTTGTGATTGTAATAGTCTTGGCCCCTAGATCTGATTCTGAATGGCTTAACTGCTTAACTAGCTTTAAAGTGAAAATGTTTAGACCAAATCCACCATCCACAAGTACCATCTTGATTTTGTGATGGGTAATCACCACTTCTAGATATAAGGGTAAGTTGTGTTCTAGGTTGTTACACGGGATTACAGTGTGATCAAAATTAATATGATCATTGGAGTCAAGGTGTGAAATCATGGTTTGGAGGTGCAAGGGATCTACATCTGTAGAGGCTCCTAAATTTTTTAATGTTTTATACAATATGTTCTTGTGGGTAGTAGATATTTTATGGAGATCGAGAATGGATATCCTAGCAGGTGTTTTCTCTAACTGGTCTATCAACTTATACCAACCTTCTGGAGGGATAGGCATGGGATCTGGTATGATTAAATGAGCACGTATCATCTCTACTATGTAAATATTTTCAAAGATTTGGATAGTGTTGACCTATTCATAAGATGAGAGAATACATCTTATGAGAGAATCAAAGGGAATGTCATTAGTGGGATAAATATAAACAACAATCCTATAATCATTGGAGGTTTTTTCATGATCTGGCTTCCTTTTATTTTTATCTGCATGATTAGGAAACTTCTCTTTATAGATACCCATTTTCTCGTTAGGACCTTGTCCTGAGTCAGCGGGAGAATCTACGACAATCTTACCCTCTTCAATGAGGTCTTGTATGTAATGATGCAGTCTTAAACACTTATCTGTCTTGTGTCCTTTAACATGATGGAAGGCGTAGTACTCATGGTCTTTGAACCAACCAAGTTTTGGAGCATTTTTTGGGTATGGTACTGTCACAATTGGATATTCCACCATTTTTACGTTATCTAACTTCTTTAGTATAATAGATAGGTATTCCATTAATGGCGTGAATGTACATTTAGTGGGTGCCTTGGGACGAGGTCCTTGTTAGAGCTTTAAAATCAATCCCATCTGCATGTTTTGGACTCTTTTGGATTCTGTAATGCCATCACCAACAACATGTTTGTGTTTATTGAAGAATTTTGGTTTGTCTATGGATTTGGCTTCATGTTTTTCTTTAACAACAAACTTAAGCGTCCCCTTCATGATGATGGATTTCTCGATTTGACTGCCTTTCTCTATGACCTCTTCAAAGTTTGAACCATAGTGCTTCTGTAAATGGAAGGCTATTTCTGAGTTTAAGTTAGGAACAAATATGCTCACTAGCTATTTTTCTAGTAATGCACAAGGGAAACGACTTGCTAACCCTCGCCATCATTGTAAAAATCCTATAAATGTCTCGTTAGGTTTTTTTTGTATTGCATAGATCATTCTTTGTGATATCATTTTCCATGTTATGGGAATAATTCCTTACAAATTTTTCTACTAATGTGGGCCACGTTGTAATGGAGCCCTTAGGTATGCTAGAGAACCATTCCAATACTAGTGCTCCTAGGCTGTGAGGGAAAATCCGTATTAGGAAGTTATTGTTATATGCGACCTCTTGGCAAGCCATGTAAAATTCTTTTATATGATCATGGGGATCACTCTTGCACTTATACTTATCAAATTTGGGAACGGTAAAGTGTTTTGGGAAGGGTTTCCGTAACATGTCCTTATTGAAGGGGTAAGGGCATAGTTCTTCAAATTAATATTTCCTATTATGGCCTACATTTCCCTCATGTAACACAGTAAGCATATCTTTCATTGATTATAACTCTTTCCAAATGATTTGTTCTTTAGTAGGTGACATTGATCTTTGTGCTTGAGCTGCCTTAAAGGTAGTGTCAGTGTATGGATCAAAGTGGAACTTTCCAGATTTCATTTTGTCTTTGTCTTTGTATATGTTTCTTCTTGAACAGCCTAGGTTTGCTAATTTTTGACTCAATTTCAAGATCTATTTTTGAAGGATCTCCTCTTCAACTAGAGGGTCCTCTTCGTCACTGAATTTGGAAGGAGGTGAAGCTTTATGCTCAATCTTCACTTTACGTGAAGCTTTGTAGTTGGGTCGTCATGGTGGGTCTCCTTCGACAGTGGCATGATGTTTCCCATAAGTAGAAGCATACCCTGTCTCAAAGGATTTATCTATGTCTAAGAGTGATACTCATTCTCCTATTTTTTTATTAATGAGATTGGTTTCTACTTTTCATTCGTGTGGAAACTTAGCTCCTAATTCTAAGACTCTTGCAAGTACTTTATCTCTATTATAATATAGGAGTTCATCAAATCTATCTAGGTCTAATCTTTGTTGCTCTCCAAAAGAGTCTGACTCTTCTCCATTATGGCCGATTAATGGCTCTACATCCTTGACTTGAGAAAAGAGAGGCACTAAATTTTTGCCACTAAATAGGAAGGTTTTGAAATGGTTTTCTCATAATTCATGCTCGTATGATTTGGTTTCCATCTTCACAATTTTAGGCATTACTAGATGACATTTGTATGAAGCTAGCGTGGATCCTAAATGTATGATTTTGCAAGTCATTCGAGATGATGTTTAAAATATGCTACTGTATGTCCTATATGCAATGCTATGTAGTCATTTTTAAAGAACACTCATAAGCACACCTAAATGTAATGATCACTTAATTTTGTCGCTACCAAGCCTATACCCTAAAATGAATAATGACAATATCGTATCAATGCGTAGGTCAAGTTAGAATTATAACAAGGCCTAAATATCAAAGTGGTATTGACACAGTCTCCCAAAGAGGTATACTTAAAATTAGTTTGAATGCCGATGAAAGCTAATTCTTCTGAAAAATGGAAGTCGGGACTAGATATAGCCTAACAAGGCTATCTTGATACATTAACCAAGCAAGCACGATGTTAGTATCAAGACAACATTATTGTGATATTTATAAGGTGATATCAACACTTTTTAAAAGACTCAGATGATGTCGAAACTAAAACCAAGTAATAAGTATGATTTTTTAATTGTACGAGCAGCATAACTATGCAATAAAGGGGCTTATATCACGTTCTAAAAAAAATGAAAACACGATGTAAGTACCAAGATTGTGTGACTAGAATGCAAGCAAAACTATCAACTCAAGAAGAGATGAATGATGAACCCAACTTGCATAAGTGAAGATGATCTTGAAATAACGATCGAAGGACTATCAAAGATACAAAAATGTACATGTGCACTTTAGACATTTAAAAACCCAGCTGCAAACATGGATGGGCATAAACGGATTAAAAAGTGGTGAGTATCGTATTTAATGAGACGTGCAAGGTATGCTCCCTTCTCACCCTAAAAGTAGGAAGTAAGAATGCATGGGTATATATTGATAAGATGAAAAATAAACTAAGCACCACTCGGGCAAAGCTTCACCTCGTTCAAAGGTGAGAAAGAAGCTAAGCTAAGTGAGACGTCGTCTAATTTCTGTGATGAAAGATACTTAGCTCAAAATTACGTGGCTTCTTTACCTTTTTTAAGGAACAAGGTTCAGACTCTGAGTGATTCATCACTTTGTGATGGCTTGACGCAACAACGGACTAGTAAAGTCGGCTCCAAGACAAAATGGCCTCCTTAATAAATTCTCTCAACTAGGTGTCAGAAGATTGTCTAGATGTGAGCACGATTTTCCCAAAGAGTCACAGTGACTGACTTGGGAGTATCTCAACTGTAGGGTACCCCCTTCTGATATAATGAGAAAATAGTGCATTCAGTTTTACCATCACTGGAGCCACAATATGGACAATCTTTGACTCTAACTCACAAGGCGTACTAGTTAAGTGGGTAAAAGGAGTGCTTCCTGTTTCATCCATGAGGTTACTTAGCAGTGGATTACTTTAGGGTTCCTGGAACCACCCCCATTATCATAGCTTAAGGCATTATGCCAAAGGGGTTATGTTCTAGTTGACCAGATAGGGACAAACCCTTTTCCGAAACATGTAATAGAGTGTGAAGGGGAATGGTGTGTTTTATATCTTTTTAACTTAAATGTGGTTTTAAGTAGCACACATTTTGGAAATCTACATGTAAACACATGTATTAGAAGTTTTTTTGTTTTGACACCTTTCTTTAACAAGTGCTAGGTCCTGCAAACAACGAGTTTAGTAAGTTTCCATTTCGCAAATTGATATCAAGAAAGAGAATTTAAACTTTGCTTTTGATTCCTAAGATCACCAAATGGCGTTGTTGTCACCCTCAAAATTCTCCTCATTTTTAAGTCAAGATTTCAAAAAATTTGAGTTGGTGCCTTTGAGAGATATTTGAGCAAAATGAGAAGTCTAGAGAGATAGAAAATATTTGTGCTTTGAAAAAATTGGTGCTCGTCTGCTATCTTGCCTTGTTGATTTAAAATCTTGCAGTCTGCATGGTTCCTGTCTGCATGATTAAAAAAAATTTCCTCCATTCAGATGAGATTTTCAAATCCTTTTCTATGGTTTTGGATTACATCGAGCCTGGTATTGTTCACAGCTCTTATTTCCACAAGGAGCAATTTGATTTTTGAGCGTAAACAATGGAGCCTTCCCTCTCTGTATTTTTCCCACAGTCGTAGACGACAGGAAAATATTCCATGTCAATTTATTTTCCAATGTCCATGAGTACATGGAAATTTATAATTGGAAGTGGAAAGGTGGGTCATCAGGTCACTTTTGGATTTTTGGTTTTGTATGAAGAAAGGAAGTGTTCAATCGAGGCCTAAATCAGCTAAGTATAAAAGGATCGGCAAGCAACGCCACATGTCTCTTCGGTGCATTTTTGGTATGGCACACAAAAGCAGAGGCTCCAAATGAGTGTTAGCCCTCCACATGTCTAGAGTCTGAAATACAAAGCCAACTGATAAATCAGCTAAGTATAAGGTGCTGGTGGAAGCCTCCATGCGTCCTAACGGCACACCTCCAAAGGCCAAGTTCAAAGCAGGATCATAAGTTTACACTAACTCGCCACATGCCTCATCGATGCAACTTCAGAAGTGAGACCCAAGGGATAGACCCCAAACAAGCCTGAGGCTTCCATGTGTCCAAAACCCAACATATTTGCTCCTAAGTAAGCAGAAGGGACCTAGCCAAAAAATGGAGAAAGAGGAGCGAGCCCAGCTCGGTTAAGTATGAAAGGATCAGCGGATAACTCCACGTGTCTCATCGGCACACCTTCAAGGGTCAAAGCCAAGGGTGATTCCACAAACATGCACCAGCTCTCCACGTGCCTCATCTATGTAACTGCAAAAGCATGGCCCAAAGAGAGTCCCTGAACTAGCGTCAGCCCTCCATGTGTCTAGGGTCTGATAGAAGTCAAATGGGCAGTAGGCTCGAATCGACTAAGTATTAAATAACCGACAAGACTCTCCACATGTCTCATCGGTGCACCTTTAAGTTTTGAAGCCAAAGGTGGTTCCCCAAATGAGCGCAAGCTTTCCACATGTCCCAAGTCAGAAAAGGAGGCAGAGCCGGCTGTAGAATCAGATAAGTCTAGAAAGGTTTGTGGGAGCCTCCGCGTGTCAGTCGGTGTAACTTCAAAGGTAAAATCTGGAGGCAAGTCCCAAATGTACGTTGAGCCTCCACATGTCTAGGGTTAGGCATATGGCCCACCACAAAAAGGGACTTAGCCAAAACACAAAGAAACAAGGCGAGGCAGTGGATGGCGCCACATGTGCCTTTGGTGTTCTTTCAAGAGGAAATACAAAGCGAGTCTCCAAATGAGTGGGAAGCCTCCACGTGTCCTGGGTTAGACATAAAGCTTTCTCCAAAATGAAGGGAAAAAGTCAAATGTTAAGCCCACATCAAAAGTTAAAGCGGGAAGGTGGGCCGGAAGAGGACTTTGAGGTTTTTAGCCTTGTTTCCATAAAAAGTGTAAAGTAAAAAAGTGAACCGTGGCCTTGCTCATGCCAAGGGAAAAAGTCAAATATCGAACCTGCATGAAGATTCAAAGTGGGGAAGTGGATTTTCAGAGCCTTTTGAGATTTTGAGATTTGTTTCTAAGAGGGAAAAGTCAAATTTTGAGCCTGAATCAAGAGTCAAAGTGGAGAGGCGGGTCGGCGGAGAACTTTAAGATTTTGAGCCTCATTTCTAAAAGAAGTAAAACTATAAAGTGAGTTGCGACTCCGTTACCACTCAAGTAATGCCACGTGTCAAAAAAAAATGTAAAATCTGAAGTTTTAGGCTTGAGGGGCTGCAGGGAACTTTTGTACGTTTGCATCTTTTGCGCTAAAGGTGTAATTTCAATTTCGGGCCTACGGATCCATTTTTGCATTTTCGCCATTTTTTATAAATTCGACTCAAATATTCAAACGGGCATAACTTTCACTCTAGAGCTTGAAATTTGACAAATTTTATACTGTTGGAAAGTTCTTGGTCTCCTCTACGCTATGGAAGCATAAAATATTATTTTTAGTAGGTTTGTTTGGTTACAAATATGTAAAACGTATTTCACGCCATTAAAGTGTGATATGCTTGCTTTAAATAGATCAGATTTGATCCGATCTTCATCCTTCCTTCTCCAACACACCAAACAGACATGGGAAATTGACTGGATATCTTGATTTAGGTAAAAATCTGGAAAACATCTCTCAAGCCTTTAATATGGGATCCGACTGCTTCAACTAGATCAAATTTGATCTGATCTTCCATCCTTCCTTCTTCAGAATGCCAAAGACATGCAGAACCAGATTTAACAGGTTGTAGATGGATTTGTAGGGGCATTGATGGTTGATGGTTAGGCACCAAATCATATTTTCTTCCTTCTCTTCTTCTCCTCTCTTGGCTTCCTCTATAAATGAAAGAGCTTGGCTCATTGCAAAATGTTGGACTCTGATACTTTTGAAGTGTAATTATAGTTGAAAGTAAATCAATACAAAAGAATTTTTCCCTTTTCTCTATCTTCCTCCATTATCCCTTCTCGCTCATCTAAAATTTGTGGATCATTTATCTTTTGTGATAAGAAACTTTGTGTTCTTATTGATATGATTTCTGGAACTGTGTGTCTATGGAATGAAATCTTATGATGTGACTGTGAACGATTTTGTTTTATATCACTCTTGCTCAGTACATGTAGGGTTATACTCTATTTGTTATATTTCCTGAAAGTGTTGTTATATTCTGTTCTTTCCTTTCTTCAGTTCTTCTATTCATTTGTATTGATAATCTTTTGGTATAAAATCATTTCAAGATGTCAGAGGTCCAGCCTTAAAATGAAAGTGTACATTTGTAATAAGATATGTTGTTTGCTTTCAATAAGGGAACCTCTCCCATAAAGAGGAGGGACTTTTTGTCCCCTAACTTTTGTTTTGACTAAAGCACCATTTTAAAACCCAACAGGTGCAAAGGAAGAGCATACACAATGTGAAAATTCCACTAAGACAAATCATATGGAAATTATTTTACTCTTTAGACTCATAGAACAAGTGTTTTTAAAGTGTGACATAAAGTTGTACAAGTGCTTTTGATCTCCAGGATTTCCAAGAAGGCACGAGGAGAGAGCATACACACTTTACAAGATTTTTTCAAGCCAAGAAATGAAGACACTTAAGCTATGCAAGCTGAAATAAAAAAACAAAACCCTACATCTACCTTGTTAGTCTTAAAAAACCTCAAAAAAAATTTAGCAAAATGATTTTACAGCCTGGAGAAAAAATTTCAAATTTTAGCAGAGATCCCTACGCATCCAAAATGACAACAGCGTGCCCTAGCCAATGAATATGTGCCCTAACCAACATAGAAGTGTGGCAGTAAAAATTAATATAGGGGTATAACACTTACGTGGCCTGCCTGACAGGTACACTAGGGTTTTGACTCATGCACTCTTTGTTCAACAGGTACGCCTACAGGTAAAAATTTTAGAAAACACAGTATGGCAGTAGACACCAACGTGTCCAGAGACACATAGATGCTCAATCGTCAACAAAGACACCGACAGTTCAATGGAGATGTGGCCTGGGTCAAAATGATAGAGTTTACATAGTAAGCCAATATATGCCAACACATCTAAAGTGATAGGTATGCTTTCCAGCTGACGGAGATGCGACCCATTCTAAATGAGCTATCAATTGTGTAGTATGCTCAAACGGGTGTGCGGCCAACTCAATGCCAGTGCTAGGGTTTCAACGGAGACATGCCCAATTAAGAAACCTACACGTACCCCTTGAAAAACCTACAAAATTCATGAATTTTAAAATTTTCAAAAGCAAACAAGTTATTTTAGTCAAATAATCCTATTTCTAGTTCAAACCCAAAAAATGTATGCGAATAAAGGTGATTTAACTAGATTTAAAAATGGAAATAAGAAAATAACAAGTTATTTCCTCTAAAAAAAACATGTAAGTGAACTTTGAAAAACTTAAAAGACCTCCATTAATGGAGGATGGACATAAGTGTCCCACTAGGCGTGCCAAATGTGTTCAAAGAAAGGTTGTAAAAGCTATGTAATGGGGGTAAGAACACTCAAGAACCCAAAATCTTTGTGCAAAATAGATCAATGGACCATCAGTAAAGAAATAAACAAGGATTCCTACTTTGAATGCATTAGTTTAAAGCAAACAAGAAAACTTAACAAATGTAATTAACCTCTATTCATGAAAGCTTAATTAAATGATCCTACTAAGGATTTAAGTAATCAGTTTATGCTTTAAGAGAATGAGATCTCACCATTAATGGCTTCAAGGCCAATGGTTCTTCCCATTTACTCCATGTTGTGTGGTGAAATGCAAAAGATAAAGCAAAATAGCTCAATAAGAGGAAATAAATCTCCTAATCCTAGCAATAATACTATAGTTTATGTTAAAGGGAAGAAGTGTTCTTGAAAATGAGAGGGGGGGGGTAGTGGGCTATTTATAGTTTTCCATTTGGAAAATGGAAGGATTTTTGGTGCATGTGGGACTAAAAGAGAGTCAACAAGTTAATTAGCAAGTCAAAGTAAGATTTGACTAAGTTTAGAAGAGGTTGATCATGATTTAGGGTAATTAACCTAGGTTAGACTAATTAATCTTGTTTAGAGAGAAATTAGGGTTCTGGGAGGGTTCTAAAAGGCCTAATCAATCCAATGTAATGGATTGATAGTCCAGGAAGCTAATATAAGTGGTAAATAAGAGGATTTTAGCCAAGAAGAGGTTATAATATCCTATTTAATTGACTTATAAGAGGAATAAGAACATAAGAGTTTTGAAAAAGGGGAGTTAGATAGATCTAATTGACAATGTGTCGGTAATTTACGAGGAAGAGAATAGTTAGCACAATATTAGGGATAATAGTGATTTGATAAAACTATAGGATTCTACACTAATGCACAGGAACTACTATTTTGGGAAAGTCATTAATAGAAGAACCTACGAAGGAGATGAAGTCATTGGAGGTGCACTACAGCTGAGAATTCACCATAATGGACATTTTTGGCACTTACTAAAAATAGTAAGTGGGCCCTCGAGCGCATGCTAAAAATAGAAAGTTGATCTAGAAGGATCGAGGAACGTAGGGAGAAAGAGGAAAACTGAGCCGCAACATCCAGTTGAAGAGAGGGGACTTGGTTTTTCACACTTACTAAAAATAGTAAGTTGATTTTTCTAAGGGATACCTGAAACCGAAATAAACAGGTCAGAAGTCAACACAACCCTTCGTCTATGAGTATGATATCAAAAACAATGATGTCTTGTACATGGACCTAAATGACCTTAAGTATCACATGGCCTCTAAGGACCAAAGGAGTATCGAATATCAAATATTCACAAGTGGCTTGTTCACTGTTGTAGGACACCAAATGTCTGTACAGAGTCTTGAGCTAATCCTAGCCTGCTCTTTCCACTACAAGCCCAAGTCATGAACCATCCAACCTGACAATGGTACCACAATTGCAATCATCAGTGGAATATTTCACTCAACTTAGAGTGTGATTCGTGAGCCAATTTGAAATATTTTCACAGTGTGTGAGGAATTCGAAGATTCAGAGTTTCACTGCATTTGGAGCTTTCCATCAACGAGGATCAATGAACTTCATCGGGAATGACATCACCTCTTCTTCTCTCTCTCTTTCTCTCTCCTCTTCTCACCCCAACTTTCTCCCACTTTCTAATATTCTAATTTCACGTTGGGTTTGCACTTTTTCATATGTCCTAACATTCCTAATGTAATAAGTCACCTTTATGTTATAAAAAGGGACTTAATATTCTCCTAGGAATTAAAAAAATTTTAAGTTACACAAGGACATATGAAAATCCATTGAGGGTAGATGATAAGTCACCTCTCACTCTATAATTTGTAATGCCATTCCCATTTCAAATGGTTTTCGATTGATCTTATAAACTCAAGACTGCATTATACCTAGAGAAAGAAAAGGAGATAGCCGATTTTCTTCTACTATCCTCTACTCTAAAATTTCCTCCATTCCCACATTATGTACAAATTTGATCTAAGCAATCAATACAAGAAGAATGAGTTTCTATATTTCTTTGACTAAGGGGTTTCTTGATACTTGGTGATCAGTGAATTTTATTTGGTCTTATTGTTATTCGTAGAGTTGTTTCTTCCCATAAATGCATGTGTTGAAGTTTCTAACTAGTGTGTATGGAGGAAGCTAATTTTCTACCTCCAACATTAGTTCTCCTACCTATTTTCTCACTCCCCTTTCCCACTCTTTAGACAAATTCTTCCCTATCAAGAGATTGCTAGCTTTTCCGCAAGGTCAGTGGAGTGCCCCTATTGGATCCCCAGTCAAAAGGCCACCACAAAAATCCGCATTTTCTCTACATGCATATACAGCAGTTACACCAGTTAAGTAGAGGGACTTAGATTCCCAAATTGTTGGCAATAAATCCATGAGTTTTTCCACCTAAAAATTTTCTCAGCAAAAAATTTTGGTGCCCACCGTAGGGAAGATTTAACAGCATCTGCACCCAAAATATGACCGCAATGTCTCAAAAATTCAAAAAAAAATCAAATATTGATAAAACAAAAAAAAAGAATTCGCAAAAATCCATTACTGAAATATACACTCTCAATTCTTACAAGTGACCTTTCATATTCCATAGGGTCTTTTCATATTCCCACTTCAAGAATTTCCAAAAGCTGGCTGAAGGGATATACACCAGGTTGAGGAGGTCGAGAGGCGTTGTTGATTCCAATTTCAAGGCTTTGCAAAATCAACAAGAATGAATTAGAGATAATTCATACTTCTTCTCTCAAGCCTCCTCTCTATCCAGTGCTTTGATTAGTTCACCTATCAATCCTATCCAAACTCCTGTTGATACTCCCCCCTCAAATTATCTCATTTTTCAATTACCCTTGAGCATTGAGTTCCTAAAAGAAGAAGAATTTGTAGAAGCAAGAGCTAAAGCAGAAGCAAAAACAACAATGGAAGATGAATAAGAAATACATCAACCCATTGTTCCATGGGGAAGGAATATAGGCCCAATTGCTCTTGAACCACCTCTCCATGATCTACCAATAAGTTCCCGCAAGAACTTGCCAAAGTTCAAAGGAGACAAAATACAACATCCTGAAGAACACATCACTGCCTTCACGACATTATGTGGAATTCTTGGTGTCTAACATGAATATGTTGTTGTAAGATTGTTCATGGAGTCCCTCCAAGAAAAATCAGCAGAATGGTTATACCCATTTCCTTCCTGATCCATCACTGGTTGGAATGATATCAAGACTACCTTTGAAGAAAGATTTAAATCAACTGAAGACTGTCAGGACCTCCTGGTGCAATTAGCTCAAATAGAGAAAGGAGAAAATGAAACCATGAGAGACTTCATGGCTTGTTTTGAATTATTGCTTTGTAGGATACCTGAAGAGGATTCTCTATCCAAAAAATATGTCAAGATTCTTCATTAATGCTTAATCATCAGAAGTAGGATTTTTTCTGTGAGGATCACAACCAAGGAACATTGTAGAAGCATAAAGGATGGCCATTACACTTGACTGAGGATCTTATCCTCTCTGGAAAGATAAAGAACCCATCAAAGGGAAAGACCCAACATCCTGGAGATGAGAGAACCAATCCATCGCTGCAAAATTTGGTGAATGAGATGGCATATTTGAAGCAGTAATTATTTGAATGAGTATCTTCTCAAAGAAGCAACATAAATCAGATTACAGGAGCACCCCAAAGCCTCACCTTAGAGGCCCCACCTATGAACGTAAATTAAATATTTCAAGAAATTGAAGAAGAGATTGAACATGAAAGTGAAGGTGGTGATTTCCTAGAAAATGACGAGTTTGAGAATGATACACAAATCAAATTATGTGAATATTTTGGATGTGATGAAGAAGACGAAGAAGATGCACCCAGTTTCTCGTGTATGATATTCACTCGTTCTCTATATGAGAAAGGAAAATATCATTCCACTACTGTAAAGAAATAGAATACTAAAGATCCTCTTGTGGTGACTCTGTAAAACAAAATAATCAGTCGAGGATCCTCACTTCCATTTTCCATGAAGTCTGCATTGTTGGATCCTGATCCCCTAGCAAGTAAGAAAGCTCCCACAATCCCAAGTGAGTCTTCTGATACCTCTTCCAATTCAAAACCCAAATATGCTCCTACAAAATCTAATACCTTGAAAGATCCTTGTGTGCCATTCAAAAGAATTTCCATTCCTCAAACATTAAATCCTTCTCCTAAGCCTATCCAGACTCTAAAAATAGTCCCTTCACCCCCTTGTCTACATCTTTTCCTTTTGATTTCATAGAATATACGAACAAATCCAAAGTCTAAATTACTGAAACTGAATATTTATAGACTCCTCCTCAATAATTTGAGAGGTTTTTCTGATACATTAGAAATGGTATTCTAACACCTAATGATGTAGCTCATCATCCTAAAGGAGTATTACAAACCCCACCTACACCTCCCTCACTGAACATGCTCTCTTTGAGTGCATCAAAGACTGATAAATTTGAACCTTTCTGTCTCCTGATGAGGGTCGACAATCCTTGCCATTAATAATTTCAATCTGGGTTGGTGTCTGAAGGTTGTATGCATTAAGAGAATAATATCTTGGAAAGCAACTCCTTTAAACACAAACCAAACTTGCATAAAATAAATCACACTTGCAGAAATAAAAAACCACACTTGCAGAAATAAAGTTTGCATAAAAGAAACACACTTGCATGAATTAAAAGGAACACTTGCATAAATAAATGTTGCATGAATTAAATGAAACTTGCATAAATGAAATTGTTGAATTAAAAAATAAACATAATTGAACGAAACACCTATAGCTTTACAACAGACTAAATTTTCACAATACAAAGATAAAAACAATACAACAGAATGAATTAAAGACAAATGAATAAACATAAATATAAATAAATAGATCCATCTTCCTTGGAATGAGTGGCCAGCTCATTCCTTAGAAGAGGATTTAAATCATACTTCCGATTTTAAAACAACAGAATATTTGAGAGGAAAGAACAGATCTTTATTTCTTGGGAGAAAGGAAATTACATATCTCAGTGTGGAAGGTTACATTTATAATTCATGCATCCAACCAACTCCTTATTTTAGGAAATACAATATGATCTTATCTTTATCCCAATCCTAACAACTAAGATCTCCATCTCCACAAAATATGGAGAGATATATATTATTAAAGTCAAATCTTATCTTGCTTATTTTAGGAAGATTTGCTCCCAAATCTTCTCCTTGATTTTTGGTAATAAGAATCATAATGATTTTATTCTTCTACATTATTGGAAGGAGGTTTTTCCTCAAAATAATATTTTGACCAAATACCTTTCCCAGATTTTCCATTTGACTTTGTTGTTTATTATTGTGGAACTTTTGACACTTGTTTACTACGCTTTTTCCTCAGACTGCAGTTCCCTAAAAGTTAGATTTCTCTTGACTGGTAAAACCCGTATCAAATATGAATGAGGTTTTTTTAAACACATTGCTATGAAAAAAACCTCTCTCATATTTTCCATTTGAATTTTCTGTTTCTGTTTATGGAACTTTTAGTGCTCGTCTGATACACGTTTCCTTGGACCATAGCTCACTAAAAGTTAGATCTCTCTTCATTGGTAAAACCTGTAACAAATAT
Organism: Taxus chinensis; assembly: GCA_019776745.2. Classification (NCBI taxonomy): domain Eukaryota; kingdom Viridiplantae; phylum Streptophyta; class Pinopsida; order Cupressales; family Taxaceae; genus Taxus; species Taxus chinensis. The sequence goes on from CM034150.1 coordinate 885,379,031, forward strand.
GAATGAGGTTTTTGTTAAACACATTTATATGAACAAAAATATCTCTCATATTTTTCATTTGACTTTTTTGTTTCTGTTTATGGAACTTTTAGTGCTCATTTGATACACTTTTCCTCGGACTACAACTCACTAAAAGTTAGATCTCTTTTCATTGGTAAAACTTGTAGTAAATATAAATGAGGTTTTTGTTAAACACATTGTTGTGAATAAAAACATGTCTCATATTTCCCATTGGAATCTCTAAGTTTTCACAATCCCTCAAAAACTATCATTCTGTTGATGCAAGTTCCGGAACTAAAGATGTCATTCCATTTATGCAAGTTTTGGAACTAAATCTTATTTGTCCATGAATTTAAAGTTTCAAAACTAACTGTCATTCAATTGATACAAGTTATGGAATTAAATCTATGAGTTCTGGAACTAAACCTGTGAGTTTCGGAACTAAACCTGTGAGTTCTGAAACTAAACCTGCAAGTTCCAGAACTAACTCTGTGAGTTCCAAAACTAACTCTACGAGTTCCACAGCTAACTTAAAACAACTATAACTTTTGCATGCGACTTCGGATTAAGATGATTATTTTTTTGAACTTGCATAATTTTTTGATAGGAATTTGAATATGAAATCAGATTTTATTTTCAATTAATTTTTCATGATCAATTCCACTTTTCCCAATACTAGCATTATCTTTCCTTTATGGCCTGCATACCCAAGACTTTTCATCTTTTCCCAAATAATCAATAGGATTATTCAACAAGATAGATAACAAAATATTTCTAAAGAATGAACAAGATATATATCCTATACTCTATCTTAAGAAAACTATAATTTTATAGATTACATTTAAATCCACTTTAAAAGGTAACTTGGAAGGGTAAAATAATGGTAATTTATTGTCAATTTATGGTCGCATCATCTCACTTCTTGTTGGAGAATATGTATTGAACAATTGAAAAATAGATTCTGGTGCCTCAAACAACATGATGCCTTTAAAGGTCCCCCAGGCTCTCAGACTTACCATGACTCCACCTAGTGGCTCTTGTTACTCCCTAGAGTTGAAAAAGGTCCCACTCATAGGGAATGTCAAATATGCACAGGTATCTCTCGCCAAATTTCTAGACAAGAAAGTTTCAGCGATGATTTTAGTAGTAGACGTCCCAGCCTCATTCAGAATGTTGCTCAGTAGAAATTTCTGCCAAGACTTGGGAGGAAAAATTCAGATGAATTGGTCTTCTACAACCATACCAATGAAGGGAGACATGGAGAAATTTCTTCCCAAGAAGAAGATGAGGTACACGATACCAAAGTCCATAAGCCTGGAAGCTAACATCTTGTATCAAGATAACAGGTAGATGAATCACTTAGTTGTAACTGAGGAAGAAGAGGATATTCCCATCTTGATAGGCATGAAATTTCCTTCCTAGAGAGATTTGGACTTTGAAGAAGCATTGAGGAGATTTGATTTATGAGAGGGAATCTTTGAATTTCTGGATGATGTAAACCATGAAGAAGAGGAGTTGATTCTTGACAATTTTCAAACAGAAAAATAATCTTATGTGTTTATCCATGATGAAGAAATTTTCTCTTTCCCATTAGAATATGAGGACTCCCTTGATCATGTCACCCAGGAAGAGACCAATCCAGTCTATAATGAGCCCTCAAATAGTGGGGAAGAACCATCTGTACAAGAACTATTAAGAGCTGTGGAAGAAACAGAAGACCCTGAGACCAGTCTTGAAATTTTCATGCAAGCATAAAGATGAGTTGGAAACCTCAACCAATGTGAGGATGGGCTATGTTGAAATAAATCTAGATGAGAAATATGATCTCCCTCTCAAACCAATGGTTGGTGGATATAATGATGAAATTGAGGTATTTTCTTTCCCATTTGAAGAGGAAAAATATTTCCATGATGAACAAACTAAAGCGAGAAGTTTTGAGGCCTTTAAAGATGAAGCTCTTTTTGATGAAGGATCAGTAGAGCACAACAATTCCCAAGATGATGAGGTAACTCTTCTAGATAGTTTCCTTGAGTTGCATTCTTCAAAGGCATATAAAGATGAGCTATAGGAAACAACGAAGCATAACTCTGTGAAAGAAATCTTAGACGCAGTAGAAGTTGTAGAAGACCCTGAGCTTATTATTGATCCCTTCACTCGTGTCATGGATATACAATACAAGTATGAGTTTTCCTCCAATCCTCCTGTCAACACTCAAACACCTCACAATGGAGTATAGATAAAGGATGAATTAAATTTTTCTCATGGAGAAGATGTCAATGAGTATAGACCTAGGAAATAAAGTAACTTAGAATATCAAAGGAATTGGAACAAAAATCAGCTCTGGGGCAGTGATAGCACACTCAATGAAGAATCAACTATATGGATAAACATGGAAGGAAACTGGAACTATGAAACTGATTTCAAAGAACATGAAGGCAGTGTAATTTCCAAGCAAGGACCTAGGCATCAAGAAGCTCGCATGGACTCCCTCATACCAAGTACATAGATAATTTTGAAAGCACCTGGCTTTCATAAGCAGCTGAGGAGAGGAGGCTACTTTCTAGAACCTGTCAATGGCTTTGTAAAACATCATCATTCAGTGTTGCCTCTTCAAGGGTAAATTTTGAGAAATGAAAAGTGCTTCAGTGAAATCGGGTTGTCACCCACCTTGTACCATAGGTGATTGTTAGGTGTTTTTCCCTTTCTATTATGTGTTTCCCTTCTTGTTTTGTGTCATTTTTTTTCTTTCTATCCTTTTCATGTGCGTGTGTGTTTCCTACTTCACTATGCTCAGTACATGTCATATCCCCAAGCTAGAGCCAGTTGTTGTCGTGTAAATGTGTAATAGGGAAATTGAAAATTTTCGAGCATGAAAACTATGCCCCAGTGTCGAATTTTTAAAGCTCTATCATTCTAATATACCTCGGATCTGTCTAGTAAGTCCAAGTGACCTCTCGGATAATGTTATATCATCCCATTAGGTGATTTCAGGAGTTCATTTACAAACTACTTATAGTTGTAGGAAGGGCTATCATTGGTCTTCCCATGACTAGATCAACCCCCCTAGAATAGAATGGAAGGGATAAATTCAACATGGAGGTGAATTGAAGAAAATAGAACATCATGGAAATTATTTTGGAAGGTTTGGGGAAGTTTTGAAAGACTTGGAATAGTCTGAGTGAAAATAGGGTTCAAAAGACTAGGCAGTTCAGAGGCCTAAAACAGTTGTTGGGCTTCAGAAGAAGATTCTAGGAGCTCCGGATGGAGTTATAAGTAAAAATAAACATCACCAGACAGAGGATTACAATACCTACATGATGGTTAAATAATAATTTTCATAACACCTTGGCACATAGGATTTTCAGGAAGGTTTTATCAGGCACAAGTGTAGTCTCAAATCACAAATCTATTTTTTAAGGGATCAGATGGATGAATCAAGACATGAGACACACACCATTTGATTCAAAATTCCATTTAAAGTTAGGATAATATAAAATTTAACCAATAAATTCCACTGGGAGCTCAAGTTATCACTATCACAAGTTCAAGGACTTAGCTAAATTTTGGGGGAGGACACGTGTCAACTCCAGGAGCCTGGCAGGATTTTGTGTCCCTAATGTCCCTCAAGGTCATGGAAATCAAGGTTGGAAAAGTGTTCCCAACCCCCTTGAATCCCTCCTAGACCCCATGTGACTTCTTGGACCCTCATGTAACCTCCAAACTTAACAGTTCAACCCCCGAGTGCATTTTTAGAGCATCCATTCCCTACCATCAGATCAAGCGCCACGTGTCAGCTCTAGGACCACCATGGAAAATGATGTCCCTTATATCCCTTAGGTGAGGGAAATAATACCTTGGAAAATGTTCCCAGCCCCCTATGGGGATCCTTTTGGACATCCATGTGACCGACTTTCAGCCCCCAGGTGCTTTTTTGGAGCATTCATTCCCTATCGTCAAATGAAGCGCCATGTGTAAGCCCCAAGACCACCATGGAAACTGATGCCCCTTATGTCCCTGAGATGAGGGACATAATACATGGGAATAATGCACCCATTCCCCATATGGGGAGTATTTTTGGACACCCATGTGACCTTTAGACTTGATAGTTCAGCCCCCAGGTACATTTTTCAAGCATCCATACCTTGCCGTCAGAATCGAGTGACACATGGCATCACCTTTACCACCATGGAAATTGATGTCCATCACATCCATGTGGTGAGGTGACATAAGACATGGGGAAAATCTCACATGCACCTATGGGGAGCACTTTTAGACATCCATGTCACCTACTTTCAGCTCCCAGTGCATTTAAAGTAGATTTGCACAGCTTCATTCCTTGACATCGGCTCTGTGACCACGTGTCATTGTCTAGACCACCATGGAATTTGATGTCCCTCACATCAAGCATGAAAAAATTCAAACCGAGCTTCTCCTCTCATAATGGCAAACATTCAACATATCTAACTGTCGCTTCAGTGAATTCCAGTAGTTTCCAATCCCATGCACAGTTTTCCTCCATTCTTCCTCTATAGATTATCAAATGGATTACTGAAATGATGAAGAACATACCAGACCTGCCAAATAGGTAGATCCTTTTGCTACCCCAATAATGCATGCAGGTCCTACACGAAAATTTGATCAAAAACAGAAGGAGAAGCACAGAACAAAGAAGGAGAAGCACAAAGAAAAACTCCATGGCCATGAAACGAAAAGTTGAAGAAATCTCCCAAATGGATGCATGAAACAACAATATATATTTTTAAGTTCATTAATCTACCCAGATGCCAACAATACAGAGACCTTCAAACTGGTCCCCTCATGCTACAGAGCATCCATTTTAGTCCAACAAAATCCCACTTCTGGCTCAACAAAGGAAAAATCCGATTTCCTGTCAAACCGTTGGGCAAAATGAAGTAAAATTACATGTGAAGCATAAAAATAAGAAACCTATCACAATGAAATATATTTCATCACAAATGGAGGAGAAAACCATACCTGCAATTTTGAGGTCCATTAATGGTTGCCACATCCAGAAGCACTGCCAAGTCTGAAATTTAAAACTTTATAATCTTTTAGACTATTAAGCGGGTGGGCCCGAAATTTTAGAGTGGTGATATTGGGAAAAATCCATATCAAAAAACTTTGTTCCACATCAATTCGACTCCCAGAAGATAAATTTCTAAAAATATTAGGACTACTACATAGGAACTGATGTTTCGGAAAAGTCATCGATTGAAGAACCTGCGAAGGAGATGAAGCCATTAGAGGTACACTACAGTTGAGAATTCACCGTAATGGACATTTTTGGAACTTACTAAAAAAAGTAAGTGGGCCCTCGAGCACCTGCTAAAAATATAAAGTTGATCTAGAATGATTGTGGAACGTAGGGAGAAAGAGTAAAATTGAGCCGCAACATCCATTTGAAGAGCGGGGGCTTGATTTTTCACACTTACTAAAAATAGTAAGTTGATTTTTCTAAGGGAAACATGAAGCCGAAATGGATTGGTTAGAAGCTGACACAAGCCTTCACCTATGAGTATGATGTGAAAGACAGCAATGTCTCATACATGGACCTAAATGACCTTAAGACTTGTATGGCCTCCAAGGACCAAAGGAGGATCGAATACCAAATATTCACAAGTGGCTTGTTCACCATTGTAGGACACCTAGTGTCTGTGTAGAGTCTCAAGCTAATCCTAACCTGCTCTTTCCACTACGATCCTGAGACACAAACCATCCAATCTGACAATGGTACCACAATTTTGATCATCAACAGAACATTTTACTCAACTTCGAGTGTGATTCGTGAGCCAATTTAAAATATTCTCATAGTGTGCAAGGAATTCAAAGATTCAGAGTTTCACTGCATTTGGATCTTTCCATCAACGAGGATCAATGAACTTCATCAGAAATGACATCTCCTCTTCTTCTTCTCTCTCTCTCTTTCTCTCTCCTCTTCTCAACCCAATATTCTAATTTCACATTGGGGTTGCACTTTTTCATGTGTCCTAATGTTCCTAATGTAATAAGTCACCTTTATGTTATAAAAAGGGACTTAATATTCTCCTAGGAATTTGAAAAGTTTCAAGTTGCACAAGGACATATGAAAATCCATTGGGTGGTAGATGATAAGTCACCTCTCACACTATATATTATAACGTCATTACCATTTCAGAGTGTTGGTGATTGATCTTGTAAACTCAAGAGTGCATTGTACCTAGAGAAAGCAAAGGACATAGCCAATTTTAATCTACTCTCAAATTTCCTCCATTCCCACATTATGTACAACTTTGATTTGAGAAATCAATACAAGAAGGAGTTTCTAGCTTTCTTTGACTAAGGGGTTTCTTGATACTTAGTGATCAGTGAATTCTATTTGGTCTTTTTGTTATTTGCAGAGTTGTTTCTTCCCATAAATGCATGTGTTGAAGTTTCTAAGTAGTGTGTGTTTCACCGTTTTATTTACGTTTTTGAATAACAAAATAGATAAGGGTAAGGGCTAGAAGGAATACCTGTTAAATGGGTTGGTTGATGGTTATTGCACGCATTATGACTTCTCGATCCAGCGTTGATTGTGAGAGCTTCCTTTTGGCTGGGAGGAACTACCTGAAATAGAAAACAAGACCACAAAAGAATAGTTAAATAATATATGATAGTGGACTACCTAGCGTGTGCTAGATCCAAGAAGTGTGATACTCCCTAGATGGTTGTCAATCCAATGTTTAAAAAATAATAATTTGATAGATAAATAGATTCCTACTGTAGTTGATATGATTTAGGTATTTCATTTCAAATGCAATAAGCAAATCTAAGCATAATGGGATAGGCTATAATCAGATCTGAAGGGTAGGTAGGTGTCAGGTTACTGGAACTGGTCAAGGTCAGGTTCTGGGTTATTTAGGTCACTTTGCAGTAGGTTGTGTGGTTTTGTTATTGGTTAAGGTGTAAAACACATAGACTGGTGTCAGTTTGGTGTAACCGAAGATATTTCAGGAGGAGAACAACAACAGTCCATGGGTAACCGGCCTCGTCAGTACCACCAGGTGACAGTAATTCAATAGAAACCTTATTGAAAATGTTGGGTGAGGTTAGATAGAGCTAAAAAAGGGGGGATGGCAAGGCCTGTGGGAATACTGAGGGCACTCAAAGATATGTAGAAGGGCTAGGGTAGGTGATCTGATAAAGGGATGGGTGAGGTAATTTGAGTTTTTCAAGAAGTAGACTATGGGAGGAATGGAAATATTAAATCTAAGGAATGATAACAAAAATGATGAAGACTCTATGGGCAGAATAGAAATGGAAATGATCAGTAAGAAAAACACTTACCAATGACATGCAGGTCTAATGATTGGGTGGTGATGAGGATCAGTTGGTCTAATGGAGCTTGGTGCAATAGTGGTGCCTCCCAGAATGTCACCATGAGTGCAATGCTTCTAGATTTGTCCTGGTGTTGGCTATGGATGTCTAGGTGCATGAAAAGATGTAGGTTCTACTTGCATGTAGCTCTCTTCTCCCCGTCTTGCTCTCAAAATGATGCCAACCCAAAAATAAGGTTGCTTAGGTGAATAAATGGTAACTAACAATGGTTTCATCTTGATCGGCATCGGTTTAGGGGTGAACAGTGTCAGTTAAGGCAGGATTTCCTAGGTTTACTAAAAGGGGCGGATCTTTCTAATTTTTTGGGCCAAGTTGGTTTGTTGTCATGGATTAGAATGGAAGCTTCCCTTCTTAATGGGTGGGAATGTGGTTAGAGAGATTATAGGGATTGATTTTAGGGTTAGACTAAATCTTAGCTCATTAAGGTAAGTAAGACTTAGTTATTGTTAGTTATGGAAACATGCTCAAGAATAGGTCTAGGGTGAGGTGGCTGGATGAGGTGTCTAGGTGAGGAGGAAATTAGATCAATTAAGGTAATAAAACAATGGATATTGTGAGGATGGGTATTTAATTTAATTAAAATAATTAAATTAATTATTAATGTGGGGTGAAAGGGGGCCATGGTTAGGTTCCCATGTTTAAGTTGGTTATCTGATTAGGGGATAAGGGGAATGTGAACCAAATTTAGGTGTCTAAATTTTCCCCTGTTTTGTCACATAGCTCAGTATTGGTAAGTGATGCATTACACAAAATAAGAAGTGGGTGCCCCATGTGTGGGTGAATGTGATCCCCCTCAAACTAAGAAATAGTGAGGATCCCCAAGACGGAAGTGGTGAGTGGTTTAGATAAAAGGTGAGTGTGTATGAAAACAAGTTGCAAAGGATTTGGGAGAGAGATCGATGTCCAGAGATCTAAGGAGCAGGTGAGTAATATCACAATTTTGGATAGTATAGGGATTATTCTACGATATGGACCGGCTTGCGTGCCGATGATTTTTGTATATGATATCTAGACTGCATGTCGATGATGTTTTGTATATTATACTAGCCTACGTGCCTTTTGATGCTTTGTATATGATGTCAAAGCCTATGACACTGATGATCTTGAGAAATTTATATTGAGGATACATTGTAGGGTGAGTAAGGCTAGTCTGTCGAAATGACCCCTAACACCCAGTGATAGGTTTAGGTAAAGGAGGATTACCATAGGCAAGGCTAGGTGTTTTGGGTAGAAGATGTTTGCTGGCATTATGGGGTAGAGGTGTGAATTTGGGCCATGGGTGGTGATGTTGGATAGGTATTGCAATAGTCGTGATAATTGTTCTAGGTTCAGATCACTTGAAACACTTTTGGATAGATAGCTGGAGATGTCACTCACGATGGACAACAACATTTGTGTTGATTAACAGGAAGTAGAAGGCGTGTAGACACCAAATTTGTGTCTTACGACCCCTTGTGACCCGCATCACATTTCGCAACCTAACCTCACCACCTAAACCTTACACAATTATTTATTAATTACCTTATAATTAATAAATCCACATCACCATACCTGCCACCTCATGTCGCCACCTCATCGTGACCTAGTCTTAACCCTAAACTAACCTAATTAAGACCTATAACTTGGTCCAATTCCACACCTATGACTAATTACTCCTCATCCGCACCTAAAACCAACTTCATAATGACTTGACCAAGCCCGCTACCAATCCCTCGGAAGAAAAGGAGGGAAAGCTGGCTATTTTACCAAAAATAGCCCGCTTTGACCGGACCGATACCGGTTCCTACTCGACCGCCGTCGGTTGCGTAACCGCCATTGGTTCCCCGTAAATGACCACTTCCAACCAAAAACAAAGGATCGGATTTTCATTTGATCGGGAGAAGGAGAAACCATCGAGGGAATCCAGATTTTGCTTGGCCGAGCAGAGACAAGTGAAGAAACAAGAAGAGATTGCAGAGAAGGACATCAAGCCCAAGACTGCAACTGAATAACCAGAGCCCAGTAACACTCATCCGAGCATCAGAAGAGGAAACTGCATCCAACTTGGGTCCTGTCTTCATCATCACAGTCCTGAAACTTGCATCTACATCAGGGGCAAGTAAGTAGTATGTTATATGTTTCTAAGCACCATTTTCTTGAGCCTGTTGATTAATAGTAATCATAAGTTTATTCCTAGATCTACTACCAGCCACTACTGCACTTAACCTTCACCCACACACCCTGATATTGCCCAGAAGGCCATTTTACCACACTCTGAGTCTTCCCTATCCTCCCATCATTCCCCTCAGCCATCCACCAATCCTAATAACCCCACAATCACCTTGCAACCAACTTCTATCCAGAAGCACTTAGATTGCTGCCCCTACCGGTATCGTTTATCCTCTACCGGCAGCGGTTCTCTAACCGTGGTCGGTTACCCAGTGACCGCCGTCGGTCACTGTGACTTATACCCCAAAACCTTTTGCTTGCCTATTTGCCACCTAACAACCCCAAATCCAGCCTGGTTTATCCCTATAACTCAACCTGAACGTATCAACGACCAGTAACCGAACAAACAAAGTGGCGCTTTATTATTGATAGTTTAGTTTCTATTGCTTTGTAACGAGATACCTAAATCGTGATTTTGCAATAGCTTTCTATATTATCATTTGTGTTGAATCATATTAAAAGGGGAACTGACCACCTTCGAAAGGAAGTTTTTATATTTCCTGGGCCTAAGGCAGATCCCTCATTTGTTGTCTAATTAAAATCTTGTGGTCTTGTATTCTTACTTGCAGGTAGTCCTTCCAAGACAAAAAGGAGTTCTTCGCAGTCGATCTGATCTTTCTCTACGGTATGCGCACACCATCTCAACATTCAACAGGTATTCCTCCTAGCCCTAACCCTTATCTGTTTCTCAAAGGAATGATAGGATAGAAGCAAGTCTATTCTGCAGAGCCGAAACATTCCGTGCGAAACATTTTGGCACGCCCGGTGGGACCCATTTCGGGTTTCTGTTTCTCTTGCTTATTTTCATTTTAGGAAGCATACTTGCTGTTGCTGTTTTTGTTTATATTTAGTAAAGAATTTGTCTTGCTTTCCTAGTTTCGCATTAGTGAAAGTCATCTCATTTGCTTCATCGAATATCATTTTCGATTTGGGTTTAAAACACGTGCATTACATTCTTGCTTGCTGTTTTCAATTCTAGTGAACATAGACTAAGTAACAGGTCGTACACGTGGGGGTGATTTCCATGGTATTGACAGGAAATTAATCTTACTTTCACTGCACAACACATACCGAATCACTTCACAATTAACACAACAGCTCAAAACATCCCCCCTTTTCCGCGGTATTCCTCCGCCCGATTGAGGTAACCTTATAAGCCAAAACAAACTTGACATTTCCCCTAAGTCTTTTGTTTAGGATTGACATCATTCCGCGTCTAAAGGCATAAGCCCACAATAATTAAAATTAACCCTAGGGTTAGTCTCTGGATTTGCGTGTGCATCTTGTTTGTTTTCAGTTCTGTTTTCTCTGTTATACACTGTCTTCTGTGATTACCTTAGAACAATTTGATAAATACTGAGCGTTGTTAACAATCAAATCAGCAGCTTCTTATATTTTCTTATACCAGTCTTATTACACCGACATCGGTTAACTGACCGACGTCGGCTATAGTCTAACCGACATCGGTTATCAGACCGATATCGGTTACTGTCTTTTCCAGTTCCTGACAAACCAGCAACCTACCAATTTCACCAGTCTGAGTCTGTTTCTGTTCCTGACAGATTGAAACCCTACTGTGAACTCCTGTCCATGGTTGTTATCACTCGAAAGCAAGCCGCCGCCATGGTTTCACATGCTTGCTCTGTTCCTTTGCCTGAATCACCCCCTTCACATTCTGTGGGGAATCCTACGGACACCAGCGAGGTTCCTAAAATTCCTGTGGGAGATAAAGAATTTGCCAAATTTCTGGATGCTAATCCTAGCGCTGTACAATACTATTTGTCTCATGCCCTTGACCGTACACCCGACGGTCAACTCCTTGTTGGCATGCCTATCAGTATAGCTGCTCATTTAGCCCCTTCTCCACCTGATAACTCTGCTTTGCCTTCCGCATCCTTAGTCCCGTCGTCTACCTCAGCAGCTTCAGGGGTCCATACGGCACAGATTGGCTTTCCTTTGGTTAATCTTGGGCCCAACATGTCATTACCGCCGACTGCTCCTACCTCGTCTCTCTTGCAGACTGTTCCGTTCATGACTTGCTCTCTGCCACCTATCCACACGAGCTTTCCTTCTCAAGCTCCGCCCACCTTTTCATTTCCACACACATATCCGGTAACCTCAACAGCTTATATAGGACATCCCTATTCGGTTGCCTCAACACAGTCGTCCTCCATACCTTATCAACATTTAACCCCACCATTGTCTAGCGGTGGCCCTTGGCCCAATTTGCCTCCGTTTACCACAACCACACCATCATCTCATCCAACTACTGATTTAATTAAACAAATGATGGACAAAATGCAAAACCTGGAGGCTTCTGTTTCAGGAAGTCGTAGCGCCTTGACATACGAGCAAGTTTGTCGGGAGCCTATCCACCCTTCAGTCCCCCTTCATTCATATCCTCCTCAATGGGAATTACCAAAATTTACCCGTTTTAACAGTAAGGAGGACCCTCAACAACACTTGCGATCATTTAGACATGCCTGCTATCTGATTGCTCACGACGACGCTTTACTACTCCGCACCTTTCCCATGTCCTTATCAGGACCCGCTTTGGAGTGGTACAGTGCTTTAACCCAGCACTCAATCTTCTCTTTTAACCAGCTAGCCCAATCTTTCTTGGATCATTTCTCCATTAACATTGCCAAGAAAGTATCTATCACCGACCTCTATGCCATCCGACAATTTGAAGACGAATCTATTGCAGATTTCGTTGGACGATGGCGGGGCCTTATCAACCAACTTACGTATGCCTTACCTCAGACCGAACTTATCGAACTGTTTACGCGGGCCTGCGCTAAGCACATCTCTCCTACCCTCCAAATTCAAACTTTCCGTACATTTGACGAGGCCTTTACTATGGCTCGAAAATTAGAGATTCGAGCCTTAGAGGAAGAGAAATTGCGGTTGCGTAACAAAAACCCCACTTTCCGAACCCAAGATTCCACCAACAAACCTAACACCACCAATCCTCACCCATCGACCACTTCGAAATCAAAAGGGGCCGTGCACGCGGTGATGGTAAAATCCCAACCACCGTCTAATACCCCGCCAAAAACCACCTATAAGTATAAAGCAGAGCCCATCAACTACACTCCCTTGGGAGAAACATATGGTGTGATATTGGAAAAATTGCTCAAAGCAGGAGCCATTACCTTACCTCCTGTTAAACCTCATTCCGGGTTTGATTCCACTCGCGCCATACCTTCCTGGTACAAAGAAAATGACTTCTGTAACTTCCACCGCGTGAAGGGACACAGTCATGAGAACTGCAAGATGTTGAAAAACATAGTGCAGGAAATGGTTGATGCAGGGGATATAGCCCTTGATAATCCTAATGCCCCTGCTAACCGAAATTTGAAAATATTCAACAAACCATTCCCGAATCATTCTTCTAACAGTAATCTAAACCAAGATATCTTAGCCGAGGAGAGTGTTCATGAGATCCATGCAGTCTTCGATTCCCAGCCAAAGACCTCTATCGAACAAATTCTCAATCAAGCCTCTTCACTAACGCAGGAAACCGAACCCCCTTCCTCGCCATCAAGACAAACTGAAATCCTTGCCATTCCTTTACCCATCAAGGAATTAGCTGCCCAGAGTTCCCTTCTCACAAATGAGCCTTCTTATACCACATCCTTGCAAGACTGTGAGCGGATGTTATCTAATTTATCTATTTCCCAAACGTCTCCTTCTACTATTCTTGCTGTACAAGAGGAAGGCTCGCCACTTCTTTTGTCATCCTTAGATGAGAAACCTCTTGAACCGACATCACCACACTCTTTAAACATGACAGATCCTCTCAAACACGCCCTCCTACCTATTAGTCCTTCATCACCTAAATCTTTTCAGCAACCGGTTGATCTCTTAACGCCCATTGATACAGTGCCTCATATACCCCTTGTATCACACCCACAGTGGACCGGAATCACAACCCACCTTTCTTCCATACAAAAGTTCCTATTCACACGTGAGGACTGTCATTCCACAGAAGATAGACAGGTCCTATGGGAACGTTTGAGTACGCCATATTCTACTCAAATGCAAATGACCGATCCTGATGCCTCCACCATATACCCGAAGTGTTTACAGAAGCTTAAAATGCCCATGTCCTCATCTTCACCCCCCTCATCTCTACCAAATACCTTGTCCACTTCTATTAACTTAGCCAAATCTTCCCCTACGCTTGGGACCTCACCCATACCTAGTCTAACACACCCACCTAAGCGGCTTGATTTATCTAAAAATAAAGCCATCCATCCCATTAGGAGACAGACTCAATCTCCTCAATCTATGCCGTTAACACAACTAAAACCCTCGTCGTCACACCTACCTTCCATATTGGGACCCCATCCCTCTACCTTACATCAATATATCATACCTCCTGCGTTTTCTTTAAAGCGACCTACGCCTTCTGCACCCATACAGAAATCCAAGGGTATAGCAACACCGTCACCCCGCGTATCCTGTCCACCTATCAACCCTAAACAAATTCCATCATCAAAAGATTTGTTTTCGGTCACTCCTATTTCCCCGTGGTTGTTTTCTGATACCACATCATCTGTGGCCTCATCATCCAACATAGCTTCTACGTCAAAGAAACCACGGTTAGTTAAAACCCATTACCAAAACTCCTTGGCTAAACCACCCCCCATACAAACCAACCACACCACGTCATCACCAGAATCGACCCAGTCAATAGCCTCATTTTCCTCTGACTTTGACCCACTCAAAGGGTCTTACGCCAAAATCCTTGCTATGTTGGTGGAGAATGCGACCATTTCCCTACCCCCACTTAGACCTTATGATCCATCTAAACCTCGACCTATAGGTTACGATGAGTCTAAAATCTGCGCTTACCACCGCACACCAGGACATGACGTAGAGGGATGCAAAGCGTTGAAAACCATACTTCGTCCGTCACCTCTCTCAGATAGAAAAGTTAAGAAAGACAACTTACGAAGAGAGAGACCTTTAGCTTCAATTCCCTCTCCTATACCACCTGTCCCCGCCTCACCAAGATCTATCATTATTACAGCCCCACCTCTCGAAAACCATGACCTATCCCTACCATCTTCCTCCTCTCGTATTCACGAGATCAATATGATTAGTGTTGCTACTCGAGGGCAGAAAAACAATGGGAAAGTGAAAGAAAACACGCCTGCGGCATCTCTTTCTCCGTCCACCATCCCGATTGCACCACCACCTAAAGTGGTTATTCGCGGACCCGCCTATCCCGTCTCTAATGGCATTGCCCATCGAACTATGATCAAACAGCTTCACCAATCGCCTGTAAAAATGACATTGTATGATCTCATTCAGACTTCTGAATCTCATCGACAAGCTCTCGTTGAGATCCTTCAAGGGATAGAGGTTTTACCTAATGAAACCTTGCCTGTTACCTCTATTCTAACACCCAATCATGTTGCTTCGCTCACCAAACAATCTATCTCCCCAACCACTTCTGTCTCTGTACAGCAAGCCGCTGCTGTCAGTTTCTCCGAAGATGAAATTATCGACTTTGGTGCCGAAGATCCTGACCCTGCTCTTTTCATCTCAGCATACGTTCGGGATATTCGGGTACGTCGTGTTATGATTGACGGGGGCGCTAGCCTAAACATCATCTCTTCAAAAGCCTTCCAACAAATGAATATCCCTTCTAGTTGCATGTGTGCCAACCCCATCATGTTGCGATCATTCAATGATGCTATTACTTCTACTTTAGGCACCGTGATCCTTAACATTCGTGTAGGACCACGTACTTTACCCGAACTCTTCTATGTCCTTGAGGGAGAGTTCCAATACAACATGTTGTTAGGCCGCCCTTGGATCCGGGCTATGGGATGCGTTCCCTCCACCTTACATAGATGCATAAAATTTGAGTACGAGGGGAAGTCCTACACCGTAAAAGCTGATCCTCCCCCCTTCAAAACTTGCAATATGTTGTATCACCCTAATGATGTGCTTGTACCAGTCAAGACACCCATTCATCCAACCCAGCCATCCACTTCCGATGCACCTACACCTTCAACTAATGAAACCGCTGTTACAAATATTACTTCCTTTCCCGCAGATAACATCCCAACCTCCGACCCCTTAGTAGATGTTTTTCAACGCCTTACGCTGGGGGAGTACCACCTATATAACGTTAGTTCTTTCCATACCCCGCAGGAGTACGGACAGTTACATGCACATCCCACCTACGACCGTCGCGTGGGGGAGGTAATCTCTTACGGACCACCCCATTGCCGCACCAACCTAACGTATGGGGGTGTTGACGCATCCTCCATTACCCCTGAACCTCCTCTTGGTGTGGTTCCCTTCCAATCTGATTTTCAATACTTGACAAATCGTCGTTTCGCCCTCACCTTCTTGACTCGCTGTGCTTGGAAAGGCTTTGGTTTTGGTCTTTACGAACAAGGCCGACATACACTCATTCCCGTGACTACACGCAAACACAATGATCGCAGTGGTCTCAGTTTTCCTGAAACACCTACACAGGAGACACCTCGTGTCAGCTGTATCCTGGAAGAAGACGACGTCACCCCTACCAAACCATCATCACCCACTTTGCCATCATCACCCACAGAGTCGATAGACCCTGAATCTATCCCTCCTAACTTTTTTTTTTCATAAATGCTATCTTCATAGGTCCTCTCACTTATCAACGCGATAATGAGGATCCATCTTCTCTTCCCCTTCTGTATCCAGACATGATCGAAGAGGATTCACCTTCGATTAATGTTGTTGAGTGCCAGGATGACGACTCCATCCTCACTTACCTTGGGGCGGACGACTCCTATATTCAACGCGCCTTACCGTCTGAAACTCAAACCATGTTGAATGAGTCGACTATAGAAATCAACATCCACACGGAGGAGGATCCTCACATTGTGAAGATCGGACAATCCCTTAACACATCAGAACAAGCCGCCTTTACTACCTTTCTCCGTACCCGCAACCAAGCTTTCGCTTGGTCCTACGCTGACATGCCAGGAATTGATCCTACCATTGCTGTCCATAACATCACCCTAAACCCCGATTCCAAACCAGTCAAACAAAAACTGAGAAAAATGCATCCACGCATTGCCCTCTTGGTCAAAGAAGAGCTTCAACGACTTCTTTCTGTTTCCTTCATCTTGCCTATTGATTATCCTCAATGGATTTCTAACATCGTACCTGTCACTAAAGCGACGGGGGGACTTCGGATATGCACGGATTTCTGAGACCTTAACCTCGCTTGCCCCAAAGATGACTTCCCCCTCCCAAGTATTGATCAACTTGTTGATCTCACTGCGGGCCATGAAATGCTTTCTCTCATGGATGGTTTTTCGGGATACAATCAAATTTTGGTAGCCCCGGCCGATCAACATAAAACTGCTTTCATAACTCCTTGGGGAACCTTCTGTTATCGTGTCATGCCATTTGGCCTTAAGAATGCTGGTGCTACCTATCAGCGGGCTATGACTTACATTTTTCATGACATTATGCACACTATCCTTGAGGATTATGTCGATGATCTTCTTGGCAAATCTAAACATCGCAGTGAACATCTCGATGTTTTAACCATTATTTTCGATCGCCTGTTGCAATATTCAGTCCGGCTTCAACCAAAGAAATGTGTCTTTGGTGTTCTTTCGGGAAAAATTCTTGGCTTTATCGTCTCTTTGCGTGGCATTGAGGTCGATCCATCTAAAGTCAAAGCTATCCTAGAAATGCCCCCACCCAAAAACCTCAAACAATTACGTAGTTTGCAGGGTAAACTTCAATCCATCCGGCGTTTCATCTCCCAACTCTCGGATCGATGTCACCCTTTCCATCACCTTCTTAAAAAGAACATTGCCTTTCAATGGAGTGAAGAGTGTCACCAAGCCTTTGAAGCTCTCAAATCCTATCTCTTGCAGCCACCTGTGCTTATTCCACCTCAGGATGATCGTCCTTTCTACCTTTACCTTTCTGCCACTGACCATGCTATAGGAGCTATGCTCGCACATCGGGACTCGGCACGTCGAGAACAAGCCGTTTATTATATAAGTCGTACTCTCGTGGATTACGAGACTAGGTATACACATGTAGAAAAATTGTGCCTAGCCCTATCATTCGTAGCCACCAAACTCCGACATTACCTCCTGAATCACAAAACTTTTGTCATCACCAACACGGACCCCATTCATTATATGTATGCCAAACCACATCTAAACCAACGCATCGCCCGATGGCTTATGCTCCTCACCGACCTCGACCTTGAGTTTGTACAACAGAAGTCAATCAAAGGACAAACTATTGCAGACCAACTTGCGGAGGCCCCTTTACCTGGGGAACAATTCACCAATTTTAATTTCCCTGACGAACTCATCGCCACTCTTTCACTCAGGGAAGAGTCGTATCAAATGACCCTCTTCTTCGATGGATCTAAATGCCAGCACGGTGGAGGAGCCAGCGTTGTTCTCATCCCTCTTGACGCTAAACCTATGCCTCTTTCATTCCGGCTTGATTTCCCCTGCACTAATAATACAGCGGAATACGAGGCCCTTGTTTTGGGTCTCCAGGTTGCGTTACACTTAGGTGTCAAATCTATTAATATTTTTGGCGACTCTCAATTGGTAGTCAATCAAGTTATGGGCATCTACCAATGTAAGAATGAGGAACTTCAAAAGTACAAACATTACGTGGATTCACTTTTGACCTCATTTACTCATTATTCTATCCAAACCATTCCCCGCTCCACTAACAAATTTGCGGATACTATGGCTTGCTTAGCCTCGCAAATTCCTGCCGCACCAACTGACTCTGACATATTCGTCTTGGTCCAACAACTTTTTGCCCCATCCTACTCAGCCCCGGTAGTTTGTATGATAAATACTGTGTCTACTAATTCGCAGGATACCTGGTACCACCAATTTCACGACTACCTTACAACCTCTGTTCTCCCACCTGACCTTACTAGTAACGGAAAACGTGCTTTTCTTAAAAGTGTTTCTCGTTATGTTGTCATGGGGGGACTCCTCTATAAACGTGGCTTTGATGGCATCCTCCTTCGCTGTCTAACCGGCGCGGAGGTCACCTATACCATCCAACAAGTCCATGACGGCATTTGTGGTGGACATTTTAGTGGCCTTGCCGTGGCTAAATGAATCCTTCGCCTAGGTTATTATTGGCCTACTCTTAACAACGACTGCTACGAATATGTTAAGCATTGTGTTATGTGTCAACAACATGCCAACCTTCAACATACTCCTAGCCATCCGCTACAGGTCGCACGAGATCTTTGGCCTTTCTCACAATGGGGTTTAGACCTTATTGGTGAGATTCACCCGACCTCTTCACAACGTCACCGTTGGATAATCACAGCAACCGAATATTACACAAAATGGGTGGAGGCCATTCCACTCATTTCAATCAAAAAAGAAAAAATTGTCGAATTCGTTAACCATCACATTATCTGTCGTTTTGGTATTCCTCATCGCCTAATAACAGATAATGGTAAATCTTTTAAAAATAAGTTGTTACAAGACCTTTGTGACAACTTTGGTATCAAACTTAGTTTCTCATCGCCTTACTATCCGCAGGCCAATGGTCAGGCTGAATCTTCTAATAAAACCCTAACCAAAATCCTCATGAAAGTTGTCAATGAGTCTGGAAGAAACTGGCATGATCACATTCCCTTTGCCCTTTGGGCTTATCGTACTAGCATTCGTACCTCCACTAATGCCACACCATTTTCTTTGGTATATGGTACCGAGGCTGTCTTGCCTCTTGAAGTACAAATACCCTCCCTCAGAATATCTCTTCAGGATATTCTCACCAACAATGATTTCCGCCAAGAGCGGTTAGCCCAATTAGAGCTTCTTGACGAGCGTCATCTTACGGCTCTTGATCACCTTCAAATCTACCAAAAACACATCAAGCGTGCTTATGATAAACGGCTTCATGAGCGTACTTTTAAGGTTGGCGATCTTTTCCTCAAAGAGAATCAACATGTAACCAAACTAGAAAAGAGTAAACGTGGAAAATTTGCTCCTAATTGGATTGGGCCTTACATTATCACTCACACTTATGGATCAGGCACTTATCGTTTAGCTTCGCTTAATGGTAAACCTGAGCCTGAGCCCCTTAATGCCTTGCATCTTCGACCATTCTACTGTTGAAATTAGTGTTATATCACTGCTTATCTACCTTACGCTTGTCCCTTGAGCTCATTTACCACCGCATACACTTTGTTTCTTACATCTCAAAATCCAATCAAGCTCACATGGTTTGATTATCACCTCCCCTTAAAAGATGCCTTCCCCTTTTTAGTCTAGTCCATGACTTCAAAGTATCAAAATGACACATTCTTAATTACACACTTATGGGATTTTCTTGAGTCAAACTTCTTACAAAAAAAACTAGATGCTTCATGCCCAATGGACATCTAGACCTCTAACTTATACAATAGACTGCTCCCTTGAAGGACAGCTATATGCCAAACTATTGCTCTTATTATAAATAGACTGCTCCCCCGAAGGACAGCTATACATAAACACTGCATCTGCTACTATAAATAGACTGCTCCCTTGAAGGACAGCTATACACAGTCAGCCTTTATCAGAAGCTTCTCGCATTGATCAGCTTCGTGAAGACCTCAAGAACAACAAAATACATATCCCATGTAGACTTCCCGCATCGATCAGTCTATATCCAGAAAAATAAAAATAAAAGCAATACTTCAAAGCACTTTTGAGTCATGGACTTGTCTATTTAGATTTGGTTTTCTTTTGTCAGAATCATCATCTTATAATAAGTTCTCTGCACCCTCGCCCACATCAACCACCTCACCTCACCATTTGTCAAAGCACCAAAACTCAAGGGACGTGACGTATATCCGATATATTGTGATTATACCACTCTTTTCACCTATCGACTTCTCGCCTATGCAAGGTACCTAGGGATTCAAGCTCATCCTACATTAATATGTGGTTTGTTTAGCTCTTCTCAATTACGGGACACTCTTGCCTCTTTTGCTCGGCTCTAGGATTGTGTGTTGACCTTAATCAGGACACGATTCCCTACTACTTGGGTATGCTAACTTTCGCTTCACCCATACCTACACCAACAACATTACCCTACCAACACCAACAACATTACCCTACCAACATCAAATTTTTACTAACCAACAAAATTGCCTAACCACAACCAAATTGCCTGAATTCACCTCTCCCTGCTCCTAAGGGAGAACTACATCGGTCTGAGGCCCCTCCTTGCTTTGTGCAATGGGCTATGTAGGCAGCACTTAGGAGACATGGGGTCTCCCAAGGTTAGCTCGACCATCCCCTACCATACCCTATCATGTGTTGTAAATATAAATATTTTTTGTGTATTTCTATTTGCCAACATTCATCTTTATCCTTTTTCAAAACAAACAAAAACAACATTCAAAACACAACCATTCTTATTATTATCATCACTCAAAAGAACATACATCTTTAGTTTTATTTTAGATGTTAACCAAATACATCTTCTCTATCATCGACTCGCAGGTCGGCATCCTTATTTATTCTAATATTCCTATAAAATCCACTTAGACTCTTGCACCTCCTCCCGAATCAGGTGGTGATCGTGATCGTCGATGCCTCTCAGCTGGCCTCTCCATCCTCAAAGGTGCCACTGCCATTGGTTCCTCCCATTGATCCGCCAACATCTCCTGTAACATACGAATACGTCCTCTCACGTGGAGGAATCTTGCCTCCAGTCTCTCCACTCGTAGCTGTGAAGCCTCTAACATTCCCATTGTCTCATTCACCTGTGTTTGAAGATGGCGAGCCAAATCCTACAGACGATCTCTCTCCGCTGTAATCACAGCTATGTCAGGGCACTCACGTGCACCTCGCAGCTCTGCTACCCACCATACTCTATAGGCCTCCGTCGTTCCCGCATCCATAACCCTACGATCGGCTGCTATCTCTTCTGGCCCTTCTGGAGGTGTCGGCCGAGGGAGGTGAGAATGCTGCCTTGGCGTCGATCCTCATGTATGGTCTATATGTCATAGGAATATCCTGAACGAACCCAAATTGTCGCCGCACGCGATCTAGAGGAATCCTCTCATACTCACCCGGCCTATGCCCTGCGATCCACCTCAATCGCTCTACACCCCTCAACTCCTCAGCTATGTGCTCTGTCACCATATAGTTCCCGTACGGCCTCCAACAAATATCCGCAACAGTCACCATTTCCCATACCTGTCTATAATACTCGATGTCATCTATCACGGCCTGGGATCTCGCTTCTTGTTCTGTCTGGACCCATCGTCTGAATCCCAACCTTTGCACTCCTGTCTCTCCTGACTCAATGGGTCGGCCTATTGGACGTACACAAAAAATATGCTCATAGGCCCAACAATGTAATAAGTACGAACAATCCAGTGTCGTCCTGTGTTTTCACTTGCATGCCCATAAACCCCTATATAACTCTGCCAGATAGGCGGGTGCCCATGCGAATGTCACGCTCATTTCTATCATTTCCCAAATAACACTCATCAATGCTTTGGGAAATCTTCCACCTTCCACCCTCGGCAATGCATAATACCCCACTGCTATCATTAATAGCACGGCCAACCTTGTTTCCTCAGGGTGTGTTGCATACATTGTACCATACGTAAATGATAAACCTCGCTGTGTCAAATCTCGTGCAGCTGACCCAAATACTGCTGTTATCGCTGCTTGCCCCGCACTGGGCAATGCCTGATACACTATTTTTCCTATCATTGGGAGTCTCAAAATACGGAACACATCTTCCAAAGTCACTGTCATCTCCCCTGTTGGTAGATAGAAGGTATTCTTTTCTGGATTCCATCTCTCAATCAACGCCTGCAACATAGCATGGTTACGCGCTGATTCTTGAATAATAGCGGATTCCACTTAACCCCAACCGATTTATCAATGCCCATTCAGCTGGTGTTACATCCGCTCGGATTCGTGACAACAACGCTGGCACAGTATCATTCATCCTTAACCTTGCTTCTGCCTGCATACATCAAAACGACACATAATTATTCAAAAGAACAAATCTCTACGGGTTTTTTCTCAAAATCTGGAAACCCTTACAGTAACCGATAGTGGTTATACATAACCGATACCGGTTGGCTAACCGATACCGGTTACTTATAAACGATACCGGTTACTGTCAAAATATACCTACCCTGCTTCAAACATACACCTTCGATATTTATGAAGCCCGTTTACTCCTATTTCTACCTAAAAACATACAGGCCCACCCTGTTTACCTGCCCCGTAGCACTCATACCATCCCCAACCCTTGCCTATCACCTTTTTTCTAATCTTTACCCACTTACACTTCTTTCATACTATTTACAAACACATGCAAGAATCAAATTACAACCAAACAATTTACCTCTCCGGATGCAGCAGCTTGGGGCGGAACATGTCTTCCCCCTCGTCCCTGCCTGCTGGATGCTTCTCCTCGTTCAGCCATGTTCACCACCCTCTTCAAATATAACTTGTCTTTCTGCCTTCTGAATCTCAGCCCATGCTCACTTCACCTGTCTCTTTCCTCCTTATCACTCAAATTCTTTCATGCAATTACCTGTAGCAGTTGTCAAACAGCGTCGCATTCGCATATTTAACGTGTTTCATGACTCTAAAAATAAGAATGCTAAAAATAAGAACTTAAGTTGCCAACCCAGCAGTTCTATTTTTAGGAAAACAATTCTTGCATAACCGATATCGGTTACATAACCGATACCGGTCATATATCTACCGACATCGGTTACATAACCGATATCGGTCAAGTTACCCCTTGTTGCTTAAACCTAAGTCGTCTCTTCATTTTTGCAAATTTTTGTGGCACCCGTCCCTTTTTCCTGCATGAACAACACCATTATCCATATTTTTCATTAAATCCACATCTCATTACAATTTCATCAATATCATCTATCTATATTACCAAAAACAAACAAGCCATCAACTAAGGATATCAAAAAACTATCAATCTATACACCATTTGGATCCAACTCATCAGATACAACCATTTAATATTCACACACCAGCGACCAAACATACAACATTTCATAATATAACATGTCAATTAAACTCATCATTTATATCTATATACATCCCATCAACAAAAGACATCAACATCATTAATATATAACACCATGTCAATCAAACTCATCATACATCACATATCACAAACCATCGACAAAACATTTAACGCATTTTACGCACAACATGTGGGTCAAATCGTCATATCTATATATATACAAAGTTTCAAATATACAATGTGCCCTGCATCGGGGCCTCCGTAATCTCATAATATAACAAAGCCGGCACGCAGGCCGCAATAACTGTCAATAATCTCGACTCAGCTCGCAGGCCGGTCTCTCCTGTCAAAAACATACTCGGCTCGCAGGCCGGGTATCAACTGTACAACCTGTACTCGGCTCGCAGGCCGGTATATACAATAAATGAATGAATAAATGAATAAATAGGCATGCAGGCCTCTATCAACACAACCGGTTCGCAGACCGGTGCCCATGTCCAATATACAAAATGTGCAGGGACCCCTCAGCTCTCTCCACCTCCCTCTGCCTGTCTGCCTGCTGGTCCCTGTCCTACCTCTCGCCTCCTGCCTGTGACGGACCCACCAGCTGTGGCTGCACCTCCCTGAGACCTCTGGCTCCGAGAGGTCTCTGCTCTATGTGCCGCATAGGGCTGATAATCAGCCCCGGTACCATCAAGAATATCCTGATAGTATCGGGCCTCCGCTCTAGCCTCCATGTAACGCTCTTGAGCCACCGTAGGTGCTGGGGCTGGTTCCCTGACACCTACTACCATTGCCCCCCTGTGCCTATGCTGGTGCCGCTGGTGGTGCCTGTGGCCGTGGTGGTGCCTGTGCCTGTACCTGTGCCTGGGGCTGTGGCTATGCCGCTGCTGGTGGTGGTACCTGTACCTGTGCCTGGGGCTATGGCTGTGCCACTGCTAGTGGTGGTGCCTGTGCCTGTACCTAAGCCTGGGCTAGCTGCCCCTGTAAAACACCTATCTGTGCCTGTGTAGTAGCAAGCTACCCCTATAATAACTGCACTTGGCCCCTGAGCTGACCTTGCTCTGTTGTCATCGCTGCCAAGTCTGGCTGTGTAGGCTATGCTATCCTCGCTGCTCTCTGACCAGCCCACCAAACCATATATGCTCTTGTATAACCAACATCATCTACAGTGTCATCTGGTGGCCTCTCAGCAACCCAATCTGGGTCCAAGGGCTGTGGTGTAGGTAGTGGTGCCTCTACATCATCCCTCCAGTACTGAGGGAAGGGAGGTGGCTCATCCTGTCGTAGCCCCATCTACCTGCGTACCCTCTCTCAGGGGTATCCTCTCATACTCTCCCGGCCTCCGTCCTGCTATCCAGAAAGTGTACTGGATCAAGTGCAACTGTAATCGAGCTCCTCTGCATGGGTGATGACCTCTGTAAGGTCTCCATATGATATCTGCTGCTGTCAGGCCCTCTAATAAATGCCTGTAATAAGTAACGTCTCACCCTACAAGCACTGCTCGTGGCTGACCCACGACCCCCAACCACCTCTGAAAGCCGTATCTATATATGACCTGTGGCCCTGGCTGCTGGGGTAGCCCTACTAGTCTAAGGCATATGATGTGCTCATATGCCCAACAATGCAGCAAAAACGTCGAACAAATCCCGAATCACCTCATCCGACGATAGCCCCACAGCTCTCGATACAACTGTACCAAGTATACTGGTGCCCAAGCATAACAGGTGTGCTCCTCCACCATCTCATGTAGAACCCCCATCAACGCCCATGGAAAGCGGCCTCCCTCTGAGTCCGGGAGGGCAAAGCAGGTGATCCCGATCATCATCAACATGGAAAGCCATGTCTCATGGTGATGCGCACGGTACATATCCCCATACCCGATGCTCGCTCTATGATACGTCAATAGCGTGACTACATCCCCAAAAACCTGTAGGATGTTGTCCATGGCAGTTCTCTGCGTCCACCTGAAAGACTGCCTCTCCCTCAATCGGCAGTCGAAGGATACGATACACATCCTCCAATGTGATAGTCATCTCCCCAGTCGGGAGATGGAACACATTGGTCGCCGGATCCCATCTCTCGATGAGGGCGACCATCAAACTATGATCCCTATCGATCACTCTGTACCGCTGGACTCCGCCGAGTCCCACCTCGCGCATGATACCCCCAGTGTGCTGCAGATACGTGTGGCCACATCCGTACCAACAGCGGGGGCATCCTATCCCGCATCGTCAGCTACTGACGTGCCTATAAAACCAACCCACAGTATTAGCCCTACTCTTTATCACAACATCTACTTATACCCTCTATACCCCCCCCGTTTTTTTTTTTATCCCCCCGACCACAACGCGACTCCATACCACACGTCTACGCCCATCTATCTTCCCCCTAAAAACTTCTACGCTATTCCCCCTCCCTCTTCACACCCAAACAAACAACCCCCACCATACTCAAATGACCCAAACCATGCCCAAATACCTTAACCACATCTAAAAACTTAAAACAACAACACAACCCAAACCATACTCAAACACCCTACACCATGCCCAAATACCCAAACCATATCCACAAACTCAAAAACAAAATCACAACCCACACTAACAAATTGAAATAAACCTAAGTCAGGACCACCCCTATACTGAAACACCCAAACAATACCACAACACCCCCACCCCCAACCCCAACCATACCCAAATCACCACCCAAAACCCAAAAACAACAACATAACCTAAACCAACAAAAATAGCTAAAAATCACTAAGGACCGGGTACCCGGTCACCCATAACCGACCGCGGTCCCCTTTCCACCGACACCAGTCCATGACCGACCGACACCGGCCACCCACAACGCTCGCCTTTTCCAAAATTTTGCGACTGATGCCGGTTGCTTAGCAACCGACATCGGTCGCTGTAGATTCCCGGAGCCCGAACCCCGCGCGGCCCCCCCACCTACATTTTTTCATTTTTTCACCAATTTACCCACCCAAATACCCTAAAAACCTACCCACCCAGCCACCTTGGCTTATTTCACCTATCTACCCTCTCTCTTTTTCAAATCATTTCCATTTTCTAATTATTTCCTAAAAACTGTACATTCCTACCCAAACTCCAAATATAGCATAATGCAATAAAATACACACAATGAGGGGTTTCGAACCTACCCGTATCGACGACACGTCGTCGTGGAGGGATGGGTGGTGGTGGTCCAGCTGGTCCAGCCCCCTCCTGCTCCTCCTGGTTGTGCCATGGCTCCAAATGTCCTCTTCTGGGTCCTCCACCAATCAACTGCTGCCTCCTCCTCACTCGGGCCCACTAACAACTAACTCCTCCAGTCAAATATCGCCACCTCACACAACTAATGCTCCAATCTTAACTCTCCACGTCAGACAACTCAAATTGATTTCCAACCTTGCAAAAGTGACAATGACAGGCAGTATTTTTCTTTTTATAGGTTTTTCACCCATAACCGATATCGGTTTTATTGTGCCCTAAGGAACCTGTATCGGTACCATAACCGATATCGGTCATATAGAATCGACATTGGTTTTATTCCAAATTTCGGCCCCAATTTTTGCCCTTATTTACTATTTGGCCCTTTTTCACCCACATCGCCTATATCAACCTTTGCTGCAAACATTCTAACCATTTGGCCCGACCCACGGCCGCAACCCTAACCAACTTGGCCCGACCCAAGGCCGCCACCCTAACCTATTTGGCCTGACCCCAGGCCGTGACCCTACCCATCCGGCCCGACCCAAGGCCATAACCTAACCTAACCGGCGTGACCCAAGGCCGTAACCTACCCATTTGGCCCGACCCACGGCCGCAACCCAACCAACTTGGCCTGACCCAAGGCCGCCACCTAACCTATTTGGCCCGACCCAAGGCCGTGAGCCTACCCATCCGGCCCGACCCAAGGCCGTCAACCTAACCAACCGGCCCGACCCAAGGCCGTAACCTACCCAACCTATTTGGCCCGACCCAAGGCCGTGCCCTACCCATCCGGCCCGACCCAAGGCCGTAACCTACCCAACCGGCCCGACCCAAGGCCTCAACCCTACCCATCTTGGCCCGACCCAAGGCCGTACCACTTCAATACCTTACCCAACATCAACAACATACACTTTTATCCACCCATCATGTAATTTTTTTGTTCAATCGAGCTCACCTGTTGGTGTTTTAGCATGATTAGGGTCCTTGACTTGATCTGTCGGCCAACTTTGCCTAGACCTAGACCGTGACATTTATCTCAACCAAACCAACCATTTGGTACTGTCGAACATGCCTAAACGTTCCTATACCTTACCTGTTATATACCCTGGAGCTACTTCCTATGTCTTGGATACCAGGATTATATCACCCTTGTTTGGATAAACTATCGACCTCTGCCTATGCATTACTGGTTTGCTAGTCAAATCATGTACCCTAGTCTGCACTACTGCATTTCAACGTGCGTCTACTTCTTTGGACCTACCCCACCATCTCACCCTCATCTCAACACCATTTACCCTTTATCAACCCTATCCCTGATTTCACGCTACCATCAATCTATGATATATTTGAGGGGGATTACCTATACCCTTAACAGGAGTAACCACTTCTTATTATTATTCGTGCAGCTTTACAAAACAAACTACACGACAATAAGGGGCTAATGTAGACACCAAATTTGTGTCTTACAACCCCTTGTGACCCGCATCGCATTTTGCAACCTAACCTCACCACCTAAACCTTACACAATTATTTATTAATTACCTTATAATTAATAAATCCACATCACCATACCTGCCACCTCATGTCGCCACCTCATCGTGACCTAGTCTTAACCCTAAACTAACCTAATTAAGACCTATAACTTGGTCCAATTCCACACCTATGACTAATTACTCCTCATCCGCACCTAAAACCAACTTCATAATGACTTGACCAAGCCCGCTACCAATCCCTCAGAAGAAAAGGAGGGAAAGCTGGCTATTTTACCAAAAATAGCCCGCTTTGACCGAACCGATACTGGTTCCTACTCGACTGTCGTCGGTTGCGTAACCGCCATCGGTTCCCCGTAAATGACCACTTCCAACCAAAAACAAAGGATCGGATTTTCATTTGATCGAGAGAAGGAGAAACCATTGAAGAAATCTAGATTTTGCTTGGCCGAGCAGAGACAAGTGAAGAAACAAGAAGAGATTGCAGAGAAGGACATCAAGCCCAAGACTGCAACTGAATAACCAGAGCCCAGTAACACTCATCCGAGCATCAGAAGAGGAAACTGCATCCAACTTGGGTCCTGTCTTCATCATCACAGTCCTGAAACTTGCATCTACATCAGGGGCAAGTAAGTAGTATGTTATATGTTTCTAAGCACCATTTTCTTGAGCCTGTTGATTAATAGTAATCATAAGTTTATTCCTAGATCTACTACTAGCCACTACTGCACTTAACCTTCACCCACACACCCTGATATTGCCCAGAAGGCCATTTTACCACACTCTGAGTCTTCCCTATCCTCCCACCATTCCCCTCAGCCATCCACCAATCCTAATAACCCCACAATCACCTTGCAACCAACTTCTATCCAGAAGCACTAAGATTACTGCCCCTACCGGTATCGTTTATCCTCTACCGGCAGCGATTCTCTAACCGTGGTCCGTTACCCAATGACCGCCGTCGGTCACTGTGACTTATACCCAAAAACCTTTTGCTTGCCTATTTGCCACCTAACAACCCCAAATCCAGCCTGGTTTATCCCTATAACTCAACCTGAATGTATCAACGACCAGTAACCGAACAAACAAAGTGGCACTTTATTATTGATAGTTGAGTTTCTATTGCTTTGTAACGAGACACCTAAATCGTGATTTTGTAATAGCTTTCTATATTATCATTTGTGTTGAATCATATTAAAAGGGGAACTGACCACCTTCGAAAGGAAGTTTTTATATTTCCTGGGCCTAAGGCAGATCCCTCATTTGTTGTCTAATTAAAATCTTGTGGTCTTGTATTCTTACTTGCAGGTAGTCCTTCCAAGACAAAAAGGAGTTCTTCACAGTCGATCTGATCTTTCTCTACAGTATGCGCACACCATCTCAACATTCAACAGGTATTCCTCCTAGCCCTAACCCTTATTTGTTTCTCAAAGGAATGATAGGATAGAAGCAAGTCTATTCTGCAAAGCTGAAACATTCCATGTGAAACAAGGCGTCCCTAAAGTAAGGCTCTATCGACATATTCCAGGAGATCAGCCAATTATGAAAATGGTGTTGTTGTAAGTGGAGCCGACGTGGATCAAGTTTTTATTCCCATAAAATGTGTTTGAGACACAGGGAAATGGCTAGCCTTGGACTCTATGGGTAAGAGAGATGAAAGTAGATCAACAGGATCCTAAAGGTCTGATGGTGAATGGCCATTCATAGGAAATGGTACTTCTACGGGATCCTCTATGGGTAGAGGAGAGGATGGGCCAAACAAGGTGTAATCTCCTTGTGATCGTGTAGGTGGTGGGCATGCATCTCCTATGATTACAAGAGGTGCCACAGACAACTGCTCATAAATTTGAGGGCTCAAAGGTGGCATGCTAATTATAGGCTCTTCCACAGGTGATGGAGAAAATTAAGGAGGTTCCCCTATGGGTGGAGGAGTTGATGAAATTGTCTCTTGTGTAGGTAGTGGAGCTCGAGCTAATATTTCATCTATGGAAGGAACATGAGGCAATTAGGAAGCAACTGGTATGTCATCAAAAATAGCATGGAATTTGTAGACATTGCTATCATTGTTTGAAGTGTCACCAGCTTGGTTGGAAGATGGGGCATGATTAGGGAATGGCTTCTTAAAGATGTGTAGGTTTTGGTTAGTGAGTGCATTTGGGCTATCCAAGACTAGATCTCCATTGTCTAACATTTCTTGGACGATATTCTTGAAGGTGATGCAGTTATTGTCACTATGACATTTGACACAATGATAATTACAAAATTCATGTTCCTTATACCATGTGGATATGGGTCACTCATGGTCAAAACTAGTATGTGGTTTTATAGGTGGAAGGGTAATGGCACCATCCTTAACAAACTTTTCCAAAATAGAAGAGTAATATTCTCCTATCGAAGTGTAATTTTGTTGTTATCGTCTAAACTGGAAAGCTTGGATGGGAGAGAGATTAGAAGGAGGTTTGGCTGGGTTTGACTGATGAGGGGGACCAGCCTTGAGAACTACAGCACTAGCAGATCCTTTGGGTTTTAAATAGTTGTTTTTCGGTTTCGAAGATGAAGAAGCATCATTTGATTTAAACACGATGTTCTTGTTACAAATTTGAATTTTATTCTCTTCAATAGCACGGATTTCCAATTTCCATGCCATGAGGAATGCCTCATCAAAAGTGTGAAAGTTCTGCACCTGTAAAGTTGGTGAGATGTGTCTTGCGCAAGCCCGAGTAAACAACTCTATGAGTTCAATTTGAGGTAATTAAAATGTGAGCTGGTTAATTAGGTTGCACCAGTGAGTGATAAAGTCAGTCATAGACTCATCATTGTACTGTCGTGTGGAATAAAGATCAGTCATGGTAACCTTCTTAACAATGTTGATGGAGAAATGATCTAAGAAGGCTTGGGCTACTTGATTAAATGAGTAGATGGAGTGTCTTGGTAGCCCACTGTACCAGTCCAAGGCAGGTCCTATCAAGGACATCGGGAAGGTTTGTAGGGTTAAAGAATTTTCATGGGAGATCAAGTAACACCCATGTTTGAAAGACCACAAATGTTGTTTTGGGTCTTCTTTACTATTGAAATAGTTGAACTTTGACATATCCCAATGTACAGGGTATGGGTGAATAGGGATGGATGGATGAATGGGCTCATTATATATTTCATCATAGGTGAGAGAATTGTGCAAGCCTGAAACCAATGCTTCCAATGTTTGTGTCCTTTCCATCATCAATTTGATAAGGTCATTGCTAGGTTGCGGTGGAAGGGTTTCTCCTGGAGCATAAGGGGGCTGGTATTAAACCTATGACATGGGCGGCATTCCATTATATGGTGATGCCAAATACGGAGGTTAAGAATAAGGGACCGACATAGATGGTATGTATCTAGAATAGGTGATAGAAGAGATAGGGGCTTGTTGATAGTATGTGTATGTAGGTGGGATGGTTGTCGTAACTCTAGTAGCGATCGGGGGAAATGTTTGTGGGATGGAGAGGACAAGATTATGGAATGGATTAGGGGTCACCAACACCACAAGAGGTTGTGTTGCAATGGGTATTTGTGAGACAATAGGTGTGGATGGGGTTATGGCCTAGGTGTTTGATGAGGGGACAACATGTGCAAGTGATAATGCAGACACAGCAGTCATGGCGGGTATGGGTCCTAACTGTGAAACAACTGGGGGTGAATCAAGTGAAGGTAACGCCACATTATTAGGGGTTGATGTAGAAGTGGGAATAAGGGTAGGAGAGATGGATATAGGCATGTCATATATCAACTGACCTGAGGAGTCCCACGTGGAAGAGTGTGAAAGGTATAACTCTAAGCCCGCAAGATTCTAATTAAGGAGTCATGAAAATTCCTTATCTCCTGCAGCAATGGTGGTAGGTAAGGTTGGATCCATAGGTGATAGGACAGAGGATGGTGAAGGACTAGGTGGGAGTGGTTGACAACTCGTGTGAAATATAAAAGTGTTGGCTTGACTATGAGTCAACACCATGTGAATGCATATGTATCAGGTGATTCGGTATCCTGCAGATGGCACAAGGGGAAGTAAGACTGAAGAAAACAGGTGTCTTATAGGTATATTTGGGGTAATATATCAATTGATGTTCAATACAGGAGAACCAATGCTAGTGAAGGATGACTGATGTCGGTTAAGGGGTAACCGAGGTTAGTTACTATGAGACAAGAATAGTTTTACCAAATGAAGCAATGATTGTTGACAGTTAGATGAAGCTGTATGATGACTCTTGACCAGAGTAGAGAGAGTATAGAGACTCACAGGAACTCTGACAGTAAAGAAAATGAAATAAGAATTCTTTTAGGTAATTTAACCCAAAACAATAGAAAACTAATGCCGGTAAAGAAAAAATAATGTCGGTCATGGGTAACCGATGACATTTACTGTGAAATATGGAAAATGTAGCAAAATGGATTATTGTGAATTTTAGTGAGATAAATAATCAACTCAGAGTTCTGGAGATGATGCAATGTAGTCCTGACACACTCAAAAGAAGTCAGAATACTCCAACTATGTTTGTGGAATGTGTAAGGCAACCGAATGGAAAAATGGAGAAGCATATGCTCACACCTCAAAACGTACGTCAATCAAACACCAGAAACACGTACCTAACAAGTGGTTTTTGAGCTTATGCTATTTAGAAAACTGACTCATGAATTTTAGAATAGATTTTTTGGTGAGGAAGGCTTCCTACAAAGAAGGATATCTAAACTAAGAGGTTTCAGGTATGTTATGGCGAGGGCGGGCCACCCTCTGAGATAATGACTTGACAGAGGTAACGATCTAAGGGGTACTTGCCAATATGACCATGTGATTGTGGACAGTTGTTCCCAAGTAAGATGTTGTTTAAGAAATATGTTTATATTTCAATTTTGTGCAAGTTTTGTAAGACACACAGAGAGAGAGAGAGAGAATGTGCTTTCTATGATTCTTTGTGTCAACCATCAGCTGGGCATGACTTCCAGCATATAGGTTTCCCTCATTTTAATGTGAGCTAAATGTAGCAAATCAGAATGTAATGCAACCAATTTTAATCCCAAATCAAAAAGGTTACGTTCGATGAAGAAAATGATGAATAGGAGAGGGTATGCTCTTTCACTAAATGCAAAAAGCAAGAAAGAAGAATGATTTCTTTTTAAATGCACCAATAGAAATGTTTCTTTTAGAGCAATTAGAAATAAAAGAAGATTACCAGAGAAAAAAGATTAATGTGTAAGCCTTTTAAAGGGAAATAAACACACAACTTTCACCTAGGAATGAATAAAATGTAATAGAACCCCTGATGTGTCCCACCAGACGTGCCAAAATGTTTCACCATTTTCTTTACGTTTTTAAATGATGAAACAAATAATGGTAAGGGCTAGGAGGAATACCTATTAAATGGGTTAGTTGACCATTGTTGCACGCATTATGACTTCTCGATCCAGTGTCGATTGTGAGAGCTTCCTTTTAGCTGGGAGGAACTACCTGAAATAGAAAACAAGACCACAAAAGAATAGTTAAATAATATATGACAGTGGACTACCTAGCGTGTGCTAGATCCAGGAAGTGTGATACTTGCTAGATGGTTTTCAATCCACTGTTTAAAACAAATTAATGTGACGGATAAATAAATTCTAACTGTAGTTGATATGATTTAGGTATTTCATTCAAACACAATAAGTAAATCTAACATAACATGATAGGTTATAGTCAGATTTGAAGGGTAGGTAGGTGTCAGGTTACTAGAACTGGTCAAGGTCAGGTTTTGGGTTGTTTAGGTCACTTGGCGGTAGGTTATGTGGTTTTGTTATTGGCGAAGGTGCAAAACATAAAGACCAATGTCGGTCTGGTGTAAGTGACGACGGTCATGGGTAACTAACGTCGGTTTTGTTGGGTGACAGTAATTAAATAAAACCTTATTGTAGAGTCTGGGTGAGGTTAGATAGAGCTAAAGAAGGGGATGGTGAGGCCTGTGGGAATGTTGAGGGCACTCAGAGAGATGTGTTGGTACCCAAATTTGTTCTCCTTTTAATTCTGAGTAGCATCAGAGATATGGTATGAAGCTTGAAGTCAAATAGATCATGATGTGTTTTGTTTTGTATCCGGGGATGTGATCTAACTGACACTCAGATTTGTGGAGAGATGGATAACACTCAAATAGGACTTGATCTTGTCCTAACGGTTTTAGGATGTGCCTTTCATCCAAGGTGAGAGGACCTATTTTGTAACCCTCAAATGGTGAAGGAGATGAAGATATCCCTCAATTTGTGCAAATAGTATGGAAAGGGCCTTGGGAAAATATGATCAACACTCCAAATCTGACTTTCACAAGTTATCACTCCCAGATTATGGAGATATTTTCAATGAAAGGCAAGGGTTAGTGAGGACATTGCATGATTCTAATTTTCTTTGTGCATTTTTGTAGATGGATTATATTCTGTTATTGACACACAATGCAATACAGGGGTAGTATGGGGTAGGATTAGTTATTTTGAATGAATTTTTTGGTGGGAGATTTTTAGGCAAGACTAACCAGAATTTACCTAATTCTTTGAGGACCTTTCCAAGCTATTTATAAGACCTAAACAATAGAATGCTTCAAATGGGTTAAGATACTCCTTCAACCAGGATATGTGTAATAAATGGAAGCCTAGATCTGCACTCTTCCACACAATCTTTGACAACTTGCCACAAAATCTTGAAGCAGATGAACTAACAAAGCATCTAGAAATCTCTATTTTACCATGACCTAAGGTGCACCCAAAGGTTTACAAACAATCTCTAAATTCAAGGAAGGTAAAGTGATTTTAAATATGTTTATCTCTTTATCAGATGAATTCTCTTCTGAATTTGAGATTGCAAATGCCACTAAACTATCAACAAGAAATGAGACCATTTATGATCAAGAGAGATTTTGAATACAAGACTACAACAGGAGCAAGAAACACAAATTGAAAACATTCTGAAACATAAGTGCATGCAAATTTTGCCAAGAGACAACACAAAATAATCTAGAAATGATCAAATCTATCAGCAAGGGAATGTTATAAGAACAATCTCAGACCTTGTTGATGGATTTACAACTGAAACCAACTCAACATGATACAAATCTGATGCAAAAGGAATTAGAAATGGTTCTCAGGTGATTTCTCAGAGAATGGGATTCTTCCCATATTTTCCTGTGAAATTCTAAGTTTCTCCACCCTTTTACATGTCAAAAAACATGCATTATAAAACATTCTATTACATTTGATCCTTCTTTCCCAAGAAAATAATATGCCTAGCATCAATTTTGTGACAAAATTCCAACATGATTCGCATATAGGGAAATTTAACAAATTTGCAACAAAAGTTTCCAGGTGTTTCAAAAAAGGTGAATCATTACAAATCCTTCATCATTATCCATTGTGGAGGCACGTTTTTCATTCTCCAAGCATGCAGACCCCTTTCATTTCATCATTTCATCATTATCCCTCCAAAATTTCATTCTGTAACTTCTTGATTTGATATTTCACATTTTGGATAGGCTGGGGCAAAAATCATTTCAAAAACATCTCAAATTTGTAAATTGATCCCTAAAACCACTTGCATTGGTCCTTACAGGCACAAAAGACATGAATTTGCCAAAAATTTGATGAAAATTGATGCAAAATTCACATTTCCACACTTCTTGGAGCCAAAATGGCAGCCAAAATGAAAAATGGACAGTTACAGTTGATTTCCACTTTTCCCTTCAATATGGGCCCTCCACGTGTCAAAATACGATTGGGAATGGATTTGGGATCAGCTTTTGACTTTTTAATATCTTTGGGAAAATTTAAAGTTTTGAATTTTTTCTCCATCCCTCCGCCCTTGAAATTTGGAGCTGACACGTGGCATATGGTGGGTGCCATTGAAGTCGTGGCTCAATTTTGCACATTTTCACTGTTTTTTGGAATTTGGAAAATTTTCACTTTTTTCCCTGCGGTCCCACACCTCCGCCTTGGTCCTTGACACGTGTCCACTTCTCTAATGTAGAGGATCCTTGGGCTTATTTCACGTTTTAACCCCTTTTTCGCCAAGGGAAAAATTTTCACTCTACCTCCGCGAGCCCGCGCCTCCGATTTCTTCCCTACCACGTGTCTGTCACTGATTCATCGTGAGGCCACGCCTCAAATTTTCACTCTAAGTCTTTTTTGCTAAAAGGGAAAAAACTCCCTTTTTCCTCCAGCGGCCCATACTCCCTTCTACACCTGCCATGTGTCTCCATGTGGTTCATTTGGCAGACCCGCGCTTCAAACTTCCATTCTGACAAATTTTCCAAAAAAGGAACAATTTCCCTTTTACCTCCACCGGCCCGCACCCTCCTCTGTGCCTACCACGTGTCTCCCTTTGCAATGATGTAGACCCACAGCCCTTTCCTCAACCTTTCTCCCTTTCACCAAAAAGGGCCAAAAACTTCTAAGTTCCCCACTAGCCTTCCATCCCACCACTAAACAAGAGCATGACACGTGTCCTCCTCTGGGACCTACGGGGTTGCAGGCTAAAGTTTAATTTTTTTCCAAAAACCCAAAAAATGTTAAGTTTTCAAAGAAACCCATCAAACCTTGTCCAACCACAGGCAGCCACGTAGGAGACAAGTTTTAGGATTAATTTTGATAGGCAAATGACACCTGTATGACCTTCAAAAAACACAAAATTTACCAGAGATGCCCGAATTTGATTTTTTCTTCGTGGGTGAAGAATTTTTTGGTCAAAAACCAAAGGGGAATTGATTTTAGGAAATATTCGACCATGAGGATTGATTTTTGAGGGAAAATAAGTACAAAATGAGCAACTACGAGCTTCAAATGGTGGGAAAAGATAGAAAAAATGAGACAAGCCCGTGGATTTGGAACTTTAGAGCATAAAATAGAGCCTACATGTATTTTTCTTTCAAATTGGGGCAAAACGATAACTTTGTGAGCATTTCAAAGCATTCAATCTGGATGGGGAAAATTACAGACCACCAAATTTGAAGAAAAAAATCTTAGAACACACAGAACAAAGGGGAAAGATGGAAATATAACAGATGATAAAAATGGGTACCAACATCAGCTCCTGCTTGGGGATGGGCACTCCCAATGAGTGCCACAAGAACAACATAGACCAAGTGCTAAAATAATCCATTGGGAAAAGGAGTCATGAGCCTGTTGTCCTCTTAAAATTTCCCCTCTTTTAAAAGTCAAAAAATTGAAAATTTTGATTTGATACCCTTTAGTGATGTTCTAGTGAAGTGAAAAGTTGAGGAGATAGTAAGAATTCATGTTTTTTGGAGTTATTTTGGTGATTTGTGGGTCTGTCGAACATTTTTGTCCGTCATGTCCCAAGTTCGGTTAGGCCTTCTATTCCCCGATCAGCCGCATTCTCTAAAATTCTTTAACTTTTGGTTCTGTCAAAACTTTTTGACCCATTTGTCCCAAGTTCACCCGGGCCTTCTGTTCTTCGATCGCCAGCATCGGCCACATCTGGTCCTTTAAATACTTTTGTCCCATCTATCCCAAAAGTGTCTGTGTCTTCTATCCCCACTTTTCCTACATTGCACGCATCAACCAAATCACGTCTTTGTGCCCCTCATGTTTCCAAGTTTCCAAAACCACCCGTGCTCATTTGGCCCACATTACATGCATCGCCCACATCAGTTGGATCACATCTTCACATCCCTAATGTCCCAAATGTACCAAAGACCATCCAGGCCAATTTTTTCCACTCTTCCCGATTCTTATCTTTTTAAGTCAGTGCTATATGAATTTAATGTGCATTTAATGACCTTCTCTCTCCTAAACGGCTATTTAATGGGACTATTCTCTATGCATTTGACACATTGCTCACTTGCCATCATTTTCTCGAATTCCTGCAATTAAGATCATTTACTCGTGCTTCTACTCCCTTTGCATTTTTCATTGTGAATTCGATCCTTCAAGGTTTTTCCTCTGTATATGGTAAACATGAAGATCAAATTCCAAGGCCAATAACATGTATCACCACTTGAGACCTATGTTTGCGATATCGGGGATAGTGAAGTTTAGCACTTAGATTTTGGGGATTTTTGGAACATATTGACTAGCCCTAATCCTTCCCCCGTGGCAAAAATGATCAATGATAGTGGTTTTTTCTTATGCGACTGATTTCCCTATCTCTATACAATGTGTCGATACCATGCTCTCATGTGGAGCTCATTTTAACTTGAGAACCAAAGAATTGACTAACGTGCTTGGGGAGCTGATCACCAAACTGGATGTTATTGCTATTACTGTTGCCCTACGTATTCTAGAGATTAAAGACTCCATCATTCTCACTCAAGCATAGAGGTATTATTTCTGCTATTACTGCTTGCCCTACGTATTCTAGATTAAAGACTCCATCATTCTCACTCAAGCATAGATGATGATGATGCAGACTTGTTGTCTTTTGAATATGAGACATTAATCAAACATACTCCTTTGGAAGATCTGGATTGGTACAAGAAGGAGAAGGATGACTTGGTTGATATTTTGACCCCTGT
Organism: Taxus chinensis; assembly: GCA_019776745.2. Taxonomy (NCBI): domain Eukaryota; kingdom Viridiplantae; phylum Streptophyta; class Pinopsida; order Cupressales; family Taxaceae; genus Taxus; species Taxus chinensis. The sequence goes on from CM034150.1 coordinate 885,417,875, forward strand.
CCTTGTAAGAACCAAAGTTTGGTTTGATAGGAAGGTTTGAAAGCTTAAGAAGAATCAAAGTGGATCTTCTTCCAAAGATACTTCAACACCTAGGAAGGAAACACATACACCCAACATAGAGGTACCTGTACAAACCCCTCCTTCTTCCTCAACTAAAGAACCTGAATCATCTACTCCCTCTTCTTCTACTCAAGTGTACCAAAAGAAGATAAAAGAGGTTAAACAAGAGCCAACTGAGGAATAACCCCTTCTATAGCCTTCAGGACTATCTTCAGGGCCAGAGAACATTATTGTTCTCAGTGAAAGTGATGATGGAAAAGTACCAAATCCTGCAAGAACTTCAGAAGTTACAGTAGAAGATGAGAAGGAGGTGCCTAACTCTGAACCTCCTAGTACCATAGATTCCTCTGCACAAGAAGCTCCAGATGCCTCACTCACCTCTTTCCTGGAAGCAATAGTGGTGAATACTTTAAGTGTCATGGGTTCACTTGCTCTTGGACCTCTTGTCCCTTCTTCTTCTTCTTCTAATTTTGCAAGGGTGTAACCCTTGGTTGATAGCAAGAAGATAAAACCTTCTTCATGTTTAGCAGGGGCCAATTTTGATGTTGTGGAAGCTTTGTTAGGAACTACTCCTCCTACCCCAGCAAAGATACCTAAAATCACTTCAAGGAGAGTGATAGATGCTCAAGGCCAACAATTTTTAGAGGTTGCAAATCCTAAGGTGGATAAGGCAGAGCAAGATCTATCACCCTCTGACCTAGAACTTTCTAGAATTCCCATGGGAGAATCTACTCCTGAGAGTGAGGTACATAACCTCCAAGAAACAGTAACCAAGGTTATTGAGAGAATGGAAAAGGGTAAACAAACTATAGAACATTTGGAAGAAAAAAATCAAGTTCTTTCCAGCTTCATCAAGTCATTATTGGCTAAGGATAAGGTTTTAGATCCTGCTCCACTGACTGCCCTCCCACCTCCTATGATTCTCAGTCAGGATGAGGTTCGGAGTATCAAGGATATACATAGATATTGCACTTATGGAAGGGATATGGAAGCCATGGTTGATGATATGATCATTTCAGGCTTGAACTTCATTGAAGAGGCCTTCAAAGCCAATGAGAAGGTGGTCAACCTACAACAACAACTCTCCTCCTCTATTAAAACTATGGACAAAGAATTGAAACTTTAGAGTAGTTGCATCATAGATATTCACCTGATAGGATAGGCTTATGAAAATTTATTATTAGCCAATAAATTTTTTTATGATGCCAAGGACAACTTGTCAGGGTCATGGGTGTTTAGTGTTGAATGGAAAATAATTTTTTTGGAAGAAGCTTTGGGAGAATTGAGAAATAGTTGGCAGAAGGGAGAATCTCTCAAGACTTGTGTGGCATCTTCCTTTAAGGATATTCATTGTCATCTTCATGATGAAACTTCAGGTGTTCCTTTCTCTCTTCAAGAGATTAAAACTCAATTCAGGACATTTTTCAAAGAAGGCTTGTTCAAGGAAGAATTGATTACCAAAGAGAAGATAAAGGATATTTGCTCTCTTCAATATAGCATTGAAGAGGCTAATAAAGAATACCTGGATCATACTGAATTTGATAAAAACCTGGAGAAATGTCTAGACACTTGGTCTCATGCCACTGCCAACACATCATTCCTACGAGGAAAGGAGATAGCAGAGGCATTATAAAGATTCAGGCAACAGATTCTCAAGTCAGTGGGTCCTCCTCAGCAATAAGCAGATGTTTTCTCTCCTAGTTTCTACTTATCTCCTTTTCCTAGAACCGAGCTCATTGTAAAGGACGTGGTGTTGAGAACTTCCTTAATTAAATTTTTAGTTAAAAGAAATGGTTACCAAGTATAACAAATTTGTAAGCTATATAATGGGCTATATGTGCCATTTTCAGGGGTTGGAACTCTGTTTATTTTTTTGAAAGTGTAAAGGAGTAAAAGATATCAATACAAGAAGATCTATCTTTCTGTTTCCCTCTATTCTTGTTCTTTCCTTTCTATTTGTTAAAATTTATTGAGCCATTTATCTATTTTTATTTCGAGAAGCTTTGTATTCTTGTGGGTTTCATCTCTGGAACTTTTTGTCTGTGAAATAACACCTTGTGATTTTAATGCAAATGATTCTATTCTATATGATTCCATTCTAGAATGTGTAAGGAATTATTTTGTTATCTATATTTCCTGAGAAGTGATATTCTACCTCCTCCCATTCCTTAATTCTTCTATCCTTTTTTATTGATGATCTGTTATATCAAACACTTTCATGATATCAGAGTTCCTCATTAAAACTAAACATTGTACATTTGTAAATAGGTTTTTGCCTTTAATAAGGGAACCTCTCCCATTAAAGAGGAGGGACTTTCTATTCCCTTACTGTTGTTTTCATTAAAGTCCTTATTTGACAACCAGAAATTTTTGGCGACTCTACTAGGGATTCGTTTTTGACAGATTCTAGTTTATGAAAAAATTCTTGATCATTCTTTGATCTGGTGACTCTAAGATTTACTCGCGGTATGAGAGCCCTTGGTATTGAAGATCCCCAGTTTCATCTCCTAGAGCAATAAAGCTTTCCTCTTCCTTTAACAAGAAGGAATATAAGAGCTCATTCTATAAGCACACCCCCTGTTGAAGATAGAACTCTTGGAAGTAGTATCCCTCAAGAGTAACTTAGTCCTAATCTTTGTGCTTTAATTATTGCTAGTGTTTTAGTTCCTCTTTAAGCATTCTTTCCAAGAATGGTAGTTCCATTACCTTGGGGCCAACGTATTGGGCCTCTTGCCCTTCGTCAACCTTTGCATGAGTTACCCAGGGGTAATAGAAAGAACTTTCCCAAGTTCAAAGGTGATGGTAAAGTGCACCTGGATGAACATATTTCAGCCTTCATAGTTGCATGTGGGGTCCTTGGTGTTGAGCATGAAGATGTCTCAGTGAGGATTTTTGTAGAGACTTTGTAGGATAATGTAGTAGATTGGTTCTATCACCTTCCTACTGGGGCCATTACCAATTGGACTACTATGAGGACAAGATTTGAGAACCGTTTTAAACCCATAGAAGATGTGCATGCTCTACTAGCAGATATTTCTCAAATCAAGAAAGAACCACAAGAGCCTATGAGAGATTTTGTGGCTAGGTTCAATAAGTTGATTAATAAGATCCCACTAGACACCTAGCCCTTGGACCAGATTCAAAAATGTTTTTTCCTAAATGCTCAATTACTTGAGGTAAGCTAATGTATTGAGGAGAGCTAATCTTGCAACATTGGATGAGGATCAAAGATTAGTTGTTAGTGTTAAGGATGGCCTATCATGTCTGGCAAGTTGAAAAGAGATCCTTCCAAGTCTAAAGCATTTGTTTCTTCTTCTTTAAACTTTGGAGCTAACGCAGATCCCTTAATACAAAAACTAGCCAATGACCTCATTGCTATCAAGAAACAATTAGCTTAGCATGCTCTTTATCAAGATGTCCTAAGAAGGAACTTCTAACCCAAGAACTGTTTGCCCTCTTCTTAGACAAGGTTGGCAATCAAGGGACCACCCATTAAGGTCCCTATCAATGTAACTTGTGAAGTTAAGGAACCTGAGGAAGAAACTAATGAATAATTTAAAGAATCTAGAGAGGAAACTGAAGAGGAATTGGAAGAACTTGATGGATCTCAAGTCAATTTTCTCACTACTGAGGGTGTTGATGAAGAAGATGATTATGATGTAGTAATAGATATGAAAAGTGAGTCATATGATGTTATGATGTGAGAACAGACCCATAAGAAGAAAAAAAGTGATGCAGCCCATCAAGAAAGCTAAAGAGTATTCCACAACTATCCCAGTTATGGTAAGAAGATGATGTCATATTCCCACTGCATCCACACAAAAGGTCAGCACTTATAATCCTTCTCCTATTTCTACTTCTAAAACTTCTTTTTCTCCAGCTCCTAAAGTTGATAAGCCTAAAATTCCTAGTGATGATTCCCCATCCATCTCCAGATCTTTTGATATCATTGACCATCTTATGAAAACAAAGGTTCAAATTTCAAAGGCTGAATATTATCAAACCCACCCTAAAGCCTTTGCCAAAATGATCCACTTTTTCAATTCCCTTCTAGAACTACCTCTAAAGGCCTTTTACATACTCCATCCTCTGCACCCCAACCAAATCTTGTGGCTACAGTCACCACATCTAATGAGAAAATCAAACCTTTTTATGTGACTCTTCTTATAGCAGGCCATAAACTTAGCAACTATGTCATAGATTCAGGAGCATCAGATAATGTAATGCCTACCAAAGTGGCTCATGCTTTGGGTCTCACCCTCACACGCATTATAGGTTCATCTTATTCTATGGAGAGTAGGGAGGTGCCTTTGGTGGGAAGGATTAAAGATGCATAAGTAGCTTTTGCTGCCTTACCTGAGACAAAGGTTTTGGCTACTATTCTAGTAACATATATCCCTCCTTCATATGGTATGTTGTTAAGTAGGAATTTTTGTAAAGACATCGGAGGAGAGATTCAAATGGATTGGTTGCATGCCCTTATACCTTTCAATGGAAAAATGAAGAATTTTTTGTCAAAGAAGCAATCTGAGTATATTGTGCAAAAGACGGATGATCCCAAAGCACAAATACTCTATGAAGATATTGGATGTGGTAACTATATGATTATGTCTCTGAAGAAAAATAAACTTCCCAAAGAAGTACTTCATGATCCTAATGGTGTTTGGAATCTAGAATTTGATGGAAGCTGCTCCTCAGCAGTTCTGGAGCTGGCGTGGTGTTGATATCTCCTGAGGGAAAAGTTCATTCTTTCTCATTCAAACTACATTTTGAAAATACCAATAATACAACAGAGTATGAATCCCTCATCCTTGGACTTAATGTGGAAAAAGAAAAAGGTGTGAAGAATATTATGGCTCGTGGAGATGAAGAACTAGTTGTTAAACAAGTCAGAGACCTTTTTCAATTAAAGAATAGAAGGTTGAAGCATTACAAAAATATTGTTTGGGATTCTATTGAATTTCTTGATGCCTTCTCCATCGAATCAGTGCCAAGAGAAAAGAACACTAGGGCTGATTCACTAGCTATCTCAGGATCATTGCTGATACCTCACCCTAATTTCTCTCAAGATAAATTCACCATTGAAATGATCCATAGGCCAAGTGTGCCTGATAATGCAAGTAACTGGTAAGTTTTTAATGATCATCATCATATGCTTTCTTTCTTGAAGCTCAGGGATAACTTTAAACAATTGTACATCAAAGGAAGTGAAAATTTTCCTCGTGAGAGTGTATCTTCCCATGAGGAGGGTGTCAAAGAAGAGACAGATCAAGATGGGTGCATCAAACTCAAAGGTAACAAAATACCTAAAGGGCTAGTGAGTTTGGAGGAGTTGTTTGATAAACATGATAGGTATGTTAAGTCTAAAGCTTCTACGGGAGTCTAGAAATCTGCTGAGTATGAAAAGATTAACATTGGGAGCTCTACTGACCCCAAAATGGTGAACGTTGGAATGTGTTGTACTCAAGAAGAAAAGAAGAAGTTAGTAAATATTTTGAAGAGGTACAGTGATGTACTTGCTTATTCTTATGATGATCTAAAAGCTTTCCAGCCCAAAGAAATGAAGCATTTCATTCCTCTCAAACCTTGGATTAAAACTTTGAAGCAAAAGCAAAGGAAGTACAATCCAAAGATTGTTAACACCATTTTTCAGGAAATAAAAAAATTATTGAAAGCCAAAATTATCTTCCCCATTCACAATTCGACATGGATTTCCAACATTGTACTTGTTAGGAAGAAAAATGGTGAGATTCATATTTGCGTTGACTTTAGGATTCTGAATCAGGCTTCTTTGAAGGACAACTATCCTCTGCCCATGATGGATCAAGTTTTGCAAGCTATTACAGGGTCTGAAATGTTTTCCATGCTTGATGGCTTCTCAGGATATAATCAAGTGGAAGTTAATACCGTATATCAGCACAAGACTGCCTTCACCACCCCATGGGGTACTTTTTCCTACAAGAGGATGCCTTCTGGACTCATTAATACTGGTGCCAATTTTCAAAGGGCTATGGACTTAGATTTTGGAAGCATAAAAGGAAAATGTATTTTTGTGTATCTAGATGACCTAAATGTGTTTTCCAAAACTAGAGCAGATCATTTTCAGCATCTGGAAATAGTTCTCTTAAAGTGCAACGAAGATGGGGTCTCTTTGAATCCCAAGAAATCTATCTTTTGTGTCATGGAGGGAAAATTGTTTAGGCATATTGTCTCTAAAGATGGAATCAAAATTGATCCTAAATGAGTTCAGGCTATTCAATAGATTCCTCTTCCCACAAGTAAGAAGGGAGTGCATTCTTTCTTTGGTAAGATCAACTTCCTGAGAAGATCCATTCCTCATTTTATAGAGCTAACTTTGAATATCTCCCAAATGATGAAAGGGAAACAAAAATTTGGCTAGTCCTCTAAAGGGAAAGAGGATTTTGAAGGTATTTTAAAGGCTATTGCTAAGACTCCTATCGTGGCATTTCCAGATTTTAGTAAAGATTTTATTATTTATTGCTATGTCATAGAAAGCACCCTGGCTGTTGTATTGACCCAAAAATATTCTGATGATCATGATCTCCCAATTGCATTCATGAGCTACATTCTTAAAAATAATGAGTTAAAGTACACCATGATGGAGAAACATGCTTTTGCAGTGGTTAAAGCTGTCAAGCAGTTTTGATTTTATATTCTTAACTCCCACTTTATGGTGCTTGTGCTAGATACAAACTTCAATTCTATTCTTACGCAGCAAGAATTTGGAACTAAGAGAGGGAACTGGGTATTAAAGGTTTAAGAATATGATATTGACATCAAACCAACCAAACTAGTTCAGGGTAAAGGTTTATGTGAACTCATTGCTGAAGGAGCTGGTCCTGAATTACCTAAGGATGAGGTTGATGTTCCTATTATTCTTTTTCTCAACTCAACAGATGAATGGTATGCTGATATCGCTCATTTTCTCACTTATGGGGAGTGTCCCTCTCACTTTATTTCTAAAGAGAAGAGAGATATCAAGCTAAGATCAACACAATACGTGTTGTGGGAGAATGCTTTGTTCAAACGTGGAGTGGATGGAAGATTTCTGAAATGTGTTGACAAATAACAACATAAAAAGCTTTTCTCAGCTTTCCATGATCAAACATGTGGAGGTCATTACTCATATATTGTTACTGCTCACAAGATTCTTCATGTTGGATACTATTGGCCTACTTTGTTTAAATATGCATCAAAATGGGTTGATAAATGTGAATCTTGTCAAAATTTTGTGGGAAGACCCAAGTTGGTTGCCTTGCCACTTAAACTAGTTGTAATTGAAGAGAGATTTCAACAATGGGGTTTAGATTTCATTGGAACACGCAACCCATCCTCAAGTGTAAAGCATACTCATGTATTAACTGCCACAGATTATTTCACTAAATGGGTAGAAGCCATTCCAGTAAAAAGTACCACTTCTGAAGTGGTATGTAGTTTTATCAAAGAAAACATCTTGGTAAGGTTTAGAGTGCCAAACAAGATTATGACTGATAATGCTTCAAATTTTTCTTCTACGGAGATGATGGATTTTTGTTATGTATATGGCATCTCCCTTACTCTTCATATTACTATCCTTAAGGGAATGGACAGGAAAAATCAACAAACAAGAATCTGGTGGCTATAGTAAGGAAATTGGTTAATGAATCTCAGAGGAATTGGCACAAGAAACTCTATGAAGCTCTTTGGGTAGATAGGATTACACCTAAAAGAGCTATTAGGATTTCCCCTTTTCAAGTGTTGTACGGTGTGGAAGCCCAATTACCAATGACAGTGAAGCTACCAGCTTTGTACTTGAAGACACTAGTTTCAATGATTCTTTATACAAAAGGATCATGTATCTTCATAATCTAAATGAAGATAGGCTGCAGGTTGTTGATAGAATATTTTCCCACCATTAGAAGGTAAAATCTTTGTTTGATAAGAAGGCTAAGTCTAGAAATTTTCAAGTTGGAGACATTGTTTTGCTGTGGGATAAAAGACATGAGCCTCGAGGAAGCCATGGTAAGTTTGATTCTCTTTGGCTCGGTCCTTTCAAAATCAGGCATTTTACTGGTGAAAATTCTTTCTATCTTGATTACATGGATGGTTCTTCTCTCCCACTTCCTTATAGTGGGTAGTACCTAAAATTATTCAAGTCCTAGGTGAATAGGAATTCTTTTTGTATATTATGTATAGTGTGTGTTTGATGTTTGTGGTGTGTTGTTCCCTATTTCTATTTGTGGTGTGTTGTTCCCTATTTCTATTTGTATGTGTGTTGTCTTCTGTATTGGTTTGCCTTTTGACTCTGTGGCCCAATGGATAAGGCACTAGTCTTCTTCCCCTAGGTTTTCTAGAGTTCTTGCCTCGTCTCGATCTTCTATCTAGCCAAGTCATGCCCAGAAACAACTAGTTGTTGTCCTCTCAAAATTTCCCCTCTTTTGAAAGTCAAAAAATTGAAAATTTTGATTTGATACCCTTTAGTGATGTTCTAGTGAAGTGAAAAGTTGAGGAGATAGTAAGAATTCACGTTTTTTGGAGTTATTTTGGTGATTTACGAGTTTGTTAGACATTTTTGTCCCTCATGTCCCAAGTTCCGCCGGGCCTTCTATTCCCCGATCAGCCACATTCCCTGAAATTATTTAACTTTCAGTTCTATCAAAACTTTTTGACCCATTTGTCCCAAGTTCGCATGGGCCTTCTATTCTCTTATCACCCACATCAACCGCATCTGGTCCTTCACGTACTTTTTTCCCATCTATCCCAAAAGCATCTATGCCTTCTGTCCCCACTTTTCCTACATCATGTGCATCGATCGAATCACATCTTTATGTCCCTCGCGTTTCCAAGTTTCTAAAACCACCCATGCTCATTTATCCCACATTACCCGCATCACCCGCGTTAGCCGGATCACTTCTTTACATCCCTAATGTCCTAAACGTACCAAAGAATTTAAGTTAATGCAATATGAATTTAATGTGCATTTAATGACCTTCTCTCTCCTAAACTGCTATTTAATGGTACTATTCTCTATGCATTTGACACATTACTCACTTGTCATCATTTGCTTGAATTCCTACAATTAAGATCATTTGCTCATGCTCATGCTCCCTTTGCATTTTTCATTGTGAATTCGATCCTTGAAAGTTTATCCTCTGTATATTGCAAACATGAAGCTCGAATTCCAAGGCCAAGAACATGTATCACCCCTTGAGACATTTGTTCCCGATATCGGGGATAGTGAAGTTCGACACTTGGATTTGGGGGATTTTTGGAATAGATTGACTAGCCCTAATCCTTCCCCCATGGCACAAATGATCAATGATATTGGTCTTGCTTATGCAGCTAGTTTCTGTATCTCTGTACAATGTGTTGACACCGTGCTCACCAGTGGAGCTCATTTTAACTCGGGCACCAAAGAATTGACTAACGTGCATGGGGAGCTGATCACCAAACTAGATGTTGTTGCTATTATTGCTGCCCTACGTATTCCAGAGATTGAAGACTCCATCATTCTCACTCAAGCTCAAGTTCAGACACTATTCGAGCAGGTAAATGAAAAGTATAAGACAAGAATAGAAAAATCATGGTTGAAGAACCCTAAGAAGGGAGCGTCCTGACTTTCTAAAGCATTATTTACAGCTGATTTCAATGAAGAGCTATCTGATTTCATCATTTTGCAACCTTGTGTTTATGGGATTTCCCTCTACCAATGAATTTCACTTCTGGATGTGTTGTCTCATCAACATCATTTGCGAAGGTAGTCAAAACATTAATTGGGTAGAAATTGTTTGCATGAATTTGACTGAGAAATTGTCTAATGTGCAGTAGACTAAGAATTTCTTATGTCTTCTTATCTCATGTATTCCCTAGCAGCATCCTGGTAGTGGTTTGGATTCACATACATGGAGGGCTAGAAGGATGATCCCATTTATGCATACTTCCCTCAATTCACCCTTGAAACTAACAACCACAAATTTAAGAGAGTTAATGATGCCTTTACCATGTATATTGTAAGGCTATTATAAGGTGATACTGTAAGGAGATTTTCTAATGAAGCCATTAACTTGATAGCTAACTATAGAGCTTTCTTCATTTAGTTCAGGATGTTTTCATATATCAGGTTGGCTGGTTATGAAAACACACCTCTCAAGCTCTCCATGTTTTGTAATGACAAGATGGCTCTAACTGAAGTGTGCAAGTAATTGGATAAATTGCATAGAACCTAAAGGGACAAGAAAATCTATGGTCTACACTTCCCTAAGTCTTTGGGAAACTATACCTGTAAAATAGCCTTGGATGCCCAAAATATAAAAAGGGCCCTTGCTCCCATCACTATCCACTTTTTCAGGCCTAGGACTTGCTTTGATTTAAAGAAGTTCATTGAGTAGAACCTTAGAATAAATTATCATCACATGCCAGATACTGAGGATTACTGGGTTGATTGTGCAGATGATTTTAAAGCAAGGCGGAGGCACTATGGTAGACTCTCTTTGTAACTAATTAAAGAGCTCAATCTCTATCAAATTCCTAAAGGTTCCATGATGATGATGCAGACTTGCTATCTTTTGAATATGAGACATTAATCAAACATACTCCTTTGGAAGATCTAGATTGGTACAAGAAGGAGAAGGATTACTTGGTTGAGATTTTGACCCCTGTCCTTGTAAGAATCAAAGTTTGGTTTGACAAGAAGGTTCAAGAGCTTAAGAAGAATCAAAGTGGATCTTCTTCCAGAGATACTTCAACACCTAGGAAGGAAACACATACACCTAGTACATAGGTACCTATACAAACCCATCCTTCTTCCTCAACTAAAGAACCTGAATCTTCTACTCCCTCTTCTTTTACTCAAGTGTACCAAAAGAAGATAAAAGAGGTTAAACAAGAGCCAATTGAGGAATAACCCCTTTTATACCTCCAGAGCCAAAGAACATTATTTTTCTCAGCGAAAGTGATAATGGCGAAGTATCAAATCCTGCAGGAACTTCAGAAGTTACAGTAGAAGATGAGAAGGAGGTTCCTATCTTTGAACCTCCTACTACCACAGACTCCTCTGTAGAAGAAGCTCCAGATGCCTCACTCACCTCTTTCTTGAAAGCAACAGTGGTGAATACTTTAAGTGTCATGGGTTCACTTGCTCTTGGACCTCTTGTCCCTTCTTCTTCTTCTTCTACTTTTGCATGGGTGTAACCCTTGGTTGATTGCAAGAAGAGAAAACATTATTCCTATTTTGTAGAGCCCAAATTTGATGTTGTGGAAGCTTTGTTAGGAACTACTCCTCCTCCCCCAACAAAGATACCTAAATAACTTCAAGGATAGTGACAGATTCTTAAGGCCAACAATTTCTAGAGGTTGCAAAACCTAAGTTCGATAAGGCAGAGAAAGATCTATCACCCTCTGACCTAGAACTTTCTAGAATTCCCATGGGAGAATCTACTCCTGAGAGTGAGGTACATAACCTCCAAGAAACAGTAACCAAGGTTATTGAGAGAGTGGAAAAGGGGTAAACAAACTATAGAACATTTGGAAGAAAAAAATCAAGTTCTTTCCAGCTTCATCAAGTCATTATTGGCTAAGGATAAGGTTTTAGATCCTGCTCCACTGACTGCCCTCCCACCTCCTATGATTCTGAGTCAGGATGAGGTTCGGAGTATCAAGGATATACACAGATATTGCACTTATGGAAGGGATATGGAAGCCATGGTTGATGATATGATCATTTCAGGCTTGAACTTCATTGAAGAGGCCTTCAAAGCCAATGAGAAGGTGGTCAACCTGTAACAACAAATCTCCTCCTCTATTAAAAATATGGACAAAGAATTGAAACTTTGGAGTAGTTGCATCATAGATCTTCACCTGATGGGACAGGCTTATGAAAAGATATTATTAGCCAGAAATTTTTTTTATGATGCCAAGGACAACTTGTGAGGGTCATGGGTGTTCAGTGTTGAATGGAAAATAAAAGTTCTGGTAGAAGCTTTGGGAGAATTGAGAAATAGTTGGCAGAAGGGAGAATCTTTCAAGACTTGTGTGGCATCTGCCTTTAAGGATATTCATTTTCATCTTCATGATGAAACTTCAGGTGTTCCTTTCTCTCTTTAAGAGATTAAAACTTAATTTAGGACATTTTTCAAAGAAGGCCTATTCAAGGAACAATTGATTACCAAAGAGAAGATAAAGGATATTTGCTCTCTTCAATCTACCATTGAAGAGACTAATAAAGAATACCTGGAACATACCGAGTTTGATAAAAATGTGTAGAAATGTCTAGGCACTTGGTCTCATGCCACTACCAACACATCAGTCAAACGAGGCAGGGTGATAGCTGAGGCATTAAAAGATTCAGGCAATGGATTCTCAAGTCGATGGGCCCTCCTCAGTAATAAGCAGATGTTTTCTCTCCTATTTTCTCCTTGTCTCCTTCTCTTCCTAGAATCAAGCTCATTATTAATTAATTAAGGACATGGTGTTGAGCACTTCCTTAATTAATGTTTTAGTTAAAATAAATGGTTACCAAGTATAACCAATTTGTAAGCTATACAATGGGCTCTATGCGCCATTTTTAGGGGCTGGAACTCTAATTATTTTTTGAAAGTGTAAAGGAGTAAAAGTTATCAATACAAGAAGATCTCTCTTTCTATTTCCATCTGTTCTTGTTATTTCATTTCTATTTTTTAAAATTTATTGAGCCATTTATCTATTTTATTTCAAGAAGCTTTGTATTCTTGTGGGTGTCATCTCTGGAAATTTGTGTGTGTGAAATAACACCTTGTGGTTTTCATGTAAATGATTTTGTTCTATATAATTCCATTCTGGCATGCGTAAGGAATTATCGTGTTATCTATATTTCCTAAGAAGTGATATTCTACCTCCTCCCATTCCTTAATTCTTATATCCTTTTGTATTGATGATCTGTTATAATCAAAAAATTTCATGATATCAGAGTTCCTCATTAAAACTAAATGTTGTACATTTGTAAATAGGTTTTTGCCTTTAGTAAGGGAACCTCTCCCATCAAAGAGGAGGGAATTTCTATCCCTTGACTGTTGTTTTCAATAAATTCCTTATTTGACAACCAACAGGGCCAAAGCCACCAAAAGCCAGCTAAGAAACCAACAAAAATGGCTGCCACACACCAAGGCAAGCCAAGAACCACCAAAACACCAAAAACAGAGCAAAAGCCAAACACTATACACTGTATAAGTTTGTGCATACCTCAAATTTTGGGATTAATCCAAGAAATGCTTCATATGCCTTCCATTAATAGGTATTTCAAGTAATTCCCCATCTAAGTCTTTTAGAAAAAAGGTATTCTCACCAATTCTGATATTAATGGAGTAAGAGCCCATCCACAATGCATCAAATTTTCCATGTTTGCCCTTATCTTCATTTATGTTGTCCCACAAACAAACTAGATCTCCAATATTGAAGGCCCTAGGAGTGACCTTCTTGTCAAATAACCTTTTCAACTTCTCTCTAAATCTTACATGCCTTTGGTGGGATGCTCTTCTCTCTTCATCTAGCTCTACAATCTGATTAATCCTTGCTTCATATGGGCTGACCTCCTGATCTTCAAGTTGTTGAACAAACTGAAAAGAAGATAATTGCATATGTAAAGGCAACAAAGCTTGAGTTCCATACACCAACTCAAATGGGCTCTTACCATTAGCTCTCTTGGTAATGATTTTATCAGCCCAAACTGCAAATTTCAGTTGTTCACCCCATTTTCTCTTGTTCAACTCCAAGGTCCTCCTAATGATCTTCAATAAGTTCTTATTGTTGGACTTAACTTGTCCATTCCCTTGGGGGTTATAGTTTGAATAATAAGTCAAATTGATTCCATACTCCTTGCACATTTCCATCAAAGGTTTAGCTCTGAAACACATGGCATTATCAGCCACAATCTTGACTGGCACACCAAATCTGCATATGATATTATTCAACAAGAAGTCCATAACAACTTGGTGTGTTTCTTTCTTGGTGGGGATTACCTCTACCCACTTGGTGAAGTAATCTTTGGCTACAAGGATCCACTTATGTCCAACACTGGAAGGGTATGAGATCTCAGCAATGAAGTCCATTCCCCATTGTTTGAAAGGAGATTCAATTGATACAGGCTGCAAAGGAAGGGAGCCTGAAGCTTTCATTCTTCTAGAGAAACACTGGCAGCTCTCACATTTTCTAATCAGCATGGTTGCATCTTTGAAGAGAGTAGGCCACCAATAACTAACTTTTAAAATTTTATGTGTTGTAACCCTTCTAGAAAAGTTTCCTCCAAAAAATCCCCCATGGATATCAGTAACTACCCTAGTAGCATCATCTTCAGTTACACATTTCAAGAGGACACCTTCAGGGCTCTTCCAAGCTAGCCCAAAGTTAGTGATTATGTATTTTTGAGAATCCATCTTGAGGGCTCTTTTCTGATTTTTATTTAAATGATTAGGACAGCATAGGTGTCTGAGGTAAAATATTATATCCTTGTACCACTCAGAACTCACTAATTTCTCAAGAACATCTGCCCTTTATTCCTCTACCTCATTCACTTCCACAGTCTACAAATTTCTCTCAGCCATGAGCTTAGCAAGACCCAAACCTCTTACCAACTTTGTGGTTTGGATGTCCATGTCATACTCCTGCAGTTTGTTCACCTATCTACATCTTTTGCTTGAGATCTCCATCTCTGATAAGATGTCTTTTACCATGGTGTGGGGAACATAAGCAACAACTTTTGAACTTAAGATATAAGGCTTGAAAACCTTTGTTTCTTTCACCAAGGCAAATGCTTGTTTTTCTATGATTGTATACTTTAACTCAGCAACTTGTAAGGCTTTGCTAAAGAAAGCAATAGGCATCTTAGCCCCATCTTCATCCTTTTGGAGAAAAACAGATGCAATAATATTTTCAGAAGCAAAAGAAAAGATTTGGAAAGACCTTTTGTAATTTGGAGCTGTCAAGACAGGTGCATGTTTCAATGCCTCTTTGATTCCTTCAAAAGCCTGAATAGCAGCCTCCTCCCACTTGATAACTTGATATTTCTTTAACATGCATGTGATAGGAAGATTCAACTCAGAAAAATTGGACACAAACCTTCTAATGAAATTGATCTGCCCAAAGAAAGATTGGATGCCCTTCTTTGTTCTTAGAATTGGAACCTTACTGATTATTTCTACTCTCTTAGGGTCAATCATGACACCATCCTTTGAAACAATATGACCAAGAAGCTTGGCCTTTTGTAATCCAAAGTGAAACTTCTTTGGATTGAAAGAGATTTCAAAATCTCCACATCTGATCAGTATTCTTTCCAAGTGCTGCAAGTGATATTTTCTGCTCTTTGAAAAAACAGTCACATCATCTTGATAAATTGCAATGAATTCATTTATGTAACCAACAAAAGAAACATCCATTTCTCTTTGGAAGGTATCCCCAGCATTCATGAGACCAAAAGGCATCCTTACATAAACATATGTTCCCCAAGGAGTGGTAAAGGTAATTTTAAATATTTTTGAGTCCTTGACAACAACTTGATTGTAGCTAGAGAAACCATCCAAGGTGGACAACAATTCAGATCCAGTCACTAACTGCAGCATGTTCTCCATGTTTGGCAAAGGATAATTGTCTTTCAATTAAGCTCTATTCAAATTTCTAAAGTCTACACAAATTCTGATATCTCCATTCTTCTTTCTGACTGGCACAAGGTTTGCAACCCAAGATGAATACCTTGTGGGCTAAATGATCCCTCCCTCCTTCATTTTCTTCAATTCATCTTGCATTTTCATGGAGAGGAGTGGATTAATTGGCCTTTTCTTCTATCCGAATTGTTTGGAATTTTTTTCAAGAGGAATCTCATGCTAAAATAAGTCTTCTTTATATGCCTTCAGCTCTGAATATGACCAGGAAAGACAGTCTTGATATTGTTTTAACAATTGGAGGTAGGACTTTTTTTCTTCCTTTCTTAAACTACTGCCTAACCACACTTTTCTTGGTTTATCATTAGTTCCCAAGTCATGATCTTCCACATCCCTTGAGGCAGATATGTTTCTATTGATGATGCAATCAGCCTTGTCAAAATGTGACTCAAGAGTAACAAGACCCCTAGGAATGGTGTTAGTTCTCAATTGGATAATATCCTTTCCAAACAAAGTCTCTCTTCCTTCAGTCACACATACCATTGGTTCCTAATCAATATTCTGATATACAAACTCACTTTGATTTTGTAAGAACCTTTGCACTTGAGCATCATCATTAAACACTTGCCAATGTTTGATGTTGTCAAGGACAGTTGGCCTAGTTAACACTTCAACATTATACTCACAATAAGGTGAAACAGTGCAATTTCCAAATCTTGGCCCCAACACTATCAACTTGTCAGCAACAACATTCAAACTTTTTTCATGATGCACAATATTGAAAGAATCAAACATCTCAACTAGATCCCAAACTGCATTGCTTATACTTTTTCATCCATTGATTTTTTGTAGCATACAATTTTCTTATTTGTTTGAAAAATCAGCTCTGAATCTCCTTTTACAATGATGTCCTTGACACCATACTTCCATGTAATTCTCAGACCCAACAACAAGGCTTCATACTCAGCAATGTTGTTAGTACATTCAAAATCAAGCTTGAAGGAAAAAAACAAATTCTTCCAAGCTAGGAGAAATCAGAATTATACTAGCACCATTTCCAAATTTGGAGCAAGCTCCAGCAAATAGCAAGGTAGAAGGAGAACTTACCTGATCAAAACACTTTTAATGATACATCTTGTGTTCTTTTCCATTAGAAAAACCAATAAAATTATCAGCATCAACATCGGCAAACAACACCTCATAGGAAGCATTGTTTGGATCCTCAATTAGATGCAACATTTTCTTCTCTCCATAGAGCTTAACAAGGCTTCCCTTAATGGGAATGGTGGAAAAATACATATCCATTTGGACACTCCCTCCAACACTTGCAGCCACTTTCTTGACAATAACATACCCCATTTAGTAGGGCAATCAACAATCACAACATCCAATTTTAAATTCCTTCTGGGATAAGATGCAAGCTACACCACCAAACCCTTCACATAACCAACTATCGACACTTATTTTGAGTCCATGGAAATAAATTTTCCATAGGCTGTTGTCAGTTTGATATCCAACTCATTCATGACTTCTAGAGGCATGACATTACATGATGCATCGGAATTAAGCATACAATTGTGAAGTAGTCTATCCTTTATGATCAGAGTTGTGAAGAATGGATCAACATTTAATTAGGAATCAACCAAGGATGCCCCCAAATATACCTTAGGTGTTTCTCCAAGATCCTCTACTACTGGTGGTATTTCAAGGTCTAGAATTATTTAATGAGGATTTTTAACAACATTTACATTTATGCCTGGAATAGTATTCTCCTCCTTCAATCCCAAGTAATCAAATGCTCTCTTCTTATGCTCAGGAATCGTAAGCAACTCAATGATTGGAACACTCACTTTGATTTGGCTCAATACAGGGGTTATGTCATAGGGAACACTCTTTGGCAAAGCAACATTGGAAGGAAGACAAACAGATTCATCAGATGGCAAGGGATTCTTGGCAGCTTGGGCATGCGAAGGACTGAGATTTTTGTTTGGGACTGTAGAGGTTTTAGCATGTGCTTCTCTTTTAGGAGCTTCTTTGGGAATTCTTGTGAGCAAGGGTGTTTTAGGTTTGGCTTGAGGCCCAACTCCCTTAACAACTTTACTTCTAGTGTTATAGTCTTTGTCTTGAGCTACAACAACATTCATCAAAAATTGTCTATCTTCCTATGAAGGGATACCACCATCATATTTCTTAATCATCAAAGCTCTTAAGTATTCAAATTCATTGTTAGGAAATTCAAAATCTTGCACTACATCAACTTCGAGAATATGAGGGGGAAGAAAGACTTGTACTCGTTTGATCAAATCCTAAAAAGTAGTAGCTATCCTTGCACTTATCATTTCAGTAGATGCTCCTCCTTGTAAGATTGAAGAACAACCCATCATGTAGATATAATCATTAGTACCATCATCATGATTAGCTACACCATCTTTTTGGTCCACTTCACATAGAGGATGGCGTAGAAAACACCTATCACACCAATCAATATCAGCAACTTCCTCAACAGCAGCAACCCTGGCAGTTAGGGGATCAGGTAACACTCTTCCTTCATGTGCTTGAGGATGTCTATTTGCAGACCCCATGGGTCCTTTTCCTCTATCATCAAATCTCTGATCACCCCTAGGATGATTGGAAAATATGTCATAGTTTTGTGCTCTTGGATGACCTTGTGAAGTCTGCCCAATTCCCTTCTCAACTCTTGCCAACTTGTATGAGATCTCTTTGGCAGCCCCTTTCAAAGTTTTCACAACCTCCTCCAAATCAGCACCCTTGCTAGCTTGAGGTTTATCAGGGTTTATCAACTTTACACCATATCTCTTGAGAGGTTTCCCAATTGCTTTGATATTGTTTTCAATTTGAAGTGCCATGGTGAAAGCTTGCCTTAGATTAGTAGGATTCTTGTCTCTTAAGTACTAGGATGCCTTTTTATCAAATGCATCTGCATATTTGATTAAACAAGACTCATCACAAGGCCTCAAATTAACTGGTAGCCTTCTGCAAGTTTTGTTAATCCTTGTGTTGAAGTCATGGACTGATTCATTAGGATTCTTCTTGATATTTTCAAATTCAGAAAAGAGAAATCTAGGATCAGTCTTATCACCATATTGCAACCTAAATGCATTCTTCATCTCAGTCCATGAATCAATAGAATTATCAGGAAAAGTCTTGTACCAATCCCTAGCATCCTCTTCTAGTGTATGAATGAACAATTTAATATACACATCTTCAAACTCTATTTCAAAATACTCCATCATGTTAACAAAAAGTTTGAGATGCTGATCACCAGTTATAGCATTGTTACCTTGGAATTTTGGCAACCTATTTCTAACATCTTGTGGGACAGCATTTGGGTAACCATCCATTCCTCTAAAGTCTATAGGACCAAAGGTGTTAACAACAAATGGAGGTCTAGGCTGAGCCATATTGATTAGTGGAGGTGATCTTGGGGGTGACACAAGCTTATGAAGAGTGCAAGGTCTTTGGGGCTCAAGAATGTGATTCACAAAATTGATATTCTCTAAGTGCTGATTTTCTTAGAAATTTTTATTTAATTTTAAACACAAAGGTACAGATTGAAGAAGGAACTCACCAGGTATAGTAGAAGGACCTTCACTAGCTGAGGTAAACAATTTTATGAGAGGATTACTTGAATCAAAATCACTGGAAGAAGAGTGATAATCCTCTACCAAAGGCTTATCTCTCTCACCAATGGATATATATTTGCCTGATGTCTGACCTTTAACAACTTTCCAAACTATTCACCCTTCTAACTCTGAGTTCCTTGAATCTGAAAACAACTTCTTAGCAAAGTCTCTAACGAAGAGAGATCTTCTTCCTTCTAGTTTTTGCAGAGGTTATCACCACCAAATTAAATGACAGAAAGCTTAAGACACCTGGTATTTATCAAGATCAGAACAACATGGAATCGCCACTAAGGATTTTCGCCCTAAGTTGTGCAAATGCACTAAAATACTCTGTCAAATACCTATCAGCACCTGAAAATCTTGCCAACCTTTATAGATCAGAAATTCCTTTTTTGAATTGATCAATCACAAATGCAAATGAAGTGCAACAACTACTAGAAACTGATAAAATTACAGGTAGAACTTATATCTTCACTTAATCCTTACAAATCTGATTATAAAATGATGCTTCAATAATGTATTTGCACGAAGAATTTTTAAGGGGCATTACCAGGGTTTGACATGCATTTAAATATCTCAATATGTATGCACATGGATTAGATTGAACTAAGAAAATATCAAACTCAGAACTCTACCCTTCATTCGAGCCTTATAAATCTGATCAGAATATGATACTCAGATTTTAAATTACACATAAATCAACATACGAAGTATTACCAAGGATATGAAATACTGAAATACTAAATAATCTCCCTGAAAATGGCACCAAGAAAGTGTTGGTACCCAAAAAATTTCTCCTTTTTAGTCTGAGCAACATCAAAGATATGGCATGAAGCTTGAAGTCAGACAGATCATGATGTGTGTCATTTTTTAGTCGGGGAATGTTATAAAACAATCTCAGAGTTTTTTGATGGCTTTTACAACTAAAACCAACTCAACATGATACAAATATGATGCAAAAGGAATTAGAAATGGTTCCCATGTGGTTTCTCAGAGAATGGGATTCTTCCCAGATTTTCTCGTGAAATTATGAGTTTCTCCACCCTTTTGCATGTCAAAAAACATGCATTATATAACATTCTATTACATTTGATCCTTATCTCCCAAGAAAAGAAATAGCCTAGCATCAAGTTTGTTACAAAATTCCAACATGATTCACAGATAGGGACATTTAACAAATTTGCAACAAAAGTTGTCAGGTGTTTCAAAAAAGGTGAATCATTACAAATCCTTCATCATTATCCATTGTGGAGGCACATTTTTCATTCTCCAAACATGTAGACCCCTTTCATTTTGTCATTTCATCCTTATCCCTCCAAAATTTGATCATACAACTTCTTGATTTGATATTTCACGTTTTGGACGGGATGGGGCAAAAATCATTTCAAAAACATCTCAAATCTACAAATTGATCCCTAAAACCACTTGCATTGGTCCTTACAGGCATAAAAGACATGAATTTGCCAAAAATTTAATGAAAATTGATGCAAAATTCGCATTTCCACACTTCCTGGAGCAAAAATGGCGACCAAAATGAAAAATGTAGAGTTACCATTGATTTCCCCTTTTCCCTTAAATTTGGGCCCTCCACGTGTCAAAATACGATTGGGAACAGATTTGGGATCACCTTTTGACTTTTTAACATCTTTGGAAAAATGTAAAATTTTGAATTTTTTCTTTGCCCCTCTGCCCTTGAAACTTGGAGCTGACACATGGCATATGGTGGGTCCCATTGAAGTCGCGGCTCAATTCTACTCATTTTCACCCTTTTTTGGAATTTGGAAAATTTTCACTTTTTTCCCCATGGGACCATACCTCCACCTCTATCCTTGACACATGTCCACTTCTCTCTCGCTGAGGATCTGCAAGCTTATTTCACACTTTAACCCCTTTTTTTTCCAAGGGAAAAATTTTCACTTTGCCTCCGTGGGCCCACGCCTCTGATTTCTTCCTTGCCACGTGTCGGTCATTGATTCATCACGGGGCCATGCCTCAAATTTTCATTCTAAGTATTTTTTGTTAAAAGGGAAAAACTCCCTTTTGCCTCCAGCAGCCCGCACTCCCTTCTACACCCGCCATGTGTCTCCCTGTGGTTCATTTGGCGTACCCTCGCTTCAAACTTCCATTCTAACTCATTTTCCAAAAAGGGAACAATTTCCCTTTTGCCTCCACTGGCCCGCACCCTCCTCTACACCTGCCACGTGTATCCCTTTGCAATGATGCAGACCCACGGCCCTTTCCTCAACCTTTCTCCCTTTCACCAAAAAGGGCCAAAAAATTCTAAGTTCCCCGCCAGCCTTCCATCCCATCACTGAACAAATGTGTGACACGTGTCCTCCTCTAGGACCTACGGGGTTACGGGGGAAATTTTTGATATTTTTCCAAAAACCCAAAAAATGTTAAGTTTTCAAAGAAACCCACCGAACCTTGTCCAACCACAAGTGGCCACGAAGGAGACGAGTTTTAGGATTAATTTTGACAGGCAAATGACAACCGTATGACTGTCAAAAAACATAGAATTTACCAGAGATGCTCGAATTTGATTTTTTCTTCGTGGGTGAAGGATTTTTTGGTCAAAAAACAAAGGGAAATTGATTTTAGGCAATATTCGACCATAGGGATTGATTTTTGAGGGAAAATAAGTACAAAACAAGCAACCACGAGCTCCAAAGGGTGGGAAAAGATGGAAAAAATGACAGAGGCCCGTGGATTTGGAAATTTAGGGCATAAAACAGAGCCTACATGTATTTTTATTTCAAATTGGGGCAAAATGATAAGTTTGTGAGCATTTCAAAGCATTCAATCTGGATGGGGAAAATTGTAGACCGCCAAATTCGAAGAAAAACGTCTTAGAGCACACAGAACAAAGGGGAAATATGAAAATATAACAGAGGATCAAAATGGGCACCAACAAGATGGAAGGGCTAGGGTAGGTGATCTGATAAAGGGATGGGTGAGGTTTTTGAGTTTTTTAGGAAGTAGACTATGGAGGAATGGAAATATTAATGAAGGAATGATAAAAAAAAATGATGACAACTCTATGGGCAAATTAGAAATGGAAATAATCAATAAAACACTTACCAATGTTGCACGTCTAATGATTGGGTAGTGATGAGGATTAGTTGGTGGGATGGAGCTTGGTGTAATAGTGGTGCCTCCCAGAATTTCACCGTGAGTGTAATGCTTCTGGATCTATCCTAGTGCTAGCTATGGATGTCTGGGTGCATGAAAAGACTCTAGTTCGACTTGCATGCAGCTCTCTTCTCCTCTTCTTTCTCTCATAATGTGCCAACCCAAAAACAAGGTTACTTAGGTGAATAAATGGTAACTGATGATGCTTCTGTCTTGATCGACGTCAGTTTAGGGGTGACCGGCATCGATTAATGCGGGATTTTCTAGGTTTACTAAAAGGGGCAGATCTTTCTAATTTCTTGGGCCAAGTTGGTTTCTTAGAATGGAAGCATCCCT
Source organism: Taxus chinensis (assembly GCA_019776745.2). Classification (NCBI taxonomy): domain Eukaryota; kingdom Viridiplantae; phylum Streptophyta; class Pinopsida; order Cupressales; family Taxaceae; genus Taxus; species Taxus chinensis. The sequence continues at coordinate 885,440,673 of CM034150.1, forward strand.
TATAATGGGCGGGAATGTGGTTAGAGATATTGTAGGGATTGATTTTAGGGTTAGACCAAATCTTAGCTCATTAAGGCAAGTAAGACTTAGCTATTATCGGTTATAGAAACATGCCAAGAATAGGTCTAGGGTGAGGTGGCTGGATGAGGTGTCAAGGTGAGGTGGAAATTAGGTAAATTAAGATATTAAAATAATGGATATTGTGAGGATGGGTATTTAATTTAATTAAAATAATTAAATTAATTATTAATGTGGGGTGAAAGGGGGGCATGGTTAGGTGCCCATGATTAAGTTGTTTATCTGATCAGGGGCTAAGGGGAATGTAACCAAATTTAGGTGTCTATATTTTGTGTGTAGGAATCTAATTTTCTACCTGCCAACATTAGTTCTCCTACCTCTTTTCTCACTCCCCTTTCCCACTCTTCAGATAAAGTCTTCCATAGCAAGATATTGTTAGCTTTTCCGCAGGGTCAGTGGAGTGCCCATGTTGGATCCCTGGTTAAAAGGCCACCACATAAATCCACATTTTATCGCGTATGCATATACGACAGTTACACCGGTTAAGTAGAGGGACATAGATTCCTCGAGTGTTGGAAAGAAATCCATGAGTTTTTCCACCAAACAAATTTTCTTGCCAACAGTTTTTGGCACCCACCATGGGGCAGATTTAGCAACATCTACACCCAAAATCTGACCGTAAGGTCTCAAAAATTTAAATAAAAATCAAATATTACAAAAACAAAAAAATGATTTTGTGAGAATCCATTGCTGAAAGATACACTCTCAATTCTTGTAAGTGACCTTTCATATTCCACAGTTTCTTTTCATATTCCCACTTTAATAATTTCCACAAGCTGGCTGAAGGAAGATATACTAGGTTTAGCAGGTCGAGAGGTGTTGTTGATTCCAATTTTGAGGCTTTGTAAAATTAGAAAGAACAAATTAGAAATAAACCATACTTCTCTCAAGCCTTCTCTCCATCTAGCGCTTCGATCAGTTCACCTCAAAATCCTATCCAAACTCCTGTTGATTCTCCCCCTTCAAATTGTCTCATTTTTCAATCACCCTTGAGCATTGAGTTCTTGAAAGAAGAAGAATTTGTAGAAGCAAGAGCTAAAGAAAAAGAAGAAACAACAATGGAAGATGAAGAAGAAAGACCTCAACCCCTTTTTCTATGGGGAAGGAATATTGGCCCGGTTTCTCTTGAACCACCTCTCCACGATCTACCAATAAGTTCCCGCAAGAACTTTCCGAAGTTCAAATACAAAAAAACACAACATCTTGAAGAACACATCGCTGCCTTCACGACATCATGTGGAATTCTTGGTGTCCAACATGAAGATGTTGTTGTAAGACTATTCATAGAGTCCCTCTAAGAAAAAGCAGCATAATTTTTCTACCTCCTACCTGCTTGATCCATCATTAGTTGGAATGACATCAAGACTACCTTCAAGGAAAGATTTAAATCAACTGAAGACTGTCAGGACCTCCTGGTGCAGTTGGCTCAAATAGAGAAAGGAGAAAATGAAACCATGAGAGACTTCATGGCTAGTTTCAAACAATTACTTTGTAAGATACCTGAAGAGGATTATAGGTAGCTAGGGTTTATTTTACATGTTACAGGTACCTCGGTGATCAAAGAGGCAATATTAGGTGATTGATAAGAAGTGGCAGCAAAATCCTAGTGACATAGAAAAAAGTAAATCCCAACCCTTTGCACAGTCACTAGCCCCCATGACTAGTCATCTGTGCCTAAACACCTCTGTCTAGTACCAGGTACCCCTATACAACATCATTCTTCAGGTCCCAGAATTCACAGGGAATAGTTACTATATCTTTTTCATACTATTTAGCACTTTACATTGACCAAATCGGTTCCAAATCACACAAGAATCAACTAATTCATTTATCTCTCCCATTTACTTATAGTTTACATTGTTTGAGTACTTAACATTTGAATTTTTACTGTATTTTTCCATATTAGTTACTTTGCAATTAGATTTAATTAAGTGTTTATTAAATCAATTATGAACATATTAAAAACTATGGATAAGGTGATTACTTTTAGTCCCATTAATATTCCTCCTAAATATGGTGTGGATCAATGTCTATCATTGTTTATTAATGCCCACATTCATAAATATCTCATCAAGCATGTTTTGATTGATAGTGAATCTAGTTTGAATATCTTCCCTAGTTCCTTACTTAAACAAATGTGAATTTATTTGATTGCAATTGATAAAAACTAGTACTATTGTGCGAGGATTGGATAATATCATGGGATCTACATTGGGTATCATCCCTTTAGATCTCATAATTGTTTCTAATAAGCTCCCTACTACATTCCACATCATGGATATTACTCTTCATTACAATCTCCTCTAAAGACACCCTTAGATCCATGTTATGGAGGCCATTCCATCCATTGTGTATCAATGTGTCAAACTTATAAATTATGGTTATGAATACACTATTGTTGTATATGATAAGCCTTTCAAATATTGGAAAATTAACTCCTGTAATTCTCATATGCTTATTATCATTCCTCCTTCATAACTTATTAATATGAGTAAATTACATACATATATGGTTGGTGAGTCAAGAAACAGTTATAATACTACACATTTGGCACTACCACTTGGGGGAAACCAATAAATTCACTTTATTCTTATACTAAATTAATCCTTATTGACTAATCTCACTTTTTACTATCTACTCCAGATACAACTATCACTCCTCTTGACTTGTTGGCTAACATTAAGTAGTATGATCACATAGTTGTTGATTATTCTAATAGGAGTGATGATTACATAGAATTACTAATGAATGTTTGTGAAACCTTAATTTATATCCTATAGATAAGGACAAGTCCATGTTTCACTTTCTTTTTATCTCTACTAGACCTAGGCAATATTGACTTAAATCCAATGTGATAGATACTAGTGACACTACTCCTACATTGCCATTTATTTCTAACACATATACAATTTTTTGTACTGCATATATGTTTTCTTATCCCAATAATATTGCATTACATTTAAATCCACTTGATAACAATAGTATTGATCATGGAATTCCCACTATCGTTATCCCTCATGTTATGCAACTTGATATTATTCTTATTGTTAGATTTGTTACTATTTTCAAACATGTAGACACACCTCATGAGTTGTTATCTATCTTTCGTGACCTTTACTTATTTACATTACTTGCCACATGTCATCGCTCTAGTACACATATATCTCGATAGTTGGTTATTTCTCTATTTCACCCTTATTCCCAATGTTAGTGATGTGTTGCCCAAGCCTAAGACACCACACCATGCACTTTGTAAAAGAAGCATCCCCTCATCAGCATATCACACAAGGTCACCTTGTGCCTCATCCGAAGTGTGAAATAAGATAGGTTTCCATTAATTTTTTATTGTGTCATGATAGCTTGCAAACATTCACCCAACAAGTACTTAGTGGAAAAAGACACATTTATAAAAATGGTTACATCTACTGGAAATTATTCTCACAAGCAAATCAACATTCTCGCATAAGCATTTGAATAGTAAGAGATAAATTAATTTGGAAAAATTAATATAATAATATAATTATAATGTTCATTACATCCACTGGATCAAACACTACATACTTAGCAACATATATTCACCAACCCTTACTTTGAAGCATCAAACTGATATTTATACTCATGGGGGATTTCCCTTAACCAATTCGAATAATAATTATAATGGCCACCATCAAAAACTTTAATTCAGTACCATTTAAGTCCAAGATTGACATGTAATCCCTAAAATATTTCATCTTCTGAAGGGACTCACCATATGTCTATGTTGATCTCCTCTACATTTGACATGTCCCTTGTCTTATGTCATGATATCTTATTCCTCATTGTGTCCCTCTCTTCTTACAAATTTCTATCATCACATTGACATGCTCTCAAATATTCCTTATTCCCTACACAACTAGTTTCTAATTGAAAGCCCAATATTTTGTGATATTTGATGCCACCAAATAGAGTCATGCATGTCAGGTGTCTATAATTTTATTAGATTATTCTATAGCTAGGTGTCGGGAACCTTTCCTTTCATTATGCATGTCAAGTGTAAAAACTTCCTATAATATCTACATGTGTGTCATCTATCAATATTCCAAATATTGTGATCTCATGTAATTTGTCATCCTTGTCTTCATTCTAATTGATTTAACAAAAATAGAATTTTTTAAAACCCTAATATTGTGGAGTCACGTATGATAAATAAACATTAAGGTACATATCTGACTCAAATAATAAGCTAGATAAAAAAGAAACCCTGGGTGTAAGAGAGAGGATAAAAGACTTAGTTGATTTCGCAATTGATCCCGAAGTATTTTCTCTTACAAGACTAATGAACAGGAGGAGCATATCGCCCCAATCAAACACAAAAAATCCTGGAACTATTGGATGAGTGGGGAATAGGGTGCCTAGGCGTTAGGGACCTCTGTTGGGTGTTTATGACTGCGTATGAGCTCAAAAACTAGTTTTCGATGTGTCATACAAGTGTCGTTAACCTTCATTTTTGTCATCTGTATGTCGTTGGATGATCACAGAAGTCACCTATAACCTATAAAACAAATGATATCTTGCAAAAACCCAAACTACATCAAATCATAAAAAAATAAATATGAAAATGGGGATTCATATTGATCCCGACGGTCACCCGAAAGAGTGAACTTATGACTGAGTTTTGTAATACATAACAGACTCCATGTAGTTCTTGTGTGTGTGTGTGTGATAACATCATGCCCTAGGAAGCTCTTGTGCAATATGCACTTGATAGCGAGTGATAGCTAGATGTAATAATGTAAATAGATCTGTGGATGGAAAAATGAACTTCCCCTCCTATGCGTGTATGTAGAAAATGTAGTCCCTTGTCCCTTGAGTGAGTGCTAGATGGATGCTTTGATGCTCTTAAAATGCCTTTGGAAGCAACCTTAGGTGATGATGATAAATGCTTCGAGCTTGGTCCTTTATTATGTCACATATATTTATATTTATATGACTCCCTTGTTTGAATTTCATAATTGGCAACTAAAAGGCCGACCCATAAAAAAAATAAGACGCCCAAAAGATAAAAGAGGTGAGTAAGATATAAAGATGTCATGGGAACCCAAAGGGGATGAGGGCACCTAGGCACTGGTGTCCTAGCTGGGCACTGGTATCCAGAGTCAATAAAGATAAAACAATGAAGGTCATACTAGGTTGTGGGGTGTGTAAGACCAAATAGGAAACCAGAAAGATAGAAAAAGAGGCCAAAGATAGATGTCAATTACTAGTTTTCTCACTTAAGAATCGTATGAATAGTAATATGTGATTAGGACCTAGAATAAGTGCATGATTTTGTGTCTACATTAATGTGTGTGCACCAACCTAAGGGGTCCAAAATTCTCCTAAGTTCCGCATCTCCTCAATACTTGACCAAAATTCCTTATGTTTTATCCCCAAAAATATACTTAGACAAAATATAAATATACTTAAACAAAAGTTTGGTTCAATGTTACCCTACACTAGCTAGGTTTCCCTTCCCTGGGTAACCCTTTCTATACTTCCTCAAAACTTTCTAATTCATCCTTGCATAGTTGGTCTTCAAAAAAAATCCATTTAGATAACACAATTTATATTATTTGTTTTAGATTATCCACCAGTGCACACAAGTCTTTTAACATCTTCATACTTTTATTGGGGTCCTTGGATTCTTCCTTTAACACTGTGAGTTTCTCTTCCACACTCTTTCTTGTTTCTTCAAGAGTCTTCTTTTAAAGCTCAAACAAAAACAAAGTTTGAATTTATATTTATTTACACTAATTTATTTTCTCATCTCCTCCAAATATGGTGATAGATTGGTCCTACTATCCTTTCCCTTAGTGGTGTACACTTTCATGCCTAAGACCTTTTCTTTTTGTAACTTATCCATCACGTAAACATTTTTCTCTTAGTGCGTGAAGCTCAAAAATATGTGTTTTGTGAAGGTGGCTTTCTCATTTAGTTTTCTCACTAGTTCCTCACACGCCTTCATAGATTTATCATAGTAGAACTTGAGCTTGTCAATTTCATCTGTCTCCAAGTACCTTACCTATGTGTCTCCATCTTCCTCTCATTTTTAGGAGGTCAACCAAAAGTTCAAGTTTCCCAATCCTACCTGGCTAGTTGATTCTTAACCAATTTCTAAGTTAGGGTCATCCTTAAGGATTTGGAAATGTAAATTCATGGCCTTGAGGTCCGTGATTATGTACTTTCTCTCTAGTTTTGTGTGTTTTTTCATGTTTTTCCTAGAGGAGTTATTTTTCAGTCTTGTGCTCCTTTTCTAACTTGTCTATATAGGTATATTTTTACCTTAGTGTTGCATTATTTGATAAATTTTTCCTAACCACCTCACCATCCATCTTAATCAATGCATCAGTTTATTTTTCTTCACTCATATGGAAAGGGTCTACATAATCTACTTTTAATCCTTATATATTTTTCAATGGAGGTTTACACACACTGACAAGTGGAACCTTGAAGTGGGGCTAATTTATTTTTATATATACATAGAAAAATACACCTTCCTTCTGGTTATTTTTCTTGTGCTCTTAAGCTCCATTAAATGCCAAAAGTAAAGTTATTTATCCATCTTCCCCTCTTAATACCAAACATGGAGAATTTTCATTGTATCCTTGTTGTCGTGCAAATGTGCAACAGGAAAATTAACAATTTCCAAGCACGACAACGATACCCCAGTGTTAATTTTTTCAAGTCCCATCATTCTAAGACACCCTAGGTCTCTCCAATCAGTCCAAATGGCCTCCTGAATAATTTAATATCATCCCCCTAGGTGATTTAGGTAATTCTATTCATTACCCCTAGGTGATTTTAGGGAGTTCTGAAAAGATAGTATCTTATGACAGTATTGGGAAGGGCTATCGTTGGCCTTCCCAGGACTGGATCAACCCCTTGGGGTGGAATAGGAGGGTAAAATTCAACATGGAGGTGAATAGAATACCTTAAAACATCATGGAAATTATTTTGGAAGGTTTTTGGAAGTTTGAGAAACTTGGAGCAGTTTGAGAAAAATTAGGGTTCACAAGCCTAGGCAGAACACAGGCCTAAAACAGTTGTTGGGCTTTAGAAGATGATTATGGGAGCTCCAGATGGAGTTATATGAAAAAAAAAATACCTATGGAAATAATAATTAAAATACATATATCATGGTGAAATAATATTTTTCACAACACCTTGGCACATAGGATTGGCAAGCAGTTTTTATCAGGTACAAATGGAGTCTCAAATCACAAATCTGATTTTTTAGGGATTAGATGAATGAATAAAGACATGAGAACCAAACCATTGGATTAAAAATTCCATTTCTAGTCAGGATCATATAAAATTTCACCAATAAATTGTACCAAGAGCTCAAGTTATCTTCTTTCTAAGTTGACCTTTCAAAGGCAATTCAAGACTTAATATTTTTCGAGAGGACACGTGTCAGAACCAGGAGCCTAGCAAGATTTCATGTCCCCAACATCCCTAAGGTCAGGTAAAAAAACCCTTGAAAAATGTGCCCAGTCCCCCATGTGACCTCTTGGACCCTCATATGACCTCCAAACTTGATAGTTCAGCCCCTAGGAGCATTTTTAGAGCATCCATTCCTTGTCGTCGAATCTGGTGTCACATGTTAGCTCCAAGACCACCATGGAAAATGGTGTCCGTTATTTACCACAGGTGGGGGACATAATACATGGAAAAATGTGCCTAGACCCTGGGGAGTCATTTGGACTCCCATGTGACCAACTTTCAGCTCCCAGGTGCATTTTTGGAGCATTCATTCCCTGCCGTCAGATCTGGTGCCACATGTCAGCTCCAAGACCATTGTGGAAACTGATTTCCATTATTCCCATGAGTTAGGGGACATAAGACATGGGAAAATGCACCCATCCCATATGGGGAGTCATTTGGAGACCCACGTGACCGACTTTCAGCTCCCAGTGCTTTAAAGCAGCTTTTCTCACCTTCATTCCCTACCATCGGATCACCGCCACGTTTCGTCCTCTTGGACACCATGGAATTTGATGTCCATCACATCCCTGAGGTCAGGTACATCAAACATGAAAAAATTCACCCAATATTCTCCCTTCAAGCGTTCAAAATTCAAAAATTCTAACTATCACTCAGTGCTTCCAGTTGCTTCCACTCCAGTGCATAGACACACTTCATCCTTCTTCTACAACTCTCCTCCATCACTCCACCATTGAAAAATTCGAACCATACCTGCCATAGAGATAATTTAATTCACTCCACAAAAAGATATAGGTCCCAAAAGGAGAATTGGAGCAAACACAGAAGGAGAAGCACAGAGAAAACTCCATAGCCATAAAACGAATAGTCAAAGAATTCTCCCAAAAGGATGCATGAAACAACAAGTTATATTTTTCTATTCATTCCTATACCCAATTCCATCAAGAAGACACCTTAAAAATCTCCTCTCGTGCACCAGAGCATTCACAGCGAAGAAATCTCACTTCTGGCTCAACAAAGAAAGAAGTGGGATTTCCCATCAAACCGGTTTCCGAATTGAAGAAAGATCACACGTGAAGCACCAGAAGAAAAAAATCACATCAAAAATATAATTTTCTTCACAAACAAAGGAGAAAACCAGACCTACAATTTCGAGGTCCATTAATGGTTTTCGTACCCAGAAGCACTTCAAGGTTCGAAAATTAAAACTTTAAAATCTCCTGGACTATTAAGCGGGTGCGCCCGAAATTTTACAGGGGTGATATTGGGAGAAAACCCATATCAAAAAACTTTTTTGCACATCAATCTGACCTCCAAAATCCCACTTTCTAAAAATAGCAAGTCTTTTACGCAAAGGACTGCTATTTTGGGAAAGCAAGTGATAGAAGAGATTGCGAAGGAGATAGAGACATTGGAGGTGAAATACAACTAAGAACTCACTAGAACGGGCATTTTTGGCACTTACTAAAAATATAAAGTGGGCCCACGAGCACCTTATAAAAATAGAAAGTTCATCCGAAAGGAACGAGGAATGTAGGGAGAAAGAGGAATCAAGGTCACAACACTCAGAAGAAGTTCCAGGGACTTGATTTTCACACTTATTAAAAGTAGTAAGTTACTTTTTCTAAGGGAGACATGAAGCCAAAGTGGACTGGTCAGAAGATGACACATCCCTTCACCTACGAGTATGATTTGGAAGACAACGATGTCTTGTACATGGGCCTGAATGACCTTAAGACTCGCATGGCCTTCAAGGACCAAAGGAGGATTGAAGACAAAATATTCACAAGTGGTTTGTTCACCACTTTAGGACACCCAGTGTCTGTGCAGAGTCTCGAGCTAGTCCTATTCTTCTCTTTCCACTATGAGCCAGAGACATGAACCATCCAATCTGACAATGGTACCACAATTGCTATCATCAGCGGAATAGTTCACTCAACTTGGAGAGTGATTCGTGAGAAATTTTGAAAGAGTTTCACATAGTGCAAGGAATTCGAAGATTCAGAGTTTCACTGCATTTGGAGCTTTCCATCAGCGAGGATGAATGAACTTCATCGGGAAGGACATATTCTCTTCTTCTTCTCTCTCTCTTTCTCTCTCCTCTTCTTCCCCCCAACTTTCTCTCACTTTCTAATATTCTAATTTTGCATTGGGGTTGCACTTTTTCACTTTTCCTAATGTTCCTAATGTAATAAGTCACCTTTATGTTATGAAAAGGGACTTAAAAGTTTCCTAGGAAGTTGAAAAGTTTTAAGTTGTGCAAGGACATATGAAAAGGCATTGGGGGATAAATGAAGATTCATATTCTACTCTATAAATTGTAATGTCATTCCCATTTCAAAGGGTTGGAAATTGATCTTGTAAACTCACAAGTGCATTGTACTTAGAGAAAGCAAAGGGGATATTCATTTTTCTTATATTATCCTTTACTCTCAAATTTTCTTCCATTCCCACATTATGTGCAACTTTGATTTGAGCAATCAATATAAGGAGTTTCTAGCTTTCTTTGACTGAGGGGTTTCTTCATACTTGGTGATCAGTGAATTCTATTTGGTCTTGTTGTTATTCGCAGAGTTTTTTCTTCCCATAAATGCATGTGTTGAAGTTTCTAACTAGTGTGTGTGCAAGAATCTGATTTTCTACCTACAACATTAGTTCTCCTACCTCTTTTCTCACTCCCTCTCCCACTTTTAGACAAAGTCCTCTCTTGCAGGTATTTACAAGATTTTTCGTAGGGTCAATGGAGTGCCCCTCTGTTGGATCTCAGGTCAAAATGCCACCACAAAAATGCACCTTTTCAAGTGCATGCATATACAGCAGCTACACTAGTTAAGTAGAGGGACTTAGATTCCCAGAGCGTTGGCAAGAAATCCACAAGTTTGTCCACCCGATAAATTTTCTCACCAACAATGCTCTTCTTGTTTCTCTTCTTCTCCTTGTTCTTGTTAATTTTATTTTCCTTTTGCTTTTCCTTTTTCTTGTTTCCACTTTGTAAACACAAAATCACACGCTTTGGGTAATTATCTAGTCCGGATTGCATAGTATTATTCATATGATTCCTAAGTAAGAAAAGTACTAATTAACCCATGTCTTTGGCCACCTTTCTTTTCTTTTTGTTGTCACGTTTGGTCTTACACCCTTGCTTTCTCAGTATGCCTTTTTATACTTTGACATTTATCATCATGGACACCAGTTCCCAACCAAGATGCTAGTGCCAGGAACCCTCATCCCCTCTAGGGGCCCCTAATCCCTTTTTACTTTGTTCACATATTTTGGGTCCTTTTTAGACATTTGAGCATCTTATCTTTTTGGTAGTCAGCCTTTTCAAGATTAATTACGAAATTCAAGCAAGGGAATCATATAAATATAAAGTTATGTGATCATAACAAGGGGACTAAGCACTAAAAATTAGCTATCACTACCTAAGGTTGCAATCAAAGGATATTGACGAGCATCAAAGCATCCATTATAACATTCATCATAAGGTACAAGGGATTGTTGTTTGCATACACTTCATATGAGGGGATTTCATTCTATCCCATCCACACATATACTATATTTCTTTACATCTATCTATTTTATCGCTATCAAGTATGACACGCACAAGAGCAACCTAGGGCATAATTCTATACACACGCATAGAACTACATTGGGTCTGAGATGTAGTGCAATGCTCAGTCATAAGTTCACCATTGTGACAGTTGAGGACACTCCAACCCCTCCATCTACATCTTTCTTTTTTAGAATATGATGTCTATTTGAGTTTTTTGCAGGTTCATATTTCATTACAAGTTTCCAACAACCTCGGCGATCTCGGTGTGACTTCATAGTGACCAAAAGTGAACAAAAAAGAACAACTTACAACACTAAAAATTTGAGTTTCTGAGCATTTTCACAGACACATGCACCTATTTCTAGTTTGTAGTGCCCATGGGAACTCTTGCCCCTTTCTGGGTGCCCCTATTCAGCCTGCTCCTCCAGATCTACATTTGTCTAGGTCTCTGTGTGACGTTCCTGCCCTTTAGTTCACCTGGTCAGCACTTTAGTACACTCCATATTTTATTGCAAATCAACTAAATACCTCTTTCTCCTCCTTTGCAACTAGGGTTTCATACTTTATTACTTAGTCTTTTTGGGTTTATTTCTATAATTCATTATTATTTATTTACTACTACAATAATATTTAGATTAAGCATATAATTTCACATTTGGCTTAATCATTTTGGTAAACCCAAACTTGGTCTACATGCTCCTAAGACCTTTATTTTTCATCTTTCTAGGGTCTTATCATCACATGGGGGGTTCATTAGCTAGGCAATATCCTAGCACGTGGGTTCATATTGAGGTAATTAAAAAAAATAAAATTAAAGTCAATATACCGGTAGACATGAGGGGGTGAAAGGGTTTAATTTATTAATATTTTGAATTAGGTATTTGTGGGTAGGCTAGAGAGGTAGGATAGAGAAGAGGTAAGGTTTAATGTTAATATAAAACTAAAACATTTGAACCCTAGTTTTTAAAGCTAAATATATTAAAATTGCAAAAGGTTCATGGTCATAAAGTTATATTATAATCTCTTTTTGAATAAGAGAAAACTGAATTAGGATATTCTTAAGAAATAAATAATAACATGATAGAAAACTAGGATTGAGTATGCTTTTAATCACAAATGGTATTATTTCACCATCACTAATTATTTGAAGAATTATTGATAAATGGTTAAAGCTTAACATTAAGGTAATTGGTAATAGGTCTTAAATGACTTCAAAATCTCTTTCTAGAGAAAAGCATGTTAAGAAAATAATAATTGAGTGGAAAATAGGATATATTTTTTGTTTAATATATTAGAGTAGTATATATAAAGGGGTAAATAAAATTATAGTGGAAAAATGGGCAAGTAAGGTACATGGAAAAAATAGAGGGTATTTTCATTCTAATAATATAACGGGAGGGGGTATTATCTATTGAATAATTACAGGTAAAAACTAACATTAAGGACATTCATTAATATCCTTTGAACGAACATGCTATAAAATACATTTACTAAGTGAACCCTCAGTGGTTTAAACCAACCCTTAGAGGTTTCATCCAATGTAACATGCTTCTATTAGTTTTATTTAAATTATTCTCCCCTCCTTGGTTTATGAAAATACTCCAAGTATTGGCTTGGGGTTATTCCTTTTCTGGAACTTTATTTCCCTCTTTGGGCATAATGATATTTTAATTTTTCTTTAATTGATTTGACAATCACCCTTCCATTTCTTGCAACACTACACATATTTTTTTGAAAATTTATCCTATTTATTTCCTTCCACCCCCCATAACATGTGGGGAAGGATAAGTTTCTGAATCTACTTTATCAGGGGAGAGAAGAAGGAAGGTGATGATTGAACTATATCTCCAATGTAGACCTAGGAAAAACCCATAATAGATTAAACATCAAGATGATTTATCCAAAATTACATTGAGTGAAAGGAGACTCTATAAAAAAAAGTTTCCTAAGAATTTCACTTTCATTCTCGCATAGGTAGCATCAATTGGGGATAGAAAGGCTTCTTTTCATCAAGTTATCCACTGTAAGGATTTGTTGAGCCAATTTAATTTTTACACGAGGGCATAGAGTATATTTTCACATGACCAACATCCATACAAATAGAGTATTCCATGGAAATTTGGCCTCACCCACATCGAACACCAATAAATACCATGTCTTAACACTATAGTTTCCATTTACTGAGGTGAATCAAGCTATCTCATCCTCCATAGGAAAAGAGAAAATATGGACGCCAAACCAATTTTTGATTAAGGGATTTCACATGAATAACCTCTTATGTACTTGAGGTTTCCATGTCCAACCCATCTCATTCCACGTCCAATAATATTTTACATTCCCTCCAATATTCCTTTTGAATAAATGGCTAATATCAAGCTATCGGTTTGAATATCCTAAGGGAACAATTTATAGAGCCAATAATTTTCACAAAATAAGGCCTTTTCACCATTTAGTATATTCTAGGCTGCTCCCATTTATAAGAATATTTCTAATCTTGACTAATTTACTTTAAATATATGCTACTATGAGATCGGATCTCCATTATAATGAGGAAGTATGGTATGCATGTTTTGTGATCTCATTGTATTCTCTTGCACGTATAGAATACTTCTCTACTTCATCATTCTCAATCCTTATTTAGCTATCAAATCGTATAATCATTACCTTGATCACACTTAATCCTAATTCTCCATGGGATTTAGGTAGTGTATCTTTATCCCATGAAACAAGTGGGATTCTAACTCTCTTTTTCAAACCCAACCATAGGAAGCATTTTTTGAACTTGTCGAATTATGATATGTAATTCACTCAAGATATTAAACTAGGGACATCACATAAACCAATAGAATTTGATTAGAAGTTTTAGGATATTTACTTTACCATCTTGAGATACGAGAGAACCTTTCCATACCAAAATTTTGATCATTGGAGTTTGTCAAGGAGGGAGTTCCAACTATTAGGTTCTATTTTCCATTTAAACAAGGAAATTCCCTAATATTTATTTTGAAATTTTTGGACTTATACTCAAGGATGGTAGATACTATTTTCTTTTTATAATCAAAGTGTCACCATTTAGGAAGAGTAAATATAGTTTTGATAGGTAAATATATTAATGAGAGAACTTTTGTAGTGTTGAACAAGGATTTTGATACTTTTGGCTTCCCTAACGCAAAACTTAACCCAATATCACTATATCATTGATGAACATTTTTATGAGTTATAGAATTAATATCATGTGCAACCACTAACACTTTATGACATTACCTTATTCTAGCATTGTCACAAATTCTACTCAAGGATTCACCAATAATAATGGATATGAAATCTCCTAGTCTCAAACCTCTTTCCATGAGGATAAGCTAATGCAAATATCTATTAATGATAATAGATAACTTTGAGGATGAGATACAATAAACTATAAGGTCCAAAATATTTCTATGAAGCTAATATTTATCATTATTGACCACTTAAAAAGCTAGTAAATTTATCATACGAACTTCATCTTATGTACATACACATTCACTCGGGGGGCAAATTGCTTCTAGATCATTCAATCTGCATCCAATAGCCATCATACGATCCATGAAAATATTGTCCATAGTCTTGGTCTCCCCCCAAGAAGGCTCCCCAATGTTCATAGATAATGCTTACAGAGTATACTCTTCATTCTTAAAGCTAGGATATCAGATAAAATCTTATATAAGTTCATTTCACCCTACAAATGAACTATGCACTTTCTACAAAATTCCACAAAAACTATATACAAACATGTAAAATTATACATGCTTCAAGTAAAGAACGAAAAGTGTGCGCAAACACTTCTTTTGCTGAAAAACAAACCTACCTACTCTACTCTAACCAGAGGCATACTGAATCTAAACAAAACCTACAACAAATTGTGATAAATAGCTTATCTTTCCTCACAATTTTAGACCATGTAATTGATTTTGTAGTGAACATAGTATTAAGTAAGAGTGAATAATTGATTTGAATTGGTTTTCTACCCTTTTTTCCAAAGTATCAAAAAAATACCCTTGTTTTGCTTGTCTCGAAGGCATTGTCTATCGACCTTTGGTTCACTAAAGTTCATCCTCATGCTCTAAAATGAGCATGACCAACATAACCTCTATTTTTGAATCTAGACTATCCAGATATACTGATTAGGCATGAAGTGATCCTTTTGGTTTACTTATTTCCTTGAAGCATAACTCCATGAATGGGGTCATCCTACAGACATTTAGAAGGTGGTTTCTTATAAGATGATGTGAACTTTGTTTTGCTTCTACAAACAATTATGCCTCATGCGGATCCACCTTATCCTTAAAAAATAAGAAGTTTGATAAATAAAACCTATCCTCCTCCTCAACACAAATCTCCCTTTTGGGTTGCATACTTATTTAGCATCATATGCACCCCAAATAGGGATAATAATTTGTGGTGAATCAATCACCCCATAAATAAATAATTCCTAAATAGCCTGAGGGGATATCTAGGGTATTAACCCTAGTTAATCTAGTTAGGAGGATTAAAACGTTGTAATAAATGAACTAGAACCGTATGAAATAAATGTAAGTAAAATATTCTAGATGAAATGAAACCCTAAATGTGCAAGTAAAGTAGGAAAGATTATGTAGCTGATTACAAGTGACTGTCGCAAAATGTCGTAGATATTGAAATAAAATCTAGATGTGTAGACGACAACTCATAAGTCCTATAAAGACCAAGTCTGAACCAACTGGGGCACTTGGGAAGGTACACGGGTGCCCTAGTCTATAGTTTGGGTGCTTTGATTTGTGTAAAACATCATAAACTGAATCCGGTATGGTTGCAACTTGGTTCAGAACCCTATCTGTCTGTCACACTGGATTTTCTGGATGAGTTGTATGATGACCTCTAATATAAAAGGAAGTATCAAAACCCTAGAAAAATTTAATATGCAAATGAATGGGTCGGGCTGACCTCAACCTCCAAACTAGTGGTCTTATCACTGAGTGTTGTAGTACATTTCAGAAATAGATGTAATTCTAGTGAGTGTGTGCATGTATTGCCCTAGGTGATCTCATGTCATTCACACTTTGTGAAGTAGCGAGCAATAGTAACTATAAAAAATGTAAATAACATATGTGCATGGAATAGAATAAAGTTCCTCCTCCTATGTAGTGTGTGTGATGTAGATCTCCTAGCCTTAATGCATGACACTATGTGGATGTAAGTGATGTAATGGATACAACTCTAGATGGAGTGATGAATCCATAAGGATCCAGAAAAACACACCACTTCATCAGTTCCATCAGCACTAAGAAGGAGAATTGAAGAAAATGAGGTAAACGAGGGTTCTGGAAAAAAACCGCCGCTCTGTGCAGAGCGAAGGTTACAAAACAACTACCATGCAAGGCAGCGGTCCTATAACCACCGCCTAGCCAGAGTGGTGGTCCTAAAACTACCAGTCTACGTAGGGTGGTGGTTCTGATACTTTCAAATGAAAATATAAATAGAGCATGAATGGACATAAATTTGAAGTGCCTGACTTCGTCTCTTCCCTCCCTGACATTTCCCATTCTCCAATGCAAGGGAGGACATGGGAGAAGGATATAAATACAATGAGGAGTAAGAGAATTGATCATTTGAAGATCGAGAGAGATCAAGAAGAAAAGTATTAATTATATGAGAGCAAGTGAGCAAGATCTTCAGTGCGGGAGTGGCATTGTAGGAGCAAGGTGTAGAAACAGAGAAAGAAAACATAGGAAGGGAGAGGTTTACATTGTTTCCTCCATTTCCTACTTCTTGTAACCTGTAATTTTCTATAGTTGACCAATAAAAGTGGGAAGCAAAGATCTAATCTTCAATCAATCTGTCATTTTCCAAAGCTGAAAGTAAAACAATATAATTGTGTGATTTCATAGAGTTCAAAAGTAGAAGTTTACGGATCATTTCGGTATCAAATATGATTATATATCCAGAATTGTGGTATTCAATTCTTTCTTGTGATTTGTATGACAGTGACAAGGTCCAAAGGTGAATAATTTTTACCTTGTGAGAAAAATGGACTTGAGATCATGGATATTTTGGATAACACTTGTCATTTTTTGCATAAGAAGCCACCACAGGAGCTGCTCATTCAAGGAGTAAAAAAAATTTCTGCTATGCAGTCTCTGTATCTACCTACAAATTGACTGGACCTAACTATAGGGCAGCAAGGAGAAGAGGAGATATAAAGAACATTAGTGGTTTAGTCCTGGATTAGCGAACCAGAGATCCTGAAAATGCGCGTGATAGCAAGTTGCAAGAGCTCGCACCTACTAAATCCATCTATGCATGACAAAGAAGGAAACATATAGAAGTTTCCTTCTAAAGAGGATTGTACTAAAGGCAACTCAAAGGAGGATGTAGCACTGGAGTAGAAAACCAGAGATCCATAGGAGTCTTGGCAAGTTGGACAAGAGAAGACACAAAGGCATACCCAGTGGTATTCAAAGGAGCAAGAGAGGGAGTTGATTCCTGTACCACTCCCCCACTAAAATTTTGTGGGACCAAAAGCCTCTTAATTACGAGAGGTATGATCCATAGGGATCCAAAAAAACACACCACTTCATTAGTTCCATCAGCACCAAGAAGGAGAATTGAAGAAAATGAAGGAAAATGAGGTAAACGAAGGTTTTGGACAAAACCGCCGCTCTGTACAGGGTGGTGGTCTTGACACTTTCAAACAAAAAAGAGAAATGGAGCATGAATGGACATGAATTTGAAGCACCCAAATGTTTCTCTTCCCTTTCTAACCTTTCACATTCTCCAGTGCATGGGAGGACATGGGAGAAGGCTATAAATACAAGGAGGAGAAAGAGAATTGATCATTCGAATATCTAGAGAGATCAATAAAAAAAGTATTAATTATATGAGAGCAAGTGAGAAATATATTCAATGCTAGAGTGGAATTGTAGGAGAAAGGTGTAGAAACAGAGAAAACACGCATAGGAAGGGAGAGGTTTACATTGTTGTCTCCATTTTCTACTTCTTGTAACCTATAATTATCTATAGTTGACCAATAAAAGTGGGAAGAAAGAGCATTTT
Source organism: Taxus chinensis (assembly GCA_019776745.2). NCBI lineage: Eukaryota > Viridiplantae > Streptophyta > Pinopsida > Cupressales > Taxaceae > Taxus > Taxus chinensis. The sequence continues at coordinate 885,458,833 of CM034150.1, forward strand.
TCCCTTCCCAACTGGTTTTCCTCCATTGGGGATTTCCAGGATAAAATTGCTGGTGTTTGGAGTTTGAATTCTTTCCTACTCTTTGCAATTTCCTTTCCATAGCACTAGATAATCAGTCACTAAATCTCTAATCTTCAATCAATCTGTCATTTTCCAAAGTTGAAAGTAAAACCACATAATTGTGTGATTTCATAGAGTTTCAAAGTAGAATTTTACGGATCATTGATAGTATTATGTGATGCTAAGACCCCCATTATGGTCTTATAACTTTATATTTATATGGCTCTTAAGATTAATTTCATAATTAATCTTGACAAGGTCAACTGGGAAAAGGATAAGGATGAAAAATAGCTAGAAAGGCCTATAAAAGAAGCAGGAAAGGATGTACATAGATTGGGGTGCCTAGAGTGGGACCAGGGCACCCCACTATAGGATGGGACGCCCCAATTTTGGGCTAGAATGATGGGGCAGTTGCGAAATGGACGAATAAGTGCTAGAAAATACACAGGAACTATGGAATAAAATATAAAATAAAGATGGCCAAAATATGGGATTAATTAGTACTTTATTCACTTGAGAACCTTCTAAATAGTAGTATAAGATCGGGCTAAATAATTTCTAAAGTGCATAATTTTTTATCTACAACAATCATTACACAACATAGTACCGTTACAACAATATCTTCATTTTTATGACTTGGAATCAGACTTAGGTCCTTAGCACAACACAATTACAATATCCCTTCCTAGATGCCTTATATATAGGGTAAATTACACAACATTTGGTAGTTCAAACACAGTCTACAGAACTTCACACAGAAACTTTTACAAGGAACACAATCCTTAGCATTTCAGCATGCATGCACTACACACTTTTTCTTTAGTTTGAATTGTTCAAATTTTACACACTATTTGTAGTGGTGTTCTACATTGTGGGAAGTGGTTAAAGGTTGGAGGATAACACAAAAAAAGCTTTCTCCCTACACTTCTTCCATGACTTGGCATGAGATCACCCCAAAAACTTGCGATCGAACGCAATTGGCATGAGATTTCCTAAAAACTCAATCTTTTATGATCCTTTCTACACTCTTTTCCTCATCACGAATCAGGTGTACATGTTCCCTTTTCACATTTTTCATATTTTACACTCTTTCCTTACATAAGTTTTACACATTTCAATCATATACAGGCAGTATTTGACTACTTGTTCATTATTCTCTTTTGCATGTCTATCTGTATGGGAAGTGGTAGTCACTTCACAACATCAACATCAACAACAAGTACATCATAACATCTACACATGCGCTTCCGACTTAGGTTAATTTTTATCATCACCTTTTGCATTTTTTCCTCCTTAGCATCCACACTTCACACTTTTATCAATCCACATTTTTTTTTGTCCCTCGACATGCCCTACTCTACATCAATCTACATGGTTATTAGGTATGCATCTATATATACTTTATGTTACCAAGCTTTCGCTCACCAACATAAAGTGGGGGAAAATGTAGACACAAAATCACACACTCTGGGTATTTATCTAGTCATGATTGCATAATACTATTCATATGATTCCTAAGAAAAGTACTAATTAACCCATGTCTTTGGCCACCTTTCTTTGATTTTTTTTGCCATGTTTGGTCTTACAACCTTACTTGCTCATTCTATTATTTTATACATAAACATTTATCATCCTAGACACCAGCACCCAACCAGGATGCCAGCGTCAGGACTGCCCTCATCCCCTCTGGGTGCCCCTGACTCCTTTGTACTTTGTTCAAATATTTTGAGTCCTTTCTAGCCATTTGATAATCTTATCTTTTTGGTAGTCAGCCTTTTCAAGGTTAATTACAAAATTCAAGCAAGGGAATGATATAAATATAAAGTTATGTGATCATAATAAGAGATCAAACACAAAGCATTAGATATCACTACCTAAGGTTGCATCACAAGGCTATTCAAGAGCATCAAAACATCCATTATAGCATCCATCATAAGGGACAAGGGGTTGGTTTTTTGCATACACATCATAAGAGGGAGTTCATTTTATTCCACACACACATTTACTACATTTCTTTACATCTAGCTATTTGTTTGTTATCAAGTGTGACATGCACAAGAGCCACCTAGGGCACAATTCTACACACACACATAGAACTATATTGGGTTTGAGATGTAGTGCAATACTTAGTTGTAAGTTCACCATTATAACATCTGAGGATAGTTTGACCCCTCATTCTGTATCTTTATTTTTTTAGGATTTGATGTCTATTTGAGGTTTTTGCAGGTTCACATTTCATAATAGGTTTCCAATGACCTTGTTAATATTGGTGCAACCTCATAGCGACCAAAAGTGAACAAAAACAAACAACGTGTGATGCTGAAAATTTTGAGTTTCCGAGCATTTTCACAAACACAGGTGCCTATTTCTAGTCTGTAGCGCTTGTGGGTGCTTCTACTCCTTTATGGGCGCCTTTGTCTAGCCTACTCCTCCATATCTAAATTTTTATGGGTCTTTTGTGTGGCATTATTTCCCTTCAGTTCACCTTGTAAACACTTTGATACACTCCAGATTTTATTGATGAATAAGCTAAGTACCTCTTTATACTCATTGCAAATAGGTTTTCATAATTTATTGCTTTTTCTTGTTTGGGTTTATTTATATACTTCATTATTATTTATTTAATGCTACAATAACATTCAAATTAAGAATATAATTTCACATTTAGCTTAATCACACTTCTCCTACCTGTCTCCAACTTTATCCTCTTCTTCTTCCTCTAAGTCTATGACCTTGGGATTTCCCTTCAATGGTGATATTTTCCTTACGTAAGTAGCATGTGTTCATGGTTACAATAAACCTTCCACTACATCACTCGTGGGGTGTTCTTTAGGGGTTGCTACACAAAGTAGGGTATTGTTAGTTTTTTCTTCATCTTTCCCATTACCGAACTCAGGATCCTCATGACCAGGTTCTTTTACCACGTTGTTATTGTTTTCCTTTGCATTGAATTCTCCTCTTCTCCCTAAATAAGAGAAAAGTAAACCATTTTTTTCATCATCCATTAATTTTTATGAGTTATATATGAATAAAATTTCATATGTTTATACTAGTACATGTGTGTGAAGGTTCTCGCATCATAAATTATCTTTTGTAGTTTCCACCTTTTCCACATTACCAAAGGTTCTACATCAAATTCCTCCTCTTCTTCATCTCCTAAGGGATCCTAAAATTATATGCATTTGTATTTCCTTCTTCTTCGAATATTTTTACTTTATGTTCCCCTTATTTGGGAGTATACAACATTTCATATTCTTTGGTGTGCTACTCTCAACCATTAACCTTCTTTTGGGGATTTAAAAAGTAGAATAATATACAAGATTCCTTTCATTATTTTCTATGAGCATTGTCACATAGTCTGATTCCTACCTTTCTACATAGTTACTCTTCTTAGGGTAGGCATATATGGTGTGTAATAGGTGAATGTATGCATCAACACAGTCTACCTTAATTATCACTTTTATAACATTGGCTATCCAGTTCCCCAAATCTATGAAATAGTTTCTTGTAAACCCACAAGGGATTTTTTTAGCTAGGAGGACATGCTCTTATCATTCAACAAACTTGGCACGAGAAAATAATGTTGCATTATAATGAATTTGGATTGATCCTTAACTAGATCTAGGAGGATTCTTGGGATATACAACTCATCTTCAAAGTCTACCTTTAAGTGCCTCAGCTAGTTATCTAATTTATCTTTATATGGGTTTGTTAAAGTTGTAAAGGAAAGTATGATCTTTGTAGATCTCAACAAGGGAATTTTTTTCTATCGAGAACTCCCACTTTATTTCTCCATCACCCTCCAACACACAAATTTCATTGAAAACAAGCAATATGAGGATCACCCTAGATATAATTTCCACCATAAGTGTGTGTTATCTAGGCTTCCTCCTAATTATGTACTCAACAATGTACTAATAAATGTTGTGGCATGTTCCTTTGGCCCTTTCAGTGCTATGTGAAGAAACTTCTTATCATCTCTACTCACCTCTCTAAGCCATCCAAATTCCTACCAAAAAGGAACATAACCACCCTTTATATAGGATTCTCAATAGTAACAATTGGGAAGATGTGCCCTCCCCTTTTGTATTTTAGCTCATGTGCAGTCTTCTTGATCTCATCATTCTCACTAAGATCCAAATGATGGTCTTCACTTGAGACCACTAAACCATCTACATTATTGATATATAAGGGGGGTAATGCACTCATTCTCTAGCTTAGAAAATAAAATTAACTCTTATGGATGCATGAGATGAGAAAATAGACCAAATCCACCAATTTGACAAGATAAGGAAAATTAAAAAGGTGTAATATCACCACATCTTGCAAACACATGTTTCATGGTGTCATTAGAAAAATTATACCTTCCTCACGAGTCTTCCTATTTGTTTACACCATGTAGTCCTTTCCTAGCATTTATTTAATAATTGACGTGTGATTATAATAATTTGTGACTTTACATGAAGTCACTATGGGTGCCCAATATTCTTCGTGTAAGACCATTGTAAGGTATTGTCATATCCAAAAATACATTAGATGTTTACTAAGCCAGAGATATTATGATTCTATTTCACCTTTTTGGTCGATGTTATTTTGTGTGCTTGTATATTTCTATTTCCTGTTGAAGAAGTGTCTACTCGTAACCCTTAATTTCACAAACCTTCACCACCTACTTCCTCCTTTTTTTGTTGTTTCATCCTCTACCATGGGTGTTTTTCTTATGCCTCACTAACTATTCATTTTTCCTTCATTTTTGATAGGAAGAACTTAACCTCTAATTTAATGGCAAATGAGTATTTTGCAACCGACAACAATAATATATTTCCTTACTCTCCTTCTTGCACATTTTCTAAATTTTTTAATAGCTTAAGCTTCCAAAATTGGTTTCCAACTCAAATTTGACGTGCTTTGTATTTTTTCTGAGTTTTATTCCCTGAGAGATAGAAAAATTCAAATGCAAGGTGGTTTAAATGAATTCTTTTAACTTCTATTATACTTTTCCAAAAATTAATTGAGATTTTACCCTCTCCACCTTTTACATTTATTACGCAATGGCTACCAGTTACATTCCACTTCTAATTCCTCTACAATTTATGAAACATGCAATTTATTCAAATTTATATTCTGATATCAGAGAAAAATTTAAGAATAGTGTTCTACTTGAGGCCATGGGAGTTGTAAATCCCAATTTTTGGAATCCAACAACTGGTGAAGAAAAAACAACTCAACTTTTTACAAAATACATGTGTAGACTAATGGATCAGTTTTGCAAATATTTAGATATTAATGGATGAGAATTGAATGGTATATTGAAGATAAAATTATTCATATCATAGTCGACACATTTTTCCTTGATAATAAGTGATCAATATAAGACTCTTACTGAACTAACAGAAAAGGGAGTTATCACACTATTGTGGAGAAAGTTGTATCACAATAGCATTATGAGGGAAACTATAAGTGAATACTTAAAACTATATGAACTTATACAGAAAATGATTATGGGGTTAGTTGAAGATGAAAGGGTTTTCAACGCATTAACATTTATTAAAAAGAAAAACTTCGCAATATATTGGAAAAAAAATTGAAAACTTGTTTGAGACTGTATGTTTCAAGATATGGAGTGGACACATTTCCATATGAAAGAGCATTAGCTACTTGGACATCCCTTACATAGTAAAGAGTTGTTAATTAAATAGAAATCATTGGAGACTCATATTATGGTGAAATTGACTTGGACTCTGGCTGACCAACAAGTGTAAAAGATAAAATAAGTGATGAAGGACCATTCATGATAGGGTTGTTTCAGTTTCCAGAGAATTCAACATTTTCATTTTCTGAAATCTATATATTGTGACTTGTCATTTTGATTTAGTTATTTTTCATTTGCAATATATTTTGTATATAATGCTTAGAAATTTTAAATCACTTCTATGTTTTTATTATGTTTGGAAATAACATATAGTAACTAGTTGTGTAAATTGCAAATTGGATAATGTAATTAAATTTAATTACATTACTAGGAAAGTATGTTCAATCTTTGATTTCTCAATATCGAATCCACACTGTGTTCGAAAATATATTATAATCCATATATCCAATCAAGATTTTGGGATTAATAAAAAACATAAGGATTCTAGAGATAATGTTTTCTATATTTAATTCAACCGATTTGAAAATACACTATAATTATAATCAAAATCTATTTATACATGAAGAATCAACTATCAAGATTCAAAAGCAAAATGTACATTGTACATCCATGTTTTCAATATTGAGTTCATACATGTTTAAAACTAAATTGTACAATGTAAATCCATGTATTACTATTCATCAACTCAAGCTTGAAAGAAACATAATGTTTTCATAAGGCAACAAACATGAGACAAATACAATGATTGACATCAAGATAATGTTTTCATTTGAAAAATATAATGATTTACATCAATAGTTTTACTTCATTTGGATCCTTGTCCTTGAACATAACGTATATTACATCAACATTTGAACTATATTTTATAACACCAAACTCAACTAATTATTTTGCAGTTGCATTAATATTTTCTATATTTTATCTATCTTTCGCTAGCATGCATCTCCTATTGAAAGGAGATTAGGATCCTCATCATTTTTTTCTTCAGTAGAATATTATGATCCAGTCCATGCTCCTTTATAATATTTTCACAATGTATTATTTCTTCTTGTTTAACAGAAGAAGTTTCTTTTTGAAGGTGATTTCACCGCAAACACTTTCTCTTACTTTTTTTAGGTGCTCATCGAAACACCTACACTTTTGTCTTCAATGTCTGGTATTTTGATTGCACTTAAAAACCCATAGTTAGAAAGTAGATAAACTATATAGTATAACAACATAAAATATAATCTTCAAAATATTAAGTACTTACCAAGGCCAAGTCTTTCTCAACATTTGCAATAGTGACATAGTTTTTAACAGTCTTTATTCCACTTATTGTAATAAGTTATACCCATTGCACACCTTAAAGCAATTACAACGAAAATTCACCAATCTGTTAGAAGCCTTATAGTTTTAAAAAATTATCATTTCCAATATATTGTTTAAATATTTTTGGTGACATAATTACCAGATTGTTCTTGAGAAAGTAAAGCATCAATTACATAATTTTCGTTTCATTTTTAATCAATCAAAAAAGGTTTTTGATTTGAAGCACAGTTTGTTTGAAAAATTATGATATCTTTTATTAATTTCCATTTTTAATAACTAAGAGAGATTTTTTCACTTTGATCTCCCATATCTGTGTCTGACAGTTCCTTAATAATTTCAGGAATAAAATCACTTTCCATCACAAGGGTATTTTAGATTTACACATTATCTAAGTTTGGGTTTCTCCATCTTCCAATTTTAATGTCAACCAAATCAAAATCTTGATTTTCCCTATCAATCATCCAAATTTTCCTCTTGTTGCAATTGGGTAAGGAGGATCTTGAAGTGGATTGATGTCCCGTGGCACTCATCCCTACACACCTTCCTGTTGTAGGTATGAATAATATATAATCACTATGTTTTTTCCACTTATTTGTTTCATCTCAACGTCAAATAAAAGTTATAGTTCATTATCACCAATATACTCCTCATCCATATAAAAAATATATTATTTAAAATGAGAAGTATTTCCTTTGGCACTTTGCAGCTTCTTCTCTGATCTCGCCCAATGATACCAAGTTGGGGAACTCTCCTCACAATTGTATAATTGTGCACTCAAGACTAAAAAATATGCACACTCGTTTCAGGGAACATACTATCATATCTTTCCCCGTACCATGAGGTAAAAAGGGGAGGTGGCTCAATGTACTATCGTATTTCCCCTTCCTTGAGCATTGTAATATTTAAGAGTATTGGGGGTGGCCACCTAAAAATGAGATTGAGGTTACAAAAATTCTATGAGCATCAATAATTTAACAATATCAATATGTTGTATTTACGAAGTCAAACAAGAGAACACTAAGCACTTAAAAATAATGAAATCAATATATATTTCTTACGTTGTGAATGTTTTTGTCCATAATCAATAGATTGTGGTACTAGATGGAAGGGGGTGGTGGCATTGCAAGCCCTGATTTTAAGGAAAACAATTAAATTAAATGATAAAATCCTAAAAGCAAGACTAATATAAATAAAATTTAAATCTATGATTTATTCATACCTAAAATTGAAGGGAGAAGAACTTGTGCAGACTAAATCTCTTGTTGCTCAGGAATGTAAGTAGTGTCTTCAGCAGTATACACCATGTGTCTTGGTGATGTGTTGGACAAGGCGGCACATTAGGAAAATGACATATGTCATTGTCAAGACTCAGATTATCATTAGTTCTATAAAACTTTTTTTTATCAAAATTAACACGATTATCAATTATGGATTAATTAAAACATAGATTGGTCTCAGTATATGTTTCTATCGTGGCAATGTGATGATTCAAAAGAACTACACATCGTTTTCTTCTACTTTTAGGTTATTGGGTGCTAGTGACAACCATAGAAGTCATTGGTCATGGTGAGATCAACCAAAACATTCTCACTAGACCCCTCAGGCATAACAGGGGTTATGTGCATGAATTGTTGCGACAAGTTGAGCCATTGTTTCACCTACTTTGACCTGTTGAAAATAGATTATATGTTTTTCAAAATTGATTTAAAAATGATTATTTTTATGAAAAGAATCAAGATAGAATGCTTTTAAAAAAATACTCACCAACTATTTTTCCATAGACATTGCATATTTATCCATCTTCTCATGTAGAGAAATTGGAATAGTTGTTGATTTTAGCACATGAAAAACCCTCATAATAGAAATCAAGAATAAAACAAGAAGAAGAAATAACTGCACTAGGATTCACAATGGATTTTTCAAGGTCAGAGTGAATCCTTGTTGAAAAATATGTAAACCAATTGAATCTAACACTGGAAAGGGTTTTGAGAAGGTAATACACTTGTCAATGAGGAAATTCAGTGTATCTTCCCTATAAAATGATGCGGGAGTGGAAAAATTCCACCATGGCTAGGAGAAAGGGACATTTAATTGATCGTGTGATAATCCCTCTTTTGGAGGGATTATTAACCTCAACATCAATAGAAAGCTTGTAATGAGACTCTAAAATTTTATTTTTCTCATCAGGTAGAATGGTTTTTTGGATACATGAAATGCATTTTGATGGGGTATCCCTGTTAGACGATGAATGCTCATCAAGGGTTATTTTGATGAAAAATTGGTGTGATGGTAATCAAACTGTGAAAGAACCATCATAACTATTATACAAATGCATTAAACTGTATAACATATTTGGTTTATGTCTCATAATGAGGCATGTAAATAATTACATAGAACCCTGAGTTTCCAATCCAATTGGATTGACTCTTTATTTATGGGTCTTCCAGTAGTTGTAGTAACTGCGGATACAATAGGTTTCTATAAACAAATAATGGAGTGTTAATCAATTTTTTTCTTGGTGTCATGATTGATGATTCTTGAATCTTTATCTTTTGAAAAAAAAGGGTGTTGGCAGATACATGTATGGGTACCGTGTACTTTATGATCATGGAAAGATGCTATTCATGTCACGTGTGGTTAATACTGGAAGTAGACAAAGAGGATTGTATAGAAAAATCTATTTATAATAGTGGCAGGACGCTCTGAAAAACTCTAGTCTAGAAAAACCTGCAAGTGCCAAATGGGAAAAAATGAATGGGGACGAGGTATATATATAGGCAAGGAAGGGGCCCATTGGTTGAGGACGGGAACACTAAGGAGACATGTACGCATGGTAACAAGGGCATGTTACCAAGTAGAAACACTCATACTGATACTGTGTGATAACACAACTAAATGATGTCTGACAAATCCCTTTGTGTTGTCAGCATGACATGCCAATATCCTAAGTTGTTATCGATCCGGAATTATGAATGTGTAGATGTATCCGATAGGGTTTAAAAGATCCTGTACATAAAAAATCTTGTAAGATACAAACTAGACGGTAACATAAATGTGTTACTCAAATGGACAATTTCCACTATGTAAGTTATCAGATGGTAACTCATTTTTCTATTACCGGTTGGCCAACATGTTAACAACAAACAAAATATGTTACCGACTGACAACACAAAGTGTGTACACTGGCATAGCAACAATCGATAAGTTTCCACATTACCATATATGGTACCATGTGGTAATAGATATTTTTTACTATGTGGTAACTAATATTTTTGTTATCATACAATAACAAAGTTAAAAAAAATTGGATTCTGTCGCCATCCCAAAACCCTCCTTTCCAAGATTCACCAATAATGCGAATAGATTTTTCGGTAACATTCGCCACCCATTCTATAATAATAACCAAATCACCCAAAGAGATCCAATGTTGGGCCTCAAAATATTGACTAGGTCTCAAAGGGCATGTGCATGCACGGGACCAATGAAGAGGATGGGCCTACATGGAAAATCACGTAGGACAGGGGTTTTAGAAGGGTTTAATAGAAACCATGGCATGCGTATAAGGCAGAGAAAAGGATTTTAGGACTTAGTCATATTCATCTTTCCAAGAGGCACTTGAGGAAAAATGTGACCCAACTAGGTGTGCTGAGTGGATAAGGTGATAGCCTGGTGACTTGGTGGTCAAGAAAAGAATATTTCACACATGGAACATTCCCAAAGACATCATTACAGAAAGTGGGGAGCTTGGATCAGAAGAAGCATGCTCCATTGGAGGACCACCTTGACACTTGGCAACCGATCTGCTACTTCAGGAAGGCATGGTGGTGGGTGTTAAACCTATTTATAGAGATTCTCAGGTAGAAGAAAAGGAGCATCATGAGAAAAGGAGGAGAGAGGACCATTTTGGAGAGAGCATCAGAGGGATCCAGAGGATGAGGGCCATGGTGTGATAAACCATAATATCAGTAGGAGAAGGGTAAAAATGAGCAGAAGATTCTAAGGGTTGGGGTTCTCATTAGAGGACTATAGGAATGTTAGCATATCTAGGGGAATGGGTCTGCTAAATTTTTGTAATAGGGAAGAATAGCTAGAACTTCTGATGCGTGAGTCATGATATATTGGTCTGATTATGACCCTTTTGGATGTAATGTGGTTACTAAACTATGATCAACATGAATATATGGTTCTATTCTAAATATATTGTTCATGGGTGTAAACCCTAGTGCCTTTTCTTTATGTTATGGATCAGATCTACTATCTGTATGATGTTTCTTTTGTTATCTGAATGGGTATGTTGGTGTAATGATTCATCCTATGCTTTCAGAATATATGCATGATCATTTAATTTTCTACACTTAATCCATCATCAATGACAACATCTTCTCACAATGCTCACATAAAGGAGGGGCTGACACCCGCCCACGTGCCTTGGGTGAGTGCTCAATGCCGCATTGGGTGATAGGATGGTGTGCATGGGGTTAGAAGGTTATTCTAAGGGCATAAAAATGACTACATCTTGGTTCCATTACCGGGACCTCTTTTCAAATTTTGTTGTGAGAGATGACTACATCTTGGTTCCTTTGACACGTGATGATAAAAGTGCTTGACCTTGGAAAGTGTCGAAGCATGGTTTAAGAGCATGGAGGATGAGTTTTCTCAAATATTTAGTACTGGACCTGAGTTTGATGCATACAGATGGGTAGAAGAACACCTATATCATGAGTTGTATGAGACCTTATTTTGTTGTTTTCTAGTAGAATTGTATGAATGGCTTTCAGCATATGCATCCAGATCAAGCTGGTACTATAGATCACATGCGTATGGACCCAAGATGATTACCAGAGGCTACAAGATGTGGATCTGACTTGGACATGTGTTGTTGATCACTGGTGGAAAAGAGTGCTAACTAGTTATACCCTGGAATATGCCATTTCTACGTATTCCTGTCCAGAGGTTATTGATTTTGAGTTCCTAAGGGAACCTAGAGGATCATTTTTGTGAGCTATCCCATTGGCTATGAAGATCTTGATCATTACGCTAAGTTTGGAGGCATTCCCCATGGCTGGCTAAGCTTCTCTGAGCACTGGGCGAGGAAGCTAGGGTGGAGGAAGATGACAGACATTGCGGTGGAAAAGGAGAGGGAAGAGAGGTGACTCAAGTATAGTGAAGCATGTGAAAGGGAGTTGGCTAGACAAATGTGCAAGGTTGCATGGGAGTGATGGATCTATGGAGGAAGATGTTGCGGGAAGGAATTGAGGTTCACGCAGAGGACGTGGAACCTGAGCAGTTTGTGCTACCCCATCTTGGAAAGCACAGGAGAGAAACCCCTTCAGCTTCTGATGAGAGTTCATCATGTGGAGAAAGGAGATCCATCAGTGCATCTAAACCCACCTGGTGACCAACCCTTGGTGCTTAGTTTTCCAAATCAAGAGACAAGTATTACTAACCCAGTTGGTATCAGTGGAAGTGACCGATCTACACCTAGGAGGTATAACTTCTCATTTGGGACATCTATGGCCGCACAAACAATTCCTATGTTTGGAGGGATTTTTGGGCAAAGTGCAAGTACACAGAGTTTGGGTATCACATCTGGGAGTGGCATGGGATACACGTCTGGTAGTGGAGTAAGTATCACAAACCATCAGTGCACAGTTCAGTGGGACATTGGGAACACTAGGTGTGACCACTTCAGGCCCATTACCAGCTATAGGAGGAGGACCTAGTGGATCTGGCAGATCTAGAGGTGGATCTGGTGGATCAGGAGGCATAGGACCTGGTGGATCTAGTGGATCTGGTGGTGGAGGAAACACCGGAGGGAATCAAGGTTCTAGATTAGGTGGACAAGGGCCTCAGCCACCTCCAGCAAGTATTTTTTAAGATGTCTTTACATCTACCAGATTACAAGGGTGTTGAGGATGCTGCAGAGCATGTACACAAGTGTGAATTACTATGGCATGCAAAGGGGATCACTACCCTGGAAGCGAAAGGCAAGTCAATTTGTAACAACATTGTAGGGGGCATGCACATAGTTGGTACCAAAAGTATGACCCCCATCAAATGGTGGTAGATTACACTGCGCTACGGAATGCCTTCTTGGCTTGAATTCCATATCCCTGAATTTGAGCAGAAGAGCATTAGCACTTTGAAAGAGATCCAACAAGGAATGGAAGAGAGTGTGTGGGAATATGATGTGATGGTTCAAAACTCTCTTGTCAAAGCTATCTTATGATATTCATCCTTCTCAGCATGCTCAGTGGTTTGTTGGAGGATTGATAACACCATTTAGAAGAGCACTTTCACACAAGACATTCATAGACCCATGAGCGAGGCCTTGGAGGCTTCCCTGCGTGCTGAGGCTATTGGAAGTGTAGATACCAGTGTTAGCCCTTTCCTTGAGGCTCAAATTTACTGCAATGAAAAAGCAGCTGGAGAAGCTATCTGTGAACTCAATGGCACATGAGACTCGCAGTGGTCTATGGTGCATGGATTGTGAGGTAGAGGGGCACACAAAGGACAGTTGTCCTAGAAGGTCGGTACACACCATGATGGTAGACTATGAAATTTTCCATGGGGATCATGATGCAAGTAGATGTCCCACTACTGTAGTGTGCGATCCATAAGAATGTGTCTTGCTATTGCAAGATCTGTACCTCTACGACCCATGACACCAAATATTGTAGGCTAATTGACTAGATACATGATGCCATTGATCTTGGGTGTGCACTAGACCAGCCTTGTAAGTAGTTCTAAGGATGATGATCCGCTGCTATGAAGGGCACACAGATGGAGGACACGTGGAAGAGGTTTTCACGGAGGATTTCATGGTCGTAGCAACCATGGAGGAAGAGGTGAGTTCCCCATGAGGAACCTGTTATAACTATGGGTCTACAGAGCATTATAAGTGTGAGTGTCCTGATCTATTGCAATGCTCATGGTGTGGAAAGAAACATAAGTATGAAGAGTTCCCTAAACTATTTGAGCACATGAGCCAGCAACACCAAGAAAGACAAGGGCACTTGGGATGGTAAGCATAAAGAAGGCTGACTCACAATGGATGCCAAGAGTGGCACATGAGTCAGGACTAGAACCTATACTGGTGATGATATGAGTGGAGGCCATGTGCCAGGGAGATACCAAGACAAAGAACACTGGTTACAAGAGAAGAAGTGGTACATGGGAAGTATCTAGACCCTACTCATCAAAAAAAGGTGTATCAAGAGACTATGGATGTGATTCGGAGTCTACAAGGAGAGATCTAGTGTCTGAAGGAGAAGTCAAGGAAGTCAGAGAAAAGGAAGAATGTTGAGGCTCGTACAGAAGGATCTGGATGAGGTTAGGGAAGTATGCAAGATGTTAAGGCAAGAGAATATCATTCCCTTGCTAGGAGAATGGTTACATGGGAGAAGGTACCATGCACTGGAAGAGAGCACGAGAGGTAGGTTCTGCATGCTAACCTTCCTCCCCATAGCCTTGACTATGACAAAGAGATCACTTTAAATGTTGTTGTAGATGGATGGCTTCTGAGAAATATTCTGATCGATATAGGAGTGGAAGTCAATGTTCTCACCTTGGATGCATGGCATCAAATGGGAAGGCCCACATTACAGCCATCTTCGAATGTGTTGTATATGGAGAACAAGACAAAGGTAATTCCCATTGGTGTCTTAAAGGATGTGGTTATCACTATTCAAGGGGCCAAGTTCACTGGAGACTTTGAAGTCTTGGTGCTAGCTGAGGTAGATAAATTTCTAGCATTTCTTGGGTGCCCCTGGTGTTACAAAAACAATGTTGACCTATGGTTTAACAAGGGGTATATCAGTTTTGAGAACAAGGAGGAATGAGTCATCATCCCCTTGACAGATGGGAAGTCAACACCCTATACTGAGCCCTTGGGAGAAGAATTCCTTGACAGAATCTATGTGTGCTCTATTAGAGACCCTGAGGTAATTCATCCTATAGAAGGAGTTATCTAGTTTGAAGATGCTCAGTCTATGAGTGATACAACCAGCATAACATGTGACAATTGGGTGCACATGGGACTTATGAATTAATTGGGTGATAGTTGAGAGGATTGGTGACAAGGGTAACAAAAGTGTGCTCGGTCAAGTGCCTAGGAGGGAAGAAGATACCAAGTTACTCTAGAGGAGATAACCCTAATGATTTCTTACAAGAAATGGAGGCTCAGTGGAAAAATGATAACGAAAGAAGAGGTATGCTCAGCTATAACCTACTCAGGACTACAACACGTTGGTGGGTGACACATCGTGAAAAATCCTTCTAGAATGGTGTGAGGTGAGAACCACGTTCTCTGTTAGGTTTTCTAGAAGCAATGCACCCACTATCATACAAGACTACCATGGCAAAGAACCCACCTTGTGTCATATCCAAGCATGTGAGAAGGCCTGGATGGAAGGCGTAGAAGCTTTACCACCTTCGCTATGGGTGCATAAGTTGTATTCCACCTTACAAGGTTGTGTGCACATGCATGGTACATTCACTCAGAGATGTGCCGTCAGACAGGGAATTGGCAGGAGTTGGCAGCTGATCTCATTCAAGATTTTGAGTATCAGAGTACAAAGCCATCAGTGGATAAGGTGTTGTAAGTGGTCAAGTGCCTTACAATGGGAGATAGTGCTATGGTAGAAGATAGGATACTTGAGCTATTAGGTGAACCTAGTTTGGAGACATGTTTTGATGAGGAAGAATTAGAAGAGACACAACTTGAGCGTGCGTGCATGGAAAAGGAAAAAGGAAAAATGGTCTATATGATAGATGGTGAAGAAATGGAGAGTCTGGATGTTAACCATTCTGAAGGTACGTGTGAAGTTAGGGATAACTGATGAGTGAGCACGTGCCTACCATGAGCCCTTGAAGACAAAGAAGGTTAACATTGGTTCAGAGGTAGAACCTAAGGAAGCTATCATTGGGGATTATTGGTTCAGAGAAAGAGGTTTCTAAGATCATTGACCTTTTACGTGAGTTTCAGGATTTGTTCCCATGTGGGTACCATGAGCTCAAAGGTGTTCACCACTCCTTGGGGGAAATGAGGATCAAGTTGAAGGAAGGTGTGCACCTGATTCAAGAAGAGACCGTATCAGATGAATCCAAACTTGCGCGTATGGGTCAAGGAGGAGATAGACAAGATGATAGCATCAGGAATCATTGAGGCTGTGGAGGAATCAGAATGGGTGAGTCCAATGGTCATAAGCATTAAGAAGGACAAAAGGATAAGGATCTGTGTTGATTACAGGGACTTGAATGTAGTGTGTGTCATTGACCCTTTTCCAACCCCCTTCACTGAAGAAATTTTGGAAGGAGTAGCTGGGCGTGAGGTCTATTCTTTCACGGATGGGTTCTTAGGGTACCACCAAGTTAGAATTACAAAGGAAGACCAAGAGAAGAAAAATTTTTCCACTGAATGGGGAATTTTTTCCTACACGGTCATGCCTTTTGGGCTAAAGAATGTGCCTACTTGTGTGTTCTCACGCATCATGGTACAAGCCTTCCAGGACTTCATCCATAAATTTCTTTAGGTCTACCTGGATGACTGGACTGTGTATGGGCTAGTAAAATACCATTGTGACAATTTGAGGCTGATGTTTGAGAGATGTCAGTAGTTGAGGATATCCCTCAACATTAAGAAATGTGTCTTTGCTACTCCATTTGGAACCCTGTTGGGGCATATTATATGTAAGGAAGGCTTGCTGGTGGATCCTGCCAAAGTTACAGTTATTGTGGGATTGGGGGAGCCTACCAGTCAGAGTGCAGTGCATGGATTCCTTGGGCATATGGGGTACTACAGGAAATTTATTAAGGGATATGCCAAGATCACCATGCCCTTGGAGGAATTTCTTAAACACAAGAGTGCCTTTCATTGGGGAGAGGGCAACAGAAGGCATTTGACACTTTGAAGGATAGGCTTGTCACTACGCCCATATTATGCTTTCCTTCTTGGGATAAGCCTTTCCATGTGCATGTTGATGCCTCAGGAACAACCATTGGAGTAGTACTAGCACAACCTAGTGAGGGGATTGTTGATCACCCCTTGTGTTTTTCTAGTAGGAAGTTGACACCAGCAGAACAGAATTACACAACTACTGAGCATGAGGCACTGTCAATGATCTATACACTGCATAAATTCAGGTAGTATCTGCTAGCAACACCATTCATATTCTACACGGACCACATGACACTGAAGTACTTGGTAAACAAGCCCATTCTACAAGGGCGCATATGTCGTTGGGTCCTATTATTTCAAGAATTTGAGTTTTCAGTTGTGGTAAAACCAGGAAAGAGTAATTCAGGACCTGATCATCTATCAAGAATTGACTCAGGGGAGGATGCACAGAGCATTGAGGATACCATGCCAGAATGTGCAACTATTTAGGTTGTGGGCACGCCCTCTGACTTAGAGGATATTGCAGTGTTTCTTAAAACGGGTGTGGCACTAGAAGGAATGAAGGCTTTGGAGAGAAAGCAGTTGGCTATACACATTGTGCCTTACATGTTGATTAGTGGAGATTTGTACAAGTTAGGCCATGATGAGGTTCTGTGCCGATGCGTATTAGAACATGAGTGCATTGCAATCATGGAGGAAGTGCATGGTGGGATTGTCAGGAGGACACTATGTAGGAAATGCAACTGTGTGGAAGATTCTACTTGTAGGGCTTTGGTGGGAAAGTATCTACCAGGATTGTATTGAGTTTTACAAGGCCTGTGACCATTGCCAGTGCCTTGGAAAACCTTAAGGAGGGATGAAATTCCCTTGTGACTGATAGCCAATGCTGAACCATTTGAAAAATGGGAAATTGACTTTGTAGGACCAATTTCACCTACCACGTGAAGGACTAGCTCATGTTACATCATCACTTGCACTGATTACTTGACAAGATGGGAAGAGGCAGTGCCTACAAAGGATTGCACAATGACAATAGTGAGATTCTTATGGGAAAACATAATCAACATAGGTATGGATGTCCGTTGAGTTTAACAAGTGATAGGGGTACACATTTTCTTGAATGAAATGGTCAGGATTTTGTTGGCAGAGTTTATGGTAGCCCATCACAAGACCACCCCTTATCACCCACAAGTGAATGGGACTACTGAAGCATTTAACAAGATACTAAGTCACACATTAACTAAGATTTGTGATGTTGGAAGACAAGATTGGGATGACAAGGTATCAGCCATTCTATGGGCATACATAACAACCTACAAGAGATTGAACAAGGCCACACCATTTCAATTGGTGTTTGGTGTAGAGGATATTTTTCAGTTGAATTTATGCTACCATCACTACGTATAGCACACACAGGAGGATTGGCTAATGAACAAGTGCTCAAAGAAAGAATTGATAAGTTAATGCAGCTAGACGAAAGGTGATCACTTGCTAGATGGAGTCAAAAGACAAAGAAGACAAGATAAAAAGCATGGCATGATTGTCATATTAAAAAAAAACAATTTGAGGTTGGGTAGATGGTTTTGTTATATGACTCTAAATTTCTGCACCATCCTAGGAAGTTGAAATTCCATTGGTTGGGACCATACATCATCTCGTACATCCTTGATTCAGGTGCTTTCTAGTTACAAGCACTGGATGGGATGAGATTACCAGGTCATTTCAATGGGAGTAGGTTGAAGCCCTACTATAAATAAGTCTTCCTTGTGTTTGTAAATAAGGTAGTTTTTCTAGTTAGCCTAGGATTTCCCTTAATGCATTTTTTCTTTTTCTTGTGTTTCCCTTTCTCGTTGCTTGTTCCTTTCTGTTGTGTTGTTTTGCGCACCTTGTGCACTGGTAACCACATTACTTTCTAAGGTTGTGTATGCGCAGAGGACCACACATATGTTTTAGTGTGGGGTGGAGTAGAATGAAGAGAGAAAGAAGCTGGTAGTAGTTGTGATGGCCCGGATTGAAAGATCAAAAGTGCGTAAGGTAGAAGAGTGCGTGGGGAAATGGTGGAAAAAAATTGTTGGTGTCAAGAAGGCTTTAACAAAGACCATGTACAAAGGATAAGAAGCATAGGAACAACATGAGGTAGGTGAGGGAAAAAATTAGGTCGACAGAAGAAGTGCCTTCGGCACTGCAGATGCGCACGCGTAAGAGTCTTTGGTCAGTAAGGATTTTTGCGTGCACTAGAAGGTTGTAGAGGGTTTTTTCACGTAGGACTTGGGCACGTGGGTAAAGGCGCTTAAGATCAGCTTTAGTGGAAAAATCCACATTTAATGCTGAGTACATTGGTAGGTGGCATAGCATTTATTATGGGAGATAGGAAAAAAAAGCTATAAGTAAAGGGTTAGGCACATCATTATTTACCTTGCTATTATGAGATTGAAGAGCTCTTGCGAACTAGGGCATCTACGAAGAAATATTTGTGTGAAGAAGAGTGAAAATATGAAGTGCGTGACTAGGGTGATCTACAAACCAGAGTGGAAGGAGTACATGGGCGTAGGGAAGAAGGTTTCATGGAAGTACACCATCTTGTGGAAGAGTTTTCCAGGTTAGGGTTTTGTAGCTAGGGCACGGGAATAGAAGGATTCTTTCGGAGTTGAGCCATAGATTTGAGTAGAGTGAGGAAGGAGAGCAAGGAGTTTATTTTTTTAACCTGACAAGAAGATGACACCAAATAAGGTGATTGTTTCACCTAAGAAGGGAAAGGGAAAAGGAAAACAAACTACCACCACCAGTTTCAATGAAGAATGGTATGCGGAGATGCAGTACCCAGATGGGTGTTACTTGGGAAAGAATGGGTATCCCATGTGAGGAAGATGGCCGTGAGTGACTATAATCATCGCACAAGTACCACAGAAAAGGAAATGGCACTAGAGCTAGTGCATCCAACAGATAAGAGGACACTAGAAGGGATGCCAATTTACAGTGATGAAGTGAAAGTAAAATTGGAGAAGGTCGGCTACTGCAACTATTTGAGTTACCCTATTTTGGTAAGCCCAAATAGTTATACCAATGGTTGATGTCGCACGTGCATGAGGACCACTTCTACTTTGTGGGCCACAGAATGCGCATAACTCCCCAATTCATCTCCAAGTTTACCAGCCTTATCTGTGAAGGGGATTCATTGGATGATGACCTAGAGGATAAAGAGGCTATTAAGAAGATTGTGGAGGAGTATGATTACAAAAAGGGTTTGTTTTACTTTAATATCTCTGATATCCCTAACCCTATAATGAGAATGGTTGCGCACCTAGTAACCAAGTTGAATGGTCAAGAGAGGTTGACACAAATAAACAAGGCATGGTTGAATGTATGCTGGAAAATTTTAGAAGGGACCATCTATAACTTGTATGCCTACATTGCAGAAGAGATCATCAGCATTGCGCAAGAAGGAGAAGAAGATAATGTTTGGTCAATGTTCTTCTCACCATCATCTTCTCAGAAATTGGAGTGCCTGATGGGCCAGAGAAGTTCATATGGGAGTATCTAGATGAAGATCCCTCCCCTGCGAATAGGTTTGAGAAATACACATGTGATACCATGACGGCCGCCCACAACGTGCACCTAGAGAAATGGTACAAGTGAATGTGCGACACATTCGAGGCTGAGTGGAGGATATTAGAATAGTTGCCAACACTAGTAAATGGAGAAGTTGAGTTCACTTTCTATCAACATTTCTACATTGGCAGGTTCACTCTGTCAGATGGGACCAAGAGCCCATGGTGTAAATTACCCTTCTCCTTCACCGTGTAGTATTTCCAAGCAAGGGTAAATCACTTCAAGGAAGCTAAAATACTAAGGTTCGACCTTAGCGAGGTGGACCAAGACCACCGTAATTTTCAAAGGAAGCTGGTATATCCAAAGAAGCACACTTATGTGGAGAAGTA
Organism: Taxus chinensis; assembly: GCA_019776745.2. Classification (NCBI taxonomy): domain Eukaryota; kingdom Viridiplantae; phylum Streptophyta; class Pinopsida; order Cupressales; family Taxaceae; genus Taxus; species Taxus chinensis. Next base: position 885,479,693 of record CM034150.1, read on the forward strand.
TGTCTCCCATGAAGTGTGCATGACAAAACCCTTGGCGCTGCCAATTGCTGAAAGGGCCGCAACAAGAGTATACTTGCACATTAGGCCCAAGTATGAAAAGGGAACTTACTTGGAGAATGATATCTCCATCCTAGAGGATCCACTAGTAGGAAGAAGGTTGTGCCAAAGAAGAGAGAAAGGGAAGAGACCCTGGAGAAAGAGGCACCGGAAAAGAAAGCACCAAGTGAGTAGATAACACAATCTGTGGGTGCGCCAGATTCAGGTGCCAAGCCAAGCACATACACACACAAAAAGAAGTCCCCCATCAAGGAGAAGTAAAAGACACCCGAGGAAGAGGTGCCAGAACAAGAAGAGTCACCTATAAAGGAATCACCTACTGAGGAAGAGGAAGAATCCCTAGCTAGGGAGAAATAGAAGGTAGTAGGGAAGGCAGACTGGGAGGAGACAGAGATCTTGGAGGCCTACAGGGGTGAGAGAGATGACGATGAGGATGAAGAAGTTCATAATCATCTCGTGTATGATGTATCCGATTCATAGGAAGAAATAAGTGAGGGGAAGCATGGAGAAGAATAAGGCGCTCAAGGAAAATGGGAGAGTGAAGAAGTAAATACTAAGGATCAGATGACCCCCAGCTTCACCAAGGAGCAAATAGAAGAGGCCGCAGAGAGAGAAGTAGTGAGTATAATAGAGAAGTTAGTAGAGAAAGAAGTGGAGAAAATCACATATGAGATACTCAAGGAGATAGAAGAAGAGAACGTAGGGAAGGAGTATGGAAGCATGGGTGGAGATCCCAATTTAGCAGTGAGCTTTCCAAAGACTACACGCACAGGAGGGAACAACGTGGTAGTAGCACAAGGGTAAGGAATGGGTTATATCCATGATCTAAACAAAGTGTTGTGCGCACATTTTCAGAACACCATGCTTACAGCCCAACTCCTGGAAATGTCTTCATTCGAAGAAGAAGGCACATACCCACGAACCAAGAAAATGCTATCTTGGGCATTTGAGTCCCATGTCGACAAGCCTGAGTTTGAAATTAACCAAGGGGCACTGATGAAGGTACCATAGACCAAAGGTATAAACCCATTGGTGAATGCTCGGTAGTTGTCTAATGAACAAGTCTATAATGCGCTCAACAAGGTTTCAATTGAAGCTGAGGCTAGAATTTTTGGGAGGAATAACAGGGTGAGATTCTTGGAAGGAGAATTGGAGAAGAAAAAGGAGGACCTCATTGAAAAGAACAAGGATCTGAAGCAGGATGAACTAATCAACGCACAGTTAAGGTGTGACCTGAAGGAGGAAAAGGCAAGGGCATGTAAGGTATATAAAAAGTTAGAAATGATTACAGATGTTATTGGCTTAAAGCATCCATACCTAGCACCGCCCGAGTAGAAGTATGAGTTAACCTTGCAATGGTTAGAAGACCTAACTCACATCCTTGCCATGGAGAGACAACCTCTTGCTTGGAATCAGTAGAAGAAGTGTTAGCGCACCAGGAGAAAGAGGAAAAAGTGAAGGTTGGAGAGATAGTCACTCGGTACACTAAGCTCCTTAGCAATGTAAAGGCTGCCACACAGATATCTGAAACTGCTTATGACAATTGTGTGGACAGAGATAGAGTGGCAAGCATTTTAGTTTCCACCCATGAAGCAAACCTCAAGGAGTTTTAAGAGAAGAATAAGGGGAATAGGGAAAAGTGGGATAAGATCCTAGCCGAGGTAGAGAATAAGTCAGAAGCCATCGAGACCTTGAGAGGCTCGATCAAAAATCAGTTGAAGGAATTATATCCTCAAATCACCCATAGGATGGATGTGTTGGACGCCCTCAGCAAGCAGTTGGAAAAACATTATTGATATGATGAATGCTAAGGGTGATGAAGTAGGCTTTGAAGAGGTGAGTGCCTTAGTAAGTGACCCCTGTCAATATGTGCAAGGCAAGGTGGATGCCTGAGAGAAGATTGAGGTAGATATAAGGAAGGATTTCGCACTCATTCTTCATAAATAAATAAATTCTTCTTCATTCCTCCATTCTTTATTTCTTCCCTTTCTCATTCTTCATTCTTCATTCTTTAGTCCTGTCATTCTTTATTCTTTGGAGAGGATGTCTCCAAGGATGGAGAACAAGCTTAGTGTGGGGTGATGTTGGGCCTCAGAATACTAACCAAGTCCTAAAGGGCACGTGCACGCATGGGAACAGTGAAGAGGATGGGCGCGTGGGGCAAAGTGCATAGAACATGGATTTCAGAAGGGTTTAATAGAAATCATGACGCATGGGAAAGGCAGAGTAAAGGATTTCAAGACTTACTCATATTCAACTTTCTAAGAGGCACCTGAGGAAAAATGTGACCCGACTAGGCGTGCTGAGTGGATAAGGTGACATCCTGGTAACTTGGTGGTCAAGAAAATAATATTTCACACATGGAACATTCCTGAAGACATCATTGCAGAAAGTGGGGAGCTTGAATCAGAAGAAGTGTGCTCCATTGAGGACCACCTTGACACTTGGCAACCGATCTGCTACTTCAGGAAGGCATGGCGGTGGTTGTTAAACTTATTTATAGAGATGCTCGAGTAGAAGAAATAGGATATAGGAGAAAAGGAGGAGAGAGGACCATTCTGGAGAGAGCATCATCGAGGGAGCTAGAGGAAAAGAGGGCCATGGTGTGATAAACCATAAAAAAGTAGGTGAAGCTCTGCAGAAATGTGTAGAATATTCTAGGGGTTAGGGTTCTCATTAGAGGACTATAGGAATGTTAGCATATCTAGGGAAATGGTGTAGATCAAGAATTTTCGTGCTTGTTACCTATCCAAGTTAATACACCAAACTAAACACAAGAACCCTAAAAAACTCAAATAAAGTCAATACTTGATTAATTGGACAAGATTCGAAGATGTAGATGCAAAGAAATCTTGATGGAATTAAGATGGGCGCACACGAGCAATCCTACGGAGTAGATCCAAGAAACCTTCACTGCACAAATACTTGACAGAAAAAGATGATGTTAAAGGATATAAGGGTGAACTACCCGGAAAGTGTGTCTAAGAAGCGATTAGCTTCCTCGGTGGATGTCAGTTCACATTTTCAATTAAGAATAAAGGCATACATGATAAAAGATGTAAGCAAATGTTTAGATTTTTTTATTTTAAGTTGTAGACAAAACATAAAAAATATAGCAGAAACTGAAAGGAAGCAGGAAACTGTAAAAACAAAGATGAAATTGTGTCATCTAGATTCTATAACTTTCTGCAGATTGGTCGGCATCGATCAGACAGTGAACGGTGTTGATGGTTCAAAATGGCACCGATTTGAACAAATCGGCGTCGATTGACACTTAATCAGCGTCGACCGTACCTGGGTCGTCATCGACCGAGAGGAAATCACAAAAGGCTTGATTGATGATTGACGATGATCGGATTGTGGAGACCCGTAGGAGCTGTAGAGATGTGGACAGATTTCCACCTTGGCTGGATGGAGAAATGGAGTCACCCAGAGGTTGAAGAACCTAAACGATATCAATATTATGAGGGTAAAATAACGGTGCACCTCTAAGGGATTGATCTGGATAGAATTCTCTCTCTTTCAATTGATAATTTTAAATCTTTCTCAAGCTTTTCACTATTTCTCAAGTCTCTACCATCCAACCAGAACTGAGTTTAGGTCGTGTACTTATAGTCGATGCCGACCGAGATAAAATCGGTGTAGTTCCGAAAAATCGGCGTTGATCGAGGACTGATCGGCACCGCTCAGGGAACAGACTCCCAAAATGAAAAAAAGGGACGAGTTGTGAGGATAAGAATATTATCCTTCCAACTCAAATACAGGAAAAACCCCGATGCACGGTTCCAGAAGAGGAGAAATAGGTGGGATGGATGGATAATAGTGACACAGGAGATTGGGAAGTTATATGGGGTGAATAAGTAGTTGGAATAAATGTAAAAGATATAATTACATGGTTAATGTTTAATTATCCATGGGTGAAATATAATGGGGTGGAAAAAAATTAGGATAGGCATTTTAATTAGATATTTAATTAATACCCTAAGAGAGAAATAGTGATACAAAAGTGCACCGGGTTACCTGAGAATAGAACAGGTAAGTGAACACGGGGGACATTAAATTGAGTAACCAATTTTGGGTGTCTACATTTGCCCCTTTTTGTTGAGAAGCTTGCGATAGGCAATGCTACGAGACAAAAACAAGAAGTTGGAAGAAAAGGAAGAATATTGATGATGCGCTCCCCCTCAAACTAGGGATGGGGTGGCCCCAAAAAATCCAACCGAACTTGAGTTTGAAACAGGGAGATGAAAAAGAATAGAAGAGAGGATGCCCCAGCTAGATGTCTAGAGTAGATCTGATCATTGATGATGCACGTAAAAACAAAAAAGGCAGTGACCTAATGAACTCACATTGGTAGGGTAGACTAGACAGTCTTTGTATGAGATGACGTTAGTGGCTACAAACTTGTGAGTTAAAGGTAACTGCAAAATAGTAACAACCAAAGAGTGACACATTGGTAGGGACAACTAGACGACCTTCGAACGAGATGACGTTAGTGCCTACAGACCCACTATCTTTAGGTTGCAAAAAAAATGTGAGTTACCCATGTACAGGGGAAAAACTTGGAATGGGTGATAACACCAAAAATATGTGCCAAAAGGCGGAAATAAGGTCATAACAATGATCAGATAAACAAGCCAAGCATCAACGCTTAGACAAGAAGGATGAAGTGAAGGCCTCAAGAGGAGAGCCACCATGGAAATAAAAATATGGCCACTACAGTGGAATTCACAATAGAAATGTTGTCAGACTAGGCAGAATAAGTGTACTATGGGTGGCACATGCAAAAGATATAATGATGAGATGCCCCAAGCGGGGAACGACCAACAAAGCCATGTTACTAGCGACACACACATGGGGCTATGCAATGTGATAAGGTACAAGTACCTAAAATAAAGACAAATGGATGGTGATAATGTGTTACAGGTGACACATGCACAAAACAGGATAATCAGATGAGAAGGAAGTGCGTCTTTGTGTGATGAGATGACAAATTATATCAAGATCTACCTAATTGGCCCTGATGATAGACAATCGGCATCGATGGGTGCCAATCGACATTGACTCAAACCTAATTGATGTCAACTCGAATAATCGATGCCGACCCAAATAATTGGCGTCAACCAGTCCAAAAATCTATAAATACATAAAATGTGAATGGTAACAATTCATTTGCATTGTGACGATTGATTTAGAAAAATTCAAAAGTTGAATTTGAGTGAAATGGAAGCTTCCGGGAGCAGTCAGAAGAGGAAGAGGACTCAGCTAGGGGTAAGTGGTCCTTCCTTAGCCTTATATGTTTGTGTTAGTTTGTAGTAGGAGGCAAGAGAGTGTTTTTGGCGCTCTACCTCCCAGTTGGCATCGATTGACAAAATTGGCGCCGACTAGTATGCGATCGGCGTCGATTGGAATAAGATTAGCATCGACTGTAAAGTTAATGGTGCTGATTTAAATGGGTTGGTGTCGATTGGAAAGATGAAACATTTGGAAGCTTCGAGAAAAATTTTGATGAAATTTTGATGATGTTGATTTTGATAAATATGAACCTAATGACAATTTTTGATGTTGTGGATGCAGGCACGAGAGGTCCTACACATGCGGGATGTTATTCCCGAGCTACTGGAGACTATACTACTAGATGTGACAGAAAATGAGTGGCACCATATGGAGTTAGTCAGACTAGGGGATTTCCATTATTATCGACATGTACCACGAGACATGGAGCTGATGCGAGTGTTGATGTAGCGGTGGGATAGGCGGACATGCACTTTTTGGTTTCGGATGGGTGAGATGACTATCACCCATGAGGAAATCTATAGGATCCTTAGGTTGTTAATCATAGGGGACCTGATAGAGATTACTCCGTGGGAGCAATAGAGGAGAGCTCTGGTACAGTTATATGGAGACAGGGTAGATGAATCAGAGATAGTGTCTGGGGCTATGAGGATAGCCTCACAGTACTGGAAGGATGACGCCAGGAGAAGACTGATAACATTGATCCAGATGGTTATCTCATACTATGCACTACCAAATTCTAGAGGTGGACAGTTCCCATTACTCCTACTTGACTACATCTGTGATATCCTGGAGTTCATACAGGTATTCACATTCACCGATGCACTATTAACATAGATATATCATGAGATGTGGATGCATTCCACAGGTAGACGGACTAGGATAGATGTCAGTTTTGTGCTCCATTGTTGGGCTTATGAGCACATATCAGTGATTAGATTGTTTGGACTTCCATAGATGCTAGGAGCAGAGGGAGCCCTTGAGTATGGGTTTCGATGATGGTGGGCAGACATGGCCCCCAAAGATACAGGGAGATTTTCAGAGTGGTATTTTGAGAGATTCAGGACTCTAACACTACCACAACTTATATGGAGGCCATACATGGTCTATCCTACATGGGCTAGACAGGACACCCACTTAGTGGAGCTGAGACGTAGCAAAGTGGTTAGGGGCCACAGACCAAAGATTTTAGAGTGGGTCCCGTTTATACGGGTGATGAGACAGTTTAGATTGATAGATATTATTTTGATTGTATATGTGCCATACAAACGGGATAACAGGGAGACAGATCTGTCAATACTGGTCCCAGCAAATCCACTCAGGGAGGTCCTACCTCCCACAGATGATGATGATGATGTAGGAGTGGATGAGGGTTATGAGGCATGGTATCATGAGGAGCTACCACAGCATCTCACAGTGTCTGCGAAGTCAAACGAGGAGGATACAATAGCGGAGCTAAAGAGACTGCAAGGAGAGCATACCGCCTTGGTACAGACACACCAGACTACTCTTGAGGAGATTAGGACTCTATGGGAGGAGAGGGACACAGCGATACAGGAGAGAGCCACTGCTTGTCAGGACCAGGATACAACTATCCAGTAGAGGGATAGATATCATAGACACAGAGAGGCCCTCAGGGCCAGGTATGGCGATACAGGCACCACATCAAAGTCAGGGGCATAGGGTGCCATAACAGAAGGACCACCAATAGCAGCATCGATGAGAGCACCCGACATGGTGAGTCTAAGTACCTATCAGACTCTCCTTGCTGAGGTGAGATACTACCAGGATGCCTTGACACATCATGCCCCAGATGTGCCTCCTTACGGAGCGAGGAGGAGGACAATGACAGCCACTGCTGGTGGTGTATTGGAGGGTACGAGCACAAGGGGAGACCAAGGAGGTCGTAGGGTCATGACTACGGGCACCTCCAGTTTTGTAGGTGATGGTTAGGAGGGAGAGCCCGTGCCTGAGGAGGGAGGAGGAGACAATGTTCTTCCATTTGTCTGATTTTACTATATAGAGTTGATATTTGTAGAGATATACTGATGTAGCCTTGATTTGAAGGCATTTTTGATACGATGTATATGGATTGATTTGAATCCATTCAGATATATATATATATATATATATATGCATCTTTGTGTTATGTGATTGGACTCATGCTTTTAACTTTGATAGATACAGATGAATAGATGTGATTTAATTTTGAGTTGTCATGGATGAATAATTGACTAAATTAACATGTTAAGACATTAATTCAATTAAATGATATGGATAGATGGATCCATATAATACGTGTTGCTTTGATGATTTTAGATGAAGTAGATAAGATGAGCATAGATAGATGATAGATTTGATTGATTAAATTAACATGTTAAATGTCAATTTAACTGGATAAATAACAAATGAACATGGGCAATGTCTATTTGATTTGATGAAAAGAAAGTGATGTAATGATCTTATCCCTTAAAAATAAAAATCACTACACCTAGATAGGAAAAGAATGATAAGTTAGTCCCCTAACCGACCATAAATAGAGACCTTGATGGTAAATCAAAAGACGATGCACATAAGGCCATAGACACAGATAAAATAAACCTGACACTAGTTAGTCGCAAACCAGATCTAGGAGGTAGATAAGGATGAGAGATAAGTATGCATCTCGTCAGAACACATGAAGGATTAAATACGTGCCCATATGGGGAAAACAGGGTCTCCATATGATCGAAAAGGTCTCATATCATAGCTTCATGATTTTTCTTTTGATAGAAAAGCAAACTGATCAATGCGGGGTAGTTTGCTAGATATGGAAAGACTGATCGATACGGGAAGTCTTTCAGAGATGCTAACAAGTGAAAAAATTGGCCGAGAGAGGAATTTTGTTACTGCAAAGGCTCAAAATGCCATAAAACAAATAACCATCCTTCAAGGGAGCGGTCTATATTTTGAATTTGATGGTAACCATCCTTCGAGGAATGGTCTACGTTTTTTATTTATTTGATAAGGCATGGATAGCTGTCCTTCGAGGGATCAGTCTATCTTTTGGGACTAGGATAACATCTCTTTTTTTTTGAGCTTTGGAAGAAGCTGAGTTTAGACCAGATAGATCAGATAGAGGGAAAGAAAACGTATACAAGCACGTACTCATGCCCCAAGTGGATTTGATCAAGATGAACACCTAGGGCAGATGAAGTAGTGATTAAGGTATTCCTACCATGAGGAGGAACAAATCCGTAAGGAAAATTCCATGAGTAGAGCCGCGGTACTCATATTTAAGGTATAAAAAGAAATAACGTGGAGAACCACATAGTTCCAAATCACTACAAAATGCATGACTGGTTGCAGATGGATGAAAGACCTGTTTCGCGACTAAGATCATGTAAGATAGATTTTAACAGTAGAAGGGCCTTAGATGCAAAGCATTAAGAGGTTCCATTTCAGGTATACCATCCATGGAAGACAGGCAATAAGCCCCGGACCCATACTTATGAGTGACAACGTATGGTCCCATCCAGTTAGGAGAAAACTTACCACGTTGACTCCGTTCCAGAGTAGTGACATTTTGGTTTTCTTTAAGAACAAGATCAACAACTTGGAAGTCACGCTGCTATAAATGCTTGTTATAAGCACGTTTGACATGCTCAAGATAGACTTGATGATGCTCAAGAGCATTGAGATGATGTTCATCTAACAACTCAAGCTGTGCTAGATGGTTTTGACGATAGTCTTCATCAGAGACAAACTCTCTGAGAGAGACACGAAGAGAGGGAATCTAGACTTCCAAAGGAAGGATAGCCTCAGACCCATAGATGAGAGAGAAGGGAGTAGCACCGGTAGGGGTACAAATGCTAGTCCGATAAGCCCAGAGAGCAAAAGGGATGTGTAAATGCCAATCCCTACCAACTCGACTAGTTACCTTTGCGAGGATATTATGCAAAGTTTTATTAGAAGCTTCAGCTTGGCCATTAGCTTGTGGATAGTATGGAGAAGAAAATCTAAGTTTAATATTGAAGGTGTCACAAAGTTTCTGCAAATCTTTGTTTTTGAAAGACTTGCCATTTTCTATAACGAGTTTGTGAGGAACACCAAAGTGACAAATGATGTGTTGATAGACAAAATCAACAATAGGTTTAGCTTTGGTTGATGAAAGAGGAATAACCTCCACCCATTTAGTGAAGTATTCTATGGCAGTAATGATAGAGTGATGTCACTACGAAGAGCATGGATTGATGAGACCAACGAGATCAAGACCCCATTGTGAAAAAGGCCACAAATCCACTGCAGGTTGCAAAGCCTGACTAGGGATATGTGTAAGATTAGCGTGTTGTTGACACTTGACACATTTCTTGACATTTTCCCAGTAGTCTTAATTAAGAGAAGGTCAATAGTAACCTAAACATAGGATGCACTTAGCCATGACCAAACCACCAAAGTTTCCACCACAGATACCATCGTGGACCTCCTAAATGGCCTTAGATGATTCAGGGGTTTTGAGGCACCAAAGCAAAATACCCTCAAAACCACATTTGTAAAGGACTCCACCCAAAATAGCATAGTGGTTTGCGCATTGGATAAAAGATCTTCTACCATTGGAAGTCAAATCTAGAGGAAGCACTGAGTAGGATAGATAATCGAAAATGTGTTGATACCACTCATCTTGAGTGTCAGTCGTGACGGCGTTGATTGAAGTCAACTGCCTGAGATGAGATGGTTGGTCTAGACGCTGAACAACCACATAAAGTCATGAGTCTTTAGTGAATGGAGGAATAAGTGAGGCTAAAGAAGCCATCGTATCTACAAATTGGTTTGCAGTGTGAGGAATAGCCTGGATAGTAAATTTATTGAAAGATTGAAGCTGAAAGAAAATGATATTACAATATTTTTGAAGGATATAATTTTTGCACTGATAGACACCAATGACTTGATTAATGATGAGCTTAGAGTCACTAAAGATGTCGATATGGTGAGCACCGAGATTAATGGCATTTTGAAGACCTAAAATGAGGGCTTCATATTCAGCCATATTATTAGTACATTCAAAGTTAAGCTTGTGTGCGACAGGGATAGGTGCACCCCAAGGAGGAATCATGACGAAACCTATGCCTCCCCCTTGCTGACACTTGGACCCATCAAAGAAGAGTTTTACTTTAAATGGAGACAGAACAAAATCAATTTGTTGGATGTACTCATCTGGGAATTGAGCGAGGGGGACTTGAGTGTCAAGAAGAGGGGCATTGGCTAATTGATCAGCGATAACCTGACCCTTGATAGATTTCTGTGAGATGAACTCAAGGTCAAACTCTATCATGAGCATGAGCCAACGAGTGATACGATCATTGTGATAATGGTTTCGCATGCATTTTCTTGAGTGGATTGACACTCATAACAATGTGAGTTTTATGATTAAGGAGGTAATGATGAAGTTTAGAAGTCACGAAGAAGAGAGCACAACACAACTTTTCAGCTTCGGAATAGCGAGTTTCATACTCATGAAGAGTGCGACTGATATAATAGACAGCCTGTTCCTTACCATTAGCATCTCAATGTGAGATCATGGCTCCTAGAGCATGGTCAGTCACAGAAATATAAAGATAGAATGGCTCCCCCTCACGTGGAGGTGTGAGCATAGGTGGAGAAAGAAGATAAGCTTTGAGATCATCAAAGGCTTTTTGGCAATGCTCATCCCATTCAAAATGAACATTTTTATGAAGGAGATGATGAAAAGGTTGACAACGGTCTGAAAGCTGTGAGATAAAATGACGCACTGATTGAAGGCATCCTTGAAGACCACGGAGCTGCTTTAAGTTAGAAGGAGGAGGCATCTCGATGATAGCCTTTATTTTTGTGGGATCAACCTCAATACCCCTGATAGAAATGATAAAGCCTAAGAGTTTACCAGTGAGAATGCCAAACACGCATTTAGATGGATTTAGGTGAAGAAAAAATGAATGAGTCTCTCAAAGAGAGGTGCAAGGATGAGAAGATGATCCTGACAGTGTTTGGATTTACCGAGGATGTCATACACGTAATCTTCTACAGTTTTGTGTAAGAGGTCATGGAAGATGTAGGTCATTGCACGTTGATAAGTCACCCCTACGTTCTTAAGACTGAAGGGCATGATGTAATAACAAAAATTCCCCCAAGGAGTTATGAAGGAAGTCTTGTGTTGATCCTCTAGTGCGATGAGAATTTGATTATACCCAGAGAAACCATCCATAAGAGAAAGCATCTCGTGGCCTGCAGTTAAGTCCATGAGTTGGTCGATATTAGGTAGAGGGAAATCATCTTTCAGGCAAGCGAGATTAAGATCCCGAAAGTGGTGTAAATTCAAATTTTCCCAGTAGCTTTGGTTACTGGTACTACATTTGAAACCCATTGTGGATAGTCAATGGGTTGGATGAAGTTGGCGGAAAGCAAGTGCTGCAACTCTTCTTTAACGAGGAGAGCTACACGAGGATGCATCTTATGCAGTTTTTGTTTAACTGGTTTGATGTCTGGAAGAGTAATGATATTGTGGACCATGATGTTAGGATCGAGGCCCAAAATATCTTCATATGACCAAGCAAATTCTTGGCGATGGTTGGAAAGAAAGACTGGCGAAGTCTCCTAACTCCTGTGGGTTAAGAGATTGGCCGACCTTAATGATGCGAGGGTCTTCAGAAGTCCCTATATTAAGGTCGACAGTGGCTTCGTTAAGAAGCGTAGATGTGTCAGAAGGAATGGTTTTAGGAAGATAAGAATCCTCTACCCCCTAGATAAGTAAGGACAGAATCATCATCCGAACAGTGGATAGTATTGATAGTAGGAGAGTCATCTCTGACTATTTCGGGGAAGACCAATGGTATGGAAGTGGATTTTCCATTAGTCTTATAGGTCAGTGGACCTAAGGAAATGAAATTGACTAAAAAAAAGTTAGGCGGGATGGAAATGGTGTCATCCACATCAAGCGATGCTTCAGACCTGATGGGAGAAGATGGTTCCTCAATGGAAAGAGGCTCAACGAGAATGGTGATGGTGGCTTTCGAGGGAGGTTTGAACCCTAAACCAAATTTTTGATGTGGTTTAAGAGTTGGAATGGATGCGAGGTCATGCACACCCTATTCATACTTTCCCAGGCAAATCCCTTCCACGCGCATTGATATAGATAAGTTTTTGTGAACGTAGGATTCTGTAGATAATCAAACCCTACCGAATAGGGTTTGGCCCTAGGAGGAGAATCTGGATGATAGTGAGGTGCATCAAGACCACCGTAGATGAAGTCAGTCTGTCGATTGGGCAGACCAATGGTGACGATGTGGCCAAGACCTGGTTGATATTCAGGTTGTTTTTCTAGCCTACCATACTCGTTAGGTTTGAGATGGGCATCAAAAGAGAGAAGGGGAAGCTCTCCTAGTGAAAAACACTGCAACGTATCTTCCATATTTTGTAGATCTGGTAGTTTTGTTACAGGTATGGAAGAGGACAAATCCTCGTCAGGAGAATCGACATTCTCCTTTGGAGGGACAGACCCTGTGGTCATGTCACATTGTGCGGATGGAAAAGGGTCTCCTGGATGAGTATAGATTTTTCCCTCATACTAATATTTTATGCATCGATGGAGGGTTGATGGGATGCAGTGCATTGTATGATCCAAGAGCATTCAAGGATCATATTGTAGTGGAATTTTCCTTTGACAATGTAAAAAATCTCGTGAAGAAGTTTCTTGCCTACCCGAATGGGCAGGACCACAGTTCCTAAGGTAACCGCCAGCTGATCGTTAAATGATCGAAGGGCGAAAGGCGGTGGTGACACTACATTCTTTGGTAACTTAAGTTGCTCAAATGTGTGGGAGGAAATGACGTTGAGTGCAGCACCACTGTCGATCATAGTGCGTTTTAACGTAGTGTTATTGATTTGAACTGTGATAAAGAGAGGAGCCTCTAAATCCTCAGAAGAAAGGGGAGGAATTTCATAATCCTCAAAGGAGATGGTGGTTGATGATCTATTCAACCTGAAAACCATCTCAAAAGGTTAGGGCTCATCTGAATTCACCGTGATGCGGCACAAATTATCAATCAGAGCCTGGCGATGTTGGGGAGATGACTGAATGAGGTCAAAAAGAGACATTTTGACCGGAGCATGGGTGAGTTGTTTCATGACACTCTCCTCAACTGACACAAGAATCTGAGCCCGAGGTGAAGCACGAATAGAAACCTGAGGTCTCGGGGCCGATGAGGAAGAAGGAGCTCCTTCGGGGGTAGTAGAAATAATGACTCATGGTCGAGGAGCTATAGAAGACGATGGATTATCGTACCTTTGTGTTCTAGTGGTGATACAAATTGCGTCAATTTGAGAGGGTGGAAGATCATCCAGAGTGATATCAATAGAATTGGGGGCCTGAATAGATCGTTCAGGCTCAGACGTAGTTGGGATGACAGGAGACACTTGTTCCTCTTCCTCCTCCAACAGGAGATCATTTTCTTCCAAGAGGCTGTTAATGACAGATTGAAGGGCTTTACATCCCTCGGTGTCATGACCTGGAGTGCGATGGTAAGCACAAATCACATCAGAGTTGAACCATGAAGGTTTTACTCCTTTGGGATTATAGGGTTTGATTGGAGGAAGTGATATAGATGAAGATTGGATAAGTTGGTGAAGGATTTCAGTATAAAATCCGGTAGACGAAGATGTGGACAGAGGTGAAGGAGGCACCTCTTTAATCTTAGCAGACTGCTGAGGTAAAAGAGCCTGCATATCTGGTTTGATAGTCTTTTTAGGGACTGTTTTACTCTTCTGAACACTGGGAGAAGCAGCCTTAGGTGCTTGAGATGGAAGCAAGTGAGGCAAGATTGATTTTAGCGGAGGAGGAGCTCCTAAGATAGATTTTGAAGATGACGAAGACATGACAAGTGTTTTAGTCTTCGGAGATGAAGAAGGCTGCTTGACCGAAAACAGACGATGATTTAGATAAGACTGATTTAGATGGGGGAGGAGCTCCCAAAATAGATTTGATAGGAGGCACAAAGGGTGCCTTGGTTTTTGGTGACGAAGATGATGGTTTTGATAAAAGAGGTGACGCCTTTCCAGTAGGTAAATCCACTTTATGAGGCACCGGTGAAGAAGATGGTGTTATAGAAGAAGATGCCTTTTCAGTGGATAAATCCACTTTTTTATGAGGCATAGAGAGGGATTTTTGAGGGAGGGCACCAAGAGTTTTGATGGTCTGAAATATTGGTTTTCCCTTTTCAGGGATGGTGACAACTTCGACCACATAAGGTGATTGTAACCTATTTTGGAGGAAGTAAAGGAGATGATACCGATGATGCGACCTTAGACTTAAATTCCAACTATTTATGTCTGAGTCTAGGAGTCAGAAGTATGGGTGTCGATGCTATCTCTTTAGATGTTTCCTTAATAGGCAAGGAAGCACTAATGGTGAAAGAGGTAGGTAATGAAGAAGCAGCCTCTTGTGAGGAGGATACTTCAGATGCAGTAATTGTGGGTGCAATTACTGTAGGAAAAGAGACAGGAAGAGTCAAGATCGAAGATGCTTCTAAAGGCATAGAAGTTGGTACAACTATGGGTACGTTGACCAAAGGCATGGTCGTGGCAAAAATGGGAGCAATAGAAGTAGAAGTATTTGTAGTGGAAATTTGAAGGGATGTAAATGACTCAAGCACCGAAAGAATATCTGATGACGAGACAGATGAAGATGACACTGTCTCAGGTATAGATGGAAGATCAGATAGAGAGGTAGAGGGAGATGACTCTATCTCTAACAATAAAGGAAGACTCGAAGATGGACCATCCAAGGATGGTGGAATCTCAGAATTTGAAGGAGTGGAAGGAAGTTCTGATTCAGTCGACATGTTTGTAGATGGCTCAGAATTAGAAGAAGAACTATCAGTAGAAATGGAGCTGATAGTATGCACGTGTTTGGTTTTTGAGACCCCGAAGCGTCATTGTTCAGGGAATGATTTGGAAAAGGTTGTTTAAAAATGTCAAGCGCCTGATTTGGGGGGGCATTTGGGTTATCTAGAATGAGCTCACCTTTATCAATGAATTTTTGGATGAGATTTTTGAAGGTCTGACATCGTTCAATGTCATGGCCTTTGTTTCTATGATAACGACAGAAGTCATTTTCACGATACCAGAATGGTCGTTCTTGGTTCTCATCAAAATTTCTAATAGGAGGAAGTTCAATCATGTGAACTTCCAACATTTTGTCTAAGATAGAAGCATATGATTCCCCCAACGAAGTAAAAGACTGAGATGACGGAGGTCCTTTTCGAGAAGATGGAGAGTCTCTCTGAGGTGTTTGATTAGAAGTGTTATCAGATCGTGATGTTTTTAAGACGATAGCATTTATGGACCCCTGATTCTTGTCTTTGTTAGAAGAAGAAGGGTTTGATTTTGTAAACTGAGAAAAATCTGGTTTAGACTTAGAGTGAAGTTTTAACTTTCCTTGTTCGATGGCACGAGACTCAAGTTTGCATGCCATCGTAAAGGCTTCTTCAAATGTATGAAAGGTTTGAATCCTTAAAGTGGAAGAAATATGATTGGCGCAAGATCGAGTAAACAACTCGATTTGCTGAGATTGAGGGAGGGAGAAGGACAACTGATTTATTATTCCTCTCCAACGAGTGACAAAGTCTGCAATAGACTCATCATCGAATTGATGAATGTTATAAAGATCTGTGATCAAGATCTTATGTGTGATGTTTATTGAGAAGTTTTCAACAAATATCTGGGCTAATTGAGAGAAAGAAAATAGAGAATGTTGGGGTATGTTATTGTACCAGTCTAAAGCGGGCCCTTGCTAAAGACATAGGAAAGGTACGGAGCATAAGCTCTTGGTCTTGGACTATAAGGTAGCAAGCATGTTTAAATGCTCGCAGGTGTTGTTGAGGATCCTCCTGACTATGAAATTTTGAGAACTTAGGAAGTTCCCATTGGGGAGGATAAGGCTTAAAAGCCACTAATGGATGAATTGGTTCATTACATACTTCTTCAAAAGAGTATGAAGGGTGAGCCCCTTTGGTGGAGGCTTCTAGGTTTGCGATTTTCTTGAAAAGAAGTTGGATGACATCAGATTGAGGAGGGGGCATGTTGGTATGTCCCATATAAGAAGTGAATGGTATGTTTTGTTGAGGTGTTAATGGGGGATTCATCTGCTGATTAATAGGATGATAAGAGGAATAACTAGGCATTCTGGGTGACGCCTGGCGAGGTATTTGGTGTGAAGGAGCCTGAGTATAAACAGGCCGTGAGATGACAAGTGGTTGAGAGAAAGGTTGTTGAATGAAAGATGGAGCATGTGATTGGTGGGTTCCTACACTTGCCGACTGAATCGGAATGGATTGAGGAATGTGGGTGTTGATTTGATTTGATATGGTTTGTGACATGGGAAACAAACTCTGAATGAGGCTTTTGACTACCGGATTAGTTATTAAGGGTGCCAATGCCAAGGGATGGGTAAAAGCCACTGTCGCTGGAGCATTGGAAGAAAGATCAGCTGGAAGATGAGAAAGAGGAACTGAATGACTCGTAGGAGGGGGTTGGCTCAAAGAGAGATACTGACCCTGAGATGTAATAGATGACATAGAAGAATTGACAACAATTTGTGGGAGTGTGGACACTCATCATAGCTGAAGAAGAGGGCCTCTCGAAAGTAGGTTGTGGGGTAGCCGAGGTAGCTGCTACACTAGGGATAGGTAGCGTCATTTGAGAACCAGTCGACATGGTTGGTGGAAGAGAAAAAGGAGGCATAGATGTGTCACCTTCTTTCATGGTTCGAGGCGAGAAGAAGCATGCTAACTGTTCTATGAGAGCCTGGGATGGCTCATGAGGATAATCATAAACCTACTGGATTGGTGGTCCATGATCAGATATTCGAGTAGACTTATGCACTAAGTAGTCCATAAGGGCTACCGGGTTGTGGTCAAGGAGTTCTTGAAATTCAGGATCTTCACAAGGAACATACTCTATATCAGAAGTAGATGACACTTCTCTGAAGGATCGGGAGAAGCAGTCATGATGGGATCACTTTAGGATGATATAAAGGATTATACGACCAAGATGGGGAACCAACTAATATTGGTCCCGAAGAAGACCCGAGGGGTGCCGAAACATCCAAATTAGTGGGGGTCTCAGATGAGGAAGAGGCCAGTTGAGCCATTTTTCTAGATTGTGACCGGGTGATGACCAACATAAACAAGCACAGAGACAGAAAGAGATTAACCTAGTTAATGCACAGACAATTCAAGCAGTGTAGGTGATTATCTCTTTTAAATTTTCATGCTTTTTAAGAAAGAAAATGTTAGGGAAGACTTTTTAGAACAGGGACTACTCAATTGGCCAAACTAAGGATGGTTTGGGGAATGTTTTGGTGAGGAGTCACTGAAGGCACTTCAGTAAAATACTAGTACGTGGCTTGATATAGGGGCCTACCCCTCACACTTCACACACTGCTACGATAAGGGAGTCGGGTGCTTTGCCAATATATACCAGAACTTCCATGAATTTATAGCGTGGCCTGAGTACCGCACAGGCTCTTCCTAATGGATGTCACTTCCAAGTAGGCAAGGCCAGGGAAGGAGTTTTTGTTTAAATGCTTTATACCTAGTGATTTTGGCTTTGTGTGCAAGGGTGAAAAATAAAAAACCAAATAGTGTCACTACCAATTTTGATTAATTTTCCAACCTATTTAGAGAACTAGGTGAAACACATACAATAGAAATGAGAAAGAAAATATTCTTTTTAAGCATTAAAACCAAAGTGTTTGACTTCAATGAAGACAAGTCAAACAATTTCTTTCCTAATGCAATTAATTCATTTTAAGAACCAAAACCAAAGTGTTTGAGTGTGATAAAAAACAAACAAACAAGTTCTTTTTAAGTTCTTAAAAAGGAGAAAACATTGCAAAAGAGAAATACTTGTAGATTTAGCTCTCCAAGGTGTGTGGACTTCAAAAAGCACGTTATTGAGCTCTTCCCCTCGAACAATCCTGTGAACAAGCAAACCACTCCACAAAACAAGGTTAAGCAGAACACGTAAACAAATCCAACAAGATATATCCAGATAACTAGATACTAGTGGAAAGGAAATTTCTATTTTAAGAAACTAGAAAACTTTCGAGGAAATGACAATTTTGCACAAAGAGATGAATCAAAAATGCAACTTTGAAATCAAATGAAGTATTCACTAGTCTTAGAAATAGAAATTGGAATTGAGATTTGTAAAAAAGAAGGAACCTAACTTTGCAAATTTAGGAATGAAAGAAGCAAGACCGAAACGATGAAAGGAAATGCTTAAGAACATCTGATGAAAATCAGTGAAGAAAAAGAACAAAGCTCAGAAATGGAAAAGAGATGAACTTACCAATAAGGGACTTTGGTATGGGTCCCACCGAGCATGCAAGAGTGTAGATCAAGAATTTCCGTGCTTGTTACTTGTCCAAGTTAATACACCAAACTAAACATAAAAACCCTGAAAAACTCAAATAAAGTCGATACTTGATTAATTGGACAAGATTCAAAGACGTAGATGGAAAGAAAGCCTGATGGAATTAAGATGGGTGCACATGAGCAAATCTGTGGAGTAGATCCAAGAAACCTGCGATGCACGAATACTTGACAGAAAAAGATGATGTTAGAAGATATAAGGGTGAACTGCCCGGAAAGCGGATCTGGGAAGTGATTAAGTTCCTCGGTGGATGTCAGTTCACGTTTTCAATTAAGAATAAAGGCATACATGATCAAATATGTAAGCAAATGTTTATATTTTTTTATTTTAAGTTGCAGACAGAATGTAAAAACAACAGCAGAAACTGAAAGGAAGCAGGAAACTATAAAAACAAAGATGAAATTGTGTCACCTGGATTCTGTACCTTTCTGCAAACTGGTTGGCATCGATCAGACAGTGATCGGCGTCAATGGTTGGAAATGGCACCGATTTGAACAAATCGGCGTTGACCATACCTAGGTCGTCGTCGACTGAGAGGAAATCACAAAAAGCTTGATTGATGATTGACGATGATCAGATTGTGGAGACTTGCAGGAGCTATAGAGATGTGGACAGAGTTTCACCTTTGCTGGATGGAGAAATGGAGTCACCCAGAGGTTGAAGAACCTAAACGATATCGATATTATGAGGGTAGAATAATGGTGCACCTCTCAGGGATTGATCTGGACAGAATTCTCTCTCTTTCAATTGATAATTCTAAAGCTCACTCAAAATTTTCACTATTTCTCAAGTCTCCACCATCTAACCAGAACTGAGTTCAGGTCGTGTATTTATAGTTGGCGTCGACCGAGGTAAAATCGGTGCCGTTCCAAAAAAATCGGCGTCGATCGAGGACTGTTCGGCGTCGATCAAGGAATAAACTCCCAAAGTGGCAAAAAGGGACGAGTTGTGAGGATGAGAGTATTATCCTTCCAACTCAAATACGGGAAAAACCCCAATGCACAGTTCTAGGAGAGGAGAAATAGGTGGGATGGATGGATAATAGTGACATGGGAGGTTGGGAAGTGATATGGGGTGAATAAGTAGTTGGAATAAATGTAAAAGATAGAATTACATGGTTAATGTTTAATTATCCATGGGTGAAATATAATGGGGTGGAACAAACTTAGGATAGGCATTTTAATTAGATATTTAATTAATACCCTAAGAGAGAAATAATGATACAAAAGTGCATCGGGTTACTTGAGAATAGAACAGGTAAGCGAACACGGGGGACATTAAATTAAGTAACCAATTTTAGGTGTCTATAAATGGGTCTGCTAATTTTTTGTAATAGGGAAGAATAAATAGAACTTCTGATGCGCGAGTCATGATATATTGGTCTGATATGACCCTATTTGATGTAATGTGGTTACTGAACTATGATCAACATGAATATATGGTTTTGTTCTAAATATATTGTTCATGGGTGTAAACCCTAGTGCCTTTTTTCTTTATGTTATGGATCGGATCTACTATCTGTATGATGTTTCTTTTGTTATCTGAATGGGTATGTTGGTGTAATGACTCATCCTATGCTTTCATAATGTATGCATGGTCATTTACTTTTCTGCACTTAATCTGTCATCAATGACAACACCTTCTCACAATGCTCACATAAAGGAGGGGCTCAGTGCTCGCATACACCTCGGGTGAGCACCTAGCATCCGCTGGGTGATAGGCCGACGCACAAGGGATTAGAAGGTTATTCTAAGGGCATAAAATGACTACATCCAACAAAGTGTGATACTCCATTTCACACTTCAGCTATCTCATCCAAGGTTATAAGAGAACTTGAAAAAGGTTTGGATTGCATTGTTATTATTTTTTCTTTCATTTGTTTCAGTTTTCCTTGTATACAAATACTAAATCAACAATAAAAAATGTTGAATAAAAAATAATGAAATACAATCTTACCAAATGAATTATTTTTCTGTAAGCCATAGTGAGACTCTAGGTAACTTTTGTCATCATTTGTTAATAAGGCTTTGGCTGTGACAGGGTCAACATTTTTATGTAGTAACCCTGTCAAACAATGGGTATCTTTAGGAGACATTCCTATCGAAAATGCCCAATAGTTGATGGTAAAACTGAACTTAGATTCAACAGTGTCGTAGTTGGAAAAGAGAAAGTTAAGCAAAGTGATGTATGTATCAAACCGATGCATGTAAATTAGAACTTGAAAACTACATTTTGTCAACCCATTTGTTGTATGTTTCCTCAAGTTCAAGTAATTTTATGATTTTTGGGCACATGAAATTTGTATATTTGAATTTTAGTTGGACAAATGTTGTTGGAGAAGGCAATGTTACAACATGAAATATCATTTTTTTGGTGGGTAGGTGCAAGAAGGGTCACCAAGTCTTGGAATGACGATTTTGCAAGAAAGAAATGCTGAGAAAAGTAATAAAAAGAATTTTTTTGGCTATATTTATAAAGGAAGTTGGACACGTGGTGGCCTCTTACTAGGTGAAAAGTTCACAAATGCAAAGTTCATAATTAGTGACCTACCTAGACAAAAAACTATATAACAATGAGAACATGTTGCTTTCATTCAATCTATTGTATATTTCAACTGACTGACCACATGTTCATCAATTGGATGTGTCGTAGGACATGAGTATCATGTACCTAGTTGGACATGACATAGTCAAATGGTCACATGTTCCATAGACGACCATTTGTGCAAAGTGTAGGCATCTGGCTACGGCGAATGACTACCATGTCATGTGGAACTCGTCATCTGGTTAAATAAAAAATGTCAACCGGTTCCAAATAATAGCCGTCCAACTACATAAGTTATACAAGTCTTACCATGTGCACCAGGCAGAAAAAAAACATATTATGGAGTCGGTTGGTTATATAGCTTGGTAGGTTGTAGATTTTTCCTTTGCATTTCACCGCTTTTCCTGGCCTTCCATTATTCACAATTTGAAATCCCCTCCACAACTATATAACTTTTCCTCATATTTACTATAATTTTGAAACAAATATAAATATATTCGTTAGAAAAAAACCACCTTAATTTTTCTAAGGGATCTTAAAATTTACCATGTTTGTACATTATTGGATTCCCACATGATTCAAAGATGATTAAATACCATCCCTCCATACCACACATTTTCTCTATACATTTTCAATGGATTTAATAATTCCCACCAAGAGTTAATTCTCCATTTCTTTGAACGTTACATGAAAAGAAAGAGAAACTCAAATGGGTGTTGTTGAATTCATTTTATGATTTGAAAGCCCTTGTAAGTGATAGTTTTATTTCTTAGGGAGCCTCAATATGTTTTGTTGGCCCCTTTTTTCTTCTCAACATCCAGATGGATCAAGAGTCACCATCGGGTTGTGATTAGAAGAAGTAGAATGCTAGGAATGGTTAGCCAAGGAGTCTATACGAAGTGTGTTGTATGTCTACTTTAGAGGCCTAGCTATATTGAACTTAAAATAGTTACATAAGTTTTGGTTGGGCTTGGAGACCAGTAATGCACAGGACAAGCCTAGTGCTTCCTCTAGAATTCATGAAAACTACATAGATTAGTCATGTTTTGTGTTATGGTGTCCATAATTGGAGGTTCTTTCTCATCCCTATATTGTACGTTTCATTACCTAGTGTGGATGAAATTTTGTATTGGAGATTATCACCATGGGAGTGCCTATTTTGCGCAACCCTTACTTTATAGAATAATTTTAATTTACATATTTATGGAAGACACGTGGTTCTGCCACGGCATGTGGCATTTACATCATCATTGTCATATGAGGTTTGTGGAGGAAATCATAGAAGGCAACGACACTCATTCGTCACTAATTGTTGCCAATACACTAGTTTACCATCATCATCTCTCTCTCTCTTTCTCTCTCTCTCTTTATATATATATATATATATATATATATATATATATTTGTAATACTTTAGGAAATCTTCTAGTTTGAATAAAAAATCCCCTACCTTGAACCATTCAAAGGTTGTGTACTATTCCACATTTTTTGGTTAATTGCAAATATGAAAAAATATTCATTTAGTATGTGAAATTTGTCCACTAAGGTTTTCTAGTGTAAGATTTGAAGAATTTGGGGTTTGAGGTAGTATATTAATGATTGATTTTCTAATTTCTCCTTCACACATTGGTGATCCAATGTTTGAAACTTTAGTGAAAGTATAATTATGACTAACATTCACACAAACAATTTACATAGCTAATGATACAATTCAATATCAACACTTTAGTATAATATAAAATACTCATATTCTCAATTATATTTAAGGTGTTAGTAGTGTGTATTGGTAATCATCTTTGCAATGCAGATTCTGATAATGACTTCGCTGATTACTATACTCATTCAATGTTTTTTAGAATAACTTAATCATTGATTTGTGTATTTGTGACAAAGGATGACAAATCCAAGGGTATTCATTGACATAACAGTAGGTAGTACATTGGTTAGAAGAGTTATTATGGCATTGTTTACCAATGTCATGCCAAAAACAATTGAGAACTTCAATTAGTTGTGTATGGGTAGGAAGGGCACGTAAAAAATGGGTAGGCCCTTGTAGTGGAATGTTTTCACCACTGACAATGACACCCATGGTGAGTCCATCTCTTGTGCCAAATTCCCACACGACAACTTTCAAAAGAAATGCATGGGCATTTTAGCGCTTGTAATTTTACACTTTATCCTATTTTCTTACAAACAATTGTGATCAAACTTGAACAATGTATGTGGAAGGTTCCTTGACATCGTACCTTGCCATGGATGAATTAATTCTGGATATGAAATCTCACCAATACAACCACAGTTAGACTTTCCTCTCTCTCATTCCATATGGTTTCTTGCATTCCTTTTTTCTTCTTTTCGTAATAATTTAATTTACTTACTTTGTTTTCCATTCTACTTTATTCAATACATATCTCACTACCCCGATGGCCCTTCAAAGTTCATATTAGTAGTAATAAAAAACTGAATTAAAATGGAGAAATCTCCACCATATCCGTGAATTGCATCCCATAACGGCCAGCAATTATAATAATTGTGACCTCCCATCCACTTTAAAGAAAACGGTTAAACTCCAATTTGAAGCTAAAATCGTCCTTTGCGCATGCAAATCTCATATGGTTCCATTGTCATCTTGTTACCCAACCAACCAACGCACTCCAATTTTAGGGAGTAATTAGTAATTACGCGATATTTAATTTAAAGTCTCCCTCGTCTCACGTGTGTTGTCCTTCCTAAATCAATGAATCCCATCATCCTTCAATTTTTTCCAAACGTAGAGAGGTAGGCTTGGCAGAGAGGGCAGCGGGCAGGCACTACGCGGTGACGGTCGTATGTGGACGAAGTCCATGTCCCGCTTTATTATTCAACGCTGGGTGCCCTCGACTAGCGGGAACATATAATGACATATACCGCGTAAAGCGCACCTAAGTTTATCGGCGGTCACATGTTGCAGAAGTTTCTAACATCTTTTTGTCCAACGTCTTTAAACTTAAAGTGAAAATCATTCATGGACATGACCCACGTTACATCTAATGTCACGCCGTTACTTAATATTTGCCAGCTATGTTACCCAGCATTTATGCCGGAACGCTACAGGTGGCAAGTGGACAGCGGAACCGAATCATTTAAAATAATGCCGGCATTTAATTAACCCTCCAAACTTCAAAGGCATCATCATGATTTTGGACGGTAAAACTTTTTAACAGCATTAGCGAGGAAGTGGAAGAAACCGACCGCATCAATGTATTATGTAACAAAGCCCAAGCGTTGACTAAATATGTGACGAGACCACTACCAACTGTACGTTTGGCGCCGGGCGGATTAATAAAATAGGCAGAGGTAAAATCCAAGCTCTGTTAGGAACAGTTGGGATTCGTTCCGAACACTTTGGAGTGAATCGATGCCATTCAAATCTTAATAAAATAACTTTCTCCTCGAAGAAACTGGAATACGTCAAAAGTGCCAGCACGTTTTTCATTGCGTTACAGGTTGAGGCGTGGATGTATTGTCTACAACACCGAATCCAGCGGTCGATTTGACTTAACCTGGCGTGATCCTTCTTGTTGTATGGATGCCCGCCACGTGGAGGTCGGGAGCCCGGGGCTTGCGTTGGGACGGTAATTATAGTCCAAACGCCATGAGAGCAAAGGATAGGAAACAAACCCATGCTTGTTTTTGATGAGTCGTAACAGTTTTGTGAAGCAATGGCAGCAGATTCAGGCTTTAGTGATTCTCCGATGGCTCTGCTGAAAGCGCTCCTTGATTTAGGCAATGGAATCTGTGTTTGTGCGAAGCCCAAATCCTGCCAGAAGCGAAACGCCAGTGCCATCACGCGGCGGATTAAAGTACTCTGTCTTCTGTTTGAAGAGATTAGAGACAACCCCGCGATTATAGCGCTTCCTCCTTCGGCCCTGCTCTGCCTCAGGGAAATGCACGTTATGTTCCAGCGAACGAAGCGTGCTATGGAGGAATGGAATAGTGCGAGTAGCGTTTGGCTGCTGATGCAGACGGAGGCCGTGTCTGTGCAATTTCACCAGTTGACACAGGACATGGCTACGGCCTTGGACGTGCTGCCGCTTAGGCTCATGGAGGTCACCGATGAGGTCAGAGAGCAGGTGGAGCTGCTGCACAAACAGTCGCGCAGGGCCGGGCTGTTCGTCGACCCGGGCGAGGAACTGCTGCGCAACGACGTGTTGTCTGTGCTCGACGAGTTCGAAGAAAAAGTCACGCCCGAGGCGGCGAAATTAAGGAAGATTTTCGACAGTTTAGAGATCAAAGACGCAAGGAGCTGCCGGCGGGAGATTGATCTTTTGGAAGACGAGATTAGGAAGCAGAGCAGCTGTGGAACGGAGGCCACGGTTTCGATGATTAATAGCTTGATCGGGCTGGTGCGTTATTGTAAGTGCGTTCTCTTCGGCGTCGCGGAGGAGTGCTACGATAAGGACGAGCAACAGGCGGTGGGGTTTTCAGAGGCGAGTTCAACGGAAAATATTCAAGTGCCGGATGATTTCAAGTGCCCCATTTCGCTTGATTTGATGCGCGACCCTGCGATTGTGGCCACGGGTCAGACCTATGACCGTGTTTCGATCACGAGATGGATCGAGGAAGGACACTGTACGTGTCCTAAATCGGGGCAGAAGCTTTTGCACACGAATCTGATTCCGAACCATGCTCTCCGCAGCCTGATTTGTCAATGGTGCGAGAAGAACGGCGTTCCGTTCGAGAAACCGGGAGAAACGCGCACGGAACGGCGCGCTGGAGAGCATCGCCACCACGAAGGCAGCACTGGAGGCCACCAAGATGACGGCGGCGTTTTTGGTGGAGAATCTGAGCACGGGCACGGCCGAGGTGAAAAAACAAGTGGCGTACGAGCTGAGGCTGCTTGCGAAATGTGGGATGGAGAAACGTGCCTGCATTGCTGAAGCGGGGGGCGATTCCCTTGCTGTTGCCGCTCTTGTCTTCCGACGACCCCAAGTCGCAAGGAAAACGCCGTCACGGCTCTGCTGAATCTGTCTATTTACGAAAACAACAAAGTTCAGATTGTGGAGGCCGGGTGTCTGGATGCGATTATACGGGTCCTGAAAGACGGGCGAAGCATGGAATCCCGTGAAAACGCTGCTGCCACTCTGTTCAGTCTGTCAGTCATAGACGATTATAAGCGAATGATCGGGGGAAAAGGCTGATGCCATACCCGCGCTGGTGGATTTGCTGCGGAAGGGCAGCGCGCGGGGCAAACGCGACGCCGCCACTGCACTCTTCAACCTTTCAATCTACCGCGGCAACGATGTCAAAACGGTGGCGGCGGGCGCTGTTCCATTGCTGGTGACGCTCCTGACGGACGAGAGGCCGTCGTTAATGGACGACGCCCTCGCCGTGCTGGCCGTTCTGGCGAGCAGAGTGGAAGGGTTGGTCGAAATACAGAAAACCTGTGCGATTCCAGTGCTGGTTAGCCTCTTAAGATGTGCCGCTTCTTCAAGAGCGAAAGAAAATGCAATAGCCGTTCTGGTGGCACTTTGCAGGAACGGGGGCAATGATATTGTGAACGAAGTGGTGAGCATTCCGTCGCTGGTGCCGTCAATGTATACGTTGCTTACAGCGGGCACACCTCGTGCAAAGAGGAAGGCGAGGTCTCTTTTCAAAATCTTGCAGAGGAGGGACTCTCCCGCGTCCATTTTGCACTCCATTATTTCTTCCACTACAGCAAATACAATCACTACCTTGCGTTAGTGCTGCAATTTTTTTTTTTTTCACAGAACATTTTTTGTCGTCCCGTTTTTGGCATTTTTATTCATTAAATTTATTAAAACTTTTTGTATGTATGTTTTGTGGGAAGTGAATTGTGGGGTGTACAGAGAAGACTTTTTAAAAACTGGCTTTTAGAAAGTAGGGATATGATGATGGTATCGCTTTTTTGGGCGGTCGGGGAAAGGCAAAAGGGAAAATTGTAAGTGGAGGTGGGAATTTGTGTATAAATGCATCATTCCTCTTTCCACTTCCACTGGTTTTCTAAAAAGTATTTGTGTGGAAGAAGAATTTGTGCAAAAAAACATGAAAGAGCATAAGTATTACTTTAAATATATTGGGCAAAGGAAGTACTATTGTGATAATGATTTGGCTTTATGTGTGTTGGGACCCTCGGAGTGTTTTATGCCCATAATCATTTTCTTGGATGTATGTATTCCACTTTAGCATATAGTTATTTTTTATTTAATACTATATATATTTTTAATATAGTACTTGGCGCCGTTGTATTTGAATTAGTGAAACAAACATTGAATTTAAGATACTACGTGGAAGCGACCTTAGGATTAAAAATCTTATAAGCATGTGTTCAATACAATTTTGTCTATGTCCATCGTGAATTCTTAATCTATTTTAAATATAATTTCCCCTTGACGTGTTACCAATTTCGAAGGCGGCTTGTTTTTCGCATTTTCCCCTCGTCTTCATTGACAAAAAATCATAAAATTCGAATAGTCATATCAAAGCACGTTTCATCTTCATAACATGGAAATCGGCCCCACAAATTGACATACTCCATAACAGCGGGCTCATGGTCGAATTAAGGTTTTTGACCATTTTAGGCAATTCTAGGAGTATGCATCTCCTCTCAAATTTTGAAAATATTTTATCGAATTTTTTTAATTAACAAATATAATTATGATTACAAAGGCTTCTTCCTTATCTTTTCCGCAACAAAATTATCAATAACAGTATTATAATTTATTGTCGTAATGATGTCACATTCAATTGTCAAACATAGAAATGCTATTTAATCTAGTTTCACATATTGTTTTGTTTTTTACTCTTGTTAAGTGAAGAATGCTCTTTTAAAACTATAGTTTTCAATAAGAATACAAAGAAACATTCGTAGTGCAACATCCAGATTTGGAAATATAGTGTCTAAGCCACTTTTTTAAAAATATTTTGACATTGACAATAAGCTTATAAAGTTATCGTGTCTTTGCTAATGCCTAGAAATGGGTGTATTCAATGTTAAGGAAGGTCTCCAATTAATTGTTGAATATTTATACTAAAGAACTAGAGCATTTCAATATCGCCTCATTATCGAGATCCTCTAAATTGTTCAAAAATTCAAACTTGTCATTTAAAACAATATATGCTTCATTTCTTCTTGATAGTTTCCTTATTAAGTTATCTATAACTAGCAATTGCACATAAGCGATGCAATGGACATGTTAAAAAAATTTAAGATTAGAACAAATACATTTTAAAAGGAAGAGGGGTGCTGACGAGGGGGATAGAATGAGAAGAACAGAAGGAGCGAGCAAAATGTTTGGGGGGAGCATATGCATCAATGTGCTACATGATAATGTACAAATAGGGAAATGTTGAAGGGACTCGACATCACATGCTGACACTATTTGTAGCAAGAGTGAATGGAAGTTATTTACACTTGAAGTGAAAGTAAGTGATCCTTTGAGAAGAATGATGAGATATGAATTCTCTATTCTAGGAACGCCTAAAACGAATTCTCTATTATAGGAATGCCTTGAACGATAAATTTCAAAATTGGGAGTTCCTGATATATAAAGTGTTTAATGACGAGAGGGATAGAATGAGAAGAACAGAAGGAGTGGGCAAAATGTTTGGGGGGAGCATATGCATCAGTGTGCTACATGATAATGTACAAATAGGGAAATGTTGAAGGGACTCGACATCACATGCTGACACTATTTGTAGCAAGAGTGAATGGAAGTTATTTACACTTGAAGTGAAAGTAAGTGATCCTTTGATAAGAACGATGAGATATGAATTCTCTATTCTAGGAACGCCTAAAACGAATTCTCTATTATAGGAATGCCTTGAACGATAAATTTCAAAATTGGGAGTTCCTGATATATAAAGTGTTTAATGACATTCGTCCTTCTAAACTACATTAGTGGATTCATAACAAATCCAACATGTGAAACGCAACAAGAGGATATAGAAGAAAAATTTATATTATTCTTCGATGTAACGTTGTTTTAAGCACTCTCATAAATGTGGCTATTCATGATACAAATTATCATTCAAATATAAGACCCGAAAAATCTATGGAGTTTTTTTTTTTATAGAGGACTTGAAATTGTATGGAGTTGTCATTTCAATGTGAGACCTCAAATTGTACAAAAGGTTTATTTGACAAATGTTGTATGCCTAAAATTTAGATGACATGAATGTTGTTGATTGACTTCTTTGCCTACATGGGAACATAACAAGCTCACTAAGCCATCCTCTACCTAGCATAATTTTGATGAAGCCATTGATGAAATAAGGGGCACCTTATCAAAAGATTTTTCGTCAAACAGTGAAAATTTTGACAGCTAAATGATTGAGAATTGGCACCTCAGATTATATTTCTAATGAAGTTTCCTTGACCCTCTGTTTCCCTAATGTGTGTTAACCACATCCAATGTTACTCTCATTTGGAAATTTCATTTAGCATAAAAACTGAAAATAAAAATAAAAACAAAATAATTGACAATGCATTGCCACAATGAGAAGCTCTATAACAAATATGTGTGAACTGAGAAAAATTAATTGCACATGGAGACAAGAAAATTAATTGCAAATGGAGACAAGAAAATAAACTTGCAAACCTCTTGTAGCCTTCCAAAGCAAACCTCAGGTAGGTTGTGAGTGCTTAAAAGTTGTGTAACCTTGTGGAATTGTGGGTGTTCTTGAATGACCTCCAAACATAGACTGGCCAATGTTACGAACAGATTTAAGGAGCTTCGAATATGCAGATATTGGAGCAAAATTGATAGAGTAATGGTGTAGTAAATCCAAGAGGGTTTGATAGAGTGTAGGCCTGCATTTTATAGAGGTAGAAGTAATTGGAAATTGGTTGAACACGGTTGAATGCACATGCTAAAAATAACATTGTAGGAAGTTGCGACAGTTGTGGGAGTTTAAATGCCATTTAGGGGCAGTAATGGGATTTTGTTAGTAGAAGTTGCATCTGGAAAGGTGGTTGTATGTGCAATTAAATTGCCCCCACCTTTCTAGGATTCTAGAAGTGTAGTTGACTAGGACGAGGATGTGGAGTCCAAGTTGAGTCCAAGTGGCTATTGACTGAGAAGAGGATGTGGAGTTCAAGTTGAGTCCATGTGGGGTCCAAATTGGATGTTGTAAAGTGCACACTTAATTAATTAATAAATGATAATTAACTTAGCTAAAGGGCTATTAGGGATTAATTTAGTTAATCCAAAGGGTGAAGTGTGTATGATTTAATCGATTTAATCAATTAATCATAAATGGGCAAATAACATGATGTACTGGGATAACATTGGGAACACATGTGTAATTTAGGGTGTCTACATTTGTCTCTCTTTAAAGTGTTATTGCGAAGTAATAGGGCTTTAAAGATAGTAGATATATGCAGAGTAGCGAGCAGAAAGCAATGAAGCATTAGGATGTCCCGACAAGTAGGATAGTAGAGGAATGCCCCTCAAGCAGGTAGATGATGCGACAAGGCAGTGGACGACTGCTTGATAGGAAGAAAATCAAGGGATTGGAACAAGGATGGGAAAGGACTATGCTCATAGCATGAGCGTCATTTGGAGAATAATTTTAGAACAACCTCATTTTTGTTGTTGCACAATAGAGTTGACACCATGATTATGAAGGAATCAAGACGGTTAACCCAGATGTGCGTAAACAAACACACACAACAAAGAAAATATAAAAAGGAAAACAAACCCAATATACAGAGTAGGTGTAGGAATTAGGGTTATAAAGAAACCAAGATGTAATCAGACTACTTGTAAGTGGTCCAAAAAAGTAAACATCAACAATGGAACACAAAGTCGATAAAGAAGACAATCAACTATGTCCCTAATGCGTGCCACAATGATGATTAAGTAGATGCAAATGCTCCCAAGTGGGAATTGGATCAGACTAGAATAGAGAAGTTAAAATGAATCCTTATGACACTTTTGTTGGATCCGTTGTGCAAATGATCGAAAATAAATTTCCTCAGGTGAAGTTATATTGCGAAGGAAAAAAAAAATTTGTGACTTGCCCCAAGCAGAGTTAGCATATCACGCAAAGGGAAGAAAGTGATATTTGTAAAATTGAAACGATCACTAGGGTAATAAATAAAGGTACGATGTTGATCAAGATTGTATCGAGATGTTGAATATTCATTTCAAGGGTTTTTCAAGTATAGGATTTCTATGATAAGGGAATGTTTGTTCGAAAATTTTGTAATTTTTTATTTTGTTTGGATTTTTGAAATATATGGTTTTTGCAAGCTTTGAAAAAGTTTAAAATACAGGGGCAAATAAATGCAAACAAACATGAATACACAACGAAAATGAAAACACTCCATGGCTTAAATAAACTAGGAAGAAAACACAACATGTGCAAGCGATAAGAAAACACGAAACAAGCATTACAACTAAACCAAATATGAACAGGAAGGAACCACACTAAAGTTATATGTGAACTGAGATGTGAATAAATTTTCCTGCAATTATTTTACAACAAGCAATAATACAAACTACAATTTTTTTACAATAAGAAAAAGCATCATGATATCATTAACAAACTGTAACAGTACAACACAACATGTAAAAATGAGGTCTAATGACACTCCGAATGTGTTCCACATTAAAGAACTAGACAGATTTGGATGCCCCCAAGCGATAGCTTAGAATGCAAGAGGATTGGATCAGGCCGAAGAATGGAGTGATACTTAGATACTCCAAAATATACTCTTGTTGGATCCTATTGAAGAACGGAGTGATACTTAGATACTCCAAATGATTGCCTCGAGCATAGATATACACCGCGGGAAATAAAGATGATTATTGAAAGATGCTCTAGAACGATCATGAGGAGTGTCGTCAAATAGAAAAATTGATGAATTGTGTTATCCAGTTGCTGAAAGTTGGTCAAACATTATCTGAATGTTTTGATTATGGCAATTTTATACTATTTTTGAATTTTTGAAGAATTTTATATTGTTTTTTGTAATTTTGTGAAACATTTTTGAATGTTTATTGTATTTAACAACTCGGTAAAAAGGGCACACTTCTTGAAAGTAGGTGCAAATAATTAGAAGCATTCCATTCCATTGGTAGAAATGTAGTGAGAAAATGATAGGGTGTTTCACTCCGCTCGTGACTCCACGTAACTAGGACGATGCGAAGACTCGTCACTGAGAGCCAAAAAGGACATGAAAATGAGGTGAATAGTGATATGAAAGTGAAGAAAATGGATGCGATGACACAAGGTGTAATAATGATCCATATGAGAAAAATGTAACTCATCTCTAGTCAAG
Organism: Taxus chinensis; assembly: GCA_019776745.2. Classification (NCBI taxonomy): domain Eukaryota; kingdom Viridiplantae; phylum Streptophyta; class Pinopsida; order Cupressales; family Taxaceae; genus Taxus; species Taxus chinensis. The sequence continues at coordinate 885,512,322 of CM034150.1, forward strand.
ATTATCTGATAGATTCCAAGATGATTCCAATTTATAGGTTTTGACTTGAATTAGATCTGTAGATGGCCTATTGATTGGCAAAATTCGGTTGATGGAATTATTGTCTCTCTTAACATGAGTAGCTAAATTACTTCTGGGGATTTTTATTAAGCACTTTGATTAGTATTTCATAATGGATTGATTCATTAATTGATTTTTGTGAAGGACCCCCCACATGTTGCCACATGCCATCAATAAAAGGCAAGGGATCAACATCGAAGACAAAATGTAGGTGAGTAAGGGCTTTATCTGTTCCCAGTCGCATATTTCCAGTAAAAAGTACGAGCTTATCACCGAAGACTGTGAAGGACGAAAGGTGTAGTGATTTTATAATTTTTTTTTTTGTATTTTTAGATTGATTTAATTTTCCTTGTGTGTGGATAATGTGCTTCTTGGGAAGGAACATTTTTCCCCAAGTCTCAACCTCATGCAACTAGTAGGACATAAGGTTTCAACACCGTAAGTTGAGATGGGCAGTCGAAAATGACTAGGTAGAGAAGTTTAGTGATTTTTGTTAAAGAGAGAGCTTATTTGAAAGGAAGAGTTTCCATTAGTAAGCTTTGAGAAAAAATCATAGGTAAAAAGATCTGAAATGGTAGAAACCATAAGGACGAGACACACAATGCCCAAGAGGGACAATGTTAACTTGTATCGTAATAAGTGAAGAAGGCGAATATATGATAATGGTATGATTAAGATATCTACCAGTAGATGGAATGCTTAACATTATTTGTATGCACTTTTCCATTTCTGATCGGAAAACAATGATTTAATATGGAGTTTTGTTATCTTTTTATGCTTTTTAAGTTTTCTGAATTGTGGCAGATGAGTAGTTGAAATGGACTTGTCAAGAAATAGGTCCATGTTTATTGAAGTTGAAGGGTCATAAAATGTGAGACTTGTCTTAGCTATGGCTTTCCCAAGTTGATCCAAAAAATCATACTGATTTTTCTGTGGGGTATGAGAAGGAGGTTCTAGAATCACTAGGCGAGAGCATCGTGTTACTGTGACACAATCGTTGCTAATGATTCTGATGGTATTTACTTGCTCATTGGACGAATGAACAAACCCTATGAGTGAATCAAAGGGATTATTAGATGAGGTATACACATAATTTGTAGCTCTATAGTCATCACATGACTGATCTTGATCCGGATTTTTTGTTCCTTGTCTATCATGCTTAGGAAAGGGTTATTTAAAGATTCCCATTTTTCCATTAGGTCCTGGTCTTGATTCAGGGGAGTCCACTTAATCTTCCCATCCTCAATGAGGTCTTGTATAAAGTGTCTCAGTTTTAAGCATTTATCTATTGTGTCCGTTGACATGATGAAAATCACAATAGTCATGATCTTTATACCATCTTGGTTTGGAATTATCATCTGCATAAGGCACTGTGGTCAGATATTGAACCATGTCAACCTCCTCTAATTGTCTCAAAATCATGGATAATGAGTCTGTAAGGGGAGTAAACACTCTTCATTTGATCGGATTTTGACTAGGTCCTTTGGTAAGTTTTAAAAGAGGACCACTTTGAATTATTTGAACTCGTTTAGAATTGGTGATGCTGTCTCCTACGACGTTATTGTTTTTATTAAATAACTTAGGGGTTTTCTATAGGTTTTGACTCTTGTCTATCCTTTGAAAAGAGTTTTATCATTCCTTTTGCTATTAATGCCTTCTCAATTTGGTTTCCTTTCTCGATAACTTCCTTGAAGTTAGTGACGCAGTGCATTTGTAAGTGAAATGTGATGTTTATATTTAAATTGGGAATGAAGATACTAAGTAATTATTTCTTAGGAACTACATAAAAGTGACTAGCTAACCCTTGTCATCATTGTAAAAAATTGGAGAAAGTTTCATTTGGTCTTTAATTAGCATTACATAAATAGGACATGGTTACGTCATACTCCATATTGAATGAGAAGTGACACACAAATTTCTTTACTAGCGCGGGCCATGTGATTATTGACCCCTTTGGTAAATGAAGGAACCCTTCCAAAGCTCGTCCTCCTAAACTACGAGGGAACAAACGTATGAGGTAATTGTCACTATAGGCTACTTATTGGTAAGCCATGTAAAAGTCTTTCATGTGATCATGAGGATCACCTTTGCCTTTATATTTATCAGATTTTGGACAATCAATTTTTTTGGAAATGGTGCTCGTAACATGTATTTTTTAAAAGGATAAAGACATAGCTCCTCACACTGATACTTTTTGCTATGTCCTACGTTAATTTTCTAAAGGGTCGTAAGCATGCTCTTCATTGATTGCAACTCTTGTGTAAAGAGTTTCTCTTTTGTAGGAGAATATGGTCTAAGCACTCGAATTTTCTTGAAGGCTTCATCTTCAGTGTAAAGTTAACCATCTTTAGTCCTAGGTTTCTCTTGACATGCACCCTTGCTTGGGTTCTTACTTACAAAAGAATCCAAATTTGCTAGTTGTTGGCTAAGGGTTTGTATTTGATTTTGTATAGTGACTTCCTTGTTTTGAGGGTCCTCTTTGTCATCATTTTGAGGAGGAGGTAACTCCTTATGTTCATGTTCTACCTTAACCCTGTGACGAATTTTAAGGGGTGGTGGTTAAGAACCACCTTTTTGTCTTGATGTTTCACCTTTAACGTTGGTACTAGTGGTAGAAGCGTGTCTTCCCTCAACGTTGTCATCCATATTAGTGAGGAGAGGTCTTTGTGTTTATTCTTCTTTCCTATTAGTATCTTGGCTAGGGGCTTCCCATTCTTGCGGCACTGTGGCACCTAGCTCTAAAACTCGTGTAAGCAATTGATCTCTATTTTGGAATAGGAATTCATAAAAGTGAGTGACATCAAAGTTGTTAATATTTTGAAATGAATCACTCTCATCTCTGCTATGATAAAAAAACCCATCTGTTTCCTTTACTTCAGAGAAGAGGGGACCTAAATTGTGACCTGAAAAAGCATTTAACTCTTGTTTCTTGGATTCTATTGTCGTGATATGGGTCGTTTGTGAGTTTTGTTTACACAAGGTTTTGTTTAGTGTAATCAAGGGTATAACAAACCTAAGTGTAATGTGTAACTGTTTGTTTTATGGTCTTAAAGTACGGAAATAATGGACCAAAGAATAATGAATCAACCAAGTCTATGAAGTTTGATAGCACCTAGGGAACAACCATGCAAGTTTTTAGTAAACCAATTAATCAACAAGAAACTACATCATATGCTAATTTTTTTCAAAGATAGTTTGACGCTATATGTTTTAACACAATGTCAATACTTAATCCAAGTTTGAAATGAACAAGGCGTAAGTATTAACAAAGGGTTAACATGATATCCAGTCAAAGGATACTTATGATGAGTTTAAAGACAAGAAAGAACCAAACCTAAAATAAATGGAGGTTACGTACATGAGCCACACAACAATACTAGAATATGTTACCCAAGCTTTGCAAGAAAGCAAGGTTTTAATATCTAAAATAATATTGATACGACACAAACAAAGTAACCAACACTTTTTTAAGATTGAGGTAATGTTTGAAATAAAACAACGTCAAAGTATGCTAAGGAGTTTTTAAGATGTGGGCAGCATAATGTTACAATATAGATACTTAGACCATATTTACTAGAAATGAGATGTAAGCATTGTAATTGTGACGGGGCAATGCAAATAACACAACATTTCTAAGGAAGTTCAATGATGAATCAAGCCTAACTACGATGATAATGTGTCTCAATATGGGTTTGAGACAAAGGGCCTATTAGAACATGAAGATGTACCATTCACACTTCAACACTTGCATTTCGGCATTGCAACCTAATCATGCAAGTAGACTACAAAAGTGGTGGACACGATTATTTCTAGTGGTATCCATGCATGTTCTATTTTGTCCCAAAATGGACAACAAGATAGAAAAGGTGTAGATCAAGTGAGTTTGAAATATATTTGGCTTCACTTTGGCAAATTTTCACCTCACCTTAGGGTGAGTGAGAAACTAATACAAAGTAAGGCTTTGTAAATCTCGTGATAAATGACACTTAGTGAAAACTTGAATGAACTCTCTCCTTGTTCAATAAACAAGGTTTAAAATCAGAACAAGTTATTACTTTATAAAATCTCTATAAAATACGATTGGTTTGATGCGGTAAAGTTGGCTCCAAGATGATATAGATTCCTATTGATTCTCTCAAATAGGTGTCACAAATTAGCTCTACAAGCTTAGTTTTCCAAGTAAGTCTTACTAACTATACCTTGGAGTATCCTAAATTTAATTTACCCCCTTCGAATACAATGATCATAAATGCGTTCAATTGTAATCTCACTAGGGTGGTGTCAGGTTTCAGAATGGAACATGGGTTGAAACCACAGACAGGGGACAACAGCTCCCCTCCTCTTTAATGGGAGATGTTCCCTTATTGAAAGTAGGAAAAAAAAAATGTACAGATATACAACTCTTAATGTTTGGACCCTGATATACTAGAATGTTTTCATACTTAAAATATTATCAATCAGAAGGAATATAAGAATATGGAGATGGGAAAAGGAAGAAAACGACGATGCTTTGGGGAAATATAGATAGCAGAGTATCTCCTTACTTACATTGAACCAAGAAAATATAGAAAAGGATCAATTACTTCACCATCGACACAAATCCATAGACACAAAGTTCTAAAGATTCACACAGACCAAAACACAAAGTTTCTATTGAATGCAAAACAAAATATCCATTGAATTGAGCAAGGAGAGAGAAAGATATAACAGAGGAAAATAAGAAAAGAAAGAAAGAAATTATGTATTGAATTATTTCAGAATTTACAACATTCCCAGAAAACCAGAATCCTCTGTTTCCCGTGGCCAAAACCATATATTTATACCAATCCGTATACATCCATACTTTGTCCCCAAGAAAAGAATATCTAAAAGGAATAATGTTTGTTGCAAATCCGATTTTGGAAAGTGACATGAAACAAACGCACTCATGAAAAATGGAGGTTCAAAAGGCAAATATTTCGTCAGTTCGAGCATGATTACTTTAGCAGGGGGCATCTCATGATTTTATTCTTCATGTGGTTCTGCCATTTCTACCTTTTAACCACTTTCATAGCACTCAAGTGCTTACTGTTAAGTTTTATCCCTTTTTATCGCGTATGCCCGATAAACTCCATTTTCTGATGATCAAACTTTACATCCCTTAAAACTTATTGATTTGGCTCCATAATAAACCAGAAATGAATCTCATGGAGAAATGAAAAGAATACAGACAAAAGAATGAAGAATGAGCTATTTTACGTTTTGCAGAGCTCTAGTTTGTTAATGGTGTTAAGAACTAGATGAGTACATTCGACTATATTTTCCCCCTTTTTACCTTCAAATTTGGACCCTACACGTGGCAAGATCCAAGCAACGATGGCCCTGGGGGAGAAATCTGCATTTCTTGACATCTGGGAGAAAAAGCACGATTTCTCATTTTGCTCCGTCCCTTCGCAGCTCTGCCAAAGGCCGAACATGTGGCGCCATCTAAGTGGCTGAAGAAATGCGGTTCAAATATGCCATTTAAACTCTTTTTAACAAAAGGCTCAAATTCTCAAAAACCTCCATGGGCCTACTGTTCCAATTTAATTCTTTGACACGTGGCATCACTTCACTGGTTGCGGGGGTGTGTTTCACTTTTATACTTTATCTATTTTGGAAAGGGGAAAAATTCCAATCTTTCCCCCGAAAGTCCAAGCCCCTGCCATTGACTTTTCAACGTAAGCCACGTGTCCCTTCCTGATTGATTGCGGGCCTTAACTTAGAAATTTTCCCCTTCGCATGAGCGGGGCCATGGGCCATTTTAGAACTTTTCACCCTTTGTGGAAACAAGGATAAAATTCCCAAATTCCTCCACTGGTCTGCCAAAGAACTTGCGAACTGAAAAATGGCCATGTGTCCCCTTCTGATTTGCTATGGACTTCAACTCAAAATTTATCCTTTCTCTGCAAAAAAGGTTAAAAACAAAAGATGCAAGGTCCCGTGCATTCCAAACGCATAAAATAAGAACTAAAATCATTTACCATCCATTGAAAATAGGTAAAACATTTTAACGGCAACAGACTGAGGGAATTTTGATTAAAAACGCCGTGGGAAATGAAAATGAGCATCTGAGGAGTTTAATAAATGAATTTCTTCTATGGCAGGGCTCCAATTTCCATGAAATTAGATTCGAAAGGGTGGGGAAAATTGAGAGGACAACAGGTCACAATGGAGATAGTTTTGACTCTAAAATCACAAGGGAAAACTAATCAACTAGGTAAGTGGAGCACTTCTCGTTTCATCCACAAGGTTCCCTCTTACATGGACTACTTTGGGGTTCTTTAGAGCACACCTCATGTTATCTTAAGGCTTATGCCAAAGGGATTTTCTCCTAGTTTAAAGTGGACAGGTTTACCCTTATCCGAACCAGCAAATAAAGTGTTTTGAATATGGTGTGTTTTCCTTATCTTTTAGCTTAATGAGGTTTAAACCACCATTGGCAACTTACAACACATGTATTAGCCTTGTTTATATCCTGATTATTTTGTGAGTGATATGGTCCTTCATGAAGATATTATTAGTTCAAGGCATCATAGAAAGAGGATTAATCATTGATTTTTTTATTCCTAAGATCGTCCTAAGATGCGAAGGAAGAACATACACAACATAGAACCCACCTAGTTAGTAAACAATGGAGAAAGCCTGTAACTCAAACACACAACTCATTCCCTTTTTTATCCAAATTGAAGTTCATTTCCTTAGAAATTTTAATGAAGTGTTTTTCAAAAGCATAAAAGAGGCGTTGGATCGTTTATGATTCCCAAGATCACCTAAAAGGTGTGAGGGAAGAGCATACTCGATCCTAACCTTATAAATGACAATGCAACTATGAAAACCCACTTAGTGTAACTCAATAAGACCCTGCAAAGTGTTAGAAAATCCAAATAAAAAACTTTTGTTAGTTTAACATAGTTTTCAACTTTATATTGCAATTCCTGCACGCCCCTTAGGATATATGCATGCGTGTAGCAACGTGTATGCGTGATTCTGTCAAAAACATAGTTAGTATTTAGCATATGTGTGGGCCGAGAAGCACCTACGTGACCTTCTTGGCGTATGCACACACCTGTTCAAAAAAAATAAAACACAAGGGGAGCCTTAACATATGCGCATAACGAGAGACGTATGCACACTTCCTGCAAGCATATGCACATGCCTAACAATGTATGCACAAGTCTGGTACAATTTTATCACAGAGGGCCAAAAACAATGGCTAATGTTGTGCATGGTAGAGAGAAGCATATGCATGCCCTTGCATGCATATGTGTTCCCTATGCTACAAGCACGCACGAGTCTTAGTGTATGCACGACCCTTTCTAATGCATGCGAGCATGCATGGAACAACACAAAAAATGATGGAAAATAAGTTTTTGGAATTGTAAAAAGGTTATAAATTTGATTTTTAAATCAATTTCTAACACAACCCCATTAAATTTGCATGCAAAAGGAAGATTTAACACATATAAGGTTAGTGAAATCTATTCAATCCTTAAAATACATGATATGGTTAGAAAAATGATGTAAATCACAAAGCTTGAAATCAACTTCTATGGACTATGGAGTAAGTCCCATCAAGTGTGCCATATGTGTTCATGTGTAAATTAATAAAGCTATAAGACTTGAAACTAATCTAAAAAGAACCATCAATATAAGAGCTTAGGGAGGCTAATTTCTTTGACATGCATATAAATTTGAAAATAATCAAACTAATTTCCTAAATCAATCTCTACTCTTTGAATGCTAACTTTGAAATGAACCTAAGAAGATCCTTAGCAATCAAATATGATTGTTAGTATGATCTAAAGGTTTGAGAATGGAGTCTCACCAATAATGGATTCAAGGCCATATGGTTCTCTCCATATTGCTAAAGCTTGAGTTAATGGATGCACTATGAAGATATTAGCTTAATATAAATGGAGAAATGCTCAAGATCCTAAATTCCTATAGTTATGCTAGAGGAGGAAAAGTGTTCTAAAGAAATTTTGAGGAGGAGGGTTCTATTTATAGGTTTCCCATTCCAAGAATAGTAATATTTTGGTGCATGTGGGACAAAAGGTAATTCCAAAAATAGCTTTTTAGAATTATAAGTGTTGTCGTGCAAATGTGTCACAGGAAAATTGGAAGTTTCCAAGCACGAAAACTATACCCCTATGCCGAATTTTTCATATTTTATTATTCCTAGGCACCCCATATCTACCCCATATTTACCCCATATTTGATGTCAAATTGGTCCCCTAAGTGATTTAGGAAAGTCAATTTAACCCCTTAGGTGACTTTAGGGAGTTATGAAAAGATGTTATCTTCTAGCATTATTGGGAAGGGCTATTGTTGGCCTTCCTAGGACTGGATCAACCCCCTTGGAGTAGAACGAAAGGTAATAATTAAACATGGAGGTGAATTGAATACCTTATAACATCATGGAAATTATTTTTTAAGGTTTGGGGAAGTTTTGAAAGACTTGGACAGTCTGAGAAAAAACAGGGTTCACAAGCCTAGGCATTACACAAGCCTAAAAAAGTTGTTGGAATTCAGAAGAAGATTCCGGGAGCTCTGGATGGAGTTATAAGTAAAAATAAACATAAAAAAAAATGATTATTCCAATACCTACATGATGGTGAAATGATATTTTTAACAACACCTTGGCGCATAGAATTTGCAGGAAGTTTTTATCAGGAAGAAGTGGAGTCTCAAATCATAAATACAATTTTTCAGGGATCATATGGATGAGTATCAAGACATTTTACCCCCACCATTGAATTTAAAATTCCATTTCTAGTTAGGATCATATAAAATTTCATGAATAAATTCCACCGAGAGCTCAAGTTATCATCATTCCAAGTTACCCTCTCAAAGGCAGTTCAGGAGTTAATCAATTTTCGGGAGGACACGTGTTAGCACCAGGAACTTGGCGGGATATCATGTCCCCATGTGAAGTCCCTGAGGTCAGGTACACCAACCTTGGAAAAATTATCCCAGCCCCCATGTGACCTCTGGGACCCTTATGTGACCTCCAGACTTGACAATTCAGTCCCCAGTGCATTTTTGGAGCATCCATTCCCTATCGTCGGATCAAGCGCCACTTGTTAGCTCTAGGACCACCATGGAATTTGATGTCCCTCATGTCCCTAAGGCCAGGGACATCATGCATGGAAAAATGTGCCAACCCCTATGATGAGTCTTTTGGTCATCAATGTGACCGACTTTCAGCCTCTAATGCTTTAAAACAACTTTTCTCACCTCCATTCCCTGCCGTCGGATCACCGCCACATGTCATCCTCTTGACCACCATGGAATTTGATGTCCCTCACATCCCTAAGGATAGGGAAATAAAGCATGGAAAAATGTACCCACGCTTATCTTCTTCCATAATTTCAAAAATTAAAAAATCTAACTATCGCTTCACCTGCTTCTAGCTGCTTCCACTCTTGTGCACAAATTTTCTCCATTCTTCCTCTGTAACTTCTCACCATCATTCCTCCATTACTGAACCTTGAACCAGACCTTCCACATAGGTACTCCCCTTCCACTCCATGAAATAATTCAGGCCCTAAAGGAAAATTGGAGCAAACACAAAAGGAGAAGCACAAAACAAAGAAGAAGAAGAAAGAGAAAACTCTATGGCCATGATACGAGAAGTTGAAGAAATCTCTCAAACGGATGTGTAAAACAACAAGATTTAATTTTCTGTTCATCCCCTCTACCCAAGGCCATCAAGAAGACACCTTCAAACTCTCATTCTATGCAACAGAGCATTCACAAGGGAAGAAATCCCACTTCTGGACTCAACGAAGAAAAAATCCAATTTCCCGTCAAACCGTTGGGCGAAACGAAGTAGAATTACACGTGAAGCATCAGAAAAAAAAACCCCATATCAAATATATAATTTTATTTGTCAAATGAAGGAGAAAACTAGACCTGCAATTTTGAGGTCCATTAATGGTTGCCGCATCCAGAAGCACTATCTAGGTCTGAAAATTAAAAGTTTAAAATCTCCTAGAGTTTTGAGCGGGTAGAGCCAAAATTTCAGAGGTACGATATTGGGAAAAAAAACCATATCAAAAAACTTCGTTCCACATCAAAATGATTTCCATAAGCCAAATTTCTAAACATAGCAGGTCTACTACATAGGGACTGCTATTTCGGGAAAGTCATCAACAAAAGAACCTGTGAAGGAGACAGGGACATTAGAGGTGCACTACAACTGAGAATTCACCAGGACAGACATTTTTGGCACTTACTAAAAATAGTAAGTGGGCCCACGAGCACCTACTAAAACTAGAAAGTTGATCCAAAAGGAACGAGGAATGCATAGGGAGAAAGAGGAAAATCAGAGACGCAACATCTAGTTGAAGATCGGGGATCTTGATTTTTCACACTTATCTAAAAATAGTAAGTTGTTCTTTCTGGGCTAAACATGAAGTCAAAGTGGATGGGTTAGAAGCTGACACAACCCTTCACCTGCGAGTATGACATGGAAGAGAATGATGTCTTGCACATAGACCTGAATGACCTTAAGACTTGCATGGCCTCCAAGGACCGAAGGAGGATTGAAGACCAGATATTCACAAGTGGCTTGTTAACCACTGCAGGACACCCAGTGTCTGTGCAGAGTCTCGAGTTAGTCCTAGCCTGCTCTTTCCACTATGAGCCCAAGACACGAGCCATCTGAAGATGACAATGGTACAATGATGGCAGTCATCATCCCTAGGACCATTTCATTCTCTCTGTAGATACCAACATCCCCTAACATGGTCATGGTCAAAGGAAAGATCCGTGCATGATTGGGAAACAATGGATTCATATGTCCAAGGAGTAGTGCTCAACTCATGGTTAGAAAATGGAAGAAATCCATCTCAGGATGCCCAAGAATCTACCAAGGTGTGAGTTCCAAGAAGGGTATTCTGATGTCATCACTCTCCTCAGTAGAGTTATGGGCAAAGCAAGCATGAGATACTTCCAAGACTGGATGGGAATTTTCATCCTAACATTGATAGAAGGAAAGTAGAGAATTGACTGGGGGCAGATCATCAATGACAATCTCCATCTACAACTACTCCAAGTGCCCACGAAAAATAATTACCACATGAATTCTTACCTAGTCTATCTCCTTACAAGCTCAAGATCATTCAAAGGATTGTCTCTCACGCAGAACATTGCAACCAAGGTACCTGCATTTGAGAAACTTCCATAGTTGGCAATGGAGGAGAGCAACAGGAATTTTTCTCACATGAATGATGCTTTCATTATGTACATGGTCCAAAGCTTAAAAGGTGATCTTGAAGCTAGGATGTCACTAAAAGTGGCATCCCTGATTAAGGAATATGGCTCATACTTCATATAATTCTCAACCTTCTCCTACATATGAGTCACTAGCTTCAACCAAGCTCCATTGAAATTGCCTAAGTACCTCAGTGACTAGATTGTATTGTTTGAGCTCTGCAGACAGATCACTCAAGTGAATACCAAGCTCAGAAGTAGGAGAAATAAATTTATTTCATTCCCTATATCTCTAGGGATGTTCACGTGCAAAATCTCAAATGACGCATCTCACCTGGAGGCTGCTTTCGCACATCTAACTTTGCATTCCTACATCGTCCAGGCCCAAATTTGACATTTGAGAAGATCCTGACTCGTTCTATGTTTTAGAAGTGCAACATGAGCCACAAGTTGAGGACTACTGGGGCCAACTTTATTGATGAGTTTGAAGTACGTGAAAAGGACCACATGAGGATGAAAATCAGTGAGATGAAGAAATTCAAGTTCTCTTGGTATGAAGACATCTTGCATGATGATGGGACAGAGATTTATGATCCTGAGTATGCAACAGTTAAGATGTCCTCAATGCCCCAAATCAACTGGCATGTTCGTGAATCACGAGATATAATGGAGAGGACTGAAAAGGTGGTGAGAAGAACAGAGGAACTGGTTTCAGAAGAAGAGGACTATGATCATCCAGTCATGAGGAATTTCTCCAAGCCAAAAGAAAACTTCACATCATTCATCTTCAAAAGTAGTGGAGGTGACTCCCAGTTCTAAACACTCTTAAGTGAGTTCAAAAAGGAAGGCCATGGAATTAGAAAGTTCTCCCGGTGAGAAGACACCAAAGAAAGTCAAGGTAGGAGAAGGCTCATTGGTGTCACCACAGGAGGAAGACATGATCTCAGTAATGCAAATAGAAAATCCAGTAGCAGATGCACAGGTAGAATGAGGAGTATATGACTCATGATCCAGTATTCGAACCACTATAAGAGGTATTTCTATTGTTGACACCAATGCCCCTCTCATTTAAGACTTGCCTCCTCCACCAGAACAAAGAATGGTTGGTACACCCATCATTGAACCTGAATCTGGAGAGATGTTTCCATGGATGTGGGAAATGGTCATCCCTAACACTCACACTGTGCAACAAGTAGCAGCCCCCAATCTATTAGCGATTATCTCATTGGCTAAAGGAAAAATGTCAAGAAAGATCACACAGACAACATCATGATTCTATAGTGGGGAGACAGGTAATATAGTACATTGAAGTATCTCAGCCAAAGGTAATCAAGCAAGTGGATGAGATGACACTAGCCGACTATGAGATGAGCACGATCCAATTGGGACCAGCTACTCATGAGGGATATTTACACATATATCAACAATATTATGCTCGTATGGTGGTGAGGAATAAAGAATATAAAGAGAAGATTGAGGTACTAGAGGAACATGTATGAACTCTTTCATCTTATGTGAAACACCTAGTGGAACCAAGAACTACAACACTTCCTATTGAGAAAGTGGCACCCATCAATAGCTTCGATCCAGAATCCATCAGAAGAACGCATGAGCTCATGATGTAGGGGTGAGAAAACAATGAATGGATTAACTCAATCTCTAAAAAAGGGAAGTCAGCACTCCAAGAGGTCAGTCAAGCTATTTGCGTACATGTGTGCAACAACCAACAGGACGCGAGCACTCAAAGAGGATGTGGAGAAAGAAAGAGATTACTAGGAACCTCTGGGGACCAGATAGTGAGTGAGATGAGCAACATCCATCATGTCAGGAGTTGATCGATAAGAAGGTTTTTGAAACTCCTGCAGAATACTTGACATGTGTATGGGCGAGGGCCTTGATAATCAGATTTAAAGCAATCAATTGGGCTTTCACAGAGCTAGAGGAGAAAGAAGAACAAACATACAAGCTGAAGGATAGTATAAATCAAAAAGTTTAGAAACTTGGAGTACCTGCAATGAGATAAACACACAACTGCTGATGAGTTGATCTGGCCCTTTCAAAGAATATGTCAAGAAAGGGGTGGGAAACCATTTTCCTTCACTAAGGATACTCTCGGACTTCTTCTCAGAAGTTCCGAGCCTCCATTACACTTATCACAGAAAATCATTCATCATGGTTTGAGAAGTACAAGGACATCAACAGTGTGACCGATGGATGGACTGAAACCTTGAGATGCATTCGCATCCCTCATGCCAACAAAGTACAACCAACAGTGGCTCATTTCAAACTAAGAGCTTGGAAAGATAGAAGCCTTCTAAGGATCACGAAGTGGAGAGAAGTCAGAGAGTGGAGCCAAGTCCACCGCAGCAGCTCATCCTTCAGCATAATTCTTCTTCTTCTTCTTCTTCCTCTTCTTTCTCTCTCTCTTCTCTTCTCATACAACACACTCTCTCTCTCTTTAATGTTATATTTTTGCATTGAGAGTTGCACTTTTTAATATGACTTAAGTGACTTTAGAAATATAATGTAACTTTAAGTTACCTTGTTATTATAAAAGGGACTTAAATATTTAAAGTGGAATATGAACAGTCTTAAGTCATATTAAGGTATTCAAAAAGTCACCAAGAAGATGAAGAGTTCCTCCACTTCTATAAATTGTAACAAGCTCCTCATTTGAGCTTTATTTTGAATTTTGCTTCTTAGATGTTGGAGCCATTTTTTGTGAATTCATGAGAGAGATATCCTTGTGAAGAGAGCAAGAGATAGCAAGTTTCTTCCATTTCTCCTACTAAAAAATGTCTTCTACTCCCCACACTATGTACAAATTCTATCTTGAGCTTCAATAAAGGAAGAAGGAATTTTAGCCTCTTTGATTGAGGAGTTTATTGGTACTTTATGTTCATTAAGCTCTATTTATTCTTGTTATCTATTTTACAGATTTGTTTTCTTTTGAAATACAAGTGCATGTAATGAAACTTCTGGCTAGTGTGTTACAAGTCTCTGATTTTCTACTTGCAACATTATTTTCTCCTTTCTAAATATTCTCACTCCCCTTTCCCGCCTTCATAGTAAATTCCTCCCTTGTAGATACCTGCAAGAATTTTCCACAGGGTCAGTGGAGTGCCCCTATTGGATCCCTAGCTGAAAGGCCACCAGGATAAAACTCACATTTACTTGACGCATGCACGTATAGGGTAGCTGCACCAGTTAAGTAGAGGGACTTAGACTCTTAGAGCATTGAGCAAGATAACCAAAAATTTTCCCTCAAAATTTTTTCTCTGCCAACAGTTTTTAGCTGCCCATCGTGGGGTAGATTTAGCAGCATCTGCACTTGAATATGACTAGAAGGTCTGAAAAATACAAAAAAAATTTCAGAAAAATTCAAAATTCAAAAAAAGAAAATTTCTATAATTCAAATAGCTATATGAGCCACATGTCTATAAACCATGGCTATTCCAGGAAATCCTCCTATTGAAAGACCTGAATTTCTCTTCCACATCCAAGAGGATATCACTTCAGATTTGAGAGAAGCTATCTAGCATAACAGGCAAAGTGTCAACCACTACTTCATTGCCACGAGAATTCTTGACCTTGAAGAAGAACACACTGCTGAATTGGAGAGGCAAAGATAAATTCCAGCACCACAAAGAAGAGCATAGATTTCCAAGCTAGTGGATAGAAGATACACCTGACAACAGAGATAAGGAGAAAAAATGACCCCATTTTTGAAGAACTCCAAAGAAGACAAGAACTGCTCCGAATTCAGAGGCCTCCCTTCCCTCAAATAATTGGTCATGTTGGGAACCTGAGTGTTGCCAATCCTTTGGATGGTGAATTTCCATCCATCAATGAGAACCTCAAAGATTTCGTTGACATAGAGACCAAAGAAGAAGCTATAGAAAGAGAAGCAAGAGCGGAAGAGGAAATAAGAGCTCAACTTGAAGAAATTGAAAGACTTCAAAACGAGGCAAACAAAAGAGCAGCAACAGAAGCTGCAACCTTATCAAGTTTGGAAGCTAGAAACAAAAATAGAATGGGGGATCATAAGTGTGATCATGATCGTGAGGCCTGTAGGCCTAATATACCATGGGGAGGAAACACTGGTCCACTTGCTCTTGCTTAACCACTCCACGAGCCACCAAGAGGCTCAAGAAAATACTTTCCAAAAATTAGAGGGGATGGTTCTCAACTCCCCGAAGAACATGTAGCAGTATTTATCACCGCTTGCGGTGTATTGGGAATTGAGGATGAAGATGTGTCTGTCTAATAAATTTGTGGAATCACTCCAAGAAAAGGTTGCCGAATGGTTCTACATGCTACCCTTGAGGTCTGTCATCTATTGGAAAGATATAAGAAGTGCATTCGAACATAGGTTCAAGACCATGGAAGATTGTCAAGATCTCTTGGTCCAATTACTAAAAATGAAAAAAGAAATCTCTGAGTCAATGAGGGACTTCGTAGAAAGATATAACATAGTGATAAGAAGAATCCCTGAAGATGTGGTGCCTCCTGAAAATAATCTGAAGAGATTCTTCATCAACTTCTTACCATCAGAAGTGGGTTTCTTCCTTAGAAGAACCCAACCAATAACATTAAGGGAAGCTCAAGACCATGTGATAGAGACCGATGATGATCTAATCCTGTCTGATAAAGTGAAAGTCCCAAATGGAAAGCAAAAGGCCAGAATTCGAGCTCCGTCATCATAGACCCAATGTTCCAAAAAATGGAAAATGACTTGGTTGCTTTGAAAAAAACAACTATCCCAGATCACAATTCAGAACACTCCAACGAAGCCAAATCCTCCCAATAGAGCAAGGATTGCTCCACCTCCTCACTGGCACGCTCTTGAAGCACCACCAGTTAATGCTACCTGTGACATCGAAGAACTAGAAGAGGAAGCGAGAATTGAAGAATTTGAGGAAGAAAATTCGGAGGAATATGAAAACTATCTTGAGGTCGAGGAAGTTGATAGGGATACACACAATGGCCTAATTGAGTATGTTGATGATGAAGATGATGGTGATGAAAAAGCTCCAAGTTTCTCATGTGCAATTTTCACTCATGCATAGTCCAAGAAAGGTGCTTCATCCTCAAAAGCTATGGTAAAGGACAAGGAGAAGAACGAAGATTCTCCTCCGGAGGTCCCACAAAATAAAATCATCAGCAAAGGATCACCATTACCACCTTCTATGGATTCAGCCAAATAAAATCCAAACTCGCTAGTTAGCAAGAATCATACTGCCATACCAAGTAAGTCATCTAATCCTTCTCTCAGCTCAACAGTTACTAAAAATAATTCTTATTCAAATGTTGTTCGTGTAAAAACATCTAAGGTTCTATCAAAACCCACATCCCCATCTCCTACCAAGCCAGTTACTACAATCATGAAGGAAAATTCAACACCTAAAGTAGCAAAGCCTTCACCATGTAAATATTTTGTCATTCCCGGAAACTCTTCATTGCCCACCATAACTCCATTTGAATTTGTGGAACATGCAAGTAAAACTAAAGTCCAGCTCTCAGAAATAGAATACCTAGAAACGCATCCCACCCAATTTGATAGGTTCATTGATGTAGTTCGTGGCGGTAATCCTATAATCTTGGGTCCAAGTTCCAAAGGCTTACCCCCCCACACCATCCACACCACCTTCTCAAAACATGCTAGCCCTCAGTGATTCCAAAACCAATAGGGTTGAACCTTTCTACCTGTCACTCCTCATTAAAGGCTTCTACCTAAATAATTGTATCATAGATTCTAGAGGCTCAGATAATGTGATTCACGTCAAAGTTACAAATTCTCTAGGCCTCACCTTAACCTGAGAAAAAGACACCTGCTATTTAATGGAATCCAAACAAGTGCCATTGGTAGGAAGAATCAAAGATGCACAGGTAACATTAGTTGATTTTCCAGACAAAAAGGTGCTTCTAACCATCCTGGTGGCTGACATCCCAATGTCATTTGGCATGCTATTGAGCCAAATATTTTGCAGAGAATTGGGTGGAGAAATAAAAATGGATTACTCATCTGCAACTATTCCAGTGAAAGGCGAGATGAAGAAGTTGCTACCAGTAAGAAAGATGAAGTTCGCAGTATGAAATTATGATGATCCAAAGGAAAACATTCTTTTTCAAGATAGCGGGCTAGGTAACTACTTCCTCACATCACAAAAAGATGAGAACTTTCCACTTCTTATGGAGGAGGAAGAAGATCAAGTTTGGAAAAATGAATTTGATGGTAGTCATTCCAGTGTAAGTTCAGGAGCAGGTGTAGTGTTGTACTCTCCCTTTGGTGAATTGTATCCATTTTTCCTACAAGCTATAATTTGCTAATACAAATAACACGATGGAGTATGAAGCTATCCTCTTAGGCATGGCAGTGACTAAAGACATGGGAATCAAGAAATTGAAATACTAAGGTGATGCAGAAGTGATAGTAAAACAAGTCCAACAACAATATCAAGTGAAAAATCAAAGACTCCGACATTATAGAAACATAGTATGGGACTGCATTGAATCTTTTCGATGCATTTTCCATTGAAGCTATCCCAAGAGAAAAGAATGAAAAAGGTTGATTCTATTGTAGTGTTAGGCTTCCCTAATGACACCCATCATCCTTCTTTTGGTAAAGACAAGGTGACCATTGAAATGGTATTCAGGCCTAGTGTACCAAATACTACAAATCATTGGAAAATATTTAATGATGATAACAAAATTCTAGCATTTTTTGAACAAAGGGATAATTTCAATAATATCTTATTTGAAGGAAGTGAAAATCCACACTGAGAAGCAATAGCCAAAGAAGAGAAAGAAGGAATTGAAGGGATTGATGATGAAGGAGTGATCAAATTGAATGGGAAAAAGAATCCCAAAGGCCTAGTTTCTTTGGAAGACCTCTTTGACAAACACGACAAATTCATTCAAGAGAAAGAAAAACAATCTTCTCGGTGCCCAACTGATTTTGATAAGGAAAACATCGGCACCCCGGCGGAGCCAAGGATGGTCAACATTGGAAAATGTTGCTTGCCCAAGGAGAAGAGAAGGTTTTTTGCTTTACTCAAGAAATATTCAGATTTTTTTGCCTACTCTTATGATGAACTCAAATCCTTCCAACTGAAAGAAATGCATCACTCAATTCCTTTGAAGCAGGATGTTAAGCCATTCAGGCATAAACAAAGTCCATATAACCCAAATATTTCTAATAGTATTAAGGAGGAGATAATGAAGATGCTCAATGCAAGAATCATCTTTCCCATCCACCATTCAACATGGGTGGCTAACATTGTGTCAGTGCAGAAGAATAATGGTGAAATAAGAATATGTGTAGATTTTCGTAAGTTGAACCAGGCATCACTAAAAGACAATTATCCTCTCCCTATCATGGACCAAATTTTGCAAGAAGTCATTGGATTTGAAATGCTTTCATTTCTTGATGGATTCTCAGGATATAATCAAATCAAAGTGGCAGAGGAGTATAGCACCAAGAAAACCTTCACAATTCCTTGGGGCACTTTTTCCTACAGCAGAATGCCTTCCGTCCTAATCAATGCAGGAGCTACATTTCAAAGAGTGATGGATTTAGCATTCAAATATCTAAAACATTGCATGTTCATATATCTTGAGGATCTCATGGTGTTTTCAAAGAAGAGGGGAGATCATATTCATCACTTAGAACAAGTACTTGCAAGGTGTAGAAAACATGGTATATCACTAAATAAAAAAAAGTGCATTTTTGGAGTCACGGAAGACAAGTTACTAGGGCACATTGTGAACAAACATGGAGCACACATTGATCCTGAGAGAGTACAAGCCATTCGAGCATTATCTCTACCCACAAGCAAGAAAGGAGTTCATTAATTATTTGGAAAGGTGAATTTTCTTCGTTGCTTTTTCCCGAGTTTGTTGAATTGACAAAGCACATCACCACCATGATGAAACCACAGGAAAAATTCAAACGGAACAATGAAGGGAAGGAAATGTTTTAAGATAATCAAAAATTCCATCACCAAGGATCCTTATCTTGTGTCTCCAGATTTTAACAAAGAATTCATCATGTATTGTTATGCATCAGAACATACACTCTTTATCATTCTTTTTCAAAAAAATGATGAAGGCATTGAAGCACCTATTGCTTTCATGAGTTGTCCATTGAAAAAGCATGAATTGAACTACAACCAATTAGATAAGCATACCTATTTTTGTCCACTCAAAATTCCCCGCTCTGTCAAAAGTAAAAATTTCAAAATTTTGAGTTTAAATGTCTTTTCTGTCGAGCTGGTGGTGTGAAAAAAGTCTTGAAGTCGAAAAAATCTAAGTTTTGGGTCATTCTGTAAGTATTTCGGGCCTGTCGGACATTTTTGTCCCGCCTGTCCCAAGTACGAAAGTGCATTTTGTTCCCCGATCGGCCGAAACCTCCGAATTTGTCCCATTTTCGGGCCCGTCGGAAGTTTTTGTCCCAAGTGTCCCGAAGTTACTGTGCGAGATGTTCCAATTTCGGCCGAACCACCCGAACCGCGTACTTCGCACTTTCTTGTCCCAAATGTCCCAATTTCAAAAGTGCGCTCTGTTCCAATTTCGCCCGAACCGGCCGAGTCGCGTACTCCGGAACTTTTTGTCTCAAATTTCTCAAGTTCAAACTTAAAGTGCACTCTGTTCCATTTTCGGCCGATTCGCCCGATTTCGTCCCAACTGTCCCGAGTTCCAAAGTGCATTCTGTTCCCCGATCGGCCGAAACACCCGAACCGCGTACTTCGGAACTTTTTGTCCCGAATGTCCCAAAGTTAAAAAGTGCAAGCTGTCCCATTTTCGGCCGAAACTCCCGAGTCGCACACTTCGCTCTTTTTCATCCCAAATGTCCCAAAATGCATTTGTGCGTCCTCTCCCCATTCGGCCCGAATCGGCCGAGCCGCGTGTTTCATGCATTCGCGTCTCACTTGTCCCAAGCGAACCAACGGTCATTCATACTTAGTTTTTCCCGCTCTACCCGAATATGCTGTTTTTCAAAATATGAATTCAAATGCGCATTAATTGTGCGTCTTCTCCCTGTTTCTCCTCGAATCGGCCGTAGCCGGTGTTTCGCGCATTCGCGTCTGCACATTGTTACATTGTTTCGAACCTTGCAATTTGAATACCCTTAGCATTTCCCGCTCCCTCGAAACTCCTTTCCGAGCCTGGTTTGCAGCTCTGTTATTATCAATATGAAGATCAAATCCTGGAGGAGGCTTGGGAGAACTAAAGGCAGTTACGAAGGACGAAGCTTTCAAGACGCCGGTTACATCAGTTTTCAAAGATATTCATTGTCATCCTCAAGATGAAAATTCTGGTGTGTCCCTCGTGGCAAGGACATGGCTGAGACGTGGAAGAAACTCAAGCAGCGGTTTCTGAAGACAGTGGGTCCCTCTCAGTGACTGGCCACCTGTCTCTTTCCCCTTCTTTTCTCTTCTTCCCATTCCTTTCGTATTCCATGTAATTAGTTAAGAAATTGCGTTTGGCATTCCTTAACTATTCTCTAGTTAAAAGAAACGGTTACGAGGAGTAACCGAATTGTAAGCTATATAATGGCCTTCTTTGCGCCATTTTGAAAAGGAGGAAGAACTTGGCATATTTTCTGCAAGTGTAAATAGATTATAGAGAAATCAATACAGAAGGACTTTCCTTTCTTTGTCTATCTGATCTCTGTCTGTTCTAAGCTTTCATTTGTTTTCTTTGTGAAGATCATTTATCTCAAATTCGTTAGTCTCATCGATTGCATACTCTTCAACTTTGCAAGCACGGTGATCTTGCATAACCAAGAAGGAACTTTGTTTCCTTGATAACGAATCTGTGTTACGTTAAGAAACTTTGCGTTCTGGCAGATGTTATTTACAGAACTTTGTGTCTTTAAATTCCATCTTACTTGTTCTATACGAATGATCTTGTTTTCAATTCACGGTGACTTCGCATACATAAAGAATTACTCTGATATCTATAATTCTGCATGTTTGCCTTTCTGCTCTTTTCCATGCTCTCATTTCCTCAGTCCTTTTGTAATTGATGACCTTCATAGAAAACACTTTCGTGGTATCCAAGTTTAACCAACAAATCATGTCCTGTACATTTGTAAATAGGTTTGTTTCTGAATAAGGGAACCTCTCCCATTAAAGAGGAGGGACTTCTTGTCCCCTGACTGTTGCTCTTCTTAAAAGTCCTATTTGAAAACCAACAGTTTTTGGCGACTCCGCTGGGGAAAATCACATTCCAGTTCTGTAATTTTTGATCATCCTTTGATCTGGCGACTCCGCGTTTCACTCGAGGGAGAAGGGCCCTTGGTATCGAAGATTCTCAGTTTCAGCTTTTAGAACAACAAGGTTTTCCTTTCCCTTCAAATTCAACAAGAAATAGAAGGACCCGTTCGACAAGCACTCCACCTGTTCAAGATAGAAGTCCTACGGGTGGTATTCCTTCAGAGCCTGCTAGTCCCAATCTACGAGCTTTGATCCTTGCCGGTGTTACAGTTCCTCTCCAAGCCATTTTTCCAAGAATGGCAGCGCCATTACCATGGGGTCATCGTGTCGGGCCTCTGGCCCTTGCTCAGCCTTTGCATGAGTTACCCAGAGGAAACCGGAAGAACTTCCCCAAATTCAAAGGCGATGGCAAAGTGCACCCTGACGAACACATCGCAGCCTTCGTTGTTGCATGTGGAGTTCTGGGAGTCGAATATGAAGACGTCTCCGTAAGGCTGTTTGTTGAGACGTTACAAGATAATGCTGCTGATTGGTTCTATCACCTTCCGGCCGGTGCTATAACCGACTGGGACACAATGAGAACTCAGTTCGAGAACCGTTTCAAGCCGGCAGAAGATGTGCATGCCTTGCTTGCCCAGGTCTCTCAGATAAAGAAAGATTCACAAGAGCCCATGAGGGAATTTGTGGCCCGGTTCAACAGGTTGGTAAATAAAATTCCAACGCCTACCCGACCTGTCGACCAAATTCAAAAGTGTTTCTTCCTAAATGCTCAATCACCCAAAGTTAGTTATGCACTAAGAAGGGCTAATCTCGGAACACTAGCTCTGGATCAAGAACTGGCTGTTAGTATCGAAGATGACTTGATCATGTCAGGGAAGTTGAGAAGAGACCCTCCCAAATCTAAGTCTGCTGCTTCTTCCTCTTCCACCCCTGGACCTAGTACTGATCCATTAGTCCAGAAACTCGCAAATGATCTTGTCGCTATAAAGAAACAGTTGGCTCAGCATGCCCCGTATGCAGATGTTCCAAGAAGAAATTTTCAGCCCAGAAATCATTTGCCTGCTCCTCACACAAGACTAGCACTTGAAGGACCTCCTGTTAAGGTTCCTGTGAACGCAACCTGTGAAGTTGAAGAGCCAGATGATGATGAAGCTTGCGAGGAGTTTGTGGAGGAATTTGATGATGAAGCAGAGGAACTTGAGGGATCTCGGGTTAATTTCTTTACCACTGAGGGCATTGATGATTATGATGAAGTGGTAGCAGACATGAACAGCGAATCTTTTGCTGTCATGACTCGAGAACAGACAAAGCAGAGGGAGAAGGTGACCCAGCCACCTAAGAAATCCAAGGAGCAGTCGGCAACTATCCCTGTAATTGCAAGAAGAGGATCTCCTATCCCTACTTCGTCTACACAGAAGGTGAGTCCTATCAATCCAGTTACCAAAGTTGCTTCTTCTTTTTCTCCTAAAGTTGATAAGCCTAGAATTCCAAATGACGATGGCCCGTCCACTTCTGGATCCTTTGATATTGTTGATCACCTGAAAAAGACCAAGGTACAAATCTCAGAAGCTGAGTACTATCAAACCCATCCCAAAGCCTTTGCCAAAATGATCCACTTTGTTAATTCCAACTCTAAGACCACTTCTAAAGGCCTTTTACCTACTCCTCCTTCTGCACCACAGCCAAGTCTGGTAGCTGCTGTCACCTCCCCTGGTGACAAAATTAAACCATTTTATGTAACACTTCTCATAGCTGGCCATAGGCTCAGTAATTGTGTCATAGATTCTGGAGCCTCAGATAATGTGATGCCTGCTAAAGTAGCTCATGCTTTAGGCTTGACCCTCACTCGTACTTATGGATCCTGCTACTCCATGGAGAGTAAGGAAGTGCCTTTGGTTGGAAGGATTAAAGATGCACAAGTGGCCTTTGCTGCTTTGCCTGAAAAGAAAGTCTTGGCTACCATCCTAGTAGCAGACATTCCTCCTTCTTATGGAATGTTGCTAAGTAGAAACTTCTGTAAAGATGTGGGCGGGGAGATTCAAATGGATTGGTCACATGCACTCATACCTGTCAATGGACACATGAAGAAGTTACTACCTGAGAAGCAGTCTGAGTATATTGTGCAGAAAACGGATGATCCTAAGGCACAAATACTCTATGAGGATATGGGGCATGGTAATTACATGATTCTGTCCCCTGATGAAATCCAACCCTCCAAAGTAGCACCTAAAGATCCCAATGGTGTTTGGATTTTAGAATTTGATGGAAGTTGTTCCTCAGCTGGTTCTGGAGCTGGTGTCCTGCTAGTGTCACCTGAAGGATGCCTACATCCTTTTTCATTTAAGTTGCAGTTTGAAAACACTAATAATACAGCAGAGTATGAGGCTCTCATTCTTGGACTGCAAGTGGCCAAAGAACGAGGTGTGAAGAACCTTCTGGCTCGTGGTGATGCAGAGTTGATTGTGAAGCAGGTCAGAAACCTTTTTCAGGTAAAAAATGGGAGGCTGAAGCATTACCGGAATCAGGTTTGGGATTCCATTGAATTCCTTGATGCTTTCTCTATTGAAGCAATACCTAGAGAAAAGAACAGCAGGGCTGATTCACTGGCTGTCTCAGGGTCACTACTGATTCCCCATCCTGAATTCTCTCAGGATAAGTTCACTATTGAAATGGTCCACCGGCCTAGTGTACCTGACAATACCAATAACTGGCAAGTTTTCAACGATGACCAGCATTTGCTTTCCTTCCTGGAACTCAAGGGTAATTTCGAACAACTGTATTTTGAGGGAAGTGACAACCTGCCTCGTGAGAGTGTGTCCTCTGACCAAGCTGTCACCCAAGGAGAAGAAACAGATCAAGATGGATGCATCAAGCTCAAAGGAAACAAGATTCCTAAAGGGTTGGTGAGTTTGGAGGAACTATTTGATAAGCATGACAGGTATGTGAAATCTAGAGCTTCTTCTGGGCCTCAGCAATCAGCTGAGTATGATAAGATTGATATTGGGAGTTCTACTGACCCCAAGTTTGTGAACATTGGAAAATGTTGCTACAGCAGATGAGAGGAGAAAAGCAATTGATCTTCTAAAAAGGTATAAAGATGTTCTCGCTTACTCTTATGAAGATTTGAAAGCTTTCAAACCAAAAGATATGCAGCACTCTATTCCCCTCAAGCCTGGAATTAAGCCTTTCAAGCAGAAACAGAGACAATACAACCCCAAAGTAGCTGACACCATCTTTCAGGAGATTCAGAAGTTGTTGAAGGCTAAAATTATTTTTCCTATTCACCATTCGACATGGATTGCAAATATTGTGCCTGTCAGGAAGAAAAATGGTGAGATCCGCATCTGTGTTGATTTCAGGAACCTGAATCAGGCTTCTCTGAAAGATAATTACCCTTTGCCTATGATGGATCAAATATTGCAAGCAGTAACAGGATCTGAAATGTTATCTATGCTTGATGGATTCTCTGGATACAATCAGGTAGAGGTTGATACTGTAGATCAACACAAGACAGCCTTCACTACTCCTTGGGGTACCTTTGCCTACAAGAGAATGCCTTTTGGGCTTATTAATGCTGGTGCCACTTTCCAGAGAGCTATGGATCTGGCTTTTGGAAGCTTGAAAGGGAAGTGTATTGTCATATACCTTGATGACCTGACAGTGTTTTCCAAGACAAGAGCGGATCATTTTGATCACCTGGAGACAGTTCTGCTGAGATGCAGAGAGCATGGAATCTCTCTGAACCCTAAAAAATTTGTCTTCTGTGTTACAGAGGGAAAACTATTAGGGCACATTGTTTCCAAGGATGGTATTAAGATTGATCCTGAACGAGTTCAAGCCATCCAGCAAATTCCTCTCCCAACCAGTAAAAAGGGCGTGCATTCCTTCTTCGGTAAGATCAATTTTTTAAGAAGATTCATTCCTGATTTTGCAGAGTTAACTTTGAACATTTCTCAGATGATGAAAGGAAAGCAAACATTTGGTTGGTCTTCTGAAGGAAAGGAATCCTTTGAGGGTATCAAGAGAGCTATCGCTAAAACTCCAGTTTTGGCCTGTCCCGATTTCAGCAAAGATTTCATCATCTATTGCTATGCTACAGATAATACCCTGGCTGCTGTCTTAACCCAAGAAGACTCCGATAAACATGAGCTACCAATTGCCTTCATGAGCTATATCCTGAAGAATCATGAGCTAAAATACACCATGATGGAGAAGCATGCTTTTGCAGTAGTCAAAGCTGTTAAGCAGTTCCGTTTCTATATCCTCAACTCTCACTCTATGGTGCTGGTTCCAGATACAACTGTTAAGTCAATTCTTACACAGCAAGAATTTGGATCCAAGAGAGGGAACTGGGTGGCTAAGGTCCAAGAGTATGACATTGATATCAAACCAACCAAGCTGGTTCGTGGAAAAGGTCTTTGTGAGCTCATTGCTGAAGGGGCCAAACATGAGTTGCTGGAGGAGAAAGCTGACCTTCCTACTGTTCTGTTCCTGAGTTCGGTTGATGAATGGTATGCTGACATCGCCCATTTTCTCACCTATGGGGAATGCCCCTCTCATTTAACTGCCAAAGAAAAGAGGACTGTTAAATTGAGGTCAGCACAATATGTATTGTGGGAAAATGCCTTGTTCAAGCGTGGCTTAGATGGGAGATTTTTGAAGTGTGTGGACAAGGAACAGCAGAGAAAATTGCTCTCAGCTTTTCATGATCAGGCATGTGGAGGGCACTATTCATCAACGGTCACTGCTCACAAGATACTCCGGGGAGGATACTACTGGCCTTCCTTGTTCAGAGATGCATCCAAGTGGGTGGATAAATGTGAGGCTTGTCAGACTTTTGTGGGAAGACCTAAATTGGCTTCTTTGCCTCTCAAGCCAGTTGTGATTGAGGAACCATTTCAACAGTGGGGTTTAGACTTCATTGGTACACTTAATCCTGCTTCTAGTGCTGGTCACACTCATGTGCTAACTGCCACTGACTACTTCACCAAATGGGTGGAAGCTATTCCAGTCAAGAGCACTACTTCTGAAGTGGTATGCAACTTCATCAAAGAGAACATCTTGGTAAGGTATGGTGTACCTAACAAGATTGTAACAGATAATGCTTCAAACTTCTCCTCAACTGAGATAATGGATTTCTGCTACGGGTATGGCATCTCTCTGGCTCATTCTTCAGATTATTACCCCCAGGGAAATGGGCAAGCAGAATCCACAAACAAGAACCTGGTGACTATCATAAGGAAGTTGGTCAATGAGTCTCAACGAAACTGGCACAAGAAGCTATATGATGCTCTTTGGGCAGACAGGATCACACCTAAAAGAGCCATTGGAATGTCCCCTTTTCAAGTGGTGTATGGAGTAGAAGCTCAACTGCCAGTAACAGTGGAACTGCCGGCCTTGCACCTGATGAAGGCCATTGAAGATACCAGTTTCAGGGATGCTTTAGATAAAAGGATCATGTACCTGCACAAACTGAATGAAGACAGATTGGAGGTTGCTGATAGGATATTCGTTCACCAGCAGAAGGTAAAGGTCCTGTTTGACAAAAAAGCTAGGTTCAGAGAGTTCCAAGTTGGAGACACCGTGCTGTTATGGGACAAAAGACATGAACCTCGTGGCAGCCATGGAAAGTTTGATTCCCTGTGGCTCGGACCTTTCAAGATCAGACACTTTGCTGGTGAGAATTCCTTTTATCTTGATTACATGGATGGTTCTTCTCTCCCACTTCCTTATAGTGGGCAGTATCTCAAGTTGTTCAAGTCCTAGGTGATTAGGGAGTCCCTTGTATATTCTGTACAGTGTTTTTTTTCTGCTTCTGTTGTTTTGGTGTGTTTCCCTTCTGTTGTTTTTGTGTGTTGCCCTCTGTGTTGGTCTGTTTTTGACTCCGTTGCCCAAGGGATAAGGCACTGGTCTGCTTCACCAAGTTTGTCTAAGTTCTTGCCTTGTCTCATTCCTTGAATTTATGCCAAGTCATCCCCAGAAGGAGCCAGCTGTTGTCCACTCAAAATTCCCCGCTCTGTCAAAAGTAAAAAAAATTTCAAAATTTTGAGTTTAAATGTCTTTTCTGTCGAGCTGGTGGTGTGAAAAAAGTCTTGAAGTCGAAAAAAATCTAAGTTTTGGGTCATTCTGTAAGTATTTCGGGCCTGTCGGACATTTTTGTCCCAACTGTCCCAAGTACAAAAGTGCATTTTGTTCCCCGATCGGCCGAAACCTCCGAATTTGTCCCATTTTCGGGCCCGTCGGAAGTTTTTGTCCCAAGTGTCCCGAAGTTACTGTGCGAGATGTTCCAATTTCGGCCGAACCACCCGAACCGCGTACTTCGCACTTTCTTGTCCCAAATGTCCCAATTTCAAAAGTGCGCTCTGTTCCAATTTCACCCGAACCGGCCGAGTCGCGTACTCCGGAACTTTTTGTCTCAAATTTCTCAAGTTCAAACTTAAAGTGCACTCTGTTCCATTTTCGGCCGATTCGCCCGATTTCGTCCCAACTGTCCCGAGTTCCAAAGTGCATTCTGTTCCCCGATCGGCCGAAACACCCGAACCGCGTACTTCAGAACTTTTTGTCCCGAATGTCCCAAAGTTAAAAAGTGCAAGCTGTCCCATTTTCGGCCGAAACTCCCGAGTCACGCACTTCGCTCTTTTTGTCCCAAATGTCCCAAAATGCATTTGTGCGTCCTCTGTTCCCCGAATCGGCCGAGCCCCGTGTTTCACGCATTCGCGTCTCACTTGTCCCAAGCGAACCAACGGTCATGCATACTTTTTCCCGCTCTTCCCGAATATGTTTTTCAAAATATGAATTCAAATGCGCATTTTATGCGTCTTCTCCTCTGTTTCTATGTAATCGGCAAAACCTCCGTGTTTGCGCATTCGCGTCTCACATGTCCCAAGTGAACCTAATGCAATTCATACTTAGTTTTTCCCCTCGACCCGAAACTGCTTTCCGAATTTGGTTTGCAGCTCTGTTATTATCAATATGAAGATCAAATCCTCAAGGAGGCTTGGGAGCTGGCAGAAGGACGAAGCTTTCAAGACGCCGGTTACATCAGTTTTCAAAGATATTCATTGTCATCCTCAAGATGAAAATTCTGGTGTGTCCCTCGTGGCAAG
Organism: Taxus chinensis; assembly: GCA_019776745.2. Classification (NCBI taxonomy): domain Eukaryota; kingdom Viridiplantae; phylum Streptophyta; class Pinopsida; order Cupressales; family Taxaceae; genus Taxus; species Taxus chinensis. The sequence continues at coordinate 885,540,946 of CM034150.1, forward strand.
GACATAGCTGAGACGTGGAAGAAATTCAAGCAGCGGTTTCTGAAGACAGTGGGTCCCTCTCAGTGACTGGCCACCTGTCTCTTTCCCTTCATTCTTTTCTCTTCTTCCCATTCCTTTCGTATTCCATGTAATTAGTTAAGAAATTGCGTTTGGCATTCCTTAACTATTCTCTAGTTAAAAGAAACGGTTACGAAGAGTAACCGAATTGTAAGCTATATAATGGCCTTCTTTGCGCCATTTTGAAAAGGAGGAAGAACTTGGCATATTTTCTGCAAGTGTAAATAGATTATAGAGAAATCAATACAGAAGGACTTTCCTTTCTTTGTCTATCTGATCTCTGTCTGTTCTAAGCTTTCATTTGTTTTCTTTGTGAAGATCATTTATCTCAAATTCGTTAGTCTCATCGATTGCATACTCTTCAACTTTGCAAGCACGGTGATCTTGCATAACCAAGAAGGAACTTTGTTTCCTTGATAACGAATCTGTGTTACGTTAAGAAACTTTGCGTTCTGGCAGATGTTATTTACAGAACTTTGTGTCTTTAAATTCCATCTTACTTGTTCTATACGAATGATCTTGTTTTCAATTCACGGTGACTTCGCATACATAAAGAATTACTCTGATATCTATAATTCTGCATGTTTGCCTTTCTGCTCTTTTCCATGCTCTCATTTCCTCAGTCCTTTTGTAATTGATGACCTTCATAGAAAACACTTTCGTGGTATCCAAGTTTAACCAACAAATCATGTCCTGTACATTTGTAAATAGGTTTGTTTCTGAATAAGGGAACCTCTCCCATTAAAGAGGAGGGACTTCTTGTCCCCTGACTGTTGCTCTTCTTAAAAGTCCTATTTGAAAACCAACACGTGGTTAAGGCTGTAAAAAAAAATAGGTTTTATATCCTTAATTATCATTCAGTGGTGATGGTCCCCGGTAGTGCAATCAAGTCCATCTTAACACAGCAGGATCTTGGAGCTAAAAGAGGAAATTGGATTGCCAAGACTCAATGAATATGACTTGGAGATTCGATCCCTCCAATCTAGTAAGGGGGAATGGTTTATCCAAGTTGATTGTTGAGGATGAAACACTCAAAGCTCAACACAACGAAGAAAATTGTGCTTGCTCAACCTTGTCCCAAAAATAACCCACAAGTTCTCTTTGTAACCACTATTGATGAGTGGTACACTGGTATTGCTTATTACTTAACTTATGGAGAATGCCCTCCCCATCTTGATTACAAACAAAGGAGAACACTCAAGCTGAAGGCAACGAAGGTTTGTAATCTAGAATCACACACTTTACAAAAGAGGCCTTGGATGGATGCTTCCTCAAGTGCGTGGATAAAGAGCAACAAGAAAAATTGCTTAAAGCATACCATGACCAAGCATGTGGGGTGGGAATTTTTTAGCGATGGTCACTGCACACAAGATCTTCTGAGGAAGGTATTATTGGTCCACCCTCTTTGTAGACACTCAAGATTGGATTTCCAAATGTGAAGCAAGCCAACAATTCATTGGGAGACTACAACTCATTGCACTACCTTTCATGACTAGTTGTTATTGAAGAACCATTTCAGTCAATGGGGGCTAGACTTCATTGGCGTTCTAGAATCCTCACTCAAGCGCAAGGCACACCTATGTGCTCACAATGATAGATTACTTCACCTAGTGGGTATAAGCCAATCCGATACAAGCAATCCAATACTGAAACAGTATGTAGCTTCATGAAGGAGAATATCATAGTATGTTTTGGAGTGCCATAGAAGATTATAGTAGGATAACGCTATCTATTTCTCTTCAAGGGAGTTGACTGAGTTTTGCTATGGCTATGAAATCTCTCTATCCCATTCTTCTGATTACTATCCACAAGGAAATGGACAAGCCGAATCAAGCAACAAGAACATCACGACCATTTTCCGCAAACTTGTAGATGCAAATCAAAGGAATTGGCACAAAAGTTGTATGATGCATTGTGGGTGGCCATGATCACTCCCAAGAAGGTAATATGTATGTCACCATTCCAACTATTGTATGGATTCGAAGTAGAAATTCCCCTCACGATCAAGATGCTGGATCTTAAGTTGCTACTGGGAATAGAATATGGGTAGTACAAGGGTTCCATTGACAAGAGAATCCTCTTTCTTAAGAAGCTAGAATAAAATAGACTCCGAGTGGTGGACTGTATAAAAGAGAACCAGTTGAAAGTGAAGATTTTTTTTGATAAGAAGTTCAAAGGGAGAGAATTCAAAGTTGGAGACTTCATCCTGCTATGCAACAAGAGAAGGGAACCAAAAGGAAACCATGGAAATTTTGATTCATTATGGCTCCGCCCATTCCAGATGCATGAAGCTTGCGATGAGAATGATTTTCTACTCTCATATTTAGATGGAATGCCGCTGGAATTGCCTTGTAGTGGGAAATACCTAAAATTGTATCATCAATGAAAGATTTTTTCCCCCACCTTGTACCATAGGTTATTTCTAGGTGTGTTTCCCATTTTTTTGTGTGTTTCCTTTCCGTCAATTTTTGTGCTTGTGTGTGTTTCCTTCTTCCAATATTTCTTTCTGAAAGTTGTACATGACTCTGCAAGGCCCAATGGATAAGGCACTGGTCAAAAAAATATATGGTCTAAAGTTGACATTTTGGATTCCCATTTCATGTCTTCACTACGCTCAGTCCATGCCATGTCCCTAATCTAGAGCCAGTTGTTTTTGTGTAAATGTGCGACAGGAAATTGGAAGTTTCCAAGCACGACAACTATAGCCCTGTGCCAAAATTTTCATGTTTTCTCATTCCTAAGAACCCCAAGTCAAATATTTTAGTCTGGTCCCACCCTATTTGATGTCAAATTGGTCCCTGAGGTGATTTAGGAAAGTCAAATTAATCCCTAGGTGACTTTAGGGAGTTATGAAAAGATGTTATCTTCCATCGGTATTGGGAAGGGCTATCGCTGGCCTTCCTAGGACTTGATCAAACCCCCTGAAGTGGAAAAAAAGGGAAAAATTAAACATGGAGGTGAATTGAATACCTTGGGACATCATGGAAATGATTCTGGAAGGTTTGGTGAAGTTTTGAAAGACTTGGAACAATCTGAGTAAAAACCAGGGTTCATAACCCTAGGCAGTACACCGACCTAAAACAACTGCTAGGCTTCAGAAGAATATTTTGGGAGCTCCAGATGGAGTTATAAGTAAAAAAACATCGTGGGAAATAGGATTCCAAGACCTACATGATGGTAAAATCATATTTTTCACAACACCTAGACGCATAGGATTTGCCAAAAAAATTTATCAGGTACAAGTGGAGTCTCAAATCACAAATCCAATTTTTCAGGGATAAGATGGATGAATAAAGACATGAAACCCCCACCATTAGATTAAAAATTGCATTTATAATCAGTATTATATAAAATTTCACTAATAAATTCCACCAGGAGCTCAAGTTATCACCGTTCCAAGTTACCCTCTCAAAGGCAGTTCGGGAGTTAGTCAATTTTCAGGAGGACACGTGTTAGCACCAGGAGCCTGGTAGGATTTTATGTCCCCAAAATCCCTGAGGTCAGGTAAACCAACCTTGGAAAAATGCACCCAGCCCCCATGTGATCTCTGGGACCCTCATGTGACCTCAAAACTTGACAGTTCAGCCCTAAGGTGCATTTTTGGGGCATCCATTCCCTACCATCGGATCAAGCGCCACATGTCAGCTCTAGGAAAACCATGGAATTTGATGTTCCTCGCATCCCTAAGGTTAGGGACATCATTCATGGAAAAATGTTCCCAACCCCTATGAGGAGTCTTTTGGTCATCCATGTGACCGACTTTCAATCCCCAATGCTTTAAAGTAACTTTTCTCACCTCCATTCCATGTCGTCGGATCACCGCCACGTGTCGCCCACTTGACCACCATGGAAAATGATGTCCCTCATGTCCCTGAGGTGAGGGATATCAAGCATGGAAAAATACACCCAGTCCCTATGGGGAATATTTTGGTCACCCACGTGACCTACTATCAGCCCCCATGTGCTTTAAAGCAACTTTTCTCACCTTCATTCCTTATTGTCGGATCGTCGCCATGCTGTCCAGTCCTCTTGACCACCATGGAATTTTATGTCCCTTACATCCCATACACAAATTTTATCCATTCTTCCTCTGCATTAACTTATCACCATAATTCCTCCATTGCTGAACCTTGAAACATACCTACCACAGAGTTACTCCCCTTCCAATCCATGAAATCACTTAGGTCATAAAGGAAAATTGGAGCAAACACATAAGGAGAAGCACAAAACAAAGAAGAAGAAAATAGAGAAAAGTCCATGGCCATGAAACAAGAAGTTGAAGAAATCATCTCAAACGGATCCATGAAACAAAAATATTTATTTTCATGTTCACCCCTCTACCTAAGGCCATCAAGAAGAAACCTTCAAACTCTCCTTCCATGCAACAGAGCATCCACAAGGTCTGAAGAAATCCCACTTTTGGCTCAATGAGGGGTGAAGAAAAAATCAAAAAATTTCCAATGTCAAACCGTTTGGCGTAAATGAAGTAGAATTGAAGGCACGTGAATCATCAGAAGCCAAAAAAAAACCATATAAAATATATAATTTTATTTGCAAATCCAGAAGAGAAAACCAAACCTACAATTTTGAGGTCCATTAATGCCTGTTGTAACCAGAAGCACTGTCAGGTCCAAAAATTAAAAGTTTAAAATGCTACGCCCTTAACCTATTGCTTGTATTAGGATATGAGTAGCCGACTTGTGGCTTACCATATCATTTTATTATATCATTTATACTTTCTCATGCTTAATAGGTTGGCCTTGGTGATGGCCATAACATATGAATAGTATATATAGGGGATTATAGGTAGTAGTTCATTATCATTTGAGCATTTGAGTCTTATTATATGGTTTGGAGGTTGCCCCCTCAAAGTGGAAAAGCTATTCTAATTGCATATTGAGATCATTATTATGAAATATTGTGTTATTTTGTGTTCTATTATTTACTCATAATCTGAATTATACTAGTAATTTCATTACAAGTGGTATCAGAGCTGTGATCTGGGCCAAAATTAGGGGAAAAACCCTAATTTTTTGTTTCCACCATATATTGTGAACCAGAGATAATTGGTGGGGGATAGTTTTTCCAAAGTTGTGAAACATTTCAAGTAAGGTTCCCTAAAAATTTTAGAATTTTTTTGATTTATTTTGCACAAGTTATTACAAATTTAAGGTTTTTCATAAAATCACTCTCTAGGGTGTAAATTGTGGAATGTTTTCAAGTTCTTTACATTTTTGGAAATCTCTCAAAAAACTACTATTAGTATCTTCTCTGTGTTTTTTTCCTGTTCGTGGACGAATTTGTATCAAAACCCTAAACCCTAAGGTTTGACATCATGGCGGGGCCTTCAACAAGAGCAAAAAAGAATCCGGTTACTCTGGGTAAAACCATAGATAAAGATGGGGTAGTGATTGAAGAGATGAAGTTAGAAGGGGTAAAAACAAATTCATTTTCACATAGGGTTTACCTCAGTTGATCATAAGGTGAGCCAACTTGAGTATGAGATGCGAAATGTACAATTTGAGATGGCCGCTAAAGGAGACATAGACCAAATCAATCATCGGTTGGATGATTTCATGCATACATGTAAAGGGTAAAAAGTATGGCCCAAATCCGGCCCATATCAACCAAGGAGGATCTTCAGTTCAAAATCATGGACAAAATAACCATGTTGGATCACTTTTCCAGCCCAATTAGAATCCAACTTATTCGCAACCACGTAACATGATGCCGAAAGTGGATATGCGCAAATCAAATGGAGAACTTCTTTGAGTTACATCAAACACCATCAGGAAAAAAGGTGACATTGACATCCCTGTATCTTAAACAAAACCAATTCGTTTGGTATCGATGGTTATGTGCTTAGAGGCAGAAGAATGGTCTTGGTGTCACTTGCACAATTTTACCAAGGAGTTGCAATTGCACTATAGTTCTAGTGTTTCAGAGAACTACTTTAGTCAATTAGAAAAGTTACGGAAAACATGATCAGTCAAAGATTATGTGTATCAATTCCAGAACCTATCCTTAAGGGTGGAGAATATTCCAGAAGAGAATTTGAATGACCTGTTTCTTGGGGGTCTTAAGGACCACATCGAGCATGAGGTATGTATGTTTAATCCACTCAAGCTTTCTGATTCTATTATCATGGCACGTTGAGCAAAGGAAAAATTTCTTTGTAGTAGGAGGCCTCCTTTCATTAACACCAGAGACTTTAGTATCTCTTCCCCTTCATTTTCTAGGCCAATTAGACTGACTCCTCAACAAATGGAAGAAAAGAGAGAAAAAGGATTATGTTTTAACTGTGATAGAAAATATGGATCGGGACACAAATGTGTTGAGAAGAAGTTGTTATATATTGACGGAAGTAATAAGGATGATGAGGAAGCTAAAATTAGAGGAGAGGTTGAGGAACCAATAGAAGATGAAGTAGAGGATCACCAACCTACAATTTCTTGCCATGTATTGTCAGGTATTAGTACTCCTCAAGCACTCAAGGTTATTGGCTATCTCAAAAAACAAAAGGTGATGGTGTTGATTGACTCAGGGAGTACTCATAACTTCATAAATAGTAAGCTGCCCGCCTCAATTGTTTTATTTACCCAACTCCAGAAATGTAAGTTATGATTGCGGATGTGGGACAATCAAGTGCACAAGAAATTATCATAGTATCAAGCTTTCCATGGGAGACTACATGTTAGAATCACCTACGTTTTCTATTTCTATGGGAGGGGCAGATATTGTTTTGGGTGTCCAATAGCTCACAACCTTAGGTACTATAGAGATGAATTTCCAAGAATTGTTCATGTGATTTCATTCAAATGGAAGGACAATAAAATTGAATGGGATGGTAGCTAAGTCTCCACAGATTATTAGCTCTCATCAGATGCATAAGGTTCTTAGAAAAGGAGTAGATGGATTTATAACAAAGTTATTTTCCATAGAAGTACAAAATATAGAGTCTTCAATGCCACCCGATCTTCAAAAGATTTGTTATGCTCACTCATCTGTTTTTGATGCAATTCCAAAGGGACTACAACTAGTTAGGGATAATGATCATGCCATTCAATTGATTCTAGGGAGCCATACGCCTAACATCAGACCATGCAAATACCCATATTCCTAGAAAAGTGAGATCGAGAAAATGGTTCAGGAAATGTTGAAGGCAAGTATAATCAGGCCTAGCCAGAGTGCATATTCTTCACCAGTGGTCATGGTACATAAGAAGGATGAAACATGGAGGATGTGTCTAGATTACCGAGAACTCAACAAGTACACCATCAAATATAAGTTTCCTATTCCAGTAATTGATGATTTACTTGATGAATTGCATGGTGCGATTTATTTCACAAAATTAGATCTTCGTTTGAGGTACCATCAAATTAGAATAAAAGAGGAAGATGTTCATAAAATGGATTTCATGACTCATGAAGGCCATTATGAGTTTTTGGTAATGCCTTTTGGTCTTACAAATGCAAATTCAACCTTTCAAAGCTTGATGAACACTATTTTTAGGCCATTTTAAAGGAAATTTTTATTAGTTTTCTTTGATGACATATTGATTTACAGTAAGACATGGGAAGAACACTTATAACATGTAAATAAAGTGTTGGAAGTTTTGGAGAAACATAATCTCTATGCAAATCAATCCAAATTTTCTTTTGGTGTACAAGAGGTAGAGTACTTGGGTCACATTGTATCCCATGAAGGCATCAAATTTGATCCTCAGAATATCAAAGCTATGGTGGAATGGCCAAGGCCCAAAAATCTCAAAAATCTTAGTGGGTTCCTAGGACTAACAGGGTACTACAAGAGATTTGTGCAGGGATATGGTAGAATAGAAACCCCACTCACTACATTGCTAAATAAGGATGCATTCCATTGGACAGACGTAACCACTAAATCCTTTGAGCAGCTGAAGGAAGCCTTGTGTAGTACCCTAGTTTTGAATACTCCCAACTGATCAAAAAACCTTCATTGTTGAATGTGACGCTTCAGGATAAAAATTGAGAGCAGTTATAATGCAGGAAGGAAGACAAATTGCATTTGAGAGTAAAAAATTCAAAGGAAAAGATCTGCTCAAACTTGTCTATGAGAAAGAAATGATGGCTATTCTTCATGCGGTCAAGCAATGGAGGCCCTATCTCATGGGTAGACACTTCAAGGTAAAAACTGATCATGATAGTATCAAATACTTTTTGGAGCAAAGGTTATCATCTGAGGAACAACAAAAGTGGGTAAAAAAATATTGGGTTATGATTTTGAAATCAAATACAAAAAGGGTAAATAAAATGTAGTAGCTAATGCGTTGTTTAGAAGGGATACATCCGTAGATGCCTTACTATGTGGAATGTCCATGTTAACGACCGATTGGGTGGATGAAGAAAGATTGGAATGGGATAAAGACAAGGATACACAATCTCTAATACAGAATATCGAGAAAGGATCTATGACATCTAACAAATTTGAGTGGAAAGGTAATGCCCTATGGTACAAGGACATGTTATACTTGAGTAAAGATTCTAAGTTGAAGCATAAGATTCTTGCAGAGCTACATGCCTCAACTGTTGGAGGACACTCTGTGTTTTTGAAGACATATCATAGAATAAAAAAGAGAATTATTTTGGGAAGGACTCAAGGGGGATGTATACAAGTTTGTGTCAGAGTGTTTAGTGTGCCAACAGAATAAAGGGGAAACAATTAAGACACCAGGTTTTTTGTAACCCTTGCCAATTCCTAGCCAGAGATGGGAGGAGGTTTCCATGGGTTTCATCACTGGATTACCTTGTTTAGATGGTAAGAATGTTATTTTTGTGATTTGGATAGGCTCACAAAATATGCCCATTTTTGTGCCCTATACCATCCATTTGCAACCAGTATAATCGCAACTATTTTTTCTAATATAGTTCAAAGGCTACATGGAACCCCAAAGATAATTGTAAGTGATCATGATGCTATTTTCATAAGTAATTTTTGGACGGAATTATTTTCATGTTTGGGTACTTAGATAGCTCACAGTTCATCTTATCATCCTCAAACTGATGTGCAAACGGAAGTGGTCAACAAATTCTTATAGGGTATCTACGTTGTTTTGTATTAGATAAGCAGGAAATGTGGATTAAATGGCTACCACTTGTAGAATGGTGGTATAATACATCTTTTCATACCTCTTCTCAAATTACCCCATTTTTAGTATTATATGGTTACCATCCACCTTCTATCACTTCCTTCTTGAGGGTGCAAACTAAGGTTAGTGATGTTGAGGAACACATTCAACATCAACAACAAGTTTTGGCTAGTTTGAAGGAGAATTTAGCATTAGCACAAACCAGGATGAAACAACAAGAAGATCAACACCGTAGTGAAAGAAATTTTAAAATTGGTGACCAGGTTTTTGTATGTCTCCAGTGTTACAAACAGATGTCCCTAAAGCAACAGAAAAAGGATAACAAACTTGCTCCTAAAGATTATGGCCCTTATCAAGTTCTATAGAAAATTAGAAGTGTTGCTTATAAACTAGAGTTGCCTCCATCTATACACATACACCCAATATTCCATGTTTCATGCCTGAAGAAGGTTATTGGAAATAAATTTAAAGCCCAAAAAAATTTACCATAACTTGATGAGGAAGGAAGAATCATTTTGTACCTAGAGAAGATTCTGCAAACACGTACTAAAAGGCTGAGAACCGGAGACATTAAGGAATATCTGATCAAGTGGAAGAATCTGAGCATAGAGGATGCAACCTAGGAGGATGAAGGTTTTCTACAACAACATCCAGGATTATTCAACGTTGAGGACAACGTTGGTTTGAAGGGGAAGGGCATGTTACGCCCTTAACCTATTGCTTGTATTAGGATATGAGTAGCTGACTTGTGGCTTACCATATCATTTTATTAAATCATTTATACTTTCTCATGCTTAATAGGCCAGCCTTGGTGATGGCCATAACATATGAATAATATATATAGGGTATTGTAGGTAGTAGTTCATTATCATTTGAGAATTTGAGTCTTATTATATGGTTTGGAGGTTTCCCCCTCGAAGTGAAAAAGCTATTCTAATTGCATATTGAGATCATTATTCTGAAATATTGTCATATGTTGTGTTCTATTGTTGCTCATAATCTGAATTATACTAGTAATTTCATTACATAAAATTTCCTAGAGTTTTGAGCAGGTAGAGCCAAAATTTCAGAGGGACAATATTGGGAAAAAACCCATATCAATAAACTTCATTCCACATCAAACTGACTTCCAGAATCCAAATTTATAAAAAAAGTAGGTCTAATACATATGGACTGCTATTTCGGGAAAGTCATCAACAGAAGAACCTGCGAAGGAGACGGGGACATTGGAGGTGAACTACAGTTGATAATTCACCAAAACAAACATTTTTGGCACTTACTAAAAATATTAAGTGGGCCCACGAGCACTTGCTAAAAATAGAAAGTTGATCCATAAGGAACGAGGAACGTAGGGAGAAAGAGGAAAACATAGCCACAACATCTAATTGAAAATCAAGGACTTTATTTTTCACACTTACTAAAAATATTAAGTTATTCTTTCTGGTCTAAACATGAAGTCGAAGTGGACGGGTCAGAAGCTGACACAACCCTTCGCCTATGAGTATGAGGTGGATGACAATAATGTCTTGCACATGGACCTGAATGATCTTAAGACTCGCAATTGCTTCGAAGGACCGAAGGAGGATTGAAGACCAGATATTCACAAGTGGCTTGTTCACCGCTGCAGGACACCCAGTGTTTGTGTAGAGTATCGAGTTAGTCCTAGCCTACTCTTTCAACTACGAGCCTGAGACACGAACCATCTGAGATGACAATCGTATAACGATGGCGGTCATCAGCCCTAGGACCATTTCACTCTCTCTATAGATACTGACATCCCCCAGCATGGTCATCATCTCAAAAGATATAATCGTGCATGATTGGGAAACAATGGATTCATATGTCCAAGGAGTAGCACTCAACTCATAGTTAAAAATAAGAAGAAAACTATCCAGAATGACTAAGAATCTACCAAGGTGTGAGTGCCAAGAAGGGTATTCTGATGTCATCAATCTCCTCAGTAGAGTTATGGGTGAAGCAAGCATGACAGACTTCCAACACTAGATGGGCCTTTTCATCCTGACACTAATAGAAGGAAAGAAGAAAATATACTAGGGAAAGATCATCAACGACAATATTTATCTGCAACTGGTCCAAGTTCCCAAAAATAAGAAGTTCCACATGACTTCTTACCTAGTCTATTTCCTTGCAAGCTCAAGTGTTAGGGAATAAGTGATAAAATATGTGGAATAATCCCACATAGAATCGCAACCGTAAAAACTAATATGTAGAAATATTACAGATCTCAAATAAAAGTGCAGGATAAAATAACACAACACAAAGAGACAATATTTAACGTGGTTCACCCAATTTGGGCTACGCCCACCAAGAATCACTTGCTCAGATTTTATTACAAGTGACCTCTCTCTCAATACAATACCCAAATTTGTTTAGTGTTATGCTCAACAAACTCTACATAATTCACATCTGAATTCAAAGCACATCTGCAATGTTTACATTATATCTACCATATGCACAAAACCATATAAATAGACAACTACTTAAGCATTTTTACAAAACCGTGGGTATCAAAACCATGGGCCAAAACTGTCCCATAAACCTATGGGTCAAAAAACCCGCACATATGAGAAAATCACGTTTCTCGATATATTGGGCACATTTTAAGGCGAGACAACCTCGGCGAGACAACTGTGGAAAGTGTACAATACTCTTAGTGTACAATCTTCAACACTTTCTCATATGAAAACAGGATCCACAACCTAACATCGAGATCATTCAAAGGATTGGATTTCACACAGAACATTGATGCCAACGTACCTGCATTCGAGAAAATTCCACAATTGGTAATGGAGGATAGAAACATGCATTTCACTCGCTGTGAACGATGTGTTCACTATTGTAGACACCTATAATTACACCAGAGCAATTTAAATACCTAAATTACGCTAATTATCTCATTTCCCGCAAATTGACGACATATTGTCAATAGCGCCCATCTTCTCTTCCATTGTCGTTAATTGATTGCATTACACTAATTAATTAAGTCATCTATCCAACACATACCCTAATTAACGACCCTTCGTTAATCAACACCTTATATCTAGTCTAATTAATTATTATTAATTAATTAGCCTCTCTTCTCATTAAATCAATAAATCACTATTTAATTGGTTTAATTCCCTCCTAATGGTCCAAATCACACTAATATCCATCTAAAAGCTTATAAAAGCTTGCACATGTATTAATTAATCATCTTGATTAATTAATACACCCCCTTTATCCACATGAGCCACCAGAGGACAAACTAAATCCTCCTAAAGTTAAGTCAACCCCATCTAAACCCCCCTTATCCATAACTAACTCTACATCTCCATTAGTCCCACATTCATGAGGATGTGTTGAATCCTTTATCCTTTGGGCTATATAAACAACCCTCCCTCTACTTCTACACCTACACCTAAATCTCTCAAGAGACAAAAGTAAGCACATAGTTTCATACTAATAGCCTTTTGTCACTCTTGAGCCCTCCATCTTCCATTCTTAAAGAGCTAAGCCTCACACCCAAGCATCCATTGAAGGATCAAAGAAAACAAATATAATTTGATTGCCATTGGACTACTTAGGTCCATTTTTATTGTTAAATTAGGTAATTAATGGAGAATAGAGTTCATTAAATTACATTATGTTTTGATCATTTCAAATTTATTAATGTTAAGGGTAGGACTTGCTCATTTCTTCATCATGATGGTGCTCATTTCTTCATCATGATGGTGCACATTTCTACATTTTTAGCTAGGTTAGGAAGCTATTTCTAGGTGGTAGTTTCTTGCTTTAAATTTAGCTCAATTGTAGAAATAATTGCACACAACTATGTACGTGGTTCGAAGCTTAGAAGGGGATCTCAAAGCTAGGATGTCACAAAAAGTGGCATCCCTAATTAAGGAATATGGCTCATACTTCATAAGATTCTCAACCTTCTCCTACATACGAGTCACTAGCTTCGACAAAGGTCCGTTGAAAATGCCTAAGTACCCTAATGACCATATTATATTGTTCGAGCTATGTAGACAGATCGCTCAAGTGAATACCAAGCTCAGAAGCAAGAGAAAGAAATTGATTTCATTCCTTATATCTCTAGGGATGTTCACATGTAAAATCTCAAACAACGCATCTCACCTAGAGGCCGCTTTCACACATCTGAATTTGAATTCCTACATCGCCCGACCCAACTTTGACATCCGAGAATATACCGACTCATTCTATGTCCCAAAACTGAAACATGAGCCAGAAGTCAAGGACTACTTGGAAAATTGTATTGACGAGTTCAAAGTACATGAAAAGGACCACATGAGGATGAAAATTAGTGAGATAAAGAAATTCAAGTTCTCTTGGTATGAAGACATCTTAAATGATGATGGGACAGAGATGTACAATCCTAAGTACACAACAATCAAGATGTCTCCAATGCCTAAAATCAACTGGCATGTTTGTGAATCAGGAGATATACTGGAGAGGACTGAAAAGGTGGTGAGAAGAATGAGGAACTGGTTTCAGAAGAAGAGGACTATGATCATCCAGTCACAAGGAATTTCTCCAAGCCAAAATAAAAATTCACATCATTCATCTTCAAAAGTGGTGGAGGTGACTCCCAGTTCTAAACACTCTTAAGCAAGTTCAAAAGGGAAGGCCATGGAATTAGAAACTTCTCCCCATGAGAAGACACCCAAGAAAGATAGGGTAGGAGAAGGCTCATTGACGTCGCTGTAGGAGGAAGATGTGATCTCAGTAATGCAAATAGAAAATCCAGTAGCAGAGGCACAAGAGAACAAGAAGTATATGACTCACGATCCAGTCTTTGAACCATTGCAAGAGGTCTTTCCTATTGTTGACACCAACACCCCTCTCATTCAATAATTTCCTCCCCCATCAGAACAAAGAATTGTTGGTGCACCCATCATTGAGCTTGAATCCGATGAGATATTTCTGTGGATGTAGAAATGGTCATCCCTGACACTTGCACTTTGCAACAAGTAGTAACCTCTGATCTATCTGCAATTGTCTCATTGGCTAAAGAAAAAATGTCAAGAAAGATCGCACATACGACCTCATGATTCTATAGTGGGGAGATAGGTAATTTGTACATTGAAGTAGCTCAGCCAAATGTAATTAAGCCAGTGGATGAGATGACACTAGTTGACTATGAGATGAGCACGATGTAATTGGGACCAGCTACTCATGAGGGATATTTTCACATATTTCAACAATATTCTACTCACATGGTGGCAAGGAATAAAGAATATAAAGAGAATATTTAGGTACTAGAGGAACAAGTATGAACTCTTTCATCTTATGTGCAACACCTAGTGGAACTAAGCACTACAACACTTCCTATTAAGAAAGTGGCACCCATCAGTAGCTTCGATCTAGAATCCATCAGAAGAATGCATGAGCTCATAATGCAAGGGTGAGAAAACAATGAATTGATCGACTCAATCTCCAAAAAGGAAGTCAACACTCCAAGAGGCAGTCAATGTCTTTGCATACATGTGTGCAACATCTAACAGGATGCGAGCACTAAAAAAGGATGTGGAGAAAGAAAGAGATTACTGGGAACCTCTGGGACTAGTAGTGAGTGAGATGAGTATCAACCATCATCAGGAGTTGATTGAAAACAAGGTTTTTGAAACTCTTGCAGAAGACTTGACATGTATATGGGCGAGGGCCTTGGCAATTATATTTTAAGAAATCAATCGGGTTTTCACAGAACTAGAGGAGAAAAAAGAATAAACATACAAGCTATAGGATAGTATAAATCAAAAAGTTTAGAAACTTGGAGTACCTACAATAAGCGAACACACAACTGCTGATGAGTTTATCAGACCTTTCGAATAATATGTCAAGAAATGGGTGGGTAACCCATTGTCCTTCACTAAGGATACTCTCAACTTAATCTCAGAGATCCAAGCCTCAATTGCACTTATTGCAAAAAATAATTCATCGTGGTTCGAGAAGTGCGAGGACATCAATAGTGTGACTGATGAATGGGCTGAAACCTTGAGCTGCATTCGCATCCCTCATGTCAACAAAGTAGAACTAGTAGTGGCTCATTTTAACCAAGAGCTTGGAAAGATAGAAGCCTTCTTAGGATCACAAAGTGGAGAGCAGTTGGAGAGCGGAGCCAAGTCCACCACAATAACTCATCCTTCAGTATAATTCTTTTTTTTCTTATTCTTCTTCCTCTCTCTCTTCTCTTCGCATACAACAATATCTCTCTTCAATGTTAATTTTTTGCGTTGAGGGTTGGACTTTTGAATATGAATTAAGTGACTTTAGAAATATAATGTAACTTTAAGTCACCTTGCTATTATAAAAGGGACTTAAATATTTAAAGTGGAATATGAATATTCTTAAGTCATATTAAGGTATTCAAAAAGTCACTGGGAAGATGAAGAGTTTCCTCCACTTCTATTAATTATACAAATTCTACTTGAGATTTAATAAAGGAAGAAGGAATTTTAGCCTCTTTGATTGAGGATTTTATTGGTACTTTGTGTTCATTAAGCTCTATTTAGTCTTGTTGTTGTTTTGCAGATTTGTTTTCTTCTAAAATTCAAGTGCATGTAGTGAAACTTCTGGCTGATGTGTGCAAGTCTCTGATTTTATACTTGCAACATTAGTTTCTCCTTTCTAAATATTCTCACTCCCCTTTCTCACCTTCATAGAAAATTATTCCCTTACAAATACCTGTAAGCATTTTCCGCAAGGTCATTGGAGTGCCCCTATTGGATCCTTGGCCAAAAGGTCACCAAGATAAAACTCACATTCTACTCGTGAATGCACGTACGATAGTTGCACCAGTTAAGTAGACAGACTTAGATTCCTAAAGCGTTGGCAAGATAACCACCAATTTTTCACCAAAACATTTTCCCACCGATAGTTTTTGGCAGCCACCGTGGGGCAGATTTAATAGCATCTGCACCTGAATATGACCAGAAGGTCTAAAAAATAGAAAAAAAAAATCAGAAAAATCAAAATTTAAAAAAGAAAATTACTGGAATTTGAATAGTTATATGAGCCACATTTCTACAAACCATGGCTATTCTAGGAAATCCTCATATTGTAATACCCAAATTTCTCTTCCACATTCAAGAGGATATTGCTTCAGATTTGACAGAAGCTATCTGACATAACAGGAAAAGTGTCAACCACTACTTCATTTCCACGAGAATTCTTGACCTTGAAGAAGAACGCTCTGCTAAATTAGAGAGGCAAAGACAAATTCTAGCACCACAAAGAAGAGCATAGATTTCCAAGCTGGCAGATAGAAGATACACCCAGAAACAAAGACAAGGAGGAAAAACTGACCCCATTTTTAAAGAATTCCAAAGAAGACAAGAGCTGCTTGGAATTGAGAGGCCTCCCTTTCCTCAAGCAACCAGTCATGTTGGGATCCTGAGTGTTGGAAATCCTTTAGATGTTTAATTTCCATACATCAATGAGAACCTCTAAGATTTCACTGACATAGAGACCGGAGAAGAAGCTAGAGAAAGAGAAGCAAGAGTGGAAGAGGAAATATGAGCTCAACTCGAAGAAATTGAAAGACTTCAAGCCAAGGCAGACGAAAGAGTAACAACAAAAGCCTCAACCTTAGCAAGGTTGGAAGCTAGAAATAGAAATAGAATGGGGGATCGTGATCGTGAGGCCCATATGCCTAATGTATCATGTGGAGGAAACACTAGTCCACTTTCTCTTTCTCAACCACTCCAGGAGCTACCAAGAGGCTCAAGAAAAAACTTTCCAAAATTTAGAGGGGATGGTTATCAACTCCCTGAAGAACATCTAGTGGCATTTATCACCACTTGTGGTGTATTTGGCGTTGATGAAGAAGATGTGTCACTTCGAATCTTTGTCGAATCACTACAAGAAAAGGCTTCCGAATGGTTCTACATGCTACCCCCGAGGTCTATCACCTATTGGGAATATATAAGAAGAGCATTTTAACATAGGTTCAAGACAATGAAATATTGTCATGATCTCTTGGTCGAATTGGTACAAAAGAAAAAATAAACCTCTAAGTCAATGAGGGACTTCGTAGCAAGATATAACATAGTGATAAGAAGAATCCCTGAAGATGTGGTGCCTCCTGAAAATAATATGAAGAGATTCTTCATCAACACCTTTCCATCAGAAGTAGGTTTCTTCCTTATAAGAACCCAACCAAGAACATTGAGGGAAGCTCAAGACCATGCGATAGAGACCGATGATGATCTAATCATGTCCGATAAAGTGAAAGGCCCAAATGGAAAGCAAAAAGGCCTTAATTCAAGCTCCGTCACCACAAACCCAATGTTCCAAAAAATGGAAAATGACTTGGTTTCTTTTAAAAAATAGCTATCCCAGATTACAATACGGAATGATCCAAGGAATCCAAATCCTCCCAATAGACCAAGGATTACTCCATCTACTCACTGGCTCACTCTTGAAGCACCACCAGTCAGTGCTGTCAGTGACACCAAAGAATCAGAAGAGGAAGTAGAAATTGAATAACCTGAGGAAGAAAATGTAGAGGAATATGAAAAACTATCTTGAGCTTGAGGACGTTGATGGTGATACTCACAATGGCCTAATTGAGTACGTTGATGATGAAGATGATGATGATGAAGAAACTCTAAGTTTCTCATGTGCAGTTTTCACTCATGCACAATCCAAGAAAGGTGCTTCATCCTCAATGGTTGTGGTAAAGAACAACAAGAAGAAAGAAGATTCTCCTCCAGAGGTCCCACAAAATAAAATCATCAATAGAGGATCACCATTACCTTCTATGGATTCAGAAAAATAAAATCTAGACTCACTAGTTAGCAAGGATCATACTGCCATACCAATTAAGTCATCTAATCCTTCTCCCATCTCAACAGTTACTAAAAATAATTTTCCTTCAAATTTTGTTCCTGCAAAAACATCTATGGTTCTATCAAAACCCGCATCCCCATATCCTACCAAGCTAGTTACTACACCCGTAAAGGAAAATTCAACACCCAAAGTAGAAAATCCTTCACCATGTAGATCTTCCATCATTCTTGAAAACTCTTCCTTGCCCACCATAACCCCATTTGACTTTGTGGAACACATAAGTAAAACTAAAGTCCAACTCTTAGAAATAGAATACCTACAAATGCATCCCACCTAATTTGATAGGTTCATTGATGTATTTAGTGGCAGTAATCCTATAAGCTCAGGTCCAAGTTCCAAAGGCTTACTCCCCACACCATCTATGCCACCTTCTCAAAACATGCTAGCCCTCAGTGCCTCCAAAACCAACAGGGCTGAACCTTTCTACCTGTCACTCCTCATTAAATGCTTCCACCTAAATAATTGTATCATAGATTCCGGAGCCTTAGATAATGTGATGCTCATCAAATTTGTAAATTATCTAGGCCTCACCTTGACCCTGGAAAATGACACCTGCTATTCAATGGAATCCAAACAAGTTCCATTGGTAGGAAGAATCAAAGATGCACAGGTAGCATTAGCTGATTTTCCAGACAAAAATGTGCTTCTAACCATCCTAGTGTAATACATCCCAACATCCTTTGGCATGCTATTGAGACAAATATTTTGTAGAGACTTGGGTGCAGAAATAAAAATGGATTGGTCATTTGTAACTATTCTAGTGAAAGGCGAGATGAAGAAGTTGCTACCAATAAGAAAGATGAAGTTCACAGTACAAAAGTCTGATGATCTAAAGGAAAACATTCTTTTTCAAGATAGCGGTCTAGGCAACTACTTCCTCACATCAAAAAAAGATGAGAACTTTCCACTTCTTATGGAGGAGGAAGAAGATCAAGTTTAGATGATGGAATATGATAGTAGTCATTCTAGTGCAGGTTTAGGAGTAGGTGTAGTGTTGTACTCTCCCTCTGGTGAATTGTACCTGTTTGCCTACAATCTTTAATTTGATAATATGAATAACACAGTGGAGTATGAAGCTATCCTCTTAGGCATGGGCATGGCTGAAGACATGGGAATCAAGAAATTGAAATTCCAAGTTGATGCGGAAGTGATAGTAAAATAAGTCTGGAAACAATATCATGTGAAAAATCCAAGACTTCAGCATTATAGTAACAGAGTATGTGACTGCATTGAATCTTTTGATGCATTTTCCATTGATGCTATTTGAAGAGAAAAGAATGAAAAGGCTGATTCTCTTACGGTTTTGGCTTCCCTAGTGACACCTCATATTTCTTTTGGTAAAGAAAAGGTGACCATTGAAATGGTATTCAAGCCTAGTGTACCAGATAATGCAAACCATTGGCAAATCTTTAATGATGATAACCAAATTCTATCATTTTTTGAACAAAGGGATAATTTCAATAATCTCTTCTTTGAAGGAAGCAAAAATTGACACTGAGAAGTGGTAGCCAAAGAAGAGAAAGAAGGAATTTAAGGGATTGATGATGAAGGAATGATCAAATTGAAAGGGAACAAGATTCCCAAAGGCCTAGTTTTTTTAGAAGACCTCTTTGATAAACATGAAAGATTCATTCAAGAGAAAGAAAACAATCTTCTTGGTGCCCAACTGATTTTGATAAGGAAAACATCGGGACCCTGGAGGAGCCAAGGATGGTCAATATTGGAAAATTTTTCTTGCCCGAGGATAAGAGAAGGTTTGTTGCTTTACTCAAGAAATATTTAGATGTTTTGGGATACTCTTATCATGAACTCAAATCCTTCCAACTGAAGGAAATACATCAATCGATTCCTTTAAAGCAGGATGCTAAGCCATTCATGCAGAAACAAAGGCCATATAACCCAAAGATTGCTGATACTATCAAGGAGGAGGTAATGAAGATGCTCATTGCAAGAATTGTCTTTCCCATCCACCATTCAACATGGGTGGGCATCATTGTGCCGGTGCAGAAGAAGAATGGTGAAATAAGAATATGTGTAGATTTCCGCAACCTGAACCAGGAATCATTGAAAGACAATTATCCTCTCCCTATCATGGACCAAAATTTACAAGTAGTCAATGGATCAGAAATGCTTTCATTCATTGATGGATTCTCAGGATATATTCAAATTAAATTGGCAGAGGAGGATCGCACCAAGACAACCTTCACAATGTCTTGGGGCACTTTTGCCTACAACAGAATGCCTTTCAGCCTAATCAATATGGGAGCTACATTTCAAAGAGCGATGGATTTGGCATTCATATATCTAAAACATTGCATTGTCATATATCTTGATGATCTCATGGTGTTTTCAAAGAAGAGGGGAGATCATATTCATCACTTAGAACAAGTACTTGCAAGGTGTAGAAAACATGGCATATCACTAAATCCAAAAAAGTGCATTTTTGGAGTCACAGAAGACAAGTTACTGGGGCACATTGTGAACAAACATGGAGCACACATTGATCCTGAGAGAGTATGAGCCATTCAAGCATTATCTCTACCCACAAGTAAGAAAGGAGTTCATTCATTCTTTAGAAAGGTGAATTTTCTTCGTCGCTTTGTTCCTGAGTTTGCTGAATTGACAAAGCACATCACCACCATGATGAAACCACAGGTAAAATTCAAATGGAACAATGAAGGGTAGGAAATGTTTAAATATATCAAAAAATCTATTTCTAAGGCTCCAACTCTCGTGTCTCTAGATTTTAACAAAGATTTCGTCATGTATTGTTATGCATCAGAACATACACTCTTTGTCGTTCTTTTTCAGAAAAATGATGAAGGTGTTGAAGCACCTATTGCTTTCATGAGTTGTCCATTGAAAAATCATGAACTGAACTATAGCCAATTAGAGAAGCATACCTATGCAGTGGTTAAGGTTGTAAAAAATTTCAGGTTTTGTATCCTCAACTCTCATATGGTGGTGATGGTCCCCAACAGTGCAATCAAGTCCATCTTAACACAACAAGATCCTGGAGCTAAAATAGGAAATTAGATTGTAAAGACTCAAGAATATGACTTGGAGATTTGACCCTCCAATCTGGTAAAGGGAAATGGTTTGTGCAGGTTGATTGCTGAAGATGAAACACTCAAAGCTCAACACGGTGAAGAAAATTGTGCTTTCACAACTTGTTCCGAAAACAACCCACATGTTCTATTTGTAACCACTACTGATGATTGGTATGCTGATATCAATGCAAATTAATTAACTTATGGAGAATACCCTCCTCATCTTGATTACAAGCAAAGGATAACACTCAAGCTGAAGGCAAACAGGTTTTGTAATCTGGAATCACATGCTTTACAAAAGAGGCCTTGATGGATGCTTCCTCAAGTGCATATATAAACAACAGCAAGAAAATTTTCTTAAAGCATACCATGACCAAGCATGTGGTGGGAATTTTTCAGCAATGGTCACTGTACATAATATCCTCCAAGGAAGGTATTATTGGCCCACCCTCTTTGCAGACACTCAAGATTGGGTTTCCAAATGTGAAACATGCTAACAATTCATTGGGAGACCACAACTTGCTGCACTGCCACTCATGCTAGTTGTTATTGAAGAACCATTTTAGTAGTGGGGGCTATAATTCATTGGCATTTTGAATCCTCACTCAAGTGTGGGACACACCTATGTGCTCATGGCGACACATTACTTCACCAAGTGGGTGGAATCCATTCCGGCCAAGCAAGCCAAAACCTAAACAATATGAAACTTTATCAAGGAGAATATCATAGTACGTTTTAGAGTGCCACACAAGATTCTAGCAGATAACACTACATATTTCTCTTCAAACAAGTTAAATGAGTTTTGATATGGCTACGGAATATATCTATCTCATTCGTCAGAACACTATCCACAAGGGAATCGACAGGATGAATCAAGAAATAAGAAAATTGTGACCATTTTCCACAAACTTGTTGATGCAAATCAAAGGAATTGGCACAAAATTTGTCTGATGCATTGTGGGTGGACATGATCACTCCCAAGAAGGCAATAGGTATGTCACCATTCCAACTGTTGTATGGAGTCGAAGTAGAAATTCCCCTCATGATCGAGATGTTGGCTCTTAAGTTTCTACTGGGAATAGAATATGGGCAGTACAAGGATTCAATTGATAAGAGAATCCTCTTTCTTGAGAAGCTAGAAGAAAATAGACTCCGAGTGGTGGACCGTACAAAAGAACACACCAGTTGAAAGTAATTTTTTTTTTATAAGAAGTCCAAAGGGAGAGAATTCAAAGTTGAAGATTTCGTCCTGCTATGGGAAAAGAGAAGGGAACCTGAAGGCAACCATGGAAAGTTTGATTCATTATGGCTCCGCCCATTCCAGATGCATGAAGCTTGTGGTAAGAATGCTTTTCTACTCTCATATTTGGATGGAATGCCATTGGAATTGCCTCGTAGTGGGAAATACCTAAAATTGTATCATCAGTGAAAGAGGGTTGTCCCCCTCCTTATACCATAGGTGACTTCTAGGTGTGTTTCCCATTTTTTTGTGTTTCCTTTTTGTCAGTTTTTTTTGGTGTGTGTGTGTTTCCTTCTTCCAATATTTATTTCTGGAAGTTGTACATGACTCTGTAAGGCCCAATTGATAAGGCACTGGTTAACGAATTATATGGTCTAAAGTTGAGATTATGGATTCCCATGTCATGTATTCCCTACGCTCAGTCCATGCCATGCCCCCAAGCTAGAGCCAGTTGTTTTCGTGTAAATGTGAGACAGAGAAATTGGAAGTTTCCAAGCACGATAACTATACCCTTGTGTCGAAATTTTCATGTTTTATCATTCTTAGGCTAGGAGAAGTTTACAGAAGAAGAAGTATAGTGACCTAGTTTTTATCAATTCATAAAAAGTGATAATTGGATGATGTAGAGGAATATCTTATATTTTCAAAAAGCTTTGGTAGAGGTCATGGTGATGACTGGGCCCTACTCAAATAAGCCATTTTTTGAAGACGAGTGTTTTGGGACAAGGCTGTCCAAATGAGGTATGAGATAAATTGATGTTATGGAATTTATATGAGCTAATATTGATTTACATGGAGGTTTCAAGAAATTTTCATGTAGGTACATGGTCAAATGAAGTCCATTCAGGTAGACTGGTCAAAGTGCAATTTTGAGGCCTTAAAGTAGTGTTTAGTAAAGTGAGTATATCTGGAGCTATAGGTGGAAATTTGAGATGATTAAAAAAGTGTTGGAAATAAGATTTAGAGATATTTATGTTTATATGAGTTTTGTATCATGATGAGGTGTTTTGCTATAGTTTCTAGGTCATTTTTTAGACAAGAATGCTATTGCCAATGCAGGATAGGGTGTGCTTTGCTGAAAGTTTTGAGTTGATTGAATAATGTGATTGATTAGGTGATGATTTCTATCACCTGTAATGTGGATAGGGATGAATTTTGAATCCAATTAATCCACTTAGAGGTATTTATTATTCATAGAATTTTTTTTATTAGCTAATCTTTGAAAACAATTTTTTTGGCAGGTTGATTTTGTGAAGACAAAAGTGGTTGTGGTTTGAGAAGGTGGTTGATTCAAGGCTTATAAATTGCTTAGAAGTGTTCTAAAGGTTAAGTAAATTCCATCGAGTTGTCACATGGCATGGTTTTGTTGAGTTTAAGTGATTTGGTGGCATAATGAAGTTTCCAATGTGCTGAAGGGTGTAGGAAATAACAATTTTGAGAAATACAAAGAGTATTGGGCCCATTAAATGAAATAACTTGATTGGTTAAGATAAATTTTGACCATGTGTGAATGTTAAATTATATTTTAATCATGTTTAATGATTTATGAGTCATGAATAAGTATGAATTTGATGTAAGGGCATTTTTATCTTTGTGCCTATGGGGTTTTGAGCCATTTTTGGCACATGTAAGGAATTTTTTAGCTAGGGCGACCTACTTGGGTCAATTATGACTATTGTAATTAAAATTTTGGATTTTTACTTGATGTATGGGTCAAGAAAAATGATGGAAAAGATTTTTTTTTAAATTTGAAATCAAGAGGAGTTTATAAAAGCATAGTTTTAGGTGCTTTTGCAAGCTAGTTGTGTGTGTGCAAGGTGTGTGACCTAGGTGAGTGAGTTTTTCAGTTGTATGAGAATGAATTGAGATAATATCAAGTGTTTTTTAGGTTGAGAAAGATCATAAATAATAGGTTTGAGAAGTGAAAAAAGTGATTGTTTGTGAAGGATCAGACACCTAGGGTTTGAGTGAAGGGTTGAGGAAGTGTGAAATGAATACTTGGTATCCATCAGTTGTGTAAAAAAAAAATCAGAGATCATATCTTCATAAGGTGGTTGAGTGGGTACTTGATCATCTTAGGGTGTTGTAGCTTCCTTTTGGAGTTGGTGCTTCACTAAATTAGGGGTTGGTGCTCTTTGTAGGGTTAGTGCTCTACTAAACTAGGGGTTGGTGCTCCTTGTGGGTTAGTGCCTCACTAAGTTTGAAACATATCAATAAAAATATTGTCAGTGGGTTTTCTTCCCCTTGAAGGTTTCCCACTTATATCTTGTGTTCATGTGTTGATTTTATGTTTCATGGTTGTTTGCATCTTTGATATTTGATGGTGTGCACACATTAATTGTTGGATTAATGAATTTGTGGTTGTTTGAGTAATTTGAAATTTGATTTAAAGTTTTATAAGGATTGATTCACACCCCATCTCAATCCATTGCGCTTCTAACATCATTTTATCAGAAACTCTTGAATTTATTATGCACAATAACTTAGAGTTTTGCAGGTGTGGGGATATTTGATTTCCTTATATGCAGAGTTACATACATGTGTTATTATTGGTGTATCATACTTATTTCCCTTTTCCTACATTCCTTCTCCCTTTTCCTTGTAAATTTTTTAATTTTTAGGTGATTCACAAGGGACCTAGCCCTCTCTGGAGGTTCACCTCAGACATAGGTTACCCACAACCTTGAGGTGCTCCAATTTTGTCAACATGATAGAGTGTACACACACCATTCTCTATCAAGGTGTAAGTTCTGGGTGACAACAATTTTTAGCATGCTTGGTGGGAGAGTATAAAAATGTTTATAAAGAAGTTGGTATTTTAGACACAAATATTCAACATTTGGTGACTCCATTAGCCTAAAGAATCATTTTCTCAATCAGCAGACCATTTCCTCCATCTTTCCATATTTTTATGAGGTTGCGCAATCATGACTTAAATTAATCCTTGGAATTCCCAGTTTTAAGCAAATTAAATTACTCCCCTTCACCTCCTTTTCCTTAAAATTCTCCTCTAAATTAGTATTATAAGCCCTATCATAATGAATATGCCCATGATCCAAACAATTTGTATGGTTATCCTAATAATCATGGTGTTCTTCAGGAGTAGGAATATGTAGATAATAGAAATAGTTCCATGCCTAATGATGATTTTTAGATGCAGATATAACACTTGGAGATAAAAATGGTACAAATGAGGGTAATAAGTTCCATCAAGGAAACCAAGCTTGGATTCAGGATACCCTACTCATGGGTCAGTCCTATGCCTAAATGGCATAGCCCTAAAGAGAAGTTAGAATTTGTGTCTGAATTGATACCACAAATATTAGAGTGGAATGAAGAGATGGAATCTTACCAATCTGGTGTCGAGAAACCCTATTTATGGGGTAATTCTTTACTATCATCATGCAACCCTCCTACTTCTACTTTCCAACCACTTCAATTGGATTCTAAGTCCCAAATTCCTATCTTTCTCAAAGCTTCTCCTCCACATGATCTTACACCTCTCCCATCATCACAACCATTGCAAAATTAGTTAGCAACCAAACCCACCCTCCCCTTATATTCCCAAATCCATTCTAGAATGAAACTAATCGGAAAATCAGTTTTGAAGAGAATCCAACTAAAGATCCAAGTAAAGTTCTTAGGAAAACTCTAACAAAATGGAGCTTAAAGTTTTAGGACAAATTAATTCCACAGTTGGTTAAGCCTACAATAGAGAAGGAGTGCATGAAAGTGGTTGAAGTTACAGAGAATGAGGAGGAATATGACCAACATGCAAAGGTTAGACAAAGTATTCTCAAATATCTCAAGATACAAAGTAAAAAAATATTTTGATGGAGCATATGAATGTTTCTAAGGATCATATTAACAATTTTTTATGCAACCTAGAATTTACTGTGAATAACCTAGGTGCACTGCCACATCACTCAACCTGAGCTGTACGCTCACCCAAAGCATGCAAAGGCACTAGGTCCCTCCTTAGAGTTTCTTGTATAGGATGTTAGTGTGATGATGTTAAAGCATATTCATATTCATAACTAAACATAAACATTCCACAGTGCATAAACAAGATCTAGATCTTAGAGAATTATGAACTAAACAATGACTATAATAAGATTAACCATACAAGAACTAGATTCAGTTATGTCTAACACCATTATCCAACCGATATACTCCATTTCATAAATAATGTAAAATATAGAAGCTTCATACACTATAAAGTATCTTCATGAGTCATGTGCACATCAAAACCAACAACATAACTCTACAATGATTCAGTACCACTAAACTATGCAGTTCAATATATATTTATAGAGGTGGAGATTTACCCTTCACCACCCATGCACTTCTCAAAATAGGTTGCATGTTGATAATATCCATGCACCTTTACAACAACATGCACACATACAAGTGTTCTAATAATAGATGTCCTATAGTTAACTCTAAGAAGAAATCCTATTATTAGCTAAAACTATGCATGGCGCTTATCATCCGCTTGTTCCCAAAATACAATTGTGTGTAGTGTAAGTCTTCATCTCTATGTGTGCTCCACACGCTATTTCCAAAAATAGCCCTTATCCATAAAAGAGCCAAGTCCTGAGTGTGGGCACTTTAATACTATTATAGCCCTACGCACTTCCAGTGCCCTATCTACATTCGCCGATACTTAGAATATTTTTGGCTACTCAACAATATTGATCCTATATCATCTTCATATCATCTTGCAAACAATCATACAAATAAGGAAATCAACAAAGAAATTCAAATTCAAAAGGATTTTTCCTCAAACACGAACAATAAAGAGGATGGGGTTTTATCATAATTATAAGATTATGATGATGAGGAAGAGCCAATTGAAATTGTAAGTATTCCACCTCCATCATCTATATTCTTCAATTAAGACTCTCTTGTTATAATGTCTTCTTTTGATTTTGAAAAAGAGTTAAATACACAGTTGTTTGCAAAGGATGAGGTAGAAAATGTTTTATATCAGTCTTCAGACACACAAAATGATAAGTAAAGGGCCTTAAGTACTCCAAATGATGAGGTTACACCCAAAGAAGAGGGGTAGATTAGAAAAATCAGTCTATCAGCTATGAGGAAACCATGTCCAATTAGGTATTCAAGGGCTAGTTTAGAGCCATAGAAGGAGTTTCCAATAGTTGTTCTCATTTCAAAGCATAAGAAATAGCTTCAAGTTGCAAAAAATCAGCCCCAACATCTACAAAGGTAGAGTGTGGATTGTATAGAGTTGTTTATTTTTTTTGGATTGATATTTTGAGAAAATCAATGGTGCAAACCATGTCTGCACTTTTACCATGTGATCTAGTTACAAAATTGATGTCATGGCTGCACTTTTTGAGAAAAGGAAGTTATTTCTCCCAACCAGTATGTGTTTTTGTTTAGCTTTCCTTTCTCTTTAGGCCTTTGAAGCATTTTGTTTGATCAACTCAACAACACCTATATTATTTTTCTCAAGTAAACGAGTTAGGTGATCTGTTTGTTTTCTTATACATTGATGCTCTTCATGTCCAATATTCTTGCAATAGGAGCACTTACACTTTTCCTTCTTTTCTTTGGAATCAGAAGAAGAAGTGTTCATGGTGGGTTTGGTTTGGGTTTAGTTAGTCTTTCTTTCCTTCTTAGGTTGGTCCTTTTTCTCTTTCTTCTTTTCCTATTTATTTTCCTTTCCCTTACCAGTAATTTCTACAAGCACATGCAACTTGAATTTGAGAGTCCCCATTTGAATGATATTTTCCTATTCTCGAATGAGTTGGGATGAAAAACTGTCAAATCAGGGAATTTTCCAAGACTTTCTAGAACACATTTCATAACATGGAAGGTCGAAACGAAGATGGAGTATTCATGACCTAACTTATAAAGAATCGAAAAGATCAAATGGGAATATTTTTTCTCAACTCCACATTCCTTTAAGAACAATCTAGTGTGGAAAAACTTAGAGAAGAAGGCCTATAGGTTATCAAAGTTTCTAGGATTTAATCCTATAATTTCTTTCTCCAACTCATGCACTCTCATATCAATTTGTTTTCCGAACATATCGTCAAGAGTTTTCTAGGCTCCATCGGGTGTATCTGAAGAGTCAATATGAAAGAGAAAGTAAGGAGAAATAGACATACCAAGAAGACCCAAGGCTTCATCTCATTGGTTTAACCACTTAGATTTTTCGGGCTCATCATTAGGTTCAATCTCTACTCCCATGGTGATGTAAAATAACCCTTTATACCTTAGTTTCATTACCATTTTTGATCTCCATTTAAAAAATTTTAACGACATGAGAAAAGGAACTGAAAGAAAATCCATTTTGAAAAGAGAGAAAAAAGGAATGCAAAGATAAAAAGAAGCACATCACAGCTCAAAACAATATTATCACCCCCATGTTTGTAACACTTTATAGTTTAGTGTGTTGATTACAATAAGGTGTGAATGTGCATCATGAAACAGTCAGTCACTCACCTTGCAATCAGGGTAATAATGTGCAAATATGGAGACCACAATAATTTTTTGGTGACTACGAGAGTTTGACACCATAAATAAGCACAAAATGATTCTAAAAACAAGAAAAGAGGAGAGAGAATAAGTCCTGTGTGAGAAATAGTGTTTCATTTCGCAGCAGAAATCCCTTTACCGTAAGGCTATGGTGGGCACACTCACTAGCCTGCAAGAAATAAAAAGGGTGATACAATGCATGAAGGGATCAAAACGAGTCCAGAAGACCTCTAGGATGCTGGAAAATCTCCCGGAAGGCAAAAAAAGGCTCCAAAAAGTGATACACACTCCAACACCCAGATTAGTAGAAAAAAAAGTCTATTAACACTATATTTCACACTTTGAGCTTTCTCAATTTGTCTAATTTTAAAGATTTAAAGGGTTAAACAAATATGAAAATATAACGTTAATAAATGATTAATTAACCCACTAATAAATTAATTACCCTCATAAATAATTAAAACAGCTCCTAATTAAATTAGATTGACCTACCTTTAAACATAACCAACTTCCTTTAATTTAAAAAAATCCCTTAAATAATGTAATAAAACTTTAGGTTAAAAACAATGTAAAAAATCAGGAGGTCTTTTAGAAATTATATAACTAAGATTTCAAAAAGATGAATTAATTTAAAAGGAGAAGGCGGGCTAGATCATGTAATGGAGAAAGAGGTAAGCTCACAAAACTGGATGAAGGGTGGGAAGAGTAATGAATCGAAAGGTACAACTCAGAGGGAATGGATGGGCATGGTGCCAAACGGAAAACAGGGTCAGTGAGAATGGAAGGCCGAGTAGTAGGAGTACATAGACGGAAATAAAACCCAGGTAGGGCTCGAACGAGCCAACTTGAACCAATGAGGAGAGATGTTAGGCTTTGCACAATGTGGAGTCGAGCAAAACAATGGGCCGAGTAGGTAGGTAAGCCATAAATAGAGGATCTCGTGAGAGGGAGAGGTGTCAAGCATGGGAACATGCCAGATCACGGGAAAAGTAAGGCAGGGGAACTCAACATAACTCGCTTGACAAAAACAAAACACCCCTAATCCAAATCACTCACCAAAGGTAGACATAGAGTTCAACTCACAAGAAAAACAAGGAGATCAACCCAACAATGTAAAACAAGTAGCTCGACAAGGAAGGGACATCTTATAAAGGAGTTCGGTTGAGCTAGGAGGGAGATAGATAGGAATGGGTAAACCAAAAATGCAAGACAATAGGGAAGAAGGAAGGATAAGTCAAGAAAAAAAAAATCAAGAAAATTTGTACTTTTAATGAAAAATAAACCTAATAAAACTAAAAAAAAACCTACCTCCAAATTAGCTTCCCTCCAAAATTAGTTGCAACTAGCTAAATTTTATGTAGATATCCCTTTAATACTTGCACAAATCCAAGACAACAAAACTCCCAAAAAACGATATTGTTAGAACTAGTAAGCAAGATTTCAATAACAATCCAAAAATTGTATAAGAAGCACGAATAACGAAACCAAAAGTAATTAAACAGATAAAACTGAGTGCACGTTTATCGAACATCATCTTTGATACCATGTGAGATTGTTCTGCGAGGATCAATACAGAACCTTGTGCACATCAAAGAGGTTGCACTCCAACGATGATGTTAATGCTCCAAGTAATTAGTAAGAGTAATTGAACAACAAGGAAAATCATGCATGAAAGAATATATATGTCTACTCATTCTCATAGATCGACAAGAGGGTAGATATGAGAGTGTTGTGTAACTCTCATGCTTGGACAATCATCCCTTCCAAGAGGGAAAGAGGAGTTATGATTCCAAAATGGAATGCAACTCCTATAATGCCATTGACGCATATGCCAATGATACGAAACAAATGATCACCCTGATGATGGTTTGAGTATGTGAACATAAACGTTGGTGTTAATCCTCACTATACATCGTATCTAGAAGCTTTATTCTTCTTCTAACCTACGATATGAACCTAAAACATTTTAAAATGACAGATTATATGACAAAATATTCCATGTGTCATATAAATCCTATGATCTATGATCTTACCTAAGTGAGATGACTCACCATGTGAGGTGGAAAAGACATCGAGTGATGACAAGAAAAGTCATACACACCAACAGGTTTATCTTTTTCATCTCCACCTTGAACACCATTCTCTCTAAGGCCTCATCGAAGGTACATTGTTCTTAGAATTGCATCTCTGGGATGCCTGCTTCATTTTTCTTGCTTACTTTCTCTCCATGTTTTTCTAACAAAAACACATTGTTTTTGCTTGGATTTGAGCTCAAATGTGTAGGGTTTGGGTGAACTTCTTCACATGGATTGCTTAGTTCTCTCCTTCACTAGTGTAAGTTTCTCAAGGTTGTATGTACACAATGAAATATCTTTTCCCTGTTAGGGGTGTATTTAATGTGTTTGGTAAACACATATCACTGCCATGTTAGCCATTCATATTCAAAATGTTGATTAGGGAATTGTGCCAGACCCATTTAATACTGGAGGCATTATAATTGGTTTTTCTACCTCTATCTCCTCCATATGTGATGTCATCATCCAATAATTATTCATTTCCTTGCTAGCATTCTAGGGTCATGCACAACCTTCCTTGCACACATCTTGCCTTTAGATTCTACCTTCTCTCAAGTCAACTTTTGATGCTTTTTTTACCTCTCCTCTCCAATTTTTACGTGCATGTGGTTCTCCATCGTTTTATAACTATATTCAATGGGAAATATTTCATATTCTCGTAGCTAGATTTTTTTTGAGGTGGTGGGGATTCTCTTGATGTGTCTCATTTAGTTTGTTGGCCAAGCTTTGATGATACTCAAAATCTATGTACACTCCCTATGCACCTAGTACTTAGTTTGGGTTCTACACCATATATGGCGTGCTCTATTAAACACCCTAGAAATTAATGAACTAGTTAAAAATAACTATTAGCTTTACAATTTGAATGCACGTATCATGCCTCGATCAATAATAACTCAAAATTTCATGAAAAATAAAAAAATACAAAAGAAAAGAACTAAATGAATATTTTGGGTTGTCTCATAGAGCCTTTATTTGTTGCAGATGTTACTTTGTTAGGAGTGGTAAGTTTTAATTTTCTCCCATTAATGTGTCATGGGAACTGCGCTCCATCAAACATGTGCAACTTGTATGCATTGCTTTCCAAGATGTTGTGAATGATGTAGAGGCCCAACCACCTAACATGTAGCTTTCATGGGTGTTTGTCATATGGTGAATCGTAGAGTAGGATGTGCGAACCCTCTCTAAATGTTGTTCTTGATTTATGCTTATCATATTAAGCCTTTTGTCTTTCCTTCTCTACTCATTGACTCTAGTGCGTGAGCAACCTGTTTTCACCCAGTACCATCAATGCTTTCAAGCCTTTGGTGGATAGTTATTCATCCAAGTTTACGGCGCATGGTATGCAGAGTGACACTACCAAAAACTCTAAAGGGAGTATACTTTTTTCCCAAACACTAATTGCAATGGTGTGAACTTTGTGAGCCACTTAAATATCACATGCATTCACAATTTGAAAGAAATTCAATTGTCTGGAAATAAAATTGAAAAAAATACATGTGGTGTAGAGGTAGGTCCTGGTGTTGGAGAGGGAGGTGGAAGGTTTGATTTTGGTCAACTATAGGTCGAATATGCGTGATGGACATGTCCTTTCTGTTATATGGTTGTGTCTAAATATCACACACATTCAACATTTGAAATAGAGTCAAATATTTGAATTTTTTCTTAAAAATACATGTGGTGTAATGGTATGTCCATTGTGTTAGAGAGAGGAGGTGTTGTGTTTAATTTTATTCGACAAGTTGAACTTGCATCATGGATAGGCTCTCCATGTTATATGGTTATGAAGTAGAAATATCATGTATATTCAACATTTAAAATAAAATCGACTTTATGCCAAGAAAAAATAAAGACATGTGTGATACAATAATAAGTCTTTTATGTTAGAGAGTGGAAACCGTAGGTTTAATTTTATTTGATTGTGAGTCGAACTTACATAATGAAGAGGTTCTTTCATGTTCTATATAATTTCCAATGGAAATATCAAAGCACTAGTAGATATCAATTCACTTGTAAATGTAAATACACACCATAATATTTTATATATATATATATACCAATTCACTTGTAGACGTAAATATCCACCCCATCCCACCACGGATGAGATTTGAGGCCGAAATTAATTATTTATTAATTTAAACATATTTGATAAGTTGTAATAAAAAAGTAACGTTTCTTAATTAATAATTTTAACATATACGATTGGTTGTAATAAACGGAACATTCGACGTGAAATTGTTTCACGTCGAATAGCAATCTATGTTTTACTGACGCAAATTTTGTTATTGAACATTCGAACTATTGCCGAAATATACTCCCTAACCCAACGACACACGATAACAAAATGATCGAATGGGTCAAAATTCAAAGCTTGACCGACCACTCCAGTGAAGTCAAACGCTATCGCCATCACTGCTACCTGTGTGGAGTTGGTTTGGAATTTGTGATAAATGAGGATCTGTCTTTCCTTCCAGCATGAGCACCACTTGCTCCATGCTTGGCCTCACATTCTCATCATCTTGAATGCACAACATGCTCACCACACAAGCTCTTCTCACCTCTTCAATATCTGCGTTATCAGCAACAGCCTCGTCTACAATTTCCATTATGTTCCCTCTGTAAATTTGAGTTGCAGCCCACGCGGGGAAGTAATACTTACTTGATTCTTGCACGTTTAAATCCAGATTTCTTCGCCCTGATATTATTTCAAACAGAGTCATACCAAAACTGTAGACGTCAACCTTGGCAGTGATTGGAAGACCGGAGATCCACTCTGGAGCCAAGTAACCTCTTGTTCCTCTTGTAGTCGTCAATACATTGCTGAAATCTCTACCCACAAGTTTTGCCAAACCAAAATCGGCCAACTTTGGAGAAAAATCGGCATCCAACAGAATGTTTTCGGGCTTGACATCGCCGTGAATGATGCGATCTCTGCATTTGTCATGGAGATAAACTAACCCTCTTGCGGTGCCCAACGCGATCTCAACACGGGTCTTCCACTCCAATGCCTTCCGTTCCCCGGCTTTGGAATTACGACCGAATAGGAAAGAATTAAGAGAGCCGTTAGGCATGTAATCATAAACTAGTAACCTTCGTGATCCTTCTGCGCAAATCCCTCTAAGTCTAATCAAATTCACATGTTGTATGTTTCCCACGGACCTAATTTCCGCTCGGAATTGCTTTTCGCCTTGACGTGAACCCTCCAATTTTTTGACGCCCACAAGTGTGCCGTCTGTTAGAGCTCCTTTGAACACTGATCCGAATCCTCCGCTACCCAGCTTATACCTGAAACTTCGGGTCGCAATCTTCAGCTCCTTGTAAGTGAACTTTCTCAGAAGTACTGTCATGTCATCCTCGCTGCGTTTTTGGAGCAAACGTCGACGCTTCCGCCAAATAAACGCTGCAAAGACGAAAGCCAAAACGGCAATTAAAGCACCCGCCACGGGAAGTACAATGTCAAGATCAGCACGAACACTGCTGATTCCACCGGGTGAATCGTTCTCCCTAATTGTCACGCCTGAATCGTTTACATGCTCTGAGAATGGTGACCGAATGAATAAGTCCTCCTGGTAATCGTCCGGATAGAGTATACTCAAGAGATCGCCAAACCACAATTCACATATAAACGGATAATAACTAGGGACAGCGAAGGCTGTGCAGAGGCAGTTGTTGAGACATGCAGTACGGCATCCTTCTACCGTTAATTGCTCTTCGGCATATTGAATAATTTGGTGATCGGCCAAGGGTCTCGCATAGCTCAGGAAACTGTCGTTGTTGCCATTTTTGGCGTCGCAGTTCAACTGGCTTTGGCGAACACAGCCGCTGGTCCACCACTCGTGGTAAAACCAGGCGCGACTGTCTCTAGGAAAGAAGCCCCTCATACAGTTGCATATATTTTCATAACTATGGCAAATTCCATAAGCACCGCATAGGCCGTATACGGTGCATTGATCCATAGGTTGAAACCAGGCCACGCTCCAATGATGACCATCGTCCAAAGTATACAGTCTAATTCCTCCATCCTTATGTAGCACGATTTTAAACGTGAGAGCACATTCACGTGAGAGCACGTTTTAGCCATCATTTTATAATTGAAATCAAAGCCAGAACTGGAATTTCGGACGCTGACGTCGTAAAAGCCTGACAATTCCGGAATCCCACTGAAATTCTTACCGTTCCAAATTCCGCTCTCCCAATACTGCACAGAGTCGTTCCATCGTAGCACGAATCGTTCGATCCCAGCTGGATCCGCCTGAAAGGAGAAAAGCCCCGGAGCGGGATCCGAAGAACTCCTCCAACCAACTAACTTTTGCCCTCCACCGAACCTCATCCCGGCCAACCAGGTATCTACGGGATGATCGAAGCTCTGCCAAACGATCTCAGATTTATTGTCATCGCCCAGCAGTAACAAATTACCAGAATCTAATAGTACAGCCTCGGATGCCTTCTTCGTCACGTTGACCGACCAGACAGTCTCGCCATGTCCGTTAAACAGACCCAGATTACCATCTCTGGAGAGATTCAGAGCACCGGTCATGTGTCTCACCGGAGTCTCCCTGTTAGCCACCCAAACAATGGTCTTGTCTGAGATTTGGGCATACCAGATGCCAATATACGAGTTATTGGTTCCAGTGGGGCTGAAGAATCCCAATTCAAACGTGCCATTCTTTGAAATTATGGTCTGATTTCCAGTAAGCGAGGCGCCCAGAGAAAGAGTATCTCCGCTCACAAGTGCAGCACTGTACCACTTCAGCTGGATAAACACTGTAATGGCACAGAGAAGGCGTAAGAAGACTGTTGCCCTGTTTTCTTCCATTGATGAGGCAGTTGCGTGAACAAACTGAGATATGGCTATATGCTTGTGAACATAGATCTAAGCACAAAAGGGTTTATCATCGAAACTCAAATTGTAAAAAAGTTTTACGTGTCAAAGGGTTCAAGACACGTTCCAGGGCAAGCAAGTCCAGTCAATTTTATCGCATATGCGGTCAGTCGTCGTAGACTCGAAGCGTGAAAGGATCCGATTCCGTTCACATCAAACGGAGATAAATAAATATGGAATCGAGGCCTACGAAAGTCGTCGCGGCGAAATCGTATTTGGGACGATGGATTTGGCTTTTTAAAATAAAATAAAAAACAGCCAACTGAGGGAGCCCCTGGGTAACCTAGCTGTCACGGGGTCAGGATTTCACTCCGATAACCCGTGCGGCACTGCGACGCTTGAGGGAGCTCCTAGACTACGCCTATTACGGAATAATGAAGACCTGTACGAGTTAGCACAAATACATACTAGCAAAATGCATGTTTAATATAAGAGCGATAAATCAAATCATGCAAAGCATCACAACTTAAAATGCCAAACCACAATGTGAGAGAACAAAGCTTATATTTCCACAAAACACTCCTTGAGCTGTTTTTACAAGAGGCTTCGCAAGCCCCAATTGGTATTTACAAACACTGGGTCGGACACAGCCGATATTGCCCAGGTCACTGCAAAAGAAGACCTTACCACTGTCTTAACTCACAATCATTGGATCAAGCGTTGCTCCCAACTCGGCAACACTGTATACCCCCACCGGAACTCTTCCAATCGCTGGATACTGATCACAAAATTGTCTCTCTCTATACCACCGATTTGGCTCAAAGCACAACTCGCTTTGAGCCTGATGACCCACTGCCTTAGTCCTTAGATTCACTAGCAGAGATCCAAAACCAAGTCTATCTCAAATCCGCCACTTTGAAACGCCTTCCAACTGAACTCGGATACATTGGCCAGATCACCTCCTCCACGGGCTCACTGGTATTTAACTCGCATCGCTGCTAACATTGCATAACATTAACTCGCATTGATTTACTAACATTCACTTGCAGTAGGATAGCTCAGTGCGCTCAAAAGGGACTTAGATAGCTCATTGCTTGGCGGGGGAGATTTGATTCATCAACCCCCTATACTAGCTACACGGCAACTGACCGTGTACCTCACCAAAATAAATTAAACCCATGGTTGTAGTTTTCAGACAGTAATTTTATTTTCAAATTAGTATTTGACCTAGCTTATCCTTTGGCTTATCCTTCACGTAAGTCAAGTCAAAAGTCTTTGTTTCCTATTGTTGTCGTGGAAATGAGGGTTAAACTTCAAGGCAGGCCTAGAATTTCAAATTTCAAATTTCAAATAATCAGTGCGTGTCAAATCAAAATTCGTTGACGGCTTACCGCTTTCTGCCACTGTAAATTCCAATATTTCATATATGCTTTGTTTACATATACATAAAATATACTAGCAATTGTACATGAGTTGCACATAAGGTATATTAAGTTGAAATTAATTTGTATTTTTATTTTGATGTAAATAAAATAAATATAAGAAATACAATCCATGAGACTACAATTTGTTGCTCAATATTTTTTCGAAAAATTTAGGTGTCTTATATATGATTCAACATATTCCTTACATGTCTATCAGGGTACCTACAACTACATTTAACAAAAATCATATTGTTTCCATTATGATTCAACAAATGTCAATGTCCTAATCCAAAACTCCCATTTTGTCATAGGATGGAAGGATACTCATAAACAAATGTGATTGCATTTTTCATATAGTTTGCAAGCCCTTTTCAACAAATCTGT
The DNA here is from genome assembly GCA_019776745.2 of Taxus chinensis. NCBI lineage: Eukaryota > Viridiplantae > Streptophyta > Pinopsida > Cupressales > Taxaceae > Taxus > Taxus chinensis. Next base: position 885,578,500 of record CM034150.1, read on the forward strand.
TTTATGCAATTCCTGCAATGATTGCACTCCACCAAATAGTTTACATGTCTTGTGCATGCTTCCACATTTTGTATACGTACATCACATGGCACTTGCAACAACATACGAAAAAATTCCCTTCTCCATTATGCTTTAGTGAATGTACATACTCTTTTTAGCATAGGTTAAGAGCAAGTTGAGAGTATCCTTTTATTCAAATCTTTTTAGAAAATACGTGGGTAGGATATATATAGTTAGTTATAACCTTGTTTATAGCCACACATCTAATATCAATCTATGAAATGTAGTAGAAATGTATAAAGAGATAATAGGCAAAGATTCCCCTCTTTAGATATGTTGCTAATCTCCCAAGTGTTGGTGAAGTAAAAGTATACAATTTCATATACATGTTGTTGAGGTATTTCGTCAAATAGTCCGAGCTTCTCATTATGCTATTATAAGTGTCCATGCCCTGTTCTAAATCTCCCATTATGCCATAGGCTAGAAGGATTGTGAAAAATATTTTGGGGTTTGAGTTTACACTACCAATTGTATTTGACTAGTGAAACAATGCCAATGCTTCTTAAGGATGTACATGTCTTTTGTATGTTGTAATTATGATATTACATGAGGCTACTATCAAACATTATGCTCTCCGGCGTTGAGTTCCATGGATTGATAAAGCGTGAGAGTGCGACAAAGGTTGTGTAGTCTGGGTTTACACCTTATTGGATTTTCTAGAAAGGTTCTAAGGCATTTTCAACAAACCGAATTTTTTGCATATATTGTGATTCATGCAGTCCACAATGACACATTTCTTACAGGAATTTAGTCAAATAGTTTGCATGCCAATTACATCCTTCCACATTTTGCATATAGATCTACTTAATAAAAAACAACTATAACATATGCCAAAACGTTTGTCCCATCTGGATCGTGATTTGATATATGCCCATGCTCGCTTCGAAAGCTCCTATTTTATTTTCTTTCTTTCTTCAATCACCTTATGAATTATGTGGAGAGGAAAGTATGCCTAAAGGGATGTTAATGTTTAATTATTTCCTAATGAAAACATGTCAATGTTTACATTTCTTTTTCTTTTTGGAGATGCAATTTGAAGGGCTCCAATTTCATTTTGAAATGAGTTTCTCCAATTGTAAATCTAGCTTTTGGTTCGATATTTATCTCAGTGATAAGCTCATCGATGAGGTCTAAAAGGATCTTTATATTTTAAAATTGAATATGATTTCATTTGGCCCCTTACTAGACCTATGTAGGACGTCCCTTGCAAGGAGCTCGGAAATGGGGTTGATGCAGTTTGAAGTTGTGTTGCCTCTTCATAGATTAGAACCTCTTTTTGTGGGACTATTGGTGAGGGAGATGCGGGAGGAGCTCACCTATGGTTAGAAATAGATCATTTCTCCCCACACGCTTTTGCTATTATTAGGAAACGAAAAAAGAAAATTAATTTTCCATGCATAATTTAGTTTTAATTAGAATTCCTTATTTTTAGGATAAAAGCAAATAAAACAAATAACTTTGTTTGCATGAACAAAAGCATGTGTTATTTGTAGATGATAGTTCTATTTTTAAGATGCTCTATTTTTAGAGTTGTGTTTTCTCTTGTTAGATGTAAGCCCTATATATATTAAAGGCAATTGTAATTGTTTTTACACACATGTTGTATTGAGTTGAAGCTCTGATAGGGAAGAAGATATATATGCACCAAAGTACTTATTTGAGTTTGAAATAATCTATTTTATTTGTAATATTCTTTATTTTTTCTATTGTCCATTGTTTTGTTTACCTAATTTCTATAAATTGGTATCAGAACATTATTTTTCAGCAAGTTTCTAAATTGACAACAAACTATGGTTTCTACATCTGGATTCTAGACACTGCAATTAACAGGAAATAATAACGAGTATTAGTCATTAACCATGAAGGCACTATTCAGAATCCTAGGATGTGTGAGAAATCATAGAAAATGGGCTCACAAATCCCACGGATGTAGTAGCGTATAACACACTCTCATAGGAAGAGAAAGACACTTTGAATGAATTAAGAAAGAAAAACGGAAAATCTCTCTTCTATATTCATCAAACCATGCATGAAATCATCCTACCTAGAGTGGCAGCAGCTGGTAAAGTAAAAATATCATGGGACACTCTCTAAGTTGCCTATCAAGGTAAGGAGAAAGTAAAATTTCCAAACTACAATTACTTCGAAGAAATTTTGAAAATATGTCAATGAAAGATTCAAATTCCGTAGAATCATTCTTTACTTTTGTAATTGGTTTAGTTGATGAGGCCATAAATTGGCCATAAATTACCATTATTTTGTCCTTCCAAGTTACCTTTGAAAGTGGATTCAAATGTAATCTTGGAACTTATAGTTTGCTTGAGATAGAATATAGGATATATATCTTGTTCATTATGTAGAATTATTTTATTCTCTATTTTGCTGACTAATCCTATTGATTATTTATGAAAGATGCAAAGTCTTGTGCATGCAGGCCATAAAGGAAAGATAAAGCTAGTTCTGGGAAAAATGGAATTGATCATGGATAGTACATCTAAACTCAAATATGATTTTATATCCATATTCCTCTCAAAAAATTATTCGATTTCAAAAAAAGAATCATCTCAATACGAGATCATGTGCAAAAGTTATTGTTGTTTTTAGTTAGCTCTGGAACAATTGGAGTTAGCTCCGGAACTTGCAGTTTTAGTTTCATAAAATGAGGAATTGTGAATGATCAGAAAATCCAATGGGAAATATGAGAGAGGTTTTTATTAATAGAAATGTGTTTAACAAAAACCTCATTCATATTTACTACAACTTTTACCAATAAAGAGAAATATAACTTTTAGTGAGTTGCAGTCCAAGGAAAAAGTGTATTAGACAAGCACTAAAAGTTCTACAAACAAAAACAACAAAGTCAAATGGAAAATCTGAGAAAATTTTTTGTTCATAGAAATGTGTTTAACAAAACACTCATTCATATTTTCTACAGGTATTACCAATAAAGAGAAATCTAACTTGTAAGGAGCTGCAGTCCAAGGAAAAGTGTATCAGACGAGCACCAAAAGTTCCACAGTCAGAAACAACAAAGTCAAATGAAAAATTTGAGAGAGGTTTTTTGTTCATAGCAATGTTTTTAAAAAAAATGGCATTCAGATTTGCTACAGGTTTTACCAATAAATAGAAATCTAACTTTTAGTGAGTTGAAGTCCAAGGAAAAAGTGTATCAGACGAGCATTAAAAGTTCCATAGTCAGAAACAACAAAGTCAAATGGGAAATCTAGGAGAGGTATTTGGTCAAAGTAGTTTTTTGAGGAAAAACCTCCTTCCAATAAAGTAGGATAATAAAATCATTGTGATTCTTGTTACCAAAAAAACAAGGAGAAGATTTGGGAGCAAATCTTCCTAAAATAGCGAAATAAGACTTTGAGTCTAATAATATATCTCTCTCCATATTTTGTTGAGATGGAGATCTTAGTTGTTAATATTAGAATAAAGATAAAATCATATTGTATTTCCCAAAATAAGGAGTTGGTTGGATGCATGAATTATAGATGTAACCTCCCACACTTTGATATGTAATTTTTTCCCTACCAAGAATAATAACTCTATTCTTTCTCAATCTTCTGAGTGAAATTGTTCTGCAGGTTTTGAATTAAGTTTGAAAGTATGAATTAAGTGATCTTCCAAGGAATGAGCTAACCATTCATTCCATGTAATAAGGATCAATGTTTTATGTCTAGTTCTTTATTATGTAGTTTTCCTTTCGTTGTAAATTTCTTATTTCATGATATGTGATCTTTCTTTTCGTACCATTTTTGTTGTGAACCTGCAGGTGTCTGATTTATCTTTTGTTTATTTTAATTTAGCAATTTCATTTATGCAAGTGTGTTTCCTTAGAATTATTGAAAAGTTTTCAACCATCCTTCTATTTTATTTTAATCAAATTAAATCCCATGGTAAAACTATTGAAGATAGAAGGATTATTGAAAAGTTTCTTAGAATTTTTCCTACAAAATTATATCCTTTGGTAGTTGATATTGAAGAAACTAAGGATTTGTTGGTGATAAAAAATTTCAGGTGGAAAAATTAGATGTCTCCACCGAAGTTCATGGGGCTACACCTATCTAACTATTGTGGGTGGTCAAATTAGTCGAGGATTAAACATGAGCACTCTATTGAACTTGCAGTAAAGTGCTTGTACGGGGTACAAGGGAGGAAATTATAGCGCTGAGGGGAAAGGAGAGAAAGTAGGCAAGGAAGATTACTATTGTGAATAGATTACAGAGCTCACACCCAGTAACTGAAGTAGTTTGACATTCAGTATAGTGAAAAGCACAATGAAGCTAGTGGGATCTATGAATCAAAACACAAAGTCTTTAGATTCACTTACGAAGATACACAACTCTTACATCACTATGCTTGCAAAGTGCATAAATGAGGGAAGTGGAAGGAAAAAAATATTCTTATAACAACTATGCTTATCACGTAACTAATAAGAGGAAACCATGCATACAAAGTTGCACACATTCATACATCTTGGAAAGTAGAAACTCTATTCCTTGATTGACATTTACACATGTTGTATGAAGCAAGGGAAAATAAGAAAGCATGTAGCAGAAATGTAGTTTTATCTTGTATATGGATGACACAAAGTCCAACAACATATCGCAATCTATTATTGCTACAAAGAAAAAATCTTCAAAATCTGGAATCCCTTGGAATGGAGAAGCCATCCCAATTTATAGTAATATCAATTGTCCTTTCCCCTCCCTCACATGACTCTTTGTGTTCCATATTCCAATTGTGACCTTTTGTTTTCCATGAATTAAGTATTTCTCTTATATTTTTGAAAAAATCCTTTTACAAATTTAAAATAGGTCACTTAAGTGAATAGGACGAAATACAATATCAATGAAGACCACTCCATCTATGATGACAATTTTTCTCCACTCATGAATTGGTGAAATGTTATCTTTGAACCTTTGAACTATAAGGAGACTCTTTCTGAGTACATGAAATTTTGCCACTTCCTTTGACCAATTATGCATATGGATGGAGGCTTGACACAATTGTTTGCATAATGTACCCATGATAATCGCATCACATTAATGAAGAGTGGTCCTCTGGAAACCTTTTAACACTTTTATAATTATGGTCACAAAATCTATGATGCACAGACCCCTTGAACTAAGTGTTTAAAAACACAGTTGAATGATCACTTTGATGACCGTCGGCATTGTTCACTCAAGTCCACTTCGAAGAATTTTGAGGATGGAGAACAATATTTGATGACATTCTGCTACACAGTCACACTATTGTACTCATCAGAAATACTTTTTTTTCCTTCAATTACATGGTTCTCGGGCATCTTAGGTCTCGAAATGAGTGTTCAAAAACATTGTTTCAGGACTTCTCAATGTGATCTCGAGACGGAAACGAGCATCATTCACGATGATCCTCATCGATACCTGATTCATGAGCCATTGTAATTAATTGAAATCTCCAAAAAACTCATTTCGAATCACCCAACTCTCTGAGTGATGAATATGACTTAATCCGCTGTGCCTTACGATGCCTTGCATTACTTCTAAGCACACTTGAATTCAGGACGATGCTTCCAAGACCAATATGAAGTTGGCAATGCTCTGTTTGAGCTTTGGAACCATCTTACAATCCCACGAGTATGAAAAAAAGCAACGATATATGTCATTATGGAGGTGACAAATAGTTTGTGACTGGGGCCAAAAACTGCTATTTTTAGAAATCAAGACCGAGGGGCTGCTATTTCGGGCAGGTTGATTTTTTGGTCCATTGTCTTTACTAAAAAGGTTTCCTTTATGTTCTGAATCTTCCACATATATTTCGGGGTCATCTTGAAGCACTTTCCATTTTTAGAAAGTTTTTTTTCTACTTTTTCTTTTTCACTTTTTTCTTTTTCGACCTATGTTTTCAATCTGAAAGATTTTCAGTGTCTGTTCTTTTGGAGGAGTTTTTCATTTTTAGAAACTTACTAAAACTAGTAAGTGCAAACCAGAAGCACTTGCTATTTTTAGAAGCTGAAAATCACCATATCAGATCGATGAGAAAACTCTAGATTCTTCTAGATTTTTGATTTAGATGCTCTCTATGAATTTTCATGTGAAACAGCTTCCCGGGTTTGTAATGTCTTGGTCATGACCGTTACTATGATGAATTCCAATTTTGACATTGCAAACGTTGACATGTGATTTGTCTTAGGAAGGTGTATTCTTTTAACGTTGAAAATCACATTTGCAATGGATACGTTATTATTGTTCAAAATTCATGCTAGCTGTAATTTTGTTTACTTGGAAGCGAAACCATTATGCTATGTCAAATATAGGTTGTAAATATATACTGTTGTTTCACATTTTCAATATGCTAACATCACACCTTGAATCAATTCCATTGATCTAAGGTATGCTTCGGTTCTTCTTTATTGTCATCTTGTTAATTGACATTTTGAATGAAACATATTATGGAACCGAGCAATATTTTGTTATAAATTGTGAAGGACCTAGCTTCAGGTGTCCTTACTTGGCATCATGCTGCAAACTGTAAATTTGGACCTCCTTTATTAATGTTTTGTAACACTGATCAGTGTGAGGAGATTAAGGATCTGTTGTGGGCTAATAAGGAAAATGCCTTAACCTTGGTTAGAATGCGTGCTGTTATTTGGATTTGATCCAAACTATAATGTTGCCCTATTGGATTTTTTGACCTAAGGTAATAATACTTACCTAAGACCTATTACTAAACTATTTTGGTTAATGCCAAAAACTAGGTTGTGGTTCCTACCTTATATAAATTCTAATCTAAGAGGTGATAACCTAACCTAAGGAGGTATGTTATAAGGCTAGGAGTCTTGAACTAACCTAAGAACTAAGGTGGAAAAAAATCTAACCAATGTTAATGTAACCTAAACTATTACTAAGATGAAAAGGGGACCTAAGGGTTACTTGGAAAATGGAAGGTTGGTGGCAGTGGTTTCTAAGTTATTAATGTGAATTGATTTCATTCCTTACATATTAAATTTGCCAAGATTGGCGGACGCATAAGAAGATGGTGGGATGCCTTGCTGGCATCATTGCTAAATTTAAAATGAATGGAGTTCTTGAATTTTGTTTCGCCAAATTTGAAGTGGTGGTGGCACAAGGAAAGAGGGGGAAATGACATTCAATGCATTCAATGCATTCAATATCCCTGGGCTCAGTGGAGGAAATCACCTAGGAGTTAGGTCGGAGGAATTGGAGAAAGTTGTTGGTCATTTGGATCTTTTTGGTTTTTACTCTGCATGAGAGTTTAGGTTCTTCAAACCAGCAAGCTTGTTTTTCACCCCATTGGAATCGTGGGTATCTTCGGGTTGTTTCTGAACTTGTGGAAATGCAAAGGAAGTTGGGAGATTTGACTGTTGACGTTGGTTGAAAAGAAGAGAATCTTGAGAAGCTCGGCTGGAGATCTTCTGCAAATCAACAATAATTTTTATCAAGTATGATAGGCTCTTCTTGTTAAATAGTTTTGCTTTTTATTAAGCATCTTTATTAAAAGAACTCTGCTCTTAGAAACAAATGGTTTTGTGGAAATGCCTTGGTGTATTTTTGCTGAGATCTTCTGCTTGAGTTTATTGTTTGGAAAAGATTCAAAATGGGTAATTTTCTTGATGCATGTTGAGTAAATCATGTTTATTTATTTGAAACTAGAAGGTTGTTTAAGTCATGTGGAGTAAATGGTTTAAGAAAAAATAATGATTGGTTTAAAAATTTGATCGGGAATATCTTCCTTTGTTAGGAGAAGGTAAGAAAAATTGATGTTTCAGTTAAAATATGAAGTGGCTTCGAATTTATCATTGCTGTTAAGTTATGTTGAAATGGATCTTCGGATTCATTGTTTTCTTATGGATTCAAACTTGTTTTAAAGCAAAAATGATATGTTGACACCTTCTGAGCTTAATACATTTTGAATTTATGAAATTTTTGGAACTGTTAAGAGAGGATTTCGTTCAGTTTTATTCTTCCTTGTTCGAAATCTAGTAAATTATGATTTAACTTCTTCTCTTGGGACTGTGCGATGATATTGATGTTTCTCTCTCTCCTCCATGTATGAATTAGTTTGTGAATAATATTTTGATGTACATCTATAGAAGTTGTTGAAAGAATGGATGAATTTTGTTTTATTTAATTGAAGTATACGAGCTAGAAGGGTTCGATTTTGAGAACCGACTTGGGGTTAAACCTCCCTTTGAATTACCTTCATCTTGTTCGAATCTGGGATGGAGCCCTTTTTTTCTTACGTATGGGCTGTTTCTTTGATTCCTATTAAGTGGGTACATGGATGGCTTGGATGTATCTTGTATTCATTTTTCTTGAGTACATAGGAATACCTTGTAGGTTTCTCTCTATTTGGAAAATGAGGAAACGTCTGGACCAAGGCTATCTTCACTGAAATGAAGCTAAGGAATTAGTTGTTAAGCTTGTTGCCTTAGAAAATTGTATCAATTTTGTGTTGCTATGACTGTTCTCTTTACTTGATGAGAAGCCCTCTCTTAGACCCTACCTTGTTTGATTCTGTTGTTATCTTATATCGATTCAATTTCAACTATGTTGTTTTTGTGGTAGTGGTTGTTGGATCTAGATGTTGTTAGGTAAGGATCAGTCCGGTCTTCTTGGGATGTCAATTTTGTTTAACCTTTTAATAGGATGGATTATTGGGATCTTATCTCTATTTTTGAGCTAGGTATGCATCGTTTTTTTCTTCAAATGTAAGAAGGAATTGCATTCGGTTCTTTCTCTTCTTTGAATTGTTAAATACCATGTTGTTCGTTGAACACTGAATGATGAATTAAGTTGTTTACTTTTCAACTGTTGTTGTCTTTCCTCTGTAGTAACCATGTGGAGGGTGAATGGGTAATTAGGCAAGATCCTACACTTCTTATTTCCTTAAATCAATATATTGGAATTGGATTGATATTGATTCAATGTTGGAAAGAAGGGAATTGTTGTGTAGAATATTAATTGGTTCGTCTTAATTCCATCCTTTTTGATAGAATGTTTTTGGCTTCTGATATTGTATCAAGAGTTATGTTAGTGCTGTGGATTATGATTAATTGCTTCTTTAAAATAGTTCAGTTATAAGAACTGTAGGGTGGTACCCTTCTTGAACACTTGTTTGAATCAAGAAAGAATTACATCCATCTATAGTACGAGTTCCATAAGTAATTGAGATATATTATCACTTATCTGTTGTAATCCTTCTTGGGAAATTACTGGTTGAAGAGTGTTGTTTTGATCATGATACTTACATAATGTATTGTGGATTGCTTATTTTGACCTTCTTGTTAGGATCCTCATTTCTTTATGAGATAACTATCTGAATTGCTAAATGTTTCATAAAAGTAGAGTTTTTTTCATGAGAAAGTTAGTTGAAAGCACATTGTTTTAACATTTAGTGCTTATCATGCTCAGTTCGATGAACTGACCTGTGCTAGCAATTTTTGCAGATGGATTCTATAAGTGAAAAAAGAAGACAAGTTCTTTTATGATGCCTCTTGTGTTTACCTAAAGGTTGGATCTTTTATGAGGAATTATTATTCTTATTGTAATATAATTGAAAAAGGGAAAATTTGTATTCTTATTTGAGTTTATCAATGTAGATTGACAGGAATGAAGTCTGAATGTTTAGACTTGTAAAATGTATAATTTACTTGAGGAATGGGAAAAAGGATTCATTGTTGTTTGTATTTGATGTATTATTCACTTTGGGTTAATGTAAAGGAAATTTTGTAAACTTTTCATTACTCTCTAGTGAACCTATCTGTTTTGAATCATTTCAGTTGAACTCAAATGAAACTGATAGGAAGGGAATTGATATTTTATTCCTTTATCGAATGTAACTTCTAAGTTGGCACAAATAGAGGGAAACATAAATAGATCATGAAGGTTTACTAGATGACGTAAATAAGAGGGAAATCTATTTATAGTTCTTGTATAAAGTAAATGGCAGCAATGAATCCTAAAAGAATATAAAGATAAAAGAAAGGTAATTATTCTAAGGGGATAAGCATTTATTAATACCTTTTGAGAAAACATACTTCCTTTGGTTAAATCAAATTAGAATATGGAAACTGAAATGAAATGAATACATACGTAATAAATAGACTTCATCTTAATGAATTCTATTAACAAGGAACCAAAATCTAAAATTAATCATGCTTAAACTTGGTTAAGCAACGTAAGATAATCTTACCGTGGTATATTAATTATGTTATGAGCTTGAATCTTATGATAAGACACCGTGGAATGAAATAAAAACCTTCGGGAAGAGGGATTGATCACAGATTTATTTGCATAGTAACTATCAATCATTAATGGTTAACAACCTTAATGAACAAAGAAATTAATGATTCAGAAAGGTTGCTGAAATTGAATCTTAATTAAGAAGATAAGTAAGTGTTTAACTTCTTAACTAGATATGTACTTCTAGATGAGGTGATTACATAGGATGTTGGTATACGCCAACTATAGTACTATGACATCATGAAGACCGGGGGTCTTCATAATGGCACAGTGTTGTAGCTGACACATCACAAGACCCTTCCGAATTGGATCATCTAGATCTACATAAACTTGGACTTGACATTAGTTTTACCTTATGTCAGGTTAGGGACATACCTTCATATAGGGGGTAACTCACGATGACTAAAGGTAACTAGACAAACGTAATCAACTTGGGTCAATTGATTATGTTTATGTACCCTTAGTCACCACGAGTGATGCTCTATACCTTTTTATGTTGCTAATCTGGGTCATGGTAAGCCTTGGACAAGAGGACTGACAGGAGTAAGTGAAGACCATTCTAGATAATAGATGAAGTGTGGGTGAAAGACGTATTCCATTGACGAGTATTCCATCTAGGAATATGGTCATGCTAGGCATGTGAAAATCTTTGGCCAAAGTATCGCAAGCTGCTGGTTGCGTTGTCCTATATCACCTAGTTTAAGAAGCAAGATTTCAGATGGATATTGGTAACAAATATTCAGATAGGCCTCTTAAATGGAACACTTCAATACCCTGAAAAGGGTAAGAGAACCAAGCATACTTAGTATATAATACATTGAGTCAACATGAAGGATCGGTAAGAAAATGAGTCGTGAAATGAGAGACCGATGAAACTCCGAGTCATGAAATGAGAGATCGACAGTTCATCGAGTCATTACAAATGCATATGGTTATCTATTATGAGATTGATTGGCATGGAATGTGTGTTCTAAATCATGATCATTTAGAACATAGAACATTATTTAAAAACTTGAAACATTTGTTCTAAATTATGATAATTTAGAATAGCGAACGCTATTAAATTTTTTTTTTTCCCTTGTTTCTAAAGCTTTAAAATGGGAATGTTACATATTAGTATCAGAGCTGAAGGTTGCATCTCTTGGACCTATTGTGTCCATAATATGATAAAAACTTAAAATTTTCTTGTAAATAGAAAATGGTTAGAACAAGAGGAAATGCTGCAAACAACCCGCCATCGGGTGGAGAAGTAGCTACTACCCAAAAACTTGATGAGATCCTTACTGCCCTGTTGGACATGAGGGATCATTTGGCTGTATTGTAACAACAAGTAATGGGAAATGAGGAGGAGGAAGAAGATGCTGATAATGAAAATTAACCACCTCCTGTGGACAACACAAATGGGGGAAATCCGGGTGTTGATAATAGTAATGTAAACATACCTAATCAGCCCAAAAATAAAAAGGCAAGATTAGCAGTGGAACTCACCAATGATATAAAAAGAATAAGTCCTAAGTTTGATGGAACTACACTTGGGGATGGGGCTGAGAATTGAATCAGTTAAATGGATAAGTACTTTGCTATAAGAAACTTCTCTGAGGAAACAAAAGAAATATGGGGAGCGTATCAACTTTCTCATGAGGCATCTTCATGGTGGGACAGTCGTAAGGCTGAGTTGAATATGGTCGAAGCAGACATAACTTGGGATCAATTTAAAAGTTACTTTAGGCAACGATGGCTGCCTCAAATTTTCTATGATCAGAAAATGACTGAATTTCAGAACTTATCTCAAGGAAAGTTAACTGTGATAGAGTATTGGGAAAGGTTTACTAAAATCCTTAAGTATTTGCCTCAGTATCAAACTGACGAGAAGTTCAGGATACAGAAATTTATTATGGGATTAAATCCCATTATAGGAGGAAAGGTGGATGTTCACAGTCCAACCACTATGGAAGGGATTGTTGAAAAAGCCATAAGGTAAGAACAAAAATTAAGAGGAATCTCTGCTCATATAGAGGAAATTAGAAAGAAGGTTCCAAAATCTTCTTCATATCTTGCACCTAAAAAGGGACCCTGGAAGATGTTTGGCATGAAAATTTTTTTTTCCACTGATAATAATAAGAGAACAACAATAAACAAAATTGTTACTAGTATGCGAAACAACTTTTTCAAGAACAATAATAATGGACAGAAGTCATACGGAAGCCAGAATGATAAATTCAAGGCTAGAAATAAATTTGAGCCTAGGAAGGGGCATGTTGGAGCTTGTTTTAATTGTGGAAAGGATTATTATGCGAGTCATTTTCCTTTGAAGAAGGATAACCACAATCAACAGGATAGGATACACGTTGCGGTAGCTAACAAGCAAGCTGAAAAGTAAGCCACACCCATAGAAGTTCTGGGTAAGTTATTCGATATACCTGTGACTATACTTTTTGATACTGGAGCTATTGAATGTTTTATCTCTACTAAGTTAGCTTCAAAATTAAAAATAAAAGCTGAGAAAATGGATAATTTGTGACTTGTGCATTATGGAAATAATGCTACTCATACGGTTAGTATGTGTCTTTTTGGAGTAGTCCTTGACTTGCCTAGTTTTTCCACAGAATTTGACCTTTATGTTGCTCCTTTCGGGTCTTATGATGTAATCATAGTTGTTAATTGGCTAGCTGAGCATAAAGAAAAGGTTAATTGTTTTGACAAACATATTAGTTGTTTAGATGATCTGCAGAAATCAGTGGTCATTCAGGGTGTAAAACATGATATTTCAATTAGGAAGTTGTCAGCAATGAAACATAAAAAGGCCAAAAAAAAAGGTTGTACCTTGTATGCAGTAAAGATTTCCAAAATTGCAGAAGAAGGTAACGATTTTATGGAAAAATATCCTTTGTTACGAAATTTCAGAGATGTATTTCCGGAAGAGTTACCAGGTCTTCCACCCAAATGAGAGTTTGACTTCACAATTGAGATCAAACTAGGAATTGAGCCTATATCCAAGGCACCCTATAGAATGAATACCATTGAATTGGTAGAGCTTAAGGCTCAGTTACAAGAATTTTTTTCAAAAGGATTGATAAGACCGAGTGTCTCACCTTGGGGAGCACCGGTAATCTTTGTGAAAAAGAAGGATGACACACTTAGATTATGTATTGATTATATAATGTTGAACAAGGAAACTATTAAGAACTGATATCTGCTTCCTAGAATTGATGATCTATTTGATCATATGCATGGAGCATCGATGTATTCTAAAATAGATCTTTGATCAAGATATCATCAGTTGAGAATAAAGGATGAAGACATACATAAAACAACTTTTAGAACAAGGTATGGGCATTATGAATTCACAGTTTTACCTTTTGGGTTGACACATACACCTGCCGCTTTTATGAATTTGATGAATAATATTTTTCAAGAATACTTGGACAAGTTTGTGCTTGTATTCTTGGATGATATTCTCATATACTCTAAAAGAATTGAAGAACATCATGAACATTTGAAGATAGTTTTGGAAATCTTAAGAAAGAGAAATTTGTATGGTAAGTTGTCTAAATGTTCCTTCTATGACATAGAAGTACACTTTTTGGGAAATGGAATAGTTGTAGATACTTCGAAGATCATAGCTATAACTGAGTGGCATGTACCCAAGAATGTGCACGAAGTTATAAGCTTCATGGGTCTTGCTGGTTACTATAGAAAGTTTGTTAAAGATTTTTCTAAGATTGTTACACCAATAACTTCATTATAAAAGAAAGATAAGAAAATTGTTTAGAATGACAAATGTGAATCTGATTTTAAGATTCTAAAGGATCAATTAACTATAGCACCTATTCTGATTGTACCTGATCCAAATGGGGACTTTATTGTTGTAACAGATGCATCTAGAGAGGGCCTCAGAGGTATTTTGTTGCAGGATGACCATCTCATAGCTTATGAAAGTATAAAAATCAAGTTACATGAATGGAACTATCCTCCACATGACCTAGAGCTTGCTGGCATTATTCATGCCCATCAAATATGGAGGCATTATCTTCTTGGTAGGCCTTTTGAACTAAAAACTGACCATCTTGGGTTGAAGTATATTTTCACTCAGCCAAACCTAAATGCGAGACATCGAATATGGTTGGAATTTCTATCTCAGTATGATTTTGATATAAACTATATTAAAGGAAAGGAAAATAGAGTAGTTGATGCTCTAAGTCGTAAGAAGCACATTTCTACTCTTATAACATTAAGAACTCAATTTAAAGACGAGGTGAGAAGTGTCAGGGAATTTGATTCTTATTTTTAGCAAGTAAGGACAACACTTGCTGTAAATCTAAATGATGCAAGATATAAGGGTTTTCATTTCGACAATGAAGGAATTTTGCGGTTTGAAAACTAGGTATACATACCTTTGGAAAATGATTTAAAAAATAAATTATTAGTTGAATTTCACAACTCACCTTTTTCTGGACACCCTAGAATTACAAAGATGTTGTCTGATATAAAACAACAATATTTCTGGAAAGGGATGAAAAAGGATGTGATGGAAATCGTGACGCACTATTTAGAATGTCAATGAGTTAAAGTGGAACATATGCATCCAGCTGGTTTACTTTACCCTAACAACATTCTGCAGTACAAATGGCAATTGATAACCATGGATTTTGTTCAAGGGTTTTCTATGTCAAAGAATAATTTCTTTGAATGTTGACGAAACAAATAAGGGTAATGGGTTAGGAGGAATACCTGTTGAAATGTTGGTTGTAGGTTGTTGTGTGCGTATGACTTCTGAATCCACAGCTGATCGTGAGAGCTTCCTTTTTGCTTGGAGGAACTACCTGAAATGGAAAACAAGACCACCAAATAAAAGTTAAACAATATATGTAGTGGACTGCCTAGTGTATGCTAGATCCGGGAAGTGTGATACTTCCTAGACGACTGTCAATCCACTATTTAAAGAAAATTAATGTGAGAAATAAAGGAAATCCTACTGTAGTTAAAATGATTTAGGTATCTCATTCATCTACAATAAGAAAATTCGTTCACAACAGGCTAAGCTATGATTGAATCTGAAGGTCAAGGTCACTGTCAGGGTACTGGTATACTGGTCAGGGTGAGATTCTGGGTGGTTTTGGGTATTTGGTGGAAGTTTAGGAGCTCTGTTCTTGGTTTCTGGTAAAAGACACAGAGACCGACGTCGGTTTGGTATGACTGGTATCGGTTTAGGCTAACTGCGATGGTTGTGGGTAACCGGCGTCGGTATGGTCGGGGTACAAGAAACTCAATAAAAACTTGGTTGGGTGATAGATCTGAGGTTAGATGAAGATGGAAGGGAAATGGTAAGATTCGTATGGATCTGAGGTATGCACATGAATGATTAAGGTCTAGGTATGGGCAATGTAAGGGTGTGGATAAAAATATGGTCAAGTTTTCATGGAGGTAAATGATGGGGGAATGGAAATGAGAGTAGAAACTAATAACAAATGTAAAAGGATCTACCAAATGATAAATGGATAAGTGTTGGTTAACAAAACTTACTATTTGTACGAGCTTGATGCCTGGTTGGTAATGGTGGGTGATCAAATGGAATGAACTTGATGTAGTGTTGGCACTTCCCTGGATGCTCCCGTGAAGGCAGATGGTTGTGTGATTGCTTCAGGTACTGGCTATGGATGCTCTGATGTGTATACTAATGTTGGTTCTGCTTGCATGCAACTCTGGTTTCGTCACTTGTTCTCAAAAGATGTGATTATCTCTCAGAAATGTGCCAACCTTGAAATAAGGTTGTTTTTGGGATTAAATGGTAACCGACGGTGGTTCCGGCTTAACCGCGGTGGTTAAGGGTAACCGGCATCGGTTAGGGTAGGATTTCCTAGGTTTACTAAACTAGGCAGATCCCCTTGATTTTTTGGGATCTCGTTTCGTTTTACTCCATGGATTAGCATGGAAGCTTCCTTCTAACATGGGTGGGAATGTGGTTAGAGGGAATGTAGGCATTGATTTTTAGGGTTTGGGTAGGTCTTAGTTAGTTATGGCAACTTACTAAGAATAGGTCTTAGGGTGAGGTGGCTAGATGAGGTGTCTAGGTGAGGTGATATGTGGGCATTATCCCAATTAGGATATTTAAATAATAAATATTGTGAGGATAATGAATTAATTTAATTTAAATTAATTAAATTAATATTATAGTGGGGTGAAGGGGGCCATGGCTAGGTGGATGTGTTCAAGGTATTTATTTGACGGGGGACCAAGGGGAGTGTGACCTAATTTTAGTGTCTACATTTTGCCCCTTTTTGTTGCGTAGCTTGTATTGGTAAGTGACGCTGACAAAAATAAGATGTGGTTGCCCCATGTGTGGGTGAAGGTGATCCCCCTCAAACCAGGAACTGATGAGGTAGAAGGTAGAATCGGTGAGTGGTTTGATAAAAGGTGAATGTGATGAAGAGGAAGGTGGGTAATGGGGGGAAAAAAGGAAAAAGGTCCACTCGGGTAATCTAGGTAATGGGTCAGGGTCAAAGGTAGTAACAGTCAAACGCACACACACATGTATAAACTGTAGCACGGTACCAGGTTGAAGAGTAGGAAAACTCTACATTGTCTAAGGTCGATAGGTTTATCCAAACAAGGTTGAGGTGATTCTGGTATCCAAGGTATAGGATATGGTCAGGAAACACGATGCAGGTTAGGTGCAGGAACATTTAGGTATGTTCTGGTACACCGAGGGTTGGGTCAGGATAAACGGTCACGGAAAGAGGCAAGGTAAGGTCATTAGGTCAACAACATAGGTAAAAGTGTCACAAGGTATAGCAAACACATGGGGTCAAAGGTCACTAGCGATGGTCCAGGTCCAAGTATCTAGGTCACGACATGGGTAGGGCCGAGGTATGGGTAAAATAACGAGTCCCCAAATGAGGATGAGGTTAGGTAGTAAATGATGAGGTCAGGAGGGTGAGGTGAATGGTCAGGGTAAGCGTTGGGTGAGGGAAAAAAGAGTGATGGGTAGGGTAATAGGGTGAAATTGTGGGCAATGTGGAAGAGAGGGTGACCGATGCTGGTCAAGGGTAACCGATGCCGGTATAGGGTAACCAACCACGGTAAGGTAGGGCATGTGACCGATATCGGTGAAGGTAAAACTGGCATTGGTTAGGTCAGGGATGTTATAAAAAGAAAAATCCACATTTTTTCAAATCATTTGTCTTTTTGCGAATTGAGGAAAATGACAAGAGAAAAAGAGAAAAGGTGGAAAGTGAGAGAGAGAGAGACTGGGGACTGAGTTGGCGAGCCACGTAGCGGGTGATTGGTAGTGGAGAGGTGGGTCCATGAGATTAGATTGGTTGATTTTATTGGTTGGAGGGGAGGTGACAGATTGGTGATGGTAGAGGCCGAAGAGGGATCAGGTGGGCCACCGGTGCAATGGCCAGATGTGCCACCATGGCGATGATAGCATGATGAGGTAAGCATCAAACCCTTTTGTGTTTTGTGAGATAGATTAGGTGAGAGGTCGGGTGGTGAAAAATTGGGTTTGGGGGGAAATGAAATTTGAAATGTGGGAGGGTGAATTGGGTAGAATAGGAGCGGGGAGAGAGGTAAGTGGGTGAATAGGGGGTGGGATGGGGTTGAGGGGAAGTGTAGGTGAGAATGGGTGGGTAGAAGGGTTAGGAGAGGGATTTTTTTTGAGAGGGTAGGGTTTTGGGGGTCACAGTTTTTCACCATGACAGTGACCGGCATCGGTCGGGGTTAGCCGGCGTCGGTAGGGTCAAACCGGTATCGATCATGAAATAGGTGACCGATGCTGGTTTAGGGGTGACTGGGGTCAGTTAGAGATAACCGGAACCAATTGGGTTTTGGAGAAAAAGGGGCCGAAAGGGCCCTAGGTCGAGTGGGTGAGATAGGGAAGGGTAGAATAGGATGTGTTGGTGAAAAACCTAGTGTAGGTAGGGGGTAAAAATGGGTATGGGGAAATGATAGTGGGTGAGGGTGGGGGGGAGATAGAAATGTGATAGGAAGGTAGGTTGGGAAGAAAGAAAGAGGTGAGACAGTGGGTATAGGTGAGGTGTCGAGGGTGAGTGTGGGTATGATGAAGGTAGATTAATTTGATGTTTGTATTGGATGCAGGGGAGAGATCAGCTGTGGATGAGAGACAGGGTGCCACCCCTATGCTCTTGAGAGTGTGAGGCATGGATGACAGTTGAGGAGTGGCGGACACATGGAGGAGGTGGGCCTGATTGGGGTCTGGTGCTATCGGCATGTAGTCCGGTAGCTGAGTCTGATGGTCTCTCTCATCGATAGATGGGATTCAACGACCAACACGTTCCACCTACCGATGGGTGAGATGACAGTCACCCTGGAGGACATGTTTAGGATCCTGCGGTTACCGATACTGGGGATGCAGGTGTACTCGATCTCCTCCAAGGCCTCAGAGGAGTTGATGCTGACAGTGTTTGGGGAGGGACTGGCAGACATGATGTTCCATAGTGCTAGCTTGAGTTACGGGGGGATGTACCTAGCCCGTCTAGAGGAGACGAGGCTAGTTGTTTTATTGATGGAGGCAAGTGTGTTGTTTCACACTACCAGATGTAGAGGGTGGGAGATTTCCCCACTCCTTGATGGGGGTTTTACATGACATGGTGATGGATCAGACCTGCTTTTCCTGGGCACCAACATTCCTAGTGTAGTTATACAGAGAGTTGTGGGCGTATGGGTGTCTGTGCACAGGTTCAGCTTATGTTGCACCTTTTTACTACACTACTGGGCCTATGAGCACATAGTTTGTGTGCACCCAGTGGGTATGCCCGAGTAGATGCATTTCCACCGAGATTGGTTTGGGTGGGGTATAGGTGATGGGTACCCGTGATTGGAGAGTGTCGATCAGATAGGGCTACACATGATGTAGCATACTACATGTGTCTATTGGAGGGATTGTCTGGAGTGGACATCATATGGAGACCGTATGTGGGTTATCCCTCATACAGGTGGATGCATGATGAGCTAGATGGCCTTCAGCTACTGAGATGGATAGAGGGGCACCGTGTCGGGGAGCACGAGATGATCCCAGTTGACAGGGTTAGATGATAGTTTGGGCTGCTACAGGACATACCTCCACCCTTCCCGCAGTACAGGAGAGATGACGTGGAGAGGCCATTACCTCTACCACAACGACAGTGCCCACAGGGTAGGAGGAGCAGGTGGTAGACCAGCGGATCGATGATGCCAGAGTGATAGATAAGATATAGACAATGGTGGGCGGTGGCCTCATTTATGAGCAGTACCACCCAGGCCTGGGGCAGTCTGGATTTAGCCACTATCATGGTGCAGAGAGACACCCTACAGGGGTAGGTGGCCGACCCTGATTACCTAGTTGGGGATGGTGCAGGGACAGTTAGCCAGTTCAGAGGTGGAGGTTGCCGAGTTACATGCACAGGTGGCCAGTCTTCAGGCCCAGATGGCCCAGGGTGGAGAGATGGAGATGATGATGATGGTCAGGTGGCCACCCTACAGGCACAGGTGACAGGGTTACAGGGCTAGTTAGCCATAACACAGGCACAAATTGGGGCCTTACAGGCCTAGATATAGGCACAAGGAGCAGATGATGGGGCCACCACAGGCACCAAGACAGGGTCCCAGTTCACAGGTAGGGGTGGGACAGGGTTCCGTAGGATAGGTACAGGGTCAGAGGCCAATGGGGCCACCACAGATAGTACCTGTATCTAGGTTGCGGGAGGTGAGAGATGAGGCCAGGTATTATCAGGACCAGCTGATGGTGGCAGGGATAGATTTTCTATCGTATGCCGAGTACAGGGCACAACAGGCCTCTAGTGAGAGGACCAAATCACGCACCCATAGCATGGAGAGCACAGGGGGCCATCGAGCCCCAAGACATGGTCAGGGTGAGGCCACCAGTTCACGGAGGCCAGTTCTAGTTGATGTACCAGTAGGGACCCAACCACCACCTATGATGGGTGGGGAGATGTTAGCAGGTCACCAGACAGGGGCCGAGGAGGTAGAGGGGACAGCGAGATAGATATGGAGGATGTTTGCCGATGATGTCTGATATATGGCCCTTGATTTTGATGTAGTTTTGATTTTTGATATATACCGGCCTACGTGCCGAGAGTTTGTTATAGTTTTTTGATCATATACCGGCTTGCGTGCCGAAGATGGTGAGGATGTATATGAGAGTTTTGAGAGACTGGATTATATACACCGGCCTACATGCCGAAGACATTTGACAGTTATGTATATGGATATTGTATTTATATAGATGATGATGATTATGGGCATTATGTGTTTGTGTTGATAACATTTTATTATTATGCATAGATGGACTTATGGTAGGTGTGTTAGGCATGGATTGAGTCAGGTTTTTTAGGCATGGATTGAGTCAGGTCATAGGCATGGATTGAGTTAGGTTGTGGTCTAGGCATGGATTGAGTCAGGTTTTAGGCATGGTGGAGTCAGGTTTAGGCATGGATCGAGTTGGTTATAGGCATGGTTGAGTCAGGTCATGGTTTTAGGCATGATTGAATTAGGTTTTGGTTGTAATTCATTAATATTTGCAATGAATGATGATATGGGTCATTTTAAAGATGTTTTATAATACTTGCATGATGATGGTAAAGAAATGGTAATCGAAATAAATGTATGTTTTGATGATGATAAAAATGTGAAGCAATTTGTCGTTTGTTTGGTTTAATTTCCAATTTTTGATATAAAAAGGAAACGAAGTAGGGTAGAATGTGATTTAGGAAAATGAAAGATGAATTGGTTAGGGTAGAGAGTGGCCGAGCTAACCTCCAAGGGCCCCATGCCCTCGGAGTGCTGCCTACATAGTCCCAACGAAAAGGGACCTCAGGCCGATGTAGTTCTCCCATAAGCTAGGGAAGAATATGAGGAGGTATGAGAATGAGATGGTAGGTCATAGGCATGATTTGAGTTTAGGTCTGTTAGGTATGGGTGAGTTGTGGGAAAATTGGTATAGGTGATTTTGATTGTGGTAGAAGAAGAAGATTACCCCAAAGGTAAGCATCGAGGACCAAGTCTTGTATAAGGTAATCAATACGTAATAAAGAAGGTTAAAAGATAAGAGGGGGCAAGAAAGCCACCTGATTGGTTAGGATCATACCGAGTAGGTCATACCTTGGAGGAGGTGATGAACGTAAGACCCTAAAAGACATTGCATGATTGATTGTTCTAAGGGTGAAAAGTAGTCACATGATCACCAAATGTCATGGTTTCCAAGAGGTCCCTTGAGGCGGTAGGAAATGGGAGTGCGAATGGTGAGAGGGGTGAAAGGTGGTTAATTTTTATATGGTATGAGGTAGCATGCTCTTTGGGAAAGAGATCCAAGGTCACAATGGGCAAGTCCATGACTAAAAGGATTTCTGTGTTGACTGATATTTGAGATAGACTGATCGATGTGGGAAGTCTATATGGGATGAGGAAATTAACTCCTTGAGGTCTTCGTGAAGCTGATCGATGCGGGAAGCTTCAGATTCTCTTGCTTCTTTTTTTAATTTTTTGAAAGAGCTTTACATAGCTGTCCTTCGAGGGAGCAGTCTATTTATAAAAGCGATTGTAGAGAGGAAGATGTCCTTTTGAGGGAGTCATATTTTTATTGGAAGTTTGACTCAAGGAGTTGGATCCCATGTGAGGGCTTTGAAGTCATGGACAAGACCAAGGTGAAGAATAGGATTCTTGTTCAGAAAGCAGGGTGAAACAACCATGGGATCTCATCTAAAGGTAGATGAAAAGTATCCATGAGAATCATGCTATGTGCAGCACCGTGGTACACATATTCAAGAGAAGATAACAAGTGACATGGGTACGCACATGACTCTTATTTAATCATTGGTGATGACGTAGGAAGTGGATAGCACTCAAGGGATGAGCATGGAAAGAGGAAAAAAGTGAGGTAGGACTAAAAGTCAATAGTAGAATGGTCTAAGATGCAAGGCATTAAGGGGCTCAGGTTGGGGTTTACCATCGAGTGAAGATAAACGATAAGCACCTGATCCATAAGTATGGGTCACGATGTATGGTCCAAGCCAATTAGGAGCAAATTTTCCCCGTTTACTTTTTTCTACTTTAGTTACATGTTGATTTTCTTTCAGGATGAGATCACCAATGTGAAAGGTTCATTCATGGACACATTTATCATAGGCACGTTTGATACATTTTTGGTAAACTTGAAGATGATCAAGAGCATTAAGACGACATTCATCTAATAACTCAAGTTGTGCTAAACGGTCCTGACGAAATTCATCATCATTGAGCATGTCATGAAGAGAAATGCGGAGTGAGGGGATCTGGACTTCGAGAGGTAGAACAACCTCTGTACCATAGACCAGAGAAAAAGGTGTAGTGGTAGTGGAAGTGTGAATACTAGTGTAGTATGCCCATAGGGAAAAAGGAATGTGTGTATGCCAGTCCTTCCCAGTATCGTTAACCACTTTCATGAGAATTTTGTTCAAGGTTTTGTTAGTGGATTCAACTTGGCCATTGGTTTGTGGGTAATAAGGTGATGAGAAACTTAGCTGAATGATGAAGGCGTCACAAAGTTTTTGCAAGGTCTTATTTTTGAATTGTTTTCCATTATCAGTGATGAGGCGATGAGGAACACCAAAGTGATAAATGATGTGATGATTGATGAACTCACATATTTTCTCAGCTTTTGTGGAGATGAGTGGTATGGCTTCAACCCATTTTGTGTAGTATTCGGTAGTGGTGATGATCCATTGATGTCATTGGGAAGAATGGGGATTGATCTCTCTGACAAGATCCAAACCCCATTGAGAAAAGGGCCAAAGGTCACGGGTGACCTGTAAGGTGTGACTGGGTGTATGATGAAGGTTGGCATGTTGTTGGAATTTTACACAATGCTTGACGTAGTCACAACAATCATGGTTAAGGGTTGGCCAGTAATAGCCTAGGTGAAGAATACGCTTAGCAACAACAAGGCCACTGAAGTGACCTCCACATATGCCATCATGAACTTCCTTAATGGTATAAGGAATTTCAGAACTCGTGAGGCATCGTAAGAGAATACCATCAAAGCCACTTATAGAGGAGGCCCCCCATGATGACGTAATGAGAGACCTTTTTAAGGAAGGCACGTTGTCCATTACGGGTGAGATCAGGAGGTAAGATGGAGAGAGAAAGATAGTCGGAGTATTGTTTATACCAAAGGTCACTTGGGTCAGGGCGATGGTTCTGATGGAGTAAACATTCACAAGGTAAATAAGAGGGTGATTGGAGTCATTGTATGGTGACAAATATTTTAGAATCGGCAGGCGAAGTGGGTATTTGAGAAGCCAAGCAGGCCATGGTAAGCAAATTTGTTGGTTGAACGGGGGATGGTTTGAAGGGCGTAACGGTCAAAGGTGGTCAAAAGTATGTCTACATGATGTTTATACTTTTGAAGTATCTCATTATGAACATTGGTATATACCATTGACTTGGTTTATGACCAATTGAGAATCACCAAAGATGTTGATTGATTTGACATCTAGGGCGTAGGCAGCTTGGAGACCTAATACGAGTGCTTCGTATTCGGCAATATTGTTTGTACAATCAAAATTGAGTTTGAAAGACAAAGGCATGGGTTCACCATCAAGGGGAATGAGGATAACACCAGCCCCACCCCCACGCTGACACTTGGAACCATCGAAGAAGAGTGTCATTTGGTAAGTGGGTTCATCCAGGGAAAGGGTAGCAATTGACTCATCTGGAAAGTCAAAATTAGAGGGTTGATCCCTAGAAATAGGTGCGTCAGCCAATTGGTCAGTGATAGCTTGGCCCTTAATGGAATTTTGATGAATGAATTCGAGGTTGAGGTCAGCCAAAAGCATAAGCCAGCATGCGGCATGCTGATTTTGATAAGGTTTGGCATACATGAAGTGTAAGGGGTCGGTGTTGGTCACAACATAGGTTTTGTGGTTGAGTAGGTAATGGCAGAGTTTTGTGGTGATGAAAACTAAGGCTAAGAAAAGTTTTTCAGGATGGGTGTATTAGGTTTTGTAGTCCAAAAGAGTATGGCTTATGTAATAAACCACCTGCTCCCTATGTTGTTCATCGCGATGAGCGAGCATGGCCCCCAAAGAGTGATCGGTAGCTGAGATGTATAGGTAGAAAGGTTGATCGTCTTTAGGTGGAATGAGTACGGGGGGTTGAAGAAGGTATTGTTTTAAGGCCTCAAAAGCTTTGTGGCAATCCTCATCCCATTTAAAGGAGACATCCTTCTTGAGAAGGTGATGAAATGGTTGACACCGATCAGATAATTGTGAAATGAAATGATGAATAGACTGCAACTTACCTTGCAGGCTATGGAGTTTCCTAAGGTTAGTGGGTGGAGGCATTTCCAAATGGCCTTGAATTTAGCAGGGTCAACTTCTATACCACGTAGGGAAATGATAAATCCCAAGAGTTTTCCTGAGAGGACCGTGAAGACACACTTCTTGGGCTGAAGGTGAATGTAATATTTAATGAGGTGGTCAAATATGGTTTTGAGGATGGTGAGGTGCTCGGAGTGGCGTTTAGATTTGGTAAGGAGGTCGTCCACGTAATCTTCCAATATATGATGCATGATGTCATGGAAGATGTAAGTCATAGCCCACTGATATGTGGCACCAGCATTTTTAAGGCCAAAAGGCATGACTCGATAGCAGAAGGTCCCCCAAGGGGTGATGAATGTGGTTTTGTGTTGATCCTCTGGGGCAAGTAAGATTTGGTTATAACCCGAGAAGCCATCCATGAGTGATAGCATCTCGTGACTAGTGGTAAGGTCAACCAGTTGGTCAATACCAGGTAGAGGGAAGTCATCTTTTGGGTAGGCTAGGTTGAGGTCACAGAAATCTGTGCAAATGTGGAGTCCCCCTGTCGCCTTAGTGATAGGGACAATGTTAGAAATCCAACAAGGATAATCAATGGGTAATATGAAGGAAATGGAAAGAAGGTGCTGAAGTTCTTCTTTGACAAGAAGGGCAATGCGAGGGTGCATTTTCCTCAGCTTTTGTTTGACGGGCTTGGCATCAGGAATGGTTACGATATTGTGGACCACTATCGTGGGGTCAATACTAGGCATGTCTACGTAAGACCAAGTGAAAGAGTGGTTATTTTTTTTGAGAAAAGAGGTGATGGCTTCCTTATTCAGCAACATCTAAAGATTGATTGATCTTTAGGATGTGCGGGTTGTCCTGAGTATGAATGTTGATCTCGATAGTTGATTCATTCAACATGGTTTGCATCTCAGAGGGTAATGAATGATGAATATATGAGTCTTCTACACCAAGGTAGGTGAGTATAGATTCATCATCCTGACATTGAACGACATTAATCAAAGGTGTATCATCATCGATCATTTCAGGATACAGGAAGGGAAGAGAGGAAGGAGCCTCACCCTCACATTGATAAGTTAGAGGCCCCAAGGAGATGGTGTTTATGAAAAATTTTTTTTAGGAGGAATGGATTCTGGATCCATCGACTCCATCGGTGAAGGTGGTGATGGTGGTGAAGAAGGTGGAGAAGGGCTGATGTCCTCGATGAGTTCAATGTGGGCCTTCTTGGTAGGTGGTTCAGCAAAGCCATGATACCACTACGGTCGTTATGTTTGTGGGTAGTACATGGAATAACAATATGGTGACCTTTCTCATAAAATCCAAAACCAAAACCCTTCCATGCACATTGGTGTAGGAAGGTGTGGGAAAAATGGTGATTGGTGAGTGACTGGAAGTCAGTGGAAAATGGGTGGGTTTGTGATGGTGGTTCAGGTGTGTAAGTGGTAGTATCAAGTCCCCCATAGGTGAGACTGGTACGAAGGTGAGGAGGACCATAAAGGAGGCATCTCTCCTATGCGGTGATCATTGAGGGTGTTGGTGAAGATTCCATACTCTTGTGGAGTAAGAATGTGTTGACACTATATAGGTGATACTCCCCTAGAGAAGGCATTGAAAAATTCCTTCAAGGGATCAGTGGTTGGTATGTGTAGCTGGAATAGATGATGTGTCAGAGGTCAAGAGGAGGTGGAGCTAACGGATTGGGAGGTTGATGGTTTAGCCGTGGAGGTTGTGGTAGTGGTAGGAATGGAGGAGGCATGTGTGGTTGAGGTAGTGCTGTACTGGTAAGTGGAGGTGTAGGTGAAGTGGTAGTGGTCGTGGAGGTAGATGCCTTAATGGGTATAAGCACATCATTGGGTCGGTAAAGCATGTTACATGTTTTAAAAGGTGATGGATCAGCTGGAATAGTATAGGTGTGTCCTTCATGCTCAAACTTTACACAGTGATGCAAAGTGGAAGGAACACAACCCATGACATGAATCCAGGGTCTTCCAAGTAACAGGTTATATTGAAATTCCCCCTCCAAGATGTAAAATAACTCTAGAATAGTGCAGGGGCCCACACGAATGTGGAGGATGACAGTGCCTAGTGTAGAGGTGATAGCATCATTGAATGAACACAACATGACAGGATGTTTATGCATGCAATTGTCAGGTATGCACATTTGAGTGAATGCATGGGAGGAAATGATATTAATGCTAACACCCCCATCAATCATAACATGGTACACGTATATCATCGATGTGGACAGAGATGAAGAGATTGGGTCTGGGTCATCAGTTTGGTGCAGTGCGATCTCTTCCTCTGAGAAGCTAAGGGAGGCTACTTAGTGAGTAGGTGGAGGTGTGGATAAAGGTGGTAATTTGGTGAGAGAGGCAACATGATGGGGCATGATGATGGAGGCTATGGGTGTAGGGTCATTTGGTAAAACCTCAATAGATTGAAGGACCTCCATGAGAGCTTGACGATGGGATTCCAAGGTTTAGATGAGGTCATATAGAGACATTTTGAGGGGGGATTGGTGTAGTTATTTGAGCATGGCGTGATGTGTGACCCCATTAGAAATAGGATATGTGGGACTGTGGATAGTGATTTTAGGAGTGGGTCTAGATGGTATGTTGGGTATGGGATTGGTGGATTGGTCAGTTGCCTTTTCCTTGCCTTTGTCCTTCTGAGCATGGGTAGCAATGTGGATCATGTTGATCTGAGGTGGGGAGGTAGGCGAGGTAGGTGAGCCATGAAAGGTATAGCGACATGAAGGGAAAAAGCCTAGTGGCAGGAAGGAACCTTGTGAGATGAGTTGAGCACATTGACATTTGGGTGGGGGCTTGGCGAGTTCTCTGATGTGAACCATGTTAATTTCAAATCTTGGGGGTGGCTCTAAGAGTTGTGGGGGTGGAGGTCGTGGTTGTTGAGTAGGCAGTGAGGGAAGGACTGTGGGAATGGGTGTTGGTGAAATGAGGTCCTCATCGAGAAGGTCATCATTGTCAAAGTTTCCTTCAGGAGGACACAACTGGATAAGGACAATTTTTCAAAGCCTTACAGTTCTCCACATCGTGTCCTGGCACATGATGGTAGGCACAAATTTTAGTGTCATCAAACCCTTTTGGCTTGGGTTTGAGAGGGTCATAAGGTCTGAGTGGCGGTAATGTGATGACAAAAGTCTCAAGGAGGTTGGTTAAGATTTTGGCATAGGACCCTACTAGTGGGTCGCAATGGGAAGTGAAAGTGGGTTTGGGCGTAGGTGGTTGATTGTTGAGGAACAATATTTGTAAGAGGGGGAGTGGGTCAAGCTATGGTTTTGGGTGTTGGAGTGGTCTTGGGTGTTGGTCATGTTTACTTGGGTAGGGGTATGGTAGATGAACTGGTAGGAGAGTGTGTGGTTGTTTTGACTACCTTATTGGAGGGTAGCGGATTTTTTGTCTTTAGGTTGCACCTTCTTGGGTAAAGGTGATATGGATGTACGAGATCTAGAGGGAAAAGTGGATGGGGGAAGAGGGTGAGTTACCCATGGGGATAATAGAGGTGCTGTGAAGGTAGATGATGCGGGTCATGCAGGGGGTGTGAGGGACAGAGACTGAAGTGTAGTGGGTAGTGAAGAAGTAACCGATGGTATTGGAGGAATGGGTGGTAAAGATGCTGTATAGGCACAGGTGTAAGTCGTGTCGGGTGCTTGGGTATGTTAGAGGTTTGTGAGGAAGGAATGGGCTGTTGTGTTTTTGGTTTACTGACGGGTGGAGGTTTCTTAACCATGCTGGGAGGTTGAGGTCCTAAGATAGATGGAAAGGGTGAAGGTGATGAAGGTGTGATTGGCGCAGTTGGGGTATGAGTTCTATGGGCTTGGTTCTTCTATTTGGGTGTCGGAGTAGGTTTGGTGTTGACTTTGGAGGATGTAGCTAAATCTAGTTTGATAGGTGGATGAATAAGGCTGGTGGTTGGGGTGACCCCTAAGGTAGTAATAGGTTTAGTCGAATGAAGATGATGTAGGTGTGGGTTTGGATTTAGGTGTATGTTGGGTTATGGGTAAGGGTGTGTGTTGAGCTATGATGGGTTTCATGGAAGAAGTTGTGATAGAGGAGGTTGTGTTTGGTTCAATTGGCCAAAATATCTTTGGGTAGATAGTGGAAGTGTCAGCAAGTTGCATCTGCATTTGTGTTGAGACAGGAAGTAGAAGATGCCCCCAAAGTAAGGCTCTATCCACATAATCTAAGCGATCGACTAAGCGTGAGAATGACATGGCTGTAGGTGAGGTTGATGAGGACCTAATGGAAATTCCTATAAAATTTGTCTTAGAAATGGGGAATTTGCTAGCTTCAGCTTCTGTGGGTAAGAGAGCCGAAAGTACGTTGGTAGGATCTTGGGTAGCTAATGTGGAGTGGTCACCTAAAAGTAAAGGCACCTCTACTGGATATTTGATAGGTGGAGGAGCTGATGGGTGCTCCTCTGTAGGTGGGGGAGATGATGGGTGCTCTTATGTAGGTGGGGTAGATGATGGGTGTTCCTCTGTGGGTGGAGGAGATAAACAAGTATCCTCCATGGACTGAAGAAGTACTGTGGGTGATGGTTCCCTAGGTGGAGAAGCCAAAGGTGAAATAGTCTTGATATTAATGGAAGGCTCCTCCACGGGTGATGAAGGAGGTGAAATGTGTTCCTCTGTGGGTGGAGGAATAGGTGAGGTGGGTTCCAATATAGAAGGAGGACTTCGGGCTAGAATTTTTTCTATGGAAGGAATATGAGGTAATTGGGTAGCATCAGGTGTATCACTGAAAATAGCATGGACCTCACGGGTATGGCTATCATGAGTTGAAGTCTCTCTAGTTTGATCAGAAGAAGGGACATGATTAGGAAATGGTTTCTTGAAGATATGTAGGTTTTGATTGGCAGGTGCATTAGGATTATCCAATGTTAGCTCACCTTTCTCAAGCATTTCTTGGACAATGTTTTTGAAGGTGATGTAATTGCCATCACTATGACCCTTTACTCGATGGTAGTTGCAGAAGTCGTGCTCTTTATACCACGTGGGTGTGGGGTGAGCAGGGTCAAAACCAGTGTGTGATTTCACGAGAGGAAGGGTGATGTCCCCAACTTTGATGAGCTTCTCTAAGATAGAATAATAAGGTTCCCAAATTGGGGTATATTTCCAGTTGTTCCCATCTGAATTGAAAATTATGAATAGGTGAGAGATTAGATGAGGGGATAGCCTGATTTGACGGATGAGCTGGGTCAGCTTTGAGTACCACTGAGTTAGCGGTCCCCTTGGCCTTTGAATAATTGTTCTATGGCTTTGAAGAAGAAGAGGTATCATTCGACTTGAATGCCAAGTTCTTATTGCATAATTGAATTTTTTTCTCTTCAATAGCCTGAATCTCTAGCTTTCATGCCATGGTGAATGATTCTTTGAAGGTTTAGAAGGTTTGAACCTACAGGGTTGGTGAGATATTTCTAGCACAATTCTGCGTGAAGAGTTCGATGAGTTCGGTTTGTGGTAGTTGGAATGTGAGTTGATTGATCAGGTTACGCCAACAAGCAACAAAATCTGCGATAGATTCGTCATAATACTAACGCGTAGAGTATAGGTCAGTCAAGGTAACCTTCTTAACGATATTAATGGAGAAGTGATCTAAGAAGGCTTGGGCTACCTAATTATATGAGAATATAGAGTGTCTAGGTAACCCACTATACCAATCTAACGTGGGTCTAGTCAGAGACATGGGAAAGGTCCTCAAGAGTTAAGCATCATCATGGGTGATCAAAGAACACTTGTGTTTGAAAGACCACAAATGCTATTGTGGATCTTATTTTCTATTGAAACGGTTGAATTTAGGCATTTTCCAATGCATGGGATATGGATGGATAGGAATGGATGGATGTATAGGCTCATTACAAATCTCATCGTAGGTGAGAGTGTTGTGGGAGCCAGAAACCTATGCCTCCAATGTCTACATCTTGTCCATCATTCACTTAATTAGGTCGTAATGATTGTATCCTCTTAGCTCTTAAAAGTATCTATAATTTTATAGAGAAACATGTGCATAGTATTTGTAGTCTCAGCAGCATTATTGAGGATATTTGGGGTTCCAAGGAGATTAGAGATCTTGCAATTGCCCAGGTGGATTTGAAAGATCCATCCCAGGCCACAGCCATTAGTTCTTCATCTCGCTCCAAATGATTAAGGCCAAGATTGACCGAGCTGTCAAGTGATGCGGAGCTCTGTTGCTGTTTACTGGCGGTGAAGTTGTTGTTTTTTGGTGATTTTGGTGCTGTTTTTTGGCTGGGATGACCAGTGGTGGTCCCCTCTTGTTCGTGTTTTATCTCTTTTTCTCTTTTTCGGATCACTGTCTATCTTGATCATTTTTTGTTTCCTATATTGTATTATCTGGTTGTTGAGGCTCCTAATTTATGATGTTTGGCATATCTAGGGTTGGTTTTTCTTCTTTTGATATCTGGCTTTTGAGCCTTTTTGTACATAGGGTATAGTCCCTTCAAAAATATTTACCCATAATAAAAAAAACTTAATTAGGTCATTGGTAGGTTGTGATGGATGGGTGACTCCTGTAGTGTAAGAGGGTTAGTTTTGGGCATATAACGGGGGTGTCATTCTAGTATATGGTGTTTCCGTATAGGTATATTGATAAGAAGGTAGTGAAATAGGGGGTACATACCCAGAGTGAATAATAGATGAAACATGAGGTTGCTGATAGTACGTATATGGAGGTGGAAGGGTCATGATGACCCTAGTGGATATGGGGGATTAAGATTGCAGAATAGAAAGGATGATGTTTTGAAAAGGGGTACGGGTTATCGACACTGGGTGTGGTTGTGTAGCTACGGGTATATGTGAGACAATAGGCACGAATGAGGTTGTGTTCTAGGTGATTGGAAAAGGTATAGTGGATGTGACGGGTGTAATGGAGGTAGCAAATGTGGCAGTCATAGTGGGTATAGGGCCTAGCTATGAAACGTGTTAGGAAATAAGGGATAAAATATGCGGAAGAATCCCTCACAGAATTGCAACATTAGAAACTAATATGCAGAAATATTACAAATCTCAAATAAAAGTGTAGAGTAAAATAACACAACATAAAGAGACAATATTTAACATGGTTCACCTAATTTGGGCTACGTCCACAAAGAATCACTTACTCAGATTTTATTACAAGCCACCGTTCTCTCAATATAATACCCAGATCCATTTGGAGCTATGCTCAACAAAATCTATAGAATTCACAGCCAAATTCAAAACACATCTGCAATGTTTTCCTTCTCTTTACCATATGCACAAAACCATATAAATAGACAACTGCTTAAGCAATTTTACAAAACCGTGGGTATGGGCCAAAACCGTCCCATAAACCTATGGGTTAAAAAACCCACCCATATGAGAAAATCACATTTCGCGATGTATTAGGCATGTTTTAAGGGCCAATTTTTTTTTTCGGGGGCTGCGGCCCTGAGCCCCTACTACTGGGGGCTTCCGCCCCTAGACCCCCACTCCGGGCCCTACCCAGCCCCGAACCCCAGCGAGACAACTATGGAAAGTGTATAATACTCTTAGTGTATAGTCTTCAACACTTTCTCACATGAAAACATGCTCCACAACCTAACAATCTCCCACTTAGAGACTAGTTTTCCTCTGAGCAAGCTTCTCAATCCTTCACTAGTTTATGTGAAGACCAACCAAAGCTAAACACAGCTTCATTTTTTCCCTTGTGATCACCTTGGTCATCATGTCTATAGGATTTTGACTAGTATGGATCTTCTCCAAATTCAAATTTTCTTCCTCCAAAGATGTCTTGATGAAATGGTACCTTAACTGTATATGCTTTGTCCTAGAGTGGAAATTAGAGTTCTTAGCTAGGTGTATAGCACTTTGACTATCACTATGCAAATTTTGTTCCTCCTGCTTATGCCCCAACTCCTCAAGAAATTATTGTAACCAAATCATTTCTTTTCTTTCCTCTGTGGCAGCAACATACTCAGCCTCCATGGTTGACAAAGCCACCAACTTCTGTAGTCATGAAATCCAGCTCACTGTTGTCCCACCTACAGTGTAAACATAACATGTCGTGCTCCTCTTGCTGCCTACATCTCCAGCCATATATGAATCTACATAACCACACAAAGTGGTGTCTGATCCACTGTAGCACAAAACTATCCCCATGGTCCCTCTCAAATACCGAAGGATCCACTTTACTGCCTACCAGTGATCTCTACCTGGATCACTCATAAATCTACTCACCGCTCCCACTGCATGGAAAATATCAAGCCTAGTGCACACCATGACATACATCAAACTGCCAACCACTGATGAGTAAGGTACCTTGGACATCTGGTTTCTCTCCTGCTCTATCTTGGGACACTTCTCCTTTGATAACTTGAAATGGCTTGCCAAAGGAGTCCCAACCGGTTTAGCATCCTACATATTAAACCTCTCCAAGACCTTCTTAACGTACTCTTCCTGAGATAAAGTCAACTTCCATTCCTTCCTATCCTGAGATATTCCTCATACCAAGGATTTGTTTGGCTGCCCCCAAATCCTTCATAGCAAAGGATTCACTTAGCTGCTTCTTGAGTACTTTTATTTCCTGCATGTTTTACCTGCAACCAACATGTCATCCACATACAGACACAAGATAATATAACTGTATCCTCAAATTTCTTTGTATACACGCAATGGTCAGAATGAAATCTAATATAACCTTGCTCCATCATGAAGCTATCAAATTTATTATACCATTGACGTGGAGCTTGTTTCAAGCCATACAAGCTCTTCTTCAGTTTGCACACCATCTCCTCTTTACCTTTGACCTCATAGCCCTCTAGTTGCTGCATATATAGTCCTCCTCCAAATCACCATGGAGAAATGAGTTTTTACATCAAGCTGCTCTAAGTGCAAGTCTTCTGCTGCAACTATTCCAAGAACAGTTCTAATAGAAGTCATTTTTACTACAAGGAGAAAAAATATCATCAAAATCTATACCTTTTTTCTATGCAAACCCCTTGACCACCAACCGGGCCTTGTATCTTTTCTTGCCTCCTTCTTCCTCTTTGACTCTAAACACCCACTTGTTTTGTAATGCTCTTTTGCCTTCAGGTAGCTTCACCAAATCCCATGTCTGGTTCTCCATGAGAGCCTGATGCTCCTCATCCATGGCTTACTCCCACTTCTTCCTAGCATCTACCTGCATTGCTTCATCAAAGCTCTCTGACTCTCCACTATCAGTGAGTAATAAATAATAAACAGAAAGAGAAAAACATTCAGGTTCTCTTCTTACCCTAGAATACCTCCTCAATATAGAATTTTGGTGTTCCTGTTGAGGAGGTTCCTGAACTAATTCATGTGTCACTTTTCCATCCAGAAGATCCTCTACCGCTGCATATTCTTTCTTTGATTCTTCCCTGTTTTCCTGCAGCTGCTGCTTATGCATGACTTTCTCATTAAAGACCACATCCCTAGATCAAATTATTTTCTTGTCCTTAATACTCCAACATTTATATCCAAATTCATCACCACCATAACCAATGAAAGTACATTTTTCTGATTTAGCCTCTAGCTTGGTTCTATCATCCTTGTCTATATGAACAAACACCTCACATCTAAAGACTCTAAGAAATGAATAATCAACTTTCTTACCATACCAAGTAGGTATGCCTCCATCCAAGGAACTTGAGGGTCATTTGTTTATCAAGTACAAAGTTGTGTTCACTGCTTCTGCCCAAAAAGAAAGAGGCAAACCTGGATGTAACCTCATGCTCCTAGCACATTCCATTATTGTCCTATTCATCCTTTCCTACACCCCATTTTGTTGCGGAGTTCCTGGAACCATTTTTTGCCTACAGATTCCGTTCTTAGAATAGTAATCATCAAATTCATTGTTGCAATACTCACCTCCATTATCTGACCTGAGACATTTTAGCTTAAGACCTATTTCATTCTCTACCAAGGCTTTCCATTTAACAAAAGTGTCAAATACATCAAATTTGTTTCTAATACAATAAACCCAAAATTTCCTTGTTGCATCATCAATAAAAGCAACATAATAACTTGAACCCCCAAGAGATGATACCTGAGCCGGCCCCCACACATCAGAGTGCACCAGCTCTAACTTACTCTCTTTCTTTGTAGGTCTAACCTTGAGAAACCTTACTCGCTTCTGTTTCCCATATATGCAGTCCTCATAGAACTCCAAACCTATTTTTGTATATCCAAGCAAATCCTTCTTTATGATCTCCATGCCCTTATGGCTCATATGACTGAGCCTATAGTGACACAATGTTATATCTACTTCTGAAGCCACAAGATTACAAACATTAGTGCTATAAGTGGTTAAATACAAGGTTCCAACCTTCTTACCTCTTGCCACCACAAGAGAACCCTTGGTAACCTTCCAAGAGTTAGTTGTGAATATCACAGTATAACCATCACTTCCCAACTGCCCTACTGATATCAAATTTCATCTTAATGTAGGCACATGACTGACATCCTTCAATAGCCAAGTATTCCCATTCTACATCTTAACCTGAACAGAATATTTTCCAACTATGTTGCAAGGCTCATCATCACCAAGAAAAACATGCCCAAAATATCCTTAAACATAATCAACAAAATAATGTCTATGTGGAGTAGCATGGAAAGAAGCCCTTGAATCTAAAACCCAAGATTCAGTAATATTGTGCAAAGAAAGAATCAAAGCATCCTGACATACATTACCCATTGGCACATTTTCCTCCTTGTTTTCTTCCTGTTGTTTCTTCTTATCCCAAAGCTCCCAATAGTCCTTCTTTGCATGCCCAGACTTTCCACAATGCCAACATACTATCTTGCTTTTGGATTTTGACCTTTCCTGATCCTTTGATTTTCCACGGCTTCCTCTATTCTTCTGTCTCCCTCTAGTTTCCACTGTCAAAGCATTCCCTATAGTAGAAGATTCACCAGAGATTTTTCTTCACATTTCCTTGCTTAGAATCACCCCTACAACATCCTCAAACTTCAACTTTGAGTTAACTGAAACCGAGTTTCTTACTGCCATTACCAGGCTATTCCAACTCTCAGATAAATAGCACAAAACTAATAAAGCCCTAACTTCTTCATCAAATTCTATTGTAATTGAAGCTAGCATATTTACAACTGTATTAAAATCATTTAAATGATCTGCTACTGAACCATTCTCAGACATCTTCATATTAAACAAATTTTTCATTAAAAATATCTTATTAGAGGCAGAGGGTTTTTCATACAACTTCCCTAATGCATCCATCAGTTCTTTTGTAGTCTTTTCCTTTGAAACATTAAATAATACCGAAGATGCAAGACACAGCTGGATTGTCCCAAGTTCCTTCCTATCTAACAAATCTCATTCCGTACATTGTCATGCTTGAGGGTTTGTTCACCTTCTCAGATAGTGGAATATAAAGATCCTTCTAATAAAGGTAATCTTCCATCTACATCTTCCAAAGACTGAATTTCTTGCCCATTGAATTTATCAACCCTATATCTTCCATCATCTGCCATAGATCCCACTCAAGATAAAACTTTCCCTGTGATTCAAAACTTCAGCAAACCAAACCAGGCTCTGATACCAATTGTTAGGAAATAAGGGATAAAATATGCGGAATAATCCCTCACAGAATCACAACAGTAGAAACTAATATGCAAAAATTATTACAGATCTCAAATATAAGTGTAGAATAAAATAACACAACACAAAGAGACAATATTTAACGTGGTTCACCCAATTTGGGCTACGTCCACAAAGAATCACTTGCTCAGATTTTATTACAAGCCATCGCTCTCTTAATACAATACCTAGATCCGTTTGGAGCTATGCTCAAAAAACTCTACAGAATTCACAGCCAAATTCAAAACACATCTGTAATGTTTTCATTATCTCTACCATATGCATAAAACCATATAAATAGACAACTGCTTACGTAATTTTACAAAACCGTGGGTATCAAAACCATGGGCCAAAACCGTCCCATAAACTTGTCGGTCAAAAAACCCACCCATATGAGAAAATCATGTTTCCTGATGTATCAGGCACGTTGTAAGGCCCAAAACCCCTGTTATCGGGGCTGCCACCCCCGGACCCCTGCTCGGGGCCCAGTCTGGCACTAAACCCCAACAAGACAACTATGGAAACTGTACAGTACTCTTAGTGTACAATCTTCAAACTTTCTCACATGAAAATGGGCTCCACAACCTAACAAAATGACTGGGGGCAAGGTAGATGCGGGCAGCGTGGAGCCAAATGGGGTTGATGCAGGAGTGAGAATGAGAGTCGGGGGGATAGATACGGGCATGTCATATATCAACTGACCCGAGGCATCTCGAGTGGATGAGTGGGAAAGGTAAAACTGCAAGGCAACAAGATTTTGGTCAAGGAGTCGTGTGAACTCCTTGTCTTCGGTAGCGATAGAGATAGGTTAGATAGGTTCCATGGTTGGTGATAAAATGGAAGGTGGTGAAGGGCTAGGTGAGAGTGGTTGAAAACTAGTGTGGAATACGAGGGTGCTTGCTTGCCGATGCATCAGTACCATGTGAACAGGTACTAACGCGGTAAGACTACTTTCTGTAAACGAAAACTGAAATATAGCACATGTAGGATAAATAGGCGATGGTAGGTGAATTGGGGTTAAAATGTCATCTGGAAAATGACATAGGCTAACTGATGTCAGTTAGGTTAAATTGACGCCGGTCACATGTAACCGCTGCCGGTCACTGTGGAAAGTGGACAATTGGTAAAAAACAAGGTATAAGGCCAAATTTTCCAGGTATGCTAAATACTAATGAGACTTACCAGGTCAATTGATATGATAAGAGTTAAAGAGACTCTAAACAACCAATGAAGGGGAATAGGTGTCCTTTTTGGGTTGGTTAAAAAAAAGAACAGTGAATCGACGTCGGTTGGGTAAAACTGATGACGGTCATAGGGTAACCAATGATGGTCACTGGACCGACACCGGTTAATGTGAAATTGAAACAATGATGAAGAAAAATGTGGTTGTGAGTTAACATTAATGTGGAATCAAAGCCAAAATCCTAAGAATGATGAGAATATGGTCCAGGCACACTCAGAAGAAGCTGGAATACACCAACTGTGATGAGGAGTGTGCAAGGAGAAATAAGAAAAATGAAGAGCATGACCTCTCACCTCAAAATGCAAGCCAAGTAGAAACACTAAGAAAAATACGATCCTAAGAGTGCCTTTTCTATTATGTTTGTTTAGCTTATGCTATTTTAAGGACCAACTCATGAACTGTAGAATAGAGTTTTTTGGTGAGGGTGGTTTCCTACGAAGAAGGAGATCTACAAGGAGAGGTTTAAGGTATGTTATGGTGGGGGCAGGCTGTCCTCTGATGGGGTACTGGATAGAGATAACTAGCGGGGTGCCCACTGTGCCGTGTTCGTGTGATCACCTACAACTTCTTTTGGGTGAGATGTTGTTTAAGAATGTGTATATATTTTAAATTTGTGATGTTTGGGTAAGACTCAGAGAGAGAAAAAGAAAGTGATTTTCTACAATTCATTTATCAACCATCAATTGGGAATGACTTCCAGCATATAGGTTACCCTCAATTAATGTGAGCTAATGTAGAAAAGTAGAATGAAATGCAATGATTTTTAAACTCAAATCGAAATGTAGAATTTGATGCCACAAATAGATGAACAGGAGAAGGGATGCTCTTTCACTAATGTAATACTGATGAAAGGGAATAAATGTTCATTTTAAGCACCAAAATATGATTTCTTTTAGACAATAGAAGAGAAGAAGATTCCAGGGGAGAAATTTTAATGTAAGAACTTTTTAGAAAAAAACAAACATGCAAAATTTTCACCTAGAAATGAAAGAATACAAAGAACCCCGAATGGGTCCCACTGGGTCTGCCAAAATATTTCACCTGATCCTAGAACGTTTCTTTGAATGTTGATGAAACAAATAAGGGTAATGGGTTAGGAGGAATACTTGTTAAAATGCTGGTTGTAGGTTGTTGAGCATGTATGACTTCTGAATCCACATCTGATCATGAGAGCTTCTTTTTTGCTTGGAGGAACTACCTGGAATGGAAAACAATACCACCAAATAAAAGTTAAACAATAGATGCAGTGGACTTCCTAGTGTATGCTAGATCTGGGAAGTGTGATACTTCCTATACGGATGTCAATCCACTGTTTAAAGAAAATTAATGCGAGAAATAAAGGAAATCCTACTGTAGTTAAAATGATTTAGGTATCTCATTCATCTACAATAAGCAAATTCGTTCACAACAGGCTAAGCTATTACTGAATCTGAAGGTCAATGTCTTGGTTAGGGTACTCATACTAGTCAGGGTGAGATTCTTGGAGGTTTTAGGTATTTGGTGGAATTTTAGGAGCTTTGTTCTTGGTTTCTGGTAAAAGACAAAGAGACCGACGTCAGTCTAGTATGACTGGTATCGGTTTAAGCTAACCGGCGATGGTTGTGGGTAACCGGTGTCGGTATGGTTGGGGTACATAAAACTCAATAAAACTTGGCTGGGTGATAGATCTGAGGTTAGATGAAGATGGAAGGGTAATGGCAATATTCATATGGATTTGAGGTATGCACATGAATGATTAAGGTCCAGGTATGGGCAATGTAAGGGTGTGGATAAAAAGATGGTCAAGTTTGCATGGAGGTAAATGATGGGGGGATGGAATTGAGAGTAGAAACTAGTAACAGATGTAAAAGGATCTACCAAATGATAAATGGATAAGTGTTGGTTAACAAAACTTAGTGTTTGTACGAGATTGATGCCTGGTTGGTAATGGTGGGTGATCAAATGGAATGAACTTGATGTAGTGCTGGCACTTCCCCGGATGCTCTCGTGAAGGTAGATTGTTGTGTGATTGCTTTAGGTACTGGCTATGGATGCTCTGATGTGTATACTAATACTAGTTCGGCTTGCATGTAACTTTGTTTCGACACTTGTTCTCAAAATATGTAATTATCTCTCAGAAAATGTGCCAACCCCGAAAGAAGGTTGTTTTTGGGATTAAATGGTAGTCGACGGTGGTTCCGGATTAACTAGCGATGGTTAAGGGTAATTGGCGTCGGTTAGGGCAGGATTTCCTAGGTTTACTAAACTAAGTAGATCCCCTTGATTTTCTGGGATCTCGTTTCATTTTACCCCACGGATTAGCATTGAAGCTTCCTTGTAATGGGTGTGAGTGTGGTTAGAGGGAATGTAGGCATTGATTTTTAGGGTTTGGGTAGGTCTTAGTTAGTTATGGCAACTTACTAAGAATAGGTCTTAGGGTGAGGTGGCTAGATGAGGTGTCTAGGTGAGGTGGATATGTGGGCATTATCCCAATTAGGTACTTAAATAATAAATATTGTGAGGATAATGAATTAATTTAATTTAAATAATTAAATTAATATTATAGTGGGGTGAAGGGGGCCATGGCTAAGTGGATGTGTTCAAGGTATTTATTTATCGAGGGACCAAGGGGAGTGTGACCCAATTTTGGTGTCTACAGGTAGCACACTTTA
Organism: Taxus chinensis; assembly: GCA_019776745.2. Classification (NCBI taxonomy): domain Eukaryota; kingdom Viridiplantae; phylum Streptophyta; class Pinopsida; order Cupressales; family Taxaceae; genus Taxus; species Taxus chinensis. The sequence continues at coordinate 885,618,643 of CM034150.1, forward strand.
CTACTAGTAATATAAAGGATGATTCACCTGTGTTAGCAAGAAGATTTGTGCATGAGATTTTTAGGTTACATGGATTACCTGAATTAATCATATTAGATAGAGATCCGAGAATGACATCAATATTTTGGAAAACTCTTAATGTAACTCTGGGAACTAAACTTAATTTTAGTTCTGCGTATGACCCGGAAACAGATGGATAGACTGAAAGAGTTAATCAAGTTTTAGAGGATATGCTAAGAATGTATTGTATGGATCAGCAGTATAAATGGGAGGAGTACCTTCCATTAGTTGAGTTTGCTTATAATAATACTTATCACGCCTCTCTAAAAATGGCACCTTTCGAAGCACTATACGGAAGGAAATGTAGAACCCTTGTTAGCTGGGACAACATTGAAGATAGAGAGGTGATAGGGCCTGAAATCCTTATAGAAATGGAACAAAAATTTAAAATGATTAGTGAACGCTTGAAAGAAGCTGTAGATAGGTAGAAAAGTTATGTAGACTTAAAGCAGGTGGATAGGAAATTTGAACTTGGTGAGAAGGTATTTCTTCGGGTTAAGCCAAAAAAGAATTCTTTAACTTTTGGTAAGGAAGCCAAGTTATCGCCTCGTTATGTGGGACCATTTGATATGGTTGAAGCAATCAACCCTTGTTGTCGTGAAAATGTGCAATAGGGAAATTGACAATTTCCGAGCACGACAACTATATCCCGATGTCAAAATTTTCATGTTTTATCATTCCCAGGCACCCCAAGCCAAATATGTTAGTTTGTTCACCCCCTATTTAATGTAAAATTGGTCCCCTAGGTGATTCAGGAAATTCCATTCATTCCCCATAGGTGATTTTAGGAGGTCATTGAAAATGCTATCTTTTGGCAGTATAGGGAAGGGCTATTGTCGGCCTTCCTGGGATTGGATCAACTCCCTGGAGCAGATCAGAAGGGCCAAATTCAACACAGAACTGAATAGAAGACCTTATAACATTATGGAAATGATTTTGGAAGGCTTTGGGAAGTTCTGAAAGACTTGGAACAGTTTGAGTGAAAACAGGGTTCACAAGCCTAGGTAGTACACAGGCCTAAAACAACTGTTGGGCTTCAGAAGAAGATTTCAGGAGCTTCAGATGGATTTAGAAGTAAAAAAAAAATCTTTGTAAATAGGATTCCAATACTTACATGATGGTGAAATAAAAAAATTTCACAACACCTTGGCGCATATGATGGACAGGCAGTTTTTCTCAGATACAATTGAAGTACCAGATCAAAAATCTGATTTTTTAGGGATCATATGGAAGAATAAAGACATTAAACCCCCATAATTGGATTTATAATTCCATTTCCAGTTAGGATCATATAAAATTTCACCAATAAATTCCACCGGGAGCTCAAGTTATCTTCAATCTAAGTTACCCTCTCAAACGCAATTCAAGACTTAGTCATTTTTTCGAGAGGATACGTGTCAGCACCAGGAGATTGGTGGGATTTCATGTCCCCAACGTCCCTGAGGTAGGGTAAATAAGACCTTGGAAAATGCACCCAGCACATATGTGACCTATGGGGCCCTCATATGACCTCCAGACTTGACAGATCAGCCCCCAGGTGCTTTCTTGGAGCATTCATCCCCTGTCGTTGGATCAGGTGCCATGTGTCAGATCCAGGACCATTGTAGAAACTGACATCCCTTATGTACCTAATGTGGGGGACATCATACATTTAAAAATGTTCCCAGCCCCCATAGGGAGTCTTTTGGACACTCACGCGACCGCAATTCAGCCCCCAGGTGCTTATTTGGAGCGTGCATCCCCTGCCGTTGGATCGGGTGGCACGTGTCACCTCTAGGACCACCGTGGAAACTGATGTCCCTTATGTACCTAAGGTGGGGGACATTAGAAATGGAAAAAATGTGCCCATCCTTTAGGAGGAGTCTTTTGGACACCCATGTGACCTCCTTTCATGTCCCAATGCTTCAAATTAGTTTTTTCCTCCTTCATTCCCTGCCGTTGGATCTAGTGCCACGTGTCGTTGTCTTGCTCATTGTGGAAATTGATGTCCCTCACATCCTTGAGGTTAGGGACATCAAGCATGGAAAAAATCACCCAATCCCTACCTGTGTATATCTTTTTGAAAAATTTCCAAGTGCCGCTTTTCCCGCTTCTAACTTCTAACAGTTATATGTGCACTCCTTTCCTCCATTCTTCCTCTACAACATTCTACTGTCACTCCACCATTGCAAATTCTTAGACCAAATAAAAAAAGGAAATGAAATACCTTTCCAATGGTGATGCATAGGTCTTAGAAGGAATCCTCATCAAGCTAAGGAGAAACGAGGAACAACAAAGAATAGAACAACAAAATCCCCATAGCTAAAAAATGGAAATCTAAACAAAGCTTGCAAAACCAGGGCACAAATCAATGAACAATTTATTTCTGTTCATTCCTCTATCCAAGAAAATCAAAAAGATGCCTTCAAACTTGTTGGTCGTCAAAAAGGACTTCAAGAAGAGCAACAGTCACGGGACAAGAATTCCCTCCTCTTTAATGGGAGAGGTTCCCTTATTCAGAAACGAACTTATTTACACATATACAAAGCATGATTTTACTGTGGAACTTGGATATTATGAAAGTGTTTTCCATAACGATCATCAATCAAAAAAGGACTAAGGAATGAAAATGCGAGAACGAGTAGAAAGGCACCATTTAGAATTATAGATGACAGAGTAATTCCTTATGCATGCGAGGGTACAACGAATTGGAATAAGATCATTTGTATCACATTAATAAGATGAAATTTGAAAAGACACAAAGTTCTGTAAATAACATCTGTAAGAATACAAAGCTTCTCAGCATAATACAGACAAATGATCTAACAAGATTAAATGAATAGCTTAGGAATAAAGGAAACCAGATAGACAAAGAATGAAAAATCCTTCTGTATTGATTTATTCAAGATTTATTTACACTTTCAGAAATAAGCCAAGTTCTTCCTCCTTCAAAATGGCAAGGAGAGGCCATTATATAGTTTACAAATTAGTTACTCCCGGTAACTACTTCTTTTAACTAATGATTAGTTAAAGGGTTGCAAATCGCAATACCCCAACTAAATACAATAAATCCGAGATGAAAGAAGAGAAGAGAAGAGAGGAATCAGGAGAAGAAGACAAGTGCTTCATGACTGGGAGGGACCCACTGACTTTAAGGATCCGTTGTCTGAATCTCTTCAACGCCTCTAGCTATGTCTCTGCCACGTGGGACTGATGTGTTGGCTGTAGACTGAGTCCAAAATCCGAGGCACTTCTCCATTTCCTTATCAAACTCGACATGAGTATGATAAGTCTTTATTGGCTTCTTCTATGGCAGATTGAAGAGAACAGATCTCCTTCATTTTTTCCTTGGAAATGGAGCTTTCCTTGAATAGATCCCCTTTGACAAAAGCTCTGAATTGAGCTTTGATTTCTTGTAAAGTGAGAGGCACACCAGAAGTCTCATCATGAAGATGGCAATGTATATCTTTAAAGGCAGATATAACTAGTGTTTTGAAGGCCTCACCCTTCTGCCAGCTATTCCTTAATTCTCCCAAAGCCTCCTCCAAGACCTTGATCTTCCATTCCACGTTGTAGACCCAGGACTTTGACAAATTATCCTTTGTATCTTCAAAAGACCTTGCTTGCCAATAAAAATGTTTTCATCTATTTGTCCCATGAGGCGGAGGTCTACTATGCAACTGCTCCAAAGTTTAAGTTCTTTATCTATGTTCCCAATAGTGGAGGAGAGCTTCTGTTGCAAGTTGTTCACCTTCCCGTGGAGTTTGAAAGCTTCATCAATGAAGTTCAATCCTGCAACAAGCATATCATCCACCATGGCCTCCATAGCTCTGCCATAGACGGAATACTTGTGCATGTCTTTGATACTCTGTACTTCATCTTGGCTCAGAATTACAGGTGGTGGAAGAGTAGTCAATGGGGTAGGGTCCAAAACTTTGTCCTTGGACAAAAGAGATTTGATGAAACCTGTAAGAATCTGGGCTTGTTCCTCCAACTGTTCAATGGTTTGCTGCCCTTTCTCTACCCTCCCAATGACTCTGGTGATTGTTTCCTGAAGATTGTGGATCTCACCTTCAGGGGTAGACTCTCCCATGGGAATTCTTGAGAGTTCAAGGTCAGATGCCTGTAAATCCTGCTCTGATTTGTCTACCTTAGGCTTGGCTATCTCCAGGAATTGCTGGCCCTGAGCATCAAACACTATCCTGGAGGTATTTCTGGCTTTTTTGGCGCGAGAAGGAGGAGTAGTGCCTAACAAGGCTGCCACAGCATCAAAATTTGGTCCTGAGATCCGGGAGGAAGACTTTCTCTTCCTACTGTCGACAAGAGGTTGCACCCATGCAAAAGAGGAGGAGGAAGAAGCAGGTGGGGGCAAGAGGACCAAGAGACAGAGAACTCATCGCGCCCAAGGTTTGTACTGTTGTTGCCTCGAGTTGAGATATGAGTGGAGCGCTTGGTGCCTCCTGGTGCAGAGGAATCAACAGTACTTGGAAGTTCAGTGCTCTGGACTTCTTTATCCTTATCCATTGGAGCTTCAGGGGTGCTTGCAGGAGCTGGCACTTCACTCTCTTCACTTTCACTGAGAACAATAATGTTCTCTGGTCCTGAAGCCAATTCTGCATGCTTCCTCAGGGGGTCTTCTTTCCACAGGCTCCTTCTTAACTTCTTTGAGTTTCTTCTGATACACCTAGGTGGATGAGGAAGGAGTAGAGACTGCAGGTCCTTGAGTTGACGAGGCTGGAGGGGTTTGCACAGGTGCTTCTGATCTTGGTGTCGATGCTTCCCTCCTTGGTGTTGAAGCATCCTTGGAGGAGGATTCCCCTGAGTGCCTCCTAAGTTCACGGACTTTTCCTATCAAACCAGATCTTGGTCCTGACTAAGACTGGAGCCAGGATTTCAGCCAAATCATCCTTCTCCTTTTTTGAACCAATCCAAGTCCTCCAAGGGAGTGTGTTTGACCACATTGTCATACTCATATGAGTATAGGTCAGAGTTTTCATCTTGCGAGCCCCTTCAGGAACTTGGTACAAGTTGAGTTCTTGGATCAATTGTAGAGAAAACCTGCCATAATGCCTCCTTCTAGCTTCAAAATCATCGGCACAGTCAGCCCAATAGTCCTCTGTGTCTACCCTATGATGATAGGTGATCTTGATGTTCTATCTCAATAAACTTCTTCAAGTCAAAACATGTTCTTGGCTTGAAGAAATGGACAGTGATGGGAGCTAGGGCTCTTTCTATATTTTGTGCGTCCAGGGCTGTTTTGCAGGTGTAGTTTCCCAAAGAAATGGGGAAATGCAAACCAGTAGTAATTTTCTTATCCCTGCAGGTTCTATGCAATTTATCCAATTGCCTGCATACTTCTATCAAGGCCATTTTGTCATTACAGAACATAGGAAGCTTGAGGGGAGTGCTCTCATAGCCAGCAAGCCTGATATAGGAAAATTTTCTGAATTGAATAAAGTAGGCACCGTAGTGCGATATCAGATTCATAGCTTCATCAGAAAATATCCTTGCGGTGTCACTCTCTAGTAGCCTGACGAATGTACATGGTGAAAGCATCATTCACCCTTCGGAAATTATGATTGCTGGTTTCCAGGGTGAACTGCGGGCAAGTAGGCATACACGGGGTCATCCTTGTGAGCATCAATGTATGAGAAACCAAACCATTGCCTCGATGCTGCCAGAGTATACATCAGGTATGAAGTCATATAAAATTTCTTAGTTTGTTGCACATTTGACAGTTGCTCTACTAGATTCATACTAATGATCTCTGCCCAGTTGATATTCTGAGTTCCCTTGCACACCATATTGATAAGCGGGCACATCCAGAAATGGAACTCATTTGTAGAGGGTAAACCCATGAACCCGAGCTAGTAGGATTATAAAATATGACAATTCTTCATTGAAATCCACATGGAAAAGAGTCTTGGATAGACGAGATGCCCCCTTCTTAGGGTTTTTTAGCCAGGACTTCGCCACCCGCGCCTTATAGTTATCACTGTCTTGATCGAAAAGGGCCTGTGCTTGATTCTGGGAGATAACTATAGCATTGTCCATCTCAGGAATCCTTAGGGCAGTGCTAATGGTGGTGGCATCTAACTTAGCAATGAGTCTCTCCATGCACGTTCGTTAGTTCGCTTGAGTCGGGACTTGAAATGAGCTCCGCAAGCGAGTACTGTGTCTGCACATTGTACTGAAATTGGGAAGCCACCGGCGAACACCAAGCCACTGTCATGAATCATCTGTGCCATAGCTGAAGGGTTTGCATCTGTCATCCTTGCCCAAAAATCCCAAAATCAAGGTGGTGAACTTCACTGTCCCCGATATCGGGAACGGAAAGACTCGAGTGGTGAAACTTTGTTCCTGCCCCTGGAATTTAATCTTCATGTTGATAGTAACTTGGAGAGCAGAGCTGCAAGCTGGACTTGGGATGGAATCGCAAGGGAAATGGATACGCGCGCAGAAATTTTGGTTGCAAGGGTTCGAGCAATAGATAGCATGAAAGCAGTGTGCAAAAATGCATAGGGGGTTAGTTCATTATATAGCCATTTAGGAGAGAGAAAGGCAATAAATGCGCATTAAATACATATCTACCAAATTGAAAAGCAAGATATTCGGGGTAGAGCGGGAAAAATTAGCACGAATGGCACTTGGTTCATTTGGGACACGAGGGACACGAAAGTGCGAAGTACGCGGTTCGGCCGATTCGGGCGATGCAGGGAAAAGACGCACAAATGCTTTTGGGACATGCGGGACGAAAGTACGTGGAATACGCAACCTCGGCCGAATCGGACGAAAATGGAACAACTGGTCCGGGTGAACTTGGGACACTTGGGACAAAAAGTTCTGACGGGCCCGAAAAGAACGGACTTCGGGGTAAACCGGCCGATCGGGGAACAAAGAGCCCAAATGAACCTGGGACACACGGGGACAAAAATGTCCGACAGGCCCGAAAAACACACAAAATGACCCAAAAACCGTAGATTTTCTCAATTTCTTGACTTTTCACATTATCAGGACAACAGAAAAGACACTTAACCTCAAAATTTTAATTTTCAACTTCTTAAAAGCAGGGGAATTTTGAGTGGACAACAACTGGCTTCCTTCTGGGGATGACTTGACAATGAATTTGAAGAATGAGACAAGGCAAGAATTTAGACAAACCCGGGGAAGTAGACCAGTACCTTATCCATTGGGCCACGGAATCAAAAAGAAAACCAAATACAGAAGACAACACCGTAAACAACACAAAAACAAGGGAAGGAAAGTTAGAACACACACTATACAGAATATACAAAGGACTCCCTAATCACCTAAGACTTAAACAGTTTCAGGTACTGCCTACTATAAGGAAGTGGGAGAGAAGAACCATTCATATAATCAAGGTAAAAATAATTCTTACCAGCGAAGTGCCTGATCTTGAAAGGTTCAAGCCAAAGGGAATCAAACTTTCCATGGCTGCCACGAGGTTCATGCCTTTTATCCCACAACAAAACAGTGTCTCCAATTTTGAAATCCCTGAACCTGGCTTTCTTATCAAATAAGACTTTTACTTTCTGTTGATGAGAAGATATCCTATCAGCAACTTTCAATCTGTCCTCATTCAATTTGTGAAGATACATGATTCTCTTATCCAAGGAATCATTGAAACTGGTATCTTCAATGGCCTTCATTAGATGCAAGGCTGGTAGCTCCACTGTTACTGGCAATTGAGCTTCTACTCCATATACTACCTGAAAGGGAGACATCCCAATGGCTCTCTAAGGTGTGATCCTATCTGCGCAAAGAGCATCATAGAGTTTCTTGTGCCAGTTCCGTTGGGATTCATTGACTAATTTCCTTATTATGGCCACTTGATTTTTATTTGTTGATTCTGCTTGTCCATTTCCCTGAGGATAGTAATCTGAGGAGTGAGCCAGGGAGATACCATATCCATAGCAAAAATCCGTCATCTCAGTTGAAGAAAAGTTTGAAGCATTATCTGTCACAATCTTGTTTGGCACACCATACCTTATCAAGATGTTTTCTTTGATAAAACTGCATACTACTTTTGAAGTAGTACTCTTTACTGGAATGGCTTCTACCCATTTGGTGAAATAATCTGTGGCGGTTAATACGTGGGTATGACTAGCATTAGAAGAAGGATTAAGTGTTCCAATGAAATCCAAACCCCATTGCTGAAAAGGTTCTTCGATCACAACTGGTTTAAGGGGCAAGGAGGCCAATTTGGGTCTACCCACGAAATTCTGACAAGCCTCACATTTATCAACCCATTTTGATGTGTCTCTGAACAAGGTAGGCCACTAATATCCTCCACGAAGTATTTTATGAGTAGTGAAAGTTGATGAGTAATGCCCTCCATATGCCTGATCATGAAAAGCTAAGAGTAGCTTCTTCTGTTGTTCCTTGTCCACACATTTCAAAAACCTTCCATCTAACCCATGTTTAAACAAGGCATTTTCCCACAACACATATTGGGTTGACATCAGTTTAACGGCTCTCTTCTCTTTGGCAGTCAAATGAGAGGAGCATTCTCCATAGGTGAGAAAGTGAGCGATATCAGCATACCATTCATCAACTGAGCTAAGAAACAGAACGGTAAGAAGACCAACTTTATCCTCCAGTAACTCATGCCTAGCTCCTTCAGCGATGAGTTCACACAGGAATTTTCCACGGACGAGCTTGGTCGGTTTGATGTCAATATCATATTCTTGAACCTTGATCACCCAGTTCCCTCTCTTGGATCCAAATTCCTGCTGTGTGAGAATTGACTTGATAGTTGTATCTGGTATCAATACCGTGGAGTGAGAGTTAAGAATGTAAAAATGAAATTGCTTGACAGCTTTAACCACTGCAAAAGCATGTTTTTCCATTATGGTGTATTTTAACTCATGATTTTTTTGAATATAGCTCATAAATGCAATTGGGAGTTCGTGCTCATTAGAATCTTCCTGAGTCAAAACAGCAGCCAAAGTGTTATCTGTGGCGTACGCAATCGATAATGAAATCTTTGCTAAAATCTGGACATGCTAAAATAGGAGTTTTAACAATGGCCCTTTTAATACCTTCAAAGGCTTCTTTCCCTTCAGGAGACCAACCAAACGTTTGTTTTCCTTTCATCATTTGGGAGATATTCAAGTTAGCTCTGCAAAATTAGGGATGAACCTTCATAAAAAGTTGATCTTACAAAAGAAAGAGTGCCACTCCCCCTTTTTGCTGGTTGGAAGAGGAATTTGCTGATATAGCTTGAACTCGCTCAGGATCGATTTTTATTGTTAGGAAATAAGGGATAAAATTGCAGAATAATCCCTCACAGAATCGCAACAGTAGAAACTAATATGCAGAAATTATTACAGATCTCAAATAAAATTACAGAATAAAATAACACAACACAAAGAGATAGTATTTAACGTGGTTCACCCAATTTTGGCTACGTCCACGAAGAATCACTTGCTCATATTTTTATTACAACCCACCACTCTTTCAATACAATACCTAGATCCATTTGGAGCTATGCTCAACAAAATCTACAGAATTCACACCCGAATTCAAAACACATCTGCAATACATTTGCTTGTTCATCTATCATATGCATAAGACCATATAAATAGACAACTGCTTAAGCAGTTTTACAAAACCATGGGTATGAAAACCATGGGAAAAACCCGTCCCATAAACCCTATGGGTTCAAAAAACTCACCCATAAGAGAAAAGCATGTTTCCAGATATTTCAGGTGCAATTTTTTGAGGCCAAAAAATTTACACCTAAATTTTTTTTTTTGGGGGGCTACGCCCCCAGACCCCCACTTCTCAGGGCGTTGCGCCCCCGAACCCTTGCTCGAGGCCTAGCCCGACCCCGAACCCCGGCGAGGATACATGAAAAGTGTATAGTAACTCTTAGTGTACAGTCTTCAACACTTTCACACATGAAAACAGGCTCCACAACCTAACAATCTCCCACTTGGAGACTAGTTTTCCTCTGAGTAAGCTTCTCAACCCTTCACTAGTTTTTTGTGAAGACCAACCAAAGCTGAACAAAACTTTAGTTTTTCCCTTGTGACAACCTTGGTCATCATGTCTACAGGATTATGAATGGTATGAATCTTCTCCAACTTCAACTTCTCTTCCTCCAAAGCTGTCCAGATGAAATGATACCTTAACTGTATATGCTTTGTCCTAGAGTGGAAAGCAGAGTTCTTAGCTAGGTGTATAGCACTCTGACTAATCACTATGCAGCTTACATTCCTACTGCTTATGCCCCAACTCCTCAAGAAATTGTTGTAACCAAATCATCTCTTTGCTTGCCTCTGTGGCAACAAACATACTCAGCCTCTATGGTTGACAAAGCCACCAGCTTCTGTAGTCGTGAAATCCAGCTCACTGCTATCCCACCTACAGTGTAAATATAACCTGTCGTGCTCCTCCTGCTGTCTACATCTCCAACCATGTTTGAATCTACATAACCACGTAAAGTGTTGTATGATCCACTGTAGCACAAAACTGTCCCCATGGTCCCTCTCAAATACTGAAGGATCCACTTTACTACTTGCTAATGCTCTTTACCTGGATCACTCATAAATCTACTCACATCTCCCATTGCATGGGAAATATCAGGCCTAGTGCACACCATAGCAATACATCAAACTACCAACTACTGATGAGTAAGGTACCTTGGACATCTGGTTTCTTTCCTACTCTGTCTTGGGACACTGCTCCTTTGATAACTTAAAATGGCCTGCCAAAGGAGTCCCAACTGGTTTAACATCCTGCATGTTAAACCTGTCCAATACCTTCTTAATGTACTCTTCCTGAGATAAATTCAGCTTCTGTTCCTTCTTATGCTTGAGTTATCCTCATACCAAGGATTTGTTTGGTTGCAACCCAAATCCTTCATATCAAAGGATTCACTTAGCTGTTTCTTGAGTACTTTTATTTCCTGCATGTTTTTACCTACAAACCAACATGCCATCTACATACAAACATAGGATTAATATAACTTCCATCCTCAAATTTCTTTGTATACACACAATGGTCAGAATGACATCTAATATAACCTTGCTCCATCATGAAGCTATCAAACTTCTTATACCATTGACATGGAGCTTGTTTCAGGCCATACAAGCTCTTCTTTAGTTTGCACACCATCTCCTCTTTACCTTTGACTTCATATCCTTCTGGCTGTTGCATATATAGCTCCTCCTCCAAATCACCATGGAGAAATGTAGTCTTTACATCTAACTGTTCTAAGTGCAAGTCTTCTGCTGCTACTATTCCAAGAATAGTTTCTGATAGAATTCATTTTTACTACAGGAGAAAAAAATCTCATCAAAATTTATACCTTGTTTCTGTGCAAACCCCTTGACCACCAACCGGGCCTTATATCTTTTCTTTCCTCCTTCATCTTTAACTCTGTACACCCACTTATTCTGTAATGCTCTTTTGCCTTCTGGTAGCTTCACCAAATCCCAAGTCTGGTTCTCCATGAGAGACTTATGCTCCTCATCCATGGATTGCTCCCACTTCTTACCTGGCATCTACCTGCATTGCTTCATCAAAGCTCTCTGGCTCTCCACTATCAGTGAGTAATAAATAATAAAGAGAAGGAGAAAAACGTTCAGTTTCTTTTCTTACCCTAGAAGACCTCCTCACTGTAGGAGTTTGGGGTTCCTGTTGAGTAGGTTCGTGAACTGATTCATGGCTCACTTTCCCATCCAGAAGATCCTCTACCACTACATATTCTTTCTTGGATTCTTCCCTATTTTCCTGCAACTATTGCTTATACATGACTTTCTCATTAAAGACCACATCCCTAGACCGAATGCTTTTCTTGTCCTTAATACTCCAACATTTAAAATCCAAAGTCATCACCACCATAACCAATGAAAGTACATTTTTCTGATTTAGCCTCTAGCTTGGTCCATATCATCCTTGTCTATATGAACAAGCACCTCACATCCAAAGACTCTAGGAAATGAATAATCAACTTTCTTACCGGACTAAGCCTCCTTAGGGTATGCCTCCATCCAAGGCACTTGAGGGTCCTCTATTTATCAAGTACACAGTTGTGCTCACCCGCTTCTGCCCAAAAACGAAAGAGGCAGTCCTGCATGTAACCTCATGCTCCTAGCACGTTCCATTATTGTTTTGTTCATTCTTTCTGATACCCCATTCTATTGCAGAGTTCCTGGAACCATGTCTTTTGCCTATGGATTCCATTCTTAAAACAGTAATCATCAAATTCATTGTTGCAATACTCCCCTCCATTATCTGACCTAAGACATTTTAGCTTAAGACCTGTTTCATTCTCTACCAAGGCTTTCCATTTAACAAAAGTGTCAAATACATCAGATTTGTTTCTAATACAATAAACCCAAACTTTCCTTGTTGCATCATCAATAAAAGTAACATAATAACTTGAACCCCCAAGATATGATACCTGAGCCGGTCCCCACACATCAGAATGTACCAGCTCTAACTTACTCTCTTTCTTCGTAGGTCCAACCTTGAGAAACCTTACTTGCTTTTGTTTCCCATATATGCAGTTCTCACAGAAATCCAAACCTATTTCTGTATATCCAGGAAAATTCTTCTTTATGATGTTCATGCCCTTATGGCTCATATGACCGAGCCTATAGTGCCATAATGTTGTATCTGCATCTGAAGCCACAAGATTACAATCATTAGTACTATCAGTGGTTAAATACAAGGTTCAAACCTTCTTACCTCTTGCCACCTCAAGAGCACCCTTGGTAACCTTCCAAGAGTTAGCTGTAAATATCACAGTACAACCATCACTTCCCAATTTCCCCCGCCGATATCAAGTTTCTCCTTAATGTAGGCACATGTCTGACATCCTTCAATAACCATGTATTCCCATTCTGCATCTTAACCTGAACAAAACCTTTTCCAACTATGCTGCAAGGCTCATCATCATCAAGAAAAACATGCCCAAAAGCTCCTTGAACATAATCAACAAAATAATGCCTATGTGGAGAAGCATGGAAAGAAGCCCCTAAATCTAAAACCCAAGATTCAGTAATATTGTGCAAAGAAAGAATCAAAACATCCTGACATACATTACCCGTTGCCACATTTACCTCCTTGTTTTCTTCCTGTTGTTTCTTCTTATCCCGAAGCTCCCAACAGTCCTTCTTTGCATGCCCAGGTTTCCACAATTCCAGCATACAATCTTGTTCTTGGATTTTGACCTTGCCTGATCTTTTGATTTTCCACGGTTTCCTCTATTCTTCTATCTCCCTCTAGTTTCCACTGTCAAAGCATTCCCTGAAGTAGAAGATTCCCCAGAGCTTTTTCTTTGCATTTCCTCGCTTAGAATCACCCCTACAACATCCTCAAACTTCAACTTCGAGTTATCTGGAACCAAGTTACTTACCGCCATTACCAGGCTATTCCAACTCTCAGGTAAAGAGCACAGAATTAATAAAGCCCTAACTTCTTCATCAAATTCTATTGTAACCAAAGCTAGCATATTCACAACCATATTGAAATAATTTAAATGATCTGCTACTGAACTATTCTCAGACATCTTCATATTAAACAACTTTTTCATTAAAAATATCTTATTAGAGGCAGAGGGTTTTTCATACAACTTCCCTAATGCATCCATTAGATCTTTTGTATTCTTTTCCTTTGAAACATTAAATAATACCAAAGATGCAAGACTCAACCGGATCATTCCAAGTGCCTTCCGATCCAACAAATCCCATTCCACATCTGTCATACTCAAGGGTTTGTTCATCTTCTCAGACAACGGAGTATAAAGATCCTTCTGATAAAGGTAATCTTCCATCTGCATCTTCCAAAGATTGAAATTCCACCCGTTGAATTTATCAACCCTAGATCTTTCTTCATCTGCCATAGCTCCCACTCAAGCTAAAAAATTTCCCTGTGATTCAACACTTCAACAAACCAAACCAGGCTCTGATACCAATTGTTAGGAAATAAGGGATAAAATATGCGGAATAATCCCTCACAAAATTACAACAGTAGAAACTAATATGCAGAAATTATTAGAGATCTCAAATAAAATCGCAGAATAAATAACACAACACAAAGAGACAGTATTTAACGTGGTTCACCCAATTTGGGCTACGTCCACCAAGAATCACTTGCTTAGATTTTATTACAAGCCACCGCTCTCTCAATACAATACCCAGATCCGTTTGGAGCTATGCTCAACAAAATCTACAGAATTCACACCCGAATTCAAAACACATCTGCAATACATTTGCTTGTGCATCTATCATATGCATAAGACCATATAAATAGACAACTGCTTAAGCAGTTTTACAAAACCGTGGGTATCAAAACCATGGGAAAAACCTGCCCCATAAACCTATGGGTCAAAAAACTCGCCCATATGAGAAAAGCATGTTTCCTGATATTTCAGGTGCAATTTTTCGAGGCCAAAAAATTTACGCCTAAATTTTTTTTTTCGGGGGCTGCGTCCCCAAACCCCTGCTACCAGGGGCTGCCACCCCCGAACCCCGGCGAGGATACATGAAAAGTGTACATTACTCTTAGTGTACAGTCTTCAACACTTTCACACATGAAAATAGGCTCCACAACCTAACATTTATACCATCTTTGGAGACAACGTGCCCCAATAATTTCCCCTTCGTGACACAAAAAATAGATTTCTTAGGATTTAAAGAGATCCCATGTTCTCTACATCTTAGCAAAACTGTCTCTAGATGCTGGAAATGATCCGCCCTTGTTTTAGAAAATACAGTCAAGTCATCAAGGTATACGAGGATACACTTCCCTTTCAAACTTCCAAAGGCTAAGTCCATAGCTCTCTAAAAATTAGCACCGGCATTGATGAGCCCAAAAGGCATCCTTTTGTAAGAAAAGGTACCCCAAGGGGTAGTGAAAGCCGTTTTGTGTTGGTCTATGGTATTAACTTCTACTTGGTTATATCTTGAGAATCCATCAAGCATAGACAACATTTCGGATCCCGTTACTGTTTGCAATACCTGATCCATCATAGGTAAGGGATAATTATCTTTCAAGGAAGCTTGATTTAGATTCCTGAAGTCAACACATGTACGAATCTCACCATTTTTCTTTCTAACGGGCATAATATTGGCAATCCATGTTGAATGATGGATAGGAAAAATTATTTTAGCCTTTAATATCTTATGTATCTCCTGAAAGATGGTGTCAGCTATTTTAGGATTATATTGCCTCTGCTTCTGTTTAAAAGGCTTAATCCCAGGTTTGAGAGGGATAAAATGTTGCATCTCTTTTGGTTGGAAAGCTTTTAAATCTTCATAGGAATAAGCAAGAACATCCTTATACTTTTTCAAAAGACTAATTACCTTCTTCTTTTCTTCTGAGGTGCAACATTTTCCAATGTTCACGAGTTTAGGATCAGTAGAACTCCCAATATTGATTTTGTCATATTCGACTAATTGTTGGGGTCTAGTAGAAGCTCTAAACTTTACATACCTGTCGTGTTTGTCAAACAGTTCTTCTAAACTCACCAATCCTTTTAGAATCTTGTTTCCTTTGAGTTTGATACATCCGTCCTGATCCGCTTGTTCTTCTTGGGCGGCTTCTTTGTCAAAGGGCACACTCTCACGAGGAAAATTATCGCTTCCTTCAAATTACAACTGTTCAAAATTATCATTGAGTTCTAAAAAAGATAGCAAGTGTTGATCGTCATTGAAAACTTGCCAGTTACTTGTATTATCAGGTACACTAGGTCTATGGATCATCTCGATGGTGAACTTATTTTGAGAAAAATCAGGATGAGGAATAAGCAATGACCCTGAGACTGCTAGAGAATCAGCCCTGGTATTCTTCTCCCTAGGCATTGCTTCGATGGAGAAGGTGTCAAAAAATTCAATGGAGTCCCAAACCTGATTCCTGTAATGTTTCAACCTTCCATTCTTTACCTGGAAGAGGTTTCTAACTTGCTTGACAATCAATTCCACATCCCCACGAGCTAGAAGATTCTTCACACCCTGTTCTTTTACCACCTGGAGTCCAAGAATGAGAGCTTCATACTGTGCTGTATTATTGGTATTTTCAAATTGCAACTTGAATGAGAAAGGATGAATGCTTCCTTCATGTGACACCAATATGACACCAGCTCTAGAACTAGCTGAAGAACAACTTCCATCAAACTCTAATATCCAAACATCATTAGGATCTTTAGGTGACACTTTGGGAAGTTGGATTTCTTCTGGAGACATAATCATGTAGTTTCCATGACCCATATCCTCATAGAGTATTTGTGCTTTAGGATCATCAGTTTTTTGTACAATATACTCATACTGCTTCTCAGGAAACAACTTCTTCATTTTCCCATTAACAGGTATGAGGGCATGTGACCAATCCATTTGAATTTCTCCACCCACATCCTTACAGAAGTTTCTTCTTAGCAACATCCCATATGAAGGAGGAATGTCTGCTACTAGAATAGTAGCCAAAACTTTCTTCTCTGGCAAAGTGGCAAAAGCCACTTGTGCGTCCTTAATTCTTCCGACCAAGGGTACTTCGTTACTCTCTATGGAATAACAAGATCCGTAAGTGCATGTGAGAGTCAAGCCTAAGGCATGAGCTACTTTGGTAGGCATTACATTGTCTGATGCTCCTGAGTCTATGATGCAATTACTGAGCCTATGGCCAGCTATAAGGAGTGTTACATAGAATGGTTTGATTTTGTCATTGGGTGAGGTGACAGCGGCTACCAGATTAGGCTGTGGTGCAGAAGAAGGAGTGGGCAAAAGACCTTTAGAGGTAGTTTTAGAATGGGAATTGACAAAGTGAATCATTTTAGCAAAAACCTTGGGATGGGTTTGATAATATTTAGCCTCTGAGATTTGAACCTTAGTCTTTTTTAGGTGGTCAATAATATCAAAAGACCCAGAAGTGGATGGGTCATCATCGCTTGAGATCCTAGGTTTATCAATTTTAGGGGAAAAAGAAGTAACTTTAGTAGTATAATTGACAGGACTCACCTTCGGTGCAGATGAAATGGGAATAGGAGATCCTCTTTTTGTAATTACGGGGATAGTTGTCGGCTGCTCCTTAGATTTTTTGGTGGGCTGCATCACTTTCTCCCTCTGATTTGTATGCTCTCGAGTCATGACAGCGTATGATTCACTATTCATATTTGCTACTACTTCATCATAATCATCTCCATCATCAATGCCCTTCAGTGGTGAAGAAATTAACTCGAGATCCATCAAGTTCATCTGCTTCATCATCAACCTCTTCCACAAATTCCTCGCAATCTTCATTAACCTCCTCATCCTTTGGTTCCTCAACTTCACAGGTTGCATTAACAGGAACTTTAATAGGAGGTACTTCAAGTTCTAGCCTTGTTTGAGAAGCAGGAAAATGATTTCTGGGCTGAAAATTCCTCCTTGGAATGTCTACATAGGGAGCATGCTGAGCCAATTGTTTCTTAATAGCAATGAGATCATTGGCAAGTTTTTGTACCAGTGGATCAGTATTAGGTCCAGGAGTGGAAGAGGAGGAAGAAGCAGATTTAGATTTAGAAGGATCTCTCCTCAACTTCCCTGACATGATTAAATCATCTTCAACACTAATAGCAAGAGTTTGATATTCAACCAATGTTGCGAGACTAGCCCCTTCTTAGTGGATAGCTAACTTCAAGCGATTGAGCATTTAGGAAAAAACATTTTTCAATTTGATCTACAGGTCGAGTATTTGGCGGAATTTTGTTAATCAACCTGTTGAATCAGAGCCACAAATTCTCTCATGGGCTCTTGATGAATCCTTCTTTATTTGAGAGATTTGGGCTAGCAAGGCATGCACGTCTTCTGCTGGTTTGAACCAGTTTTCAAACCTAGTTCTCATTATGTCCCAGATAGTGATAGCACCATCCGAGAAGGTGATAGAACCAATCAGCAACATTATCTTGTAAAGTCTTAACGAAAATTCTTACGAAGACATATTCGTGTTCAACTCCCAGAACCCCACATGCAATTATGAAGGCTGCGATGTGTTCATCAGGATGCACTTTACCATCACCTTTGAATTTAGGGAAGTTCTTCCAGTTACCTTTGGGTAACTCATGTAAAGGCTGGGGAAGGGCAAGGGGCCTGACACGATGACCCCAGGGAAATGGTACCACCATTCTTGGAAAAATGGCTTGAAGAGGAACTGTAACACCAGCAAGAATCAAAGCTCGAAGATTAGGACTGGTTGGCTCTGAAGGAATGCCACCCGTAGGGTTTCTATCTTGAACAGGCGGAGTGCTTGTTGAACGAGTCCTTTCTATTTCTTCCTATTGAAGGGAAAGGAAAACACTGCTGCTCCAAAAGTTGGAACTGAGAATCTTCAATACCAAGGGCCCTTCTCCATCAGAGTAAAATGTGGAGTTTCCAGATCAAAGGATGATCAATAAATGATTACAGAACTAGAATATGATTTCCCCAGTGGAGTCGCCAAAAAACTATTGGTCGTCAAATAGGACTTTACGAAGAGAAACAGTCAGGGGACAAGAAGTCCCTCCTCTTTAATGGGAGAGGTTCCCTTATTCAGAAACAAACCTATTTACAAATATAC
Source organism: Taxus chinensis (assembly GCA_019776745.2). NCBI lineage: Eukaryota > Viridiplantae > Streptophyta > Pinopsida > Cupressales > Taxaceae > Taxus > Taxus chinensis. The sequence continues at coordinate 885,637,243 of CM034150.1, forward strand.
AAAACATGATTTTACTTGTGAAACTTGGATATTATGAGAGTGTTTTCTTTAAGGATCATCAATTACAAAAGGACTAAGGAATGAGAATGCGAGAATGAACAGAAAGGCAACACTTAGAATTATAGATGACAGAGTAATTATTTATGTATGCGAAGTTACAGTGAATTGAAACAAGATCATTTGTATCATACTTAGTAAGATGAAATTTGAAAAGACACAAAGTTCTATAAAAAACATCTGCAAGAATACAAAGCTTCTTATCATAACACAGAAAAATGACCTTAACAAGATTAAATGAAAAGCTTAGGGATAAAAGAGATCAGATAGATGAAGAATGAAAAGCCCTTTTGTATTGATTTCTTTATGATTTATTTACTCTCTCAGAAAATAATCCAAGTTCTTCCTCCTTACAAAATGGCAAGGAGAGGCCATTATATAGTTTACAAATCAGTTACTCTTGGTAACTACTTCTTTTAACTAAAGATTAGTTAAAGGATTGCCAATCGCAATACCTCAACTTATTACAATAAATCCGATGATGAAAGAATTGAGAAGAGAAGAGAGGAATAAGGAGAAGAAGACAGGTGCTTCATGACTGGGAGGGACTCACTGACTTCAAGGATCCGCTGCTCTGAATCTCTTCAATGCCTCGTCTATGTCTCTGCTATGTGGTACTGATGTGTTGTCGGTAGATTCACTCCAAAATCTGAGGCACTTCTCCATTTCCTTATCGAGCTCCACATGAAAGCACTGATAATCTACACATTGGCTTCAGAGATTGGGAGAACCACCAGCAAAAACCATAACTCGCTGTCATGAATCATCTGTGCCATTGGCGTATGGAGCTTTGCGTCTGAATAGATCCCCTTTGACCAAAAATCACTAAAGTCAAGATGGTGAACTTCACTGTCCCCCCGATAGTCGAGAACGTCAGACTCTAGTGGTGAGATCTTGTTCTTGCCCCTGGAAATGTATGATCTTTAAAGGCATGATATAACTAGTAATTCGGAGGGCTCACCCTTCTGCAAGCTATTCCTTGGGAAGAAATTGCGGAGGAAAATAGCCTACGTGCGCAGGAATTTAGATCTGCAAAGGTTCCAAGCTGTAGACCTAAGACTTAGAAAGGAATTATCCTTTGTATGTGCAAAGACGCATAGGGGGTCCACTAAAATGTTATATCAGCTGTTTAGTCCCAAGAGAGCGGAGGTCTACTATGTAAATGCTCCACAGTTTAAGTACTTTACCTATGTTCCAAATTGAATGGAGCAAGATATTCTGTTGCAAGTTGTTCACCTTCCCATGGAGTTTGAAAGCTTCGTCAATGAAGTTCAATCCTGAAACAAGCATATCATCCACCATGGCCTCCATAGCTCTACCATAGATGAAATACTTGTGCATATCTTTGATACTTTGTACTTCATCTTGGCTCAAAATTACAGGTGGTGGAAGAGTAGTCAATGGGGTAGGGTCTAAAAATTTGTCCTTGGACAAAAGGGATTTGATGAAACTTGTAAGAATCTGGGCTTGTTCTTCCAACTGTTATATGGTTTACTGCCCTTTCTCTACCCTCCCAATGACTCTGGTGACTATTTCCTGAAGATTGTGGATCTCGCCTTCAGGGGTAGATTCTCCCATGGGAATTCTTGAGAGCTCAAGATCAGACGCTTGCAAATATTGTTCTGGCTTGTCTACCTTAGGCTTGGCTATCTCCAGGAATTGCTGGCCCTGAGTGTCAGACACTATCCTGGAGCTAGTTCTGGATTTTTTGGTGCGAGAAGGAGGAGTAGTGCCTAACAAGGCCGCCACAACATCAAAATTTGGTCCTGAGATCCGGGAGGAAGAATTTCTCTTCCTACTATTGACAAGAGGCTATACCCATGCGAAAGAGGAGGAGGAAGAAGCAGGTGGGGCAAGAGGACCAAGAGATAGAGAAATCATGGTGCCCAAGGTTTGTACTGCTGTTGCCTCGAGTTGAGATATGAGTGGAGCGCTTGGGGCTCCTGGTGCAGAGGAGTCAACAGTGTTTGGAAGTTCAGTGCTCTGGACTTCTTTATCCTTATCCATTGGAACTTCAGGGGCGCTTGCAGGAGCTGGCACTTCACTCTCTTCACTTTCACTGAGAAAAATAATGTTCTCTGGTCCCGAAGGAAATTCTGCATGCTTCCTTAGGGGGTCTTTTTCCACAGGATCCTGCTTAACTTCTTTGAATTTCTTCTGATACACCTGGGTGGATGAGGAAGGAGTAGAGACTACAGGTCCTTGAGTTAACGAGGCAAGAGGGGTTTACAAAGGTGCTTCTGATCTAGGTGTCGATGCTTCCCTCCTTGGTGTTGAAGCATCCTTGGAGGAGGATTCCCCTGAGTGCCTCCTAAGCTCACAGACTTTTCTATCAAACCAGATCTTGGTCCTGACTAAGACTGGAGCCAGGATTTCAGCCAAATCATCCTTCTCCTTCTTGAACCAATCCAAGTCCTCCAAGGGAGTGTGTTTGACCACATTGTCATACTCATATGAGTACATGTCAGAATTATCATCTTGAATCCGTTCAGGAACTTGGTACAAATTGAGTTCCTGAATCAATTGTAGAGAAAACCTACCGTAATGCACATACGATAGCTGCACTGGTTAATTAGAGGGACTTAGATTCCTAGAGCATTGGCAAGAAATCCACAAGTTTTTCCACTCAACAAATTTTCTCACCAACAGTTTTTGGAACCCACCATGGGGTAGATTTAGCAGCATCTGCACCCAATATATGACCGTAAGATCCCAAAAATTTTAAAAAAATTCAAATATTGAAAAAATAAAAAAAAGGAGTTCATGAAATTCCGTTGCCAAAAGATACACTGCTGATTTCTACACATGACTTTTCACATTCCACAGTGCCCTTTCGTGTTCTGACTACAGAAGTTTTCAAAAGTTGGCTAAAAGAAGATTCACTAGGTTGAGTAGGTCGAGAGGTGTTGCTGATTCCAATTTTGAAGCTTTGAAAAATCGGCAAGAATGAATTAGAGATAATCCATACTTCTCTCAAGCCTCCTCTCCATTTGGCACTTCGAGTAGTTCTCCTAGCAATCCTATCCAAACTACTTCAAATTCTCCAATTTTTCAACCATCATTGAACATCAAGTTTGCGGAAGAAGAAGAATTTGAAGAAGCAAGAGCTGAAATAGAAGCAGAAGAAATGATGGCGGACGAAGAAGAAAGAACTAAACCCATTTTTACATGGGGAAGGAATATAGGCCCGCTTGCTCTTAAACCCCCTCTTCACGATCTACCAATGGGTTCCTACAAGAACATTCCAAATTTCAAAGGTGATAACTCACAACATCCTGAAGAACACGTTGCTGCTTTCACAACATCATGTGGAATTCTTGGTGTCCAACAGGAAGATGTTGCTATAAGATTGTTCGTGGAGTCCCTCCAAGAAAAAGTAGCAGAATGGTTCTACCTCCTACCTTCCCGATCCATCACTAGTTGGGATGACATCAAGGCTGCCTTTGAGGAAAGATTTAAATCAACTGAAGATTGTCAAGACCTCTTGGTGCAGTTGGCTCAAATGAGGAAAGGAGAAAGTGAAATGATGAGAGACTTCGTGGCTCATTTCAAATGGTTGCTTCGTAGGATACCAGAAGAAGATTCGCCCTCTTAGAACAATATCAAAATATTCTTCATAAACGCTTAATCACCGGAGGTAGGATTTCTCCTACAAAGAGTTCAATTAAGGAACATTGTAAAAGCACAAAGGAGGGCCATTAAATTAGATGACAATCTCATCCTCTCTAGAAAGATCAGGAATCCATCAAAGGGCAAGGCCCAACATCCTGAAGATGAGAGAACTAATCCATCGCTGCAAAAGTTTGTGAATGAGATGGCCTCTTTGAAGAGGGAATTATTTGAACGAGTTTCTTCTCAGAGAAGCAACAGAAATCAGATTGTAGGAGCACCCCAAAGACTTGCCTTGGAGGCCCCACCCGTGAATGTAAATTACAGATTTCAAGAAAGTGAAGAAGAGATTGAACAAGAAGGTGTTGATTTTGAAGAAAGTGATGAGTTTGAGAACGATACAAAAATCAGGTTTTGTGAGTATTCTGGAGGTTATGAAGAAGATGCACCCAGTTTCTCATGCGCGGTATTCATTCATTCTCAGTCTGAGAAAAGAGCATCTCCCTTCACTGCTGAAAAAGAAAAGAAGGTGTATGATCCTCCTGTGGTCACTTTGAAAAATAAAATAATCAGTCAAGGATCTTCACTTCCATCTTCCATTAAGTCTGCATTTTTGGATCTTGATCTCGTAGCAAGTAAGAAGACTCCTGAAATCCCAAGTAAGTCTTCTAATGTCTCTTCCATTTCTAAACCCAAATCTTCTCCTAAAAAATCTAATTCCTTAAAAGCTCCTAGTGTGCCTTTCAAAATACCATCCATTCCTCAAACATCAAATCCTACTCCTAAGCCTATCCAGACCGCAAAATCAATCCCTTCACTCCCCTTATCTACATCTACTCCGTTTGACTTCATAGAATATGCAAACAAAGCTAAAGTGTAGATTACTAAAACTAAATATTTTCGGACTCATCCTGAACAATTTGAGAGGTTCGTCCAATACATCAGGAGTGGTAGTCTAACACCCAATGATGTAGCTCATTGTTTCAAAGGCATGCTACCAAACTCACCTACACCTCCCTCATAGAACATGCTTTCTCTGAGTGCATCAAATACTGATAAAGTTGAACCTTTCTACATCTCCCTTCTTGTTGGAGAATATGTACTGAACAATTGCATAATAGATTTTGGTGCCTTAGACAACATGATGCCTTTAAAGGTCACCAAGGCTCTTAAACTTACAATGACTCCACCTAGTGGTTCTTGTTACTCTTTGAAATAAAAAAAGGTCTCACTTTTAGGGAAGGTTAAAGATGCACAGATGGCTCTGGCCAGATTTCTGGTCAAGAAAGTTTCAGCAATGATTTTGGTAGTAGACGTCCCAGCCTCGTTCAGAATGTTGCTGAGTAGAAATTTCTGCAAAGAGTTGGGAGGGAAAATTTAGATGAATTGGTATTTTGTAACCATACCAATGAAGGGAGACATGGAGAAATTACTTCCCGAGAAGAAGTTGAGGTACACAGTATGAAATTCCAGAAGCCCAGAAGATAACATCTTGTATCAAGGTAGTAGGTAGATGAATCACTTTATGGAAACTGAGGAAGAAAAGGATATCCCCATCTTGATAGGCCCAGACATGCCTTCCCAAAGAGATTCATATTTTGAAGAATCCTTGAGGAGATTCGAGTTACAAGAGGGCAGCCCCGAATCGCCAGATGATGCAGACCATGAGGAAGAGGAGATGGTTCTCGGTGATTTTCAAGAAGAAAAATCAGCCTATACGCTTTTCCAAGACGAGGATTTATTCGCATTCCCATTTGGGGCTGAAGATGATCTCAGTCAAGAAATCTATGGAGAGACAAAATCAGCTTGTGATGAGCCCGTGAAAGGTTTGAAAGAAATGTCTATATAAGGACTGCTAAGAGCCACAGAAGAAACAAAAGACCCTGAGATCAGTCTGGAACTTTTAATGCAAGCCATGAATATGGAAGATAAGCGTGAAGCTGATTTGGAAGCCTTAACTAATGTGAAGGTCAGCCATATTGAGATAAGGAAAGATGAGAAATATGATGTCCCTCTCGAGCTAATGGTTGGTGGATACAATGATGAATTTGAAGTATTTTCTTTCCCATTTGAATATGAAGACTCTTTCCATGATGAAGAAAGTGAATCAAGGAGTTTCGAGACCTCTGAGGATGAAGATATTTTTGATGAAGGATTGATAGCATGCAGCAATTCCCAAAATAACAAGGTAATCCCTCTAGGTAGTTGCCTTGAGCTGCAAAATAAATATTCTTCAAAGGTGTACAAAGAGGAGCTACAGGAAATGATGAAGCATAACTTCATGCAAGAAATCTTAGATGCGGTAGAAGTGGCAGAAGGCCCCAAGTTCATTCTTGATCTCTTCACTCCTGTCATGAACATACAACACAAGTATGAGTTTTCCTCCATCCCTTCCTTTAGTACTCAAATGTCTCACAATGGAGTAGAGATAAAGGATGAATCAAATGTTTCTCATGGAGAATATTTCAATGAGCATAGACCTGGGAAAGAAATTAACTCAAAAGGTTCAAGGAATTGGAACAAAAATCAGCATTGGGGCAGCGATGAGATGCTCGATGGAGAATCAGCTATATGGATAAACATGGAAGGAAACTGGCACGATGAAACCAATTTCAAAGGGCATGAAGACAATGGAGTTTTCAAGAAAGGACCTGTGCATCAAGAATCCCACATGGACTCACTCCTACTAAGTACACAAAAAATTGTGAAAGCACCTCGCTTTCATAAGCAGGTGAGGAGGGGAGGATACTTTCTGGAACCCATCAACGGCTTCGCAGAACATCATCATTCAGTGTTGCCTCTTCAGGGGTAACTTTTGAGAAATAAAAACTTACTTCAGTGAAAGTGAATTGTTCCTCGCTTTGTACCATAGGTGATTGATAAATGTTTTTCCCTTTCTGTTGTGTGTGTTTCTCTTCCTATTGTGTGTTGTGTGTTTCCTTTCTATCATTTTGTGTGTGTGTGTTTCCTTCTTCTAATCTTCCTTTCTAGAAGATGTGCATGACTCCGCAGGGCCAAATGGATAAGGCACTGGTCAATGAATTATATGGTCTAAAATTGAGATTCTAGATTCCCATGTCATGTCCCCAAGCTAGAGCCAGCTGTTGTCGTGAAAATGTGCAATAGGGAAATTGACAATTTACGAGCACAACAACTATACCCCGATGTCAAAATTTTCGTGTTTTATCATTCCCAGGCACCCCAAGCCAAACATGTTAGTTTTTTCACCCCCTATTTGATGTAAAATTGGTCCCCTAGGTGATTCAGGAAATTCCATTCATTCCCCCTAGGTGATTTTAGGAGTTAATTGAAAATGCTATCTTTTGGCAGTACAGGGAAGGGCTATCGTTGGCCTTCTTGGGATTGGATCAACCCCTTAGAGCAGATCAAAAGGGCCAAATTCAACACAGAGGTGAATGGAAGACATTAGAACATCATGTAAATGATTTTGGAAGGCTTTGGGAAGTTCAGAAAGACTTGGAGCAGTCTGAGTGAAAACAAGGTTCACAAACCTAGGCAGTACACAGGCCTAAAACAACTGTTGGGATTCAGAAGAAGATTCCAAGAGCTCTGGAAGGATTTATAAGTAAAACAAAACATCATTGGAAATAGGATCTAAATACCTACATTATGGTGAAATAAATTTTTTCACAACACCTTGGCGCATATGATGGATAATCAGTTTTTCTCAGGCACAAGTATAGTACCAGATCAAAAATCTGATTTTTTAGGGATCATATGGCCAAATCAAGACATGATATGCCCATAATTAGATTTAAAATTCCATTTCCAGTCAGGATCATATAACATTTCACCAATAAATTCCACTAGGAGCTCAATTTATCTTTGTTCTAAGTTACCCTCTCAAACACAGTTCAAGACTTAGTCATTTTTCGAGAGGACACGTGTCAGCACCAGGAGCTTGGTCAAATTTCATGTCCCTGATGTCCCTGAGGTCAGGTACATAAGACCTTAGAAAATTTTCCCATCCCCCATGTGACCTATGGGGCCCTCATATGACCTCCAAACTTGACAGATCAGCCCCCAGGTGCTTTCTTGGAGCATTCATCCCCTACCGTTGGATTGGGCGCCACGTGTCAGCTCCAGGAACACCATGGAAATTGATGTCCCTTATGCACCTGAGTTGGGGGACATCATACCTTTAAAAATGTCCCCAAACCCCATAGGGAGTCTTCTGGATACTCATGCGACCGCAGTTCAGCCCCCAGGTGCTTATTTGGAGCGTGCATCCCCTACCGTTGGATCGGGCGCCACGTGTCACCTCCAAGACCACCGTGGAAACTGATGTCCCTTATGTACCTAAGGTTGGGGATATCAGACATGTAAATTTTTTTCCATCCCCTAGGAGGAGTCTTTTGGACACCCATGTGACCTCCTTTCAGCTCCCAGTGCTTAAAATCAGCTTTTTCCTCCTTCATTCCTTGTCGTTGGATCTAGTGCCACGTGTCGCCATCTTGCTCATTGTGGAAATTAATGTCCCTCACATCCATAAGGTTAGGGAAATAAATCATGGAAAAATGCACCCAAGCCCTACCTGTGCATATCTTTTTGAAAAATTTCCAAGTGCCGCATTTCCCACTTCTAAGTTCTAACAGTTATATGTGCACTCCTTTCCTCCATTCTTCCTCTGCAACATTCTACCATCACTCCACCATTGAAAATGCTTAGACCAGATCAAAAAAGGAACTGAAATACATTTCCCATGGTGATGTACAGGTCTCAGAAGGAATCCTCATCAAGCTAAGGAGAAACGAGGAACAATAAATAAGAGAACAACAAAATCCCCATAGCTAAAAAATGGAAATCTAAACAAAGCTTGCAAACCAGCGCACGAACCAATGAACCACTTATTGGTGTTCATTCCTCTATCCAAGACCATCAAAAATACACCTTAAAACTCCCCCCACATGCGACAGAACATCCACAATGAAGAAATCTCCTTTTCGGCTCAACGAAGAAAGAAGTGGGATTTCCCGTCAAACTGGTTGCCGGATCGAAGTAAGATTACACGTGAAGCACCAGAAGAAAAAAACCAAATCAATTATATAATTTTATTTGCAAATGGAGGAGAAAACCAGACCTGTAATTTTTAGGTCCATTAATGGCTGCTGTACTCAGAAGCACTGCCAGGTCTGAAAATTAAAACTTGAAAATCTCCTAGATTATTAAGCGGGCGGGCCCAAAATTTCAAAGGGATGATATTGGGAAAAAACCCATATAAAAAAACTTCATTCCACGTCAATCCGACTCCCAAAGGACAACTTTCTAAAAATAGTAGGTCTAATACATAAGAACTGCTATTTCAGGAAAGTCATTAACAGAAGAACCTGCGAAGGAGATGAAGATATCAGAGGTGCACTATAGCTGAGAATTCACCAGAATGGAAATTTTTGGCACTTACTAAAAATAGTAAGTGGGGCCTCGAAAACTTGCTAAAAATATAAATTTGATCCAAAGAAATGAGGAACGCAGGGAGAAAGGGGAATCAAGGTCACAACACTCAACTAAGGATTGAGGGAGTTACTTTTTTCACACTTACTAAAAATAGTAAGTTACACTCAAAGAGAAGTTTTGGCACAATGGGATGTACAAGGCTAATCCTTCAGGGGGACATCATTGTTCATGAGCATCCTAGCCATTTTTCATAGGGAATTCGAGATCCACCTTAGTTCATTCAACTAGGTGAGCATTCAAAAGCTAATTTGGAGGAGTTTCACAATGTGCAAGGAGTTCGAAGATTCAGAGTTTCACTGCATTTTGAGCTTTCCATCATCGAGGATCAACGGATTTCATCGGGTGACATGTACTCTTTTTCTTCTCTCTCTCTCTCTCTTTCTCTCTCCTCTTCCCCCCAACTTCTCTCACTTTCAAATGTTCTAATTCTTCGTTGGGGTTTGCACTTTTTGATTCACCTTTAAGTCACTTAAAAGTGACTTTAGAAACATAATGTAAATTAAGTCGCCTTGCTATTATAAAAGGGACTTCAATATTTAAAGTGGAATATGAAAAGTCTTAAGTCATATTAAGGCATATGGAGGGTCACGAGGAAGACGATAAGTCACCTCTCATTCTATAAATTGTAACGCCATTCCCATTGCAAAGGGTTGGTAATTGATCTTGTAGACTCAAGAGTGCATTGTACCTAGAGAAAGAAAAGGAGATAACCATTTTATTCTACTCTCTTCCCCTCTCAAATTTCTTCCATTCCCACATTATGTACAACTTTGATTTGAGCAATCAATACAAGAAGGAGTTTCTAGCTTTCTTTGACTAAGGGGTTTCTTGATACTTGGTGATCGGTGAATTCTATTGGGTCTTGTTGCTTTTCGCAGAGTTTTTTCTTCTGATAAATGCATGTGTTGAAGTTTCTAACTAGTGTGTGGGTAGGAATCCAATTTTCTACCTACAACATTAGTTCTCCTACCTCTTTTCTCACTCCCCTTTTCCACTCTATAGACGAAGACTTCCCTAGCAGGATATTGCTAGATTTTCCGCAGGGTCAGTGGAGTTCCCCTGTTGGATTCCCCGGTCGAAAGACCACCATAGAAATCCACACTTTCTTGTGCAAGAACATACGGCAGCTGCACCGGTTAAGTAGAGGGACTTAGATTCCCAGAGCATTGGCAAGAAATCCACAAGTTTGTCCACCCTATAAATTTTCTCACTAACAACCCTGTTGCTTATCGTTTAGCTTTACCTCCTGCTTTATCTCGAATGCCTAATGTTTTCCATATTTCTTTGCTTAAGAAATACATTTCAGATTTATCACATGTTTTGAATTGGAATTCCTTGCAGGTCCAAGACCCAGGAATAATCGTGGTTAAACCCATTCGAGTGTTGGAAACTCGCCATTTGCGCTTAAGAAATCGTGAAATAAGTGAATGTAAGGTCCAGTGGGACCAATTTAATGAAGAAAGTGCAACCTGGGAAAATCTCAAAGATATGAGATCTGCTTTTCCATACTTGTTTGATCATAATTGATTCTGAAAATTGATAAAATATGAAAATTTTAATCCATATTTTGATGTTAAATTTGCCAAGCTTGGGCAGTTACTAAACAATTTGACAACTATTTTAAATATTGTTTTGAAAACTTGAATTTTTCAAATTCAGTCCTGTTATGGACATATGAATGAAAGGACGATAATTAAATTGTCCTAAAACCTTAATGGTTTGATTAAGTTAATCATCGAGACAATGATTCTTTTAAGGAGGAAGGTATGTAACATCTTGGTCATGACCGTTACTACGATGACTTCCACTTTTGACATTGCAAATGTTGACCTGTGATCTGTCTTAGGAAGGTGTATTCTTTTGAGTTGAAAATCACGTTTGCAATGGATAAGTTATTATTGTTCAGAATTCATGCTAGCTGTAATTTTGTTTACTTGGAAGCGAAACCATGATGCTATGTGAAATATAGGTTGTAAATCTATACTGTTGTTTCACATTTTCAATATGCTAACAGCACACCTTGAATCAATTCCATTGATCCAAGGTATGCTTCGGTTCTTCTTTATTATCATCTTGTTAATTGACATGCTGAATGAAACATATTATGGAACCAAGCAATATTTTGTTATAAATTGTGAAGGACCTAGCTTCAGGTGTGCTGTAAACTGTAAATTTGGACCTCCTTTATTAATGTTTTGTAACGTTGATCAGTGTGAGGAGATTAAGGATATGTTGTGGGCTAATAAGGAAAATTCCTTAACCTTGGTCAGAATGCGTGCTGTTATTTGGATCTGACCCAAACTATAATGTTTCCCTATTAGATTTTTTGACCTAAGGTAATAATACTTACCTAGGACCTATTACTAAACTATTTTGGTTGATACCAAAAACTAGGTTGTGTTTCTTACCTTATATAAATTCTAATCTAATAGGTGATAACCTAACATAAGGAGGTATGTTATAAGGCTAGAAGTCTTGAACTAACCTAAGAACTAAGGTGGAAAAACCCAAACCAATGATAAGGTAACCTAAACTATTACTAAGATGAAAAGGGGACCAAAGGGTCACTTGGCAAATGGAAGGTTACTAGTGGTGATTTTTAAGTTATTAATGTGAATTGATTTCATTCCTTACATCTTAAATTCGCCAAGATTGGTGGAGGTATAAGAAGATGGTGAGACGCCTAGATGGAATCATTCCTAAATTTAAAATGAATGAAGTTTTTGAATTTTGTTTCACCAAATTTGAAGTGGCGGTGGTGTAAGGAAAGAGGGGGAAATGTAATTCAATGCATTCAATACATTCAATAGCCTCGGGCTCAGTGGATGAAACTACCTAGGAGTTAGGCAGGAGGAATTGGAGAAAGTTGTTGGTCATTTGGATCTTTCTGGTCTTTTCTCTTCATGACAGTTTAGGTTCTTTGAACCAGCAAGCTTGTTTTTCGACCCATTGGAATTGTGGGTATCTTCGGGTTGTTTCTGAACTTGTGGAAGCATAGAGGAACTTGGGAGATTTGACTGTTGATGTTAGTTGAAAAGAATATATTCTTGAGAAGCTTAGCTGGAGATCTTCTGCAAATCAACAAGAAATTTTATTAGGCATGATAGGCTCTTCTTGTTAAATAGTTCTGATTTTTATTAAGCGTCTTCATTAAAAGAACTCTGCTCTTACAAAAACGAATGGTTTTGTGTAAATGTCTTGGTGTATTTTTGCTGAGATCTTCTGCTTGATTTTATTGTTAGGAAAATATTCAAAATGGGTATTTTTCTTGATGCATGCTGAGTAAATCGTGTTTATTTATTTGAAACTAGAAGTTTGCTTAAGTCGTGTGGACTTCTGAACTCCTGTGCTAAAATGGTTTAAGGAAAAATAATGACTGGTTTAAAATTTTGATTGGGAAAATCTTCCTTTGTTAGGAGAAGGTAAGAAAAATTGATGTTTCAGTTAAAATATGAAGTGGCTTCGAATTTTATCACTGTTGTTAAGTTATGTTGAAATGGGTCTTTGGATTCGTTGTTTTCTTATGGATTCATACTTGTTTTAAAGAAACAGTGATATGTTGACACCTTCTGAGCTTAATACGTTTTGAATTTATGAACTTTTTGGAACTGTTAGGAGAGGATTTTGTTCAGTTTTATTCTTCCTTGCTCGAAATATTTACGATTTAACTTCTTCTCTTGGGACTGTGCGAGGATATTGATATTTCTCTCTCTCCTCCATGTATGGATTAGTTTGTGAATAATCTTATGATGTACATTTGTAGAAGTTGTTGAAAGAATGGATTCATTCTATTTTAGTTAATTGAAGTATATGAGTTAGAAGGGTTCGATTTTACTCTTCTCCTTCTTTTGGGTTTGATTTTGAGAACATACTTGGGGTTGAAACTCCCTTTGAATTGCATTCATCTTGTTTGAATATAGGATGGATCCCTTTCTTTCTTTCTTACGTATGGAATGTTTCTTTGATTCCTGTTAAGTGGGTATATGGATGGCTTGGTTGTATCTTGTATTCATTTTTCTTGAGTACATAGGAATACCTTGTAGTTTTCTCTCTATTTGGGAAATAAGGAAATGTCCGAACCGAGGTTATCTTCACTGAAATGAAGCTAAGGAATTAGTTGTTAAGCTTGTTGCCTTGGAAACTTGTATCAGTTTTGTGTTGCTATGAATGTTCTCTTTACTTGATGAGAAGACCTTTCTTGGACCATACCTTGTTTGATTCTGTTGTTATCTTATATCAATTCAATTTTGAATATGTTGTTTGTGTGGTAGTGTTTGTTGGATCTAGATGTTGTTAGGAAAGGATCAGTCCGGTCTTCTTGGGATGTCGACTATGTTTAACCTTTTAATAGGATGGATTATTGGGATCTTCTCTCTATTTTTGAGCTAGGTATGCATAATTGTTTTTATTCAAATGTAAGAAGGAATTGCATTCGGTTCTTTCTCTTCTTTGAATTGTTAAATACCATGTTGTTTGTTGAACACTAAAGGATGACTTAAGTTGTTTACTTTTCAACTGTTGTTTTCTTCCCTCTATATTAACCATGTTGAGGGTGAATGGGTAATTAGGCGGGATCCTGCACTTCTTATTTCCTTGAATCGATAAATTGGAATTGGATATATATTGATTCAATGTTGGAAAGAAGGGAATTATTGTGTAGAATATTAATTGGTTCATCCTAATTCCATCCTTTTTGATAGAATGAATTTGGCTTCTGATATTATATGAAGAGTTATGTTGGTGTTGTGGATTATGATTAATTGCTTATTTAAAATAGTTCAGTTCTTAGAATTGTAGGGTGGTACCCTTCTTGAACACTTGTTTGAATCAAGAAAGAATTACATGCATCTATAGTATGATTTTGATAAGTAATTGAGATGTATTGTCACTTATCTATTGTAATCCTTATTGGGAAATTACTGGTTGAAGAGTGCTTCTTTGATCATGATACTTACATAATGTATTGTGGATTGCTTATTCTGACCTTCTTGTTAGGATCCTCATTCCTTTATGAGATATCTATCTGAATTGATAAATGTTTCATAAAAGTAGAGTTCTTTTCATGAGATAGTTGAAAGCACGTCGTTTTAACGTTTAGTGTTTATCATGCTCAATTCAATGAACTGACCCATGCTATCAATTTTTGCAAATGGATTTTGTAAGTGACAAAAGAATACAAGTTCTTTTATGATGCCTCTTGTGTTTACCTAAAGGATGCATCTTTTATTAGGAATTATTATTCTTATTATAATATAATTGAAAAATGGAAAAGTTATATTCTTGTTTGAGTTTATCAATGCAAATTGGTAGGAATGAAGTCTGAATTTTTAGACTTGTAAAATGTATAATTTACCTGAGGAATGGGAAAAAATATTGATTGGTGTTTGTATTTGATGTATTATTCACTTTGGGTTACTGTAAAGGAAATTTTGTAAACTTGTCATTACTCTCTAGTGAACCTATATATTTTGAATCATTTCAATTGAACTCAAATGAAACTGATAGGAAGGGAATTGATATGTTATTCCTTTATCGAATGCAACTTCTAAGTTGGCACAAATAGATGGAAACATAACTAGATCTTGAAGGTTTACTAGATGACGTAAATAAGAGGGAGATCTATTAATAATTCTTGTATAAAGTAAATGCCAGCAATGAACCCTAAAAGAATATAAAGTTAAAAGAAAGACAATTATTCTAAGGGGATAAGCATTTGTTAATACCTTTTGAGAAAACATACTCCCTCTGGTTAAATCAAATCAGAATATGGAAATCAAAATGAAATGAATACATAAGTAATGAATAGACTTCATCTTAATGAATTCTATTAACAAGGAACCAAAATCTAAAATTAATTATGCTTAAACTTGGTTAAGCAATGTAGGATAATCTTACCGTGGTATATTAATTAT
This sequence comes from Taxus chinensis, assembly GCA_019776745.2. NCBI lineage: Eukaryota > Viridiplantae > Streptophyta > Pinopsida > Cupressales > Taxaceae > Taxus > Taxus chinensis. The sequence continues at coordinate 885,652,296 of CM034150.1, forward strand.
GTTATGAGATTGAATCTTATGATAAGATACCGTGGAATGAAATACAAACCTTTAGGAAGTGGGATTGATCACAGATTTATTTGCATGATAACTATCAATCATTAATGGTTAGCATCCTTAATGAACAAAGAAATTAAGGATTTAGTAGGGTTGCTGAAATTGAATCTTAATTAAGAAGATAAGTAAGTGTTTAACTTCTTAACTGGATATGTACTTCTATATGAGGTGATTCTGTAGGATGTTAGTACACACCAACTACAGTACTATGACATCATGAAGACCGGGGGTCTTAATAATGGCACAGTGTTGCAACTGACACGTCACAACACCATTCCGAATTGGATCATCTATATCTACATAAACTTGGACTTGACCTTAGTTTTACCTTAGGTCATGTTAGGGACATGCCTTCGTATAGGGGGAAACTCACGATGACTAACGGTAACTAGACAAACGCAATCGACTTGGGTCAAATGAGTACGTATATGTACCCTTAGTCACCATGAGTGATGCTCTTTACATTTTTATGTTGCTTATCTGGGTTACGGTAAGCCTTAGACAAGAGGAATGACAAGAGTCAGTGAAGACTATTCTAGATAACAGATGAAGTGGGGTGAAGGACGTATTTCATTGATGAGTATGTCATCTAGGAATATGATCATGCAAGGCATGTGAAAATATTTGGCTAAAGTATTGCAAGCTGCTAGTTGTGTTGGCCTATATCACCTAGTTTAAGAAGTAGGATTTCAAATGAATATTGGTAACAAATATTCAGATAGGCCTCTTAAACGAAAGACTTCAATACCTCGAAAAGGGTAAGAGAACCAAGCATACTTAGTATATAGTACATTGAGTCAACATGAAGGATCGGTATGAAACTGAGTCATGAAATGAGAGACCATTGAAACTCTAAGTCTTTGTATGAGAGATCGGCAATTCATCGAGTCATTACAGTTGTATATGGTTATCTGTTATGAGATTGATTGGCATGGAATGTGTGTTCTAAATCATGATCATTTAGAATAGAGAACATTATTTAAAAACTTGAAATGTGTGTTCTAGATTATGATAATTTAGAATAGAGAATGCTATTGAAAAAAAAAAAAATCCCTTGTTTCTAAAGCTTTCAAATGGGAATGTTACAGGATTGACGACAAATGAAGGAAGAACACCCTAGGGCATATAATTTAAAACGGATGCCATTATAAATTTGGTAATCCTTTATGGGTTTGGTTTTTCCAGCTTCAAGGTGTTTGGATTAATAATGCTTTCTCCGAGTTTCACTGGGATTCGATCACTAGTTTATTAGTTATGAGTAATTCTTCATTTTTGTGCCCTAGGGTTTTTAGCAGCTCTTGATCATATATTATGCTTAGAAGGGTGGATTTATTTTATAGAAACAATATGGAATTATGGAGGAATGATGGAGGGGATGCTAGAAAGGTTTTAGAAGCAACAATAATGGAGGAATGAATAAATTTTGACAGATGGAGAAGAACAAAAGCAGCTAGTGGCAACCTGACAGTTAGATTTTTTACATATTTTTGTGTTTTGGAATGGGTCACACTTTCTTGCACCTATTGCAAAAAATATTTCATGCAAAAAATTATGCCCTAACCCTATTGGACCACTTGGATGAGTGTGATTGGCAGTTAGGGATGAGAGAGGGGCTAAAATTTGTACTTTAAGTGCCTCCCGAGGGTACATGTGTGACCAAGAGACTACATGGGAGGGCTGGGGATTTTTTTGCACCAAGTGCACTAGGTATTTGGTGCACATGGGACAAAAAAATTCACCCTCACCTTGGCTTGACAAGTGGCAGCACACAATTGCATGGAGCAGGGGCTGTGAAATGAAGCATGAGGGTTCAATTTGCAAGATAGAGCTAAAACTTGGTCATGTGGAGGGTCCATGGGTCTAAATGAGGTATGAATGAATTTTATTTCACCTTATTCACCAAATATTTTGTGCACTTGGCGCAAAAAAGTGCGCCACTCTCCCATTGGTTGGATTTATAACCCAAAAATTGGCTAACTGCTGGAGAACAACTTGTCGTGACCATATCTGGAGCTTCTGGTGGAGTTTTTTGATGAAATTTTATAATAACTTGATTTAAAATGGCCTTATGAATCCAATCGTGTCATTTTCATACCTTTATTATACCATTTAACCAATTAAATTTAGGATTTTTGTTCTTGCTATGAGGATGTGTATGTGAAAAATAGGATGGGGACATGATGCACCAAGATGTTGTGAAAAATATGATTTCACCATATTGTATATCTCTGAATAAAATTTCTAAATATATCTTGTTTGACTCTTAAATCCTTCTAGAGCTCCCATAATCGCTTCCCAAAGCTCAACAATTTTTTTGGCCCTGTGCATTGCTCAAGCATCCAAGACTCACTCTTACCTAACTTGCTCAAAAATTTGTGAAACTTTTCAAAACATTCCAAAGTTGATTAAAAAATGTTCTTAGCCCTCATTTAAATTTCCGTGATGAATTTAGGCCTTTTATTTTGATCCAGTGGGTGCGCACCAACTTCAAGAAGATCAGGAAAGGGCATTTCCAAAGCTTTTCAAAAAGCATATCTTGATGAATATTGTTATGAAAGAACTTAAATTGAATGGATAAACCTAAGTCACCTATGGTAACATTGAAATGACACCTTTAACTAATCAGAGAGGAGAAAGTGGGACTGTGTAACATCCCAACAATTTCTTGTAAGTTAAATTAACTACGGATAAGTCTAATCAGGATTAGACGAGATCATCATTGTGTGTAAAATTCATTTGGTTCGTCGTGTCATGACCCACAGCTTCTGCTGCATGGCATGACATTGTGGAATGAATAACCCCACACCCACCTTGATGATCCTTCCTAAAACGTGATTAGACCTTGATCGTAGGTAAAACAGTTCATAAATGATTGTGGATCTTTCAGTTTTTTGTATTTCAGTTACTTTATTTAATTTGGTTTGGTCGTCTTTTGTTTTGTTCGAATTTTGCATGACCGTGATCATAATTGCCTCTGTTTTATTTTAACTAAGCTATATTAAACCAACTTTATGAGAATATTTAAATTATGATTTACGGACTTGGTGATTTTCATTATTGGAATGTTTTATATAAACTTGGAAATTCAACTAATTATTATGGTAATATATTGTGGGAGATATGTGGACTTGTATTATGAAGGTTATTTTTTACTTAACCATTAAGTTGGGTAACAACTAAAGTAAAAAAAATGTGTATAAAATATTAATTAGTATATATATTTTAGAGGGATTTGACATGTAAGCCAAAAGTTATTTATTTAGATATTGAAATTTATGGGTTTCATAAAGTGAAACACCTTCACATGGCACAACTGTGCAACATGCACTAGTACACGTACCAGCATTAGGAAGCCCAAAAATTCTCCAATATGTCACCCAACTATAGTCTCTTTCATTATATTTTTTCTGTTATTTCTCCTTGGTCTATTTTTCATTCTCCCCTTTTGGAATACCTACGTGAGTTTTAGAGGAAAGAAGGATTCAACTTGTTGGAGTTGGAAGAGTAGAAAGTTTTCGCTTTTGGGTTTACTTCAGGCATGAATATCTTCTCCTTTCTCTGCTGCATTATGGGTAAAAAATGAGGAAATACACATTCTGTTTTTAATGGCAATCAAGAAATTTGTGATCAGCTTTTGATTTAATCGTTTGGAGATGTAGTTTGAAAATGAAATTGATGGATTTTGTATCCTTTTTAGTTTCTTTGTGTGATTTTAACTAAACACAGAAAAAATGCAATGTGGTTTTGGGTTTTGATTTGCAAAAATAAAGTAGAAGAAAGGTTAAAAATTCCTTCGTTGCATTATGATAAATTGTACCTGAAAGGAAAAGAGTTGGGTTTTTCCTGTACAGGAAAAAGGAAAAATGTTTTGTGAATTTGTGTGTTTAAAATCAATTTGTGCTTGTGGGTTTTCATTTTGTTAAACTGGAATTTGGTTGTGTTTTTTTTGTAAACAAGTCGATTTTATACCCAAATAAATTTAGGTATACAAATCGACTCGCATAAATGAATCAATTTGGGTAACCCAATCAATGTGGGTTTGCAATCAGTTGGAGGTTTTGTATTTATCTTCTTGGCTGTTATATGTAGGTCTGATTTTTAATTTATTGAGATCTTTTGAATGATAATTTGCGGGTGTCAAAGCTCTTGCATGGGGCTGCATTTTTCAGAAATTTTATCATTATGTATAAATGGGGGTGTGTTGTCATGTGTGAATAATTAAAAAAAAAAGGCATTTAACTTGTAATTTCCAGCCTGACAATACGACTTGGTTTATTGTAAGAATGTTAAAAAGAAATTTCTTGTCTTAGTAAGGGGATAAAAGCTAGGACATTTTGACCCAAATGCACCAATGATTAATTAGAGGCATGATTGGGTTTATTATAATGATATCTTATGAAAGAAATCATTAGCTGTTCTTTTACTAAAAAGAGTATGTTTAAATGATGTAATCATGGTGCCTCTATATTATTTTGTTAGGCTGTTCGGTTACCAGATAGAACACGTTAAAGTAATCTAAATATGGTGATATTTGTGCTAATTGTAGAGCTGCTCATTGACTGAAAAGAAAATAATTTTTATTTTACTTGATTAATGACATTTTTGGATGATACGATGAGCTACTCATCACCTTGAAAGAATATGTTTAATTGGTATTTAGAAATGATGACTTCAAATAGTTTTGTTAATTTGCCTGTTGATTTGGAAAGTAAGAAAAATAGTATTTACATCTATACCAAGTAAAGTATGATTTTCTTGTGGTTGAATGATTATGGTTTTATTATTATTTTTGTGATGGTAACTTATTAAAAATAAGGGGAAAGAAATACTCTTCTTAAACATATTGTTTTTACGAGTTATGTAGAAATTTTAAATGTCAAATACTTATTCATTGAAGCTGAAATACGAATGTATTGACCTATGTGATTGGAGGGAACATGATCGCTGAACTAGAAATGGGTTGTTCTATTTGTGTGCATCCATAGCTGTATCTTTATAGAAACCTGGTAGTAATACATTTTTAGTTGTATTACCATATGCTTGTTGATAAAACAACATGTATATCCTTTCTTATTTTACTAATTAATTGCATCAGAAAATAGAATTAATATTCATGTCAGTTCATTTTGAATTGACATCATACCACTACTCCAGTCTTGCAGGACCATTAGCCGTTACTTTCAGATGTACGGAAACTCATGTTTTGTGACGTTTTATCGTAGCATGGATCAAAATGAGATACTTGGATTTCAATTTGTAGAAGGATGAAATCCTAGAATTTTGACTGAATTTATTGGGATCTTGGACCCATTGTAAATATTTAAACCTCACTATGTGAGAGTTATTATACCAGTTATATAATTCGCCTTAACGACATATGTAATTTATGATTTTAATAAAGAGATAATTACTTTTTGTGTAATAATGTCTCAAAATGAGTAAATGATGAATACTTGAGTTGAGAAATCTTACTTTTCACAAATTGTTAAATATATTTATTTGATAGTAATCAATGTATGAAGCCGATAATTGGAGAATTATTGTAACAATCATTTGTCTTTTAATTTTCTAAATTTAATAGCTATTTAGTGGTGTAGCTAATCAAGGGAATATATATATATATATTTAATTCAGCCTTTCGGTAAACTTAGTATTATTATGTTAAGATTGTAAACCCTGTTGTATAGAGAATAGAAGAGTATCATTATAAAAAGTTAATTTAAAGTTAAAGAATCAAACATTAGGAAATGAGAAACTAAATGGGATGGTAAATAGATGGAAAGATCCATTAGGCATATTAAGGGATAAGTACATGTAGAATGTTGATATAGTTACATTTAAGCATAACGAATGTACTTATCTCATAATGATCCTAGTTGGCCTTTGGAATCTATCACAATATAAAATCTTGCAAGATAGGTTAAATTGGAAATAAAATAAAAATAAACTATAAAGATCTAGATAACTATGAAAGGGATAGTTGTGAGGTGGCGGAAGACTTAAAACTCATAAGATAGTGTGTTGTCTTGAGTGTAGCCGTAACCTGCACGGCGGATAACTTTGGCCAAAGTAATGAATTGATGGTTGTCCATTGTCTAATCACCTAAGTCCTCCAATTAAAATAAAAATTGTCTGTAACCTAATCATGGGAAGTTGAACACTGAACATGAGGTAGACAATGGTCAGATACCAGAATACGAAGTCAGGAAATTATTTTCGTGGTAGACCCAAGGACTTTCACATAGTTCCCATGACCTTTAAAAGGTTGAGCCGAAATGCTAGTAAGCATTGTCAATTGAAGTAGTGATGAAGGGAGATCGTGGAGATCTGGAAACACCCTTCTCAGCCGCACATGACTTACATGGATGTTATCAGATAGATTAAAAGAACCAATTTGATTTAATGAATTTGATTAAATAAATCTGTATGATTGCAACTGTGTAATTTATTTTTATGTTTAAAAAAAATCTTCATTTTCCAACTCTTGTAATTTTGAGTGTTACATTTTGGTATCAGAGCCAGAAGCTCAGAAATTTGGACATTAATGGGACACACGTTCTAATAAAAGTATATTTTTTATAAAACAGGAAACTATGGCTAGGCCGACAACAAGAGTTGGTAGGGCAAGTGAATCGAGTTGTTGCCTTAGAACAACAAGGTCAGGGTGGTGAAGACAATGAGGATCGTAGGGATGAGAACCAGGGTGATGAGAAATATTATGATCAACCTAAGCACCTGAATGAAAGGGAAAATAAGAAAGCAAGGCTGGATGCTAAGTTAGCAAGGGACATCAAAAGAATATCCCCACCTAAATTTGATGGTACAACTCTTGGGGATTGTGTTGAAACTTGGCTCTCTGAAATGGAAAAGTATTTTGAGATTAGGGAATTTTCAGAGGATAAAAAATCAATATAGGGAGCCTACCAATTATCCCATGAAGCATCTTCCTGGTGGGATAACCAGAAAATGGAACTAGGAATTGATTCTTGTATGATCACATGGGAGCAGTTCAAGGCCTACTTCCGTCAAAGATGGCAGAATTCCAAAATCTGACTCAAGGAAAGTACTCAGTTATAGAATATTGGGAACGTTTCACTCGATTGTTGAAATATGTTCCTTTGTATCAAAAGGATGAGAATTTTAGAGGGAGAAAATTTATAATGGGATTGAATCCTAGTATTGGTGGTGAGGTAGATGTTCATGGACCTACCTCGATGGAAACAATGTTTGAAAAAGCTATCAAACAAGAACAAAAGCTGCAAAGTATTTATGCCTCTAAAAAGGAAACTAGAAGGAAAAATAGAAAGTTTCAAGCACCAAACGCGAGTAACCAACATGGAAAAATGGAAGCAACAAGTTAAGGTTTGTAAACTGTAATGCCCGCTTCAACTACCACTTGAGACCAAGAAACAAATTAGGAATAATTATGGAATAATTTTTTTTTATAGGAAGAGTCTACAACCAAGTTGCAAGACACTAGTTTGAAACTAAATAGGTTCCAGAACAAATTCTGATTAACCAAACACAAGATTTCCAATTTTATCTTATAACAAGTTTACTAGGTTCCAATTTGGAGGTTACAAGTTTTATTAAGGTTCAGGGAGAAATTTATCGCCAGGCATGCTCTCTATCAAGCCCTGAATTTCAACTAGTTTTTTTCACACACTTATATTTATCAAAACTCTCCTAAACTAGGCTCATTGGATAGGAAATTTTCTCACCTTTCCAACCATATAAGGAAGTCCTCCTAACTCCTTGTAAAACTCAAGTTATGGCCGGGCGGAGTTTTAGGGGAAACTTTTCCCTTGGAGGTCCGCGGGGATAGGGAGAAAATTGGGAAAATTTTCCCAAACACCCTGTCAATGCCACATGGGGAAACATTTGTCAACATCCTATTGGAAAATTTTCCTCCATGTGGGGCCATGAGGGTAGGCGGAGGAAAAAGTGAAATTTTTCCAAAAGGGAAAAAGGGTTAAGTTTTTCCATTTTGATCCGCGCACACCCCCTGCCACGTGTCAGCACGTGATTGGTTGGGGGCCACGGGGTTGCGGGGAAATTTGTGAAAATTTTCCCAAGGCAAAATTTTCAAAAAGCCAAGTTTTTTTTTTTTTTTAAGGGCCCACCCCTCCAAGGTGCCACGTGGAAACTTTTGATACGATGAGAGGGTGGCGGGGCCGCGGAAATTTTTGAGAAATTTTTCCAAAGTTCAAAATTTAAATTTTTCTAAGGTCGAATTATTTCATTTTTTTGTTTGGGATGGCCATTTTGAAGTAAAACTTCAAATGGCCATAACTTTTGACAGGAAGCTTCATTTTAGGAAAACAAGGACTTTCTGGAAAGCTCTCGGAGTCCTCTTTGCACAGAAAACATCAATTTTGATTTTTGATAGATTTTTGAGGTTCAATTTTAGGAAAACGATCTGCAGGTTTTAAATTCAAAACTGGCATAGTTTTTCCAACTGTCAATTTGGTTAAATTTGAACTCCTCCTTCCCTCAACATGTTAAATGGATATGGAGGACCAGTCTAGGGGAGGTTTAGAGTGCTTTAGTGAAGTCAATTTGTTCATTTATATAAGTTTGCAATTTTCTGACAATTGACGGGAAAAACGACCCTGCAAGCTCCGAATTGAAATTCTTTGAGTTTCAGAGATTTATTCTTGCCTGTTTTAGTGAATTTGGATTCCTCAAGTCTTCCTAAGTATAAATTTCAAGTTTCATAATTCATTTTTGAGTATAAAGTTGAACTGCTCATTTTATTTAAATGCACATTACCAGTTTTAAATTTAAAATAGTGAGTTTACTGGTTTGGTGATTTGTCTTTTGGGTGAGCATAAGATTATGAATTGATCCATTTCATTTCTTCACAATTCAAACATTCAATTCTAATTAAAATACATCTCTGATTTTCAATTTAAACATGATAGTTTGCAAAGGAAATAACGTTGAATTTCGTTTCATAAGCATCCCCTTTTTTTTTCATTCCAAAACATAGATTCTTATTCCTTTTCAAACAAATCTTCATTCATTGACATCAATACAAATTTAAAAGGATCAATGCTATCCTTGATTGATAATTCAAGTAAACTTACAACTGAGCTTCTTTCCTACTGATTTGGTTTTCACATTTCACATGCAAGATACAGAAATTCATTCACCTTTTCTTTTCCAAATAAAATAGATAAGTATGATTCTTCTTAACATTTCTCAAATTGATTTACAACTTCCAATTACAAGGTATGCATTTCACATCTCAATAACAATTACATTCATCCACTTGAAGTGGGAAGGATTTCTTTTTAAAAATTTACAAAAAGGATGACTGTCAAAACTATTTTCTCTGAGCTCCAAACAGGAACATGCTGAATTCTTCATCTTTATTCATCTTTGAATCACAACAAGGAAGGGGGAAAGACAACGCTCTCCACCCAACCAAGACATCCAATGGGAAAAGAGAATCCATCTTTCCCCATTGGCCCCCGAGCCCCAACCATAATGGAATGGAACATGAACATCAACACATGGCAACAAAACTTCTTCACATACAAGCATATATTTTCATAATTACAAAGAAACACAAACAATGAGGTGTAGTTCTCAACTACAACAAGAAATTTCAATCAAACTAAGGCTCCTTCTCCAAGCAAGCAAGCCAACAAGAGCAAGATCTATGAGGGTCTCCTTATGCCTCCCATGTTGGAATTGGGCATCCACCAAAAGCAACCCGCCATAAACTCAATCAAATCCCATAAACCTTATATCTCCCAACCCCTCCTTATGCCCCCCCAAATTTATCCCTTATGCCCCCCCCCCCCAAGAAGTAGGAAATGCAAGCTATTTCCTTTCCTAGGTGGATCCCAAACCAACACTCCCTCCACAAAGAACAAATGCCAATGACAGTTTCCTTATGCCCCCCCATTTGAAACCCCATAGTCTTCTCTTTTTACACCATGTCCTAGGCATTCTACCCAGCCCTCAAAGAATGCAAACACAATACCATTCAATGTTTTGCATGCAAGAAGGGGAAAACAACAATTTAAAAGAATTAGAGCCTACCTCTCCATAATGGAGATTTGCTTTCAAACAATAGATTCTTGTTGCTCAAATCAGTCCCAAAACCGCAAATTCAAAGCATGCAAATTAGTCCAAGCTCCTTCCACAAGAACAAGCTCCCAATGCAAGAGAAAAATTTTGACCCCAAGAAGCAAATGGCAAGGTTTCAACAACCTCCAAATGAGGAAGAAATTCCATTTTAAAGGAGAGGATGGAAGAGGATGATGTGGATTCCAAGTGGGATGCCACATCATTTTTCCTCATCCCAAAATGAAATCACATCAAATGCAAATACATCACAATGAATGTGAATGACAAAATTACTTACATACACAAACTCAACCCATACCCAAAAGGAAAATGCATTTAAAATTTGTAAGGCAAGTGCAATCACTTCTTTCATAAAATCATGTCAAAACATAATAAAATAAGTTGCTTTTGACTCTAAAATTATAATCATGGTTGGTGGAGGTTTTTGAGAGGTGTGGGACAAGTTTAACTTGTCCCACAAGCCTCCAAATTTGTCCTTCAAGGCCAAATTCGAATTTCAAAGAGGAAGGAGTGTTTGACCTTCCAAAAATCAGCCTTACAACCTCTTACACAACCCATACTTGGTAACTTACACACTCTTCTAAAATGCATTAACTTCTATGACATTTATTTATGACAACCTTTTGGCATAAGATTTATTTAATTACCATAAGGTTATAAAATATATAAATCAAATTTCATTTTCAACCAAGGCAAAAACATTTAATTTCACATTCCACATCCCATTTAATTTAATTAAATTTTAACTATATGACTCCCACATAATACTATCACTTTAAAAATAATTAAAACAAAAGCACATTACAAATAAAATACACACAACAATAATTAAAAGGGAACACATAATAAAAACACACATATGCCCCTATGGTCACAATAATGGAAATCCCCCCATGGGAACTCCTAACAACTAAACACACAATCAAACACAGTTGCCATGGTGACCTTGTTGATTTCACACTGAATTCCAATATGGTTAGTCTCCAGTCCCCCGACATTGTTGTGATTTTTTTTAACCTACAAAATGCAAAATACCTCCTTCGGCCTCGTGGCCATATCAAAACATCCAAATGATATATAAACATTAAATCCGAATCACAACAATATCAAGATTCAATATTTATCATTAAAATTCAATTTGTAACTATATCATCATCCAATAGATTTATATACTAGAGCTATTCATAATAATCAATGTCACATGTCTAAAATTAACATCAATAACCTGTCCATGTCAACTAGTATATCATCATCCACATAATAATAAAAATGTCTCAATGATCCTCAAGCAAAATATCTGAATCTAGATCAATATTAATCCAGGATCTAACATCTAACCATCATACTAATCAAAACATAATAATATCCAAAATGTGACTAATAGTGTCAGGATCAGTATCTGAATAGTGTCTAAGGAAAGTGGGCACTACATCCCCCTCCCCTTAGACTTGACTTCCTCCTGGAAGTCACTAGAAAAAATGTGGAAACTGTACTCGTAAAGCAGTAGCATCCTCCCAAGTGGCTGCAGTCTCATCATATCTGTCCCACTGCACCCGTACCTGATCAATCTCTCTGCCTCGAAGGCCCAGGGTCCTGCGATCTATGATACAGATGGCTCCACCATCAACTATCCCTGATCCTGCACCTACAATGATGTCCAATCCAGCACATGAGAAGGATCTGTGATATATCTCCTAAGAACATAAACATGAAACACATCATGTATGCGAGACAAGCTGGGTGGCAATGCTAGATGGTAGGCCAATAGGCCGATACGCTCCAAGATCTCAAAAGGTCCAACGAACCAAGGAGCTAACTTAGAACCTTTTCCATAACGGATCGGGCTCTTATGTGGCCTAACATGAAGGAAAACCTTCATGCCCACATCAAAATTATGCTCGGTTCTATGCTGATCAGCGTACTTCTTCTGCCTATCCTGTGCCTCCTGCAATCTCTGCCTGATCAACACTACCTGCTGCTCCATGTCCTGTAAGAGAGTGGGTCCAAGAGATACTCTATCCTCCAACCTATCCCAATTAAGGGGTGTCCTGCACTCCCTACCATACAAGGCCTGAAAAGGAGCCATGCCTATAGAACTCTGGAAACTATTATTGTAGGCAAATTCCACAAGATACAGATACTCCTCCCACTTAGACTGCTGATCCATCACGTACATCCTGAGCATATCCTCCAATATCTGATTCACCCTCTCAGTCTGTCCATCCGTCTCAGGGTGATAAGCTGTGCTGAAGTTAATCTTTGTCCCAAGAACATACTGCATGGTAGTCCAGAAATGTGAAGTGTATAAAGGATCGCGGTCACAAATGATCTTCCGCGGAATCCCATGCAACCTGACAATCTCATCCAAGTAAACATGTGCCACTGCACTAGCTTTATAGGTGGTCTTCACTGAGGAAAATTGAGCTACTTTTGTCAATTTATCAACCGTGACCATGATGGCGTCGTGGTGATATCTCGACATTGGTAACCCAACAATGAAATCCATGGAAATGGTGTCCCATTTCCACTCCGGTATAGCATGAGGATAGAGAAGGCCAGCTGGATGTTGATGCTCGGCCTTCACTTTCTGGCACTCTAAACAGCGTGACACAAACTGAGCCACGTCCCTGCGAAGTCCTCTCCAGTGATATAACTGTCTCAAGGTGGCGTGCATCTTCTTCACCCCAGGATGGGCTGAATAGGGTGCACGATGTGCCTCTGTCAAGATGTCCTGCCTCAAGCCTCCATCTCTAGGAACATAAATCCAACCTCTGTGCCTAAGAAGACCATCTGCCTCTAGTGAGAAACCATCAAATTTCCCTTCAAGGGGTCTCTGGGACTCAATCTCTGCTCGGGTTGCAATGTAGAAACTGTCAAGAGGAAGCTGCTGAAGGATCCTGCTTCGTAAATCTGTGCTCACTGAAGTAGCCATGCTCAAATGCCTCCGTCTGCTGAGAGTTTCTACAACCACATTCTCCTTCCCTTTCACATGCTCTATCTCCATGTCGTACTCACAAAGCAACTCCATCCAACGTCTCTGACGAGCGTTTAGATTGGGCTGCGTGAAAAGGTGGCGAAGACTCAAATGATCTGTCCTGAGTGTGAATCTCTGACCAAGAAGAAAGTGTCTCCATCGAACTAAAGCATGCACAACTGCCGCAAGCTCAAGATCATGGGTAGGATAATTAAGCTCGTGATCCTTGAGTTTGCGAGACTCAAAAGCTACAACTCTACCCTCCTGCATAAGAACACCTCCAAGGCCTGCCAACGAATGCATCTGTGCAAACAAAGAACTCTCCATGTGGATCTGGCACTGCAAGAATGGGTGCTGAAGTGAGATATTCCTTCAGTGTCCTAAAGGCCTACTCACACCTATCTGACCAAACAAACTTCTTCCTTTCCGCTGAAGGGAAGTGATGGGGTGTGCTATCTGAGAGAAATCCTGAACAAATCTCCTGTAGTAGCCTGCTAACCCCATGAAGCTGCACACCTCTGTCACTATAGTGGGTGCTGGCCAATCCATAATGGCTCTAATCTTTGAAGGATCGACTGCGATACCTTCCCCTGAGATGATATGACCCAAGTACTGAATCTCTGACTGAAAGAAGGCACACTTCTCCAAGTTCCCGTAAAGCTGCTACTCACGAAGACACTGAAGAACCTAACGAAGGTGCCCCTCGTGCTCCTCACGCGTACGTGAGTAAATCAGAATGTCATCAAGAAAAATGAGCACAAAGTGATCTAAAAAGGTCCTGAATACCCCATTCATCAAACTCATAAACACTGCGGGGGCATTCGTCAAACCGAAAGGCACCACTGTGAACTCATAGTGCCCATACCTCGTACGAAAAGCAGTCTTATGGATGTCTGCCTCTGTAATCCTCAACTGATGGTACCCAGACTTGAGATCAATCTTAGAGAACACCGTGGCTCCCTTCATTTGATCAAACAAGTCATCAATGCGCGGTAGGGGATAACGATTCTTGATCGTTACCTTATTCAGCTGGCGATAGTCTATGCACAACCGTAAGGATCCATCCTTCTTCTTAACAAATATAACCGGTGCACCCCAAGGGGATACACTAGGACAGATAAGGCCTTTCTCTAAAAGGCCCTCCAGCTGCAACTTGAGCTCACAGAGCTCTGGGGTGGTCATCCGATAAGGAGCTCGTGAGATAGGATCTGCTCCTGGAACCAGATCAATATGGAAATCAATCTCACGTGGGGGTGGCATCCCTAGTAGCTCCCCTGGAAACACATCTGCATACTCTCTCAAAATGGGATGGTCATCTAGCGATGGCCCACTAGATCCATCCTCTGTCCGGTCACTGACTGTGACTGCATACATCTGACAACCTCGTCGCACACACCGCTTGAGCTGCATAGCAGAGATAGTGTGAATAGAAACAGGTCTCCTGACCCCAGAAATCACCGACTCAACTCCAAGATCATCTACACAAGATATAGTCTTATGATAGCAATCCATCCTGCCCTATGTGCAGACAACCAATCCATGCCTAAAATGACTCCATACGAGCCCAAAGGAAGTATGCGGAGATCTAAAGTGGTGGTGAAAGGTCCCAAGTTAACAACACACTCCTTTACTAAGGAGTCTACTAGAGACTTTGACTCCTGAAGCCATCTCGACATCCCAACTATGACCCTGTCTAACAGCCACCAGCCTGCATCGCTCTACCAAGGATGGTGCAATAAATGAATCAGAAGAACCAGAATCAAACAATATAGAAGTAGGAACACCTCCAATGCTACCTGTAGTCTCAATGACCGTGCTCTGGTGCTTGGCCTGGCGGTTCTCAACCGCTGCGTAGATCCTGTGACTCCGTCCCATGTCTCCGACTGTAGGCTCTGAGATGGGTGCCTTACCCTTATTAGGGTTCTGGGGGAAATCTCTCCAAAAGTGTCCCGCTACTCCACACCCGAAGCAACCCCCTGAACCTCTCCAAGGAGCGACACTGCCAGAAGGTGCCCTAGAGGTAGGTGTTGTGGATCCTGATGATCCAGCTATAGTCTGTTGTGGCCTCTGTGGTCGAGCTCCTACCGAACTGAGCTCTAGCTCCACCCTGTGTCCTGGTGGGTCCCCTAGGAGGAGGCCCCATACTACGACCTCTCTGTGCATCAGCTCTCTGAGGAGGCCTAAATGGTGGGTGGGACTGCTGCTGCTGCTGTTGTGGTCTGAAAGATGACTGCGAAGAATGCTGACCACCACGAGGAGGAGGAGCTGACCCCCTCGATCTACTATCTTGCAACTGCTGAATACGGCTCCTGACCCGGTCTCTAGCCTGCTGGGTTTTACCCCGAGTCTCCTCTGCAATGTAGGCCTTCTCAACGGCCTCTGCTAATGTCTGTGGGCAGTGGATCCGAACTGCACCTCCAATGTCTATATTAAGGCCCCAGATGAACCTGTGGATCCGTACCTGCTCATCCTGCATGTAATCAACGTACTGTAGCAGGTCCAGGAACCTACTCTCATACTCGGCCACTGTAAGGGAAGCCTGTCGAAGGTCGTGGAACTCATCGATCCTCTGCTGTATGAATCTCCGTGGCAAGTATCTACTCCTGAATCTCTCCTCAAACAACTCCCAAGTGACTGTCTCTGAATCTATATGGAGCTTCTGCTCCTCTATCCTCCACCATACTCCAGCTCCATCCTTCAGTAGATGGATCGCAACACGAGCTTTCGTGTTGCTAGAACAAGGACACAGCTTGAAGCAACTGCTCAAGCTAACCAGCCAGGCCTCTGCCTGGAAACCACCTGTGTCACCAGAATAATGTGAGGGCCTAAGCTTCAGGATCTCCCTAATATGATCTGCAGCTGTGGTCTGACGGCCTCTGGGCCTCTCTGCCTAAGCTGTCCCTGAGCCTAGGGCTCCGAGACCTCTCTCTCTGCTCCTGAAATATGGTCACCATGTCCCCTAAAGGAGACTCTGCTCTAGCTGAATCTCCATGAAAATTCTCTCCTCCATCCTCCTCACCATGTGGAGGAGGTGCATGTCCCTCAATGGAAGTATCTCTGTCCATGTATGCCTGAGCGCCCTCCTACTGATCCTCCACGTAAGGTGGCATTAACATCCTGGAGGGTCTGTAAAATCTGTGGTAGGATAGCTGCTAAACCCTGGTCTGGTGGTGGTGGTGGCGGTGGTGGAGGTGGTGGTGGTGACTCTGAGCCTTTGTGAATGTTCCTCCTACTCCGTCTGAGCTCCCTGCACAGACCAGAGTGGGAGTTAGTTCATTACCTTGAGTTTCCTTCAGTTTTCTAAGTTTACTAACATGTTCAATTTTCAATTAGTTTTGTTTTCTAGATTATCAATTTGCTAGTTTTAGGTTTCAAGTCTCAATTTTTCGAGTGTGCCCAATAGTCCAAGCTTTTGAACCTTCGCTCTGATACCAAGTGTAATGCCCGCTTCAACTACCACTTGAGACCAAGAAACAAATTAGGAATAATTATGGAATAATTTTTTTTATAGGAAGAGTCTACAACCAAGTTGCAAGACACTAGTTTGAAACTAAATAGGTTCCGGAACAAATTATGATTAACCAAACACAATATTTCCAATTTTATCTTATAACAAGTTTACTAGGTTCCAATTTGGAGGTTACAAGTTTTATTAAGGTTCAGGGAGAAATTTATCGCCAGGCATGCTCTCTATCAAGCCCTAAATTTCAACTAGATTTTTCACACACTTATATTTATCAAAACTCTCCTAAACTAGGCTCATTGGATAGGAAATTTTCTCACCTTTCCAACCATATAAGGAAGTCCTCCTAACTCCTTGTAAAACTCAAGTTATGGCCGGGCGGAGTTTTAGGGGAAACTTTTCCCTTGGAGGTCTGCGGGGATAGGGAGAAAATTGGGAAAATTTTCCCAAATGCCACGTGTCAACATCCTATTGGCTGCGGGGATGAGGGTAGGCGGAGGAAAAAGTGAAATTTTTCCAAAAGGGAAAAAGGGTTAAGTTTTTCCATTTTGATCCGCGCACACCCCCTGCCACGTGTCAGCACGTGATTGGTTGGGGGCCACGGGGTTGCGGGGAAATTTGTGAAAATTTTCCCAAGGCAAAATTTTCAAAAAGCCAAGTTTTTTTTTTTTTTTTTAAGGGCCCACCCCTCCAAGGTGCCACGTGGAAACTTCTGATAAGATGAGAGGGTGGCGGGGCCATGGAAATTTTTGAGAAATTTTTCCAAAGTTCAAAATTTAAATTTTTCTAAGGTCGAATTATTTCATTTTTTGTTTGGGATGGCCATTTTGAAGTAAAACTTCAAATGGCCATAACTTTTGACAGGAAGCTTCATTTTAGGAAAACAAGGACTTTCCAGAAAGCTCTCGGAGTCCTCTTTGCACAGAAAACATCAATTTTGATTTTTGATAGAGTTTTGAGGGTCAATTTTAGGAAAACGATCTGCAGGTTTTAAATTCAAAACTGACAGTTTTTCCAACTGTCAATTTGGTTAAATTTGAACTCCTCCTTCCCTCAACATGTTAAATGGATATGGAGGACCAGTCTAGGGGAGGTTTAGAGTGCTTTAGTGAAGTCAATTTGTTCATTTATATAAGTTTGCAATTTTTGACAATTGACGGGAAAAACGACCCTGCAAGCTCCGAATTGAAATTCTTTGAGTTTCAGAGATTTATTCTTGCCTGTTTTAGTGAATTTGGATTCCTCAAGTCTTCCTAAGTATAAATTTCAAGTTTCATAATTCATTGTTGAGTATAAAGTTGAACTGCTCATTTTATTTAAATGCACATTACCAGTTTTAAATTTAAAATAGTGAGTTTACTGGTTTGGTGATTTGTCTTTTGGGTGAGCATAAGATTATGAATTGATCCATTTCATTTCTTCACAATTCAAACATTCAATTCTAATTAAAATACATCTCTGATTTTCAATTTAAACATGACAGTTTGCAAAGGAAATAACGTTGAATTTCGTTTCATAAGCATCCCCTTTTTTTTTCATTCCAAAACATAGATTCTTATTCCTTTTCAAACAAATCTTCATTCATTGACATCAATACAAATTTAAAAGGATCAATGCTATCCTTGATTGATAATTCAAGTAAACTTACAACTGAGCTTCTTTCCTACTGATTTGGTTTTCACATTTCACATGCAAGATACAAAAATTCATTCACCTTTTCTTTTCCAAATAAAATAGATAAGTATGATTCTTCTTAACATTTCTCAAATTGATTTACAACTTCCAATTACAAGGTATGCATTTCACATCTCAATAACAATTACATTCATCCACTTGAAGTGGGAAGGATTTCTTTTTTAAAAATTTACAAAAAGGATGACTGTCAAAACTATTTTCTCTGAGCTCCAAACAGGAACATGCTGAATTCTTCATCTTTATTCATCTTTGAATCACAACAAGGAAGGGGGAAAGGCAACGCTCTCCACCCAACCAAGACATCCAATGGGAAAAGAGAATCCATCTTTCCCCATTGGCCCCCGAGCCCCAACCATAATGGAATGGAACATGAACATCAACACATGGCAACAAGACTTCTTCACATACAAGCATATATTTTCATAATTACAAAGAAACACAAACAATGAGGTGTAGTTCTCAACTACAACAAGCAATTTCAATCAAACTAAGGCTCCTTCTCCAAGCAAGCAAGCCAACAAGAGCAAGATCTATGAGGGTCTCCTTATGCCTCCCATGTTGGAATTGGGCATCCACCAAAAGCAACCCGCCATAAACTCAATCAAATCCCATAAACCTTATATCTCCCAACCCCTCCTTATGCCCCCCCAAATTTATCCCTTATGCCCCCCCCCCCCCCAAGAAGTAGGAAATGCAAGCTATTTCCTTTCCTAGGTGGATCCCAAACCAACACTCCCTCCACAAAGAACAAATGCCAATGACAGTTTCCTTATGCCCCCCCATTTGAAACCCCATAGTCTTCTCTTTTTACACCATGTCCTAGGCATTCTACCCAGCCCTCAAAGAATGCAAACACAATACCATTCAATGTTTTGCATGCAAGAAGGGGAAAACAACAATTTAAAAGAATTAGAGCCTACCTCTCCATAATGGAGATTTGCTTTCAAACAACAGATTCTTGTTGCTCAAATCAGTCCCAAAACCGCAAATTCAAAGCATGCAAATTAGTCCAAGCTCCTTCCACAAGAACAAGCTCCCAATGCAAGAGAAAAATTTTGACCCCAAGAAGCAAATGGCAAGGTTTCAACAACCTCCAAATGAGGAAGAAATTCCATTTTAAAGGAGAGGATGGAAGAGGATGATGTGGATTCCAAGTGGGATGCCACATCATTTTTCCTCATCCCAAAATGAAATCACATCAAATGCAAATACATCACAATGAATGTGAATGACAAAATTACTTACATACACAAACTCAACCCATACCCAAAAGGAAAATGCATTTAAAATTTGTAAGGCAAGTGCAATCACTTCTTTCATAAAATCATGTCAAAACATAATAAAATAAGTTGCTTTTGACTCTAAAATTATAATCATGGTTGGTGGAGGTTTTTGAGAGGTGTGGGACAAGTTTAACTTGTCCCACAAGCCTCCAAATTTTTCCTTCAAGGCCAAATTCGAATTTCAAAGAGGAAGGAGTGTTTGACCTTCCAAAAATCAGCCTTACAACCTCTTACACAACCCATACTTGGTAACTTACACACTCTTCTAAAATGCATTAACTTCTATGACATTTATTTATGACAACCTTTTGGCATAAGATTTATTTAATTACCATAAGGTTATAAAATATATAAATCAAATTTCATTTTCAACCAAGGCAAAAACATTTAATTTCACATTCCACATCCCATTTAATTTAATTAAATTTTAACTATATGACTCCCACATAATACTATCACTTTAAAAATAATTAAAACAAAAGCACATTACAAATAAAATACACACAACAATAATTAAAAGGGAACACATAATAAAAACACACATATGCCCCTATGGTCACAATAATGGAAATCCCCCCATGGGAACTCCTAACAACTAAACACACAATCAAACACAGTTGCCATGGTGACCTTGTTGATTTCACACTGAATTCCAATATGGTTAGTCTCCAGTCCCCCGACATTGTTGTGATTTTTTTTAACCTGCAAAATGCAAAATACCTCCTTCGGCCTTGTGGCCATATCAAAACATCCAAATGATATATAAACATTAAATCCGAATCACAACAATATCAAGATTCAATATTTATCATTAAAATTCAATTTGTAACTATATCATCATCCAATAGATTTATATACTAGAGCTATTCATAATAATCAATGTCACATGTCTAAAATTAACATCAATAACCTGTCCATGTCAACTAGTATATCATCATCCACATAATAATAAAAATGTCTCAATGATCCTCAAGCAAAATATCTGAATCTAGATCAATATTAATCCAGGATCTAACATCTAACCATCATACTAATCAAAACATAATAATATCCAAAATGTGACTAATAGTGTCAGGATCAGTATCTGAATAGTGTCTAAGGAAAGTGGGCACTACATAAACAAAAGAGGAATAATGGGTAGAACTATTGTGAATAATAATAAAAATGGGTAAGGAACAAGTTTTAGCCAAAATAAGATTGAGAGAAAAGGACCACTGGGTGGATGTTTTAAATGCGGTGGTGATCATTTTGCTAACAACTGTCCGTAAATAGGACAATGGAATAACCAGCAGAAGGGGTTTACTGCAGTAAATATAGAGGGGCAACGACATAAGATTTATGCTGCAAGTCCATAATAAGCAAGCGGAAAAGCAAGTGACTCCAATAGAAACTTCATGTAAGCTTTTTAGAGAACCTGTTTCTGTTTTATTTGATTTCTAGTTCAACAGAATGTTTTGTTTCATCTAAAGTAGCTAATAAAATCAAGATAAGAGTTGGGTACATGGAACACACTTGGACTGTACAGTATGGAAATAATGTTATACATAGAGTGAATCAGTGTTTGTTTGAGGCACCACTAGAATTACCTGAGTTCACGACAAGATTAAACTTGTATGTGGCACCTCTTGGATCCTATGATATTGTCATAGGTATAAATTGGTTAAGTCAGCATAATGCAACTTTGGATTGCTTAGGAAAATGTGTAACCTGCTGCGATGATCTGCAGAAAACAACAAGTGTTCAGGGTGTTAAAAGAGAGTTTGTCACTAGGTAGATTTCTGCCATGTAGCTAAAAAAGGCAAAGCAGAAGGGCTGCCATCTATATGCTATAAAAATAACAAATTTAGGACAGGAAATTGAGCCTGAAATTGAAGCATTTCCCATCTTAAGGGAATTTAGAGATGTGTTTCCAAATGAGTTGCCTGGACTTCCACCTAAGCGTGAATTTGACTTCACCATAGAGGTCAAACCAGCAATGGAACCAATCTCCAAGGCACCGTACAAAATGAAAACAACTGAATTAGTTGAGTTGAAAGCTCAATTACATGAATTGTTGTCCTTGGGTCTGATTAGACCAAGTATATCACCATGGGGTGCACCGGTTATCTTTGTGAAAAAGAAGGATGGGACCCTCAGACTTTGTATTGATTATCGAATGCTCAACAAGGTAACAGTGAAGAATCGGTACCCGCTGCCTCGAATCGATGATCTTTTTGATCAAATAGGGGGCGCAAAAGTGTTTTCCAAGATTGATCTTAGATCTGGTTATCATCAACTGCGAATCAAGGATGAAGATATCCATAAAAACGCTTTTAGAACAAGGTATGGGCATTACGAGTTTACAGTTTTGCCCTTTGGTCTAACAAATGCACCTGCTGCTTTCATGAACTTAATGAACAACGTGTTTAGGGAATACTTAGACCAATTTTTACTTATCTTTCTCGATGATATATTAATATACTCCAAGAATGAGGAAGAACATGATGAACATTTAAGGATTGTGCTGGGAATTCTCAGAAAACATAAATTATATGGAAAATTATCTAAGTGTGCTTTCTATCAATATGAAGTAAAATATTTAGGCCACTTAATAAATAAATAAGGAATCTCAGTGGACCCCTCGAAGATCAGTGCCATCATGGAATGGCCAGCACCAAAGGATGTGCATGAAGTGAGAAGTTTTATGGGTCTAGCAGGCTACTATCGAAAGTTCGTAAAGGACTTCTCTAGGTTAGCAGGACCTATCACTTCTTTGCAAAAGAAGGGTAAGAAATTTGTTTGGGACAATAAGTGTGAAGAAGCCTTTAACGAGTTAAAAGGTAGACTCATAAGTGCTCCGGTGTTGAAGATTTCAGATCCAAACGGGAACTTCATGGTGGTAACTGATGCTTCAAGGGAAGGTTTGGGTGGAGTACTACTAACAAGATGGGCATGTGGTAGCTTTTGAAAGTAGAAAATTGAGGGTGCATGAAGTAAATTACGCACCACATGATCTTGAGCTTGCTGTGATTGTTCATGCGCTACAGGTATGGAGGCACTATTTGCTAGGGAAACCATTTGAACTCAAAATAGATCATCTTGGGCTCAAGTACATTTTTATGCAGCTGAATCTAAATGCAAGGCATCGAAGATGGTTGGAGTTCCTAGCAAATTATGAATTTGATATAAATTACATTAAGGGAAAAGAGAATAGAGTGGTTGATGCTTTAAGTCGCAGAAAACATATTGCTGCTATAATTACATTAAGAACTCAGTTTAAAGATGAGGTTAAAAATGAGTTAACTAATGACCCCGACTACAATCATGTTAAAACAACTCTAGAAAAAGATCCAAGGGATAAAAGGTATGACGGTTTCAAGGTGGAAACAGATGGGATTCTGTGTTATAATAGCAGAATATATGTACCAGAAGGTAAAGAACTCATAAATAAAGTCATGAGAGAATTTCATGATGCTCCCTACTCGGGACACCCATGAGTAACAAAGATGATGGTGGACATCAAAAATCAATACTTCTGGAAAAAGATGAAAAATGATGTGATTTCTTATGTCTCACAATGCCTGGAATGTCAGCAAGTAAAGGCTGAACACTTACATCCAGCAAGATTATTATATCCTCATAATGTGCCAGAATATAAGTGGCAAGTTATAAGTATGGATTTTATCCAAGGTCTACCTATGTCCCAAAATAAACATGATGTTATACTTGTAGTTGTAAACAAGTTAACTAAAGTGGCACATTTTATAGCAGGTAATTTAATGGATAATTCACCCATACTGGCAAAAATATTTGTGCAAGAAGTTTTCCGATTACATGGAGTTCTAGAAGTAATAATTTCAGATAGGGACTCAAGGATAACTTCAAGATTTTGGCAGACTTTGTACGCTGCCTTAGGGACAAAACTAAACATAAGTTCTGCCTACCATCCTGAAACTGATGGTCAAACTGAAAGAGTAAATCAAGTGTTAGAAGATTTACTAAGAATGTATTGCATGGATCAATAATACAAATGGGAAGAGTATCTTCCCTTGGTTGAATTTTCCTATAATAATACTTACCATTCTTCCATTCAGATGGCTCCTTTTGAGGCCTTATATGGTCGTAGGTGTAGAACACCTATAAGTTGGGATAATCCTAAAGATAGAGTACTGATTGGACCAGAAATGATTTTAGAAATGGAAAAATAGGTTAAATTAATCCAAGAAAGATTGAAAGAAGCAACAAATAGACAGAAAAGCTATGCAGATTTAAAAAGAATTGACAGAAAGTTTAACATGGGAGATAATTTTTTTCTTAGGGTCAAACCTAAAAAGAGTTCTATTTTGTTTGGCAAGTCAGCCAAACTATCTCCTAGGTTTGTAGGACCATTTGAAGTCCTAGAGGTCGTTGGACCAGTAGCTTACAAGCTAGCACTGCCTCCCGCTCTATCCAGGCTACATAATGTATTTCATGTATCCTTGCTCAAGAAATATGTACCTGATTTAACACATGTACTTAATTGGGATTCATTGCAGGTTCTGGATCCAGGGTAATCGCGGTTGATCCTATAAGGATACTAGAAACCCAGAAGTTGCACTTGAGGAACTGTGAGGTTTTACAATGTAAGGTCTAGTGGGACCAATATTCTGAAGAAAGTGCCACTTGGGAGAATCTGGAAGATATCCAGACTACTTTTCCGCATCTGTTTGACTGATTTTTATGAACATGCTTTGTTAAAGTACTAAATTCAGTTTTTCTGTAAAGTGGTAGATAAGAAAATCCTGTAGATAAGCCTACAACTGAATATTGGGACTAAGATACTTTTTGATTAATAGTTACTGTTGAAGTTTTTGTTAATAAACCCAAAAAATTTGTCGTTTAGGCAGTAATGTGTTATGTCTGCAGATTATATGACTGATTTTCTATATGAACAAGGGTTGTTGTGACCTTTATGATTCAGCTAAAATAATATTGCTACAAATTCTAAGATGATTTGAAATATATTTATGCAGCAAATGAATAATGGGTTTGTTTATCTATTTATCCTGAAATCATCGAGACGATGATTATTCTAAGGGGTGGAGTATGTAACATCCCAAAAATTTCTTGTAAGTTAAATTAACTACGGATAAGTCTAATCAGGATTAGACGAGATCATCATTGTGTGTAAAATTCATTTGGTTCATCGTGTCATGACCCACAGCTTCTGCTGCGGGGCATGACACTGTGGAACGAATAACCCCACACCCACCTTGATGATCCTTCCTAAAACGTGATTAGGCCTTAATCGTAGGTAAAACGGTTCATAAATGATTGTGGATCTTTCGGTTATTTGTATTTCAGTTACTTTATTTTATTTGGTTTGGTCGTCTTTTGTTTTGTTCGAATTTTGCATGACCATGATGATAATTGCCTCTGTTTTATTTGACTAAGCTATATTAAGCCAACTTTATGAGAATATTTAAATTATGATTTATGGACTTGGTGATTTTTGTTATTGGAATGTTTTATATAAACCTGGAAATTCAACTAATTATTATGGTAATATATTGTGGGAGATATGTGGACTTGTATTATGAAGGTTAATTTTTACTTAACCATTAAGTTGGGTAACAACTAAAGTAAAAAAAATGTGTATGAAATATTAATTAGTATATATATTTTAGAGGGATTTGGCATGTAAGCCAAAATTTTTTATTTAGACATTGAAATTTATGGGTTTCATAAAGTGAAACACCTTCACATGGCACAAGTGTGTGGCATGCACTAGTACATGTACCAACATTGGGAAGCCCTGAAATTCTTCAATATGCTGCCCAACTATAGTCTCTTTCATTATATTTTTTTTATTATTTCTCCTTGTCTATTTTTCATTCTCCCCTTCTGGAATACCTGTGTGAGTTTTGGAGGAAAGAAGGATTCAACTTGTTGGAGCTGGAAGAGTAGAAAGTTGCCGATTCTGGGTTTACTTCAAGGCATGAATATCTTCTCCTTTCTCTGCTGCATTATTGGTAAAAAATGAGGAAATACACATTTTGTTTTTAATGGCAATCAAGGAATTTGTGGACAGCTTTTGATTTAATCGTTTGGAGATGCAGTTTGAAAAGGAAATTGATGGATTTTGTATTCTTTTTAGTTTCTTTGTGTGATTTTAACTAAACCCAAAAAAAATGCAGATGGGGTTTTAGGTTTTGATCTGCAAAAATAAAGTAGAAGAAATTTTAAAAATTCCTTCGTTGCATTATGATAAATTGTACCTGAAAGGAAAAGAGTTGGGTTTTTCCTATACAAGAAGAAGGAAAAACGTTTTGTGAATTTGTGTGTTTAAAATTGATTTGTGCTTGTGGGTTTTCATTTTGGTTTAACTGGAATTTAGTTGTGTGTTTTCTGTAAACAAATCGATTTGGGTATACCCAAATGAAATTTGGGTATACAAATCGATTTGCATAAATGAATCGATTTGGGTAACCCAATCAATATGGGTATGTAACTCAGTTGGGGTTTTGTATTTTTTTTCTTCTTGGCTGTTATATGCAGGTCTGATTTTTAATTTATTGAGATCTTTTGAATGATAATTTGTGGATGTCAAAGCTCTTGCATGGGGCTTTTTTTCCAGAATTTTTATTTTATGGACATCTAAATCAAATCATGTATAAATGAGGGTGTGTTGTTATGTGTGAATAAAAAAAAAGGCATTTAGCCTGTAACTTCCAGCCTGGCAATATGACTTGGATTCTTGTAAAACTGTGAAAAGAAATTGCTTGTCTTGGTAAGGGCATGAAAGCTAGGACAGCTTGACCCAAATGCACCAAGGAGTAATTGGTGGCATGATTGGGTTTAATATAATGATATCTTATGAAAGAAATTATTAGTTGTTCTTTTACTAAAAAGAGTATATTTAAATGATGTAATCATGGTGCTTCTATATTGTTTTGTTGGGTTGTTCGTTTACCAGATAGAACATGTTAAAGTGATTTAAATATGGTGATATTTGTGCTAATTTGTAGAGCTGCTCATTGACTGAAAAGAAGTAAGTTTTATTTCCTTGATTAATGATGTTCTTGGATGATATGATGAGCTGCTCATTACCTAGAAAGAATATGTTTAATTGGTATTTGGAAATGATGATTTCAGACAGTTTTGTTAAGTTGCTCGTTGATTTGGAAAGTAAGAAAAATAGTATTTAAATCTATACCAATGTAAAGTATGATTTTCTTGTGGTCATAATTTGAATTCGGAGGTTGAAGTGATTATGGTTTTATTATTATTATTGTGATGGTAACTTATTAAAAATAAGCGGAAAGAAATACTCTTCTTAATCATATTGTTTTTACGATTTATGTAGAAATTTTAAATGTCAAATACTTATTCATTGAAGCTGAAATACGGATGTATTGACCTTGTGATTGGAGGGAACATGATCGCTAAAATAGAAATGGGTTGTTCTATTTGTGTGCATCCATAGCTGTATCTTTATAGAAACCTGGTAGTAATACATTTTCAGCTGTATTACCATATGCTTGTTGATAAAACAACATGTATATCCTTTCTTATTTTACTAATTAATTGCATCAGAAAATGGAGTTAATATTCATGCCAGTTCATTTTGAATTGACATCATACCACTACTCCAGTCTTGCAGGACCATTAGCCGTTACTTTCGGATGTGCGGAAACTCATGTTTTGTGAAGTTTTATCGTAGCATGGATCAAAATGAGATACTTGGATTTCAATTTGTAGAAGGATGAAATCCTAGAATTTTGACTGAATTTATTGGGATCTTGGACCCATTGTAAATATTTAAACCTCACTATGTGAGAGTTATTATACCGGTTATATAATTTGCCTTAACGACATATGTAATTTATGATTTTAATAAAGAGATAATTACTTTGTGTGTAATAATGTCTCAAAATGAGTAAATGATGAATACTTGAGTTGAGAAATCTTACTTTTCACAAATTGTTAAATATATTTATTTGATAGTAATCAATGTATGAAGCCGATAATTGGACAATTATTGTAACAATCATTTGTCTTTTAATTTTCTAAATTTAATAGCTATTTAGTGGCGTAGCTAATCAAGGGAATAATTACACACACACACACACACACACACACACACACACACACACACACACACACACATATTAACATATATATTTAATTCAGCCTTTCGGTAAACTTGGTATTATTATGTTAAGATTGTAAATCTTGTTGTATAGAGAATGGAAGAGTATCATTATAAAAAGGTAATTTAAAGTTAAGAATCAAACATCAGGAAATGAGAAACTAAATGGGATGGTAAATAGATGGAAAGATCCATTAGGCATATTAAGGGATAAGTACATGCGGAATGCTGATATAGTTACATTTCAGCATAATGAATGTACTTATCTCATAATGATCATAGTTGGCCTTTGGCATCTATCACAATATAAACTCTTGCAAGATAGGTTAAATTGGAAATAAAATAAAAACAAACTATAAAGATCTAGATAACTATGAAAGGGATAGTTGTGAGGTGGCGGAAGACTTAAAACTCATAAGACTAGTGTGTTGTCTTGAGTTTAGCCGTAACCTGCATGGCAGATAACTTTGGCCAAAGTAATGCATTGATGGCTGTGCATTGTCTGATCACCTAAGTCCTCCAATTAAAATAAAAATTGTCTGTAACCTGATCATGGGAAGTTGAACACTGAACATGAGGTAGAAAATGGTCGGATACCAGAATACGAAGTTGGGAAATTAGCTTCGTGGTAGACCCAAGGACTTTCACATAGTTCCCATGACCTTTAAAAGGTTGAGCCGAAATGCTAGTAAGCATTGTCACTCAAAGTAGTGATGAAGGGAGATCGTGGAGATCTAGATACACCCTTCTCAGCCACACATGGCTTACATGGATGTTATCAGATAGATCAAAAGAACCAATTTGATTTAATGAATTTGATTAAATAAATCTGTATGATTGCAGCTGTGTAATTTGTTTTTATATTTAAAAAAAAATCCTCATTTTCCAGCTCTTGTAATTTTGAGTGTTACAAACTGACTCAAGGATTAGAGTGATATGAAGGAGGGCTCATAATGACCTTTTATTAAAAACAAATCGAGTAAGGTGTGGTTTTCATGCTCAGAAATTATGAATTTCCTTGTTGCACATTTGCATGAAAATAATTCGCTCTAGTTTGGGGACATGTTATGGATCGAGCACAACAAGGAAATAACATGAGAAATCCAGAATCTCAATTTCAATTTACATATCAATGCCTTATCTATTAGGCTTCGGAGCCACTAGAAAGATAGACTACACAACTTGATTTATTGAACACACATACACAAAAACACAAAAATAGAAAGGAAACACATGAAATGAGGAAATGTCACACAATAGAAAAAAGAAAACTATGTTACAGGGGAGAGATATTTACAGAGTCAGGGAAAGATTATACACATACTCGGAAATGGGTTGAGGGAATTACATGTCATCATGAAACAACGGATTGAAGTCTAAGCTTTGAAGCACAAAAATTGTTATTTGATCAAACCATGTTTTTTTATGGCTTTGCATGGCTTGACTCAGAAGAAGGTTTACCAAGATTTTGTTTTCATACTCATACTACACAAATAACGTTCTTGCATCTAATGAACACTTTGTTATCTTATCTAATCTTTTGTACCTTTATGATCCTGCTTGATGCCATGTGATCATGAGACAACATTCTTCCATGTATTCAAGAGTGAGAAGATATCCATCCTCTTTGAATATCCACTTTAAATCTTCTCCTAGATCAGCAAGGCAATCGGAAGGAGAGAGAACAAACTGATTTTCTTCCCATTCACCAACTTCTTTGGATGTCCCACTTTGTTTCTTGGAACAATTCTCTTCAATGAAAATCAACTCAACATTTTCCTTATTATCATCCTCCATGGCAAGGATGTTGTCTTCAAGATTAAGAATATTTGAATAAGATTCCATAATCTTCCTTCTTTTTCACTGATGAACCTCTTCAAATTGTGTGAAAGGAAAAGACATGTTTTCACATCCATTCTCATCAACCAAGGAATTTAGGAAGTCATCCATTTCATTTATTGGCTGGGTCTTGGTATCAAACATTGCTGTATCAAAAAGAGGAGCACAAATGGCTTCATACTTGTCCTGCATTTCCATGGGCCAAAAAAAGAGTTCAAGACTGAGTTGAGGATCTTCAATTTCTTTTGTAGCCTTCAAGATGTCTTTTTTCGATAGTTCTTTCGAGTTTTCCATAGATTCATCTTCATCCTTATTGGAATAATCTTCATGGTGTGCCTCCAGGAGATGGTTAAAATATTATCCATACGATTCCATGATTCATTTGAAACATTCTCGTTCACCTCTTCCATACTTTGTGTTTCCAAGATTCACTTTCTTATAAATACGGGCATACTTGATTCATGACATCTTCTGATAAGAAGAAGAGGTCACAAGCTTTGTGGGAAGCGTACTCCTTCAAGATAAAAATGTATATCATCCTCTTCTTGGTAGGGAGAAGAGAACCGTGTTTGGGAAACAGTATGAGAAGAATTTTAAGTGACATCTTGACCATTCATTATTGAATCTTATTTCTCGTATGAAAAATGAAAGGCTCTATCTTCATCGAGATAATCACTCTGCTCCTTGAGTGGGAGAAGATTGTGTTTGAACTATTCATTCTACCTAATTTTGAAAAGGAAGTGAGATTTTTCCATCATATCATCCATGGTTGAATTGGGAAGAGAATTTGGTTCTTTGACTATTTCCATTTCTTCATCCAACATCTCTACATCACTTAAAAGATCAAAATAGGAGGGAAAATCATCCATGACCATATTCAATTCATCATTTTTGGTCCATGATGTTGGGTGGATTTCTTGAACTTCTTCACATATCTCCATTGCTCATCACAAATTTAAAGATCATAGGTTATGTGCCACAGACCGAGCTTATCCGTGTTTACACTCAAATCTCACTCATCTTCTGACAATCCTCATTATCCTATGCAATGTACTTCGAAATGCATTGAACCATCCATCATGCAATAAGAGTCTTCTCTTGAGTGGATTTATCCTCTATGCGGGCCATGCCTCAGCTAAAAAGAAAACAAATGAATGGTGGTTAGAACATCATACATATAAAAATTCTAACTCATCCGACAACATCATAAAAAATCCATTTGGTCACATCTACAACACTCTGCGCTCAACCCATAGGCTCTTCTTCAGGAGCACTCAGCACCCATATTTTGGGGACTGGAGCACTTCAGGATATGGGTTGCCATCAGCGTCCCATTCCATAGGGTGTATCTCATCTTGTCCCTCCATTTGATGAAGTCATTCAATATGCCTTCGTACCACTCTTGTCTAGGTCTAAAGCATGCCGCTAAATTTCATAATAGGCAAAATGTTTTCAAAAATTCCATCAAAAATGACTAATATGGAACACATTTTAAAAAAAAATCACATTCACTGAGTATCCACTATCGTCATCACTGTATGCCATGAGCCGTCGTCATATATTGATCGGAAGACCAACTCAATCATGCTACTCTCACTTTAGGCATCTTCAGTGAGACCCATGAGGTCTCACAATCACACTAGTGCAATACTTCAAATGAATTACCTATTTACCACCTTGACATTACATCATATTATAGTAGACTTGTTCCATTACCTACCTTACGAATGGCTGCATTATTTGCGATCATTTTGTTAGAGTTCAATACACATTGCAGGGATTTTGGTCATATCTTGTAGTGCCCTTACTCTGATCTTCAATATCCCGTTTGCTTCAATATTTTAAAATATCCTCACCTTCTACCATATGCATATTGAATTGCAACACATTTAATCATTTATCTCTTGCAACATAGTTTCCATTCAATATATCAACATTTCAAGGTAGATTTGGAGACTTGAATTTCCTTGCACAGTGCTCATGATTATTTCCATATACTCAAGTTTTAAGACTCCCATTTTATCTTTCCTATATTCAAGAAAATCATCCTAAGGGAGGGTGATGAAAGACATGGCTCCTAACTTTTCATTTAATTAGGCATAATTGAGAGCATTAGCTTTGGCATATTTTTGATCTTATTGGATTACACACAAAATCTTGTATCTTCTTCATGCCTCTTTCAACCATTCCTTATCTTCTTCTTCACTGACAAGTTCTATTTTCTGTAGATTATTGCTTGAAGTAGGAGACCATTTTATTGTACTTGGATTTTCCTTTTTGTAAGGAATGGTCTAGAACCATGGTTGATCAATGATCTTCTTTTCTGGACAGATATCTTTTTCTTCTTCATGTCACTCATTGGTACTTCACTCCAATCTAGAAATTTATTCATGATGCTAGAAAAAAACGTGACAGGGATTCATTCCTTGATGAAGTTGCCTTCAAAAATGATTTTCCTTTGAAATATGATGTTTTTATTTTTTGAATATATAATTTTTTGTATTTTTTGATATTTTGGGTAGAGAGTTTTTTGGGTGCACTTAGGAAAATTTCTCCCCAGTGGAGTCACAAAAATTTATTGGGGACTCCCAAATCCTAAATTTTTTCACACACACACGTAATTGGGTGGAAAAATTAGGTGTCTCCACCAATGTTCACGGGGTTATGCCCCTCTTGCATTGAATGATACAACTCCCATTATTGAATGTAACTAATCCTAATCCTATCTAACTATTGTGGGTGGCCAAATTGGTCATGGATCACATAGGATCACTCCACCAAACCTGTGGCAAAGTGCTTAAACATGGTACAAGGGAGGAAATTATAGTGTTGAGTGGAAAGGAGAGAAATTAGGTGAGGAAGATTATTTCCGTGAGTAGATTACATAGCTCACACCCAGTAACCAGAGTAGTTCGACATTCAATATAGAGGAAAACACAATGAATCTCACGAGATCTATGAATCAAAACAAAAATTCTTCAAATTCACTTACCGAAGATACACAACTCTTACATCACTATGTTTGCAAAGTGCATAAATGAGAGAATTAGAAGAAAAAAAAGATTCTTATAAAAAATATGTTTATCACACCAACAATGAGAGGAAACCATGCATACAAAATTACACACATTTATACATATTGGAAAGTAGAAACTCTATTCCTTGATTGACATTTACACGTGTTGTATAAATATAGGGAAAATAAGAAAGCATGTAGCATAAATGTAGCTTTATTTCATGGAATATGGATGACGCAAATTCTAACAACATACCGCAATCCACTATTGTTACAAAGCAGAAATATTCAAAATCTAGAATCCCTTGGAATGGAGAAGCAATCCCAATTTATAGAAATCTCAATTGTCCTTTCCCCTCCCTCATATGACTCTTCATGTTCTGTATTCCACTTGTGACCTTTTGTTTTCCATGAATTAAGTATTTCTCTTATATTTTTGAGAAAATACTTTTACAAATTTAAAATAGGTCACTTAAGTGAATAGGACGAAATACAATGATTATGCTCAATGAATGATTTAGAATAGAGAGAGAAAGAAAAGGGATAAGGGAGAAAGGAATATCAATGAAGACCACTCCATCTATGACTACAATTTCTCTCCATTGATGAATTAGTGAAATGTTATCTTTTAATCTTTGAACTATGAGGAGACTCTTTCTGAGTAGTCCATGAAAAGTTGTCACTTATTTTGACCAATTATGCATATGGATGGAGGCTTGAAACAATTGTTTGCACAATGCACCCATGATAATCCCATAAAATTAATGAAGACTTGTCATCTGGATACCTTTGAACACTTTTCTAATGATGGTCACAAAATCTATGATTCACAGAACCCTCAAACTTAGTGTTTAAGAACAAAATTGAATGATAACTTTGATGACCACATGCATTGTTCACTCAAGTCCACTCCAAAAAAGTTTTAGGATGGATAACAATATCTGATGACATTCTGATACATAGTCACACTATTGTACTCATCAGAAATACTTTATTTCCTCATTTTACATGGTTCTCGGGCATCTCGGGTCTCAAAATGAGTGTTGAGAAACATTATTTCAGGACTTCTCAATGTGAGCTCAAGATGGACAAGAGCATCATTCACGATGATCCTCCTCGATACTTGATTTATGAGCCACTATAAATCATTTAACTCTCTAAAAAATGTGTTTCGAATCACCCAACTCTTTGAGTGATGAAGGTCATCCACTACTCCTTGTGATGCCTTGCATTACTTCTAAGCACACTTAAATTCAAGACGATGCTTCCAAGACCAATATGAAGTTAGCAATGCTCTATTTGAACCTGTTAGTGCAGAATCACAACACCCCTAAATGTCTACAACTAGATGGATTGAGAATCTCAGTGTGATTGCACATTATGGATCATCTCTCAAGGTGTGGGACCTTGCGAGTTAAGAGAGCTCTCCAGATTGAGGTTGTTTCCTATCCCTCTGTTTAGGTGTACACAAACAAATTGTAGAGGATCTATTCTAAGTCTATTCTATCTACCAAGGAGAGAGAGGGTTAGAGAGATGCAAGAAAATAAACCTAAGATAACGAGGTGATACACCAAAGGAATGTTAGACACTCATTTTGTTGTTTAACATAGACCACAAGAATGTAATACAAATGACATGCATAGATGACCAAATCAAAAATAAGATATCAGAAAAACAACAACGAATACATGAGAGGGTCGAGAATCATCCACAAACATATATTTTATTGCTCAGGAGTCGATACAATATATTGTAGTGGCCAAAAAGGAAAAACTTGCATTACAACCCGATGGAGAGGTTAGAAAAGCTCCACAAATCCTTCTGTGAACAAAAGAAGAAGGGAGGGCGCAAAACAAAAAATGTCCAACCCTTTACAATGAGCCCCGACCCTTCCTTTATAGATTCAACATAAAGGGAAGAAGGAGAGAGAAGTGGTAAAACTAGTTCGAAGCTCAACTACTGCCATCAATGCCTCCTACAAATCCACCCCAAATCTTTCATGTTTGCATTGATTACTTTTTCAACACCTCGAAGGAGGAGGAACGACGGATCAGATCAAATCCGATCTGGTTGTTGGGGAAAATAGATCCTATATTAATGGACGAAATATGTTTCTTCATTTTATCCCCACCTAACCTCTCCAAAATTAAAGTTTCAAATCTCTATGGTGTAGACGAGGCCGAGATATTTCCAACGGTGCAAGATTTTTCAGATTTCGAGCACTGAGTCAAAAGATATGCTCATTTGAAATTTGAATCGGGTCCATACAAAATGGCAGGAACCAGCTACCAAAAATGGGCCCCCTTTTTGAAACTGGACACGTGGAGGGTTGGTGCATGTTTGAGGGAAGCCTTTGTATTTTTACTTTTGGAGTTGCATCGGGCTGACACATGGCTTCTTCCACGGCTTGCTCAGTCTCTTCATATTTTTGGCTAAGTCTTTTGCTTGGCGGGGTCATATATCTGACCGGGGACACGCAGAGGCCTAGCACTTGTTTGGAAACCTTCCCTTAATTTTTCTCTTGAATTAATGTCATGCTCACACTTGGCACCCTCCACTGGCCTGTCTTAATGTTTTGACTATTCAACCCGACCCTGACCCTTTATGAAACCAGACACATAGAGGCTCCATGCTCACTTAAAAACCCGCTCAGGATTTTTCCTTTGAAGGAGCGTCAGGTTGACACGTGGAAGCCTCCGCATGCTCTTGGAATTTTCAATGGCCACTCTTACCCTTTTCAGGCCCTGAACACATGGTGAGTTGGCACTCTTTCTCCATACTTAGTCGATTTTGGGCCCGCTTTGTCCCATTTTTCAGCTTGGAATAGGTGGCAAGCCCGTGCTCATTTGGGCCTCCACTTTTGGATTTACCTTTAGAGATGCATCGATCTAATGCACTGGCAGCTTCCGCTAGCACTTCTATACTTAGTCTTTTTTTGAGGTCTCGTCCTGTCCGACTTTTTTTGAATTTTATATGTTGACTCTGCCCCCGCTTTGGGCCTGGGACATGTGGGGGCCTGACACTTGTTCAAGTCTCCCCTTTTTGGATTCAATCTTTGGAGGTGCGCCATTTGGACATTTGATAGGGTCCGTTGTCTCCTCCATACTTTGTTTTTGGGCTCATTCTGAAACTGTTTCAGAGCCCGAAGACTTAAAATTTTCGTTGTTCCTTCTCTTTTGAGCTTCTGGCTTCTTTGACACTATCTTCTCCTTCCCCGACCCTACTATTCCATTTCTGAGCCCTCCTATAATCTGTTTGCTGGATTTGAAGCACGGGTTCACTCGACAGATCCATTTCTTGAATTTCTTCTTGCACAGGGTCATTTGATCTTTTGTAGGCCTTACCACTCCATTGTAGAGTCCCTATGTTTCCTGATTTGTCATATTTGAACGTGATTTCTCTTGGTTTCTTCTGTGCGGGGTATGGCTGATCCAATTTTTCCGGGGGGCAAAATATGGATAACAATTTGGCAACTTGCAGGGGCATCTTCCTGCTAGATGAAAGGACCAGTTGCCTTGTTATATCCATTGGGCATGGAGTCAAGAATGATGGCCTGATACTGATCCTACCTCTGATCCATGAGCCCGACTGTTTGCACTCTCAATTTTCATAAGAAATATTGAAACAAGGCTTCTGAGAGTAGAAAATTTCTTGACCTGGGGCTTTCATATGTCCTTGAATGGACTGTTTCGAAACATAGATTTTTAGTTGCTCTGCATTTGTTTTATTTTGAAGATAACAACTATTACATGAAACTATGAGTTTCCCTGTCATGAATACTGAAAGGGATAGCACGTCCACTTAGAGGCACGTTGGGTTGTGTAACGAACATAACCTGGAGCAACAAATAACCTATGCCACAACACTTAGGGAAACAAAAACTACACTACAACAAAACAACGTGCATACGCACTTAGGGAAATTAAAATCCTATGCTAATATTTACAGGGGTGGAAACTTCCCATTCAATAGCAATGTTTGAGATGGATCCCATTCACTGGGATCTGTAATTCTTCCCCATCCAATTTAGCCAGCTGGAAGGCATTACTACTCTTGCACTTTGTGATCATGTAAGGGCCACTCCAGATGGCATCAAATTTGGAGTGTCTTCCTGGATTTTCTCGATCGGCATCCCACTTTAGGACTAAGTCCCCTTCTTGAAGGGTCCTCATCCTTTCCTTCTTGTCAAAAATATTTTTTATTAATGTCTGATCCTTTTCCATGACCTGCATTGCATGCTCTCTTGCCTCTCCTACCTCCATCAGCTCTGCATACCTGATTTTCATGGGTTCAAACTCAGCTAGCTCTAACTGTTTCATGAGTTCCAAAGAAGGAAACTCCAATGAGATGGGAAATACTACCTCCTTTCCATATACAAGTTTGTATGGTGAGCTACCTGTGGACCTCTTTGATGTGATCCTATCAACCCATAGAGCTGATTTGAGCCTTGTATGCCAAGTCCTCTGATTTTCATCTAGAGTCCTTCTAATAATCCTTAATAGGTTCTTATTTGTGGACTCTACTTAGCCATTACCCTGAGGGTAATAATTTGATGAGGTGTTGAGATACACACCATTCTTAACTACCCATTTAGTGATCCTTGTACCAAGGAATGCCAATGCATTATCTGATATAATAGTGGCAGGGACTCCAAACCTGATGGCTATTCCTTCATAAAAATCCAAGATGTTGGATTCATTTGCTTCTTTTAGTGCCACTGCTTTAGTCCACTTGGTGAAATAATATGTTTTAGTAAGTATCCACTTATGGCCTTGGCTTGAATTTGGGTTAATCACCCCAATGAAGTCTAGTCCCCATTGCATGAATGGTTGATTCACTGAAATGGGATGAAGGGGAAGGGCTGATAGCTTCTCCTTTCCTGTGAAGAATGCACATTTTTTACACTTCTTGACCCATGAGTAGCAGTCCCTGAACACTGTAGGCCAATAATAACCAGCCTCTCATGATCTTGAGAGCTGTTGCTTGAGGGGAAAAGTGACCTCCTGCTTCTCCATCATGGAATTCATGCAACACTCTCTCAATTTGGCCTATCTCAATGCACCTCAATAGAATACCATTGATATCCTTCTTAAACAAGACACCACCAACAAGCACATATGGGATAGCTTGTAGTCTGAAGTATCTTATCTTTTCCTTGTTCCATTCTAGAGGGCACATACCTATTTGAAGGTAATGCACCAAATCTTGGGTCCAACATGGAGCAGGTGCATCATTAGCTGATTGTTCTTGATCACTCTGTAGAAATAGGACAGCCTCCTTTTCACCCATTGACTCAGCCTATTGCTTAGAGGTGAGCTGTTCACACAGTCCCTTACCTCTAACCAGTTTGGTCACCTTGATCTCAATGTCATATTCCATTACCCAGGTGATCCAACCTACTCTCTTCTCATTCAAATCCTTATTTAAAAGGAAGTCCTTAACACCAGCATGAGATACTAGCAATTGAATCTTGTTATTTGAGACCAAGTTATTGAATTTATTTAAGCTCCTAATAACATCAAGGACCTATTTTTCAATGAAAGAGTATTTTACCTTGTAGTCCTCCAGGCTCTTACTGAAGAAAGCTATGGGTTACTCTAAACCTTCATTGTTGGGCTGGACCAAGATGGCTGAGATGGTGTCTGACCCTCTAAAAGCATATAGCATGAAGTCTTTGGAAAATTTTGGGTTAATGAGAGTTGGAGCCTATGATATTGCGAGCTTGATGGCCTCAAAACTCTCTTTGCCTTCTATTGTCCATTTAAATGCAAGACTCTTCTTTAACATCATTGTTAAAGGCTTCACAAGAGTAGAAAAGTCAAGTATAAACCTGCAAACAAAGTTTATCCTCCCCAAGAAGATTTGGAGAGACCTTTTATGTTGTGGCAATGGAAGTGTCCGGATGGCTTCAACCCTTTCAGGATCAATTGTCATTCCCTTCCTTGAGACAATGTGGCCCAGCAATTTCCCTTCATGAGCCAGGAACACACACTTTTTTGGGTTTAATGACACCCCAAACCTCTACATCTCTAGAATACCTATCTAAGGTGAAAGAGATGATCTGCAACATTCTTGGAGAAAATAGTGATATCATCAAGATACACCAGGACTATGTTGTTAATTAAGCCTTTGAATGCCATGTCCATAGCTCGCTAAAATGTTGCTCCAACATTTGATAGTCCAAATGGCATCTTCTTATAAGCATAGGTTCCCCATTTGGTGGTGAAGGCTGTCTTGAATTGATCTTCCTCTTTCACCATTATCTGGTTATAACATGAGTATCCATCTAACAATGAAAACCTCTCAGAACCAGTTACAACTTGTAAGATTTGTTCCATTGATGGAGTGGGTAGTGATCCTTAAGTGATGCTCTGTTTAGATCACGAAAGTCCACACACAACCTGATTTATCCATTTTTCTTCCTCACATGCACCAAGTTAGCAACCCAACTCGAATGCTTGATAGGGAAAGATGATACTTGGCCTCAATTAATTTGTTCAATTCTTTTCTCATGAGAGGCTCAATGTGGGGATTTATTGGCCTTTTTTTTGTCTGAAAGGCTTAGCTCCTGGATCCAACTCGATGGTGTGTTGTGATAGCTTTGGGTTGAAACCTCTTAAATCTTTATAAGTCCAGGAAAAGACATCTGGGAATTCTTGACAGAGTTGAAAAAATTTAGATTTTTCTTATTGAGTGCTTACTCTGCCAATCTGCAATGTTTTTCCTTCTTCTATAAAAATAGGTTCTGAATCTTCACCCTTTACCTGAATATTTTCCTTTTCTTTTCAGAATTGTTCATTTGGGTTGAATATTGATTCCAAAGTGACAAGACCCTTTGGTATTTTTTTGGTCCTCAGTTACACCACTTGATCACCATACTACTGCTCTAATATGTCTTGATTCCTGGAGGAGAACTCAGCTTCTTCCTGCAGAAAGTTGACAATTTGTTGATCATTTTCAAAGACTTACCAACTTGTGTTGTTGTCTGGGACAGCTGGCCTTACAACCAACTTGATATGGGATCGATGCTTATCATTATTGATACTCTCCACAACGTCAAATGCTGCCCCAACTATTATCAGTCTATTTTCTTCTTCATTTTTCTTCCTGGGGATGGAGTTGATGTTAAATGCCTCAAAATCCTCAATGAGGTCCCATACCCGGTTCTTGTAACTCTTTAACAGGTTGTTCTTGATAGCATTGTCCTCGGACCTGATTAGCAACTAGTTCACTGTCACCAAACACTTGCAAGTACTTGATTCCTCATTTCCTTGCCCAATGCAACCCATGAACCAAAGCCTCATATTCTGCTGTATTTTTTGAATAGGAAAATTAGAAACAGAAAGATGAGTAGTATTTCATACCTTTGGGGGAAACAAGCATAGCTCCTCCTCTGGTTCCTTGCCTACTTCTTGAACCATCAAAGAACAATTTCCATACTTCATTGGCATCTTTGTGTTCTGGCTTAATGATGTCAGGAAGAGGATGATTTTCCTCATGTAGACAGTAGAATCCTAGATCATATTCTTCCATCTCCTTATAAGGGTCAAAATCATGTATTTTTTCCCCATTCATCAAGATTCAAGTCTGGGATACACCCCACCTTGGTATCTTCTTCACAAGTGCTTAGGAGGTCTTCCTGATCAAAGGTTGAACAATTGGCATTGATCAGGATGGGTACATAAGACTTAATATGGTAATTTGCTATGGGCTCATATATGATTGTGGCCTTAGCTCCATACCTTGTCCTAAAAATCATATGTGACCAATCAGTAGACAAATAGCCTCTAATTTTGGCAGTGAAGTCCCTGGATAAACACAATGCAAAATGTGGTGGAAAGTCTATGACTAATACATTATGCAATACAGTCACATTAGGGCAGGAATGTAGTGTGAGGCTCAAATATTTCATGACTCCAACAGTTGTCACTAATGTCCCATCCAATTGCACTACCCCTCTGGAGATGATTTCGTATTAAAGACCCAGTTGATCAGTTATTTGCTTTGGCATTACAGAACTACTTGCCCCCGAATCAATCATGTAATTATGTACCAATTTGTCCCCAATGATCAATAAAACATAGAATGAAGGAGGCTTCAGATTCTTACCTTGTTTCCCTCCATGGTTTCCCTCAGGTTGAGCTGTACTGGCAAACACTTTCTCTTGCTGGCTAGGGGGCCTATTTGAGCTTGACCAATTAGCCATGGCAGTCTGTAATAGATCCCTCTATCCTGGAATGGCCAGTGACTCCCACAATGAAATGTTCACATTTGAATTCTTCATTTGCTAAATTATATTTAATGAGCTATCCTTTTGTTTCCCCTTTCCTGACACACTTTTCTCTTACACATGGGTTGTTACAACCGGTACCTGAGTGGATTTGGAAGGTGGCTTGGACAGACTCTACATATTGGGAGTTGAATTTTGAGTGCCAATACCTTGTGGAGTAATGGAGGATTGTGGATTAACTGAGTTTGGTGATTATCCTTCTCCAATATTTCTCTTCTTGGACCGTGTATTGACAGCTACACTTTGAGAAGGTGCTTGACTCATCCCACAGAAATATTCATCTTGCCAATTGACAAGCATAGTTTCACTTAGAGATGCCTCTTGCTGACCTCCTTCCTACTGATTTTCTTCTTGGCTAGACTCTTATGACATACCAGTAGGGTTACGCCTACCCTCTCTCATATCCAGTGGTAGAAAATTAGGTATTTCCATGTCTGTGTCTCCCTGTTCAAGTCCACCTAGAGCAGAACCATCTAGCATTGGTTTCCCGTCAGATCCATAGTTAAGGTTTGTGCTACCACTCTGGGACAGAGATTGAGTTTGAGAAATGGAGCATCCCACATTAAAGGCAAGATCGATCCAGGACGGGTGTGAATCCGCATAAATGTTCTCCAAAACCTTTCCGCCTCCCTCTCCATCTCCTGGTTGATGATTATTTTCAGAATCCTTGCGTAGAGAGTTCGTAGCTTTCAAAGATTTTAGGGCTCAGGTAGAGACCATTTTAGGGCTTGGGTTACGCCTAGAACCACTGCCAAAATTTGTTCTAGATCCCTAATTTATTGCTGATTATGATTATTAAATTGAAGATGAAAAGCATAAAATGTTTCCTTTGAAGACTAAACCAACCACATCCAGAGATCATACTACATATTAGTCAGGAGCTAAAGAAATTGAATCAGCTTTTTAGTCGGTTAAAAAAGATGAATTGTGGCTATGGCATCTCAGTTTTGGTCATTTAAATTTTTGAGGTTTGAATTTTTTACATAGAAAAAATATGGTAAAAGGTTTGAATTTGATTTAGAAACCAGAGATAGTCTGTGAAGGTTGTATTTTGGGGAAGCAACACAAAGAGTCCTTCCCACTTGGAAAAACAACAAAAGTGTACTACTTGAAATTTCTCACTCATATTTATCGGGGCCTATGTAAATAACTTTTATAAGAGGTTACTCATATTTTATGACATTCATTGATGACTATACAAGGAATACATGGGTGTACTTTTTGAGACACAAATCATATGATTTTGGTATATTTTAGTAGTTCAAGGCCTTAGTGGAAAATAAAAGTGGGTACTACATCAAAGTTTTGGGGACAGATGGAGAAGGTGAGTATGTTTCCAATGCATTTCTAATTTTTTGAAAATATTATGGTATACACAAGAAGTTTACTACTAGGTATACACCATAAAAAAATGGTGTGGCAGAGAGGAAGAATAGAACCATTATGGAAATGGAAAGAAGTATGATGAAGGAAAAGCATCTTTCAAATAAATATTGGGTAGAAGTAGTAACGACTTCTGTTTACATTTTAAATAGTTGTCTAACAAAAATTGTTCGAAACAAGGTTCCTCAATAAGCTTGAACTAACAGGAAACACAATGTTTCTCATTTTTAGAATCTTCAGTTGTGTGGCATATGCACATGTTCCTAATGATCTAAGGAAAAATATAGACAACAAAGGAGAAAAATGCATATTTGTTGTATATTCAGAGAATACAAAAAATTACAAGTTGTTTAATCCAATCACTAGAAAATTCATAAGTAGAGATGTAAACTTTGTTTAAAATGAGGCATGTGATGGAAGTATTGAGAAAACAATCATTGTAACAACAACTATTCCTCATGATGATATGGAAAACGAAACTATAGAACAATAAGGTATTTTATATTATTTGAATCTTGGACATGCACCACATGTTGTAGCACGAGATACACCTCCATCTACAGCTAGGAGGTCTCAAATATTTTAGCCATCTTCAACCATGCAAGAGACACCAGAAATAATGTAGTCTTTTATTTACTCACTCAAATGTTATGCACGTTGGCACCTCATTCATTCAAATCTGAATGCTCACCCAAAGCACACATAATTACCAGGTTCCTCTTTTTGTATGTGCTTGACAATATTTTAGCATACATTCAGCATAATAAACCATTGCATTCATCATAGCATGGAAACACATATAATAAGGAAACATATCAGATAACCATGACTAAGATTAACTACAAGAACACATATCCATATTCAGACCACATTTATCCATTAAATCACAGAAACAACTACATAGTAGGAAGCTGATACATAATATCCAATCTAGGTTCTCAAAACGTCATTCACACAACTATATCAAAGCAACATAACATTAACA
Source organism: Taxus chinensis (assembly GCA_019776745.2). NCBI lineage: Eukaryota > Viridiplantae > Streptophyta > Pinopsida > Cupressales > Taxaceae > Taxus > Taxus chinensis. The sequence continues at coordinate 885,695,493 of CM034150.1, forward strand.
CAAAGGTGATCTAAATGGTGGTCCTCTAATAACTAGTATAAAACTAAGTATTTATAGGGGTGGGGACTTTCCCCTCACAACCCGTGCACTTCCTAATAATAGGAGTTCTCAAAATAGCCATACATACTTACATGTATGATTTACAAGACATCTGCTAAAAATAGATTTCCTCAAAGTATCTTTCTTTAAGCATATTAATAGATAAACTCATGCATAGCTTTCATCTTTAGTTTGCATGTGCTTTCTCCAAAAATAGCCAATACTTGTTTGCCAAGGTATCCTTTGTGTGATGTGCACTTCAAGTCTATTTTTAGCTTGTCCTTGGAAAATGGCTAAGTCCTCAACTTGTCTGTCTTACTTCCCAGTTCCACACGCAACCCTGTTCATCCTCTCGTGCACCACCTCTACTTATGTGCACACTTGTGCTACTTCATGTTCTGATACTTAGTTATTTTCACATCCCAACATTACTCCACACTAGGTATATTGTCCATCCTCAACAAAACTAGAGTTTGTCTCTCAAAATAATAGTAGAGCACTCACCATGAATAAAATAATGAAGAATAAAGAATATGTCTTGCGCCAAAGAATCAAATAATCAAGTTTCCTTATGAGGGAGTAGGATTGGAAATTCCTTAGCCAATATTTTCTCCATCTCTCTCCACCCTTCTAAATCCTTTTTCACCTTGACAGGAATGACATCAACTATGTCAAGAACCTCTGTCGGGGTTAATTCATCAATCCTTCCCTTTAGTTATTCAAAAAGGCCCTCTAGTTTCTTGGTTGCATCATCCAATACATCCATCCTGTGTGTAACATGAGGGAAAATTTCCTTCAATCTATCATTAAATGTGTCCTTCAAGATCATTACACTATCCTGCTTCTGTTCTCCCACAACAAGAAATTTCTCCCTTTCCACCCTGTTATTTATCATGTTGTCATTGATTTCCATCAATTATGCCTCATCTCTAGCAGTCAGTATGCTTACCACTTGGTCAAAATGTTGGCACTAATAAAAAAACAAACCTTTCCTTTGTCGTGGCCTTCTTAGCCTCTACTGCTAGCACATCGTATTACATGAGGTGTTCTTTGAAATACTCTCTTTCACTCTTCTTTTGTCATGCCAATACATCTTCTATGGATTCTAGGGAAATATTTTCCTTCTCATGCATAATCATTTGTGTCAGGTCCTCCAGAGAATGTAGGGATGACTCATACATAGGCTAGACTTGAGCGATCAAGTCCGGGAACTTGAATGTAATTTCATCCACGATGCATTCTTCCTTTGTATATGTTATGTGCATCCACCCTTTCTCTTCCCTTACCTCCTGCTTTAGTTGCACAATGATCTTATCTTTCTCCTTGATTTCTTTATCCATATTTCTTATCTCCTTTTCCTTTTCCTCTATCTCCAAAAGTTACTTATTTGACAATCCTTATCAAAAATTTAGACCCCTACATCTGTCAATATTTTTTTAAGTGCATTGCACGCTTGTTCATGTGTTTGCATTTGGGAATCCACTATCGTATAAACCTCCCCTGGTGTAGAATTAATTCGGGTCTTTGTTAGTGATTGGTAACCTAAAACTCTGGCTCTTCCATATGTGATTGAAATGCCCAAGAGATAATCTTTCTAGTGCACAAAAAGGTCTCTTCCTTCCTGAAGAACAACCAATAGAATAGATCCTCTATGGCCACTAGACTTTGATAACTTGAGCGTAATACTTTACTCCAGTCATCATCATACTGCATCATAGGGCCCTATGGTATATATCTTGGATTTTTATTTTTCTCGTGTGTCCCCTTTAGAAAGCTAAGCGCAAGAGTAGTCTTTGGGCTACCTTCTTCTGCTTTATCATCACTCTTTTCTCTTTATCCATGCTTCATTTCATGTTCTATTATGTGCTCTACAATGTGCTCAACCTCCTGCTTAATCCCACACTCAACTTCTAGCTCAGTAGTTTGCCCATCCCTTATGCTCCTTAGTAGGATCTTGCTTGTCCTCCAAAATCTGAGTGATGGAAGCCTAAAACCCTTACACATTTTTCTCCATGACTGGGATTTTCTCATGATGCACGTTGCACTCGTTTGTATCTGATTCCTCAATATTGTGCACTAGTGGAATTAGCTGCACCACTTCTTCTTCATCATCTCTTTCAACCTCCTCATCTCGTCTCTCATTATCCTTTGTTTCTTCACTAGACACTACCTTCTATTTCTTCTTGACTGGAGACTTCTTATTTGTTGTCTATTTCTTGGTGCTTGCGCTAGGTTCTGACTCCTTACACGCATGATTTTTATTTTGATTGCACTTTAAATAAGGGGTTCATCCTCACTTCCTTCTTCCTCACTGATAAGAGGAGTATCCTTGCACCTTATTTTTCTGCCATGTAGGCTCTTCTGGGATGGTCAAGTCATCCTCCACATACTTTCCATCAAATCTTTGTAGCCGCCGCCACATTAGCAATCACCAAGGTAATATATTTGGACATATTGATATCATTTGATATCAATGTTTCTTCATATGAGCTTTTCTTAGGATAAACTAGTGTTTTACGCAGTGTGTGGTACTCATAACATATTTTTTTCTATGAGAAACCTTAGTTTGCGTGCCTCAAAAAATATATTTACTACATTATGAAAGTAATGCTTGGTGAAGGAAAATGGAAGTTTGCAACAAGGAATTTTGGTCCCATCCTTCAAATTAAAGTGCCCAATGTAGAAATGCCGATAAACAATAGACTCAACCTTTCCCTCTAATTGCATAGGTAGTTCACTTGGAATGCGTCATTCTTCCCTGAATGCATCATGCATCCTCTTGTACCATTTTTTCTCCTCTAGCCTTGTACGCAAGAGTGATGGTTTCGTATGTGTAATCAGAAAATCTTTTTGCAAGGGATGTGGTTTCATTGGGGAACTCCCATATTTTATCATTGGCCCCATATGACACCCCCAATTTCAAAAAACAAAATAACTAAGAGGACATTCCTGAAGGTAATTTTATCCCCCACATGCACTTCTTCAATAATCTCCTCTACTATGAATCTGGAGAGGTTGTATATTGTACCTTCAAAAAATTTCTTCGTGACATGGAGCCATCACTTGTTTACTTACCCCCATATTTCATGTCCATTCAAAGTCGTGAGTAACCACATGACCAATCAGATCACAGTATTATCAAGCTTAACAACATCCATTGCACATCCTCCTTTTTGATAAATCAATGCCTTGGAGGTCTTCTTTACTTCATCATCATCTTCCAATTCTATTGGAAGTTCTGTCCATGTACTCTGAAGGCTAGTAAATTTTTAATCAATGGTGTGGTCAGGTGCATCCTCTACCCAACAAAGTAAAATAAATATTCATGGACATGCGACATGAGCCACTGATATAACTGCTCATGCTTGCCAAAAATAGGGGAGTTCATATAACTGGAGAACTCCCTTTTTCTGCAGAATGTGATGCCCCTTATCATCATAGATGGGCTTATTATCCGTGATCCTCTCCCTCATATTTTGGACAAGCCCCACCTCTATATCACGTGCATTCACATCAAAATGATGGTTGTAATCATTAACCATCATTTTTTTCACACAAGAAACCCATTCCTTACCCATCAACACTTTGTCTAGGTACTACATCGCTAAGTACCATTCTTCTTGCATATATTCAACTGGAGTAGGCTTCTCCTCACCCTTGCATTTTCCTTTCCCCTTGGGTGATGTGGTTTTTTATTTCCTAGGTGCCACTTCTGCCTACAAATTCAAATTTTGAGATTATTACCTTGATGTCCCTTAAGTGCCATGAACTTCTTGCTTCAAATTGTTCGCACGAAAAATCATTTCACCTATTTCAATTTTCTCAATTTAATTCCCTAACTTACAAACCCTAACTAGAAAACACACCACTTCTACAAACAAGCTTCCGCGCCACCCCAATCTTCAAAATTCCTTTTGAAGGAGCTCTTCTACTTGGCCATGTCCCTAATGTGATCTGGTTTAAATAATTTTCTAAATCTGTAAGTTTGATTTCACAAGGATTTGCATGACTTAGCTCTTGAAAACACGCAAGTTCTTCACAAGGGAAGGTAAAAATTAATTTACCTTGATGCCCTTTTATAGATTTTTAAATTTTTACCACATTAAATGTTCACCACCTACCACTGTACACTAGCTTTAAATTGGCATGTTTCATGTTTTTTCAACTTCTTCCTTCCACACACAACAGTCATAACCTTCTAGTACACTTACTACTATCCAAGCCATAGACCTCCTCGCATACACTTCATTACGTCATGGTGCATAATCCTCTACACCTTATACCAAGTAACTATTAGGGAATAAAGGATAAAATATGCGGAACAATCCCTCAAAGAATTGCAACAATAGAAAATAATATGCAGAAAATATTACAGATCTCAAATAAAAGTGGAGAATAAAAATAACACAACACAAAGAGACAGTATTTAATGTGGTTCACCCAATTTGGGCTACTTCCACCAAGAATCACTTGCTCGAGTTTTATTACAAGCCACCACTCTCTCAATACAATACCCAAATATTTTTGAAGCTATGCTCAACAATCTCTACAGAATTCACACCCAAATTCAGACACATTTACAATGTTACATTAAACCCTACCATATGCAAAAAAAACACATAAGTAGACAATTTCTTAAGAAGTTTTACAAAACCGCTGGTATCAAAGCCATGGGTCAAAACCATCCCATAAACCTAGGTAAATCCACACCTTAATATCTTTACATTATTAAAAAAAAATTAATGTCGGCCTAAAAAATGAACCACTCACACCATTACAGCCCCGACTGCCACTATAAGAATGCCTCTCAGTGTAACTAGCATACCTATCTTAGAAAACATGCTCCAAAACCTAATAATTTCCTAGTTGGAGATTAGTTTTCCTCTGAGCAAGCTTCTCAACCCTTCACTAGTTTCCATGAAGACCAACCAAAGTTGAAGATGACTGTAGTTTTTCCCTTGTGACCACCTTGGTCATCATGTCTGTTGGATTGACTAGTATGAATCTTCTCCAGCTTCAACTTCTCTTTCTCAAAATTTTTCCTGATGAAATGGTACCTAAACTATATATACTTTGTCCTAGAGTGGAAAGAAGAGTTCTTAGCTAGGTGTATAGAACTCTAACTATCACTGTGCAGCTCTCCTTCCTCCTTCTTATGCCCTAACTCCTCAAGCAATTATTGTAACCAAATCATTTCTTTGTTTGCCTCTATGGAAGAAACATACTCAGCCTCTGTGGTTGACAAAGCCACCAACTTTTGTACTCATAAAATCCAGCTCACTGTTGTCCCACTTATAGTGTAAATATAACATGTCGTGCTCCTCTTGATGTCTACATCTCCAACCATATCTAAATCTACATAACCACACAAAGTGGTGTCTAATCCACTATAGCATAAAAATGTCCCCATGGTCCCTCTCAAATATTAAAGGATCCACTTTATTTCCTACCAATGATCTCTTCCTAGATCACTCATAAATCTACTCACCACTTTCACTACATGGAAAATATCAGGCTTGGTACACACCATAGCATACATCAAAATACCAACCATCTGATGAGTAAGGTACCTTGGATATCTGGTTTCTCTCTTTCTTTGTTTTGGGACACTACTCCTTTGATAACTTGAAATGTCCTACCAAAGGAGTCCTAACCGGTTTAACATCTTGCATATTAAACCTTTCCAAGACCTTCCTAATGTACTCTTCCTGAGATAAAGTTAGCTTCTGTTTCTTCCTATCGCTGAGATATCCTCATACCAAGGATTTGTTTGGCTGCCCCCCAAATCCTTCATAGCAAAGGAGTGACTTAGCTATGTTTTGTGAGTACTTTTATATCCTACTTGTTTTTTTCCTATAACCAACATGTCATCCACATACAGACACTTGATAATATAACTTTCATCCTCAAATTTCTTTGTATAGACACATAGTGGTCAGATTTGACATCTAATATAACCTTTCTCCATCATGAAGCTATCAAATTTCTTATACCATTGAAGTGGAGCTTGTTTCAAGCCATACAATCTCTTCTTTAGGTTTGCACAGTATATCCTCTTTACCTTTGACCTCATAGCCCTCTGGCTGACTGCATATATAGATCCTCCTCCAAATCACCATGGAAAAATGCAGTATTGACATCAACCTGCCCTAAGTGTAAGTATTCTGCTACAACTATTCCAAGAACAATTCTAATAGAAGTCATTTTTACTACAGGAGAAAAAATCTCATCAAAATATATACCTTTTTTTCTGTGTAAACCCCTTGACCACCAACTGGGAATTGTATATTTTCTTTCCTCCTTCTTCCTCTTTGACTCTATACACCCACTTATTCTATAACGCTCTTTTGCCTTCGGGTAGCTTCACCAAATCCCATGTCTAGTTCTCCAAGAGAGCCTAATGCTCCTCATCCATGGCTTGCTCCCAATTCTTCCTGAGCAGTCTAATTGTATTGCTTCATCAAATATCTCTAGCTCTCCACTGTCAACGAGTAATAAATAATAAAGAGAAGGAGAAAAACATTCCATGTTCTCTTCTTACCCTAGAATGACCTCCTCAATATAGGAGTTTGGGGTTCCTGTTGAGGAGGTTCCTGAACTGGATGCATGTGTTACTTTTCCATCCAGAAGATCCTCTACTAATGTATAGTCTTTCTTAGATTCTTCCCTATTTTCCTGCAACTGATTACTTATACATGACTTATTCATTAAAGACCACATCCCTAGATTAAATGATTTTCTTGTCCTTAATACTCCAAAATTTATATCCAAAGTCAACACCATCATAACCAATGAAAGTACATTTTTTCTGATTTCAACCTCTAGCTTGGTCCTATCATCCTTGTCTATATGGAAAAACACCTCACATCCAAAGACTCTAAGAAATGAATAATCAAATTTATTACCATACCAAGCCTCCTCAGGTATGCCTCCTTCCAAGGCACTTCAGGGTCCTCTATTTATTAAGTACACAGTTGTGCTCACCGTTTCTACCCAAAAAGAAAGAGGTAGTCCTGCATGTAATCTCACACTCCTAGCACGTTCCATTATTATTTAGTTTATCCTTTATAACACCCCAGTATGCTATTGTGGAGTTCCTGGAACCATCTTTTGCATTTAGATTCCATTCTTAGAACAATAATCATCAAATTCATTGCTACAATACTCCCCTCCATTATTTGACCTAAGATATTTTAGCTTAAGACTTGTTTCATTCTCTACCAAGGCTTTCCACTTAACAAAAGTGTAAAATACATCAAATTTTTTTCTAATACAATAAAACCAAACTTTCCTTGTTTCATCATCAATAAAAGTAACATAATAACTTGAACCCCCAAGAGATGATACCTGAGCTGACCCCCACACATCAGAATGCACTAGCTCTAACTTACTCTCTTTCTTTATAGGTCCAACCTTGGGAAATCTTACTCGCTTATGTTTCCCATATATGCAGTCCTCAGAGAAATCCAAACCTATTTCTGTATATCTGAGAAAATCCTTGTTTATGATTTCCATGCCCTTATAGATCATATGACCGAGCCTATAGTGCCACAATGTTGTATCTACTTTTGAAGCCACAAGATTACAAACATTAGTGCTATAAGTGGTTAAATACAAGGTTCCAACCTTCTTAACTCTTGCCACCACAAGAGAACCCTTGGTAACCTTCTAAGAGTCCACTATAAATATCACAGTATAACCATCACTTCCTAACTACCCTACCGATATTAAATTTTGTCTTAATGTAGGCACATATCTAAGATCCTTCAATATCCAAGTATTCCCATTCTGCATCTTAATCCAAACATAACCTTTTCCAACTATGCTACAAGTCTCATCATCACCAAGAGAAACATGCCCAAACTCTCCTTGAACATAATCAACAAAATAATTCCTATGTGGAGTAGCATGAAAAGAAGCCCTTGAATCTAATACCCAAGATTCAGTAATATTGTGTAAAGAAAGAATCAAAGCATCCTGACATACATTATCTGTTGCCACATTTTCCTCCTGTTGTTTTCTTCCTATTGTTTCTTCTTGTCCTGAAGCTCCCAACAGTCCTTCTTTACATGCTCAGAACTTTCCACAGTGCCAACATACTATCTTGCTTTAAGATTTTGACCTTTCCCAATCTTTTGATTTTCCACAGCTTCCTCTATTATTTTTTCTCCCTCTAGTTTCCACTGTCAAAGCATTCCCTAAAGTATAAGATTCCCCAGAGATTTTTCTTCGCATTTCCTCACTTAAAATCACCCCTACAACATCCTCAAACTTCAACTTTGAGTTAGCTAGAACCAAGTTGCTTACCGCCATTACCAGGCTATTCCAACTCTCAAGTAAAGAGCACACAATTAATAAATCCATAACTTCTTCATCAAATTATTCTATTTTAACCAAAGCTATCATATTTACAACCGTATTAAAATAATTTAAATGATCTGATACCGAACCATTCTCATGCATCTTCATATTAAACAAATTTTTCATTAAAAATATCTTGTTAGAGGTAGATGTGTTTTTCATATAACTTCCCTAATGCATCCATCAGTTCTTTTGTAGTATTTTCCTTTGAAAAATTAAATAATACTGAAGATACAAGACACAACTAGATTGTCCCAAGTTCCTTCCTATCAAGAAAATCCCATTCCACATCCATGCCATGCTCGAGGTGTTTGTTCACATTCTTGGACAATGGAATATAAATATCCTTCTAATAAAGGTAATTTTCCATCTGCATCTTCCAAATACTAAAATTCTTCCCGTTGAATTTATCAACCCTTGATCTTCCATCATCTATCATAGCTCGCACTCAAGCTAAAAATTTCACTGTGATTCAAAACTTTAACAAACCAAACCAGGATCTGATACCAATTGTTTGGGAATACAGGATAAAATATGCGGAACAATCCCTCACATAATCGCAACAGTAGAAACTAATATGTAAAAAATATTACAGATCTCAAATAAAAGTGTATAATAAAAATAACACAACAAAAAGAGACAGTATTTAACGTGGTTCACCCAATTTGGGCTACGTCCACCAAGAATCACTTGCTCAGATTTTATTATAGTCCACCGCTCTCTTAATACAATACCCAGATCTGTTTGGAGCTATGCTCAACAAACTCTACATAATTCACACCTGAATTCAGACACATCTGCAATGTTACATTAAACCCTACCATATGCACAAAACCACATAAGTACACAATTACTTAAGTAGTTTTACAAAATCGTGGATATCAAAACCATGGGCCAAAACCATCCCGTAAACCTAGGTAAATCCACACCTTAATATCTTTACACTATTATTATTTTTATGTCGGCCCAAAAAATGAATGACTCACACCATTACAGCCCTGGATGCCACTGTAGGAATGTCTCTCAACGTAACTAGCATACCTATCTTAGAAAATAGGCTCCACATCCTAATAGTATCTCAACATGCCGCTTACTACCTCGTGTTACATTTCTTGATCATTATTCATATGTGTTTTTCATCCTGAGAAATTTCCTTATCATCACCATCCTTCTCACTTCTTATGATACCTTTTTCCTCTTTTCCTACAAACACACCCTACAACCAACACACCATCCTACTAGTATTGTGCGCATATCTTCATTCACTTAAAATTTCCTTCAAGCACCCACCAGATCTCTTTTCAGTTCACATTTCTACGTTGTTCACCTTTCACTACAATGTATGTGTGGTCCTTTGCGCATGAACTCAATAGATAGTAATAAGCTTCCTCCCAGTAAGTGCACTTATTACGACAAAATAAGGAAATACAATAAAAAATCATAACAACAACTGGAAATAAAAACATGAAAGGGTTCATTCTAATCTAAAATGACAATAATGACTTATTCCAAACATCCAGTGCCTACAACTGACATGCGCTTGATTCAAGTATCTTGGATACTTAAAAAAGTCCCAACCAATCTACCTTACACTTTCCTAGGTGGCGCACAAACTTGGAGTCATAGAGAATTACCATCTTGAAAACCTCAAATGTCTTATTCTTAATGTGCCTATCATGTTAGGCCTTCTATCTCTCCTTCTTGGTATTCTGGCTCCAACGTGCAATAGTACACCACTCATCCAATTGCATTAGTTTATCAATGCACCCCTCAAGAGCTTGCTCATCATATAGTCCACCTGCATGCACAATACGTAGGGATGGTAATATGAATTAACAGGTAGTACCGCTTTCGTGCCAAACACAAACTAAAAAGGTGTGGCCTTATTTAACCTTGTATAAGTGGTCCTGCATACCCAAATTACAACTGACATTTTATCATCTCAATATTTTCTTCCAACATCACATATTTTAGTAGTGTTTGTGCCAAGATCTTGTTGAAAGCCTCTACAGTACCATTATCTTGAAGGTGATAAGGAGTGGTTTTATGGTGTGCCACCATAAACTCTACCAATAGGATTCTTATTGTCTCATTCAAGAAATGAGTTCCTCTTTCACTTGTCAAGATTAATGGGCAACCATATCTGCTAACAATATTCTCCCATAAGAACCTTGCTACTGTGGTTGTTGTACTATCCTTTGTAGGTGTTTCCTCTACCCACCATGTCAAATAGTTTGTGCAAATAATAATTTAGTGTGGGCATGTCCTACATGAGGGTGGTGCAATAAGACTTATAAAGTCAATAGCCCACTTTTCAAAAGGCTCCGCACTTGCAATAGGTTGCTTTATCATCTCATCTCTATTTCTAGGCTTCCTAAGGCATTGGAAATGATCACATGCCTTAACATATTCCTTAGTGTCATTGTAAAAAGTCTCCCACCAAAGTCTAGCCTTTAGAATCTTGTGTGTTGTAGCATCACTAGGGTAATTCCACCTACTATTCCACCATGAGCCTCCTCCATAATGGTTTTGCACTCATCTTCTAGAACACAACGGCACAAGACTTCATCACAGCCCAACTTGTACAAATATCCACCATTCAACTGATAAGGTGTTTTACATATAAAAAATTGTTTTTACTCTAATGTCTCCATGCCTTCAGCCGCTTATCTAGTGCACAAAAACACTACAATATCTTCCAAATCCGCAGGTGCACAGTTCAACCTAAACAATTGTGCATTTGGAATAACATCCTTAATGTTATGTACATCCTCACTATAATTAATCCTTGATAAATGATCAAGCCTTGAATTTCTCTTACCTATTTTCACAACTGTGAAATCAAACTCCTGAAACAGAAGTATCCATCTACAAATGTGCCCTTGCAAAACTGTCTTGTTGACTAAGTGTTACAGCGTCATATGATCTTTATAGAAGATAAATGGAGTTTCCAACAAGTACTGTCTAAATTTATGCAGCGTGTAAATCATAGAAAAATCTTTACGCTTTGTAATTATGTAATCCTTCTTTGCAGGTGTCAACTTCCTGCTTGCAAAGAAAATAGGATGATCCACAATGCCTTCCCATAGTTTATCCAACACTACGCAAATCACCATGCCAGAGGCATCAACATAAACATGAAAGGGGTTGTCTCTTGAAGGAGAGTGAAAAATAGGCATGGTAGTAAGCCTCTCCTTCAATGTTTCAAATGATTGTTGTTTCATGTCACCCTAATAACATTTCCCTTTAACCTTGAGAAAATATTCTTAAGGGCACATAAATCTTTACATATCCTTTGATAAACTTCCTGTAGTAACCAATGGGTCCCAAAAATCGGCACACTTCACTCTGATTGGTAGGATCTTCCAAAACCAATATCACATCTATCTTGGCTAGGTCTACCAATAATCCTTCCTTGTAAATTATCCGCCCAAGTACAGTTCTAAAGGGTGTAGCAAATATACACTTCTTAATGTTGAGAGAGATGATCAACTACTTACACCTCTCAAACATGAGCCTCAGGTTATCACTATGATCCTTGACTAAATCATATACTTTATAATCATCAAATACACATGCAAGAATTTATGAATAAAATCTTGAAAAGCTTCCACCACAATGGGCGAGAATACTGCTGGAATATTTTTCAATCCAAAAGGAATTACTGTATATGTAAAACTTCCCCACTCATTTGTTAACATGGTCTTCTCCTGATAACTTTTTTGTGATGCACACCTGGTGATATCCTAAAATTCCATCTATAAAGGAATATATCTCATGCCCAGCAACCCCTTCAATAATTTACTATGTGAAAGGGGTAAGAAATGGATCTATTACACATGAAGCATTGAGCTCTCTATAATCCACATAAATCCTAATCCTTCCATCCTTATTAATGCTTATAACCATGGGGCTAACCCATTTAGACTCTTCAATCAACTCAATAATTATAGACTTGAGTATTTTATCAATCTCCTCCTTCACCTTTACGCACAGATTAGGATTCATCCTATAAGGCCTCTTCTTAACTAGACGTGCACCTTCTTTCAACTTGATCTTCATCTTGCCTAACGAAGGGTGTACTCCCTTTAACTCATGATAGCACCATAGGAATAAGTCATGTAATTCGTGTAAGAGTTCAATAATATTCACTACTTCTTTCTCTGACCAATAATCACCAATACTAGCCTCTTTAGGCACATGCTATATACCAATGTTAACCTTCTTTGTCTTCATAGTATCATGGTACATGCACACCTTTTCATTTTCAGTTTCTATTTCCTTGTGTGCACCTTTAGTGTAGCTAACATCAAGCTTTTCAACTTCCTGATCATCAATCATGTATACCAATTTACCCTTTTCTTTGTCCTTCTAGGTACAATCCATCTATACTTCTTCTGTCTCCTCAAGATCAAGGCGTGTCTCAAGATCAATTTCTCCAAACAGCTCCAACATGAGCTCTTCTTCCTTCGTGTTATCCCCCAAAGTGATGTGCATCATGATCTGGAAAGCTTCATGGAATGGAGGCTTAATAGAAAAGTAATCAAAATTTTGAATCATACCTGCAATCGTCTCATGCCAATTCACGGTCTCCCTTTTCAATTATGCATGGACATACCATGCACACATTCATCTGTGCAGTGTGGAGTAGAACTTATGTACCCAAATTGATGGTAGTAAGGCCTCCTTAACTTGCGCCCATAGTTTCTCACAATTATGGACGTGGAATGAGGCAAGAGACTTCCCATAAATTCACATATTTGTGTATGAACATTTCTCTGAGTAAACCTAGTGGAAAATTTGATTCTCACTTCTTGTCATACTAGAAGGCTATCTCTATGTGTTTCTCACTAACACGTTGTTGTCCCATGAAACTTATAGACCAACATGTTTCTTCTATCCCCCTCATTCTTCCACTGAGTCTTCATGGCACGCAATAATATATCAAGATTCCCTGCTCTGGTATACCTTGGTATCTGAGTTGAACCTAACCACCTCACCATGTGTGGCCTAATAAATTTAGTGACTCTTTCTGTATATTCGCGCCAAACCATTTCATAAGTTCCATGAGAATAATTATCACAAGAAACACTAGTAGTGTCACTTATATACTGTATGTCTTCCCACCAAAGGAAGCCTTCCTTTGTGTAATCACAAAATCATGCACTTACTATTACATTTATACCGCTACGGGTAAGTTGTTTTATATATGGATCTTGCGTAATAAAAGTATTCACTAGTGACCCATCCCTTGGTCTTGTTGTTAGTTGGATAGTCGGCATTGTTATTTTTTTGGTACATTCGTCACTTGTCTATACAGATTTGGGTATCTTTTAGGGGGTCTTAAGTGTCATAATTTCCTCAGTTATCATCTTCAGTCATATACTAAGGCACCCAGGGTTGAACTGGGGAACCTCAAGGTGTCCCAGTCCGTGATTTTAGGTGCCTATGTTTTCGTAATTTGTGGTCCTAATTTTATTTTTTCAAGGTAAATATTTTTTCTTACCTTGTGCATTCCCCCTAGGCTGTAGTCGGTAGTTTTGGGTCACTAGTGTCAAAATTTGAACAAGAGATCCATATATAAGCATTAGCATACTCACTACATTATGCGAGGGACATCTTACTATCAAGGGAAGTCTATCTACTAAGGCAAGGGACTGCATTTAGGGCATCTTCTACATCTTCATCACACAAACATAGGGGAAAAGGGTTGTATTCTTTCTATTCCATCCACCATTTGCATTTTTACATTTAGTTATTGCCCCCTACTTCTACGTCATTGGTGCTAGGCATCCTAGGCACAAAATTACACACACATACAAATAGAACTACATGGGGTCTAGAATTTAGTGCAATGCTTATTCATAAGTCCACCATTGTGGTAGATAAGGTCAGTCTGACCTATTCATATGCATTTTTATTTCTTAGGAATTGATGCTTTGAATAGGGTTTTGTAGGTGGATCTTCACACAACATTTACAGTCGACACATGTGAAATTATTGTGACACCCAGTGCAATAGGTATGAAGGTATTACAGAGACATTGTGATACTGTCCAAACTCATATCCTGAGCTTTTCTATAGTATATAGCACCCAGATCACATACCAGGGCACCCTGGGGTGCCCCAGTATCCTCCGGGGCATCTCAGTCCAATCAGATATTCTAGCTCCTTCCCTTCCAAGGCCGTTCAGTCATAGCTTTCCCAGTCCACACATCAACTTGTTACAGTCCAGCACATAATGAGGTAAGTTAAATTAAGGTTAGTATCATATCCCTCTTATTTCCATTATTTCAATACATTCAAATAATAAAATAAAATATTTATATCTAGCATTTCAATATAGCATTTTGTTTCTATTTAGATTAACTCATAAATATAAGAAGAAAATCTATCTCTTCTCTCTATTTTTAGTTAATCATTTTGGTGAACCCTACTTTTCAAACACTTTTACTTTTGGATCCTTTTTAATATTTTAGTGGTTAAGCATAGTTCTTATTTTCTCCCATCATGTCTCATTTTAGCGTTAATCCTATCATATGATGAGGTTTCCATAGCTGAGCTTAAGGATTTATATAGTACCCCTATGATTTTTTCTAACGATACTCAACAAGCCCTCTTAGAAGACCAACAACGATGTGCCAACTAGTCTTGTTGATTCTCCTATGGGTATTTTCCTTGTTGATGATCCTATTTCTTTCACTTTGTACATCGTGCCATCTGGTTGCACATGTGGCCCTTCCTCTGATATGTCACCTGACAGCTTTAGATGAATCTATCATTGATTACTTTTTAGGCATTGATTTGTAATCAGGTGTACCTCATACCTCTTCTCTATACTCCAACTACTATAGCTACTCCTATGTCTTCTACTTGCTTCTGATAGTCCTCCTCCCACATCTCATTCTAGCTTGCATTCTCCTTCATATTACATTGATGATCCTATTGATAATGGAAACAACATTATTTCTGGAACCCCATCTTCTACTAATGATCATCATGGGTCTCCTTATTTCTATACCGCTGAGTGTGACTCTCCTACTCCATTATTGTCATCCCCAGAGGTTGCATCTACTATTGTGCATGAGTCACCACCAGCTATTTCTTCTTCTCCTTCTATCCCCACATCTTTACCGCTCCTACTAGCATCTTTTCCTATAGAGGTTTCCTTTCTCACTGCACCTACTAGGAATTGTGTTGATACTAGCCATACTATAGCTCATACATCATCCTCTACCACGGTTCCTCTCGCATCAGACTCCACTGTATTCACCTCTTGATATCCCTATGATCACTCATAATGGAAAAATTCAACCACTTAATACATTATTTTCATCTCCTACCATCCCTTCACAGGATATTTTATCTCTCATGCATGTTGTAGGACAACTTCAATCGCAAGTTCATACTCTTACTTTAGAAAGTAAAGCCTATTATTCCTATATTGACAACAATTCTTTACATGGCAATCATGTTCCTAAAAAATTCATAACTACACCTTCTCTAAAGACTTTAATATGCCTACTTTCACATGTTTAAATGGTACTGGTGATCCTCATGCTTATATCCTACACTACCACAAGATTATGGTCGATTACTCTAATGATTGTTTATTGCTTAAGGCCTTTCGCTATAGTCTTACTAATGAGGCACTACAATGGTATAACCAATTACCCTTTGGGTCCATTAGTAATTTATATGACATGGAGGATTTTTTCCTACATTGCTTCATTCTTAACAATGGCCCTTAGATTACATATGACCACATTCTTACTTTACATCAAGGCTCCTCTGAACCTATCCAATACTATATCTTATGGTTCAATGCTTGTATACACCAACTCATCTTCCAACCTAGTGACTTAGAAAAGTAATTCATATTTTGTCATGGTCTCATTCCTCCACTTAATAAAAGGTTACAATATGACACTTGTGAGTCATTCATCCTCTTGTGTTATAGAGTTATCGATCTAGAAAAATATCTTCTTTCCTCACCTATCAATGACCCCACACATGTTTCTCCAACAGTTCCATCCACTACTCCTCCACTCCCACCACTAGTTGAGCATCCAAAGCAATCTCCACCTTTTCCTAAAGTCCATTCCAAACAAGCTCAACCCACTTCTTCATCACCACAACAAGCTCCTACTTCCACCGCTCCACCTCCATCACGAGATCCTTTGTATTTCTCTCCTCACGCTTAACCACATGATGTGCTACATATATTACTCAATGAGTAGTTAATTTGTTGACCCTCTAACCAACATCATCCCCCACACCACTTGCAATGTCATCATGACCAATACTATTGTAATTATCACCACATCACTGGCCATAGAGATAATTATTTCATTTCTTACACAACTCATACTTGACTGTTGAGGGGCCTTATTTAGATGAGCCTATTCATTCACATGTTGGGGGCATCGTTAATCCCCTACCCCTCTTATTTTCATCACTCTATCCTATTATGCAATTACATTACATTCTCACATAATCAACACAATACACTCATTTCACTATCATACATTTATCCACTTTCACATTTATTCTAATACTGACATTAAATAACCTAAGCGCTACATACCTTATTCATCAAATATTTCTTTAATCACATTACATTAGTTATCTAGTCATCATTCATCATAAATATTTTATCTACCATTACTAACATCAACATGCAAATTTATATTCATCACATATACACCCTAGGAAAATACCCATAGAATCACACAATATCTATTACAACATTATAAGGAAAAACATTCCAACATCAACATATATAAAAAATAAGTGTCCATATGCATATCGTTTATACAATCATCATCCCTCAAACATATTTCATAACTAGGGGGCAAGGCCCCCACATCATATACAATAATCACTATCAGACCTCATCATCACTATTAATCTCGTGTAATACAAGAGCCCTGTAATTAAATGCCTCTCCACTGACGTGATGCTGCATTTCATGGGCCTGAAATTTCTCCACCTTCCTACATAGCATAGAAATATCTGTACTCTACTCTGAAAACTAACGCTGCAAGTTTACATACCATGCAAACATTTCCTAGGCCAAGGGACCACCACCTACTACCTCTCGGGTGTGTCAAGTCTCCTCACATGCCTCGTCCCTCTCACCTAGCAGCATCGTTTGTGTCGCCACTACTATGGCAACTGGATCGAATAGATGGGCATGCTCACATGTAATGTGGTCAACATGCTCTAATATCCCTCCACCTAGCACATCACTTGGCACATTCCATGTCAATGTACAGCTCGATGTGTCCACTATCGATGACCAATAGGCATCTCCTATGAACACAACATATGACCCCATGTTAGCCAAATACATGCAAAACAACATAAACAATTCACTAAACACAATATAAGCATACACAAATACTCACGCTCTACCACATATGTCTGCTACAGGAGTCAGGGACACCTCCCTCTCCTCCTCCTCCAGGTGGCAACTCCATAGTACTCACAAATATTGGGTATAGTAATACCCACTGATGCGCTGCCCACCATGCTTAATACTCCTCAGTACACCCTACATCATCTCCATCCACAACTACTATCATTGGATCTATCTCATCTAGCCCTGGTGGTATCAACTACTCTTCTGTGGGCCCTAGCCTCGCACCCTCCCTCCTAGGGGCCCTGGTATCTCTCAACCATATGTATGGCTCTAGGGGACACATCCTATGCCATACCAAACTACCGTGATACTCTCTCCACCTGAAAAATCTCTACCACACCTGGAAATCGGTCCTCTAGCCACATAGTCCTCTGAATGCATCACAACTTTGTAGCATCCTCGAGCCATTCCCCATAGTCAAGGTATGGCCTCTATATAACCGACTCGGGCCCCATCCTATCTATAAGTTCCCTGAAGATGTCAGTATCCATCTTCCTACTGTGAATATCCACCCAACGTCAGAGCATATATCTTAGGCTGAGCCCACTCTCCTCGTGGCCATTGCAACTGGTCTCAATACAACTATGTTCTCATATGCCCACACATGCAGTAGTGTGGTGGATCCTATACCTCCACCATGCTCATCTTGCGTAAACTGATACAAGTATCTATATAAATGGGCTAACACACATCGTGCCCATGCATATCGTGTCCCTTCCTTCATCTATCCACTGACATATGTCATGCATCTTATATAAGATGCTGACACCTCCTCCCTTCATGGCTATACATGAAGTGATCACCACTGTGATGAATTCCTACAAACATGAAACCCTAGACTATAATATCACATCCAAACTAATATGGGCCTTGGTAGGTACCTAATCCCCTGCAAAATATCACCATGCCGAGCACATCTACCAATCCATATCCACTATTTCCATCACTCGTACCCTCTCCCCAACAACTGGAAATCACAATATGCGATATAAATCCTCCAACGTCACTGTCATCTCCCTCATAGGCAACCAAAATGTGCATGTGTCTACACACAGTCTCTCGCACAATGTAGTCAACATGGGCATATTATGGGGCACATCCCCCATTTATGCTATGTGTCTCAGGCTAGCACGATCCATCACATCCCACTCATCATCCGACAACCCCAATCCAAGTAATGTACTCAAGTGACGGCCACCACGGAACTCCCTCGAGTGGATATCCCTCTACACATCACCAAAAAACAACAAACACACAGTTAGAACACCATACACATTCAAACACACTTATTCAACATACTAGAAACATGTTTTCTATCATTATCCAGTAAATCAAAAAATTCTAGACTAGGGCAGCCTAGATGTAGGACCGGGTGCACCTCAGAGTAGGACACCTATGCCCAATTTTGGGCACTTCCAGTCCCAAGGGTCACTAGCGCCCTCACTGCTCTTTTCTCAAGTCCCAAATGCTTAAGAAAGTCAAAAACTTCAAAATTTCAAAAATTCAACTAAAATGCCTATTAACACCCTACAATTTTTGCAAAAATAATACACTTACCAACTCCGCAATCAGTACACAATGCTACAACAGTTGCCACTCTCTCAAACCAACTAGGACAGTAATGGTCTCGCTTGAGGCATCTTCTACTCACTCTGTACACACTCTCACACTCGTGAAAAAGACAAATGAAGTGATAAGATACTTTTTCACTTTACTATTTATAGTCACTTTTCAATTCTACCATTACTATTGTCCCTATTTCATGCCTATTACTAAAACTAATACACGTTACATTGTTTCAATCATATCTTGACCATTTTTTACTTTGATTTAGACCCCGTTTGTGGCATTTTTTTTAGAATTCTACCTACCACCATATTGTAAATATTTAACGTGCATTATATCTCCTCACTCTTTGGTTTCTATTCACTACATCCACGTTTTAAACCTCTTGCCTTTACTTTTGGCTTAGAGTTTGTTCTTTTCATCACTCCCTCTTTCGCTGAAAAGGGGGACATATTATTAGGGGTCCCCCTATAATCCCCCTTACATCACCATGCATGCAAACATTGAGAATCTAACACTTGTAAAAATATATAACATGATATTTCACCATCAATTCCCCCTAAAGACCTAATCTGGGGGCAACAAACGTTTGAAATTTCTTAAACACGATCATACATTAATTTTTATCAATCCCCCTAATGACCTAACTTGGGGGCAAAAAGTGATTAAAAATATTTTTACATGACATTTCATCGATTTATATCAACTTCCCCCTAATGACCTAACCTGGGGGAAATTAGTGCAAAATTTCTCCACAAATACCTAATCGAAACAATCAATCAGCCAATCAAAATAAATGTGGTCAAACCAAAAATCATAGCATTCAAATCTACAAGCGGTCTCCCATATCAACTCCTTCTTTCCCATATGACATAACTTGGGATTTTATTCTATATTTTGTTCTCGCTTCCAGATGACCTAGCTTGGGAGCTATCATATATATTCATGTTTACTTCCAGATGACCTAACTTGGAAGTCATTTTCCTTCATTCCACCTTTTCTTCCAGATGACCTAATTTGGAAGCCACCTCGATTCATATTGCGTTCGCTTCCAGATGACCTAACTTGGAAGCTACCTGTTTTCATATCATGTTCACTTCTAGATGACCTAACTTGGAAGCCTTCACATTGCGGTGACACCCATGGAGTGGGGGAAAGAGTGTCTTTTCCCTATCACTCCTTATATGGGTCAACTGTTTAATCAAAATAGTTTGGATCCAAAAATCAAAAAATATTGATCTGAGTCTATCTGCAGTGGCTAGATCTTGAGGATGTAGTTAAAGATTGGAGAATAACACACCTTTATCTCCCTAAACTCTTCCTCTGGTGGTAGGACGCCCAAATCCTCTGATTATTCCATTCATATACAAGCATTCGGGTTGGGAACTGATCACTCCCTACCCACCTATTCATTATTAAACCACATTCAGAATCATCCTACATCTTAATCATCATTTTCATTTAGCACACTTCATCACGACATTTATGCTTTTTTTCTACGTTGCATGGATCAACTCACTGATCCATGGTTTGGCAACACTTTTATAGTTCTATTGGCATGCTTCTACTACACATCTACATGTTCTTCTATAACATGGGCTTCTTCAGACTCTTTCTCAGGTACGCATCTCTATCTACTTTATGTTACCTAGATTTTCGCTCACCAACATAAAGTGGGGGAAAATGTAGTCACAAAATCACGCACTTACTATTACATTTGTACCATCGGGTATGTTATTTTATATATGGATCTTGTGTAATAAAATTATTCACTAGTGACCCATCTCTTGGTCTTGTTATTTGTTGGTCAGTCATCATTGTTATTTGTCTGGTTCAATCGTCACTTGTCTATACACATTTGGGTATCTTTTAGGGGTCTTTGGTGTCGTAATTTCCTCATGTTGTCATCTCCATTCCTATACTGGGGCATCTAGGGTTGTACTAGGGCACCCTGGTGTTCCCGAGTCTGTGATTTTAGGCACCTAGGTCTTCGTAATTTGTGGTCGTAATTTTTTTGTTTGAGGCCGGTCTTTGTTGTTACCCTGTGCATTCCCCTAGGTTATAGTCGGTAGTTTCAGGTCACTAGTGTCAAAATTTGAACAAGAGATCCCTATATAAACATAACATACTCACTACATTATGGGAAGACATCTTAATATCAAGGGAAGCTATCTACTAAGGCAAGGGAAAGCATTTGGGCATCTTCTACATCTGCATCACACAATCATAGGGAGGAAAGGGTTGTATTTTTTCTATTCCATCCACCATTTTCATTTTTACATCTAGTTATTGCCCCCTACTTCTGCGTCATTGGCGCTAGGGCATCCTAGGCACAAAATTGCACACACACGCACATAGAACTACATGGGGTCTAGAATGTAGTGCAATGCTTAGTCATAAGTCCACCATTGTGGCATATAAGGTCAGTCTGACCTATTCATATGCATTTTTATTTCTTAGGAATTGATGCTTTGAATAGGGTTTTGCATATGTGGATCTTCACACAACATTTATAGCGACACAGGTGCAACATTATTATGACACCCATGTGACAGGAATGAAGGTATTACAGAGACATTACGACACTGCCAAACTCAGATCCTGAGCTTTTTTGTAGTCTACACCGCCCAGATCACAGACCAGGGTAGCCTCGAGGCACCCCAGTATCCTCTCAGGCACCTCAGTCCAGTCAAGCTACTCATTTCTTGCCATTCCCAAGGCTGTTCAGTCACATTTTTTCCCCTTCGCACATCAACCTATTACAGTCCAGCACATAGTGAGGTAAGTTAAATTAAGGTTAGTACCATATCCCTCTTATTTCCATTATTTCAATACATTCAAATAATAAAATAAAATATTTATATCTAGCATTTCAATATAGCATTTAGTTTCTATTTAGATTAACTCATAAAAATAATAAGAAAATCCATCTTTTTCTCTATTTTTTGTTAATCACTTTGATGGTTCTACATGCTCTCGATCACGCACTATGTGAGCATAATTCTATTAATTTATTCTTCACTCAAGGGCTCAACATAAGGCTTCACCTTCTTATCATGTAAGGGTATGATCACATGCTCATCTTTGTTCTCAAAACTTATGCATATCTTTTTAAAGTGTAGATCAAAATTATTCGCATAGCACCAAGGCCATCTAATTAATGCTGGAAAGTTGTATGCTTCAGCGAGCTCTAATACCTCAAAGTCGCAAGTAAACTTGGATCCCTAAATGGTAATGGATGCATCCTTCAATACCCCAATAGGTGTAGCCCTATTTTTGTTCACCATATACAACACATTTGAAGATGGCTGCAATGTTGTTCTATCCATTTGATTCCATGCATCCAGAGTCAACATATTCACCTCCACACTTATTTCTATCAGAATATTGCTCACTAGCTAACCATCAATCACTGCATCAAGTGTGATCTCCTTTTCAAATTCATGGATCTGAGGTGGTATATTTACATGAAGTATCTTTCTCTCATGCTCAACCCCAGTGTGTGGTACCTTTTCTTGTAGCCATTCCTCTAGTAAAGGAATTATATTCTCTTAGTGCAACATCCTACACACCTCCTTTAGGTTGTCCACATATTTATGTAGGATTTCAACATTTGTTATACGTTCCCACTCATGTGTCTACTCCTTCAAGAATTGTATCTCTCCCTGAAGGTCCCTGATGACTCCCATAGTCTCTTGGAAAATCTCCTTTTGATGGGAAACGTCTAGATACTTAGAATGTATCACTTCCTCCCATGTTATGAGTGGTTTGGCCTTAAATGGCTTGCGTGCATGCACATCCTCAACACATATGGTAATCAATATTGTCTTTAAATCAGGATCAAGTGTATTTTTAGGAATCCATTGATCAATAACGACACAATGTACCTTGATCATCCTTGTGCCCTTGTCCTTCTTATTTTTACTCATGTGTTCATATAAATCTAGGCATTCCTCTAACTTATGTTATTTCCCACACCATGAGCAAGTTGTATTCTGAGGATAATCTCTCTAATAATTATCAGGGGACCCATAAGTTTAAAAAACTCCTTGCGTAATCTTCCTCTACCACCACCGCAACCTCAACCTCAATATCCTCCTCAGAAGCATCCATTCCTGTTATCCACATTTTTTGCACCCTTTATTATCATGTCCTTCTTGTTCTTTTGGTCTGCTTGCTACACTAGTCTGGTGTACCCTTGTTTAATGGGCTTTGTGGATGTGATCAATCAATTTGTAGTCAGCAATGTCGTGAGTTTGGGACTTGAAAATTTTACAATACATGGACACCTTCTTATGAATAGTGCACTGCAAAAGAGGACAATCTTGAACATCATGGTTCAAGTGAAAGACTTCACAATCTAATAACAACCACACATACTGACTTGCATGGGAAACTATCTTTAGTGTGTCCTTCAACCTCACAATCTATACACCACATACCATTGCATGTCTCATGTGCTCAATTGGAAAAAATATTCTCTAATTATTTTGTAATGGTTACAATATGCTCCTCTAAAAATGGGCTCACTCTAGTATCAACACTCACAACCACTTCATTGTGAAGGGATACTTCCAAATCCTCGTGTGGATCAGTATATGTCTTATGAGATAGAGCTCTTTGTAATGGAGTCAGTAATCCTCCTACAAACCAATGTGCATGCTGACTTTTATGAATGTAATAAGATAATTTTGAAATCAGACTATTAAAATGTGTGTCATATTCCCTCACACTTTCAGATAAGCCTGCTTAATATCCCTGAGCATGCTGATGCTCTGCTTCTCAAATTCTAGAATGTGAAATTATTTCAAAAATTCAGTGTGCAAAGCATTGTAGTCCACTACAATATAATGTGGGTGTAGACACTTAAATTCCACTTTTGCAATATTTTTTGTTAAAAGCACACAAATCACTCTCATTCTTACCATTTCCGTTATAATTAGTGATTTCCACTAATTAACTAACGTTTCTTACCATTTTTGTCAATTAACAGTGCTTTGTTGATTACCTAACCTCTTTCGCATTTAGGATGCCACTTTACGACGAATTGTAAGTCAAAATCCTCTTCCAAACAGACAATTAGCGATTATTAGCTAATTAAGCCTATTTTACCCTTGTTTTGGTCAATATACCCTACTATTGGCTCAAACCCCTCTTCCAACCACTCAAAATCACCCCACTTCCCTCCACAACATCTCAACAAGCTTCAAAAGCTTATCATAGCCTCCTAATTGACCCTAAGTGGTTGATTAAGGCTCCTCACATCCTAATCACTTGTTAATTCACTAATTGTGATTAGAAAAGACTTAATCATGACGTTTAATCAATATTAAAAATCCTTAATCTAATTTTGTTTTTTATTCCCACATGCACCAAGATGCTAGTTTTCCTCAAAGGAAAAACTATAAAAAGGAATAACCACATACCTTCCAACTTTACACCATGCTTTGATTTGCATATCATATAAGAAATATGATTAATAGCCAAGCTCAATCCTTGCCTAAAGTCTTCAATGGGGTTAGTAGATGGGTATCCAATATGATCTTGTAGTCATTTTGGAGAGACCATTTCACCTTTCTTGGAGTAGCAACAAATCCCAATTTGATTTCCCGCTTAGATCTATTTAGGTCTATGTTAGTTTAGCAATTGAACATACATAGTAAGGATGCTTTGTAATTGAAGGTTTATTCCATTTTTTTACATTCATAGCATACTTTTAAGCTTTGATAATTGATGTTACATTGTTAAAACTTAGAGCTTGACTATAGGTGGCAATGGTGTTAGCTATTTGGTAGTTAGTCATATTATTTCCTTTGTAAAAGTTTGGGGTGTTATCATTTGGCACACCCGATGGGACCATACCCCATTGCATTCATTTTTAAATCTTTTTAACTTAGTTTCAAAGATTTTTATTTCAATCTTTCTATATTAGTTTCAAGATTTCTAGATTGGTTTCAAGTTTTCTATTTTAATTTCAAGTTTTCTAGTTTAAGTTTCAAGTTTTCTAGATTACTTTCAAGCTTTTTAGATTAATTTCTCAAGATTTTAGATTACTTTCAATTTTTTAGAGTAATTTTCAAAGTTTTGTAGATCAATTCTTCAAGCTAGATAGTTGTTTAAAATGATATTAGTAGCAGATGTTGTATTTTCATGTTCTTTACAGGATATAAGGAGGTGAAGTCCTGTCAAATTTCCCTCAAAAGGCCAAAGATTTGATCTTTTTCAAAAAAATTCTTGTCAAAAGTCATATTTTTACCATCTACAAGAAGTTTTGTGCCCATGCCTCTTTGGTGGGAACCTATGCACAATTGAACTATGTAAATTTGATAGACGTGTTCATATGCATGAGTAAGCAAGGGTGTGTCTGTGTTGGTGCTCATCAGCTGGTGCACCTGTGTTACATTGAGTGCATAACCTATCTTCTGGAGGCCATAAATTTCACTCTTGACCTCAAAATGACTCTAATTGTTTTGCATTGGAAAGGTATTGAAATCGAACTACGTAATGGTAACATAAATTTGGGTTTTAGAGTTACTAAAAAATTAGGTATTTCATTTTTTATACAACTAGTCATTTTCTAACAAATTGGCGCACTTAGGGTTTGATGAGTGATTTTGTTTTCATGTTTTATATGAGTTTAGAATAGGGTTGGATATGCTCTTCTCTTTAACTTTCTGTGATTTTGAGAATAAAAATTACTTATAAACCTTTTCTTGCTATTTTAAAGTAAGATTTCTAAAATCATCATTCATTGTTACGCTTAAATGAATAAACTTTCATTTTGATAGTTGTTTAAAATTAGATTAGTAGAAGATGTTACATTTTGATGTTATTTATAGGATCTAATGAGGTGAAGTGTATGTTAAAATTCCCTCAAAAGGCCAAAGTTTTGATCTTTTTAAAAAATTCCTTGTCAAAAGTCATATTTTGATCACCTAAAGGAAGGCTTGTGTCTGTGCATCAAAGTTTGTGCATGTGCATCAAAAAAGGGGCGTCTATGTATCACTGTTTGCGCTTACACCTCTTTTAGAAAATCCTTTCACATAAATGAATATGAAAAACTTGAAAGATACAAGTCTATGCATCAAAACATGCACCTATGATTTGTTGGGGGCACTTGTGCATCAAAGTATGTGCATGTGCATCACTGGGGGGCGTCTGTGTTACACTGAGTGCATAACCTATCTTTCAGAGGCCATAAATTTTTCTCCCGACCTCAAAACGAATCCATTTTTGTGCTAGTTGGAAAGGTATTGAAGTGAACTATGTAATGGTAACATAAATTTGGGTGATTAGAGATACCAAAAATTTAGGGTATTCATTTTTAGAAAACTAGTCATTTTTTAACATATTTTAATACTTTGATGAATGTTGTTGTTTTACTTAATTAGACCAAAGCTTGTGTATTATCTTCTCTTGCACCTTTTGGTGATCTTGAGAATCAAAAACAACTTTTTCTATCTTTCTGAAAACATTGCTTTAGGGTTTGATAAGGGATTTTTGTAAAAATTGGCTTAGGGTTCTGATTAATGATTTTATTTTCATGCTTTGTATGAGTTTGGAATAGGGTTGTGTATGCTCTTCTCTTGCACTTTGTGTGATCTTGAGAATCAAAATCACCTCTAAACAATTTTTTTCTAATTTAGAGTAAGTAGGAAAATTCATCATTCATTTCTATGCTTAAGGGAATAAACTTTCATTTTAGCATGTACATGATCTTTTAGTTTAAGAGTTTTTTCACTTGATAAATAATCAAGGCTAAAATTTTGTGTATGCTCTTCCCTTGCACCTAGTGTGATCTTGGGAACCAAAAGTAATTTTAGTCTTTCATTAAGAAGCACTTGGATTAATTGGGAATAAACCTTGATTTGCAATTTTTTATGGTAGTTAATTGATTTACAATATTTTCATCTAGTTGGGTTACTTGTTGTGTATGCTCTTCTCTTGCACCTAGTGTGATCTTGAGAAATCAAAATCAACATTTAATCCTCTTTCTATGATATTGTAGATATTTTTGAACTACTAACCATTTGTGTGAAGGACCTAACTCTAGTCAAAGAAAGGAGGGATCTCTTCAAACCAAATTCTAACATTCACGTGTGTTGTAGGTTGCCACCAGTGGTCTAAACCAAATTGCTTAATCCAAAAGATAAGAAAATACACCAACACACCATTCAAAACATCATATTGTAAGTTTTGGTTAAGAGCTATGGCTCATCCTCTTTAAACTAGGACATAACCCCTTTGGCATAATCCTTAAGCTACAACTAATGGGGATGGTCCTAGGAACCCCAAAGTAGTTCACACAAGAGGGAACCTTGTGAACAAAATGGAAAAGTGCTCCAACTACCCAATTGATTAGTATGCCTTGGTGAGATTAGAGTCAAAGTTATTTCCATTGCGACCCCAGTGATAATACAACTGAACGCACTAGTTGTGCTCATTGTATTAGAAGGGGGTAAAGTAAATCTGAGATACTCCAAGACTAGTGGTGAAATTTCTTGGTAAATCGAGCTCGCAAGGTAGTCTTGTGACACATAGAGAGAACCCCTAGGAAAGTTTTCCGGCTTGGAGTCAATTTTGTCTTAGTTATTATACTTGAGAGCTCTCACAAAGTGACAACTTTGTTGGATTCAAACTCTTGTTTTTCGAACAAGGGAAAGAATCTCTTAAAGTTGAAACCATGTGACATTTCATCACGAAATCTATTTAGTGTTACTTTGTCCTAGTTTTTCACTTGTCCTAAGACAAGGCAAAACTCTACCAAAATTACACCAAGTATTTTTCATCACCACTTGGTCTACTCCTTTGTTTTCTTGTTGCTCATTTTGAGACAAAAGAAGAACAAACATATACAGATACCTACTAGAAATAATTGTGTCCACCACTTTTGTAGTCTATCTTGCATGACTAGGTTGCAATGCCAGAATGCAACAAGAATGTTGAAAGTAGCCCCCTCTTAATTGGTATCGTATCATAGGTGGTATTTTCTAGTAGCTCTGATACCTAACAATTGCTCTCATGACCCATATTAATGGACTCTATACCAAATGATAACAATGTTATAATTGATACCAAATGATAGAATAGAATAAGATTTGTCACAAATATTATTGATCATGAAATCAGATTACATAACAATGTAAGAGCTATAATATTTTAGATATTAGTAGCCTTATGGATTGACATTGCTATCTTTTGAGTTGTTACACCAAATACAAGATGATAAGACCACATTATAGCCATACCAATTGAATGATATTTATGCAAGTCACTCTTGTGTTCCATTAAATGACAAACAATTATGCCTACCTAAATCAGTCTATTGATTGAGTATTGTTATAGTTATACAATTTTGATATTTACATCTTGTTTCACACTTGACCATAGTTGTAATTCCTTGCATATAATTCCTTGATTACTTAGGCATAGTTTTTACATCCTAGCCTTGTCTTGAGTTTTGTAAGTGTTGAGGTTACTTTGTTAGCATTGCTATAATGCCATTTTGATACTAAAATATTTCTTTCTTGCAAAGCTTGATTACGTTTCCAAATAGTGTTATTACGCTGCTCACATTTGTATTTTCCATTTTACAAGACTTAGACTTTGTTAGTGTCTAGAAACTATGTTTTAGTATACCTTGTTAGAGGATCGCATCAACACTCTCTTAGCATTTAGGTCTTGTTTGTTTCAAACTTGACCTAACTGGTGATATTGTGTTGTCACTATTTTGGTTTCAAACCTATCTCGGAAAAACCATAGGGAGTAAACTTTTTGTTGTGACTGGATTTGAGTATTGTACGTCATTATATTGTTCTAGATATCTCTTGTCATATATTACCTTGTTAGGGTAGGTCATTCTTTATTCTTTGGTGTCCTTAGGTTCATATTGATCCTTCAGATTCATGACCATTTATTTTTTGGTATTCTTTGTAACGATTTGACATTGTTATGCCACTTGGTTTGTCCTAGGCCCATGTTTGCCAAATGTCTAGCTGGTTTCTGTTGTGCTGCCCAAATCGACACAGGACTTCATTCCAATTGAAGGAGTTCAATTGCACTATCTCGGTCTAGAAATTTGTATCCTCATAAAATGCCAATAATGACCAACTATCGTGAGGTTCCTTATACGTATGACACTAAGGAATCAAAGTTTTGGCATTCCCATCAAAGGATTCCCATCACGGCTAAGCCTTGTTTGGTTCTTCGCACTAGAGAACCCATTAGGGTACCATGTTCCCCACCTTCATCTCATAGTCGGTGGTATGGTTTGGAAACTTTTGATCCAAATTATTATTTGGGTTCCCCCCACTCTTCTTCTAATTCCAATCCAAACTATTCTTTTGATTCTTTGGATTCACCTCAATCTTCTGAAATATTCTCATCAGATATTATTCACCTCATTTAACTCTTAAGTCATAGTTCTCCCATCTCTTTGTAGGACTCCCCTTATCAGTCACCTAAATGGATATCTTCCTTTAAAGATATGTGTCAGCTCCAAGATCTCATCTAATCAAACATCTAATTTGGTTCTTGAGCCACGGTCCTCCCTTTCTTTGTAGGACCTCCCTTATTCGTCGCCTCGACAACCTCTTCCTCTGTTGAAGATCTGGGTGAATCCAAATTCTTCTAAGTCATCACTCCCATGTCATAATGAATCACAATTCATATAAGTCAACTCCCATATCGCTAATCACAATTCATCTAGACAACACCCATGTCACAATCTTCTAGACTCCCATCTAAGTCAACTCCATGTCGCAATCATCTAAGTCGACGCATACATCACAAACACCTCAGATGACTCCTATGTCACAATCATATGTTGATTTTCTACACGATCCTCATTGTTTCCCAACAATATCTTCGTCTTCTAGGAAATCCAATACCAATCAATTCTAAATCTACATCTTCTTCTACTCGTAAGACATCTAGATCCAAATCTACTTCGTCTCTTGAGTCATCATCTTCTCAAACTTCCACACTAATTGGACCCATTTCTTCTAGTTAACCTCCCATGGTCGAAGAACAAATACCCATGCCGATCGATTCATTTCAAAATGAAGAAGCAATCACATAAATCATGGGGTCACATGATGACATTCCCCTAGAGGATCACATCAAGAATTCTCTTTAGAACCATAAAATCGATATGTTCACGTATTGTGGGGAAGAGGTTGATTCTGTTTGTCAGACCATAGAGGAAGACCCTAGGATCATTAAACTTGATCCTCCTCTTATTATTCATGTCTTCACATTCTTCATTGTGTGATGAAATTCCTGGGTCTGGTATTGATCCATGGCCTATCTTCTCATTACCCAATATTTCTTTATCTATCAAGATTCCTCCATCATAATCTCACTTTGGGTCACCACCTGGTATCCCATCAGTCTGCTTCTATATGTGGGCCACCTCCAAGTATCCCTTCATCATCTATTTGTGGCTCACCTTCTGGTAGCCCATTTTCTTGATATCTCGGGGCCACGTTCTAGTAGTCCCTCATCTTCTATGTTGGGGGCACATCCTAACCCCCTCTCATCTTTATTCTTAGGCCATGTCCTAGTAGCCCTTCATCTTCCATATATGGGACACCTCTGGGTAGCCCTTCACCTTCATTTTATGGACACCTAATCTGGTAGTCCCATCCTCTTCTATACTTGGGGCACATCCTAAAACCCCCTCATCTTTGATTCTTGGGCCACGTCCTAGTATCCCATCATCTTCTATCTATGGGACACCTCCAGGCAGTCCCTCATCTTCAATCTTAGGGCCACATCCTAGTAGTCCTTTATCTTCATTCTATGGGACACCTCCTGGTAGCCCATCCTCTTCAATTCTTGGACCGTACCCTTCACATCCATCACATTGTCCTTTTATCAATGATTGTGGCAAGCCCACCATCATTTCTCACATCAATTATATTCGTCCACTTTATTCTCCCACTTCTCAGGATCAGAAAAGTCATGTAGTAGCTTATAAGAAACCCAAACAGTTTCTTCATCAAGCTAAGATCAAAAATTCCAAGAGCTCCAAAGCTCACAACAATTTAAACGATCATAAAGTTCAGAATCAAATGTGATTCAAAAATGCACATCAATGCAACCATCAAGTATGCATGTAAAGTGCATAGAAACCTTTAGATAGGGAACTCAATCTCCCACACACAAAATCCACGTTTCACGATAAAACATAGTCATTTATTGAGTATGAGCTCACCACGATCATTGAAATTAGGGATAATATGACTCTTGATAAGAAAACACGCCTAGTCTTCCTTATCAAGGAAATCACTAACATTGTTGTTGGATCTTATCACGTCAAGTGACCTTGTCGGTCCCACTTTTCAAAAAAGACAAAAATACAAAAAAAATGAAAAAACATTTCAAAAAATATCAAAGGTAAAGATCAAACATTGCAATCTGGTATTGAATACACATGGATGTTCTTTCTTCCCTTTCTTTCTCTTCTTCTGCAAGTCTTCCTACCATTTTCATCCCTTCGATGATATTTTGGTTATCCTATTTGCATGCATTTGGTGACATTTACCTCTATGGTATCCGTTTGGCCTTGGTCTTTCATCACCTTGGTAAATTAAAGGAGTGACTGACCTCATAGAGATCCTATCACAATCAACATCTAAAAAACTTGTTGTGAAGAACTTTTGGACATATTTGTTAACACTAGCCAATGTCGTCATCACAAGCACTTTTACCTCCTTCCATCAAGCCATTAGTGGTTCTTAACCCCTTGTCAAACAAGAGAGCTGAAATAAGTTTTCAGAAAGTAAAACAAAATCAATCAAATCAAAAAACCAAAGCTAAAAGCAAAATTAAATTGATATATAACTCTCTCTTGGGGTATTTCCAATAATCTCTACCGAGGCTATGGACACCTGACTGGAAATAGAGAAATGTTGTGATTAGAATCAAATGCATCTCCATCGGGGCTATAGATGCCTAGCTGGACAGCAGAGCAATGTACGACTCTCCTTCCACAATCCATTCACAAAAAATAAATCAACTTTGAAAAATAAATCATTCCTACACATTGGCTAGGGTGTCTTCACTTGTTGTCTATCAAATCTTCCATCCAAGAGGTAATAAATTTCCACGTACACACACTGGATCTCTATGAGAAAACATGATTAGTATGTTACCAAGTGTCTTTTTTGGACCTTGTTCAGACTCTTACTCTAGTTTGTATCTTGTCTCACGATTGTGCCTTTGGCTAATCGCTTCTTCATCGCAAGGCTTATAAGCTACATTCATAACATTCACACTATGTTATTATACTTCTTTGTTCAGAACATCCATGTGTATAAGATTGCCTTTTTTCCATGTTTGCGAAACACCTTTGTCCCCTTCACAAAAACAATCTTCCACTTCTTTCTATCATGTGCTTCTTGGCCAACTTACGTTGGGGGCATCCTTGCTCCTTCCTAGCACATCATTGGGTTATGTTCATCATCATGATTGAACCTATCCATATTGGCCTTGATCCAACTTCTACGCATGAAGAGTTTTCCTTTGAATATTCCCATCTAACACTCAGGGGCAATTTCACATCTTCACTTTCTTACACATACACGTGGCATTCTGCCCTTGTACATCCCATCTGTCGCTGGGGCATCCATGTTTCTTCATTTTCCTGTACATAGCTTCAAAAAACTTCTAAAAAATAAAAAACATTCAAATATGTTTCAAAAATAAAAAACATTCAAATATGTTTCAAAAATGTTTCAACAAAAAAACATTCAAATATGTTTAAAAAACAAAAATCCCAAAAACATTCAAATAGGTTTCAAAAAATCAAAAAAAAATCATTAAAAACCCAAACAAATAAAATCAAAAAATCCAAACAAATTGTAAAAATTCAAAAAAAATCAAAAATTGGTAAACGACATGCACACGCAGTTGAAGCCTTATATCAAATGCATTGTCCTCGAACATCAAAAGTTTGTCCTAAAAAACATATTTCTTAGGTTCTTGCTTTGTTTTTGTCTCAAACGACTTGCAGATCATCGTGATCTACCTCCATTAACAAAGTTGGCTTGCTTACTATGTCGGTACTCCCATGCAACAGTGAGTTGCCATAGACTGTGTCATAGTGCATGAATGATTTCCATGGGATTACTTGTGTCCTCTGTTATTCCCCTCACATGTATCCTTGCTTGGGGCACCATTTTTAACCCTTTTCATTAAAACATGAACATTTAGGAACTAAAGCTTGATAACAAAAACATTGGTGCAACTGTCTTGAACATTGTTTGTTTGAGTATGTGTGATTGTACTTGTTTCTTTATTAGGTTAGCTGGTTTACTTTCTCGTATTGCATTGCATTATGTATGTTGCATGGATTTAAGCATCATTTTACTTTCTGTATTGCATTGCATTATGTATGTTGCATGGAGTTACGTATTTTTAGCAATGAACAAATGTTAGTAATATAGCTTTTCATGTTATTTTACACTTTTGTTTATTTTAATAAAGGCCGATGATGTAGATCATCAGGGGCAAAATGATACAACAAAGTTGCTTATTGAAAGATTGGATGCAAAGAAAGAGTTAATCCTATATTCTCCATTATCATTTCTTATCACTACTAATTTTTCTTCCAAATCACCTGGGGTCAATAAACAATCATGTTTATTCCTATCCTATTTCTTCTATATGTTTCAATCATATTTTCGATCATCTGATTGACTTCTTCTATCACCCCATTGACACTCGAGGGGGTATCCTTCATTCTACTAAATTTTCTTCGAAAAGTTTACTTGTTTATGCTTGTCTACTATATTTGAAATGAAGTTACTTACTTCACCTCAAACAAGGGCAAATGTAGACACCTAAATTCCGCTTTTACAATCTTATTGCTAAAAGCACACAAATCACTCTCATTCTTACCATTTCCATTATAATTAGTGATTTCCACTAATTAAATAATGTTTCTTACCATTTTGGTCAATTAACAACTCTTTGTTGATTACCTATCCCCTTTCGCATTCAGGATGCCACTTTACGACACATCGTAAGTCAAAATCCTCTTCCAAACAGACAATTAGTGATTATTAGCTAATTAAGCCTATTTTACCCTTGTTTTGGTCAATATACCCTACTATTGGCTTAAACCCCTCTTCCAACCACTCAAAATCACCCACTTCCCTCCACAACATCTCAGCAAGCTTCAAAAGCTTATCCTAGCCTCCTAATTGACCCTAAATGGTTGATTAAGGCTCATCACATCCTAATCACTTGTTAATTCACTAATTGTGATTAACAAAAGCTTAATCATGATTATAAATTATTAATATTATTTTTACTTTTAGTCCCACATGCACCAAGATGCAATATTTCCTCAAAGGAAAAACTATAAATAAGACTAAGTACTACCTTCAAACTTTACACCATGCTTTGATTTGCATATCATATAAGAAATATGATTAATAGCCAAGCTCAATCCTTGCCTCAAGTCTTCAATGGGGTTAGTAGATGGGTATCCAATATGATCTTGTAGTCATTTGGATAGACCATTTCACATTTCTTGGAGTAACAATAATACCAATTTGATTACCCTCTTAGATTTATTTAGGTCTTTGTTAGTTTAGCAATTTAATACATAGTAAGGATGCTTTGTAGCTTAAGTTTTAATTCCATTTAGTTTACATTCATAGCATACTTTTAAGCTTTGATCATTGATGTTACATTCCTAAAACTTAGAGCTTGACTATAAGTGGCAATGGTGTTATCCTTTCCTAGTTAGTCATACTATTTTCTTTGTAAAAGTTTAGGGTGTTATCATTGGGTCATACTTCTTGTACCAAATATGCATGCGCCCTTGAAGAGTAGTGAAAAATTGACTTGCCTCCCTATCTAAAGCTGTAATTTCCTTAGCGTGCCATAATAACTCACACTTGTGCACATGTTATGTTGCATCTTCAATACCTCTATACTCTAGCAAGTGGAGAGACATTTCATAATAGACCTGAGGTGTCTATTGTGGTTGTAGTGGTTGTTGAGGTGGCTGTTGTGGATGTGGACCTTTCCCACCAAATCCAAAACTATAAATCCCACCAGTATTCCCTCTAGGTGGTTGACCAGATCCTCTTGAACCTCCCACGCCATTGGCTGCAGGCTGTGGACCAGTTGAAGAACTCCCTCGTGTCTGAGTTGTAATAATAAACTGAACATTAATGATTTGGATGGTTGCAGCTCCTATAGAAGTACTTTAAATGGTCTACGCACCCACACTCTGTCTTGATGATGCACCTGGAAATAAACCTTTAAGCGTACTTCCAAACAATGGCATTTGATGCGCTACCATAGGTATATTTGTAGTTTGATGTACTTCTGAATTCAACACAAAGTGATATCTACTGGTGTCTACTTTCTTACCTACACTAGCCTACTTCTCAAATACTACCTTTGGATTTGGAAACACCAAGCGTAAGGGCTAGGTGGCTGGGTGGGATCATATGTGCACCAACGGTGCTCATTCTCTCCTCTGACATGCTCTCATCCGAAGCTGAAGTGGACTCTTTACTGCGCTTACCCCAAAGTCAAGAGTACCTGATGTTGTGGCTCCTTGTCTTCCGTGATAGCTTTAAAACCTTCGCAAGCTATCATTCCCCTCAACCTGAGTGACTCCTCAATGTCATGCACACGTGTCATTTCCCTCTCACACGCTTCATCAATCTTAATAAGTCTTGTCTCTCTATCTATTTGCAACCAAGTCTGCCATCTTTCACCACACTTTCTCCTAGCCCTACGCGTGGTGGGGGCTTAACTAGCCATAGAGAGGATCCTTAAATACAGTTCTATGATAATTTTTTAATCACTAAGGGCATAGCTCACAAATACAATCCTCTGTGATCACGCAAGAATTTCAAATCATCTTCCCCTGGACACAGATAAGTAGAAATAGTGTACTCCAATGTATAATTGCGCAATACTCCATCCCACTAATGATCTACAACCCTAGTGCACTCCACATCCACATCAAACAAAGTTTGGTAATCCTCCTACGTCCAAAGCTTTGGCCTTAGACCCCACCACTTCCCTAATGTGTATGCTGCCAGTCACTCATACAATTCTACTGGAAATAAGTTGAAGAACGTCTCATAGAGCTCATGATAAAGATTATCTTCCACCCACCATCATGCAGTGAAATCGGGTCTAGTGCTATACCTCTACGCAAACTTATATTGTTCGTCTTCTAGCCAACTTTCAATGCTATCCAAAGTTAATTGATACGCCATCTATATGCAACATCCTGATAGAAAGTTTGAAAATAGGTCTCGGCAATGAAACAAAAATGTAGTATTTTCTTTACTCACTCAAATGCTATGAGCGCTAAAATCTCATTCGGTCAGATCTGATTTCTCACCCGAAGCAAGCATAACTACCACGTCACTCATTTTGTATGTGCTTGATAATATGTTAGTATACATGTCCTTATTATTATTCAATCAAGCATCCATTCAACATAATAAACTATTTCATTCATCATAGCATGGAAACACATATAATAAGGAAACATATCAGATAACCATGACTAAGATCAACTACAAGAACACATCTCCATATTTAGACACATCAATGATCATAATCAAACCACATATATCCATTAATTCACAGAAACAACTACATAGTAGGAAGCTGATACATAATATTCCAATATAGGTGCTCAGAACGTCATGCGCACAACTATATCATAACAACCTATCACTAAAAAAAATGTGATCTCAATGTTGGTCCTCTATTAACCAGTCTAAAACTAAGTATTTATAGGGGTGAGGACTTTCCCTTTACCGCCCATGCACTTCCTAATAATAGGCATGCTCAAAATAGCCATACGTACTTACATACATGCTTTATAAGAAATCTGTTAATAATAGATTTCCTAATGATTTCCTAATAATATCCTTCTTTAATCCTATTAATAGTTAAGCTCATGTCTTGTGTTTTCATCTTTTAGTTTGCATGTGCTTTCTCCAAAAATAGCCAATACTTGTTTGCCAAGGTATCCTTTCCGTGATCATGCACACTTCAAGTCTATTTTTAGCATGTCCCCTGGGAAATGGCTAAGTCCTCAACCTGTCTGTATTCCTATGCATTTATGCACGTAACCCTATTCATACTCTCGTGTGCTACCTCTAATTTTGTGTGTGCATGCGCATTCCTACTTGTTCTAATACTTAGTCATTTTCTCATCCTAACAAAGAACACCAAAGTAAATCCTTCAATAAAAAATAGTTCATCATCAGATAGCCCTCTGCAATGGAAAATAAGGAGTCTTAGTGAAATTTATGATGTTGATACAACTAACTATTTTTCAATTTTTGCATTGTTTTCT
The DNA here is from genome assembly GCA_019776745.2 of Taxus chinensis. Lineage (NCBI taxonomy): Eukaryota > Viridiplantae > Streptophyta > Pinopsida > Cupressales > Taxaceae > Taxus > Taxus chinensis. Next base: position 885,733,235 of record CM034150.1, read on the forward strand.
CAAGCTGTAGATCCAGTATATTTTGAAGAAGCTATAAACAATGAAGTTTTGTCTCAAGCCATGGATGATGATATAGACTCCATTTAGAAGAATCAGACATGGGAATTGGTAGATCTTCCATAAGGAAAGGATGTGATAGGAGTGGTTTCGTGGTTTCGTTGGCATCAAAGAAGCAACCCATAGTTACGTGGCTTCAAAGTTTTGCACAACCAATAATTTAGGCTAAGCCTTCGCAGCTTGGAAATGCTTCCACAAATTTTACAAGAAATGGCTAAGGCATTGGTTTTTTGTGTAGTACACTTGGGAGTGGCATGACATTGCACAAGTCCTTATTCACTAATTCTAATTTTTTTTGGGTGATGCAGGATTTATTAGGAGCCAAGATGCTTCTACAACACATTACTTTAGTTGTTTGACATTCGACCTCTTTCTTTTTTATATTAATCAAAATTCATCACTTTCAACCCTTGTATTGAAACATTTGTGACATTGTCTTCTTCTTGTCGAGTCTTTAGTCTTTTATGTTTTTTTCCTTTTCTATTACTTTTTTCTTCCTTTCCCTGGTCTTTCTCTTTCTTCCCCTCATTTTTTTCTATACTTATGGACAAATTTCAAAACTATACTTGTATGATTATGTGATCTCTTACATATTACTTATATAGTTCTAGGTTTCTGTGTTATGTGCCCTTTTTACTCATGATGAAAGTGCCTTGAGGTTTTGGCCCTTTTTTGTTTCTCATTTTCCTCTATTGTGTGTCAACATGTATAACCAATAAAATTTTCATTTGAATTTGATAATTCTATAAATACAAAATTGAATTAGTGCATTTAAGAGATAGAGAAGCGCACATGAGATAGATTGAGTGTAAGTGAATACATTTTAGTTGTAAGAAATATCTCTATTTTGAAGCATCATCGTGCGAAAAATAGAATTCAAGCATGTAAAGAAGCATATAACATTTTTTAGTTGTTTGCATCCATTGAAAAAGATAAGGATTAGAACACTTGAGCTATATTAGACTCCATGTCGAATTGTATTATACTTGTATGTTGATTGGTAGATCATTAACTATTTTGGGCTCTGATAAATATCAAGGAAGCTCATTGGTTCTGTGTTTTAACATGGGCATTGAAACATTTTTTTTTTCCTTGCACATTCTACAGATGTAGAGGTTGGATTAGTGTTTTGAAGGAGGATAGTTTCTCATTAACCTATAGCGAATTCTAGAAAAAAATAGGCAAGGATTTCACATATAAAAAACTATCAATTCACATTCACGTTTGCAAACATGTAACGATTATGTACTTGTACGATTCAAGTTCGATTGGTACAATTTTAAGTCCTATAAATATATTTATTGTTTAATTTTTAAATTTTAGCTTTGATTTACTTTATTGTTATTTGGTTTAATTTCTTCGCTTACTTTGCATTGTTGAATATATATGTTCCCTCCAGAACTTAGGCAGAGATGCCATTAAACTATGTAATCTAGTGCCCAATTGTAATACCCTTAGAAGTGCTCAATAAAAAAAAAATCATGACAAATCAAATATTCTTTAAAAATATTAATTATCTCAAATACTTTAATTAATTATTTCCAACTTTCTTAAGATGTAAATACTCCAATATTATTATTAATGCAATTATGCACGTGATTACACTTAATTGCAAAGCAATGGTTAATGTGTTGTATTATTAGTGCAAAACCATTTTCCATATCTAGTCCTAGTTATTTTGAATTGGACTAGTTATAATTATCTCTAGAAAACAAACCAACGTGTATGGTTTGAATGTCTATATATACCTACTTAGGTATGTTGTGGTGGGGTAAGTATTTGTATTTGTATTTTTGTCTCGTTTCAAGGAAGAGAAATCTAATTTGAATGCGCAACTTTGCTCACATTTAAATTATTGTTACGATTTTTAAGGGAATATCCATCACTTGCGTGGAAACATAAAATTAATATGAAATCTGTCACAATCTTTTTGTATTTTTAAATAAATTTTGGGTAGAAGCCATGAAATATGGGTAATTGTAAATTGATTCAAAAGTAAAGAATTGAATCTTTAAAATCTTATTACAAAATTTGCACTAGTGAGAAACATTACTTTATGAATTCAAAAGAGTTATGGAGTTTATACTGTGGAGAAAGTTTTGTAAGTGGTATAGTTATTTAGGGGGTTTGATTGTAAGATAATTTTATAGTTAATGAGAGTTGTGTTAGTAAGGGTAACCTCAAAGTTTTTATGATTTACCTCTATAAATACGAGTTAGATTTAATGAGTGTTATGTTGATTATTTATGTTCATTACAATGGACTCTTCTGAATTATTATTTAAGAAATATATAAAAAAATTGGTTGATGTAAATTGACTCAAATTTACACAAGTAAATCTTTAAAATTATATCATATAATTCAATACACTATAAAAATACAACTTAATAAATTTAAAAAAAAATTAGAAAAAATCAATAATTAATAACTCATAATACTTTTCAAAATTTAACAAATAAAATAAAAAACTAAATAAACTAGATTGATATTAACTCCATAATAAAAATACACTTAAACACAAATACAGGGAAAAAATATTCACTTCAAACAAAACGCTTAACTTGAAAGAATCATATCACATAATGTGATGCGTAGTGAAAACGTTACCTATATAAATTATATTATATTATTTAAAAAAGCACTAAAGTTGGTGCAAGCTAAATATATGAAACAAACTAAGAAACATATGAACATGAAAACACATCACTTTATTATACAAAGTCAAAATCGAACCTTCGTGCAAAGCCATATATATCCACTTCTTATGAAAGGGAAGTACGGTTACATGGAAGATCATTTTCTATCTCCTCAACAAATTGTTTTTTCAAGAGGTACCTAAAAGATGTATGCTTTTTAGTGGTAAAATTTCCAATGTGTTACACTTTTTTTTTTAAGTAATTAAATGCAATTTTATTATGTTATAGATATTTTGGTAAGGAGCGGGATGTAATGATATGACTAAGAAAATTTCATTTTCGATATTAATATTGATGTTCATTTGATTATTATTTTAAAAAATAAAAAATTGATAAGTCAAGTTACATATACTTAGTTATATATAGAGAGAGGGAGAGAGACCATGTAATAGAGTGTGAGAACTTTTATTCAATTATTACATACCAATGGAAAATATATAGAGAATTTAAAAACATTATTGATCAATATGGTGTATGCAAACATTGATCTTGTAAATTTTATGTTTTTGAGGATAAATAAAAAATAATATTGTATATATTGTGTGTAATTAGTTTAATGTAGACACAAATTCATGCACTTTAGACACTATTTAGTCCCACCCTCATACTACTATTTAGAAGGTTTTTGAGTGAAGACAGGACTAATTAACCTCTATCTTTTGGCCATCTTCTCTTATTTTATTTTGTCATTCCCATCCTTTTACACTCACATGCCTAGTCTCTTTTGGTCATCTTCCGCCATTTTAGCCTTGGTTGGGGCGCTCAGGCCAGTACTATGGTGCCCATGGGTGCCCTAGTCCCATCAGGGGCGCCCCGATCCTTTTTAAACTTTCCCGTCACTTTTTGGGCACTTTCTAGCCATTTCAATTGCTTATCTTTTTGGTGGTCAGCCATTTCGGGGTTAATTAAGAAATTAGATCAAAAGAACCCTATAAAGGAAAAACTATGAGACCATAATGAAGGACCAAGCATTAGTCACTACTTCATCAACCTAAAGTTGCATTCATTTGGAGATTATTTGCATCCATTAGCTCCATTACAAGAACAAGGTTGGTTCATATGCATCACACAAGCATAGGGGGAGGGATTATATTCTATTCCATGCACACATTCTATTGCATTTTCTACATATAGTTATTGCTCGCTACTTCACAAAGTGTGATTGACACCAGAGCACCCAGGGCACATTATGTGCGCACGCACACACGCGCGCGCGCAGCACACACACACACACACACACACACACACACACACACACACACACACACACACACATCAGAACTACATTTGGGTCTGAAATGTAGTGCAACGCTCAATTAGTAAGCCCACTGTTATGGTAGTTGAGGTCAGTCCGACCCATTCATTTTCATTCCTTTTTTAGGGTTTTGATACTTTTTTTTGGTCTTTTACAGATCTTATATACATATTAGATTATCAATGACATATAGCATAGTGCAGCGGGTTTGATGCGACACACAGCGAGGGTTTCAGGCCACCTATTGCACTTGTGAGACTCAGTTCTAGATATTTTACACGAACCAAAGCACCCATTCTGCTGACTAGAGCGCCTATAGGCGCCCCAGTCCCTCTCCAGGCGCTCCAGTCCAGTTAGATAGCTTGGATCCGTCCTTTTTGGGGCCTTTGCACATTCGTTCCTTCTCTTTGTTTCTCCAGTCACCTCTACGACATAGTTCAGATTTACCTCGGAATCATCTAAGTCTTTTACATGCTTCTCTGGTACGTTAGGGTTTCTAGTATCACCAGATTAGTTACTCAGGTCACTTGTTATATTTATTTAGCTGTTATTTACATACTTTCAGTATTGTTATTTGTTGTTGTTCTTAGTTAGATTAACTACACATATATCACATTTTAGTTAATCATTTTGGTGAGCCTGACTCAATCATTCACACTTTTAGGTTCTTCATTCATTACTTGTTGTCCTAGGGTTTTTTCATCATGAGTATCTCAATTAATGATTATTTGCTTACAAATCTTGATTTACTACATAGAGTCCAACACTTTCTTGTTACTACTCACATTCGTGTTGACATGTATCCAAATTCGGTTTATCAAGCATTTGTTGATGCATTCTCTTCACACCTAGTTTTCAAATCTAACCTTCCTACTGATGTTCACACTTTTGATAATGACCAGCCTCTCCATATCATCTGTCGTATTCATAATGTAGTTATTAAGCACACTTTGATTGATAATGGATATGAACTCAGCTTGTGTCCTATTTCATTCCTTAAAGCTTTAGGTTTTTCCACTCGTGACATTAGTCCCTCTAGTGTTTCATTGCGTGCTTATAATGGTTCTGTTCATCCATGTTTCGGTCACATTACATTGTCTATCATTATTGGTCATAAGACTGTCCACACTGTCTTTTTTGTTGTTGATTTCTCATTTTCATACAACTGTCTACTTGGTAGGCCATGGCTTCTTGCCATGCAAGTTGTCACCTCTACTATCCATAATTGTGTAAAATTCTTACATGAGAACATCAAGTACACTATTTTTTATGACCGCGATCCATTTCAGTATTGCGACCAGGATCCTAATACTAGTCTTCCTATTATACGCACATATATTACATACAAGCCTCAACCTATCGAAGAACCACCGCTTGATGTTACTAATTGTGTAATAGTTGCTACTAATTGTGTGATAGATGCAGTTTCTTCTGTGCCACCTGCTACTACTACTTCTATGATTCCTTATCAGGGGACTGCCCAATCTATAGATGTCGGTCTATCTCCTACACCCTCACATGTACCACTTACATTAGCATGCCCACCATTCATTTTCACCCTCTTCATGAATGACTCATATTAGGAACATATTCCATTTTACCTTACATGCGATGTCACTATATGTTCCCACGATGGTCTAGCTCAGATTGGTTTTGCTTTTGAGGACCTTCATCCTCCTACTCATGATCTTCATCTCTATTATAGCTTTATCAATAGTACCACCGCTTATGGTTTGCATGTATTTCATCTTACGGTTTACTTATCACGTACCCCTCATTCTTCTCCACTCACATTAGGGGAATATTTTCTTACTTATGTTAGGGGCACATTAGATTCTAGTCATACATAAATTTCATTTCTTATGCCCTTTGGTCATGTTTTTTATCTACAATATCTCTTTTCTTGGCAATTCACACAATCTCACTCATTGGTATGCACATAGTTTCCCACTTCCTCCATTCACTGATGAGGAATATGCCATGGGTATGTACAACTTATGCCTCAATGGTTTGTTACATTATTAACCAGAAATTATAGCTTATTAAGTAACCAATGCTTATTCATATGACTTTGACCGAGAGGATGAAAATCTTCTCAATGAATTTACATGATCTTATTGCACGTGCACTTGGGGGCATAACATCTCACACATCCCCCCTCATCACATTATCATCATAATCACATTTCCCATCCTTGCATTATCATCCTTACATAATACTACATCATGCTCTTAACATTCACGTATACCTCATCTTATCGTCATCTCATCTTGCATAGTCATGCATACGTTATAACATCGCCATTACTCGATGACACATGCTCATGCTTTGGTTCACATGTGACTATTCAGGGATACTGTAATGCCCACTTCCCTTTGACACCTTTTGATGCTTATTTTGATACTGTGATTACATTATAGACATTATTATGTTTTGATTTAGTATGCTGTTAGACATTTGATCATGGATTATTGTTGATCTTGATTTGGTTATGATGCATGATGATTATTAGAGACACTCATATGTGGATGATGATATATTATTTGACATGGATGTTTTATGGATGTTGTTCAGACATGTGATTTTAGATATTATGAGTAGATCTAGAAATGGATATTTTGATGATGATGATATAGTTGTTGATTAAAAATGCAAATGATGTAGTTGTTACTTTGATGTTGTTGTGATTCATTTATTAGATGGTTTTGTGATTTTATTTATATCATATTGGATGTTCTGATATGGCCATGAGGCCGAAGGAGGTATTTTTATTTTACAGGTTAAAAATATCACAACAAAACATCGGGGGATCGGAGACCAACCACAATGGAATTCTAGGTGAATTCGACAAGGTCACCATGGCAACATGTTTTGTGTGTGTGTGTTTGTTGTTTTGTTAGGGATTCCCATGGGGGGATTTCCTTTATATGTGACCATGGGTTTGTGTATTTTATTAATGTGTTTCTTTTATTATTGTTGTATGTATTTTATTAGTAATGTGTTCCTTTCTTTTAATTAATTAAATTGTGATAGATTAATGTGAGGAAACATATGGTTAAAATTTAAATAAATTAAATTGGGATATGGGAAAGTAATAATGGAAGTTGTTGGTTATTTGTATTAAATATGTAAGGGATGTGTAAGTTGTGTAAGAGCTTGTGTAAGTCAGTTTTGGAGTATGAAATACTCCACCTCCATGACAAATTCGAATTTGTCCTTGGGGGCTGTTTTTGGAGGCTTGTGGGACAAGTAAAACTTGTCCCATACCTCTAAATTTAATTTACCAACCATACTTATGGTTGGAGAAGTGATTTGTGACTTTTATAATGAATTTTATTAATCATGTTACTTGTTTTTAATTGCACTTTCTTACATTTTATTTAATTTTGTTGTCCCTTGAGGTGTGGGCTTTTTGGAGTGTGCAAGTAACTTGTCATATTTTCACCCACCTCTTTATTGTGCTTGGGAGAATGAATTTTGTCTTTTGTGTTTGAATTTGAGGATGTGTGATGTGGCATCCTACATGGATCCACATCATCCTCTCTTCTTCCCTCTTCTATATAATTCAAACTCTTTCTTGTTTTGGGTTGTTGAATCATTTTGCAACTTCCTTGGGGGCACATTTTTCTTGTGTTGGAGCTCTTGTGGATTTTGGAGGAATTTGGAGAAAGCCTTGCATACTTGGAGATTGTTGTTTTGGACTGTGTTTTGGCATTTGAAGCTTGCTGTTGGAAACAAAAGTTACCATGGAGAGGTAGGAATTTAACTCTCTTTTCATAATGCTTTTTTCTTGTTGTGTTGTGTGAATGGTGCATATTTTGTTTTATTTATTGGCTGGTTGGGTAGACTACCTTAGGGATGGTGTAGGAGAAGGCTATGGGGAATCCATGTGGGAGGGCATAAGGAATGCCATTGGCATCATAATTTTGTGGAGGGAGTTTGGGTTTGGGATCCACCATGGAAAAGAAATAGCTTGCATTTCTTACTTTGTGGGGGGCATAAGGAAATCTGTGGGGGGGCATAAGGAGGGATTTGTGGGGGGCATAAGGATATGTGTGGATGAATTATTTGGCGGTTTGTTACTAGTGGATGCCCAATTCCCAATTGGGAGGCATAAGTAGCTTCCCCATAGACCTTGCTCCTTTGGCTTGCATGATCAAGCCTGAGTTTTGATTTGAATGTTTTCAATTGTAGTTGTAAACTATTGTTTTGTGTTGAATTATGTTTTATATTGAAATGTGTATGTTTGAAAGAATGTTGTGTGTTGTGGAAGCCAGTTGTTGCCATGGGTTGAATTGCACCTTTTATTGTATTTTGGTTGGGGCTCGGGGACCAATGATGAAGGAAGGATTCTCCTTTCATTGGATGTCTTGGTTGGGTGGAGAGCATTGCCTTTCCCCCTCTTTTGTTGTGATCAACTTGGAGAAAGAGAAAATGTGCATGTTGCTGTCCTAGAGCAAAGGAAAAATGTAGTTTGACAGTCCTTGTGAAACATATTCATTTGTAATCCTTTCCCACTTGTTGTGGATGAAATTGTAATGTATATTGGTAAAGAAATGATGTTGTAATTGATTATGAAGTTATATATTTGAATTGTGAAAGACATTTATATTTTGTTCGGTTATTGGAAAGAAAGAAATAGAATTTTGTTGTTACAGTCAAACTTTGAAAGATGTATATTCTATTGAAATCAATAAAGAATTGCAAGTTCATCTCTCATTGCATTGTTGGGTTGAGTTGGAATATCAAATTGTGATTGGAATCTCTGTTTAGTTGCAAAGGAAAGAAAATACGTATGAAGGAATTTTATTGCTTGTTTCTTTTGGAAATATATGAAATTGGAAATCAGACTTTACCATCTAGCTTTGAAATGAATTGCTTACATACAACTAAATGTATTAGACCAGATTAGAAATAAGATATTACACTTAAATGATAAATTGGATATACATAATTTTCCTTGAAGTGAATCTCTGCTACAAATTTTAAAACTGGTAAATTTAAATAAAATGCACAGTTCAGACCTACACTTAACAATCAACTTGGAATTGATATAATTTAGCATGCTAAGATATTAAGGAACTCAAATTGACAAAGAACACTTAAGAAGACAAGTTAAATTAATTCAAAATCGAATCCAATCCCTCTAACAGTCATTTTTCTGTCAATTGTTGGAAAAATGCAAATTGAAATCAATTAAGAAAATTTACTTCCTAAAACACTTTAAACCCTCCCTAGATCAATTTTCCATGTCTATTTGGCATGTTGAGTGAAGGAGGAGATACAATTTAATCAAATTTGAAAGTTGGAAATTACCAGTTGGCTTTTTAAAAGCCTGCAGATTGTTTTTGTAAAATTTACCCTTTAAACTTTATCAAAAAGTAAAATTTATGTTTCCTGTGCAAAGAGGGCATCGAGAGTTTTCCAAAAAGTCCTTGTTTTCCCAAAACTGAGCTTTCTAGAAAAAGTTATGACACTTTGAAGTTTTCATGCCTTGGCAGGAAAATTTGGGAAAATTTTCCCTGGCGGAGCCCACGGCCCGAAAATTTCCCGTCGAAAAATCCTTAGAATTTTTTTTTTTTGAAAAATTTGGCTCGGGAAAAATTTTGAATTTTTCCTCCACCATCTTGTAGCCAATTAGAGGCTGCCACGTGTCCTCACAGGGCAGCGGCGGAGGTGTGACACTTTTTCTTCCTTAGCACTTTTTGAAAATTTTGGAAAATTTTCTTAACTTTCCCGTCGGCCCGCAGCCAATCACAAGCTACCACGTGGCAGCTTTGGGTGGAGGGGGGAACATTTACGAACTTTATTTTTTAGAAATTTTGTTTTGGAAATTTTTGAAAAATTTCCCGCGCCCCGCACACCCACCCTTGCCCTTTTGAAATCCTCCCACGCACGGCGCAGACCTGTGCACTAACTTTTCCCCTTATCTCCCCCTTCAGTGAAATTCGCCAATAATCTCCACCACTTGCCTTTCCCTCTCCTTTCTCCCCTCGTCGATGGCCCATGGAGTGCCACATGTTCCCTGTGGACCCGTGGGTGCATGGGCAAAGTTGTTTTGTTTTCTCTCCCTCTTTGGGTGAAATGCCCCAAACTCTCCCGCCGCCCCGCCCTTCCTTCCCTTTTCCGCCGGTGATGACTCAGAGGCCTCCACATGTCCTTGGAGGACCTGTAGAGGCATGGGCACAAATGGGAATTTTCTCCCACACAAGGAAAAATTCCAAATGCTGCCCCGTGACCCGCCAACCCAAATTTTGCTCTTCACCCCTACTTGACACGTGTCCCCTTGGGGAAAATTTGACCCCTAAAGTCCGCTTGCTCATATCTTGAGTTCCTGAAGGAGTTAGGAGGACTTCTTTATATCACTGGAAAGGTGAGAAAATTTCCTATCCAATGGGAATGATTTAGGGAAATTTTGGAAGTGTTAAGTATGAGAAAAATCAAGTTGAAACTCTGAGCCTGTTAGAGAGTGGGTATGGGGGTAAATTTCTCCCTGAACCTAACTGAAACTTCTAACCCTAAAATTTGAACCATGTGACCTTGATAATTTGTTAAAGAAGGAAAAGTATGTTCTAGTAATTTAGATTTGTTCTAGAACCTAATAGTGTCAACTGTTGTCTTGCAACTTGGTTGTGGACACTTCTAATAAAAAAAATTATTCCATAATTTTCTAACTAACCCTAGGTTGTTTCTTGGGTCTCAAGTGGGTTGTTTTAATGGGCATCACACTTGGTATCAGAGCAGTGGTTCAAAGGCTTGGACCATTGGGCACACTAGAAAACTTGAGACATGAAACTTAAACCTAGCACACTTTTAAACCTAGAAAACAACTTAGCTAGAATTTGTATATTTTAGTAAACATGGAAGTTGTGTAAAACTTAGCAAAATAAACTAACTCTCACTTTGGTCTATGCAGGAGGCTCAGACGGAGCGAGAGGAACCTTCACAGAGACTCAGACTCACCACCACCACCACCACTAGATCAGGGTGTAGCAGCCATCCTACCTCAGATTCTACAGACCCTTCAGGATGTTAATGCCACTCTACACAGAGGATTAGGAGGAGGACATGCAGCTAGTCATGACAGAGCCCCTTCTATTGAGGGTCAGGTATCTCCTCGACCCAGTGAGGAGCATAGAGGAGAGAACTCCCATGTGGAGTCAGCCAGAGTAGAGTCACCACCTAGGAGACAGGGTGACAGAGTTCCAGAGCATAGAGAGAGGTCTCGGAGCCCTAGGCTTAGGGATGAGCGTGCAGAGAGACCTAGAGGCCATTAGACCACAGCAACAGATCACATCAGGGAGATCCTGAAGCTTCAGCCATCACATTACTCAGGTGACATGGGTGGATTTCAGGAAGAGGCCTAGCTAGTGAGCTTGAGTGGTTGCTTCAAGCTTTGTCCTTGTTCTAGCAACATGAAAGCTCGTGTTGTGATCCATCTACTGAGGGATGGAGTAAGAGTATGGTGGAGGAAAGAGGAGTAGAAGCTCCATGTAGATTCAGAGACAGTGACCTGGGAGCTATTTGAGGAGAGATTCAAGAGAAGGTATTTATCATGGAGGTTCATATAGCAGAGGATCGAACTAGTTCCATGACCTCCGACAGCATCTCTTTCTGTAGCAGAGTATGAGAGTAGATTTTTGGATCTACTCCAGTATGTAGAGTATATGCAGGATGAGCAGGTGCGGATTCACAGGTTCATCTGGGGCCTGAATTTAGATATTGGAGGTGCAGTGTGGATCCACTGCCCACAGACATTAGCAGAGGCCATCGAGAAGGCCTATATTGCAGAGGAGACTCGGGGAAAGACCCAGTAGGCTAGAGACTGAGTCCGGAGCTGTATACAGCAGATGCATGATGGTAGATCGAGGGGGTCAGTACCCCTTCCTCGTGGTGGCCAGGGTACAACACAGTCATCCTTTAGGCCACAGCAGTAGCAGTAGCAGTCCCTGCCCACCTCATAGACCTCCATAGAGAGTTGATGCACAAAGAGGTCAGAGTATGGGGCCTCCTCCTAGGGGTCCCATCAGGACACAGGGTGGACCTAGAGCTCAGTCAGTGGGAGCTCACCATCAGAGACCTCAGTAGACCACAGCTGGATCATCAGGGTCCACACCACAGGCTTCTAGGGCACCTACTGGAGGTGCTACTCATTGGGGAGGATCAGGAGGATGTTTTGGATGTGGAGTTACTAGACACTTTTGGAGAGATTTCCCACAGAACCCTAACAACAAGGGTAAGGCACATATTTCAGAGCCGACTGTTGGTGACATGGGACGCAGCCACATGATTTATGTAGCGGTTGAGAACCACCAGGCAGAGCACCAGAGCACAGTCATTGAGACCACAGGTAGCATTGGTGGTATTCCTACCTCTGTATTGTTTGATTCTAGTTCTTCTGATTCTTTCATTACACCATCTTTAGTAGAGCGATGCAGGCTGGTGGCAGTTAGGTAGGGTCTTAGTTGGGATGTCGAGATGGCTTCTGGAGCCAAGATCTCTGTAGACTCCTTAGTTAAGGAGTGTGTAGTGGATTTGGGACCTTTCACCACTACCTCAGATCTCTGTATCCTTCCTTTGGGCTTGTATGGAGTCATTTTGGGTATGGATTGGTTATCTACACACAGGGCCAGGATGGATTGTTATCACAAGACTATATCTTGTGCAGATGATTTGGGAGTTGAGTCAGTGATTTCAGGGGTCAGGAGACCCGTTTCTATTCGCACCATCTCCGTTATGCAGCTTAAGCGGTGTGTGCGACGGGGTTGTCAGATGTATGATGTTACAGTTAGTGACAGATCAGAGGATGGGTCTAGTGGACCATCACTAGATGATCATCCCATTTTGAGAGATTTTTGCAGATGTCTTTCTAAGGGAGCTACCGGGGTTACCACCCCCACGTGAGATTGATTTTCATATAGATCTAGTTCCTGGAGTGGAGCCTATCTCACGAGCACCTTATCGGATGACCACCCCAGAGCTCTGTGAGCTCAAGTTGCAGCTTGAGGGCCTTTTGGAGAAAGGCCTTATCCATCCTAGTGTATCCCCTTGGGGTGCACCGGTGATCTTTGTGAAGAAGAAGGATGGATCCTTGCGGTTGTGTATTGATTACCACCAGCTGAACAAGGTAACAATCAAGAATCGTTATCCTCTTCCTCGTATTGATGACTTGTTTGATCAGATGAAGGGAGCCACAGTTTTCTCTAAGATTGATCTCAAGTTAGGGTACCATCAGCTGAGGATTTCAGAGGCAGACATTCATAAGACCACCTTCCGCATGAGATATGGGCACTATGAGTTCACAGTGGTGCCTTTTGGTTTGACTAATGCCCCGTAGTGTTCATGAGTTTGATGAATGGGGTATTCAAGACCTTCTTAGATCACTTCATGCTCATCTTCCTAGATGACATTTTGATATACTCATGTACACGTGAGGAGCATGAGGGGCACCTTTGCCAGGTTCTTCAGTGTCTTTATGAGCAGTAACTTTACGGGAACTTGGAGAAGTGTGCATTATTTCAGACAGAGGTGTAGTATTTGGGTCATATCATTTCTGGGGAAGGTATCATAGTCAATCCTTCCAAGATTAGAGCCATTATGGATTGGCCAGCACCCACTACAGTGACCGAGGTGTGCAGCTTCATGGGATTAGCAGGTTACTACCAAAGATTTGTTCAGGACTTCTCTCAGATTGCGCACCCTATCACTTCCCTTCAGAGGAAAGGGAAGAAGTTTTTTTGGTCAAACATATGCGAGCAGGCCTTCAGGACACTTGAAGGAATGCCTCACCACAACACCTATTCTTATAGTGTCGAGATCCATAGGGTGAGTTCTTTGTTTGCACAGATGCTTCGTTGGTGGCCCTTGGAGGTGTGTTGATGCAGGAGGGCAGAGTAGTGGCTTTTGAGTCTGCAAACTCAAGGATCAAAAACTTAATTATCCAACTCATGATCTTGAGCTTGTGGCAGTTGTGCATGCTTTGGTTAGATGGAGACATTTTCTTCTTGGTAGGAGATTCACACTTAGGACAGATCATTTGAGTCTTCACCACCTCTTCACGCAGCCCAATCTCAACGCTCGTCAATGGCGTTGGATGGAGTTTCTTTGTGAGTATGACATGGAGATAGAGCATGTGAAGGGAAGGAGAATGTGGTAGCAGACACCCTCAATAGATGGAGACATGTGGCTATGGCCACTTCAGTGAGCACGGATTTGCAAAGCAGGATTCTTCAGCAACTTCCTCTTGACAACTTCTACATTGTAGTTCAAGCAAAGATTGAGTCACAGAGACCCCTTGAGGGGAATTTTGATGGTTTTTCCTTAGAGGAAGATGGTCTTCTCAGGCACAGAGGCCAGATATATATTCCCAGAGATGGAGGCTTGAGGCTGGACATCTTGGTAGAGGCACATCATGCACCCTATTCAGCCCATCCCTGGGGTGAAGAAGATGCACGCCACCTTGAGATAGTTGTATCATTGGAGAGGACTTCATTGAGACGTGGCCCAGTTTGTGTCATGATGTTTGGAGTGCCAAAGAGTTAAGGCCAAGCATCAGCATCCAATAGGCCTTCTTTATCCTCATGCTATACTAGAATGGAAGTGGGACACCATTTCCATGGATTTCATTGTTGGGCTATCGATGTCGAGATATCACCACGACGCCATCATGGTCACGGTTGATAAATTGACGAAAGTGGCTCACTTTTCTCTAGTGAAGACCACTTATATAGCTAGAGTAGTGGCTCGACTATATTTGGATGAGATTTTCAAGTTGCACGGGATCCCATAGAAGATCATTTGTGACCGCGATCCTTTGTACACTTCACATTTCTGGACTACCATGCAGTATGTCCTCGGGATGAGAATCAACTTCAGCACAACATATCACCCTGAGACAGATGGACAGACTGAGCGGGTGAATCAGATTTTAGAGGATATGCTTAGGATGTATGTGATGGATCAACAGTCTAAATGGGAGGAGTACCTGTACTTAGTGGAGTTTTCCTACAATAATAGTTTCCAGAGTTCTATAGGCATGGCTCCTTTTCAGGATTTGTATGGTAGAGAGTGCAGGACACCTCCTTAGCTTGGACAGGTTAGAGGACAGAGTATCTCTTGGACCAACTCTTTTATAGGACATGGAGTAGCAGGTGGTATTAATCAGGCAGAGATTACATGAGGCACAGGAAAGACAGAAGAAGTATGCAGACCAGCATAGGATCGATCGTAGTTTCGATGTGGGCATGAAGGTTTTCCTTCATGTCAGGCCCCACAAGAGCCCTATCTGTTATGGAAAAGGTTCTAAATTAGCTCCAAGATTCATCAGTCCTTTTGAGATCTTGGATTGTATTGGCCCTTTGGCCTAACATCTAGCATTTCCACCCAACTTATCTTGCATATATGATGTTTTTCATGTTTCAGTTCTCAGGAGATATATTGCAGATCCTTCTCATGTGTTAGATTAGACATCATTGTAGGTGTAGGATCAGGGACAGGTGATGGTGGAGCCTATTCGCATCTTAGATTGTAGGACCCTGGGCCTTCCAAGCAAAGAGGTTGATCAGGTTTGGGTGCAGTGGGACCAATATGATGAGAATGCAGCTACATGGGAGGATGCTACTTCATTACGAGTTTAGTTTCCACATTTGTTCCAGTGAATTCCAGGAGGAAGTCGAGTCTAAGGGGAGGGGGATAGAGTGCCCACTTCCCTTTGACACCTTTTGATGCTTATTTTGTTACTGTGATTACATCAGAGACATTGTTATGTTTTGATTTAGTATGCTGTTAGACATTTGATCATGGATTATTGTTGATCTTGATTTGGTTATGATGCATGATGATTATTAGAGACACTCATATGTGGATGATGATATACTATTTGACATAAATGTTTTATGGATTTTGTTTGGACATGTGATTTTGGATATTTTACGATGATGATATAGTTGTTGGAATGAATTGTATGTTATAATGTTAAACTGCCTTGATGTTGTTGTGATTTAAATACTTGGATGGTTTTGTGATTTTATTTGTATCATATTGGATGTTCTTAGATGGCCACAAGGCCGAATGAGATATTTTTATTTTGTAGGTAAAAAAATATCACAACAAAACATCGGGGGATCGGAGACCAACCACCATGGAATTCTAGGTGAATTTGACAAGGTCACCATGGCAACATGTCTTGTGTGTGTGTGTTGTTTTGTTAGGAATTCCCATGGGGGGTATTTCCTTTATATGTGACCATGGGTATTGTGTATCTATTAATGTGGTTAATTTTGCATCATTGTTGTATGTATTTTATTAGTGATGTGTTCCTTTCTTTTAATTAATTAAATTGTGATAGATTAATGTGAGGAAACATATAGTTAAAATTTAAATAAATTAGATTGGGATATGGGAAAGTAATAATGGAAGTTGTTGGTTGTTTGTATTAAATATGTAAGGGATGTGTAAGTTGTGTAAGAGCTTGTGTAAGTCAGTTTTGGAGTATGAAATACTCCACCTCCATGACAAATTCGAATTTGTCCTTGGGGGATATTTTTGGAGGCTTGTGGGACAAGTAAAACTTGTCCCATGCCTCTAAATTAAATTTACCAACCATACTTATGGTTGGAGAAGTGATTTGTGACTTTTATAATGCATTTTATTAAGTTATGTTGCATGTTTTTAATTGCACTTTCTTACATCTTATTTAATTTTGTTGTCCCTTGAGGTGTGGGCTTTTTGGAGTGTGCAAGTCACTTGTCATATTTTCACCCACCTCTTTATTGTGCTTGGGAGAATGAATTTTTTCTTTTGTGTTTGAATTTGAGGATGTGTGATGTGGCATCCTACATGGATCTACATCATCCTCTCTTCTTCCCTCTTCTATATAATTCAAACTCTCTTCTTTTTTTGGGGTTGTTGAATCATTTTGTAACTTCATTGGGGGCACATTTTTCTTGTGTTGGAACTCTTGTTTTGGAGGAAGTTTGGAGAAAGCCTTGCATGATTGGGAGATTGTTGTTTTGGATAGTGTTTTTTGGCATTTGAAGCTTGTTGTTAGGAAACAAAAGTTACCATGGAGAGGTATGAATTTAACTCTCTTTTCATACTATTATTTTCTTATTGTGTTGTATGAATGGAGAATGTCTTGTTTTATTTATTGGTTGGTTGGGTAGACTACCATAGGGATGGTGTACGAGAAGGCTATGGGGAATCCATGTGGGGGCATAAGGGAATGCCGTTTGCATTAGAATTTTGTGGAGGGAGTTTGGGTTTGGGATCCACCATGGAAAATAAATAGCTTGCATTTCTTACTTTGAGGGGGGCATAAGGAGGGATTTGTGGGGGGCATAAGGATATGTATGGTGAAATTTATTTGTGGTTTGTTACTGGTGGATACCCAATTCTACATTGGCAGGCATAGGCAGCTTCCCCCATAGGCCTTGCTCCTTTAGCTTGCATGATCAAGCCTAAGTTTTGATTTGAATGTTTTCAATTGTAATTGTAAACTATTGTTTGTGTTGAAATATGTTTTATATTGAAATGTGCATGTTTGAAAGAATGTTGTGTGTTGTGGAAGCCAGTTGTTGCCATGTGTTGAATTGTATTTATTATTGTATTTTGGTTGGGGCTTGGGATTAAAATGATTAAAGAAGGCTTCTCCTTTCATTGGATGTCATGGTTGGGTGGAGAGCGTTGTCTTTCCCCCTCTTTTGTTGTGACCAACTTGGAGAAAGAGAAAATGTGCATGTTGTTGTCCTCGAGCAAAGGAAAAATGCAGTTTGATAGTCCTTTGAGAAACATATTTATTTGTAATCCTTTCCCACTTGTTGTGGATGAAATTGTAATGTATATTGGTAAAGAAATGATGTTGAAATTGATTATGAAGTTATATATTTGAATTGTGGAAGAGATTTATATTTTGTTCAGTTATTGGAAAGAAAGAAATAGAATTCTGTTGTTATAGTCAAACTTTGAAAGATGTATATTCTATTGAAATCAATAAAGAATTGCAAGTTCATCTCTCATTGCATTTTTGGGTTGAGTTGGAATATCAAATTATGATTGGAATCTCTGTTTAGTTGTAAAGGAAAGAAAATACGTATGAAGGAAATTTATTGCTAGGTTTCTTTTGGAAATATATGAAATTAGAAATTAGAATTTACCCATCTAGCTTTGAAATGAATTTCTTACATGCAACTAAATGTATTAGAATAGATTAGAAACAAGATATTACATTTAAATGATAAATTGGATATACATAATTTTCCTTGAAGTGAATCTCTCCTGCAAAATTTAAAATTGGTAAATTTAAATAAAACGCACAGTTCGGACTTGCACTTGACAATCAACTTGGAATTGATCTAATTTAGCATGCTAAGATATTAAGGAACTCAAATTGACAAAGAAAACTTAAGAAGACAAGTTAAATTAATGCAAAATTGAATCCAATCCCTCTAATAAACATTTTTCTGTCAATTGTTGGAAAAATGCAACTTGAAATCAATTGAGAAAATTTACTTCCCTAAAACACTTTAAACCCTCCCTAGATCATATTCTCCATCCCTGTTTGGCATGTTGAGTGAAGGAGGAGATACAATTTAATCAAATTTGAAAGTTGGAAATTACCAATTAGCTTTTTAAAATCTTGAAGATCGTTTTTGTAAAAATCACCCTTTAAACTTTAAAAAACTAAAATTTATGATTCTTGTGCAAAGAGGGCATCGAGAGATTTCCAGAAAGTCCTCATTTTCCCAAAACTGAGCTTTCTAGCTCAAGTTATAACCCTTTGAAGTTTTTATGCCTTGGCAGGAAAATTTTCCCGAGCGAGCCCGTGGCCATTGAAAATTTTCCGTCGAAATTACCCTTACAAATTTTTTTGAAAAATTTTCTATGATGAATAACATTTTAAGATTCATTCATGTGAAAATTTTCTTAACTCGTCAGCAACCTATAAGAGGCTGCCACTACCTTTGTCCTTCACCCAAAACTCTGCATAGGCGAGGCACTTTTTCTTCCTTAGCACTTTTTAAAATTTTGGCTAAAACTTTCTTAATTTTCCCCGTCACCCCTAAAATAGCTCAATCATTCAGGTTGCGACTTTGTCCTATGAGAAAATTTCCCCGCAGGGGCGGAACCTTCATGTCAAACTCTCAAGATGACCTCTTATATGAAAACTTTATTTTTGACAATTTTTCCTCAAAAAAAAATTTCCTGCGACCCTCTCTAGCTTACTCTGTCCCTGCTCTAAATGAAATAACTCCCATGGACTCTTAGCCTACCTAAAACCTCTTCCAATATCATCACCCCCTTCGACTGAAATTCACACTTAATAATCTAAGCCGTTAGCCTTTCCAACTCCTTCATCTTCACGATAGCCTAAAAGCGCCAAGTGTCCCTATCGGCCGCGGGTGCATGGCCTATTCTTGTGACTTTTCTCCTCTTGGGGAAATGCCCTTAAGACAATCTCCTATTGCTCTTCCCTTCCATGGTTAGATTCATCTAGTAGTGATATACACTTTAGGATAAATCATCACTCATTCATTCATCTTGTCGTCATATACGCTTCAGATATAGGGTTGACGCACACATCATTTTTAGGTCACATCTCATCAGCACACACATACACATTCATCACATCGCGCTAGACACAACACACACTATTTGACCATTTCTCGATGATGTACTATTGTTTACAATTCATTCTTGATTGTTGAGGGGGAAAACCAAATGAACCTCGTTGCATACATTTGGGCCATTCACTCGGGGGGCATGTGGCTCCTATCACTCCATCTTGCATTCCATTACATTCATCAACAACATACTACATATTTATGGTTTCTTTTACTTTTGCTTATTCATGGTTGCTTTATTACACATCCTAGTTAGATTCCTTGTATGTCATTTATCTATATCCTCTACACATGTGCATTCATGTTATGTTTCTAGTTATATTCATAGATACATGTCTCTTACACGCAACACAAATTCTCACCTTCTACCCTTCTTACACTAAACACGGGAGAACCCACATCCATCTCTCATAAAAATCTATTATGCATGGATATCTTGATTTCCATGCTTGTTTGTTACATTTTCTATTATTATTTGTTCTTATATGTGAGCCTTGCCCTATGTTTGTATGCACACTTGTTTGTTTGTATGCAGCCATTATGGTCTTTGTGTGTCTTGTGACATCGTGAGTGATGTCTCAAGTTTGCAACCCACTTTTTGTAGCTAAATTTGTCTTCTTGTGTAATTTACATCACTTTGTTTGGTAACTTACACACTGTTTGCGTAGCTTACACACTAATTTCTATATGCATGTTTGTTTGTACTAACACTTTTCTTTGGCTAGCCTTCTTGTTTGTGTGTGCCTTGGTTTCTACCAAGCGCATTCCTTCCCCCCTGCAAGGAAACATTTTAGAGTTCATGCAGTTGGCCCTCTTTTGGGGTCACATTCTCCTATCAGCGACGTTGCATGCACCCCCAAAGAGGGGGGCATAATTTGGGGTTTTTACATACTAACACAATGCATTTACAGTCTGATTCAATTCAGTGCACTTTTTACCCTTTGCATTATGGGTTATGTATAGCGAGTGGGTTCAGACTAGTCTACGAACCCTGTACATAGTGGATTTTATAAGACATGAGTCCTTAGCATTCTGAGAAGCAATTACAAACTCAGAGGTTACAGTGGTTGTGCCTCCTTACACTACTTTGGTCATTGGTGTCGGATCGCCAAAAAAAACAGGATGTACAAAGATCTCTTCACACACATTTAGGAAAGTAGTTAAAGGTTGGACAATAACGCAACTTTCTCCCTATACTTCTCTGACCTATGGCATCGGTTTGTCAAAAAAACCCTGGCAGTACAGTATATATTTTTACACTCTCTTTCTTGACATGGATTAGGTGCACATGTTCCATTTACACTTTTTCATCTACATATTTTACATTTACATACTTTTACATGTGTCTTCTACATTTGTTTTTACATACATACATATTTGATTACTTGATCATTTTCTCCTTGTATGTCTAGCCATATAAGAAACAAGCAGTCAAATGGGGGCAAAAACAATAACAACGTCAACAATGAAAACATCGTGACAAGACACACCTTACTAACCATGCATGTACATCACATACATCAGTAGCTACACACAAGGTTCCACTCTAGGTTCACTCTCATCACTTTTTTTCACTCATTTTCATCTTTAGTTTCCACGCTCCATCGTATTTTTTTCATTCCATACTTTTTCTAGTCCATCAGTGCATTTTCTACTATAATCTTCATGGACATCAGGTATGCATCTCTATCTAATTTATGTTATCGAGATTTCTGCTCACCAACATAAAGTGAGAGAAAATGTAGACACAAATTCATGCACTTTAGACACTATTTAGAAGGTTTTTGAGTGAAAAAATTACTAATTAACCCCCGTATTTTGGCCATATTTTCTTATTTTATTTCATCATTCCCGACCTTTTACACCCACATGCTTAGCATGTTTCATTAATCTTCCATAATGTTAGCTTTGACTTGGAACCCATGCCAGTATTAGGGCACCCTGGTCCCACTAGGGGTGCACCGATCCTTTTTTAAATTTTCTCGCCACTTTTTGGGCACTTTCTATCCATTTCAGTTTCTTATCTTTTTTTGGTCATCCATTTCGGGGTTAACTACGAAACTAGATCAAGAGAACCCTATAGATATAAAGTTATGAGACCATAATGAGGGACCAAACACTAATCACTACTATCATCCATCTAGAGTTGCATTCATTTGGAGATCATTTACATCCATTAGCTCCATCACAAGGATAATGGTGGTTCATCTACATCACACAAGCATAGGGGGGATTTTATTCTATTCCATGCACACATTCTATTACATTTTCTACATATAGTTATTCCTCACTACTTCACAAAGTGTGATTAACACAAGAGAACCTAGGGCACATTATGCGCACACACACCAAAAATACATTTGGGTCCAAAATGTAGTGCAACACTTAGTTAGTAAGCCCACTATTGTGGTAGCTGAGGTCAGTCTGACCCATTCATTTGCATTCTTCTTTTTTTGGGTTTTGATACTTCTTTTGGTCTTTTTCAGGTCTTCTATACATCTTGGATTATTAACGACATCTGGCATAGTTTAGCAGATTTGATCTTACGCACGGCGAGGGTTTCAGACCACTGGCCAAATCTATGAGAGACAGTTCCAGATCTTTTACATAGACCAAGGCACCCATTCTGCATACCAGAGCACCAGCAGGCACCGCAATCCCTCTCCAGGTGCTCTAGTCTAGTTAGATATCTCGGATCCATATTTTTTAGGGCCTTTACATAGTTGGTTCTACTATTTGTTTCTCCAGTTACCTCTGCGACACAGTTCAAATATGCCTCTGAATTAGCTAAGTCTTTTCCATACTTCTCTTGCATATTAGAGTTTCTACTTTCACTAGATTAGTTGCTTGGGTCATTTCTATATTTTTTACTGGATTTACATGTCATTCTAGATTAGATTAACTATCCCCATATTCCCAATTTTAGTTAATCACTTAATATCTTTATGTTTATGTTTATGTTTATAGATTTAATTGTGTGAGCATGTACACTTTTAAATTTTGTACATTAAATTTGACATCCATTTAATCATCACTAATCTTTTAAAATAACTATTAACCTTCAAGTTACTTTAACGGGAAGGTGGTTTCAAAATTTTTAAATTTTTTTACCATTCCATGAAAACTTCTTGCCCAAGTTATTTTTTTGAGAAATTCAGAGTTTTCCAAAAGGCCGAAGGTTCGAAATTTGGTCTTTAGATTTAAGAGGTTCTCTTATTTGGGGTTTTTTTTATCATTTGCAAGTGGAAAATTTGCTTGGAGATCCGAAGTCCGAAATCTTGAAGTTTTTGAAACTTTAGGCTTTGTGGTTTCAAAGTTTTCCTTGCCAATTTCGTTTGTTTTCGTGTTTCGTTTCCGAACTCCAAAAGTCTAAAGTTTCAAAACTTCGGCCTTTCAGGTTTTAGAGTTTCACTTCGCACTTGGATATACTTTCATTCCTAACTTCTGAAGTCTGAAACTCCGAAGCCCCAAAATTTCAAAACTCAAGCTTTCAGGTGTTTATTTTCGGGTTTCATATTGAAACGTTTGTGCTTACATTTCAGACTTTGGACACTCCGTGGAGCATTTAATTCCCAACTACCCCACACATGTAAGCCTGAAGTCATTAATTTTGGACTTACCTATATAAACCTAGATTTTTCACCCATCATTTTCACCTGGCTTTTGCTCTATCACCCTGATTTTACCACACCATATCATACTTTTAAGGCATCTCTTTCAAGGTAATTTTTTGGGTTTATTTATTCTTTTTGGTTTAAGATTGATCAAGGGTTTTTGTTTGTTTTTGTCATTTTCTATCTATTCTTTTCTTATTGCTTAACATGGAAGTGAATGTCATTTTTTGTTTGTCCTTAATCTTTTCAAACATGTCATCTAGAATTTCATCCAATTTTGCAAGTAGGTACCGAGTCTTTTCAAACACAAGGATTTTGTAAAATCCTTCTTTTAGATCTTCGAAACTTTTAGCTCTCAGAGTTAGCAAGCTTTCAAAACTGTCCATTTTCGAAGTTTTTGAGGTCTACATTTTGGGGGTTGTGCTTTTTCAGAGCTTCGAAGGTATAAGGTTTTCAGGTTTTTGGAACTATGGAGAGTTCACGTTTTTAGAGTTTTTGGGCTTCAACGTTTCAGAGTTAATGTATTTTCGGATTTTCTATTTTTGGACCTTTGGACTTCAGTGTTTCAGAGTCTTTAGGAGTACTTCATAAAATTTTCAAGGTTTAATTGGATTCTGACCCCCAAACTCATGTCAACCTCTTCATCAAAAGGAAAGGAAAAAATGAATTATACATTCTTAGAAATCTCTTCTCATGCTTGCCTATCATCGAATGTGGGAAAGATTGGAGACACTAACTTGGGACAGGTTGACATGACAGCTTTTTGCAAAAGACTAAAAGCTACCGAGAAAATGACCTGGATGTAATCTATATTTGAAATTGGGCTTGCCCTCGCTGCCATTTTTCCTACATCCATGCATTTCCCAGAGTTTTTTTTAACTGTGGCATCTCATTTAATAAAGCTACTAAGTCTATGAAGGATGATGATGGCAATATTGTGATCAAATTGGATGTTTATTTTTTTGAATATTTATTCAAACTTAAAGATGTTGAGGAATATGCAAAAATTTCTCCTGAGATTGCAGTTGAATACTGGGATAAAGAGTATGAATCATGTATAAAATTCATGGTGAAAATCTACCTATCTAAGGGTGCTACTAAGATTCCTAAGACATTGTTTCACTCGGATTTTATCCAGGAGATCAATGACCTTATTATCCTTTTAGAGTAGAGTTTCAGGTCTCCCTTTGGCGAAATAATTTTACAAGTGGATGTTCCTATACATTTCTACCATAAAAAATAATCAAGAGTTCATACAATTAGGGGAGCATATTGGTACACTTCAATATGTCATCAATTAGAAACTGTTTTGATTTCAAAGAATTTTTCATGACTTCTTACCTTGTCTACGTAGTAGTTGCTATGGGAGAGTATACTGGATTGAAGACAAAAGGTGTTAGAAGCGTGTCTCAAATATATGAGTTTTATCCGTAGCTCACTATGGAGGAAGGAAATAAGCATTTTAGAAGGGTAAATGACTCTTTCTTTTTTGTTCTTTTATATCATTTGGATAAAGATCTGTACAATCACAGAAGATTTGATGAAGCCTTGTAGGAAGTAAGGGAATGGGAGCCATATATCTTCAATTTCTGACTTTTACATACATCAGGGTTCTAGGTTTTTTAGGTGCTTCAAATAAGTTGCCAAGATATCCAATTGATAAATGGGTCTTGTGAGAATTGGTTTGCCAGTTACTTGATTATAATAAGATCCAGAATAAGTGACATAAATCAGGAGTCCATTTTCCTATTTCAATCACAAGATATACTTGTGCTAGTATCTATGAAGTAAAGAACATAGATGGAGAGATGTCTGAGGTCACCTTACGAATTTTTCATCCTAGGACTAATTTTGATTATTGGGGAAAATTTAGTGAAATAGGGTTGGCCATCTCCCATGTTCCTCAGTTAGAAAACATCTAGATCCACTGTCGAGATGAGGTCATCATTAGATAATGATAATTTGAAAGATTAACTCTGAATGAGGTTAAACAATATGGCATTGCAGATATTCCAAATGAAATTGAGGATGATGATGAAGTACTTGACCCACTTTATAGCAGTGATAATATTGCTAATAAATTGTTACCATGGATTGATTGGTATCAAGAAGAATGTTCTAACACAAAGGAAAGGGTGGGGCCCATTTTGTAAATGACATATGTTTGGTTGACTACTATGGGGATTTCACCTAAAGATCAACCTATAATGGCAGTTCAAGTGTAGACAACATTAAGCCTTCCCACATATTCAAGGAGTAAAAGATACACTCAAAAGGCTACCATAACTCCAAGGAAGATTTCTTTTGTAATGGGAGGTTATTATCCTATGAAGGTTCCTACTACTAAAGTTGTGCTCCCAAAAATACAGGTGTCTAAGGTTATTGATGTTAGTTCTTCTTTTTTTGAGTCTCAAGATTTGTTAAAAACTCCTTCATTACCATTGTCACTATTTGTGGTTTCTCCTCTTCCATTATCATGTACCGTTCTTCATTCCATCTCCCTCAATGGCCCAGGTTTATTTGTCCCTTCTTATTCTCTCAGTAGGAGAGATGATTGGGTCTCCACTTTCCACTCCAATTTCTCAACATCTTCCATTTCCTTCCATTTCCAACCTTGTTTCATCTACTCCCAAAGCTATTCTAACTCCTATGTCTTCTATCGTTACCACCTCCATCCCATCTTCTACCACTACTACTAGTGTCATGGTTTTATCCAATGCCCCGATTTCAAATTCAGTTATGACATCTTCATCCACATCTCTCATACATGAATGGCTATATCACCAATCCCCAAAGAAAAAGAAGAAGGTGCCCCTCATATATGTGATTGATTTGAGCGTGTTGGAACCCACTCCGAAGAGGCAGGCCAAACAGGAAAGAATCATCTCTAACTTATCAATAAGCCAGTTAGGAGAAAGATTCATGGAGATAGCTACCCCCGATGAAGGGAAAACCAAAGAAACCATTACTGCAGCAGATTATCAAATCTCTAGGTTTTCATTAGAAAAAGCAACGCACGAAGGGGCAAAACAGGATGTGCAAGTCGCTCTGGGAAATTTGTTGGAAAAATATGACAAGGATAAGGCTTCAAAGGATGAATTAAAAATAAAGGTTGAGTATCTCACTTCTCTTTTGAAGAAAGTAACACAACCCACTCCAACTACCGATCCTTCAACTAAAACTAATCTAACAGTTTCTTCAGTCTTGGATGATATTTCATATTATGAAATTGAGAAGATAGGTCAAAAGGGAAGATCGGTGGATGGGTAGAAAGAGTGCATGTTTCAGGAGACTAACCCCTTAATCAAAACAGTTATGGAACTGTATAATTATTTACAGATAGAAAGATCTTCTATTCGATGGCTAGATGAAATCCTCTCTGAAGATGGTAATAATTTGAACCTTAATTTGACTACTTGGGAGGAAATTAGATATATATATATATCCAGATCTACTTCTCCGGGAGGGTATAATTGATGATGCCTCTAAGTTGTTTGAGTTTCAAAAGGTAATGGAATTCATGTCTCGGGTGTTACATGATCTAATCAAGAAATTGGATGAAAAATGTGTTGAACTAATGGATGGAATAAACAACATTTTAGAAGATTTTGATAATATTAATTGTAAAATATTTAATGAAAATATTTATGCCCTTCTAATTAATCAGATTAAAGTAAATTTCAAATGTTTAGTTAAGGAGGAGGATGAGGTAACCAAGTCTTTCAATATTAATTCAATTTATAGGCTAGTTTCATGCCAAAATTTCATAATCCATCTAAAGAAGGTGGTGAAAAATTTGAAAAGACTTCTAGCCAAGGTTGCAAGAGAGGTTGACACAACAGATGTGTGTAATCATTATGCATGCGGGCAAGAAGAAAAAAAATACAAGGGATTATCAAACACTTAATGTAATTTAAGCAACATATGGCTATGAGAAAGGAGAATCAAGAGAAAGATGAATAAGAAGCAGATGTTGTAGGTCCAAGCTAAGCCAAGCGGCCATTGTTGGAACAACTCCAAAGCTCAGAGTTGGTCAAAGTTACAGGGTTGACTTGGTCAAACTTGTGCAACAACTTTGCTATTTTATGGGAGCATGTTCCCTTGAACTTAATTGCATTATATTTTTATCAATTAGGTAGCTAAAGGTAGGGCTGTAATGGCTAGCCTCTTGAACTTATAAATATATTAGATGTGATAAGCATTAGGGTGAATTTTAGATTTAGTGAAAATACTCTTCAACCTTAGAATATTTTTTAAGCTACTTTGAGCCTTTTGATAATACTTAAAACAATATTTTGTCGTATAATGTATGGTGTATTGTGCTCTAGTTGGTTAATCTCTAATTTGTGAATGTTTAAGTCCTTAATATGAATTGATCAATCTACCTTTATATCAAATTTTTTTCTTTAATCTTGAGGAAAGTTATACAAAATCTTTGTGTTTCAAATGTGGAGAATTTATTCCCTTTTTTTTCTTAAAGTAAATTATATTTACTAGTCAAGATTATATAATATCACATGAAATGTGCATATAGTTGATTGTTGTGTTATGTTAATTGTGTTGTTAGGTGAATCTATCTGTTTGGTTTACAAATTAGTGCATCATTTTATTTAAATTTTTTCTAGTTATTCTTCTCTACATGTAGTGCCCACTTTCCTTTGACACCTTTTGATACTGATCTTGATACTGTTGATCCCATTATGGACATTATTATGGTTTTGATTTAGTATGATGTTAGATGTTGGACCATGGATTATTGTTGATCTTTATTTAGTTATGATGCATGATGATTATTAGAAACACTTTATATGTGGATGATGATATACTATTTGACATGGATATACTATGAATGTTGTTCAGACATGTGATTTTTGGATATTGTGAGTAGACCTAGAAAATGGACATTATATGATGATGATATAGTTGTTGATATGAATTGTAAGTAATATTGTTGATTGCCTTGATGTTCTTGTGATTCATATGTATAGATGATTTTGTGATTATATTTATATCATGTTGGATGTTCTAATATGGCCACGAGGCTGAATGAGGTATTTATGTTTTGCAGGTTAAAATATCACAACAAACATCAGGGGATTGGAGACTAACCACATTGGAATTCTAGATGAATTCAACAAGGTCACCACGGCAACATGTTTTGTGTGTGTGTGTGTGTGTGTGTGTGTGTGTGTGTGTGTGTGTGTGTGTGTGTGTGTGTGTGTGTGTCATTTTTTTAGGGATTTCCATGGGGGGATTTCCCTTAAATGTGACCATGGGTTTTGTGTATTTGTTCATATGGTTCCTTGTTTTATTGTATGTATTTTATTAGTGATGTGTCCCTTTCTTTTATTTAATTAAATTGTGCTATATTAATGTGAGTAATCATATTGTATAAAAAATTAATTAATTAAATTGAGACATAAGAAATTAATTATTAAAGTTGTTGACCCTTGTGTTAAAGGTTGTAAGATATGTGTAAGTATGTGTAAGAGTTGTGTAAGTCAAATTTTGGAGTATGAAACACTCCACCTTCTTGGAAATTCGAATTTGTCCTTGGAGGCTATTTTTGGAGGCTTGTGGGACAAGTAAAACTTGTCCCATGCCTCTTAATTTTATTTACCAACCATACCTATGGTCGGAAGGCTAAATTTAGACTTTTATAATACATTTTTATTAATCAAGTCGCATGTTTTAATTGCACTCTTCTTATATTTCATTAAATTCAGTCTTTTGAGGTGTCGGCTTTTTGGAGTGTGTAAGTTTATTTGTCATTTATTCACCAATTTCTTTATTGTGCATTGGAGAATGAAATTTGAATTTTTGTGTTGGAGTGAGGATGTATGATGTGGCATCCTGCATGGATCCACCTCTTCCTCTCCTCTTCCCCTCTTCTATAAAATTAGAACTCTTTGCTTTGTTTTGGGTTGTTGAAACATTTTGCATGCTTCCTTGGGGAAAATTTTCTCGTTGATTGGAGCTCTTGCTTTTGGAAGGAGATTGGTAGAACTTTGCATGCTTGTTGGTTGCTGATTTTGGGACTGTAATTTGACTTTGAAAGCTTGTTGTTTTAGAACAAAATCTACCATGGAGAGGTAGGATCTTAGCTCTTCATTTATGCTTTTATTTCTTTTTGTGTTTGTGTGAATGGTGAATGTTTTGTGTGTTTATTGGCTATTTGGGTATACTACCATAGGAATGGTTGTAGGGAAAAGACTATAGGGAATCCATGTAGGGGGGGCATAAGGGAATGCCAATGGCATCAATTTTATTGTGGAGGGAGTTTGGGTTTGGGATCCACCATGGAAAAGAAATAGCTTGAATTTCTTACTTTGTGGGGGACATAATGAAATCTGTGGGGGGGCATAAGAAGGGGTTGTGGGCGGCATAAGGATATGTGTGATGAATTATATTGGCAGTTTGTTACAAGTGGATGCCTAATTCCCATTGGGAGGCATAAGTAGCTTCCCCCCATAGCTCTTGCTCCTTCGGCTTACATGATGAAACTTGAGTTTTGTCTTAATGTTTCAATGTAGTTGTAAACTGCTGTTTCATTTGAATTGTGTTTTTTAATTTGAAATGTTCATGTTGAAAGAATGTTGTGTGTTTTGTGGGAAGCCGATTGTTACCATGAGTTGAAATACATTTCTTATTGCATTGTGGTTAGGGCTTGGGGGGCCAATGAAGAAGGAAGGGCTTCTCCTCTTCATTGGATGTCTTGGTTGGGTGGGAGAGTGTTGTTTTTTCCCCCACTTTTTATTGTGATCAAATTGGAAGAAAAGGGGAACTCTGCATGTTGTTATTCTGGAGCAGAGGAAAATTTGACAGTACCTTGAGAAACAAAATCTTTTTGTAACCCTTTCCCCACTTTGAAGTGGATGAAATTTGTAAATATCTTGTAATGGAAAGACATTTTTATTGAGCTATGAAAGTTGTAAATTTAAAATGTGAAAGATATATATACTTTGTTCTGTTATTATAAAAGAAAGACATGTATTCTATATGTTCTATTTTGAAAATATATATATGAAAGGAGTTGTAAAGATTTATTGAATTAATGGAAGTTGTCTTACCTTGTTCAGAATGACATTATTATATTTAAATTCTGTATTTGAAATCCCTAGTTGGAAAATGGAAAAAAATAAATACGTATGAAGGAATTGCATTACTGTGTGTTCTTTTGAAAATAAGAAAAAATTGGAAATCATAACTTTGCATTTTAGCTATTATATTTTTTATGTAAATCAACCTAAATGGATTTGACTAGGATTAGAATAAATTTCCATATTTGGAAGATGAAAATGATAAACAAATCATCTAGAAATTGATCTTTGTTGTAAATTTAAAATTGGCAATCAATTCATCTAAAATGAACACAGCTCGAACCTGTAACCAATAATCCACATGGAAACATTAAAAGTTAGCATGTTATGATATCAATGCACTCAATTTGACAAAAAACACTTAAGGAAATAATTTTAAAACATTGCAAAAATCGGGCCCAAACCTTTTACAGTCTTTTTTTCTATCAATTGTTGGAAAATTCAAATTGAAAATCAATCAAGCAAAATTACCCTCCAAATACATCCTAAATCCTTCATAAAATAATTATCCATGTCTATTTGGCATGTTGAATGAAGGAGAAGATCAAATTGATCTAAATTTATAAGTTAAAATTTATGATTTCCTATGCAAATAGGGGCATCAAAGAGCTTTCCAAAAAGTCCTTGTTTTCCCCAAAACTGAGCTTTCTATCAAAAGTTATCGCCTTATGAATTTTTCTTCACTGACATTAAAATTTTGGGAAAAATTCTCCTTGGCGGGCCCATGGACCGAATTTGTCCTTAAAAACACTTAATAAAAATTTTTGGGAAATTTTTTTAACATTTTCCCCCACTGCCCAACAGCCAATCAGAGGCTGCCACATGGCCTCACGAGGGCAACGGTAGAGGCACGGAATAAATTTCTTCCTTGGAAACCTTTTTAAAAAATTTTGGAAAATTTTATTAATTTTCTCCGCCGTACCGCAATCCCATAGCCAATGAAAATCTGCCACATGGCAGCATGGGGGTGACAGTGGAGGGGGGGGGCGAAACCCACTGCAACTTTATCCTTAAAAAAAAATTGTTTTTGGAAAATTTTTGTGTTTACCTTTGCGGGCCCCCGCACTCTCCCACCCTTGCCTTGGAGGAAATCCCTTCCGCGGGCACATGGGTACATGCATGCAACTCACCCCTTATCTCCCCCCTTTGGTGAAATTCCCCAAACATCTCCGCTGCCCTGCCCTTCCCTCATTTTTTTTTTTCCCGCTTTAGCTTGGAGCTCGACATGTGTCCCCGGTGATCCGCGGGGGGGGTGCGGGCATAAATTGGATTCCCCCCCGCCACAGGAAAAATTTGCAAATTCATCCCACGAACCACCAACTTATTTTTTTTTTTTTTTGGAAAATTTTCATCCCTGGGGCCCACAGGCCCACTTTTGGGGGGGAATTTTTCACCCCAAGGACTATCAGCCCATAACTTGAGTTTTATGAGGGAGTTAGGGAGGACTTCTTTATATCATTGGAAAGGTGAGGAAATTTCCTATCCAATGGGAATGATTTATGATTTTTTTTGAATGTATTAAGCATGAGAAAAATAAAGTTAAAAACTTTGAGCATGTTTAGAGAGTGGGGTATGGTGATATTTTTACCCTCTGAACCTAATTGAAACTTCTAACCCTAAATTTTGGACCTTGTGACCTCTAATAATTGTTAATAAAGGAAAAAAATGTTTCTATTGTATTTGAATTATTCTAGAACTTGTTAGTGGCAACTGCTACCTTGTAACCTGGTACTATACTCCTTTAAACAAAACAAAAAATTATTCCATAATTTTTCCTAACTAATCCTAGGTTATTTCTTGGGGTCTCAAGTGGGTTGTTTTTAGCGGGCATCACACCTAACCCTTAATCACAAAAGACTAAGTATATTAGAGTTATTGTCAAGTGTTTTAGTCTTGCACATTGATTTTATATCAAGTTCGCCCAAGTCTCAAAGGAAACTGGACTTCTCCGAAGGTTCATCCCAAGGCAAAAAAGAGTCCCCACACCTTGGGGGATGTTCCAACATTGCATGGGATCACTTAGAGATTCAATGGTGCTAGCCAACGATCCATGTGACAACAATAACTTTGGGGAAGTCAATTAAAAAATAATAATAATTTCATCTTATGGTAGAGTTGGGGTAACATAAAATCCAAGTTATAAACCTTGAGATTGATATCTAGTGCTATTTTTCAAATACATACATGTATTTTAATATATTTATATTAGTTGTAGATAGGGAAAAATATTAGTTAAAGCTTAAAATAAGTTTACATATTCAAATTTTGTTTAGTCCCAATTTTTTATAAGGCTTATATATATTGGCTAAGTCATAAGAAAGACAAACACAATTTTTGGAGCAATATGCACCTTTTGAGAGGATATAGTACTGTTGCGTGGCCATAATGTGAACCAAGGAGATTATACTCACACACACAAAGGTAGGAAGGTGGGATCAAGATTTTGACATGTCGGGGATTCAATAAAAGAGGAAGCACATGCAAGAGGTTGTAACATGTAAAAAATTCTATGCAGATTAAATATCAGTGTTGCAAAAGGGATTGGAAGATAACTCTAGTTAACTATTATTTGAAGTCTGTGCATGGTAAGGGGTGAAATAGTATTGTGTGCAATAATAGTATAAGAGCAATTAACTAAAAATAGAAAATAGAAAAATGCAAGAAGTGGTGAAATGAAGATCAAGGGTTTTCAAATGAGACGGGTTCACCAAATGATTTAACAACTGTAAAAATATGTTAAACCCTAATTGTAGAGTCACAACGAAATAATAAGCAATTAAGTATAGATATGACCTAAGTAATAAGCACCATAAGTACAAGAAAGAGGAATGGAGACTTAGTTGATTCACAATAATCCTGAAAATGTACAGAGATGGAAAAATGATAAAACCGAAGTGCATATTGTCACAAACCAAGCCCCATAAAAATGCAGAAGTGTCAAAATAAGCTGGACTGTGGCACCTAAATCAAGTCTAGGGGCACCTGGATCAGGTCAGGAACACCTGGGTTGCTGAAGACCATTGTTGGGCACTTCGTGACTGTAAAAATGGTCAAAAATTGGTTTCTTATGAGTCACTCTTCTATGTCGCCCACCCCTTCGTTGTTGATCACTTGTGTGTCAACACTTTGCCTGCAAAGATTTTTTTGTAACCTACAAAGAGAAATAGCACCTGCAAAACCCCCAAAACACATCAAATCCAAAAATAAAAATATGTAAATGGGGAGTTGTACTAAGCCCAAATTTCACCCAACAGAGTGAACTTACAACCTAGCATTTCACTACATCTCAGACTCCATGTAGTTCTCTCTCTCTCTCTCTCTCTCTCCTCTCTCTCTCTCTCTCTCTCTCTCTCTCTCTCTCTCTCCTCTCTCTCTCTCTCTCTCTCTCTCTCTCTCTCTCTCCTCTCTCTGTATAATCGTGCCCTAGGTAGCTCTTGTGTCAGACGCACTTGAATAATGAGCGACTAGGTAGATGTAGAAATGTAAGGAGATGTGTGGATAGAAAACTAAACTTCCTCTCCTATGTGTGTATGCATAAGAATGCAGTCCCTTGTCCCTTGAGTGATTGTTGGATGGATGCTTTGATGCTCTTAGAATGGCCTTTGAATGTAACCTTAGGTGGTGATAGTAAATGCTTAAAGTTTTTTACTTTATTATGGTCGCATAGTTTTATATTTATATGAATACCATAATTTGAATTTCACAATTAACAACTAAAAGGCCGACCCATAATAAAACAAGAGGCCCAAAATGGGTGAGCAAGATACAAGGAGAACGGGGGGCACCCATAAGGATGCAGGTGCCTAGAAGAACACGAGGTGTCTAGACGCTAGTATCCAAAGTGATAAAATATGAAATAGTGAAGCATTGACTGTGGTTGGAGGGTGTAATAGCCAAGAAGAAGACATGAACAAATAAAAAAAGGCCAAGACAGATGTTAATAGCTAGTTTTATAGCTTAGGAATCATATGAATAATAGTATGTGACTAAGACATAGAAATGTACCCAAAGTACACAATTTAGTGTCTAAAGGAAGAGAATAAGGTGGAGCATGTGGAGCAATTTCTACATCAAGATCATCATTAGAATTAAGAAACATGCCCTTTTTGTTAGGTACAAGGTGGTGGAAGTGGATAAGAAGGAGCATCATGATCTGCAGGAATGTTATTATTCATCAGCATGAACATCTATCTAATAAAAAAACCTCATGGGTAACAGGATCATGAAGGTGGGTCTCCCCTTCACATGTTTCATAATTTCCAATGAATACAAAATTTTTGTGCTTCATTTCCATAGAATTTCACTTTTCGTCAGGAACAAAGGGCCCGTGATTTACTTCCAAAAACTTGAAAAATATAATACATTAGAATTTTCACTTGACCATGCTTCCTCAAGAGTAACCCCCGTAAAGTTTCTATTTTGGAATTATATTTTTAATGTAGTTAACACAATTTACAGCTTCATAACCCCAAAACTTGGGTGTTAAGTTCTTGCATTAAATCATGTAGTTAGTCATCACTTTGAGTGTATAATTCTTGCGCTTTACAAAACCATGTTGCTGAGGGGTGTAAGGCATTGTATGTTGATTTTAAATGTTTATGATCAATAAAAAACTCTGTAAATGCATTATTTATACATTCCCCCCCATTATTAGTGTGATTTTTTTAAAAACTTAAGTGATAGTCCATATTACTTTTCAACAAAGGATTTAAAAGCCTTGAAATTATCAAATACATCACCTTTATATTGTAAGAAATACACCCAAATTCTCCTAACGAAATTTTTAATGAATACTAGCATATATTTAGCACCAGAAAATGACCATGAAGGAAAATTCATTATGTCACTGTATATTAACTCAAGAGGATCATTAACTCGAGTGGTCAGTCCCTTGGGAAAGGGAACTTGATGTTTTTTTTTTTTCCAAGAATGCAACCTAGACCAGCACCATCATTAGAAGAAACTTTTTAAAAACCTATAACTATGTTTTGTGATGAAAGTTTCTATAGATATCCGTAGTTGAGGTGACTAAGCCTCTAATGCCATGATTTACTCAAAAAATTAGAGTGATCAATAAGTGAAGATCTTGCAGAAGTGTCAAATTCCTAAAATAGATTCAAACAAAAATATGGGTCCACCACTCCTATATCTACAACATCATTAGGATCATTCAATTCCCTAATTATAACACTATGTGATGAGAATTCAACAATATTCTCATCATTAAAGTTACAAATTTGATAAATAGATAAAATATTTTAAGAAAATTTAGGAACATAGAGAACATCGTGTATGCATTCATTTGGCATATCAACAATACCAGATCTCAAAACATCAAGAGAAGAGGAGTTTCCCATCAAAATTTGTGAATTTTTGAAAGCAAAAACCAAACTCAACAAATATATGGAATGAGCTTGATGTTGTGTAGCACCAAGATCAAACATCCACTTATCTTTCAATGGAGAGAAGGCACGTGTAGTTAGAACTTTCCCTTTACTAATTTTTGAAGAAGATGTTAGTGATGGAATATAAATTTTGTATTGTTATAATTTCTTCTCTAGTGCTTTTATTCTTACAAAACATCTAGATTCAGGATGATTTTCCTTTCTACAATAAGAACACATATCATATACCTTCTTCTTGAAATTTTTTTTCCCTTATTCGGGACTAGGAAGTTTAGGAAAATCAATGGTTTTAGGAGATCCAATGGTGGGCAAAGAGGGTTTTGGAGATTATGTAGATTTAGATCCTAGTTTTTTCTTAGGTTTCTATCTACCCTTAGAATGTTGACAATGCCTTATTAGAGCTTGGTAAGACATCAAGTGACATTAATTTTGTTTGTTCACATGATATCCTTTCACATAACAACTCAAATGAAGGCATTTTAAACTAGTATCCCAAGGCATCCATAGTGGAAAATAAGGTAGAATTAAGTACATTGAAAGGACCTTTTAACTTTGATAAGATAAATAAGATACATTCTTCATCTTTTTTAACTCTACCACTAGCATTTTACTGACTCCTAAGATCTTTAAATTTCGTCAAAAATTCTTCAATTGAAGAAAAATTTGAAGGTGAACAAGAGATCAATTCCATTTCAAGTTGCAACATTTTAAATTCAATTATTTTTCCAAATAAGCTTTCAAACTTTTTACATACCTCTTATGGAGACATAACATCAGAAATGTGAAATTAGAGGTTGTCTATAACGTTCAATGAAATGAGTCCCAAGGATTTGCCTTGCTTGCATGCATAACCATACTTATTATTTTTATTCGTGAACAAATTGGTATGGTAGCTTGGAAAATGCACTAGATACCATGATATTTATGTGATTATTTCATTTTTAGCTTCCAAGTGTGATAGTTTATTGAATTTAGAGATTCAAACAAAACAAGATATATTATATTGGTTAGAATAGATGATGAATCATTTTTTATGGACATCTTAATCAAAAAACATCACACACACACACACACACACACACACACACCCAAATTAAAAATTACCTCCTAAAAAATATAAATTTGCAAAAAATACCTTATTTATCATGTAATTATTTCTCCAAAACAAATCTTAACAATTTTTTCTCCAAAGTATCCAATAATCTTCAAAAGTACTTAACTTTTTAAATCAGCAAGCAAGGGAGATGTGAAGGAAAGTTCAACGATGAGTACGATGTTTATGTGTCTTGAACCAAGGACCTAGTCAATAACAACCAAGATCTTTCACCAATGTACCAAAATTAAATTGGAGATTATGGTAATCGGTTTTATAATTTTCTTGAGATTAAGAAATTAAAATAAAGGGCCTCATGGAGCCTTAGTGAGATATAAAGGTTTAAACCCTAAACTCCATCTTTTATATCTATTTGAGGAAATACACCGCCAACAATAATAGCTCGAGAAAAGGCCAAAACAATGCCTCCCCAACATGATGTAAAGATATTGAGATGAGCGAGTAGATTTAGATGTGAAACAGGTCGAGTAGATTTAGTAGTATTTGCATGAGAACAAGTCATAGAGACCTAAGGCTAAGACGGAGGGAGCCGAGTCCAAGCTGAGAAAAATACAAAACAACATAGACCCAATTAGGAAGGCCAAGCTGAGAAAACCAAGTTTGAGCAAGGTACACAAACTCATTAATCAAGGAAGAAATTTTAGTCTAATCTTGTCAAGGAGATTAAAGCTAAGTAGAGACAATATGGTGGAGCAAGGAAAGAAATGATGAACCAAATAAACTTCTTATGACCATACACCAAAGGTTCGAGTTGATCCATTAAGATAGAAAGTGGAACAAAGCTTGAATCGAGTGGAAAAACAAGAACACCAAGCCAAGTCTTTCGATTGAGTAGGGGCAAGTGAGGAGGGTCGATTTATATTGACTTTGCATATAAAATGTGTTGAATAAGTCATATAATAGCAATCACAATGCAAAGGTGCAATGGAGACACCAATAGTGGAGGGTACTATTGTTTTGAAACATTAAAGGTCATGAAGAGAAGGAACCAGAAGTGTGTAAAAGAATAAAAAATTGAGTAATGGGAGAACTTGGCAGGAGAAGAGGGGGGAGGAAGAATGTGGTTGGAGGGAGAATATATGGTGTTAAATTTTTAAGGAGATTTACATTTGAAGTAGTATTTTTACTTCTAATTCATGCATGGGCACGTATGTGTCAATTGCTATCTTGGAGGAAATGTGATAAGAAAAAGATGGGTAAATATGAAGGTTCTACAGGCAGGGCACTATTGAAACAACCATGAATGTAAGGTACTGGTGTTTAGTGTCTCCAATGTCAATAGTCACATTGTCTAAAGTTATGCCTTGAGATTTATGTACTCCGAGGGCCCCAAGCTATCTTCAGTTGGAGTTTCCTTTGAGACCCATGATAAATAGGTGTGATAGGAATGTGCAAAGTGTTTTGAGGGTCCCCATGTAGGTTGAGTCTATCTTCCAAATTGAACAATAACAAAATAAGGTACATTTGGTAGACTTGAACTCGCATTGCAGATGACGAATACCAAAATCCAAATGGAACTATCAACAATGCCTACCCCAACCCAAAGGTTAGATGTGAGCATAACCTTTTTCTCAATGAAGAGTAGAAATTTACGCAACAATTGGTCTTCATCAGGGTCACATGGATGTGATAGTCTTGTGCTTTGTGCATTCCAATGTACGATGGGGACAACCGTAGAGTGTAGCATTAATTTTTTATGATGGTCAATTATACTAAGAAATATGTGATTGAATCCAATTCTCTCTAGTTTCAAAATAATATCAAAGGTAAAGAAATCATTATCGTTAGGAATTTGGGATGTTGGAGGCTAGAGCAACAAAAACTCTTCCACTAAGTTATAGAAAGACATGCAAAATCACCATAGAAACCTTTATTGACAAAAGAGAAACCATAAAATGTGGTTTTTGGAAGAATAAATTACCCAAATAAAGTGGAGATTATTAATGTTTTATGCACAATCAATACAAAGGATGAGGTAGTTGTAAAATGGAGAAATTGATTCATCTATTCCTTATCAAATATGCATTTTAGAAAAAATTAATCTGTAGTTTCTCAAAACAAACAAGTTAAAATATACAGGGGTAGAACACCGTGCTTTTTACTTTGAAATTTTTGATATGTGAATTAGAAAAAAAATGCATTTAGTATATACAAAAATAGTAATATTAGTCATATGATAAATAAGAAATGTTGAAGGTCATTTTGCATGGAAAAAGAATTTATGAATCATTAGAATGCAATAATATTGGAGCAAGTATGTCTACTTGGAGGGAAATCAAAAAATATGTGGGTAGCCAATGAGGAATCTATGAAGCAAGCAAAGATTCACTCTGCTAAAAACTAAAAAAAAAAATTTGCAAGTGCAAGGATCTAATCAAACTAATTAGATCTCAATATCATGATTCCAATGGTGGTGGAAAAGTTTGTAGATCGACTCGAATGGTTGTAGCATGTTGCAGAACATTTCCATCTCTAGATGAAAAACTGCATGAGACTGACATCACTCTCATTCCTGAATACAACCATAATACTCTTTCTTTTTTACAAGGGTTCGATTGCGTGGGAAAAAACTATTGAAGCTTGCAGGGAAAGTTTTGGATTGGATGACTTTTTTTTGAAAACTGTGATCTTCAACATCTCAATATCATTAATTTCCTTAATGTTGTCGACATTGACACAAATATAACATGTATGGTTGTTTATAATGAATTCTAAAGGCTCCTAAAACTGCATAAGAAATTTCTTGATTTTCCAACAAAATTAGTTGATTCAAACCGCCTCGGCAGTAGAAAAAAATATGGCCCCGTGAAGCCATCAAAAAGATACTAAAAGATGTTAAGATGCAACTGAATGTGCAAAAACTGTTAATGGTAGCCAATAGAGTTGAGGTCCTCGAAGAAAAGATGTGTGTAGAATATTGCAAAACCACGAGATTCAAAGGATTAGGGTGTAATACTAATGTATTTAGTTTCGTTTACCCAATGCCGAAATATTTCGATGTGAGGTCAGAACTTTACACTTACTGCAACTATCCAATTACAACTAAATTTACACATTAACTTGTTTTCTAGCGCCAGTCCAACATGAATCTCAAGAGGGACAGGAACAAAAGTGAGGCTGATGGCCTACATATTTTTCTATATACATGCAAAAGGGGTGGTTGCGAATTAGTATGACATCACAAGAACCATGCTAAAAGGAGGTCTCACTAATTGCCATCCTAGAACCAATGCCCTAATGGGTTAAATCGGCCTTGCACATGGAGATAAATTTGTGGCCCTAATTAATATTAATTAAAGTTTCAAACTTATATGTAATGTTTAATACATTATTTAAATATAAAATAATCTATATACATGTATTGCACTTTAAAATAATTTCATATATATAAAAATTGGAATCTTTTTAATTAAAATTAATCTCCACTTGTGAGTATTGTAAATATTAATAATGGCGTGAAATTTTGGAAAGATCTATTGAATGATGAAATAGGCTAGGCCTATCTCTCACGCAAGTTCACACAGTAGGGAAAAAGTATTTTCTGTCATCTCACCCTTAGTTTTTCACATCACCGTTAGTTTTAACGGAATAGGTAACAATGTACCTACGTTGTTACCTATTCCGTCAAATTTCCGTTTGTAGTTTTTTAAAAGGAATCGGTGCCGTATTGTTTCAAACGTGAGTGCACAGCAAGATGGTGAAGCATGAAAAATAGGATGTAAGGAAAGACCGCACCATTTAAAGTTTTGTGCAGGTTCATGTTGACTGTGAACCTACATGATAGATAGGCACATCAGATGCAATGTGGCAACGCTATAGAGTATGTTGTAGTTTTCAACACCAATAGATGAATGTTTTGCATGCACTCCACGTTACAAGAGCCATAGGAAGTGGATGGGTCTATTCAATGCATCCATTAAAAGACTTCAGAATAATGAGATGGTAGTTGTGTAATTAGATACAAATGATCTCGACAGAAACCACGTCAACATCTATGTTTGGCAAAAATGCCATATGAAAATAGCCTAGAACTTCAAATCATTTGTGCTTGAGAAAATAAAATTTGTTAACGGTCTAATTCTTCCACATGGTTGTAAATTCCACACATAACCCACCATTTTTGACATAAAATACAGTTAACCAAACAAAGGTACGTCAAAATATATCCAATCTTAATGATCCTCCTCATCTCAAGTTATAAAATGGTGAGATTGAATGGCAGGTAGCCTAGTAGGTCCTTACAAGGGCTGAGGACTTTTCCCTGTCAATTCCTCGCAATGGTTGTCCCATGTCTTTTTCAGGAGTCCTCCTCCTCTCATGCATTAAATGCACGTACTGAGAAGAATTCGGTAGTAAAATATAGATATAAGTAAGTACTTAACAAGTGATGCATTGAACTTAACATGGCGATGAATTTTGAGGGAAAGTACCGCAATCAAGTATTGGAGAAGGAGAAAGATTCAGAGGAGCAATCCACACCTCAAAACATCAAGAATATTGGAGGACAAAAAATGTTTCCTTTCATTATCGATACATCTTTAATTTCTTATGCTTATGTTTACCTAAGTTACAAATTGTTGTTTTATACAAACTTATACAGTTATGGATTTTTAGGGATCGAGATGTGCAGTTATACAGAAGCCATAGGTTTCCATGCAAATATAATCGTGTTTTTAGCAACGCGGTGTTGGAAAAACAAGTCAGAATTTATTGTGCAACTAATATTTGTCTTTTCCAGATTTGGCTCCTTAACATATCAGATTTGCATTTAATTATGACTACTGCACATTTATTTTTGGTTGATTATTCTCCCTAATTATCTCTTGTCAGAGATTTTGTGTTGACTTATAAGGCAAGTTTTTATATAGGTGTTTATTATTAATAGCATCTTGTTTTTATTGGGAGAAGTAGAGAAAAAAAAGAAGAAGGAGAAAAACTAGATTTGGGAGAAGAAGAAAAAGTGCGTAGTCCTAGCTCAAGTCTGGACTATTTTTGCTGATAGAAAAACTTCATTTCAATGTTGTTATTATATGCATGAATGTTTTGTGTGCAGTTGTAGCTGCTGTTCATTCCTCGAATATATATATGTATTGTTGAAGCAATTTGATGCTCATATCTGTGTTATTTGCAGCCAAGAGTGTTATGTTATTTTGATGTTATAAATTTATGTAGCTACTCCTCATTTTTCCCCTGTTTTGCATCATTCAAATCCACTGCATTATATTTTGTATTGCTGTCCAAAGATTCTGTAGTTTCCATAGATGCTGCAGTTTCCATAGATCCTCGCATTCCCTTCATCTTGTATCAAAGCTAGGTTAAACCCTGCTTCTATTATTTTTCTGGGTTTTTTGTTTTGGCAGCCATTAATGGCTTCTACGTCTGGCGCATAGTTGGTTAGTGTGCAAACTCCGATTTTCAAAGGAAAGAACTATGAGTATTGGTCTTTGACCATGAAAGCTTTGTTTCAGTCTCAAGACATTTGGGAAATGGTTGAAAATGGTTACCAGGAACCAGTAGACCAAACAGCATACAATGCTCTTACACAAGCCCAAAAGGACATCTTGAAGGAACAAAGGAAGAAGGATGGGAAAGCACTATTTTATATCCATCAAGCAATGCATGAGAGCATACTCCCAAGAGTTGCAGCAGCAAAGCAAGGCAAGGAAGCATGGGACATACTCCAGATTGCGTATCAAGGTATGGACAAGGTTAAAACTACTAAATTATAGCTCTTTAGAAGAGAATTTGAAAATTTATCAATGAGAAACTTAGATTCAATAGAGTCTTTCTTTACTCATGTTGTTGGTCTGATAAATCAAATCAAGTCCCATGGAGAAGTCATAGAGGATAGAAGGTTTGTTGTGAAGGTACTTAGAAGTCTCCCTACTAAATTTGATCCTATAGTTGTGGCTCTAGAGGAAACCAAAGATTTGAGCTAGTTTAGTGTTGATGAACTACATGCCTCTCTTATCAATCATGAATATAGATTGAATAGATCAAATAGTTCAGTTGAAATTGCATTTTCATCACAAGATTTCTGTAAATCGTGGAAGAGGAAGGAGGAGTTTCAGTCCTAGAGGTAGAGGGAGAAGTTCTCCAAGAAGCGGACGTAGTAGCAGTCATGCAAATGCTGGTGGTAGAGGTCAAAATCAGAATTTCAGTCACCCAAGTGGCCAAAGATTTGACAAATCACACATTCACTGTCACTATTGTAAAAATTTTGGTCATTATGCTCATGAATGCAAGAAAAAACAATATGATCAACACAAGCAAGGTCAAAATCAGTCAAGTAGCACTCCCTCAGGCAGCATGTTCATTGCATGCATGAAGATTGTTGAAGCAATCCCTACAAACACTTCAGTTGAGTGCAATGTTGTTCAAGATGTTAGGTTGTGGAGCCTGTTTTCATGTGTGAAAGTGTTGAAGATTGTACACTAAGAGTACTGTACACTTTTCATGTATCCTTGCCATGGGATGAGTTTTTCCCATGGTTTTGATACCCATGGT
Source organism: Taxus chinensis (assembly GCA_019776745.2). Classification (NCBI taxonomy): domain Eukaryota; kingdom Viridiplantae; phylum Streptophyta; class Pinopsida; order Cupressales; family Taxaceae; genus Taxus; species Taxus chinensis. The sequence goes on from CM034150.1 coordinate 885,776,603, forward strand.
TTTGTAAAACTACTTAAGCAATTGTCTATTTATATGGTTTTATGCATATGATAGAGGTATGAAAAATATTACATATGTGTTTTGAATTCGGATGTGAATTCTGTAGAGTTTGTTGAGCATAGCTCCAAACAGATCTGGGTATTGTATTGAGAGAGTGGTGGCTTGTAATAAAATATGAGCAAGTGATTCTTGGTGGACATAGCCCAAATTGGGTGAACCATGTTAAATATTGTCTCCTTGTGTTGTGTTATTTTATTCTGTAATTTTATTTCAGATCTATAATAATTTCTGCATATTAGTTTCTACTGTTGCGATTTTGTGAGGGATTATTCCGCATATTTTATCTCTTATTTCCTAACAATTGGTATTAGAGCCTGGTTTGGTTTGCTGAAGTGTTGAATTGCAGGGAAAGTTTTTAGCTTGAGTGGGAGCTATGGTAGATGATAGAAGATCTAGGGTTGATAAATTCAACGGGTAGAATTTCAGTCTTTGGAAGATGCAGATGGAAGATTACCTTTATCAGAAGGATCTTTATACTCCGTTGTTTGAGAAGGTGAACAAACCCTCAAGTATGAAAGATGCAGAATGGGATTTGTTGGATCGGAAGGCACTTGGAACGATCCGACTGTGTCTTACATCTTCAGTATTATTTAATGTTTCAAAGGAAAAGACTACAAAAGATCTAATGGATGCATTAGGGAAGTTGTATGAAAAACCCTCTGCCTCTAACAAGATATTTTTAATGAAAAAGTTGTTTAATATGAAGATGCCTGAGAATAGTTCAGTAGCAGATCATTTAAATGATTTCAATACGGTTGTGAATATGCTAGCTTTGGTTACAATAGAATTTGATGAAGAAGTTCGGGCTTTATTAATTATGTACTCTTTACCTGAGAGTTGGAATAGCCTAGTAATGGCGGTAAGTAACTCGGTTCTAGCTAGCAAAAAGTTGAAGTTTGAGGATGTTGTAGGGGTGATTCTAAGCGAGGAAATGTGAAGAAAAAGCTCTGGGGAATCTTCTACTTTAGGGAATGCTTTGACAGTGGAAACTAGAGGGAGACAGAAGAATAGAGAAAACCGTGGAAAATCAAAAGATCGGGCAAGAACAAAATCCAAGAACAAGATTGTATGCTAGAATTGTGGAAAGCCTGGGCATGCAAAGGACTATTGGGAGCTTCAGGATAAGAAGAAACAACAAGAAGAAAACAAGGAGGTAAATGTGGCAACGGGTAATGTATATTAGGATGCTTTGATTCTTTTTTTGCACAATATTACTGAATCTTGGGTTTTAGATTCATGGGCTTATTTCCATGCTTCTCCACATAGGCATTATTTTGTTGATTATGTTCAAGGAGATTTTGGGCATGTTTTTCTTGGTGATGATGAGCCTTACAGCATAGTTGGAAAATGTTCTGTTCATGTTAAGACTCAGAATGGGAATACTTGGCTATTGAAGAATGTCAGATATATGCCTACATTAAGACAAAATTTGATATTGGTAGGGTAGTTGGGAAGTGATGGGTGTACTATGATATTTACAATGGACTCTTGGAACGTTACCAAGGGTGCTCTTGTGGTGGTAAGAGGTAAGAAGGTTGGAACCTTGTATTTAACCACTCATAGCACTAATGTTTGTAATCTTGTGGCTTCAGAAGTAGATATAACATTGTGGCACTATAGGCTTGGTCATATGAGCCATAAGGGCATGGAGATCATAAAGAAGGATTTACCTGGATATACAGAAATAGGTTTGGAGTTCTATGAGGACTGCATATATGGGAAACAGAAGCGAGTAAGGTTTCTCAAGGTTGGACCTACAAAGAAAGAGAGGAAGTTAGAGCTGGTGCATTCTGATGTGTGGGGGCCAACTCAGGTATCATCTCTTAGGGGTTTAAGTTATTATGTTAATTTTATTGATGATGTAATAAGGAAAGTTTGGGTTTATTGTATTAGAAACAAATCTGATGTATTTGATACTTTTGTTAAATGGAAAGCCTTGGTAGAGAATAAAACAGGTCTTAAATTAAAATGTCTCAGGTCAGATAATGGAGGGGAGTATTGCAACAATGAATTTGATGATTATTGTTCTAAGAATGGAATCTGCAGGTAAAAGACGATTCCAAAAACTCCACAGCAAAATGGGGTATCAAAAAGGATGAACATAACAATAATGGAACGTGCTAGGAGCATGAGAATACATGCAGGACTGCCTCTTTCTTTTTGGGCAGAAGCGGTGAGCACAGTTGTGTACTTGATAAACAGAGGACCCTCAAGTTCCTTAGATGGAGGCATACCTGAGGAGGCTTGGTATGGTAAGAAAGTTGATTATTCATTTCTTAAAGTCTTTGGATGTGAGGTGTTTGTTCATATAGACAAGGATGATAGGACCAAGCTAGAGGCTAAATCAGAAAAATATACTTTCATTGGGTATGGTGGTGATGACTTTGGATATAAATGTTGGAGTATTAAGGACAAGAAAATCATTCAATCTAGGGATGTAGTCTTTAATGAGAAAGTCATGTATAAGCAGCAGTTACAGGAAAACAGAGAAGAATCCAAGAAAGAATATGCAATGGTAGAGGATCTTCTGGATGGGAAAGTGACACATGAATCAGTTCAGGAACCCCCTCAACAGGAACCCCAAACTCCTATATTGAGGAGGTCTTCTAGGGTAAGAAGAGAACCTGAACATTTTTCTCCTTATCTTTATTATTTTTTACTCACTGATAGTGGAGAACTAGAGAGCTTTGATGAAGCAATTCAAGTAGATACTAGGAAGAAGTGGGAGCAAGCCATGGATGAGGAGCATCAGGCTCTCATGGAGAACCAGACATGGGATTTGGTAAAGCTACCCGAAGGAAAAAAGAGCATTACAGAACAAGTGGGTGTTCAGAGTCAAAGAGGAAGAAGGAGGAAAGAAAAGATACAAGGCCCGGTTGGTGGTCAAGGGGTTTGCACAGAAAAAAGGTATAGATTTTGATGAGATTTTTCTCCTATAGTAAAAATAACTTCTATTAGAACTGTTCTAGGAATAGTTGCAGCAGAAGACTTGCACTTAGAACAACTTGATGTAAAGACTGCATTTCTCCATGGTGATTTGGAGGAGGAACTATATATGTAGCAACCAGAGGGCTATGAGGTCAAAGGTAAAGAGGAGATGGTGTGCAAACTGAAGAAGAGCTTGTATGGCTTGAAACAAGCTCCACGTCAATGGTATAAGAAATTTGATAGCTTCATGATGAAGCAAGGTTATATTAGATGTCATTCTGACCATTGCGTGTATACAAAGAAATTTGAGGATGGCAGTTATATTATCCTTTTTCTGTATGTGGATGACATGTTGGTTGTAGGTAAAAACATGCAAGACATAAAAGTACTCAAGAAGCAGCTAAGTGAATCCTTTGCTATAAAGGATTTGGGGGAAACCAAACAAATCCTTGGTATGAAGATATCTCTGGATAGGAAGGAATGGAAGCTGAATTTATCTCAGGAAGAGTACATTAAGAAAGTCTTGGAGAGTTTTAATATGCAAGATGCTAAACCGGTTGGGACTCCTTTAGGAGGCCATTTCAAGTTATCAAAGGAGCAGTGTCCCAAGACAGAGCAGGAGAGAAACCAAATGTCCAAGGTACCTTACTCATCAGTAGTTGGCAGTTTGATGTATGCCATGGTGTGCACTAGGCCTTATATTACCCATGCAGTGGGAGCGGTGAGTAGATTTATGAGTGATCCAGGTAGAGATCACTAGCAGGTAGTAAAGTGGATCCTTCGGTATTTGCGAGGGACCATGGGGACAGTTTTATGCTACAGTGGATCAAACACCATTTTGTGTGGTTATGTAGATTCAGATATGGCTAGAGATGTAGATAGCAGGAGGAGCACAACAGGTTATGTTTACACTGTAGGTGGAACAACAGTAAGCTGGATTTCACGACTACAGAAATTAGTGGCTTTGTCAACCACGAAGGCTGAGTATGTTGCTGCCACAGAGGCAAGCAAGGAAATGATTTGGTTACAACAATTACTTGAGGAGTTGGGGCATAAGAAAGAGGAAGGAAAGTTGCATAGTGATAGTCAGAGTGCTATACACCTAGCTAAGAACTCTGCTTTCCACTCTAGGACAAAGCATATATAGTTAAGGTACCATTTCATCAGGATAACTTTGGAGGAAGAGAAGTTGAAGTTGGAGAAGATTCATACCAGTCAAAATCTTACAGACATGATGACTAAGGTGGTCACAGGGGAAAAACTGAAGTTGTGTTCAGCTTTGGTTGGTCTTCACAGAAACTAGTGAAGGGTTGAGAAGCTTGCTCAAAGGAAAACTAGTCTCCAAGTGGGAGATTATTAGGTTGTGGAGCTTGTTTTCATGTGTGAAAGTGTTGAAGACTATACACTAAGAGTACTGTACACTTTTCATGTATCCTCGTCGGGGTTCGGGGCCGGGTTGGGCCTCGAGCGGGGGTCTGAGGGTGGCAGCCCCCAGCAGCAGGGGTTCGGGGGCGTAGCCCCTAAAAAAAAATTAGGAATAAATTTTTTTTGGCCTCGAAAAAATACACTCAACATATCGGGAAACGTGCTCTTCTCATATGGGCGAGTTTTTTGACCCATAGATTTATGGGACAGGTTTTGCCCATGGTTTTTATACCCATGATTTTGTAAAACTGCTTAAGCAGTTGTCTATTTATATGGTTTTATGCATATGATAGAGGTATGAAAAACATTACAAATGTGTTTTGAATTCGGCTATGAATTCTGTAGAATTTGTTGAGCATAGCTCTAGACAGATCTGGGTATTGTATTGAGAGAGTGGTGGCTTATAATAAAATCTGAGCAAGTGATTCTTGGTGGACGTAGCCCAAATTGGGTGAACCACGTTAAATATTGTCTCCTTGTGTTGTGTTATTTTCTTTTGAAATTTTATTTCAGATCTGTAATAATTTCTGCATATTAGTTTCTACTGTTGTGATTCTGTGAGGGATTATTCTGCATATTTTATCTCTTATTTCTTAACACAAGAAAGCCCATGTGACATATGGTATTTAAATTTGGGCTGTAGTAATCACATGACAGGTAATAAAGATTTGTTTTCTAACTTGGAAGAATCAGTTCAAACTGATGTTACACTTGGTAACAACAACAAAGTCACTATTTTGGGTAAAGGTCTGGTTAATATTCTAACCAAAAAGGGGAGTTGAAATTTATGCCTAATGTATATTATGTTGCTGGTCTAAAACACAACTTGATGAGCATTGGACAGCTGATACAAAAGGGCTATAGAGTGTACATTGAAAACAATGAGTGTGTTATTTTAGACAAGCTTCCAAGCAATATGCTTATTGCCAAGGTACAAATGACTGTAAACCGCATGTTTCCATTAAAAATAAGGCCGACTATGAAAGGAAAAACAACTCAAGTTGTTCATGAGACACATACTGTAAATTCTGGAGCAGTTTTTAAGGTAGAAGATACAAAATCAGCAGTAGCCAAAGACAGATACGGAAAAGTTCAAAACAACTACGGAAATGATCAAAACAGCCACAAAAAGGCTCAAGACAACTACAGAAATGTTCAAGACAACTATAGAAATGTTCAAGATAGCTACGAAAATGGCCAGAACAACTCCAAAGAGGAAAAAGATGTTTCTGTAGAAACTCAAGCAACGTTTCAATTAGTGGTAAATGATGATTCCTTGCTATGGAATTTTAGATTTGGGCATTTATATTTTGGAGTGCTGAAATTACTACATATGACGAATATGGTAAAAGGTTTGCCATTAATTGAGAAACCGGAAAGAGTTTGTGAAGGATGTATTATGGGAAAACAACATAGAGAGTCATTTCCGGTTGGCAAGGCAAATAGAGCTACAACTCCACTTGAGATTGTGCATTCAGATATTTATGGGCAAATGCAAACACCATCTATAGCAGGTTGCACTTATTTTCTTACTTTTATTGATGATTTCACAAGAAAAACTTGGGTTTATTTCTTAAAACACAAATCTGATGCATTGCTTATTTCCAGCAGTTCAAGGCACTTGTGGAGAAGCAAAGCGGCCACTACATCAAGGTTCTAAGGATGGATAGAGGAGGTGAATTTATATCTAATGAATTTATAAATTTTTGTAGATCTCATGGCATACACAAACAATTTACAGCCTGTTATACACCGTAGCAAAATGGTGTGATGGAGAGGAAGAACCGAACAATTATGGAGATGGTTCATAGTATGATGGTAGCCAAACATCTACCAAATGATTATTAGACTGAGGCAGTGGCAACTACTTTTTACATCATGAATAGGTGCCCAACAAAGAGCGTAAGAAACAAAGTCCCTCAAGAGGCTTGGACAAGAAGGAAACATATTGTTTCACATATGAATGTATTTGGTTGCATTGCATATGCGCATGTTCCAAATGAGTTCAGAAAGAAGTTAGATAATAAAGGACAAAAATGTATACTTGTTGGTTACTCAGAGGAAACAAAAGCATATAAGTTGTTTGATCCTATCAATAGGAAAGTTATAATCAGCCGTGATGTTCAGTTTGTGGAGGATGAAGCATGGGATGGAAGCATAAAGAGGATTGTAAGAATTACAGCTGTTGTCCCAAATGATAATATGGTGGATGAAGTGTTTCCAACACCAAATATAACTCAAACAACAGCTCCTTCCAATCCCATGATGGTACCACAAGTTGCAGATCAAGCTACACCTTCATTCACACCAAGGAGATCTTCAAGGCTGTTGTCCACACCAACAGGACAGAAAACTTCACAAGCATCTACACTGGCATCTACATCAATTGGTACCCTTGGAGCAACACCATCTAACACTCCAAGTAGTTCTTCATCTCCGGATCCAACTCTAGCAAGCATGATGCCATGAAAAATAAGGAGTTTGAGTGAGTTGTATAATGTTGACACAACTAATTCATTTTCAGTTTTTGCTTTATTTTCTCATATTGATGATTCATTAACATTTAAAGAGGATGTGAGTAGTGATATATGGGCAAAAGCCATGGATGAGGAGATTGAATCCATTGAAAAGAACCAAACATGGGAGTTGGTTGATTTTTCGGAAGGCAAAGATGTAATTAGTGTCAAATGGATTTATAAGACTAAACAAGATGTTGATGGGAAAGTGCAAAAGCATAAAGAAAGGCTAGTTGCAAGGGGCTTTACACAATAGCTTGGTATAGACTTCAATGAGACATTTACTTCAGATTTTCGGTTGGATACAATTAGGATTGTTTTAGCTATTGTTGCCCACAACAACTGGCTTGTATATCAAATGGATGTAAAGTCTGTATTTTTAAATGGTTATTTAGAGGAGGAAGTGTATGTGGAACAGCCACAAGGCTATGAGCTACCAGGTCATGAAGACAAGGTGTATAGGTTGAAGAAGGCACTCTATGGATTGAAGCAAGCTCCAAGAGCTTGGTACAGCCGCATTGACTCCTATCTCATTCAAAATGGTTTCTAAAGGAGCAATAGTGAACCGACATTGTACATCAAGGTCAACAAGCAACGTAACATTTTGATTGTTTTCTTGTATGTGGATGATCTAATCTTTACCGGTGATCTATACATAGATTCTTTCAAATCAATAATGAAGAATGAATTTGAAATGACTAATTTGGGCCTTATGAGGTATTTCTTGGGGATTGAAGTTCATCAATCCAATGATGGTATATTTATTTCTCAATCTAAATATGAAAATGAAGTTTTGAAGATATTTAATATGGCAAGGTACAAGGTATCTATACGACGGAAAAGTGACATGAAAGCGTGGGAATCTACAAGTAACTCTTCATCACACCTGACATCCTAAGGTCGTGCCGAGACAGCCGATGGGTATGGAATATGTATGGGATGTAGACAAACTAGTTAGGCAATCTAATGTCTTCAATACGCACTAGTGGAATTTGTGAATTGAAGGCAAAGAAGGCCCTTCTAACCTGAACTGGTGTGATAGATCGATCGGCAAGGATGACTGCTTGAAGTCTCCAATCAATATCGATCTCTAGCGTGATTCGATCTATGGGTTGTGGAATACGTGGAAAATGACCTGGGATAGTTTCGTGTATGTCTCCAGATAAGGTCATATGGTGGATGGTAAATATAGTCGACTCTATGGATGATTCTCTGGCCTAGTCCAGAACTCTCTAGCTTTGTTAGCTGTTGTATCTAGTAAGGATAACTGTTCGATGATGATAGGTGGAAGTGGGGTAGATCTGAATACTAGTGTGCGTAGGCCAGTGTCTATGTCTGTGAGAATGTCTCCTGCGTCTGGCTGTGGGACCAAAGGATCACAACCAAAGGTTTGCTCTCTTTTAATCCCTTCTACAGTCATATGAATGTTTCCTAGGGTAATCTGTAGTTCGGTTGATTCGACCAAAACGTGTGCACTCGGTCGTCTTCTATGTTTAGCCTGCTCAACTGGGAATTGATTTGTTGCAAGCTTACCATTGTTCAGAAGACTTGGATCCTAAGATTTTGATCTATATCAGTTATTGCTGTGATGAGACTGGGCTGAGGCACGATTGGCTCGAATACGTATTCCCTAGGCTCTCTAGGTCCCGTAATTGTCATGCAGAAAGCAACAATGTAAAACGAACTACAGTAAAATGAAATTTAACTATGTGAAATATGATTCCCCTATTTTTTTTTGTTTTCTGATGAACTTTATGAATTTAAGAAAGCATCTATTTAAAATATCTAGAATTAACAGCTAAAATAACAACTTAAAACAAACAAAATAACCAAGTGTAGCTATTTGTCTGTGTAATTTGTAGATCTATTCTAAACAATGAAGTAACTTATCTAATCTATTTTAAAGACTCTCGATCCTACCTCAGAAGTGAGGAGTGAATCATAGTTTCTCAGAAACTATCAATCCTTACATCTTCCCTGGCAATATTGAGAGTAGAATTAACTAAAATAAAGCAATTAACTACTCTATTTGATATGATTCTAACTAAAACTTTGAAATTTAGAACCTAGATTCTGCAGAATAGTGGCGAATCCAATGGTGTGTGTGATCTTGTCCCCTTAGTGTGATCTCCTCGTTCCTTCGTGTTCACATGGATCCAGAAAAGCATGTAATGCTAGCATCAACAGAAGTAGATATTAGGACAAAGGAAACTCAGAATACAAACTGAATACAATGCGAGTAGGAGAGGGATAGCGCAAGAGTACAGAGCTTGGCTTATGCAATTCCTAGCGGGATCTATTGCGAGTCATGCAACATAAAGCGTCCAGAACCTGAAACTATCCTATTTGAAGAACAAAACCTGCAACTTTAATGGCTTCCTAAGCTATTCTACTACAATGGATTGGATAAAATAACATCAGTGTTTGCACAAGATGGATATGTGGCTTACTAACAGTAAAACAATGCTAACTAAGCATGTAATGAAAGAAACTAAGCATTCTAAGCAAAATGAAAACTAAATCTATTGCAAAGAGAAATCAGAGGAAAATTTGAGGGGCCATTTGCTTAAGCACAAGCCATCTATTTATAGCATTTGGATTTACCCAAGGTAAAAACCAATTTGAACTCTTAAACTATAAACAATGGCAAAACACTATTCCAGGGAACCAGAATCATAAATGCAAGCTTATGGCGGTGAAAAAAAGTTGGTGAATCGTTGATTTTTACGCGAGTCGCGTTAAAAGATCTTTCTGGAAAATGCGTAAAGGACCACCACTCTGAGCATAGCAGCGTTTACAGGACCGCCACCCTGTTCAGGGCGGCGATCACAAGACCGCCACCCAGGCAGGGCGGCGGTTTCGTCACTGAAGAGCAAAAGGCCAAGAAAAGAGGGGAAAGGGAAAAACAAAGCATGCGAGGGTTAAGCGGGGCATGCGGGATGTTAACACACACTTGGAGAGCTTTTCTGGATCTCAAACACCTTGCGAGGAGACCTGTATCATCATTGGGGAATGTGTTACATTATTCCGGCAGTACAATACCTTACAATTTTGGGTACGTACATATTGCCCCCTCGGAGAAGCGTTTTAGCCATGAAGAGGCATAAAACGGTGGGTCCGAGTATGGCAGTCCCGAAATGGGAATTTAGAAGTTATACCTGATACATCCGTGTGTTGAAATGACGCCGTCCAAAATTCCCGCTACCTGCAAAACAAGAAGAGAACTCAAGTGCAGATAGACACAATAGTTTGGAAAATAAACACTAAAATAACAAGAAATGATAACGTACCATTTGTGCAGGGATAAGGACTTACCTTCGTCAGCGCTCCAAACCTGTGAAAAAGGAATTTAAAACGAATCAGGGTGCTACATATATGAAAGTCAACCCATTTTCCTATTCATTTGCATGAGTCGATTTGATTGATTTTGAGCTCTGGGACCCACGGTGACGGTTTCTTGCGTGAGTAGAGTCAAAATGTCTGTGACGAGATAGAGATCATGCCTCCACGTGTGGAACATCAACCCGTGAGATCACAGGTTAGTTTTCTTCAATTTATCCTTTTTACCCCCTTAATTTTGAAATGCTAAAATATTTGTCATGGGGGGGTAATTTTCAAAAATGTTAGTGTTAAAAGGTTCATCTAGGGGGGCGCCTACTGGGTAGGTTTTTCTTTTAGGTAAAATGGTTTTTTTTGCATTTTTTAGGATTTTTAAGTTTAAAAACCCGCATGGGTTTTCAGACCACGATTGCTGCCCTGCCCAGGGTGGCAGTTACATGACCACCGCCCTATTCAGGGCGGCGATTACATGACCGCTGCCCTTAAGGCGGCGGTTACGAAACCACCTCCCTGCTCAGGGCAGCGGTTTTTACACAGAATGTAAAAAGAGCATCCCTTTGACATTGCTTTTGCTTTTCTAGCATTTCTACATGTTTTCATGATTTTTCCAGTATTACTTGTATGCTAACTTGCTTTGTTTTGTGTGTTTTGGGTGTATGCAGGCAAGAGAGGAGTATATCCGGTGGAGTAGAGAGAGGGAGTGTGATTGGCTCCCAGGGGTACTAGATGCCCTCTCACAGGATGAGGAGGACACTCTTCAGCAAGCTAGGATACTATGCATTTCACGGGTGCCCCACGTTGCTCCTTCCAGTCACATTCTTTGTGACTTTTTCTCATATTGGGATGCAAATCGGAACACCTTCCGATTGCTAGCGGTCCGCGGTGAGTGGACTATTACATTGGAGGATGTCTATCACATTCTGGGGGTCCCGATCATCGGGAGACGACTCACCCTAGAGACAACAGGTTCACGGGCCCAGATTTCACAGTGGGCTACATATATGGGAGATGCAGTCATCTCCATGGGGTCAAAGAAGGGGGTTAGAGTTCAATCCATTCCTACTTTGCCCATCCCCTTACTTCGCCAGGCCATCATGGGGATCCTTTCCTCGAGACTGATCAGGGACAAGGGAGGAGACACTTTGTTATACTGCTGGTCCCCCATTATTGCACAGATAGAGGGACACAGTCAGATATATGCCTGGGGATCAGACATTCTTGGGACCACCTACCACAACTTATATAGGGTAGTCTGTTTACAGGGGTAGTCCTTAAGCCACCCAACCTTGGTCATGAGTTAGGTCTACGAGCACTTCATCCCCTATGGCAGAGGTGTAGAGGTGACAAACCCTGAAGCTGTGAGGGCAGCCAGATGGACAGACATGTCGGTGCTTAGAGCACCTCATCAGCCAGTTGCCTCCCTTACTACTACTACGACATGGAGGCCACACCATATCAGACTATGGCAGGCATATGGGGCAAGGAGGCTCTTACTTTGATCTCCTGCTCCACCACATGGTAGCTTATTGATAGAGTGGGGCGAGTGGAGATACACCCCTTTGGCCGAGTTCCTCAGTAGTTTTTCCTACCCTACATGGGTATGCTTCCCCCGGTGGTGCCAGTATACAGATCAGTCCGAGAGGCCAAAGGGGGGCCTAGAGGTCAGGGTTGGACAGTGGTTACTCTTGGCGTTCTTATTGCGGCTAGGAGGATAGTACGTGCTAGAGGGAGAGCCGGTGCACCTTAGGCACCTTTGCTTCAGATCGCCGTGGGTCCTGCCCATAGTAGCAATGACCCCATTGACATAGACTCCGAGTCTAAGGAGTTCACAGGGGGAGAGACAGAGGAGGAGACTGAGGACAGTGATCCTGAGTGGCATGACACCCAAGATATCATGTAGGTGGAGAGGGCCGAGCATATTGCAGAGAGGGTGACTCTGGTTTCAGAGGAGCCACTCTCCCAGGGCCATGGGGAGGATGAGTCTGTTGCAGGGTGCTACATTGCTCCAGCCATAGGAGTAGCCTCTCAGTCGGCAGTGACATTCGTGGCAGGTGTTGATCCTATAGATCCATCCTGGAGGCCTGGTGATCCGAGTAAGTTACCCTCTCTCCCTTTTAATGTTTGTTTTTATTTAGGATCTCCTTAGTTGCTATCTTGTATTTCTAATTTCTTGTTTGGTTTCTAATTTGTTTTCTCCTTTGTTTGCAGAGACCACCAATGAGTGGCGAGATTTGATTCGCAGGGTATGCATTGATACCCTGATGATCCCCATGGAGAGGACCCACGCAGAGCTGTCTATGGACGCTGGGGAGCCTTCAGTAGCCAGTAGACATACTGACATCTTCACCCCAGTCTGGCATGTGGTCAGGATGGTATCGAATCTTCGTACAGAGTTAGCGGGGTATAGGACGGCTGAGCACTTGATGAGGAGCCATTCTCGTGGTGAGACTGCGGCTGCCCCTCAGGATCCTGAGCCCTCTGTGCACTCAGAGTGCTGGCGTAGCCGGAGTCCTAGGCGTGGGCATGTGCCTTCAGAGGGGTCTCGTAGGGATTGAGAAGCCACTCAGCTCTCGTAGATTTTTGTATGATACATTCTTTTGTATATCCCAGGCTCTTTGAGCATTTTGACCATGCTTAGTGCATGATGGCATTGTACATAAATGTTGATCATTTATATATATGTATATTTGTTCTGGATCAAACGTTTGGCATTCATGGCTTACTTTCCCTTTCCAGCTTCCTCATGTATACTATGATGTATGTTTATATGTTTTTTAGAATGTATGCAATGGCGAACAAATAATGCAAGTGTTTGAATTTCTTTTTTGTATTTCATGATGCTGATATATGATGATGTAGATATAATGTGATTTTGAATTTTAGCTTCTGTAAGAAATTTTGAATACCTCATATTTGTTGTGGTAAAGTGATGAATATAAACCTGTACGATGAGTAGATAAACCTGCCCCTACCCCCAACTCCACGCAACTAGTATGATGCGAGGGCTTATCACCGAGAGTTGGAGAGGGCACAAGTTATGAAATATGCTGAAACGATAGTGATGAAAGATAGACAAAGTTTTGGTGGAACCAAATTGGGAAGCTACAAGCTTACTCTACCCGAGTGACTTCATAGTTTAGAATGCTACTTACTTTGCGTTTTATCCAGACTTAGATCCTTAGATGGCCACATAGTAGACAAAATCTAGGTTTTTAGGATTTTAACTCTCTTGGAATTTTGAACATCTGATTCATTTGTTTTTAACTCAAAGCTTCAAGGTTTGAATTGTTTGTGTATGACCTTTTACATTTGTTTGTCAAGAGGACCCCCTACGCTTTGCCCCATGCTACTAGTAAGAAGTGTGGGTTTATCACCGTGGGCCAAGCATAGGCGAGTAAGGGCATTTCCATCCTTTCCCTACCCTACGTCACTAGTAAGAGATGCAAGCTCATCACCGAAGGTTGGTGGGGCAAGGAAATGTGTAAAATTAAAATTTTCTGTTTGATCAATGTTTGACTTGTTTACTTGAGTAAAATGTCAGTATGTGTTTATTTCCAAAGAGATATACATATGGGATAGATGTGACACCAAGAAGCTTCTAGAACAGACCATAGGCAAGACACCTATCCTAAGAAGAAACCAATAGTGAGAATAAACTTGCAGATCTTGGCATGGTTACCGTTAAGACTTTGTCATATCTAGCTTTATTTGATGACATGATTCCAAGATAATTTGATGATATCATGAAAATGGAGAGGTATGATTAGAAATTTTATGCCAACAACATCATGAGTTTGTAATGAATTACTTTGAGAACAAAATTCTTTGATCACAATTTGTGTACGAAACAAGTGGACAAAATGATCTTAATCTATATGAAGATGCAATGTAAATATGATTATAAATAGTGCTAGTTGCTTACGCGTAGAACCGCTTGAGATGTAGAGAATTGATTGTTTCGCCAAATTCCTCACCTTCCAGCATATATAAGAGGTATGCACCATTTCCATAGTCCTTCATGACTCGGTATGGGCCCAACCATTTAGGTCGGAATTTCCTTCCTTCGCCGGTCTTTTTGTTGATACGGCTGTCTAGCCTTAGAACTAGATCACCTTCATGTATGTCGCATTTATAGACTTTCTTGTTGTACTGCCGGAACATCCGGTCAGCATAGGCTCTGTGTCGTTGTTTAGCATCTAACCTAGCTTCATCTAGGCTTTCTAATTGGGAGAGACGTGCCTCCCTGTAAGCGTCTTCATCCAGAATCCCTTGTAATGAAATACGGAGACTTGGTATTTCAACTTCAAGTGGGAGAACTACCTCTGCCCCGAATACTAGTGAAGAAGGAGTTACTCCCGTTGGTGATCTTATTGAGGTTTGGTGGGCCCATAAGGCCGGGTACAACTTCAAGTGCCAATCTCGTTTGTTTTCTTTTACCGTTTTAAGGAGAATGACTTTTAGTGTTTTATTTGTTGCTTCAGCATGTCCGTCGGCTTGTGGATAATACAAGGAAGCCGTATGATGGCTTATTTTAAATTTATTGCACAATTCGTGAACTTCGTCATTCTTAAAAGAAGTCCCATTATTTGAGATAATGACTTGCGGGACACCGTACCTACAAATGATTTGGTTCAAAATGAATTTGGTGATTACAAAACCCGGTACAGGAGTAAGAGGCATAGCCTCTACCCACTTGGTGAAATATTCGGTGACCGTGATTATAAAATTATGGCCATCTGTAGATGAGGGAGAGAATTTCCCTATCAAGTCGAGACCCCATGTGGAAAAGGGCCATGGAGTAGTAATCGGTTGTAGAGCTTGTGCCGGCATGTGGAACTCATGGGAGAACTCTTGACACTTATGACACCTGTGTACAAACTCTACTGTGTCATGTTCTAGAGTGGGCAAAAAATATCCCATTCGATGTATTTTACGAGTGGTGGCATGGCCACCGAAGTGGCTTCCACACATTCCACTGTGAGATTCATGGAGAATTTTCTTGGATTCTTCTGTGTCAACACATCTTAGGAGCATTCCATCGAATGCTTTTCGATAGAGCACTTGCTCTATAATGACGTATTTTGCTATGATAATGCGTAGCCACCTTCTTTGTTGCGGTGTAGCTCCTTCTGGATACGTGTGGTCTATGATATAATTAATGATATCAATGTACCAGGGACACTCAGAGATAGAAGGTCGGGTTTCGATGTAGTATACGCACTTGTCTGGGAAGTCCAGATCTACTAAATCACCTCCATCTAATGGGTTATCAGCTAACCAATCTACGATGATTTTTCCCTTAACGGACTTCTGATTTACAAATGTTAATTCAAATTCTCCCATTAAGGTTATAAAACGTCCAGCCTTCTTAGATAAGGACCCTTGTGTGAGAAAAGTTCGTAAATGGTCAGTTTTTACCATGACCCTTGTTTCTTGATTTAGCATATAATGTCTTAGACATTTGGTTGCAAAGACTATGGCGAGACATTCTCATTCTGCTTGTGTATAACGTGTTTCATAGTCGAGCAACGTTCGGCTAATGAAATAAATTACACGTTCTCTTTTGTCATCGTCTTCTTGAGCCAGCATACAGGCTAGCAAGACATCGGTAGCTCGTGAGTATAAAATTAACAGGCGATCTAGCTTAGGTGGAATTAGCGTAGGTGGTGACAACAAGAAACGCTTAACTACATTGAAAGCTTCATTGCAATCTTCATCCAATCAATGCTATAATCTTTCTTGAGTAAATTGTTGATTAGATGAATGGCAAAACTTAAGTCCGGGATGAATCACCGGATTGCACCAAGTTTTCTGAGAAATGCCCTGATTCCATATTCATCTGAAGGTGGGACCATTTCAAGGACAGCTTGAATTTTGGTTGGGTCAACATCTATTCCTCGTGACGATATGATGTAACCTAGGAGCTTCCCTCCTGTTACACCAAAGACACATTTTTCTGGATTTAGCGTGACTCTGTATTCTATCAAATTTGAAAGAATGATGCGAAGTACTTCCGGAGGGTCACGACGCTTCTTGGCCTTAGCCAACAAGTCATCTACGTAGGATTCCATGATCTTATGAATTAGATCGTGAAATATATATGTCATAGCTTGCTGGTATGTAGCGCTAGCATTCTTGAGACTGAATGGCATAACAGCATAGCAGTAAGTTCCCCAAAGAGTTATAAACGTGGTTTTAGCCTGATCTTGTTCAGATATTTTAATTTGATTGTATCCCGAGAATCCATCCATGAGAGACAAAATTTCAAACCCAGTTGTTGCATTAACAATGACATCAATGGATGGTAACAGGAAGTCATCTTTAGGACACGCTTTGTTAATGTCTCAGAAATCTATGCAGATGCGTATCTTCCCATTCTTCTTGAGAACGGGAACGATATTAGATACCCATTGAGAGTAATTGACTAGTTTGTTAAATCCTACTTGGAGGAGTTTTATTACCTCCTCTTTCACCATGAGAGCTACTTTGGGTTTCATTAGTCTCGATTTTTGTTTAATTGGTTTTGCATCTGATTTAGTGACAAGGTTGTGCACCACAATATGGGGTGCGACCCATGTCATTTCCTTATAATTAAATGCAAACGCCTTCTGATGTTCTTTGAGGATCCGAGTATGTATTTCTACTTCTTCTGGGGTTAACGAGGATCCTAACTTCAATATCCTTGGTTCATCTTCCGTTCCGATGTTAACATCAATTATTTCTTTGATTAAAGAGGCATTACCTTCTTCAAACTCAGGTGGGGTTGGAGGTAAGTCCAAATCGTCCCTATTTTCTACTGTGTATACGCTAGGTTCTATTTCCGAGGGAGGATCCATCATGAGATTTCCAAAGTGGGAAGACGAATGTGGGATTAAGGACAAATCTATCATATGATAGGAGAGATGTAGTGTTGCATAGGCGTTTAAGTAATTTAGAGTAGCCATATCACTATCAATGTGGTCTAGGATAGTAGATTCATTTCCGTTTAAAAGAGAATTTGTCATTGTTTTTATCAATGGTTCATCACGAAGGGATACCATAAAATGGGTATCCTCTAACTTACTATTTGGAGTGAAGCGTGATGCCGAGGTTGCTATAGAATCGGTGAGAAGATTGTGTTCTCGCGGGATTGCTTTAATTGATATAAAGTCAAACTCCCTACTTAAATCTAATACAGCTATTTTGTAAAGCTGTAAGTGCTCGGCTTTGGTTTCATATACCTCAGAGACTTGGTTTGCTACCAATTGTGAGTCCCCTAACACCCTAATATTATTAACACCTATCCTTTTGGCTAAAATGAGGCCAAGGAGGAGGGCTTTATACTCAGTGTCGTTGTTTGTACATTCAAAATTTAGTTTGAAGGCGAAAGGTAAGACTTTTCCTTCAGGGGAAGTAAAAATTATACCTGCCCCCACTCCGTAACGGCATCTAGCTCCATCAAAATGAAGTGTCCAATATTTGGCTGGGAATATGGACGCTAGGATATCTGTTGTGTTTGTGTATTCTACTTCCACCATACAGAGATCCTCTGCTGGAAGAGATCCAACGCCTAGGGAACATCCCATGCCCGCTGAGTCAAATGGTAAGAACATTGGTAGATCTTGTTCTATTAATTCAATGATTTTTGCAGTAGTTCCTAATGATACCATTTCTATGGTGTTAGCCTCATCTTTGGGGGTTGGGATTGCCTTGGCTGGGCTTATAACTTCAAGATCTATTGTAGGTATTAACTTTTCTTTTGGTTTTGCGTCAGTAGGTTTATTAAGTTGGTTTGTTAGGATTTTAAACTCTGAGTGCATGCCTGTTCTTTTCTTTAAGTCAGCTAGGTGTACATCGAATGGTTTTGGATCACCTTTGGCCACAAATACCTTTCCTAAGTGTAAAAACCTTACTTATTGAAATAGTATAGAAGGGATTGCCTTCATGTGGTGTATCCATGGTCAGCCGAGGATCATATTATAGTTAGTTTCCCGCTCTATAATATAAAACTCAGTCAAGATGGTTTTGGGTCCTAAGGTGACCGATAATATTATGGTCCCAACAGAGGTGGCTTTAAGGCTATCATATCCCCTTAGTGTGTTTCAAGTTGTGGAACAATTGGTTTCTCCATACCCTAGCTTTTGAAGGAAAGAGAAGGGGACTATGTTAACTGTTGCCCCATCGTCTATCATTGCACGCTTTACATAGTTGTTATAAACCCATACTTGCAAATGTAAGGCTAGATCACCTTGGTGTGCAATCTCAGCATCTTTCAGCATTTTGTTTATCTCGAATATGAATTCAATGTCCCTATCTGCCTGCCCCAGAGGATGAACATCAAAGTCTATATGATTTACATGTGTTTCAGGAGGTGGAGTGATGTTAATTAAATGACCTAAACCTAATGCTTCTAAAAGAGCAGCCCTGTGAGCAGGAGAGTTCTTTAGTAAGTCTAAAAATGAAATGTGTGAGAAGGTTTTTGTTAGGTCGTTAATTAAATCATAGGCACCCACAGGTTTTGCTACGATTTGTTGGATGTTATCTGCCTCCGGCAGGTGGTTTGGACTTGGCTGAGAGAAATACACTCACGTCCTTGTTATAGCTTCGATGGGTAGTTCAGCATCTAACTCCACTAAACCGACTACCTTAGGTCATGGCTGACTTCCGAGTTGTGGCGCAACTAATGGATTTAGCGAGGTCGAGGCTTCATGATCATTGTTTCTTGTCATTACACCCTTATTTGTCCCAGTTAGATTTAGCATGTTGTTATCGTGATTTGGGAGTGGATCATTAAAGATCTTTAGGGGTGTGTTTTGAGGGGAAACTACCCCTGAAAAATTATTTGATGTTGGTGACGTAGGAATTTATTGTAGTCACGACACGTTCTAGTGTCATGGCCCCGAATTTTGTGGAAACCACAATACAAATTAGGATTGTAATTCCTAGTTTGTTGGTTTGGTGCGTATTGTGGTCCAAAATTTTGATCAAACCATTGTCTACTAGGATTAAAATTTTGTGTTTGTTGTCTTTGGTTTGAATTCTGGTTTTGGTACCTAGTTGAATTTTGGCTTGGACCCCGTATGGGATTTTTCCGTTGTTGTTGTTGTTGTTGTTGTTGTTGTGGATGGTTAAAATCCACTGTATTGATTGTCGGGGTAAAGTTGTTGTTTCATTGGTTATTTATTTGTGATGGAGTATTGACAACATTTACCTTTTTAGGCTGGTCGGTTACTCCGTCTATTGTTACACCTCGATTTTTATTAAGGATTTTAGGTCCTTGATTGACGTTCATGGTAGTAGGATAAGTTGTGGTGTTCTTGTTGGGGGTGATTAACCTCCCGTTTTCTCCATATGTTTTGCAACCACTATCAATTGCCACTTGATCTATTCGAAGAGCACTCTCAAGTACTTCATCATAAGTTATTAATGGGAACTTCTGGACTTCTTCCTTCACTTCTCTACTAAGAGAATGAAGGAATAAATCGCATAGTTCCATTTGATCCATGTTTGGAGCACTTGCCAAAGAATAAAGAACTATAGGCCACCTTTGGATGAAATGGGCAACAGATTCGTTGTGTTCTTACTTGATGTGTAAGAACTCCCTGATTCCTGTCCTCAATAGTTTATTCATGTCAAAGGCCTTAATGAACTCTGAAATGAGTTGTTTGAACGAATGGATGGAAGCTTCAGGTATTCTATAATACTAGTCGAGAGCGATGTCCTCCAAATTTTTTGGGAATATCTTAGCAACAACCCCATCCCATGGGAGTAGTTCTCGAATGGCTATAGCGTAGGCTTTGATATGTGCATTTGGATCTCCCTCGCCTTTGTATTTGGGAAAATCGGGAAGAGGTCTTGGAAGCATGACACTTCGTATGGTGAAATTCAAGGGCTCTTTCAAATATTCTAAGTAAGTCCCTATCGCATATGTTTCAACCATTGATGGTGCCTGTTGAGGGAGTGGCAGTGGAATAGATTGTTGATATGGCGTAGCGTATGCATTAGCAGGGGCATAAGGAAGCCCCTGTGTTTGAGCAAACATGCCAGGAGAGGAGAACATATCCCCTTGTGGTGATTTGGAGTACATGTTTAAGTATGACGGGGTACTTTTGATGAATGGATTGTTTTGTACTAGACCGGGAAGAACAGTGTTAGAGATGGTGGGTCTAGTTGGCATTTTTTGTGAATACTGAGGAGTCATGCCTAACGTGCCTACTCCTGTGAGGAGATCTAATTGGCTAGGATGGTGTGGAGGATTGGAACTTCCTGCTTGTATGAATTGTGAATTTTGACTTGCTTGGGCAAGTTCTAATCCTCTAACCTTTTCTATTAGAGTTGAAATGACTTCATTTGGTGAAGTCACGATATTCTGCCTTGGTGGCGTTTGTTGTATATCATGGTTTTGTATAGGTCTATGATACCCCACTATGAATTGATCACTTCCCTGCCAAGTTTCCCTGAGGGCATTTCCTAGATGTAATGGGATGGAAGTATTTTCTTGAAAAGAGGCCTCGGGTTGTGTTCGTAAACCTCCTATAGGTGGGTACATACTCTGAGAGTGTTGTTCATTCCTAGGATGACGTATTGACTATTCATCATCTAAAACCAGCTATGGGTCTGATTGTCTACTAATTTTTGGTCTAAGTAGTACCTGAGGAGATGAACCAGATTCTCTGGTGAACGTCATATTGTTTGAGCCTGAAGGCTCTATTTGTTGCGTTTGAGCGAGTTGTTCCAACTCCTCTGTTTGGAAGGATGAGCTATATCTGATCCTTGGAGTTTGTGTTGACAACTGATTAGTTGAATAGTTGTCGCCCCACACTGAGAGCGAGGGTGATGATTGTCTATTCTATTGGGCATAGTATGCCTCAAGACCCAAGAGGGGTCTGTCATATGCATCGAATCCTGACATATTC
Source organism: Taxus chinensis (assembly GCA_019776745.2). Lineage (NCBI taxonomy): Eukaryota > Viridiplantae > Streptophyta > Pinopsida > Cupressales > Taxaceae > Taxus > Taxus chinensis. The sequence continues at coordinate 885,797,766 of CM034150.1, forward strand.
GGGGGTATATGAATACCCGCAGAATAATGGGAAGGAGCAAAGGTGGTGGTGAAAGCCAATGAGGTGGAAAAGATGAAAAGTATACTAATTTGGAAGAACACGTAATAATATGACTCCGAACTAGAAAGTAGGAAATTTCACGTTGGGTTCACCAATTTTGTACGACGGAAAAGTGACATGCGAGCATGGGAATCTACAAGTAACTCTTCCTCGCACCCGACCTCTCGAGGTCGTGCCAAGACAGCCGGTGGGTATGGAATATGTATGGGATGCAGACAAACTAGTTAGGTAATCTAATGTCTTCAATACGCACTAGTGGAATTTGTGAATCTAAGGCAAAGAAGGCCCTTCTAACCTAAACTGGTGTGATAGATCGATCGGAAAGGATGACTACTCGAAGGTTCCAATCAATATCGAGCTCTGGCGTGATTCAATCTATGGGTTATGGAATACATGGAAAATGACCTGGGATAGTTTCGTGTATGTCTCCAGATAAGGTCATATGGTGGATGGTAAATATAGTCGACTCTATGGATGATTCTCTGGCCTAGTCCAGAACTCTCTAGCTTTGTTAGCTACTGTATCTAGTAAGGATAACTATTCGATGATGATAGGTGGAAGTGGGGTAAATCTGAATACTAAAGTGCGTAGGCTAGTGTCTATGTCTGTGAGAATGTCTCCTGCGTCTGGCTGTGGGACCAAAGGATCACAACCAAAGGTTTTCTCTCTTTCAAGCCCTTCTACAGTCATATGAATGTTGCCTAGGGTAATCTGTAGTTCGGTTAATTCGACCAAAACGTGTGTGCTTGATCATCTTCTATGTTTAGCCTGCTCAACTGGGAATTGATTTGTTGCAAGCTTACCATTGTTCAGAAGACTTGGATCCTAATATTTTGATCTATATCAGTTATTGATGTGATGAGATTGGGCTGAGGCACGATTGGCTCGAATACGTATTCCCTAGGCTCTCTAGGTCCCGTAATTGTCATGCAGAAAGCAACAATGTAAAATGAACTACAGTAAAATGAAATTTAACTATGTGAAATATATCTATAGCATATATAATTCCCCTATTTTTTTGTGTTTTCTAATGAACTTTATGAATTTAAGAAAGTAGATATTTAAAATATCTAGAATTGAAAGCTAAAATAACAACTTAAAACAAACAAAATAACCAAGTGTAGCTATTTGTCTGTGTAATTTGTAGATCTATTCTGAACAATGAAGTAACTTATCTAATCTATTTGCAAGACTCTCGATCCTACCTTAGAAGTGAGGAGTGAATCATAGTTTCTTAGAAACTATCAATCCCCACAGTTTCCCCGGCAATATCGAGAGTAGAATTAGCTGAAATAAAGCAATTAACTACTCTATTTGATATGATTCTAACTAAAACTTTGAAAGTTAGAACCTAGATTCTGCAGAACAGTGGTGAATCCAATGGTGTGTGTGATCTTGTCCCCTTAGTGTGATCTCCTCGTTCCTTCGTGTTCACGTGGATCCAGAAAAGCGTGTAATGCTAGCATTAACAGAAGTAGATATTGGGACAAAGGCAGCTCAGAATACAGACTGAATACAATGTGAGTAGGAGAGGGATAGCGCAAGAGTATAGAGCTTGGCTTATGCAATTCCTAGCGGGATCTATTGCGAGTCATGCAACATAAAGCATCCAGAACCTGAAACTATCTTGTTTGAAGAACAAAACCTGCAACTTTAATGGCTTCCTAAGCTATTCTACTCCAATGGATTGGATAAAATAATAGCAATGCTTGCACAAGATGGATATGTGGCTTACTAACAGTAAAACAATGCTAACTAAGCATGCAATAAAAGAAACTAAGCATTCTAAGCAAAATGAAAACTAAATCTATTGCAAAGAGAAATCAGAGGCAAATTTGAGGGGCCATTTGCTTGAGCACAAGCCATCTATTTATAGCATTTGGATTTACCCAAGGTAAAAATCAATTTGAACTCTTAAACTATAAACAATGGCAAAACACTATTCCAGGGAAACAGAATCATAAATGCAAGCTTATGGCGGTGAAAAAAAGTTGGTGAATCGTTGATTTTTACGTGAGTCGCGTTAAAAGATATTTCTGGAAAATGCGTAAAGTACCTCCGCTCTGAGCAGGGCGGCGGTTACAGGACCGCCGCCTTGTTCAAGGCGGTGGTCACGAGACCACCGCCCAGGCAGGGCGGCGGTTTCGTCACTAAAGAGAAAAAGGCCAAGAAAAGAGGGGAAAGGGAAAAACAAAGCACGCGGGGGTTAAGCGGGGCATGCGGGATGTTAACGCACACTTGGAGAGTTTTTCTGGATCCCAAACACCTTGCGAGGAGACCTGTATCATCATTGGGGGACGTGTTGTGTTATTCCGGCAGTACAGTACCTTATAATTTTGGGTACGTATAGTATCCCCAACACCGGTTATGACTGGGATTAATTTAAGAAAGTTATGTGTGGATTCTACATTGTTCAAGAGGCTGGTTGGAAGCCTTATGTACTTAACAGCCACAAGGTCAGACATTATATACGGTGTAAGTCTGATTTCAAGGTTTATGGAGTCTCCAAAAGACTCACATTGGTAGGCCGGTAAGAGGATATTGAGGTATGTAAGTGGTACAAAGGATTTTGGTATATTGTATTCCACTTCAGATGATTTCAGTCTTATTGGGTACACTGATAGTGATTGTGGGGGCAGCATAGATGATAGGAAAAGTACTTCTGGGTATACTTTTCACTTTGGTACAGGTGTTGTGTCATGGGCATCAAAGAAATAACCCATTGTGACCCTTTCTTCAGCGAAAGCTGAGTATATGGTAGCCACTAGTGCTGCGTGTCAATCTATGTAACATCCCCATTATTTCCAAAAATGACAGCAAGAAAGGAAGGAAACCCATATCATAGCAACATAACATGACTGAAATTCCATTTTTCTCTTCACATGTAATAGCAGTTCCAAGCACAACATCAAGGAGAACGATTACATTATAAGAAAAAGTTTAAACAGCCTGTCCACTCCATACCACATGTACAGAGGAAGAAAATGTTTATTTCTTTCTACAACACTGTCAGCAACCACAACGGTAATTCCTATTCCAACCAAATTTAAGCAACAAAAAATCAAGGCCGAGCAACCAGAGCCGTTTCATATCATTTTCCAAGGAAAAGAAGGCAAGAATCAACAAATCCATTTCCAAATCAACTCAAAAACAATCAAGCAATCCCAACCCAAGAGCAGGGTTGTTTTAATGAAACATTTAAATCAAGCAAAGATTTTAAAGAGAAGGGCTTAACATGCCTGTAATCTCTTTTCCAGAACTCGAAGAAAGCTTCGTTTTTCCACGTTTTTCTTCCACAACGGCAACACAATATTCCCAGCACTTTCTTCCTTCTTCTTGGCTGATCAACAGCCTCAAAACTTCCAAGAAAATGTCGAATGCAAGAGCTGGTTCGACTGAACCAGACCAAGAAACCAAATGCAGAGCAACTTTGCAAAAGCTCGAATCAACAAAAAATGAAAATCAAAATTCCCTCATACACTTCCCAAGGCGAGCTGGTCGCGAGGACCAAGAACCATTAATGCAATAAAGGCTCGCCCTTTTTCCTTATTTTCTACGCCACCTCCACTTGGGTTGGCAAGTCTCCAATTTTCAAATTTTTCCATGCAAATGAATTTAGCCAAGCTTCCAAATGGATACCTCTATCTCCTACCTGTCCCGCCAAAACTGGCGCCGTCCCCGAAGGGACAATTCATAAATGCCAATGAATGCCTCCTATCCATCCTTATCCTTTTCTTCCCAAGGGTCTGTGTACCCCTTTAGCTTAGGATTAGTTTTAGGTTACATAGTTCATTCAACCTAGGTCTTAGTTAGACCTTAGGTTTTAGGATTTAGATTTATTTTTCCCCCCCTTTTTTTTTTTATAATTTAAAAATCCACTAGGATAGTAGTGTAGGATGTATGTTAGGTCTTAGGGTTAGTTTAGGTTTAATTCACACTAACCACTAACACTAACAACTTCCTTCCAACCCCTTGCTAACATCCACGTTAACGCAGAGCAGGACGTTCCGTCCTTCCGATTACATGCCAAGGCCACCCATGTCCAGGTGTTTCTCGCCCCACGAGGTCCCGAATTTGATAGTACAGGGTTCAAGAATCGAACCCCTGTCGTTGGCATTTTCGTGCTAGCTATTCACACCTGTAATCAGACGCTGCATGCTTATAATAATCCTAGTCCAGTTCAAGTGTGAATTAACATAGAAAACACAAGAGGACCTCAGCATACTTGAATCAATGGAATTGATTCAGGGTATGCTGTCAATCAGCACAAGAGCAAGCAATTATACGACAATCTGTCGTCACATCAGCAAACATACAAGTACAATATTTGTTGTCCATGCAATAAGCCACAGTATGCAAGAATCCAAATTAGCAACACATTCTCTTAAGATCAAAACATATCTTAACATGTTTGCTTTCATTTCAAGAGCTATAACAGTATGTAAAACATTCACCAAGTTAGCATACAAAATCAGAGTATTACATTCTTCCCTCCTTAAAGAATCATCGTCTCGATGATCAGATTTACAAATCAAGGAGTTCATAGGACAAAATTCAGTTATTGTCCTTTCATTCATAAGTTCATACCAAAAACAGATTCTCTCTTAAAAATAACGTTTTAAGAGAACTGTACAATAGACTAATAATTGTCTAAATTTGGTAAAATTTTCAGTTCTCTGAATTTCATATTCAGTTAAACAGATGTGGAAAAGTAGATCTCATTTCTTCGAGATTCTCCCAAGTTGCACTTTCCTCGCTGAACTGGTCCCACTGGACCTTACATTGGTTCACTTCACGATTTCTCAAGTACAACTGGCGAGTTCCCAACACTCGAATGGGCTTAACCACGATTATTCCTGGGTCTTGGACCTGCAAGGAATTCCAATTTAGCACATGTGATAAATCTGTCACGTATTTCTTAAGCAAAGAAATATGAAAAACATCATGCATTTGAGACAAGGCAGGAGGTAATGCTAGACGATAAGCTACAGGGTTGATTATTTCAATAATTTCAAAAGGTCCCACGTAACGTGGTGACAACTTGGCAACCCTGCCAAAGGTTATGGAGCTCTTTTTCGGCTTCACCCGAAGAAAGACCTTCTCTCCAAGTTTATAATGCCTGTCAACCCGCTTCAAGTCTGCATAGCTCTTCTACCTATTGGCAGCCTCCTTTAGATGTTCCCGAATCATTTTGATTTGCTGTTCCATTTCCATAAGGATTTCTGGCCCAATTACCTCTCTGTCCTCAACGCTGTCCCAGCTGATATTCAGATAGGCTTCTTAAATGGATCACTTCGATATTCAGATAGGCTTCTTAAATGGATCACTTCGATAACCGGGGAAGGTTATTCAGATAGGCTTATTCAGATAGGCTTCTTAAATGGATCACTTCAATAACCGGGGGAAGGTTATGAGAACAAGTATATAAAATATACTATGCATAAACAAACATGAAGGATCGGTTGTTGCCGAGTCATGTACATGAAGGATCGGTTGTTGCCGAGTCATGAAATGAAGGATCGTTGAAACTCCGAGCCATGAAAATGGAAGATCGGCAGTTCATCGAGTCATTTACAGCAGCATATAGAATCTGTTATGAGATTGAATGGCATTGAATGTGTGTTCCATATTGTAAATATGTGAACAGGGAACATTCGTTTTTAAAAGAAATTGTATGATCCAAACTGTGTGGTTTGGGCAGAGAACAATTATTAAATCTTGAACGTGTGTTTGAATTTTATAATTCATAACAGAGAACGTTATATATAAAAAAAAAAAAATTCCCTTGTTCTGGTGTTTTAAAATGGGGATGTTACAATCTATTTGGATGTGAAGGATGTTGAAATATTTTATGCATGATCAAAAGGAAGCCACAACAATATTCCGTGAGAACAGTTCAGCCATAGCATTATCTAAAAATCATGTGTTTCACAAGAGAACTAAGCATATTGATATGAGGTATCATTTTATCAGAGATCTTGTAAGCAACAAAGAAATTTGTCTTGATTTTTGTAGGTCTAAAGATCAATTGGTTGACATATTTACGAAAGCATTGGCAAAAGAGACATTTGAGTATTTACGAAGTGGCTTAGGAGTTTGTGACTTTACACAAGTTAACAGCTCCAGAAAACTATCAGTTAGCTCTGAAAATGCTACAACAGTTTTTGAACAAACTTGATTCAAATTTCCATAATCTGCAGCTGTTCATAATTAAGGGGGAGTGTTGGAAAAGCAAGTCAGAATTTATTGTGCAACTAGTATTTGTCTTTTCTAGATTTAGCTCCTTGACATATCAGATTTGCATTTAATTATGACTGTTACACATTTAGTTTTGGTTGATTATTCTCCCTAATTATCTCTTGTCAGAGATTTTGTGTTGACTTGTAAGGCAAGTTTTTATGTAGGTGTTTATTATTAATAGCATCTTGTTTTATTGGGAGAAGTAGAGAAAAAAAAGAAGAAGGAGAAAGAAAAAGAAGAAGAAAAAGAAGGAGAAAAACTAGATTTGGGAGAAGAAGAAAAAGTCCGCAGTCCCAACTCAAGTCTGGTCTGTTTTTGCTGATAGAAAAACTTCATTTCAATGTTTTTATTATATGCATGAAAGTTTTGTGTGCAGTTGTAGTTGTTGTTCATTCCTTGAATATATATATGTATTGCTGAAGCAATTTGATGCATAGATCTGTGTTATTTGTAGCCAAGAGTGTTACGTTATTTTGTTGTTATAAATTTATGTAACTTCTCCTCATTTTTCCCCTGTTTTGCATCATTCAAATCCACTGCATTATATTTTCTATTGTTGTCCAAAGATTCTGTAGTTTCCGTAGACAGTGCAGTTTCCATAGATCCTCGCATTCCCTTCACGCGATTCAATGTAAAAAACATCCGAGCCATGAATATCAACATATCCAATGGAGGAACGCAATTAGTGACGCTCATTGGAGCCTTTATTTCAGATTCCTACCTTGGTCGTTTCTGCACAATTTCCATCGGTTCACTTGTCTCAAATATCGTTACGCAAAACGGGTGTACAAATTGTTTCTTGTAATAATGTTGATAAGGTTGGTTTTGTTTCAGTAAAATGTTCTTCTAACTCTTTACAGCCATCATAAGTTGCTTGATAAGACCGCCCGAATGCAGAGGTGATCAATGAAGAAGCTGTTGTGGCCCCTCCACAGCACAGTAGACCGGGAAAAATAGACGCATGTCAAAAAAACCCACCAATCAGGTTAAGCGCTTTTCATGCCGCAAAGTAGAACATGGAGAGTATAGACCTAACATTTTCTTTGCTCCCAACAATTGGATTTCATCGCATGTACCCAACAAATATTCTGAAATGTCAATTTATTGTTTTTGTGTCAGAAATTAGAGGCTCGGCTATAAAAGGGAGTGCATAACAGCATAACAAACTAAGAGCTAAGTTACTGGGCTTGTGAGAGATCACATTTTGAGTCGGGTTATGGATGAGCTAGGGTTGAGTCGGGATAACAAAGATCCAAGATCCAAGTAACAACCTCTACAGAATAAAATCTTTTGAGTATATCTAAACCCCAAATCTACAAAATCTGGCAAGAATGTTGATATTTCTTCTTCTATAACCCCAAGTATACACCTACAACAAACGGGAAAGTTCAGCACACAGAGAAATCTCATTACCTCTAATTCCATATAGGATCATCCAAATACATCAATGGATTATATTAGACACCTTAAAAATATATACCTATTTCTAGCCTATTTATTCATATCTAATGCATAATATGATAATTCACATTCCTTTATAAATAATTAAATTAATTTTTTCGTGCTCTCATCCCTTTAGAACTAATTAAATTAATTCTATCATGTTGAAGTCTATCCCTTTAGCATTAATTAAATTAATTATAACCATACTACAACATCCTTTGACTAATTTAATTAAAGAATTATTCACCTACTCACATCTCTTAATTAGTTATTTAAATAGAAATAAATCTATTTATCTAGTCACACTCCACTTCACTATCCTATCCACTCTACTCCACTTCACTTGTAGAATCCTACAAAGGTGCAAGCAAAAAATGCATGTACAACCACCTTCCCAGATACAAATTTATTGCCAACTAAAAATTCATTGCCACTCGATGGATATTCAATTCATTCGAACTACCATAACCAAATTCCATGGCTATTTTGGGAAAATGCATTCAAATCTCATTAAGAATTTTCAACCACTCCATGGCCTCTCCTTCAATTATAAATAACAGGCCATATCCTTCATGAACAATCATTGGAAACTTTGTACAATTACAACAAAACAACAGTAAAATTACATCCTCATCTCATTTGTCATTCAAATGCATCCTCGTGTTCACTTTTGCTTGTAGCATTCCTTCTCCATTTAGAAGTAAAATAAGTAAAATGGGAGCACCCACAATAAAACCCTTCTAAGAGATTTAACAAGTGCAACACTTCAAAAATCTCATTTTGAGGTTTGCAAAAATATTGTAAGGGAGGTTTGCAAAAATACTATAAGGGAGATTTACTTTTCATTATTTGTTCACTTTTGCTTTTGTTTGTAGTTTTCTTTACTTACAATTACAATCAATAAACTCAAATTTTGGTTGTGAACACAACAATTAGAAAACAAACAAAAACAACCAAGTATTCTTTAACAAAACTCATATGTTCCTCATCTAGGAACAAGTTGATTAAATAGGCTAAATAAAGATTATCATCACCTTCAGAATAAGTGAGACAACCTAAAGTTGGAGACTATAATATCTCCACATATCAACAAGAGGAGGCACATTCTCAACAGCTCCTCAAATATGAACGTGAGTGAAACAACTCACTTATAATAGATTAAATTAACAACTAATCATAGAAATCCCAAAATTATGGTGTAGTCACTCCACTTCACTATCCTAGGATTAGTTGTTAATAAACAATACTACAACATCCTTTGGCTATTTTAATTAAATCTATTATTTTTGAGATTTTTAAGATTAGTTGTTAATTTAATCCACAATACTACAACACTCCACTTTACTATCCTAGTCACTCCATCCCACTTCACTTCTAGAATTCCACAAAGGTAGAAGCAGCAAAAATGCGTGTACAACCACCTTCCAGAATAAAAACTTATTTGCAACTGAAAATTCGTTGCCCCTTAATGGATATTCAATTCATTTGAACTATCATAACCAAATCCCATGGATATTTAAATAGCATTCAAATCTCATTAAGAAACTTCAACCACTCCATACCCTCTCCTTCAATTATAAATAACATGTCATATCCTTCACAAACAATCCTTGGAAGATTTGTGCAATTGTACCAAAACTCTACTCATTTGCCATCTGAATGCATCCTCATGTTCACTCTATCTCGTAGCATTCCAGTTACATTTGGTAGTAAATTTATCGCACCCACAATCAAACCCTTCTAAGATATTCAATAAGTACAACACTTCATTATTTGCTCACTTTTATTTTTTCTTGTAGTTTTCACTGCTTACATTCAAGCACACCCGGTGGAACACTCCCATACTTTTAATATCATTTCTAGTTTTTTTACTATACTAACTTCATTTGTGTGTTCTTTTTTTTTTAACCTTATTGTCCAAGTTTTAGGATTTCAAGTGTAGCAAAGAAGGAGAAAAATATAAAAACTAGGTTTTGACCATTTTTACCATATTCTTTCCACTTCTAGATTGCATTTTCTAGCATTACACGTAGCTTGCGCTAACTTGAAAGTGCACACATTAGCGTCACATCGTGCGCATTTGTGTAGAAGTGCACGCACCTACGTCTACCTCTTTTATTTCATGTGTATTGCATGTGTTAGCATAGTCTTATATGTGCTAGTGTTATACTAAAAAAAAATTTGCAAGCGCTAATGATTTAACAATATTGAATTTGTGATATCCTAATTGCAAAGTAACGTAGGATAAATAAATTTCTAAAGTATATATTTGACACAAGAAAGTAAACTAATAAATTTAAAACCCTAAGTGCAAGAGAGGGAATAGAATACTTAGTTGATTTCACAATAAATCCCAAAGTATGTTGGACTAGAAAACTAATGAACATGAGGAAGAAATTGTCACTATCATGCTCAAAAAATTTTGCGACTATCAAATGAGACAAGACAAGGACACCTTGGCTAGGTCAGGGGCACATAGGTACTGGAGATTGCTTTTGAGCACCCGTGATTGCGAAAGACCTCAGAAACTAATTTTTCTTGTGTCACAAGATGTTTGCTAACCTTCATTGTTGTTTGCCTGTGTGTGGCAATTCTCCTATAACCTGCAAAGAGATAGATGACCTGCAAAACCCCAAAACACATCAAATATTAAAAATAAAAATATGTAAATGGGGAGTTAGGCTAACCCCGACAGTCACCCGATTGAATGAACTTGCGATCAAGTGGTACACTACATTTCAGACTACATGTAGTTCTTGTGTGTGTGTGCAATAATCATGACCTCGATAGCTCTTGTGCAAGATGCACTTGATAGTGAGAAATTGCTAGATGTATCGATGTAGATAGATGTGTGGATGGCTATTGGCAAGAACATTTTTTGAGTGGAAAAATTTATGGGTTTCTTTCCAACGCTCTGGGAATCAAAGTCCCTCTACTTGTACGGTGCAACTCCATGTTCATATATGCATTGTGAAAGTGATTTTTATGGTGGCCTTTTGGCCTGGGATCTAACAGGGGCACTCCACTGACCCTGCGGCAAAGCTAGCAATTGATTGCTAGAGAATAATTTTTCTGGAGAGAGGGAAAGGGAGTGAGAAAAAGAGAGGGGGAACTAATGTTTGGGTAGAATATCAAATTCCTACACACAATAGTTAGAAATTTCAACACACATTTATGAGAAGAAAACTACAAATTTTTGATGCTACAAGCTAGAGGAAACCATGCATATAAAGATGCACACATTCATATGCCTTGGAAAACTAAAACTTCTTCCTTTATTATCATCTCAATCAGAGTTGTACATAGCATGAGAATGGAGGAAATATAGATGGGAGAAGTGGAAGAAATTGGCTAACTCTTTTCTCTTTCACAAGGAAACAAGAACATGCTCTCTCATGAACTCACAAATTTTCAACCCCTTAGAAATGGGAAGCCTTTACATTTTATAAGAAGAGAGGTGAACTCTTCATCTACCCCCCAATGACTCTTCATATGTCTTAACACAACTTTAAACTTTTCACTTTCCTAGGAAAAACATTTAGTCCCTTTTTATAACATAAAGGTGACTTTATACATTAGAAACCTAAGGTTACTTTTTAATTACATTAAAGACATATGAAAAAGTGCATCCCCAACCAAAAATTAGAACATTGAAGAGAGAGAAAGTTAGGGAGAGGTGAGAGAAGAGAGAGAGAGAAGAAAGAGGAAGAATCATGCTGAAGAAGAAGAAGTTTCTCCTGATGACTTGATCTCACTACTTTATCGATCTACATCCCATGCTACTAAAAGATATCAACTCCCTTGAATTCCTTACTGAATCAAGTTGCAGCAGATGTTACTTTTTCAACGTGAGGAATATGCACATAGCTCAAAGTTTTTATCCAACCATCTGAAACATTGTTGATATCTTTGCACTTTTCGAACCAAGATGAATGCTTCTCTGCAATGAGTGCGATGGACACGAATTCCAGCTAGAGATTCCAAAGTATCCTTATTGAAAGACAATGGATTTCTGGCCTCTTTCTTGACATCTTCCTCGAATAGTCCAACAAACTCATCTGCCATTGTGCTTTCTTCGATCATAGGCACTCCAAGTTTTTGAATTCGGTGATTGATGTTATCTTAAAACTTATATGCATGTTCTTATTTTTCATCCAACTCTATGATGGCTCGATTGATCATCTTATACCTAGTCTCTAGGGCCCTTTCCCACACATGGGACAAGTCCTCTGAAGGAGTATCAAAGATTTTTTGTTGATCATACACTGAGAGCAAGTACCGCTCATTTCCATCACCAATGGATGGAGAGGTCCCAATGATCTTTTCTTTTTCTAGGTCTTCCCTAATCACTTCATTCCTTATTAGTAGTTGCACACATGTATGTGAAAGAGTTTGACTACCTCGTGAAGTAATTACTTTCCTTTCTCAACAATTGTGCCTATCCATTTGCCATTAGCCCATCCCTACACCGTGAATCTTGTGTCTTCCTGATGGATTCTGGATTTCCTTATGGCACAACTTCCTTGATAGGGATTGTTAAAGCACTTGGATCCACTAGGTGTTGTACATATGATGAAAGATTTTGTACCTGTTCTTCTAGGTATTCAATCCTTTTCTTGTACTCTTTGTTCCTCGTCACTAGGTGAGTGGAAGATTGTTGGTACATGTGTAAATATCCTTCATGGGTAGTTGGGCCTAGTGGAATTATTCTCAACTCGTAATCAGCTAGTGTCATTTCATCCACTAGCTTGATCACCTTGGGTCGGGCTACCTCGATGTATTATTCACCTATTTCTCCACTGTAGAAGTGTGAGGCTACATGAGAAATTTTTATTTTATTTCCCCTTAGCCAATGATGTTATTGCTGATAGATCGGAGACAATGACATGTTGGACAATACACATGTCTTGTGCAATTATCTCCTTCATCTAAGGGAACATTTCATCATATTTAGGCTCTACGATTGGCATATCAATTGTTCCCTACTCAGGTGGAAGAGATATCTCCTAGATAGGAGAGGCATTAGTGTTAACAGGGGGTGAGACCTCATGTGGCTATTCAGGGACTGGATCCTGAAACATGTCCTCTTTCTCAATTTGTGTCTCTGTAGTTAAATCTTTTTTCGTTCTGGCTCTCTTAGGTGACTTCTCATGATAAGGAAGCTTCCAATTCTGCATCTTTTCATTTTGAGCTCATTCCAGAGTGGCCCGTACTCGAAGTAACCTCCACCACCTTTGATGATAACTATTGTGAGGCCTACTTCTGAGTGGTGGGGAGACTTCTTGATTGAATGACAACAACCTTCCTATTTTGGAACCATTCCCTCATTCTCTTGATTACCTTTCTTGTCTGCTCCATGATGTCACCAGACTCACAAACATGCCAATTCACCTGAGGCAAAGGGGAAGCCTTGACTGCCTCATATCTATCATAAAGTTCAATTCCATCATCTTGTAGACCCTCTTCGTACCATGGGAATTGATATTTTTTAATTTCTCCTATCATCATCCTCATATGAGCCCTCTCTCGCACATTGAATTCATCAACACAATTGGCCCAATAATCTTCTACTTATGGAACATGGCACAACTCTGGGACATGAAATGTGTCTGGATCCACTCGTATGTCAAAGTTGGCCTTGGGAATGTATGGGTGTAGAGTTATGTGTGTGAAGACCACCTCCAAGTGGGATGCATAGTTGACATTTTGCATGTGAAAACCCTAAGTGAGATGGGGAAAGAGACAAGTTTCTTCTTTCTATTTCTTAAGTTTGTTGTTCACATGTGCAAGCTACATGCAGATCTTAAATAGTGCTATCTGATCACTAAGGTATCTGGGTAACCTTAGTGGGGCTTGATCGAAGTTTGAGACTCAAATGTAGGAGAAGGTGAAAAGTTGGATGAAATAGGAGCGTATATCTTTTGATCAGGGATGCTTCCTATGGTGAATTTTTTCATACAAATCACCCTCCAGATTTCTGAAAATGAACATCATGAAATCATCATTCATGCGGGTGAAATGTCAATGAATTTCTCTCAACACCAATTAAGGGAACTTCTCGAATGATGAGACTTTAACAGAGATGTTCTGAGCAAGGGCCAATCCCTTAAATGGCCTGGAGCTGGCAAGGAGATACACCAAGTAGGAAGTCATGAAGAACTTATTTTTCATGGGCACTTGGAGCAGTTGACAATGCAAGTTGTCACTTATTATCTGGCCCTAATTGATCTTTTGATCTCCTCTGATCATCGTTAAGATGAAGAGCGCCATCCAATCTTAGAAATCCCTTGTGCTAGCTTCTCCCATCACCCTGCTGAGAAGGGTGATTGCATCTGAAAAACCTTGTGAAATTCAACCTTGAGAGAGTATTTGGCATTATGGAAGGCTTTATCCCTGTCTTCATCCATGAACCCAGTGTAATTCCTTACAAATACATATCCATTTTATTATATTCATTCATGACCTTTCCTTTGTGATGACTTCCATATTGGTCGAGGTGGAATTTGTAATGCAAGTGAGATAGTTCTAGGAGAGATGACCACCATGGTCATGTCATTGTCTACCTGAATTGTCCATGTATCAGGTTCATAGTGATTTGAGCAGGATAAGACCAACTCAATGCTTTGTATGGACACATGATGCCCACCAGTTGCAAACATGTCCACTTGTGAACATTTTGTCTTCAATTTTCCCCTTTTGGTAAGCTAACATACGTGACTTAAGATCATCAAGATCCATATAAGTGATGTCACATCACCTACCTCAGCATATTCAGATGAGAGAGATTTCACTGGTTTACCCCTATGAATTTGAACTTCATGTTTTCCTTGACACTTACTATTTTGGGAAAAGGAAACTTACTATTTTTAGTAAGTTTCAGAATTCGTCTCTCTGACCCCAACTGATGATGTTGACCTAGATGATTATCCTTCTATGTACTTCTGTGGAAACTGTTGTTTTGGTATGATTTACTATTAATAGTAAGTTCCTAAAAGACAACTTACTATTTTTAGTAAATGGTGATTTTTTCCCGAATTGACTGCACCAATGAGATTAGCTTGTATTATTTCCCATTGTGCACACTGCTCTTTCCCTGATTGCTCTTCTGGATAACTTACTAAAAATGGCAAGTGTCCATATGGGAGACTTACTATTTTTAGTAAGTGAATTTTTTTTATTTTCCGAACTGACCAATCAATCTGACCTTCTATTCCTCCTCAATGCACATGGTCTTTGCCACAACTACTTCTGGTGCTGACTTACCAAAAATAGCCAGTCCCCATGTAGGAAGGTATTACTATTTTTGGAAATTGGGTCTCTGGTGCTCAGTTCATGATGAAACGAAATGTTTTTGAAATGGGTTTTTGTCCAATAGTGCTCTTCCATATTTTCAGCTTCACCCGGTTGCCGATTTGAGAGATTTTAAAAATAAAAAATTTCCTATGCAAGAAACCTGGGGTTTCTTTGCCGGAAAAAATCCATGCTTTGTGCATGTGAAATATTTTTCTTGGAAATTTTAGGCACCTAGAAAACTTGAAGGATGTAAAAAAACGGCACCTCGATCCATCTGGCGGTTTGGGAGATATGAAATTTTTTCCTTCCAGTGACTTCGAGGTTTTCAGTGACAAAAAATCTCATTTCTTCTTCATTCGGATTCATTATTTTTGTGTCTTTTATTTTTTTTAGATTGTGGAGGATTTCATGGAATTTTATGAGTACAAAAATGGTGGGTTCAATCTCTGAAGAAATTTTGCCAACATTCCGATAGCATCTAGAGGTGTGGGGGATGAGAAACAATGAAAATGGCTAAGTCCTCCGCTATTTATAATTTGAAAATGGAAGGAGGGAAGGTGGGGCACATTTTTATTCCCCTTTCATCCCTTTGAAAAGGTGCAAAGGGGACATGAAAATGTGTCCTCACCCTTAGCTTTTCATTTTTCACGTGTTGATTCGATGTGCAAATGAGATGAGGGGGCTAAACGGGAGCACTTGGGGGCTGGTTAACGGTCACATGAGGAACCAAGAGGCATGCAAGGGGTGGGGTGCATTTTTATGTCCCTCATGTCCCTTGGAAAAATGGAAAAATGGTGCAAGAAAATTTTCCTCACTCTGGGGAGGACAAGTGTTGCACATGCAGGAGTAGGTAGGTGTGCATGTCAAACTGGTCAATGGGGGCTAGAAGGTGAGTGCAAGGTCATATTGGTGACCTGGAGACTAAATGAGGGTGGTTTGAATTTTTTTCACCTCATTTACCTTTGAAAAGGTTCAAAGGGACATGAAAATTCACCTTCACCACAGCTTTCCACGTGTCAGGTGTAAAATTGGTTAAGTGTCAGAAAGCATACCTTGGGAGCCAACTTGCGAAGATCATATCTAGAGCTCCCAGATGAGTTTTCAAGGGAACTTATTTATATTATTTCACATGAAAAACATCATATGATAAGAATGGTGAGGGTATCAAGGCTTTGAATCTGACTGAAACACCTCAAAATTTCCCCTTTTTCTCAAGGACTGTTAATTGTGCACCGGAAGAATGAGTTGCTAGAACAATGTATGGAGTTTCAAGAAGTCCCATATTTTCCACCATGTAGAGCATTGAAAATTATTTCCATAGGTACTTTTTTTGGATTTCAAATCACTATGGATCTCCATAATATTTCTTGGAAGTTCAGGTCCTCTTTTGCGGTGCATGCTCCTTCAGGCCCAAAAACTCGTTTTCACTGAATCGGCTCCAAAACCTCTAAAACTTCCTGAAATATTCCAAAATAAACTCCTCAATGTTTTTAGCTCTTGAATTATCCTCCGTGATGAGTCTTGGCCTTTTGATCCACTCTGAGGATGATGCACTAGTCATAGGAAGGTTGATGATATCCCTTCCCAAAATGGCTCAAAACTCCATTGTTGATCACTTTGCTCCAGAAGTTCCTTGAATGATTTTTTTTCCTAAATCACCTAGGGGGATACATGAAAATCACTTGGGGTCATTTTAATGATAGGATAGGACTGGTGCTGAGGATGGACTGACCAAGGGGTGTCTTGGGAAGGTATGACTTTCAATTTTTTCGACACTGCGGTATGGTTGTCCTGTTTTCTAGTGAAATTTTCCTTTGCAAAAACACAGGACAACAATGGAAAAATTAACTTCCCCTCCTCTGTGCGTATATAGAAAATTTAGTCCTTTGTCCCTTGAATGAAGCTATATGGATGCTTTGATTCTCTTAGAATTCCTTTGGATGCAACCTTAGTGATTATAGTAGATGTTTAGAGCTTGGTCATTTATTATGGTCACATAGCTTTATATTTATATGATTCCCTTATTTAACTTTCAAAATTGAAAACTAAAAGGCTGACCCATAAGAAAATAAGATGCCCAAAATATAAAAGAGGCCCAAAAGAGGTGAGTAAGATACAAAGAGTTCAGGGGCACCCAGAAAGACGAGGGCGCATGGGCGCTAGCATCCTGGTTACATGCTAGTGTCCAAAGTGATAAAATATGAAATAGTAAAGTATCGATTGGGAAGTATGGTGTAAGATGCTAGAAAGAAGACATGAAACATAGATAAAAATCCAAAGATAGTTTTCAATTTCTAGTTTTCTCAGTTATTAATAGTAATATGTGATTGGGACCTAGAAATATACCCAAAGTGTGTGATTTAGTGTCTATATTTTCCCCCACTTTATGTTTTTGAGTGAATACACGATAACATAAAGTAGATAAGAGATACATACATGGTAACCATGTAGATTGATGGCGAAAGTGTGCCAAGGATACAACTGAGAGTGTGGAGTGATAAAGAAATTTAGTGTGGAAGCTAAGAAAGAGGAAGTGACCATAGGGATGAAAGCATAGTGTGTGTATCATGTTGTACCTGTTGTCATTGTCATTCTTGTGTTATTCTTGAAACTACTACTTTTTATAAGGACAGACCTACAAAAAGAAGAGTAAAATAGTATTCAAATTCGTGTATATGAAAAATTCTATCCAAGTATGTAAAAAATGTGAAAAAGAACATGTACACTTGATCTGTGACAAGTGAAAAGGATAGAAAGTGTCCTAAAATGTTGTAGAACAATTTTTTTGGGTGATCTCATGCCAAGTGCTAGTTTTTTGGGTGATCTCACGCCACGGCATAAAAGTGTTAGGGAGAAAGGTCTATTGTTATTCTCCATCCCTGACTACTTTCCAAATATTTATACACCACTGCAGATGGTGTGATCCTTCTTTGTTCCATATTTAATCCATTTTGATGTTGTTTGATCCAGTTCAATCCAAGGAAAATAGAAAAAAGGAGATAGAATGCATTCTAATTGTTGGAGGACTATGTCTATGCTGTGTAAACTTCTCTAGAAACTGCTAAGAATTGTGACAATCTAAGAAAATAATTGTAACTACCCCCTGTTCATAGGTGCCTAAGAAGGGTCATGAAAGGAACGATAACCAGATCGTACCAAGCCAAGAACACAAATGCTAATCAAACACCATGATCAATAAGATGAAAGCAATTCACCAGAATAGCTTTACATAAAACCTTTGCAAATAAATGAGCAGCAATATCATATATTATTATGGAACTCAATGCAATACATTGAGAATGGGTCTTGCTTAAATAGGTAAGGAATAACAATCTAAGAACCAGTCAAGGTCGTAGATCAACCCATAAATCAAAGAACTAACTAGTCAAAACCATAGATTTATGAGAGAACTAGACATCAAGGATCTAGTCAATACCATAGATCAAGGAAAGAACTATACCCAACAACTATATAACATCTCATAATATTTAAATAAAATAAAAGAAATATCCACACACATAAGTGGGTGAAGATAAATACAATAAAGGTAATAAAGTACCTAGGTGAACATGAGCTAAGGTAAATACCTACTCTAACACCCCCCCTCAAGTGAAGCTAGGGGCCAAAATAGAAGTGGCATGTCCACAGTATGAGTCCCGACAACTAGGCCTGATGAGGTACTCATGTACAATAACTGGAGAAAAATGAACACCGCAAGGTACCCAAAACCAGTAATAACAAAGTAAAGAAAGTAAAAACCCGCTCCAAGGCATCCCAAGAAGCTCGGCTCAAAAAAATTGTACAATGCTGAAGAATTTTGGTATGCACTATGGTCTGAATCCACTGCTCGATCATAGAACTCAAAAACAACTAACACTGGGCTTCACCAGAATAGCTCCATATAAAGAGAATGTCAACGGAGTGATGTCGAAAGTGTAAAAAAACACCAAACATAATTCGACCAACTGCTGCAAATAGGTATGCCACGATCCAAGAACAATAACCAAAGCAACAAGGCAAGGACACAAACTCCATAGTGTCATAATCTAAGAAAAGCTAAGGTAACAAGGCAAGGACACGAAACCCAAAGAAGTTGGATCAACACTACACCCTCCCATACTATTAAATGGGTGGAGTGACGCTACAAATCTGTATGAGTTGCCCAAAATCAACTACTCGAACACTGACAAAATAACACTAGACTTCACCAGAATAGATCCCCCATAAGAGATACTATCAAGATGTCAAAAGTGTTGAAAATACATATACAAAATCTCTCAACAAAAGAGATACACTACATCTGCTAAAGAAAAATACTCAAAACAAGAAGCATCACAATGCAAAAGGTATAGAAAGTGGAGCAAGAGGCTGAATGGTGGAGGAGCCACACCTGTAGAGTCCTCTCAATGAATGCCTATGTCACCGCCACGAGTGATCAAATATCCACCTCAAATCAACATGGATAGATGAAGAAAATGCATGCATATGACTTGGTGTAAAATACACAATGGGTGCATGCAAAAGAACATCAGAATGTGTATCAGGTTGATCATGTCTAACAACTGAAATCTCACATTTCTCAATCCTGAGTGAAGGTGCAGAACTCATGTGTTGCTCATGATCCTCATAAAGAGTCGAGCGAACAAAAAAAGGAGCTCTGTCAATGTGTGATCCCAATGAAGTATTTGCTTGAAAACCAATGTCATAACGAGAATTCCACTTAACATGTGGAATAGAGGAAACAATACCCTGTGAATATCTGTCAATGACTCCACTAGTGAGACCCATAGAACGGAGCATGCGAGAACTAAATGCAATGGTATGCTTCTTAAAAAATCCATGCAGCTGAGCAGAAGTTAGATACATAACATGTGGACCTGTAATAGGTACAGATGTGGAAGAGCATGCAGTAACAAGCTTCATAGGTGTATGAGCATCAAGAGCAGGAACAGACTCAAAGACTAACAAATCAATGTCAGTGGGTTCATGAACAATAGTTGTAAGTGGACTAGGAGCATGGTTTTGGTTGTCCACAATATGATGGTGATGTTGTAGGTTAGCAAGTTTGTTCCGCAGGGAGTGTATTATTATATCCTTATCGTGAATGCATGATTTTAGAAGATAATTTCACTTCTTGAGCGATCTATTTTCTTCCACAAATTTTACAATATTCTCTTGAAGTCCACACACTTCAGAGAAAAGCATATCATTCTCAGAATCCATGATAGGTACAAACTGCAACTCCCAAAATTTTAGGACATTGGGCTCAGCGGAAATTACGTCCATGAATTGATTACAACACTCCTCCATATTTGGCACTTTATAATTATAGTGCAAGTCTCAAAATAAATATTTCCAATGGAAAGATCACAAAAAAACAAACACTTCTACAAAAAATGGAACTCAAAACCAAGATACCGATCAAGAGTTACAAGATTTTTAATATTTGCTCTGTTATTTATTTTAGGTGCCACTAAAACAAAATAAAATGTTGTTGCCTTCACCACACAAACAAAATTAAAAGGGTTGAAGTTAAGCACCTACTAGTAGGAATCACAAGCTTTAAGCCCTCATATGACCATACCATATGACCAAGGCCTAAGGATTTTAATGGGTGTTTGCACAACTTACTATTGGACTATGTAGGCAGTGACCTTTATTGCCAAAAATAGCAACCTACGGATTTTTCTGAAATAGTAAAAATGTGCACAGCATCCGTGGACCCTTGCCACAAAAAGAACTGAAAATCTTTTTGTGCGCAAATCAAGACAGATACGCTACAAAAAAAATAGTACAGATCTGGAGAAATCCAACAAACCTAAATAAATAAAATCACACATTTTTGGCTCGAATCCCAAGGCACACCTGTGTGCTTCTCTACAAAAATAAAAAACCACAAAAAATGACTACCTCCAGAATTGGTCGAGTTTACAGTCAATCTTATAGTTTTCATGCCTTCCGGATCCAATGGAAGCCTCTGTCTTACATAAAAATACAAGAAACAACAACATACAACCAAATCCCAAATATATGAATACACAAATAATTTATTTACAAAATAAAACTTACAGACAGATGTCAACAGCAATCTCCAGCTCTGATACCATGAAAGGAACGATAACCAAATTGTACCAAGCCAAGAACATAGATGCTAATCAAACACCACGATCCATAAGATGAAAGAAATTCACCAGAATGGCTTTATATAAAACCTTTGCAAATAAATGAGCAGCAATATCATATATTATTATGGAACTCAATGCAATACATTGAGAATGGTCCTTTCTTAAATAGGTAAGGAATAATAATCTAAGAACCAGTCAAGGTCGTAGATAAACCCATAAATAAAAAAAATAACTAGTCATCAAAGAACTAGTCAAGACCATAGATTTAGGAGAGAACTAGACATCAAGGATCTAGTCAATACCATAAATCAAGGAAAGAACTAGTCAATACCATAGATCAAGGAAAGAACTATACCTACAAATAGATAATATCTCTTAATATCTAAGTAAGATAAAAGTAATATCCACACATATAAGTGGGTGAGGATAAATATAATAAAGGTAAATAAAGTACCTAGGTGAACTTGAGCTAAGGTAAATACCTACTCTAATAGGTCAAGGGTGCCTAGGTGCTCATGTCTATATCTAGGCGTTGGTGTCTATGCTAGACTGGAGACCCAAGTCAGAATCTAGGTTGTTTTTGAAGTTGAAGTTTGTGTTGATTCACACTAAACTATGTTGTACTGTAATTGTGAAATGTTGTATGTGGTGACATATTCACCCAATATATGTCCCTCCTCATTTGGGGTGCATGCGACTTTGTTAGGATAATGTGACCTAAATGAAGACCCAATGTTGATCTAAAATTGAATCCCTGCATGGGGAGGGACTGTGCATGGTAAAAACTAAGGCACATGTAAATAAAGTGGCTAGGACATGTGTTAGTGCAAACAAGACAAAAACACATATAGAAGAAGATGCATAATCTATCAAGAAAGAAGACAATGTAAACCATGAAAAACTAGTTTTAAACATGGGACATCGCTCACAATGTCGCAAGACAATCAAGGCCGAAGAGTCCAAAAAAATAGAAGTGATTAACAAGAAATACATAGGGCAAAGCTTAGAAACAGTGGCATACAAAAGAAAGTAATGGAAAACAAAGAGTCAGACAACCATGGAAAAAAGTAGTTTCTGCAAAGCAAATATTTCACATGAAGCACCCATTAGCATGTTAGAAAGATAAAAAGTATGTCAAAACATGTGTGTGTGTGTGTGTGTGTGTGTGTGTGTGTGTGTGTGTGTGTGTATATTGATAAAGTAGTGTGATATTAAAAATAGGTAGTATAAAATGAAACAATAGCACCTACAGTGTGAACAAAAGTAGACTCCCTCGGGAGCCCCGATGGGACTTGTAAGAGGTACATTGCCAAGCATCTATGTTGCATGTAAGGATATGGAAGAAATATGCATTCACAACTTAAATAATATGTGAATGTGCATGTGTATATGGAAAATATAATGACATACAATGTATTTGTCTAGCATGTGAAACAAAGTGTACATGTAACTAATATAAGCAAGTAAGAGTAAATGCAACCAAGATATGTAGTATGTTGTGAATAAGTGAGATGGAACAAAATTCATATTGAATGTGCTAGGGGCAGTGTGTCCCCCCAAGAGAATGTGTATGAGTATGCATGAGATGAAGTTCATTTATAAAAGAACCCTCGACAATCAAGAATGAACCACATAACAAGAGTGTGTCATCGTGAAATGGTTTGAATCATATACTATAAAGTTATGATCAACGAAGTGTAGAGAAAAGAGTGTAAAAGAGGTGAGGTTCATGAATTTAGTATGCCCTCAATAGTCAAGTGTGAACCGGAGCACAAGCATGTGTCATAGGGTAATGATGATAAAAAACGTGTATTAAAGGGTTTGTATATGAGGAAATATGAAACATTAAGCATGGAGCTTCAAGTGCATGAAATGATAGAGACATTTCATAGCAATGTAAAAATGGGGGAAGCTATGATGCCCCCCAAGTGTGTGATGATGAATAATCTATCTGAAAAAAGTGAAGGGAAAGGGTCCTCCACTCTATGCTTGCAGCAATAAATGTGTATGACCATTGTCTGAGATGGATGATGTATAAGACATATGATATATTGGTGCATCTATATATACATGAGACCTAAGAGGGGATAAACACCTATGTGAAGGAGACTGAAGATGCGATGTACACCTATGTGAAGGAGACTATGGAGGTGATGTGAACATATGTGAAGGAGACCGTGGAGGTGATGTGAACCTATGTGAAGGATTCATCCAAGTGGTGGACCTAGGTTAATGAGATGGACCAGTGGACTGATGAGACCGAGTAGGTCATGTGCGAATAAGAGATCTAAGATCATACTACGCTTTAGATTTGAGAGATTTTGGGGACCTAGATGCTCTAGCAAGTGCAATGGAAACCTCAAGAGGAGGTTGTGTCCATAGTGTGCATGGTGGAACACCTTTGATGATGATAACTTGTTTGTTGTGAATGACATTTATACACAAGTGATTCATGTAAGTGATAGCTTGAGAGGTATGGAGCCAAGGATGACCCAAGAGTATGTCATGCCCTTTGATTAAATGTGTCATAAGGAATGGCACAAGCATGGTGAAAAGTCCAACTGTAACTGAAAGATGGAAGAACCCATAAGACTTGGGAACTAGTTATGAGATATGAGAGAGTGGATATTCGATAGCGATAAGAAGTCTAATGGAGCACACACTCATATGAATCAAAGGATTGATCATTGTATTATTTATAACATGAGGTCTGATAGAAACATGAATATGTAATGTATCATAAGTGAATGTGGCATGATAATCGTGATTAGAGAATGTAATAAATGGTGGAGATTCATCAACATTAGCAACTGGAAAGTCAAGAGCCCCCAATGAAGGAGGAGATGTTTCACGATATGTGTGATTAGTTGAAGAATCAAAAGCCTATTTCTCATGCTTAGGGAGAGGATCATTAAATATTTTGAACATTTTGTTCTCATTGGCCAGTGTAGATGTTGAAGGCTCAAGGAGCTCGATTACATTGTTTTTGATGAGATCTTGAATAAGATATCAGATTTTGAAACATCGAACTATAGAATTCCCAATGCATTGATGATAGTCACATTTAAATTTTTCTTTATAATTGTGTCTTTTAGGTCAAGATGGATCCAGATTAAGAGGGTGAGGGAGTGTAATAATATTGCTATCAACAAGTTGTTGCAATAGAAGATGTGGAGTGATAGGAATTTTTGTAAAGGTACACTTTAGAGGCTAACATTAAAGCTTCTTAGGAGTAGTAATAATGTTAACATTTGTTTTGGCTTCAATGGGCATATGAGATGGCTTAAAATTATATTTTCGTTGAAACCGACGAGAAGATGACAGTTGATCGTGATATTTAAGCTTGCCCATAGGTAGCAGTTTTGATTTCGTATAGCTTGAGAGTATAACATAGTTGATCAAATGATGGAGAGGTCTCAAAGATGTCACTCTCCTACAAATGAGGTGAGATATTTTAGACAAATAGATATTGAAGTTCAGATTCCACGATTACATTAGACATCTTAGCTAATTTTTTCTTATAG
This sequence comes from Taxus chinensis, assembly GCA_019776745.2. NCBI lineage: Eukaryota > Viridiplantae > Streptophyta > Pinopsida > Cupressales > Taxaceae > Taxus > Taxus chinensis. Next base: position 885,822,451 of record CM034150.1, read on the forward strand.
CGTAAAACATAGTCCACTAGATGCTCATTAGATATTTGTTTAATTTGTGTGAGTTGAGCATAGGATATCTTAGAACCGATATTTATTGAGAAGTGTGCGAGAAAAGCATCATCTAAATGCGTAAAATATGTTACCGAATGGACAAGTAGATCTTAGAATGAATGCATAACATAATCTTGGAGACTTCTTAGAAATATATTTTCTAGTAAAGTGTGATCATCCACATAATCTACACATGCAACATGAAATACTTGGAGATTATTTTGAGGGTCATCATGGACTTTTAAGGTGTGCAACTTAGGGGTGACAAAAATTAGAGGAAGTGGATAAGCTAAAATGGAAGGTGCGAAAGGATTGTGAAGGAGTAAAGTGGAATCAAGAAAGAGAGAGAGATGCACGAGAAGTAGCCATTTGGAGTTGTTGAATTTGAGTCTACAAATCCTAATATAAAAAAAGTTTAATCAGGATTATTTGAAGAATAGTTGGGTTATGCAACAGAAGTATTGGGTTGAATGATGGGAGCAGTAGTAGTGAGAATGGGAGTAGGAAGATGAAGGGGTTGAGTGGAGGCTATGGCAGGAGAGGAAGAACTAATAAGGGGTGTAAAAGACGGATCTTGAGATTTTTTAGTAGTAACCAAGGCATGGATAATATGCCAAAGATGGGTGGTATTGTCACGCAAAGCTTGACGAAAATTGGTAAGCTTGTCTAATTTCTCTTTATCAATGTTAGTGTCTTTATCATATGATTGCTCACTATCATATGTTTCAATTTCAAGAAGAGGAACATTTTGAGAGTGGCAATAGGGTTATCAGATTCATCCATTGATTTAGAAACCCTATGCATATATGGAGGGAGCACTAGATGCTCAAAAGACCCAAAACAACCACTATGGGTGATGGGCATAAGAAGAAACCCCTAGAAATAAGGTTGGAGTCAAGCAATGGGTTCTCCAAATGATTTAAAAATATATAGAATTTTTGAAATCCTAATTGTAGAGTAACATAGGATAAATAAAATTCTAAAGTACAGATTTGACACAAGTAAGCTAATAAATTTAAAACCTGGAGTGAAAGAGAGGGAATAGAAGACTTAACATATTTTGCAATAAATCTAAAATTATGTTGAACTGAAAATTTGATGAACAGGAGGAAGAAATTCTCGCAACCATCCCGAGAAAATTGTGAGACTATCGAATGAGCCAGGACCAAGGCACCTGGGCATTGGAAACTGCTTCTAGGCACTTATGACTGCCAAATACCTCAAAAACTAATTTTTCTTATGTCACGAGATGTTTTCTAACCTTCATTTTTTATCTCTTATTGGTTGTACTATGCTCATAGAATTCACATGTAACCTACAAAGAAAGATAACCTGTAAAACCCCAAAACACATTAAATCCTAAAAAGAAAAAGATGTAAATGGGGAGTCAGACTGGCCCCAGCGGTCACCCGACTGAGTAAACTTACGACTGAGTGTTGCACTAATTTTCAAACTCCATGTAGTTTTTGTGTGTGTGTAAGAATCTTGCCCTAGGTAGCTCTTGTGCAATATGCACTTGATAGCGAGTGATAGCTAGATATACCTATGTAGATAGATGTGAAGATGGAAAAATTGAACTTCCCCTCTTATGCATGTATGCAAAAAATGTAGTCCCTTTTCCTTTGAATGAAGCTAGATGGATTGTTTTATGCTCTTAGAATGCCTTTAGATGTAACCTTAGGTGATGATATTAGATGCTTAGATCTTAGTCCTTTATTATGGTCACATAGCTTTATATTTATATCATTCCGTTGGTTGAATTTCACAATTGACAACTAAAAGGTTGACCCATAAGAAAACAAGATTCCCAAAAAATAAAAGAGGCCCAAATGAGGCAAGTAAGATACAAATAGGTTGGAGGAACCAAGAAGGATGGGGGGCCTAGGCATTAGCGTCCTAGCTGGGTGCTGGTGTCCAGAGTGATAAAAGATGAAACAGTAAAGTATCGACTAGGCAGTAGGGTGTAAGAGGCCAGAAAGAAGACATGAAACACAGAAAAAAGGCCAAATATAGCTTTCAATGGCTAGTTTTCTCACTTAGGAATCATATGAATAGTAGTATGTGATTAGGACCTAGAAATGTACCCAAAGTGTGTGATTCAGTGTCTACATCTAGCCTTCGCCAATACACGTTTATAGTTCAGTTCACGCATTTATGTCCAAGTACACATGATAGCATCATCATTTACGCTAGTGCATCCAAGTGCACGTGCTAGCGTGTCTTATCTGTTCTTTTTTTAGCTTTATGTATTTTCCAATAAGTAAACAATTCTTCTAATCTCTGTTTTAGGTCTATTTTTTAGTCCTTTTCTTGCAAGTTTTCTTATAACTAATCAATTTAAGTGTTTGTTTTTCTATTGGATTTCATTTAAATCTAATCGTGACCAACTCTCGTGTATGCTCTTTTCCCACACTTTTCTAACTGATCTTGAAAATCAAAAACATGAGTTTGCCTTCATATTTTCTATCATGATTTCACCTTAGGAAAACTATTAACTTGTTCGTAGAACCATCTTTACGAATATTTTTATTGCATTAAAACTAATAATTGTAGTTTACCTTTCTTGTAGGAATTAATCAAACCTTTTCGCATTCCATTCATTTTACTTTTTAAAACTCTCTTAATTAAATTTTCGGAGACGGGTTTATTCCCCAATCCACTGTAGCTGAGAGAAGTACATAGCTAGGGTCTGAAAAATCATTGTGAGGAGTACCATAAGGAACCCAAAGTAATTGGTGCCTTGAGTGAACTGACCAATGAAATTGGATCCCCACCTATCAGATTAGTACACCTTATGAGAATTAGAGCCAAAACTATCCATAGTGGTGACCTTAGTTTGATCCTTTAAGCGAGGTAAAATCCAGCTTATTCTATCAAGAGGGGTAAAGCAAAGCCAGTGACTAGAAATAGTTACGCGCTCACTCAGATAATTTTTAGTACTTAGGGAGAGAACCATTTTTCTAAGAAGCCCCACTTGACCAAGCCAAATTAAGCTTAGAGGCCTTCCTTAACAACATTATTTTCATTTACTTTACATATTACAAATTTTGTGTTCCACACTCTTATCATACAAAATCTATCCATTTATCTTTCAAAATTCAATCAACATTCAAGTTTTGAGTTTTGGATACCCATGTCCTAACCTAAGCACATCCATTTTGCATTTGAGTCTTGACCTGATATTCACTTTATCATAGTCAAGTGCAATCATTTTCCTAAGCCTTCTAGTTTAATATTCACATTTTTAAACTCTAAGCACTTACCCATTCTACGTTTACAAATTTGATATTCACTTTGTTAACTTTTAGGAATTTTTCATTTCCAACCACTTTCATCTTAGCATTCACTTTTCTAATGGTCGAGTAATCCTTTTTCATTTCCAGCCTCCTCCATCTTAGCATTCACTTTGCTACGGATTGAGTAATCCTTTTTCATTTTCAAAATATTCTATCTTAGCATTCACTTTGTTAAGGGTCAAGTAATCTAAATTTCATTTCCAACCTCTTCCATCTTAGCATTCACTCTTCTAAGGGCTGAGTAATCCTTTTTCATTTTCAAAATCTTCTATCTTAGCATTCACTTTGCTAAGGGTCGAGTAATTTGACTTTCATTTCCAACCTCTTCCATCTTAGCATTCACTTTGCTAAGGGTTGAGTAATTCTTTTTCATTCCCAAACTCTTCTATCCTAGCATTCACTTTCTTAAGAATCGAGTAATCCATTTTTATTTCCAAACTTTTCTATCTTAGCATTCACTTTTCTAAGAGTGGAGTAAGCCAAATCATACTCATATTATCCTTTGATTCTCATCTTATCGCACTTAATTTATTACAACATCTTATCCTTTTAACATACACTTTGTCAGAGTTTAAGAGTTATCTTTCAAATATGTAATTCTTATACTTCAACATTCTCTTTGTCAAGTTTAAGCACTATCAATTAATTTCTCCACCTTATACTTTGACATTCACTTTTTCAAGTTTAGGTCAATCGATCTCAACACTTACAACTTATCCATAGACATTCACTTTGTCAAGTATAAGTGCAATTGGTTATTAATTATAAGTATTGGGTAAATTGACATTCACTTTGTCCAAACTCTAAACATAAATTACGTCGCACCTTTTCACATTCCTCCCCTCTTTTAGAAAAAATGGTGGGAACTAGGCACTAAAATTATGACCCATTTGGAAGGACCGAAATCACTTTCACATTAGTTATGATGAAAAGGATGAAGATTGGCTAAAGGATTATTAGGAATAAAACTTAGCTTAATTCATCATTAGTTAATATTTGAATAAATGTAATAAGTTAAAGTATTTAATTTAAATACTTTAAACTTACGTCAATAGGTATTAGTTATACTTAGTTGTTAATTAACTAAGTGATAGTGTTCTCATCCCAATGTTTGTGGGATCACGTTTTATCTTGCATATTTTGTTCCCAAATGATTTCCATGAGGGGAAATAGGGGTAGTTATGGGCAATATGTTATTTCTGTATATTTTCTCAAATTAGGTTATTTGCTTCCATATATTGTGGATGAGATAGAAGTTGTCCAATATCTATAAATATTGCAACTCTCTCATTTGTTTGTAATGCTTGATTTCATATTAATAAAATTATGCAAGCACCATCTTGTTTTCTATGATTAAATATGGTTTGCAGACAAGAAGGATCAACAAAATTATGTTTCATTAGAAGAACAAGCCAACGATAAAGGACTTTTGCGAGAAAATAAAGATCAAATCTTACTTCGCTCCTCAAATATGGGAGAAAATTTTCCATCAAACTTTGAAGATGAAAATTTTAAAAATATATGAGGTCAACCTCATCCAACTAAGAACATTCAACCCAAATCGAATAGACATGATGAGGCCAGACCAATTGAAACAAATAATGACAACAAAGGAAAATATAGTACTTCCTTCAAGCCAAATCAAGCCTTGATAGATCAAATCAATGTAATGGCCAAAAAAATAGCTCTAATGGCTTCTAAAGTCACTAACAACATGAATCACAAAGACAAAAACTGAAAAACGAATCAAAAACATATACTAAAACAAAAAAAGAGAAAATCAATCCAATTTTTGATAATACTTCAGCTATTCCTCAAAACAATTCACCATTCGCTCACGAATGGAAAATTATGAAAGATACAGTCTCAGGAATGCAAAAACAAAGAAAGAAATTTAACTTTGAGGAACTATGTCCTTATCCATTTGATAGGGACATGTTGAGCATACCCTTCCCAAAATCTTTCAATATGACCAAATTTGACAAATATAAGGGAAAAATTATCCACAAAAGCATATCAAAGAGTTCTTCGTGGCATGTCAATAAGTGGCATACAATGATATCTTTCTCTTCTGCCTCTTTCCTAAAATTTTAGGAGGGAAATTTGTGGATTGGTTCTTACACCTTCCAAAGGGATCAATCACCACTTTCATTAACCTCTCAGAGAAATTCATTAATTATTTATCTTTTAACCTAGACTTTGAGATTATCATGATGGACTTGTGTAATTAAAAACAACGAACAAATGAAAACTTTTCACAATTCTTACAATGATGGAGAGGAATTGCAAGTCGATTCCCATGGTTCAATTCAAGAGAAACAACTAGTAAGTATCTTTATACCGAACCTAGACAATGAATTTTCCTTTCACATGTAGATTCATTGTCTCAATAGTTTTAAGGAAGTTATCAAGAAGGGGACTCAAATCAAAAAATCCCTCATTGCAAAAGGCTTTATCAAACCTCCTTCCAAGGACAATGTATACAACAATAATAACAATAACAACACCAACTATCAAGATAAAAATAGGTACATCAATCGCAATCGCAATGTCATTAATGATGGCATAACAGACAATTGCAATGTACATAACATTCAGAATAATAAAAAAATAATCTAAATCAAAGAAATCCATCACTATTCCAAGTAAAGAATTTGTTTCTTCTTGAGGTAATAAGTGAATATAATTTACATCATTGGGAGAAAACCTTTCAAGTGTCTTAAGAAAACTAATAAATGCTAATATGGTCACTTAGCCCATTGCAAAACCCTTCATAGAAGGGGAACCCAAACCATCTTAGTATAAAGTTAATGAATATTACGAATTTCATCTGATTGACAGTCATCAAACGAATCAATGTATGAGACTTCGCCACTATATTCAAAACCTCATTGATAGTGGAGAAATTAGGGTCAAACACCTAACACCCAATAAAACACCCAACAATAATTTAAAGGTGTTTTCCAATCCCTTGCCCAAGCATGGTATGAATGAAAAATCTCTTAAAAGGGGACAATCTTCAAACTATGTTGGATTCAATTCAATCATTTCATTTTTTGAAGCGATACGTAATACCACTGTCACAGTTAAATTCCAAACTTCTAACTATGCAATGGCCACATGATAAAAGAAGGTTTGGGTTCCCGCAACGAAGCAATCATCTACTTCTTATGAACCTTAAGTGTCAAATCCTACGGCTCCAAGCAATCCTAAGCCAACATTAAAGGCTAAATATTGAACTGCATTAAACCTATATGACCTAGTTAAGTAGTTAATGAAAACACCCCCACATATCTCCCTCATGGATTTATTGAAAGCATCACCTAAATTTCAAGAAATTCTCACTCATGCTCTCCACGAGGCACGTGTTACTGAGAATCTCAATACTCAACAATTCCAATCTCTAATTGCTAACCTTTTACCTAACAACCCTATATTTTTGTTCAGTCCTTAGAACTTATTAAATACAAACCTACAAAAGAACTCTTTGTACATTGAAACATACATTACCAATCATAAGGTTAAAAGAGTTATTATTGATCAAATAATTACTTTAAACTTTTTTTCTATGAAAATGATGAGATTTATTGGCCACACAGAAGATATTTTGGGAGATAACGTTATAATTATTCATGGTTGTGACAACAACGAATGGTAATCCTCTTGAACAATCACCCTCCCTATCCAAGTGGTCACATAGATGCTAGAAACCATCTGCCACGTTGCTGAAGTCGAGACTTCATATAATATCCTTTTAGGATGACCTTGAATACATGTGATGAAAGTTGTGGGGACTTCCACATTTCATCAATGCATAAAATTCCCCCATGATGGAAAATATTTTACCCTACTTGCCGATGAAAAACCTTTTGAATATTGTAAACTTTTGGTGTTGGATGTGTCATTGTTATTGTCATTGATGTCAAGTAAAATTGATGTCAAAGGGTGTCTTGGTGAGCATATGAGTCATCATGAGGTGTCTATCATCAAGAAGGATGAAGTTTGATTGGTAGTGTCCTAGTCTGGTGTCATGATATATTGCATCGGTGAAGTGCACATGATGTCTTGGTGTATATAGCATAGTTTGATGCATGGTTCAAGCAAGCAAGATGTAGTGAGTGAGCTCTAAAGGTTGGTATGGTGTCTAATATGTTCAAATATATGTGTCAGATTTGTTAATAAGTTTGTAAGATCGAAAATAGTCAGTTTACTTGAGACATATGGTGATACAAGCCTAACTAGGCCTATTCCTAGACCTATTGCAAGCATGGCTTGAGGTATGAATAAAAGTAGGCCAAGGAAAGTTAGTGTGTGTATGTGAGGAGTGTTTTGAGATTACAGAGTATGTGTGGAAGGTGAACAAGGCCATAGTTCAGGTGTATAGTGCATGTTCAAGGTCCTATTGAAGTAAGACATAGAAGACAAGGCTAGAAAGCAACATTCAAAAGTTGTTAAAAAGAATAATAATGTCAAACCAACACTTGTGGATCTAACTCATATAGATGCTCATTTTGGTACGGCAGAAGTAAAACCACCTAAATAGAGAAATCTAAGTAATTGATTGGGTAAAACATTTCCTCATCCATGTTTATGTTTGCACTATAGGGTAACTGTTGATGGTATGCAAACATTTTCATATCTATATTTTAGGGATTCATGATGTTTGATGAAAGGATTTATTTCTATGTTGATATTTAGCTTTGAAAATTTTAATGGAAATAGTTGTAGGGAATATTTGAGTGATAGGTTCATCATACTCATATTGTCTTCTCACATTTTGGTTGGAAATTCCATTGCTAACAGCAGTATACAGGGATATGAACATTAGCAACATGTCTAATTTTGAAACTTGTAGTTTTATAATGTTGTCATTTGTGCAAATTTATGGATGCTTATAAGACTTATTCAGGCACCTGTTTGATATTGTAATAAATAGAAAAATTTGTTGTGTTCACATGTGTTATTTGCACTAATTTTTTTAAAGACCCTCATGTTGGGCAAAAATTAATTTTTGTAACTATCAAATGTGGTTGCAATTACGGTGTAAATTTATTACACTAAAAAACTAGTTTACAAGTTGTACCAGGTGATCATTTTTACATATTATGGCAGTTCACCGATTTGGGTAAGCATACAGTTTGTTATCTATCCTTCTATAGTTGATTATGTATGGATAGAATTGGTAGATTCACGTGGATTCAATTTTTTACTATAGCTATTTTTAGGTGTTGATAGTCTAATTTATTCTAGATAAATAATATTTGCAGTTGTTACAGTTTCAAATGGAAAGTTGGCACTAGCTTAATTGTGGGCAATTTAGATGTCTAGTATACTTATCTATGTTTAAGAAATTGTAATTTTTGGTAATCGTCCATATTAGTTGAACACTATCTTTCCGTATTATAATGGGTGTTATTATCTGGTCAGTTATTTGTGATGGCATTACAGTGGGGTATGACAGTTCACAGTTGTGTGCAGAGTTAACAGGGTTATAGTGTTTCAGTTGAACACTAGCTTAATTGGGTGTTATTATCTGATCAGTTATGTAATTAGCTAATCAACTATTTACATTTTACTAACATATAATGTTATTTCGAGTTCTTGTATGTCTTTTTGCAATGTAGGAAGAGATACCATGTTTTGTGGGTTAATACACAGCTTTTCATGGACAAAAAACATTCTCATTAGGGAGGAGTGATCGGGGGATCAATTTTAGTGTCAAATGTTTCCTAAAATTCCCTAAACCATGATACTGCATTAGATCCTTCAAAGATTTTCCCGACAACTATAAGAATGTGAAAAATGGACACTCTGAGCTCTAGATATGGGTGGTCAAAGTTTGTAAAAATGTAAATTTAATTGTCTTGGAATCTCACAAATTCACTTCTACTGTGTAGATATTCTCATGATATTTCTGACGCATTTTGAATAGACAAAATCTAAGTTTGTATGCAAAAGATATGGTTAGTCAAAGTTCGGGTCAAACTTGCTGAAAAAATAACATGGCAAAAGGTGAACCAATCACATGTTGACATGTGGCAAGACTCCATTTGAGCACATGGACCTCCAATTTTGGTAGCTCAATGTTACGCATAGCCATTCCACATGAAAATAGGACAGTTTAGCCTTATTAAAGGGTTTGGATAAAATTATCTCCCATTGACTATGGGATTGATTCCCATATAAAGATATAAAAGATTTCTATTTGCTATGCATAGTGGATAATGCAATCAAAGGGATTCAAACCCTTGACCTGCACCAAAAGAATAGGTAGACTTACCAACCCACTACCTTTAGATAAGTGCTATAAAAGGAGCTCGTTGGGTTTTGTACAAGACAAGTGACAGGTCTGTGAGAGGGCAGAATAGACCTACTTGCAGAAAACCATATTTTTTAGGCACTTCCACTCAAAACCAGATCTCGAGTTATATATGAAAATTGTTAAAAATTTCAATACGATCACGATGGTGTGATCATTTTACCAATTTAGAACTTTTGTGATAGATTTATTTTCTGTTAAAGTCACACAAAGGCATAGAACCCAAGGGAGACATAGCTGCAAGTGGATCAGGAAGGTGAAAGACAACGGCTAATTTCCACTAATGTCCTTCGAAGGTCTGATATCACATTTTTGTAAGTTATTGATTCATTATTGGTTAAATATAAAGGTTATTATATTTGTATTTTAACATTATTAATGGATTGGTTCACCACGAACCTGGGGACATGAATTCTGAACCCCGTCAACAATCTGGTGTTGTTTTCTAATTTTGATTTTCAGTTTTTGATTATTTACAATAATTTAAGTTCATAAAAATAATGTATATGCATTGATAATCAGTACTTGACAACTTTGTAAAATCGATTAAAATTGGGAAATGGTGAATTTTGGGCTTTGATCAAACAGTGAGTTTTGAATAAAAAGGAATTTTAATTTTAATTTGAAATCATTCCTAAATAAAAATTTAATCAATTTTTGGATTATTAAAGACTTTAATTTGATTAAAAATTAATGATCCTTGAAAACGATTAAAAGTGGAAAAAATAAAACGCTCGTTTTTGGATCATATTTTGGGAGATAACATTATAACTATTCATGGTTGTGACAACAACAAATGTTAATCGTCTAGAACAATCACCTTGCCTATCCAAGTGGTCTCATGGATGCTAAAAACCATCTACCATATTGCTGACGTTGAGACTTAATATAATTTCCTTTTAGGATGACCTTGAATACATGTGATGTGAGTTGTGCCTTCCACGTTTCATCAATGCATAAAATTCCCCCATGATGGAAACTATTTTACCCTACTTGCCAATGAAAGACCTTTTGAATATTGTAAAATGTTGGTGTTGGACATGTGTCATTGTTGTTGTCATTGTTGTCATTGATGTCAAGTAAAATTGATGTCAAAGGGTGTCTTGGTGAGCATAAGAGTCAGCATGAGGTGTCTATCATTAAGAAGGATGAAGTTTGATTGGTGGTGTCCTAGTTTAGTGTTATGATATATTGCATCGGTGAAGTGACATGGTGTCTTGGTACATATAGCATGGTTCAAGAAAGCAAGATGTAGTGAGTGAGCTCTAAAGGTTGGTATGGTGTCTAACATGTTCAAAGATATGTGTTAGAGGTGTTAATAATTCTATAAGATGGAAAACATGTCAATTTACTTGAGACATGTGGTGAAACAAGCCTGACTAGGCCTATTCCTAGACCTAATGCAAGCATGGCTTGAGGTATGAATAAAATCAGGCCAAGCCATGTCAGTGTGAGCATGTGAGGATTGTTTTAAGGTTACATAGTATGTGTGGAAGGTGAACAAGGCCATAGTTCATGTGTATAGTACATGTTCAAGGTCCTATTGAAGAAATACATAGAAGACAAGGCTAAAAAGCATGGGAAAACTAAGGTGCATGGTGAGTTTCAAAGGTGAGAAATCACGAATGAGATTTGACAAAATGGAGGTCACAATAGAGGTTTATACAAAATATGAAGTCGGGGTTTTGATGATAAAGCATGAAAAGTTATTTTTGGCTCTACTAAGATATCAAAACAGTCATTCCCAGCTCGAAGGTCAAATTTGAATGCTCACCCACATGTGTGTACTCTGCATGGGGACCTAGGCATTTTTTGAATGTTAGGGCATGGAGCTAAAAATGTTATGTAAGTGGAATGGGTTTATTTGGTCATCATACTTTTATGAACCATTATTAAGAAGCCAAGAAGGTATAAACCCTCCCTAAAGCCCTAGTCTCAGAGCCATAGACAAAATATGAAGTATGTGGCCATGTTATGACTTGGGAAGGATGGTATGAAGATTTGGGGATGTAGAAATTTCTCTAGAGACCAGTTTGGTGGCATTTGTATGTTCCAGATGTGATGTTAAGTTATAGAAAAATATTTGTTTTGTGAAGATTTGTAGGTATACGGTTCATCAAGTGAAACCAATTTATTTCTTTGGCTTAGTATTTGTGTTAAGTTCTCATGAAAATATTTGGACTAGTTTTGTGCAAGAAATGGGTGAAATCCTTTTTCCATGTTGACCTATCGTTAATGGCCTAATGAGGCCAAAACGAGTAATGAAGGTCCAAGAGGTGTTTGATAGAAATGTATGGTGTAGTAAGGTTATTTGAGCATGGATAGTTTTTTGAGGTCCCATATGAGGTTTTTGTGCCCTTAGTTTGATCAGATGAATATTTTTCATGTTGAAGCCTTAATGGCCTAATCAACCCTATTAGGATTTCCAAGAATGGAGGTATCCAAGTGTGGTTTTCTTCATATGACATGATTATGAATGCTTGAGGATGATTTTTCAGGTCCTTGGTGAAGTTTTCCAAGTTGTGGAAGTGTATAGAAGTGGAGTTTAAGTTGTTAGAGGTCATATAGCTCAGTACTAGTTATTGAGACGTAATCGCAGGTTTGAGCAGTTTCAGAGATGGAGGTGTTTTGAGGTCTTGTGCCCTTATTTAGTGAATGTTATGAGTTTTGTGAGATATTTTTGGTCAAGACCTTTCTATTGATGTGCCACATGTGCCTTGGTAAAGAGGTTTTATATGCAAAGTTGCTTCCTTTTGAAGACTGATAATTAGGTGTTTAAGACCTAATAGGAGATGTTTGTCAAATGGAGTGGTGTATACCGAAGATGGATGGAGCACTTTTGTTCAAGCATATATTTGTTGTTGAGAGGTTTTTGATGAATTTTTCAAATCATGTGGAGTCATGATGGATCTGTCCTATGCCTTCGAAATTCAAATTGTGACCATTGGAGCTATGACTAGTATTTTAGGCCTAGTTGTGCAAGGTTATATTGTAAGGCTTATGTTGACCTGTATAGTCTCTTTGTTTGTAAAGTGTGTATTTATGTTTTTAAATGACCTAACTTTCATGGTCTAATAGTATATTTCTAACCGATATGGTTTATTTAGTTGAGTCATGTATTTAAAACAAGGTGTATTTTCTCATTTGAGCCAGTGGAGAGTATGGAGAATCGAGAAAAAAAGAGGTGTATGAAGAGGTTAAAGGGATCTATAATAGAGAAAATAATATTCATGAGAGGTTGAGAAAAGGAGAGGAACAAAGATTCAAGTTCATATGACCTAATCAACACATGTAGGTGCATATATGATAGAAGAAGGAGAAGGCATGGTTTGAGAGGTGTATGAGTGGAAGAAGTTGAAAAAGTGATCACAATCAGTTGTTTGAGAAATAAGGACATCAGATGATCTTCATATTCAGGTGGCTAAGTGGATATTTGTTCATGTTGGGTGGTTTTATCATCTTTGTAGAGTGGGTGCTCTACTAAATAGGGGTTGGTGCTCCTTATGGGATTGGCGCCTCACTAAATTTGTGAGGGTTGGTGCTCCTTGTGAAGTGGGTGCTTCACTAAACAAATATTTTGTATTGAGTAATATATGCCAAATTTTTAATGGTTTTTATTTCCCTTGAGGGTTTCCCACATACATCTTGTGTCTCTTGGTTAATTTCTCTTATGGTTGATTGAGTATGCATTATTTCATGTTCTTGATGCTTAAATGTCTACAATGGTCCATGGTTGATTGAATGAAAAATTTAAAGAGTTGATTCATGCCCCCCTCTTACTCATTTTTCTTCCAAAATTTGGAAGCAAGGTTTAACAATGTAAATCATTTTCCTTTAGTGGATAGATCCGCTGAGCCTCGTGTCATTATAGTTACTGATAATCACATTGACCCTAACACACTTTTCCAATCCCAACCTTCTGCATCCAGTTCGCAACCATCTACGTCTAAGTCACCCGCTGAACTCAATTTTTCCCATAAAGGTCTTGGTGAATATAATTTAGAAAATAAATTTCATGTTATAAAGCTTTTGTTGTCTCCACTTAGTTATGGATGACCTAATTCCCCCCATTTAAAAGAAGCTCACATCTACCATCTCGAAAACACTCTCTGGAGGCAATATGGATACTTAGAAGATAAGCACATTCATGGCTCTAATGGTTCTTGGTTATACGAGGATCGGATGGTTGACTGTCGTGAATCCATATACTACACCAAATCTCACAAGATGATGACAAATATGAACTAAAAGGAAAAGGACTTGGCCCATAAGAACAAGGTCATCTTGAACATATCTTATATGAAGATAATCTATATCGCCATGGTCTACGTTATGAAACTTTTGAAAATATTCCCATAATATTCAATATAATGAATATTGAAGAGGACTTTGACTCTGAAGTTGAGACCAATTCCACACATAGCCTCTTCAAAGACCTAGTTGAAACCACCCTCTTCCTTGAAAACCTATCCATTCACACCCTTTACATTGTTTATTCATCGGGATCAACAAAATCATGTCTTTCTGAATACTTTCAGAATGATGGGGCCATCGAAGATTTTCTTGAGACTTAGGACCATATTCCCTTATCAAATCACAAGAAGGGTTTTTATATAAACCTCGACACTTCTGCTTACTTAGGCGAGGATTTTAGAATCCACTATATAAAACTCAGGCGCATTGGAACATCACCCAGCCTGAGTTGAGCGCTCACCCAAAGCGTGCAAAGGTACCAAGCCCCCCTTTAGAGTTGCTTGTGAAATATGTTAGTGTGATGAAGATAAAGCATATTCAGAACCATAAATAACCATAAACATTCCACAAATCATATTCCAAATCTAGATCTTAGAGAATCATGAATTAAAAAATAACTATAATAATATCAACCACACAAGAACCAATTACAGTCATGTTTAACACAATTATCCATCCAACATACTCCATTACATTAAACATTGTAAAACATGGAAGCTTCTTACATTATAAAGTATCACCATAAGTTATGTGTGCATCATATCCAACAGCATAACTCTATAACAATTCACTACTGCTAAACTATATAGTTCAATACATACTTATAGGGGTGGAGACTTTCCCTTCGCGGCCTACGCACTTCTCAAAATAGGTTGCATGCTGATAATAGCCATGCGTCTTTACAATAACATGAACACATGCAAGTGTACTAATAATAGACATCCTATAGTTAACTGGAAGAAGTAATATTATTATTAACTCAAGCTCATGCATGACACTTATCAGTCACTAGTTCCCAAAATACCATTTAAGTGTCATGCGAATCTCCATCCTGATGTGTGCTTTGCACGTTATCACCAAAAATAGTTTGTATCCATGAAAATGGCTAAGTCCCGAATCAGACTATCCTAGCGCGAGTTTCCTCTTCTATCATTTTGTGCCTTCTGTTATGTTTGTGGAGCCTGTTTTCATGTTAGAGTGTGGTACACTTTCTATGTGTTACACTCAGGTATTTTTATAGTGGTTCCGCTCGCCGGTGAGCGGGTTAAGGGGGTTCGGGGGCGAAGCCCCCGAAGCAAATTTTAATGGGTGGCTTATTAACCCATGGGTAATGGGTAACTATTATGGGCTATTTTTGGGCCCATGGTTTTTCGGTACCCATTGTTTTGATACCCATGGTTTTTTTCCCATGGTTTTGATACCCATGGTTTTGTGTCAAACTGCTTAAGCAATTGTCTATTTATATGGTCTTATGCATATGATACATATACAAGCAAATGCATTGCAGATGTGCTTTGAATTCGGGTGTGAATTTTGTAGATTTTGTTGAGCATAGCTCCAAACAGATCTTGGTATTGTATTGAGAGAGTGGAGGCTTGTAATAAAATCTGAGCAAGTCATTCTTGGTGGACATAGCCCAAATTGGGTGAGCCATGTTAAATCTTGTCTCTCTGTGTTGTGTTATTTATTTTGCACTTTTATTTTAGATTTGTAATATTTTCTGCATATTAGTTTCTACTGTTGCGATTCTGTAAGGGATTATTCCACATATCTTATCTCTTATTTCCTAACACCTTCAAATGCACCTTGTTCACTCACGTGAATCCTATGTGTGTCTTGTCCTTAGAAAAATATTATCTACTCAACATTACCTCACTCTAAAGTACATTTTCGTCCCAGCAATGGGAATTCTTTCTGATGTTCCCAAATAATAAAGAATAAGAATTGAATGAATGTAAAGAATCATTATACAAAAGAATGGGTCTTTACTCTGCAGCTTCCTCTTCTTCAACCGGAAGGATCAACTCTGGATATTCACTTTTAATCTCAGCCTCCAATGTCTAACAGTCATCTAGCGTGGTCATTGTCTTCTCTATAATTTCTATAATGATGGCATCCAACTCGTCCTGAGTAATATTTTCCTTATCATTTTGTAAAATTTGGACAACATTGGCCATAGTAGACATCATTCCCTCCAGAAAATCCATCTTCTGTGTTATAAGCTTCCCAACCTCATCTATCCTCTCCTTATGTGGATCTTGGGCTACTGCAAGGGCTTTGTATTTTTGTTTCACTAGTGCCAAACTTTTTGTGCACCCTAAAGTCTCATCCTTAATTACTACCAAAACTTCATTATCCTCAACCAGAGTTCTAGTCCTTATTACTACCTCTGGAGCTGCACACAAATTTAGAGTTTGGTATGCTTTCTTCAGCTCATCCTTTAAATTTTGAAGCAACGCCTCATACGTTGAAATTTTTCTGATCATAGAGGCTTGTGCTCTCTCTGCTTCTTGTTCGGCATCTTTTGGTGCAGGAATTCTAAATGGTCTGTCTTCTAGCACCAAATCAACCAAAGTGCACACATAATGCATTGCAGAAGGAAACTTTTCAGGTACCTTTGGCTTCGATGAAGCCTTACTTTCAGAATGTAATCACCAATCTCCTCTGTCATGTTAACGAAGGCCTCATTCTTTGTTATTTCTCTTCCTTTAAGCACTATATCTCCGATGTTTTATCCTTGTTATCTTCCATCAATGCTCTAATGGTGATGGCCTTATCAATATTTCTTCGTGCCACCTCAGTAATTCCTTGACTAAGGAATTTTTGACCTTCTCATCAAACATAAGTGTGGGCTTTATGGTCATGTGTCTGCTCTAAGGTGCCTTCTTTACTCTCCTTGAGACACAAGACTCCTCACACACATAAAAATATGGTTCGTCCATGTGATTCTGCATGGACCAGGATAGTTGTTTCCTTGTGTGCGTAGTGGCCATATCTGGGTCCATCAGCTCCCACCCATATAACTCCTTAAGGTCCACTGTACTTTGAAACTGGGTGGAAAATTTTACTTGTGTCCTTGGTGTAGCCCATACTTGGCACAACATATTCTTCACTTCTTCACATCCTTGGCCCCTTAGGAACCTGAGCTCCAAGGCTTTGGAGTTGGCCCTTCTCCTATCTGAAGTTGTAACTAGCGCTTGGTTTTCTCGTGCTTAGTTTCTTCTGCTTCTTTCACCCCTTCTTCTTCATCTTTCATTTCTTCATCCCTGGGATCCTCCACATCTTCTGGTTGCACTAGAGTTCTAAGGGCGCTCTCTTCTGACTCCTCTTCCTCCTCATTAAGCTGTCAACTTTCTCCTTCTCTTCTTCTCAGGTGCTTCTTTTTAAGGGGAGAGTTGAGGTGATATTCCTTACAGGCTGTGGTGTTCTTGCACCTTGGGTCCTGGTTCTTCTGAATACCTTCTTGAACTGGAACTCTTTCAGGACTGCATCTACGTTCAAGTCCTCTTCTACTTCTTGTGCATGTGGTGGAGTATCTGCACACTCACTCTCCACTCTGTTTGTGGGATGCCTCTGGCCCTATGATCCAAGCCTCCACTATCTTCATGTTCTTCTTCTTCCTCGTCTATCTATATGGTCACGACAGGATTTGGAGCTGGCACATTCTCCATTGTATGTTTTCCCTTAGGTGGCCCTAGGAGCATGAACTCATTCTCCACATACTTATTATTCTCCAGCCTAGGCTTAAACTGAAGATATATGAGCACGGCTCCACTATCCCCAATAGCCAAGCTTACTGGATTTATGTTTATGACATCTAAAATGAGCCTCTCAATGTAGGCAGACCGACCTAGATATACATATGTTTTCCTGAGGGTATGGTAGTCACAATCTACCTTGTCTGCGTTGAATTTCAGTCGGCATGCATCAATAAATATGTGAACTGAAGCCTGGAAGTAGCACGTTATGAAGGCATAGGGAAGTTTGCACCATGGACTCCATGTCCCATCCTTCATGGAAAACCATGTGATGCAAAAATGTTGATACACCGTGAACTATACTACCTTTCCTACTACCGCGGGTAGCTCCTTTGGAATGTGCCACTCCTCCTCAAATGCCATGTGAAGTTGGTCATACCACAGTTCTTCCCTTTTCTTGAATGGGCCACTCATTGATCCTTCACATAAATATTTCTCAAACCTTCCACGAGGGACTTCTTCTTAGTGGGGTATTCCCAAATTTTGTTCTTTGGCCCATCGGGCACTCCAATTTCTACAAAAACAAGGGATAGTAGGATAGCACCAAAACTTATCTTCTCACCTGCGCGTGCTTCCTCAATAATAGTCTCTGCAATGTAGCCAGCCAAGTTGTAGATTTCTCCCTCTGTCATTTTCTTTGCAATGTGTAGCCACATGGTATTTACCTGTGACCATCTCTCTTGATCATTTAACTTGGTGAGTAGATGTGGCTACCTACACTATAGGAAACTTCTTCAATTTTTGTCTATGTCCATTCTGTGTGGACCTTTGGAGTATCCTAACTCCTTGTTGGTGGCTATAACAGCTTCCTTATCAGTCAGATCACTCATAATATCTTTCCATGTGCCCTTCAAGTCCTGTCAATGTGGAAATCAGGGCTGCTTGTGATCCTTACCCTCCATCCAACAAAATAGAAAAATTCCTCATGGACTGCTCATAATCCATTGGTATAAAGCCTCTAGTTTTCCAAAAGTATGGGAGTTCATATAACTGATAAACCCCTACCTTCTTCAGCAACTTCTCTCCAACATCATCATATATTGGCATATCATCCACCATGCGCTTGTTGGTCTTCTTGTTCAACAACGCATCCAATTCTCCCCTGTTGTCAGTGGTGCGGTGATTGTAATCACTTATCTTTGCATCAAGGAATGTGGGAATCCCAATCCCATCCAACTATCACTCCTTTTGGGTACTACATTTCTAAAAAGTTTCTCTCAGGTGCAACTTCGACCTCAACCTCCACCTTTTTCTTTCCCTTTGTGCCTGCTGCAGGTGCTTTCTTTGGTGCCATCATAAAAATCCCACCTTTTGTCTTCTGTATCGAGTAAGCTCAAACCCTAGCTCAAAATCACATGCCCTAGCTCGAAACCGTGTGCCCTAGCTCCTTCTCAATGCTTCTGTTTACACTCAAACCCTTCACCAATGGGGACGCAAGCCACTTCTGCACACAAATCTTCTCTCCACATCTGGTTTCATAGCTCTGCACCTCAATATGATTCACTTGGCTCGGTCACACTTAGCTCACTCAAATACTTGTGATCACAAAGGTAAAAATGAACCCGCATCACGTCCTTATATAGATTTTCAAAAATTTAGTGCATTTATTACTCCTTCACCTACCAACAATCCTCTCATTAATTGACCATTTTCCCAATTTCCATGTGGTACACCTTCACGCCCCAGCTATAACCTTCTAGTGCCTTCCTACCTTCTGGCTACATAGACTTCTCTTCTTGTGTGCTTCCATGTGCAAAGTACCTCACTACTGTGCCCTCTTCTAGTAGTTTCCACAGCCGTTGCTTACCTTGTGTTATATTGTTCATTCATTCATTTCCATCTATGGTCTTCTTTAGAAGTAATCACCTTTCAAACATATCCTTTCCATACTTGAATAACACATGTAACAGTTTGTTCTCATGTGTACCCAGTTGTGAATAACAAATAACAACCACCCCACACCAATGGTATGTGCAGTCCTCTACACATAAAAATACTTCAGATTGTAATTAGCTTCTAGTGCGCAAACACACTTATTACACAAAACACCAAACTAAATTGACAAAGCATAGTGATGAAGAAGGAAATACATTAAAGGAAATATAGAAAGGGAAACCTATACTAAATGGAAATATTACCTTATTACAAACACCAAGAAGACTTATTTATAGTAGGGCTTCAGCCTACTCCCGTTGAAGTAACTAGGTAACCGTATTCCATCAAGCACCTCTAACTGGAAAGCCTAGATTCAAGTATATGAGTGATAACATATGGTCCCAACCAATGCACCTTAAGCTTTCCTAGATGGCACAGAAACTTAGAATCATAAAGTAGTACCATCTTTCCAACCTCAAGCTTCTTGTCCCTGATGTGTGGTCATGCCATGCCTTCTGCCTGGCCTTTTCCTACTTCTAACTCCAACGTGCTATGGAGCGCCTCTCATCCAACTGTATTAACCTGTCAATTCTTTCTTCTAATGCTTTCTCATCAGCTAGACCTCCAGCGCGCACAATACGCAATGATGGTAACATGAATTCCATTGGAAGAACTACTTCTGCACCAAACACCAACTGAAAGGGTGTGGCCTTATTCAACCTCTTGTAGGTTGTTCTATATGCCCAAAGCACAACAAAAACTTTATCATCCCAATCTTTCCTTCCAACATCACAAATTTTTTGTCAAGGTCTAGCTCAATATCTTGTTGAAGGCCTCCACAGTCCCATTTCCTGAGGATGATAAGGTGTTGTCTTGTGGTGCGCAACCATAAATTCATCCAACAATATCCTGATTGTCTCATTCAAGAAGTGTGTGCCCCTATCACTTGTCAAGCTCAACGGACATTTGTACCTAGTAAGAATATTTTCCCATAAGAACCTGGTTGTTGTAGTTGTTGTACAATCCTTTGTAGGTGTTGCTTCTTCCCACCTAGTAAGATAATCTGTGCAAGTGATGATATAGCGTGATCTAGTTCTATGCGTGGCTGGGAAATAGGACCCACAAAGTCTACAACCCATTTCTCAAATGGCTCTGCACTAGCAATAGGCCTCAAAGGCATTTCATCTCTTTGCCCTAGGTTTTCCAAGATGCTGACAGTGATCACATGCCTTACAATACTCTTTACAATCTTTGTATAGGGTCTCCCACCATAATCCAATGAGTAGAATTTTGCATGCAGTGGCATCACCTGCATAGTTCCCACCTGCAATACCACCATGAGCCTCTTCCATGATATTGTGTGCTCATGTTCTAGTACACACTGGTGTAATACTTCATCTTGGCCTAGTTTGTATAAGTCACCACTGATCAACATGAAGGGTGCATGCGTGAATTGCAAGTTGTTTCTTCTCTAATGCCTTCATTCCTTCTGGAACCATACTTGTGCATAAAAATATAGCAATATCCTCCAATTATGAAGGCGTGCTGATGTAACCTATACAACTGTGCATCTGACATTGTATCTTCAATTGTCTGTGTGTCCTCCCCTGATTGAATCCTTGATAAGTGGTCTGGGCCAGAATTACTTTTACCTGGTTTTACCACAACTGTAAAGTCAAATTCTTGGAATAAGAGCACCCATCGACATATGCACCCCTATAGAATGGGCTTATTTACCAAGTATTTTAATGCCATGTGATCAGTATAAAATACAAAGGGTGTTGCTAGAAAATATTGTCTAAATTTATGCAACACGTAGATCATTGACAAGGCCTCACGCTCTGTAGTTGTGTAATTCTGTTCTGCAGGAGTCAACTTTCTACTAGAAAAAATAGATAGGATGATCTATAATACCTTCTCCAGGCTGAGCTAACACTGTGCCAATGGTCATGCTAGAGGCATCCACATGTACATGAAATGGTTGGTTCCATGAGGGAAAACACAGAATAGGTGTTATAGTAAGTCTCTCCTTCAATGCCTCAAATGCACGTTGTTGCGGTTCTCCCCAATAGAATGTCCCTTTTCCTTTTAATAATTCTTCCAGGGTGCACAGAAATCTTTACATACCCTTTGATAAATTTTCTATAATACCCTGTGTGGCCCAAGAATCCGTGCACCTCACTCTGACTGGTAGGCTCCTCTAGGCCTACAATAACTGCAACCTTAGCTGGATCTACTAACAAACCTTCCTTGCAGATGATATGCCCTAACAAAGTTCCAAAAGGTGTAGCAAACATGCACTTCTTGATGTTTAAGGAGATGCTTAACTATCTACATCTTTCAAACATTAAGCACAAATTGTCACAATGATCCTTAACAAGCCCATATACCATCCAATCATCCAAGTAAACCTGCAAGAATTTGTGAATAAAATCCTGTAATGCTTGAACAACTATGCACGAAAATACATCAGGCACATTTTTCAAACCAAAGGGCATCACAGTATATGCAAAAATTCCCCATTCAGTGGTGAAATTCATCTTCTCTTGATCTTCCTATGTAATTCTAACCTGATGATACCCAGAGAATCCATCTGTAAAAGAGTAAACTTTGTGCCCTGCAATGCCTTCTAATATTTCCTCTATGAAAAGGTGTAGGAAAAGGATCAATCACACATGCAACATTCAGTTCCCTGTAATCCACACAAATCCTAATCCAACCATCTTTCTTGATATTGATTACCATTGGGCTAACCCACTTTGATTCCTCTAGGGGCTTAATGATGCCATATTTCAACATTTTGTCAATTTCTTCCTTAACTTTTACGTGCAGGTTAGGGTTCATCCTGTAAGGTCTCTTCCTGACTGGGCGCTCCTTCCTTTAGCTTAATCTTCATCTCTCCTAATGACTCATGCACTCCTTTTAACTCATGGTATCCCCTAGGAAATAAATCCTGGAAATCACGTAGTAATTCAATTATCTTTTCCACTTCAGAATCAGACCAATAATCCCTGATTATTGCCTCCTTAGGTTCAACATCTGTGCCAATGTTCACTTTCTTGGTCTTCATAGGTTCATGATAGGCACATGCATTCTTATCCACACTTCTAACACTTTCACATACCTGCTGAATGAGCTATATCTAGATCTTCTACTTCCTCATCATCCACTATGTAGACCATCTTTCCTTTCTCCTTTTCAAAGCAAGCACATGTAAATAGTTTGGCATCTGTATCATCTACTTCATCAAAACACGCTCCTAAGTCTACCTCACCAAATAACTCCTGAATGAGTTCTTCATCCTTTGCACTGTCTCCCATAGTTAAGTGCTTTATGACCCTTAATGCCTCTTCCATTGGAGGTTTAGTAGAGAAGTAGTCAAAAGTCTGGGTCATTCTTGCAATCAAGTCCTACCAATTTCCAGTCTCCCTATGTAGCTCTGCATAAACATACCAAGTGCGTGCACAACCTTGTAAAGTGGAATAAAGCTTGTGCACCCATAGTGAAGGTGGTAAAGCTTCCTTCCCCTCTGTCCAGAGTCTCTCACACTACTGAATGTGGTGTTGAACAGGTTGATTACCATGATACATGCAGATTTAGTAGGTGCATTTCTCCTGAAGAACCGAGTGGTTAGAGAAATTATGACTTCATTCCATTCCATGAGATTATCCTGTGAACCATCCACCAGTGCATTGTTGTCCCACATAGGGTATACACTAACATATTTCTTCTTTCCACTTGATCCATCCACTACTTCTCCATGGCATTGTAGGAATACCATAGGGTCTCCTTCTCCAGTGTACTGAGGTACAGAGTTACCTATCCTCCTAACACAATGAGGTTTTCTTCTCCATGCAAATGTGCTTCTTACTTCATACCCAACCATCTCATAGGTGTCATGCACCCAATTATCACAAGAAATACTTGTAGTATCACTAATAGACTGTGCATCTTCCCACTGGAGGATTCCTTCCTTAGATGGCTCAAGTACTTCTGGGTCTTGAATGATGCATACATAAATTATGTTCAGGTCTTCCTCACTCAAAGGTTCAACATAAGGTGCATATTTCCCATCTGTCAAAGGGATAATCACTCTTTCTTCCTTGTTCTCAAAACTTATATACCCCTTGTTGAACCATAGATCAACATTATTTGCATAACACCAAGGGCACCCAAGTAGAGCTGGGAAGTTGTCTACTTCTGCAAGTGCTAAGACCTCAAAGTCCCCAGTGAACTTGGCCCCTTGTATAGTAATGGATGCATCCTTTAAAACTCTGATTGGAGTGGCCTTAGTTTGATTAGCCATAAACAATACATTAGAGGATGGTCTGTAATGGAGGTCTTCCCATCTGTACCCATGCATCTAAAGTAAGCACATTCACTTCCATGCCTGTATCAATCAATATATTACTCAAGAGCCACCCATCCACAACAACATTCAGAGTGATCTCCTTGTCATAATCCAAACTATGAGGGGGAAGATTAACATGCAGGATATGTCATCCATTCTCAATACTTGTGTGGAGTGTTTCCCTTTAGCCAATTCCCTAATAATGGAATGATATTCTCCTGGTGCAGCATCTTGCATACCTCTTTTAAGTCATCAATATCTGATTGGATTGTCTTTGCTACCTTCTTTTGTTCTAACTTTTGTGACTGTTCCTTTAAACATTGTATTTCACCCTGAAGATTTCTGAGTACCTCCATGGTCTCCTGATAAACCTCCTTCTGATGTGCAGGATCTGGGTACCTTGCATGTAAAAATTCCTCCTTAGTGATGGTAGGCTTCTGCTGTAATGCTTCTCTGGCATGCAAAGCTTCAAGCGTGTAGTAATCTTCATAGGTAATACCTCAGGTTCTGGTGCCAACTTTGGCATCCACTGATTTTCCATAGCGCATTGTATTCTAACCATCCATGTGCCCTTGTTCTCCTGTTTATGATGCTTGCTAAGATGCTCATATAAGTTTGGGCATTCCTCATAGCTGTGATTCTTCCCACAAAAAGAACAAGTAATATTCTGAGGACATTCGCACCTATAGTGGTCAGGAGATCCACATGTAAAACGTGTTCTGTGAGGGAACTCACCTCATCCACCACCATGGCCTCGGCCCCCAAATCCACCATGGTATCCTCGACCTCTGCCACGACCTCCTTCAAAGCACCCTTCATTCTGATCATAGCATGCTTGAGTGTGGTCATGATCATGGTGCTCACTTTTTCCTTTAGAGTTATCTGATACTCCAGTCTATCACACACCAATATCTATGGCATCATGGATCTAACCAATCAACCTGTAATCTTCTGTATTGTGAGTCGTGGACCAGAAAATATTACAATAGCAAGATACATTCTTTCTTATCGTGTGTTGTAATAATGGGCAGCAGCTTGCATCATGGTCCAAATGACATATCTCACAGTCTAGCAATAATGAATGCACTAATCTACGAGGACAACTATCTTTAGTGTGCCCTTCCACTTCATAATTTGTACACCAAATCCCAGTGTGTGTCTCATGTGTTGAATTTTCTGATAGTTTCTCCAACTGCTTTGCCATAGCTGCAATATGTGCTCTAGGAATGGGCTCACTCTAGTGTCTATACTCTTGACTACTTCAGCATGTAAAGCAGCTTCAAGTGCTTCATGTGGGTCCGTATATGTCTTATGTGATAACACCCTTCTAAAAGGTGTGATCAAGCCCCCAACGAACCACTGTGCATGTTGGCTTGCATGAATATCATAAGAAATTTTAGACAACAATGTCTTGAAATGGGCATCATATTCCCGAACACTCTCAGTAGTGCCCTGCTTAATATCCTTGAGCACGCTTATACTCTTCTACTCAAACTCAGGGATATGAAACTCCTTGAGGAAAGCATCCTTTAATGTTACATAATCTACGCAAGTCTGATCAGGGTCAAACTTCTTGTACCAACTATGTGCATGTCCTTGTAATGTAGTTGCAAACTGACTTGCCTTGCACTCAGAAGCCATAATTCCTTTTACATGCCACAGTATCTCACACATGTGCACATGTTCAACAACATCTTCTATGCCCCTATACTCTAGAAGATGAAGAGACATCTCCATGTAAATATTCTGGGGTTGATGAGGACCCTGCCCACCTGATCTAGAACCTCTTGTGTTACCTCTTCCTCCAGAACCACTAGATCCACTAGAACTAGAGCCACCTATGCCCCCTGATCCTCCACCTGTAGCTGGAAGTGGACCAGTGGATGTACTACCATGTGTCCCAATAGTGGTACTAAACTGAACTCCTACAGTCTGCGAAGTGGTACTACTCCCAGAAGTGAGTCCAAAATTTGTGTGCTTGAGTTTTGTGCTGACGATGTGCCTGAGAAGGTACCTCCAAACAAAAAGAAGATGTTTTCCCAGCCATAGATGTACTTTCTATCTGACTTACTCCTACTCTTCTACTGCCCAAACTAGCTTGCTGACTACTGGTTGTACTAGATACTGGAAAACCAAGCACAAGGCTAGGTTGCCAGGTAGATTCAGATGCATGCACCCGTGGCCCATGTCGTCTCTGCTGGCACTCCCATGTGAGGCCGAGGAGGGTTCCCTATTATGCTTTCCCAAATGGGGGAGTTCCAGATGCTCTGGCTCCATGCCTTCTACGTGAGCTCCAAATCCTTCACGAGCCATCTCTCTCCTCAATGCCATCCACTCTGCAATATCACATTACTTCTCTATCTCCCTCTCACGTGCCTCATTTTACTTAATCCACCTTTCTTCTCACTGCCTCTCTACCGCTAGGTCCACCATCCTTCACCAAACCTGCTCCTACCCCTGCGCGTGGTGGGGTTTAGCTAGCCATCGGCTTCTCTTCCAAGTTCAGGGTTACCATCAAGATTTTGATCGCTAGTGGAATGCCTTGCAAATAAGTTCCCCTTGGATAACATAAAAACTGGAACTCAGCTACCTCTGGGAAAGAATAAGTGGAAATTGAGTACTCCAAAATATAGCTATTCAAAACACCACAGAACCAAGTGTCCACAACACGTGTCCAAATCAGATCAACATCATAGAGGGCCTGAAATTCTTCCTGCATCCAAACAAGTGTGTGATACCTCCAATTCCTTTTAGATGCATAAGAAACTAGCCACTCATACAGCTCTACCAGAAAGATAACAAAGAAGCTCTCATACAAATAGTCATACAAATTCTACTCCACCCACGTGTGTGCATCAAACTCAGATCCAGTGTTGAACCTCTGAGTGTACTCTTCTTCCAGATCTTTTATCCACTCCTCAACACTTGCTAAGGTCAATTGGTACATCTTCATCATGAACCATCCTGAAAACAACTGAAAAAGAGGTCCCAACAATGGAACCAATGATGCAGCCTAGAATCCACTATATAAAACCCAGGCACTGGCACATCACCCAGCCTGAGCTGAGTGCTCACCCTGAAGTGCACAAAGGTACTAGGCCCCTCTTTAGAGTTTCTTGTGCAAGATGTTAGTGTGATGAAGATAAAGTATATATTCAAGAACCATAAATAACCATAAACATTCCACAGAGCATATTCCAAGATCTAGATCTTAGAGAATCATGAATTAAACAATAACTATAATAAGATCAACCACACAAGAACCAGTTATAGTCATGTTTAACACCATTATCTAGCCAACATACTCCATTACATTAAACACTGTAAAACATAGAAGCTTCTTACATTATAAAGTATCACCATAAGTCATGCGTGCATCAGATCCAACAGCATAACTCTACAATAATTCACTACTGCTAAACTACATAGTTCAATACATACTTATAGGGGTGGGGAATTTCCCTTCACCACCTACGCACTTCCCAAAATAGGTTGCATGCTGATAATAGTCATGCACCTTTACAATAACATGCACACATGCAAGTGCACTAATAATAGACATCCTATAGTTAACTGGAAGAAGTAATCCTATTATTAACTCAAGCTCATGCATGGTGCTTATCAGTCACTCATTCCCAAAATACCATTTGCATGTGCATGCAAGTCTCCATCCTGATGTGTGCTCCACATGCTATCTCCAAAAATAGCCTGTATCCATGAAAATGGCTAAGTCCTGAATCAAATTGTTCCTGGCACGAATTAGCTTTTCCTAGCGTTTCCTTTCCTATCATTTAGTGCCTTCAAATGCACCTTGTTCCTGCACGTGAATCCTATGTGTGTCTTCTCCTTAGAACAATAAACAAGTGATAATCCTAAACTGTTATAGCTTGGTACGAACTTATCAAAATAAAATGTCAAGGCAACACTCCATACAAAATTTTAGGATGTCTTCACATGGTGTTATAAAGATATGTCAGGATTATATCCCTCCCTAGTCATACACAATCTTATGGTTCTCCCAAATGTCAAAACCGTCAAACAAAAATTGAGGAAAATGCATCCCATGGTTGTATTGTTAGTTAAGGTGGAACTTAAAAAGTTGCTAGAAGTAGGATTTATAAGTTCTATAGACTACTATAAGTGGATATCAAATATGGTGCCTGTTGTAAAGAATACATCTGACATCTAAATTTTCAATGATTTCTGAGATATCAACAAATTCTTTCCTAAGAACTACTTTCCCTTACCCAACATCGACACGGTTGTCGATTCTACAGCACAACATGAGATGTTATCTTTAATGGATGGATTTTTTGGATTACAATCAAATTCAAATTGTTAAGGAGGATCAACATATGACAACATTCACAACACCTTAGGGTATATTTTTTTACAAATTCATGCCTTTTGGCCTTAAGAATGGAGGCACTACCTATCATAGGGCAATGAAAGTCATCTTTCATGACATGTTGAATGATATCATGGAGGATTATGTCGACAACATCATTTCTAAGTCCAAGACTAGAATAGATCATCCAGTCGTTTTGTGGCATATATTTTAAAGATTGAGAGAATATAAGGTGTGCCTTAATTCAAATAAATGTGTCTTCGGTGTTACTTCAGGGAAGCTCCTAGGATTTATAGTCTCAAGGATGGGAATTGAAGTTGACCCCACTAAGGTAAAAGAAATCATGGAAATTCCTCCATCACTAAACCTTCATCAACTACAAGGTCTCCAGGGAAAGATTCAATCTATCAAACGTTTCATCTCTCGGCTTACAGATAAGTGTCATCATTTTAACCAACTTCTCAGGAAGGATGTCAAATTCAAATGGACATAAAAATGTGTGGATTCTTTCACTAAAGTTGAAAGAATACCTATTAAATCCATCGGTTTTGATGTTGCTTATTCAGAACAATCCAATGTTATTATACACATATGCAATAGAGGATGCCATCGAGGCATTGTTTTTGCAACACAACAACAAAGGACAAGAACAAACAGTCTATTATTTGAGTAGAACCCTTATAGCCCAAGAACTTAAGTATTCTCAGGTTGGAAAAATTTTCTTGGTAGTAGCGTTCACTTTTCACAAGTTACGACACTCCCTGCTCAATCATACAACAAAGCTTATTGTCAAAGTAAATCCTTTAAAATATATGCTCTCAAGACATGTCCTAGCAGGATGAATTTCTAGTTAAGTCATACTCCTAAGTGAGTTCGATATTGAATTTGTCAAAAAAATCTATAAAATAGCAAGCTCTAGCAGATCAACTGGTCGTAGCACCACTGTCGGGCTCTCAACCGCTTCATTTTGAATTCCTTGACAAAGACTTATTATACGTCGATGTAGTCCCTTTGTGGACTCTATTTTTTAAAAGCTTTTGTAACATTCATGAAGCAATAGCTGGCATTACACTATGCACACCAGACAACAATGTTATTCCCAAATCTTATTGCATTAGCTTCTCATACACTAACAACATATCACAGTATGAACCTCTAATAGTAGGTTTAGGCATTGTTATATCTTGGAAGCTCCAAGAGCTGATAGTATTTGGGGACTCCCTTTTAATCAATAAGCAAGTAAATATATAATATCAGGTAAAGGATGATAAATTTATTCCCTATAAATGCATGGTCGATAGTCTTAAGGGTTATTTTCATCTTATAAAATTTAAACAGGTTCCTTGGACACAAAATAAAGCATCTGATGTCATGGATTATTTTGCATCTCTTCTTGAATTTGATAAAAATCAAATACACAATGAGTTTCTTGTCAAACATATTTTGGTACCCACATACGATCTTCTGGATTCTACCATGGTGTGTGAAATTGTTGGTCTTAAAACCCCTGTACCAAGACATATATACATTTATCCAAGATAAAACCTATCTTGATAATACGAATTCAACCCATAAAAAATCCTTAGCACGACGTTCTTCACGCTACACCATCCTTGCTGACACCCTTTGCAGAAGAGGTTATGATGGGACTCTTTTAATATATCTTAATCAGGAAGAAGCAACTCAAACACTAGTCGAAGTGCATTTGGATATCTATGGTGCACGTGTGAGCGACATGGTCTTAGCCAAGAAGATCTTGCATGTGGGCTATTATTAGCCCACTATGGAGTCGTATACGTCCAATGTTTTTAAGAAGTGTCAGGAATGTCAACGACATGGTAATCTAATCCATGCACCCTCGCAAGCCCTCAAACCTATCACTTCACCCTAGCATTTTCCCAGATGGGGGCTCGACTTAGTCAGAAAAATAAAGCCTACATCTTCTGATGGTCACACCTTCATAATCACTGTTATTGAATATTTCACCATGTGGATAAAGGTCATGCCTCTCACTTGTGTCACATGGTCAAATATTACAAAATTCATATTTAACCACATCATTTTCCGTTTTGGAATCTCTACATATCTTATGACAGACAACGACACATATTTCAAAAACAAAAATGTCATAGTGTTAGCTAAAAATTCCATATCCGCCTACAATGGAAAACTTTGTATTACCCACAGTGTAATGGCTAATCCGAAGCTTTTGATAAAATGATCAAATCAATATTGGTGAAGATCGTTGATAAACATGGTCATAATTGGTGCATGCAACTATAACCCGCCCTCTGGGTTTATCAAACCTCATTCTGCACTCCAACTGGAACCACTCCCTTCTCCCTTGTATACAGTTATGAAGCCATATTACCCATAGAAGTTAAGATCCCTTCCCTTCGCATATCATTACAAAATCGGGTGCATGAAGACGATTACAATCAAACACACCTTGCAAATTTGGAGCTCCTCGACGAGAGACAATTCTATGTCTTGAATCACCTGAAAGGATATCAGAACCGGCTCTATTGCAGCTATAATAAATGGATCAAACCAAGATAGTTTGAGATTGACGACCTTATGCTTAAAGAGAATCAAAATAATACTACAAAAGCACATGAAAAACAAGGCAAGTTCGAACCAAATTGGTTGGGACCTTACATTGTAATTGCTAAGTTCAGATCAAGAGCATATAAACTATCATGTTGGTGAAATAATTTATCGATATGGAAAATTAGGTGTTTCCACCAACGCTCATGGGGATATTCCCCTCTGCATTGAATGGTGTAGCTCCCATTATTGAATGTAAAATAATCTACTCCTATTTAAATGTTGTGGGTTGGCCTAATAGGCCGGGGATCACACATGAACACTCCAATGAACATGTGGCAAAGTTCTTGTACTAGGTACAAGGGAGGAAATTGTAGTGATTAGGGTTGAAGGAAAGAAATTAGACAAGGGAAGGTTATTGTTGTGAGTATGCATAAGAATAATTCACACCCAATAACCAGAGTAGTTCAAAATTCAATATAGAGGAAAGCAACAATGAAGCTATCTAGTGAGAAGAACAAACCTAGACACACAGTTATTAGATTCATTTATCAAAGATACACATCTCTTTCTTTATCACTTTGCTTGCAAAGTGCATAAAAGAGAGAAATAGAAGAACACATAGGAAAAAGGGAATGGAAGAAATGTACCTTTTATTTCATGTGCATTGGTGACACAAAGCTCAACAACAACAATCCACATATTGCTACAAATTAGAAGCTATCAAGATCTTGCGTTTTCATTATCCCTTGGAATGGAGAAGCCATCCCAATTTATAGCAATATGAATTGACCTTTCGCCTTCCCCCCCCATGACTCTTTGTGATCTCATTCACTTGTGACTTTACACTTTCTTAGGAAGTGAAAACAAGTTCCCTTTTTTTATAAATTAAAGGGACTTTTACAATGTAACTTTATAAAATCACTTAAGTGAATGAGACAAAATTTAATGATTACGCCCAGCAAAAAATTAGAGGAGGGAGATAAGAAAGAGGGACAAGTAGAGAAGAAGGGAGAAGTTGACATTTCTAATAAACAAGCTCTCTTGATGAAGAACTTGTTGATTCATTCTTCCTACTCTTGTTCCTTGAATAATTTGTTGAACTGATTTATCGCAACCGTCAACTTATCTGCATCTAGAATACACACGCTTCCCAACACCTTGATCCATGTTTCAGGAACATCACTGATCTTCTTACGTTGATTGAGTCATACTTCATGATCCATTGCAATTGCAGCAATGCAAATTTTGATGTTGCTCAGGGACTCTAAATTGTCTTCATTGAAGGAAAAAGAGTCACATGCCTCCTTCTTGACCAGCTCATAGAATGAAATGATGAGCACTTCTGAAGATGAGTCATCGGTGAGCAGAAGGAACTCAAGTCTCTCAATGCAATTGTAGACTTCGTTCAAGATATCAAAATCATGTTTACCACAAGAGTCTAACTCGGATATGACATTCTTGAGCATTGCATATTTCATGTCCATGATACAGATCCAAACTTGAGACAAGTTCTCTACAGTGGATGTGAACACATGCTTACTCACAAGGGTGTGAGATTTGAAGGAACTCAAATCAAATACCGATGGAAACATATCATCCAAATGAATCACCTTTTTACAAACTCATTTGTTTGTTCACTTAACCAATTCACCTTGAATAGCACACTAAGTTCACCCAAACATCTCAATGAGGAGATGTGGATGGATCTAACCTGATTGAAAAGTTACAATGAACACCTTGGCTTGAAGTTTTAACTGATATCTAGGATCTTTTTAGTTCTTCTTTGACTGTACAATGCCTCTCATTTACAGTTGTTGTGCCTACGGTGTTCTATTCTACAAATGTGACCAAAATGATGCCTCAAGACCTCTGTGAGTACCAAGATCATTTGAGAATGTATGAAGGATTAAAATGTGACCATTTTTAGCTCATTTCACCCACTTACTATTTTTAGCATGTTTCACATGGGTGCCCATTCTTACCAATTTTGCCAAATTTGTCACTTTTGAATGTTTTACACTTAAAGGAGTATCTTAAGAGACCATAAACCAACTTTTCCTTGGACTTGCTATTTTTAGTAATCTATGTGGTAGGGACTTACTAAAAATATAAATTGGTCTTCCCGATGTCGAATTAGAACGAAACCACTTGCAGAAGTTTACATAATTCATTTCGAAGTGATGCTCCAATTTTCAGGGGATTTCGTCCATTGGAACCTTGGGAAGTGAAGAAGTACCTCACTGCCCTTTCGCTGATGTGTCATGGAAGTCGTTGATAGAGTCACTGAGTATTTTAGATAGTGTTTTCCCACCTTGGATTGAAAAAAAATTCACTAGGATAGGTTTTCCTTTTGGATCTTGTGTAATAATTTTAGCTCAATCCACCCACCGGAATGCTTGGAAATTAAAAAATCAAAAACTGGGGCACAAAACAAGGGTTTTCTGCCATTACAAATCCAAAGTATATTTGATTTTTCTTTTTCTTTCTCCTTGAAGACATCTAGGAAAGAGGAAGATTGCAAAAAAATTTATTCATTAAAAATATAAGATTTTTTCGATTCTAGGCACGAAGTCATTCAAAAAAAAAAAGGGCATGGTGTCTAGATAAAAATGCAGATTTCATGGGTATTTTGCAGTTGAGATCATGAGAGGATGGAGGAAAAATGGAAGGAAGATAGATGGAAGAAGGATTTCTAGAAAAAAAATTGGCAACATTTCTAGGGTTTTACATGCACATGGAGGAGGAGCAATGGAAGTTAGAAAATTTTGCAAGTTCTAGTTTTTTATCCTCTTGGTGGGGGGAATTTTTTTGTTCCCATTGTCCCCTCTCTTTGGGATGAATGGGATAGAAAAATACACCCTGAACCTATGATCACAAGTGGCAATCATTGGTTGTACGAGGTGGGAGCTAAAAACTAGGCAAAAGGGCTTGTTGAGGTTTCCCAAGGTCATGTGATGGGTCCAAGCGCTTAACTGGGAATGGGGCACATTTTTCTGTTCCCATTGTCCCCTTGGAATGGGACGGAAGGGATAGAAAAGTGTGCCTTGGCCTCGTGCTTACATGTAGCACTTGAGAAAATGGCTAAGTACTGATGGCTTACCTTAGAAAGGACCTTGAAGACAGAGTTGTTGGAGCTCCATGAGGATGATTTGGATGAACTCTTATATGATTTTGACTCTCAAGAGCCTATTGAAGACAATTGGATGGATCTCAAGATCTAATTTTTCCTATAACCCCTTCAAAATAGCCTTATTTCTTGGGAACGTAGGGTGTGTCTGCCAAAAATGAGTTGTGGAAAGAAGCTCTTATATCTTGTGAAGGATTTGAACATTTAATCATGTAGATAATTCTCCAATATTTCCAATGAGTGTTTTTTTGCCTCTTAAATCATTGCAGAGCTCCCAGGATCATCCATGGAAAATTAGGTACTTGTTTTAACTGTCTTCTCCTTACACCTTAAGCATCAAGGGGCTGAGACTAGGTCACGTGAGGAACTTGGGAAAGGGTTGGGATGTGGTGGAGAATTTTTTCCCAATTTTCACCTCGGGACATGATAGTTGATGCAAAAAAAGTGTGCCTCGGCCTCATGCTGACATGTGTCCACATGTTGAAATGACTAAGTCCCTAAGTTTACCTTGAGGAGAGCCTTGAAGATGAAATTTTTGGAGTTCCAAGTGGACTTTTTGGGAACTTATTTATATGATTTTTACTCCCAACAACCTTTTGAGAAGGATGGGATGGGTCTCATGATTTGATTCTATTTGAAACTCCCTAAAATGTCATTTTTTTGGGACCGCAGAGTGTGCCTGCCGAAAATAGACAATGGAAAGAAGTGTTTAGGTATTATGAAAAAAATGAAAGCACCATCATTTATTGCATTGAATCAGATTTCCAATGGTATCTTGTTTGACTTCTAACTCATTCCAAATCTCCTGGAATCATCTTTCGAAGCTCATGTGTTTTTTTGAACTGCAAGCTCCTTCACCTTCAAAAACCCACTTTCACTGAACTTCTCCCTAAACCTTCAAATCTTCCCTAAAATTTCTTAAATCACTTTCAGTATGATATATCTCCTCAATACCACTTCCCGATGAATTTTGGCCTTCAACTTTGTCCGTAGGATGTACACCTACCTTAGAAATGCTAAAAATAGTCATTTCTAAGTTTATTGAAAAATCTACCTTAAGAGGCACTGCCTCGAAAGAACTTCATGAACGTGTTTTCATCTTTCCAACACATGAGCAAGGTCATTACCACACATATGAGCACTTGGAGGATTGGGATAACCCTGACACGGTGGGGGAGATAATCTAGAGGAGTGCTTGGGATGGTTTACAAGCGAAAATTCTAACAGTTGGGTTTAGTTGTCATGTTTCATCACTAAATTTTGCCCTCGCAAAAACACATGATACCATATCCAAAGAATATGGAAAAAATCTTAAAGATTCCATGAATGAGGTTCATCTAAAGAATTTATACTCTTGAATCCCTTAAGAGTATCCCTAGTTTTGGGGGCATGTCAGCGCAAATCGCTTCTTCCATACCCTCACCATGTTTTGTTCCTTACATCTTTCCAAATCACCTTGTGTCGTGTGTTCCTCCTAGTAAGGATGTGAGTCTCATGATCCGTCAGTCATGTTTGCCCACTTCCATTGTATTATGTCCTTCGATATTCATTGGTTTTATTTCTTTGTTTCGTGCTTAAAACAGTTTGGGGACACCTTTCCTTTTTCGTTGGCACGCAAAAAATTCAAAAATATATATATAAACCAAAAATAAATAAATAATTCAAAATCTCGAAACAATCAAAAACCACAAAAACATTCAAAAAATGTTTCACAAAATTTTAATGAACCATCAATCAAGCCTTCGTGTGTATCCTCATTTGGGGCAGATTCGGTTTTCAAGTTTTTCCTCGCATATATCCTTGCCAGGAAAATTGACCCACTCCAATTTCATATTACACTTCAACAAAATCTAATAAGAGTATCATGAGGAGTAGTTACTCCGTTCTTTCATCTGATCCAATCCCCTTGCATACATCGTTGCCTTGGGGTATTCACGTCTGCATACTCTTCACTATGGAACACATTACAGGGATGTAGTTAGATGTAGCTATTGTAAAATGTGCTGCATCATTATTGTATGTTAACTTATAGTAGGTAATTTTGTTAGCATTTATGGTTTGTATATAGCTTTTCATGTGTGCTACAATATGTGTGTGCCTTGAACATGTTTTTGATCAATTACATGTAACAAGATAACTAGGCTCGTTGTTAACTTGGTTGTCTTCACCTTGCTTGTTGAATTGGATTTGTTTTCATGTTTGTTTTGGACCAGTTTCTAGTATCATGTTACCTTTAGGCTCATTGTCGGCTTTGTTGTATTCATTTTGCTTTGCATTTTGCATTTGTGTTTCATTCCTCATTTTTGTATCAAGAAATTGTTTGTATTTTGTCAATCAATCATTTTTCTTTAGTGGTTATCTTAGCTCATTTTACCTTGATTTTTGTCTTCATTTTTTGACCTATTACAGGTATTTTGTAACCATCTGGACTTATTCATAATCAAGGTGCCTATCAATTATCATGTATATGGGATTTGTTTGTAATCTTATCATTGCTTTGCGGTCTTTTTATTGTTTTGTGTGCATTTTTAATCATGGTGTTACGTCTCAAAGTGCAATAATACAACAAAATTAGCATAGTTCAGCATACAACATAAAAGCTAAGCTACAAACATACAAGCTAAGCAACAAGCATGTAATCATCATGCATCCATGATAAGTCATCATACATCTGTGATGCATCATCACACATTCATAACAAATCAAATCACAACCATCATCTAGTCTAATATATACCATCATGTAATTGTTTATACAACTACATCAAACGAAATCAAACATCTCGTCATCATCATATGTCATGTCAAAAGTCCATATGTCGTGAGTACATCACAAAAGAGCATATGCATCCAAACAATGTTCGGGAATACTATATCTAACAATGTCACATACACATCAACATGTCATTAAGGGCATCAATCTGCAAAAATGTGCCTTCATCACGAGGCATATCCAAAAACATATACAATATATCATATAATAAGTCGAGGGTGACTCTCTCCCACACTGGGACTACCTGGTCTCTCCTCCCCACCTCTCGGTGGTGGCATCTACACTAATCTAACTGACCTCAACGGCCTCTGTGATCTATCAAAAATCATGGATCTGCTACTTGCTTTCTAACTATAGTTTGGAGGCCTCTGATCCACAAGAACAGTTGCCTTGTATAGGACCCGATAATACCCCATCACCTGTGATATATCAATAATGGCTTACATCACATTGCCCATCCTGCCTTCCTCTGCCACGCGGCGTGAAGCATCTCTCTATGGTTAATTGCTGAACATGTCTAGCAGTTTGATCTCTCTTTTTAGTCCTATGCTACAGTTGTTGTCTTGACCCATCCCTCTTTGTGGTCCTCTGATCTAGGAGCCTTTATAAGATCTGCACAATAACAAAGTATCCCTCTCAACCCAGTTGTTGTCTGGACCCATCTCTTTGTATCATCGTAGTATCCCTCTCTGCCTATAAGGCTGCCACTACTGGTCCAATATGAAGTTTAGGTTCTCTCTGTAAACCACCTCCATCATCATCTCCTCCTTCGCCTACGGCTTTGACTACTGGACTAGGTGGCCTCGGTGGTGACAATGGGGCCTATATTGGTGCCTACAATGGTACTTGTACTTACACGAGAACCTATAATGGACCATGTACCTGCCCTAAAACATGTAAAGATACATGTATCGGTATATGCATCTACACAACTGGAATCTGTAGTGACACCTATAATGGCACTTGCGCTTGTGTTTTTGCGTGTCCCGATGCCTATGCATGAGCCTATAACTGTGCCTCGACCTCAGCCTATCCCAATCTACCCCTAGCTCATCTTTGTGGCCAATCCATAGCTATTGCCACTATAGCTACCTACAAAATAGTAATCTGCCTAGGCATAATCGTTACATATCATGTAGCATACTCAAGTGTAGTGCTTAGATCTACAAATTGCGCACGAGCATCCCATGCCTGTGGAATGACTCTAAAGAAATCGGCTCTGACATCTCTCTCTCTGATCCGTGGACCAAATTTCATTATCTCACATGCAACATGCGCATACCATTTCTCTCCACTAGGTATATCCCGCACAACACCAAATTGTCACCTCACCTTATCTGCTCTATACACATCTAGTATGTGGTTACAGCTGCTGATAATAAAGTGATCCACCTTAGCTATGGAAATCTCTATAACATCTATCATTCGTTGATATAGTCAGTATGGTCTCCATGTAACCATCTGTAATTACAAATCATCAAATGCTCTTCTATAGAAGGATATATCTCCATGTGTCCTCTCTAACCAGCCCCTATTGTCTCCCATCCAAACGATGATGGCTCATCTGCTAGATTGGCACGTAGAATACTCATCAGTCATCCAAATCACTATGTGGTCCCGTGACCATATTTGCAGTAGTATAGCTGGACTCAGGCTCATTTTCCCAATGTATACTATAAGATGCAAATCCTTGTACAAGTGTGCTAAAATACACTGATCCTATGCAAACATTGTGCCCTCCATTAGCTCTACAACAATTTCTATCATGCCCATCTAAAAGTGACTCCCGATTTTATCAGGCAGCAAGTAGCCGTTGATAAGAGCCATAAGGTAGACAAGTAGTTTCATTGTCACATCATCCATGCATTCATATAAGTGGACTGCCATGCTCTCTCTAGGTATGTCCTCCATCACAAATAAATCCCATATGTGTCTATGTATACATGTGGCATCACTATCCCACTACACTAGTTGGCCTTGTATCAGCACCTGAAAGATCCAACGCACATAATCTAAAGGCATCGTCATCTCCCCTGTAGGAAACCTAAATGTTTGGTTCTCATTGTGTTATCTCTCAGTGAATGCGGTCAACAAACAGTGGTCCAATATAATGTGTGGAAGTTGCACTATATAGGTCATTCATGTCGCCTCTAAAAGTGAAACCGTGTCTGTTGATTACACGTAAATCTCCTCTCGAATGACCGCAATCGACTGTAACACTCTTGCATGTCCAATGATAGCAATCTCTCCTGAAAATCATCCAAAAACACTATTAGGTCATCTTTCTTCTATTCTAACCTCCAAAAATTCTTCTAAAAATCACCTAATGACACTAGCGCACCCATTGATATGCTAGCGCATGTACTTATACGCTAGCATGTATACTCTAACATTAACGTATCAACTTAGACGTTCATGCCCTTAGTTGAACAGTAGCCCGTACACTCGTACGCTAGCGCATTCCTCAAGTTACACTAGTGCACTCAAGCGCATGCGCTAATATCAAATTCCATTTCTTCCTAGACCTAACTAGCATTAAATGCGTCAAAATAATAAGTTTCTTTCGCTACTTACTGCGGCACCCTTACGTAGCCTCAACCCGAACTCTCACACACGGTCTGCATGATGTTTGCGCTACAATCGGCGAGCCATCTCTCTCAACAATCAGAGCTCAAATCTCACTCAAATAACAAACATGGTTTAATAGCACAAATGACATGTTATTTGCTAACCATCCCACCCATTTATTTATACCCTCCTAACCCTCATTCTCTTATTGTTGACCTCCTAACCAAAACCCACTAATTTTTCTTTACCATCTCTTAGGCGATTTCTTCTCTTCTATCACGTGGTTGTCCATTTCTTCGTCTCAATGTCACCCACTCATTGTGGCACCCTAATCAACTAATTCAAACTCACTAAGGAATTTAAATGCTTTGTTGGGGCAACTTCTGCAATCCCTACAATGCAGCTCTCATTTCATTCATCTTGCACCCTCTTTTCGCCTGAAAATGCCAAAAAGTCAAAAAAGTAAAATAAAATTATCTAAAAAATCACAAAAAATAATAAAAATCCAAAAACATTCAAATAATCACAAAATCATATAAACTTACAAACGCATCAAAAAATTCAACCAATCAATACAACTTGATCAAAACAAGCCTTTAACTCCTACAGTAGTGATCATTCTAATCATATTACGACTATCACAATAAATCATCTTCCCCTTGCATGTCAGTGTCCTTGCTTGGGACAAGTCAAATCAATCATCTCCCTCGTGTGCATCATAGCAATCTCGGCTCTCATTCTCTCCCATGCATTTCAGGGTCATTGCTTGGGGGCAATGACCCTTCTTATTCTCAGGTCAATCTTCAATGCGGGTCCAATAAGAGTGTCATGAGGATTTATTTAACTCCGCTCTTCGGTCTAATCCTAATACCCTTGCATTTCAGTGTCCTTGCTTGGGGGCGTTTAAATCTACTTACTTATCATTATGGCACGCATTAGGGGCATAGTTTATTGTCTTCCTTTCAAGTTGTGTTGCATTGTTATTATTTCTAGACCAATTACATGTATTTCATTATCATCTTTGCTTCTGCATAGCCATGGTGCATACTTTTACGATATATATTGGATTTGTTTTATTTTTTTATCTTTAATTTGTTGTGTGTGTTTGTTTATGCACATAATGGGTTACACATCACGATTCCTTAATAATCATGGTGACAACTCTATTGTGCAACAACAAAATAACGTTGCTCTAACTTTCGCTATCTAAATGACAGTTCATGCTACGAGAAAAATCCCTCTTATCCTCCTACTCCTCATCTTCTTCCTATCAAGTGGTTGTCCACTACTTTGTTGTGTCACTCATCTGCTTATGGGGGTATTCCCTTATCATCCACAATCGTTGGGGCATCTAAATGTTTCACTGAGGAAAATTTCCCTGCCATCCGTTCATTGACCTACATATGTCTACTATTCGTAATATCATTTTAAAGAGAGACAAATGTAGACACTCTAAAAAACATACATATTTCTAGCATATTTATTCATATCCAACGTATAATATACTAATTCACATTCTTTTAGAATTAATTACATTAATTATATCATGCTCTCATCCCTTTATAATTAATTAAATCAATTCTATCATGCTTAAGTCTATCCCTTTAGCATTAATTGAATTAATTATAAACCATACTACAACATCATTTGACTAATTTAATTAAATATTTATTCACCCACTCACATCCCTTAATTAGTTATTTAAATAAAAATAAATCTATTTATCTACACACACTCCACTCCACTTCACTTCTAGAATCCTACAAAGGTGGAAACAACAAAAATGCACGTACAACCACCTTCCCGGATGCAAACTTATTGTCAACTAAAAATTCATTGCCACTCGATGGATATTCAATTCATTTGAACTACCATAACCAAATTCCATGGTTATTTTGGGAAAATGCATTCAAATCTCATTAAGAACTTTCAACCACTCCATGGCCTCTCCTTCAGTTATAAAGAACATGACGTATCCTTCATAAACAATCATTAGAAACTTTGTACAATTGCAGCAAAACAACAATAAAATTAAATCTTCATCTCATT
This sequence comes from Taxus chinensis, assembly GCA_019776745.2. Classification (NCBI taxonomy): domain Eukaryota; kingdom Viridiplantae; phylum Streptophyta; class Pinopsida; order Cupressales; family Taxaceae; genus Taxus; species Taxus chinensis. The sequence goes on from CM034150.1 coordinate 885,863,760, forward strand.
TGCCATCTAAATGCATCATCGTGTTCACTCTTGCTCATAGCACTCCTCCATTTGGGAGTAAACTAAGTAAACTTGGAGCACCCACAATCAAACCCTTCTAAGAGATTCAACAAATGCAACACTTCAGCAACATCAACTTGAGGTTTGCAAAAAGATTGTAAGGGAGGTTTGCTTTTCATTATTTGTCCACTTTTGTTTTTGCTTGTAGTTTTCATTGCTTACAATTACAAATAATAAACTCAAATTTTGGTTGTGAACACAACAATTAGAAAAAAAAATAAAAAATCAAGTATTCTTTAACAAAACTCATATGTTCCTCATCCAAGAACAAGTTGATTAAATAAGCTAAACAAAGATTATCAACACCTTCGAAATAGATGCAACAACCTAAAGTTGGAGACTATAATATCCCTGCATATCAATGAGAGGAGACACATTCTCAACAGCTCCTCAAATATGAACGTGATTGAAATAACTCACTTATAATAGATTAAATTAACAACTCATCTTACGAATCCCAAAATGAAGCTTATTAGGTGTGAGCAAAAAAAGAACTAGTTAGGAAATATCCTAAACTAGTTATGATGTGCTCACACTTCCAACAATAAGAATAAAAAGAAGACTAGCGAGAAGTGTACTTGTTATGGTAGATCAAATCATACAGAGAAAAGAGTGTTGGTTTAGAATCAAATCATTCAATGAAACATTGAAACAAAACATTATTACAATTCCTACTTATTTTTCAGCTTCTTCAAAGAACAAAGGACATGCACTTTCATCTTGTGCATTGATTGCATCTATAGATAGTTGGATTCTAGATTCAAGTGCCAATCATTACATGACACATATAGTTAAGCATCTCATTTTACGAAAAACTAAATGCTTCATGGATAATAGTTAAGGATTCTGCAAAGCTACATATTTCATCTTTAGACACTATTAAGATGAATGATGGGTGCATTAATGATGTCCTCTTAGTTCCTAAGATATCCAACAATATTCTTTCAATTTATCAAAATTATATTTCTAGCAATGTAAGACTATAGAATTATCTCATAACAATGTTTTGATCATAGATTTGGAAAAAATAGCAATTGTGATTACTTCTAGTAGTGTTGATCATAGTTCACACCTATACGTCTTTAATGGTTTTGAATCTTCTTCAAGGACTTCACTCATTGCTCGTGATAATTCAATAAGGAAATTTTGGCATGAACACTTTGGACACGTGAACTATAGATATAATGCATTATGTAAGTTCACAAAACTTTGTGCTTGATCTACCTAAGGTGTTTTGTATAAATGGTGTTTGTCAAGTTTATGTATTGGCAAACATAATTACAATCCTTTTCCACAAGGCAAAGCCTCTAGACTAAAACTTCCCTTGCAATGTTGCAAAATGACGTCATGTCCTTTCCCACTCTCATTTTCAAAGGCCGAGAATGTTCTTACAACCATTGATGACTTTTCACGTAGTACTTGAGTGTACTTTCTTAAATACAAGAGTGGCATATTTGAACACTTTAAGGCCTTCAAAACATTTGTTGATAAACAATACTCGCTTTTTGTCAAAAAAATTATGCACAAATATGCGGGCAATATGCTAGTAAGGCTTTTCAAAACTTTTTGTAGAGCATGCCATTCAACATCGGCACATAGGTCCCCTACATTCAATAGAATGGAAATGGAAAATTGTATGACCAAGTCTAAGAACATGACTTCAACAATCTAGGCTAAAGCAATCAATTGTAACAACCATATTCAAAATCACGTCTCCCTAGATAAAGAAAAACATGACGCCAAAGGAGGCTTTTGTTCCCATACTAAACCCAAATTTTCCACTTTCTAAGTTTGTGGTAGCAAGGCTTATGCATTTTATTCATAATGACAAATGGAAAGCCATGGAGATGGGTCTATTAAATGGTACAAAGCCCACTTGTAACAAAAAAAAAAAAAATCACTAGTTGAAAGAGTTGATTACCATGAAACATTTGCTCAAGTTGCCAAGATGAATTCCATTCAGACAATACTCTCATTGGAAGCAACACATGGATGGGAAATAAATACATCAAATGGATGTCAAAAGTGTCATTATGCATAAAGACTTGCAAGAATATGTGTGTTTGTGTGCATCTGTGTACATTGAAAAAATCCTTGTACACCTTGAAACAAGCTCCTCAAGTTTGCTATGAAAATTTCAACATATTTCTAATCAATTCTAATTATGCACAAACTCCCTCAAGCCTTACAACCTACACACTGAAAACATATGGAAAGATGGTTGAGTATTGATAAAAATAGTAGATTGTAATGCCTCGTATAGAATGTCCTTGTAAGTAGATGATCACTTGAGGAATTCCAAAATAGATATCTTAATAGGTGTATTACTCAATTGACCCAACATGTCATAACCCTTTGATGGAGTACTAGATCTAGAACTAGGAACAGAAGGTTGTTGAGGATGAGGTTGATTGCCCCCACCAGGGGGCCTTCTTCATCTTGTATTAACAACATAGATCACATATCACAATATAAGATTTAAGGCTAATAATTGGGTTTCATCAAATAGCTTGGTCTAGGTTGCAAATAAGGGCTTTTAACTTCTGAGGCCTCTGCAAACAATTGGTATATGGCTCACTATAAAATATAAGGTTTCAATCATGTGCAAAACCCTTTGAGATCAACCACCTTAACCCAAAAACTTGATCGTTGGTAATCATCTTGAAAAAAAAAATCAATGGATAGGTTGGTGCAATTTGTACATCATCTATGTTGGCATTACCTCGAAGAGGCCTCAAACCACACATAATTCTTCACCTAGAGATGCGACATAATGCTTCAGGGATGCAAATATAATTGATAACTTGAACATTTGATAATTATTTTGTATTGACTTGGCTTACTTGTGTTTGTCTTGTCTTTGTGGGCTCTTGAATTGGAAAGCTCGACTCTTGGACTTGGTTTAGAGTGCTTCAGGCATATGTAAGGACTACTCTTAATGTCTACTCTTTCTTTGCGGAAGATTATGAGAGCTTTGCTTGTCTTTTGAGAGATTTGTACTTGAAGAGTTCTTTGGAATGCAAAGTGAGTGCCAAGTGAATAAATGAATGTGTCAAACTTACTTATAGAGGGTTTCGTAAATATAATTTGCATTACAACCAACCCATAATGGAGATGTCCACCCATAAAAGATACAAAGAATTATAATATTGGTTGTTAAGGTGATACAAGACAAGATTGTTTAACCCATGATTGAATTGTTTAACAGTTTGGTCTACCAATGAAGCTCTATGCACAATAATCAAGAGTAAAAACTACTTGTGACTGATATGAACATTTATGTAAGTGGCTTAACAATGCAATGAGCAGATTAAGCCTTGCAATAGGATTAGGGATAGACTGCAATATAACAATTGAACTTATGATAGGCACACAAGTCATGACAAAAGAGATTAAATCAATCATGACATATCAATTGTTAAATTACCAAATTCAAATGTCTACAAATATATGTACATGTAGCTTCTACCTTTTGCATAAGCCCTTTGTTTAAAATAAATAGTTTTTTTCTTTAACCTTTATTCATCTAGCTTTCTCCTCCCCCCTCCCCTCCCCTCACACACATAAATAACGGTGTGTGCCCACTATTTAAAATTGGCTAAGAATATATGAAAACTATTTTTGCTTCGAAGATTAAACTAACTTTATTTGATTTATTTTCCACGAGAAAAATTAATGTTGAGGAATGAAAAACTAGTGTAGAATTTTTTTGGTACAATTTTATTTTATTTTTATTGAATCTAAAATTGCAGGGATTAGTTGAATAGAGTTCTTACATTTAACTACCAAGTCTTGAGGGGTTACCATTCCATCAAAATTGTCTTGAGCACGATCTCAACCTCAAGGTTAACATAAGTTTCATTAAGAGTGGCAATTTTCTTTTTCAAACAAACCTCAACGAAGAATCAAGGGAAATTTATACAAGATCAACTAGATTATAATGGTACCTCGTGCCACTTCTAGTTGGAGTCTTGGATCTAATCAATTTGGATGGTATGTCAAATATACCATACACCTTTCTTTTTCCTGTAAACTCTACGAGAAATCAACAGAAACTGTACAACTAAATTCTATAAAATATTTTGAATAATTGTGAAATGCCTAAAAAAGACAAAATTGAGGCTTCATAAGATAATACTCAATTTGGAGACAACATTCAATAATGAACAAAAGGCACGTCCAGATAACAAGACAAATCAAACCCTAACCAGTTTTGGATAATAGTTGCACAACACTTGACAAGTTTTGTATAAGTACATAAATGGTTGTGATAAAAACATACGCGTATGAAAATGGCCTCCATAAGAAATGTGAAATCAATCCCATGGATGTGATAACTTGATTCTGATCTTTATAAATGTCATTTGCTTTGAATCAATGGAGAAAAGTTCTTGTTCCAAACACTAATATAGGCTCAACACCCTAAATGACCATAAAAAACAAACGATGTTAATGAAGGTCTATATTATCTCTCTATTTCTATTAAACCCCATGTTTCAATTTGGAAACACTCAATGCATAACAAGAAGCAATCCAATGCCACAAGTGTCTAGGCCCTTATCTCTCCATTGATGCAAACCAACTAATAAAGACTATAATACTCTCTCTATGGTTGAATACTACTCTTGGCATGAGGATACTCCTAGAAACAACAAAATCTTCTCTTACAACATCAATATCACACAATGATATTTAATTTCTATCTCATTTGTCTCTATGATTATGTCTAAAATGCATTTATTAATTTATAGACTTTTTAAATTCAAAATTAGGATCATCTTATTACACAAAGAAACACATTAGTAGAAAATGCTAACAAAAAAGCACATAAACACCGAAGAAATCGTAAACAAAGGGGAGAAGGGCCCACAAATATTGGTGACATACCCATACAAAAGTGGAACTTGTAGTTGCCCATTACCACAGACAAAACATGGGAGAGAAAACTATGCAAAAAAAAAATGAACTAGGGCAGAAATGGAAGAAGACATAAGAAAGAAACAAAGTCCTAAAGAACATACAAGATAAAAATGTAAAAAATGATACAAAGCACAAAACAAATCAAAGGCCAAACAGCACAAGGATTGAAAATTGAATAGCTAAATTAATTGAGTGTTAGTGGTAAGAAGTCAACTAATTATGCTTCTAAGTAAATGAAAAAAACATAAAAAACACGTGGAAAGAATAAGGTTTTAAGTACGACACTAGTGAAACAATTTAAGTGAAACGTGAATCTAACTACCATGCACATCCTAAATGTGATATGCCCAAAAAAAATGATTATGCAAGAAAAAGATTATACTATTCCAAGGCTAATGACAAATGACAAATTAGAAGCTAATCCCTTATTTTACTAAATCATATTTTAAAACCGAGTCCAAATGTGACGCACATCAAATAAATATTCTACTCGGAACCAAACACATACATGAGACACCTTAAAATGATTTCGTGGATCCCACTTTAGACAAACATAAAGCAAAGGAGCCATAGTAAAATGACTTTAATCAACTTGGCCTACCTAATTTATGTACATCTTACCATGCAAATCTGCCTATCCAATTTTTTGTCTATAATATAGCTATGCGAATTAAAATGCGATCTGAAATACTAAAATATTGGAAATATATGTGCAGCTTATAAAGTAGTACAATCAACTATGGAATAATGTTTATAATCCAAAACCGCGTGGAAAGTGGATAGGATAAAGGCAAGCATTGCACTTAAAACCAAGATGGCAGCCCATTTCAATGATAGAAACTATCATTCGTTGAATTGTGCTTCGTTTTGGATCTTCAATTGAATTCTACACATTTTGATTTATTTATAGGCCAAAAAGTGGTTAACTAAAAGAAATTGAAAAGAACCTCAAGGCAATTGGCACCGAATATAGGTTGTTGCAAACATCACTTGAAACTGGGAACTTACCCTAAAAGACTTACAATTGCATCGAAGCTTTGGGCGATTTGAGTTCACTTTGTAAGTTTTTGGGTGTTTTGAGTTAATTGGTAATGTTTCTAAGCATTTGGAATGCAAAAAGTGACTTTTGCAAAGATAACCCTCAAAATGACATCAAACCTGAGCAAACTGACAAGAAATCAACATATTGAATAAACTACCTATAAAGTCTTGAAACAACCCAAAGCCAACGGAAATATTAAAGAAAATGAGTGATTTGACAAGATTTTAGAAGAAATTAACGAAGCTATGACCCAAAACAGCCTAACATATTAAAAAACAACAAAAAATGACACTTGAGAAAGAGGGGTCAATATGCACACCCAAATTGAAAGAACTAACTATCAAAAGAGTGTACAACAACAATGCATGACATTGTTAGAAATTTCCGAGAGCAACCATGTGTGAGTTTTTTGATCCAAGGTTCAAATCACTATACAAGCTTCATCCATTTCCTGATGATGAGTCCTATAGAGTGACTTGAAATGTTGGATAAAAAAACTCACACACAATTGCTCCCAGAAATTTCTAACATATGTCTCACTGCAAATCTTCTCTAAAAAGACAATGTATAACATCATGTAAGTTTCAATAGGAATTTGAGATGTAAGACTACCAAGTTACACGTGAGACAAAATAACAAGAAAGAGGCTAGAAGTCAAAGATCGTAGAGATGAAAATAGAGAATGATATGAAAATGTTTATATTTTTGAGATTTTTGAATGTTCTAATGATCAATAGGGTAGACATCATCATCAGAATTTGTAAAATGGGTGGCAACGTATAACATTCAAAATGTTAATATTAGGGCACTCACAATGACCATGTTGAGATGGAGAATTGTGAACAACAATTTTATAGTTTCAAAAAACAAATTGTTTGTTATTCATCCCATAAGTCAACTGAGATGTCCAAAATATATCTTAGAAGGAAAGAACATACGTGCTCACAAATTTAAAACCAAATGATGAGGGTATCATCACATGCCATTGAAGCCCATTTTTAAAATGATTCTTTAAGGTATAATGCCTCATTCGATAAGACATGCCTTGCCCACTTCAAATTGATAGGCTGCACAATACTATTGCCTTGAAGGTTCAATTCCATCCAAAACATTGATCAAATTGTGTGTCCAACAATTGGCGTGGTCTTTCTACTTTTGATGGCTTGAGCTCACATCTCAAGCTCTTCAAATTGCGTTTGTATATATTGTTGGAATTACATAGTTTCACTCTTTACTTTCTACCATTTAATGATCTTATCAATTTCTTGTTTGCAAGAGTACCTCCCAAAGAAGTGGAACACAAGGGAAGAGGTAGGTCGTTGTTATGAACTTTGGGAGAAGTTTGTTTAGAATGAGGCATTAAGATAAGAGCAAACATTCCGATGAGGCAGAAGCAACAAATTTTAGCTTTACTAAAAAGATCATGAAATTTTGATAAAGAAAGAATCACATCATGGAAGGTCTAGAATGTGCATCTAAAAGAAGTGTAGCAAGGGATTCTCCAAAGAAAAAGATTTTTTTTAAAAATTTATATAAGACATGCAGCAAAGGGGTAAAGAAATGTCTTGCAACAGCTCAGCATAGGCATGTGAATGGCAAATCGTTTGACACTATAGCAGACGAAGAATGGCAAATTGAAATGGATTTAATGAGAATTGGAAATAATTTTCTTGTAGAGGAAACGTACCTACTTGGAGGAGAATGAATGATTAGCAGCTGAGAAAGAAGGTAATTTTAGTAGCAACAGAAAAAGGCATCATTACAGCAGTTGATGAGCACAATTGTAGCTGAGTGAACCAGAACTTGCAAATGGAGATGAAGAGAATACAACAGGAATTGAAGAAGCATACATAATAGGAAATACAAAAGAACATATAAGTGTTGCATAAAGAAATAGTTGCTAGAGGAGACATAATATTATTGCGGCAAAAGAGGTCAACCAGTAAACAATGAAGTATATTGAAAATGTTGAAGCGGTTGAAGATGTTATGTTTGACTAAAAATAGCAACGTGGGGCAATTGAGGAATAAGAAAATTAAGTATACGACAACTTTGAGTTGGGGAATTCAGGATTTTTCATCAAGGAAAAATGATGCAATGGATCAATTTTGGGCCGATTGGTTTTGAACCATTGATTTGGTTTTTTTAAGAAGATCATCAAATAGTAACATTCTTAAAATTAAGTAGATTTTATTCTAATAAATTTATAAAGTGGAACTATGCGGCCTTTCTTGGAGAGCAACAAAAGCTTAAACTTTAGTTTTGGAATAATTACAAAATAAGATTAAAAAAGACTAGAAAGTAGAGTAGGAAAGATCTGGATTCTTATACAGGTGACTCCTATTTTCCACAATTTTAAACTTTTATGTCAAGAACTGCAGGAAACGTCTATTTTTCTGCAGTTGTTTTGCCAATCTTCACAATTCCTTACAGGGTTTCAATTCCTTACAGGATTTCATTGCTGCCGACGGCATCAGTATCACTACAACAGGATATTTATCAAACAAATATAAATCCCTTAGGCATAGACTTCTACTGGAATAAACTTATTTAAAGCCACAAAACTATAAAAAATGTTGACTAATTAAATGATTGGAAACAACAGAACAAGAAAAATTGTTAACTCATTAAATGATTGGAAACAATAAAGCTTTATTCATTGTATGACTGAAACACACTTAACATCTACAAGAAAATGCTGAACTCTTTATCACATGAACAACTAAATTTTTCTAGTAATATACATGGGGATATATCTGTGGTTGTTCCCCCGTGGACCACTGCAAACTTTGTGCAAGCAGTAACTTAAAACTAAACAACTACATCAAGTTGAGTCGTGCTAAAAATTGAGAATACAATCGATTAATTCTTGTTCATAATTCTAAATTAAAAACTGCGAACCTGCATATTCACCTACAAGAAATGCGCAAGAAAGATTTGGCAACAAAGGTTTTTTTTGCGCATAATCTAATGGTGGAGGGGAACAAAAAAACAGAATTTAGGACAGAACAATTATCACATTTGGAACATAAAAAATTGGAAGTCCAATCCTCACCATAATGAAACCAATGTTGAGCCCAACACTAACAGAATTTATAGCATAACAATTGAAGTTTTAGTAACAATTGAATAGAAAATTAGAAATGGGCCTCGAGATGCACACCTCGTAATTACCTTTTGGATATACTGGAAGAATGGAGAGGAAAACAATAGGAATAACTTTCTTGTACATTCTGAAAAGACTTGTTAACGTTTGATACTTACCGCATGACCTAGGTCTCTCTATGGACACATTTTCCTCGAAGGGGTTGTCTCATGTCTGATGGTTGGATCGTCAGCAGCAATTGATAGAAGAAAATAAACCACCTGAAGCACGCCCTCACTGTTGCCGCCTTGTCACGCCATGCAGCCAAAGAATCCAGATTATTTTTGATATACTATAAGGACAATTGCTTCACTATGGTTTGGCAGATAACCCGAATCAAATAGTGTATCTAAGCATTTGCCAATTCTTAGTGAAATGCTATAGTTGTATATCTAATACTATCAAGGATACACGTAAGCATTCAACAAATTTCAGAAATTCAACTCATAATCAAAAAATGAAGGATACAGACAAAATCCAAGGCATCTAATGCAGATTAATTTAAAATTGAGTTCGAGATTAATTTAAAATCAAAACTCTGTATCAAGAAACATACTTAAGATGGTGAATGAGCATAAAGCAAACGAATTTTGGACATGGAAAGGAAGAAAAATTCAAAAAACTAAATCTTTAGAAATCAGAGCCTTGTTGTGCAGTTCAATAACATAACCAAGGGATGTTTGTAATCAATTCAAAAAAACCAGCTATACTTAATACTGCTCATGGGAGTTGACATCGTGCTAATGGAAATCACGCAAACTACACATTTCTATATCAATATAAGGCCTGTCAGTGCAACATATTTGGTATGATCCTCATGTCTAGATTTCACTAACATCTCGAGGTTTGGTGTAATGGTTTGTTATGTTTGGTATTAGAGCCTCCACCCATGTTTGAACCCCACTCGGTTAGTTATGTCGTGTAGTCGAGGTCTATGGAATGCCTAATCGTTGGTGAAGTGGGGCTCGCACGTATGGGAGTGCGGGCGCAGACCTAACCCATGGTCAGGCTCTACGAAAGCATGGTGGGGTGATATGATCCTTGGATTTCACTAACATCTCGTGGTTTTGGTGTAACGGTTCGTTACATTTGGTATCAGAGCCTCCAACCATGTTTGAATCCCACTCGGTTGGTTACGCCATGTAGTCCAGGCCTGTGGGGCACCTAAATGTCGGTGAAGCGAGGCTCACACATATGGGAGTGCAGGCGCAAACCCAACCCGAGGTCTGGCTCAGCGGAAGCATGGTGGGATGATATGATCCTCATGTGCAAATTTCACTAATACCTCGAGGTTTTGGTGTAACAGCTCATTACAATATTACAGAATTCAAAAAATTAAATCACCTTTGTAAAGAGAATTTGTATGAAAATGTCAATCCTCATATGTCAAATAAAGTCATCATGAAGTTCAAAAAATACATTTCAAAAACTAGTAATAGCAGGCTAATACCTGCAAGCCCAATAGACTTTGACCATAAGCTCTTCTAATTAAAGATATCTCTATGAGTGACAAGACTAACTTCTCAAAAACAAGGTGGTGCGTACTTTTGTCAATTTGTGCTAGTGAGCTGAAGAGCAGGCAGTCTGCACATCACGTTCATTTTTCTTCTGTAAAATTAAATAGGTCATTTTGGCAGGAGATCTTGACACCCTATATCCTGCTTTCTTTGAACTCGGTTAGACATGTCATCTCTTACTTTGAATAAAGTCTAAAATGATGGGCGCATGTTAACTTGCAAGGTCTTTAAGCTTTATGGCTGCAAATCTGTCTCATGCAATAATGCGGTAAGTTGACTCTATGGATTCCTCTAAGAGCATTTCAGCAGCCTCAAATGATTGAGAAAATCAAGTTTACCAAATTTAGGCCCATTTTTTGGAGCACTTGTAAGTTTGCATCTTCCAAGGGTCCTCTCGAGAGAGACAGCGGATGTCAAAAACACTGAGATTTTGGATCAGATGAAAATGTATTCATAACACCAGCCGAACATTGATATGTTCGACAGTTAACTTAATCAGCAAAATTTAAAAATAACCTAGATTTTCTAGAGATTTGAAGAGGAAAAATGCATGACCTCTTCAAATTTCCAAAACATGGTCTAAAATTCCATGCAATTAACAAAAGATCATTATAAGAAATACAAAAAATTTGTGGTTATTTGCATTTTGTCCAAGATAAAATTATTTCTACAACCTCAGCCCTAGTTGGTTGAATCAAACTTTTAAGTATAATATGAAAACTTGAAACTACCTCACTTAATAACATAGTTGCAGGAAAAACTTATTGTCCAAACCCTAACAATAAATTATCTCACTAAGCTCTGCACCATAGTTACCAGGTTCGGCCGGATCTGTATGAAATCCGGTTCGAACCGTACTTTTTGAAGCAACCGAATAAATCCGGTTCGGTTCGGCCTTGTTTTTGCAGGGAATTTTTTTTTTCCTTTTTTGGCATATTTTTTTTTTTTGGTTAAAATTTGCCATTTTTGGAAAGGGTCCGGGAAGATGTAGTAGCAAAAACTTGCATGTGCCATGACTTTCATTCTGTGGCTCCGTTTTAGGTGTCGTCTTCTCTAAAAGTATATATTTTCTCGAGCTCTACGCATTGATGGCAATATTTTTCTTATTTTCATAAAATCCATTTTTGTACCTTTTTGGACCAAGCAACTTCTTGCAATCTTTTGAAAGAATCATTATGATGATGATGATTATGGTAGATGGATGCTTTTTTGTATGATTTGTCTATATATAATGATATAAGTATACAACAATATAAATTTATAATAATATATGTATATATATTCCGAACCGGATTTTTCCGGATTTTTTCGAGAACTTCGTATTTTCGGATTTTTTTTGCCCTTCCGAATTTAATCGGATTTCCGAACCTGGTAACTATGCTCTGCACCTCATACTTAGAGCTTCCTATGCATCTCGATTTGTTAAAAAAGGCAGAGAGTCTCTTAACTGATTTGGTTGTTTTATGAAATGATAACATACTCCCAAAAAGCTCTCCAAAATACTGATACAAAATAATTCTATGATTCACATCTACTATAAAATTGTATTTATAATGCACGCCAGACAATCAAAATCTAATTACAACGTCAGATGCACAACATATTAGCAAGGCAACATGGAAAAGGTAGAAAATCCTTACAAACTAAAATAATACCATAAGCTAAAACATATGGCCTAGAAGACTAATATGTGCACACAAACCATCAAAATCTTCCAAGACCAAGTTATCTCATAACAAATCAAACAAAGTTCAGAGAACTTTACAGGGCAGCATTAGAGATGAGTATGATAGTTAACTTTTTGAAGCAAATCTTTTATGAAAACATTGAATAAATATCTAGTCACGTGCTTTTTTTTAATTATAGATTGAACCACTTCGGTGAGCTACAACAGCTAACAGGTTCCATATTTCCTACAGTTGTCGCAGTTCATTTTAATGTAAAAGACATAATGTCACAATCCTCTAAAGCTTCTTCATACAACATAAAGACCATTTATAAGGATGTGATCATACATGTGCAATCACTTCCATCCTTCTGGCCTGCAAGGCTACATAGAAATACATTTTCTTCTGTCCATGGATCGAACAACTTTATAAAGTCTCTTGCTCATGACGTGAATTACAGCAATGGCATCAACACCAGCAGTCATGGTTTTCAAACCGAGCATCTACAATTCAAATAATAATAGAATGTACAAAAGACTAAATTTTGAAGTCTACTACATGTATTGAGGTTTTAAAGCATATATGTATGCCAAATGCTATCAAATAAACCCAACAGTCTTTTTCTCAACAAGCAATTTGCAGCAATTTCATCAACACTGCAACTCACAGCATCTACGTGCCAAATAAAAATAGCACGTCAAAACACCATATAGAAGTCTACTGCTTATTCTGATAATTAAATGCATAAACATGCGTAAAAGACTACTATAGTCTATATTTACAAATGATTGATTTCAGCCACATATATTGCAGCCCAAACTTTGAGTAGATTGAACCGTGTCCAAACCACTAATGTAAAAGCAACAAATACATGCCCCTTCAAATATCTCAACTAACAAACAAATAATTGAGAATTGATTGAAAGTTGCAAAGAGCCATAATTAGATTATACTAAATTTCCACAAGCCGACATTTTTAGGTATTTGATTTTCTGGAATCACTGTCATTTCTGTTTTACAAAATACCTGACAAAAAGGCTCAATTGGTTATCAAACAAATCAGTGAATAAAATGGTTATGGAAGAAGCTACAAAAGCGAAGGCATGAAAACAAATTAAAAAAGGATTAACGAATTAAATTCAGCCACATAAACCATACCAAGATAAAAGAAAGAAAAACCTCCACATTATTCACATGTCAATACTTGGTAGCTAAGTCCATCATTGTCATTTCTTTTTTACCAAATACCTGGCAAAAAGGCATGATTGGTTATCAAACCGGTGAATACAATAGTTATGGAAGAAGCTATGAAAGCAAAATTCATAAAAACAATCTGAAGAAAAAAATTCCAGTGAGGCAAACCATATCAAGATAAAAGAACAAAAAACCTCCACATTAATAATATGTAAGTACCTAGTAGAAACCTCCACATTATTCTTTTTGTATAAGGGTTAGGGCCCTCATCAAATCCCTACTTTTACCATCAATAAAAAACAAAAGTACCTAGCAGGTCATTCCATCAATGCCTCCGGCATGAAGCAGGGAACAAATTCTTTGATAATATGAATCATAGTATTAAAACTCAGTAAGCAATAACAAGTACTTGCCACTCGCCTGTGAAAAAATATCTCAGCTCAGAACTTGCAAGCTCGCAATTTTTGTAGCTTAAAAACTCAGCAAAACTTGCCAAAACTTGGCAACCTTAGCATAAAACAGTCCCGTTCAAAAAACTCAGTTTTTGTTCTCTTTCTTGTCTGCCACAGAATTTTGTGCATTTCTCAATTGCTGCAAGGTGTTTGCCAGTTTTTACTTTCTATGAGCATTGAAATTTGTACTTTATATTCTTTTCTCGTCTAAAACTGAGCATTGTACTCTTTTGTGGTTGATAATTAAATGGAAACATACTTATGCCTTCTCTACATTCATTTCTTGTGTCATTTAAGAGTGTTTTATCTATTATTAAGCTTATTTTACGAATTTCTATATTTTTAAAGTAGCAATAAAATTGATGAGTAATTGCCAAGTCTAGAGTCCAAGTCAAAATTTTGAGCTGCCAAGTGAGTTGTTAACCTATGCTTTAAATAGAAGAAATTGATACAGTCCTATGGATTCCTATTGATTGCAATTTGTTTCGCGAGAGGCTCGTATGTTTCTCAATCCATATTAACCCCTTGTTTGAGTTGAAAGTTGAAACAAGAAATAAATCCAACTTTCAAGATACCTCCCAGTTAAAAAATTGGAACAATAGAAATCTTTTTGATTGTATCAACTCACAGATTCAATGTAAAATGTAAATGCAAAGAACTTCTAACCCCGTCTTCTAAGGGGAAAATAAAAAGTAACTCCCAACGATGTCCAATCTCCTCTTGCTTGAAAAATGGAAAAGTTTCAATTTTCTCAATTCCATGAGCAGAAAAAGTTTTCCACAATTGAAACCCTATTGATTGCGTAAACACAAACATTAAGCACAAAACGTAAATACAATGAATTTTTAACCTGGGAATTTTTAACAAAAGATACTCACGACCAATCACATTTCCTCTTTGCTTGAAACAAGGAATAATTTCAATTTTCTACAAAGCTTCAGTAGGAAAAAACAGAACATTCAACGTCTTGTTGATTTTGCATAAACTCGCAGATCTAGTGTAAACTGTCAATACAAAGAATTTCTCACCCTGGATTTTAAGAAAAAAGAAACTAAAGCCAGTATCAAATTATTTACTCTTGCTAGAAGCATGAAATAAATTCAATTTTCTACAATACCTTCAGTAGAATAAAATAAGAACATTAAAAGTCTTGTT
The DNA here is from genome assembly GCA_019776745.2 of Taxus chinensis. Taxonomy (NCBI): domain Eukaryota; kingdom Viridiplantae; phylum Streptophyta; class Pinopsida; order Cupressales; family Taxaceae; genus Taxus; species Taxus chinensis. Next base: position 885,878,911 of record CM034150.1, read on the forward strand.
GATTGCATCAACTCGCAGATTTAGTGTAAAATGTAAAAAATGGAAAGAATTCATAACCCTGGATTTCAAAAAAAATGCAGAATAAAAAGAAATTCATGTGCCGGAAACAAGGAATGATTTCAATTTTCTTCATCATCCTTTCTAAAAGAAATTGAACTATAAAAATCATAGTGTTTATAAAAATCATAATGTTTGCAGCAACTTACATATTCGTCGAACAATAATATTCATCATGATTGCAGCAACTTACATATACATTGTAAAATGCAAATACAAAGAATTTGTAACCCCAGGTTTAAACAAACATGATAAAAGAAAGCAAGCATTACCATAACAAAATTCCAGACATGTAATTACAAAGAATATGTAACTCGCGATGATATAAAATTTCGTCAGGGAAATACTGAGCTACCTTACCGGTCAAAAGCTGCAACACATCATCAATCTAAGTCTTCATGTCTTGCCTCTGACATTGACTGATCCCCGTCATTATTATTGCCCTCTTCATTATTGTTCGGCGCCGGTGCAGTATTGCCTTGGCCGGAGCTGCTCCCGCCGGGCTGCGGAGCTCCGGCGGTACGAAACCGCAAGGGAAATTGAAAAGTGAACCTCCGCCCGCCGACCCCGGTGGCCCCGCCAGAAGCGCCGCCGGTAGCGCCACCAGCGGTGGCGTCGGCAGGTCTTGCATTTGAACCACGGCTAGGGTTTTGAGACTCTTCCGGAGGCATTTCGTAGCGGCAAACGGGGCAAGTAGAGTGCAGTTCGAGCCAGGGTAAAATGCAATATGGATGGTATATATGCTTACAGGGCATCTGACGTGCCTCCGAGCCTTCTTCAAAGGTGTCTTTACACACTGCGCACTGCCCGCCGTCGGAATTGAGATGATCTTCTGTGATTTTAATCGCCGGCATGGCTTCCACCGAGTCCTTGGACGCCGGCGGCGTGCCGTACCGGTTGGGATCATTCTCGGCCAATTGCTGGATCAGCTGCTCCAGACCGCCACCCAGATAATAGTCACCCATTGTAGCAGGTAATCTTATTCCTCCTCCTCCTCCGCCGCCGCCACCTCCTCCATGGTTGAAGACGATTTGAATGTTGCTGCCGCCCGTCATTAACATCATTGGATTGAAACCGGCGGCGTCGGGACCTTCCACGGCAGCACCGATGTAACGCTCCAATATGGGATTAATGATCTCCCCCACGCGTCCGTCTCCGATGTTTACCATCGGCGACGCTCCTTCTCTGCCGCTCAGCCCTTGTGGTGGTGGAGGGTTTTCTACTTCTTCAACGAAACTCCCATGGCACACCCCGCAGGAGACTTCCCCCTCCGCTCCTTGCAGAAGAGGCACCATCGTTTCGCATTCATGGCACCAGTATCTCTGTTCCTCCTCACCTCCTCCTCCTCCACCGGCGCCAGATGACATTCTTTTCTGCCTGCGAGGAAAAATCAACTCTTCTTCAATTATTTTCCCCCTTCTGAAACCCGAATCTTGTTTTGTGGATGGCAGCAGAGATCAGAGAGGTCGTCGGGGAATTATTTTGAGTTTATGGCAGCAGGAAATGGGGTTGATTAATCACAATTCGCTGGATATTTGATTTTTCCCTAAAACTCGATGCACGTGGACGGCTGTTTCTCTTCTTGATCCTAGCGGTGATCTATCATTTACCATGGTCGACTCGCCAGTGGCCACTCGGAAGGGGATAAGAATTTCAATGCTTCTTAACTATTAACCTTCCTTTCATTCGTGGGAGAAGTTCGGATACTTTTTTCAATCCTTGTTCCAATTTTCCGTGGGCTTCTTGGGAACATCGCAAGATGTATTTTCCAGGTCAAATACTTCGTTTTATGTTATTAGTATAGGTTTCATATGTGTTTAACTAGTTGTTATTATTTGTGCTTATTAACCAATCGAGGGAGCCTTATTACTTTCATTAAACAAATATACAATTCTCACATTAATAAATATAACTAAAGTTGCACATTTTTTAACAAAATAATTACAAAATGTTATTTATCTATAATTTGATTGGCCTATGAATTAAGATGTTATTACAACCTTCAGCATTTTCAAAAAAAAATTGATGTCATAACATTTATTATACTAACATTGACAGGCCAGAGCATATTTAATGTTAGGAGGTGGCGTATAAGGATTCCTAAATTTCTGCCTAGAGGACGTCTCTGGGAGGAATATGGTTGCAGAGCACAGAGGATGGTTGCAGGAGAGTTCAAAGATCGGATTCAAAGCCAATATTTCAAAACCCTTTAGGTATAGCAAGAGGAACATAGCAATATTGATGTCATGATACATCGTTATGATGCTCACAATGAATGTCACCAATTTCATTACCATCCCCCACCTAAACGGCATCATAAAATCTCTTGTACTAGTTGCACTCAACACCTTTCAAAGCATCCCTATATGTTTTCTTCCTTACAGGCTCATGTACTTGTAGTTAATGCACCCTTCTAAGAATGCATCTAGTTTTGCTCCTTTGATTTTCCTAAATAATTAAGACTTCTATTGTTAGAGTTCTCTAATTTCATCCCACCTGAATTACAAACCAAATTTGCAAATCTCTTGCATGGGTTGTCTGTTGGGCACAATCAAGATCTATGCCCTGTGTTTCATCATTATCTTCGTTATCATCCAAAATGGGATTATTTCGATTCATTTTACAAGTTCGGGCTTCATTGGAGTAAGCACAATTTCCTGCATAATTGAAGCCATATGTTTAGGGACATTAGCACAAGCTTCTAATTTTTGGTTCACTAATTGAAGCGCAGTTTCCATGGGAGTGTCGAGAAAATCATCGTGTGGATCAGTACCTTTACCAATTTCCTTTCCCAATCGGGTCTCCCTCCATGACGAATGCTTTCGCTTTGCTAAGTTTGGAGACCCAGGCTTGGGTTCAAGTGGTCTTTTTGACAGTTGCTTTTTTTGTGGAAATGAAGCCAATGTTTCCCTTATTTCTTTTACAACCCTAAAACCATGATTTTTTGCTTGTTTGCTTACTTCATGCACTTTCGCTTGAATTTCCTTGTCCTCAAATGGAACACATCTGGAACCATTAACTGAGATTTTACAAGGAGATTCTCTAGTCTAAGCATTTTCTAATTTTTTTCCAAATTTAAATTAACCTGATAACCATCATGGTCATTTTTTGAAGAATTTGATTTGGTGATAGACTCTCCATTTAGAATGTTTTTAGGTTTGTTCTCGATGTTTACACTGTCTTGTTGATCTACTTCCGTAGGGTTTCCATTTGAATTGATATCAACCTCCTTGTCTTCATGAGCCATTCTTGCTTCTCTATAAGGAGCTTGAGCATGGTAATCTAGATTTTTTAACAAACATCTCTCTCAGATCATCAGAAAAAAAATGAATTAACATAATGAAGAAAACAAAATCACGGATTAGGAAGGTTTACATACCGAATAAGTTTGTTTGGTTAAGATTATCTGGAGAAATGTGGTTTTCATTTTGTGCCTTCTTCTTAGCAGACAAACTCTTTTCTGTGCCACAACTAATGTCATTCAACCTAATAATAACATCATATTGAGTCTTAAGACCCTTACACATTCAACCTAATAATAACATTATATTATATTATTGTCTCCAATTTCCACATTGAACCTCAGGGCACGTTCCTTGTGCAGATATGAGTGGAAACATAGAGGGTCACCACATATACATAGATTCGTGTGGTTGGAAAATGCACCAAGCATGGCCGCCTTAGACTGTACCAACCCTAATCAAGTATAAGCCGCCAAGGCATTCTTTGACATCTAGGTCACGACATGGAACCGAAACATGAGGCTACAAGGTGTTCCCAAGATGCATCACGATGTTTTTTATGACCCTTGCTTATTAGACACTACAACTATTTAGTCAACCTGTGCTAAAGTTGATTACATTGACCTGCTTAATTGGGTTCAAAGGCACAATAAATGCTCAGAAAACACATGCCTGCGGGAAATAGGATCCCACCTATAATGCCGGTACAAAGCACCATGGCCCCTGTAAGACGTTTCCAGCTTACTTATAAACGAAAAAGGGAAGCCTACGTACACATCGACATGTAATGATGACAGAGTCAACATTCATAACGCTGAAATGTTGCAAGTTTGGAGAAAAAACCTCAACTCTCAACCAGTGACTTCCCAACATGCAATATTACATTATATAGCAAAATATGCAGCTAAAGTGGAGCAAATATCCGAAAGCTACCACCACATGTTAACTAGAATCTCAGATGATGCCACCCTACACAATTCGGCCACACTTGCCTACAGTAAGTTCCTAACATAAATGTTAGTAGACCATGACATTGGGGCCCAAGAAATATGTCACATGTTACATAAATTACCCCTTTCCATCTACAACCACCTCTTCCTATCATTGGTAGTAGGGAAAAAATTATTCAAGCACATTATAACTTCAACCGCAGGCCAGATCGCAACCCCAACAATCATTCAATCCTACATACAATGACCACCATCCTCAGAAGGCATATCACTCATAAAAGTGTGCAAGTCCTGGTTGTACAATGTACACAAGTGTTCCAACCAATGGCACCCAAGGCCCATAGTAGCTATAGTATGTGTTTACCCCTGCTACTCAGTTATTCTAGTCCGTGACTCATCAACCTATGAAGCGTTTTACTTCAATGAGATGATTTTATAAAAAATGTTCTGAAACATTCTAAGTGACATAGGTGGTACGCCTTCTGAAATCTGCCAACAATGGGAACTATTTCAACATTCTTATCAGCCCTGACACATTCAAAGAGCACCCGTTGAGACTAACATCCTAGTAGACAGTAGCAGCTCTGACCTTGATATGGATAATTATGAGCCAGAACAAATGGAAGAGTGGGAATTGTTTTCCCGCATCCATCCAGCCGGTGTTATATAGATTTATGACCTAATAATGTTTGGTCTACAAGAATTCGACACCACCCATCATTGGGGAGAGTCTCACAAGAAATAAGCTAACTTCAAACACCCACACTTTTGCATACCCCTACCCAATACTGACCTGTACTTGCTTTCGATTCAACAAAAAACCGCTTTACAAATCATTAAGAGCCATGCCACTATGAACCCTACTACACCTCCATTGAAAATGGTTATTACCGGTATAGCTGACACTAGTAAATCATATCTAATCAATAAAATCTTATATGTTCTACAATCATTATCCCCTACACACCACAGCCGCTTACTACTCCTAGCCCCAATAGGTGTCACAACTTTCGATATCAAAGGAAACCCACTATTCATGCAAGCCTTGCAATTCCAATCCATGATGTACAACCGCTTTAGGGCCAAACACTACTTCACTTCTAAAAGAAGATGAAATAAGTGAATTACATATTAATTGATGAAATGAGTTTCATCAAACTGGGCCTGTTGAATGATATCAACATGAATTTACAGTAAGGCTTCCCAAAAACCATGGATAAAGACTTTGGTGGTTGTTCGATCATCCTCGTCATCAATCTCACTCAACGGGGTGTCATGTATATCGTGTTTCACATACACCTTAGGCTCAGTAGATGGTGACCTGTACTCATTTCTCCCTCATTATATGGTTATCGCATGGATTCAACCTATGTGTATTTAAGACTATGTTGAGCCTTGTGGAAAATGGTGGAGGGATGATTCATATAGAGATGATGATAGTTATATTATTGGATATGTTATTTTACGAGATGAGGCTTGATGTCCAAGTTCTAATAACTCATTGAGTACCCTTTTGGTGGTCATATAAGGCCACATAGTTATTGTAATGTGTTATATCTCTATACATATTTTATTTGTAAATTGAACATTTTTTCTTTTCTTGCAAGAACCAACAGTTTTCTTGATTGACATGTTCTTATATTTTGGGCAATTTATTTGGTTGTGTGCACTAACATGTTGATTTTTGCACTAACTATGGCTAATTAGCCATTTGCTTTTCTTATTCTTAAATTTGCGTATCGGGTTTAAACGTTGTTATCCAAAATGAGCCCCTTGCTCATTTTGTGGCTAACTCCCTTCATTCTTCCCTCTCTTGTGCCTCAGTCATAATTTTTTGCTTTTCAGGCACTCAGGACCTTCTGGAAATGGCACCATTGGATAGAGCTTTTTTTCTCAGCTTTCCAGAAAGGTAAAGTTTTCCTCCTAACTCCATGTATTTTTAAAGTTATGGCTCAGCGGAGTTTTTGTGGGAAATTTTCCCCTGAAAGGCCCGCAGCCAGTAATAATGTGCCACGTGTCCTCGGGAGTGGTAGAGGGTGGAGGTAAACTTGGAATTTTTACTAAGTGATTCGACAAGTTTTCAAAAGGAATATTTCGCCCCGAAGGCCCGCCGACGAATGAGATGTTGCCACGTGTCCAAGGAAAAGAAATTGGAATTTTTTTCTAAGGGTTGATCCAAGCAAATTTTTTTGATGCTAGGCCTGCATCGAATCATATTGTGCCACGTGTCTCTAGAGGAAAGGGGGTGGCAGAGGGTGGAGTAAAAATAGAAAATTTGACTAAGTGATTGGCGCCATGGAAAAATATCAAGGAAAGGCCCGCGCCCAATCACGTTATGCCACGTGTCCTAAGGCATCGGACCGGCAGAGGGCAGAGGAAAGATTGAAAATTTGGCAAAGTGATCGGCAAAGGCGCAATGTTAATTTTTTGGCCCGACTCAGTCAGATCTCACCACGTGTCCTCGGGGGGGTCAGAGCGGAGCGCGGGGGGGATTGAGATTGGGATGTTTTTTCCCAAAGGTTAAATCAAAAGAAAAGAATGTTGGCCCCCAGGCCCGCGGCCAATGGGAGCCCGCCATGGGCACCGGAGCTTTGGAACGTGGGGAAAAGTTGGAAATTTTCCCAAAGCAAAACAAAGGAAATTTCAGAAGGAAAAGTCCGCCCCCAAACTCGAACCAATGGGATAGTACCACGTGTCCATGGCGGTGCAAGCGGCCCAAATGGAAATCCCACAACCAAGGTTTTCTCCACATGGCCCGCAGGGAAAATTTAAGAAGGGAATCAATCTTGCCACATGTCCTCGATCATCGGCCCCAATTTTTGGAAAATTTTCGTGCCAAAATGGTGGAAAATGGCACCGGATGCCACGTGGTGGAGCAGTGGGGATTTTTTGGGAAATTTTCCCAAATGCAAAAAGTGGGAAAATTTCAAATTTTTGGCCCGCCAACCCGTTTTGGCCCTGTTTTGCCCTAAATTTTCAAATGGCCATAACTTTCGATCCAGAGCTCAGTTTTTCACATTCTTTATATCAACGGAAAGCTGGTGAAATTCTCTACAAAATTCTGGGGTCAATTTTGTATTTTGATGGAGTTTGGAGAGAGAAAACTTGAAAAACACCTCGGGCACGTGGTAATGAACAGAAATGACGTTTCAACCACCATTTTTAATGAAGAATGGCTCGCATTCTCTCCCAGCATGGTGAAAAATGTCAGGGAATGGACCTGTAAGGATGCCCATGCCATTTTATTGCATTTTTTGGTCAGTGGTTGAAGCTCTCCCACGTTTTCCCATTTCTCTCTCCTGGGGTCGTTTTTGGCATTGTAAAAGCCAGATTTGGCTCATTTTTGAAAGGTTGAACATTTTTCATGTATTGCAGGCTCCCTTTTTCACCTTGAAAAAGTGATTTTGTGGAAAATCAGACCTCTTCCAAGACTGTAACCTATTTTCTGCCTCTCAGATGTTGTAATGCATGTGTTTTTGATGTTGGAAATGACAATGCAAGCTCTGTGAATGAATTTAATCCTCTGTTTGTGTTGTTTGCTTCATTTCTGACCTTTCATTACATTTTATCAGTTTGTGCATGATGTTTTATTGCATTTCTATGATCTGTGTCAATTTGCAGAAGTAAAAAATGTTCACCATTCCTTTGGTGCATCACCTTATTAGCATTAGTTTCAGTTTTTTTTTTGCATTCTCTATCTCTGTCCCCTTGGAATTTAGAGTAGGATCTTGAATTCAAAACCTCTGTAACTTGCAAGTAATACACCTGATCAGAGGAGTTGAGGAACTAGCCTCTAATCTGGAGATTCTTTTCCCATTTTTACAAGTCCCACACTTGGGGAAAAGATTCAATGTTGTGCAATCACACTGGATGTCCAAAGTGTCAAACTAGAAGTCTGATCAACATCCAGGGGTGCTGCTGATTTGCACCAACAGTTTTGGCACGCCCGGTGGGACCTTAGAGGTCTTCATCTTCATTGCAACAAATTGATGTGCATTTGTTGCAAGTTTCTTGCTTAAAAGAGCCCTAAATTACACATTTGGCAACTCCAAGGAAGAAGAATCGGCTGGTTTTAGCAGTGTAGACCTGAAAACTCATGAGAAGAATCACCACAAGGTCAAGAGTTGGAGAAGAAGAGGTGTTGTTTGAGTATCTGCAGTTATCTCCAAGAAGAAGGCAAAGAGGGAGGAGAATTCAAAGGTCTCCATCTCCACCAAACATAACTCTATCAACTCCTCCACCTGGTAGGCCTTTCATTCAATCAACAAGGGTTCTAAGGCCAATCAGAATGGCACAAAACAACCCCTATGTCAATTTCACTGGCAGTAGCCCACTTGCTCTCAATGCACAAAATCCAATCCTCAGTTGCAGCATTGAAGAACATTCCATACTTTACTGGAGAGAATCAGACCACTCCTGGTGATCATGTTAAGGATATTGCTAATATTTGTGCAATCCATGAGATTAATGAGATGCAAGTTACTGTCAAACTACTGGCATCTTCATTCAAAGGGAAATATTTGCAATGGTTCAGGAGTCTTGCCTCAGGTTCTATCCAAAATTGGAACCAGCTATGTATAGCCCTCCATGAGCAGTTTGGAGAAAAGGGAGATAACTTGTCCCTTTTGGAACAGTTGACAACCATCAAGAGAGCTCCCAATGAGCAGCTGACTGACTTCAACTTCAGGTTTCAAATGACTTGGGAGAGAATTCCAGTGGCAGTAAGGCCAACAACAGAAGGTGCTTTTCTATATTACCTTAAAGCTTTAAATTCTGATATTTCTATGTTAATTCAATCCATGGGAGGCACAACTATCCCTGTTGCTTATAGCATTGCCATTAGAGCTGAAAATTGTTTGATTCAAGCTGGACAAGCTAGCTCCTAGGCCCCCAATGCCATTGTATCCAAGTTTAGAGAGCCCAAGTACTAGTCAAGTGCCTAGTTTAGCTCCTATTCCCACTCCTAGAAATCAGAATTCAAGTGAAGCTTCTACTTCATCTTCTAGTGCCTCAAATGAACTTCAAGAAGTCATGAAGCAATTGCAAAATTTAGGCAATGAGCTGGTTACACTCAAGAGGCAGCAAGCCCAAGGTTTTAGACCTTCTTTCCAGCCTCAAGCTCAGCCTAACAGGTAGCCATACCAGCCTCAAAGACCACCCAATCTAGCTGCAAATCAAAATCAAGCAAGACCTCCTGCCAATAGACCATTTCAGCCCTATAATCCCAATGTTACATCTGCCTCTAAAGCAATAGTGCCAGTGCAAAACAACATAGCTCAAGAGTATGATTGGTGTTTCCCATGCAATGAACCTCACAACCAGTCTATGTGCTTCAACGGTGCCTTAAATCAAGCATTAATGGTGACTACAACTGGTGTGGAGGGTGAAGGGAGTCAAGGAAATAACCAACAACAAGAAACATTCCAGCAACAATCAGCTCCAAATGATACCATACTTGTAAACTGGCAGGCAGAAGATTTTTGTGGCATGAATCAAACAATTTCCCAAAGTGTTACAGCCAACACAAGGTCAAAAAGGAGAAATTTGGGTGAAGAATAGCCATTGGCTCCAAGTAATCCACAATCTTCTATCACTCCACAAATTATTGGCAAACAAAATGCAGTTCCAAACACGCAAGGACTGCCTAAGACAGCTCCTAGGCCAACTCAAATGCCAGTTGTTGCTGCCCATGTGCAAGGAATGAATGTGCAGGCCAAGGGACAACAGAGAGATGCTTCATCTCCATTCAACATCATTGATTAGATGAAGAAGACAAATGTAAACATATCAATGTGGGAATCACTATCCATCCCAGGCCAAAGAGATTTGCTACAAGCTGCCATGAAGGACTGGTCAACTTCAAATCAACAAGTCCAAATGCAAGAGAAGGTACTCACAAATGCTGCCCAGCCTGAGGGGAATCATGGAGGACAGCAAGGTAAAATGTTGAAGCCCCCTCCATTCTATGTTTCATTGATCATTGGAAACCAATTAGTACACAATTGCATGATTGATTCTGGGGCAAGTAGTTCAGTAATGCCCAAGCAAATAGCTGATCAGTTAGGGCTTCAATATGAAGTCATATCCAAAGGGGTAGTGCAATTGGATGGGACAACAGTAACAACAGTTGGAGTGATAAAAAACTTGAGTCTTACTTTGCATGCATGCCCCAACGTTGTTGTTTTACAAGATGTCTCAGTAATAGATCTTCCACCACTCTTTGCCCTATGTCTGTCAAGGGATTTCATAGCCAAGATTGGAGGTTACTTATCTGCTGATTGGTCACACATGTTGTTCAGAACAAGATATGGAACCAAGGCCACAATCAGATCTGAACCTATTGCAAACTTTCACATTGAGCCTCACACTCCAAGCTAAATCAATACCAATTGTTCAGCGTTTGATCAAGAAGATTATCCAAGCACTGATGAAGCTGACACCAAGGTTGGAAGTATCCCAGATCTGACTCTTGATGAATGGGCAAACAAGGTGCATGCTTTTGATCCTTATCAAGAAATAGAAGAATCTGAGCTAGGAGTCTATTGCATGCATGAAGAAAATCAACCTATTCCTAGCATCACCAAGCCAACCACAAGGATGACAATGAGGTATGGCAGTTGTTTTTTGATGGATCAAGGAGTAGACAAGGTGCAGGAGGGGGAGCTATGCTTGTTTCACCTCAAGGAGTTAAGTATTATTCAGCTTTTAGATTTCAGTTTGCATGCTCTAATAACACTGCTGAATATGAAGCTTTGATACAAGGATTGCATTGGTCAATCAAGAGAGGAATAAAGAACTTGCAAGTCTTTGGTGATAGTGAGTTGATTGTCAACCAAGTTAAGGGGCAACATGCTGTCAAGAATGATCTGCTCAAGTGTTACAAAAATAGGGTGTGGGACCTCATTGAAGATTTTGAGGGCTTTGGCATCAAATCCATTCCTAGAAAAGAGAACCAAGCTACTGACAGGCTTGCAGCAGTTGGGGCAGCCTTTGACGTTGTTGAAAGCATCCAAAAAGACAAGGTACAACCAAACATCCATGTGATTGTAAGGCCTTCAGTGCCAGACAACAATGTAAGTTGGCAAGTGTTTGAAAATGATCAACAAATCATCCATTTCTTACAAGAAGAAGCTGAGTTCTCAGCTAAAAATCAGGAAAAGTTGGAGCAGCAATATGGTGACCAAGTGGTACAGCTGAGAACCAACAAACTACCAAAGGGACTTATTACTTTGGAGTCCATTTTCAATCCTAATGATCAGTTTAGGAAGGAGAAAGCAAACATCCAAGTCAAGGGAGAAGATTCAGTGTCCATCTTGGTGGAAGAAGGCAAATCACTCCAAGTTGGTAAAGTGACAACTAAGCAAGAAAGGTATGAGTTCATACAGATTTGTCAAGAATTCCCTGATGTGTTTGTTTGGAGCTATGAAGATTTGAAAGGTTTCAATCCCGAGTTAGCTCAACACACCATTGAATTGGATCCAAGTACTAAACCCATCAGGAAAAAACAAAGGCCAGTCAATCCACACATGGAGCCTCTCATGAGAAAAGAATTGAATAAGTTGATAGAGTCAAGAATCATATTCCCTATCAAGCATTCTAGTTGGGTGGCCAACTTGGTTCCAGTTAGAAAGAAGAGTGGGGAAATCAGATTGTGTGTTGACTTCAGAGATTTGAATAGAGCATCTCTCAAGGATCATTATCCACTTCCTTCTATGGAGCATATTTTACAAGTTGTTGCCAGCTCTGAGAGGTTTTCATTACTTGATGGCTATTCAGGGTACAATCAGATTATGGTGAAAGAAGAGGATCAGTTCAAGACAACCTTTACAACCAAATGGGGAACTTATGCATACAGGAAAATGCCATTTGGGCTGTCCAACGCTGGAGCTACTTTCCAAAGAGCAATGGACATGGTGTTCAAGGATTTGATTAACAACATGGTGCTGATATATCTTGATGATATCACTGTTTTTTCAAAAAATGCAGCAGACCATCTCTTTCATTTGAGACAAGTGTTCCAAAGGTGCAGAAGATTTGGAGTATCCTTGAATCCTAAAAAGTGTATTTTTCTAGCCCATGAAGGAAAACTCCTTGGCCACATTGTCTCCAAAGAAGGATTAGCAATTGATCTAGAAAGAGTTGAAGCCATAAGAGCACTACCATTGCCAAGCCACAAGAAGGCCCTTCAAAGTTTCTTGGGGAGGATAAATTTTGTTCGGAGGTTTGTCCCAAATTTTGTAGCCCTAGTCAAGCCTATCACCAAGATGTTAAAGAAAAGCATAGCTTTCAAATGGACAACAGAAGGCAAGGAAAGTTTTGAAACAATCAAAGAAGCCATCTCTCAAGCCCCAACTCTCATTAACCCGGATTTCTCCAAGGATTTCATCCTCTATGCATTTGGGGGTGATGATACTATTTCTGCAATTTTGGTACAGCAGAACAAAGACAATGATGAGCAGCCAATTGCTTTCTTCAGCCAAATCCTGGAGGACTATGAGGTGAGATATTCTTTCATTGAGAAGCATGTTCTTGCAGTAATCAGGAGCTTGAAGAAATTCAAGCATCTAGTTTCAAACAACAAGGTTCAATTGTTGGTTTCTCATGTGGGAGTTAAAGACTTCCTCCTCAACAAAGACCTGAATGAAAAGAGAGCAGGCTGGATTACTTATGTCATGGAGTATGACATTGAGATCAAAGTCACCAAGTTGGTCAGAGGAAAAGGATTGTGTGAGCAGCTGGTCTTGAACAAACACAAGGAAGCATGCAATGAGAAGGAGGTTGTTTTGGCGTTGCAAGACAGCCATGAACAAGGAAGCACTCAAGAGGAAAATAATGGTGTCCTCACTCCTTGCTGGACCCAAGACATAATGCACTTCCTAAGCATAGGTCTATGCCCTCCAGAGATGAACAAGACCAAAAGAAGACACTTCAGATTGCAGGCTGTCCCATATGCCCTTGTTGATGGTGTTTTGTTCAAAAGGGATGTGAATGGAGTGTTGTTGAGATGCATTGGTACAAATCAGATTCACAGGGTGTTGGAAGAGTTCCATGGTGGATCAGCTGGTGGTCATTTTGCACCGAGAGTGATAGCTCTAAAGATCATGAGGGCTGGCTATTATTGGCCCAAGATTTTCAGTGATTGTTATGCATGGATCAAGAGGTGCAAGAATTGTGCATTCTTCATGGGTAAGGAGAGGCTAGTTGCCCTTCCATTGCATCCAATTTCAATTGACCAGCCATTCATGCAATGGGGTTTGGACTTCATTGGAGTCATTAATCCAAATTCAAGCCAAGGGCACAAATGGATTCTAACAGCAACAGATTACTTCACCAAGTGGACTGAAGCAGTAGCACTCAAGGAAGCAAATGAATCTAGCATCCTGGACTTCTATGAGGGAATAGCAACCAGATTTGGCATACCTGCTACAATAATATCAGATAATGCATTGGCATTCATTGGGTCCAAGGTAACTGAATGGGCTGTCAAGAATGGGATCTACCTAAGCACTTCATCAAATTATTACCCTCAGGGTAATGGCCAAGCTGAATCTACAAACAAGAATTTGTTAAGGATCATTAGGAGAATTCTTGATGAAAATCAGAGGTCTTGGCATACCAAATTGAAATCAGCCTTATGGGCTGATAGGATAACTCCCAAGAGATCTACAGGTAATTCTCCATTCAAGCTTGTTTATGGAAGAGAGGCAATTTTTCCCATGTCACTTGAGTTGCCAACATTGGAACTCATGAAACAGTTGGAGTTGTTGGAGTTTGGGCCCATGGAGGTTAGATATGCAGAATTGATGGAGCTCCAAGAAATCAGAAATCAGGCATCCCAAGCAATGGAGAAGGATCAAGCTTTGATCAAGAAGACCTTTGATAGGAAGGCCAAGGATAGATCTTTCCAAGTTGGAGATCTAGTGTTAAAATGGGATGCAGACAGAGAAAAACCAGGAAGGCATTCAAAATTTGATGCCATTTGGAGTGGCCCATACATGGTCACAAAGTGTAAGGACAACAATGCTTTCCAATTGTCTTCATTGGATGGCGAAGAATTACAGATTCCAGTCAATGGAATCCATCTAAAGCATTTCTACTGAAGGGAATTCTCCACCTTGTACATATTAGCTTAGGTTTTCATTCCTCCAAGTGCTTATGCACATTGTTTTGTTGTAGATTAGCTTTGCTTTCCCTAAGTGCTTTGGCACAGGCTTGCTGTCTCAGGAAATGTGTTTTGCAGGCCTTGCTCCAATCAGAGGGTGTCCTACCTTCCATCTTCCTCCTTGCAGTGTTCTAATCAGTTGGGGTACCAAGCAGAGAATTTGATGACTCCATGCCCAATGGATTGTTTCAGGCAACTGGTAACTTCATCCAGCAGGCAGATGACCCCTCTGAGTCACCAAAATTGTTATCCAAAATGAGCCCCTTGCTCATTTTGTGGCTAACTCCCTTCATTCTTCCCTCTCTTGTGCCTCAGTCATAATTTTTTGCTTTTCAGGCACTCAGGACCTTCTGGAAATGGCACCATTGGATAGAGATTTTTCTCAACTTTCTAGAAAGGTAAAGTTTTCCTCCTAACTCCATGTATTTTTGAAGTTATGGCTCGGTGGAGTTTTTGTGGGAAATTTTCCCCTGAAAGGCCCGCAGCCAATAATAACGTGCCACGTGTCCTCGGGAGTGGCGGAGGGCGGAGGTAAACTTGGAATTTTTACTAAGTGATTTGGCAAGTTTTCAAAAGGAATATTTCGCCCCGAAGGCCCGCCGACGAATGAGATGCTGCCACATGTCCAAGGAAAAGAAATTGGAAAATTTTTCTAAGGGTTGATCCAAGCAAAATTTTTGATGCTAGGCCCGCATCGAATCATATTGTGCCACGTGTTTCTAGAGGAAAGGGGGTGGCGGAGGGCGGAGTAAAAATAGAAAATTTGACTAAGTGATTGGTGCCATGGAAAAATCTCAAGGAAAGGCTCGGCGCCCAATCACGTTATGCCACGTGTCCTAAGGCATCGGACCAGCGGAGAGCGGAGGAAAGATTGAAAATTTGGCAAAGTGATCGGCAAAGGCGCAATGTTAATTTTTTGGCCCACTGCCTCGCCGACCAGTCAGAGCTTGCCACGTGTCCTCGGGACTCAGAACAGCGGAGCGCGGGGTGAGATTGGGATTTTTTCCCAAAGGTTAAATCAAAAGAAAAGATGTTGGCCCCCCAAGGCCCGTGGTCCAATGGGAGCCCGCCATGGGCATCGAAGCTTTGGAACGCGGGGAAAAGTTGGAAATTTTCCCAAAGTAAAACAAAGGAAATTTTAGAAGGAAAAGTCCACCCCCCAAACGCGAGCCAATGGGATAGTGCCACGTGTCCATGTGGCACAAAAAATGCAGGACAGGCCCGCAGGGAAAAAAGAAGGGAAAAGCCCGCAATCCTTGCCATGTCCTCAGATCAATGAATTTTTGGAAAATTTTCACCTAGACACGGCACCACAGAGTGCGGGGATTTTTTGGGAAATTTTCCCAAATGCAAAAAGGGGAAAATTTCAAATTTTTCACCCGCCAACCCGTTTTGGCCCTGTTTTGCCCTAAAATTTCAAATGGCCATAACTTTCAATCCAGAGCTCAGTTTTTCACGTTCTTTATATCAACGGAAAGCTGGTGAAATTCTCTACAAGATTCTAGGGTAAATTTTTTATTTTGATGGATTTTGAAGAGAGAAAATTGAAAAATCTTCCTCATTGGCACGTGGTAATGAACAGAAATGACGTTTCAACCACCATTTTTAATGAAGAATGGCTCGCATTCTCTCCCAGCATGGTGAAAAATGTCAGGGAATGGACCTGTAAGGATACCCATGCTGTTTTATTGCATTTTTTGGTCGGTGGTTGAAGCTCTCCCACGTTTTCCCACGTTTCTCTCTCCTGGGGCTCGTTTCTTGCATTGTAAAAGCCAGATTTGGCTCATTTTTGAAAGGTTGAACATTTTTCATGTATTGCAGGCTCCCTTTTTCACCTTGAAAGTGATTTTGGTGGAAAAAATCAGACCTCTTCCAAGACTGTAACCTATTTTTTTCCTCTCAGATGTTGTAATGCATGTGTTTTTGATGTTGGAAATGATAATGCAGGCTCTGTGAATGAGTTTCAATCCTCTGTTTGTGTTGTTTGCTTCATTTCTGACCTTTCATTACAGTTATCAGTTTGTGCATGAAGTTTTGTTGCATTTCTATGATCTGTGTCAATTTGCAGAAGTAAAAAAATGTTCACCATTCCTTTGGTGCATCACCTTATTAGCATTAGTTTCAGTTTTTTGCATTCTCTATCTCTGTCCCCTTGGAATTTAGAGTAGGATTTTGAATTTGAAACCTCTGCAACTTGCAAGTAATACACCTAATCAGAGGAGTTGAGGAACCAGCCTCTAATCTGGAGATTCTTTTCCCATTTTTACAAGTCCCACACTTGGGGAAAAGATTCAATGTTGTGCAATCACATTGGATGTCCAAAATGTCAAACTAGAAGTCTAATCCACATCCAGGGGTGCTGCTGATTTGCACCAACAAACATTTTAGAGCCTAGCTAAAGGCTTGACATTTTTGCCACTTGGCATTTGAAATGGATTATTATGTTGGTTCTAATGTCAAAATGTGTTGGAATAGGGTTATGGATTCACCATGCAATGGTGGAACCTATGGACTCTGCTTCAATTGTATGAGGGGTATGCCCTAAGGAGCTTCAGATAACTAGTGGGTTGTCAAACCATGAGTTAGTTATGCACTTGGGTTAGAGGTATTGTGTACTCTATGCATCCTAGGGCCATAGGGTGACCGACCTCTTTTGGGGAGCAAATAAGGAAAATTTATCTTTATTTTATTGCTTGATATGAGGCATAAGAGACTTGAGGGAGGCATAAGAGATCTGTGTGGGTAGTGATTGATGCTTTGGGAGGTATATGGAGTTGTTAAGTGATTCTTGGGAGGTATATGTATTATTTTTGTGATGCTTTGGGAGGTATATGGAGTTGTTTTGTGATGTTTTGGGAGGTGTATGGTATTGATATTATGGTTTATGTGTACTCTTGTGAGTCTAGGCCGTGTCTTGTGATGTTGTTTCCATCTTGACACTATATAGCTATAAAAATGGTTTGGAGTTTTGCATAAACCTTCGTATGTGTACGTGTTAGGAATTCCATGTTGTTGTAGTCTGCTTATGTTATGAGTACTATTATTTCGGGGGCATATGTGCAATGAAGTACTATGTTGTGTGGATCATGTATGTTCCTTCCATGGTTCAATTGAGTTTCTTATGATGTGATACAATCGCGGAAATATGTAGTTATATGTCTTGTAGACCGTTAGTGTTGAATTTGGGGCCCTATGTTGTATCATGATGTCATTTATTGTTGAGAACCCATTGAAAATAAGTAAATTAAAAAAAATCTTAAAACAATGAAATAGTAAGAGATTGAGATTAATAAAAAAAAATTGTTAATGGAAAATAATAAATATAAAAGAGGTAATAATGTAAAAGAGAACTGTCAATTTTCATAGAACATTAAGATTAAGGTATTGCCAAAAATATTTTGCTTCCTTGTGGTACACGTTGTACTAACAAGATGGGTTTTGTTAAATGAAATGTGTCATTATTTAACTTACTTCTTACGTACCCTTCGAGGTTCGGTCATTGTGTCACATCAAGGAAAATGCTCTTATAAGGGGAGGGAAATGTAGTGTTAGCTAAATGAAACAATTTTAACACTATAAAAAAAAGTGGGAAGTGATGGTTAGGTGAAGGGCATGGGTAGGTGGGTGTGCAACAAGTGGAGGAGTAAGTGGGTTTGGTAGAGCATGTGGGTAGCTCAACCTCCCATTTAGACCTGTCATTATCCTTGAACAATAATACACCCACTTGAGATTCTAATCAAGGCACCTCAACCATGCAGAAACCCAAATTAACATTAAAACATAACAGTAATTGGATGCCTATTGCAGCAATGTGTTTGGACACGTAAAATAAGAAATAACCATAATGTTGTGTGTAACTATGTTAAACAGAGCTATCGACTACTAGTTGCCCTCCAATTTTAGTACCATTTTGAGATAAATCGGCTCTACGTATGGACACAAGTCTTTATCCCTAATGTATACTAATTCTGCTATACAACAATCAGATAATTAATCTGGATCAAATCCTTGTATTTGTATCTAAAGCGGATCATAGAAAACCTATACAGGGGAAATAAGGAAACTGCTATATGCACAATAACATTGAATTGTTTTATGAACACAAAATGGAGAAGAATAAGTTGAGAGTTGAAGGTGCATTCAAATTGAGTGCGAGTGATAGACCACCTAGATACATCATACTCTATTGGAAACGTTGACTATTAAAATAAATTAACAGGATCTCCTTCACACTTCACACATTCTATGATACATTGCTCTATATTTTGGTCACAAATTATTTGCATTATATTATGAAACATTAAAATGTGGAACTAATCCTTTCTGTTAGATCTATGTTTTAGTCAAACTTAAACCATGTAAAGAGCATGGAATTCCCCATTTTGATTTTTAAGTCATGCAGTTTAGAGTTATAGCATGATTTAAACCCAGTATCTCCTCATTTTGCATCTATAGCTCAATGATTTCAAAGGTATTTTGGGATTGGTAAAACATGGCCATTTGCAATCTGTGTTAGTTGTAGATTCATGAAAAGGAAGACAGAAGGTTGAGTTTTAGGTTTAGAGGACCATAATTCATGAATACTAGGTAATGGGTCATGCTATTGCAACTTCTTGTGGGATCATACTTCTATCTCTCTATGGTTATGGCAGAGTGACCTTATTTCCAACCATTGATTATGGTCAATATGACATGATTGGATGCACCTTACATAGTTGATCACAACAACTAGATTTATATCCCTTTACTTAAAATGCTATTGATCTGCCCTATTGATTGGCTCCAAGATAATTTCCATTTGATATCCCACGTAGGTTTTGGCGTCGATCAAATATTATGGATTAAGCTTTACTTTCCTCAGTGTGAAGCCCTAGATCTTCCTTGCCATTCTTATATTCTTTTGATATCCATGTAAGATCACTGGTTACTAGAGCATACCAAATGGCTTGGTAGAAAAGAATTTAAAAACTGGCTATCGACTAAATATAGCCTTCATGGAATGTCTTATTTGCTAAGATACTGTACAAGATAGTGCTCTAGACTGAGGCTTTAACCTAGATTTCGAGTACATAAGATCTTAAATTAAGACAAACAAGGCCTCTCTTGGAGTGCCTAGACATTCATCGGTACGCATGTTTGATGGTTACGTTGAATAAATTACTCCTTAGTAATTTTCAGAGATGCTATAAAATGTCAATACTTAGAAGAAAGCATATGGAATGTCTCAGTCTGTTAAAGGGCGAATTGATATGGCAGCTAAGATCTCTTCTAACGGGTGATGCTCATTGTGGAGAAATGTTCAATGTAGAGCGTCGGACCAAGACTGTACAATGTGGATTTCAAGATAGTACATCCATGAAAGAATTTAAGGAGGCATGTCGACATAACATGTAGAACTGTTTGACAAGAGATTCTAAAGGAGATGTGAAACCTTCTGGAGTGAACCCACTTAGAGAACCTTGTATCGACTATGTCATACTCTAATGGATGTTTGTATTACCACGCATGGTCTCCTTACTGTAATATCTTCTATAATATTCATATAATTTGGTTCTTCACTTGCTATTATAAGCAGAAACATTAGATCACTGAATAATCTTTAAACAATTAGCTATTGTAACCAAACTTAAATAGTGTGAAAGCAATAATTTCCCCACCGTGTGATTTTTGAATTGTTGACTTACCATTTGAACATCAACTGTGGTTGCCATCATAACCTCATACGACATTTTGTCGCTACTTCTAGGGTATCCAAATTCAGGTGCTTGTGTCCACTGAGTATTGGTCGAGAGTTAGATGAGTTCGTCAAATAAACACAAACCATATTTTTAATACCACTTGCAAAGCTAGAGAAAACACCACATATTCATAGACATGCAAAATTACCATTTGAACCCCGTAAAAGAGAGAAGTCAAGTGTCGTCATATGTATTCCTTGATATGAGGAGAGTCACATCCAGCCATTAGATCTGACCCCAGTCGATTGTACTATTAGTACTCTCATCACCACTCTCCTCTTAGGAGTCATTTTTACCCCCCATTTTGCACTCTTAAGAAGTTGTTAAAACTTTAAAGTGGGGTTTCCTATTAGGCCTCACCATTTGGACCCTCAGAAACAGAAATGCTTTTCTTGCCTTCCCAAACCACTAGTATTTTTACTAGACAATTTCTTCGAACCTTCAGTTTGGGGAAAAACACATCTTCTATGATAGTTTGGTAAAGGCATTTTGATACGCCTTATGGTCATAATTTGACTAGGTCAAAACTCAAACCAAGTATACGACTGGTGGCTTCGCAAAACCCATGTCGCTAGTTGAAAAACCGTTTGTCTAGTTCTTAATTCCATCGACTCTGGTGAATTATCCATGTGTAGGATGAACATGTAGGAAGTCTTCTCGTTGTGAGATTTCATCGATCAAACATTTAGTTTTTGGATGAGGTTTCTAATGATACCTCGAGCTAAACTTTGGTTGATCATGTTACAACTACGTCCCAATCACAATCTAATGTCCCCGGAAAACTTGGCCACTAATTGTAATCCGTTCACCAATTTTGAATTCTTGTCAGATCTTATGAATTCTTGGTGTATAGTATGACATATAGGTAACTTAACCATTGGTATACGTTTTCCCACTGGAAGAATAACATTTTGAACAGTTGTTTCTATAGCCTTTGTGCCAAAACTAGAACGTTTTTGCAGCTAGTAGAAAACACGTAAAATAGGAGGTTATAGGAACCCTTATTCGGGTTACCAATATCCCCTTCGTGAAAACTTATTGACACTTGCATGAATAACTATATGAAGCTCTCTCATGTTTCTTGTTGTGTCAAATGTGATCTTTTGGACCAAATAGTGTTTCTTTCTTCCCTATCTCTTTTTCTCTCCATCCTTAGTTAAAGAGAATGAAGTGAAGTGGAATGAAATTAATATGTGTCTTTAACCCTCTCTCATTTTGTGTGCAAACTATTATTATTATGTAAATGGAAAACTAAAAATTATAATAATGTTAAACCTAGGGTGGATGCCACGCAAACAATTGTATTGTTGATTTCATGCTCACATGGTTTTTGCAGGATACAAGTAAGATGGTGGAAACGACGTGGGTGTAATTCATTGTATATTGTTAGAATTTATGAATGTTAATAGAAGTAATTTTTTATGTCTTGTTATGTTACAGTGAAGTTATTTATTGAAATTTGCGTAATATGAATGAGATGCTAGTTTTAGGGGTGTTATGGGAAATGTACATTAAACTATAGGTGTTCTTTTGATTCATAATTTACATATGGGGAAAAAGGAGGGGTTCAGTATATATGTTAAATGAAACTGTAGAGGATATTTCAACATTTTGCGAAGTATGAAAAGGTTTATGATTGAAGTTATATAATATTTTAGATGCTAGGGTTTAAGGGGAATATTTATCTACACATGAGTGTTATTTTGATCCTCAAAATTTGTATTGTAGAAGTTGGATATGTATGCTAAATGAATTTGAATTTAAAATATTATAGTGCATTTCCAGTGTTCAATAACCGATTAATTACATTAGTGTGGTGTGTAATTACCTTATAAATGTAATAAATAGATCTAAATGAAACACTCAAACCTAGTATAAGACTCGTGTATAACTGCCCTTCTTGCGTGAATTATTTTAGTGTAGAAAACTGAGACCTTCGAATGAACTTAAACCTATATACTCGATGACACCTTCTATCTTAACTAAATAAGATCCCTAGTTTGAATTTATCGTCATATTTGGTAAGTTTAGTGACATCTTCATAAACCCGACAGTTAGGAATGACATGGTCAAAATTTTCTTGGTGTAAGAAGAACTAACACTTCCTTAGGATCCTAGTGGACTACGAAGTCTTACAAAGTTAGATTTAGAAATTAGCTTCATGATCGAATGAATCTGTTGTGGGATCTAGACGACACAAATGGAGCTAGTGAAATAGTTGTGCTATGACTTAAACTCTTGTTAATAATCTCTTTAGTTCCTTACAAATCAATGTGTTACCTTGGTTAATAACAACATAACACCTTGGTCTTTCATGAAGGTTGTTTAACATTAATATGTCCTCTCACCTTAAACTCATATATAGTTGGGGCATAGATCCTTACGTGCAATTGAAATTAAACCAAACCTTGGCTGATTAAGGGGTTAACTTACGGGTGGAAATTGTACATAACTCTTAGCAAATTCAATTTTATTTAAAATAAGCAGACTTAAGAGAAGTGTAGAAACAAAAAAAAGGGGTCTCATCACCCCATGTGCTGAGTTGCCCTTTTGTACCCTAGTGAGTGGCCCAAAATCAAACAAAGGTATCATTCCTATGATATTCCTATGATTGATCTCGTGGTGGGATTTACATGACACAAGTGAATGTCTTCGTTGCAACATGTGTTTAACACTGCAGTGTATAAGAGCAAAGAAATGGGATGTCTCGTGCTAGGTTACACTCCTTGTAGTAGTGAATCCATTAGTGAAAAGTATGTGTTATTTTGTTTACAAATGTTACAAAACAATGCTAATAATGAGACCATAGTGTGATGTAAGAGTAAAGAATATAAGAATAGAATGAGATTTGAGGTTAGGAATAATGTCACTCTTGGAGTCCTTATAACTCAATTAAACATTTTCATGTGTTACAAAGAATATGGATTGCCCTTGGTGAGATCAAACTTTGAGAAAACAAAAGATAAATATATTTCTTGATGTGGAAATGTTAAATGGAAAGATATAGGGGCGCACGCATCCAGGCTGACCACCATATAGAGAGAAGGGCGAGGGAGTGCCAACTGACTATACATAAGCCATAACCACCCTCCCCCTAGTTCTTTCTACTCCCAACTCTATAGATCGAACTAGTACCCCTCGTTGGCAAAGAACTTAGAAGCAATCATATTATTCTCCATTAGCCAACAAGAAAAAATTATCCACTAATCATACGCAACCGAAATCCCTAAAATTACTCTTTCATCTCTTGTTTTCCAAAATTGTATCCACTAATTAAACCCCAAATCAGGCTGTCAGACGTACCGCCTACAACAACGTGGCCCATGGATGTCAGTCGTGTTAGTGCCATACTACCAACTACACCAGCTTTTACCCTTACCAGAATTACACCCAAAACAATGGAACTACACAGAGTCTACAACCCCTGCACTCATCTTCATGGTGTATATTTGTGCCCCACAAAAACGGAGCAACTACTAGTTTATATAAAATAGGGTGAACAAAAACTAACGAATATTTATTCACGACTAATAAATAATCTAAAAGTTAATATGACTTGTTTTATAACATTACCTCTTATTTACAATTTATTTAATCATGAATTAGTTCGTAACAAGTATTATTTTAGGGATCTCTATAATTTGTGTATAATAACATAAATATTTTAACTATCGAATCTTCGAAATGCATAGTTTATAGCTACTTTAATCCTGCATACAGGGTGTGATCTTTTACATCCGTTTTTGTATGATTAACATTGTACTTCATTATTTAATATATGATTATGATTTTCAATCAAAAAAAATATATATATATATATGTCGGATGTAAGAGTTAATAATGGATATATATTTGTCCCCTATAACACGGATAGCTGTAGGCTAAAAATATTACACCATAACTACTAGTTTATTGCACCGCAGGCATTATATACTCTCTATTTCTTCCGCTTTTTATTAACCTATCTTTGCCCAAACATCATTCTCTCCCTTATCACGTGTCTATTTTATACAGATTATTCTGTTTCTGTTGTGGTATTTCTTTTTATTTATATTTATCATGTCCCTTGTTAAATTGGATGCCCTTTTAAATATAATAAAATGGAAAATTAAAATTGTTTATTTTCTTAATTTAGTGTGAGGAAATTATTTGCACGGTTTTATGCAACTTTAATAGTTTTACTTTCAGTTTGTCGTTCATTAGATTATTCAAGTTTTATTGTTATTGGATCTATTGTGGAAAGTGATTTATGTTCAATTCAATGTTTCAATGTCCGCTAGTTATTGAAAGGGAGCAAAATTAACCATATAGCCACTCGGCCAACATTTGCGAAGATGTGCAAAAATCTTTGATTTTTGGAAATATATGGATTTTAATAAAAAAAATGTAATACATAAATAAAAAAATTATAACTCATCAATAATTTCAAATCTAGTTTGTTTTTCATTCTTTTAGGCTCGGCTTAGCTTTGTTTGTGGATTTGGAGTGTATTCTTATAGTGTCCATTTTTTTGTTGAAAGTTATCTTGTATCGTATTGAGTTAATGTAATATAAAATCTTTTTTATCACAAAAAACTAGTGAGAATATGAGTGATAAGTGTGAGCTCGTAATTTTTTTGTTGAAAGAAATGGAACATTTTGTTTAAATTATCTTTTTAATATTGGGTATAGGTTAGTTTAGAATTTAAAGTTACAATCATATTTTTAGTGTACGTAGTTTAGTTTTCTTTAGTTAGTTTATTTGATTTCGGCGAATAATTTATTTTGACAAAATATTAGTTTCTCAATTTGCCATTTTTTTTTGTCAAAGGTTTGGACTAAATCTTAGCTTAGATGTAAGGTTTGAGGGGTATCCATTCCGCCAAAGTTGTCCAGGACACGATCTCGACCTCATCCCTTTTGAAGACGCCTTAGGCCTTTGCACTCGACAATTGATTCGTGGTTGGCACTTTGAGAGCCTAACAACTTCACTAATGGACCAAACAGCTCTTGATTTGAAGTTGATTAAATTACTATCACAATAATTTTCAATTTAAAAGAGTGGCATCTCCCAATTACAATATATTATTTTTATTTTCAAAATTATTAATTTTATAAGAATAATTATTTAAATTGATAATTTTATGAATGGACGGAAAAGTTAAATAATTTGTTGGAGGTTTAAAAGATGCCAACTTGATTTATGATATTATCATGCTTTTTTGTTATTTTCTTTGTTATTATATAATATAAATACATGATTGTAGAGGTCGTCTTTATAATAGACGTATCAAATGAAACCCCACATACCAAATCAGGTCCTCCTACTTCGAAAGAAAAAACATACCGCTTGAAGAGCATACACTTACAAAGGTATGTGAATTAAGCATATTGCGATGCAAGCCACATAAATTTGTCCAAATAACACAGTACAAATATGTTAAAGCGTAGGAATTTGTTGGAACGCGTCCAAGCATCATTACCATCTCCGTCCAATTATGGGTCGTCGGGAAAACACGTCAGGACCCGTCGGAGATGTTAAGAGTCTCCATCTTTCCTTGCAATATTTGCACAACTTGAGCCATGCTTGGCCTCGCATCCTCCTCTTCTTCAATGCATAACTCGCCTACCGCAACAGCTCTCCTCACCTCTTCAATATCCGCCTTATCTGCTATCCTTGTGTCAACAATACTCGCGATGTTTCCCTTCTCCAGCTGAGTTGCTGCCCACGCGGGAAAGAATACCTTGCTCGCTTGCACGTTTATATTCACATTTCTTCGCCCCGATATGATTTCCATCAGCGTCATTCCGAAGCTGTAAACGTCCGCCTTGGCAGTGATGGGGAGGCCGTAGACCCACTCTGGAGCCAAGTACCCTCTCGTTCCTCTTGTAGTCGTCAACACGCGGCTGAAATCTCTGCCCATTACCTTTGCCATCCCAAAATCAGCCAGTTTCGGACAGAAATTGTCGTCCAGGAGAATGTTTTCTGGCTTGATGTCGCAGTGAATTATCCGCTGTCTGCATTCGTCGGTGAAGATAAACCAGTCCTCGTGCTGTGCCCAGTGCTATCTGAAACCTGGTGTTCCAGTCCAAAACCTTCCCGTTGGCATGGAATAAGAAGGAATTCAAAGAGCCGTTGGACACGTACTCATATACCAGTAACCTTCTAGACTTCTCTGCGCAGAATCCCCAAAGCTTTACCAAATTCACATGCTGAATGTTTCCAATTGTGCTTATTTCCGCGCGGAATTGCTTTTCTCCTTGTGCTGAACCCTCTAATTGTTTAACGGCTACATGTGTATTATCTGCTAAAGATCCTTTGAACACTGTGCCAAATGCTCCCTTCCCTAACTTATGTTTGAAATTCTCGGTAGCAGTTTGCAGCTCTCTGTAGGTGAATGTTCTGAGCAAACTCGGCTCGTGATTCTGCTCGTCCTCCTTGTTAAGCAGGTCGCTTGGATGCCAAAGTCTCCACCAAATAAACGCTACGATCAAGAGAGCGAAAACGGCAGTGAGAGCAGCGATGGATGGAAGTAAAACACAAAGAGGAGGGACTCTGCTTCTGGCGCGCCTTGGTAATATCTGTCGCAACTCTGAAGCAGCCAATTTGATGAAAACGGATTGGCCGTCGGAAGAATCGCGGGGCGTTTAGTAAATCTCCAAACCACAATTGACAAAGCGGAGGAGTAGAATTAGTGAGAGCGAAGGCGGTGCAGGAGCAATTGTTTAGACAGGCAGAGCGACACTGTTGTTCAGTAACTTGAGAAACAGCTTGTTCAACTGCCAAGGATTTGTCGGTGACCTGCAGGAAAGCGTCGGTGGTGCTGCCATTGATAGCAGAGCATTGCAATGGGCTTCGTCGAACGCAACCGCTTGAGGGCCACCACTGTTGGGAATCCCAATCCCAGGCATCATATTGTTTAGGGATGAAGCCCTGTAGACAGGTGCAGAACTGAATGTTGTTGCTATTGCATGCTCCGTATGCACCGCACACGTTGTACACGTCGCATTGATCTCGCGGCGCCGACCACACGAAGTTCCACCAACCATTACTATCATCCCAGAAGTACATTCGCAATTGCCCGCTCCCGTGCAAAACTAACCGCGCCTTGGCCATTTGTATTTGCGGATTTAATATGAATATCACGTACATGGTCGAAGGAGAGACGGTTACAAAGGACATCTCAATCATCTTCTGATCCAACAGCTCAGGAAGATTGCTAAAATGGTCGCTAGTCCACTCTCCACTGTACCAGTATGGAATACTGTAGTCATAGAGCAGTAAAATCTGCTTCGTTCCTGGAGATGGATCCATTTCGAATGAGAAAGGTCCAGGCGCTGGATCTGAAGAGCTCATCCAAGAAGTTAGTTGAAGGCCTTTCCATTGCTTTATCCCGGGCAACCAAGTATCTGTCGGATGTCCGAAACTCTCCCACACAATCTCAGAGATATTGTTGGTGCCTGCCATAATGAAATTGCCATCGTCCAATATCGATGCCGCCGACGCTTTGAGTATATTATCAGATGACCAAACCGGTCGCCCTTCTAAATCAAACAGTCTGAGATGACCGTCGTCTCCAGACAGATTCAAAACGCCGGGCATGTTTTTGATCGGAGTCTCCCTATTAGCCACCCAAATGATGGTCATCTCTGGGATTTGGGCATACCAGATGCCAATATACCAGTTACTGGTTCCATTGGGACTAAAAAATCCCAACTCAAATGTGCCATTCTTTGAAATTATGGTCTGATTACCGAGGAGAGAGGCCCCCAACCGAAGGGTGTCTCGTCCATCAACTGCTAAGGAATCGCAGCTGGGGAGGAGAACAAGTAGCGCTAAGACAAACAATTTGACGCAGACGATAGTCATGTAGCTGTAGCCCTTCATATCTGCGCAAATATTTATATCTTCGATTTGAAATTAAAAACGAAAACTATGTACTGAGACGCGGGGGGACTCGTGAAACTATATATTACGGGGCTCCGTTCGGGCTTGAGTTCCCACCAGCTATAGACGGGAAAAAACAAAACGGAGAATTGATGGGGGCGATGCCAAGTGCTTTCATGGTCACCATCGTCTTCGTCGTAACGTCGCTTGGCTTGATAATAATATCAATATTAGATAATGACATTTGATCCATGTCCACCTCACAAAACGACTTGTTTGCATTGTTTAGATTTAAACCCGTCAACAAGTTCACGACTCCGTCAATTCACCTGCACTTGATGCAATTCAAAAACAGTATTTTTAAACGAGGATGCGCCTTCTTCTTATGTCACTAACGATCCTCTTTTTTAGATGCCAACGCATTGACAACTCGCTTGGTCGACTAATTGCAAATTGAGTGTACGCAATGTATGATGAGCTCTTGACAAGGTATCTCCCTTCTTTGGAGGGAGTGCCATCCAATATCCTTACTAGTATGGATCAACCATCAAATCTGGTCTCATCCCCTCTTCTCCATAAATTTGCAGATGTAATTCCACATTTATCTCTCTTGATTGTGGAACGTTTGTTTTTTCTTATGTTTCACTTTAAACTAGCTTTCAGTATCATACGCAGAAGGAGATAATGGCTCTTTTGGGATGGTGTAGGGCTTTTGTTCGGTTATGTTCATGTATATGAAAATAATAGAATCCTCTACGTGTGCTTCCATTTGGTTTGTGACTCTATTAATTTTCATGTTTCCATTGTAGTCACATTTGTTTCCTGTCAGAATATGATAGTGTGTTTCATATGTTTTCATGTCAATGACTTCAATATCTCCTTTCATACTTAGATCTGCTACCTAAATTTCCACATCCTGATTGGATCCACTTTCCCATAGTTTATGAGGCTTAATGTTACATAGTTGTATGCTAAGGTTAGATCACCCATGGCTACCCATGTGGATCTTGGAATTATATTTACAGTTCTTCCAAAATCAAATACTACATCTTTTATTTGATATGGTCCAAGAATTACATTCAATCTTGTATCCACATTCCAAGGTTTTTTAGTTTTTACAAACCATATGGACTTCTTAGACTGAACAACTTGCACTTTCCAACAAGGTCTTCAATAAATTTGATATATTCAATGAAATGTTTTGTTGCACAATACATTTACTATCTTCAAAAGATCCTACAGTGTGGTGACGACTCCTTGCCTCAAACTCCTGATCATTTTACCATAGGGTATGCACATGTGAATGGGGGACCAAAAGGAGGTTTAAAGTCGCCACTTTTTTCATGAAAATCAGCAAAAACTGAACTTCCACAAGGGATTTGACATGCCTATGCTCAAAATTTGGCATTTTGATAAGAATAAGAATTGCAGTTCTCGGAATCTAGTTTCTAAACTACTAATTTTTTATATTAAAATGTTGTAGATTAAGACGGTCAATAGTCTTTTTTTGTGTGTCAAACACATAACATAGTGTCACTGTGTGCCCGCCTATTTTCTAAGTTCCATAAAATATTTGACAAATCCCTTCTGTAGAAAGTTATCTAAGATCATGTATTAGTTCCCGCTATGTTTTTATATATTAAATTGAGTATATTATTTTTTTTACTAATTTTCAAAGTGGGCACATCCTGAAAATGAAACAATCATGTGTACACTCCTTAATTTTGAGAAAAATAATCAAAAATCATATTTTCTTGAATGTGTGTAAAATGGAGAATAGATCGTGTCAATGTATGTTTTTTGAAATTTAGATGAGTGTATAAAAAAATATGTAGAAAAAATAATAGATATGTTTTAGTCAAAAATGAACACACTGTATACATCATATTCTTGACACTTGCTAACCATTTCTATTATGCAAGGGTTGTTAATGTATTATCCTCCTAAGAGGGTGCCTTAAAGGGCATGTTGGAAATGGAGCATGATTGGAATTTTTCATTTGGGATAGACCACAACATTTGAGGGATGTCGCAGTTAGTCTTAGTCACCCCATACTTGCCTCATTTCTTCCTTTTGTTCACATATTGCACTCATTATGTATACTTCTCACATCATGTCTATTTGTTTCATTTTACTACATGTTATTATCCCTTCTTTCGGTCACTTTGGACCTTCATCATGGATTCTCATTTATTCCCTAGCCTTCATTTCTCATGTTTTCATCCTTTGACCTTAGGGTTTCCCCTAAGACCGATATCATTTCCCATGGGTGATAGCACCTACTTTGGATTTTCCATAGTTGGCATCGTCACCCATGAGCGATCACGTCAGGTATATATACCTTAATGTTTTATTATCAGTAGAACCAATAAGAAATCATTTGAATTCATACATTTTATTACTCGCATTAAATTTTGCACTACTTCACACTTATTAATACACTTTAAAGTCTTGAAGCTTGCATCTTTTGCATTTGGGTCACCATAGTGAGTTAGGACTGAAGATCTTCGTGTTGAGATTTCCCCTGCTTCCCCATAGTTATTCTATCTCGGTGTTGTTGTCTCCGGAGAGGATTATACATCAACAGTCATGCACATGCTACATGTACTTGTATTTATAACCCTACTTAGTCTTTCATTTTGTATGCACTTATCGTTGTTGGTCATTCATTGTTATAGATTGGAGTAGATGTAAGTTTTATGTTATCTATTACTTTATCCTATTATCGCTAATCCCTTTGGATTTATCCACCTCTTGGTTATCTCTATTTCATTTCAAATCCTAGTAGGATACCTATCTTTATCTTGGTTACAGGCCTTGGAAATGTATAGTTATCTTAGGGCTAGGGTTATTATTACCTATATTTGTGAATTTTGTGTTAAAGATCACAAGCACTAAGAGAGGGGATGAATCAATGTAGATTAAATTTTTTTCACTTAATGTAGATTTTAAAACCTTTAGTGATGTGCAACTTTAAACTATGAGCCGTCAATCACACATATGCCATGGACAATAACATAGAACGCAAAGATTACCATGGGAAACCCTTTCGGGAAAAAACCCACCAAAAGTCATTGCTTATATTACACAAAACAAGGACTTTAAAGAATATTACACATCCTACAAGATTTATTTAGTGAGGCACCAACCCCACAAGGAGCACCAACCCCTACACCTTTGTTGATATTACACACAACAAAGGACTTAAGTGAATATTACACATCATAAGATATTTATTTAGTAAGGCACCAACCTCACAAGGAGCACCAACCCCTGAATATGCTAAGCTATAACTTAGACTTAATTTATATATACATTTTGATCATCTAGTTACAATGATTACTTTTACAATAGATTATGATTACCTTTCTATATTTGTCTGTGTTCTTATTTCACTCTCTTCTGCTTATTTGATTCGATCCCTTAGCACTTTCAATCTACCACCTTGATGCTATTTTCATTTGATGAGTTTTTTCTCCGTCGATCTGCTCTTCTCTTCCCTCTCTCTTTTCTTTTGTAGCTCTCTATTAGCTTGATTGCATTGTATTATCTTTTTTTTAGCTCTTCCTCAAATCGAATATTTCTTTTCTTACTTGAGCAACAACCACAAATGGCTCCATGTTCAAACTATATTCTAAATCGACCCATTCCTTTCCTTCGATTTACATGTCATGTATCTTCCTGCTCAATCTCCTGAGAATGCGGACTATTAAATGCGTATAACTAACTCTAGTTTTTATTTCTTCTATATTCAACTTGATTTCACCATTTTCCATGCATGTGTAAGACTAATTTATTATCTATTCCAACATTTTAGAATTTGCAACGTTACCCAGATAAGTGAGACGTTTTCTTGTTCAATATTTTATTCTACCTTGAATCTCGTGATCTCATAGAGATTGTAACTGCATTTCCACAAAGTCAATACACATTAAATGATGGTAGCTGGAATAGTGGATTTCTTCATCTTTGTGGAGATCAAGTCGTATACTTAGCCGCAATCATCTGACAATCGAATCACCATCGATTTTGGAGAACTAACTCTCACTTGTACATGTTGGAATCAATTTGATTGCTTTCGATCCTTATCCAGTCCATATTCCATCATTTCGTGGCTCTCCTTAGCTCCTCTGACTTTCTTCTTTGTATCGTGGATCTTTTCTCTGTCCTACGACATTTCTTCCTTCACGGCAGATTTTTAGTTATCTGCGACTCTTCTATGCTTCTCATGGCTTTCCCAATGTCTTGCGGCTTTCTTTCTTATCTGCTACCTTTCTGCGACTTTGTTCCATGTCCACGACTCTTTCTCTTTTAATTGTGGATTTTGTAGCCTTTTGTGGCTATCTTTCATCTGTAGCGGCTTCTTTAGTTCTTCGCGGATTTTCTCTTTTTCTGTGGCTTACTTCTGAATTCCTTACTTTTGTGGCTTTACCTTCAACTCCACGGCCTTACTATTTACACTTTGTGGCTTGTCCTTTGGCTCCATTTTATTTTGGTGACTTCATCCCTTTATCTGTGACATTCACTTACCTTCCGCGGTTTCTTTTGGAGCTCGGTGGTTGTTTGTAGACTTCGATGACTACTCCAAGTCTTCAATGGCTATCTCTAGAGTTTGGTGGATATATCCTCATGTCCGCGGTGTGCAAAACCTTTGAATAAGTCTCTTAACACTTATCCTTAGTAATCTTGAGCCTCTGTGAGCTGACACTACCAATCAACCTTCATCTTTTCAGCTTGCTCACTTTACCAATTCCTTCCTTTTGCCATCAATGCAACTTGACATCAACTGATCCAACTTGACATCAATGACAACACATATGATACATGAAAAAGGTCCAACAATCTCCCCCTTTTTCATTTATGGAAACACCTTAACAAATATATACCACATCAAAAACCTACAAATGTTGATAGAAAAATGTTTTCCATACCTAGTTTTGTTAGAGTAGGTATTTACTTTAACTCATGTTCACCTAGGTACTTTATTTACCTTTATTGTATTTATTCTCACCCACTTATGTGTATGGATATTTCCTTTTATTCATTTATATATTAGGGGGATATTATCTAGTTGTTAGGTATAGTTCTTTCCTTGATCTATGGTATTGACTAGATCCTTGATGCCTAGTTCTCTCCTAAATCTATGGTCTTGACTAGTTCTTTGATGACTAGTTCTTTCCTTGATTTATGACTTGATCTACGACCTTGACTGGTTCTTAGATTGTTATTCCTTGCCTATATAAGCAAGGCCCATTCTCATTTTATTTCATTTTGAGTTCCATAGTAATATATGATATTTCTTTTCATTTGTTTTCAAAGGTTTATGTAAAGTTATTTTTGTGAATTGCTTTCATCTTATCGATCGTGGTGTTTGATTAACATTTGAGTTCTTGGCTTGGTATGATCTGGGTATCGTTACTTTTATGGTATTAGAACAAGAGATTGCTATTGACATCCGTCTGTAAGTTTTGTTTTGTAATTTTTTTGTATATTCATATATTTGGGATTTGTGAAGGTAGAAAAACCCTAAGATCTAATGTAAACTCAACCATTTCTAGAGGCAGACAGTTTTCACCCATTGAAATCCTCGGCCCCTAGTAATATGGTATGGTCATATGAGGGCTTAAAGCTCGTGATTCCTACTAGTAGGTGGTGCTTAACTCCAGCCCCCTTTCATTTTATTTGTGTGGTGAAGGAAATAGCATTTTATTTTGTTTTAGTGGTAACTAAAATAAATAACAGAGTGTAAACTTGTAAAGCTTGTATCATTGGATCGACAACTCAGATTTGAGTGTCATTTTTTACAGAAGTGCTTTTTTGTGTTCTTTCCATTGGAAATATTTATTTTGAGAATCACACTATAATTATAAAGTGCCATATTGTAACATGCACTCATTATAAAGTGCCAAAATCTGGGGGGCTTGTTGTTGCATTGCTTGGTTCTTGCATTTCTTTTGGTGATTTTTTGATAATGGCATCTACTTCTACAATAGATCATGTTGAGTCATTAACAACACATAATTACCACAAATGGAAACAATAATTAAGTAGAAAGGGTTATGAGCTTTAACTTCTTCAGAACAACTAGTGTTCACTAGAGAATATGAGAAAAATTTCAGTACCAGTACAAATTTGATGAGTGTATGGGTTTGATAGGAACTTTTGTAAGTGACATTCTTTTGTTTCATTTGAAAAAATGTGACTCTCCTAGAGTTTCTTGTCTTGAGGGAGTTTTCTCTGTGTGTGCATTAGAGAAACAACACCGAGATCCATTCTCAAGAATTTTTCCAAGAGATTTTCTTCACCACTTGAGCTTGTGCATAATGACTTGATGGTTTTTCCTACCCCCTCTTTCAATGGAGCTAAGTATGCACTTACCTTTATTGGTAATTTCTCGAGGTGTACTTGGGTTTATTTTCTCAAGTACAAAATTGATGTTTTTCACACTTCAAAGTATTTAAGGATTTGGTAGAGAAACAATCTTCTAGCTGCGTAAATAACCTTCGCATTGATAATGGGGGAAGTACTTCAACAATGAGTTTTCTAATTTTTTGGTAACTCAAGGCATTATTCACCAGAATTTTATTCCTCATACTCCACAACAAAATGGCTTAGTAGAATGGAATAAAATAGAAATTTGAAGGAAATGGCTAGCTGTATGATGCATTCTAGAGATTTACCTCCTATCTACTGGATAGAAGCAGTTAATTGTGCTAACTACATTCAGGATTGCACAACACAAAGAACTTGAGCATTTGACTCCAGAGGAAGCTTGGTCCAATACTAAGGAAAATGTCTCATTTTTTTGAGTCTTTAGGAGCCTTGCTTGGTCCTTTGTTCCAAAGAAGAAAATGAAAGCTTTGGATAAGAAGAAAAAACCCTTGATCTTTGTAGGGTATTGTGAAGGACATGAGAGCTTACCGACTTCTAAATTCTGATACTCCTGGACATTCTTTTTCGAACACATGTTCAGTTTGATGAGTGCTTCACTCCTCATGATTCTTCATCTTCTTTTGTGCCTCCTTCTTCTTCATCTCATCTTGAGGATCCTTTCTTTGAGGAGATTGATGAGGAGGTTATAGATGTCATTGATGAACCTATTCCCACTGATGTTGTCACTATGCCTAAGTGGGCTCGCACTATAGTTCTGAGGCAACACCTTTCATATGGGATCTTCCACCTGACTAGGCATCATCACGCACATTCTACAGGTTCTATGATTTTGTGTCAAGTAGTTTTTGAGGATCAATAGTATCTTTTTCAAAGGCTCATGGGATAGATGAGTGGGATGATGCGATGACAGCTTATTATTCTTCTTTGATGAAGAATCATACTTGGGATTTAGTAACTCTTCCTAAAGGAAGAAGGATGGTTAGGTGTAAGTGGGTATACCAAACCAAATACGCAGTTGATGGGTCCATTAAAAAGTACAAGGCTTTTCTTGTTGCAAAGGGTTTTTCACAAGTTGAAGGTATTGATTACTCTGATAACGTTTGCACCCATTGCCAAGATGGATTCTGTACGCCTTGTACTTTCTATTGCTGCATCACAGGGGTGGCCCGTATACCAGATGGATGTGCATAGTGCATTTTTACATGGATATTTACAAGAGGAAATATACATGGAGCAACCTGCTAGAGTTTTTTAGGATTCTTCTCTTGTTTGTAGGCTCCAAAGGTCTCTCTACGGTCTCAAACAAGCCCCCTAGGCTTGGTATGAGAAGATGGATTCTTTTATTCTATCTACTGGTTTTGTTCATTGCCACTCCAATCATATATGTATCTTTAGCATGTTGGCGAGGATATTGTGATACTTTTCTTGTATGGTTGATGATTTGTTACTTACTAGCAGCGCTTCTTCCCACATTCAAGACTATTCAGAGGGATCTTTCTACCCAATTTGACATGACAGATCTTGGGTTATTGCATTATTTCCTTAGATTGTAGATTTCTCAGACATATTCAGGGATTTATTTGAGTCAGCAAAGGTACACTCATGATCTTCTTCAGTGCTTTCATATGGCTAATTGCAAGCCAATTCCATCTCCTTTTTAGTCTAGGGTTACTCTTACTTCCACATGTACCACACCACTTTGTAATCCTACATTATATAGGTAGTTGGTTGGGAGTCTCATGTACTTGACCCATACTCACCCCGATATTTCATTTGCACTAGGGCTTGTATCTCAGTTTACACATTCTCCTCATAGTAGTCACTGGCAGGCTAAACAAGATTTTATGCTATTTGTAGGACACTTCCCATTTTGGCCTACACTGCACTGGGGGTTCTACTCAGTTGGTTGAGTATATAAATTTAGATTGGGTAGGTTATATTGATGAAAGGCATTCCACTTATAGCTATCTTTTTTGTCTTGGTTATTCTCCAGTTGTTTAGGCATGAAAAAAGTAAAGGCTATTGTACTTTCATCTTTAGAGGAAGAGTACAGGACAACCATTACAAGTCAGCAGATTCTTTAGCTTCAACAATTATTGACAGAGTTTAGGATTCCCACAAGAT
This sequence comes from Taxus chinensis, assembly GCA_019776745.2. Classification (NCBI taxonomy): domain Eukaryota; kingdom Viridiplantae; phylum Streptophyta; class Pinopsida; order Cupressales; family Taxaceae; genus Taxus; species Taxus chinensis. The sequence continues at coordinate 885,915,444 of CM034150.1, forward strand.
TCATCGAATGTACTTTGGTGTGATAGCCAAAGTGCAATTCAAATTTTCCCGCAATCCTGTTGAGCACCAGTGGACAAAGCATATTGAGATACACATACACTTCATTCGTTAACACATTTAGGATGGAGTTCTTTTCTTGGAGTACATTCTGACTCACTAGCAGGTTGTCGACATCTTTATGAAGCCTTTTACATGACCTCGCTACCTTGAGTTACGTGTAATGCTTGGGGTTTCAGGAAGTTGTTTTGGGGGGTGTTTGTGAGAACATCTTCCTTCTTCTTCTTCTTTCTCTTTCCTTATAGCAGGATTCTTTCATTCTTTTGGTTCGAGATTTCTTCATGAATATATTGTACATGAGTACCTCATCACCCTAGTTGTTGGGAATCATACTGTGGACATGCCACTTCTATTTTGGCCCCTAGTTTCACTTGAGGGGGGGTGTTAGAGTAGGTATCTACCTTAGCTCATGTTCACCTAGGTATTTTATTTACCTTTATTGTATTTATCCTCACCCACTTATGTGTATGGATATTTCTTTTTTATTTATTTATATATTAGGGGGATATTATCATATTTGTTAGGTATAATTATTTCCTATGATCTATGGTATTGACTACATCCTTGATGTCTAGTTCATCTCTTAAATATATGGTCTTGTTGGTCGTCAAATAGGACTTTTAAGAAGAGCAACAGTCAGGGGACAAGAAGTCCCTCCTCTTTAATGGGAGAGGTTCCCTTATTCAGAAACGAACTTATTTACAAATGTACAAAACATTATTTTCTGGTTAAACTTGGATATTACGAAAGTGTTTTGGTATGAGGATGTTCAAGTACAAAAGGACTGAGGAATGAGAAGACATGAGAACGAGCAGAAAGGCAACATGCAGAATTATAGATATCAGAGTAATTCTTTATGTATGCGAAGTCACAGTGAATTGAAACAAGATCATTTGTATCGGATAAATAAGATGGAATTCAAAGACACAAAGTTCTGTAAATAACATCTGCTAGAACACAAAGTTTCTTAACATAACACAGACTCATTAATCAAGGACACAAAGTTCCTTCTTGGTTATACAAGATCACCGAGCTTGCAAAGTCGAAGAGTATGCAATCGGCAAGACTAACGAACTTGAGACAAATGATCTTCACAAAGAAAATAAATGGAAGCTTAGGAGTAACAGAGATAAGATAGACAAAGAATGGAAAGTCCTTCTGTATTGATTTCTTTATGATCTATTTACACTTTTCAGAAAATATGCCAAATTCTTCCTTTTTTTTAGAATGGCTAGTAAAGAAGGCCATTATATAGCTTACAAATCAGTTACTCTTCGTAACCGCTTCTTTAACCAAGAACAGTTAAGGACCGCCAATCGCAATACCTTAACTTCTTACAAAGAAAACGGAAAAAGAAAGGGAAGAAGAGAAAAGAACAAGGAGAAGAAGACAGGTGGCTAGTCACTGAGAGGGACCCACCAACTTCAGAATCTGCTGCTTGAATTTCCTTAACACCTCAGCTATGTCTCTGCCACGAGGGACTGACGTGTTGAAAGCCGTTGACTGAGAGAGAAGGGTGATCAATGCGCATTTACTGCATACCCACCAATTTGAATAAGCAGGATATTCGGGTAGAGCGACAAAAACTGGTACAAATGACACTTGGTTCACTTGGGACATGTGAGACGCGAATGCGCGAAACACGCGGCTCGGCCGATTCGGGTGAAACAGGGAGAAGACGCACAAATGCATTTTGGGACATTTGGGACGAAAACGCGTGAAGTACACGGTTCGGGTGTTTCGACTGAAAATGGAACAAAAGTCCCGTTTGACACTAAACTTGGGACATGAAAGAGCGAAGTACGCGGTTCAGGTGTTTCGGCCGAAAATGGAACAACTTGCACTTTTTGACTTGGGACATTTGGGACAAAAAGTTCTGAAGTACGCGACTCGGGCGGTTCGGGTGAAAATGGAACAACTCGCACGAAAAGTTTGGGACACTTGGAACATGAAAGAGTGAAGTACGCGGTTCGGGGATTTCGGCCGATTGCACAATAAGGGACAACAGAGCGCAATTTTGAACTTGGGACAGGCGGGACAAAAAGTTCCGACAGGCCCGAAAATGGAACAACTTCGGGGATTTCGGCCGATCGGGGAACAAAACGCACTTCGGAACTTGGGACACGCGGGACAAAAATGTCTGACAGGCCTGAAATACATACAAAATGACCCAAAACTGCAGACTTTTCTCAATTTCACGACTTCGGTACATTAGAGAAAACACTTAAACTCAAAATTTTGAATTTTTTTTACTTTCATCAGAGCAGGGAATTTTGAGTGGACAACAGGTCTTGACTAGTTATTTGATGACTAGCTCTTTCCTTGATTTATGGCTTGATCTATGACCTTGACTGGCTCTTAGATTGCTATTCCTTGCCTATATAAACAAGGCCCATTCTCATTGTATTTCATTTTGAGTTCCATAATAATATATGATATTGTTTCTCAATTGTTTGCAAAGTTTTATGTAAAGTTATTCTGGCGAATTGCTTTCATCTTATTGATCGTGGTGTTTGATTAGAATCTAAGTTCTTGGCTTGGTATGATTTGGGTATTGTTCCTTTTAGGTTTCTTGTAACACCCTGTCTTCTTCCTTTTGGATGTTACATAACAGGTTTCCCCCTTTGACAGTATGATTTTCTTACTTCAGTTTCTCCCCCCCTTTGAAAACAATGACAAAGGGCCAACTATGTCACATAAAACTAAATATTCTGGTAAGCTAGATACAACATGTTCTTACATTAAGAATATCCCCCTAGGCTTATGCTTCTCATACATCTATCTTAGTATGTTTGCAACAATGCTCCCCCTGAGCTGATGTATGCTTTGATAAATTTGAGCTAATATATTAGTTCTCACTTACTTTGGCACTTTTTAGGAGATGATAATTCCTGAAGAATGCTCCCTTTCCTTTTCTGCACACACTCTAGTTGTTGGTGGGATTATGAATAACCCCCAATTCATTACTTAGGTGTTCTAATGTTAGTCTTGGTAGCGGCTTGGTCATTATGTCTGCAATTTTATCTTTAGTGCTCACATATTCTAAACTGATCTTCTTGTTATTCACTTTTTTCCCTCAATAAATGATACCTTATAGGTATACGCTTAGTATTTTAGTGGAAGACTAGTTTCTTAGAGACACTTATTACACTTGAACTGTTACACAACAAAGGAATTGAATTATCATATTTTACCTTGTAGTCTTCAATGTTTGCTTCATCCATAGAACTTGAGTGCAACACATATCAAAACTATATAATTTGCTTCACATGTTGAGAGAGCCATTGATGATTGTTTCTTTCTTAGCCAAGATACCAAGAAATTTCCAACAAAGAATCCTCCGCCGCTCGTACTCTTCCTGTCATCAACGTTGTCTACCCAATCTGTATTTTTATATGCTTTGATGTTGAAATCACTGCTTTTGGGGTACCATAATCCATATTCAACTGTTCCCATGAGATATCTTAGAATTCTCTTGACCACCTTGAGGTGTGTTTCCCTTGGATCTTCTTGAAATATTCCAACAAGGCCTACCACCTACATAATATCAGGTCTTGATGTTGTGGAGTAAAGTAGAATTCTTATCATGGATTTGTACAATTTTTTTCTACCTTAGGTGAGTCATCATCTCTTCTTAGCTTGCATCCAACTTCCATTGGTGTACCAATTGGTTTACATTCTTCCATTCTGAATCTTTTCAACATTTCCTTGAAATACTTAGTCCAAGATATGAATATAACTTAATCTATTTGAATGATCTGTAAACCCAGAAAGAATGAAATATCTCCAAGCATTGACATCTTGAACTCTTCTTTCATCATGTTAGCAAAGTCATATTTCATCTTATCATAGGTCTCCACCAAATATGATGTCATCTACATAGACTATGAAAATGAGTAGATGTTCTCCTTCTTCATTGATGTAGAGATTGATGTCTGCAACACATTTTCTAAATCCTTTCTCAATGAGGTATGAATCCAATCTATCGTACCAAACTTTGGGAGCTTGTTTTAATACATACAAATATTTCTTCAACCTGCACACATAATCCTTATCTTCAGTTAGTGAAAATTCATCAGGTTTTTCAATATATACCTCTTCATTCAGGAAACCATTTAGGAAGGCTGATTTCACATCCATCTGGAATACTATGATCTTATTGTATGCATAAGCTAGGAACAATCTTATGCTTCCATTCTTGCCACTGGTGTAAATGTCTCATCAAAATCAATTCCTTCCATTTGTGCATATCCTTTGCACACTAGCCTTGCCTTGTTTCTTGTCACTTCTCCTTTCTCATTCAGTTTGTTTCTGAATACCCATTTGGTTCCAATCACATTCTTATTCTGTGGTCTGGGTACCAGTTCCCATGTCTCATTCTTTTCAATTTGATCTAGCTCTTCATTCATGGCGTCTACCCAATGTTGATCCTTGCATGCTTCTGTAACATTCTTGGGTTCTATCATTGACAGGAGTGTTATGTCTTCATGGTTATTCTACTCTCTTAACTTTCTTCTAGTGAGAATGCCACCATCTTTGTTTCCAATGATCTGATTTGAAGGATGGTCCTTTTTGACTTTACTGGAGGGTTCCTTAGTGTCTGACCTTTCTTCCTCTTCATTTGCTTCTTCACGCGGACTTTCCAACTCTTCATCATCTTCTTGTTCTTCATGACTGCCATTATGCTGAGTGTTAGTTTTGGCATAATGTGTCTCATCCACCTTCACATTAGTGCTTTCAACAATATTTTGCAACTGCTTATTATAGCACCTATAAGCCATGCTGATACCACTGAGTAACCAAGGAATATCCCTTCATCACATATTGAGTCAAATTTTCCCAAATTGTCTTCATCTCTTTTGATATAGCATTTACTACCAAAGACTCTTATGTTTTTTACATTTTCTGGTCTCTTCTTCCACAGTTCATAAGGAGTTTTTTCACTATTTATTCTCAGTTGATCTCTATTCAAAAGATAAACCATGGTGTAAACTGCTTCACTCCAATACCTGTCTGAGAGTTTGGATTCATTTAACATGGTTCTTGCCATCTCCTGCAAATAATCATGTTTTCCTTTCAACAACCCCATTTTGCTGAGGTGTCCTTGTGGATGAGAATTGTCTCCTGATTCCATTTTCTTCACAGAATTCATCGAACTCATTTGACCATAATTCTTCACCTCTTTCTGATCTTAGGCATTTGATCTTTTTGTTCTTCTCATTTTCTACCAGTGCCTTGAATTTCTTGAATCTATCTAAGGCTTCTAAATTTTTCTTCAAACATGCTACCCATGTCATTCTAGTGTAATCATCTATTAGAAGCATAAAATATACCTCACCATTTATACCTTCAGTTCTGGTGGGTCCGTAGAGGTCTATATGAATCAACTCCAGTGGTCTGGTTGTAGAATACTCTTTTGATTTGAATGATCTCCTTGTTTGTTTTCCATGTAAACAAGCCTTGCATAGTGTATCTGTGGGTTTCACAATGGTTGGCATATGTCTGATGCAACCTTTTGCACTTAGCTTTACAATATTTTCAAAACTCACATGCCCCAATCTTTTGTGCCACAACCAGTTGTAATCTATCTTACTTGTGAAGCATTTCTCTTTGTTTATCTCATTAAGAACATACATGTTGTTCTTTTTCCACTTGGCCTTTGTAACCTTCTTTCCTGTTTTGTAATTTATAATATCACAACCTTTGTCATGGAATATAACATTGTATCCCCTTTTGCACATTTGACTCACACTCAGCAGATTATGTTTAAGACCTTCAACATATAAAACATTTTCAGTTATAGTTTTTCCATTATCTAGACTCAAGGTTCCTTTTCCAACTATGTTTGTTGAGTTGTTATCACCAAATCTCACAACACCAGATGCATTGTTAGACAGAGTAATAAACTTGCTTTTTTCACCTGTCATATGGCTAGAGAATCCACTATCCAAATACCAGATTTTATCTTCATTTTGCACATGGAATGTTGTCTACAATTGAGCATGACTCTTTTCTCTTGTTCTCATCTTTCTTTGCAACATACACCCATTTATTTTGTTTAGGTGGTTCATGTTTGTTGGTTGAAACCACACTACTCTTCTTATGATAATTGTGTTGGACACCATTATAGTTTGATCTGGTGTAAGATGGGCCAAATTTTCTTCTATAGCCTCTAGATAATTTCCTACACTTGGCGGCTTTATGTCCAAACTGATTACATGAATAACAGTAACCATAAAAAGAATGTGTGTACCTCATATCATATGTGATTTTGGGAGCATAAGTTCTTCTCTTCATGGCATTGATAACCTTCTTATTTGTGGCGAATGAGGTGTTAGATGTTGATGCAACCTTGTTTTCTTCATTCTTTGCAGGCTCCTTTTCTTTACTTTCTTCTTTGAAGCCAATTTCAGACTTGTCATGTGCATCACGTTGGCTACTCAGTATATTAGTCAAAACACTTGAGCCCTTTTCAAGTTTTTCATACACCTTTAGCTTGCTTCTCATTTATTCCATCTCAGCTTTCATTTTCTCCAGTTCTGAGTTCAACTTAGTGCACTCATCCTCCTTTGATTTGTAGGAGTTTGAAATATTTTCCAGCTATGTTTCCAATTCCTTGAGCTCATTTTCTTCTTCTTCTTCTCTTTGAGATTGTCTTCCTTCAAAGATGCAGATTTTTTCTTCATAATCCTTTAATGTGCATCTCAGTTTCTAATTCTTTCTTCTACATAATCTCAACTCTTCAAGGGCATACTAATTCTGATTCAAGATTTTACTTCAGCTTCTTCTTCCTCAGATTCATCATAATCAGTTGTATTCTTCCCTTTGGAGTTTCCTTCTTTAGATGCATCCATGGCCATGAATAGGCATTCATATTGATCTTCATCATTTTCATTCTTAGAACTTCCTGGGTTGCTAGAATCAGAATCACTTGATTCTTATTTTGAGTAGAAGTTTCTTTTGTTCTTGAAGAACTTCTTCTTAGTGTTTTTTTTGTATATCCCAGTCTCTTTCTTGCCACGTTTATGAATGTCCTCTTCATGTTTAGACTGATTATCTTTATTCTTGTTTGGACACTTTCTAGCAAAATGACCTACTTTTCCACATGTAAAACACTTAAAGGGAAGTTTTCCTTTATACTTACCTGAGCCTCTTTTTAGTCTTCTCACGAACATTGCTTCAATATTTTCATCATCCAACTCATCTCCCAAGGCTGATTCTTCTTCTTCTTCTTGCTTTGGACTGAGTTTCTTTCTTGACCTTGAATGCTACTTCTTTCTTGGAAGTTTTGGATCCAATAGTCCTCATCTCGTATGTTGAAAGAGTGCTATAATTCATCCATCATGAGAGTCTTCATGTCTTTGGATTCCTCTATAGCTGATACCTTTGCATCATACTTACCAGTCAGAGATCTTAAAATCTTCTACACTATGATAGATTCTTCTAGTTTATCTCCTAGACCTATGATCATATTTATGACTTCATCTATTCTTTGCATGTAGGCCGCTATGCTCTCATCATCTTTCATCTTTAGATTCTCAAATTGAGCTCTATAGGTCTGAAATTTTGCTAGCTTGACCTTTTCATCACCTTCATAGATACTCTATAGCTTGGTCCATATCTCCTTTGTTGTTGTGCAGTGCATTACTTTGACAAATTATGTTTCTGTCAGGCCACATAGAATGACGTTCATTTCTCTTGAGTTACATTCATATTCTTCCTTATCCATGGAAGTAGTAATTGGTGTGGTTGGAGAGTTGTATCCTTTCTCAATTCATTCCTAGATATCAAAACCAAGTGACATCAAATATGTCTTCATCCTTATTCTCTAGAATGCATAATTTGTACCAGTGAAGAGAGGTGATCTTGACAGTGACAAACCACCTTGTGCCTGATTTGTTACCATGCTTGTGATAGGAGGATCTCCTTGAAGATGTTAATCTTTTGTTATAAGAACATCACTCTGATACCAATTGTTAGAGATCACAAGCACTGAGAGGGGGGGGTGAATCAGTGTAGATTAATTTTTTTTCACTTAATATAATTTTAAAACCTTTAATGATGTGCGGCTTTAAACTATGAGCATTCAATCACACATATGTCATGCACAATAACATAGAACACAAAGATTATCGTGGGAAACCCTTTGGGAGAAAAACCCACCAAAAACTGTTGCTTATATTACACAAAGCAAGGACTTGTAAGAATATTATGCATCCTACAAGATTTTTTTAGTGAGGCACCAACCCCACAAGGAGCACCAACCCCTACACCTTTGCTGATATTACACACAACAAATGACTCAAGTGAATATTACACATCACAAGAGATTTATTTAGTGAGGCACCAACCCCACAAGGAGCACCAACCCCTGAATATGCTAAGCTATAACTTAGACTTAATTTACATATACATTTTGATCATCTAGTTACAACAATTGCTTTTGCAATAGATTATGATCACCTTTTTGTATTTGTCTGTGTTCTTATTTTCACTCTCTTCTTCTCATCTGATTTGATCCCTCTTGCTCAATCAATCTACCACCCTGATGCTCTTTTCATCTGATGAATTTTTTCATCGATCCGCTCTCCTCTTTCCTCTCTCTTTTCTTTTGTAGCTCTTTCTTAGCTTGATTTCATTGTATTTTTCTTTCGCAACTCTTCCTTAGCTCTGAATATTTCTTTTCTTACTTGAGCAACAACCACAAATGGCTCCAAGTTCAAACTATATTCACAATCAACCCATTCCTTTCACTTCAAGTTTGTGTGCCATGTATCTTCCTGCTTGGTCACCTGAGAATCTAGACTATTAAATGTGTACAACTAACTCTATATTTTATTTCTTCTATATTCAGCTTGATTACACCGTTTTCCATGCATGTGTAAGAGAAATTTATTAGTTGTGCCTAAAAATAGATTTTCCCATCTTTTTAGAATTTGCAACATGACCCAGATGAGTGATTCCTTTTCCTTCTTCAATATTTTATTCTTCCTTGAAGCTCGGGATCTCATAGAGAATGTAACTACATTTCCACAAAGTCAATACACATTAAATGCTAGCAGTTAGAATAGTGGATTTCTTCATTCTTTGTGGAGATCAAGTTGTATACTTAGCTGCAATCATTTGACAATCGAATCACCATTGATTTTGAGAACCAACTCTCACTTGTACATGTTTGAATCAATTTGATTGCCTTCGATCCTTGTCTAGTCCATATTCCATCATTTCATGGCTCTCCTTAGCTCCTCTAACTTTCTTCTTTGTATCATGGCTCTTTTCTTTGTCCTGCAAAATTTCTTCCTTCATGGAAAGATTTTTAGTTATCTGTGACTCTTCTATGCTTCTCACGACTTTCCCAATGTCTTGCAGCTTTCTTTCTTTTCTGTTGTCTTCCCGTGGACTTTGTTCCATGTCTCTGAATTCTTTCTCTTTTACTTGTGGATTTTGTAGTCTTTCGTGGCTATCTTCCATCCTTAGCATGGCTTCTTTAGTTCTTCACGACTTTTCTCTTTGTCTCGTGGCTTGCTTCTGACTTCCTTACTTTTGTGGCTTTTCCTTCACCTTCGCTTCCTTACTCCCTACTATTTACACTTTTTGGCTTCTCCTTTGTCTCCATTTTGTTTTGGCGACTTCATCCCTTTATCTGTGGCATTCACTTACCTCTTCCACAATTTCTTTTAGAGCTCTACAGTTTTCTGCAAACTTTGGACGACTACTCCAAGTCTTTGGTGGCTATCTCTATACTTCGGACAGATATCTCCTCATGTACATGGTGTGCAAAACATTGACTAAGTCCCTTAGCACTTATCCTTAGTCATCATGAGCCTCTATGAGTTGACACTACCAATCAACCTTCATCTTTTTAGCTTGCTCACTTTACCAATTCACTCCTTTTTCCATCAATGCAGCTTGACATCAACTGATCAGCTTGACATCAATGAAAACACATATGACACATGAAAAAGGTCACTGGATCCCTACATTTGATAACCTAATAGGGAATCTCTCTTTTAACCATCAAATACTCTAGTGAGCCCGACGTGATTCTTACTCTACTTAAAACTATGTAAAATTCACTCTCTTTTTATTTTTCCTATTCTTCCTAATGTAATCGATCTGTGATGTCCCCGTTTTTCCGTTCTCTAGCAGTGCAGTTGTTGCTAACATTTTGGGTTTGTGTCAGTATGATCCGAGGGGTGTTTTGATATTTCTAATGAACTCAGTTTGTTTAGAGGAGTTAAATGATGCTTTCAGATGTTATTTCCAAATTTTGGTTTGGTCTCCAAGATTCTTGGAGGGAGCCTCTATTTTTAGTAAGTCACCCATTCAAGCTCGTTTATCATCTTTTATCATCGGGATCACTCTTGTGTTGTCATATTTTGATTCCGATGCTTTTCGGCCATTTCCGCAAGTTGGGTGTAATATGGAGCTATATCTAATTAAATTCATTAAGATTGCCATTTTAATTAAAATAATTTATCAGGCACCTCAGTGTTATAGCTCTTTGGAAAAAGGAATTAATTAATTAATTAAATGATAAATAGTCCTAAGTCCTATGGGATTACTTATATTTAATTAATTAGTTATTGGACATACTTTATTTTATAAAGTGACTCTTTAATAATGTCAATGACATATTATAAAGTAAAGTCACTTTTGAGAGGGAAAATAGAATAAAAAAAAGAAATAAAATAAAGTATTACTCTCAAAAAAAGGAAAAGGGTTATAAAAGGAAGAAAAGTGCAATGAAGATTCATTCATGACTTGTTATTTTGAAAGGAACTTTTCCTCGAGAGCTTGAGAGCTTTGGCTTGCAGGTTCAGGAAACCCTAGGACGAAAACCCTAGAGGTTTTGGCTATTTGGATGAAAACCCAGATCAGCCCACTTGGTGAATTCATCTCAGGATTCACAGTTGCACATCATTGTTCAATTTCATGGAGATTCGGTGATTTATCTTTATAGATTTCAGAGTATTGGAAGGTAGAGGGTTTCATGACAAATTGGTGAGATTGTTCCAATACAAATTTGGAGATATGTTGTTCAAGTTTCTACCACAATGATTCAGGGATTACTTCTTTATGCTAGTGCCTATGTTGGAGGGGGATCTTTATGTTATGGCATCCATTTTGAAGGCATAAACCCCAGCACACTCTTCCCTCTTTGGCTATTACATTTGAGGGTTTGTGGTGATTGCATGCTACATTGGAGGTGCACCCTTGCAACATTGATTTTAGTCTTGTGGAGAAAACTTGGTATATCAGTGGCTACATCATCCTTGGACAACGATTTCCCATTAGAGGTGCATTCTTTCATATCAACGATTTGCATTTTCAGTTGGGAGTTATCTTGCATGTTGATCGGCCTCTTCCTTTGAGATTCCTATCGGCCATATCTCATAAGGGTTTGAAGGCATTTGTAGGGATTTTCCCGGGTATGTTTGCATGTTGGTTTTTATGCACATGTCTGAATTGTATCAGTAATTTGGGACAGCTACAACAACTACACCAACAGGGTTCTAATACCTAATTTCAATGTTTAGAGGTTGCCTATTATACCCATAATTGTATCTACAAGAGGACTATCTATTCCGGGTAAGTTTTGTGATGCTTGTATGGTAAATTCTTTAATTTGAATTACATTTGTACTTGCTGATATAAAAGACATCAGTCTGATTTATTTATATCAGACCCGATTATTATTGCTCTCAATGTTCCTAATTTGGCAAATAAAGATCCTTGCGGTTAGAATATCATTGTGGGTCAATTGGGAATGTTTATTTTACAATTTGTTTGCCTAAATCTCTTGCAATAAGTTTATAACAACAGTATACCAGAATCAGAATTCAGAACTTGAAGTTGCATGACAAGTGTTTGACGAAGAGTCAATACACTAAAACTCATAAATTGGGATCAGAATTAGACAGGGTTCTTACAGTGGTATCAGAGCTTGGATCCTCCCAGCCTGGAGGGTTAGTTTGATTAGAGCCATAATCCTGCCAGCCTGTTGGGTAATGGTTGCATTCAGTTGTTTTGAAATCAGTTGTGCACAAGTCAGTTTGGAATTGGTTTGCCAGTTTGGACAGTGAAATAAGTCATCTTGGGAAGGATGTCTAGCTACAAACAAGTGTGGAAAAAACCTGAACAATCACAACATCAGCTCATGCGTAAATTGCAGCATTTAGATGATTCACTTTCAAAGTTTGGACTCTCTAAAGGATCATCATCACTTTCTATTAGCAAAGGTCCAATGCCACAAGACAAAGAAGCGGAAGTGATTAGCATATTTGAGGAGTATAACATCCTTCCTCAATATGTTAAGGAGAATTTTCATTTCAAGGACTACATGGACATGCACCCAAATCTTGGCCACAAGACTGAGCATGCAAGGAAGGAATATCACACTATAGCTTCTGAATTGTTTATACATGGAAGGAATAGAGAATCTTCACATATGGTTGATACAACTCTTCATGAGAGTGCTTTGGTGTCTTCAAGTTCCAATGAGGTATGCAAAAATTTATATGATGAATTTGATAGACATGCTGATTCGACTCAGGAAGACATGGGAACAGCCTTGGGTAATGATTTATTTACATCATCCTTGCAAGAGGTTTCACAAGAAGCTTCTACTTTAGAGGCTATCATAGAGCATGTTAGTGTTTTGGATAGCAATGACATGGATTCGTTGGGTGATCATAAGGCATCTTCTAATATGATAGTTAAATCCAATAATGTCACATCATCTACACATGAAGAAAAATCAGACTATAGCAGCCAAGGATATTTGGAACAAAAGCCTTTGGTTTGGGAAGACTTGCAAGACTATTTGGTGGTGAGGGAAGATAAAATAACTCAAGCATTGTCAAGAATGGATAGCACTCACAAACACCTAGAAGACCTCATTTGGACAGTCCAAAGAGAGGAAAGACAAAAAGGAATGGGACATGGAATTTCTCATCCACATTTGCACTCTTTCAAAGAGGCTTTGGAATTGATGAAAGAAGACTATTTACAAATGGTTAGAGATAGAGATATAGCTACCCAATTGGTAAAAGATAAGGATAGAAATATGGCTGATCTTTGTCTCCTTTTGATGCATAATTCAAAAAATCAGTCATATAGAGCAACTACTCCCATGGTGCAAGATGACATGGCAAATGTTGTAGAAGTTGGACAAGTTGAAGAAAGAAATGAAGAACCACACAAGGTAGTAACGTGCAGCCTTGTGCAATCTATTGAAGAAGACTTATTTGAGCCTCTCCCACCTCTAATGATTTGGGAAGAGCTTGAGACCAATCAAGAATTGGTAGCATTTGATGATTGCAATGAAAGCGTGGAGGAGGATCCCAAAAGTCTGATTTGGGGCAGCATTTAATTTATCTTCTCACTCTCATGAGATTACAACCCTTACACATGGATAAATGAATGAAGAAGAGTCTACAAGTGTTGGCACTCAAAGTACAAGTGTTGGATATGAAAATTCCTTGAAAGATGCACTTGTGAAGCTTGAAGACATGGCAAAAGAGTATGATAGGTATTCTGATTTTTATGACAACAGTCATATTTCTTTACTCCATCATGAGAGAATACTCCTTTCACATGAGGATGATAATACCATGGAGCCTTCTATAGGTGGAATTCAAGAATTGGGTGTTAAAAATGGGTTTTGTGTGATGAATTCAAGTCATAAGAATTCTGATTTTTTATATCAGACTTGGGAGGATGTGGAAAAGACACAAATTTTGTGTGATATATGGTCACAAAGGGCCAAGGAGGCTAAGTTAGTGGCTACCCTTGCAAATTAGCATCTACAACAAGTCAAAGAACAAGTTCACTGCATAGATCAAGCAAGACAACAAAGGGGGGTTTATCTTAGATCTCTTTTCCTTCCAAGGGATGATGTTAATACGGTTGAACCTGTCATAAACAAACCTCTTATGAAAGCCAAACACATTGAACAAATAAATTTATATGAATCACAAAAACTCACGTTGTTTATATGTTTATAGTGATGAGATTGATGAGACATATCATTTGGATGGTTTAGTGAATACTTCAATCGTGAAGGAACAGGATAGGAAAATGCCTACAGGTTTTGACACATGGATAGATGAGGATAATTCAGAATTTTCAGTTGATGATGATCATGTCCTTCATGGAGTTGATGATTTTTTGATGACATTCATAGTGGACCAGCCACTCAAGAGTTGTCTTTGATGGGTGTTGAAGACATCCATAACTCATCTTTGGTTATGTCACCGATTTATTATGATATGGCAGCTCTCTATTTGTTGATTGGCGACTTCATCTTCATTGATTTGTCATGGGTTAATAGCTGTCCTACTTGGAACTCCATGTCACTTTCCGATTTTTCAAGATCTACATCAGATTTTGGTAGGCATTGGAGTGTGTGGGAACATGATTACTTGTTGGGTAATCCTTATGAGATGAGTCTTCTACTTTTTCTTTGGTATGATGATTCTTTGATATTAGATTACTTCTTCATCTCATATAGTAGGTTCTTTATTTTGGTTTGGGACCCTGGGATCATTCTTGGTTACAGTATGGACCTATTTGATGATTGTGGAGTTGCGTTGGCATTGCTTGAGGACAAGCAATCTTTGGGAAGGGAGGACTGTAATGTCCCCGTTTTTGGGTTCTCTAACAGTGCAGTTGTAGTTGACATTTTGGGTTTGTGTCATCATGATCCGAGGGGTGTTTTGATATTTCCAATGAACTCAGTTTGTTTAGATAAGTTAAATGACGCTTTTAGATGTTATTTCTAGCTTCTGGTTTGGGCTCCAAGATTCTTGGAGGGGCTTCTATTTTTAGTAAGTCACCCAGTTATCGTTTATCATTTTATCATTGGGATCACTCTTGTGCTGTCAGATATTGATTCCGATGCTTTTCGGCCATTTCTGCAAGTTGGGTGTAATATGGAGATATATCTAATTAAATTCATTAAGGTTGCCATTTTAATTAAAAATAATTTATTGGGCACCTCAGTGTTATAGCTCTTTGGAAAAGGGAATTAATTAATTAATTAAATGATAAATAGTCCTAAGTCATATGGGATTACTTATATTTAATTAATTAGTTGTTGGACATACTTTATTTTATAAAGTGACTTTTTAATAATGTCAATGACATATTATAAAGTAAAGTCACTTTTGAGAGGGAAAATAGAATAAAAAGAAATAAAATAAAGTATTACTCTCAAAAAGGAAAAGGGTTATAAAAGGAAGAAAAAGTGCAATGAAGATTCTTTCATGACTTGTTATTTTGAAAGGAACTTTTCCTCAAGAGCTTGAGAGTTTTGGCTTACAGGTTTAGGAAACCCTAGGATGAAAACCCTAGAGGTTTTGGCTATTTGGACGAAAACCCAAATCATCCCACTTGGTGAATTCATCTTAGGATTCACAGTTGCACATCATTGTTCATTTTCATGGAGATTCATTGATTTATCTTTGCAGATTTTAGAGTATTGGAAGGTAGAGGGTTTCATGACAAATTGGTGAGATTGTTCCAATACAAATTTAGAGATATATTGTTCAAGTTTCTACCACAACGATTCAGGGATTACTTCTTTATGCTAGTGCCTATGTTGGAGGGGGATCTTTTGTCATGGCATCCATTTTGAAGGCATAAAACCCAACGCAACTCTTCCCTCTTTGGCTATTTCATTTGAGGGTTTGTGGTGATTGCATGCTACATTGGAGGCGCACCCTTGCAACAGCGATTTCAGTCTTGTGGAGAAAACTTGGTATATCATGGCTACATCATCCTTGGACAGCAATTTCCCATTAAAGGTGCATTCTTTCATATCAATGATTTGCATTTTCAGTTGGGAGTTATCTTGCATGTTGATCGACCTCTTCCTTTGAGATTCTATCGGCCATATCTCATAAGGGTTTGAAGGCATTTGTAGGGAGTTTCCCGGGTATGTTTGCATGTTGGTTTTTATGCACATGTCTGAATTATATCAGCATTTGGGACAGCTACAATAACTACACCAACAGGGTTCTAATACCTAATTTCAATGTTTAGAGGTTTCCTATTATACCCATAATTGTATCTACAAGAGGACTATCTATTCCGGGTAAGTTTTGTGATGCTTGTATGGTAAATTCTTTAATTTGAATTACATTTGTACTTGCTTGATATAAAAGACATCAGTCTGATTTATTTATATCAGACCTGATTATTATTGCTCTCAATGTTCCTAATTTGGAAAATAAAGATCCTTGCAGTTAGAATATCATTGTGGGTTGATTGGGAATGTTTATTTTACAATTTGTTGTCCTAATTCTCTTGCAATAAGTTTATAATAACATTATACCAGAATCAAAATTCAAAACTTGAAGTCACATGAAAAGTGTTTGATGAAGATTCAATACAGTAAAACTCATAAATTGGGATAAGAATTAGACAGGGTTCTTACACGATCCCTATACAAAACCCTACTACATGACTGATCCATTATAAAATCATATTCTGTGTCACCACGCCATCAACCACTATACCAAATTTATTATAGGGCCAATCCCATTTGACAATTTTCCTTTTTCTATAGATTTATCCTCCCATATGTTATCGGCCCCCATGTAATCTTAATACACAACCAATCTCATCTATAAATATTCTCTGATAAGTGTTCCTAAATTAATCTAACTTCATCATGGAATACTTGTTAGGTGACCCTATTTCCTCTTCAATTGATCCATCTGTATATCATCATAATGATTCTCAAAATTATGGCTATCCTAAGCTAGTTCTACACTATGTTGATTTCCATGAAATAGGAAGTAATGCTAAGAAGTAAAAAACACTAGCCCGGAAGATAGAAACCAATTCTAGCATCACCTTTGTAGTGTAGGATTTCTTTATTTTCATGCTCTCTCTCTCTCTCTCTCTCTCTCTCTCTCTCTCTCTCTCTCTCCTTGGTCCCTTGGCATTGTTAGATTAGGAGTAGATAGTCACATTTCCTTCCTTAGAAGTAGTTTAGTGCTAGAATTAGGAAGAGGAACTAGCCTTCTCTAGAGGATCATTCCCATTTGCAAGTCCCACAGCTTGGGGAATGATCCAATGTTATGCAAATCACACCAAATGACCATGCCTTCAAAAAGTAGATCCATAACTCATTTGGGGGTGCTGTGATTTCACACTAACAGTTTTGGCACGCCCGGTGGGACATGTTTGAAGCACCTTACCACTTCACTTCAACATGTTCGATGTGCTCTTGGTGAATATTTCAGCCTTTGGAGGCACTTTCAAGCACATCTGGCAACTCCATATGGTCAAAAATCCATTCTCTAAGTTACAGAAATTTTCCATCCATTTCCACTCATTTCATCCATTTTCTTCTTCCATCTCTTTCATTATCTCCCATTCCATGAAGTTGTGCAATCATGACTTCATTCCCTTTGTGGAAATCAAACTTATAGCAACAATACAATCCACCTCCAATGTATTTCCCAACTCCTCCAGATCAGCATTATAATCAGATCCAGGATCATGATGCTTACCCATAGGAGTAGTGTCAAAACTAGTTTGACTATGAAGCTTACCAAGGACAAGGGAACACATATGATGGCGATAGTTATGCAGAGGATGCTGGTCTACTAGAGAAGATTCAAAAAATTGAGGCTGGCATGATTCAATTTAGGGCAACAACTCAAATGATGGCTTTCAAAATTAGTTATAGGTCACCTTGTCCATGGGAAGGCCTTTTACCAAGACACTATAGCCCTCAGGAGAAGCTGGACTTCATGATTGTAATGCTGCCCCAACTTGTACAGTGGATCGAGGACATTGGGGCTTATGAGCAAAGTGCGGGACAACCTTGTCAATGGGTAAATCAATCACCAGCTCCCTGCCTTTCATTTTCTCTCCCTCAATCTTTATCATTTCGACAGAGGCAAGAGTCAAGCTTTCCATCTGCTGCCCCAAATGTTAATTCCTCTTCTCCATCTACTAGTCTTCCATCCCACCTCAGTTTCTTTGCCCTTTTCCCTTCCAAATCCAATTCCCCTCTACAAGAGCCAAAATAAATGCCTTCCTCTCCGCCAAAAACAAGGAAAAAACTAGTGGAGACCCCACCCACCACTCCTCTTGCCTTCCCAAGTCCATGTTGGGAAGAGACTCCAAAAACCCACCAAGGAGAACATCAAATAGAGGAACCCAACAAAGAAGAAATCATAGAAAATATGAAGATTTGGGCTGTTAAATTTGAGTTTTCAAAGGTTACCTTGTTGGTTAAGCCTATGGAGGAGGATGAGTCAAGCAACAAGTGGTGGAAGCTCCAACTACAGCATAAGCATGGTATACTATGTATATCTCTGATGTTGATTGCAGGTTTTGGGAGATATGTTTAGGGGGTTTGAAATGGTGTTCTGTGTGAACTTTATCCTTGGTCTATGATGCATCTATCCATCCTCTCCATTTCAGGAAGTTGGGTTTGTGATCAACAGTTCCCTTTTCTCGGTGCTATCACCTCTGTAGTAGGATTTATTTAATTTCATGCTCTCTCTCTCTCCTTGGTCCCTTGGAATTATTAGATTAGGAGTAGATAGTCACATTTACTTCCCTATAAGTAGTTTAGCGCTAGGATTAGGAAGAGGAACCAACCTTCTCTAGAGGATCATTCCCATTTGTAAGTCCCACAGCGTGGGGAATAATCCAATGTTATGCAAATCACACCAAATGACCCTGCCTTAGAAAAGTAGATCCATAACTCATTTGGGGGTGCTGTGATTTCACACTAGCAACTGTAGTTAAAAGGATTTAGGTATCTCCTTCGACTATAATAAGAAAATTCATTCACAACAGGCTAAGCTATGATTGAATCTATAGGTCAAGGTCTCTGTCAGAGTACTGCTATTGGTCAACGTCTGGTTCTAGGCTATTTTGAGTATTCAGTGGGTGTTTTAAGCTATGTTCTTGGTCTAAGAGTAAAAACACAGAGACCCATGTCAGTCTGGTATGACCGATGTCGGTTTATGTGAACTGGCTACGGTATGGTCGGGGTACAAGAAACTCAATAAAAACTTGAGATGAGGGCAGATCTAAGGCTAAATGGAAATGGAAAGGGCAATGACAAGGTCAGTGTAGGTATTAGTAATACTTAGAGGTGATTAAAATCCGGGTATGGGTAGTTCAAAGGTGTGGGTGAAGGAACGATCAAGTTTGCATGGAGATAGATGGTGGGGGAATGGGAATGGGAGTAGAAACTAATAATAGAAATAAAAGAGTCTACTCAAATGACAATGGACAAGTGCTGGTTAATAAAACACTTACTGTTATATGAGCTTGATGTCTGGTGGGCAATGGTGGGTGATCAGATGGAAAGAACTTGATGTGGTGCTGGCACTTCCCCAGATGCTCCCGTGAATGTAAATGGCTCCATGATTTCTTTTGGTGTTGGCTGTGGATGCTCTGATGCATGTACGAATGTTGATTTTGCTTGCATACAGCTCTGGTTTCATCTCTTGGTCTAAAAAATGTGCCAACCTTGAAATAAGGTTATTTTGGGGATTAAATGGTAACCGACGATGGTTTGGGTTGAACGGTGATGGTTTAGGGTAACTGACATCGGTTATGGCAGGATTCCCTAGGTTTACTAAACTGGGCATATCCTCTTGATTTTTTGGGATCTCATTCGTTTGCTCCCGCGGATTAGAATGAAAGCTTCCTTTCTAACGGGTGGGAATGTGGTTAGAGGGAATGTAGGCTTTGATTTTTAGGGTTTAGGTAGGTCTTAGTTAATTATAGCAACATACTAAGAATAGGTCTTAGGGTGAGGTGGCTAGATGAGGCGTATAGGTGAGGTGGTGGTGTGGGAATTATCTAATTAGGATATTTAAATAATAGATATTTGTGAGATCATAAATTAAATTAATATTAGAGTGGGGTGAAAGGGGCCATGGTTAGGTGAGTGTATTTGAGTTGGTTATTTGTCGAGGGACCTAGGGAAGTGTGACCCAATTTTGGTGTCTACATTTTGTCCCTTTTTGTTGCATAGCTTATATTGGTAAGCGACACTGATAAAAATAAGATGTGGTTGCCCCATGTGTGGGTGAAGGTGATCCCCCTCAATATAGGAACTGATGAGGCAAAAGGTAGAATCGGTGAGTGGTTTGATGAAAGGTGAATGTGATGAAGAGGAAGGTGGGCAACAGGGGTAAAAAGGGGTAAAGGTATAATTGGGTAATCTAGGTAATGGGTCAAGGTCAAAGGTAGTGACAGTCAAATGCATACACACGTATTAACTGTAGCATGATACCAAGCTAAAGAGTAGGAAAATTTTACACTGTCTAAGGTCGATAGGTTTATCCTAACAAGGTTGAGGTGATTTTGGTATCCAAGGTATAGGATCTGGTCACGAAACATGACGTAAGTCAAGTGCAGGAACATTTAGGTATGTTCTGGTACACCAAGGGTTGGGTCAGGATAAACAGTCATGGCAGGAGGCAAGGTAAGGTCAGGATGTCCATCAACAAAGGTAACTGTGCCGTAAGGTATAGCGAGCACATGAGGTCACACGTCACTAGAATGTTCTAGGTCTAAGCATCTAGGGCACGACACAGGTAGGGTTGAGGGATGGGAAAAATAACGAGTCCTCGAATGAGGATGAGGTGAGGGGGTCAATGATAAGGTCAAGAAGATAAAGTGAAGTGTCCAAGTGAGGTGTGGGTGAGGTAAAAAGGATTTAAGTGAAAAATTAGAGGTAGGGGGTAGGAAAAAGACTAAGTAGGTAAACCGATGACGGTTTGAAGGCATTGATGCCGGTCGTAAGGGACTGACCACAGTAAGCTAGGGCATAGGACCAATGTCGGTTAAGGTAAAACCGTCACCAGTCAAGTCGGGTTGGTTATAAAAAAGAAAAAATTTCTGTAGTTTTCAAATCATTTGTCTTTTACCGAATTAGGGAAAACAAGTGAGAGAGAAAAAAGTGGAAAACACCCATGCAGAATAGAGAGTTTAACTGGCGAGCAGTGTAGCAAGTGAGGGGAAGTGGATAGGCGGGTCCATGAGAGCAGATTGAGCGATTCGATTGGTTGGAGGTGTGGACGTTGATTGGGTGATGGCGGAGGTAGGAGAGGGACCAGGTGGACCACCGGTGTAGCAGATCGACGTGCCACCACATCGACGACAACGTGATGAGGTAAGGCTCAATCCTACTCTTTATTTTGTTTATTAGATTGAATTAGATGTTGGGTGGATAGAAACAAGTTGTTGGGGGGGAAATGAATTTTGGATTGGTGAGAGGGCACATTGGGGTAAATATGAATGAGAGAGGTGATTGGGTGAAGGAAGGGTAAAGGGTCAAGGGCTAGGGTGGGGATTTGGGTAGGATTGGGTGGGTAGAAGGGAGTAAAAGGGAGGTTTGAGGAAGAATGGGGGTTTGGGCGTCACGGTTTTACGGTGATAGTGACCGACATCGGTTGAGGGTTAGCTGACATTGGTGATAGAGAACTAGTATCAGTCACAAATAGGTGACCAATGCCAATTTATGGGGGACCGGGGTCAGTAATGGGTAACCGGTACTGGTCGTAATTTGGGGAAAAAGGGGCCAAAATGTGTCCTATGTTGGGTGGGTGAGGTAGGGAGTGGGAAATAGGGGATGTTTTGGGAAAAATACTAACGTAGGTAAGGGGTAAAAATAGGTAAGGGTGAATGATAGTAGGTTAGAGGTGGGTTGGGTAGAGAGAAGATGTGATACAAAGGTAAGGAGGTCTAGGGAAAGAGAGGTAGGGTGGTAGGTATAGGTGAGGTACCAAGTAAGATCGTGGTTATGAGTAAGTTATATTAATATGATGTTTTTGCTGAATGTAGGTGAGAGATCAGTTGAGGATGCAAGATAGGGTGCCACCCCTGCTCGTGACAGTTCATGGGCCTACGACAGTTGAGGAGTGGAGGCATGTCATAGATGTTGGCCTGAGTGGGGTCAAGCGCTACCGGCATGTAGTCCGATAGCTGAGTCTGATGGTTACTCTCATCGATAGATGGGATTCCACAACCAACATGTTCCACCTACCGATGAGGGAGATGACCATCACCTTGAAGGATGTGTATAGGATCTTGTGATTACCTATATTGGGGACGTAGGTATATTCGATCTCCTCAAAGGCATCTGAGGAGTTGATGCTGACAATATTTGGTGAGGGACTGATGGAGATGACATTCCATAGCACCAACCTGAGCTATGGAGAGATGTACCTAGCCCGTCTAGAGGAGACGAGGCTAGTTGTATTACTGATGGAGGAAGTATGTTGTTTTACACTACCGGATGCAGAGGGTGGGAGATTCCCATAGTCAATGATGGGGGTACTACATGATATGATTATGGATAGGAACTACTTTGCATGGGAACCAATATTCTTAGTGCAGCTATATAGGGAGCTATGGGAATATGGGAGGCTCCGCAATTTCAGTATGTGCTGCACATTTATCCTACACTGCTGGGGCTACAAGCACATTATTTGTGTTTGTCTGATTGGTATGCCCCAGGAAGATGCATTTGAGCCTGGTTTTATTCAGGTGGGGTATAGGCGACGGGTTCCTGTGATAGGAGAGTGCCAAGTAGGTGGGGCTAGACATGATGTGGCCTATTACAGGCAGTTACTAGAGGGATTATCTGGTGTGGAAATTATTTGGAGACCGTATATGGGCTATCCCTCATATAAACAGATGGCTGATATGTTGAATGGCCTTCAACTACTTACATGGATAGAGGGGTGCCATGCAGGGGAGCACGAGATGATCCTAGTTGACAGGGTCAGATGACAATTTGGGCTACCACAAGATATACCTCCACCCTTTCCATAGTACAGGAGAGATGACGTGGAGAGGCCATTGCCTCTACCATAGCTGAAAGTGCCTACAAGATAGGAGGAGCAGGTGATAGACCGGTGGATCAAAAATGCCAGAGTGACAGATAGATACAGACAGTGGTGGGCTACCCATTTACGAGAATTACTACCTAGACCAGGGTATCCAAATTTAGCTAGTATCACGGTGCAGAGAGACACCCTACAGGGGCAGGTGGTGACCCTGATTACACAATTGGGGATGGTACAGGGGTAGTTAGTAGGTTCGGAGGTGGAGGTGGCCGCATTGCATGCGCATGTGGCTAGTCAATAGGCCCAGATGGCCCAGGGTGGAGATGGAGATGGAGATGATGAGCAGGTGGTCACCCTACAGGTGCATGTTACAAGTTTATAGGGATAATTGGCTACTTCACAGGCACAGATTCAGACACTACATGCTTAGGTAGAAGCACAGGGTGCAAGGCCGATGGCACCTCCACAGGCACCGGGAAAGGGTCCCAACTCACAAGTAGGGGTGGGACAGGGTCCCACAGGATAGGTATAGGGTCAAAGGCTAATGGGGCCACCACAGATGGTACCCATATCTAGGGTACGGGATGCCTTAGGTGAGGCTAGATATTACCAGGATCAGTTGATAGTGGAGGGGATAGATTTTCTATCCTATGGAGAGTACAGGGCACAACAGGTCTTGAGTGAGAGGACCAGATCCCATACCCACAGCGTGGAGAGCATAGGGGGCCATCGAGCTCTGAGATAGGATCAAGGTGAGGCCACCAGTTCATGGAGGCCAGCTCCAGGTGATGTACCAGTAGGGACCTGACCACGACCCATGGTGGGCAGTGAGATGTTATCAGTCCACCAGATAGGAGTTGGGAGGGAGGAAGAGATAGGTGAGACATATATGGAGGATGTCTGAAAGGATGATGCCTGATGCACATCCTTTCATTTTGATGTATTTTTATTCATTTTTGATATATACTGGCCTGCGTGCCTAAGGGAGTGAGGATGTATACGAGAGTTTTATATATTTTTGATCATATACTGGCTTGCGTGCCGAAAATGGTGAGGCTGTATATGAGATTTTTGTATATTTTTGATCATATACCGGCCTGCGTGCTGAAGATGGTAAGGCTGTATATGAGAGTTTTGAGTGATTTTGTTATATACACCAGTCTACGTGTCGAAGATATTTGAGAGTTATGTATATGGATACACATGTTTGGGTGTTTTTATTTATGGAGATGATGACGATTATGGTCATTATGTGTATATATGGTTGTGGCTATCTTGCTATTTTGATTTGTATATATGATGGGAACTAGGTAGTGTAGGCATGATAGAATCAGGTCATAGGCATGGATCAAGTCATGATAGGTGTGTTAGGCATGGATGGAGTCAAGATAGGTGTGTTAGGCATGGTTGAGTCAAGTCATAGGCATGGATTGAATCAATTCATAAGCATAGTGGAGCTAGGTTGTGGTCTAGGCATGGATGGAGTCATGATAGGTGTGTTAGGCATGGTTAAGTTAGGTCATAGGCATGGATTGAGTCAAGTCATAGGCATGGTGGAGTTAGGTTGTGGTCTAGGCATGGATTGAGTCAAAATTGGCTGAGTTTGTAATTCATTAATTTGTGCAATCAATGATGATATGGGTCATGTTTGAGATGTTTTATAGTAACATGCATGATAATGGCAAAGAAATGGTAGACATAATGAATGTATGTATGATGATGATAAAAATGTGGAAAGCAATTTGTTGTTTGTTTGGTTTAATTCCTAATTATTGATATAAAAATAAATCTAACAAGGGTATATTGTGAGTTAGGAAAATAAAAGGTGAATTGGTTAGGGTAGAGAGTGGCCGAGCTAACCTCCAAGGGCCCCGTGCCCTCAGAGTGCTGCCTACATAGTCTTGATGAAAAGGGACCTCAGGCTGATGTAGTTCTCCCATAAGCTAGGAAAGAATGTGAGGAGGTAGGAATAACGATTGGTAGGTTATAGACATGATTAAGTCTAGGTCATTTTAGGTATGGGTGAATTGTGGGCACATTGGTATGGGTGAGTTGGAGTTGATTATGGTGAAAGAGAAAAATGTACCCAAAGATAAGCGTCGAGGATCTAGTCCTGTATAAGGTAATCAATACGTAATGAAGAAGGTTAAAAGACAAAAGGAGGCAAGAGAGCCACCTAATTGGTAAAAATTATAATGATTAGGTCATACCTTGGATAGGATGATGAACGTAAGACCCTAAAGACATTGCATGATTGATTATTCAAAAGGTGAAGAGTAGTCACATGATCACCAGAGGTCACAGTTTCAGCAGGTCCCTTGAGGTGGTAGGAAATGAAAGTGCGAATGGTAAGAGGGGAAAAGTGATTAGTGTTATATGGTATTTGGTAGCATGCTTTTTGGCGAGCGATCCAAGATCATGATGGGCAAGTCCATGACGAAAAAGTTTTCCGTTTGACGTGTATTTGAGATAGACTGATCGATGCGGGAAGTCTATATGGGAGAAGGAAATTAACTCCTTGAGGTCTTCGCGAAGCTGATCGATGTGAGAAGCTTTAGATTATTTTCTCTCTATTTTTTTTGAAAGCACTTTACATAGTTGTCCTTCGAGGGAGCAGTCTATTTATAGTAGCAGTGTAGAGAGAAAGATGTCCTTTTGAGGGAGTCATCTTTTTATTGGAAGTTTGACTCAAGGAGTTGATTCCCATGTGAGGGATTTTGAGTCATGGACAAGACTAATGTGAAGAATTAGATTCTTGTTCAGAAAACAAGGTGAAATGACCATGGGATCTCATCTAAAAGTAGATGAAATTTATCCATGAGAATCATGCCATGTGCAGTGTCGGGGTACACATATTTAAGAGAAGATAGTGAAAGTACACATGATTCTTGTTTAATCATTGGTGATGGCGTAGGAAGTGGATATCACTCAAGGGACAAGCATGGAAAGAGGCAGAAGGTGAGGTAGGGACTAAAATTCAACAGTAGAATGGTCGAAGATGCAAGGCACTAAGGGGCTCAGGTTCAGGTTTACCATCGAGTGAAGATAAATGATAAGCACTTGATCCATAAGTATGAGTCACGATGTATGGTCCAAGCCAATTAGGAGAAAATTTTCCCCATTTACTTTTTTCTTCTTTGGTTACATGTTGATTTTCTTTCAAGACAAGGTCACTAACTTGGAAGGTTCGTTCATGGACACATTTTTCATAGGCACGTTTGATATGTTTTTGGTAAACTTGAAGATGGTTAAGAGCATTAAGATGATGTTCGTCTAATAACTCAAGTTGTGCTAAATGGTCCTAGCGAAATTCATCATCATTGAGCATGTCATGGAGAGAAATGTGAAGTGAGGGAATCTGGACTTCGAGAGGCAGAACAGCCTCTATACCATAGACTAGAGAAAAGGGTGTGGCAGCAGTGGAAGTGTGGATACTAGTGTGGTATGCCCACAGGGCGAAAGGAATGTGCGTATGCCAGTCCTTCCCAGTATCGTTAACCACTTTCATGAGAATTTTGTTTAAGGTTTTATTAGTGGATTTGGCTTGGCCATTGGTTTGTGGGTAATAAGGTGATGAGAAACTGAACTGAATGCCGAAGGCATGCAAAGTTTTCGTAAGGTTTTATTTTTGAATTGTTTACCGTTATCAGTGATGAGGTGATGCAGAACACCAAAGCAAAAAATAATGTGATGGTTGATGAACTCACATATTTTCTCAGCTTTTTTGGAGATGAGAGGTATGGCTTCAACCCATTTGGTGTAATATTCAGTAGCAGTAATGATCCATTGATGTCATTGTGAAGAATGGGGTTTGATCTCTCCAATGAGATCCAAACCCCATTGAGAGAAGGGCCAAAGGTCACAAGGACCTGTAAGGCATGACTGGGTGTATGATGAAGGTTGGCATGTTGTTGGAATTTTACAAAACACTTAACATAGTCACAAAAATCATGGTTAAGGGTCAGCCAGTAATAGCCTAGGTGAAGAATACACTTAGCAACAACAAGGCCATTAAAGTGACCTCCACATATGCCATCATGAACTTCCTTAATGGTATAAGGAATTTTAGAACTCGTAAGGCACCGTAAGAGAATGCCATCGAAGCTGCTACTTATAGAGGAGGCCACCCATGATGATGTAACGAGAGACCTTTTTAAGAAAGGCACGTTGTCCATTACGAGTGAGGTCGAGGAGGCAAGATGGAGAGGGAAAGGTAGTCTGAAGTATTGTTTATACCAAAGGTCACTCGGGTCAGGGGTAGCAAGTTCTGATGGAGTAAACTTCACGAGGTAAATAAGAGGGTGATTGGAGTCTTTTTACGGTGACAAATTATTTTAGAATTGATGGGTGAAGCGGGGATTTGAGAGGCCAAGCAGGTACCATGGTATCTGCAAATTTTTTGGTTGAACGGGGGACGGTTTGAAGGTTATAGCAGTCGAAGGTGGTCAAAAGTAGGTCCACATGATGTTTATACTTTTGAAGTGTCTCATTATGACACTGGTATATACCATTGACTTGGTTTATGACCAATTCAGAATCACCAAAGATGTTGATTGACTTAACATCTAAGGCATAGGCAGCTTGGAGACCTAATATGAGTGCTTCGTATTTGGAAATATTGTTTGTACAATTAAAATCAAGTTTGAAAGACAAAGGCATGGGTTCACCATCAAGCAGAATGAGGATAACACCAGCCCCACCCCCACACTGACACTTAAACCATCGAAGAAGAGTGTCATTTGGTAAGTAGGTTCGTCTCAGGGAAAGGGTAGCAATTGACTCATCTGGGAAGTCAAAGTTAGAGGGTTGATCCCCAGAAAATAGGTGCGTCGGCCAATTGGTCGGTGATAGCTTGTCCCTTGATGGACTTTTGATGGATAAATTCAAGGTCAAGGTCGGCCAAAAGCATAATCCAATGTGCAACATGTTGATTTTGGTAAGGTTTGGCATACATGAAGTGTAGGGGGTCGGTGTTGGTCATAACATAGGTTTTTTGGTTGAGTAGGTAATGGCGAAGTTTTGTGGTGACAAAAACTAAGGCTAAGAAAAGTTTTTCTGCATGGGTGTATCAGGGTTTCGTAGTCCAAAAGAGTACAACTTATGTAATAAAACACCTTCTCCCTGTGTTGTTCATCATGATGAGTGAGCATGGCTCCCAAGGAATGATCAGTAGCTGAGATGTATAGGTAGAAGGGTTGATCATCTTTAGGTGGAATGAGTACGGGTGGTTGGAGAAGGTATTGTTTTAAGGCCTCAAAATCTTTGTGGTAGTCATCATCCCATTTAAAGGAGACATCCTTCTTGAGAAGATGATGAAATGGTTGACACCGATCAGACAATTGTGAAATGAAATGGTGAATAGACTGCAACTTACCTTGCAGGCTATGGAGTTTCCTAAGGTTAGTGGGTGGAGGAATTTCGAGAATGGCCTTGACTTTAGTAGGATCAACCTCTATACCATGTAAGGAGATGATAAATCCTAGGAGTTTTCTCGAGAGAACTGCAAAGACACACTTCTTGGGCTGAAGGAGAAATGCAATACTTAATGAGGTGGTCAAAGATAGTTTTTTAGGACAATGAGGTGTTTAGAGAGGTGTTTAGATTTGGCCAGGAGATCGTCCACGTAATCTTCCAATATGTGATGCATGATGTCATGGAAGATGTAAGTCATAGCCCGCTAATATGTGGCACTAGCATTTTTAAGGCCAAAAGGCATGACTCGATAGAAGAAGGTCCCCCAAGGGGTGATGAATGTGGTTTTGTGTTGATCCTCTAGGGCAAGCAAGATTTGGTTATAACCTGAGAAACCATCCATGAGTGATAGCATCTCATGACCAGCAGTAAGGTCAACCATTTGGTCAATACTAGGTAGAGGAAAGTCATCTTTCGGGAAAGCTAGGTTGAGGTCATAGAAATCCATCCAAATACGAAGTCCCCCTGTTGCCTTAGTGATAGGGACAATGTTAGAAATCCATCAAGGATAATCAATGGGTAAGATGAAGGAAACAGAAAGAAGGTCCTGAATTTCTTCTTTGACCAGAAGAGCAATGTGAGGGTGCATTTTCCTTAGCTTTTGTTTTACGGGCTTGGCATAGGAATGGTTACGATATTGTGGACCACTATGGTGGGGTCAATATTGGGCATGTCTATGTAAGACCAAGCAAAAGTGTGGTTATGATCTTTGAGAAAAGAAGTGATGGCTTCTTGTTCAGCAGTATCTAAAGATTGGCCAATCTTTAGAATGTGCGGGTCATCCTGAGTATGGATGTTGATTTCGATAGTCGATTCATTTAACATGGTTTACATCTCAGATGGTAACGACTCGATGAATATATGAGTCTTCAGCACCAAGGTAGGTGAGTATAGATTCATCATCCTGACATTGAATGATGTTAATCGAAGGTGTATCATCATCGATCATTTCAGGGTACAGGAAGGGAAGAGAAGAGGGAGCCTCACCCTCACATTGATAAGTCAGAGGCCCCAAGGAAATGGTGTTTATGAAAAAAAAAAGTTAGGAGGAATGGATTTTGGATCCATCGACTCTGTCGGTAAAGGGTGTGAAGAAGGTGGAGCAGGTGAAGAAGGTGGAGAAGGGTTGATGTCCTCAATGGGTTCAATGTAGGCCTTCTTGGTAGGTGGTTCAGACAAAGTTGATACCACTACGGTCGTTATGTTTGTGGGTAGTACATGGAATAACAGTGTGGTGGCCTTGCTCATAAAAGCCAAAACCAAAACCCTTCCATGCACATCGGTGTAGGAAGGTGTGGGTGAAATGGCAATTGGTGAGTGACTAGAGGTCAGAAGAAAATGGGTGGGTTTTTGATGGTGGTTCAGGTGTATAAGTGGTAGTATCAAGTCCCCCATAGGTGAGATTGGTGCGAAGGTGGGGAGGACCATAAAGGAGGTGCTCTCCTATGTGGTGATCATAGCTAGGGTGTTGGTGAAGACTTCCATACTCTTGTGGAGTAAGGAATGTGTTAACACTATATAAACGATACTCCCCCAGAGTGAGGCATTGAAAAATGCCTTCTAAGGGATCGGTGGTCGATATGCGGGTAGCTGGGATAGATGATGTGTTAGAGGTTGAATTGGAGGTAGAGACAACTGATTGGGAGGCTGACGGTTCTGCTGTGGAGGTTGTGGCAGTGGTAGGAATGGAGGATGTAGGTGCGGTTGAGGTAGTGGCGACACTGGTGAGTGGAGGTGTAGGTGAAGAGGTAGTGGTTGTGGAGGTAGATACTTTAATGGGTATAAGCACGTCATTGGGTCGGTAAAGCATGTTACAGGTTTTGAAGGGTGATGGGTCAGCTAGAATGGTATAGGTGTGTCCTTCATGCTCAAACTTTACACAACGATGCAAAGTGGAAGGAACACAACCCATGACACGAATCCAGGGTCTACCAAGCAACAGGTTATATTGAAATTCCCCCTCCAAGATGTAAAATAACTCTGGAACAGTATGGGGCCCATGCAGACATGGAGGATGATGGTGCCAAGTGTGGAAGTGATAGCATCATTGAATGAATGCAACATGACGGGATGTTTATGCATGTAATTTTTAGGTATGCGCATTTGGGAAAATGCATGGGAAGAGATGATATTAATGCTAGTGCCCCCATTGATCATAACACATGTATACACGTATATCATCGATGTGGACAGAGATGAAGAGAGTTGGATCTGGGTCATTGGTTTGGTGTGGTGTGATCTCTTCATCTGAGAAGCTGAGTGTGGCTACTTGGTGAGTAGGTGGAGGTGTAGATGAAGGTGGTAATTTGGTGAGAGAGGCTACATGATGGGGTGTAATAATGGATGCCACGGGTGTAGGGTCATCGGGTAAGACCTCAATAGACTGAAGAACCTCCATGAGAGCTTGGCGATGGGATTCTGAGGTTTGGATGAGGTCATACAGAGACATTTTGAGGGGGGATTGGTGTAGTTATTTGAGCATCACGTGATGTGTAACCCCATTAGAAATAGGATATGTGGGGCCACGAGATAGTGATTTTAGGTGTGGGTGCAGATGGTATGTTGGGTATAGGGTTGGTCGGTGGGTCAGTTTCCTTTTCCTTTCCTTTATCCTTCTGAGCATGGGTAGCAATGTGGATCATGTTGATTTGAGGGGATTTGGTAAATGGAGAAGGTGTAGGATGAGTGGTATAATGACATGACAGGTAGAAACCTACCGGGGGAGAAAATCCTTGTGAAGTGAGCTGGGTGCAACAACATTTAGGTGGTGGTTTGGCAAGTTCTCTGATGTGCAAACCATGTTAATTTTGAATCTTGGGGGTGGCTCTAAGAGTTGTGGGGGTGGAGGTCTTGGTCAATGAGTAGGAAATGAGGGAAGAACTGTGGAAATGGGTGCTGGTGAAATGGGGTCCTCATCGAGAAGGTCATCATCATCAAAGTTTTCTTTAGGAGGACACAACTGGATAAGAAAAGTTTTCAAAGCCTTACAGTTCTCTACATCTTGTCCTGGCACACGATGGTAGGTGTAAATTTTGGTGTCGTCAAACCCCTTTGGTTTGGGTTTGAGAGGGTCATAAGGTTTGAGAGACGGTAATGTGATGACAGAAGTTTCAAGGAGGTTGGTTAAGATTTTGGCATAGGATCCCGCTAGTGGATCACAATGGGAAGTGAAAGTGGGTTTGGGTGTAGGTGTGGCTGACTGTAGAGGAAGGGTCTTTACATGAGGGGGAGTAGGTTGAGCCATGGTTTTAGGTGTTGGTGTGGTCCTAGGTGTTAGTTGTGTTTGCTTGGGTAGGGGTATGGTAGATGAACTGGTAAGAGGGTGTGTGGTTGGTTTGACTACCTTATTGGAGGATAACGGAGTTTTTTCTTTAGGTTGCACCTTCTTGGGTAAAGATGATATGGGTGAACAAGATCTAGAGGGAAAAGTGGATGGTGGAAGAGGGTGAGTTACCCATGGGGATAACTGAGGTGCTGTGAAGGTGGATGGCGTTGGTCATGCAGGAGGTGTGAGGGAAAGAGACTGAAGTGTCATGGGTTGTGAAGAAGTTATCGATGGTATTGGAGGTATGGATGGTAAAGATGTTGCAGGTGTGGGTGGAAGTCATGTCAGGTGCTTGGGTATGTTAGAGGTCTACAAGGGAAGAATGGGCTGACTGTGTTTTTAGTTTACCGGTGGGTGGAGGTTTCTTAACCATGCTGGAAGGGTGAGGTCCTAAGACGGATGGAAGGGGTGAAGGTGATGAAGATGTGATCGGTGAGGTTGGGGTATGAGATATAGGGGATTGGTTCTTCTGTTTGGGGGCCGGATTAGGTTTGGTGTTAGTTTTGGAGGATGTGGCTAAGTCTAATTTGATGGGTGGATGAGTAAGGTTGGCTGTTGGGATGACCCCTAAGGTAGTAATAGGTTTAGGCAAGGAAGATGAAGTAGGTGTAGGTTTGGATGTAGAAGCATGTTGAGTTATGGGTAGAGGGGTGAGTTGAGCCATGAGTGGCATCGTGGGAGAATTTGTGATAGTTGTGGTTGTGTTTGGTTTGAGTGGCTGAAATATTTTTGGATAGATAGTGGAAGTGTCAGCGAGTGACATCTACATTTGTGTTGAGACAGGGAGTAGAAGATGCCCCCAAAGTAAGGCTCTATCCACATAATCTAGTGGTTCGGCTAAGCGTGAGAATGACACTATTGTAGGTGAGGTTGATGTGGATCTAATGGTGATTCCCATAAAATGTGTCTTAGAAATGGGGAATTCACTAGCTTTAGCCTCTGTGGGTAAGAGAACCAAAAGTAAGTCCACAAGATCTTGGGTAGCTGATGGAGAATGGTCACCTAGAGGAAACAACATTTCTACTGGATCTTTGATAGGTGGAGGAGATGATGGGTGCTCCTCTATGGGTGGAGGAGATAGACAAACATCTTCCGTGGGTCGGAGAGGTACTACGGGTGATGGATCTCTAGGTGGAGAAGCCAAAGGTGAAATGGTCTTGATATTAACAGAAGACTCCCTCACAGGTGAGGGAGGAGATGAAGGGTGTTCCTTTGTGGGTGGAGGAGTAGGTGAAGTGGGTTCAAGTGTAGGTGGAGGACTTCGGGCTAAGATTTCCTCTATGGAAGGAATATGAGGTAATTGGGAAGCCATGGGTGCATCACTGAAAATAGCATGGACCTCGCGGGTATGGCTATCATGAGTTGAGGTCTCTCCGGTTTGATTACAAGAAGGGGCATGATTAGGAAATGATTTCTTGAAGATGTGTAGGTTTTGATTGGTAGGTGCATTAGGATTATCCAAGGTTAACTCACCTTTCTCAAGCATTTCTTGGACAATGTTTTTGAAAGTGATGCAATTGTTGTCACTATGACCTTTTACCCGATGATAGTTACAAAAGTCATGTTCTTTGTACCATGTGGGTGTGGGGCTGAGCAGGGTCAAAACTAGTGTGTGGTTTTATGGGAGGAAGGGTGATGTCCCCAGCTTTAATGAGATTTTCTAAGACAGAAGAATAAGGTTCCCCAATTGGGGTGTATTTCCATTGTTCCCATGTCTGAATTGAAAATTTTGGACAGGAGAAAGATTAGATGAGGGGCTAGCCTGATTTGATGGATGAGCTTGGGCCGACTTTGAGTACTACTGCGTTAGTGGTTCCCTTGGATTTTGAGTAATTTTTCTGTGGTTTTGAAGAAGAAGAGGTATCATTCGACTTAAATGCCGAGTTTTTATTGCGTAGTTGGATTTTCTTTTCTTTGATGGCCCGAATCTCTAGCTTTCATGCCATGGTGAATGCCTCATCAAAGGTTCAAAAAGTCTGCACCTGCAGGGTTGGTGAGATATGTCTAGCACAAGCCCACGTGAAGAGCTCTATGAGTTTGGTTTGTGGTAATTAGAACATGAGTTGATTGATCAGGCTACGCCAATGAGTGACAAAATCTGTGATAGATTCATCATCATATTGACGCGTAGAGTAGAGGTCAGTCATGGTAACCTTCTTAACAACATTGATGGAGAAGTGATCCAAGAAGGCTTGGGCTACCTGATTAAATGAGAAGATAGAATGTCTAGGAAACCCACTATACCAGTCTAACGTGGGCCCGGTCAGAGACATGGGAAAAGTCCTCAGGAGCAAAGCATCATCATGGGCAATAAGATAACACCCATGTTTGAAAGACTGCAAATGTTGTTGCAGGTCCTCTTTGCTATTGAAGCAGTTAAATTTAGGCATTTCCCAATGTATGGGATATGGATGAATAGGAATGGATGGGTGGATGGGCTCATTACAAATATCATCATAGGTGAGAGAATTGCATGTTCCAGAAACTGATGCCTCCAGTGTCTGCATCTTGTCCATCATTAACTTGATTAGGTCGTTGGTAGGTTGTGATTTGGGTACCTCCTGTAGTGTAAGGAGGTTGGTGTTGGACATATGATGGAGGTGGCATTCTTGTATATGGTGATTCCGTATAGGTAGATTAAGAAGGAAGAAGTGAAATAGGGGGTATGTACCTAGAATGAATGATAGATGTAACGGGGGGCTGTTGATAGTACGTATATGGAGGTGGAAGGGTCGTGGTGACCCTAGTAGTAATGGGGGCTAAGGATTGTGGAATAGAAAGGAAAATGTTTTGAAAAGGGGTAGGGGTCACTGAAACTGGGGGTGATTGTGTAGCTACGGGTATATGTGAGACAATAGGTGCGGATATGAGGTTATGTTTTGGGTGGTTGACGAAGGTATATTGGATGTGGCGGGTGCAACAGATGTGGTAGACATGGTGGTCATAGTAGGTATAGGGCCTATCTATGAAATGACTAGGGGACAAGGAAGATGTGGGCAGTGCGGAGCTAGCAGAGGCTGGAACAGAAGTAGGAGTGAGTGTCAGGGGGATAGATACGGGCATGCCATATATCAACTGACCTTGAGGCATCTTGAGTGGATGAGTGGGAAAGATAGTATTGTAAGACATCAGGGTTCTGGTCAAGGAGTTGTGTGAACTCCTCGTCCCCTGTGGTGATAGTGATAGGTTGGGTAGGATCCATGGGTGATAAAATAGAAGGTGGCGAAGGACTAGGTGGGAGTGGTTGACAGCTGGCATGGAATATGAGGGCATTTTCTTGGCTACACATCAGCACCATGTGAACAAGTACCGATGTGGTAGGACTGTTTTCTGTAAATGACGCAAAAATACAATAGAGATAGGTGAAATAGGTGGTGGTAGGTGGATTAGGTATAAAATGTCAGCTAGAAATTTAAACAGGTTAACTGTTGCTGGTTAGGGTAAACCTGACGCTGGTCACAGGTAACCGAGGTTGGTCACTGTGGAAAATGGACAGTTTGTCAAAACAAGGCAAAAGGTTGACAAGCTGCTAAGTAGACAAGATGCTGATAGAATTTACCTGGAAAGTGAATATGATGAGAGTGACAGAGACTCTGAATAATAAAGAAGGTGAAGTAGGTGTCCTTTTGGGTAGGTTAACCAAAAGCACAGTTAACTGATGCTGGTTGGGTAAAACTGATGATGGCTTAGAGGGTAACCGACGACGGTCACTGGACAGACACCAGTTACTGTGAAATTGAAACAGAGATGAAGAAAAAGTGGTTGTGAGTTAAAATCAAATATGGAATCAAACCTATAATTCTAAGAATGATGAGAATAGGGTCCAGGCACACTCAGATGAAGTTGGAATACACCAACTATGATGAGGAGCATGTAAGGGGAAATAAGAAAATGAAGAACGTGTCCTCTCACCTAAAATGCAAGCCAAGTAGAAACAGTAAGAAAAATTTGATCCTAAGAGTGCTTTTTCTATTATGTTTGTTTAGCTTATGCTATTTAAGGACTGACTCATGAACTTTAGAATAGAATTTTTGGTGAGGATGGCTTCCTATGAAGATGGAGATCTACAAGGAGAGATTTTCAGGTTATGTTATGGTGGGGGTGGGGAATCCTCTGATGGGGTACTAGAAAGAGATAACCAGCGGGGTGCCCACTGTACCGTGATTGTGTGATCACCTACAACTTCTTCCAGGTGAGATGTTGTTTAAGAATGTGTGTATTTTTTTTAATTTTGTGATGTTTGGTAAGACTCAGAGAGAGAGAAAGAGAAAGAAAGTGCTTTTCTATGATTCATTTGTCAACCATCAGCTGGGCATGACTTCCAGCGTATAGGTTTCCCTCATTTAATGTGAGCTAATGCAGTAAAGCAGAATGAAATGTAGTTAATTTTAAGCCCAAATCAAAATGTTGAATTTGATGACACAAAAGATGAACAGGAGAAGGGATGCTCTTTCACTAATGCGATACTAATGAAAGGAAAGAAATGTCTATTTTAAAGCACCAAAATATGATTGCTTTTAGACAATAAAAGAAGAGAAGGTTCTAGGGGAGAAATTTAATGTGAGAACCTTTTAGAAAGGAAACAAACATGTAAATTTTCACCTAGAAATGAAGAAATGCAAAGAACCCCGAATGGGTCCCACCGGGCGTGCCAAAATGTTTCACCTGATTCTAGATCGTTTCTTTGAATGTTGACAAAACAGATAAGGGTAAAGGGCTAGGAGGGATACCTGTTGAAATGCTGGTTGTAGGTTGTTACATGCGTATGACTTCTTGATCCATAGTTTGATCATGGGAGCTTCCTTTTGGCTGGGAGGAACTACCTGAAATAGAAAACAAGACCACCAAATAAAAGTTAAATAGTATATGCAGTGGACTGCCTAATGTATGCTAGATCTAGGAAGTGTGATACTCCCTAGATGGCTGTCAATCCACTATTTAAAACAACTCAATGCTAACAATAAATGAAATCCTACTGTAGTTAAAAGGATTTAGGTATCTCCTTCGACTACAATAAGTAAATTCGTTCACAACAGGCTAAGCTATGACTGAATCTATAGGTCAAGGTCTCTGTCAGAGTACTGGTATTGGTCAGGGTCTGGTTCTGGGTTGTTTTGAGTATTCAGTGGGGGTTTTAAGCTCTATTCTTGGTATGAGGGTAAAAACACAAAGTCTGACGTCATTCTGGTATGACTGATGTCAGTTTATGTGAACTGGGATGGTTGTGGGTGGTATGGTATGGTCGGGTACAGGAAACTCAATAAAAACTTGAGGTGAGGGCAGATCTAAGGCTAAATGGAAATGTGAAAGGGCAATGGAAAGGTCTATGTAGGTATTAGGTATACTCAGAGGTGATTAAAATCTGGGTATGGGTAGTTCAAAGGTGTGGGTGAAGGAATGGTCAAGTTTGCATGGAGGTAGATGGTGGGGGAATGGGAATGGGAGTAGAAACTAATAACATAAATAAAAGAGTCTACTCAAATGACAATGGACAAGTGCTGGTTAATAAAACACTTACTGTTGTACGAGCTTGATGTCTGGTGGGAAATGGTGGGTGATCAGATGGAAAGAACTTGATGTGGTGATGGTGCTTCCTCAGATTCTCCCATGAATGCAAATGGCTCTATGATTGCTTCTGGTGCTGGCTGTGGATGCTCTGATGCATGTACGAATGTTGATTCTGCTTGCATGTAGCTTTGGTTTCATCTCTTACTCTCAGAAATGTGCCAACCTTGAAATAAGGTTGTTTTGGGGATTAAATGGTAACCGACAGCGGTTCCAGGTTGACTGGCGGTGGTTTAGGGTAACTGGCGTTAGTTATGGTGGGATTCTCTAGGTTTACTAAACTGGGTAGATCCTCTTGATATTCTAGGATCTCGTTCATTTTCTCCCGTGGATTAGAATGGAAGCTTCCTTTCTAATGGTTAGGAATGTGGTTAGAGGGAATGTAGGCTTTGATTTTTAGGGTTTAGGTAGGTCTTAGTTAGTTATGACAATAGACTAAGAATATGTCTTAGGGTGAGGTGGCTAGATGAGGTGTATAGGTGAGGCGGTGGTGTGGGCATTATCTAATTAGGATATTTAAATAATAGATATTTGTGAGATCATAAATTAATTTAATCAAATTAATTAAATTAAATTAGATTGGGGTGAAAGGGGCCATGGTTATGTCGAGGGACCTAGGGAAGTGTGACCCAATTTTGGTGTCTACAATTGGATCCTCTTACATAGATTTCCCACCTTCATATCTAAATTCCATTCTTATAACTCCTTCATACTTTACACTAACATCATGCGTGTATCATGACTCCACTTTTCACCTTAAAAATTCATTTTCCAACCAATTTGGGGTAACAACCTGCCCTACCTAGTTCAAAAGAAAGCATTATGTGACAATGCGAAGAGTTATCCATTTCCACTTACCTTTCCACTGATTGTACTCATGTATTAAATTTTTTTATTGAATTTATGATCCCCAATAAAATTCCATTTCACGTCAATGATCCTCCCCTGTTTATCTCATTCCAAATTGGCTAGACTATAGTTATGTGAGTCCTCATAGAAAAAGGTTCTAGTACTTTTATTGCCTCTATTGACTTCATTGAGAAACTTGGTTACTCTATAAATAATCTAAAATCCACCAAAATCACATGCTAAGGATACAATCACAAATAAATTCCTCCTATGGGTTGTATTTGTCTTCCCATCATTGTGCCTCATTGTACCATTCACATCAAAGTCATGGTATTCAATTTCCCCTTGTCCTATAATATCCTCCTAAGATGAATATGGACACATTAGACATACATGCAGTTGCATCATCTACCTACTAATGTGTTAAGTTCACACACCTAGAATATATTTGTAAAGTACAAGGTGACACCAATCCTTGAAACTTTGACCAATTTCAACAACGTGGGACATTTAAAAATCGTATCTTTGAAGAACTTCATACTATAGCATTTTAATGAATATCAGTTCTTCAACTATCTAGTAGATTCTCTTTATGGCTATAGTGGTCATCCTAAGTTTGCGGGCCATAATTTGCCGAACCTTCTTGATTCCTATGATGATGAGTTCAATAAAATTAACCTCTGTATTAGTATATGTATGATCTTCCTGATGTCATTATTTATTAATAACCTCCAACCTTATGACCATGATCAAGTAAGAAATATGTCGATTGCGTCCCTATCACCATCACTTAAACTCAATGTCCTATTATAGAGAATCTTTCCCAACCTAGTCCTATCATCAAATTATATGTTATCAATGTTACTACTGTTGATTATGACAATGTTTATTCACTACATGATCCCTTTTTAGAAGAATATGCCAAAGATAGGAATGTGGAAATTCTTCACTATCATAATACCTTACACTGTAGCTTTAGTCATACTATTTGTACCATCACTATCTCCATAGAATATCCTCCCATCGATTTGAAGGCCAATGATATTATGGGCGATGCCAATCTCTATTCCTACTTTGACTCTAAGGATAAGCTTATGACCTATACTCCTCTCATCATTGATTAGATTCCTAGCCACAATCCACTCCATCAGTTCACCTTCCTACATAACCTATCACTGTTAGTGTAAATGTGTATTTTTACCTTTTATTCTTTTATTGTGAATTTTCTACCTCACAATTGGTGATTTGGCTCACTTAGGCGAGTCATAGGTCTATTAGGGATTTATATGACATATCACAGATTTTTTCATAGAATAGGTTATACTTGTCATATATGTCATTATCATATAGGAGTTACATGCTATTATAACATTATAAATCCTCACTCCATCATGGGAGTATTAGATGTACAGACATGGGAGTTACACATCACTCCCCATATGTACTCTTCCCTTTTTAATCAATGAGTATGAATATCTACCATTTTATTGATGCATTCACTTTTACTTGAGTTTATGTTTTTATTGCTAATTACTTAGAGGAAATTCAAGATATAATTTAAGATCAAATCCTTCGATGTGCATGCCATTTCATGAGACCTTGGAACCCTCTTTCATGGTATCAGAGATCTATCTTAGTAATCATGTCACTCACTTTTCTAAGTTGTTGATTACTCTTTGCTTCATGTTTTTTTTCACTCTTTGTATATGTATTGGAATGTTTTGGAAAGCATGCTAGATTTACATTAGTTTTGGTATTTTTATGCTTAGAAGGTATTGTGCTTGGTTTTTTGTCTTATTTTTGTTTAGGTTTGTAGGTACAGTAGGAAAAATTTGGTTTCAGTGTAGATTTTAGTTCACTTGGGGAAGGTGCAAATGTGTTTAGGGCCTAACTTGACCCTAGCTCATCGAGATGGCCACTAAGTTGGCTGGCTCAACTCACCTATATTCCCACTCAACTCATCTACCATATCCCCTCTCTGTCAACTCAAGCTCAAGTTACTTCCTACATCATTTCCTGTCGAGATTCGACTCAAACACGACCACCTCGCCCTACATGATTACTCACTCCTGAGCTTTGTTTGATCCCTAATATACCATCATCATCATGAAACTTGTTCCCTTCTCCCATTGTGTTGACTCAGCTTCACCCTATTTTAGATTTCTCACTGAGCTTCTTGCACTAGTTCCCCTACCTCAGTCATCCTCTTGCTAACTCATTGTGTCAGGTTCCTTACTATCTTGTTGACACATTCCTTACATGCTCTATAAGTTAGGTCCCTGCATTTCCGTTGATTGGAACTTGGTATTCACCTTAACCCATCTCACTCAAAATTACCTTTCCAACAATTCTCTCCCTTTTTCAGTCATTACTCTACTTTATGCCCCTGATGCACCAGGGCATCTGACTGAATCTCTAATAGCTTGACTATCAACTCGACATCAAATATGAGGTTCAGTTCGCG
This sequence comes from Taxus chinensis, assembly GCA_019776745.2. NCBI lineage: Eukaryota > Viridiplantae > Streptophyta > Pinopsida > Cupressales > Taxaceae > Taxus > Taxus chinensis. The sequence goes on from CM034150.1 coordinate 885,956,017, forward strand.
ATGTGGGAGTGATCATTGAATCTGTTTCAATTTGGACTCACTCAGCTCAATTTACACTCACTGACCATCTTGAACCACTCACAAATCGGCTCCCTCGAACAATTCACTACTGAAATTGGTCTCCAGCTTGCTCCCTCAGCTCGGTTGTGACTCTTCCACAACCAACTCAACCTCATCTCAGTTATGACTTGTCCAGAGCCATCGTAACCTCTACTCCTTGTCTGGAGCCAACTTGCTTGCCAACACTCCTTGTTTGGATCCAATTCACCCATAATGCTTCTCTTTTGGAGCTAATGACTCTCATCTGGAGCTGCATACCTTTGGTTTGGAGTTCTTTGCCTTTGGTTTAGAGCTCCTTGTTTTTGGTTTGGAGTTGATGTATTTGGTTTGGATATCCTTGATTTTGGTCTGCTATTTTACTCTAGCTTTTCGAAGCTCATTATATTCAACTCCTTTTCTTACAAGTTAGTGAGTGTGTCTACCACAATCTTACAACAAGGGATCTTCTTTTTAGCGATGAGAAATGATTTTTCTCCCATGGAATGCATTTTTTATCTTCTTACTTTTTTTCGTCATTGTTTTTTGTGTTTATTACAGAGAATTTTCACTAGGAATCTTAGAACTTATTGTGGTCTCCACACTTGCGCATTTTTATGTTAATTGCAAGGTGAGTGGCCAACCGTTTCATGTCACATGAATGCATCAGATTGTAATCAGCGTACTAAACTATAAAGTACCACAAAAATGGGGTGAAAATATTGTTATATCGACCTTTAAATGGGTAATAGATGTAGAAGGTGGAAATATTTTCATGACAGTTGTATTATCTCTAGATGGTTGTTTTTATGTGAGAAAAAATTTGTAATTATGATGATAAATTGGAACTCCACCACTTCTAAAATGGTAGAATGAGCATCTCTATCAAATGCCAAGCATATGAATGCTAACGTGGAGATATGATGCATGAAACAAAGGAGGAAAGGTTCCTTGTCATCCTAAGTGACAAGTTCTATCAGTAAAAATGGGTTAATTATATCATCCATTCCACACAATCAATTCCTATCTTGGTGATGGCTAACACCACTAGGTTGACCTCACTTTTTCTAGGCTTGAATTCTATAGCTTGTAACATTGTGATGATCTCCACCAAAACCATCTTGAAGTTATGCACATCACTCTTATTTGACAAGTGGAGGTAGTGTCATATTATGGGCCCACGTAAGATGGGGTTCCCTATGGAACCATGGAAATATATGATGTGCTAATCCTAACATGGAAGATTGGAATTTGACCATATGTAAATGGCCAAATAAATCCCATTGTCAAAGCTCTACTACGTGTCAATACTTGTAAGGTGCAATCTAAATTAGAAGAAACCTTTCAACGAAACAAGGTCCATGTGTATCTCATTACTCATGTATGCCCATATTAGATGGATTCAATGTAAGAAAAAATATTTTGTTGAATAGTTAATAGCCTTGAACCTAAAGCTTGTGAGTATATCTTTGAAACTTATTAGTACCTACCGGGAAGATACTATTGTTTTCGCCTTGCTCTATTAATTTAGAGGGACTGCTTGCAAAATACAATTTAGCTATAGTTTGCTTTAAATTTTTGGATCTCGATGGTACTCTAAACATTTTTGAGTTATTTTGGTAGCTGGTTATTGGTTCAATGTTATTCCTCATTTCCAAACTTAACTCTTTTTCAGCCACATATATCACTGATTTTTAAAAAGTTTTTTTTAGTCTCTTACGATTTTCCATGTACTTACATGAGTGACTTCTATTGTGTTGTTGCTCTCCACCTACTTTACTGCATGCAACTACTTCAGAACAACTATGAAATATTTATCCAAATGTCCTTCTCTGTCTATTATTTCCAGGTCCTCTACTCTCATATTTTTTTATTCAAACAGGGTTATAGTTTTTGTAATAGGTCAGCCACTTTCCCTTTTACTGCAACATTTTTCTATAATATGAGTATTATAGATTGCTTGTGTGGAGAAAATGGCTATCATTGCACCACCAACATAAGGGATTGAATGCCCTATACAGACAATTACAATAAACAACCTGCTACTCTGTATCAATATTATTAAAGTTTGTTCCTTCCATTGAGGCAACATCCTCCCCAATTTCCCCTTGTTAACAAGCTCAGAATTTGGCAACTACTGGGATAATATTGGCAAAGGCAACTAAGTATGGCTTTATGCCTGTAAATTGCATTTTATTTTAAAAAATCCCACGATGTGCAAATCTTGTCATGATTAGTAATTATTACAGCCACATCTCATTGAAGTTTTTGTTTAACACAATGAGTGCTCTGTGTATGCTTTTACATAGTCTGGAAGCCAATCCAAAACAAATTTTATAATAGAAAAATTCATATTGACAACTTCGCTTAATGACATAGCAACACCCTAAAAAAAACTACTTGTCTTTCTCAAAATTTTATTTAGCAGCCTCTCTTTCCTAGACACACTCCTGACACCTTCAAATTACATTATAGAGTGTTAAGTTGTCAGTTTTTTCCTTCCCACACATTGGAATACCCTTAAAAAGGATGCTACTTCAGCCTTAAGTTTTGATGTGTCATGGCATTAATTAGTAGGCATCAATGATGGATTAGTTAGCATCCATTTCCTCAAGATATTCTGAACCTCATTTGTATAGAGATCTATGTCCTCATAGAGTTGTTCCTAAATAGAATGGTGTTCCTCTTCCCCAAATTATAAACTATAATATCATGGGGTAGTCTTGCAAATAGACATTTCTTTAATGGTGTTGATGTTTCAATAGCAACATTGAGTCAGCTGAGATTATAATCCCATCAATACCCATGAGAATTACATGTTATGCAAGAACCAAATACCATGCAGTTGTTGCAAAACCTATGTTGGAATAAGAACTTATTAATTGTTTCTACCTCTTTCTAGCATTACTCTTTCCAACATTACTAAATCTTCAATATTTTGTTGCTATAATGTTTTAGAAATAAATCTCCAATTCAGTTTTTTGTTTTTTTAATTGGTAAATATTCTTCACCACCATTTTATCTCATCCCATTAAACTATTTCCATTCACTATGGAAATTAACCTTAGCAGAAAGTATTTTTGCTTCACTGTAGCCCTTGTTAGTTGATGTAGAGATGGATGGTGAAAAACACGTAGGTATTAAAAAAACACTTGATTTCGTGAGAGATGAGGAGGTGATGATATTTCAATGAGATCAAACTGAATCAAACAACAAGTTGGGAAAATTATGAGTGTAAGTTGAAGGCTGAGTCAATTATTATCACGCGAACATACACTTCGATCCAACTGAAGGCCATGTGAAGTAATGCATAGAAAAATTTATGTCAAACCAAAATTTTCACAAACAAAACCTGAGCCCAACGTAGTCAAGTTGGAGATTCAAAATTGGAGCACTCTTAGTGGAAGGTAGTTGAGCTCTCCTTGGTTATAAATGATGTGGAAGACTTGAGTAATGTAAGCATGAATAAAAATGTATGATATCACGAGAAGAATAATGGTGAGAAAAAACTTTAAATTTGAATGAAGGGTGACTATAGTGAGGAAAATAATAGAGTTCCAGGTGATCAGTGAAAGTAATGCTAAGTGCAAGTGTGAAGAGATTAGAGGCATGACCAGAGCGTGTAAGAACACAAGTATTAATCCAAACTTGTAACAAAACCAAATGTGGATTGTACCTATATAAAGAAAGGACCAAATTACCATCTAGTTGACCTCACTTCTACCACACAGGAAGTCTATACCTTTTAACACTAGGATGATCTCTATCAAAACCACACCTAATCTAGGAATGTGACTCTTTTCCAACAAGTCGAAGTATTATTGGTAGTATTGGAAATATGTGCCAAGTCCATCTTATAATGGACAATTGGGATTTGGTTGTGCATTAATCCCTAAATAAATCCCATTTTTTAAATTAAGGTTGTACTATTCATTATTAGGATTTTCAAGGGCTCAATCTAATTTATAAAATTTTAAAATGTACGATATAAATTTTGAATAGGATGCATCAACAAAATTAAATTTAAGGGAGTGAAACATTAGACGAGGATGGAATGACAATGAGGACAAGGAAAATTTTAGTGGCTAATATTCGTAATTTGGCTAAAAGTAGGAATTATGGAATGTGAATTTGGTTATTTTTACAACCGTGACAATGACCACATTTTGCCCAAAAATTCCACAAACAATAATTTTTCCCATGTGAATAGCCAATGGATCTCCAATCCTAGTATATATTTATTATTGACTCACTATGTGATAGATGGGTGTAGTGTTTTAAATTTTTTTGGATTGCCAAGAAATCTATGGAACCTTCTTGTTCATTTTTGTCTCATTCACTGACATGTTTAGGTTTTTTTTCTAAAATTTGATTAAATTTTCCAATGCAAACACACATAGCTCTAAATTGGAATCCGTTAAACCTTTATAAGACCCCAAAAATTTAAAAGACTCCGTTAACTACCTAGGAAGCTGCTAAAATGTTCAATAAGCCTCGGTGTAGGAGGAGTGATGAAGTGTTATCTATTTTATGCACTTGAGTGTAAAGGTATGCAAAATTAGCCCCCAACACCTAGAATTGGATATCGGGTTGACATGTGGTGATATTCTAGGCATCCTCAAGGAAAAGGCATTCCTTGGACTCCAAGTCTGTGGAATGAACCAAATTCATTAAATTTTTAGGTCTATGGTTAGGCGAAGCAGAGTGACAGTCGGGGGGAACATGTAGCAGACCTCCCATTCAGAGTTAAAATGTGTTATTTGTGCAAGAAATATCCTTCATGCAAAAGAATTATCCTTCATTCACCACTCCATCTATAATTTTCTTCAAAAACTATATTATATTTCACAAATTCCATGAACACTGATTTTAGATAATTCACCAACCCAGCAAATATGGTTTCGACCATATTCGCCACGATTTCTATAAGTTTTTTTTTCGGGTGGGTTCCTTAAAATTTTCACTGAGTGAGGAAGGGGTTTTGAAGGAGGATAAGTAAATGGATAGGGAAAATGTTGGGGGAACCATGGTGAAAAATTATTCTTTCTTATAACTAGGAATAAATGAACCACATGTGATTGTTATTAATCATTTGAAAAATAGAGAGGGGTGTGATGTGCAAGTCATTAATGCCAACTTACTTTGGAGATATCATAGAGAGTTAGGCCCAGATGATGAATAATTCCAAGAGAAAGTTGCATATGTTTTTAATTATGAACTCTATATGTGTTAGATATAGAAACTTTGCATTTAGGGTTCCTTATGTGTTGATGTCATGCACACTTGAGATTAGGGTTTCTCTTTAGAGATTATGGTAGTCATTAAGGTTTCCACACAATAGTAATGATAATTTATTATGCCAATGACCACCAGTAAAAAACCTCAACCTTCAATTTTCCTTGACAAGTGTTAGGAATAACCATTAAGACGCACATTCAAAAATTCCTATTAGTGTAATTAATGTTCAGGGCAATTAAAAAAAGAGAAAAAAATATGTTTTGTGTGTACACCTAAGCCCTCCTTTGATCCTCTAGCTCATCCAAGGTTATAAGTAGGGAATGTTTCACTTTGAAGATTATAATTCATTTGATCAATTATCATAATTTTCTCATATTAGTCTAGTTTGGAAAAAAATGACCATCAACATAATTACTTGCTAACATGTTACGAATTCAATAATTGGTATCATGCAGTATTGTTTTTGGATTATTCATTATTGGCCTATATTTTTTGTCTATATATAAGTGATGGTGTTTTCTTTTAAAAACTGCATTTTTTCAACACAATGGAGGATTTGTGAATTGTGGGATTGATTCTATTATTTTGTAGCAAGCAATAAGTTATTGTAAAAAGGATTGGCACATGGGGGCTTTCCATTCCCAATACTAACAACTATATCTACACAATCCACCTTCCATTAAGATTAGATGTTTTTTCTATATCTTTCTCTAAAATCAAATTTTGGTCTAGTTAGGAGGATGGTTGTTATGGTCCTAAATGGGTTTGATAGAAGCATGTAATATAACATGAAACAAAGATACTATATCACAAGATAGTTAGAGAATCTTAGAGAAAATCATAGGAAGTTACATGTTGGGCATAGAAAAATGTTTAAGTATTAAAGTATGAAGTGATACGCGAGAACGCGTATAACCTATATAAGGAATGTGTGGGATATGAGCATGATAGAGGATAGGGTTTGCATGCCAAACATAGAAGGACATGTGAATGATGATCACGACAGAAAGGCAAAAGACTTAGTGAATTTTTGGTATATGGGGCTAAATATAGACCTTGGAGTATGCGACAATATTAGGAAGTCAAAAAGAGTCTATTTTTGAGGAAAGAACTTATAGTTCGAACATGTGCAATGTAGCTAATAATAGGATTAGAACTAGAGTTAACTATAGGTAATCTATTATTAGGTGAAGCTTACATGCTTCCTAGTTGCTTTTGTAGTGGTGCATGGCTATTCTTAGCATGTAGCCTATTTGAGAAGTGCATGGGAGGTGAAGGGAAAGTCCCAACCACCCTATATATATGTATTGATTTTCACAATTTAGGGGGCCAAATATTGTGATTTGGATTGTTACAGAGCTATGTTGCTGGTATGATTTTTAGTGCGCATGAATTTGTGATGGGTAACTATGATGCATTCAATTATTGTGTTTTTATGGAATAGTATAATGGACCATTATGGTTATATATTGGTTATTGATGTACTTGTTACTAGTGATTATATGGTGAATCTGATCCTAATTTTCATGTGATCTGTATGTTTACTTTATTATGTGTGTTTCCAACTTGAGTTCATGGATTTGATAGTTAGAATGGATTATACACTTTGGGATCTATTACTTATGAACATGTATGTTAAAAACGTGGTAAGACTATAACAAAGATGGACCTGGTACCTTTTCATGCTTTGGATGAGCACTCAGATTTATTTGAGTGATGTGCCAATGCATATACAATTTAAGTAAGAAAAACAAAATAAATTTTGGTTCCCTTGCCGGTACCTCTTTTCAAACAGTTTATCACAATGTTACATAATGATAGCATATTGGTTGACTCTTGCCTCCATTGAAAATTGGGTGATTGATGGACAAGATTAGTTTGCACAAAGATATAATACCATAATTGATTTCAATGTGCACAAGTGATTTGAAGAACATATTTATCATGAGATTTATGAGTCATTACATTTTTTTGATTTCCAATAGAGTTGTATGAGTGGTTGTCTGCATATGAATTAAATAAAATATGGTGTTACAGATTGAGAACTTGGATGCAGGAAGAGTATTAGGATTTGTTTGATGCAGATGAACCTTGGACGCGTATTGTAGATCATTGGTAGGCTGGTGTTGTGCACAATTATACTTTAGAGAATGTAGTGTCAACAAATATATTGTGAAACCAGAAGAACTTGTTGATTTTTAATTCTTATGTGAACTAAAAGGATCTTACCTTTGTGTAGTTCCTCTGGAAATTAAAATTGCTAATGGTGGTGCTGAACTTAGAGCACCTTAACCTATGGCTAGCTAAACACTCCACTGCATGCAGGGGTAGGGGGTGTGGTGAGGTGAAATATGGAGGACCTTGCGGTAAAAAAGGAAGAGAGGAAAGGCGGGCTTGAGTATAATGAGGATCGTCAGAGAGACGGAATTGGTGAAGAAATGTGATATTAAGGAGTCTGTGGAGTTGCAGAGGATGATGTATTGGGAAGGATTTGAAGCTCATGTGGAAGAAGTGGAGCTAGAGCATTAGGCTCTACCCCATTTAGGAAAGCACAGTATAATATCCCCTCTGACTTTTGATGAGAGTTTATTTGATGAAGAAAGATTAAGGTTTGCAGGCGTAAATCTGATCCCATCTAGTTACCTAGCCCTTACGTTTGGTGTTCAATTTCTAGAATTAACTATTGATAAACAAGCGAGTGTAGGTAATCCGATGGTTTTAGGTAGCTATCATTTTACGTTGAATACAAAAGTGCATTAGACAAACATGTATGGCATCCACAAGGGATAACATCTTTGTTGTTTGGAGGACCAATTGGTGGAATATTTTCTGGCACATCGTCAGGTTAGATTCTGGGAGCATAAAACATTAGGAACACGTCTAGAAGTACCACCACTTCTTAGAATGTTGGAGATCAGTTTAGTACCATTGTTTAGAACGTAAGGAAGTACATTCACTAGTCTGGCACCCGTAGTAGGAGGTGGTTTAGGAGGCTCAGGATCAAGTGGATAAACGCGGTGGAGGAAATATTGGTGGGGGTTCTAGTTCTAGATATGGAGGATAAAACCCATGCATCCCTAGCAACCCCCATAGCAACCCCAATAGGTGTTTTATGAAATGTCTTTTTACTTTCCAAAATACATATGTATTGAATATGTTGCACAACATGTACACAAGTGTGAGTAACTATGGTGCACTAAGGGAAATCACCACTCCGATATAGATAGGAAATTCAGTTGTTTGACTACTCTTCAAGGGTGTGTGCATAACTAGCATATAAACTATGATCCACACCAGACTGCAGTCGATTGTGATGCTTTGTGTTATGAAATTTTGGCTGAGTTCTATATCCATCAGTTTGAATAGAAGAGTATAAGTGCGCTTAAGGAAATTAATCAAGGATTATCAGAATGCATTTGAGAGTATGACGTGCACTTTAAAACTTTGCTGTCAAATTTGACTTATGACATACATGCCTAACGAGTATAAAAATAAACACTACATTTTGGAGGGCATTTTTGGGACCTCTTTTCTGAACAGTGTTATCTCGTAATGATGTTGCATGACCCGATGCGATGCTATCAATTGAAACTCTTGTGTTCCATTGAAGATTGGGTAATTAATGGACAAGATCAGTTTGTGTGAAAATATGGTTCTGGAAGTAAAGATTTCATCTGTGCACAAGTGGATTGGAAGATAATCTCAGCTATCATTCAGCTCTATGAACCATTTTTCAGTGTTATTTTCTAATAGAGTTGTACGAGTGGTTGTCTGAGGTTACAGGATCACAATAAGAGATGGATCTTACATATCAAGGGTTTGGATGCGTTGCCAGAGTACCAAGATTTATTTGATGATATGATAAACCTTGGACGTGTGATGTAGAGTCATATAGTGGGCTAGTATTCAATATGGACGATCCATAATTTGGATGTATGCATGTATCTGTCATATTCATGTCCAGAATTTGTTGAGTTTTAATACAGTTCACAAGCCCAGAGTGATCTTATCATATCACATTATTCCTTTGGAAATTAAGATCTTGATGGTGGTGCATGATTTTAGAGTGCCTACCTAATGGATCTAAGCTAACAAATACCACTGCATGCAAGGGAAGGGAGCATTAGTGTGGATAGTAAAGATGATAGACCTTGCAACATAAAGACAGAGAGAAGATACAGGTGGATTAGGGTATAATAAAGTGTGGGAGAGGAGGAATAGGTGAGAGCAACTTGTAATACTTGAGGAGTCTCCTAGATCATTATCAGCAGGATGATGCCCTCAAGAAGGATTTGAGGCTCACGTAGAAGACATGGATCTGGAGCATCATGATCTCCCCCACTTGGGCAAGTGTAGTCAGAGAATGCCACTTTGGCTTCTGATGAGCAGCACGTCAGAGGAGGATAAGCAAGATAAGGACACATTGGCGTAAGCATTATGATTCAATGTGCACCTGGTGAAACCTAGATCCCTTGCAGGTTGGTGAATCTAGTTCCTAGAAGTAAAGCATTGTGTAAGTTACAACATGCGATGAGGTATCACGTGTAATCCAGATAATCTTCAAGGTACAAGCAACCTATAATGAAGTAAGAAGTGATAAATGTAAAGTACCCTAATGCTGAACATACAAAAGAAGTTTACTTCGATACTATGGATGTTATCATGAATTTGTAGGGATAATTCAAAGTTTAAAGGAACAGGTACACATATTGGAATGTGTTAAGCATGATGAAGTCCCGTAGAAATACGTAGATGATTCAAAGGAAGTTTGTAGAATGTTACGTCAGGAGAACATCATCCTTATGTCAGGAGAGTGGTTGAAAGGAAAAATTTTAGTGGCTAATATTTGTAATTTGGCTAAAAGTAGGAATTCTGGAATGTGAATTTGGCTATTTTTTACAACCATGGTAGTGACCACATTTCACCCAAAAATTCCACAAACAATTATTATTTTTCCCATGTGAATAGCTAATGGATCTCCCATTCCAACATATATTTATTATTGACTTGTCATGTGATAGATGGGTGAGTGTTTTAAAATATTCTAGATTTCAAAGAAATCTATGAAACCTTCTTGTTCATTTTGTCTCCATTCACCGACATGTTTAGGATTTTTTTTGAAATTTAATTAAATTATCCACACACACACACACACAACTCTAAATTGGAAGATGTTAAACTTTTATAAGACCTGAAAAATTTAAAAGACTCTGCTAACTGCCTAGGAAGCCGCTAAATTTTTTGATAAGCCACGACGCATGAGGAGTGGAGATAAGTGTTAGCCATTATGTGTACCTGAGCGTAGAGGTATGCAAAATTAGCCCCAATGCCCAAAATTGGATATCAGGTGGACATGTAGTGAAATTCCAGGTGTCCTCAAGGAAAAGGCATTCCATGGACTCTAAGCTTGTGGAATGAACTAATTCATTAAAGTTTCAGGTCCACAGTTAGGTGAAGCAGAGTGATAGTTAGGGGAACATGTGGTAGACATCCATTTGGAGTTAAAATGTGTTTTTTACAAGAAAAATCCTTCATGCCAATGAATTATCCTTCATTCGCCATTCCATCTATAATTTCCTTCAAAAAATATATTATATTTTGCAAATGCCACGAACACTGATTTTAGATGATTCGCCAACCCAGTGACTATGGTTCTGACCATATTCACTGTGATTTCTATAAGTTTTTTTGGGTGGGTTCTTAGAATTTTCCCTGGTGGTTGAGAGAAAATGCACCACGCACAGGGCATGACCGTGAGAGGAAGATCCTTCATGAAAATTTGCCTCCTCATAATCATGAGTATGATAAGGAGATTACATTGAATGTGGACATTGATGGGTGGATTCTAAGAAATATTCTTATAGATATAGGTGTGGAAGTTAATGTACTCACTTTGGACACTTGGAAATCAGATGGTTAGACCACCATTACAACCTTCTTCAAATGTGTTGTATATGTAAAAACATAATTAGAGATAATCCTATTGCGGTGTTAAAGGATGCTACTATTATGATTCAGGTAGCCAAGTTCACTAGGGACTTTGAAGTATTGGAGCTCGTAGAGGCAGATAGTTTCCCAACATTACTTGGGTGCCCTTGGTGTTATGCAAATAATGCATATTTGCACTTCAATAAAGGGTACATTAGCTTTGAGAACAAGGAAGAGAATGTCATTATAACTTTTAAAATATAAAGGATGCCCCATATGTTGAGTTGTTAAGCAATGAGGGACTTGAATAGGATATACACACATACAATCAGAGACCCTAAGGTGATTGAGCCTTCTAAGGAAGGAGTAATATAGTGGGATGATGCTCATTCAGTTAGTGATATTACAAGTATTGCTTGTGAAAACTGGGTGCATGAAACATATGAAGTAGTTGGGCGTGAGGTTAAGAATACAATTAATCACATGATTAGACCACACATAGTTAGGCACTTGAGTAATAACGAGGTACCTCGGTACACTAGCAAAATAAACCCTGATGTATTTGTGTGCACTATGGAATCCCAGTGGAAGGATACTGATGATAGAAGAAATATGTTGGTTTATACCCTACATAGGACAACAACACATTGGTGAGGTGCACACAAGGACAACCTTTTAGATTGATGCGAAGTGATAATAACCTTTTCTACTAGGTTTCTAAGGAGAAATGTACCTTCATAGATATGTGAATACCATGAAAATGATTCTTCTTCGCATCACATTCAAGAAGTGTGAGGAACTTTGGACAAAGGTGCAGGAGGCCTTTCCACCATCGCTTTGGGTACATAATTTCTACACAACCCTCGGTAGCTACGCACGCGCAGGGTATGTCCATGTAAAATTTACACGAGAGATGGTCAATTGGTGAGATATGACCTCAGGTATGATTCATACATTTGATTACTTTTATACTAAACCTTCAGTTAATGAATCATGTACAGATTATGAAGTTCCTTACTTTGGGGGATAACACGAAGGTTGAGGAACTACTTTTAGACATGTTTGTAGAACTGGATTTAGAGGCACACCTTGATCTTGAAGAGACTGAAGAAGAAGAAATGGTTCATGCTTGGGAAAAAAAAAAAAAGGGTAAGATGATATGTTTGATAAATGATGAAGATGAAAAGGAAAAAACCTAGATGGTAGCCTCACCAAAGGTGCGTGAGGTAATGGACACAATTGATGAGAAGGCATGCATGTATCATGAGCCTATGAAAACAAAAAAGGTTAACATTAGGATGGAGGCAGAATCTATATAAGTAATTATTAGTGACTATTGTTCTGAAAAATAGGTACCTAAGATTATTTAGCTTATGCATGACTTTTAGGACTCATTCTTAGGGAGCTATCACAAATTGAAATGAGTACACCCTTCTTTAGGTGAGATGCAAATCAAACTTAAAGAAGGTATGCACCTAATTAGGAAAAGGCCTTATAGGATGAATCCTAATATGTACTTTTAAGGTAAAAGAAGAAATTGATAAGATGTTGAAATATGGAATCATTGAGCCCATTGAGGAATCAGAATGGGTGAGTCCCATGGTGATAAAGAATTAAAAATGATGGGAGGATACAGATCTATGTGGAATATAGAGAATTAAATGCTTCATGTGTTATTGATCCTTTTCCTACCCCATTTATTGAGGAGATCATGGAAGGAGTTGTAGGGCATGAGATATACTCTTTTACTGATGGATTTTTTGGGATATCACCAAGTGCACATAGCAAAGGAGGATCAAGTGAAGACAACTTTCACAACTGAATGGGGAAGTTTTTCATATACAGTTATGCACTTTAGACTAAAGAATGCACCTACAGTCTTTTCACGCATTTATGTAGAAGCATTTCAGGACTTTATTCATAAATTTTTACAAGTGTATCTTGATGATTGGATAGTGTATGGTCTTGTTAAGGATCATTGTGACAATTTGTGACTTATGTTTGAAAGATGTGGGAAATTAGTCATCTCCTTAAATATTATGAAATGTATCTTTTCGACACCTTTTGGCACTTTGTTGAGACACATTATTTATAAAGAAAGATTTTTGGTAGATCCATCAAAGGTCATTATGATCTAATGATTGGAAGAACCTAATAATAAAATTTAAGTGCATGGATTTACTAGTCATTCATGTAATTATAGAAAATTCATTAAAGGCTATGTAAATATTACTGTGCCCTTGGAAGAACTGTTGAAATATAAGGGAAAATTCTATTGGCACGAGGCACAACAACTAGTGTTTGAGACATTAAAGGAAAGACTTACTTATGTGGCCCATTTTACACTTTGCTTATTGGGATAAAACAATTTCATGTTCACATTGATGCTTCTGGAATGGCGATTGGTGCCGTGTTAGCATAACCAGGTGAAGGAGTTATAAACCACCCTCTTTTTTTACAAGCAGAAAGTTGACACCCGTTGAATAGAATTATACAACTAGTGAGCAATCATGTTGCACAAGTTCATACAATACTTATTGGCCACACTGTTTATATTTTTCACAAATCATATGGTGCTTAAGTATTTGGTGAACAATCATGTTTTACAAGGGAACATTTACAGGTGGATACTAATATTTCAATAATTTCAATTTATAGTTGTTGTCAAATGAAGAAAAAGTAAGGATGCGCATAACATTGAAGACACAATATCAGATGCATAACTCTTTAGACTAAATCGTGCACCCACTAAGTTAGAATATATTGTAGTCTTTTTTCTCAGAAGACAGACACATGAGGGAATGAATACATTAGAAAAGAGTTAACTTGCAATACATGTGAAACCTTACCAATTAATAAGCAGATACTTATAAAAAATTGTTTGTGATGAAGTTTTGTGTCGGTTTGTGGTGGTGCATGAACATGAGGAAATTATGGAAGAAGCTCATGGTGGAATTACAAGAGGTCATTATGCAGAAGATGCCATCGCACATAAGATTCTGATGGGTGGATTATGGTGGAAAAATTTATGTAAGGATGCCAAGGAATATGTCAAGGTGTGTGATCATTATCAGTGCCTTGGGAAGCTAGGAACCAAAGATGAGATGCCCTTGAGACCTACTGCAAGTGTCGAACCTTTTGAAAAATGGGCAATTGACTTTGTGGGTCCAATTTCCCCACCAGCGTGAAGGACTGGTGCACAATACATTATAACTTGTACAAACTATCTTATAAGGTGGGCAGAAGCATTTCCTACAATTAATTGCATGGTAGTTATAGTAGAAATATTTCTATGGGAAAATATTATCAACATGTATGGATGTCCATTGAGCTTGACAAGTGATAGGGGCACATACTTTTTGAATGAGAGTATCAGAATATTATTAGCTAAGTTTATGGTGGTACATCACAAAAACAATGCCCTATCATCCATAGGATAGTGGTACTGCTGAGTCTTTCAACAAGATTATGGGACATACATTGACAAATATTTGTGATATTGGAAGGAAAGAATGGGATGATAAAGTATCTATTGTACTTTAGGTATACGAGACAACTTACAAATTCTTAAATAAAGCCACACCATTTCATTTGGTTTTTTGGCACGGAGGTTGTATTTCCTATAGACTTCACCTTGCGTATTGCACATTTAGGAGGATTGGATGATGACCAAGTTATTGAGGAGCACATAAACAAATTAATCCAGTTGGATGAATGACATGCTATTGATCGATGAATTTATAAGACAAAAAAAAGCATGATAGAAAGCATAGTATGACAGACATATCTGGAATAAGGCATTTGAGTTTGGAAAAATGGTTCTTCTCTATGATTATAAGTTTTTTGCACCACCCTGGAAAGAAGAAAGTTCATTTGTTAGGACCCTTTTTTGTAACAAAGATATTGGAATCAGGCGCTTGCTAGTTACAGGCATTGGATGACACTTTATTTCCCAATTATTTTAATGGCAGTAGGATGAATCCCTACTATAAATAAGTATTTTTGGTGTTTGCAATAAGGAAGTACTGCAAGTTAGAGTTGATTTCCCTCTAACACATTTTTCTTTATATTTATTTCCTTTCATCGTTATTATGCTTTGTCTATTCCATTTATTGTTTTTTTCTAATAAGCACACTTGCACACATGTAGATGATTACTATTTAAGTGATTTCATGCATAGAGAACCATGCATACAATTAATGTGGGTAGATTATGAGCAAAGGCATGTAGAAGGGAGTTGAGAAATATTGATTTTTAAAGGGGCACGCTTGTCGATGCTGATGTTAGTTACTAGAATATAGGGAGAAGGGTGATAATAAGGACAATGCCAAAGTAAAATCCACGTATGGTGAATAAGTATACAGTGTAATGTGAGGTAGGCAACAACATGGATAACTACTTGGTATAAGCCACAGAGGTTGAGATACTTTGCACATGGAGTGCAAAAAAGGAGGTCTATGGTGGTGGAAGTAGTTTGTAAACTTGAAGGTTGCAGCTAGAACGCAAAGTGAAAGCACGATAGAAGTGCAATGGAAACTGTGCAAAAGGCAGGAAAAGTGGAAAAGATGAATTAAATGTAGTTGTATGGTGGGAGTTGGAAATTAATGAATGTGGATAAAATTTGAAAACCTATAAATAACATGTCAGGGTAATCTCATTTTTTACCTTACCTTGAGTTGAATTTTTGAGTGCTTGTGTGTGACCTCGAGAAAACTTGAGAAATTTAGTGAAAAATTAGGTCCTGAGTGACATAATCTTGAACCAAAGTGTGAAGGAGGACATTACCATGTGAAGAGAGAGTTCCATTAGAGGGAATATTGCAGGTTGATGGCATGTTGTGGATTTGGAAGGAAAAAAGACTTCTCTAGCAAGGGTTTTGAGAATTAGGGCACAACAAAAAGGGTTTAAACTAAAGTCTTACGGTGTTGGGCCAAGCGTGAGTGGATAAGTAATTAGAATACTAAGGAAGAACAAGCCACAAGGTGAAAATTTGAGTTTACATGACTGAAATGGCACCAAGGAAAGCAGTGACCACATTAGCGAAGAAGAGGGGCAATGGAAAAGAAAATACGACACCTACCATAGAAGTCTAGGAAGAATGGTACTTAGAAATGTAATACCCAAACATAGTATTGATGGGAAAGGAGTGGATGTATCATGTTAGAGGCTTGTCCATGAGTGATTATAACCATCGTAAATACTTGACAGTGTATGACATGGCAAACAAAATTTGTTCAGTCGACGGAGGAAAGAACCTCGGATGATAAGCTGATGTATGACGACAAAGGGAAGTGGTTATTGGAGAAGGTTGGATTATTGCAGCTATGTGAGCTTCCATTTTTGGGAATCTTGAGAGATTATATCAATGGTTGATGTCACATGTCCATGAGGACTATTTTTTATTTTACAGGTAGAAAGGATGCACATTACTATGAAGTTGATTGAAAAGTATATTGGAATGCTTATTTCTAGGGTCTCATTTGATGAATACTTATCCAATGATGTCAAAGTAAAGAAGACTACAGTGGATTGCATGTTTTTATATTGTTAAGTTAGATGATCATGTCATTAGGATGGCCATTCGTTTTCTCAAAAAGTTGATCAGGAAGGAAAGATGGACACAAGTGAATAAAATATGGTTGCATGTATGGAAGAAAATATCTGAAGGAACTATATATAATATTGATTCCTTTATAGTAGAGGATATCACTGATTTTGCGTGCAACGGTGACAAGATTATGTTTTGAAACATCTGTAGACACAAAATTATGTAATTTACACATAATTTGGCTTAGTCTTATACTGCTATTTAGAAGGTTCTAAAGTGTAAAAAAGTACCAATTAATTCCACCTTTTGGCCATATTTATTTTCTATTTTATTTCATAATTCTAATGTATTTTCCAGCACTTATCCTCCCATATCACAACTTTCCTGATATTCTATCCCTAATTCAGGGTGCCTCGATCCCACTCTGGGTGCCCCGATCTATACAAATCCCCTTTCGCTCCTGTTTGTGGCATTTCTAGTTGGTCCTCTTTATCTTTTTCTCAGTCGACCTTGTCGAAATTACTTACGAAATTAAGCTTGAGATCCCTATAAATATAAAGTTATAAGACCATAATGAGGGTCTTAGGTCATAACATTACACACTACTATCACTCCATCTAGGGATGCATCCATTGCATCACTTGCATCCACATAGTGCCATGTATCAAGGCTAGGAGATCTGTATCACACACACTTCATAGGGGGAGGGATTCTATTTTTTTCCATGTACACATGCTATTTACATTTTCTATAGTTACTATTGCTTGCTACTTCACAAAGTGTGATTGGCACAAGAGCACCTAGGGAATGACATGCACACACACACACACACACACACACACACACACACACCAAAACTACATCTAGGTCTGAAATGTATTCCAACACTCAGTGATAAGTCCACTAGCTTGGCGGCTGAGGTCAATCCGACTCATTCTTAAGCATATTTTATTTTTCTAGGGTTTGATACTTCCTTTTTTACTATAGGTCATTATACAGCTTAGCTTGAAAATCTAGTACAACAGACAGGAAAGGTTCTGAATCAACTTGCGACCATACCAGAACTAGGTTTTGAGCATTTAAAATGTTTAAAATGACACCTAGATCTTAGATCCTTCAAGATCCTTCGTAGGGTCCTTGAGGTGTAATTCCCCTAGATATGTGACAACCTGACATAGTCACCCCAGTTATTTCTCTTCCCTTTCTTACACAGGGTTTCATTTTATTTAGCATAATTATCATCTACTCTATAATCTTGTCTACAGAATTTGGCCTAAAATTCGGAATAAGAGTTCCTGAGCAGAGATCAAAAGTTACAGCAAAGAACAACGAAGCCCAGAAACAGCTACACAAACGAGACTTCAGCCTACAGCCAAGAAGCAGTAATAAAAACAATAAGGACCAGCTAGTCGGGACTACTTCTTGGCCGCTTGATCAATACTCGTCTTTACTCTTTTCCAAGCATGATACATCTGTCAGATGAGCAGCATCCCTGCGAGCTCCTCTCTGGTTCTTTTGCTCTCTTTCTCATTGCCCCAAATTTACTAAGATGTGAAACACTTCTTGCATGACCTTCAACTGAAGGCTGTAATATTATACTCATGCCTCATTTACTTACATACTTCCCTAGGCGGGAGTCTAAGGAGGTCAGTTTTATTTTAATCATCAAGCTATTGCCAAGTTATTTGCTTAGCAAGGTTTTTGACCTCATTTCAATATTCAGCCTCTAAGGCCTCCAATTTAGGGTTATCCGTTGGTGCCACCTGGGGACTGGCACTTATTTAGCATCACGAGCAATGTCCTAGGTTCATTCAGCATGTCTACTTTATTGTTATTTACTACGTTTATACAACATTTTATTCCTCCTAATTAGATTAACTAGGATTACCACTTCCTCCCATGAAGTCCCAATTTTATTTAATCATTTTTGTGAAACCGACATCTCTTTTTACCACCTTCCAGGGCTCTTTCATTCCATAATCATGAATATCTCTATCACTGAATACATTTTTACCCACCTTGATTTGCTTCACTTTGTTCAAACCCTCTTTACTACTACTTATGTTTCTGCTGATATGCATCTGGATTCCCTATATGACACATTTGTCGAGGCCTTCTCAACATATAACATTCCATGGGCAATCCTCCTCACTGACATTCACCCCTTTAATAATGACCCTCCACTTTACATCATGTCTTGCATCTACAATGTTGCTATCAAGCGTAATCTTATCAATAATGGTTCTGCGATTAATATGTGCCCTATGTCCTTTCTCCAAGCCTTGGGTTTGTTTTCTTGTGACATTAACCTTTCATCCATTTTTCTCCATGCTTATGATGATTATGTTCATCCATGTCTAGGCCATGTTACCTTGCCTTTAACTATAGGTCCTAATACCCTCCCTACCGTTTTCTTTTTCATTGATCTCCCTGTCTCAGATAATTTCTTTTTACGTAGACCATGGCTCCACACCATGCAAGTTGTTTCTTCTACTATCCACCATTGCGTGAAATTATTACATGAGTGTGTTGAATATACTGTCTTTCGAGATCATGATCCATTCCAATATTGTGTCTATGACCCTCACACTAGCATTCCTAATCCTCGCATGGATAATACAGATGAACCTCAACCTATGGATGATCAACCTCATTTACCACCACTTAAGGGCACTATTTATTTGCTAGATGCTATCCCCTCTACACTATATCCTACTACTATTATCCTTCCACATCAGATGTTTGATCCACCCATGCACAATATCCTTCCTTCTTCGCCTTCACCATTAGCTCATACCCTTTTTACATGTACACTTTTCATTCACAATTATTATTGGGAACATGTCCCATTTGAACCCATATGTGACACAACCATTTGTTCTCCCACTAGTCTAGCTTGTCTTGGATTTAATTTTGATGACCTTCAACCTTCTACCCACACCTCTAATCTATATTATGGTTTTTTTCACTATCAGTGCCACTTATGTCTTGTGTTTCTTTGATCTTTTAGTCTATCTCCCACGTACCCCTTGTGCTTATCTACTCAGATTAGGGGAATATTGGTTTACTTACATTAGTAGTACCTTAGATCCTAGTCAATCTGATATTTCATTCCATATGCATTTTGGTCATATTCTGATTTGCAATAGCTCCTTTCTTGGTTATTGACCTAATTACACTTGATGGTAAGAAACATGTTTTCCCACATCCCTCATTCATTGATGAAGAATACGCTATTGGCATGTACTGTTTTTCTCTCACTGGCTCGTTATGTGATCAACCTCATACTATAGCCTACCAACTTTCCAATTCCAACCCCTTTGACTTTGATCTAGAGGATGACAATATTCTTGATGAGTTCACCTAGTCCCACGCACACTACTGTCGGGGAGCATTTCATAACACATACTCACTCCCCTCTCTCTTTCCTCATGTACTTATATCATCTTCCACTATATGTTTTTATCTGTATCATATTCATTTCTATCTCATGACTTATATCCCCATCACTATATGATGACACACTCTTGTGCTTCGGTTCACACTATATTGTTGAGGTATTACCATTACACTGAATCCCACACACTGCACGCTAGGTTATACACCTTTATATTCTATTATCATTTCTATACATAGCCTATATCCTAAATTACCCTCTCCACAACTCATATATTAGTCATTTATACATCCTCCATCTTTTACATACTACACTAGTCATCATCTCATCTGCGTCTAGTTTTGCATCTTGTTCTTACATCCTATATTTTTTTCTAGGTCACATTATCTATGGGTCTAGCTTGGCATATCATCACTATATATTCTATCTACACCTATCACCATGACATACATCATATACATACCTATATCATCTCTATTCTACACGCTACACTAGGTTCCATTACACATGAGTCTATTTTACCTGTCATCCTTAAAAAATCTATTTCTATCTACACACTATTTACATTTCACACATTACACATTCCATATACATTACACATTCTATACTGCATTTCCTACACCACACATTCAATACCTTGGTCATTTCTACCACATTTTCTATGCGTTACACTCATTAACCTATAATGCACTCTAGTTCCTCGGTCCATACTCAACTGTCGAGGGTTTACCAATCAAATGGACCTTACATACATGTGACACATCATCATACAACATTCATCGAACTAGTGACCAATGCTCTAGGCTATATTGTCACACACACACTCATCATCACATACCCTAGTGGTACACCTTATGTTAAAGCACCACTCTTTTAGTCAAATTATCATTATCCTCTTACATCTTATCATTACATTATTATATTATCCTATTCTAAGTCATTCTATTAAATTATCCTTTATTTTATCCATCAGGTAGTGGTATATGCTTTAGGATAAATCACCATCTCATTCTTATTCATCACGTAGTGGTTCACGCTTAGTGCTAAACCACCACCTTTCGTTATCCACTATATACTCATATACACTCCATCCGAATTCATCACCTATCTCGTAGTGACATATACTATATGCTAAACAGTCACCTTCTTCTTCCATCAGGTAGTGATATATGCTTAGGGCTAAATCATCACTCACACCTCCCACACATCATGGTATATACTTATGCTATAGGGTCCATGCACACCTTTCTATAGGATGCACTCCCATCTAGTTCTTCTTATAGTTATATAAGATTAGTTATACATCATCACTCATTCCATGCAATAAGTCGTGGTATATGCTTAGGCTATAGGGTCCACACACATCTTTCCATTCATCTCACCACCATAGGACTCATTCTATCGTGATATACGCTTAGGGAAAAAATCATCACTCCTCCATTCAAAAAAGTAGTGATATATGCTTCAAACATATGGTTCACACACATCTCCCAACATGTCACATTTCATCACCATTATACAAACACAAACATCACGAGTGCGCTATACACAACCAAAATACTACTCAATCATTTCCTGATGATGCACTCTCATTTACGATTTATTATTGATTGCTAATGGGGGAAAAAAAATGAACCTCACTACATACACTTCCATTCACTCAAGGGCCATGCTACTCCTATCATTCCATCTTGCATTCCATTCCATCCATCCATAGCATACTGCATTGTCTTGGTGGAATTTACTCTTGCTTACTGGTGTTTCACATGCTAGTTTTCTTTCTTACATGTCATTATCATACACACATGCACATTCATGCCTTTGTTTAATGTGATAACAGATACAAGACTCTACACATGGCATGTGTGTTTGCCTTCCACCCTTCCTATACTAGTCGCTAGGGGCATCCAATTTCATCTTTTCGAGGTCCTATTGTTTCATTTTGTACTTAGCATCTTATATTACTTGCTCATACACATTTTTAAATATTGGTTATCATTCTAACATGCTTACATGTGTTCCATGTGTAGCACTTGTTTCTTGCAGGATTATAGGTTTCCACGACTACTTGTTTATTTCTACTTGTCTACATTTTTTGACATTGTATGGGGGATTTTTCCTTTGCTTGTGTGCACACTTATCTGTTGTTTGTGGCCATGATGGCATTACGTGTCTTGCAGTATCTTGACTGATGTCCCATGTTTGTAACCCACTTTGTGTGGTCTTCTTGTTGTTTCTTGCATGTTTACACTACTGTGCTTAGTAGTTTTTTCTACATTTTCTACGTCTTTTACACTTATTACATGCATGTGTTTTCAGAATAACACTTTTATTGGCTAGCCATCCCCTTTTGTGTGCGTCATGGTATCTACCAAGCATTTTCCATTTCCCCCTGCATAGCAGAGTTCTATAGTTCAAAGTGTAGTTGGTCCTCTTTTGGGGTTGCATTCTCCTTTTAGGATCATCATATGTGCCCCCAAAGAGGGGGGCATCATTGAGGGTTTTCTACTAACACAGCGTATTTACACCGTTTTTGACATAATGAGTGACTTAAGACCAGTCTACAAACTCCATACATAATGGCCTTAATAGGACATGGTGTCCTTTGGTAATTTTGCGGAGTGGTTACATGATTAGGGGTTACAGTGGGTGTGCCTCTCTACACTTCTTTATCTAGTGGCATCAGATTGCCCAAAAAAATAGGACAGTATAGAGATCTCTTCAAAAAATTTTAGCAGAAGCGGTAAGAGTTGGAGGACACAGAGTGTTTCCTCCCTACACTTCTTTAGCCAGGGTGGTGTTAGATCACCCGAAAAACTCGTGACAGTACATGATATCCTTCTACAACTCTTATTCTCCACATGGATCAAGTGCACATGTTCCATTTTAATTTTCTATTTCCAACGTATTTTACACTTATGTACTTTACACATTTCTATATACATGTGTATTTTACACATTATTTTATTACATACATACATTTTTTACTACTTGATCATTTTTTGCTTGCAGGTCTAGACATATGAGAATCAAGTAGTCAAAATTGGGGGAAACAACGATAGTAATAACATCGATAACAATAGCAACAATGAAAAAACGCGGCTATAGGAATTTTTACCTTTGCTAACCATATATGTACACTACACACAACAATAGCTACACATGCGTTCTACCCTAGGTTCACTCTCATCAATTTTATGCACATTTTTCATCTTTAGAATCTACACTCCTCCACCTTTTTCTTTTTATCATTCCACACTTGAGTCTATTTCATCAGCACCTCTTCTTCTACACTCTACATAGATATCAGGTATGCATCTGTTGGACCCCTAAAATAAGTAATTACCTGATACGCGAAGCCTTGTGGCACATGGAAGAAAGGTGCAAAGGCATGCAAAGAATTAGTTATTGGAGAGATGCAAAGGCTTGTGACTAGGAAAGATGGATTTGGGGCATAATGAGTAATGGATAACAGGAAAAGATGCGCATAGGGAGTGAATGGAAAAATGACCAAATACAAATGTGGATAAGCTACGGAGACTTGCGGCTCAAGGAAAGTATATTTCAGGGCATAAATACAGTTATCTGTATGGATGAAAATGAACGTGTGATATTCAATTGCACTCGACCCCCCGAGGTCATTCCGGAGCAGCCAATGTTGAATGTGTGTGGCTAAATATAGGAGGATCAGTGAATAATATTTGGTAGTGTGATCTCCTGGTAACTGAGTTGACAAACGAGAGATTTAGAGGATATGAAGAGGTAGCGTAAATTCCCTAAAATTTGTTTACCTCACTTGGATCTAAGCACTAAACTAGTTTGAAGTGTCCATGTAAACTAAACCAAATTAACAATCTATGCTACTGCTGAAAGGAAACTAATCTAAACAAATCACAAAACTGAAATATTACTATCACAAACAAAATTTGCTTCTATTCTAAATAATTAAATCTACTTTTACACTAAAACTAAACAAGTGAGACAACCCAGTGTGGTTATTCACCTGTGCTAAGTGTATTGAATCTAAAAAAACTTAAAACACAAACTTTTCCAGATAATATGTGATGTGTAGACAACCTCCTATAGATATTCTCTCCTTCACATCCACAGGGATGTGAAGAAGAGGATCTGTCATCGGGGATTTCTATGAAATATTTATACCCTCTTGGAAATCAACTAATTACTTGCAAATGAATGGAAATTAATTTCTACTCTATTTGATATGTTATAATAATGATAAATTATAGGAATGATAGAAATCAAACAACACATCCAACCTCGAATTCATAGAATAGAGGTAAATCCAGTTATGTAGTAATTTTCCCCTCACTTTGTCTCTTTTTTTCTCTGAGTGTTCATATGAGTCCAAGGGATTGGGAATGCAAGAGCAACAGTGGGAGGATGGTTCTTGAGCAATGGTAGCTTGATGGCAGTCTAGATGCAATACAGGTAGAAGAGAGATAGCACAAGAGAATAGAGCTTGGCTATGCAATTCATAGCAAGATCGTAACAACAATACAATGCAAGATACACAAATTCTCAGGCTTTTTGCTTGAATACAAGCATGGAATATATAGGAATGAAGCCTAGGAGGTTACTTCTTGCATAAATCAAGAAGGAGGAGTTACAACCAATTAAATCTATTTAAAATAGAAGAGGGAAGGAAAACCATGCAAACAAGACTATTTTTAGGTAATTTGGTTCACAATCACACGCTAAAATTTGAGTTAAGTGAAGCGTCGTGTGTCAAAAACACACATGAAGAGTTTAGGAAAAAGTGTTCATAAATGCTGCCCTACGCATGGAGGAGGTCCTAGGACTTCCGCCCAAGCCTGGGACGCGGTCCTAGAACCGGCGCCCAAGCCTGGGAGGCAGTCCTGTCACTAAAGCCAAAACATGCACATAAATGAGAGGGAAGCTAGAAGAAAGCATGGAAAGGTTAACTAAGGATGTCTAGGCTACAAATATACACTGAAAATGGGTTTTGGAGCTTGAACACCTTCTAAAAGGACATGAATCATCATTGGGGACCTTTGTAACCATTTTCCCGACAATGTAGCATGTGTAATTTTGGGTGCATATATATTGACCCCTCAGAGAAGTGTCTTAGCTATGAAAAGGCATAAAACATAGAGTCCGAGTATGACATTCCCAAAATGGGGAGTTAGAAGCTATACTTGACATGCCCGTGTGTCGAAACGTCGCCATCCAAGCTCTCGTTGCCTACAAGAGGAATATAAAACTCAAGTGCAGATAGACAAAAAATTAAAAAATAAACACTAAATCAAAACAACAAGAGGACTTACCATTTGTTCGGGGATGTAGAAATATACCTGTTCCAGTGCTCTAGTCCTATGAACACATACACTCAAAACGATGTTATAACAATATATTTATATCTAAATAAACTCATTTTCAAATTCATTTGCACATATCAACTTTGTGATTTTTGAGCTCTGGACCCACGGTGACCATTTTTCGTTTTTGAGTATGGTTGAATTGGAATGGATTTTGGAATGGTATTTTGCATTAGGCTTGGCCCTTTGTTGTTTCAATACTTTTGAGAAGAACTCCTAAGAAATTCGTAACTAGAGCGTTCATAAGTGGCCTCAAAGAGGTGGATAGGAAAAGTGCCTTCATTGTTTAGCCTCCATCTTGCGAGGTATATATGATGTTTTGGTATTTTTTTCTCATTGCAAGCGTTTTGACCGCATGTAGTGTGCGATGGAATTGTACAAAAATATGTCACACCATGATATGTACAAATATCTCTTTTTGGTTCAATTATTCCTTGCATAGAGTTGGCTTACATTGATGATTTGATTCACGTGTGTACTCTTAGATGTTTATAATTTCTGATTTTCTGTGCTTTTCAAAATGTATGTAGTGGATGTGAAATGATAACATAATGATTTATTTTTCTTTTTTTACTTTGTAATGCTGATATATGATAATGCAATCACATTTTAATGTTTGAACTTTAGTTTCTCTAAGAAAATTTTAGTACTTCATATTATTTTGGCAAAACATGGAAAAATAATGATATGATAAGTGAATGAACTTGCCCCACTCTTGACCCCATGCAACCAGTAGGATGTGAGGGCTCAAAACCAAGGGTCAGAAAGGGAACAAGTTATGAAAAATTATTGAATGGTAGTGATGAGAGAAAGACAAAGGTTTGGAATAATCAAATTGAGATGCTACAACCTTACTCTACTCAAGTTACTTCATAGTTTAGAATGTGAATTGCTTTCCAGTTTAACAAGACTTAGATCCATAGATGTTTACTTGGTTGACAAAATCTAGTTTTGAGGTTTTTAAACTCTTCTTGGAATTTTGGACATCTAACTCACTTTATTTTTGGTTTATGATTTCACAATGTTTGACTAATTTGTAACTTTAAATTTTATCAAAGAGACCCCATACGCCTTGCCCCATGCTACTAGTAGGAAGCATGGGCTCATTACCAAGGACAAGGAATAGGTGAGTAAGGGAATTTCCCTCCTTTCCCAACCTTACGTCACTAGTAAGAGATGCAGGCTCAACACCGAAGGTTGGTAGGGAAAAGAAATGTGTAAAAATAAAATTTTCTATGGATTTTCATTTGACTTACTTATCTAGAAAAAATGTTTAGTATGTTCTTATTTCCAAAGATATTTTCATAGGATATATGTGACACCATGAATCTTCTAGAACAAACTATATGCAAAGACATCTAACCTAGAAATAAACTATAATCAAAACCAAGTATACAGGCCTTGGTATGATCACGATCAAAACTCTGTCTTATCTTGTTTGAACTGATGAGATGATTCAAAAATAATTGATGATACTATGAATATTTGAAGAGATATGATTTGAATTTTTTGCCAATGTTTTTAAAAGTTTTTAGGAGTTTCCAGAAGAATAAATCTCTTGATAAAATTTTTTACAAAATGAACTGGAGGATGAAAATGCAATGCAGATGCAGTAATGTATATATGGAAATGTAGGTGAATCTTCATGTCATGATAGCTAAGGTGAAGAAAGTTGAAGAATATCAAATTCTTTGCCCCTAAGAGTACACAATGGAGAACCATGATACTCAAAATTTTTGTTCTCTTGACAAGGGCCTACCATTCTAGGTTTAGACTTACAACCCTTTCCCAGAAGTGTATATGTCTAATCACTAAAATCATTTGTCTGAAAGAGGTGTTCGTACACCTCATTATCATGTTCTCAAGAGATGGTGTGTGGGTGATCATGACCATGATGCTTAGCCTTATTTCCAATGTAGAGCATTGTGTTTACTTGTGAAACTTGTTGAATGATGAGGCCTTTCCCAATGGATATGACAAGCTTAGTTTCAGACACACATGGGTTAGAACTGGGGTCTAGAATAGAACAACCCTCAGAGATGGATTTGATGGGAATCATTTCAATCTCAAATTTCCCTTCTTCGTTTATTAATTCTATCATGTTTACACCTAAACCTAGGTCATCAGATGGAAGAGATGTTAAACCAAGAAGACTACCCATCCCTTTTGGCTCAAACATGAGGAAGATTGGATTGTCACTCTCTAAGAGTTTCATAATTCCCACTGTAGTCTTAGTGGAGACTGTTTCCATAGATATTGATTTACCCTTATCTATTTTTTCCACCTCAAATGTTTTTGGGTCAATCACTTCAACCTTTGGAACATCCGGGGTGATTGGGACTAACTCTTTCGTTGGAGGTGGTTTATTCAATTGATTTGCAGGAAGCTCATACTCTGTATGGACTCCTTTCTTCTCCTTGAGGTTTTCTAAGTGTATATTGAAGGGCTTATGATCCCCTTGAGCAATGAATACCTTCCCCAAATGGAGGAATCTAATCTCCCAGAATAGGGTAGAGGGGATAGCCTTCATCCGATGAATCCAAGGTCTCCATAGGATCATGTTATAACTTGTTTCCCTATCGATAATGTAAAACTCCATCAATATGGTTTTTGGACCAAGTGTGACTGGAAGAACTATGGTTCCAATCGAGGTCACTTTAAGACTATCGTACCCCCATAACACATTTCTTGTAGAGGAAAAATTTGTCTCCCCATATCCCAACTTCTGTAAGAAAGAGAAGGGAACACATTTACAACAACCCCATTTTCAATCATGGCTCTCTTAATGCAATTGTTATAAACCTAGACTTGTAAAAATAAGGCAGGATCACCTTTTCGGGTAATTTCAACATCAGATGGCATGTTGTCTATATCAAAAACAAACTCAGTATACGTATCGTTCTATCCTGGAGGATGTATGTCAAAGTCAATATGATTTATTTGAGTGCTAGGAGGTGGTGTAACATGGACTAGATGACCAAGACCTAGTGCATTGAGAAACATAGAGCGATGCGCATGTGAATTCTTCAGCAAATCTAGGAACAAAATGTGAGAAAAGGTCTTATTAAAATCTGATATTAATGTAGACACCAAATTTGTGTCTTACGACCCCCTGTGCCCCGCATCCCATTTCGTAACCTAACCTCATCACCTAAACCTTACAAAATTATTTATTAATTACCCTATAATTAATAAATCCACATCGCCATACCTGCCACCTCATATCACCACCTCATCATGACCTAGTCTTAACCCTAAAACTAACCTAATTAAGACCTATAACTTGGTCCAAATCCACACCTATGACTAATTACTCCTCACCCGCACCTAAAACCAACTTCATAATGACTTGACCAAGCCCGCAACCAATCCTTCGGAAGAAAAGGAGGGAAAGCTGGCTATTTTACCAAAAATAGCCCGCTTTGACCTGACCGATACCGGTTCCTACTCGACCGCCGTCGGTTGCGTAACCGCCATCGGTTCCCTGTAAATGACCACTTCCAACCAAAAAAAGCAGGATCGGATTTTCATTTGAGAAAAAAAGAGGAGAGATTATTCAAAGGATCTGGATTTGCTGAGCCAAGCAGAGACAAGTGAAGAAACAAGAAGAGTTTACAGAGAAGGACATCAAGTCCAAGACTGCAACTACACAACCAGAGCCCTGTGACACTCAGCTGATCATCGTGAGGGAAGACATCTCATCTTCGGGTCGTCAGGACATCCTATCTGAGTTCTACCTTTGTCATCACAGTTCTTGGACCTGTATTCTCGTACATAAATGGTAAGTAGAATCTTGTATGTTCTCTTTGATAACATTTCTTAGACTTTTGAATCACATCCGTCATAAATCTAATCCCAGATCTACTACCCAGCAACACATTACATCTAACTATCATTCTTCTACCCTCTCATCACCCCGTTACCTAATCCTACTCATTTATTAGCCTTAAAAAATGACACAACCACTCTACAACTGACCCTCACCAAAAGCCCCTAAAACATAGAACCTACCGATATCAGTTAGCAGCAACCGGTATCAGTTACCTTGACTCAAAACCAAAAACCAGCCTTTCCCCCTACTTGTTTCAACGAAGCAATTAAATTGTTATTTTACAATCTTTTGTGTTAATTCATATTAGCAGGGGAACTGACCACCTTCGAAAGGAAGTTTTATATTTCCTGGGCCCAAGGAAGTTCCCTCATTTATTGTCTAATTAGAATCTTGTGGTCTTGTATTCTTATTTACAGGTAGTCCTTCCAAGACAAAAAGGAGTTCTTCGCAATCAACCTGATCTTTCTCTACGGTACGCGCACACCATCTTGACATTCAACAGGTACTCCTCCTAGCCCTAACCCTTATCTATTTCTAAAAGGAATGAAAGGATAGAAGCAACTCTATTCCCAAAATTTGAAACATTCCGCGTGAAACAATTAAATCATAGGCTCCTACTGGTTTTGCAATTGTAGGAATGTCATCCTGTGGGAAGGAAAGATTGGGTAGGGGTTTTGAAGTGTACTCTTTTTTCTAGGTTGCTGCATTAATTTCATGCTCAACCTCTAGCTCAACTAATCCCAAGATTTTGGTGTTATCATTTTAACCAATGTTAGGAGTGACTTGAGAGTTATTAGAAGTTGAGGCTTCATGGTTATTGTTTCCTATATGAATGCCTTTGTTTTTGTTTTGTAAATTCACCTTGAAATTTTTAGGATGTGTAGGGAGCAGATCTCGAAATATGCTCACATTAGTCAGATTGTGAGTTTGTTTTATGATTTTCTAGGAACATGTCTACAAAGAGTTGCCTTTCATTTTCAGGAAGTCTTTGCAGAAACTTGTTGCAATCAATGAAAGTCCTATTGTCATGACCCTGAACCTTATGGAAACCACAATATAGGTTAGGGTCGTAATCTCTTGGTCTTTGATAAGTGTTTTTCTATGATTGATTATAACCTTGGTTGTAATTTTGAAATTGATTGTTATAACCATGATTTGTTGCCCCTTGTCCAGAGTTTTGATACTAGTTTGAACCTTGGGTTTGATTTTATTTTTGCAGTGGAAGATTTACATCGACTATGTTGACAGAAGACATGGTGCTAGGAATTCTTTGATTTACCAAGTTGTTGTTATTGTTAGTGTTGTCATTGTTTGGAAAACCAATGTTCTTGGCTTGATTAGTAACACCATTTGTGGTAGCACCATGAATGCGATTCACAACCTTAGGTCCTTAGTTGTTAGCACCATTGTTTTGATAATTTTCATTATTTTGATTTGGGGATACCAATTTCCCATTGGGACCATAGGTCTTACGCCCACTGTTTATAGAGGCTTGCTCAATCCAAAGCGCTCCTTCCAATACTTCCTCATAATTATGGAAAGGAAAATTTTGGACCACTTCCTTAGTCTCTCTATTGAGCGAGTGAAGGAAAAGATCACAAAGTTCCATCTGGTCCATGTTGGGCGCACTTGCAGAGGAATAGAGAACTTGGCTCCATATTTGAATGAAATGGGTGAAAGATTCATTTTGCTCCTATCTAATATATAGGAACTCCCTAATCCCTGTATGCAACAAATTATTCATGTAAAATGCTTTGATGAACTCAGAAACAAGTTTTTTGAAGGAATGTATAGAAGCTTCCAGTATCCTATAGTACCAATCCAACATGATTCCTTCGAGAGTCTTTGGAAAGGTCTTAGTCACTACAATATCCTAAGGAAGCAATTCCTTGATGGCAATAGCGTAGGCCTTGATATGAGCATTCAAGTCTCCTTCTCCCTTAAATTTTGGAAGATCCGGTAATGGGCGTGGAAGCATGACAACATGTATGGTGAAGTCAAGAGACTCCTTTCAATACTCAATGTATGTACCCATTGTGTAATATTCCACAGTTGAAGATCCTTGATAAGGAGGTGGAGGAGGAGGAGTTGGATAAGATGCACTATAAGCGTTGATGGGAACATATGGAGTCCCTTGATATGGCATGTAAGAAGAAAGAATGGTATATGGGTCCATCTGGGGAGTTTTTGAATACATATGCATGTAAGGTGGGATAGCTCCAAGATATGGACTAGCAGGCATAAAACTAGGGAACATCGCATTGCCTATTATGGTGGCATTCGAGAACGCACTTCAGGCCAGCCCTTACGTAGGATAATCTTAAGAAGGATGAGGACCCATCCCTAGTGTGTCTAACCCTATGAGAATATCCCCTGGATTTGAATGCATCGGATAACCTTGTTGTATAGGATACTGCATTGGTTTCTCATTGGAAGGGACATATCCTTTGCTGTCAACTGGATACCCCATGTTCTTCCCTACTACATGTGTTGGTTGTGAAGTCTGGGTACTTTCTAGTTCTCTAATACTCCCTACTAAAGTATAAATGAGATCGTTTGGAGAGGATTGAATCCCTTGTTGGGGTGCCTGTGGCGTAGGGTTTGATTGAGTAGGCTCATGATACCCTGTCATGAATTGCTCAGTGTTATAATTATTGTATTTCTCATAAGTAAGAATCTTGGGATAGGTATTCGAAATCTCAGAGGCTGTGGCCTTCATTCTATCCAAATACTCATCTATCTAACAAAGAGGATTAGCTATTCATGTAAATAGATCATTCTCTATTGATTGGGTGGCAATGTGAGGTCTTTACAAGACTCTATGGTAAGAACCTATTCCATTTGTTATATGACCGTATTACATGTCTAATGGTTGATCCACCTCCTCCATCCTTACATAGCTAATGGGGTTTGAAGTGTAACTAGGGGAGGTTTGAATGTTACTTGTGTAATTGTCACCCCATCTTGAAAGAGAAGGGGATTGTTGTGGTTGCATGTTGTTGTAATATCTATTAGAGCCAAAAGGCCCACCAAAATCTCTTCCAGACATATTTTAAAAGGTATAAAATTCCTAGCAAAATAGGGGAACAAATGTAGAGGTGAGGTAATAACAATGAAGGAAAAGGAAATGAGAAGGAATTAATCCTTCACGTTGGGTTCACCAATTTTTACGGATGAAAATGAACACATGATCTTCAACCATGCTCGACCCCCCGATGTTGAATGTGTGTGGCTAACTATACGAGGATTAGTGACTAAGATCTGGTAGTGTGATCTCTTGGTAGCTAAGTTGACAAAGGGGAGATTTAGAGGCTATGAAAGGGTAGCGTAAATTTCCTACGGTTTGTTTACCTAACTTGGATCTAAGTGCTAAACTAGTTTGAAGTGTCCATGTAAACTGAATGAAATTAAAAATCTATGCTACTACTGAAAGGAAACTAATCTAAACAAATCACAAAACTGAAATATTACAATCACAAACAAAATTTGCTTCAATTCTAAATAATTAAATCTACTGTTACACTAAAAAAAACAAGCGAGAAAACCTGGTGTGGTTATTCACTTGTGCTGTGTGTATTGAATCTAAACAAACTTAAAAAACAAACTTTTCCAGATAATATATGATGTGTAGACAACCTCCTATAGATATTCTCTCCTTCACATCCACAGGGATGTGAAGAAGAGGATCTGTCATCAGGGATTTCTATGAAATATTTAGACCCTCTTGGAAATTAACTAATTACTTGCAAATGAATGGAAATTGATTTCTACTCTATTTGATATGTTATAATAATGATAAATTACAGGAATGATAGAAATAAAACAACACATCCAACCTCGAATTCATAGAATAAAGGTAAATCCAATTGTGTAGTAATTTTCCCCTCACTTTGTCTCTTTCTTTCTTTGAGTGTTCATATGAGTCCAAGGGATTAGGAATGCAAGAACAACAATGGGAGGATGGTTCTTGAGCAATGACAACTCTATGGAAGTCTGGATGTAATGCAGGTAGAAGAGAGATAACACAAGAGAACAGAGCTTGGCTATGTAATTCCTAGCAAGATCGTAGCAGCAATACAATGCAAGATACACAAAATTCCCAGGCCTTTTTCTTGAATACAAGCATGGAATATATAGGAATGAAGGCTAGGAGGTTACTTCATGCATAAGGCAAGAAGGAGGATTTCTAACCAATTAAATCTATTTAAAATAGAAGAGGGAAGGAATACCATGCAAACAAGACTTTTTTAGGCAATTTGGTTCACAAACACACCCTAAAAGTCGAGTTAAGTGAAGCGTTGTGTGTCAAAAACATGCATGAAAAGATTAGGAAAAAGTGTTCTAGGACCGCCGCCCAAGCCTAGGAGGCGGTCTTATCACTAAAGCCAAAAAATGCACAGAAATGACAAGGAAGCTAGAAGAAAGCATGGATAGGCTAACTAAGGATGTCTAGGCTACAAATATACACTAAAAATGGGTTTTGGAGCTTGAGAATCTTTTGAAAGGACATGAATCATGATTGGGGACCTTTATAACCATTTTCCTGATAATGTAGCATGTGCAAATTTGGTTGCGTAAATTATCATAAAAGGATAAGGAGTCGAGGTTGTTAAGGATTAGCTGGAACATGCATGCTAAAGGAATTCAATTGAGGGAAACACATGACATCTAGCATATTCTTGGGTAAGGATGAGCGGTTAAGAGAAGATTCCTTTAGGATTTCTTAGGTAAGGATGAGCGGTTAAGAGAAGATTCCTTATTGTTATTCATATAGATGGTTTTCTAGTAGGGTTAAGAAGGGAGATAAGTTAGTATGTGTGTAGATGTATGTGACGAGGAGAGAAAGAAAAATATAGAAGTATTATGTAACGTGTAATGGTGAGATCTGTAATGTATAAAAGCTCTGCTATTATGAACGTTCCCAGAGATGAAACCCTTCTTGATGTAATCTTGGCTACTATATTTGATTATGAATATAATGAAGAGTTTTTGAGGCACTCATGTGATGGATCTTGATCTGTACATTTCCCTTATGTTCATGTGTGTATTACTAGTTTTCTTGATATTATTCATGGTTTGATTCTACTTTCATTTAGTTGATCATGTTATACCATGCTCTGATGCATTAGACTAGGACTAGTTCTATATCTCAATTCCCACAATGGGTATGCTCATTCCTTTTTTATGCAAGCAATCCCTTACCAAGGGTGATCATTCTCACAAATCTCACATAAAGGAGGGGCTTGACACCTACACATGCCTCAGACGAGATTCCAGACTAATCTAGATGATATGTTGGCACGTTTTGGTATGGTTGTTAAAGAAAGCCGTGAAAAGAGACTATAACATATCTATTTAATTTATGTTACTAAGCTTTCCACTCACCAACATAAAGTGGGGGAAAAATGTAGACACAAAGTTATGCACTTTACACATAATTAATTCTCAAGTGTATAAAGTACTAATTAATTCCACCTTTTGGTCATCTTTATTTTATATTTTATTTTGTAGTTCCCATGTATTTTCCAGCACTTATCTACCCATTTTGTAATTGCTCCGACATTCTAGCCCTAAATCAAGGCACCCTAGCCTGTACTGGGGTGCCCCGATCTATGCAAACCCCCTTTCACTCCTTTTTTGGTCATTTCTTTCTATTAGTCATCTTTATCTTTTTGTTAGTTGACCTTCTCAGGATTAATTACGAAACTAATCTTGAGAGCCCTATAAATATAAAGTTATAAGACCATAATAAGGTTCCTATGTCATAACATTACACACTATAATCACTCCATATAGGGATACATCCATTGCATCACTTGCATCCACATAGTGCCATGCATCAAGGCTAGGAGATCTTCATCACACAAACTTCATAGGGGGATGGATTCTATTATATTCCATGCACATATGTTATTTACATTTTCTATAGTTACTATTTCTTGCTACTTCACAAAGTGCGACTGACACGAGAAAACCTAGGTCATGACATGCACACACACACAAAAACTACATCCGGGTCTGAAATGTAGTGCAACGCTTAGTGATAAGTCCACTAGCTTGGTAGCTAAGGTCAGTCCGACCCATTCATATGCATGTTTTATTTTTTCTAAGGTTAGATACTTCCTTTTTTATTGCAGGTCATTATATAGCTCAATTGGTGAATCCAGTGTGATAGACAAGAAAGGTTTTGAATAAACTTATGACCATACTAGAACCAATTTTTGAGCATTTACAATGTTCAGAGCACCCATATTGTAGACCAAGGCACCACATGGCACCCCAGTACACTCCCATGTGCCCCTGTCATCACATATCCTCCAGATCTATCCTTTGTAGGGTCCCTGAGTGTTCATTTGCACTTCATGATTTTATTTCCAGATTTGTGATAACCTGCGATAGTCACTTCTAATCAACTAAGATTTTTCTCTTCCCTTTCTTACACACTTGGGGTTTCATTTTATTTAGCATAATTATTTACATCTACTTTATTGGTATTTACTGCATTTATATAACATTTTAGTCCTCCTAATTAGATTAAATAGGATTAATACTTCTTCCCATTCAGCCCCAATTTTAGTTAATCAACATCTTATTATTGATAGTGTTTTTTGAGATTGGAGTGCCCGATGGGCCAAAGGAAAATATTTGGGAATATCTTGAAGAGGATCCCTCCTCTGCAAAATGGTTTTCCAAGTATACATGTGATTCAGTGACACTAACATATAAGGTGTGCGTGGATAAATGATATTAATGGATACATGATGTGTTTGGTGTAGAGTGGATAATTCAAACTAAGTTGCTTGCTCTTGCAGATGGATTTTCTAAGTTCACGGTCTATCAACAATTTTATATTGGGAGGTTTACATTGATTGATGGTACTAACATTCCAATGTGTAAACTCTCGTTTCCTTTTACAGTGGAGTACTTTCAAGGAGCTGTGAATATATTTAAAGAGTCATGGAAATTGAGATTTGATATAAGTGAAGTGGATAAAGAGCACTATGAGATGATTTAAACACTTGTTTACCCCAAAAAGTGTGCCTATAAAGAGAAGTATGTATAAAAAAGTATACATTTGTTTAAATGAGTTACCTTGGTAATAGCCTCAGTGAGATCAACACAAATATCTATCTATCTAAGGCCTTAGTTTGTTGATGTAATGTTCATGGAGGATGATATAAGTATTCCTAAAGAACCCTCTACATGGAAAAAGGTTGAACCAAAGAAAATATGGCATGACAATACTCCCTGTTAGTGGAAGCAAAGGGGCAGGTAAGGATAAAACTCTTGTTTCAAGTGCACCCATAGGGAAGACATCAGATCGGAAGGAGGAAGGTAAAAGCATGTATATGAGAAGGCATCTTATAAAAGGAAGATATATGATGAGTAAGAAGTAGAAAGTAATACCTAGCTCAGAATCTAAGAAGATGGAGAGTCATAAAGAAGAGTAAGAAGCTGAAGGTGAGAAGGAATAGGTGAGGAAGTTGAGCCCACATGTGTACACTTTCAAGGAGTCAGATGAAAAGGGATAAGGAAATTACTATGAGTATGCACATGTGATAGATGTGAATGTGTAAAGTATCAGTTTGGATGATACATAGATCACAGAGGAGAACCTAGAACCAACTACAACGCATGAGGATAGGCGTACTTCTGACCCTGAGCTAGAGAGAAGAGTGGAAAAAGAGGTCGCAAAGATTATAGAATGCCTAGTAGAGCATGAAGCAACACACAATGGAGAGGAAGGGATGAGTGAAGGACAAAAAGGGATCATGGGTAGAGAGTTAAACCTTTCTCTAAGTTTCCCTAAGGGTGCTCGAGAAAATATTAGGATTCTAAGGTACATCCCGCAGGGACCTATAATACAATATGGTTAAGATCCCAACAAGGTTCTGCGTGCCAGGTATCAGAGATGGATACCTTCAGATCAATTATTTTACTGGTCACTTTTCGGTAAGGAAAATGCACTCTCACGCACAAGAAAGATGTTATATTGGGTGCTTGAGTCACATATTGAGGAGCCAGAGTTTGAGGTGAACGCACAATCATTTCTAGATACTCGTGATTCAACAATATCTAGAGATGTACCCAATAGTTGATTCCCAGTAATTAACATATGAGAAGGATTATAACACACTTAATAAGCTATTGGTGGAGGTGGGTGTCTAAATTTTTGACAGGAACAATCAGATAAGGGTTATGCAGAAGGATCTAGATGAGATGAATAAAGAGATAATAGAAAAGGAAAAAGAGATGAAAAAGAAGGAAAATATTATTGTGTAACTAAAGAAGGAGTTCATGGAAGAAAAAAGGTAGACTAACACATTGTATAAGAAGGCGGAATGCATTGATGATGTAATTTTACTAGTGCACCAAGACTTGGCACCCCTTGATAAGACAACGTATGAATATGCTTTCCCTTGTTTGGAGGATTTAACACACATAATCACAACTCAGCAGCCACCTCTTACATTGGAATCTACAGAAGATGTATTGGCAAGATAAAAGCAACAGGAAAAAGAACATATCGAAACCACCATTACACAATATAATGAATTAATTGAATCAGTAAAGGAAGCAACTCACATGGAAGATGTTTTCTATAACAATTGTGAAGATAGGGATCATATTGTGGAACTTCTTGTTGTAAAAGACGAGGCAGATCTAAAATAATTCCAGGTGAAGCACAAACGAAATAGGGCAGATTGAGAAAGAATATTGGTAGAAGTTAAGGAGAAGTGGGAGGAAATTGATTCATTGAGGGCCTCAATTAAAAATAAGTTGAAGGAAATCTACCCACAAGTTACGCGTAGGATGGATGTTATAGATGATATAGGAAAACAGTTGGAGACTCTGGTTGAAAAGCTATAGGCTAAGGGTGAGGATCTAATATTTGAAGATGTTTTTTCCATTATAAGTTATGCCTTTACTCAAACATGTAGCGAGTTAGAGGGGTGGAATATATTGGAATTATTAGTGAATTAGGAATCACCCCTCCTTTTTGCACATTAGCACTTAAATTATTTCATTATTTGGTGCAAGCCGTACAAATATTCTTTCATTCTTTGGTTATTAGATAATTCTTTGTTATTATTTGTGTGATCAAGTAGAGTGTTTCTAAGGAAGGACAACATACCTAGTGTGGGGTAATGTTGGGCACAAAATAATGTCTAAGTATTAAAGTATGAAGTGAAACACAAGTGCGCATATGGGCTACAGAAGTAATGCATGGGAGATGATAACATTAGAACACATGGATTACGCACGGAATGAGGAAGGAGATGTGTGCAAGGATCATAGGAGAAAGGAAGAAGACTTAGTTAATTTTTGGTATATGGGGTTGATTAACTAAAAATAGAGTTTTTATGGTGTTATATTGAAGTGTTAGATCTACATATTTTACTTTTATATTTGAATGGATTGAAATAGTAGAAATAAGAAGGATATAATACTAACCTGTAAATTAATTACCTCGCTGTGTGCTGGGTTCCCTCGGGTTCCCAAATATGAATTCTAGGAAGGACAAAAACTAGTTGTTTTTCTACACTGAGGCACATGGGAGTGTATTGGAGTTCCCTCGGGTTCCCAAATATGAATTCTAGGCACCAAGAACTGTGAAAAATCTCAGGATCTGTGTTTGACAGTGTCACAAGGAGATCTGAAACCCTGCCAATCTATCATGTTGGATTCACCAAATGGACTGAATAATGACCGTCAAAACAAAATGTTAGTGGGGTTAGAATTTCCTCAGCCTCCAAACTAGTGGACATATCGATGAGTGCTACACTACATTACAGAACCTGATGTAGTTCTATTGCATACGTGTTTAATTTTTTGCTTAGGATGCCCTAGCACCAATGATGTGATAATAAGGGGCAATAACTAGATGTAAAATGAAAAATAATGGATGGAATGGAAAGAATACAACCCTTCCCCTTGTGATTGTGTGATGCAGATATAGAAGAAGCCCAAATGCAGTCCCTTGCCTTAGTAGATAGTTTCCCTTGATGTGTGAGATGTCCACCTTTAATGTAGTGAGTATGTTTTGTTTATTTCTAAAATTTTGACACTAGTGACCCGAAACTACCAACTATGACCTAGGGGAATACCACAAATTACGATGACCCAAGCGCCTAAAATCATAGACTAGGGTGCCTTGAGGCACCCTAATGTAGACCTAAAGATGACAACTGAACAAATTATGACATCTGAGACACCCTAAAAAATGACCAAAACTACACAGACAACTGGCAACTAAACCAGATGAAACACAATGACACCTAACTAAGTGACCACAAGACCTAGAGATGGGTCACTAGTGATTTTTTTTATCACGCAAGATCCATATATAAATTAACATACCCGGTGGTATACATGTAATAGTAAATGTGTGATTTTGTGACTACATTCTCCCCCACTTTATGTTGGTAAGCAGAAAACTTGGTAACATAAAGTAGATAGAGATGTGTACCTGAGAAAAATTTGGAGAAGCTCAAGCTGTAGAAAAACATGTGAATGTGTAGTAGAATTATGTTGATAGAACTATAAAAGCATTCCAAACTATGGATTAATGAATTGATCTATGAAAAGTGAAAGTGTAAGTGTCACAATGAAGTGTGAAAATGATGATTAACTGATTTTTAACGTGGTTAAATATCGAATAGGTGGGTAGGGACTGATCAGTTCCCAACCCAAACACTTGTATATGAATGGAACGATGGGATGATTTGGGCGTCCTGACACCAAAGGAAGAGTGTAGGGAGAAAAGTGTGTTATTCTCCAATCTTTAACTACATCCCCAAGATCTAGCTGTTGCAGATGGACTCAGATCAAAAGTGGTGAATTTTGGATCTAGATGATTTTGGTTAAAATAGTTAACCCATATAGGAGTGATAAGGGGAAAGGCATTATTTCCCACACTTCATGGGTGTTACTACAATGTAAAGGCTTCCAAGTTAGGTCATGAGGAAGTGGGCATGATAGAGAATGAGATGGCTTAAAAGTTAGGTCATCTGGAAGATAATGCAATAGAAAATGAGATGGCTTCCATATTAGGTCATCTAGAAGAAAACACATAGTATAGAGTAAAATCCCAAGTTATGTCATCTGGGAATGGAATGGTGAATGTAACTCCCAAGTTAGGTCATCTGGGAGACTAATCGTGGGTTTGAATGGTCTGATTTGAATGCGTTGATTTTGATTGGTTGATTGGTTACTCATGGCGAGGTTTTTTGCTAATTGCCTCTAGGTTAGGTCATTAGGGGAAAGTTGTCAGAAACTGATGAGATAATGCGTAAAATGTTTTTTACTCATTTTTTCCCTTAAAGTTAGTTCATTAGGGGGAATTGATAAGTTATGATGTGTGAAGGTGTTTGGAAAATGTTAAGCAATTGTTTCCCCCATATTAGGTCATTAGGGGCGATTGATGGTGAATTATCATGGTATAAGTTGTGAGGTGTTGGATTCATGATATTGGGACCCATGGTGACATAAGGGGAATTATAGGAGGAACCCCAAAGATATGCCCTCTTTTGGTGATAGAGGGAGTGGTGGGTGGAATAGACTCTAAGCCAAAATAAATGGAAAGAGATTAAAATTTAGTTGTAAGGAGTATAAAATAAAGGTACAGTGTATAACGTGGGTGAAACATGTGTAGTATAGTGGTATGCATAATTGTGCAAAGAATTCCACAAATGGGGTGTAAATTGGAGTAAAAATACTCAAGATATGACTAAAATGGTGTTGCGTGTATTAATTGTGGTGATAAGCATGAAATGTAGACCATAGTAAAGGTGGCAATTGTAATGGGCTTATAAATAGTAAAGTGAAAAGGTAACTTATCACTTCATTTGTTTGTAGCACGAGTTTAAGAGTGTATACAAAGTCAGTATGTATGCCTCAAGTGAGACCATTACATCTGACCTGGTTTGAGAGATTAGAGACCGTGGTAGTGTCACGTACTACTATGGAGTTGGTAAGTGTGTTATTTTTGCTTAAATAGAGGGTGGAATAGGCTGTTGAGGTGATTTTTTGCATTTTTGAGATTTTTAGATTTCTCGTTGTTTGAGACTTGGATAAGAGTGGTGAGGGCGCTAGTGACCCCTGGGACTGGAGCACCTAGATCCAGGCACTAGTGTCCTACTTTGGGGTACCCCAGTCCTGATGTTTGGCGGCCTGGTCTAGAATTTTTTTGTTTTGTCGATAATATTATGGAATGTGTTTCTAACATGTTGAGTAGTTATTTTTGATCATGTAAATTGTGCTAATTTTTTTGTTTGTTGTTGTTTTGTGTTGTGTAGACGGATATCTAATCAAGGGAGTTCCACGATGGTCAAAACTTTAGTACACTACTGGGATTTGGTTTGTCATATGATGAGTGGGATGTATTGGATTGTGTCATCTTACGACATATATCATAGATGAGGGAAGTGCCCCATAAGATGCCTATGTTGACTACATTGTGAGAGAGATGGTGTGCAGACACACGCAAATTTTGGTTGTCTATAAGAGAGATGACTGTGACGCTGGAGGATGTATATCACATACTGTGGTTTCCGATGGTTGGGGAGAGAGTCTAGGTGATGACAGTAGTAGATATGGAGCAATAGATGCACTTGACTAGATGATATTTTGTAGAGGCCTAGGTTCCTATGGAGGCCCATAAGAGTTTGGATATGATATTATAGTCGAGGGTTCTGTGTTTTTGGAAGTTCATTGCAGTGGTGAAAAAATCTTGTATAGCAGTGGATGGAGGGGGTGTCAGCATCTTATATAAGATGTATGACACATGTCAATGGATAGAGGATGATGAGACAAGATATGTGTGGGTATTGTGTGTGTTAGCCCACATGTACAAGGGCTTGTTTTCATTTACGCACAATGAGCATGGTGGGGGTATAGGAGCAACCATAGTGCTAGATGTATGGGCATATGAGCATATAGCCGTATTGAGGCTAGTTACAAAGCCACAAGGGGAGTGGGCTTGGCCAGAGATATTTTCTTGATGATGGGTGGATATTCACGACAGGAAGATGGAAACTAATAGCTTCAGGTCCCTGATAGACAAGATAAGATCAAAGTCGGTGACACAGAGGCCATATCATGATTATGGGGGATGGTCTAAGGATGTAACATAATTTCGATGTATTCAGAGGACCATGGAGTTAGAGGACTACTTTTTAGGTGTATTGGATCTGTTTCAGGTGGAGATAATATCGCGGAAGTTAGGGATGGCACAAGATGTGCCCCTAGAACCACATTTATGGCTAAGGGTTGTTAGATCCCCTAGGAGGGAAGTTGCTAGGCTAGGGCCCATGACGGAGCAGTTGGTACCACCAGGGTTAGATGTGGTAGACCTAGTGATAGTGGTTATGGATGAAAATGATGTTTGGAGTATGGAGGATTATCGAGTGTGGTGTGCAGTGCATCAATGGGTGTTGTTATATCCATCACTTTTGGGTGCTATGGAGTTACCAGTAGGAGTGGGTGAGGGAGACATCCCTAACCCTGTAGTGGTGGTTGTGGAAGATCATAAGTATTTTTGTATGCTAATGTGGTTAATGAATTGTTTATGTTGTGTATTTTACTTTGTTGACTAACATGAGGTTGTATGTTGTGTGTGTAGGAGATGCCTATTGGTCATTGATAGTAGACACTTCTATCAACAAATTGACGTGGAATTTGCATTGTAATGTGCTAGGAAGAGGGATACTAGAGCATGTGGATGACATTGTGGGCGAGCATGCCCTTCTATTTGAGTCAATAGCCATAGTAATGATGACACGTATTGTGCTACTTAGCGAGAGGGATAAGGCATGTGAAGAGAATTTTTGTGCATGAGAGGTGGTAGGTGGTGTTCCCTTGGCTCAGAACATGTTCGCCCCTTATGTGGATTTGCAATGTCAGTTCTCTGAGTAGAACATGGATATTTCTATGTTATGAAGATAGGTGGAGATGTTTTGGGGCCATAAAATGTGGCATCGCATCGGTGGCGAGGCTTCATGTTCTAGGGATTTCGTGATACACGAGAGTGATAATGATGATGAGATTTGATATTGATGAGTTTATGTGATGTAGGGGGCCTTTCCCCCTAGTGATGAAACATGTTGTTTTTATGATGATCGTATGAACACTATATTTATGGAAACCTATTTTTAATATACGTGTGAGATCAATATTTGAGAAGTTTTTTTATTGTGATGTAATGGATATTGTATGGTTGTGTGGTTAGTGTTATAGCATGTGTATTGTGGTGTATGTGATGAATATGGATTTGGATGATGATGTTAGCAATGGTAGATAAAATATGATGATGTAGATAAGTAATGTACCATGATTGATAAGATGAATAAAGTATGTAGCGCA
The DNA here is from genome assembly GCA_019776745.2 of Taxus chinensis. Taxonomy (NCBI): domain Eukaryota; kingdom Viridiplantae; phylum Streptophyta; class Pinopsida; order Cupressales; family Taxaceae; genus Taxus; species Taxus chinensis. The sequence goes on from CM034150.1 coordinate 885,999,717, forward strand.
TAGGTACTGTAATGGTGATAATAGAATAAATGTGAAAATAGATAAGCATAGCATAAGAAAGATGTGGGAATTTAATTTAAGTGTAATACGATATAATGATGAAAATAGGAGGGGGGAGGAGATTGAAGATGCCCCCCAGTGTAAGGATCATGTGATAAGACCCCTTAGTAGTAAAGGATGAGCTACATAAGCAAAAATGTATTATCGGGAAATGATTGAGGTGTTGTAGATGAATGATGGAATGCATGGTGAAAGGTCCTTAAAATTAATCCCTCAATAGTCGTGTAAGAACCATAAGATTACAAGTATGTCATTGAGGGGTAAAGTGATAATGATCACCTACCAATGAACTAGCACGACGGGTGGAGGTGGATGCATATTAAATGGATGGAGCATGAGTGTATGGACCAAGGTTCATGTCATATGCAGTGACCATGGGATATGTAAAGAATGGTGGAAACCCATAGGATGGATGTGATGGATAGTGTGAGTGAGGTAGATGTAATGAATATGGAGGTGGACGTAATGGAGCTGGTGGATAGCATGCTTGTGGTGGTGGTGATTGATGAACAAACTGAGTACCAGGTGGAGAATAATCAAGGGGTGTATGCCTATGCGGTCATGGTGAAGGAGATAATGGTCACTTACGAGATGCAAAAGATATGACATTAGTATCCTCTAACTGTTTTAACCTCTCACATAAAGCAAGACAATCATTGTCACGATGGACACTAATACAATGGTAATTACAATAATACTAGTCATGTTAGCATTGTAAATGGTGTGGGAGGGGTGGTGGCAATTGGAAGGAAGCTGAATTAATAGCTCATGAAGTAATATACGTAAGACATCATGATGTTGATAATTAGGTGAAAAACACAGAGGCTCACAATACTGAGGTGAAGTAGTAGTGGTAGTAATTGGACGTAGAGGTGGAGAGACATGTGTAGGAGATGGAGGAAGAGATTGAGGTTGTTTCCTTTATATGTTGGGTTGAGATAAGGGTTGCTTTGGATTGTTTATAAGAGGTGGAGTAGGAGTAACATAGTTTGTTTGAGTTTTAGCTAAGGGTGGATGTTTTTGAACATGTATAACTGAAGGTGTAGGTAGAAGAGTAGAGGGCATAGTAGTCAAAGAAAGGTGGGAAGGATCTATTAGAGGAGAATCAAGAAGGTCATGTTATAGAGAAATAACCTTGTAACACAAAAGGATAAAACAATCACAAGTATCATACTGTAAGGGTTACATTAGAGGAGCAATAAGACCATGAAATAAGAGGAACTTATTTTCCAAGTCATTTGGAAGAAATATAAGTTGATGTATGCAGGCGTCAAAGTGTAAGATGTAATCCTAGATAGGTTCGAAAGATCCTCGATGGAGAGTTGGAATTTTATCATATGTGACCCTAGGACTAGTATTGATAATGAACCTACGAAGGAATGCATCCTCCATGTCGTAGAAAGTTCTAAAAGAACCAAAAGGGATATGTGCATACCATTGAAGTGCATCATTAACTAGACTAAATTGAAATCCCTTAAGTAAGAGTCACTCATTGGAATAAGAGGGCATAAGAGTGTGATAATGTGCAATATGAGCATGAGGGTCACCGGGTACCATCAAAGCATGTAAATGTGGGAATGATGAAATCATTAGGAAAGGTGGAGTTATGGATTTTTTTGGGAACATGATTACCATGCAAGGAATTATTTTCTATAGATGCGTAGTAAGCCCTAATTTCTAAGGTGGTAGAGTGAACCTAAGAATGAATTTTAACTACAACATGCATGAGGGATGTGATTTCCTTTAATGGAATAGAAGAAGATGGTGATAATGTATTAAGTGGTTGGAGCTTTCCATTGTGTATGATCACATGTATATCAAGAGGTGAGATAGTAGGCTCTAAATCTAAGGATGCATGAGGAGTGTGTGTTGAAGGAGCCACATGAGATGATGAAGGGGAAGTTTTACTAACAGTACTAGAAGTAACATGAGATGTGGGTAAAGTGGAAGAAGGAAGCATAAATAAGGTAGGAGTATAATGAGAAGAAAACAATAGAAGGCAGAGACTTGTGCATTACGGTAGAAGCAATCTTAGGAGAAGATGAGGAAGATGGAAGAGGTGAAGCACTCTCAATAGTGTAAAAAGAAGGAGACTCCTTAGGAATGAGAAATGAAGTGGTATGGTCCATGTTAGCCAGAATAGTACTATCAATAAGATCATCAAGGTAATAAGAATGTGCTAATGAACTAGAATGGGATGTTGGAGAAACACAGTGAGAAGCGGTAAGAGACATGGGAGTAGTGATAGGAGTGGCAAGAGGAGATGTATAAGGCATACTAGGTTGAGAGTCAATGCCTAACAAATAATAAATGATAGAAGGATGTAAAACATCAGGTGGCATATCAAAAGAATAAAAATAAGGATCATAGGCCACCGGATGGAATGACCTACAACAAGTAAAATCAACAGGGTAATCAACAAGGCATATGCCAATAGGAGAATCAATAAGATTATTTGGTACATGTTTTTTAACCTTTCAAGAGGATTTGTTGAGTGGCACTAGGAAAGGTCATATGAGCACTATATAAAGTTGTAAGCTCAATAATGGTAGCCTCATCATAAATAGGGTTGACACTAAAATGTGACATGATAATAACATAATAGATATGCTAATGAAATATGACCAAAAGAAACAATGTTCAAAATGACGGGTTCACCAAAATGATTAACTAAAAATAGAGTTTTTATGGTTTTTTAGCTATTTTATAAGTTAATCTACATAGAAAATAAGTGCTATATTGAAGTGCTAGATATAAATATTTTACTTTTATATTTGAATGGATTGAAATAATAGAAATAAGAGGGACATGTTACTAACCTATAAATAACTTACCCCACTATGTGCGAGACTGTAGCAGACTGGTGTGTGGACTAGGAACACTATGACCAAATGATTTCAGGAAGGACAAAATATTACTGTTTATCTACACTAAGGCACCTGGGAGTGTATTAGGGTGCCTTGGGATGCCCTTATTTGAATTATGGGCACTGGAAACTATGAAAAATCTTTGGATTTGTGTTTGGTAGTGTCACAAGGAGACCTGAAATCATGTTTGCTATTACATTGGATTCATCAAATGGACTGAATAATGACCTAGAAAAAAAGTTTAGTGGGGTCGAACTATCCTCAGTCGCAAAACTAGTGGACTTATTGCCAAGCACTACACTACATTACAGACCCTAATGTAGTTCTGGTGCGTGTGTGTGTAATTTTGTGCCTAGGATTCCCTAGCACCAATGACGTGATAATAAGGGGCAATAACTAGATGTAAAGTGAAAAATAATGGATGGAATGGAAATAATACAATCCTTCCCCTTGTGCTTGTGTGATGCAGATGTAGAAGAAGCCCAAATGCAATCTATTTCCTTAGTAGATAGTTTCCCTTGATGTGTGAGATATCCACCCCTAATGTAGTGAGTATGCTTTGTTTATATTGGGATATTTTTTCTCAAATTTAGACACTAGTGACCCTAAAATTCTAACTATGACCTATGGGAATACAAGGGGTAAACGTTAGGAATAACCACAAATAAATAAATTAAGACAAAAAATTACGATGACACAGACGCCTAAAATCACAGATTGGGGCACTCCGGGGTGCCCCAGCTCAACCCTAGGTACCCCACTGTAGAACAAAAGATTAAAAACTGAATAGATTATGACATCTGAGACACCCTGAAAGATGGCCAAAAGTGTAGAGACAACTAACAACTGTACCAAACAAAACACAATGACACCTGACTAACTGGCCAAAATACCTAGAGATGGGTCACTAGTGAATACTTTTATCACACAAGATCCATATATAAATTAGCATACTTGTCGGTATAAATGTAATAGTAAATGTGTGATTTTGTGATTACAGGGGCTAAATATAGACTTGGAGTATACAACACATAAGGAGGATTGGGCATTCAAGAAGAGTATATTCTTTAGGAAAGAACTTGCATTTAGAACATGCGTATGGAGCTAATAATAGGATTAGAACTAGAGTTGACTATAGGTAATCTATTATTAGGTGAATCTTGCATCCTTTCTAATTTCTTTTGTAGTGGCGCATGGCTATTCTTTACATGCAACCTATTTTGAGAAGTGCATGGGAGGTGAAGGGAAATTCACCACCATATATATATATATATATATATATGTATGTATGTATGTATGTATGTATGTATCTTATACTGTTTATAGTTTTAGGAGGTTAGATATTGTTTCGCACGGAATGTTTCGGCTTTGCAGAACATACTTGCTTCTATCCTATCATTCCTTTGAGAAATAGATAAGGGTTAGGGATAGGAGGAATACCTGTTGAATGTTGAGATGGTGTGCGCGTACCGTAGAGAGAGATCAGATCGACTGCGAAGAACTCCTTTTTGTCTTGGAAGGATTACCTGGCAAGTAAGAATACAAGACCACAAGATTTTAATTAGACAACAAATGAGGGATCTGCCTTAGGCCCAGGAAATATAAAAAACTTCCTTTCGAAGGTGGTCAGTTCCCCTTTTAATACGATTTAACACAAATGATAATATAGAAAGCTATTGCAAAATCACGATTTAGGTATCTCGTTATAAAGCAATAGAAACTAAACTATCAATAATAAAGCGTCACGTTGTTTGTTCGGTTCCTGGTCGTTGATATGTTCGGGTGAGTTATAGGGATAAACCAAGCTGGATTTGGGGCTGTTAGGTGGAAAATAGGCGAGCAAAAGGGTTTTGGGGTATAAGTCACAGTGACTGATGGCGGTCACTAGGTAACCGACCACGGTTAGAGAACCGCTGCCGGTAGAGGATAAACGATACCGGTAGGGGCAGCAATCTAAGTGCTTCTGGATAGAAGTTGATTGTAAGGTGATTGTGGGGTTATTAGGATTGGTGGATGGCTGAGGGGAATGATGGGAGGATAGGGAAGACTCAGAGTGTGGTAAAATGGCCTTCTGGGCAATATCAGGGTGTGTGGGTGAAGGTTAAGTGCAGTTGTAGCTGGTAGTAGATCTAGGAATAAACTTATGACGGCTGTGATTCAAAAAGTCTAAGAAATGTTAACAAAGAGACATACAAGGTTCTACTTACTGTTTATTGACAAGAATGCAGGTCCAAGAACTGTGGTGATGAAGGTAGAACTCAGCTAGGATGTCTTGACGATCAGAAGATGAGATGTCTTCCCTCACGATGATCAGCTGAGTGTCATTGGGCTCTGGTTATTTAGTTGCAGTCTTGGGCTTGATGTCCTTCTCTGCAATCTCTTCTTGTTTCTTCACTTGTCTTTGCTTGGCCAAGCAAAATCTAGATTCTCTTGATGATTTCTCCTTCTCCCGATCAAATGAAAATCCAATCCTTGTTTTTGGTCGGAAGTGGCCATTTACGGGGAACCGATGGCGGTTATGCAACCGACGGCGGTCGAGTAGGAACCGGTATCAGTTCGGTCAAAGCGGGCTATTTTTGGTAAAATAGCCAGCTTTCCCTCCTTTTCTTCCGAGGGATTGGTAGCGGGCTTGGTCAAGTCATTATGAAGTTGGTTTTAGGTGCAGATGAGGAGTAATTAGTCATAGGTGTGGAATTGGACCAAGTTATAGGTCTTAATTAGGTTAGTTTAGGGTTAAGACTAGGTCATGATGAGGTGGCGACATGAGGTGGCAGGTATGGTGATGTGGATTTATTAATTATAAGGTAATTAATAAATAATTGTGTAAGGTTTAGGTGGTGAGGTTAGGTTGTGAAATGCGATGAGGGTCACAAGGGGTCGTAAGACACAAATTTGGTGTCTACAGATATTGTGCACTAGATTGTTACAGAGTTATGATGTTGGTATGATTTTACGCGCATGAATTTGTGATGGTAACTATGATGTATTCATCTATTGTGTTTTGATGGAATAATATAATGGACCGTTATGGTTGAATATTGGTTAATTATATACTTGTAACTGGTGATTATATGGTGAATCTGATCCTAAGTGTTATCTGGTATCTATGTTTACTTTATTATGTGTGTTTCCAACTTGAGTTCATGGATCCAATAGTTATAATGGATTATCTACTTTGGGATCTGTTTATTATGAATATGTATGTTAACTCCATGGTAAGACTAACAGAGAGTGACCTGGTACCTTTGTGTTCTTCGAGTGAGTGCTCAGATCTGTTAGAGTGATGTACCATCGTGTATAGGGTTTTAGTAAGAAAAATAGACTACATTGCAATTGATCTCACAAAAATATGCATTGAAAATCATAACTATTTCATAATGCATAACCCAATTTTTAATATGATCACTTCACATGATACTAAGGGACCACAACAACCCATGCCCAAGGGGAAAATTATAAGACCATTGACCCTAACATCCACATTTTCCCTGACATTGAAGGTTTTGCAAAGTCTCCTTCACCACTTCCTATTGAAAGGAAGCGTGTATATGCTTAAGTATGGCACACTTCTAACCTTTCCATTCATTCTCTCCAAAGCATAATCATAGTCTATTTTATCCTCTCTATTAAGAGAAAACATAACATCAATAAAACTGATCAACTTTTTTGTTGGAGTTATGGATGTCCTGACCATTGGTTTGGTGCTCCTGTGCAGAGTACATAACTTCTTTTCTTGTGTGTTTACCTTTTTTTTGGCTTCCTTCCAATCTTATGTTATTACAACATGTAAGATGTAATTTTGGTAATCCCCTAGAAGGTACAAATATAATAAAATGTAGGGTTTTTCAAGTTGGCTATAAATATAGATTGAAAGTTCAAAAAATATTTTATTTAATAGATGATGTGGTAATGGTAAGATAAAGTGACATGTGTTCCATATGTGATTTTTCAGAAGATTTTTTTTTTCCTATGTTATGTCCAATATATTCCCAAACCCAAAAATTCCCCTCCCTCAATGAACTTCTTTATCATGATTTTCCCTCGTTCAATGTTTCACATTAATCCTTTAACTTTATCTTCTTCAATGCCTCCCTATTGGCATCTCCAGTGCACTATCTGGGTTCATTGTTGGTTGTAATGAATAATTAGACTTACCTTTTCCATCATGTTACATTGGAGAAAAACATTTTTTACTGATATGAAATTCTTTTTGAATAAGATTAGGACATCACAAACCATCATTTCTTATTTGAAAAAGAATACCCAAATATAGGAAATTATATTTCAATTTTCTTCAAAGGCTCTTGGGTGTGAGATGGGAGTAACCGGTCCACAAAAGTTGTTGAAAACCCATAAAAAGGTGCAATGACAACATCTATCAAGTTCCTCACTTTAAGTAAAAATGACCTGATAAATTATTCCATTGTTTCTCGATTGACATGTGCCTTAGTCATTTGTTTTGTTCTTGGTGCTAAAGTAATTTTTTTATCAGCCGTCACCCAATGGAATTCTACAAATTTGTTTTCCACTGTAGTAAACTTAGCCATCTAGGTGTCGAGAAAAATTTTAGGCCCTTAATTACTGAAAATTCTTCACATAAAGAGTCAATAGTAGTCATTATAATGACATATGAAATGGGATGAACTTCTAGAGCTAAAATTATTAGCAAATATTAGATTAATACATTATTGGCAGTTATTCCTACCCTCATGGCATCTCCAAACTGATTAAAGGTTCACCTTCCTGGTATGCCAACAGTCAAATAATTTTATATATTCCCTATTTGTATTTGGTTTTAATTAAGGAATTTAATCCATTTTCATTTTATCTCTTCCTTCAGTGGTATCAGAGTAGTTGTAGATGTTTCTCATAATTGTAATGATCTTCTTTATGATAACGCTTGCTATTTTGGATGACCTCTGCACATAAAATTTTTTGGGCATGATTTGGAATACTTGTACACTAGAGAAAACTATTTTTCTTTGATGCGAACCTGTATGAGCACCTGCTATGGAGACGGCTACCAAAGAGATTTGGCAGTTTCCTCTGGGAAAACTATGCCATGTTTTGTCAGCATGTGAAGCTCATATCTGTGACCTAATATGAGCATTTGGTGTGGGGTATTTGAATTGGAAGCATGGCACATTGGAAGACCTACTTTTTTTTGTGACCTACATTTTTAGAATGTATTTATTACCTAGAAGAAGTAGTGGAAGAATTGTATGCAAAGGCTAAACATGACATCCTCTCATCCAAATATGCTAGAACAGAAAGAGAAAATATTAGCAGAGTTAGAGGGAATAGGTGTACTACTACATCATCAAATTTCATCCATTGGTAATGCAAGATAGGTGAATATTGGTTTTCTATGTGAACCAACACCTCAAAACTTTTTTTTACAATGTTAATGCTTCTAAATGATCCAGAAATGGCAATAGAGATGGGAATGTTTCATTCAAAACAACATGTATACAAGCATCAAAAGATGTGTGGAGATTATTGTTGGTGTTGAAATGAAACACCCCTGGGACTCTGCAACACGATGGGTTGAGACTCTCAGTGCGATTGCACAACATGGAGCTTTTCCCAAGTGTGGGACCTTGCGAAATCGGAAAAGCTCTCCGGATGAAGGCCGGCTCCTATTCCTCTGTTCAGATGCACGAATAAACGCAGAGGGTTTACCAAAAACCTAATCTAACTTGCCAAGGAGACAGGGTAGAGAATGCATAAAAATAAAACCTAAACTACGGAGGTGATGCACCGAGGAATGAAGAACATATGTTTTGCCAATAAACACAAACCATAGAAATGCAATGCAATATCATGCACGGATAAACATATTCGCAGTGAAAGATCAGGAGGATGCAAAATGAAACACATAGAGGGTTGAGAAACATCCACAGTCATGCATTTATTTGCTCCGAAGGTTTGATACAATACACTGCAAAAATGCCAATAGGCAAAGGTTGCATTACAGTTCCAAATGGGAGGTTTGAGCTCCACAACTCCACCTGCCAAAGAGAAGAAGGGAGGGGCCAAAACAAGAATGTCCAACCTTTTGAAAGAAGCCCCTCCTTACATTTTATATGGAGAAGAAGAGAGGGAGAAGAGAGGAATTCGAAAATCCTGCCCCAACCACCTCCAGACTGCCTTAACTCATCCCATTATGGCGGTAGGTGAGACCCCCAACAACCAAAAAATGGCGAACTGTTTTTTACATTTTTGAAGAACTTATTCTCATCCAATTAAAGATATCCAGTCATAGTTGGGTAGAGGATGCCGAGATATTTCTGAAAAGTCCAACCTTGTGTGAATCCGAGCTCCCTGTGAAAAGTTATGGCGATCTGAATATTTCCCGCGTCAGGGTCTGTTTCCAGTCGGGTTCGGGTTTCTCCTTTGCATCTGCATCGGGTTTGGAGGATGCCTCGACATGTGTTTGATGCTTGCGTTCTCCCGAAACCCACTTCCGCCATGATTTCCGAGCTTTCCTTTGTGTTGGGGCGGAAGATGAACTTGCATGCGCATCGGGTTCGAAGGGGTGCTCGACATGCTTCTTTTTCATGTTTTCCCGACATGCTTCCCCGACGCCGAGACCCGATTTCTTTTGCGTCGGGTTTTGAAGACCCCCCGACATGTTTTCCTTGATGTCAGGTTTTGGAGACCCCCCGATGTTCCTTTTGCGTGTTTCTCCACCTTGTTTCTCCGCCATGTTCCTCCGCCTTGCGAGACCCGATTTTCCTTGCTGTCGGGTTTTCCAACCCTTGCGACATGTCCTTGCGCCATGCTTCTCCCCCTCCGAAACCCGATTTGCTTGCGTTTATCTATATTTACCTAGGGGGTAAATATATACAACAATTTGGTGACTCACGGGGTTACCTGCCTGCTAGGTAGAAGATCAATGGCCTTTTAGCGATCCATTGGGCATGGAGTCATAAGCAATAACCTGAAACCGATCTGATACCTGATCCCGAACCTGATACAACAACTCCTCCGAGAGCACGCTGAATTGTAGAAAACCAACCTAGGAGCAACAAAACCTGTGCCAAAGCACTTAGGGAAACTGAAACCTAACTACAACAAGACAATGTGCATACGCACTTAGAGGAATTGAAATCTAATCTAATATTTACAAGGGTAAAACTTTTTCTTTTCAGTAGCAATGTTTAAGATAGATTCCGTTGACCGGAATCGGGAGTTCTTCTCCGTCCAATGTAGACAATTGGAAGGCATTGCTATTCTTACATTCCATGACCATGTAGGGGCCACTCCAAATGGCATCAAACTTGGAATGCCTTCCTGGTTTTGCCCGATCTGCATCCCATTTCAGAACTAAGTCCCCTTCCTGGAAGGTCCTTGCTCTTGCTTTCTTATCAAACCATCTTTTTACTAAGGCCTGATCTTTCTCAATTGTTTGAACTGCATGTTCTCTAATTTCTTCCAATTCCATCAACTCTGCATACCTAGCCTCCATTGGTTCGAACTCAGCCAACTCCAACTGCTTCATGAACTCCAATGCAGGCAGTTCTAATGATATAGGCAATACTGCCTCTTTTCCATAGACCAACTTGTAAGGGGAATTACCTGTAGACCTCTTTGGTGTTATTCTGTCAGCCCATAATGCTGATTTTAGCTTAGTATGCCATGTTCTTTGATTTTCATCCAGAGTCCTTCTGATGATTCTTAGCAAATTTTTGTTCGTGGACTCTACCTGTCCATTACCCTGTGGGTAATAATTGGAAGAGGTGCTCAAGTAGATTCCATTCTTGACAGCCCATTCTGTAATCTTGGAACCTACGAATGCCAATGCATTGTCTGATATGATAGTGGCCGGCACACCAAACCTGGTCACTATTCCTTCATAAAATTCTAGTATATTAGACTCGTTTGCCTCTTTGAGCGCTACTGCTTCAGTCCACTTGGTGAAATAGTCCGTTGCTGTGAGAATCCACTTGTGGCCTTGGCTTGAGTTTGGGTTGATGACCCCGATGAAGTCCAATCCCCATTGCATAAATGGTTGGTCAACCAAAATTGGGTGCAATGGAAGTGCTGCTAGTCTTTCTTTTCCTGTGAAGAGTGCACATTTCTTACACTTTCTTATCCATGTATAACAGTCATTGAACACCGTGGGCCAATAATACCCTGCCTTCATTATCTTGAGAGCTGTTACTCGTGGGGAAAAATGTCCGCCAGAATCTCCATCATGAAAATCTCGTAACACCCTCTCAATTTGACCTGTCCCAATGCACCTCAATAGAACTCCATTGATGTCTTTCTTGAACAAAACACCATCAACAAGCACATATGGAATGGCTTGTAATCTGAAGTATCTCCTCTTTGCTTTGCTCATTTCTGGAGGGCATAGTCCTGTCTGTAGGAAGTGTATCATATTCTGAGTCCAACAAGGAGTAGGCACATCATCATTTTCATGTTCTTGACCATCTTGTAGTACCAAGACAGTCTCTTTTTCATCACCTGCTTCAACTTGTTGACTCAAGGCTAGCTGTTCACATAGTCCCTTTCCACGTACTAGTTTGGTGACCTTGATCTCGATGTCATATTCCATGACACGAGTGATCCACCCTGCACGCTTCTCATTCAGATCCTTGTTTAGAAGGAAGTCCTTGACTCCCGCATGAGAGACCAATAATTGGATCTTGTTGTTTGAGACTAGGTGCTTGAATTTCTTTAAACTCCTGATCACTGCAAGGACATGCTTTTCAATGAAAGAGTACCTAGTTTCATATTCCTCCAAGCCTTGACTGAAGAAAGCAACTGGTTGTTCTAATCCTTCTTTGTTCTGTTGTACTAGGATTGCAGAAATTGTGTCTCCACCACCGAAGGCATATAACACGAAGTCCTTGGAGAAGTCTGGATTGACGAGAGTGGGAGCTTGAGATATAGCCTCTTTTATTGCCTCGAAACTTGCCTTGCCTTCAGATGTCCACTTAAATGCCATGCTCTTCTTTAACATCAACGTTATTGGTTTTACGAGAGCTGCAAAATTTGGAACAAACCTGCGGACGAAATTGATCCTTCCTAAGAAGCTTTGAAGAGCCTTCTTGTGACTTGGCAATGGCAATGCTTGAATTGCTTCGACTCTCTCTGGGTCAATCGTCAATCCTTCCTTTGAAACAATATGGCCTAGAAGCTTTCCCTCGTGAGCCAAGAATATGCATTTTTTGGGATTCAATGATACCCCAAATCTTCTACACCTCTGAAATACCTGCCTTAGATGAAAGAGGTGATCCACTGCATTTTTTGAGAATACAGTGATGTCATCAAGATATATTAGAACTATTTTATTGATCAACCCCTTGAATGCCATATCCATTGCCCTTTGGAAGGTGGCTCCAGCATTTGATAGCCCAAATGGCATCTTCTTGTAGGCATATGTCCCCCATTTGGTGGTGAAAGCCGTCTTGAATTGGTCATCTTCTTTCACCATCACCTGATTATACCCTGAGTAGCCATCTAGGAGAGAGAATCTCTCTGAACCGGATACTACTTGCAATATTTGTTCCATTGAAGGAAGTGGGTAATGATCTTTGAGAGATGCCCTGTTGAGGTCTCGGAAGTCTACACACAACCTGATTTCTCCGCTCTTCTTTCCTGACCGGAACCAAGTTTGCAACCCAGCTTGAGTGCTTGATCGGGAATATAATGCTTGCCTCTATTAGCTTGTTTAGCTCTTTCTTCATTAGAGGCTCAATGTGAGGGTTGACTGGTCTCTGCTTCTGCCTGATGGGCTTAGCATCTGGATCCAATTCTATGGTATGTTGTGCCAACTTTGGATTGAATCCTCTCAAGTCTTCATAGCTCCAAGCGAAGACATCTGGAAATTCTTGGCAAAGTTGTATGAAATCTGATTTCTCCTGCTCAGTGGCCACTTTACCAATTTGAAGTGTTTTGCCTTCCCCAACCAGAATTGGCTCTGAATCTTCTCTCTTGACCTGTATGTTAGCCTTTTCCTTACGAAACTGGTCGTTAGGGTTGAAGATAGACTCCAACGTTACTAAACCCTTAGGAAGCTTGTTTGTCCGCAGTTGCACTACTTGATCCCCATACTGCTGCTCTAGCCTATCCTGATTTCTAGCTGAGAATTCAGCCTCTTCTTGTAAGAAATTGATGATCTGTTGATCGTTCTCAAACACCTGCCAGCTTGTGTTATTATCTGGAACTGCTGGCCTCACAACCACATGAATGTGTGGCTGTGTTTTTTCTCTTCTGATGTTGTCAACCACATCAAACGTTGCTCCAACTGCTGCGAGCCTATCTGCAACTTCATTTTTCTTCCTGGGTATGGATACAATGTTGAAAGCTTCGAAATCCTCAATGAGGTCCCATACCCTGTTCTTGTAGCTCTTTAGCAAGTCGTTCTTTGTAGCATTGTTGTCCCCTAACTTGGTTGACGATTAGCTCGCTATCTCCAAACACCTGCAAGTTCTTTATGCCCTTTTTCCTGGCCCAATGAAGTCCATGAATCAAGGCCTCATATTCAGCTGTGTTGTTTGAACAAGAAAACTGGAAATGAAAAGCTGAATAATATTTGATGTCTTGTGGTGAAATCAACACTGCACCACCTCCAGCACCTTGTCTGCTTCTCGAACCATCGAAGAATAATTTCCAAACTTTGTCTTCATCTTTTTGTTCAGGCTGAATGATGTCAGGAATGGGTGAATTTTCTTCGTGTACACAATACACACCCAATTCAGATTCTTCAATTTCCTTGTATGGGTCAAATTCATGACTCTTGTTTGCCCATTCATCCAAAGTTAAATCAGGAATTCCCTCGACCTTAGTACCTGCTTCTAGATCACTTGAACACTCCTCTTGATCAAAAGCTGAGCAATTTGCATTGATAGGACCTGGTACATAAGGCTCAATATGGAAATTGGCAATTGATTCTGACCTGATTGTTGCTTTGGCCCCATACCTTGTCCTGAAAATCATGTGCGACCAATCTGCAGATAAATATCCACCGATCTTTGCAGTGAAGTCCCTTGATAAACACAACGCAAAGAGTGGCGGGAGGTCAATTACAGACACATCTTGCAGAACTGTAACATTAGGACATGAATGTAGTGTTAGGCTTAACCCCTTGATGACCCCAACTGTTCCCACTGCCGTTCCATCTAGCTGCACTACTCCTTTCAACACTGGTTCATACTTCAAACCCAGTTGATCCGCTATTTGCTTCGGCATCACTGAACTACTTGCCCCTGAGTCTATCATGCAGTTGTGTACCAAGTGGTTTCCAACAATCAATGAAACATAGAATGGTGGAGGCTTCAAATTTTTTCTTGTCTGGCCCCCATCATGTTGCACTGCATTAGTGAGAACTTTCTCATGTCCCTGGTTTGATACATTTGTGGCAGACCAATTAGCCATTGCAGCTTGCAATAAATCTCGTTGCCCTGGGATCGCCAGTGATTCCCACATGGAAATGTTCACATGTGTCTTCTTCATTTGATCGATGATGTTGAAGGGGGATGAATTGTCCTTTTGCTGTCCCTTACTTGGTGCAAACTTTTCTGGAGCTTGAACAGGTGCATGTGTTGCTACAACAGGTACCTTAGGCTGATTTTGCACATTTGGAGCTATGTTTGGTCTACTGACCCCTTGTTGTGTAAGAGTGGGTTGAGAAACAACTGGATTAGATGGTTGTCCCTCTTCTATGCTTCTCTTCTTTGACCGTGTGTTGGCAGCCACGCCTTGAAAAGGCTGTTGGTTAACTCCACAGAAGTCTTCTGTTTGCCAATTGGCCAATGTGGTTTCTGTTGGAGGTCCTTCTTGTTGCATTCCTTGCTGCTGATTCCCTTCTTGGCTTGGTTCTTGAGGCACACCAATGGTTTGCACCATCAAGGCCTGATTCAGTGCACCATTGAAACATGCTGACTGATTGTGGGGTAGATTGCAAGGGTAACACCAGTCGTACTTCCTGTGCCATGTTATTTTGTGTTGGAACCAAGGCTCTTGAGGGCGTCGTTGCATTTGGATCATACGGTCGAAATGGCCTGGCAGCTTGAGGTTGTCCTTGGTTTTGGTTTTGATTTTAGCCTGAGGTGGTGGTGGTCTATTTTGTTGGTATGAGGGCCTAGCTTGGTACTGTGCTTGAGGCTGATATGGTCTAGCACTTTGAGCTTGCTGTCTTTTGATAGTCACTAGCTCATTTCCAAGGTTCTGTAGTTGTTTCATAACTTCCTACAATTCCTTTGAAGTATTTGAAGAAGTTGACGCCTCATTATTGCTTTGATTTCTAGGAGTTGGAATGGGATTCAACTCTGGTGCTTGACTGGTTGTAGGAACTCCCATATCTGGATAGAGAGGCATTGGTGGCCTTGGTGCAAGCTTGCCAGCTTGGATCAAATAGTTCTCTGCTCTGATAGCTGTGTCGTAGGCCCCTGGCAGCGTTGTCCCTCCCATTGATTGGATCATCATGGCTATGTCTGAATTTATAGCCTTTAAGAAATAAAGGAATGCTCCTTCGGCGGTTGGTCTAACAGCTATTGGAATCCTGTCCCATGTCCGTTGGAATCTGAAGTTGAAATCTGTCATTTGTTCATTAGGAGCCCTTTTGATTGTTGTCAGTTGTTCCAATAAGGACAAATTGTCTGCCCTCTCCCCGAATTGGTTGCAAAGAGCTGAACAAAGTTGGTTCCAATTCGTAATAGACCCTGCTGTTAAGGCTCCTAAACCATTGTAAGGCCTTACCTTTGAAAGATGAAGCCAACAACTTGACTGCAACATCCATTTCATTTATTTCGTGGATTGCACATGCATTAGCAATATCCTGGATGTGATCAATAGGAGTAGTATGATTTTCTCCTGTGAAATAGGGGATATTCTTTAGCGCTGCAACTGGAATTTGATTCTGAGCATTTAGGGCAAGTGGACTACTACCCGTGAAATTGACAAAGGGATTCGGTGGTAGATGCGCCATTATGATTGGCCTAAGAACCCTGGTTGATGCGAGAAAAGGCCTACCAGGTGGAGGTGTAGACAAAGTCCTGTTAGGTGGAGATGGTGATCTTTGTGGTCTTCTTCCTCTCCTTCCTCTGCCTGGTGAAAGTTGCAAGTGGAAAAATAGCCCCTCTTCTTGAGTATTAGACCTGGTTCGAATTCTTCTCATGTGCCTGGGCAACTTGTGCTGCTACACCACTGAACTCTATCCCTTCGGAGTCGCCAGATGTGTTAGATAACAAGCCTCTAAAAGGCTGGATTTTGCCAAGTTACACACCAAACTTGACAGTATTGAAAATATAATTTAAGCTTTGAAGGGCCCAGAGGAGACAATCTTCAATTCGGAATTCAGGCCTTGCTGTGCAGCTGCGGATCCCCGAAAAGTACAGGCGGAACTCAGGTCATGCGATGCAACTCACAAAACCCGAATTGCTATGTGTCGGAACTTGGAACATGTCCGACATCCCTCAAAACCCAAAATGAATGCTGTCGGGAATAGGACCATGCAATGCATCCCCCAAAACCTGAATTGCTGCTTTGATGTTCTCGGACCCCGAAAACCCGAAATTCAAAAAACCTGAAATTTTGAAAATCAAAATATCAAAAAACTAAAGATACCCTTTTGAAGATTACCTTCAGATCTACCAACTGTTGAAATTTTGACCTGTTTTGAGCAAGATAAACCCTTGAAAAATGATTTCGGAGTTCAGCCTGGATGGAGCAAAATCTGAAATTTTAAAACTTGCAATTTCTCAGTCTGAATTTTGTGAAAACTCCTTCAAATTTTTATGGAATGACCTCTTGGTCCCACCGGGCGTGCCAAAACTATTGGTGTCAAAACGCAGCACCCCTGGGACTCTGCAACACGATGGGTTGAGAATCTCAGTGCGATTGCACAACATGGAGCTTTTCCCAAGTGTGGGACCTTGCGAAATTGGAAAAGCTCTCCGGATGAAGGCCGGCTCCTATTCCTCTGTTCAGATGCACGAATAAAACGCAGAGGGTTTACCAAAAACCTAATCTAACTTGCCAAGGAGACAGGGTAGAGAATGCATAAAAATAAAACCTAAACTACGGAGGTGATGCACCGAGGAATGAAGAACATATGTTTTGCCAATAAACACAAACCATAGAAATGCAATGCAATATCATGCACGGATAAACATATTCGCAGTGAAAGATCAGGAGGATGCAAAATGAAACACATAGAGGGTTGAGAAACATCCACAGTCATGCATTTATTTGCTCCGAAGGTTTGATACAATACACTGCAAAAATGCCAATAGGCAAAGGTTGCATTACAGTTTCAAATGGGAGGTTTGAGCTCCACAACTCCACCTGCCAAAGAGAAGAAGGGAGGGGCCAAAACAAGAATGTCCAACCTTTAGAAAGAAGCCCCTCCTTACATTTATATGAGGAAAAGAGAGGGAGAAGAGAGGAATTCGATGCTGCCCCAACCACCTCCAAGACTGCACCTTAACTCATCCCATAATGGCGGTAGGTGAGATCCCCAACAACCCAAAAAATGGCGAACTATATTTTTGCATTTTTAAGAACTTGTTCTCACCCAATTAAAGATATCCAGTCGTAGTTGGGTAGAGGATGCCGAGAGCTTTCCGAAAAGTCCAACCTTGTGTGAATCCGAGCTCCCTGTGAAAAGTTATGGCGATCTGAATATTTCCTGCGTCAGGGTCTGTTTCCAGTCGGGTTCGGGTTTCTCCTTTGCATCTGCATCGGGTTTGGAGGATGCCTCGACATGTGTTTGATGCTTGTGTTCTCCCGAAACCCGCTTCCGCCAGTGATTTCCAAGCATTTCCTTTGTTTCGGGGCGGAAGATGAACTTGCATGCGCATCGGGTTCGAATGGGTGCTCGACATGCTTCTTTTTCATGCCCCCGACGTGCTTCCCCGACGTGAGACCCGATTTCTTTTGCATCGGGTTTTGAAGACCCCCCGACATCATTTTCCTTGAAATGTCGGATTTTGGAGACCCCCTGACATGTTCCTTTTGCGTGTTTCTCCGCCTTGTTCCTCCATTCCTTGCGAGACCCGATTTTCCTTGCTGTCGGGTTTTCCAACCCTTGCGACATGTCCTTGCACCATGCTTCTCCCCCTCCAAAACCCGATTTCCCTTGCGTTTATCTATATTTACCCTGTGGGGGGGGTAAATATATACAACAATTATTCGAAATTCATAATGATCGTGCAAAGCCACTTCTGTAAGTAGAAACATATTGCGAATGATCAAGGATACATTGAGCTTCAAATGATGATTCTCCATTCTCCTGCTTGTCTAGTCATCTACGACTGGGTCGGAGCAAAGATATATGGTGACAGTTATGATTAGAGAGTTGAAGGCATGATAATATGTTTGAAGGTCAATGAAGATGCTGAGCATTTACATAGTTTAGTACCTCATGTAAAATTAGTTAGCAGGGAATTGGCCCTTGAGGTATTGACACGAAGCAATGAGAGTAGTGCTTGAGGTGTTTATGAGTATAATAGGTTCATGGAATATTTTTGTAAACCACTATTGGCTTGATATATCTTGGAGAAGACATAAGTGATAGAGATCAAAAATCATGGGAATGCACAATGATATCACATTGGAAAACCAATATGAATAGATCTTCCTTGAGGTAATCCAGTGGCATAACCAGAAGTTACCAGTGCTTATTTTCTATGAAGGATCCAATGTGCTTGGTGTGACAGTCCATATTATGAAATGGTAATATTTAGGGATTATGTATTATGTGTCATGAAGGAGGTAGAGTAATGTGAGAAACAGATGGCATGCCATTTGAAGTTTGGTGACTTGTGAGACATGACATAAGGCAGATATGATCTAAAACAAAGCATGAATATTTACTGTGTTTGGAATAAGGTGGGTCCACTAGTCTTGAAGACTATGATCTTAGCTGACATAAAGGGGGGAATGTCCTCAAATGAATACATGAAGAGCTTGTTGATAGTCTATTCCTACCCTCGTGACATCTCCAGAAGGTATTGCATGAGTCTCAGGGGAATCTTGTGATGTCAATAGTTCAAGGTACATGCAATATATTCCTTGTGTTGTACTTTATCTCTTTTTGCATTAAGGTATGTAATCTTATTTTGATGATATCTCTACCTTATGAACTTGACCATAAGGATTCCAATGCATTATTTACCTTGATAAGTGACATTTGTCGTGGATTCTTATATCTAGTAGGTCATTAAAGTGAGCTTCCTAGATTATTCTAGGTTTGAAGAACAATCTATGACTAGTTGTTTCAAAGAAAGTTCGAGTATTCGTATTGGTATCTAGTAACCTTCAAAAGGAGTTAAGAGGAAAGAGTGATCTTAATCACAAGATGGTAAGTTCAATGCTTCAAGAAGGTATGATGAATCATATATGTGCAAGTTGAAGTCATGATTGGAAAGCCGTGGTGAAGCATGATAGGAAGTGTTGTTGGATATCTCGATGAGAAGGTAAGTCATGTAAAATGTTTCTCCCTGTTAAGGGTTTCCCACATTAACCAGTTGATAATCATGTGTGGTTGATCTTGATTTGTGTTGAAGATGTGAGTGATCATTGTCAATTGGTGTCAAGAATAATGGTAAATCAATATTGTCATGAGCTTTCTGAGGTATTGGTATATTGATATCAATCAGTGTGAAGAAGTAGAGTATGATTCAAAGGTTGAATCATATAAATTATACCAAGGATAAAGCTGAGTAGTTTGATCTAACATGGCATTTGATAAATAATGCACGGTCCATAGGGGAAGATGTTATGTATTTTTTTGTGCTTCCTATTTTGGTTGATGTTTCCAACCATTCTCCTTCATGTATGATGAACCCTAAGTGTGGCTATCCAAAAGGAGGACAAATTATCAAGAAAGGGGGAGTATGTTCCTTGATTGATATTTTGTTACAAGAAAGTGTATTGCAAGGTATGATCATGATATTCTTGTATTCAACTTGTTAAGAACAATGATATGCATTGTGAAGAGCCTTAACTTGTAACATTCTTAGGGGGAGTTATAGAATTCTCATAATGTTCTCTGATGTGTCAATTAAAATGATGAAGAACATAATATGGTTTCTTAGCCAGGTACAATCTCTTGAAGTTTTCAACCATATGTAGCTGTGGATGACTTGATGAAACACCGATCTCTCATTTCATGACAATCGGGATCATGCCTAAGGTCTAAGTGTTAACTTATCAATAATGTGTATAATATGGATAATTAGTGTAATTATTTACCATTTTCAGGGATATCAAGAATTCTGTTTAAGACGTTTACTTGTTGAGATATTTGTTGCAAAAGGAGTACTTTTCAGAATTTTTGGGTCTTGTTTGTCATTAACGTCAAAGGGGGAGATAGGTTTAGCACAACCAGGAGCTTGAGAAATAACTTTGTCCAGAAGTTTTCTTGGACATGGTTTCCATAGTGGTTATATAAAGTGGTTGTCATCAATCGATAAAGGGGGATATTATTGGAATGTCCTGGTCAGTTTCATACTATTATCAATTGATGTCAGAAAGAGATCTTCACTGACTTAGTTGAAACAAGAAAAGGTCAGTTGAAATTTTAAGAAGAGAAAGATGATAGCAACATGTCATAGTGTGGAGGATTGCTTGAAAGAGTAGTGAAGGATACATAGACATACTCAATGGAGTCTTTCATTGATTAGTCATGTTCTATTTATCCTAAGTCAACGTGAGTTGACACTGACACTAGATCAGACTTCATATCCCTAACCTAGGGAAGTTCTGTCATCAAGTTTTTTCTATTGAATTTAGTGGCTAGTCTAGAGTATGTTATAACTACTGAAGGGTGTAGAGTCATGTCAACTGCAACATAATATCCTCATAAGGACCCTTGTACTTCACGTAGGTACTGACACTGACATGCTTGGCATGAGTCAAGATCCAAAATATATTTCTATCCTTATTTAGGAGGTTGAACTAAATTCTTCAGAGTCTATCCAAATTATGTGGTTATTAATTCCCTTATCTAGGACCAGTGGTAATGGGTCAACCCTATTGTAATGCATTTTTGAGTTTTCTTAGATCAATTTTTGAGATCATGTTTTTCTAAACTTCAAAGGATTTGACAATCAGATTTGTGATTTTCTTTTTATTAGACTCAAAATATCTATTTTTGGCACTAACCAATGTCACCTACTATGTTCTATACTATCTAGCAAACCATGAATCAAGTTTTGCTAGAGAAAATGGAGATAGTAAAGATGGAAATTGTGATTTACTTACTAAGAAGAAAAACAAGAGAAAACTCATAGAAGATCTGAGCAGGTGAAATGCCATAATTTGAAATCATTGAAATGAAGTCTAGAATCCCTTTTATTTGTCATTTATGACATCCCTATTTCTGATTAAGGAAGTCTTCATGATAAAGAATGGCTTGACTAACTACAGATGGTCAATCAAGGTGTCATGTGACCAAAAGGTCCTAAGTCAATGACTTTGATTCATTTAATGGGACATATATATCCTTTCCCTTATTTAGAGTTAATGTCCATTTTTAAGTCCCAGTTGTACATTATATATGAGCAAGTCAAAGTGCATGTAAGGGTCAGTAGAAGGTCATTTGTTTTAAGACCATGAGGAGAGATGATATGATTAAATATTTGTGTAAGATTTTCAACTTTGTAAGTTGCATATTTACTAGAGAGGGTAGTAAAGCTAACACCCTAGATCTCTATTTATTCCATTCCAAACCATAAAATTATGTTATAGGCCATAAAATAGGGTAATACTTATCATTTCCATTCACTGTATACCAAAAGGAATTACATCATCTACAAATGAGTTTCACACACCTTTTATTCAGCAATGAGAAGTTATACATTTGTAATTCCAACATTGTAGATATTACAAAATATCAAATAACCATACTTAATAAATTCAGATACAACTTTCTTTTCCATGAAGTACATTTCAGTAATGAAACCATATCTCAACATATTAAAGTTTCATCCTCTTTGATAAATAAATGTAACTTTCTAAGGATCAACTTATCCTTCCATCATTTATGAAGTCCATCTACAAAATTGCTAGCATGGGTTAGTTCATTGAATTGAGCATGATAAAAACTAAATCATTAAAACGATGTGATTTTAGCTAACTATATCATAAAAAGATCTTTGATGTTATGAAACAGTCCTGAAGCAATTCAGAAAGACTCAGCCAAAAAGGAGATAAACACTCTAATAAAAGATAGAGAAAGAGATATAATTCAAATCAAAACCAAGGTTAGGTCATGAGATATAACAACTTCAACCTTCCATCCTAATTAATTTTTTATCAAAATAACTTAAATAGTAAGTTCAGATAAGTAACATTTCATCAGAATCTCACTATTACTTTTATACATTTCTTTTCGTATTTCCTATCTCATTTAAACTTGTTTAATAGAAGAAGGTAATTATCCTATCTATCTTTTAGGCATAGCTCAGAAGTAGATCATTTACAAATATTACCTTCCATCTCAATATTTCACTAACCTAAATTCATCCTAAGATCCAAGTTTCCAAGAATTTAACTTAAATATCATAAGACATAAGTTAGGATAATCCAAATCATCGTAAGATTTTAAGTGTCCCTGATTAGAGTATCTCAATACTCAAAATCAGAACTAGGAACCAATTCAATTTAAAAACAAAACAAGCTAAATCAAACCTCATAATGAGGTAAGGTTACTTTCAACAAGAAAAAGTGTTACACTCCAGTCTCAAAAGATACACCATTGTTATCATTACCTTAAGTGGATAGAATGGTTAAGTTCATACTTTAGACCAACTCATTAATCCATCCAAATATTTCTAGCCAAACACAATAATCCATCCAAATATTTCCAAATTTAGCTATAATTTCCTAAACATTCTGCATTCAATCCCATCAAATAGTCAAGAAGTTGTATAAATGCAACATACTTGAGAAGGAAAACATATTTACCAAGTTCAAAAATGAAAGACGATTAAAGGAAGGAGGGGCATATTACTACCTCACAGTTCTTAGCCTGGTTAAAAAGAGAGAATTACGTAACCAAGAACCTATATTGAAAAGGCCAATCTCTAATGTCTCAAACAAAAATCTCAACAGAGAATACTCTGGGCTCAGATTAATTGAACACTTAAAAACTAGAAGAAAGGAAAGAAATGAAGAATAAAACCATTCCATTACCTTTCATGATTCAAGGTGACGGTATTGATAGCCTCAATATCCATAAAGACATCAAGTAATTCATTCCCCCAAAGGACTCAGAGAGTAAAAAAAGAGATGAAAAGAAGGATAAGTCTGCAACAAACTTTCTAAAACTCAGATCCTTAAAGGTAAATAAGTGAGCAATACGATATAACCACAGTACGAGCCAACGTTCCATTTTTCATGAAGAAATTATTGCCTAAGTTATGAAGAACTGAAACCACGATTATTGATTGGAGGGGTATAAGAATCATGCTAAAACAAAAAATCTAAATAAGGTCAATAGAACAGTCAAGACGTTATGGTTAACAAGAATAAACAAGTTACAATCTAACCAATGCTCAAGAGATTTTTCCCCCTTTCTGCCCCAAGAGCCACAAATTCATTGGTTACCTACCAACCTAGAAGAATAGAAATAGTAATTCATATCCTTTTTCTTGCTACATAAATCAAGCTTCTATAGAACAATAATTTATTTCAAGGACCTAACACCAAATATCCTATTTAGATCTTCAATAAATAAACAAAATAATTCATGCAAGTCTTAAAATACGTTCCATCAATTTTGAAGAAAACCCATAATAAATTTATCCTTATTACATAACCACAGGGGCCAAAAAATTTGAAACAGGAAGAATTAATCGCAATAACCATAATCACAAATCACAGACAATGATAAGAATCCATACAAGTTCTCTAATTTTGAGCCTTTCAATTAGTACCTAGAAGAATATGTTTAAGACAAAGTCACAAAATTTTATCTTCCCAAAAGAATCATGTAAGATCAAACTACAATCAAGATATTCAATAGTTTAATCAACTAAAGTTTTCCAACAGAGATGAAACAAGATCATTTCGAACAATATCCTCAAATTTTAGTAACCAGGTTACCTACAAGGTTTATACAGTTCAACTAAGATCACATATAGTTTTTTGGCTTTGATCTCAAGCTCATGTAGAAATATTAAAACATAACCCAGCTATCCACACAAGAAAACTGAAACCTAGATTGTACTTTCCATCATTCAAACGGGGTCGATAAATAATTCCCAAAAAAAACACAAAAAACAAAAGCAAAATAATCTTACCAAAAGAGAAAAAACCTAATTATTCCAAAGAGCAGAGTTGTTTTTATGAAAATTTAAGTAAAAGCATAAAAATTAATGGATAGAGCTTATCATGCCTGATAGCACTTCACCTTCACTAATTTGCAGAAGTATCCAATTAGAGTCTCAATCCTTCTTTCAAAATGTAAAAAAACACAAAACATTTCTCTAACTCCTCCTTATAGCTTCACTATGCCAACTCTCTCCCTCCATGCCAAGCAAGGAAAAAAAAATCATGCACAACCATATTGTATGAAAAAATTGAACTGAAGGTTTGAAAAAAAACAACTACATGTAGATCTCAAGCTCCAAACCGAATGAATCGACAAAACCAAACCCTCTATCTTCTTCCTAGGTAGTTTCACTAGTTTTAAAATATGAAATGTAGAGTAGGACTGTCAGTCCTTCCTACCTTCCCACCACTGCCATCTCTAATTTTGGCATAAAATTATTTCAAACAAAAACATGCATTCCAAACTTTGGTGAAAATACCAACTCGCCCATCTAAATTTTCAAATTGCCTTTGCCAAATTGGCTGCAAAAAGAGATAAGGGTTTAATAAATTACCTTTAATTCCTTGGATTCGTTGCCTCCCACTTACTCCTTTCCCCATGTCATTTCATTGACCCCCCTTAGGTTATCAAATCCCTTAGTTAGGTTAGACACAAATTTAGGAATCAACATAGGTCCATAGGTAAGTCTTTAGTCTTAGGTTAATTTAATCACTTAAAAAGACAATAAACTTAGTAACTTAGGTTAAGTTACTCTTTTTAGGAATAGGTTACATATTTAAGGAACATAGTGTGGTTAGGTACCAAGTCCCCTATGAAAAATTCATCATACCATAATAGAAAAAGAAGAACCAAATTATTACTCAATTCAAATACAAAGCAAAGATCCATGGAGAGGATCATACATAACCTTAGCATATTCAAGGTCCAAAATCCTTCCATCTATCCAAATTGGACATCATGACAACAAGACATGAAGATTAGAAGCATACCTTGGATCAATGGAATTGATCTAAGGTAATGCTATTTGAAACCCCATAAATTATGAAAACTGAAACTCAAATTCATAATCCCAAGAAATGAATTTATTCTACATAAAAGAGATGGATTGCTTCATTTTCAATTAAGCAAAAAAATAATAGAATATACCTATTCCCAACAGATAAATTCTTATCTACTGCAAACATGATTTCCTAAGTCATAAGAGAACATCGTCTTAAGACAAAATCACCTATCAACATTTGTACCTTCTATAGTAGAAGTCATCATAGGTACCAGTTATGTGAGAAGCATTACATACCTCCCTCCTAAAAAGCATCATCATCTCGATGATTAACTTAGTCAAAGAAATTTAATCAAGAATATAACTAGTTTTAATACTAATAAGTTTAGTATCTACCAAAAATTGGCAAATTTATTGATATAATAAGAATAAAATCTTCAAGTTTTATCAATCAACAAAATCAACTCTATTCAAATAAATGTGGAAAATCAGTCTTCATATCTTCAAGGTTTTCCAATGTTGCACTTTCTTCATTAAACTGGTCCCATTGGACCTTGCATTGGCTTATTTCAAGATTTCTTAAGTGCAGTTAGTGTGTTTCCAACACTCGAATGGGTTTAACCATGATTATTCTTAGGTCTTAGACCTACAAGGAATTCCAATTTAACACATGTGATAAATCTGAAACGTATTTCTTAAGTAGAGAAATATGGAAAACATCATGCATTCATGGTAAAGCATGTGGTAAAGATAAACAATAAGCTATAGGGTTGATTATTTCAACAATTTCAAAGGGTTCCACATAACGAGGTGATAACTTGGCAGCCTTTCCAAAGGTTATAGAACTCTTTTTCCACTTAACCCACAAAAATACCTTCTCACCAAGTTCAAATTTCTTGTCAACCCTTTTTAGGTCTGCATAAATTTTTCTCCTATTTGTTTCTTCCTTCAAACATTCACAAAACATTTTAACTTGTTGTTCCATTTCAATAAGGATCTCAGGTCCAATTACCTCTTTGTCTTCTATGTTATCCCATGTAACTAGAGTTCTACATTTTCTTCCGTATAATGCTTCGAAAGGTTCCATTTTTAGAGAGGCGTGAAACATATTATTATAAGAAAATTTGACTAATGGAAGGTACTCTTCCCATTTGTATTGTTGATCCATGCGGTGCATTCCTAACATATCTTCCAAAACTTGATTAACTCTTTTAGTTTTCCCATCTACTTCCGGATGGTATGCTGAACTAAAATTTAGTTTAGTTCCTAAGGCTGCATTGAGTGTTTTCCAAAATATAGATGTCATTCTAAAGTCTCGATATGATATGATCAATTCAGGTACACCGTACAATCTAAAAATTTCATGCACAAATATTTTACTAAAATAGGTGAATCATCCTTAATATTACTAGCAATAAAATGTGCTACCTTTGTTAGTATATCAACAACAACTAGAATAACATCATTCTTATTTATTGACATAAGCAACCCTTGAAAAAAATCCATGATAGTTACTTCCATTTATACTACGGTGTTCTATGAGGATACATTAAACCAGTTGGATGCATATGTTCATCCTTAACACACTAACATTGTAAGAAGTGTGTCACAAAGTCAATTACGTATTTTTTCATCCCTTTCCAATTTTTTTTTTTGTTTCAAATAATCAAGCATTTTCATGATACCAGGATGTCCTGAATAAGGTGAATTATGAAATTCAGTTAAAAAATTCCTCCTTAATTCATTTCTTGAAGGTATATATACTCAATTTTCATATCTCAAGATTCCTGAAGGTATATATACTCGATTTTCATATCTCAAGATTCCTTCGTCTTAAGAGAAAATCACCTTTCAACATTTGTACCTTCTATAGTATAAGTCATCATAGGTACTAGTTATGCTATAGGTGTTACATAACTAATAATCCTATGTTGCAACCTACATCAACATCTATAAACATAACTGACATGGATTTTTTTCCTTATTCTTTCAACAACCTTTGTTTCCTTAAATATTCACTTTGTTCTTTCAAAAAACTCTAAAGAAGATGAACATGCATAAGAAAGAAAGAAATGTCGACTACATCCATTCACTTGACCAATAAACAAGAAGAAAACATGAAAAAATTACATCAAAAAATTTCAACCGAAAGAGAGCATAAACATTCTCATCGTCCCTTCATTTTTTAAAATCAACATTACCCACATAAACACAAAAAAAATCAAATTCATATTGATGTACAGCTCATTTTTGTTCTTGAATAAAATATGCACCAATCCATACCCCATATTTGTAGACAAATTTATTTCAGCTTTAACATGACACATTTCACCAAGGAAACAAAAAACTTATGTTACATTTACTTCATGTGCAACAATGCTTTGTCAAAAAATAATTTTCTTTTCTTTTTTCAAAATCTTGTGGCATGGAGCCTTGCCAAAATTCACATTTATTCAACACATCAAAATGGCCCCTTTACATCCATATATTGCAATTCTTTCCATTATTAATGAAATATTAGTTTCTTTACGTCTTGCATTTGCAAAAATTAGGAACTTCTCTCACAAATGTCCCCAATTCACTTTGAAGGGAGAGATCATAAATGTTCCGAATAATTTTGACATTGTTCAACATGCATTACGAAATTTTATATATGAAACAAAAATAATTTCTATTGTCTTGAAATGAATATTTTAATATAAAAACCCTTATCGTATCGGAAATGTGCGAAGCACCATCACTAGGAAAGCTCTTAAAAAATTATACAAAACATCAATGTATCACATGCATAATGTAACATTGAACTATGGTTGGAATTAAATACTTGATTCAATGTCTAATGGGAGTCAAAACAATCAATGACAACCAATACAGATTCCTCTTCTAAGCTCTTATAACGATGAGGACAATGAAGATGACAATGTGAAAGACACACTTATCCATGGTTTTACAGAACCTGTAATTATACATGCATTACAAGACAAGTTAGTGCAAATAGCTCTAGCTGAAGGATTCCACCCACTTGGAATTTTCCAACATAATTTTTTGGAAGAAATGAACTTTCTTACAAATTGTTTTTGGTGAGCCTCACTATGCAAGAAGAGAAATGTCTTATCAGAAAATAGCCCAATGGGAGTTATTTAATTATTATTGGAGATTTTCTTATCACATAGAAATTTTTTTTTTTAAGGCCATAAAAATACTTATTGAACAAGTTAGGAGTTGCATTTGGGTTGGAATTAGGAAAGGGCAATTGAAAGATCGAACCTTAACTATAAAAGATGTCAACTACAAGCCCAACTTGGAAAAAATTAGGAAATTAGACATTTGCTGCATAGATTTCAAGAAAATTTGAAGTTCACCTAACTATTTGCACTAAATGAGAAAAACTGTATATGCCATGATTCGCAAACTAGGACCCCCTACTTGTTTTGCAACCTTTTCTAGTGTAGAACATTGTTCGCAACCACTTACTATAGACCTTACAAAACTATACAATCATTATCATCATTCCCTTTGTGTGACTAAACCTCAACCTTTTGATTTGCATTATGCCAATTTTTTAGTCAAAAATGATACAATCACTTGCACTCATTACTACAAACATAGGTTGAATGCCTTGAAATGATTGCTTTGTCAAGATAGTTCTTTCTTTGTAGAAATAAATGACTACTTTTAGATAACTGAATTACATAATTGAAGTAACACTAACAGTCATTGGCTGATATAGACTAAAAATATTCCTTTCTATGAAGATAGTGATAATCAAACCGTCGAGGCCTTCACAGACAAACACATAACCTATAACACTGAATTATTTCCTCATAAGATAGTTTCTAAATGAAGAATTAGAGAAGAATGACTTTGATGATTTTATTGATAACAAAAAAAAAATTTATACATTGCCAAAGATAGTTCAATGAAACTATCAGTTGGTTGTGAGGATGCCATGAAGGAAAGAAACCGACTATCAGTCAGTTAAAAATTAAAAAATGGATTATTTTAATTAATTTTCCAAAATTCCCCCCTTAATACATTGTTTTTACAAATGTACCCCATAAAAAATTTAAATTTCACCTTTCCAAGAGACTTGGTGAGTATATCTACAATCTAAGCATCTTTTGGGTAGTATTAGAGCTAGATGTGGTGGTTCAAGACTTGAACCTGAATGGAGTGACATTCGACCTCGATGTGTTTTTTTCTCTCATGGAAAACTAGATTTTTCGCAAGCTTCAACACACCTTGATTGTCACAGTGAATGATGGAAGGATTTTCTTCAAGAATTCCCATATTCCAAAATGTGACATAACCAAATAAACTCACACATAGCTTCTCATGCGACATGATACTCTAACTCATTGTATGAGAGAGAAACAACAATTTTCTTCTTACTTAACCACGAGATAGGTCCAGAGCCGAGATAAAAAATATAACCTGAAGTTGATTTCCTATCATCAACAGATCCAACATAGTCTGATTTTGTATATCCCTGTAAGAAGAACTGAGAATTATTCTTGTGAATTTCTACTACTGATTTACACAAACAACTTTATTATTGTTATGCACAGGCAACATAATACATATATATACAACCAATCATGTCCTATAAAATATGAAACCACTCACAAATATTGATGAGTTGTTAAAGCAACTCGTAACATATTAAACCATATTTACATGGTTGTTAATATTAAAAAAAATTACTAAAAAATATTATGGGAGAAATAACTAATTGATTCTTAACATTCCCCACTTAATGTAAACATGGAAAAAAATCCACACACTCATCTGCATTTTGATCACCCATGTGAAACATGTCTTACAATGTGACTCATAATCTTGATAAAAAGAAAGGTTCTCTTCTTCCATGGTTTACAGCAGGCTTGCCACAAACCTTGACGAGAACAAGCCCCATCAACTATCCACCTCGTGTGGTTTTCTAGATCCTCCCACAAACCCTTTTAATATCCATGAACTGATTTACTCTAGTGATTTTGCTCGCCACTATGCTTGTACATCAGAGAAGTATATAGGAATCACAAATTTCTTATTACAAAACTTCACAATAGAACATATATATGAAAGATATTTCATGTTACTTCCTATAAGAATCTCAATGTTCTTAATTGCATCCATTTTTGTTGATCTCTACCACTCAATCTCGAATAACATAAGAAAATGCCACTACCACTGGAAGCTTCATTTGACTTTAGTCATTTTAAGTGAAGAATGGAAATGGAACATTGGTTTCATGTTCCCCCCATAATGTGAAATTTCCATACATGAACACTGAGAATCAAACTTTATCGAAGACATACACCTAACCAAATCTTTCTAGTTATATCTTGCTACACATGGTCACCATTGCAAGTGAGCGTATTCATAAGTGGACCATCTTATAATGAAGTATGGTAGTCATAGGATCATGTCATTCATAGGATCATTGACATTCATTTGCACTCCAACAAAATTTTTTTCTAGCATCTAGAACCATAGAAAACAGGAACTCTGAAAATAAACACACTTCAAAAATTGAAAGCAAATACTCACGCCACAATAAAGTCACCACAATAAAATGTTGCCCCTTCGTTGGTGCATAACGATAGGTCACTGATCAACTTCCAACCTCTAATTTCTCCTTCCTCCATTGAAATTTCTAACTCATCTTGATCTAGATTTGAGGATCTTTAAACAATTCGTCCCCACAAGATGGATGTCAAGTACAAGAAAAAATACGTCCAATTATTGAAAAGTAAGGCAATAATTTTTTTATTTTAACAAATTTTTGAATTTGACTCTCAAAATGACTTGATGAATTTTAACTCTTTTGACGACACGAATAATAAATTTTGATAAAAAGGGATACTTGTGTTTTGAAGACATAAAAAATGTTATATTTGAACAATAAACATTGTTAGACACACTAAACTATTTTAAAGACAATTAAAAATTACACTAATTTAAAACCTAACTAAAGGTAGGAATTAATTTTTAAAAGAATAAAAAATGATTTCAAACTTTATAGACTCAAAATAAACCCTTTTACAAATAATCAATTACTTTTAAAATTCACATACAACTACTAACTTATAAGACTATACAAGATTTTAATTTTTTTATGAACATTATACATCAACAACTAACCAGTAAATTTCTAAGACCAAGAACTAAGCAATGAAGTCAGAACTCATTTCACTGATAAATTCAGCGAAGACTCCGCAACCAAGCTTGTTGTCAGGCTATTTAGTGGAGAGGGATGCTTTAAGGGTTCGATCTGACATATTTTGAGAGGTTTTTATATGAATGAAAATCAACACATGACATTCAGGTATACTTGACCTCTCGAGGTCGTTCTAGGACATCTCATGTGGAATGAATGGATGGATATGTGGGATGAAATACTTGAAGATGGGTGATTATGGTCAATAGGTTATCAGGGCAATCTAATGTCCTATATGATCACTAAAGGGATCTACTTGTCTATGGAATTAAAATCCTCTCTAACCTGAACGGGTGTGATGGTTCGGTCAAGAATGATACACACACATAAGAGTCTATCAATGTATATGTGTGAAACTCTCTCAAATGGTTATGGAATGCGTGGAAATTTCCATTCGTTTTCCTTGTAGAAATTTCCAGAAAAGCGCATGGAAATGCTAGAGAAAATGGATGAATAAGGACAAATGAGTGGGAAATGGGCACTAGTTCCACCCAGGCTGATTCCACCAAAATTTATAGAAATTTTCAAATTCTTCGTTAAGTACGTGGAATTGTACGATGGTGACAGATGGAAGTGGTGAAGATTAGAAGACCATATTCTGAAGACCTGTATCAATGTAAGTCTTAAGATAAGTTGCACTAGGATGCAGGATTCGAGGATTGTATGCCTCATCTTTTGGTTGTTATGGTCCCTGAATGGTCATATGAGATGTATACTTAATTAATCTAATGAAAGAAAGAAAAATAATTAAATAAAGGAAATATAGTTTATGTTTTGCATTTTTTTAATTATATCAAAGAAATGAAACAATAAACAAAAATCTAGTTTAATTAACTAATGTTTTTGGATTTTATACTTTCTAGAAAACAATAGAAGCAATAAAAGAATGAAGAAATTGATTTTACAATTTAATTAATAAAATCTAAACAAATAAATAACAAGATGTGATTATCTATCTGCGCAGACACAAATCTAAGCTATTCTAAGTAAGCAAAGCTTTTCCAAAATGTAATTGTGGATGTGAATCCTTTTTTTTGCCTCAGAAGCACAGGAAGAAATCAAATATTCTCAGAAGATTTTCTTCCCCTACAACTTCCCGGGTAGAAGTAAAGAAGGATTTAATGGAGGTTGTAAATTGAAATGTAGTGTAATTGCCTAAAAATGTAGAAGCTTTCCTCTAAAGAATCTTCCCTTACAAACCCACAGGGATAAGATGGGAAGATATCTATTACTAGAAGCTTTACAGAAGAAATATAAGCTACAGTAATGATCTAACTATTGCAACAATTTGAATTAAAAAGGTTTGCTACTCTAGTAAATAATGTCCATACAGATAAATAAAGAATTCAAGAAATATTCGGGAAATCCAAGTACATCCCCAACATGAAATTTACAGTATTGTGGAAAATACGGTTGTGGTTTAGTTTTGTGTCCCATCTGTTTATTTTCCAACTTCAATGTTCACGAGTCCAGGGAGCTGTGCTAGGAATGCAGAAGAAGTAAAGAAGAAGGTGATGGAGCAATGGTGGCTTACTAGTATTCTGGTATCAATGCAAGTAGAATAATAAGAATGCAAGAGAATGGTGATTGGTTGTGTAATTTCTAGCAAGACCAAGAAAACAGAATAAAGAAAATCACAATAAAAAATCTCCATCTAATTCTTCGAGAAGAATCCTAGTTTTTATAGAACATAGGATGTGATATGGTCTAAACCATTTAGAAACCAAAGGATGCTACATCACAAAAAGAATGGGAAGTTAACTGCAATTAGACATCAAGGGAAGAAGAGGAAGTTGGTACACATCTATCAAGCCTACAAACATCTAATTTGACCAAGAAACATGCACAAAAGGTGAGTTGGAAGAAGTTAACATGCATCTAAATCACTCCTGGGAAGTCTCTATCAAAACACATAGACCTGCCAGTCTGTATAGGGCGGCAGTTGTGCAACTGCTGGGGTAGTTGCAAAACTTCCGCTAAGGGTAGACCAATGGTTGCATAACTTAAGGCCAAAAACTAAGGAAAAACACTGCGGAAAGTTAACAGAAAGCTAGAAATGGCTAATTAAAGTATTCTAGGATACAAATATAAACTATAAAGAGGGAAAGGGGCTTGAACATCATTGGAAAATATAATAATCATCATAGGGGACTTTTAAGCATTTCCATTAATGTATCATGTGTAAAATTGGATGTGTACATTGTCCAATAGTGCACACAGACCATATTACCTTAAAGAAGATCAAATCCTTATGCAACTACAACCAACTATCCACTGTTGAATGTAATTTCTTCTAGGAATGCGAAATAACCGGTTGAATACCATTGACTATATAGGTAGGTGACATAGATCTGAATGGTGGACTCACCACATTAATAAAACTTTGAACAAGTCAATATATCCAATGTGATGTGTAGTCATAACATGTTGATGGGTTTGATTGATATCATTGACCTATTATATGCATAACCATCCACGAGGTAATTATTACAGATGCATAATTTATTTGCTTCTTCCCAAATGCAAATATCTAGAAGACTATATTAAACATCTATTTATTTCACCCGAATATGGTTATGTCTTATTCTAGACTTGATACAATGAGTCAAGACAAAATAGAAATAAATCCAATGTTTGATCCATATCTATGCAAAAAGGAGAGATGGTAGATCCAAATATATTGGTTGAATGGATAGCTTGTATAAAATATCTTAGATGTGTGGATCCCTCAAGTTATCAAATCCACTTGAAATGAAACAAACCTATTCTAATATTGCAATAATTTTTTTATAGAAATTTATTTCACAAAGTAATGAATTTCATATACGAGCAACTGAGACAAATACTAGAGTTGTCCAATTCAATCCTCATATTCCCATTTCACTCTGGTACCAAATGTGAAGTTCTATAACTAATTTACACAAAAAAAATTTCTTATTGTTATGCACAGGAAACATAATACACACAAACACACACACACACACACACACACACACACACACACACACACACACACGACCAATCATGTCCTATAAAATAGGAAACCAATCACAAATATTGATAATTTTTTTTAAAAAATCATAACATATTAAAACAGATTTACGTGGTTGTTAATATTAACAACATTACTAACAAATACAATAACTAATTAATTTCTAACACTTCTGATACTCCAGACCATAGTCAACTGTACCTAGGACATATCTCAACACATGTTTTTCTACTACCCAGTGACATTTCTTCAGATCCTACATGAATCTGGAGAGATATCTCATAGCAAAACAAATTTTTGGTCTAGTATACGTCAAGTAAATGAGTCTCCCAACAATTTTTCTATAGAGAGTACCATCTACTTGAGGTGAATCTTGGAATCTTGAAAGTTGCAAACCTTTTTCCATTGGAGAGGACATAAGTTTAGAATTTGACATCCCATACTTTTCTAGAAGTTTCTTGGCATATTTTATCTGAGAGACAAATATATGATTCTTCTTCTTCCATATCTCCAAGCCAAGAAAATAGTGAAGTAGCCCTAAATCTGTTATGTTAAAGGATTTCTTTAAATCATTCTTCACATCTTTGATGATATTTTCAAAACTCCCTATGATTACAAGATCATCTACATACAAAACCAAGATGATAATATTTTTGCCTATATTTTCGATATACATATTTGAATTAGAGGGGCTACAAGTGAATCCATGTTGTAGTCATTTTTACCCTTATCACAAAAGTAAGGTACCCCATGCGTGCCTGACCTATCACCCAGTGGATGCTGGGTGCTTACCCAAGGCATGCACGGGTGCCGAGTCTCTCTTTTATGTGAGTTTAGTGGGAAATATCATCATATATGATTTGTGCTTAAGATATTTAAATGGAGTCAAGACATTCAAGAACCATAGAGATAAGAACAACCTCTAGATCCTTGTAGTCATTACAAACAGAAAGCACTTACCA
Source organism: Taxus chinensis (assembly GCA_019776745.2). Taxonomy (NCBI): domain Eukaryota; kingdom Viridiplantae; phylum Streptophyta; class Pinopsida; order Cupressales; family Taxaceae; genus Taxus; species Taxus chinensis. The sequence goes on from CM034150.1 coordinate 886,035,110, forward strand.
GATTATATAACTTGCACCATAACAGAAAGAAGTATACAAGCATCCATAATCAACATAAACATAAATGAAAGAGAACCTATGAGAAAGACGTATGCATCAGAATCATTGATATTCATATTCATATAACTGGTAACCTCATTATATCCATGGAGCCATTACAGAATGTCATAGAGGAAACAGACTGCATAGTCATGCTTTTCACTTGGAATAATGTAGCATACGATATCAAAAGAAATTTTTTCAATCCCCATACCCATTATAAATTCTCTCCCAAATACCATTAATCAACTAACAGAGTTCTTTCAGTATTTATGCAGAGCTCCGACCTCTTTTTGTTCTCCCTCTGTTTACTCTGCAGGTGCTAGTATTTTATATCCTTTCTAGGCCAACTCATCCTCCAACACCCCTTAGATTTGATGCCAAGTGTCTGAATGTGGTCCTCGATGAGAGCATGCTCTCCCAGGCCTAAGCTTTCCACTTTTCACCATGATGTGCTTATAGAATCTTCTACCACATGCATGCTCCTTCCTAGGCCAACCTATTGCTAGGCTGGCACATTATCCACACAACATGTGCAGTCGGGTCATGATTTTCATGTGTTCTATCTTGAACACCCAATTTGGCTAAGTTCCGAACCCTTGGTTCTCTCTGTGTGTGCCACGGGCTTCCTTAAACCCTTTTCTTAAACCCTACCCTGCGCGCTTTGTCCTTGCGTGCCTCTCTTCAACTAGAACCTACGTGCATATGCACATTTTGTACATAGCCAACATTCTAGGGGCCCAACATCACCCCACACTACTCCTTTTCTCTATCCACGAGAACACTTTTCTAGTGAAAGAAAGAATACAACAGACTTACGCCTTGGAACAAGAATAAGGGGATGAAAGAATGGGGGAAGAAGAAAGAATGGGAGAGTGAAGGAATCACTATAACAAGATAGGAAAATCCTTTTGCAAGTCGGCCTCCAACTTGTTCCAGGCATTGAATTCTTCCTGTGCTCTCTGACAGAGGTCACCGACCAGTGTGCTCACCTCCCCAAAATTTAGCCCATCTCCTTGCACGCTCATGGTATCAGTGATTTTCTCCAATTCCTTGCCTATATCCTCCAACGCATCCATTCTTCATGTAATACATGGATATAGTTCCTTCAACCAGTTTTTGATTGAACCCCTTAAGGTTTCAATAGCTTCAGATTTCTTCTCGACCCTGGCAAGGATTTTATCCCTTTCCGCCCTATTTCCCTTATTCTTCTCCTTGAGTTCTTATTCATGACTGGCAACCAAGGTGCCTGCCACTTTCTCTCTGTCCACAAAATTTTCATACGTGGCCTCATCAGTCCAGGAAGCAGCCCTTACATTAGCAAGAACCTTGTTGTATTCTATGATGAGTGCTACGATCTTCAACTTATCCTCTTTCTCTAGGCACGAGGAAACTTCTTCTACAGACTCCAGGGCTAGTGGCTGTCTTTCCATGGTGAGGATCCCTTTTAAATCCTCTAGGCATCCCAAGGTAGATCCATACTTCTGCACGGGCGATGCTAGGTTCGGATGCTTTAATTCTATAGCCTCATTAATGGATTCCACCTTCTTAGACACAACACATACCTTAGCCTTTTCATCTTTCAATTCATGCTACCACTAGGCGCTAATCAACTTCTCTTGGCTTAGCTCCTTTGTCATTAGAGCTAGCTCTTACTCTTTCTTCTTTAGCTCCCCTTCTATATCTCTGATCCTATCATTCCACCCAAAGAGTCTAGCTTCGATCTCAATGGAGACTTTGTTGAGCACGTTGCATAGTTGTTCATTCAAGAGTTGCTGGGTATCCACCGCTGGGTTGTCTTCTCTTAGTCCCAGCAATGTTATTATTGCCCCGTGGCTTACCTCAAAATCTAGCTCATCAAGGTGGGACTCTATTGCCCATGAGAGCATCTTCCTCATCCACAGATATGCAACCTCCTTTTCAAAATATGAAATTTCTACAAGCTCCTCTACTGGAATGGTACTTTGGTACTGCGTGCGGAACAAGTTCTTGGGGTCATCAATATAACCCATCTCTGGCCTCTTTCCCCTCTACGTGCCTTCATCCTGTGCGCATATGCTTAGGTATACTTACAGTCAAAATGGGGCCTCTAGTGCTGCCGTGTTCCTCTTTTGTGCTCTCCTTCTTCTCCTTGTTCAACTTGGCTTAGCGTTGTGTTCCAATTTTTCCTCCACCATGGTCTTGATGTTCTTGGTCTCTTCTCCTTCTGCCACCTTGGTTGTCTATTTCTGCATAGATCTTGAAGACTCTTACTTCTACACACTAGCTTCCTCACCTTTTCCCATGTCATGGGCACCTTATCCTACCTGGCTATCCTTCCACCGTACGAACTGGAACCCCTGTTCTTATTCTTCGCCTTCCTCCTTTGAATCATGCATATTGAAGATGGGTTGCCCTCGATCCTTCTTGGGATCCTCTTCCCCACTTACTTCTTCTCCACTCTCATCCTCTTTTCTCTCATCTTTTTATCTTATGTACTTGTCCAAACTCCTAGTCTCTTCCGAGATGGTCTCTTCTTCTACCCTTTGCTTCTTCCTAACAGGAGATTCCGGTGTAGGTGATTCCATTTCTTCCTCTCCTGATGATTCCTCTGTTTGATGGATTTTCTATCTCTGGAGTCTTCTCTTTTACTATGGGCTTCTTCTTACGCACGTACGTATTGGTTCTAGCACTTTTCCTAGGGGAACCTATTGCATGTGTCTCCACCACACTTGGTATTTTCTTTTCTGGCTCTTTTTCCTCCCATTTGGGTGCGGGTCTCTTCCTATCACTTGGATCCTAAGGTATTGATACCTCGTTCTCTAGATATGTGCCCTTCTCAGACTTGGGTCTTTTGCGGATGTACACGCACGCCGCAGATCCATCTACAATGGGCAGAGTCATGGGACTTGTCATTTAAACTTCATGTGACACATACCACTCCATGTATGTATGCTTGCTAGGGTACACCAACCCTTTGCGCATTTACCTGTGGTCCTAGTCCAGATTACCAAGGTCTAGCTTAAACTTCTTAGATTCCCTGAACTTGTTTACTCCTGCTTGGAAGTATTGAGCTATGAATTCAAAGGGGAGCTTACACCATGGGCTCCATGTCTCATCTAATAGTTTGAATCTACCCAAGCAGAAATGCTGGTACATAGAAAATTCCACTTCTCCCCTAGTAGCTGCTAGCAGTTTATTTAGGAATTCTCCATTCCACCCCAAATGTGTTTCTTAGGTGTATATACCATTTTTCCAAGTGCGCCTTATGCATAGTTGTCATGGTGTCACAAATGTATTTCTCAAACCTCTTTGTGGGAGAGGGGTATTTAGTAGGGTACTCCCACATGAAATTTTCCGATGCATCCGGTACCCTCATCTCTGAAAACATGATGGTTAATAAGACATTTCCAAAAAGGATCCTATCACCTTCCTTCGCGTAGCTGATAATCTCATCCGCGATGAATGCAGACAAGTTGTAGATGGTGCCCTCTAAAATTTTCCTACAAACATTCAACCATGGCTTATTAACCTGGGTCCGTCTCTCCTAGCCATTTAAATTTGACACCAGGTACGTGGCCATCTTCATTACTAGATCCTTAATGTGTGAGACATCATAATACATTGACCCCTTCTTGTATGCATAAGTGGTGATAATTTCCTTAATCTCTTCTTTATCGGTCAAGTCATCCTCCAAACCGTCTCCTTCACAGATGAGGCATGTGAAATGTGAAATGAGCTGAGGGGTTATGTGCATCTTGTGCCCTGTGAAGTGGAAGTAGTCCTCATGCACGTGCGACATCAGCCATTGATATAAGTGCTCAGGTTTCCCAAAGTAGGGAAACTCAAAGAATTGTAATAACCCTGCCTTCTCCAACTTAACCTTCACATCATCATTATAAATGGGAAAACCCTCTGGTGTCCTTTTGTTTGTTGGGAACACTAACTCTAATACCATCTCCTTCTCGATTGTGCTTGTCTGATGATTATAGTCATTCACAGACATGTTCCTCAGATGGGATTCCCACTCCTTCCCCAACAACACTCCATTTGGGTACTACATTTCTGCATACCACTCCTCATTTGTGCTTGCATCAGTTTCTTGTTGCTTACCCTTGCCCTTTCCCTTTCCCTTCTTGGGTGTGCTTACTAGTTTCTTAGGTGCCATTCTCTAGGTCTACTTCAATCAATCCGTGTTACTCTATTCTTCTGCTCTCTCCAACCTTAGATCTCAAAATTTTGAAGAAAATTCCTTAACCCCATGCCCTAGTTCTTCAATCCCTAACTGGGATACTCCTTTCAAAAGACGATGCCTTCTCCGACTATTCCTATGCCTGTGAAATCCTTTCCTCCTGGTTCATAAATCTGAACTAGTTACTCACACTTCAATTTCTCCAAATGTTTCTTCACACAGATCAATTTTTTTGGAAGCCCTAGTTTGCAAAGGTACAAAAAGTGCTTCTTTCTCTTTATACACAAAGTGAATAATGAAGTGCCCCAAGCCCTTTATTTATAGTTTTTCCCTTTTTAAGGATTAAGTGCTCCTTCACCTACCACCATAATTTTAACATTTAATGCATATTTTTCAACCAAAGCCTGACTTCAGTGCTTTCCCTCACGTGCCCAAACCTATGCGGACAATCCTCCAACCTTATGGCATGAAACCAATCCAATATGATAGGAGACTCTTACACGTGCGTACCCAGTGCCGAAGGCACTTCTTCTGTCTTGATTTTTGCTCTTACCTACCTCATGTTGCTTATGCACTTTTTCCTTCTTTGTACATGGGATCTAAAAGTATCTTTTATCTTAGCACCAACCATCCTTTTTCCATATTTTATTTCCAAGCACCTCTTTCAACATGGCCATTCAACTAGTTTTTTCAACACAAACTTACTTGGCATTTTAACCATGATTTCCTTCACATTACTCCACCCCACACTAAAATGATGCATGGTCCTCTACGCACTCAAAAATTCTCAAAAAGTAGTAATAAGGTTACCAACGCCCAAGGCACAAAACAAAACAACAACACAAAAGGGAAACACAAGGAAAGAAATGCATAAAGGAAAATTCAAAACTAACTGCAAAACTACCTTATTTACAAACACCAAGAAGACTTATTTATAGTAGGGCTTCAACCTACTCCAATTGAAGTGTCTAGAAAATTTTGTTCCATCTAGTGCTTGTAACTAGCATGTGCCCAAATCAAGGATGTATGAGATTGTGTAGGGACCTAACTAATGGAATTTCAACTTCCCAGGATGGTACAGAAGCTTAGAATCATATAGTAAGACCATCTGGTTAACCTCAAACTTCTTGTTTCTGATGTGGCGATCGTTCCATGCTTTTTGATTTACTTTCTTTGTTGTTCTGACTCCACCTGAAAAGTGATCATCTCTCATCCAACTTCATTAACTCATCAATTCTATTTTTCAATGCTTGCTCATCAGCCAACCCTCCTGCGCGCGCTATTCGTAGAGAAGGTAACATGAATTCAACTGGCAGAATGACTTCCACGCCAAACACAATTGAAATGGTGTGGCTTTGTTCAACCTTTTATAAGTTGTCTTGTAAGCCCGTAATACGGCTAATACCTTGTCATCCCAATCTTGTCTTCGGACATCAAAAATTTTGGTCAGGGTATGACTCAGTATTTTTTAAAATGCTTCTGCGGTCCCATTTGATTGTGGGTGATAAGGGGTAGTCTTGTGATGAGCTACCATGAATTCTACTAAAAGGAACCTCACGGTCTCATTTAATAAATGTGTACCCCTATCATTGGTTAAAATTAAAGGGCATCCATACCTTGTGATAATGTTCTCCCATAAAACTATTGCTGCTGTGGCTACTGTGCAATATTTAGTTGGAACTTCCTTTGCCCACCTTGTCAAATAGTCTGTGTAACTGATGACATAGCATGACCCAGTCCTACGCGTTGTTGGTGCAATAGGGTCTACAAAGTCTATTTCCCACTTCTCAAAAGGTTCTGTGCTAGGTACAGGGTGCAAAGGCATTTCATCTCTCTTTCCTGGCTTTCCAATGCGCTGAAAATGGTCACACGCTTTACAATAGTCTTTACAATCCTTGTACAGGGTTTCCTACCATAATCCTGCCATTAATATCTTACGTGTAGTGGCGTCACCTACATAATTACCACCCACACTTCCTCCGTGTGCTTCCTCCATGATGGTGAGGTGCTCATTCTCTAATACACACCTGCAAAAAACTTCATCATGTCCCAACTTGTATAAGTCTCCACTGATCAACATGTAAGGCATGACGGCGTATGATGAGCTGCTTCTTCTCTAATGCCTTCATTCTTTTCTGGTGCCACACCTTCCCTTAAAAATACTACAATCTACTCCAAATCCAAGGGTGCACACCGTAACCTAAATAGTTACGCACATCTGGCATTGTCTCCTCAATACTCTACGCATCCTCCCTTGAATCAATTCTTGACAGATGATCAGTCTCATAATTACTCTTCCGAGGTTTCACTACTACCGTGAACTGAAAACTCTTGAAACAACAATACCCACCGACATATGCACCCTTTTAGAATGAGCTTGTTCACCAAATACCTTAATTACATGTGGTAGGTGTAAAATACAAAGGGTGTTACCAGCAGATACTGCCTGAATTTGAAAAGCGTGTAGATCATTGATAATGATTCACGCTCAGTCATTGTGTAATTCTTCTCTACTGGTGTCAACTTCCTGCTTGTGAAACATAGAGGGTGATCAAAAATTCCTTCTCCTAGTTGAGCACAATCACTGCTCCTAATGGCCAGTTCCTAAGGCATCTACATGGACATGGAAGGGCTTTTCCCAAGAGGGAAAACGTAATATAGGCACAGTGATAAGACTATCCTTTAATGTGTCAAATGCCTTCTATTGCACCTCTCCCCAATGGAAGGCACTTTTATGTCTGAGCAATTCTTCTAGAGGCACAACTATCTTGGCATACCCCTTGATGAATTTTCTGTAATAACCCGTATGCCCAAGAAATCCACGCACTGCACTTTGGCTGGTAGGTTCCCCCCAATCCCACAATAACTGCAACCTTGGTAGGATCCACTAACAAGCCCTCCTTGCATATGATGTGCCCCAATAAAGTCCCAAAGGGTGTAGCAAATACACACTTCTTAATGTTGAGGGATATCCTTAACTACCTACACCTCTCAAACATTAACCTCAAATTGTCACAATGGTCTTTTACTAGCCCATACACTGTCCAATCATCTAAATAGACCTGAAGAAACTTATGGATGAAGTCTTGGAACGCTTGCACCACTATGCGCAAAAAAATAGTAGGCATTCTTCAAACCAAAGGGCATGACTATGTATGCAAAACTTCCCCACTCAGTGGCGAAAGTTTTCTTCTCCTAGTCTTCCTTTGCAATCCAGGCTTGGTGGTACCCCCAAAAATCCATCCGTAAAGGAATAGATTTCATGCCCAGCGACTCCTTCCAAAATCTCTTCAGTGAAGGGGGTTGGAAAAGGATCGATGACACAAACTGTGTTCAGCTCCCTATAATCCATGCAGATCCTAATCCACCCATCCTTCTTGATGTTGATTACCATCAGACTTATCCATTCTGATTCTTCCACTGCTTCAATGATCCCAGAAGCTATCATTTTGTCTATCTCTTCCTTAACCTTTACGAGAAAATTGGGATTCATTTGGTAGGGTCTCTTCCTAACCGGGTGTGCACCATCCTTCAACTTTATCCTCATCTCCCCCAAGGAATGGTGGATGCCTTTGAGCTCATGGTACATGTATGGGAATAAATCCTCAAATTCATGCAACAGATCTATGACCTTAGAGACTTCCTTCATTGACCAGTAATATCCAATGATAGCCTCCTTAGGTTCATCTTCTGAACTGATGTTAACCTTCTTTGTCTTTAAGGGATCATGGTAGGTGCACGTGCGAGTATCAACACTGTCCACTACCTCGTGCGTCCCTACAGAATGGCTAACATCCAAGATTTTTGCTTCCTCCCCATCAATCACATACACCAAATTCCCTTTCTCTTTTTCCAAACATGCATGCGACTCAAGCTGTAACTCTTATATTTCTTCTACTTCTTCTTCAAAGCGCACCTCCAAACCTGGTTCACCTAGCAGTTCCAACAACCTATCTTCTGCCATGGCACTATCCCCCATGGTAAGGCAACTTAACAAATTGTAATGCCTTATCAACTGATGGCTTGGTACTTTGATATTCAAATGTTTGAATGAGGTCAGCTGCTAGCTCTTGCCAATTTCCTATTTGGCGGTGTGTCTCAGAATGTATGTACCATGACGTGTGTGCGTAACCATGTAGTGTAGAATACAACTTGTGTACCCAAAGGGATGGTGAAAAATATTTTGTGCCTTCTCTCTAGATCCTCTCACACTCCTGGATATGGAAAGAGGTGGGATCCTTACCATGGTAGTCCTTGATGATGGTGGGCATGTTGCTTCTAGAAAACCTGATAGAGAGAGCAATTCTCACCTTGCGCCATTCCAAAAGGCTCTCCTGATGTGTAGCCCACCACCGTGCTACTGTGCCAAGCAGGACATAACTTAGCATCCCTCTCCATTCCTTCTCCTCCTTCCACTAAGCTTCCATCTCATGTAAAAAGATCTCAGGGAAGGCCCCTCCTGAATACTTAGGTAATTTTTTTCTTCCTTGGTGTGCCAGACCGTATGCACTTTGTTACTTTTGTTACCGATCCTCTCAACTACCGTCTGATCAATTCATAAGTCCCATGCACCCAATTATCACATGCTAGGATAGTGGTGTCACTTACTGACTGAGCATCCTCAAACTGGATAACTCCATCGGTAGGATGGATTATCTTTGGGTCCCTGATTGAGCGCACATATATCCTATCCAGAAACTTCTTCTCCCAGAGGTTCAGTATAGGGCGTCGAACTTCCCATCAGCTAGGGGTATAATGACCAACTCCTCCTTATTTTCAAAGCTGATGTACCCTTTGTTGAACTGAAGGTCCACATTGTTCTTGTAACACCATGGGCACCCAAGTAGTGCTAGAAAATTGTTTGCCTCGGTGAGCGCCAAGACTTCGAAGTCCCCAGTAAACTTAGCTCCCTGGATAGTGATAGCTGCATCCTTTAAGACACCAATGGTAATTGCCTTAGTCTTGTTTTCCATATACAACACATTCAAAGATGGTTGTAATGCAGGTCTTCCCATATGATGCCATGCATCTAGAGTTAGAACATTAACCTCCGTGCACCTGTGTCAATGAGGATATTACTAAGGAGCCATCCATCTACAACTGCATTCAATGTGATCTCCTTGTCATAGTCAAGGCTGTGAGGGGGAAGGTTTACATGCAAAACCTGATGCTCTCCTCCTAGCATGTGGTACCTTCTCTCTCAACCATGATCCTAGCAAGGGAATTATATTCTCTTGCCTTAGCATTTTACATACTTCCTTGACCTCATCCAGGTCATCCCTTGGCACCTCGACTCTCCTTCCTTGTTCCTCCCTCCTAGACTGCTCCTTTAGACACTGGATCTCCCCTTGTAAATTCGAATGAAATCCATGGTGTCTTGATATACCTCCTTTTGACACGTAGGGTCTGGGTACTTTCCATGAACTACTTCCTCCCTCGAAACTAGGTTCTTTTGCCTTGGTATCTCTTTTGTGTGCGGCTTCTGCTCTTATTGTTAAAAAAAATAGTTCCAAACCTGCATCCCGTGTTACCCGTGGCATCCACTGCATGTGTCTACCTTTTTAATGCTGACCATTGCAGTGCACCCTTGTCTTTTCGGTGCTACTGATTCATGTGCTCAAACAACTCCTGGGCACTCCTCATACTTGTGCTTCTTTCCACACCATGAGCACTGCAACAGGTCTGTGTACTCTCATTTGTAATGCTCTGTAGACCCATAATTGAAACAAGTTCCACACAAGAACTCAGTCCTTCCTCCCCCATGGTTACCATGACCACAAAATCCTCCTCAAAAACCCCTTCCGCGCGTGCCTTCATCTGTGCGCTCCTCATAACAGTGATCATCACCCTTGGAACTACTGGTAATGCTGGTCTAGCACACCCCATGATCAATGGCCTCATGGATCTGATCAATGAGCCTATAGTATTTAGTATCATGGGTTGTAGAGGTGCAGATCTTACAGTAGCAAGACACATTCTTCTGGATTGTGCACTGTAACAAGGGGCATCTACCCGCATCATGGTCCCCATGATAAATTTCACAGTCTACTGTCATGGTGCGTACCATCCTCTGGGGGAAATTATCCTTGACATGCCCCTCTACTTCATAATCTGTGCACCATAAACCACTGCAAGTCTCATGGGTTGAGTTTGCAGACAACTTTTCTAGCTACTTAGCCATAGCAACAATTTGAGCCTCCAAGAATGGGCTAACACCAGTATCAATACTACCAACAGCCTTAGTGTGTAGAGTAGCTTCCAATACTCATGCAGGTTTGTGAAAGTTTTATGAGATAAATCCCTTCTAAAAGGTGTGATCAATCATCCAAAAAACCACTGAGCATGCTGTGAAGGGTGAATATCATATGATAATTTAGACAAGAGAGTTTTAAAGTGTGCATCATACTCTCACACACTCTCTACCATTCCTTGCTGAATCTCCTTCAAAGCATTGATGCTCTTCTATTCAAACTCAGGGATGTGGAATTCTGCCAAGAATGCATTCTTTAAAGTAGTATAATCCACCACTGTTTGATGAGGGTCATATTTCCTATACCACCTATGCACGCACCCTTGCAACGTGGTTACAAACTGACTAGCCTTCTGCTGGGGTTGTGATACCCTTTGTGCACCATAGTAGTTCACACTTGTGAACATGTTCACATAGCATCCTCAATACCTTGTAATCTGGCAAGTGTAATGAAATCTCAAAGAAGACTTGAGGGGGTGGCTGGGGCCCTTATCCTCCTAAGCCAGAGCCTTAGTTCCATCTAGTGTTTCCTCCGTCACCACCGGATCCTCCAGGTCCACCAGGTCTTGTGCCTCTTGATCCACCAGATCCACCAAAACCACTAGGTCTACTAGGTCATGTGCCCCCTGACCCATTAGGTCCTATAGTAGTCATGCCAAGTGTCCCCACGGTTCCACTAAACTATGCACCGACGGTCTGTGATAGTTCCCCACTACCACTATTCTACCCCGTACCACTCCCAGATGTGAGACTGAAGGCTTGTATACTAGCTCCTTGTCTAAAGACTCCTTTGAATACTAGAATATGTGTAGCCATAGAAGTGGGAACTAAAAAATTCTACCTCCTAGGCACAGATCTGTCACTTCCACTGATATCAACTAGGTCAATGATACTCCTTCCTGGTTCTGGAAAACCAAGTGCCAGGGTTTTGTCACTGGGTGGGTTCAGATACGTGCCAATGACTCTTCTTTCTCCTCCATGACGAATTCTCACCAGAAGCCAAAGGGGTCTCTCTTACGCACTTGCCAAGATGGGGTAGCACAGAATGCTCAAGTTCCACGTCCTCCGCATGAACCTCAACTCCTTCCTGCAATGTCTACCTCCATAGATCCATCACACTTGCAGCCTCACATCATCTAAAAATCTCCCTTTCATGCACTTCACTATACTTGAGATGTCTCTCCTCCCTTTCCTTCTCCATTGTAATATCTACCATCTTCCTCCACCCTAGCTCCCTCACCTAGACACTCAGAATGGTCTAGCCGGCCATTAGAAATGCCTCTAAACCCAAAGTAACAACCAGGATCTTCATTTCTAGAGGGATAACACGTAGAAATGATCCTCTAGGCTCCCGCAGAAACTCAAACTCAGCAACCTCTAGACAACTCTAATATGTGGAAATGGCATACTCTAGAGTGTAGCTAGCCAGTACTCCTTTCCACCAATGATCCACAACACGGGTCCACATCAGATCTGTATCCTACAACCTTTGGTAATATTCTTGGAGTCCACACGTATAGTGATCCATAATGACAACTTGATAAAGACACATATGGTAAGAGCTATTTATACAGACTCTACTGTCTGGAAACAAGTGCGTCAAGAAAAATGTTTCATATAAATCATGGTAGAGGTTCTCTTCTACCCATTTACGTGCATCAAACTTAGGTCCAGTGCTTAATCTATGAGAAAATTCATCCTCTGTGCTTCTTGAACCATGATTCAACACTTTCCAAAGTTAACCATTCTGTCATTACTCACTACACAAATCATGTTGTATGCTATTTCCCACTAGAATTTCGAAAAGAGGTCCCAGCAATGGAACCAAGATGTAGTCATTTTTACCCTTATCACAAAATAAAGGTACCCCATGCATGCCGGCCTATCACCCAGTGGATGCTGGGTGCTCACCCAAGGCACGTGTGGGTGTCGAGTCTCTCTTTTATGTGAGTTTAGTGGGAAATATCATCATCTATGATTTGTGCTTAAGAGATTTAAATGGATTTAAGACATTCAAGAACCATAGAGCTCAGAACGGCCTCTAGATCCTTGCAGTCATTACAGACAGAAAGTACTTAATAGATTATATAACTTACACCATAACAGAAAGAAGTATACAAGCATCCATACTTAGCATAAACATAAATGAAAGAGAACCTATGAGAAATATGTATGCATCAGAATCATTGATATTCATATTCATATAACTGGTAACCTCATTACATCCATGGAGCCATTACAGAATATCACAGAGAAACAAACCGTAGTCATGATTTACAACTGGACTAATGTAGCTAGGCTATCAAAAGAAAAATTTCAATCCCCATACCCATTATACATTCTTTCCCAAATACCATTATCCACTAACAGAGTTCTTGCAGTATTTCTACAGAGCTCCAACCTCATTTTTTTCTCCCTTTGTTTACTCTACAGGTGCTTGTATTTATAGCCTTTCTAGGCTGCCAACTCATCCTCCAACACCCTCAGATCTGATGCCAAGTGTCTGAATGTGGTCCTCCATATGAGCATGCTCTCCCATACCTGAGCTTTCCACTTTTCACCATGATGTGCTTCTAGAAGCTTCTACTGCAGGCATGCTCCTTCCTGGGCCAACCTGTCACTAGGTTGGCACCTTATCCACTCAGCATGCATAGTTGGGTCATGATTTTCACGTGTTCTATCCCAAATGCCCAATTTGGCTAAGTCTCAAACCCTTGGTTCTGTCCGCGTGTGCTACATGCCACAAGATTCCTTAAACCCTTTTCTTAAACCCTTCCCTATGCACTTTGTCCTTACGCACCTCTCTTTAACTAGGACCTACATGCATATGTGCCTTTGGTACTTAGCCAAAATTCTAGGGGCCCAACAGCGGGTGTAAATGTCACATAATATTCAATTCCTTCCTAATGAGTATAACCCTTTGCAACTAGCCATGTTTTGTACTTGTCGATAGATCCATCTACCCTATATTTTGTTTTTAAAATCCACTTGCAGCTAATGGACTTCTTACCTGCAGGTAGATTGACAAATTCCCATGTACGATCTTGTATCAAGGAGTCATATTATACATCCATGGTCTTCTTCCACTCTAGTTGACTAAGTGCCTCATGAACTGAATCAAGTTTGGTGCTATCAACCAATGAAATCATGAGTGAGAGATTTACCACATTTATCGCTTGTCTTCTAATTTGAACTCATGATGAAGTGTCTAGAAAAGTGTTTAGGTGGGAGTATCTCATGGTGATTTGGACCCATTTTAGACGTTGATGTTGTTGCTGATGTGAAGAATTATTTTCCAAATTTCCAAGATCAACAAACAATTATCCTTGCAGCTTATCTTTCTTCTCTGAAGAATCCTCATGCTCATCATCTGGATGTTTGATCAATCTATGAGAGGAGGTCGGTGTTGAATCTTCCATCTATGGAAATGGGTCAAATGATGACTCATCACAAATAACATCTCTTCTCTCATATATCTTATTTGTCTCAGGATCCATGAGATGATATGCTTTTTAGGTAGTATTGTACCCTAAAAATATGTACTAGTGTGTTTTTACATCAAGCTTCTTCCTCTTCTTATATGAAACATGCATATATGTAGTACAACCAAATGCTCTCAAATGAGAAATACAAGGTTTACGATTACTCCATACCTCTTCTGGTTTCTTGTCCTTCAAGATATTTGTAGGTGCTTGGTTTAGAAGATATACAACAATCTGGACCGCTTCTTCCCAAAATATGTTCTCCAAATTCACAGTGGAAAGCATGTAATGAGCCTTCTCCATGACAATTGTAAGTACTAAAACCCCTTAAATGAGGTAGGAAAGGGTCCAAAAAGATCAGTATGCATGACCTGGAGATGGTTCTTGGCATGGAATGTACTCAACTCAAATGGATCTTGATGTTGTTTTCCCATTAGGCATCCAGGACAAAGAGGTAATGACTAAGAGAGAGGATGAAGTCCTCATACCATCTACTTTGAACTGAGCTAATAGAGGGAAATGAAAAAAAGATGTCCATATTGATAATTCTAGGGTGCATTGGATTCCACCATGGAGGTAGATAATGCAACTGTAGAGGATGAAACTACATCTAATGCAAATAAACGATCCTTCAAAAATATCTATCAAGTATCATGCCTTATTTAGATATCAGACATGATTTGATGTCATTCTAAACTAGGAGCTCAACCTTGAGCTTGTGATTCAACATTTGAGATACAAATAGGAGATTTTTGGTCAAGCCAAGGACATAGAGCACCTTTGTGAGAGTACATCTTCTCATCTTGAGAGGAATGGTCACATTTCCTATTACTTCTTCTATATACTCATTGTTTTTTGTAATTCAAACACAATATCCAGTGGATCAGTTAATCAATGAATCAGATAGCTCTCTATCACCCATCACATGCTTGCTAGCACCTCAATATATCAACAAAACATTCTCTGATGGCTACGATGTTTGGGATATGAGAACCAAATAATCTTCATGTGCACTTCAATGTGCTGAGTCTAGGAAATATTCATTTGTGTCATCATCTGGCTGGGCTAGGACATGTCCTTTCTGCTTCTTTCTGTAGGAAATCACTTAGATTTATTTAAATCACCTTGGCTAGATGTGATCTCTTCTCTAGAATTACGTTGTGTGTGACTATTGTACCAACAGTTTGCAGTGTCATGTATATTTGTGGTACATATGTGACACCATCGATTTATCTTCTAAGAATTCTACTTCTGTTATTTTCCCTTGTGAGGCCATTGAATCTTCTTCTACCTCAAGATCAATGCTTTGTCCTCAAACTCATCTTATATTATTTGAATGGATTCTTCTTGTTGCAAAAAAATCACCAGTTCGGAAAAGCTCACATCTTTTTATGTGATGGTCAATGTGGTGATGAATGTTTAGAACTATGAAGGATGAGCACATAGTGTGAGAGGGACAAGAAACTTATCTTCGACCACTTATCCGAGTGTGTTAGGCTCTTCTCATAATTCTACCACTTGATGCAAGAATTCTCCCACTTTCTTTCCTTCTTGCATACTCATGGTATGAAGCTTTGACTAGAGATGAATTTTTTTGTCAAATTATTTTCTTTGTAGATCATGGACAGATTATCCTAGGCCTTCTTTGATGTTTTTACATTCCAAATGTGTGGTTGCACTTCATCAGATATGCTTAGAGTGATCAACATCAAGGCTTTTGCATCAGCCTTTTCATACTTTGTTTGCTCATATACATCAATGGAACATGTGAGTGTGCCAATTACGATCTCCAAAAGATCATAAAAGAGGAGAATGGTTCTCATCTTTGCCTTCCATGCAACATAATTTAGCCCTTTAGAGAGTTGGGCATTGGTAGGGGTAGACATGATGTCAAATAAAAAAAAATTATTATGTTCAAAGAAGTTCCGGTGTATTCACCTTCACGTAGGTCTGTGCTTCAACATTCACTGCCATGCCAATGGTTCTCCTTCTAATCATAGCATAACACCAGGATAAGATATCTTTGGATTTTATTTTCTTTACTTTATGCTCCATGACTCCAAAAGGTAGAAAAAAATAAAATAGTAAAGTACCACACCCAAGAGGTGTTGCAATTTCCACGCATGCTGGGTCTGACCGTCCACGCCAGCAAGGAGAACAAAATGCCAAATAAATATTATGTTGGTTGCTTTATGTTTGTTTTTCTGTTCCTCCATAGGTCATTGCTAACTCTAATGGCTGCTCCAAAATTCCATGCTTTAATTTATCAGAACACCAAAATAGCTCCACACTTTTAATGACAACGTTGGTTGATGTTAAAGACAACAAATAAAATGGAAAAACAACAAGCCGCATCCTCTTCCACATAGGTCCTCCTCCAACATGCAAAACATGGTCTTCTTATCTTCTTTTATTGTCACATAGGATTCCCACATTTAAAGAGTTGAGTATATTTCTAATGCCAAAACCAAACTTTGCAGGCCACTTTAGTCTCCACGTAGGTAGAGGAAAAGAGAAATTCTCTAGACACAGCCACACATGTCTCCAAATATTTTCTTTTATGGAAGTGTCATTTGGTTGGGAGGATACCACAAAGGTAAGAAACTGACTACCAATTAGTTAAAAATAAAACAATGTATTATTTTAATTAATTTGCTAACAATGGAAAGATTGCAACAACTTCATCACACACAAAGTTGTAAAATAAAAAGACACCCACGTTGTAGATATAATTTACCACAACCACCAATGAAACAAGCAAAGATTCTTGAATCATGTTTATAAGAACACGAAGCTCTTACTACAAACACATCTTCTATCTTTAATGCTCTTGAAAGTAGATAATTTGAAATATGGGTTACATTTGATATGTTCCTTGAAGGACTTCGCATGGATGAGCTTATCTACATGCAAATAATCCAAAAAACACTGAAATAACCAACCTTATTCTTGAAAAGAAAAGCTAGTCAATCATGGACTAATAATTTTTGAAAGGAAATGCCCTTGTTATGGCAGGAAAACACCAATGTGGAGTTTTTTCTTAATGCATATGAAGTAGCGACATCTTATTATTTGTATATGAAAAAAATTGATCATTCCATGACAAAAGAATTCATAAAAATTTGATCCAAACATAAGGAAATACACCATAATGTCATTCAAATGCTTCGAAACCTTGGAAATGTAATTATTAGCACACAAAAAATGTCATCACAATAAGAATCCCATGTAGTATTGTCTATTCCTTTGAATAGTTTCTCACAAACATGTACTTTCATCAACACTTCTAGTTCAGAAGACCATACATTCATCCTAAATCCACCTGCACTACTACAAAAAAAAATGACCAATTGCCAATCCATTGTGGACTATTTCATGACACACCCATATTCCAAAAACAACATGTATTTGGCTAAATTTTATTCCAGATATAGAAAAAGAACAAAAAATAATATCCCACAATAAATCCTTATGTCACATGCTTTGTGAATTACAACAAAAATTTAGACATTGAAAATTATTGTCGTGAAAGATTCATGCTTTATGTGTCATTTAGAAATAGTGAAGAGTCCCTAAAAGATGGCTTCAAAACTTAGATAGATGCATATACATTTAATCACAAAACCATTCAACTAAATGAGTCAAATTTTTGCTATGATATCTATTATCTAATTTTGCCCCTGAGAAAAATTAAACAACAAGAAGTAGCAGGACCTAGGCACTTGAGGATGAAATGGAGGTTACAAACATTTTTCGAGGTCCCAAGGATCACATTCAGTGATTTCAGAGGTGTTGAAAACATAAGAGGATTTTTTCCTCTTTTGGGTTTTGACCCTAAGGATCGACTTAAAAAATGTGGAAAAGTGGGCCCGTAGGCCCACATCCAGCCAAAACAACTAAAAATCATAGGAAGGGGCCCTAAAGCACCTCACTCAGTTTCTCATGGCTCATTAGCTTGAGAAATTAAAAATAAATTTAATTGGGAAAATTTTTGGGGGTCTAAAGTAAACATTTGGCTCCGAGTGAAGATAACTCACCAACAATCTTAGCAAGATGATTGGCGAGTTGGTTATAAGTCACGAGCGTTGAGTTGGTTTGAGCTCGTCGAGTAGATTAAAGAGTCGAGTTAACATGGAAGGGGTGACGATTTTCATGAAGCAAGCTAGGATCTCGGCACCCAGTTGGAGATTCACAGAAAGTATGATGAAGGTGGCCCAAATATGAGAGGAGCTAGGTGTTGTAAGTGGCTTGCACAATGAGCTATGTTAAAAAAACTTGGCACAATGGAGAGCTCAGTCTCCGACTATATTGTTAGATCTTACAATCCATGAAGTTGTGAAGATCGGGCTCATGAAAACGGAGGGCTCATCCTAGCCCATGTGGAAAATGAGGATGAAATCATGATGAGCTCAATGGAGAACTAAGTTCATGGAGGCCGAACAATGGGTGAAGTAAATGGACTCAGCATATCTCAAATAACAAGCTCAACAACATATAAAATTGTGGATCACGGTGGTAGGAAAGCTCAACATTAAACTCAGGCATCGGATTAGGAAAAGAAGGATGCAAAGATCACGAGGGAAGTTTGAGCACGACTGAGAGGGTAGGATGGCTCGGTGATGAGCTTGGGGACCTCAAGTCTCAAAGCAAGCTAGTGAGGAAGATTCACAGTGAGATTAGTTGAAGAAAGGCTTGTGAGTAAATAGAATATGGGGTAACTGTGAAGCTTAGGTAATTTATAACATTGAGTGAACAAGTCATGCCAGAGGTGAGAGAATAGTGCATCCAAGCTCGGCCTAAACAATGAAGTGACTCGATGAAAATTCAATGGGTTAGCAGGGAAAGGAACAACTTGGCATAACACCATGAAGCAGATGGAATTAGTGGGAGAAATGGTGAGGTCAAACTGACTCAACACATGATCACAGAGATTGGTTGATTGGCCAAAGAATTAGAGGATGTTGGCTTGGGCCAACCCAGGTCGATGACATAACAATCGAGCATGCTACGGAAGGAGTAAGTGGAAAATAGGCTCGGTCATGAACGTCACAGCATGTCAAGGGTTTGGTAGGCCGAACCTAGAAATTTTTTGAGCAAATCGGTTGTGGATAGAGGAAAAATGACGAGCTCAGGGCCGTGTATGAAAATAAAGAAGAAGATTGAGCTATTAGAGCCATGAAAAAGTTATAAATGAGGAGCTTAGCACGTGAAAGGAGATCTAACGAGCCCAATGGAATAACATCATGCAGCTGGCGAATGGGTCAATTCGGTGAGATATGACTCACAATAGATGATCCTAGTCATAATTTAAGAAAATAATGTGGGAATAGTTCACAAATGGTGGTCTCGACATTGGAAGTCAAAATTGATGTCAACTACAGAGAAATTACCTCATGATTTCAGAGAAAAATGGGCCAAAGTTCTGAAATAACAAGATAAAAAAGTTTGAAAAGGCCAAATTCCAAAGTCTAAACTTTGGAATTTAGACATTTGGAACATCAAAGATTTCATTCACCCAAGTCAGATGAATAGTGTCAAGGCAAAACGGGAGGAAAATTTCTAAACCCAAAGTCCAAAATTTGGACTTCAGGTTTTTGTAATTTAGGAATTCTTGAGCCAGTTTTGTAATGAACATTGTAATGAATCGATGGGGAAAAAGTTCCAAAATCTTGATAGGGGAATATCTGAAAAACATGTCAAGCATGAGCTAGTAAGTCATGCAATTGGGGTATGTGGTGGTAATGTCGAGATGTCCAAGTGGCGAGTGAAGCGAGGGACATGTGGTGTCGACCAATGCAAAGTGAGAGAGTTGGCTTAGATGCAGAGCTCACCGACTAAGGGAAATGCAACAGGTGTTGAGCACAATGTTTGGAGGCAGTTGGAAATGAGTCAATGTGGTGAGAAAATCATGAAGATATGGAAATATTCATCCAATGCAACGTGAAGCTTTGCCAATTGAAATCTAGTGCATGACGTGAAAGAAGTTTTGGGGAAAGAAGAGGCATAGGTTTTGATGAAAGAAATATGAGAACGTGGAAGCCAAAGGGGTCCATTGAAGGAAGGACTGAGCTCGTCAGATAAATCGAACTCATTGGCCTAAGCATAACAAGAAAATCCAAACATAAAGAAAAAACATTGGGATTGGTGATAGGAAAGGAACTTGTAGACATGCCCAAATGAGCTCACACCAATATGGGAGCACGCCGATTTTGAAGGGGGTAGGTGGCTCGCTCATGAGTAGTATAAGGTGCATGAGTCGACCAATGAAAGAATTAGGTGGAGAGGCCAAGGAATCAAAATTGATGTTGTGGTGATAGGGGAGAATTTTAGAGCTTTCCCAGGATGAAAGAAAACAACTTGTCAGTGTAATACATGCAGATCCAGAAAACACAAAAAAAACCCAATGTAAAAGATACCATAGCTTAAGCCCTATACCTTGGAATCCTGAAAAATCATAGTTGCTGGAGAGCTGAGGGAAATCCCAACATAATGAAGACATGAAAATGAGATTTTCATAGGTTTCGAAAACCCCAAAATTATAGATGCACCCAAGACTCTGAAATGACATAACTTGAGCATCGGGTGTTTGTTTCTTGCAAAAAGCTAGTTATTAGAAAGGTAGAGGAACGTTCTATAGCCAGATAACATTAGATTTAGAAGTTTTGAGGTTTTGGACCCCCAAAAATCTATGAATAATGAACAGTGCCCTAGGTAGGTGAGATGCATTAATAAAGGTATGGGCAGGTTTTCTTCCTCCACAAGGCAAAGTACATGAGGGTATGGGTTTGGAAAGATTTCTCATCACTCTTGCAGGAGATATGATGAATTTGTAGTTGATTGAAGTAATAAATCTGATTTTATTCTCTCCTCTCTAAAATTCTTCTCCTATAAATTATAAAGGGGTTAAAAAAAATAAAAATTTAGTCATTCTTCTCTTCCCATGCACCCCTATTCTTTTGGGGCTTCAATCCTTTCTCTAAACCATTATAATGGCTTCATGCCTCTTCAT
The DNA here is from genome assembly GCA_019776745.2 of Taxus chinensis. Classification (NCBI taxonomy): domain Eukaryota; kingdom Viridiplantae; phylum Streptophyta; class Pinopsida; order Cupressales; family Taxaceae; genus Taxus; species Taxus chinensis. The sequence goes on from CM034150.1 coordinate 886,056,061, forward strand.
TCTATAACATTGTACTATGAAATTTCATGGAGTAATAGAAGCGGTGTTTGTGATTCATTTGTCAATCCTTACATTATTTTCATTACTTTTACTTTCCTCTCATTTTGCTTATAGGATATGTGTATTTTGTCATGTCCATTACATGGTTTGAATGTTTTGTGCTTATTTGGAAATGGTGTAATGTGTGCATCTTGGTCTATGTTTTATAACCAACCTATCCAAGAGAATAATTCTTCATTTTTCAAGGCTGGGAATTTGTCTAGCATATGTTTTTCTTGGTGTATCACTGATCTTAGTGTAGGTTTATTTCATGAAAGTTTTCTTCTCCCCATCTCCTTGGAATTTTAGTATAGGTTTAAGAAGTCTCTTTGATTGCACTAGGAGTAGTTTTTGGTAGATAGGATTAGGAGAAGGATCCAGCCTTCTCTAGAGAGATATCCCATTTTGCAGGTCCCATACTTAGGATAAATTAATTTTTGGCAATCACACCGAATGCCCCATCTCAAACCAAGCCATTAAGGGGGTTTTGTGATTTCACATAAACAGATTTGGCATGCTCGGTGTGAAAATATTGAAGTCAAAAGTTTTAACTTTTATCCATTTCAAATCTAAGTCACATTGAAGCCAAGGTAGAGAAAGGAATTTTTAGAGTTTCCCTTGCACTTTAGAGTTTGGAAGTTGCAGATTTCAGATTTTGGAGGTTTTGCTGTAGGGTCAAAGTTTTGAAATCATTTTTTGAGGAATTAACATGTGAAAAATGGGCTCAAACTTTCATAGATGATTGATAGGAGTTTGAAGATCAAAAGGGTATCTTTGGAATTTAAAAATTCTCATTTTCAGAATTTTAGGATTTTTTTGAATTTCAGATTTCGGGATTTTAGAACTTTTGAAATTTCAGACTTTTCCTAATTTAAGGTTTCGGGATTTTGGGAATTTTAGGATTTTAGAAATTTTGTAATTTCAGGATTTCAGAATCTTTAAGTTTTCAGAGTTTTTAGACTTCAGAGAATTTACATTTTATACTTTTGGAGATTGCTTGGCATTTCGGATTTTAGGGTTATTCTACTTTAGAATTCAGAGCTTCAACCATGTCTTACACTTTGAATTAAGGAAGTTTAAAATAAGATCCAAGTTCCAAATTTTTAATCTCAGAGGATCATTTGTAGTTGAACCAGTTCAACCTCGTAGTCATTTTTGGGCCATTAGAGGTGTGCATTTTAGCAATCACATTTGTTCCATCAAGTTCATTGTGCACTTGGTGGATCACTACCTTTGGAGGCATGCACAAAGCACAATTGAAAAATCCATTTGGTCAAAACCCACTCTCTGAGTTGTAGATCATCTCTTCTCCACCTATTTCCATCCATTTTCCTTCCATTTCTTTCATTCCTTTCCATCCCATTTCTTCTATGAAGTTGTGTAGCCATGAATTCATTCCTACAATGAAATACACACTTGCAACAACAACGCCATTCAGATATACCTCCATACTTACAACATATATTTTTAGGGTGCTATCAACCACCTTTGGAATCATACTATGATGAAATTAAGTAATGGGAATACCCCTATGAGTAGAATGTAGATCAGGTTGGTTACCCACCAAACTACGGATATTTTCAAGAACAAGGGCACACAAATTTTAGAAGCTATCCAACACTTGAAGATATTGAATTGTAGAGGAAGGTTCAGAAGTTGGAGTATTGTATGGACCAAATCAGGATTAAGGAGATGGAAAATGCAGCCTAGATTGGCTTCATAATTTTGTACCCTTAAAATGGCCTCATACCATGTGAGTTGGACCCTCGGCAAGAGCTTTTTTGGATGAATGATATAGTGCTTAGGGTTGAAGAATGGATCAAAATGAGGTAGGCCTCTAGACGTAATGCTATCCATTCCTCTCAACAGGAAACCCTTTTCATCATCTAACAGCCTCCCCTTTATGTCTCAAGCCATGCCCTTCCATCTTGAACCTTAGTTTCCAAGTCTCCACACTTGTTTCCCATAGTGTGTATTTTCCCTTCATCATCTTCTAATCTTCCACCTCATCTTAGTTTCTCTTCCCTTTTCCCTTTCAAAAACCCCTCTTCTACAAATAAACAAGTAAATGAACCTCCTCTTCCACCAACAAAAAAGAAACAATAAGTGGAGACCCCACCCACCACTCCTCTCATAATCCCGAACCCATGTCGAGAAGAGACTCAAACAACCATTCATGGAGAACAACAAAAAGAAGATCCAAGAAAAGAAGAAATGATGAAAAACAATATTAAGATTGGCCCTAAGATTTGGAATTTAAAAGATTCCCTTAATGGTCAAGCCTTCAGAGGAGGAAAAAGGTGGAAGAAAAGGTGGTGAAGGCTGAGCTTGCAGCAAAAGTATCAGAACAAGAACAAGTAGAAGATGATCAATAGTTGGTTTGTTCAGAATGCAGTGTCCACGAGCACACTCTCTTCTCATAAAATTTTGATCAACCACTAGATGTTGAGTGCATAGAGGAAATAAAATCTCCAAATCCAAAAGAAGAGGAACATATTCTTTGCCATGGAGGAAAACAAAACAATTCCAAGGAACCCAATTTCAAGGTAGGAAACACAAGAAACCTCAACCCCTTCTCCCAATTAACCCTCTCCATATTTTTATTTCGGGGATAAGTTTGATCTCTCTAGTTTTTTTTTAGGATGAGGAGCCTTGTGGTGAATAATTTTCAAACTTAAAAGACACCATAGAAGTGAGTGAACTAATTCTGGAGGTTCTACAGGAGGAAGAGATCATAGAGAGTTTCTTGCTCTCTTGTGTCACTGAAATTTTAGATTTCCCTCTTCCTTTGTCCTTTTCTAAAGATGACTTGTCTAATGAATCCACTATGGAGGAGAGTATTGAATACCCTATTGTTAATGATAACCCTTAGAATCATCAAGTAACAGATTTTTACATCCCAAAACCCATTTTGGATAAGGGAAATGAATGTGCAGGTTAGCCTAGCCCTCAAGAGAAATGAAAAGAGGAGTGTGACCCCTTAAAAATTTAATTTAAAAGAGGGAGATGAATTTGTTGGTCAGTATTTCCTTTAAGGGGCAAAAGGGGAACTCCAAATCCCAAATAGCGATTAATAGAGCTCAACCACTTACAGTGAGCTGACAATGATTAAATTAGAGGCTGTAATAAATCTTAAAGAATTGCATGTTGTCATGGAATAGTTTCTCACTGCCACAGAGGAGATTATGCCAGAGATGCCCACTTCAAATAAGAATTCTCTTGGATTTGGATTGGAGGAATTTAATCTCCCTAATTTCACAATGGGAAAGTAGGAGAAAGGGAATGACGACACCATCACATTCATACCATCCACTAAGGTGACACATAAGTTATATGTAGATGTGCAAGAAAAGGAAAATCCAATCATAGACATTCACCTTTTCCAGGAAGGTTTGCATGAAGGATTTCTTACTAATACTCAGAGTAGTGGGAAAATATAGGGGTTCAGGCCATGCCCCATAAGATATCTAACTTCGTAGGAGATAGAGCCAAAGTTGTCATGATTAGTCATGTTCATCTCTGAACATGAGGATCAATCTCATATTATTGAGGATCAAGTGCAGTACATTCAGGAGCCTCATGTAAATAATTCTAGTGAGGTATTTGTTTTTCCTATAGTTGATACCTTGATGATTTGGGTGGAAAATTGGTCTCTATTCAATTTTTCACTCATGTACATAGCTATGTCCAATGTCAAATTATGTGCATGGATTCCTATCATAAGAAGGGAAAGCTACTTCTCATCACCAATTGGAGGGTTTTTTTTAAAGTATTATCTCTTTCCGGTTAGGTTAGGGTAGGTGTAGGATTGTTTCCCACATAACAAGTTCTCTTGCACACTCTTCATGTCTACTTGGGCATGTATGATTTGGTATTTTTGTACATATTTTTTGGTTCATGTTGCTCCAGAACAGTACACTATGTTTCAATAAACCTCTACAAATTATTTTACAACAGGAAAGAAGCTCATATTCATAAGGAAAATTTACATATTTTAAGAGAAAACAAATACTGAACAACTAAATATGATGAGGGATGGGTTGTATAAGTTCCATTCTCTAGTTCCTTCAGGTCAATCATTGAGCTTCTAGTGCTCTTGCAGAATCAAAAGAGTAGTCCCTGATCATTCAAGGTTCCCCATGTTTCAAATGAAGAATATCAACCTCAAATCCTTGCATAATAATTTCATTTGAAGACTTTATGGGTTTGCATGCAGTCTTCCGTGGAGTTAGAAGCAGCGGGTCGGAGATGGAAATTATAGAAGAAGGAAAAAATCAAATTTTAATAGAGTTCTATGATGTAAAAAATAAGAAAATGCCTTACTCAAAGTTATACAACAGGCTATGTATGTCGAGTAATCATTAGATCAATGTTGCAGAAAGGAAAAGTGAAAATCCCAGGTTTAGAAAATTTTCTACTCTCACAATTTTAACCTCAAGATTTTCTTATGAAAATTGGGAAGTGCAAGTGGCAGAACATGTTTGGGATCAACAATGTTGTAGGCTATCCCGAGGGAAAGTTTCAAGGTTATATCAGTTACAGGTAACAGTTGTGACTCTATGACTAATGGACATAATGAGTCTACTAGCATAGAATATATAGCAAGCATATGTCTCCACAAGTCGTCAAATTGTTATCTAATTTTTCCCTATGGGAAAAAATTAGACAACAAGAAGTAGTAGGACCTTTGCACCTAAGGATGAAATGAAGGTTACAAACATTTTCCAAGGTCCTAGGCTACACATTCAGTGATTTCAAGGGTGTTGAAAACATAAGAGTAATTTTTCCTCTTCATGGTTTTGACCTAAAGATTGACTTTAAAATGAGGAAAAGTGGGCCAGCAGGCCCACATCTAGCCAAAATTACCAAAAATCAAAGGAAGGGGCCCCAAAGCACCTCACTCAGTCCCTCATGGCCCATTAGCTCAAGAAATTCAAAATAAATTTAATTGGGAAAAAATTTTGGGGGTGCCAAGTAAAATTTAGCTCCAAGCTAAGACAACTTTCCAACCATCTCGGTGAGCTAATTGGCGAGCAAGTTGTAAGTATCGAGCTTCAAGTTGGTTTGAGCTCACTGAGTAGCTCAGTGAGTCGTGTTAGTGTGGAAGGGGCGGCGAGTTACATGTAGCAAGCTAGGAGCTTGGCACCTAGTTAGAGATTCACAGAAATTATGATGAAGGTGGCCTAAATATGAGAGTAGCTTGGTGTTGTAAGTGGCTTGCACAATGAACTATGTTGGAAAGGCCTAGCACAATGAAGAGCTTGGTGTCTAACTGATTTGTTAAAGCTTACAATCCATTGAGCTACGAAGCTTGATCTCATGAAGATGGAGGTCTCAGCTTAGCCCATGGGGCAAAGGAGGATGAAATAATGATGAGCTCAGTGGAGAACTAGGTCCATAAAGGCCAAACAATGGGCGAAGAAAATGGACTCAAACATAGCTCAAATAACGATCTCGACAATGTAGAAAATGGTGGATCATGGTGGTAGCCAAGCTCAACATTAAACTTAGACATTGACGTAGGAAAAGAAGGATGCAGAGATCATAAGGGGAGTTTGAGTTGGGCTGAGTAGGTAGGATGGCTCGGTGATGAGCTTGGGAGGTGTTAGTCTCAAAGAAATCTAGTGAGGCATATTCATAGTGAGCTCAGTTGAATAAAGGCTTGTGAGTAAATGGAAGATGGGGGCACTACGAAGCTTAGGTGATTTAGACCATTGAGCAAACAAGTCATGGTAGATGTGAGAGAATAGTGTAGTTGAGCTTGGCCTAAACAATGAAGTGATCGATGGAAATTCAATGGGTTAGTAGGGAAAGGAACAACTCGGCATAGTGCCAGTAAGAAGATGGAGTTGGTGGGACCAATGGTGAGGTCGAGCGGACTCGACACATTATCATAGATCTCAACACATTGGCTAGAGAGTTCGAGGATGTTGGCTCGGCACAACCTAGGTCAATGAAACAATGATTGAGCATGCTATGGAAGGAGTAAGGGGTAAATTGGCTCGGTAAGGGATGTCGCAATGTGTCAAGGGTTTGGTAGGCCGAACCAAGAACAATTTCGAGCAACTTGATAATGGTGAGAGGAACAATGACAAGCTCAAAATCGTGCATGGCAATACAGAAGAAGGTCAAGCTATTGGAGCCATGGAAAAGTTAATAATGAGGAGCTTGGCATAAGAAAGGGGAGCTCATGAGCCTTGTTGGTGATAAAATTTGTCAGAGATAAACTAGTGGTTATATTGCTAATTCTCTAGGAGGCTAAGTTCCTCTACTTAACCGGTGCAACTATCATACATGCATGCACAAGTAAAACCTGATTTTTATCTTGGTGGCATTTTGGCCAAGGATCCAATAGGGGTACTCCACTGACCCTACGGAAAAATCTTGCATATATCTGCAAGAGAGGAATTTGTTAGGAAAGTGGGAAAGGAAGTGAGAAAGTTAGAAAAGAGAAACTAATGTTGTAAGTAGAAAATCAGAGACTTGCATACACCAGCCAGAAATTTCATTTCATGCACTTGAATTTAGAAGAAATCAAATTTGTGTAATAGCAACAAGACCAAATAGTGTTTAATGAGCACAAAGTACCACTAAACTCCTCGGTAAAAAAGGCTAAAATTCCTTCTTCTTTTATTGAAGATCAAGCAGAAATTGTACATAACATAGAAATAGAAGACATTTTTAGGTAGGTAAAATGGAATAAACTTGCTATCTCTTTTCTCTTTTCACAAGGATGTCTCTCTCATGAATTCACAAAAAAACAGCTCCAATATATAAGAAGTAGTATACGTTTTCTACGAAGAAGCTCAAATAAGAAGCTTATAACAATTTATAGAAGACAAGGCAACTCTTCATATTCCTGGTGACTTTTTAAATACTTTAATTTGACTTTAGATTGTTCATATTCCACTTAAATATTTAAGTCCCTTTTATAAAATCAAGGCGACTTAAATTTTACATTAAATTTATAAAGTCATTTAATTTTATATTAAAAAGAGCAAACCTCAATGAAAAAATATAACATTGATGAGAGAGAGCATTGGGTGATAAAAAAGAGAGAAAGAGAAAGAAGAAGAAAGAGAAAGGAATAATTATGTGGAGGAATGAGTTGCTACAGTGGATTTGATCTCGCTTCCTTACTTGTTTCCACTTCACCCTCATGAGAAGGCCTCTGTCCCTCCAAGTTGCTTGCTGAAACAAGTTACTACAGGTTCGACTTTGTTGGCACGAGGAATGTAAACGCAACCCAAGGTATAAGTCCATCCATCAGCCATGCTATTGGTGTCTTTACACTTCCTGAACCATGATGAATGTTTCTTTGCGATAAGTATAATAGAAGCCCAAATCTCTGAGAGGAAGTCGAGGGTATCTTTAGTGAAGGACAATGGGTTACCTACCTCTTTCTTGATGTATTATTCAAATGGATCAATCAACTCATCAACAGTTGTATCCTTGCCCATTGCAGGTACTCTAAGTTTTTGAGTTTTCCGATTTACACTATCCTACAATTTGTATGACTGTTCCTCTTTTTCCTCTAGCTCTGTGATGGTCAAATTGATTTCCCTAAACCTGATTTCTAAGGCCCTCGCCCATACATGTGACAAGTCTTCTAAGGTATTTTCAAATATCTTCATGTCAATCAACTCCTAGCGATGAGTGTTGCTCATTTTATCTACTACTAGGCCCAAAGGTTCCCAATAGTCCCTTTCTTTCTCTAAGTGCTCCTTCAGTGTCTATGTTCTATTTTTTGTCACACACATATAAGCAAAGAGTTTGACAGGTTCTTAGAGCACTAACTTCCCTTTTTCTGAAATTGAGTTAATCCATTCATTATTCACTTGCCCTTACATTGTGAACTCGTGCGTCCCCTTGATGGATTATAGATTGAAGTTATTGATGGGTACAACATCCTCATTGGGAATTTTCATGGCATTAGGATCAACTAGATATTTCACATAGAATGATAGATTTCACATCTGCTCCTTTAGTTCATTAATTTTCTTCTTATACTCCTTATTCCTCACCACCATGAGAGAAGAAGATTGTTGATACATGTGCAAATCCCATTCATGATTTTCCGGTCCCAGTTGGATTGTGTTCATTTCATAGTGACCAGATGTCATATCATCCACTGACCTGATTACCTTGGGCTGAGCTACTTCAATGTATTGACTACCTGTTTCTCCACTATAGAACCGTGAGGTTGTATAGGTGAGATTTCTTGATATTTTTTCTTTGGCCAATGAGGCAATTGCTAATAGATCAGGATCTTCCACATGCTGCATAGTATGGGTGTCAGGGGAAAGTGTTTTCTTCATACAAGGAAACATCTTCCTCGTGACTGGATGATCATGTTTCTCTTCTTATGAAACCAATTTCTCGTTCTCCTTACCACTTTCTCAGTCCACTCCTTTATATCCCCTGATTCATGAACATACCAGTTGACTAGAGGAAAGGGGGACATCTTGACTATTACATACTCAGGACCATACATCTATGTCCCATCATCATGTAAAATATCTTCATCTCATTTATCGTCATTATCATATGGTCCTTTACACGCACTTCAAATTCATCAGGAGCAATTAGCCCAGTAGTCCTCGACTTGTGGCTCACGTTGCAATTCTGGGACATAGAAAGAGTTGGGATCTTCTCAGATGTCAAAATTAGGCTTGATAATGTAGGAATGTAAAGTCAAATGAGTGAAAGTGGCCTCCAGATGAGATGCATCATTTGAGCTCTTGCACGTGAATGCATCAAGATAGATAGGGAATGGAATCAATTTCTTCCTCTTACTTCTAAGCTTGTTATTCACTTGAATGATCTATTTGCAAAGCTCAAACAATATGATTTGGTCACTAAGGTACTTAGGAAACCTTAGCAGAGCTTGGGTGAAGCCAACAACTCATAGGTAGGAGAAGGTCAAGAATTGTATGAAATAAGAGCCATATTTCTTGATCACGGACGATGCTTGGGATGACATCCTAGCCTCTAAATCTCCTTCTAATTTTTAGACCATATATATTATGAACGCATCATTCATGTGAGTAAAATGACTATGTCTTTCCTCCATCACCAAGTGTGGAAGTTTTCTCGAATGTAAGCACCTTGGAAACAATGTTTTGTGTCAGAGTCAATCCTTTGAATGATCTTGAGCTAGTGAGGAGATAGACCAAGTAAGAATTCATGTGGAACTTATTCATCATGGGTACCTAGAATAGTTGCAAATGGAGGTTGTCGTTGATGATCTGCCCCAGTCAACTCTATGTTTTCCCTCTGTTAACGTCAAGATGGAAATACCCATCCAGTCCATGAAGTCTCTTGTGCTTGCTTCACCCATAACTCTACTAAGGAGAGTGATGGCATCTGAATATCCTTCTCAGAACTCACACCTTAGAAAGTTCTTGGCCATCCTTGAGGGATTTATTCCTATTTTCAACCATGAACCAAGTTCAACCCCTTGTACATAGGCATCCATCATTTCCCAATCATGTAAGGCTCTTTCTTTTGAGATGACGACCATGTTGGGTGATGTTGGTATCCACAGAGAAAGTGAGATGGTCCTAGGGCTAGCAACCGCCATCGTTGTATCATTTTCATCTTGGATGGTTCATGTTTTGGGCTCATATTGGTGAGAGTAGGCTATGACCAATTCAAGAATTTGCACAGACACTGGGTTTCCCACAACAACAAACAAGCCACTTGTGGATATTTAATCTTAAATATTATTTCGGTCCTTGGCTTCTATGCGAGTTCTAAGGTCATTGAGGTCCATGTACAAGACATCATTGTCTTCTATCTCATACTCATAGGTGAAGGGTTGTTCCAGCTTTTGTCTTGTCCACTTTTGCTTCATGTTTTCCTTAGAAAGAGAAACTTACTATTTTTAGTAAGTATGAATAAGAAGCTCCCTCGAACCTCAACTAGATGTTGTGACTCTGATTTCCTCTTCTCCCTACATTTCTCTCTCCTTTTGGATTAACTTTCTATTTTTAGCAGGTGCTCATGGGATGACTTACCATTTTTAGTAAGTTTCAAAATGCTCGCTCTGATGAATTCTCAGCTGCAATGCATCTTCAATGTCTCCGTCTTCTTCGCAAGTTCTTCTATTGATGACTTTCACAAATTAGTAGTCTCCTATGTAGAAGACATGCTATTTTTAGAAATTAGGCTTCTAGAGTTTGGATTGACATGGAACAAAGTTTTATGATATGGGTTTTTTCCCAATATCACCCCTCTGAAATTTTAGACCTACCCGCTCAATAGTCTAGGAGATTTTAAACTTTTGATTTTTCGACCTGGCAGTGCTTCTGAACGTGGCAGCCATTAATGGAGCTCAAAATTTGTAGGTCTGGTTTTCTCCTATATTTTCAAAAAAAAAAAAAAATTTGATATGTGTTTTTTTCTTCTTGTGCTGCAGGTGAAATCTTGTTTCAATTCAACAGTCGGTTTGATTGGAAATCTAACTTGTTTCTTCGTCGATCCGGAAAGAAGATTTCTTCATTGTGAATGATTTATGGCATGTGATAGGAGAGTATGAAGGAATTTTTTGGTATTTTTTGAGAGAGAAAATAAGAAAAAAATGGTGTGTTGTTTCGTGCACTGGTTTGCAATATTTCTACGAATCTCAGTTTCACGGCAATGAAGATTTTGACTGTTTCTTCTCTTCTTTCTTTGCTTCTTCTTCCTTGTTTGCTTAAGCCTCCTTCTAAGACTTGTATGTTTTCATGGAGTGGAGGAAAATAATATTGTGATAGATCTATTTCTAGTTTCAACAATGGTGAAGTGGTGGTAGGAAGTTGTAGAGGAGTTTGGAGAAAGAATTTTGCACAGGTTTAAAAAGGAAGAAGCAGGAAGAAAGCAGAAGGTGGGGATTTAAAAAAATATTCAAAAAATTATTCACAGAGAGGGATGGGTAAATTTTTGTGTCCCTGACATCCCTCACCTCAAAGGGATGTGAGGGACATCAATTTCCATGTTGAGAAAGGTGGCGACATATGGCGGTGATCCGACGACAGGGAATGAAAGCTTTACTAGTTCCTAGGTCTGAAAAACTAGTCTTTAAGAGGTCATATGGGTGACCAGGAGTCTCCTTAGGGGATGCGTACATTTTTCCAAGTATTATATCCATGAATTGTGAGGTACGTGAGGAACATTAAATTCCATGACACTCCTGGTGATGAAACGTGGCAATGATCGGATAATTGAGGCTTTGAGGTCCTGCAAGCACCTGGGGGTTGAACTAGCAATCCTAGAGGTCACATGAGGATCCAAAGGTCATATGTGGGTTAGGAAATTTTTTCCATGGTTGAATTCCCTTATCTTGAGGGACATGGTAGAAAATAAATCCTGCTAGGCTCCTAGAGCTGGCACGTGTCCTCCCAAAATTTGACTAACTCCCAAACTCACTCCAGAAGGACAACTTGAAATGACTATAACTTGAGCTCCCGATGGACTTATTTGATAAAATTTTAAGTTCTTTTGACTGAAAATAACCTTTTTAATCCAATGGTGGGTGTGTAATGTCTTGATTATTCCATTTTATCCTTGATAAATCATATTTTTTATTTACTACTTGTGATACCTGTTTAAAACAACCCACTTGAGACCCACGAAACAACCTACGGTGGGTTAGAAAATTATGGAATAATTTTTTTTCATTAGAAGTGTCCACAACCAAGTTGTAAGACAACATTTGACCCATATTAGGTTCCGAAACAATTATAAAAATTACTAAATCATATTTTTCCTTCATTAACAAATATCAAGTTCACATGGTTCAAATTTTAGGGTTAGAAGTCTCAGTTAGGTTCAGGGAGTAATTTACCCCCATACCCACTCTCTAACAGGATCAGAGTTTCAACTTGATTTTTCTCATACTTAACATATTCAAAAATTCCATAAATTATTTTCATTGGATAGGAAATTTTATCACCTTTTCGGTGATATAAATAAGTCCTCCTAACTCCTTCAGAAACTCAAGATATGAGAAAGCAGACTTTGGAGGTCAAATTTTCCCCAAGGGGACACGTGTCAAGCAGGGGTGAAAAGCAAATTTTGGGTCAGCAGGTTGTAGGGCAGTGATTGGAATTTTTCCTTGCATGGGAGAAAATTACCATTTGCACCCACACCTCCACAGGTCCCCAGGGACATGTGGCGGCCTCAGAGTCATCACCGAGAAAACAAAGAAAGGGCAGAGCGGTGGGGGTTAATTGGACACTTTGCCAAAGGGGGGAGAAAAGCCAATTTGGCTCCCATGCACCCTCAGGTCCGCTAGGGACATGTGGCACTCTATAATTCACTACAGGGAGAAGGGATACATGTGGAGTAGTGGGGTGATTTAGTGAATTTCGCTAAAGGGGAGAAAAAAGGAAGAAAATTGACGAGTGGGTCTGCGCGTCCGCGGAAGGATCTTCTGCGAGGCAGGGTGGGAGTGTAGGGCCGCAGAAGGTTTAAGGGAAAATTTCCCAAGAAAATCTCAAAGGAAAAAAGGTCATGTTGGTTCTGCCCCAAACCCCCCCCCCCCCCTCCACCAACACGCCATGCTGCCACGTGGCAGCGTATGATAGGCCGCAGAGCCAGTGGGGCAAAAAGGTAAATTTTTCCAATTTTTTAAAAAGGTCCTAAGGACAAAATAATGCCGTGCCTCCACCGCTGCCCCTTGAGGATATGTGGCACCATCTGATTGGCTGCGGGCTGGTGGAGGAAAAGATGAAAATTTTCTTGAACCAAAATTTTTCAAAAAAATTATCTAAGGATTTTTAAATGGGAATTTTTTGGGTCGTGGGCTCGCCAGGGAAAATTTTTCCCAAAGTTTCCCGCCAAGGAATAAAAACTTCAAAGTGTCATAACTTTTGCTAGAAAGCTTAGTTTTGGGCAAACAAGGACTTTATGGAAAGCTCTCAATGCCATCTTTTCATAGGAAACATAAATTTTACTTTTTGGTAAATTTTAAGGGGTCAATTTTGCTAAAAGGATCTGCAGGCTATTAAAAATCCAACTAGTAATTTCCAACTTTTAAATTTGATTTAATTGGATCTCCTCCTTCACTCAACATGCCAAAAAGACATGGAGAATTGATCTAGGAAGGATTTAAAGTGGTTTAGGGGATTTAATTTTCTCAATTGATTTCAAGTTGCATTTTTCCAACAATTGACAGAAAAACGACTGTTAGAGGGATTGAATTCGATTTTACATTAATTTAACTTGTTTTCTTTAGTGTTCTTTGTAAATTTGAGTTCCTTAATGTCTTAGCATTCTAAATTATATCAAATCCAAGTTGATTATTAAGTGTAGGTCTGAACTGTACATTTTTATTAACTTAAATTGTTAGTTTTGAATATTTACAAGAGATCAAATCTAGAGAGGTCCATATAACTTTTCATCATGAAAGTAAGGCACTTCATTTCCATTTCAGTCTAATACAATCATTTGTTTTTAAAAAAACCAATCTGAATCCAAAGCAAATACTAAATTTCATTTATACACATTCCCAAAATACAAGAAATACAACATAGTTTCCACGTACATTTCCTCTTTCCAAAAAGAGATCTAACTATCTCTTTTTTCATACAATGAAACATTGAATTCAATCCAACAATGCATATGAAACAAAAAGGTATTTCAACTCTTTATTGACTTCAATTATAATTCTTTACATCTTTCCATGTTTTGGGTGCAAATAACACATTTCTAATTCTTTCTTTCCAAAAACTAGAATAGAATATACATGTCTTTCACGATTCAAATATCTAACTTCATAATCAAACTACATACATATTTCTTCACAAAATACATATTACAATTTCATCCACAACAAGTGGGAAAGGATTACAAATAAATATGTTTTCACAAGGGACTATCAAACTGCATTTTTCCTTTGCTCCAGGACAGCAACATGCATATTTTATCTTTCTCCAAGTTGATCACAACAAAAGAGGGGGAAAGGCAACGCTCTCCACCCAACCAAGACATCCAATGAAAGGAGAAGTCTTCCTTCATCATTGGCCCCCAAGCCCCAACCAAAATACAATAATAGATGTAATTCAACCCATGGAAACAACTGGCTTCCAAAACACACAACATTCTTTCAAACATCCACAATCCAATATAAAACATAGTTCAACACAAAACAACAGTTGACAACTGTAATTTAAAAACATTCCAATCGAAACTTAGGATTGATCATGCAAGCTAAAGGAGCAAGGTCTATGGGGGAAGCTACTTATGCCTCCCAATTGGGAATTGGGCATCCACCAGTAACAAACCACCAAAATAATTCATCACACACATATCCTTATGCCCCCCACAAATCCCTCCTTATGCCCCCCATATATTTCCTTATGCCCCCCACAAAGTAATAAATGCGAGCTATTTATTTTCCATGGTGGATCCCAAACCAAAACTCTCTCCACAAAACTATGATGCCAATGGCATTCCTTATGCCCCCCCACATGGATTCCACATAGCCTTCTCCTACACCTTCCCTAAGGTAGTCTACCCAACCAGCCAACAATTAAAATAAAACATTCTCCTTACACACAACTCAACAAGAAAATAACAACAAAAGGAAGGAATAAACACCTACCTTTCCATGGTAGATTTTTTTTCCAACAACAAGCTCTAAAATGCCAAAAACATAGTTCAAAAAGCAATGCCAAGCATGAAGTTATCTCCAAATTCCTCCACAATCCACAAGAGCTCCAAAACAGCAAAAATGTGCCCCCAAGGAAGAATGCAAAAAGGTTCAACAACCCCAAAACAAACAAGGAGTTTGAATTATATAAAAGAGGGAGAGAAGAGGATGATGTGGATCCATGTAGGATGACACGTCACACATCCTCCAATTCAAACACAAAAGACAAAATCCAATATCCCAAGCACAATAAAGAGGTGGGTGAAAAATGACAAGTTACTTGCACACTCCAAAAAGCCCACACCTCAAGGGACATAAAATTAAATAAAATGTAAGAAAGTGAAACCTAAAACAAGCAACACGATTAATAAAGTTCATTATAAAAGTCACAAATCATTTCTCCAACCATAAGTATGGTTGGTAAATTAAATTTAGAGGCATGGGACAAGTTTTACTTGTCCCACAAGCCTCCAAAAACAACCCCCAAGGACAAATTCGAATTTTTCATGGAGGTGGAGTATTTCATACTCCAAAATCAGACTTACACAACTCTTACACAACTTACACATCCCTTAAAAATTTAATACAAACATCCAACAACTTCCATTATTACTTTCCCATATCCCAAATTTGATTTATTTAAATTTTAATCATATGTTTCCTCACATTAATCTATCAAAATATAATTAAATAAAGGAACACATCACTAATAAAATACATACAAAAATAAATAAAATTTAACCACATTAATAAAATACACAAACCCAAGGTCACATATAAAGGAATTCCCCCCATGGGAATCTCTAAGAAAATACAACATACACACACAAAATAAGTTGCCATGGTGACCTTGTCGAATTCACCTAGAATTCCATTGTGGTTGGTCTCCGATCCCTCGATGTTTTGTTATGATATTTTTAACTTGGAAAATACAAATAACTCCTTCGGCCTCATGGCCATATCAAAACATCCAACATGATATAAATGAAATCACCAAACCAACTATATAAATGAATCATAACAACATCGAAGCAACAACTATATCATCAGCATAAAATATCCAAAATCACATGTTTGAACAACATCCATAAAACATCCATGTCAAATAGTCCACATATGAGTGTCTCTAATAATCACCATGCATCATAATCAAATCAAGATCAATAATAATCCATGATCAATGTCTAACAACATACTAAATCAAAACATAATAATGTCTATAATGTAATAACAGTATCAAAATAGGTATTGAAAGGTGTCAAAGGGAAGTGGGTACTACACTACTCCACTTGTGCATGTGAAAAACTAATTACAAACCTAATGTGCCAAAGTGTTGTGAAAAAAATAATTTCACCATATTTTAGGTCTTGTAATTCCCTTTCCGAATATGTATTGTTTTTCTCCTTACTCCACCCGGAGCTCCCGGAATAACCTTCAGAAGTTCAACAGTTTTTTTGCCCTATGCACTGCCTAGGCTTGTGAACCCTAGTTTCATGAAACTACCCCAACTTCTATGAGTCCTTCCAAAATCTTCTTGAATCACTTCCATGATGTCCCAAGGAATTTAAATCACCACCACATCCATTTTGGATTTTTTTCTCTGCTCCATGGGGTTGCTCTAATCCTAGGAAGGCCAATGACAACCCTTCCCACAACTCCTTGAAGCTTGTAACTCTTAATGAACTCCTAAAATTACCTAGGGGGAATGAATGGAATTTCCTAAATTAACTAGGGGTGAGATAAAATCAATCAGGAGGTAAATTAGACTAACTGGATAGACTCGGGGTGCCTTGGAATGGTAAGACTTGAAAAAATTAAAACAAGGGTATAGTTGTCATGCTCAGAAACTATTAATTTCCTTGTTGCACATTTACATGATAACAAGCCCAATGGAATAACATCATGCAACTGGAGAATGTGTCAATTTGGTGAGAGAGGAATCACAACAGCTGATTCCATTCAAAATTAAAGTAAATAATGCGGGAATATTTTTCAAATGGTGGTCTCGACTTTGACAGTCAAAATTGACATCAACTACAGAGAAAATGACCTCGTGATTTTGGAGAAAAATGGGCCAAAGTTCAGAAATGGAAAGATAAAAAGGTCTGAAAAGGAAGAATTCTAAAGTATGAAGTTAAAACTTTGGACATTCGGAACTTCAGATATTTCAGTTGCCCAAGTCAGATGAATAGTTTTAGGGAGAAATGGAAGGCAAATTCCGAAACCCATAGTCCAAAATTTAGACTTCGGGGTTTCACAATTTTGGAAATTTGGAGCTAGTTTTGTGATGAACATTGCAACAGCTCGATGGGGAAAAAGTTTTGAAATCCCAATAGCAGAATATCCAAAAAACAAGTCAGGCATGAGCTTGTAAATCGTGCAATGGGGGTAGGTGGAGGTAATGTTGAGATGTCTAAGTGGCAAGAAAAGTGAGGGACACATGGTGTCGACCAGGGAAAATTTTAAGGGTCCCTCCAAAACAAACCCTAGAAAATATTTGGTGAATCTGGGAAAATTAGCTTTCACATGAATGACGAATATCAAGACATCATGACATCACTATTAAATTCTACCAGATGGTAGCTTTTTTATATGCTACCAGTCAGTAGCATATTTTTATGTTACCATTCGGTAGCATATTTTTATGCTACCAGACAACCTCATATAGTATGATTTCAGCCGATAGCATAAAAAAATGCTACCATCAGATAGCATAACTTATGTTGTTGTTTTTTTATTATTGGCAAATAGTTTTTTGAAAGGGACTATACCCTTGAGAACAAAAGAGGGCCTAAAAGCCAAAATAGCAATGAGAACCAGAACAAAAAGGATCAAAATCCAAATATGACAATGAAGCCCAACGTAGCCACAGAGCAGCTACCCCAACAAAACACAACTAGTACAAACAAAGCAGAAAAAGTAGCTAAAGGACAGCAAAAAAACAACAATATTTACAAAGAAAAAGTAGCAGAAGCACCCACAATTATTTCTTGGCAGCTTTGTCAATGTTGGATTCGATATTCTGCCAAGATTTGAACATCCCCAAATTCATCATGTGGGTAGATTCAGTTATATCCAGCTGATCAATGGTCCTTTTGCTTTCCTTAGCAGTGCCCCAAAGTGATGTCGGAACCCCGCTGAGATTGGAAACACTGCAGACATGTTGTTCAATAAACTCTTCAATTGCACTAAAAATGGCCATACTATAGTCATGGCGAGTTTTGGCCTTCCCAAAAAGGGAGTCTAAAGAGTTAAGTTTCTTGTATATATCTTCCAACTGGCTATTATCCATAGCCCCCTCCTCCTCCTTCTTCCTCTTGCCTTTCTGTTTTTCCAAGTTTTTAACCTCCTCCTTCAACAGCTTCATGTCAGCTTCTAAGGCTTCCAGCCTTTTTGCAGAGCTCTCCATATGTGCATCCTGAGAACTAGCACTGCTGATATGCAAGAGGTTGTGGGAAATTTCAAGCTCTTAAGGACCCTTCTCCACAGCAGGGGTATCAAGGTTCAGTCTCCTAGAGGACCTGGTAACAGGTCTGGTCGAAGTGGAAGCGAAGGGGGTGGGAGCAGTGGTGGTGGGAATGGAAGATGGAGCCTGGAAGACTGGCAGAGGGGTAACAACAGCAGTGGCGGGGACATGATGTGGAGAAATGGGGCTAGTGGACGCAT
Organism: Taxus chinensis; assembly: GCA_019776745.2. NCBI lineage: Eukaryota > Viridiplantae > Streptophyta > Pinopsida > Cupressales > Taxaceae > Taxus > Taxus chinensis. The sequence continues at coordinate 886,074,401 of CM034150.1, forward strand.
AACTTATGTTGTTGGCTGGTAGCATAACAACATTTTCGGTCGGTAGCATTTTTTATACTACTAGATGACAACATACTATATATTCTACTAAGTAACATTATTCAAGTGAATTTTGTGAATTTCTATTTCGTGGGAATGGTGAATTGACCCCTAAAATTAACTTATACCCAAAAAAATTTGGCGAACTGGTCCTAGCTTATACCCTAAATATTTACCTCTTTCAAACTTCAAAAAATGGAATATTCATGAATTAACAAATATTCACCACTAAAATTTTCCCTGGTGTTGACCAATGTGAAGCAAGAGAGTTGGCTTCAATGCATAACTTGTTAGCTAAGGGAAATGCAAGGGGTGTTGGGCACAATGTTTGAAGGCGATTGGAAATGAGTCAATGTGGCAAGTAAAGCATGAAGATATGGTCAGATTTGTCCAATGCAACGTGAAGCTGAGCTAGTTTAAATATTCTGCATGATGGGTAAGAAGTTTTGGGGAAAGCAGAGGCATAGGGTTCGATGAAATAAATATGTGAACGTGGAAGCCAAAGGGGTCCATTGGAGGAAGGTCCAAGCTCATTGACTAAAGAAAATTCATTGGCCTAAATGCAATGGACCAATCCAAACATAAAGAAAAAACAATGGGATTGAAAATATTAAATGAATTCACCGACATGTAAGAAGGGGATCACCTGAACATGGGAGCGTGCTGATTTCAAAGGGGGTAGGTGGCTCGTTCACGAGTGGTGTAAGGTGGTTGAGTTAGCCAATGAAATAAATAGGTTAAGAGGCCAAGGATCCTGAATTGGAAAACAAAGCAATTTGGTGTCCATGCAAGGTAGTGGTTGAGGAGATAGGGGATAATTTTGAAGCTCTCCTGTGATGAAAGAAAACAACTCACCAAGCCATTTCGGGCTCAGCAAACCGCTCGCTAGTGTAGTACATGCAGAGCTAGAAACAACAAAAAACCAATGCAAAAGATACCATATCTTAAGCCCTATAGCTTGGAATCATGCAAAATCACATTCAATGGAGAGCTGAGGGAAATCCTGACATAATGAAGACATGACAATGAGATTTTTAGAGGTTTCCAAAATCCCAAAATTGCAGAGTCACCCAAGACTCCAAAATGACATAGCTTAAGCACCAAGTGTCTGTTTCTTGTAAAAAACTAGCCGTTGGAAAGGTGGAGGAACGATTTAAAACTTGGTAACATCATATTTGGAATTTAAAAAATTTTGGACACTTGATAATATATGAAAAATGAACATTTCCTTGGGTAGGTGAATTGCATTAATGAAGGTATGGGCAAGTTTTCTTCCTACACAAGGCAAAGTATAAGAGGGTATGCGCTTAGTAATCTTTCCCATCACTCATACAGATGTAATGATGAATTTTCAGGTGATTAAAGAAAGAAATCTAATTTTCTTCTCTTCTCTAAAAAATATTCTCCTATAAATTGTAAAGGGGTTGCAAAAAACAAAAAAAAAAGTCATTCTTCTCTTCCCATGCACCCCTATTATTTTGGGGCTTCAAGCCTTTCTCCAAATCATTGTAATGGCTTCATGCCTCTTCTTGCTATAACATTGTACTGTGTAATTTCATGGAGTAATAGAAGTGGTATTTTTGATTCATTTGTCAATCCTTGCATTAATATCATTACTTTTCCTTTCCTCTCATTATGATTACAGGATATGTGTATTTTCTCATGTCCATTGCAGGGTTTGAATGTTTTTTGCTTATTTGGAAATGGTTTAATGTGTGCATCTTGGTCTGTAGCATATAACCACCCTATCCAAGTGCATTCTTCTTCATTTTTTAGGGTTGGGAATCTGTCTAGCATCTCCTTTTCTTAGTGTATCACCGCGCTTAGTGTATTTTCATTTCATGCAAGTTTCCTTCTCCCTGTTTCCTTGGAAGTTTAGTATAGGTTTTGGTAGTCTATTTTATTTCATTAGGAGTAGTTTTTGGTAGGTAGGATTAGGATCAAGAACCGGCCTTCTCTGGAGAGCTATCCCATTTCGGAGGTCCCACACTTAGGATAGCTCAATGTTTGGAAATCACACTGAATGCCCCATCTCAAACCAAGATTTTGGGGGGGTGTCGTGATTTTGCATAAACAATATCAATACTAAATATGGAGACATTAAAAAATATTTACATGATTCGAAATCTATTTCAACTGGAAATGTAAAACTAAATCATGCCATAATAAACAGTGAACATTAGATGAAGAGTACGACATACAAAATGATTTTCCTTTGTTCACTCATGAAATGCATAAAACAACCAAAAAAGTTGTTTTGAAATAGGAAAACATCCTTACATATAAGAAAATAACATGTCTTATAGATACATGCAACTATTGAATAAAAACAATTGGCCATTGTAAAAGACATTTCATTTAAAAACAAATAAAAATCTTAGAACTCCAATCTATCTTTTTTTGACTAGTGGTGCTAGCACTAGAAAAATATTTGTTGCCAAAATGATCCATATGCATAAAATTATTCTTCTAGGATCTATAGAAATAAAATTTGAGGTGATTTCAGGAGGGTTCAGTCATAGTAAAAGGTTACTCACAACAAATCATTTTTTGAAATGGTTGGAAACCCACTTCACAAATGTGATCCTCAAACATTTTAGTGATGTTTCCAGGATGAAAATAGATCCTTTTACAATAAGGGAGGGTTTACTGAGGTTTAGAAGTGGAAAATAGGTCTAAAAATTCTTCTTGCACGTTAGTTCAGAGAGGCATCAAAGACAACTTGAGAGTTGTTTAAAATTGTTAGATTATGTTATAATGCATGTTTATTAATCCAGGTTTGACTAATCACAAGGAATAAGTAATAGAGGGTCACATGTTATAAGTTTATTTTATTCATGTTCAAGGTCTAATGTCTTGGTGCGTCATCTAAAGATATCATAGGGAGTCTAGACAATCTCGTCAATGATGTTAAGAATGATCTGAAGAAATATTTTGACGTGATAGATTTAGGAATACTTCACCACTATTTTGGATTAGAGATATGGAAGAAGAAGCATCATATCTTTATCTCCTAGATGAAATATGCCAAGACACTCCTGGAAAAGTATGGGATTTCTAATTGTAAACCTATGTCCACTCTAATGGAGAAAGGTTTGAAACTTTCTATATTCTAGGATTTACCTCAATTAGATGTTACTCACTACAGGAAGCTTGTTGGGAGTCTCATTTACTTGACTTTTAATAATAGACTAGACCTTTTCTTTTTTGTAAGTCATCTTTCCAAATTCATGCAGGAGCCAAAGAAATTTCACTACGTAGTAATGAAGAATGTTTTGAGATATGTCTGAGGTACAATTGATTATGGTCTGGAATATCAAAATAAATCTTAGTTCTTATGGTAGGGATATACTGACTCAGATTATTGTGGATATGTTGATGACATGAAATAAACTATGGGATATGTTTTTCATCTTAGATCTGGACCTATCTCATGGATTATCAAGAATGAAAATGTTTTTTCTCTCTCATCCACTAAGGAAGAGTATCATATAGCATACGGAGTTATGTTCAAAGTGATTTGATTACATCGCATTATTGTTGATATGGGAATTTCTAAAGAAAATCCACCTATCATTCATTGTTACAATTGGAGTGTGTTCAAGCTTGTGAAGAATCCAGTTTTCCACAAAAAAATAATCACACTAAGGTCTAATGTCATTACATTCGAGAACAAATATTAAACCACCACATCCAACTCCATTATTCCCCAACAAATTCTCAGGTAGCTGATACACTCACCAAGTCTCTTGGAAAGGTAAAATTTGAGTTGTTTCGAGGGTACATTTGTAAACCAATTTTAATAAGGAGGAATGTTAACTTAGCTAATTATCACATTGTTTATGTGTTTGGTTGTAACCGACATTTAGGTACACATAGGTTTCAGTTTTTGTAACCATCTTGTCCTCTCCTTGGAACCGTCATGTTCCACATGTATATAATTACCTATTTTTCTCATCTCCATCAATTTTTTTTATTATTATTATTATTAAACTAATTTCTCCCAATATTGTCATTCTAATTTCTCTTAATTTATTGCCAAAAATAGATCCAACCAATCCCATAGTTATGGTTCAAGTAAGAAACCAAGTTCTTAAATTCTCATGGAAGAGATAACCAAGTTCACATCTAAGTTACACATATGCAACACATATTTTAGAAAACCATAGTAAGCATGATATTTACCATGAATTGCCAATGACAAGTCACCAAACACTATTTTCATTACTGAACATTGGAAAATATAATGCCTTACCACATTGCAAGTACCAAACAATGTTGGCCAACATTTAACCCATCAACAATGACCGGACATAAGGCACTATAAATCTGAGTTATCTATGTCCTTGTCCTTCGGCATAAAAAATATCAATGACTCACACAATGGAAAAAAAACCCTATAACATCTCTATACATATAAGACGAGGCATCCCCATAATGTTTTACATTGCATTTAGTTTTAATGTGATTTGAATTTAATTAACTAAAGAAATTTGTTGTTATTTATGTATGTAGTGGACTCATTACCGAGGTTAAAGTTGAAGATAAAAGAGAACAAAATAGATTTCAAACATTTACTACTGAAAAGATGCGTGTAGACGTAATGTAGCAAGGGCATCGTAAATATATTTTTCACACATGAAAAATCTACGATGGAAACACCAAAGGGGATGCATTGAAGGAGTTAAAATGGAGGGATTTAATTAGCTAAAGATGAAAATAGATGATGAATATGGTTTTTGAGGGAGGAAAATTTGTAGGGTTGGGTAAAAATTGTGATGAACCAATGTGATATGTTTGTATCATACAATGGCGTGTCTGTTTTGTGAAACGTATGTTGGAGAAAGGGGTTGTAGTCATTTTATTTTACCCTTAATACCTTTACTAACCCCAAGCATGCCAACCTATCACCTAGTGGGCATTGGGCATCACCTAAGGAACGCACAAGCACCTAGCCCCTCCTTTACGTGAGATTTGTGAGAAGGTTCCACCACCGATGGAGGATAATTTTCAGAAACAAAAGTACATTCATATGCTTGAAAAGGTAGAAGATGCAACTAATAGATCCACACATTAATGCATTACATAATCTATATAATATTGTAAGAAGCATAATAAACTAGATCTGAGCCATGATAGTCATATAACACAAGGGTTTACACCCCTAAACAAGATATATAGAATGAACCCATATATTTATTGATTCAACATAGTTATGTCAACCAAATTATAGGGAAAAGGGTCATCTCAGACCATATACAATAAATGACAGAGATTTAACTCCTATAAGCCTCTCTGATAGGAGACCTTAACTATAATGATCCCATTTGATCGCTTGTTACATATCCCAGTACCCATACATAGGCTTATGGAATCCCTTACAACCCTCTAACACTAAGTGCTCTAAACCCTAACATTACAAACTCTAAGCCCTTAGCATTACAACAACACTTCGCTACTCTCCTTCTCTTTTTCTGCATTCTCTCTGTGTTTGTCTCCCCCTACCTTCTTCTCTATCTCCATATCTTTGTATTTGGCTCGAGCATTACTTTATATAAGATAAGAACCCAATTCCATTCCTTCTCTAAGCACAGATTACATGCCAAGTGTCGATGTGTTCCTCCATTGGTGAATTCTTATCCCTTTTCAAACCCTCCATTTTCTGTAATGATGTCTCTAGAAATATTCCCTGTGTAGAATATCCTTTTCTTGACCTCCAAGCTTCCAAGCTTGCACCTTATCTTCTCATCACACCTATTTGGGTCCTCACATTTTTCCTCAAGTGCCTCTAGAATGCCAAATATGGCTAAGTCCTTTAAACCCGTGTTCTACCTCCCACACGCACCCTGGTTTCACTTAAACCCTTCTTAAACCCCTTCCTCCTATGTTCTTTCCCATGAGTTCCCTTCTTCTCACGGGTCTTTTGTGTGCATACCCTTTGGTAATTAGCTAATATTTCAGGGCCCAACATCACCCCATACTATGCCTATTTTCCTTCCTCAGAAACAACATGCTTCTTCAAAGAATAAAGAATATTGGAACAGGGACAATCTGAAAAAAGAATGAAGGAATACAAGAATATGATGCTGTTGTAGAAGGAGTGGGAATCCCTTCCTCACGGTTGCCTCAATTATTTCCTAGGAATCTACCTTACCATGCACCTGCTGAAGTAGGTCACCTACTAGAGTGCTCACTTCATCAAAACTTATTCGTCTCTCTTAACACTCAGTGTATCTACAATGCCTTCTAGATACTTGTTAAGATCATCCAACACGTCCATTTTGTGAGTGACCTGGGGATATATCTCCTTAAGCCAATTCTTAATCGAACCCCACCAGGTTTTGATTTCTTCCATCTTTTTCTCAACCTCAACTAGGATCTTATCACGCTCTGCCCTATTTCCTTTGTTCTTCTCTTGAAACTACTTCAGATCCACATCATGCGTAGTGACCAATATGCTCACTACTCTATCTTTGTCAGCATAATTTTCTTCCTAATCTTTGGTTTTTCTTCCTCCTTCTGGCCACACCATCACCTCTTCCACAGACTCCAATGTGAGTGACTACCTTTCAATAGTGAGGATGTGGGGTCAATTCTTCCAAGCACGACATGGTTGAATTGTATTTATGCTCAGGTGAGGCTAGGTTTGGGTTGTTTCAAGATTATGGAATCTAAAATTATATCTATCTTCTTATGGATCTCGTGAACCCTAGCCTTTTCCTCCCTCATCTCGTGTCTTAACTAACACATTGATCAATTCCTTAAGTTTTATTTTCTTGTCTCTTTCATTGATCTCTTCATTTTTTTTTCTCGATCTCTTCCTCTAAGACCCTTATTTTATCATTTCTCCCGAAGATCCTTGCCTCAAATTCTACTGATACTGTATTGAACCCATTGCAAAATTTCTAATTAGGGAGTTATTGGGTATTCACCAAAGGGTTTAAACCCTTGGTATATGGTATCTTCATTAATGCATCTTGGGTTTGACCTTGAATTTGGGGTTCATCAACATGGGACTCAAAATCCCAAGATAAACATTTTCCCTCGTGCGTAGGTATGCACCCTCTTCATCAAAAGAAGACCATACAAGGAGTTGGTTTGAAGGGTACGATACTTTGGAAATGTGTGAAAAGTAACCTTATTTGGATCATTGATGTAAAGTCATTTTCTTGTTCATGTGTAATTACTATGCCATATTCCACTTTTGTGTGCTACCTTTGGGAAGCTTACTACCAAGCTGGGGTCTCTGCCCATGCTTCTATATTCCTTTCCCACACTTTCTCTTTCCTCTGTCTCCCTTTAGTACTTATTTGACATGCGCTCTACCCTCTTGATCGACCAAGTCATTTATAATTCTTTCTACCTTCCTCTCCGCAATATTCTCTATCTTCTCTTTAGTCAAGCTTGGATTCTTTTGATCCTTCATGATTACCTCTTTCACTTCCCCCCTTTCTGTGAGTGTCTCCTTCATCCTCATCCTTCTCTTCATATACCTCCTTCCTCTGACTCATGTACATAATACATGGGATGGTTCTGAGCCTCCCTGTTCTCTTCATCATCCTTATCACCCTTGTTAGCCTCCATGCTCTTTGTTTCCTCTGAGTTCACCTTTACTATTACTCTATTTCTTCTTCCTAACTAGTGATTTCCAATATAGGATACTTTTCTTTCTTTCTCTTCCCTCAGTGACTCCTTTATTTCCAGTGATTTTTATTTCATGGGGGGACTTCTCTTACTCTAATGCCTCTTCCTCATGTGTAATTCTCTCTCTCTCTTTTACATTGGGACTTATTCCTCTGTGCATAGGTGTTTGGTTTTGTGCCTGAATCTTGTGTGCCTACAGACTACATTGTATGTGTACTGTGTAGATCTTTTATGAAGGGCCCTCCTCTCTCCCTTTTCCTTGGTGTGGCCTTCTTTCTTATGGTGGGCTCTTCTAAGATAGAGACACCATTTTGAATGTAAGATAATTTCTCATACTTCGGCCTTGATACCCAGGTATACACTTGTTGCGGTCCTCCCAGCAACAGGAAATTTCATTGGCTTCAACATATGTACATCATGGGAGACATAATTCTCCAAATAGGCGTGATTCATTAGATATATCAACGTTCTATGCAACGCATGGTAATCTTGGCCTACTGTGCTAAGGTTTAAACCTTAGCTTATTTTCTCTTTGAATCGATTGACCCTAACTTGGAAGTATTGTTTGTAGGGAAAACCAGTTCTAATTCCATCTCGTTCTCTGTGGTGCTCATTTGATGGTTGTAGTCACTCACGACCATCTTTCTAACATTATATACCCATTCTTTTCCAAGTAATACATCATCTGGATATTACATCTCTACGCACCATTCTTCATTGAAGACTGGGTGGAAATGGCTTGTCCTCCCCTTGCCCTTGTCCTTCTTTGGTGAAATGTTTTTTACTTTCCTTTGTGTCATTTCTCTGTCAGGTCACTAAAAGTTCTTCCTTTCCCCCTGATCTTGGATCTGCTCAACTCTATGGCTCCCCTCTATGAAAATATCCTCAATCATATGCCCTAGCTACGGAACCCTAACCTAGAAAAATATTTTTCCATAAGACGACGTAATCACCTGTGGGATTCTTTAAACCTTCTCCATTTACAACCTATGCACTTATTTTTCCACTCCAGTTCACTGATCGAAATGGCTATGCACGCAAATCTTCACAACCAGTTTTCACACAAATTTTCTTCAAGGATGCCCTAGTTCTTGAGAGCCTCTTCAATAAAACAAATTAATGGTAAATAATAATGCACCTGACCTTCTACTTATAGATTTTTTATTTTTATTTGTAATATAATTTTATGCCACCTACCAAAGGTACTCTTGCATTAAAGGCATATTTTTTTTAATGTCAACCTTTAGTTATTTTACCCCCCCCCCCCCCCCCCGCGTCCAATTCTATGTGAAAACTTCTGGAAACCTTTTGGCATGCAAAAAACCCTTACTGACCGAAGATCTTTACGTGCATGCTTTTCAGCATCGAAAGCACTTCTTCTGTCCTTATCCCTAATTTTTGACATCACCTACCTCACGTTGATCCTGTGATTCTCACCCTTGTACATGGTTTTTGTAAGTCCTTTCTAAAACCAAACTCCTCATGTTCACCTTTTCTATGCGTACTCTTCCAATCTATGCACTTTTGATCCTTTAACCCAGGCCATCAAAATACAAACCTTCCATAACTTGTCACAACAATTCCTTCACCCCACACAAAAATAGAAGTGCGGTCCCTCTGCATATAAAAGACTTTTAAAATTTTAAGTGGATACCAACACACAAATGCGCACAACACAAAGCAACAAGAAATGGAAACACAAAGAAAGGAAACTGCAACAAAGAAAAACCTAGGCCTAACTGGAAATACTGCCTTATTTACAAACATAAGAAGGAATTATTTATAATAGGGATTCAACCTACTCCCATTGAAATGGCCTTGTAACTATGTTCCATCCAGTTCTTATAACTGGCAAGATCCTTAATCAATTATGTCTTATACAATGTATGGGTCCATCCAATGGACTTTGAATTTCCTAGGATGGCGCAAAAAACTTGGAATCATACAATAGAACCATCTGCCCAACCTCAAACTTTTTATTCTTGATGTTTCTATCATGTTGTTCCTTCTGCCTGGATTTTTTTATTTTCTGAATTCAGTGACCAATAACCCGCCTCTCATTTAACTAAATTAACTTATCAATCCTCTCCTCAAGTTCTTGTTCATCATCTAATCCTCTTGCGCATGTTATACATTAGTGATGGTAACATGAATTCAATAGGTAATACTGCTTCCATGCCAAATACCAATTGAAAAGGTGTGGCCTTGTTCAGTCTTTTATAATTCATTTGGTATGACCCATAACACAATAGAAACTTTATCATCCCAATCCTTTCTTCTCACATCACAAATCTTGGTTAATGTGTGATTTCAAATTTTGTTAAATGCCTCAACAGTCTCATCACTTGTGGGTGATAAGGGGTAGTCTTATGGGTGGGATACCATGAATTCCACCATCAAAATCCTAACTGTCTCATTCAAGAAGTGATTACCCCTATCACTTGTTAAAATCAGTGGACATCCATATCTTCTTATTATGTTTTCCCATAAGAACCTAGGTCTTGTTCCCGTAGTGAAATCCATTGTAGGCACCACTTCTGCCCATCTTGTAAGATAATATGTGCATGTAAAGATATATCACGAACCTTTCCTTCACATGGTTTGGGAAATAGGGCCTACGAATTCAATTTCCCACTTTGTGAATAGTTCCACAATTTCACATCTGTCTTAATGGAATTTCATATCTTTTCCCTAGTTTACTAAAGCACTGGTAGTAGTCATAGGGCCTTGCAATACTTGATAAAATCCTTGTAAATTGTTTCCCACCAAAACCCTGCTAGAAGCATCTTGCGTGCGGTTGCATTCCCTGCATAGTGTCCTCCTACAATCCCACCATGTGCTTCCTCCATGATTGCAATGTGTTCATGCTCTAACACGCACCGGCACAAAACCTCATCACGGTCTAACTTATTATAATTCTCCACTAGATTAACATGTAGGGAACGATGCATATGGCTAACTGATTCCTTTCCAAAGTCTTCATTCCCTTTAGTGCCACACCCATTTTTAGAAACACAACAATATCTTCTAAGTTAGAGGGCATGCACCACAATCTAAATAGTTTTTCATATGGCATTATATCCTCAATGATCTGTGTGTCCTCCCCCAAGTCAATCCTTTATAAATGGTCAAGTCCCCAAATAACTCTTACCTAGTTTCACAACAACTGTAAACCTCAAAGTCCTAAAAGAACATGATCCACAAGCATATGTGCCCTTGTAAAACAAGGTTATTTACCAAGTACTTCAATGTCCTGTGGTCCATTAGAATATAAAGGGTGTTGTCAACAGACACTACCTGAATTTGTGCAGTGTGTAGATCATTGACAATGCTTCATGCTCAGTAGTAGTATAGTTCTACCTCTGCTGGTGTCAACTTCCTACTAGAAAAACACAAGGGGTGGTCAACAATTCCTTCTTCGGGTTGTGATAAGATTTCCCCCAATAACCATCCTTGAAGCATCAACGTGTACATGAAATGGGTTATCCCAAGATGGAAAACGTAATATGGGTGTAGTAATAAGCTTATTATTCAATGTGTCAAACATTTTTTGTCGCGCCCTCTCCCCAATGGAATGTACATCCATGCTTTAACAATCCTTCAAGTGGCGTGGTAATTTTTTTCATACCCCCCTTATAACAATTTTGGTAATACCCCGCATTCCCAAGGCATCCACACATTGCGCTCTGGTTGGTAGGTCCCCCCCAATCCCACAATAACGGTAAATTTGGCAAGATCCACCAGAAAGCCTTCCTTACATATGATATGCCCCAAAAGGGTTCCAAATGGAGTAGTGAAAGCACATTTCTTAATGATGAGGGATATCCTCAACTACCAACATTTTTCAAACATCAACCTCAGATTGTCACAATGATCCCTCACTAATCCATTAACTGTTCAATCATCAAGGTAGACTTGAAGAAATTTATGGATGAAGTCTTGAAATTCCTATACCACAATGCATGAAAATACATCATATGCATTCTACATTCCAAAACGTGTGACTGTGTAGGAAAATATTCCCCATTCAGTGGCGAAAATTTCTCTTTTCTTGATCCTCCTTTGCAATTCTAACCTGATGATATCCCGAGAAGCCATCTGTGAATGAATAGATCTCGCACCTAGCTACTCCTTCCAGGATATCCTCGGTGAAAGGGGTTGGAAAGGGATCAATGACACATACCACATTCAAATCCCTATAATTAACACAGATCCTTATCCTCCCATCCTTTTTAATGCTAATGACCATTGGGCTTATCCATTCTAATTCTTCAACAACCTCAATGATGCCTAATGTAATATTTTTTTCAATCTCCTCCTTAAAATTTTACGTGAAGATTCAGATTCATGTGATAAGGTATCTTCTGAATTGGGTGCACACCTTCCTTTAACTTGATCTTCATTTATCCCAAGGAGTGGTGAACTCTTTTAAGCTCATGGTACCCGTGCAGAAATAAGTCCTCAAACTCATGCAACAGATCAATGATCTTTGAAACCTCCTTCTCTATTCAGTAATCTCCAATAGTAGCCTCCTTAGGTTCGGCCTCTGAACCAATGTTAACCTTCTTGGTTTTCAGGGGTTAATGGTAGGTATGTTCTTGCTCATCAGCATTATCCATAACTTCATGCGTCCCCATAGTATGGTTAACATGCAAATTTTCCACTTCTTCACCATCGATCACATAGACCAATTTTCCTTTCTCTTTTTCCATGCATGAATGCTCAAGCTATATCTCCTTTGATTCTTCCTCATTAAAGAGTGCTTCTAATCCAAGTTTACCCAATAATTCTAGAATTCTATCCTCTGCCATGGCACTATCTCCCATAGTTAATCATTTAACAAATTGCAACGCCACATCCACTGATGGCTTAGTAATCTAATATTCTAAAGCTTGAAGGAGGTTAGCCATCACATCCTTCTATTTTCTTGTCTGATGGCACATCTCTGACTAAATGTACCATGCACATGCACATCCTTACAAGGTTGAGTGTAGCTTATGCACCCATACATAAGTTGGCAAAAGGCTTTCACACATTATATGTAGGCCTTCTCACATACTTTGATGTTAAATGAGGTGGGTTCCTTCCCATGATAATCTTGTATGATAGTACGTTCATTGATCCAGAAAAACTGAATAGAGAACGTGATTCTCACTTCGCACCACTCTAAAAGGTTATCACAATGGTTCTCCCACCAATGTGATGTGGTCCTGAGTAAGGTATAGTTAAAAAGCCTTTTCTTTTTTATTTCAAACCTCCACTGGGTCTCCATTTCTTGCAAGAAAACATCAGGGTTGGCTCCCCCAAAATAACTTGGCAACTTCTCTCTTCCTAAGTGCTTGACTGAGCGTGCCTTTGTTACTCTCATCACAGATCCTCTTAATTGTTTTCTGACCAACTCATATGTCCCATGTGCTAAATAATCACATGCTACACTAGTTGTATAAATTATATATTGAGCATCTTCCCACTGAATAATGCCATCCTTTTTCGGTTGCACAACTTTAGGGTCCCAGATAGTGCGCACGTAAATTATTTCCAGGTCTTCTTCTCCTAAAGGCTCAATATAGGGTGTTGACTTCCCATCTGTCAAATGATAACATGTTCCTCTTCGTTCTAAAAAATTATATACCCTTTATTTAAACGTAAGTCAACATTGTTCTTATAGCACTAGGGAAACCAAGTAGTGCTGAAAAGTTTCTTTAAAGTATCCAGTGAACTTCACCTCTTGGATAGTGATAACAACATCCTGTAACACACCAATGATAATTGCCTTTATTTTAAAGGCCATATAAAACAAATTTGAAGATGGTTGTAATGGGGGTCTTCCAATTTGATTCTAGGTGTCTAGGGTGAGAACATTTAATTCCATGGTTGTGTCAATAAGAATATTGCTTAGGAGTCATCCATTAACAACTTCATTCAAGGTAATCTCCTTATCATAGTCGAGGATGCGGGGAGGAAGGTTAGAATGCAAAACATGCCTCTCACGCTCTGCTCCAACACTTGATATATTATCCCTCAACCATTATCCTAATAGAGGAATGATATTCTCTTAGTGCAACATCTTACACACCTCCCTGACATCATCTATATCTGACTGAGGGACCTCAACACTTTTATTCTACCCCATCTTCTTGGATTTATCCTTTAGATATTGAATTTCCCCTTGAAGACTCTTGATTACGTCCATGGTCTCTTGGTAGACTTCCTTTTGATGGGTAGGGTCTATATACTTCCCATATATCACCTCTTCTCATGTAATTAGTGGTATCTACTTTGGTATCTCCTTGGCATGCACAACCTTAGCTCACGTTTTCACCAATACATGTTCTAATTCTAAATTCCATGCCACCCTTGGCATCCACTGCGAGTCTACTTTCTCAATGCTTACCATCCTGACACCCTTGTCTTTTTATTGTTGTTGGCTCATGTGTTTAAATAGATTTGAGTGCTCCTCATACTTGTGCTTCTTCCCATACAATGAGCACTATAGTAGGTCAAGACATTCACGTTTGTAATTATCTGTGGACCCATAGGTATAAAAAGTTCCACGAGGGAATTCACCTCTTCCACCTCCATAATTTCAATGACCTCTAAATCCTCTACGAAGGCTTCTTCCATGAGCTCCTCTATCAGTGCATCCATCATAATGATGACCATCATCCTTGGAATTTTATGCAATGGTTGTCTAGCGCACACCAATATCAATGACATCAAGTATCTAGTAAATTAATCTACAATAATTGCTCTCATGAGTAGTAGAGGTACAAATTTTGAAATAGCAAGACGCATTCTTACGGATCATGCGCTGCAGTAGCAAACACCTACTTGCATCAGGATCTTCATGGAAAATCTCACATTTTATCATCATGATGCGTACCGATCTCTGAGGACAACTATCCTTTTGTATGCCCCTCTATCTCAAAATTTGTGCACCATAGGCCATTGCAAGTCTCTTAGACCGAGTTCGCAGATAGCTTCTTCAAATTCTTTGCCATTGCAGCAATCTGAGCTTCAAGAAAAGGACTAACATTGGTATCCATGCTTCCTATAGCTTCAGTGTGTAGGGTAGCCTCCATGGCCTCATGTGGGTTTATGAAAGTATTATGCAAAAGTGCTCTCCTGAAAGGCATTATTAGTCCTCCAAAGAACCATTGAGCATGTTGAGAAGGATGAATATTATAAGACAATTTTTATAAGAGAGTCTTAAAACATGCGTCATAATCCCACACACTCTCTGCAATACCTTATTAAATCTTCTTCAGCGTAATAATGCTCTTCTATTCAAACTCAAGAATATGGAAATCATCTTAAAAGGCATTACACAGTGCTATATAATCTACTATTGTCTAGTGGGGGTCATACTTCTACTACCAACTATGCATGCACCCTTGCAATGTTGTTGCAAACTGACTTACCTTCTGTTCTGGGGTAGTGATCCCCTCTGCATGCCATATCATCTCACATTTATGTACATGTTTTGTAGCATCATCAACACCTTTGTAATATGGTAGATGTAAATACATTTCAAAACATACTTGTTGAGTTGGTTGAGGCTCTTATCTTCTTGATCCAGAACCTGGATTCCCTCCGATGTTACCTCCACCACCAGATCCACTAGATCCTCTAGATCCACTAGGTCTGCTAGTTCCTATTCCACCTAACCCACCAGATCCACCTCCTATAGTTGGTAAAGGTACTAAAGTGCTCATGCCTTATGTCCCCACTGTTGTGTTGAACTGTGCACCAACAACTTGTGATATTGCACCACTACCAGATGTGTTTTCGGTGCTGCTTCTAGACATGATACCCACGATTTTAGTACCCATACTTTTCCTAAATTTCACTCCAAAAAATATACCTCCAGACACAGGAAATGACTATGCAACCATAGATGTGCCAAATGAAAAGTTATACCTCCTAGTTGTTGATCGGTTACTTCCACCAATACCGATTGGGTTATTAATACTTATCTCTAGATTTGGAAAACTAAGTGCCAGGGGTCATTCACCAAGTGGATTCAGATGCATGCCAATGTCTCTCCTTTCTCCAAGTGACGATATCTCATCAGAAGCTAAAAGGCTCTCTCTCCCACACTTACCAAGATGGGGTAGCATAGACTACTCAGGTTCCACATCCTCCGCGTGAACCTCAATTCCTTCCCGCAACGTCTTCCTCCATAAATCCATCACTCCTGCAACTTTTTTTATCTATCTAACTCCCTTTTATGAGCTTATTTATACTTGAGTCTTCTCTCCTCCCTTTCCTTTTCATCTGTAAGGTCTGTCATCCTCCTCTACTCTATCTTCCTCTCCCAGCACTCAGAAGAAGCTTATCTAGCAATAATAAATTCTTCCAAACTCAACGTAATTATTAGGATATTTATAACTAAATGGATAACATGCAAGAATGACCATCTTGGTTCCCTTAAGAACTCAAACTCAACATTCTCTAGACGGGAATACATAGAAATCATGTATTCCAAGGTGTAACTCATCAACACTCTAACCCACCAATGATACACAACACATGTCCAAGTCAGATCAACATCATGCAGTCTTTGATATTCATCTTGGTTCCATATGTGAGGTCTATAGTACCATCTTGATCTAGATTCATACATTGAGAGCCATTCGTACAACTCCTTTGGAAAACAACAAAAGGTCTCATACAACTCATGATACAGATGTTCTTCTACCTATTTACATGCATCAAAATCAGGTCTAGTACTAAATATCTAAGCAAACTCATCCTCCATGCTTTTAAGCCATGATTCAACATTGTCCAAGGTCAATACCTTTGTCATTAATTATCACAACAGATTCAAAAAGAGGTCTCGACAACGAAACTAAGATGTAGTCATTTTACTTTACCCTTAATACCTTTACTAACCCCAAGCACATTGTCCTATCACCTAGCGGGCACTAGGCACTCACCCGAGGCACGTGTGAGTTCCGAGCCCCTCTTTTATGTGATATTTTTGAGAAGGTTCCACAATTAATGGGGGATGATTTGCATAAATAGAAGTACATTCATTTACTTGAAAAGGTAGAAGATGCAACTAACATATCCACACATTAATGCATTACATAAGCTAAATAATATTGTAAGAAGCATAATAAACTAGATTTGAGCCATGATAGTCATATAACATGAGGGTTTATACCCCTAAACAAGATATACATAACAAACCCATATATTTATTGATTCAACATAGTTCTAGTAGCCAAAATACAGTCAAAAGGGTCATCTCAGACCATATACCATAAATGACAGAGATTTAACTCCTATAAGCCTCTCTAATATGAGACCTTAACTATACTTTTCCCATTTGATCCCTTGCTATAGATCCCAATACCCATACATAGGCTTATAGAATCCCTTATAACCCTCTAGCACTAAGTGCTCTAAACCCTAACATTATGAACTCTAATCCCTTAGCATTTCGGAAGAACTTCGCTACTCTCCTTATTTTTCTCTGCATTCTCTCTATGTCTATCTCCCCCTACCTTCTTCTTTGTCTCCATATCCATGTCTTTGTCTTGAGCATTACTTTATATAAGATCAGTATCCACTGCCATGCCTTCTCTAATTACAAATCGCGTGCAAAGTATCAATGTGGTCCTCCATTGGTGAATGATTATCCCTTTTCAAACCCTCCACTTTCTGTAATGATGTCTCTAGGAATACACCCTACATGGAATATCCTTTTCTTGACCTCCAATTTTCAAGGTTGGCACCTTATCCACTCATCACGCCTAGTCAGATCCTAACATTTTTCCTCAAGTTCCTTTTGAACACCAAATATGGCTAAGTCCTTTAAACCCGTGTTTTTCCTCCTGCGTGCACCCTAGTTTCACTTAAACCCTTCTTAAACCCTTTCATCTTGTGTGCTTTCCCCTGAGTTACCTTCTTCTCATTGGTCATGTGCACACATGCCCTTTGGTACTTAGAAAATATTTCATGACCCAATAGGGGTGTGGTTTGCAAATCTTTTGGGAAATAATTTTTGAGATATCGTAGATGAAAGGAATTTCCATGGGATTTAATATTTTTATGTTTAATTATTTTATGATGGTAATTCTTTTAATTAATTGTAACTTCTTTCTACATTGAGTAAATGCAAATGAAAATTAATGTTATATGTGCTTTCCTATAGTGTTAGATATGGTGATAACATTGCATGATGTGTGAACTTCAAGTTAAAAGTTTTAATGATACAATAAATACCTGAATGCCATGTAATATATCCATGTGGTTTTTGAATCAAACACGTTACCCTACTTGAATCCCATGTGAGACCAGGATTGGAGAAAATAAATTACATTTCATTAATCTATGTCTTCTAATAGAAGCATGTCTGAGAAGTTAGTTTTCTTTGGGAGAAGCTAGTGATTATTTGGAAAATATCCACTATTAAAAAATGCCACTAAATATTAAATAGATCATAGATTGCACCAATGAGATATTTGAGACATGAATTACACAAAATAAATACTAAGCACACACAAAAATATGAGTATGAAAATCACATGAGATGGTTACAAAAGATTATAATAGCTCTAACTCAACACACTCCAATGTCATGGATTAACTTAATAATCAAGATGTACTATAGGAGGAGGGAGGTGTAACTACCACCTAGAATAGTGGTGAAGAAGCCTAAGGATATACCTACAACTCTCACTAACTGATATTGGTAGTTAAGTTAACTTCACGATACTATTCAACTAACTCCAGATGAATAGTACACCTAAGAAAGCTAACTCAACAAGTGTAGGGATAACCCAAGTGCAAGAATTATCCTAATAAACAAATAAAAGGATAAATAATGACCTACACTAACCCCCCCCCTTAATCATAGCTTAGATGGGGAAAAAAGAAAGTGGATCTTGACAACAAGGCTTGATGAGGTACCTGTACGCACCCAAAATTGCATGTGCTACATTGTTGAAAAATGGTTACAAAAATCCTCAGTGATGATTCATGTCCTTTATGAAGGTGTTCGAGCTCCAAAACCTATTTGCAGTGTATATTTGTAGCTTAGACATCCTTACTTAGCCTTCCCAAAAAAATTTCAGCTTCCCGCTTCATTCTATGCATGTTTGGGCCTTTAGTGCCATGACCCCAACCTTGCTTGGGTCGCGGTTCGGAAACCACCACCCAGGCAAGGTGGTGGTCCTGAGAAATTTTTCCACGTTCCATCATGTATATTTTTAACATGCGATGATTCACTTAACTTCACTTTTAGGATGCGTTTGTGAACAAATTGGTCTAAAAATAGTTTTGATTGCTTGGTTCTCCTTCCCTCTTCTATTTTTAAATAGATTTAGTTAGTTGGAACTGCCTCTTCTTGCCTTGTGCATGAAGGCACATCCCAGCCCCAATTCTTATATATTTCATGCTTGTATTCAAGAAAAAAGGCCTGATAATTTTATGTATCTTGCATTTATTGCTGCCAAAATCTTGTTAGGAATTGCATAGCCAAGCTTAGATCTCTTGTGTTATCTCTCTTCTACTTGCATTGCATCCAGACTACCTTCAAGCTACCATTGCTCAAGCGCCTTCTTCTCCTGCTTTTCTTGCATTCCCAATTCCTTGGACTCATATGAACACACAGAGAAAGAAAGGAACAAACTGAGGGGACAAATACAGATACAACCAGATTTTCCAAAGCTCTTGCTTATCCAGGTTGGAATTGTGTGTTTGCTTGCTTTATTTGTCAAATTGTCAATTTCAAATCATTAGTTTCAATTACATATCAAATAGAGTAGTAAAATTGTTCATTTCAATTGATTAGGCAATTACAAGTAGATCAAATCATTATAAATCTTGCTCTTTGACATTATTAGGGAAGTTGTGGGGAACAATAGCTCTTTCTAGGGTTATGATTTGTTATTCACCTCTGAGGTAGGGTTTGAAGGGTTTTTGATTAAATTAGGTTATTTATTTTAGATTTAGATTCACATATTCACACAAGTAATTAGCTACATCCTGGTTGATTACTTGTATTTAGTTTGTTTATTAGATTAGACGCATTGTTTAAAAACTAGAAAAGATCAAAAACATTTACTTTCATTAGATTAATTTGATTTCATTGTTTTGTTCTGATATACTGTGAAAACACCAAAAACATAGATTAGATTTCCTTTGATAGTTTTTTTTCTTATTAAAATCATTTCATCTCAATATACATGACCATCAATGGTCCACAACAAGAAAAGATGTATGGTTGTGATCCTTTGGTCCCATAACCCAATGGGTAAAAATTGATAACTGAACATTGATACAAGTTTACGCTTAACAGTATTACGCACACCTGTTAGGTTATCTGAGAAAATAGAACAACTAAACATGCTAAACATTGTTGCTAATCAAGCCTACGATTATTGGACTTCTCCTAGAAACAGGGTTTGATTACGCATGACCATACAAGGACCACAACCTCCACAAGTCTTTGGTTATGATCCTTAGGTCCCACAACCCAATGGACCTGTTGACCAATTGGATATTGACACTAGTTTACATACATTGGTATTTAATATCCTTGCCACTTCCACCTGATATCATTACACAACTTTCATGTATTGAACATAGCAGCCGATCAGGCTAAGACTTTCTGGACTAGACCAAAAAATCACCCATAGTCCCTGTGGCTCCACTACGCCTCTCATTCTCACTTCCATGACCTTGTCTGGAAATCCATATGAGACGCTCTTAGGTCACTTTCCACATGTTCAACAACTAATAGAATAGAATCTCAGTAGAGCTCTATATTGAATGGAGTCTCCAAGTAGCTATTATATCAGATCGATCCATCACACCACTTCAGATTAGGAGAGCATTCTTTTCCTTAGACTCACAGATCCTGATATTATGTGTTGAAGATATAAGATTTCCTCATTATCTTATTCATCATCATCACACATACACATCCATTTCTATTCTACATCGGATATCTTAGCATGACCTCGGGAAGTTGAGTGCGAAGAAGGTCATGTGTTGATTTTATTTTGTATAAATTGGTGAACCTGACATGAAGAGATAGTCTCTAAGAGTTTCCACTTTCTTCATCCTTTCATTTTCCCTTTATTCATGGGTATTCTTATACCCCCGAATATGTTAGGATACAATGAATATGGTTGACCCCTTCTAGGTTATGATATATACAATTATCAAACAGGTATGACAACAACAATCACCTTCACTCTCAACATGGGTAGATAATCATTCAAATGCTCAAAATCCTCTTCTTTAGGGAATCAATGTTGGTTCCTCTGTACGTATCGAGGATCTTGACCAAATCACACAGACATATCCTCATGAACAATCAAGTTCTAACAACATGAATTTCACTGGGGAAGAAAATTCATCTCCTCGGGTATTGTTTCGACAACTCATTAGCATGCAATCAGACCAGCTCCCGCATCTAGATGAGGAGTACTTATCAAGATATTCTAGGAGTGAAAAAATCTTCCAAAATATGAACCAGGATTTTGATAGGTTGCAAGGACATGGTGACGTCCTGCTTCAAAATAATAACACTACCCCTCTAACAAATGGAAAACATTGCCAATGAGGGGTGACAACATAGTGAACAATTCATAGTAGGATACCACACTCCTCAACAACCTCCAAAATTTCAACAACAAGTACCTAAACAAAACACCACCCCATCAATGGGGACGTCATCTCAGTGTTAGTAGATAAATTCAAAGTTAATTTCCCAAAAGCTCAAATTTCATACGTAGGGAAATCAAGAACTTCTCATTATCCACAGAATTATGAAGAAGTACCTACTGCGCAAAATCCTCCAGTTTATACAGGTGCTCCAAGCCTTGGATATTTTATAACTGGGACGGGCACCTTGGGTATTCCCCCTCATGCCACATATGGATATCTACAAATAGGCACTAGCCAGAAGTGCATTCTCAAATGCCATACCAACCAGAAATGTAACGTTCCCTGGCTTTGTGCCTTCAACTCCATACCAAGGAAATCAAACCCCTATGTACACATGTACTCTAAATCACCACAGGGGGATATGTACACTTACCCAAGTCCTTATGGTCATCCATAAGGGATGTTATATGCCCCAAAAAATGTTTACGTTGTGCCATTTCAACAACGTATGTAACCTCTACCTCCCCAACAAGGATCTTCAATGGTTGAAACATATGCAATGGGGACCTATTCTATGAATATCTGAAGGAGCCTCTATACTTCTCCATCTAGACATTCATGCTCCCAAGAGCCTTTCCCAATCTTCTGAAGTTCAAAGGGGAGGGAGATCCTACCGCTCATATTAAAGCTTACACAATGGCCATTCGAGAGTTTATCCCATGGGATGTAGTTGTTGCGAAGATTTTCCCTAAGATGCTAGAAGGAATTACTCTTGATTGGTACTATAGGATACCAAAGAGGATTCAATACACTCCTTCAAAAAAATTGTGTCAGATTTGATTAAGGATTTTGATATGAAAAAACTTTTAAGGACATGAATCAGAGAATTCCTTCATATCAAACAAGAGCACAACGAGTCTGCAACCCACTTCATTCAAAGGTGGTGACAAGTCCTTTACTCCTTTGCAAGTGCTCCAAACATGGATCAGACAGAACTTTGTGATTTATTCCTCCATTACCTCAATAGGGAGACAAAGGAAGAAGTTCAAAATGTTCCCGCTAAGGAGCTAGCTGTTATGAAGAGGTGCTAGAGGGTGCTCTCTGAATTGACCAAGCGGCCATTGACAATGGTCATAAAACTTATGGAGAAAATGGAAAGTTAGTCACTCCTAACCAAAATAACCCCGGTTACTCCAACAACATGAACAATAATCAAGGACCAAAAATCCTTAATAAGAATCATGGGGTTACGAACTGACGGTGTAACTGACCAACCCAAGAAACCCAATGTTGTTAGTTCTCCCAATGTAAATACTACAAACAACATTCAACAACAATGGTAATAATAATAGAAATAATAACTTCTTGCCCTCAGTAAATGTTGTGGATTTTAATCATCCTCAACAACAACAAACAACAAAAAACCTCAGCAATTAAGACAGATGCAGACCCAAGGCCCCAATCAATACCCAGGTGGGTATATCAAACCAATTCCAAAACCAAGGGAAAGGGTTCCCAAATTTTAACTATAACAATCAACAATTGAACAATAATCATAATTTTGGACCAAAAAAAGGTGCAAATCAAAGGCCTCAAGATTATGATCCTGATTTATATTACGGTTTCCATAGGGTTCACGGGTATGATGCAAGAACATGTCACGATTGCAACAAGTTTATACAACGATTTAAAAAGGATCAAAGAAAATTATTTGTTTACATGTTTTTGGAAAACCCAACCGTGCCAACTCAGATAACCTACATGGGACCAGTATCCCCACATAACACACCACTTAAAATCTTTAATGATCCTCTCCCCACACACCCAAAATATGGCAGAATAGATCTCAATGGTTTAAACAAGGGTATTGAAATAGGGACCCATGATCGCAAAGCCTCAACTTTGTCAAACCCACAAGTGGCACCTCCTTTGGATGGTCACCAACAAACAAAAATTATGGGATTGGTGGACTTGGATACTGAACCTCAAATTAACACTACCACTAGAACCAAAGATTATTCTTTGTTGTCATTCCAGATCTACCCAACTATATCAGATGACATTCGGGATATGCTAGGAAAGCCAGTAGGAGCTTATGACTTGATCAGTGATTTAACCAAGACCTTCTCTCACATTTCCTTCTTGGATTTATTAAAGAATTCCCCTATTCACAGAGATGCTTTGTTAGAAGAAATCGGTCTTGGCCATTTTATTAATGCCATCCCTCCTCTAGAAGTGAAAATAAACCACGTGGACTTTGATGTCTATCCTCCAGGACATCCTGAAAGAGATGTTGGATTTGTGTTCACCATCAGCAAGATGCCCACAGACACTGAAATAGATCGTAGAGGTGATCCGGATTTGTTTTTACAAGTTTGGATTTACAATGACTATGTAAAGAATGTGATGATTGATGATGGGGAAGCGGTTAACATAGTTCCCTTCTATTTCCTTCAAAATTTAGGTTATGGAGAGACCAATTACTCTTCAATGCGAAATACACTGAGAGGCTATGAAAACCTTAAAGCAACAACAATCGGAACTATAGTGTTTCCACTCACCCTCGGGCCTGAGACGGTGCTAACTGAATTTTATATTATAGATCAGGAAACCAACTATAATATGATCCTTGGCTGTCCTTGGATTCATTGCATGAAGGTAATTCCCTCCACTTTGTTTTAGGAAGTTAGGTTCCTACATTTAGGGAAGGTCTTTGTGGCATAAGGTGATCCAAAAATCTTCAAAATACATTTAGCTAACTTGAAGAAGATACCAGGGGTTCAATCTGAATTTGAACTTCCTAAAAATCAGTTAAACAAACCTACAAGCTTAGTGCTAGAAGAAAATTTTGTTCCTACAATAGAATTAGAAGTCATGGGATTGATCAAAGGCATTCTGGAAGTCAAGGATGAAATTTTCATCATAGAGACAATGTCGTTAGGAACCGCAAAAAATATTGTCGAGCTATTGGAGAAGGATTTTCCTATTCTCCTTCCATTTGATTCTATGGATATGGGACATACCCTGAGACTCAGTTTTCTTCCAAAAGATGAGGTTTGTATGGTTGAAGTAATTGAGGTAAAGTAGGAAGCTAAAAAGGATGATCCAACATCCATTTTTTCGAGTAACTGTTGGACTCTCCATTTAGATGGAGCCAAGTTTAATTTTGGAGTTGGGGCAGGTATGATCCTTACCTCTCCTGAGGGAAGGATTCTACCTTTTTCCTTCAAATTAAACTTTGAATGTACAAATAATGGAGATGAATGTGAGGCTCTTTTGCTTGGTCTCATTGTAGCCAAAATAATGGGTGCTCTTAATATTAGGGTGTTGATTTATTCACAATTGGTCGCAAATCAAATATCTGAGGTGTATGAAACTAGAGTTGAGCATCTACAACTCTACAAGACAATAGTGCTAAATCTAACAAAGGGGTTTGAATTCATATCAATTGAAGTAATTTCACGTGAAAAAAGCCTTCTCGTGGACTCTATGCAAACTTTTTCTTCTAGCTTCACTCCAAGCAGCGAGCTAGAAGACACAAAATTCATGGTCTTGGTTTGCATTGAACCTTTGGCTCGTAAAACACCAATAACCCCAATGTTGACATACATAGAAACAAAGAATGAGTAGACCATGTTGATAGTGATAAATCAACTCTAGGATATCTAAACACTTTTGTAGAATTGCATCTTACTTATCATGAGGTTGATCTTTCTCTAATCCCATATTCTTCTTCCTATTTTGGAAATGCCATGATAGAATCTTCCCCTGAAAAGGATCTCAAAATTTATGAGGCAGGAAAAGAGGGGGATTTAGAGTTACCTCCAGCCCCACCTAAGTTTTAGGAAGTAAATGCCTCCTTAATTGAGGGAATGATCGATATAAACATCAGGACGAAATAATTACCAAAAATATTGAAGACGGGATCCTCTCTAACTCCAGAGGAGGTAGAAATACATACTCAAATCCTCAAATAGCATCAAAAATATTTTACGTTTAGCTACAAGGAAATGACAGGAATTGCACCACACATTACAGTTCACAACCTTGTCACCAAACCAAATGCTAAACCAATTAAATAAAAATCAAGACTCATGAAGCCAAAGGTGGACCTCATGGTGATGGAAGAGGTGATGAAAATCCTATAGGTAGGGTTCATCAAGCTAGTTGACTACTCACAATGGGTATCAAATATCGTCCATGTTCTCAAGAAGAATGGAAAGATCTACATTTGCATATATTTTTGGGATATCAACAAGGCTTGTCCTAAAGATGAATTCACATTACCATCCATCAATGTTATTGTTAACATAACAACTAGTTTTGAGTTGTTGTCTCTCATGGATGGGTTTTATGGGTGCAACCAGATTAGAATTTTTGAGAATTAGGCTAAGACTACATTCATAACTCCTTTAGGAACCTATTGTTATGTTTTCATTGCATTCGGGATTAAGAGTAATGACGTATATATTCCAAGATCTTATCCAATGAGTGATGACGTATATATTCCAAGATCTTATCCATAAGATTATGGAATTATATGTGGATGACCTTTTGGCCAACACTAGAAAGCAGTGTGATCACCATAGGTTCTTCGTATCATCCTTTCTCACTTGATCAGATACGGTGTCACGTTGAATCCTTAAAAATGCGTGTTTGGTGTAACAGGAGGAAAGCATTTGAGATACATTATATCTTCATGAGGGATTGATGTAGGCCTGATAAAAATCTGAGTTGTACTAGAAATGACTCCACTGTCAGACGAGTTTGGCATAAGATCTTACCTTGGGAAACTCGGTGAAATCTGAAGGTTTATCCCGGATTTGACCTTTACTATTCACCCAATCAACAATTTTTTGAAAAAGGATTGTTGCATTCATTGGAAGGAAGAATGAAACGAGGCATTTGAGTCATTTAAAAAATTGTTATTGTCCCCTCCCACACTCATGCCGCTTAGTTCAGTTCGCCCCTTGATCCTATATTCGTGAGCTATGGATGTCTCATTGGCTTGCATGTTAGCTCAAGAAGATGAGGATAAACGAGATTATGTGGTCTATTTCATTATTCAGATGTTTCTTGATTACGAGACATATTATACGCAAGCAAAGAAGGAATGCCTTGTTATAGTCTTTGAGACAAAACACTTAATACATTACATGCTAAACCAAGAAACAAGAGTTATTGTTAAATCACGTCACCTGTAGACATTTCTCACGTAAGGGTTCTTATCTAAGAAATTTGGATGCTTCATAACTCTAATGAACGAGTTTGAGCTAACATTTGTTAATCAAAAATCCATCAAAGGATAGATCATTGCTGACTGGTTGGCTGACAACGCATTGGATGGAGGCGATCTAGTAAATTTAGACTTTCTCGATGAGTGTGTGTATTTTGTTGAAACTAAGCCACCCATCTTTGTATGTCC
This sequence comes from Taxus chinensis, assembly GCA_019776745.2. NCBI lineage: Eukaryota > Viridiplantae > Streptophyta > Pinopsida > Cupressales > Taxaceae > Taxus > Taxus chinensis. The sequence goes on from CM034150.1 coordinate 886,101,135, forward strand.
ATGGTACACTAACATCATTAACTTCATAGTGGACCATACATATCTAGAAGGGGCAATATCGCAACAAAGAAGAAGGTTACGTATAATAACCACCGAGTATGTCATCTTGGAACAAGTGCTCTATCGTAGAGCCTTTTATGGAATGTTGTTAAGATGTGTTGACGAAGAAGAATCTGAAAAGATTCTTTATGAATCACATAGTGGAGTATGTGGAGGTCACTTCAGCAGCCACGCCACTACTCAAAAGATACATCAGATTGGCCCACTCTAGAACATGACGTGGTAGAGTTTGTGCGTAAATGCCATAAATGTCAAGAGTTCTCCCATGAGATCCACATACTGGCATAACCTATGCAGCCAATTGCAACACCATGGCCCTTTTCCACATGGGGCCTAGATTTGATAGGAAAATTCTCTCCCTCATCAACAGATGGTCATAACTTCATAATCATGGCCACATAATACTTTACTAAGTGGGTAGAAGCCATTCCTCTTACCACCATGCCTAGATCGGTAATTACAAAGTTCATTCTGAACCAAATCATTTGTAGGTACAGGGTCCCACAAGTCATTATCTCAGATAATGGCACATCCTTCAAAAATGATGAGGTACATGAATTGTGTGAAAAATTCAAAATAAGTTACCACACGGCTTCTCTTTATTACTCTCAATCTATGGACAGGCTAAGGCTACAAACAAGACATTAAAATCCATTCTCCTTAACACCATCAAGGATAACAAACAAGATTGGCATTTAAAGAATTTTCGGGCCTTGTGGTCCTATCAGACATCAGTAAGAACACTGATAAGGGCAACCCTATTTTCTTTGGTATTTAGTGCGTTCAAAAGTAGTTTTACCACTTGAAGTCAAAATACCTAGTCTCTGTATATTATTGTAAGGAATTTTGGGAGAAGAAGGCTATCAAGAAGCACAACTTTCTCAGTTAGAATTCTTGATGACGCTAGAATCAATGCTGAACAATGACATACCATTTACGCTGACTGGATGGCTCGGTAATACAACAAGAGAGTCTACGAGCGTGAAATATATGAGGGAGATTTGGTCTTAAGACTTGATAGTCGGATAGACAAAAAGACCAGTGAAGGAAGGAAATTCAGACCTAGGTGGTTGGGTCCATATCGAGTGATAGAAGACTACAAAAATGGGTCATTTCACCTATGTACACTAGAGGGTGAAGAGTTTAGCGAATCTGTAAACTATCTTCACCTAAAGAGGTACTACGCATGATATATTAGCATTTTCATATGTACATTATTGCATCTGCATTGCATTTTCATCTTCCAGTTCATTCTGTAAAATTTTTGATCAAAGGACTTATTCTTATAGCGATTCCTAAAAACTTCTAAAAGCAATGAATTTTTTTTAAAATCATGTCTCTTCAAATCTTCACGGTGTCATCAACTATTTCTCAATCATTTCATCAGTCTAAACAGGAGAAGATAAAGTTTTAATAGTAACCATATCGAGGCTTGCATTCTTGGTCCTATAGTCTGTTCTAGAAGCTTCATGGTGTCACATCTATCCCGTATAGATATCTTTAGAAATAAGAGAATTCTAAACATTTTTCCTAGATAAATATGTCAAATGCAAATCCACAAAAAAAAATCATTTTATACATTTCTTTTCCTTACCAACCTTTGGCATTGAGCCTACATCTCTTACTAGAGATGTAGGGTTAGGAAAGGAGAGAAATTCCCTTACTCAACTATGCCTTTTCCATGGTGTTAAGCCCATAATTCCTTCTGGTAGCATGGGACAAGGTGTAGGGGGTCTCTTTGACAAAACTTGAAAGTTAGAAATAGTTCATTTAAATATTGTGAAATCATAAGTAAAAAACGAAGTGAGTAAGATGTCCAAATTCCAAAAGAGTTTAAAACCTCAAAAATTAAATTTTTTCAACCAAGTGGCCATCTATGGATCTAAGTATAGATAAACTGGAAAGCAATTCACTGTCTAAACTATGTAGTATCTTGAGTAGAGTGAGGTTGTAGTGTCACAATTTGGTTCTATCAAATTCTTTTCTTTCTGTCATCATTACCATCCAACAAATCACGAAAACTTGTGGCCTTTTCTAGCTCTTGGTGTTGAGCCCCCGCATCTTATTGGTTGCGCGGAGTTAGAGGTGGGGAAAGTTTATTCACTTATCATATCACTATATCACCACATTTTTCCAAAACAATACGAAGTACCATATATTTCTTAAAGAAACTAAAGTTCAATGTCACATTGTTTTGCATTATCATATATCAACATTATAAAATACAAAAATAAATCATTCTGTTATCATTCACATCCACTGCATACATTCTGAAAAGCGTGTAAAGCATAAATTCTAAACATTTACCTAACTAAAAAGAAGAGTATGTATATATCACAGTGAGTCAAGTTTGCATACAATGCCATCACACACTAGGCATGGTCAAAATGATCACAATGATCCTGAAATATACAAAAAAATCATATAAATGCCCGACAAAATGGAAATAAAGAAATAAGAGGCTCAATGGCCACTCAATCCTGATGGGATCCCTCAGATGGTGCACAGCCACATCCAGGGCTCCTACTGTGGCTATGACAACGATGAGAATGAACCAAATAGTGTGAGTGCTCATGGTGGCAAGCACTTGCCATGGTCTCACTGTGAGAATAGCTCCGCATCATCAATTTCTTGGTTGTCTCATATGTGGTCACTTGAGTGTGAAGGGAGGTCACCACCTTCACTATCCTCTAGATAGGTGTAAACATATCAGTGTATCTATCGCCTGCTAGTAGTTTTCTTGAATCAACCGTCAACTTAGCTCAGGTATTCCCGAAGGGGATCAATAGGGTGTCCACGCACATGCATCGAATGAGCTCTCACCATTCCTGTGTAGTTACTACAATCAAGAAAAGATGAATAAATGATGTGTTATAAAATTACAAAAACAAAACAAAAGAATTACCAACTAACATTACCAACTAACAAAGTCGAGAGAAGAGTATCAACATATTCCGATCTCTGGGCATCCAGGTAGGGTCAGTGGTTGTTACTTCTACTACTGGTGGTTGCGGGGCCTACCCAAAGCCAGAGGAGAGATGATGTCCTATCACAAACTCATTGTCTCCTACTCCATCTCAAGGAAGTGGTCCCTCCAAGACCGAGGTCTCTCTCTCCGCACTCATCTCCTCATGTGCCACTCTTAGTATATCCTCAGTGTCATGCCACTCTGGATTTCTCTCCCCTTCCTCCATGTGGGCTGCCCCACTAGCCTCACAACCAAACCCCTCATCCTCCATCTCCTCCTCTCTAACCGAACCCTCCTTAGTTCCATCTTCTTTGTAGTCCTCAGAGTCGAAGTCTACATCAATAGGCTCATCCTCCTCTCCGATATGAGTGGGAGCAGCCGCAATCTAGAGTAAAGGTGCTCGAGGAGCACTAGTTGCCCATCGGGCATAGACAATATGCCTAACTGCAATAGGCACACATGGGGTAACCACCATCCATCCAGGATATCCTCTAGGGCCCTTCTGGGCCTCCTGAATAGTCATGTATATTGGTGCCACTAGAGGAAGCATGTCAACATAAGGGATGCCAAACTACTTAGGAACCTAGTCAAATGGATGAATCTTGACTCTCCCTACCTTGTCAACTAACTTTCCTATAGTAGAGAAAGCTACCACTGTGGTCACCACCTACCACCATAACCATGCCATATCCTGATAGGGTGGGGCAACCATGTCTATCATAGTCCAAGATGCTACTAGCTAATTTTACATCCGAAGAACTGACATCGATGTCCACCTCACTACCCGAACAACCCCTAGATCCAACACTGGTATTCCCCTTCCATAAGGAGTGATGCACTCATAAACCCAGCTCATAACTAATGTGGGATGGCTTAGTGACTATCCCTATAACTGAATACAGTGTACAAATCATGATAGGTAGTCCCTAAGATGTATGATCCCCAGAGGTATATGCATCCATGCCCCTTGATCTGTGTAATAATGGGAACCCAATAATAGAGGAGAGTATCACCTACCTTGTCCCTGATAAATCACGAGGAAAAGATTCCCATGATGGCGCTATGGATGAAAGGAATAGGAGTATTGGAAATGGATCAGACCTTTATTCCCTTCTTTGAGCCAAATGAAATAATAACATCCCCTATGTATGTGGCCCACTGAGAAATCTTAGATCTGGACCCTGCTGTCTTCAGGGTCAATCTCCTCCCAAGTATCAGGAGCCCAAGAATGCGGTATACATCCTCCAGGGTGATGGTCCACTCACCCCTAGCACCTTGAAACCAGAAAGTGTTTCGGTATGCATCTCAGTAAGAAAACAAGTCACACATTCTGTGACTAGCAGGAGTGACATGGGGCACCCGTGCAATCCTCCAAATACCCTCCCTCTGTAGAGTGTCCATCTCATCTTGAGTAAACTGATCCAAAATCCTTGGGAGCTAATCACACTCCCTCTCGTTACTCTACTGGATGTACTCCCCCTTCTTCTGTATTCACCAAAATATTGAAAAAGAGAAAGTTAGTAACATATATCAAAGGATAAACTCACCAAAAACATGAGAAAACATCAAAATCCCAAAAGAATCAAGTTAGCATGCATTTTGGTCAATTTGTTTAGAACCGCCACCTTGCTTCAGGCGGCGATCCTGAACTGATTTTCCAAATGCGTTTTAACCCTATAAAATGCTAAAAAAACACAAGAAAAGACCATTTTTTACAAAATAAAAGACTTCCCTATGAGCGCCCCCCTAAAGACTAATTTAGGACAATAAAGTTTGAAAATGATCCCCCCTAGGTAAATTTTTTAACATTTTAACATTTTAGGTTTGAAAACGTAAAAGTGAAAAAAAAACCAACCTTAGAACACGTTGGTCGATCTCCCGCTCATGGAGGCATGATCACAATCTCGTAACAATTGTTTCGGTTGTACTCTAGTCGAAAATGGTCACTGTGGGTCTAGACTTCCAAATTCACCAAATAAAAAATTTGCAAATGAATTGAAAAATTGGTTTGTTTTGATATATATATGTCGTTTTAACCTTGTTTTGAGTGTATGTGTTCACAGGGTTGGAGCATTTGTGCAGGTATATCTCTATATCCCCGCACAAATGGTAAGTCCTCTTGTTGTTTTGATTTACTATTTATTTTTTGATATTTCATCTATCTTCACTTGAGTCTTATCTTCCTCTTACAGGTAGCGGGAGTTTGGATGGTGATTTCTCGACACACGAGCATGTCAAGTATAGCTTCTAACTCTCCATTTCAGGAATGCCATACTCAGACTCTATGTTTTATGCATTTTCATGGCTAAGACACTTCTCCGAGGGGGAAATATGTATTCACCCAAAATTACATGTGCTACATTGTCAAAAAATGGTTACAAAAATCCCTAGTGATGATTCATGTACTTTCTGAAGGTGTTCGAGCTCCAAAACCTATTCGCAGTGTATATTTATAGCCTAGACATCCTTACTTCTAGCCTTCCCACACTTTTTTCAGCTTCCTGCTTCATTTTTTGCATGTTTTGGCCTTTAGTACCAGGACCACTGCCCTACCTAGGCGGCGGTCCTGAGCGATTTTTCCATATTCCGTCATGCATGTTTTTAACATGCGACATTTCACTTAACTTCACTTTTAGGATGCGTTTGTGAGCCAATTGGTGTAAAAATACTTTTGATTGTTTGGTTCTCCTTCCCTCTTCTATTTTTGCATGTGCTTTAGTTAGTTATAACTGCCTCTTATTGCCTTGTGCATGAAGGCACATCCCAGCCCCAATTCTTATATATTCCATGCTTGTGCTCAAGAAAAAGGCTTGAGAATTTTTGTGCATATTGCATAGTATTGCTGCCACAATCCTTATGGGAATTGCATATCCAAGCTCAGATCTCTTGTGTTATCTCTCTTCTACTTGCATTGTAACCAAACTGCCTTCAAGATACCATTTCTCAAGCATCTTCTTCTACTATTATTCTTGCAATCCCAATCCCTTGGACACATATGAACACACAAAGAAAGAAACAAATAAACTATGGGAACAGATACAGATACAACCAGATTTTCCAAAGCTCTTGCTTATCCAAGTTGGAATTATGTGTTTGTTTTCCTTATTTTTCAAATTTTCAATTTCAAATCATTAGCTTCAATTACATATCAAATAGAGTACTAAAATTGTTCATTTCAAGTGATTAGGCAATTACAAGTAGATCTAATCATAAGAAAGCTTACTCTTTGACATTACTAGGGAAGTTATGGGGAACAATAGCTCTTCTAGGGTTATGATTTGTTCTTCACCTCTGAGGTAGGGTTTGAAGGGTTTCTAATTAAATTAGGTTATTTGTTTTAGATTTAGATTCACATGTTTGCACAAGTAATTATCTACATCTAGTTGATTACTTGTATTTACTTTGCTTATTAGATTAGATGCATTATTTAAAAACTAGAAAAGATATAAAAAATTTACTCTCATTAGATTAGTTTACTTTCATTGTTTTGTTCTAATATACTGTGAAAACACCAAAAACATAGATTAGATTTCCCTTGATAGTTTGTTTGTTTATTAAAATCACTTCAACTCAATATACATGACCATCAATGGTCCACAATAAGAAAATATGTATGGTTGGGATCCTTTGGTCCCACAACCCAATGGGCTGGAATTAATAACTCACATTGATACAAGTTTACGTTTGAAAATATTATGCATACTTGCTAGGTTATCTGAGAAAATAGAAAAAATAAACACGCTAAACATCACTGTTAATTAAGCCTATGATTATTGGACCACTCCTGGCAATAGGGTTTGATTACGCGCATGACCATACAAGGACCATAGCCTCCATGAGTCTTTGGTTGTGATCCACAGGTCCCACAACCCAACAAACCTGCTGACAAATTAGATATTGACATTAGTTTGTGTACATTGGTATTTAGATCCTTGTCACTTCCACTTGATATGATCACACAACTTTCATTATTGAACATAGTAGTTGATCAGGCTAATACTTTCTGGACTAGACTAGAAAATTACCCATAGTCCATGTGGCTCCACTATGCCTCTCGTTCTCACTTCCATAACCTTTTCTGGGAATCCATACGAGTTACTCGTAGGTCACTTTCCACATGTTCAGTAACCAGTGAATAGAGTCTCAACAGAGCTTGATATTGAGTGGAGTCTCCGAGAAGCTATCATATCAGATCGATCCATCACACCACTTCAGGTTAGGAGAGCATTCTTTTCCCTAGACTTGCAGATCCCGATATTGCATGTTGAAGATATAAGGTTGCCTCATTATATTACCCACCATCATCACACATACACATTCATTTCTATTCTACACCAGATGTCTCGGCATGACCTTGGGAATTCGAGTGTGAAGAAGGTCACGTATTGATTTTCTTTCGTACAGTACCCATGTACAATGTATCTCTCACAAAGTGGAGAAAAAAGAGAAAACCTCAATGGTAAAAAATTCCCTCCCATAAAAGAGAGACAAATAAAATTGAGGACTAAGAAGCCTCACTAGAAGCTATAGTTATATGTAGCTACCATGTATCCTACAAGATAGGGCCTGTGTGTGTCTTCATAAAGATGAGGGTGAAGATAAACATAGAATTTCGCATAAAAAATGATGTAGTAGGTCCCTTTGCAATAAATAATTTCTCTTCCCTTTAGAAGAAAGAAACCTTTATCAATCAAACTATTGAATTCCCACTCAAGTGGAATGTAGGTAGGATTAAGAATGTAAAAGTATGGAAAATGCTCAAATGTCTCCAAGTGAGTGCCTCAAATTTATCAAAACCAAAATCAGGAAATCCATGCCTAACTGTAGAAGATGGTAATGTACAAGTACAAAATGGAGGAGGGGATCTCATGAAGGTTTATACATGTACCCACATTACATCAAAGAGATCACGTAGGAGAAACTCCATAAGAGGTATCCTTAAAGACTGAAGACAAATGTCCTCGATGGTGTTATCTAGATTCAGAATTTGTGACTCTAAAACTAAGGATGTCTACTCTTTGGTAGACCAATGTTATCCAAGTGAAGAGAATCTAGAATATATATGTGATCCTGCTACAAAGGATGAAAGATGATCTCAAAAATAGTAGAAGTGACTATATATCCTAGGAAGGGCACTCCCATCAATAGAGACTTGTCTGTATGAATCCTTTGAAATACAAATGTATGAAGGCCCTACAAATGGAAGAGCATATCCATGTATTGTAATCGAAGTAGGGTATGTGAAAATACATATGAGGTCTTCGCAAAAACTCATCCCAAAAGGGTTTCTTGAAAAAAGAAGAGCGCTGACTGAAAGGAATGCATCATCAACACAAGAAGTAGGAGTAGAATATGCCTCACATAATGATTTTGCATCAACAAAAAATGCAATGAAAGAGGGTGGAACATCATGAAATTGTGAACATGTATGTTTGGTGTTTGATGGATCTTCGATGGTGGGAGATTTAGGAGGAGATTCTATATTCTCCAAAAGATGATCATGAGAGGGAGGAGATATATCTTCATTAATACTCACATCATTAAAACTAGAAGAATAATCCTCATCATCAATAATATGAACAAGAAAAATTGTATCAAAAAAACTATCATCACATGAATTGGTGGTTCAAACAACAGTCGAAGAAGGAGTGTGAACTACAAACTCTAAAGGGTCTCCAAGTACGATATGAAGAATGCTCCAAAAATTGTGAGGACACACCATGTGTGCCACATAATGGTGGAGAGGCATGTATATGTACATCAACAAGTGATCAAGAATCATGTTTCATGAGTTGAGCTAGTCTTGGAGTTGATCTGGGTCACTAGGGGAGGCTATTAGTCCATACAATAACAGGATAGAGGTCTTGTTGAGTAAGAAAATGTTCCATTCTCAAATGCCACAGTTCATAATTATCCCTACTAAGCAGAAGAGGTGGAGGCTATAATGTAGTATTGGTCCTACAAAACATAAGTCTATGGAGCACATCTTCCATTGTGCATCCACAAATAAGAGATATCAATGCAAATGAGTCATAGGTGAAAAATGCATGCGTAGATGGATTGTTGATCAGATAACACTTAACAAAAAGAACACAAGAAGTCCACATGGGAAAGTACGTTATATTTAAAGGTGCGAATGGATAAGGATAACACATGCGTGGAGTAGAAGTTCATTCTTCGGGAATTAGTCGTTTTCGCTCATGAAGGTCTATTTTTAGAGATGACGTGCAGAGCACACAAAAAAGGTAGAGACATGTGTGCCACACATTGGCTATTCATGGAGGATCAGATATGAAGCACTTTGCATGGACATAGGCCGGAAATAGATCTATTACTATCAGTTAACTACCAGTAGTCTATTGTTAGAGAACTTGCATGTGTGGCTAGTTTTGTAAAGGTGTGTGGCTAATAATAGTATGTGACCTATTTTGGGAATGGGTAAGCGGTGAAGGGAAAGTCCCCACCCTTATATATATGTAGTAAACTATGTAGTAGATAGAGAGGGTAAGTGTAAGTGAGTATGTGTGTGTAGAGAGAGAGGAGATATTTACAGATATTATGATGCATGCATACCACTGTTATTGTAATGAAGCTTATGTATACTTATTACGTTTAATACAATGGAGGATATTGGCTAGATCTAAGTGTTAGTTCTGCATGTATCTGAATCTAGTATTTTCTTGATCTCATCATGGTTAATACTTAATTATGTTCTTCCCTAAGTATAGATCTAGTATGCTCTGTAGGATTTTGTGTTAGTAATGAAATTGCATGCATTAAGTCTTCATCATGCTAACTTCCTACAACATCAACCCTAAAGAGGAACTTGGTACCTTTGTGTGCTTCAGGTGAGCGCTCAATTTAGGCTGAGTGATGTGTCAGCGTGTTTAGGGTCTTATTGGTTTGAATTACTGAATTCTAGGCTACATCATTGATTCCGTTGCTGGGACCTCTTTTTTAGTTGTTTTCAGGATGGTTTGTGATGAAGACATACCAGTTGACCTTAGCAAGTATTGAAGAATGGATACATGATCTGGAAGAAGAATATGCACAATGGTTCATCATTGGATCTAAGTTTAATGCACACGTATGGGTGGAACATAACCTGTATGATAATTTATATGAGACGTTTTTTGCTATCTTTCCAGTAGAATTATACTGAGTGGTTGATTGCTTATGCATCTAAGTGGAATTGGAGGTATCGTGCACTTGTCTAGACATAGGAATAATTTCAAGCCCTTTATGATGTTGATTTGATTTAGTACTCAAGCTGTGGATATGTGGTTCCATGGTGTCTTGAACAGTTTATCTTAGAGTACTCAATTTCCACTTATTTGTGCCCAGAAGTAGACTGAATTCTAGTTCTTATGATATCCAAGAGGAGCTTACCTGTAAGGCATTCCACTAGAAATCAAGATCTTGATGATAACTTTGAACCTGGAGAGTAAACCGATGGCTAACTAAACCTCACCACGCATGAGGGCAGGAACAGGTTTGGTGAAAGATGGTAGACCTAGCAGTAGAAAGGCAGAGAGAGGAAAGGTAGCTTAAGTATAATGAGGTGCGCGAGAGGGAGATAGAGAAGTCAGTGTACCGTTGCAGAAAGTATGGCGTTGAGGAGAGAGATGGATCGTGAAGGATTTGAAGCTCACGTAGAAGACGTGGAGCCACACCATCAGGAACTCCCCCATCTTGGAAATCATGACAGGGATCCTTCCTCACAAGCCTCACACAGAAGCGTGTCAGCAAACTACATGGGCCGCGGTGCATGCATCTTAATCCACCTGGTAACCTAGGATGTTTTTTCGGATATCTAGTACAAAAAAGTAAATCGAAGAGAGTCTTGGAGAATAAGAGGTACATTAATGGTAGTGCAAATGACATCTTCTTTGTTATATGAGAGTAATTTTTTAGGTTTATCATCAGCATAGAATACAAGCGCATCGATTTTTGGAATGGCTTCTAGAGAGTAGTAATGCTTCGTAGAATCCGTTAGGGTATAGTTCAGTACTACTATTGGGACACAAGGAAGTACGTCTTCTGGTCCAATACTAGCCACAGGTTTAGGATTAGGCGGTATAGGTAGCTCAAGTTCTAGCGGATCTGGTGGTTCTGGAGGTAGGGGAAACACAGGAGGTTCTGGATTAGGTGGGCAAGGTCCACACCAACCCCAGAATATTTACATGGAAATGTCTCTTGAACTTCTAGAGTATAGGGGCATAGAAGATGTTGCTGAACATGTGCACATGTGTGAAATATTGTGGCACACAATTTAGGAATCACAGCTTCTGAACGTAGGGCAAGCCAATTTTCTACTACGTTACAAGGGCGCGCACACAGCTGGTTTAGAAATTTTGACCCTGATCAGACTTGTGTAGATTATATGGCTTTAAAGGATGCATTCCTTAAAGAGTTTCATATCCCTGAGTTTGAGCAAAAGAGTATAAGTGCGCTCAAGGATATTAAGCAAGGCACTACTGAAAGTGTTAGAGAGTATGATGCATGGTTTAAAATGTTGTTATCAAAGCTTTCTTATGACATACACACAAGCCAACATGCACAATGGTTTGTTGGGGGCTTGATTACACCCTTTAGAAGGGCATTATCACATAAGACATACACTGATTCACGTGAAGCACTTGAAGAAACCTTGCGTGCTGAGGTAGTTGGAAGCATAGATACTGGGGTGAGCCCATTTTTAGAAGCACAAATAGCAGCAATGGTGAAATAGTTGGAGAAACTATTAGCAAATTCAGCACATGAGATACGCACATGGATTTGGTGCACAGATTGTGAAGTAGAAGGTCACACAAAGGATAGTTTCCCTCGTAGAATAGTACACTCATTTTTGATGGATTGTGAAATATGCCACTTAAACCATGATGCTAGCCACTACCCATTATTACAATGTGATAAGGAAGAACATGTTTCAAGCTATTGTAAAATCTACAGGTCCATGACTCATGACACAGAGGACTACCGGCTGATTGGACAGATCCATGATGCTATAGATATATATGTACAACAGACAGGAGTTTCAGATAACTCTAAGGACAAGAATGAGCATCAAGACTGGGAGCACAATCAGGCACACTATGATCAGAATGAAGGGAATTTTGAAGGAGGTCATGGCAGAGGTCAAGGATACTACAGTGGATTCGGTGGACAAGGCCATGGTGGTGGGAGAAGTGAGTTTCCCTTGCAGAACATGTTATACATGTGGATCTCCTGACCACTACAGGTGTGAATGTCCTCAAAATATTACATGTTCTTTTTGCAGAAAGAACCATAGCTATGAGGAGTGCCCAGACTTATATGAGCATCTGAGTAAGCAACATAGATAAGAAAACAAAGGCGCATGTATGGTTAGGATACAACGTGTTGTGGAAAATCAATGGATGCCCAAGATTGCAGTAGAGTCTGAAGAGTTGCAAGTAAAGATCACGACCTGCACGCTGAGGCGGCACACACCAAGGACACATTGCAGTAGAAACCTACTATCACTAAAGAATAAGTTCTTCATGCATGGTACCAGATCCTACCTATCAGAAGGAGGTTTATCAGGAAACCATGGGAGTTCTCAGGAATCTTTAGGGTGAGATATAGTACTTAAAAGAGAAATCACAGAAAATAGAGCAAAAGAAAGCATCAGAGACAGTCCAAACTGATATAGATGACTTAAGGGAAGTGTGTAAAATGTTGCGCCAGGAAAATATTATTCCATTATTAAGGGATTGGCTAAAAGGAAACACTCCGCATGTAAGTATTGAGACTGGACGACAGATTCTACATGCAAACCTTCCACCTCATAGCCTAGATTATGATAAGGAAATTACACTAAATGTTGTTGTGGATGGGTGGCTATTGAGTAATATACTGATTGATACAGGTGCAGAAGTCAATGTTCTCACCTTAGATGCATGGGTACAAATGGGAAGACCCCCATTACAAGCCATCCTCTAATATATTGTTCATGGCTAATCGGACTAAGGCCACTCCCATCAAAGTTTTGAAAGATGCATCCATTACCATACAAGGAGCCAAGTTCACTGGAGACTTTGAAGTTTTAGCACTGGCAGAGTCAGATAGTTTTCCCAGCTCTATTAGGGCATCCTTGGTGCTATGCAAATAATGTTGATCTTTGGTTCAACAAGGGCTATATCAGTTTTGAAAATAAAGAGGAAAGAGTTATTATCCCTTTAACAGATGGAAATTCCACACCCTATGTTGAGCCCTTAAGTGAAGAAGATCTGAATAGGATTTATGTACGCACTCATCCGAGATCCAGAGATGATTGAACCAACCAAAGAAGGACTAATTCAGTGGGAGGATGCATAGTCTATCAGTGATACTACAAGTATTTCTTGTGATAACTAGGCTCACAACACTTATGAGTTGGTAGGGCATGAAGTAAAGAGCATATTCCCTCGAGGCATAAAACCACGTTGTGTCAGGAGGATAAGCAACAACTCAGTACCTTGTTACATAGGAGAAGGGGATCCCATAGGTATTCCTGCGTGCCATGGAAGAGTAGTGGATAGATCCACTGGAAAGAAGAGATATGCTCACATATACACTATGTGGGACAACAACACGCTGGTGGGTGGTCCACAGGGATAATCTTGTCAGAATGGAATGAAATTGGGATTGCTCTTACTATTAGGTTCTTTAGGAGCAATGCACCTACACAAATCTTTAATTATCATGGTAATCAACCTGCTCAGCACACATGTTCAGAAGTGTGAGAGACTCTGGACAGAAGGCATGAAGCTTTACCACCTTTGCTATGGGCGCACAAGTTTTATTCCACTTTACAAGTTTGTGCGTGTGCTTGGTATGTATATGTAGAACTCCATAGAGAAACTGGAAATTGGTAGAATTTAATTGCATAGGAATGGTCCAAACATTTGAATTCTTCTCTACAAAGCCTCCGGTAGAAGAATCATTGAAAGTCATAAAGTGCTTAACTATGGGGGATAGCGCCAAGGCTGAGGAAATCCTTTAGGAATTATTAGATGAGGAAGACTCAGGAGTGCGTTTTGATGAAGAACAAGAGAATGATGCAACATTACTTCAACATGCTTTCCTTGAGAAAGAGAAAGGAAAAATGGTCTATTTAGTAGATGACGAAGAAGTAGATAATCTAGATATAAACCATTCAACAGGGGAATGTGAGGTACTAGACAGCATAGATAGGACCACACACACCTATCATGAACCTATGAAGACAAAGTGGGTGAATATTGGAATGGATGTTGAGCCTAAGGAAGCCATAATTGGAGATTATTGGTCAGACTCTGAAGTGGAAAAAATCATAGAGTTACTAAGGGATTACCAGGACCTATTTCCTAGGGGGTACCATGAACTTAAAGGCATGCATGAATATTTAGGGGAGATGAAGATAAAACTTAAAGAGGGTGCACACCCAATTAGAAAGAGACCTTACAGAATGAACCCCAATTTGTGTGAAAAGGTCAAAGAAGAGATTGATAACATGTTGAAGTCTGGAATTATCAAGCCCCTTGATGAGTCAGAATGGGTTAGTCCAATGGTCATTAGTATCAAGAAAGATGAGACAGATTAGGATTTGTGTGGACTACAGGGAGTTGAATGTTGCATGTGTAACTGATCCATTTCCTATGCCATTCACTGAGGAAATCCTAGAAGGAGTTGCAGGGCACAAAATCTATTTGTTTACAGATGGGTTCTCTGGGTATCATCAGGTTTGGATTTCCCAGGAGGATCAGGATAAGACTACATTTACTACTGAATGGGGTAGCTTCACCTATATTGTAATGCCTTTTGGTCTGAAGAATGCGCATGTTGTCTTTTTCCACATAGTTTTCCAAGCATTCAAGGAATTTATTCACAACTTTTTACAAGTATATTTAGATGATTGGATGGTGTATGGATTAGTTAAAGATCATTGTGATAATCTGCGCTTAATGTTTGAGTGGTGTAGATAGTTGAGTATCTCTTTGAATATAAAGAAGTGCATATTTTCTACGCCATTTGGAATAATTTTAGGACACATAATCTGCAAGGAAGGTTTTTTGGTTGATCTAACCAAAGTTGCAGTTATTATAGGCCTAAGAGAGCCAACTAGTCAAAGTGAGGTGCGTGGATTTTTGGGTCATACAGGATATTATAGAAAGTTTATCAAAGGATATGCCAAAGTTGCCACACCATTGGAAGAGTTACTGAAAGGGAGAGGTATGTTCTATTGGGGAGAACCATAGCAGCGCGCATTCGACACATTGAAGGAGAGACTCACTACCATGCCTATTCTACATTTTCCTTCGTGGGATAAACCATTTCATGTACATGTTGACACCTCTGGCATGACCATTGGCGCAGTGTTGGCTCAACCTGGAGAAGGTATTGTAGATCATCCTATCTGTTTTGCTAGTAGAAAGTTGACTCCTGCAGAGAAGAATTACACAACTATAGAGCACGAAGCTTTGTCAATGATATATGCGCTACATAAATTTCGCCAATACCTACTAGCTACACCATTTGTATTTTATACAGATCACATGGCATTGAAGTATTTGGTAAATAAACTTGTTTTACAAGGGCACATATGTCGATGGATGCTCTTATTTCAAGAATTTGAATTCACAGTTGTGGTCAAACTAGGGAAAAGTAATTCTAGACCAAACCATCTATCAAGAATACAGTCAAGAGAAGAAGCACAGGCGATTGAAGATACCATGCCCGATGCACAGTTATACAGGTTACAACATGTGCACCATCAGAACTAGAGGACATTAGTTGTCTTTTTACATATAGGGATGGCACCAGAAGGAATGAAATCCTTGGAGAAGAAATAACTTGTTATACGTCGCACCTTACATGTTAATCAGTGGTGACTTGTACAAATTAGGTCGCGATGAGGTATTACGCCATTATGTATTGGAACATGAGCACACGGGCATTATGGAAGAATCTCATGATGGAATTGTTGGTGGCCACTATGCAGGTGATGTTATGGCGCACAAGATTCTACTCGTTGGATTATGGTGGGAGACCCTCTATAAAGATTATAAGGAATTCTGTAAGGCATGTGACCATTTTCAACATCTTGGAAGACCAGGTCAAGCGAGATGAAATGCCTCTGAGACCAATTACTAGCACATAACCGTTTGAGAAATGGGCTATAGATTTTGTGGGTCCTATTTCACCAGCTGCGCGTAGAATTGGATTGTGCTACATCATAACATGCATAGATTATCTGACAAGGTGGGAAAAATTAGCACCTACAAAGGACTGTACAGTGGCTACAACAGCCAGGTTTCTATGGGAGAATGTTATTACAAGATATGGATGTCCTTTAAGTTTGACCAGTGATATGGGTACACATTTTCTTAATGAGACAATCAGAATTTTATTGGATGAGTTCATGATTGCACACCATAAGACTACACCCTATCATCCTCAGGCAAATGGAACTTCTGAGGCTTTTAACAAAATTTTGAGCCAGACATTAACAAAAATCTTGTGATGTTGGAAGAAAGGATTGGGATGACAAAGTATCTGTAATACTTTGGGCATATCAGACAACATATAAATGATTGAACAAAGCCACACCATTTTAGTTAGTGTTTGGCGCAGAGGTCGTTCTTCCTATGGAATTTATGTTACCTTCTTTGTGTATTGCATGTGCTAGAGGTCTTGCTAATGAGCAAGCATTAGAAGAGTGGATTGAAAAGTTAATCAACTTGGATGAGAGATGAGCCATAACACGTTGGAGTCAGAAGCAAGAAAAGACCAGGCAAAAAGCATGGCATGACAGGCACATCAAGAATAAAAATCTTGAGATAGGACAGATGGTGCTCCTTTATGATTCTAAGTTTTTGTGCCATCCAGGAAAGCTCAAGGTACATTGGTTGGGGCCGTATGTTATCACTCACATACTTGAAACCGGCGCTTGTCAGTTAGAGGCCCTTGATGGAAAACGGTTACCCAGTTATTTCAACGGGAGTAGGCTAAAGCCCTACTATAAATAAGTCTTCTTGGTGTTTGTAATAAGGTAGTATTGCCATTTAGATTAGGTTTTCAATTCTGTATTTCCTTAATGTGTTTCTTTCTTTGTTGCTATGCTTTGTCAATTTGGTTGGTGTGTTGTGTAATAAGTGTGTTTGCACATGGAGCTAATTACAATCTGAAGTATATTTATGCGTACAGAGGACTGCACATATTTTTAGTGTGGGGTGGTGGTTGTTGATATCCAGGTACAAGACTGCTGGAACTAAAAGGTGGAAAGAATAAACTGCTACGGGTGCCACTTGGGTGCTATTTAAGTGGAGATTGCTCTAAAAAATGACCAAAGATGGAGATGGATGAAAGGACAGTATAACATGAGGTAAGCGGAGGCCAGAACAACTACCAGTGGAAGGTGCAATAAAAAGGTACTCAGGCGCAAGGAAGCACACTGAAGAGAAGTCTATGACTGAAGGGTAGGAAGGCGCAGCTAGAAGGTTATAGCTAGGGTGCGAAGATGTAACGCATGGAAAGGATGAAATTGATCAATTAATGAGAGGATATTTGGTAGGTGAAGGAGCAATGAATGCATCAAAAATTTGAAAATCTATATAAGGATGGGATGCAAATTCATTTTTACCATTTGCGATTAAGAGTATTTGAAAAAGAGCTAAGTGCAAAGAGCCAAGTGATTGAATTGCGAGGTGCGAGAGGTGTGTAACCAGTCGTGACGAAGAGATCTATGCGCAGAAAGAGCTTGCATCCCCGGTGGTGAAGGGTTTGAGTGAAGCAAGGCAACAAGAGAGGAATGAGGGCATGTGATTTCACCTAGGGCATGTTGAATCGAGATAGGGTTTGATTCACATGTTGCATAATTCAAGAGGTGAGTATCTACAAAGGATTACAAGGTAGAAATGGCACCCAAGAAAGTAGTTAGGAGTGAAGGGAAAGAAGAAGGTGGTCGAAGAAGAAGAGGAGATGGCTCCCGAAAGTAATTTTTCTGAAATGCAATATCTAGAGGGGGTTATTGTAGGCCAGGAGTGGGATTCTCACATAAGAAAAAGAAAGGTGAGTGAGTACAACCACCGTACCATAGAGAATAAAAAGGAACTTGATGCCTTGCTGAACACAAAGACAAATAAACACACGACAGAAGACATGTCGAGTGTATGACGATGCTGGTGAGAAGCTCTTGAAGAAGATTGGAGTTTACCAGCTATACAAACTCCCTTACTTCAAGAAATATGAGCCCTTATACCAGTGGCTCATGAGTAGAGTGCACAAAGATTTTTTCTACTTTGTAGGATGCAAAGTCAGAATTTTAGCCTGCACTCATCTCCACGGTAACAGGATTGAAGGGCACAGGAGAAGACTTGAGGGATGATTTAACAGACAAGGCCACAATATTGGAGACCAGAAAGGAGTTGGGGTACACAAAGGGTCTGCGTGGTTATGGACATTGATAAACTGAAGAAATATCCAGTTGTGCAAGCAGCCGCACATCTCGTTACAAAGCTAAATGACCAGGAAAGGTGGTCACAAGTGAATACCATGTGGTTGCACATTGCTAAAAAGATGTCTGAAGGGGTAGTTTACAACATTTCACATTACATTGTAGAAACAATCATTGAGGAAGTGCGCACAAGAGGAAAGATCAGCTTTGGAGTTGTTCTGATGTCACTGGTGTTCATGGAGATCGGAGTACCTGATGGACCAAAAGAGAAGATATGGGAGTATCCCATGGAGCACAAGTCACCTGCAGAACACTTCAAAAAGTACTTGTGTGAAGGATCCATGACAAACATAGGTCAAGCAATGGGCTGAGAAGTGGTACGATAGGCTCCGCGTGGCCTTTGAAGATGAATGGCGCATCCCCAAGGAATTACCTTTGGTGGTTGGAAAGATAGTTCAATTTGTCTGTATATCAGCATTTTTGCATTGTGCGGTTTGCCATGAAGGATGGAGCATGGAGCCCTTGGTGTAAGTTACCATATGCCTTCACAACAAGGTACTTCTAGGTGTCAGTACACAGGTTCTTAGATGCGTGGCACCTCACGTTCAATGCAGACAAGGTAGATTGTGACTACCACACGCTAAGGAAGAAATATGTGTATCCAGGGCAGTAGTGCATATATTGAAAGGCTTATTTCAGATGTATTGAACATTAAACCAGTAAGTTTGGTTGTGGGAGATGTTGGAGCAGCACTGGTGTACCTTCAACTGAAGCCCAAGTTGGAGAATAACAAGTATGTGGAAGATGAGTTCACACTTCTAGCACCACCAAAGGGTCAACATACAATGGAAAATATTCCAGTGCCCAAGCCCACATAAACTATTCACGTCGACGATGAAGAGGATGAGTGCATGAGGATAGTGGTGGTTTGGAGCATAGAGGTAGAAGACATCCTATGAACAAGGATGAAGCTGAGTAGTCGCCACTACACCACCTCAGCCACAAGAAGGAGATGAGGAGGACTTAGATGCAGTCCAAGGAGAGCACATATTCAAGAGAGTATTCAAGAGGACAAGGACTCAAGGTGCTACTCCACAAATGGTGCGCAGATCACCCAGACTCTCCCCATAGAAGGAGACAACAACGTAAAGAAGAAGGAAGCTGAAGTTGAATGAGGAGGTGGCAAAGAGTTAAGAGGAAAGCATGCACCTAATTCTCCTACACCTCTAGAGAATGTGGAAGAACAGAAAGATGAAGAAATGAAGCAAGGAGAAGAGGAGGAAAAGGGAACAGATGAGATAGTTATAGAGACTACTCAGGACATGGAGGCACAAGTCCCAAATCTAGAGGCTCAAGTTCCTAAGCAGCCAAGGTCTAAAAGAACAAGTGGAGAGCACATTCCACCAGCCATGGGTTATGCAGAGGACACAGGTAAAATTATTTGTGCCTGTTTCCAGAGCACACTGTCACAGAAGGACTTATATGGCTGGGAATTAATGGATGAAGATATGGCTACGATGCACACAAGGAAGAGCAATTATCATGTTCCATGCACACACACATGGATGAGCCATATTTTGATGTGTGTGAGGAGTCATGCATATCAAGGAGGTTAAAAAAGACACCTCAAGCTAGACACATGATGGTAAAGCCTACTATCATGTCAAATGAACAAGTAAGAAATGCATTGGTGAAAGTCTCAACAGAGGTGGCGAGGCGGAATATGGACAAGGCTGCCACAATTAGGGCGCTCAGGGAAGAGATTAAAACTAAGGATGGAGAAATAGTGTGCCTAACACAGGAAAGAGACTTGGCGCAGAAGAAAAATGTTGTATTTATCAACCTTGCAGAGGAAATTGGTGATAATGTTATGAAGGCTAGGCCACACCTAGAACCAAAGGTACCAAAGATGTTTCCTTCGGCAATACACTATGTAAGTACCTTAGTGGACCTAGTGCTTGAAGATGAACCTCTACGCATGCAGTGCCAAAGGATCCAACACAAGAGGAAAGAGTGCAGAAAAGGCTTTAGTGATGTGGAAGATTACATCATATGAAGGACTGCTGCAAGCACTGTAAGAAGAACTGAAGAAAGCAGACCAAGCCTTGAACATCTGTACAGCTCCAGAAGAGCTCATCAACGTAAGAACCCTGGAGGAGAACAATGAGGTCCAGAAAGTGATGAAGGACGACACATTGGGCTGCACATAAATATTAGCATTGGTTAAACAGAAGTGCGAGGCCCTGGCAGCAGCACAAGAACCACACAAGAATCGGTTAGAAGAGCTTGGGAAGCTCATTGCGCAAAAGATGGATTTACTAGAAGGAAGGATGACTGCAATGTCCAACATTGTGTTGGTCTTGCAAAATGAAAAAGGGGAGATTGTGAAAGATGAACTGGAGTCTATTGTTGTGGATATTCTAGATAGAGCAGAGGAAGCACTCACTGAGTGGTAGACCTTGGAGGCTGAAATAAAATAGGAATATCCTAAATTAGTTGTTCAGGTTGCAGAACAAGAGACTACACAGTAAAAACAATTATTACCATTCTTCTATTCTTTACTTCTTTCCATTCTTCAATTCTTTACTTCAGTTTTGGAGATGACCATTATTCAGGGTGACAATGAAATTAGTGTGGGGTAATGTTGATCAGAGAACACTTGACAGAAAGCACACAAGAAGTCTATGTGAGAAAGCAGGTTATATTTAAAGTGTGAATGAATAGGGAGAACATGCATGCGTGGAGCAGAAGTTCAGTCTTCAGGACTTAGCCATTTTCACTCATGAAGGTCTATTTTTAGAGATGGCATGCAGAGCACACAAACGAGGTAGATACGTGTGCACCACACATTGGCTATTCTTGGAGGATCAGATATGAAGCACTTTGCATGGGCACAGGCATGGAAATAGATCTACTACTGTCAGTTAACTAGCAGTAGTCTATTGTTAGCACACTTGCATGTGTGGCCAATTTTGTAAAGGCGCGTGGCTAATAATAGCATGTGACCTATTTTGGGAACTGGATAAGCGGTGAAGGGAAAGTCCCCACCCTTATATATGTAGTGAATTATGTAATAGAGATAGATCAATAAGTGTAGAGAGGATGTGTGTGTAGAGAGATATGATGATATATAATAGATTATGTTGCGCATACTATTGTTATTGTAATGAAGCTTCTGTATACTTATTATGTTTAATACAATGGAGGATATTGGCTAGATCTAAGTGTTAGTTCTGCATGTAACTGAATCTAGTGTGTTCTTGATCTCATCATGGTTAATACTTAATTTTGTTCTTCCCTAAGTATAGATTTGGTATGCTCTATAGGATGTTGTTTTAGTAATGAAATTGCATGCATTAAGTCTTCATCATGCTAACTTCCTGCAAAAGCAACCCTAAAGAGGGACTTGGTACCTTTGCGCGCTTCGGGTGAGTACTCAATCTTAGGTTGAGTGATGTGCCAGTGTGTCTAGGGTCTTATTGGTTTGAATTACTGAATTCTAAGCTGCATCATGGATGTTAGACTTGTCCGAAAATATGTCCATGGAATGTAAAAATAAATGAGCACGAGAACACACTCAAAGATGTGAGAGGTTCGACTTGGCCAAAAATGCATCTACATGCGATTACAACACCCCTTCGAAAACTATATTAAACAACACCCCCAAATTTAGAACTTTATAAATTACCTGCATTTTACAATGCTAATAGGCTCAATGTTTGGGAAATGAAAAAGTATGAAATTTTGCAAAAGATAGCACTCAGTTTTGAACTACCAATCAAAAGTTATTAAGCAATTACTTTCCTATAAATGAGGTCTATTTTAAATACATTTGCACTAAAGTTATAAAAAATGCACTGTGGCTAAGAATAACTAAGCTTTCCAGCCACTTGTTGGAATCGACAAGAAATGTAAAGTATAATAGTTTACTTTGTGAGGGGGAATTGGCCTCCTGCCAACCCAAACCTCACCCTTCATCTTCGTTAAGCGAAGACACAAGCAACTAAAAAATAAAATTCCTCCTTTTAAAATTTTAATTTGCATCCCAAACACAAAGTGCTAACTTTTTTTGGAATAATAAAGAGTGAAAATGGAAAATAAAAGGTTTTGCTCACCTTATGCGTAGGTAGGTCCACCAAATGAAATGCATTAGAAGCTGATTTTAGGGTTTAGAAAACCTAAAAATATTATCTTTTGTTGTTGTTGAGTGGTTTTGACGTTGTCATAGGTCTGATACAACTATGTGAAGGAGCAATTAGTGATGTGGACAACATAATAGCAGAGAACTAGGAAATTTTGGACAATCCCAATGTATTTTTTTATGAGGAGTCATTACATTTTTACATTCTTAAGCTTAGTCTCCTAGCCTCGTTAAACTTTAGCCTAGTGTGAGGAAGGGACCACCAGGTGCACAAGTTTCATATTTCCTTTGTACAACTAGAGCTTAGGTTTCATAATGCCTTTGTACAACTGGCGCACACTTAGGGACATTGATCAGACTTCTTCGTCAGCACGCAGGGACTCTGGTCATATTACTCCTCACACTTGGACATGCCAGTGGGGTTTGAACCTTGGACCTCTTCTTAATAAATTTCTAGACTTTACCAATCAACCAAGATCCCATTGGAAAAACTTTGGATGGTAAACACTTTTGTTATACCAGAGTTATGAATTGGAGTGGTGGAGGAGAACTTTCTCTAAGTGAGACATGGGGGTGGGCTTGGGTCCTTAATGTCTGCTGAGCGATCCACATTCAAAGTGTCCCACTATGTTCCGCTTGGTCCATATAGAGAAGTTCGACCCCTACCTCAAGGTTTCCCCATGGCCACTTATTGAAATCATTTAATGAACTCAATGGGAATGGAAATTGGATTGATTATTACAAACTGCTTGTAACTCACGAAATGCATCAAGCAATCCCAATGTTGCCCAAGGCCAAAAACATGATGTTTTAGCATCGTACAAGATGGAAGGGGGAGTTTTGGGGTGCTCTAAATGTAAAAGGTAGAATTTTAATCCTTGGAATGAGTTGCCATAAGTGGGAACTCTGAACCAGAGCTTTCAAAAATGGACATTAAAAGGAAAAAGACACCTCTAAATGCAGATCCAGACAATGAAAATGATGATGCCTCAGGTCTAAAGGCATCCCCAGCCAAAAAACATGCTCAGGGATGCAAATTAGAAAATGACAGCAAAGAATGGTGCCTAGTAAGGTGAGAGTGGTGTTCCAGGAAGATATGGCACCCAATGAAGACTGAAAATGGTGTTCTCATATCAATAATGGTGACCACAATTGTAATGGATTGTTAAGCGCTTGTGAGAGCTGTCAAAATCTTCAAAGGCCTGTAAATTCAACCTCCAAGTCTTTATATGCGTTGTATGGGTCGTGTAACCATTCCAATACCTACAAATGTGTTGCAAGTATACCCAAACAAACTAGAACCAAAACAACCAACCACCAAAAGAATAAATAATAACCTACACTAATATCTACCATGCAATGTTCATGCATCCCACAGTTTCCCTAACTCGCTATTTCCAATCTCAAGTAGGAGGTGTCTGGAGATAATTCTATTGGTCTTGTCGTCCCCCACTGCATTTCCAACGAGCTCCGACACTTTGGATGCCAAATATTCCATTACAATAGCAATAAGCCATGCTTGCAGGGCCTTTTTCTTTTCATTTTTTCTTTTTCACTTTGTTTAAAAAAAAATTTCATCTATAGTTTGCAAAGGATATACGAGGTCAGGGGCCAAAGTGAATGTAAACAAAGTGGAAGGCATTTCAGGGAATCAGAACCTTTATCGAGGGTGGAAGGACGTGCATTCAATCTTCCTTTGAGGGTTAGAGGCCACAGGGGGTCCACCAGGTTGATTGCTTTAACTTTATTCATGTAAAATTTTCTTCCTTTGCTCATCCATGACTCGCCCATATTGTGCATCAATTGTACTGGGCATAAAGTTTCCAATCCCTACAAATATTGTAATGGTTTGACATATTTCAATTGGGTTTTATGACAAGTTAGAAAACAAAGCAAGGAAAAAATGGAGTGTGCTAAGTAAATATCCCTTTTGACATTGTAGTGGCTACATGAGTTTGGATCATGAGTGGAGGGTGATAGCTTGTAGCTGAACTAACCTAGTTGAAATTAAACATGATGATTTCCTTGTGATGGGAAGCCTGCACAAACCATAGTAGATCACAATCAAACAAAAACATCACTTCCTTAATATAATGTGGCGCGGGCATTTTCCATCTTCGGAAATGAAAAGATTACTTGAAACCAATATCACTCTTCAACGCTTGTGGCTAAGATGGCGACAAAATCGCATGCCCCCCCCCATGATGCCCCACATACCATACAAGCCATGTGTACGCGGGGTGGGACCTGCCACCGCTGAGCTGTCGGATTTTTGTGGTATACACATTAGATGTGAATGAAAAGGATTGTCTAGCATTGCAACATGTTGTAGGTGGACCGGTAGGCATGTGTGCTTACAACCAATAGGTCATGTGTTCGAATTCCATGTATTTTGTGGTTTGTGGTATACACACATGTTATGTGTATACCAAAAACTCAAAAAAAATCTAAGGCATGGGATCTGTGGGTTCCACCCACGCATGTGTGGCATGCATTTTTGTCGCCAACATTATTAGCTCTCATCGAATGCAACCCTCAATCCAACTTTGGAACGCTTGGCATAATAAATGTTGTAGATTTAAAGTTTGTATTGTCTTGATTTAATAAATGTTCATTGACTCTCTTGTTTTGCTTGTTTGACAAGAGCTAGAAGTGGAACTGATAATAATAATGCCATTGCCCATATACATGTTTACGACCTAAGTAAGTTACATAGAAATGACTAGTCACTATTTATTGGTAGTTTTTAGCTTGTTGACTATGAGCATGTCTTTTTTAGCATTTATGAACTGTGGCATTGTAGGTGATGTTAGTTGGCCAAGTTGACAGGTTTTCTCATTACACCGGAGGTGTCTCCTTTGAAGATGACCCTGCTAGAAAGTGTCAAATTCCGGCAGGCCTCTTCACGGAATTATTTTCAGGCACCCTTGCTTCCAAGGAAAAAACTACACTCCAGTAGCTCTTCCTAGAGTCCACTTTCTGGCTTCCTACCAACTGTCTGCATGACAAAATTGTTGAGCGCCAAGAGAGGAAGAGGTTTATGAAGCGATGTGTGGTATTAGGGAAAAGAGTAGGCATGGTAGAGTTGCTATCAATATTAGCACTTTCGCCCAATTGCTCATTTTTGCCATTATTTTGTGAATCTCGGTTAGTGCCAAATATTCTGGAGAAGATGTGGCTGACAATGACCAGGGTTCCCTCTACAGTCTCTGCCGTTAACCAGGCTTAGTGTAAATATGAGCCCATTGCCCGGATTTTATATAGGCACATGAGATACAACAGTGGTGGGAAATTGATATAAGAAATTGAGTGCACATAATATAAGCTTCTTCCTTTCGAGACAAAAGCAAAAACTCCTGCATAACAACCCATAATTTATTTTTTAAGACACCGCATATATGCCCTGGTGGTTGGTTCTATATTCTCCTATGTTAAAATTTTCCCATATTTGACGAAGCCAATGATACATATCGCAATGAAAATCTATTCTGCGTGTCCATCGTTATGTTGTAGACTACCATATTTTAGATTTTTCGACGTGTAATTTTATAGATCCTACACGGTGCCACAGGGTCGCTCTTCCTTTCACTTCTTATTTTAAAAGATTTATGTTACGACTAGGTCCAGTGGTTGCCATTTGCTAGGAAAGTTATCAGCATCAACATCAGTCAAATGGAAGACTGGAGTCGATAACCTTAGGACTTGAGCTTTTGATCTATTCTGCACCTGCCAGTAAATTCATTTCCTCTGTGCAGATCTTTATTTAATGGGAGAGAGAGGACAGTAGGAATAAAATTACAAGACGGGAAGCAGGGGGGACCAACAAAACTAGCTTTCGCAGGAACATGGAGAACTAGATTTCACATGGAGGGACAACAGGTTTGGGAGATTTACTGATTTAGAGCGATATGTTCAACATGGTGATAGCATACCTAGCAAATGTCAAGCATGTCCTCAAGCAAATGTTGACAAAGACTTCGATTCCTATAAAAGTAGAGTCGAGAAGCTGAAGCAAATTCAGTATTTGTAGGGGGCACCAAGATCATATACTCGATATATTCGATGGGGAGGATGCCGAGCATATGGGAGAGGATTGCATGGAATTTAAGTCGGAGAGATGAGTTGTTATCCTCGCCTGTATAAATTGCAACTCATGTGCAAGTGCTAGTTGACTATGAGCATGTCTTTTTAGCATTTATGAACTGCGGAATTGTAGGTGAGGTTGGTTGGCGAAGCTGACATTTTAGCGGCCCATATTGAATGCCGTGATGTTAATACTCTGCATTGACTTGGACTTTTGAATGAGACTTCAGTTGGAGCATCTTTGCGCGGCTATTTAAATTCCAAGACAAAAAGAAGTCGATGCGCTCACATTTACTGGTTGAAATAACTACATCATCATGGGATTGCTGTTGTTAGCACTTGCTATACCTTATTTCCTACACAATTGCCATTCCTTAGCTGTTGACACCCTTCAGCTAGGGGCCTCCCTCCACGGCAATCACACCATTATATCAAAGAAAAGTACGTTCGAATTGGGATTTTTCTGTCCCACTGGAACGAATAACTGGTACATCGGCATCTGGTATGCACAACTCTCAGAGAGGACCATTGTTTGGGTAGCTAACAGGAACGCTGCTATCAGAAAACACACCCGGCATTTTAAATCTGTCTACAGATGGTAATCTCAGACTGTTTGATTTAGAAGGGCGATCGATTTGGTGGAGTGATAGCATCCAGAAAGGGTCCCGTGCAGTGATATTAGATTCTGGTAATTTCGTTATGCTGGGCGGCGACAAAACTTCTGAGATTGTTTGGGAGAGTTTCGGACATCCGACGGATACTTGGTTGCCCGGGATTAAGCAATGGGAGGGACTTCGACTGATTTCTTGGAAGAGTTTTTCGGATCCAGCACCAGGACCTTTCTCTTTCCAAATGGAATCATCCACACAAAAGAAGCAAATTTTTGCTGGTTTATAACAGCAGTATTCCATACTGGTACAGTGGAAAGTGGGCTGGCGACCATTTTAGCGATCTTCCTGAGCTGCTAGATCAGAAGATGATTAACATGTCCTTTGGAAGCGATTCTGGTTCGAAAACATACTTCATATTTATGCTAAATCCGAAAATGCAAACTGCCAAGGCGCGGTTAGTTTTGCACAAGAATGGTCAATTGCGGATGTGTTTTTGGGTTGATAACAGTCGGTGGAACTGCGTTTGGTCGGCACCTCGAGATCAATGCGACGCGTATGCAGTCTGCGGTGCGAACGGAGCATGCAACAGCAACAATATTCAGTTCTGCACCTGTCTCCATGCCGGCTTCACCCCCAAACACAATACTGCCTGGGATTCTCAAGACTGGTGGTCAAGCGGTTGCGTTCGGCGAAGCCCATTGCAATGCTCAGCCATTGATGGCAATGGCATCACCACCGACGTTTTCCTGCAGGTGACCAACAAATCATTGCCCGTTGAACAAGCCGTTCTGTATCCAAAACAGGTAACGGGACAAGGATGTCGGGATGCCTGCCTCAAAAATTGCTCCTGTACGGCCTTCGCTATCGGCTATTCTTCTCCTCCCATTTGTCAATTGTGGTTTGGGGATTTACTAAACGCCCGCGATTCATCTGAGGGCCAATCCGTCTTCGTTAGGCTGCCTGCTTCGGAGTTGCCACAGACATCATCCACGCCAGCAAGGAGAGCTCCTCCTCTTAATATTTTACTTCCTGCCATTGCTGCTTTCGCTGCTGTTTTTGCTACCCTGTTCGCAGTATTTGTTAGGTGCAGGCGTCGACGTCTGCTCAGGAAAAGCAGGGACCATGATCAGGTTCCAACCTTGCTCAGAATGTTCGCTTACAAAGAGCTGCGAATTGCCACGGAGAATTTCAAGCATAAATTGGGGAGCGGAGCATTCGGTACCGTGTTCAAAGGATCTCTTCCAGACAATACACTCGTAGCCGTTAAAAAATTAGAGGATTCAGCGCAATCAGAAAAGCAATTCCGAGCGGAAATAAGCACCATTGGTAACTTACAGCATGTGAATTTGGTCAGGCTTCGGGGGTTTTGTGCAGAGAAGTCTAGAAGGTTATTGGTCTATGAATACATGCCCAACGGCTCTCTTGACTCCTTCTTGTTCCATGGAGTAATGGACTGGAAGACCAGATTTCAGATTGCATTGGGCACTGCACGAGGTTTAGTTTATCTTCACGAGGAATGCAGAGATCGCATTATTCACTGCGATATCAAGCCGGAAAACATTCTCCTGGATGGCGAATTCTGTCCAAAAATAGCTGATTTTGGGATGGCAAAGCTAGTAGGCAGAGATTTCAGTAGCGTGCTGACGACTGCAAGAGGAACGAGAGGATACTTGGCTCCAGAGTGGATAAACGGCCTGCCAATTACTCCCAAGGTGGACGTATACAGCTTCGGAATCACGCTGCTGGAAATAATATCAGGGCGAAGAAATCTGGATTTGAATGTGGAGTCGAGCCGGATATATTTTGCGACGTGGGCTGCAAGTGAAGTTGAGAAGGGGAACATTGTGGGTGTTGTCGATGGGAGGATATCAGATAACGCGGATATTGAAGAGGTGAGGAGAGCGATTGTGGTGGGCGAGTTATGTATTGAAGAAGATGAGGATGCGAGGCCAAACATGGCTCAAGTCGTGCAAATATTGCAAGGGAATATGGAGGCCATATCCAATACACAACAAATTATAAGGTCTGCAGAGGTTTTCGTCGAGGCAGGAGACGATTTGTAGCTGCTTTGCACCAAACAAAAGATACATTTACTTTTGTGTTAGGTTCTGTAAAAATGTCGAGAGTTAGCAATAAATTTGACAGTCCCTAAAAACTTTACATATATAAACATTTTCATGGGATATACTTTTGACATCGAAATCATTTGACTATGCAAAGTATGTGTCTTCTAACATTGAATGGAATTTATTTAGTAGAAAGCTGTAATTTAATAGGTTATAATCAAAATATATTGAAATTTATGAAAGGATGAGGTACCAAAATAAGAAAGGAAGTACTTATCTACTAAATATAATGAAATATTATTGATCAAAATGCATTTTATAATCTCAAAGTATCAATATTTAATTTTTTTTATTTTAATAACTAAGTTTAAATTCTATTGACATTATGATTTGATTATTTGTAAAAACAAGATAAGTGAATAATAATTAAAACAATATATTACATATATTGTATTATTTAAGTGGGTTATACTTCAATGATGCGTACTACAATGTAAAAAGTATTGTCTAGCCATCCAAAAAGGTGTAAATCTTGAAAAATACAAAATAATAAAGATAAAGTTGAAATCGTGTTCCAAATAAATTTGACATACTATAAACTCCTTACGCCTTAACAACTAAACCTAAAAATTATGTACATCTAATTCATACAAATTTTAAAAACAATTAAAAAATAAAATTTATCTATACCAAAATAAATACATTAAAATCAAAATACAATTACTTTTATGCCAAGTTGTTCAAAAATATTGGGAGACAAAACAATTCAAATTTATGTGTAGCCAAACAATTCCTATGCCATCATTCTTATCCTTTTTCATTTAAGGATTTTCGTTTTGGAAGACCCCGCTATTTTTTTGTTCAACTGGTTCCCATTATAATTACCAAAACGCAAACAACTAGGTACATACAAACCAAAATTTCCAACCCAAATAAAAAAGAACCTTCCTCAAACTCTACTGGAATTCAACAATACACGAAATAAGCTTGAGATACAAAACAAAAACTATAAACTTCTATACAATACTTCAAGGAGATATAAAAGTGAGTAGGTATCATATATAAACAAAGCCATGAAATGACACATCCTGCTGAAGCAAATATAATTAAGGGGAAGAAAGAAACTGGTAGGAAGCTGTATTTGTGATTTTAATTTTTCGTAGGATATACATTATTGAATTTTGAAATATGCAATTCATGCGCAAATGATAACCTCATCATTTTTCTATCGAAGGAATTTAAAATTTGTGGTTAGGGCCTTTTTGTGCCCTTTTTGAGTAGAAGCATGGTTGTATTCTATGAAGGTTTGACTGTATTTTTTTTGAAATTGCATGACTAGGGTGTCAAAACATTTGTTGTAAATCAATTTTCAGGGCCTTCCGATGACTTGAAATTCTTCCCTTCTTTGTCGTTGTTTGTTGTAAACCAATGTTAGCAATATGCAGAGAGAGAGAGAGAGAGAGAATAAAGAAAGATGATCCATATAGTTCTGAGAATAATTTTCCATAGATGAAGTTAATATTTGACCTTGTAAAAATGATCTGTAGATGTAAAAAATCTATGAATATAAGATTATGATGTGAAATTAAAGAGTCCATACTTTATTTATAATGAACTCGAAAATAATGTTTTAGATTAATATTGATTCAAAAATATTCGTTTAACAAATAATAGGGAAAATTTTAGTGGTGAATTTTCATAAACTCGTGAATATTTAGGTTTTTGAAAATTGGAAATGGAAAATTTTTAGCAGTCGGCTACCATCTAGTTTGCCTAAAATTTCAGCCAACAACTCCTTAGTATGGGTCAGTTTTCCTAGTATTTACACATATAAATGAACTTATGCATGTAATTCGCCACCGTTTTGAATCAACATGTGCACATATTCATCAAATTATATTACTATACATAGCTCCTATGTATAATACATATACAACCATCCAACATTTTTATCAATCTTTGTTACCGAAGCCGAAACCCCAACCCGTCTAACCTCTGTCGGTCAGACTCAAGGCTTTGTCGCCCAACCCGAACCTGACCAACTATAACCCATCCAAATGCAATCTTTCCAACTTGAATCTATGCAACCAGTAGCTTGTAGCTGCAAATTGTCTAACTACAAGGCATCCAACAAAAATTTGTCCAATTGCAAGTCATGTAGCAACCAACCGTCCAACATCAAATCATCCAATTGTAATTTGTCTAACTTCAACCCGTCAAACCCCAATCCATCTATTGGTGAGTCGTTCAACTGCAATCACCCTCAGTCGTGCAACTTATTTGTCAAACCCAAAGCCCATTTGTTTTTGTTTATCGACATATCCATGGATTCTGGAAAACAATGTAAGAATGTTGTTGCCAGTTCAAAAAAGAGGAACAAGACATTGTTTGGCTATTTTGGAAACTCGCAAAAAATGAATGTTGTTTCTGGATATGTGGAAAATATGGGTATGTACTATCTACTAATTTACAAAGTTATATTATTATATTTTTCATACTATATGTTTCAAATACTCTTTGCACTATTGTTTAATATTTATTTAGTGGTATTAATAATATAAATAATTAATACTATTTCTTTAACACTTTTATATGCAAACATTTCTCAAACACCTTCAAAAACTAATGTTTTTCCAAATCTCGATGATCCTTTTGGTTTTAATAAAATTAATAATTTTCAAGATGACTCGATTGATGAAAAAAATTATTCCCTTGATGACATCGAACTAGGAGAAGATTCATCAAATTCTCATCCAACACCAACAACAGAGGAAGCTTTTACTCTAATTTCTATTTCTAGAAAAAGGAGACGTGAGGATCAACATATTCCTACCGAGAACCCATATCCACAAGTTGAATTTGAAGGAAATAAAAAAATCTATAAGAAGAAAGAGGACCAACTGGACAATAAGAAGGACTTTCAGGTTGGACTGGGAAGTCAATTAATATCCTTTTATTGAACCCATGGAGCCAAAAAATGGTAATGATATTCCAACTCAATGTAGATGTAAATATGTAGTTGGAAACAAAGGAAAAATCACACAATGCATCTCAAACTAGACACCATTGAAAAACACTGGGAAATTATATATTTCCCAAAAGCAAAAGGATGGGAACTGATGGCCAAAGAACAATTATTATTGATTGCTATATATTAACAAAACAACAAGCCCAAAAATATATAGGTGCTAGAATAGTTACACGGTTAAGGAGTAACCGCATATGATATGTGGAGAACAAATGTATTAATTAAGCTAACATTTCCCCCTTAATACATTTCTCTTACAAATGTACCCCCTAAACAAATCAAACTTCACCTTACCGAGAGGCTTGGTAAGAATATCTGTAACCTAAAAATCAGTAGGGCAGTACTGGAGCTGAATTTGGTGGTTCAAGACCTGTTCACGAATGTAGTGACATTCGACCTCAATATGCTTTGTTCGTTCATGGAAAACAGGATTCTTCACAAGCTTCAACACACCTTGATTGTTGCAGTGAATGATAGGAGGTTTCTCTTCAAGAATCCCTATATATGCAAGAATGCAACGTAACCAAATTGCTTTGCACACACCTCCTCATGCGGCGCGGTATTCAGCCTCAGTGGATGAGAGAGCAACAACAGTTTGCTTCTTGCTAATCCATGAGATAGGTCCAGATCCTAGATGAAAAACATATCCTGAAGTGGATTTCCTGTCATCAACGGATCCTGCATAGTCTGATTTTATATATCCCTGTAAGAAGAACTGAGTGTTCTTCTGATACTCCAGACCAAAGTCAACTGTACCTCGGACATATCTCAACACATGCTTTGATGCTATCCAATGACATTTCTTTGGCTCCTACATAAATCTGGTGAGATAGCTCACTGCAAAACAAAGATCTGGTCTGGTAGAAGTCAAGTAAATGAGACTCCCCACAAGCTACTTGTAGTGAGTGCCATCTACTTGTGGTGAATCCTGGAATCTAGATAATTGCAAACCTTTTTCCATAGGTGTGGACATTGGTTTACAATCTGACATTCCATACTTTTCCAGGAGTGTCTTGGCATATTTCATCTGGGAGACGAAGATATGATTCTTCTTCTCCCATATCTCTAAGCCAAGATAGTAATGAAGTAGCCCCAAATCGGAAGTACCAGGAAGTGAGTTCAGGTGTGCATCCCTAAAGTATTCTGGACCCATTTCAGACGTTGGTCGCTACTGATGTGACGATGTGTTTTCTAGTGTGCCAATATCAACGAACAAGTCTCCACTCAGCTCTTCTTCTCTCTGAGAAGAATCATCTTGCCCATCATCTGGATGTGTGAGCAATCTATGTGATGAGGTCAGTATTTGATCTCCATTGTGTGGCAAGGAGTCAAAGGATGACTCATCACATACCACATCTCAACTCTCGTAGATCTTCTTCGTCTCAGGATCCATGAGACGATACGCCTTTGAGGTAGAACTATACCTTAAGAAAAGACATGGCAGTGTCTTTAGATCGATCTTCTTCCTTCTCTTATCTGGAACATGCATATATGCAGTACAACCAAAAACTCTCAAATAATGAATAGAAGGTTTACGACCAGTCCATACCTCTTCCAGTGTCTTGTTCTGCAAGATCTTCGTGGGTGACCGATTGAGTAGATACACTGCTGTATGGACTGCTTCTGCCCAAAACTGATCCTCCAACTTAGCGGTCGAGAGCATACAATGAGCCATCTCCATGATAGTCCTATTGTGGTGCTCAGAAATCCCATTCTATTGGGGTGTGTAGGGTGCAGTCAAATGTTGTTGAATGCCATGTTGCTTCAGGTATGCTAAGAACTTCTTTGACACAAATTCCCCCCTTCGATCTAAGTGGAGGAGAAGAAGAGGCTTCCCAGATTGCCTGATGGCTTGCTGGTAGAATTTTTGGAAATTTGCAAGTGCCTCACTCTTCTTCCAAAGGAAATATACCCACATTTTCCATGAGTAATCATCAATGATGAGATGAAAGTACGCAAAACCTTGGAAGCTAGCTGGCAGGGGTCCGCACAGATCAGTGTGAACGACCTGAAGATGCTCTGTAGAATGATAAGTGCTCTGTTTGAACGGACCTCTATGTTGTTTGCCCACAATACATCCTGAGCAAACAGGTAAGTAATGGGAGAGTGGAGGAAGCCCTCTTACCATTTCCTTAGCACTAAGCTGATGCAGAGCCCCGACAGAAAGATGACCATATCGAAAGTGCCATAGTGCAGTGGACTCTGCCGTTGAAGTAGAGAGAGAAATGCTAGATGAAGTGACCGCATCCAGTGCAAATAGGTGGCCCTTCAGAAATGCTTGAGCAATTACTGAATCTCCCTGAGAAATGATGCAGGACTTGACCCCTTTCTCAACAAAGAATTCAACCTGCATCCGATGGTTAAGAAGTTGACTCATAGACAAAAGATTTGAGGTCAAACCTGGAACATATAGCACCTTCGTGAGTGTACATCTTCGTGTTTCAAGAGAAATGATGACATCACCAATCCCCACCGCAATATACTCCTGATTGTCTGCAATGGTGATCCGATCTCCAGTGGGCCGGTCACTCAGAGTATGGAACAACTTCTTGTTGCCAGTCATGTGTTTGCTGGTGCCTAAATCAATCAACCAAACATATTCTGACGGCTACGAAGTCTATGAGACTAGAACAATGTCAGAATGAGTCGTGTATGGAGCCTCTTCATCAAAGGTGGCATCCTGATGAGCAGTAATGTGGCCCTTCTGCCTCTAATTACGAGCATGCCATCAGGATTTCTTGGAATATCCTTGGCCTGAAGTTCTCTCTTCACCAGAGTTACCATACTTGTGACCGTTGTAATAACAGTTCGCAGTCGTGTGCATATCCATGGAGCAAATGTGGCACCACCGATCCGCCTTGTGGTTCTGCTACTTCTGGGGTGGCCGCTGTGGTGGTTGCTGAGAAGACTGCTGCTTCTGATTCTGGGGGGCTGACTGCCCTTTCCGAGGCTTATGTTTTTGCCTCGTGATGAGAGCCTTGTCTTCGAAGGCTTCTTATACATTTTGCATGGCTTCTTCCTACTGGAGATAATTCACCAGGGTGGAAAAACTCACCTCCTATTGAGTGATGGTCAACGTGGTGATCAGTGTCCGAAACCGCGAAGGAAGAGCTCGCAAGGTGAGCGGGACTAGCAACTTGTCATCCACTGGTTCACCGAGAGCAGAGAGTTCTACACGTAACTCAGCTACACACCGTAAGAAGGCTTCTACAGATTCGCCATCATGCATACTCATTGTATGAAGCTTTTTCTGAAGATGCAACTTTTTCATCAGATTCTTAGCTTCGTAGATGGTACACAACGCGGTCCATGCCTGAGAAGAAGCGGTTGCTTCCCGAATGTATGGTTGCACCTCATCAGAAAGGCTCAGGGTGATAAGCATTAGTGCTTTTGCATCAGCCTTTTCATATTTAACCAACAGATCAGCATCTGTGGGAGGGGCGTCTTTGCCAGAATCGATCCCCCAAAGATCTTCGAACTGAAGAATCATCCGCATCTTGGTTTTCCATGCGGCGAAATTTGGCCCTTTCAAGAGTTGGGCATCGGATAGCAATATTTTTGGAGCAGACATTTTCAAAAACTCAAAAAATCATATTTTATTTATTTATTTTCAAAAATGGCTACAATGCTTACTGAAGGAATCTGTCCTGAAGATGGGCTCTATAGGCTTGTGCAGTGAGACGCAGACGCTCCTGTGGGCGTTCTATTTCACGTTCATCATCTGCATCATAACCACGTTCAAGTTCTGCATGAATCCGCCATGCTTGACATCGAACGTCGAACCAAAAATATTCCAACAGTCCTTGGTGCACAATCTCGTCAAAGAGAATGTTACCAGTGTTGTGTAGCTCGTTGACCAAGGAAAAGAACAGCCCAGTGGTGTCTTCGTTGTCACTCAATGCCCAAATATTTGGTGCATGGCTTGCGGTGCTTTGTGCATCTGAGATTTGAGACATACGCGCACACACAGTTTTGTAATTTGCCGACTTTGCTTACACGTACAGGGGTTTGGATGGTCTTCCACGTGGTTCTACAGGAAACATTGTTTCATTTGCTGGCTAGGTCTTCTTCCACGCACAGTATACACGCAACAAGTTTTCCTCCAATTACACGCAGGCATAGAAAAGACAGTCACTGGCTTGGGCTCCTTCCACGCACAGCACATGACAGACAGTTTTCTCTCCTTCTCCACGCCACTCTTCCTTCACGCACAACATACACTGGCACCAATCTTCACGGTAACAACACTTATCCTCCAATGCCAAATGAGATGTCTGCAGGCTACCACACACAAGGTCTGGTCACTGCACCTTTTGTATAGTATTTGACAGCAAAAATGCCACGTTCTTGTGGTCTTCCAACGTACTGGGTTTATCAAGAAAACACGCTGAGTCTTCACGCACAGAGCAGCAACAAGTTTGATTCACTCCACGCACAAGACATCAAATGAACAGGTCACACTTGGTCTTCACGTAGCAAGAGGATGGTTTGCACACTCCTTCGCGGGACTTTACAACGTCTCAACATAGGCCGTGCTTCCACAAATGGTCGCCTCCTTCCAGCGCATAACAAACAAAAAATTGTTCCTTCAGATCGCTGCACTCTCCATGAATGCTTCCTCCTACAGATTCTTCACTTCCTTGGTCATTGCTCCTCCATGCATAGCAAACCGGCTCTGATACCAATGATGGCCAAAGAAAAATTATTATTGATTGCTATATATTAACAAAATAGCAAGCCCAAAAATATATAGGCGCTGGAACAGTTGCACGGTAGGTAGTTAACACGGTTAAGGAGTAACCGCATATGATACGTGGAGAACAAATGTATTAATTAAGCTAACAGGAGCATAGTAAAATCTCATAAATGAAAAAATGTAAAATACTGCTTGCATGTAAAATACACAAAAGAATTTATATATATGATATATATATATATATATATATATATATATATATATATATATATATATATAAAACATTTGAAAAATCTAAATGAAAAAGGTGACACAATTGTTACAAAATTGAGCAAAGCAATGAAGATTGAAATGCATGCCAAAACTATTCAATTTTCTACCGTATTCCATATATTGAAAAAGGGAAGGCCAATTTTATATCTGGGTGCTTATGAAATTAAAATTTGGAAACGGTTTATTGGCTTACATAGTGTTCCTCCGTGGCTCTGCTGGCCCGCATACTAGTGGATGAGATTTTGTCCCAATGTCTTGCCATGGTCGACCCAGGAGGATCTTCCTCTAGGCTATTAACATTTCAAAGTCCTCGTGGTCCACATACTTGCCCCTGGGGAAGATTTTCTCCCCTAGTGGACAATACTTCACTGGTTTTGTATTCTTGGGATACACATTTTACTCCCAATGAAGTCCGCTGATCCCACAACTCTTTGCAGTTCATACAAGGAGTTAGGAAGACTTATAATTATAATCACATTTAGAAATTGGTGGTGTCATGTTTGAAATATATTCCTATCTAATGGATGATGTTTCCATTAGAAGGTCGTCAAGTGCATTACTTTTAAGAAGAGCAACAGTCAGGGGACAAGAAGTCCCTCCTCTTTAATGGGAGAGGTTCCCTTATTCAGAAACAAACCTATTTACAAATGTACAAAACATGATTTGTTGGTTAAACTTGGATATTACGAAAATGTTTTCTATGAAGATCATCAATTACAAAAGGACTGAGGAAAAAGAGTATGGGAAAGAGCAGAAAGGCAACATGTAGAATTATAGATATCAGAGTAATTCTTTATGTATGCGAAGTCACAGTAATTTGAAACAAGATCATTTGTATTGGATAAATAAGATGGAATTCAGAGACACAAAGTTCTGTAAATAACATCTGCTAGAACACAAAGTTTCTTAACATAACACAGATTCATTAATCAAGGACACAAAGTTCCTTCTTGGTTATACAAGATCACCAGGCTTGCAAAGTTGAAGAGTATGCAATCGGTGAAGACTAACAAACTTGAGACAAATGATCTTCACAAAGAAAATAAATGAAAGCTTAGGAATAACGGAGATCAGATAGACAAAGAATGGGAAAGTCCTTCTGTATTGATTTCTTTATAATCTATTTACACTTTTCGAGAAAATAAGCCAAGTTCTTCCTCCTTTTTTCTTTTGATTTAGAATGGCGTAAGGAAGGCCATTATATAGCTTACAAATCAGTTACTCTTCGTAACCGTTTCTTTAACCAAGAACAGTTAAAGACCGCCTATCGCAGTACCTCAACATTCGTTCACAAAGAAAACGGAAAAAGAAATGGAAGAAGAGAAAAGAATGAGGAGAAGAAGACAGGTGGCCAGTCACTGAGAGGGACCCACCGACTTTAGAATCTGCTTGCTTGAATTTCCTTAACGTCTCAGCCATGTCTCAGTAAGTCTCATCCTGAAGATGACAGTGTATGTCTTTGAAAGCAGAGATGACCAGTGTCTTGAAAACTTCATCCTTTGCCAGCTGCTAGTTCTCCCAAGCCTCCTCCAAATTTGTCCATCTTCAGATTGATAGTATCAGAGCCGCAACTTAAATTCATATTTAGTTTGAAAAACAACTAGATTGTAATTCGAGGTACATAGCGGGAAAAACTAAGTATGAATGCCCATTATTTGGTTCACTTAGGGACATGTGAGACTGATGAATCGCGCTATTAAATTTATATTTAGCAGGCTCAAAAGCATACATACTTCGGGGTGAAGCAGGGAGAAGACACTACAGTTTCATGGCACTTCATTCACTTGGGACATTTGAGACGCGAAATGCGCACGAAGTAACGCGGTTCAGGAGTTTCGGCCGAAAATGGAACAACTTGCAGGTAATTTTGATTTTGGGACATTTGGAACATGAAAGCTCTGAAGTACGCGGTTTGGGTGTTTTGAGCCGAAAATGGAACAACTTTGCCCTTTTTGACTTGGGACATTTGGGACAAAAAGTTCCGAAGTACGCGGTTCGGGAGATTTCAGCCGAAAATGGAACAACTTGCACAATTTGATTTGGGACATTTGGAACACGTAAAAGTGTGAAGTACGCGACTCGGGTGTTTCGGCCGAAAATGGAACAACTTGCACAATAAGATTTGGGACATTTTGGGACAAAAAGTTCTTGAAGTACGCGGTTCGGGGATTTCGGCCGATCGGGGAACAGAGCGCACTTTTGAACTTGGGACAGTTGGGATGAAAAACTCCGACGGGCCCGAAAATGGGACAATTTCGGGGATTTCGGCCGATCGGGGAACAGAGCGCACTTTTGAACTTGGGACAGGCGGGACAAAAATGTCCGACATGGCCTGAAATACATACAAAATGACCCAAAACATAGATTTTCCAAGTAATTTCATGACTTTTTTTTTACACCACCAGCTCGACAGAAAAGACACTTAAACTCAAAATATTTCATAAAGTTCACTTCTCAAGAGCAGGGGGAATTTTGAGTGGACAACAGCTGGCTCCTTCTGGGGATGACTTGGCATAAATTCAAGGAATGAGACAAGGCAAGAACTTAGACAAACTCAGGGAAGCTAGACCAGTACCTTATCCATTGGGCAACGGAGTCAAAAACAGACCAATACAGAGGACAACACACCAAAACAGAGAAAGGAAAGAAAACAAAAACACTGTACAGAATATACAAGGGACTCCCTAATCACCTAGGACTTGAACAACTTGAGATACTGCCCACTATAAGGAAGTGGGAGAGGAGAACCATCCATGTAATCAAGATAAAAAGAATTCTCACCAGCAAAGTGTCTGATCTTGAAAGGTCCGAGCCACAGGGAATCAAAATTTCCATGGCTGCCACGAGGTTCATGCCTTTTATCCCATAGCAACACAGTGTCTCCAACTTGGAAATCTCTGAACCTGGTATTTCTTGTCAAACAGGAGACCTTAACCTTCTACTGGTGAACAGATATCCTATCAGCAACCATCAATCTATCCTCATTCAGTTTGTGCAGGTACATAATTCTCTTGTCCAAAGCATCTCTGAAACTAGTATCTTCAATGGCCTTCATTAGGTGCAAAGCTGGCAGTTCCACTGTCACTGGCAATTGAGCTTCTACTCCATATACCACTTGAAAAGGAGACATTCCAATAGCTCTCTTTGGTGTAATCCTGTCTGCCCAAAGAGCATCATAGAGCTTCTTGTGCCAGTTTCGTTGAGACTCATTGACCAACTTCCTTATAATAGTCACCAGATTTTTGTTAGTGGATTCTGCTTGCCCATTTCCCTGGGGGTAATAATCTGAAGAATGAGCCAGAGAGATGCCATACCCGAGTAGCAGAAGTCCATTATCTCAGTTGAGGAGAATTCAAAGCATTATCTATTACAATCTTATTAGGTACACCATACCTTACCAGGATGTTCTCTTTAATGAAGCTGCACACCACTTCAGAAGTAGTACTCTTGACTGGAATAGCTTCCACCCATTTGGTGAAATAGTCAGTGGCAGTTAGTACATGAGTGTGACCAGCACTAGAAGCAGGATTAAGTGTACCAATGAAGTCCAAACCCCACTGTTGAAATGGTTCCTCAATCACAACTGGCTTGAGAGGCAAATAAGCCAATTTAGGTCTTCCCACAAAAGGTCTGACAAGCCTCACATTTATCCACCCACTTGGATGCATCTCTGAACAAGGAAGGCCAGTAGTATCCTCCACGGAGTATCTTATGAGCTGTAACCATTGATGAATAGTTCCCTCCACATGCCTGATCATGAAAAGCTGAGAGCAACTTCCTCTGTTGTTCCTTGTCCACACACTTCAAAAATCTCCCATCTAACCCACGCTTGAACAAAGCATTTTCCCATAATACATATTGCACTGACCTCAATTTAACAGTCCTCTTTTCTTTGGCAGTTAAATGAGAGGGGCATTCCCCATAGGTGAGAAAATGGGCGATGTCAGCATACCATTCGTCAACTGAACTAAGGAACAGAACGGTAGGAAGGTCAACTTTCTCCAGTAATTCATGCTTAGCTCCTTCAGCAATGAGCTCACAAAGGCCTTTTCCGCGAACCAGCTTGGTCGGCTTGATGTCAATGTCATACTCTTGGACCTTAGCAACCCAGTTCCCTCTCTTGGATCCAAATTCTTGTTGTGTGAGAATTGACTTAACAGTTGTATCTGGAACCAGCACCATGGAATGAGAGTTGAGGATATAAAAACGAAACTGCTTAACAGCTTTGACCACTGCAAAAGCATGCTTCTCCATCATGGTGTATTTCAACTCATGATCTTTCAGAATATAGCTCATGAATGCAATTGGTAGTTCATGCTCATTAGAGTCTTCTTGAGTTAAGACAGCAGCCAAGGTATTATCTGTAGCATAGCAATAGATGATGAAATCTTTGCTGAAATCAGGACAGGCTAAAACAGGAGTTTTAGCGATAGCTCTCTTGATACCCTCAAAGGATTCCTTTCCTTCAGAAGACCAACCAAATGTTTGCTTCCCTTTCATCATCTGAGAAATATTCAAAGTTAACTCTATAAAATCAGGGATGAATCTTCTCAAAAAATTGATCTTACCAAAGAAGGAGTGCATGCCCTTTTTACTGGTTGGGAGAGGAATTTGCTGGATGGCTTGAACTCATTCAGGATCAATCTTAATACCATCCTTGGAAAATGTGCCCTAATAGTTTTCCCTCAGTGACACAAAAGACAGATTTTTTAGGGTTCAGAGAGATCCCATGCTCTCTGCATCTTAGCAGAACTGTCTCTAGGTGATCAAAATGATCTGCTCTTGTCTTGGAAAACACTGTCAGGTCATCAAGGTATATGACAATACACTTCCCTTTCAAACTTCCAAAAGCCAGATCCATAGCTCTCTGGAAAGTGGCACCAGCATTAATAAGCCCAAAAGGCATTCTCTTGTAGGCAAAGGTACCCCAAGGAGTAGTGAAAGCTGTTTTGTGTTGATCTACAGTATCAACCTCTACCTGATTATATCCCGAGAATCCATCAAGCATAGATAACATTTCAGATCCTGTTACTGCTTGCAAGATCTGATCCATCATAGGCAAAGGATAATTATCTTTCAGAGAAGCCTGATTCAGGTTCCTGAAATCAACACAGATGCGGATCTCACCATTTTTCTTCCTAACAGGCACAATATTTGCAATCCATGTTGAATGGTGAATGGGAAAAATGATTTTAGCCTTCAACAACTTCTGAATCTCCTGAAAGATGGTGTCAGCTATTTTGGGATTATACTGCCTCTGTTTCTGCTTAAAAGGTTTAATTCCTGGTTTGAGAGGAATCAGAATGCTGCATATCTTTTGGCTTGAAGGCTTTTAGATCCTCATAAGAATAAGCAAGAACATCCTTATACCTCCTTAGAAGATCAATTGCTTTTCTCCTCTCATCTGCTGTGCAACATTTTCCAATATTCACTAGCTTAGGGTCATTAGAACTCCCAATATCAATCTTATCATACTCAGCTGATTGTTGAGGCTCAGTGGAAGCTCTAGATTTCACATACCTGTCATGTTTATCAAATAGTTCCTCCAAGCTCACCAATCCTTTAGGAATCTTGTTTCCTTTGAGATTGAGGCATCCATCTTGATCTGTTTCTTCCCCTTGGGTGACTGCTTTGTCAAAGGGCACACTCTCACGAGGTAGGTTGTCACTTCCCTCAAAATACAGCTGTTCGAAATTACCCTTGAGTTCCAGGAAGGAAAGAAAATGTTGATCATCATTGAAAACCTGCCAGTTATTGGTGTTGTCAGGTACACTAGGCCGATGGACCATTTCAATAGTGAACTTATCCTGAGAGAAGTCAGGATGGGGAATCAGTAGCGACCCTGAGACAGCTAGTGAATCAGCCCTGCTGTTCTTTTCCCTAGGTATTGCTTCAATAGAGAAAGCATCAAGGAATTCAATGGAATCCCAAACCTGATTCCGGTAATGTTTCAGCCTTCCATTTTTTACCTGAAAGAGGTTTCTGACCTGCTTTACAATCAATTCTGCATCACCACGAGCCAGAAGATTCTTCACACCTTGTTCTTTGGCCACTTACGGTCCAAGAATGAGAGCCTCATACTCTGCTGTATTATTAGTATTTTCGAACTGCAACTTAAATGAAAAAGGATGAAGGCTACCTTCAGGTGACACCAGTAGGACACCGGCTCCAGAACCAGCTGAGGAACAACTTCCATCAAACTCTAAAATCCAAATACCATTAGGATCTTTAGATGACATTTTGGGAAGTTGGATTTCATCAGGGGACATAATCATGTAGTTACCATGCCCCATATCCTCGTAGAGTATTTGTGCTTTAGGGTCATCCGTTTTCTGCACAATATACTCAGACTGCTTCTCAGGTAGCAACTTCTTCATTTGTCCATTAACAGGTACAAGGGCATGTGACCAATCCATTTGAATTTCCCCACCCACATCTTTATAGAAGTTCCTACTTAGCAACATTCCATATGAAGGAGGAATGTCTGCTACTAGGATGGTAGCCAAAACTTTCTTCTCAGGCAAAGCAGCAAAAGCCACTTGTGCATCTTTAATTCTTCCAACCAGAGGCACTTCCTTACTCTCCATGGAGTAGCAAGATCCATAAGTGCGTGTGAGGGTCAGGCCTAAAGCATGAGCTACTTTAGCAGGCATCACGTTATCTGAGGCTCCTGAGTCTATGACACAATTACTGAGCCTATGGCCAGCTATAAGAAGTGTTACATAAAAAGGCTTGATTTTGTCATTAGGCGAGGTGACAGCGGCTACCAGACTAGGCCGTGGCACAGAAGGAGGAGTAGGTAAAAGACCTTTAGAGGTGGTCTTGGAATGGGAATTAACAAATTGAATCATCTTGGCAAAAGCTTTGGGATGAGTTTGATAGTACTCGGCTTCTGAGATTTGGACCTTGGTCTTTTTCAGGTGATCAACAATATCAAAAGACCCAGAAGTGGACAGGCCATCATCATTTGAAATTCTAGGCTTATCAACTTTAGGAGAAAAAGAAGAAACTTTGCTAGTAGGATTGACAGGACTCACCTTTGGTGCAGATGAAGTAGGGATAGGAGATCCTCTTCTCGCAATTACAGGAATAGTTGTCGACTGCTCCTTAGATTTCTTGGGGGGCTGTGTCACTTTCTCCCTCTGAATTGTCTGCTCTCGAGTCATGACAGCAAATGATTCGCTATTCATGTCTGCTACCACTTCATCATAATCATCTCCATCATCAATGCCTTCAGTGGTGAAGAAATTTACTCGAGATCCCTCAAGTTCATCTGCTTCATCATCAAATTCTTCCACAAACTCCTCGCAAGCTTCATTATCCTCATCATCATCTGGCTCTTCAACTTCACAGGTTGCA
Source organism: Taxus chinensis (assembly GCA_019776745.2). Classification (NCBI taxonomy): domain Eukaryota; kingdom Viridiplantae; phylum Streptophyta; class Pinopsida; order Cupressales; family Taxaceae; genus Taxus; species Taxus chinensis. The sequence goes on from CM034150.1 coordinate 886,145,856, forward strand.
TTCACAGGAACCTTAACAGGAGGTCCTTCAAGTGCTAGTCTTGTTTGAGAAGCAGGCAAACGATTCCTGGGCTGGAAATTTCTCCTTGGAACATCTGCATAAGGAGCATGCTGAGCCAATTGTTTCTTTATAGCAATAAGATCATTCGCAAGTTTCTGAACTAATGGATCAGTATTAGGTCCAGGGGTGGAAGAGGAAGAAGCAACAGACTTAGATTTGGGAGGGTCTCTTCTCAACTTCCCTGACATGATCAAGTCATCCTCGACACTAACAGCCAGATCTTGATCTAGAGCTAACGTTGCGAGATTAGCCCTTCTTAGTGCATAACTAACTTTAGGTGATTGGGCATTTAGAAAGAAACATTTTTGAATTTGATCAACAGGTCGAGTGTTTGTTGGAATTTTATTTATCAACCTGTTGAATCGAGCCACAAATTCTCTCATGGGCTCTTGTGAATCTTTCTTTATTTGAGAGATCTGGGCTAGCAAGGCATGCACATCTTCTGCTGGTTTGAAACGGCTTTCGAAATCTAGTTCTCATTGTGTCCCAGTCGGTGATAGCACCAGCCGGAAGGTGATAGAACCAATCAGCAGCATTATCTTGTAAAGTCTCCACGAACAGTCTTACGGAGACGTCTTCATATTCAACTCCCAGAACTCCACATGCAACAATGAAGGCTGCGATATGTTCATCAGGATGCACTTTTCCATCACCTTTGAATTTAGGGAAGTTCTTCCGGTTACCTCTGGGTAACTCATGCAAAGGCTGAGTAAGGGCCAGGGGCCCGACACGTTGACCCCATGGTAATGGTGCCTCCATTCTTGGAAATATGGCTTGGAGAGGGACTGCAACACCAGCAAGGATCAAAGCTCGTAGATTGGGACTATCTAGGCTCTAGAGGAGTACCACCCGTAGGAATTCTATCTTGGACAGGTGGAGTGCTTGTCGAACGAGTCCTTCTATTTCTTGTTGAAGGGAAAGGAAAACCCTGCTGCTCCAAAAGCTGAAACTGAGAATCTTCAATACCAAGGGCCCTTCTCCCTCGAGTAAAACGTGGAGTCGCCAGATCAAAGGATGATAAAAAATTGCAGAACTAGAATGCGATTTTCCCCAGCAGAGTCGCCAAAAACTGTTGGTCGTCAAATAGGACTTTTAAGAAGAGCAACAGTCAGGGGACAAGAAGTCCCTCCTCTTTAATGGGAGAGGTTCCCTTATTCAGAAACGAACTTATTTACAAATGTACAAAACATGATTTGTTGGTTAAACTTGGATATTACGAAAATGTTTTCTATGAAGATCATCAATTACAAAAGGACTGAGGAAAAAGAGTATGGGAAAGAGCAGAAAGGCAACATGCAGAATTATAGATATCAGAGTAATTCTTTATGTATGCGAAGTCACAGTAATTTGAAACAAGATCATTTGTATTGGATAAATAAGATGGAATTCAGAGACACAAAGTTCTGTAAATAACATCTGCTAGAACACAAAGTTTCTTAACATAACACAGATTCATTAATCAAGGACACAAAGTTCCTTCTTGGTTATACAAGATCACCAGTGCTTGCAAAGTTGAAGAGTATGCAATCGGTGAGACTAACAAACTTGAGACAAATGATCTTCACAAAGAAAATAAATGAAAGCTTAGGAATAACGGAGATCAGATAGACAAAGAATGGGAAAGTCCTTCTGTATTGATTTCTTTATAATCTATTTACACTTTTTAGAAAATAAGCCAAGTTCTTCCTCCTTTTTTCTTTTTTAGAATGGCGTAAGGAAGGCCATTATATAGCTTATAAATCAGTTACTCTTCGTAACCGTTTCTTTAACCAAGAACAGTTAAAGACCGCCTATCGCAGTACCTCAACTCGTTGCAAAGAAAACGGAAAAAGAAATGGAAGAAGAGAAAAGAATGAGGAGAAGAAGACAGGTGGCCAGTCACTGAGAGGGACCCACCGACTTCAGAATCCGCTGCTTGAATTTCCTTAACGTCTCAGCCATGTCTCAGAAGTCTCATCCTGAAGATGACAGTGTATGTCTTTGAAAGCAGAGATGACCAGCGTCTTGAAAACTTCGTCCTTCTGCTAGCTGTTCTTCAGTTCTTCCAAGCCTCCTCCAAGACTTTGGTCTTCAGATTGATAGTATCAGAGCCGCAACTTAAATTCATGGGGAGGAATTGACAGAGAACAAGGGATATTCGGGTAGAGCGGGAAAAACTAAGTATTGCAATGGGTTTGAGTTCAAACGATAGCAAGGAAGCATGTGAGACGCGAATGCGCAAACACGAGGCTGCCGGCCTATATAGCCGTTTGGAGAGAGACAGGTGATCAATGACGCATTAAATGCATATTTGGGATCAGTTTGGGACGAAAACGCGCGAATGTACTCGGGGTGAGCGGGAGAAAACTAAGTATGAGTGGCACTTTGTTCACTTGGGACATGTGAGACGCGAATGCGCGAAACACGCGGTTTGGGTGTTTCGACCGAAAATGGAACAGCTTGCACAATTTGATTTGGGACATTTGGAACACGAAAGTGTGAAGTACGCGGTTCGGGTGTTTCAGCCGAAAATGGAACAACTTGCACTTTTTGACTTGGGAAATTTGGGACAAAAAGTTCCGAAGTACGCGACTCAGGGATTTCGGCTGAAAATGGAACAGCTTGCACAATTTGATTTGGGACATTTGGAACATGAAAGTGCGAAGTACGCGGTTTGGGTGTTTCGGCCGAAAATGGAACAGCTCACACAATAAGTTTTGGGACAGTTGGGACAAAAAGTTCCGAAGTACACGGTTCGGGGATTTCAGCCGATCGGGGAACAGAGCGCACTTCAGAACTTGGGACATGCGGGACAAAAATGTCCGACAGGCCCGAAATACATACAAAATGACCCAAAACTACAGACTTTTCTCAACTTCACGACTTTTAACATTTTCAGCACAACAGAGAAGACACTAAAACTCAAAATTTTTAAAGTTCACTTTCATTAGAGCAGGGAATTTTGAGTGGACAACACCATTGCAATGAAGTTAGTTTGTGTTGGAATTGACAGTGCAGCTGTAATGTAGAGGGAAGAAATGGTATCTACGTTTATTTCCCTTTTAATTGATGAGATTACCATAGTGGACAATACTTTATGGTTTTGTATTCATGTATACACATTTACAAATGAAGTAAGAAATCCCCATCTCTTAGCAGTTCATAAAATGAGTGAAAATTATAATTCTAAACACATTTATAAATTGGTGGTGTCATGTTTGAAATATATTATAGGTATGGATGATTTTTCCATTGCAACGAAGTTAGTTTGTGTTGGAATTGACAGTGCAGCTGTAATGTAGAGGGAAGAAATGGTATCTACGTATGACTACAAACAACTGTTTCCTGATATATGATTACAATTAATTGCATGGCTCACAAAATGAATCTGGCCTACAAAATTGTGAGCACATTTGAAATTGTTGCCAAAGTAGAGGAGCCAATTTGTGATTTGCATGCTTATTATTCTAGCAGTCTAAAGAGACTTTTAGAATTTCATAAATTTGTAATTGGATTGACAGATGGTAAAAAAGCTTCTCAGATATGTATATACCACATGGATTTCAATGTATGAACCTGCTTATAAAATATTTGAATAATATCATTCATTGAGAGGTTTTATGTAGAAATACCGCAAGGATCTAGATAAAGCTAAAGATTTGTTGTACCATCTAACAGAAATTGAAATTTTACTCACATTATGGTATTTTTCCAATGTTGAAGGAGCTAAATGTTTTGACGAAGCATGCACAAGAGTGTTGCATCTACATAACATATTTCATAAAACTTAGAAACAGTGTGTGCTTAGGTCTAGATAATTTATTTTTGTCAGATGGAAGTTTTCACGGTCTTGTTTTTGAAAGTTGAAATGCTTTAACAGACCTTAAGAATGCACGTTTCTACTTGAAATTCGTTATACATGATCATCTGTGTATAAAAACACATGGGAAAGAGATACTTTATACTTTTCATAAAAGAGTAGATTTAGATGGGTCAGAGATGGAAGAAGTAAGAGTGACACATAATTTATTTGAAACAGTACTATGTGACACTCAAAATAAATTGAAAATGATTTCTCAATTTTTATCTATAGATATCCGTGAAAGATTAAAAAAGGATAAATTACTCAAAGAAATGGGAGTTGTCAATCCATAGTTTTGGAATACAGCATGAGGCACACTTCAAGCATCCATTAGTACTTCATATATCAAATACATGACTAGTCTAATGGACCATTTCTGTAAGTGTGAAGAGATAAATGGAGTTGCTATTGAAGGTATTTTATAAAAAAAATTATTGAGTTCTCAGTCACAGGATTTTGCTACCACTATCTTAGAGCAATTTCGGTTTCTGGATGAGCTAAATGAAAATGATTCCATTAGAAAAATTTGGAAGAAAATTAATTCAAGTATTAATTTTCGAGATGATTTGAGTGAGTACATTCAGCTATATGAAATTTTTCAAACAATGATTATGGGTTTTGTTGAAGATGAGATGGTGATCAGTGCATTGTCCTTTAGAAATTCAAAAATTTGAAATAGATTGGATAGAAACTTAGAAATTCTTCGGAGATTGTATGTATTCAGTTACTCTGTGGAAACTTTTCCTTATGAGAGGGCACTTGCATTATGGAATTTAATCATAGAAAGAAGAGGAGTTGGTAACATTCTGATTGATTCGGGGGATATGAACACATCCACCAAACACGCTTCTGATTTAGCAGAATTCCAAGACACAAATGAACGGGTTGCTCCAAGACTGTTTCAATTGCCAGAGTTCTAATTTATTGTATACATTCTTGACTTTATTAGCAATGATTTGATATATTTATATATTTCATATTCATTAATGATAATCAGCTTGTCTTAATAGATTTTTTTTACTTGTAAAATTTTTAGATATATTTTGTTTTATTATTGAAATAAAGATAGTGATTTATTTGGATCCGTGTGATTATCAATTAATGTTTTATCTCTGCATGAAACATAAATATTTTTAAACAAACATAAACTAAGCATCTTAAACCATGCTTTACTATTTACATATCTAAATAGTAACATAAAAAAATTCACATTAAGCAGAAATCCAATTACAAGTTTGCATATTGAATGGTTGAAAATTTTCAATAAATGTGATACAGTAATAAATATAGTTCCAATTAAAAATTATTCTTGTATTCATTCTATCAAGAGGTGGATTACTTTATGAATACACAAGTTTTCATAAAGCATTGTTGGCCAATACAATTACAAAATGGTGGTTTTTAAATGATTTTCAAAGCTTCTAAGAAGTTTTGTCATATAAGAACACATTACAAGGGAATCATCTTTTCTTCCTATGATTTTGAATCACTGTAACACCCTGATTTTGTAAGTTATCTTGGTGATTATTTTTCATACTGTTATAACTGCTGAAATGAAGGAAAACATGTTAAGATATATTCTGATCTTAAAGGAATGTGTTGTTAACTTGGATTCTTGCATGCTGTAATTTATTTGCATGGGATAGCAGTTATTGTTGCTTGCATGTTACTGATGTGATGAAAAATTGTTGTATAATTACTAAAATCTCTTTGCTGATTGACAGCACACCTTGAATCAATTCCATTGATCCAAAGCATGCTGTGGCCTTCTTGTGATTGTTTTGTCGATTTACTCTTGAACCGAACTAGAGGTTGATATAAATGTGCAGCACCTGATTGCAGGTATGAGCAGTTGGCACGTAAATGCCAACGACAAAGGTTCGATTCTTGAACCATGCACTGTCGTACTTAAGACCTCGTGAGGCAGGAAATGTCTGGACATGGGTGGCTCTGGCATGTGAAGCAAAGGACGAAACATCCTGCACAACATTGACATGAATGTCAGTTGGAAGACTGGATTGGAGGTTGATTAGTGTTAGTGGTTAGAAGGAATTAAATCCTAAGCTAATCCTAAGTTCTACCTTACATCCTAAACTACTATCCTAAGTGGATTTTGAAATTCTAAAATGACTAACATAGACCTAAGTCCTATTAACCTAAAGACTAGGCTATGACCTAGGTCGAACACTAATATGAATCCTAAGCTAATCCTAACCTAAAGGGGACGCGCAGACCCTTGGGGGAAGAGGATAAGGATGAAGGGTGTTTAATGGCATTAATGAGGAGTCCTTACGTGGACAGTGCCAGTTTGGCGGGGACAGGTAAGTGGCGGAGGTATCTAGTGGGACATGTAGCTAAATTTGGTTTTACATGAAAAATTTGAAATTAGGAGTTCGCCAACCCAAGTTGGTAGTGGCGTGGGAAAATGGGAAAAGGCAGAGCCTTTAATGCATTAAATTTTTTTTGGTCCTCGCGACCAGCTCGCCTTGGAAAGTGTATGAGGGAAATTTGATTGTTTATTGTGTCGATTCAGATTTTAAGAAGTTGCTCTGCATTTGGTTTTTTTGTTTGGTTCAGTCGAACCAATTTCATTGGGTTTTATTACCGTTTCTTTGGAAAAATTGGAGGCTGTTGCTGAGCCTGTAAGAGGAAAGGTGATTCTGGGAAACTTGTGATGTCGCCATGGAAGGAAATACCTTCGGTAGACGCGGTTTTCTTCGAGTTTTGAGGAAGAATTTACAGGCATGTTAAGCCCTTCTCTTTAAAAATACTTGCTTTGTTTAAGCGTCTCATTAAAACAACCCTGCTCTTGGGTTTTGGGTTTATGTGATTGTTGTCGTGTTGATACGATTTGGATTTAGTCGATTCTTGTTGTCATTTTTTGAAATGATAGGTAAAATCGTTTCTGGTTGTTGTGTTTAAACTGTCTTTGCATTTTCTTGGAATGGAATACCTCCATGCTATGTTGGTTTGTTTGACAGTAAGAGGAAAACTCGTCATATGTGATATGGAACTGTGCATGTTGTATGAGTTGTTATCTTTAATGAATCAATCGTTCTTTTGTTGAGGAACTGGAATGATAGAAACAGTAGTTGTTGAAGTTGTTTCTTACTGAAATCTTTGAAAAAGGAAATAGATCCTTTTCCTTTTGCTGTTTTGGTTTTTGATGGAAATGGCAAATGGGTTTTTTATGGGCATATGAATTCAATTTGAAGGAAGAAATGGTAATATTTTATTACTGTCCCTTTTTCTTGCTTAAAGAAATAGACGAATACGATTTGGGTATTCGTGGGAGTTGGAAAAGAAATAGTTTTTCTTCTGAACTTATGATGAATTATATTATTTTCTTGCTGAGAAGGTAGGATGATTAGTTGTGTTTATTGATGTTGTTTAGTCTACCATTCGGACTGTGAACACGATAAATAAACCTAGCTTTGCATTTCTGAGCAATGAATGAATATTTATGAATTGTACTTCTTCTTGCCTTGGAGGAAAGTTGATTTGTTATGTCTTATTTGAGGCGGTTTGATCTCTAATTTGGACTGTAGTCGTGAAAACGAGTTTGACTTGTATTTCTGTGCAATAAATGAATTATATTGTTTTCTTGCTGAGATGGGAAGTTGATTTTATAGTGTTCTATGGATGCGGTTGGTCTTCTACTCAGTTTGTCGTTGTGAAAACGCACTTTACTTTGGATTGCTGTGCAAAGGAAGAAATGCTTGGGAAATTGTCTTGCTGTTGGGCCTGTTTTGACTGTACTTTGTTGTGCATCTGATATCCTATGTGGGTTTTTAATAATAAGGGTATTATTGTATGAAAATCACATTTTGGGTTCTGTACATCATTGTGAACAGAAAAATGGATTCGGGTAGAAACATTTATTGGTAAGGAATTCTTCTTCTTTCTGCTGTTTTGATTTGGTAAAATCAGTAGTTGGATGGTTTATTGAACTTGTAAGTTCAGTCTGTATAGAGGACAGTGGCATTTAAATTGTTTCCTGAGTGCTGTGTTTTTCTGTACAATTAGAATATTTAAATGTTTCTTGCGGTCTTCGATTTTACACAGTCATTTAAAAGAAATGAAACCGACCTGAACAATTCTTGTTGAGTTCGAAGAAAATGGTATTTTTCTTATTGAAAGGTGAAAGGGATGAATTCTTCTCTTCTTGCTGTTGAATTCTGGGAATAGTATTAGAGCCTTACTATGCTTTAAGATTTAGTCTTGCTGTAGGTATCAGCAATGTGTAAATTGTATTTTGAACTGTATGCGTTCATGGAAATAGAAAGTCATGCGAATAATTGATTTCATGATTGTATAACTGTTATTTGGTTAAAAATACAGTGAAAGAAATATGGATTCTTCTAGTACCGTAAGTACAAAGAATGCATCCTTATACTATTTGATCTATGATAAATATGATGTTGTACTAACCTGTTTTTGGGTATTCATATGAGCCTGATTTAAATGAAGTATTGATAAGGACGATAAATTCTTCCTTGTTTTCATTTAAAGCTGATTATGAATGAAATTTTTCTTGCTGCCGGAAAGTGAATTCCGAATGGATTTTGTAAGTTTCACTCTGAACTGTTATCTTGAATTGTGTCTCGTTTGGATTCCATTTTTAGAACAGTCATGAGGAAAGAGATAGGAATGTGGATGAATAACTTGGAAAAATGATCTTTTCTTCTTTCATTCAGTTGAAAATCTGTAATCGTTAATAACGAATCTTGTAGTGCTTAGATATGAGCAACTATATGCATTGATGTTTGCTTCCTCGTCTGTGCTTGATTGCTTGGAATATAATATGATGCATGAATTGAAAGAAAAGTAATTGGTTTACGTTTCAGTTAGTTCTACCATTTGCATTTATTATTAATGAAAAGAGTGGAAAAGATAACAGTATGTTATATCAACAGTATGATACTTGTATTCCTAAACTTTACAAATATTGTAATTTGGAACTTGTAACGGTTATGTGGAAAAATAGGACAACGGTTCTTTGGCTGATTGGGATGGTATTTGATGGTTCAGTTGTTATGCTGTCCATTCTTTGATGCTTGATTTTTGATTGATGTTCTTACTGTCGTTACATAAAAGCAGGGTTCTTTTATTGAGACAGTTAATTGAAGCACCTCATTTTAATGACAAGTGCTTAATATGCTCAGTTCATTGAACTGACCCGTGCAAGTAATTTTACAGATGGAATTTGATTAGAACGAAGACATGGCTGTTTTCTGATGCTTCTTTTGATTGTTTGGAGATGAATTGTATTTGTTAGCTAATATTCCTCTACGAGGAATTGTGAAAAGAAGAAAGTACATTCTTCTAACTATGAGTTGTAATGATGTTTAATATAAACAAAGTCCAATCAGTTGGATTGGCAAATGTATGGATTATGAAATGGATGATGAATACAAATACAAGTGTGGTATTTTAATGACTATATCAGTAGATATTGTTGATTAAATTGGAAATATAATGTTATTTCTTGATTTGGATTTATTTAATTGTTCTTGGATGGACGTTAAAAAGGAACTGATATCTATTCTTACCTAAATGCAACTTTTAAGTTGGAATGTGCAATTAGTTCATACTTGGGTAAAGATGAATTCTTAATTGACATTAAAAAGGATTAGGAAGAAAATGATCCCATAACTGATAGGTATTCAGGATTAGCTCGGAAGCTAAGGAATATCAATTAGCTTAGGAGTAATCGAACTTTGCTTTCGAACTCCATTAATGACCTCGTATGTTAAATTCAGAAAGAAAGGATATGGGATAAGTATATCCATAACTAATGGACCTTAACTATGTAATGTTAAGGAGAATAAATGAATACATTTATTGGGAATTAGACCTCATTTAAATGACGTCTAGTAAGCTGGAATTCTGAATTTAGTTACAGTTGTAAAAATCCTAGTTAAGTTTAATAGGTTAAACTTATCACGTCCATCGGTAAGGGGCTGCTTAATCCGAAGATTAAGAAGAAAACCAAGTAGAGAAATGCATCCCTTCGGTACGAAGGAGAAGATGCATAGCAAGCTAAAGGACAGATTTAGTCTCTCTTAGCTACGTACAACTGTAATGGGAACGAGGATAAAGGATCAGCACGGTCGCTGAAAGTTGATCTTAAATATTAAGATCATATCCAAATCACTTGAGCAGGATGTGTACTCTCGATGGGAGGATTCTGTAGGACATTGACATACGCCAGCTACAACAAGGTGTCTTCATGAAGACGGGGTCTTCATGACGACACAATGTTATAGCTAACATATTGCAATGCCCTCCCGAATTAAAACATCAAGAATACATAGGCTGAATGTGAAGTTCTTGGTTGGGGATAGGAGTATGATCACGTATACGGAGTGACTCCGGAGTACTAAAGATAACTAGACACACGGAGTCACGGGGAACGATACCGTATGTCTGCGTATCTTTAGTTACCAGGAGTGCCTTCCTATATTCATTCATATTGCTAGTTGGAAATTGAAAGTTTAAATCTGACCTTGAATTGAGAGGACTGGTAGGAACTAGGAAAGACCATTCTAGATAACAGGTGAAGTGAAGTGAAGGACGTATTCCATTGATGTGTATCACATCCAGGAATATGATCATGCAAAGCATGTGAAAATCTTTGGCCAAAGTATCGCAAGTGCTGGTTGCATTGTCCTAATCACTTAATTTAAGATGCAGGATGTCAGATGAATATCAGTAACAGATATTCAGATAGGCTTCTTAAATGGATCACTTTGATAACTGGAAACAGTTAAGAGAACTGGTATATATAATATACTATGCATGAACGAACATGAAGGATCGGTTGTTGCCGAGTCATGGAATGAGAGATCGTTAAAACTCCGAGCCATGAAAATGGGAGATCGGTAGTTCTTCGAGTCATTTACAGTAGCATATAGAATCTGTTATAAGATTGAATGGCATTGAATGTGTGTTCCATATTGTAAATATGCGAACAGGGAACATTAGTTTTAAAAGGAAATTGTGTGTTCCAAACTGTGTTGTTTGGGCAGAGAACAATTATTAAAACTTGAACGTGTGTTTGAATTTTATAATTCATAACAGAGAACGTTATTTAAAAAAAAAAAAAAAAAATTCCCTTGTTCTAGTATCTTAAAATGGGGATGTTACAATCACAATTTTCCTTACGTCTGCCACAAAGAATAAAAAATTAAAAAAATAGCTAGCCACTATCTTTTAATTCCTATGCCAGTGTTGGAATTGTGAAAACACACCTGTCACATGGTGAAACTAACTACTTTTTTCAATTTATGTTGCAAGGGAAACTTGATATTTTTCTTGCACAAGAGGCATAAGTTTCTTAGTTTGTATAGTGCTCTCTGTTATAACTCGTGATGCTTGTAAATCCTGGGCTGTGGGATTGATATTTTGAAGAATATTGTGCTGCTCCATTGAAATATCTCCTGATGACAAAAGTGATAGATCAACATTTGTATTTTCCTTCAGTAATATTTTAGGATCCATCTTATGCTCCTTGATTATCCTTTTTAACGTATTATTTTGTTTATTTAATAACAATTTTTTTCCTTCACCTATATAAATGAATTCAAGCTTTGACGGGCATTCTTCAAATGTGCATAAAATACAACCACTTCTTTCTTTAAATTTTCATATTTTTCCTACAAAATAGAAATACAAATGTATTAGTCTACTAGATAAGTCTAAATAATATATTGTAATGCTCATATTATCAAAATTTTGCATGTAAAATATGACCTACATAGATTTCTCTTTTTTTTGCATTTGCAATTAAAACTTTAGTTTTGTCTTTAGCCCATTTTTTGTAGTACGCTTGGGCTTCAACATTAAGATTCTCTAACCTATTTAACATTATGTCCAAAATATCATCATCATAATCATTATTATACTGAATTGTGCCTGACTGAACTTTGTTTAGCAAAATGTCAAGCCTTGCTGGTTGGCTCTCTATGGTAGTGAACAATGAATTCCTTTGAGCGTGATTATGGTATTGGGTATTTATTTATTTGATCAAAATTTTGGCCCTTCTCTCCCAAGTGCGCATTGATTCCACATCAAACATAAAAACTTCCTAAATTGTGGCCCCCATACTATCTGATACCAGATTTTCAAAGGTAAAATTTGTCTTTTGGTCATCTGTGAGTGGATTTTTACTTTGAGGAGGAGAGTCAATTATGTCATGTGTATTTTGTTGCGATTATGGCTGAGGAGGTGGAGTAGATTGTATCATACCATGCATGTCAAAATAGTTACCCTTGTCAACGTCACCACTATCAAATCCCAAAAACTCATCGTCAAGCTCTATCTGGCTCAAAATCTAGGTGCCCATTGTATTGATGACACCACCTAGTGAAAAAAATAAGAAATTTTGAGGTTACTGGATGATCTGTTTCTGTAAAATCTATAGGAAACCTTATATTATTGCCTCCAAATTTTCTTGTTGTCTGTACAGTATGCGTTGGTGGTACTGGAGGCCTTTTTGAAATATATTGTGAAGGTCTATTAACTGCAAGAAGAAAACTACAAAGTATTATAAAACTAATAATTATACCCTTGTAAATACTAAATAAAATGTTTGCAAGTAAAAAAAATATGCTAAACATTATACATTACCTTACACTCTTGGAGACGTGACCATTTGATCTTCACATTGAGAATGAGTTTGATCTATATCGTCAAACTTGGAACTTTCTAAAAACAAGAATGTAGAAATATTAAAGTACTGTACCACTTACATAATAGATAGTTTGTTTATGGTTCCTCCTAGTAGCTTAATTATAAACAATAAAATTTATACATGTAGAGTAGTGTGATGGTATAGAAGGTAGAAGTGGTGGAGCTATCACCCCTAGGTATTTTTTGACGAGGAGCTCGCATCGGGGTTGATTTCGTTGAATCCATATCAAAATCACCAGAAACCTATTGAGGGGATTTACCCCGAGTAATATCCTCCTTATGAGACATTACACCTATAATTCTTCTCTGCAAAAGATAAAATTACTATTATTATTGCATCCAAACGTAATTAATCGTTATAATGTGAAAATTAATTATTACGTGTTGTTCTTAAAGTGAGAGACCAATCATTTTGTCATTTGGTGGAAAGATTCATGATAGAAAACGAGTAGATAATTAGAAGAAGCAAACACAATATTGGATTTATTAGATGTATTCATACTAGCAATGGCATTGTTGACATTTTTTTTATTCGATTGGACAAATATGTGCACCAATCGAATTGTTTCCCTGCTAGTGTCTATAATATATACTGAACCACCCAAAACGGTATGTCTGCGGATCTGCCCTGCAACACAATTCTGGATTGAAATAGTGATATCAATGCAAGAAAGAATTTGTTTGTAATACCTTATATAACAAGGCCTCTTTTGGAACGATTAATAGGAGCTGCAACAAGATACAAGAAATGTTAGATGTTTGGAAATCAAGTAATATTTAAAAAACAAATATTGAACTCACCATCAATCTACACATTGTAATGAGACAAAAAAAATTGTCTTCATCAGTTAGGACTGCCTTTGTAGTCATAGGCGGCTAGTTTTGGAAAGGTAAATCAGTTAATCGTTGGACATCTACAGGCTCCATGGTGAAATAAACTATATGATCCATCAGGGGAATGAAAAAACTACCCCTTTTTTTTGCTGTAAAAAGTGAGCAGGTAATCAAGGATGGAAGTATTTGTATCGAATTGGGGCATGTGTATAAGACCCATGAATTTTTTTTTTTATATTCATTCCTTCGGCGTATCTTTTAATTTTATTAGTATTGAAATTTGAGGTCACATGATATTTTCATATTGGAATTTGGAGGTAGGTGTAACCATCGTGCTAGCCATGGCTGAAAGCTTTAGATATGGTGTAAAGTTGTAGGAGAGGGAGGGGAAACCAAAAGACTATAGGTGCACTTTGGTTCAGTAGAAAATTGGAGAGCTTAGAGAGTTGTGGATTTCTAACATTTGTGGGAAAAGTGAAGAAATGAACCTCATAGTGGTATATATAGGGCTCGGGTTCACGGTACTAGACACGTGGTGACTAAGAGGAGAAAAAAATGGAGAGAAAATAGAGATTAGATATCTCTCATTCTTTCAATTTATATCATAAGCACGCTACACATTATATAAGAGAGAAGCCTAACAATATTCCCCATAATAGTAGGAGGGGGTTACAATTGGATAGATAATAATGGGATATGAAACAAACAATCCTAATATATATTTATTTTCTACGTAGATTATGCCAACATTCCTCCCTTCTTATATTATTCTTGCAAATATAACCCCTAAAAAGTTCAAATTTTACTTTTCCAAGAGATTTAGTGAGAATATCAGCTACTTGTGCTTCTGTAGGATAGTAATGGAGTTAAATGTGATGGTTCAAGACATGCTCTTGAATGAAATGACAATCAATCTTAATATGTTTTATTCATTCATGAAAAATAGGATTTTGCACGAGCTTCAATACACTTTGATTGTCACAATAGACAATAGCTTTTTTTTTTTAGGAATGCCCATGTCATCCAAAATGTGATGTAACCATATCGCTTTGCACACAACTCCTTTTGTGGTGTGATATTTTGCCTCTGTGGATGAAATAGAAACAACATTATGTTTCTTACTTATCCACAGATAGGTCCATATCTGAGATGAAAAATGTATCATGTGGTTGACTTCTTGTCATCAATAGATTTAACGTGGTTCGATTCAATGTATCCCTGTAAGAAGAATTGATCATTCTTCTTATATTCTAGACCATAATCAATTGTATCTCAAACATACCTCAAAACGTGCTTTGCTGCAGTCTAGTGACATTTCTTCGGCTCCTACATGAACCTGGAAAGATAGTTGACAACATAGCATAATTATGGTCTGGTATATGTCAAGTAGATGAGTTTTCCAAAAAATTTCCTGTAGAGAGTAGCATCTAACTGAGGTGAGTCCTAAAATCATGAAAGTTGCAAACCTTTATCCATGAGAGTGGATATAGGTTTACAATTCGACATTTTGTACTTTTCCAAGAGTGTCTTGGTGTATTTTATCTGGGATAAAAAAATGTGATTCTTCTTTTTCCATATCTCCAAGCCAAGACAGTAATGTAGTTTCCCCAAATCTTTCATGTAGAAGGTTCTTTTGAGATCATTCTTCACATTATCAACTTGATCTTCTGAACTTCCAGTGATCACACGATCATCCACATACACAACAAGAATGAAAATTTCTTTTTCTATCTTATTTATATAGAAATTTGAATCTGAGGGGCTACGAGTGAACCCATGCTACTAAAGGTGATCATCTATCTTGATAAACCATGCCCTTGGAGCTTGCTTCAGTCCATACAATGATTTGATGAGACGACATACCTTTTTAGGATGCTCTTCATTAAAAAATCATTAAAGTTGGGTCATGTACACTTCTTCTTTCAGATCACCATTTAAGAAATCACTCTTGACATCCATCTGCTGAAGTCTCCATACTTTCTGTGTTGCTAGTGTGCAACATATTTTGATGGTATTGATATTTGCAGTGGGTGCAAAGGTTTCTTCATAATCAATGCCCTCATTCTGATCATATCCTATTGCTACAAGTCGTGCTTTATGTTTTTCTATGGATCCGTCCTCCTTATATTATGTTTTGAAAACCCATTTCTAGCCTATGGGTTTCTTTCCTGTAGGCATATTGACAAGTTCCTATGTCCGATTTTGCATGAGTGAGTCATATTTTGCATCCATGGCTTCTTTCCACTGAGGTTTACTGAGTGCTTCATGAACATTATCAAGCTTGGAGCTATTAATCAGTGAACTCATGAGTGCAAATTTTACCTCATTTCTTGTCTGACTCCTCATTTTGACTCCAGATGAAGTATCTGGGAGTTTTTGCAAATGAGAGTCTTTGATGGTGCTTTGTACCCACTTCAGACGAGAATTTGACTGATTTTGTGAATAACTATTTTGTTGATGTGAGGATGGATGCAAACTAACATTCTCTAGTTCTCCAAGGTCAACATATATCTCCCCTTGCATCACATCATTTCTTTGAGTAGTCTCCTCTAGCTGATCATCTGAATCGGAGGCTAGTCGGTGAGAGGTGGTTGGTAATGGTTCTTCTATTGTAACTGGAGAGTCAAAGGATGACTCATCACAAACCACATCTCAACTTTCATATATTTTCTTTTTCTTAGGATCCATGCGATGGTATTCCTTCAAGGTAGTGCTATAGCCAAGTAGGATGCACGGGAGTGTCTTTGGCTCAACCTTCTTTCTATTCTGAGATGGGACATGCATATATGTTGTGCAACCAAATTCTCGTAAATGAGAAATTGATGGATTTTTACCACTCCATACTAATTCTAAATTTTTATCCTTTATAATCTTTTTCAGTGCCCTGTTGAGAAGATATACTATTTTCTGTACTACTTCAGCCCAATATCATTTCTCCAGTTTTGTTGTTGATAGCATACAACGAGCCATCTCTATCACTGTGTGATTGCGTCGTTCTACAATTCTGTTTTGTTAGGGTGTGTAGGGAGAAATCAGGTTCTGCTTAATGTCTTGTTGGTTTAGGAATGCCAAGAACTTATTTGATGTGAATTCCCCCCCTCGATTTGAGCAGAGTAGAAGTGGTTGTCTGGTCTCTTTCACAACATGTTGATAGAAATTCTGAAAATGGTGAAGAGCCTCACTCTTCTTCTTCATGAAAAAAACCAACATCTTTCGAGAGTGGTCATCCACAAACAATTGGAAGTACTTGTATCCATAATATGAAGCATGCAGTGGTCTGTCCAGATCGGTATGAACTACCTCCAAACGCTTCTTGGCATGGAAGGTGCTTGTTATCTAATTTTTTCCCTCAAGCAAAATTGATCAAACAAAACCTTGCACAGGAGGAATTGAAGGGTTTGTTTGATCATGCGAGCTCACAGGTGATTTTTGAAATTCAGGTTGCAGACAAAATCCTCATGGAAATGGAAGGTTGGAAAATGAGTGGCCAAAAAATGTCAAAGGAGATCGGAGCTCAAGAGGAAGAAAAATGGAGAAAGGCTCAAAGTTTTCAGAATTCACATTTTTAGGGATCTCGGGGAAACAAACGGTTGAAGAAATGGAGAAAGCTAACTCGGTAAGTCAAAATCGAGCCCAGAACAATTCAACTTGAAGCAAAGAAATGAACTCTTGGAAGGTGCCATGTGTCAGCTCGGCGCATTTCCAAAAAGTGAAAGGGAAAGAAAAAGGAATCGCGGAAGCCTCCACATGTCTCATCGGTACAAATTCAAAGGTAAGATCCAAAGGAAGGCCCCAAATGAGTGCAGGCTTTCCACGTGGTCAGAGTCCAAAAACGCAGAACCAATCGTTGAAAATTCTAGGCATGGGATTTCTATAGTGGAACCAATCATTGTTGCAGATGAATTTAATGCTCTTTTGGGGTGGTTGAGGTAGGTGAATTCAATGCTCTTTTTGGGTGGTTAAGGCAAGTTTTGATTTCTTCTCTCCTTTCCCTCTCATATTCTGGATATATATTGTGAGGGGAATTTTTCTAAATGGTTAGTCATTTTTTCTCTCTTTCCCCCTCTCTTCTTCTTCCCTAGGGTTGAAGGTGGACCTTAAGCCTCCTCTCTTTGCTTTGTAATGGCATTTTCTGCCTCTTGCCCACTAATGATGTACTGTGTGAACTCATGGAGCAATAAAATCTATTTTGTGATGCATTTTTTCCATCCTTTGCTTATTGTATTGTCTCTTCTTGCCTCTCATCATTGTAGGGTATATTGTGCATATCTCTGATGCCTATTATAGGTTTTGGGAGTTGTGTTTAATGGGTTTGAAGTGGTGTTCTGTGTGAACTTTATCTTTGGTTTGTGATGCATCTTTTCTATCCTCTCCATTGCTCACCTCTCTCCATTTCAGTCAGTTGATATTGTGATAAAAAACTCTCCTTTTCTGGTGTATCACCGCTTTAGTGTAGGTTTTATTTTCATGCACTTTCTCTCCCTAGCCCCTTGGAAAGTTAGATTAGGATTAGATAGTTTTCCTGCATTAGAGTAGATTATGGCAGGTAGTTTAGGAGCAGGAACCAACCTTCTCTAGAGGATCATCTCAAGCGCATAAGTCCCACAGCTTGAGAGATGATCCAATGTTGCACAAATTACACTGAATTCCCCACTCACATCTAGGGCTATTCGGGGGTGTTGTAATTTCACGTCAACAATTTTGGCATGCCCAGTGGGACAAGTTTGAAGCACCTTACCACTTCAATTCATCAGGTTCGATGTGCTCTTGGTGAATATTTCAGCCTTTGGAGGCATTCTCAAGCACATCTAGTGACTCCATCTGGTCAACAACCCATTCTCTAAGTTACAGATGTTCCTTCCATCCATTTTCACCCATTCTTATTTCCACATCTTTCATCTTCTGCCATTCATGAAGCTGTGTAGTCATGACTTCATTCCCATCTTGGAATTCACACCTACAATAATGTAGTCAACCTCTAACGAGTTTCTCGACTCCTCTAGGTAATCATTATGATCAGATTTAGAATCACTATGGCTACCCCTATGAGCAATACCAAGATCAGTTTGGCTATGGAACCTGCCAAGAGGGATATGCATGCAGTGAAATATACTACATGGAGAATGTTGATTTGCAGGAGAAGATTCAAAAAATGGAGGCATGCATGGTACAATCAAGGGGCATAGCTCAAATGAAAGCATTTATAATTGGCTATAGGGTACCTTGTCCATGGGTTGGCCCTATGCCAAGACATTTTAGCCCGTAGGAGAAGCTTGACTTCATGGTTGAAATGCTACCTCAGCTTGCACAATGGACCAAGGAAATAGAGGCCTATGAGTTTGGTGTCAGATAACCTTTTCAATGGGTAAGTCCACCAACTCATAGCTTTTCTTTTCCTATTTCTTAATTAGTATCATCGCAGTAGTGTCATGAGTCTAGTTTCTCACTTTCTTCTCCTAGTGTTGAATTCCCTTCTCCATCTTCTAGTCTCCCATCCCATCTTAATTGCTCTTGCATTTTCCCTTCCAAATCCAATCCCCCTCCACAAGAGCCAAAATAAATACCTTCCTCTCCACCACAGATAAAGAAACAACTAGTGGAGACCCCACCCACCACTCCACCTACTTTCCCAAGTCCATGGCGGGAAGAGACTCAAAACTCCAGTCAAGGAGAGTAGCAAGAAGAAGAGCCAAGAAAAGAAGAAATGATTAGAAGCTTGGTGAGCTTGGCTCTTAGATTCAAGATTGATAAAATCCCCTTGATGGAGAAACCCATGGAGGATGTTGAGGTCAAGCCACAAGTGATGGAAGCTTCAACTGTAGCACAAGGAAGGGAAGAAATAACTACTCTAAATCCAAAAGAAGAGGAATGCACTCTAGTTGTGGAGAATAACCATACAGTTTCAGAGGTTTCAAACACAAATAAGGCCGTGGAAGAACCTCCAATTCTTCCTCCCACTTCATCCCCTTCGAGCTCTAATGTCGAATAAGAGTTTGAGCTTAAAAACTCTATGTTCAAAGATGAGGGGAACCGTGGTGATAAAATTGTAGATCCAAAGGACACCATGGAGGAGGTCGAGCACACGCAGCAGGACGACGAGGAGGTAGATTATTTTTCTGACTTGGAGGATTGCTTCGATGGAGATTATCCCATGGAAATCACATCATTTTCTCCTCCATCATCCACCTTCTGAGCACATGAACCTACTGTCACGAGAGAGAGAGCATTCAAGTACAGTGGCTTGCATTTTGCAACAGCCCTCTGGAACAAAGGTTGGAGGATCCTAATCTTCCATGTTTTTCTCAGGAGGAGGAAGGGAAACAATATGACACACATTTCATACTAGTCATCAAGGCATAGAATTAATTTCTTGTATAACCAATGTAAGACAAAAATCAACATGCAAACAACCTCCTTTTTCATGAAGGTCCACAGGAAGACTCCATTTTTGGAGTTGAATTTTAGAGCAAAGGGCACATCCATCAGATCAGACCTTGCCTAATCAGGTACTTGGATTCACTAGAGCCAAGAGAGGATCCAACACCAGTCATGCCCACTGCAGGGCATGAGGATGAGTATCAAAGTACCAAGGATCAGCTGCAATGCCTCTTCAACCCAAGTCTAGAGCAACTAAAAGAGGTATTATTCTTGTTTCCAGTTGATACCTTGATGATTTGGGTGGAGGATCGGCCTCTTGTCAAATTTTAACTCATAATAACAACCATGTTCAGTGCCAAATCATATATATGGCTACTTATTTTGAGAAAGGGAAGCTACTTCTCCCCGCTAGTTGCAGGATTTGTTTGAGTCCACTTTGCTTCCAGTTAGCATAGACTAGGTAGGTTTGTTTTTAGCCTAGGCTTTAAATTCCTCTAAGTTCATATGCACATTTTTCTTGTTGTAGTTTAGGTTTTAGTTTTCCTAAGTTCTTCGGCACAGGTATTATTGCTCCTAGGTTGAATCATTGTGCAGTTTAATGTGCCTCCAAAGGTGAATGCTGTAGCAGTCCATTTTCAGGGGCAAGTGAATGTTCCAGGTCAAGATAATTTTCTACTCTCAAAAATCTCACCTTTAAGTTTTTCCCATGAAAATTGAGAGTGCAAGTAGCGGAACAGGTTCAGGATCAGAGAGTGTAAACTTCGGGTTCTGGTTTGTTATCTCATTTTTAGTGATTTCAGCTAAAATTGAGATAAACATAGAAATGTTTTGACAAAATCTCCTAAAAATGCCCTTTGAAGGAGATCTTTGGGTTTTTGGGTTTCCATCGCATGGAAACATGTCTTTTACACGCGTCATGTCAATTATCTTCTGAAACCCAAAACCTGATTACATTCCAGTGTGTCAGGTTTTCGGAACTCAAGAGCATCATAATATACCTTTCAAAAAGCATGCTTCATGTTGCTTGTTTCCCGAAACCCGAAACCCGAACCTTTCCTTTGTATCGGGTTTTCGGAACTTGATAACATCCAAACATGTCTTTTGCATGCTTCATGTCAGTTGGTTCCCGAAACCCGATTTGATAAGAAAACCTTTGTATTGGGTTTTCAGACGTGCTAAGTATGATGACATGGCATTAATGTCGAGTTGTCGGTTAGTTGGCACATGTGTCGGAGGAGATGTAATAAATGCTAAGGCTTTATAAATAGGTCAATTTTACATGTCATTTTTACCTAGCATTTTTTCGCTACGTGCATTTTTCATACATGATCCTTCAACCTCCAAACCCAACTGAACCTCTTGATTGATTTTGTGATCCATCTTCGACCATTTTTCAAATTTATTGAAGGTATTTTTCTCTTCTTAAAATTTTGTGGCCTTCGGGGTTGTTTTTGAAGTATTCATTCGGCGTTTTTCCTCTTTCCTTCTTCCCTCTGGGTTTAGGGTTTACGGTTGTTTTCTTCATTTTTTGATGTATTCCCATGAAACCTCTAGTTTAAAATTCATCTTTTGGATGTTTTATTATTTTTCCCATGGGGTATACTCTTTAGATTGTTGAGAAGAATCTAAAAAAAAAACCTAACTTACCAACTTGGTGGAAATTTATTTGTTCTGACATCCAAGAAACCTGACGTATTTGTTTCGGGTTTTACAGGGTGTTTGACATCCTTTGGTTTGCGCAGAGTATCAGGTTTCTCCAAGTGCTCAGCACCTCCCAACTTTCGCTTGTGTCAGGTTTCAAAAATTGTCCGACATCCTCCGACTTCTGCTTGTGTCAGGTTCCATAGAGTGTTCGACACCACCTGATTTCCGCCTTTGTGTCAGGTTTCACGAAGTGTCTGAAACGACCTAGTTTTCGATATACACTACAGTGTGTCAGGTTTCACGAAGTGCTTGACAGGTCTCAAAGTTTGGTTGGTGTGGCGGGTCTGTAAGGTTGCTCAACAAGCTTCCAATCCCGATTGTTCAACTAGAAGTTATCTAGGCATTCTTTCTTCAGAATTTCTCATATCGGATCTTGGATCATCTAAGGATAAGTCAGACAGGTCAGGAAAGATGAAGTACAAGTACCAGAAGATGGAGTCCCCTTCCTACATAGATTGCAATTACGACATCCGAGACACGAAGCTTGGTAACATAGACATGGAGGACTTTTGGAACAGAACCAAGGATTATTCTCAGAGTCCCTGGATGAAGTCAATAACTAGTAGTGGACTCCTTCTTACAGCAGGATTCCCAATGTCTGCTTAATGCCCCGAGTTCATTATGGCCTGTGCTTCCAATTATGACTCAAATTCCCGCTCAGTGAAAAATCAAGCAGGAGAAACCATAGTGAAGTTGGACGGGGGTTACTTTGATGATCTCTTAAGATTGCCAAACTTCGAGGAATATGTTAATGTAGATCTCAAGTCAGCATAGAAATCCTAGGACAAAGATTAAGAATACTGCATCAGGCATGTGAATAAAAATTTCTTGATCAAGGCCAAGCCAACCATCTCTAGGTTTCCCAAGTTTTTCCCCAGGAGTGATTTCATCCTTGAAATCAATGATATTATCACCCTGCTGAGTCGAGTATTTGGACTCCCTGAGTCAAGAGACTTCCAAGGGTGGATGCATCAATTCATGGTCATTATAAAGAAGAATGAACAAGGGATCGATTGGAGCAGTCTTACAAGTGATGAGATTGATTCCTAGATGAAGACAGTATTGACTATTGGCAAGTTCTATATGTCATCATATGTTACCTATGCAGTAGCTGGAATGAGAACTTACCTAGGATTAGATGTAAAGGGAAGTAGGTCAACAGAACATATATATCGGTATTTCCCTCAACTGACAATGAAGGGGTCTGAGGATCAATTCAAAAGAGTGAATGACACCTTCTTTTATGAAAACATCTGCATGTTGAACCCTGATTTAAGGAAAAGAAGAGTCTCTGATGAGGCATGGGCCAAAGTATCGAAATGGGGTTGTATCTTCTTGCAATTCAAGAAGTTCACATACCTTTAGGTGGTTATGTACCTGGGTGATCTTTTCTGTTTACCCAGGTTCCCAGGTGATAAGCTGATCCTGATGGAGTTGGTTAGACAATTTTTGGATTTTCACAAATTCCAACAGAGTAAGCACAAGGCCGTCGTTTCCTTCCCTATTTCCATTGGAAGGTACATGTGCTTAATAGTGGTTAAAGCTAAGAACATGGTGCATGCGGTTCAGGACAAGTCGAAGAAGTACATGAAGCACAGAGATGGGTTATGATTTCTAAGGAGTCCTTAAGTTGTACGGGACCTTATATCTACATGTGCCCAACGTAGAAGACATTTGGGTTGATCTTCATGATGAAGTTGTCCATCCGAAGAAAGGACAATAACAGGTTAACACCTGAAGAGATTCAAATGTTAGATCTATCTGAAATCCCAAAAGGCACTACATGGATAATGAAAGTGTCCTTGACGCCTCGTATGAAGGGCTGAATGAGGACCAATATGTATTCCCATCCATTGATTGGTCCATTACTGAGAAAGCTTCTATCGTAGGAAGAGCTGCTCAAATTCTTGCTCGTACTAAGGCATGGCTCATTTCTTGGGGAATGCAGTTATAAAGAAAATATTTTTTCAAAGCTAGTTACTTTAGAAATGGGACCCTCTAAGGGAAAAAAAGGAAAAGGATAAGGACCCTTCCAAAAGGCCAATAAAGGTTAAATTTGTCAGAAAGGGAGAAGAGCAAGTGACCACATCATTGGCCACTCTCCCACAAACGGTTGAGGTTCTTGATTCAACTCCACCACCAAAACTACAAAATCTTCCTTCAAGAGAAGAGGTTGGTCAACCTCCCATTCCTCTTTTTCTTGATAGTTCATCAGTGGTAAGTCTTCCTCTTATATCTCAAGCTCTAATTTCATAATCATTACCTCCCCCCATTCAACCTCATTTGCCTCATATTTCTTCACCGAGTTCCTCATCCATGGCCAGTATCTTCTCCGGCCTCTCACCTCTCCCCACTGGACCCAAGTCAACCATGGATATGCCTCCTCCTTCTGCGCCTTCATTCCCTGAGTCCATTTCCATGGACACTACACTTGCAGTGACCACCACTCCACAAGCAAACCTTCCTCCACCTGAAGATGTGACCATAACACCTATAATGGGATAACCTTCTTCCAGTATGCCTCAATGATTAATAGATCAGACCCCGAGAAAGAGGAAGGTGGTAGTTCCCCTACTAACCTTTGATTTTAGTTCCCTCAAGGTCACTACTACCAAGTTTTCCAAGAAACCCCAAACAGTTTCAAGGATTTCAGTGGATACCTTAGGGCATAAGTTTGTGGAAATTGCCACTCCCACGGCTGACAAAACCAATGATGATATAATGGTCACTGATTATCAGATCACGAGGTTTGATATAGGAAAAGTAACAATGGAGGGAGCACAACAAGATGCACAAGATGCCATGAATGTGTTGTGCCAGAAGCTGAAGGAAGCAAAGGCAAACAGAGATGAGCTAAAAGAGAAAGTAGAGAAACTAACAGAAGTACTACTCAAGCTCTCAAAGCCTCCTGAGTCAACACCACCATCCTCTACTCCTATCAGGTTCAATTTCTCATCGGTACCCATGATTGAGAAGATTAATGAGAAGGGGAGAACGGTCAATGAATGGATCTAGAGGCTACTCCTGCAAGGAAAAGAGGTCATTGATGACATCGTGGAAGTCTACAAATCCTTGGAGGATATAAAGAAGGATGGAGAGAAAATGGATGATGAATTTTCAGTAGAAGTTGGGAACCTAGAGTTAACTTTTGAACCTCTCAATACATTGAAACAGGTTCCATCTCACATCTTGGTCGAAGAAGGCATCATTCCACATGGGGACAAGCATTTTCAACTGACCAAAGCCATTAGATTCAGAATAAATATTATTATTGAAGCTTGCAGTAAATTGAGGGAATCAAGAGATCAATTGGTTGATGGCATAAATGACATAGAAGAAGAGCTAATCAAGATATGCACTAAAGTGTTGAATGAAAGCTCGAGTATTTTGCCCATTGGTGATCTTTACAAGTAGATCCAAGAATCAATTCAGCATGAACCAACTTATGGCTTTAGCCTGGAAATCATTGGTAGGTTCATGAAGATTGAACATTCTTTGGAAACACTGATGAAACTCAACAAGAGACTGAAGAAACTTCCTGGTAATGCGGGCAATACTTAGGAAACATGTGAAGTCCTGAGTGATCATTTCACCGTGCCTAATGAAGATGAGATGCAGGGCATAATCCGAAAGTTCCAAGAATTTTGGGACAAACAAGCTTTGTTGCAGGAAGAAAAAGATGATGAAATGGAATAGCCATAAAGTTTCATGTCATTTCAATCCTGAAATCGACATGTCTTTTTCATTTTTGTTTCGTCATGTAGGAAGCAAATTTTGACTTGGTCTCTTGCGTGAGAGTCAAGCAAAATAGGACTCTTTAAAAAGACTATTTTCTAGGATTTATCCTATTTTCTCTTAACTCCTTTTATTATAAATAAGGGATGCTTATGCATTCCAAATGGTTGATATTTTTGGAATATTGAGAACTATTGTGAAGAAGAAAGACTTTGTGTTTTATTTTAATCATTTGCGAAATAGAAACTGATGCTATTTTGCAAACTTTGTGTTGTGAGATGTATCTTTCTTAAGATATTGTTCTTATGTTCATAATCTTAAGTTATTCTTTGTTTATCATCTTGATTGTTATAATCATTTCAAACATTACATTTATTATCTAAAGCTCGTATGATTATTTCGTGCTCTGTGTTTACTCGAAAGAAAATACGTTTCTCTCATTTCCTTTCCATTTTTTTTCTTCCATAATAATAATTTCCTTTCTAATCCTTTCCATTTATAAAAACAACAACATCTTCACCTAGTGTGGATATGGATTTCGGGATTCTATCCCAACCCCAATGGTTAGATTAGTGTGAATATTGTACATATTATTTCTACTGTGTTTTAGATTAGCAATAAACAGGCAGCCTCACCTGTCTTTGAGGAGGGATTTAATCCCATGTACTATGGTTGAACCTCATATTTTGGTTTGACAAAATATCCAACCAACATGGTTTCAAAAATAAGATCAGTATCAGGCTATCATTCATGACTCCATGCCCAATGGATACTTCAAGGCCACTGATCACTTCATCTAGCAGGCATATGTCCCCGTGATTCACCAAATTGCTATCCAATTTTTCCCCTCAGGAAACATTGATCGAACAAAACATTACACAAGAGAAATAAAGAGGTTGGTTCAGTTGTGCGAGCTTACATTCGATCCTAAAAAATCAAATTGTAGGTGTGCTCGACAATGGAGAAGCAAGGTCGGAAAATGAGTGGCCAGTGGAAATGTTGAAGAAGATAAAAGCTCAAGTGAAAAAATGGAGAAAGGCTTGAAGTTTTTGGACTTCACATTTTCAGGTATCTTGGGAAACAGACATTTGAAATGTTGAAGAAAAGCTAACTCGGTAAGTCAAAATCGATCCTAGAGCGAGTCGAATCGAAGCAAAGCAACATAGCTGCGAAAGGTGCCACGTGTCATCTTGACGCACTTTCAAAAGGTGGAACAAAAGCAGAGACCCTAGGGATGCACTTGACCTCCACGTGGATCTCAACACATATAATTTGTTCACTTGAGGCCTGAATCGGAAAAGTATAAAAAAGGCCAATGGAAGCCTCCACGTGTTTCATCAGCTCAGCTTCAAAGTAAAATACAAAGGTAGTCTCCAAATGAGCGCAGGCCCTCCACGTGGTTAGAGCTCAAAAAAGGAAAACCGGCCATTGAAAATTCTAAGAGCCAACAGAAGCCTCCATGTGTCTCATCGGCACAGCTTCAAAGGTAAAATCCAAAGCTAGTCCCCAAATGAGCGCAGGCCCTCCACATGGTCAGATCCTGAAAAAGGTAGAACCGGCCGTTGAAAAGTGTAAGAGCTAGTGGAAGCCTCCACATGCCTCATCAGCGCAACTTCAAATGTAAAATCTAAAGGTAGGTCCCCAAATGTGCAATGGCCCTCCACGTGTCTAGGGTCCAATGTAGTTGCTCCTAAATAGGGACTTAGGAAAAACACAAAGAAAACATAACAGACTCGTAGACGATGCCAAGTGTCCAACCGTCACAACTTCAAGAGTGAAAGGAAGGGATGAAGTTTTAGAATCCCGCAGGGTTTCCATGTGGAGCTAACTACAAAGGTCCCACCCAAAAAGGGGTTTTGACATTATATATAGTGGGGCCCTTTACTCACCCAAGGGAACGAAGCAACATGTTCACGAACGGTGCCAAGTGTCGGCACGTCACATTCCCAGGACCCTAAGAGGTAGCCAAAATCTTAAGAATGTGTGGGGCTTCCATGTGGATCTTGCACGGATAGACTCCAAACCCAAAGCAGTTTGGAAAATATTGGCGGAAGGTCAATTCAATGAAAGATGAATCGTGAAGCCCACCAAGAATTTTAAATGCTTAGATCTTTTAAAATATTGTGAGAGCCCGCGTGAAACGCCTGACCCTGACCTTCAGATGGCCATATCTTTCGACTGGATATCTTGATTTAGGTGAGACCAAGTTCTTAAAAAGTGTAAAATACAGTCTGCCATTTTCGAGGCTGTCAGGCTTCTCACCTACCACCATAATGCAGTATGGACTTCCTTTCTTGCCCAATAAGGAATAACACATAGAGGTATGGGTTTTATAGTAGAACCCATCATTGTTGTAGGAGAATTCAATGCATTTTCTTGGGTGGTTGGAGTAGGATTTCAAAATTCTTCTCATCTCCTTCTCTAATTCTTCCTATATATTGTAAGGAGGGGAATTTGTTCAAAAGGTTGGTCATTTTTTCTCTCCTACCCCCTCTCTCCTTCTTCCCTAGGGTTGAATGTGGAGCTTAAGTCACCTCTCTTTACTTTGTAATGGCATTTTCTTGCCTCTTGCCCACTAATGATGTATTGTGTGAACTCATGGAGCAATAAAATCTATTTCATGATGCATTTTGTCCATCCTTTGCTTATTTTATTGTCTCTTCTTGCCTCTCATCATTACAGGGTATACTGTGCATATCTCTAATGCCTGTTGCAGGTTTTGGGAGCTGTGTAATGGGTTTGAAGTGGTGTTCTGTGTGAACTTTATCTTTGGTCTGTGATGCATCTTGTCTATCCTCTCCATTTCTCACCTCTCTCCATTTCAGGCAGTTGAGATTGTGATAAAAAACTCTCCTTTTCTGGTGTATCACCGTTTTAGTGTAGGTTTTCTTTTCATACACTTTCTCTCCCTGTTCCCTTGGAAAGTTAGATTAGGATTAGATAGTTTTCCTACATTAGAGTAGATTGTGGCAGGTAGTTTAGGAGAAGGAACCAACCTTCTCTAGAGGATCATCTCAAGCCCTCAATTCCCACAGCTTGAGAGATGATCCAATGTTGCACAAATTACACTGAATGCCCCACTCACATCTAGGGCCATTCGGAGGTGTTGTAATTTCTTGTCAACAGTGCTCTCCTTAAACAGATCCCTGTGATGTTTTCCTGTAAGACAGCCAGGGAACATAGGAAAGGAACTAGACAATTTGGGAAGTCCATGTACCATTGCTTGTGAACTCAACTGGTGAAAAGATCCAACAAAAAAGTGACCATATCAGTAATGCCATAGGGAAATAGATTCTACTATTGAGGCAGATAAAGCTAATGCAGAAGATGAAACATTATCTAAAGTAAATAACTTATCTTTTATAAAAGCTCTAGCAATAACCGTACCTTGTCTTGAGATCAAGCACAGTTTGATGCCATTTTGAACAATAAATTCTACCTTTAGATGATGATTCAGGAGCTGAATGACTGATAAAAGGTTGCTAGTCAATCCAGGAACATATAATACCTTTGTAAGTGTACATTAATTTTGTGGTCCCAGAGGAATGGTAACTTGGTCTATTCCTTCTGCAATGTACTCTTTGTCATCTGCTATCTGAACTCGATCTCCAGTGGGTTGTTCATTCAGTGAATCAAATAGCTTCTTATCACCTCACATATGCTTACTGGTACCCGAGTCTATCAACCAGATTCTCTTCGTGGGTTGCAAAGTTTGAGAGACCAGTACAAGATTTCTTACCACAATTGGCTCCTTCTGGTGTCTCCTCATCAGAATCATCATATTGTTGAGCTGTGAGATGTCCCTTCTGCTTTCTTCGGAGGGAAAAAATAATTTTGAATTTTGAAAATATTCACACACGGATGGGATTGATTGACTCGAAGACCCTTGTTTTAAGCCATTGTACCAACAGTGATCAGTGTCGTGAGTGTTGGTTTTGCATATTTGACACCACCTCTTTGACTTTTGAGCTTGTTTTTATTAATGCTAATGTGCTTGTGCTTGCTTCTTTGGGGGACCTTTCTGATTCTTCTGGCCATGATGGGGCTTTGAGAAAAGGGCTTTGTCTTGGGCCTCATATTGGACTGAATTGATGGCCTCCTCCTGCTGCAACAAATTCACGAGTTATTCGAGCATCACTTTCCATTTTGATACATTCAGCGTCGTAATGAACACTCAGAATTGAGAAGGGAGTGCCTTCAATGTGATCAGAACCATAATCTTGTCTTCTACCTTTTCAATGAGTGCTAGTAACTTCGTTCCCAGCTCATCCACCTGACGTAAGAACTCCTCAACTTTCTCATCTGACCCCATAGATAGGGTGTGCAGTTTCGAGTGAAGATGGAGTATATTAGTCTAATTCTTTGCCTCAAAGATGGTTGCTAGTTTATCCCATGATTCTCGTGGTTTCTCTGCATCCCGAACATGCGGTTGCACATCATCAGTGATACTCAGCATGATCAACATCAATGCTTTGGCACTAGCCATCTCATATTTTATGAGCTCATCAGGTGCAGTGCGAACTATCACTGACCCTGTGACGATGCCCCATAATCCTTCAAACTGAAGGATAGTTCACATATTTGTTGTAGGCCACTTAATTTGGCCCTTTAAGTAATTGAGCATCAGAAAGAAGCAACGTTGGAGCAGACATTGTAATAAAATACAATAATATTTATTTATGTATTTATTGTTTGCCAAGAAATATTACAGTCTGTACTCACTGGTGAGAGATACTATCTCATAGATGTTCTTGATACTCATGTGCTAAGAGACGATGATGCTTTGTGGGGAATTCGTCCTCGTCTTCACATTCTGCATCGTAACCAGCTTCTAGCTCAACTTGAAATATTTTCACCTGGACAATTGACACCAAAAAGAAAATACTCTAGATTTCCTCTGCGAACCAGTTCATTGAATACAAGGTTTTCTGGTGTTGTGAAGCTTGTTAAGCAAGGCAAAATAGAACACGGATCTCTCTTGAGCATCTTGAAGGTGTTCTTGAGCTTACAAGTCTTCGTTTTGGCTCCCGACAGTCCCGATATTCTCATGCACATTTGACATTCAGCATTGGTTATTTGTAGATTATGCCAAGAGTGAAAAAGAGTGGTGGCAAAGTTCAAGGCTAGTGCTTGGGGACTCGTGTGAAGGTTGGTATGTCTAATGGATAGCAGATTGACGACTCCCCTAAACCGTCCAACAGAAAATATTGCAAGGACATTTACCGTCCAAACAAAAAGTCTGACGTCCATATCGCAAAAGTAGGACGAACGACTAATACACCTTGTCCAATATATTTGAGATAGACATCCAATATTACTAATACGGCCATCCAATATCACAGAGACGCCCAACCAATATGGGTTAGACAACCAACAGGTTCCCTTCAATGAGGAATGAACAATTGTCTAACTTTACCGGGACGGTTGTCCACCACTACTCAGATGGTAGGCCAACAAAGTCATACGGCCCATCCAACTCTCTGAAAAAATTTGAAAAGACACCCAGCCAAATCGCCTTTTCTACGAATCGATTTTTCAGATATTTGCCATTGTTTTGAAATTCCATTTCTGAGATTTTCCACCCATTATAAAAAAAATTTCCAAGGGGAGGGGTCTTAAAACGAACCCTGGCAAATAAACTCAAACCTAATCTATCGCCATATTAGTTTATTTTGCAACATAAATTTCAATGTCGTGATTACTGAAATCTTTGACAGAGTATAAAACGAATTTTTTGGTCTTGAAATATTAAAATTTAATCCATCCTATTTTATAGCAACTAATAGAGGATCAATCATTGCTACTATTTTTTGAACAACTTTGTTCTCTATGGTAAATGATGTTGAATGGAATTAAAATATAGCCACTTTGGCGTGAAGACATATACACTATTTTATATTGATCGGTTTGTGTTCCAACATTCTGTGCATAATCTATAATAACAATTTATGTGGTCGGAGCCAGTTTTGCCTATATTTCATTAGAAAAAAAGAAGTGTTGATTATCAAATACCACATAATTTGAAATTGTTAGAACATCATACTCCTGTAAACAATATAGAGTAATAACCCCTTCCTTAGTGTGTCATCTCCAAGATAATTCAACATTGGAAACCCACAATTTCAAATGAATACATAACAAAAAAAATGAAAAATAAAAGTTCAATTTGAATTCAAATGGTAAGCCTTACAGAATTAATCATTCCCAATTTCATAATACCAATAGGGAGTACATGTTATGTTGGCCAAGATCTTCAACAGAGAACTTTACAAAGGTTTTCCTGAATAAGTTTGGAGTTTGACCATATGTGGTCAATGTTGTTTTTTAAGAGTGTGCTTACTTGCTCAATACATAAGTGGAGGTTATGTTTTTGCATGTATGTTGTACTAAGCTTTGATTTGTTTGTGTTTTTATGCATGTCGATATTGAAGTCTCCAAAGACATAAAAGGGGAGACTTTCATGGATATTATTAAAAACCCTCATCAAGAATAGTAAATATGTTTTTCAAGTTTGCATTAGGTGTGACATACATATTTACAACTGTTATGGATTGGTCAGAGAACTGTATATTTGCAAAAATTATCTCCACATTTTCATTATGAAACATTAATTTTTTCAAGAGAGGTATATGGGTCTTACAAAAAATCGCGAGTCCGTGGGATGATATGTAGAGAAATATTTGTAATCTTGAAGGAACTCGTCTGGAATATGATAAGTGATATGAGTTTCTTGTAAACAAGTGATGTCAGATTATATTAAATCATGGTCATGAAGAATGTATTCTTTATGAGTGTGCAGATTGCATGTATTTAATGAAGAGATGATAATGCATTAAGAAAGAGCAATTGTGGAGTAGTCATTATCAAGATGCCACTTTGTCTTATGCTATAGACGAGTCATTTTTGCAACATTTTTTGGTCTAATGCTAAAATTATTTTTGTTGAAGGAGATAATAATATAGATTGGTGATGTTTCTAACACGTTAAAGGATTGTGTATGCTAGGCCATGTCCAACCACTCTAGTTGTACAAAATGCAATTTTTTCAAGTGTAAGCCCTTGGGATCTATGTATTATGTGGGCACAAGAAAAAATGTTTTCGTTGTGATGTTTGACACAAGGGTGACCTATCAATATGAACATTCAAGACCTAATCAAGTTCAATTTGGGTTGTATGCATGTGCGTATATTTGTTTTTTTTGTGCATAGCCAATGTTCGAGTCATTGAATTTGATTCATATCAAGTCGAGTTTTTTTATCATTGTATAAGCTTTGAAAATTCCATTAGAGACATTAACCAACCCATCTTGAATTTCATAATTTCCATTGAATAAATCAATGAGAACATCTTTTTTTAGTTCTATTTTTCAGGGCAACTCTATTGTTTTTGAGTAGTTTTGTGTCTCTTCATATGATTTTTTTTGTTCGTCAAATGAAAAAATGACAATTTTTTTGACCTAGAGCAAGTGCAACGTTTTCTTCTTCTTTTCTATTGCCTTTCAATTGGTCTTAACTTCGTCAACTAAATGCAAAGTGTTTAGATAGTTTGGCAAAACATTATGAGCAATTACAACTTTCTCTTATAGATGAGATATCCTTGGTTGGAGGCCAATTGTTGTACTTCACATACAAATGTCTTAGATAAATAAAACACATTGCAACAACATACTTTGGTGGCATTGACATGATCTTCTGCGGTGATTTTTATCAAGCACAACTTGTTAATGATTGCTTTTTCTTTGACAACCCTAAAGTGTCAAGAGAGATAATTGCATATGATTTATGGTAAAAAAAAGTCTTTCTTTTGAACTCACTGAAATAATGCACCATAAAACCCACCTATTTTTCACAATACTAAACAAAATTTGTATTGGAGCACACTTTGAAACTGATCTTGTTTTATTAAATCATTCTTGCATACGCCCGTCCTAATTGATCCAACTTTTCCATTTCTCTTCTATAAAAATTTAGATGTGAACATATCTTGTAGTCAATTTTACACCCACCAAAGAACAAGGGAATCCCATGCGCGTCGGCCTATCATCCAGCGGGTGCTGGGCACTCACCTGAGGCATGTGCAGGCGTTGAGTCTCTCTTTTATGTGAGTTAAGTGGGAAACATCATCTATGATAGGAAATTAAAAAGAGTGAGTGGAAACGAGACATACATTTATCATAGAAATCAGAATGGCTTCTAGAAAAATGCAGTCATCCCAGACCGAATGGTACTTAATAGATTATAGATAGGGACCAAAAGAGAAAGAAAATGCATAAGGATTTATATTTATTCCATAAACATTCATGAATCAGAACTGTAAGCTATAAATATGGACCAAAATCATTAATAATCATATTCAATCAAGTTTGGTAACCTCATTACATCCATTGGATCCATTACAGACTACCACAACTGTACAGACCGAAGTCATACATCATAGCTGGATTTATACCGCTCAATTCTCGAGAGAAAATTTATAATCCCAACCCCTTATTACATCCTTTCCCTATAGATCTCTACCCAACCCTACAGAGTTCCTTGTAGTATATCTGCAGAGCTCCACTCACTACTAATCTATATTTTTCTATCTATATATCTTCTCCTCGACAGGCTCTTGTATATATAGGCTTCTTGAATCGCCAACTTGTCTTTCTGTGGCTTCAGATCCGTCACCAATTGTCAAATGTGGTCCTCCATGGGGGCATGCTCTTTCAGGCCCAAGCTCTCCACTCCTTGCAATGATGGTCTTCTAGAATCTTCTATTGTGAGGTATATTCCTTTCATGAGCCTCAAGTTGCCAGGCTGACACCTTATCCACTCCGCATGCACAGTCGGGTCACACTTTTCTCATGTTCTACCTGATGCGTCAAATATGGCCAAGTCTTGAAACCTTTGTTCTACCTTGCGCACATGCCACTTGTTCTATTAAACCCTCCTAGAACCCTATCATGCACGCTTTCACCTTGTGCGCCCTTCTTTAACTATGCTTTGTGCACCCACACACCTTTTTGTACTTAGCCAATATTTTAGGGGCCCAACATGTCTTTTTTACACATATTAATAAAAATGGACTTGATAATCACCCTTTTCACATAAGGAAGGAAAACGATACTCATGTTTTCATTCATTCACATTAAAAGGCATACAATGTCAATAATTACTTATATTTATTCAAATTTTACCTTAAATAACTAAAATAAGTACCTCATCAACTGGTATAGTTTTCCTCTACATTCAAAATAGGTGAACTAAATGTATAATTAGTAAGTGTTAATTTTGATTGATTTTCTATTTATCTAGTTATCCACTTACTGCGTAAGCATTTCTTTTAACCCTAAGCACGTGAGTCTGTAATACTATTTCAATACCACCATACATAAACATCAAGTATAGTTGGAGTGTCGATTAAATAAATTAAGTTCAATTATCTATTCCTTCTCCTAGGGATCTATTTTCAATATACCATATAATGAAAATCCATCATAGCAATTTTTAGCCACATGATTTAACTTTGATTACTAGTTCTCTAGTACAATATATTTAACATCCATAAATTTAAACATATTCTTCCACTTATAACTTACTTCCTATTTGACATAAATTATTTTTAAGAAAAACAAGCTTCACATATAAAACAACCATAAGAACTTTTCATAGTAGATACAATGTAGAAATCAACTTTTCATTAATAAGGTTTACAACTTCATTCTTTTAAATTTTACATAAATCTCACTAGCAATACAGTGATATAATTTTTCTCGTAAAACACTATGACATAAGTTGTAGAGAACCATAATGTTGTCCAGCTACAATGAGAGAAAGAGCATCACCAAAGTTTTTTAACCCCAACCAAGATCCATATGGATCCCTGCACACCTCTCAATTCTTGAGAAATGACCCTACCCCTCACGAGAAGAAAGATGTAGTAATCAATGAGGAAAGAGAGAGTATCATGTGTAAGTAGTTACCCAATCAACTGGTAGACCTTAACAGGGAAGTAATATACATCCTAAAATCATAACCTGATGATTTTTCTTTTGGCCAATAGTCTACAGATATTAGTAGGTACCCATCTAATCCCTGAAATCCATCAAAATGCTAGAGCATAAATAATCTAAAGTGATAATTCAAGAGGAAAACCTATGTGTCAATCCAAAACCTACCTTGTGTTCCCTCTTAGCATTCTTCATATGTGATTCTATGCACTAGGTTATCTACCACCATAGTACTATCAACCCCTAAGATTAGCACATCTATCAACTAGAAATTGTTACAAAAAAAACATCTCTATCCTCGAGTTATCAATAAGGAAAAATACTATGTTTAGAACTCAAACAACACAATGAACTTGAATGTCCCATACCATTCATTTGTGCTTTAATTATCTTGACATGGACAACCCATGGTAGTGAGTACTTGGGCAGATTGGGATTTGATAAAGGTAGATCTTGTTCATTCTGAATACTCGCTCCATCTAGTACTTGAGCATATGCAACCGTGAAGTCACCTTGTATCTTTAGTGGAAATGTTCTATTTTTTAGTCATTTTTTATATTGAAAATTATTTTGTTGTTTTGAATTTAATCCAAAATTAGACATGCAATATTATTCTCAAAATATATCTTGTACCCTTTTTTACAAGATTTCCAATACTAATGAGGTTTTGTTGTAAACCTAGGATGAAATATATATCTACTATATGCTTCTTTTCACCATTCTTGGTTTTTATGTCTATAGTTACCTTTCCTATGATTGCGATTATATTGTCATTACCTAAGTTTACCTCTAATATGACCAAATTATTTATTTTTGTAAACATTTATATTAAACCAATCACATGGTTATTGAAACCAATATCTAAAAACCATGCATCTCTATTACTCTCTTGAGCTACATGATAAGGTATGAACATTAAACCTTGATTACTTCTCTCAAATTGAATTTCACTTTATAAACTAGCATTCTAATTATTAAAATCAAGCTATTTTTCCTACATTCATTGACATAGCATCTAAATTTCTTGCACTATATACATTCGACTTGGAACTTGTCAAATCTCTGACCATAATTGCGGTTTTGGCCTCTTCCTCTTGGACTAGAAGTATGAAAGTTTTAGTTTGTTCTTTCACTGTCATTTCAAGTGTTGGATCTACCACCTCCTCTTTTATTATCTCTATCTCTTCCTCTATTGAAACTATGTCTCCCTTTTCCTCTAACAAATGACATTTGGGACTCGAACACATATTCAAGAGATTAACTACTTGACTTATTTAGTCTGGGCTCATGGAATAACAAGGATCACATCAACTCATCAATAAACAATGTGGCTAAATCATTAGATTCTTCTATAGGAACTACAATGGAGTCATATTTTTCTAGGCAAACTTCTAAGTATCTTTTCAACCATTCTTTGGTATTCTTGTGTCTCACCTAAGATCTAATCTAGTTTACAACACCTATTACATGGTTAACAAATAAATATATTCTATAAAAATATTTCCTACTTAAAATTTCAATATTCCTTCTTACAATATGTAACTTAAATTTTTTAACTTTGCTTGTACCTTAGTATGTAGTCTCAAAGCTCTCCCATGCTTGTTTGGATCTGGCCACTGTTACAACTATAGGAAAGATTGATTTATCCATTGCTTACTGGATTAAGAATAAAGCTTTGTGGTCTTTCTTTTTATTTCTTTTGACAAATCTCTTTCTGGCTAAGTTAAGAGATTTTTTTTTTCTTGATATGTAGGCTCATGTATCCAATCTCAACTAGCTCCCATACATCTTGAAAGAGAAAAAGAGTTCTCATTTTAATTGACTAGTAGTCATAATTTTTTCCATTGTAAAGGGAATCAGGGGTTGAGTGTTGTTGCTCATGGTTGTCATGACTGAATGGTATGAAACTCCAAAAGCCTAAGCTTTGATACTAATTTGAAGGATCAAATGGGTCAATCCTTCTTAAGGGTGTACATGCAAAAATGAAGTGAAGCAAGAGAAAGTATACTATTGTATATGCACAAACAAACAAAACAATAAATTAAGATTTCTATATTAATTTCAACAACACGTCAGTGCTTACAAAACACAAATGAAATGCCTCATATTTATAGAGTCAAACTGCATTTTAAGCTAATCCTAACTCAAACTACAACATAACTGAAAAATACATATGATCATAAGATCAGAAACAATCATTGAAATTTCTATGACGTGTGAGTTGTTGGAGCCCCTTGGTGTGATATATTACTGGAGAATCTACACAACCACTTTCTATATATGGAACTAGCAAGTGCTACAAGAGCCACTTGTTAATGAAGGATAAATTAGACTTTCTAAGAGATAGTTGTTGTAGAAGAATAATAAGTTGATCCCTTTAAATATGGTCTTGGATTGGATTCAAAAGTCCCCTCCTACCAAAGTTATAGTGATTGCACATTTTAACACAGTTAAATCACAAGAAGAAAAAAGACAGAGGGACGGACTTCAATCAGCAAACAATCTAATCTTTACTTGATGTAATTTAAGTAAAAGTAAGTATTTGCCTAATTTAAAATGTGGTAAAGAGATAAATGATAATATCAACCCTATTGAAAATTTATAGATAGCCTAAAGCTTCTCATGACTCTCGTAATCTAAGAGGGACTTGAACTCGGAGTAAGAGGGTTCATATACAATGTGGGAGAAACCATAAAACTTGAACCCATTGTTGGAGAAACAAAAGGAAAATTCACATGAACTAAGGCTCCTTGCAATATATACAAAACATTTATAATTTTTTTGCAGCATCAAACATGTAATAACGAAGATTTAACATCAATATCGTGAAAGCTAAGTAATTAAATTTTTTGTTTCAAGATCAAAGCAAGTCAAGAATTTTTTTCCTAACAAATATTTAAGAGACGGGAGACATCTAAATAATCATTCACAGATTTCAACCTAGAATTCCATAAGGATGGTTGTCTTTGTGACAAAACTGCACATTTAGATTTAAAAAAAACAAAAAAAAACAAAACACTGATAAGTTTTCAAAATAGCTCCATTCTTAAAATGAAAAGTATTACAAAGTTTTTAACAGGCTTCGCACCAAACTACATTTATTTGAAAGTCATTAGCAACTTGCTCTCTAGTCAAACGGCCTTTTTAGGCTTTACTCATTTATTTTTCCACAGATTTGACCTCCATAGTTTTTTAATGCTCACTTCACTTTCACCGTTAAACTTTTAATTTTATATCTTGACTACTCACGATTGTTGAATGGACGTTTGAAAATTACTTAATCACAGTTATAATCTATTTTTATGGGCAAAAACAGAGAGAGACACCATTATCATTACCAGAAACAAGCAGAATTCATCATTCATATTAGGTAATCTTGTTGATTGACGATCATAAAATACAAGCCGAAATAATAACTTAAAAGAGGAAATCGAAATCATAGATGGGAAGAAAAGAAGTTTAATTTAAAGCTCCGCCACCGAAAGCTGAGCATGAAACACAGGGTAGGAGGGCTAATTTATAGATTTGCAAGCAGGAAACTAGTTGAGAGTTCTAAATTCGTATTAACGGGGAGACGTTTTTCCCATGAGGGTGCAGGAGGAGCCGCAGGGCTCGTGAAGTATGATGATCGATGGAACCTTCCAATACCTGGATAACCTGCCACATGGAGGGCCTCGATTCTTCGCTTTCGTGAACACACCATCCACCCACCATAGTAGCTCTCCTGATCTCTTCGGCCTCTGCATCGCCAGCTTTCACAACATCCTCGTCTTCGTCCTCCTCAAAATCCAAAGCATGCCCGCTTTCCCTCTGCTTTGCGGCCCACGTCGGAAAAAACATGATGCTCGACTCCACGCTCAAATCCGCGTTCCTCCGCCCCGCAATAATTTCAAGCAGCGTCATGCCAAAACTGTACACGTCGGCCTTTGCAGTGATGGGCAGACCAGACATCCACTCGGGCGCCAAGTAGCCCCTGGTTCCTCTGATAAACGTCTCTTCGTGGCTGAAAGCCATGCCCGCTATCTTCGCCAGACCAAGTCCCGCAACTTTGGGGTTGAAATGCGCATCTAGGAGGATGTTTTCGGGCTTTATATCGCAGTGAACGATTTCCTTCTGGTGAAGATAAGCGACCCCTTTTGCAGTCCCCAGAGCTATGTGGAAACGGGTTTTCCAGTCCAAGACTTTGTATTGCACTTTCGACTCGTCGAACAAAAAGGAATCCAGAGAACCGTTTGGGCATGTACTCATACACCAGCAGGTACTCCGACCGCTCCGAACAGAATCCTTGCAGCTCGATCAGATTCTCATTTTTTAGTGTCCCCACCGTGCTCAATTCCTTATGAAACTGCTTTTCGCCGTTCCTGGAGCTCCCGATTCTTTTCACGGCGGCCATGGTTTTATCGCTCAGAGATCCTTTGAATACAGAGGCGAATTCGTCGCCTCCCAATTTTTCCGTAAAGTTCTTCGTTGCAATCTTGAGCTCCTTGTAAGTAAATGTTCTGAGCAATGGATATGACAACTCCGCACCCCTCTGCGGTGCTATTCCTGGCTGCCGTCGCCACGCTAAAAATTTAAAGATACCCAGAACAATGGCGATTGCAGCAACCCCACCAATCACCGCGCCTACGATAGCTATTGTTTTGCGTCTGGAGGACGACGATCGGTGAATATTAACTGGAGAGGTAGCTACTCGAATAAAGACTTCTGAACTGCTTTTCGATGGAGAATTTTGCATGTTTAACAAATCCCCGAACCAAAAACGGCAGGTACCCGAAGTCTGCTCATAATTAAACGCTGTGCACGAACAATTGCCGAGACACCTTTTCTCGCACTCTTTCTTGCTCTGTGCAGGGTACGAGGAAACCTGATTTTCAGACAACGAAACGTTCAAAGCGTTGAATCCGTCAGTGCTGCCATTTTTGGCATCGCAGTTCAACGGTCTCTGCGGGACACAACCGCTGGACCACCAATCTTGCAAATCCCACGCACGATTGTCTCTGGGTTTGAAGCCTTCCACGCAGCTGCAGGACTGAAGATTCTTCGCGTTGCATGTTCCATACGCGCCGCAGAGCTTATAGACGGTGCATTGATCTGCAGGCTGAGACCAGAACATGCTCCATTTATCCGCATCAATCAAACTATACAGTCGAATTGCCCCTGCTTTGTCTAACACGAAACGGGAGACCGCCATGACTGTAGGCATCATTTTATAATGTGATATATAAACCAGAGCCGGAGTCGTTAACGCTGAGGTTATAAGCGCCTTTGCTCATTTGTGGCATTTCTGGTACCTGACTGAAAATTTTACCGTTCCAAACTCCGCTTTTCCAATATTGCACAGAATTGTTCCACATTAACACGAATTGCTTAGCCCCGGACGGATCCTCCTGAAAAGAGAAAAGCCCCGGAGCGGGATCCGAAGAACTCTTCCAACCAACTAACTTTTGCCCTCCACCGAACGTCATCCCGGCCAACCAGGTATCTACGGGATGGTCGAAGCTCTGCCAAACGATCTCAGATTTATTGTCATCGCCCAGCAGTAACAAATTACCAGAATCTAATATTACAGCCTCGGATGCCTTCTTCGTCACGTTGACTGACCAAACAGTCACGCCATCTGCATTAAACAGACCCAGATTACCATCTCTGGAGAGATTCAGAGCACCGGGCGTGTGTCTCACCGGAGTCTCCCTGTTAGCCACCCAAACGATTGCCTTCTCTGATAATCGGGCATACCAGATGCCAATATACCAGTTATTGGTTCCTTTGGGGCTGAAGAATCCCAATTCAAACGTGCCATTCTTTGAAATTATGGTCTGATTTCCAGTAAGCGAGGCGCCCAGAGAAAGAGTATCTCCGCTCACAAGTGCAGCACTGTACCACTTCAGCTGGATAAACACTGTAATGGCACAGAGAAGGCGTAAGAAGACTGTTGCCCTGTTTTCTTCCATTGATGAGGCAGTTGCGTGAACAAACTGAGATATGGCTATATGCTTGTGAACATAGATCTAAGCGGAAAGTAATCGAAACTCAAATTGTAAAAAAGTTTACGTGTCAAAGGGTTCAAGACACGTTCCAGGGCAGGCAAGTCCAGTCAATTTTATCGCATATGCGGTCAGTCGTCGTAGACTCGAAGCGTGAAATAGACAGAAAGGATCCGATTCCGTTCACATCAAACGGAGATAAACAAATATGGAATCGAGGCCTACGAAAGTCGTCGCGGCGAAATCGTATTTGGGACGATGGATTTGGGTTTTTAAAATAAAATAAAAAACAGCCAACTGAGGTGAATTCGCAGTACTAAGATTCCGAGTCTTACACGTTATATGACTTTACGCCACGGCAGCGCGTACATATTCAAACAAATTTGATGTACTAAATTAAGATGGAACCTTGACTTGTTTTCATATAAGATTAGTTGCATTGACAATTATGCCAACATTAGGTGTACATTGGCCCCTCATGTGAAGGGGAACTTTATTGGACAAAGAATTAGCCAAAGCTAATTTTGATGGAGTCTTCGTAAAAAATGGTACCGTAAACTTCAAAGTCAAACATGTGATGATATCAAATCCGTTTAGTGTAAGCAATGAATAACAAGTGTTGGGAGCAGCTTCTAGTGAGTATGACCCGAGTTCAACTCCTTTTAGGCACTTGGATGTATGCATGTTTGCTTGAACTATATACATATTCATACACTACTACCAATCCAATCCCATGTACGTTTACTTGAACTATATACATATTGCAAGAGGAATATGGACTATGTCTAGTTTGTATAAAGTGCTTAAAGGAGAAAGGGGGTATGAGGTGCAAATCTTTGAGGCAACATACTCTAGAGATAGTTTTGAAAGTAGGCCCTTGTTAGTCACTATTTGTAATGCTAAAGCCAACCTTTCTCGTGATAGCACCAATATCATTGGTGTTTAAACACGTGACTTGACATTGTTTTTATTATTTATTCAGTTCTCTGTGAAACTCATGGCTTTGATCACCTTTCTTTTGGCCAAGCATTTTTTCGGGAACATAAACTGCCACTAACAGATGGTTTGTCATAAGAAACAAAAGAACAAGAGGATTTCAAAGAAAGGTTTACGTGAGGTTTACATAAGTATTTCAATTCATGCGAATTTTGTTTCTCACATTCATGTATCAATTGTAAGGATTGCAATTACACGCGAGCCGTGAAAAGGGTACGCCAACAGGGAGAAGAAAAGGATAAACATTAGAGGGAGGATAATTATAAGGGAAGGAAAATTGTTGGAAGGAAAGTAGGTGATCCATCAAAGAATGAAGCAATGACTTTTTGTGCCAATAAACGTAGAAACATTCATCAGCGAATGCCTTGAGATTTATTACCTCAGACTGTATTTTAAATGAAGCTTATCACTCGTGGTGTGAGGCACACACAATGCAAGTGGATTTGAAGAGGATACAACCATCAAAGCCAATGGGGATGGTCACCCCATTTGAAATCCCCCAACAGTTCAAATCCCTCCTCCGCCATCTATGATCGTCTTCTTTCTGGGTAAGCCACATATAGACTATATGTCATTCATGTGAACTACTTGAAGGGGAAACGAGGTGTGTACTACGTGAAGGACATATAGAAAACTTTGTTTACACTGAGATCAATTGCCCATATCTTACATACCATCATCCTGCCTTCAAACAATAAATGACAAATATGGAAATCGTTATTACTACATGGCTATTCATGATACCATTTTTCATTCAAGCATGGGACCTAAAATCATATGAAGGACATGAAATTTTATGAAGTTTCCATTTTTGTGTAGGACCTTGAGTGTTTGGTAAGATTCTTAGCTTGTGCAACACAAGGTGAGTACAACACAATTAGATTTGAAGGGGGTTCTAGTAGGAGAATCTAGGGAAGATGGTTCACCCAATAACAATACATTAATGTGTAAACATATCACTTGAGTTGTGAGGCTCACTAGACATATATACACTTAACAATTAAAAAGAAATCTTTAAAGTCTATAAGGTGTAGAGACTCAAATTAAGTAATTCTACTATTTGACATTGTTATTCTTGACATTTCTCTCTTGCTCAAACAACAACACTTTATCTATTCTTATCTAGTACATCCCTAGGTCTCTTCTCTAGCTTGCTTGATCTTACATACTCACCTGTTGACAATTTCTGAGATGTGAATGCATGATACACAATAAGAAACTCCACTTGTCAACTTCCAAAATTTACATTGTAGATTGTCACTCTTAGGTTAAAAATGTACAGTAGGGGTAGAAATGTTTGTATGGTCTTGACCCTAGTGTATGGTCTTGACCTAGTTCAATTTGCTCCCAAACTTCCTATTGCACATTATTCTTTAGGTCACTTAATTCCTCTTAGTCGGTATTTCCAACGTAAATCACCTTTAGAAGCATATATATGTAAGTGAAACTCACCTCATTTGAACTATGAAGCACTTTTATGGACTCCTATTACAAAAGCTAGTATAAAAAGCACCTAAAGCTCGATGCACTCTGAAAATACCTTTGCACATTAATTAGGGAAAAACTATCTACAGTTTTGAAGCTTACCACTCATTCTAGGGATTTGATTCCCACATTTGCAAGCTTTCAAAGTCACCCACTCAAGTAGATTGGCAAGAGAGAAAATCAAGTTATGCATTGTCAAAGAAAGGATGTCAAACCTGATTTCAACACAACTAGATATCACATGCTAGGTGGAGAATGATATGTGGTTTGAGGCCTCTTTGGAGTAGTTTTGATGTTGGTGGTGCACAAGGGTTCCCAAAAACAAACAAATGTTTGTTGCAGGGATTCATCAATGGTTAGGGTTTGAAGGATTGAAAAAAGTATTCAGATACCCTCGTAGTGTGATCGACAGTGATTGATAAATAATGACAAAATGAATTAGATAAGTGACAAACCTAACAAATCATAGACCACACGTATGAGAAGGTACAAAATTATACAAAGAGGTCCAGACCATACAAACATTCCTACCTATTGGCCATTGTGATTTTTTGTTCTCATTGATTTTAACCCCCATTCATGGAAAAGGTTGTCACGATGCCATACATGGTCCATGAGGTGTGTTTCCAGAGTCTAAGGGTCTGCATGGGGTCATCGTGGTCAGTTCATGAGGTTACATGATTGAGTTAGGTCATTCCAGGGTTGTTTCTATCCCCAGAGTATGTAAAATGAGGTATATGTATGATATTTTGGAGAAAATAAGTCTTTTCCAAGCATGGTAGCAGCATGGTGATGGTATAAGGGCATGTATGGTGAGTTTCAGGCTTGTATTCAATGATTCAGTGCTTCTATAAGGTCATTGGGAAGCAAAAAAAGAGAATCATGTAAGATTACATAGGTAAGTCGTTGTGGGTGGAGAGTTTGAGATGAATTTGAGCTATGTGGTGGGTTTGAGAACTTATAAGATGTTGTCATG
Organism: Taxus chinensis; assembly: GCA_019776745.2. NCBI lineage: Eukaryota > Viridiplantae > Streptophyta > Pinopsida > Cupressales > Taxaceae > Taxus > Taxus chinensis. The sequence goes on from CM034150.1 coordinate 886,190,534, forward strand.
ATGCTTCATGCCAAGTTTCAGGTCAACATTCTGAATATTTTTTAAGATATGTAAGTTTTAGTGAAACCGGGTAAGTAACAGTGTGTTTTTATAGAAAAAGTGGACGTTCTGATGCTCATTATGAATTGTATGATTTGCATGGGGACTTGAACTCTTTGGCATGTATTCTTAGGTCATTTATGAAGGTATTACAAAAATAATGAGGTGGTTTGATTGTCACATTTTTATGAATGATCGTTAACAAGCTAAAGTGGTTTGAAACCCTAGCTAATCCCTAGCTAGGAGCAACTTGCAAAAAAGTTCTTGTACCAGCCCATTTTTGATTGCTTACCAAAAATTAACGATTGGATGTTGTAAAGGACTCTTCCAAATTTCCATAAATGTTCCGTAGAGGTAATGGAATCCCAACGGAAAATTGTGGAGGTGGAAGGTCAAGAGTCCACCCACGTAAACAATGAAATACTTCAACGTTCCCCCCTTATTACATTGTTTCTAAACACCATATTTCCAAATAATGGACCCCCATTATTCCAAAAAGAGTAAATATTTTATCACACTCTCCATGTAGCCTCTGCTCACCTCTAAGATGGCATGCCAGTATTCTAGATTCTTGGTCTCGGTGACACCTTAGTTGTTCCCCACAGGATTACCACAAACCTGGAAGTGACTTGAGCACATCTAACCTTGAGAACACCTTGATGGTTTCCGGTTTCCTTGGATTATCATGAACCCATATGATTTTTTGACTGTAGGCTCACCACGAACCTGGAGGTGACCTGATGCCTTAGCTGAACACTTTGGTGGTTTCTCAGATTTCCACAAACCCTTTACACAAGAACCAAGTGCTACTTAGTGTTTTTTCACTCCTCACAATGTCCTTCATTCAGGAGGTACCAAACTAGAACATTCTTTACAAATTTATTGAAAAACACACATGCACAACACACACCAAAACCACATTACGAATAGCAAAATACGATCACAAACAAAAACACAAATGTCACCAAATCCATGTTACGACCCTATCATAGGTGACTGACGAGAGGATTCTAAATGTCCTCCAGCCTACGTGTATCCTCCATCCTCAAGTGTGTTGCTACTTAATTAACGGATATAGCTTTGAGGCTCATAGATTCAAAAAAAAATCCACACATCTTTGATCTCCTATACACAGCAAACAAATCCATTTTGTGAAGCTCCTCCATTAAGATTAGTTTTATCAAATAATCACAGGTGTCGCATACTTATTTCTCCATTTTTAGATATCAGCAGTGATAATACAACGATCATATGCCCTTTATCGAAAGTAATTATAACAATATAATTCAAATGCATACCATTTTCTTCCCCAAATATGATGGCTCATGGAACTTCATATGCACGGTATCACCAAACACTGCCTCTATAACTCTGATAAAGAGAGATCGAAGATGCCACATAGATTATGCTCCAACAAGAGAAATAAATGCTTCCATGTAGATTACACTCTAGCAAGAGAGATAGATGCTGCATATTTTAATACCACTATTTTGTTGTGGGGGGCTTCTATTAGTCTACGGAAAACAGGAAACTCAAACACTTTCAGGTCTTTCTATGACAAATACGTCCTCCTTTAGGTCTGCGGCCAATACATCCTACTCTAGTTATTATCCCTTGCGTTTCCAAAATAGGAATATCAAACTTTTTATCTCCTTTGTAAAAAAACCACATAGGTATTCCAACAGTCACACAAAGTAGGTATCACAACAGTCACACCACGCAAGTCACTTAGATGCCTGCGGAGGCTCCTCCACACCAATTTCAAAATGATTCTCCAACTATTACAGCCTGCAAAAATACAATATGACCAAAATAACATTATACAGTTCCAATGCTTAAAAATATAAATCAATGCATCAGCTCCAGGTTGTACCACCAATAATTAATGCAAAATGGCACATGTATACTGTTTGAAATTCCAACATATAAGACCGACTAAGGAAAAACTTGGCGCTAATAGAGAATCTTGCTCCTATAAGAAATATGAAATGTCATGCTCAAGCCAATGAAAAAATCTATGCTCCATGTCTAGGCTATTCTGCAGTGCCAAACAAAGAAAAAAAAAACCTTTTGCCAAATGTTTCACTTTGTTAGAAAACACCAAAAATAAAAGATTCTAAAATATCTTCCCATGCCAAGTAATGATTGCTCTAGCCAAGATTCTTTTCTCTTCTGCCATATCCAGATCACATCGCTCTGATACCAATGTTTGTAAATAAGAAAAATTAAATTGCAGTGGATACACAAAATCAGATATTATATCTATATTTATACATGTCATAAAGGGAATGGAATCCCAAAAGACAGTCGTGGAGGTGGAAGGTCAAGAAACCACCCATGTAAACAATGAAATACTCCAAAAAAATGTATGATAGAGCATGTGGTGATATACGGGAACCACCTGGAAATTCAATTTTTTGAAGAAGTTCAGTTTGGGAAAAGTTTGTGTAGTGCTTGATTTCCTTCAATACCTTGTGATATTGATTCTGATACTGCTAACTATATTATGAACATTGTTATAGTTTAATTTAACATGATGTTAGATGTTAAATCATGGTTTATTGTGGACTTTGATTCATATATGGTGCATGATGATTATTAGAGACATTTTTGATATTGATGTTGATATATTGTTTGACATGGTTACATTATAGATGTTGTTCGAACTTGTGATATTTGGATATTTTGAGTAGACCTAGAAAATGAGAATTTAATTAAAATTGGTAATGATATAGTTGTGGATGAAATTGTAAGTGATATTGCTGATTGTCTTGATGTTTGTTGTGATTCACATATATGTCGATGATCTTGAAATTATATTTATATTCATTTGGGTGTTCTAATATGGCCACGAGGCTGAAGGAGATATTTATATTTTGCAGGTTTAAAATATCACAACAAACATCGGGGGATTGGAGACCAACCACATTGGAATTCTTTATGAATTCAACAAGGTCACCATGACAACTTGTATTTGTTTGTGTGTTTGATTGTGTTAGGGATTCCCATGGGGGGATCACCTTTAAATGTGACCAAGGATTATGTGTATTTATTTATTTGGTTCCTTTTTATTGATGTTTGTATGTGTTTATTAAGTGATGTGTTTACCCCTTTTATTTAAATAAATTGTGGTATATAATGTGAGTAATCATATTGTTAAAATAAATTAATCAAATTGGGTCATAAGAAAGTAATTATTGGAGTGGTTGACTCTTGTATTAAATTTTGTAAGATATGTGTAAGTGATGTGTAAGAGATATGTAAGTAAAATTTGGAGTATGAAACACTTCATCTTCTTTTGAATTCAAAATTGTCCTTGGAGAGTAATTTTGGAGGCTTGTGGGACAAGTTAAATTTGTCTCATACCTCTTAAATTTGCATACCAACCTTACCTATGGTTGGGGAGTTTAAATCTAGTCTTCATTATGTATGTTTTTATAAGTCAAGCTAAATGTTTTAATTACACATCTTGCTTGAAATTAATTTCAGTCCTTTGGGGTATGGGCTTGATTTGAGTGTGTAAGTAAAACTATTATATTATTCACCTACTTATTTATTGTGCCTTGGAAATTGAAGTTGACTCATGAGTTGGAGTTGAGGATGTGTGATGTGGCATCCCACTTGGATCCACCTCATCCTCTTCTCTTCCCTCTATATATATTTGAATTCCTTAGCTTGTTTTTGGGGTTGCTTCACTTTTGAATACTTCATTTGGGGTGAATTCTTTTGCTGTTTGGAGCTCTTTCTTTTAGAGAAAGTTTGCAGAATTTTTATAGGCCTGTGTTTTGTTGATCTTGGGCTGTTTTGTATTGGAAAGCTTGTTGGTTGGAACTTGGAACAAACTCCATTATGGAGAGGTAAGAGCTTGGCTCTTGAAATGATCTTCTTTTAATTGTGCAAATGTTATTAATGTGAATGTTTTGGCATGTGTGTGGGATGTTTGGGTAGATAGCCTAGGGATGGTGTAGGATAAGACTATGGGGTATTTCTGTGGGAGGCATAAGTGTTTTGGGGAGGTATACGTGTGGAGGGAGTTGGGATCTGGTATCCACCTTAAAAATAAATAGCTTGCATTTCTTTACTCGTTATGGGGTACCATAAGAGGTTGGGGAGGCATAAGGAAATGTGAGGAATAAGGGGTACCTGGGGGAGGCATAAGGGCATGTCAAGGATCTGAAATGATATATATATATATATATATATATATATATATTGGTGGTTAGTTCTCAAGTGGTGATACCCATTTCCCCTTTGGGAGGCATAAACAACATCCCTCATAGTTTCTTGCTCCTTTGGCTTGCATGATAGAGCCCGAGTTTTATTTGCTATGTTTTAATGTGGTTGCAAACTACATTTTGTTTTGGACTATGTTTTAATGTGAAATTTGCATGTGTGTTTGTGGAAGCCTGTTGTTGCCATGAGTTTAAACACATCTTCTATTGCATTGTGGTTGGGGCTCAGGGGCCAATGAAGAATGATGGCTTTTCCTTGTCATTGGATGTCTTGGTTGGGTGGAGAGCGTTGCCTTTCCCCCTGTTCTGTTGTGATCAAGTTGAAATAAAGAACATGGAGGATCTCCATGTTGCTATTCTAGAGCTGAGATAGAAGAAAAAGTTTGGCAGTCCTTTGTGAGACTTCTTTTGTAGGCCTTTTTCCCACTTCAAGTGGATGACTTGTAATATTATTTGTATTGGATAGTTATTCTGTTTTGGAAATGAAGTCCTATGTTTAAATGAGAAAGAGATATGCATTGAAATATATATTGTGTAAAGAGATGTGAAAGTGCATTTCAATGAAAGGAAAAGAGAAAGAGTGGTAATTTGTAAAGTTGTATGTGATAAATATAAATAGAATTTTTATTCTTTTCCACAAAAGGAGTTACTACTGTGTAAAATCTGTGTTGAAATGTGTTGAGGAATTTCTGTTTGAAAGAGAGAAACACATATGAAGAAGATATATTACTCTGTTTTGTTGAAATGCATGATTTCAAAAATAGAACCTGCATTCTTGTTTTTACATTTTGATTGAAGGAAAGATAACTAGTTAAAAATAGCATGAAATGTAATCAACACTTGTATAGTATGACAAGAGAAATATATTAATCTTTGGTTGTGAAATGTATAAACTTCATTTTTATTTCAATGTAAACTTTGCAAATTTTTATAAAAAGATACATAACAACCCTGTAAAACTATGGAAAACAATTGAAACACTAAGACAATCTAAGAAAGATCAAAATGAGCCCATAAAAACTAAAATACTTATGAAAATTTTATAGAACCTTTCAAATCGGGTTCAGACAAAAACTCAGATTTTTACTGTATAAAAATTGGTAATTTTGGAATTTCTAATCAATCAAACCTTTTGAACCTTGTAATCCATTGTAAAAAGTTCCAAGTAAAATTCTCCATGCCTGTTGGGCATGTTGAGAAAGAGTTAATGGAAAATTTGAACAAAATTTATAAGTTTAAAAAGATCAGTTCACTTTTTAAGTGACAGAAAAACGTTTTCTTAAAAATTACCACTCAAAATTCATCAAAATTAAAATCATAAGCATCATGTGCATAGAGGACTTTGAGAGCTTTCCGAAAATTCTTTGTTTTCCAAAAATGGAGCTCCAAGTCGAAAGTTATGGCCTTCTGAAGTTTTACTTCATCTTGGCTTCAAAATCTAACTGTCAAATTTAAATAAAGTATTCTTGGGCGGACCCGCGGGCTAAATATTTTATTTTGCACTTTTTTCCCAAAAGAGATTAAGGCACGAAGTTCCTCGTCACTTCACTGACCCACAAACCTTCTGATTGGTCAAAATAGATCAAAAAAAGGAAGTACAAATAGGGGTGTTGTGTAACCCCCATGCCTAAACAAGGAAAGAATATCAATGACGCCACTGACACATATGACGTGACTGACACATATGATGCCACTAAAGGAGGAGTTACAATTCCAAATAAGAAATGTAACTCCTATGATGCACTGACGCAAATGATAATGATAGATTCTATGATAGAATTTGACACTTGTCATTTGACTTCCTAAGACCTATGACTCTCGCAAGGTGAGATGACTCACCAGGTGATGTGGAAGATGACTAGGAATGTCACACACACCAAAACCCCCACTTCATTGAAGCCGATGAAGAGGTCATGGTAAGCCATAACAGAAAAGAAGACTTCCCTAGACAACTAAGAAAGATGTGTCAATGGGGCCTGGTAACTAAAGGCCTGATAAGGTGGCCTTATACAAACAACATATTTCTAGAAAGAAGAAGAGGAGAATAAGGAGGAATATATAGGTAGAAGAAGATGGGAGGCTGCAACAGACCTCACCCCAAGAAGAGACTGCAAGTGAATAAATTTCACCTCAGTGAAGGGCTTGGTGAATATGTCTGCAACTCGATTAGCTGTCTGAACATACTATATGTCGATGATGTTTTCATGTATCAGCTCCCATATGAAATGCATGTGAATCTCAATGTGCTTCATCTACTGATGTTGAACTACATTTCTACGAATAGAGATAGTGCTCATGTTGTCATAGTAGATAATGGTAGGCCACCGAAAGTGGATGCCAAACTCTGTCAAGATACCCTGTAACCAAACAACTTCTGTGGAAGCGTTAACTGCTCCTTTGTATTATGCTTCTATTGATGATATGGAAATGTTGTTATGATTCTTACTGGAAAAACTAATAGGACCTAAACCAAGAGTGAAACTATAGCTTGAGGTAGACTTTCAATGATCTAGATCACCAGCCCCATCTGAGTCTATAAATATAACCAAGTTAATCTCTGTCCCTCCTAAGTAATGAATACGATCAGTGTGAGTGTCACGAGCATAGTGAAGGATCCACTTTGCTGATTTTAAATGCAGCTCATGAGGCTCCTGCATAAATATGGACACAATCTCGATAGCATACGATAGATCTGGCTGAGTGTGAGTAAGGTAGATCAAGCTCCCCACAAACTGTCGATAAAGGGTACCATCAACCAAGGGGGAAGAGCAATCAGAAACCAACTTGACCCCGAAAATAAAAGGAGTAGGTGAGGACTTGCAATCAGACATGTGAAACTGAGCAAGAAAATTAAGAGAGTACTTAGGCTACGAGATCATAATTCCTGAGTCAAATTGTGAAATCTGGATCCCAAGAAAGTAATGAAACAATCCTAAGTCAGACATGGAGAACTTGTTGGCCAAGGAGATCTTCACAGAATCAATGATAGAGGAAGAGCTACCTGTACTATGGAAAAGTGACATGCGAGCATAAGAATCTACAAGTAACTCTTCCTCATACTGACCTCTCGAGGTCGTGCCGAGACAGCCAGGGAATGTGGAATATATATGGATACAGACAAACTAGTGGGGCAATCTTATATCCTCAATACACAATAATGGAATCTATGAATCTAAGGCGAAGAAGACCCTCCTAACTTCAATTGGTGTAATGGATCATTTGGATATAATAGTTGTTCAGAGGCTCCAATCAATGTCAATCTCTATCAAGATCCTTTTTATTGGCTGTTGGATACATGGGAAGTGATCTGTGGGAGCTTCATGTATATTTCTAGACAAGGTCATGAAAATGGTGATGGGAGGTGTAGTGGATTCTCTGGGGTTTTACGGACAATTCTATGGTCTAGTATAGAAATCCTGAGCTTGATTGGCTGCTACGTTTAATAAGGAGAATTGTGTAATAATGTCTGGTGGAAGTGGTGAGGACGTAAATACTAGTGTTCATAAACCAACATCAATGTCTGATTGATTAATAGGCCCGTTGGGTTGTGGGACCTATGGATCACAACCGTAAGTTTGTGGTTGTGTCGGACCTCCTATGGTCATGTGAAGAGTTAATCTCTCCTTCTGATTATCCAATAATCATACGCCTTTTCATCCTCTATGTTTAAAACTAGAAGTTGTGTAATTTTCTTAGAATACCTTACAGGTGTTCTGGCAACTTGAATGCGTAAGCTAGTATCTATGTCAATGAGGAGGTATCCTATGTTAGGTTGTGGAACTAAAGGATCACAACCAAATACTTGTTCTCTTTCGAGTCTTTGTATAGTCATACGAATGCCCTATCAAGGCAATCTATAGTTATGATGATTTGAACAAAATGTGTATGCCTTGTCATTTTCAATATTTAACTCTCTCAGTTATTCACTAATTGCTCATAGGTTTACCATTGCTCGAAAGACCTGTATCATAAGGTCTTGATCTATATCAGCTAGTGTTATGGGGAGATTTGGTTGAGGAACTATTGGTTCAAATATGTATTCTCTGAGCTCTCTAGGTCCCATGATTGTCATGAAAAATGATTCAACTTTTAACTAAAACTAATAAACTAATTATGAAAGATGTATCTACACTATGCATGTATTCTTTTATTTTTTTGTATTTTCAATGAAGTATTTAAAAGGAATTAAAAGAGCATCTATTCTAATATATTTAGAAAATGGACAACTAATCTAGTAACAGAATTAAAACAAACAAAGTAGCCCGGTGTAGCTATTTTCTTGTGCAGTTGTGAATTTATCCTAAATATATAAGCAACTAATTGATTTAAATTGAAAGACTCTCGATCCTACCTCATAAGTGATGAATGAATCATAGCTTCTCAGAAACTATCAATCCCCACAGCTTCCTTGGCGATATCGAGAGTGAGATTTGACTGAAATAAAATAATTTACTACTCTATTTGATATGTTGTAACTAGAACTTTGATACCTCAAACCTGGAGTTTACAGAATAGTGATAAATCCTGTTGTGTGTGACTTCATCCACTCAGTGTGATCTCCTTATTCCTTTTGTTCTCGTGAATCTAGAAAAGCATGCATATGATAGCATCAGTAGAAGAAGGTACTGGAACAATGTCAGCTTTGGATATAGACCAAATACAATGTGAGTAAGAGAGGGATAGTGCAAGTGAACATAGCTTTATAATGTAATTCCTTGTGGGATTTATTGCGGGAATACAACACAAATGTGTCGAGAGTTCTAGAAACTATCTTTTGTGACTAAAAAAAACATGTAACTCTAAATGGATTCCAATCTAAGAATGAAACTATCTTTATTCTAGACTGACTTGCATGGAACAACAATGAAGCAAGATTGAAACAAGAAGATCGAATGACCTCGAAACAGCAAAGGAAGACCAACAATGGATGCAAAACATGAAACTATTGGAATTCTAAGCAAGAAACTCAAAGGACTAAATGATTTAAACAGAGAAGGAGAGGGGCCATTTGTTTGAAAACAAGCTGGTTATTAATAGAAAATGCATTCACTAGAAGGTAACTTGGAATGGAACTCTTTTACCATTAAACAAAGTGAAAACACTATTCACGAGGTGGCCAAAACATAAATGCAAAGCAAAGTAGCTGAAAAATGTGGATAGAAATTGAAATTTTACATTTGACGTGATCATTGGAACTTTCTAGAAAACGCGCATAGGACCGCCGCCCTGTGAAGGGCGATGGTTATGGGACTTCCGCCCTGTCCTAGGCGGCGGTCACGAAACCGCTGCCCAGGCAGGGTAGGGGTCTTGTCACTTAAGACCAAAATGCAAGGAAAAGGGGGGGAAGAGGGCAGAACAAAGCACACAGAGGCCGGGTGAGGTATACGGGATACAAACGTATACCTGGCGAGCTTTTCTGGATCTCGAACACCTTGTGAGGAGACCTGTATCATCATTGGGGTATGTGTAACATCTTTTTAGCGGTGCAGTACCCTATAATTTTGGGTATGTACATATTGCCCCCTCGGAGAAGCATCTTAGCCATGAAGAGGCGTAAAACGGTGGATCCAAGTATGGCGGTCCCAAAATGGGGAGTTAGGAGTTATACCTGACATGCCCATGTGTCGGAAAGTCGCCATCCAAAATCCCGCTATCTGCAAAATAAAAAAAAGGGGACTCAAGTGCAGATAGATAAAATAAATTGAGAAATAAAACTAAATTGATATGAAATGAGGACTTACCATCTGCGCGGGGTTTAGAACTTACTTCCGTTGATGCTCCAACCCTATGAAAGACACTCAAAATCAATTTTAGAAAGCTATATATATAACACGAACTCATTTTACTATTCATTTGTGCGTGTTGATTTGGTGGTTTTTGAGCTCTGGGACCCACGGTGATGGTTTTCAACGAGAGTATAGTCAAAACGTTCGTGGTGAGATAGTGATCATGCCTCCGAGAGCAGAACATCGACCCGTGAAGTCTCAGGTTATTTCTTCTCAATTTATTATTTTTGAACCAAAAATGTAGAAATGATAAAATCTGTCATGGGGGGGTTATTTTTGAAAATGCTATTTTTAAATGAGTCTCTGGGGGGGCGCCCATAGGGTAGGTCTTTATTTTAGTAAAAATGGTGTTTTCTTGCATTTTTAACGCGTTTTTAGGGATTTCGAGCCATTCGCTGCTTCGGGACAGGACTGCCACCCTACATAGAGTGGCGGTTACAGCACTGTCACCCTAGAAGGCAGCGGTTATGGAACCTCTGCCTTTTATAGGGTGGAAGTTCACAACAGAATGCAAAAAAAGATGTTTTATTTACTTGTTTTTGCATTTTTAGCATTTTTACATGTTCTTGTTAGCTTTTCTAGTCGGATTTTGTTACTAACTTACTCTTTTTCTGTGTTTTTGGGTGGATGCAGAAGGAGGACTACATCAGATGGAGCCGAGAGAGGGAGTGTGATTGGCTCCTAGCAGTGTTAGAGGCACTGACCCAGATAGAGTGAGACACTCTGCAGAGGGCCAGTTTTTGGAGGATCACACAAGTTCCTCATGTCGCACCTACTAGTCACATATTATGTGAATTATTTTCATATTGGGACATAGATCAGAACACTTTCTGATTACTAGGAGTTAGGGGTGAGTGGACTATTACCCTAGAGGATGTTTATCGCATAATGGGGGTCCCAATTCTTGGGAGGTGACTGTCTCTTAAGACATCAGTGTCCATATCTTAGGTGGTCTAGTGGGCCACTTATATGGGGCTTACTGTTGTTTCCATGGGGTCGAAGAAGGGGGTAAAGGTATGCTCTATTGTTGATTCATATATTCCTGTCCTCCACAAGGTTGTCATGGGCATCCTTGCTTCGAGATTGATTAGGGACAAGGGAGGGGACACTCTCTTATATTGTTGGGCTCCCATCATTGCACAAATTGAGGGCCATGATCATGTTTACGCTTGGGGAGAAGACATCCTTGGGACCACCTACCATGATTTGTACAGGGTGGTCAGACTATTGGGACAGTCATTGAACCACCCCACTCTTGTCATGAGTTGGGTGTATGAGCACATCACTCCGTATGGAAGAGGTGTATAGACATCGGATCTTGGGGCCGTCAGGGCATCGAGGTGGATAGGGATGACCGTTCTTAGAGTGCCTCACTAGCCAGTGGCCTCTTTGACCACTTTAGACATGGAGGGTAATCCTTATCAGACCATAGTAGGGTTATGGGGAGAGGAGACTATTACTTTGATTTCTTGCCACACTACCAGTCAGCTGGTAGAAAGGACGGGGAAGTTGGAGATCCACCCCTTTGACAGAATACCACAGCAGTTCGGTTTCCCGTATATTGACATGTTTCCTCTAGCGGGGCCAGTGTATAGATCTGTTCGTGAGGCTGGGGGAGGTCTTAGAGGCCAGGGTTGGACTATGGTCACTCCTGGTGTTCCCATCGCAGCTAGGAGGGTGGTTCATGCTTGAGGGGTAGTTAGTGCTCCTCGGGCACCTTTACTTCAGATTGCCTCCGGTCCTGTCCATAGCAGAGATGAGCCTATTGACGTGGAATCCAAGTATGAGGATTTCACTGGGAGAGAGACAGAGGAGATAGATACTGGAGCCGGTGGTCTAGGTGAGGAGGATAACAGTTATTCTGAGTGGCATGACATTCAGGATATCTTGCGGGCTGAGAGGGCGGAGCAGAATGCAGAGAAGGTGACTTTGATTTCAGAGGAGTTACCTTCTCAGGATTTAAGAGGAGATGGTGAGTCCATGGTAGGCCATCACATTGCTCCAGATGTGGGAGAGGGACGACAGTCAACGGTAGTGTCAGTGGTAGGTGTGGATCCTAGAGATCCTACTTGGAGGCTTGGAGATCCGAGTGACTTACTACTCTTTTCTTGACTTTGCTTTAGTTAGAATTTTTAGTTGTTATTTCCTTTTGTTGTTTTGTTTATCTTTGGTTTTATTTTGGACAACTTTCTAACTTGCATGTTTCTCTTTTTTTTACTTACAGCGACTGCTGAGGGATGGCGAGGCTTGATTCGCCAGGTGTGTGCCAACACTCTATTGCTCCCTTCTGATGGTACTCGGGCTGAGGTCACTGTACGACGGAAAAGCGACGAGCGAACGTGGGAATATACAAGTGACTCTTCCGCGTACCTGACCTCCCGAGGTCGTGCTAAGACAGTCGGTGGGGATGGAATACAGGTAGTATGCGGACAGACTAGTTAGGCAATCTAATATCTTCGATACGCACTAATGGAATCTGCGAATCTAAGGCAAAGAAGGCCCTTCTAACCTGGACCGGTGTGATAGATCGGTCAGCAAGGATGACTACTCGAAGGCTCTAATCAATATCGAGCTCTGGTGTGATTCGATCTATGGGTTGTGGAATGCGAGGGAAATGACTTGGGATGGTTTCGTGTATTTCTACTGATAGGGTCATATGGTGGATGATGAATATAATCAACTCTATGGACGGTTCTCTGGCCTAGTCCAGAATTCTCTAGCTTCATTAGCTGTTGTATCCAGTAGGGATAATTGTTCGATGATAATAGGTGGAAGTGGAGAAGACTGAAATACAAGTGTGCGTAGGCCAGTGTCTATGTCTAATTTTCTTATAGATTCGTTAGGCTGTGGGACTTGTGGGTCACACCCGTAGACTCGTGGTTGTTGTGGACCAGCTATGGTCATGCGTGGAATCAAGACCTGATCCCTAGTATCCAATAATTGTATGCCTTTTCAGCCTCTATGTTTAGAATCAGCAGTTGTGTGATTTTCTCGGAATACCTCACAGGTGTTCTGGCAACTTGGATTCTTAAGCCGGTATCTATGTCTATGAGGGTGTCTCCTGCATCTGGTTGTGGAACTAAGGGGTCACACCCGAACGTTTGTTCTCTTTCAAACCCTTCTACAGTCATGTGGGTGTTTTCCTAAGGTAGCCTGTAGTTTGGCTGGTTTGACAAAAATGTATGTGCTTGGTCGTCTTCTATGTTTAATCCTCTTAACTGAGACCTGACATGTTGGAAGTCTGTTGTTGTTTGGAAGACTTGTATCCTAAGGTTCTGGTCAATGTCAGTGATTGCCGCTATGAGGTTGGGTTGAGGCACGATTGGCTCGAAAATGTATTCTCTGGGCTCCCTAGGTCCCGTAATTGTCACACAAAAGCAGTAATAAAACAAACTATAATAAAGTGAAATCTAAGTGTACTTCTAGCATATATGACTTCTTTTTGTATTTTCTGATGATTTATAAGAAAGCAGCTATTTAAAATATTTAGAATTGACAACTAAACTAATAATTCAAAACAAACAAAATAGCCGAGTGTAGCTATTTGCCTGTGTAATTTGTATATCTATTCTAAACAATGAAATAACTAATCTATTTGCAAGATTCTCAATCCTACCTCAGAAGTGAGGAGTGAATCATAGTTTCTCAGAAACTATCAATCCCCACAGCTTCCCCGGCAATATCGAGAATAAAATTAACTGAAATAAAGTAATTAACTACTTTATTTGATAAGATTTAACTAAAACTTTGAAAGATAGAACTTGGATTACGCAGAACAGTGGCGAATCCGATAGTGTACGTGATCTTCCCCCTCAGTGTGATCTCTTCGTTCTTTCATGTTCACGTGAATCTAGAAAAGCGTGTAATGCTAGCATCAACAGGAATAGATATTTGGATCAATGGATAACCTTCAGAATGCAGATGGAATAGAATGCGGATAGGAGAGGGATAGCGCAAGAGTACAGAGCTTGGCTTATGCAATTCCTAGCGGGGTCTACTGCGAATCGTGCAACAAAATGCATCCAGAACCTGAGACTATCATGTATGAAGAGCAAAACCTGCAACTTTAATGGCTGCTTAAGCTATTCTACTCTAATGGATTAGATAAAACAGCAACACTGTTTGCACAAGTTGGATATGTGGCTTACCAACAGCTAATCAATGTAAACCAAGCATGTAAAGGACTAAACTATGAAATCAAAGCAAAATAATAGACTGAAATGAGGAGAATGAGAGATAAATTCAGGGGCAGACCATTTGTTTGAGCACAAGCCATGCATTTATAGGAATTCAATCACCCCAAATCAAAATAAAACTAAACTCCTAAATAATAAACAAAGAAAAAACACTATTCCAGGGGACCAAAAACATAAATGCATGCTCAAGTCGGCAAGAAAAGCTGGTGAAACGTTGATTTTTGTGTGAGTTACGTCAAAAGAACGTTCTGGAAAACGCGTAAAGGACCGCTGCCCTGCTTAGGGCGGCGGTTACAGGACCACCGCCCTGTCCAGGGTAGCGGTTTCGTTACTTTAAGAGAAAAGGGGCAACAAAAGAGGGAAAAGGGGAAAAACAAAGCACGCAAGGGCTAGAAGGGTCATGCGGGATGTTAACGCACATTTGAGGAGCTCTTTCTGGATCCTGAATACCTTGCAAAGAGACCTGTATCATCATTGGGGGATTTATTACACCGTTCCGTAGTACAGTACCTTACAATTTTGGGTAGGTACATATTGCCCCCTCAGAGAAGCGTTTTAGCCATGAAGAGGCGTAAAACGGTGGGTCCGAGTATGGCCGTCCCGAAATGGGGAGTTAGAAGTTATACCTTACATGTCCGTGTGTCGAAATGGCGCCATCCAAAATTCCCGCTACCTGCAAAATGAAAAGAGAACTCAAGTGTAGATAGATACAATAATTTGGAAAACAAACACTAAAATAACAGGGAAAGAGAATGTACCATTTGTGCGGGGATAGGAACTTACCTCCGTCGGCGCTCTGAACCTGTGAAAAAGGCATTTAAAACGAATCAGGGTGCTATATATATGAAAGTGGGCCCATTTTCCTATTCATTTGCGCGAGTTGACTTGATAGATTTTGAGCTCTGGGACCCGCGGTGACGGTTTCTTGCGTGAATAGAGTCAAAACGTTCGGAGTGAGATAGCGATCATGCCCCCACGTGCGGAATGCCACCCCGCGAGATCACAGGTTGGTTTTCTTTAAATTTTCATTTTTCCCCCTTCAAATTTGAAATGGCAAATTCTTTATAATGAGGGGGGTATTTTTGAAAATGTTACGTTCAAAAGGTCCACCTAGGGGGGGCGCCTACTGGGTAGGCTTTGTTTTTAGCTAAAATGGTCCTTTTTGCATGTTTTTTGGGCTTTTTAGGGTTAAAAACCCACGCGGGTTTTCAGACCGCGACCGTCGCCCTAGCCAGGGCGGCGGTTACACAACCGCCGCCCTGCTCAGGGCGGCGGTTACGAGACCGCCGCCTTTAAGGCGGCGGTTACAAAACCGCCTCCCTGCTCAGGGCGGCGGTTTTGCACAGAATGCAAAAGAACTTGTTTTGGAGATTATGTTTGTTTGTTTTTGCACTTCTATATTTTTTTATGACTCTCTCGATATTGATTAGATACTAACTTGCTCTGTTTTGTGTGTTTTTGGGTGTATGCAGGCGAGGGAGGAGTACATCAGATGGAGTCGAGAGAGGGAGTGTGATTGGTTGCCCGAGGTACTGGATGCCCTCTCACCAGATGAGGAGGATACATTGCAGAGGGCCGGCATATTGCGTATATCGCGTGTGCCTCATGTCGCTCCATCTAGTCACATCCTTTGTGACTTGTTTTCATATTGGGATGCAAATCGGAACACTTTCCGACTGCCAGGGGTCCGTGGTGAGTGGACCATCACTTTGGAGGATGTTTACCATATCCTGGGGGTCCCGATCATCGCGAGGAGACTCACACTGGAGACGGTAGGGTCCCAAGCACAGATTGGACAGTGGGCAGGCTACATGGGAGATGCAACTATCACCACGGGGCCGAAGAAGGGAGTGAGAGTTCGATCCATTCCTTCTTTTCCCATCCCCGTATTTCAACAGGCTATCATGGGGATCCTTTCCTCGAGGCTGATCGGGGACAAGGGAGGGGATACTTTACTATACTGTTGGGCCCCCATCATTGCACAGATAGAGGGGCATGGCCGGATATACACCTAGGGCG
Source organism: Taxus chinensis (assembly GCA_019776745.2). Classification (NCBI taxonomy): domain Eukaryota; kingdom Viridiplantae; phylum Streptophyta; class Pinopsida; order Cupressales; family Taxaceae; genus Taxus; species Taxus chinensis. Next base: position 886,206,806 of record CM034150.1, read on the forward strand.
TAGATATTCTGGGGACCACCTACCACGATTTATACAGGGTGGTCCATCTATAGGGACAGTCTTTGAGCCACCCTACTCTAGTCATGAGTTGGGTGTATGAGCGCTTTATTCCTTATGGCAGGGGCGTAGAGGTGGCAGATCCCGGGGCTGTGAGGGCAGCCAGATGGTCAGATATGTCGGTGCTTAGAGCAGCTCACTAGCCAATTGCTTCCCTCACTACAACAGATATGGAGGCCACACCATACCAGCTTATGACCGGTATATGGGGAGAGGAGACTCTCACATTGATCTCCTGCTCCACTACAGGGCAGCTCATCGACCGTGTGGGATTGGTAGAGGTACATCCTTTCGGCAGGGTTCCTCAGCAGTTTGGCCTCCCATATATGGGCATACTTCCTCCAGTGGCACCAGTTTATAGATCAGTCCGCGAGGCTAGAGTGGGGCCTAGAGGCCGTGGTTGGACAGTGGTCACTCCTGGCATTCCTATTGCAGCCAGGGGGATAGTTCGGGCCAGAGGGAGAGCTGGTGCGCCTCAGGCACCTTTACTTTGGATTGCTACGGGTCCTGTTCATAGCAGCTATGACCCCATAGATATTGACTCCGATTCTGAGGAGTCTACAGAGGGAAGGTCGGAGGAGCAGACGGATGACAGTGATCCTGAGTGGCATGATACTCAGGACATCATGCAGGCAGAGAGGGACGAGCAGAGTGTAGAGAGAGAGACTCTAGTTTCTGAGGAGCCACTCTCCCAGGGCCATGGTGGAGAGGACGAGTCCGTTGCAGGGCGTCATGTTGCTCCGACTACAGGAGCAACCCCTTAGTCGGCAGAGCAGCATCTGCAGTGGGTGCTGGCCCTAGCGACCCATCTTGGATGCCTGGTGATCCGAGTAAGTTATCCTTTCTTCCTTTCAGTATTCATTTGATTTAGGATTTGTTTTTAATTGCTATCTCTCCTTGTGTTTCAATATTATATCTTTTAGCCTCTCTCCTAGTTTCTAATTCATTTTTCTTCTTTATTTTGTAGAGATTGTTGACGAGTGGCGGGATCTAATCCACAGGGTATGCACTGATTCTTTGATGATCCCTATGGATAAGACCCGTGCGGAGCTATCTGTAGATACCGGGGAGCCTTCAGCAGCCGGTAGGCATACCGAAGTCTTCGCTCTCGTTTGGCATGTGGCCAAGATGGTGTCGACCCTACGTACAGAGTTGGCGGGCTATAGGACAGCTGAGGCGCCTTATGAGGAGCCACTCTCGTGGTGAGACCACGGCTACTCCTCAGGACCCTGAGCCCTCTGTGCATTCAGATCGCCGGCATAGCCGGAGTCATAGGCGAGGGCGCGCTCCTTCGGCGGGATCACGTAGGGGTTGAGAGGCCACTTGGCCCTTGCATATTTTGTATCATAGATTATTTTGTATATCATGGGCTCTTTGAGCGTTTTGATTATGCCTAGTGCATGATGGCGTTGTACATAAACATCGATCATTTATATATATATGCATTTGTTCTCGAATCAAAAGCTTGTTACACATGTTTATCCTTTCTATTTCCATTTTCCTTGTATATACTACGATGTATGTTTATATGCTTCCTAGAATGTATGCAATGGTGAACAAATGATGAAAATGCTTTACTTTACTTGTCTTTTGTGTTTCATGATGCTGATACATGATAATGTAGATATATTGTGATTTTGAATCTTAGCTTCTGTAAGCAATTTGGATACCTCATGTTTGTTTCGGCAAAGTGATGAAAGTAACTAATATGATGAACAAATAAACTTGCCCCACTCCTAACTCCACGCAACCGGTAAGATGCGAGGGCTCATCACCAAGAGCCAAGAAGTGCGCAAGTTATGAAATGTGATGAAATGATAGTGATGAAAGATAGACAAAGTTTTGGCGGAACCAAATTGAAAGCTACAAGCTGACTCCACCCGGGTGACTTCATAGTTTCGGATGCAACTTGCCTTGTAGTTTATCCAGACTTAGACCCGTAGATGGCCACATAGCAGACAAAATCTGGGTTTTTAGGATTTTTGACTCTTTCAAAATTTTGAACATCCGTTTCATTTGTCTTTGACTCAAAGTTTGAAAGTTTGAATTTCTCGCGTATGACCATTTGCATTTATTTTTCAAGAGGACCCCCTACACTTGGCCCCACGCTTACTAGTAAGAAGTGTGAGTTTATCACCGTGGGCAAAGCGTAGGCGAGTAAGGGCATTTCCATCCTTTCCCAACCCTACGTCACTAGTAAGAGATGCAAGCTCATCACTGAAGGTTGGTGGGGCAGGGAAATGTGTAAAATTAAAATTTTCTGTTTGATCAACGTTTGACTTGTTTATTTGAGTAAAATGTCAATATGTCCTTATTTCCAAAGAGATATACATATGGGATAGATGTGACACCATGAAGCTTCTAGAACAAACCATAGGCAATGACACTTATTCTAAGAAGAAATCAAGGCGAGAAAAGACTTGTAGATCTTGGTATGGTTACTGTTAAGACTTTGTCATGTCTATTTTATTTGATAAAAGATTCTGAAGTGATTGGTGATATTGTGAAAATGGAGAGATATGATTAAAGAGTTCATGCCAATAACATCATGATTTTGTAATGAATTTCCTTGAGAATATATTCCTTGATCACGATTTGTGTAAGAAACAAATGGACAAAAATGATCTTAATCTATATGAAAATGCAATGTAGATAGTTATATAAGTAGCGTTAGCTGCTTATGCGCAGAAACGTTTGAGGTGGAGGGAATTGATTGTTTCACCAAACTCCTCACCTTTTAGCATGCATAAGAGGTATGCACCATTTCCGTAGTCTTTCATGACTCGGTATGGGCCCAACCATTTGGGCCAGAATTTCCTTCCCTCGCCGGTATTCTTGTCGATCCGGTTGTCCAACCTTAGAACTAGATCACCTTCCTATATGTCACACTCATAGATCTTCTTGTTGTACTGCTGGCACATCCGGTCAACGTAGACTCTATGTCACTGTTCACCATCTAACCTAGTTTCATCTAAGCTTTCTAGTTGGGAAAGACGTGCTTCTCTGTAAGTGTCTTCATCCAGAATCCCTTGTAGTGAAATGCAGAGACTGGGTATTTCAACCTCAAGTGGGAGAACTGCTTCTGCCCAAAATACCAGCGAGAAAGGAGTCGCTCCCGTTGGTGTTCTTATTGAGGTTCGGTGGGCCCACAAGGCCGGATATAACTTTAAATGCAAATCTCGTTTGTTTTCTTTTACTGTTTTGAGGAGAATGGCTTTCAGTGTTTTGTTTGTTGCTTCAGCCTGCCCATTGGCTTGGGGATAATACAAGGAAGCCGTATGATGGCTTATTTTAAATTTGTTGCATAGTTCACGAACTTCTTCATTCTTGAAAGAAGTTCCATTATCTGAGATAATGATTTGCGGGATACCGTACCTACAAATGATTTATTTCAAAATGAACTTGGCGATTACAGAACTAGGTACAGTGGTAAGAGGCATGGCCTCTACCCATTTGGTGAAATATTCAGTGGCCATGATTATAAAATTATGTCCGTCTATGGATGAGGGAGAGAACTTCCCTATCAAGTCTAGGCCCCATGTAGAAAAGGGCCACAGAGTAGCGATTGGTTTGCAAAGCTTGTGCCGGCATGTGAATCTCATGGGAGAATTCTTGGCACTTATGACACCTGCGTACAAAATCTATTGCGTCATGTTCTATGGTGGGCCAAAAATATCCCATTCGATGTATTCTTCGAGCAGTGGCGTGGCCGCCGAATTGGCCTCCACATACTCCGCTGTGAGATTCATAGAGAATATTCTTGGATTATTTTGTGTCGACACACCTTAAGAGCATTCCATTGAATGCCTTTCGATAGAGAACTTGCTCTATAATAACGTACTTAGCTACGATAATGCGTAACCGCCTTCTTTGTTGTGGTGTAGCTCCTTCCGGGTAGGTATGGTCCATGATATAGTTAATGATATCAGTGTACCAAGGGCACTCAGAGATGGCAGGTCGGGTTTCAATGTAGTATACGCATTCATCTGGAAAATCCAAATCTACTAGATCGCCTCCATCTAATGGATTATCATCTAACCAATCCGCAATGATTTGTCCCTTAACTGACTTTTGGTTTACAAAAGTTAATTCAAATTCTCCCATTAAGGTTATAAAACGTCCAGCCTTTTTAGACAAAGACCCTTGTGTGAGAAAAGTTCGGAAGTGGTTGGTTTTCACCATGACCCTCATTTCTTGATTTAGCATATAGTGTCTTAGGCATTTGGTTGCGAAGACTATGGCGAGACATTCTCACTCTGCTTGTGTATAGCGTGTTTCATAGTCGAGCAGTGTCTGGCTAATGAAATAAATCGTGCGTTCTCTTTTGTTATCGTCTTCTTGGGCCAACATGGAAGCTAACGAAACATTGGTAGCTCGTGAGTATAAGATCAATGGGCGGTCTAGCTTAGGTGGCATTAGCGTAGGTGGTGATAGCAAGAAACGCTTAACTGCGTTAAAAGCTTCATCACAATCTTTGGTCCAACTCAATGCTATAGTCTTTCTTGAGTAGAGTTGTTAATTGGATGAATAGCAAAGCTCAAGTCTGGGATAAATCTTCGGATTGCACCCAGCTTTCTGAGAAATGCCCTAATTCCAGATTCGTCCGAAGGTGGAATCATTTTGAGAACAGCCCGAATTTTGGTTGGGTCAACATCTATTCCCTGTGATGATATGATATAACCTAGGAGCTTCCCTCCCGTTACACCAAAGACACATAACTTGGCGATTATAGAACCAGGTACAGTGGTAAGAGGCATGGCCTCTACCCATTTGGTGAAATATTTAGTGGCCGTGATTATAAAATTATGGCCGTCTATGGACTTGAGGGAGAGTCACTGCCCTATCAAGTCCAGGCCCCATGTAGCCAACAAGGGCCATGGAGTAGCGATAATATTGCAAAGCTTGTGCCGGCATGTGAGATCTCATGGGAGAATATCTATGGCACTTATGACACCATTGGTACGTAGCAAACTCTATTGCATCATGTTCTAGGGTGGGCCAAAAATAGCCCATTCGATGTATTCTTCGAGCAGTGGCGTGGCCACCAAAGTGAGTTATCCACATAGTTTCCGCTGTGAGATTGCATAGAGAATCTTCTTGGATTCTGGTCTGTGTCCCGAGAATCCATCCTTAAGAGCATTCCATCGAATGCCTTTCGAATAGAGAACTTGCTGCTATCAATAATGTACTTAGCTATGGATGGCAATGTGTAAGTCATCCTTAGGACTTTGCTTGCGGTGTAATGCTCCTTCTGGGTAGTCTATGGTCCATGATATAGTTAATGATATCAGTGTACCAAGGGCACTCTTGAGATGGTAGGTCGGGTTTCGACGTTAGTATACGCATTCATCTGGGAATAATCCAAATCTGGTTAGATCACCTCCTATCTGAATCGAGTTATCAGCTAACCAATCAGCAATGATTTGTACCCTTAGAGCTAAATTTTGGTTTACAAAAGTTAATTCGAATTCTCCCATTAATTGGCTTATAAAACGTCCAGCCTGATTTAGTGACAAAGACCCTTGTGTGAGAAAAGTTCGTAACGTGGTCGGTTTTCACCATGACCTGTCGTTTCTTTATAATTAAATGCATATACGCCTGTCTTAGGCATTTGGTTGCGAAGGATCTGATGTGTAAGACATTCTCACTCTACTTGTGTATAGTGTGTTTCATAGTCGATCAGTGTCTGGCTAGATGAAATAAATCGCAGCGTTCGTCTTTTGTTATCGTCGATCTTGGGCCAACGATGCAAGTCTCTTCGATCAACAGAGGCGTTAGCTTCGTGAGTCATAAGATCAACGGGTGGTCTAGCATAGGTGGTAGATAGCAAGTCAAACGCATCTAACTATCGTGTAAAAGCTTCATCGCAATCTTGTGAGGTCCAACTAATGCTATAGTCTTTCCAAAGTAGATTGAGGAATGTGGATTGAATAGACGAAGCTAGCATACGTCTGGGATAAGATCATGGGTCAGATTGCACCCAGCTTTCTGAGACAATGACCTGATTCCAGATTCGTCAGAAGGTGGACATCATTTTGTAGAACAACCCGAATTTTGGTTGGGTCAACATCTATTCCTCGTGATGATATAGCATATAACCTAGGAGCTTCCCTCCCGTTACACCAAAGACGCATATTAATCTGGGTCGTAGCGTGACTCCGTATTCTAGTTAGACGTGAAAGAATGATACGGAGTACTGTAAAGGATGGTCACAACGCTTAGCTATGGCCTTGGACAATCAAGTCATCTACGTAATGACTTCCACGTATTTTATGAATTAAAACGCCGATGAAGATATATAAGTCATAGCCCGCAGGTACGTGGCACCAGCAATTTGGCTGAGACCGAAATGCATGACAGCATAACAATAAGTTCCCCAAGTGAGTTAGTAAACGTATTCTTAGCTTGATCTATGCTTCGGATGGATTCTGATTTGGTATGTATCCCGAGTAATCCATCCATAAGAGACAAAAGTTTGAATCCAGCTGAAAGCGGTCAATGAATTACATCTATGGATGGCAATGGGAAGTTCCGTTAGGACATGCTTTGTTAACTGTCATCGGAAATCTATGTGAGATGCAAATAATCTTTCCATTCTTCTTGAGAACGGGAACGATGTTAGATACGCATTGGGAGTAGTCAACATGGCTTGATGAATCCTACCTGAAGGAGTTTTATTACCTCCTCTTTTACCAGTGAGAGCTACTTTGGGTTTCATAGGTCTTGATTTTTGACTTAATTGGCTTTGCATCTGATTTAGTGACGAGGTTGTGTACCGTAATGTGGGGTGCAAATCCTGTCATTTCTTTATAATTAAATGCAAATGCCTTCTGATGCTCTTTGAGGATCCAAGTGTGTATCTCTATCCTCTTCTGGTGTTAATTTAAGATCAGTAGTTTCTACAAAGATTTTCGGTTCATCTTCCGTTCACGATGTTGACATCGATCATTTCTATCGATCAAAGAGGTGTTACCCTCTTCGAACTCAGGTGGTGCTGGAGGTAAATCGCGGATCATCCCTAATTTTCTACTGCGTATATGCTAGTTTCCATTAATGTGAGGGAAAACTCATCATCGGATTTCCGAAATAGGAAGACTTAATGTGGGATTAAGGACAAATCTAGCATAGGACTTAGGAAAGATGCAATGCCGCATAGGCGTTTAAGTATTGCAAAGTGGTTATATCATTATCAATATGGTTTGGGGTGGTAGATTCACTTTCGCTTGAAAGGGGATTTGTCATTGTTTTTATCAATGGTTCGTCACGAATGGACACGGTGAAGTGAGTATCTTCCTAACTCATTGTTTGGAGTAAAACGTGATGCTGAAGTTGCTATTGAGTCTGCGAGAAGATTTTCCTCTCGGGGAATTGCTTCGATAGATATGAAGTTGAATGCCTTGCTTGAATCTAATACGGCATTTTTGTAAAGCTGTAAATGTTCGGCTTTAGTTTCATATACCGCAGAGACTTGGTTTGCCACTAATTGTGAGTCTCCCAAGACTCTGATATTATCAACACCGATTCTTTTGGCTAAAGTGAGACCAAGGAGGAGGGCTTCGTACTCTGCGCTATTGTTTGTGCATTCGAAATTTAAGTTTAAAGGCAAAAGGCAGGACTTTTTCCTTCTGGTGAAGTAAGAATTATACCTTCCCCTGCTCCGTAACGGCACCTAGCCCCATCAAAATGGAGAGTCCAATACTTAGCCGGGAATATAGAGGTTGGGGGGTCCATTGCATTTGCGCATTCTACTTCGACCATGCAGAGGTCTTCTGCTTGAAGAGAGCCAACCCCCAGGGAATATCCTATGCCTACTGAATCAAATGGTAAGAACATTGGTAAATCTTGTTCTATTAATTCAATGATTTTTGCAGTAGTCCCTAATGATACAGTTTCTTTAGCTTTATCATCAGGGGTTGGGGTTGTTTTCGCTATGCTGATGGTTTCAAGATCTGTTGTAGGTACCAACTTTTCCTTTGGCTTTGAGTCAGTGGGTTTGTTAAGTTGGTTTGTTGGAAGTTCAAATTCTGAGTGTACACCTGGTCTTTTCTTTAAATCAGCTAGGTGCACATCAAATGGCTTTGGATCACCTTTGGCTACAAAAACCTTTCCTAGATGCAAGAATCTTACTTCTTGAAATAATGTAGAAGGGATTGCCTTCATGCGGTGTATCCATGGTTGGCCGAGGATCATATTATAGTTAGTTTCCCGATCTATAATATAAAACTCAGTCAGGATTGTTTTGGGTCCTAAGGTGACCGGTAATATTATGGTTCCTATTGAAGTGGCTTTAAGGCTATCATAGCCTCTTAATGTTTTTTGAGTGGTGGAACAGTTTGTTTCACCATATCCTAACTTTTGGAGGAAAGAGAAGGGTACTATGTTAACCGCAGCCCCATCGTCAACCATTGCCCGTTTTACGTAATTATTATAAACCCATACTTGTAGGTGTAAGGCTGGATCGCCTCGGCGAGCGATCTCAGCATCTGTAGGCATTTTACTTATTTCGAATATGAATTCAACATCTCTATCTGCCTGTCCCGGAGGATGAACATCAAAGTCTATATGATTTGCCTGTGTTTTAGGTGGTGGAGTGATATTAATTAAATGACCTAAGTCTAATGCCTCCAAAAGAGCAGACCTTGTGGGCAGGAGAGTTCTTTAGTAAGTCAAGAAATGAAATATGCGAGAAGGTTTTTGTTAGAGCATTAATTAAATCATAAGCACCCACAGGTTTTGTTATGTTTTGTTGGATGTTATCAGTTTCAGGCAAGTCGATTTGGACTTGGTTGGGAGAAATACTATCGTGTCCTTGTTACAGCTTCAATGGGTAATTCCGAGTCTAACTCTACCAATCCAACTACCTTAGGTCGTGGTTGACTCCCTAGATGCGGTGCAACTAATGGATTTAGCGAAGTCAAGGCCTCATGATTGTTGTTTCCTGTCATTGCACCCTTGTTTGTTCCAGTTGAATTTCAACCTATTACTATCATGATTTGGAAGTGGATCGTTAAAGATCTTCAGGGGTGCGTTTTGAGGGGAAACTGCTCCGGCGAGCGTATTGGGTGGTGATGATACAGGATCTTCCAAAAACAAATCTGTGAAGAACTGTCTTTGTTCTTCTGGTAGACGTTGCATGAACTTGTTGTAGTCACGACACGTTCTATTGTCATGACCCCGAATTTTATGAAAACCACAATAAGAATTGGAATTGTAATTCCTGTTTTGTTGGTTTGGTATGTATTGTGGCCTAAAATTTTGATCAAACTGTTGCCTATTAGGATTAAAATTCTGCATTTGTTGTTTCTGGCTTTGAATTTTTGTAACCTGATACTTAGTTGAATTTTGGCTTAGCCCTTTGTATGGGATTATCACCGTTGGTGTTGTTGTTGTTGTTGCGGATGGTTAAAATCCACTGCATTGATTGTCGGGGTAAAGTTATTATTTCTTTGGTTGTTTGTTTATGATGGAGTATTGACTATATTTACCTTTTTGGGCTGGTCGGTTACTCCGTCTGTTGTTACACCCCAATTTTTGTTAAGGATTTTAGGTCCTTGATTGAGCATTTGTGGGGTAAGTCGCAGTATTCTAGTTAGAGGTAATCAACCTCCCGTTTGCTCCATATGTCTTACGACCACTATCTATTTCCGCCTGATCTATTCGCAGAGCGCTCTCGAGTACTTCGTCATAAGTTCTTAGTGGGAACTTCTGGACTTCTTCCTTCACTTCTCTACTAAGAGAATGAAGGAATAAATCGCATAGTTCCATCTGATCCATATTTGGAGCGCTTGCCGAGGAATAAAGGACTTTACGCCACCTTTGGATGAAATGGGCGACAGATTCGTTATGTTCTTGTTTGATGTGTAAGAACTCCCTGATTCCTATTCTTAATAGTTTTTTCATGTCGAAGGCTTTGATGAACTCAGAAAAAAGTTCTTTGAATGAATGTATGGAAGCCTTAGGTATTCTATATTACCAATCGAGAGCAATGCGTTCCAGCGTTTTGGGGAATATTTTAGCAACAACCCCATCCCATGGGAGTAATTCCCGAATGGCTGTAGCGTAAGCTTTGATATGCGCATTCGGATCTCCCTCACCCTTGTATTTGGGCAAATCAAGAAGAGGCCTTGGAAGCATGACACTTCATATGGTGAAATCTAAGGGATCTTTCAAATATTCTGAATAAGTTCCTATCGCATATGTTTCAACCATTGACGGTGTCTGTTGAGGGGGCGGTGGCAGAACGGGTTGTTGATATGGCGTAACGTACGCGTTGGTAGGGGCATAAGGCAACCCCTGCATTTGAGTAAACATGCTGGGGGATGAGTACATATCCCCTTGTGGTGATTTTGAATACATGTTTAAGTATGAAGGGGTACTATCCAGGAATGGATTGCTCTGTACTAGACCTAGAGGAACAGTGCTAGTGATAGTGGGTCTAGTTGGCATTTGTTGTGAATACTGAGGAGTCATGCCTAACGTGCCTACTCCTGTGAGGAGATCTACTTGGCTAGGATGGTGCGGAGGATTGGAACTCCTTGTTTGTATGAATTTCAAATTTTGACTTGCTTGGGAAAGTTCTAATCCCCTAACCTTCTCTATTAGAGTTGAAATGACTTTGTTTGGTGAAGTCACGATATCCTGCCTTGGTTGCGTTTGATGCATACTATGGTTTTGCGGAGGTATGTGATATCCTGCTATGAACTGATCATTATCTTGCCAAGCATCTCTGAGAGTATTTTCTATACGTGATGTCATAGAGGTATTTTCTTGAGGAGAGAACTCGGGCTGTATTTGCAAAACTCCTATAGGTGGGTACATGCCTTAAGAGTGTTGTTCATTTCGGGAATAACGTGTGGAGTACTCGTCATCTAAGACCGAGTATGGGTTTGATTGTCTACTAATATGTGGTCTAAGTAGCACCTGAGGAGATGAAACAGATTCTCCAGTGAATGTCATATTGTTTGAGCCTGAAGGCTCTGTTTGTGTTTGAGCGAGTTGCTCCAACCCCTCTGCTTGGAAGGACGAGCTATATCTAGTCCTTGGAGTTTGCGCTGACAACTGACTAGTTGAATAGTTGTTGCCCCACATTGAGAGTGAGGGTGATGATTGCCTATTCTGTTGGGCATAGTATGCCTTAAGACCCAAGAGGGGTCTGCCGTATGCATCGAATCCTGACATATTCGGGGGGTATATGGATACCCGCAGAATAATGGGAAGAAGCGAAGGTGATTTGTGAAGTAAAGAAACGTACTGTGTTGTTCACGTTAGGTTCACCAATTTTGTTGGTGAAGCTGATGTGACGGTCGATGAGTTATAGAAGGTGAAGCAATTGTAAGCTTCACGTCGGGTTCACCAATTTTGTTGGTGAAGCTAATGTGATGGTCGATGAGTTATAGAAGGTGAAGCAATTGTAAGCTTCACGTCGGGTTCACCAATTTTGTATGCCGGAAAAGCGACGAGCGAACGTGGGAATCGACAAGTGACTCTTCTGCGTACCCGACCTCCTGAGGACGTGCTGAGACAGCTGGTGGGGATGGAATACAGGTAGTATGCGGACAGACTAGTTAGGCAATCTAATATCTTCGATACGCACTAATGGAATCTGCAAATCTAAGGCAAAGAAGGCCCTTCTAACCTGGACCGGTGTGATAGATCAGTCAGCAAGGATGACTACTCGAAGGCTCTAATCAATATCGAGCTCTAGCGTGATTCGATCTATGGGTTGTGGAATGCGAGGGAAATGACCTGGGATGGTTTCGTGTATTTCTCCTGATAGGGTCATATGGTGGATGATGAATATAATCAACTCTATGGATGTTTCTCTGGCCTAGTCTAGAATTCTCTAGTTTCGTTAGCTGTTGTATCCAGTAGGGACAATTGTTCGATGATAATAGGTGGAAGCAGAGAAGAATGAAATACAAGTGTGCGTAGGCCAATGTCTATGTCTAATTTTCTTATAGATTCGTTAGGCTGTGGGACTTGTGGGTCACAACCGTAGACTCGTGGTTGTTGTGGACCAGCTATGGTCATGCGTGGAATCAAGTCCTAATCCCTAGTATCCAATAATCGTACGCCTTTTCAGCCTCTATGTTTAGAATCAACAGTTGTGCGATTTTCTCGGAATACCTCACAGGTGTTCTAGCAACTTGGATTCTTAAGCCGGTATCTATGTCTATGAGGGTGTCTCCTGCATCTGGTTGTGGAATTAAGGGGTCACACCCGAACGTTTGTTCTCTTTCAAACCCTTCTACAGTCATGTGGGTGTTTTCCTAAGGTAACCTGTAGTTTGGCTGGTTTGACAAAAATGTATGTGCTTGGTCATCTTCTATGTTTAATCCTCTTAACTGAGACCTGACCTGCTGGAAGTCTGTTGTTTTTTGGAAGACTAGTATCCTAAGGTTCTGGTCAATGTCAGTTATTGCTGCTATGAGGTTGGGCTGAGGCACGATTGGCTTGAAAATGTATTCTCTGGGCTCCCTAGGTCCCGTAATTGTCATGCAAAAGCAGTAATAAAACAAACTATAATAAAGTGAAATCTAAGTGTACTTCTAGCATATATGACTTCTTTTTGTATTTTCTGATGATTTATAAGAAAGCAGCTATTTAAAATATTTAGAATTGACAACTAAACTAATAATTCAAAACAAACAAAATAGCCGAGTGTAGCTATTTGCCTGTGTAATTTGTATATCTATTCTAAACAATGAAATAACTAATCTATTTGCAAGATTCTCAATCCTACCTCAGAAGTGAGGAGTGAATCATAGTTTCTCAGAAACTATCAATCCCCACAGCTTCCCCGACAATATCGAGAATAAAATTAACTGAAATAAAGTAATTAACTACTTTATTTGATAAGATTTAACTAAAACTTTGAAAGATAGAACCTGGATTACGCAGAACAGTGGCGAATCCGATAGTGTACGTGATCTTCCCCCTCAGTGTGATCTCTTCGTTCTTTCATGTTCACGTGAATCCAGAAAAGCGTGTAATGCTAGCATCAACAGGAATAGATATTTGGATCAATGGATAACCTTCAGAATGTAGATGGAATAGAATGCGGATAGGAGAGGGATAGCGCAAGAGTACAGAGCTTGGCTTATGCAATTCCTAGCGGGGTCTACTGCGAATCGTGCAACAAAATGTGTCCAGAACCTGAGACTATCCTGTATGAAGAGAAAAACCTACAACTTTAATGGTTGCCTAAGCTATTCTACTCTAATGGATTAGATAAAACAACAACACTGTTTGCACAAGTTGGATATGTGGCTTACCAACAGCTAATCAATGCAAACCAAGCATGTAAAGGACTAAACTATGAAATCAAAGCAAACTAATAGACTGAAATGAGGAGAATGAGAGATAAATTCAGGGGCAGACCATTTGTTTGAGCACAAGCCATGCATTTATAGGAATTCAATCACCCCAAATCAAAATCAAACTGAACTCCTAAACAATAAACAAAGAAAAAACACTATTCCAGGGGACCAAAAACATAAATGCATGCTCAAGTCGGCAAGAAAAGCTGGTGAAACGTTGATTTTTGCGTGAGTTACGTCAAAAGAATGTTCTGGAAAACACGTAAAGGACCGCCGCCCTACTTAGGGTGGCGGTTACAAGGACTGCCGCCCTGTCCAGGGCGGCAGTCACAAGACCGCCGCCCAGGCAGGGCGGCAGTTTCGTTACTTTAAGAGAAAGGGGGCAAGAAAAGAGGGAAAAGGGGAAAAACAAAGCACGCAAGGGCTAGAAGGGTCATGCAGGATGTTAACGCACATTTGAGGAGCTCTTTCTGGATCCTGAATACCTTGCGAAGAGACCTGTATCATCATTGGGGGATTTATTACACCGTTCTGCAGTACAGTACCTTACAATTTTGGGTACGTACAGTCACTGAGGACGTTAGGGAGCCCTTAACAGCTAGTCGACACACAAATGTCTTTTCCCCTATCTGGAAGGCGGAAAATATCATTACCTCCCTTCACACCGAGCTGGCTGGATATAGGACTACTAAGTGCTTGATGAGGAGGAGTTGCTCTCATAGTGAGACCACAGCTGCTGGCCGTGATCGTGAGCCCTTCGTCCATTCAGAGCATCATCATAACAGGAGTCCTAGGCATGGTCATACACCTTCTGAGGGATCTCATAGAGATTGAGAGATCATTGTGTCTTTTTGTAGTGACCTTTGGTTGGATATTTTTACGTTTGTTTTGTATTTTGTAGGCTCATTGAGCATTTTGACCATGCCTTAGTGCATGATGGTGTTGTACATGAAACACCATTTATATATATATATATATATATATATATATATATATATATATATATATATATATTTGGATCTAGAATCTTGGTGCCTAGAATTTTGTGGACTCAGTTCCCATATGTATACTAGATGTTTTTAGAGTATTTGTTTTCATGCTTTTCAGAATGTATGCAATGGATGACAAATGATAGAAAATACTAAACAGAATGTTTTACTTTGTATGCTTTTGTAATTCTGATATGTGATGATGAACACATTGTAGTATTGAAATTTCGACCTCTTTGGGAAATGTCTGTGATTTCTTCTTATGTTGGAAAAATGTGATGAATGTATAGTGATAAAGAGACGAACTTGCCCCATTCCCAACTCCATGCAACCAGTAAGATGCGAGGGCTCAACACCAAGAGTTGGGAAGGGCACGAAATTGTATGAGTTTGACTGAATGGAATGAAGAGAGATAGCCAAACCAGTGACAGAAACCAAACTTAGACCTACACACTTACTCTACTCAGAACTACCCACCAAGGCTCAAAAGGCCACTTACTTTCCAGTTTATCTAGACTTAGATCTATAAATGGCAACCTGGTTTGACAAAATCTGGTTTTGAGGATTTGATATCTTTGGAATTTGGACATTTGTTTTCACTTAATATAATTTTACTTGTATTTCTAGAATACCAAGATTTGTTAATTTGTGTGAATGGACCCCCCACACCCTGCCTCATGCCACTAGTAAGAAGCATGGGTTTGTCACCAAAGGTAGGATATAGGCGAGTAAGGGCACTTCTTTACTTTCCCCAACCTCACACCACCAGTAAGAGATGCGGGGCTTATCACTAAAGATTGGTGGGGCAAAGAAGTGTGTAAAATAAAAATATTCTGTTTGCTTGGCACGTTTGATTCTATTTGATTTTGACATTTCTGATCTGTGACTTTGGGATATCCTTTCTTTCAAAGAGACTTAAGAGGGATAGATGTGACACCAAGAAGCTTCTACAATAGACCATAGGTAAGGACAACTTCACCTAGTAGAAAGAAAGAGCAAAAGCCAAGTATACAGGCCTTGGTATGGTTTTCGTCAATACTTGTCTGTCAAACTTGATGAGAAGATTTGAAATTACTTGATGATGTTTTAAGAGATGTGATTTGAAAGCTTTTGCCAATATTTTTAGAAATTTGTAATAGATTGCTTAAGAGTAAGTTCCTTGACTACAATTTTTATGAAATGAGTGGACAATATGAAACAGCTAAATGACTAATGTAATATAGGTAGCTATAATGTACAAGTGGTGATTATGATGTCTTATGTGTAAAACTGTTTAAGATGCAAGGAATTGATAATTTCATTGAATTCCTCACCTTCTAGTGTGCATAAGTGATACACACCATTCCCATAGTCTTTCATGACTCGGTATGGGCCCAACCATTTGGGCAAGAACTTCCTTCCTTCACTGGTTTTCTTATCAATCCGGCTGTCTAGTCTTAGAACTAGATCTCCCTCATATATTTCTTGCTCATAGAAATTTTTTGTTATACTTCCGAAAAATCTGGTTAGCATAGGCTTTGTGTCGTTTTTTCGGTGTTTATCCTGGCCTCATCAAGGCTTTCCAGTTGAGAGAGGCGTCCCTCCCTATAAGATTCTTCATCCAAAATCCCTTGTAATGAGATGCGGAGATTGGTTATTTCAACCTCAAGTGGGAGAACTGCTTCTACCCCCGAATACCGACGAGAAAGGGGTTGCTCCTGTTGTTCTTATTGAGGTTTGATGGGCCCACAAGATCGGATATAGTTTTAGATGTCAATCTCACTTGTTCTCCTTTTCTGTTTTGAGGAGAATAGCCTTTAATGTTTTGTTTGTTGCTTTGGCTTGTCCATTGGATTGAGGGTAGTAAAGAGAGGCCGTGTGATGGTTTATTTTTAATTTTCTGCATAACTCATGAACTTCATCATTTGTAAAGGATGTGCCATTATCTGAGATAATGATTTGTGGGACACCATACCTGCAAATGATTTGGTTTAGAATGAACTTGTCAATTAACAAACCTGGTACGGTGGTGAGAGGCATGGCCTCTAACCATTTTTTATAAAATTATGGCCATTGGTTGATGAGGGAGAGAATTTCCCTATCAAATCTAGACCCCACGTGGAGAAGGGCCATGGGGTTGCTATTGGTTGCAGAGATTGTGTTGGCATGTGAATCTCGTGAGAGAATTCTTGGCATTTTTGGCACCTACGTATAAACTCTACTGCGCCGTGTTCAAGAGTGGGCAAAAAATAGCCCATCTGATGTATTTTGTGAGCAGTGGCATGACCACTGAAGTGGCCTCCACATATCCCACTATGGGATTCATAAATAATATTCTTAGATTCTTCTGTGTCAACGTATCTTAGAAGCATGCCGTCAAAGTTTTTATGATAGAGTACTTGTTCTAAAACAACATATTTAGCAGTGATAATGCGTAAATTCCTTCTTTTTTGTGATGTGGCACTTTTTGGGTATGTGTGGTCCATGATAAAATTGATGATATCAGTGTACTAGGGACATATAGAGATGGGGGGCTTGGTTTTGAAAAAGTATATACACTCATCAGGAAAGTCTAGATTTACCAGATCACCTCCATCTAGTGGATTGTCAGCTAACCAATCTATAATGATTTTTCCCTTAACGGATTTTTGGTTTAGAAATGTTAACTCAAATTTTCCCATTAAGGTTATGAAACGCCCAACCTTTTTAGATAAAGACCCTTGCATGAGGAATGTTTATAAATGATATGTCTTTACAATGACCCTTGTTTCTTGGTTTAACACGTAATGTATTAAACATTTTTTTACAAAGACTATGGCAAGGCATTATCTCTCTACCTATGTATAACATGTTTCATAATCAAGCAACGTTCAGATAATGAAATAGACCACATGTTCTCGTTTATCATTGTCTTCTTGAGCTAGCATGTAAGCTAACAAGACATTAGTGGCCCGTGAGTATAGGATCAAAGGGTGGTCTAGTTTGGGAGGCATTAGCGTGGGTGGAGACAACAAGAAGCATTTAACTGTTTCAAAGGCCTCATTGCATTCTTCAGTCCAATCGATGCTATAATATTTCTTTAATAGATTTTTGATTGGATGAATGGCAAAACTTAAATTTGGGATGAACCTTCGGATTGCACTGAGTTTCCCAAGAAATGACCTGATTCTAGATTCGTCTGATGGTGGAATCATTTCGAGAACAACCTGGATTTTTGCTGGATCAAAAACCAATCCCTTGTGAAGATGTAATGTAGCCTAGAAGTTTTCCTCCTGTCACACCAAACACACACTTCTCTAGGTTTAATGTGACCCCATATTCAAGTATTCGTGAGAGGATGATACAAAGTACTTCTGGATGATCACAACGCTTCTTGGCCTTGGTAAATAAGTCATCCACATAGGATTCCACAATTTTATGGATAAGATCATGGAATATGTATGTCATTTCCCGCCGATACGTAGTATCGGTGTTCTTAAGACCAAATGGCATGACAACGTAGCAATAAGTTCCCCAGTGAGTTATGAATGTAGTTTTGGCTTAATCCTGTTCAGATATTTTAATCTAATTATACCCTGAGAACCCATCCATGAGGGACTATAGTTAAAATCCAACTGTTGCAATCAAAAATAACGTCAATGGATGGTAACAGGAAGTAATCCTTGGGGACAATTTTTGTTAATATCCCGAAAATCTATGCAAATGCGTATCTTCCTATTCTTTTTTAGAACATGGATGATATTAGATACCCATTGTGAATAGTCAACAGGTTTGATGAATCCCACTTGGGAGAAGTTTTATTACTTCCTCTTTCACCATGAGAGCCATTTTTGGCTTCATTGGTCTTGACTTTTATTTAATTGGTTTTGTATCTGGTTTAGTGATAAGGTTATGTACTGCGATGTGTGGTGCAATGACCATCATTTCTTTATATTTAAATGTGAAATCCTTTTGATGTTATTTGAGGATTTGGGTGTGTATTTCTATCTCCTCTAGAGTTAACGAGGATCCCAACTTCAAAATTTTTGGTTCTTCCTCCATTCTGATGTTTATGTCAATGGTTTCTTCTATTAAAGAAGTGTTAACTTCTTCAAATTCATGTGGGACTGGAGGTGATCTGAAAATAATCAGATTATTATGACCTAATCTTGGACCCTTATAGGCTTTAATTATTTGCCGATAATTTACTCCTTTTAAGTAATCAATTTAAAATAATGCAAGACAATAAGGACAATTGCACACAGATTGATTACGGAGTTCGGCAATTACCTACGTCTCCGGGTTCGTGATCGAACCGTTCCACTAGTCAAAACTTGTAAGTTACAATAGTACTTTCACAAGAAAACCTAATGGAATTTTACTTGCCTATCAGTATACCATTTCTTCGGACGACAAGGGTGAAAAATAGCACCTGACTTCCACCTTCCTGGTGTAAAATCTCCTTCGGCTGTGATCGGCCTTCCCGATGCAAAAAATGTGAAGCTAGCACTCCGGTTGACAATCCAGGATTTGCAAGTAATTGGTGTGGCTCAATGGGCCTATTGGGTAGTTTACAATTTACTCCCAATCACAAATTTTTCATCTAATATTGCCTAAAATAATAGGCCAATAGACAATACTTGTTGACACATCCCCACAACAAGCTGAACAAATAATAAGCTTGAGTTGTGTGTTGCACCGGTGTCCCCCATTCCGTGCTCTAGCAATGAGCTTCTCCATTACACCGGTGTGTGATGTGTGTGTAATGTCTGTGTTCCCACAACAAGCTTAACAAATAATAAGCTCGTGCTGTGTGTTACAATACAAATGGGTTCCCTATTTATATATTTTTAGGGCCCAAAAAATATGCATTGCATATCATCCATAGGCTAATATTAGCCTAAACCCGTACATCGAAATTGGGATAGAAATTCCCAATAATGGGCGGATTACATATAATATGGGATTAATTCCCATTTTAGCCGATTAGCATGTTTAAATAATAGGATAAATATCCCATAAGGATCGGCTAGGCATTTGTTAAGGGATAAATATCCCATTTGGCGCGGCGTTGGTTAAAGCCCCACATTTTGGGTGGTGGGGATAATGTCTAAGGTTGTAAAAAGCCTTTCCACGCACATAGTGGTCAAAGACCATGTTGGTCTTATAACTGCCCCCCCTACCACCGCTTCACCTCCCTCTCCTCATGTGGAATCTTCCACGCATGACAATGCATGCCTTTACCACGTGGACATATGTTTGGCGGCTGTGTAGGAGTTAATATTAATGTATACACATTAATATATATATGTGGCATTTGCATATATGGCGCCATTTGGAAAGTGGACTTACCAATATAATTTCGACCCCTCTAATGTGGTATGAAATAATTAACTCAATAATCCTGTAGTCCACTTGTCGTCTCCCGATAGGCAAATTCAACAAGTGGTGGCAAGCCACGTGTCATAGTGTGATTCGGTCCAATATTGACCAGTTGACCAGAGTTGACTTTCCCATTGACCGAACTTTGACTAAACATATCTAGAGGTCCTGATGTCCGTTTGTCACCTTCTCACAGTCATTGGAAAGCTCTCAAGATGATATTATGCAATGACACCATTTAGAGATGCTTAGGGAACTTTTAGAAATGATCCCCTGATCACACCTCCCCACTGAGAAAAGCTTTTTGTCCCAAAAAGCTTCCATACTGTCCTGAATCTGGAAAAATCTGCTGCCTCCTCGAAAGTGCTGCTGTAGTAGTCCCTTGGGTCTTCTCCTCCAACCTTCTCACTTCGATAACTCTTCTCCGATCCTGGGACCTGTGGGTTATGGGTCTATGATGCTTCCGCTGCGCCACTCTGATATCTGAAGAAAACCTCCACGCCTCCGCTTTTTGGTGCTAAGTTTCTGAATGAAACCTCAACGCTCCTTCTGTGCGGTGCTAAGCTTCTTGATATCTGACAACAATGATCTTCTTTTACTCTGTAACACAGCTCCTAACTCTGAGTTGATTCTGCAGAATCTGAACTGGTTTGAAGGAACTCCATGTTACATAGAGCTTTGATTGATCCGATGTCGGTGATGGGCAATGCCTTGTCCCTTTACAGACCTCAACGCCTCCGATGCATGATGCTAAGCCTCTTTCAAGACCTCAAGCCTCCGATGCATGATTCTAAGTTTGTTATAGACCTCAACGCCTCCGATGCATGATGCTAAGCCTCTTATAAGACCTCGAGCCTCCAATGCATGATGCTAAGTCTCTATAGACCTCAACGCCTCCGATACATGATGCTAAGCCTTTTTCAAGACTTCGAGCCTCCGATGTATGATGCTAAGTCTCTGTAGAACTCAACGCCTCCGATGCATGATGCTAAGCATCTTTCAAGACATCGAGCCTCCAATGCATGATGCTAAGTCTGTTGATTAGATACCATTCGTATGTGTGGTCGCAATGCCTTGACACCGAATGGCATTCCGAGCTAATCCTTTTAGAGCTCCTCTTGTTGACATACAATATCAGGTACCATTCTACTACACGGTCGCAATGCCTCTACACAGAATGAAGTTTCGACCTGACGTCAATGCCAACGGTGATTTAGCTACCATTCTGCTGCACGGTCACAATGCCTCTACACAGAATGAAGTTCCGAGCTGATCTCTGTGAACTCTACTATCTGCACAAATGGCAGATCAATCTCCAAGCTTTATATGAGTCAAATCCTGTATCCAAGCTGTAACAGGTACTCACACGCTGATTAGGAGATATGTTTGGAGCATTAATCAAATTTTCTAAGTAATAAAATCCACTGAGTATTGTAAACCTTTCTCTCAGCATTTTCTCATAATATCTGATCTCCAAACTTAATACTGCATACGATTCCTCAATCTGAATTATGCAATATATAATTGAAAAATTGTTGACTTACCCATTTCAAAGGACTTTCACTTTCAAGTATTACCTGGTCCTGGGTTAACTTGTTAGCTATTGGTGGAGTAGAAACTTCCTCTGCCTTTGCAATAGGCCTCCATTCCATCTTTGGCTTGCCATTACTCTGATGGCAAGATGGATGCAGTTTCCAGCTGTAACATCCTCATTTTAGACAATAGAACAAGTCAATTTTTTCTTTTTTTTTGATAATTGCATACTGGTTCTAAATACATAATTTAGAACTCACAATTCAAATAACCATTTATATAACAGACAACCATATGTAGCTGTAATGACTCGGAGTATCTCCGATCTATTCATTCCATGACTCGGTAATCTATCGATCTATTCATGAGTAATAATAGTCGATGTTTTTATTTAACACAATACTCTTGCGGTTCTCTTCCCTAATCTAGGATTCAGAATGCTCTGTCCAAGGAATCTAACTGAATAATTGTTACCATTATTCATCGGAATCTCATCCCTTAGACTAGGTGAATTAGGACAACGCAATCAGCAGCTTGCGATACTTTGGCCAAAGATTTGAAACATACTATTCATGTCTCGTATTCCTTAACGGCATACTCGTCAATCTGGAATACGTCCTTCACCCCATTCATATGTTATATAGAATGTCTTATACTGACTATTGTCAGTCCTTCCTTTCACAACTGAATCACTCGGAGGCAGATTAACAAGGTGATAATGTTATATGGATGCCCACGAGGATTAGGGATATGATGACATACTGGTTCAACCTTGCAGTTTAACCAGTGTGTCATGATACCCCAAATCTCCGAGGCAGTCTTATAACATGACCACGTTCTTAATCGGTCCCAGGGTAACTCGTGTGAAATCAAGTGTAAATCTTAGCGATCAATGCAAAGGGTGTCGCCATAAGTCATCTGCATTGTTGTAACTTCGAGAACATCCTAATCTCCTCGTAGGTACAGCCCTACAGTTGACTTATGTCGTCAACCTTTAAATCCACCTCGAAAAGATCTACCCAATAACAAGCGTTACGCACTTGAGTTTAAGTTACTTTTTAAAAGACTTTTCCCTAAGGTTAGCCTTTCCAAATCCCTGGATTCTTTGTCTTAAGACGACCCTCCTCTATTAAAACCCATTACATGGTAGAGATATTACGGTCAAGTTCCCATCAAGGAGTCATTAGAATACACTTGATTCTAAAGCAATAGAATCGGACAATATCTCATAACCTTTTCTTGAGATTGCCATCTGAACTCCATTTGATTGCCTATCAGTTCTCTTAACTGAATTTATATCATACTTTTTAGTTTAAAGATATAAGTGATTAAGAATCCAATTTACTATTGTCCTTTCATACTTAGGACTAGGGATTAGTAATTTAATCCAGTTTGTTTAGCGTTCTCTTTAGGCTCGTTTTTTTTTTTACCTATCTTCTAGAAAGACAATTATTTAATTCCAATATTGCTTTCGCTAGAACAAATTAGAACTACTAAACACTCATAAGAATTTAATCTCATTTACTTACAAGATTTCATTGTCAATCACAAAAGCATCCATATTATACAATAATAACAATGCCCCTTCGTTACATAAACCGAAGAAGGTCAACTTTCAGAAATAGAATACAACACATAAGTATCAAACACTTATTCCCATTCCTTTCAAAACTATACAATTACATTTTATGCAACAGCATACTTGATACAATGCTAACGGAAAGGAAACATCTTTTCCCATTTAGTACATCTATAAAATCAAGCTGTAATTCATTACAAATCAATTAAACGATCTGATCAGCTTGTCAGATCTGCATTGCTTTTGCCTCTTACGGTAACCATCTGCAAAAATAGTCAACATGAGTCAGTTCAATGAACTGAGCATGATAAGCACTAACTTTTTAAAACAATTGCAATCCATCAATTGTTTTCATTAAACACCCTGTTTAAATGAGATCAAATATCCAAATAAGTAAACATATTCAGACCTATGTCCTTGTAATACAGAATGATTACAAATATGTAACTCTATCATTGTTACAAATAGTCTTATTCACTTTTTAATATTTCATCAAATATTAAAAGAATCAAGGAACGAATGTACACAACAATCAGTGAATCCAAAATCACAACATTGGTCAGATCGTTTCATTCTTCCAAAAGGGAACAACATAACAATTCGGAATTCCACCAATATTTTACAAAACAATTTCCCACTGTTAGATAAATATCAACAAGTATTAAATAAAGGAAGAGAAATAACCTATCCATTCCTACTTCCTTTCACATAAGTTCATCACTGTACTGTCCTTTACTTATAAAAAAACATTCAACCAGTATATAAATGAATAGGTTAAACAAGCCACAAGTAAGATCGCTGTTCTAAATCAAGAAATAGAAACACAGCAAAACTCCTGTACAACAACTAACACATCAGCAATTCATGTATCAACCCTAAGCCCAATGCTAGTTCCTTTTACACAGTAAGGCTTTGACACAAGTTGAAAACAAGAAACTACAAGCGTATCGCTGAAAACAACAACCTTATTGCATCAAGAAATTTGAGGGTTTCCTAGAGACTATGCTATGTTGACCACACAGTATTTCCAAATCATGCATAGTCAAATCAGACAGATTAAATGGAAAAGAACATAGCATACTTATTCTTGCTCAGTCAAAATCAGACTGAAGTAAAAGAAGGGAATACAACCAATCGGTCCTTACCTTGGCGCATGCAAGTCTTAATGTGGTATTCATGACTTACCCAAACAAGATCAGAACACGAAATAGTCATCCATATTCAAGGATCTCAATAGTGACAAAGACAGTGTCCAAAGTCAAGTTCAGAAAGAGACAGAAGTACCAGCTACCTTTCCAGAATTCCAAATGATTCAACCGAGGGTAACAATTCAAGCAGATGCATATGAATTCATACTGTTGTTCGTCAACGAAGCATAACTAAGAATCAGACGAACAGATTTAATCTCTGATTTCAAACCAAGAACCCGACTGAACTCTGCCAACCTTTTTACATAAATTTTTACAGGTTGAAGACGTACATGTCCACCTAAGAATCTGTACCTCAAAATCCTAGAAAACACGAAGGTATTCCAATCGCAATAACAAGATCGAAATACATGTTATTCCATTAAGTCGCCAGCACATAAAATACCCACAACTTAACTTTATTCGGCTCAAACAAATAAAAGGAATCATTTAATCGACTCCTCAGAGTCGTCCAATTCACAACAGTATAAATCTATATATTCACACTGAAAACTGTTAATGGTTTTGTACCCATAACCACTGAATCCCTACAGCAACGTACTATGAAATTGGTTGATAAATCCATCTATGCCATTCATGGCAAACATTCAGAATGAAACAAGTGAAGCAAATCGAATACCCATTTCAAGCAAGGAAATCAACTGAGCTGCTTCAAAACTTTCGAACAGCTTTCACATAGAAATGAAAATGCATACCCAGGAAGTCTTTACCCTTTAATTATTTCAAATAACAGTAGCCAAAAGACCTGTTTCTTCTTACCAGGCTTCCACGAAAATCCATTCACAAAACTTATGGATGAATCTACATTCCCAGCAATAGATAGCAATATACGATTCAATCACGGACTCCACTCAGTCGATACAATAAAGTACAGGTGTATCTATATTATACACAGTCCACAAGTAATCCCGCTAACACAATAAAAAGGGAAACAACTTCCGCTTGGTTGTATAAACTACGGTAACACAACAGTTACCTGCTCCTAACAAAATTAGAAGACAATGAAAAACCCAAAAAGTATCATTAAACACTGTCAACAAAACCCACGACAGATTTTTCCAAAGAAGCGATAATACTGATCAATCTTATAGTATTCATCAAAATCGTTCCATACAGTTTCCATAACAAGAAACAGCGACCACTAGTCAAAAACATACAGTGGTCTTATACTACACACAGGTATATTCTAAGGGCTCACGCCAAACAGGCCGAACACTCAAACTTTTATAAATAAATACCTCACATGTATAAGCCAGAATGAATACTCAAAGAAAATAGAGCCGAAATTCGATTTCAATAAACACCCATCAAGAGGAAATTGAAAAAATCGAACCAGAAGAGATACAGTGCCAGAAATCAAACAAGATCTCCATAGAAAATTCATCTAATTTTCACAAAACATTTGAACAGAGTTGTTCTAATGAAAGAACTTGAAAGACAGCAAGATATTAAAAGGTTAGGACCTAGCATGCCTGTATTTTTGATCAAATTTCCGAAGCAGACCACAGGAAAGAGCTCAAACTTCCTTTTATTTTTCCACGATAAAGCGACCAACAAAATTTCACTGTCTCCATCACATATATATCCCCCATGACAGAGAAAAGAGCCATGAGAAATTAATTTTTTCCATGCAACTCAAAGAGAACTGGTGTGAAGAACCAGAGTAAACCAGCAGAGGGAGAGAGAAGACCGAAAATCGCGACAAGCCAAACAAACCCCCCAAATTTCCGTTTGCATGCCTTCTCGCGAGTTCCGAGCTCGACTTCCGAGAATATTGAATGCCATTAAACCAATTTTCCCCGCTTAAACTCAACTTCCACCGACCGCCAGAATTGGCGACAGTCCAACTAAAACTCAAGTTCATTTCCAAACTTAGCAAATTTCCACGTCTGCACAGGTTAGCCGCCGCTTAAGCCTCCGCCATGACCTGTCCCTCATCCTTATCCCTAGCATTAATTGCCATAGAAAACGCCGCCCATGGTTCGCACCCCTCCATAGGCCCCTTTACATCCTCCTCAATAGTTAGGTTAGTATCCTAGGTTAGAATTTAGGGTAATACCCATACTAACCAATTTACACATAGATACTAACTTAGGATGATAACACATAGCCTAGGTCTAGGTTATATTAACACTAATCTAACCCCTAGGTTAGGTTTTAGTTTTAGGTTACTAACCGTTAATAATTCCAGTAAGGTATAATATTTTATATGCCAAGAAAAGATCTAAAATCATGCATCTCCGAATAGGATTTACTCCTATACAGTCGTTAGGCTACAGGAATATACATGACATAATTATTACTTGGTCCATGCCCAAGACCTTCCAGATATACCTCCATATCGGGAACCAATTCATTTCTCAAGATCAGCCTGAGTCATACTCCTGACCAGCTTAATAAATGCTTCCATACCTTGCAACCTGTTCAAGGTCTGTGATCTAATTTTATCACAAACAGATTTAAAGCATTACTTGGATCAATTCCACTGATCCAAGTCTAGATATTATAGATGAATATCTCTATAATTCATTCCGTGATCAGATTAATATTCAGACACAAAATGAAATAAATAAAAGAGTCTAATCATATTCTGACTCAGTCAAGATCTGCAATCTGCAAGAAATTCAGTATATATCAAGCATGATTTCTGAATCGAGGAACACATCCTTTTACTAGAAATCACATATCAACACTTGAATGCTTAAGAGAAAGTAACAACAGTTCAGGGTGTTACACCAGCAATTTTCCACCTGATGCCCATTCCTCTAGTAATGAGCACAAAAAATTCCTCTTAATCTCCTTCTTCTGGGATGAGGGAACTCTTTCTACCATTTCTCGACTCTGCATGACGAGATTGGTCTTTCTCCACTGCATCGCAATGTGGATTGACTTCATTTGTTTCCTCTCTGCCAGAACAATGACTAAACAAGGAAAATATACTGCATTTTATGGTGTTAGAAAAATCACCAAAATAATTGCCCTCTGGGGGTCTTACTAATGCAAGTATAACAGAGTACAAACATTGCCCAAAATTGGGTCTTTAACTAATGTGTCTTGTATGGTTAGATGTATAAAAACGTTGCCCTCAAAGGGGTCTTACCAATACATTCTACCTAACACAATAGTTTATGGTTTTATCTGCATATGAGATATAATGGATTCATCCAAATAGAAATGCGAGAAAATTACTAAGTATGTTAAAACTGTCTCTCAGTCTATCCCACCAATCTGGAAATCCAGAAGTACAAGCCAATGCCATCCCTGTCAAAGCAACCTGTACTGATTAACCTGCTTCATACCAACTTGCTTCGAAGATTAGTAAGTTTGCAGGTGTCGATTACCAGCTCTGATACCAAACATGCTTCAGATATTAGCAAGTTTGCAAGCCAATAACCAGCTCTGATACCAAACATGATCCAAAAATAATCAGATTATTACGACCTGATCTCGGACCCTTATAGGCTTTAATTATTTGTCGATAATTTACTCCTTTTAAGTAATCAATTTAAAATAATGCAAGACAATAACGAAAATTGCACACAGATTGATTATGGAGTTCGGCAATTGCCTACGTCTCCAGGTTCGTGATCGAACCGTTCCACTAGTCAAAACTTGTAAGTTACAATAGTACTTTCACAAGAAAACCTAATGGAATTTTACTTTCCTATCAGTATACCAGTTCTTCGGACGACAAGGGTGAAAAATAACACCCGACTTCCACCTTCCTGGTGTACAATCTCCTTCGGTTGTGATCGTCCTTCCCTATGCAAAAAATGCGAAGCTAGCACTCCGGTCGACAATCCAGGATTTGCAAGTAATTGGTGTGGCTCAATGGGCCTATTGGGTAGTTTACAATTTACTCCCAATCACAAATTTTTCATCTAATATTGCCTAAAATAATAGGCCAATAGACAATACTTGTTAACACATCCCCACAACAAGCTTAACAAATAATAAGCTTGAGTTGTGTGTTGCACCGGTGTCCCTCGTTCCGTGCTCTAGCAATGAGCTTCTCCATCGCACCGGTGTGTGATGTGTGTGTAATGTCTGTGTTCCCACAACAAGCTTAACAAATAATAAGCTCGTGTTGTGTGTTACAATACAAATGGGTTCCCTATTTATATATTTTTAGGGCCCAAAAAATATGCATTGCATATCATCCATAGGCTAATATTAGCCTAAACCCGTACATAGAAATTGGGATAGAAATTCCCAATAATGGGCGGATTGCATATAATATGGGATTAATTCCCATTTTAGCCGATTAGCATGTTTAAATAATAGGATAAATATCCCATAAGGATCGGCTAGGCATTTGTTAAGGGATAAATATCCCATTTGGCGTGGCATTGGTTAAAGCCCCACATTTTGGGTGGTGGGGATAATGTCTAAGGCTGTAAAAAGCCTTTCCACGCACATAGTGGTCAAAGACCACGTTGGGCTTATAACCGCCCCCCCCTTACCACTGCTTCACCTCCGTCTCCTCACGTGGAATCTTCCACACATGACAATGCATGCCTTTACCACGTGGACATATGTTTGGCGGCTGTGTAGGAGTTAATCTTAATGTATACACATTAATATATATATGTGGCATTTGCATATATGGCGCCATTTGGAAAGTGGACTTACCAATATAATTTCGACCCCTCTAATGTGGTATGAAATAATTAACTCGGTAATCTAGTAGTCCACTTGTCGTCTCTCGATAGGAAAATCGAGAAAATTCGATGAGTGGTGGCAAGCCACGTGTCACAGTGCGATTCGGTCCAATATTGACCAGTTGACCAGAGTTGACTTTCCCATTGACCGAACTTTGACCGAACATATCTAGAGCTCCTGATGTCTGTTTGTCGCGTTCTAATAGTCGTTGGAAAGCTCTCGAGATGATCTTCTGCACTGACACCATTTAGAGATGTTTAGGGAACTTTCAGAAATGATCCCCTAATCAGGAGGTAGTTCCAAGCTTTCTCCATCTTCTACCTCGTAGATATCGAGATCCTTTTGTGGAGGAGACTCTACTATGGGATTTCCAAAATAAGAAGAGGAATGTGGTATTAGGGAAATATCCACTATGTGGTAAGCAAGGTGTAGCTTTGCATAGGTTTTTAGATATTTGAGAGTGACTCTATCATTGTCAAAGTGATCCATGATAGGAAAATCATTCTCAGCTTCTCCATGAGTTAGGAGTGGGTTTGTTGGTATTTTACGCACTAATGGTTCAGTACAAAGTGATACTGTGAAATTTGTATCTTCCAACTCACTGTTTGGAGTGAAACGGGAAGGTGAGGTTACTATTGAATCTGTGAGAAGGTTCTGCTATCGTGGGATTGCTTCAATTGATATGAAGTTGAATCCCTTGCTTAGATCTAATACCGTTGTTTTGTAGAGTTGTAAATGTTCAGCCCTAGTTTGATATACCTCAGAGACTTGGTTTGCAACTAGTTGCGTGTCTCCTAGCACTCTAATGTTATCAACACCCATTCTTTTGGCTAGGATGAGGCCAAGGAGGAGAGTTTTGTACTCAGCCCCATTGTTTGTACATTCAAAGTTTAATTTAAAGGTGAAATGTAGGATATTTCCCTTAGATGAAGTAAATATCACTCTTGCCCCAACTCCAAAGTGACATCTAGCTCCATCGAAGTGGAGAGTCCAATATTTTCTTGGAAAACTGGATGTTGGGGTATTCGTCATATCTGTTTCTTCGGTTACTTCTACCATACAAACTTCATTTGATGGAAGAGAAACAATTCCTAGGGTGTATCCCATACCCATAGAATCAAATGGTAGGAGAATAAGTAAATATTTCTCTAGCAACTCGACAATTTTTGTGGTAGTCCCTAATGACAATATTTATATGATGTTTGCCTCATTTTTGAGTGCTGGAATGTCCTCAGCCAGATTTGTAATTTCTAATTCTGTAGTGGGTATCAACTTCTCTTTTGGTTTTGAATCAATTGGTTTGGTAAGTTGATTTGTTGGGAGTTCAAACTCAGAGTGAATGCCTGGTCTTTTCTTCAAATTAGCTAGGTGTATATTGAAGGGTTTTAGGTCACCTTGTGTCACAAATATTTTTCTTAAGTGTAGAAATCTTATTTCTTGGAATAATGTGGAAGGGATTACCTTTATGCAGTGTATCCATGGCTGACCAAGGATCATATTATAGTTGGTTTCCTGAGCTATAATATAAAATTCAGTGAGGACCATCTTGGGTCCTAAAGTGACTGGTAAAACTATGGTTCCAATTGAATTGGCCTTGAGGCTATCATAACTTCTTAGTGTATTTCGTGTTGTGGAACAGTTTGTCTCTCCATATCCTAACTTTTGAAGAAAAGTGAAGGGGACTATGTTAAATACTTCCCCATTGTCAATCATTACGCGTTTAACATAATTATTGTAAATCCATACTTGTAAATGTAAAGTTGGGTCACCTCTTCATGTAATTTCAACGTATGTTGGAATTTTGCTTATATCAATTATAAACTTAGTATCCCTATCTGGCTGCCCTGGAGGGTAGATGTCAAAGTCTACATGGTTTACTTGCATTTTCAGAGGAGGAGTGATGTTGATTAAATAACCAAGGCCTAATGCTTCTAAGAGGGTAGCCCTATGGGCGGGAGAGTTCTTTAACAAATCCAAAAAGGAGATGTGAGAGAAGGTTTTAGTTAAGTCATTAATTAAATCATAAGCACCTATGGGTTTTACCAACATTTGTTGAATGTTGTCTAGTTCCAATGGATAACTTGGAATTGGTTAAGAAGAATAATCATGTGTTCTTGTTATGGTTTCTATGGGTAGCTCGGTGTTTAACTCTACCAGACCAACTATCTTATTTTGGGGTCGAGTTCCTAGTTGGGGTGCAATTGGTGGATTTAATGAAGTTGAGGCTTCAGGATCATTGTTTACTGTTATAACACCCTTGTTTGTTCCACTAGGATCTAGCTTGTTATTGTTAGAATGGTTTGGGAGTGGATCATTAAAGATCTTGAGGGGAAATTACCCACGTATAAGTGTTTGGTGTGGGTACTAAAAAATTTGCTAAAAACATATCTATAAAGAGTTTTTTTATCTTCAGGCAAACGTTGCATGAATTTATTGTAGTCACCATAAGTCCTAGTATCGTGGCCTTGAATCTTGTGGAAACCAAAATACAAATCGGGATTATAATTTCAAGGCTGTTGATTTGAAACCTATTGTGGCCCAAAATTTTGATAAGGTTGTTGGTTACTAGAGTTAAAATTTTGAGGTTGTTGCCTTTGGTTTTGATTCTGATATCCAGTTGGGTTTTGATTTGGACCTTGTGTTTGGATTTTTTATCGTTGTTGTTGTTTTGGTCATGGTGGACGATTAAAATCCACCATGTTGATTGTTGGAGTAAAGTTGTTATTTCACTGATTGTTAACGGGTGGTGAAATGTTCACAACATTTTCTCTTTTATTTTGGTCAGTTACTCCATCTGTTGTAACTCCGTGGTTCTTGTTAAGGATCTTAGGTGCTTGATTAGCATTCCCAGTATTAGGATAGGCCACAGTGTTTTGATTGGGAGTGATTAATTTCCCGTTTGTTCCATATGTCTGACGACCACTATCTATCGCTGCTTGGTCGATTCGGAGAGCACTCTCGAGTACTTCATCGTAAGTTCTTAGTGGGAACTTCTGGAATTCTTCATTTATCTCTCTATTGAGAGAATAAAGGAATAAATTGCATAGTTCCATCTGATCCATGTTTGGAGCACTTGAGGATGAGTAGAGAACCGTACACCATATTTGAATAAAATGAGTAGCAGATTCATTATGTTCTTGTTTAATATGCAAGAATTCCCTTATTCCTATTCATAATAATTTGTTCATATCAAAATCTTTGATTAAATCTGACATGAGTTGTTTAAATGAGTGTATCAAGGCTTCAAGTATTCTATAATACCAATCAAGGATGATACCCTCTAAGGTTTTAGGGAATATATTAGCAACAACGCCATCCCAAGGAATTAATTCCCGTATGGCTGTGGCATAGGCCTTAATGTGTGCATTTGGATCTCCTTCCCCTTTGTATTTGGGTAAATCGGGAAGAGGTCTTGGAAGCATAACACTTCATATGGTGAAGTCTAGGGGCTCTTTTAAATATTCTGAATAAGTCCCCACCACATAGGCCTCGACCATTGATGGTGCTTGCTGAGGGGGTGGGGGTGGCATGGTTTTCTGATATGGCATTGCATATGTACTTGCAGGGACATAAGGGAATCCCTATGGTTGAACAAACATCATGGGAGAAGATAACATATCCCCTTGTGGTGACTTTGAATAAATGTTTAAGTAGGGAGGAGCATTTTTCTGGTATGGGTTGTTTGCTGCCAAGCCGGGAGGTATCATGTTTTCAATTGGAGAAACATTTGAAAACGCGGTCCTAGTTGGTGTTTGTTGTGGGCGATTATACAGATGTTGAGGAGGCATGCCTAACATGCCTATTCCTATAAAGAGGTCAACCTGACTGGGGTGAGGTGGAGGGTTGGGGACTCCTGCTTGCCAAAAATATGAATTTTGGTTTGCTTGAGCAAGTTCCAGCCCTCTGACCTTCTCAACTAAGGCTAAAATGACATCTATTGGTGAAGACATAGTGTTTTTCCTTAATGGTGTTTATTGTATACCTTGAGGTTGTAAAGGGGTATGATACCCTGCTATGAATTGATCATTACCCTGCCAAGATGCACCAAGGGGATTTCCCACAGGTGGAGGAATGGGGGTATTTTCTTGGAGTAGGGTATCAGATTGTATTTGCAAACTCCCTATAGGCGGGTACATGTTTTGGAAGCATTGTTCACTTCTACCATAGCATGTTAAGTACTCCTCATCCAAAAATGAGAGTGGATCTGACTGTCTACTGATCTGTGGTCTGAACAAGACCCGAGGAGATGAAATAGATTCTCCAGTAAACATCATATTGTTAGATCCTGAGGGATCTGGTTGTTGTGTTTGTGCAAGCTGATCCAACTCCTTAATTCAGAACGAAGAAATGGAACTAGTTCTTTGAGGGGGAGTTTGAGATGACAAGTAATTACTTGAATAGTTATCAGTCCATACAGAAAGTGAGGGTGATGGTTGTCTATTTGTTTGACCATAATTTTCTTCGAGACCTAAGAGAGGTTTTCCATATGCATCGTATCCCGACATATTCGGGGGGTATATGAATACCCACAGAATAATGGGAAACAGTGAAGGTGGATGAAAAAAATGAAAATAAAAGGGGAATAATTGTTTGTTTCACGTCGGGTTCACCAATTTTGTGGTTAAGCTGATGTGAAGGCTAATGAGGTAGATAAGATGAAACAATTGTTTGTTTCACATCGGGTTCACCAATTTTGTACAATGGAAAAGTGACATGCGAGCATAAGAATCTACATGTAACTCTTCCTCGTACTCGACCTCTTGAGGTCGTGCTGAGACAACTGGTGAATGTGGAATATATATGGATACAAAAAAACTAGTGGGACAATCTTATATCCTCAATACACAATAATGGAATCTGTGAATCTAAGGTGAAGAAGGCCCTCCTAACCTGAATTGGTGTAATGGATCGTTCAGATATAATAGCTGTTCGGAGGCTCTAATCAATGTTGAGCTCTACTGAGATCATGTTTATTGGCTATTGGATACGTGGGAAGTGATTTGTGGGAGCTTCGTGTATATTTCTAGACAAGGTCATGAAAATGGTGATGGGAGGTGTAGTGGATTCTCCAGTGTTTTATGGACGATTCTTTGGTCTAGTCTAGAAATCCTTAGCTTGATTGGATGCTACGTTTAATAAGGAGAATTGTGTAATTATATCTGGTGGAAGTGGTGAGGACCTAAATACTAGTGTTCATAAACCAACATCAATGTCCGATTGATTAATAGGCATGTTGGGTTGTGGGACCTATGGATCACAACCGTAAGTTCATGGTTGTGTCACACCTCCTATGGTCATGTGAAGAGTTAATCTCTCCTTCTGATTATCCAATAATCATACGCCTTTTCAGCCTCTATGTTTAGAACTAGAAGTTGTGTACTTTTCTCAGAATACCTTACAGGTGTTCTGGAAACTTGAATGCGTAAGCTAGTATCTATGTCAATGAGGAGGTCTCCTACGTTAGGTTGTGGAACTAAAGGATCGAAACCAAATACTTGATCTCTTTCAAGTCCTTATACAATCATACAGATGCCCTATTAAGGCAATCTATAGTTAGGATGATTTGACCAAAATGTGTATGCCTTGTCGTCTTCAATATTTAACTCTCTCAGTTGTTCACTAATTGTTCGTAGGTTTACCGTTGCTTGAAAGATCTGTATCCTAAGGTCCTAATCTATATCAGCTAGTGTTGTGGGGAGATTTGGTTGAGGAACTATTGGTTCAAATATGTATTCTCTGGGCTCTCTAGGTCCCGTGATTGTCATGCAAAATGATTCAACTTTTAACTAAAACTAATAAACTAAGTATGAAAGATGTATCTACACTATGCATGTATCCTTTTATTTTTTTCTATTTTCGATGAAGTATTTAAAAGGAATTAAAAGAGAATTTATTCTAATATATTTAGAAAATGGACAACTAATCTAGTAATATAATTAAAACAAAGTAGCCTGGTGTAGCTATTTGATTGTGCAGTTGTGAATTTATCCTAAATATCTAAGAAACTAATTGATTTAAATTGAAAGACTCTCGATCCTACCACATAAGTGAGGAATGAATCATAG
This sequence comes from Taxus chinensis, assembly GCA_019776745.2. NCBI lineage: Eukaryota > Viridiplantae > Streptophyta > Pinopsida > Cupressales > Taxaceae > Taxus > Taxus chinensis. Next base: position 886,241,558 of record CM034150.1, read on the forward strand.
TTTCTCAGAAACTATCAATCCCCATAGCTTCCCTGGCGATATCGAGAGCAAGCTTTGACTGAAATAAAATAATTTACTACTCTATTTGATACATTGTAACTAAGAATGAAATAAAACCTACAACTCTAAATGGATTCCAATCTAAGAATGAAACTATCTTTATTCTAGACTGACTTTCCTGGAACAACAATGAAGCAATATTAAAACAAGAAGATCGAATGACCTCTAAACAACAAAGGAAGACCAACAATGGATGCAAAACATGAAACTATTGGAATTCTAAGCAAGAAAATCAAAGGAATGAATGATTTAAACAGAGAAGGAGAGGGGCCATTTATTTGAAAACAAGCTGGCTATTTATAGAAAATGCATTCACTAGAGGGTAACTTGGAATGGAACTCTTTTACCATTAAACAAAGTGAAAACACTATTCACAGGGTGGCCAAAACATAATTGTAAAGCAAAGTAGCTGAAAAATGTGGATAGAAATTGAAATTTTACGTTTGACGTGATCGTTGGAACTTTTTAGAAAATGTGCATATGACCGCTACCCTATGCAGGGCAGCAGTTATGGGACTGCCACCCTATCTTGGGTGGCAGTCATGGGACCGCCGCCCAGGTAGGGCAGTGATCTCGTCACGTAAGACCAATATTCAAGGAAAAAGGGGGGCAGAGGGCAGAAGAAAACATGTGGAGGCTGGGTGAGGCATACAGGATATAAATGTATACTTGGAAAGTTTTTTTGGATCCCAAACACCTTGTGAGGAGACCTCTATCATCATTAGGGTATGTGTAACATCTTTCCAGAAATGCAGTACCCTACAATTTTAGGTACGTACACTACCCATGATCAAAAAGTCATCAACAAAGAAAAATAATAATCATGGAGTCATCCTACCATAGAATATACACATTTGGGTCAGAGTGACACCGAGAGAACCCTGATGCAAGTAAAAAGGAGTCCATCTTGGCATACCAAGCCCGAGGGGCTTGTTTAAGGCCGTAGAGAGACTTCTTTAATTTGCAAACGAGGGATGGATCATGGACATAACCCGAAGGTTGTTCCATATAGATCTCCTCCTCTAGGTCCCCATGAAGGAAGGCACTCTTAATGTCCATCTGGTGGACTTCCCATCTGTTAGCGGTAGCGATGGCAAGGTTCAGTCGAATGGAAATCATCTTCACAACCGGAGCAAAGGTTTATGAGTAATCAACCCCAGCTACCTGGGAGAAACCCTTAGCTACAAGTTGTGCTTTATACTTCTCAACTTCTCCATCAGCTCCATACTTTGTTTGATATACCCCACCTACACCGAACGATTTTTCTTCCTTTCAGAAGAAGGGTAAGATCCCAAGTGTCATTCTTTATGAGTGAGGAATACTCCTCATCCATGGCAGAATCCCACTCAGGAATCCCAGAAGCTTCCTGGAAAGATGGTGGATCAGAAGCAGAGGCGAAGAAGGAGTGAGGTCCAGTGAAGTCTGAGCGAGTACGTCTCTCATCCAAAGGATCTCCAACTAAATCTCCAGCACTTTGTAAAGTTTTTCTGGCCCAAAGAGGTCCCGACGGCTCAGGCTCCGAGTCGAAAGATTCTTCACTTGAGTGAGAAGGGACATAGTCCTCATCATCACTACTGTCAAAATCAGAAGACTCAGAAGTTTGAGGATCGGGAGGAGCAGGGAGAGGTGGAACTCGCTCAACAACATCATCATCTGAAGAGTCAAAATTTGAATCAGTGGGAAAAAGGACCTCAGTGGAAGTTGAAGTCAAGGATGACTCATCAAACTTCACACTCCTCTCAATATAAAGCTCATGGGTGGTAGGGTTCAACAATCGATATCCCTTCACGCCATCAGGATACCTGACAAAGATACAAGGTTTGGATTGTGGATCCAATGCCTTACGTTTCTTTTTGGGAATTCGAGCCATAGCCTTGGATCCGAAGACTCGAAAGTGCTCAACATCAGGCTTGTGTCTAAACTAGGCTTCAAAGGGTGTCATCCCTCTTACTGCCTTATGTGGGACACGGTTCCTGAATATAACAAGCACAATTCACTGCTTCAGCCCAATACTGTGGAGGAAGAGATTTTGAGTGAACCATACAAGTAGCCATCTCCTTTAAAGTTCGGTTCTTTCTTTCTGTAACTCCATTTTGGGAAGGGCTGTAAGCAACTGTACGCTGCAAAGCAATCCCCTCAGAAGTGCAGAAATCCTCAAACCTGTTGCTCACATACTCACCTCCATTTTCGGTTCGAAGAACCTTGATAGACCGTTCCGCTTATTTCTCAGCAAGAGCCTTAAAGTTTTGAAAATGCTCAAAAAACTTCAGACTTAAGCTTAAGAAAATATACCCAAGTATAACGCGAAAAGTCATCAATGAAGGTTAGTATATATAGAGCTCTAGTAAAAGAAGGAGATGGAAAAGGGCCATAAACGTCACTATGAACAAGATCCAAGGGACGAGTAGCTCTCCAGGATTTTCCCTTGTCAAAGCTTTTTTCAGGGTGCTTTCCAAGGGTACAACCCTCACAAAGACCCTTAGAAAACTTAACTCGGGGTAGCCCATTGACCATTTCATTTTGGCTCAATTGTTCAAGGTAACAATAATTTAGATGCCCAAAATGCTCATGCCATAACTTGCTAACCTCATTTGCATGAGTGAGCAAGGCATTGGGCGTCGAATCAAAAGAGAAGTGGGAAAAGGTATACAACCGTGAACGGTGATCTGCCTTTCCCTCGGCCACAGTGCAGTCAGAGTTAAGCTCACAAATAATCACCGAGTTAGGACCAAATTCCACTCGCATTCCTTCACCAAGGTGGGTGATTTGGTAAACCGATAGGAGATTGGTAGAGAGATTGGGAACACTCAACACTTGGTTAAATGTTTCACCTTCAATCTCTACCGATCCACTACCAGAAACCGACACATGAGTGTCATCACCCAACGTGATTTGGGAGATGCCACATGGTTCAATGCTAGAGAATTCAACCTCTGAAGAAGCCATGTGGTGCAAGGCATCAGAATCTATAATCCAAGTTGATGATGGAGCTGATCTAGCTACGAGCGCCTTACCTTTCTTCTTTTCATTTTTAGTCTCCTTTGCATTAGAGGACTCACCTTTCTAAGCATTTTGTTTAACGGATTCAGGAACACTTATTTTATTCTTCTCAAGTAAATGAGTTAAGTGATCAATTTGTTTCCGAAAACAATGTTACTCGTCATGGCCAGTATTCTTACAATAGGATCATTTATACTTTTCCTTCTTTTCTTTAGGCTCAGAAGTCGAAGTATGAGTGATGGGCTTAACTGGGGGTTGGTTGGTCTTAGTTTCTTTCTTAGGTTGGTCCTTAGTTTCTTTCTTCTTTTCATTTTTCTTGCCCTTATTCGCCACAAGAGCATGTGACTTGGATTTTAGAGTCCCCATTTGAATGAGTTTGTCCTATTCTCGAATGAGTTGGGACGAAAAACTGTTAAAGGAGGGCATAGTCCAAGTACTACCCAAGGTGGCTTTCGTGGTGTGAAAAGTTGAAATGAAAACATAGTATTTAGGACCTAACTTAGAAAGAATCGACAAGATCAATTGAGAGTCTTTCTTATCCACTTTACATTCCTTTAGAAGCATTCTAGTGCGGACAAATTTTGAGAAGGCCTGCAGGTTTTCAAAGTCACTAGGGTTTAACCCTAGTAGTTCTTTCTCCAACTCATGCGCTCTCATATCATCTTGCTTCCCAAACATATCATCGAGCATTTTCCACGCTTGATTGGGTGTTGAGGAAGTTTCAATGTGGAAGAGCAAGTCGGGAGAGATTGACATACAAATAAGACCTAAGGCTTCATCACAACGGTTGAACCATTTAGATTTTTCGGGTTCATCAGTAGGTTCGGTCTCTAACCCCATGGTAACTCGGTATAACCCTTTACTTCACAAAACCAATATAATTTTAGATTTCCATTCGAAGAAATTAAAAGGTGTGAGCACTGGTACTTTAGAGATATCCATAATGAAGAGATAGAACCAAGGAATGCAGAAGGAAGGAGAGAGAAAGGAAACAACCACCCCAGAACAAAATTACACCCCCCCCGAGTTTGGCACTTTATAATTCAATGCGTTGATTACAAACAAATGCGACTGTGTTCCGAGAACCAGTTTGTCACTCACCTTGCAATTAGCGTAATAACGCGCAATGGTGGAGACAACAATCAAGGTTCATAGGGCACAACAGATCAACACTGCAAGCAAGCATAGAAAGAGAGAAGCAAGAGGGGGAAGAAAGAGCTTTGTGAGAAACAACGTCTCACGTCGCACAAAAGAATCCCTTTGTTGTAAGACTGTGGCAGACGCGCTCACAAGTCCACAAAAAAGGAATACAAAGCTCAAGAAAAAATGAGCTGAATTAAGCAATACAAAGACACCCCCCCCCCACAATGCAGCACTTTATAAAATTAGTGCATTTACAAAACTAATGATCCCATCATCTAGAGTGTGAAAAAATGCAACTTTGACTAAAGAAGTGCTCAAAACCGAGCAACGAGTCAAAAGTTATAGCAAAAACCAATTCCTGCAACTGATGAGGAAAAAGCCAATAAGCCTACAAACGGATTAAAAAAGTGCCCTAAACACATGCAAAAGGTGTCGTAATGTATGCTCGTTGGAAATGGCATGGAATTTGAGATAGGGTTTGTTTGTATTGCGAGGGGGGATTAGCCACTTGCCAATCCCGGACCTCACCCTTCATCTTCGGCACTCGACGGAAGGTTAATAAAACAAGCCAAAAAACTTACAATGCCAATAAAATGTAATGTTTGTACCTTATACCTTTTAAAAAATAATGAAACAACACGTTTTTTTTAGAAGAGTGATAAGATAAAAAAGAATGCAACCACGTTTTTTTTAAGAAAAGTGAATAAAAAATGTATTTTTAGAGAGATATGACCTGGCAGCGGACTGAGAAAGCCACATGGGGATGAAAGGAAGGTAAAAATAGATAATGTAGTGACTGTCCATTGTCAGTAAATGCCAGAACAGTCCAAAAAATGCCATCTGAAGGAAAAAATGCCTTACCAGTCCAAAAAAAACGCCTCAACAGTCCAAAAACGCTAGAACAACATGCAAAAACACAGGAAAAGGAGAAAAAAATGCCTGAGGACAGGAAAAAAAATGCCTGGAAGGGAGAAAACAGTCAGAAAGGCCCAAAAAAACGTATGGAGCAGTTGAAAATGCTCAGAACAAAGGAAAAACGTGAGTAGCTTTGTAAAAAATGTGAGAGACAAGGCAAAAACATGAGAGGTTTGCAAAAAACGTGAGAGGTTTGCAAAAAATGTTTTGAGACAGCAAGGAACCACAACGATGAGGAAGAAGCTCAGAATAGTCTGAGTATACACCAGTGAAGAAAAAAAAAATGATCCCAACCAATAATCACAGGTCCATGCCAAAAAATGATCTCTTCTTTTACCTTGCAGCTGAATCTGAACACAACCAACAAGAAATAACCTAGAAACAACAGCCACAAAGATCTAGAAATATCCAAATATGAACTCAGCTGATAAACAAACCAACCAAATACCTTAACTTGCAACTGCTGAAACCTCAATACGAGGTGAGCAATAATCCAAAATGATAATTGAAAAAAACTTGCACACGAGGAAATGAGAAGAAACCAGAAGTAATAAACAACTGAGAAACGAAGAGTTCACGTTTACCGAAACCAGCTTTGGTACCATGAAAGAGGGATTCACGAGAACTGATGTCAAAAATCGATGAACCACAACAAAGTTGCACTCCGATGGTAACGTCAAGCCAACGCAATACGCAAGATTCGAAACAATGGAAAGAAGATTGAAAGTAAGAAGAATGGATCTGCTCATACTCATAGATCGAAAAATAGGAAGTACAAATAGGGGTGTTGTGTAACCCCCATGCCTAAACATGGAAAGAACTCAATGACGCCACTGATGCATATGACGTTGACTGACACATATGACGCCACTAGAAGAGGAGTTACAATTCCAAATAAGGAATGTAACTCCTATGATGCATTGACGCAAATGACAATGTCAGATTCTATGATAGAATATGACACTTGTCATTTGAATTCCTAAGACCTATGACTCTAGCAAGGCGAGATGACTCACCTAGGTGATGTGGATGATGACTAGACAGTCACACACACCAATAGGGGCACACTAGGAAACTTGATACAGTGTGGGTTGCGCTTTAGAAAACCTAGCATACTTTTAAAATCTAGAAAACAATATAGTTTTGAATTTTCACATTTTAGTAAACAATGAAAACTGAATAAGACCTAGAATAATGAACTAATTCTCCTTTTGTTCTATGCAGGAGGCGCAGACAAGATGAGGAGTCTTTTCACATAGAATTAGACATACCACCTCCAGATCATGCTGTAACAACCATCCTACCACAGATTTTGCAGACCCTTTAGGATGTTAATGCTACTTTACGCGGAGGGTCAGTAAGAGGGCATGCAACGAGACATGATAGAGTCACTTCCATTGAGGGGCATACACCTCCTCCACCTAGTGAGGAGCACAGGGGAGATAATTTTCATGCAGAGTCTGCCGGAGAAGAGTCTACATAGAGGGGAAAGGGTGAGAGAATTTTAAAAACAAAGATAGGTCTCAGAGCCGTAGGCTTAGAAATGAGCATGCAGAGAGGCCTAGAGGCCGTTAGACCACAACTGCAGATCACATCAAGGAGATCCTAAAGCTTCAGCCATCACATTATTCTGGTGACATGGGTGGATTTTAGGCAGAGGCCTGGTTGGTGAGGTTGAATGGATGCTTCAAGCTCCACCCTTGTTCTAGCAACACAAAAGCTCATGTTGTAATCCATCTACTGAGGAATGGATCATGAGTATGGTGGAGGATAGAGGAGAAAAAAATCCATCTTGATTATGAGACAGTTACCTGGGAGCTCTTTGGGGAGAATGGTTCAGGAGAAGATATTTATCACAGAGGTTCATACAATAGAGGATAGATGAGTTTCATGACCTCTGACAGGCATCTCTTAGTGGCTGAGTAGCAGAGTATATTTTTGGATCTACTTTATTATGTTGAGTACATGCAGGATGAGTAGGTGCGGATCCATAGGTTCATCTGGGGCCTGAATCTGGACATTGGAGGTGCAGTACGGATCCATTTTCCATAGACACTTGGCTGAGGCTGTTGAAAAGGCCTACATAGCAGAGGAAACTTGGGGAAAGACCCAGCAAGGCGAGAGACCTAGTCCTGTACCCGCATACAGTAGATGCAGGACAACAGATCGAGGGGGTTAGTACCTCCTCCTCGTGGTGGTCAGAATTCATTCACTAGTCATCATTTATACCCCAATAGTAGTAGCAACAGTCCCACCCACCTTATAGACCTCCACAGAGAGTTGATGCATAGAGAGGTCAGAGTATGGGGCCTCCTCCTAGGGGTCCCATTAGGACATAGGGAGGACCTAGAGCTCAATCAGCGAGAGCTCTCCAGCAGAGGCCTCAACAGACCACAGATGGATCATCAAGATCCACAACACGTATCCCTTTTAGAGAACCTACTGGAGGTGCTACTCCTTGGAGAGAATCAAGCAGTTATTTTTGATGTGGAGTTACTGGGACATTTTTGGAGAGACTTGCCATCATAACCCTAATAACAAGGGTAAGACACTGATCTTAGAGCCGACTAGTTGGTGACATAGGATGCAGTCACAGGATTGTACATAGCGGTCGAGAACCACCAGGCTGAGCATTAGAGTACAGTTATTGAGACCACAGTGTAGCATTGGTGGTATTTCTACCACCATTTTGTTTGATTCTGGTTCTTCTGATTCTTTCATTGCACCATATTTAGTAGAGCGATGCAAGCTGGTGGCAGTTAGGTAGGGTCATAGTTGGGACGTTGAGATGGCTTTGGGAGTCAAGATCTCTGTAGACTCCTTAGTCAAGGAGTGTGTAGTGGATTTTGGATCTTTCACCACTACCTCGGATCTTCGTATCCTTCCATTGGGTTCTTATAGAGTCATCTTGGGTATGGATTGGTTGTCTGCACATGGGTCCATGAGTGGATTGTTACCACAAGATCATATCTTGTACAGATGATCTAGGAGTTGAGGCAGTGATAGCGGGGGTCAGGAGACCTATTTCTATTCGCACCATCTCTGGCTATGCAGCTTAAGCAGTGTGTGTGATGAGGTTGTCAGATGTTTGCTGTCACAAGTTAGTGACTGATCAGAAGATGGGTCTAGTGGACCATCGCTAGATGACCATCCCATTTTGAGAGAGTTTGCAAATGTCTTTCCAGGGGAGCTACCGGGGTTACCTCCCCACGGGAGATAGATTTTCATATAGATCTGGTTCCGGGAGCAGAGCCTATCTCACGAGCACCTTATCGGATGACTACCCCTGAGCTCTACGAGCTCAAGTTACAGCTTGAGGGCCTTCTAGAGAAAGGCCTAATTCTGTCCTAGTGTATCCCCTTGGGGTGCACCGGTGATCTTTGTAAAGAAGAAGGATGGATCCTTGTGGTTGTGTATTGATTACTGTTAGCTGAATAAAGTAACAATCAAGAATCATTATCCCCTTCCACGCATTGATGATTTGTTTGATCAAATGAAGGGAGCCAAAATTTTCTCTAAGATAGACCTTAAGTTAGGCTACCATCAGTTGAGGATTACAGAGGTGGACATTCATAAGACCACCTTTTGTACGAGATATGGCCACTATGAGTTCACAGTGGTACCTTTTGGTTTGATGAATGCCCCTGTAGTGTTTATGAGTTTGATGAATGGGGTATTTAGGACCTTCTTAGATTGCTTCGTGCTCATCTTTACTTGATGACATTTTGATTTACTCACGTACACGTGAGGAACACGAGGGGCACCTTCGCCAGGTTCTTCAGTGTCTTTGTGAGTAAACAACTTTACGGGAACTTGGAGAAGTGTGCATTCTTTTAGACGGAGGTATAATATTTGGGTCATATCATTTCTGGGGAAGGTATCACAGTCGATCCTTCCAAGATTAGAGCTATCATGGATTGGCCAGCACCCACTACTGTGACAGAGGTGTGCAACTTCATGGGATTAACAGGTTATTATAGGAAGATTTGTTTCAGGACTTCTCTCGGATTACGCACCCCATCACTTCCCTTCAGTGGAAAGGGAAGAAGTTTGTTTGGTCAGACAGGTGCGAGTAGGCCTTCAGGACATTGAAGGAATGTCTCACTATAACACCTATTCTTGCAGTATCGGATCCACATGGTGAGTTTTTTGTATGCACAGATGCTTCTTTGGCAGGACTTGGAGGTGTTTTGATGCAGGAGGGAAGAGTGGTGGCTTTTGAGGCTCACAAACTCAAAGATTATGAGCTTAATTATCTGACTCATGATCTTGAGCTTATGGCAGTTGTGCACGCTTTAGTTCGATGGAGGAATTTTCTTCTTGGTCAGGAGATTCACATCTTAGGATAGATCACTTGAGTCTTCACCACCTCTTCACGCAGCCCAATCTCAATGCTCGTCAGCATGGCGTTGGATGGAGTTGCTTTGTGAGTATGATATGGAGATAGAGCATGTGAAAGGGAAGGATAATGTGGTTGTAGAAACTCTTAGTAGATGGAGGCATGTGGCTATGGCCACTTCAGTAGAGCATAGATTTGCGGAGTAGGATTCTATCAGTAGCTTCCTCATGACAACTTCTACATTACAGCCAGAGCAGAAATCGAGTCACTCAGAGACCCCTCGAGGGGAAGTTTGATGGTTTTTTACTTTAGAGGCATATGGTCTTCTCATGCATAGAGGCCAGATTTATGTTCCCAGAGATGGAGGCTTGAGGAAGGACATCTTGGCAGAGGCACATTGTGCACCCTATTCAGTCCATCCCAGGGTGAAGAAGATGCACACCACCTTGAGACAGTTGTATCATTGGAGAGGACTTCATAGAGACATGGCTTAGTTTGTGTCACGTTGTTTAGAGTTCCAGAAAAGTAAAGGCTGAGCATCAACATCCATCTGGCCTTCTCTTATACTCATGCTATACCAGAATGGAAGTGGGATACCATTTCCATGGACTTCATTATTGGGCTACTGATGTTGAGATACCACCACGACACGATCATGGTCACAGTGGATAATTTGACAAAAGTGGCTCATTTTTCTCTTGTAAGGACAACTTAAACAACTAGTGTAGTGGCACGAGTATATCTTGATGAGATTTTCAGGTTGCACAAGATTCCATGGAAGATCATTTGTGACTGTGATCCTTTGTATACTTCACATTTTTGGACCACCATGTAGTATTCCCTTGAGACGAGGATGAACTTCAGCACATCATATCAGCCTGAGACAAATAGACAAATTGAGTAGGTGAATTAGATTTTAGAGGACATGCTTAGGATGTATGTGATGGATCATCAGGCGATATGGGAGGAGCACTTATACTTGGTGGAGTTTTCCTACAATGATAGTTTTCAGAGTTCTATAGGCATGACTCCTTTCCAAGCCTTGTATGATAGAGAGTGCAGGACATCTCTTAGCTGGGATAGGTTAGAGGACATGGTTTCTCTTGGACCAGATTTATTGCAGGACATGGAGCAGTAGGTGGTTATGATCATGTAAATACTATAGGAAGCACATGACATATAGAAGAAGTACGCTGACTAGCATAGGACCAATCGTAGTTTTTATGTGGGCATGAAGGTGTTCCTTTGTGTCAGGGCACACAAGAGCCCTATCCATTATACAAAAGGTTCTAAGTTACCTCCTAGATTCGTGGGTCCTTTTGAGATCTTAGAGCATATCGGCCCTTTGGCCTACCATCTAGAATTGCAACCTAGCTTGTCTTACATACATGATGTGTTTTCATGTTTTAGTTATTAGGAGATATGTTGTAGATCCTTCTCATGTGCTAGATTGGACATCATTGTAGGTGCAGGATCAGGGATAGGTGATGGTGGAGCTTGTTCGCATTATAGATCGTAGGACCCTGGGATTTCGAGGTAGAGAGATTGATTATGTCTGAGTGCAGTGGGACATATATGATGAGACTGGAGCTACATGGGAGGATGCTACTTTGTTATGAGTTCAATTACCACATTTTTTCCAGTGACTTCCAGGAGGAAGTCGATCCTAAGGGGAGGGTGATATGGTGCCCGCTTTCCTGTTGATACCTTGTGATATTGATCCTAATACTACTAACAAAATTATGGACATTGTTATAGTTTAATTTAGCATGATGTTAGATGTTAGATCATGGTTTATTGTGGACTTTGATTCATATATGGTTCATGATGATTATTAGAGACATTTTAGATATTGATGTTGATATATTGTTTGACATGGTTACATTATAGATGTTGTTTGAACTTGTGATATTTAGATATTTTGAGTATACCTAGAAAATGAGAATTGAATTAAAATTGGTAATGATATAGTTGTGGATGAAATTGTAAGTGATATTGTTGATTTTCTTGATGTTTGTTGTGATTCACATACATGTCGATGATCTTGAAATTATATTTATATTCATTTGGATGTTCTAATATGGCCATGAGGCCGAAAGAGGTATTTGTATTTTGTAGGTTTAAAATATCACAATAAACATTTTGGGATTGGAGACCAACCACATTGGAATTCTCGATGAATTCAACAAGGTCACCATGGAAACTTGTATTTGTTTGTGTGTTTGATTGTGTTAGGGATTCCCATGGGGGGGATCACCTTTAAATGTGACCAAGGGTTATGTGTATTTATTTATTTGGTTCCTTTTTATTGATGTTTGTATGTGTTTATTAAGTGATGTGTTTACCCCTTTTATTTAAATAAATTGTGGTATATAATGTGAGTAATCATATTGTTAAAATAAATTAATCAAATTGGGTCATAAGAAAGTAATTATTGGAGTGGTTGAATCTTGTATTAAAATGTTGTAAGATATGTGTAGGTGATGTGTAAGAGATATGTAAGTAAAATTTGGAGTATGAAACACTTCATCTTCTTTGGAATTCGAAATTTTCCTTGGAGACTGATTTTGGAGGCTTGTGGGACAAGTTAAACTTGTCCCATACCTCTTAAATTTTCATACCAACCTTACCTATGGTTGGAGATTTTAAATCTATCCTTCATTATGCATTTTTTTTGTAAGTCAAGATGAATGTTTTAATTGCACTTCTTCTTGAAATTAATTTCAGTCCTTTGGGGTATGGGCTTGATTTGAGTGTGTAAGTAAAAATATCATATTATTCACCTACTTATTTACTATGCCTTGGAGATTGAAGTTGAATCATGAGTTGGAGTTGAGGATGTGTGATGTGGCATCCCACTTGGATCCACCTCATCCTCTTCTCTTCCCTCTCTATATATTGGAATTCCTTAGCTTGTTTTTTGGGTTGCTTCACTTTTGCATACTTCATTTGGGGTGAATTCTTTTGTTGTTTGGAGCTCTTGCTTTTGGAGAAAGTTTACAGACTTTTTTATAGGCCTACGTTTCATTGATCTTGGGTTGTTTTGTATTGGAAATATTGTTGGTTGGAACTTGGAACAAACTCCATTATGGAGAGGTAAGAGCTTGGCTCTTGAAATGCTCTTCTTTTAATTGTGTAAATGTTATTGTTGTGAATGTTTTGGCATGTGTGTGGGTTGTTTGGGTAGATGGCCTAGGGATGGTGTAGGAGAAGACTATGGGGTATTTATTGGGAGGCATAAGTGTTTTGGGGAGGTATAAGTGTGGAGGGAGTTGGGATCTGGGTTCCACCTTAAAAATAAATAGCTTGCATTTCTTTACTCGTTATGGGGTGCCATAAGAGGTTGGGGAGGCATAAGGAAATGCGAGGAATAAGGGGTACTTGGGGGAGGCATAAGGGCATGTCAGGGATCTGAAATGATATATATATATATATATATATATATATATATATATATATATATATATATATATATATTGGCGGTTTTTTCTCAGGTGGTGATACCCATTTCCCCTTTGGGAGGCATAAGCAACATCCCCCATAGTTTCTTGCTCCTTTGGCTTGCATGATGGAGCCTGAGTTTTATTTGCTATGTTTTAATGTGGTTGCAAACTACATTCTGTTTTGGACTGTGTTTTAATGTGAAATTTGCATGTGTGTTTGTGGAAGCCTATTGTTGCCATGAATTGAAACACATCTTCTATTGCATTGTGGTTAGGGCTCAGGGGGCCAATGAAGAAGGATGACTTCTCCTTGTCATTGGATGTCTTGGTTGGGTGGAGACCGTTGCATTTCCCCTGTTCTGTTGTGATCAAATTGAAATAAAGAACATGGAGGATCTCCATGTTGCTGTTCTGGAACTGAGAAAGAAGACAGAGTTTGGCAGTCCTTTGCGAGACTTCTTTTTGGAGGCCTTTTTCCCACTTCAAGTGGATGACTTGTAATATTATTTGTATTGGATAGTTATTCTATTTTGGAAATGAAATCCTATGTTTAAATGAGAAAGAGATATGCACTCAAATTATGTACTGTGTAAAGAGACGTGAAAGTGCATTTGAATGAAAGGAAAAGAGAAAGAGTGGTATATTTGTAAAGTTGTATGTGATAAATATAAATAGAAGTTGTATTCTTTTCCACAAATGGAGTTACTGCTGTGTAAAATCTATGTTGAAATATGTTGAGGAATTTCGTGTTTGAAAGAGAGAAACACGTATGAAGAAGATATATTACTTTGTTTTTGTTGAAATGCATGATTTGAAAAATAGAACCTGCATTCTTGTTTTTACATTTTGATTGAAGGAAAGATAACTAGTTAAAACTAGCATGAAATGTAATCAACGTTTGTATAGTATGGAAAAAGAAATAGATTAATCTCTGGTTGTGAAATGTATAAACTTCATTTTTAGTAAACTTTGCAAATTTTTATCAAAAGATACATAACAACCCTGTAAAACTATGGAAAACAATTGAAACACTAATACAATCTAAGAAAGATCAAAACGAGCCCAAACAAACTAAAATACTTATGAAAATTTTATAGAACCTTTCAAATCAGGTTCAGACAAAAACTCAGACTTTTTTTGTATAAAAATTGGTAATTTTGGAATTGCTAATCAATCAAACCTTTTGAACCTTGCAATCCATCCTAAAATCTTCCAAGTAAAATCCTCCATGCCTATTGGGCATGTTGAGAAAGAGTTAATGGAAAATTTGAACAAAATTTTATAAGTTTAAAAAGACCAGTTCACTTTTTTAAGTGACAGAAAAATGTTTTCTTAAAAATTACCACTCAAAATTTATCAAAATTAAAATCATAAGCTTCCTGTGTAAAGAGGACTTTGAGAGCTTTCCAAAAAGTCCTTGTTTTCCAAAAATGGAGCTCCCTATTCGAAAGTTATGGCCTTCTGAAGTTTTACTTCATCTTGGCTTCAAAATCTAACTGTCAAATTTAAATAAAATATTCTTGGGTGGACCCGTGGGCCAAATATTTTCTTTTGCACTTTTTTTTTCCTAAAATTCACTTAAGGCATGAAGTTCCCTGCCGACTCTTGCTGACCCGCAAACCTTCTGATTGTCAAAATAAGCTAAGTTTTAAAAAAAAATTAAATTTGGGAAAAATTTCTAGGTTTGCCCAGGGCTTTCCCGTAGGCCCGCAACCAATTAAGCCACGTGGCTTAATGAGGCTCCATTGGAGGCACAAAATTCCTCCTGCTTGGCACTTGCAAAATTAAAATTTGGGAAATTTTCCTATTTTTTCTCCACGGCCCCCACCGGCCCGTAACCAATCATGTTGCCATGGTTGGCATAATGAGGCGCTGTCAGACGCGCAGTTCTCTTTAAACCTTAGCACTTTAAAAATAAATTTTTGGAAAAATTTGTAAAGTTTCTTTGCCTCCCCGCCGGCCCACAGCCAATCAGATGTTGCCACGTGGCTTCACGAGGCGTTGGTGGAGGAGCGGATCCCTTTCTGACTTAACGCTTCAAAAACAAATTTTGGGGTAAAATTATTAAGTTTCCCCACCTGACCTGCTGGCCTATAACCAATGATTGATTGACACGTGGCATCCTTGGGCATCGTTGGAGAGGCACAGGTGATTCTTAACCTTAACGTGTTTCGGGCAAAAAGTCAAATTTTCTAAGTTTTCTTCACCGGCCCGCTTCCCCACTTGGAAAACTAGGACTGACACGTGGCATCTCTACGCACTGGTAGAGGAGTGGGTAATTTTGAACCCTTTCTCCCTTTCAAAAAAATATAAGGCAAAAATTCAATTTTGCCTCCGACGTCCTGCTTTTCTGCCTAGGCTAGAAATTTGGACACGTGTCCCTTACGGACCTCAAACTTAAATTTCCTCTTGGGGCGCGAAGTCCCGCAGCGGGCTGCACGGGTGAATTTTGCTATATTTTTCCAAAAGTGCAAAAAATCCAAACTACCTCCCCAGCCCCACTGACCCGAATCCCTTTTTGGGAAAATTTTCTTCTTAGGGCCCGCAGGCCCACCTTTGGGGAAAATTTTCTTCCCAAGGACCACCGGCCCATAACTTGAGTTTTATAGGGAGTTAGAAGGATTTATTTATATCACTGGAAAGGTGATAAAATTTCCTATCTAATGGGAATGTTTTAAAAATATTTCAAGTGTGTTAATTTTAAGAAAAACTAGGTTAAATTCTTAAGCCTGTCAGGGGGTGGGAGAGTGAGAAATTGCCCTCTTAATCTTAATAACTATTCTCGATAGTTCGAAGTAATTTCTAAAACACCCCTACTGAGTTCCACCATCATTTTTCTTCAGGTTGATCACTTATGCAAAGCAACAGTCTGATTTGAAC
The DNA here is from genome assembly GCA_019776745.2 of Taxus chinensis. Taxonomy (NCBI): domain Eukaryota; kingdom Viridiplantae; phylum Streptophyta; class Pinopsida; order Cupressales; family Taxaceae; genus Taxus; species Taxus chinensis. Next base: position 886,257,338 of record CM034150.1, read on the forward strand.
ATTCATTTAATTCAACGTATTATCCAGATGTTAAGACCTGTCTCCATATTTTCTAAGGATTATTTTCCCATCATTCAAGGTTGGAGATAAATGCTCCTAATCGACCTGATTAGAATCTATCCCAAATGCAGGAAAGCATAATCGGTAATCCTAGTCTAACGATAGCCAAGGTGATAGAGTGTATCTTAGAACTATCTCAAACATGTCATGTCTACCCTTGTTCCCTAATAAATCGGTCCACCATCACCATTGAGAAGGAGGATGTTGGACATAAAAAAAAAATGCCATGGGACACAGAGTAAGCGAGATCGTTCTACTGGGAAGGATGGACAGTATGGATTACTGGCCAGAGGGTAGCATTTGACACAGAAGATGTCCCAGAAGAATCCATGAACACAGCTCCATATCCTGCAATGAACATTCAAAGCTAGGGTATAAAATTACCAGCAGGGTTGAGAGGTAAAAATCTGATCAAGGAAGGGGCTTCAGAAAGGATGAGAGCCAGATGCATCACAAAACACGTCTTCTTGTTGCTCCATAAGCTTGAACAAGATCTATGCATTCCAGTCAATAGATGTGGCCAAAATTCAAACATTTATCACAAAAATAGGAGGAACTCCGAACTGCCATTTTCAACCTTAGGGAAAGAAACATATTTTCATAGAGGGAATGCTCTACCCCGATAATACTTTAACAGGGACTATTTATAGCATGAGCCACATATCTTAAGCTTTTTAGGGATTGCATTGGGTCGATCCACAGGGGACCGACAATGTTTTCATTTAGACGTGCAAGCCCACTCCTCATTGAATGCCATTGTTTGTGGAAACGGTCATGAAAATTACCTTATTTGAACCCATACCCTACCATCTTTGACACAATTTGGAGGAGAATGATAATAATTTTGCATGAATTTTTCATTTAAAAATGTCAACTTCAAATAGGAAAAGCTGAAGAAGAATGCGACATGCATAACACTTACTTAGGAAAAAACATTTCTTGTTGAAGAAAATCGAATCATGGCCATTACTTACGCGCCAGAAATGTATACTCCTGAACTTTTTTTCTCCAGAATGAACCAAAATTTTCAACACTGACTCTTACACACATGCCCTGTAGAGAATTGACCACATAGCATTCACATTGATATCCAAAAGACGTGACTAATCCGAGGTCTGGACCTATAAAATTTTCTTCTTCTGAAGATTTAGCTCACTCACCCATGACCAAGACGGATTTTCAAAGTCTTTTCCCTCACTTAACATCACGTGGACGACATGTAGTAGGATACTGATTGTGATTCAACCCATGACTCTGTCCTTCCACCTTTCGGTGGGCTTTAACTTGAAATTTCCTATGTGGGCCCATTCTCCTCACAATTTGGATCCACCAATAATATAAAAATACAAAAATTGGCTCGGGCAACTGCTTTACCAACCCAATCGCACTATTTGAGGGAAGAAACTCATATTCCCCTTTATAAACATGTCACGATTCGATTAGGTTCTCGAGTGATATCCGGCTCCTTACATGACTTTCACATCTTATTGTCCCTGATGCCCACATGGGGCATTGTATGTAAAAATGTTTGTGCCCACATCGGCCAATACGGCCGGTTCGCGCACCATTGATCCCAAACTTCCCATTTGCTTTTGGACTGAATGATGCTCATTTCGAGCTGAATATTGTTCTGGTTCGAATATGTTCTTGCCCGATTGAATCACTACCTACTCTGTAGGGCTATTTGGTGACTCATTTTTGGTCGAATCGGCCGGTAATCGGGTACTTTTGTACCAAGTTGTCCCAATTTTTTTCAGTGCTCTTTGTGCTCATTTCGGATAGATTTGGCCGGATCGCGTAGTTACAAGCCCAAATGCCCAATAGCTCCTTCAGGTGTTGTTCTAGGACTGCAATATCTGGCACAATACACTACCATTTCTAAGGTCGTTGTTTTCCTAGAAAATCCCAATGCAGTCAGTCCTTGGAAGTAATCCTTTTCAAGGCCTTGATGAAAGTGGGAAGGGTAGCATATATCAGAAATTGTCACCCCAAAACAACAAACATTGTTGTTACTAGGCCGCCTGGAGGAATTTCGGCCGATCCGCGCCTTTACGTTTACATTAAGTTGTGTTTACTTGCTCCTTGGACTAGTACTTAGTACGATTTTCACAATTTTAACTGGATCAGCTTACTTTCCTTATGATTAAATGAAATTCACATTATGTGTCAGAGCTTGCTCCTTCCTTTTTCATTCCACATCATGTTATAGAAATTAATATGTAAAATAAACTTAGAAACATGATGTTTGCTCTGAATCAATCAATTTTCCTGGGACTTGAATATTCTGATGCATGTTATCAGAATTACCCTGGGGGGTGAATTTCGGATAACAGTTTGGCGACTCAGTGGGGTCATCTGCTTGCTAGATGAAATGACCAATAGCCTGAAGTAATCCATTGGGCATGGAGTCATAAGTAGTAGCCTGAAAACTGATCTGAACTTTCGAAAATCTCCCCTCTGAGCCACTTGGAAACCCACCGGGCATGGAGTTGTTCTCACCAAAAACCACTGAAAAGAACTGTGCAAGAGCGAAAACCAGCAACACCAAAAACTATGTACAAAAATGAAAATCAATACATGCCCCAAATGGAACATGCAGAGTGTGCACAAGCACTTCTTCTGCTGAAAGCAAACCTAGCTACTCTACTCTAACTGGAAGCAAAGGCAAGCTAAAAAAACCCTACAACTGGTTGTGTAGAAATAGCTTCCTTTCTTCAAAATTGGCAGCCATGTAATTGATTTGGCACTGATCATGGCTATTTGGATGGAGTGGAAAATCAACAAGAAGCTGGTATTCTATCCAAATCATCAAGGTATCAACTGAAGGCAAATCCAATACCTCTTTTAGTTGCTCTGCATTTAGATTGGAGAGGTATGGCAGCTGATCCTTGGTACTTTGTAGCTCATTCTCATGCTTCAGAAGCAAGCAGGACTGGTTGTGGCTTCTCCTTTGGCTCCAATGAAGCCAAATACCTGATTGGTCAAGGTCTGATTAGTTTGGATATGCCCATAGCTTTGATTTTCAACTCCAAGAATGGAGTCTTCTTGTAGACCCTCTTGAATGGACGGTGTGGAAGCAATGGTAGAACCCTTCTGCCCTTTCTCTTCCTCCAATGAAGAACATGAAAGATTAAAATCTTCCAATCTTGATTCCGAAGAGCTATTATAAGATACAGGCTGCTGCAAATGAATGTTCTCCTTCAGGACAGCAGACTCTTGTGTTTGGAATGTGGATGATGAAAGAGAGAATGGTGGAAACTCAACCGGCTCTTCTCCATCAAAACAATCCTCCAAATCTGACAGGTAAACTGCCTCATTCCTATCCCACTATTCGTGTTCAACTTCCTCCATGGTGTCCTCATTATCTGCAACTTGACCACCATGATTTCTTTCACTCTCCAATATTGAGTTTGAGAGATCAAACTCCTTTTCAGCACTGGAACTTGAGAGAGGTGAAGTAGAAAGAAGAACTGAAAGTTCTCCTGTAACCTGCTTTGTGCTCAAACCCTTTGGATCTGCACTTTTCTCCTCCACAACTAGGATGTGCTCCTCTTCTTTTGGATTTGGAGCAGCTTCTCCTTCCTCTAATGTTTGAAGGAAATCTTGCTCTTGATTGAACTCTTCCTCCAGCATGAAGTTTGTCAAGTCAAACTCTTCAATCTTCTGCTCTAGAGGACAAGTTGGGGCTGTAAGATCTTCTTCAGGGCTTTCTTCCTCCATGGCTGATTGTGTAACTTGAATTGGATCAGCATTTCCTTCAAATAGAGTGCCAACATGGACACTACACTCTGAGCAAACTGATTGCTGATCTGCTTCTTCCTTTTGATCTTCTTCTAGTGCAACAAAATCAGTCATGACCACCATTTTTTCAACCCTAGCCTCTTTTGTAGGCTTAACCATCAAGGGGATCTTTGTCATCCCAAACTTGGCAGCCCAAACCTTCAAGTCATCTGTCATTTCTTTTCTGTTGGGCTCCTCTTCTTGCTATCCTTGATGACTAATTTTTGCAATTTTTTGTGGTGGTGGAGGCAGTGAAACCTCTTGTTTCTTTGGAGGGGGTGTTCCTATTAGCTCTTGTGGAGGGAATGACTGTTTGGAAGGGAAAAGGAAAGAAGAATTGAGATGAGATGGAAGACTGAGAGGTGGAGACATGGGATCAACATTTGGGACAGCAGATGGAGAGTTTGAAATTTGCAAGTCCAAATGAGATGATGTTGCTTGAGTAATGGGAAGAGAGAAACCAGATGATGGTGTAGAACTTACCCATTGACAAGGTTGTTCAACACCAAATGTATAGGCCTCTATTTCTACTGTCCATTGTGCAAGTTGGGGCAGCATCTTTATCATGAAGTCCAGCTTCTCCTGAGGGCTGAAGTGTCTTGGAAAAGGGCCTCCCCATGGACAAGGAGTCCTGCAACCAATTCTGAAAGCTCTCATTTGTGCTGTTGCTCTGGACTGCAGCATCTTTACCTCCATCTTTTGGATTTTCTCCAACAGACCAGCATCTTGGATCTGATGGTCTTCATTGTATGCAGACTCTTGCTCTTGGAAAGCTTCATTGCCAAACTGACTTTGGAACTGCTGTTCATATGAGTATGCATGTTGATCTGGAGGATTTGTAAAACATGTTGGAGGTGGAATATACTTCTGTTGTTGTAAATGTGAGTTCCATGATGGAAATGAAGTCATGATTGCACAACTTCATGGAATGGAAAAGAATGAAAGGGATGGAAAGAAAGATGGATGAAAATGGATGGAAACGGGTCTGCAAGCTCAGAGAAATGGGTTGCTGATTAGATGGAGTCTCCAGATGTGTTTGCAAGTGCCTCCAAAGGCTGAAATCTTCACAGGAACACACCAACCTGCAAAAGATAAAGTGGGAGACCTCTAAGGTCCCACCGGGTGTGCCAAAACTGTTGATGTAGAATCACAACACCCCTGGATGTAGATCAGGATTCTAGGTTGATCACTCAGGCATCCAGTGTGATTGCACAACATAGGAACCTCTCTCCAAGCATGGGGACTTGTGAAACTGAGAGAGGAATCTCCAGAGAAGGTTGGTTCCTACTCCTAAACTACCTGCCACAAGCTATTCCAGTGCAGGCAAGCTAATCTAATCCTAATCTAACCATGCCAAGGAGACAGAGAGAGAGAGAAGGGAAAAACAGAAAAAGCCTACACTAAAACGGTGATACACCAGAGAAGGAGAATGTTGAACCTCTATCAAAACTGCCATGGGACAAAGAGAGGTGAGCAATGGGAAGGATGGATAGACGCATCACAGGCCGAAGGATAGATTTCACACAGAAAATGTCCCAAAACTCCATGAATACAGCTCCAGATCTGCAATGAACGTTCAAACATGCAAAAATACCTGCAATGAAGAGAGGCAAGAAGGGAACAAGCAAAAATGAGAAAGGATGGATAGATGCATCACAAAACACGTTTTGTTTCTCCAGAAGTTTGCACAGAACATCATCTCATTAGTAAAAGGCAAAAACGCCATTACAGAGAAAGGGAGGAGGTTTGAACTCCATTTTCAACCCTAGAGAAGAAAAGAAGGGAGGGCAGAGCAGAAAAGATGAACAACGACTTGAAGGTTTGGGCTGCCAAGTTTGGGATGACAAAGATCCCCTTGATGGTTAAGCCTACAGAAGAGGCTAGGGTTGAACAAATGGTGGTCATGACTGATTTTGTTGCAGCAGAAGAAGAGAAAAAGGAAGAAGCAGATCAGCAATCAGTTTGCTCAGAGTGTAGTGTCCATGTTGGCACTCTATTTGAAGGAAATGCTGATCCAATTCAAGTTGGACAATCAGCCATGGAGGAAGAAATCCCTGAAGAAGATCTTGCAGCCCCAACTTGTCCTCTAGAGCAGCAGATTGAAGAGTTTGACTTGACAAACTTCATGCTGGAGGAAGAGTTCAATCAAGAGCAAGATTGCCTTCAAACATTAGAGGAAGGAGAAGCCGCTCCAAATCCAAAAGAAGAGGAGCACATCCTAGTTGTGGAGGAGAAAAGTGCAGATCCAAAGGGTTTGAGCACAAAGCAGGTTACAGGAGAACTTTCAGTTCTTCTTTCTACTTCACCTCTTTCAAGTTCCAGTGCTGAAAAGGAGTTTGATCTCTCAAACTCAATATTGGAGAGTGAAGGAAACCATGGTGGTCAAGTTGCAGATCAAGAGGACACCATGGAGGAAGTTGAACACGAACAGCGGGACAACAACGAGGCAGTTTACCTGTCAGATTTGGAGGACTGTTTTGATGGAGAAGAGCCGGTTGAGTTTTCACCATTCTCTCTTTCATCATCCACATTCCAAACACCAGAGTTTGCTGTCATGAAGGAGAGCTTTCATTTGCAGCAGCCTGCATCTTATAGCAGCCATTTGGAATCAAAATTGGAAGATTTAAATCTTCCATGTTCTTCATCGGAGGAAGAAAAAGGACAGAAGGATTCCACCATTTCTTCCACATCATCCATTCAAGAGGGTCTACAAGAAGACTCCATTCTTGGAGTTGAAAATTAGAGCTATGGGCACATCCAAAGGATCAGACCATGCCCAATCAGGTACTTGGCTTCAATGGAGCCAAAGGAGAAGCCAAAACCGGTCATGCTTACTTCTAAGAATGAGGATGAGCTACAAAGTACCAAGGATCAGCTGCCATACCTCTCCAATCAAAATGCAGAACAACTAAAAGAGGTATTGAATTTGCCTTCAGCTGATACCTTGATGATCTGGGTGGAAGACCAGCTTCTTGTTGATTTTCCACTCATCGTAACAGCCATGATCAATGCCAAACCAATTGCATGGCTGCCAATTTTGAAGAAAGGGAGCTATTTTGCACAACCAGTTGCAGGGTTTGTTTAGCTTGCCTTTGCTTCCAGTTAGAGTAGAGTAGGTAGGTTTTCTTTCAGCAGAAGAAGTGCTTGTGCACACTCTGCATGTTCCATTTGGGGTATGTATGGTTTTCAGTTTTGTACATAGTTTTTGGTGTTGCTGGTTTTGCTCTTGCACAGTTCTTTTCAGTGGTTTTTGGTGAGAACAACTCCATGTCCGGTGGGTTTCCAAGTGGCTCAGAGGGGATATTTTCAAATTTCAGATCAGTTTTCAGACTTGCTTATGACTCCATGCCCAATGGATTGCTTCAGGCTACTGATCATTCATCTAGTAGGCAGATGACCCCACTGAGTCGCCAAACTGTTATCCAAAATTCACCCCCCAGGGTAATTTTGATAACATGCATCAGAATATTCAAGTCCCAGGAAAATTGATTGATTCAGAGCAAACATCATGTTTATGAGGTTCTCTTAGATATTTTTCTAACTCCTCTAGCCGAAAAAGGAAGGAGCAAGCTCTGAGAAAATGTGAAAAATTTGCAGAAGGCAAGTAGGTTGATCCAGGAAAAATTGTGAAAATCGGCTAAGTCCTAGTCCTAGGAGCAATTGGGACATTTGGGACGTCAAGGCGCGGATCGGCCGAAAAGCCTACAGGTGGCCTAAACAACAATGGGACAAGTGGGACAAACAGACGCGGAAAACCCGAATCGGCCGAAAAGGATAACTTTCGCACTAACTGCTTTGGGACATCTGGGACAAAAAGACCCGAACCGGCCGGTTCGGCCAAAATGATTCCAGACGGTCCAAAGGAAAATGGGACATTTGGGTCGCGAGTACGCGAATCGGACGAATCAGCTGAAATGAGCACAAAGAGCCCGAAAGCAATTGGGACAAAAGTACCCGAACCAGCCGAATCGGCCGAAATGAGCACAAACAGCCCGTAAGCAATTGGGACAATCGGGCCAAAAGTACACGAACCGGCCGGATCGGCCGAAATGAGCACAAACAGTCCAAAAGAAAATGGGACGTTTGGGAAAAAAGTGCGCGAACCGGCCGGATCAGCCGAAATGAGCACAAACAGTCCAAAATCCTATGGGACATCTGGGACAAAAAGATGCGAAAGGCGTGAAGGAGCTGGTAGGCCTGAGAACCAATCGAATCGTGACACGTGTCACAGGGGAAAGAGTCCAAAAGTCAAAGGGTGAAGTTTCAAGCACTGGCCCGAGCCAATCATAAGACGACACGTGTCCAAGTTTAAGGGGCCCACAAGGAAATTTCAAATGAAATCCCGCCGAAAGGTGAAGGAGAGATAATTTCTCGACCAATCAGAGCCTGCCACATGTCGTCCAGGTGGTGAAGCGTGGGAAAAGATTTCAAAATCCGTCTTGGTCTGTTTCGTGCCCTAAAAATTCAGACCTCCATAACTTTCGATCCAGACCTCGGATTTGCACGTCCTTTATATCAACGGAAAGCTGTTGAAATTCTCTACATGATTCCGGGGTCAATCTTGCATTTTGGTTCAGTCTGGAGGGAGAAAGTTCAGAAACGTCTCTGGCTCGTAGTAATGGCCAGAAGCAACGTTTCAACAACCAGTTTAATGCGAATGGGTCGCATTCTTCTTTAGCACGGCCAGAAGTGACATTTCAGTGGCCAAATTAATGCAGAATGGGTTGCATTCTCCTCCAAATCGGTCAAAGATGGCAGGGTATGGGTTGGTAAGGTATCCCATGCCGTTTTAATGCATTGGCATTCAATGAGGAGTGGGCTTGCATGTTTTCCCACGTTTCTGTCCCCTGGGCTCGACCCATGCAATGTAAAAAGCCAGATTTGGCTCATTTTAAAAAAGTTGTTCATTCTTTCGGCTCTGCCCTCCCTTCTTTTCTTCTCTAGGGTTGAAAATGGAGTTCGGACCTCCTCCCTTTCTCTGTAATGGCGTTTTTACCTCTTATTAATGGAATGATGTTCTGTGTAAACTTCTGGAGCAACAGAAACGTGTTTTGTGATGCATCTGTCCATCCTTTCTCATTTTTTGCTTGTTCCCTTCTTGCCTCTCTTCATTACAGGTATTTGTGCATGTTTGAATGTTCATTGCAGGATCTGGAGCTGTGTTCATGGAGTTTTGGGACATTTTCTGTGTGAAATCTATCCTTGGGCCTATGATGCATCTTTCCATCCTTCCCATTGCTCACCTCTCTTTGTCCCATGATAGTTTTGATAGATGTCCAACATCCTCATTCTCTGGTGTATCACCGTTTTAGTGTAGGCTTTTGTTGTTTTTTCCTTCTCTCTCTCTCTCTGTCTCCTTGGCATGGTTAGATTAGGATTAGATTAGCTTGCCTGGACTGGAATAGCTTGTGGCAGGTAGTTTAGGAGCAGGAACCAACCTTCTCTAGAGATTCCTTTCTCATTTTACAGGTCCCACACCTGGAGAAAGGATTCAATGTTGTGCAATCACACTGGATGCCTGAGTGATCAACCTAGAATCCTGATCTGCATCCAGGGGTGTTGTGATTTTGCACTAACAATTCTAACCCTTAGTTTTGACCCTGTAAATTTAATAATTGTTGTAATGGGAAAATCATGAGCTAAGATTATTTATTTGTCTTCGAAACCTTTCTTGTGGCAACTATTGTTTTGTAACCTGGTAGTAGACACTTTTAATAAAAAAATTATCCCATAATTTTTCTGACTAATCTTAGGTTGTTCTTGGGTCTCAAGTGAGTCGTTTTAGTAGGAATTACAGTTTGTCAAAAGTATCATCAAAATAAATTGATATTACGTGATGTATGTGAGTTTTTATTGATGTCCAAAGAGGTTTCAGGTCATATTTATGTAGTTACATGGTCAAGTGTGCTTCATTTAGGTTGACTGGTTAAAGGGCATTTTTAGGACAATTAAAAAATAGTCTTTAGTAATATATACATAACATGATCTACAAGAGGAGTTAGGAGGTGATTCATGCTGTTTTGGAAATATAATTTAGATATATTTATAGTGATATAAGGTTTGATTCATGATGATGAGTTTTGATATGGTTTCTAGGTCATTTTGTAGACAAGAATATTTTTGGCTATCTAAGACAAAACTGTTTTTGTTGACGAATTGAGTTTGTTAGAGGATGAGATGGATTGGGTGATGATTTATATCACCTGTAATGTGAATTGGGATAAATTTATAATCAAATCAATCTATTTATAGGTCTTGAAAGTTTCAGGAAGGGTGTCAACCAGTTGTTTTTTGAAAACTAGTTTTTGGGAAGCTTGTTTTGGTGAAGAAAAAAGTGGTTGTTGTTATGTTTGTGGAGCCTATTTTCATGTTAGAGTGTGGTACAACTTCTATGTGTTACACTCGGGTATTTTTACGGTGGTCCCGCTCGCCGGTGAGCAGGTCAGGGGGGTTCGGGGGGTTGAAGCCCCCCGATGAAAGGGGGTTCAGGGGCGAAGCCCCCGAAGCAAATTTTCATGGGGTGGTTTATTAACCCATGGGTAATGGGTAACCGTTATGGGTTGTTTTTGGGCCCATGTTTTTTTCGGTCTTTTGCCCATTGTTTTGATACCCACGGTTTTTTCCCTTGGTTTTGATACCCACGGTTTTGTATCAAACTGCTTAAGAAGTTGTCTATTTATATGGTCTTATGCATATGATAGATGTACAAGCAAATGTATTGCAAATTTGTTTTGAATTCGGCTGTGAATTCTGTAGAGTTTGTTGAGCATAGCTCCAAACGGATCTGGGTATTGTATTGAGAGAGTGGTGGCTTGTAATAAAATCTGAGCAAGTGATTCTTGGTGGACGTAGCCCAAATTGGGTGAACCACGTTAAATATTGTCTCTTTGTGTTGTGTTATTTTATTCTGTAATTTTATTTGAGATCTGTAATAATTTCTGCATATTAGTTTCTACTGTTACGATTCTATGAGGGATTATTCCGCATATTTTATCCCTTATTTCCTAACAATTGGTATCAGATCCTGTTTGGTTTTCTGAAGTGTTGAATCGCAGGGATAGTTTTTAGCTTGAGTGGGAGCTATGGCAGATGAAGGAAGATCTAGGGTTGATAAATTCAACGGGCAGAATTTCAGTCTTTGGAAGATGCAGATGGAAGATTACCTTTATCAGAAGGATCTTTATACTCCGTTGTCTGAGAAGGTGAACAAACCCTCGAGTATGATAGATGCAGAATGGGATTTGTTGGATTGGAAGGCACTTGGAATGATCCGGCTGAGTCTTGCATCTTCGGTATTATTTAATGTTTTAAAGGAAAAGACTACAAAAGATCTAATGGATGCATTAGGGAAGTTGTATGAAAAAAACTCTGCCTCTAATAAGATATTTTTAATGAAAAAGTTGTTTAATATGAAGATGTCTGAGAATAGTTCAGTAGCAGATCATTTAAATGATTTCAATATGGTAGTGAATATGCTAGCTTCAGTTACAATAGAATTTGATGAAGAAGTTAGGGCTTTATTAATTCTGTGCTCTTTACCTGAGAGTTGGAATAGCCTGGTAATGGCGGTAAGTAACTCGGTTCCAGCTAATTCGAAGTTGAAGTTTGAGGATGTTGTAGGGGTGATTCTAAGCGAGGAAATGTGAAGAAAAAGCTCTGGGGAATCTTCTACTTCAGGGAATGCTTTGATAGTGGAAACTAGAGGGAGACAGAAGAATAGAGGAAACCGTGGAAAATCAAAAGATCGGGAAAAGTCAAAATCCAAGAACAAGATTGTATGCTGGAATTGTAGAAAGCCTGGGCATGCAAAGAAGGACTGTTGGGAGCTTCGGGATAAGAAGAAACAACAAGAAGAAAACAAGGAGGTAAATGTGGCAACGGGTAATGTATGTCAGGATGCTTTGATTCTTTCTTTGCACAATATTACTGAATCTTGGGTTTTAGATTCAGGGGCTTCTTTCCATGCTTCTCCACATAGGCATTATTTTGTTGATTATGTTCAAGGAGATTTTGGGCATGTTTTTCTTGGTGATGATGAGCCTTGCAACATAGTTGGAAAAGGTTCTGTTCAAGTTAAGATGCAGAATGGGAATACTTGGCTATTAAAGGATGTCAGACATGTGCCTACATTAAGACGAAATTTGATATCGGCAGGACAATTGGGAAGTGATGGTTGTACTGTGATATTTATAGTAGACTCTTGGAAGGTTACCAAGGGTGCTCTTGTGGTGGCAAGAGGTAAGAAGGTTGGAACCTTGTATTTAACCACTGATAGTACTAATGATTGTAATCTTGTGGCTTCAGATGCAGATACAACATTATGGCACTATAGGCTCGGTCATATGAGCCATAAGGGCATGAACATCATAAAGAAGAATTTTCCTGGATATACAAAAATAGGTTTTGATTTCTGTGAGAACTGCATATATGGGAAACAGAAGCGAGTAAGGTTTCTCAAGGTTGGACCTACGAAGAAAGAGAGTAAGTTAGAGCTGGTACATTCTGATGTGTGGGGGCTGGCACAGGTATCATCTCTTGGGAGTTCAAGTTATTATGTTACTTTTATTGATGATGCAACAAGGAAAGTTTGGGTTTATTGTATTAGAAACAAATCTGATGTATTTGACACTTTTGTTAAATGGAAGGCCTTGGTAGAGAATGAAACAGGTCTTAAGCTAAAATGTCTCAGGTCAGATAATGGAGGGGAGTATTGTAGCAATGAATTTGATGCTTACTATTCTAAGAATGGAATCCGCAGGCAAAAGACGGTTCCATGAACTCCGTAGCAGAATGGGGTATCAGAAAGGATGAACAGAACAATAATGGAACGTGCTAGGAGCATGAGGTTACATGCAGGACTGCCTCTTTCTTTTTGGGCAGAAGCGGTGAGCACAGTTGTGTACTTGATAAACAGAGGACCCTCAAGTGCCTTGGATGGAGGCATACCTGAGGAGGCTTGGTATGGTAAGAAAGTTGATTATTCATTTCTTAGAGTCTTTGGATGTGAGGTGTTTGTTCACATAGACAAGGATGATAGGACTAAGCTAGAGGCTAAATCAGAAAAATGTACTTTCATTGGTTATGGTGGTGATGACTTTGGATATAAATGTTGGAGTATTAAGGACAAGAAAATCATTCGATCTAGGGATGTGGTCTTTAATGAGAAAGTCATGTATAAGCAACAGTTGCAGGAAAACTGGGAAGAATCCAAGAAAGAATATGCAGTGGTAGAGGATCTTCCGGATGGGAAAGTGACCCATGAATCAGTTCAGGAACCTACTCAACAGGAACCCCAAACTCCTACAGTAAGGAGGTTTTCTAGGGTAAGAAAAGAACCTGAACATTTTTCTCCTTCTCTTTATTATTTATTACTCACTGATAGTGGAGATCCAGAGAGCTTTGATGAAGCAATGCAGGTAGATGCCAGTAAGAAGTGGGAGCAAGCCATGGATGAGGAGCATAAGTCTCTCGTGGAGAACCAGACTTGGGATTTGGTAAAGCTACCGGAAGGCAAAAGAGCATTGCAGAACAAGTGGGTGTACAGAGTTAAAGATGAAGAAGGAGGAAAGAAAAGATATAAGGCCCGATTGGTGGTCAAGGGGTTTTCACAGAAACAAGGTATAGAATTTGATGAGATTTTTTCTCCTGTAGTGAAAATGACTTCTATCAGAACTGTTCTTGGAATAGTAGCAGTAGAAGACTTGCACTTAGAACAGTTAGATGTAAAGACTACGTTTCTCCATGGTGATTTGGAGGAGGAGCTATATATGCAGCAACCAGAAGGATATGAAGTCAAAGGTAAAGAGGATATGGTGTGCAAACTGAAGAAGAGCTTGTATGGCCTGAAACAAGCTCCACGTCAATGGTATAAGAAGTTTGATAGGTTCATGATGGAGCAAGGTTATATTAGATGTCATTCTGACCATTGTGTGTATACAAAGAAATTTGAGGATGGAAGTTATATTATCCTGTGTTTGTATGTAGATGACATGTTGGTTGCGGGTAAAAACATGCAGGAAATAAAAGTACTCAATAAACAGCTAAGTGAATCCTTTGATATGAAGGATTTGGGGGCAGCCAGACAAATCCTTGGTATGAGGATAACTCGGGATAGGAAGGAACGGAAGCTGACTTTATCTCATGAAGAGTACATTAAGAAGGTATTGGATAGGTTTAACATGCAGGATGCTAAACCGGTTGGGACTCCTTTGGCAGGCCATTTCAAGTTATCAAAGGAGCAGTTTCCCAAGATAGAGCAGGAAAGAAACTAGATGTCCAAGGTACCTTACTCATCAGCAGTTGGCAGTTTGATGTATGCTATGGTGTGCACTAGGCCTGATATTGCCCATACAATGGGAGCTGTAAGTAGATTTATGAGTGATCCAGGTAAAGAGCATTGGCAAGCAGTAAAGTGGATTCTTCGGTATTTGAGAGGGACCATGGGGACAGTTTTGTGCTACAGTGGATCAGACACCACTTTACATGGTTATGTAGACTCAGACATGGCTAGAGATGTAGACAGTAGGAGGAGCACGACAGGTTATATTTACACTGTAGGTGGGACAGCAGTGAGCTGGATTTCACGACTACAGAAGCTGGTGGCTTTGTCAACCACAGAGGCTGAGTATGTTGCTGCCACAGTGGCAAGCAAAGAGATGATTTGGTTACAGCAATTGCTTGAGGATTTGGGGTATAAGCAGGAGGAATGTAAGCTGCATAGTGATAGTCAGAGTGCTATACACCTAGCTAAGAACTCTGCTTTCCACTCCAGGACGAAGCATATACAGTTGAGATATCACTTCATCATGACAGCTTTGGAGGAAGATAAGTTGAAGTTGGAGAAGATTCATACCAGTCAGAATCCTGCAGACATGATGACCAAGGTGGTCACAAGGGATAAACTAAAGCTATGTTCAGCTTTGGTTGGCCTTCGCAGATGATAGTGAAGGGTTAAGAAGCTTGTTCAGTGAAAATCAGTCTCCAAGTGGGAGATTGTTATGTTTGTGGAGCCTATTTTCATGTTAGAGTGTGGTACACCTTCTATGTGTTACACTCGGGTATTTTTACGGCGGTCCCGCTCGCCGGTGAGCGGGTCAGGGGGGTTGAAACCCCCCCGATGAAAGGGGGTTCGGGGGCGAAGCCCCCGAAGAAAATTTTCATGGGTGGTTTATTAACCCATGGGTAATGGGTAACCGTTATGGGCTATTTTTGGGCCCATGGTTTTTTCGGTCTTTTGCCCATTGTTTTGATACCCACGGTTTTTTTACCTTGGTTTTGATACCCACGGTTTTGTATCAAACTGCTTAATAAGTTGTCTATTTATATGGTCTTATGCATATGATATATGTACAAGAAAATGTATTGCAGATGTGTTTTGAATTCGGCTGTGAATTCTGTAGAGTTTGTTGAGCATAGCTCCAAACGGATCTGGGTATTGTATTGAGAGAGCGGTGGCTTGTAATAAAATCTGAGCAAGTGATTCTTGGTGGACGTAGCCCAAATTGGGTGAACCACGTTAAATACTGTCTCTTTGTGTTGTGTTATTTTATTTGAGATCTGTAATAATTTCTGCATATTAGTTTCTACTGTTGCGATTCTATGAGGGATTATTCCGTATATTTTATCCCTTATTTCCTAACAGTTGTGGTTTGAGTAGGTGGTTGTTTTAGGATCTATAACTTGTTTATGAGTATTTTATAGGTAATTAAATTTACATAGAATGGTAAAATTCTATATTTGAGTCCATATTGAGAGGTATTAAGTCCCAAAGTCAGATTCAAGGTGTTGGAAGCAGATGTTTGGTGAAGGTAATTAGCCACTAGGCCCATTAAATGAAATAATTTTATTGGTTCTTGTAAATTATGACCATGGATGATTTTTAAATGTTATTTTAAACATGTGTGGTGAGTTTTAGAGCTTGAATTTTTTTTTTTGATATTAAGAGAATTTTATCATCCTAATGAGGTGGTTTTGAGAATTTTTGGTGCAAGGAAAGTGGTTTTTAGCTAGGACAACCTATTTGGGTCATATGTAACTATTGCGGTGATTCATATGGGATTTTTTTATGATTACTGGGTATAAAAAAATTATGGAAACTGATCTCTCTCAAATTTTAATCATGAAGAATCTATAAAAGCACTTTTTGGGTCATTTGAGTCTTAGTCTTGCATGAGTGAAAAGTGCAACCCATAGGAGAGTGAATTGCATGTACAAAGACATAATTTTAATGCTGATCATATGTATTTCAGGTTAAGAAGGTTTGAAAACATGTTTTCAATATTTTAGATGCAAGAATAGTTGAGAAAGAAGAAGAAAGAGTGAGTTTGAAGACCCAGGGTTTAACCTAGGGTTTGTGAGCCGAATATGTGATCTCCATTAGTTGTGGCAGCATTAAAAATAGAGATAAAACATTATATTGTGTTTGAGTTTTTACTTGGTAATCCTATTTGGTTGTAACCTCCTTTTGGATTTGGTGCTTCAATAAACTAGGGGTTGGTGCTCCTTGTGAAGTTCGTGCTTCATTAAATTAGTTTGTTGTAAATAATATCATTAAATTTTTAGTGGGTTTTCTTCCCCTTGAGGGTTTCCCACATAAATATGGTGTTCGTGTATCTTCTTATTTGTTTCATGTTGTTGTGAATGCTTAATAGACATCTAATGCACATCTATGGTTATGGATGAATGAATCAATGAATGTATGTGATGGTAAATTAATTGAAATATTTATAGGACTAATTCACCCCAACTCTTAGTCCATTGTTCTTCCAACACTACCCCTATTGTAAGGTCATGCCCTGTGAGATCTTCATATCATAGTCTTAGTTTTGAAACCTTGTCACCTCGATAAACCCATGTTATAGCATTAAAATCACCCAAATCAGCCTATAATGACTTATAATCATATAAGTGTACTCAGTCCCATGTAGTTTTGAGCTTGTATTGTATCATATTCATTTTTTACAAGTTTTAAGGTGGTATTATGATATTAAATGATTTATGTTGGAAGTTAATTAGTCATAATAGCCTCATGTAGCTCTTATTTCATTCCTTATTTGATTATAGTGTAAAACCTCTAATCAAACTCTAAAAGGGTGAAAACATTTGGTGAATTTGACTTGAAAATTGAAAATTATGCCTTTTTTCTCTAAGGTTTCTATTCTTTATGTTATTATCATTTTTTTATACTTGCATTTTATTTTAGTTTGTATATGCCTTCCTCCCATGACCTTGTGGTGTAATGTTTGGTTCAAAAATAAACATATTGAGATTTCCCATCCTACTTATAAGCATCATAGCCTCATGGACTCATCTTCTATGCTTATATATGCCAATACATCTATCCTCAAAATCACTCATGAGGTCCCACTACATGACATTAGAACCCATAGTGAGAATTTTTATGATGATAATGACAATATTTTGGATCAATACCAAGTTACACTTCTATCTAATTTTCATGCTCAACTTCATGAGAATCCTCATCACATTAAACCTATTATAAAAATTATTCTTGCAACTAATATTTATCATGAACAACCATATAATGAATATTCTCATTTAGGAATGTCTCATTCATCTCTTTGAACATCAACATCTACAATTCCTACATCTATGGTATCCACATCCTCAAGGGAAACTCACATTCCAATGCAAATTTTTTTTATTACTATTCATGTAGCCAATATTGCTACTAAACCTCCCATCTCTAATGGTTCACATTCCTCTTCATCAAGCACAAAATCTCGTGAAACCCTTGTTCACTTTTTACAAGCTCAAATCTTATAACTACAATAAGGTATGCCTACTTATCTTCATGCTATGGACTCAACCCAATTCTTACACAATCAACTAGCTCATAAGGTAGCCTCTTACTCTTTTACTCTTGGTTTTGTTGCACCTAATTTTCCTATCTAGAATAATTTCATGTGGCTTACATTGATAATTCCTTGTATGTAAATTTTCTTACCAATTTATTCCCTAGGAGTCTTATGGATTTTGCATTACTATGGTTCTATGATCCCGCACCCATTATGTGCATTCTTTCACTACGTTAGAAAATAAATGTTTAGTGGAAACTTTGATATCAACATTGGTGATAATATTTCTTATGCAGCTATGCCAATGATATGATTGTAGACACTCAAATTTGGCAATATATTCTTTAAAAATGCACACTTGCATGGAAAAATGCACTCTCCTTATTCTTTCTTAGCACAACTCAATATCATTTCATACACTTAATTATCTTTGCAAACATCATTTTAGTGAGTATTTTAAGTTTAAGTACATAAAAACCATACAGAAACATCCATGCTTAGGCCTATAAAGTCAAAATATTTTTTTTTATTCATATCCAAAACCGTAGGCTTCATTGGAATTGGAGAATGTCAATCCTGACCCTATTGTATGGTTTTAGACCAACATGTATTGAGATAATTATTTTAGTTATATCAAATTATTATGAGCTAATATATCCATTTTTTCATGCTAAAAATCCATCTTGCAAAATTTAAGATTTTGGTCATGACAACCAAACCCACACTTGAAATCCCCTTTCTCGATCAATGTAAACCTTTCCTTTGACCATATTTTCAATTATATCACCCTTATTATGGTCAAGAGGAACATGATAACATTTTTTTAAAGTTTTTTTCATGTGCAAATAATTTTAACTAGCTTATTTCTTTAAGATACTGAGATCTAAGAAAGAACAATGCTCCCATAGGCTTCAAAAGGGCTATTTTTGGTCCTTTTTATCACTGTTAAACATCCTTTAGAGAATTATAGGGAAGAATAGAATCATAAAGGATTTTTTTGGAAGATCCATGAATTTTTATCAAGTGGTTTATGAATATTATGTGAATAAATTTGAGTTTAGTAACAAGGTAAGCAATACAAGGTCATTTTGGGTAAGGCACTAGGAAATGCACATTCTTAGAAAGATAGTCACATTGCTCAAATTTTTTTAAGAGCCTCTTGAAGTGTTGAAAGCTCAAATATTATGCATCAAACATTTGATAAATCTTACTTCATGAAGAAATGATTAAGGAATAATTTTGGGAGCATAAAAATGTAGAAAATTATCCATCAGTGTTGCACAAGAGTCCTTCTACAAGGTGTAATTTTTTTGAAAATTTTTAGGAGCCTCGTGAAGATTTATGAGCCTAGAAAAATATCAAATTAGGATGTTTTCAATTGTCTCCATGATCCATAAGTTGTTTTTGGCTCAGTTTCATCGAAAACTATTCTTTCCACTCAACTCACCAGTGCATTGCTCTAAGAAAAAGTGGATATGAAAGAAAATGTCATTGAATATATCATTTTAAATAATTATAAATAGTATCACTAGATTCATTTGAATTTTTCCAAGAATATTCATATATTATTTTGCAAAATTTCATTAAGTTTTGACTCTGGGGCGAAAGAAACATTTCGGGAAGCAGTTTGTAAGTGCAAATCATGTTTGGATGAAACACTTGGGTGCTTTGGCACAATTTTGGTGTCCCCATGCGCCCATGGAATAATTTTGAGGTGAAATTACACCTCATAAGTGTGCATCACTCCTATTTTCTGTCATTCTCAACTCAAAAACATAACATGAATCCAAAAGGTGTACTTTTTGACTTATAAGAGTGTTTTAAGTTGTGGTGGGTCCCATTTTCACTAATAGACGCACTTTTAAACTCTATTTACACTTTGAAAAAAAATATGAGGTGAAATTTCATCCAAAAATTGTGTCATTCCCTCATTGGTGGATATTTTTAACATACATACATGATAAGTCAAGTGAAAAACAAAGAAAAGTCTTCACTCCCTGAGGTGCATGCCATGGTTTCCTTCATCCCCCATGACTATGGAACAATTTCCATCTCACCATGCACCTTGGGTGTATGTTTTAGGAGTAAATTCACCCAAAAATTATACCCAAGTGCAATGGGACACTCAAATTCCACTTCTCCACTCTCCCCACTTCTCCATCTCTCATGTTCACTCTCCACTTCAACTTCCACCCTATAAATTCCTTCACCCATGCTCCTCACAACTCATAAAATTTAAAAAAAAAACATAAAAAAATAAATTCACTTCCTTGGCAGCCATTAATGCACATTTTAAATCTGGTTCATTAAATTCAAACACAAGAAAACCCCTTTTGTGCTTTAAACATCCAAATCTAGTTTTGCTCATAAATCATGATTCCAAGGTCCATTTTCCTCAAAATTTTAACCATGGATTCCTTATGAAAACACATTTAAGAAGAGTGTTTACATGACCCTATTGATTCAATAATTTATTTTTTTCATCCCCTCAAAGTTTCTATCCAAAAATTACATTTTCTCAGATGTAGAAAAACCTAACGAGCCTTGAAATGAAAAATGGAAACTTTTGTAATTGGTTTCATTCCAATCCGACATCCAAAAGAGAAATTTATATTTTTAGTAAGTCTCCACCATATAGATTACTAAAAATATAAATTTTGTAGAAAATTTGGTTTTTGGTACCTCAATACATTCCTTCAAGTACAAAACACTCAATATTGGAAAAATTGGCAAGATTGGAAAAATTGCTAAGAATGGACACCCACGTGTGAATATATAAAAATAGTAAATGATCAAGGTGAGATAAAAATGGTCACATATGATCCTCCTCTTCATGCCTTTCTGGTTGTAATATCCATGAAGGTAAAATATCAAGCTTATAAGTAAATCCCCGCATTTCTGGATGTGGTAAGTGTAAGGTGTTTCAAAGTGAAGATGCCAATTTTGGAAGTACATGTAAATATCCACCTATCACTATGTGGTGATCATATCTCAAAAAATTACCTCATGGGAGTGAAATTTAAAAAATCACGCATGAGTGTATTTTGGTCTCGGAGGATATTTTTCTTCACCTCATGCTAGTACTTGATCATAAAGTGAGTAACAATGCATTCAATCTCTCTCCTTCCTCCACCTCAGTGTCAGAAGGATATGGTATTGAATATTATTGGTTATCAATATGATCAAAGTGGAAGGATAGTCAAGATTTCATTTTGTGGGAAATTTTTCCAAATTCTCATCATGTGCAGTTGGTCGAGGATACCTGGACGTGTTTCATGGATTGGGAAGATTATTTCAAATGAATGAGGAAATTATTCCTTTGTCTTGGTGGTCTTTTGATCAGGTGCTTCTCACTTCTTCTCTTAATATATCTAATGAGCTATAATTATTGATCATTCAAGATGAGACTTCTTTTAGTACAAAGGTTCAAAGTTCATCGTCAAAGTTCATCATCACTGGAGTATCACCGCAGAGGTCATCAAAATTAGAAGTGGATTTTATTCATGATTGAGATTCTTCATCCTTCTTCATTTGAGTTTGGATCTTATCTCTCTTCCCTCTCTCTTTCTCTCTCTAGAATTTTATTTCTTCGTTGAGAAGAAAGTTTGTAAGAAGTTACTTAAGTCACTTAAATTTCTATTTCTTCATTGAGGATTGTATTTTAAGTTGAAAATTCACATGGGAATGTGAAGAGGTACATTGTAAAGCTATATATTGTAATGCTCTCTCTATTCCAAAGGATTATTTTTTGATCCTCTCTAGAAAACAGTGTTTCTTCTGTTTCTTTCTTAATGTATTCTTCTCCATCTCAATTACTACTCTAATAGAGCATTGTAATCTTACACAGCTAGTGAAAGATTGTATCTTTTGATGAATATAATGAAATTAAACTTTGTGTTTTTATATTATTTTTCTTTCTTTTCATATTGATGTATTCTCTTTGATAACTTGAAAATAATATGGTTTTATGTCAATAAACCAGTGTGTTATTATTTGAGTAAAACCCCTTTCTCACTTTCTATCATCTCTCCATACTCACACAATTCCTCCCTTGGAATTTGTACAATATATTTTCCATGGGTTTAGTGGAGTATTCCCATGTGATCCTTGGTAGAAAGGCAACCCCCGATGGTTATAATAGTGTACATATTTCTTTGTTTTCAATAAATAGAGCTTCCTGATTCTTAAGAAGAAGGACTGTATGCACCCAAAATTACATAGGTGCTAAATTGACAGTACGGTAAAGTCTCCAATGATGAAAATATATTTTCTAGAATAACGATGAAATCCATATCCTTTCTCCTTACTCTTAACATGAGTATTTCACTTTATTTATACTTGTCTCAAAGTTTTCTATCTTTGTGAGCCATCTTTTGCTTATTGCGAGGTTGTCATGACTTTAAGTCATGCAACTGACGTGACAGTTATGAAACCACCACAGAGGTTACATAACCACCAGTATGCCAATATTGGTGGTTGCGTAACCACAACAATGGTCCCGTAACTGCCATAATGGTTGCGTAACCGCCAGCCTATGTAGATTGGCAGTTCTGTGTGCTTTAATCCGAGAGTTTTAATTGTGTGTTCTAAACATGTGTCTCAAGTTTGTGAGTGTCTTTCTCACCCGTTACTTGACCATTTCATATGATTTCTATATTTTTAGATTCTTATTGAACTCCTCTTCTTTATTTACTATTATTAAAATGTTGTCTGCCTCTCTTTAGGATGATTTGGCACTTCTTGATTGCCAAGTGTGCTAGACAGTTTCTCTACCGTTTTTCTATTAAAACCAAGTTTTTACCTGTATCACGGGTTGGATATTTTTTATTTGAATTGCAATATAAATCTGCCAAAATCCTACTAAGAAATACAAAAACAACATAGGACATTGCTTTTTTACTTCCTGCTTGCATTTGTGACTAGTTTTCCTGCAACTAGTCTACTCCTGTGTCTTCTTGATTTCTTCTACAATCAGCCAACACTATTCTCTAGATCAATTAGAATCTCATCTATGGAAAGGAATTTGAAGAGAAAAAATAATCATCACCACACTTGGAATTTTCGTAGTGCTACAATAACCAGGTCAAGGGCGTATTTACAATTTCTTCAAAGATTTCATTTAGAAGATTGTCGTTAAAAGAAACAATACACTTGTTTTAAGAAGTAGAATTTCTAGTTTATTTGTTATCAGTAATAATCTTCCATTGAAATTTTATTATTGGCTTATCCCTATGCATTTTTTTAAGATAGAATTTGGGGGGATATTGTGTGCACCAATTGCTTCACTTATTTTTTTCGAACATCAATATATTTCCATTTCTTCATCCCCAAATTTGTATGCGCACGAGAAAACTTCCATTGAAATAGTATCTCCTGTTTATCCATGTGGATTTGCAAGAAAAATAAGCTTGAGGAAGCTTCTGTATCTGTTCTTGTCATTTTATTTCTTCACTGTTAGTTTACATGCATAATTTATTTGTTTTACTAAAGAAATCTCAGGGGAAAGAGGAAATTTATTTTGAGAATCTTTCTTTCTTCCTACGATTATGAGGTGAAGCAATTAGAAGAAGTTGTATTTCTATATTTACAAATTAAAATAAATCTTTCTTTGAATTAGATTTAGCCTCATATCCCGAAAAAGAGGAATAGATACATCTGAATATTCCTTGTTTGTTTTATTTGTTGTTAGAAGTAGATTGTTTCATTTAAATTAGTTTCATTGTTTGTGTCTGTATCTTTTTTTTTATTTAATTTCCAGTAACTAGAAAAACACAGAAAGGTAGAGTAGAAATTAAAGTAGTTTCATTTGTTTATTTATTTTAAAGACTCGTTGAAAATACAAAAATAGTTAGATAGCTTGTTTTATTTTGCTTTAATTAAATATTTGCAAATCCAACTTAGTTAATTAAAAGAGGAAACAATCATATTTTATTTAATTCAAGTTTACTTTCTTTGTTCATTTTAAGATAGGAACTAAAAGTGATTTAGATTGGAAAGAACACAACTTCTATTTCCCTAGCAGCCTAGACTACCTGAATCTAACTCTCAGTCCCTTCAGACTCTAGCTTGCTTGCTGGTTTCCTTTTCTCTTGACTTGGTGCCCACATGACCATTCTGAGTCCACCACAACAACAAATAAAAATATTTGACCAACTTAAAAGACAACCAAACAATGAGAGAAACCAAATTAATTTTGATCAATTGTGTCAGTTAGTTTTCAAAGCCACACCCAATCCTCCTACAATTATTGGCCAACTCATTTCCCTCAATGAAGAATCAGACATTTTCGCGGAATATTGGGCTAACTAGGTAGAAAGGCTTAGAACCCAAAACCCTTGATTTTTCCTTGCAACATCTTCTGTCATATCTTCATGACCCTCTTTGGGGAGGAATACATAGATGACGGAGGATAATTCCCTCACGTTCCATAACTGATTTAGGTTTTTTTTTGCACTGATATTGACACCAATCTACCCAACGTGATCATCCTTGATTGTAGTATCACCCCTGCCCAAGTAAGGGAAGCATTCGTATCTAGTTTGTTCCTCACGCCATGCGATATTTAAATTTCTCTGTCCATGTTTACTCTATATTTACCCAATGCTTTGCATGTACTTTATCATTCTCTAGCATTTCTTTATCCAATTATAGATATATCTTGCTTATCACTCCAACCCGTATTTTTCCTATTTTTATTTGATCTCTTCTTTTCTTTCTATCTCATATTCTAATTGTTCCTACATGCAACCCTTTACGCATATTATTATTCTTTCCTTTATGCACACCTTCATGCAATGTGTTGTAATCAAGGTATTTCTTCCTTTTTCTATCGCATGCACCTCTGCATGTGGCTCATACTTAGTTATTTTTCCCAGTCCAAAAATAATTCTCATCATGCGGTGCCACCACAACCTTCTTATGACCATCCCTTAGATGCTATGATGGTATTATTTATTGTACATAACCTTCTACACCAAGCATCACTTTCTATAAATATGATATATATGCAAAATTTATTTCTGATACATTGTCTATTCCTATGTCTATTCATCAAGTACCTATACATGGTTTATTTTTTAATCCTAAAAAAAGATAATGTCTATTATTTTTAATTTCTTAAAAATCCTGACATATCTACTTAGAAGATTGCATTCAAATATATTCCTCACTGTCATCATATCACACTGCCTGTCACTATTGGCCCTCTTACCACACCCATTTTATTATTGATTGCTAGTTCTCTTGGATCTGGTATATTATTCTTTGGTCTTCATTGGATATGCGTTCTTAAGTTTATACCATCATTTATTCACCAATGTCTTGAGTTTATTCACTATAAGTAGGTTGTTACTATTTGAGGCATCCCTTTTGAGGGTCTTTCCCCTATCATGCCTATTCATTCTCCCTTAGCCTCTAACCATACTACCAGGTATTTTGATAGATCCTTATATGCAAACACCACTTCACATAGATCTAATATTCCTAGGTATTATGATATGTACTTGGATAAAAAAATTGCTTCACATAGATCTAATCATCCTAGGTTCCCTAATAGGTCATTGGATGTAAACACTAATTCATAAAACTATGGTCCTCTTTCTAGGCATGTGGTTGTACTTGTTGATTCACAAATCTCTAGTCTTCCTTGACTGCAGGCTAGCCCATCATCTAGACATATTTCCTCTAGTGGCTTACCTTATCATCAAATTCTATGTCGATTCTATAGTGCACCACGTCACTCTAAATATCCTCCCCAGTCTTCAAGGAATGATCATTCTTCTAGTACACCATATTGATCTCACATACTATATATTACTATAAGTTAATCTTCTCTTAGGCCCTATTTTGTACATTCACTACCACTGTTCCATTTATAGTTGAGTCACATATGAGGCTTAGCCATCCATCGTCTGTGGTAGTTTCTACACCTCCTTTAGAGGTCCTCATATGGAAGATTTTATGTTATCCCCACTTCCTATACATAACTATGCACTATAAAATTAAAAAAACACTCATATAATCACAAAAAGTAAAAACATTCACATATATGCCAAAACATAAAACTTAGGACCTATTTATTTAGCATACATTGTTAATGTTTTACATTATACATGTTGTTTATCCTTTATGTTTGATAGACAACACATTTATTCTTTACACACATGCATTCATAAAGAATATTGAGAGTGATGTAAGACATACAAATTGATACATGATTATATGAGCTATTAAGGTTATTTACATACTTCTTATGGGGGCATCCCTCCACACAAACTAGGTGCTATTATTTCATTATAGTACCTTATCGATTCCTCTTACATTTGATTACATCTGTAGCATATTTTATATCTTTTGAACTAACAAGACTAATAAATGTTTCTTTTTTGGTTTTGACATATTTGTTTTTCACATAATCTTCTATATCACTTATTATTTCATTTCATCCCATTATCGCAATTTAATTTTTCATACATAATTGCTAGTTATGTGTATAGTTCATTGTTTGCTACTTTGATTATGGCATAAGGGCCTTGTTTGTCTTATGACACAATGGGTGTCCCATGTATGTGGCAACATGTCTTACTATATAATATTGATTGATTACAAGCTCAAGGACTTTGATTGTCTTATGACACCATGGGTGTCCCATGTTTGTAGTCGTTAAGAATTTTTTGTGACACTATTTACACTATTATATTTTCACTTACATATGCATTACTATTGTTGATTATTACTAGTTATTTTGTTAATATTGTTGTAATTATTATTCTTGTTTCTATTGTTTCTCTTGTTTTGTTCCATGTTATGCACCATGTGCATCCTCTTTGTAGATACATGCTTTTGGTGGCTACTAAATCAATCCTTCATGTGTTTTCTATGCAAATTATCAGTCTTATTACACATGGCTACACATATATTATTTTGAGCCACATATTAAAACTCTTTATCACACATGCCTAAAAAGAGGGGGATTCATATGGTTATTTTTGCACATATAAAATACAAAGGAATGTTTTTAGATTCAGACACAAACATAAAAAAGGAAAAATCAATAAAAATCAACATCAGACATAAAAACTCAGAAAATAAAGAATAGGGTCAAAATCGTATAGTAGGGTTAGGACCATATAAAAGTTTTTGACCCATTCCTACATTTTCCCCTTAATGAAATTTCAATACTTTTCTCAACATGTTCATATTTTCACCCATAGGTACATGTTTTGGTATAGTTTCAGACTCAAATGACTTAGTTTAGATTAGTTTCAAGGGCAGTTTTTTTTTTTTCATTCCTTCTTATTCACAACACTCACTTTTAATTCTAGTTTTATGGGTATTAGGAGCATGAGTCTCCTTTACCTAGCCATATTTTCATAAATTTTAGTTTCTAATCAATTGTGTGACACACGGGGAGAGTATGTGGCAATCCATTCTCTTTTGTATTGTGTCCTAATTTACAAAATTGGGCCTAGATCTTTCTGTAGTGGCACGGTCTATGGGGTTATGGAAGGTAGTGAAGTAGAAAATTTCTTCATATGTGGTCTTCCTCTCCTCTTACACCTAAGGGGAAGATATCGTAGTTATTGAATGAATTTTATATGCGGAATTATTCCTTCATGAGGTTCTTCAAATCTTCATTCTTTTTATCTCTCTTTAAAATTTGTGTATTGGGTTCCATATACCCAATACTTAGAAATATACATGGCATAATTAGGGAATAATCACCAATAATCCTTCAAAAAATTTCAAAATTCAAAATCTCTAAGTACAAGAAAATAAAGGGAGATTAATCCCTTTTCAAAGAAAACAAGTGTACTCCTTCCATGTTTCGTATCTCTTTATTTAACTCTTACAATTTCAAATTTAATTTATGTATACACTTTATTTTTTTACACTTTTTTTTTCATACATGTTACTAAAAATTTCTCTTTCCAGGTTACAGGTTGCTAATGCATCTATCTTTGGAACGGGTGCCTTAAGGGGCTCATTTTGAAATAGTGGTATGGTTATTCGTGTAACCTTTAAGTTAGGGATGATACATTAAGAGAGAGAATTTTTCAGTCCCATTTATGTTTTTCAATTATTTTTATCCTCTTATTTTGTCTCTTATTATTATGACATCTAGCTTTCTTATGAACCCATTTCTTATACTTGCATGATCTTCACTTTTCATGACAATTTTCACACTCCCCTTGTCTTTTTCATCTTTGGTTGATGCCATTTCCTGTAGATGATTGCGTTAGTACAAATTCAAAATCTTGGCTAATGCCTTCACTCGTAGTCAATGGCTTTGGTATATGGTATAAATACCACACCTAACATTTTCACATCATCATCATCAGATCAAAACAAAAGTAACTCATTATTATCTTTATCTCTTGCACCAACTTGCACCTACTTTTTTAGCTTCTGGATTTCTTACATCTTGGATATTGGCTTGGAGATTATTCTTGCTTGGATTGATTTTCTTACACTTTTGGGTCATCTATTATGAGATTGGACTAGATGTTTTCCCCTTCTAATGATTTTTTCTCTCTCTTAGTGTATGGTCCTTTGGGATATTGATACATCAACGATAACCCCCAATAGGTAAGTGCTCTAACCAACTTATCATTTTGTATAATATAGTTTCCTACATTTGTTATTTACTATATATTAGCTTAGTATTTTATGCACATACTAGGTTAGTATATTGTATTTAAGGTCCTTTCATGTTACATGTTTTACTTGAGTTAACATAGATATTACATGATTATCTTGTTCATTATTATCCCCCATAGTTCCAATCCCTCAATAGGGTTCCTTCCTCTTCTTCGACCTAGAGACTTGGAAACATTAGGTTGTCTTAGTGTAATGGTTACTTCCCTTTGGGTATGCAATCATAGTAGTCCCTATACCTCCTTTAATTTTATCCATTTTTGTGTTGGTCTTGGTGTGTCCCTCACTCATTGCCTCGATACCCTAGTTGAACGGATGATAAGAGTGCACAGTGTTTAGACACATTTTTACCTGCCATACATCCTTGGTGAACCTGACATGAATCCTTATTTTGTTCCTTCTAATTGATAACAAATCGTTAAAATCACCCATTTTCATTTTTATCTTGTTTCAGTCCTTAAAAGTTAATAAAAAACCCTAAAAATAAATTTTCCTAGATGTCATCGACCCCTATGTTGTTTCTGTGTAGGGTCAATCTTGTTTGTCTTATCTAGATCCCACCATATATGCCTTCAACACATGTGAATCAATTTTTATAGAGCCAATTGTGTTGATATCCCATTCTTCCTAGATTCTTTTGGGTCAGATCAATGCTCCATCATGGAGTATCTTGGCCTGGGACTCTCTAACTCTAGTGAATAGTCACTCTCAGAAATTAATAACCCATAATTTACCTTTCCTTTCTATTAAGACTATTATGTGGTAGGAGATAATACGAAAAAGTATAACAGTCACAAAAACAATGTCTTAGGTGATGAAGAAGAAGAGATTAAGATTGAATATACCTCTGATATTGCACATGAGATTCATAAATTCCTTGATAATTTTCCTCAATACAAAGGGGAAACTGTGTTAGTCATTCGTAAATGTGGAGAATGGATCAGCCACACATAGGAATAAACATAAAAATAAATTCCTTCTCTATATTATCATTCATACGGGGCCATAAATATATATGACGACACTATCATATTGTGGAGGAGGTTACTAACAAATGTAACCTTACTAAACCTACTCAAAAATTTTTAAGTAGATTGTTACAAATATAATAATAATAATATAAGTATACACTAATCATTTTGATAACATTCCCCCCCTTAGTGTGAACATGGGGGAAACATCCATGCTACACTGGACCTAATTTCGTAATCATGTGATTTTCCTTTGGGTTATCACAAACCAAAAGTTGGTTTTCCATCAGTTAACCAAAAACTGAGAGTGAGGTGTTTTTCCAGTGGTTAACCATAAATCAAAAAGGGGTGAAGGTTTTCAAATGGTTTACCTACAACCATATTGAGATGTGCTAGTGCATCCTTCGACTTTCATCATATTTTATCTTTAGGAGATAACATTTTGGAATCCATGATAGTGCAAAACATATCATGCAACTCATAAAAACTGAAACATAGATGTTATTTTTGCCCACAATGTGAAGTCTCCATAACACATTATCATGAAAACACCACACTGAAATCAAATGAAATAAACACACACTCACACACGTCACCAAATCAGTATGCACAACCTCATCGATGGTGACTAATAAGAGGAAATTATTTATCCTCCATCCTCTGTGTATCCTCTAATCTCCAATGCGAATGTTTCTAACTTAACTAATTTATATTTTGAGGATTAATGGTTTCCAGGACATCGGGTAACACCGAAAATGCGTCGGTAAGGAAAGTTTTTTGATAATTTTGACTGGAAAACTATAGATTTGACACTTTTGACGACATATAATGTGAATTTTAATTTATATATTGACACAATAATTTTGGATTCTTTTTGACATTAAAATATACTTGATTTGACCTTTTGACACTATATAAAAATAATACGATGATTTTTTATATTGACTTAAACCTATCTTTTTACAAATGTTGAAAGGCTCACTTTCCTAAAATGCATATATTACAAAAATGAAACAAATAACAATTGACCCACTATGAAACTAATAATTTATAATAAAAATAAATTATTTACCATGCACATTCCCCTTGATATACAATTTTTAAAATTAAATAGCTAGCATGTGTCATAACACCTTTAAACTTTCAATTAGACAATTCTTGAAGAACCTTGAACAAAATCTACCAAGAAAACATGGACATGGATGGAATTAGATACTCAATGGGATAACTAAACCTCTAATTAATAGATGTACGATAATTCATCCATACATACCGCTTTACAATACAATCTTCCACGATCCAATAGATGCAAAATGGTTAAAAAGTTTATGCAAACCATTAATTAAACTAATCCAAAATGTTTCCACAAGAAAAATTAAAGAATGTAGATATATGTTCTTCCACACA
This sequence comes from Taxus chinensis, assembly GCA_019776745.2. Classification (NCBI taxonomy): domain Eukaryota; kingdom Viridiplantae; phylum Streptophyta; class Pinopsida; order Cupressales; family Taxaceae; genus Taxus; species Taxus chinensis. The sequence continues at coordinate 886,288,029 of CM034150.1, forward strand.
TGCATGAATTAGGCTGAGAGGTTCTGAGGTTCTGAGGAGAGTTCAAAATACCACTGAAAGGAAATTGAGAGAAAACACAAAATAGGTCTGTCTGATCTACAACCACAAATGTATTTGGATCACATTTTCCCTTGTAGATCTAACAACTAGGCGTGTTGAATGAAGAAGAACTTTGAATAGAAGGAAAATCAAGATATGAGAAATGCATGATCGGGAAGAGTTGATAAATGGATCACAAATCTGAACTGAGAATATGATCCCATAATACATAGAAAAAATGGTCTTCCTTTAGTAGTAACACACTGCATGAGAGGTCCCTTCATAAATCAAAACATCATTTTATAAAATGTTTTAATATATGCCAGACAAAAAAATATGTTCTAGAATCTCATTGAAACCTCCCACTCTGATACTAGGTGTGGAGAACATGTAGCCTAGATTTTACCCACAAAATCCTAAGGTGCGCTGACACATCACTCATCCTGAATTGAACACTCACCTAAAATGCACAAGGGTACCAGGTCCCTCTTTTATGTTAGCATTTTCAAGGAGTTAACATGATTAAACAAATATTATAGATCCATAACAGTTAACCAATTATATTGCAATGTATAAAAAAATCTAGATCTTAACCATATGCAAGAATGATTAAACAAGAACCAAGATTAACTTTACCATACAATGATCCATTCACAGATGTGTCTACAATCAATATCCAGCCACAACAATCCATTATATTAATGTTGTAAAACACAAGAAGCTTCATACATATATAACATCAGTCACCATAGTCATGTGTGCTCATAAAATCAAACATAATCTACAAAACATCGAAATCTAAACCATATTAAAACATATGATATGTCTATAATATATGTAAATCAATACATATTTATAGGGGTGGGGACTTTCCCTTCACTGCACCCATGCACCTTAAAAAATAGACTACATGCTAATAATAGCCATGCACCTTTACATGATAAATATAAGAGCATGTAAGCTCACTAATAATAGATTATCTAATAATACAACAACAGTCTAATCTTATTGATAGCTCAAAACATTGCATGGCGCTTGATCTTATATATGTCCAAAATAGTCTTACTCATGCTCTTCAAGTCTTCATACAAAACGTGCACCACACTAAAAGTCCATAGTTAGCTTTATCTTGAAAACGAATAAGTCCTAAATCCTCACCTTTCCCATGCGTGCCCTGTTCGATTATAATTCTGCATGCCCTTATCTGCACCTATATGTCTACGCACTCAATTCTTCTATGTTTTCAATACTTAGGTTATTTTTTGTCATCCCAATATTACCCAACACTAATTTCATTTCCGCCCCCGACAATGGGTAATCACAACTTATCTCTCAAAGAAGAAGAATAAAGAATGAAATAATGATTGTAAAAAGAATGAATTAACACTTGGCACCCGATACATCTCTAGGAAGAATCAACTCTGGATATTCTTCTTTGATCTATTGCCTCTAGTTTGTTCCAATCACTCAGTGCTTGATTAGTTTTATCTAGAATGTCTATAACCATGACATCTAATTTGTCAAGGGCCATATTTTATCCTTCATTCTGCAAGACCCTAAGAATATTATCCATGCTTGAAACCATTCCTTCCATTATATCCATCCTCCACACAATGAGTTTCCCAATCTCCTTAATTTGTTCCTTGTGTGGGTCTTGGGCAGTTGCAAGTGCATCACACTTTTCCTCTACCAAAGTAAGCCTCTCCACACATCCAAGTGTTTCATTATTCACTACTTTAAGGACCTCATCTTCCTCAGTCATGGTCCTTATCTTGATTATCACATCAGGCGTCATGCAGATATTCAATGCCATATCTACCTTCTTTATTTCATCCTTCAGAGTTTCTAAAATGGACTCATAACCTGTAATATTCTTTGAAATAACTTCCTTGGCTCTTTCTACCTGTGCTGCATTGACATCCTTTGGTTTAGGCATACGCATAAGGATATCTTCCATTACCATTTAAACAAGTGCACGTACATAATGCATCATAGATGGGAAATTTTGTGGTAAGTTCTTCTCAAAGTGTGGCCTCTTTTCTAAAATTTCATCTACAACTTCTTTTGCCATACTTGTCAATGCTTCAGCCTTTACTTCATCTTTCACCTTCTCATCTGTTAAACACTTTATCTCAATATCTATATCCTTTTTATCATCTAATAGTTTCCAAATATTTTCCACTTTGTCTATGTTTTTACACATAACTTCGGGAGATACATTTGTTAAAGTGTTGCTTACCCACTTATCTAACATTACAAAAAGCTTAACCATCACATGGCACAAGTATGGTGACTTCTTCAACCGGTCTGAAACACACGATTCTTCACATACATCAAATTTAGGCTCATCCATATGAGTCTGCATGCTCCAAGATAGGTGTTTCTGTGTGCGCATAGTTTTCATATCTGCATCCATCAACTCCTAGACATAGAGATCTTTGGGCTCTAAAGTTCTTTCAAACCTTACGCGTATGATCTTAGTTAGATCATCTATGTACCCAGATTGTTGGTGTTTCATAATTTTATTCCTCCTTTCCTTTCATTGAGTGTTTACCTTTAGGGGTGTGCACTCCTGAATCCAGCACTGGTTCCCCACCTGATTGTGTGGTATGGGGCACACCTGAAGGCTTGCCCTTATCTCTCTCTAAATATTCTTTTCCCTTCATTTCTTCTCTTATAGTCTCTTATGTATCCCCATTGTATACTGGAGTCCTAGGTGCGCTGTCATTAAAATTATCATCTTCTTCATCCTTCTAAGGGATATACTTGTGCCTTATCTTATTATTTTCAGGCTCCACCTTCACAAGAGTAGTCCTAGGTGACCTCCTAAGATGTTGTGAAGGTCCCACGCCTTGCATTCTCATTTTTATTAGCACTCTTTTAAACTGAGGTTCCTTAGGAGTCTTTTTCTATGTCCACCTCATTTGCGTCAGTCTCCAATACTTCATCTTCTTGCTGTAGTGGAGGGGTTTCCTCACACTCTCTTTTCACTCCAATAATAGGTTGTTTCCTTTTATGCACAAGGCCAACATCTTCTTCCTTCTCTATTTCCCCCTCTTCTTCTTCCTCTTCTCCTACAAGGGGTGAAATAGGCTCCTCATCTTCAAGTGTACCCATAGTGTGTTTTCCTTTAGGCAGTCCAGGGAGCTTGAATTCATTCTCCACATATTTTTCATTTCCTAACCTGGGCTTAAGGCATATGTATACCAAATGTTTACCCAACTTTCCAATTTCTAGACTCATAGATTTAACATTAATATCATATAAAATCATCTTTTCAATATATCCAGAAGTACCTAGATAAACATATGTTTTCCTAAGAGTGTGGTAGTCACAGTATAGCTTATCTACATTGAAAAACAACTGATGCACATCCAAGAACTTGTGTATAGATTCTTGAAAGTATCACACTATGAAGGAATATAGGAGATTACACCAGGGGCTCCACTTTCCATCCTTCATACCAAAGTGGCTGATGTAGAAATGATGATATACTACAAACTGTACCTGCTTTCCTAATACTATAGGAAGCTCCTTTGGTATCCTCCCTTCCTCTTCAAACGCAGTGCACAGACACTCATACCGAATTTTTTCTCTCTGCTTGAAATCTCCACTCATGGATCCATCACACATGTAATTCTCAAACCTTTCAGCAAGAGATCTCTTCTCATCTAGGTACTCCCATATTTTATCTTTCAGCCCATCGGGCACCCCAATTTCAACAAAAACAAGTGACAGAAGTATCACGCCAAATATTATTTTCTCACCTTCATGTGCTTCTTCAATAATGGTCTCTGTAATGTAAGCATACAAGTTATAAACCACTCATGTCATCTTCTTGGCTATATGCAGCTAGGCCTTATTGATTTGTGACTAGTGCCCTTGATTGTTAAATTTTGTTAGGAGGTGTGTTGCTACCTAGATCACTAGATACTTATGCAACTTTGGGATATGCATCATACACCCTCCTTTCATGTACCCCAACACCTTATTCATCACTTTTATACCCTCCTTATCAGTCAAATCACTGCTAGGTTTGGTACCTGAACTCCTCAACCCCGTCAAATTTCTAATCAAGGGCATGGTGAGCCTCATGCATCGCCCAAAAAAGTAGAAAAATTTCTCATGGAATCAGATCAATAACCACTGGTACAAATTCTTTGGTTTTCCAAAATAGGGGAGCTCATACAGGTGCAAAAATCCCACCTTTGTCAACAAATTCTTGCCCATGTCATCATACATGGCCATGTGATCCATTTTTTTCTTTGTTGTATTCACAACCAACAACTTGTCCAGTTCATCCTTATTGTCTTTGTTTCTGTGATTGTAGTCACTGAATTTACAACAATGAATGTGAGAGTCCCAGTCACGACCCATAAAAACCCCTTCTGGGTACTGCATCTCAGAAAAAAGACTTTCAGGGGCATCCTCCACTTTGACCTTGACTTTATTTTTCTTCTTTCCCCTTATAGCCACTCTAGGTGCTCTTTTTGGTTCGATAACAACTTAAAAAACTTGTTCTTATAACTGATTTGAGCTCTACAAATTGAAATCCACATGCCCTGGCTCAAAATTACGTTCCCTAGATCAAAGTTTGAACCCTAATTGTCAACTTTATTCCTCTCGCATGCATTTTTGTAGCTGAAACACCCTCTCTAATGAAGCGTCAGACAATCTCGTGCATAAATTTGACAAATTCAACTTATTCAACTTCGTATTGCAGATCTTCTCACTCTGCAACTCATTTTCTAGATCACTCTTCTTAAAATCTCTCAAATGCTCCAAATTGCAAAGGTAAATACAATTTCACACCACCTTATATAGTTTTTAAAAAAATACACATTTATTGCTCGCCACCTACCACCATACTTCACATTAACTTGGCATTTGTTTCCTTTTCCATGCTGATTTTTCCATGCCACATTCATAACCTTCAGGTGCGCTTTCTACTCCTCAGCCACAAAGCTCCTTTCACATGCCTCTATACACCAAAATACTTATCCACTGCACCTTTTACTAAGTAGTTTTCACTACTATAGTCTACCTTTTATTACACTGTGCGTCCATCCATCCATACGTGTTTTTCAATCATGAGAAATCTTTCTCTATTTGTACCCTTACTGTAAACACATGCACAATACCTCTTTATACATACCCATGTTCAAAGAACTTCCAAACCTGGTCCATGTACCCTGTATATATTCCATCCCACACTAAGGGTATGCACGGTCCTCTACATATGAAAAAACTTAGATAGCAATCAGCTTTTGGAACAAAAGCATGCTTATTACATAAAACAATGAACTAAATTGACAAAGCATAGCAATGATGAAAGGAGTCACATATAAGGGAAATGTATTAAGGAAATCTAATCTAAGTGGCAATATTGCCTTATTACAAACACCAAGAAGAATTATTTATAGTAGGGCTTTTTCCTACTCTTGTTGAAATAACTGGGAAACTGTGTCCTATCCAACACCTCTAACTGATAAGCACCTAAATCAAGTATATAATTTATAAGATATAGTCCCAACCTATGCATTTTAAGCTTTCTAGGGTGGCACAACTTAGAGTCATAAAGAAGAACCATATGTCCAAATTCAAGATGTTTATCATGCCATGTCTTCTACTTGGCCTTTTCTATCTTCTATATCCATCATGTTATAGCGTGCCTCACATTCAACTACATCATTTTTTCAATGCTCTCTTCAAGTACTTTCTCATCAACTAAACCTCCTGCATGCACAATACATAAGGAAGGTAAAATTAATTCCACTTGTAGAACAACCTCCGTGCCAAACACCAATTGAAAGGGTGTGGCCTTATTTAACCTCTTGTAGGTTATCATGTATGCCCAAAGTACAACAAAGACTTTATCATCCCAGTATTTCCTTCAAACATATAAAATTTTAGTCAATGTGTGGCTCAATATATTTTTCAAATCCCTAGTAGTTATATTAGCTTGAGGTTGATAAGGTTTTTTTTTATGGTGTGCAACTATAAATTCTGCCAATAGTATCCTGATGGTCTCATTAAGAAAATGAGTACCCCTATCACTTTTCAAAATCAATGGGCACCCATAACTGCTGATAATATTTTCCCACATAAACCTTTCTACCATAGTTGTTGTGAAATCCTTTGTAGGTGCCACCTCTACCCACCTTGTGAGATAATCTTTACAATTTATAATGTAGTGTGAACTAGTCCTACAAGCAGGTTGGGAAATAGGGACCACAAATTCAATTACAGAATTTTAAAAAGGTTCTGCACTAGTAATCGAACATAAAGGCATTTCATCTCTATGCCCAAGATTTCTAAGGTGCTAAAAGTGATCACAAGACTTATAATATTCTTTACAATCCTTATACAACAATTCCCACCAAAGGCCTACAAATATAATTTTTTATGCGGTGACATCTCCTGCATAATGTCCACTTGCAATATCCTCATGAGCCTCCTCCATAATAGCTTCCCACTCATGTTAAAGTACACACCAGCACAATAATTCATCTTGACATAGTTTGTATAAGTCTCCACTAATCAACATGTAAGTCAGGACGTGGATGGAAAGTTGTTTCTTTTCCAAATCCTTCATCCCTTAAGGCGCCACACTAGTTCAAAAAATGACTGCAATATTCTCTAAATTAGAGGGTGCTCAGTTCAATATGAATAGATTTGCATCTGACACTATGTCCTCAATTCTCCGCGCATCCTCACCTGTATTAATCCTTGATAAGTGATCTATTCCAGAATTACTCTTGCTTGGCTTAACCACCACAGTGAAATTAAATTCCTTAAATAACAAAACCCACCGACATATGTGCCCTTGGATAATGGGCTTGTTCACCAAGTAATTCAATTCCATGTGATATTTATAGAAAATAAAAGGTGTTTCCAACAAGTACTATCAAAATTTATGCAGCGCATAGATCATGGACAAGGCTTAGCACTTTATAGTAGTGTAATTTTGTTCTGCTAGAGTTAATTTACTACTTGCAAAGAAAATAGGATGATCAACAATACCTTCTCTAGGATGGGCTAACACTATGCCAATGGCCATGCCAAAGGCATCCACATGCACATGAAAAGTTTTAGTCCATGAAGGAAACAACAAAATAGGCGTTATAGTAAGCATTTCCTTCAATGTCTCAAACGCACGTTGTTTTGCTTCACCCTAATGGAACTTGCCTTTAATTTTCAATAATTCCTCCAAGGGAACATTGATCTTGGACATAACCTTTAATTAGAATTCTATGTAATAGCCGGTGTGCCCCAAGAATTTTTGCACCTCAATCTAGTTATTAGGTTCCTCTAAGCCCAAAATGACATCAACCTTAGCAGGATCCACTAACAAGCCTTCCTTGCAAATGATGTGTCCCAAAAAAGTCCCAAAAGGTGTAGCAAAAATGTACTTCTTGATGTTTAAAGAGATGCTCAATTGCTGATATCTCTCAAACATAAGCCTCAAATTATCACAGTGATCCTTCACGAGCACCCATAGACTGTCCAATCATCCAGATAGACCTGTAAGAACTTATGAATAAAGTCTTGGAATTCTTGAACAACAATGCACAAATATATTGCAGATGCACATTATTCAATCCAAAGGGCATAATCATGTAGGCAAAAATTCCCCATTATGTGGTGAAATTTGTATTCTCTTGATATTCTTTCACTAGTCCTCACCTGATGATATCCAAAAAAACCCATCAGTGAAGGAGTAGATCTCACGCCCTGCAATACCTTCCAAGATTTCTTCAGTGAAAGGTGTGGGAAAGGGATCTATTACACATGCAACATTTAACTCCCTATAATCCACATGAAAATTATGATTCTGCCGTATTTCTTTATACTGATCACCATAGGGCTAACCCACTTTGATTCCTCTATGGGATCAATGATTCTAGAATTCAACATCTTGTCAATTTCTTCCTTCACCTTGATGTGCGTAGGTTAGGATTCATCCTGTAAGGCCTCTTCCTAATCAGGTGTGTACCTTCCTTTAACTTGATTATCATCTCACCCAAAGATTCATACACTCCTTTCAATTCATGATAGTCTCTAAGGGAAAAAGTCCTGGAAGTCACGCAACAACTCAATTATCTTAGTAACCTCAAACTTAGACCAATAATCTCAAATGATGGCCTCCTTAGGTTCAAGCACCCATTCCAATGTTGACCTTATTAGTTTTCATAGGCTCACTAGTAGGTGCACCCTTTCTCATCTACACTATCTAAGACCTCCCACGTACCCTCTGTATGCTCAACATCCAGATTCTCCACTTCTTCATCATCAATTACATAGACCATCTTACCCTTGTCTTTTTCTAGGTAGGCACACCTAAGTTGTTTTGCATCTATCTCTTCCTCTTCAAAATGTGCCTCTAGGTCTGACTCCCCATAGTAATTCCTGAATAAGTTCCTCAAAATTTGCACTATCTCCCATAGTCAAGTGCTTCATAACCTGTAACACCTCATTCACCGGAGGTTTAGTGGAAAAATAGTCAAAGGTTTGAATCATACTTACAATCAATTGCTCTTTCCAATTTCTAGTCTCTCTATTCAATTTTGCATAGACATACCATGCACGTGCACAACCTTACAAGGTGTAATAGAGCTTGTGCACCCAAAAAGAAGGTGGTAAAGATTCTTGCCCCTCTGTCCAGAGTCTCTCACACTACTGAACATGGTGTTGAATAAAATTCTTACCATGAAATTCACAGATCTTAGTATGTGCATTGCTCTAGAGAAATAAAGTAGAGAAGGTGATTCTCACTTCTCACGGCCTCACAACTCCAAAATATTATCCCTATGAACCATCCACCAATGCACTGTTGTCTCGCACAAAGTATAAACTAGCATATTCCTTTTTTCCACTTAATCTATCCATTGAAATTCCATAGCGCACAGAAATACCTCAAGATTTCCTTTGCACAAGTGTACCTTGGTACTTGGTTACTACCCAAATACCAAACACAATGTGGCCTGCTTACATGCATAACTGCACTTCTTACTTCACACCCAACCATTTCATAAGTTCTATGTGCCTAGTTATCACATGCAACACTCGTAGTATCACTCATGGATGGATGCATCATCCCACTGGAGAATTCATTCCTTTGATGGCTCAAGCACTTCAGGATCCCTAATAGTGCGCACATAAATTATGTTCAAATCCTTCTCACTTAAGGGCTCTATATAAGGTGCATCTTTTTCATCTTCCAAAGGAATGATAACACGTGCTCTTCCTTGTTCTCAAAACTTATATATCCCTTGTTAAAGCACAGATCCACATTGTTTGCATAACACTAAGGGCACCCAAGTAGTGGAGGAAATTTGTCGGCCTCTGCAAGTGCTAAGACTTAAAATTACCCAATAAACTTGGTCCCTTGTATAGTAATCAATGCATCCTTCAAGACCCTAATAGGCATGGATTTAATCCTATTTTCCATAAATAAAACATTTGAAGATGGTTGTAATGGTGGGCTTCCCATCTGAATCCACGTGTCATAAAGTGAGTACATTCACTTCTACACCTGTATCAATAAAAATGTTACTAAGAGATCCATCCATCAAAAACAACATTTAGAGTGATCTCTTTGTCATAATCCAGACTATGAGGAGGTAGATTAGCATGTAAAATCTATCTTTCATGCTCTAACTCCAGTGTGCGACGTCTTATCCCTTTAACCATTCTCCCAATAAAGGAATGATGTTTTCTTGTCACAACATCTTGCAAACCTCCTTTAAGATCATCAACATCCATTCTGAGGAAGCTCAACTGTTTTCTTCTCTTCTAACTTCTGAGACTGCTCCTTCAAACATTGTATCTCACCCTATAAATTTCTAATCACCTCCATGGTTTCTTGATAAACCTCCTTCTGATGCATAGGGTCTGGACACTGAGAATTTCATGTTACCTCCTCCTTTGTAATGGAAGGATTCTTCTTTAGAACTTCCCTAGCACATGCTGTATCCTCAACGTGTATAGTGATACTTCACAGGTACCAACTCAGGATCAGGTGCTAACTTTAACATCCACTGATTCTTCCATAGTGCACGTTGTACTCTAACCATCCCCACACCCTTATCCTGATTTGTGTCTTCTTACTCAGGTGTTCATATAAGTCTTGGCATTCTTCATAGTTATGGTTCTTCCCTACAAAATAAAACAAACAATATTTTGTGGGCATTCACACCTGTAATGATTAGGGGATCCACAGGTATAACATGTTTCACATGAGGAAACTCACTTCTTCCACCACCGCGACCTCGACCTCTAAATCCTCCATGGTATCCTCGACCTCTACCGATGGCCTCCATTAGAGCGCCCTTCATTGTGATCATGATCATGATGCTCACCCTTTTTCCCTTAGAATTATTTACAACATTGGTCTGACGTACACCAGTATAATTGACATCATGAATATGATCAATCAACCTAGAATTTTCAGTATCATGAGTGGTAGACCTACAAATCTTATAATAACAAGATATGTTCTTCCTTATCGCGCATTGTTACAGCAATGGGAACCTCCTTGAATCATGATCCAAGTGAAAAATCTCACAGTCCAGTAACATGGCACACACACCAATTTATGATGGATCAACTATCCTTAGTATGCCCCTCTACTTCACAATCTATGCACCAAATCCCACTACGCGTCTCATGCGCTGAATTAGCTGAAAATTTCTCTAACTATTTCATCCATAGCTGCAATCTGAGCCTCCAAAAATGGGCTGCACTCTTGTGTCTACACTTCCCACTGCCTTAGCACATAGAGTTTCTTCAAGTGCCTTTCACGTAGATTTGTATAAGTCTTGTGTGAGAGTGACTCCTTCTGAAAGGCATGATTAGTCCTCCAACAAACCATTGAGCATGTTGGCTCGGGTGAATGTCATAAGATAATTTTGATAAAAGGGTTTTGAAATGTGCATCATACTCACTAAACACTCTTAGTCGTACCCTGCTTGATGTACTTCATGCATTGATGCTCTTCTGCTCAAATTCAGGTATGTGAAACTCTTTCAAGAAAAACATCGCAACAGCGAGGTATAATCTACACAAGTATGGTCCAGATCAAATTTCTTTGTACAACTATGTGTGCCCGCCCTTGATAATGTAGTTATAAATTGGCTTACCTTATGCTTCTAGAGTTGTAATCACCCTTTTCGATGCCATAATATCTCACACATATGCACATGCTTAGCTGCATCTTCTATCCCTTTGTATTCTTGGTAGATGAAGAGACATCTCCATATAAATATTGTTGGGGTTGGTGCAGACTGTGCCCACTAGATCTAGAACCTGTATTTCCTCCTGTGTTTCCTCCACCCCTAGAACCACCAGATCCACTAGATCCTTAGCCAGCCACCTGATCCTCCTCCTGAAGTAGTTAACAGACATAGGATGTAGTTACCCTTTTGCTCCAATAGTTTTGCTAAACTGAACTCCCATAGTCTATGAATTTGTGTTACTTCCAGATGTTATGCCAACGTTCTAAGCACCCATGTTCTATGCTAGTGACGTGTCTAGAAAAGATACCTCCAGCCGGACCTCCAAATAATACAAATGACGATTGCACCACCATGGATGAATAAACTACTTAATTAACTCCTGGAACTTGACTGTAAATCAACTCTATCCATTGCTACTCTACTACCCACACTAGCTTGTCTTACTAATAATGATCATAGAAACTAGAAAAACAAGCGCAAGGGCTAGGTCACCAGGAGGGATCAAATGCAATCCTACAACCCATGTGGCTTCCACCAACGCACTCATCATAGGAGGTTGAAGAGGGTTCTCTACCATGATTTCCCAAATGGGGGAGTTCCAGATGCTATGGCTCCACTTTCTTCTACGTGAGCTATAAATCCTTCATGAGTCCATCTCTCTCCATAATTCCATTCATTACACAACTTCACGCTATTTCTCTCCAAGGTCCCTCTTGCCATAGGTTTCTCTTCCAAATCTAGGGTCACAATAAAGATCTTAATCTCCAAAGGAATACTCAAAAAAATAAGATCCATATGGGTTTGCGCATGAACTTGAACTCAACAACCTCTAGACAGGAATAAGTAGAAACTACGTACTCATAGAATATATCTATTCAGAACACCACATAAGTAATGATCCACAATGCGTGTCCACATAATATCTGCATCATACAAGGCCTATAATTCTTCCTGTGTCCAAAAAAGTGTATGAAACCTCTAATTTCTCTTTGACGCATAAGCAACCAACTACACGTACAACTCTATAGGGAAAATTACAAAGAACGTTTCATATAGCTTGTGATATAGATACTATTTCAACCCACACACATGCATTAAAATCAGGTCCAATCCTAAATCTGCGAGCATACTCTTCTTCTAAATCATCTAACCACTCTTCAATATTTTCCAAGGTCAACTGGTACGTCTTCATCATGCAACATCCTTCTGAAAAACTAAAAAAGAGGTCCCGATAATGGAACCAAAACGTAGCCTAGATTTTACCCATGAAAGACCAAGAAGTGCTAACACATCACTCAGATTGAACTAAGAACTCACTCAAAGTGTGCAAAGACTACCAGATCCCTATTTTATACTCTAGCTTATTCAAGGAGTTAGCATGATTAAACAGATATTGCATATCCATAAAAATTAACCAATTATATTGCAATGTATAAACTAGATCTAGATCTTAACCATATGCAATAACAATTAAACAAGAACCAAGATTAACTTTACCATACAAGATAAATTCATATATGTGTCTACAATCAATATCCAACCACAAATATCCATTATATTAATTTCTGTAAAACACAAAATCTTCATACATAATATCATCACCATATTCATGCGCGCCCATAAACTCACAACATAACTCTACAAAACATCAAACTGTCTAAACCGTGCAAATCAATACATATTTATAGGGGTGGGGAATTTACCTTCATCACCCATAGCATCTAAAAAAATTACATGCTAAAATATCCATGACGCCTTTACATGATAAATACAAAAGCATGCAAGCTCACTAATAATAGATTATCTAAAAATACAACAACAGTCTAATCCTATTGATAGCTCAAAACCCTGCATGGTGCTTGATCTTCTATATGTCTAAAATAGTCTTGTGTGCTCTTCAAGTCTTCATATAAAATGTGCACTGCATTCAAATTCCATAGTTAGCTTTATCTTGAAAACGGAAAATTCCTAAATCCTCACCTTTCCCCTGCGTGCCTTGTTTTATTATACTTTCGCGTGCCCTTATGTGCCCTATGTCTATGTGCTCGATTATTCTACATTTTCAGTACTTAGGATATATTTTTTCATCTCAAAAGAATGGGTCATATACACACATGAATAAACACAAATAATAATTCCTTCTCTAAATTATCATTCATACGTGGATATAAATATATAGGATGACACGATCCTATTACAGAGGAGGTTACTAACAAATGTAACCATACCAAACCTACTCAAACTTATTTAAATATATTTTTACAACTACAATAACAATAATCTAAGTATGCACTAATAATTTTCCTAACAATAAACACCTCCTTGAAATTGTATTTGAGGAGCTTGAAAATAAGATGGATAGTGGGAAGGATACTATGGTAGTCTTATATGAAATTACCTCTAATTCTGATCTCACTAATCTGATCCTCCAATTCATAGATTGTTATGATACTCGTGTGAATTTAACTAATGACTTGAGGTTTTGGTGTAATGGTTCATTACATTTGGTATCATAGCAACCACCCAAGTTTAAGTCCTGTCACGGGTGGCTACACTAGCATTGTAGTGTTCATTCGAGGCTCATATAGGGTAGGGCATGGTCCTGCTATACAAGTGAAAATATAGCCCAGGGTTTGGGTTACCGAAGCATGGTGGGATGTTATGATCCTCACGTGCATATTTTATTAATGCCTTTATTTTTTTGTGTAACATTTTGTTACATTTTACACAAATGAGTTAACAACAAAATACCACAATGACCCAAATCCTTCAAATGTAAGAAAATATGGTCCAAATAGTTAACCATCCTAATCTAGGCTTTGAGGTGAAATTCCCTTTCCCTTACCCAATGGACATAATGGAGTAGCTATTTCCCAAACTCTCATCTGAAACAAGGTCTTGCAGGTATTCCAGCAAGAGCCAATAATTCCCTACATTGCTAGTATGGATATTGGATGCAATTACACCTTATTTTCATATGATGGATCAACTAAAACTACTTTACACATTAAGGCCTTTGGAAACCTTTATAAATAATGGATAAAATTTAATTCTTATACTGCCACTAAACTCTTAGCTAAGAGTCTTATTAGAGATTCCTTGGATTGGTATTATACTTTACCCCCTTGGTGACGGTCTTAGTTAATGAGTTTCAACATCATGATTGACCTTAAAAATGACATCAATGCTTTGATTAACTATAAAAAAACATGGGAATGAATCAGATCAATTATTCATTAAGTGTTTGAAGGCATTATCTATTAAGGTAGAACACAATATGCCGAATGATAGTTTATTTCAACTCTTCCTTTGAGTCCTATAACCTCGCCTTTAATACAATGTTATATCCTTTTCTCCTACTTCCATTGACAAAGATTTTGAATAAGACACATGACAAGATTACCTTATGATGGATTTTGATAAGGCTCCTCTTGAGACTCAAAAAACTAAACAGATCCAAATCCTTAAAAAATCAAAGAACAAAAATGCCGTGGATGACGGGGTCTCAGATACCCTTCCTCTTATGGCTTATGGAAATAGGAATATATTTTCTATTGATCAAAAGGATAATAATAATAAGAACCAACCTATTTACTATAATCCATTAACCAAGGATGAAATTAAAAAGTGTATGCCTAAACCATTTAGTTAATTCCTCAATCCTTCTCGACCTATCCCATAATGGCATGATGAAAACAAGTTTTGTTGGTGGCAAAAAAAATTTAGGCTATTCTCATGAGAATTGTCATCCCCCTTCTTAGGGATGTCATCACTTTATTTTTAGGCCCTAAATTCGAAAATGAAGCCATCACCAAAGAGCATTTGACTGAAACAGTCAAGGCTCAGGATGCTCAAAGGTAAAAGGATCAATTATTAACTAAAATAAAGAAATGATATCTATTTATAGTTAATCTAAACAAGATAAAACAATGTAATAACTAATATAAAATAAAATTCTATTTAATATTTAAATGAAATGAAATAATTAAAATAAGAGGGATAATATACTAACCCGAATATAACTTACCTTGCAGTGTACTGGGATCGAATAGACTGATGTGCGGATGAGACAAACTATGAAAACACTACCATGAGAAGTGTAACAGATGGAGATCTGGCTGGACCAGGGCACCTAGGAGAGTACTGGGGTGCCTATGGGAACCCTGCTCTATATTCTAGACACTGTGGTCTATAGAAAAGCTCAAGATATGAATTCAAAAGTGTCGCAAGGTTTTCACAATGCTTTTATCCTTGTCGCATGGTTGTCACAATATCTTCACTTATGTCTCTATGGATATGATGTGAAGATATACCTACAAAACCCTATTCAAAGAATACAATTCCTAAAACAAAATAATTAATATGAATAGGTCAAACTAACCTTAGCTGCTACAATGGTGGACTTACAAATAAGTAATATACTACATGCCCAACCCAATGTAGCTCTATGTGCTCATGTGTGTAATTTTATGCCTAGGATTCCCTAGCCTCAATGACTCATAAGTAGGGGGAAATAATTAGATGTAAAGACGCAAATGGTGGATGTAATAGAAAGAATACAAACCTTTCCCCCTATGCTTGTGTGATGCAGATGTAGAAGATGCCCAAATGTAGTCCCTTGCCTTAGTAGATAGCTAGCCTTTGATAGATGATAGTCCACCCATAATGTAGTGAGTATGCAATATTTATATAGGGATCTCTTGTTGAAATTTTGACACTAATGACCCAAGATGCCAACTAGTACCTAGGGTAACGAATGGGAAAATGATAAAGACCAAAATTGAATAGATAAATTAGACCCAAGTGTTATGGGGACCAGGGCACTGAAAATCACGGTCAAGGGCACCCATGGGTGCCCCAACACTACCCTAGTTACCCCAGCCAAGGACTAGAGATGAAAATCAATCAAATTATGACACCTAAAACTCCCTAAGAGATGACCAAAACTAAACATACAAATGACAACTGTACCAGAAAAATGATGATGGCAACCGACTAACTGATGATGAGACTAGGGGATGAGTCATTAGTGAATAATTTTATCACACGAGATCTATATATAAAATAACATAATTTGTGGTATAAATGTAATAATAAGTGCATGATTTTGTGACTACATTCCCCCCCCTTTATGTTGGTGAGTAGAATTCTCGGTAACAAAAAGTAGATAGATATGTGTACCTGAGAAAAGTTAAATAATCCCATGTTGTAGTAGGACACACAGATGTGTAGTACAAGTGTGACGATAGAACCATAAAAGCATGTTGCACCATGGATCAATGAGTTGATCCATGTAACATAGAAAAAATTGTAAATGTTGAGATGAAGTGCACTAAATGAAAGTGATGATTAGGATGAATTATGATGATGGTGAGATGGGTCAGGCGAGTGATTAGTTTCCCAACCCAAACACTTGTATATGAATGAAAAAATAGAGGATTTGGGTGTCCTACTGCTAGAGGAAGAGTGTAGGGAGAAACGTGTGTTATTCTCCAATCTCTAAATACATCCTCAAGATCTAGCTACTGCAGATGAAATTAGATCAAATTTTGTGGTTTTTGGATCTAAATAATTTTGATCAAATAGTTTGACCCATATCGGAGTGATATAGGGAAGGAAATCTTTCCCCCACTCCACGGGGTGTCACCGAAATGTGATGGCTTCTAAGCTATGTCATATGGAAGAAAACATGAAATGTATGAAGGCTTCCAAGATAGGTCATTTGGAAACAAGTGTAGGATGTGAGAGGGCTTTCCAAGTTAGGTCATCTGGAAGGTAAACACAAAATGTAGACTAAATTCCCAAGTTATGTCGTCTGGGAAAAGTGATGAATGGAATGTCCCAAATTAGGTCATCTGGGAGGATATGCATAACTCCTAAGTTAAGTCATTAGGAAGGGACATTGTGTTGAACTCATATTTATTGAATGATATCAATTTTTTAGAAATTTTGAATGTGTTAATTGATTGATTGATTAGTTACTTGTGGAGATATTTTACGAAAGTTTCCCCCAAGTTAGGTCATTAGGGGAAAAAGATATAAATTGGTGAAATTTTGCGTGAAAATATTTTTAAATCACATATTTTCCCCAAGTTAGGTCATTAGAGGGAATTTATGAAATATCGTCTAGAAGAATTGCTATGCTTGTTGCCCCCAAATTAGGTTGTTAGGGGGAATTAATGGGTGAATTTTCACACAGTGAATTAGTAAATGTTTGAAAAAGGGTGAATTGGTAATGCTGATTAATCGTGAGTAATATAATGGGAATTATAGGATGACCCCAATGATATTCCCTTGCTTTCAGTGAAAGGGGAGAGTGATGAAAAAGAATGAACACTAAGCTAAAAGTAAGCACGAGATAGATAGAAAGTGGTAAAAATCTATAAAATTTGTATAAATCAAATGAAATCCATAGTTAAATAGAGATAACATGCACAAAATGTGTTCAGTATAGTGGTGGATGGTGGGTGGAATTATAACAATAATTCTGCAAACAAGGAGTAAATCAAAGTAGTAACACTCAAGATATAATAAAAACAATGTAGTGTGTATTAGGCGTGGTAATAAGTGCAAAAAAATGACTATAGTAAAGTAGGCGATGAAAAATTAACTATAAATAGTAATGTGAAAAAAGTGTTTAGTGACTTCATTTGTTATTGTATGTGATTTGTGAGAGTGAAAAAGTTGAGTGAAAATACCGCAAGTGAGATCAGCACGTCCTAGTCGGTTTTGAGAGGGTGGCGACCGCCATAATGTCACATATGACCACAGAAATTGGTAAGTGCCTTGATTTTCACAAAAATGCATAGTGTAGTAGTCATTTGTATTGATATTTTGAAAATTTATATTTTTCATTTTCTCGGCATTTGGGACTTGGACAAGATAAGTGAGGGCACTAGTGACCATTGGGATAGGAGTTCCCATAACTAACTGCTAGTGTCCTACTACTAGGTGCCCTAGTCCTGCATCTGGGTGCTTTGATCTAGAATGTGTGCATTGGGTGGATAATGGTGAAGAAAATTTTTCTAGTATGACAAATAATTGTATTTGGTTGTGTAATGTGTTCTAAGGGATATCCACTTGAGGGAATTCCATGGTGGGTGACATATGAGTACGTTGCTTAGATTGGGTCTGCCGGATGATGATGGGGATGTGATGGAACGTGCCAGCTTGTGACACATAGCACATATGGGGGATGTATCCCACAATATGCCCATGTTGACTATACTATGTGAGAGATGGTGCGCAGATACATACACATTTTTGTTGCTTACGGGGGAGATGATTATTACACTGGAGGATGTATATCACATACTGTGATTTCTGGTTGTAGAGGAGAGAGTGTGGGTTATTCTAGTGGAGGATAAGGAGTAGAAGAAGTGAGCCATGAAATGGTATTTTATGGGGAATTGAGTGCCTACCGAGGCCCATATTAGTTTAGATGCTATTTTATGGTCTGACATTCCACGCTTGTGGAAGTGCATAGCGGCTGTGATTGCATCATGTATAATTATGGAGAGAGGAGGTATAGGCATCTTATATAAGATGCATGACATATGTCATCAGATAGAGGAGGAGGTTAATAGATATGTGTGGGCGTGGTGTGTATTGGCTCACCTATAAATATATCTATACTGATTTATACACTATTACATGTTATTGGCGAGAAAATTATTCGGGGAAAAATTGGTGGATTTCTTGCCAATGCTCTGGGAGTCTAAGTTCCTCTACTTAACCAGTGTAGCTGCCGCATATGCATGCGTGAGTGAAAAAGGTGTATTTTCCTTATGGCCTTACAATCGGGGATCCAATAGAGGCACTCCACTAACCCTACAAAAAGCTAGAAATTTCTTGCTAGAGAGGAATTTGTCTGTAAAATAGGAAAGGGGAGTGAGAAATGAAATAGGAGAACTAATGTTGCGAGTAGAAAATCAAAATCCTGCACACACTAGCTAGAAATTTCAACACATGCATTTATGAGAAGAAACAACTCTGTAAATAGCAACAAGACCAATTATAATTTATGAGTGCAAAGTATCAATAAATCCCTCAGTCAAAAAAGGCTAGAAACTCCTTGTATTGATTGCTTAAAAAAAGTTACACATAGTGGAGAAATGGAGGAAATGTGAGAATAGGGGAATGGAAGAATTTATCTATCTCCTTTGTTATCTCAATGCACTCTTGAGTTTAAAAAATCAATCACCAACCCTTTGAAATGGGAATGGCTTTACAATTTATATAATGAGAGATGACTCTTTGTCTACCCCCCAATGCCTTGTCATATGCCTTATTACAAGTTATGACCTTTTACATTCTTAGGAAAAGATTACGTCCCCTTTTATGAATTAAGGGTGACTTGTTACATTTAAAAAAAATCATTTTAAATTAATTAAAGGCATTATGAAAAAGTGCAACCCCAACAACGAATTAGAATGGGGAGAGAGAAAATGGGGGAAGAAAAGAGAGAAGAATGGGAGAGAAAGAACTAAGGAGGAGTGCCTCAGTTTCTTGTCAGATGATCTAATGAAGTGGTCCACTATAATGAACTCTACATCTCCAAACTATTTGTACTGTGAGAAACTCCTTCATCTTTTCTCACGGACGCTTGCCAAGTTGAATGAACTGTTCCACAGAAGACGATAACTCCCACCTTGTATATGATATACTTGTGACCCGAACCACATAGTGAGTGTCGAATTTTTTTTTTGAGTTCCTTGAGATGGATATCGAATGCCATGTGATAAATGTCTATGCTGATCCCAAACAATGATGTTGACTTGAATGATCATCCCTCTATGTCCCATTGTGCCAAAACTACCCTTTGAGTGTGAATTACTATTAATAGAAAGTGCTCAGATGGGAGACTTATTATTTTTGGAAAGAGGTGATGTTTTACCTCTTCTTGACCATCCTGATGTGATGAAATCCCTCATTCACTCTTGTGCACACTACCTTCACCTCGACCTCTTCTTGGGGTGACTTATTAGTTTTAGTAAGCACCCATATAGGGAGCTTACTATTTTTAGTAAGTGATCATTTTCAGTATTTTCCACTCCGGACAATCATTCTTGCTTACTGGTGATCTTCACTGCACACTACCTTTACCATAACCGATTTTGATGGTGACTTCCCAAACATAGCAAGTATGTATAGGAAAACTTACTATTTTTAGAAAGTGAACTTCCAATACTCGGTTTGTAATGGAATATATTTTTTAGGACTCGACTCATCATCATAGTCACATCCTCCAAATTTCACTTGATTTCACCCATTAGAATGCTTGGAAATAAAATTTAAAATTTTCACCTGGCAGAGGCTTCAGGCACGAAGCTACCATGGTAGCCATTAATGGAGCTCAAAATTTGTAGGTTTATTTTTGTCTCTGATCATGATTAAATTAACTTGATTGTGATGGGTTTTTCATTTCGAATTTGAGGGCAAGTTTTTAGCTCGATCCAACCGCCAGTTTGACGGGAAATCAAGCTTTTTTCTCCGTTGGGCCGGAAAGAGGATTTCTTTGCTGTGAATGTTTTATGCCATGGGAGGAGGGTATGGATGTCTTTTTATGATGTTTTTTGATAGAATAATGAAAAATAATGTTTTTCCAATACCTACATCCATTTTTAAGATCTCTTCAAAATTATATTCTACGACAATGGAGATTTCCACTGTTCTTCTTCAGTCTTTGTTTCTTCTCCTTCGTTTGTTCAATATTTCTCCTGTAAAGTAGTCGCATGAGGAACCTTGAGGAATCATGAGGGATGGGAGAAATTTTTCAACATTGATTTCCCTCACCTCAAAGGTACATGAGGGACATCAAATCACACAATGAGTCAGAAGACGCTACTTGCACGATCCAAGTGAGAGAGAGAATGAGCCTAACAAGAACCTGGGAGATGAACTGGCGATCTGAGGGGTCATATGAGGGTATAGAGGGCTTATGGGGACTAGATGAATTTTCTTGACCCTAATTTCCTTTATCTTGAGGGATGTAAGGGACACAAAAATGTGCTAGGATCTTGGATCTGATATGTGTCCTCATAAAAAATTGACTAACTCTCAAACTCACTCCAAAAGGGCAATTTGAAATGATGATAACTTGAACTCCTGATGGACTGTTTTGATGAAATTGTATATTATATTGAATGTAAATGAAATTTTGAATCCAATGGTGTGGGTATCAGGTATTGATTCCTCCATTTTATCCATGAAAAAGTGGAGTTTGGATCTTGTACTCCACCTATACATGAGAAAAACAACTTTCAAACCCATTGCGTAAAAGTGGTGGGAAAAAAATAATTTCACTATCTTGTAGGTATCAAAATTAAATTTATGAAGATTTTTTTTCTCCTAACTCCATCTAGAGCTCCCAAAATCACCTTTGGAAGTTCTACAACTGTTTTGATCTGTGCACTGCCTAGGCCTCTGAACCCTAATTTTAGTGAAATTATCCCAACTTCTCTGGATCCTTCCTGAATCTTCCTAAATTAATTCTAGAAAAATTTTAGCACTTGAATTCTCTTCCATGGTAATTTTTTTCCCTTTTTATGCTCCTAGGGGGGTGAACTAGTCCTGGGAAGGCCAGTGGTAGCCCTTCCCAAAGCTACCCAGAGTTTGCATTTTTCAATGAACTCCTAAAACTAAAATTACCTAGGGGGGTTGAATTGAATTTCCTAAATCACTTAGAGGAATGAGTGAACATCATATAGGAGGTCACTGGACTAATTGAGTGGACTTGGGGTGCGTAGGAAGCATATGAATTGAAAATTTTGGTAGAGGGGTATCGTTGGCATGCTGGAAAATTATCAATTTCCCTATTACACATTTGCATGAAAACAACTGGCTCTAGCTTGGAGACATTTTATGGACTGAGTGTAGTGAAGACATGGCATGAGAACTCCAAAATCCCACTTTGCAGTATATAATCCATTGACCAATGCCTTATCCATTGGGCCCTGCGAATTCACGTAAAACTTGACAAGAGAGAGATAACAAGAAGAACAAACACACACTAAAACGACAAAAGGAAACACACAACATGCAACATGAAGGGAAACACATGACAGAAAGGGAAACCAACCTAGCAATCACCTACATTGCATGGAAAGGGAAAACCCACTTTCAATGAAGCACTTTTCTCCTCTCAGAGGTTACCCCTATGTGGGAAACACTGAGTGATATTGTTTTGTGAAGCCATTAACCGGTTCAAGAAAGTATCCTCCTTTCCTTAACTAGTTATGAAATCCAGGTGCTATCGTGATTGTCTGTGTACTAGGTAGGAGTGAGTCTACATGAGCTTCTTGATGTTCAAGCCTTCTCTTAGAAATTCCATTTCCTTCATGCTCTTTTAAACTAGTTTCATAGTGTTAGTTGCCTTCCACGTTTATCCACATATCTGATTCTTCATTGAGAATCTCATCACTTCCCTGAAGCTGATTTTCATTTAGATTTATTCAATATTCTGAGTTACTTTCTTTCCCAGATCAATGCTCATTGACATCTTCTCCATGATAAACCTTAGATTCATCCTTTATCTCTACTCTATGATGAGGTGCTTGAAGATTGAGTGGAGGATTAGAAGTAACCTCATACTTGTCTTATATGGCCATGGAATGAGTTAAGAGATCAAGAATCAGCTAGGGGTCTTCTGCAACTTCTACTGCATCTAATAGTTCTTCCATTGATATCTCCTTTGTTACTTCCTCAAAATCATCTTTTGATGCCTTCAAAGAATCTTTATGTTGCAGCTCAAGGAAACTATCCGGAGGGATTACTTCATCATCCTGGGAATCGTTTCATTTTATCACTCCTTCGTAAAGAGGAGCTTCAACTTTAAAGGCCTCAAAACTCGTTGATTCAATTTCTTCATCATGGAAAGAGTCTTCCTATTGAAATGAGAAAGAAAATACCTTGATTTCATTGTTACATTCGTCAACCATTGGATTTGGTGGGAATAATATTTCTCATATTGATTTGTTTCAACATGGCCAACCTTCACACTGATTAAATATTTCAAATTAGATTCACACTTGTCTTATAGATTCATGGCTTGCATCAGGAGTTCGAGACTGAGCTCAAGATATTATGTTTCTTCCATGACTCTTAGCAATTCTTGTACAAATGATTTTATCCCACTGTTTAAGGTCTCATTACAAACTGGATTGACCTCTTCTTGGGTGACATGATCAAGGGAGTCCTCATCTTTGAATGGGAATGAGAATATCTCATCATCACAGATAAACACATAAGATGATTTTTATTCTTGAAAATCATCAAGAACCATTTCCTCTTCCTCATGGTTTGCATCACCTAGAAATTCGGGGCTTCCCTCTTGTAACTCAAATTTCCTCAATGCTTCTTCAAGGTCCACACCTCTTCGGGAAGGCATGTCTATACCTATCAAGATGGGAATATCATCTTCTTCTTTATTCATTATGAAAAGATTCATCCTCTTGCTATCTTGATACAAGATGTTGGTTTTTGCACTTAAGAAATTTTGCACCATGTACCTCATCTTTTTCTCTGGAAGCAATTTATCCATATCCCCCTTCACTTGTATGGTTGTGGAAGACCAATTCATTTGAATTCTACCCACCAAATACTGACATAAACCCCTCCTTAGAAACATTCCAAATGAAGCCAAAATGTTTGCTACCAAAATCATCGCTGAAACTTTCTTGTTTGGAAATCTAGCGAGAAACACATGTAGATATTTGATGTAACATTCCCATTTTAAGACTTTAGAAACAAGGAAATTTTTTTTACATAATATTCTCTATTCTAAATAAAAAATCATTTAGAACACACATTCCATGCCAATCAATCTCATAACAGATAACCATATGCAACTATAATGACTCAGTATGCTACTGATCTCTCATGTTAACTTGAAGTATAGAATACTTTATGTATACTATGTATACTTGGTTCTCCTACCCTATTTTGGGTACTGAGTGGTCTGTATAAAGAACCTATTTGAATATTTGTTGCCAATATTCATCTGACATCACGTTGCTTTAAACTAGGTGACATAGGACAATGCAACCAGTAGCTTGCGATACTTTGGTCAAAGATTTTCAACATACTGTTCATGTTACTATTCCTAGACGCCATACTCGTCACTCCAGAATATGTCCTTCACCTCACTCTTCTGTTATCTAGAATGGTCTTTACTGACTACCATCAGTCCACTTGCCCAAGGTTTAACCCTAACATTGGTTAGAAACATAATTTATTATAGGAAGACACTCACAATGTCTTAGGGTAAATGGGCATACTCGGTTGACCTAAGTCAAATAGATGTGCCAAGGTACCCTGAGCCATTGAAAGCTACTACCTATCCTAAACATGCCACTAACTTGACCTAGAGAGAAACTAAGTTCAAGTCCTTATTTGTGTGTAGATCTAGATGATCAATGCAGAAGGGTGTTACCACATGTCAACTACAATGCTATATCCTCGAGAAGACCCTTATCTTCTCAAAGGTACAATCCTGCAGTTGGTGTGTGCCAACATCCTATAGAAACTACCTCATCAAGATGTACATACACCAAGGAGGTTATTAATACATTATTAATATGGATTATTACACCGATTACAAAAACCCTGCTAAATCCTAATCCATCACTCCATAATTTCTTTTCTAAATTTGATTCATTTAGTCATTAAATAACTTCCTTAACTTATGATTTCTTTTTTAGGTTCGTTTTACTTGGCTTAACAAACAGATATCCAAATAACAAGACAACAACATCATAAGTCCCATTAAATATAAATTATCCATTCAAAGAAGGTGTAGCAACCAATTAGGTTCAACTACTAGTAGACTTTATAGGAAACGAAGTCCAATGATTAATGATCATATCACCATTCTTTAGATTACATTTCTTTGAGTGAGAAAGAATCTTCCTCTACATGATTAAGTGTTAGGGTTTATCATACCCTTCTTATATTTCACAATTTATATAGTTTTACAGCATATTCATTACACATTCCATTACTATGTTAGAATTGTTTAGATAAAATTAGTTATCTTATGCAACTTAACAAGCTGCATCTAAATAAGGAAAATTAAACTAATTCCCTTTTATCCAATTGTTCAAGTTTATCCAAATTAAGCATATAATAGATATGAAGAATATCATCAAGGTAGGATTTCCATTTTCTTTATCAAATACAAGATAAATTATACAGCCAATACAAGTAATTCACAAACATCCAATTCATCAATATAAACTTATACATTTACAATACTATGAATTTCAAGCATACTGTATAACATATAGTCTCTAATCAAAAAAATAATACAACTTTTATTTTTCAATACTATCCAAGAATGAATTGAAAATATTTACATAAGATACATAATTAAATAAGCCAATGCATAATGAAAGTTCTAGTCTCCTTTTATCACTTACAATGTCCATATGAAAAATCGCTAGCACGGTTCAGTACAATGAACTGAGCATGATAAGCACTAAGAATTAAAGTAAAGTGCATTCCACTAATTGTTTCATTAAACAAATCTTCTTTAATGAAACAATTAATACAACATACAAATAATCATAAGTAATAACATCTAGAAAGAAGTACAATTAAGAAAATCTGAATTTACTTTTAAGAAAAGAGCATAATATAATCTGCAACATCAGACTTAATTGATCCTATCAATTACTTTAAATAGTCAAAAATTCTTGTCATTCAATTATTTCATAAACCCATAAGAATAGAAATACACATTTATCTTTACCAAGCAGAAAAAGAAGTTAGTTACATCATAGCTCATTTTAGTATGCTTCATCTTTCCATATAAAGCAAGAAGAGAATCAATACATGTATATTTCTCAAAAAAAATTCCTCTGAAGGAAATAATCATGTTTAGAACACACATCACTGCTTCAGTTCAAAGATAGAAAAAAGGAGTCCATAAATAAAGAGGCAACAACAAAACAAGAATCCCAATTCAATCCTAGCAGATTTAAAAACCGTCTAAAAGAAAGCCTTACTAAATTCTATCTGCTAGTAGATATAATGCAAGGGTCTGAAAGGCATACTGCCCACAAATCCAAGCTATACTTTGGTAATGAAATCTCTTAACCCATCCACTAGAAAATTTCCATCTTAGAAGAGAGTTAAATAACGAGAAATTCAATTAATGAACTTATACAGTCAACATAAAAAGGATCTCAAACCAAAATGGACCCAATCCATATTTCATTTTATTTATACTATGAAATTAAATCCTTTATTAAGTACAAACTTAGTAATTCTATTGCTAATTCCCAAAAGAGAACTCAAATATATTGTACAATCAAAGAATGCACATTACCATCATCCATTACAAAACTTACAACTAGTTACCTATTTTCATTCACCAAGCTCAAATCCAAATTCAATCTCAAAAAAAAAATCATAGTATATTTTCTAAACAGCATACTATCCCCCAAGAGATCCTATTCAATTCTCTGTCAAAAACCAGAGATCCATTCAAGAACCCAAGAAGGGATAGAAAAACACAATAGTGCAAGATAGACAAGGGTCGATGAAACTCATGGTCCTAGGAACTGAATTTCCTAAGCATTTAGAACAGGGATTCTGTATTCCCTTCAAATGACACACATAAAAACTAGTTTAAATTCAACATCCAATTAAAACCCACGAATCAGATGAAATATTTGAGGAGATTAAGGAACTAAACAATCTGTTCAAGACAACTTCTATCCCCAACTTCCTCCACCTCGACTAAATAGAATCACCACAAGCCTCACGAGTTTCATTTAGAATCTTAAAAAAGGTAAGGATTTGTTCAACATCAAGACAAAAAGGAAATAAATAATACATTCCATAAACCTCTACAATTGATACGAATGTCCCAAAACAGATCACATTTCTAGTCCATTAATTCCAAAAAATAAAACAACCAAGCTTCCCACATGACACAGGTTCACTTAGGGCAGAGAGGGAGAGGTTTTACTTCGATTTCACTCACCCTGTCGAGTTCAAGGGAGGCTATACAGTCCAAAGGACATAAGAAGTAAAACCATTCACACCTAAGGAGTGACAAGAAGGAGAATACAAGGAGGTTACCAGTTTTGCATCAAACCAAAACAAAATCTCAAGCTACCATCGAGTAGAAAGTCTATAAAAAAGATTAAGCTTCCAAAACCAGATAAACCAACAAAACCTATCTCATAAGACAGGTAGAGAATTAAATTCACAATAACGAAATACTTGTTCAGAGATGAATACAAGCTTCAAACATAAGTTCCAATTTTCCCAGGATTCTATTACTGGTTTAGGAAAACACAAAAATCCATTGCAGGTCTAGAGTTCATAAATCCATAAATAGAATTAAGCCTTAGCTCTGAGTAATTATTTAGATAAAAACTCATAACTCGACTAAAATTTTATCATAAGAACTATATATAAGTACAGTTTCGAATACGAAGGTTCAACCTAAAGTTTAGATCTATACTAAGTTCCAACATAGTCCAAAACAAACACATAGTCCCCATACAAACTCATAACAAATTCCGAATCTTCAATACTAATTTCAGAGCTTCGAGTAAAATATTATAACACTACAGAGCTCTATTTCAAAAACACAAAATGAAACAGAGATTTGGAATCCAACAAGCAACAAGCAAGTTCTATCAACATTAGTCTCGAATGCCAGAAACAAAGCTTCGAATACAAGCTACAGAGCTTCCACTACAAATTTCAGAGCTTCTAGTACAAGTTACAGAGTCCTCAATACAAATTTCACATGAATACCATAGAAAACTAGTACAGAGAAATTTCCCTCAAACAACCATTAACAACAAAGGATTCACGTTCCAAAACCCACATAAATTTCAAGAAAAAAAGCGAGTAAATAACCAGATATATAATGCAAAAATATATCTCCAGCACGAGCAGAGTTATTTTAATGAATCATTTAGAAGAAAGCAAGAAATATTAATGGGTAGAGCCTATCATGACTGATAGTGCCTCTTCCAATTTGAAGAAGACTTCCAGCCGAGTTTCCAACACCCCTTCTTCTCCAAGCAAGATCAAACAATAATAATCTTTTTCCACTGTGCCTCTTATACATTCCTCAAACCGAAAATAGATTACAAAATTCAAAAATAGCCACTACGTGCAGATCAAACTGCTGGTTTGAAAATCCAAATAGCTCCATGCAGAGTAAAAATCGTGAAGCATGAAAAGTAAAACAACCCCCAACAAATCTGCCAGCATGCCTTCCAAGACAGCTTGCTCACCAAAACTGAGGTGAATTAATGCCATTAATTTGCATATTCCTGCCCATCTCTCCTTACCACCACCATCCAAATTTGGCGAGACTAAATTTTACTTCCACATGCATTTCCGAACTTAGTGATGCCTACACGTAGGTTCTACTAAACTTTAACTATCCCTTGCTAAACTGGCAGTACTTATATTCCTTAAAACCAAATCAAATCAAAATAAAATCTCATTAAAAGCTTAGGAACTGCTGCTTAGCTCTCTCTTGCCAATCGACCCATCGGTTCCCTTTCATATCCCCTTATTTTAGGATAGATACAATTTTATTAGGTTAGATCTTAGGTTAACTTAAGAGTATAACCTTATGATATAACCCTCAAACAATAAATTTCCACCTTAGGTTAGGACATAGCTTAACCAAATACAATAGGTAATAGGTTAGAAATAACTTATCATCCCTTAGGTTACTTCCCTTCATGCTAACTTAGTATTACAACATAGGTTAGGATGTCATCCCACATAGAGTGGTGTAGAAGGAGTTAGCTAAATTTACCTGTGCCTCGAATCCCATTGACTTTGTATATTCTCCCTACCACACCTCTTGGCATTCAAGCCTACACCAGTAATCAAGAATCTATAATTCAGCTACCAACAATTCATTATTAGATCTATTCATAATCGCGCATGTAGCTGTGTAAGTGGGATTCGGTGGTCAAAGATCTACGTGCATAAAAAGGTAAATTCGAGTGCCACGCGTGTTTCATTGGTCTCTGATTTACATGCATCTTCCTGGAGCTGGGCATATTTTTACCTTACGGAGCATATTATTGTTGAAGGTATGGCGCAACAATGGACTGTTAAAAGGTATTGATAATAAAAACAATTTGATAATTGTCTATTTAGATCAAAATTCGTCCCCAGCTGAGTATCCATTCAGTCAATTCTTCATTATTGAAACTTTGTTGCATGCGTAACCACGTGGTCATTAAATCTCAACTTCCCAGCTATAAGCGATTCGTTTAGATCTACAAATACCTCTTGGATAGAATTTCCTACAAGCTCTGCCATTCTGTAAACAATAACCTCAAAGTGTTTGGCAGAAAATACAATGTATTCAAGTATTAACCGTAATAGGTATTTTAGTCTTAAATTATATTGTTTAGGTTATGTCTAGTTGGTTGGTTATTATTTTAGAATTTTGGTAGTCATTTTCCTATAAGTTTTTGATTTCTATTTTGAGTCAATTTTAGAGTCACCGTATGTTGTCTATGGTCTACAGGAAAGTCCCATATTTTTGTGTGGAGTCATTCAAATTGATAAGTATTGTTTTGAAAGTTAGTTGTCAATGTAAAAGAGTCTTGTATAAGTGTCAAAGCAATAATGGTGTGAAAACTAATGTCATTAAGAGTATAAGTGTCTTATATAGCACCATTAGTGTGTTTTTCATAAAGTGTCATGATATGTATACATGGTAAAATAGTCATTTTTGTCTCCATTTTCAAAAAATCAAGGAGTCAAAATATTGAGGTTAGTTGCGGTCAAGTCAAGAGTTGATTTTTTTTAGTCATCAAAAGTTCATTGTGGGTATTGTAAAAAGTTCCATCTTCTAAAGTTCAAAAAATAAAATAAAAAATTTCAATTTTGGACACATTTTCGCTTGTATGCGACGTCCAAATTATTAAAGGTATTTTGAGCTTCATGATCACATCCAGATGAACTAGCACCATGATGACTAGAGGATGGAGGCATAGGAGGCTGGAGTTCATTTAGTGACCTCTCGTCAGTCACCAACGATGGGGCCGCACGAAGCTGTGGTGATAATGTGTGTGTGAGTTTGCTTTCTTTTCCGAGTTGCAGTTGATTTCAGTTGTGTGCAGCATGATTTTTTTTCACTGTTCCTGTTATGGCTTGAATAAGTGAAATGTTCACATTGAGGGGGGGAACATGGTCTCAATGTTCCATTTTCTCTTTTCATATTTGTAATCAGTGAGTGATATTTCCTACATAATTCCCTGAAGGAAAAATCATAGTGGACAGATGAAAGCACAAAAGAATAGCAACATCATGATATTGGGGTTGTTGGTTGTCCTGTAAAACCATCCCTGTTGAGGTTGTTGGCTGTCCTGTAAAACCATCCATGTTGAGGTTGTTGGTTGTCTTGTAAAACCATCCATGTTGAGGTTGTTGGCTGTCCTATAAAACCATCCATATTGAGGTTGTTGGCTTTCCTTTAAAACCATCCAGATCATGAGCACGCACGGGCGACACGCTGTAGAAGGAAGTGCAATTGTTGTTTCCCCATGTTTGCACTAAGGGGGGGAATGTTAGGAATATCTTGATTAGTGCTTCACATTATAATATTTACATTGTGTAAGATAATAATTACGCTGGTAATTATTATTATATAGTTTAATATGTTATTAATATATTATTGTTATATAAACAATAATATATTATTGGTGTTGAGTTGTGTATTGTTACGGGAGTAAAAATCACAACTAAATAGTGTTAATTGTTATAACACCTCCCTATTTTGTTGGAGGTTGTTTTGGC
Source organism: Taxus chinensis (assembly GCA_019776745.2). NCBI lineage: Eukaryota > Viridiplantae > Streptophyta > Pinopsida > Cupressales > Taxaceae > Taxus > Taxus chinensis. Next base: position 886,319,102 of record CM034150.1, read on the forward strand.
TATGTATATGGCTATATAATAGCCACATGTATATGAACATGAAAATAGAGAAGAATATTATTTTCTGTGTATTCATTGTATAAACTGGTGTTGTACTTATAGATAAGGGAAATGAAGGGACTGATTTTAGAGTAGGGGTAGGTTTGGAAGCAAGGTTTGATGCTTGCAGAATGGAGGGTATCTTGAACTACACACTAGGGAATTTTGAAGCGCTAGTTTTTTTACAGGAGAAAATTTAGTTTTAGAATTAGAAGAGACATTGAAAGACTAACTTGGAATTTTAGGATCCTTCTTACTTGTTACTGAATCAGGCTTCAACAATGCGGACTCCATGGAGGGTGGGAGTGGACATCCTCAACTGATTTTTTTTTTCAGAGTCACCATAGGAGAATCTTCAGTCTTATTTTTCTTTGCAATAGTAGAGGGAGATGCTCATTTCTCAGATTAAGAATGAGTGAATACCACACATGAGATACTGGATGCATCTTCATCTTCATCCTCATCACCTCTAGAATACTCAAAGAAACTGATTTGTGTATCAATATCAATTTCATCAACTTCTAGAAAATCACCACCTTCACTTTCTTATTCAAGCTCTTCTTCATTTTCCTTACTCCTAAAACTTGCATTGATAGGTGGGGCCTCTAAGGAAATCCTTTGGGATGCTCCTATAATTTTATTTGTTTTGCTTCTTTGAGAATATACTCATTCAAAAAATTCCCTCTTCAAAAACACCATCTCATTTACCAATTTTTGAAGTAATGGATATGTTCTCTCATCTCCAAGATGTTGGGATTTTCCCTTTGATGGATTCTTGATCTTTCCAGAGAGGATGAGATTATCATCAAGTTCAATAACCATCCTTTGTGCTTCTACAATGTTCCTTGGTTGAGCTCTTCATAGGAAAAATCCTACCTTTGGTGATTGAGCATTGATGAAGAATATCTTGACATTGTTTTTAGACGACGAATCCTCTTCTAGTATCATGCGAATCAACTGTTCAAATGAATCATGAAGTATCTCATAGTTTCACCTTTTCCTTTCTTATTTTAAGTAAACTACACCAAGAGGTCTTGTTAGTATTTAGTTGATTTAAATCTTTCTTTGAAGGAAGTATTGATTTCGTTCAAACTAGTGATGGATCGGGCATACAGGAGATAGAACCATTCTGTTGTTTTTTCTTGTAGGGACTCCACAAACAATATTATAGTGACATCTTCATGTTGGATACACATAATTCTACATGAAATCATGAAAGCAATGATGTGTTCTTCAAGATGTTGTGTTTTGTCATTGTAGACACCAAATTTGGGTCACACTCCCCTCGGCCCCCTTCAATCAATTAACATAATATATTTAAACACATCATGACCCCTTCATCCCATATTTATATTCATCCCCACATTATTAATTATTTTATTTATCATAATTAAGTTAATTTTATCCTCACACCTCCACCTCATCATTACACCTCACCCTGGACCCATTCTAGGGGCATTTAACTAATAATGACCGAGTCATCACTCCCAATGTTAAGTCACCGCCTGACATAAATAATTGAGAATTTTTCCTAAACCTAATGAGAATTATTCTATGTCCTTCCTACCTTCTCTCACATGAACTCCACTTCCCTAAGTGGACTCAATCAAAATCACACCAAAAATAGTAAAGATCTTCCTATTTTTGATAAACCTAGAATTTCCCACCTTAACCAAAGCTGGTTATCCCTCGACCAATGCCGGTCACCTAACCACCACTGGTTACCTTATATACACTTTAAATACTATTTACATGGGTTGTTCATTTAGTTACTAGAGCCCGATTACATACAAGCGTGAATCTTCAAGCCCTCCTACATCCAGACGACAAACACACATAACCATAGTGCAAGATAAGTAACCATTTTCTCTTCCAGAGTGTTAGAATAATAATAGGAGCACATATGCCATATTTCTATAGCACTTGACTCAAGAACTTCTTCTTTGATCAACCACCAACCATTCCAAATCCCAAGATCTACAAGACATCAAGTACGTATTATGATTATAATCATTGGCTTATTCCTTTTGTAACACCCTGAACTATTGCTACTTCCTCCTGAGAATTCAAGTGTTGATATATGATTTATTCTGTATAAGGACATGTTCCTTTGGTTTGTGAAGTCATGCTTGATATGGATTGTTTCTTTGCTCTTGAAGATCTTTGACTGAGCCAGAATATGCTTGGACTCTTTTGTTTCTTTCATTCTTCACACTTGAGTTCAATTTGATTTCTGGATGAATTGTGGATTTATCCATCTTTATGACTCAGCCTTGGATCAGTTGCATTGATCCAAGGGATGTTTTAAGCTTATTCAGGATGAACAAAATTTATTGACCTTACGAAAGTTACAAGGTCTGAATGAGTTGAATGATCAATCCCGGAGTTTGACTCAGGCTGATCATGAAAAAACAAAATGGACTTTGGTTGCAGATATCGTAACATCAGGAAGGCCTAGACCTTAATCCAGGTAAGATGTTCTTGTGTATACCGTAAGCTTAATTTAGTGATGCCAAATGGAATCCTTTACAGGAATGTTTAACCCTGTATGGACTCTAACTTTGAGTGGTCCTATTTTGGAGACCTAGATTTGATTCGTTAAGGTTAATAACCTTAACCTAAACTATAACCTAATGGTTAAAGTAATTGCTAATCCAACCTATCCCTAAACTATAAGCTTAATGATCCTAAGAGTTAACTACAACTAGTGCTATGGAAGGGAGACTAATGTCTTAACCCTATGATCTAACCTATCTTAACTAATGTTAAGAATGTAGGGGGACCTATGAAGGGTCGCGATTCATGGGCGGGGGTTTCCATGGCATTTATGAGGGTGGATAAGGTTGGGGTACTTGGAATGCTGTCAGGTTTGGCGGAGGTTACAAATGGCTAATGTAACCCGATGTGGCAGTATCACTAAGTATGGGAATGGTTGTTTGTTTTCTTTTGGCGATCACCAATTTTGGCAGTCGGTGGCAATGGAGAATAGGCAGGAGGATGGAAGTTAATGCAATTAATGAACTTCGGTTCCCGAGTGCGGATTGCTTGGGATGGCATGCAAATGGAATATTTTTTGGTTATTTGGTTTTCCATGCATTCTGTTTTTCACTCTACTTGAGCACTGGTTCTTCGAACCAGTCGTCTACTCTGTGTTGCATGGCAACTTTGAGAATTTCTAGCTTCCTTCTCTATCGGGGAAAGTTTATAAGGCATGAAGGTAACAATTTATTGTTGTTTAATCTATCGTGGAAGAAGAAGAGAAGGTGCAAGCACATTCAGAGGTCTTCTTCGAATTTTTAAGCGACATTATCAGGCATGATAGGCCCTAACTTTTAAAAATCTTGCTTTCCTTCAAATGCTTTCATTAGAACAACTCTATTCAGATGATTTCTTTTGTACAGTTGGTTTGACTGGAAATAATGTATTGGTTTTCTTCTTCTCTTTTTGATTTGGGAATCCTTGGTTCGACTTCTATTGAATTCCTTGCTGTGATTACTTTATGGATATGACTTCTTTGAAGTCCTTGCAGTGTTTCATATGAATTCAACTTCTGTTGAAGACCTTGTTTTGTTAGCATGTTGGTTAAACTTTTGTTGAATCCTTGCTGAGTATACATATGGATTCGACTTCTGTTGAAATGTTTTCTGTGTATACATATGGATTCGAATTCTGTTGAAATGCTTGTTGTGTTTACATTTTGGTTCGACTCTGTTGAATTTTTTTTTGGGATTACATTTGAACATGACTCTGTTGAAGTCCCTGCTATGTTTTCATGTTGGTTCGACTTTTGTTGAAGTCCTTGCTGTGAATACTTGATGGATATGACTTATGTTGAAGTCCTTGCAGTGTTTTCATATGAATTCGACTTCTGTTGAAGTCCTTGCTGTGTTTGCATGTTGGTTCGACTTCTGTTGAAGTCCTTTTTGTGTATACATATGGATTCAACTCTATTGAAATGTTTGTTATGATTGCATATGGGTTTGACTTCTGTTTATGTTGTTTCCTTGCTTCTTGATTAACTGAGGTAATAAGTTCCCAACTATACCATGTTAGACGTTGCGTTGGATGATTTCATGTTTGAAGAATGACATGGAAAGAATTTTTGTGTCTAATTTGGTTGGTTTATTGATTATTGCTTGGTCGCATGAGCTCTTTTATTGCTTGACAACTTTAGGGAATATATAGTTGAATTGTGATGAAACTGTAGTTCCTTCTTTTGAGCTCGATTGGTATAGTCGCATGCATAAGTAATATGTGGAATTTAAGCCTGTACCTCTGTGAAAAGGGTCTGGATGGTCAATGATTATGGGTTCGGTATGTGATGAAATATTAGAGTAACTGTTGTTTTCTTTACGACTTTACCTAGTTAACGGGAATACAGCCCGACTGAGAGAAATCTTTCTTTGAGGAACTCTGATTCTTCATAATGTGTGGGTAATCCTAGGTCTGCCTGGATGGAAATCAGGTTTTGTACTTGGAAGGGATGGGATTGTGTTGATTTCGCCTGTAGTGACCTTGAAATCTATCATTAAAATCAACTAGTAATACTGGAAGTGCTATTTGTTTTGTATCCTTGAATCACAATAACAAATTATCCACTGTAATGACTGGAAGTAGTTAGTGTTGCTCATCAATAAGTAATGTTAGGGGTTACCCTAACTCGTAGTCTAGAATGATTTGAGTCCTGGGTGAAGGGAAGACTGTTTTATTTGGGCCATGATTGAATACAGATATTGTACGCATATGTATTTCCGTTTATAGCAATCTGTGTCTTTTGTTAATGTGCAATTGTAAGACCCTTGGAATCTGAGGATGACCTTTTTAAAATAGTTCTATCAGATTGGAGCTAATGGTAAACTTGGGTGTTGATTTTCTTTCTCTCTCCTCTTCCTTAATTGAAATCAAGATTGAATGTATATGCATTACTCCTGGGAAGTTGGTACAGTCCTGAACCTGTTTGGAAGGGAGATATGAATGCATTTGTTTCCTTCCCCTAAGCTGTAAGGTATATGTTGATATATGACTTTTGGAATAAGAAAATATTCTCTCCCTTGTCTGGAAATTATGAGTGCTCTCTTCTTTTTTATCTTTATGTGAACTCTACGGTACGGGCATAAGAAGAATAGACTGTTAAATTTGTATGGAGAGACTGGTAAGTACTGACTCTTGACCGGGTCTCCTTCTTTATTGACGTTTATATTATCCTGTTTGAGTTGTTTGGTTATCCACTTTTATAAAAATAGTATTGTAGTAGAAGTTGGTATACTTGTCAATATCATTGAAATAATGCTATGAATATAAAGGAATCCCATCAGTTGAGCTTGCTGGATGTTATAATCTGCCTTTGCTTGAATTGTTAAATACACACCTGTTGGATACACGAACTGATAGGAATTAATTCTTGAATGAAGTAATTTTTTAAATTATTGAGGTCCTTGGTTTTCAGATGGATGGATGTTTTGGATTCATTTTGTTCTTCTTAGTCTCTAATATATATGATGAATCATCTGAAAAATATTTAGGTTTAACTGGCAGCTATAATATGAGTCATGCGTTAAAGTCATATTAGAATTGTAGAAAGATTATTAGCCTGATTCATGTTTAAGGATTTGAAGAAATGATTTCATTTAAACAGGTTGTTTAATGAGAACAATTGGTGGAATGCAATTGTTTTAAGAATTAGTGCTTATCATTCTCAGTTCACTGAACTGACCTGTGCTAGCAATTTTTGCAGATGGACATCGTAAGTGGTAAAGGCACGCAGATCTGATATGATGCTCAGATTGTTTAATCTAGTTTTTATGATGAATTTCAACTTGATTGTCTCAAATTGTATTATAGGAAGAAATATATTCTTTCGATGTTGATTATTGTATCAAATGTGCCGAAGTGCATAAGTTGTAAATGTATGGTCTGGAAATGAATGAAATGGGGAGATTGTTACTTATGTGGCTGCATTTTTATTTGATGGATTGAGCTTCTTAGGACTGATTGAATGTAAGTGCATTTTTAATATTGTATACCATGGGAGTTATTTGGATTTTCTAAGTAGGCCTTGTAAAAATTATGTGACCGAATACTTCGTGAATGAATAGTAATTCTCTTTGTTATGAATAAGGCTAAACTAGAAATTAGTCCACTGCCTTTCAAGAAGTTAAGGTTAAACTACACCCTAATAGGTAGCTGAAACGGGAAGAGTAATCTATTACTCCCTATCCATGATCTAAGTCAAGACAACGTAATTGATGGTTTTAAATCACTATATCCTAATAACAATAAGTAAGATATATTTCAGTCTTGGGAGTTGATATAAACCCATATGGGTTTAGTTAGCATCCTTATGAGAGGACTTAGGGCTATTGCCCAATTATGTAGAATAAGATTATTGGGAGCCAATGATCTCCTAGATGAGATCTCAATTCTTATTAAACTTCTCTCTGTGAAATTGAACTTAATTGCGTAAGGAAACTCAAAGGTGTGGAAACTAGGGGTTGGGAAAAGACTACCCAGTTAGGAGAGTCTTAAATTTAATTTCAACTCAACTTAAGTAACTCCTTGAAGTTATGTAAATATTTCTAAGGCGGTTTTGTAGGATGTCGACACATGTCAACTGCAGGGTTGTACCTTCGAGAAGATTAGGATCTTCTCGAGGATACAACAATGCAGGTGACCTATGGCGACACCCTTTGCATTGATCATTAAGATTTACACCTTAAACTCAAACAAGTTTTTACTCTGGGACTAGTTAGGACCATGGTCATGTTATGAGGCTGCCCTTAGAGACTCGGGGTACCTTGACACACAGGGTTAACTGTGGTTGACCCAGTATGTCAGCTTACCCTAGTCCTCAAGAGCATCCTTATAACGTGTGTCATATTATTAATCCATTCCTAAGTGAATGACTTGGGATAGGGGAGGCTGACTGAAGTCAGTATAAGACATTCTATTTAACATCGAAGTGGGGTGAAGGACATATTCTAGATTGACGAGTATGCCATCAAGGAATACGAGACATGAACAGTATGTTTCAAATCTTTGGCCAAAGTATCGCAAGCTGCTGATTACGTTGTCCTATGTCACCTAGTTTGAGGGACGTGATGCCGATGAATAATGGAAACAATTATTCAGATAGGTTCCTTGGACAGAGCATTCTGAAATCCCATATTAGGGAAGAGAACCGCAAGAGTGAAGTGTTAAAATAAAAACACCAACTCTATGATACTCATGAATAGATCGGTAGATCACCGAGTCATGGAATGAATAGATTGGTGGTACACCGAGTCATTACAGCTACATATGGTTATCTGTTATAAGAATGATTGTTATGATTTGCGAGTTCTAAATTATGTATTTAGAACTAGGAAGCACTTATCAAAAAAAAAAAAATCTTGTTCTAATGTACTAAAATGCGAATGTTACACCTTTTGTAGATATTTTTCTCCTTTCGGTAGTTTATTTCCTCTGTTTCTTGTACATCACCTTCTTCCCACCAACCCACTATTAAACCATCCCAATCCTTTTCATCATTACAAACCTCATTCTTAGTATCCTTGAGTCTTCTCAGCCATATTACGACCCAAACCACACTACCCTCACTCTATGTGCAAGCACAAAGAACCCTAAAATATCTTTTTAATAATTTACTATCAAATTTTCCCTACCGATATTGGTCAGCTTAATCATCGTCAGTCTCCCCTCTCTACCGAAATACCTCACCAGACCAATATCGTTCACTGTGTTTTCCATTAACCTTCACCAAACTACCCCTAAATTCCACCTAGACGTTACTAGATACCTCTGTGACCTTACCTACCACCTCTCTGACCTGTCCCAACCATAAACATACCTTTCCTGATGCTAGATTATTTTAGATTTCAATAATTTGCTTAATCTAGTTTTTTGATAACGTTTTGAGATACCTAAATCAAAGTGTTAGCAATAGGACCTTTATTTCTCGTATTTACTTTCATGGATTTGATAAAAACAGAGGATTGACATCCATTTGAGGAAGCATCACACTTCCTAGATCTAGCCTTGCTAGGCAATCCTTTGAATCTTGCTATTTAATATCATTTGGTGGTCTTGCTTTGTATCTACAGGTAGTCCTTCCCAGAAAAAAGGATTTCTCTACAATCAACTTGGATAAAGTCAGTAACGTGCGCATTTAACCTTTAACCTACATATCACAAGTATTCCTCCTTGACCTTTGTACCTTATCTATTTTATCACACAAATTATTTGGTAAAACCTTTTGGTACACCCAGTGGGACCCATTTGGGTTCTTTTGCATTGTTCATTCCTAGGTGAAATATTGTGTGTCTATTTCCTTTTAAAAATGTTCACATTAAATTTTCTACTTTGGAACATTCTTTCTCCTCTACTTGTCTCATTGATAATCGTATTTTGGATTAAAAAGAACCATTCTTTTTATTTTTGTATTGCATTTTTGAAGGACATAATCTCTCCTATTCATCATTTCTCTCATCGAATTTCATTGTGGATTTGGGTCTAAAATATTTGCATATAATTTCTGAATGTTGCATCTATAGCTCATTTAAAAATTGTGGGCAACCTATATGCTAGAATTCATGCCCAACTGATGGTTGAAAAATTGAATCATAGTGCATAATTTATTCTCTACACCAAACAACTAAAAATAAATTACTCATTTTCGTAAACAACATCCTACCCTAAAGAATTTTTCAATGATCACATGATTAGAGGATTGATAGTGGGCCCAAAATTGGTTTGTCTATCCAGTCATTATCTTAGAGAAAGGATCTCCTTCACCAAAAATAACCTAAAACTATCCTTAGTTGTTGGATTTTTGTAGGGCATATTTTATTAAACCAAAAACTCTACTCTATTCACAAGTCATTCCTAAATGGCATAAGCCGAAACATAAAATCCACCAAATATGATTTCTTGTTTGCTAATTTTTACTTGATCTGTGTTTTGAGGTGTGAGTTAGTTTTCTTCATCCTTCACTCATTTCACACTCCATAATCATATTTGGTGTATTTTGACTCTTTCTTAGTTTTTTAGGGTCAATCATTGCCATACCAAGGTTTATGAGTTGGTCTTTTATTTGATATAAATCACCAAATTTACTTTTTTTCCATATTTTTACAAATTTTATAGTAACCGGCATTGGTCCATCAACCATCATCAGTTTACTCATCTAACCTCCATCGGTTTATTGACCATTGTCAGTTTCCTGTTGTTTTTGTCATTTTTACCAAAGTAGCATTCATCGCATTTCTGTTCTTTCTGGGTTTCCTAATTGGATTTGATAACCAGATCTTAGCATGAAAACCAAGTACACAACTTAAAAATAAATATGCAAGATGAAGAGAAAAACCCAACCAAAATATTATTCAATTTCTTGTATTCTCTCATCCGAGAACACATAATATATAGTGTTTTACAATACTAATCCTTACCTAAATAATAGGAAGGAAACACTAAACAAAGGAGATTAAAACATCTCCATAAATCAAGGAGTGGAGGTAATAGCTCAACAACTCCAATAAGTTATGGGAGACAAACAATATCCCACAAACTAATTAAAAAATAATTATAACCTATGCTCTTAAATGAGCTTATTAAGGTGAAAAATATCTAGTTCACAAATACAAGTGTGAACGCGTTTAAACCAACACCCTCCCATAAGCAAATGTTAGGGAGCAGAAAGAAAGGGTCCTGGCTACTATGCCAAATAAGGTACCTGATACAAAATAAGAGAAAAGAAGAAGGAAATAAGGGACTTCATCCTGAATTCCCCTTGAGTACAACTTCCTTGACTCCAAGCATTTCTCGTAGTAGAAGATATCAAGGAGAAGCAAGTGGTTTAGTGAAGATATCCACTATCGAATCAGCTATACATACAAACTTCAAGTCAACGACATCATTCTGATTCAATTTCCTGATGAAGTTCATATGAATTTCAATGTGTTTTGTACACTGATGTTCAATAGGATTGTATGTAATTTGAATAACACTCTGATTATCACACCATATGACAGAAGGAGTTTCTTTTAGAAATCCAAACTCATTAAGTATTTAGTGAAGTCAAAGAACTTCCTGACCTGCTCTTACCACACCTCTGTACTCAGATTCAGTGGATGATAAAGCAACTACATTTTATTTTTTACATGCCCATGCTATTGGACTAGAGCCAAGGTGAAAAAAGAAACCAGAAGTAGATTGTCATATGTCTCGAGAACCTCCCCAATATGAGTCTGTATAACCTTCAATTCACAAGATCCCTATGGTGAATAATGTATGACAAAATTAAATGTCCCTTTTATATATCTCAAAATTATCTTTGTGGATTTCTAGTGACTCTCATGAGGCTCATGTAAAAAAAAAGACACTAGGTTAACAAAAAAGGTGATATCGGGACGAGTATGTGTCAAATACAAAAGACTCCCAACCAATTTTCTATACAAAGAGGCATCAACAAGGTTAGACTTGAAATTAACAATAAATTCAATACCTGACTGAAATGGAGTGGGAGATGGCTTACAATCAACCATGTGGAAATTTTGTAACAAATTGGAAGCATACTTCCTCTATCCAATAGAGATTCCTTCAGAAGACTGAGAAACCTGAAGACTAAGGAAGTAGTGCAACAATCCTAAATTTTTCTTGTTGAAGTTCACACTCAATTTGTTTTGAATGTCTTGAATCATAGAAGCCAAGATGCCAGTGAGGATGAGATTGTCAACATATAAAACCAATATTAACAATTCATCATCACTTTTCAGAACATATATAATATGATCAGTTTCACACCGATGAAAACTAGTAGACAACAAACACTCATCCATTTTCTCATACCAAGCTCGAGGAGCTTGTTTGAGACCATATAGAGAATGAAAAATTCTACAAACCAGTGAAGAATATTGCACAAAACCTAGGGGTTTCTCCATATGAATTTCCTCATGGAGATCACCATGTAAAAAGGCACTCTTCACGTCCATCTGATACACTGAAAACCTATGAGAAGCAACAAGGTAAAGAACAAGTTGAACAAAATCCATATTTTTTATAGGAGAAAAAGTTTCAGAGTAATCCACCCCTTCAACTTGAGAAAATCCCTTAGCGACAAGATGATCCTTATACTTTTCTACAGATCCATCAGCTGCATACTTAGTCTTAAGTACCCATTTACATTTCACCACTTTCCTTCCCTTAGGAAGATGAATTAATTCCCATGTATTATTTTTCATCAAAGAGGAGTATTCTTCTTTCATAGATTCATGCCATTAAAAGTTTCCACAAGCTTTAGAAAAAGTAATAGGATCAGAGGAGATAGATTCACTTATAAGAGCCATTCCTGAGGGCATAGGCTAAGTACGACGATAAGCAATATCACATGAAGTCTCATATCTTGTGCGTCGAGGATCACTCGGATCTCCTACCAAGTTACTGACTGTCTTCAAAGAAGATTGAAGCCATTTTGGATGTCATTGTGCCAACTAAGGAGAGGAAAGAGGAGGTGGAGGAGTAACCTCTTCTTTATAAGCATCATCAAAATCATTAATAAGAATGTCAACCATGTCAGGCGAAGGAGGTATTTGAGACAGATGTTGATCCTCATCAGGAGTCTCAACAAAATCTATCTCATCAACACGAACATCACTTCAAAAATGAACTTCCAGAGTAGAAGGATATAAAAGGTAGTATGCCTTCACATGTTCACAATGGACAACAAAAATGAGTTCCTTACTCTTTGGTTGCAAGGAATTCCTTTTTTCATCAGGAACATGAGCCCAAGTTGGACCTCCAAAGACTTGAAAATCAGAAACATTAGGCTTATCTCTAGACCATGATTCCTCAAGTGTAATCCCTTGAATAGATTTATGGGGAGTCTGATTCTATATATAGTTGGCGCAATTCATGGCTTCAGCCAAAAATTTAGGTGCAAGGTTCTTTGACTAAAGCATACAATTTTCCATCTCCTTAAGCGTCCTATTTTTCCATTTTGCAACACCATTCTATTGAGGAGTGAAAGGCATTGTTTACTGATGTAGAATTCCATGGTTAGTACAAAAATCCTTGAATTCATTACTAATATACTCCCCCCATTATCAGTGTGAAGCTTTTTGATGGAATGAGATGATTGTTTTTCAACAAAAGCCTTAAATTCTTTAAAACCATTGAAAACATCACTCTTATACTGAAGAAAATACACCCATGTTCTCCTCGTGAAATCATCAATAAAATTTAATACATATTTGCAAGAAAAAAAAAAGAGAAGGAAGAGTCATCAAATCACTGTGTACTAACTCGAGAGGAGCCTTAGCTCTCTTAGCCAATCCTTTGGGAAATGGATCCTGATGCTGTTTACCTAACATACAACCTAGAAAAACACCATCAGTAGAAGAAATTTTAGGAAGTCTAGTTACCATGTTCTGAGAAGATAGCTTCTTCAAATATTTTTAATTTAGATGGCCGAATCTCTCATGCCAAAACTTGCTTTTAGAATCTGAGTGAGAAATAAGAGAAGATCATGCAGAAGTCTCGAACTTGTTAAAGAGATATAATCTATAATTTGTATCCATAATACTTGTAGCTACAATGTCATTAGGATCATTCAATTATCTTATTACAACTTTATCAGGTGAGAATTCAATAGTTCTTCCTTTCCCTAAATTTAATATTTGATAAATGGACAACAAATTGTTAGAAATGCGGGGAACATGTAAAACATCATGCACTAAACCATTTGGCATGTTAACAATCCATGCACCCATTACTTTTAATGAAGTAGAATTTCCCACCATAATCTGAGAAACCTTGTAAGGAGAAACTGAACTTAGAAAATTCTCTAAATGTGTTATGTGATGTGTAACACCTGAATCAAAAACCCATCTATCATCCAATGGAGTAAAGGCTCGAGCTGAAAGGGCTTTCCCTTTACCAGAATTGGAAGAGGTTGAAGGTGTAGGAACAGAAAGCTTATGTTGTTTCAACATCTTCTCAAGTGCTTCAATTCTCAAAAAATATCGTTATTTTGGATGGTTTGTTTTTCTATAGAAAGGATAATGTTCATACACCTTTCTTTTGACATTATTTTTTCCTTTTCCAGGACTAGAAGGTTTAGGGACTTCATAAATTTGATCAGTGGCAGTAGAAGAGGTTTTAGAAGATTCTAAAATCTTAGGTCCTAGCTTCCACTTAGGTTTCCCTTTACCCTTAGGAGAATTTGCTAAAAGTGCCTGGCTTGAGGTTGGAAAGGAATCAAGTGCCATTAACTTTGTTTTTTCATGAGATAACCTCTCACAAAACACCTCAAATGTTGGAAATTTAAATGCATCCCCTAGAGCATCCATAGTTGAAAAGAAAGTAGAAGTGAACACAGGAAATGGACCTTTCAATTTTGACAAAATAAAAAAAATGCATTCAGGATCCTTTTTTTCTTTACCACCACCATTTAATTTACTTCTTAGTTCCTTGAATTTAGTCAAGAAATCTTCTATGAGAGGAAAATCAGAAGGTGACAGAGTTGTAAAATCCATTTCTAGTTGAAGTAAGTTGAACTCATTAATTTTACCAAATAATTTTTCAAAAATGTCCCATGCCTCTTTAGGAGATTTGGTAGCTAAAATATGAAATTAAAGGCTATCTTCTATATTGAACGAAATAAGTCCCAGGGCCTCATCTTGCTTGCACATGTAACCGTACTTATCCTTCTCACTAGTAAAGGCAAGCATTGAATCTTGAAAAACATGCCATAGACCACGGGATTTGAGTAGTTGTTCTATTTTTTGCTTCCAAACATGATAGTTGGATGAGTTTAATGGTTCAAATAGTCATAGATCCATGATGTTTGCGGGCACAGATGAAGAAGGCGAACTTATTGACATGGTGGAAAATGACCAATTCTCCCCCGAAAATTATACTTCCTTGGATGGTACTAAAAATTAAACTAATAAAATGGGGTCGAAAAAATATGCACTTTTACGAAAAAAGACACTCAATTTTGAGTTACCGGGCAAAAGTTATTAAGCTTTCAAATTCCCATAAAATAGGCCAATTTTAATTAAAAAGGACCCATTGATTAAAAAATCAGACAAAACAGAGGCAAAGGTGGTTATGTGACCACTTGTTGGAATCTAGAGAAGATGTAGATTCTAAATACGCCTTCCGTTTATAAACAGCCCCAAAACATGATTTTTTCCCCCCAAAAATAATTATTTAAAAAAAGAAATATACGAAAATTAAATTTTCAAAAACTATAGTTTTGCGAAAAAATAATTTAATTGTCCAATCAGAATTGGTTGTGCATGAGAAATTTTATTAATGAAATAATAACTCATGCAGAAGTTGCCTCCCATAGCAAAAATGCTGGCCTCCCAAAATGTTGCTAAGCACCCACAATTGTTATTGCCAGGTGAAAAAAAGGCCGTACTGGTAAAAAACGTGGCTGATAAGGGAATCTCCAAATGCTTAGCTTAGAAGATACCTCAGGTAGCCAAAAAATGTTCCAATGTAATAGGAAATTGTCCCAATGCAAAGGAAGGCTGTGATCTTAGCTGGACAACAGAAATAACAGCCACAGGAGCAGTCAGGTCCACGTAGAAGGAAAAGACAACAAATATGCCACAAAAAATAAAAAATTTGATCCTCAATGGCAAGAAGTCAACCCAAAACGTGGAAAGTTGATTGTAACAGGCCGAGATTTGGCCGAGTAGAAGAAAACATGGAGAGAATGCCACAAGTTATTGGTCACTAACAATAACCAAAACAAATATATTCAATCTCCAGAAAAATTAAAAAAACAATAGCTCTTATATTCCTACAACAAAATTACACTGATAAAGCTAAGATTAGATAATATGCAACAATTTTTAGGCTCTGATACCAAATTGGATTTGATAACCAAATCTTATCATGAAATCCAAGTACACAACTTAAAAATAAATATGCAAAATGCAGAGAAACATCCAAACAAAATATTATTCAACTGCTTGTATTCTCTCATCCGAGAACACATAGTATATAGTGTTTTAAAAGACTAATCCTTACCTGAATAATAGGAAAGAAACACTAAACAAAGGAGATTAAAACATCTCCATAAATCAAGGAGTGGAGGCAATAGCTCAACAACTCCAATAAGTTACGGGAGAAAAACAATATCTCACAAACTAATTAAAAAATAATTATAACCTATGCTCTTAAATGAGCTTATTAAGGTGCAAAATATCTAGTTCACAAAGACAAGTGTGAACGTGTTTACACCAAAATTCCTTAGTTACCTCACCATATCACTGTGTATTTGAAATCATCGTTAAATTATATATTTTATTCATTTTTATCATTTATTACCACATTTACAAATCCTTTTATTTTCCACAGCAATCGATATCAGTCCTCTGATCGACATTGGTTACCCTCTGTCACTGACATGGGGTTTCTAACTGCCATTGGTTGTTGTGTTTCAAATTTTCAATTAAAACAACACTCAATTGTCACCTTCTGGAACCATTTTCTCTAGTCCTTCTGTACTCCAGTGTCATTTACGGAGCTCAAATTACCATGTCTACTATAAGTCACATGGTTTTGACATGTAGCCAAGCCAACTCCCTCGTGTTCCATGCTAGCCTTCAGCAAATCCCATCTAGCCCATCGCCACCTTCTATTCTATCACATATGGATTGTAGTAAGGCTATTACCATCAGTACCGGTGATGATGACTTTGCAATAATCCTTGATAAAAACCCCGCTACTTTATAATATTATTTAGCCCATTTATCCACTCAGGATTCATTAGGGTAGCTTGTATATGGAATTCTTGTTTCCATTCCTCCTACCCTCACACCCATTTCCACATTAGCTACTACTAGCTTAGCCTTACCGTCTTCCACCTTACCACATATGGTGTCCCAACTTGACCCTACATCAATGATATCTGTTGCACTTATGATATATGTTGTGCCTTTGACGTCAGTTGCTCCTATGATGTCAACCATTCCTTTAGCAATTGCCTTGAGTGTAGGTCTATCTGCACCCTCCACCTCTCATATAACTATTAAATCCCAGTCACCCATGGTGTCAGCAGCCCATACTCCCTTCATAAAAATTATCCTCTCCATCCTGCAACTGCTTCCTCCAATTACTACGAGAGTCATTACATCCACTCCACAAACCTACACTTATCACCAACAACCCCTTATCTCATCTATCACTTATTCAAGATATTTTTCACCTGCATCTATTCCTCCCTCACAATTTTTGTACTTGGAACCACTATATACTAGGATGGCGCCCACGTCAAACCTTCATCATCTACTCCCTTATACTGCAGGGGGTGCCCAGTCATCACAACCTACTAAGGATCTTATCAAAATGATGATGGACAAGATGCAAACATAGGAAGCATTGGTCTCTGGCTCACGTAATTCTTTGACATACGATGAGATTTGGAATGATCCCATTCAACCGTCCATTCTAATTCTTCCATACCCTATGCATTGGGAAATGCCTAAATTCAACTAATTTAACAACAAAGAGGACCCACAACAACAATTTTGGTATTTTAAATATGGGTGTTATCTGATTGCTCATGATGATGGTTTTCTCTTACGAACATTCCCAATGTCCTTGATAGGACCTGCGTTGGATTAGTATCATGCTCTACCTAGGCACTCCATTTTCTCATTCAACCAAGTAGCTCAACCTTTCCTAGACCAATTTTCTATCAACATTGTAAAGAAAGTCACCATGACCAACTTGTACTCGACATGCCAATACAAAGATGAATCTATCATAGATTTTTTTACTCATTGGAAAAGCCTAATGAACCAGATCACGTTCCAACTACCTCAAATCAAGTTAATAGAGTTATTCACCAAGGATTGTGTAAGACACATCTTGCCAACTCTCCAAGTTCAAACATTCTACATGTTTAACGAGGTGTTCACCATGGCCTGAAAACTTGAAATTTGTGTCATTGAAGAGAAGAAGATACACTTACATAACAAGAATACTACATTTAAATTAAATAATAGATGCCTCTTCTTCTTCCAAACCGTAAAATAATTATTCCAAAGAAAAATGATATGCCCATATGGTAGTTTTGAAAGCTAGCCTTTCTCATCCATCTATCCAATCAAATCCTTCTTCCAACCTTTCTCCTGTCCAGGCTTTCTAGTTCAAGCGGGAACAACAAAAATATACTCCCATAGGAGAACCCTAATCTTTGGAGTTAGAAAAAATTATAAAATCTGGAGCAATCACTCTTCCACCCGTCAAACCACATATAGGTTTTGACCCTTCTCATCCTATGCCTGTATGGTACAGAAAAATTATTACCGCAACTAGCATTACATTAAAGGTCATGGCGATAATAATTGTATAAATTTCAAAAATATTGTCTAGACAATGTTAGATAATGGATATCTCATCTTGGATAACCCTAATGTACTAGCTAATCAGAACCTTCACATATTCAAGAAACCATTCCCAAACCACACCCTGTCATCTAACCAAACTAGAAAAACTTCAACCAATGAAAGTAACATTCATGAGGTTCATGTTGTTTTCAACATCATACCAGCCCTTCCTCAATTTCATCCTACTCCATCTATTGAGGATATTCTTTCATGAGCCCCTTTATCCACGGAATATTTTGTTTCATTCACTCCTTTACCCACATAGGATTCTCCCTTATCTCCCCCTTCACCCATGGAGGAGTCTGCCAAATTTGTCGAGATAGTTTCCCCACACACCTCTCAACCTGACAAACAACCTGAAGTATTTACTCTCCTACCCATGGGAGACTCATGCTTACCTTCCTCTTCACCAAAAGATGAACCTACCTCATCCTACTTTTCATCTCCCCTACCTATAAGGGATTGATTAGCAGCGCCCCTTCCTATTGGTGAAAATTCTCCATTGGATTTCAAGGATCATGTTGATTTTCTCTTGGCTCTTTTACCCATAGAGTATGAAGCCAACCATTTCCCTGTCTCACAGAAATTATTTACAGGGATCACTACCAAATCAAGATCATCTCCAACTTAAACGGTGCCATTTTCACATCTGGCTGACTGCTTGGATTATGTCGACAATTATATGCTTTGGGGATGCCTTTAGCTACCTTTTTCAACTCAGATGCAAATGTTTTTTGCTAATACTTCCATGATCTATCCAAAGGTGTTTAAGACAACCAAACCAGCCATGCCCATGCCAGTTGCAGCAACCTATTCTTCATCACCCTCATCCACACTTAAACCTTTACGATCGACTGAAATTTTTCCAATGCCTAAAGACTTACCTACATCTATATCTTCCTCCATGTCAAAACCCATTTCCACATTGAGATTCATGCCGACATCAAGCCTAGTCCATCCCCCTATCAAACCTGGATTTACCAACGTCTTCACAAGCCAGCACAAAGACTATTCCCCCACCTAAGAGGAAGACCCAACCTCTTAGGCTGCATACACCGGCTTTCCCCACTACCCCTCTATCACCTTCACCACTTCCATCTATCCTAGGGCCCCACCCATCAACCTTGGCCACACAGCCTCCTACCCAAGGTAAACCCAAAACATAACAACCCACCTCCTCATCATGATCCTTTATTACACTCAAATTAACTACATAGCTTACACCTTCACCGTCAGTTGTATCATTTCTACTACATATACCTACACCACTTCGAGCATCCTCATCATTACCTATGATATTCCCTTCTCTTAAACTAGTACCTTCCACCTTACCTCTTCCCACAACCTTCACCACACCTCCATTATTGCCTTGGCTAACCCGTCCCCTTCCTCCATCTTCCTTCCCTTCTACATCATGCACTTATTCTTCACCTTTACCCAAGAAGGTATAACCAAAGTCCAAAAAGAACTTACCCTCCTGTTGGCGAGAAATTTTTTCTTGTGGAAAAATTTGTGGGTTTCAAGCCAATGCTATGGGAATCTAAGTCCCTATACTTGAACGGTGCAACTTCCGTATGTGCATGCATGAAAAAGTGGATTTCAGTGATGGCCTTTTAACCAGAGATCCAACAGGGGCACTCCACTGACCCTGTGGCAAAGATAGCAATTTCTCACTAGAGAAGAACTTTGTCTAAGAAGGGGAAAGGGAGTGATAATGGAGGTAGGAGAAACTAATGTTGCGAGTAGAATATCAGATGCCCACACACATTAATTAGAAATTTCATTTACATGCACTTATAGTCAGAAGAAAAACAAATTCGCAACAGAAGATACAAGACTGAATGAAACTCATTGGTCACAAAGTACCAATAAATTCCTCAATTAAAGAGGGAAAATTCCTTCTTTTTATTATTGAAGCTCGAGCAAGTTTTTACATAGCTTGAGATTGGAAGAAATTTGAGGAAGCAGAGAAAATAGAAGAAGTATGGTGTTTTCTGTCTTTTCTAGGTACAAAACACTCAGATCTTTTTTGAAATCAATCACTAGGCCTTTGGAATGGATTTAAGAAGCCATTATATTCTTCACAAGAAACTGTTACAACTTTGCAAATCCTCAATGCCTTTTCAAATTCCTCTGCTGTGAATAAAATTCTCATGGCTGGTTAAAAACCAGATCTTGCAAAGCAACCATTACATTTGATTTTCCAGTTTAAATATAGACCATTTGATTTGCTCCTATAACTTTAAAATCAGGTCATCAACATGGCAGGAAGAGATTGGAGTGGGTACGGGGGAAGCCTTTCTCATTTTGTGATTTTTCGTGAGATTTGGAAATTTGGAACAAATTTCCCCGTAGCCCCACTTTGAATTTTCAACTTAGACACATGGCACGTTCTTATTGGAAATGGGATCGCGGCCCTTTTCTCAAGCATTTTAATCTTTTTTGGAAAAAGGCTCAAAAACTCAATTTCCTCCACTGGCCCGCTACTTCGATTTGACAAGGACACGTGGCACATTCTAGTTGGAGATGGGGATGTGGCTCTTTTCTCAACATTTTAACCTTTTTTGGAAAAAGGCTCAAAAACTCAAATTCCTCCGCTGACCCACTCTTCCGCTTTGAATTTTCAACAGCGGGCTTCAAATTTGAATTTTTCCCTTCAAAGTTTCTGGAGCCATGGGGCAAATTTATAATTTTTTCCAAAAGTGACCAAAAGTGTTAAGTTCACCAAAAATCTTGTTCCTCCCCATCCAATCGGATCTGACCACGTACCTTCATTCATTGGTGTCAAAATTTTATGGGGAAAAGATGCCCGTCATCTCGACTGCGGAAAATACGTAGAGGAAGAAAACTTCATCGTTTTGAGTCCAATTTTCAAATTTCCTTCGCGAACTAGAGGCATGGAGGGAAAAAAAATGATTTTACGACCTAGGCCATAGAACAAGTGGAAATTTTTGATCAAAAATGGAGGTTACAAAGAGGATATTACGTGTACAAACCGAGAAATGGAAGATTTCTAAAAATGAGAAAAACAGAGGTTTAAACAGATCTAGGGAATGACTTTTGCTAATTCTGAATCTCTAACTTGGTTTAAACACCAATGGAGGGCATGAGCTCAATTTTTTTTAATTTGGCTATGAAAATAAAAAGTAGTTTTCAGGAGACAATAGTTGGATCTAGCTTGGGGACATGGTGTGAACTGAGCATGGCTAGGGAATGACATGAGGATCCAAAATCTCAAGTTTCAAAACATATTACGTTGACCAGTGACTTATCCATTGGGCCTTACAGAGTCATGTATAATTTTGAGAAAGAATGGAAGAAGGAGGAAACACACAAGCCAAAACACACACGACAAAAACCAAACAAAACTAAACCAAAACCACACAACAGAAAAGGGAAAAACACACCTATGAAATCACCTATGGTACAAGGTGGGGGAAAAAATGATTTCAGTGATGATACAGTTTAAATTATTTCCCTCTTCGAAGCAATTCTAATGGTATTCCATCCAAGTATGAGAGGATAAAAAACATTCTCACCACAAGCTCCATGAATTTGGAATGGGCCTAGCCACAATGAATCAAACTTTCCATGGCTGCCCTTTGGTTCTCTTCTCTTGTCCCATAGTAGGAAAAAGTCTCCAACCTTGAATTCTCTTTCCTTTTCCCTCTTGTCAAATATATTCTTCAATTTCAATTGGTGTTCTTTAATTATATCCACCACTTAGCATCTGCTTTCTTCCAACTTCTCTAGGAAGAGGATCCTCTTGTCAATGGAGTATTTGTATTGACCATCTTCTATTTCTTGCAGTAACTTGAGAGTTTGGCATCACAATTGTGAGGGGAATCTCTTCCTCAACTCCATACAACATTTGGAAAGGTGACATACCTATTGCCTTCTTAGGAGTGATCCTATCATCCCATAATGGATCATATAACTTCTTGTCCCAGTTCATTTGATTCTCATCTATCATCTTGTGAATAATGGTCACAATGTTCTTGTTACTTGAATCAACTTGCCCATTTCCCTATGGGTAGTAGTCAGAAGAGTGAGATAGGGAGATTCCAAATCCATATAAAAACTCTGTGAGCTCCTTGGAAGAGAAATAGGTGGCATTGTCTACAATTTTTTTTTGTGGTATTCCAAAATGAATAATGATATTCTCCTTGATGAAGTTGCAGACTGTTTCAGAGCTTGCTTGCTTGGTTGGGATGGCTTTCACCCATTTAGTGAAGTAATCAGTTGCAGTGAGTACATAAGTATGCCCTGAACTAGAATGAGGATTTAGAACACCAATAAATTCTAGCCCCCATTGCTAAAATAGTTCTTCAATCACCACAAGCCTGAGTGGCAATGCAACTAGTTGTGGCTTCCCAACAAATTATTGGCATGCTTTGCATTTGGAAACCCAATCCTGAGTGTCTACAAAGATGAAGGGCCAATAATATCTCCCTCTAAGGATCTTATGTGTGGTGACCATTACTGAGAAATTTACACCACACGCTTGATCATGATATGCCCTAAGTAACTTCTCTTACTACTCCTTATCTACACACCTGAGGAAACAACCATCTAGGCCTCTCTTGTAAAGTGCATGATTCCAGATCACAAACTTTGTTTCCTTTAGCTTGAGTTTCCTTCTTTTTTTGTAATAAATATGGGGAGGGCATTCTCTGTAAGTGATATGGTAAGAAATGTCAGCATACCACTCATCAGTAGTGGTGATAAAGAGCACATGTGGACTATCTCCTGAATAGTTTGAGAAAAAATCATATTTTTCTCCCCGTTGAGCCTAGAGAGTTTCATCTTCAATAATCAGCTGACACAAACCATTTCCTCTTACCAGATTAGAGGGTCTAATCTCCAAGTCATACTCTCGGGTCTTTACAATCCAACTTCCTCTCTTAGCCCCAAGATCTTGTTGAGTCAAAATGGACTTGATTTCACTTCCAGGGACCATCACCACTGTAATGGAATTAAGAATGTAGAATCTGAAACTTTTAACAACTTTGACCACTACGTAGGCATGTTTCTCCAATTGGCTATACTTTAGCTCATGATTTTTCAAAGGACAGCTCATGAAAGAAATGGGTGCTTCCAAAACTTCATCATTTTTCTGAATAAGGACAACAGAGAGTGTATGTTCTGATGCATAGCAATACATGATGAACTCCTTGTTGAAATCTAGAGATACAAGAATTGGAGCTTTGGCAATGGCTTTCTTGATCTCCTAAAATGTTGGTTTTCCTTCCTTATTCCACTTGAAAATTTCCTGAGGATTCATCATGGAAGTTATATGCTTAGTTAGCTCAGAAAACGTAGGCACAAAATGAAAAAGAAATTTTACATTTCCAAAGAATGAATGAACCCCCTTCTTGCTGGTTGGTAAGGCTAGTGCTTGGATAGCTCTGACCCTCTTAAGATCAATGTGTGCTCCATGTTTGTTCACAATGTGTCCCAGAAACCTACCTTCTGTGACTCCAAAAATGCACTTCTTTGGAATTAGAGAAATGCCATGTTTCCTACACCTTGTAAGGACTTGCTCCAAATGACCGATATGATGTCCCCTCCTCTTTGAAAAAACTGTGAGGTCATCAAGGTAAATGAAAATGCAATGTTCCAAAAATTTTTAAGGCCAAGTCCATTGCTCTCTGGAAAGTGGCTCTAGCATTAATCAAGCCAAAAGGAATTATGCTATAGGCAAAAAGTGCCCCAAGGTGTTTTGAAGGATTTTTTTTTGCAATCCTCTTTTGACACCTTGATTTGGTTGTACCTTAAGAATCCATCAAGCAAAGAGATATTTTTCAGATCCAGTGACTGCTTACAAAATATAATCCATGATTGGAAGTGGGTAGTTGTCCTTGAGAGATGCCTGATTCATATTTTGGAAGTCTACACAAATCCTTATTTCCCCATTCTTCTTCCTTAATGGAAAAATGTTAGCCACCCATGTTGAATGGTGGATGGGGAAGATGATTCTAGCATTGAGCATATTTGTCACCTCTTCTTTGATAACATCAACAATCTTTGGATTATAGGGCCTTTGTTTTTGCTTGAAGGGCTTAACTCCTTGCTTCAAAGGAACGGAGTTATGCATTTCCTTTGGCTTAAAATATTTGAGTTCATCATAGGAATAGGCCAGGACATCTGAGTACTTTTTTAGCAGAGAAACAAACTTTCTCTTTTCTTCTGGTGAGAAGCATTTACCAATGTTAACCATCCTTGGATTCTCTGAAGTGCCAATGTTTTCTTGATCAAAATCAGATGGACACCAAGAAGACTATTTTGATTTCTATTAGATGAACCTTTCATGCTTGTCAAAGAGGTCTTCCAAAGAAACTAGGCCTTTGGGGATTTTGTTTCCTTTTAGTTTGATTACTCCCTCTTAATCAATTCCCTCAATTCCTTCCTTCTCTTCTTTGGGGACTGATTCACGGTGTGGGTTTTCACTTCCTTCAAAGAAAATATTATTGAAGTTATCCATTTGTTCTAAGAAGGATAGGATTTGATTGTCATCATTGAAGACCTTCCAGTGATTTGCATTTTCTGGTTCGCTGGGTCTAAACACCATCTCAATGGTCACTTTATCCTTGCCAAAAGAAGGATGAGGTGTCACTAAGGAAGCTAAAACTGCTAGAGAATCAAAATTTTCATTATGATCCCTAGGGATAGCTTCAATGGAGAATGCATCAAAGGATTAAATGCAGTCCCACACTTTGATTCTATAGTTCCCGAGTCTGGGGTTTTTCACTTGATATTGCTAGTGGACCTACTTCACCACAATCTCTGCATCACCTTTACATCTTGACTTCTTGATTACAATGTCCTCTGCTGCATTCATGCCTAAGAGAAATGCTTCATAATTTGCAATATTGTTTGTATTATCAAATTGTAGCTTGTAGGAAAAAAGGATATACCTCATTGGAGGGAGAGTATAATACTACACCAGCTCCTGAACCTGCTTTTGAATGACTGCCATCAAAATGCATTGTCCAAATCTGATCTTCTTCTTCTTCTTCCATGAGGAGTGGAAAGTTATCTTCCTTTTGTGATGTAAGGAAGTAGTTTCTTAGCCCACAATCTTGAAAGAGGATGTTAGCTCTTGGATCATCAGATTTCCTTGCTGTGAATTTCATTTTCCTGACTAGAAAAAACTTCTTCATTTCTCCTTTCACTGGGATAGTTGCAGATGGCCAATCCATTTTTATTTCTTCACCTAGATCTCTGCAAAAAATTCTACTCAAAAGCATAAAAAAATATGTTGTGATGTTTTTCACCAAAATGGTCAAGAGTATCTTCTTGTTAGGGTAATTGGCTAGTGCAACCTGAGCATCCTTAATCCTTCCTACCAATGGAAATTGTTTGGATTCCATTGAGTAGTATGTGCCATTTACCCGGGTCAAAGTGAGGCCAAGAGTATTTGCAAATTTTTCTGGCATCACATTATCTGAGGCTGCATAATCTATAATACAATTGTTCAGCTGGAAACCTTTGATGAGAAGTTGATAGGTAAAAAGGCTCAACTATGTTGGTGATGGAGGAACTGAGGGCTAGCATGTTTTGAGAAGATGGTGTGGATGGTGTGGGAAGTAAGCCTTTAGAATTAGAGATTGGGGATGTAGAGTTACCACCCTGGACTACCTTGATGAGTCTGTCAAATTGTGTAGAATGTGTTTGTAGGTATTCAATTTCATAGAGCTGGACTTTGGTTTTTCTAGCATGCTCTACAAAGTCAAATGAAGTTATGGTAGATGAGGACTTAAATGGCAGATGCACCATTACTTTTGGTGTTGGGTTCTCCTTTTCAAATGTAGAAATTGACTTGGAAGGAGATGGAGGTGTAGCTTTTGATTGAATTTTAGATGTTCTTGTAGAACCAACATTTAGAAGAGAATTTCTATTAACAACTTTTGAGTTGGGAGAAGAATCAGATAACTTACTTGGCACAACAGTGTGATCCTTGACAACTGGTGAATTTGATTTATCTCTATCTGATTCCATGGAAGGTGGTAATGGTGACCCCTACTGATGATCTTGTTTAGTGGAGGCTTTGAAGAGTTATCTTCTATGTTCTTCCTACTCTCAGTTGAAACTGTTGAGGTTGAAACACCATTCTTGGATTGTGCACGAGTGAAAACAACACATGAAAAACTTGGAGATTCTTCATCACCTTCCTCCTCATCATCAATGTATTCAATCAGACCATTGTGCATGCCAACCTCTTCAATTTCAAGATAGTTTTCATAGTCATCCATGATTTCTTCTTCAGTTTCCTCAATGTTTGTTCCTTCTTCTGATTCCCTAGTGTCACAGATGGCATTGACTAGTGGTTCTTCAAGAGCAAGCCTACAAGGAGGTGGAGCAATTCTTGGTCTATCATGGGGATTTGGTCTCCTTGGAGTATTCCTCATTGTGATTTGTGACAGATGCTTCTTCAAAGAAACTAGGTCATTTGCCATTTTTTGGAACATTGGATAGCTGGTGACTAAATTTAAACTCTGACCTTTTTGCTTCCCATTTGGTCCTTTCACTTTGCCAGAAATAATTAGATCATAATTAGTCTCAATTACAAAGTCTTGAGCTTCCCTCAATGTTCTTGGTTGGGCTCTTTTGAGGAAGAAACCAAATTTTGATGGCAAAGCACTGATGAAGAGCCTTTTCAAGTTGTTTTCAGAGGGTACCACATCTTCTGGGATCCTTCTTGTCAACCTATTATATCTTGCTATGAAGTCTCTCATTGACTCGAAGGCTTATTTTTTTCATTTGTACCAATTGGGCCAAGAGATCCTGACAATATTCGGTGGTCTTGAACCTATGTTCAAATGCACTTCTTATATCTTCCTAGCATTTGAAAAATCTTGGGGGAAACCTATAGAACCATTCAAAAGCTATTTCTTAGAGTGAATCCACAAAGAGCCTAACTGAAACATCTTCATATTCAACTCCCAACACTCCACAAGTACTGATGAATGCTATAAATTGTTCTTTGGGGAGTTGTGAACCATCCCCTCTGAAATTTGGGAAATTTTTTCTTGAACCTCTTGGGAGGTCATGGAGTGGTTGTGGAAGAGCAAGTGGACCACTATTTCTTCCCCATGGTATGTTATGTCTACGGTATTCATGATCCCCCATTCTATTTCTATTTCTAGCTTCCCACCTTGCTAAAGCTATAGCTTCTATTTTTTCTCTCTCGTTTTCCTCATCTTGAATTCTTTCGATTTCTTGAAGTTGAGCCCTTATTTCCTCTTCCGCTCTCGCTTCTCTTTCTCTAACTTCTTATTTTGTTTCTACGTCAGTGAAATAATAAAGTTTCTCATTGATGTATGGAAATTCACCATCCAAAGGATTAGCAACACTCAGGTTCTCAACATGACCGGTTGCTTAATGAAGGGGAGGTCTTTGAATTCCGAGAAGATCTTGTATTCTATGAAGTTATTCAAAAATGGGGTTAGTTTTTCCTCCTTGTCTCTGTTGCTGGGTGTATCTTTTATCAGCCAGCTTGAAAGTTTATGCTCCTCTCTGAGGTGCTGGAATTTGTCTCTGCATTTCTAGTTTGACAACACTTTCGTCTTCCAGGTCTAGAATCCTTATGGAAAATGAAGTATTGATAGACACTTTGTCTATTATGCCAAATAGCTTCTCTCAGATTAGAAGCAATGTATTCTTAGATGTGAAAGAGTAAATCAGGTCTCTCAATAGGAGGATTTCCCAGAATAGCCATGATTTACATCCATGAAGTTTGTGTGATTATTCAATCTCTAGAAGTGTGTGTATTTTCCACATCATCAGGTGAGTCATCTCACTTAGGTGAGATCATAGGTCCATGTGTCATTTAGGGGTCATTATGAGATTCCCTTACACGTCATGCGTCAGCACGTCAGTGCATCAGTGCGTCATATGCGTCATTGGGAGTTACACTTCTATTCTGGGAATGTAACTCCCCCTCTCTACTCGAGTTGTCATGATTGCAGCACTGGGGGTTACTCAACACCTCCTATATGTACACCCCATTTGATCTATGAGATAGAGGAGAGTTTTATGGCTTAACCAGGTTCTGCCCATGTTTCAAATCTTTGCATGCACATTCGGTTGATGCTCGCTCCTCTTGAGATCTCTTCACGCTGTCGTTCACACGTCTGTTGATGTGCACGTCATCCCTCGTGATCCTCGCTTGCGGGTTTTAAACCCTCTTTCATGGTATCAGAGCGGATCTTGTGGATCCGTGCACTCATCGGAATTTCTGTGCGTGTTTTCTGGCTTCCGGCGTGATATCAGATTCTTGTTGCGTGTGTCGTAATGGATATTCCGTTGTGTGCTTCTTGCATTGATTTGGGTGTTTATACCTCTCGTTTGGGTTATTCGTGGTTCATTTGGTCGTGTTCAAGTTTCTGGTGTTTTTTGAGTTTAGTGTCTTTGACCTACTTGATTCTCTGGTGTTTATGGTGCACATTTGGAGGTGAGTTTTCCTGAGATTAGGTCCATGTGTCATTTGGTCATTATGAGATTTCTTGCGCGTCAGTGCGTCAACTTTTCAGTCAGCACGTTGCGTGTTGTCAGTTCATTTGCGTCATATGTGTCATTGGGAGTTACACTTCTATTTTGGGAATGTAACTCCCCCTCTCTACTCGAGTTGTCATGATTGCATCATTGGGGGTTACTCAGCACCTCCTATTGTACACTCAGGAATAGTCTTTTGATCTATGAGATAGCATTCAGTTTTGTTGGCTTATCCAGGTTCTGCCCATTTGTCGAATCTTTGCATGCACATTCGGTTGATGCTCGCTCCTCCAGAGATCTCTTCACGCTTCCGTTCGCACGTCTGTTGATGTGGTGGTTCGTCCCTCGTGATCCTTGCTTGCGGGTTTTCAAACCCTCTTTCATGGTATCAGAGCATATCTTGTGGATCCGTGCACTCATCGGCATTTCTGTGCGTGTTTTCCGGCTTCTGGCGTGATATTTTTCTTCAGCGTGTGTCGTAATGGAAATTCCGTGGTGCTCTACTTGCACTGATTCGGGCTTCATACCTTGGTTCGTGGTTTTTTCGGGTGTTTGTGGCTTCGTTTTTTGGGGTTTAACGGTTTTGCATCCTTGCATGCAGTTTTGGAGTGTTTACAGTTTCAGATCTGAGCTCTAGAAGTGCTATTTTTACTGGGTTTATAGTGGTGTTGGGCTTACTCTAGAGCTTCGTGCTTTTTTTGGGTTTTGGATAGTCTTCGACCGCTCGGCATCTTACTTCTTTGGCGTTTCTTGCTCACTATTCATATTGCTGCGACCCTTGCATGGGCTTCATGGTTCTTTGCTGCCTCTTGCTCCCAACAGCTCGCAATCTCTGGCACGTGGATCACCACCTCCAGCAACAAACAGACCTCAGCCGCAACCAGCTTCCTGGTTTTTCCTGTTGAAAAGCTTTGCCTTACTTTGTTTTTCTACGCATTGGCACGTATTACAGACTTTGCTCAACTGTTTTTTGGAATTGGTTTAGACTCTTTTTTCAACATTGCCGTTTTGGGTCTTCACCTGCTTGCACAGCTCAGCTCAGACACGTGCGTTCAAGCCTTGAAACACGTTTCCTTTGACCTTTGCTCCATGCCGTTTTTACATTTTGGGCGTTTTTTGGCATTTTTGGGTCTTCAAACGGCTCCTCCACTTGTGCAGACCTGCGCACACCTGCTCACCAGCACCTCCAGCGAGTTACCACGTGTCTGCAGCACCCTCATTCAGCCTCCAGCGACCTCCACGTGGACCTTACAGCTGTTTTTTTAGGACGTTTTCTGCTGCACAACCAGCACGTGGTCCTTGACAAGCTTGTCAACAGTTAGCTCTTCCAACGTGGGCTCCTTTCCACTTTATTTTTTTAAAAAAATTTGTTTAAAAATTAAAACATTCATTTGGCATTGGTATTAATTTTTAAGGTTGTATTTTGCTTGTATTAATTAAACCTTCCTACGGTTGTCGAAGACGGAGGGCGAGGTCCGGGGTTGGCAGGAGGCTAACCCCCCCTCGCAGTCAAAACAAACCCCTATGCCTAAAATTTGATGCCATTTCCAACGAGTACCCACACGATACCCTTTGCACCCATTTCGAGCACTTTTTTAATGTGTTTGCAGCATCTAGTGCATTTTTCCATCAGTTGCGGGAATCGTTTTAATGCCATAACTTTTGACTCGCTGCTCATTTTTGAGCGCTTCTTTGGTCAAAGTTGCATGATTTTTCGCACATTACGTGATGGAATTGCCAATTTTGTAAATGCACTACTTTTATAAAGTGCCACATTCTGGGGGGGTTGTTTGTACTCTTGGGCCTACACACGCAGACGCATTATCGGCCGAGTCCGACGTCTTGCACCTTGCATCTTGCATTTTTTCATCATGGAGAGTGCTCTTTCCAGACGTGAGCATCGTAGGATCACCTTACAGCCTCCGCCACTTCTCACTGGGAGAGAGACCTATTCAGCTTGGCGTGCTTCCATGGAACGTTACTTCGCCCACGAGGGTCTTTTACCCTTCTTGCTTGGGCCAGTTCCTGCACCCACTGATCATCGTCATCTAGAGGACTTCCTCGACACTTGTGACCATGTCTTTGGTCACATGATGATGCATGTCTCTCGTTCTCTCTGGTTTCACGTGGCAGACTCAGATCCACCTCACCGTGTCTGGAGCATTCTTCAGTCCTTCTATGGAGACCCTTCACATACTGCCGCCATTGTTGTTGCTGCTGATTCAGTTGTCTCCTCCATTTCTTCATGTGATGACAGTTCCACTGACACAGGCTCACTTGGTTCTACTTCTGATGACGAGGATTGTGCACCTAGTTCTGATGTCGAGAGTACTACAGAGGACTCTTCTCCTCTTTCTCTCACTATTCCAGAGAGTGTTGACACTTCCCACATCTCATCAGATATCGAGCAGTCTTCTACTCAGTCTCACACCGTCATTACACCAGCCTCCTTTCCACTTCCAGTGTGCGAGGCCCATTTCACTCCTCTACCTTCATTGGATGACTCATACCTATCTGACATCGCTCTTCTGTTTGTTGAGCCCCCTCATTGGGACGAGTATCTGCCTGACCTTAGTCATCTTTTCACAGAGTCTACTTGTGATGCACTACAGGTCCCTCATCCATCTACAGGTGTTTCAGAGGAGTTCATCATCTCTATTGTTGGGAGTGCCCCTTCCGGGAATCATGTCACTTCCACATTTCCAGAGACCTTCATTGATCCACCCTCAGCTGTGGATCCCTTTTTCTGTTGTGGAGGATGTTTTGTTCCCTTCACATCACTTGGACATCCTTTCTACGGGTGTTCCTCTTTTTCACTCTGACAGTTCTACGCACGTGGCATTACCTTCGGTTCCTTGGCACTCACTCGCTAGACCTATGTCACACTTTCAGTGCACCAGACTCAGAGTTCTTCGTGTTGCTGCCTTCAGTTTCCTTTGTGGAGTGGGCAGACTTCCAGCACGTCATTTCTGTCCTTCCTAAGGGCAGGCACATAGTTCGTTGCGGGTGGCTCTTCTTCAGTCCAGAGGTAGAGGATCTCGTCATCGACATTCTTCTGGGAGACTTCCTAGAGCTGCAGAGTTCAGATCCGTCCATGGCATCTTCTGCATTCCTCTCGTCTCCCTCTTCTTCTCTCTTCTTCTTCTTTCCGAGAGATTGCCTCTTTGTACATGGGTACCCTTTCAGGCTCGTCTATGGCCGGGACCCATATTTGGCATCTTTCTTAGATTAGAGAGTGTGTTTGTTCTCTTGTGGTGGATGTTTTTCCCACTGGGTTTTCCTTCACTGCTTGGGACTTCTTTCTTGTACATGGGTACCTCATCAGGCTTTGTGCCGGGACCCATTTCTCGTTTCTGACTTGCCACCTCATCCTAAGTTACGATGAAGGGGGGGTGTTGGTGTGTGTATTTTCCACATCATTAGGTGAGTCATCTCACTTAGGTGAGATCGTAGGTCCATGTGTCATTTAGGGGTCATTATGAGATTCCCTTACGCGTCAGTGTCAGTGCGTCAGCACGTCAGTGCGTCAGTGCGTCATATGCGTCATTGGGAGTTACACTTCTATTCTGGGAATGTAACTCCCCCTCTCTACTCGAGTTGTCATGATTGCAGCACTGGGGGTTACTCAGCACCTCCTATATGTACACGTCTTTTGATCTATGAGATAGAGGAGAGTTTTATGGCTTAACCAGGTTCTGCCCGTTTGTCGAATCTTTGCATGCACATTCGGTTGATGCTCGCTCCTCCCGAGATCTCTTCACGCTGCCGTTCACACGTCCGTTGATGTGCACGTCATCCCTCGTGATCCTCGCTTGCGGGTTTCTCCTCCAGTGTCCTCTTCCATTGGAAAAACGTTTTTTTGACTTTGCTCAGCCGTTTTTTGGGCATTTTTTGGCATTTTGGGTCTTCAAACGGCTCCTCCAGCTTGTGCAGACCTACAACACTTGCTCCCAGCACCTCTAGTGACCATTTTACATGTCTCCAGCAACTTGTAACTTTCAACATCATATTCAATGGCTCAGTCTTTTCTTGAAACATTTTTTGGTGTTTTTGGGCATTTATTAGGTGTTTTTGGTCTTCAAACAGCCTTCTCCCACTTGTGCAGCCTACCACACCTACTCCCAGCACCTCCAACAACCTCCCATGTGTTTGCAGCACCCTCATTCTACCTCCAGCGACCTCCATTGACCTGTACAGCTGTCTTTTTGGATGTTTTCTGCTGCACAACCAGCACTTGGTCCTTGACAGGAGCTTGAACATGTAGATTGAGAAACAGGGACGGAAGCCTGTATAATTTATTAATCTCAATCAACTAAAAAAATTACAGAGAATGGGCTGCAATATTTATAGATATTGCATAGCCAAATACAAACAGGAGAATTAAGTTCCACAGGTGCAACCAAATTCCAAAATGAATACAGGCTTCCAATAACATCCGGGAAGCAATAATTAGATTCAAACAAATATATTGTTTAAAACAATATAAGAGTATGTATAAAAGACAAATATGGTTGAATAATCATATAACAAAATAACTATTATTATTTAATTAATAAAATTAATTAAATAATTAAACTATGCATAATTAAATATTAGGATAATAATATTTTATCCTAACATTCCCCCCCTTAATTGTGCATTGTCTGAAGAGATGAGGAGAGAAACGATCTGAACAACTCGAACTTGTCACGTGCAAGTGACTTTGTGAAAATATCTGCTCGTTGTTCAGCAGTTGGACAAAATTGAAGCTGGATGTTGTGCTTCAACACATGTTCGCATATGAAATGAACCTGAACCTCAATGTGTTTTGTTCTCTCATGAAAAATTGGTTTGCGAACAAGTTTGAGAACACCTTCATTGTCTACATACATGGTAGTAGGTTTGTCGTGTGGTATTCCAAGTCCTTCCAGTATGCGACGTAGCCAAATCGCTTCACAGACAGCTTCTCCTGCAGAACGATACTCGGCTTCTGTGGAAGAGTGAGAAACAAAGTGTTATTTCTTACTTCCCCATGATATTGGTCCATATCCCATAAAGAATACAAATCCAGAAGTGGATTTTCTATCATCAATGTTACCTACATGATTTGAATCCGAATATCCAGTCAAGAAGAAGTTTTCATTCTTCTTGTATTCTAGACCAAGATCCACTGATCCTTTAAGATATCTCAAAATGCGCCTTGCTGCTTTCCAATGACAAAATTTGGGTTCCTGCATGAACCTAGATAGATAGCTCACTGCAAAGCTGATATCTGGTCTAGTGTAGGTCAGGTAAATGAGACTCCCAATCAGCTGCCGATAGAGAGTGGCACTTACCTCAGGAGATGGATCTGAACGAGATAACTATAATCTGTTCTCCATAGGTGTAGCAATTGGTGTGCAATCCATCATCCTAAACTTCTCGAGCTTTGTCTTGGTATATTTCATATGAGAAACAAAGATGTGATTCTCTTTCTGCCATACTTCTAGTCCAAGACAGTAGTGCATAAGCCCGAGATCTGTCATGTCGAATGATCGCTTAAGATCTTTCTTTGTTTCATCAATCATCTTCACTGAACTGCCAGTGATGACTAGATCATCGACATAAACTACAACAATCACCATCTCCCCCCCTTTCTTTTTGAGGTAGAGATTGGGATCGTATGGATTTCTGACGAATCCATGTTGTATGAGATGCTCATCAATCTTGATGTACCATGCCCGGGGTGCCTGTTTGAGGCCATACAGAGATTTCCTGAGTCTGCATACCTTTTCTTCTTGACCAGGTACAACATATCCCTCAGGTTGAGTCATGTAGACTTCTTCTTGTAAATCTCCATTCAGGAAGGCACTTTTTACGTCCATTTGGTGAACTTTCCATCCAAACTGAGCAGCTAGAGCAAAGATCATCCTGATCATTTTGATCTTAGCTGTGGGAGAAAATGTCTCCTCATAGTCAATGCCTTCTTTTTGTGCATACCCCTTTGCTACAAGTCTTGCTTTGTACTTGTCCACTGTCCCATCTGCTTTGTACTTAGTTTTGAATATCCATCTGCATCCAATGGGTTTCTTCCCTGGTGGAAGATCAACAAGCTGCCAAGTGTTATTCTTCATCATTGATTGATATTCAGAATCCATGGCATCTTTCCAAGATTTTGACTGTAGGGCTTCCTGGACTGTAGAGGGCTCATCTGATTCAATAACTCTACTCATCAAAGCAAATTTAACTTCTTCTCTTGCTTTACTACGAGTCCGTGGTCCAGGGGTGGATGTATCTGGTGGAGCATCCAATCTTGCATCTTGTAATGTACTTGTACACCATTTAGGCATACGTTGAACTGTTCCCATGGGTTGTGGTTCTATTTGATCAACACCATCATCCCCATCATCACTTTCATCTTCTGAGGGAACATTAGCTTCAATTTTTACAATAGGTGAAAAATCTACATCTTGCGAGTCCGGAGGAGGAGTCTCTGCTTCCTTCTTCTCGAAAAACTCAACATCTCTGCTTGTGTAGACTTTTCTGGTCTTAGGATCCATCAATCTATACCCAAGAGTCTCTTCACTGTATCCAATGAAGATGAGATTTTGTGACTTCATGTCCAATTTCTTTCTATTCTGTTTGGGTATGTGCATGCTTGCTTTGCACCCGAATACTCTGAGGTGTGCAATGGATGGTTTCCTTTTTGACCATGCTTCTTGTGGTGTAATTCCATCAAGAGCAGTTGTGGGCACTCTGTTTAACAAATACACTGTTGTTTTTGCTGCTTCTGCCCAAAATGTCTTTGCAAGTCCGGAATCATCGATCATGCATCGCACCATTTCCATGATAGTACGATTTCTTCTCTCAACAACACCATTTTGCTGCGGTGTGTGTGGAGGAGGCATTTGTCGACGAATCCCGTGAGTTTGTAGGTAGTCTTGAACTCATCACTGGTGAATTCCCCCCCTCGATCTGAGCGGAGAGTTCTGATGTGACGACTAGTTTCTTTCTCAACTGCTACTTTGAACTTTTTGAATGTTTCAAAGGCTTCACTTTTCTTGCGAAGACAAAAAATCCACATTTTCCGTGAATAGTCGTCAACACAGAGCATGAAGTACTGGAACCCTGAATGACTTGGCTGCATCGGACCGCACAGATCGGTATGAACCAGGTCAAGTTTACCATGAGCTCAAAAAGTACTCTTTTGGAATGAAACTCTGTGTTGTTTTCCTGCTAAGCAGTGAGGACACTTGTCTGTATCCTTCTGAAGAGATGGTAGCCCATGTACCATATTACACCGGCGAAGTGTTTCGAGATATTTGAAACTTACATGACCAAATCTCCGATGCCACAACTGGGCTGAGGTGGAGTTTTTAGCCACAAGTGCTTGATCATTTTTGTGAATGAAATCAAGTTGAAACATACGTCCCACATTTGAGGCTTTTGCAATTATTTTCGAGCCTCTAGATTTATCTCGAATCAAACACGTTTTCTTGCCGGATTGACTATCAAAGTCAATTTTTAGGTTGTGATCTAGGATTTGACTTACTGAAAGAAGATTCTTTGTCAACCCAGGGACATATAGGACATCTGATAGTCTGCATTTGCGTGAACCAAGGGGTAGAGAGATGTTCCAATCCCTTGAACTGTATATGAAGAATCATCTCCCAACGAAACATGAATTTTTCGATGGCGTGTCCTTCATTGAAATAAACCAGTCTCTGTGGCCGGTCATATGTCGAGTGGCTCCCGAATCAACATACCAGACATCACTAGATGACGTGGATGGTTCACTTGATCGAGCAGTGAACAAGAAGTCTTCATTGTCTGACTGTTCTTGTTGCTCAGCAATATTACCTTGTTGGTGGGGTCTTCTTTTCCAGTTCCCCTTTTTCTACCCGTGATAGTTGTTAGAATGTCCCTTGTAAGATTGTTGTTGTTGTGGTCCAGAGTTGCTTGATGAACCTTTCTTATAAGTGTTATACCAACAATCTTGTAAGTCATGTCCTCTTTTGCAAATTGGACATCGCTTCTTCTGTTGATTGTCCCCATGATACTGATTCTGATGTGGGGACTTCTGATAGGATTTAGGTTTTCCTTTACCTTTTCCTTTCCATTTTTGATGTGAAGACAGTGCCTGCTCCTCTTCATCATCCTTGTTGTGCATTGCTTCCTCTTGTTGCAGTAGGTTTACTAGCTTGTCAAAACTAATTGTTGTATCTGACAAGTTTAGAGTTGTGACAAAAATGTGGTAAGAAGAAGGGAGAGCTCTCAGAACAATGGGAATGAGAGATTCATCTTTGACCTCTTCTCCTAGGGCTAGAAGTGAAGCCCTCAACTCTGCAACTCTTCTTAGGAAAGCTTCAATTTTCTCATTCTGCTTGAACTTCAATGTATGTAACTGACTCTGCAAATTTAGTATGACATTCTTGTTCTTGGCCTCATATATTGTGCTCAGCTTATCCCATGCTTCTTTTGCTGTTGTGGCATCTCGAATGTGGGCTTGCACATCATCGGACACTCCAAACAAGATGATGAGTTTTGCTTTCTGATCTACTCTATCAAACTGTCGTTGTTGTGTTGCATCAGTTGGTGATCTGGTTAGAGTACCAGTCACAACAGGCCAGATTTCTTCAAACTCAAGTTGTGTCTTTATTTTTGTCTTCCATGCAGCATAGTTGCTTCCTCTGAGCAATTGTGAATCTGGAAGAAAAAATTTGGGGGCATTGGTGCCCATTTTGCAGAGATCACTGACAGGGTTTGGCTCTTATCACTCCAGGTATTAAGGTCTCCCAATCTATATACCGTCAGTCCGATATACCGAACCTTTCTATATACGCGCCCTTCCGATATACCCGTCGGTACGTGGAAGAAGCTCTCCCTTTCTATATACCCGGCGGTACGTGAAAGAGGTGTTAACGTACGTGAAAGAATTCAATACGTGGTACCAAGACAGTACTGATGAGGTCTGTACGATTATTGACACCGGCTCAAAGAAATATCCTCATACACGCGCGTAACTTCGCTATACACTCGGATAGTTTCTCAGTCCGGATTTATGTCTTGCAATCGTTCACAGACGGATGGGATGGTTCATAGTGAGTGCATTGTGACCTTATTACTCCCCGTCGATTTATAGGGACGATTCCCAGACGACGTTGTTGCAGCTATATTAGGCGTTAAGTGTAGTAGTAGTCGCGACGGCTTTACCCGTAAGCGCTTCCCAGAGGCACCGTATATACCGAACGTTGCGAATGAGATCTAGGATCTCGTGAGTGTTACAGAACCAATTTTTTATTATTTTTTGATTACAATTCTGCCACTTTTTGAGCAGTTACAAAGTTTACAGTTGACTATGAAAACCTGCAAATTAGCACAATATGCAGCAGTATACAATTTACATTCAAAAAACTAGACAATTTGAATGGCAGGCAAAAATTTCTGTTTTGCGGGTCCTGGTGGCCTCCTGAGCCCAATACGACCCAAAATGCTAAAAATTGCAAGAAAATAGCTGAAAATGCAATTTTTAGATGGGTCTCCTTTTGCAAAAAATGTCCAAAATGAAAAACCAGGCTGAATGGGAGAAATTTTTTTTTTACCCTAAATTAGGGATTTCTCCGCTAAATTTAGTTAGTTATAACTAAATTAAAAAAATCTGCTAAATTTAGCAGTTCTTCCAAAAATTTCACCAAATTTGGTAGTGGGTGAGGGAGGGGGATTTGACCCCTTGACCTCTCTTGATGGGAAGTGTCTTACAAAAGTTATGCTAGCCACTTGGGCGACTAAGCTAAACAAGTATATATAAAGAGAAATTTATAATTAAACACTTCCAAACTGTAAAACCATACCTCTTCATAAAACCACGGTTTTGGAAATCTGGTTTTGAGTGAATTTTCCAGCAAAGAGAAAAGCGACCAGCGGTTTTTGAAGGCGGTTTTGCATGAAAGAAGGTGGTTTTGACTGTGTATAACACTTCTATCAATTTTCTCCCCTCCTTTGAGCTTGCAATCTCTTCCTTGGTGGATTCTATCCTCCTCGTGCTTGAATTGCAAAGACTATACATGGTTTTACATAGATTTAATGGCGGTTTTGAAGAATTTGATTGTGGTATTGCAAGGGATGGGGCTGGGAAGTTGCAGGAGGCAACTCTAGCTCTCCTCTGCTTGCAAAAGCTTCTCCAATGCTCCTCAACCTCTTCTGCAATCCTCAAATCTCCTTCAACCTACTCTGAAACCAAATGTAGATTGAGAAACAGGGACGGAAGCCTGTATAATTTATTAATCTCAATCAACTAAAAAATTACAGAGAATGGGCTGCAATATTTATAGATATTGCACAGCCAAATACAAACAGGAAGAATTAAGTTCCACAGGTGCAACCAAATTCCTAAATGAATACAGGCTTCCAATAACATCCGGTAAGCAATAATTATATTCAAACAAATATATTGTTTAAAACAATATAACAATATGTATAAAAGACAAATATGGTTGAATAACCATATAACAAAATAACTATTATTATTTAATTAATAAAATTAATTAAATAATTGAACTATGCATAATTAAATATTTAGGATAATAATATTTTATCCTAACAGAACAGTCCACTCTTCCAACATGGGCCCCTACTCTCCACTTTTTTTAGTGTTTTAAAGTGTTTAAAAATTAAAACATTCAGTTTGGCATTGGCATTTTTATTATAAGGTTGTATTTTGGCTTATTCAATACCCTCTTACGGAGGGCGAGGCTCGGGGTTGGCATGAGGCTAACCCCCCCTCGTAGTCAAAACAAACCCCTGTTAAAATTCCATGCCATTTCCAAGAAGTACCCACATGATACCCTTTGCACCCATCTCATGTACTTTTTTAATGTGTTTGCAGTGTCTAGTGTATTTTTCCATCAGTTGCGGGAATCGTTTTAATGCGATAACTTTTGACTTGTTGCTCATTTCTGAGCACTTCCTTGGTCAAAGTTACATGATTTTTCACACTCTACGTGATGGCATTTCCAATTTTGTAAACACACTACTTTTATAAAGTGCCGCATTCTGGGGGGGTTGATTGTACTCTTGGACCTACACACGCAGACACATTATCGGCCGAGTCTAACGTCTTGCACCTTGCATCTTGCATTTTTTCATCATGGAGAGTGCTATTTCTAGACGCGAGCATCGTAGGATCACCTTACAATATCCGCCACTTCTCACTGGGAGAGAGACCTATTCAGCCTGGTGTGCTTCCATGGAACGTTACTTCACCCATAAGGGTCTTTTAGCCTTCTTACTTGGGCCAGTTCCTGCACCTGCTGATCATCATCATCTAGAGGACTTCCTTGACACTTGTGACCATGTCTTTGGTCACATGATGATGCATGTCTCTCATTCTCTCTGGTTTCACGTGGTAGACTCAGATCCACCTCACCGTGTCTGGAGCATTCTTCAGTCCTTGTATTGAGACCCTTCACATACTGTCGCCATTGTTGCTACTGCTGATTCAGTTGTCTCCTCCATTTCTTCATGTGATGGCAGTTCCATTGACATAGAATCGCTTGATTCTACTTCTGATGACGAGGATTGTGCACCTTATTCTGATGTCGAGATTACTACAGAGGACTCTTCTCCTCTTTCTCTCACTATTCCATACATTGTTGTCACCCCCCACATCTCATCAGATATCAAGAATTATCATACTCAGTCTCACACCATCATTACACCAG
Source organism: Taxus chinensis (assembly GCA_019776745.2). NCBI lineage: Eukaryota > Viridiplantae > Streptophyta > Pinopsida > Cupressales > Taxaceae > Taxus > Taxus chinensis. The sequence goes on from CM034150.1 coordinate 886,358,718, forward strand.
CCTGCTTTCCACCTTCAGCGTGTGAGGCCCCTTTCACTCCTTTACCTTCATTGGATGACTCATACCTATTATACATCGCTCTTCTGTTTGTTGAGCCCCCTCATTGGGACGAGTATCTACCTGACCTTGGTCATATTTTCACAGAGTCTACTTGTGATGCACTACAGGTCCCTCATCCATCTACAGGTGTTTCAGAGGAGTTCATCATCTATGTTGTTGGGAGTGCCCCTTTTGGGACTCTTACCACTTCCACTTTTTCGGAGATCTTCATTGATCCACCCTCAGTTGTGGATCCCTTTTCTGTTGTGGAGGATATTTTGTTCCCTTCACATCACTTGGTCATCCTTTCTGCAAGTGTTCCTCTTCACTCTGACAGTTCTACGCACGTGGCATTACCTTCAGTTCCTTGGCACTCACTCGCTAGACCTATGTCACACTTCAGTGCACCAGACTCAGAGTTCTTCGTGTTGCTGCCTTCAGTTTCCTTTGTGGAGTGGGCGGAATTCCAACACGTCATTTTTGTCCTTCCTTAGGGCAGGCACACAGTTCGTTGCGGGTGGCTCTTCTTCAGTCCAGAGGCAGACGATCTCATCATCGACATTCTTCTGGGAGACTTCATAGAGCTGCAGATTTTAGATCCGTCCATGGCATCTTCTGCATTCCTCTCGTCTCCCTCTTCTTCTCTCTTCTTCTTCTTTATGAGAGATTTCCTCCTTGTACACGGGTACCCTTTCAGGCTCGTCTATGGCCACGACCCATTTTTTGCATCTTTCTTAGATTATAGAGTGTTTTGTTCTCTTGTGGTGGATGTTTTTCCCATTGGGGTTTCCTTCACTACTTGGGACTTCTTTCTTGTACATGGGTACCTCATCAGGCTTTGTGCCGGGACCCATTTCTCATTTCTGACTTGCCGCCTCATCCTAAGTTACGATGAAGGGGGGGTGTTGGTGTGTGTATTTTCCACATCATCAGGTGAGTCATCTCACTTAGGTGAGATCATAGGTCCATGTGTCATTTAGGGGTCATTATGAGATTCCCTTACGCGTTAGCACGTCAGTGCGTCAGCATGTCAGTGCGTCATTGGGAGTTACACTTCTATTCTGGGAATGTAACTCCCCCTCTCTACTTGAGTTGTCATGATTGCAGCACTGGGGGTTACTCAGCACCTCCTATATGTACACCCCATTTGATCTATGAGATAGAGGAGATTTTTATGGCTTAACCAGGTTCTGCCCATTTGTCAAATCTTTGCATGCACATTCAGTTGATGCTCACTCCTCTCGAGATCTCTTCACACTGTTGTTCGCACGTCTGTTGATGTGCACATCGTCCCTCATGATCCTCGCTTGCGGGTTTTCAAACCCTCTTTCAGATGCTGCAAAATCTGCCCCATGGTGGGTGCCAAAAACTGTTAGTGAGAAAATTTGTCTTGTGGAAAAATTAGTGGGTTTCAAGCCAACGCTATGTGAATCTAAGTCCCTCTACTTGAACGGTGTAGCTTCCATATGTGCATGCGTGAAAAAGTGGATTTTAGTGATGGTCTTTCGACTAGAGATCTAACAGGGGCACTCCACTGAACCTATGGCAAAGCTAACAATTTCTCACTAGAGAAGAAATTTGTATGAGAAGGGGAAAGGGAGTGAGAATGAAGGTAGGAGAAACTAATGTTGCGATTATAATATCAGATGCCCACATACATTAATTAGAAATTTCATTTACATGCACTTATAGTCAGAAGAAAAAAAAATCTGCAAGAGAAGCTACAAGACCGAATGAAACTCATTGGTCGCAAAGTAATAATCAATTCCTCAATCAAAGAGGAAGAAATTCATTCTTTTTATTATTGAAGCTCGAGCAGCATTTGTACATAGCTCGAGAATGGAAGAAATTCAAGGAAGAAGAGAAAATAGAAGAAGTATGGTGTTTTCTGTCTTTTCCAGGTACAGAGCACTCTGGTATTTTTTGAAATCATTCGCCAACCCTTTTGGAATGGCTTCGAGAAGCCATTATATTCTTCACAAGAAACTGTTACAACTCCGCAAATCTTCAACGCCTTTTCAAATTCCTCTGTTGTGAATAAAATGCTCATGGCAGGTTAAAAACCAGATATTGTAAAGCAACCATTACATTTGATTTTCCATATTAAATATAGACCATTTGATTTGCTCCTATAGCTTTGAAATTGGGCCATCCACATGGCAGGAAGAGATTAGAGCGGGTACGGGGGAAGCCTTTCACATTTTATTATTTTTCATGAGATTTGGCAATTTAGAACAAATTGGCCCGTAGCCCAGCTTTGACTTTTCAAATTGGACATGTGGCACGTTCTTATTGGATTTGGGATCACGGCCCTTTTCTTAACATTTTAACCTTTTTTGGAAATAGGCTCAAAAACTCAATTTCCTCCGCTGGCCCGTTGCTTCAATTTGAATAGGACATGTGGAAAGTTTTGGTTAGAGATGGGGTCGCGAATCTTTTCTCAACATTTTAACCTTTTTTGGAAAAAGGCTCAAAAACTCAATTTCCTTTGCCAGCCCGCTCTTCCACTTTGAATTTTCAATGGCATGCTTTTCCTTTAAATTTTTCCATGTGGGTTCAAGATTTGAACTTTTCCCTGATAGCCTAATTGGGGCTGCAGGTTACTTTTTAAATTTTTGCCTTTTTTACAAAGAGGCTCAAAAACACAAACTTATCTGCCAACCCGCTTCTCCGATTTGACTAGGACATGTGCTACATTCTAGCTGAAGATAGGGTTGCGGCTCTTTTCTCAACATTTTAACCTTTTTGGGAAAAAGGCTCAAAAACTCAAATTCGTCCACCGACCCACTCTTTCGCTTTGAAAATTCAACGGCGGGCTTCAACTTTGACTTTTTCCCTCTGGGCTTCAACTTTGACTTTTTCACTTCAAACTTTCCAGAGTCGCGGGGCAAATTTACCATTTTTGCCAAAAGTAACCAAAAGTGATAAGTTCAACAAAAACCCCGTTCCTTCCAATCCAATTGGATCTGACCACGTACCTATATTCATTGGGGTCAAAATTTGATGGGGAAAAGATGCCCGTCATCTCGACTGTGGAAAATACGTAGAGGAAGAAAACTTCATTGTTTTGAGTCCAATTTTAAAATTTCCTTCGTGAACCAGAGGCATGGAGGAAAAACAATGATTTGATGACCCAGGCCATAGAACAAGTGAAAATTTTTGATCAAAAATGGAGGTTGTAAAGAGGATATTATGTACGCATACCGGGAAATGGAGGATTTCTAAAAATGAGCAAAATAGAGGTTTAAACAACTCTAGTGAATGAATTTTGCTAATTTCTTGAATCTCTAACTTGGCTTAAACACTAACAAAGGGCATGAGCTCAAAAAAATTGAATTTGGCTATGAAAACACAAAGCATTTTTCAGAAGACAACACCTCCAAAGAGGTAGTTAAACCTACACCACCTTCAACAACTAGTTCACCTAGTACATCATTACCTAAGAAGGTGCAATCTAAACCTAAAACTGTACTACCTACCAAATGGGTGGTCAGACTAACTCAACCTCTGATTCCACCTCATGTGGCACCTTTCCCACCAAAACCACCCAAAATTTCATCTAGACCCACACTTACTTCACATTTTGATCCATTGGTAGGGTCCTACGCCAACATCTTAGCTAACCTTTTGGAAACCTCTTTCATCACATTACCACCACTTAGACCTTACGAACCACTCAAACCTAAACCATGAGGGTTTTGACGATACAAAAATTTGTGCTTACCATCATGTGTCAAGGAATGATGTGAAAAAATATAAGGCTCTTAAGACTGTTCTTCTCCAACTATGTCCTCTTGAAGAAAACTTTGACGATAATGATCTTTTAGATGAGGACCCTATTTTATTTCCATCTATCACCACACCTCCTCATCCCTTACCTATTCAACAACCTTCATATCCCTCTCCACAACCCTTTTATCCTCCTCCAAAATTTGAGATCACTATGGTCTGCATAAGAGACCTAGCCAAACCTCCATCAAAATTCCAATGTGCTGCATTATTTTCACAAAACTAGTATATTCCCTCACCATATTTTTTCCCATCATGTCTCTACACTTATCATGACTCACTTGCTCCTTTACCACACATTAATATGGTTAAAATTACCACTCAATCCTAGAAGGAAAAAGGAAAGGAGAAAACAACCAGCCCATCCTCCACTCTTTTACCCAATATCCCATCTGCACTTGCACAAAAAATCACCATATGTGGACCCACATACCCTATTTCTGAAGGGGTTTCCCATCGTACAATGATTAAAAAATTACATCAATCTCCTCTCAAAATTTCTTTGTACGAACTTTTCCAAACCTCTGAGTCTTATTGATAGGACCTTATTGAGAATTTGTAATCAATTGAGGTTTTACTTAATGAACCTACTCCTGTGGCATCCATTATCACTCCTCACCATGTGGCCTCTCTCACCACTTCACCCCCTTCCTCTACACTGGCTACTAATCATTAAGTAGTCACTCTCAGTTTCTCTAACAACGAGATTGTACCTCTCAAATCAAATGATCTTGATCCCGCCCTATTTATTTCTATCTACGTTGATAATATATGCATTCAACATGTTATAATTGATGGTGGTGCTAGTATCAACATCATTTCTTCCCATGAATATAACCAAATGCACATCCCTCCCAATTTCATGCATTATAACCCAAATATGTTGCATTCATTCAATGATTCCATGACTTCCACCCTTGGCATGATCATTCTAGACATTAGTGTGGGCCCGTGTACCATTCCAAAAGTATTCTATGTCTTAAAGATGGAATTCCAGTATAACATGCTACTTGGCCGACCTTGGATCTATGCCATGGGTTGTGTTCCTTCAACCTTACACCACTATTTAAAATTTAAACATGAAGGACACAACTATACCATTCTAGCCGATGCTTCACCATTCAATACCTATAACATGTTCTATCAACCCAATGATGTCCTTATACTAGTTAAGGCATCTACCACAACTACCACTTCCCCTTCACCCACGACCCCATCTGCCAATGTTGTCACTACCTCTTCCACAAACAACTCCTCTATTCCCACTACTACCACAACTTCTACAGCTAACCCATCTACTTCTCAACCAACCAATGCTTCTTATTCCCAAATGTCTAGTAGTTCATCCATTCCTGCTACCCACATATAAACTATTGATCCCTTAGAAGTTGTTTTTTAACGCCTCACTCTGTGGAAGTACCACCTTTATAATATCGACACATTCCTTAATCCCCAAGAGTATGGTAAAATTCACAAACATCCTTGCTATGACCACCGCATAGGTGAATATTTCCCCTATTCTCCTCTCCACCTTTGCACCAACTTAACATATGGGGGACTTGATGCTTCTACTTACTCACCTGAGCCACCTTCCCAAACTTGACCATTTTCCTCTGATTTTCAATCTTTCACCAACCGCTGCTTCACCCACACTTTCCTCCATTGATGTACTTGGAAGGTCTTTGGATTTGGTTTCTACAAACAAGGCCTTCATACTGTCATCCCATGAACCACCCATAAGCATAAAGACTGTAGTGGTATCAGATTTTTTGATCCATCTCCCAAGAAGGCCCAAGTCAAACTCATTGAGGACGATAAAATTTCCCCAGCTCATTCACCAACTTCACCACCTTCACCTATAGATTCTATGGATCCAAAATCCATTCCTCCTAATATTTTGTTTTTCGTGAACACCATTTCCCTAGGACCTCTAACTTATCAATGAGATGGTGAGGCTCTCTCTTCTCTTCCCTTCCCGTATCCTAACATGATTGATGATGATACACTTTCTATTAATTTTTTTCAATGGCAAGACGATGAGTCTATTCTCACCTGCCTTGGTGTGGAAGATTCTTATATTCACTAGTCGTTACCTTCTGAGATGAAAACCATGTTGAATGATTCGACCATCAAAATCAATATTCACACTTAGGATGACCTACGCATTCTAAAAATAGGACAATTTTTAGATGTTGTTGAACAAGAAGCTTTTACTTCTTTCCTCTAGGATCATAGCAACACTTTTGCTTGGTCTTACAGTGACATGCCCGGTATTGACCCAAATATTGTGGTCCACAATATTGTAACTATTCTTGAGGCCAAACCCATGAAACAAAAGAAGTGGAAAATGCATCCTCGCATTCCCCTTCTTGTCAGAGAAGAACTCCAATGCCTTCTTTCTATTTCCTTCATCTTACCCATTGATTATCCCCAGTGGATCTCTAACATTGTTCCTGTTACAAAAGTGATAGGGGGACTCTAAATTTTCATGGTTTTCCACGACCTTAACTTAGCTTTCCCCAAAGACAACTTTCCTCTACATAATACTAACCAACTAGTTGATCTCACTGTTAGCCATGAGATGCTATCACTCATGGATGGTTTCTTGGGTTATAAAAAAATATTAATTGCTTGGGAAGATCAACACAAAACCACCTTCATCACTCCTTGGGGGACCTTCTGCTATCGTTTCATGCCCTTTGGCCTTAAAACAATTGGTGCTATATATCAGTGGGCTATGAATAATATATTTTATGAAATTATGCATCACATATTGAAAGATTACATTGATGATCTTATTTCAAAATCCAAACATCAGGCCGAATACCTTACAATACTTAAGGTCATCTTCAATCATCTCATCAAATATTGTGCTTACCTTTATTATAAGAAGTGTGTCTTCATGGTTCTCTTTGAAAAAATCCTTGGTTTTATTATTTTTTTGTGTGACATTGAAGTTAATCCCACTAAAATCAAGGCTATTATCAAAATTCCTCTAGGTCTACTAACCTTTTTCAACTTCATAGTTTGTAATGCAAGTTGCAATCTATTGGTCCCTTTATTTTACAGCTTTCTGACCACTTCCATCTCTTTCATCATCTTATAAAAAATGATGTATCCTTCAAATGGGATGATGAATGCCATAATGCCTTTGAAGCCTTAAACCAATACCTCCTCCAACCACCTGTGCTCATTCCCCCTAAGGATGATCAACCATTTTACCTTTACATTTCTGCTATTGATCATTCCCTAAGTGCCATGCTTATTCATCATGAAGAGAAACAAAGGGAGAAATCGGTTTTTTATATAATCCGTACACTTTCAGACTACAAAACTAGATCTACTCAAGTTGAAAAAATATACTTAGCCCTAGTTTTTTTTTTCACTAAACTTTGCCATTACCTACTCAACCAAAAAACATTTGTTGTCACTAATAATGACCCCTTACATTACATGTATGCTAAGCCTTACCAAAATCAATGTGTTGCATGTTGGCTCATGCTTCTTACAAACCTAGATCTTGAATTCACCCATCAAAAATTTATCAAAGGACAAACAATTTCTTACCAACTCGCAAACACATATCTCTCTAGAAATCAATCCTCTAACTTTTATTTCCCCGATGAATCCATTGCTACCATATCTTTGGACGATATTGTTTACCAGAAAACCTTATTCTTCGATGGTTCCAAATGTCAGCATGGGGGTATTGTTGGATTTATCCCCATTCCTCTTGATGGTGAGCCTATGCCATTATCTTTCAAAATATATTTTGATTGTAATAACAATATTTCTGAATATGAAGCACTCATGTTAGTTATTCAAGCCGCCATAATCTTATACGTTAAATCTATTAATATATTTGGTGACTCTCAACTGGTTATGAACCAAGTTAATTGTATATACCAGTGTCATAACGAGATACTTCAACAGTATAAGCATCATGTTGACATACTTTTGGCTACCTTTGACCGTTATGAACTTTAAACCACCCTGCATTTGACTAATAAATTTGTAGATGCCATGGCATGTTTTTCTTCTACAATCCCCACTTCACCCTCAAACTCAAAAATATTTATCACAATACAAAGGTTGCAATCAACCTCTTATCTATTTCGAGACATCAACCTTTATAGCAACCATTGAAACTGACCCACATGACCTTTGGTATAAGAAATTTGTTGACTACCTTTCCTTTTCCATCCTGATTCTAGATCGTACTCACAATGGAAAATGAGACTTTCTCAAAACTATCTCTCGCTATGTCATCACGGGTTGTCTTCTTCATAAACATGGTTTTGATGTTATCTTCTTACAATGTCTTACAAGTTCTAAAATTCCCTACACCATCAAGGAAGTTAACAATGGAATTTGTGGGGGTCACTTCAGTGGTTTAGCTATCACTAAACACATTCTTCACCTGGGCTATCACTGGCCAACCCTAAACCATGATTATTGTGACTATGTCAAGTGTTGTGTGAAGTGTTAGCAACATGCTAATATTCATCACCTACCTAATCATGCCTTACAGGTCACACGATACCTTTGGCATTTCTCTCAATGGGGTTTGGATCTTGTTGGAGAGATCAATCCTCATTCTTCCCAACGTCATCAATGGATTATTACCGCTACCAAATATTACACTAAGTGAGTGTAATCCATACCTCTTATTTCTACAAAATCCAAAAAAATATGTGAATTCATCAATCATCACATCATTTTTTGCTTTGGTGTTCCTCATCACCTCATCACTGATAATGAAAAAAAATTCAAAAACAAATCCCTATGGAAAATCTGTGATACCTTCGGTATTCAACTCAGTTTTTCTTCACCTTATTATCCCTAAAAAAATGGAAAAAAAAATATTAAACAAAATTCTTATGTAACTGTTTCAAAATACTGGAAAGGATTGGCACACACACATTCTTTTTTCCTTATGGGATTATCTCACTAGTATTCTTACCTCAACTTTTGCCACACCTTTCTCTTTGGTCTATGGTACAAAGGTTTTCTTGCCTCTCGAAGTCCAGATTCCATCTCTTTGTATCTCACTCAAAGATATGCTCAATGATGATGATTTTCTCAGTGACCATTTTTCACAACTTGATTTATTAGAAAAACGTTGTCTCAATGCTCTCAATCACCTCCAAATCTACCAAAAATGTATCAAACGTGCCTATGAAAATCATGTCCAAGAGTGAACCTTATACGTCAGTGACCTCGTCCAAAAGGAAAATCAACATGTAACAAAAGCGGAGAAAAATAAATAGGGAAATTTTTCTCCTAATTGGCTTGGACCCTATATCGTTACTCATACCTATGGATCAGGTGTTTATCATTTGTCTTCACTTGAAGGAAAATCCGAACCTGAGCCCGTCAATGCCTTGCATCTTTGACAATTCTATTGTTGAATCAAGTCCTAGATCATCTTATGTCTATTAAATGTTTGTCCCTTGAGCACCATTCACCTTCCACTTACCTATTTTAAGGATCAACGACTAAACAAGAATAATGTAATTACCCATCAAATTTTAGACTTATCTTAAATATGAGCACCACGAATCTACTTATGGCATGATTCTGATGGATAATTTTCATCCTTTTCAGGATGGAATCCCATGGTCATTCATCACTTAAAACCTTTCTTTCATAGCTAACCCCTGTTTCCTATGGTTTTGTCTTCATAAAAGAAGCTTATACTTCTCTATAGTCTTGTCCATGACCTAAAAGTCCAAAAAAAAATTCAAAAGTAATATATGGTAGTTTCAAATTCAAAATCCTTGAGTCAACATTATAGAAAAATATGACTCCCTAAAAAAGGAAATCTACCTCTCTATCTTGCTACTATATATAGATTACTCCCTAGAAGGATAGCTATAAAATTTAGCCCTAAAAAAACAACACATAGTCTATCAAAAAATAATACTAGTTCTATACAAACAAAATAAAAAAATTCTGAAGCTTCCACATCGATCAAATTCATGAAGAACTCAAGGATATATTCTATTTATCCCACATAGAATTCCTACATCGATCAGTCTATAAAACAAAAGAAAATTTTAAAAAGATAAATATTCAGTCATGGACTTAGCTATTTTGATCTTGGGTATCTTGTAGAAGAGTCATGTTGTCTCACACCAACTTACGCCAAGAAAAAATATTTCACCTCACGGTCTTTCCTTTCTAATTTTCTGCATACTGAAGGGACGTTCCAAGAATGTGACATTTTTTGATCATGTGACCTTCTTCACCCGTAGAATAGTCAATCATGCAATGCCTTTAGGGTTTTCTGTTCATACTCCATCTTTGGTATGATTGACTCATAATGGTTCTTATCAATTAGGAGCCTCTTTTGTCTCCTCTTACCATTCACCTTTTTTTTCTTATTTATTTGATTCTCCTATACAGGACCATACCTTCAACATCTACATTTCAGGAATTCCTAAATCACCTAAAACTCAACCATGCCTAAATGACCTTAACTCAACCATAACTATTCAACCTAAACTTATCCATGCCTCAAATGACCTAGAATCAACCATGCCTAAATAACATAGACTCAATCATGCCTAAAACCTACTGACCCATTCCTCTATCTCATCATATTCTTCCCTAGCTTATGGGAGAACTACATCTTCCTGAGGTGCCTTTTTGTCGAGGCTATGTAGGCAACACTCCGAGGGCATGTGGCCCTTGGAGGTTAGCTCGACCACTCTTCCCCGTAGCAACTTTTCCCCCTTTATATTCACATTCTACCTTAGTGAGTTTATAATTTTACACAAAAATGGGAAATTAAACAATCATAACAACATACATACCTACCATTTTATCAAATCATCATATCCTACATCAATCATTTCGTATTTCCATGGTATCAAATATTTGGAAAGTTACACCACATCATACATATACATCATTATTTATTTTCCACACTTCCAATAACTTGGAAAATAAATCAAACACAATCACAAGACAAAATCATGCCTACATCACCTTGATTCCATCATGCCCAAATGACCTTGACTCCATCATGCCTAACTAACCTTCACTCCATCATGCCTAAATAATCTACAAACTCCATGATGCCTACATGACCTCTACTCAATCATGCCTAATTCTACTAGTTTCTATAATACACTATAACAATGGAAATTAGAAATGAGTACATCATCCATCCAGTCAACATCATCAACTATATAAGGGAGTGTCTGTGTATCAATATATATATATATACACACAAAACTATAAATAAATGTTAGTACCTCTAAAAAATTTCATGTACAATCTCATGTCTTCGGCACACAGGCTGGTATATATATCAAAAATAAAATTAATAGTACACTATCCATACAATGACCACTCACCCCCACATGAAGCCCTCTTGTCCAGTCTCACCTGTCTCCTCCTCCTGGACCTCTGTCAGGATCGGTTTTTGAGAGGTCGTAACCTCACCATGGCCTTATCTTCAGGGTCAACGACCCCATGTGCTACCAAAACTATGAGTCTTGTATCTCGTCCGCTCACTGGCTTCCTATTGGGCTCTATAATTGGAATATGAGGGTACATTAATACTGACATTCATCAAATGATCCATATATTAGTGAGCCTCATTCAGGGCATCCCTGAACCTCTCCATTGACATAGTCTAGGGTGTTGCCATCGTCTTGATTGCTCCCTGTGAACTCTTCCTAACCAAAAGTGTCCCCTTTCCTGGTATAAGTTCTCGTACTGCGAGACCATGTCCCTATGCCTGTTTTGGTACTTGTGTAGCTACATGGGATTACATGGACATAACCTATACCTGTGTTATGGCCTAGTGGCCCTATAATCCTATCACCTATGCCTGTAGGGCAGTAACCTACCTTCCATCCCCATCTTTTCCCTATGCGGGAACCTATGCCTATGCTACCTGGGCTTGTAGGGCTGTCACCTGTGCCTTGTACCCTATCAGCTATCCCTACAACCCTATAATTTTTTCTTTTAGGGTGGACACCTAACCTTGTAATGTATCCATTTACACTATGATAGTAACTAAATAAGGATTCCCTAGTCTTGGTGGTGCCACCCATAATTGTGCCACCAACCACTGCATGTATCCATTAGTGACACCTGCATTGTCCATCTGTATATCTCATATTTGCTCCTCCTTTCCTGAAGGAACACTTGGATGTGGTGGAGACATGGGTCTCTTCATGTCATCTCTATGGTACTGTGGGAAAGGTGGGGGTACGTCCTATCATAGTCCAAACTATCTTCTGACCCTATCCATGGGAATCATCTCATGCTCCCCGACAAGCTGCCCCTATATCAATCTCAGCAGCTGAAGCTCCTCTAACTCCTTAAGCATACCCCTATATGATCTCCACATGGTATCAACTGCCAAAAGTACCTCCAAAAGCCACCTATAGTATGACACATCATATGTGGCCCTCACCACCCTTTGTTATCTAGTGATTGGTACCCATTTTTTGAAACAAAATATGAGCAAGCCACCCCCGAACCAATCCTATCATTATAAACCATCTGGGCACACCCACATGATGTGTTGGTATTCCTGGTAGTGTAATAAATAGGTAAACACATAGCAAATCACCTCAGTCTCTCATAGGCCCATAACTCCCTATATAGCTGAACTAGGAAGGCTAGTGCCCATGTAAAGCATATCCGCTCCTCTATCATGTCCTGTAACACACCCATCAGTGCTCATGGAAATATCCCACTCTCGAAATATGGAAGAGAAAAACATGCCACTGTTAACATCATCAACACTGATATTGTAGTCTCCCGCAGATAGGCTATATACATATCTCCATAAGTAAGACTCATGTTGTGATACCTCGGCTCACCCTTTGCCTCACCAAATATTGTAACTATTGCCTCTACTGATTCCTCAAACAAAATGGAATATAATGGCTCTGCAACAATAGGAAGCCATAGGATCCTATAAACATCCTCCAAGGTAACAATCATCTCACTTATTGGTAAGTGAAAGGTATTGGTCATGGAGTCCCATCTATCAATGAGAGAGACCATAAATCTATGATCCTGGGCTATATGCCTATAACATCAGATCGCACTAGGTCCAACATCGGTCATGTGCTCCCACTCCTCCATGATGATTCTAGGCTACATCTATACTAGTAGGGGTGGTACTATGTCCCTCATCCTCAGCTGATCTCTTGCCATGAATCATCCAACACGACCTTTTCAAGACTTAACCACCTCAAATCACCTATTACCCACGACACAATACCCAACCACATCACTCCTTCCAACCCCTTTTACCTAATTCACCTAAAATCCTATTGTCCCTTATCATCCTTACCCACTATCTTAAATCATTTATCCTACTTACCTATCACACATTTCCAAAATAACATTTTACCCTCTTCCTCTCTACATAAATATTTTACCTACAACTTTCTCACTTATTTTACTTTACTACCTAGTCCTTCTCTCACCTATTTACTCTTAATCGTGACTGACGCTAGTCACCTTGACCATCATTGGTTCTCTTTACTAATGTCAATCACCCAAACAATGACCGACAATAGCCAAAGTCGACCGACATTAGCCACCCCTTTACCGTCATTGGTCTCTATCATGGCATCAAAATGAAAAAACCATCCCCATTTTCTTAAAAAAATCATAAAAACTAACCTAAAATCCTACTCTAACCAACCCAAACCTATCTTATGTTTCATTCCCAACCCTCTTTAACCTAAATTTTACCTTCCCACCCCTCATTTCCTTAGTTTTTTACCCATGATTAAAAAATTAACACTCCACCCAAATTTTTAAACAAAACTAATTTCCAAAAATTATTTTCAACCAAATGAAGGATTCGGATTGTCTCCTACCTCTACTCAACATTGTCTCCATAGTGGCATGTCTAGCACGATGTGCCAGTGGTCTACTCACTCCCTCTCCCACCTCTTCTATGCCAAAATCAACTCCTCACCTCACAACCAATTGAATCAATCAACTCGATCTTGAGGACTCGCCAATCGAATGCCAATGGTCTACTACATGGATCGCCAACTCAGCTCAACACCTTGTACTATCATTTTCCACTCATCACTTCTACCCTGTCATTTTCTAAAAGTGGAAAGGTAAAAATGAATCCGTAAAATGCAGATTTTTCCTTTTTTAACCCCAAATCGACATGACCGACGTCAATCATTTTCGTGCCCTCAAAAATTGACGTCAGTTTTAATATAATCGGAAATCGATCACCTAACATAACCATTTGACCTACCCTATGTCCATTTTGGCCTACAAACAATTTTTCTCCAACAACTTTTGACCTTACCAAAACCTATTACACCTTACCCGCAAGCCTAGGTTACCTGTACATTTCCTTAACTGCATTTAGGGATGTGTTATTTACCTATACCTCGGCTTTACCTGTGCCCTAACCTACATACCCTAACCTAAATCACCTTTTGTGACATTTGAATTTGTGTACTCACTATACCTTGTGATGTTGTTACCCATGTTGTTTAGCCTAATGAGCTTACCTTGCCTAATGGTGTGATGTTTATCCGACCATACCTTTGGTTCCATGGAACAAAACCTATTACCCATTCCTACACTGGACCTCATTGTGCTTCATAACCATATCCTATACCTTGGATACCTAAATCACTTCAACCTTGTTTGGATAAACTTATCACACTTTTGACAACATAGATTTTGCAAGATCTTCCTCTTGGTACCGTATCACAATCTATAAATGTGTGTGTGTGTTCGATTGCAATTACCCATTACCTAATATGACTATTACCCATTACCCATAATGGCCATACCCTTACCTACTGACCCTCACTTTCATCAATCACCTATTTTATCAAACCACTCCCTGACTACTTTTTCAACCTCATCAGTTTTTAGTTTTAGGGGGATCACCTACGGCCATACTTGGGGAAACCTAACCTCCGCTTATACTTGGGGCATTGAATCCTTTTTTTTTGTTAGCATCACATGCCAATACAAGCTATGCCACAAAAGGGGCAAATGCAAACACCAAATTTGGGTCACACTCCTCTTAGTCCCCTTCAATCAATTAATGTAATATATTTAAACACATCATGACCCCTTCATCCCATATTAATATTCCTCCTCACATTATTAATTAATTTAATTTCATCCTCACACCTCCACCTCATCATTACACCTCACCCTAGACCCATTTAGGGGCATTTAACTCACAATGACCGAGTCATCACTCTCAATACTAAGTCACCACTCCCAGTGTTAGGTCACCACTTGACCTAACTAACTGAGACTTATTCCTAAACCTAATTGAACTTATTTCTATGACCTTCCTACCTTCTCTCACATGAATATCCACTTCTCTAAGAAGAATCAATCAAAATCATTCCAAAAATAGTAAATATCTTCCTATTTTTGGTAAACCTATAATTTCCTGCCTTAATCAACGCCGGTTATGCCCTTGACTGATGTCAGTCACCTAACCACCATCGGTTACCTTATATACAATTTCAAAACTCTTTACATGGGTTGTTCATTCAATTATTTGATCCTGATTGCATTCAAGCATGAATCTTCAAGCCCTCCTGTATCCAAATGACAAACAAACACACCTAAAGTGCAAGAAAAACAACCGTTTTTCTCTTCCAGAGCGTTGGAATACTCACGGGAGAACATAGGCCATATTTTTGTAGCCCTTGGAATCACTCACTTATTCTCTAATCAACCATCAAATATTCCAAGTTCCTAAGATATGCAAGACATCAAGTAATTATGTTGATTCTAATCATTTGGTCTTACTCCTTTTGTATATATTTTGCTCCTTTTCAGTAGTTTATTTCCTCTGTTGCTTGTACATCACCTTCTTCCCACCAACCCACTATTCAACCATCCCAAGACTTTTCATCATTCCAAACCTCTTTAGTATCCTTGAGTTTTTCTCCAGCCATATTACGACCCACACCACACTACCCTCACTCTCTGTGCAAGAACAAAGAATCCTAAAATCTCTTTTTTAATAATTTACTATCAAATTTCCCCTAGCGACGTTGGTCACGTTAACCATCGTCGGTATCCTCTCTCTCTACCGACATCGGGTCACTATGTTTTCTGTTAACCTTCACGCAAAAATACCTCTAACATCCCCTAAAATCCATCCAAATTTTTACTAGATACCTCTGTAATCTTACCTAACACCTATGTGACCTTTCCTAATCAAAAAACATACCTTTCCTTATGTTAGATTAGTTTAGATTTCAATACTTTTCTTAATATAGTTTTTTGATAAAGTTTTTAGATACCTAAATCAAAGTGTTCAGCAATATGACCCTTTATGTATTGTATCTTAACTTCATTGATTGTTATAAAAATAGAGGATTTATAGATACGTTGAGGAAGCATCATGCTTCCTTGATCTAGCCTTGCCAGGTAGTCCTCTAACTCTTGTTATTTAATATCATTTGGTGGTCTTGCTTTATATCTACAGGTAGTCCTTGCTAGAAAAAAATGAGTTCTCTACAATCAGCTTGGATAAAGTCAGTAATGCACATTCAACCTTCAACCTACATATCACAGGTATTCCTCCTTAACCTTTCAGCTTATTTGTTTTATCGCACAACTCATTCGATGAAACAATCACCTTTGAAATTTGGAAAGTTATTGCGGGAACCCGTTGGTAGATCGTGAAGAGGGGGTTCAAGAGCAAGCGGGTATGTATTCCTTCCCCATGGAATAGTGGGCCAAGGTATTTCTGCTTTATCTTCCATTGTCATTTTTTCTCTTGCTTCAGCTCTTGCTTCTATAAATTCTTCTTCTTTTGGGAACTCAATGCTCAACCACGGTTGAAAATGGGAGAATTTGAAGGGGGAGTATCAATGAGAGTTTAGATAGGATTTTTAGTGAATTATTTGATGACCTAGATGGGGACAAGGCTTGATAAAATTAGTAGGGATTGTCTTTAACTCGTCGTTGCTGATTTTTCAAAGCCTTGAAATTGGGGTCAACAATTCCTCTTAATCTATTCAACCAGGTGTATCTCCTTTCAACCAATTTTTTGAAGTTCTTGCAGTGGGAATACGAAATGACATTGTGGAATATGAAAGGTCGCATGCAGACATTAACAGTGTATCAATGGATTTTCATGAAATATTTTTTTGTTGTTTTTTTAATATTTGAATTTTTTGAATTTTTGGACCTTGCAATTGTATTTTGGGTGCAGATGCTACTAAATTTTCCCCATGGTGGGTGCTAATAACTATTGGTGAGAAAAAATTTTGGGGACAAATTGGTGGATTTCTTGCCAATGCTCTAGGATTCGAAGTCCCTTTACTTAACCAGTGCATTTTCTATATATGCATGTGCGATTGAAAAAGGTGGATTTTCCTCATGGCCTTATGATTGGGCATCCAATAGGAGAACTCCACTAACCCTACGGAAAAGATAGAAATTTATTTCTAGAGAGGAATTTTTATTTAAAGTAGGATAGGGGAGTGAGAAATGAGATAGGAGAACTAATGTCATAGGTAGAAAATCAGATTCCCGCACACACTAGTTAGAAATTTCAACACATGCATTTATGAGAAGAAACAAATATTTAAATAACAACAATAGAAATTATAATATATGGGAACAAAGTATTAATAAATCCCTCAGTAAAAAAAGATATAAACTCTTTCTTGTATTTATTGCTTAAACAAAAGTTACACATAGTGGAGAAATGGAGGAAATGTGAGAATGGGGGAATGGAAGAAGTTAGTTATCTCCTTTGTTCTCTTAATGCACTCTTGAGTTTATAAAAATCAATCACCAACCCCTTGAAATGGGAATGGATTTACAATTTATAGAATGAGAGATGAATCTTTGTTTACCCTCAATGCCTTTTCATATGCCATATTACAACTTATGACCTTTTACATTCTTAGGAAAAGATTACGTCCCCTTTTATGAATTAAGGGTGACTTGTTACATTTAAAAATAGTTATTTTAAATTAACTAAAGGCATTATGAAAAAGTGAAACCCCAACAAAGAATTAGAATGGGGAGAGATAAATTGGGGGAAGAGAAGAGAGAAGAAGGGGAGAGAAAGAAATCAGGAGTGCCTCAGATCCTTGTCAGATGATCTGATGAAGTGCTCCACTGTAGTGAACTCTACATCTCCAAACTGTTTGCACCATGAGAAAATCCTTCATATTTTCTCACGAACGCTTGCCAAGTTGAATGAACTATTCCACCAAAGACTGTAACTCCCACCTTGTATATGATATACATGTGACCCGAACCACATAGTGAGTGTCGAAAAACAATTTTGAGTTCCTTGAAATGGATATTGAATGCCCTGTGATAAATGTCTATGATGATCCCAAACGATGATGTTGACTTGAATGATCATCAATCTATGTACCATTGTGCCAAAACTACCCTTTGAGTGTGACTTACTATTAATAGCAAGTGCCCAGATGGGAGACTTACTATTTTTGGAAAGATGTGATTTTTGCCTCTTCTTGACTATTCTGATGTGATGAAATCCCTCATTCACTCTCGTGCACACTGCATTCACCTCGACCGCTTCTTGGGGTGACTTATTAGTTTTAGTAAGCACCCATATAGGGAGCTTACTATTTCTAGTAAGTGGTCATTTTCACTGTTTTCCACTCCAAACAATCATTCTGGCTTCTTGGTGATCTTCACTACACACTGCCTTTGCCATAACCAATTTTGATGGTGACTTCCTAAACATAACAAGTATGTATAGGAAAAATTACTAATTTTAGAAAGTGAAATTCCACTGCTCAATTTGCGATGGAACATATTTTTTTGGACTCGACTCATCATTACAGTCAAATCCTCCAAATTTCACTTGATTTTGCCCTTTACAATGCTTGGAAATAAAATTTAAAATTTTCACGTGGCATAGGCTTTGAGCACGAAGTTGCCATGACAGCCATTAATGGAGCTCAAAATTTGTAGGTTTAGTTTTTGTCTCTGATCACGATGAAATTAAATCCATTGTGATAGGGTTTTCATTTGGATTCTGAGGGAAAGTTTTTAGCTCGATTCGACTGTTGGTTTGACGGGAAATCAAGCTTTTTTCTCCGTTGGGACGAAAAGAGGATTTATTCACTGTGAATGTTTTATGCCATGGGAGGAGGGTCTAAACGTGTTTTTCTGATGTATTTTGATAGAATAAATAACAGAAAAAGATGATTTATCAATCCTTGCATCCGTTTGCAAGATCTATTCAAAATTCTATTTTGCAGCAATGGAGATTTCCACTGTTCTTCTTCTTCTTTCTTCGTTTGTTCAATATTTCTCCTAAGACCTGTGTATCACCATGGGTTATAGGATTTAATTTTTTTGGTGAAGCTGTTTTGAGTTTTGGAAATAATAGAGTGGTGGTGAGAAGTTGTAGAGAAAGTTATAGAGCAAGTTGTGCATGAAGGAGTTAGATGTTAGAAGTAGGAGGGATATTTAAAAATTTGGAAAAATCACAACAAGGAGAGAGGTGAATTTTTATGTCCCTAAAATCCCCCACCTAAAAGGGATGTTAGGGAAATAAAATTACACAGTGTACCTCATCTTGACATGTGGCGGAGATATGACGGGAGGGGATTAATGCTAAAAAGTAACTTTAAAGCACTAGAAGGGCTGAGAAGTAGTTGCATGAGGAACCTTGAGGCATAATGAGGGTTATGTGCATTTTTTCAACCCTGATTTCCATCACCTCAAAGGGACATGAGGTACATCAAATTCCACAGTGTTCCATAAGATGCCACTTGTCATGATCTGAGCAAGTGAGAGAATGAGCCTAACAAGCACCTGAGAGCTGAACTAGCAATCCGAGGGGTCACATGAGGGTCCAAAAGGATTATGGGGGCTAGGTGCATTTTATTGAACCTGATTTCCCTGAGGTTGAGGGATGCAAGGGAAAAAAAATGTGCTAGGATCCTAGACCTAACACGCATCCTCATCAAAATTTGACTAACTCCTAAACTCACTCCAAGAGGGAAACTTGAAACGATGATAGCTTGAGTTCCCAATGGACTTGTTTGATTAAATATTATATGATTGTGACTAGAAATGGAATCTAGAATCCAATGGTGGGGGTATCAAGTATTTATTCCTATAATTGATCCTTGAAAAGGTGTCTTTTTGATCTGGTACTCCATATGTGCATGATAAAAACTGCTTTCAAACCAATTTCACCATAATGTGGGGTTCGGTGTTAAATTTCCAAAGATTTTTTTTCTCCTAAATCCATCTGGAGCTTTCGGAATCACCTTTGAAAGTTCAAGAACTGTTTTGGCCTGTGCACTACGTAGGCTTGTGAACCCTGATTTTTGTGAAACTGTCCCAACTTCTCTGGTTCGTTCCTGAATATTCCTAAACTAATTACACAACAATTTTATCACTTGAGTACTCCTCCATGGTGATTTTTACTCCTTTTTTATAATCTAGGGGGTGCACTAGTCCTAGGAAGGTTAGTGGTAGCCCTTCCCAAAACTACCAAAAGTTTGCATTTTTCAATGAAATCCTAAAATCACCTAGGGAGGGTTGAATTGAATTTCCTAAATCACCTAGAGGACTAAGTTAACATAATATAGGAGGTCAATGGACTAACTGAGTGGACCTGGGGTTCCTGGGAAGGATAGGACTTGAAAATTTTGGCACAGGGGTACCATTGGCATGCTAGAAAATTTTCAATTTCCCTGTTGCACATTTGCATGATAGCACATGTATGGGAATAAAATAGCATAGAAATATTGAGACTAGTTGGAGGTCCACGAGGAAAGTGGGATCAACTAGAGATATATACGTGACAATGGGTTGATTTTTCGTGGTAGGAAGATCGACATAGATACTTATAGGGTATTGATAGATAGGATGGGGCCCGAGGTAGTTATATGGAGGCCATACCATGACTATGGGGGATGGCCCAAGGATGTTACATAATTACGATGTATTCAGGGGAATGTGGTTAGAGGACCACTTTCTAGGTGTGGCAGAGTTTTTTCAGGTAGGGATAATATCACATCATTTTGGCATGGATCAGGATGTGCCCCTCTATCCATATATATGGCTATAAGCTATTAGAGCATCGAGGAGGGCCAGAGCTAGGCCATGTCCCACATCAGAGTAGTTATTACTGTCGGGGTTGGATGAGATAGATCTGGTGATAGATTTTTTGGATGGAGATGATGTAGGTTGAACAAAGGAGTACCATACCTGGTGGGCAGCACATCATTGGGTATTGTTGTATCAATTATTCATAGGTCCAATGGTGTTATCACATGGAGGAGGAGGAGATGGGGCAAGACATTCCCTTCATCCCATAGTAGTGGACGTAGTTGAGCGTAATTATTGGTGTATACGCATTATGTATTTCATGGGTTACTTATATGGTTTTGTATAGTTGTCTAACACATTGTAATTTATGTTTATAGGTGATGTGTATTGGTCATTTATTTTGGACACATCCATCTGCACATTAATACAGAATGTGTTGCATGATGTGTTTAGTGGAGGTATAATCGAGCACATGGATAATATTACAGGTGAGAATTCCCATCTATTTTAGCCAGTAGCCATAACAGTTGTAACATGTACAAAAATGCTAGGCAATAGGGACAAGGAAAGCAAGGAGACTCGATGAGCTAGGGAGGTAGTAGGTAGTGGTACCTTAGCTTAGGACATGTTTGCACGATATGTGGATTTACAACATTAGTTCTTGGATCAAGATACAAATATTACTTTATTGTTTAGGTAGGTTGAGCAATATCGGGGCTGTGAACATCGACATCGTATTGGTGGAGAGGCATCTAGTTCTAGGGATCTCACAGTACCTTAAAGAGATAATTATCATGAGGTTTTATTTGTAGCATTGTATATAATGTGGGGGGTTTCCCCTAGTGAGGAGACATGTTTTGTAATGGTGATTGTACTTGCTATATATTTATGGACACATTTTTTTCATAAAACTAAGTTGTAGTGTTTGATATCGTGATGTTATCAATGGTGTATGATTATATTGTTATTGACCTAGTATATGTAATATGTTGTTCATTTTTTATTAATGTAGATTCATATTATGATGTTAGTAGTGGTAGAAAAATGTGTATGGTGAATGATGACAATATATATAACCAATGTAATGTGATTGATGAAATGTTTATTGAATAAATATGTACTGCATAGTTAATGTAATGATTATAGTAGAATAGACCTGAAAATAAAAAATGTATGATAGTGAAATGAATGTACCGTTATGAATGTTTGAGAATGTAATGTAGTTAGAGTAGGACAGGGTGATGAAAATAGGAGGGAAGATTAACGATGCCCCCAAATGTGTGAATGAATAGGATCATTTAGTTAATACCCCTTAGTATTCAAGTATGAGTCATGTAAGAAAGAGTGCATCATAAGGAAATGATTGAGTGTGATAGATGAAACAAAGGAGAGTGTGATGAAAGGTTCTTAGTAAAATCCCTCAGCAGTCATGTAAGAACCGTAAGAACAAAAGGGTGTCATCGGGTGGTCAGGTGATAAAAACCACCTACCTATGTGATGAAAGGTTCTTATAAAAAATCCCTCAGTAGTCGTGTAAGAACCGTAAGAACACAAGTGTGTAATCAGGTGGTAAGGTGATAAAAATCACCTACCAAAGACCAAGGCAACGTGGAGTGGTGGAAGCATGTGTGATGAATGCAGCATGAGTGTATGAACCAAACTGAATATCATATGGAAAATCCATGGGATATGTAGAGGGCTAAAAAAGCCCATGTGATGGAGCAACGTGAAGTGGTGGATACTGTGAATGTGATGGATGTAATGGATGCAATGAATTTGATGGTGGAAGTACTGGATGAGGTGGAGAATTTTCATGGAATGGTGATGAGTGTCCTATAAATTGAGCACCTGATGGAGTAGGCCTCCATTGAGGTGGGAGAGGAGAGACGGATTTATCATGAGAGACAAATGAGATAACACCTGTATCCTCTAGTTGTTGTAGTCGATAATGAAGGGTGAGATAATTATTATCCCTATGGCCATTTATGCAAGGTAATTACAATAACATTGGTCATGTTAACAGTGTAAGAAATTTTGTGGATGATGCTGGTTGGAGGGTAAGTGAATTAATCACTCATTAAGTGACACACATAGCACATCATGTGGTTGAGTGTGAGGAGAGAAATGTAGAGGCTTACGTGACTGGTTGGTATTGGTATGAGTAGTAGCTTGTCGTGGAGATGGAGAAGAAGTGTTCTTTGATGGTGGAGTGGGTTGAGTGTGTTTTTTTGGTATGTGAGGAAAATATGGAGATTGTTTTGTATTCTCAGTAGGAGGTGTGGCCATAATACTAGATGAAGCAATGGCTAGAGAAATATGGGTAGGATCTATTTCGTGTGATGATAGAATATATTTGTATAGGTCAAGAACATTATAACATAGGAGAATGAATGAATCACATGTATCAAATTGTAATATTTGCTTGAGTGGAGGAATTAGGCCACGACAGAAAATAAATTATTTTTCTAAGTTAATAGGTTGAAATACTAGCTGATGCATACAAGCATTGAATTGTAAGATATAATCCTTAATAGGTTTAGAGGAGAAGTAGGTATATGATCATAAGTGACTCTAGGGCCATTATTGATGATAAAGCGATGGAGGAAATAATCCTCCATGTCATAGAAAGTATTAAGGGACCCAAAGGGGAGATGAGTGTACCATTGTAATGCCTCATCAAAAAGACTATATTGGAAGGCCTTAAGTAATAATATGTCATTGGAATAAGAGGCTATAAGTGAGTGGTAATGGAGAAGATGAGCATGAGGGTCAAAAATACCATCAAAACATGTGAAAGTAGGCATGCCAAAATTTTTTGAGTAAATGTGGAGTTATGAATATTTTTAGGGACCAAATTACCATGTAATGAATTATTGTCAATAGAAGTGTAATAAGCCCTAATTTATTAAGTGAGGGAGTGCACTTGAGATTTAAGCATGCATGAGAGAGATGATGTTGTATTAAGGAATCACGGAAGATGGAAACAAAGTATTAAGTGGTTATAGTTTGCCATTATGGGTAATCATAGGAATATCAAGAGGAGATAAGGAATATTCTGATGCTAAGGGTACACTAGGATTAGGTGCATAGGAATCTATAGGAGGTGATATAGATGAATTAGATATAACTATGGTATGACTATCATAAGAAACAACCATGATAGATGAAGTGACCGATGGAGACACATCTATATGAGAGGATGGACTAAGAGTTACAAATGATGTAATAAGAGGCGAAGAAGAATTGATAGATGGTGGTGATGTAGGCATAGTAGTAGATGTAATATCAGGAAAAGGTAACAATGGAGTAGGAGAGTCACATTCAACAATGAAGAAAGGATAACCATGACTATCATTTGTCTCACTAGTATCGAATAGAGCCGCAAAAGTGATAACGTTTCTAAAGAGATTATCAATAGGATCGTCAACATAATGTGAAGGAACATGCAAACTAGTAAGAGATGTAGTAAGGGAAGCAATGTCAGAAATGGAAGAATCATGAGAAGAAACTATATAATTGGTTGAAGTGATAGAAGAATAAGTGTGGAATTGTAAATGATTGTCAATACCTAGCAAATAATCAACAATGGAATCATCTAAAACTTCTTTTGAAAAATTAGGAGGATCACAAGTGACCGTATGGCATGGTGTACAACGAGTAAATGTTATAGGATCCTCAACAATGCTAATGTATATAAGAGAATCTATAAAACTAGTAGGCACATGTTGTTGGCCATAATAGAGTTTTTTTTTAATATGATCGGGTGTAGCAAGCAGAATAATATATAGAGCTTTGAGTTCATCTATGGAAACCCCATCATAAATAGGTTTAACACTAAAGTGAGACATGATGGGTGAAGAAGATGAGAGATATTTAACCATTAGGGTTTAATTGGATCCTAGGGAAAACTATTTGAAAAGTCAGGTTCACCAAAATGATTAACTAAAATAAAGAAATTATATCTATTTATAGTTAATATAAGCAAGATATAACAGTGTAATAACTAATATAAAATAACATAATGATGATAAATAATTATAATTAATATTTAAATTAAATTAAATAATTGAAATAAGAGGGATAAGATACTAACTTGAATATAACTTACCTCTCAATGTGTTGGGTTCGAACAGAATGATGTGTAGATGAGACAAAATATGAAAACCCTACTATGAGAAGTGAAATATATAGAGATATGGCTGGACCGGAGGGCTTAAGAGACTACTGGGGCACCTATGGGAACCCTGATTTGTATTTTGGGTGTTGTAGTATGCATAAAAGCTTAAGATCTGAATCTGGAAGTGTCGTAAGGTATTCCCAATGTCTTTATCCTTGTCTCATGGTTTTTGCAATATCTTCACTTATGTCACCATGGATATGATGTGAAGATATACTTGCAAATCTCTATTCAAAGCATCAAATTACTAAAAATAACAAAATGCATATGAATAGGTCATACTGACCTTAGCCACCATAGTGGTGGAATTACAACTAAGTGTTGCACTGCATTCCAGACCTAATGTAGTTCTATGTGCTTATGTACATAATTTTGTGCCTAGGATGCCCTAGTGGGACGTAGAAGTATAGATAATAACTTGATGCAAAGATGTAAATGGTGGATGCAATAGAAATAATACAACCCTTTACCCCTATGCTTGTGTGATGTAGATGTAGAAGATGTCCAAATATAGTCCCTTGCCTTAGTAGATAGCTAACCTTTGATAGATGATATTCTTCCCATAATGTAGTGAGTATGTTATGTTTATATAGGGATCTCTTTTTCAAATTTTGACACTAATGACCCAACATGTTGACTAGTACCTAGGGATACAAATGGGAAAATGATAAATACTGACCTCAAATAGATAAATTAGACCCAACTAATACGGGGACTAGGGTGCCTAAAATCACGGATAAGGGCACCCCAGTACTACTCTAGGCACCCTAGTCAAGGAATGGAGATGAAAATCAAGAAAATTACGACACCTAAGACTCCCTGAGAGATGACCAAAAATTAATAGACAAATGACGACTTTACCAAACAAATAACGATGGTGACCAATTAACTGACGATGAGACTAGGAGATGAGTCATCAATGAATACTTTTATTACGTGATATCCATATATAAAATAACATACTTGGTGGTATAAATGTATTAGTATACGTGTGATTTTGTGACTAAAATCATCATAATGCCATTAATCAAGCTAATGAATAATTTAAAGTTTTCTATGACCTTATGCCTAACCATAGTTCAGGTGAAATATCTAAGAAAATAGAAAATGGCACAACAAATGTGGTCAATCCTTACTATCCCTTTGAGAACACATTGGCTATAAATGATGTGAGGCGTGTAATTGTATATATAAATCTTGAATTCCCTCCATCATTTCCTCCTCAAAATCAAAGATTAATTTACCCTTGTGTCTCTCAAATCCTGAGTCCTAAAGTTAAAATTCCATCTTTTACAAACATTAACACATGCCCAACCGAAGGCATATGAAACTCCTTCTCCAACCACAGACGCCTTTGGCCAAGCTGATGGCATTGAGACTAAGTAAACAAAAATATTTGAAGATTCTTTAATCACTCCTCCTTCTGAACATGTTTCCAAGTATCCTAAGCACTATTAACCTATTGCTTAGTTTAACCATGATAACCGGGATCCTCTAGAAGAACTCTCTCAGATTCCTATCCCAATTCCCTTTTTGGGTCTCATGCACATGTCACCGCATCATCATGATAATCTTATGACCACATTGTTTTACATGAACTTACCTTTCCCTCCTACTTTAGGGAAGTTTCCTACATTGCATGGTTCAAAGGAAAGTATTCATCATCAGTGTGAGGAACTTTTTGGTCCTCAAATCTACACCCTCAGAGGTGGATTGACAAAAAATATTTTTAAGGTAAAAAGGGGGGGTGGATTTATTGGAATGATGGTAGACCAGGTGATGTGTCATTTTGTAGCTAGGGAGGGGTATAAAAATTTCCTTGGGATAAAGCCTTGGGGTGATTGAGGAGCACATATAAAGGGGATGGAAAATTCCGTCTACTTTTAGTCTTGCCTTGAACCAGGGTGAGAGGACCCGAGGTGTAACTTGAATGCAAAGGGGAAGATGGAGTCTTTATTACCTCAATTTATTTAGAGGATGGATCAATTTGGGATAAACATGTCTATGGACAAAAAAATTCATTCTCATGAGTTATCACACAAAAATGTTTCATATTCTTACCTTACTAAACACATGTTATTAAATACAATAGAATTCAGTTGCTCTTGCATTCTCCTGATAAAAGATAAAGGACACTTTTAAAGATATTTAGAGACAAAGCAGAAAATTAAAAAAATGGAAGTTAGTGTGGGGTAGGATCACTTCTATAGATTTAAAAGTGGTTGATTATAGGATGATAAACTCTTTGATACAAATAATTTAACACTTAAAGCAACCTATAATTCTGGGAAGCACATAAAACTTGATTAATTAGTGACAATTTATACAAAGGAAGACTTGCATTCATTGATACTCAACAGATGAAACATTCTAGCGCAATCTCTAAAATACTTGTCATAAGATCTTGTGCAAGATTTCTAATTAATCTTTTATTGTTTCATCCATCGTATGCCCAAGATACACTCAAAGGATAACAAAAATTTATTAGCACAAAATGGTTATAGTAAGGATTTTTAAATTAAATCCATTATTGTAGAGTAAGTTATTACATCACAATATCAAACTAATGACCAAAGCACAACCATTAAGGACATATCTGGTGTAGGACAAAGAGAAACAAATAAACATAATATTGCAGTAGAAAAGATAACTCATTAATAAAAAATTCTAAATACAGAACCCAAAACACAAAAGTTAAACTCAAAAGCGTACATAATGTCAAATCGTGAATTTATTAAACAAGGGAACATCAAGAAAATGCTCTCAAAGTTTTTCAATGGATGTACATTGCAACAACCCTGACATAAAATTTTGGGAAACTGAGATCTATATGCATTTCAAAAAGGAAATATGTAGTATTTCACAATTGAATCTATCGACATTTTTTAGATATATACAAACTAACCCCCCTTTAATATGAGGACAAGCCCCCATATTTATACAAATTTGGTCTGATCTTACAACTCAATTTACCCCCAAAATAGTAACTAAATTTCTCTTTTGTTCGTAATCAAAGATCTTTGAATCAAAGTGGGAATGTACATTTATATAACTAAAAATATCCAATTTTATATTAACATTTTGGGATCAATTCATGCCTTCACTTCCACATATGAAAAAATAGTTAGTTGATATTACCAGGTACATCTATGTCTTTATATTTTCTCATTTTTTCTTCTAACTCCATCAATTATTGAATAAAATTCTGCCAAATTGAAGAGATCGAGGAGACCTTTCCATCAAGACTAATTTTGCATGATTTGGAGCTATAGATAAAAATTTATGGCCATTTGAAGTTTTTCTTATCGAGATGAATAGGAGGGTGAAACGTGATAGATTTTGATTGGATTTAGCCTTTGTCTGTGTGTGCATTTTTTTCTTTTCTTTTTCTTGTGTGATCCAATAAGAAAATTCCACGTTCCTTCAAATTATTAAACTATTATTTTTCTTATACTAAGCTACCTTGAAGCATGAGCTAATGAGGAAACTCCATGATTTTTTACAATGTCAATATTTTTATTTTATCTGTACTTGTCACCGTGAAATATAATACAATAATAAAGCTCCACGCTCCTTTGTAATTTAGACTATTTGATAGGTTTGACTGACTACTGTGAAACATGATCCAATGAGATAGCTCCACGCTTCTCACAACTCTCATTTATTTACAAATACCTTGTCATTTTTCAAAATAACAAACCATTGAAATAGCTCCATACACCTTTACATTGTCAGCCTTGTCATATTACGAAACATAAAAAAATGAAATAAATCCATACACCTTTGCATTATAAGCCTTATTAGATTGAAATACATAAACCAATCAGAAGGTTCCACGATACTTCGTAATTTACTTTTATTGATAAGGAAATTTTCAAAGTGTGGAACATGAGCCAATAAGAAAGCTCCACACTTCTTTCAATTTAGACTTTGTTAGGGTGAAAAACATAGAAAAATGAGAATGCTCTATGTATATTTGTGATTTTTCAGCCCAGACCTAAAGCTTTATGAAACTCGGTTTATTCCGCAGACTTGAGGTCTGTGGAATGCTTTGGCTATAAAAGGTTCCAAAATGATTCCACGTGTCCTTTGGGAATTTTTTAATTACTCGGTGGTGCAAAAATTTGATATCTAAATGAACGTCTATTGACCTTTTGAAAGTAACCTTCCAATGTTTTTAAATTTAGTCTCCTATAGGTTTTCAAATGCCAATGACCAATGCTTTTGGAAGGAGGAAATTGACGTCCATTTTAAACGTCCTAAGATTTGTAAAAAATGACTGTCTATTTTAACAAAAAAAATTAACCAGTCTTGCAGCTTTATTCTTCATGGTCAGGTTACATTATGTTGGGCCTTCATAGCTTCCAATTGTTAGAGTATTTTGGATCATTTTAGTTTTGATTTGTGTAGGTTTCCCTCATGAAATATGTAGACACAGTCCTGATCACCCTTCTTTCTAAAGATTTGTATTTAATCAACCAGACCATTAAACCAGTCCCCTAAAATTTCTAGTGATCTTCTCTTTTAATTTTACAAGGCATGAAATTTCTTCCAAATTAATAGTCTCTTTTTTTTCTCATGCTAAACTTTTAAGCATGTGGAGCAATATGAAACACACAGAACAACTATATCTTTGGAGATTCTATGAAAGAGAGCCAAATATATTCTGAGGAACTAGATTGAGCAACAATAATGTCTCTTACTAGGGGACAGACACCCTTTGTGGGTGTCATAAGAAAAAATAACAAAGGACCATATGCCTATTCCATTGGGTAAGGAGTCATGAGGGAAAAAAACTCATGGCTTTTTGAAAAGATACATTACATTCATATTAGAATAATGACATGTCTTGAAAAATTTTCACTGTAGATCAGAGAATAAATAAGGAAATGACAACATAAACATAACAAAACAAAAAAATAGTACAAGGAAACTACAAAAAGTACAATGATCATGTTTGACCATCTGGATAAGACCATGGAGGGAATCCTAGTATTTCTTCAACAATTTGACATAAGATTGATTTTATTTTTTTATCATGATACATCCCAGCCAAACCTTTCTAAGATTTTGATAAGTATCCAAGTTACATTCTTCAATACCCCTGGGTGCATTGATAATCTTATTCATAACCCTGTCAGTATTGTTAAAATTTGACTCGAGACTAACTAGTCCTGTAGGGATAACACTTATTTTTTATTGCAATAAATATTTTCCAAAGAGGATTTATTTTTCATCACATAAGACAATAATTGGATCAAGGTCAATGTGTTAATCAGTGAATTCAACTCTATATTCAAACACCTTTGGATTTGAGCATCATCTTTAGAAACCTTCCAATGCTGAATGCTAGTAGGGATTGATGGTCTGACTAGTCCATCTACTTCATAGTTTTAATAAGTAGATATATATTCATTTTCATACTAATTTGGAGAATTTAGAACTAATCCAACTCTATTTCCAACATTGGAACATGCTCCATTAAAATTCAGGATATAAGGGGCATTGATGTCTTGAAGGTGTGCATTAGGAAGTTCAAATGATTGATCCATATTTATATTTGCATTAGCTATAAGAGGAAGAAAGAATACCCGATTAATGCAAGACCAAAATTCTTCTATAGTCATGGCATATAGGATATTAGTAGAAGTAGATCCTTGTGGTGAATCATTTGGGTTTTCCATCATGCATGCATCACGAAAATTATCTTCCTCATTAATATCATCATCTTCAACAAGCTGCTTATAAGGAGGGTGTGGTAACTAACATTTGTCACACCATAAATAATGTGTTATTATTATATTATGGATACCCTTATCAATGGATTTGGGACTTCTTTATTATTTTTGAAAGCTTGTTTCTTACTTCATGAACCCATAAGTTCTTGTCCTATGTCATCAGCCCAGTGTTTTCCTTTGGGATGATTTCCAAATCTATTTCGTCCTTGGGCTTGGTGCTAAACTCGAGGATTTAAAACCAATCCCTTCTCTTCTCTAGCAAGATTATATAAGATCTCTTTGAATACTCCAACCAAAGTTTTAACCACCTCCTCTAATTCAATAACCTTGCTTTCCTAAGGCCTTTTTGTATTGATCAACTTGATACCTTCCCTCTTTGGATGTTTCTTAGCTACTGTAATATTGTTCTCAATTTGGAAAACCATACAAAAATATTGACTTGAAGTTATAATATTTTTATCCCTTAGATAATGAGCTACTTTCTTATAAAAGGAATATGAGTACTTAATCAAGGAAGAATCATCACTATGCCTTAGATTAATAGGAAATATTGTTAAATTTTTTTATTGAACCTAGTATTAAAGTCTTGCACATACTCAGTAGGATTATTTTTTCTATTTTTAAAATTTGATAAGAGAAACATAGGGTCAGTTCTATCATTATACTGGAGTCTTAATGTATTCTTCATTTCTAATCAAGAATCAATTGAATTTATAGGTAGTAAATTGTACCATTCCCTAACATATTCTTCTAATGAGTGTATGTATAACTTTACATAATCATATTAATAATCTACTTCATAGTCATCCATAACATTCTGAAAACATATAAGATGTTGATCTCCACTTATGAAATTATTCCCTTAAAATATAGGAAATATATTTCATATTTCATGCGGTACTTCATTTGGATAGCCTATCATTCCATTGAACCTTATTGGTCTATAATTTGTAACCATAAAAGGAGCCCTTAGTGGAGGTTGTTCCATTTTATTTGGTGAAGGTGTTTTAAGATTGAAATGGTGGGGAACTGGGGGTCTTGTAGGTAG
Source organism: Taxus chinensis (assembly GCA_019776745.2). Classification (NCBI taxonomy): domain Eukaryota; kingdom Viridiplantae; phylum Streptophyta; class Pinopsida; order Cupressales; family Taxaceae; genus Taxus; species Taxus chinensis. The sequence continues at coordinate 886,390,564 of CM034150.1, forward strand.
AGGATTATGATCTAGAAAATATGAATCCTTCATGGATCTAGTTTCATAGAATAATTTATTCTTATGAGTCAATAAAGGAGGGAGATGTATAATAATTTTGCTAGTTACAGATGTTGAAAAATGATTGGAACAAAGTAAAAATATCAACTTGAGGACTACTTGAATTTGATTTGTCAGGTGTGCTAGAGTAATATTCCAGATAAGGATGATCAAATTTAGTAGTTTGAACAATATTTTCTTCTATCCTTTGACCACCCACTGGTTTCCAAATATGATTCCTTCTTGATTACGTACTTTCTAGTTTTGGAAGTAATCTTCTGGTTAGATAAGACTTGGAAAATGATCTTCTTCCTTTCAAATTTGAAAAGGGGGAGAGTTAATCAGAAAATTATAAAAAAAATTTCACTGGTATATACCTTATTTTATTTCGAAAGACAGAGCCACCATTAAGGTCTTACACCTTAGATGTATAGATTAAATGTTGCCCATTTTTGCACCGTTGCAAAAATTGATCAATGTGGATAAGTGTGGAGTTGATAAATTGATAGTTTTTTAGTGCCACCAAAATCTAGTGAGAGTCATGAAAGTTTTATGCAATCCGTGATACAAAAAAAAAATCCGTAGGTAAAAGAAAAATTAAAGAAGATGTTGATTGAAGAAAAAGAGCCCGTGCTACATAGGTTCAAGCCACGACCTGGAAAAAAATTTAGCGGGGAACTTAAGTGAATCCCTAGTGGATAAAAGGATCCATGGATGATGATTGAAAATGTGCACTATAGTGGATGAAGCCGTGGGTTGAAGAAAAAATAATGAGAAAGGCCGCAGGAGACTAGAAATCGTGTATCAAAGGAAAATGATAACTTTCTACGTGGATGTTAAAATGGATATCATTTTTAATCCGATGATCAAATATTTTAAGATCATATCTTTGAAAATATAATATCATTGAAGAAATATTAATGTCCTCTATGTAATAGAAATAATATTTCTTGAATCAAATTGAGGTAGGTGAGTGGAAATGAGAAAATCATCTCCAACACGTAAAAGGATGGCTCTATGCGGCGCAACCACCTGAATTTAATGTACTATGGGCATCCATTTCTTCTTTAGAAAGGAAAAAGGCATGGGGAAGTGGTTTTTTAGAGGTGCTCAATATTTTGAGAACATTTAATGAAAATGGTTGGTGGGTGGAAGGAGGAATTCAAATTTCCCTCATTTTTTTCTTCTTCTTCTTCTTCCATTTTCTATATAAATTAAAATGATGCTCGATTGTAATGTTGGATAATTTGGGAATATGAGGGCATCATTTTAATGTGGAACAATTTTTCTAAGATTTTTATTCAATGGGTCATGATTCTGTGAATATTTTGCATATTCTTCTTGCGTTGTAAAATCTGTGCACAATATTTAAGAAATAAAATTGTTTGCTTTATGGCTTGTTTCAGCCTTAGTGATATTTTATTCTTCCTCTTTTCCTTTTTATTCATTCATGGGTATATTGTGTGTGCGTTTTCTCAAAATATGTATCTATTGTACATTATGGAAGTGGGAATTTAGACTTTGTTTTGAACTGTGGCCATCGTTTTGACCCTCTCCATCATTGTTTTCTCCCATTTTCCTTTTTTCAGAAGTATATTTACTCTTATTTTTGGTATTATCTCCTTCTCTAGTTTAGGATTTATGTTTTATGCGTCTCCTTCTCACCTTGGTCCCTTGAAATGTTAGAGTTGAGTTATATAGTTGCATTTCAATTCCTAGGAGTAGTTTAGTATTAGAAGTAGGTAGAGGAAGCCAACCTTCTTCGGAGGTTTGTCTCATTTTGAGTCCCACAAATTGGAGACAGTACCATGTTTCCTCAAAGCCCTAGATTCTTGTGATTTAGAATGGGTGAAATTTTGAGCTCCAATAGTTCTTGCACACTCGGTGGAACCTAGAAATTAATACTTCCAGTTTTATCAAGTTTGGGTGTGTATCTTGGTGAAACTCTAGCCTTTGAGAAAATCAACACATCTGGTGACTCCATTTAGAAAATCAACTGGTTTCAGCATGAATTGTGGTTCTAGTTCATGAGAAGGATCCAAACACGATCTAGAAAAAGGTAAGAAGGAACATTTGAGTATTTGTATCTAACTCCAGGAAGAGGAAGAAGAGGAAGACAACTTCATAGATCTCCATCTCCACAAAACAGAACTCTTTCAATGCCTCCTCATAGGACCTTCTTGAAGTCCATTAGAGTTATCAAACCTATTATAATAGCTCATCAACCACAAAATAAATTTTCTAACTTCACGGGAGGTAGTCTAATTTCCCTAAATGCTCAGAATCCCATCCTAGTAACAACCTTAAAAAATATCCCATTTTTCACAGGATAGAATCATAATACTCTAGATGATCACATTTAAGACATTGCAAATATCTATGCCATACATGAAATTTTTGAGATGGATGTAGCAGTAAATATTTTATCTTCTTATTTCAAATAAAAATATTTGTAATGGTTTAGAAGTTTGACAATAGGTTCAGTACAAAATTGGAACACATTCTACAAAATCCTGTGTAATCATTTTGGTGAAAGGGAAAATAATCTATCTCTTTTGGAGAAGTTGAATATAATGAAGAGAGCATTGAATGAGAAGATTCCAGATTTCAACTTTAGATTCCAAAGAACATGGGACATAATTCCAATCCCTGTAAGACTAGTTTCTCAAGGTGCATTTCTCTATTTCTTAAAAGATCTTAATTCTAATATATCTTTCATGATTCAAACTATGGGAGGGATAACTCTACCAAAAACATATGCAATTGTAATTAGAGTTGAGAATAGTTTAATACAAGCTGAAAAATAACCCCTAGGCCACCCATACCCATGTATTCTGAATTGCCTCAAACTGCTCAACCTTCAATTACTCCCATTCTTGAGCAGAATTGGCAATCTGTTGCTTCCACATCTCAGACTCCCATGTAGTAAAAGGAAGATGAGGATATGAAATTATTAATTATAAATTTGACCAAAAAATTTATATCCCTAGAAAAACAACAAGCCCAATCCTATAAAAACTATCAAAACCAGGGGAAAACCGCAAATCAGGGATACCGTCCATATAGGAATCAATAATATAATAAAATATATACACAAAATCAACAAACTAACATATGAGAGGTCTAGAATGCTCCTCTTCCATTGGAAACAATTCCTCCTCCACAAGAACTTCTTGCTCCTATCTCAATCTAAGCATTAGTTCTAGTAAAAAAGAATATGGTTCAAGAAACTGAGTGGTGTTTTCCATGTACTTTGCCACATAATCAATTGGGTTTTGAAAGGAAAATACATCTTCAATCTTATATGGTTCAAGGATATTCCAGTCAGCAAGAACCATTTCTAGAAGCACCTAGTTCATACATAGAAGCAATTCAAGAGGCCAATACTGACGTGAATCTCATGTTATTTGGAGCTGAGGATTTTTGTGTAGCTAATCAAGTAACGGATACCTCTAGCAGACCTCAAATCAACATTGATGATAATAATAGATTCAAGAAAAGGATGTTATAATCACAAATTCCATCTTCTTCGGGTCAAGCCAGTTCCACAACTAAGGGGAAATAGGTCGATATGAATAAGAACAAGAAATATATAATTCCTAGTAGCTATGTTTCGGATAAGGACGTTGTTGTTTAAACAAATCCACATATTCAAATTTCGTAACCACAGAAAAGATACAATAACATGCCACATATGAAAAAGTATGCGGGTATCCTATTTATTATTGTTGATAAAATGAAGAAGACCAATGTCAATGTAACAATATGGAATGTGTTGGCCATTCCATCACAAATAGATATATTATATGAAGCCCTCAAGAATCTTCCTCAGGAAGATGTAGTAGTAAAAAAACTCATGCCACGGTTCATGTGTGTTAAGAAAAGTAAGATTAAGTAAGTAAAATTGTCAATACCCCACCCTTTTACATGTCATTAATTATGGGTAGGAATTTGGTGCATAATTGTATGATAGATTCAGAGGCTATTACCTTTATAATGCCTAAGAAAATTACCAATAGTATGGGTCTAAAATACAGTCCTGTGTCTAAGGGATTTTTTAAGTTGATGGGTCAATTGTGCATGTATTGGGAGTAATAAAATATCTTGAGTTAACACTTCATGCCTGCCCAGTCCTCACCATAACCCATGCAATTTCAGTCATTGATTTGCCTCCCATGTTTGCCATTTGTTTGTCTAGAGATTTCACTGCCAAGGTTGGCAGATATTTGTCTCCAGATTGGACTCACATGCTTTTGAGAACAAGATAAGGTAAAATATTTCTAATACAAACCAAGCCCATCTTTTCCTACCATATTGAGTCATATGATCCCACCCCTTTCCAATAAAATTTCCTAATATAGAAAGAATAAGAAGAAGGCTCAGTTTTAGATGAGCAGCCTATTCCTCTTTCCATGCCTGATTTATTGCTAGATGAATGGGCTAAGATAAATCACAAATTTTATCCTTATGATGAAGAGCTTAAAATATTTGAGACTAGTCTCGGTACCTATTGCATTCTCTAAGAAGGATCTATGATACCCGTGACATTTAAACAAGAAAAGGAAATTGCTTTTGGACTATGGAGGATATTATTTGATGGTTCCAGAAGAAGAAATGGAGTTGAGGCAGGTGTTGTACTGATTTCTCCAATGAACGAAAATTTCTTATTTTCTCCCATATTGCATTTTGCATGTTCAAACATTGTAGCTGAGTATGATGCATTAGTACATGGTCTTATAATTACTAAGAAGTGAAAAATAAAAGAATTAAAAATATTTGGAGATACTAAATTGGTCATTCACAAAGTCAGACGTAAGTGTGCCATGAAGAACAAGTTGTTGAAGGCTTACAAACATAGAGTTTTGGATCTACTAGAAAGATTTGATGCCATTAACCTACAAGTTGTGCTTCGGAAGTTGAACAAGGATGCTGATCAAATGGTGGCTCTGGGTTCTCAATTTTCACCGAAGGAAGACCTTGTCAAGGGAAATGTGCAACATATCAAAATGGTGATTAGGCCATCCATCCCGGATAATCCAGACCATTTGGCAAGTTTTTGACAACGATGAGAAACATTTCTTATTTAGAAAAAATGAGGTCGAGTTCTCCTTAAAGATGCAATCTAGTTTACAAGAATTCTATGGTGATAAGATCATTCAACTAAAAATGATAAAATTACCAAAGGGGACTTTGGAGAAGATCTTCAGTCTAGATGATGAATTCAAAGGTGTGGAGAATAACATGGTGGTGAATCAAGAGGACTGTCAGCCAGTTAAAATTGCCCCAGATAATGAAATTCTTCTTGTAAAGGTATGTAATGAGGATGAAAAAAATACTTTTGTCTCCCTGTGAAAAAAGTTCAACAATTTTTTTTCATGGGACTATGAAGATTTAAAATAATTTAATCTAGACATAGTTCAACATTCTATTGATTTTGATCCCAACATCAAGCCAAATAGATAGAAATAGAGGCTGGTTAACCCCAAAATTGAGCCCCTCATGAGAAAGGAGTTATTCAAACTCATTGAGGCCAAGATAATTTTTCCTATTAAGTACTCTACTTGGGTGGAAAATATGGTTCTAGTGAGGAAGAAAAATGGGTAAATTAGACTTTATGTTGATTTTAGAGACTCGAATAAGGCCTCTCTTAAGGATCATTATCCTTTACCTTCTATAGAGTAGATTCTACAAAAAGTGGCAGGAGTTGAAATGTTTTCAATGCTTGATAGCTACTTAGGATTTAATCAAATCAAAGTGAAGGAAGAAGATCAATATAAAACCATGTTCACTACCAAATGGGGAACATTTGCATAATAGAAAATTCCCTTTGTCTTATCAAATGCAGGTGCCACCTTCCAAAGAGAAATGGACATTTCTTTCAAAGGGTATATAAATGAATTCATCTTGGTTTATCTAGATGACATTATTTTCTTCTCAAAGTAGAGTGCAGATCATTTAAAGCACCTCAAGAAAGTATTTAAAAGATGTAGGTAATTTAGGGTCTCCCTTAATATCAAGAAATGTAACTTTGTAGTCCCCAGGGGTAAGCTATTGGGACATGTGGTTTTGAAGGAAGAAATTTCCATTGTTCTGGAAAGGATCTCAGCCTTCTTGGCTCTTTCCTTACCAACTCATAGGAAGGCTTTGCCATCATTCCTTGGAAAAATCAAAGTTGTTATGTGTTTCATTCCTAGCTTAGTGGGTTTGGTAATACCTATTACTCTCATGCTCAAGAAGGATTCATCTTTCAAGTGGACCATGGAGGGAAAAGATAACTTTGATAAAATAAAACAAGAGATTTCTCATGATCCTACATTGATCAACCCTGACCATGCCAAATATTTCATTCTATATGCTTATGGGGATGAATCTAGCATAACCACGGTTTTAACTCAATAGAATGATCAGGGAATGGAATAATCAGTGGCCTTCTTTAGTCAAAAAATAAATAACTATGAGATCAAGTATTACCACATTAAAAAATAGGTTTTTTCCATCATGAGAGATTTAAAAAAGTTCAAGAGTATGATTTATGCTAATTGCATTAAAATTTCAGTATCACATTCCAACATCAAAGACTTCATAATGGGAGCATAGATCAACAAGAAGTGAGATGGACGGGTGAAAAAAATAATCAAATTTTTATGTGACTATAAAATTCATAAATTTGGTTAGATGTAACACAATCTGCAAGTACCTTGTGGAGGACACAGAGAATGACCCTAAGACTTCATTTTCCCTAGAAGAGATGCTCCCACGTGCAGAACCAAAATAGAATGGAAACCTTGTCATGCATAGTTGGATGGAAGAAATAGTGTTGCTCCTTTCCTCTGGTGCATACCCTCTTGGTTTGAAAAAAGAGAAAAGGTGACACTTGAGGCTACAATCTATTCCATATGTGCTCATTGATGAATTTTTCTTCAAAAAAATTTGATGGCGTGTTGTTAAGATACATTGACGGTGCACAAAAAGAGAAAGTATTGATGAAATTACACGATGGATTATCTGGTGGACACTTTTATTGCAAATATATAGCAATGAAGATCATCAAGGTGGGATAATTTTTTCCTTCCTTGTTCGTGGAAAATCATAGATGGGTGTGAAAGTGTGAGGAATGTGATCTATTCACTAAAAAGAAAATATTGGCGGCTCTCCCAGTTCATCCAATTCGAAGACCAACCATTTTATCAATGGGATCTTGACTTCATTGGTATGATTAATCCTCCATCTAGTGTGGGTCAAAAATGGTTTTTAACTACAACTTATTATTTCACCAGATGGACGGAAGCCACACCATTAAATGAGGCCAATGAATCAGCCATCTTGGAATTTCTTATAGAAATTGCTACACGGTTTAGCGTTGTGCAAACCATCATTTCTAATATTGTAAAATATTTCTTGGGATATAAGATTTATGATTGGGATCTTGGTCTTGGGATATATCTTAATATTTCTTCCAATTATTACCCCTAAGGAAATGGATTAGAGGAATCTACTAACAAGAATCTAATCAAGATCATGAAGAATACAATGGACACAAACCAAAGGAAGTTGCATAAAAAGGTGAGAAATTATCTCTAGGTGGACACGATTATGGTGAATAAATAAATTGACACCTCACCTTACAAACTGGTATATGGAAAAGAAGAAAGACTTCTATTATCACGAATTTCCTTAACTTGAATTAGCTCAGCAGATGGGATTTGAAGGTGTGGATCAAAGGGAGATGAAAATGGTGGAATTAGTGGAGCTTGAAGAGTCTATTAATGCCACCATGATAAGGTTATAAAAATATCATAAATCAACCAAACAATGGTTTGACAGGAAAGATAGAGATTAGACATTTAGGTTTAGAGATCTAGTCTTAAAATGGGACATAGATCGAGATAAACTAGGAAAACACTCCAAATTTGATGCAATCTAGAGTTGATCATACACCGTCGCCAAATACAAGGAAGCTAATTCATTTGAGTTATCTGATCTTGATGGGAATGCATTTCAAATACTAATAAATGGGATTTACCTCAAACCCTCTCATTAAGTTATTTCATGCATCTTATACATAATATTTTAGGATTTCAACTCCTCTAAGTGTTTTCAACACATTACATTGTTGGTAGTGTAGGTTTCTCTCCCTAAATGCTTTGTATAGTATTGTTGCTTGAGGATGTTCTTGTGCATAGTTTTCATTAATTCCAAAGTGTTGTAGGAAGAGGTTCAAGATATTAAGGAACACTTGTAATCATCTCATGAAATAAAATGCAAAGAAACTAAATCAAATTTAGGAAATCAAGTTCAAGTTCAAATCAGATTTCAAATTATAAAGATGACTTCATGCCCAACGAATTCTTCAATACTACTAATTAACTCATCTAGCAAGCATATGGCCCCTTTTTTAACCCTTGCAAAAATTGATCAACTTGGACAAGTGTGGACTTGAGAACTTGATCAATTTTCAGTGCCACCAAAGTCTAGCGAGGGCCACAAAATTTTTATGCAAGCAACAAAAGTCGTGGGTAAAATAAAAATTAAAGAAGCCGCAGATTGAAGAAAAATAACTAGCGCTACATAGGTTCAAGCCACGGATGGAAAGAAACAAGATGCATATCAAATGACAAGTCATAGAGAATTTGAAAAGCCGCGGATAGGAAAACAATGCCACAGGGAACTTAAGAGAAGCTGCAGTGGATAAAAGGATCCGCAGATGATGATTCAAAATCCACACTATACTCGATGAAGTTGTGAGTCGAAGAAAAACTAATGAGAAAGGTTGTAGGAGACTAGAAATTGTGTATCAAAGGAAAATAATAAATTTCCATGTGGATGTAAAAATGGATATAATTTTGAATCCAATGATTTTATCTTTACAAATCTTGTATCATTGAAGAAATATTAACCTCCTCTACACAATAGAAATTAGATTTCTTGAATCAAATTGAGGTAGGTTGGTGGAAATGAGAAAAACATTTCCAACACACAAAAGGATGACTCCAGGTGACACAAACACTAGAATTTAATCTAGTATGGGTACCCATTTCATCTTCATAAAGGAAAAAGGCGTGGGGAAGTGGTTTTTCAGAGGTTCTCAATATTTTAAGAGAATTTAATGAAAATGGTTTGTGGGCGAAAGGATAAATTCAAATTTCCCTATTTCTTCTTCTTATTCCATTTTCTATATATATCAAAATTATGCTCATTTGTAATATTGGATACTTTGGGAATATGAGGGCATCATTTTAATGCAACACAAGTGCTCTAAGAGTTGCATGCCTTGGGTCATAATTCTATGAATGTTTTACATCTTCTTCCTACATTGTAAAATTTGTGCATGATATTTAAGCAATAAAATTGTTTGTTCAAGGCTCATTTTGGCCTTAGCGGGTATTTTATTGTCTCTTTACCTTTTCATTCATTTGCAGTTATGTTGTGTGTTTTTTCACAGAATCTGTATCTATTGTACATCATGGAAGTGAGAATTTAGATGTTATTTTGAACTGTGGCCATTGTTTTGACCCTCTTCATCATTGTTTTCTACCATTTTCCATCTTTTAGAATTATATTTACCCTAATTTTTGGTGCTATCACCTTCTCTAGTATAGGATTTCTATTTTATGCATATCTTTCTCACCCTGATCCCTTAGAATGTTAAAGTAGATTTAGATAGTTGTATTCCAATTCCTAGGATTAGTTTAGCATTAGAATTAGGTAGAGGAAGCCAACCTTCTCTAGAGGTCTATCTCAGTTCGAGTCCCATAACTTGGAGATAGTGCCATGTTGCCTCAAAGCCCTAGATTCTTGTGATTTAGGACGTGTGTAATTTTGAGCTCCAACATTAACCAAAAAAGATCTAGAAAGGATACCTTCAAAAATAGGTATACAAATATTTGTAGATATATTTTAAATTTACCATCCATTTCCTAGTGGAGTTAGGTTTAATGGAAATCCTACTTATAATGAGACAATTTTGAACAATACCTTGAGAATGGACCGTATTTACCTAATTTTAGAAAAATTCTATAAAGGTATGTATTTTGAACCTCAATTAAAATAAATAAGTTCCCAATAGTTCTGCCAGAAACTTTGTTGATGGGATATATAAACCTTAATTTCCAAAATACCTATCAATTTTTATCAATAAGTCCTCAAAAATGGTACCGAAAGCATTGTTGATGGGATATCTAAACCTTAATTTCCAAAATACCTATCAATTTGTATCAATACGACCCTAAAAATGTTGCCAGAAGTGTGTTGATGGACATTCGCACTCTGAAATCCAAAACACCTATCAACTTATATCAATAAATTGAAGGAAACACCACCAAAAGCATGTTGGTCCTCAAAATTGCACCCCTAGAGGTGGATTGACAACAATTATCTTTAAGGGAAAAGGGGGGGAATTTCTTGGAATGGTGGTAGATTGGGTGATGTCTTGTTTTTTAGCTAGGGATGGGTCTAGGACTTTCCTTATGATCAATTTTTTGGGTGATTGAGGGTTGCGCACAAATGGGAAGGCCTATTCCTGCTACTTTTGGTCCTACCTTGAACTGGGGTGAGAGGAATTGAGGTATAGCTTAAATGCAGAGGGGGAGATGGAGTCTTTATTCCCTCAATTTCTTTAGAGGATGGATCAATATGGGATAAACATGGCTATGGAAACAACTTCAATCTCACGAGTTATCAAACAAAATGTTGCATATGCTTACCTTATCAGACACATGTTACTAGAGATTGTTGAATTCGGTTACTCTTGCATTCTCCTGATAAAAGCTAAAGGACACTTTTAATGATATTTAGAGACAACAGAAAATAAACAAAATCAATTTAGTGTGGGGTAGGATCACTTATGTATATTTAAAAGTGTGGGATTATAGGATGAAAGAATCTTTGATATGAATCATTTAACACTTAGAGTAGACTACAATTATGGGAAGCACAAAAACCAAGATTAAGTAGTGATAGTTTCTACAAAGGAAGATTTGCATTCATTGATTCTCAACATATGAAAAGTTTCCGCTCAATCTATAAAATACCTCAACACAATATCTTGTAAAAACATTCTAATTAAGATTTTATTGTTTCATCCCTCGTATGCCCAAGATACACTCAAAGGCTAACAAAAATCTATCAACATAAAATGGTTACAATAAGGATTTTACAATTAAATCCAATATTGTAGAGAAAATACTTACAACACTATCAATATAATATGACGAAATCACTACCATTAAGGAAAAATCTAGTAAATGACTAAGATAAATGACATAAACATAAGCCTATATTAGAAACGATAACTCATAAATCAACAATTCCAAATACAAAACCTGAAACATTACATTTAAACTCAAAAGAGAACATAATTCATTTAGATCTTGAATTTATCAAATAAGGTAACATCAAGTGAATTCTCTCAAAGTTTTTCAATGGATGTACATTGTAACCACCTTGACACATAAGTTTGGGAAACTGAGATCTATATGCATATCACAAAGGAAACATTCAATATTTCACAATTGAATCTATCGACCTTTTTCAAATATAGAAAAAACAAACCCCCCTTTTAATATGAGGACAAGCCCCCATATTTATACAAATTTGGTCTGTAATTTTAGTCTATTATTACAACTCAATTTACCCCCCCAAAATAGTAACTGAATTTTCCCACTATTCGTAATCAAATATCTTTAAATTAAAGCAAGAATGTACATTTATCTAACTAAAAATGTCTAGTTTTCTATTAGCATTTTGTGACTAGTTCATGCATTTACTACCACAACACGCAAAAAACAACTAGCTAATATTGCTAGGTATATCTATGTATTTTAATTTTCTCATTTTTTTTCCTGAAAAACACCATCAATTCCTAAATCAAATGATTCCAACTTGAATAGCTTGAGGAGACCTTTCCAATGATACCAATTTTGCAGGATTTGGAGCTCTGTATAGAAATTTATGGCCATTTGAACTTTTTTCCTAAAAGGATAAACAAGAGGGTGACACGTGATAACTTTTGATTGGATTTGGCATTTGTACACATACACAATGATTTTATTTTATATTTCTTTTGTGATCTAATAAGAAAATTCCACGTTCCTTCACTTTCTTAAACTGTTCTTTTTTCTTGTAGTTAGCTACCTTGAAATATAATCCAATGAAAAATCTCTGCCACCTCTTCACAATTCAGATTATTTGATAGGATTGAATGACTTATACGAAAGATGAGCCAATGAGAGATATCCATGCTTCTCACAATTCTCATTTATTTAAAAATACCTTTTAATTTTTGTGAAGTACAAACTAATGAAATAGCTCCATGCACCTTTGGGTTGTCATCCTTGTCTGATTGCGAAGCATAAACCAATGAAATAACTCTATGTACCTTTACGTTATTATCCTAGTGGTATTACAAATCATAAACCAATCAGAAGGTTCCATGATACTTCAAAATTTACTTTTATTGATAAGGATCTTATCAAAGTACGGAACATGAGACAGTGAAAAAGTTACATGATTCTTGAAATTCAGACTTTGTCAGGGTGAGATGCCTAGAAAAATGAGAAAGCTCCATGTATCTTTGTGGTTTCATAGTTCAAACCCAAATATTTATGAAACTTGGTTTATTTCGCGAACTTAAGGTCCATTAAATGTTGTGGCTATGGAAGACACTACAATGCTTCCACGTATCCTTAAGGAATTTTTGATTTGCTTTTGGGTGCAGATATTTGGCATCGAAATGAACTTCTATCAGCCTTGTGAAAGTAATTCACCATTAATTTTAAGCTTAGTCTCCCATGTGTTTTCAAATGCCAATGACCAGTGCTTTTGGAAGGAGGAAATTGATGGTCATTTTAAAGGTCCCAAGCTTTAAAAAAATGGATAAGTCTATTTTAACTTAAATTTTTAACCAGTCTTGCAACTTTATTCTTCGTGGTCAGGCTACATTATTTTGGGTTTTCGTAGCTTTAGATTCTTTGAGCTGTTTAGATCATTTTAGTGTTGATTTGAAGGTTACTCATGAAATATGTAGACATAGTCCCAATCACCCGTCTGTCTAAAGATTTTTCTTTAATAAAATAGACCATTAAATCAGTCCCTCGACATTTTTGATAAATCTTCACTTTTAATTTAACAAGGCTTGGAATTTCTTACAAATTAATAGTTCTCTTTTTATCAGGCTAAAATTTTAAGCAAAGGGAGCAATATTAAGCACATAGAAAATTTATATCTTTAGAGAGTCTATGAAAGATACCAACTCAATCTAAGGAACTGGATTGAGTACAAAAAAAACTCTACATTTGTATAGATCATACCACTGATGTTCAAAATTTCATTCACTTTCCCATAGCTGCTATGATTCCTGACAAGATTTTTCTTCATACAAATGATATTCCACTCTTTATTTTTGTACAAATTGGTTTAAAAAATGAAGCGTTCCCTCATTGATGAATTTTTTGGTACTTGTGTGGCCTCTTTAGACTTCATCAAATCCCTTGGATAATTTATAGACAATCTCAAAACCATGCATACTACTTGTAAAGGGCATGATCAATGAAATATGCCTACCATGGGTTACATTTGGCTTCCTATCACTACCCCCCTCAAGAATTTACATGTGAAGGTTATGGTCTTTAAATTCCCCTATCTTACAACATCCTCCTTCGTCGACCTTGGACCCACCACATGCATGTAGTTTCCTCTTCTGGATACCAATGAGTCAAATTTGCAATCAAGGGGAAATATATAAAATCCAAGGTGACCCAATTCAATGGAATTATGATACTCTCCAATAAAAGGGAACTTATAAGTTCCAAACCCTTCAAGAGCTATCTCCCATTCCATTTCATGAATATCAATGATTTAATTATGTTGTAGAAAATCTTCATGGAAATGCGGGTCATCTAGAGTTGGTTAGGTGGATGCCTCCCAACCTCTTAGATTCCTATGATGATGAGACTGACGAGATAACTGTTAGTATAAATACTTTTGATCTGCTAGATCTTTTCATTTTACAACTTCCTCCTAATTTTTGACCTCCCAAGAAGGAGCCATCTATCCTTGTTACTATTTCATATACACATCAACCTATACTAGAATAGAAGGTTTAACTAGAAACCATGGTTTATTATTGTGCAATAGACACCACCACCCCTGACTATGATGATAGTTATGCTCTAGAAAATCCCCATTTAGCTAGTTACGCCCAAATTTGGGACAGAGAAGTCCAAAATTACTGAAGAAACCTCTAAATCACACTCACTCGTGATGTGAATTTCATTCTTGTGCAAGAAGACTCTTCACATTTAGTTGAGCTTCCTCATAGAAGATTGGTTCCTGAAACTTAGATAGATCCAAAATCCCCACCCCTTTCTCATGAATCCACCATTAAATCATGCAACATACCTCCTCACATAAAATAAGGGGAGTGTATATTTGTATTTGACTATGAAGCCGATGACCTCATGGATGACAAAGTACTAGATATATCAACATCATCTATGACGACCCATATCGATCATTTACATCCTTCTCTACCTCTTACTCTTATGGCTCCACAACCTTTAGGGGAGAAGCCATATTACACATGACATGAGGCTCCAAAGCATGATGTATCTGATTATAGAGACTATAGAAAACACATGAAAAATATTAAAGCTAGGGTAATAGGAGATTAATCTCGGAACACCACACGAAATTCTGATTCAATCCCATTACATTGTTACCATCATGGTTACTAATCACATACTAATGTATACTATTTGGTTATGCGTGGAATACACCTAGCTCCCGATTCCTCTTTGTGTGGAAACAAATGTAGAAAAGAATCCTCTCGGATCCACCCACCTTCCCATAGACCATCTATACCACACCCTACATATGGGCCTCCACTTCACCCAGAGCCTTGCCCCACTCTCAATGACATTTGACATGGCATCCTCGATCAGTTGGAGGACTAATTCGATGAAATTTTTTTACCACATGATCTGAATTCCATCGACCGGTAGCCATTATATAACATGATATTGAGGATCTCATGATTCGTTCCTGAAGCCACATTTTGAACCAAGTTGACGATATCATCACTAATACTCTACATTGATTTTCCCCCTCATGGTTAAATACCTTCTTTCGAAATAATTTGACTATATTTTTCTTTTTCCCGGGCTCTCACCTTCACTTAGGATCTCTCCCCCTTAGATTTTACAGACCTCTTTAAAATATCTTATCCTTATTTAGGATCCTTACCCCACTTGGGTTTATCATCACCTCTCTTTTTCCCTAACATTTCCTACCATTGGAATTTCATTGTCTTGATTCCACTTATTTTGGCTCCGATTCACCCTAGCCTTTCCTAGTGAATCACCATGGTCTTATGCATCCTCACTTACGTCCTTGACCTTGCTTGGATTTATTTTTTCTTCTTACTGGATTTTCCACCTAAATATCATTACCGTTCTTCCTAAAGTACCATAAATATTACCACATACATGCATGAGAAAATAAAGGAAAGTGATAAGTAAAGCATCATTCAATAACAACATAATCATCAAAATAATCATCATATATATAATCTTTTGAATTAGTTTTTATACATCAACAAAATACAATCATAGTGCACCATAAAATATCAAGGTGGCTCAAGCACCCTCAGCCCCTTGGGGGGGTCTCTAAATGCTTTGTGCTAAGGATGATGTGCTAGATGCGGGATGTGCGAGCTATAGAATCCTCCCTAGATTGTGCTCCAGAGGCCTCTCCCTATGCTCTCACCAGCTATGCCTCTGGCCTCATGATCCTCTCTACAACACTCCTAGCATCTTCAAGGCACGCTTCCTATTTTTAAACCAAGGAACTCTTTTTTTGCAATAAATGTTTTAACATCACATCTATGATGCCAATGTCTACAATTTCCTAAGCATCTCTTGATATATATAGTGCTCTACTGGCCTCTCCAACCAACCAAAATTCCCTTACTAACTCATCAGATGATGGCACTATGGGGTCCACCTTAACTGAGGTATCCTAAACATCCAATATTGGATCCAAGATCTTATGTTGTGCACTCTCAATCAAGAAATGCCACTCTTCGGTCATCCACTCTGAAAAACCCAAAATTTTCTAGTCATTACCAATCTCATGGTATAAGAATTAAATCTAATTATCTATATTCATAATTAAAATTATTATCATTCATACCTAATTTCATGGGTCACTCAACAAAGATCTTGCCATCTTTGCGACCACCCAATACCAATTCTACCAAATAAAATCTACGTGATCTCCACTCGACATATTGTGCACATCTGTCTCAGGGCACAAAAATCAAATCTCTTCAACAACAGGCCATAGGCTTGTCTCATAGTTGTAGTTATATCTCCATCCCCAATGGTGTTATAAGTCTTGTAGTTGTTTCAGGGGGGCGATGGTATCTAAGTCTGTACGGCCGTGACTTTTAAAAATTTAAAAGTTAAAAGCTACAAAATGAAAAATATAAAAGTAAATCCCTTCCAAACCCATTTGAATTTTTTCCTACCCTTCCTAATGACGTAAGTTTGACTTAAAATGACACCCTATTACCTTTTAATTTTTAGAAAGGTGAAATTTCGATTGATCTACCTAATGAAATTCAATGCATTGACTTACCTATGGTTGACCGTCGCCACATGCTTCTCCTCATTAGTCTCTCCCTCCTCCTCATACTCATGCCATCTCATCCCACTAATCTCAAAAATTGGAATTGCAGAGCTCAATTATCTTAATTCCAAAAATAATAATAAGAAAATAAACTAAAAAACTTCGATATGAACTTCAACATTTCTATTTAATTTTGCGACGATGGTCCTCAACCTTTAAATTCCCGTCATTTTAGATCCCAATCTCTGAAAATTCCCCTGTTAGTTGTATTGGGATCATGCTATTATCTCATTCATTTTGACATAGTACACTTCTTATTCCATTCTTTAACCAAAAATCACATTTTACAACCCTCATCTCCAATTTCCAAATTCTCGACATCCATCCTACATGCCCCTAGCTAGGTGATTTATGTTATTTTAGTGATGATCCCCTAGTGTTTCCTTTTAGTTTTTCTTCTCTATGGTTCTAGCAACATCGAGTATTCCCATACGGGGCAGGACGAATAACACTATCAAGCACACATTATTGGGTATATTTCATTTTAGCTATTCCTTTCCTCACTTTCGGCATGTACTTTCATTTTTGGTGCTATGTATTGTTCTTTCCGTTGACTACCCCATGTTTTTTTATTACGACATGTGGTAATTAACGACCGAGGAATATTTATACACCTAATATTTTATGCTTTCTTTTTTCATACCTACTAATAACAATTTATCTTTCTAGGTTAGTGGTTGTTAATGCATCTATCTCTGGAATGGGTGATTTAAGAGGCTCGTTTTGGGATAGGGTTATGGTTATTCACGTAACCATTAGGTTAGGGATGATACATGGAGAGAGATAAGCTTTCGGTCCCATTTATGTTTTTATTTTATCATTTTCTAGAGTAAAAGGAGAGGAGGATGGAGGGTTATTCGTGGATATGGTATATCAGGGAGAACATGTGGTATAGTTTTGGTCAGGGAAACTATGCAAAAATCATGGGTTTGGAAACAAACAGGAAGAGAATTTTGGAAGTCAAGGAGTTGTTGGGGGAATTTTGGAACATATTAAGGATTGTGGATGAGGTTACGAAATACATATTAGTGGCATTAGAAAATACTAGTTTTATGTGCATATAGGTCAATCTAGCTTTGGATATGGGTACCATTTTTAGCGATGAGGGTTTGGGATCATAGGGAAGGTAGTTTGAATAAGAGTGGGTTTCGCCAAATTATTTAATATATAAATTGGATTAAATATAAATTTTAGAGTAACTAATGTAAAAAAATATAATATACAAGTGTTAAGTGCTCAAATAGTGTAAAAATTTAAGAAAATAAGAGAGATAGAGGACTTAGTTGGTTCCTGTGTAATCTAAAGGTAGTCACGAATTTATATCTACTGGATCTGACTGGAGATGATGTAAAAATGGATGGAAGAGAGTTTTGAGACTCTATATTGTATGAGATAGAAGCACCCATATGAGGAAATGAGGGCTCAGGTGCTAGTGTCCATTCTAGGAACTAGTGTCTATGTGAATATTCAGGATCTGCTCTTTTCCTAGGTCAAAGGGTCTTCACTCCAATATATTCTTTATCACTCCAACTTTGATGTTAGGGTTTTGATCACACCTATAACATGCAAAAAAAACCTAGATACATGCATAAGCTCTTAAACAAATTAGATATGAATAAAATATACATTATTTGAAGGCGGACTTACCCTAGCGGTGAACTGATGAGTGAATTTAGTACTAAGTGATGCACTACATTTTAGAATCCATGTAGTTCTATGTGATTTTGTGTGAAATTATGTCCTTAGGTTTTCCCTCACAACAATGCCATTAATATATCTGGTTATAGATAGCTTTGATGTAAATGTGTGGTATGGAATTTATTACTTTCTCTTCCTATGTAGTGTATACAACCCAAAATGTAGTCCCTTTTGAAAGTAGTGATAATATGTAGATGTAATAGACCTTTTAAATTTTTAGCCAGAATAATAGTGTGTATGTTGTGTATATATATGAATATATTTTTTGAATTTCAACACTAGTGATAGAAACAGATGAATATGAACATGAGATAAGGATAAGAAAAGTGAAAAGGTTGACCAAAAAATGTCAAAACATGTAAAAATAATAAACAGGACAGAAGCGCACAAAATGGACATAAGTGCCTAGGAAATAGTGTTTGGGGTGGGTGCTACTGTCCTAGGATAAATAATGGAAAATGTGAAAAGATAGATAGACAGTGATCCTTGTGACCTGACCAGAAGTTGATACAAAAATGACAGATGTAGAAGAGAATTACTGTAAAAATCAATCAAAGACACAGATGGACAAGGGATAGTGTCACCATTGAACACTTTTATTACTTAATATTCATGCATCTAACAACATACTGATGACATAGTAAAATAGTAATATTTGCATGATTTTGTGTCTACAACATCCTTGCATCACCACCTCATGAATTCATCACTCTTGAATACCGATAAAATCCTTCGACACTCATCATGACATCATCAAAACTTCACAATACCTCTGTATCACTCCTACAAGCCATCACAATGCTCAAGGTACCTCATCAAGACCAAGAAACTCAACTTAGTATATGACACTACTAATCAACCTTCATGATCCTTAGTTCATTCGAAATCAATGATACCTCATAAATCAATGACAATACTACTTTCATCATCATACTTTGACATCAATTCCAACACAATGCCAATAATCTCCGCCTTTTTCATTGATGGAAAACCAATTGATGGAAAACAAAAATAGCTCATTCTCTCCCTAAGGTACTCATATGTGCCATCAGCTCATTCTCCACCTTCTGACATTAATGAAAAATAAACATACCTACAACAACTTGGATCTCCTTCTTTTGAAATTACATTAGGTTCACCACTTAGTTAGAGATAGCAACCAAACCTAACAAGGTACATTTGACCTTCTTCTTCTATGATTTGAAAACAATAGATCAACATAACTCCCCCTTATCATATGGATACCTTAAAAGAAGTAATTTGACTCATCGTTGAACAAGAACCACATAACACCTAACTAATACCAATATCTTGACAAATAACACAGTTGGGCTCATATCTTGCTTATGTAATAAACTTGAACTCAAAACTCCATTGACTCAATGCATATATTACTTTTATTACTAGATACCAATCATAAAAACCTCACTTTTCTTTCCCTTGAACCTTCCTTCTCATACCTGATTGAATCCCCTTTAGTTCTTGTCTGCTTGTAACTCTCATTCTCCAACTTGAATTGATGCTTTACCTCAATGCCAACCACACATTCTTAAAACATACTCCCCCCTTACATAGAGCATACTTATATTTGAATAATAAGGACTCAAAGCAATGCACCTTCTCATCAAATGTATGGTACCAACTTCTAAAATATTAGTCACAAGGAGTAACCCTTTTTTCTTATCTTATATGATGCCAAAAATACTTCCCAAATCTATAAGCATGACTCAACATAACGTTTTGGCATATTTTACCTACTCATAGAGCTCAAAATTCAACTACTCAACTCCCTCTTGCTCCTTATCTTCCTCAAATAATGCTCTAACATATATCAATTGATCTTAATTTCAATGAGATTGTATAAAACTTATAAACTTTTCCTTAAGATAGATCTTTAGAACTAGTAATACCTCATTCTTGGCTTCATAAAATGTGCACTTAACAAATGTAATTCAACAAGTTCTTTACAAATACCATATACTTCTTCAAACAAAATAATAATGAATCTTCATGAGTTCATTCAAGACTCCATACTCAACTAGAAACAATCATCAACTAAAGGAGACAAACTAGCTCTCTTGAGACCAATCTCAATTCTCTTGAGTTCTTAGAACACCTCAAGCAATATAAGCACATTGTATACATTTGATTCATTACAGAGCCAACAAGAAAAACTATGAAACCAAACTCACCTTTATGGGATAAACTTCATGTTTCTTTCAAACGTCCTTTGACAAGTCATTAAAACATAGATCCATGCACGATAATAGACATTAAATAAATATAAACATATCTTGAGCCTAATTAATACTTTCTTT
The DNA here is from genome assembly GCA_019776745.2 of Taxus chinensis. Lineage (NCBI taxonomy): Eukaryota > Viridiplantae > Streptophyta > Pinopsida > Cupressales > Taxaceae > Taxus > Taxus chinensis. Next base: position 886,411,305 of record CM034150.1, read on the forward strand.
GTCATTACAAATTTGACTTATCAAGATATCATACAAAATAAACTTGATTATCAACTTGTAAACCTTATTTAAGAATATATTTTGCATCTCATAGGCATTACATACCTTTCAAAACAACCCTGTCATCATTTTTCAAATATAAAACTTGTAACACATCTTTATTTCATCCATTTAAGTTCCAAACGTCTTTATAAAATCTTCAAAATTTTCTAGAACCAATCATACCTGTCTTAAACATGCTCACAATCTCCACCTGAGAAATTCACTTCATGACTCATACAAAGATAACAAGCACTTTTTTAGTCTTCATTATGGCTCCAAAATCATAATAATATTCAAAAAAGGATCAAACTAGACCCATGTACCCATCTTTTACCAACAAACTCACATCACTATGTAGCTTCATCAATAAATTCATATAGAAACAAAAGAACACATATCTTGGATAATAATTCACAAGAAATACTCACTTCTTCATGCTTAAAACCTTCCTAAATATTTCTTGATGCCTTGTAACCATAAATCAATAAAATGACCTTCTTGAAACTCATGGACCACTTAAATTTACATATCATACCAGTTGGGTGAACTCAAAATTGCTACACATATTCATGGAATTAATTTGGAACTGATAAGGCTCACCAAACCATATTGTTCTATCACATGCTTCTCAATTACATTACAAACCTATATTAGGTCATAAATCACTAACCTATTCCCATCCATGCATATAACACACTTCTAAATTGTATAAAAATAGTGTAAGCCTTCATACACCATCTAGGAGCTCATGATATACTTTCATAGCAACACATAATGTCTTATAGTTGTATATCATCTTGTAAATCCTTCAATCCTACACAATCCTTCTTAATAAACTCATGACATTGACATACCTATTACCTTCATGTTTTTCGAGTTGGGACAATGGACAATGAACACCACATAATTCATGCTAAAATTAAAGGAGAAACACATTAGACCTCTGAATTCTTTGAATCCTTCATGAAATGAAAATTGAGCCTAAACACATACTTATCACATCATGTTACACCAAAAATAAAAACCCTTACCTGATTTTATGACCTTACAAATATACAATAACCTAATAATGCTCTACCTAGATTTGGCCCCTACTAATTTACTTCTCAAAACTATCAATCATTTGAATAACACTAAAAAAATCCATCTTCAACTGTTATCAATGTATAAAAACAAGAAACACTATTTTTCCTTTCAACGTTTACACATCAGTGCTATCTTTGTCGCTAAACTCTTCAACAAGTCAATCATCCTTCATAACTTGTGCACCAACTTGATACTATATTACCTTGAATAGTACACCTACAGATCCATGTTTCACTATGGAATAACTTAGAATGTATTCTTGTGAGTTGCAACACTAATGCATATCCATATTGACATCAACATCATTATTGAACCCATCCAAGAAAATAGAGCACACGAAATACATATCAAGACTTGATAACGACCTTCAAACATGACTCTAAAACTGTGTCATAACCTCGTGAATGATATTGATCATATATAGACACTAACATACCTTAATCATATTTACTTAACCTTCTTGCTCACCTATCACATGATTACAACTCCGCAAAAAAAATATCATTGCTTCTTATGGACTGAATAATTCCTCTATGAAGGCTAATAGAGACACCCCATTTCCAAGGGTATCAAAACAACATAACTCAAGAGATTCCTAGATATTCATCTTCTTCTCATCCAATTTGTAACCATGAGACTATATGACTGACTCTAGTAACCTCTTGGTCTTCTTAGGAATTTTAGGATTGATATCCACTATATCATTCTTCTCCTCCTCTATCTGAGTCTTTAGAACCCTCTTGTTCTTATTTGGCACATATTACTTGATATTTTCATCCATATCCTTCTCTATATGAGTTGAAAACATGTATTATTGATGTAATTCAACCACAAATTATTCATGATTTAATTTCTTCACTATTTTTTATTCCTCCTTTTATAAATTAATCTTATCTTGTCTCATCATGGGCTCATCCTCCTACTCCTTTACCTAAATTTTTATCCAACACACATGACTTTCTTTAACATATAGAATTTTCAAAACCATGGAAATCATTCCAATTTGACTTGCATAATAATTAAGATTAGGTATGAGTTTCTTAGGTTCCTCTTTGAATGGATTCTTGACAGACACCTTCTTGTCTTGACTTCCTTCTTAAACACTCTTACACTATCTAGGTTATTCAACTTCGTACTTTGTCTGGATGAATTATAATGAAAAAATATTGCTATATGACCATGACTTTGATAGTTATAACACACAACATTAATCTTACCTATTAAATGATATTAGTTTATTTTCCTTCTAAAATCCACATCCTTATGTCCATATTCATAACATGAATAACAATAACCTTCGAAATAACTTTCATAGCCACATGAATACTCATTCCTTGAGAACCTTCTTTCATATTCCCTTTCCCTATGAAAAATACATTGTAATTATAACAATAACCATTGAAATATTTTTCATACCTAATTGTATTAGGTTTCCTTATAGGATTAAATCTCCAATTTCTCTAGAAAAACATCCATCATGATCTCCTTCCAATCTTCATGGGTGTTAGGACAAACATTGACATCCTAATAGAAATTTATTTGGTCTCTAATGAAATGAAGACCTATCTTGTCACAAGAATATTTATTATTACTCAAAATACCATATAGAGCCATGGTAATTCTGTCAAAATTCTCATATCTCTTCAAGTTTCTTGTTGCAAGCTCTAACTCTTCCTTCAAGGTCTTCATCTCGTTAGCCATGCAACTGGCTTATTCCTCAAGGTATTTGATTTAAGATTTCAGTTTGAGATTATTTCTTCTTAGAAGCACCAATTCTATTTGTAAGTATACCTCAACATATTTATTTCCATCATCATAATAAGTACTTCTATCACTAACTTTTTATGAATTCTTATGATGTTTCTCCAATTTGTTCATTTTACACTTCAAGGATCACCTAAAGCTTGTTAGGATTGCTTCAGAATTCCTACTCTAATACCAATTTTTGGAAGAACAACCAATGATAGGGGGTAAATTAGTGGGAAATAAAAATTTGATTCACTTAAGAATTAACATCCATCAAAAATTCAATGTAGTTACGAAACAATCATCAACATTTAGATTAAGCAGTGATTAATCAAGCACATGAGCATGCACCATGAGAAAACAAGTACACCATGTTTTAAGTGGGAAACCATTATAGGGAAGAAAACCCACTGAAACAAATATTTTTAGAGAAATGATTCAAATTTAGTTGAGCACCAATCCAACAAGGACCATCGACCCCTAGGTTTAGTGAGGCACCAACCCCACAAGGAGCACTAACCCATAGATTTAGTAGTGCATAAACCCTATAAGGAGCAACAAACCCTATATGAATCAACACCAACTAAATCCACCTAATTTTTTTAACCTCTAAAATTTTGCACCAAAAATTAATGATGACACTTGTTTAGCTCTCCTTCCCTCTATCCTCTTCAAATCTTCCTTTCTTGCTAACTCACTCCTGGGATTCTTAACTGAGTTGATTAGGTCATCTGAAATATCTCTACAATAGTATAAAACACTTTATAACATCATGAAACAATCTCTTCCCTCTCTATATGGTCACAAATAACTCTTTCACGTTCACAATTTGCGCTCTTACTCGTAATTTCTCATACCCTTCTCAATTACCAAATAAGCCTTCTTCACTTTGGAAATATACATGAATCAAGCTTCTAATTCATCTAGTTTGGCCATCATAGGAAAAATAGTATAAATAAAACTTTAAAAAATCATAATGAAATCATACATAATACCACATATGTCATAAATAATATCTAGAATCATCATTTGTCCAGTAGGACCTAACTAGGCCTAATACACCCAAATTGCCCTCTCACCAAAACTAGGTGTTCTTGAGTAATAGGAATAATATAGAAATGTATTATAATTCCTCTTCATTCATCCTACAATATTTAATACCTCTTTACCTTCATATCAAGAAATGATACCACCATTTGGAGCAACAATCCTCACTAGGTCTATGAACTACAAAATCAACCCTTAAAGATGAGGCTCAAACAAGCACCAAATCAACTCAGCCATACAAGTGTGACACATGGATGGAAATATTATGACCTAAGGATAATCACCAAATTCATGAAACACCAAAAATTAAACCTAAACATCATCAATACACCTTTGCAACCAAGACAAGTAAAACTTCCATTTTTTCCCCAAAAACTAGTCTTGCAAGATAGACTTCAAAATACCTCCTAAAGGATAAAATATGATTTCAAACCACCCTATAAATTTATTATGGATTCCCAAATTCCTCAAAAACTAATTTAGTCAGTGTTGTCCACTCAAAATTCCCTTGCTCTTAAGAAAGTGAATTTTTAAAATTTTGAGTTTGAGTGTCTTCTCTGTTGTTTTGAAAATGTTAAAAATCGTGAAATTGAGAAAATCTGCAGTTTTGGGTCATTTTGTATGTTTTTCGGGCCTGTCGGACATTTTTGTCCCGCATGTCCCAAGTTCAAAAGTGTGTTCTGTTCCGCGATCGGCCGATTTCCCCGAAGTTGTTCCACTTTCGGGCCCGTCGGAACATTTTCGTCCCAAATGTCCCAAAAGTTTCGGGCGAGTTGTTCAATTTTCGGCCGAAACACCCGAACCGCGTACTTCGCGCTTTCATGTCCCAAATGTCCCAAGTCAAATTGTGCAAATTGTTCCATTTTCGGCCGATTCGCCTGAACTGCGTACTTCGCGCACTTTCGTCCCAAATGTCCCAAACTTTTTCGGACCCATTGTAACCTTTTCACTTGATCCGGCCTAGCCGCGTACTTCACGCACTTCTGTCCCGTGTGTCCCAAAAGGCATTTGTGCGTCTTTTCCCCGCTTCATCCGAATCGGCCGAGCGGCGTGTTTTGTGCATTCGCATCTCACATGTCCCTAATGAACCAAGTGCCATTCGTGCTATTTTTTTCCGCTCTACCCAAATATCATGCTTATTCAAATTGGTGGGTATATATTAAATGCACATTCATGGCCTTTCTCTCTCCTAAACGGCTATATAACGAGCAAACCACCTTTGCATTTTTCACATTGTTTCCATGCTATCCTTGCTCGAACCCTTGTAATCTAATTCCCTGCGCGTGTATCCCCTTCCTCTGTAATTCCTTCCTGGGTTTAGGTTGCGGCTCTGTTAATATCAATATGAAGGTCAAATTCCAGGGACAAGAACAAATTTCGCCACTAGAATCTGCCGTTCCCAATATTGGGGACAGTGAAGCTCAACATCTTGACTTCGGTGATTTGTGGGCAAGGGTGGCAGATGCAAACCCTACACCGATGGCGGCAGATGATTCACGATAGGGTTTGGATTTTTCCGGAGGTTTCCCAATCTCGGTATAGTGTGCTGATACTGTGCTTTCATGCGGAGCTCACTTCGACCCCGCTTCAAGTGAATTGACCAATGTTCACGGGGAACTCATCGCCAAGCTGGATGCTGCCACCATTAGCACTAATTTGAGGATCCCAGAGATGGATAATGCCATAGTTATTTCCCGGGATCAATCACAGGCCCTGTTTAATCAAGACAGTGATAAATACAAGGCGCGGGTGGCGAATTCCTGGTTAAAGAACCCTAAGAAGGGAGCATCTCGTCTGTCCAAGACTCTTTTCCAGGTAGATTTCAACGAAGAATTGTTGGATTTCATAATTCTACTGGCTCGGGTTATGGGATTACCCTCTACCAACGAATTTCACTTATGGATGTGCTCGCTCATCAGCATGGTGTGCGAGGGAACGCAAAATATCAACTGGGCAGAGATCATCAACATGAATTTGACAGAGCAGCTATCCAATGTACAACAAACGAAGAAGTTCTACATGAATTCTTACCTGATGTATACCCTGGCAGCGTCACGGAAATGGTTTGGTTTTTCCTACATTGATGCTCACAAAGATGATCCAGTATATGCATATTGCCCGCAGCTCACCCTGGAGACCAGCAATCGTAATTTTAGAAGGGTCAACGATGATTTCACCATGTACGTGGTTAGGCTGCTCGAAGTTGATACTGCTAGGAGATTTTCTGACGAAGCCATGAATCTGATATCGCACTATGGTGCCTATTTTATTCAATTCAAAAAATTCTCTTATATCAGGCTTGCTGGCTATGAAGGCACCCCTCTGAGCCTACCCATGTTCTGTAGTGATAAAATGGCCTTAATAGAAATATACAGGCAGTTAGACAAACTGCACAGAACCTGCAGAGATAAGAAGATTACTGGCTTGCATTTTCCCATCTCTTTGGGAAACTACACTTGTAAAACAGTCCTAGATGCACAGAACATAGAAAGAGCCCTGGTTCCTATCACTGTGCATTTCTTCAAGCCAAGAACTTGCTTCGACTTGAAGAAGTTCATTGAACAGAACATCAAGATAATCTACCATCATAGGGCAGATACAGAAGACTACTGGGCTGACTGTGCAGATGATTTTGAGGCCAGGAGAAGGCATTATGGTAGGTTCTCTCTGCCATTGATCTAAGAACTCAGTTTGTATCAAGTTCCTGAAGGGATCAAGGATGAAAACTCTGATCTATACTCATATGAGTATGAAAATGTGGTCAAGCACACTCCTTTAGAGGACTTGGATTGGAACAGGAAAGAGAAGGATGATCTAGCCGAGATCCTTGCTCCAGTCTTAGTCAGGACTAAGGTCTGGTTTGATAGGAAGGTTCGAGAGCTCAGAAGGCACTCAGGAGAATCCTCTTCCAAGGATGTTTCAACACCAAGAAGAGAAGCATCAATTCCAAGGTCAGAAACACCAGTGAAAACCCCTCCTGCCTCATCAACTCAAGGACCTGTAGCTTCCACTCCTTCTTCATCCACTCAAGTGTACCAGAAGAAACTCAAGGAGGTTAATAAGGAGCCTGTGGAAAAATACCTTCAAAGAAAGCAGGTAGAAGTGCCTTTTGGACCCAAGAACATCATTGTTCTCAGTGAAAGTGAAGAGAGTGAAATGCCAACCCCTGCAAATGCTCCTGAAGATCCAGCAGATAAAGATAAGGAAGTCCAGGGCACTGAAATTCCAAGTGCTATTGATTCTTCTGCCGCAATTGCCTCAAGCGCCCCACTCACATCTCAACTTGAATCAATAACTGCGCAGACCTTGAGTGTCATGAGCTCTCTGTCTCTTGGTCCTCTTGCCCCTCCTGCTGATTCCTCTTCCTCTTTTGCGTGGGTACAACCTTTGGTTGACAATAGGAAGAGGAAATCTTCCTCTCGGAGCTCAGGGTCAAATTTTGATGCTGTCGCAGCCTTGTTGGGCACCACTCCTTCTCATGCCAAGAAAGCCAAAATCACCTCCAGGATAGTGTCTGATGCTCAAGGACAGCAATTCCTGGAGATTGCTAAGCCTACAGTGGACAAATCAGAGCAGGAATTGCAGGCATCTGACTTAGATCTCTCAAGAATTCCAATGGGAGAGTCTACTCCTGAAGGTGAGATTCACAACCTCCAGGAAATAGTCACAAGAGTCATTGGGAGGGTAGAGAAAGGGCAGCAAACTATTGAACAGTTGGAAGAACAGGTCCAAATTCTCACAGGTTTCATCAAGTCTCTTTTGTCTAAGGACAAAGTTTTGGACCCTACCCCGTTGACTACTCTTCCACCACCTGTAATTTTGAGCCAAGATGAAGTACAGAGTATCAAAGACATGCACAAGTATTCCTTCTATGGCAGAGCTATGGAAGCCATGGTGGATGATATGCTTGTTGCAGGGTTGAACTTCATCGATGAAGCTTTCAAACTCCATGGAAAAGTGAAAAATTTGCAACAGAAGCTCTCCTCTACTGTTGGGATCATAGATAAAGAGCTCAAACTCTGGAGCAGTTGCATAGTAGACCTCCGCCTTATGGGACAGACAGATGATAACATCTTACTGGCGAGTAAGGTTTTTGATGATGCAAAGGATAATCTATCAAAATCCTGGGTTTACAGCGTGGAGTGGAAGATCAAAGTCTTGGAGGAGGCTTTGGGAGAACTAAAGAACAGCTGGCAGAAGGGTGAAGCTTTCAAGACACTGGTTGTCTCTACTTTCAAAGATATACATTGTCATCTTCAGGATGAAACTTCTGGTGTTCCCCTTTCCTTGCAAGAAATCAAAGCTCAATTCAGAGCTTTTGTCAAAGATAATTTATTCAAGGAAAGCTCCATCTCCAAAGAGAAAATGAAGGAGATCTGCTCTCTTCAATCTGCCACTGAAGAAGCAAATAAAGATTATCATACTCATGTCGAGTTCGATAAAGAGATAGAGAAGTGTCTTGGATTTTGGACTCAGTCTACGGCCAACACGTCAGTCCCTCGTGGTAGAGACATAACTGAGGTGTTAAAGAGATTCAGGCAGCGGATTTTGAAGTCAGTGGGTCCCTCCCAGTAACTGACCACCTGTCTTCTTCTCCTTATTCTTTTCTCTTCTTCCCATTCTTTTTCTGTTTTCTTTGTAATAAGTTGAGGTATTGCGATTGGTAGTCCTTAACTATTCTTTAGTTAAAAGAAACGGTTACGAAGAGTAACTGATTTATAAGCTATATAATGGCCTCTCTACGCCATTCTAGAGGGGAGGAAGAACTTGGCATATTTTCCGAAAGTGTAAATAGATCACAAAGAAATCAATACAGAAGGGCTTTCCATTCTTTGTCTATCTGATCTCTATTATTCCTAAGTTTTCATTTTAATTTTTGGTGAAGATCATTTGTCTCTAGTTTGTTAGTCTCGCTGATTGCATACTCTTCAACTTTGCAATGCATGGTGATCTTGTATAACCAAGAAGGAACTTTGTGTCTTTGATTAATGAACCTTTGTGTTCTGGCAGATGTTATTTACAGAACTTTGTGTCTTTAAATTTCATCTTATTTATATGATACAAATGATATTATTTCAATTCACTGTAACTTCGCATACATAATGAATTACTCTGATTAACTATAATTCTGCATGTTGCCTTTCTGCTCATTCTCGTCTTTTCATCCCTGAGTCCTTTTGTACTTGAACATCCTCACAGAAAACACTTTCGTAATATCCAAGTTTAACCAGAAAATCATGTTTTGTACATTTGTAAATAGGTTCATTTCTGAATAAGGGAACCTCTCCCATTAAAGAGGAGGGACTTCTTGTCCCCTGACTGTTGCTCTTCGTAAAGTCCTATTTGATGACCAACAGTCAGAAAATCTAGTGCACAACTTGAGAGAAAACTCAACTTTTCTAGAAACTTACAACTTGTTGTGGGGTCCACATAATGTCATAACACCTAAATGCCATCTAGAGAAATCTAGAAGAGCCATCTACAACCTCCAATCAACAACCAAGGTAAAAATCCATTCTAGGCTAGTATGATCAATTTATTCTCCATTGCTTTTCAACTAGGGTTTAATGAGGGTTTATAATTTGTTTACCTTCTTAACGATTGTTCATAAGACTATACCCCTTAAAATATGAACTAATTATTGGAACACCATTTTAGGACCCTTTCCAGACTACCATAAAGATATAGACCTCCCATGTATACTTTACACGTACCAACAATCATTGAAATTTCCATATTAAGCTTGGTTTCTCACTTTTGTGAAATCAGTAAGGAAAATAACACAATATATTGCAATTTTTTGCAATCGAAGACCATAAAATTGACTCAAAACTCTATGATAATGTACCCAACATTTTCCAATGCTCACATTTTCATTTAAAATATTAAATCATACCTGCACACTTCATTCTGAGCCACTTGTGAGTGTCCTAAAAATTCATCCACATGCTCCTAATTCACACAAAATTCTTATCCAGCTGCTACATACATGTAGAACATCATGACATACCTCATCCAACTGACTAGGTCTCTAATCCTAGCACCTTCAACATGCTTACATCACCACCTCATGACTTCATCACTATTGAACACCTAGAATGGCCTTTAACACTCATCATCACTCCTACAAGCCATCACACTTCTCAAGATACCTCATCAAGACTAAATAACTCAACTCAACATATGACACTACAAATCAACCTTGATGTTCCTTACTTCATTTAAAATAAATGATACCTCAAACATCAATGAAAATACTACTTTAATCATCATACTTTGACATAATTGACAACACAATGACAACAAATCCATTTATTAATTTTCAAACTCTAGACCTAGAAACAAGTGAAATTTTAGTAAAGTATTTCCATTTTAAATAATAACTTTCCTTTCTAACTTATTTTCAAAGAAAATAGAATAAGAAGAAAAACCTATGTCTGTTAAAAACACTAACCAACTTATTCTACAAATTTATAGCTTGATCTTCCTTCAAAATTCCCAATGCTCCATACTCCAAGTCTTAAAAAAAACTCCGTTGTATCCACAATAAACCAATAAATAGATAAAATATACATGTTTCAAACTATTCCTCATCCATTTTCTCGTACAAACCCCAATTTGATTCCTATTTCCCCATTTTTCTTGCTCCCAAAAACCACACGTATACCAATAAAGTCCACATTAGTCACAATTAAAACCATTTTTTTCATTTATTCTCCACTTCCCTACATATTTTTCCACTTAAGTTAACATTCTTAATGATTCAATATTGGTGCATGTTTTATTTTAAATATTTAAAATTTAAAAAAAAAAACTTATCTCCCCCCTAAAAACTGAGCTAGAGCTCCATGGAAAGTGGCCAAGTCTATATTCATGAGAATCACAGTCAACAATTTAGATGTAATATAATTAATATTATATTATATTATTTCAATAACCATGCCATGGTCAATTTATACATAGACCATTCCACAATAACAATAAATTCAGAGACATTCATAATGGATATTTTATAGTTCCAATTATCTTTCATCCACACACAAGTGAATATAACACACATGCATGGTCCATTTGTATTGTTACATTTTCCAACTTATATCCATAAATCTAATAAATTCCATATAAAAGGAATAAAGCTTAACTTGCAACATTGTATTAATAGAGATCTACGATGGTCAGGTTTTATTGGTGGTGTTTAACCACATTGGTGTAATCTACTCATCATCTATCGATACAAACCAAATAAATAAAAAACAAGAAAAACATAAAGAAGTCACACATCACATAAGTAAACTAAATGCTACCCAATCCCATGGTGTGTATTGGTTCTCATATTACCTTTTCTATTTTAAGTTCAATATCCAATTTAAGCATGTCATTTCAATCATCATAATTAAACAAGTATTGAATTTTTAAATCCACATAGGAGGGATGTGACATCCTTCCCAAAAATCCATCGTCCTGATGAATACATCTCAATACAATACAACTATAACTAATTGTAAAAAATTACATTCGTTTCCCATTTTCATATTTTTCATATTTCAAAATTATTTAAATGGAGAATAGAAGTTGTAGAAACTACTAATTTTCATGAAGTTTTCAAATAACAACAGTAATAAACTTGTTTTACAACAATCATTAGCTGAATAGAAACTCAATTCCTTTCGTATTTATCACAACTAACATATAAAGTTTACTTTAAATTTTAAACTTAACATAATTAAACTATTTTTATTCTAAACATACTACTGTAACGTATGCAAATAGAAAATAAGAATTAGTATTTCTATCTAAAACCAACAAGTACTATATGGCTTTCAAATGGCCATTTATTACAATCATAAAATTCTAGCTTTTATTAGTTTTTCACTCAAATAAATAAAGAAAAACAATACTAATTTCCTTCAAGTTTCCCCAAGTAGCACTTTCTTCATTATATTGGTTCCATTGGACCTTGCACTATTCCATTTCATTTTTACGCAAGTTAATCATTTGTGTGTCCAATATACTACTTGGTTCTATGATCACCACTCATGGGTCCTAAACCTGCAGAGATTTATAATGTAGCACATGAGTCAAATATCCTACATATTTCTTGAGTAATGATATATGAAATACATTATGTAACCAAGAAAATGCTGGAGGTAAGGCCAACCTATAATTTTTTTGGTTTATTTCCTCTAGAAATTAAAAAGGTCCACAATATCTTGGTACAAACTTAGCGAGTTTCAGAAATTTAATGAAATTATTTAGTTTAAATAAAAACAACTTTTTGCCAATGGAGAATTTCCTTTTGGTTTACTTCTTGTCAACATAGCTCTTTTATCTATCACTGGATTCCTTGGTCCTCTTCATGATTATCTTAACATGATTTTCCATTTCTAATAATATATCAGGTCATATTACCTCTCTATTTTATACATTGTCCAAATTGATTGGTGTCCTATACCTTTTATCATAAATATCCTCAAATGATGCCTTTTTGAAAGTAGAGTGGTACGTATTATTATACGTAAATCATACCAAAGTAATATAATATTTTCAATTGTATTTTTGATCCATGCAATACATCCTCAACATGTCCTCGAGGACCTGATTGACCCTCTTAGTCTATCCATCAGTCTCTGGGTGGTAAGTGGAAATGAAGTTTAACTTCATTCCTAAGGCTGCATAAAGTGTCTGCCAAAATCTAGATGTGAAGCTAGGATATTTATCTAAGATTATCCACTCTGGTATCCCATGTAATCTAAATATTTCATGCACAATTATATTTGTGAGAGTAGGTAAATCACCCTTCAAATTCCCAAGTATAAATCATGCTACCTTGGTCAAATTAGCCACCATAACCAGAATCATATCATGTTCATTCATGGACATAGGAAATCTATACAAAAAGTACATACTAATCAATTTTCACTCACATAGTGGTATATCATGAAGATATAACAATCCTCTCAAATGCACATGTTTGGCCTTGACCTGTTAGCACTCCCAAAATTTTGATATGAACCCTATTATATCCCTTTTCTGACCATTCCAAAAGTAGAGATATTTCAAATCAGCATATATCTTAGTCAATCCCAAATGTTTGGAATATGGATCATTATTAAAATCCTCAAGAGATTTCTCTCTCAAATTTCCTTCCTTTGGCACACAAATTTTCCCCAAATAACAAATCAATCCATCCTCCTCAAAAGTGTATCCATCATATCTATGATATAGAAGATTTTCTTCTAGTGTTTCCTTAACTTATAGATAATGTTAGGAATATGTCTAGTGCTCACATATTTGATATTTACCATAGGTAAATATTTTAGTTATATTGTTATTTAGTATCATATATTGTTTCAAAAATATATTATTATAGGTTGGTTGTTCCCATAAATCTATTAACGAGTTACTTGGTTGTATAACTTCCTACTTTATAGAGGGTTGATTTTTTCTTTCTATGGCTATATAATAGCATTTTTATTATGGAATAAAATATAAAGTATTATTATTACATTATTTATGCTATAAAATTTGTACTATTCCAATTGGTATGAGAGTAGCTTTCATCCTAAGCGTATTGAATCCCACTTGCAACAGGATCTTGAGAGGGAAATGAGATGCATATCTATAAAAATATGAGATCAATTTTAAACTCTTTTGTAAATTGGAAGACCTCAAAAATATGAGTTCATTTTGGTCATATCATGGATTTGGATTCAAATACAATCTACATCACCTCTGGTTTGCATCGGTTATGAGATCTCTAGGTCATTGCATCTGAAAAATGCAAGCAAGATCTTGGCATTTGGATTATTCCATTTCTGGACTTTTGTGTTCAATTATAGTAATTTTGAGCATTGAAAAGCAAGTGAATTCCAAATAGCGAGCTTCAAATAATATGATATGTGGTGTGCTAAAACATCGAGATTCCAACAACATTATATTAGGTAAAATTCTATAGCATGGTGACGGTGGAATGCTTGACACCAGACAAGTATGAAACATTTGAAATATTGTTGGTACTCTACACATCAACTTCTAGAATCAACATGACATCTTCAACTCATGAAAATTTTCATCGCTGAAATATTATTCTTCTATCACTACCCATGTGTGCCTTGAAAATTAATCCTCTTGGAATTCATATTTGAATCTCCTACAAACAAATTTCCTTAGATCATATCAACTGCATGTAATGCTTCTTGAGATCTTCATAATTCTTTCCATATATTTTGGTATTTGGTTGTTGAAGTCTAAATATGCGCAATATATGAGTCTTTTTATTTCCTTGTGTTGTAGGTCTAGTATTAATCATCTTGTCAAAAGTCTTCTTGTATTCTTATTTATATTAAGAATTCGAGTCATATTTTTGTGCCATTAGTTATCATGATAGGGAAATTTAAAATTCATGTGACTTAAATGTTAGTTATATTCAAATGTTATTAAGTCATTTAGAGAATTAAGCGTTCAAAATTTTAAGTTACAAGTGTTATCTTCTTTTTAGTCTTATGTTTTAGGTTTATAACTTCCGGTCTAGTTGTTTAGGTCATTTAAAATGTTCTTGTCATTTAAAACTATTGTATATTGTTAAATGCATAAATAGTCCTATTTGTATCATTCCATAGTTGTCTTGTTATAATTTTATTCAATATCAAAGTCATTTATATTATTGATTCCATGACGTATATGTCAAGTTATGAGTAATTTTCTGTTCTTATTGATTCATAGTCCTTCAAAATGTCATTCTAAAAAGTTTTATAATTTTGTTTTCTTATGGATGCATTTCGGTGTTACCTAACGTCTAAAAAATAAAGTGTTTCACATTGCAGGAGAAGAAAAAATAAATTACAATGTGGAAACTATTGAGCATCCAAGTCAAATCTAGTTGAGCTAGCAGCATGTTACTGGAGGATGGAGGTAGAGGAAGACAAAGGATAAACAATGTCTTCTCATCAGTTGTAAGTGATGGGGTTGCAAAGTGAGGTTGTTGCATGTTTTTCAGTTTAGTGTTTGATTTTCAATGTGCATTTTATCCTAGTTGTCTACATTTTGTTTATTATTAGAGTTATATTTTTTTGCAATAAATGAAAATTTCACATTATGGGGGAATATGAATCAATATTCCATTTCCATTTTGTTGAAGTCAGTATAATAAAAAAAATTCCTATGTAATTCCCTGATGTGAAAAATATAGTGGAAATATAAAAGAAAAAGACAAAAACATAATGATACATGAAGGAGATGAACAGGGGTTCATACTGAGGTTTTAGGTTAGCCTTTATAAAACCATTGATGTCTCAGGATCCTTAGAACTCACATAAAAACAAGCTATATAAGAAGTACAATTATTTTTCTCCCATTTTCGGAGTAGGGGGAATGTTAGGAATATTTCTAATGCTCACATATTTAATATTTACCATAGATAAATATTATAGTTATATTTTTATTTAGTATTATATATTGTTTCAATAAAAATATATTAGTATAGGTTGGTTGTACCCATAAAGCTATTAATGGGTTATTTGGTTGTATGAATTCCTATTTTGTAGGAGGTTGGTTTTCTATTTCTATTGTTATATAATAGCCTTTGTAGTATGGTCTGAATACAATAAAGAGTACTATTATGACGTTATGTGTTTTTGCAAACTTTATACCATTTCAGATAAAACGGATCTAAGAGTGACCAAAGTGGCAAGATATCTACGGAATCCTAGGGAATCATCTACCCTAATCTATTTTATTTTGATAAAGCCAATATCAAAATTTTATTCAACAAGGAATTCTAACCATCTTCACTGCCTAGAATTTAGGTTCACTTGAGTGAAAATATATTTCAACCCCTAACGAGCAGTCTTTAGATCAAAGAGTTTACCCAAGAGAAAATGTCTCTATACTTGTAAAGTATGGAATATGGAAAATAATTCCAAATCATGAGAGCACAGTTCTTCCCATGTGGTTTGAGTTTGCAGGAATCATAGGTAAAAAATTTCCCATCTTTCATGAGTGCCCCACCATAACTATCCCTACATGCATTTGTCACTACTGTGAAATTTTCATTGGGGTCAGGAATCCTAAGAATTAGTTTCAATTTTAACCTATCCTTTAGCTTTTAGAAATGCTTCTCACTTTTTTTTGGTCCACTCAAATTTCTTACTCTTATTCTATAGAGAAGTGATAGGGTTCGAAATCTTAGAGAATCCAAGTACATATTTCCTATAGTACCCTACCAATCCCATGAAGCTTCTCACTTCATGGACATTATTTGGTGTTTTCCTTTCCATAATGTCCTTATTATTTTCTAGTTCAACTGGTATTCCATCAGCTAAGATAATATTACCCAGATATTGTACTTCCTTCATGAAGAAAGTACATTTCATCAACTTTGCATAAATCTTGTCTTGTTGCAGCCATTCCAAAAGCAAGTTCAAATCTTGAATATGTTCTTCGTAATTCTGAGAATATATTAAAATATCATCAAGGTCAACAATAAAAAACTTGTCAAGATAATCATGAAACACAATTTTTATTAAATTCATGAAAGTGGCAAGTGCATTGATCAACCCATAAGGAAAAACTATGAACTAATAGTGTCCATTCCAGGTTATGAAATATGTTTCATAAATATCTTATTTCTTGATTCTAAGATGATGATAACCTTCCAAAATATATGTCTTTAATAATATCATCGCCCCTCTCATTTGGTCAAAACTATTATTAATACATGGAAATGGGTACCTTCTCTTGATTTTAGCTTTATTTAGCAACCTATAATGCACACACAACCTTATAGTACCATCCTTCTTCTTTCCAAAGATTACAGGTTCTCCCCAAGGATAAAAATTAGGATGTATTAACCCCTTTTCCTCCAATTCATGCAGCTGAGCCTTGATCTCCATTAGATTAGTAGTAGTCATCCTATATGATGCATTTGAAACAAGTTATGAACTAGGTACTATGTCGATAGAGAAATCAAATTCTATTTTAGGTGGTAGCCCAGGTAACTTTTCAGGAAAAAATCTTGATAATCCCACAAAATGGATATTCATCCATCATGGGATATTTTTCCTCCACCATGTCTAATATATTTATAACATAAATAATTCGCCCCTTTTTCTTATCCTTCTTGAGTTACATAGCTAATATTTGTCTTAGACTAATCTCTCTTTTAATTCCTTTTATCACTATAGAATTAACACTATCATCCACACATTATACTATCTTGGTGAAGCAATCAACCTTTTCCGTATGTTGAGATAACTAGCTTACACCTAGGATAAATTCATATGATCATAAGGGTGTTATATAAATGTCTACCTCAGCGGTGAATTATGGAAGCTTCAATTAGTCCTCAAAGGATTATTGTTTTACCCTAAAATTATCCTTATTTCCATATTGAATAGTCCATGAGTTTTCCATTTATCATATTATCCTAGGTAGTTTATATAATAATCATAGAGAAAAAAAATATTTTATAGCACTAATATCTATCAAAATAGTTACAGTAAAATAAAATAGCATACCCGAAGCTTCTACTGGCGTAGTATGATGTTATTCCTGGTAGTTATTTAGCAATACATGTATCCTCTTATGAAAATCCATTCTCTAATCAGGAAGGGTTCTACATTGTTGGAAATTTAACTAATTTTTCCTTGGAAAATTATTGTCATAGTGGTCACCTCCACAAGTAAAACATCTATCAATCAACCCTTTTATCTCTATTTTATTTTCTTTGAATCCATAATTTCCATTCCTTTTATTTTATTGTTTCTGAATATATTTTCTTGGAACCTTTTAGTAACTATTTTCCTCTTCTTGTTATCCTTTTCCCACCCAATATTCTTGGTGTATAAAGGGGGTGTAGATGGGAACTATTTTTTCTTCTTTTCAACTTGGAAATTTTCTACCACTTACATCTTATATTCCATTTTATTTTCTTTTTCAAACACTGCATCTATAGTGGTGGGTCCGCGCACATCTACTTCTCCACCAATAGGGGATTTACTCCCAGAATGAATTTATGAATTTATCATCCTTTTTTTATTGGGGTACATATTTAGTAATATGGGTGAACTTCTCTCAGTATTTAGTCAATGAAATCTCTCCTTGATGTAAACCTTGAAAATTTATCATCGTTTGGTCATAAAATAGTTGTGAAAACCACCGTTGGAGAGAAATACCCTTAAAATGGTCCCAAGATATGGTAGCTACATCAATGTCAAGCTCCATATTCTTATTATCCCACTATGATAAATCTTATCTAGATAACTGATAAGACCCCCAAAATTCCTTTTTTTCCACGGTGAAATCCCTTATCTTGAAGTACTTCTCCATCTCACTAAGCCAGGACTTGGAACAATTTCCTAGGGTGGTTCCATAAAACTTAGGAGGAATAATCCTCTTTATATACCTTGAAATATTTACAACCATTCAAGCCTTCTTGGTTCCTTTCCTTTCTTCTTCCTCTTCTTCTTCATTATCAAAAACCTCTTCATCCTTATCACATTGCCTTTCCTCCTTAGGTTTTTCACAAACCTTTCTTTCTTAAGGCTATGATGTGATCCCATGTATCATAGAGGGTAGCCAATATTTGATCCATTTTATCTTGTTGGTCTCTAGTAGCATCACTAGATCCAATATCAACATTCATTCTTGTGTGAGCCATTATACCTAATTGTATTAGGAAAGTTATTAACATAGTGAACTTACTAGGTATGAGTGTAGAGAACCTAGTTAAAGGATGCTCTAATACCATAATGTAACGATCATTCATTAACACAAGCTAAAAGTGGATTTTTTAGTTTAAATATTATTAGGTAACTTAGAAATAACCATACATATAATTAAATATTATAGAAAATATTCTAAGGTTCAAAACATCCTTTCATTACCATATTTCCAAATGTCAAACAAGAGTTGATCAATTAAATGTCATAAAAATATTATACATTGATTCCCAAAATTTTTCATATAGAAGTATTATAAAAATTCATTTCATAATATATTGATTAATATAATATTTACCATATGCTATATTAAATACATGAGACAAAAATCTTGTCCCTAGCCAAGTACAACAATATGACCATATGTTTTAGTACAAGTAATATACTATCAACTCAATCTTTCCAAAAGTTCATGTGTACATGTATATATAATTTTTACAAATTTTTTAGAGGGAGAACATAATTGGAGCACTTTAGCTCCAACAAGAGAACATTTTAGTTTCCCTCCACACCTCTCCCAAGTGAGAGGGACCAAACCTTTCATGAAAAAGGTTAGATAAAGACATTAAAATATCAACAAAAATTAGTAATTTGAGAACCATGTGTAATATACCCAAATTCTCACAATACAACCCATCTTAAGAACAAGGTAACTTATGTTGGGGTAATAATGTCAAGTGGGGACACCTTTTAGGTGGGTCACCACTTCACACTGCATGTTTAAAAGTTTACTTATAAACTTTATTAATTTGAGTCGGTCCTCACATTTAAAAGTAAATCATTTTGATTTAATTAAAGAGTGAAATGGTGCACCTGAGTGCAACCGATTCGCCCACCCTATTTACAAGGGTGATCCTTCATGAGATTAGGGATAAAAATAATTTTGATTTGTGAATTTTCAAGAGTATATTTTATCATTTGAATTAATCTGTAATTATTTATTGTGGGATTGAGGAGGAAGTGGGAGTGCTAGGTAACATCTGTATGTAAATTCTAATAAAGGTAGTACTTTATTTTGGAATGGGATTTTTTCCTTCTACTCTCCCCACTATAAATATTTCATTCCAGTGTTGTGCTATTTACATTTACTATATTTTACTTTGTAAAGTTATTTTAAATATGTTTACTTCATTTAATATATTAAATGTCTGCACATTTTCATAAACCTATAATCCTTGGTATTAATGATTATGAATTAATCACTTATTTATCCTGTGAAATATGACATGGTATCAGAGTTGGTGGTTCTACTTGTGTAGGATACATTTGGATGTTTTTCCACATGTGTGAAAAAACTTTAAGTTTTTCAAATCTATGAAACCCTAGTTGTTCTTCTACGGACTTCAAATTTAATAAGGTTCAAAACTCTAATTCCCATCAAAATAATAAGAATATTAGATGATTAGTTTTCAGATCTTGCTTGTGCATGTGTTTTTTCCCTCTCTACTATTTGTGTGCATAAATATTTTTATTTTTATCCATTTATGACCTTTTTTCTATATTCTTATTCCTTCGTGGCTTTATCTGTCTTCTCCAACTTTTTAAAATAATTCACACCTTTTAGAAATGTTCTATAGTTTTGCATATTATTTAAATAGTTCATGTTTTTAAATTTATTTACGACCGTATTTTACTTGCATGGATTTATATAATCTATGGTTTTTCATTTTCCCAAGAGGACTTCAGTTCCATTAAATTTTGGCTCATTCCGTGAATTCGAGGTCTGCAGATTGATTTTCCGTTGAAGAGTGATAAAATGGTGACACATTTCCTCATTGATTTGTGTTGACTCTGAGCCATATTTTTACCTTCTATTTAGTTGCGAAGAGTTCTTGTAACTTTATTTTTCAGCCTCAGACTCCAAAAATTATTCTCTCCAGCTTATTCTATGGACTTAAGGTCCATGAAATGCATCTCTGCTTGAAAGTGATAGAATATCACCACGTATCTTCTCTTTATTGTTGATCTTATGCCATGTGCTTTTTTTTTTAATTTCCGCGTATCCATTTGACCTTTTAAACCTTTTTGTGGACCCAAAAAATATATTATATTTTGTTAATTATGCAGACTTCACGTCCGTCAGGCTCATGGGCTTCAGAAAGTGCCAGATAGTTGACATATGCCCTTTGATATTTTTTTATGCATCGTGTGTTGCTTCTAGCTTCAACCACATTTCCCTAATTTTTGTTACACCGCGTACGTAGACCGAAAAATCTATCTTTTCTGGTTAATTATGTAGATCTCACATCCACTGGGCACATCATTTTGGAAAATTACTGGAAAGTTGACATGTATCCATTAAAAAATTTCTTTTGTCTTTTTAGTTATTTTTTTTCTAAATTTGTTTATGTGCGTTTATTAAAAATGGTTGAAACTTCTATTTTTTCTATAGATAAATCTCAAATATTAGATGGGAAAATTACAGTATCTAATGAGATAGGTTAGAATCATGTTTTATGGCTAGAAAATCATGGGATATAGTCACTGGTGTGGAGAAATGACCCACTAGAAGGCAAGAAAACATTGCAAACCTAAGGTCCTTCTCCTAAATATCCCAGGATGCCCTATCTGTAGACACCAATTTTGGGTGTTATGACACCCTGTACCCCGTATCTCATCCCGCAACCTAACCTTACCTCACCACCTAAACCTTACACACTTAATTATTTATTAATTACCTTATAATTAATAAATCCACATGTCTAACCCTGCCACCTCACCTCGCCACCTCACTATGACCTAGCCCTAACCCTAAACTAACCTAATTAAGACCTATGACTTGGTCCAGACCCACACCCATGACTCATCACCACTCACCTTCATCAAAACAAGCCTAATAATGACATGATCAAGCCCACAACTAACCCCTCGGGAGAAAAGGAGGGAAAGTTGGCTATTTTACAAAAAATAGCAAACTTTGACCTAACCGACATCAGTCCCTACGCGGCCGGCATCGGTTAGGTAACTGCCATCGGTTCCCTGTAAATGACCTCCCCCAACATAAATAAAAGGATCTAAATCCATTTTGCAAGGGATAGACAAGTGAGAAGGAGAGAAGAGTTTGCAAAGAGGAGCATCAAGCCCAAAACTGAAACTGAGCAACTAGAGCATTGTCACACTCATCCAAACCTTGGGAGAGTCGGAGGATAGCTTCATTAGATCACTTCTGATTGCTAGATCATCCCAACTAGGCCTTGCCTTTGCCAATGCATTCTTTGGACCTCCATCCACATCAGAAACTAGTAAGTAGTCTCTTTTATCACCTTGTATGCTTCTAGACACTACTTTGTGAACTTTTAATTCATAGGGATTATAAGCTCACTCCTAGATCTACTACCCAGAAATAACCTGCACCTAACCTTCGGTCATCCATCTCTATATTACCCCAAAGATAGCTCTCTCACTCTCTGAGTCTTCTCTATCACCCTACTACTCCCCTCAACCATCTACCAACCTTCCAAACCTCATAACCATCTTACACCAACCTCCATTTAAAATTCCCTAAATCACCACCCCTACCGATATCGGTTATTTTCTATCGGTACAGGTTTTGTAACTGCGATCGGTTTTCCAATGACCGGCATCGGTCACTGTGACTTATACCAAAACCAACCTTTCACCTATTCACCTCAAAGCAATCTCATGTCCAGCCTGGTCTATCCCTATAACTTGATCTCAACATATCAATAACCAGTGACCAAACAAACAACATGAGATTTTATTATTGGTACTTTAGTCTCTATTGCTTTTAGTAATGAGGTACCTAAATCGTGATTTCACAATAGCTTCTTTATTATCATTTGCATTAATTTATATTAAAAGGGAACTGACCACCTTCGAAAGGAAGTCTAATATTTCCTGGGCCCAAGGCAATTCCCTCACTTATTGTTTAACGTAAATTTGGTGGTCTTGCATTCTTATTTATAGGTAGTCCTTCCCAGACAAAAAGGAGCTCTTCACAATCAATATGATCTCTCTATGGTACGCACACACCTTCCCAACACTCAACAAGTATTCCTCCTAGCCCTAACCCTTATCTGTTTCTCAAGAGAATGAAAAGATAGAAATAACTCTATTCTGGAACAAAATTTTGTGTGAAATATTTTGGCACGCCCGGTGGGACCTCTTTCTTGCTTGTTTTCATATCGGGAGCACACTTGTTGTTTCTCTCTTCTAAATATTCGTAAAATAATTTTATCCTTTTGGTAAAAGAACTTGTCTTACTTTCGCATCTTTGCATTAGTGAAAGTTATCTTCTTGACCTCTTCTCTTTCTTTGCTTCATCAAATATCATTTTTTATTTGGGTTTAAAACATTTGCATCACATTCTTGCTTGCTATTTTTCATTCTAGTGAACGTAGATTAAGTAACAGGTCGTACATGTGGGGGTAATATCCACGGTATTGATGAGAAATTAATCTTACTCTCATTGCACAACACATACCAAATCACATCATAATCTACACAACATCTCAAACATCCCCCCTTTTCGTGGTATTCCTCCACACAATTGAGGTAGCCTTACAAGCCAAAACAAACTTGACATCTCCCTTAGGTCTTTTGTTTAGGATTGACATCATCTTGCATCTAAGGCATAAGCCCAAAAGTGATTAAAACTAATCCTAGGTTTAGTCTCTTGATTTTCTTGTGCATCTTGCTTGTTTTCTATTTTTCTTTCAGTTCTGTTTCTCTGTTATACCCTGTCTCAGTGATCACTTCAGACAGTTTGGTGGGTATAATAAGCCTTGTTATCCCCAAACCATTAGCCTCTGACATTCTCTTTTTACCTTCACAGTGACTGGCACCAGTCCTCTTCTACTGACATCAGTTACTCGACCGACGCCGGCTACCGTCTGACCGACATCAGTTACCAGACTGATATCAGATACTATGTTTCACAGTTCCTGACAAACCAGCAACCTACCAATTCCAACGTTTTGTTACTATTTCTATTCCTAATTGACTAATTCCCTACTGTATCCTCTTGTCCATGGTTGTTATCACCCAGAAACAAGCCACAGCCATGGTTTCACATGCTTGTTTCATGTCTTTTCCTGAGTCACCCCCTTCGCATCCTATGGGGAATCCTACATACACCAATGTTTTTCCCAAGATCTCTGTCGGAGATCCAGATTTTGCTAAATTTTTGGATGCTAATCTTGGCACCATACAGTATTATTTGTCTCATACCCCTAAACGTACACCTGACAGTTAGCTCCTTTTGGGTATGCCTATTAGTATAACCGCTCACTTAGCTCCTTCCCCACCTAATAATTCCACCTCACTGTCTTCATCCTTAGCCCCGTCTCCCAGCTCAGCGGCTTCGGTGGTTCATACTACACCAATTGGCCTTCCTTTGGTTAATCTAGGGCCCCACATATCACTATTGTCCACTGCCCCTACCTCATCCCTCTCATAGATTGCCTCTTTCATAACTTGTTCTCTACCACGTATCCACATGAGCTTTCCCTCTTAGGATCCGCCCACCTTTTCATTTCCGCAAATGCATCCGGTGGCCTCAACATCTTATATATGACACCCTTATTCAGTGGCCCCAACACATTCATCATCGATACCTTATCAACATTTAGCCCCACCATTGTCTAGTAGCGGCTCTTGGCCCAATCCTCCTCCATTTACAACAACAACACCATCATCTAACCCAACCAATGATTTAATCAAACAAATGATGGACAAGATGCAAAATCTTGAGTCTTTTGTTTCAGGAATCTATAATACCTTGACATATAAGCAAGTTTGTCGGGAGCCTATTCATTCTTCTATCCCCCTTCATACATATCCTCTTCAATGGGAATTACTAAAATTTACTCGCTTTAATAGTAAGGAGGACCCTCAACAACACTTGCGATCGTTTAGACATGCTTGCTATCTGATTGCTCATGACGATGCCTTACTACTCCGTACCTTCCCCATGTCCTTATCAGGACCTGCCTTGGAGTGGTATAGTGCTTTAGCCCAGCACTCAATCTTCTCCTTTAACCAGTTAGCCCAATCTTTCTTGGATCATTTCTCCATCAATATTTCCAAGAAAGTATCCATTACCGATCTCTATGCCATCCGACAATTTGAAGATGAATCTATCGCAGATTTCGTTGGACGATGGCGGGGCCTCATCAACCAACTTACTTATGCCTTACCTCAGGCTGAGCTCATCGAACTCTTTACGTGGGCCTGGGCTAAACACATTTCTCCCACCCTCCAAATTCAAACTTTCCGCACCTTTGATGAGGCCTTTACTATGGCTTGGAAACTAGAGATTCGGGCCTTAGAGGAGGAGAAATTGAAGTTGTGCAACAAAAACTCAAATTTCCAAACCCAGGACTCCACTAACAAACCCAACACCACCAACTCTCACGCATCGGCTGCTTCGAAATCAAAAGGAGTTGTACATGTGGTAACGGTCAAATCTCAAGCACCATCTTATACCCAGCCAAAATCCACCTATAAGTATAAAGCCGAGCCCATCAAGTACACTCCCTTGGGAAAAACTTATGATGTGATCTTGGAAAAATTGCTTAAAGCAGGAGCTATCACCTTGCCTCCTGTTAAACCTCACTCTGGGTTTGATTCCACCCGTGCTATACCTTCTTGGTATAAAGAAAATGACTTCTGTAACTTCCATCGCGTGAAGGGACACAACCACGAAAACTGCAAGATGTTGAAAAACATAGTGCAGAAATGGTTGATGCAGGGGATATAACCCTCGATAATCCTAATGTCCCTGCTAATCAAAATTTAAAAATCTTCAACAAACCATTTCCAAACCATTCCTCTACCAGTAACACAAACCAAGAAACCTTAGCCGAGGAGAAGAGTGTGCATGAGATCCATGTGGTTTTCAACTCCCAACCAAGGGCTTCTATCGAGGAAATTTGAATCGAGCCTCTTCACCGACGTAGGAGTCCTTGCCCCCTTCTCCTTCATCAGGACAAGAGGATAGCCCTGCTATTCCTTTACCCATAAAGGAATCAACCGCCCAGAGTTCTCTTCTCACAGAAGAGCCTTCTTACACCACATCCCTGCAAGACTGTGAGCGGCTGTTATCCAACTTATCTATTTCCCAATCATCTCCTTCTACCACTCTTGCTGCAAAAGAAGAAGGATCATCACTTTTTTTGTCATCCTTAGAAGAGAAACCCCTTGAGCCTACATCACCAAATTCCTTAACCATGATGAATCCTCTAGAACATGCCCTCCTCCCTATCAGTTCTTCATCGCCTAAATCTTTCCAGCGACTGGTTGACCTCTTAACACCCATTGATAAAGTGCCTCATTCGCCCCCTGTATCACACCCCCAGTGGACCAGAATCATAGCCCACTTCTCTTCCATACCAAAATTCCCATCCATACGTGAAGATTGTCACCCCCCAGAAGATAGACGACTCTTATGGGAACATTTGAATACACCATGCTCTACTCAAATGCAGATGACTAATCCAGACACCTCTACTATATACCTGAAGTTTTTACAAAAGCTCAAAATGCCTATGTCCTCACCTCCACCCCCCTCATCTCTGCCAAATACCTCATCCACCTCTATCAACCTAGCTAAACCTTCCCCTACGCTTGGGACTTCACCAATACCTAGCCTGACGCACCCACCTAAATGGTTAGACTTATCTGAAAATAAAGCCGTTAATCCACCTAGGAGATAGACCCAATCTCCTCGAGTCCAATCTATGCCTCCGCCACAACTAAAACCCTTGGCCCCAATCACACCACTACAGCAGGCACGGCTTCAACCCTCACCGTCACACCTACCTTCTATATTCGGGCCTCACCCCTCCACCTTGCCTCAATACACCATGCCTCCCACGTCTTCTTTAACATGACCAGCACCTTCTGCACCCATACAGAAATCCACAGGCATCTTAACACCATCACCCCAAGTATCTTTCCTACCTACCAACCCTAAGAAAACTCGATCATCAAAGGACTTGTTTGCTACCGCTCCTCTTTCCCCATGGTTGTTTCCTACCACCACGTCATCTGTGGCCTCATCATCTAACCATCTAAACATAACTTCTGCGCAAAAGAAGCCACACCTAGTTAAACCCAATCATCAAAATCCCTTACCTAAACCACCACCCGTACGAACCACTCGTACCCAACCATTACCAAAACAATCAATGATCTCACCCACTCAATCAATAGCCTCATCT
Source organism: Taxus chinensis (assembly GCA_019776745.2). NCBI lineage: Eukaryota > Viridiplantae > Streptophyta > Pinopsida > Cupressales > Taxaceae > Taxus > Taxus chinensis. The sequence goes on from CM034150.1 coordinate 886,438,126, forward strand.
GCATTTGACCCGCTCAAAGGATCTTACGCCAAGATCCTTGATATGCTGGTAGGGGATGCGACCATTTCCCTACCCCCACTCAGACCCTATGATCCATCTAAACCTCGACCTATAGGTTATGATGAATCTAAAATCTGTGCCTACCACCGCACACCAGGACACAATGTAGAAGGATGTAAAGCTTTGAAAGCCATCCTTCGCCAGTTGCCTATCTCGGATAGAAAATCTCAGAAGGATAACTTACCAAAATCTCCTATACCACCTGTCCCCGCCTCGCCAAAATCTATCATCATTGCAACCCCACCTCTCGAGAACAATGACTTATCCCTGTCATCTTCCTCATCTCACATTCATGAGATCAACATGATTAGCATTGCTACTCGAGGTCAGAAAAACAATGGAAAAGCTAAAGAGAGCACACCTGCGGCCTCTCTTTCTCCTTCCGCCATCCCGATCACACCACCACCTAAAGTGATTATTTGTGGACCTGCCTATCCAGTCTCTGATGGAGTTGCCCATCACACTATGATCAAGAAACTTCACCAATCTCCTATAAAAATGACACTCTATGATCTCATTCAAACATCTGAATCACATCGACAAGCTCTAATTGAGATCCTTCAAGGGATAGAGGTCCTACCTAACGAAACCTTGCCCGTTGCCTCCATATTAACACCCAACCACGTCGCTTCTCTCACCAAACAACCTACCTCCATAACCACTTCTGTCCCTGTATGGAAAGCCACTGGTGTTATTTTTTCTGAAGAAGAAATTGTCATCTTTGGTGCAGAAGATCCTGATCCCACTCTTTTCATCTCGGCTTACATCCGGGACATCTAGGTATGTCGTGTTATGATCGATGGGGGCGCTAGCCTAAACATCATCTCTTCTAAAGCCTTCCAACAGATGAATATCCCTCCTAGCTGCATGTGTGCCAACCCCACCATGTTGTATTCATTCAACGATGCTATTACTTCTACCCTAGGCACCATGATCCTTAACATTCATGTAGGGCCACGTAGCTTACCCAAACTCTTCTATGTCCTTGAGGGAGAATTCCAATACAACATGTTGTTAGGCCGCCCTTGGATCCGGGCTATGGGATGTGTTCCCTCCACCTTACATAGATGCATCAAATTTGAGTATGAAGGGAAGTCATACACCATCACAGCTGATGCTTCCCCCTTCAAAACCTACAATATGTTATACCTGCCCTAATGATGTGCTTGTACCCATCAAGACACCCATTGATCCAACCTAACCATCTACTTCAACCACGCCTCAACCATCCACCTTAGCCGCACCCACTCCTTCGACCAATGAAACCACTGACGCAAATACTTCTTCCTTTCCCGTGGATAACATCCCAACCTCGGATCCCTTGGTAGGAATTTTTCAACACCTTATGCTGGGGGAGTACCGCCTATACAACGTTAGCACCTTCCATACCCCACAAGAGTATGGACAATTACAGGAACATCCTACCTATGATCGTCATGTGGGGGAGGTGATCTCCTACGGACCACCTAATTTCCACACCAACCTAACGTATGGGGGTGTCGACGCATCCTCTATCACCCCCGAACCTCCCCTTGGTGTGATTCCCTTCCAATCAGATTTTCAATATCTAACCAACCGTCGTTTCGCCCTCACCTTCCTGACATGCTATGCTTGGAAGGGTTTTGGTTTCGGTCTTTATGAGCAAGGACGACATATGGTTATTCCCATGACTACACGCAAACACAAAGATCGTAGTGGTCTTGGATTTTCTGAACCACCTACACTGAAGAAACCTCATGTCAATTGTATCCTGAAAGATGAAAAAGTCACCCATTCCGAACAATCATCACCCATTTTACCACCTTCACCCACAGAGTCGATAGACCCGGAATCTATCCCTCCTAACTTTTTTTTTTCGTGAATGCTATCTTCCTAGGTCCTCTCACTTATCAACGCGATGGTGAAGACCCATCTTCTCTTCCCCTTTTGTATCCAGACATGATCGAAGAAGACTCACCTTCGATTAATGTTGTGGAGTGCCAGGATGATGACTCCATCCTCACCTACCTTGGTGCGGACGACTCTTATATTCAATGCACCTTACCATCTGAAACCCAAACCATGTTGAATGAGTCGACTATAGAAATCAACATCCACATGGAAGACGATCCTCACATTGTAAAGATCAGACAATCTCTCGACGCATCAGAACAAGCCACCTTCACTACCTTTCTCCGTGCCCGCAATCAAGCTTTCGCTTGGTCCTACGCCGACATGCCAGGAATCGATCCTGACATTGCTTGTCCATAACATCACTCTGAAACCAGACTCCAAACTAGTTAAAAAGAAGTTGAGAAAAATTCATCCACGCATTTCCCTCTTGGTTAAAGAAGAGCTTCAACGACTCCTTTCTGTTTCTTTCATCTTACCTATTGACTATCCGCAATGGATTTCTAATGTTGTACCTGTCACTAAAGTGATGGGGGGGACTTCGGATATGTATGGATTTCTAGGATCTTAACCTCGCTTTCCCAAAGGATGACTTCCCCCTACCTAGTATTGATCAACTTGTTGATCTCACTGCAGGCCATGAGATGCTTTCTCTCATGGATGGTTTCTCGGGATATAATCAAATTTTAGTAGCCCCAGCCGATCAACATAAAACCGCCTTCATTACCCCCTGGGGCACCTTCTGCTATCATGTCATGCCATTTGGCCTTCAAGAATGCTGGTGCAACCTATCAACGGGCTATGACTTACATTTTTCATGACATTATGCACACTATCCTTGAGGATTATGTCGATGATCTTCTTGGAAAATCCAAACATCGCAGTGAACATCTCGATGTTTTAACCATTATTTTCGATCTCCTGTTACAATACTGTGTTCGTCTTCAGCCAAAGAAATGTGTCTTTGGCGTCCTTTCGGGAAAAATCCTTGGCTTTATCGTCTCTTTGCGTGGCATTGAGGTTGACCTCGCTAAAGTCAAATATATTTTAGAAATTCCCGCACCCACTAACCTAAAACAATTGTGTAGTTTGCAGGGAAAACTCCAATCTATCTGTCATTTCATCTCACAACTCTCAGATCGATGTCAACCTTTCCATCATCTCCTTAAAAAGGACATTGTCTTTCAATGGAGCAAGGAGTGCCACAAAGCCTTTGAGGCTCTTAAAACTTATCTCTTGCATCCACCCGTGCTTATCCCACCTCAGGATGATCGCCCTTTCTACCTTTACCTTTCTGCCACCAACCATGCTGTAGGAGCCATGCTCGCACATCGTGACTCCGAGCATCGAGAACAAGCAGTTTATTACATAAGCCGTACTCTTGTGGATTACGAAACTAGGTATACACACGTCGAAAATTTGTGCCTAGCCCTATCATTCATGGCCACCAAACTCTGACATTACCTCCTGAATCACAAAACTTTTGTCATCACCAATGCTGACCCCATACATTATATGTACGCCAAACCTCATCTAAACCAACGCATCACCCGATGGCTTATGCTCCTCGCCGACCTCGACCTTGAGTTTGTACACCAGAAATCAGTCAAAGGAAAAACTATCGTAGACCAACTCAGTGGAAGCCCCTCTACCTGGGGAACAATTTACCAATTTTACTTTCCCTGATGAACTCATCGCAACTCTTTCACTCAGTGATGCATCTTATCCGATGACTCTCTTCTTCGATGGATCTAAATGCTAGCGCGGCGGAGGGGGTGGGTGTTGTTCTCATTCCTCTTGAAGGTGAACCTATGCCTCTTTCATTCAGGCTCAATTTCCCCTGCACTAACAATACAGTGGAATATGAGGCCCTTGTTCTGGGTCTCCACATGTTGCATTACACTTAGGTGTGAAGTCTATTAACATTTTCGGTGACTCTCAATTGGTAGTAAATCAAGTTACCGGCATTTACTAATGTAAAAATGAGGAACTTCAAAAGTAAAAACATTACGTAGATTCACTTTTGACCTTATTTACCCATTATACTATCCAAACCGTTCCACACTCAACTAATAAATTTGCGGATACTATGGCTTGCTTGGCCTCGTAAATTCCTGCATCAGCAACTGACTCTGAAATATTTTTCTTGGTCCAACAACTCTTTGCCCCATCTTACTTAGTCCCAGATGTTTGTATGGTAAATAATGCATCTGTTGACTCGTAGGATACCTGGTATAACCAATTTCGTGACTACCTTACAAACTCTGTTCTCCCACCTGACCTTAGTAGTAATGGTAAATGCACTTTTCTGAAAGGTGTTTCTCGTTATGTCATCATGGGGGGACTCCTCTATAAATGTGGCTTCGATGGTATCCTCCTTTAATGTCTAACCAGCGTTGAAGTCACTCATACCATCCAACAAGTCCATGACGGAATTTGCGGTGGGCACTTTAGTGGCTTTGGCATGGCCAAGCGGATCCTTCGCCTCGGATATTATTGGCCTACTCTTAATAAAGACTACTACAAATATGTTAAGCATTGTATTATGTGTCAACAGCATGCCAACCTTCAACATACTCCCAACCATCCGCTACAGGTCGCACAAGATCTTTGGCCTTTCTCACAATGGGGTTTGGACCTTATTGGTGAGATTCATCCACCTTCTTCGCAACGTCACCATTGGATCATCACGGAAACTAAATATTACACTAAATGGGTGGAGGCCGTTCCACTCGTTTCAACCAAAAAGGAGAAAATTGTTGAATTCATCAATCATCACATTATTTGCCGTTTCGGTGTTCCTCATCGCTTGATAACCGATAATGGAAAATATTTCAAAAATAAGCTGTTACGAGCCCTTTGTGACAACTTTGGTATCAAACTTAGCTTCTCGTCACCCTACTATCCACAAGCAAATGGTCAAGCTGAATCTTCTAACAAAACCTTAACCAAAATTCTCATGAAATTTGTTAACGATTTTGGTCAAAATTGGCATGATCACATCCCCTTTTCCCTTTGGGCTTATCGTACCATCATTTGTACTTCCACTAATGCCACACCATTCTCTCTAGTGTATGGTACCGAGGTTGTCTTGCCTCTCGAAATACAAATACCTTACCTCAGAATATCTCTCCAGGATATTCTCACCAATGATGACTTCCACCAAGAGTGGTTAGCCCAATTGGAGATTCTTGACAAGCGTCGTCTTACCACTCTTGACCACCTTAAAATTTATCAAAAGCGCATCAAGCGTGCTTATGATAAGTGAATTCATGAGCGTACCTTTAAAATTGGTGATCTTGTCCTCAAAGAGAATCAACATGTAACCAAACTAGAAAAGAGAAAACGTGGAAAATTTTCTCCTAATTGGATTGGGCCTTACATTATCACTCACACTTATGGATCAGGTACTTATCGTTTAGCTTTGCTTAATGGTAAACCTGATCCTGAACCCCTTAATGCCTTGCATCTCCGACCATTCTACAGTTGAATTTAGTGTTACATCACTCCTTATCCACCTTGCACTCATCCCTTGAGCTCTTTTACCACCTCATACACCTTTTTTTGTGCATCTAAAAGTAAAATCAAACCCACGTGGTTTGATCATCACCTCCTCTTAAAGAGGCCTTCTCCTTTTTAGTCTGGTCCATGACTTAAAAGTATCAAAATAACAAGTTCTCAATTATAAAATTCTTGGATATTCTTGAGTCAAACTTACTGCAAAACTAGATGCTTCATGCCAAACAGACATTTAGACCTCCAAGCTATAAACTAGAATGCTCCCTCGAAGGACAGCTATGTGCAAAGCCACATCTGCTACTATAACTAGACTTCTCCCTTGAAGGAAAACTACGTGCAATGTCGTGTCTGCTACTATAAGTAGACTGCTCCCTCGAAGGATAACTATACAAAGTCAGCCTCTATCAGAAGCTTCTCGCATTGATTGGCTTCGTGAAGACCTCAAGAACAACAAAATGCATATCCCATATAGACATCCCGCTTCGTTCAGTCTATATCTAGAAAAATCAAAGCAGTATTCAAAAGTACTTTTGAGTCATGGACTTGTCTATTTTGGTTTGGTTCTCTTCCGTCAGAATAATCACCTTATAACAAGTTCTCTGCGCCACAGCTATACCATCCACCTCTCCTCACCATTCTTCACAATAACAAAACTCAAGGGATGTGTGTATATCTGATATATTGTGATTACACAACTCTTTTCACCTATCGACTTCTCGCCTATGCAAGGTACCTATGGATTCAAGCTCATCCTACGATGATACATGGTTCATTTAGCTCTTTCCAACTATGGGACACTTTTGCCTCTTTTACCTGAATCTAGGATTGTTTTTTGACCTTAATTAGGACATGGTTTCCTATGCTTGGGTAAGTTAACCCTCACTTCACCTATATCCACACCAACACCAACAACATTACTCTACCAACATCAAACTTTTACCAACCAAAAAATTGCCTAACCACAACCAAATTACCTGAATTCACCTTTCCCTGGTCCTAAGGGAGAACTACATCGGTTTGAGGCCCCTCCTTGCTTTGTGCAATGGGCTATGTAGGCAACACTTAGGATACATGGGGTCTCCCAAGGTTAGCTCAACCATCCCCTACCATAACCTATCATGTGTTGTGTTTTCTTTAAAAATATAAATATCTTTGCGTATTTTTATTGATAAAACTCACCTTGATCCTTTATCAATCTAAACATTCAAAACACAAATATTCTTATAATTATCACAAACTCAAATCAACATACATATTTCATTTTATTTATATGTTAAACAAATACATCTTCTCTATCATGGAATCCTTATTTATTCTTCTACCCCTATGTATGAAACTCACTTAGACCCCTGCGCCTCGTCCCAAACCAGGTAGTGATGGTGATCGTCGACACCGCTCACCTGGCCTCTCCATACTCAAAGGAACCACTGCTATTGGTTCCTCCCACTGATCCACCAATCTCTCCTGTAACATACGAATCTGCCCTCTCGTGTGGAGGACTCTTGCCTCTAGTCTCTCCACTCGAGACTATGAATCCTCTAAAAATCCCCTGGTCTCATTCACCTGTGTGTTAATTTGGTGAACTAAAACCTGCAGGAGGTCTCTCTCCATGGTAATCACAGCTATGTCAGGATGATCGGCCCTCTCGTGTGTACTTCGCAGCTCTACCGCCCACCATAATCTATAAGAGTCTGTCACTCCTGCATCAATTACCCTGCGATCGGCTGCTATCTCTTCTGGTCCTTCTGGAAGAGTTGGCCGTGGAGGTGAGAATGGTGTCTCGGTGTTGATCCTTCTGTATGGTCTATGATCCATGGGTATATCCTGAACAAATCCAAATTGTCATCGCACGCGATCTAGAGGAATCCTCTCATACTCTCCTGGCCTATGTCCTGCGATCCACCTCACTCGCTCTACACCCCTCAAATCCTTGGTTATGTTCGCCGTCACCATGTAGTTCCCGTAAGGTCTCCAATGGATATCTGCAATCGTCATCGTCTCCAATTTATGCCTATAATACTCGGTGTTATCTGTCATAGTCTCGGTTCTTGCCTCTTGCTCTGTCTGGACCCATCACCTGAATCTCAATCCCTGCACTCCTGTCTCTCCTTCCTGGATTGGTCAGTCTGTTGGTCGCACACACACAATGTGCTCATAATCCCAACAATGTAATAAGTATGCACAATCCAGTGTATTCCTGTGATTTCACCTGCATGCCCATTAACCCCTGTATAGCTCCGCTAGATATGCGGGTGCCCATGCGAAAGTAATGCTACCTTCTATCATCTCATGAATAATACACATCAATGATTTTGGAAATCTTCCCCCGTCCACTCTAGGTAATGCATAATATCCCACCGCTATCATTAATACCACGGCCAAACTTGTTGCCTTAGGGTGTGCCGCAAACATTATAACATAAGTAAATGTCACACCTCGCTGTGTCAAATCTCGTGCGGCTGGACCAAATACTACCGTTATCGCTGCCCGCGCTGCGTTGGGCCCTGCCTGATACATTTTTCTTCCTGTAATTGGAAGTCTTAAAATTCAAAAAACATCTTCTAATGTCACTGTCATTTTCCCTGTTGGCAGATGGAAGGTATTCTTTTCTGGATTCCATCTCTCAATCAGCACCTACAACATAGCATGATTGCATGTGATTCGTGAATAATAGTAGATTCCTCTTAACCCCACATGATTTATTAATGCCCACTCTGTTGGTGTTACATCCGCTTGGACCCATGACAACAGTGCTGGTACCCTATCATTCATCATCAACCTTGCCTCTGCCTACACACATCAAACCAATGAACACCAAGCAACAAATGAATCCCCAAGTTCTTTTTATCAGAAGCTACAACTTTACACAGTAACCGCTATCGGTTACCTAACCGATACCGGTTATGCCTAAACCGATATCAGTCACTGTTCATAATATCCATCCTGCTCAAAAACACCACCTATGATACCTTATTCACTGATTTACCCCTCTTTGTACCTACAAACATATCTAAAACACCTGATTACCTACCCTATAACACTCATCCCATCCCAAACCCTTGCCTATCATCTTTTTACCCTCTTATCTTACCACATCCTATTTATAAGCATGCAAAATCTTATCCCAACCAAAACTTATACCTCTTGGGATGCAACAGCTTGAGGCGGAACTTGTCTTCTCTGTCCTCTCTGCCCATTGGATGCTTCTCCTTGTTCATCCATGTTCACCAGACTCTTCACTATAACTTGCCTTTACACCTTCTTAATCCAAGCCCATGATCACTTTACCTATCTCTTTCCTCCTTATAACTCAATTCTCCCATGCAACTACCCTATATGGAAGACAACAGCCTCGCATCCTCGTATTTATCATGTTGCATGACTCTAAAAATAAGAATATAAAATTTCCTCCCAAGCTTTTCTATTTTTAGAAAAGCTTGTTTTAACATAACCGATGTCAGTTACCTAACAGGTATCGGTCACATAGTGACCGACATCGGTTATCTAACCGATATCGGTGAAACTGTCTCCTTTTGCTTATACCTAGGCCTTTTATTTGTTTTTTACAAAATTTTGGCAGCGCTCACCTCTTTTCCCTACATAACGACATCATTATCAATATCCATCATCATAATACCATCAACATTTCAACACATATGCATATAATCCAAACATCATCAACGTCATCTATATACCTCAACTTCCAAAATCATTAACAAAACAAATGAAACATTATAATATATGTATCAAATCAAACATTATACACACCATGTGGATCAAACTCATCATCTATATATCCTTAAATAAATGTCAATATATACAAATTGCCCTGCATGGGGCCTCTATAATCCAGAAAATACAAAATTGGCACATAGGCTACTATCTCTGTCAAAATCTCGACTTGGCTCACAGGCCAGTATCAACTATACAAAACATACTCGGCTTGTAGGCCGGTATATACAACAAAAATGAATACATAAATCCTATTGGGGCATGCAGGCCTCTATATGCACACTCAGTTTGTAGACCAGTGTCTCTATCCAAGAATCAACTATCCAAAAACATCTCTACTCCTGGGGTGACTCAGCTCTCTCCCCCTCCCTCGGCTCGTTCCTCTATTGGCCCCAGTTTCAAATCTCACCTCCTACCTTTCACTGACCCACCAGTTGTGGCTGCAGCCCCCTGTGACCTGTGACTCCGGGAAGTCTCGGCTCTGTGAGCCGCATATGGCTGATAATCGGCACCAGTACCATCTAGTACGTCCTGATAATAACAGGCCTATGCTCTCGCCTCCATGTACCAGGCCCATGCCACCATGGCTAGTGGGGCTAGTCCCCCGGCTCCTAATAGAAGTGGGTCCTGTCCTACCTATATACCCTGAACCTGAGCCTGTACCTATAGTGGTAGTGGTGCTGCCATCAGAACCTGAACAGGGACCTTTGCCTATGCCTGTGCCTATGCCTGTACCTGTTCCTGAGCCAACTGCCCCTATAACACTCCAATCTGTGCCTATGTAGCAGCAAACTGCCCCTGTAATAACTACACCTGACCCAAGAGACGGTCCCTCTCTACTGTAACAGCCGCCAAATCTGGCTGTGTTGGCTGTGCTCTTATGGCTGCCCTCTACCTTGCCCACCAAACTAAAAATGAACCTGTAACCCCAACGTCGTCCACTGTGTCATCTGCTGGTCTCTGTGATACCCAGACTGGGTCAAATGGCTGTGGTACAGGAAGTGGTGCCTCTACATCCTCCCTCCGATATTGTGGGAAGGGAGGTGGCTCATCCTACTATAATCCCAGCTATCGTCGTACCCTCTCTAGAGGAATCCTCTTTACTCCCTAGGTCTCCGTCCAGATATCCAGAAGATGTACTGGATCCAACGCAGCTGTGCTTAGGCTCCTCCATGGGGCTGATGGCCTCTGTATGGCCTCCATATAATATCTAAGGCAGTCAGTCCCTCTAGTATATGTCTGTAATAAGTGACATCCCGCCCTACAATAACTGCTTGTTGCTGGCCCACGACCCCCAACCACCTCTGAAACCCATATTTATAAACTTCCTGTGGCCCTGGCTACTGGGGCAACCCTACTGGTCGTAAACACGTGATATTCTTGTAGGCCCAGTAGTGTAACAAGAATGTCGAACATATACCAAATCACCTCATACAGCGATAGCCCTAGAGTTCTCTGTATAGCTGCACCAGATACACTGGTGCCCATGCGTAGCAAGTGTCCTCCTCCACCATCTCATGTAACACTCCCATCAGAGCCCATGGGAAGCGGCCTCCCTCTGAGTCAGGGAGGGCGAAGTAGGTGATACCGATCATCATTAGCACGGCAAGCTGTGTCTCCTGTTGATGCACGTGATACATATCGCCGTAGTAGATGCTCGCACTATGATATGTAATCAATGGGGCTATATCCCTGAATACTTGTAGGATGCTATCCATCGCTGTCTCAGCATCCACCTGGAACACCTCCTCACCGATGATCAACAGTCTCAGGATGTGATACACATCCTCTAAGGTGACTGTCATCTCTCCAATAGGGAGATGAAAGGCATTGGTTGCCAGATCCCATCTCTCGATCAGGGAAACCATCAAGTTGTGGTCCCTATCCATAGCCCTATACCTCTGGACTCCACCGAGTCCAACCTCCTGCATAATTTCCCACTGTGGTGTGATCACATGTGGCCGCATCCACTCCAATAGAGGCGGCATCCGATCTCGCGTCGTCAGCTGCTGGTGTGACTGCAAAACAAACCCACTCCATCAGGCCTACCCTTCACAAAACAACTACCTTAACCCTTTATACTCACGCACCCACTCAATCACAACCTGACTCTATAAGCACATCTACACCCACCTATCTTACCCTATACATCTATAAATTCATCTCACTCTTATGGTCCTTCTTTAAATATCCTACCCACTCCAATCAAACCTAAAACACCTCATATCCCTCAACATCAATAACCTCACCCAACAAAAAATCTAAAATATCCCCTTTACCTATCCCACACCCTACCAACCGCCCCACTCATACTCCACCCGCTCTAATCTTGCCCTTTAACCATACCTCAACCAATTTAACCCCTCCTAATTCATACACAACCCATAACCTCTCCTACCCGAACCAGCCCCAACCACCCGATTACCCCCCACCCCAATAACCTTTCCTAGCAACTCTACCTTCTCCCCCTTCACCCCAAAAATTTATCCTACCCGCCTACAACAACACCCAACACAAAAAATTTCACAACCCTACCTCCTACATATGGTGACCAGTACCGATCACCCTTGACTGCCATCGGTCCCCCACCAACAGTCTATGTCTAATTTTTATAAACCGACGTCGGTAATACCTGACCGATGCTGGTCTCTGTATCCGCTAATCTACATAATTTACACTGTGACCGATGCCGGTCGACTAGTGACCGACATCGGTCACTGTGGGATTTTAGGGCCGGACCAAAAATGGCCCACAAATCCCCTTTTTTTCCTATTTCTACCCATTTACCTAGCACAATTGCCTAAAAACTTACCCACCCTAACATTTTGGCCTACCTAACATATCTACCCAATCCATTTTACGGTTTACCTTCATTTATTCATTATTTTATCAAATTTTGGATTCCTACCCCAATACCCACATCCTAGCTAAATTCATCAACTTCACAAAAATAGGGGTTCAAAGCCTACTAGTACAACTACACTTCGTCGTGGTGGGATAGGTGGTGGTGGTCTAGCTCCTCCAGCACCTCCAGCACCTCCTGCTCCTCTAGGCTGTGCCATAACTCCAAATATCCTCAGCAGGGTCCTCAACCAATCAAACTCTACCTCTCGATCTCTGGGGCCTACCAATAACTCACTCCCCCACTCAACTAGTGCCAACTCAGCCCAAACACACAACCCAATCACTTCAAAAACTCAAACAAGAAAAATTTGGCACTCAATTTCACAAAGTGAAAATGACATGCCATATTTTTTCTTTTTATAGGTTTGCACCCTCTAACCGATATCGGTTAGAGCGCACCCTAGGAGACCGATATCGGTCACCCATAACCGATATCAGTTACCGGCTTAGTTTAACCTAACTCCTGCCCTTATCCACCAATCTCCATTTTTCACCACCTCGCCTACCCCTAGCTTTGGTAAATAACCTTATTTTGAATTCATCGGCCTGACCCAAGGCTGTAACCAATCAATCGGCCCGAACCAAGCCCGCAACCAACCAACCGGCCTGACCCACGGCTGCAACCAACCAATCGGCCCAACCCAAGGCCGTAACCAATCAATCGGCCCGACCCACGGCTGCAACAAACCAATCGGCTTGACCCAAGGCCGTAATAAACCAACCAGCCCAACCCAAGGCTGCAAGAAATCACTCGGCCCGACCCAAGGCCGCAACTAACCAATCGGCCCGACCCATGGCCGCACCCAACCAATCGGCCTGACCCAAGGCCGTACCAATCAAGTACCTCGACCGAGGCCCAGAAATTAAAAATTCTCTCCAAGGCAATTAATCGGCCCGACCCATGGCCGCAACAAATTAATCAGCCCGACCCATGGCCATAACAAATCAATCAGCCTAACCCACGGCCACAACAAACCAATCGGCCCAACCCAAGGCCGCAACTTACCAATCAGCCCGACGGAAGGCCATAATCAATCAATCAATCGGGCCGACCCAAGGCCGCAACCAACCAATCAGCCTGACCCAAGGCCGCATCAATTAAGTACCTCAACTGAGGCCCACACATTAAAAATTATCTCTACCCATCATGTACCTATTTGTTCAATCGAGCTCACCTGTTCGTGTTTTAGCATGATTAGGATACTTGAATTGATCAGCCAACTAGCTTTGCCTAGACCAAGACCGTGAGGTTTAACTCAACCAAACCAACTATTTGGTACTACCGAACATGCCTAAATGTTCCATTACCTTACCCATTATATCCCTTGGAGCTACTTCCTATGCCTTGGATACCAGGATTATATCAACCTTGTTTCGATAAACTATCGACCTTTTCCTATGAATTGCTTGTTTGCTCTTCAAAACCTATACCCTGGTCACACTACTGAATATCAACGTGTGTCAGCTTCCTTGAACTTACCCCACCATCTTACCAGCATCTCATCATCATTCACCCTTTATCAACCCTATTCCTGATTTCATGTCACCTCAATCTGTGATAGATTTGAGGGGGATTACCTATACCCTTAACTGGGGAAACCACTTTTTATTATTGTCATTGCAGCTTTACAAGACAAGCTACACAACAACAAGGGGCAAATTTAGACACCAAATTTGGGTCTTACGACACCCTATACCCCGTATCTCGCCCCGCAACCTAACCCTACCTCACCACCTAAACCTTACACAATGAATTATTTATTAATTACCTTATAATTAATAAATCCACATCTCCAACCTTGCCACCTCACCTCGCCACCTCACTATGACCTAGCCCTAACCCTAAACTAACCTAATTAAGACCTATGACTTGGTCCAGACTCACACCCATGACTCATCACCCCTCACCCGCATCAAAACGAGCTTAATAATGACTTCACCAAGCCCACAACCGACCCCTCGAGAGAAAAGGAGGGAAAGTTGGCTATTTTAATACAAATAGCCAACTTTGACCTGACCGACATAGGTCCCTACTCGACCGGCGTCAGTTACATAACTGCCATCAGTTCCTTGTAAATGACCTTCCCCAACCAAAACCAAAGGATCCAGATTCATTTGCAAGAGAGAGACAAGTGAAGGAGAGAGAGGAGTTTTACAAAGAGGAATATCGAGCCCAAGATTATAACTGGACAACGAGAGCATTGTCACACTCATCCAAATATGGGGAGATTCGGAGGATAGCTTTATTAGATAACTTCCGATTGCTGGATCATCCTAACTAAGCCTTGCCTTTGCCAATGCATTCTCTGGACCTGCATCCATATCAGAAACTAGTAAGTAGTCTCTTTTATCACCTGGTATGCTTCTAGACACTACTTTATGAGCTTTTAATTCATAGGGATTATAAGCTCACTCCTGGATCTACTACCCGACAACAACCTGCACCTAACCTTCGGTCATCCATCTCTATATTACCCCAAAGACAGCTCTCTCACTCTCTGAGTCTTCCCTATCACCCTACTACTCCCCTCAACCATCTACCAACCTTCTAAACCTCATAACCACCTTACACCAACCTCCATTTAAAAATACCTAAATCACTGCCCCTACCGATATTGATTATTCCCTACCGGTACCGGTTTCATAACCGCGATCGGTTATCCAGTGATCGGCATCAGTCACTATGACTTATACCAAAACTAACCTTTCACCTATTCACCTCAAAAAGATCTTGTGTCCAACTTGGTCTATCCCTGTAACTTGATCTGAACATATCAATAACCAGTGACCAAACAAACAACATGACATTCTATTGTTGGTAGTTTAGTCTCTATTGCTTTTAGTAACGAGATACCTAAATTGTGAATTCCCAATAGCTTATTTATTATCATTTGTATCAATTTGTATTAAAAAGGGAACTGACCGCCTTCAAAAGGAAGTCTAATATTTCTTGGGCACAAGGCAGTTCCCTCACTTATTGTCTAGCTAAAATATGGTGGTCTTACATTCCTATTTACAGGTAGTCCTTCCCAGACAAAAAGGACCTCTTCACAATCGGTCTAATCTCTCTACAGTACGCGCACACCTTCCCAACACTCAACAGGTATTCCTCCTAACAATAACCCCTATCTGTTTCTCAAGAGAATGAAAGGATAGAAATAACTCTATCCTGGAACTAAATTATGTGCGAAACACTAGCATTTCTATTACAAAGTATAAAAGATGAGTTTTTACTACATATAGGTCATATGGACTCACCTGCTGATGTTTGTAAACAACTAGAAACCATACATGAAGGTATTCACCTCTCCAAGATAATAAATCTCATTTTGGAACCATTTATGAATCCCATGAAGGGGGATGAAAAAATAATTAAATATCGAGCAAAAATCAAAAACATTAAAGCATAGTTATATGGATGTAATTGTGAATTGTTTCATAATAAACTACTTTATTTTATCATTAAGATAAATATGCTAAAAAAAATTATGAAAATACATCTCCATCTTGAAATCTAAATATCAAAATGAAAATGATTTACCTGATATGGACACCCTTTTCTAACTTCTAATTCGGGAAGAGCATGTTATGGAAAATTTGATTCAAAAGATAGTGCCACTCAGGTATTGTTCTCTTAGAATCAAAAATCCTCTCAAAATAGAATTAATATCAATCTGAATCAGAAACCAAACCTCATATCAAAATTTAAATCTAATCCTAACTCTAATTCTATTAGGAACAATCAAAATTTCAATGTGAAATTCAATAACACATGTAACAAATGTGGAAAAAATTGGTCATAACGAGTTTGATTGTCGTGTGAAAACAATTTTTTTAATAAAAAATACTAAAAATAATAAATTTAAGAATTATAAGAAGGATCAAAATCAAAACCAAAATCAAAACCATGCAAATAATGTTGAACAGTCTATTTCCCTATATACTTCTCTCTCATCTTCAAATAACAATGAATGGATCCTAGATAGTGGTTCCTCTAGGCACATGACCTGCATTCATAACATCCTCACAAATGTTGTAGAATGTGAGGAAATATATATCTAGGGGAAAATTCTATCATTTTATCTGAAAGTGATGGGAATGTTAAATTGAAAATTGGAATAGTTAAGAATGTCTTATATGTTCCTTAGTTGAAAAAAAATCTTTTATCTTACTCTCAATTAACTAAATAAAATAGTAAATTTTTATTATTGGAAAATAAATGGTATGTGAAAAATGAACTCAGTAATGTTATTACATTTGGGATACAGAATAAATGTTTATATTTTTTTGATGGATTTGTTTCTTAATCACTTTTTTGTCTTCTAGAAATGATCTTCAACTTTGGCATGAAAGAATATAACATGTGAATTTTAAGAGTATGTATGAAATGTCTCTCCCAAACCTTTTAATATGTCTCCCTGAGATGAAATATGATCATGAAACATGAGAAATTTTATTTCATTTTAAGCAACACATTGAACCATTTTAGAAATGTCACGATTCAAATTTATGTCATCTATTAGAGTTTATTGAGTGTGATGTGAGAGGTCTACTTGAAGTTCCATATCTCAATGGATCCTTTTATGTTGTATGATTTATTGATAATTTCTCTAGGAGTACTTGGTCATACTTCATTAAGAAAAAATATGATGTCTTGTCTAAATTTCAATATTTTAAAGAGTTTTTTTAAAATGCTTCTAATATGAAAATAAAAGGAATTAGGTTAGTATTTTAGTAAAAAGTTTGATGAGTTTTGTGTGTTGTGCAAGATTTTGCATGAGTTGACAACTCCCTATTCCCCACAACAAAATGGAATTAGATAAAGGAAAAATAGGACCATATTAGAGATGGCTAGGATTATGATTCATGCATAGAATATTCCTAAGTATCTATGGCTTGAAGAGATGAATGATATAGTATATATCCTAGATAGAGTTCCTACTAAATATTTACATAAAACTACACCTCATGAAGTATGAACTAAATAAAACCAGATATCTCTCACTTAAGAATATTCGGAAGTCCTCCTTCTATATTTATTCCAAAATTTAAATGGAAGAAACTAGATCCAAAACTTGAAAAAATGATCTGAAACATTAAATTTTCTTACCCCTATGCTTTATAAAGATTGAAACCAACTTAATATCATTTTTGAATCTTAAAATGATATGTAGAGTCGATCAATCTATATGACTCTACCATTAAACCTACTCAAACTGACCTGGGGATAATTTGATGCCCGAATTAACCATATCATTGCAAAATTTTCTGAATCAGTTTCTTATGAGAGTGGAAAATTGTTCCAATCCCAAAATTTCATCTTTTCCCTCTGTAATTGATCTGATGAGACAAATAATAAACATCTAAAGTTGTCTCTAATCTGATTTTTTCCAAGTTTTGAAGAAAACTAAACTGAATCATGACAAATAATGAATCATTGTAGAGTTCTAGATCTCATGTTGATTTGGAAATGAAATACACATAATTGGAACTATCTCAAGAATTGAACTTGAAAAGGAAGAGGCACCATGAGATTTTCATTGGAACTGATCTTTTGAGGCCCAAGAATTACACTTTAAAATTTGCCCCAAAATCTTATTTGGCCAAGAATGTTTCTCTGACTAAAATGGATTGTGCAACTGTAACAAGGCACGGAAAAACTATATACAAACATAAAAATCATACATGATCCAATTGGAAACATGCAAAGTGCAAAAAAAATCACTTATTTTATTTAAATCAAACCTACTCTACTCTATTCTAACCAAAGAAATACGAAGCTAAACAAATCTTGAAACAAGCAGGGAGAAATAAATTCCCTTTCTTAGAACTTTATACCATGTATTTGATTTGGAAATGGACATGGCCTTTAACAAGAGTGAAAAATTAACTTGAAGCTAATTTTCCACCTTATTTTTCAAAGTATCAGCTAGAAAGAAAAAAAACACCTCCTTAATTTAATTTGCATTCAGTTGAGGTATTGTAGCTGATTTGTGTGACTGTAATGCTCTTCTTCATGCTCTGAAGTGAACATGACTAGTTGTGTAATGACATTACTTGTATAAATCTGGTTATTAGAAGAAATAAAACACCAAAGAATAAAATATTTCAGATAAATGATCTCAATATAAAAGTATAATAGCTTAGCCACTTCAAGGGGGCAACCTCCAAACCATACAATAAGACTCAAATTCTCAATATGATGATTAACTACTCCTCACTACCACCTATATATACCAATCCTATACTATGGACAACAATAAGGATGACCTAATAAACATATGAAAGAATAAATTAATAACGTATGAAAATAAGAGAGATTATGTGGCCACAAGTCACCATTATATATTGTAGTCACAAAATCATGCACTTTAGACATTTATTTATCATGGTATCATACTACTATTTAGAAGGTTCTCAAGGTAAGAAAGTATTAATTAAACCCCATTATTTTGGCCATGTTATTTATTTTATTTCATATTATGTGACCTATTGCACCTATTTACCTAGTCATTTTCAAAGTTCTCGTGGCATCTTAACCCTAACTGGGGCACCCAAATTTAATAATAGGGCACTCATGGGTGCCCTAGTCCCACTTTCAGGTGCCCTGGTCTATTTCCCACTTTCTCACAATTTTTTGGGTCCTTTCTAGCCATTTCTCATTCTTTTCTTTTATGTGGTTATCGTTTTCAGGGTTAATTATGAAATTAGACCAAGATAACCCTATAAATATAAATTTATGAGACCATAATGAGGGACCTAGCATCATTCTACTACAATCACTCCACCTAGAGGTGCATCCATCTATTGCATTTGCATCCACATAGCTCCATCATCAAGGCACAAGCTAGGACATTCTACATCACACTTTATAGGAGGAGAGATTCTATTATATTCTATGCAAAGATGCTATTACATTTTCTACATTTAGTTATTGTTTGTTACATCACATAATGTGCAACTAGACACAAGAGACACCTAGGGCACGACATTCAAGCACAAACTCGCCATAGCAACAATCTGGGTCTGAAATGTAGTGCAACGCTCAGAGTAGTAAGCTCACTGTTGTGGCACCTGAATTCAATATAACCCATTCATTCTACATCTTTATTTTTTTTAGGGTTTTGGTACTTCCTCTTTGGTCCTTTTCAGGTTACTTCTTCCTCTTGGAATATTTTGAGCATTCGGCGCAACACAAAGAAATTAATGCGACAATTAGTGAAGGTTACAACCCATCTTCTGACCCTGTAAGAACTAGTTTCTGAGGCTTTTTCACATACCAGGGCACCCAGATTGTAGACCAGGGCACTCATGGGTCTCCCTCAGTCCTATTCCAAGCACCCCAGGTCAACTCATATTTTTCAGATCCAACCATCTTCAAGACCAATGTGTATTCATTCATGCTCCCATATTTTCCAGCCAAAACTGCAAAACTATGCGACACTCATATGTTACCAACTAAGTCATTTACCTTTCTCTTTTGGACATGTTAGAGTTTTAATATTTCCTTTCATACATTTTTCTAGATCATTTACATGTTTATTTATTGCATTTACCTTAGTTATTTACAGTGAATTATATGTCCTCCTATATTAGATTAACTATCTTGCACTAGCCTTAGAATCTAGTTGCAATTTTAGTTAATCATTTTGGTGAACTTGTCATCGTGAACATCTTGACCTAACTAATCCTTTTAAGATATAAGAATAATTCTAGCTAATATGATCAAAATGGCCAATACTTTGTTGATTTTCCCTCTGATCCTTCAAGATATATAGCCTATATCCTTCATATATATAGTTATCATCTTATGATATATACCCTCATACTATATATGATGCCATTATCACTTATTCTTGTACTAGGTCAGAGTCCAACTATTTTAGTATATATATATATATATATCCCATAGCTACTCATATATGATCATATATATGCAACCCCTACCATTGCTGACTCTCAAGAGAATATTATCTCCTCATACAGTCTGTATCTCTTCCTCTCCATCTTGATCAACTTTGCCACCACCACTTCTTCAAGCTCCCCATGAGACTCCAACAATCCTATCCATTTGGAAAGCTTAAGTATCAACTCTCATGTTTTCATCTTCCATCTCATGATTTCCTAACAAGACGCCATAATATTTTTTATAGGATCCACTCTACAACGTTCTCTTATTCTATCATCTCCACCTCACCTATCATCATTTGAGGGTACTATAAGTGTGATAGATCAACATTGTCTTCTATGCCTCTTACTACTAGGAGGCTTCTATGATCCCTCAACAAGGGCTTGTCCAGTATGCACATTTTTTTTGTATTGTCCACATATTCACCACCATGGCTCACTTGTACACTCTTATATTGATGACAAATTCTTGGGATGCATGTAACCTATATCACACTTCCCCCTCACCCATCGTATGTTAGACCCATCATGGCAACCAAAAGGCTTGGAACTATGAATTTGAGGACCTTCATTCTCATTGTGATATGACTCACCATTTACATCGTAGGATCTATTATTCTCGTTGCTACAAATAGACTTCGTGGTTTTCAAACTTCGTGTTCACCATACATCGAAGATCATACTTTGATCTCATTTTCTCTCAAAAACTCTTGGTTCCCATTATATCTACTAGGCACCATTAATCACAAACAATGACAAGGGTAAACTCAAGATTTTTAGCTAGTGACATCTCAACAACATGACAAGAATTTGACAATAGAAACTTTCTTATGTTACTCACCTAATTTTACTATGTGGTATGACATGAGGGGTATCCATATCCTCCTTTTACTGATGAGTAATATGCCTATAGAAATTTACAACTTACGTCTCCATGCTAATTTGGATGACCAAAGTTTCACCACCTATTGCTTATCAGGTCCTTCTCCAATGTTGATTCCATGCAGTTTCACCAATGATATTGATGACCTTATCTAACCATTTACTTGTCACATTTCCTCCCTTTATCTCATTAAAAGCTTCCACCCCCATGCAATAAGTTCTGTAACTAATCCTTTAGTTGACACATCACGGCCCATTAGTGCATGTTCTATCTAGTGCACTCTCTGTCAGATTTAATCCATGCCCTGTATAGTTTAGCCCAGAATTTATCTGAGGCTATGAGTATCTCCTTTTGATAATCTATTACATTTTGGAGATCAACATCTTAAACATAAATGCATAGTTACAGTACTGGCACTCTTTTTACATCTCATAGGAAATCTATGTCTAGTACATGTCATCCAATTGTTGCTCAAAGCATACCAGTTTAGGTATGCAACATGCTTCATATTGGTCATATAATGTTACACCATAAGATCTTATCATGCAAGTCCTTAGTTATTTCTATGAATCACCCTACCGCCTACTCATTATTACCCTTCTTATCAGATATAATAATACCAAGGTCATCTCATACTACGATGGTTTTCCTCCATCTACTTCACTGGCCATCATGATAACGCATCACACGAGAAATAAAACCTATCGCACATTTAGGCCGTCCTTCATCTACCTGCACCACATTATCATACTGTTAATCAACACCCATGAGATTCTTCTATCTCCTGAGCATCATAATAGTCCTACTCATGTACCATCTATCATGACCACATCATTGCACTAGCCCTACACATAAGAATAGGCCTATTCCTTGCACTAGTTACTCCATCTCGGCTATAGATCCCCACCTCATTTTATACCAATCATAGGTATTCTTCACCTTCACATTCCACATCACATAGACCTCCATCACCAATGCATTTTGTAATGCCACGACCTTCTTCATACATTCACCCCTCATATACAGCATAGGCATTCATTCCCCATTACAGTGTTTGTCTACTATACCTCCCTTATTATAGCATGATCATACAATTGTCGCCTCCTGTGTCAAATGAAGGACCTTCGAGTCTTCACCATAATTGGATAGCTCACTTCATTTACATGTACACTTGTGGTGAATATACACTTAGTTCCCCCCTTATTTTAACATATCTACAAATTTCTACTCCACACTCACTGCATTTAGGCATACTTCATCTTAGCAATAGTCACAATCATCATGCTTCTACATTCGTTATGCATTCATATCCTCACATTTGGCATAATCATCATATAGTCTAGCGTCATTACCCTATGACACACTCTTGTGCTTCGGTTCACACTTGACTATTGAGGGATTACTACTACACTAAACCCCACACACTGCACTATAGGTCTTACAAATTGTGTTTCCTTACACATTACGTGCCTCATACACCACACATTCTATATTTAGACTACAATCATTTAGACATTGGTGCACATCTACACATCCTATACCATCCTAGTCTTCATCACATAAGATTCTAGCATTACATTCCTATTCTATGCATATACACTCTAAAAATTACATATTACATATTCTAAACTTGTCACATTGCATTTCACACATTACGTCTTTACACATTCTACTCATCACATGGTTGTATTTTGTCTTTTCATATAGCTACATTTGTTTTCAATGCGATTGAGATCACTACTGTGATGACATACTTTAGTTCATCAGTCCATACTCGACTACTGAGGAATAAAATGGACCCTACACTCATCACACATTTCCTATTCCAACTTTCATCATGCAACAATGCTAGTTTAGTGACATATCACTTTAGGCTGAAATCGTCACATATTCAATCCTTTAATAGTGGTATACTCCTTAGGAAAATTACATCACTACTCCCTATTATTCATCTAATTTAGTGACATACGCTTTAGGCTAAATTGTCACCCATTCTATCATTTTATAGTGGTCTATACCTTAGGTTACATCACCACACCCTCCTTACATTCTATAGTGATATACACTTAGTGTTAAATCATCACTCATCCATTCATCTTAGTAGTGATATATGCTTAGGTATAAATCATCACTCCATATTTCATCTCCTTGTGGTATATTAGCTTTGGCTATAAGGTCTATGTACATCTTCTTCTACATGTTGCATATCATCACCTACTAAACATATACACATTTATCACAGCGTGCTAGACACGATACATGCACACTACTTGACTATTTCCCGATGATGCACTCTCATTTACGGTTCATTCTTGACTGCTGAGGGGGAAAATAAAATGAACCTCACTGCATAAAATTCCATCCACTCGGGGGGCACATGGATCCTATTATTCTATCTTGCATTCCATTCCATACATCCACATCATACCACATATTATGGTTGTCTTATATTCTTTCTTACTTTTGCTTGTTCATGGTCACTTTATTACACATTCTAGTTTGATTAATTGTATGTCATTTATCTATATCATACACATATGCACGTTCACATCATATTCTCTATAGTTGTGATCACAAATAAATGTCTCTTACACACGAGTATGGATGTTGGTCTTCTACCCTTACTATATACTCATTCGTTGGGGGCATCCACATCCGTCTCTTCCAGGTGTTATTGATTTCATTACATACTTAGCACCTTACATTACTTTCTTATGCACGCTTTTGACATACTAGCTATCTTTCTTAACATGCTAACAGATACTTCATGTGCAACATTTGTTATACAAGGATATTGGTTTCCATACTTTTTTATTTACATTGTTTTCTATTTTCTACTCTTATTTTGTTATTGTATGCGGGCCTTGCCCTATGTTTGGTTTACACACTTGTTTTCTTTTTTGCATCCATGACGATCCTTGCATGTCTTGCAACATTGTGAGTGATGTCCCATGTTTGCAACTCAATTTTTGTGGTCTAATTTTCTTCTTGCATGTTTACTACATTGCTTAGTAGCTTTTACATGGTTTGCAAATATTATACACTGTTTCTATATGCATGCTTATTAAACTTCACTTTGGCTAGCCTTCTTGCTTGTGTGTGCCTTGGTTTTTACCAAGAACTTTTTAACATACATGTGGTTGGTTCTCTTTTAGGGTTATATTTCTCTTATAAATGATGTCACATGCACCCCAAAGAGGGGGGCATCGTTTGGGGGTTTCTACTAACACAACGTATTTCTAGAATTTGGATTAGTTTTACATAGAAATCACACAATAATATTATTCACGGTATTGATACAAATAATAGATAGAGGTATTACAATTATATAGGATAGTATTTCCTATATTTATGGAGATATGATCTCCTCTAGAATATCCCATATACGTGTGTGGTTAGAATGACCACAATTCACGTATAACCGATTGTTTATAATAAAAATTATTGTTATATAATATAACAACCTAACCAATAACCATTTACCACTTCGTAAATATTATCTACCATGGAGACACTAAAATTCCTAACATTCCCCCCCTTATTGTTTACATGGTAAAACATATCTCGTTATTTGATTGTAGCATGCCACCTCTATGAGCTCATGATCAACACCTCAACTGTGTAGCATCAGGCTTGCAAAAAAATCCCACATGTGCCAATGCACATTTCTTCCTCCATTAATGGTTTTCTCTAGCTTCTACCAACAACCTTACCTAATTGGTTTTGTAGGTGTACCAATAACCTTTCATAATTGGTTTTACTGGTTCACCAAAAACCTTATAATATTGGTTTTACAGGTTCACCAAAAACTTTACACAATTGGTTTTATAGGTTCACTGAAAACCTTACACAATTGGTTTTCCTAGTTTACCAATAACCTTCACATCATGATTGATACAATACATTTTGATAAATATTCTACAATGTTTCTACAAAAGGGGTTACATGATGAATACTAAGAAGTGAGCAGGAATTTACATCATCTGTTCTTATTTTTCACGTCATAGTGAAAATTTAAAAGAATGAAATCCACACCACAAAACTAAAATAAATACCATCATACCAAAAGTTTGGCCACGTTGTTGATGAGTGATGAGAGGTTGTTGTCTAACCTCCTTCCTCCATTGCATATGTCCTCTAATGTACGTGTTGTTAACTCAACCGAATTGGACGTTGAAACTCGACAATTTCCACATTGGATTTATTCTTTTCTTCCCTCCCAAAATGTGAAACACTTTATTTTCTGGATGTTGGGTAATACCAAAAATGTTTCCGCGAGGCAATTTTAAAAAAAAAAAATTAGGATTTTTTTTTACAATGATATTTTTTTTGGAAAAATTCACAAATTTGACAACAACACTTTGATGGACACAACATATAAAAAATTACATGGATAAAAAGATGACATTTAACTTAAATGACATTATGGTGACTTCGACAACAAGACATTAACATTGACTACCATGAATCTAACTATTATTTTAACGTTGAATTTTCTTAATGATAATAAAATATGTTAACTTTATTAACATTTTTTAATAATTTATTCAAGACATACTTTTAATAAATCAATTAAAAAAAGGACTATAATGTATAAAATAACATTTGATAGTTAATGACAATATTGTTTTGACAACCTAGACTCTATTTAGGAGGACAATGGACACAAATTAATGAAAATTCCTCTTTTATTTCTCGAGTATCATTGAATAAGTAATGGAAGGAACTATAAAAAAAATTGAACACTAAAATAATTGACACACCATAAATAATGACTTACTATACTAAACGACCTTCAAATGGACATGAAGAATCATACCGACAAGCCAAGGTCTGATGGAATGTGGTAATCTATAAATGAAGTTTTGTATTCTCCAAAAATGATCTCTACAAACTCTTTGTGTTCAAACATTTAGACTATGTGTTGATATTAGAGGAAACCTCTTCTATGTATGAGGTGAGAGATTTTGCTTCCTGGCAAGATGATGAGACGTTATAGATTGAAGACTCCAGAGAGGGTAGATATGGATAGATGCAAACACATACACATACTAGGCATTGAATAATGTCAAAGAGGACCAAGACAAATAATCTTTTTGCAATCCAACAATTGTATTACAAATGATGAGAATAGATTCTCTTAATTTGTGCACAAATATAAAATACTTTTTTATTTTCTCCAATAGACGTTGGCTGCACCTTGTAAGGGACAAATTTACAACCACACTTCAGAAAATATTTGCAAGAATTATACTCTTCAATGACATCTCACAGGTAGGAAATACTGCAAGAAAGAGATGGATGTGCTTATGGATGAAGACGTTAGAATAGGAAGAATAATGCTCAATTCATATTCATCTTAATTGTAGATATGATGTGGCCTTTTTTTTATATATTTCTTTCTCTCTCTTATAATTGTGAAATAGAATAGGATAGTATTTCACATATTTGTGGAGATATGATCTCCTCTATACGTGTGTGGTTACAAACACTACAATTCATGTATAACCGATTGTTTATAATAAAAATTATTGTTATATAATATAAAAACCTAACCACTAACCATTTACCACTTCACACATATTATCTACTATGGAGATGCTAAAATTCCTTACAGTATTTATACCAATTCAATTCAATGCACTTATATAGTGAGTGAGTTCATACTAGTCATTGAACCTCTTTCATAGCGGATTTTACAGGACATGGTTTCCTTAGCATTATGGGAAATAGTTACAGGCTTAGAGGTTATAGTGGGTGTGCCTCTCTACATTACTTCATCCAGTGGCGTCGGATCACCCAAAAATAGGAACAGTAGAAAAAACCCTTCACACACATTTCAGTAGAAGAGGTTAGAGTTTGGAGGACACAAATCATTTCCTCCCTATACTTCTTCAACTAGGGTGGTGTGAGGTCACCTAAAACATTAATAGTATAGGATATCCTTCTACACTCTTTCTTGACAAGGATCAGGTGCACATATTCCATTTACATTTACATTTTCATTTACAGTTTACATTTACACTTTACGTATTTTACACTTACATGCATCTTCTACATAACATTTTTACACTTACATATTGTTGGTGCTCAAAATTGCGCCCTCAACGTGATCATGATGGATTAAGAATTCTGAGGTAAAAATGGGACCATCTCAAAGTTTGGGACCCTGCACGTAGAGATGGACCTCCAGAGAAGGCTAGTTCCTCAACCTATTTCTACCACTAACACTACTGCTAATGCAAAAATAAAATCATAAACTAAACATGTCAAGGGACAAGGGATAAAAGGATATGAAGAAATGGGAAATTCTATGCTAAAAGTGGCGGTGATAACGCGAGAATATGGGTCAATCTCTCTCCATAAGGGGCAGGGAATGGAGAAAGTAGGGGAGATAGGGCAAAGAGGCATGTGTCATAGACAAGAACCACGTAGAATTGGCTCTCCAACATGCGACAACACATAAACAGGGTGACTGTAAGTGGGAAATACACAAAACATGCCAGAAAACACAGATAGAGAGGCAAGACACAATGGAAATGAGACAAGGGCAGGCAAAAGTGCCACAAAACCTTATTTTATTTCTTAAAGGATTCACAATCAGTTAACTTCATGGAAGGAGGCAAGAATACATTGTAGATACCAATTCGAAGATCTGAAACCCTTGGGAAGTTGACCACCATTTTGGCATGGTTCCCTTACAAAAAAGAGAGATCCTTTTTACAATGTAGAACTCTAAAATTTATAGAAGAAGAATGAGTGAAGAGGAGCAGAAAGAGGAGGGAAACTTGGATTCAAAAATTGACCACCAACAACTAGAAATAACTTCCTAAAAATCCACCTGCAATCTATCAAGTAAACATCTCCAAGTCTCTTTGGTGTGTAGAAGAAGGAAGGAGACAAAATATGTAGAAATCTAGGTGGTTGGATTGATTGGATGTATACATTAATGATTTGAGAGACGTTTCCCTATTTTCTACCTACCAAATCCTATATAAATATTATTTTGAAAATTCTAACATGTAGCCCATGTCATAATATTTCAAATGATCCTAGGCACGTGTGTTTCAGATCCCTGTAACAAAGGTTATGGTTATCAGGAGATCTAGAGTGAAACTAAACACACAAGACATGTGATGTGTGCTGTTTGACTGAAGGAATTAGCCAACTTTTCTTTTTTCTTGGTGTTTTTTCCATGTTTCACACATTGGTTTGTTATCAAGATTTTACACCCTATTGGCATACTTTGATTGGTTGCATGTAGCACACTCAATTTTGAAAATTGATGATGTGGCACTGATTGATGTGGAAGCAGGCGCAAGGTGCAAAAGGAAGAGGCATAATATTTCCAAAGGCAAGTGCCCGAAAGTGATGTGTGCGAAAGAAATGAAAGTATAACTATAGGAGACAAGTATGTAAGCGAGGCACAAGCATTCAAATGGGGAAGGTGCGGTGACAAGGAAGAAAAGGGTGCACGAGGTGAACCAAGAAGGGAATAAGTGTAAGGTGAGTAAGAAAGAAAAGGGCTCGCAAGGTGAATCATGAAGAGAAGAAGTGTAAGACATGCAAGGGACTTAGCCAAATTGGAAAGCAAGTCAACATGTGCGTGCACAAGGAGTGTGATAGACTAGGAATGAAAGCTAGTGCGCAGAGGAAAAATGGGAGATGAAAAGGGAGAAACAAGAAGGGCAGGTGAGGGTGCGTGAAATAATTACAAATTTCCAAAGTGCCAAGGAAACTTCCCGAGTAAGCGTAAATTGAAATGGGAAACATCAGA
Organism: Taxus chinensis; assembly: GCA_019776745.2. NCBI lineage: Eukaryota > Viridiplantae > Streptophyta > Pinopsida > Cupressales > Taxaceae > Taxus > Taxus chinensis. Next base: position 886,466,799 of record CM034150.1, read on the forward strand.
GTCAGAATACAAATATAAGTTATCCAAATAACTTGGGGAGTTATTTGGATAACAGTTTAGTTACTATCGGGGGCCATCTTCCTACTAGATGAAGAGACCAATAGCCTTAGAATCATTCATTTGACGTGGAGTCTACCTAGAAAGATAAAGACCTAATATGCAACTTGAAGAACATCCTTGAAGTCACTTAAAGGATTGTCTAAACTCTAAACTGAATTGATACTCTCATACGAAGATCTTCTTATTTGAATTTTTGAGAGTAAAAAAATGTATGTAGAATGTTGGAAATGCATATTTTTGAAAATTAAACTACCATCCCAAGCAACAAAATAGTGCGTGATACACCACAAGAAAGGAAATAATGCTAGAAGAAGAGCACTGAAACAGAAACACAAAAACTATGTACAAACTCTGAAATTAATACATGTTCTAGATGGAAAATGTAGAATGTGTGCAAGCAATTTTTCTATAGAAATAAAACCTAAACTAACATATAATAACCAAAGGCAAAGGCTACTCAAGTAAAACTTGCAGCAGGTAGGGATAAGTAGTTGCCTTTCCTCACAAACTGCGACCATGTAATTGATTTGGTGGTGAACATGGTCTTTACCAAGAGTGAAAGAATGTATTACTGATGGTCTCTCACCCTTCTCCTCAATGCATAAAAAAAAAATATATACCTCCTGAAGATGATCTACATTTAGATCTAGGAGGAATTACTGCCAACCTTTGGCGCACTGAAGCTCTACCTCATGTTCTGAAGTGAGCATGACTGGTGGAAACTCTATTTTTTTCTCTAGACTAGCCAGATATCTGATTGGGCATGATATAATCCTTATTATTTTCCCATTTCCTTGAAGCTCGATCCTAGATGCGGGATGCTCGTTGATGTGCCCGAATTAGCTGGAAACTTGACAAGGTCATAACTTGAGCTTCGAGTGTCCGTTTGAGTCCATTTTTTTTTTGAAACCACGTGTTTTGATGAGATGAACGCAGCAGCAACCAGCCCTACCAATTGGGGCAAGTTTTCGACACGTTTTCGGGCCCTAAATCCGCCATCTTGAGGCCGAAAATTAGGATTTAAGTTATAGTTTGGTTTTTTCCTATTTTTGAGCATTAGTTAATTTTAGTCTATTAATTTCATTATGAGTTAGAAAGTTGGCAATTCCTCTAATTTAGGGATGTAGAAGATGCATGGCAATTTCTATGCTCGTAGGAATAAGCATGCGAACTTACTAAGAATAGCAAGTTCTAGTAAACTGCTAAAAATAGTAATTTCCGCCACCTAGAGTAGATTTAGTCAGAGTTAGCTACAGTTTACTTGGCAACTCGAGTTGGGAGTTTTTTTCCTATTTAGGAAACATTGGAATTCATTATTTGAGAATGGAAGAAGGAGATCTATTTTCTTTTGGATTTCATTTTATTGCAGTATATCTAGTTGTTCTTAATTTGGCTACATTACTTGTGTAGAATTTACTCTTGAAGGGGAGTGCTTGCATGATGGGTCGTACATGGTTCTTCCTCTACAAGTAACTATTTATCCTTCAAAATTGTATCATGTGAGACTAACTTCTATTCTTCAAAAATAGGTGACCTGATTATCTCATCCTCCTAATCAAATTTATATGACTCATACCATTATTCAACTATTCTTTAGTCATCGAACATGATGAAATTAGCTAGGGATGGCGTGTAAGTAGGGGGTTGTTCATTTATGGAACAATTAGATAGAGGGGACTTGGAAAAATGTGGAAGTATAGGAGAAGAAGGAATGCATGGAAGGAATAGAGGTGTGCATGATAAGGATGGGAATGCACGTGGAAGAAGTGATGTAAGAGAAGTGAAAGTGAGAGGATGGAGGTGGGGAATTCTCAACAAGGGAAACACATAGAAAGCTAGGAACATGGTTAGCCCACTGAGATGATGTAAACTCAGAAGGAGGAATGGAGGGTTGTAGGATGGTATTGTAGGGTTTTCCCATTGGCTGGGTCACTCAACACTAAATTTTTTAGCCTCCATTTCTTCAGCCCATTCTATAATCTGGGGCAACATCTCAATGATAAAGCACAACTTCTGTTGGGCACTAAACCAGCCTCGTACAGGGCCTACCCATGGACAAGGGACCTTGTAGCCAATTATAGCTACCTTTATGGAGAATTTGAATCTGAGTGTATCATATCCATATTTATTTTTTGAATCTTCCTATCAAAATCAGCTTTAGATATGGATTTTCCACCATCATCTTCATAAACCTATTTTTCATAAATGTTTTGGTTATTAAAACAACCATATGAGTTAGTGGAGTTTGAGTTATATGCATACTCTTGATGGGGCTCAAAAAACTGATTTGGAGGAGGATTTTGAAACTGTGGTGATGGAGGGAAATAGATATGCTACTGCAAATGGGAATTCCAAGAAGGGAATAAGTTATGATTGCACAAGTTCAAAATTTTAAAGTGAAATGATGGTAGAGGGAAAATGAATGAAAGAAAGGAGGGGAAACTAGTCTGTAAATGAGATAATGGTTGCGTTGAATCAATGGAGTTGTCATATGTGTAGAAATATGCCTCTAAAGGCTGAAACCCAACAAGAACACATTAAAATTTTTGAGATGAAGATGTATAGCTCTTAAAACTCGTCCCACCAGGTGTTCCGGAACTATTTTTTGCTCAAAATTATGCCCTTGATGTGATCATGATGGATTAAGAATTCTAAGGCAACAATGGGACCATCTCCATGTTGTGGGACCTTGCGCATAGATACGGACCTTCGGAGAAGGAAAATTCTTCAACCTATTTCTACCACTAATACTACTCCTAATACAAAAACAAAATCCTAAACTAAAAATACCAAGGGATCATGGGTAGAAGGATATTCAGAAAGGAGAAATCCTACGCTAAATGGGGTGGTGATAGCACCTGAAGAAGGGTCGATCTCTCTCCAAAAGGGGTAGGGAAGGGAGAAAGCGTGAGAGAGAGGGTAGATAGGCATGTGCCACAGAAAAGAACCACATAGAATCATCTCTCCAATATGTAACAATAAATAAACATGGGGACTGCAAGTGGGAAATATGCACAAGATGCCAGAAAACATAGACAAAGAGGTAAGACACAATGGAAATGAGACAAGGGTAGATAGAAGTACCAAAAAACCTGATTTTATTTCCTAAATGATACAAAATAAATTACATTCATGGTAGGAGATGAGAATACATTGTAGAGACCAAGTTGAAGGTCTAAAACCCATGGGAAGTCAACCGCCATTTTGGCATGGTGCTGTTACAAAAAAGAGAGATCCTTTTTACAATGCAAAACTATGTAATTTATAGAAGGAGAGAAGAGGTGGGAAAATAAGATTCAAAATCCAACCACCAATAACAATTATAAATCCTATGAATCTGATTGCAATCTGTCAAGTGCACATCTCCAAGTCTATTTGGCATATAGAAGAAGGAAGGAGACCAAATCTGTAGAAATCTAGGTGGTTGGATTGATTGGTTGCATGCATTAATGATTTGAGAGACATTTCCCTATTTTCCTCCTACCAAATCCCACCTAAATTTGATTTTGAAAATTCCATCATGTATCCCACATCAACAGCTTTCAAATGAGCCTAGGCACATGTGTGTCAGATCCCTATAGAAAAAGTTATGGTTGTCAGAAGATCTATAATGCAACTAAACATGTAAGACATGTGGCACATGTTGATTGGCTGAAGGAATGAGGAAACTATTCATTTGTTTTATCATTTCTGCCACATGTCGCACATTGGTTTTTTATCAGGATTCAAAACCCCATTGGCACACTTTGATTGGTTGCATGTAGCACACTCAATTCTGATAGTTGATGACGTGATACTAACTAGCGTGGAAGTAGGAATAAGACTGCCAAAGGCAGACAAACAAAAGTGACATGTGTGGAAAAAATGAAAGCATACTTTCATGAGACAAGTATGCAAGTGGGGCACAAGAATTCAACTAGGTAAGGTTAGGGGATAAGGAAGAAAAGGGCACGTGAGGTGAACCAGGAAGGGAATAAGTGTAAGGCATGCAATGAAAAAAAATATGCGCTAGGTGAACTAGGAAGTGAAGAAGTGCAAGGAAAATAAGTGTGAAGACATGTAAGGGTCTTAGATGAATTGGAAGACAAGTCACCAGGTGCACGTGTAAGGAGTGCATAGAAGATTGGGAATGAAATCTAGTGTGAAAAGGAAAAATGAAAGGAGATGAAAAGGGAGAAAAAGGAAGGACATGCGAGGGAGCATGGAAGAACTACAACTGTGCCAAAATTCCAAGGAAACTACTTGAGTGCGTGGAACTTGAAATGGGAAACATTAGAGTGAGAATAGAAATATAATTTATCTAAATAAGTTGGGGAGTTATTTGGGATAACATATACATACATATTTGAATACTCTATTGTTTTATCTTTGCAGGTCTGTCTGTATGAGAAACAAGCAATCAAATGGTGGAATAAACATGGTGACAACAACAACATTACGCGATATAACACATGAATTACTAACCATGCAGGTACATGAAACACTGCGGTAGCTACACACACATGTGTTTCTCCCTAGTATCACTCTCATCACTTTTTATTTACAGATTTTTCATCTATAGTTTCCACGTTCCTCCATATTTTTGTCATTCCATGCTTTTTCTATTCCTTCAGCATGCCTTCTTCATCATTGTACAATGGCATAAGGTACACATCTCTATCTACTTTATGTTACCGAGCTTTCCGCTCACCAAAATAAAGTGGGGGAAAAATGTAGTCACAAAATCATGCACTTTAGACATTTATTTATCTCAATCTCATACTACTATTTAGAAGGTTATCAAGGGAAGAAAGTATTAATTAACCCTTGTCCTTTTGGCCATCTTATTTATTTTATTTCATATTTTGTGACTTATTTCACCTATTTACCCAGTCATTTCCAAATATCTTGTGTTGTCTTAACCGTAATGGGGGTGCCCATGGGCACCTTGGTCCCAATTGGGGGCACCCTAGTCTATTTCCCACTTTCCCATCATTATTTGGGTCCTTTCTAGCCATTTTTCATTCTTATCTTTTATGTGTTAGCCTTTTCAGGTTTAATTATGAAATTAGACAATGAGATCCCTATAAATATAAATTTATGAGACCATAATAAGGGACCTAACATGATACACTACTATCACTCTACCTAGAGTTGTATCCATCTATTACATTTCCATCCACATAGCTCCATCATCAAGGCACAAGCTAGGACATCTACATCACACTTCATATGGTTTGGGATTAAATTATATTCCATGCACACATTCTATTATGTTTTCTACATTTATTTATTACTTTTCACTTCATACAGTGTGACTGGCACAAGAGCACCTAGGGAAATACATGCACACACACACACACACACCAGAACTACATCTGGGTCTGAAATGTAGTGCAACATTCAATTTAGTAAGACCATTGTTGTGGTAGATGAGGACCCCTTGTGGCCCGCATCTCATCTCGCAACCTAACCTCATCACCTAAACCTTACACAATTATTTATTAATTACCTTGTAATTGATAAATCCATATCACCTTACCTACCACCTCATTTTGCCACCTCATCATGACCTAGTCCTAACCCTAAACTAACCTAATTAAGACCTATAACTTGGTCCACATCTACACCCATGACTAATGACCCCTTTCTCGCACCCAAAACCGACCTTCTAGTCACTTGACCAAGCCCGCAACTAATCTCTCGGGAGAAAAGCAGGGAAAGTGGGCTATTTTACTAAAAATAGCCTACTTTTTCCTTACCGATACCGGTTCCTACTCGACCGCCGTCGGTTACGTAACCACCATCGGTTCCCTGTAAATGGGCTCCCTGAACCAGAAACAAAGGTCGAAGGATTTTTGGATCAATCGAGATCATCAGAAGCGATCAAGAGAATCCAGATCTTTACTTGGCTGAGCAGAGACAAGTGAAGAGACAAGAAGAGTTTGCAGCAAAAGGAGATCAAGCCCAAGACTGCAACTGGATAACCAGAGCCCTGTGATACTCAGCTGATCATCGGGAGGGAGATATCTCATCTTCTGTGTGTCAGGCCATCCTACCTGAGTTCTGCCTTTGTCATCAGAGTTCTTGGACCTGCATCTTCGTCAATAACCAGTAAGTTACATCTTGCATGTCCTCTTTAATAACATTTCTTAGACTTTTTGAATCACAGTCCTCATAAATCCATTCCTAGATCCACTACCCAGCGTGCCATTGCATCTAACTATCATTCATTTACCTCTCATCACCTCATTACCTAATATCACTCATATACTAGCCTTACAAACAACACAGCTACCCTACAACACAACCACCCCACAACACAACCAACCTACAGATCCTAGACCCTACCGATATCGGTTATCAGTAACCAGTATCGGTTATTGTGATTCAAAACCAGAAATCAGCCTTTCCCCTACCTGTTTCAACGAAGCAATTTAATTGATATTTTACAGTCTTTGGTGTTAATTCATATTAGCAGGGAAACTGACCACCTTCGAAAGGAAGTTTTATATTTCCTGGGCCCAAGGCAGTTTCCTCATTTATTGTCTAATCAAAATCTTGTGGTCTTGTGTTCTTATTTGCAGGTAGTCCTTCCAAGACAAAAAGGAGTTCTTCGCAGTCAACCTGATCTTTCTCTACGGTACGCGCACACCATCTCGACATTAAACAGGTATTCCTCCTAACCCTAACCTTATCTGTTTCTAAAAGGAATGAAAGGATAGAAGCAACTCTATTCCCAGAAGCCGAAACATTCCGAGCGAAACATTTTGGCACGCCCGGTGGGACCCATTTTGGGTTTCTTTCTTTCTTGCTTGCTTTCATATAGGGAGCATACTTGCTGTTTTCTTCTTCTAAAGATATTCACAAGGTTTTGTATTATTTCGGTAAAAGAACTTGCTTTGCTTTTACATCTTGCATTAGTGAAAGTCATCTCTTTTGCTTCATCGAATATCATTTTCGATTTGGGTATAAAACACGTGCATCACATTCTTGCTTGTTGTTTTCAATTCTAGTGAACATAGATTAAGTAACAGGTCATACACGTGGGGGTGATATCCACGGTATTGACAAGAAATTAATCTTACATTCACTGCACAACACATACCGAATCACTTCACAATTAACTCAACAGCTCAAACATCCCCCCTTTTCCGCGGTATTCCTCCGCCCGATTGAGGTAACCTTATAAGCCAAAACAAACTTGACATTTCCCCTAAGTCTTTTGTTTAGGATTCTGACATCATTCTACGTCTAAAGGCATAAGCCCACGATAATTAAAATTAACCCTAGGGTTAGTCTCTGGATTTGCGTGTGCATCTTGCTTGTTTTCAGTTCTGTTTTCTCTGTCATACTCTGTCTTCTGTGATCAATAATTTGATAAGTATACTAAACGTTGTTAAAAATCAAATTAGCAGCCTTTTATATCTTGTTATACCATTCTTGTTACACCGGCATCGGTTAACTGACCGACGTCGTCTATGCTCTGACCGACATCGGTTATTAGACCGATATCGGTTACTGTCTTTTACAGCCCCTGACAAACCAGCAACCTGCCAATTTCACCATTCTGAGGCTGTTTCTGTTCCCGGTAGATTGAAACCCTACTGTGTACTCTTTTCCATGGTTGTTATCACTCAGAAGCAAGCCGCCGCCATGGTTTCACATGCCTGCTCTGTGCCTTTGCCTGAATCACCCCCTTCACATTCTATAGGGAACCCTACGGACACCAGTGAGGTCCCCAAAATTCCTGTAGGAGATAAGGAATTTGCCAAATTTCTGGATGCTAATCCTAGTGCTGTACAATACTATTTGTCTCATACCCCTGACCGTACGCCTGATGGTCAGCTCCTTGTTGGTATGCCTATTAGTATAGCTGCTCATTTAGCTCCCACTCCACCTGATAACACCGCCTTGCTTCCCGCATCTTTAGCCCCGTCTCCCAATCCGATGGCTTCAGAGGTTCATACGACACAGATTGGCTTTCCTTTGGTTAATCTTGGACCCCACATATCATTACCACCGACTGCCCCTACCTCATCTCTCTTGCAGACTGCTCCGTTCATGACTTGCTCTCTGCCACCTATCCACACGAGCTTTCCTTCTCAAGCTCCGCCTACCTTTTCATTCCCATACACGTATCCAGTGACCTCAACATCTTATATGGGACATCCCTATTCGGTCACCTCAACATATTCATCCTCCATACCTTATCAACACTTAACCCCACCATTGTCTAGCGGAGGCCCTTGGCCCAATTTGCCTCCGTTTACCACAACCGCACCATCATCTCATCCAACCACGGATTTCATCAAACAAATGATGGACAAAATGCAAAATCTGGAGGCTTCTGTTTCAGGAAGTCGTAGCGCCTTGACATACGAGCAAGTTTTTCGGGAGCCTATTCACCCTTCTGTCCCCCTTCATTCATATCCTCCTCAATGGGAATTGCTCCGAAATTTACTCGTTTTAATAGTAAAGAGGATCCTCAACAACACTTGCGATCATTTAGACATGCTTGTTATTTGATTGCTCATGATGATGCCTTGTTACTCCGCACCTTTCCCATGTCCTTATCAGGACCCGCCTTGGAGTGGTACAGTGCTTTAACCCAGCACTCAATCTTCTCTTTTAACCAACTAGCCCAATCTTTCTTGGATCATTTCTCCATTAACATTGCCAAGAAAGTATCTATCACTGACCTTTATGCCATCCGACAATTCGAAGACGAATCTATCGCAGATTTCGTTGGACGATGGCGCGGCCTTATCAACCAACTTACATATGCCTTGCCTCAGGCTGAACTTATCGAACTTTTTACGCGGGCATGTGCTAAGCACATTTCTCCTACTCTTCAAATTCAAACTTTCCGCACATTTGATGAGGCCTTTACCATGGCTCGGAAATTAGAAATTCGAGCCTTAGAAGAAGAGAAATTGCGGTTGCGCAACAAAAACCCCAATTTCCGAACTCCAGATTCTACCAATAAGCCAAACACCACCACTCCTCACGCATCCACTTCTTCTAAATCAAAAGGAGCTGTCCACGCGGTGATGGTCAAATCTCAAACACCGTCTAATACCCCACCAAAAACCACCTATAAGTACAAAGCCGAGCCCATCAATTACACTCCCTTGGGAGAAACTTATGGTGTCATCTTGGAAAAATTGCTCAAAGCCAGAGCTATCACCTTGCCTCCTGTTAAACCTCACTCCGGGTTTGACTCCACCCGCGCTATACCTTCCTGGTACAAAGAAAATGACTTCTGTAACTTTCACCGCGTAAAAGGACATAGTCATGAAAACTGCAAGATGTTGAAAAACATAGTGCAGGAAATGGTTGACGCAGGGGATATAGCCCTCGATAATCCTAATGCCCCTGCCAACCGAAATTTGAAAATCTTCAACAAACCATTCCCAAATCACTCTTCTAACAGTAACATAAACCAGGATATCTTAGCCGAGGAAAGTGTTCATGAGATCCATGCAGTCTTCGACTCCCAGCCAAAAGCCTCTATCGAGAAAATTTTGAATCAAGCCTCTTCACTAACGCAGGGGCCCGAACCTCCTTCACCACCATCAAACCAAGGCGAAATCATTCCTTTACCCATAAAGGAGTTAACTGCCCAGACTTCTCTTCTCATCGATGAGTCTTCTTACACCACATCCCTACAAGACTGCGAACGGATGTTATCTAACTTATCTATTTCCCAAACGTCTCCTCCTACCGCTCTTGCCGCACAAGAGGAAGGCTCGCCACTCCTTTTGTCATCCTTAGACGAGAAATCTCTTGCACCGACATCACCAAATTCTTTAACCATAACAGACCCTCTCAAACATGCCCTCCTGCCTATTAGTTCTTCATCGCCTAAATCTTTTCAACGACCGGTTGACCTCTTAACATCTATTGATACAGTGCCTCATCTACCCCCTGTATCACACCCACAGTGGACTGGAATCACAACCCACCTTTCTTCCATACAAAAATTCCAATTCACACCTGAAGACTGTCATTCTCCAGAAGATAGACGAGTCCTATGGGAACGTTTGAGTACCCCCTATTCTACTCAAATGCAGATGACCGATCCAGACACCTCTACCATATACCCTAAGTGTTTACAGAAACTCAAAATGCCTATGTCCTCATTCTCACCCCCCGCATCTATACCAAGTATCCCATCCACCTCTATTAACCTAACCAAATCTTCCCCTACACTTGGGACCTCACCAATACCCAGTCTAACACACCCGCCTAAGCGACTAGATTTATCCAAAAATAAAGCCGCCCCGCCACTTAGGAGACAAACTCAATCCGTGCCTCTATCACAATAAAAACCATCATCGTCACACCTACCTTCCATATTGGGACCTCATCCCTCCACCTTGCATCAATATATCATACCTCCTGCGTTTTCTTCAAAACGACCTATGCCTTCTGCACCTATACAGAGATCAAAGGGTATATCAACATTGTCACCCCACGTATCCTGTCCACCCATCAACCCTAAACAAACTCCATCATCAAAGGATTTATTTTCTGTCACTCCCCTTTCTCCGTGGTTGTTTCCCGCTACCGCGTCATCTGTAGCCTCATCATCTAACCAGCTGAACGTAGCTCCTGCGCCAAAGAAACCACGTTTAGTGAAAACCACGTGTCAACACCCCTCGGCTAAACCACCACCCGTACGAACCAACCACGCCCAAACATTACCAAAACCCGCACAACCAATACCCTCATCCTCCTCCGATTTTGACCCACTCAAAGGATCTTACGCCAAAATCCTTGCTATGTTGGTGGAGAATGCGACCATTTCCCTACCCCCACTTAGACCTTATGACCCGTCTAAACCTCGGCCTATAGGTTATGATGAGTCTAAAATCTGCGCCTATCACCGCACACCAGGACATGATGTGGAGGGATGCAAAGCTTTAAAAACCATCCTTCGTCAGTCACCTCTCCCAGATAGAAAGGTTAAGAAAGACAACTTACGAAGGGAGAGACCTTTAGCTTCAATTCCCTCTCCTATACCATCTGTCCCCGCCTCACCAAGATCTATCATTATTACAACCCCACCTCTTGAAGACCATGATTTATCCCAACCATCTTCCTCATCTCAGGTCTACGAGATTAATATGATTAGTGTTGCTACTCGAGCGCAGAAAAACAACGAGAAAGCGAAAGAAAGCACACCTGCGTCCTCTCTTTCTCCGTCCACCATCCCGATTGCACCACCACCCAAAGTGGTTATTCGTGGACCCGCTTACCCCGTCTCTAATGGAGTTGCCCATCGAGCCATGATCAAACAGCTTCACCAATCACCCGTAAAAATGACACTATATGATCTCATTCAGACTTCTGAATCTCATCGACAAGCTCTCGTTGAAATTCTTCAAGGGATCGAGGTCTTACCTAATGAAACCCTGCCTGTTACCTCCATTCTAACACCCAATCACGTTGCTTCTCTCACCAAACAACCCACTGCCCCAACCACTTCTATCTCTGTACAACAAGCTGCTGCAGTCAGTTTCTCCGAAGATGAAATTGTTGACTTTGGTACAGAAGATCCTGACCCTGCTCTTTTCATCTCAGCTTACGTCCGGGACATTCGGGTACGTCGTGTTATGATTGACGGGGGCGCTAGCCTAAACATCATCTCTTCAAAAGCCTTCCAACAAATGAATATCCCTTCTAGCTACATGTGTGCCAATCCCATCATGTTGCGGTCATTCAATGATGCTATTACCTCTACCTTAGGCACCGTGATCCTCAACATTCGTGTAGGACCACGTACTTTACCCGAACTCTTCTATGTCCTTGAGGGAGAGTTCCAATACAATATATTGCTAGGTCGCCCTTGGATCCAGGCTATGGGATGCGTTCCCTCAACCTTACATAGATGCATAAAATTTGAGTACGAGGGGAAGTCCTACACCGTAAAAGCTGATCCTCCCCCCTTTAAAACCTGCAATATGTTATACCGCCCTAATGATGTGCTTGTACCAATCAAGACACCCATTCATTCAACCCAACCATCCTCTTCAAATGGGCCTCAACCATCCACCTCAACCGCACCTACACCTTCAAATGAAACCACTGTCGCAAAAACCACTTCCCTTCCTGCAGCTAATATCCCAACCGCAGACCCCTTAGTAGATGTTTTTCAATGCCTTACGCTGGGGGAGTATCGCCTATATAACGTTAGTTCTTTCCATACCCCACAGGAGTACGGACAGGTACATGCACATCCTACCTATGACCGTCGTGTGGGGGAAGTAATCCCCTACGGACCACCTCACTGCCGCACTAACCTAACATATGGGGGTGTCGACGCATCTTCCGTTGCCCCTGAGCCTCCTCTTGGTGTGGTTCCTTTCCAATCCGATTTTCAATACCTGACAAATCATCGTTTCGCCCTCACCTTCTTGACTCGCTGTGCTTGGAAAGGCTTTGGTTTTGGTCTTTATGAACAAGGCCGACATACAATCATTCCCGTAACTACACGCAAGCACAATGATCGTAGTGGTCTCAGATTTCCAGGAACACTTACATCGAAGGAACCTCGTGTCAGTTGTCTTCTAGAAGATGACGACGTCACCCCTACCGAACCATCATCACCCATTTTGCCTTCGTCACCCACAGAGTCGATAGATCCCGAATCTATCCCTCCTAACTTTTTTTTTTCATAAATGCTATCTTCCTAGGTCCTCTCACTTATCAACGCGATAATGAGGACCCCTCTTCTATTCCCCTTCTATATCCAGACATGATTGAAGAGGACTCGCCTTCAATTAATGTTGTTGAGTGCCAGGATGATGACTCCATCCTCACCTACCTTGGTGCGGACGACTCTTATATTCAACGCGCCTTACCATCTGAAACTCAAACCATGCTGAACGAATCTACTATAGAAATCAACATCCACACGGAGGAGGATCCTCACATTGTGAAGATCGGACAATCCCTTAACGCATCAGAACAAGTCACCTTTACTACCTTTCTCCGTGCTCGCAACCAAGCTTTCGCTTGGTCCTACGCTGACATGCCAGGAATTGATCCTGACATTGCTGTCCATAACATTACACTGAAACCCGATTCCAAGCCAATTAAACAGAAATTGAGAAAAATGCATCCACGCATTGCCCTCTTGGTCAAAGAGGAGCTTCAACGACTCCTTTCTGTTTCCTTCATTTTGCCTATTGACTATCCTCAATGGATTTCTAACATCGTACCTGTCACTAAAGCGACGGGGGGACTTCGGATATGCACGGATTTCTGGGATCTTAACCTCGCTTGCCCTAAGGATGACTTCCCCCTACCTAGCATTGACCAACTTGTTGATCTCACTGCAGGCCATGAGATGCTCTCTCTCATGGATGGCTTTTCAGGATACAACCAAATTTTGGTTGCCCCTGCCGATCAACATAAAACTGCCTTCATAACTCCTTGGGGAACCTTCTGTTATCGTGTAATGCCATTTGGCCTTAAGAATGCTGGTGCAACCTATCAGCGGGCTATGACCTACATTTTTCATGACATTATGCACACTATCCTTGAAGATTACGTCGATGATCTTCTTGGCAAATCTAAACATCGCAGTGAACATCTCGATGTTTTAACCATTATTTTTGATCACCTGTTACAATATTCTGTCCGTCTTCAACCAAAGAAATGTGTCTTTGGTGTCCTTTCGGGAAAACTTCTTGGCTTTATCGTCTCTTTGCGTGGCATTGAGGTCGACCCATCTAAAGTCAAAGCTATTCTAGAAATGCCCCCACCTACTAATCTTAAACAATTGCGTAGTTTACAAGGTAAGCTCCAATCTATCCGACGTTTCATCTCCCAACTCTCGGATCGATGTCAACCTTTCCATCACCTCCTTAAAAAGGACATTGATTTTCAATGGAGCGAAGAGTGCCACCAAGCCTTTGAAGCTCTCAAAGCTTATCTCTTGCAGCCACCCGTGCTTATCCCACCCCAGGATGACTGCCCTTTCTACCTTTACCTTTCCGCCACCGACCACGCTGTAGGGGCCATGCTTGCACATCGTGACTCTGAGAATCGAGAACAAGCCGTTTATTATATAAGTCGTACTTTGGTGGACTATGAGACTAGGTATACACATGTAGAAAAGTTATGCCTAGCCCTATCATTCGTGGCCACCAAACTCCGACACTACCTCCTGAATCACAAAACTTTCGTCATCACCAACACGGACCCCATCCATTACATGTATGCCAAACCTCATCTAAACCAACGCATCGCCCGATGGCTCATGCTCCTCGCCGACCTCGACCTTGAGTTTTTCCACCAGAAATCAATCAAAGGACAAACCATCGCAGACCAACTTGCGGAAGCCCCTTTACCTGGGGAACAATTTACCAATTTTACATTCCCCAACGAACTCATCGCTACTCTTTCACTCAGGGAGGAGTCGTATCCAATGACCCTCTTCTTCGATGGATCCAAATGCCAGCACGGCAGAGGAGCCGGCGTTGTTCTCATTCCTCTCGACGCTGAGCCTATGCCTCTTTCATTCCGACTCGATTTCCCTTGCACTAATAATACAGCAGAATACGAGGCCCTTGTTCTGGGTCTCCAAGTTGCGTTACACTTAGGTATCAAATCTATCAATATTTTTGGCGACTCTCAATTGGTAGTCAACCAAGTTATGGGCATCTACCAATGTAAAAATGAGGAACTTCAAAAGTACAAACACTACGTGGATTCACTTCTAGCCTTATTTACTCACTATTCTATCCAAACCATTCCCCGCTCCACTAACAAATTTGCGGATACTATGGCTTGCTTAGCCTCGCAAATTCCAGCTTCATCAACTGACTCTAACATTTTCATCTTGGTCCAACAACTCTTTGCCCCATCTTACTCAACCCCAGTTGTTTGTACGATAAATATGGTGTCTGCTAATTCGCAGGATACTTGGTATCACCAATTCCACGACTACCTTACAACCTCTGTTCTCCCATCTGACCTTACTAGTACCAGCAAACGCGCGTTTCTTAAACGCGTTTCTCGTTATGTTGTTATGGGGGGACTCCTTTATAAACGTGGCTTTGATGGCATCCTCCTTCGATGTCTCACCGGTGCGGAGGTCACCCATACCATCCAACAAGTACATGACGGTATTTGTGGCGGACATTTTAGCGGCCTTGCCGTGGCCAAACGAATCCTTCGCCTAGGTTATTATTGGCCTACTCTCAATAACGATTGCTACGAATATGTTAAGCATTGTGTTATGTGTCAACAACATGCCAACCTTCAACATACTCCTAGCCACCCGCTACAGGTCACCCGAGATCTTTGGCCTTTCTCACAATGGGGTTTAGACCTTATTGGTGAGATTCATCCGTCCTCTTCGCAACGTCACCGATGGATTATCACAGCAACCGAATATTACACAAAATGGGTGGAGGCTATTCCACTCATTTCAACTAAAAAAGAAAAAATTGTAGAGTTCATTAACCACCACATTATCTGTCGTTTTGGTGTTCCTCATCGCCTGATAACAGATAATGGAAAATCTTTCAAAAATAAGTTGTTGCAAGACCTTTGTGACAACTTTGGTATCAAACTCAGCTTCTCATCACCCTACTATCCACAAGCAAATGGACAAGCCGAATCCTCTAATAAAACCCTAACCAAAATCCTCATGAAAGTTGTCAATGAGTCCGGAAGAAATTGGCACGATCACATCCCCTTTGCCCTTTGGGCTTATCGTACTAGCATTCGTACCTCCACTAATGCCACACCTTTTTCTTTGGTATATGGTACCGAGGCTGTCTTGCCTCTCAAAATCCAAATACCCTCCCTCAGAATATCTCTTCAGGATATTCTCACCAACGATGATTTCCGCCAAGAGCGGTTAGCCCAATTGGAGCTTCTTGACGAGCGTCGTCTTACAGCTCTTGATCACCTCCAAATCTATCAAAAACGTATCAAGCGTGCTTATGATAAGTGACTTCATGAGCGTACCTTTAAGGTTGGTGATCTTGTCCTCAAAGAGAATCAACATGTAACCAAACTAGAAAAGAGCAAACGTGGAAAATTTTCTCCCAATTGGATTGGGCCTTATATAATCACTCACACTTATGGATCAGGCACTTATCGTTTAGCTTCACTTAATGGTAAACCTGAGCCTGAACCCCTTAATTCCTTGCATCTTCGACCATTCTACTGTTGAATTTAGTGTTATATCACTTCTTATCTACCTGCCGCTCGTCCCTTGAGCTCACTTACCACCACATACACTTTGTTTCCTACACCTCATAATAAAAATCAAGCTCACATAGTTTGATTCTCACCTCACCTTAGCAATGCCTTCCCTTTTTAGTCTAGTCCATGACTTCAAAGTATTAAAATAACACATTCTTATGGGATTTTCTTGAGTCAAACTTCCTACCAAACTAGATGATCTTCACGTCAAAAGGACATCTGGCTATCTACATTATATATAGACTTCTCCCTCAAAGGACAGCTATATGCCAAACTATTGTTGTTATTATATATAGACTGCTCCCCCGAAGGACAGCTATGCACTAAAATCATATCTTCTGCTATAAATAGACTGCTCCCTCGAAGGACAACTATACACAGTCAGCCTTTATCAAAAGCTTCTCGCATTGATCAGCTTTGTGAAGACCTCAAGAATAATACAATCAATATCCCTTGTAGACTTCCTGCATCGATCAGTCTATATTCAGTAAAATAAAATCCTCATTCAAAAGAACTTTTGAGTCATGGACTTGTCTATTTAGGGTAGGTTCTCTTTCATCAAAACACTCACTTTGTAATAAGTTCTCCGTACCTCAGCTATACCATCCACCTCACCTCACCATTTGTTTCAAACTCAAGGGACGTGACGCACACC
Source organism: Taxus chinensis (assembly GCA_019776745.2). Classification (NCBI taxonomy): domain Eukaryota; kingdom Viridiplantae; phylum Streptophyta; class Pinopsida; order Cupressales; family Taxaceae; genus Taxus; species Taxus chinensis. The sequence continues at coordinate 886,483,723 of CM034150.1, forward strand.
CGATATAGTGTGATCATACAACTCTTTTCACCTATTGACTTCTCATCTATGCACGGTATCTAGGGCTTCAAGCTCGTTCTACGTTGTGTGGTTTTTTTAGCTATTTTCACCTACGGAGCACTCTTTCCTCTTTGCCTCGCATCTAGGGTTGTGTGTTGATCTTAATCAGGACATGGTTCCCTTCTACTTTGGTAGGCTAACTTTCGCTTCCCTTATACCTTTTACAACATCACCAATTTGTTACCAACACCATCAACCTTACCTTACCAATATTAATATCAATATTTTTACCAACCAACCAATTGCCTAACTATACCTAAATTGCCTAAATTCACCTCTCCCTGGTCCTAAGGGAGAACTACATCGGTCTGAGGCCCCTCCTTGCTTTGTGCAATGGGCTATGTAGGCAGCACTTCGGAGACATGGGGTCTCCCAAGGTTAGCTCGACCATCCCCTACCATACCCTATCATGTGTGGTAAATATAAATATCTTTGTGTATTTCTATTTAATCACATTCCTCTTATCCTTTTTCAAAACACCAAAAGTCAAAACGCAAACATTCTTATTATTATCATAACTCAAATCAACATACATATTCAGTTTTATTTAGATGATAAACAAATACATATTCTCTATCATCGACACGCAGGTCGGCATCCTTATTTATTCTTATACCTTGCTAACATTTACTTAGACCCTCACACCTCATCCCGAACTAGGGGATGATCGTGATCGACGACGCCGCTCACCAGGCCTCTCTGTCCTCAATGGTACCACGGCTATTGGTACTGCCCACTGATCTGCCAATCTCTCCTGTAACATATGAATACGCTCCCTCGCATGGAGGTATCTCATCCCTAGTCCTTGTGCTCGTGACTCCGCAACCACTAACAATCCTCTTGCCTCATTCACCTGCGTTTGGAGCTGCTGAACTAAACTCTGCAGATGATCTCTCTCTGCTGTAATCATAGCTATGTCAAGACGATCACGTACACCTCGCAGTTCTGCTACCCACCATAATCTATAGGCCTCTATCGTTCCTGCATCCATTACCTTGCGATCGGCTGCTATCTCTTTAAGACCTTCTGGAGGTGTTGGTCGGGGAGGTGAGAATGTTGCCTTGGCGTCGATCCTCATATATGGTCTATAAGCTAGGGGTATATCTTGCACAAATCCAAATTGTCACCGCACGCAATCTAGAGCAACCCTCTCATACTCACCTGGCCTGTGCCCTGCGATCCACCTCAATCGCTCTACACCCCTCAACTCCTCAGCTATGTTCTCTGTTACCATATAGTTCCCGTAAGGCCTCCAACAGATATCCGCAATCATCACCCTCTCCCATACCTGCCTGTAATACTCAATGTCACCCGTCACGGCCTGGGATCTTGCCTCTTGTTCTGTCTGGACCCATCGTTTGAATCCCAACCTCTGTACTCTAGTCTCTCCTGACTGGATGGGTCGGCCTATTGGTCGCACACAAACAATGTGCTCATAGGCCCAACAGTGTAATAAAAATGAACAATCTAGTGTCGTCCTGTGATTTCGCCTACAAGCCCATAAACCCCTGTATAGCTCCGCCAAATATGCAGGTGCCCATGAAAAATTCACATTCCTTTCTATCATCTCCCAAATAACACACATCAATGCTTTTGGAAATCTTCCCCCATCCGCCCTCGGTAACACGTAATACCCTACCGCTATCATTAACATCACTGCTAACCTTTTCTCCTCAGGGTGTGCTGCATACATTATGCCATACGTAAATGTCAAACCTCGCTGTGTCAAATCTCGTGCAGCATGGACCAAATACTGCTGTTATCGTTGCCCGCCCTGCACTAGGCATTGCCTGATATACTGGTGTTCCTATAATTGCGAGTCTCAAAATACGGAACACATCTTCCAATGTCACTGTCATCTCCCCTGTTGGCAGATAGAAGGTATTTTTTCTCAGGATTCTATCTCTCAATCAACGCTTGCAACATGGCATGGTTACGTGCAATTTGTGAATAATAGCGGATTCCACTTAACCCCAAACGATTTATCAATGTCCATTCAGCTGGTGTTACATCCACTCGGATTCGTGACAACAGCGCTGGCACACTATCATTCATCCTCAACCCTGCCTCTGCCTACATACGTCAAAACAACAAACAACCATTCAATCCATCAAATCCCCAAGGGTTTTTTTTTTCTCACATTCTGGAAATTCCTATAGACACCGCTATCGGTTATGGCTAACCGATACCGGTTTAGTAACCAATGGCGGTTATCTCTAACCGATATCGGTCACTGTTCCCTTACATACACCTTGCCAAAACACACCGCCTATGACAATACTTTGATCGTTTACTCTTCTCTGTATACATGCAAACATACCCGAAAACCCCTGATTACCTACCCCATAACACTCACCTCGCCTATAACCCTTGCTATCACGTTTTATTTCTCATATCTACCCACTTAATCTCCCTCCACCTATTCACAAAAAATGAAAAAATCAAGTTACAACCAAACCGTTTACCTCTTGGGCTGCAGCAGCTTGCAGGTGGCACTCGTCTTCCCTTTCGTCCCTGCCTGCTAGATGCTTCTCCTCATTCTGCCATGATCGCCACCCTTTTCAAATATTGCCTTGGATTGCTGTCTTCTTGAATCTCAGATCACAACCACTGTTACCTTGTCTCTTTTCCTCCTTATCACTCAAATCTCTCATGCAATTACCTGTCTCAGTCGTCAAAACAGCGTCATGTTCGCGCATTTAACCTCTTGCATGGCTCTAAAAATAAAAACTTAAGTTGCCACCCTACGCTTTTCTATTTTTAGAAAAAGCTCATACCTGGAATAACCGGTATCAGTTATTTAACCGATATCAGTCTATTACTGTACCGACATCGGTTAGCTTAACCGATATCAGTTACATACCTACCTTTTTTTTAACATAGTTCTTTTCTTTATTTTCTACCTAATTTTTGTGAGGCTCCCACCTCTTTTTCCTGCATAACAACACCCTCATCTATAATCTGTTCATCAAATCCACATCTCATTACAATTTCATCAACATCATCTATCTATATTTCAAAAACAAACAAGTCATCAACAAACGGATATAAAAAACCATCGATCTATACACCATTTGGATCCAACTCATCAGACTACATAAATTCAATGTCACAAAACCAGCAAAAAAACATGCAACATTTCATAATATAACATGACATCCATATATACGTGCATCCCATTAACAAAAGACATCACCATCATTTCATATATATCAACATGTCAATTAAACTCATCATACATTCAAATATCACAAACCATCGACAAAATACTTAAAAACATTTTTAAACACAGCATGTGGATCAAAAAATCATATCTATATATATACAAGGTTTCAAATATATAATGTGCCCTGCATCGGGGCCTCTGTGATCTCATAATCCAACAAAGCTGGCACGCAGGCCACGATAACTATCAATAATCTTGACTCGGCTCGCAGGCCGGTCCCTCATATCAAAAACATACTCGGCTCGCAGGCCGATATCAACTGTACAACCCGTACTCGGCTCGCAGGCCGGTATACAATGAATGAATGAATGAATAAATGAATAATATGTAGGCACGCAGGCCTCTATCAACATAACCGGTTCGCAGACCTGTGCCCATATCCAATATACAAATACAAAAACACTGCCGGGATCCCTCAGCTCTCTCCACCTCCCTCTGCCTGTCTGCCTGCTGGTCCCTGTCCTGCCTCTCGCCTCCTGCCTGTGACGGACCCACCAGCTATGGCTGCACCTCCCTGAGACCTCTGGCTATGAGAGGTCTCTGCTCTATGTGCCGCATAGGGCTGATAATCAGCCCCGGGGTACCATCAAGAATATCCTGATAGTATCGGGCCTCCGCTCTAGCCTCCATGTAACGCTCTCGAGCCACCGTATCGTGCTGGGGCTGGTCCCCTGACACCTACTACCAGTGCCCCCTGTGCCTGTGCTGGTGCCGCTGGTGGTGCCTGTGGCCGTGGTGGTACCTGTACCTATACCTGGGGCTGTGGCTGTGCCGCTGCTGGTGGTGGTGCCTGTGCCTGTACCTGCGCCTGGGCTAGCTGCCCCTGTAAGACACCTATCTGTGCCTGTGCAGCAACCAGCTGCCCCTGTAATAGCTGCACCTGGCCCCTGAGCTGATCTCGCTCTGCTATCACTGCTGCCAAGTCTGGCTGTGCAGGCTGTGCTATCCTAGCTGCTCTCTGACCAGCCCACCAAACCATGTATGCTCCCGTACAACCAGCATCATCTACAACGTCACCTGCTGGCCTCTCTGCAACCCAATCTGGGTCCAAGGGCTGTGGTGCAGGCAGTGGGGCCTCTACATCATCCCTCCGATACTGAGGGAAGGGAGGTGGCTCGTCCTGTCGCAGCCCCATCTGCCTGCGTACCCTCTCCAGGGGTATCCTCTCATGCTCTCCCGGCCTCCGTCCTGCTATCCAGAAAGTGTACTGGATCCAGCGTAACTGTAATCGGGCTCCTCTGCGACGGGTGATGACCTCTGTAAGGTCTCCATACGATGTCTGCCGCTGTCAGGCCCTCTAATAAATGCCTGTAATAAGCGACGTCTCACCCTGCAAGCACTGCTCGTGGCTGGCCCACGACCCCCAACCACCTCTGAAAGCCGTATCTGTATATGACCTGTGGCCCTGGCTGCTGGGGCAGCCCTACTGGTCTAAGGCATATGATGTGCTCATATGCCCAACAATGCAGCAAAAACGTCAAACAAATCCCGAATCGCCTCATCCGGCGATAGTCCCACAGCTCCCTGTATAACTGCACCAGGTATACTGGTGCCCAAGCATAACATGTATGCTCCTCCACCATCTCATGCAGCACCCCCATCAATGCCCGTGGAAAGCGGCCTCCCTCTGAGTCCGGGAGGGTGAAGCAGGTGATCCTGATCATCATCAACATGGCAAGCCGTGTCTCATGTCGGTGCGCACGGTACATATCACCGTACGCGATGCTCACGCTATGATAGGTCAGTAGCGTGGCTGCATCTCCAAAAACCTGTAGGATGCTGTCCATGGCTGTCTCTGCATCCACCTAAAAGACTGCCTCTCCATCAATAGGTAATCGAAGGATGCGATACACATCCTCCAATGTGATGGTCATCTCTCCAGTCGGGAGATGGAACACATTGGTCACCGGATCCCATCTCTCGATGAGGGCAACCATCAAACTATGATCTCTGTCGATAGCTCTGTATCGCTGGACTCCGCCGAGTCCCACCTCATGCATGATAGCCCAGTGTGCTGCGGATACATGTGGTCGCATCCGGCTCAACAGTGGGGGCATCCTGTCCCGCATCGTCAGCTGCTGACGTGCCTGCAAAACCAACCCACAGTCATTAGCCCTACTCTTTATCATAACATCTACCTTATACCCTCTATACCCACTTACCCCCCGACCACAACCCGACTCTCTAACACACCCCTCTACCCACCTATCTTCTCCACTATCCCCCTCCCTCTTCACACCCAAACCAACAACCTACATCATACCAAAACACCTCCACCACAACACCTAAAACCATACCCACAACACCCAAACCACAACTCTAAAACCTCAAAACAAACCGACAAAACCACAACAAAAAAAACCAAAACCAGAACAAAAAAAAAAAAAAAAAAAAAAAAAACAAACAACAAAAAAAAAAAGAACACCCCACCGACGTCGGCCGATATACGACCGACGCCGGTCATCCACAAAACACCCTACCCCTAGAATTTTGTGACCGATGTCGGTCGCTTCGCGACCGACATCGGTCGCTGTAAATTGCTCGGAGCCGAACCCCGCGCGGCCCCCCAAACCCATTTTTTTTGCATTTTTCTCCCCTTCATACCCACCCAAAAGCCCTAAAAACCTACCCACCCTACCGTTTTAGCCTAACTAACCTACCTACCCTCTCTATTTTTCAAATCAACTTCCATTTATTCATTATTTTATCAAAAATCTAAGATTCCTACCCAAAACCCCAAATTTAGCATAATGCAACAAAATGAACACAATGATGGGGTTTCGAACCTACCGGTACGATGACACGTCGTCGTGGTGGGATGGGTGGTGGTGGTCCAGCTGGTCCAGCTCCTCCTGCTCCTCCTGGCTGTGCCATGACTCCAAATGTCCTCTTCTGGGTCCTCCACCAATCAACTACTGCCTCCTCCTCACTCGGGCCCGCTAACAACTCACTCCTCCAGTCAAATAACGCCACCTCAAGCAAGAAATGCTCCAATCTCCACTCTCCACGTCAGACAACTCAAATTGGTTTCCAAATTGCAAAAGTGACAATGACAGGCCGTATTTTTCTTTTTATAGGTTTTTTGCCCCTAACCGATATCAGTTTTATTGTGCCCTAAGAAACCGGTATCGGTCCCCTAACCGATATCGGTCATGTACAATCGACATCGGTTTTATTCCAACTTTCCCCCAATTTCTGCCCCTATTTATTAATCGCCCTTTCTCACAACATCGCCTATATCCACCTTTGCTGCAACACCATTTGTTCACCTACTTGGCCCGACCCAAGGCCTCACCCTAATCATTTGGCCCGACCCAAGGCCGCAACCCAACAACTTGGCCCTACCCAAGGCCTCAACCTACCCATCAGGCCCGACCCAAGGCCTCACCCTACCCATCCGGCCTGACCCAAGGCCTCACCCTACCATTTGGCCCGACCCAAGGCCTCACCCTAACCATCTGCCCGACCCGACCCAAGGCCCGACCACCCTACCCATCTGGCCCGACCCAAGGCCTCACCCTACCCATCTGGCCCGACCCAAGGCCTCACCCTGGCCCGACCCATTTGGCCTAGACCCAAGGCCTCACCCTACCCATCCGGCCCGACCCAAGGCCTCACCCCAACCAATTTGGCCCGACCCAAGGCCGCAACCCAACAACTTGGCCCGACCCAAGGCCGTACCACTTCAATACCTTACCCAACATCAACAACATACACTTTTATCCACCCATCATGTAGCTTTTTGTTCCATCGAGCTCACCTATTCGTGTTTTAGCATGATTAGGGTCCTTGACTTGATCTGTCGACCAACTTTGCCTAGACCTAGACCGTGACGTTTATCTCAACCAAACCAACCATTTGGTACTGCCGAACATGCCTAAACGTTCCTGTACCTTACCTGTTATATACCCTGGAGCTACTTCCTATGCCTTGGATACCAGGATTATATCACCCTTGTTTGGATAAACTATCGACCTTTGCCTATGCATTGCTGGTTTGCTCATCAAATCATGTACCCTAGTCGCACTATTGCATTTCAACGTGCGTCTGCTTCCTTGGACCTACCCCACCTTCTCCCCATCATCTCTACACCATTTACCCTTTATCAACCCTATCCCTGATTTCAAGTTCTCTCAATCTGTGATAGATTTGAGGGGGATTACCTATACCCTTAACAGGAGAAACCACTTCATATTATTGTCCGTGCAGCTTTACAAAACAAGCTACATGACAATAAGGGGCTAATGTAGACACCAAATTTGTGTCTTACGACCCCTTGTGACCCGCATCTCATTTCGCAACCTAACCTCATCACCTAAACCTTACACAATTATTTATTAATTACCTTGTAATTGATAAATCCACATCACCTTACCTGCCACCTCATTTTGCCACCTCATCATGACCTAGTCCTAACCCTAAACTAACCTAATTAAGACCTATAACTTGGTCCACATCTACACCCATGACTAATGACCCCTTTCTCGCACCCAAAACCGACCTTCTAGTCACTTGACCAAGCCCGCAACTAATCTCTCGGGAGAAAAGCAGGGAAAGTGGGCTATTTTACTAAAAATAGCCTACTTTTTCCTTACCGATACCGGTTCCTACTCGACCGCCGTCGGTTATGAAACCGCCATCGGTTCCCTGTAAATGGGCTCCCCTAACCAGAAACAAAGGTCGAAGGATTTTTGGATCAATAGAGATCATCAGAAGCGATCAAGAGAATCCGGATCTTTACTTGGCCGAGCAGAGACAAGTGAAGAGACAAGAAGAGTTTGCAGTAAAAGGAGATCAAGCCCAAGACTGCAACTGGATAACCAGAGCCCTGTGATACTCAGCTGATCATCAGGAGGGAGATATCTCATCTTCTGTGTGTCAGGCCATCCTACCTGAGTTCTGCCTTTGTCATCAGAGTTCTTGGACCTGCATCTTCGTCAATAACCAGTAAGTTACATCTTGCATGTCCTCTTTAATAACATTTCTTAGACTTTTTGAATCACAGTCCTCATAAATCCATTCCTAGATCCACTACCCAGCGTGCCATTGCATCTAACTATCATTCATTTACCTCTCATCACCTCATTACCTAATATCACTCATATACTAGCCTTACAAACAACACACAACCCTACAACAAAACCACCCACAACACAACCAACCTACAGATCCTAGACCCTACCGATATCGGTTATCAGTAACCGGTATCGGTTATTGTGACTCAAAACCAGAAACCAGCCTTTCCCCTACCTGTTTCAATGAAGCAATTTAATTGATATTTTACAGTCTTTGGTGTTAATTCATATTAGCAGGGAAACTGACCACCTTCGAAAGGAAGTTTTATATTTCCTGGGCCCAAGGCAGTTTCCTCATTTATTGTCTAATCAAAATCTTGTGGTCTTGTGTTCTTATTTGCAGGTAGTCCTTCCAAGACAAAAAGGAGTTCTTCGCAGTCAACCTGATCTTTCTCTATGGTACGCGCACACCATCTCGACATTAAACAGGTATTCCTCCTAGCCCTAACCCTTATCTGTTTCTAAAAGGAATGAAAGGATAGAAGCAACTCTATTCCTAGAAGCTGAAACATTCTGAGCGAAACAGTGTATTCGTTCCTACTCCCTTATTTTCCAGCCAAACCTATGACACTCTACAATAGTCATCTGTTACTAGCTAAGTCATTTACATTTGTCTTTTACACAATAGGATTTTAGTATTTCCTTTTATACATTTTTCTAGATCATTTAACTCTTTACTTACTGCATTGACCTAGTTATTTACAACGTTATATTTCCTCCTAAATTATATTAACTATCTTGCACTATCCATAGAATTATTTCAATTTTAGTTAATCACATATCCAATATAAGCTATAAGACTAAGGGCATAACATGACCCTCCCCTTTTAAAGCAATATTGTCCCCAATGGTGGGAATTCCTAGATGTTTCTGCACAAATGCATCATCCTCCCATGATGCATCCTCAATATTCATATTCTTCCACTTGATCAGGAACTCATTAATGACTCTAGTCCTCAATATTTTGGTGTGTGTTTGAAGAATACCTTCTAATATGATTCTTCCTTCCTCATCCAATTTGGGAAGAATTGACTGGGTGGAAATGTGTTTCCCAATAACTTTCTTTAAGTAAGAAACGTGGAAGAATGGAAGTATTTTAATTCCTGGAGGGAGCTCCAGCTTATATGCCACACTAATAATTTTCTAGAACACTTGTTAAGGACCGTAGTATTTAGGAGAAATCTTATTATCCTTTTGCTATTGTTTTAATGATAACTACTTATATCACTGCAACCATACTAAAACAAAGTCACCCTCTTTAAAGTGTCACTCACTACGATGTTGATTAATTTATTGCTTCATCCAGTTTTGTATGCTTTCCAAATTATTGCTAAGACTAGAGAGACCTCATGCTAGTGCTAAATGTGATCCTTGATTTCTCTCACTTCAGTTTGACATTCAAGCTATATATGAGTGATGGAGAATGGTACCCGTTAAGTGCCATAAATGGAGACATTTTGGAGGATTTATGAAATGAAGTATTATACCACCATTCTACAAGTTGAAACCATTGCACCCAATGTTCTTATTTATCTAAAGTAAAACATTGAAGATACCCCTGCAAACATTTATTTACCACTTTAGTTTTCCCCATCTAATTTAGGATGATTAGATGAACTCTGGGCTAGTTGGATACCCAAACAAGAGAACAAATCAGTCCAAAAATATCTTGTAAATATCGGATCATGATCACTTACAATAATTCTGGACATGCCATGGAGCTTTTGAATCATGTCCCATAAATGAGATGGAAATTGTAGTAGCTATGAAAGGATGAACCATGACACAAAAATGAACATACTTGGTATGTCTATCCACCAAAAACATGATGACACTTTTTCCTTCTGATTTAGGAAATCTTGTAATGAAATTCATCAATACCTCATCCCAATCTCTCGCTAGGAATAGACAAAGGTTGGGTGAGACCTGGTGTCTTAATGGTCTTTCCCTTATTGTGTTCATAAACCCAACACTGCCACAAATTTTTAAATATCTCCTTTCAACCCCTCCCAAAATAAATCCTTCTTAACTCTTTGATAAGTTTTCAAGACCCCAAAATGAATAACTAGTGGAGAAGTTTGGAGCTCTAAAATAACATGGTGTTTAAGTGTAGAGTTCTTACACAAATATAACCTATCCTTATACAACAATGTATCTGCTTTCCATATAAATTGTTCTGATATGGTTGGGTCTGTTTGGATATTCTGAATGAGAGTATGGGTTATTTCATCTTTATATCATTCTTCCCTTGCTTGATATACCTAATATTCCTTTAATAAATATGTGGCACATAACAATGCTTCTATGGACTCATCCCTCCTAGATATAACATCAACAACCAAATTTTCCTTCCCTTTCTTATAAATAATCTCATAGTCATACCCTAGTATATTAGTGACCCATTTTTCTTTCTCTTCTAAAGATAATCATTGCTCCAATAAATATTTACAACTATCATGATTATTTTTTACCTTGAAGTGTATACCCATCAAGTATGGTCTCCATTGTTTTACGGTATGTAATATTTCCATTATTTCCTTCTCATAGGTGGGATTCAACAAATTATTTCCCTTTTGTCTTTGACTCTCGAATGCTATGGGATATCATTTTTTCATGAGTACTATTTTTCTTCCATTTCCTGAAGCATCACATCCAACTATGAAGGTCTTGGAGAAATTTTCAAATTCCAATATTGGAGTGGTGCACATTGCCACCTTCAAATTTTAAAATTCCTTAGAAGCTTCCTCATTCCAATGAAAGGAATCTTTCTTTAATAATTTTGTAAGTGGTGCTACTATACTACCATAGTTTTTTAAAAATCTATGATAGTACCTTGTGAGACCTAAGAAACCTCATAAATTCTTGAGGGTTATTGGTACTTCCCATTCCACCATGGCTTGGATCTTGTTAGGGTCCACCTTAACACCTTCATTAGAGATAATATGGCCCAAGTATTGCACTTCATGTACCCAAAAATAACACTTTTAAGGCTTGGCATATAGTTGATGTTTCTCTAGGGTTTCCAATACTATATTGACATGATGTAAATTTTTCTCCTAGGCTTTACTGCAGATGAGGATATCATCAAAAAATACCAAGATAAAATTCCATAGGAATGGTCTAAATACTATATTCATCAAACTATGAAATGTGGGTGGTGCATTAGTAAGAAAAAAAGGCATCAATAGGAATTCATAATGTTCTTGATGATTTCTAAAAATTTTCTTATGAAAATATTATTTCTTTACTCTAATTGGGTGATACCCAGAACACAGATCTAGTTTTGTAAAGTAAATTGCACCATACAAATTATCTAATAAACCATCAATGACATGAATATGAAACTTATTTTTGATAGTGTACTTGTTGATTTCTCTATAGTCTAGACGCATGTGTCATTTTCCATCCTTCTGAAACACCATCACCAATGGAGAAGAATAAGCACTTTGATTGTGATGAATAATACCCATTTCTAACAGTTCCTCCACCATCTTCTCGATCTCACTCTTTTACATGTATTTGTATATTTACGGCTTGATGTTAGGGGTTGGCTTCTTGAAATTAACTGAATGACATGAACATGATCTCATTCAAGAGGTTATCCTCTAGGATCCTTGAATAAAATTACACATTTATCAATAACATTTTTAATATCAAGATGTACTACCATCATTGGTGGTTGAACTTCCATAGAGAAAAATCGTGCTACAAAACCTTCAGCCCCCCTTTTAAGAATCTTCTACATTTGGTGAGAAATAACAACATGAGGAGTTTTTATATGTAGTCTTTGAAGTTCAAATTATTTACCCTCATAATGAAAGAGCATGAAAAATTCCTAGAAATTTCGACTTATGGTGGCCAATGTTGTGAGCCACTGAACGTCTAAAATAATTTCAGCTCCTCCCATGGGAATAGAAAACATCGTAGATTCCAATGTGTAGTCATCCATCATAAGTATGATTTTATGGAATTTACCTGAACATTGGAATGTGCCACCATCTGCGATCATTACTTGAAATTTAGGTGTTGGGTAGATGAAATAATTTATCCTTACTTCCAGATTATGATTGATGAAATTATGTGTGCTCCAAGAATCAATCAATACTATCACCTTTTACTTCTTAAGATAACCCATGACCTACATGGTTTATGGAGTACGAAAACCTAATAGAGCATGGAATGAAATATTAGGATGGGGATATTTAGATTCTTCCTCGCTTGATGTTTCCTCATATTCTTCCTCATCACTGGCCCCCTTAAATGTAGAACAACTGTTTCTCAACACATTTTTGATTTGGTCCATATTTGTCATCACAGTTAAAACATAAACCTTTTTCTCTTTTTTCTTTAATTTTTTGAGGTATCAACTGAACTAGCTGAGGGTAAGATGGGATACAAGTGCTATGATATTTTTATGTTAGTGAAGGAATGCCTTGTGCTAAAAAGAAATCTTTCCTCTTCCGTATGTGCCATGATAATAGAATCAGAAACCTTGAGTGGATTAAACATACTCACCTCATGCTAAATGTGGTCCTTAATACCCCCAAGAAATAGGTTATTTAAATACTCTTATGTAATATCCTCCACATACAAGGGAATATTTTAGAATTGATGGAGATACTCCTTTACTAAACTTGTTTGTTGTAGCTTTGATAGTTGGATGCATAAATTCTCTAACACACTAGAACTAAAGTGTAATTGAAGCTCTTCATTGAAAACTGTCCATGTGACACTTAGACGATTCTTATGCATTTGAGCACCCAAACAATGATACCAGAAAAAAAGGTCAGGTTATAGATATAAGGATGGCATGGTAACATTTTTTTCCTGATGGAGATAAAATAAATTCTCCATTTGGGTAATCCAATTGAATGTATCCTTTCCATTGAATTTTCATATTTTTCCTTTTCAAAAAATTCCCCACCATTGGTGAGGAGATCCACCTGAATGTGTAGATAATCCTCATTATTTGGAGTGATTTAGACCTGTGTGGGTATTGCTAGAGGAACCCATATGATTGGGATTGGGATTTGTGTTTGAAATAGTGATAAATAGCTCATGCTTCATTTATTCAAAATTCATCTAAAGTTCAACCCTAAGGCTACCTTTAAGATGAAGAAGCTCATTAATGAGGCCATCCTTACTCACCATATGATTTACCCTTTCCTGAAGTTAGATTACAACCTCAGATACTCCTAAACTAGAAGATTATAAATCCATATCTTCCTTAATTGTTGTCATTCATGGAGTTTATTGACCTTTCCCTTAGACTTAAGTTGATCTACTGGTCATGATGTAGGTTTTGGGATCAGGGTAGATGGATTAAGGAAAACATTTAGGGTTTGAGGTTTCTTAATTTTATTGGCAAAATAGAGGAAATTATAAAGAATAAACCCTAGCTAATTTTTAAAAATATTTCTAAAAATATAAGAAACTTAGAAAAATTCCAAAAATTACACCCTCGGTAGCCGAATTATGAAAAAATATAAAACCACTATATCTTTTGCAAAACAATTCAAAAATTCTTGACATTTGGGGAGGATCTTACTTGACTAATATCACCATACCACCAAAAAATTTCAGAAATATTCACTACCAATTTTGAGATATAACCGAGCATTCATAATTAGTGTTTGACGTAGTGTTGGCCAAGATCAGGCTCTGATACCACTTGTAATGAAATTAATTGTATAAATATGATTATTAGTAGTAATAAAACACCAAAGAACATAAGATTAAATATAAAGGATTTCAATATGAAAGTATAATAGCTTAGCCACTTTGAGGGGGAAACCTACAAACCATACAATAAGACTCAAATGCTCAATAAGATGATTAAATACTCCTCACTACCACCTATATATAACAATCCTTTGTTATGGACAACACCAAGGATGACATAGTAAACATATAAAAGCATAAATGAATAACATATGACAAGAAGAGAGATTATGTAGGCCACAAGTAGGCATTAAATATCCAATATAAGTTATAGGACTAAGGGTGTAAGAGGTTTCAACACTCTTTTTTAGCTCTAAACTAGCCATGTATTTGATTTGGCAAGTCTCGATTCTCTTCATTTTTCCATCTTCTTTATAATTAAATCCATTAATGAAACTAGTTGAGATGCTTTCCTCTTCATGGTGGATGTTTTCAAGATTTTGTTGAGCTTGTATTTCTTCTTCTACAAAAAAATTTGTTTCCACCCTTGTGTTCTCATTCTCTGCTTCCTCAAACAAGAAGCTAGAGAGCTCAAACTCATCTTCCTTAAACTCTTGAGGTCCTTCTATGTCCATTGCAGTGACTAATGATGTTCTTTGTGTATGAATGCAACCCTCCAAAAGTGAAGCAAGTCTTAAACATGTAGAGAAGTGAGGATCATTGCATTCCATTATAACATATTGCTCACCTTGCAAACATTCTTCCTTGAGGCCTTGGATGTCAATAGTGTAAAAATCCACTTTCTCCTCCTCTCTAGTTCCAATTTGATTGTCCTTCTTATCTCCCTGATTCTTCTTGACATTCAAAACCTTCTTTTGCATATTTTGGATCCTCTCATCCTTCCAATCTAAATCAAACCAATCTTCAATAGATATGGAAGTATCTTCTTTAGAAGAATTGGTTAGAGAAGAGGCATAAACAAGGGGTTGTTGATTTTTTTATTATTTGGAAGATATGATTGATGCTCAAGCTACCTGATTTTTTCAATTGGAGAAGCAAAATGATCCTCTAAAACATACTTCCTGCTATGTTGATATGTTTCCTCCAAAATAAATGCATGATTTTGTTTAACATCTTGTTGTTTGGAGTGTTGCACGGGCCGCTCCTTCTCTCCAAAAGCATAACATACCTCTTTTTCTACCAAACTTATAGGATAACTTGTTCTAGTAAGGGTTGGGTGGAAACTAGGGATAGAATTTGAAATACCACAACTTCTAAAAACATTGGTGCATGGTTTAGTGGAGTTGGGTAGTGCTCTAGGTAGATATGGGAGGAAATTTTACAAATTTAGGAGAATTATTTGGGCATTATAGAAATGTGGAACATCAAATGAAAGACCCATAAGCAAAGAATCTTCTTATTTTTGGAAGGGAACAGTAGATTTTTATTTATTTACACAAGGGGATGGAGGAATTTGATGATGTGAGGGAATAATTACATCAATAGAGTTGGTTTTTCTATTTCCATCCTTAATGAGTATCTTCTCAACTTATAATGCAATGGAAAATCTTAAGGAAGAATGATTCCTCCTAAGTATTTAATTAATAAAGATTTACCAACATTAAAGGAAATCAAATAATACAAGAATGTCATACCTTGTGGGGTCTAAATTCTTGAGGAATTTTATACCAAGTCCTTATAAATATGAGGTTGAAATCAGAAATAAAATCCATTAGTTCTTGACTTATTTTTATGAGATGTTCCATGAGGAAAATCGCATCTGCCTCCTCCTTGAACTAGTTGTGTAGTTTTTCTCCTAGCTAATTCCATGTGGAAATTGATTATGGAGCCAAACTATTGTACCAATCTCCTGATTTTCCTTTAAAAGATGAAACCATAAGTATGAGGAAAAAATTCTCTTCTAAGATATTGTGAATTCCACAATGGTTTTCTATATATTGAATTTTAACAATAGGAGGTTGATACACATTCCCATGGAAAAGAGGTAAGTTTTTTAGCATTGTTTTTGGGATATCATCCCACTGCTACAAATAGAGGGGGATAGAACTGAAATGTGGGAATGGGAGAGATATTTGGAGAGACATTATAATTTTGGGACATGGAAATGAATGAGGGGATGGAGGAAAATTTTTGAAACTTTGAGAAAATGGGTTGATTGAATCAGTGGAGTTGCCAGATGTGATTAAAAATGCCTTAAAAGGCTGAAGTTTCCACCAAGAACACATCAAACTTGGTGAAATAAAGGATGCACACAAAGGGGTGTACTGGAACTCCCTAAAATATAACTTGGATGCACACCTATAAAATATGACTTCAAAGTTGTCCCACAGGGCATTCCAGGACTGTTATCACCAAAAAACAACACCCTCTGGTTTGATCATGAATTACTGAATGAGAAACCAATGTTTTTTGGTAACATGGTATTGTATCTAAGTGTGGGGCCTTGTTGCTAAGACAAACCACCAGAGAATGCCATCTTCCTCTACCTTATCTTACTACTAAAATACTTCTAGAAGGGAAATTATTCTATCTAGTTCTATCCTAAGCTTCTAAGAGACCAGAGATATCTAGTATAGAGAGAGAGGAGAGGAGAGAGATTTTCATGAAAAAAAAAAAACATAGCCAAACTATAGAGGTAATTGCACCAAGAAAGGTGTATGTGAGAACCTTCAACTGAGTAAAAATGATATGAATAATGGGAAAAGATAGAGGTCATCCCTAAAGTGATACATTCCCAAATACCTTATCAATGTCATCCGCATGAGCCCAAAAAAATAAGAATTCTATAGGAAAAAAAAACATACACAATGCATCTTACAGTTGTAATGGAAAGGAAAAAAAAACACACTATAACACAAGATAAGGCAGAAAATAGTCATAAACATGATGTATTCCCTTAATTGGATGTCAAAATTCCTTAATGTAATGAAAGGAAATATCTTGTCCCTGCAAACCTAAATCAGATGCTTTCTACTTAATAAAGGCTAAAAATAACAATTTACAGAGTTACTTCTCTTTTTTGGAACATTCCCCTACAAAACATGCCTAAGAACTTGCATCTATTGATTTCAGAGAGAGGAGAGAGAGAGATAGGACTTGTAGAGCACATTTTTAATGGTCCCAACCATCCAAAAGATCAAAATGATTTCTCTGCATAGGATGATTGACATTTGGCTAACTTTGATATGTTAACAAAAGCTTGGAGCCCAAGAAAACATGATGTTTCTATGATTTAACAATCTCCCTAAAATTTTACGAGCCTAAACCCTTTTTCTCTTTTTTTTCACTTCCCCTGACCTTATCGATCTTCTCCGGACAAATGCCATCTGATCGAACCCGATAGTCCAAAGCATCAAGGACTTTGCTGGGCACTTTGGGGTGATCGAAGACACTGAATTTAACTAAATCATTGACCGAGCAGTCGAGCATCTTCTGGAATGTCTCATGTTGCAACCTAGCATGGTCCAAATCTTCGAAGATAGGTCCTGTGATCTCCTGGAGTTCCTTGTTCGCCCGATCAATGTTCTGATATAGGTCGGTGAACTTGACGATTACTTCCTCGCTGTATTTTAGGATCTGGTCTCTCCAGGTGGATACTGCCATGCCTTGTTTTCCAATCTTGGCATATTCGTTTCTCTTATTCTGACTAAGGGCCTCAGGAGTTTCAGTGGTAGTTGTAGGAGGTGCACTGCCCATTTTCTACAGGGTGTGGAGAAGATGTTTATTCTACTCTTTCAGTATCCTCTTATCTTCCTTTGCTTCTTGAAGTTTCTTGAAAAGGGAATCCACCACAGATAGGGCCTCTTCTTGAAGGCTCTCGGATGATGTTCCCATTGTGACATGCGTCACTATATAATCTATAGGGGACAGATCCTTTTTATCCTTTATGGGATTGGGATACGCAATCTCCATTACTCTTTCTCCCGATGCACTCTGAGAGAAGTGGGTTATAGGCTTTTGCTTCTTAGCCCCTTTTTTTGGGATGACGGAGAAGTCCATAGGTGTAATGGGGAATTTTCTCTTATGCTAACTCAGGTGCTGGGAGATCCATACTGGAATTAAGGGAGTGGGACCAGAGATGGAAGAGGGATTAGATGCATTGGATGAGGGGAAATGGGACAAGACACTTGGTGCTAGCATCGAGAGAGAGGCCAAGAAAGTGCTCACGGGAGGAGGAGACACTGTAGGGGAGGTAGTCATGGGAGTGGAAGGGAGCTGAGAGATGAGAGAAGAAATGGTGGGGGATAGCTCTGCGAGGGAAGAGAAAATGGATGAAGAGAAAGGGGGAACAGTAGAAGATGGGGGAGAGGATACAACCAAAGGAATGGTCACTGATGTCACATGAGGAGGGGAAGGAGGAGAGGGAGAAGGGATGGAAGGAAACTCAATAGTTGTAGTAGTGGCAACATCCTAAGTGGATGTGCCTATTGGAACATTCTCTGCCACTTCTTTCTCCGGAGGTACCAGAGTTGCAACCTATTCCTGTGTGGCAGGAGGAGGGCTCTCAGGAGCTTCTTCTTGAGTGGAGCTTGATTCTCCCTCTTTATCTTTACCTTTTCCTTTCAGAAAATGCTTCAGCCTGGTAGGTGCATTTCCCAAAGGGGACGTGGTGAAATCTACTCCAAGGTAGATGAGGCCATTCATTCTGCACTAATGCTCTGTGCACTGTAATGTGCCCTTAACCCTCTCTGCAATGGTCTGAGGTGCCTTTGTCCTGTCAATCTTGGCAAACGGCCAGTTTTCCCCATTCATATCTAGATATACCTGATCAACTTCTTGATTGGTTGTTTGGAAAGCTTTTGGAACAATGGCCATGCCATATTGAATAATTTCTACCAGGGCCAGGCGGGAGTGATCCTTTCTCCTGAGTTCAACCTCATGATATAGGTCGATGTAGATGTCCTCGATCTATGGAACATGGATCAGATCAAGTTTTTCCTTTGGGAGGCAATTCCATGGATCAAAGGTTGGCCTTACCAGGAAATTGTGCTTTAGATTAAGCAGTTCTAGCTCTGTGAACATTTCCTAGGCCTTGGTGTGAGAAGTGTAGGTGTACCTACCCACTGTGAGGGGGAAAGGAGTTCCACCCTTCATCCTTTTCAAGCACTTCTTGTGATATGTTATGAGCTTTCTAGACAGCTCCAACAGGATCAACTTAGGGCCTGCATACCTTGGTAACTTGGTGGGCTCTCCCAAGAATTTAGCCACTCTGAGATAGGTGAAAGTGGGGAATTGCGTAAATAACACCCCCCACTTCTCGGTTGCAGTGACTATGCTCTTGGTCATTTGACTGTGAGTCATATTGGGCCTCAATAGGCAGATGATGTCGTAGAAGAAGGCATCATTGATCTTGGTGAATTGTGGGATGCTGTTCTCCAGCTTCAATTGTAGGTAGTATTCATATATTTTTACCTGGGGCCACACCCTGCATTGGCTCAGTGTTGGATAGTCTCTCTCTAAGGCTATAGCGTAGACTACATAGGAGTTCATGTAGAACCTTCCTATTGTGGTGAGTTGTTGGAGCTGCTCAGAGATGGTGCTGCTAATGATCTCTGTCCACTCAAAATGCTGATCAGGCACGTTCTTATTCATTTTTTCCAGATACCTGAGCATCCATTTGTGGAAGTAATGGGCATCAGAAAGCCCAAATACCCTGCTTAGGAATGTAATGGTATCACTTAGTTCCTCAGAGAATTCGCTGTGGTGAATAACCTACGGTCATTTGGTTATTACCTTATTATTTTTCAAATACACTTCATTCATTAACTGCATGCATTTGTCTTCATTTTCCTCCCATGCCTCGATGTAGTCTTCTTGGCTTATAGCCACAAAATTTTGATGGTGGGGAATGCCTAGCATGATCTCGAAGTGTCGGGAAGTGAGGTTGATTATGACCTCACCCTTTTCATTCTTGACACACCTTGTGTCTTTGTTATAGCAGTGGGCCACCACCATCATGAACTCATTATTTACTGCACTAACGGGGATTCCCCCAATGAAATGTAGACCATTGCCCACCAGTTTGTCCATCCAAGGACTTCTTGTGACCCTTCTGGTTCTACCCCAAAAATCTTCCATATCTATATGGCCAAGTTTAGAATCTCTGATGTCTAAGTCACATTCTACCTGGGACTCAGGAATTCTGACCCTTTGATATTTGTATTTCATCTCTTACTCCATGAGTTTGGCCTTACCCTTTGACTTCGTTGGCATTTTGCTTGATGTTGACATATGTGAATTTGAGTTTAGTTGCTGATCTGTAAGAAGAAGGAGTGACATCCAATGCAGAAGAGCCATGTTAGTTGTTATATCATTCATCAGAGCTTTATAGAAAGAGGAGTTAGCAATTTAAAAGATTCTGGGCACAAGGCGCAATAATATTGTAGGCTATAGTGTCAATAAATCAAGGCACACTGATGTGGAGTGTTGCAAGAAAAAAAATAGTGCCAAAGGGCGTAGGGCACAGGAAATTTACACATAACATCAATGTTGTTGTAGACAAATTTACGACTGTGCTACTATATAAGCTTTTAGACTGGGCGCAAATAAGTTTGGTGTTGCATGGGGTCAAGATGCACCAATGGCGCAAATATGGGACATGTTGCAGGGAATTTTGGTGTGCCAAGGGGCACAGCATTATGGGGTGTATCACTAACTTTATGTGTGCCAAGAGGGCCTTTGGCACGGTGCAGAAAGAGATTGTATAACAAACTTTGTTGGTGTAAGCAGGATTGCGTCTGCGCCGGTATAAGGATTCTTAGTTTTGTTTGGCGTATGAAGGATGCGTGTTGCAGGAAAGGATAGTGCACCCTCTTGGCACGAATTTGTTTTATGCAACAAGGATGGTGATTTTTCCAAAGGAAAACTGCAAGTGGAAATGTAACAACTTTACATTTTCTCTCTTCTTGGACAGGTTGGTGATTTATTTTTTAGGCCTTATCGACATGTTTTGATAGTGAGGGGAATAGAGCAAATAGGTCTGTTGGGTTCATTTCTGAGACAAAGCCCTCCAAGCCTAGTTTGGGGGAAACCTCCTAGGTTTGTTCATTTATCCAATAGCAAGCAAAACCTCAGCAAAGAAAAGAGCAAAACTCACAAGAAAATAAAGAACCACTTACCGGAGATATATAGATTGGGAGAAATGAAGTGGGGTCCACGAAAACGGCATGAGGATGACGGAAGCGTTGATAGGTGCAGAGGAATAAATTTTCACGTGTTTTTCAATTGTGAAAATGACAGGGTGGATGCGCCTATATATAGCAAAAGGCGAAATAAATGCGCCACCAACTTTTTCAAAGGGCGCACCAAAAAATATGTCGACATGAAAATATTTGTGCCCTTTGGCGTAGTTATGCATCTATCAGCAAGAAACTATCTGTGCCTTTGGTACAAATTCAGGACTGTCAACATGGGATTTTGAGTTCTTTGGCGCACCGCTTAAGGGTGGAACATTTTTGTTGTTGATAGGTTGGCGCGTGCGCCTTGGCACATGCAAGAAAGGAGCATCACGGGGAGGTGCAACAACCATTTTTTTAACACTCCAAAGGGTGCACTAAAGGAATAGAAGGGGGCGCAAATAATGTTTGTGTTGTATGAACAAAATCTACACCCAGCCCAAAAAGGACTAAAATGACTAAGTTCAAAAAACCAGATTTTCCGGAAAGGGATTTTACGCCATTCCGAACGCCGAGGGACCTTGACGAGGAACCAAAGCAAAATTTGGTATGGTTACATGAAAAATTTCCCTCATCAATTTTACAGGATAACAATATGAAGATGTTCAGGTAGAAGAAAAGAGAGAAACGTCAGGGTCATCATAGAGAGGATGGAAAGAGAATCTCTGTAGAAAATATTAGGAGGTTATAGGAGCTGAGGTTCTCAGTAGAGGATTGTAGGAATGTTATTATGTCTAAGGGGATGGGTCTACAAAATTGTTGTAATAGGGGAATCATAGCTAGGACTTCTGATACATGATTCATATCCCTGTTTTGATACATTTTTATCTCATATCACCCTTTTGAATGTAATGTGGTTACTCAAATTATGATCAATATGAATATATAACTCAGTGCTGAATATCTGGCTCATGGGTACACACCCTAATGTCTCTTCTTTATGTTTAGAATCAGATTTGTTCTTTGTATGATGTTTCTCTTGTTATATAATGGGTATATTGATGTAATAAGTCATCTTATGCTTTCAAAATGAATGCATGAACATTTACTTTTCTACATCTAATATTCTATCAATGGCATAATCTTCTCACAATGTTCACATAAACGAGAGGTTTAGCATCTGTATGTGCCTAGGGTGAGGGCCCATCTCCCGTTGGGTGGTTTTACGATGCACATGGGATTTGAGTATTGTTTTAAGGACATAAAAATGACTACATCTTTGTTCCATTTCCGGGACCTATTTTCAAAGCTATTGTGATAATGATGTGTAATGACATAGCACTTAACCTTGGACAGTGTTGAAGCATGGTTTAAGAGCAAGGAAGATAAGTTTTCTCAGAGATTTAGTAGTGGATGTAACACCCTCGACAATTTTTTATATTCCTCTTTTGCATTTCAAGTGTTGACATGTGATCTTCTAAAGATGTGTTCTTTTGGTTGTTGGAGATCATGCTTGACATGGATAAATCTTTTCTGTTCTTAAGATCACTAGACTGAAATGGAATGGCTTCCTTAAACCCATTTTTCACTTCTTGTAGGTGAATTGCAATCTGGTTTAAGAGTTGTAAACTTATCTCCTTATCTGAATCATCCTTGGATCAATTTCAGTGATTCAAGGAATGTTTTAAATCTGCTCAGTTGAATGAAGGGTAAATTGACATTCAATAAAATTGAGGGACATATCAGACTAAACTTTGTTGCTACAAGTTCTTATATTTTGTGTGAATGTGTTTCCATTCAGTTGCATGTTGTGCTTGGGTCTTTGGAGATCGATCATGGAAGGACATTGCTGACGTAAATGAAATATAAATTGTTCACGACATAGGAAGAATTCATAATCCTAAGCTAGGTAAGAATATTTACTACCTAGCTATGTTACTTAATTAAATTTTTATCCTAACCTAAGATTTGTGCTAAAGGATTATGGAGAGGTTACTAGGCTATTTAATTTAACCTAAAACCTAATGCTATAATATTATGTGATGATCTAACCTAATGCCTAAAACTATTATGTTGTGAATTAATCTAACCTATGTGGAAACTACCTAAGGTAATGTGTAAGGCCTAAGGTGATTAATTCTAAACTAACCTAAGTTCTAAGGGATCTATCCTAAGATATTTAAAATGGAACCTAAAGGGGGTCACATGCATCAAAGGCAATGGTCCCAATGGCATTTAAGTTGTTGATAAGGTTTTTAAGGCATAAAGTACTACCATTTTTGGTAGGGACTGGTTGACTCGACGAAGGCTTATGTGGCAGTTTCACTAAAGATGGAATTGCATGTTAAATGTGAATTGGCATTTGCCAGACTTGGGAGGCGGTGGCAAGGAAAGATAAGCAGGAAAATTGGAATTAATGGAATTTATTGGTCTCGGTTTTTGTTCACAAACTGTCTAGGAAACTTGGAAGGTGGATTTGTGGGAGGTTGTTGGTTTTTGCATGATTTTCATATTTTACTCTGCATGGAAAAAACTGGTTATTCAAACCAGCAGTTTGACTTGCACTTCTTTGCTATTTTTAACTCACCTGGTCTATTTTAGATCATGGGAAGGTATATGAGGCATTATGAGGAAAGTTTTTTGTTTGTTGATCTTTCGTGGAGAAGACAAGGAGTTAAAAGCTTAGCTAGAAGTATCCTTCGATTTGGTAGAAGCACTATCAGGCATGATAGGCTCTAACTATTAAGATCTCTTGCTTTCTTCTAAACGTTTCATTAAAATGACTCTACTCTTATGAGATTATTTTTCTTCATGTTTTATCTAGTTATTTGTTTTATGGGTTTTATAAATCTCTGGAAATATGGATATGAAATCCTTAGCAAAATAACATTAATTTTGGAACTTTCTTTGTGTGGGTTAAATTTTGAATCATTCATGGGAAACTTGTTTCTATAGCTTTGTTTGTCATTTTTGGAACCAATATTCGAAGTGTTGTGTTATAACTGACCTTCATTGCTATTTATATGGTTCTGAATTTTTTTTTGAACCTTGAGTCACATTTGATCTTGCCTTAGAACTCATGTTTTGTTTAAGCTTGAGCTTGTATTCGAGCTAGTGTTTGGTTTGGAACTTGTATTGGGTTCATATTTGGATAAGAACCGGTACTGGATAATTCTTGATGCTCTAAACCTATGTTTGGAACCTTGGGTAACTTGGGACTATTGTTTGAAGTCTGTATGTAGCTCTATACTCATGTTTTATTCTTGTGTTATTCTGGACTGTTAATGGAAGTTCATGTTTTCACCGCACTCTTATTTTGTTACTTGTATGGTTCCGAACTCTTGTTGGAAACTCGTGTTTTGTTTTGAGTTGGAAATAGGTCGTCTTGATAAGATATAAATTGGTAATGGAGGCTCCCTGTTGTTTTTAACTATTAATGTATATTTGTAATATATACTGACTTGTATTAAGACACTTGTGTATATCCGAGCTCATGTTTGAGACTTTGTGATTTGAATTTGTACCTGTAATTTGGTACTTAGTGTTGGAATTTTTAGCTGGAATGATGTGTCAGTTCTGTTCTAGTAATTTTGAGTTGGTTTTAATTTCATTTAAGTTAAAATATTATAACTCTATCAATTCGAACTACTTACTCAAAGGAAATCTTGTAGAGTAGTTTAACCGAGTTGTTTGAATATATTTTAGAAAATTAAACTGGAAACATTTTTGTTAGATAATGGAATTGGAACTTCTTTTGTAGAATATTCATATTCTTTGAACTAGCAATGGTATTTAAGTAGGGAAAGCCTTTTCCCCTCTGTTTTGAGGAAACCTACATCTTGGGTTGATTGTTTTGTTTAAAAATAATGTCTCCTCTATTGGAAACATGAAGTTGAGATAGTTTTGTTATGGATTATTTCTCTCTTGAAACCACAAACCGCTTGCTCTTTGTAAAAAAATGTTGAAATCTTGTAATGAAGTTTCAATCTTTGTTGAACTCATGGGTAATTAAGAATTGTTAGTTTTCTGTTAGGGATTTTCTATTTCTTGATTGGATTTAGTAAATGAATCCTTATTCTTTTTCTTAGAGAAAAGAAATTTTGATTCATTTGGGACAGTATGATGAATTTGAACTTTATTGTGTATTTTTTCTAAATTGAAATGGGAGCTCATGCTTTATTGAAGGTAAAAATTGTAAGGGAGACTTGCAGTATGTTTTATTCTTACCTTGAGTTGGTTTTGTTATCTCTTTTGGGAACTAGTGTATGAGCTTATTGTTTGGATTAGAAAAGGGAATTTGTTGTTAAGTGTAGTGAAATGATTTAAGGATGGAATCATTTTTTGATAAGAGTCTTTTTCTATGTTGTTGGGTTAAGTTCATTTGATTGAAACCTTCTGTTATTGATTCTCTTAGGGAGTGGAGATTTATTATGTTGATTAGTCTTCTTGTACATATCATTTGACTGAAATGATGTAAAAAGAGATTAGATGTTTTGGTCTTGTTGAACAGAAAATGTAAACTTGTTGACAGACTGTTTGATTCTATATTCCTTTAGGAAAGGACATGGGATTTTATTTTGATGAATACCTTAAATGTTGAATGTTAAGGTAGTTGTCATTTAAATGAAATAGTTAAATTCATGTTATGAACCTATTTCTATTTTTCAGATGTTTTGTGTTTGGGCATAGTTTGTAATGGTTCTTCTTCTTCTTTTGCTTAAGAGTTAGATGAATCATCCTAATGGGAACCATGCTATAAACACTTATTTTGTCTTATAGTAAAGATAAATGTTTTATTCTATTATGATAGAATTGGGAACAATGAGATGATATGATCTATTGTTTGTTTAAATGTAATTGATATGATCAATTAAACTTTAATGTGTAAGGCAGATGTTGTGGATTATATTTTGTTCTTCTCTTAGAAGTGAATTCAGATTTATTAATGTACTTCTTTCCTAATTGTTATTACTTATGCTTATTAGTATGATATATTAATTGTTTCATTAAAGCAAAGTTGTTTTAGTGGAACAATTAGTGGAATGCAATTCATTTTAAAGCTTAGTGCTTATCATGTTGAGTTCATTAAACTAACCTGTGCTAGCAATTTTTGTAGATGGACTTCGTAAGTGATAAAAGAAGGCTAAACTTATGAGATGCATTGGCTAATTTAATTCTGATTCATTGTGAAAAATTCTGTTTCGTTCTTGAGATTGTATTGAAAAATAAAAGTAGTATTTTTTTAATGAAGGCGGTTGTTATGCAGTATGCCTAAAATGCATAAGTCTTGTAAATTTATAAGTTCTAAAGATTAATTGAAAGCTGAGAATTTACTTGTATTGGATGTGTAGATTATCTTGTACTTGTATGAAAAAGATGGATTTCTATCTTGATGATATTCTTCATATTATTTTTATGCTTAATTGGTTATCCTTTGATAGGTAGGATAAAGGGATTTAGTTCAATTTCCCTAATTAAGAAGCAGCTTGTTAAGTTACAGAATATGATTTTCTTTATCCAAACTATTAAACATAATAGTGAAATGTGTGATGAACATACATTAAGAAACATGGATATTGGGTAGGATATACCCTAACACTTAACATGGAGAGAAAGACTCTTTCTCTTTCTTAATTGAATATAAACCAAAAAGGTTTGAAAATATGACTACAATTTATTAGACTTCATTTTATATGAAGTCTACTTTATACTGGATATATTCTGGCGTTGAACTTTTCTAAAAAGTTATTGTAATTTTTAAATAAGACATATTATAATGTTCGTTGGGTTGCGGTTAATTGATATTTTAAACTGTGTGATCAAACATTAAAAGCAACCATGAATATATCAAAGTTCTTAATGGACTAAATAAATAAAATTTAGGAAAAGAACTTATTAAGTGTTGGGTTAGGGTTTGGCAGGGTTGCTAAAATCCATAAATAATCTAAACTAAAAATGTATTACTAATCTCCCTGGGGGTATGTACATCTCGATGAGGAATTTTTTGTAGGATGTTGGCACATGCCAGCTATAGGGCTGTACTTTTGAGAAGGCTTGGGTATTCTTGAGAATAAAACATTGTAGCTAACACGTGGCATCACCCTTCCGCATTGATCATCTAGATCTACACCTAATAAGAACTCAGACTTGAACTTAGTTTCTTTCTAGGTTTGGATAGGATCATATTTAGGACATGAATTAGCTTCCAATGGCTCAAGGTAAGTTGGTGCATCCAGTTGACTTAGGTCAACTGAGTATGCCCATATACCCTAAGCCATTGTGAGCATCTTCTTATAATAGGTTATGTTCCTACTCAGGTCTAGGGTTAAACCTAGAACAAGTGGACTAACACTAGGCAGTAAAGACCAATCATGATAAATGAAGAGTGAGGTGAAGGACATATTCCAATAAGATGAGTATGTCATCTAGGAATAGTGACATACATAGTATGTTATACATCTTTGGCCAAAGTATCATAAACTGTTGGCTGCGTTGTCCTATGTCACAAAGTTTAAAAACAATGTGATATCAGATGAATATTGGTAGTAGATATTCAGATATGTTCTTTAAACAAATCAATCAGTACCCAGTGTAGGGTAGGATGACAAATTATATGAAGTATATAATATGTATTCAATAAAAAAGATAGCATAAATAGATCGGTAGCTTACCGAGTTATGGAATGAATAGATCGGTGAATCACTGAGTCATTACAACTGTATATGTTTATCCATTGAATTTTATTGGCATGGAATGTTTGTTCTAAATAATGCTTTATTTAGAACATTAAACACTATAAAAAAAAATCCCTTATTTCTAAATTCTTAAAATGGTAATGTTACAGTGGAGTTGAGTTTGATACACACAAATGGGTAGAAAGGATACCTGTATCATGAGCTGTATGAAACCTTCTTTTACTGCTTTCTAGTAGAGTTGTATGAATGGATTTCTGTGTATACATCTAGATAAAGCTGGTACTATAGATCTCATGTCTGAACCCAAGATGAACATCAGAGGCTGTAGGATGTTAATTTGACTTAGACACATGTTGTTGATCATTGGTGAAAGAGAGTGTTGAATAGTTATACCCTGGAATACACTATTTATATGTATTCTTGTCCTGACGTAGTTGAGTTCAAGTTGTTATGGGAGCCTAAAGGATCATACCTTTGAATTATCCCCTTTAGCTATGAAGATTTGGATCGTTACCCTAAGTTTGGAAGCATTTCCTATGTACGTCTAAGCTTCTCTAAGCATTGGGTGAGGAAACTAGGGTGGAGGAAGATGGAATACATTGCAGCTAAAAAAGAGAGAGAGGAGATAAGACTCAAGTATAGGCAAGCACATGAAAGGGAGATGGCTAGAAAACGTGAGGTTGTGGGAGTGATGGATTTATGGAGGAAGATGTTGTGAGAAGGAATTGAGGTTTGCATAGTGGAAATGGAGTGTCAGTAGTTTGTGCTAACCCATCTCAGCAAGTGCAGAGGAGAGATCCCTTTGACTTCTAATGAGAGTTCGTTGCTTAGATAAAGGAGAGTCGTTAGTGTGCATCTGAATCCACCTAGTGACAACCCCCTAACACTTAGTCTTACAAATCAAGAGAAGTATTGCTAACACATTTGGTATCAGTGGAAGTGAGTGATCCATGCCAAGGAGATATAATTTTTCATTTGGTACATCTATGGCTACATAATCATTTCCTGTGTTTGGAGGAATATTGTCTGGGACAAAATTTGGGAAAGGTGTGAGTATGCAAAGGTTGGGTATCGTATATGGGAGTGGCATGGGAAACACATCTGGTAGTGGTGCAGTATCAAAAATTGTTGGTGAGCAGTTCAGTGAGACATTGGGAATGCTAGGCGTGACCATTTAAGGCCCTTTACTAGCTATATGAGATGGATCTGATGGTATAGGAGCTAAAGGACCTGGTGGAACTAGCAGATCTGGAGGATCTAGTGGATCTAGTGGTGGAGGTAATACCAGAGGGAATCAAGGTTTAGGGTCAGGTGGACAAGGACCTCAACTACCTCAATAAGTGTTTTTTGAGATGTATTTTCATCCACCACACTACAAGGGTGTTGAGGATGTTACAGGGCATGTACACAAGTGTGAACTACCATGGCATGAAAAGGAGATGACTACCCCCGAGTGGAAGGTAAGTACATTTGTAACAAAATTGCAAGGATGCATGCATAGTTGGTACTAGAAGTATGACCCCCATCAGACAGTGGTGGATTACAATGCACCATGGAATTCCTTCTTAGCTTAATTTCATATCCTTGAGTTTGAATAGAATAACATCATCATGCTAAAGGAGATCCAACATGGAATGGAAGAAAATGTGTAGGGGTACAACGTATGTTTCAATAATATCTTATCAAATCTATCCTATGATATTCACCCCTCTCAGCATGCTTAGTGGTTTTTTGGATGATTGATAACACCATTTATGATAGCACTTTTACACAAGACTTTCATAGACCCATACGAGGCCTTGGAGGCTGCCTCACATGATGAGGCTATTGGAAGCATGGATATCAATGTTAGTCCCTTCCTTGAGGCTCACATTGCTGCAATGACGAAGCAGCTGGAGAAGCTATCTGTGAAATCGGTGCGTGAGACTCACAGTGGTATATGGTGCATTAATTGTGAGGTGAAAGGGCATATGAAGGATGATTTCCCATGGAAATTGGTATGTGTCATGACATTGGACTGTGAATTTTTCCATAGAGATCATGATGCAAGTAGATGCCCATTGCTGTAGGGTGTTATCTATAAGAATGTTTCATGATATTACAAGATTTGTAACTCTACTACTCATGAAACCAAGGATTGCAAACTGATTAACCAAATACATGATGCCATTGACATTGGTGTGTGCCAGACCAGCCTTGAAAACAATTCAAAGGGAGAGGGGCATCACTATGAAGGGTGCACATATGGAGGAGCACATGGAAAAGGCTTCTAAGGAGGATTTTGTGGTCATGGTAACTACAAAGGAGGAATAAGTGAGTTCCCACATGGAATGTGTTACAACTGTGAATCCATGGAGCACTACAAGCACGATTGCCCTGATCTATTACAATGTTCATGGTTGCGAAAGAAGAAAAAGTATGAGGACTGACCAGAGTTATTTGAGCACATGAGAAAACAACACCAAAAAGACAAAGGTGTCAGGATGGTAAGAATGAGGAAGGATTATTCATAATGGATGCCAAGAGTGGCGTGCGAGTATGAACTAGAACTAGTATTAGTTATGATACGAGTTGAGGTTGCACGTGTGAGGGAAGTACCAAGGAAAAGACTATTGGTTGTTAGAGAAGAGGTGGTACATGGAAAGTATTTAGAACCTACTCACCAGAAGGATGTGTATCAAGAATGCATGGATGTGATTTAGAGCCTTGAGGGAGAGATCCAGTGCCTGAAAGAGAAATCAAGACAGTTAGAGAAAAGGAAGAATGTTGAGGCTCCACAAAAGGATCTGGATGAGGTTAGATAAGTATGTAAGATGTTGAGACAAGAGAATATCATCCCCTTGCTAGGAGAGTGGTTATGGGAGAAGGTACCACGTGATGGAGAAGGGCATGAAAGGCATGTTCTACATGCCAACCTTCCTCTCGACAACCTTGATTATGACAAGGAGATCACTTTAAATGTTGTTGTAGATGGGTAAATTCTGAGAAATATTTTGATTGACATGGGTGTGGAGGTTAATGTTCTCACCCTAGATGCATGGTATTAAATTGGAAGGCCCCCATTGCAGCCATCTTCGAATGTGTTGTATATGGCTAACAACACAAAGGAAATTCCCATTGGTGACTTGAAGGATGCTGCTATCACTATCCAAGGGGAAAAGTTAACTGGGGATTTCAAAGTATTGGCGCTAGCCGAGGTAGAAAACTTTCTAGCATTACTTGGGCACACATGGTGTTACAAGAATAATGCTGACCTAAGGTTCAATAAGGGATACATAATTTTTGAAAACAAGGAGGAGTGGGTCATCATCCCCTAAACTGATGAAAAATCAACACAATATACTAATCCCTTGGGAGGATAAATTCTTGACATGATCTATGTGCGCTCTATCAGGGACCCTAAGGTGATTCACTCTTTAGAGGGAGTTATTCAGTTTGAAGATGCTCAGTCCATGAGTGATACAACTAGTGTGCCATGTGAAAATTGGGTGCATGAGAATTATGAGTTAATTAGGTGATAGCTAAGAGGATTGATTACAAGGGTAAAGAAGGCATACTCAATCAGGAACCTGCGAGGGAAAAAAATTCCAAGTTACTCTGGAGGGGCCAACCTTGATGATTTATTGCAAGAAATAGAGGATCAGTGGATAAATGAGGTCAAAAGAAGAGGGATGCTAAGCTATAACTTTCTTGGGATAGCAGCATGTTGGTGGGTGACACATTGCGATATCCTTCTAGAGTGGCACGAAGTGAGAATCATGTTCTCTGTTAGGTTTTCCTGAAATAATGCTCTCAAGTGCAATACAAGAATACCATGGGAAGGATCTTGCCTTGTCCCACATTCAAGCATGTGAGAAAGCATGTATGGGAGGAATAGAGGCCTTTCCACCTTCTTTATGGGTGGATAAGTTATATTCCACCTTACAGGAAATTGGTAGGAGCTGACAGCTAACCTCCTTCAAGATTTTAAGTATCAGAGTGTTAAACCATGGCTGGATAAATTGATGTAGTTTGTTAAACACCTAACAATGGGAGATAGTTCCATGGCAGAATATAGATAACTAGAGTTTATTGGGTAAACCTAGCTTAGAAACATGCTTTGATGAAGAAGAGTCAGAAGAGATGCAACTTGAGCACGCATGCATGGAGAAAGAAAAATGGAAAGATGGTCTACGTGATAGATGGAAAAGATATGGAGAGTTTGGATGTTAACCATACTTAAGGTATGTGTGAAGTTATTGATATTACTAATGAGAAAATGCATGCCTACCATGAACCCATGAAAGCAAAGAAGGGTTAACATTGGTACAGAAGTTGGACCTATAGAGGCCACTGTTGGAGACTATTGGTCAGAGAAGGAAGTCTCAAAGATCATTGATCTCTTGCGTGAGTTTCAGGATTTATTTCCCACATGGGTACCATGAGCTTAAAGGAATTCACCACTCCTTGGGGGGATGAAGATCAAGTTAAAATAAGGTGCATGCCCGATCCAAAAAATGCCTTAATGAATGAATCTAAATCTTCGCATCAAGATTAAGGAGGATATAGAAAAAATGATCACTTCATGCATCATTGAAGCTGTGGAGGAATCAGAATGGCTAAGCCCCATGGTCATTAGTATTAAGAAGGATTGATGGATAAGGATCTGTGGTGACTACATGGACTTAAATGTAGTATGTGTAATTGATCCATTTCCAACCCCCTTTTACCGAGGAGATTCTAGAAGAAGTGGTTGGGTGTGAGATCTATTCCTTCATGGATGGATTCTCAAGATACCATCAAGTTAGAATTCCTAAAGAAGACCAAGAGAAGACAACCTTTTCCACTGAGTGGGGAATTTTTGCCTATACTATCATGCCTTTTGGACTGAAGAATGCGTCAAATGTGTTTTCGTGTATAGTGGTCCAGGAATTTTAGGATTTAATCCATAAGTTTATACAAGTCTACCTTAGTGAATGGATGGTGTATAGACTAGTAAAAAAACCATTGTGATAATTTCAGGCTGATTTTTTGAGAGATTTCGGTAGTTGAGGATATCCCTCAACATTAAGAAATATGTTTTTTCTACTCCATTTGGGACTCTGTTGGGGGCATATCATATGCAATGAAAGTTTTCTAGTGGATCCCACCAAATTTGTTGTTATTTTAGGGTTAAGGGAGCCTACCAGTCAAAGTTCAATGTGTGGATTCCTTGGGCATATAGGATACTATCAAAAATTTATCAAAGGATATACCAAGATGGCCACATCATTGGAGAAGTTACTAAAAAACTAGAGTGTGTTTCATTGGGGAGAGGTGCAAAAGACGATATTTAAAACTTTAAAGGATAGACTTGTCATTGCACCCATATTACAGTTTCCCTCTTGGGATAAACCTTTCCACGTGTATGTTGATGCCTCAAGGACAGCCATTGGAGTATTCCTAGCACAACCTAGAGAATGGATTTTTGATCACCCCCCTTTGCTTTGCAAGTAGGAATTTAACACCAGTAGAGTAGAACTACACCACTACTGAGCTCGAAGCACTTTCGATGATCTACATGCTGCATAAGTTTAGGTATTATTTGTTGGCTAATAAATTTGGTCCATATTAGTAGAAATAATCTATCATAATATCATAAAAATACATAATATAAAATTCATGCGGGATGATTTATTCATTAATAGAGAGTTTCATATATAGATCAATAAACCCCTATAATGGTGGAGTCAAACATGATCTTCAATCCCTACAATCTCTCAAACTTATCCCTAAGATATCTCTAGCTAATATCTAGGATATCTCTCACACTAAAATAGCTACGTAAGTTATTCTCACAACTCACCAATAATAAAACTATTACAACTATATTATTAATATGAGTTCTATAAAATCATTATTAATAATATTAAAAATTTATTTAATAATGTTACACAATATTTTTCTAACACTGGCAACACCCCTTTATATTTTACACAGTTCACATGTCGTTGAAGTAGTGAACAATCATTTTTTTGCAAGGGGTGCATATGTCAATGGGTGCTATTATTTTAATAATTTTATTTTTCGGTTGTTATGAAAACCAGGAAAGAATAACTCAATGCCTGACCATTTGTCAAGAATTGACTCAGGGGTGGACATGGAGAGCATTGATGATGATATGCCCAGACACACAATTATTTAGGTTGTGGTGCGCACCCCTTTGACTTAGATAATATTGTTGTGTTTCTCAATATGGGTATGGCACCGGAAGGAATGAAAGCATTGGAAAGGAAATAATTAGCTATATGTGTCACCCCCTACATGCTAATTAGTGGAGACTTATACAAGTTTGGTCGTGATGAGGTTCTACTTTGATGTGTATTAGAACATGAGTGTATTGAAATTATAGAAGAGGCACATGGTGGGATTGTAGGAGGGTACTATACAGGGAATGCCACCACGTGGAAGATTCTACTTATAGGGATTGGGTGGGAAAGTATATACCAGGATTGTATTGAATTTTGCAAGGCATGTGACCATTACCAGCACCTTGGTAAGCTTGAAAAAAGGGATAAGATGCCCTTGAGACCTATAGTTAGCATAGAACCATTTGAAAAATGGGCCATTGACTTTATAAGAGACAATGGCTACAAGAGAGTTTACCACAACGACAACTACTAGATTCTTATGGGAGAACATAATTAGCATGTATGGATGTCCCTTAATCTTGAATAGTGACAGGGGGTACACATTTTTTGAATGAAACAGTCAGGATTTTTGTTGGCAGATTTCATGGTGGCCCATCATAATATTACCCCTTATCACCCCCAAGCAAATGAATTGTTGAGAGCATTTAAAAAAATTCTAAGTCACACACTAAAAACAATATGTGATGTGGGAAGACAATATTGGGATGAAAAGATCTTAGCCATACTATGGGCATACATGATAATCTATAGGAGGTTGAACAAGTCTACACCATTTCAATTGGTGTTTGGCATGGAGGCTATTTGTTTGGTTAAATTCATGTTACCATCGCTACAAATTACGCGCGCAGGGAGAGTTAGCTAATGAATAAGCAATTCAAGAGCACATGGAGAAATAAATGTTGTTGGACAAAAGGTGATCACTTGCTCGATGGAGTCAGAAGATTGAAAAGGCATGACAGAAAGCATGGCATGATCACCATATTAAAAACAAACAATTTGAGGTTGGGAAGATGGTTTTGTTACATGAATCTATTTTTTTGCGCCATCCTAGGAAGATGAAAGTCCATTGGTTGAGCCCATACATCATCTCATACATCCTTGATTTAGGAACAAGCCAGTTACAAGATCTATATGGGACAAGGTTATTAGGCCATTTCAAAGGGAGTAGACCAAAGCCCTACTGTAAATAAGTCTTCCTCATGTCTATAAATAAGACAGTATTTCCATGTAACCTTGGATTTCCTGTTATGCATTTATTTTCCTTGTGTTTCCCTTCTCGTTGTTTGTTCCCTTATGTTTTGCATGCCTTTTGCACCAGTAACCACTAATTATTTTCAAAAGGTTATGTATGCATAGAGGACTACACATCTATTTTTTGTGGGTTGGAGTAGTGCGAAGTGAAATAAAAGTTGGTAGTGGAAGTTGTGTTTTTGATGGCTTGAATTGAAGGTGCGTAGTGTGGAAGAGTGTGCATGGGAAAGGTGGAGGAGTAATTTTGGGTTTGGATAGTTTTACAAAGAACACGTACAAAGGATGAGAAGCACAGGAACAACATGAGGTAGACAAGTGCTAGAATCATGTCAAAGGAAGAAGAATTGACTTTAGTGCTACAAGCACGCACGTAAGAGTCTTTGCTCAGTAAGGATTTTTACATGCTAGAAGGTTGTAGAGAATTTTTGTGTAATATTGGGGGCATGGGAAAGAGTGCTTAATATCAAATTTATTGGAAAAAATTACATTAAATGCTAAGTATGTTGGTAGGTTGGCATATAATTTATCATGGGAGAGAAGAAAAAAGCTATAAGTAAAAGTCAGGACACATTATTATTTAGCTTGCTATTATGATATTAAAAATATCTTGTGAACTAGGGCATCCGCAAAGAAAGATTTGTGTGAAGGAGGATTTGCAAAAATCTAAGTGCTTGACTAGTGTGATTTGTGAACCTAAGTGGAAGGTGTATACGGTCGTAGGGAAGAAGAGTTTAAAAGAGTGTGTCATCTTGTGGAAGGCTTGTCTAGGTTAGGGTTCTGTAGCTAAGGAATGGGAGTAAAGGGATTCTTCGCGAAGTTGAACCAAATATTTGAGTAGGGAAAGGAAGAGGAAAAATGAAGAGTTTGTTTTTAACTTGATAAGAAAATGGCACCAAATAAGGCAAATGTATCACAAAATAATGGTAAGCATAAAGGAAAACAAACTGGCACCACCAGTTTCAATGAAGAATGGTATGCAGAGATGGAGTAGCTAGATGGGGTGTTTTCTTGGAAAAGAATGGGTATCCCACATGAGGAATATGGTCGTGAGCAACTATAACAACCACACAAGCACCAAAAAGAAGGAGATGACATTAGAACTGGTTCATCCAATGGATAAGAGGACACCAAAAGGGATGCCAATCTACAATGATGAGGTGAAGGTAAAATTGAAGAAGGTCAGGTTGCTACAATTGTATGAGTTTCCCTATTTTGAAAAGCTTGAGCATATATACCAATGGTTGATGTCACACATGCACGAGGATGAATTCTACTTTTTAGGCCAAAAAATATGCATAACCCCTCAAATAATCTCTAATTTTACTGGCCTTGTCTGCGAAGGGGATCTTCTAGATGATGACCTAGAGGATAAGGAAGCCATTAAGGAGACAATCCATGCTTATGACTATAAGAAGAGGTATCATTACTTCGATATCTCAGATATCTCTAACTTAGTGATGAGGATGGTTACGCGCTTGATATCCAAGATGAATGGGAAAGAGAGGTGAACATAGATAAACAAGGCTTGGTTGAATGTGTGGTGGAAAATTTCATAACAAACCATCTATAACATGTCTGCTTTCATTGTAGAAGAAATCATCACCACCGCGCATGAAGGAAAGAAGACTATGTTTGGCAATCTCCTCCTCACCATCATTTTCTAAAAGATTGGATTGCCCAATGGGCTAGATAAAGACATTTCACCCACAAATAGGTTTTAAAAATACACTTGTGACACCATGACAGCCACCCATAAGGCACGCCTAGAGAAATGGTACAAGAGAATGCAAGAAGAGTTTGTTGCTAAATGAAAGATACCTGAACATTTCCCAGTGCTAGTACATGGGGAGGCCAAGTTTTTTATGTACCAACATTTCTGCATTGGCAGATTCAGATTGACAGATGGGACTAAGAGTCTATGGTGAAAACTACATTTATCTTTCACCATGCAATAATTTTAAGTAAGGGTAAATCACTTTAAAGAAGCAAAAAGACTAAGGTTAGACCTCAGCGAGGTAGACCAACACCATCGTGAGCTATGAAAAAATATAGTATACCCTAAAAATATCTCTTATGTTGAGAATCATGTCTCTCATGAGGTGCGCATGAAAAAACTAGTGACACTGCCAATTGCTGAAAGGATCACAACGAGGGTATACCTATGGATCAGGCCCAAGTGTGAGAAGGGTGCCTACTTAGAGAGTGAAATCTCCATCCCAAAATACCCCACCAGAAGAAAGAAGGACGTGCCAAGAATGAGGGAGAGGGAAGAGGTTGCCAGAGAAGAAAGCACCAAGTGTGCAAATAGCTTAATTTGTGGGGCGCGCCGGAGTCAGGAACCAAACCGAGTACATATGCACAGAGAAATACATCCCCCATTTGGGAAAAAGAAAAAAAAACCTGAAGCAGAGGCTCTGTAGTAATAAGATCCTCTTGTACAAGAAGAATCGCCGACGAAGGAGTCACCTGCAGAAGAAGAAGAAAAAGGAAGAGTCTCCTATACTAGAATCACTAGTTAGGAAGAAGTAGAAGGTAGAAGATAAGGAAAAATTAGAAGAAATGTGGAGCTTGGAGGCCTACAAAGGATAAATAGATGAAGATGAGCATGAATAAGTTCAATATCATCCCATATACAATGTTAGAGGAAGAAGGGAGTAAAAAGAAAGATGATGAGGAAGAAGATGCTCAAGGAAAAGGGGGAGCGAAAAAAAAGTGAATACTAAGGATCAATGGACCCCAAACCTCACCAAGGATCAGATAGAAGAGGCAGTAGAAAGAGAAGTAGCGGGAATAATAAAGGATTTAGTGTAGTGCAACGTTGATGAGATACTCAAGGAGATAAAAGATGAAAGTGCAGGGAAAAAATATGGGAGCATGGGTGGAGATCCCAGCTTAGCAGTAAGCTTTCCAAAGGAAACACATAGGAGGGAAGAGAATGGTAGAAGCACAAGAGCAAGGGATGAGTTATATAAATGATCCAAATAAGGTGTTACATGCACACTTCTAGAGTATAAGGCCCACAGACTAACTCCTTGAATGGTCTTCCTTCAAAGAAGAAGGTGAGTACCAATGAACCAGGAAGATGTTATCTTGGGATTTTGAGTCCATGTTGATGAGCCCGAGCTCGAGGTTATTCAGTGAGAGATGATGAAAGTACCAAAGAAAAAAGGAATAAACCCACTGATAAATGCTCAACAATTATCAGATGATAAATTATGCAACACCCTCAACAAGGTATCCATTGAGGTTAAGGTGAGGCTGTTTGGAAGGAATGACTAGGTAAGGTTCCTAAAATAAGAATTGGAGAAGGAGGAACTAGTTGAGAAGAGAAAGGACCTAAAGTAGGAAGAGTTGATCAATGCACAATTAAGGCGTGAACTAAAGGAGGAAAAGGGGAAGATGCGAGAGGTGTACAAGAAAATTGAAATGATCATGGGTGCTATTATCTTGAAACACCCAGAACTAGCACCTCCTGAGAAAAAATACAAGTCAACCTTGCAATTCTTGGAATAATTAACACGTATCCTCACCATGGAAAGGTGGTCTCTCACATTAGAATCAACAGAATATATTTCTGTGTCTATAAGGAAGAATAAAAATAGAAGATCGAGGAGGTAGTGGAATGATATTCCAAACTCCTTACTGCTGTAAAGACTACCGCACACATGGCTAAGGCTATGTATGATAATTGTGATGATAGGGAAAAAGTAGAAACCATATTAATTTCTACACATGAGGCAGATCTGAATGAATTCCAACAAAATAATAAAGGAAATAGGGCAGAGCGGGATAAGATCCTGGTCGAGGTTAAAAATAAAATGGAAGCAATCAAAACCTTGCGAGGTATGGTCAAAAATCAGCTCAAGGAGTTATACCCCCAGGTAACGTGAAGAATGGATGTGCTTGACAACCTTAGGAAGTTTTGGTTCTCAATTTTATCTCTCCATGTTTTTCATTAAAATTCTTCATTTTGTGGGCTCGGTTATCTTTTCTATTTCCCCATATTGATGTATGAAAAATCTATCCTCCATTTGGTTTCCATGATCAGTCCCTTCCTTGGTTGAGGATCACTTAAAGTCTAGAATTTGTTTTTTGTTCCTCTATCCATTTGAAAAGAATATGTAACTTGGGTGAAAAATTAGGTTTTTTCCCTTCATTCCATTTTCCATAGTCACGTTTTGTTATCCCTATCATTTTGTCCCAAATATCTATGGAAATGTTATTGGATGTGGCTTAGAAGATCATATTTGGGCCTTCTATCATATCCAAATGCTCTGTCTTGAAAGAAAGATTCATTTCCAGGATCAAATGATGATTTTCCTGCATTTTACAGTTTGATGGGTGTGTTTTTCATCATCAAATTTACATCTCAACATCTGTGGAAATATGTCCCTTTCAGGTTGGATGCAGATCAGTGGGGCACTTTGAAAACTCTAAGGCTTGTTTCAACTCAAAACTTTTCCACACGGAGGGTCGGCACTCATCTGAAACCTTTTGGTTTGACCTTGGAGTTGCACTGGGGAGACATGCGGAGGTTTCTACTACCTTGCCTAGACTTAGACAAATTTTTCATGCGGCTGGTGCAACTTTGGTGGACCATGGACACGTGGAAGGCCGATGCTCATTTCAGGATCTGCCTCAAGGTCCCACCTTAACAATAGTGACAGGGCGACATGTGGAGGATTCCCCCAGCTCCATTCTATACTTAGAATTTTTAAAGAAATTTTCTAAGGCCTAGGACACGTGGAGGGAGTACACCTATTTAGGGATCAACCCCTAAA
Source organism: Taxus chinensis (assembly GCA_019776745.2). Lineage (NCBI taxonomy): Eukaryota > Viridiplantae > Streptophyta > Pinopsida > Cupressales > Taxaceae > Taxus > Taxus chinensis. The sequence goes on from CM034150.1 coordinate 886,523,778, forward strand.
TTTTATTTTGAAGAAGTTCTGGGAGGATACTTGGAGGCTTCCGTTCACTCTACCCTTGCTTGGACTTTTCAACGGCCAAGGAAAACTATCTCAGACCCTAGAAACATCATGCCTTCTGTTGATCCTTAAATTTTTTTAACAACTCTGTCAGACTAAGACACGTGGTGATCTTGCACTTGTTTGGGGACTCCACTTTTGGGGACCATCTCAAAGTGCACCATTGAGACACATGGAGGCTTCTGCTAGCTCCTTTTTTACTGAGAATTTTTCAGAGGCCAAAGGCATTTTTCTTAGGCCCAGGGAACGTGGAAGGCACACCCTTATTTAGAAACTTGCCCATGTACTTCTCCTTTGCAGTTGCACCAAGAAAACACGTGGAAGGATATAATATAAAGTAGAAAAGGGGGTAGAATCAACGGTTGTTGTGCATGTCACTTGTTTTTCCTCCATTTTTTGCTCCAAGACTCTTGGAGATGTGAATACACACTATTTTTCATCATTTTTTGATGAAATTCCTTGTCGTTTTTGTAAGAAAAGTGCCATTGAATTGATTTGAAACTTAATTTATTAGTCCAAGGATTATTAAGATCAATATTTTGAAGTTGGAGTTGCCCGGGAACTTGCAAAAGTGTGAGTTACCAAAGAAGATGGATGCCAGGTAGAATTGCAAAGGAAAAAGAGGGAAAAGGATGAAATGATGAAGGTTGTAGGCACAAAGGATGGAAAAGATGTTGCCTCGAGAGCGAAAAGGATTTCTTGTTAGATCCAGCTGTGTAGAGCCTCTAGAAAATGATTAAAATGGGGATTTCTCGCATGAAAAAATCAAAATGATTAAAAGGATTGTCAAAAAGGTTGCGGCATGGCATCCTAGTCATTAGTCAAGGGTCTGAGAAATGTGATCAATTCATCATTGGTCCACGTGGCAACTTTCAGATGCAAATTTGTTAAATGTCGCTTTTATGAGGAAAATTGGTAACAAGTAAAGGTCCCTCGAATATTATTCTTTTTTGGGGGGAAAATTTGGGATGAGTGAGCAAGTGAAATGTATAAGTGCAATGAAAATACTCTTTCAAAGGGTCGGGGGTTGAATTATTAAGAGAAAAATTGAGAGAGCTCGTCTTCCTTAGAGACCAATCAAAGATACCTGGTTAATTTCTTTTGTGTTAGATTTTCTATCATGTCAAGTTGGTTTCATATGTATAGCCATTGAAGAGCACTGATATTTCTCTAGAATATTTCCCCTACTAATAAATCTAAGCAATTTTGAGTTAATTTGTGTCAATCTTGGAGCAATTTGTGTTTTCTTTGTTTCAGAATGTCTACAAATGGTTGCTTTTGTTCCTATTACAATCTTACGTAGAAATCTTTTTGAAATCACACAAGATATCACCCGTATGACAATTTAAAGGAATTTGCAATTTTATTTCAAGAAGAACCTTCATCTTGTGATGAGATAAACAAATTTAAAATCACTCCACTATCATTTATTGATAAAGATTATCTGTAAATATTTGGGTTTACATTAGATGTGATTGATAAGAGATTTTGGTCTTTAATTGAGTCTTTTAACTTGAGCCTTTGTGCTAGATTCTCGTAGATTGTGTGAAAACATGTTGATTTGGGCCTCCATTGAAGCACGCATTTTGGTTGAAGGAATATCTTATCTATTCCAAAGCCTTATGTCATTTAGCTTTCCACTTGTTGTGAAGTATCTCAAAGATCTAGTATAATCAACTTTATTCTGCTTAATCTCCCACCAAAATTAGTCAAAAACCATGAATCCATCCTAAACTACCCCTGTTTCCCCTATATATTAACAAAGGAACAAAATCTATTTGCCAAAATATGTAGAACAATCATATTTCATAATGTCTCCAGTAACCTTAGCCTTGTTTTGAAAGTGTCTCTGTCTTTTAGAAGTGACAACTCTTAAGAGTTAAATTATGGAGTATTGATCATACTTTCCCAAAGTTTTCTTCATAAAATTTGTGCAAAATAAGGATATCTCACTCTCCTTCATCAAACAAAGGTTACACTGTGGGTCCTCTCACCCTGGTTGAAAGGCACTGCCTAAAGTAGTGAGGATAGGTAAAATCCTCTTGAAGGTGTTATCCATATCTCCACAAATCTGAGTAACAAAGGGCCAATTAGATCTCATCCTCAGATACGAAATGACACACATTATGATCTATGTATCTCTAAGATCTGTGCCCAATATTTGATGTTGCTCAGCTTGAAAAGGAGAACAAATTTGGATACCAACACTTGTGGTGCCGTTTCCAGGGACTCTTTGAATTATTTTATAAATGTAGTACATACAGACCCTGGTAATACTTCTTACACATGTTGTGTGCTAATACATTGTTGAAACATCATTATTTGTTCAGATCTATAAGAATTGTTAAAAGTTGTAAGTTCTGAGTGCAATATTTCCAACTTATATAGTTATTGCATGAAAGTTTGTATCATCATTGAAAAATTTGGGTAAAAGAAGAGTAGATCTTGTAAGCTTTTCATGAATCTAGTATTGACAGAAATTTGATAGGTATTTCATAGTGCATTTGCACAAACTAAGGTGAAAATTCTTAGTGGCGACTCCGTGCTTTTTAAATTCTTAATAAATACCAGTTTCTTAACATATATCAAGTAAGATTTTTCATTAATATCTAAAAATCTGGAAGGAAGAAGATTTGTCTTCATCAGGAACCCTAGTATAAGGTATTTTGAAGAATTTGGAAGGTTGTTGGAGATCAAGCATTAAGAAAAGAGATCTCCATTGGTGAAACTGATCAACTAGTGATTGAAGATTGCAATACTTCCTTAAGTGATTCTAAATCAAGTAGTATCTTTGTTGAATTGAATTCTCCATCTGGAGAGGGTCCTTATTTTGTATTTGAAAAAAATTATTCTCAATCTGCCCCGATATTTTCCAAATCTAATAGATTTTTCCACGAAACAGAGCCTTTAGAGGGCAGTCATTCTAAAAATTTCATCCATGTACCACAAAGACCCCTCACTCCTCATCATTTTGTTTCTCCTATAAGATCACCTCCTCAAATAAATATGGCTAAGCCTCCACCTAGACCTCCATTTATTGTTAATACTTTTGGTCCCATCAATTTTAGATGTATGGCTAGCTAGCCAAATGCTATGCCACAAGATGTAAGAAATAGATTGCCTAAGTTTCAAGGAAAAAATGCAATCACATCTGATCAGCACTTGAAGCTCTTTGTGAATATGATGGAGGAATTTGAAATATAATTTGAGGATGTATACATTAAATTGTTTATCCATACTCTAGAAGAAGATGCAAGGGACTGGTATAAATAATTGCCAGATAATTCCATTGATTCTTGGAAAGAGATGAATAATGGTTTTAGAATGTAGTATGATGATAAAACAGACCCTAGGTTTCTTTTATCAAAATTTGAAAATATAAAAAATAATCCTAATGAATCAGTGCATGATTTCAATACAAGATTTAACAAAACATTGAGAATACTACCTATTAATTTGAGGCCATATGATGCATCTGTTAGTGTAAAATCACAGCACCCCCAAATGAGTTCTATAGGTATGATTTTCTAAGGAAAATCACTTGGTGTGATTACACAACATTGAACTTTCCCCAAGGTGTGCGACCTTGCAAAATAGAAAATCTCTCCAGATTAAAGATTGGTTCCTTATTCCTCTGTTTTTAGGTGTATACATGAGAATTTGCAAAGGAACTATCTCTATACCTAATCTAAACCTTACCAAGGAGATAGGGGTAAAAGGAGTATAAGAAATAAGAAATGACTAAACTATTAGGTGATGCACCAAAGGAATGATGAACACTTATTTTGCTAGTAGACACAAACCAAAAAAATGCATACAATAAACAAGCACAGATAGCCAGATCTATAATGGAAGACTGGATGAAAGAAAAAGAGACAAGAAAGGATCTAAAATCGATCACATACGTGTTTTATTTCTCTGTAGATTGATAAAGTTCATTACAAAGTAGCCAAAAGGTAGAAACGTATTGCAATTTTAATGGAAGGCCTTAACCCCATAAATGCCTTTGCTAGAAGAATAAGGGAGCCTGCAAAACAAAGAATGTCCAACCCTTTATAATGAATCCTACCCAGATCTGAAATGGAAGACCAGATGAAAGCAAAAGAGAAAGAAAGGATCTAAAATCGATCATAGACGTGTTTTATTTCTCTGTAGATTGATACAGTTCATTACAAAGTAGCCAAAAGGCATAAACATTACAATTTTAATGGAAGGCCTGAACCCCATAAATCCCTTTGCTAGAAGTTCAAGGGAGCCTACAAAACAAATAATGTCTAACCCTTTATAATGAATCTTACCCCCATATTTATAGGTTTGATTAAAGAGAAGAAAGAGAGAGGGAAGTGGGAAAAGTAGGTTGAAGCTCAATTACTGTTGTTAATGCCTCTGAAAAGATCTGCCCCCAAATTCATCTTTACTACATCAATCCCTGGTTCGGTGCCTTGAACGAAGAGGAAATGGCAGAACAAATCAAATCTGATCTAGTTGTTGAGGCAAGAAGATCCTACATTAAAATATCAAAGACGTTTCCTCCATTTTCCTTTACCTAACCTCCTCAAAATTAAATTTTCAGACCTCCATGGCATGGGTGAGGCCAAGATCTTTCCAACGATGTTAGATTTGCAATATTTTGAGCCCTGAGTCGAAAGATATTCCCCTTCAAATTTTGTATCGAGTTCGTACAAATGGGCGGTAATGTTTTTTGAAAAATGAATCCCTCTTTTGATATGGGACACGTGGCAGCCAGATTAGAGAAAAAATCAGGTTTACAGGTCTACAATTTATCTTTTTCCCTTTTGCACAAAAAACGTAAAACTCAAAAAAATCTCACAGCCTCGAAGCTCTACCTGGACACATGGCACCCTTTGGTTGGCTGGGGAGATGCACTTTAATTTTTCCCTTTGTGCCTTTTGTGCAAAAGGAAAATTTTCACCTTTTCCTCCAACTCTCCTCTTTAGCCTTGACTCGGGCTCAAACGGTGACTTTTTCCCTTGGGTGGAGTTGCGACCCATTTTGTAACTTTTATCCTTTTAAGATAACAAGGGTAAAAAAACTTTCCCCCCGACGAATCACTTTCCCCTAGGACACACGGCAGTCTAGTGCTCGTTTGGAAACCTTTTCTCTATTCAATCCTTGAGTCAGCGCCATTTAGACACTTGGTAGCCTCCACCGGCCTGGCCCATGCATTGAATATTCAACCGACTCTACCCCTTTTGGAATAACACGTGGAGGTACTGCACTTGCTTGAAAACCCAGCCCAAAGTTTGCCTTTATGGGAGCGTCAAGTTGACACTTGTCGGCCTTTGCTGATCTATGGAATTTTCAATGATCCCTCTTACATTTTAGACTTTGGGCTACGTGGCGAGCTTGCGCTCATTTAGGTCTCCATCTTGGGACCAAATCTTGGAGATGCACCAAACTAACACTTGGAATTCTCCACTTACACATCTATACTTATCATCTAATTTTGAAGCCCGCCATGTCCACCTTTTGTAGTGCCCATTTCCAACACCACTTGAGACCAAAGAAACAAACTAGGGTTAGCTAGAAAATTAAGGGATAATTTTTTTGAAGTGCTTACAACTAAATTGCAAGACATCAGTTCTCACTAATAGGTTTAGGAACAAAACCTACTTACCAAAGCACAAGTTTCCTTATTTAACTTATACCATGTTTACAAGGTTCAAATTTTAGGGTTAGATGTTCTGGTTAGAATTAGGGAGTAATCTTACCCCACACCTACTCTCTAACAGCCTCATAAATTCAACTAGATTCCTCTCATACTTAATGTTTCCAAAATTTCCCTAAACTATTCCTAATGGATGGTAAAATTTCTCACCTTTCCGGTGATATAAAGAAGTCCTCCTAACTCCTTATAGAACTCAAGTTATGAGTGGGCAGATTTTTGGGACCAAATTTTCCCTAAGGGGGACACGTGGCAAGAGGAGGAGGAGTGCACCTTGGGTGGGTTGGCAAGTTGCGGGGTGCCATTGGGAAATTTTCCCAATGCATGGCTCAAATTAAAAATGCACTCCACACCCACGCGGGTCCACGCAAGGCAAAAAAACCAAAGGGAAAAGGGAAGGGCGGGGCAGTGGACCGATTTAGCGCTTAGCGCCCAAAGAGAAAAAGAAAGGAAAGGACGCGTGGGTCCATACACCCACAAAAGGAGGAAAAATGAGGGAGAAGGTGGAGTTGCAGGCCATGGGAGGAATTTTGCAAATTTTTCCGAAATTCCTAAAAATGAGATTTCTCCTGAACCTCCGCCGCCACCCCTATGGTGCCATGTGGCATGCTTTCATTGGCCGCGGGCCGGTGGAGTAAACAAAGAAATTTTTCCCAATTTTTTTTTGAAAGCTAAGGGGTTTAAAATAACCCATGCCTCCACTGTAGTGACAAGGTAACATGTGACACCCTCTAATTGGCTGCGGGCCAGCAGAGGGAAAAGTGAAAATTTTCCAAAAATTTTCAAAAAGTTAAGGGGTAAAATTTACCTACGCCTCCACCTCAGCCCCTAGAGGACATGTGGTAACCTCTGATTGGCTGCAGGCTGGTAGAGGGAAAATTCAAAATTTTCCCAAGGTTCAAAATTTCAAAAAAAATTCCTTAGGCCGAAATGATGGGAAATTTTTGGCTTGTGGGCCCACCAGGGAAATTTATCTCAAATTTTCCAGCCCAAGCTCAAAATTTTCAAAGTGCCATAACTTGAGCTAGAAAGCTTGGTTTTGGGAAAACAAGGACTTTTCAGAAATCTCTCAAAGCCCTCTATCCACAGGGAACATAAAATTGCTTTTAGATGAAGTTTAAAGGGTCAATTTTTTAAAAAACGATCTCCAGGCTTAAATTTGTAAACTGACTTTTTTCCAACTTCCCGATTTGATTAAATTTGAACTCCTCCTTCACTCCACATGTCATACAGACATGGAGGATCAGTCTATGGAGGGTTTAGAGTGTTTTAGTGAAGTTGATTTTTCCAATTTGTTCAAGTTTGCATTTTTCCGGTAATAGACGGAAAAATGACTTTGCAAGTTCCGAGTTGAAATTCATTAAGTTTTGGAGGTTCTTTCATAACTGTTATAGTGAATTTGAAATCCCTAGGTCTTCCTAAGTATGAATTTCAAGGTTTCATAACTTATTGTTGAGTATAAGTCTGAACTGCTCATTTTAATTAAAATGTGGATTGCCAGATTTAAGTTTTAAAACAATGAGTTATTTCTTTTAAATTGATTTAGCAATTTTTCGTTTGAATGTGCATATGATTCTAAATTAATCAAATCCAATGCTTATTAGATCATCCATTCAATTCTAACTAAACATGCATCTATGATTTCAATTTCAATAAACCATTTTGTAATTAAAATAACACTATCTTTCATTTCATACACATGCTTCTTTCTTTTCTTTTCAAACATCAATCAATTTTCAACAATAATTCAAATCAATTGTGCAATACACTTTTACAAATTTCCTTTCTATTTGATTTCAATACAATACATGAAATATACAACATTGTTTCTTATTCTTTTCCAACCAGAGATATCATTTTTTTTTACAGCAATTCAAATCCTGTATACAATACAATTTAGAAAAACTAATTCAATTCTTTATTCACATTCAATTGAAAACTTTACATCTCATCTCTTTTTTTATTTGAATTGGTTTCAAATTACAAAATACAAAGTATGGAATATAATTTACATTTTCTTTCCAAACAAAATAGAGAAGTATAATTCTTCTTGTATATTTCTCAATTCAAATTCAACTTCCATTTACAATGCAACAACTTCACATTACAACAATTACTATACATCCCCTCCACTCAAGGTGGGAAAGGTTACATTGAATTTGCTCACAAGAAATAGGATTGTCAAAACTATGAAATTTTCTTCTCCAAACAGCAGCATGCTTGTTTCTTCTTCTTTCATCTTGACCACAACAAGGGGGAAAGGCAACGCTCTCTACCCAACCAAGACATCCAATGAGAAAGGAGAAGCCATCCTTCCCCATTGGCCCCTGAGCCCAACCCATATTGAAATGGAGCATGAATATCAACACATGGCAACAAGGGCTTCTATCACATACAAGCAACATTCACATTACATACAATCAACAAAATGCACAGTTTAAAAATAAGACAATAGTTCCCAACTGTAATTGAAACAATTCATACAACACCTAGGCTTGATCAAGCAAGCCAACAAGAGCAAGAACTATGGGGAACTCCTTATGTCTTCCAATTTTGAATTGGGCATCCACCAAAATGCATACCGCCAATAATCATATCAACCCCATAAACCTTATATCTCCCAACCCCTCCTTATGCCCTCCCCCATAGTAAGAAATGCAAGTAGTTTCTTTTCCAAGGTGGATCCCAAACCAAAACTCCCTCCACAATAAAACAGTGCCATAGGCAATCCCTTATTCCCCCCATATGAAATACCCATAGCCTTCTCCTACACCATGCCCTAAGAATTCTACCCAACCAGCCAAGAATGCAACACAAACATTTAAGTATGCATGCAAGAGAAGGAAAAACAATTAAAATACAGCTCAAGATCCTACCTCTCCATACTTAATTTTTTTTCCTAGCTCACAAGCTTTCCACAATGTCAAAGTGTAGTCCAAAACCAGCAAGTATATGCATGCAAAAATACTCCAAGCTCTTCCCTAAACAAGCTCCAAAAGAAACAACACCAAAAAATGTGCCCCCAAAAAGGAAAATAACAAAGTTTCAAAAACCCATAAACAAGCAAGGAGTTTCACTTTTATAGGAGAGCGAAGAGAAGAGGATGATGTGGATCCATGTTGGATGCCACATCATTCTTCCTCAACCCCAAGAGGAAATTCAACATCCTTCACCAAATCATAATAAATAAAAATGACAAAATCACTTACATACACTAAAAATGCCCACACTCCAAAAGGACCAAATTAAAAACATGTAAGGGAAGTTCAATTAAAACTTACATATTGTCACTTCAAAATGCCTTAAAAATGCCTAAATTTAACCTCCAAACCATAGGCATGGTTTGTGGATCATTTTAAGAGGTGTGGGACAAGTTTAACTTGTCCCACAAGCCTCCAAATTTGGCCTCCAAGGTCAAATTCGAATTCCATAAAAGATGGAGTGTTTAAAATTCCAAAATCTGCCTTACATACTCTTACATGTTTCCTACACATCCTTACAACATTAATTTACACACTCTTCCAACATTAATATCTAAGACAACAACTTTATTAATTATATTTCACATCCCAATTTAATTTAAGTAAAGTTTAACTATATGACTCTCACATAAAAACTATCACATTTAAATTAATTAAAAGAAGGAACACATTACAAATAAAATACATACAACAATAATTCAAAAAGGAATACATAAATAAAACATTTATCCCATGGTCACATATAATGGAAATTCTCCCCATGGGAATTCCTAACATAACACAACACACAAACTCATAACATAGTTGCCATGGTGACCTTGTTGAATTCACCTGGAATTTTAATATGGTTAGTCTCCAATCCCCCGACATTGTTGTGATTTTTAACCTACAAAATTAAAATACCTCCTTCAGTCTCGTGGCAAAATGATATAAACAATATCTCAAAATCATCCAAACACATAGATCACAACAATATCAATAATTCAACATTATCATTTTTAATTAAATAAATCAACTATATCATCATCAAAATCTACCATACCCGATTTAATCAAATATCCAATATCATAAGTCCAAATCAACATCTATAATATATCCATGTCACAACAGTATATCATCAACCACATATAGAAAATTTCTCTAGTAACCATTATGCATAATAACCGAATCCAAATCAATAATAATCCATGATCTAACATCTAACCATCATACTAAACAAAACATGATAGTGTCCATAATATGATCAATAGTATCAAAATCAGTATCCAAAAGTGTCAAAGGAAAGTGGGCACTACACCTTTTAACTCTGTTTGACTATTTGCTACGTGAAGGGATGGTGTAAGTTTATGTCTCTGCCCTAGGCTTCCTTTCCAGAATTGTGCCGAGATGACACCTGACACGCTCTCCCTCAGTTGAAGACTTTTTAACGGTCCTGCAACATTTTTTGGGGTTCTGGACACATGGAGGCCTGGCGCTAATTTGGGCTTCCCTTTTTGGATTCACCTTTGGAGAAGCATCGTTAGGACACATGGCTCTTTCCACTGCCTCCTCCATACTTAGTTGATTTTGGATCCTTTTCTAAACCGTTTTGAGCCCAAGGACATCGGATCTTTGTCGTTTCTTCCCCTTCTTGCTCTAGGTTCTTCTGTGACGCTTCCCCTTGTTGCCTGACCCTGCTACTCCATATTTGAGTTAACTTGTAACTTTAAGAATAGATTTAAGACATGAAAACAACTTGACAGAGGTGTTTCTTTTATACAGGGTCCTTTAGTCTTTCTCGGCCTCTTCCACTCCGTGGTTGAGTCATTCCATGACCAATTTATAGGATTTGAACAATTTTTCTCAGGATCCTTTGATGCGGGGTTGTGGCCAATCCAATATTTGGCATGGGGGTGAATTTAGCGCCTGACAGGGGTATCTGCCTACTAGATGAAAAGAAAAATTGTCTTGTCATATCCGTTGGGCATGGATTCAAGAATGATGTCCTGATATTGATTATGCTTCTGATTCAAGAGCTCGGCTTTCTTCACTCTCAATTTTCATAAGAAATCTCAAAATGAAGGTTTTTGAGAGTATAAAATTGTTTTGACCCAAGGCTTCATCTATCTCTCTGAATGGACTGCATAAGAGCAACAAAACAACACCATAACTATATACAATATTTGAAATCATACATGCTCCAAATAGAACATGCAAAGCACTTATGAAAAAAGTAACCTACACTACAACAATGTGATTTGCACAAGCACTTAGAGGAAAGAGACACTAAACTAATATGTACAGGGTGAGAAATTTCCTTCTAGTAGTAGTGCTTAAGATAGATCCTGTTCACTGGAATCTACAACTCTTTGCCTTCTAATGTAGACAATTAGAAATCATTGCTACTTTTTCATCTTGTGATCATAATGGACCACTCCATCAAACTTGGAATACCTTCCTAGTTTTTCTCGATCTACATCCCATTTCAAAACTAGGTCTCCTTCCTGGAAGGTTCTTGCTTTTTCTTCTTGTCAAAACATTTCTTGATTGAAGTCTGATTCTTCTCTATTTCTTGGAATGATTTCTCTCTAACTTCTCCCAATTATATCAGCTCCACATACCTGGCCTCCATCAGTTTGAATTCAGACATCTCTAGTCGTTTCACGAGTTCCAATGCTAGTAACTCAAGTGATATAGGCAACACTACCTCTTTCCCATAGACAAGCTTGAATGGAGAGATTCCTGTAGATATCTTGGGTGTTATCCTATCATCCCATAAGGCCATTTTGAGCTTTTTGTTCCAGGTCCTCTGATTCTCATCAAAATTTCTTTTAATGATATTTAGCAGGTTCTTGTTTGTGGACTTAGCATGGCCATTACCTTGAGGGTAATAGTTTGATGAAGTTCTCAAATAAGTCCCATTCTTAATAGCCCATCCTATGATCTTAGAACCTATGAACGCTAATGCATTATCTGATATAATGGTGGCTGGCACACCAAATCTGGCCACTATCCCTTTATAGAAATCTAGGATACTAGACTCATTAGCTTCCTTGAGTGCCACTTCCTCTGTCCATTTGTGGCCTTAGCTTGGATTTGGATTGACGAATCCAATAAAGTACAATCCCCAATTGCATGAAAGGTTGGTCGATAGAGATTGGGTGCAATGGAAGTGTTGTTAGCCTTTCCTTACCTTTGAAGAATGCACAATTCTTTCACCTTTTGATCTATGTGTAGCAGTCACTAAAAAATATGGGCCAATAATAACCTACGTTCGTGATTTTGAGTGTTGTCACTCTTAGAGAAAAATGGCCTCCAGATGTTTCAACATGGAATTCTTGTAGCACTCTCTCCAACTGATCTGTCCCAATGCATCTCAGCAGAATCCCATTGATGTCTCTTTTGAACAGGACACCATCAATAAGAACATATGGGATGACCTGTAGTCTGAAATGCCTTCTTTTTTCTTTACTCATCCCATGAGGACACATGCCTATTTGAAGAAAGTGCACCATGTCTTAGGTATAACAAGGAGCAGTTATATCATCTCTCCCTTCTTCTTGATCATCTTGTAGAATAAAAACAACCTCCTTTTCACTGTTTGTTTCATCTTGTTGACATGAGGCTAGTTGTTGACAAAACCCCTTCCCATGGACCAACTTAGTGACCTTGATCTCAATTTAATATTCTATGACACAAGTGATCCATCCTACATGCTTCTCATTCAGGTCCTTGATGAGAAGGAATTATTTGACTCTTACATGGGAGATCAGTAGTTGGATTTTGTTGTTTGAAACCAGATGCTTAAACTTATTCAATCCTCTGATCACTGTCAGGACCTACTTCTCAATGAAGGATAACCTCACCTCATAATCTTCTAGACCTTGAATGAAAAAATCAATTGGTTTTTTTGTACCTTCTCTTTTTTGCTGAACCAAGATTTCAGAAATTGTGTCACTACCACCAAAGGCATGCAATATGAAGTCTTTGGAAAAATATGGATTCAAAAGAGTTGGGGTTTATGATATGGCTTATTTGATAGCCTCAAAACTTTCTTTTCCTTCAGCTGTCCACCTGAATGCTAATATCTTCTTTAGCATCAACATTATTGGCTTAATAAGGCCAACAAATTTTAGAACAAACTTGTGGAGAAATTTGATTTTTCCCAAGAAGCTTTGAAGAGCCTTCTTGTGACTTTGCAATGGAAATGATCTTATTACTTGAACTCTCTCGAGGTCAATTGCAAATCCTTCCTTTGATACAATATGGCCTATAATATTTCCTTCATGGGCCAAGAATATGCATTTTGGGGGGCTCAATGACACCCCAAAAGTCCTACAACTTTGGAACACCTGCCTTAGGTGGAAAAGGTGGTCTATTGCATTTCTGGAAAACACCATAATGTCAACCAGATAGATCAGTACTATTTTGTTGATCAACCCAATAAATTCCATATCCATTGCCCTTTGAAAAGTGGCTCCGGCATTGGACATTCCAAATGGCATTTTTCTGTAGGCATAGGTGCCCCATTTGGTGGTGAAATCTATTTTGAATTGATCTTCTTTCACCATGATCTAGTTGTACCCTGAGTAGCCATCTAGGAGAGAGAATCTCTCTTATCCAGAAACTACTTGCAAGATCTACTCAATTGAAGGGAGTGGGTAGTCATCTTTGAGTGAGGCTCTGTTCAAGTCTCGAAAATCTACACACAATCTAATTTCTCCATTTTTCTTTCTTTCTGGGACTAGGTTTGCAACCCAACTTAAGTGTTTGATTGGAAATATAATACTCGCCTCTAATAGATTGCTCAACTCTTTCTTCATCAGAGGCTCAATTTGTGGGTTTATTGGTCTCTACTTCTGCCTAATGGGCTGAAAAGCTAGATCTAGTTTGATTGTGTGTTGTGCTAGTTTTGGATTGAACCCTCTTAGGTATTCATAACTCCAAGCAAACACATCTAGAAATTCTTGGCAAATTTGTATGAATTTATACCTTTCTTTCTCGGTGGCCACTTTTCCAATTTGAAGTGTTTTGTCTTCTCCAACTGGAATTGACTCTGAATCTTCTCCTTTGATTTTATATGTTAGCCTTCTCTTTTCTAAATTGATCATTAGGATTGAAAATATACTCCAATGTCACTAAGCCTTTGGCAAGCTTGTTTGAATGCAGCTGTACTATCTGATTCCCATATTGCTGCTCTAATATGCTTTGGTTTCTACTGAGAATTCAGCTTCTTCTTATAACAATTTAATGATCTGCTGATCATTATTCAAACACCTACCAACATTTGTTGTTATCTCGGCATTGCTGGCCTCACAACTATATGGATATGTGGTTGTTATTTGTCTCGTTTGATGATGTCAACCACATCAAACATTTCTCCCACTGCTGCAATCCTATCAACAACTTCATTCTTCTTCCTAGGTATGGACACAATACCGAAGGCCTCAAAATCCTCCATGAGATCCCATACTCTACTCTTGTAGTTCTTGAGTAGGTCATTTTTGATAGCATTAAGTCCTCTGACTTGAATGATAAGTAGTTCACTATCACCAAACACTTGTAAGTTCTTGATTCCTAGCTTCCTTGCCCAATGAAGACCTTGGACTAAAGCCTCATATTCAACAGTGTTATTTGAGAAAGAAAACTAGAATATGAAGGCTGAATAATATTTCATACCTTTGGGGGACACAATCATGGCTCCTCCTCTAGCTCCTTGTCTACTCCTTGAGCCATCAAAGAACAATTTCCATACATCATTGTCATCCTTGTATTCTGGCTTAATTAGGTCAGGAAGAGGATGATTTTATTTATGTAGGAAATAGACACCTAGCTCAGATTCTTCCATCTCCTTATAGGTGTCAAAATCATGATCTTTTTTAGTCCTACTCATCAAGATTCATGTTTGGGATACATCCCACCTTGGTATCTACTTCATAAGTGCTTAGTAGGTCTTCTTGATCAAAAGATAAGAAATTGGCATTGATTCGGCTAGGCACATAAGATTCACTATAATAATTAGCAATAATGGACTCAGATTTGATTGTGGCCTTCACCCCATACCTTTTTCTAAAGAGCATATGTGACCAATCAACATACATAGTAGCCTCCAATTTTGGCAGTGACGTCCCTCGACAAAAAAAAAGAAAAATATGGTGGCAAGTCTGTGACTAACACATTCTACAATATAGTCACATTAGGGTTAGTCATGCAGAGTGAGGCTCAGATCTTTGATGATTCCAATAGTTTTCATTTCTATTCCATCTAATTATAATACCCCTCTAGAGATGAATTCATATTGGATACCCAGTTGATCAATTATTTGTCTTGGGCATTAAAGAACTACTTGCCCCAGAATCAATCATATAATTATGCACCAATTTGTCCCCAATAATCAATTAAAAATAGAATGGAGGAGGTCTCAGGTTGTTACCTTTTTGTTCTCCATGGTCCCTTCTAGGTTGAGCTGCATTGGTAGAGCACTCTCTCTTCCTAGTTAGGGGGTTGATTTGAGCTTGACCAATTTTGTATGGTAGTTTGCAACATATCCCTCTCCCCTAGAATGGTTAGTGACTCCCATTGTGAAATATTCACACTTTTCCTCTTCATTTTCTCAATGATATTGAATGAGCTATCATTTTTATGCTCCTTTCATTAGACACATTTTTTTCTTGCACATAGGTTGTTACAACAAGATTCCTGAGTGGGATTTGAAAGGTTTCTTGGATTGGCTCTGCATGTTGGGAGTTGTACATTTGGATCACAAAAATGTTGTGGAGTGATGGAAGGTTGGGGGTTACCTAAGTTTAGTGGTTGTATCTTCTCCAATATTTCTCCTTTTGGACCATATATTGGAAGATACACTTTGAGAAGGGAGGTGATTCATTCCACAGAAGTCCTCAGATTGCCAATTGAACAAGCATAGTTCTCACTTGTAGGTCCACTCCTGCTGAGATCCTTATTACTGATCTCCTCTCTTGGCTAGGTTCTTATGGACACCATCCTGGTTTGCACCATCAAGGCCTGAGTCAATGCACCATTAAAGCACATTGATTGATTATGTGGTTGATTACATGCGAAAGCACCAATCATATTCTTGTGTCATGTTGTTCTATGTGCTGGAACCAATGCCCTTGATATTGAATTTTTACTTGGATCATATGACCTAAAAGGTCTAACAACTTGAGGTTGTCCTTGAGTTCTGGACTTTGATTTACATTCTGAGATGGTGGTCTATTTTACTGATACTGGGGTCTAGTTTGATATTGACCCTGATACTGAGCCTGAGGTTTAGATGGCCTAGAACTCTAAGCTTGCTGCCTTTTTAGGGTTACTAACTCATTTCCTAGATTCTAAAGTTATTTCATGACTTCCTGAAGCTCCTTTTGGAGGTGTTAGATGATGAGGTGGAAGCTTCAGCTAACCTATGACTCCTAGGAGTAGGTACAGTGAGATAATGTGGGTGTTTTCCTGGTACCCTGGGTTCCCTAACTTTGGTGTATAGAAGCATGGATGGTCTGGGAGCAATTTTTCTAGCCTGTACTCAAACAAATTCTTAGCTCGTATGGACAGGTTATAGGCTACAAGGTAATGATTTTTCCCTGCTATTGATTGAATCATTAAAGCAATATTGGAATTTAAAGCTTTAAGAAAGCATTAGAAGGGACCTTCATTAGTGGGCTTTACTGCTATTGGAATTCTGTCCCAAGTCCTATTGAAAATCTGTGGTTGAAATCTGTCAATTGCTCATTTGAGGACCTATTTTGATTGTTGTCAGGTTGTCTCCAACAAGGACATGTTATCCCCCTTCTCTCCAAACTGGTTATGAAGGGATGTGTATAGCTAATGCTCACAAGATCTGAATAGAGCCTGATCCTCAAGACTCCTGAACCATTGTGAATATTTTCCCTTTGAGTGAAGAGGCTAGAAAATTTACTGCAATATCCATTTCAGTGATCTCATGGATTGCACAAACATTTGCAATTTCCTAAACATGGTCACCAGGAGAAGTCTATGGTTTTCCCCAGTGAAATATGGGATGCTCTTTAGTCATGCCACTGGGACTAGATTTTGTGCATTTAGAGGCAAGTGGGCTACTTCCAGTGAAAATGACATATGGATTTGGTTGAGCCATTCATGATTACCTCTGAGCACTCTTCTTGATTGAAAGAACGACCTACTAAGAGGAGGTGTTGATAAGGATCCGATTGGTGGAGATAGAGACCTCTGGGATCTTCTTCCTCTTCTCCTTCTATCTAGAGAAAAGTGTATGTGTAGAAAATTAGTCCCTCTTCTCTTGGTTTTTGGAATGTGTTTGTATACTTCTCATAAACTTTCTTGGACTACTAAAAACATTGGATTTGTTTCTTTTAGAGTCATCATTTGCACAATTTTAAAACTTCTCAAAAGTTAGAATCACAACAAGTACACATCAATTCTTACTGTAATAAGATGGAGACTTCTTGGTCCCATCGGGTGTGCCAAAATTGTTAATGTAAAATCACAGCACCCCCAAATGAGTAGTCTAGAGGTCTGCTTTTCTAGGGTAGACTCGTTTTGTGTGATTCCACATAACATTGAAATTTCCCCAAGGTGTGGGACCTTGAAAATATGAAATTAGCTCTCCATATTAAAGGTTGGTTCCTTATTCCTCTGTTTTTAGGTGCATACGTGAGAACTTGCAAAGGATATATATCTCCATAGCTAATCTAAAACTATACCAAGGAGAACAGGGATAGAAGGAAATACTAAGAAATAAGAAAAAACCTAAGCTATGAGGTGATGCACGTAAGGAATGATGAACATTTGTTTTGCTGATAGACACTAACCAAATAAAATGCATAAAATAATCAAGCACAGATAACCAGTATTTAGTAATGAAAGACCAGATGATAGCAAAGAGAGACAAGAGAGGATCTAGAATTGATCACAAAACATGTTTTATTGCTCTGTAGATTGGTACATAGTACATTAACACAGTAGCCAAGATGCGAGAAGCATATTCATAGTTTTAATGGAAGGTCTTAAACTCCAATGAGTTCCTTTGCCAAAAAGAGAAGGGGATCCTTCAAAATACAAATAA
The DNA here is from genome assembly GCA_019776745.2 of Taxus chinensis. Lineage (NCBI taxonomy): Eukaryota > Viridiplantae > Streptophyta > Pinopsida > Cupressales > Taxaceae > Taxus > Taxus chinensis. The sequence goes on from CM034150.1 coordinate 886,541,563, forward strand.
TGTCCAACCCTTTACAATGAGTCCGACCCCTATATTTATACATTTGATCAGAGATGGGAGAAAAAGAGATAAGCGAGACAAAAAACTCCAAGCTCAACCGCCATTATTTAATGCCTCCCATAAAATTTGCCCACAAACTCCATCTTAACTACATCAAATCCTTAGTTCGCCACCTTGAAGGGGGATGAAACAACAGAGCAAATCAAATATGATCTGGTTGTTGAGGCAAGAAGATCCTTGCATTTAAATGCCCGAAGACATTTCCTCCATTTTCCTAATGTACCTAAGGGCCTCAAAATTAATATTTTTTTAATATTTTCATGGCGTAAAAGACGTCAAGATGCTTACCAAAGGTGTCATATTTGTAATATTTTGATCCCTGAGTCGAAAGATATGTCCCCTTCAAAGTTTGTATCGAGGTCTGTACAAGCAAGTGGGAAAACAAATTTGAAAAACAAGGTCCTTCATTTCTGTGGGACACACTGGCAGCCAGATTAGGGAAAAATCAGGCTTATGGGTTAGTGATTTATCTTTTCCCCCTCATCCGAAAAACAAAAATGTAAAAGTCAGAAAACTCCCGCGGTCCCATTGTTCCGCTTGGACACATGACACCATTTGTTTGGCTGGGAAAATGTGCTCCAGTTTTCATCTCTGTGCCCTTTTGACAAAAGGAAAAATTTCACCTTTTCCTCTGACTCCCTGCTTGAAATTTGACTCAGGCTCAAATGCTGACTTTTTCCTTCGGGCGAAGTTGTAGCCCATTTTAATTTACATTTTACACCTTTGGAATAACAAGGGGAAATATACCAACTTTCCCCCCCGATGGCCCACTTTAGCGCTACTATTTTAGGTTTTCCACGTTGAACTTCCTCTGCCACTTGCCCAATTTCTATGTTTTTGGCCTAAGTCTTTTACTTAGCGGGGTCATATCTCTTGGCCTAGGACACGTGGAAGTCTAACACTCATCTAGAAACACTCTCTCTATTTAATCCTTGAATTAGCACCATTTAGACACTTGGAAGCCTCTGTCATCCTACCTCATATATTGACTCTTCAACCGACTCTACCCATTTTTGAGACTAGACACGTGCAGGCACCACGCTCACTTGGAAGCCTGATTCAATATTTTGCTTTGAAGGAGTGCCCAGTTGATACTTGGCAGCCTCCATAGCTCTGTGGACTTTTCAATGGTTTCTCTTATCCTTTTGGACTCTGGGTTACGTGGTGAGCTCAGGCTCATTTAGGTCTCCGCCTTTGGACTAACTCTTGGAGAAGTGCCAAGCTGACACTTGGTGACCTCTGCTTTTATTTTATACTTAGCAAATTTTTTAGACCCACCTTGTCTAATTTTTGACTCTATCGACCATATGACCCTCTCTCGATTTTAGCCTAGGACACGTGGAGATGTGGCACCTTTTTAAGCCTCCCTTTATGCATTCATCTCAGGAGAAGCGTTGTTAGGACATGTGGCTCTCTCCAGTGGCATTTCCCATAATTTAGTCGATTTTGGACTCTTTCCTAAACTATTTTAAGCCTAAAAAACTTTGAAACCTCCACCATTTTTCTCCCTTCTCGTTCCTGGTTCCTTTGTGGCACTGCCCCTTCTTCTTTGGCCCTATAATTACATTGTTGAGTCTACCTATAATTTGTAAAATGGATTTAATTTCATTTTTGAGTCTTCTTTGGCACTACCCCCCTTCTTCTTTCATAGGGTTGTTTAATCCTTCTCAGCCGCTTCCATACCATTGTTGACACCTTCTGCATCTTGTTTACAAGATCTGAATGAGTTTTCATTAGGTTATTTCTATGTGGGGTCGTGGCTGATCCAATATTTTTTCTCAGGGTATCGAAATATGGATAACAATTACAATATGGAGATTAAATAGACCCTAGGTTTCTTTTATCAAAATTTGAAAATATAAAAAAGAATCCTAATGAATTAGTGTATGATTTCAATACAAGATTTAACAAAAAATTGAGAAGACTATCATTTTATTTGATTCCATGTGATGAATCATGTCTGATAAAGTATTCAGATGAATTTGATAAGAAAGATGCTTACTATTTGAGGGATAAGAACCCTAGAAATTTGAGGCAGTCCTTTACCATGGCTCTGCAAAATTGAGAACAACATTAAAGAAGTTGGAAAACCTCCTAAGAGGGAGGGTGTTAAACTGATCAACCCCAGAGAAGCCTCAATCAAGTAAGTATATGGATCTCGAGGAAGTTGTAAAGACTTTGACCAGAGCTATCAAAGAAATCTCTTACAAGCTAGTCTAGGGTAGAGAAATGAACTAGACAAGGTTCTCAAGGTCAGCATAGGCAATAAGGACAAGAAATATTTGCAAATCATCCTAGAAATGATTAAAGATCTGATGATAGAGGTTAAGGACCCATGAGAGCTAGATAACCCCCAAGCAAGGGAAAATAGAGTAGTGCTTGATCCTCTAAATGCCATAGTTGTTTTTGTTGAAGAGACAACTGAAATTGATTATTGTGAAAAATTGTTTCTTACCCCACCCACCATGTGAAGTAGATCAGAAATTTGAAGAATTTGTTGATGATGATAACACTGATGATGATGCATGCATGGTGAATTTCTCTAAAAAAATAGTAGGTAGTAACTTCAACTAAAGTAATGAGTACAAGAACTTCTGCAAGTTTTTGGGATTACATTCATCGAGTACCTCTTCTTCCTCCCTCTCATACTTTATAAATAGATATGGTATAATATTTAGAACTTCCTAATAATTATTTTGAGCACCTAAGAGCTCTAATGATTAAGAAGTATGATGGAGGAATCCCATTGGAAGAGGATAGAAAGCTATGAATGAATGTTGTTGTTACTTAAGAAAAATAATATAACACAAGAAGTAAATATGTCAAAGGGGTAGGGCCTCAAACCAAACCAAAAACCCCAATTCTCACCAATATCCCAAAAGAAACACCAAGTAAATATGCATCTCGAAAAGGACCTTGTTGTCTCAAGTATAACTGGTGTTCCCACCCATGCCCAAAATGTGAAAAAATTTGTGCCATCCGATGATTTTTTTAAATATTTCTCCAAATGTTGCTTTTACCAAATACATTCCTTATGACATTTCCCAAGTCTTGAGTCAAATCAAGATTTCTAATCCAATTTTTGAACTACTTAGGATTCCTGAGTACAAGAAGAGGGCCTTTGAGTATTTGGGATTGAAAGAAGATAGGAGTACCCAAGGCAAAAATATAAATTAATATAGACAACTCCTCCTCCAACCATTATAGACCTAGAAAAATCGCACCAGCATTGGAGGAGACAGGTGAACCCACTTGAAGATTACTTGGGAACATCTTTGGTTGAGTCTCAATTAAATGTTGATCCATTTTTTTATAATGCTGATTATTAAGGAAAAAACTACTGCACAATTGTATGTTTAACTCTGGAACATCATGTAATGTTATGCCTCTAGAGGTCATCAATGATTTGAACATTAAAGTGACAAAAACTTATAGCAAGTGTACTTTAATGAATTCTAGAGAGGTGTCAGTTGTAGGATGTGTAAAAGGTTTGGTGGTACAACTTGCAGCTTATCCGGGTAAGAAATTGAAACTTGATGTTGTTATTGTTGATTGCCCTACCAAATGGGGCATGTTGTTATCAAGAAATTTGGCTGCAAGTTTTGGTGGAAGTGTTTAGATGGATATGTCTTTTCCTAGCATTCCAATTGAAGGTAACCTTGTAAAGTTGTATGAAGAGAAGAAGATGTTGTACCTCATTGAAGATCCCAATAACACTTCTTATGAAGTGTTGTATAATAATGTAGATGCTGATAAATTTTTTGGATTTGATGATGGAAAAGAGCGCAAGATTGATCAATGTAAATGGCTGGAATGAGTGGGTTTTCCTTGGACCTTGTTATTCAGTGGAGATTGTTCCAAGTTTGGAAATGGTGCTGGTATTGTTTCTGATTTCTCCAGGCCAGGAAGAGATTTTTTCTTCTTTCAAACTCAACTTTGATTGAACTAACAATAGTGATGAATATGAAGCACGTTTATTGGGTTTGAGACTTGTATGGAAATATGGTGTGAAGGATATCATTGTCAAAGGAGATTCAGAACTGATTGTCAAGAAAATTAGAAAATTGTATGCTACTAAAAATCAAAGAATGAAACAATAAAAGACTGCATTCTGGGATTTGATTGAAATATTTGACTCATTTAATATTATGCACCATGATAGAAAGTTTAATGTTGTTGCAGACAAGTTAGAAGTGCAAGGATCCAGATTTGGGAATTGTCTAGTATCTCCATTTTGTGAGTATGATCTTGAAATACTCACAAGGGCCATCTATCCCTTAAAATGTTAAAAATTGGCAAGTGTTCAATGATGATGCCCAGGTGAAATGGTTTATGAAAAACCAAGGATATTTTTCTGACTAAAATATAGATTGGGAAATATTGGTGTGTGCTGCTAAAGGAAAGGAAACTTAATTTGGTAAAGACATCATCCAGCTGAAGAAAAAAATGATTCCCAAAGGTTTTGTGGCACTTGAATAAAACTTATATAATGTTGATTGCATTATTAACAGGTGTATGTCAGTTTCAAGATATGTGGAGGAGCATTACCTGGACACAAAGGAAAAACCATGTAAAATCAGGTTAGGAAGCAATCTGAGCAAGAAAGAGAAGTAGTCCCTATGTTCAATTGTTGAAGAAATATCAAGACTGCCTAGCTTGGTCTTACTATGAGTAGAAGACATACATTGAAGATTTGTTCCAACATGAAATTCCTCTTGAATCTAAAGCAAAGCCTTTCATGTAAAAATAGAGGCCGATTAATCCACTCCTTTCTTTGAAGATGCAAGAGTAATTGAAGAAGTTGAGGGATGGAGGGATCATTCATCCCACAAGGTTACTCATCTTGGGTTGATAATTTAAGTACCTATTAGAAAAATGAATGGTGATATAAAGTTGTGCATATATTTTAGGAACTTGAATAAAGCATCTTTGAAAGATAATTACCCTCTACCAAACATGGAGAATATGCTACAATTAGTAGCTAGTTCTGAATTTTTATCCACCTTTGGTATATTTTCTTTGGCTATAATCAAGTTGTTGTGAAGGATTCGGAAATAATAAAGACTGTCTTTACCTACTCCTTGGGGAACTTAATTCTATTATTTCTTAGAACAATGGATGTAGCATTTTCTATTTATATTAATGATTTCATTGATATTTATCAAGATGATGTAACTATGTTTTCTAGAAAAAGAAATGATCACTTGTAACACTTGGAGAGAATGTTGTTAAGGTGCAGAGAGTATGACATATCATTGAATCCCAAGAAGTGCCATTTTGGAGTGTAAAAGGCAAAGCTGCTTGGTCACATTGTATTAAAGGAAGGGGTCATGATTGATCCCAAGATAGTGGAAGTCATTAGCAGGGTTCCAATTCCTAGAACTAAGAAGGGATTTCAATCCTTATTTGGACAAATAAACTTTATCAGAAGATTTGTGTCTAACTTTGCTGAGATGACCATCCCCATTACTAGCATGCTGAAAAAGGACCAAGTTATCAAATGGGAAGAAGCTTCCGTTCAAGATTTCAATGGGATCAAGGAAGCACTAAAGCATGCCCCTATTTTGGCAGCTCCAAATTACAAGAAGCCTTTTCAAGTGTTTTCTTTTGCTTCAGAAAACACTATTACATCTGTTTTGTTACAGAAGGATGATGAAGGGGCTGAGAGACCAATTTTATTTTTTCAGTAAGGCATTGTAAGGAGCTGAGTTGAAGCACACCATCATGAAAAAGAAAGCATTTTCCTTAGTGAAAGAAAAAAAGGTATTCAGACCCTACATCTTGAGCTCTACAGTTTTTTCTTATGTTCCCCACACCATGGTGAAATAAATATTATCTGAGATGGAGGTCTCACGAGAAATATGTAGATGGGTAAACAAGTTACAGGAATATGACATGGATATCCAAATCACGAAATTGATAAGAGGTTTGGGCCTAGCTAAGATTATGGTTAAGAGCAACTTGCAAACTATTGAGGTGAATGAAGTATAAGGAGAAAAGGTGGATGTCCTTGAAAAGTTGGTAAGCTCTGAATGGTACAAAGATATAATCTTTTCTCTTAGACATCTATGCTGCCCTGAACATTTGAGTAAAAATTAAAAAATATCTTTAAAGCTATCCTCTAAAAAATATGTCATTTCTGATTTTGGGTTAGCTTGAAAGAACCAAAAGGGAGTGCTCTTAAGATGCATTATTGATGATGAATCCTCAAAGGTAATTGTTGATCTCCATGGAGGAGTTTGTGGGAGAAATTTTGCTGGAAGAGTTACAGCACATAAAATATTGAGGGCTTGTTATTGGTGGCCAACTCTCTTTAAAGATATAACTCTATTGGTTAGGAAATGTGAAATTTTCCAACATTTTTATGGAATAATGAAAGCTTCAGGCTCCCTTCATTTGCATCCTGTGTCAGTTGAAGCCCCATTTAGACAATGGGGAATGGATTTCACTGGAAACATTTATGATCCTTCCAGTGCTGGTCATAAATGGATTCTTGTAGCCACTGATTATTTCAATAAGTGGGTGGAAGCAATCCCCACCAAGAAATAAACACACCAAGTTATCATGGAATTCATGCTAAATCAAATCATATGCATATTTGGAGTGCCAACTAAAATTTTTGTTGATAATGCCATGAGTTTCAGAGCCAAACCTTTGGTGGAAATGTGCAAAGAGTATGAAATCAATTTGAAATATTCTTCTAACTACAATCCCCAAGAAAATGGCCAAGTTGAGTCCAACAATAAAAACTTGTTGAATATCATTAGAAGAACCTTGGAGTTGAACAAAAGAAGTGGGGTGAGAAACTAAAGTTTGTTGTTTGGGCTAACAAAATCACTTTCAAAAGAGCTATTAGTAAAAGCCCATTTGGTTTGGTATATGGAACTCAAGCTTTGCTGCCCCTTCATTTGCAATTATCTTCATTTCATTTTGTTTAACAAATTGAAGATCAAGAATTTAATCGATATGATTCTTGGATCAATCAAATTATTGAGTTAGATGAAGAAAGAAGGGAATCCCATCAGCGGCATGTGAAGTTCAGATAAAAAATGAAGAAGCTATTTGACAAGAAGGTGACTCTAAGAGCTTTTAGCATTGGGGATCTTGTGCTATTATGAGATAGCAGGCATGAATATATTGGAAAGCATGGTAAATTTGATGCATTATGGATGGGCTCTTATTCAATTGATATTTGAATTGGTGAAAATACCTTATTCCTAAAAGACTTAGATGGGGAACTGCTTGAATTGCATGTTAATGACAGGCATTTGAAACATTTCCTTGATTGATTTCTCATAATCAAGGTATACTCCATCTATACAGTGTATAATCTTTTGGTTTCTTTCTACTTTCATGTTTTTCTATTTTTTGTTTACCCTGGTCCTTGGCAGCCATTTTATTTGTTTCTCAGTTCATCCTTGGGGGAGTTGGTTATGATTGCTCTACTCTGCAGGCTTATTCTTTGACTTTTTTTCCCAATGTTTTTTTTTTGGCAATTGGTCTACTATTTATTCTTGTGGCACTCACAAGGAGTGCCCATCCCTGAGTCGGAGCCAATGTTGGTGTTCAATTTGATCTCACCACATTTTTCATTGAAATTCTTCATTTTGCGGGCTCTTTCATCTTTTCTATCTCCCCATATTGATGCATGAAAAATATATCCTCCATTTGGTTGCCATGATCAATCCCTTCCTTGGTCGAGGATCACTTAAAGTTTAGAATTTTTTTTTCGTTCCTCTGTCCATGTGAAAAGAATCTGTAACTTGGGTGAAAAATTAGGTTTTTCCCTTCCTTCCTTTTTCCATAGTCACGTTTTGTTTTCCCTATCATTTTTGTCCCAATATCTATGGAAATGTGATTGGATGCAGCTTGGAAGATCATATTTGGGCCTTATATCATATCCAAATTCTCTGTCTTGAAAGAAAGATTCATTTCCAGGCTCAAATGGTGATTTTCTTGTATTTTACGGTTTGACGAGTGTGTTTTTCCCTATCAAATTTACATCTCAACATCTATGGAAATGTGTCCCTTTCTGGTTGGATGCGGCTTGGTGGGACACTTTTAAAAATATAAGGCTCACTTCAACTCAAAACTTGTCCATGTGGAGGGCCGATGCTCATCTAAAAATTCACCTTTTGGTTTGACCTTGGAGTTGCGTCGGGGAGACACATGGAGGTTTCCACTACCTTACCCATACTTAGACAAATTTGTTATGCAACCAGTCTAGCTTTGGCAGACCATGGACACGTGGAGGGCTGGTGCTCATTTGAGGATCTGCCTCAAGGTCTCACCTTAATAATTGCAGCAGGGAGACATGTGGAGGCTTCCACCGGCTCCGCTCTATACTTAAACTTTTCGAAGAAATTTTCTAAGGCCTGGGACATGTGGAGGGACCACGCCTGTTTGGGGACTAACACCTAAATTTTATTTTGAAGAAGCACCATGAGGACACTTGGAGGCTTCCACTCACTCTACCCTTGCTTGGAATTTTCAATGGCCAAGGAAAACTATCTCGGACCCTAGACACATGGCACCTTCTGTTGATCCTTCAAATTTTTAACAACTCTACCAAACTGAGACATGTGGTGAGCCAGCACTTGTTTGGAATCTCAACTTTTGGGAACCATTTCAAAGTGTGCCATTGAGACATGTGGATGCTTCCCTTGGCTCCTTTTTTACTGAGACTTTTTCAAAGGCTAAAAGGCATTTTTCTTGGGCCTAGGCCATGTGGAAGGCCCGCGCTTGTTTGGAAACTTGCCCCTGTACTTCTCCTTTTTAGTTGTGCTAAGGAAACATGTGTACGGCTATAATATAAAGTAGAAAAGGGGCATAATCAATGGTTTCTATCATTTCACCTAGTTTTCTACCATTTTTTCTCCAAGACTCTTGGAGATGTGAATACACACTATTTTTCATCATTTTTTGATGAAATTCCTTGTTGTTTTTGTCTGCAAAGTGCCATTAAATGGATTTGAAACTTAATTTGCAAGTCCAAGGATTGTTAAGATCAATATTTTGAAGTTGGAGTTGCTCGGGCACTTGCAAAAACATGAATTACCAAAGAAGATGGATGCGGGGAAAAATTGCATTAGAAAAAGAGGGAAAAGGATGAAATGATGAAGGTTGCAGGCATAAAGGATGGAAAAGGTGTTGCCTTGAGAGTGAAAAGGATTTCTTGTCAGATCTAGCTGTGCAGAGCCTCCAGAAATGATTAAAATGGGGATTTCTTACATGAAAAAATCAGAATTATTAAAAGGATTGTCAAAAATGTTATGGCATGGCATCCTATTCATTAGTCGAGGGTCTGAGAAATGTGATCAGTTCATAATTGGTCCACCCGGAAGCTTTCGGATGTGAATTTGTTAAACGTCACTTTCTAAGGAAAATCGGTAACAATCAAAGGTCCCTCGAATATTCTTATTTTTTGGGGGGAAAATTTGGGATGAGTGAGCGAGTGAAATGTATAAATGAAATTAGAATAATCTTGCAAAGGGTCAGGGGTTGAATTATTAAGATAATATTTAGGAGAGCCCATCTTCGTGAGAGACCAATCCGAGATACCTAGTTAATTTCTTCTATGTTATATTTTATATCATGTCAAGTTGGTTGTATATGTATAGCCATTAACAAGCACTGATATTACTCTAGAAGCTTTCCCCTGCTGATGAATCTAAGAAATTTCGAGTTAATTTTTTTCAATCTTGGATCAATTTGTGTCTTCTTTGTTTTAGAATGTCTGCAAATGGTTTCTTTTATTCCTATTTCAATATTACATAGAAATATTTGTGAAATCACACAGGATCTCATCCCTATGACATTTTAGTGGCATTTGAAATTTCATTTCAAGAATATCCTTCATCCTATGATGAGAAAAACAAATTTAAAATCACTCCACTGTCATTTGTTGATAAAGATTGTCTGTGAGTATTTGGGTGTACCTTAGGCATGATTGATCAGATATTTTGGTGTTTAATTGAGTCTTTTAACTCGAGCCTTCATGTTAGATTCTCAAAGTTTTTGTGAAAACATTCTGATTTGGGCCTCCATTTAAGCACACCTTCTAGTTGAATGAATATATTAGCTATTCAGAAGCCTTTTGTCATTTAGGTTTCTAATTGTTGTGAAGTATCTCAAAGATCTAGTATAATCAAATTTATCCTGCTTAATCCTTTTACAACAATAACAACATTCTTTATTCTTCATTCTTCCATTTGTTATTCTTCATTCCTTCATTATTTATTCAAGTTGTCTAAGTCCTGCCATTCTTTGTTTCTGTAGAGGATCAATATGTTTCCAAGGATGGAGAACAAGCTTAGTGTTGGGTGATCTTGGGCTTCAAAATATTGGTTATCTTATAAAGAGTGTTTTCGCACTCGAGACTAGTAAGAAGAAGGGTGCACAGGGTAAAAGTGTGTAGGATAAGGGTTTAAGAAAGGTTTAGGATAAACTAGTGTACATGTAAGGTAGAAGATCAGGGTCGAAGGGCCTATCCATATTTGGCATTCTGGATGCACAAGATGAAAAATGTGACCCGACTAGGTGTGCCAAGTGGATAAGGTGTCATCCTGGAGACTTGGTGGTCAAGGAAATAATATTCCATGCATGGAAGGTTCCTGGAAGACATCATTACAAAGAGTAGAGATCTCATATCAGAATAACCATGCTATAATGGAGGACCACATAGACACTTGGAAAGTGATCTACTCCTGAATGAAGGCATGGCGGTGGGTGTTCAACCTATATATGAATATGCTTGGGTAGATGAAAAGAGAGAAGCATCGGGATCATCATATAGAGGATGGAAAGCGAAGCTATGCAAAAAATATTAGGAGGTTCTAGGAGCTAGGGTTCTCATTAGAGGATTTTAGGAATGTTATCATATCTAAGGGGATGAGTCTACAAAATTGTTGTAATAGGGGAAGCATAGTTAGGACTTCTGATACATGAGTTAGATCCATATTTTGATACATTTGGCCTTCTATGACCCTTTTGAATGTAATGTGGTTACTAAAATTATGATCAATATGAATATATAACTCTCTTCTAAATATTTGGCTCATGGGTGTAAACCCTAATGTCTCTTATTTATGTTAAGAATCCGATTTTTTCTTTGTATGATGTTTGTCTTGTTATCTAAATGGGTATATTGATGTAATAACTCATCCTATGCTTTCAGAATGAATGCATGAACATTTACTTTTTTGCATCTAGTTTTTTATCAATGGCATCATCTTCTCACAATTATCACATAAAGGAGGGGCTTGGAACCCACGCGTGCCTCGGGTGAGCACCCAGTGCCCGTTGGGTGGTAGAACGATGCGCATGGGATTAGAGTATTGTTTTAAAGACATAAAAATGACTAAAATTTTCATTTTCTTTTTCATCCAATTTCAAATTTTTTGGGCTTCCTGTATTTTGTAAAAATATAGATACTTATATAAATACACACACACACACATGGACTGAATGATTTCCCATTTTATCTATGTAGTTAACCATTTAGGAGGGGTTGTAGGGAAACTAAGATTTTAAGAGAGGGTGCTAATATAATATAATTATTAATTATTACAAAACAAACAATTTTTGTTTGTATGAGAATTAGATTGTGCCCATTATAAACATGCAAAACTTTGATAAAGGGTGCCACAATGCACAAATTCCATTATAAAACAAAGTATTGTCCCATAGATTGTTTTGTCTTGAGAAGAGGAAAATTTGAGAAATATTTTTGAGATTTTTTTTATCACTCCACTAAATGTTTGTTGACCCTTTCCACTTTGGGCTCCCTCTATTTTGTAAGACCATTTTGTCTTATTAAGAACCATATTTGAAGAAAATTTGAGGCATAGGTTATTCAACTCTTCTTTGTTGAATTATTATAAGATGAAGATAATGCCCTATTTGATCTAGGTATTAAGAATATAATTTCAATGTTTTGTGACACATGCATAGTTGTGAACCTAATCATTTGAATATAATTTGAGGCATATATTATTCAACTCTTCTCTGTTGAATTATTATGAAATGAAGATAATGCCCTATTTTTAACTTTTATATTTTTTGATCTGGGTATTGAGAATATCATTTCAATGTTTTGTGAGATATGCGTAGTTAACCTAATCGTAGTTACTAACATGGGGAGTTACTTATTTTTTAAATTGAAGAAATTTTTTTGATCAGCGGATCATTTTTGAAAGTTCCCTAAACATCCCTAAATGGTGTCAGTGCAGAATATCATCTCGAGAGCTTTCCAATGACTGTGAGAACGCGGAAAACGGACATCGGGAGTTCTAGTTATGTCCGGTCAAAGTTCGGTCAACGAGGAAAGTCAACTATGGTCAACTGGTCAATATTGGACCAATCGCACTACGACATGTGGCAAAAAGTCATTGGTGAAATTGAAGGGGTTTTATCCACCGGTCTTTGACAATCATAAAAATGGAATAGCGCGTCAACAAGAGGCTCAACTTTTGTTACGGAGGGGAGCCCGGCCACCGTGTGGACTATGGTATTATTGCCGACGTGGTGGGTCCACAAGCCACCATGTGGCTTGCCACCACTCATCAAATTCACTCGATTTTCCTATCGAGAGATGACAAGTGGACTACATGATGATCAAGTTAATTATTTTCAATACCCATGGTATGGGTCGAATTTTTATTTACTTGGTAAGTCCACTATACATTATTCCCAAATGCCACATACATATATATTAATGTTAAAACATTAGTATAAACCACATAATACCCACTTAGCTGCCATACATTATGCTAAGCCCCTTTGTAAAGCAGTTGTTGTGGAATCTTCCATGTGGAGGAGAGAAGGTGGTGAAGTGGTTGTTGGGGGCTTAAAGCCATGCGTGGTATTATCCACGTGAAGAATGGGGGGGATAAGGGTAATTAAACCTTACCCAAATAAAAATGCCACCAAATTTGGGATATAAACCACTACCCACTTCAATATGTGGAATATAATCCACCCCACTTCACCTTTAGCCGCTAACATGGGGATGTTAATCCCATTTCATATGCAAATGCACCAAATTGGGATTTTATCCCATTAAAAATGCAAACTGCCCTATATGGGTATGTAATCCCATTAATTTTGCTACGGGTGAGGCTAAGGTTTAAATATAGCCTAAAGATAAGGTATATGTATTGCATTTTTTATGGGCCCTAAAATTGTATAAATAGGGAACCCATTGCTATTGTAAAGGCGGAGACACACACCCCAAGATTATTATTTGTTAAGCTTATTATGGGGACACACATTAGTCCGAGAAGCTTATTATTTTTTAAGCTTATTTGTGAGATGTGTCAACAAATATTGTTTATTGGCCTATTATTTTAGGCAATAGTAGACGAAATATTTGTGATTGGGAGTAAATTATAAGCTACCCAATAGGCCCATTGAGCCACACCAATTACTTGCAAATCCTAGATTGTCGACCGGAGTGCTAGCATCGCATTGATAGCATCGGGAAGGCCGATCGAAGCCGAAGGAGATTGTGCATCAGGAAGGTGAAGAACAATTCGACTGATCATCAGAAGTTTTTGAAGAACTGGTGTACTGATAGGAAAGTAAAATTCCATTAGGTTTTCTTGTGAAAGTACTATTGTAACTTACAAGTTTTGACTAGTGGAACGGTTCGACCACGAACCTGGAGACGTAGGCAATTAGCCGAACTCCGTAATCAATCTTTGTGCAATTGTCTTTAATGTCTTGCATTTTATTTTAAATTGATTACTTAAAAGGAGTAAATTATCGGCAAATAATTAAAGCCTATAAGGGTCTGAGATCAGGTAGTAATAATCTGATTATTTTCGGATCATGTTTGGTATCAGAGTTGGTTTAGCTCCATATTTGTTTTTTAGTAAATCTGATTAACAAAGTGATTGCTTCAAGATTGGTGTAGTTGGTTCAATTTGTGTGAACAGGGTACAAGTGCACTATGGGTAAGATGTCTAAACAGGCAAAGCTCGAGGAAATTGAAGCTTATAATCACCAGATCTAGGAAGAGAACTCTCTCCTGCGATCCATGTATTACTCCTTGGAAGAGGAGAATGCTCGTTTGAAATTAGAACTGCAAACCAAGGATGAGCTCTTGGCAAGGTTGCAGTGTGGTGATCAGAGAAAGGAAATACCTTCAACTTCAAATGTAGTGGCCATGGCAGATGATTACACTATAAGTTGTTCACCACTGGAATCTTCTTCTTCCTCCCATTCGGTTTCAGATTCAGGTAATGAAGTCTTTGGTTTGTTTGAAAAGCATACTAGAGGCATTGGATCCAAGTTACTAGATAAAATGGGATTTGATGGAAGAGGCCTTGGTAAAAATGGCCAAGGCATTGCTAACCCAATACAGGTTGAGGATCATCCTCATTTTGTAGGTTTGGGTTATCCTAGTGTGGGAATGGAAATTGGAGAATGCTCCAAGAATGCTGATGGGAGACAAGCTTCTGAAAGCAAAGTGATTACCCCACTAGTCCTAGAAGAAGATTCTAAGCAGGAAAGTTGTGCTTCGTCGTCACAGGAAGGATGTGGTAAGAGAAATCAGCAAAGAGGTAATGAGATTCCACCTCCAGTTTCTTACCATAATCATAAGCACAATAAAACTTCTGATCCACTTTTTCAGCTTAAGAAGTATGGTTATGATTTTCAGAAGATGTGGAATTCCTTTCCATGTACTTTTTTTGGATTGCATAATCATTCAGTGGCCAGATGCTGGAAGATAAGGACACTGATGAAGAAGTTGATGCCGTTCATCAGGAACAAGGCAAATCAGAAAGACCAATCTCGTCATGCAGAGTCGAGAAATGGCAGAAAGAGTTCCTCATCTCAGAAGAAGGAGATTAAGAGGAATTTTTGTGCTCATTGCCAGAGGAATGGGCATCAGGTGGAAAATTGCTGGAAACTGCATCCATCTCGCCATCAGAGTAATGGCAAGCCAAAGATGGAATGGAGGCCTATTGCAAAGGAAAAGGAAGTTTCTACTCCACCACCAGTTGACAAGTCAACCCAGGACCAGGTAATACCTGAAAGTGAAAGTCCTTTAAAATGGGTAAGTCAACAATTTTTCAATTATATATTGCATAATTCAGATTGATGAATCATATGCAGTATTAAGTTTGGAGATCAGATTCTGTGAGAAAATGTTGAGAGAAAGGTTTACCATACTCAGTGGATTTTCTTACTTAGAAAATTTGATTAATGCTCCAAACATATCTCCTAATCAGTTGTGTGAGTACCTGTTACAACTTGGATATAGGAATTGAACTCATATAAAGCTTGGAGATTGATCTTCCATTTGTGCAGATAATAGAGTTCTCAAAAGATCAGCTCAGAACTTCATTCTGTGTAGAGGCATTATGACCGTGTAGCAGAATGGTAGTTGAATCATCATTGGCATTGACGTCGGGTTGGAACTTCATTCTATGTAGAGGCATTGTGACCATGCAGCAGAGTGGTACCTGATATTAGTATGTCAACAAAGAGGAGCTCAAAAAGGATCAGCTCAGAACGTCATTCGGTGTCAAGGCATTGCGACCACACATACGAATGGTAGTTGATCAACAGACTTAGCATCGTGCATTGGAGGCTCAAGGTCTTGCAAGAGGCTTAGCATCATGCATCGGAGGCGTTGAGGTCTGTAACAGACTTAGCATCATGCATTGGAGGCTTGAGGTCTTGAAAGAGGCTTAACATCGTGCGTTGATCTTATAGGAGGCATTGGAGGTGTTGAGGTCTGAAAATTGGAGGGACAAGTCATTGTCCATCATTGACATCGGATCAATCAAAGCTCTACGTAACATGGAGTTCCTTCAAACCAGTTTGGATTCTACGAGAATCAACTTGGAGCAGGAGCTGTGTTATAGAGTCAAAGAAGATCCTTGTTGTCAGATATCAATAAGCTTAGCACCACACAGAAGGAGTGTTGAGGTTTCATTCAGAAACTTAGCACCATAAAACGGAGGCGTGGAGGTCTTCTTCGGATATCAGAGTGGCGCAGCGGAAGCGTCGTGGGCCCATAACCCACAGGTCCCAGGATCGGAGCAGAGTTTTCGAAGTGAGAAGGTTGGAGGAGAATACCCAAGGGTCTACTACAGCAGCACTTTTGAGTGGTGGCAGCAGAGTTTTTCAGATTCAGGACAGTATGGAAGCTTTTTGGGACAAAAAGCCTTTCTCAAGTGGGGAGGTGTGATCAGGGGATCATTTTTGAAAGTTCCCTAAACATCCCTAAATGGTTTCAGTGTAGAAGATCATCTCGAGAGCTTTCCAACGACTATGAGAATGCAAAAATGGACATCGGGAGCTCTAGTTATGTCTGGTCAAAGTTTAGGTCAATGGGAAAGTCAACTCTGGTCAACTGGTCAATATTGGTATTGCGACATGTGGCAAAAAGGCAGTTGGCGAAATTGAAGGGGTTTTATCCACCGGTCTTCGACAATCGTGAAATGGAATAGCGCGTCGAAGCAAGAGGCTCAACTTTTGTTACGGAGGGGAGCCCTTGCCGTGTGGACTATGGTATTATCGTCGACTGGTGGGTCCACAAGCCACCACGTGGTTTGCCACCATTCGAATTCACTCGATTTTCCTATCGGGAGACGACAAGTGGACTACATGATGATCAAGTTAATTATTTTTGATACCCATGGTATGGGTCGAATTTTTATTTACTTGGTAAGTCCACTATACATTATTCCCAAATGCCACACACGCATATATATATATTAATGTTCAAACATTAGTATAAACCACATAATACCCACTTAGCCACCATACATTATGCTAAGCCCCTTTGTAAAGCGGTTGTAGTGGAATCTTCCACGTGGAGGAGAGAAGGTGGTGAAGTGGTTGTTGGGGGCTTAAAGCCATGCGTGGTATTATCCACGTGAAGAATGGAGGGGATAAGGGTAATTAAACCTTACCCAAATAAAAATGCCACCAAATGTGGGATATTACACCCACTTACCGATATGTGGAAAATCCGCCTCACTTCACCTTTAGCCGCTAACATGGGGATGTTAATCCCATTTCATATGCAAATGCGGCAAATTGGGATTTTATCCCATTAAAAATGCAAACCGCCCTATATGGGTATGTAATCCCATTAATTTTGCTACGGGTGAGGCTAAGGTTTAAATATAGCCTAAAGATAATATGTAAGTGAATATTTTTTGGGCCCTAA
This sequence comes from Taxus chinensis, assembly GCA_019776745.2. Lineage (NCBI taxonomy): Eukaryota > Viridiplantae > Streptophyta > Pinopsida > Cupressales > Taxaceae > Taxus > Taxus chinensis. The sequence goes on from CM034150.1 coordinate 886,558,811, forward strand.
AATTATATAAATAGGGAACCCATTTGCATTGTAAACAGAGACCCCAAGCTTATTATTTGTTAAGCTTATTGTGGGGACACACATTAGTCCGAGAAGCTTATTATTTTTTAACCTCATTTGTGAGATGTGTCAACAAATATTGTCGATTGGCCTATTATTTTAAGCAATAGTAGACGAAATATTTGTGATTGGGAGTAAATTATAAACTACCCAATAGGCCCATTGAGCCACACCAATTACTTGCAAATCCTGAATTGTCGACCAGAGTGCTAACATCGCATTGATAGCGTCGGGAAGGCCGATCAAAGCCGATGGAGATTGTGCATCAGGAAGGTGAAAAAAAATTCGACTGATCATCGGAAGTTTACGAAGAACTGGTGTACTGATAGGCACGTAAAATTTCATTAGGTTTTCTTGTGAAAGTACTATTATAACTTACAAGTTTTGACTAGTGGAACGGTTCAGCCATGAACCCGGAGAAGTAGGCTATTACCGAACTTCGTAATCAATCTTTGTGCAATTGTCTTTAATGTCTTACATTTTATTTTAAATTGATTACTTAAAAGGAGTAAATTATCGGCAAATAATTAAAGCCTATAAGGGTCCGAGATCAGGTAGTAATAATCTGATTATTTTCAGATCATCCTTTATGCTAAGATGGGGAGTTATCTGTTTTGTTTTTACAAAATTACATAGTGGGCTTACCACTTGGGAGGTATTGAATTGGGTGTGACAGTTGATCACAAAAACTATGATAATTCTATAATTCTTCTTTCATCCATAAGATGATATTTTTTGTTCATGATCGATGTTCATCAAGGTTATAAAATATTAATAAAAGTAAATAATTTTATCCCAAAGGTGAATCATTTGCAAAATGGTCTTGCATCAATGGTGAATCATGTTGTATGTTTCTCTTTGCATTGTTGAATGATTCACCACATACGCAAGGCCAAGGTACACATGGTTTATCCTTCAAGATTAAATGTTGCATTTCCATTGCTATGATCTTACCTTTCCAAACAAAATTCTTCTATTAAATAGTATTGGGTATTAGAATTTTTACAATGCACACAAGCTAAATTTTAATTCTAAATATTCTTAAACAAACTTATTCTTTGATTCATACATGAGAAGGGGAATCTATCCATTCAATATAAGTAAATATTGAACTTAAATAATTTTTAGACCTCTATAAAGGATGTGAGAATGAGAAGTTAGTTTGTAAAAGAACTTAATCATCTTAATACCTCTGTATATATTGCGAGAATTTATACCTCTATAAAAGTTGTGAGAATGGGAAACTTCCAAAGCATTAAAGCATTGTTGGAAAAAAAAATTATAAAAATATTGGTCTCATGTTATGTTTCATTTTGCTCCATATTTTTAAATAGGGTTTTCGACTAGGAACGGAATTAGTCATATTTCTATGCCACCAAATATTTATATCATTTTAGCTGGACTAACCTTGGCAGAGACTATTTGTGATTCCTCCAAGTGTTGCACTAAATACCCTCGAGGGAGATCAAGCCTTGTATAGTTATATTATTTTGATTTAGAAAGGGAATATTTTCTCTACCAAGTGTTGCACTACATACCCTAGGGCATATGACCCTTCTTAATAATTTGATTTAGAAATGGCAGATACCCAATATCTGCCCATTTTTGTATGGGTATTTATCGATCCTGTAACAAAAAATATTTATTTTTGGGTTATTTTGAAATCCCTTATAGAGTAAGTATTTGTATCATATTGGTTGGACTATCTTTGGTGGAGCCTAGTGCTACAACTGCATACCAGTAAAGGGGGATCAAGCCTCTATCTCTAATTGTTGATTATTCTTTTACTTTTGGGCTCTCTTTCTTTTCATGAAAATATTTATAACTCTTTTCAATGTGAAGAATAACATCTGGTTTTCCTTCAAAATAAAAATAAGGCCCAACCCACTTCATCTTCATGTCATTAATACAATTGTATCATTTTGGCTAGACTATCCTTAACAACGCCAATTTTTTCCTCCACCAAGTGCTGCACTACATACCCTCGAAAGGGATCAAGCCTTATGTAGTTCTATATTTTTGTTTTAGGAATGGTTATATTTAAAGGAATTTGTCCATCCTTGAACAAAACCATTTACTGTTGGATTGTTCCCCATAATTTTCATGAAAGGAGGATGATTGTAATGGAAGGAAACATTATGAAAGCATTTATAGAGTTAATAATTGTATCATATTGGCTACACTATCCCTAGTGGATAGACCCTATGCTTTTGGTCTTTCTCTCTTTTCATGAAAAATAAAAAATGAATATTTCTAACTCTTATCAGTGTGAAGAATAACATCTACTTTTCCTTTCATCGAAAAAAAATGGGGAACAATCCACTTCATGTTCATGTCTTGTCTATTCAAGTAGATAGATGCCCACATGTAGTTTTCCTTATGACTATTTTTCTTTTTTATTCCTATTATTAGAATTGGCATATGTAGTTTTAATTATGGCCTATTTTTCTTTCTGGTTCCTATTATTAGAATTGGCATATGCCTATTATCATTATTCTACAAGAAATTAGTACAAACATTTTTCTACTTTTATCTTTACATACCCTTGGGCAGATGCCCATTTCTCATAGTCTTATTAATTTGATTTAGAAATGACAGATGCCCATTTTCATATAGGATAAATTAACATATATTGTTTAAGACCATGACATATCGAGACCAAATGAAAATATATTGTTTACCAATGTGTATTTATTAATTAAAGGTAACTGTTTTAAAACAAGACTTGGACCGCTCATAATAATGAGAATTGACATTAGCCCATTCTTTAAACATTCTAACATTTTGGTTTGGCCATATTTTTTTTTCAATTGTATTGTACTATTTAGAAATATGGGCATTTTTCCGTCCTCAAATAAACAAACATTTACTCTTGACTAGTTCCCCATTTTGCATGGAAGGAGGACCATATTAGAAGAAGGATTATAATTTAAAACCCATTCTGAAAACCTTTATAGACATAATAATCGTATCATATTAGATGGATTATCCCTGGAGGATCCTAGTTCCGCACTGCATACCCTTAAAGGGATATCAAACCTCTATCTCTAATTTTTGTTTAGTCTTTCCCTTTTGGTCTCTCTCTTTTCATGAAAAATAACAATGAATATTTCTAACTCTTCTCAATGTGAAGAATAACATCCGGTTTTCCTTTCATTGTAAAATGGGGGAAATATCTAATTTATCTTCATGTCATACCCATTCAAGTAGACAAATGCCAATTTTTCATTCTTTCATACAAACAAACAAACATTTTTTGATTTTATCTTAAATACAATTGTATCGTTTAGGTTAGGCTATCCCTGACAAAGACATGTTATGCCGCTGGCAAGTGTTGTACTACATACCCTCGAGGGGGATCAAGCCTTATGTATTTCTATAATTTTGTTTTAGGAATAGTTATATTAATTGGTTGTATTAATTTAATTTAGAAATGGCAGATGCCCATTATCGTAGTTGTATTAAATTGATTTAGAAACGACTCGTTCTCATAGTTGTATTAATTTGATTTAGAAATGGCCATACCCTTGAAGGGGATCAATATTTATGTATTTCTTTTATTTTTTTTAGGAATGCGTGTCTTGGCTTTGTAAAGTGTTGAACTACATACCCTTGAGAAGATACCCATTTTCATATTATGTAGTTCTACTAATTTTTTTTTAGAAATGGAAGATGCCCATTCTCTGCCCATTGATCTCATATAGGATTAATTAACGTATATTGTTTAAGACCATGAAATAACATGACCAACATGAAAAGATATTGTTTACCAGGTGCCGTGTATTTATTAATTAAAGGTAATTTAAAAAAAACTAAACTTGGACCGCTTGTAATATGGAGAATAGGCATTAGCCCATTATCTAGACAATCTAACATTTTTGTGGCCATATTTTTGGTCAATTGTATTGGAATTTTTAGAAATATGGGAATTTGTCCATCTTCGAACATAAAAACATTTATTGTTGGGTGGTTCCCCATTTTTCATCAAAGGAGGACCATTGTAATGGAAGGAGGGCCATATTAGATGAAGAATAGTGTAACAACATTCTGATAGCCTTTAATTGTATCATATTGTATGGAATATCCCTAGCGGAGCCTAGTGTTGTATTGCATACCATTAAAGGGGGATCAAGCCTCTATCTCTAATTGTTGTTTATTCTTTCAGTTTTGGGATCTCTTTCTTTTCATGAAGAATATCAAGGAAATTATGAGAAATAAAAATGAATATTTCTAAATCTTCTCGATGTGAAGAATAAAATCTAGTTTTCCTTCAATCACAAAATGGGGAACCACCCACTTCATCTTCATGTCATGTCTACTCGAGTAGACAGATGCCCATATGTGGTTCACCTTATTCCTATTTTCTTTGTGATTCCTATATTAGAATGGGAATATGCCCATTATCAATGGGAATATACTCATGTTCTAAAGATTCTAATACAAGAATTGTTGAACTAAAGTGTCATATGCTCATTCTAATCATTCTAATAATTGCAATATGTAACTTATTTTGTTTAGTAATTTTGTATTACTCATAGCTATTCCATAATGGAATACCATCTTGAGGGAGATCAAACCTTATGTAGCTCTATTATTTTGTTTTTAGAAATGGAAGATGCCCATTTTGTACATGTATAAGTTGAAAAGATATGGAAATGAGGTTAGAGAACCTCAAAGCTTAACTAACTCAACTATACACCATGAGATGAGAGCTAAACAAGAGTTACTCTACATGCATCATAACTTTGACAAAAGCATCAAAACCTAGCATATATACTACTCTCTACTATTTTGAAAGCTACAAAACATTGAACCTACGAATATCCTAGAAATAAAATGTGATGTTTGGTATGAATATCAATATTTTAAAGAATGAGATCCCACCATTAATGGATACAAGGCCATATGGTTCTTCTCATTTACTCAAGCTTGGATGATGGATGGTGTATTAATATATTATATAAAATGGAGGAGGTCATAATAATGGAGTATGGTGAAGATTAAATGTCTTATAATGTAAAGCTATTGCAAATGAGGTTTAATGCCTTTCTAAAGAGTCAAGGGGTTTGATCTGATAATCAAAAATTAAAATTGAAAGGGGGGGCTTATCCTTCTATTTATAGAATTCCAAATGGGAGAGTTTGGAACTTCAGTGCATATAGGACTAAAGCTAAATCAAAATAAATTTATGATTAGGAGTGATAAATATGCTTTAGGATAGTTAAGCTAGGTTTAGGCTGGTTAAACTTGATTAGCAAGTGATTAGAGACTCATCAAGAGTTGGGAGGGGTTTGGTTAATCATTTTTTATTGATAGATAGCCTAGGAAGCCTACAGAAGTGATCCAGAGGAGAATAAGAAGATTGTTAGCTAATAAAAGGAGAATATTAACCAAATGAGTTGAATATAAGAAGAATAGGACCAAAAACGTGTTGTAAATGGGCATTCGAGAACGAAGCAAGGAATAGACGATTAACGAAGTTTCATTAATCAACCGAATCAGAGGAGGCTCTAGGCATGAGCAGACTTTAGGTGTCTACACCCATTCTCATAGTTGTATTAATTTTATTTAGAAATGGCATATGCTCATTCTCATAGTTGTATCAATTTGATTTATAAATAGCAAATGCTCATTCTCATAGTTGTATTAAATTGATTTAGAAATTACATATGCCCATTCTCATAGTTGTATTAATTTGATTTAGAAATGGTAGATGCCAATTCTCATAATTGTATCAATTTGATTTAGAAATGAAAGATGCCCATTCTCATATTGGAGTTATTAGCATATTTTGTTAAAGACCGTCTCGAGGGGGATCAAACCGTATGTAGCTATATTATTTTGTTTTAGGAATGGGGATCTTGGCTCCACCAAGTGTTGCACTACATACCCTTCGACAGATGCCCATTCTCATATTGGAGTTATTAGTATATTTTGTTAGAGACCATCTCGAGGGGGATGCCCATTCTCATAGTTGTATCAATTTGATATAGAAATGGTATATGCCCATTCTCATATTGGAGTAATCAACCTATTTTGTTAAAGATCATCTTGAGGGGGTGCCCATTCTCATAGTTACATCAATTTGATTTAGAAATGACAGATGCCCATTTTCATATTGGAGTAATTAACATATTTTGTTAAAGACCATCTCGAGTGTGATTAATCCTTATGTAGCTTTATTATTTTGTTATAGGAATGGGCATAGCTCTATTATTTTTTTAGGAATGGGTATCTTCGCTCCGCCAAGTATTACACTACATACCCTTGGGAAGATTCCCATTCTCATTGTTGTATTAAATTTGTTTAGAAATGACAGATGCCCATTCTCATAGTTGTATAAAATTGATATAGAAATAGAAAGTTCCCATTCTCATAGCTCATAGTTGTCTTAAATTGATTTAGAAATGGCATATGCCCATTCTTATATAGGAGCAATTAACATGTTTTGTTAAAGACCATCTTGAGGGGGATCAAGCCTTACATAGTTCATTATTTTGTTTTAGGAATAGTTGCAGGCATTTAGAAATATGGGCATTTGTCCATCCTCAAAAAAACAAACTTTAATTGTTGGATTGTTCCCAATTTTGCATGGAAGGAAGACGATTGCAATGGAAATGCACATTTTGATAGCCTTTATAGTGTTTATTGTCTATCTTTTGGTCTCTCTCTCTCTCTCTCTCTCTCGCTCTCTCTCTCTTCATGATTTTTTTTTTGAATATTTATAACTCTTCTCAATGTGAAGAATAACATCTTGTTTTCTTTCATTTCCAAATGGGGTATAATCCAATTCATCTTCATGTCATTCCCATTCGAGCAGACAGATGCCCATATGAAGTTTTGAAATTTATTTGTATTATTAAACGATACAATGTTATTTATTGTATTTAATTATTAGTATTATTAATTAATGTTGTTGATTAATTAATTTTCTTTAGTACTAATATCATATGTTAAATACATATTCTTTGATTTATAAATGTTTTAAATAATGGAGTTTATGTCGTTAATTAGTTTTATAAAGTTTTATTGTATTTTTCATAATTTTAAAATGCACTATAATTAATTAAGCATTATAAATAATGGTGATAAAGTTGTTAATTAGTTTTATAAAATTTAAATATATATTGTTAATATTATTTAATTGTTTAAAAAATATTTATTATCCATTTGATCATATAATTAGATGTTATTAATATGTTTCTAGTTAATATAGTAATATAAGTTTGTTGGCAATAATAATTTTGGTATTTATTTATTAGTATTATTAATTAATTAATTTTCTTTAATCCTAATATCATATATTAAATATATATTCTTTAATTTCTAATTTTTTGAAATAATGTCGTTAATTAGTTTTATAAAGTTTTATTGTATTTTTTATAATTTTAAAATGCACTATAATTAATTAAGCATTATATTTATAAAATTTAATAATATAATTAGATGTTATTAATATGTTTCTAGTTAATATTGTAATGTAAGTTTGTTGGTAAAAATATTCTTGTATTTAATATTATTTGATAGGATAATTTTTTTGTAATTAATTAATTATTTAAATTAGTAGCAATACTAATTAATTATAGTACCGTTAACTACTAATATCATATCATGATTAGAAACACTTTGAATTCTATTATTACTTGTTATCGATTAATTAATTTTTAATAATACCAGAACGATTGTTCAAATTTCACTTTTTTAGCGCTTTCTTTTTGGAAGGCTCTCAATGGTAATTTATCATGGTGTCTTTGAGTCAAATTTTGAAATTTCGGTGCTCTTTTTTAGATTTGGTCATTTATTATGGTAGGTTTGATTCAAAACTTGAATTTTGGGTGCTCTTTTATATGAGGCACTTTTTTTGGCCAACTACATTATAAAAATAATGCTTTTGAATGAATCGAGTTGTGATTTTTGATCTATTGCGAATGATATTTTTTCGTCCAGAGATTTACATGGGGAAAGCCGAAGAATGTAGATGTAGCTAGAGAAATAAGAAGATACAGATATTTTTTAGAAGAAAGAAGAATATATAGCTGCCTATAGCAGGAGAGATACGATGGTATAGAGATTTTGCAAAAGAAAGAAGAAGAAATAGCTGCCGATATAGTGATTTTGCAAGGGATACTTATAAATATTTCTCAAACAGAAAACAATAATGGCAGAACAGGCTATTCTAGGTTTTTATATCTATTTTTTTTCATGTTTACTTCTAAAGTCTAAAAAATTTATAGGCATATATCTTTTAGTTCACAATAGACTATCTAAACCATTTTTCCATATTTCTCATTTATTTTTATATCTGAAAAATGTATCAATTTATTTCCATTCATAAATGTAACATCAAACAAATAGAGAAATCAATTTATTTACATTCGTAAATGTAACAACTACCAAATATACAAATCAAATTTATTTCATTCAAATGCATACATGTTTATGTTGCAAAAAAAATGATTAGATAGATTAAGTACCACCTGTCTCTTTATGTGTCTTTTTAAATAACCTCTGCAACAAGTTTATTTTTCAATAATATATGTATCTAATCAGGAAAAATCCTCTCATAAGAAAAAAATGATTTGATAAACTCAGTACCACTTTCTGTATCTTTTTTTATTACTGTCACAACAAGTTTCTTTTTCAATAATCTATGTTTCCAATCATCACAAATCCTTTTGCATAACTTATTTTTTCTCATACAAAATCTATGAATGAAAAACATCCGGTTGTAATAGAGAAAAAAAATCGTTTGTAAGAGAGAAAAAAATCAAAACCCTAGCCATTCAAAATCTATATTTCTATAGAGTAATTGTCCAAGAAAAGTTGCCTCTAAAAAATGGCGCCGAAAATTTGAAATTTGAATTTAACCTACCATAATAAATCACCTCCCTTTCATGATTAAATGCCTTTAGTATCCTAATATCAGAAGTCTTGAAATTTGAATCTATCTGGCCATTATAAATCACTACCCTTTAATGCTTAAATTTGAGTCTATCGTAAATACTTAACCGCAACACATATTTAAATTCTTCAATGTCATAATATCCCAATATTTAGAAACATTTAAATGTTTTGAAGAGGTATTAGAATAATGAAAATTACATAGTGCTATTTTTGTACATACATTCAAAATTTGAATATATAATACACTAAAATCACCACCTTTTAATCTTTTAATATTTTGAATATATAATTCATTAAAAAATCACCACCTATTAATGATTTAATATATTGTAATATGCTTTAATATTCTTAGATATTTGAATTTATTGGACCCATTTAAATGTTTTAAATAGCTATGTTAATAATGAAACATATATGTAAAACTATATGTTTTATACTAATAAAATTTAAATATATTGTACTTTTTACGTATTTACTGTGTTTTAGAATGGGCACCCACTCTCGCATTTTGTATAAAGTTTGAAACTATCCTACAATAATAAATAACAAAATCAAGAACTTCTAAATAGTAGAATTTATCGTCATTCCTATTTATTGTGTTTTAGACTGCGCACCCATTCTCATGGCTTGTATAAAGTTATGAAATTGATTGAGCATTTGTACATTGTCTTGTATTGAATGGGAAGATGCCCATCATCATATAGGAATCATAAAAGATATGCTTGGGTAGATAGGAATCACAAATAATATTTCTTGTATGATAATGTAAAGATAATACACATGCCCACTATCATAAAATAAGTATTACACGTATAATAATGTTTAGAATGTGCACATGCCCATTGTAAAAAAAAATATTACTTGTATTATAACGTGCATATTCCCATTTAGAATAGGCATTTTAAATAGTAAAATTTATCGTCATTCCTATTTACTGTGTTCTAGAATGGGAACCCATTCTCACGGCTTGTGTAAAGTTATGAAATTGATTGAGCATTTTTTGTTACGCCCTTAATTATATATCTTACATGGGATGGATATAGCCGATTTGTTGCTATCATAACTTAATATCATGATGTATCTCTTTTATATATGATCTATTATCATTGGTTGGTCAGCCTTGCTGATGGCCATATCATAGGAATAGTATAAATAGGGGTTATATGTAGTGGATGATCATTATGTGGAGTATTTGATCCTTATTATATGTTCTGGAGGTTGCCCCCTCAAAGTGGCAAAGCTATTATACTTTCATATTGAGAGAATTTATCTACAATATTGTGTTATTTTGTGTTCTATTACTGGTGATAATCATAATTAATCAAGTAATTTCATTACAAGTGGTATCAGAGCTTGATCTTAGCTAGGACGGTGTCAAACCCTAATTTTGAAGGTTTGGCTATATCTCAAGATTGGTAGAGGAATTTTCTACAATAGTTTTGGTGGTAAGGAGAAATAAGTCAAGTAAGCTTCTCTCCAAATTTTAATAAGTTTTGACTTGTTTTGCAAATGTTATTACGGTTCTATGTTTATTCATAATTTGGCTCCCTAGGGTATAATTTTTGGAAATTTTTCAAATTTATTATATTTTAGGAAACCCCTCCAAAAAATAGCTAGGGTTTATGTTTTATAAATTCCTATATTCGGCCAAAAAAATTACGAAACTCTAAACCCTAAAAATCTTCCCTATTAAGTCTACCCCTAGGCCCATATCCTTCGTCATGGTTGGTAGATCTACCTGAGGCCAAGGAAAAGGACAAAAAAATATAGGAATGACCCCAAATAAGGAAGATATGGATTAAAATTCTACTGGTTCCGGGAGTATCTGAGGTGGTCAACCAACTTCAGGAAAGGGTAAATAATATGGTGAGTAAGGATGACCTTAATGTTGAGCTTCATCAACTAAAAGGTAGCCTTAGGAGTGAGATTCAAAATTATTTTCATGCAATGTAACAGGATTTTTTGAATGCTATTTCTAATGCAACTTCCAATGCTAGTCATATGGGTTCTACTAGAAATGGTCACACAGATCCAAATCACTCAAATCAGGAAGGATCCTTTAATCATTCAAGTGGATCTTCTCACCAATAGAGGAGCATGATTCAAAAATTTTAAATGAGTAAATTTGATGGAAAGGATCCACTCAATTGGATTCCCCAAATGGAAAATTTCTTTGATCTTCATCAGATCCCAGGAGGAAAAAATGGTAATTGTGGCATCCTTATACCTAGAACCTGATCAATTTGTTTGGTATCATTGGTTATGTGCTCAAAGGTAGAAGAATGGCCTAAATGTCACCTGGACAATGTTCACTGAAGAGCTTCAATTACACTATAGTTCTAGTGTTTCTAAGAATTACTTCATCCAATTAGCAAAGTTACGCTAAACTGGTTCAGTTAAGGAGTATGTCCATCAATTCCAAAATTTTTCCTTGCGTGTGGAGGATATTACAGAAGAGTATTTGAATGAATTATTTCTTTGGGTTCTTAAGGACCACATTGAGCATGAGGTATGCATGTTTAACCCACTCAAGGTTTCTAATTCTATTATCATGGCACGTTGAGTAGAGGAAAAATTTCTTTCCAGTAGAAGGTAGACCTTTTCTAGCATAAAAGATCGTAACACCTTGTCTCCTTCTTACCCTCGGCCAATTCGGTTGGCACCTCAAAAAATTGAAGGAAAAAGAGCCAAGGGTTATGCTTTAACTGTGATAGAAAATATGGACCAAATCATAAATGTTCTAAGAAAAAATTGTTCTACATTGAAGGATCTAGTGATGAGGAAGAATATGAGGCAACATCAACAGAGGAAGTGGAAAAATTAGAGGAAGAATTCAGAGATCCTCAGCCCACTATTTCATGCCATGCTCTAGTAGGTATTAGTACTCCAAAAACCCTTCAAGTTGTGGGTTATCTTAAGAAGTAGAAGGTAATAGTCTTGATTGATTCAGGGAGAACATATAATTTCATCAATCATAAGTTGGCAACAAGAATAAATTGTTTCATCTACCTAGCACCTAAATTTCAAGTAATGATTGTAGATGGTGGCATAGTCCAATGTTCAGGTAAATTCCATAAAGTCAAAATCATGATGTGTGATTACACATTGGAATATACGATGTTTTCTATTCCCATGGGTGGAGCTAATATTGTCTTAGGTGTTCAGTGGCTCACTACTTTGGGCACCATAGAGATAAACTTCCAAGAATTTTTCACACGCTTTCATTCTGAGGGTAAAAAATTTGAACTTAGATGTCTACAAGATAAAGATCCTCTAGTGGTGAGTTCTCACCAAATGTAGAAGATTCTTAAAAAGGGTTCTAAAGGTTTTGTAGCATGATTATTCTCTATAGAAGTCCAACCGCAAATGAAGGTATTACATCCTGATCTTCAAAAGGTTATTAATCAACATGTAGTTGTCTTCAAGGAACCAAGAGGATTGCCACCTAAAAGAGAGCATGATCATGCGATTCAGTTGATTCTAGGAAGCCAACCCCCCAACATCAGGCCTTATAGATATCCATATGTGCAAAAGAGTGAGATTGAGAAGATGGTGGAGGAAATGTTGGAAATGGGTATTATTCGTCACAATCAAAGTGCCTATTATGTTCCTGTGGTGATGGTGCATTACAAGGATGGAAGATGGTGCATGTGTCTAGATTACAGAGAGCTTAACAAGTTCAGTATCAAAGATAAGTTTCCTATTCCCGTCATTGATTATTTATTAGATGAGTTACATGGTGCCATTTATTTTACAAAACTAGATCTGTGTTTTGGGTATCACCAAATTAGAGTCAAGCAAGAAGATATTCATAAGACAGCTTTTAGAACTCATCAAGGCTATTGTGAATTCCTAGTGATGCCATTTGGTCTTACCAATGCTCCATCCACATTCCAAAGCTTGATGAATTCAGTATTTAGGCCATTCCTAAGAAATTTTGTCTTAGTATTTTTTGATGATATACTCATCTACAGAAAATCATGGGAGAAACACTTACATAACGTCAATATTGTCTTAGAAATCTTAGAGAAACATCAACTTTATGCCAAGCCTTCAAAGTGTTCTTTTGGGGTACAAGAAGTGGAATACTTGGGCCATATTGTTTCTCATGAAGGTGTTAAGGTGGACCCTCACAAGATCCAGGCCATGGTGGAATGGGAAACCCCAAGAACCCTCAAACAATTATGAGGTTTCTTAGGTCTCACAGGGTATTATCAGAGATTTGTCAAAAACTATGGCAGTATAGCAGCACCACTCACAAAATTATTAAAGGACTCCTTTCAGTGGAATGAGGAAGCATTGAGGGCATTTGAAAAATTGAAGGTAGCTATGTGCACCACTCTAGTATTGGCAACCCCAGATTTCTCCAAAACTTTCATAGTTGAGTATGATGCTTCAGGAAATGGAATTTGAGAAGTACTAATGCAAGGACACCCCATTACTTTTGAGAGATGACAACTAAAAGGAAAGAATTTGTTAAAACCTACATATGAAAAGGAAATGACGGCAATGCTACATGTAGTCAAACAATGGAGACCATACTTGATGGGTAAACATTTTAAGGTAAAAACCGATCATGATAGTTTGAAATATTTATTATAACAATGTCTATCTTTAGAAGAACAACAAAAATGGGTCATGAAGATGTTGGGATATGACTTTGAGATTGTTTATAAGAAAGGAAAGGAAAATTTGGTCGTTGATGCTCTGTCTAAGAGGGATGAGTCTGCCGAAGAATTGTTATGTGCCATCTCTATACTACATGCAGATTGGGTAAATCAAGCATGAGAAGAATGGAATAAAGATGAAACAACACATATTCTCATTCAAAATCTCCAAGAATATCCGTCCATATCAGATTAATTCATATGGAAGGGGGATACATTGTGGTACAAAGATCGGTTATATCTATGTAATAACTGTACACTTAAACACCATGTTCTTTCAGAGCTACATTCTTCTCCAATAGGTAACCATGCTGGGGTCCTAAAAACATATCATAGAGTTAAGAAGGATTTATTTTGGGAGGGGTTGAAAGGAGATGTTCAAAAAATTTTTGCAGAATGTTTGGTTTGCCAAAAAAAGGGTGAGACCATTAAGACACCTGATCTTCTCCAACCTCTATCTATTCCTAGTGAGAGATGGGAAGAGGTATCAATGGATTTCATCATAGGATTACCTAAATCAGAAGGGACAAGTGTCATCATGGTCGTGGTAGACAGACTTACCAAATATGCTCATTTTTGTGCCATGGCTCATCCTTTCACAGCTAGTACCGTTGCCATCTCTTTTATGGATACAGTTCAAAATCTCCATGGCACACCAAAAATCATAGTAAGTGATTGTGATCCAATATTTACAAGTAAATTTTGAACTGATTTGTTCTCTTGTCTAGGTACCCAACTAGCCTAGAATTCCTCTTATCATCCCCAATCAGATGGGAAAACTAAGGTGGTAAATAAAAGTTTAGAGGGATATCTTTGATGTTTTACTTCATATACACAAAAATGTTGGGTGAAATGGTTTCCACTGGCAGAATGGTGGTACAATACTTCATTTCATACCTCCTCCAAAATGTCTCCATTTATAGCACTTTATGGGTACCATCCTCCATCACTCATATCTAGCTTGAAAGTCAAACCAAAGGTGAGAACAGTCAAAGATCACATTCAGCATCAACATGAGGTACTCTCTAGTCTTAGAGAAAATTTTGCAAGGGCAGAAAACTGTATGAAGCAATAGGTTGATCAACATAGGAGTGAGTGACACTTTGAAGAGGGAGACTTTGTTTTTTTAAGGTTACAACCATATAAGCAATTATCCTTGAAACAACAGCAAAATTATAATAAGCTTGCACCTAAATATTATGGTCCTTACTGAGTTTTGCAAAAAATTGGTAGTGTGGCATATAAGTTAGAGCTCCCTCTAGGAAGTAGAATACATATAGTATTCCATGTTTCTTGCTTAAAGAAAGTTATTGGGAAGCACATTTCCACCCAATCAATGCTTCCGGAACTAGATGAGGAAGGAGGGATCATATTGGAACCTGAAGGCATTCTTCAGAAACGCACCAAAAGACTGAGGACCAGAGTCATTACCGAGTACCTGATCAAGTGGAAGAATATGAATATTGAGGACGCATCATGGGAAGATGAAGCATTCATGCAGCAACATCTAGGGCTTCCCAACATTGGGGACAATGTTGCTTTGAAGGGGAGGGGCATGTTATGCCCTTAATTATATATCTTACATGGTATGGATATATCCGACTTGTTGCTATCATAACTTAACATCATGATGTATCCCTTTTATATATGATCTATTATCATTGGTTGGTCAGCCTTGCTGATGGCCATATCATATGAATAGTATAAATAGGGGTTATAGGTAGTGGATGATCATTATGTGGAGTATTTGAGTCTTATTATATGTTCTGAAGGTTTCCCCCTCAAAGTGGCCAAGCTATTATACTTTCATATTGAGAGAATTTATTTGTAATATTGTGTTATTTTGTGTTCTATTGCTAGTGATAATCATAATTAATCAAGCAATTTCATTGCATTTTTACATTGTCTTGTATTGAATCGGAATATGTCCATTCTCATATAGGAATCCTAAAAGACCTGCTTAGGTAGATATGAATCACAAACAATATTTCTTGTATGAGAATGTAGATAAAATGCACATGCCCACTATCATAAAATCAGTATTGCTTGTATGAGAATGCTTAGAATGGGCACATGCTCATTCTAAAAAAAACATATTATTGATATTATAATATTCATAATGTGCATATGGATTTTTAGAATGGGAATTTTAAATAGTATAATTTATTGTCATTTATATTTACTATTTTTAAGAATGGTCACCCATTCTCACGGCTTGTATAAAGTTATGAAATTGTCTGAGCATTTTTACATTGTCTTGTATTGAATGGGTAGATGTCCATCTCATATAGAAATCATCAAATACATGCTTGGACAGATAGGAGTCATAAAAAATATTGTTTGTATGATAATGTAGAGAAAATACACATGCCTGTTGTGATAAAATCAGTATTTCTTGTATGAGAATGTTTAGAATGGGCACATGCCCATTCTTAAAAAAACATATTACTTGTATTATAATTTTTAGAATGTGTATATGCATGATTAGAATGGGAATATTCCCTTTATGAAAGGAATAATAAATTTTACTTTGTTTTAGAATGTGTACCCATTCTCACTTCTTATTAAAAGAGTTATCAAATTGATGGATATTTTTTGCATTGTCTTGTATTGAAAGGGAAAATACCGCTTCTCATTTATGAATCAGAGAAGAATTGTTTGGGGGTTAGGAATGAAACAAATATTATTCAATCACGACTATACACATGCCCATTCTCAAAAAATTAAATATTACTTGTATTATAATGTTTAGAATGGGCATATGCCCTTTATTATAGGAATAATAAAATTTACTTTGTTTTAGAGGTGCACTCATTCTCACATCTTGTTAAAAGAGTTATGAAATTGATGTATCTTTTCTGCACTATCTTTTATTGAATGGGTAGATGCCCCTGTTGAAGGTTGGCACAAACTTGTTGTATAGATATATTATTAGAAATAAGAAAACAAGAAATAAAACACAAAAATATACCAAAAGATAAATACACAAGATATTATGTAGTTCAACCATTGTGGGCTACGTCCACCAAGAAACATCCAATCTATTAATCTTTGTTTTACAAAGGAAATACAATGAATATATGCAATCTTCCACATCTTCTTTGGATGTACAATACTTTTCCTTCTCCCAGCTTCTCCAATAATTCCTTCTTTCAATTATGATTAATCTCTCACAATCTAACCTTTATAACCCTATATTTCAAGCTTATATAAGCATATACAAACTTAAGGCAACATAGCTATGCAATTACAACCATTAGATCACATTTTAATCAAAGGTTAGATATAATCTCTTGACTTAAGAAATATTTCATGCACAAGATGTCGACGCCGGTTACCCCAACTGATGTCAGTTCCTACTAGTTGACTGATTTTGGTTAGCCGACCGATGTTGGTTCATACTAGCTGATCGATGTCAATCAAATAATAGATGTTGGTTATTTTGTAAACTTGTAAGTTGTAAAACATGTTATTTGTGAAGTAATTAAGCTCCACAACTCAACCATATCCTACTTGGAGATAAATTGATGCACTGTACCATACAACTCCATCCTTGGGCTATTTCTCCCTCTTCAACTCTCAAACTCAATGACCAACAGAAGTGGAGTGAAGCTCCAACTTATACTTTTCTAATGAATTCGTTAGCATATCTGCATGGTTCTTATTTATATGAATTTTCTCTAGTTTTAGCTTCCCATCCTCCAACACCCATTGTATGAAGTGATATATTAACTAAATGTGTTTCATTCTTAAATGAAATGTTAAGTTTTTTTTCAAATGAATCACACTTTAACTATCACTGTACAATCTACAATCCTCTTTCTCCTTTCCCAACTCTTCCATGAACCTACTCATTCATATCATCTCTTTGCTAGCCTTTGTAGCTGCAACATAGTCGACCTCTGCAGTAGAGAAGGCCACAACCTTCTATAATCTTGAAATCTAGCTAACTGTTGTGCCACCTATTGTGAATACATATTCAATGGTGTTCCTCCTACCATCCAAATATCTAACCATATTTGAATCAACGTAGGTACATAAATAAGTATCTAACCCTCCATAACATAAATGCATGTTTGATGCCCCTCTCAATATCTGAGTATCCATTGGAATGCTTTTCAATTCTCTTTACCTAGATTGGCCATAAATCTTCTAAAAAATTCCATTGCATGTGCAATGTCTGGTCCGGTACAAACCATAACATACACAAGATTTCCATTTGATGAAGCATATGGAACCCGTGTCATGTACTCAACCTCCTCATGTGATGTAGGACACTAACCTTTTCTTAATTTTATGTCTCTAGAAATAGGTGTACTTACATGTTTTGAATTCTTCATTTTAAACCTTTCCAACACTTTATTGATATAATGTTCCTAAGATAAATACAATTTCTTATTCTTCATGTCTCTCAGAATTTGCATGCTAAGGATTTTATTTGTAGATCCTAAATCCTTCATTGAAAATGTATGGGCTAACTTTTCTTTAAGCTCAATAATGTCCTGCATACTGGATCCTGCAATAAGTATATCATATATATATAGTAACAAAATAATATTGCTTCCATTTTCAATCTTCTTTAAATAAACACAATGGTGAGATTCACATCTCATATAACCATGCTCATGCATAAAACTGTCAAACCTCATATACCATTGCCTTGGGGCTTGCTTGAGCCCATACAATCTATTTTTCAACCCGCACCACAAGTTTCTCCTTACCCTTGGCTTCATAACCAAGTGACTTCTCCATATATATCTCTTCCTCCAAATCACCATGAAGGAAATCCATATTAACATCAAGTTTCTTTAAATGCAAATATTCTATTGCAACTAAACTCAATACAATATGTATGAAATTCATTTTTACTAGAGTAGAAAAGATATCACTAAAGTCAATACCTACTTTCTATGTAAATCCTTTTACCAAAAGCCTTTCCTTATATATTTTCTATCCACCCTCTTCTTCTATGATCCTATAAATCCATTTGTTTTGCAATGTCCTTTTACTTGTTGGAAAATTGATCGAATCCCATGTCTGGTTCTATTCCAACAATTCCATCTCCTCATACATGTCATGCTCCCACTGATTGTGGGTCTCATCTTGCATTTTTGGTTCACCACTATCAATCAATAATAGATAAAATAAGGAAGGTGTAACTTTCTGGAGGTCTACTTACCCTTTGTGACCTTATTACTGATATCTAGGGTTCCAGAGGATCAATTTGTAAATCTTGTACACTAGTATCCACCTCTGATAGTGACCGATGTTGGTCACCTCCTACTAATGTCAGTTCTAGAAACTAATTTTGGTTCTGTTGATCTGTAACCGATGCCGGTTCAGGTTACCGATGCCAGTCCTCAGGTTTCTGACATTGGTTACCCTCACCGATTTCGGTACCTGGAGATGGATATTTTTAATCTGAGAATGTATTTTCTTCCAAAAAATCTTCACCTAGTTCATCCTTGGGTACCAAAATCTGATCCATGTACATTATCTTTTCATTCCATTTAATTTCACGACTCCTAACAATCTTAGAATCATCTAAATCCCAAAAATGGAATCCAAAATCACCAGATCCATAACCAATAAAAGTGCATCTCTTAGATTTAGCATCCCAATTTGTTCTATTTTCTTTATCAATATGCACAAAATATTCTGAACCAAATACTCTAAGAAAATAAAGATCTACCTATTTTCCAATCCAAGCTTCTTCTGGTATTCCACAATCTAGTGCACTTGAAGTCCCATAGTTGATTAAATATATTTTCATATCTACTACTTCTACCCAAAACTTTAAGGGTAATCCAACATGTATCCTCATGCTTCTTGCACATTCCATGATTTTCATGTTCATTCTTTCTACAACACCATTCTCTTGCGGTGTTCTAGGAACTATTCTTTCTCTACGTATTCCATTCATTGAACAATAATAATGGAAATCCTTACTGCGGTACTCACCACCATTGTCATATCTAAGGAATTAAAAATTTAAATTGGATTCATTTTCAACAAGGGATTTCCATCTTTTAAATTCTTAAAAACATCATATTTATGATTTATACAATAAACACATACATTTCTTGTGCAATCATCAATGAAATTCACATAATATTGGGATCCTCCATGAGAAGCTACCTGGGCTGGTCCCCATACATCTGAGTGCACAAGCTCCAATTTTTTCTCCTTCTTTGTTGACCCAAATTTGAGAAATCTCATTCTATTTTTCTTTCCAAATATACATTGCTCATAGAAATCAAGATCTACATCTTTCAAATCTGATAACTTACCCATTGCCTTTAGGATTTACATTCCTTTTTGACTCATATGGCCTAGCCGATTGTGCCACATGCTTGCATCTAAATTTGAAGTAGATATCACAGAAAGGAAATTAGTAATACAGGTAGAAAAATACAATGGTCCTACCTTCTTGCCTCTTTCCACAACAATATCTCCCTTGGTAAATTTCTAAGAGTTGGCTATTAATGTAAGCATACAACCAGATTCACCTAGTTATCCTACAAAAACTAGATTTCTCCTGAGGAATAGCACATGCCTCACATATTTCAATATCCATGTATTTCCATTCTGTAATTTAAGATGAAATTCCTCTTTACCAGTAATATTTCATAGTTCATCATCTCCTAAATAAACATGCCCAAAATTACCCTCGACATAATTTCTGAAATAACCCTTATTAAGGGTAGCATGGAAAGAAGCTCCTGAATCTAAAACCCATGATTCAATTTTATTATCCAAGGAGAGAATAAGGGAATCTTGCATTACCTTAGAAGATGCAAAATTTTCCTCTTTACCTTTCTCTAGTACATTCTCTTTTTTTCCTTAAACCAACAATCCTTCTTTTCATGTCCTTTATTTCCATAATTTTAGTAGGTTATTCCTTTACCTCTAGATTTAGATCTTTCATTCTTAGAATTTTATTTCCCATTATTCTTGCTCTTAGATATCTCTTTCTTCCTTCCCCTTCTTTCTACATTCAAATCACTTCCAGATGATGACTCTCTTGTACTTTTCCTGCATATTTCTTCATTCAGGATTATACTAACCACATCATCAAAATTTAAAATATTAGTAGTATACATTGTATTACTAGAAACAATAACGAAGTTATCCTGACTATCTGACAAAGAACATAAGAATAAAAGTTCTTTTACTTCATCCTAAAACAATATATTAATTGATTTTAATTGATTCGCTATGAAACAAAAATAATTTAAATGGTTTGATACAGACCCACCTAGTTGCATTTTTGAATTAAATAATTTCTTCATCAAATGAAATTTATTAGAAGCACTTGGTTTTTCATATAAATTAGCTAAAGATTTCATCAAATCTATTGTGGTTGCTACTTTAGTAATATTTGAAGCTACAAATGCTGTCAGGATCAATCTTATAGATCCCAGAGCCTTTCTGTCAAGAATCTTCCATTCTTCATTAGTTATCTTTATAGGATTTGCACTTGCATCTATTGGTAAATATAAATCTTTCTGATATAGATAAGTTTCCACCTGCATCTTCCATAATTGATAATTATAGCCGTCAAATTTCTCAAATTTTTATTTTTCCATCTTCTGCCATTACTGTAGCTCCCACTCAACCAAAAATCCCTCTATGAGTAACTCTGTTAACACACAAAAAATTATTTGCCAATATTAAAAAAAAACACACAAAAAACTCAAAAAAAAAGGCTCTGACACCAATTGTTGGGGGTTAGCACACACTTGTTGTACAAATATATTATCAGAAATGAGTAAAAAAGCAATAAAACACAGAAATATACCAGAAGATAAATACACAAGATGTAACGTGGTTCACCTAGTGTGGGCTACATCCACCAAGAAAAAAATAATATATTAATATTTTTTTATAAGGGAAATACAATGAAAATTTGTAATCTTCCACACCTTCTTTGGATGTACGGTAATTTTCCTTCTCTCAGCTTCTCCAAGAATTCCTTCTTTCAATTATGATTAATCTCTCATAATGTAACCTTTCTAACCCTAGCTTTTAAGCTAATATAAGCATATAAAAACTTAGGGAAACATAGCTATGCAATTACAACCATTAGATCACCTTTTAATCAAAGGTTAGATCTAATCATGTGACTTAAATAAAAACATTTCACACACAGGAGATGTGTTATGATCCTCATGTGTAGATTTCACTAATGCCTCGACATTTTGGTGTAACGGTTTGTTACATTTAGTATCAGAGCGACCACCCATGTTCGAATCCCACTCGATTGGTTACGCCATGTAGCCGGGTCTTGTGGGGCACCTAAACATCAGTGATGTAGGGCTCGTACATATGGGAGTGTGGGTGCAAACCCATCCCGAGTCGGGCTCTACGAAAGCATGGTGGGATGTTATGATCCTCATGTGCGGATTTCACTAATGCCTCGAGGTTAGGGTTGTAATGGTTTGTTACATTTGGTATCAGAGTGACAACCCATGTTTGAATCCCACTTAGTTGGTTATGTCATGTATTTAGGGTCCGTGGGGTGCCTAAACGTCAGTGAAGCAGGGCTCGTACATATGGCAGTGCGGGTGCAAAACCCAGCCTGAGTCGGGCTCTACGGAAGCGTGGTGGGATGTTATGATCCTCATGTAGATTTCACTAATTCCTCGATGTTTTGGTGTAAAAGTTCGTTACATTTGGTATCAAAAGCGACCACCCATGTTCGAATCCCACTCAGCTGGTTATGTTGTGTAGCTGAGGCCCGTGGGGTGTCTAAACGTCGGTGAAGCAGGGCTCGTACATATGGGAGTGTGGGTGCAAAACCTCAAGGCATTAGTTAAATCCACACATGAGGATCATAACATCCCACCATGCTTTTGTAAAGCCCGACTCGGGTTGGGTTTGCGCCCGCACTCCTATACATATGAGCCCTGCTTCATCGACATTTAGGTGCCCCAGTGCCCCCGGCTACACGACGTAACCAACTGAGTGGGATTCAAACACAGGTGGTCTCTTTGATACCAAATGTAACGAACCATTACACCAAAATCTTGAGGCATTAGTGAAATCTGCACATGAGAATCATAACAAGATGGATGTTAGTTACCCCAATCGATGTTAGTTCCCACTAGCTGAACAACACCAATCAGTCGACTAATGTAGGTTATTATGTAAACCTGCAAGTTGTAAAACATGATATTTGTGAAGAAATTAAGCTCCACAACTCAACAAACCCTTCTCATTTTGGAATCATAGAATAATTTCTTGGGTAGATAGGAATAATATAAGAAGACTAAGAAGAGTATGGATTAAATAGTCTCACAATTTTTAAATAAGTATAAATAGCAATAATAGGAGAAATCTCATAAAATGAACATTGCTTGTATTACAATGTTTAGAATGGACATATGCCCATTCTCATGTAAACATTTTTTTTTTCATTTTGTATTGAATGGGCATCACATTTTAATCCTATATTCTCATATATGGTATTCCTATGGGCATATGCTCATTTTAAAACAAATAAAATATGTTTTGTCTTGTATTAAATGGGAAGATTCCCCCTCACAGTCGTTAAATACGTATTAAACAGTGGGCAGTTGAGAATTTTTTTCTTATATTCAATAGTCATATCCTTAATCTCATATACGTTATAGCGGTATCTCAAAGATTAAGTTTAATATTAGCTAAAATTAGAATATGCAAAAAGGGCATATGCATATTCTCTTTAATATTTATTTTAGAATGGTCATTTTTCTTATTCTCATAAGGGAATCGTTTAAAAACTCTCAATTATTGTTCAGAATAGAGATAACTGAAAACATCATAAAAAGAATTACAGAGATAACATTAAAATATGAATAATGGGCATATGGCTATTCTATTTAATAGGATTCATAAGAGAAAGTATATTATTGTTCATAAAGATATGTGAATAAGAATAATAAAGAGAATAAATATAACATTTACTTTGTTTAAAATGGGCACTTACCTAATACCACCACATTTGTAGGTGTATTGAATCCAATGCATCACTTCATAATGATTACTTTGATTCTTGTAAACCTATATGCATGTCATTTTAATAAACTAGCATGAATTTTCAACTCATGATCATGTTTAATTATTAGTAAATTAAGATTACAAAATGGTTAGCTATCCTTTTTATTTACATAGTACATAATATCAATGAACAAGATAATAATGCAATCTCTGTTGGAAAAAAAATTACTACCTAATTTTATAATCATATAGACAACTACAAATCTAATAAGAAAGAAAAAAAGTCCTCAATCATCACAATAATCAATATAGAAAAAAAGATAATAGTAGAATTTAATAATGATACAAATGTCAACATTCAATAAGATCATTCCACAATCAATATTTTACATAAGCAAAATTCATACATCATCACAAGAATTAATAGAGATAAAATTTAATTTGTTTCAGAATGGATAATTCCTCATTATCACAACCTTTATGTACCTATCAAAATTATTTACTTCAATATATATTCCTATATGTGAATGGGCATAATCCCTTTCTCATATATGAATCATAGAAGAGTAGAGATAAACTTTACTTTGTTCTACAATGGCTAGTTCACTACCATGTAAGGGAAAAACAATGAGATGATATTATTCATCTCCAAATAAATCACAAGAATCAATATAGATGAAATTTAATTTTCTATCGTTCTCCTATGATTCTTATAGGAGAATGGGCATATAGAATGGGCATATGACCATTCTCATAAAGGGATCATAGAAGAATAGATATAGAATTTACTACATTCTAAAACTGTGAAATAATTGTTTTCTCTATTATTATGTTATAACTCCTATGTGAGAGTGGGAATATACAATGGGAATTTTCCCCTTCTCATATAGGAAACATAGAATAAGATTAGAGATAAAAATAAAGTTTTTCACAATGGGAAATTCTCCTCCATGCAAGGGAAAGAAAACCATATGATATTCTTCATCTCAGAATAAATCAACAGAGAAGAGTTAGATAAATTCATGCCTGTAAATGGATTGGTGTTTCTCAGAAATTTACTTGATAACTATTGCTTCACAAGCCAAAAAACTCCAACAAAAGAGATAACCCAAAAGATAAATTATAAACAATACACAATAAAATATCTCACATGCAATGAAGTGGTCTAACAAAATATATTAGCCCAATGTGGAAAGGAAGAACAAAAAAAGTGGAGAGATCAAACAATATATCATAAGTTTTCTTCAAATATTGTGCTTCACAAGATGAAACAGTCTACCAAAATGAGAAAATTTCCGTTCTCATATAGGAATCATAAAAGGAGATCAGAGATAAAATTTATCTTTTTTTATAATGGGATAGGTGCCCATTCTCACAACCTTTGTAGAGTTATTGAAAATAATAAGCTCAATATTTCTTGTATTACAATGATTAGAATTAACATACACCCATTCTCATACAAACAATATTTTTATCTTCCATTGAATGGTTAGGTATCCATTTCTATAGAGGGTATTAACATGTTTGAGTTAAATATTGCTTGTATTGAATGGGAAGATGCCAATTTTCATATAGGAATCATATACCTAAAACATGGCTATGATATTGTTTATTATTTATATTTGTTTTTGACCATTGCATAGTGAGACCATTAATTTGCAAATAAATTGTTTACCACCTTTTATTAATTGAAGGTAATTTTTTTTGAAGAACTTATTCGACCACCCGTTAGAGGGAAATTGGAAAAATAATAGAAATTATTAACGCCACTCTGTGGGACCGTAGAAATTTTAACATTGATTAACATGCTTACATTCAATATTGCCTTTACAAACACACTTCCCATTCTCACAACCCATTCTAAAAATGTTTACAATCATATAAATATATTTTATGATGAGAACTACATAATCCTTGATCCCTCTCAAGGGTATGTAGTGCATCAATTGGCTCCACCAGCGATATTCTAGCTAGTCTAATAAAATTATTAATAATGACAAAAATAAAAAATTGTATGTTTGTATGAGAATGGCCATTTTACAATTATAAAGATTATTTTCACTAGTAATATTTTATATCTATAAGGGTTGTGAGAATGAAAAACTTCCCATTATAAAATAAAGTAAGGTTGTGAGAATGCACATATTTTCATTCTAAAATAAAGTGATTTGTGTCTTTATTATCCTTTTATGATTCTTATAATTGTTTCACCGCAAATTAGAGATTAAACATATAATAGGTAAAGGCGAGGAGGAATACCTATAGATAGTGGAAGAAGGTTACACACCGTTGAATCTTCACCAAGCTAATTTTGAAGAGCTTCCCTTTGGATAGGAGGAATGACCTATAGAATCAACTCAATACCACCAAATAATATTAAATAACTTATAGTAGTGGAATACCTAGCGTATGCTACTTTCGCGAAGCGTGTAACTTATTAGAAGGTTGTCAATCCACTATTTTTAAAAGTTTAATGTAAGGAAAGAGGATAAATGAATGAATCTTATTGTAGTTAATATTATTTATGCATCTCACATAAAACACAATACGAAAATCTATTCTAACACGTAACTTATGATTAAATTTGGAGGGCTAGTAGGTTGGTCTAGGCTTGCAGGTATGATAAAGGCTATAAATGAGGTCTGGGAAAGATTTGGTGATTTTATTTGTGATTGGGAAGGATTTATTGGCTTCCTATTTTGGAAGATCTTACCAATCACAGGGACTGGTATCGGTTAGGTGGCTGATGTTGACTACTAGTAAAGAGCCGATGTTGGTTGGGTGACCGATGTTAGTAGTGGAAATTGGGTAAAAGGGATTAAAATAGGTTGATGGGAGCTCTTTATGATTACACATAGAGTTGGGAAGGCTTGGGTGAGGTCATGGTATTTTTAAGAAGACTCAAAGGTGGTAAGATGGGCATTTGGGCAAGGTATGAAGGTTCTTTGGGTAGATGGTTGGATGGAGGTGTTGTGGGAGAGATTTGGGTATGCTAGTAGTTAGAAAGAAGAAAATAACTAATAAAAAACTAATCTACTAAACGAAAATGACAACAAATAATATAATTTGTGGTGAATAGCATAAGGTGGTGGTAGTTGAAGGAGAGGTTTGTCCTGAATGAACATAGTAGTAACATGAAGGCATGGTGCTTCCATGTGAGTGCACTGGAGATATGGATTAATCCATTTATGAATGAAGTGGTGTCTGAACATTGTACGAGCCTCTAGTATGTCCCAAGATTTCTAGAGAACTCGAGAGTAAGGATGCATGGTTACAAGATCCAAGAAGCCAAATTCCAAAACCCAAGTAAATGACTAGAAATCATTATTTAAGGTAACTAATAGTGGTTAGGTGATTGAATTTGGCTGAGGAATAACCAACGTCAGTTAGGGAGAAAAGGTTACCTAGCCAAAAATATCATTTTCTTTCCAATTTTGGCGTGATTCAGAATTGATTTCGGGTCAAGAGTGTGGAATGGTGCTAAATGGAGAAGGAATTTGGTTGGAGGAATGATCGGTAATTAAGAATAGGGTTAGAATTGGTCCTAGTTAGTTAAGGTGAGTGAGTACTTAGTCTAGGTTACTTAATAGGCTTGGGATTGATCTAGGATGAGGTGGGGATATGAGGTGGCTAGGTAAGGTGGAAATTAATTTAATTTAGGTAATTAAATTAATAATGATGTGAGGAGGGGTCATGGTTAGATGTATGTTGATCAAAGGGGACTTGGCAAGGTGTGACCTAATTTGGGTGTCTACAATAACCATTACAACCATTTCTATAATAGTTTTTTATTTATTTTTATCATTTTCATATATTAAATAATATATTCTTCCTCCATATTTTTTGTATGAAAAAGGACATACTCTCGTTGTATACAAAATACAAATATAACATCTATTCAATATAAAAAATAAATGTAATGTATTTTCAATACCAAATGCAAATGCAACATCTATTCAATCGGATTGCTACATGATGGACAGTAAAAACCATCAACAATTCTACATCATTATTATAATTTTTTTATCTCATATTCACTCATACTATAATGCTACTTGAATAACTAGGGTATTACATTATTATCAAATTTTCACTTATATTTCAACTTAAAGGACACCCATAAGACTCAACAACACTACTTCAATATTATCATTTTATAAGATTTTTACTTTGTGCATAAGAATGTAGTTTCTAAATTATAATTTTCATATAAAGTTATTACTCCACAATTGTTTCTTCCTTACTTATAATGTCCCTCATATTATCAACTCTTTTCTCACCTCACTCTCTATCTAGCCTATATATAGATATTCACCATCTTTTCCTCCTCTGACCTGCTAAGGTAAATCTTAAGCCTACGCTTTTTGTTTCCATTCTCCAGTTGATCTATCCTGCTTTGAATATCCATAATCATATTTTTAAGCCCAAAAAATTCCTCTCTAATGGAATTTTAATAAGCACAATTTTTTTTGAGGCCTCAATATACTTCATACAAGTACATACCATGACCACTTCGAGACTCATCGAGGGAATCAACATTCTTTTCTAGCTATAGAACCATGAGGGAAATTTCGTCCAATGCAAAACTCTAATCAAACTCCAAATTTGCTTTTCCTTTAGAGGGTTCCCCTTTGATATCAGACATAGAAACACCAGATGCGGTATCAATACCATTCATCTTCCTCAATTTATTCATTCGTTCAACCAGAGTAAAAAATTCATCTAGGTCCTCCAAATCCTCCATCTCCATATTACCAACATTATCTACAGTGTTTATCAATGGCATAAAAGACTATTTTATGTCATATGATCCCGAAGAGGGTGAATCCTCATAATACTCTTGCTCCATATATTTCTCATCCTCAACATGATTTACATCATCATTCAACAAGCCCTTAAACTTCTCAGATTTGGTGAAAGTTGTAGAAGAAAAATGGAATAAGGCCATCATCAATCCCTAATGAATAGGTATTTTCAACTTTCCTTTTTAGAATTTCTAGATTGATTTGTGCAGGGAATGACTGAGAAAGAATGGTAAATTATAACGCATACCATTATTGCTGATATGCCTTAACATAGGGAAATTGTGGGAATAAACTACCTTGTACCTACCCTCCAAGGTGATAAATCACATCAAGTGTAAGGCGATTTCATTAAAAGGATCAGGTAAAAAATCTCTCTCAAAACCTACACAATGATTTCTTAGTTTTTCTTTACCCACCAAAATTTTTCTCATCTCCTCATCATGATGCAATTCCCAAGACCTATCCCATCATCGAAAATAGTAACAACCATCATTCTCTCTACAGTGCCACATAATGGTGTGAATTAATTGCTATTAATTTAATCAATTTCCCTCCAACCGGGTGATCAAATACGTGTTTTAAAAATAAATACCTTCAATTAATAAAAAACAAGTACTTTCAATTAATAAAAATTTAATGGTGGAAAACAATTTATTTACAAAGTAATGGTCTCGCTATTCCATGGTCAAAAACAATATAAATATTAAAAAAATATGGTAGCGATGATTTAGCTTTAATAATTGCACTAAAAATAAAATTTAAATTTTCAAAAAAATTCATAGCCATGTTTTAGGTTTATTGCATATAAAAAAATAAAATATAAATTTTAAATTTATCATAGTCATGATTTAGGTTATTTACATTTAAAATCATATATAATTTTTAAACATTATGATAGCCATGTTTTAGGTTATTTTTTGCATTTGGAATTAATTAATACTAATTTGTACTAGAAAGGGGGTAGTTAGGGAACTATAAATGACAAGTGGTTTTCACGAAATCATTCAAATGTTAAATTGTTTACTTGATTCAACCACTCCCTGAACTCTATATAGGAATGTCGACTAAAATAGAAAGAGGGGATGGGGCGGATCGATCCAAAATATATATTATTATTTCTTCATTGATTACAGAGGACAATCCTATTATTTGGTATTAATACCATATTTTATGCTATTTAAGTTTTTTGTTTATTTGGATCTTTCGTCACATTTAACCTTGAGTTGCATTTTGATATATTTCTATAGGTATCTTTTATATTATCAAGTTTCATTATAAATTTCTTGAATGTACTTGAAAATAATTACATCTCCCATATGTGTTTGTGTTAAAATCAATGATACTATAATATGGTTGTGAAATTGATAAAAACTATATAACTTAGAGTAAGCACATCAAAGGTTAATATTATATGTTCTAAATAATGAGATAGTACCTTAAAATAACATTTAGAGGAATTAGTTTTTATTCCTTTTTGAGAAAAAACATATTATTATCTTGAGGCAATACACATAGACAGAATGGGCATATGTCCATTCTAGTACAAACAATTTTTTTTATCTTATATTGAATGGGCATATGTCCATTCTCATATAAGAATCATAAAATTAAAATAGAGGTATTATCTTGAGGTAATACACATAAACAAAATGGGCATATGTCTATTCTCATACAAACAAACATTTTTATGTTTTATTGAATGGGCATATGCCCATTCTCATATAAAAGTCATAGAAAAAATAGAGGTAATATTTAATTTGTTTTGGAATGGATAGTTTCCCATTCTCACATCCTTTATAGTAATATTAAAATGATTAAGTTCAATATTACTTCAATAAGTTATAAGGGTTAGAATAGGGATATGTCCATTCTCATAAAAACAAAGAATTTTATTATTGTGATGAGAATGGGGATATGCCATTTCTCATACAGACAAAGATTTTTATCATTGTGATGAGAATGGGGATATGCCATTTCTCATAAAAAAAAATATTTTTATCATTGTGATGAGAATGGGCATATGCCCATTCTCATAAACTAAATATAGAAAGAAAGACAAATTCTCCTACACAAAACATAAAAAATGAATGACAATTAGATCATTTTATGAGAATGTTTAAAATGGACAAATGGCCATTCTCATAGTCAGTGAATATGGGAAGTATGAGGAATTCTTTTAAAATTAATATATGTTATGTTAATATGATGAAGACATTTAGATGAAGTGGTTAGCAATCAAGTTTATAATTAACTTCTATTTAACCTCTATTTATTTATTTATCATCATTTAAATTCAACCTCATCTATTTATTTCTCATAAATTAAATTCAAATGAGTCAAGTTCAATCATAGTTTGGAAATCATGTTATAAATATATTCATGTCAATTTTAATTATGTGTATAATTTTGAAGTATTTCCAAACCTTACTGAATTATAGAAGTTCAGCTCATGTGCTATGTGTATTCAATATACTTACATGATAATTTTTCATTTATTTTATGCAATGGTTTAATTTATTTTCCCTCATCTCACAAACGTTTTATTTTATGTTGTTATAGCAGCAGAGGCTTTTGCATTTGTAGAGGATGATCATGTGGACTTGTATTAGAAAGGAACCAAAGTTACAAAGGGAAGAGTATATCCAAGTAGGAAGAAACTACATTGCAAAGATGTGGGAAAATGATTTTATGTTGTTAGTGTTAACACAATATTGGATGGGACAGTAAAAATTTCTTTCTCAGTTGATGAATTTGAAACCTTAGCATATGTCGAGAATAAATGATACTACATTTCTTGGGAAGAGAGTGAATTTTCAAATCATGCAGATTCATCCATTACCCCTAATTTCATATGATGCCACTAATCACAATCAATCCAACAAAGTGACAAAAAGATCTTATAATGCTATAAAACGTTTGAAGCCAGATACCCCCTTAAGTCAATCCATCAAATCAAAATTTAGATGCAGATAAAAAATGGTCAATATTTTTAGAATAAGTGGAAAATGTGGAGTTTAGTTGTTGCAAATCTAATTGTATCCAAAAGTTACCTCTTGCTTCAGTTATAATTCAAAAAATTTGGTGCACAACTGGAGTCTTGAATGAAGTTGACATAAGTTTTTTTGTATTTGATGCATTAACAACAATTGACATCTTTAATGTAGGTAAGAAAAATATGGAGATACATAAAATGAAATTTGATGGGATGGATGTTTGTTAGAATGCATGACATAAAGTAAATGGGTACCCAAAGAGTTCCTTCTATAAACATAAATTTGAATGAATAAGTGGAAATAGTATTTTAGTGAATGAAAACATTGGAAAAGAGAAACAAAGGTCAAACACTTCTGCAAAAATTTCCTGCATATCAAGAATTGTTGAGAGAAATTTAGATATCTCTCCACATCTAACTCATTCTATAGGACAAGATGGAGTAAAATTTCCCCAAAGGTTTCTTCCTTTTTTCTATACCCAAAATATACTACAAAAAAATGCAATGAGGAGATTTAATTCTTGAAACTTCCTCAAGTGTCGTAGTCAAGCTTCAACAACATAATGAATAAAAGTTTTCAAAAAAATTCCATTACAAAAAATAATTTCTTCCAAGTGTGATGAGTGTTTTTTTTTCAAAAAACGTAGAGCCACCACATGCCCAAAAGAACTCACAAAGATTGAGGAGGAACAAACATGACACAATGAATATATTCAAAGTTATCGTGCAACTTACTATTCCCACATATTGTAGTCAATAGAACAACCTTATGGATTCTTGAGCATTGTGCATGATAAAATGGATAAAATGAAAACTTCCACACCAAGTTAGGGTAAAAAATCAAAGTCAATAAGTAATGTTATGAACCTACCAGTTATTTTGACTGGTATGCTCACACATGGACACAAGACCGGGGGTTTCAGCCATTTTGGCGTGTCATTTGTTGAATGTGGAGAAAAATATATAGTTACATCATTAAATTTGTGTCTTAGGAAGCTTGAAGAACCTGTAATTGATGAGTATGGAGATTTGGTGTATCATTTTGGATCATAAAGAAAACACTGATCCATTATTTGTAATTGGATAATGCTTCCAGTGATAACAAGAATCGTACATTGTTTGCATTTTTATCAATGTTGACAACAAAAAGGGTATTCAACATTGTGTATGTAACCTTCCTTCCAGTGGGACACACCCATGAGGATATAGATGGGAATTTTGGAATATTAACAACATTGTTACATAAAGTAGACACATTATCTTTGCCACATATGATGGACTCGTACAAAACATGCCAACAAGGGTCAATTACATTCAATCCTTATCTTATTGAGGAAGTGTACAAATTCAAGGACTTTGTGGAGCCATTCCTATTGGAAGGAAACTATAATATAGTGGGTATCAACAAACCAAAGCTTTTTAGATTCCATGTTATGGATGGCATACCGGTGATGGAGTACAAAGAAACATTAAAGGATCAAAAATGGTCTCATTCTATCCATATATGTCAAATAAAAGATAATGGTGAACCAAAATTTTCGGAAGGAAAACCTCCTTTGGCACTTTTCAAGGAACTCAAATAAATGAAATATCTAAATAAGGCTATAAAAGCATATATTGAGCATAGGGGGAAAAGTGCAATAGGAGAAGGTAGTGACTATTGGATTTTGAAGATCACTTATTGGGAAAATGTTTTACGTGCTTTAGATACACCATTTGTAAATTTTAGTAGGAGGTCAGATGTTTTGTTTTGGCCAAAAAAAGTACAGAAGAAAGACATATATGACCAAATAACATGAGCCACACCTATTGATAAAGAAGACTACATTAGTCAACATATCGCAAGTAATAATGATATTTATGTTGGGCTTATTTATGGAAGATCTAACCAATAATTCAATCCGTTGAAGGATGTGTTCAAGGGACAAATGCTACTTATATGGCTAGGAAATGATAATGAAAAGATATGGATGGGGAGAGAAAATGGGGATATTTTACTTCAATAGGGAGGAAATGATGTAATTAAAAATCTGAGAGTTCAATATTGGAAACCTATAGGGAGAGGAGAAGTTACAACATTGTATCGGAATTGTTTAAAGCCAAATAAAACTTAGATGATCTCAAACAATCCTAAAGTATATATCGATGTGGATAGCATCATCTAGGCATGGACACAAAATTAAAATTGCAAAAGTGGATCCATAAAGATACCCGATAAAGGACATGTGGCCATTAAATTATACCTTTAAATACTTGAACATGATAAGGAATGTTGAACTGGAGAAAATATTTAAGTTCATTAATTTGTATGTGAAATCATCTTGGCCTAGGATGTGGGTATTTTTAAAAAATTATTCCAATCCTTGGTCCTATAAAACTTTACAATTGTACTATTATTTGATAATTAAATGAAAGACTAAGTATTATTTTACTTTAGAAGATTTTTCCACAATATAATTCTATAAAAAATTGTGTTGCTTATGGAAATCTTGAATCTTATTAATGTATTTTTAATAATATGATTTCCACCATGCAATTAATTTAATTTGAAAAAAAAAATCCGTAATATGCTCTAAGTAAGTTTACAGGGAGTTGGATCTTATGATTTGAAGGGATTTGGATGTTATTTACAAGGAATTAATTTTAAAAGATTAATGCTTTGGATTTTTTAGGAATTATTCTTAATTTACACATTCATTACAACCAAAAAATTATATGGTCTTTTCCTAAAGCTATGTGCATAAGTCTATATAACTTATTGTTTAATTGTTCTAAAATTTTATAAAGTGCAAACCTTTTTGAAGTTTACATACTAAATTATATTCCTAGAATCCCCTAATTCTTGAATGCAAAACTACAGTATTGGGAGTACCAATATATATTATTTAATTCTCTCAACAAGAGTGCCTGACAATGCACCATGAATTAACATATTGACTGCCAGGATATAAATTTTTAAAAGAGGTCAAAATCCCTCATATATGAATTATATAAGAAGAATAGATATAAATTTGATAGACATAAGAATAATTAGGAACATACTTGTACCATGAGTGTGATGAGAATGGGCATATGCCCATTCTAATAGGATCAATAGTTGCTTCTTATTTCATACAACATGTACCCATATCACATTGTTTTAATTTTCAAAAGGGATCAAAATGCCTCATATAGGAATCATATAAAAAATTGAGATAAAGAAGAAAAAAAAAAAAAGAATTAGGAACATAGTTCTACTATGATTTTGTTGAGAATGCACATATTCCCATTCTCATAAACTCAATATAGAGTTAGGAACATACTTGTATGGCACAGTGTAAATATTGGAATCTAATAGTACACTAATTAAATTCCAATAGTAAACATATTGGTATCCGATAATCTACTAGATAAAAACCAATAATGGCAATTTAGGAATCCAATTTCAATAATTATAAAACTAGAAATAATAATACTATAAATCTATATTCTTAGTAAAATGTCCATATTTAATGAAATTATGGTTTTTTTCCGTGTTTCCATCTCTCATTGGTTCGTATGATCAGGCCTTACTCCCATTTACTTTTATTTTGTTTTTCTTTGGCTTAATAAATGTCTGTTGTATTAAGAAATATGGACCAATAAGTCCCTGCCACATTTCTTCACACTAACAAACTGCCATTAGCTCCCCTCCTACCCCTTTTGAAATGCATGCCAATAGAAAAGCTCCACGTTCCTTTGGGGAATCAGACTGCACTTAAATTCTAACTGAAAAATTGTGAAATGTGGAACAAAGAGAGGGCTTTATGCTTCTTAACATTTCAGAACCTTGTCAGTCCCTTATGAACATGAGCCAATGAGAAATAGCCATGCTTCCTTTGGATATCTCCTTTTGACTAAGGATTGGGAATTGCGAGCCAGTGAGAAGGCTTCATGTGCTTCGCATGTCAGTCCTTTTGATTTTCCCTTCTGACACCTATAAATCATACGCTAATTAAATCATTCCATGCGCCTGCACTATGTCAAACTTTTGATAGTCTTATCTAACAACTGTGAAGTGGGAGCTTGTAGACGTAAAATCACGCACTTTGGGTAATTATCTAGTCTCAATTACATACTAATATTTCCATGGTTCCTAAATATGAAAATTAATAATCAACCCATGTCTTTGGCCATCTTTTGTTTCTTTTTGTTATTACTTTCAGTCTTGCACCTTTATTAACCCAGTCTATCTTTTCATACTATAGTTTTACCTTTTCTAGACTGAAGTGCCTAGCCGGGTTTCTA
Organism: Taxus chinensis; assembly: GCA_019776745.2. Classification (NCBI taxonomy): domain Eukaryota; kingdom Viridiplantae; phylum Streptophyta; class Pinopsida; order Cupressales; family Taxaceae; genus Taxus; species Taxus chinensis. The sequence continues at coordinate 886,594,486 of CM034150.1, forward strand.
GCGCCAGGTGTCCTCATCCCCTTTGGGTTCCCCTGTCCACTTTACTCTCACTTTTTGTGTCCTTTTTAGAATCTTATATTTTTGGTATTCAACCTTTTTGGGGTTAATTACGAGATTCAATTGAGGGAACCATATAAATATAAAGTCATGTGGTCATAATAAGGGACCAAGCACTAAGAATATATTATCTCCACCTAATATTTCATCCATGAATGGAATCTATAGATCTATTTGCATCGATCTAGCTCCATCACAAGGGACACAAGGAAAGTTCATCTACATCAAACTTCATAGGACGGTAGTTGATTGTTTCCATGCACACATTATTTACATTGTACATATAGTTATTTTCTCACTACTCAAAAAGTGTGACTGACACAAGAGTAACCAAAGGAACAATTCCACACACACACACACACACGCTTAGAACTACATTGGGTATGATATGTAGTGCAAAAATCAGTGATAAGTAAATCAATTTGGTAGTTGAGGATGGTATGACCCCTTAATATATATCTTTATGTTTTTAGGGTTTTGATGTTTTTCTTGAGGTTTTACAGGTGCTTCAGAAATCATACAAAAAAATTCATGTGAGAAGAAGAAAACACAGGAGAATATTCAACAAAACCTTTGAGGAGGTTCTCTGGTTATTTTTGCAGACTAAGGCACCCAGATCTTAGACTAGGGCACCCCAGTATAGCTAAAAAGCTCAGATCTTTATTTTCTTAGGCTCTTGTGTGACGATTTCCTCCTCCTGTTCATTCGGTCTCCATTATGACACATTACCTTGACATATTTGAATCAGCTAAGCATTTTCCTAAACCTCTTTATGCTTAGGGTTTCATATTTTCATATCTTAGTTTTCTTAGGTGTATTTTAGTTATTTCATTACTTATTTGTTTACTACAAACTTACATCATATTAGACTAATATCTTTCCATTTTAGTTTAATCATTTTGGTGAACCAGTACTCGATCATTGCACTCCTAGGATCCTCATTCTATCAATGTTCATCTTTCTAACATATTCTCATCATGAGTATCTCATTTAATTACTTCTTGCTTTCCAATCCTAATTAAAGATGTAGAGTACAACATCTCCTTGCTACTACTTGCATTCCTATTGATATACATCCATAATCCATATATAATTATTTTTTTGATACATTTTCTAAACATTTTTCTTTCTCATCTAGTCCTCATGTCGACCTTTCTACTTTTGATAATGATCCACACTAACATATCATGATTCACATCTATAATATGGGTATCATACGTACTTTAATCGAAAATGGATATGAATTTAACCTATGTCCCATGTCATTCCTTGAAAACATTGGTCTATTGGTTGTTAATGTTATTCCATCATGTATCTTTCTTCATGCATATGATGGATCTATTTTTCCTTGCGTAGGTCACTTTATTTTACCTGTCACTATCAGACCAAAAACTCTCAGCACAATCTTCTTTGTCATTCAATTTACGTTTTCATATAATTTTTTACTTGGTAGGCCATGGCTCCATGCCATGTAATATTTTACCTCTTTTGTGCATCATTGTGTCAAATTTTTACATGAGGGTGTCAAGTATATTTTTCTTCGTGATCGTCATCCATAAAAATATTGCAACCATGATCCAAATACTACACTTCCAATTCCAAGGGCTCACACTACTGATGAACCACAACCCATAGATGATCTACCACATTTACGACCACTTGAAGGTGTTATTTGCATGATAGATTTTTTAGCAAGTACATTTACACCTCCCCCTTCCTCTACTACTATTATGAATGTTTATCAAGGGCCTGTTCTATTAGGTAGAACATAGTTTATTATAGTTATTATGCATTGTAACTTAGTTATTAAATTGTTATTAAGGTATTTGGTTAGTTAATTGGGTAAATAGGTAGTTTTATATTATTTTTATATGGTTATTTTTGTATAACCCATTTATATTGTTTTATTATGCATACATGAGTTTTTTGTATCAGATTGTATGATTATTTTTGTATAGTTACAACACATTGTTTGTCTGCATATGGCTATGTAATATCTGTAAATATTACATCCATCACTATTGTAATTGATTTTATTGAATATCAATATATTTTGAGGATTTTTTCCCTCTTCTAAATGTTCTTACATCATACGTCCCTCTAGCTCCTCCACCTTCTCATGTGTTGCCTCCACTAGTACAACCTCCTTTCACAAGCACACTTTTCATAAATGATTATTTTTGGGAGAATATCCCATTTGATCCTACTTGTGATGTCACAGTATGTACACATGATGGTTTGACTCCACCCATTTCTTAAAATATATTTATCCTCCATCACATTATTCTCATCTTTATGATGGATTCGTTCACATTACTGCCACTTATGGTCTACGCGTCTTTCACCTCAAACATTTGCTTACATGAATCCCTCACACTTCTCAACTAACATTAGGATAATCATGGCTTGATTACATTGGGGCACCCGAGATCCTGATCATACAGATATCTCATTTCCCATGCCTTTTTTTCATGTGTTCATTTGCAATAGTTCCTTACTAGGCATTACATAGAAGCTCAATCATTGGTATGCACGCGGGTGTCTATTACCACCCTTTACTACTGAGGATATGTACAACTTACACCGTGTTGGATCATTACATGACTAACCCAAAAAAATTACTTACCAAGTCTCTGATACTTGTTCATTTGGCTTTGACTGTGATAACATTGACCTCCTAGATGACATTACATGATTGACTTATTCATCTTACACAATTGGTGGGAATTATAAATATTTCCCCCATTAATGACACACATCTTCTACTACATACACGCTATCATCAACAACACCCAATGACGCACTCTTTTGCTTCGGTTCACATTTAACTATTGAGGGAATCCTATATACATGAACCTCACACACTACACACTATATACTACACATTGCGCATCTTACACATCTACTCATATGCATTGAACTCATACTCGATGATGCACTCTAGTCTCACAATCCATACTGGACTGTTGAGGGTATACATCACAAATGGACCACATCACACTCACACAATGAATCATCCAATATTTTTCCTCATTTGACATTCCTAGGTTAGTGATATATGCCATATGATACATCATCACTTACTTTAACATCATTATCACCTATTTTGATCATCATTTAGTGATATATTCCATAGGCTACATCATCACTTCTCCTACTCATCTTTTAGTGATATACGCTTTAGGATAAATCATCACTCATTCAATCATTTGGTCATGATAAATTCTTAGGATACATTGTCACAAAAAAAATTTCTATATGTTACATATCATCACTATAGATTTACCACAATGCACTATGCACAACACATAGTTCAACCATTTCCGGATGACGTAATCTCATTTATGGTTCATTCTCAGTTGCTGAGGGGGGCATAAAAAAATGAATCTTAATGCATACAGCTAAATTCAATTTGGGGGAATGTGGATCCTATCATTCACTTCCATTTCATTCCATCCATCCACATCATACTGCATATATTAGTTACATTAACTGTTGCTTACACTTACTTGTACATGTTCACTTTAGTACACATGTTAGATAGATAGCTTGTATGTCATTATCTTTATCATACACATATGCACATTCAATTTCTTTCTAGTTTTGATCACAAAATATACAGGTCCATTACACGTAACACAAATGCTTGGCACCAGTGCCACAACAGTTCTTGGGGGCATCCACATTCATACACAGCAGGTTCTATTAGTTCATTTTTGTTCATAGCGCACTACTTTATTGGTTTACACATGATTTGACATACATTTTATCTTTATAACATGATAATGGGTGCTTTATGCGCTTTATGTGTAATATTTGTTTTGCAGGATTATTTGTCACCATGGTTGTTTACTACTTTTTTTGTACTTATTTGTTATTATATGCCTTTGGATTCAGGTGTTACCCTTTTTCTTGTATGTAAACTTATTCTTGCAGCCACTATGGCCTTGATTGTCTTGCGATAACATGAGTGATTTCTTGTGTTTTCAACCCACTCTTCTTGGTTTATATTGTCTTCTCAAGTGTTTACATTATCTACTTACACATTGTCTATGTACTTTATTTTTCTTCTACATGCATGTTTGTTAGTACTAAAACTTGTTTCTAGCCACTTTTTTTTACATGTACCTTGGTTTCTACAAAGCACATCCTACTCCTCCCCCTGTAGGGTATAGTTTTAGTTTCAGTGGTTGGTCCTATTTTGGTTGCATCCTCCTACAATGATGTCACATGCACCCCCAAAGAGGGAGGCATCATTTGGTTTTACACACACTACATTGCATGGTACTGATACATTTTAGTTTTCACTATTTTTCCATGACATAGTGGGTTACACAGTGAGTGGGTTTAACATAGTCTATAGAACCCCATACACAATAGCTTTTATAGGGTAGATAGTCCTTATAATTATGGGGAATAGTTATAGGTTAGAGGATAAACCAAACCTTCCTCTCTACACTACTTTAGCTAGTGGCATCAGATTTCCCAAAAAAACTAGATAGTATAGAGATCTCTTCAATTTTGGGAAGCAGTTCCAGGTTGGAGTATAAATCAGACTTTCCTTCCTACACTTCTTCATCCAGTGGCATGAGATCACCCAAAAAAAATCGTACTTCATCGAAATGATCCTTTCTACACCATTTTTCTCATCACGAATCAGGTGCACATGTTACTTTTTAATTTTCATACTTTCATTACATGTTTTTTACATACATACAAGTGTATTTACACACATTTTTATACATATACATACGTATTTGACTACTTTATCATCTTATTTTTGTAGGTCCATTTGTATTGGAAAAATAGTCAACATCAATAACAACATCACTCGACATCACACACATCAAAACTAACATACAGGTACATCAAACAGATTTATCTACACATGTGTTTCTGTCCTAGGTTCACTCTCATCACATTTTTTCAATTTTACATCTTTAGTCTTTACACTCTAGCTTTTTATCACTCAATGCTTTGTCTAGTCCCTCAACATGGTTTTTATATCAATATACATCAATATCAAGTATGCATCTCTATTTACTTTACGTTATCAAGCGTTCTACTCACTAACATAAAGTGCGAGAAAAATGTAGACACAAAATCATTGCACTTTGGTTAATTATCTAGTTGCGATTACAAACTACTATTTACATGGTTCCTAAGTATGAAAAGTAATAATCAACCCATGTCTTTGGTCATCTTTTGTTTATTTCTATTTCTACTTTCAATCTTGCACCTTTTATAGCCATGTTTGTCTTTTCATACTAAAATTTTACCTTTTATGGACTGGAGCTCCCAGCCAGGATGTCAGCGTTAGGCGCCCCTATCCCCTTATGGGCGCCCCTGTCCTGTTTACACTTTACTCTCACTTTTTGGGGTCATTTATAGCCATTTGAGCATCTTATATTTTTTGTAGTTGTCTTTTTCAGGGTTAATTATAAAGTTCAAGTGAGCGAACCATATAAATATAAAGGTATGTGATCATAATAAGGGACTAAGCATTAAGCATCTACTATCTCCACCTAAGATTGCATCCATCAAAGACATTTATAACTCTATTTGCACCCATATAGCTCCATCATAAGGGAAACAAGGTTGGCTCATCTACATCACACTTCATAGGATGGTAGTCTATTATTTCATGCACACATTATTTACATTATACATTTAGTTACTTTCTCACTACTCACAAAGTGTAACTGGCATAAGAGTAACCTAGGGCACAATTTTGCGCGTGTGCGCGCACACACACACACACACACACACACACACACACACACACACACACACACACACACACACACCTAGAACTACATCGGGTCTAAGATGTATTGGAGTGCTCAGTGATAATTCCATAAATTTGGTAGCTAAGGATGGTCCGACCCCTTCGTATGAACCTTTTGTTTTATTAGAGTTTTGATGTTTTTCTTGCGGTCAAGGAAACATTAAGTGGCTAATATTCGTAATTTTTCTAAAAGTAGGAATTATGGAATATGAATTTGGCTATTTTTTATGACCATGATAGTGACCACGTTTCATGCAAATATTCCACAAAAACTAATTTTTCCCATGTGAATAGCCAAAGGATTTCCAATCCCAACATATATTTTTTATTGAATCTCCGCGTGATAGATGAGTCAGGGTTTTAAAAACATTCTTGTAATGCTAAGAAATTTATGGAACCTTCTTATTCATTTTGTCTCATTCGCTAACATGTTTAGGATTTTTTTTGAAATTTTATTAAATTCACCACACACACACACTCACACACACACACACAAACATAGATCCAGATTGGAAGCCATTAAACCTTTAGAATACCCGCCGAATTTAGAAAACTCCACTAACTCCCTAGGAAGCTGCTAATTTTTTTTTGATAAGCCTCACCACATGAGGAGAAACAAAGTTTCACCCATTCTAAAACACCTAAGTGTAAAGGTATGAAAAAAGGATCCCAACACCCAAAATTGGATATCAGGAGGACATGTGGAAGGATTCTGAGAATCCTCAAGGAAAAGGAATTCTGTGGACTCCAAGCCTACGAAATGAACCAATTCAATAAAGTTTCAGGTTTTGCAATTAGGTGAGGCAGAGTGACATTCAGGGGAATATGTGGTAGACATCCATTTGGACTTAAATTTGTTTTATAAAAGAAATTTCCTTCAATTTAATGAACTATCCTTCATTCTCCACTCCATTTATAATTTCCTTTAAAAAATCATTATATTTCACCAATTCCATGAACGTCGATTTTAGATAATTCACAACCCAGAGAATCTAGTTCCGATCATATTCGCCACATTTTCTGTAAGTTTTTTTCAGGTGGGTTCCTTAAAATTTTCCATGCTTGGTGTTTGCAAGTGATTCTTCTATTGTAGGTTTATCACTGCTTCAGTGATTATACAATGATATTCACATGATAGGAAGTGAACATAGGTGAATATTTAGCGACACCTCAGAGGAGGTTCTCTAGTAATTTCCATAAACCAGGGTACCATAAGAACCCCTATCCATTTCCCATGCACTCTGGTCCATCTAGACAACTCAGATCTATATTTTCTTAGGCTCCTATGCGATGATTTCCTCCTCATGTTCATTCAGTCTCCACTGTGACATAGTCCCACAAAATCTTCATGTCAGCTAAGGATTTTCCTAACCCTCCTTATGCTTAGGGTTTCATATTTTTTAGCTTGGTTTTCTTGGGTGTATTTCAGGTATTTCATTACTTATTTATTTACTCCAAACTTTCATTAAATTATACTACTATCTTCACATTTTAGTTTAATCAAATCCAATTAGAAATATCCACACACTTTGCACTATCATTATTTTCTTTGTTCTCCACTAACAACTGTGAAATGATATCCAATGAGGAAGCTCTATGTTTTCACAGTGTCATAACTTGTCATTTTTTCCATGTCATGCTTGTTTCTGACTGGAAGGGCCTTCACATTTGTCAAACTAGGAAATGGGAGCAAATGTGGTGGCCCCACGTAGCTTTTCACATCGTTGTTTCTATGTCCAAGGGACTTAGAAACTGTTTGGATTTTTGAAATGTGTAAACTGTCCCCTTTAACCCTCATTGACTTAACCAGACCTGATGAAATATGAACTATGGTTAACTTCAAGGACTTAGATTCTAGAAGATTCAATCACCTTAATAATAGCCAGAATGCTAACATGTAGCCCACCTGAATCCTTGATTTTCTACCATGTGTCTTCTTTATTTCCTTTGTACCGCATCTTTAAAATATTCCGTATAACACTAGTCCTTTCATCATTTGTTTCATGGGTTTCTAATTTATTTGTACTGTATATTTTTTAATACAAACCCGCTAATGCTTTAAGACTTAGCATCCCACATGTTTTCAAATGCCAACAACTAGTGTTTTTGGGAAATGGAATTTCATGGCCATTTAGACGTCACAAACCTATTAAAAATGGCTAAGTCCATTTTTAATAAGTTATCCAAATTAACCCAGGGGGTAAATTTGGTGATAACATACACTTCTTATTGACCATCCTCTATTTATCCTGAAATAGAGCTTGATAATCCTTCTCCAGAAAATATGTAAACAAAAGTTCAAGAAGATGAATATCCTTCTCTAGATATTATAGAGATTTAGGGGGAGTCATCTCAAAAAATTTCACAACTTATAATTCCTAAACATACTCAAAATATAGTTAAGGACTCTCATCCTCATAACCTTAGAAATATGGCCCATAGTTAGCATACTTATCATGCCTTGATGACCCTATATGAGGTTGAACCGCAATATTTTGAAGAAGCCAAAAAAGATGAAATATGAATTAAAACTATGAAAGATGAATACAATGCTCTAATTAAAAATAAAAATTGGCAACTAGTCCCTCCTCCTTCTAAAAATAACATTGTATGATCCATGTGGTTGTATAAAATTAATTTTAACTCTATAGGATAAATAGATAAATTTAAGGCATGTTTAGTAGCTTGTGTGTTCACTCAGAAACCTGGTATTGAATACATTGAAACATTTTCTCCTCTAGCTAAAATGAGCATTGTTAGGATTCTTCTAGAATTAGTTACTCAATATGGTTGGGAGATTCACCAAATGGATGGTAAAAGTGCATTTCTAAATGGTGACCTGAAAGAATAAATCTACATGCGTCAACTTAAAGGTTTTGAAGAACCTAGTAAGGAACTATATGTGTGTAAACTGAAAAAATCATTGTATGGTCTTAGGAAAGCTCCTAGAGGTTGGTATGCTAAAATGAATAGATTATTGTAGGATATTGGATTCAAAAATTGTTCTTCTGATAATGATTTGTTTGTAAAATGTGAAAATAATCATATTATAATTATTTTCTTATATGTTGATGATTTTTTGATTACTAGCAGTGATAAAAATATAAGTCTTAAAATCAAAGAAAGATTAAAACAATGTTTTGAAATGAATTACTTAGGGCTCCTTCATTTTTAGGCATGGTTATCTTTCATGATCATAAATCTATTGTTGCATATATATCCTAGTATGCTACTAATTTACATAAAATATTTAACATGATTGATTGTAAACCTATTGTCATTCCTATTGAAGTTGGTGTAAGTTTGGATCCTAAACCTGCATGTGCTAAATTTAATCTGACTTTGTATAGAAAAATAGTTGGTAGTTTTATTTATTTAACGATTACTAGGCTTGATATTTCATATGCAGTAGGAATTTTTTCTAGATCCATGCAAGATTTGTTATCCATTTTTTGCACCCCATACAAATTAGCTTACTTAAGAATCTAAGCTTGGGAAATTTTATGGAGAATCAATGAAAGAGCAAGAGAAAACAACCATAAAAGAAAAAAATTGAGATATTCTACAGTGTTTTATAAAAACGCATCCTAACTGCAGCATGAAAATAGTAAAAATGTTATCAAATTACATCATGTAACACTATTACCAAATGAAAAAAAGTGTATGGATGTTACCATCCAGTACAAGGTTAGTGTTACCGGCCAACAACAAGAATGCAACATGGTTGCAATAGGAACACAACCTGAATGTAGCTAGATGACAACATGATGATAACAATGTTGTTATTGGCTAATAAAAATGATAGTGTTCCCGGATGGTAATAGGGATAGTGTTTCCGGATGACAACATGAACACATCCTGATGACAACAGTATTATAGTCGGTCAACAACATGTAACACTGTTACTGGCCGCTAATGAGTAATAATGTTTCCGACTGACATCTGGAATAAAGAATGACATGCCTTGGATTAGGTGAGGTAGGTAGGTGAAAAGATAGCTCAAAAACTAGTTTTAATTGAAGTATGGCACCCATGTCTTCTTCTTCAAGAAAAGTACCCTCAGAAAAAAAAAAATTCATGGCTTCCCATACCTCTTTTCAGAAATTAAATGGATGTTGTCAGTTGGGTGAGGAAATGTTTAGGTTCTTTCTCTATATAAAGTGATGAACCCCTCATTTTAAGGGAGAGACATTTTGTGATGTAAAGGAACTCTGTTAAAATTGTTCTAGAGCTTTTGCGAGTAGTAGCCTTGAATCTGAGCATTTTGTAAAGGAATATTTCTTAGTACCTACTTTGTAATGGATTGTGCCCCCTTTTTAGCAATAAAATTTGTGGTTTTGTGGTTTTTCTTGCCCCAGCCCAAGTTATATTGCATTAATTGCCTTAAATTTCATTTTTAGGTATTTTTTGTATATTGTGTTCTTCTTGCAAGTCTCAAATATGTTATGTTCCACGAAAAATGGAGATTTGATTTTTTTTAAACTGTGGCACTTATGTTTACCATGTCTTACTATGTTTTCTTCCTATTTTTACTCACTAGGAATATCTCCACTCCCCTCATTTTTGTTGCTATCACCTCCCTTAGATTAGGAATTTTATTTTATGCATCTCTCTCTCCCCTGGTCCCTTAGAAATATAGGTTAGTGTTAGAATAGTTGCATCTCCCTTCCTAGGAGTATCTTTTAGCATTAGGAATAGCTAGAGGAACTATGCTTCTCTAGAGGTTTGTCTCAATTGTAGGGTCCCACACCTTGAGAGAATTCCATATTAGAAAATTACACTGATTACGCATATAACTCACTTGCAAGCATTCAAAGGGTGTTACAATTTTACACTAACAGTTTTGGCATGCCGGTAGGACTAGAAGTCAATACTTACACTTTTATCAAGATTGGGTGTGTGTCTTGATGATATTACAACCTTTGGAGGCTCTGCAGCAGCACATATAGAAAATTCCAAGCATTAAAATTCACTAGTTAATATTCAAAGTGTTCCAAATTCATGAGAAGGATTAAAACAAGGCCAAGGACTAGAGAGGAAGGAATATATGAGTATATAAAACTATCTCCAGGAAAGGGAAGGAGGGGAAGAATAGTTCATAGATCACCATCCCCACTAAAGAGGACTCTCTCAACACCTCTACATGGTAAACCATTTTAACAATCAAGTAGAGTTATTAGACCTATTAGAATGGATGCACCACAAAAAAATCCATTTGTCAATTTCACAAGAAGTATTCCACTTTCCCTCGATCCACAAAATCTGATTCCAGTGACAGATTTGAAGAGAATTCCATAATTCATGGGAGAAAATCACACTACTCTAGTTGATCATATACAAGAAATGAAAAAATGTGTGTACAATCCATATAATTGTTGATATGGATGTAGCTTTCAAACTCCTAGTGTCATCATTCAAAGAAAAAGCCTTAAAGTGGTTCAAAATCCTTACATCATAATCTATTCAGAAATTGGATCACTTGTTCACAAGTTTGTGCAATCAGTTTGGAGAAAGAATAGATAATTTATCATTGTTGGAACTATTGACCATAATCAAGAGAGCTCCAAATGAAAAAATGGCAGATTTCAATTTCTAGTTTCAAAGAACATGCAATAATGTAGTCATTTATTTACCCTTAATACTTCTTTCCTAACCTCAAGCATGGTGGCTTATCACCTAGCGGGCATTGGGAACTCACTGAGGCATGCACGGGCACCGATACCCTCTTTTATGTGAGATTTGTGAGAAGGTTCCACCATTAATGGAGGATTATTTGTAGAAACATAAGTACATTCACTTAAAAAGGTAGAAGATGCAACTAACAGATCTACAAATTAATGCATCACAAAATCTAAATAACACTATAAGAAGAAAAATAAACCAAATCTGAGCCATGATAGTCATATAACACGAGGGTTTACACCCGGTAAACAAGTTATACCGAAAAAAACCCGTATATATATATATATATAAGAGTTCTGGTATACACATTACAGTCAAAAGGGTCATCTCAGATCATACATATTAAATTACAGAGACTCATCTCCTACAAACCTTTCTGATATGAGATCCTAACTATACTTTTTCTATGTTAAACCTTGTTACAAATTCCCTAGTAACCCATACATATTCTTATGGCATCCCTTACAACCCTCTAGCACTAAGTACTTTAAATTCTAGCATTACTACAGTACTTCATTACTTGACGTGTTTCTGTCTCTTTCTATCTATCCATGTCTATGTATATCTTCTCCTCTCTATTCATCTATCTCTTGTATGTGTTTATCTTTGGCTTGAGCATTCCTTTATATAAGATCAGTAGCCACTGCCATGCCTTCTCCCAAGTGCAGATTGCATGCCAAGTGTCAATGTGGTCCTCCATAGGTGAATGCTTATCCCTTTGCAAACCCTCCACTCTCTGTAATGACATCTTCTAAGAATATTCCCTCCTGGGAATATTCCCTCTAGGGAATATCCTTTTCTTAGCATCCCAAGGTTCGATCCTGACACCTTATCCACTTATCACACCTATTTGGGTCCTCACATTTTTCCTTAAGTGACTCCATGATGCCTAATATGGCTAAGTCCTTTAAACCCATGTTCTGCTTCCTGTGCACTCCTTGGTTTCTCCTAAACTCTTTTTAAACCCCTTTATCATGTGTCCTTTCCCTTGAGCACCCTTATTCTCATGGATCTTACGAGTGTGCACCTCTTGGTACTTAGCCAATATTTTAGGATTCAACGTCACCCCCACACTACACGTGCTCTCCATCCTTTGAAACATCCCTCTTCTTGAAAGAATAAATAATAGTGGAATTGGGATAATCTGGATAAATAATGAAAGAATAGAATATTTTTCTACTACTGTAGGAGGAGTGGGAATTCCTTCTTCATGGATGCCTCAATATTTTCTTAGGCATCTACCTCACCATGCATATGATAAATTAGGTCACCTACTAGAGTTCTCACTTCCTTAAAACTTAATCCATTTTTATTAGCATTCAGTGTATCTACAATTCCTTCTAGCTATTTTGCTAAGATCATCCAGTGTGTCCATTCTGCGAGTGACCTGGAGATATAACTCCTTAAGCTGATTCTTAATCGAATTCCATAAGGTTTTGATTGCTTCTAACTTTTTTCTCAACCTTGGCTAGGATCTGATCACACTCTGCCCTGTTACCTTTGTTCTTTTCTTGAAATTCCTTCAAATTTGTCTCATGTGTAGCAACGAATATGATCGCTACCTTGTCTCTGTTAGCGTAATTTTCATATATGGCCTAAACCATTTGTGTGGCCTGTATTTATAGTGGTAAGGAGCTCAAAATACTGAGTAGATGTCTCCCCAATCTTAACTATTTCTTCCTCCTTCTAGTGTGACATCGCCTCTACCATAGAATCTAATGTGAGTGGCCGCCTTTCCATGGTTAGGATGCGGGTTATGTTTTCCAAGAAGTGTAAGGCTATCTTATACTTTTGGTCTAGAGGAGTTAGATCTAGATGCACTAGAATGATGAAACCTGTAATCACCTCTACCTTATTGTAAACTTCCCGTACTTTATCTTTTTCATCCCTTAATGCATGCCTGTAATTGTGCATTGATTAGCTCCTCCTTCTTTATCTCTGTATCTCTTTCATTGATCTCTTCATTTTTCTTCTCAAGCTCTTCCTCCAAGACCCTTATTTTGTCATTTCTCTAAAAGAGCCTCACCTCAACTTCTTCCAACACCTTGTTGAGTGTGTTGCAAACCTACTCATCTGATATTTGTTGGGAATTCACCAGAGGGTTTACTCCCTTGGCATCTGGTATCTTCATCAACGCCTCTTGGTTGACCTTCAATTTGGGCTCATCAACATGCAAATTAAAATCCCAAGACAACATTTTCCTCAAGTGCGGGTACGCACCGTCTTCATCCAAATACGACCATGCAAGGAGTTGGTTTATAAGCATGGTACTTTGGAAACTCATGTGTAGTACTTTGTTTGGATCATTAATGTAATTAATTTCTTGTTCTTGTGTTGCTACCATACCCTTTCCACCTATGAAAGCTACCTTTGGGAAGCTTACTTCCAAGTTGGGATCCCCACCAATGCTTCCATACTACTTCCTAATGCTTGCACTCTCCTCTATCTCCTTTAATACCTCCTCGATGTTATGCTCCACCTCTCAATTCACTAATTCCTTTATAATTCTTGCTATCTCCCTCTCTACAGAATCCTCAATCTACTGCTTAGTAAGGCTTGGAGTCTTCTGATCCTTCGTGTTTACTTCTTCACTCCCTCCCTGGTTATGGGCACCTTCCTCGTATTCATCCTTCTCTTCACTTACTTTTTCCTCTGACTCATGTACATCATACATAGGATGGTTCTAAGCCTCACTATTCTCTTGATCATCCTCATCACCCTTGTCAGCCTCTATGCTCTCTGCTTCTTCTGAGTCTGCATTTTCTATTAGTTTTTTCTTCTTCCTAATTGATGATTCCAATATAGGAGTCTTTTCTTTTCCCTCTTCCCTAGGTGACTCCTTTCTTACCGGTGATTATTATTTTGTAGGGGACTTATCTTACTCTAGTGCCTCTTCCTCGATTTTCTTCTCTTTCTCTTCTACGAGGGACTTCTTCCACCGTGCATAGGTTTTTGATCTTACACTCGACTCCTGCGTGCCTACAGACTATATTTTATGTGTACTTTTTGCATTTTTCTCAGGGGATTCCTCTCTCTCCCTTTTCCTTGACACAAACTTCTTCCTTATGGTGGGATCTTCTGGGATGGATACATAATTTTCAATGTAAGCACCTTTCTCATACTTAGGCCTTATACACATGTATACCATGTTACAGTCCTCCCAACAACAGGAAATGTAACTGGTTTCAAAATATGTAAGTCATGGGAGACATACTTCTCCACATAGGCATTCTTCTTTTTATATATCAATGTTCTTCGCAGCTCACAATAATCTTGGTATACCTTACTGAGGTCAAACCTGTTATCCCGTAAAATTGACAAGGGCAATTTTACCGATAACCATACCGAAAATTTTGCTTCGATCCCTCGTTAGGGATCCTTTGCGTTCGAAACATTGTAAATTCCCTTCCCGGGAAATCTAGTTTTTGAGCTTGGTCTTTTTGAGCCTTTCTTGGCTAGGCGCATGGTTTTTCCTTGCA
Source organism: Taxus chinensis (assembly GCA_019776745.2). Classification (NCBI taxonomy): domain Eukaryota; kingdom Viridiplantae; phylum Streptophyta; class Pinopsida; order Cupressales; family Taxaceae; genus Taxus; species Taxus chinensis. The sequence continues at coordinate 886,609,492 of CM034150.1, forward strand.
ACATCATAGTTTTGATGCGCCCCCTTAAAAGCCTTTGGCGCATGATTTTCCATGTTGTCACGTCCTTTCGGTGCGCCAAAGAATGTTGAATCACTTTTTAGTGTGCCAAAGGGCGCACATAATATACCTGTTACACCAAGTTTTGGTGTGCCAAAGGGCGCACATAACTTCATGTCGACAACGCATATGGTGCGCCACAGGTGCACTCATTCTTTTGTTGTCAATTCCTTCCATGCGCCATAGGGCACACGCCTTTCCCCTGTCGACAGCAGTTTTCATGCGCCATTTCAAAAGGTTGGTGGCGCATTGATGACAGGTTTTTCCTATAAATATCAGTGCGCGCCCAATGTCATTTTCATCCTTTTGTCAGCACGTGATCGCTCTGGCCTTGTCAGCTCTGCTCTGTCGCTATCATCGCCCTGTGGACCCGCTTTCCGAAATCTTTTGCTATATCTAAGGTAAGAGGTTCTCCCTCTTTTCCATTATGTGCTTTCGTGTGTCTTGCTCTGCGTGTTCTTGGTCTGGGCGTTTCTTGGTTTACGTGTTTGGTTTGCTGGCCTGTGTTTAAACTGAAATTTGTTTGAGCTGGTTTCCACCTTTGTGCTGTCCTGTTTTCATTCTTCTTCTGTTTCTTTTCCTCCTCCCTCCCTCTTTCCAGAATCTGCTGGAAGGGGAGCTCATTTTGTAAATGGCTTGGTCTATTAAAATCTTTTTGATATGAAACCCTACTTGTCCAAGCAACCTTTGAAATGGAGAGGGAAGAATAAAGAAAATATTTGAGTAAAGTATCAGTTCTGTGGCGCACTGGCGCGCCTTGTAACAATAAGCACAGACGCGCCCCTTTGGCACACCCTCCCCGCCATGCAACATATTCAAAACCCACGCCAAGGGCGCACCCCGCCATCCTGCTGCATCGTTGAAATCTCATGCGCCCTCAATGGCGCGCCCTTTTTGCATACTATAAATCTAGAATCCCGCACCTCCTTAAAAAGCCATTGGCACACCCTTTATCCACGTTGCATCCCATGTTTCCATGCGCCAAAGGGCGCACCCAGCTATCGATGCAATAAAAGCATTCTACGCGCAAGTATAAATATTACATAGGCGCGGGCGCACCCTCTATTGCAGTAACATGATGTTGTGTAAATATTCCATGCGCCGCGCCATATTCCTTTGGTGCACCATTTGTTAATGTTACACAATCTTCCCATGTGCCAAAAGGCGCACCGAACCCCAATGTAACACGCATTTCCTGTGCACCCTGTTATAAAATGCAACCTACTTCATCCATGCGCCATGCACCTTTTGCGCTAGTATAACCTATGCAACATTCCTTTTCTGTGCGCCTTATCTATTTGGCCTGCCAGTTGCATTTTTCCTGCACCCTGAGCCTTTAAATATCTAACTCCTTCTGCTAGCTTTCCAATAGAAGATAAAATGACTAATTCAACTTTTTTGGATTGGGTCTCTCTTCTTCTTCATGCAGATCAGCAACTGAGTTTGAAAGAACACATGTCTACGTCAAGCAAGAAACCCACCAAACCAAGAGGAAAGGCTAAGCTGACAGAAGAAGAGATGAAATACAAATATCAGAGGGTCAGGATGCCCGAATCACAGGCTGAGTGCAGTATGGATGTCAGAGACTCTGAATTGGGTCACATCGACATGGATGAGTTCTGGGTTAGAACTCAAAAAGTTACAAGAAGTCCATGGATGGACAAGTTAATAGGCAGTGCTCTGCATTTCTCCGGAGGAATCCCAGTCAGCGCTGTAAACAACGAATTCATGATGGTGGTTGCCTAATGTTACAACAAAGACACAAGATGTGTCGAGAACAGTAAGGGCGAGGTAGTCATAAACCTCACTGCCCGTCATTTTGAGTTAATGCTTGGCATCCCTCACCACCGAAACTACGTGGCTGTTAGCCAGCAAGAATGTATCAAGGCCTGGGAAGACAATGAGGACCAGTGCATGCAGTTGATGAATGAGGTCTACCTAAAGAACAAGAAGGTGGTGACCCGGTGGCCTCAAACTATCCACCGAAGTGATTTCTCAGAAGAACTCAGTGATACTATCACTTTCCTGAGCAGAGTCTTCGGGCTTTCAGATGCCCACTATTTCCATAAATGGATGCTGCGGTACCTGGAGACAATGAATAAAAATTTACCCGATCAGCGCTTTTGCTGGGGTGAAATAATAAGCAGCACCATATCTGAGCAGCTACAACAGCTCGCCACAACAGGAGTGTTCCATATGAACTCCTATGTAGTCTACGCTGCAGCGTCAGCAAGGGATTACCCAGGGCTCAACCGAAGTGGAGTATGGCCTCAGGCCAAAATATTTGATTACTACCCAGAGCTGAGGCTGGAGAATAGCATCCCTCAATTTGCTAAAATCAATGATGCATTCTTCTATCACGTCATCTGCCTGCTGAGGCCAAACATGACTCATAGCCGGACAACCAAAAATATAGTGGCAGTCACAGAGAAATGGGGAGCCTTGTTCACCCAATTTCCCACGTTCACCTATCTAAGGGCTGCCAACTTTTTGGGAGAGCCAACCAGGCTACCGAGGTATGCTAGACCAAGGCTGATTCTACTGGAGTTATCAAGGCAGCTGGTCACATACCATGAAAAGTGCCTCAAAAGAAATAAGGGCGGAACTCCTTTCCCCCTCACAGTGGGCCGGTACACATGCTCCTCCTATCACAAGGCGAAGGAAATGTTCGCAGAGCTGGAGTTGCTAAATTTGAAGCATGACTTCCCAGCCAGGCCTACCTTCGATCCTAGGGGCTGCCTGCCAAGGGCTAAGCTTGATCCGATCCATGTCCCTCAAATTGAGGATATTTACATTGATGTTCTCCATGAGGTGGAACTCAGAAGAAAGGATCACTCTCGCTTGGCATTGACGGAAATCATCCAATACGGAGTGGCCATTGTCCCCAAAGGCTTCCAAACTATGGAAGACGAAACTGACAAGGTGTACAATGACACGGAAGGAGATGATTGGCCTTTCCCGGACATTGACAGAAGTAAATCTCCTCAAACAATTGAGGAAAGGGTCAAAGAGACTATGCGGAGAACAGAGCATTGGTGCCGCATGAACGGACTAATCTACCTCGGGGTAGATTTCACAACTTCCCCTTTGGGAAACGCACCTCCAAGGTCAAAGAAGCAGCTAAAAGGCAAAGGTGCAGAAGGTGAACCTAGCGCCATTCAGGAGGAAGCCCCTGAAAGTCCTCTTCCTTCAGAGCTTGAACAAGTCATAACTCTTGATGAAGGATTGACAGAGGATAGTCCTATACGCCCATCCACCCAGGATGTCGGCGTCGCTACAACTTCAGAGGTCCCTTCTATCCCTTCTTCTTCTCTTCCTTCCCCTCCTCGAGTGACTCAAGCGACCATCCCTTTGGTCGCGTCCTCTGCCCCTTCTTCTACTCTTTCCCCCGCATCTTCGTCTATCTTCTCCTCCCTCGCTGATTTGTCTTCTTCCATTTCTTCCCTCATCTCCAAACTCCCTTCCCTTTCGATGTCTTCTGCAGTTGCGGTCTCCCTTCCTCCCGTGGGCACTTCTTCGGCTATTCTTTCAATGCCACCACCGCGTGTCTCCACGTTTTTCCCCTCTTCTACCATTGATGCCTCCCCCTCTGTCTCTGGTCCTTCTTCTATAGGACCAGCTTGGATCTCTCAGCAGCTGAGCCAACAAAAGAGGAAAGTTCCCATCGCTCCGATGGACTTTTCTGTCATTCCGGCTAAAGGAGCAAAGAAGCACAAGCCGGTTACACGCTTCTCGAAAAGCGCTGCAGGTGAGAGAGTCATGGAGATAGCGTACCCCAACCCTCTCAAAGAAAAAGAAGATCTGTCTCCGACAGATTTCACTGTGACTCAGGTCACAATGGGGACATCCTCAGAAAGTCTCCAGGGGGAAGCACTTTCCACAATTGATGCACTCTGCAAAAAGCTTCAAGAAACGAAAGAGGAGAAAAGGCTACTGAAGGAGTAGAATAAATATCTGCTTCAGGCCTTACAGAAGATGGGAAGTGCACCTCCCACAACTGCCACCGAGACTCCTGAGCTGCTCAGTCAGGAGAAGATCAATGAGTATTCTAAGATCGGTGAGCAAGGTATGGCTGTTTCTGCTTGGAGGAGCCAGATCATCAAAGATAGTGAAAAAGTAATCGCCGAGTATATCAGTTTATACCTGAACATCGAGAAGTTAAACAAGGAACTCCAAGCATTAGCAGGTCCAGTATCAGAAGAGTTGGAGCATGCTAGACTCCAGCACGAGACCTTCCAAAAAATGTTCGACTGTTCAGTCGAAGATCTGGTCAAGTTCGGAGTCTTCGGCCATCCAAGGGCCCTCAACAAAACTATGTCCACTCTGGACTATCGGATAGATCAGCTAGAATTCGTTCTGGAAAAAATAGACAAGGTAAAGGAAGAGGCCCTGGATGCAATGCATCAAATGGAGAAAATTGTTCTATCTATGACTCCAGGGTTGCTCACTCCTTCCCTTACCTTGAGATCAGCTGATGACACTATCTGGATTTTCAAGGAGATAGCCTCTCAAGGAACAAGGCCAGAGGTCACGTTCGACATCGAATCTATCAACAACCTACTGGCCTGTAGGGACTTCATCGGTTTCCTAATCGAGGCGGGTAAAGACTATTCCAATATCCCAGAAAAGCTCATAGATGAGCGGGAAAATTGCGAAGCAATCAGTGAACGGCACAGGGATCCGTCACAGGATCAGTTTGGGCCGATGATCAGCAAGTTCTTGGAATACCGTGCTCAGTTCCACATCTCATCTCCTGAGCAGCATCAGAAATAGGCGACCCCTTTTCGGCCGCAGGATGATGATGATGAATAGTTTCTCCTTCTTCTTCTCCTTCTTCCTCTCTCTATTCTCCGACTTTCTTTTCGAATGTCTAAAATGTGTTGGCACAATGATGACATCATCCATGTTGCATCATGGGATGATGTCATCTATCAAAGTTGTCAAAGTCAACATGACTTTTGGATATTTTGTAAATATCTTTGTAAATAAGTGGTTGGCTCCTTTTTTTCTTCTCTCTCCCTCATCTTCTATAAATATGAGAATACTTGTTTTATTCAAAAAGGTGAACATTTTTCAGATAGAAATAGAAGTGAGGAGAGAAAGACTTTGAGCTTTCTTGTAACAGAAAAGAACAGTAATACAATTATTCAGACTTTGTGCTCAATAGCTGTGTTATACATTAGATCTTTCTTATGTTAGATCTGTATGTGTTTAGTCTGTTAGAATCATATCTACTTTTCCGTCATTTTTTTATCAGTATTGCTTTGTTTATTTATGCAAGTAGGTTTGGCTCTGTTTACTACCAAGCCAAAAGCATAGATCTTCTGACCCTTCTGCTTTGGAATTCATTTCTTTTCTTCCTTCAGATCTGATCTTTCTCTTTTCCCTCTTTCTTTCCTTTCTTTTCGCAGCCTGGAACACTCTATTGGGATGAGATCCCAACCCCCGAAGGCAGAATCTGTGAGACTTGCATAGGTTCCTGCTAGTAGAAGTAGCAATAAACCAGTTTCGCTTTGCTGTCTCAAAGAGGGGCTAAGCCCTGCACACTGTTGGATCGTCTATCCATAGATCTGTCCACGTGACATATTTTTGGACCAACAAAACCATAGCTTCTTTTCCTCTTTGAATTGATTTACCCTACCTGGAAGTATTGTGTTGTGAAAGAGAATGGAAATTTGCAACAGGGACCCTTGGCGCCATCTGCTGGAGTAAACCTGCTAATAAAAAAATGTTGGTACATGATGAATTCATCCTTTCCTTGTAGTAAAATAGGTAATTTATCGGGTACTCTCCATTTAGTGCCGAATGTGTCACGTATCTGCTTATACCATTTTTCTAGGTGTGCATTGTGGGCGGTCATCATGATGTCACAAGTGTATTTCTCAAATCTTTTTCCAGGGGAAGGGTTCTCATCTGAGTATTCCCAAACAAATTTATCCAGCCCATCAGGCATTCCAATCTTTGAAAAGACAATGGCAAGGAGGACATTACTAAACATGATCATTTCTCCATGGCACGTGACATTGATGATTTATTCTTCTATGAAAGACAAGAGGTTATAAATGGTCCCCTCCAAGATCTTATGGAAAACGTTTAACCAAGCCTTGTTGATTTGAGTAAAACTCTCCTACCCATTCAACTTTGTGACCAAGCACATTGCCATCCTCATTTCTGGGTCAAAAAACATAGAAATGTTGAAGTACCACAAACCCTTCTTATAGTCATAAACCTCGATAGTATTCTTGATGGCCTCCTTATCATATAATTCATCATCAAATGATTCTCCCTGGCAGATAAGACCGACAAACTAAGACATTAGTTGGGGAGTTATTCGTATCCTTCGTCCTGTGAAGTAGAAGTGGTCTTCATATAGGCGCGACATTCAACACCAGTACAGTCACTCAAGTTTTCCAAAATAGGGAAACACATAGAGTTGAAATAACCCAACCTTCTCCATTTTCACCTTTACCTCATCATTTTAGATAGGCATTCCATCTAGTGTCCCTCTTGTCTGTAGGGCGAAACAGTTCCAATGCCATCTCATTCTCTATGGTGCTCATTCAATGGATGTAGTCACTCATGGAAATATTTATAACATGATACACCCATTCTTTTCCAAGCAATACACCGACTGGATATTATATTTTCATGTATCATTCTTTATTGAAACTGGTGGAAACAACTTGTTTCCCCTTGCCCTTTCCCTCATTTGGTGAAACATTTTTTTTCCTTGGTGTCATTTCTCTGTCGGGTTACTAAAAGTTCTTTCTTTCTTCTAATCTTGGTTCTACTCAACTTTGTGGCTTCACTCCTTTGTGAAAATACCTTAAATCTTGAGCTCTAGCTGTGTAAGCCTAACCTGGAAATCATTTCTCCACAAGATGGCATAACACCTACAGGATCTTCTTATATGACCTTCTCTATTCACACCTGTGTACTATTTTTCCACTTTGGTTTACTGATAAAACTAGCTATGCACACAAATCTTCACAACCCTTTTTTGCACAATTTTTCTTCAAGGATGCCCTATCTCATGAGAGCTCTTTGATAACAAAAATATAAGGTGAACAATAATGCACCTAGACCTTATACTTATAGCTTTTTACTTTTTCCGTGATAAATTCCATTCCACCTACAAACGTACTCTTGCAATAAATGTGGATTTTTCCTATTGCCAACCTTCATTTATTTTACCCCTGTGCCCAATCCTGCGTGAAAACTTCTACAACCTTCTGGTGCATAAAAACCCTTACTGACCAAAGATCCTTATGTGCATGCTTTCACATCTGAAATCACTTCTTATGTCCTTATCCTAATTTTTGACATCACCTACCTCATGTTTTTCATGCACTTTTAACTCTTGTACACTTTTTTGTAAATCCTTTTTGACACCAAACTCCTCGTGTTCACCTTTCCTAATGTGTGCTTTTCCAAACTACACACTTTTGATCCTTCGACTCGGACCATTGAAACACAAATTCCAATACCAAATTCTAGTACTTTTCACATAACTTCACCCCACAAAAAATTAGATTCACAGTCCTCTGCGCATACAAACATTTTGAGAATAGAAATTGGCTACTAGCATATAAACGTGCACAACACAAAGCAATAATAAAGGAAAAATCAAAGAAAGGAAATGCATTAAGGGAAATCTTAGGATAACCTGAAATAATGCCTTGTTTATAAATACAATGAAGACTCATTTATAGTAGGGATTCATCCTACTCCCATTAAAATGGTCTGGTAACCATCTTCAATCTAGCGCTTGTAACTAGCAAGGACCTAGTTCAAGTAAATAGGATATAATTTATGGGCCCATCCAATGGACTTTGAATTTCCTAGGATGTCTTAGAAACTTGAAATCATACAATAGAACAATCTTTCCAACCTCAAACTATTTTTTATTGATGTGTCTATCAAGCCACACCTTCTACCTAGCCTTTTATATTTTTTGAATCTAGTGAGAAATAGCCTGCCTCTCATCTAACTGCATTAAATTATCAATCCTCTCCTCAAGCACTTGTTCATCCACTAATCCTCCTACACGTTCTATATACAGTGATGGTAACATGAATTCAATAGGTATCACCACTTCCATACCAAACACCAATTGAAAAGGTGTGGCCTTATTCAGTCTTTTATAAGTAGTCTGGTATGACCATAAAACATCAAAAACTTTATCATCCCAATCCTTTCTTCCCACATCACAAATCTTGGTTAACTTGTGATTCAATTTTTTTTTTGAATTCCTTATTAGTCCTATTAGTATGTGGCTGATAAGGGGTAGTCTTTTGGTGGGATACCATGAATTTTTCCAACAAAATCCTAACTGTCTCATTCAAGAAATGAGTACCCCTATCACTTGTTAAACTCAACAGACATCCATATCTGCTGATTATTTTTTCCACAAGAACATAGCTACTGTTACCATTGTGAAATACCTTATAGGTGTCAATTCTTCCCACCTCATAAGATAATCTATTCATGTAATGATATAGCCCAAACTTGTCCTTTGTACAACTAGGGAAATAGGTCCTACGAAGTCAATCGCCCACTTCTCGAATGTTTCTGCACTGATAATCGATATTAATGGTATTTCATCTATTTTCCCTTGTTTACTAAGCGCATTGGTAGTGGTCACAGGCCTTGCAATACTCGATACAATCCTTGTAAATAGTTTCCCACAAAAACCCTTCTAGAAGGATCTTACGCGTAGTTGAATTCCCTACATAGTGTCCTCCTGCAATTCCACCACATTCTTCCTCCATGATTGCAATGCATTGATGCTCTAACATGTACCAGCCCAAAATGTCATTATTGCGTAGCTTTTATAAGTCTCCACTAATTAACATGTAGGGTGTGGCATGCACGGCTAATTGCTTCCTTTCATAAGTCTTTATTCCTTCCAATGCCACACCCGTTTTGAGAAACACAACAATATCTTCCAAGTCAAATGGCATGCCCCACAATCTAAAGAATTTTACATCTTACATTATATCCTTAATAATTTTTGCGTCCTCCCTTGAGTCAATCCTTAATAAATGGTCAGGTCCCAAATTACTCTTACTCGGTTTTGAAATAACCATAAACTCAAATTCTCAAAACAATAGGAGCCACTGACATATGCACCCTTATAAAATGTGTTTGTTTACCAAGTACTTCAATGGCATGTGGTCCGTATAGAATATAAAGGGTGTTGCCAATAGATACAGCCTAAATTTTTGTAGTGCGTAGATGCTTGAAACTTCTTCGTGCTCAGTAGTAGTATGGTTCTCTTATGATGGAGTTAGCTTTTTTATTGGCAATGCACAAGGGGTGGTCAACAATTCCCTCTCCAGGTTGTGCTAAGATTTCCCCAATCGCAACTTTTGAAGTATCAACATTTACATATAATGGATTATCCAAAGAAGGAAAGTGTAATATGGGTGCAATGATAAGATTATTCTTCAATGTATCAAACACCATATGTTGTGCCTCTCCCTAGTGAAATGTACTTTTGTGTTTTAGAAAATTTTCCTATGGTGTGGTGATCTTGGCATACCCCATAATAAATTTCTGGTAATACCCCGTATACCCAAGGAATCCACACACTACATTTTGGTTGGTAGGTTCCCCCCAATCCCACAATAATGGTAACTTTGGCAAGATCCACCAACAAACCTTCCTTACAAATGATATTCCCCGAAAGGGTTCCAAATGGACTAGTGAAAACACATTTCTAATATTGAGGGATATCCTCAACTACTGAAATTTTTTAAACATCAGCCTCAGATTTTCACAATGATCCCTCTATAGTCCTCATATCATCCAATCATCAAGGTATACTTGAAGAAACTTGTGGATGAATCCTTAAATTCCTGTAGCATAGTGCACAAAAACATAGTAGGCACATTCTTCATTCCAAAAGGCATGGACATGTAGGAAAATCTTCCCTACTCAGTGGCGAAAGTTGTCTTTTCTTGATCCTCCCTTACAATCCTAACTTGATGATATCCCAAGAATCTGTCTGTGAAAGAATAGATCCCATGCCCATCTACTCCTTCTAGTACATCCTCAATGAAGGGGGTTTGAAAAGGATCAATAACACACACCACATTTAGATCCATATAATCAACACAAATACTTATCCTCCCATCCTTATTAATGTTGATGACCATCAAACTTATCCATTTTGATTCCTAGAAAACCTCAATGATGACTGATGTAATCATCTTGTCAATATCCTCCTTAAATTTGACGTGAAGATTCAGATTCGTGTGATAAGGTCTCTTCCGAATTGGGGCGTGCAACTTCCTTTAACTTGATCTTCATTTCTCCCAAGGAGTGATGAAATCCTTTAAGTTCATGGTACCCACATGGAAATAATTCCTAAAACTTGTGCAACAGATCAATGATCTTTGAAACATCCTTTTCTATTTAGTAATATCCAATAGTAGCCTCCTTAGGTTCGACATCCAAACCAATGTTAACCTTCTTGGTTTTTGGGGCTTCATGGTAGTCATGTTTTCTCATTAGCACTATCCATAACTTTACGTATACCTACAGTATGGCTAACATCCAAATTTTCCACTTCTTCACCATCGATCACATAGACCAATTTTCCTTTCTCTTTTTCCATGCATGTGCGCTCAAGTTATATGTCCTTCGATTCTTCCTCATCAAAGAATGCTTCTAAACCAGGCTCACCCAATAATTCTAGTATTTTATCCTCCACCATGCCACTCTCTCCCATATTTTTGGGCTTAACAACCTGCAATGCCTCATCCACTAATGGCTTAGTACTCCGATATTCAAAATCTTGAAGTAGGTTAGTAGTCAAATCCTCCCAGTTTCCTTTCTGACGCACATCTCCGAGTGTATGAACCATGTGCATGTGCAGCCTTGTAAGGTGGATTAATAATTATACACCCATAAAGAATGTGGAAAGGATTCCATGCATTCCATCAAGGCCTAATGACATGATTAGATGTGAAACGAGGTGGGTTGTTTCCCATGATAATTTTGTATGATATTAGGTGCATTGCTCCAGAAAAACCTGAGAGAGAATGTGATTCCAACTTCATGCCACTCTAGAAGGTTATCACAATGGTTTTCCCACCAACGTGTTGCAAGTCCCAAGTAAGTTTTATCTAAGAATCCTTCTCCTTTAGATCTCACATCTCTACTGGGTCTCCATTTCTTACAGGAAAAACATCAGGGTTGGCTTTCCTAGAATAACTTGGCAACTTCTTTCTTCCTAGACACTTTCTTGAGCACACCTTTTTTACTCTCATCACAAATCCTCTTAACTACCTTCAAACTAACTCATATGTCCTGTGTGTCCAATTTTCACATGCCACGCTAGTTTTATCACTTATAGATTGAGTGTACTCCTACTGAATAACACCATCATTTGTCGGCTGCATAACTTTAGGGTCATAGATAGTGTGCACATAAATGTTTTCTAGGTATTCTTCTCCTAAAGGATCAATATAGGGTATTGAATTCCCATCCATCAAAAGAATGATAAAACATTCCTCTTTGATCTCAAAACTTGTATACCCTTTATTAAAAACATAAGTCAACATTGTTCTTATAGCTCTAGGGGCTCCCAAGTAGCACTAGAAAGTTTTCCACCTCAGCAAGCGCTAAGAATTTGAAGTCTCCAGTAAATTTCTCCCCTTGGATAGTAATAACAACATCCTTTAAAACACCAATGTGCATTGTCTTTGTATTATTAGACATATATAACACATTTGAAGATGTCTGTAATGGGGGCCTTCCCATTTGATTCCAGGCATCCAGGGTGAGAAAATTGACTTTTTTGCCTGTGTCAATCATAATATTTATTAGGATCCATTCATCAAAAACTACATTCAAGGTAATCTCTTTATCTTATTCAAGGCTATGGAGAGGAAGGTTAGCATGCAAAAGCCTGCCTCTTGCACTCTGCTTCAGCACTTGGTATCTTATCCCTCAAATATTCTCTTGGCGCAACATCTTACCCACCTCCCTGACATGATCTATATCTGAATGAGGGACCTCAATGCTTTTCTTCTCTCTCAACTTCATGGATTGCTCCTTTAGACATTGAATTTCACCTTGAAGACTTCTGATTACATCCAAGGTCTCTTGATAGACATCCTTCTGATGGGTAGGGTCCAGATACTTCCCATACATCACCTCTTCTCTCGTAATCAGTGGTCTCTACTTTGGTATCTCACTTCGTCACCAGTATAGGCTCTAATTCTCACTCATGCGCCACCCTTGGAATACACTGCGAGTTTGTTTTCTTAATGCTTACAATCTCAACGCCCTTGTCTTTTTGTTGTTGTTGGATCATGTTTTCAAATAGCTCCAGGAATTCCTCATACTTATGTTTCTTCCCACACCATGAGCACTATAGATGGTTAGGAAATTAGCGCTTGTAATGCTCTATGGACCCACAGTTATAATAGGTTCTGCGAGGGAATTCACCTCTTCCACCTCCGTGATTTCCACGACCTCTAAATCCTCCGCAAAATATTATTCCATGAGCTCCTCCATCTGCACATCCTTCATAGTGATGACCATCATCCTTGGAATTTTTTGCAACACTGGTGTGGCGCACACCACCATCAATGGCATCATGTATCTAGTCAATCAATCTACAATCCTTGGTGTCATAAGTAGTAGAGGTGAAAATCTTGCAATAACAAGACACATTCTTATGGATCGCACACTGCAGTAACAAAAACCTATTTACATCATGATATCCATGGAAAATTTCACAGTCTATTGTTATGGGGTGTACCAATCTCCAAGGTTAACTTTCCTTTATATGCCCCTCTACCTCACAATCCGTGCACTATAGGACACTGTGAGTCTCATAGGCCGAGTTCATAGATAGCTTCTTTATATGCTTTTCCATTGCAGCAATATTTTAGTCATATTTTATACCCTTAGACTAATAGTCTAATCCCATATGTGTCATCCTATCACCCTAGCGGGCACTAGGTGATAACCCGAGGTACGCGTGGGTTCTGAGTCTCTCCATTATGTGAGTTTCTTAAGATTACATCATATTAGGATAGATAATCAGCTGTAGGGCAGAAAAGAACTAAACCACATTCTTATGAACTTAGGAAGATTTTTCATCTCATTGTATGCAAGTAAGAGAAATAATAAGCAACACATGGAGATGGTTCATATAGAAAGGGAATGCATAAGTATTGAACATAGATGATTTATAAAAGAGAATTATATTCATACTAATAGAATTAACAACCCACATTACATCCCTTGAGGCCATAACAGATCCTCATATAATTATGCAGAGCCAAATCATGCATCAAAGCTATATTATGCTCATAATATTACAAAGAATAATGAGAAACCATCCCCTTCAATGTGTTAATCACTCACAGAGCTCTCCTAATCCCTAGCCATAACATCCTCATTCTATTTCTGAAGGGCTTCACCTCTTTTCTCTCCTTCTCCTTCTATATCTTCCCTCTACCTGGCACTTGTATTTATAACCTTAGCACCCACCACTATGCCTTCCAAGAGTTACATATTGGTCACCAAGTGTCGAAGTGGTCCTCCATGGGAGTATGCATTCACAAATCTTAGCTCTCTACTATGTATGAAGATGTTATTCTAGAACCCTCCATCACATGCCTAGAATATTCCCTTCTGATCCCACAGTTGCCAAGCTAGCACCTTATCCACAAGGGTCATGCTTTTCTCATGTGTTACATGGGGTTCCGAATATGGCTAAGTACAAAACCCATTTAGCCTTGTGCATGGATGTTATGTGTTCTGCAAAACCCTACCAAAACCCTTCCTTGTGCGCCTTCAGACTTGCATGCCATTCTTTGACTAGATCCCATGTGCCTACGCACCTTCTTGTATTTATCTAATATTTTGGGGCCCAACATCACTCCACACTACGCCTATTCTCCATCCTCAGAAATAATCTCCAATAAATAAATAAAGAATGGTGGATCCTTATAAATGGTTGGGATTGGAAGAATAAGGAATGAAGAAATGGGGAAAATAATGAAAGAATGGGGAGCTTGGTTTACTTTTGGAGGAGGAGAGGGAAATCCTTTCTTAAATCAGCTTCTAATTTTCCCCAAGTTTTGATCTCACTTTGAGCCTGATGACAGAGGTCCCCCACCAGGGTGCTCACTTCTTCAAAACTCATCCCCTCTCCCTTAGCGTTCATTGTCTCTAAAATTTTCTCTAATTTTTTCCCCAAATCAGCGAGTGCATCCATCCTTTGAGTTTTTTTTAGGGTACAATTGCTTCAGCCAGTTCTTGATTGATCCTCGCAAGGTCTCAATGGCCTATAATTTATTTGTCCACATCGGCTAAGATCTTACCCTCACTCATACATGTTCCCCTTGTTCTTTTCCTATAATTCCTTGATTTCCACTTCATGGGTGGAAACCAAGATAATTTCCACTCTATCCCTATCCATACATTTATCATAGGAAACCTCAACAAACTTGCATGATGAATTTTTACATTGGTGAGGATCTTGTTATACTGAGAAATAATCTCCACAACCTTCATCTTTTTTTCTTTCTCTTGGCACACCAACGCCTCCTTTGCTGATTCTAGGGAAAGTGGTCTTCTTTCCATAATGAGTATGTAGGTTAAGTACTCTAGGCATTGCCAAGGAATGAGCCATACTTTTGCGCAGGTGGTGTTAAGTTTGGATACTTTAAGACAATAACATCTGTTATCATCTCTATGTTCTTGTATTCTTCACACACTCTTTCCTTCTCATCCTTTAACTCATACCTCAACTAGGCATTGATTAATTCCTCTTGCTTCAGGTCCTTGCTTTTATCTAGGAGCTCATCTTCCCTTTTCTCCAACTCTGCCTCTAGCAACTTCACCGTTTCATTTCTTCTGAAAATCCTAGCTTCAACCTCAACTGAGAATTTGTTGAGTACATTGTATATTTTCTCATCTGATAATACTTGAGCATTCACCAAGGGATTTATCTTTTTAATTTTTGGCACTCTCATCAATGCTCCTTGGCTTACCTCAAACTCGGGCTCATCAATGTGGGATTCGAATGCCCACAATAGCATTTTCCTTTTTCTGAGGGTATGCACCTTCCTCATGAAACCAAGCCATGGCTAAGAGTTGTTCCATTAAAATAATGCTTTGGAAATGTGCACACAACATCTTATTCAAATAATTAATGTAGCCCATTTCTTGAACTTTTTTACTTCTATACTCTTCCTCTCTGTGTGCATGACCCTTGGAACTATTACAGCCAAACTAGGATCTCCTCCTATGCTGCCATACTATTTTTCCTACGCTTTCATCCTCAGCTTCCTTCATCACCACATCAAAAGGGAATTCAACCTCTTGTTCTACCAGGTCTTTGATGATTTTTTCCAATTATTTCTCTATGTCCTCATCTATCTATTCCTTTGTGAGGCTTGGGGGTTCTCTAATCCTTTTTAATTTCTTCCTCACCTACCCCCTTTCCTCGGATCTCAGCGTCTTCTTCATCATCCTCATCTCCTTCATTATACTCCTCATCTTATTATTCCTTAGAATCATGTATATCAAAGACAAAATGATCTTCACCTCCCTTGGGTTCATCATCATCATTCTTATCACCAACGAAGGCATCTACATTCTCTGTCTCTTCTGCATTGGCCTCATTCATCACCTTCTACTTCTTCCTTACCGGGGACTCTAGTATAGGAGATTCTTCTTTTTATTTCCCCTTGATAGGTGATCTCTTCCTTGGTGATTTATCACGGGTGAAGGGTTCTTCGTGCTCTAGAGCCTCTTCTTCTAGGGTCTTTTCCTTGACAGGATACTTATTTCTCCATGCGTAAGTACTATGCCTAGCACTTGTCTTTGACACTCTCACCATTTGTGTGGTTTGAAAACTTGGTGTTTTATGCACCTATTCTCTTTTTCTCTTTCTAGGCGCAGCCTTCTTCCTTCCTGTAGGGTCTTCAGGGATGAAGACATCATTCTCTAGGTAAGAGCCTTTTTCAAATTTTTTCCTTATACACAAATACACCCTTGTTATGGTCCTTCCTGCAATTTCCAGTGTTAAAGGTTTCAACATATGTATCTTGTGGGAGACATGTATTTCCATGTATGCATGATTATTTGGGTAGATGAGCTTATGGCACAGCTTGTGGTGGTCTACATCTACCTCACTAAGGTCAAAAGTTAGTCTCTTGGCCTCCTTGAACTGATAAACTCCAGCTTGGAAGTATAGAGTGGTAAAGGAGAAGGGTAGCTTGCACCATGAACTCGTATTCTCATCTGTCAACATAAATCTACCAATGTAGAAGTGTTGGTAAACTATAAATTCTTCCTCTCCACTCATGAGCATGGTAAAATGCTCTGTGATTGTCCTCTCATCCTCGAATGCATCACGCGTTCAGTTATACCACTTCTTTAGGAGCACCTTGTGAGTGGCCGTCATGGTTTCAAAAGTATATTTCAAAAACCTCTTTATGGGTGGGGGATCCTCTTCTGGATATTCCCAAACAAAGTAGAACTCACTCCATCCTCCACCACGGTTTCCGTAACCATGAAATCCTCCATGAAAACCTCTTCCATGCGCCCCTCCATTTGTGTGCCCTTCATAACGATGGTCATCATCCTTAGAACTACTTGCAAGTCTAGTCTGGCACAAACACAGATCAATAGTATCATGGATCTGATCAATCAATTTATAATCCTTCGTATCATGAGTTGCAGAGTTATAGATCTTGTAGTAGCAAGGAAGCTTCTTACATATTGCATGTTGTAGTCGAGGGCACCTACTTTCATCATGATCCCTATGGTAGATCTTATAGTCTACCACTATAACGCATACTAACTTCTGAGGGCATCTATCCTTTGCATGCCCCTCCACTTCACAGTTTGTACACCAAAGACACTATGAACCTCATGCACTGATTTTGTAGATAGCTTCTCCAACTATTTGGCCATTGCACCAATTTGGGCCTCGAGAAAAGGACTAACACTAGTATCAATGCTACCAATAGTTTCGGCACGTAGGGAAGCTTCTAATGCCTCATGTGGGTCAGTGAAAGTCTTTTCCAACAGAGCCCTTCTAAATGCTATTATCAATCCTCTGAAAAACCATTGAGCATGTTGAGAAGGATGTATGTCATAGGATAGTTTTGACAATAGAGTCTTAAAATGCACGTCATACTCCCGCACACTCTCTATCATTCCCTGTTGGATCTCCTTCAGAGTGTTGATGCTCTTATAATCAAACTCTAGGATATGGAAATCTACGAGGAAATCATTCTTCAATGTGGTGTAGTCTACCACCGTCTAATGGGGTTCATACTTCCAATACCAACTATGTGCACACCCTTGCAACAGTGTTGTAAACTGGCTTGCCTTTCACTTCAAGGTAGTGATCCCATTTTCGTGCCATAGTAACTCACACTTATGCACATGATCTATAGCATATTTAATACCCCTATAGTCTTGTAAGTCCAAATACATCTCAAAAAACACTTGGGGATGTGGCTGGGGTCCTTGTCCTCCCAATTCAGAGCCTTAGTTCCCTCCGGTGTTTCATCCTCCACCAGGTCCTATTCCTCCTAACCCACCAAATCCACCTCTTGTAATCGGAAAAGGTCTTGAAGTGGTCGAACCAAGGGTTCCCAACGTCCCATTGAACTACGTGATGATGGTCTAGGATATTGTCCCACTACTAATTATGTGTCTCGCGTCACTCCCATACATGATAATAAAAGCTTAAGTACTTGCACATTGTCTAAATATTCCTCCAAATACAGGAATGGATTATGTAGCCATGGATATTCAAAATGATAAATTATATCTCCTAAGCATAGATCGGTTACTCCCACTGATACCAACTGGGTTAACAATACTTTTCCCTTGATATGGAAAACCAAACATTAGGGATTGGTTTCTAGGTGGGTTTAGATGCACACCGATGGCTCTTCTTTCTCCTTGTGAATAAATCTCATCAGAAGCTAAAGGGGCTTCTCTCCCACACTTACCAAGATGGGGTAACATAGACTGCTCAGGTTCCACATCCCCTACATAAACATCAACTCCTTCCTACAACATCTACCTCCATAGATCCATCACACTTGCAACCTTGTGTTTTCTAGTCATCTCCCTCTCATAAGCTTTGTTATACTTGAGTTTTTTTTGCTCCCTTTCCTTTTTTAGCAGTAATGTCTGCCATCTTTCTCCACCCTAGATTTCTCTCTTAGCACTCAGAGAATATTATCTAGCTATGGGGAACGATTCTAAACTCAAAGTGATGACCAAGATCTTCATAGCAAAAGGAATAGCACAAAAAAATGATCCTTTAGTCTCCCTCAGAAACTAAAACTCAACAAATTTTGGAAAAAAATATGTTGGAATGGCATCTTATAAAGTATAAGTAGTCATCAACCTCTTCCATCAGTGATTAATAACACGCGTCTAAGTCAAATTTTCATCTTGCAGCATCTGATAGTCATCTTGGGTCCACACGCGTGATCTATAGTACCGGTTTGATCTAGATATGTATGCTAAAATCCATTCATATAGTTCTATTGGGAAGAAACAAAAGAATGTCTCATACAACTCATAGTATAGGATCTCTTCTACCAATCTACATGCATTGAACTCAGGTCCAGTATTGAATCTCAGAGAAAACTCGTCCTCTGTGCTCTTGAACCATGTTTCAACACTTTCCAAGGTTAGCCACTCTATCATCACACATCACAAGGACAAATATGTAGGCCATTTCTCATAAAAACTTTGAAAATATGTCCCTGTAATGGAACCAAAATGTAGACATATTTTATAACCTTAGACTAATATTCTAATCCCATGCATGTCATGCTATCACCCAGTGGGCGCTGGGTGCTCACCCGAGGCACGCGCGAGCACCGAGTGTCTCCTTTATCTGAGTTTCATGAGAATGCATCATCTTAGGATAGATAATCAAATGCAGGACAAAAAATAACTAAAACACATTCTTATGAACTTAGGAGGAGTTCTCATCTCATTTTATGCAAGTAAGAGAAATAACAAGCAGCACATGGAGATGGTTCATACAGAAAGGGAATGCATAAGTATTGAACACAGATGATTTATAACAGGTCATTATATTCATACTAACAGAGTTAATAACCCAAATTACATCCGTTGAGGCCATGACAGATCCTCATATAATTATGCATAGCCAAAACATGCATCAGAGCTATATTATGCTCATCATATTACAAAGAAGATTGAGAACCCATCCCCTTTAATGTGTTAATCGCTGACAGAGCTCCCCTAATCCCTAGACATAACATCCTCATTCAGTATCTACAGGGCTTCACCTCTTTTCTCTCCTTCTCCTTCTATATCTTCCTTATACTAGGTGCTTGTATTAATAACCTTAGTACCCACCGCCATGCCTTCCAGGAGTTATAGATCAGTTTCCAAGTGTCGAAGTGGTCCTCCATGGGAGAATTCCTTCACAAATCCGAGCTCTCCACTTTTTATGATGATGCTCTTCTAGAACCATCCATCGCATGCCTAGAATATTCCCTTCTTATCCCACAATCACTAGGATGGCACCTTATCTACAAGGGTCATGTTTATCTTCTATGTTGTATAGGGTGTCAAATACGAAAAAGTACAAAACCCATTTATCCTTGTGCATGCACGTAGTGTGTTATGTAAAACCCTACCAGAACCCTTCCCTATGTGCCTTCAACCCCCGCACCCTTCCCTGAATAGATTCCACACTTCTATGCACCTTCTTGTAGTTAGATGATATTTTGGGGCCCAACAAATTTGAGCTTCAAAAAAAGGACTAACATTGATATCCATGCTTCCTATAGCCTCAACACCCAAAGAATCCTCCAAGGCCTCATGCGAGTCTGTGAAAAACTTATGTAATAGCGCTCTCCTAAAAAAACCATTGAGCATGTTGATAAGGATAAATATCATAAGATAGTTTTGACAATAGAGTCTTAAAATGTGCATCATACTCATGCAAACTCTCTACCATTCCTTTTTGAATCTCCTTCAGTGTGCTAATGCTCTTTTGTTCAAACTTTAGAGTATGAAATTCAACTAATAATTCATTATGCGCTATGGTATAATCTACCATTTTCTGGTAGGGGTCATACTTCCGATACCAACTATATACACGCCATTAAAAAATTGTTGAAAATTGACTCAACTTCCATTCTAGGGTAGTGATCCCCTTCACGCACCATATCAGCTCACATTTGTGTACATGTTATGCACTATCCTCAACACCTTTGTCATCCTTCAAATGCAAAGATATTTCAAAAAATACTTATTGAGGTGGCTAAGGCCCTTGTCCACTTGATCTATAACCTTGATTCCCACTGAATTTTCCTCTACTATCAGACCCACTAGATCCACCAGCGCCTATGCCTAATGACCAACAAGATCCTCTAGATTCTCCAAGTCGACCAGGTCCACTAGTTCCTATTCCACCTAACACACTAGATCCATCTCCCGTAGCTATTAAAGGTCCTAAAGTGGTTCTATCTTATGTCCCCATTGTTGTGCTAAATTATGCACCAATAGTCTATGATATTACACCACTACTAGATGTGTGTCCCACATCACTTTTAGATGTGATACCCAAGATTTTTGTGCCTGTACTTTACGCAAATGTCACTAAAGACAATATACCTCCAAACAGAGGAAATGATTGTGCAGCCATAGATGTGCCAAATGAAAACTAATACCTCATAGATGTTGATCAGTCACTTCCACTAATACCAACTAGGTTAGTAATAATTATCTCTGGATTTGGAAAACTAAGCGTCAAGGCTTGGTCATCAGGTGGATTCAAATGTGCATTGATTTCTCTCCTTTCTCCAAGTGACAAGCTCTCATAATAAGCTGAAGGGGTCTCTCTCCTGCACTTACCAAAATGGGGTAGCATTGATTTCTTAGGCTCTGTGTCCTCCGTGTGGACCTCCATTCCTTCTGCCAATTCTTGCCTCCATAAATCCATCACTCCTAAAAATTCATATTGTCTATCTAACTCCCTTTCACGAGCTTTATTATACCTAAGGCATCTCTCTTCCCTCTCCTTTTCAGTCACAAGGTCTGCCATCTTCCTCCTCCTTAGCTTCTTCACCCAATGCTCAGAAAAAGCTTATCTGGCCATAGGAAATGCTTACAAAATCAACACAATGATCAAGATATTTATAGCTAAAGGGATAACACACAAGAATGATCCTCTTCGCTCCCTCAAAAAACTATAACTCAGTAATATCTAGACAAGAATATGTATGAATCACGTACTCCAAGGTCTAACTCATCAGTAGTCTACTCAACCAATGATCAACAACATGTGTCTAAGTTAGATTAACATCATGCAACATTTGATACTCATCTTGGGTCCATAAGCGAGGTCTATAGTACCAACTTGATCTATATGCATACGTCGAGAGTCATTCGTATAAATCCACTAGAAAACAACAAAATAAGGTCTCATACATCTCATGATACATATGTTATTCTACCCATTTACATGCATAAAAATTAGGTCTAATACTAAATCTATGAGAAAATTCATCCCCCATGATTTTAAGCCATGCTTCAACATTTTCCAACATCAAACACTCTATCATCACACACCATTCTCACAACACCTTCAAAAAGAGGTCCCAGCAACAGAACCAAGATGTACTCAATTATTTATCATTAATACTTATTTATAACCCAAAGCACATTATCCTATGACCCAGTGGGCATTGGGCACTCACTTGAGGCATGCACGAATCTGATCCCCTCTTTTATGTGAGATTTGTGAGAAGGTTCTGCAATTAATGGAGGATTATTTATAGAAACATAAGTGCATTCACTTAAAAGGTAGAATATGAAACTAACACATCTACACATTAATGCATCACAAAAGCTAAATAACACTGTAAGAAGTATAATAAACCATATCTAAGCCATGATAGTCATATAACATGAGGGTTTACACCCATAAACAAGTTATACAAAACGAACCCACACACACACACACACACACACACACACATATTAAAGTCATTTGATAGCCACATTACAATCAAAAGGGTCATATTAGACCATACATATTAAATGACAGAGACTTGTCTCCTATAAAACTTTCTAATATGGGATCCTAACTATACCTTTTCCATGCTAACCCTTATTACAGATCCCACTGCCTATACATATGCATTAAACCCTAACATTACTGCAACACTTCATTACTCTATGGATTTTTGTCTTTATCTATCTCTCCATGTCTGTGTATATATTCTCCACTCTATTAATCTATCTCTCGTCTGTGTCTGTCTCTCACCTGAGCATTCCTTTAAATAAGATCAATACCCATAGCCATTCCTTCTCCAATCATAGATCACATGCCAAGTGTTGATGTGGTCCTCCATAGGTGAATGTTTATCCCTTTGCAAACCCTCCACTCTATGTAATGATGTCATATGGGAATATTCCGTGTGGGGAATATCCATTTTTCTTGACCTCCAAGGTTCCATGCTAGCACCTTATCCACTTATCATGCCTAGTCGGGTCCTCACATTTTTCCTCAAGTGACTCCATGATGCCAAATATGGCTAAGTCCTTTAAACTTGTGTTTTTCCTCTCGTGCCCTAGTTTCTCGTAAACCCTTCTTAAACCCCTTTGTCATGTGTGCTTTCCTCGGAGTGACCTTCTTCTCATGGGTCCTACACACGTGTGCCTCTTGGTACTTAGCCAATATTTTAGGGTCCAATAGATAGGATTCTAGTTGCTGTAAAATACATTGTTGATGGTGTATTTCTCTATTTCCTTAAATCTCTTAATTATATATATATATATATATATATATATGTTATGATACAATCTATGGGAGGGATAACCTTACCAGGAGCTTATGTCATAGCCATTAGGGCTGAGAATTTCCTAATTCAAGACTGTAAACTTGCACCTAGGCCACCTTTTCCTATTTAACTAGAAATGGGGAATCCTAGTTCTAGCAAGACACTTGAGTTATCCCATATTCATTCCCCTAGAATTCATAGTTCCAATGAAGCTTCCACCTCTTCCTCTAGCATCTCAACCAAACTTCGAGAGGTCATGAAGTAATTGTGGAATCTAGGGAATGAATTAATAACCCTCAAGAGGTAACATGCCCAAAATGTTAGACCTTATCTGTCTCAACCCTAACCAAATAGGCCTTCATATTAGCCTAATAGATCTCAAGTTCAAAATGCAACCAAAAATCAAGGACATAAGCCATCTACTAGACCATTTCAACCATACAATCCTAACACATGATCAACATCAAGAGCCTTGGTTCCAGTCCAGAATAACCTTACACAAGAATATGAATGGTGTTTCCCTTGTGGCTAACCCCATAATCAAGTAGTTTGTTTCAATGGTGTTATAAATTAGGCTCTAATGGTATAAAATTTTGGGGTTGTACAAGAGACAAATGAAGAAGAAAATTAGTATTTAGTGGGCACTCAAGAGGAACTCCAGAATGATACTTCACTAGTGAACTGACAGATAATGGATTTATGTGGTATAGAGCAGTCTCCTTCTTAGGGGTAGTATCCAACACAAGGTCTAAGAAAAGAAATATAGGAGTAAAATCCTCAAATAAAGGTGTTTCTCAAGCCTTTTATCACTCCCCAAGGAGTTGGTATCTCAATTTCATTCCCCAACTCTCAGAATCATCCCAAATCACCTGGTATATCAACTCATGTTCAAGATAAGGTAGTGCAAAGTAAAGGGAAATAGAAGGAAAACCCATCTCCATTCGAAATCATAGGACTTCATGAAGGAAACAAATTTAAACATCTCTATTTGGGAATCTTTGGGAATTTCAGGCTAAAAGTTCCTTTTACAAGCTATTATAGCTAACTTTCCCATCTCAAAAAGTCACACAATTACCAAGAGAAGGTCCTCACCAATGCATTGCAATAAAAGGATGATCAACCAAGAAGAAATATGAATCCCCCTCCAATTTATGTGTCCTTGATTATTGGGAATAATCTTGTACACAACGACATGATTGATTCAAGAGTAAGTAACTCGGTGATGCCTAAAAAAATTGTAGATCATTTGGGCCCTCAGTGTATGTGCCTATTTCTAAAGGATTGGTACAATTAGATGGGACAATAGTCGGAACTGTTGGGATTATAAAGGGTTTAAACCTCACATTGCAATGCATCTCCCAATGTCTTAATTCAATAGGACATATCAAGTATTGATTTACCCCCCACTCTTTTCTTTATGGTTGTTAAGGGATTTCAAAACTAAATTTGGCAGTTACATATTAGCTAATTTCTCCCACATGATTTTCAAGACAAGGTATGGAGATAAAACTACAATCCAATCTGACCCAATTGAAAATTACCATATTGATCCTTACATGCCAAGTCCAATCAATGCTAACTATTCATCACTTGATCAAGAAAATTTTCCAAGCACTCTGAGAGACAAATACTAAGGTTGGAAGTATCCCTATATTTGACAATTAATGAGTGGGATCACAAGAGGCATGGCTATGATCCATACAAGGAGTTGGAAGAAGCAAAACTAGTAATCTATTTTCTATATGAATAAAATACACCTCTTCCTAACATCACCAAACCAGATGATGAAGATGACAGTGAAATTTAGCAACTATTTTTCGATGGTTCGAGGAGTAGGAAAGGGTGTAGGAGGAGGAAGAAATGCTAGTATCTCCCAAAGGTATCAAGTACTAGTTTACTTTTATATTTTACTCTAGTTGTTCAAATAATGTAGTAGAGTATGAATCACTCATCCATCGGCTACAATGGGAAAGGAAAAGGAGCATAAAAAATTAACAGGTTTTTGGGGACAGTGAAATAATAGTAAACTAGGTCATAGGATCCCATGCAGAAAAAAATATCTTCTTAAAGCATATAAGCATAAGGTATGGTACCTATTTGAGTATTTTTGATGCCTTCAATGTCCAGGCCATTCCTAGAAAGAAGAATGAGGTTGTTGATATACTTTCTACAATTGTAGAAAGGTTTGATATGGTTGACGATGTTGGGAAGAAACAAAATTCAGCCTCACGTCAGAATGGCGGTGAGACCTATTGTACCTGATAATGTCACAAGTTGGAAAGTATATTTTGAATGAACAACATATTTTGAACTTCCTTCGAGAAGAAGCTGAGTTCTCTTATAAAAATTAAGACAAACTCGAACAACATTATGGTGATCAAGTAGTCTAGCTGAGAATAAATAAGCTTCCAAAAGGTCTAATGACTCTTGAATCAATATTCAACCCCCAATGACCAGTTCTAGAAAGAGAAAAAAAACATCATAGTAAAAGTAGAAGATTTAGATTCAATCTCAGTGGGTAAAGTCATGGTGCTCCATATTGGAAAAGTAAGTATTCTTCAAGAAAAATCTTATTTCATTCAACTTTGTCATGATTTTCCAGACAACTTTGCTTGGAGTTATGAATATTTGAGAGTGTTTAACCCAATAATGGCACAAAATACTATTGATTTAGATCTAGAATCTAAACCCATCAGGAAAAATTAAAGGCCAGCGAACCCTCATAATCAGCCTCTAATGAATATGGAATTGAACAAGCTCATAGAGGCAAGTATCATCTTTCCAATCAAGCACTCCTCATGGGTAGAAAATATAGTGCCGGCTAGGAAAGGAAATGGAGAAATCAGATTGTGTGTGTACTTCCAAGACTTGAACAAAGCTTATCTCAAGGATCATTAGCCACTTCTATCCATGGAGAAGATATTGTAAGTAGTAGTTGGTTCAGAGAGGTTTTCACTTCTGTATGATTACTCGGGATACAATCAAATCATGGTGAAAGAGGAAGACCAATTCAATCCATCATTCACCACAAAATGGGGAACATATTCTTATAGGAAAATTCCATTTGGGTTGTCAAATGTTGGGGTAAAATTCCATAGGGATATGGACATGGAGATCAAGGGGTTGATAAAAAAGATAGTTCTTGTTACTTATATGAATAAGTTTTCCAAAGAAGTTGAAGGATAAATTGACATTTTTTATCCCTAAAGTTATTCTACATGTCCATGATAGTTTCAAATCATGGTTGAGGTGAAAAATGGAACAGTGCGCCCTATTTATGAAGCCTCTTTTTTAGGGAATTTTGGAGAAATTTATGGTGGCATTGACATTGCAGACTACAAGAAGATTTAGAAATCCATTCAAGTTTTTTTGTGATCTTGGATCAGATATATTTCATGTGCTATATAAAATTTTTTATATGGCATGAAGAAGTTATGACATGTTCTTTGAGGTTGCATTATGGAGGATTCTTGATCTAGTAGGGTGCTAAGTGGATTCATGAGTTAAGATAATATTTCTGAATGGTTCATGGTTGTTGAATGTTTCTGAGTGCTTAAATATCATGTATAAGTGTTTTCCATGCTTTGGTCAAGTTTGTAAGTGAGTTTTGAGGATATGGAGCAAGTTGAGCTCAAAGTCAATTCTTGAGTCCTAAAAGGCTTGAGGAGAAGTTTATAGAGATTGTCTTGGTTGAAGGCCTTACACTTGAAGTTGGTATTTCATCATATTCTTGATAAATTAATGAAACAAATAGAAGGTCATAGGCCAAGGAGGAATACATGTTTGTGATGTCAATTGAAAGGTTCTGCATGTGCATTATGGTTTCCTGATCCAATGTTGATTGTGAATACTCCCTTTTTGAATATGAGGAACTACCTATGAAATGCAAAACAACACCACTATATAGAGTTAAATAAAACAATGAGTGGACTTCATAGTGGAAGCTAGATCTAGGAAGCGTCATGCTCCCTGAAAAATAGGTCTGTCAATGCACTTTTAAAATAACAATATTAATGCTATACAAAATGAACATGAAACAACAATATTATTAGAATCGAAATGATTTAGTTATCTCATAAAAACAATAAAAAAATTAAGTTTTCAAAGGTGATTTAAGATCAAAATGGGTCAAGTGATGAGCTGGTATTGGGTTGTAGGTCTGGTATAGGTTTTAGATAGGGTCTGATAAAGATTAGGAGTGATTTTGGGTTGTTACGAAATGGGTATAAGCTCGCTGGTTTGAGGTATGTTTCTCAGACACAGTAACCGATTGTCGGATTGTGTGACCAATGCTGATTTTTCAGGATGGCCAATGTTTGTTGCCTTACTTGATGTTAGTAGGGGTAGTTAATAAAAATCTCTTAGAAATGGTCTTCAGACTCTCATGTCATTGCACAGAGGCTAGAAAATGGTGAGGGTGAGGTCGTAAAAAGGTATTAGTGCCTTAGAGATGACTAAGAGAGGGACGAAGATAGGTAAAAGGAATATGATATATAGTAAGGTGATGGGTTAGAGGGAGGAAGGAGGTGTACAGATATACATAAGAATAAATTACTAAGAGGAATGCTGATCTTAATGAAAGACAATAAAGATAACTGAAGAGCTATTAGGTACTCACTGAAGAATGGGACCAGAGAGTGCAAGTGATGAAACCAATGATGGTCAGAGATCCAGAGAGAAGGGAAGTTGTGTACATTCCACGGTAGTTTGAATACCCATGCTTCTCTGTGTGGATCTGTGATGAATGAGGAATGTGATGGATGTCGATGGTTGTTGGTAACGCTCGTGGGTGCTTTCCTTTACCTGAGTGCTTCATAAATTTGAGTGCTCCAAGTATCTATTCAGTGTGAGATCCTAAATCGAATGACAAACCTCTGACAAAGGATTTTTAGAAATGTATTCAACATAACTAATGATGGTTAGGGTACCAATGTTGGTTGCGGTCTAACTGGTGTCGGCTAAGGCAGGAATATCTAGATTTGCAAAAAAATAGCCTGATTGTTGTTATTTTTAGCATGATCTTCAATCTTCATCCGAGTCTTGAGAGATAGATCACATGGAAGGATGAGTAAGAGTCCTCTTAGGTTTGTTAATAGGAGTTAAGTCTAGGTTTAGACTAAGTCCTAGTTGGTTAGGATATGCTTAGACTTGGTCTTAGGTCATTAATGGGGTTTGAGAAGTGTCATTGAGTGAGGTGGATAGGTGATTTGGTTGGGTGAGGTGGTCAAGTGATGAATTTTAATTAAAATAATTAAGGTACTTAATTTAATTAATCATGTGCACTATGGGATATGAATAAATAAGGTATGGTTAAGATAATTAATAGAGGTTATAAGGGTCAGTATGAACTTAATTTTGGTGTCTACATTTTTCCCCTTTTTGTTCGCGTAGCTTGTATTCGTAAGTGATGCTGACAAAAATAGGAAGTAGATTGCCCCATGTATAGGGTGAAAGATCAGAGTTTCCCCAAGTTTTGGTGAATGTGATCCCCCTCAAACCATGAACTGATGAGGTGTTATACATGGATTTAATGAGTGGTTTGATAAATGTGTAGTTGGTGTATGTTAAGGTAGGTAGGGACGGGTATAGGTACTTTTGGGAAAGGATAATGGTCAACTCAGGGTAATAAGTAATATGTCAGGGTCAAATTAGGTAATGGGTAATGGTCAAATCGGGTAATAAAAACACACACTAGGGTCACAGTTGGGTACATGATTACATGGTGTACATCCGGTACATAGGTACATGGGCCAGGGTCACACATTGGGTACATGGTGACACAAAATCGAATGCACACACATGTATAGACTGAAACACATGGTACTAGGTTAAAGAGCTTAAAAAATCTACATCGTCCAATTTTGATAGGTTTATCCAAACAAGGTTGAAATTATTCAGGTATCTAGGGTATAGGATATGGTCTAAAAACACAATGTAGGTTAGGTGTAGGAATGTTTAGGTATGATCTAGGACACCACGGGTTTGGTATCAGGATAAACGACACGACAATAGGCAAGGTATGGTTGTTAGACTAAAACAACAGAGGTAACAACATCGCAAGGTATATACGAGTACACAAGTTCAATGGTTACAAAAATTAGGTCAGTTCCAGGTAAATAGGTCATCGCATGGGTAAGGCCAATGTATAGGTGAAATAAAAAAAATCTCTAAACACAGTTAAGAAAATGTATGGGTAGTTTTAGGCTTGTGGGTAGCATACAAGGGGTGTTGGTATTGGAAAAACGGTATGTGTCAGTGATGAGGTTAGGTCAAAATAGGTAAAATGTGAAGGAAATGGTATTGGCAGATGACTGATGCCGGTTATAAGGTAACCAACATCTTTTTTGTATGACTGATGTCGGTCATGTTGCAGGTTAGGGTTATAAAGTTAAAATTTCATATTTTACAGAATAATTGTTGTTTTTGACTTTGAGGAAATGATAGAGCTGAGTGACTTATGTACATTGTATTAGGGTCGAAAAAGACAAGGTATTGGATCAGGCTGATGTGGAGGAAACAGAGTGTTTGAGAGGAGCCAGGTAGACGGGTCCACTGAGCATCGAGTTGGAGACGTGTGATTACTTGAGAGAGGTAAGAGGTAGATTTCAGTGTGGATAACATAGGTAGGAGAGGGTTTGGGTGGACCACTGGCGTAGTGGCCACACATGTCACCACATAAACACTATCTAGATGAGGTAGGTGGCATTTCCTAGCTTGTTTTGGTTTGCTTAAATTATGTTTATAACAATGAAGAAATGTTTGGGAGGGAATGTTAATTTTGAAATATGGGTGTAAAAATAAGGAAATATAGGGAAAGGAGGTCAAATATAGGCTAATTGGAGGGAGAAATAAATGTGGGGTATAAGTGGTTGGGATTAATTAGGAATGTAGGTTAGTTTTTGTCAAGTTTTCAACAAATAGAGGAGGGGGTTTTTGTTTTGGGGGTCATGACAGAGACCGACGTCGGTCAAGGTTTGGCTGACATCGGTCAGTTGTATCTGAATTTGGTCAAGACTAAGGTGATTGACACCGGTTAATCAGAACTGATGTTGATCAAGGAGAACTAGTAATGGTCCAAGATACCGGCATTGGTTAGGGTGAAATAAAGACTAGGGTAAGAAGGGATATGCTTCAAAATGAGAAAGAGGTCAAAAGGGGCAACTAATGTGTGTTGTAGTGGGGTAAGGGTAACATATGGTCATTGGATAGATGAGTTAGGTGAGTGGGTGAAATAATCTGAAGCTAATGAGTCATGAGTGTAAAGGGTAGGAGGTTGGTATGTGAATTAGGTAAATGGAGTAAGTAGGATTGGTGTGATTTGGGTATGGTGTTCGGGTTAAGATGTAATTGGAGGTAGTGATGTCTTAACCATATTATATTTTGTTGGATGTAGGCTAGGGACCAGCTACGTATGCAAGACAAAGTGCCACCATTATTGGTAGATATATGGTCGAGTGTGGCTGCAGAGTAGTGGGAATACAATATTGAAGTTGGTTTGATTGGAATCCAAAGCTATATGTATGTAGCGTGAGATCCTATTTTGATGTTTGCACTCATCGATAGATGAAATCCAACGACCAACACTTTCCATTTTCTGATGAGTGAGATTACTATCATCATGGAGGATGTATACAGGATCTTGTAGCTACTGATTGTGGGAAAGAGAGTCTATTATATTTCTAAATAGGCATCCATGGAGCCTATAGTGGTTGTGTTTTGGGGAGGCGATGGGAAAGCTTAGGTACCATAGCACAAGCCTCAACTATGGAGAGATGTTTTTAGCCCATCCTTAGGAGATGAGGTTGGTTTATTTGATGATGGAGGTAGCATGTTGTTTCACCCTACCAAATGTCGAGGGTGGTATATTCCCGCGATCATTGATGGGAGTGTTGTAGGACATTGTGGAGGATAGGATGTTTTTTGCATGGGCACCAAAATTCTTGGTGAAACTATATATGGAGCTACGAGCCTATGGGAGGTTACAACAGTTCAGTTTATGTTGTACTTTTCTTGTAGATTGTTGGTTCATATGAGCACATCGTATGTGTTTGTCTAGTTGGTTTTCCCCAACTTGATTGGTTCGAGGGTGGCTTGGTCAGAGTTGTCTATAGATGGTGGGTCCCAATTGGTGGGGAGCACAGGGTGGCTAGGGACACACATTATGTTTCATATTACAGGTGGGTGTTGGAGGAATTTTCTATTGTGGATATTTTTTGGAGGCCCTATGTTAGCTATCCCTTAGAGAGAGACATCGCAGAGGAGTTAGAAGAGTTATAGTTGCTCAGGTGGATACATGGGCATTGTGCTAGTGAGCACGAGATAATACCTGTAGAAAGGATCAGATGACATTTTTGGCTACCACAGGACATTCCACCACCATTTCCACATTATAGGAGAGATGATGTGGAGTATAGGAGAGATGATTGATGGCTCACTGTAGATACCTATGTCTCCATCAGCTAAAATTAGCCACCACATAGTGCAGAGGGAGGGTCAAGTGGCTGCCCTGATAGTATTATATGGGCAGGTTTGAGGAGTAATGGTGGCCCTACAGGCCTAGGTTACATAGGGGAAAGTGGTGATTGATGATGTTGCCCTCACTGATAGATACAGGCCAGGTTGTGGCCCTATAGGCTCAAGTTATAACATAGGTGCCACAAGCACAAGGATAGGCAGGAGGAGCAGGCAGCGGACAGGAAAATTATGATGAGATAGGCTGGGCGGAAGAGCAGTGGCTCCATCGAGGCTAGGGAAGCTAGAATTAGCCACCATCATAGTGCAGAGGGATACCTTATAGGGTCAGGTGGCTGCCCTGCAAACAAAAATTATAGTATTATATGGGAAAATTACTAGGTTTGAGGCACATGTTTCCACTTTACAGGCATAGATGGTGGCCCTACAGGCCTAGGTTACATAGGGACATGCACCTACATAAAGTGGTGATGGAGATGGGGGATAGGTATTTGCCCTACATGCGTAGATAGCAAGTTTGCATATCTAACTAGCCACTTCACAGGCCCAGGTTGTGGCCCTATAGGCTCAAGTTATAACATAGGCACTGCCACAAGCACAAGGATAAGGTCCCACACTACCGGAAGCTATGACAGGAAAGGGTTCTCAGGAACAAGGAGGAGGACATGTATCACAGGTACAAGGTCTTAGGCCAGCCTTAGCAGGACAGATCTCACCGGTTACTGTGAGACTCATGGCACCACTTCATCCGGTGTTGATGGCAAGGTTTAGGGATAGCCTAAATGAGGCATATTATTACTAATACCATCTGATGACCATAGAGATAGATGTCCCTTCCTATGCTGAGTATAGGACACAATAGGTAGCGAGTGAGAGGACTAGATCCCACACTCATAGCTCAAAGAGCACAGGGGGTGGGAAATCCCAAAGTCAGGGTCAAGGTGAGGTGATGAGTTCATGGAGGCTAGAACCAACTGAGGGAAAGGAAAAGGCTAGACCAAGACCCATGATCGGTGGAGAGATATTGGCAAGTTGTCTGGCTAGAGGTGAGGAGAACGGGACACATGAGATAGACATGGATATCAGATGGAGTGACGATTAGTCACCAGATATGATTTGTTAGTCATCTTGTTTTGATATATAACAACCTTTGTGTTGATGATAGTGAGGATGCACATGAGATTTTTGTGATTTTGATCTTATAATGACCTGTGTGTGAAATA
Source organism: Taxus chinensis (assembly GCA_019776745.2). Taxonomy (NCBI): domain Eukaryota; kingdom Viridiplantae; phylum Streptophyta; class Pinopsida; order Cupressales; family Taxaceae; genus Taxus; species Taxus chinensis. Next base: position 886,642,076 of record CM034150.1, read on the forward strand.
TGGTGAGCATTCATCAAATATTTTTGAGATACTTGTATGTATTTGTATCAGTGTATATTTGTATTGATATATAGACTTTCATTGTTATAGATGATGAGATTTATGGTATGGATGATGTACTTGTGTTTGATTTCCATTTTTATTTTTGGATGGATGGAAACTAGGTGAAGTAGGCATGGTGGAGTCTAGGTTAGTTAGACATAGTGGAGTCTAGGTCAATTAGGCATGGTGGAGTCTAGGTTAGTTAGGCATGGTGGATTTTAGGTCAATTAGGCATGGTGGAGTCTAGGTCAATCAGGCATGGTGGAGTCTAGGTTAGTTAGGCATGGTGGAGTCTAGGTCAATTAGGCATGGTGGAGTCTAGGTTAGTTAGGCATGGTGGAGTCTATGTCAATTAGGCATGGTGGAGTATAGGTCAATTAGGCATGGTGGAGTCTAGGTTAGTTACGCATGGTGGATTCTAGGTCAGTTACGCACAGTGGAGTATAGGTCATGTAGGCATGTTGATTTATGTTTATTGGTGTGATTTGATTGTCAAGTTATTGGTAGAATGGAGAAACGAATGATGATGAAGATGTATGTTATGGTGTAAATTTCTGTAATATTTGATATGATGGAAATGTGAAATGATTAATGTATGATATGATGATGTAAGAAATAGATAGATATACATGTTTGTATATTTGTATTTTTATTTAATTTCCAAGTAGTGTATGAGATGGAAACTAACTAAGGGAGAATGTGAATAGAAAAATAGGGGGTGGAAATTGGTTAGGGTAGAGATTGGCTGAGCTAACTATTATCACCTAATCACAATACACTATGATTTGCACAAGTGTGTGTTCTTGAGCTCACGGTGTGATTGGATAACATGGGTACTATATCCAAGTTGTGGCACTTGCTACTTGAAATGGACCTCCAGAGAAAGTTGGTTCTTGCTCCTAAAATACCTGCCACAATCTACTTGAATGCAGAAAAAACTATATTACCCTAATCTAAATTTCCAAGGGACTAGGGAGAGAGAGTGCATGAAATTAGACACTACACTAAAACGGTGATACACCAGAAAAGGAGGTTGTGAGAATAATCTTGCAATGTGTGAAAAATAGAAGAAAAGTGTATACTAAAAGGGGTGATAACAATTCCCCATAGTCTAGCAACCGCATTCACAACAATATTTCATACACACATAATGATAATGAATCCCTACAAGAGCACAAGATAGACACAGTATATTTGTAATAAGGTTGAAGAGGCAAGAAGAATGAAAACAAACACAATAGGGGAAGATACATCCACAAACTTGTATTTATTGCTTCATTGATATGCATAGTTCAATCTATTACAAAATAAGTGCTTCGATCACCATTCAAGGATTCCACTATAAGGGCATGCAACACATTGGCTTCACAAAACCAATTTCATAGAGTTTTACTACAAACATACTACCTCTCTTTACAATGAGCCCAACATTCCAATTTATAGAATTCTGAGAGGAGAGAGAGAGAGAGAAATGAAAATCCCAAAATATGTCTTTCAACCACTTGCAAGAGGTAGTAAATGAAGTGAAATGATGATATGTTGCTCGCAAAAATCCCCCCATGCTGTTCCATAACTTACACTAGTGAAAGAATGATTTCCCATGCTCATTTAATGTATTCTAACCACCAATAAAATTACTACTCTAAATCTGACCATGTTTCTAGAAAAATATCCATCAGGTCTTCATAAAATTCCATATTTCTTGATTTCTATGCATCGGGCTCAAAATCACGATTCTAATGGTAACAATTTTTGTGATTTCGTTGAGAAATGCAAAAGTTGTGGCCTTTTGAGTGTGGGTAGTTATATTGAGTTTTCCAAGGATTTCTTGCACTTTATGGGAATGCGCATTTAATTTATTAAAGATTGAGCTTTTTATTTTATTTATTTTTTATTTTTCTTTTATTTTCATGCCCTTTCTGAAAAGTCAAATTTTGTGAAAAACAAAGCTCTAGGTAAAAATTTATGACCTTTTGAAGTTCAAGGGTTGGGCATTGACTTTTCCTCTACATTGAGACTATTGCTAGTTTTTCGAGGAAATCATGTCCCACGCATACTCAGACCATCTGGACCTCCTCTCTCCACTTTTTCTAATTCCTTCTTTGTGTGGATATTTCAGGTTTTGATGTCTCGTTTTTCCCAATGTTGATTGGGCCATGAGGGTCGTTGACTTCCACTCCACTCGTAATGTTTGGCTCTTTGTGCAACAATTTCAGGTTTTTGGGTATTGTGTGTCCCAACATCCCAACTGTCCTGCAGACTACACAAGACCAAAACTTCTGCCTTTTCCACATTTATTTGGCTTACGTTCATTTCAGATTTTTGGGACATGAATGTCCTGTGTGAACTTGTGCTGCCTAGGACACTTTTCTCCACCATCTCCGCAATACACTGACTTGCCACAATTTCAACATTTCGGGTCCCACACGTTCTTCTATCCCAATTTTCTCGTGATTGGCATGGGAATTTTTTTCCACTTTTTCTACATTTCACTTCCTCCTTGGCATTTCAGCCCTAAACTTGGTACGATCTGCATTGGTTCCATCTGCAACCCTCAGACCTGATTTGCACTGAAATAGACCCTTGACCTCATGTTTTTGGTTTTTTTGCAAATTTTGACTAACTCCTTGGATTTTTCTAGGATAGTGAAGTTAGAGAAAAGCAAAGGGGTCACCAAAATCCAAATTTTGGCCTTTCACCATTTTTGCCTACTCCAACCTGAAGAAATTTTTCAAGCTATCAAAATTACCTTAGGGGTGAAATTTGGATAATACTAACCTCCAAGGGCCCCATGCCCTCAGAGTGTTGCCTACATAGCCCATGTAAACAGGGGCCTCAGGAAAAATTAGTTCTCTTATAGGCTCGGGAAAAATAAGATGATGTAGCAGAATGGGTGGTTTGTTTTTAAGCATGATTAATTCCAGGTCATTGAGGCATGGTTGGATTTAGGTTAGTTTAGGTAGGGTTGGGTTCAGGTCATTTTAAGCATGACTGATGTTGGTAAAAGGGGAATCCTTAGAACGTAGTTATAGATGGTCTAGTCCTATATAGGGTAATCAATAAGTAATGAATAAGGTGAATGGTAAGAGATGACAAAAAGAGCCACCTAATTAATAAGAACCATACCGATTCTACCATACCAAAGATTGGTTTATAAATGTAAGACCCTAAAGGTGTTGAATGATTGACTATGCAAACGGGTGAAAAAATTTACATGATCATGAAATTTTGTGTTTGTGGCAAATCCCTTGAGAAGGTAGGAAATTAGGGTGAAAAGGAAATGAGGTGAAAGTGGTTGGTTTTTAGCATAACCTGTTGTAAGAAAGCATGCCTACCTGACAAGAGACCTAAGATTAAAATAGGCCAGTCCATGAAAAAAAGTTATCATTTTCTTATTTTTGTTTTTATTTCTGATAGACTGATCGATGCGGAAATTCTATGTGGGATGAGTATATTATCTCCTTGAGGTCTTCGTGAAGTTGATCAATGCAGGAAGCTTCTGAATTTTTATTTTTTTAAAAAGTAGTCTTCTTTTGATAATAGACTAAGTACAATATGCATATTTTTTCATAGTTTTCCTTCGAGGGAGCAGTCTATTTATAATAGTGAGATAGAGAGAATGGATGTCCTTTTTGAGGTAGTCATCTATTTTTCTAGAAGTTGGACTCAAGGAGCTGAATCCTAGTGTGCTTGTGAAATTATTTTTCTTTTGAAATTTTAAGTCATGGACAAGACTATAGAGAAAAATTAGGCTCTTGTTTTGAAGACAAAATTGTAGTGCACAAAGGTTAACTATGAAAGAGAGGGTTTAAGTGATGAACGACCATGGGATTCCATCCTAAAAAAGATGAAAAGTATCCATGAGAAGTATGCCATGAGTAGAGCCATGATAATCATATTGAAGACAAGGTTGCAAGGTAATGGGTAATCATATGATTTTGGTTTAGTCGTTGATTCTTAAAATAGGTAAAATAGATGGTGAATGGTGCTCAAGGGACGAGTGTTAAATAGACAAGTGGTGATATAAGAATTAATTCAATAGTAAAATGGTCTAAGATGTAAGTCATTGAGGGGCCTCAGGTTTGGGTTTACCTTCAAGTGAAGAAAACCAATAAGCACTTTATCCATAGGTATGAGTAACAATGTAAGGTCCAAAGCCAAATAGGAGAAAATGTTTCCTGTTTACTTTTCTCCGCTATGGTTAAATGTTGATTTTCCTTTAGGATGAGGTGGCCAACCTGAAAGTTTCATTCCTAGACACATTTTTCATAGGCATGTTTGATATTTTTTTAGTAGATTTGGAGATGATCAAGAGCATTAAGATGACGTTCATATAATAACTCAAGTTGTGCCAAACGGTCTTGGAAAAAAAAATTTAATCATTAAAAATTTCTTTGAGTGAGATACAAAGAGACAAAATTTGGACTTCGAGAGGCAGGACAACCTTTGTACCCTAGACTAGATAAAAAGGTGTCGTTGTAGTTGAGGTATGAATACTAGTACCATAAGCCCATAAAGCAAAAGGAATGTGTGTGTGCCAATCCTTTGCTATATCATCAACCACTTTCATAAGAAGTTTGTTCAAGGTATTGTTGGTTGATTCATCTTAGACATTTTTTGTGGGTAGTAAGGCAAAGAAAAATTAAGTTGAATGTGGAAGGCATCACATAGCTCCTATAGAGTTTTTTTTTGAATTGTTTCCCATTATCAGTGATGAGACAATGGGGAACACCAAAGCAAAAAAATGATGTGATGCTTGATGAATTCACATATTTTCTCAGCTATTGTGGAAATAAGAGGTATGGCTTCTAAATAAAAATAATAGCCCAGGTGGAGAATGATTTTAGCAATATCTAAACCACTGAAGTGACCTCCAAAAATCCCTTCGTGAACCTCCTTGATGGTGTAAGGAATTTCAGAACTTGTAAGGCATCGTAAAAGGATACCGTCAAAGCCAAAATTACAAAGAAGTTCATACATGATGACATAGCAAGAGACACTTTTGAGAAAAATGTGTTGTCTGTCACGAGTAAGTCCTATAGGTATAATTGATGGGGAAAGGTAATATACAAACTTATTATACCAAAGATCACATAGGTCAAGTATAAAGGTCCCTACGAGGTTGACTTCTTGAAATAAATAAGAAGGTGATTCTAACCTTTGCAATATGACAAAGATTTTGGAGTCAGTAGGAGAAGCCGAAATTTGAGAATCCAGGAAAGCCATGGTATCTGAAAATTCATTATTAGAATGTGGGGTGGTTTGAAGAACATAATGGTCAAATTTAGTCAAAATTATGTCTACATGATGTTTATACTTTTGAATTTTTTCGTTACGATACTAGTATATACCATTGACTTGGTTTACAATCAGCTGAGAGTCAGCAAAAGTATTAATTGATTTAATGTCTAAGGTGATGGAGGCTTGAAGACCCAATACAAGCACTTCATATTCGGAAATGTTATTAGTACATTCAAAATCTAGTTTGAAGGATAATGAAATAGGTTCACTATCAAGAGGGATGAGGATAATGCTTGCACCACCCCCACACTGACATTTGGAACCGTAAAAAAATAAGGTCATTTGGTAAACGACATCATCTAAAGAGAGGGTAGCGATGGATTCATCTAGAAAATCAAAATTAGAAGATTGATATCCAGAGAGGGGTGTGTCGTCAAGTTAGTCAGAAATGGTTTGTCCATTGATATATTTTTGATGAAGGAATTCAAGTTCGAGGTCTGCAAGAAGTACGAGCCAACATGTAGCACATGTATGTTGGTAGGGTTTTGGCATACATTGTAATGTAAGGGGTCAATATTGGTGACTACAATTTTTTTGTAATTGAGTAGGTAATGTCAAAGCTTAGTGCCAATAAAAACTAAGGCTATGAAGATTTTTTTTGGTATGGTTATATCTAGTTTCATAATCTAGAAGTGTACGTCTTATATAGTAAACCACTTGTTCCTTATGTTTCTTGGTGCGATGAGCAAGCATGGCACCCAAGGAATGATCAGTAGGAAAAATGTAAAGGTAAAATGGTTTTTCTTCCTTAGGAGGAATGAGCAGAGGTATTTTCAAGAGGTATTGTTTTAAGGCATCAAAGGATTTATGGCATTCATCATCCCATTTGAAAGAGACATCCTTTTTGAGGAGATGATGAAATGGGTGACAATAGTCAAAATGATGCAAAATAAAACGATGAATAGATTGAAAATTACCTTGCAAACTATGAAAAATGTCCTTTCTTTTAGCAAGATCGACTTCTATGCCACATAAATAAATGATAAAACCAAGGAGCTTTCTTGAGAGAAAAAAAATACACATTTCTTGGATTGAAGATGAACACAACACTTGATGAGACAGTAAAAAATAAAACCTTAGGACTATAAGGTGTTCGACCGCGATGTTTTGATTTGGAAATAAGGTCATCTATGTAATCTTCCAATACACGATACGTGATGTCATGGAAGATATAAGTCGTATCCTGCTGATATGTAGCACTAACATTTTTAAGGCCAAAGGGCATGACCTGATAGCAAAAGGTTCCCCAAGGAGTGATGAAGGTAGTTTTATATTGATCTTTCGAGGTGAGTAATATTTGGTTATAACCTGAAAACCATCCATGAGTGATAACATCTCATGGCCAGTTGTAAGATCAACTAGTTGGTCAATAGTAGGTAGAGGAAGGTCATCTTTGGGGTAAGTTAAGTTTAGGTCGAAGAAATATGTGTAAATGTAGATCCCCCCTATTGATTTTATGACAAGAATGATGTTAGAGATTCATTAGGGATAATCAATGGGTAGGATGAAAGAAATCGAAATATGGCACTGAAGTTATTCCTTGACCAGGAGGGAAATGTGAGGATGCATTTTCCACAGATTTTTTTTTGTGGGTTTTGGCTTCAAAAATGGTGATGATATTGTGGACCATGATGTTTGGGTCAATACCTGGTATATCAGCATAGGACCAAGCAAAATTGTTGTTATAATCCTAGAGGAAAGAAGTGAAAGCTACCTGTTCGGAAACGTCTAAAGATTAACCAATCTTTAGAATGAATGGGTTATCTTGAGTGTTAATATTGATTTTGATGGTTGACTCATTTAACATGGTTTGCATCTCAGAAGGCAACGACTGGTGAATGTAACAATATTCTACACCATGGCAGGTGAGGAAATACTCAGTGTCCTAACATTGAATGACGTTAATGGGATGTTATATCATCATTGATCATGTCAGGATACATGAAGGGAATAGAAGAGAGATACTTTCCATCACGTTGATAAGTTAGAGGTCCCATGGAAATGGTGTTCACAATTTTTTTTTAGGAGGAATAGTTTTGGGATCTATAGACTCCATGGGTGAAGGTGGTGACATTAGTGAATGGGGTGGAGAAGGTTTATTGTCCTCGATGAGGTCAATGTAGGAATTCTTGGAAGATGCTTCGGTAAAGACAATACCACTACAGTATTTATGTTTACATGTGGTACACAGGATGACAATATGATGATCTTGTTCATAGAACCCAAAGCCAAATCCTTTCCATGCACAACGGTGAAGGAAATTATGGGAAAAGTGGTAGTTGGTGAGAGATTCGAGGTCGTATGAAAATGGTCATGTTTGGGAAGGTGGCTCGGGTGAATAGGTGGAAGTGTCAAGTCCCCCATACGTTAAGTTAGTGTGAAGGTGGGGAAGACCATGAGGGAATACCTCACCTATGCGATGGTCATAACGAGAATATTGGTGTAGGTTACCATACTCTTGCGGAGTAAGAAATGTGTTTATGTTGTACAAGTGGTATTCCCCTAGAGTGAGGCATTGAAAAACACCTTCTAAAGGATCAGTAGTTGATATGTGTGTATCTGGAATAAATGAATTACTAGGCGATTGGGAATAAGAAGGATTTGTTGGTTGGGAACTAGATGGGTTAGCAGACAGGTCAGCGACAAATGACATGGAAGCAGTGGGAATAGAAGAGGTAGGTGTGGGTGAGGTAGCGGAAACATCTATGGATGGGGATGTGGGTGAAGGAGAAGTGGTGGCAGTGGTAGATGCCTTAACTGGTATCAGGACATTATTAGGTCAGTATAACACGTTGTAGGTTTTGAATGGTAAAGGGTCAGCGGGGATGGTGTAGTTATGTCCTTCATGTTCACATTTGACATAACAATGTAAATTTGAAGGAAAAAAACCCATGACAACGGATCCAAGGTCAGCTAAACAACATGTTATACTGGAATTCCCCTTCTAAAATGTAGAATAATTCCCGCATAGTACATGGGCCTACATGAACATGATCAATAATGGTACCAAGGGTGGAAGTGATGGCATAATTGAAGGAGCACAACATAACCGAGTTATAATGCATGCAATTTGAAGGGATGTGAATTTTATTATATGCATGGGAGGAGATAATGTTGATGCCAATACCGCCATCAATCATAACACATCAAACACAAATATTTTCAATATAGATGGAGATGAAAAGGGCAGGATCAGGGTCATCTAATTGGATAGGTACAATCTCCTCATCAGAAAAGCTAAGGGAGGGCACATGATGAGTGGGATCAGGGGTAGAATAAGGAGATGATTTGGTAAGAGAGGCCATGCGGTGAGGAGTGATAATGGAGGCTACTGGTGTGGGTTCATTAGGTAAAACCTCGGTGGATTGCAAAAACTCCATGAGGGCTTGTCAATGATATTCATATGTTTGGATGAGATCATGCAAAGACATTTTTAGAGGGGATTGGTGTAATTGTATTATCATTGTATGATGGGTGACCTCATCAGAAATAGGGTATGTGGGTCCTCGAATGGTGATTTTGGGTGTGGGTGTAGATGGTATGTTAAGCACAAAATTAGTGGATGAGCTGGTTGATTTTGCTTTTCCTTTGTCTTTTTGGGCATGAGTGGCAACTTGGATCATGTTAATATGAGGAAAAGAGGTGGATGAAGAAGGTATGTTATGAGTAGTATAATGACATGATGGAAAAAATCCTAATGCAAGGTAAGAACCTTTTGAAATGAGTAGGGCACACTGCCATTTAGGCGAAGGTTTGTCCAACTCTCTAATATGGACCATGTTGATCTTGAATGTTGGAGGTGGAGATGCGGGGTGGCTAAATAGGTAGTGTAAGAGGACATGTGGTGATAGGTGAAAATGAAATTGATTCCTCATCAAGAAGATCATTTTCGTCAAAATTTTCTTCAAGAGGGTATAATTGGAGGAGATCGGTTTTGAGAGCCTAACAATCTTCTACATCATGTCTTGGCACATGATGGTAGACACAAATTTTAGTTTCATCAAACCCTTTTGGTTTAGGTTTATGGGGATCATAAGGTTTAAGATGTGGTAATGTGATGACCGAGGTCTCTAAAAGTTGGCTCAAATGTTGGCATAGGTCCCTGCCAATGGATTACAGTGGGAAGTGAGTGTGGGTTTGGGTAAAGGTGCAGATGATTGTGGTGGAAGAGGTGTTATAGGAGGTGGAATAGGTTTGACCATCGGTTTAGTAGGTGGTATTGTATTAGGTTTTGATTGTACTTACTTGGGTAAAGGTGGGTTAGAGGAACCATCAATGAAAGGTGTTGTGGGTTTAACTACCTTTTTGGAGGTTAGTGGGTTCTTTTTCTTAGATTGCACCTTCTTAGGTAAAGGTGAGGTGGGAATACGTGATGCATAAGGGAAATTAGATGGTGGTAGAGGATGGGTTAGCCACGGTGATAACAAAGGTGTGGTAAAGGTTACTAGTAGAGGCTAGGTGGTAGGTATGGGTTGAGAAGAAATTCACATAGGTAGTGATGGGGTTATGGTACCTGGAGGGGGTATAGGTGGTAAGAAAGCTGTAGGTGACGGTAATAGTGAAGGTTATGTTGGTCAATTTGGCATAATAAAGGATCGTGATGAACAGGTGGACTGCTATAATTTTGATTTTCTTTGGGTAGGTGGTTTTTTGACTAGGGTAGATAGGTGAGGTCCAAGGATAGATGGAAAGGAAGAAGGTGACAAAGGCGTAGAGGGTGAAATTGGTGTATGCATCCTAGAAGGTTGGGTTTTCTTTTTAGTTAGAGGAATTGTTTTCGTGTGGTCTTGGGAAGATGTTGATGAGTCCAATTTGACGGGTGGATGGATAAGGCTTGATGTTAGCATGACACCTAGGGTAGTGATAGGTCTAGATGCGAGAGGAGATGTAGGTGCAGGTAAGTTTTTAGGGAGAGGAATGGGTTTGGTTATGGGTAAAGGTTCGGATGTAGGTAAAGGTGATGAAGAATAATCCATTTCAATAGGCATGGTCAGGGTTTATTTGGTTTCTAGAAATACCTTCAGATAGATCATGGAGGTATTTTTAGGAAAAATTTGCATTTGGGTCAAAAAGGGGAGCCGAAGATATCCCCAAAGCATGGAATTAACAACGTAATCCAAGTGATCGGCCAGTGGTGAAAAAGGAACTGTTGTAAGAGGAGATGTAGCTGGTTTAATAGAAATCCCTATAAAATATGTCCATGAGACAAGGAATTGGTTAGCCTCAAAATTTGTGGGTAAAAGAACTGAGAGTACATTAACGGGATCTTGGAATGCTAATGGGGAACTGCCCCTAACAGGAAGTGGTGCATCTAAAGGATCCCTTATGGGTAAGAGTAATGGTAGATGGGGTGAGGTAGATTCTTATTTCGGTGGAGAAGAAAGAGATGATGATTTTCCTATGGGTAGGAGAGTTAATACCATTGATTGTTCAGTAGGTTGCAAGGTAGATGGTGGAACGGCGTTAGAATAAATTGTTGACCCCTCCATGGGTGAAGAGGGAGATGAAGGGGAATCCTCTATGGGTGAAGGAGTAGATGAGGTGGGCTCCTCTGTGGGTAGAGGATCTCGTGCTAGGATTTCCTCAATAAAAAGGATAGGAGGAATTTGAGGGATGGTTAGTACGATGTCAAAAATAGCATGGAATTCATGAACATTTCCATCATTGGTTGAATATTAACCATTTTGATTAGATGATGGTGTATGGTTAAAATATGTGCAAGTTTTAATTTCATGGTGCGTTAAGGTTGTCTAGGGCAATATCTTCAATATCTAACATTTCTTGGAAAATTTTCTTGAAGGTTATGCAATTGCCATCATTATGGCCTTTGACACAATGATAGTTACAATAGTCATCCTCCTTATACCATGTAGGAATAGGACAAGCGGGGTCGAAACCAATATGATGTTTTATGGGGGGAAGTGCAATGGCTCCGACCTTAAGAATATTTTCCAAGACTGAAGAATAGGGCTCTCCAATTGGGGTGTAATTTTTTTGTTCCCATTGGAATTGAAAAGTTTGAATGGGAGAAATATTAGAGGAAGGTTTGGCTTGGTTAGATGGATGGGATGGACCATATTTGAGAACTACCACCTTGGAAAATGCTTTGTCTTTTGAATAATTGTTTTGGGGATTTGAAGATGAATAAGCATCATTTGATTTGAACACGGAATTTTTGTTTTGCAATTGAATTTTTTTCTCTTCAATGGCACAAATTTCCAGTTTTCACGTAATGGTAAATGCTTCATCAAAGGTACTAAAGGTTTGTACCTATAGAGTTAGTGAGATGTGTCTAGCACAAGATCTAGTGAAAAAATATATAAGCTCATCTTGAGGTAATTGGAATGTTAATTGGTTGGTAAGGCTTCACCAGCGAGCAACGAAATATGTGACAAATTTTTCTTCATACTGTCGAGTCAAGTAGAGGTTATTCATGGTGACGTTTTTTACAACATTGATTGAGAAATGGTCCAGGAATGCTTAAGGCCCTTTGTTAAATGAGTAAATGGAATGTCTGGGTAAACCACTATACCAATCTAAGGTGGGTCCTGTCAAGGACTTGTGGAATTTCTGTAGGAGTAAATCATCATCATGGAAAATTAGATAACACCCATGTTTGAATGACCACATGTAACATCCCCATTTTATACCTTAGAACAAGTGAATTTTTTTTTTGATAATTGCATCCTGGTTCTAAATACATAATTTAGAACTCACAAATCAAATAACCATTCATATAACAGACAACCATATGCAGCTGTAATGACTCGGATTACTTCCGATCTATTCATTCCATGACTCGGTAATCTACCGATCTATTCATGAGTAAAAAGAGTTGGTGTTTTTAGATAACACTTTACTCTTGCGGTTCTCTTCCCTACTCTGGGATTCAGAATGCTCTATCCAAGGAACCTAACTGAATAATCGTTACTATTATTCATCGGCATCTCATCCCTTAGACTAGGTGAATTAGGACAACGCAATCAGCAACTTGCGATACTTTGGCCAAAGATTTGAAACATACTGTTTATGTCTCGTATTCCTTAACGGCATACTCGTCAATTTGGAATACGTCCTTCACCCCATTCTTATGTTATATAGAATGTCTTATACTGACTACTGTCAGTCCTTCCTTTCACAACTGAATCACTCGGAGGCAGATTAACAAGGTGATAATGTTATATGGATGCCCATGAGGATTAGGGATATGGTGACATACTGGTTCAACCTTGCAGTTCAACCAGTGTGTCATGATACCCCGAATCTCCTAGGCAGCCTTATAACATGACCACGTTCTTAATCGGACCCTGAGTAACTCATGCAAGATCAAAGTATAAATCTTAGCGATCAATGCAAAGGGTGTCACCAAAAGTCACCTGCATTGTTGTAACTGCAAGAAGATCCTAATCTTCTCGGAGGTACAACCCTGCAGTTGACTTGTGTCGTCAACCTTTAAATCTGCCTCGAAAATATTTACTTAGTAACATGCGTTACACACTTGAGTTTAAATTACTTTAAAGACTTTTCCCTAAGGTTAGCCTTTCCCAATCCCTGGATTCTTCGTCTTAAGACGACCCTCCTCTATAAAACCCATTACATGGTAGAGGTATTAAGGTCAAGCTCTCATCAAGGAGTCATTAGAATATACTTGATTCTAAAATAACAGAATTAGACAATATCTCATAACCTTTACTTGAGATTGCCATCTGATCTCCATTTGATTTATATCAGTTCTCTTAACTGAATTTATATCATACTTATTAGCATCAAGATATAAATAAATAAGAATCCAATTTAATGTTGTCTTGACATAATCAAGACTAGGGATTAGTAATTTAATTCAGCTTGATTAGTGTTCTTCTTAGGTTCATTTTAAACCTATCTTATAGAAAGACAATGATTTACATCTCAATTTTGCTTTCGATAGATCAAATTAGAACTACTAAACACTCAAAAGAATTCAATCTCATTTCTTGTAAGCTTTCATTGTCAATCACAAAAGCATCCAAATTAAACAAAGATAACCTTGCCACTCAGGTATATAAACCGAAAAAGGTCAACTATCAGAAATAGAATACAACACATAAGTATCAAGCACTTATTTCCATTCCTTTCAAAATTATACAATTACATTTTATGCAAACATCATACTTGATACAATGCTTAACGGAAAAGAAACATCTTTCCACATATAGTTCATTTATAAAATCAAGCTGTAATTCATTATAAATCAATTAAACAATCTGATCAGCCTGTCAGATCTGCATTGCTTTTACCACTTACGGCAACCATCTGCAAAAATAGTCAACATGAGTCAGTTCGATGAACTGAGCATGATAAGCACTAACTTTTAAAACAATTGCAATCCATCAATTGTTTTCATTAAACACCCTGTTTAAATGATATCAATAATCCAAACAAGTAAACATGATTCAGACTATGCCTTTGTAATACAAAATGACTACAAATATGTAACTCTATCATTGTTACAGAATAGTCCTAATCACTTCTCAAATATTCCATCGAATATTAAGAATCAAGGAACGAATGTATACAACAATCATTGAATCCAAAATCACAACATTGGACAGATCGTTTCATTCATCCAAAAAGGAAAATATCATAACAATTCGTGATTCTACCAATATGTTACAAAACAATTCCCACTATTAGACAGATATCAACAAATATTAAATAACTGAAGAGAAGAAACATATCATTCATACTTCCTTTCACAGAAGTTCACTACTGTACCGTCTCCGCTTATGGAAAACATTCATCCAGTATGTATACGAACAATTCCGACAAGCCACAGGAAGAATCACTATTTTAAATCAAGAAATAAAACACAGCAAAACTCCTGTACAGCAGCTAACACATCAACAATCCCATATATCAACCTTAAGCCCAATACTAGTTCCTTTTATACACAGTATGGCTTTTCGACACAAGTTGAAATCAAGGAACTTTTAGCATAACGCTGTAAACAACAGACTTCATTGAATTAAGCAATTTGAGGTTTCCTAAAGACTATGCCAAGACGACCACACAGTAATTCCGAAACATGCTCAGTCTCAACCGGACTGAAGTAAACGGAAAGGAACATAGCATATCTATTCTCACCAGGGCGCATTCAAACCTAAGTATGGTATTCACGACTCACTTCAACAGAGCCAGGATATAAGATAATCATTCATACTCAAGGAACAGTGACAAAACGACAGTGTCCCAAAAATCAGATTCAATAAGGTTCAAACAATATAGGATACCTTCCAAGAGTTCATATAAATCCGAACAACAGTAATAAGTCAAATAGTTGCATACGATTCCATCTGAGCCCATCAACGGAGCTTATTAAAAATCAGGCAAGCAAATCTGATTACCGAATTCAAAACAAGAAATCCGACTGTACCCTTGCCAATCTTTTACACAATTTGCACAGATTGAAGACGTAAATATACACCTAAAGAATCTGTATCACAAAATCCCTGCGACGCGAAGGAATCTTAACAAAATAACAAAGATCGAAACACATGTTATTCCCTTAAGTCGCTGGCACAACAATTACCATCATTCAATTATATTCAACCTAAACAGCAGTTCAAATATAAATATAAATCATTCAATCGACTCCTCAGAGTCGTTCAGGTTACAACAATTATAAATCTATATATATACATTGCATACTGTTAACGGGTTTATACCCATAACCGAGGAACCCAACAACAGTGTAAGATAAAATTAGTTGATGAATCCTTCTATGCCATCTATGGCAAGCATTCAGAACAAATCAAGTGTAAGCAAATCAAATACCCATTTCATAGCAAGGAATTCAACTGAGCCTCGTCAAAACTCTCGAACAGCTTACACAAAAGAAATGCAAATGCATACCTAGGGAGTCTATATCCATTATTTATTACAAATAACAGAGGTCAAAAGACTTGTTACCTCTACAAGACTTCCACGAAATTCAATTAACAAAACTCAAGGATGAATCTATATTCTTAGCAGTGGATAGTAATATACGACTCATTCAGAGGACTCCACTGAGTCGTTCAAATAAAATATAAATATATCAATATTGTATACAGTCAACGGTTAAACCCTGTTACCACAATAACAAGGAAAACAACTTCCACTGGGTCATAAAGACTATGGTAACACAATAGTTACCTGTTCCCAAACAAATTAGAAGAAAAAATGAAACCCAAAAAGTATCATTAGCCACTGTCACCAAAAACCACGACAGAGCTTCCAAAGGATCAATATAACTGATCAATCATACAATATCCATCAGTATCCCTTCATACAATTTCCACAACAAGAAACGGTGGCCAAAAATTGACAACATAACAGTGGCCTATACCCAACACAGGTATATTCTATGGGCTCACGCCGAACAAGCTGAGCATTCATACTTTATATATATATATATATATATATATATATATATATATATATATATATATATATATATCTCACATATTTAAGCCAGAATGAATACACAAAGAAATAGAGCCACAATTCGAATTTAATAAACACCCATCAAGGGGAAATTGATAAATCGAACCAGAAGAGATACAGTACCAAAAATCAAACAAGACCTCCATAGAAAATCATCTATTTTCTCAAAACATTTGAACATAGTTGTTCTAATGAAATCACTTGAAAGACAACAAGATTTTTAAAGGTTAGGGCCTAACATGCCTGGATTTTTGCTCAAATTTCCGAAGTAGACCACTGGAAGAGCTCAGACTTTCTTTTCCTTTTCCAAGTTAGAGTGACCAAAAAAATTTTGCTATCTCCATCACATATATATCCTCCTTGACAGAGAAAAGAGCTAGATAAGTTCATACTTGCCATGCAACACAAGGAAGACTGGTGCGAAGAACCAGTGAACAGGCAGAGAGAAATTCGAAAATCGCGACAAGCCAAACAAACCAACAAACTTCTCATTTGCATGCCTTCTCGCGAGTTCCAAGCTCGACTACCGAGAATATTGAATGCAATTAAACCAACTTTCCCGCTAAAACTCCACTTCCACCGACCGCCAGAATTGGCGATAGTCAAACAAAATCCCAAGTCCATTTCTAGTTTTGGCGAACTGCCACGTCGGCTTAGGTTAGCCGTTGCTAAAACCTCTGCCAAAACTTGTCCTTTGTCCTTATCCCATGCATTAAATGTCATATAAAACTCCGCCCATGGTTCGCACCCCTCCATAGGCCCCTTTACATTCTTGTTCATAGTTAGGTTAGTATCTTAGGTTAGAATTTAGGATAATACATATTCTAACCACATTACACGTAGATACTAACTTAGGACATTAACACATAGCCTAGGTCTAGGTTAGATTGACACTAATCTAACCCCTAGGTTAGGTTTAGTCTTAGGTTACTAATCATTTAATAATTCCAGTTAGTTCTACATTTTGTACACTCAGAAAAGACCTATATCATACCTTCTTGAACAGGGTTAGCTCCTATTCTGCTGCAGAATCGTATGTAACCGAATTATTACCTGGTCCACGATCGAGACCTTCCAGATATTCTTCCATATTGGGAACCAATTCATTTCACTTGATCAGCCTGAGTCATACTCCTGACTAGCTTATTAAATGCTTCTAGACCTTGCAACCTGTTCAAGGTCTGTGATTTTAATTCATCATGAACAAACTTAAAGCATTACTTGGATCAATTCCACTGATCCAAGACTAGGTATTATAGATGGATAACTCTATAATTCATTCTGAGATCATATTAATACTCAGATACAAAATGAAATAAATAAAAGAGTCTAATCATATTCTGACTCAGTCAAGATCTGCAATCTGCTAAGAAATTACAGTACATATCAAGCATGATTTCTAAATCGAGGAACACATCCTTTTACAAGAAATCACATATCAACACTTGTATGCTCAGGAGAAAGTAACAACAGTTCAGGGTGTTACACCACAAGTGTTGTTTTTCTATCTCATACTCTATTATACATGAGGTGTACACTATCCTTTACACACTTTTTACATACTAATACACATATTACTCTGATTTTTCATATACCAAACATTGGCTACTCTCTCACTCTTCTTTTGCAGGTTCATCCTTATACACAACAAGAAGCAACTCACATTGGCAAGGACAAGGTCCAATAACACACTACCACACATATGGTTCACCCCTAGGGTATACTTCCATGTTCCTAGTTTCCACGGTTCACTTTTTGATCACTTCATGCTTCACTTCTCCACTCAGAACGCTATCGAATACACTCTTATCTACAATATTACAAGGTATACATCATATATCTACTTTATGTTATCGATTATTCACTCAACAACATAAAGTGGGGAAAACTGTAGACACAAAATATATGCACTTGGGTACATTTATAGGTCCTAAATCATATTGATATATACATGATTCCTAAGCAACAAAACTAGTGGTTGATAACTTCTTTTGACCTCTTTTCTTTATCTAATGCATTATTATTGGCCTTACACATCTTAGAGACCTGGAAAAAATTTACTTATTTATCTTTTATCGCCTCAAACACAAGCACCCAGTTAAGACATAAGTGCCCAAGCACTGTTGTCCCTTCTACATGCTCGTGACCATATTTATCCTTTTCTTACCATTTTGGATAATATTTACTTCATGGGCATCTTTTAAAAATTTAGGTCACCCTTTCAGTCATCAATTACAAAATTCAAAAAAGGGAATCATGAATATATATATATATATATATACACACACACACTTAGTTACTTCTTCCAAATCAAGGGCCAAACACTAAGAATTAAATACTATCACCTAATCTTGCATCCAAAGGGATGAGAAAATTTCAAAACCATCCATCTATCACATCCACACAAGGGAGAAGGGATGCATCACTTTGCATACACATAATAAGAGAGGAAGTTCATTTTATTCCATCTCACACATCTGCATACTTGGTGAATTCTATATCTATCCCACTATCATAGTGTAACTTGCATAAGGGAAACCTAGGGAATCATTACACACAGAACTACATGGATTATGAAATGTATTGCAGTGCTCGGTACTAAGTTCACTCTTTGGGTGACTGTCGGGGTTAGTCTTACTCCACATTGTGTACTTTTTAATTAGATTTATGTGGTTTATGGAAATGTGTAGCAAGACAATTATTTTTCATGTTACATGTACAATAAAAAATCTAGGAGATAAACTATAGTGAAAATAAGAAACCAACAATGAAGCTCCTCCTGTATAGAAAAGGATAGAACTTGAGTATCTTACTATACACTAGCACCCATATCAATCACTAGCGTCTGAGAGTTCCTTTCCTCCTGTGGGCACTATTCTCCTACACATTTTTGAGTTTCAGAACCTCCAGTGGGCTTTGACAAAACTACTTCCATTCTGTTTCAACTATTCACCTACCTAGATCATCTCCAGGTTGCACGAAATCAGTTAAGTCGTTCTATCTCTCTCTCTTACTTAGGGTCTCATATTATTACATGCTCATTTCTTGTCCATTTACTTTATATTATCATTTTTATATCATTCATTACAGTATCTACTCTAAAATTAAGTTTTAATTCAAACCAATATCTTGAAACAAAGGATAATAATGTTTTCCCCATATAAACATGTGTAATGCACAAAGATGCAAAGATTCTCTAATAAAAATATGATGATATAGAACAAATGAATGTGTCATTAAATATTTCTCTAACCTTAAATAAATTTTAAACATTTAAATTACAGCCCTTAGAAAATATAATAAAACAAACATCAATATGCATGATTGAAAAATTAAACCCCCTACAAAACATCTAACCATTTCTAGATCAGAAACAGTGTATTAACACACATAAGTGATTGTTAAAGAAGATAGTAATGATAAATAGTATAAGGATATTCCAAAATACAACGATACTAACCTATAAAATTGGAGATAAAATCCACAATTCTTATCATGTTATTCTAACGTAACCTGTTTGGATTAGACCGATCTGCTCCATTGTTTCATGTCCCACCATGGCTGTTATTTTTATGGTGTAGGGACACCGTGAAATAAAAACTCATCTGTGTCTAAAATGTAAGGGCTTTAATATTTTAATAATGGAATAACGGTTTCAATGTATGAACATTTTCTTGTTAATAATTCGTGCATGTTGAATTATTGATAGTGAATTAATTAGTAGTGTTGATAGTTTTCAATAATTGAATAAAAAAGGGCAACATGAGTTGTCAACCATTGAATGGAAAAGAGTAACAGGAGGTGTCAACTAAGAAGCATGCCATTTATCGAAAATATTTTTATTGAGTTATAGAGTAGGCCTATTGGCCTAATTAAGCTAAAATCAAGAATATAAATATCATTATGAATATTAGTGATAATGCCATTATATTCACAGTTCTGAATATTTCTTGAAATTTTACCCTCCCCTTTTAAGCTAACAAATCTATTTTTAGATAAACAACAAAATACTCAAGCTTTCTTAAATAAAATGCAATCTATTGACATTCTAAAGAAAGTTAACGAAATCACATGAATAAACTTGGAAATTTTTAGAATTTGAGATTTGCACCACAAATTTAATAAAAACTTCATAATTTGGTCAAAAAATTGTCTTTGCATGTGGCGTATAAAAGTTTAATGCCATTCTAGAAAACAAATAATTTTATATTTTCATCAAAAAAGTTCGTAATTTTCTTGAAATCTTTTATTTAGATGAGGCCCTTTGAAATGTAATTTTTTCTTTACATATGGCCTTTTGAAATTCTAAATTTCATTCCAAAAAATGAATATGAGGTTTACACCACAACTTTTGATAGAAAATTACATAATTTTCTCCAAATATTTTATTTGCATGTGGCCAGTTAAAATGCTAACGTCGCACCAATAAAATAAAATATGTCCCAGTTCTAAATGCATGTGAGATATGAAACATCCTTACTATATAAAATATCTTAGAAATAGTGCATATCTGAATTTACCATTTATGCTTCATTCAATGAACCCTGAATACCCAAAAACAACTAGCTAGCAAACATAAATACAATCCATAGAACTCACCAGATATAAAATGCTCCAAACTGCCACCACATATCTGATCAAAATGACGTGCAAGAAGAAATAAATAGAACTCTAGGTAATTATTTATATAAAATAATTTTCATGTGTAAACAATCTCGTGAATTTCAACCTTTCCCCTACCTAAATTATAAAATCTCGACACAGCCAAAAATTTCTCCACCAACCATCCTTAAACCAAATTATCATATAATATTTCTTCATCATTTACTTTGAATTTCATGAAACATTGACCAAATTGAATAAGAAGAAGCAACATAAACAAGATGAACAAAAAAAGTAAGGTCAGGTCAGAATGGTAAAGGCACATGTGGCACACAATTGTTTCTTGACAAACCAAATCCATTACCAAATGCCATATTACCCAAAAAAAAAAATGCAATGGAATAATGGTTTCAATGCACGAACCATTTCTCGTATCTTATTGATTTATTGATAATGAATTATTACTATTGATAATTGGTAATGTTGACACTTGTCAATGATTCAATAGAAAAGTGCATCATGAACTATCAACCATTGATTGCAAAAAAGCAACAAGAGGTGTCAATGAGGAAGCATGCCAAATGTCAAAAATGTTTGTATTGAGTTATAGACTCGGACTATCAGCTTAATCATTATAAATATCAAACATAGGTGACATGGGAATGAGACATAAGTTTTAACATGAAATCATATTTGAAAAACTAGAAATAAAGAAATGTGGAAGTTAAAACATGGTTTTTGATGGAAATTAGAGAGAGTTTAAAATGTATATATAAAGGAGAAATTACCCACTTAGCAAGACGGGCATGAATTGAAAACAATCTACAACTAGAAATAAATTAAATTCAACCCTATTTTAAGGGATGAAGACATCCCATTAATAGAGATAAAAAAGGAGAAAAAGGTAAGAGCTCAGGAAAAAGGAAAGAAAAGACAATATAAAGTGAAGAAGGGCATGCATGAATACAACATAGAATAGAGGAAAAATATAGGTCATACCTAGATGAAATTTTCAAACCAAGAAGGCATCAAAATAAGGAAAAGATTACAACATTCACTTTTACCTCATCATTGTAGATAGACATTCCATCTAGTGTCCTTTTATTTGTAGGGAAAAATAGTTCCAATGCCATCTCATTCTCTGTGGTGCTCATTTGATGGATGTAGTCACTCACGAACATATTTATAACATGATACACCCATTCTTTTCCAAGCAATACACCAACTAGATATTATATTTTCATGTATAATTCTTTATTGAAACTGGTGGAAACAACTTGTTGCCCCTTGCCCTTTCGCTCATTTGGTGAAACATTTTTTTTCCTTGGTGTCATTTCTCCATCGGATTACTAAAATTTCTTTCTTTCTTCTGATCCTGGCTCTGCACAACTTTGTGGCTCCACTCCTTTGTGAAAATCTCCTCAATCTTGAGCTCTAACTGTGTAACCCTAACCTAGAAATCATTTCTCCACAAGATGGCGTAAACACCTACAGGATCTTCTTACGCGACCTTCTCTATTCACACCTTTGTACTATTTTTCCACTTTGGTTCATTGATCAAACTAGTTATGCATGCAAATCTTCACAACCCTTTTTTGCACAATTTTTCTTCAAGGATGCCCTATCTCATGAGAGCTCTTCGATAACAAAAATATAAGGTAAACAATAATGCACCCAGACCTTCTACTTGTATCTTTTTATTTTTTTCAGTGATAAACTCCATGCCACCTACAAAATTACTCTTGCAATAAAGGTGGATTTTTCCTATTGCCAACCCTCATTTATTTTACCCCTTTTCCCAATCCTGCGTGAAAACTTCTACGACCTTTTGGTGCGTAAAAAACCCGTTACTGATCGAAGATCCTTATGTGTGCTTTTTCAGCACCAAAATCACTTCTTGTGTCCTTATCCTAATTTTTGACATCACCTACCTCATGTTTTTCATGCACTTTTAACTCTTGTACGCTTTTTTGTAAAGCCTTTTTGACACCAAACTCCTCGTGCTCACCTTTCCTATGTGCGCTTTTCGAAACTACACACTTTTGATCCTTCGACCCGAACCATTGAAACACAACTTCCAATACCAAATTCTAGTACTTTTCACATCACTTCACCCCACACAAAATTATATGCGCAATCCTCTATGCATACAAACATTTTGAGAATAAAAATTGGCTACCAGCACACAAAACATACACAACTCAAAGAAAGGAAATCAATTAAGGGGGGAATCCTAGGATAACTTGAAATAATGCCTTGTTTATAAATATAATGAAGACTCATTTATAGTAGGGATTCATCCTACTCCCATTGAAATGGCCTCGTAAGCATTTTCCATCCAGCGCTTGTAACTAGCAAGCACCTAGATCAAGTAAATAGGATACAATTTATGGGCCCATCCAATGGACTTTGAATTTCCCAGGATGGCTTAGAAACTTTAAATCATACAATAGAACACTCTTCCCAACCTCTAACTATTTTTTATTGACTCTAGCGAGAAATATCCTGCCTCTCATCTAACTGCATTAACTTATCAATCCTCTCCTCAAGCGCTTGTTCATCCGCTAATCCTCCTACACATTCTATATACAGTTATGGTAACATGAATTCAATAGGTATCACCACTTCCATGCCAAACACCAGTTGAAAAGGTGTGGCCTTGTTTAGTATTTTATAAGTAGTCTGGTATGACCATAACACATCTGAAACTTTATCATCCCAATCCTTTCTTCCCACATCACAAATCTCAGTTAACTTGTGATTCAATTTTTTTTTAAATTCCTTAGTAGTCCTATTAGTTTTTGGCTGATAAGGGGTAGTCTTGTGGTGTGATACCATGAATTTTTCCAACAAAATCCTAATTGTCTCATTCAAGAAATGAGTACCCCTATCACTTGTTAAACTCAACAGACATCCATATCTGCTGATTATTTTTTCCACAAGAACATAGCTATTTTTATAATTGTGAAATACCTTGTAGGTGTCAATTCTTCCCACCTCATAATATAATCTGTTCATGTCATGATATAGCCAGAACTTTTCCTTCGTATGGCTGGGGAAATAGGTCCTACAAAGTCAATCACCCACTTATCGAATGTTTCTACACTGACAATCAATATTAATGGTATTTCATCTATTTTCCCTTGTTTACTAAGGCATTGGCAGTGGTCACAGGCCTTGCAATACTCGATACAATCCTTGTAAATAGTTTCCCACAAAACCCTTCTGGAAGGATCTTACACGTGGTTGCATTCCCTACATAGTGTCCTCCTACAATTCCACCACGTTCTTCCTCCATGATTGCAATGCATTGATACTCTAACATGTACCGGCCCAAAATCTCATTATGGCCTAGCTTGTATAAGTCTCCACTAATTAACATGTAGGGTGCAACATGCATGGCTAATTGTTTACTTTCGTAAGTCTTTATTTCTTTCGATTCCACACCCATTTTGAGAAACACAACAATATCTTCCAAGTCAAAGGGCATGCCCCACAATCTAAAGAATTTTGCATCTTACATTATATCCTTAATAATTTTTGTGTCCTCCCCTGAGTCAATCCTTAATAAATGGTCAGGTCCCCAATTACTCTTACCTAGTTTCACAATAATCGTAAACTCAAATTCTCAAAACAACGGGAGCCACCGACATATGCGCCCTTGTAAAATGGGTTTTTTTACCAATTACTTCAATGGCATGTGGTCCATGTAGAATATAAAGGGTATTGCCAATAGATTCTACCTAAATTTTTGTAGCGCGTAGATGTTTGAAACTTCTTCGCGCTCAATAGTAGTATGGTTCTCTTATGATTGGGTTAGCTTTTTTACTATCAATGCATAAGGGGTGGTCAACAATTCCCTCTCCAGGTTGTGCTAAGATTTCCCCAATCGCAACTTCTGAAGTATCAACATTTACATATAATGGATTATCTAAAGAAGGAAAGTGTAATATGGGTGCAATGATAAGATTATTCTTCAATGTATCAAACACCATCTGTTGTGCCTCTCCCTAGTGAAATGTACTTTTTTGTTTTATAAATTTTTCCTATGGCACGGTGATCTTGGCATACCCCATAATAAATTTCAAGTAATACCCCATATACCCAAGGAATCCACGCACTACACTTTGGCTGGTATGTTCCCCCAATCCCACAGTAATGGTAACTTTGGCAAGATCCACCAACAAACCTTCCTTACATATGATATGCCCAGAAAGGGTTCCAAATGGACTTGTGAAAACACATTTCTAATATGGAGGGATATCCTCAACTACTGACATTTTTTAAACATCAACCTCAGATTGTCAAAGTGATCCCTCTGTAGTCCTTATACTATCCAATCATCAAGGTAGACTTGAAGAAACTTATGGATGAGTCTTGAAATTCCTGTAGCATAGTGCGCAAAAACATAGTAGGCACATTCTTCATTCCAAAAGGCATGAATATGTAGGAAAATCTTCCCTACTCAGTCGCAAAAGTTTTCTTTTCTTGGTCCTCCCTTGTAATCCTAACTTGATGATATCCCAAGAATCCTTCTGTGAAAGAATAGATCCCATGCCCATCTACTCCTTCTAGTATATCCTCAGTGAAGGGGGTTTGAAAAGGATCAATAACACACACCACATTTAGATCCCTATAATCAACACAAATACTTATCCTCCCATCCTTATTAATGTTGATGACCATAAAACTTATCCATTCTGATTCCTAGAAAACCTCAATGATTACTGATGTAATCATCTTGTCAATATCCTCCTTAAAATTTGACATGAAGATTTGGATTCATGCGATAAGGTCTCTTTCGAATTGGGTGTGCACCTTCCTTTAACTTGATCTTCATTTCTCCTAAGGAGTGATGAACTCCTTTAAGTTCATGGTACCCACATGGAAATAAGTCCTAAAACTTGTGCAATAGATCGATGATCTTTGAAACATCCTTTTCTGTTTAGTAATCTCCAATAGTAGCCTCCTTAGGTTCGGCATCCAAACCAATGTTAACCTTCTTGGTTTTGGGGGGTTCATGGTAGTCACGTTTTCTCATTAGCACTATCCATAACTTTGCGACCTATAGTATGGCTAGCATCCAAATTTTCCACTTCTTCACCATCGATCACATAGACCAATTTTCCTTTCTCTTTTTCCATGCATGTGCACTCAAGTTGTATGTTCTTTGATTATTCCTCATCAAAGCACGATTCTAAGCCAGGTTCACCCAATAATTCTAGTATTTTATCCTCCGCCATGGCACTCTCTCCCATATTATTGGGCTTAACAACCTGCAATGCCTCATCCACTAATGGCTTAGTACTCTAATATTCGAAACCTTGAAGTAGGTTAGCATTCAAATCCTCCCAGTTTCCTTTTTGATGAAGAATCTCTGAGTGTATGTACCATGCGCATGTGCAGCCTTGTAAGGTGGAGTAATACTTATGCACCCATAAAGAAGGTGGAAAGGCTTCCACGCATTCCATCAAGGCCTTATCACATGATTGGATGTGAAACGAGGTGGGTTGTTTCCCATGATAATTTTGTATGATATTAGGTGCATTGCTCCAGAAAAACCTGATAGAGAATGTGATTCCCACTTCATGCCACTCTAGAAGGTTATCACGATGGGTTTCCCAACATGTTTTGCAGTCCCGAGTAAGTTTTATCTAAGAATCCTTCTCCTTTAGATTTCACATCTCTATTGGGTCTTCATTTCTTATAGGAAAACATCAGGGTTTGCTCCCCATAATAACTTGGCAACTTCTTTCTTCCTAGGCACTTGCTTGAGAGTGCCTTTGTTACTCTCATCACAAAGCCTCATATTTTTTAATCTCATCACAAAGCCTCTTAACTACCTTCCAACTAAATCATATGTCCCGTGTGTCCAATTTGCACATGCCACGCTAGTTTTATCACTTATATATTGAGTGTATTCCTACTGAATAACACCCTCATTTGTCAACTACATAACTTCAGATTCGTAGACAGTGTGCACGTAAATGTTTTCTAGGTATTCTTCTCCTAAAGGATCAATATAGGGTATTGAATTCCCATCCATCAAAAGAATGATAACACATTCCTCTTTGATCTCAAAACTTATATACCCTTTATTGAAACATAAGTCAACATTGTTATTATAGCACCAAGGGCTCCCAAGAAGCACTGAAAAGTTTTCTTCCTCAGCAAGCACTAAGAATTTGAAGTCTCCAGTAAATTTCTCCCCTTGGATATTAATAATAGCATCCTTTAAAACACCAATGGGAAGTGTCTTTGTATTATTGGACATATATAACACATTTGAAGATGGCTGTAATGGGGGCCTTCCCATTTGATTCTAGGTGTCCAGGGTGAGAAAATTGACTTTTGTGCCTAAGTCAATCATAATATTTATTAGGATCCATTCATCAAAAACTACATTCAAGGTAATCTATTTATCGTTGTCGAGGCTATGGAGAGGAAGGTTAGCAAGCAAAACCTACCTCTCACGCTCTGCTTCAGCACTTGGTATCTTATCCCTCAAATATTCTCTTGGTGCAACATCTTACACACCTCCCTAACATGATCTATATCTAAGTGAGGGACCTCAATTCTTTTCTTCTCTCCCAACTTCATGGATTTCTCCTTTAGACATTGAATTTCACCTTGAAGACTTCTGATTACATCCAAGGTCTCTTGATAGACATCCTTCTGATGAGTAGGGTCTGGATACTTCCCATACATCACCTCTTCTCTTGTAATCAGTGGTCTCTACTTTGGTATGTACCTGGCATGTATAGCCTTATCTCACTTCATCACTAGTATAGGTTCTAATTCTGACTCATACGCCACCCTTGGAATACACAGCGAGTTTGTTTTCTTAACGCTTACAATCCCAACACCCATGTATTTTCATTGTTATTGGCTCATGTGTTTAAATAGCTCCAGGAATTCCTCATACTTATGTTTCTTCCCACACCATGAGCACTGTGGAAGGTTAGGACATTAGCGCTTGTAATGCTCTATGGACCCACAGTTATAATAGGTTTCGCGATGGAATTCACCTCTTCCACCTCCGTGATTTCCACAACCTCTAAATCATATGCAAAATCTTCTTCCATGAGATCCTCCCTCTGTGCATCCTTCATAGTGACTACCACCATCCTTGGAATTTTTTGCAACACTAGTCTGGCACACACCAATATCAATGGCATCATGTATCTAGTTAATCAATCTACAATCCTTGGCGTCATTAGTAGAGGTGAAAATCTTGCAATAACAAGACACATTCTTATGGATCGCATGCTGCAGTAACAAACACCTACTTACATCATGATCTCCAAGGTTAATTTTCCTTTATATGCCCCTCTACCTCACAATCCATGCATTATAGGACACTGTGAGTCTCACAGGCCAAGTTCGCAGCTAACTTCTCCATATGCTTTTCCATTGCAGCAATATTTTAGTCATATTTTATACCCTTAGACTAATAGTCTAATCCCATGTGTGTCATCCTATCACCTGAGGCACGCGCGGGTGCCGAGTCTCTCCATTATGTGATTTTCTTAAGATTACATCATCTTAGGATAGATAAAAAAATACAGGGTAGAAAAGAACTAAACCAAATTCTTATGAACTTAGGAAGATTTGTCATCTCATTGTATACAAGTGAGAGAAATAATAAGCAACACATGGAGATGGTTCATATAGAAAGGGAATGCATAAGTATTGAACATAGATGATTTATAACAGAGAATTATATTCATACTAACAGAATTAACAACCCATATTACATCCCTTGAGGCCATGACAGATCCTTATATTATTATGCAGAGCCAAATCATGCATCAGAGCTATATTATGCTCATCATATTACAAATAATAATGAGAACCCATCCCCGTCAATTTGCTAATCACTCACAGAGCTCTCCTAATACCTATCCATAACATCCTCATTCTATTTTTGAAGGGCTTCGCCTCTTTTCTCTCCTTCTCCTTCTATATCTTCCCTCTACCTTGCACTTGTATTTATAACCTTAGAACCCACCACCATGCCTTCCAAGAGTTACAGACCAGTCACCAAGTGTCAAAGTGGTCCTCCATGGGAGTATGCATTCACAAATCCGAGCTCTCTACTATGTATGATGATGTTATTCTAGAACCATCCATCACATGCCTAGAATATTCCCTTCTGATCCCATAGTCACCAAGCTAGCACCTTATCCACAAGGGTCATACTTTTCTCATGTGTTACCTGGGATACCGAATATGGCTAAGTACAAAACCCATTTAGCCTTATGCATGGATCCCATGTGTTCTGCAAAACCCTACCAGAACCCTTCCTTGTTTGCCTTCAACTTGTACGCCATTCTCTGACTAGATCCCACGTGCCTACACACCTTCTTGTACTTAGCTAATATTTTGGGGCCCAACATCACTCCCCACTATGCCTATTCTCCATTCTTAGAAACAATCTCCAATAAATAAATAAAGAATGGAAAATCCTTATAAATGGTTTGGATGGAAGAATAAGGAATGAAGAAATGGGGAAAAGAATGAAAGAATGGGGAACTTGTTTACTTTTGGAGGAGGAGAGGGAAATCCTTTCTTAAATCAGCTTCTAATTTTCCCCAAGTTTTGACCTCACTTTGAGCTTGATGACAAAGGTCCCCCACCAGGGTGTTCACTTCTTCAAAACTCATCCCCTCTCCCTTAGAGCTCATTGTCTCTAAAATATCCTCTAATTTGTTTCCCAAATCCTCGAGTGCGTCCATCCTCCAATTTTTTTGAGGGTACAATTGCTTCAACCAGTTCTTGATTGAGCCTCACAAGGTCTCAATGGCCTCTAATTTATTTTCTACTTTGGCTAAGATCTTACCTCACTCAGCCATGTTCCCCTTGTTATTTTCCTATAATTCCTTGAGTTCCACTTCGTGGGTGGAAACCAAGATAATTTCCACTCTATCCCTACCCGCACATTTATCATAGGAAACCTCAACAACTTGCATGAAGAATTTTACATCGGTGAGGATCTTGTTTTACTAAGGAATAATCTCCACAAACTTCATCTTAATTTCTTTCTCTTAGCACACCAACACCTCCTTTGCTGATTCTAGGGAAATTGGCTGTCTTTCCATAATGAGTATGCAGGTTAAGTCCTCTAGGCATTGTAAGGATGATCCATACTTTTGCACAGGTGGTGTTAATTTTGGATACTTTAAGACAGTAACATCCATTATCATCTCTATCTTCTTTTATGCCTCGTGAAATCTTGCCTTCTCATCCTTTAAATCATGTCTAAATTGGGCATTGATTAATTCCTCTTGCTTCAGGTCTTGGCTTTTATCTAGGAGCTCATCTTCCCTTTTCTCTAACTCTACCTCTAGCAACTTCACCATGTCATTTCTTCTGAAAATCCTAGCTTCAACCTCAACTAAGAATTTGTTGAGCACATTGCAGATGTTCTCATCTGATAATAATTAAGAATTCACCAAGGGCTTTATCTATTTTATTTTTGGCACTCTCATCAATGCTCCTTGTTTTACCTCAAACTCGGGCTCATCAATGTGGGATTCGAATTCCCATAATAGCATTTTCCTTTTCTGAGGGTATACACCTTCCTCATGAAACAAAGCCATGGATAAGAGTTGTTCCATTGGCATGGTGCTCTGGAAATGTGCACACAACACCTTATTCAAATAATTTATGTAGCCCATTCCTTAAAATTTTTTACTTCTATGCTCTTCCTCTCCGTGTGCACAACCCTTGGAAATATTACAGCCAAACTAAGATCTCCTCCTATGCTACCATACTATCTTCCTACGCTTTCATCCTCTTCTTCATTCATCACCACATCCGCAGTGCTTTCAACCTCTTGTTCTACCAGGTCTTTGATGATTTTTTCCACTTATTTCTCTGTGGCCTCATCTATCTATTCCTTTGTGAGGCTTGGGGTCCTCTAATCCTTTTTATTTTCTTCCCCGCCTACCCCCTTTCCTCGGATCTCAGCTTCTTCTTCATACTCCTCATCTCCTTCATTATACTCCTCATCTTATTATTCCTCAGAATCATGTATATCAAAGACATAATTATCTTCACCTCCCTCAGGTTCATCATCATCATTCCTATCACCAACGAAGGCATCTAGACTCTTCGTCTCTTCTACATTGGCCTCATTCATCACCTTTTGTTTCTTCCTTACTGGGGACTCTAGTATAGGAGATTCCTCTTTTTATTTCCCCTTGATAGGTGATCTCTTCCTTGGTGATTTATCATGGGTGAAGTGTTCTTCATGCTCTAGAGCCTCTTCTTCTAGGGCCTTTTCCTTGACAGGTGACTTATTTCTCTGTGCGTAAGTACTAGGCCTAACGCTTGTCTCTGACACTCTCACCATTTGTGTGGTTTGAGCACTTGGTGTCTTATGCACCTCTTCTCTTTTTCTATTTCTAGGCACAACCTTCTTCCTTCCTATAGGGTCTTTAGGGATGGAGACATCATTCTCCAAGTAAGAGCCTTTTTCAAAATTTGGCCTTATACACAGATACAACCTTGTTGTGGTCCTTCCTGCAATTGCCAATGTTAAAGGTTTCAACATATGTATCTTGTTAGAGACATGTATTTCCACATATGCATGCTTCTTTGGGTAGATGAGCTTCTGACGCAGATTGTGGTGGTCTACATCTACCTCACTAAGGTTGAAAGTTAGTCTCTTGGCCTCCTTGAATTGATACACTCCAGCTTGGAAGTATAGAGTGGTAAAGGAGAAGGGTAGCTTGCACCATGAACTCATATTCTCATCTGTCAACATAAATCTGCCAATGCTGAAGTATTGGTACACTGTAAATTCTTCCTCTCCACTCATGAGCATGGGAAAATGCTTTGTGATTCTCCTCTCATCCTCAAATTTCATGCATTCACTTATACCACTTCTCTAGGAACACCTTGTGAGTGCTCGTCATGGTTTCAAAAGTATATTTTGCAAACCTCTTGACGGGTGGGGGATCCTCTTATAGATATTCCCAAAAAAAAATTTCTATCCCATCGGGAAATCCAATATCAAAAAACATAATGGTGAGAATGACATTATCGAGAAGTATCTTCTCTCCCTCCTGCGCGCTGCTTATAATTTCATCTATGATGAAAGTGGACAAGTTATAGATTCTCCCTTCTGATATTTTTTAGCATACAATTAGCTATGGCTTGTTCACTTATTTCTATTGTTCTTGGTCATTGAGCTTAGTGACCAAGCACGTGGCCATCCTCATTACCGAGTCTGGTATCTTGGTGATGTCAAAGTATCGTGACCCCTTTTTGAATTCAGACGTGGCTACAGCCTCCTTGATAGCATCTTTTTCTCTAATATCATCATCAATGCTATCTCCTTCACAATTGAGGCATGTGAACATGGATATCAGTTGTGG
The DNA here is from genome assembly GCA_019776745.2 of Taxus chinensis. Classification (NCBI taxonomy): domain Eukaryota; kingdom Viridiplantae; phylum Streptophyta; class Pinopsida; order Cupressales; family Taxaceae; genus Taxus; species Taxus chinensis. The sequence goes on from CM034150.1 coordinate 886,673,869, forward strand.
TGTGATGTACATCTTGTGCCCTATGAAATAAAAATGGTCCTCATACACGCATGACATTAACCACTGATAAAGGCACTCAGGATTTCCAAAGTAGGGAAACTCACACAATTGCAATAGTCCAACCTTCTCTAATTTTACCTTTACCTCATCATTTTAAATGGCCATTTCATCTGGAATCCTATTATTAGTTGGTCAAACCAACTGTAGTGCCATTTCCTTCTCTGTTGTGCTTGTGCAATGGTTATAATCACTTATGGCCATCTTTCATAAGTGTGGCTCCCATTCTTTTCCTAGCAATACCCCATCTGGGTACTACATTTCCACATACCATTCTTTGTTGGTGCTCACGATGGTAGTGATTTGTTTTCCCTTACCCTTATCCTTTGTTTTCTTCAATGAAATGGTTAGTTTCCTTGGTGTCATTCTTTTGGTTGGGTTAAACTTAAAACTCCTTCTTCCTGCTCTACTATGCTACTCTATTCAATCCCAAATCTCACTCCGAAGCTTCAACTCCTGAAAGGAATCCTTATTTATTTTTTCCCTAACTGTCAAACCCTAACCAAGAAATACTTCCACAAGATGACACTCTTCACACAACCTTCCTCATTCCCGTGTACTCCCTTCTAGTTCGTAGATATACTCTAGATGCACTCTCAAATTTCTTGGATGATCCTTTCTTCACACAAATATCTCTTTGGATGCCCTAGTTTGCAAGAGCTTCTTTCACTTCATAAATGTAAAGTAACAAATGTCTTTCCCAACCTTGTAATTATAGGTTTTCATTATTTCTAGCATTAAATGCTATATCAGCTACCACCGTATTTAACATTAAATATAGATTTTTCCACTACGTTAGTTTTAAGCTCCCTTACCTATGCGCCACATCTTGCACGAAAAACCCTCTACAACCTTTTGACATGATAAAATGCAACCCAACTGAAGACTCTTACACATGCGTCTACAGTGTTGAAGGCACTTCTTCTGTCCTTTACCCATTTTTTTCCCCAGCTACCTCATGTTGTTTCTGTGCTCTTCATCCTTTCTATACGTGGTTTTCGCAAAGCCTTTTTGACACCAACCATTCTTGTCCACCCTTTCTTCTACGCACTTTTTATCCTTGTGCGCTTTTTTTATCCTTCAATTGAGCCATTTACCACAACTTCTACTTCCATTTCAATCTTCTATTACGAGCCTATACTTGACATCACTCCACCCCACACTAAAAAATATGCATGGTTCTCTGCACATACACAACCTTGAAAAAATAATGTTGTTACTAGAAAACAAGGTGCAAAACAAAATAAAAGAGAGGAACAAGCAACGAGAAGGGGAAACACAAGAAAAGAAAATTCATAAAGGGAAATTCTAAACTAATTGGAAACACTGCCTTATTTGAAAACACCAAGAAGACTTATTTATAGTAGGGATTTAGCATACTCCCATTGAAGTGACTTGGTAACCTCATCTCATCTAGCGCCTGTAAGTGGCAAGTGCCTAAATCAAGAATGTATGAGATGATGTAAGGTCCCAACCATTGGAATTTCAATTTCTTAAGATGGCGCATATACTTGGAATCATACAACAATACCATCTTCCCAACTTCCAACTTCTTGTTCTTGATATGATGATCATGCCATGATTTTTGTCTTACATTTTATGTCTTATGACTCCATCTAGTGAGTGATCACCTTTCATCTAACTACATCACGTTATCAATTCTTTCTTGCAGTGCCTTCTCATCAGCTAACCCTCCTATGCACGCTATATGCAGTGATGGTAACATGAATTCTACTGGTAAAACAACCTATGCACCAAACACTAATTGAAATGGTGTGGCCTTGTTCAACCTTTTGTAAGTTGTCTTGTAAGCCCATAGAATAGATAATACCTTATCATCCCGATCCTGTCTTCCAATGTCACATATCTTAGTTAACATATGACTTAGTATCTTGTTAAATGCCTCAGCAGTTCCATTTTCTTGAGGGTGATATGGGGTAGTCTTATGATGGGCCACCATAAATTATGCTAATAGAATCCTGAATGTTTCATTAACAAAGTGTGAACCCCTATCACTTGTTAAACTTAAAGGACAACCATACCTCCTGACTATGTTCTCCCATAAAAATATAGCAGCTGTCGCTACAATGTAATCCTTTGTAGGCACTACCTCTTCCCACCGTGTCAAGTAATCAGTGTAAGTGATGATATACCACGAACCAGTCCTTCACGAGGCTAGTGAAATTGGTCCTAAAAAGTTGATTTCCCATTTCTCAAATGGTTCAACGCTGGATATTAGTCACAAGGGAATTTCATCTTTCTTTCTAGGTTTTCCAAGGCACTGGAAATGGTCACAAGACTTGCAAAACTAGATACATTCCTTGTAGATGGTTTCGCAATAAAGCCCTAGTAATAAAATCTTTCACATGGTAGCATTTCTTACATAATGTCCTCCTGCAATTCCATCATGCACTTATTCCATAATTGGAATGTACTCATGTTCCAATATGCATCAGAGTAGAACCTCATCATGATCTAACTTATACAGGTCTCCACTAATCAGCATGTAGGTTGTGGCACACATTTCCAACTACATTCTCTCTAAAGCCTTCATCCCTTCTAGCACCACACCTATTTTTAAGAACACTACGATATCTTCTAAGGATATCCTCAATTTCCAACATTTCTCAAACATCAGTCTTAATTTGTTACAATGGTCTTTCACTAATCCATACACAGTCCAGTCATCCAGGTAAACTTGAAGAAACTTATGGATGAAGTCCTGGAATGCGTGTACCACAATGCATGAGAACACAATAGGCACATTCTTCAATCCAAAGGGAATAACCGTGTAGGAAAAAATTCCCCATTCAGTGGAAAAAATTGTCTTTCTCGAGTCTTCATTTTCAATCCTGACTTGGTGGTATCCTGAGAATCCATCCGAGAAAGAGTATACTTTGAGTCCGGCTTCTCCTTGAATTTCTTCAGTAAAAGGGGTTGGGAAGGGATCGATGACACACTGTGTTCAGATCCCTATAGTTAATGCATATTCATATCCTACTATCCTTCTTAATAATGATAACCATTGGGCTTATCCATTCTAACTCTTCCACTACCTCAATGATACCATATGTTATCATTTTTCTATTTCTTCTTTAATGTGTACTTGAAAATTTAGATTCATCTAATAAAGCCTTTTCTAAATCGGGTGCGTACCTTTCTTCAACTTGATTTTCATCTCCCCCAAGGAATGGTGGATGCCTTTAAGTTCATGGTACCCATGAGGGAACAAGTCTTAGAACTCACACAATAGGTTAATGATCTTTGAAAATTCTTTTTATGACCAATAGATACTAACGATAGCCTCCTTAGGTTCTTCCTCTATCCCAATGTTAACCTTATTCATCTTCAAGGGATTATGGTAGGTGTGTTCTCACTCATTAGCATTTTCCATGACCTCATGTGTACCCTCTAAATGATTAAAATCCAATTTCTTTATCTCTTCTCCATATATTACATAGACCATTTTTCCTTTTTCTTTTTCCATGCATGCACATTCAAGTTGTACCTCCTTTGTTTCCTCTTCATTGAGGTGCATCTCCAATTAAGGCTCACCTAGAAATTCTAGTACTTGATCATTTGCAAATTCTTATCCATTGATGGTTTGGTAATCCTATACTCGAAATCCTGAATGAGATCCACCACAAACTCTTGCCAATTACCCATCTGATGATGCATCTCTGAATGAACGTACCAAGCATGTGTATAGCCTTGTAAGGTGGAATAAAAATTATGTACCCATAATGAAGGCATTAACGCTTCTTCACTTCCCATCCAAGCCTCCTCGCATGCTTGGATATGAAATGAAGCATTCTCTTTTCCATGGTAGTCATGTATGACCGTGGGTACGTTACTCCTGGAAATCCTTATAGGAAACATGATCCTCACCTCGCACCACTTTAGGAGGTTTTCTTGATGTGTATCCCACTAGCGCACTACAGTCCTGAGAAGGTTATAGCTGAGAATTCCTCTTCTTACATCCTCATTTTTCCACTGAGCTTCCATTTCCCACAAGAAAATTTCATGGTATGCCCCTCTAGAGTAACTTGGTAACTTCTTTCCTCCTAGGAATTTGATTGAGTGCACCTTTGTCACCCTTGTTACAGTTCCTTTTAATTTTCTCCCAATTAACTCATAAGTCCCATGTGCCCAATTTTCGTATACCACACTAGTGGTATCACTTAAGGACTGAGCATCCTTAAACTAGATAATTCCCTCTATGTAGTGAATTATCTAAGGATCTTTGATGGAGCACACATATATTCTATCAAGCACTTCTTCTCCTAAGGGCTCAGTATAGGGTGTTGACTTTCTATCTATTAAAGGGATGATCACCCTTTCTTCCTTGTTCTCAAAGCTGACATACCCTTTGTTAAAACATATTTCGGCCTTGTTCTTGTAACACCATGGGAACCCAAGCAATGTTGGAAAGTTGTCTGCCTTGGCGAGCACCAAGACTTTGAAGTCTCCAGTAAACTTGGCCCCTTGAATGGTGATAAGTGCATCATTCAAGACCCCCATGGGAATTGCCTTAGTCTTATTTTCCATATATAATACATTTTAAGATGGCTACAATGTGGGTCTTCCCATCTAATGTCAGGAATCTAAGGTAGGAACATTCACCTCTACTCCTGTGTCGATGAGGATATTCCTCAGAAGCCACCCATGAATAACTGCATTAAAATTGATGTCCTTGTCATATTCAAGGCTATGAGGAGGAAGGTTTACATGTAAAACTTGTCTTTCACACTCTACTTTGATGCATAGTACTTTCTCTCTCAGCCATTCTCCCAACAAGGGAATAATATTATCTTTCCTTAATATTTTACATACTTCATTGACGTCATCTAGGTCATTTTATGGAACCTTGTTATCCTTCCATTACTCCACCTTCCTCGATTTCTCCTTGAGACATTGGATCTCCCCTTGTAAACTTTTAATCACGTCCATAGTCTCTTGGTACACTTATTTCTGATGGGAAGGGTCTAAATACTTTCCATGTATTACTTACTCTCTTGAAAGTAGTGTCCTTGGTCTTGGCATCTTGCTGGTGCGCATGACCTCTACTCACATTGTCACCAGTACAGGCTCTAGCTCTAACTCACAAACCACTCTTAACATCCATTGTGAGTTAACCTTCTTGATGCTCACCATCGCAGTGCCCTTGTCTTTCCAGTGTTGTTGGTTTATATGCTCATAAATTTTTGGACACTCTTCGTATTTGTGTTTATTTCTGCACCATGAGCATTACAATAGATCAGGACACTCACGTTTGTAATGCTCTATAGATCGATATTATAACACATTCCATGTAGGAACTCACTCCGTCCTCCATCGCAGTTACCGCAACCATGAAATCCTCCACGAAAACCTCTTCCATGCGCCCCTCCATTTGTGCACCCTTCATAATGATGGTCATCATCCTTAGAACTACTTGTAAGGCTAGTCTGGCACAAACGCAGATTAATAGCATCATGGATCTGATCAATCGATTTACAATCCTTGGTATCATGGGTTGCAGAGGTATAGGTCTTATAGTAGCAAGAAATCATCTTACGGATTGCATGTTGTATTCGAGGGCACCTACTCTCATCATGATCCCTATGGCAGATCTTACAGTCTACCACTATAATGCATACTGACTTCTGAGGGCATCTATACTTTGCATGCCCCTCCACTTCACAGTATGTACACCAAAGACACTATGAACCTCATGCGCTGATTTTATAGATAGCTTCTCCAACTATTTGGCCATTGCACAAATTTGGGCCTCTAGAAAAGGACTAATACTAGTATCAACACTCCCAATAGTTTCGGCACGTAGGGAAGCTTCTAATGCCTCATGTGGGTCGGTGAAAGTCTTTTCCGATAGAGCCCTTCTAAATGGTGTTGTCAATCCTCTGAAAAACCATTGAGCATGTTGAGAAGGATGTGTGTCATAGGATAGTTTTGACAAGAGATTCTTGAAATGCATGTCATACTCCCGCACACTCTCTATCATTCCCTGCTGGATCTCCTTCAAAGTGTTGATGCTCTTCTTCTCAAACTCTAGGATATGGAACTCTATGAGGAAATCATTCTTCAATGTGGTGTATTCTATCACCGTCTAATGGGGGTCATACTTCCTATACCAACTATGTGTGCACCCTTACAACATTGTTGCAAACTGGCTTGCCTTTCACTTCAGGGTAGTGATCCCCTTTACGCGCCATAGTAACTCACACTTATACACATGATATATGGCATATTTAATACCCCTATAGTCTTGTAAGTGTAAATACATCTCGAAAAACACTTGAGGAGGTGGCTGGGGTCCTTTTCCTCCCAATTCAGAGCCTTAGTTCCCTTCGGTGTTTCATCCTCCACCAGGTAATATTCCTCCTGACCCACCAAATCCACCTCTTGTAATCGGAAAAGGTCTTGAAGTGGTCATACCAAGGGTTCCCAATGTCCCATTGAACTATGTGCTGATGGTTTCGGATATTGCCCCACTACTAGTTGTGTGTCTCACGCCACTCCCATACATGATAATGAAAGCTTAAGTACTTACACCTTGTCTAAAGATTCCTCCAAATATAGGAATGGATTACGTAGCCATGGATTTTCCAAATGATAAATTATATCTCGTAAGCATAGATTAGTTACTCCCACTGATACCAACTAGATTAACAATACTTTTCCCTTGATATGGAAAACCAAGCATTAGGGATTGGTTTCCAGGTGGGTTTAGATGCGCGTTGACAGCTCTTCTTTCTCCTTGTGATGAAATATCATCAGAAGCTGAAGGGGCTTCTCTCCTGCACTTACCAAGATGGGGTAACATAGACTGCTCAGGATCCATGTCCTCTGCATAAACCTCAACTCCTTCCTATAACATCTACCTCCATAGATCCATCACACTTGCAACCTCGTGTTTTCTAGTCATCTCCCTCTCATAAGATTTGTTATACTTGAGTTGTCTTTGCTCCCTTTCCTTTTTCAACAACAATGTTTTCCATCTTCCTCCACCCTATCTTTCTCTCTTAGCACTCGGAGAAGCTTATCTTACCATGAGGAATGATTCTAAACTCAAATTGATGACCAATATCTTCATAGCCAAAGGAATAGCACACAAAAATGATCCTTTAGGCTCCCTCAGAAACTAAAACTCAACAAATTTTGGGAAAGAATATGTTGGAATGGCGTATTCTAAAGTATAACTAGTTAGCACCCTCTTCCATCAATGATTAATAACACACATCTAAGTCAAATTTTCATTTTGTAGAATCTGATAGTCATATTGGGTCCACACGCATGATCTATAGTACCAGTTTGATCTAGATGTGTATGCTGAAATCCATTCATATAGTTCTATTGGGAAGAAACAAAAGAGTTTCTCATACAACTCATGGTATAGGTTCTCTTCTACCCATCTACATGCATTGAACTCAGGTCCAGTATTGAATCTCTGAGCAAAATCGTCCTCTATGCTCTTGAACCATGTTTCAACACTTTCCAAGGTTAGCCACTCTATCATCACATATCACAAGGACAAAGATGTAGGCCATTTCTCATAAAAACTTTGAAAATAGGTCCCGGTAATGGAACCAAAAAGTAGACATATTTTATACTCTTAGACTAATAGTCTAATCCCACGCACATCAAGCTATCACCCAGTGGGTGCTGGGTGCTCACCCGAGGCACATGTGAGCACCGAGTGTCTCCTTTATTTGATTTTCATGAGAATGCATCATCTTAGGATAGATAATCAAATGTAGGATAGAAAATAACTAAACCACATTCTTATGAACTTAGGAAGAGTTATCATCTCATTGTATACAAGTAAGAGAAATAACAAGAAGCACATGGAGATGGTTCGTACAGAAAGGGAATGCATAAGTATTGAACAAAGATGATTTATAATAGGTCATTATATTCATTCTAACAGAGTTAATAACCCAAATTACATCCGTTGAGGCCATGACAGATCCTCATATAATTATGCATAGCCAAAACATGCATCAGAGCTATATTATGCTCATCATATTACAAAGAAGAATGAGAACTCATCCCCTTCAATATGTTAATCATTGACAGAGCTCTCCTAATCCCTAGACATAACATCCTCATTATGTTTCTGTAGGGATTCAACTCTTTTCTTTCCTTCTCCTTCTATATCTTCCTTATACCCGGTGCTTGTATTTATAACCTTAGCACCCACCACCATGACTTCCAGCAGTTATAGATCAGTCTCTAAGTGTCAAAGTGGTCCTCCATGGGAGCATTCCTTCACAGATCTGCAATCTCCACTTTTTCTGATGATGCTCTTCTAGAACCATCCATCGCATGCCTAGAATATTCCCTTCTTATCCCATAATCACAAGGATGACACCTTATCTACAAGGGTCATGCTTATCTTCTGTGCTGAAGGGTGCCAAATACAGAAAGGTAAAAAGACCATTTAGCCTTGCGCATGCGTGCAATGTGTTCTGTAAAACCCTACCATAACCCTTTCCTGCGCGCCTTCAACCCGTGCACCCCTCCCTAAATAGATTCCGCACTTCTACGCACCTTCTTTTAGTTAGATGATATTTTGGGGCCCAACAAATTTGGGCTTCAAAAAAAGGACTAAGACTGATATCCATGCTTCCTATATCCTCCGCTCCTAAGGAAGCATCCAAGGCCTCTTATGGGTCTGTGAAAAACTTATGTGATAGCGCTCTCCTAAAAGGTGTTATCATCCCTCAAAAAAACCATTGAGCATGTTGATAAGGATGAATATCATAAGATAGTTTTGACAATAGATTCTTAAAACGTGCATCATACTCATGCAAACTCTCTACCATTCCTTGTTGAATCTCCTTCAGTGTGCTAATGCTCTTCTGTTCAAACTCAGGAATATGAAATTCAGATAAAAATTCATTATGTGCTATGGTATAATCTACGATTGTTTGGTAGGGGTCACACATCTGGTACCAACTATATGCTTGCCATTGCAAAATTGTTGCAAACTGACTTGCCTTCCATTCTGGGGTAGTGATCCCCTTTGCGCACCATATCAGCTCACATTTGTGTACATGTTATGAACTATCCTCAACACCTTTGTAATCCTTCAAATGCAAAGATATTTCAAAAAATACTTATTGAGGTGGCTAAGGCCCTTGTCCACTTGATCTATAACCTTGATTCCCTCTGATGTTGCCTCTACTATCAGACCCACTAGATCCTCTAGATTCTCCAAGTCCACTAGGTCTGCTAGTTCCTATTCCACCAGACACACTAGATCCACCTCATGTAGCTAGTAAAGATCCTAAAGTGGTCCTGTCTTGTCTCCCCATTGTTGTGCTAAATTATGCGCCAATAGTATGTGATATTGCACCACTACTAGATGTATGTCCCGTGTCACTTTTAGATGTGATACCCAAGATTTTTGTGCCCTTACTTTACCCAAATGTTGCTAAAGACAATATACCTCCAAACAGAGGAAATGATTTTGCAGCCATAGATGTGCCAAATGAAAACTAATACCTCATAGATGTTGATTAGGCACTTCCACTAATACCAACTAGGTTAGTAATAATTATCTCTGGATTTGGAAAACTAAGCTCCAAGGCTTGTTCATCAGGTGGATTCAGATGTGTGTTGATGGCTCTCCTTTCTCCAAGTGACAAGATCTCATAATAAGATGAAGGGGTATCTCTCCCGCACTTACCAAGATGGGGTAGCACTGATTTCTTAGGCTCTATGTCCTCCGTGTGGACCTCCATTCCTTCTACCAATTCTTGCCTCCATAAATCCATCACTCCTACAACTTCACATTGTCTATCTAACTCCCTTTCATGATTTTTATTATACCTAAGTCATCTCTCTTCCCTCTCCTTTTCAGTCATAAGGTCTGTCATCTTCCTCCTCCCTAGCTTCTTCACCCGATGCTCAGAAGAAGCTTATCTAGCCATAGGAAATGCTTACAAACTCAACGTAATGATCAAGATATTTATAGCTAAAGGGATAACACACAAGAATGATCCTCTTGGCTCCCTCAAGAACTATGACTCAGTAATATCTAGACAAGAATATGTATAATTCACATACTCCAAGGTCTAACTCATCAGTAGTCTACTTAACCAATGATCAACAACATGTGTCTAAGTCAGATCAACATCATGCAACATTTGATACTCATCTTTGGTCCATACATGAGGTCTATAGTACCAACTTGATCTAAATGCATACGTCGAGATTCATTCGTATAACTCCACTAGAAAACAACAAAATAAGGTCTCATACAACTCATGATACATATGTTCTTCTACCCATTTACATGCTTAGAAATTAGGTCCAGTACTAAATCTTTGAGAAAATTCATCCCCTGTGATTTTAAGCATGCTTCAACACTGTCCAACATCAAGCACTCTATCATAACACACCATTCTCACAACACCTTTAAAAAGAGGTCCTAGCAACACAACCAAGATGTAGTCAATTATTTATCATTAATAATTCTTTCTAACCCAAAGCGCGTTATCCTATGACCCAGTGGGCATTGGGCACTCACCCAATGCATGCACGAGTGATGAGCCCCTCTTTTATGTGAGATTTTTGAGAAGGTTCTGCCATTAATGGAGGATTATTTATAGAAACATAAGTACATTCACTTAAAAAGGTAGAATATGAAACTAACATATCTACACATTAATGCATCACAAAATCTAAATAACATTGTAAGAAGCATAATAAACCATATCTAAGCCATTATAGTCATATAACATGAGGTTTTACACCCATAAACAAGTTATAGAGAACGAACCCATATATATATATATATATATATATATATATATTAAAGTCATCTGGTAGCCACATTATAATCAAAAGGGTCATCTTAGACCATACATATTAAATGATAGAGACTTGTCTCCTTCAAAAATTTCTAATATGGGATCCTAACTATACTTTTTCCATGCTAACCCTTATTACAGATCCCAGTGCCCATACATATGCGTTAAACCCTAACATTATTGCAGCACTTCATTACTCTATGTATTTTTGTCTTTGTCTATCTCTCCATGTCTGTGTATATATTCTCCACTCTATTCATCTATCTCTAGTCTGTGTCTGTCTCTCACCTGAGCATTCATTTATATAAGATCAGTACCCATAGCCATGCCTTCTCCAAGCACAGATCATGTGCCAAGTGTTGATGTGGTCCTCCATAGGTGAATTTTTATCCCTTTGCAAACCCTCCACTCTATGTAATGATGTCTTATGGGAATATTTGTTGTGGGGAATATCCATTTTTCTTGACCTCCAAGGTTCCAGGATGGTACCTTATCCACTTATCATGCCTAGTCGGGTCCTCACATTTTTCCTCAAGTGACTCCATGATGCAAAATATGGCTATGTCCTTTAAACTTGTGTTTTGCCTCTCGCGCCATGGTTTCTCATAAATCCTTCTTAAACCCCTTTGTCATGTGTGCTTTCCTCTGAGTGACGTTCTTCTCATGGGTCCTTTACACATGTGCCTCTTGGTAGTTAGCCAATATTTTAGGATCCAATAGATAGGATTTCAATTACCGTAAAATATGTTATTGATGGCGTATTTCTCTATTTCCGTAAATCTCTTAATTATTTATATATATGTTATGATACAAATCTATGGGAGAGATAACCTTACGAGGAGCTTATTTCATAGCCATTAGGGCTGAGAATTTCCTAATTCAAGACTGTAAACTTGCACCTAGGCCACCTATGCCTATTTATCTAGAAATGGGGAATCCTAGTTCTAGCAAGACACTTGAGTTATCCCCTATTCATTCCCCTAGAATTCATAGTTCCAATGAAGCTTCCACCTCTTCCTCTAGCACCTAAACTAAACTCCTAGAGGTCATGAAGCAATTGTGGAATCTAGGGAATGAATTAGTAACCCTCAAGAGGTAGCATGCCCAAAATGTTAGACCTTATCAGTCTCAGCCCTAACCAAATAGGCCTTCATATTAGCCTAATAGATCTCAAGTTCAAAATGCAACCAAAAATCAAGGACATAAGCCATCTGCTAGACCATTTCAACCATACAATCCTAACACAAGATCAACATCAAGAGCCTTGGTTCCAGTCCATAATAACCTTACACAAGAATATGAATGGTGTTTCCCTTGTGGCTAACCCCATAATCAAGTAACATGTTCTAATGGTGTTCTAAATTAGGCTCTAATGGTACAAAATGATGGGGTTGCACAAGAGACAAATGAAGAAGAAAATTAGTATTTAGTAGGCACTCAAGAGGCACTCCACAATGATACTTCACTAGTGAACTGACAGATAATGGATTTATGTGGTATAAAGCAGTCTCCTTCTTAGGGGTAGTATCCAACACAAGGTCTAAGAAAATAAATATAGAAGGAGTAAAATCCTCAAATACAGGTGTTTCTCAACCTTCTATCACTCCCCAAGGATTTGGTATCTCAATTTCATTCCCCAACTCTCAAAATCAGCCCAAATCACCTGGTATATCAACTCATGTTCAAGAGAAGGTAGTGCAAAGTAAAGGGAAATAGAAGGACAACCCATCTCCATTGCCAACATCATAGACTGCATGAAGAAAATAAATTTAAACATCTCTATGTGGGAATCTTTGGGAATTTCAGGCTAAAATTTCCTTTTACAAGCTATTATAGCTAACTTTCCCATCTCAAAGAAGTCACACAAATACCAAGAGAAGGTCCTCACCAATGCATTACAATAAAATGATGATCAACCAAGAAGAAATATGAATCCCCCTCCATTTTATGTGTCCTTGATTATTGGGAATAATCTTGTACACAACTGCATGATTGATTCAAGAGTAAGTAACTCGGTGATGCCTAAAAAATTGTAGATCATTTGGGCCTCAAGTATGAGCTTATTTCTAAAGGAGTAGTACAATTAGATGGGATAATAGTGGGAACTGTTGGGATTATAAAGGGTTTAAACCTCACATTGCATGCATCTCCCAATGTCATAATTCAATAGGACATATCAAGTATTGATTTACCCCCACTCTTTGCTTTATGGTTGTTAAGGGATTTCAAAACTAAATTTGGCAGGTACCAATCAGATAATTGCTCCCACATGATTTTCAAGACAAGGTATGGAGATAAAACTACAATTCAATCTAAGCCAATGTAAAATTACCATATTGATCCTTACATGCCAAGTCCAATCAATGACAACTATTCATCATTTGATCAAGTATATTTTCCAAGAACTCGGGAGACAAATACTAAGGTTAGAGGTATCCTAGATTTGACAATTGATGAGTGGGATCACAAGAGGCATAGCTATGATCCATACAAGGATTTGGAAGAAGCAGAACTAGTAATCTATTTTCTATATGAATAAAATACACCTCTTCCTAACATCACCAAACCAAATGATGAAGATGAAAGTGAAACTTATCAACTATTTTTCGATGGTTCGAGGAGTAGGAAAGGTGCAGGAGGAGGAGAAATGCTAGTATCTCCCAAAGGTATCAAATACTAGTTTGCTTTTAGATTTTACTCCAGTTGTTCAAATAATGCAATAGAGTATGAATCACTCATCCATCGACTACAATGGGCAAGGAAAAGGAGCATAAAAAATCAACAGGTTTTTGGGGACATTGAAATAATAGTAAACTAGGTCATAGGATCCCATGCAGCAAAAAATTACTTCTTAAAGCATATAAGCACAAGGTATGGGACCTATTATAGTATTTTTATGCCTCAAATATCTAGGCCATTCCTAGAAAGAAGAATGAGGTTGTTGACAGAATTTCTACAATTGTAGCAAGGTTTGATGTGGTTGACGATGTTGGGAGAAACAAAATTCAGCCTCACGTCAGAATGGTGGTGAGACCTGTTGTACTTGATAATGTCACAAGTTGGAAAGTATTTTTGAATGACCAACATATTATAAACTTCCTTCGAGAAGAAGTTGAGTTCTCTTTTAAAAATCAAGAAAAATTGGAACAACATTATGGTGATCAAGTAGTCCAGCTCAGGACAAATAAGCTACCAAAAGGTCTAATGACTCTTGAATCAATATTCAACCCCAATGACCAGTTCTAGAAAGAGAAAACAAACATCATAGTAAAATTATAAGATTCAAATTCAATCTTGGTGGGTAAAGTCATGGTGCTCCAAATTGGAAAAGTAAGTATTCTTCAAGAAAAATCTTATTTCATTCAACTTTGTCATGAGTTTCCAGACAACTTTCCTTGGAGTTATGAATATTTGAGAGGGTTTGACCCAATAATGGCACAAAATACTATTGAGTTAGATCTAGAATCTAAACCCATCAGGAAAAATTAAAGGCCAGTGAACCCTCATATTCAGCCTCTAATGAATATGGAATTGAACAAGCTCATAGAGGCAAGTATCATCTTTCCAATCAAACACTCTTCATGGGTAGAAAATATAGTGCCGGTTAGGAAAAGAAATGGAGAAATCAGATTGTGTGTGTACTTCCAAGACTTGAACAAAAATTATCTCAAGGATCATTATCCACTTCTATCCATGGAGAAGATATTGTAAGTAATATCTGGTTCAGAGAGGTTTTCACTTCTGTATGGTTACTCGAGATACAATCAAATCATGGTGAAAGAGGAAGACCTATTTAGTACATCCTTCACCACCAAATGGGGAACATATGCTTATAGGAAAATTCCATTTGGGTTGTCAAATGTCGAGGTAAAATTCCATAGGGATATGGACATGGAGATCAAGGGGTTGATAAAAAAATATAGTTCTTGTTACTTATATGACATTATTGTATTTTAAAAGAAAACAAAAATCCACCTCCATCACCTCAGGAAAGTGTTCCAAAGATGCAGGAGATTTAGAGTGTCTCTAAATATGAAAAATTGTATATTCATAGCTCATGAAGGCAATATCTTAGTCCACATGGTGTCTAAAGATGGGATAAAAAATTATGTAGAAAGAGTTGAAGCTATTCATGCTCTACTATTGCCTAGTCACAAGAAGCCTCTCCAAATATTTTTAGGGAGAATAAATTTTGTTCAAAGGTTTGTTCCTGATATTTCCACTCTTTTTAATACACTAACTATGAATTTTAAAAAGAGTATGGAATTTAAGAGGAAAGTTGAGGAAAATGAGAGTTTCAAAGCTATTGAACATGCCATATCTCAAGCACCAAGCCTCATAAATCTAGATTTTTTAGACTTCACTCTATATGCTTTTGGTGGTACAAATGCAATATTTTCAATACTAGTAAAACTTAATCAAGAAGGAATGGAGAATCCTATTTTATTCTTTAGCTAGGGCCTTGAGGATTATGGGGTAATATATTCATTTATTTAGAAACATGTCCTTGTTGTGATAAGAAGTTTAAAGAAATTTAGGCATCTAGTGTCAGATAAAAAGAATCATTTACTAGTTACACATGCTGGTGTAAAATAATTTCTTTTAAATAAGGACCTTAACAATAAAAATGGTGGTTGGATAACCAAGGTCATGAAGTATTACTATTGATGTGAAATCGCAGCACCCCTAAATGTCTGCAACTCGATGGGTTGAGACTCTCAGTGCGATTGCATAACATGGAGCTTTTCCCAAGTGTGGGACCTTGCAAAATTGGAAAAGCTCTCCGGATGAAGGCTGGTTCCTATTCCTCTGTTCAGATGCACACGTGAAAATGTAGAGGATTTACTAAAAAACTACACTAACTTGCCAAGGATATAGGGTAAGAAAATGCATAAAATAAAACCTAAACTACAAAGGTGATGCACCGAGGAATGAAGAACAACTGTCCTGCCAATAAACACAAGCCATTAAAATGCAATGCAAGATCATGCACAGATAAACAGATTTTCAGTGAAAGATCAAGAGGATGAAAATGAACACAGACAGGGTTGAGAATCATCCATAGACATGCATTATTTGCTCCAAAGATTGATACAATACACTGCAAAATGCCAAGAGGCAAAGTTCCATTACAGTTCTAAATGGGAGGTTTGAACTCCACAAATTCACCTGCCAAAGAGAAGAAGGGAGGGGCAAAACAAGAATGTCCAACCTTTAGAAAGAAGCCCCTCCTTACAATTTATAGGAAGAATGAGAGAGGGAAGAGAGAGAAACTCCAAATCTACCCCAACCACCCCAGGTTGTATTTAATTCATCTCATTATGGTGGTAGGTGAGAACCCTAGCGAACCCAAAAAGTGGCGAACTGTATTTTGCATTTTTAATAATTTTTTATCACCCAATTAAAGATATCTAGTCGTAGTTGGATAGAGGACCTCGTAAGCTTTACAAAAAGTCCAACCTTGCATGAATCCGAGCTCCCAGTCAAAAGTTATGGCCATCTGAATATCTGCGCCAGGGTCTGCTTCCTGCCAGCACTCAGAATGTTGTGCCTTCTGAAGGTGCGCCATAGGCGCATGAATTTCGATGTCGACACGCTGTGTCATGTGCCTCTTACCTATGCCATGGGTGCATCCATTTTTATGTCGAAACGTTGTGTCGTGTGCCTCTTACCTGTGCCATGGGCGCATCCATCTTGATGTCGACACTCCTTGTCATGCGCCTCTTACCTGCGCCATTGGCGCATCCATTTTGATGTCGACACACCTTGTCATGCGCCTCTTACCTGCACCATGGGCGCATCCATTTTGATGTCGACACGCTATGTCATGTGCCTCTTACCTACGCCATGGGCACATCCATTTTGATGTCGACACACTGTGTCGTGCACCTCTTACTTCCGCCATGGGCACATCCATTTTGATGTCGACACGCTGTGTCGTGCACCTCTTACCTGTGCCATGGGCGCATCCATTTTGATGTCGACACGCTGTGTCGTGCACCTCTTACCTGCACCATGGGTGCATCTATTTTGATGTCGACATGCATTTTCATGCACCCTTTACCTGTGCCTTGGCGCATCTATCTTCGTGTCGACACCCATTTTCATGCGCCCTTTACCTACGCCTTGGCGCATCTATCTTCGTGTCGACACCCATTTTCATGAACCCTTTACCTGTGCCTTGGGCTATTGGTGATGCAATAAATATTGGGCTCTGAGTTTCTTTGATTTCTATATTCTTCTGTTTGTCTATATCTACCCAGGGGGAAGATATTTACAACAATTTGGTGACTTAACGGGATCACCTGCCTGCTAGGTAGAAGATCAGTGGCCTTGTAGCAATCCATTGGACATAGAGTCATAAGAAATAACCTGAAACCAACCTGATATCTGATCCTGAGCGTGATATCACAACCCCTTCTTCGAGAGCATGCTGAACTGTAGAAATCCAACCTATGAGCAACAAAACCTGTGCCAAAGCACTTAGGGAAACTGAAACCTAACTACAACAAGAAAAAGTGCATACGCACTTAGAGGAATTGAAATCTAGGCTAATATTTACAAGGGTAAACCTTTTATTTTCAGTAGCAATGTTTAAGATAGATTCTGTTAACCGGAATCAGGAGTTCTTCTCCGTCCAAAGTAGAAAATTGGAAGGCATTGTTATTCTTACGTCCTATGACCATGTAGGGGCCACTCCAAATGGCATCAAACTTGGAATGCCTTCCTGGTTTTGCCTGATCTGCATCCCATTTCAGAACTAGGTCCCCTTCCTGGAAGGTCCTTGCTCTTGCTTTCTTATCAAACCATCTTTTTAATAAGGCCTGATCTTTCTCAATTGTTTGAATTGCATGTTCTCTAATTTCTTTCAATTCCATCAACTCTGCATACCTGGCCTCCATTGGTTCGAATTCAGCCAACTCCAACTACTTCATGAGCTCCAATGCTGGAAATTCTAATGATATAGGCAATACTGCCTCTTTCCCATAGACCAATTTGTAGGGATAACTACCTGTAGACCTCTTTGGTGTTATCCTGTCAGCCCATAATGCTGATTTTAGCTTGGTATGCCATGTCCTTTGGTTTTCATCCAGAGTTCTTCTCATGATCCTTAGCAAATTCTTGTTCATGGACTCTGCCTGTCCATTACCCTCTGGGTAATAATTTGAAGAGGTGCTCAAAAATATTCCATTCTTGACAGCCCATTCTGTAATCTTGGAACCTATGAATGCTAATGCATTATCTGATATGATAGTGGCCGGCACACCGAACCTGGTCACTATTCCTTCATAAAAGTCTAGTATGTTAGACTCACTTGCCTCTTTGAGTGCTACTGCTTCGGTCCACTTGGTGAAATAGTCCATCGCCGTGAGAATCCACTTGTGGCCTTGGCTTGAGTTTGGGTTGATGACCCTGACAAAGTCCAATCCCCATTGCATAAATGGTTGGTCAACCAAAATTGGGTGCAATGGAAGCACTGCTAGTCTTTCTTTGCCTGTGAAGAGTGAACATTTCTTGCACTTTCTTATCCATGTATAGCAGTCACTGAAGACTATCGGCCAATAATACCCTGCCTTCATTATCTTGAGAGTTGTTACTCATGGGGAAAAATGTCCGCCAGAATCTCCATCGTGAAAATCTCATAACACCCTCTCAATTTGACCTATCCCAATGCACCTCAATAGAATTCCATTGATGTCTCTCTTAAACAAAACACCATCAACAAGCACATATGGAATGGCTTGTAATCTAAAGTATCTCCTCTTTGCTTTGCTCATTTCTAGAGGGCATAGGCTTTCCTGTAGGAAGTGTATCATATTCTGAGTCCAACAAGGAGTAGGCACATCATCATTTTCATGTTCTTGACCATCCTGTAGTACCAAGACAACCTCTTTTTCATTACCTGCTTCAACTTGTTGACTCAAGGCTATCTGTTCACATAGTCCCTTTCCACGTACTAGTTTTGTGACCTTGATCTCGATGTCATATTCCATGACACGGGTTATCCATCCTGCACGTTTCTCATTCAGATCCTTGTTTAGAAGGAAGTCCTTGACTCCCGCATGAGAGACCAATAATTGGATCTTGTTGTTTGAGACTAGGTGCTTGAATTTCTTTAAACTATTGATCACTGCAAGTACATGCTTTTTAATGAAAGAGTACCTAGTTTCTTATTCCTCCAAGCCTTGACTGAAGAAAGCAACTGGTTGTTCTAATCCTTGTTTTGTTGTGCCAGGATTACAGAAATTGTGTCCACCACCAAAGGTGTATAGCATGAAATCCTTGGAGAAGTTTGGATTGACGAGAGTTGGAGCTTGAGATATAGCCTCTTTTATTGCCTCAAAACTTTCCTTGCCTTCAGATGTCCACTTAAATGCCATGCTCTTCTTCAACATCAGTGTTATTGGCTTCACGAGAGTTGCAAAGTTTGGAACAAACCTGGGTACAAAATTGATCCTTCCTAAGAAGCTTTGAAGAGCCTTCTTATGACTTGGCAATGGCAACGCTCGAATTGCTTCAACTCTCTCTGGGTCAATCGTCAACCCTTCCTTTGAAACAATATGGCCTAGAAGTTTTTCCTCATGAGCCAAGAATATGCATTTTTTGGGATTCAATGATACCCCAAATCTTCTACACCTCTGAAATACCTGCCACAAATGAAAGAGGTGATCCACTACATTTTTGGAGAATACAGTGATGTCATCAAGATATATCAGAACTATTTTATTGATCAACCCCCTGAATGTCATATCCATTTCCCTTTGGAAATTGGCTCCAGCATTTGATAGGCCAAATGGCATCTTCTTGTAGGAAAATGTGCCCCATTTGGTGGTGAAATCCGTCTTGAACTAGTCATCTTCTTTCACCATTACCTGATTATACCCTGAGTAGCCATCTAGGAGAGAGAATCTCTCTGAACCGGATACTACTTGCAATATTTGTTCCATTGAAGGAAGTGGATAATGGTCTTTGAGAGATGCCCTATTGAGGTCTCGGAAGTCCACACACAACCTGATTTCTCCGCTCTTCTTCCTGACCGGAACCAAGTTTGCAACCCAGCTTGAGTGCTTGATCGGGAATATAATGCTTGCCTCTATTAGCTTGTTTAACTCTTTCTTCATTAGAGGCTCAATGTGAGGGTTGACTGGTCTCTACTTCTGCCTGATGGGCTGAGCATCCGGATCCAATTCTATGGTATGTTGTGCCAACTTTGGATCGAATCCTCTCAAGTCTTCATAGCTCCAAGCGAAGACATCTGGAAATTCTTGGCAAAGCTGTATGAAATCTGATTTTTCTTGCTCAGTGGCCACTTTACCAATTTGAAGTGTTTTTCCTTCCCCAATCGGAATTGGCTCTGAATCTTCTCTCTTGACCTGTATGTTAGCCTTTTCCTTACGAAACTGTTCGTTAGGGTTGAAGATAGACTCCAATGTTACTAAACCCTTGGGAATCTTGTTTGTCCGCAGCTGCACTACTTGATCACCGTACCGCTGCTCTAATCTATCCTGATTCCTAGCTGAGAATTCAGCCTCTTCTTGTAAGAAATTGATGATCTGTTGATCATTCTCAAACACCTGCCAGCTTGTGTTATTATCTGGAACTGCTGGCCTCACAACCACATGGATATTTGGTTGCGTTTTTTCCCTTTTGATGCTGTCAACCACATCAAACATTGCTCCAATAGCTGCGAGCCTATCCGCAGATTCATTTTTCTTCCTAGGTATGGACACGATGTTGAAAGCTTCGAAATCCTCAATGAGGTCCCATAACCTGTTCTTGTAATTCTTCAGCAAGTCATTCTTTGTAGCATGTTGTCCCCTGACTTGATTGACGATCAGCTCGCTATCCCCGAACACTTGCAAGTTCTTTATGCCCTTTTTCGTGGCCCAATGAAGTCCATGAATCAAGGCCTCATGTTCAGCTGTGTTGTTTGAACAAGAAAACTGGAAACGGAAAGCTGAATAATATTTGATGCCTTGAGGTGAAACAAGCATAGCTCCTCCTCCTGCACCTTGCCTACTCCTTGATCCATCGAACAATAATTGACATACCTCATTGTCATCCTTATGGTCTGGTTTGGTGATGCTAGGAATAGGCTGGTTTTCTTCATGTATGCAATAGAATCCTAGCTCAGATTCTTCTACTTCTTGGTAGGGATCAAAAGCATGTACCTTTCTTTCCCATTCATCAAGAGTCAAATCTGGGATGCTTCCAACTTTGGTGTCTGCTTCATCCGTGCTTGGATAATCTTCTTGATCAAATGTTGAACAGTTGGCATTGATTTGGCTTGGATTATGAGGCTCAATATGAAATTTTGCAATTGGTTCGGATCTGATTGTGACCTTAGTACCATATCTATTTCTAAACAACATGTGTGACCAATCAGCAGACAAGTAGCCTCCAATTTTGGCTGTGAAATCCCTTGATAAGCATAGGGAAAAGAGTGGTGGAAAATCTATCACTGACACATCTTGTAAAACGGTAATGTTGGGGCATGTATGCAAGGTAAGATTCAAACCTTTAATTACTCCCATGGTTTCTACTGTTGTCCCATCCAATTTCACTACCCCCCTTGATATGACTTCATATTAGAGACCCAGCTGATCAGCTATTTGCTTGGGCATGACAGAACTACTTGCCCCAGAGTCAATCATGTAATTGTGTACTAGTTAATCCCCAATGATTAATGAAACATAGAATGGAGGGGGCTTCAAAACCTTACCTTGTTGTCCTCCATGACTCCCTTCAGGTTGAGCAGCATTTGTGAGGACCTTATCTTGCATAGGGACCTGCTGGTTCGAAGTTGACCAATCCTTCATGGCAGTTTGTAGAAGATATCTTTGTCCTGGGATGGATAAAGATTCCCACATTGATATATTCACGTTTGTCTTCTTCATTTGATCAATGATGCTAAATGGGGATGAAATATCTCTTTGTTGTCCTTTAGTCTGTGCATTCCTTTCTTGTGTATGGGCAGCAACAGCTGGCATTTGAGTTGGTTTAGAAGGTGGTTTGGGTTGTCCTTGCATGTTCGGAGTTGCATTTTTCTTACTGACACCTTGTGGAATGATGGAAGTTTGTAGATCACTTGGAGCCAATGACTGCTCTTCACCAATATTCCTCTTCTTTGATCTTGTGTTAGCTGCTACACTCTGAGAAATTGTTTGATTCATGCCATAAAAATCCTCAGCTTGCCAATTCACAAATGCGGTATCATTTGGAGCTGTGTTTTGCTGAGATGTCTCTTGTTGCTGATTTGTTTCTTGACTCACTTCACCCTCTACGCCAGTAGTTGTCACCATCAAGGCTTGGTTCAAAGCACCATTAAAGCACGTAGATTGGTTGTGAGGTCCATTGCATGGGAAACACCAATCATACTCTTGAGCTATATTGTTTTGCACTGGCACTAATGCTTTAGAAGCAGATGCAACATTGGGGCTATAGGGCTGAAATGGTCTATTAGCAGGAGGCCTTACTTGGCTTTGATTTGTAGCTGGATTGGGTGGCCTATTGGGATGGTATGGTGGCCTAGCCTGGTACTGCGCTTGAGGCTGATACAGTCTAGCACTTTGAGCTTGTTGTCTTTTGATAGTCACCAACTCATTTTCAAGGTTCTGTAATTGTTTCATAACCTCATGGAGTTCATTTGAAGTACTAGAGGATGAAGTAGAAGTTTCATTTGAACTTTGATTTCTAGGAGTGGGAATAGGAGCCAAAGTGGGTGCTTGACTAGTGCTTGGATTTTCTAAGTTTGGATACAAGGGCATGGGAGGCCTAGGAGCCAGCTTACCAGCTTGAATAAGATATTTTTCAGCCCTAATGGCAATGCTATAAGCATCAGGTAAGGTTGTTCCTCCCATAGATTGAATTAACATAGAAATATCAGAATTCAAAGCCTTAAGATAGTATAGAAAAGCACCTTCAGCTATTGGCCTGACGGCCACTGGAATCCTATCCCAAGACCTTTGAAATCTAAAGTTGAAGTCAGTCAGCTGCTCATGGGGAGCTCTCTTAATAGTCGTCAATTGTTCTAGTAGAGACAAATTGTCTCCCTTTTCCCCAAACTACTCATGGAGAACTATGCATAACTGATTCCAATTTTGGATAGAACCAGCTGCAAGGCTCCTAAACCACTGCAAAGCCTTCCCTTTGAATGAAGATGCCATAAATTTGACAGCAACATCCATTTCATTTATCTCATGGATTGCACAAACGTTAGCAATGTCTTTGACATGATCACTAGGAGTGGTATGATTTTCTCCAGTGAAAAATGGAATGTTCTTCGATGCTGCAATTGGAACTGGATTCTATGCATTGAGAGCAAGTGGACTGCTACTAGTGAAATTGATAAAGGGATTTGGTGGTTGCGCCATTCTGATTGGCCTGAGAACCCTTGTTGATGCGAGAAAAGGTCTACCAGGTGGAGGTGTAGACAAAGTCCGGTTAGGTGGAGATGGTGATCTTTGTGGTCTTCTTCCTCTCCTTCCTCTTCCTGGTGATAGTTGCAAGTGGAAAAATAGCCCCTCTTCTCTAGTATCAGACCTGGTTCGAATTATTCTCATATTCCTGGACAACTTTTTATGCTAAAACACTGAATTCTATCCCCTTCGGAGTCGCCAGATGTGTTAGATAATGAGCCTCAAAAGGCTAGATTCTGCCAAGTTACACACCAAACCTGACAATATTTAAAAAATAATTTTGAAAGACCTGTATTTTTTGAGATTTTAGAGTTTGGAATTTGATTTGGAATGACAGTTCCGAAAATCCAAAAATGCCAGACTTCTGAAAACCCAAAATCTGAAATTCAAAAACCATGAAATTTTGAAAGTCAAAATCTCAAAAATCTAAGAATACCCTTTTGAATATTATCCCCCGATCTATTAACTGGTGAAATTTTGACTTGTTTCGAGTAAGTTAAGTCCTTGAAAATTGATTTCAAAGTTCAGCCCAGAAGGTGAAAATATGAAATTGTAAAACCTGCAATTTTTTAAGTCCGAATTTCTTGAAAGCTCCTTCAAATCTGTGGAATGACCTCTTGGTCCCACCGAGCATGCCAAAACTGTTGATGTGAAATCACAGCACCCATGAATGTCTGCAACTCGATGGGTTGAGACTCTCAGTGCGATTGCATAACATGGAGCTTTTCCCAAGTGTGGGACCTTGCGAAATCGGAAAAGCTCTCTGGATGAAGGGCCGGTTCCTATTCCTCTGTTCAGATGCACACGTGAAAATGTAGAGGGTTTACTAAAAAACTAAACTAACTTGCCAAAGAGATAGGGTAAGAAAATGCATAAAATAAAACCTAAACTACAAAGGTGATAAACCGAGGAATGAAGAACCATTGTCCTGCCAATAAACACAAGCCATTAAAATGCCATGCAAGATCATGCACAGATAAACATATTTTCAGTGAAAGATCAAGAGGATGAAAATGAACACAGAGAGAGTTGAGAATCATCCACAGACATGCATTATTTTCTCCAAAGATTGATACAATACACTGCAAAATGCCAAGAGGCAAAGTTGCATTACAGTTCTAAATGGGAGGTTTGAACTCCACAAATTCACCTGCCAAAGAGAAGAAGGGAGGGGAAAAAAAAGAATGTCCAACCTTTAGAAAGAAGCCCCTCCTTACAATTTATAGGAAGAATGAGAGAGGGAAGAGAGAGAAACTCCAAATCTACCCCAACCACCCCAGGTTGTATTTAATTCATCTCATTATGGTGGTAGGTGAGAACCCTAGCGAACCCAAAAAGTGGCGAACTGTATTTTGCATTTTTAAGAATTTTTTATCACCCAATTAAATATATCTAGTCGTAGTTGGATAGAGGACCTCGTAAACTTTACAGAAAGTCCAACCTTGCATGAATCCGAGCTCCCAGTCAGAAGTTATGGCCATCTGAATATCTGCGCCAGGGTCTGCTTCCTGCCAGCACTCAGAATGTTGCGCCTTCTAAAGGTGTGCCATAGGCACATGCATTTCGATGTCGACACACTATGTCGTGCACCTCTTACCTATGCCATGGGCGCATCCATTTTGATGTTGACACACTGTGTCGTGTGCCTCTTACCTGCGCCATGGGCACATCCATCTTGATGTCGACACTCCTTGTCATGCGCCTCTTACCTGCGCCATTGGCGCATCCATTTTGATGTCGATACGCCTTGTCGTGCGCCTCTTACCTACACCATGGGTGCATCCATTTTGATGTCGACACGCTGTGTCGTGTGACTCTTACCTGTGCCATGGGCACATCCATTTTGATGTCGACACGCTGTGTCGTGCACCTCTTACCTCCGCCATGGGCGCATCCATTTTGATGTCGACACGCTGTGTCGTGCGCCTCTTACCTGCGCCATGGGCGCATCCATTTTTATGTCGACATGTTGTGTCGTGCACCTCTTACCTGCACCACGGGCGCATCCATTTTGATGTCGACATGCATTTTCATGCACCCTTTACCTGTGCCTTGGCGCATCTATCTTCGTGTCGACACCCATTTTCATGCGCCCTTTACCTACGCCTTGGCGCATCTATCTTCATGTCGACACCCATTTTCATGTGCCCTTTACCTATGCCTTGGGATATTGGTGACGTAATAAATATTGGGCTCTGAGTTTCTTTGATTTCTATATTCTTTTGTTTGTCTATATCTACCCAGGGGGAAGATATTTACAACAATTTGGTGACTCTTACCTACGCCTCTGAGTTTCTTTGATTTCTATATTCTTCTATTTTCATGCACCTCTTACCTACGCCATGGGTGCATCCATTTTGATGTCAACACACTGTGTCGTGTTCCTCTTACCTGCGCCATGGGTGCATCCATCTTGATGTCAACACTCCTTGTCATGCGCCTCTTACCTACGCCATGGGCGCATCCATTTTGATGTCGACACGCCTTTTTGTGCACCTCTTACCTGTGCCATGGGCGCATCCATTTTGATGTCAACACGCTGTGTCGTGCACCTCTTACCTGCGCCATGGGCGCATCCATTTTGATGTCGAAACGCTGTGTCGTGTGCCTCTTACCTCCTCCATGGGCGCATCCATTTTGATGTCGACACACTGTGTCGTGCGCCTCTTACCTGCGCCATGGGTGCATCCATTTTGATGTCGACACGCTGTGTCGTGTGCCTCTTACCTGCGCCATGGGCGCATCCATTTTGATGTCGACACGCATTTTCATGCACCCTTTACCTGTGCCTTGGCGCATCTATCTTCGTGTCGACACCCATTTTCATGCGCCCTTTACCTACGCCTTGGCGCATCTATCTTGTGTCGACACCAATTTTCATGCGCCCTTTACCTGTGCCTTGGGCTGTTGGTGACGCAATAAATATTGGGCTCTGAGTTTCTTTGATTTCTATATTCTTCTGTTTGTCTATATCTACCCAGGGGGAAGATATTTACAACAATTACATTGATATCAATGTCACCAAATTGTTCCTTGGAAAAGGCTTGTGTGAGAAACTAACTTACAATCAACATGCTGAGTCAAGGGGCGAAGAAGGAGTTGTTTTTGTGTTACAAGATTATCAAGAGAAATCAGTCGATGCCTCACCCAATCCTTGTTGGAATTAGGATATAGTCAACTTATTCCAAATAGGTCAATGTCCTCAAGGATTTAGAAAAGACAAAATAAGGTATTTTAGGTTTCATTGTATTCTATTTGCACTAGTTGATGGTTTTTTGTTCAAAAGGGATGTGAATGGTATCTTCCTAACATGCATCAAAATAGATTATATAGAAAAGGTATCACATGAATTTCATGATGGAGAAATACGTGGCCATTTTTCCTAAAGGGTGAAAACTATTAGAATTATGAAGGCAGGATATTATTTTCCTAAGATTTTTAATTATTGTTATGCATGGATTACAAAATGTGAAAAAGTATGCAGTATTTATGGGTAAAGAGAAGCTATCATCCCTTCCACTTCACCCTATTTCTGTAAATGATCCATTAACGCAATGGGAGATGGAATTTATTGGAGTGATTAATCCAAACTCTAGCAAGGGTCACAAATGGATCCTTATAACCACAGATTACTTCACCAAGTAAACAAAGGTAGTTGCACTCAAGGAAGCAAATGAGGTCAACATCCTGGAGTTCTATGAGGGTATTATAGCTAAATTTGGAGTCCCTTCAACTATAATATGAGATAATTCCTTATCTTTTCTAGGGATAAAAATATCTGAATGGGAAGTGAAACATAGAATCTTGATCCATAGGGATCCATAAAAACACACCACTTCATCAATTCCATTAGTACTAAGATGGAGGAAAAATAAACGTGGATAAAATGAGGTGAATGGAGGTTCTAGAAGGAACCACTCCTATGTGCGGAGAGGTGGTTTTATAACCACCTAACTTTAGGGGAAGTGGTCCTGAAACCACCACCCAGCCAGGGCAGAGGTCCTAAGACCGATAGTATTCTCAGGGTGGTGGTCCTGACACTTTCGAACAGAATGGAACAAAAAAGGGCATGAATTTGAAGTGCCCAACCTTTTCGCTTCCCTTTCCATGTTGTTTCACATATTCTAGTGAATGAGAGGACATGGGAAGGCCTATAAATGCATGAAAGGAGCAAGAGAATGGGCTTTCAAAGATCCAGATAGATCGAGAAACAAAGTTTAATGAGAGCAATGAGCAAGATCTTCAGTGTTGGAATGGAAATGTAGGAGGAAGGTGTAGAAACAAAGAAAGAAAGTAATTGGAGAGAATGTTTACATTATTGCTTCTTTTCATACTTATTGTAATTTGTAATTGTCTATATTAGACCAATAAAAGTGGGAAGAAAGAGCAGTTTCCCGTCCCAACTGGTTTTCCTCCATTGGAGGTTTCTAGGATAAAATTGTTGGTGTTAAAGTTTGGAATTATTTCCTACTCTGCAATTTCATTTTTATAGCACTAGATAATCAGTCATGAAGCTCTAAGTTTTCAAGAAAATCTGTCATTTCCCAAAGTTAAAAGTAGAACAACATAGTTGTCTGATTCGTAGAGTTCCAAAGTAGAATTTTACGGATCATTTTGGTATTAGAGGTGATTATATATCCAAGACTGTGGTATTCAAATATTTCTTGTGATTTTGTATGATAGTGAAAAGGTCCAAAGGTGAAGAAGTTTTACCTTGCGAGCCAGATATTTCTACGAAGAAGTGGAAACAAATAATTTGAGCTCAAATGGAGGAAGAGAACTTGGTCTGTAGAGTAAAGATGCTAGAGACCATGATGGATAGATTACATAGAAAACAAGAAGAGCTTTCAGATCTACAAAATATGGCTTCAGTTATAGTTGAAATAATTGGTATCAGAAAGATCAATGAAGAGGAAGAATGGGAAGATCATGAAGAGACGCCAATTGTAACTAAGAAGGTAAAATCTACACATACACCTTTTAAAGTTGAAACGAAAGTGGAAATAAATAATTCTGAAGGAAAATTAGATGCAGAATTACTGGATAAATGGATAAAACAGTTGGAAATCTACTTTATTGTGCATAATGTCATTTATGCACAAAGGATCACCTTTTCACGTCTCAAAATGGAAGGTCATGCTCTGGTTTGGTGGGAAACCCATCTAGCCACTTGTGAAAAGAAGAAACATCCTATTGTCAGTACTTGGAAAGGTTTTAAAGAATTGATTAGAGATAACTTCTATCCTATTGGCCATAAGACTAACATGATGATTAAATGGATGAGACAATTTTTTGTAGAAACTGATCATGAGGCAATGTTTTTCATGGCTAAAAAACTTTGGAGAGTATAAAAATCGATGATACCATTAATTATTGGTCATTGTGTGTATTTTTTGTTATTGTGTCAATTCCATTGATATAAAATGGTGTCATGTGGTCATATGTGTCTCCATGAGGTGTCAATCTGATGTCAAGCATGAAGGTTGATTGGTAGTGTGAAGCTTGGTGAATGTCTATGGTGTTCTAGTGCATGGTCTAGTGAGATAATTCATGGTTTGGGTCCTCAAAAGTGTGTTTTAGATTTCATGAGGTCAATCATGATTGGTATGATGTGTCATGGGTGTCTAAGAGTTTGCATCAAGTTAGCAAGGTCATTTCATGGGTTTTACGTGATGTGTTAAGTCTTCTAGGCCTATTCCTAGCCCTGGAGCATGTAGAATGGTAAGGAGGTATGAGTTTTTGAGATAATTAGTCTTTTCCAAGAATGGTAGCAGCATTTTGATGGTATAAAAGGAATGTATGGTGATTTTAAGGTTATAAATCAGAGGTAAGATGCATGTTTGAGGTCTTTGGGAAGAAAGAAGACAAGAATAGGCAAGAAAGCATCGGTAAATGAGATTTTTTCAAGAGTTTAAAAGATGTTTGAGCTATGTGGTGAGTATGGTTAGTTATAGGATGTTTCCATGATGCTTCATGATAAATTTTTAGGTCATTCAGAAGAATATTTTTGAAGATGCATCAGTTTATGTAAAATTGGGTGTTTCACAACGTGTTTTTAAGGTAAAAGTGGACCTTCTGATGTTCACCCTAAATTATGTGATTTTCATATGACCTTGTGTATTTCACGGATGTTTCTAAACTTAACTAATAAGGTTTCATAAAAATAATTACATGGTTTGATCCTCTAGTTTTTATGAACGATCGTTAAGAAGATAAGTTGTTTTGAAACCCTAGTTAAACCCTAGCTTAAAGATACTATGGAGAAAGTGAGTATTCTGAGTATATTTTTATTAATTTTGAAAAGTGATGATTGGATGTTGTAGAGGACTCCTCTGAATTTCCATAAAGGTGAGATAGTGCTTGTAAATTTTTGTGCGCCCCACCTGAAATTTATTTTTTCTGAATAAGTCCATTTTATGAAGAAGTTTTCCAAAGAAGTTGAAGGATAAACTGAAATTTTTTATCCCTAAATTTGTTATACATGTCCATGATAGTTTCAAATCATGGTTGAGGTGAAAAATGGAACAGTGCGCCCTATTTATGAAGCCTATTTTTTAGGGAAGTTTTGAGAAATTTATGGTAACATTGACATTGCAGACTACAAGAAGATTTAGAACTCCATTCAAGTTTTTTTGTGATCTTGATTCAGATATATTTCTCTTGCTATATAATTTTTTTTTTATATGGCATGAAGAAGTTATGACATGTTCTTTGACGTTGAATTATGGAGGATTCTTGATCTAGTAAGGTGCTAAGTGGCTTCATGAGTTAAGATAATATTTCTAAGTGGTTCATGGTTATTGAAGGTTTCTGAGTGCTTAAATATCATGTATAAGTGTTTTCCATGCTTTGGTCAAGTTTGTAAGTGAGTTTTGAGGATATGGAGCAAGTTGAGCTCAAATTCAATTCTTGAGTCCTAAAAGGATTAAGGAGAATTTTGTAGAGATTTTCTTGGTTGAAGGCGTTACACTTGAAGTTGGTATTTCATCGGATTCTTGATAAATTAATGAAACATATAGAAGGTGATATGCCAAGGAGGAATACATGTTTGTGATTTTGGTTGAAAGTTCTGCACATATTCTGATTTCCTGATCCAATGCTAATTGTGAATACTCCCTTTAGGATAGGAGGAACTACCTGTAAAATGCAAAACAATACCACTAGATAGAGTTAAATAAAACAATAAGTGGACTTCCTAGCAGAAGCTAGATCCAAGAAGCGTGATGCTCCCTAAACAAGATCTGTTAATCCACTTTTTAAATAACATTATTAATGTTATGTAAAATGAACATGAAATAAAAATCTTATTAGAATCGAAATGATTTAGGTATCTCATACAAAAAAATAAGAAACAAGTGTTAAAAGGTGATTTAATATCAAAACGAGTCAGGTGATGAGATGATATTGGGTTGTAGGTCTAGTACAGGTTCTAGATAGATTATGGTAAATATTAGGAGTGATTTTGGGTTGTTAGGGAATGGGTATGAGCTCACTGGTTTGAGGTATGTTTTCAAACATAGTAACCATTGTTGGTTGTATGATTGATGACGGTTTTTAGGATGGTCGACATCGGTTGGCTAACCGATGTCAGTAGGGGTGGTTAATAAAAATATCTTAGAAATGATCTTCAGACTCCCTGTGATTGTACAAAGGCTGAAAATGGCGGGCGTGAGGTCATAAAAGGGTATTAGGGCGTTAGAGATGACTAAGAGAGGATGAATATAGGTAAAAGGACTTGATATCATAAGGTGATGGGTTGGAGGAAGGAAGGAGGTGTACGGATATATAGAAGAATAAATTAATGAGAGGAATACTAATCTTAACAAAAGACAATAAAGATAACTAAAGAGATATTAGGTACTTACTGAAGAATGGGTCCGAAGAAAATAGGTGATGAAAAAAATGTTCTCAAAGATCTGGAGAGAAGGGGTGCCATATACGTTCTGTGGAAGTTCGAATTCCCATGCTTCTTTGTGTGAATCTATGACGATGAGGAAGGTGATGGATGTTAATGGTTGTCGGAAGTGCTCCCAGGTACTTTCCTTTTCCTAAGTGCTTCAGAAATATGAGTGCTCCAAGTCTCTATTTAGGTGATATCCTGAATCTAATCACCAACCTCAACAAAGGCTTTTGGAAATGCATTTATCTTAACCGATGACGGTTAGGGGACTGACTTCGGTTAAGGTGGGAATATCTAGGTTTTCCAAAAATATCTTGATTATTGCTATTTTTGGCATGGTATTCAATCTTCATCAGAGTCTCAAGTGATAGACCATGGAAGAATGAGTAAGAGTCTTCTTAGGTTTGTTAATAGGAGTTAAGTGTAGGTTTAGACTAAGTCCCAGTTGGTTAGGATAGGCTTAGAATTGGTCTTAGGTCATTAATGGGGTTTGAGAAGGTCATGGACTAAGGTGGCTGGCTGAGGTGGTCAAGTGATGATGTTAATTAAATTAATTAAAGTAATTAATTAAATTATTCATCTGCACTATGGGATATGAATCAGTAAGGTATGATTAATTTAATTAACGAGGTTATAAGGTCAGTATGAACTAATTTTTGTGTCTACATTTTTCCCCTTTTTGTCGTGTAGCTTGTATTGGTAAGAAACACTAAAAGAAATAGGTAGTGATTTCCCCATGTATGGGTGAAATAAAGGTTTCCCCAACTGTGGGTGGAGGTGATCCCCCTCAAACCAGGAACTGATGAGGTGTTATACGGAGTTGGTGATTTGTTTGATAAATATGTAGTTGGTGTAAGTTAAGGTAGGTGGGGAAGAGTATGGGTACTTTGGGGAAAGGGTAATGGTAAACTTAGGTAATAAGTAATAGGATAGGGTAAAATTGGGTAATGGGTAATGGCAATCAAACACACACATGTATAGATTGCAATATGGTACCAGGTTAAAGAGTTGCAAACTCTACACCATCCAAGGTTGAAGTGGTTCAGGTATTTAGGGTATAGGATATGGTCTAGAAACACAGTGTAGGTTAGGTGTAGGAATGTTTAGGTATGATCTGGTACACCATGGTTTTTATCAAGATAAACAACATGAAAATAGGTAAGGTATGGTTTTTAGGCTAAGATAACATATGTAACAACATCATAAGGTATAACAAGTACACAAGTTCAATGATCACACAAAGTAGGTCAGGTCCAGGTAAATAGGTTGTGGCATGGGTAAGGCTAAGATATAGGTAAAATAACAAATCCTTAAACAAAACCAAGGAATTGTAGGGGTAGTTTAGCCTTGTGGGTAGGTTAAAATGGGTGTTGGTACTATAAAACTGGTATGTCGCAGTAATGAGGTTAGGTCAAAATGTGTAAAATGTGGAGGAAATGGTATTGGCAAATGAACGATGTCAGTTATAAGGTAACTCACGTCATTTTCGTATGACTGACGTCGGTCATGGAAGGTTAGGGTTATAAAGTTAGGGTTAGGTTATAGAATCATTGTTTTTGTTGACTTTGAGAAAATATCAGAGAAATTTATTTGTACATTTTTTGGGGGGAAAAGATGAGATGTTGTACTAAGATGAGGTAGAGGTGATGGAGTGTTGAGAGGAGCTAGGTAGGTGGGTCCACTAGCGTAGTTAGAGGCGTGTGATTGTTTGAGAGGTGAGAGGTATATTTCGGTATGGCAGACATAGGAGAGGGGTCTTATAGACCACCGGCATAGTGGCCACACATGTCACCACGTAGACGCTATCTTGATGAGGTAGGTGATGTTTCCTAGCTTGTTTTGGTTTGATTAAATTATGTTTTTAATAATGAAGAAATGTTTGGGTAGGAATGTTAATTTTGAAATATGGGTGCAAAAATAAGGAAATTTGGGGCAAAGAGGTCAAATATAGGCTAATTGGAGGGAGAAATAAATGTGGGGTGTAAGTGGTTAGGATTAATTAGGATTGTAGGTTAATTTTTGTCAAGTTTTAACAAATAGAGGAGGGGGTTTTTGTTTTGGGGGTAATGACAGAGACTGAAATCAGTCAAGGTTTGGCTGACATCAGTCAGTTGTATATGAATTTGGTCAAGACTAAGGTGATTGACAGTGGTTAATCAGAACTGATGTCGATCAAGGAGAACCAGTAATGGTCCAAGAGACCGGCACTGGTTAGGGTGAAATACAAACTAGGGTAAGAAGGGATATACTTCAAAATAAAAAGATGTCAAAAGGGGAAACTAATGTGTGTTGTAGTGGGGTAAGGGAAACATATGGTCATTGGATAGATGAGTTAGGTGAGTAGGTGAAATAATTTGAAGGTAATGAGTCATGAGTGTAAAGGGTAGGAGGTTGGTATGTGAATTATGTAAATGGAGTAAGTAGGATTGGTGTGATTGGGTATGGTGTTCGGGTTAAGATGTAATTGGAGGTAGTGAGGTCTTAACAATATTGTATTTTGTTGGATGTAGGCTAGTGACTAGCTATGTATGCAAGACAATGTGCCACCGTTATTGGTAGATATACGATCGAGTGTGACTAAAGAGTAGTGGGAGCACAATAATGACATTGGATTGATTGGGATCCAAATCTATAGGCATGTAGCATGAGATCCTATTTTGATGTTTGCACTCATCAATAGATGGGCTCCAATGACCAACACTTTCCATTTTCTGACGAGTGAGATTACTATCATCGTGCAGGATGTATACAGGATCCTGCGACTACTAATTATGGGAAAGCAAGTATATTATATTTATAACTAGGCCTCCGTGAAGCTTATAGTGGTTGTGTTTGGGGAGGTGATGGGCTAGCTTAGGTACCATAGCACAAGCCTCAGCTATGGAGAGATGTTTTCAGCACATCCTTAGGAGATGAGGTTGGTTTTTTTTATGATGGAGGCAACATGTTGTTTCACCCGACCAAATGTCGAGGGTGGTAGATTCCCGAGATCCTTGATGGGAGTGTTGTAGGACATGTGGAGGATAGGATGTTTTTTACATGGGCACCAATATTCTTGGTGCAGTTGTATATGGAGCTATGGGCCTATGGGAGGTTACAATGGTTCAGTTTGTGTTGTACTTTTCTTTTGCATTGTTGGGAATATGAGCACACCATATGTGTTTGTCTAGTTGGTTTTCCCCAACTTGATTGGTTTGAGGGTGGCTTGGTCACAGTTGTTTATAGATGGTGGGTACCAGTTGGTGGGGAGCACATGATGGCTAGGGCCACACATTATGTTTCATATTACAGGCAGGTGTTGAAGGAATTTTCTGGTGTGGATATTTTTTGGAGGCCCTATGTTTGCTATCACTCATAGAGAGACATCGCGGAGGAGTTGGAAGAGTTACAATTTATAAAGTGGATACAGGGGCGTTGTGCTAGTGAGCATGAGATAATACCTATAGAAAGGGTTAGATGACATTTTGGGCTACCACAGGACATTCCACCACCCTTTCCACATTATAGAAGAGATGACGTGGAGTGACCTATGTCTCCATCACAACTGATAATTCTTATAGGGCAGGAGGAGTAGGAAGTGGATAGGAAAATCGATGATGCTAGGTACACTAATAGATACAAGAAGTGGTGGAAGGAAAAGCTACGAGTGGCTCCACCAAGGCCAGGGAAGCTAGACATAGCCACCATCATAGTGTAGAGGGATACCTTGTAGGGTCAGGCGGCTACCCTGCAGACAAAAAATATAGTATTATAGGGAAAACTTACTGGATTTGAGGCACATGTTTCCACTTTACAGGCACAGGTGGTGGCCCTACAGGCCTCGTTTACATAGGGACATGCACCTACACAAAGTGGTGATGGAGATAGGGGATAGGTATCCTCCTTATATACGTAGATAGCAGGTTTACATATCTAACTAGCCACTTCACAGGCCCAGGTTGTGGCCCTACAAGCTCAAGTTACAACACAGGCACTACCACAAGCACAAGGACAAGGTCCCACACTACCAGAAGCTATGATAGGAAAGGGTTCTCAGGTACAAGGAGGAGGACAGGTAACACATGTACAAAGTCTTAGGCCAGCCCTAGCAAGACAGAGCTCACCGGTTACTGTGAGACTCATGGAACCACCTCATCTAGTGCTGATGGCAAGGTTTAGGGATGGCTTGAATGAGGCATCTTATTACTAATACCATCTGATGACCACAGAGATAGATTTCCCCTCCTATGCTGAGTATAGGACACAATAGGTAGCGAGTGAGAGGACTAGATCCCACACTCATAGCTCAGAGAGGATAGGTGGCGGGAAAGCCCAGTGTCAGGGTCAAGGTGAGGTGATGAGTTCATGGAGGCTAGAACCAGCTGAGGGAAAGGAAAAGGCTAGAATGAGACCCATGATTGGTGGAGAGATACTGGAAGGTCGTCAGGCTAGAGGTGAGGAGGATGGGACAGATGAGATAGACATGGATATTAGATGGAGTGACGATTAGTCACCATATATGATTTGTTAGTCATCTTGTTTTGATATACACTAACCTTTGTGTCGATGATAGTGAGGATGTACATGAGAGTTTTGTGATTTTGATCTTATAATGACCTATGTGCTAAAGATGGTGAGCATGTATTTGAGATTTTTGAGATACTTGTATGTATTTTTATCGGTGTATATTTGTATTGATATATAGAATTTCATTGTTATAGATGATGAGATTTGTGGTATGGATGATGTACTTGTGTTTGATTTTCCATTTTTATTTTTGGATGGATGGAAACTAGGTGAAGTAGGCATGGTGGAGTCAAAGTCAGTTAGGCATGATGGATTCCATGTAAATTAGGCATGGTGGAGTCTAGGCTAGTTAGGCATGGTGGATTTTAGGTCAATTAGGCATGGTGGAGTCTAGGTCAATTAGGCATGGTGGAGTCTAGGTGAGTTAGGCATGGTGGAGTCTAGGTCAATTAGGCATGGTGAAGTCTAGGTTAGTTAGGCATGGTGGAGTCTATGTCAATTAGGCATGGTGGAGTATATGTCAATTAGGCATGGTGGAGTCTAGGTTAGTTACGCATGGTGGATTCTAGGTTAGTTAGGCATGGTGGATTCTAGGTCAGTTACGCACAGTGGAGTATAGGTCATGTAGGCATGTTGATTTATGTTTATTGGTGTGATTTGATTGTCGACTTATTGGTAGAATGGAGAAATGAATGATGATGAATATGTATGTTATGGTATAAATTTCTGTAATATTTGATATGATGGAAATGTGAAATGATTAATGTATGATATGATGATGTAAGAAATAGATAGATGTACATGTTTGTATATTTGTATTTTTATTTAATTTCCAAGTAGTGTATGAGATGGAAACTAACTAAGGGAGAATGTGAATAGAAAAATAGGGGGTGGAAATTGGCTAGGGTAGAGAGTGGCTGAGCTAACTGTTATCACCTAATCAAAGTACACTACAATTTGCACAAGTGTGTGTTCTTGCGCTCACGGTGTGACTGGATAACATGGGTACTATCTCCAAGTATTGGTACTTGCTACTTGAAATAGACCTCCAGAGAAAGTTGGTTCTTTCTCCTAAACTACCTGCAACAATCTACTCGAATGCAGAAAAAACTATATTACCCTAATCTAAATTTCCCAAGGGACCATGGAGAGAGAGTGCATGAAATCAAAGCCTACACTAAAGTGGTGATACACAATAAAAGGAGGGTGTGAGAATAGTCTTGCAATGTGTGAAAAATAGAAGAAAAGTGTATACTAGAAGGGGTGATAATAGTTTCCCATAGTCTAGCAACTGCATTCACAATAATATTTCATACACACATAATGATAATGAATCCCTGTAAGAGCACAAGATAGACACAATATATTTGTAATAAGGTTGAAGAGGAAATAAGAATGCAAACAAACATAGCATGGGAAGATACATCCACAAACTTGTATCTATTGCTTCATTGCTATGCATAGTTCAATAAATTACAAAATAAGTGCCTGGATCACCATTCAAGGATTCCACTATAAGGGAATGCAACACATTGGGTTCACAAAGCCAATTTGATAGAGTTTTACTACAAAAATACTATCTCTCTTTACAATGAGCCCAACATTCCAATTTATAGAATTCTGAGAGGAGAGAGAGAGAAAGAGAAATGAAAATCCCAAAATATGTCTTTCAACCACTTGCAAAAGGTAGTAAATGAAGTGAAATGATGATATGTTGCTCACAAAAATCCCCCCATGTTGTCTAATAACTTGCAGTAGTGAAACAATGATTTCCCATGCTCATTTAATGTATTCTAACCACCAATAAAATTACTATTCTAAATCTAGCCATGTTTTTAGAAAAATATCCATCAGTTCTTCATCAAATTCCATATTTCTTGATTTCTATACATCGTGCTTGAAATCATGATTCCAATGGTAATAATTTTCGTGATTTCATTGAGAAATGCAAAAGTTGTGGCCTTTTGAGTGTGGGTAGTTATGTTGAGTTTTCCAAGGATTTCTTACACTTTATGGGAATGTGCATTTAATTTATTGGAGATTGAGATTTTTCTTTTATTTATTTTTTATTTTTCTTTTATTTTCATGGCCTTTCTAAAAAGTCAAATTTTGTGAAAAACAGAGCTCTAGGTCAAAATTTATGACCGTTTGAAATTCGGGGGTTGGGCATTGACTTTTCCTCTGCATTGAGACCATTGCAGGTTTTTCAAGGAAATCATGTCCCACACATACTCAGACTGTCCGGGCCTCCTCTCTCCACTTTTTCTAATTCCTTCTTTGTGTGGATATTTCAGGTTTTTATGTCCCATTTGTCCCAATGTTGATTGATCCATGAAGGTCGTTGACTTCTGCT
The DNA here is from genome assembly GCA_019776745.2 of Taxus chinensis. Lineage (NCBI taxonomy): Eukaryota > Viridiplantae > Streptophyta > Pinopsida > Cupressales > Taxaceae > Taxus > Taxus chinensis. The sequence continues at coordinate 886,711,921 of CM034150.1, forward strand.
CCACCTGTAATGTTTGGCTCTTTGTGTGGCAATTTCAGGTTTTCAGGTACCATGTGTCCCAACGTCCCAATTGTCACGTAGACCGCACGGGACAAAAACTTCTTCCTTTTCCACATTTCTTTGGTTTACATTCATTTCATATTTTTGGGACATGAATGTCCCACGTGAACTTGTGCCACCTAGGACACTTTTCTCCACCATATCCGCAATACACTGAATTGCGATGATTTCAGCATTTTGGGTCCCGCGCGTTCTTCTATCCCAATTTTTTCACGATCAGCATGGGAATTTTTTTCCACTTTTTCCGCATTTCACTTCCTCATCTTTTCAGCCCTGAACTTGGTACGATCTACATTGGTTCCATCCGCAACCCTCAAACCTGATATACACTAAAATAAACCCTTAACCTCATGTTTTTGGTTTTTTTGCAAATTTTTACTAACTCCTTGGATTTTTATAGGATAGTGAAGTTAGAGAAAATTAAAGGGGTCACCAAAATCTTAATTCTGGCCTTTCACCATTTTTTCCTACTCCAGCCTGAAGAAATTGTGCAAGTTATAAAAATTACCTTGGGGGTGAAATTTGGATAATACTAACCTCCAAGGGCCCCATGCCCTTGGAGTGTTGCCTACATAGCCCTGGTAAAAAGGGGCCTCAGGCCAATGTATTTTTCCCATAGGATCGGGAAAAATAAGATGATGTAGCAGAATGGGTGGTTTGTTTTTAAGCATGATTGAGTCTAGGTTGTTGAGGCATGGTTGGGTTTAGGTTAGTTTAGGTAGGATTGGGTTCATGTTATTTTAAGCATGATTGATGTTGGTAAAAGGGGAATCCTTAAAACGTAGTTATAGATGGTCTAGTCCTGTATAGGGTAATCAATAAGTAATGAATAAGGTGAATGGTAAGAGATGACAAAAAGAGCCACCTAATTGATAAGAACCATACCAATTCTACCATACCAAATATTGGTTTATGAACGTAAGACCCTAAAGGTGTTGAATGATTGACTATGCTACGGGTGAAAAAATTCACATGATCATGAAATTTCGTGTTTGCGGAAAGTCCCTTGAGAAGGTAGGAAATTAGGGTGAAAAGGAAATGAGGTGAAAGTGGTTGGTTTTTAGCATAACCTGTTGTAAGACAACATGCCTACTTAACAAGAGACCTAATATTAAAATAGGCCAGTCAATGAAAAAAAGTTATCATTTTCTTATTTTTGTTTTTATTTTTGATAGACTGATCGATGCAGGAATTCTATGTGGGATGAGTATATTATCTCCTTGAGGTCTTTGTGAAGTTGATCAATGCAGGAAGCTTTTGAATTTTATTTTTTTTTAAATAGTCTTCTTTTGATGATAGACTAAGTACAATATGCATAGTTTTTCATAGTTGTCCTTCGAGGGAGCAGTCTATTTATAATAGCGAGATAGAGAGAATAGATGTCCTTTTTGAGGGATTCATCTATTTTGCTGGAAGTTGGGCTCAAGGAGCTGAATCCCAGTGTTCTTGTGAAATTATTTTTCTTTTGAACTTTAAGTCATGGACAAGACTATAGAGAAAAATTAGGCTCTTGTTTTGAAGACAAAATTGTAGTGCACAAAGGTTAACTATGAAAGAGAGGGTTTAAGTGATGAATGACCATGGGATTCCATCCTGAAAAAGATGAAAAGTATCCATGAGAAGCATGCCATGAATAGAGCCTTGATACTCATATGGAAGAAAAAGTTGAAAGGTAATGGGTAATAATATGATTTTTGTTTAGTCATTGATCCTTAAAATAGGTAAAATGGATGGTGAATGGTGCTCAAGGGATGAATGTTAAATATAGAAGTGGTTATATAAGACTTAATTAAATAGTAAAATGGTTTAAGATGTAAGGCATTGAGGGGCTCAGGTTCAAATTTACCTTCAAGTGAAGACAAATGATAAGCACTTTATCCATAGGTATGAGTAACAATGTAAGGTCCAAACCAAATAGGAGAAAATGTTTCCTGTTTACTTTTCTCCTCTATGGTTAAATGTTGATTTTACTTTAGGACGAGGTGGCCAACCTGAAATTTTCATTCCTGGACACATTTGTCATCATTAAAAATTTCTTTGAGTGAGATACAAAGATACAGAATTTGGACTTCGAGAGGCAAGAAAACCTTTGTACCCTAGAATATATAAAAAGGTGTGGCTGTAGTTGAGGTATGAATACTAGTACGATAAGCCCATAAAGCAAAAGGAATGTGTATGTGCCAATCCTTTCCTATATCATCAACCACTTTCATAAGAAGTTTGTTCAAGGTATTGTTGGTTAATTCATCTTGGACATTTTTTGTGGGTAGTAAAACAAAGAAAAACTAAGTTAAATGTCAAAGGCGTCACATAGCTTCTGTAGAGTTTTGTTTTTGAATTGTTTCCAATTATCAAGGATGAGACAATGGGGAAAACCAAAGAAACAAATGATGTGATGATTGATGAATTCACATATTTTCTCAACTATTGTGGAAATAAGAGGTATGTCTTCTACCTAAAAATAATATCCCAGGTGGAGAATGAGTTTAGCAATATCTAAACCACTGAAGTGACCTCCAAAAATTCCTTGATGAACCTCCTTGATGGTGTAAGTAATTTCAAAACTTTTAAGGCATCGTAATAGGATACCGTCAAAGCCAAAATTACAAAGAAGGCCATACATGATGACATAGCGAGAGACACTTTTGATAAAAGTGTGTTGTCTGTCGCGAGTAAGTTCTGGAAGTATAATTGACGGGGAAATTTAATATACAAACTTCTTATACCAAAGGTCACATGGGTCAAGTGTAATGGTCCCTAAAAGGTTGACATCTCGAAATAAATAAGAAGGTGATTCTAACCTTTGCAATATGAAAAATATTTTGGAGTCAGTAGGCGAAGCCGGTATTTTAGAAGCTAGGAAAGCCATGATATCTGCAAATTTATTAGTAGAACGTGGGGTGGTTTGAAGATCCTAACGGTCAAAGTTAGTCAAAATTATGTCCACGTGATGTTTAACTTTTGAATTTTTTCGTTACAAAACTAGTATATACCATTGACTTGGTTTACAACCAACTGAGAGTCACAAAAAGTATTAATTGATTTAATGTCTAAGGTGATGGCGGCTTGAAGACCCAATACAAGTGATTTTTATTCGGAAATGTTATTAGTACATTCAAAATCTAGTTTGAAGGATAATGACATAGGTTCACTATCAAGAGGGATGATGATAACTCTTGCACCACCCCCACACTGACATTTGGAACCGTAAAAAAATAAGGTCATTTGGTAAACGACATCATCTAAAGAGAGGGTAGCAATGGATTCATCCAGAAAATCAAAATTAGAAGATTGATATCTAGAGAGGGGTGTGTCATCAAGTTATTCAGAAATGGTTTGGCCATTGATAGATTTTTGATGAAGGAATTCAAGTTCGAGGTCTACAAGAAGTACAAGCCAACATGCATCACATGTATGTTGGTAGGGTTTGGTATACATGTAATGTAAGGGGTCAATATTGGTGACTACAATTTTTTTTTGTGATTGAGTAGGTAATGTTGAAGCTTAGTGCTGATAAAAACTAAGGCTAAGAAACATTTTTTTGGTACGTTTGTATCTAGTTTCGTATTCTAGAAGCGTATGTCTTATACAGTAAACCACTTTTTCCCTATGTTTCTTGGTGCGATGAGTAAGCATGGCACCCAAGGAATGATCAGTAGGAAAAATGTAAAGGTAAAATGGTTTGTCTTCCTTAGGAGGAATGAGCAGAGGTATTTGTAGGAGGTATTGTTTTAAGGTGTCAAAGGATTCATGGCATTCATCATCCCATTTGAAAGAGACATATTTTTTGAGGAGATGATGAAATGGGTGGCAACAGTCGGAAAGATGCAAAATAAAATGATGAATAGATTGCAACTTACCTTATAAAATATGAAGTTGGTGAATATTAATAGGTAGAGGGATTTGAAGAATGTCCTTGCTTTTAGCAGGATCGACTTCTATGCCACATAAAGAAATGATAAAACCAAGGATCTTGCTTGAGAGAACAAAAAATACACATTTCTTGGGTTGAAGATGAACACAACACCTGATGAGATGGTAAAAAATAAACCTTAGGACTGTAAGGTGTTCGACGCAATGTTTTGATTTGGAAATAAGGTCATCTACGTAATCTTCCAATACATGATACATGATGTCATGGAAGATATAAGTCATATCCCACTAATATGTAGCACTAACATTTTTAAGGAAAAAAGGCATTCCCTGATAGCAAAAGGTTCCCCAAGGAGTGATGAAGGTAGTTTTATGTTGATCTTTCGAGGTGAGTAATATTTGGTTATAACCCGAAAACCATCCATGAGTGATAACATCTCATTGCCAACTGTAAGATCCACTAGTTGGTCAATAGTAGGTAGAGGAAAGTCATCTTTGGGGTAAGTTAAGTTTAGGTCGAAGAAATATGTGTAAATGCAGATCCCCCCTATTAATTTTATGACATGAATGATGTTAGAGATCCATTGGTGATAATCAATGGGTAGGATGAAAGAAATTGAAATATGGCACTGAAGTTCTTCCTTGACCAGGAGGGAAATGCGAGGATGCATTTTCCACAGCTTTTGTTTTACGGGTTTGGCTTCAGAAATGGTGATGATATTGTGGACCACAATGTTTGGGTCAATACCTGGCATATCAACATAGGACCAAGAAAAAGTGTTGTTATAATCCTAGAGGAAAGAAGTGAAAGCTACCTGTTCGGAAACATCTAAAGATTGATCAATATTTAGAATGAATGGATTATCCTGAGTGTTAATATTGATTTTGATGGTTGACTCATTTAACATGGTTTGCATCTCAGAAGGCAACGACTGTTGAATGTAACAATATTTTTCACTATGGTAGGTGAGGAAAGACTCAGTGTCCTAACATTGAATGATGTTAATGGATGTTATATCATCATTGATCATGTAAGGATACATGAAGGGAAAAGAAGAGAGAGACTTTCCATCACATTGATAGGAAGATGAGGATGAGTCTAATTTGATGGGTGGATGGACAAGGCTTGATGTCAGCATGACACCTAGGGTAGTGATAGGTCTAGATGTGAGAGGAGATATAGGTGCAAGTAAGTTTTTAGGAAGAGGAATGGGTTTGGTTATGGGTAAAGTTTCAGATGTAGGTAAAGGTGATGAAGAATAATCCATTTCAATAGGCATGGTTAGGGTCGATTTGGTTTCTTGAAATAACTTCAGATAGATCATGGAGGTTTTTGTAGGAAAAATTTGCATTTGGGTCAAAAAGGGGAGTTGAAGACGTCCCCAAAGCATGGAATTAACAACGTAATCCAAGTGATCGGCCAGTGGTGAAAAAGGAACTATTATAAGAGGAGATGTAGCTGGTTTAACATAAATCCCTATAAAATATGTCTGTGAGATAGGGAATTGGTTAGCCTCAAAATCTATGGGTAAAAGAGCCGAGAGCAGATTAACAGGATATTGGAATGCCAATGGGGAATTTCCCCCAATAGGAAGTGGTGCATCTAAAGGATGCCCCGTGGGTAAGAGAAATGGTAGATGGGGTGAGGTAGATTCTTATTTCGGTGGAGAAGAAAGAGATGATGATTTTCCTATGGGTAGGAGAGTTAATACCATTGATATTTTGGTAGGTTACAAGGTATATGGTGGAACGACGTCGGAAGAAATTTTTGACCCCTGCATGGGTGAAGAGGGAGATGAAGGGGACTCATCTATGGGTGAAGGAGTAGATGAGGTGGGATCCTCTATGGGTAGAGGATCTCGTGCTATGATTTAATCAATAAAGAGGATAGGAGGAATTTGAGGGATGGTTGGTACGATGTCAAAAATAGCATGGACTTCATGGACATTTCCATCATTGGTTGAAGATTCACCATTTTTATTAGATGATGGTGTATGGTTGGGGAATGACTTCTAAAATATGTGCAAGTTTTAATTTTCTAGTGCATTCAGGTTGTCTAGAACAATATCTTCATTATCTAACATTTCTTGGACAATTTTCTTGAAGGTTATGCAATTACCATCATTATGGCCTTTGACACAATGATAGTTACAATAGTCATCCTCCTTATACCATGTAGGAATAGGACAAGTGGGCTTGAAACTGGTATGATGTTTTATGGGGGGAATTCCAATGGATCCGGCCTTAAGAATATTTCCAAGACTAAAGAATAGGGCTCTCTAATTGGGGTGTACTTTTTTTGTTCCCGTTGGAATTGAAAAGTTTGAATGGGAGAAAGATTGGAGGAAGGTTTGGCTTGGTTAGATGGATGGGATGGACCATATTTGAGAACTACCGCCTTGGAAAATCCATTTTCTTTTGAATAATTGTTTTGGGGATTTGAAGATGAATAAGCATCATTTGATTTGAACATGGAATTTTTATTTCGCAATTGAATTTTTTTCTCTTCAATGGCATGAATTTCCAGTTTTCGCACAATGGTAAATGCTTCATCAAAGGTACTAAAGGTTGGTACCTATAGAGTTGGTGAGATGTGTCTGGCACAAGCTCTAGTGAAAAACTTTATAAGCTCATCTTGAGGTAACTGGAATGTTAATTGGTTGATAAGGCTTCGCCAGCGAGCAATGAAATATGCGACAGATTTTTTGTCATACTATCGAGTCGAGTAGAGGTCACTCATGGTGACTTTTTTTATTACATTTATTGAGAAATGGTCTAGGAATGCTTGAGCCCCTTTGTTAAATGAGTAAATGGAATGTCTGGGTAAACCACTATACCAATCTAAGGTAGGTCCTATCAAGGACTATGGAATTTCCATAGGAGTAAAGCATCATCATGGGAAATTAGATAACACCCATGTTTGAATGACCACAAGTGTTGTTTTTCTATATCATACTCTATTATACATGAGTTGTACACTTTACTTTACACAGTTTTTACATATTAATACACATATTACTCTGATTTTTCATATACTAAACATTGGCTACTCTTTTCGCTCTTCTTTTTCAGGTTCATCCTTATACACAACAAGAAGCAACTCAAATTGTCAAGGACGAGGTCTAATAACACACTACCACACATATGGTTCACCCCTAGGGTATACTTCCATGTTCCTAGTTTCCACGGTTCACTTTGTGATCACTTTATGCTTCACTTCTCCACTCAGAATGCTATCAAATACACTCTTCTCTACAATATTACAAGGTATACATCATCTATCTACTTTATGTTATCGATTATTCACTCAACAAAATAAATTGGGGAAAACTATAGACACAAAATCTATGCACTTGGGTACATTTATAGGTCCTAAAGCATACTGATATATACATGATTCCTAAGCAAGAAAACTAGTGGTTGATAACTTCTTTTGACCTCTTTTCTTTATCTCATGCATTCTTATTGGCCTTACACATCTTAGAGACCTAGAAAAACTTTACTTATTTATCTTTTATGGCCTCAAACACAAGTGCCCAGGCACTTTTTTCTCTTCTACATGCTCCTGACCGTCTTATCCTTTTCTTACCATTTTGGATAATATTTACTTCCTGGGCATCTTTTAACAATTTAGGTCACCCTTTTAGTTGTCAATTACAAAATTCAAAAAAGGATATCATAAATATATATATACTTAGTTAATTCTTCTAAATCAAGGGCCAAACACTAAGCATTAACTACTATCACCTAAGCTTGAATCCAAAGGCACAAGAAAATTTCAAAACCATTCATCTATCACATCCACTCAAGGGAGAAGGGATGCATCACTTTGCATACACATCATAAGAGAGGAAGTTCATTTTATTCCATCTCACACATATACATACTTGGTGAATTCTATATCTATCCCGCTATCATAGTGTAACTTGCATAAGGGAAACCTAGGGACTCATTACACACATAACTACATGGATTATGAAATGTATTGTAGTGCTCAGTACTAAGTTCACTCTTTGGGTGACCATTGAGGTTAGTATTACTCCACATTGTGTACTTTTTTAATTAGATTTATGTGGTTTATGGAAATGTGTAGCGAGACAATTATTTTTCATGTTACATGTACAATAAAATATATAGGAGATAAACTATAGTGCAAACAAGAAACCAACAATGAAGCTCCTCATGTATAGAAAAGGATAGAACCTAAGTATCTTACTATACACTAGCACCCATATCAGTCACTAGCATTCTGAGAGATCCTTTCCTCCTGTGGGCACTATTTTCCTACACATTTATGAGTTTCAGAACCTCCATTGAGCTTTGACAAAACTACTTCCATTCTATTTCAGCTATTTACCTACCTAGATCATCTCCAGGTTGCACGAAATCAGTTAAGTCATTCTATCTCTCTCTCTTACTTAGGATTTCATATTATTGCATGCTTGTTTCTTGTCAATTTACTTTATATTATCTTTTTTATATCATTCATTACAGTATCTACTCTAAAATTAAGTTTTAATTCAAACCAATAGCTTGAAACAAAGGATAATAACATTTTCCCCATATAAGCATGTGTAATGCACAAAGATGCAAAGATTCTCTGATAAAAATATGATGATATAGAATAAATTAATGTGTCATTAAATATTTCACTAACCTTAAATAAATTTTAAACATATAAATTACAGCCCTTAGAAAATATAATAAAACAAACATCAATATGCATGATTGAAAAATTAAACCCCTACAAAACATCTAACTATGTCTAGATCACAAATGGTGTATTAACACACATAAGTGATTTTTAAAGAAGATAGTAATGATAAATAGTATAAGGATTTTCCAAAATACAATGATACTAACTTGTAAAATTAGGGATAAAATCCACAATTCTTATCATGATATTCTAACACAACTTGTTTGGGTTAGACCAATCTGCTCCACTGTTTCATGTCCCACCATGGCTGTTATTTTTATGCTATAGGGACACCATGAAATAAAAACCCATATCTGTCTAAAATGTAAGGGCTTTAATATTTTAAGAATGGAATAACGGTTTCAATGTATGAACATTTTCTTGTTAATAATTCGTGCATGCTGAATTATTGATAGTGAATTAATTAGTAATGTTGATAGTTTTCAATAATTAAATAGAAAAGGGCAACATGAGTTGTCAACCATTGAATGGAAAAGAGTAACAGGAGGTGTCAACTGAGAAGCATGCCATTTATCAAAAATATTTTTATTGAGTTATAGAGTAGGCCTATTGGCCTAATTAAGCTAAAATCAAGAATATAAATATCATTCTGAATATTAGTGATAATGCCATTATATCCACAGTTCTGAATATTTTTTGAAATTTTACACCCCCCTTTTAAGCTAACGAATCTATTTTTAGATAAACAACAAAATACTAAAGCTTTCTTAAATAAAATGCAATCTATTGACATTCTGAAGAAAGTAACGAAATCACATGAATAAGCTTGGAAAGTTTCAGAATTTGAGATTTGCACCAAAAATTTAATAAAAACTTCATATTATGGTCAAAAACTTGTCTTTGCATGTGGCGTATAAAAGTTTAATGCCATTCGAGAAAACAAATAATTTTATATTTTCATCAAAAATGTTTGTAATTTTCTTGAAATCTTTTTTTTAGATGCGGCCCTTTGAAATGTGAAATTCCGTTTCAAAAAACAAAGAATTTGAGCTTTGCAGCATAATTTTTCATAATTTACTTCAATTTTTTTCTTTACATATGGCCTTTTGAAATTCTAAATTTCGTTCCAAAAAATGAATATGAGGTTTACACCACAACTTTTGACAGAAAATTACATAATTTTCTCCAAATATTTTATTTACATGTGGCCAATTAAAATGCTAACATCACTCCAATAAAATAAAATATGTCCTAGTTCTAAATGCATGTGAGATATGAAACATCCTTACTATATAAAATATATTAGAAACAGTGCATATCCGAATTTACCATTTACACTTCATTCAACGAACCCTAAAAACCCAAAAACCACTAGCTATCAAACAAAAATACAAGCCATAGAACTCACCAGATAAAAAATGCTCCAAACTGCCACCACATATCTGATCAAAACGACGTGCAAGAAGAAATAAATAGCACTCTAGGTAATTATTTATATAAAATAATTTTCATGTGTAAACAATCTCGTGAATTTCAACCTTTCGCACCTAAATTAGAAAATCTCGACACAGCCAAAAATTTCTCCACCAACAACCATCCCTAAACCAAATTATCATGTAACATTTCTTCATCATTTACTTTGAATTTCATGAAACATCGACCAAATTGAATAAAAAGAAACAACAGAAACAAGAGGAACAAAAAAAGTAAGGTCAGGTCAGAATGGTAAAGGCACATGTGGCACACAATCGTTTCTTGAAAAACCAAATCCACTACCAAATGCCATATTACCCAAAATAAAATAAAAATGTAATGGAATAATGGTTTCAATGCACGAACCGTTTCTTGTATCTTATTGATTTATTGATAATGAATTATTACTATTGATAATTGGTAATGTTGACAGTTGTCAATGATTTAATAGAAAAGGGAAGCATGAACTATCAACCATTGATTGCAAAAAAGAAACAAGAGGTGTCAATGAGGAAGCATGACAAATGTCAAAAAAAATTGTATTGAGTTATAGACTAGGACTATCAGCTTAATCATTATAAAGATCAAACTTAAGTGACATGGGAATGAGACATAAGTTTTAACATGAAATCTTATTTAAAAAACTAGAAATAAAAAAAATGTGGAAGTTAAAACATGGTTTTCGATGGAAATTACAGAGAGTTTAAAATGTATATATAAAGGAGAAATTACTCACTTAGCAAGTTAGGCATGGATTGAAAATAATCTACAACTAGAAATAAATTGAATTCAACCCTAGTTTAAGGGATGAAGACATCCCATTAATAGAGATTAAAAAAAGAGAAAAAGGTAAGAGCTCAGGAAAAAGGAAAGAAAAGACAATATAAAGTGAAGAAGGGCATGCATGAATACAACATAGAATAGAGGTAACATATAGGTCATACCTAGATGAAATTTTCAAACCAAGAAGGCATCAGAATAAGGAAAAGATTACAAGATTCAAGATGGAATAACATTAGAAATCAGGTGCAAATCAGTGTCTTGAAATTATGTTTAGACAATGTATTACCAATTCGTTTGCATAGAAGTAAAACAATAGATCTAAATAAAATAGAGAATCATAATTATAATTTTTATATTAAACTGATTGTAGTAGATATGATGATATATATATATAATTACTGCAAATAATTTTAACTGAAATAGTTGCACTTTTGAATTTAGGCATTGAGATCTGAAAATTCATCCTCATTATATTAACCTACCAGAATCAATAATACCAAGGGAAAAAGACTTAGTTAAAGTATTACAACCCATGAGTACTTAGTTAAACTATTATAAACCATAAGTAAATAGAGTCATTGTTATACTTTCAAATAAAATTTTATATGTATATATATATTGGAAAAATTATGAAGTTCTAAATTTAATACACTCTTACTATAAAAAATGTTTAATGGATAATCATTGAGTAAATAATGGTAAATTGAGTGGAATTATGGGACCCTTGTAAACATTAATATTGGGACTAGAAAAACTAGTGTATGATGATAGGGCAAAAAAACATCTCTCGATAAGATGGTTTACAATTTTAGAATGTATAAGATTAATTTGAGGATTATATATATTTATAGTTTATTTTGCTATTTAAGCATAGGAGTATTATAAACTAAGGATCAATGAACCATATGGATTAAAATAAAACAGACATTATAAACCATGTGAATCATTTTAAATAATCCAGAAACCATAAGGTCTTGGGCAATAAACATAAATTACAATCATTACATTTATATTAAACAATGAACATATTAAAATATATGACTATTATAGTATAATAATGAAGTCATAACATATGCAATTACAAATAACTTTTGAATAAACATGGAAAATTTGGATGATGTCACTTATAGAGTTCAAAACCTAAACCCTAGAGGATGCTTTAAAACCTATTTTGAATACCGTAGGAACCATGCAAGCCACATATACACAACTTTAAAGCTATATAGTGAGTTTGATCATACATAAGAATTGTTATGAGTTGTTTGACATTGTATCTAAACTTAGACAAGTAGAATCAAACTCTAAACCACATATAACTAAAACCATGATGATGAAATTAATTTGGACATAGATAGTCCTTTGTATGACCAACAAACTAGACTTAACATTCTAGTAAAATTGACCTCTTTAAGTGGTATTAGACACCTAAGGAGGGTACGGCTACAAGCATGTTGACTATGGTTTGAATTTTATATATCTAGGGATTAAAAAATTAGTACTAGAGCCCCTTTAACATTTTACAAACGAGTGGTATGGGCCATTTGGGAACAAGATGTTGATTTACGTTCTAACCTTATTTTGCTTAGTTGTTTAACCTAGTTATAAAGATACCTAAAAGGAATTTACACATGCATACACTTACAAACTTAGACACCTATCAACACATTCATGCTTAAACATAGATGTCAATATACATAGACTACTTGGTAACAAAGCATAGCTTCTTACATGAAAACAAGACCACATGGACTTCAAACTAAGACCTTGATAACATACCTAAAGAAAATTTTAACAATCACTATTAGCTTCTTATCATACTAATACTTCAACACAGAAATATCAGAACGTCTAGCACTTAGAGACTCAAATCCATTATTTGACACATACAATGGACTCACAAAGGACTATCAAAACATTCAATGGATAATGATACATATTACCATGATTTCATAATGGAGACCATCACCTCTTGTAGTAATAATTTGAATCTCACACACAAACTAACAAACCCAAAATTCTCTTGTTAGAGCTTATAAAATTGATACCTTCAGCAAAGACGTGACCTAAAAGTCATACCTTAACAATCTCAGACATCTAACTGAAAGTACATTCCTTAAGATGATACTTGAAAATAACCTAGACCATGATCATGATTATTTTCACAACTTAGATACCTAATAATGACAAAGACTCAAAACCATATCGATATGTCACTTTATATACCTTATAGCTCTTGAATTATCCCATACTCCTATAATTTTCAACATCTCATGAATGAGACACATGTGATCTTCTTCAACTAGAGAAAACATGATTCCTTAACCTAACTTGGGATTTTTTACCTTGTAATGCTTGCAAAAAAAATGACATTCTAGGAACACACTTCAACCTAACACTTAACCCAAAAATTGTGACTGATTTGTTTTGTTTAAGTTATAAGAATGTTACAAGGGTGATTGACCCCTTTGGCTTCATTAAATTAAATTACACTACTAAAATTAGCTTTACAATTGAAGAACTAGGTCTAGTAAAAAGGTTAACATATTTTCAAATTTATCTCAAAGGTCCATTAACCAATTATTCATTAGGAAGGTACCAAGGATCAATTTACTTAATTAAATGTTTTCTTCTCTTTAGCTAATTTTCAATCCTAGAAGGTTGACCTTATGTTAATTTATTAAATTCATTATCTTATTAACTTAGAGTCCTTTCGTGACTTCCCAAGTCTTGCTAAGAACTAACCAAGGATTAGCACTCTAAGACAATTTAAATGGCCCCATTCCCCAACTACACATACCCTTAAGGATTTTAAATTAAACATTAAAATACATTTCTACCTAAAAAAAGTAGGGTGAATTCTCCACCTTTAGATCAAATTAATCTTGGCCACTAGACCCTAGGGTTCCCAACTTAGCCCTAAACTTCCTTATGAAATTCTATTAAAACTTTTTTCTTATTCAATTCTTCTCATTTGGTCTATTTCTTGTTGTTAAATTTGCATGTTGGAGAGGAGGAAACCATGAGAACAAAGGAGGAAGAACCATGGAGGTTTGTACAAGGAGATCTATTTTAGATTATCTTAGATTAAATTTTTATTGTTGTTATTACTTCCATTCAAGGATTGGGAGGGGTTTCCCTCTACCAATCTAGTTTTATTTGTAAACTATATGTATTTGGGTTTTTTTATTTGGGGCAACCCAATCCCATAAATAAAAATGATAAGGAATGTTTTCAATCTACCATTTTTAGGGTTACAAGCTATATTCAACATGATTAGAGAATTAATTGATTGTTGGTAGCTCCATAGATCATTTTACAAGCTTAAAATTTATATCATAAAAAATATTACACAGGCGCGGGTCCGCAGAGTTCTATCTTGAGTGACAGAACTACCACCCAGAGCAGACCAGCGGTCCTGGGACCACCGCCCTTCCTGGGTGACAAACCAAGGACTGTCTCCCTACTGAGCGGTGGTTTTGAGACCTCCACCTTGACTTGAGCGGTGGTTATGGAACCTCCATTCTGCATAGGGCAGCGGTCATGTTTCTGAAAAACAGAACCTTTATGGAAAGCTTTTCACAAAATCAAATTTTACTACAAGGTTCTAAAATACAACATGGACTTGAATTCTATGCTCTTAAGGTTTCCAATTTTGGAATTTCATTTCATTATTTCATTTCTTAATTAAAATCACTCATTTACAACATTTATAAATCCAATAGTGACAATAACAACTACAAGATCTATTCCATTTTATCCAACTAATTTTTTTAGATTCCAAGAGAAAAATTAAGGAATATATATCTAATTTCACATTGTTAATTTATAATAAAAAATGCAACAATTCCCTATTTCAAACTTGTTGTCTCTTCCATTTTCACTACAACTCAAATATCTAAAACAACTACAATAACTTCCTTTAACATTCAAATTTACTATGCATACTTTTAACATATTATCTCTTTTCTATTTCTACTTTCTCATTTGCAACAATACAATCTCACAAATAAATTAGACTTTCTTTTCCCATTGAGAATAACTCATTTCTTTTAACACAAAGAATTACTTTTATCATAATACAAAAAAGATTTCAATTAAAGAGAATTAATCTTTTCTATTACAAAACTAACTCTACAATATAGATCTTTCTTCTTTCTTCTATTATTTGTTTATTTCCACATACAATACAGTTTTAATAACTATTTGAAAACAAATTTCCTTTACAAGACCAATATAATGTCCTCTACTTGAAGTGGGAAAGATCTTACAATAATACAAGCTAAAATAAAATATCGTATTACAAGTTTCCTCCACTCTAAGTGGGAATAATAATAAGGAAGTTTCACAAGGTCTCCTACAAGACTCCAAGCTTCACAACTCCAACAAGATAGCTCCTCCAAGATTTGTTTTCTTCACAAAAAAATGGGGGGAGAGGCAATGCTCTCCACCCAACCAAGATATCCAATGAAGAGGAGAAGTCATCCTCTCTATTGGCCCCCAAGCCCCAACCACATTACAATGGGAGATAATTCCAACACATGGCAACAACAATCTTCCACAGCATAAATAAATATTTCACAACCATTTCAACCATATTCAATCAACAAAAACACAATAAATAAGAACAACAAACAACAAAACAAGGATTAGAATGAAAGCCAAAGGAGCAAGACCTATGGGGAGGCCACTTATGCCTCCCAATGGGAATGGATGCCCACCTTAAAACCTCTAATACATATCTCAAATCCCCTACATACTATTATGCCTCCCTCAAGTACCCCTTATACCTCCCACATATTCTTATGCCTCCCCCAATCTCTTATGCCTCCCTCATAAAAGAAACAAGAAATAAATGCAAGCATTCCTTGTACAAGGTGGGGCATCCAACCCAAACTCCCTCCACAAAAAGGGTAAAATCTTATGCCACCCTACATGAAAACTCCCCATAGTCTCCTCCTACTCAGAAATTAGGAAATCTACCCACACCCAACAAGCATTCCAAGAGAAATCAATACTCAACACAAGCATATAAGCACAAAGTAAAGCATAACATAAACAAGGGAAAGCTCCTACCTTTCCATAGTAGAGCTTATTCCAAGAGTAATTATACAAGATCCTCAAAGCCAAGCAAGCATCCATAAGCTCCAAAAATCCACAAGACCTCTCAACAATTCTCTAACTCTCTCCAAAAATACAAGAGCACCAAAATAATGAAATAACCACCAAATAAGAAAAAGAACATCAATAAATAGAAAAGGGAGAGAGAGGATGATGTAGCTCCAAGTAGGATGCCACCTCATTTCCTCTCCACTCCACATCACCCTAGTAAACCTCATATTCCAAAGAACTATTAATAAGTGGTTGAAGGAATGTCAAGTTACTTACACACACTATCTAAGCCCACACCTCCTAAGGATAAAATTAATTTCTTGAAAGAAAGTGCAATAAACATGTTACCTTTTTATCTTCCCAAAACACATAATGGGGTCTAATATTGACCCCCCGAACCATAGGTAGGGTTGGCATAGCCATTTAAGAGGTGTGGGACAATTTTGACTTGTCCTACAAAATTCCAAATTTGGCCTTTAAGGCCAAATTCGAGGTTCCCATGAAGGGTAGAGTGTAGAACAATCAAGATCTTAAGCATTCAACACATAACACAAAATCCAAGAGTAAATCAAGTCTAATAAATGAACTCCTTTTGATCACATATTTAATTAATTTAGGACAAGGTTAAATTAGCTTAATAAGACACTACCACCCATTTATAATGAAGGGGCTAAAATATATATCAGAATCTAAATAATTAAAATAAGTAAATTACATTACTAAAAGAACACATACTAACATTAATAAAAGGGAACTAATAATAAAAGACAACACATGACCCCTTGGTCATAATTTTCCCCTAACCAACTAATTCTAACACACACACAATTACATGTTGCCATGGTGACCCTAGTTGAATTCATCTAGAATTACAATTTGGTTGGTCTCCAATCCCCTCGATGTTTGTTGTGAATAATTTTACCTATAAAACACATAAATATCCTCTTCGGCCTAGTGGCCACATTAAAAATATATATGATAAAATATACAATATAAATCTAAAATCATTTACATACGAATCAAATATCATCTATGCAATTACGATATCATTTACAATTTCTAGCAACATTTCTATTCCACATTTCATCCATGTCAACAGTATATCAACATCAATATAAAATGTCTCTAATGGTCCACATGCATCATATATGAATAGAATCAATAAAAATCTAGTATCTCTAACATCTACTATCATGCTAAATCAAAAGCTATAATATATCCATAAGTTTAGTCAATAGTATCGAAATCAATAATCCAAAAAGGTGTCGAAGGGAAGTGGGCACTACATCCCCCTTCCCTTAGACTCGACTTCCTCCTGAAAGTCACTAGAATAGGTGTGGAAACTAAACTTGTAGTAAAGTAGCATCCTCCCATGTAGCTGCAGTCTCATCATATTTGTCCCACTGGACCCAAACCTGGTCAATCTCTCTGCCGTGAAGGCCCAAGGTCTAGAGCTCTATAATGCAGACAGGCTCCACCATCACTTGACCCTAATCCTGCACCTACAATTTAGTCTAATATAGCATGTGAGAAGGATCAAAAATATATCTCCTAAGCACAGAAATGTGAAACACATCATGGACGCGAGACAAGCTAGGTGGAATCACTAGATGATAGGCCAAGGGACCCACAAACCTAGGATCAAGCTTAGAACCTTTTCCCTAATGGATATGGATCTTATGTGGTCTGACATGAAGAAACATCTTCATGCCTACCTCAAAACTATGATCTATCCTATGTTGGTCTGCATACTTCTTCTATGTATCATGCACCTCATGTAATCTCTGTCTAATCAAGATAACCTACTACTCCATATCCTACAATAATGTTGTCCTGGAAGGGAAACCCTATCCTCTAACCTGTCTCGACTAAGAGGTGCCATGCACTCTCTGCCATATAGTTATTAAAAAGGAGCCATGCCTATCAAACTGTGGAAACTATTATTGTAGCCAAACTTCACCAAGTATAGATACTCCTCCCATCTCGACTGGTGACCCATAACGTACATCCTAAGCATGTCCTCCAAGATTTGATTCACCCACTCAGTCTGTCCATCTATCTTAGGGTGATATGTTGTGCTGAAATTGATCCTTGTCCCAAGAGCATGCTGCATGGTGGTCTAGAAATGGGAAGTGTATAAAGGATCGCGGTCACAAATGATCTTTCATGGAATCCCATGTAATCTGACAATCTCATTAAGATATACCTGTGCCACTGCATTAGCTATATAGGTGGTCTTCACTAGATAAATATGAGCCACTTTCATCAATTTATCCACTGTGACCATGATGGTGTCGTGGTGGTATCTTGATGTCAATAACCTAATGATGAATCCCATGGAAATGGTGTCCCACTTGCACTCTGGTATAACATGAGGAAAGAGAAGGCCAGCTGGATGTTGATGCTTGGACTTCACCCTCTGACACTCTAAACAATGTGACACAAGCATAGCCACGTCTCTCTAAAGTCCTCTCTAATGGCACAACTTTCTCAAGGTGGTGTGCATATTCTTCACCCTAGGATGGGTTGAATAAGGTGTACGATAAGCCTCTGTCAAAATGTCTTGTCTCAAGCATTCATATCTAGGAACATATATATAACCTCTGTGTCTAAGAAGACCATCTACCTCTAATGAAATTCCATCAAATCTCCCCTCAAGGGGTCTCTGGGACTCAATCTCTTCTCTAGCTACGAGGTAAAAATTGTCCTGAAGAAACTGCTCCAAAATCCTGCTCCGCAAATCTGTACTCACTGAAGTAGCCATATCCACATGTCTCCATCTACTCAAATCATATGTAACCAAGTTATCCTTCCCCTTCACATGCTCTATCTCCATATCGTACTCAAAAAGTAAATCCATCTAACGCTGATGACTAGCGTTGAGATTGGGCCACATGAAGAGGTGGCAAAGACTCAAGTGTTCAATCATAAGTGTAAATCTCTGGCCAAGAAGGAAATGTCTCCACCACACTAAGGTGTGCACAACTACTACAATCTCAAGATCATGAGTCAGATAATTGAGATCATAATATTTGATTTTGCAAGACTCAAAAGAAACTACTATGCCCTCCTGCATCAACACACTGTAGACACCCATAATTACACATGAGCAATTCAAATACATAAATTGTGCTAATTATCCCCCTTCTTGAAAATTGGTGACATATCGTTAATAAGTGCTCATATTCCCTCTTATTGTCATTAATTAATTACAATACGCTAATTGATTAAGTCACCTATCCAACTAACATCCCGATTAACGATCTTCCATTAATTATTCAACCCTTGTATCTAGAATAATTAATTATTATTAATTAATTATCTCTCCCTTCCATTTAACCAATAAATCAATATTTAATTGATTTAATCCCCTTTTTAATAGCCTAAATCATACTAATATTCCTCTAATTAGCCTTTATAAGCTTACATCTACCTATTAATTAATCACCTTTGATTAATTAAAACACCCCCCAACTCTCATGACTTGCTAAGCATAAATTTAACCCTTCTAAAGTAAGGTTACCTTTTATAAAGCAACCTTATCCATTCCTAATCATGTTTTACCTTTATCCCACATGCAAAGGGATGAAGTGTTTCCTTTATCCATTAGGCTATAGAAAGAGCCCTCCTTCTACCTTTATACCTACATCTAAAATTCTTGAGAAGACAAATGCAAAGCATATAGAAAAATAGACTAAAAGCTTTCCTTTGTTTCTTGAGAGTTCATCATCTTGAAGAATTTAAGCCTCTTTCCTAAGTGCTTAGGTCATATGGGAGGTGTCAAAAGGGTCTTGTAAGAAAACTTTGACAAGCCCTCATTCCGAGGTTCTTGAAATACCAAAGACAACTATTTTTGATTGCCATGGAGCCTACTTAGGTCCTTTCATTTATTTTTTGTTATAGAATAGAGGATTTAGATGCTTAACATTGTTAGTTTCAAAGTTTTTGAATATGATGAATGTTAGCATCTAACCTTGTTTAATTCTTATCTTGATGATGCTTAGTATGTTGTTTAATTTTTGCTAATTAAGGCTATTTAGGTGTTAGTATTTACTTATATTAGCATTAGTTTAAAACAACTCATGCACAAATTTGGCACGCCCAGTGGGACTTACTCCATTGTCCTTTGCACTTAATTTAGAGTTTTGGTAGTTAAGTATCATTGTTGGTTACTAACCCTCTTTTACACATGTTGATCTAACTTATTTTTCTTAACTTATTTTATTCCTTGAATCTATTGAATCTTCCTTGTAGATATAAATGAGGTGAAGTGCTGTCAAAATTTGAATTGATGGGAAAATTTCAAGATTTCTCCATGTTTTCATTTTAAGAGCTTACTTTTTCAACATTCTACATGCTAGTTTTGTCAATTTCTTGAAAATTTTGAATTCTTGAGCATGTAGGTTAGATTTTGATAGTACTGAGTCTTCTATTTACATATTAATGTGGTGGGTTGCTGTCAAAATTAAATCTTGGTGAGAAAATTTCAAGATTTTATCATGTTTTCATTTTTAGAGCTTAATTTTTCATCATTCTACATGCTAGTTTTGGCAATTTCTTGAAAATCTTAAATTCTTGATCATGTATGTTAATGTTTGATAGCGTTGAGTCTTCTATTCATATATTAATGTGATGGGTTGTTGTCAAAACTGAATCTTGGCTGGAAAAATTTGACCATTTTATAGATTAAGGGACATTTTTTTTACATTTTTTGAGTGTATGTCAAGTGCATACCCCTGAGCATAAGAGCATATGCGTAACCCATCTTCCAAAGGCCATAAGATTTGCTCTTGAACTCAAAATGGATCTATTTTTTTTGCATTGGAAAGGTATTGAAGTTAAATATAAAATAAAAACATAAATTTGGGATTTATACTTACAGAAATTACATGTGTTTCTGTTAGTTTAAAACTAGTCATTTTCTAATATGTCTAATGTTTTGATGAATGTTGTATTTCCATGCTTACTTGATTTAGACAAAAGTATGTGTATGATATTCTCTTACACATTTTGGTGATCTTGAGAATACAAAATAACTTTGATCTCTATCTTTTTAACATTGGGATTAAAATTGGAAATTTGATTATTCATTTTGCTTAAGGGAATGAACCTTTTACAAAACATTTTTCAATGGTCCTTTGATTTGAAGTTTTCTATTTCTATATAATTGGGATAAATTTTGTGTATGCTCTTATCTTGCACCTTAGGGTGATCTTGAGAATCAAAATAAACTTTATTCTTCATTTTATAACATTTGGCAAATTAGAAACTTCGTCTTTTACTTTTGGTTTAAGGGAAAGAACATTTATCAAGATTTTTGTATGGTTCATTGATTGCAAACCTTTTATTTAATTTTTAGTTGGATTATTTGTTGTGTATGCTCTTCTCTTGCATCCTTGGATGATCTTGAGAATAAAAATAAACTCTTAATCCTCTTTTAAATAATGTGATTTTTTTGGACTACTAACGCTTGAGTGCAGGACCTAAAAACACTTGTCAAAGAAATGTGGAATCGAAACAAATTCAAACTACTAATACAGTTGTCGTACAGGTTGCCAAAAGGTGTTCAAGAAAACCACACCTAATTAAACAAGATAAAAAGAACAATATATTCAAACCACTGTATTGTAGGTTTCGGAAAAGGGTACATCCCTCTCTACTTAACTTGAACATAACCCCTTTGGCATAACGCCTTAAGCTACAAAAATGGGGGTGGTTCTAGGTGATGATTGAAAAACAGGGACGGAAGCCTGATCACTTTATTAATCTCAATCAATCAAATCATTACAGAGAATGGGCTGCAATATTTATAGATATTGCACAGCCAAATACATATGGGAGAATAAGTTGCACAGGTGCAACCAAATGCCAGAATAAACAAGCTTCCAATAACATCCGGGAAGCAACAATTACATAAAAACAAATATATTGTTTAAAACAATATAACAGTATGTATAAAGACAAATATGGTTGATTAACCATATAACAAAATAACTATTTATTATTTAATTAATAAAACTAATTAAATAATTAAACTATGCATAATTAAATATTAGGATAATAAAATTTTATCCTAACATTCCCCCCTTAATTGTGCATTGTCTGAAGAGATGAGGAGAGAAATGCTCTGAACAACTCGAACTTGTCACGTGCAAGTGAATTTGTGAAAATATCTGCTCGTTGTTCAGCCGTTGGACAAAATTGAAGCTGGATGTTGTGCTTTAACACATGTTCGCGTATGAAATGAACCTGAACCTCAATGTGCTTTGTTCTTTCGTGAAAAACTAGATTGTAAACAAGTTTGAGAACACCTTCTTGTCTACATACATGGTAGTAGGTTTGTCCTATGGTATTACAAGTCCTTCCAGTATGTGACGTAGCCAAATCACTTCACAGACAGCTTCTCCTGCAGAACGATATTCAGCTTTTGTGGAAGAGTGAGAAACAAAGTGTTGTTTCATACTTCCCCATGATATTGGTCCAGATCCCATAAAGAATACAAATCCAGAAGTGGATTTTCTATCATCAATGTTACCTGCATGATCTGAATCCAAATATCCAGTCAAGAAGAAGTTTTCATTCTTCTTGTATTCTAGACCAAGATCCACTGATCCTTTGAGATATCTCAAAATGCGCTTTTCTGCTTTCCAATGACAAACTTTGGGTTCCTGCATGAACCTGGATAGATAGCTCATTGCAAAGTTGATATCTTGTCTAGTGTAGGTCAGGTAAATGAGACTCCCAATCAGTTGTCGATAGAGAGTGGCACTTACCTCAGGAGATGGATCTGAACGAGATAACTGTAATCTATTCTCCATAGGTGTAGCAATTGGTGTGTAATCCATCATCCTAAATTTCTCGAGCATTGTCTTGGTATATTTCATCTGAGAAACAAAGATGTGATTCTCTTTCTGCCATACTTCTAGTCCAAGATAGTAGTGCATAAGCCCGAGATCTTTCATGTCGAATGATCGCTTAAGATCTTTCTTTGTTTCATCAATCATCTTCACTGAACTTCCAGTGATGACTAGATCATCGAGATAAACTACAACAATCACCATCTCCCCCCCTAGCTTTTTGAGGTAGAGATTGGGATCATATGGATTTCTGATGAATCCATGTTGTACGAGATGCTCATCAATCTTGATGTACCATGCCCGGGGTATCTGTTTGAGACCATACAGAGATTTCCTGAGTCTGCATACCTTTTCTTCTTGACCAGGTACAACATATTCCTCAGGTTGAGTCATGTAGACTTCTTATTGTAAATCTCCATTCAGGAAAGCACTTTTTACGTCCATTTGGTGAACTTTCCATCCAAACTGAGTAGCTAGAGCAAAGATCATCCTGATCATTTTGATCTTAGCTGTGGGAGCAAATGTCTCCTCATAGTCAATGCCTTCTTTTTGTGTGTACCACTTTGCTACAAGTCTTACTTTGCACTTGTCCACTGTCCCATCTGCTTTGTACTTAGTTTTGAATATCCATCTTCATCCAATGGGTTTCTTCCCTGGTGGAAGATCAACAAGCTGCCAAGTGTTATTCTTCATCACTGATTGATATTCAGAATCCATGGCATCTTTCCAAGCTTTTGACTGTAGGGCTTCCTGGACTGTAGAGGGCTCGTCTAATTCAATAACTCTACTCATCAAAGCAAAGTTAACTTCTTCTCTTGCTTTACTGCGAGTCCGACGTCTAGGAGTGGATGTATCCGGTGGAGCATCCAATCTTGCATCTCGTAATGTACTTGAACACCATTTAGGCATACGTTGAACTGTTCCCATGGGTTGTGGTTCTATCTGATCAACACCATCATCCCCATCATCACTTTCATATTCTAAGGGAACATCAGCTTCAACTTTTACAACGGGTGAAAAATCTACATCTTGCGAGTCCGGAGGAGGAGTCTCTACTTCCTTCTTCTCGAAAAACTCAACATATTTGCTTGTGTAGACTTTTCTGGTATTAGGATCCATCAATCTATACCCAAGAGTCTCTTCACTGTACCCAATGAAGATGAGATTTTGTGACTTCATATCCAATTTCTTTCTGTTATATTTGGATATGTGCATGCTGGCTTTGCACCCGCATACTCTGAGGTGTGCAATGGATGGTTTCCTTTTTGACCATGCTTCTTGTGGTGTAATTCCATCAAGAGCAGTTGTGGGCGCTCTATTTAACAAATACACTATTGTTTTTGCTGCTTCTGCCCAAAATTTATTTGCAAGTCCAGAATCATCGATCATGCATCGCACCATTTCCATGATAGTACGATTTCTTCTCTCGACAACACCATTTTTCTGCGGTGTGTGTGGAGGAGGCATTTGTCGATGAATCCCATGAGTTTGTAGGTAGTCTCTGAACTCGTCACTGGTGAATTCCCCCCCTCGATCTGAGCGGAGAGTTATGATGTGACGACCAGTTTCTTTCTCAACTGCAACTTTGAACTTTTTGAATTTTTCAAAGGCTTTACTTTTCTTGCGAAGACAAAAAATCCACATTTTCCGTGAATAGTCATCAACACAAAGCATGAAGTACTGGAACCCTGAATGACTTAGCTGCATTGGACCGCAAAGATTGGTATGAACCAGGTCAAGTTTACCATGAGCTCGAAAAGTACTCTTTTGGAATGAAACTCTGTGTTGTTTTCCTGCTAAGCAGTGAGGACACTTGTCTGTATCCTTCTGAAGAGATGGTAGCCCATGTACCATATTACACCGGCGAAGTGTTTCGAGATATTTGAAATTTACATGACCAAATCTCCGATGCCACAACTGGGCTGAGGTGGAGTTTTTAGCCACAAGTGCTTGATCATTTTTGTGAATGAAATCAAGTTGAAACATACGTCCCACATTTGAGGCTTGTGCAATTATTTTCGAGCCTCTGGATTTTTCTCGAATCAAACACGTTTTCTTGCCGGATTGACTATCAAAGTGAATTTTTAGGTTGTGATCTAGGAGTTGACTTACTGAAAGAAGATTCTTTGTCAACCCAGGGACATATAGGACATTTGATAGTTTGCATTTGCGTGAACCAAGGGGTAGAGAAATATTTCCAATCCCCTGAACTGTATATGAAGAATCATCTCCCAACGAAACATGATTTTTCGATGGCGTGTCCCTCATTGAAATAAACTAGTCTCTGTGGTCGGTCATGTGTCGAGTGGCTCCTGAATCAACATACCAGACATCACTAGATGACGTGGATGGTTCACTTGATCGAGCAGTGAACAAGAAGTCTTCATTGTCTGATTGTTCTTGTTGCTCAGCAATATTACCTTGCTAATGGGGTCTTCTTTTCCAGTTCCCCTTTTTCTTCCCATGATAGTTGTTTGAATGTCCCTTGTAAGATTGTTGTTGTGGTCCAGAATTGCTTGATGAACCTTTCTTATAAGTGTTATACCAACAATCTTGTAAGTCATGTCCTCTTTTGCAAATTGGACATCGCTTCTTCTGTTGATTGTCCCCATGATACTGATTCTAATGTGGGGACTTCTGATAGGATTTAGGTTTTCCTTTACCTTTTCCTTTCCATTTTTGATGTGAAGACAGTGCCTGCTCCTCTTCATTATCCTTGTTGTGCATTGCTTCCTCTTGTTGCAGTAGGTTTACTAGCTTGTCGAAACTAATTGTCGTATCTGACAAGTTTAGAGTTGTGAAAAAAATGCGGTAAGAAGAAGGGAGAGCTCTCAGAACAATGGGAACGAGAGATTCATCTTTGACCTCTTCTCCTAGGGCTAGAAGTGAAGCCCTCAACTCTGCAACTCTTCTTAGGAAAGCTTCAATTTTCTCATTCTGCTTGAACTTCAATGTATGTAACTGACTCTACAAATTTAGTATGACATTCTTGTTCTTGGCCTCATATATTGTGCTCAGCTTATCCCATGTTTCTTTTTCTATTGTGGCATCTCGAATGTGGGCTTGCACATCGTCGGACACTCCAAACAAGATGATGAGTTTTACTTTCTGATCTGCTCTATCAAACTGTCATTGTTGTGTTGCATCAGTTGGTGATCTAGTTAGAGTACCAGTCACAACAGGGCAGATTTCTTCAAACTCAAGTTGTGTCTTTATTTTTGTCTTCCATGCAGCATAGTTGCTTCCTCTGAGAAATTGTGAATCTGGAAGAAAGATTTTGGGGGCATTGGTGCCCATTTTGCAGAGATCACTGACAGGGTTTGGCTCTTATCACTCCAGGTATTAGGTCTCCCAATCTATATACCGTCATTCCGATATACCGAACCTTTCTATATACGCGCCCTTCCGATATACCCGTCGGTACGTGGAAGAAGCTCGCCCTTTCTATATACCCGGCGGTACGTGAAAGAGGCGTTAACGTACGTGAAAGAATTCAATACGTGGTACCAAGACAGTATTGATGGGGTCTGTGCAATTATTGACACCGGATCAAAGAAATATCATCATACGTGCGCGTAACTTCGCTATATACCCGGATAGTTTCTCTGTCCGGATTTATGTCTTGCAATCGTTCACAAGACGGATGGGATGGTTCATAGTGTGTGCACTGTGACCTTATTACTCCCCCGTCGATTTATAGGGATGATGCCCAGACGACGTTGTTGCAGCTATATTAGGCATTAAGTCACAGACAGTAGTCACACACACACATTTACCACGTAAGCACTTCCCAGAGGCACTGTATATACCGAACGCTGCGAATGAGATCTAGGATCTCGAGAGCGTTACAGAACCAATTTTACTATTTTTTAATACAATTCTGCCAGTTTCTAAGCAGTTACAAAACATTTGCAGTTGACTATGGAAACCTACAAATTAGTATAATATGCAGCACAGTATACAATTTACATTCAAAAAACTATACAATTTGAATGACAGGCAAAAAATTTCAAGTTCGGGTAGGGTGGTGAGCTCCTGAGCCCAATACGACCTAAAATGCTAAAATGCAAAAAAATAGCTGAAAATGCAATTTATAGATGGGTCTCCTTTTGCGAAAAATGTCTAAAATGAAAAACCAGACATTTAATGGGAGATATAAAAATTTTTTAACCCTAAATTAGGGATTTCTCCGCTAAATTTAGTTAGTTATAACTAAATTATTAAAACAGTCTGCTAAATTTAGCAGTTCTGCCAGAAAATCCGCAAAAAGTTAAAAAGTTTGAAGTTGTTTTTTAGGATTTGAACCATCCCACTATCTAACACAAATTTAATACTCTATCCAACATTGGCCAATTATATTAGGCAATTGTTTGTACCAATTATAATATCTACGTTTGTAATGACACAATATATGAAATTAATGACTTAATTTTAGATATTATTATGCGACCTAGATGAAGGATCCAAGAATGGCTGCAAATGGAATGGAGAATCAATGTGAATGGAAATGTTCAAAGGGTAATAAATCTGGAAATGAGGAATCTAGAGTCCACTTTATCTAGTTTGGCCAAAACGTGTACCTTATTTCTCAGCCATTGATTTTATAATTTTTATGTGATATGCTTAATCGCTGTTTAATAGTTCAGGTCTCATGCATGGAGGATTTGGTGCTGGCCATTAAAGTAAAATTAATATTTAATTTTACTATAAGACGATCAAGGTAACGCTTGCGATGGGTGCCTAATTATGTCATTGCTTTTGTAGTTCTATGATTTGACTTATTTATTCTTTGCTTTTGTATTGACACATACATTAAATTGCTTTCCTTAGTACAGGCTCTTGGTGTGGATTTGACTGTGTTTGAAGTCTTCATCTTTTTTACTTTGTGCAAAATTTTGCATAAGTTTTTCAATGAAGTGCTGAAAGCCACTTCCTTAAATTAAATTAAATGTAAAATTCTTTGTGCAGGTTACGTGGAGAATTTAAAGACTGCTCTTTTTAATTCTTGTAATTGGAATACATGTCTTGACAATCGGGTAAGTGCACGAAGTTGGTGGACAATTCTCGTGGACACAAAAACCCGAAATAAAGGAACTGCGATCACGGTTCCTTTATTCTAGGTTCGGTAATTACCGAACCTAAAACCGCGATCGCGGAACTGCATGGAAGACAAAATTTAACAGGTCCCCGCGACTCGTTATTTTCCTCATTTTTCATTTCGAACCGCGACTTTTCTCTAAACTGCTCCTTTCACTCGCGTCTTTCAATCACACATCCTCAAAATTTCTCATCGCAACTTCTGGATAGCTAGATATACCTCTAACCATGCACCGCCAAGACGTTGGAGGTAAAAGTCCCCGACTAAAAACATCTCTAATTTTTGAGATTTTACCCCAAATTTTGAGATAAATAATCATGGGTTTTTTGAAATGTTTAATTTATGTATACAATGTTTCTTGTTTTATCCTGGTGCTGAGTGCACCAGTGTGTTGTCCACTCAAAATTTCCCGCTCTGATAAGAGTAAATTTTCAAAATTTTGAGTTCTAAGTGTTTTTCTCTTGAAGTGCCTAAGTCGTGAAATTGAAAAAATCTGTGTTTTGGGTCATTTTGTGTGATTTTCGGGCCTGTCGGAACTTTTTGTCCCATCTGTCCCAAGTACGAAAGTGCATTCTGTTACCCGATCGGCCGAAATCCCCGAAGCTGTCCCATTTTCAGGCCCGTCGGAAAGTTTTGTCCCAAGTGTCCCAAAACTTATTTTGCATGTTGTTCCAATTTCGGCCGAATCATCCTTCCCGCGTACTTCGCACTTTCTTGTCCCAAATGTCCCAAAGTTAAAAAGTACGAGCTTTCCAATTTTCGGCCGAAACTGCCCAAACCGCGTACTTCGAGCAATCCTTGTCCCAAATGTCCCATTTTAAAAAATGCGAGCTGTTTCAATTTCACCCGAACCGGTCGAAGTCGCGTACTTCGGAACTTTTTGTCCCAAATGTCCCAAGTCCAAATGGGCCCACTGTTCCAATTTCGGCCGAAACACCCGAATCGCGTACTTCGCACATTTTCGTCCCATTTGTCCCAAATGCATTTGTGCGTCCTCTCCCTGTTTCGCCCGAACCGGCCGAGCCACGTGTTTCGCGCATTCGCGTCTCACATGTCCCAAGCGTACCTAGTGTCATTCACACTTAGTTTTTCCCGCTCACTCCAAGTATGATGCTATTCAAATTGGTGGTTGTGTATTCAATGCGCATTAAATTCATTCCTCTCTCCAAACGGCTATATAACGAGCATTCCCCTTTGCATTTTTCGCATTGCTTCCATGCTACTCTTTTGCTCGAACCCTTGCAATTTGAAAACCTGCGCAAATATCCCCTCTCCATTTGCAAATTCCTTCCAGAAGTCTAGGTTGCAGCTCCGAGGCTATCAATATGAAGATCAAGTTCCAGGGACAGGAGCAAATTTCTCCGCTTGAGTCTGCCGTTAGCAATATAGGGGACAGCGAAGCTCGTCATCTCGACTTCGGTGATTTTTGGGCAAGAATGACAGATGCAAACCCTACACCAATGGCACAGATGATTAATGATAGTGGTTTAGCTTTTGCCGGAGGTTTCCCAATCTCAGTACAGTGTGCTGATACAGTGCTTTCATGCGGAGCTCACTTCGACCCCGCTTCGAGTGAATTGACAAATGTACATGGGGAACTCATTGCCAAGCTGGACGCTGCCGCCATTGGCGCTGCTCTGAGAATTCCGGAGATGGACAATGCTATAGTCGTCTCCCGAGATCAAGCACAGGCTATGTTCGACCAAGACAGTGACAAATATAAGGCGCGAGTGGCGAAGTCTTGGTTGAAGAACCCTAAGAAAGGTGCTTCTCGCCTAACCAAAACCCTCTTCCGGGTAGATTTCAATGAAGAATTGTCAGACTTCATAATCCTGCTGGCTCGGGTTATGGGTTTGCCCTCCACCAATGAGTTTCATTTCTGGATGTGCCCGCTCATCAGCATGGTGTGCGAGGGAACACAAAACATCAACTGGGCAAAGATCATCAGTATGAATTTGGCTGAGCAGCTATCCAACGTTCAGCAAACAAAGAAGTTCTATATGACTTCATACCTGATGTATACCCTAGCAGCATCCAGGCAGTGGTTTGGTTTTCTCCTATATATGATGCACACAAAGATGATCCAGTGTATGCCTATTGCCCGCAGTTCACCCTGGAGACCAGCAATCGGAATTTCAGAAGGGTCAATGATGCTTTCACCATGTACGTGGTCAGATTGCTCGAAGGTGATACTGCATAAGAAGGTTTTCAGATGAAGCCATGAACCTGATATCGCAGTATGGAGCCTATTTCATTCAATTCAGGAAATTTTCCTATATCAGGCTTGCTGGCTATGAAACACTCCTCTACGGCTTCCCATGTTCTGCAATGATAAAATGGCCTTGATTGAAATATGCAGGCAACTAGACAAGTTGCACAGAACTTGCAGAGACAAGAAGATTTCTGGCTTGCACTTTCCCATCTCTCTGGGAAACTACACATGCAAAACAGCTCTGGATGCTCAGAACATAGAAAGAGCCCTGGTCCCTATCACTGTTCATTTCTTCAAGCCAAGAACCTGCTTTGACTTGAAGAAGTTTATTGAACAGAACATCAAGATAATCTATCATCATAGGGCAGATACAGAAGACTACTGGGCTGACTGTGCAGATGATTTTGAAGCCAGAAGAAGGCATTGTGGCAGGTTCTCCCTGCAATTGATCCAAGAACTCAGTCTGTACCAAGTTCCTGAAGGTCTCCAGGATGACAATTCTGATCTATACTCGTATGAGTATGAAAATGTGATTAAGCACACCCCTCTGGAGGACCTAGATTGGAACAGGAAAGAGAGAGATGATCTGGCTGAGATTCTTGCTCCAGTCTTAATCAGGACTACGGTCTGGTTCAGTAAGAAGATCCGAGAATTCAAGAGGCACTCAGGAGAATCCAGCTCCAAGGATGATTCGACACCCATAAGAGAGGCATCAGTTCCAGAGTCTGGAACACCAGTGAAAACCCCTCCTGCCTCAACAACTCAGGGACCTGTAGAATCTACTCCTTCTCCATCTACCCAGGTATATAAGAAGAAACTCAAAGAGGTAAAGAAGGAGCCTGCAGAGAATGATCCTCCAAGAAAACAGGCAGAGTTGCCTATAGGGCCAGAGAACATCATTGTTCTCAGTGAAAGTGAAGAAAGTGAGATGCCAACTCCTGCAAATGTTCCTGAAGATCCAGCAGATAAGGACAAGGAGGTCCAGAGCACTGAACTTCCAGGTACTACTGATTCTTCTACCGCCATTGCCTCCAGTGCTCTACTCACATCTCAGCTTGAGTCAACAGCTGCGCAGAACCCTGAGTGTCATGAGCTCCCTGTCTCTTGGTCCCCTTGCTTCTCCTGCAGATTCTTCTTCCTCTTTTGCTTGGGTGCAACCTCTTGGTTGACAAAAGGAAGAGGAAATCCTCCTCTCAAAGCTTGGGACCAAATTTTGATGCTGTAGCAGCCTTGTTGGGCACCACTCCTTCTCGTGCCAAGAAAGCCAGAACTACTTCCAGAATTGTGTCTAATGCCCAAGGTCAGCAATTCTTGGAGATTTCTAAGCCTACAGTAGACAAATCAGAATCAGACTTGCTGACATCTGACTTAGAGCTTTCAAGGATCCCTATGGGAGAGTCTACTCCTGAAGGTGAAATTCACAACCTCCAGGAAACAGTCACAAGAGTCATTGGAAGGGTAGAGAAAGGGCAGCAGACTATTGAACAGCTGGAAGAACAAGCCCAAGTTCTCACAAGTTTTATCAAGTCACTTCTATCAAGTCATTGAAGAAGTTCAGGCAGCGGATTCTGAAGACAGTGGGTCCCTCCCAGTAGCCGGCCACTTGACTGCTTCTACTTTCTTTCCTCTTCTGTCCTTTCTAAGCGTATTCTTTGTAAGTAGTTAAAGTATTAAAGATATGGCAGTACTTAAGTATTCTCTAGTCTAATGGCATACGCTATACGAAGAGTAACCGATTGGTAAGCTATGATAATGGCTTGTTGCATGGGCTAAACTTCATCGATGAAGAACTTTTATAACTACATGGAAAGTGTAGATAGATCTTGAAGAAATCAATACAAGAAGGGCTATCCATTATTTGTCTATCTAATTCTGGGGTTATCTCTGTGATAAAGAACTTTAATACTGCGAAGAGCATTTTGTTCTTAATTCGTTAGACTCTCTCACCTGCATGGGACAGACTAGTTTTGCAAAGACAGCGATCTTGTACTGGCAAATAAGGAACTTTGTGTCCTTGATGAATGAATCCAAAGACAGGTTATCTATCAAAATCCTAGTGTCTTTACAGCGTAGAGTCCCATTCACCCAATGCAAATGATCTTGTCTTAGATCCTTTGAAGCTGTGGGAGAAATGAAGAATTATTCTGCTGGCTAGAAGGGAGAATTTTGCCGTTGTGCTCAGACTTCTTGGCAGCTTTACTCAGTCCTTATGTAATTGATGATACATTGTGGAAAACACTTTCGTAATATCCAAGTTTGACCATAAAACAATGTCTGGTGCATTTCTAAATAAGTTCCTTTCAAGAAATCAGGGAACCTCTCCCAGTTAAAGAGGAGGGACTTCTTGTCCCCTGACTGTTGATCATCTAAAAATTCCTATTTGAAAGCTCAACAGTTTTTTGGCGACTCCGCTAAGGAAAATTGCATTCCAGTACTGGAATATTTTTCGATCATCCTCTGATCTAGCGACTCTGCATTTCACTTGAGGGAGAAGGGCCCTTGGTAACAAAGATTCTTAGTTTCAGCTTTTGGAGCAACAGGGTTTTCGAGTCCCTTCAAGTAGAAGAGACTCGTTCGACGAGCACTCCACCTGTTCAAGAAAGGAGTCCTACGGGTGGTATTCCTTCATAGTCTGCTAGTCCCAATCTACGAGCTCAGATCCTTGCTCGTGGCAGAGATCCCCTCCAAGCTGTATTTCCATTGAATGGCACAATTACCATGGGGTCAACGTGGATTCTGAAGACAGTGGGTCTTACGCAGCCTTTGCACGAGTTAGCTAGAGGCCACCGAATCTCCTTCTCCAAAATTTAAAGGAGATGGAAAAATACACCCTGATGAACCCATTGCAGCCTTCGTAGTTGCCTGTGTAATTAGTTAAGGTAGTCGCACATGAAGGCGTATCAGTTAGACTATTCGTTTAGACGTTAAAAGATAATGGTTATGACTGAGTTCTATCACCTTCCGACCGGTGCCATCACCGACTGGAATATAATGAGAACTCAGTTCGAACGCCATTTTAAAGCCGGAAGAAGATGTGCATGCCCTGCTTGCCCAGATATCTCAGCTAAAGAAAGATCCATCAGAACCCATGAGAGAATTTGTGGCTTGGTTCAATAGACTGATCAACAAAATTCCTGTAAATACTCGACCGGTTGATCAAATTCAAAAATGTTTCTTTTTAAATGCTCAAACGCCCAAAGTCAGTTATGCTCTAAGAAGGGCTAATCTTTGAACGTTAATTCTGGATCAAGAATTGGCTGTTAGTGTCGAGGATGACCTGATCATGTCAGGGAAGTTGAAGAAGAGATCCTCCCAAATCTAAATCTGCTGCTTCTTCCTCTTCCACCTCTAGACCCAACACGGATCCATTAGTCCAGAAACTTGCAAATGATCTAGTAGCTATAAAGAAACAATTGGCCCAACATGCCCCATATGCAGATGTTCCAAGAAGAAATTTTCAGCCCAGAAATCATTTTCCCTGCTCCTCACACAAGACTAGCACTTGAAGGTCCCCCTGTCAAAGTTCCTGTGAATGCAACCTGTGAAGTTGAAGAGCCCGATGATGATGTGGACGACGAAGCTCATGAGGAATTACTGGAGGAATTTGATGATGAGGCGGAAGAACTCGAGGGATCTCGAGTTAATTTCTTTACCACTGAAGGCATTGATGATGGAGATAACTATGATGAAGTGGTAGCAGATATGAACAGTGAATCATTTACTGTCATGACTCGAGAACAGACTCAGGCAGAAGGAGAAAGTAACACAGCCCATAAAGAAATCTAAGGAGCAGCTAGACAATTATTCCTGTAATTGCCAGAAGAGGATCTCCTATCCCTACCTCATCTGCACCAAAGGTAAGTACTGTCAATCCTGCTACCAAAGTTGCTTCTTCTTCTTTTTCTCCTAAGGTTGATAAGCCTAGAATTTCAAATGATGATGGCCCATCCACCTCTGGATCCTTTGATATTGTGGATCACCTAAAAAGGACCAAGGTTCAAATTTCAGAAGCTGAATACTACCAAACCCATCCCAAAGCTTTTGCCAAGATGATCTAATTTGTAAATTCCCATTCCAAGACCACCTCTAAAGGCCTTTTGCCCACTCCTCCTTCTATACCACAGCCTAGTCTGGTAGCTGCTGTCACCTCGCCTGGTGACAAAATCAAGCCTTTTTATGTAACACTTCTTATAGCTGGCCATAGGCTCAGTAACTGTGTCATAGATTCTGGAGCCTCAGATAATGTGATGCCTGCTAAGGTAGCTCATTCTTTAGGCTTGACCCTTACTCATACTTATGGATCTTGATACTCCATGGAAAGTAAGGAAGTACCTTTGGTTGGAAGGATTAAAGATGCACAAGTGGCTTTTGCCGCTTTACCTAAAAAGAAAGTCTTGGCTACCATCCTAGTAGCAGACATTCCTCCTTCTTATGGAATGTTGCTAAGTAGGAACTTCTGTAAAGATGTGGGTGGGGAGATTCAAATGGATTGGTCACACGCCCTCATACTTGTCAATGGACAAATGAAGAAGTTACTCCCTGAGAAACAGTCTGAGTATATTGTGTAGAAAATAGATGATCCTAAGGCACAAATACTCTATGAAGACATAGGTCATGGTAATTACATGATTCTGTCCCCTGATGAAATCCAACCCTCCAAAGTATTACCCAAAGATCCCAATGGTGTTTGGATTTTAGAATTTGATGGAAGTTGTTCCTTGGCTGGTTCTGGAGCTGGCATCCTGCTAGTGTCACCTGAAGGCTGCCTACACCCTTTTTCATTTAAGTTGCAGTTCAAAAACACTAACAATACAGTAGAGTATGAAGCTCTCATTCTTGGACTGTAAGTGGCCAAAGAACGAGGTGTAAAAAATCTTCTGGCTCGTGGTGATGCAGAGCTGATTGTGAAACAAGTCAGAAGCATTTTTCAGGTAAAAAATGGGAGGCTGAAGCATTACCGGAATCAGGTTTGGGATTTAATTGAATTCCTTGACGCTTTCTCTATTGAAGCAATACCTAGAGAAAAGAACAGCAGGGCTGATTCACTGGCTGTCTCAGGGTCGTTACTGATTCCCCATCCTGAATTCTCTCAAGATAAGTTCACTATTGAAATGGTCCACCAGCCTAGTGTTCCTGACAATACTAATAACTGGCAAGTTTTCAACGATGACCAGCATTTGCTTTCCTTCCTGGAACTCAAGGGGAATTTCGAAGCAACTGTATTTTGAGGGAAGTGACAACCTGCCTCGTGAGAGTGTGTCCTCTGACCAAGCTGTCATCCAAGGAGAAGAAACAGATCAGGAAGGGTGCATTAAACTCAAAGGAAACAAGATTCCCAAAGGTTTGGTGAGTTTGGAGGAGTTGTTTGATAAACATGACAGATATGTAAAATCTAAAGCTTCTACTGGACCTCAGTAATCAGCTGAGTATGATAAGATTGATATAGGGAGTTCTGACTGATCCCAAAGCTGGTAAATATTGGGAAATGTTGCACAACCGATGAGAGGAGAAGAGCAATTGATCTTCTAAGGAAGTATAAAGATGTTCTTGCATATTCTTATGAGGATCTAAAAGCCTTCAAGCCAAAAGACATGCAGCACTCTATTCCCTCTCAAACCAGGAATCAAGCCTTTCAAGCAGAAACAAAGGCAGTATAATCCCAAAATAGATGACACTATATTTCAGGAGATTCAGAAATTGTTGAAGGCTAAAATCATTTTTCCCATTCACCATTCAACATGGATTGCAAACATTGTGCCTGTTAGGAAGAAGAATGGTGAGATCCGCATCTGTGTTGATTTCAGGAACCTGAATCAGGCTTCTTTGAAAGATAACTACCCTCTGCCTATGATGGATCAAATATTGCAAGCAGTAACGGGATCTGAAATGTTATCTATGCTTGATGGGTTCTCGGGATACAATTAGGTAGAGGTTGATACTGCAGATCAACATAAGACAGCCTTTCACCACTCCTTGGGGTACCTTTGCCTACAAGAGAATGCCTTTTGGGCTGATTAATGCTGGTGCCACTTTCCAGAGAGCTATGGATTTGGATTTTGGAAGCTTGAAAGGGAAATGTATCGTCATATACCTTGATGACCTGACAGTGTTTTCAAAGACAAGAGCAGATCATTTTGATCACCTGGAAACAATTCTGCAAAGATGCCGAGAGCATGGGATTTCTTTAAATCCTAAAAAATATGTCTTCTGTGTTACAGAAGGAAAACTATTAGGGCACATTGTCTCCAAGGATGGTATTAAGATTGATCCTGAACGAGTTCAAGCCATCCAACAGATTCCTCTCCCAACCAGTAAAAAAGGCGTGCATTCCTTTTTCGGTAAGATCAATTTTTTAAGAAGATTCATCCCTGATTTCGCTGAATTAACTTTGAACATCTCTCAGATGATGAAAGGGAAGCAAGCATTTGGTTGGTCTTCTGAAGGAAAGGAATCCTTTGAGGGTATCAAGAAAGCTATTGCTAAAACTCCAGTTTTGGCCTATCCTGACTTCAGCAAAGATTTCATCATCTATTGCTATGCTACAGATAATACCCTGGCTACCGTCTTAACTCAAGAAGACTCTGATGGACATGAGCTACCAATTGCCTTCATGAGCTATATCCTGAAAGAATCATGAGTTGAAATACACCATGATGGAGAAGCATGCTTTTGCAATAGTCAAAGCTGTCAAGCAGTTCCATTTCTATATCCTCAACTCTCACTCTATGGTGTTGGTTCCAAATACGACTGTTAAGTCAATTCTTACACAGCAAGAATTTGGGTCCAAGAGAGGAAACTGGGTGGCTAAGGTCTAGGAGTATGACATTGATATCAAACCTACCAAGCTGGTTCGTGGCAAAGGGTCTTTGTGAGCTCATTGCTGAAGGAGCCAAACATGAGTTGCTAGAAGAGAAAGCTGACATTCCTACTGTTCTATTCCTTAGTTCAGTTGATGAATGGTATTCTGACATTGCCCATTTTCTCACCTATGGGGAATGCCCCTCTCATTTAACTGCCAAGGAAAAGAGGACTGTTAAATTGAGATCAGCAAAATATGTACTATGGGAAAATGCCTTGTTCAAGCGTGGTTTAGATGGGAGATTTCTGAAGTGTGTGGACAAGGAGCAGCAGAGAAAGTTACTCTCAGCTTTCCATGATCAGGCATGTGGAGGGCACTATTCATCAACAGTCACAGCTCACAAGATACTCCGGGGAGGATATTACTGGCCTTCTTTGTTCAGAGATGCATCCAAGTGGGTGGATAAATGTGAAGCTTGTCAGACCTTTGTGGGAAGACCTAAATTGGCATCTTTACCTCTCAAGCAAGTTGTGATCGAGGAACTATTTCAACAGTGGGGCCTAGACTTCATTGGTACATTGAATCCTGCTTCCAGTGCTGGCCACACGCATGTGCTAACTGCCACTGACTACTTCACCAAATGGGTGGAAGCTATTCCAGTCAAGAGCACTACTTCTGAAGTTGTATGCAACTTCCTCAAAGAGAACATCTTGGTAAGGTATGGTGTACCTAACAAGATTGTAACAGATAATGCTTTGAACTTCTCCTCAACTGAGATCATGGATTTCTGCTACGGGTATGGCATCTCTCTGGCTCATTCTTCAGATTATTATCCCCAGGGAAATGGACAAGCATAATCCACCAACAAAAATCTGGTGACTATCATAAGGAAGTTGGTCAATGAGTCTCAGCGAAACTGGCATAAGAAGCTTTATGATGCTCTTTGGGCAGACAGGATCACACCTAAAAGAGCCATTGGAATGTCTCCTTTTCAAGTGGTGTATGGAGTAGAAGCTCAATTTCCAGTGACAGTGGAACTGCCATCCTTGCACCTGATGAAGGCCATTGAAGACACTAGTTTCGGTGATGCTCTGGATAAAAGAATCATGTACCTGCACAAGCTAAACGAGGATAGATTGGTGGTTGTTGACAGGATATCTGCTCACCAGCAGAAGGTAAAAGATCTGTTTGAAAAGACAGCTAGGTTCAGAGAGTTCCAGGTTGGAGATACCGTGCTGTTATGGGACAAAAGACATGAACCTCGTGGCAGCCATGGAAAATTTGATTCCCTGTGGCTTGGACCTTTCAAGATAAGACACTTTTCTAGTAAGAACTCCTTCTATCTTGATTACATGGATGGTTCCCCTCTCCCACTTCCTTATAGTGGGCAGTATTTGAAGTTTTTCAAGTCATAGGTGACTAGGGAGTCCCTTTGTATATTCTGTACAGTGTTTTTGCTTTTCTGCTTTCGGTGTGTTTCCCTTCTGTTGTTGTGCGTGTTGCCCTCTGTATTGGTTTGTTTTTGACTCCTTTTCCCAATGGATAAGGCACTGGTCTGCTTCACCAAGTTGTCAAAGTTCTTGCCTTGTCTCATTCCATGAAATTACACCAAGTCATCCCCAGAAGGAGCCAGCTGTTGTCCACTCAAAATTCCCCACTCTGATAAGAGTTTAAATTTTCAAAATTTTGGAGTCTAAGGGTTTTTTCTCTGAAGTGCCTAAGTCGTTGAAATTGAAAAAATCGGGTGTTTTGGGTCTTTTTGTGTGATTTTCGGGCCTTGTCGGAACTTTTCACCCCATCTTGTCCCAAGTACGAAAAGGCATATCTGTTACCCGATGGCACGGTCCGAAATCCCCGAAACTGTCCCATTTTCGGGCCTGTCGGAAAGTTTTGTCCCAAGTGTCCCAAAACTTATTTTGGCATGTTGTTCCAATTTCGGCACGAATCATCCTTCCCGCGTACTTCGCACTTTCTTGGTCCCAAATGTCCCAAAGTTAAAAAGTGCGAGCTTTCCCATTTTTGGGCCGATTTGCCAAGAACCGCGTCCCTTCGCGCAATCCTGTCCCAAATGTCCCATTTTAAAAAATGCGAGCTTTCCCAATTTCGGCCGAGCCGGGTCAAGTCACGTACTTCGGAACTTTTTTGTCCCTAAAGTCCCCTAATCCAAACGGGTCCTTTGTTCCAATTTCAGCCGAAACACCCGAATCGCGTACTTCGCACATTTTCATCCCATTTGTCCCAAATGCATTTGTGCGTCCTCTCCCTGTTTTGCCCCGAACCGGCCAAGCCGCGTGTTTCGCACATTCGCGTCTCACATGTCCCAAGCGTACCTAGTGTCATTCACACTTAGTTTTTCCACGCTCACTACGAGTATGATGCTATTCAAATTGGTGGTTGTGTATTCAATGCACATTAAATTCATTCCTCTCTCCAAACGGCTATATAACGAGCAATTCCCCTTTGCATTTTTCGCATTGCTTCCATGCTACCTTGTGCTCGAACCCTTATAATTTGAAAACCTGCGCAATCCCCTCTCCATTTGCAAATTCCTTCCAGTAAGTCTAGGTTGCAGCTCTGAAATGATCAAATATGAAGATCAAGTTCCAGGGTCAGAGAGAAAATTTCTCCACTTGAGTCTGCGGTTTAGCAAATATAGGGGACAGCGAAGCTCGTCATCTTGACTTCGGTGATTTTTGGGGCAAGAATGATAGATGCAAACCCTACACCAATGGCACAAGATGATTAATGATAGTGGTTTAGCTTTTACCGGAGGTTTCCCAATCTCAGTACAGTGTGCTGATACAGTGCTTTCATGCGGAGCTCACTTCGACCCCGCTCCAAGGTGAATTGACAAATGTGCATTGGGGAACTCATTGCCAAGCTGGACGTTGCCGCCATTGGCGCTACTCTGAGAATTCCAGAGATGGAAAATGCTATAGTAGTCTCCTCGAGATCAAGCACAGGCTATGTTCGACCAAGACAAGTGACAAGTATAAGGCAAGAGTAGAGAAATCCTGGCTTAAAAACCCTAGGAAGGGACCTTCTCATCTGACCAAAACCCTCTTTCGGGGCAGATTTCAACGAGAAGAAGATTGTCAGACTTCATAATCCTGCTGGCTCGGGTTATGGGTTTGCCCTCCACCAATGATTTTCATTTCTGGATGTGCCCGCTCATCAGCATGGTGTGCGAAGGAACACAAAACATCAACTGGGCAGAAGATCATCAGTAATGAATTTTGGCTGAGCAGGCTATCCAACGTTCAGCAAACAAAGAAGTTCTATATGACTTCATACCTGATGTATACCCTAGCAGCATCAAGGCAGTGGTTTGGTTTTTCCGTATATTGATGCACACAAAGATGATCCAGTGTATGCCTATTGCCCGCAATTCACCCTGGAGACCAGCAATCGGAATTTCAGAAGGGTCAATGATGCTTTCACCATGTACGTGGTCAGATTGCTCGAAGTGGTGATACTGCAAGAAGGTTTTCAGATGAATCCATGAACCTGATATCGCAGTATGGAGCCTATTTCATTCAATTCAGGAAATTTTCCTATATCCAGCTTGCTGGCTATGAGAACACCCCCTCTGTGGCTTCCCATGTTCTTGCAATGAAAAAATGGCCTTGATTGTAAATATGCAGGCAACTAGACAAGTTGCACAGAACTTGCAGAGACAAGAATATTTCTGGCTTGCACTTTCCCATCTCTCTGGGAAACTACACATGCAAAACAGCTATGGATGCTCAGAACATAGAAAGAGCCCTGGTCCCTATCACTGTTCATTTCTTCAAGCCAAGAACCTGCTTTGACTTGAAGAGGTTTATTGAACAGAACATCAAGATAATCTATCATCATAGGGCAGATACAGAAGACTACTGGGCTGACTGTGCAGATGATTTTGAAGCCAGAAGAAGGCATTGTGGCAGGTTCTCCCTGCAATTGATCCAAGAACTCAGTCTGTACCAAGTTCCTAAAGGTCTCCAGGACGAAAATTCTGAGCTATACTCGTATGAATATGAAAATGTGATTAAGCACACCCCTCTGGAGGACCTGGATTGGAACAGGAAAGAGAGAGATGATCTGGCTGAGATTCTTGCTCCAGTCTTAATCAGGACTAGGGTCTGGTTCAGTAAGAGGATCCGAGAATTCAAGAGGCACTCAGGAGAATCCAGCTCCAAGGATGATTCGACACCCATAAGAGAGGCATCAGTTCCAGAGTCTGGAACATCGGTGAAAACCCCTCCTGCATTAGTAACTCAGGGACCTGTGGAATCTACTCCTTCTCCATCTACCCAGGTATACAAGAAGAAACTCAAAGAGGTAAAGAAGGAGCCTGCAGAGAATGATCCTCGAAGAAAACAGGCAGAGTTGCCTATAGGGCCAGAGAACATCATTGTTCTCAGTGAAAGTGAAGAAAGCGAGATGCCAACCCCTGCAAATGTTCCTGAGAATCCAGCAGATAAAGAGGTCCAGAGCACTGAACTTCCAGGTACTACTGATTCTTCTACTGCCATTACCTCCAGTGCTCTACTCACATCTCAGCTTGAGTCAACAGCTACGCAAACCCTGAGTGTCATGAGCTCCCTATCTCTTGGTCCCCTTGCCCCTCCCGCAGATTCTTCTTCCTCTTTTGCTTGGGTGCAACCTCTGGTTGACAAAAGGAAGAGGAAATCCTCCTCTCAAAGCTCGGGACCAAATTTTGATGCTGTAGCAGCCTTGTTGGGCACCACTCCTTCTCGTGCCAAGAAAGCCAGAGCTACTTCCAGAATTGTGTCTGATGCCCAAGGTCAGCAATTCTTGGAGATTGCTAAGCCTACAGTGGACAAATCAGAATCAGACTTGCTGACATCTGACTTAGAGCTTTCAAGGATCCCTATGGGAGAGTCTACTCCTGAAGGTGAGATTCATAACCTCCAAGAAACAGTCACTAGGGTCATTGGAAGGGTAGAGAAAGGGTAGCAGACTATTGAGCAGCTAGAAGAACAAGCCCAAGTTCTCACGAGTTTTATCAAGTCACTTTTGTCTAAGGACAAAGTTTTGGACCCTACTCCCTTGACTGCTCTACCTCCTCCGGTAATTCTAAGCCAAGATGAAGTGCAAAGTATTAAAGATATGCACAAGTATTCTGTCTATGGCAGAGCTATTGAAGCCATGGTGGATGACATGCTTGTTGCTGGGCTAAACTTCATCGATGAAGATTTTAAACTACATGGAAAGGTAGACAATTTGCAACAGAAGCT
Organism: Taxus chinensis; assembly: GCA_019776745.2. Lineage (NCBI taxonomy): Eukaryota > Viridiplantae > Streptophyta > Pinopsida > Cupressales > Taxaceae > Taxus > Taxus chinensis. Next base: position 886,754,085 of record CM034150.1, read on the forward strand.
ATCCTCTATTATTGGGGTTATGGATAAAGAGCTTAAACTCTGGAGTAGTTGCATTGTAGACCTTCGCCTCATGGGACAGACAGATGAGAACATCTTACTGGCGAATAAGATTTTTGATGATGCTAAGGACAATCTGTCAAAATCTTGGGTCTACAGCGTGGAATGGAAAATCAAAGTCCTGGAGGAAGCTATGGGAGAAATGAAGAATAGCTGGCAGAAGGGAGAAGCTTTCAAGACATTGGCAGCTGCTGCTTTCAAAGATATGCATTGTCATCTTCGGGATGAAAACTCTGGCGTTCCCTTGTCCTTGCAAGAAATCAAAGCTCAGTTCAGAGCTTTTGTCAAAGATAATCTTTTCAAGGAAGACTCCATCTCTAAGGACAAGATAAAGGAAATTTTTTCTCTTCAGTCTGCCATTGAAGAAGCAAACAAAGACTATCATACTCACGTCGAGTTTGATAAAGAGATGGAGAAATGTCTGGGATTTTGGACTCAGTCTGCAACCAACACGTCAGTCCCTCGTGGCAGAGATATAGCTGAGTCATTGAAGAAGTTCAGGCAGCGGATTCTGAAGACAGTGGGTCCCTTCCAGTAGCCGGCCACCTGTCTCCTTCTCCTTTCTTTCCTCTTCTTTCCTTTCTTTTCGTATTCTTTGTAATTAGTTAAGGTATTGCAATTGGCGGTACTTAACTATTCTCTAATTAAAAGAAACGGTTACGAAGAGTAACCGATTTGTAAGCTATATAATGGCCTTTCCATGCCATTTTTGAGGGAGGAAGAACTTGGATATTTTCTGAAAGTGTAAATAGATCTTGAAGAAATCAATACAAAAAGGGCTTTCCATTATTTGTCTATCTAATTCTTGTTATCTCTGTGTTTTCCTTTAATATTGCGAAGATCATTTTGTTCTTAATTCGTTAGTCTCTCTGATTGCATACTGTCTAGTTTTACAAATACAGCGATCTTGTATAACCAAGAAGGAACTTTGTGTCCTTGATGAATGAATCTGAAGAAGGTTATTTATGGAACTTTGTGTCTTTAAATTTAATCCCATTCAGCCAATACAAATGATTGTGTCTTAAATCCTTTGAAGCTTCGCATACATAAAGAATTATTCTGCTGTCTATAATTCTGAATGTTGCCATTCTACTCATCTTCTTATCCCCTTTCCTCAGTCCTTGTGTAATTGATGATCCTTGTGGAAAACACTTTCGTAATATCCAAGTTTGACCGTAAAACAATGTTCTGTACATTTGTAAATAAGTTCATTTCTGAATAAGGGAACCTCTCCCATTAAAGAGGAGGGACTTCTTGTCCCCTGACTGTTGCTCTTCTAAAAAGTCCTATTTGAAAACCAACACAGTGCAAAAAAAAATTTGCGTTCCAAACACCTGGAACTGAACAGGAGGTTGTTGGTTTACAGGGGGTTCTGGGAAGCTACAGGAGGCAGCAGTGGCTCTCCTTCTGGTGCAGATTACTTCTCCACGAATTCTCCTTCTTCTGCAACCTTCTCCAACCTTTCCAGGAGCTTCAATTCGCTCTGGTACCAAATGATGATTGAAAAACAGGGACAGAAGCCTGATCACTTTATTAATCTCAATCAATCAAATCATTACAGAGAATGGGCTGCAATATTTATAGATATTGCATAGCCAAATACATACGGGAGAATAAGTTGCACAGGTGCAACCAAATGCCAGAATAAACAAGCTTCCAATAACATCCGGGAAGCAACAATTACATTAAAACAAATATATTGTTTAAAACAATATAACAGTATGTATAAAGACAAATATGGTTGATTAACCATATAACAAAATAACTATTTATTATTTAATTAATAAAATTAATTAAATAATTAAACTATGCATAATTAAATATTAGGATAATAAAATTTTATCCTAACACTAGGAACCCCAAAGTATTCCACATAAGAGGGAACCTTGTGGATGAAACGGGAAGTGCGTCGTACTACCTATTTGACTAGTGATTCCTTTGTGAGATAGTGTTACAAATTGTCCCTATGCGACCCTTTTAAGTACACAATGGATGCATTTATTGTCCACTATGCTTAAAGGGGGAAAATTTGAGATACTCCCAAGATAGTCGGGACTATTTGGGTAAATCGTCCCACTCGTCGATAATTTTGTAACACCTAAGATGAGAGGAACACCTAGGAAGATATTCTTTGGCCAAGAGCCCACTTTGACCATTTCAAAATAGTGTTGAGTTGTGAGCCATCTTTGCATCATGAAACGTGTGATGCATTACTTTCCCTTATTTTTTCACTTACTCTAAAGTAAGGTGAAACTCTACCGAACTGAAGCCAACATTTTTCATCCCCATTTTTATCTATTTCCTTCACATTCTTTTGACACTTTGTTGATCAAAAGAAGGGTGACTACCTGTGTGTTACCAATCGATTTTTTTTTCCACTAAAGTTTGGTATAGCTTCTCAATTAATCAATTTATAGATAAAAACACCGAATCAAATAATATCAATAGAAGAATTCATTTAGGATAGATTACACTGGAGAGATTACATACATATATAGGTTAAATGACTCCTTAAAGTAAGGAGTCAACTTCTATCCCTCATATCTCTCTCATGATCACTCAACATCCCATAAATCTCTCCCAATTTATCTCATCCCTATAAGATCTCTCACACTCCTATCAATGTGAGTTGTTCTCACAACTTCACAATTATTCTAAACTATATTATTAATAATGTTACACAATATATTTGTAACATTCACTCCCGTATTATTTACATTATTAATTCATATTACACACTCCCCTAATGTGAACAAGGTAGAGAATAACGTTCACACATCTTCTACAGTTTTCCTACCTCTGCATGCTTATGATATTGGTATGCTGAACCTCTGTTTACCAAATACGAACCCCTGTTCGAAAAAAAATGGACCTCTATCCTAGGTACGAGCCCCTTCTCATGAACCTCTGTTCATCCTCTTCAAGAAAAACATGATTTTGCATTTTCTTGTGCTTTTATCTTTCTACTACAACACATTTACATCAGGAGGTTATAAAAGGAAATACAATTCTGAACAGGAATGTGACATCTGTTCTTATTACAAACAATGAAACACACAACTGAAAAAATGCCACAAACTCATTATGTAGCCCCATTTCTTGCGGCTGGCGAGAGGACATTGGTTGTCCTCCTTCCTCCGTTGCCTCCAGCATCCATGTGTTGCTTCTTATTTATTATATAAAATCATCATAATTATAACCATCATCCAAAGGTTCTTCTTTATCATTGTCTTCTTCTTCATCAGCAGCCATGGCACTTTCTTCTATTTTTCCATCAAGTAAATCTCGTGCTCTTTTCTTGCAGTTTATAGAGAGATGTCCATCTTTTTTACAATAGTAACAAGTGATATGTTTCTTTGTATCTCTAAAATTTGATCTTTGTTTAAAATAAGATTTAAATCTCCCTTTATTATATGACTTGTTTTTACCATACATTGCAGTTTCTTCTGGTGTAATAGTCTTATCATCTATCAGTGAAGAAATTAGATCTTCTAGGCTGGGATTGATCTTGCTCAAAGTAAAAACAATTTTTGAATAACAAGATGGCATATTATTCAACAACAAAAAAATTACATCATCATCCTCTACTTTAATTTTTATCCCTGACAATTGATTCAAAATAGACTGAAACTTAATTATATGTTGAACCATGTTTTCTCCTTCATCCATCTTGAGTCCGAATAGCTTTTTCTTCAAGGTCACTGTTGCGCATCTGGTTTGGGATCCAAACAACTTGTTTAATGTTGTCCAAATGAAATTTGAACCTTTTGAAAGGTCTATATGATTCAAATATGCATCAGACAACCAAGTTCCAATGATTGTTGTTTCTTTATGATCTCTACTCTCCCATTTGGCCGCTTCATCAACATCAGTTGGTTTCTTGAATGTTCCATCTGCAATGTCCCACAAATCTTTGTTAATAAGTGTCAACTGAGTTCATACTTGCCAAGTGTGAAAATATTTTCCATCAAATTTTCTAACATGACTCAATTTATCCATTATGACTCTCCATAATTTGACACAAAAAGGTGTCGGTTTCAACCAAAAATTCACCCTTTTTACAAACAATTTAAAATTTTGACAAACACTTTACTACATTTATAATGAAAAATGAATTTTAATAAACACATGACTCTTGACTTAAACTCAAACCGAATCTATTGACAATTTGACAAGAGACATAAAATGACACTTGACGAAATTCATTTAAAAAGTAATAAATTGATATTACTTTTTAAATAACCTAAAACAATATAAGAAAAGCATAGTGCTTTATGGCATCTAAACAATAATTACATGACATGGACAAAAACTATAATTTTAATTATAGCTTAAAGCAAACAATACAACTATCATAGGAAACAACTAGAACAAAACTAGAATAAAATTGTAGATCACCTAGAAACTGCAGATCAAAACACGGAGAAAAATATCGTAGCATTAGGATAGAAATATAACTTAGAGGTGAATTTTTACAAAAAAAAATGCATGAAGATTGATACACGTGCACCTGAAACTGCAAATCTAGATCAATTAAAATGTAGCAGGCATTCTAATGAAGATCCAATGATAAATAAGGGATGTTGAACTAGATCAGAAACGTAGTAGGAGATCCAAATTTATGCACTCCAATCAGATTCTACCATGCACCGAAAGATTGGATAGATGCCTACAACATTGCACCAACAAATGTCAACTTTATTTGGATCTCCCATGCAACTATTCATGGATACATGGCTGATCTATAATATATTCTCCTGTAGTAATAGATGCCAAGATTTATAAGACTATTGGATCCACAGATAAGATGATTCCTTGTTATGCATGCTTATGCTCCAACCAATACTTAGATTCACTCTCCAATAGATATATCAAACTCTAATAAAGTCCTCTAGCGTACACGATCTGACTGATATTCACCAACAATAGCTTCATGTAGATGTAAACGAGTTCACAAAAAATGATGAAAATCTTACAAAGTAGATCTTTGATCCCACATTACCACTAATATGTGGGCCAAACAGGTGCAAATTTCCCATAGAATGAGAATTTATAATGATCATAAACAATCACTACCCCTTGCAGATTCTCACTGAGCCATATCTACTTTGATACCAAATGAATTTTGGTAGAGCTTCTCAATAAACCAATTTGAAGATAAAAACACCGAATCAAATAATATCAATAAAAGAATTCATTCGGGATAGATTACACTGGAGAGATTACATACATATATAGGTAAATGAAACCTTAAATTAAGGAGTCAAATTCTATCCCTCATATATCTCTCATGATCACTCAGCATCCCACAAATCTCTCCCAATTTATCTCATCCCTATAAGGTCTCTCACACTCCTATCAACATGAGTTGTTTTTATAACTTCACAATTATTCTAAACTATATTATTAATAATGTTACACAATATATTCGTAACAACCACTTTTTTGTCCGTTTATGCCCATCTATGTTTGCAGTTGGGTTAGTTAAACATCTAAAGTGTGTGGAGACGTATTTATATCATTTGTAGCCTTTGTGATCTTGATACCCATGTTAGGATCGTCATCATAGTTAGGAATGATTCATCATTTTATCTCCCTTTTACATGTTACCTCATTTGCATTGTATCGACATAATTAAGATACTTATGTCACATTTCTCATAAACATGATCTAAGTGTCCGTATTGTGGCGTTATGATGCCCATGTTTTAACACATCCTTAGTATACTTTGACTTAGTTTGATTTCAAACATTTTCCTAAATATTGAAGGGTTTCGCTTACTTTTTTTGCATCGTTTCGATACCACTTTGACACTAATATCTCACTTCTCCACGAAGCTTGATAGACATGTCCAATTAGTGTGGTTACGTAGCTTACATTTGTAAACCTCGCCCTTTAACATTTAGGCCTTGTTGGTTGTTAAATTTGTGGTGGTATCCTTTGATTAGGATTCACATCTACCCTTTGTTAATATTTATGCCTTGTTCATTTCGAGCTTGACATAAATATTGACATGTTGATCATATTTGCATCGCATTTTCATATGGTTTATTTCCTTATTGATTGGCTTTGTGTTTCACACTTGCATGATTGTTCCTTGTGATTATTCATTCAAAAAATTTATTTTCTAGGACAATCCCTTTATATCTCATCGATATTATGTCATCGCGATGTCAATTTTCCTTAGACCTTATTTAGAAAATCACGCACGCATCTCCATACTTACACAATGTCTAGTTGGTTTTCCTTATGCTACCAAATTGACATGTCACTTCCTTCCCTTTGAAGGAGTTCCATCACACTATTTAGATCTAGACATTTGTGCTTAAAAAAATGCCAAAAATGACTAACTATCATGCGGTTCCCCATACTTACAAAAATATGGAACTTAGGTTTATAAATTCAAATCAAATGATTCCCATTACAACTAAACCTTGCTTGGGTCTTCCTGCTAGAGATCCCATATGGGTAACTCGTTCCCAACCTTCATCTCATAGTCTGTGGTATGATTTGAACACTTCTGATCCAAATTATTATTCGAGTTCCCCCCACTCTTCTTCTAATTCTAATCCAAATATTTCCTCTGACTCTTCTGATGATTCATATACAAAATACTATTTGGATCTAAACTACTATTCAGATTCATCTAATTCAAATCATAAGTCATGTAATTAGACTCATATGTCATGGTCCTCCCTATCTTCACAGGAACCTCTTCATCATACATTTAATATGACTCCTACGTTGTGGTCCTCCCTTTCTTTGCAGGACCCCTTTTATCAGTCGCCTCGATGACATCTTCTTCCTTTGAAGATACATGTGATTCCAAATCCCTCAAATCAAACATCTAATACAATTCTTGAATCACGGTCCTCTCTTTCTTTACAGAACCCTAGTTATTATTCATCCAATGCAATTCTTGAATCACGGTCCTCCCATTCTTCACATGACCTTCTTCATCAATCACCCCCAATAATTCTTCCTCCTTTGAAGATTCATGTGACTCAAAGTACTTTGAGACAAATTTCTGAATTGACCCATGCGTCGCAATCTACAAAAAATGGAATGAATCCTAATATTTTACATACGACATACCAATGTATAGGTAGGTCCACACCACCTTCTTCTACTTCTGAGACATCTAGCTACACATATTCTTCATCCCCCACATCATTTTCTTCTATCAATCATCATCAAACATCTTCTAATTCTTCCACACCAATTGGATCTCTTTCTTCCAATCAACCCCTAGTGTTTGATATCAACTCATACCGATTGATCTCTTTCAGAATGAAGAAACAATCAAGGCATTTATAGGGGCATATGAAGATATTCCTTTAGCAGATTACGAGAAAGGATTCTCTTTAGACTTTGTTGCATTTACATACTGTGAGGAAAAGGTTGATTCCTTTTATCAAGAAATGGAGGAAGAGCCTCAGGACATGCAACATGACCCTCCTCTTATTCTTCCATCTTCACATTCTTCATTATGTGATGAAAATCCTTGGTCTTGCATTGATCCATAGCCTATCTTCTCATCACCCAATAACTCTTTTTCTATCATAATTCCTCAATCAAAATCTCTTATGGGGTCAACGCCAAGTAGCCCTTCATCTTCATCTAGGTGTGGGTCACCTTCTAGTAGCCATCCCTCTACTATTTGTGGGAAATTTTTGAGTAGTCCAATATCTTCTATTATTGTGGCATGTCTAACTAGCCCCTTATATTTTATGTATGGATTACCCCCAGGTGTTCCATCATCTTCTATTCTTGGGCCACATCCTATTATTCCATCATCTTACATCTATGGGTCACGTCCTAGTAGCCCTTCTTCTTCTATTCTTGAGCCACATCCTAGTAGCCCTTCATCTTCTATCTATGGGTCACATCCTAGTATCCCTTCTTCTTCTATTCTTGGGCCACATCCTAGTATCCCTTCATCTTCTATCTATGGATCACCTCCCAGTATCCCATCTTCTTCAATCCTTGGACTTTATCATTTTCATCAATCACATCATCCTTCTACCAATGATCGGGGCAAGCCCACCGTCATTTCTCTCGTTCCTATCATCAATCGTAAACATTTTATTTCTTCTCCTTCTGGAGGTTAGAGAAATCACAATCATCTTATAAGAAAACTAAATAGGCTCATTATCAATCTCATGTCAAAACTTCCAAGAGCTCAAAATACCCCAACAACTCGAACAATCTCAAAGTTGTAAATCAAGCGCGATTCAAGAACGAAAATCAACATAACCATCACGTATGGTGCAAAGTGCATAAACCTCTGGATAGGTAACTCAAGCTCCCACATACAAAATCCATGTTTTAGGATAAATCATAGTCATTTGTTGAGTGTGAACTCACCACAATCATTGAGATCGGGGAAAACATGACTCTCGATAAAAAAACACGCCTAGTCTCCCTTATCAAGGAAGTCACAAACATTGTTGTTGGATCTTACCACACAGTGAATTTGTTAGTCCTAACCTCTTAAACTATAAAAAAAATCTAAAAATAAAAAATAATTCAAAAATACAAAAGAACATTGAGAAAACACAACAAAAATCAAAGGTACAAAGATCAAACATTGCAATTAGGTGTTGCGTACAAATGGATTTCTCTTTTTTCCCTTCCTTGCTATTCTTCTACAAGTCTTTCTGCCATTTTCATCCATTTGGTGATATTTTGGCTAGCTTATTCACACGCATTTTGTGACATTTATCTCTATGGTATCCGTTTGACCCTGGTCTTTTATCACCTTGGTAAATTAAAGAACGACTAACCTCTTAGAGATCCTATCACATTCAACATCTAATAAAATTTTTGTGAAGAACTTTTGGACATATTTGTTGACACTATCTAATGTTGTCATCATAATCGCTTCCACCTCCTTCCATCAAGCCATAAATGGTTCTTAACCCCTTGTCAAACAAGAGAGCTGAAATAAGTTTTCAGAAAGTTAAAGAATCAAAATCAATCAAAAATCAAAAGCTAAAAGCTACAGAGCAAAAGCAAATTCATATATTACTCTCTCTTGGGGTATTTCCAATAATATGTATTGGGGCTATGTATGCCTGAATAGCAATAGAGAAATTTTCTGATTAGAATCGAAAAAATCTCCATCAGAGCTATGGACGCCTAGTTGGAAGTGGAGCAATGTACAACTATCCTTTAACCATCCATTCACAATATCACCTTTCATAATATATCATTCCTAAACATTTGCTAGGGTCTCTTGACTTGTCTATTAAATATTCACTTCAAGAGGTAATAAACTTCACGTGCACACACTAGATCTCTATGAGTTGGTATGATTTGTATGTTACCAAGTTTCTTGTTTTGGATCTTATTCAGACTCTTACTCTAGTCCATATCTCATCTTACAATTTTTGCCTTTTCTCAATCACTTCTTCATCCCGAGGCTTCTAAGCTACATTCATATCATTCACATCATTATTCTACTTCATTCAAAACATCCATGTGTATAAGATTACTTGTTTTCCATGTTTGTAGACATGTTTGTCACCTTTCACAAAAACAATCTTCTCCTTCCCTTCTATCATGTGCTTTTAGGCCAACTTACACTGGGGCATCCTTGCTTCTTTCCAGTATTTCATTGGTTTATGTTCATCATCATGTTGAACCTATCCATAATGGCCTTAGGTCCCACTTCTACCTATGAAGAGTTTAACTTTGAATACTCCCACCTAATCGTTGGGGAATTTTTGCATCTTCACCTTTTTGGTATGCACGTGGCCTTATGCCCTTGTACATCCCATCTATCGTTAGGGGCATCCATGCTTCCTTGTCTTCCTATACATAGTTTCATAAAACATTCAAAATCAACCAAAATATTCAAATATGTTAGAAAAATAATAAAAAAACATTCAAATATGTATAAGAAAACTTATAAAAAATTAAAATCGTCCTACAAAATGTCACTCTTTGGTTCTCACTTGTTCATGTGTGTGACTTGCGGATCATCTTGATCTACCTCCATCAACAAAAGCTAGGCTTCTTAATTCATCTATACTCTAGGGCACAACAAGTTACCTGGTACTGTTTCATAGTGCACATAGCTTTTCCATTGAACCCAAGTGTCCTCCGTTATTCCCATCGTATGTATCTTTGCTTGGGGCACCATCATCAACCCTTTTCGTTAATTTACACAGGTTGTAACTGAAGATCGATAATAAAAACATTATATTATGTTTCTCTATTAGTTTAGCTTGTTTACTTTCACGTATTACATTACATTTTGTATGTTAAATGGAGTTATGCATCTTTCACTTTCTCATATTGCATTACATTTTGTATGTTGCATGGAGTTGGTGTTTTCAACAATGGAAAATTTTTTGTAGTATGGCTTTTCATGTCATTCTACTTTTTTCGTATGCTTATATTTTTCATAAGGATCGATGATGTAGCTCTTTTGGAAATATGATGACATTAAAATTGTTCCAATATACAAATTCTAGAGGCTAAGCTCTTATTTCCCCTCCTCCATATTTCTTCTGCATCACTTTCCTCTCACCCCTAATCTTCCATTTTACCGGGGCATCCTGCCCTTTCCATTCTTCTATCTGTCTCTCACCTTTTTCAATCGTTGATCATCTTCCTTCATCACCCTATCGACACTCGATGGGGTATCTCTCCTTCCTACTAATTTTTCCTCTACCCCTTCAAAATTTCTTCCATCTACTATCTTTGAAGTGGCCTCACTTACGCCACCCCAAAGAGAGGCAAATGTAGACACCCATAATTACACCTGAGCAATTTAAATACATAAATTACACTAATTATCCCCCTTCTTGCAAATTGGTGACATATCGTTAATAAGTGTTCATATTCCCTCTTATTGTTGTTAATTAATTACAATACGCTAATTTATTAAGTGACCTATCCAGCTAACATCCCGATTAATGATCTTCCATTAGTTATTCAACCCTTGTATCTAGAATAATTAATTATTATTAATTAATTAGCTCTCCCTTCCATTTAACCAATAAATCAATATTTAATTTATTTAATCCCCTTCTAATAGCCTAAATCATACTAATATTCCTCATATTAGCCTCTATAAGCTTACATCTACCTATTAATCAATCACCTTTGATTAATTAAAACACCCCCCAACTCCCATGACTTGCTAAGCATAAATTAAACACTTCTAAAGTAAGGTTACCTTTTATAAAGCAACCTTATCCATTCCTAATCATGTTTTACCTTTATCCCACATGCAAAGGGATGAAGTGTTTCCATCTACCTATAAGCTTACATCTACCTATTAATTAATTAAAACACCCCCCCAACTCCCATGACTTGCTAAGCATAAATTAAACCCTTCTAAAGTAAGGTTACCTTTTATAAAGCAACCTTATCCATTCCTAATCATGTTTTACCTTTATCCCACATGCAAAGGGATGAAGTGTTTCCTTTATCCATTGGGCTATACAAGGAGCCCTCCTTCTACCTTTATACCTACACCTAAAATTCTTGAGAAGAAAAATGCAAAGCATATAGAAAAAATAGACTAAAATCTTTCCTTTTTATTCTTGAGAGTTCATCATCTTGAATAATTTAAGCCTCTTTCATAAGTGCTTAGGTCATATGGGAGGTGTCAAAAGGATCTTATAGCCCAACTTTGACAAGCCCTCATTTCGAAGTTCTTGGAATACTAAAGACAACCATTTTTTATTGCCATGGAGCCTACTTAGGTCCATTTATTTATTTATTGTTAGAGAATAGAGGATTTATATGCTTAACATTGTTAGTTTCAAAGTTGTCGTATATGATGAATGTTAGCATCTAACCTTGTTTAATTCTTATCTTGATGGTGCTTAGTATGTTTTGTAATTTTTGCTAATTAAGGCTATTTAGGTATTAGTATTTACTTATATTAGAATTAGTTTAAAACAACTCATGCACACATTTGGCACACCCAGTGGGACTTACTCCATCGTCCTTTGCACTTAATTTCAAGTTTTTGTAGTTAAGTTTCATTTTTGGTTACTAACTCTCTTTTACACATTGGAAAGGAGATAGTATAATCCTACAGCATGCATTGGCAAGAAGTGTCCACTGAAATGAAAAGAAAAGAATTTAATTCTTATCATAACATCATTCCCACTTTCAGCAGGATAAATGCATACATTGAAGTTTCTAAAGGATGTGGAAAAACTTGGTTTCATATTGATCATTATCCACAAATTTTCCAATATCCTATACCACATTGGTATGGAAACAAGGAAATAGATAAGGACATACATGATCATGGAAAGATGCAAAATGAATGCAATTTACTTCTTTAATGAAAGCTGTGTGCAATGTATACTTTGCTTAATGCTAAATCAAATGAAACAAGAACTACCACCTAAAATAGTCTCTACAATTTAGCTAAAACAAAGCATAAACACCATCATGATAAGAATTAAACAAGGGTTAGATGCTAGCATTCATCAATACAAACTTTGAAACTAACAATGCTAAATATATAAACTCCTCTATTCTCTAACAACAAATAAATGAATGGACCTAAGTAAGCTCCATGGCTATCAAAATAGTTGTCCTTAATGTTCCAAGAACCTAGGAATGGGGGCTAATCAAAGTTGGGCTACAAGACCCTTTTGACACCTCCCATATGACCCAAGCACTTTAAGAAAGAGGCTTAACTCTTCAAGATGATGAACTCTCAAAAAGGCAAGGTGCAAGCTCTTAGTCTCTTTGCTATATGCTTTGCATTTGCTCTCTTAGAAAGTTTAGGTGTAAGTAAAAAGGTAGGTGGAGGGATCTTTATATAGCCCAAAGGATAAAGGATTCAACACATTCTCATGAATGTGGGATAAAGGTAAAACATGATTAGGAATGGATAAGGTTGCTTTATTAAAGGTAACCTTACTTTAGAAGGGTTTAATACATGTTTAGCAAGTCATGGGAGTTGGGGGGTATTTTAATTAATCAAAGGTGATTAATTAATAGGTAGATGTAAGCTTATAGAAGCTAATTAGAGGAATATTAGTACGATTTAGGCTATTATAAGGGGATTAAATCAATTAAATATTGATTTATTGGTTAAATGGAAGGGAAAGCTAATTAATTAATAATAATTAATTAGTCTAGGTAGAAGGGGTGATTTATTAACGGAAGGTCGTTAATTAGGGTATTTGTTGGATAGGAAACTTAATTAATTAGCTTAGTGTAATTAATTAATGATGATATGAGGGAAAATGAGTGCTTTTGACGATATGTCATTGATTTGCGAGAAAGGGGATAATTAGCACAATTTAAGTATTTAAATTGCTTGGGCGTAATTATAGGTGTCTACATTTGCCCCTCTTTGGGGTGGCGTAAGTGATGCCACTTCAAAGATAGTAGACAAAAGAGATTTTGAAGGGATAGAAGAAAAATTATTAGGAGGGAGAGATGCCCCCTCGAGTGTCGATGGGGGTGATGGAAGAAGCCGATCGACGATCAAAAAAGGTGAGAAGTAGGCAGAAGAATGGGGACGAGGCAGGATGCCCCGAGGAGAGGGAGAATTAGGGGTGAAAGGGAAGTCGTGTAGAAGAAATATGGATGAGGGGGAGAGAAGAGCTTAGCCTCTAGCCATGCTTATTTGTTTGGAAAAAATTTTGATGTCATCATATTGCCATAGGAACTACATCATCGGTCCTTATGAAAAATATAAGCATACGACAAAGGTAGAATGACATGAAAAGCCATACTATGAACAATTGTCCATTGCTGAAAGTACCAACTCCATGCAACATACAATAATGCAATGCAATACGAGAAGGAAACAAGCTCATATAACAGGGAAAACAAGTACGAACATGCACATATCCAACCCAACAACAGTCAAGACAGTTGTACAAATGTTTTGTTATCAGTGCTGAAGAGATCCACAAGTTCGTGATTGATGACAAGGGTTAAAAATGATGCCCCAAGCAAGGATACATGCAAGGGGAAATGAAAATGGACACGGGGTCCATGAAAAGCATTTGTGCGCAACGAAACAGCACCAGGCAACCAAAAGTGCCCCAGAGTACAGACGAAGCAAGCAGCTAGCTTTTGTGAATGGTTGTGAATCTAGTGATCCGTGAGTCGTATTAATCGGGGAAGATGTGAGACAAACCAACAGGATATGGAGAAAATACCATGCGCAAGACACAAGTTTCAGCCGTAAGAAGCAAGTTACCATTTTGTAGGGTGTTTTACTTTTTAGGAATTTTTTGAAAAATTTTGCCTTGTTTTTGGATTTTTTTGATATAGTAAATGTTTGTATTGTTTTGGCTTTCTGAACAGTGATAAACAATAGAAGAAAGGAGAAGAAGAAAAAGAAGGGCCTAGGGGCAACAGAAAGTGCCCTAGGTGGAAGAAAAGAGAAACAAACGACAAATAATGTCCTTGTTTAGTGGAAAAATTAAGAAAAAATAATTATTTGAAAAATAATTATTTACGAAGGGTGTGAAGAAGAATAAAAATCACCAGGGAGCAATAAAATTGTCCGGGGGAGAAGAAAGGGGTATTGGACAAAAAATGCCCCAATACGGTGAAAAATAACAGAGAAAAATGGTGAGTGAAACGGGTGTCTTTAGTCCGATTTGAAAAACAAGCTAATATACCCCCCAGGGGGGGTAAAAACATCACAATCAGTTATTTAACCGCTTAGTTTAGAAAACTTATTGTGTGGCTCTGACACAGGAGAGATGGTTATCGCACGGATCGTTTGAGGAATGTTGTGGATTGTAGATGATGAGACAATATCAAATGTTGTTTTCGGGATGTCTATGGACGGGATGATATGATGATATTGGTGTGATAAATTTTTGATATGCGCAAACCCTCTTGCCCCCATTGATGATATGATATGTGATGATTAGCTTAGCATACATGCATGATGTAAAACTTAGCATTTTTGTTTATATATGATGTATAGATGATGCTAGATGTGATGATAGTGATGGTATGTGATGTGTAACAAAAGAAAGATAAGAAACACAGATAGCACCAGGAATGAATGCAATACAATGAATCACCATGCCTTATTAATAAGTAACAAAACACAACCAAATGCATTAAGAAAGAAATAAAGAATTAACACACTAGCATGTCGAAATCCACTACAATATGCACAAGCAAGAATGAATCTATTCTAAGAAAGAAAAGATAAACTATGAAAAAGTACACCCAAGCAACAAACAACTCAAAAGTGAGCATTTTTGTTTAAAACACTATACAAGCAACAAGAAAAGCAAGAAAAGAAGACAATGCAAGTAAATGTTTTTGTAAGATATGTTTTCATAAACACGATTTTCTATTGTTTAGGTTTTTGTGAAACAATTTCATATTGTTTTGGTGTTTTGTGAAACACCCATTTTCTATTGTTTTTGTGTTTTCTCAACACGCACAATGTTCTATTGTTTTTGTGTTTTCTCAAAAAATGAATCTATTGTTTTTGTGTTTTTCTCGAAACAATGTTCTATTGTTTTTGTGTTTTTCTCAAAAGCAATTTTCACATGAAACACTATTCTATTGTTTTTGTGTTTTCTCAAAACAAGACAATTCTATTGTAAATGTGTTTTGTAGAAACAATTTTCTATTGTTTTTGTGTTTTCTCAAAACAATGTTCTATCGAAACCGAATTTTCTATTGTTTTTGTATTTTGTGAAACAATTTTCTATTGTTTTTGTGTTTTGTGAAACAATTTTCTATTGTTTTTGTGTGTTTTTAACAGTTTTCCAAAGCTATGTGCAGGTAACCAAGAAAGCATGGATGCCCCCAGCGTTAGGTGGGGAATATACAAGGGCAGAAGCCACGCGCTTATGAACAAGAAGGTGAAGTCGTTGAGTTGCCCCCCAACGTAAGATGGGAAATAACGAAAGACCACGTCCCTTACAGACGAATAGAAGAAGGCAAAGCCAGATCAAGGCTGGACTAGATGGTGTGCACAAGGAAACTCGAAGGTAGAACCAGGTCCAGGCCCAAAGACAACTACCCTTCTAATACAGAATGCTTGTGAACAACGAATCCTCTTCGAGGCACCAGAAACCGGTTTTCACCCAAGGACTTGTCGAAAGTGCCACAATTGCGTGGTTTTCACTAGTGGACGACCTGTTTTCTCTTTTTCTTTTTCTGATTTGTTTTTTTTTAATGTTTTTATATTTTTTTTGTATTTTTTTAAGACTTTCTTGTGCCATGTTTAGGCATAAAAACCTCTTAAGATGCATGGAATTCATGGGCTCCCAGAGCTCATCACCATTGGGGTGAGCCAACTTGTATGCCCCTGTGCCATACTTGGCAACTATGACATAGGGTCCTAACCAGTGTGGTTCGAACTTCCCTTTCTTTTCTCACTCTGCTCTAGTGTTGAACTAGTTCTCCTTCATAACTAAATCACCCCACCTCAAATTGGTGAGGGATGATTCTCTTATTGTAGTTGCAGGAGATTCTGTGTTGATATACCTTCAGTTGATTAAGAGCGCGAATGTGCCTCTCATCTAGGAGCTCTAACTCAGCCAATATTAACATTCGATAATCTTCATCCTTATCCAAATAGTCCTAAATAGAAATTTGTAGGGATTGGAGTTTGATCTCTAAATGGATGATAGATTCTATCCTGAATACTAGGGAATATGGTGTAGCACCTATAGGAGTGTGAATTGATGTTTGATAGGCCCAAAGGGTTGGGTGGATTTGTAGGTGCTAGTTTCAACTGGTTTTTCTATCCATCTTCTCCATTATCCTTACCAAATTCTTGTTTGTTGCCTCAGCTTGTCCATTACCCTGTGGGTAATATGGCATGGACCATTTCAATCTAATTTGGAACCACTGGCAAATACCTTTCATAGTTTTTTTCTTAAATGACTTCCCATTATCTGTGATAATGGCTATAGGGATACCATATTGGTAAATAATATGATTCATGGTGAATTTATAAATTTGTGTTCTTGTGAGATAGGTTAAAGGGACAACCTCCACCCATTTTGTAAAGTATTTTGTAGCTGTGATGATATGTGTATGACCATCAGATGAGGTACGAGTAAGATTCCCTATTAGATCAAGTCCCCACTTGGAGAATGGCCACGGGGTAGTGATTGGTTGTAATGGTTGTGATGGAGCATGGATGAAATTTCCATACTTTTGGCAAAAGCACACATTTTCTAACACAATTACAACAATTAATTTCTATGGTGGGCTAACAATAACCTACTCTTAAAAATTTCTTATCCAAGACCATTCCATTTGTATCTGCTCCGCATACTCCTTCGTGTATTTCTTTAATTGCCTGGATTGACTCCGTCACATCCAGACAACATAACAGGTTCCTATCGTAGCCACAATGATAAAGCGTACCTCCTAAAAGGGTGTAACGAGCTATTTAGTGAATCAGGATTTGCTTTTTAGAATGGGAGATATTGGGAGGGAAAGTATTATCCTTAAGATAGGTGAAAATGGGTTTGTACCACAGGAAATAGGGAATAACAACCTCACAAGCTAGGTAAGATTTCGGTATGTCATACGCGGGCTGGTGTAGATTTTCTATGAAAAATGGCATATCATTGTTCCTTGGCAGAATACGAAGCATAGATCCCACCGTTGCCATAGCATCTGCCGATCTGTTCTACGCTCTTGGGATCTGCTCAAAGGTGATGCACAAAAAATACTCCTTCAGAGTTTCCACCAACTTCTTGTAAGGCATGAGCTTGTCATCCTTAACTTTATACTCGTTATTAACTTGTTTGATGATTAGCTGCGAATCACCTACAACCTTCACATGTTGAATATTCCACTTGATGGCTAGCTTCATCCCTGCAATGAGTGCTTCATATTCCGCAATGTTGTTCGTGCAAGGGAAGGCCAGGCAGGAAAGCCTGTGGTATAGGATCACCTGAAGGAGTAATAAGGACCACTCCTGCACCTGAACCATGAAACGTAAAAGATCCATCAAAATGTATCTGCCATACGACAGATTCTTCAATGTAGAGCAAAGATGCATCTGGCAGATCCAGACTCAAAGGTTCTGTGCTTTGCAAAGGTGCTTCCGCTAGCTGGTCAGCAAGTACTTGTCCTTTAATTGATTTTTGATGGACAAATTCTATATCAAACTCACTGAGTAGAATGATCCAATTAGCCCATTCTACCTGTGAGGGCAGGTTTGGACAACAAATACTTGAGTGGGTCGACCTTGGATATGAGCTTGGTCTTAGTATTTAGCAGGTAATGGCGAAGTTTCTGAAAGGTAAAAACAACAGCCAAGCAAGCCTTCTCAATTTGAGGATAATTACGTTCATAGGTGATGAGGGTGCGACTCAGATAGTACACTGCTTTCTCTTTATGGCTAAGGTCATATTGGGCGAGCAGTGCACCAATAGCATATTGCGTAGCAGAAATATAGAGCAAAAGTGGTTCTCCTGGAGTGGGAGGCATGAGGACAGGTGGATTAGCCAGGTACTGTTTAAGCAAAGCAAAGGCTTTTTGTTGCTCAGGTCCCCAGATGAAAGTGATGTCCTTCTTAAGCAAATGAGTGAATGAGTGACATTTATCTGCAAGCTGGGAGATAAAGCGGCGAATGGCTTGAATTTTCCCTTGCAAGCTACGCAGTTGCTTGATATTCTCAGGTGGAGGCATTTCTGTGATGGCAGATACTTTAGCAGGGTCTACCTCAATACCTCGTCTTGACACGATGAAGCCTAATAGTTTCCCAGATAGCACACCAAAGACACACTTCTTTGGATTTAGCCTGACTTTGTATTCACGTAGGCGTTCAAAGATACGCCGCAAAATGATAGGATGTTCCTCTCTTGTTTTGGACTTTCCTAGGATGTCATCTACATAGTCTTCCATGATGTCATGAATCATATCGTGAAATATTACTGTCATGGCCCGCTGATAAGTTGCTCCCGCATTCTTAAGGCCGAATGGCATCACCTGATAACAGAAGGTGCCCCAAGGAGTTGTGAAAGCTGTTTTGTGTTGGTCTTCCTCAGCGATCTTAATTTGATTATAACCCGAAAAGCCATCCATAAGTGATAGCATTTCATACCCTGCGGCTAAGTCAACAATCATGTCAATGTTGGGCAATGGAAAGTCATCTTTAGGGCAAGCTTTATTGATGTCCCTAAAATCTGTGCAAATTCGGATACCAATAGGTTTCTTCTGGACAGGAACAATGTTTGATATCCATTCAGAATAATCAATTGGCCTGATGAATCCTGCTGCAAGCAACCTTTCCAACTCTTCTTTAACTAACAAGGCCACTCTTGGGTGCATCTTTCGAAGCTTCTGTTTGATAGGCTTAGCGTCTGCGTGCACAACCAAGTTATGCACGACCAAAGTTGGATCTAAGCCGGGCATGTCTTTGTAAGACCATGCGAACACATCAATAAACTCTCGCAGTAGCATAGTGAACGTCTTTTGTTCTCTGGCTGAGAGTGATGCTCCCAATTTTACTATCTTGGGATCTTCTTCAGTACCAATATTGACATCAATGGTTTCTTCAACTAACAATTTTGATAAATCCTCCATACGCGTGGGATCGGGAGGTAGGTTGAGATCTTCATCCAAGGATGTCTCTACGAGATTTTCATCCTTGGCGTGGTCACTTTGTTTGTCCTTTAATTTTCTTATTTGTTTGTCAGCCAATGCCTCAAAGAGGTTTTCACTGTGTGACTTGGACTTGATTTTTTCCGAGGCTTTTCTTTAGAACTCTTGCCCTCGCTTTTCTTTAAATTTTGCTGACCACGAAGTTCAGCCTCCTCGCCGAAGTAGGCGCAGGTGTCTAAGTCAATAAAGAAACCCTTCTTGTGATCTCCAATGGGAATTGTATCCCTTATGCCCATGAACTCTGCAATAGCCTCGTCATTCTCGAATAAATCTAGTGGCACGTGACGTTGTTGGTCCCATTCAACAAGGGAGGGGTATACAAGGTCAAGGGTTGGTTTATTGGGGGTGATGGTTAGGACAGCATTATTCATGAAAAGGTTCGTGGAGGCCAGATCCTCATATTGGCTACAACAGGAATCCGCATCGCTATCTAGATAATCGGAGCTATCCTCATGCTCAGAACAAGTCGCATCTTGATCGTTGGGGTGTGCTCCATAAGGGCGAATCCCAATGCCATATCTTTCTGTTTTGAAATGTGGAAGAGGGACTGGTTCTCTTTGTCCTTGTTCATTCCTCCCACATCCTAGGCCTTTGTAGCCCATGGAGTACATCATTCTGCTAGATTTTTCATATTCTGGGGTTTGATAACAAGATGGCTGAGTGTCCTCAGGGACCCAAGTAGTAGGTGGATCAAGTAATTTTTCCTCAGCTAACAAGCCTCCAGGTAGGAACGACCCAATAGTATGTTCCTCTCTAGGTCTCCTGAAGCGGTAGTTGGGTCGACCTCTAGTCTTGGGCGACAGAGGAGAGGTCAGAAACCAAGAGCGCTTGTTGTACATTATACTCCCCACAGCCATATTCCAGAATTTTCATCTCCCATAAATTAAATGGAGATGTTGAAGTAGATGCCCCATGAGTGCAAAGAACTAAGAGAATTTGAATCGACTCAGACCGAATTCCATGGCCTCAGAATGAAGGGGGACAACTATATATCTGTGGAGGGACATAGCGTATGTACCCTTTTGTGCAAGCTATTAAATAGCTCTACAATTAGAAAGGGCTCTGGATCTCCTGGTATTGTTACTGGTATGTCCCTCATGCTTCAGCTTGATGCATTGATGATGTTGTGGCACTGCTTGCATGGCGTGGATCCATGTCGGCCTAGAAGCATATTATTGGAAGTTCCAAGTCTAAGACATGAACTTTGTCTGATGGCAAGTGGGGCCTCACCTCCCATTGGCAGCGTATGGTGTCTGCTGATCTCTCTTTCCGCGTTGTCCTTATATGCGGTGATTAGTGATATATGACTCAAGATTTCTTCCGATGTCCCAATTGGTTTGACTTATTAAGCGTGCAATGTTCAACAAATCCAGATCCTTATCCACAAGCATCCACAAGACAACCCCGTTTGATTTTCCTCCTGCGGTAACAACTACCTTAATGTGAGGGAAGATTATTGTTATGATTCTCGGTATGGACCCAATCCTATGGTTGAAAGTGAGATGCTCACTGGGTGTACTATTTGCCCACCGCAGCTGAAGGTAATGCAGATCGACTTCGAATGCACTCCCCGCTCCCCTGAAGAGTTTGATACAAAACTGTCCTTAATGCACATTGGATATCTTGAGAAGATCTAGTCGAGATCCGAGGCAGGTGTCTTCTCAATTTGTTCAAATGGTTATATTTCCCAGTTGTGGTGGGGGTCACAAGAGAGGGTTCTGGAATCACAAGGCGGGCACCCTTTTACCGCAAACGCGCATTCCCTTTCCCTTGATCCCGGATGGTAATTGTACAGACACCGGTTATAGGGTGGAGCGATACCCCGATTAAGTAATCGTATGATTGTTTACTCTCTTGGTATACAAGTAATTTGTGGCTTTTACGTTTGGGATGACTCCCCCCGATCGGTTTTGCTTTTCCGCTATCATGCTTGGGAATGGTTCCTTATAAATCCCCATTTTTCTCATTAGGTGTTTGCATGTGCTATAGATTTATCACCTCTATCTCCCCCGTGTCATATGTCCTTGATTAGTGTCGAAGTCGCAAACATGTTGTCTGTTTTTATACTTTAACGCGATGCATTTCACCAGTATTCATGTTCCTTATACCATGAATGTTTAGGAGTTTTCATCAAATGGTTGCGTTGTAGGATAGGTCATCATGTGGGGGGGCCGAATCCAACTGTTTTAGTATGACAAGACCAATGGTTCATTGAGGAGGTGAATGTTCGTCGCTTTGGAGTGGTGGTTTGATTGGGCCCCTTGGTTAGTTTAAAAGGTTGATGGTTTGGACCGTTTGAACACGTTTGTAATCAGTGATTCCGTCCCCCACCACGTTTTTGTTTTTGTTAAAGATCTTGGCTTTTTTCAGTGGTTTTGACACTGTTGGTATTGTCTTTTAATTGGGTTTGGAGGGTGCCTTTGGCAATGAGAGCCTTTTCTATTTGAATCCCTTTCTTCCCTTTCTCGATAACCTCCTCGGTGCGGACACAATGCATTTTTGAGTTAAATCTATATCTGGGTTGAGATTAAGGGATGAAATACTGACTAGCTGCTTCTCAGGGAAAGCGAAGGGCGACCTAGCTATCCCTCTCCATCTTGGAGGAATCTGGCGAAGGTCTCATTTGGGCGTTGTTGGTGCTGGCACAAGTCTGCCATGTGATGTCACGCTCTTATGTTATATGAGATGACGACGAATCTTTCTGCATTCTTCTGGCCAGGTGAAAATTGATCCTCGTGGTAAGCGTGGTAACCATTCCTGCTTGACCCCGCGAGCTCTTGGAAAGAGTCTATAAGTGAATTATCACTATACTAGAACAGCCTCTTGACTGCCTTCAGAAATCTTTGTCATGAATCCCTTGGTCTCCTTTCCTTTGTATTGTCAACTTTTGGCATATCCAAATTCTTTGGAAGGGTTGAAGGGTTTTTTGTCTTGTCAAAAGGATAGTGGCATAGTTCTTCATATTTGTATTTCCCTAATACTCCTATATTGCTTTCTTGTATGCTTGCAAGCGTTGCTTTCATAGATTGCCACTTCTTGTGCGAGCAATTGTTCTTATAGTGGGAGAATTGGGGATGTGTACACGATGATACCCATTCTTCTTCTCCTTGGTTTTCTCGATGGAGTTCTGGATCCTAAACTTATAGCTTGACTTTTGAACATTCTTTTTGTGTCATTTTTGTACCTGAAAGTAAGCAAAGCTGTTGTCGGCTTAGGTTACTGGGATTTGTGTTGGATTGTGACTTGGTTTGTGTTTTTCTTCTTCTCAGGTCCTTCCTCTTCTATTGTGGAGGTTCTTCCCCTTGTCTCATGTTTCTAAATCTTGTTTCTTTCTTCGTGCACTTTGATGATGGTTAATTCTATGCCCTACCACTTTATCATTTTCTGCGTAAGAAGTGGAACATGCCCCACCTGTTAAAATATCTTCCATATTGATACGTGGGTGTTCCTCCTAGTAGTGTTCGTTTGTTTGTAGTATTGGTCTCTTTCCAAACCCTTCTCAATGGGAAATATTGGGCCCTAATTCATGACCCTTGCAAAACTCTATCTTTGTTTTCTAGGAGAAACTCTCTAGTAGAGTAGGGTCAAAATCAAATTCTGCGTGTGTGATCTAATTCATTTCCACTATTATCACCATCTCTCGGTTTCCTTTTCTGCTAGAAATAGTGGCCCTAATCGTGTCCAATGAAGGGGGTTTGACCCTTGGTTTTTCCGTTAAGGTCTCCCAATCATTTGTTGTTTTCCTCATATGTCTGTTTCTTCAACCCTAGACGTGTTTTGGGACCATGTTTTCGTGATAGTTCCACTAAGGTAAGTTGTAGTTTTTCAAAATTCATATCTACCCCAAGTTAAACCGGATGAAATTGCTAGAGTATAATTGTACCAATGTGAGAATACCATTTGATAGATTATAAATCACCTTGATATCAGCATTTGGTATCAAACTTATCAAACAGAAGCACTTCCTAGACTACGTTTCAAAGTAATTTGTGACCAGATGATTAACAAGAGCTCCACTTAAAGTCCGAGTTCCATGAATAACAAGAACGTAATTAAAATACTGAAGTTAAATGCGATCTCCCCTCAAAGATATACAATGAGCAGGCTGGGTCGATAAGCCTATATCTCAAAAGTGCCAATTATGAAGTTGGCGAATGACACAACCATATCACCAAGATAGTTACCCCACTTTGCACGAAAGTGAAGTATTGATATCGATGTGTGTTTATGTTGATATCACACGCACACATGGTAGGGCCTAGCACTTCTGACATCGAGGTAATAATACAAACCGAACAAAAAAAAAGCTCAAAGTCATAGAGTCTAGGAGAGTTAAGAATGTGTGCAACTAACCGTCACAATATGGTATTTATGTCGAGTTTACAAGAAACAAGACGTAAATATCGAAATTGTAATATACGATACAAACAACTACTCCTCTATGGAGGTCCCGCATGATGCCACTCGCTAACTACAATGACGATCTACGTGGGTATCAAGATCACAATGGCTACCAAATGCGTGAACGCTCCACTCACTTTAGACGTTTAACTCACCAGCCCGCAAACATGGCTGGGTGTAAACGGACCTAAAGTGAGGAAACAGTCGATGGGCAACACAAGGTAATCACACTTCTTTTGATCCAAATTTGTCAAAGATAAGGAATAAATCAAGAAAAAAAAATGAAAAATGCTAAGGCCTCACTTCAGCAGAGTTTCCGCCTCGCCCTACTGCAGTAAAACTAGGCGAAGTAATACTTCGCACGTTTTCTCAAAAACAAGTTTCACAACTCAACACTGTTTAAATGGTCAAATGTGGGTCCTCCTGGCCAAATATATTCTGCCGAGGTAGGTGGTTCCTCTCGCCCTAGGTTTTTTACCAAGTTCACGAGCGATCGCTTTTACACCCAAAAGTCACCGACGTAGTTTGGGATTATCTCGGCTTACTTTACCCCTTCAAAATAGTAGGCAACTATGCGTCTACTGTACTATCACTGGGTCCCACAACGGACAACCCTGTAACGAACTTTCCCCCAAAAAAAACAAAAAAAACCCCCTCCCCCCCTCATCCTCAACCAACAAAAAAAAAAAAAGGGCAAAATCCCCCCCTTAAAAAAAGTCAATAGGGTAGTGCGGAGCCTTCCGTTTCATCACAAGGTTCCCTCCCTCTTGCGGGGACTCTTTGGGGTTCCTGGAACCACCCCCCCATTGTTGTAGCTTAAAGGCGTTATTCACAAGGGGTTATGTCCAGTTGAGCGAGAGGACGTACCCTTTTCCGAACCTAGCAATACATGTTTTGAATGTTTGTGTCTTTTTATTTTTCATCTTGTTTACTTAAGGTGTGGTTTCCTTTGGGCGTAAAACGGACATAAAAGTGAGAGAAACAGTCGAATGGCAACACAAAGGTAATCACACTTCTTTTGATCAACAAAGTGTCAAAAGAATATGAAGGAAATAAATCAAGAAAAAAAAAAAAAAAATGCTAGCCTCACTTCTAGTTTCGCCTCGCCCTTCGGCAGAGTTTCGCCTCGCCCTAAGGCAAGTAAAAAAGGCGAAAGTAAAGGTTACGTCAAAAAACTAGGCAATACGTCACACGTTTCTCAAAAAAAGGTTCACAACAACTCAACACTGTTTTAAAATGGTCAAAGTGGGCTCCTGGCCAAAGTATATTCTCCTAGGTGGTTCTCTCGCCCTAGGTGTTACAAAGTTGCCACGAGCGAGCGCGATTTACCCAAAAAGTCGCACTGACTAGTTTGGGGAGTATCTCGGCTTTACTTTACCCCCTTCAAGAACAGTAGGCAACTAGTGCGTCTACGTGTACTATCACTGGGGTCGCCACAACGGACAACCTGTAACTCTATCTCACAAAGGAATCACTAGTCAAGTAGGTAGTGCGGAGCACTTCCCGTTTCGTCCACAAGGTTCCCTCTTGCGTGGACTACTTTGGGGTTCCTGGAACCACCCCCATTGTTGTAGCTTAAGGCGTTATGCCAAAGGGGTTAGTTCCAGTTGAGCGGAGAGGGACGTACCCTTTTCCGAAACCTGCAATACAGTGTTTTGAATATGTTGTTCTTTTTATCTTGTTTAATTAGGTGTGGTTTGCTTGAACACCTTTTGGCAACCTGTATAACAACTGTATTAGTAGTTTTTGATTTCGTTTTGATTCCTCCTTTCTTTGACAAGCGTTTTTAGGTCCTGCACTCAAGCGTTAGTAGTTCTCCAAGAAAATCACATTATTTAAAAGAGGATTAAGAGTTGCTTTTGATTCTCAAGATCATCCAAGGATGCAAGAGAAGAGCATACACACAACAAATAATCCAACTAAAAAGTAAATAAAATCTTTTCGATCAATGAACCATACAAAATTCTTGATAAATGTTCATTCCCTTTAAACCAAAAGTGAAAGATGAAGTTTCCAATTTACCAAATGTTATAAAATGAAGAATAAAGTTGCTTTTGATTCTCAAGATCACCCTAAGGTGCAGAGAAGAGCATACACAAACTTTATCCCAAATATATAGAAATGGAAAACTTCAAATCAAAGGACCATTGAAAAATGCTTTGTAAAAGGTTCATTCCCTTAAGCAAAATGAATAATTAAATTTCCAAGTTTAATCCCAATGTTAAAAAGATATAGATCAAAGTTGTTTTTTTTGATTCTCAAGATCACCAAAAGGTGCAAGAGAAGAGCATACACACGCTTTGATCTAAATCGAGTAAGCATGGAAATACAACATTCATCAAAACATTAGACATGTTAGAAAATGACCAGTTTTAAAATAACAAAAAAAAACTGTTACTTCTGTAAGTGTAAATCCCGAATTTATGTTTTCATTGCATAGTTAACTTCAATACCTTTCCAACGCAAAAAAAAAAAAAATGGAGTCATTTCGAGGTCGGGAGCAAAAGTTATGGCCTTCGTAAGATGGGTTACGCATATGCTCTTATGCTCATGGGTATGCACTTGACATGCACTTAAAAAATGTCAAAAAAAAAACGTCCCTTAATATGCAAAATGGGCAAAAATTTTTCCAACAACCAAGATTCAATTTTGACAAACAACCCATCACATTAATATATGAATAGAAGACTCAACGCTATCAAACATTAACATACATGCTCAAGAATGTAAGATTTTCAAGAAATTGGCAAAAACTAGCATGTAGAATGAATGATGAAAAAGTAAAAAGTAAGCTCTAAAATGAAAACATGATGAAATCTTGAAATTTTCTCACCAAAATTAAATTTTGACAGCAACCCACCACATTAATATGTAAATATAAGACTCAGCACTATCAAACACTAACCTACATGCTCAAGAATTGAATTTTTTCAAGAAAATTTTCAAGAAATTGACAAAACTAGCATGTAAAATGTTGAAAAAGTAAGCTCAAAAAATGAAAACATGATGAAATCTTGAAATTTTCTCACCAAGATTAAATTTTGACAGCAACCCACCACATTAATATGTAAAAGACTAAACGATAATCAAAACATTAACATACATGCTCAAGAATTTTTTAAGATTTTCAAGAAATTGACAAAATTAGCATGTAGAATGATGAAAATGTAAGCTCTAAAAATGAAAAACATGATGAAATCTTGAAATTTTCTCCACCCAAACATAATTTGACCAGCAACCACCACATTAATATGTAAATAGAAGACTCCAGCACTAGCAAACACTAACCACATGACTCAAGAATTAAAACTTCAAGAAAAGTGACAAACTAGAATGTAGAATGTTGAAAAAAGTTAGCTCTAAAAATGAAAACATGGAGAAATCTGTGAAATTTTCCCCTCAATTCCAAATTGACAGTGCACTTCACCTCCTTCATACCTACAAGGAAACCCCCAACACATGCCAAAACTCAACAAAAAATGTTAAAAAAAACAAGGTTTAGATCAACATGGTAAAGAGGGTTAGTAAACCAAAATTAAACTTAATACAAAAACTTGAATTAAGTGCAAAGGGACAATGGAGTAATCCACCGGGCTGCAAATGTGGGCATGTATACTTGATTAATGCTAAATCAAATGAAACAAGAGACTAACACCTAAAATAGCTTACGATTTAGCTAAACCAAAGCAATAAACACCATCATGATAAAGAATTAACAAGGGTTAGATACAGCATTCTAATACAAACTTTGAAAACTTAACAATGCCTAAATATATAAACTCCTCTAGTCTTCTTAACACCATAAATGACTGGACTCAAGTAAGCTCATGGCTATTCACAATAGTTGTCCTTAATGCTCCAAGAAACCTAGGAATGGGGGCTCATCAAAAGTTGGGTAAAAGAACATTTTGACACTCCCATATGACCCAAGCACTTTAAGAAAGAGGCTTAACTCTTCAAGATGAGTTGAACTCTCAAAAGGGCAAGGGGCAAGCTCCTTAGTCTCTTTGCTATATGCATTGCAGTTACTTGTAGAAAGTTTAGGTGTAAGTAAAAAGGTAGGTGGAGGGATCTTTTATATAGCCCAAAGGATAAAGGATTCAACACATTCTCATGAATGTGGGATAAAGTAAAAATTGATTAGGAAGGATAAGTTGCTATTAAAGTACACCTTACTTTAGAAGGGTTTAATACATGTTTAGCAAGGTATGGGAGTTGGGGGTATTGTAATTATCAAAGGTTGATTATTAATAGGTAGGTGTAAGCTTATAGAAGCAATTAGAGGAATATTAGTGCGATTTGGGGCATTGGTAAGGGGGGATTGAATCAATTAAATATTGATTATTGGTTACAATGAAGGGAAAGTTAATAATTAATAATAATTAATTAGTCTAGGTAGAAGGGGTGATTTATTAACGGAAGGTCGTTTTAATTAGGTATTTGTTGGATCAGGCAACTAAATTAATTAGCTTAGTGTACTTAATGAATGAATATTGAGGGAAAATGGAGTGCTTTTGACGAAGTCGTTGATTTGCGAGAAAGGGGGGATTAATTAGGCACCAAATTTAAGTATTAAATGCTTGGGCGTAATTATAGGTGTCTACAGGAAAAGGTGGAATCAAAAAAAAAATTCAACTAAATAATACAGTTGTCATTTTACAGGTTTTCAAAAGTGTTTACCAAGCAAAAACCACAACTAATTAAACAATGATAAAAGAGAAAATAAAAAAAAAACATTGTATGTAGGTTTTGGAAAAAGGGTAACATTCCTCTCTTTCTCAACTGGAACATTAACCCCTTGCTATAAACCACCTTAAACTATAAAAATGGTGGTGGTTCTAGGAAACCCCATAGTATTCCACGGCCAAGAGGACAAAACCTTTTGACAAAAATGGGCAAGTGCTCTGCACTAAACCTATATGGGACTAGTGATTCCTTTATGGATAGTTAACAAGTTTTTCCCTACCGCGCACCTTTTAAGTGTACACGATGACATTGCATTTATTGCCCACGGTGCCTTGAAGGGGGTAAAGTGAGTACTCCCAAAGATAGTCTGGCGACTATTTGGGTTAAATTAGTCCCACTCACTGAATAATTTTATAACACCTAGGATGAGAGAAAAACACTAGGAAATTATATGCCTTTGGTGGAGCCCACTTGACCCATTCAAAAAACAGTAGTGGATTTATTGAGCCATCTTTGCATTCATGAAACGTGTGATGTGTTACTTTCACTTAGTTTTTTCAATTACCATAGAGTAAGGTGCAAAACTCTACCAAAAGTGAGCAAAATTTTTCATCCCCAATTTTGATCTTAATTCCTTCACATTATTTTGGAACACTTTTTTATCAAAAGAAGGGGGATAACCTCTTTGTTACCGGATCGAGTGTTCGACCAATTTTTGTCCAATTTACGCCCATCCATGTTGTTGTTGGGTTATTTAAACATCTTAACGTGTGTGGAGATGATTCTATCATTTGGTAGCCTTTATTGACTGATAACCATGGTTCCTTCAGGATCATATCATAGTAGGAAATGAGTCATCATTTTATCTCCTTTGGACATGTTTACTTGTTTGCATTGTCTCGACATAATTAGATATTATGTCACGTTCTCGTAAAACATGAATCAAGTGGTCCTCAATTGTGGCGTTACGTGCCATAATTTTAAACACATCCGTAGTATACATTAAAATTAGTTTGATTTCAAAACAATTGTCCCCAAATCCTTGAGGGTTCGATACCTTTTTTTGCGGTCGTTCGATACCACTTTGACAACTAATATCCTCACTTATCCTAGAAGATTAATAGACATGTCATGGTGTGCGTTAGTAGCTTACATTTTTGTAAAACTCACCTGTAAAACTTTAGGCATTGTTTGTAAAATTTTCAATGGGATCATTTATTGGATTACATTACCCTTTGTAATATTTACGCCTGTTCATTTCGAGCTTGACGTAAACTATTGAAGTGTGGTGATCATCTTTGCATCAATTTTCATCTGGTTGTATTTCCTTATGATTGGCTTGGGTTTCACACTGTGTATGATTGTTCCGTGTGATTATTTAAATTTAGTAGGAAAAACTCTATTTTCTATGGGAGAAATCCCTTAAAATCATAATTCTAAAGATTGTGTTGTAGCAATTGGTCTATTTTTCCTTAGAAAAGTCTTTAGAAAAATTCACGCCACGCATCTCCATACTTAACACAATATCAGTCTAATCTGGTTGGTTGTCCGTATGCTACCCAAATTGACATATAACTTACTTTCCCCTTAACACGGGGTCCATCCCACACTATCTATATCTAGACATTTGTGGCCTTAAAATAATAAATGACAAAAATGGACTAACTATCGGCAACGGTGTCACAATGACTTTACAAAAATATGAAAACCTAGGTTAGCAATTTCAAATCAAATGATTCCATTACAACTAAACCTCGCTTAGGGTTCTTCCTTGTTAGAGATCCCATACAAAGTACTCATTCCCCACCTTTCTCATAGCAGTGGTATGATTGAACGCTTCTGATTGCCAAATTACTATTTAGCGTTCCCCCCACTCTTCTTCTAATTATAATCTAAACATTTACTCTCTTATGAGGATTCCAATCCAAATATTTCTTGACTCTTTTGATGATTTAGATCCCAAAACTACTGATCAATTATTCTAATTCGACTCCTAAGTCAGGTAAAAGACTCCTATGTCATGGTCCTCATTATTCGCGGAACATCTTTCATTCATTTAATGTTTTTTTGTATTTTGGAATCACTACGTCGGGGTCCTCCCTTTCTTCGCAGGGAACCCCTTTATAATCACCTCAAAACACGTTCTTCTTCCTTTGAAGATACGTGCGATTCCCAAAATCCCTCCAATCAAAATATAATAACATTATTGAATCATGCCTCCTCTCTTCTTTACAGACCCGTTTAATATTCATACGATGTGATTCTTGAATAAAGTTTCCTCCACATCTTGTAGGCCTTAGTTCCACAATCAACCCCAAAATTCTGCCTCCTTTTGAAGGATCACGTGGACACAACGTCGTTGAGACAAAAGTCTGAATCGACCCCAAAATTGGCATCACCTACATCTATAGACTTTGGAATTAATCTATATTTTACTACGACATACCTAATGTATAGGTAAAGGTCAACACCACCTTCCTTCTACTTCTGAGGGACCATATAAGCGATATCTTACTTCATTCCCCCAAACATCATTCTTCTAGCAATCATGCATTCAAAAATTCTTCTAAGTCCTTCCACAATAATGGGATCTCTTTTTCAATCAACCCCCTGTGGTGTGATCAAACCACACTCAATACTAATTTTATCTCTTTCAGAATGAAGAAACATAAGGGCATTTATAGGAGCATATTGAAAAATTCCTTTAGCAGATTATGAAGAAAACAGGATTCTCTTCCTAAAATTTTGTCTGTGCTGCATGTTGTGAGGAAAAGGTTGCATTCCTTTTTATCAAGAAACTGGAGGAAGAGCCTAGGTCATACTAACTTTGGACCCTCCTCTTATCTATTATCCATATTCACATTTTCATTATGTGATTGAAAAACTGACTCCTTGGGTGCTTGCATTGATCCATGGCCTATCTCTTTCTAATCACCCAAAATAACTACGTTGTATTGTCATAATTCCTAATAAACAATCTTTCTTCATGGGCGAGTCAAACCCCAAGTAAGCCCCTTCATTCTTAGTCTGAAGGGTGGGTTAACCTTCTAGTGCCCTCCTCTGCTATTTCGCGTCGCGGAAATTTTGAGGTTAGGTCTACTATCTTCTATTTCTGTGGCATGTTCCACTAGCCCCTTATCTTGTAGGATGGATTCACCACTCTTGGTACTCCATCATCTTTAGTCTGGGCCACATCTAGTAGTCTAATCACTTACCATCTATGCACGTTTTCACGTCCCCTTCCTTCTCCACTAAGTACTGCCACCTGTCTTTCACTTCTATTCTTGGGCCAATACTAGTAGCCCTTTGTCTTTATCTATGGGTCCAACCATGTGTTATCTTTACTAGTATCATTCTTCTTGATCTCTTGGCCACATGCCTAGTAGCACCTTCATCTTCTATTTATGGTAACCTCCCAGTAGGTCCCATCTCTTCATATCCTTGGACCATATCCTTTCACTTTCAATCAAATCATCACTTCTACCAAT
Organism: Taxus chinensis; assembly: GCA_019776745.2. Lineage (NCBI taxonomy): Eukaryota > Viridiplantae > Streptophyta > Pinopsida > Cupressales > Taxaceae > Taxus > Taxus chinensis. The sequence continues at coordinate 886,786,322 of CM034150.1, forward strand.
GACTAGGCAAATTACCATCATCAATCGTTTAATGTCACTGTCTTTCTCCTTTGCGACGGTCAGACACCCAAAAAAGTCAAAGTAGCTTATAAGAAACCCCACAAAAACAGGTCATTATCAAGGCTCAGCTCAAAACTTTCCCAAGAGACCAAAAATGACCCGCCCCCCCTCCAACACAAATTGAAAACCCAATCTCAAAAGTGTTAAAATCAAGCACGATTTAAAGAATTGCACATCAATGTTGCTTAACCACCAATAGTTTGCACAAAAGGCAATAAACCTCCGGATAGCGGAAAACCTCAAGCTCCCACATAACACACAATCATTTTTCAGGATTAAATCACGTCCTTTGGTGGGAGGTGTGAAATCACCCCAATCATTGCGGATCAGGGAAAACATGACTTCCGAGAAAACCAAAAAAACATTGGCCTAGGTCTCCGTTATCAAGGAAAAGTCATAAAACCATTTGTGTTTGGATCTTAAAACACACCTAGTGACCTTGTTAGTTTTCCATTCCTCTAAACTGTCAAAAATCTAAAAAATAAAAAACATTTTAAAACTACAAAAAAAAACATTTGAGAAAAACACAAACAAAAAATTAAGGTTTTCTGTTTTACAAAAGATCAAATTGTAAGCAGGGTGTTACGTAAACATGGGATATTTTTTTCTTCCTGCCTTGCTATTCTTCTGTAAGTCTTTTTTTGCCATTTTTCATCCCTTCAGTGACATTTTTGGTTAGTTATTTCCGCAAGCATTTTGCAACATTTAATCTCTATGGTATCCGTTTTGGCCCCTGGTATTTTTATCACCTTGGTAGACTTAAATAATGACTAACTCTAGAGATTCTATCACATTCAACATTAATAAAACTTGTGCGGAAGAACTTGAAAGATTTTTTCGACAACTAGCTGTTGGTCGTCAAAAAAAGAACTCCAAGAGATTGAGGCAACAGCTCAGGGGACAAGGAAGTTACCTTTCATCTTTTACGACGGGAGAGGGTTCCTTATTCAGGAAACGAACTATTTACATATTGTACGAGCATGATTCAACTATGGGAAAACTTGGATATCAGAACAAGGGTTGTCCTAAATAGATTCATCAATTACAAAATGATAGCGGAAATGGAAATGTAGGGACAAATGAGCAGAAAGGCAACATTTTCAGGAAAGTATTAGATGACAACAATTAATTCCTTATGCGGCAAGGATACAGTGAATTGACATAAGATAATTTTTTATACACACATTAATAAGGATGAAATTTGAAAACAGACACATAGTTCTATGAATAGATCTACAAAAGAATACAAGCTTCTCAGCATAATGTAGGACAAAGATCTAACAATATTAAATGGATAGGTGTGAAATAAAAAGAAAATCAGCTAGACAAAAGAAATATGAAAATAATTCTTGTATTGATGTCTTATGATTCTTTACACTTTCAAACATAAGCCAAAGCTTTCCATCTTCAAAAATGGCAAGGAGAGGCCGTTACTATAGTACAATAGTACCCTTGGTAAATGACTTCTTTGAATAATGCTTTAGTGTAAAGGGCTGTTGATCGCGATACCCCAACTAATTACAATAAATTACGAGATGAGGAAGGAAAAAAAAGGAGGAAGAATCAGGGAGAAGAAGACAGGAATGCATGACGGGGAGGGGCCCACTGACTGTCAGGATCCATGTCTGAATTTTTTCAAAAGCCTCTGCTATGTCTCTGCCTCGTGGGAGATGTGGTTGGAAGTGGACGGGTCCAAAATCCGAGGGCCCTTCTCCATTTAATTTATCGACTTTTGGACATTGAGTAGTAATCTTTATTCACTCCTCCAATAGCAGATAGAGAGAGTAGATCTCCTCCGTCATCTATTATTTGGAAAATAGGACTCCTCCCTGAAACAAAATTATCTTTGACAAAAGCTAGAATTGAGCTTTGATTCTCGTAAAAGGAGGGGCCACACCAGAAGTGCTCCATCATCGGAGATGGCAAGTGATATCCTGAAGGTAGGATATTACCAAAGGTTTTGGAAGGGCTTTCACCCTTCTACAGATATTCTTCAAATCTTCCCCAAAGCTTCTTCCAAACACCTTATTTACCATTCCCACACGGTTAACCCATTGTTTGACAAAGTTATCTTTGCATGCAGCGAAAGAAAAACTGCTGGCCATTAAGGATATTTTAATCAAGGGGCTTGCCCCATAAGTGAAAGTTCTCTACTATACAAAAAACTGCTCCAAAGTTTTAAGTTTCTTTATCTATGCTCCCAAATAGAAGGGGTGATTTATTAACGGAAGGTCGTTAATTAAGGTATTTGTTGGATAGGCAACTTAATTAATTAGCTTAGTGTAATTAATTAATGATGATATGAGGGAAAATGAGTGCTTTTGACGATATGTCGTTGATTTGCGAGAAAGGGGATAATTAGCACAATTTAAGTATTTAAATTGCTTGGGCGTAATTATAGGTGTCTACAGAAAGGTGGAATCAAAAAAAATTCAAACTACTAATACAGTTGTCATACAGGTTTTTCAAAAAGGTGTTTAAGCAAACCACACCTAATTAAACAAGATAAAAAGAGCAATAAAAACATTGTATTGTAGATTTTGGAAAAGGGTACATTCCTCTCTTCTCAACTGGAACATAACCCCTTTGGCATAACACCTTAAACTATAAAAAATGGTGGTGGTTCTAGGAACCCCCAAAGTATTCCACGCAAGAGGAAACCTTTTGGACAAAATGGGAAGTGCTCTGCACTACCTATATGACTAGTGATTCCTTTATGAGATAGTGTTACAAGTTTTTCCCTACGCGACCCTTTTAAGTACACGATGAATGCATTTATTGCCCACTGTGCTTGAAGGGGGTAAAGTTGAGATACTCCCAAGATAGTCGGGGACTATTTGGGTAAATTATCCCACTCCTGAATAATTTTATAAACACCTAGGATGAGAGAACCACCTAGGAATATATTCTTTGGCTAGGAGCCCACTTTGACCATTTCAAAACATATTTGATTTATGAGCCATCTTTGCATCATGAAACGTGTGATGTGTTACTTTCACTTAGTTTTTTCAATTACCCTAAGGTAAGGTGAAACTCTACCAAAGTGAAGCCAAAATTTTTCATCCCCATTTTGATCTAATTCCTTCACATTCTTTTGACACTTTTTTGATCAAAAGAAGGGTGACTACCTCTTTGTTACCGATCGATTGTTTCTACCAATTTTTTGTCCATTTACGCCCATCCATGTTTGTTGTTGGGTTATTTAAACATCTAAAGTGTGTGGAGATGTATTTATATCATTGGTAGCCTTTATGACTTGATACCCATGTCAGGATCATCATCATAGTTAGGAATGATTCATCATTTTATCTCCCTTTGACATGTTACCTTGTTTGCATTGTCTCGACATAATTAATATACTTATGTCACGTTTCTCGTAAACATGATCTAAGTGTCCATATTGTGGCGTTACGCTGCCCACATTTTAACACATCCTTAGTATAATTTAACTTAGTTTGATTTCAAACATTGTCCCAAATCTTGAAGGGTTTCGCTTACTTTTTTTGCGTCGTTTCGATACCACTTTGACACTAATATCTCACTTCTCCTCGAAGCTTAATAGACATGTCCAATTGGTGTGGTTACGTAGCTTACATTTGTAAAACTCACCCTTTAAAATTTAGGCATTGTTTGTTAAAATTTTCATGGTATCCTTTTATTAGGATTTACATCTACCCTTTGTTAATATTTACGCCTTGTTCATTTCGAGCTTGACGTAAATATTGACATTGTGTTGATCATCTTTGCATCACATTTTCATATGGTGTATTTCCTTATTGATTGGCTTTGTGTTTCACACTTGTATGATTGTTCCGTGTGATTATTAATTTAGAAAACTTATTTTCTATGGAAATCCCTTTCAATCTCATCAAGATTGTGTTGTAGCAATGTCTATTTTCCTTAGAAATTCTTTAGAAAATCACGCACACATCTCCATACTTACACAATTTCTATCTGGTTGTCCTTATGCTACCCAAATTGACATATCACTTACTTCCCTTTGAAGGAGTTCCATCACACTATCTAGATCTAGACATTTGTGCTTAAAATAATGACAAAAATGACTAACTATCGCACGGTTCCCCATACTTACAAAAATATGGAACCTAGGTTTAGCAATTCAAATCAAATGATTCCCATTACAACTAAACCTCGCTTAGGTCTTCCTGTTAGAGATCCCATACAAGTAACTCATTCCCCACCTTCATCTCATAGTCGGTGGTATGATTTGAACGCTTCTGATCCAAATTACTATTAGAGTTCCCCCCACTCTTCTTCTAATTATAATCTAAACATTTCCTCTTCTTATGAGGATTCCAATCCAAATATTTCCTCTGACTCTTTTGATGATTTAGATCCAAACTACTAATCAGATTCATCTAATTCGACTCCTAAGTCATGTAAATAGACTCCTATGTCATGGTCCTCCTTATCTTCGCAGGAACCTCTTTATCATTCATTTAATATGACTCCTACGTCGTGGTCCTCCCTTTCTTCGCAGGACCCCTTTTATCAATCACCTCAACAACGTCTTCTTCCTTTGAAGATACGTGCGATTCCAAATCCCTCCAATCAAACATCTAATACAATTATTGAATCATGCTCCTCTCTTTCTTTACAGAACCCTTTTTATTATTCATCCGATGTGATTCTTGAATCACGTTCCTCCCATTCTTTGTAAGACCTTATTCATCAATCACCCCCAATAAGTCTTCTTCCTTTGAAGATTCACGTGACTCAACGTCCTTAGAGACAAACGTCTGAATCGACCCATGCATCACAATCTATAGACTTTGGACTTAATCCTACTATTTTACATACGACATACCAATGTATAGGTAGGTCCACACCACCTTCTTCTACTTATGAGACATATCTATATATATATATATCTTCTTCATCCCCCACATCATTTTCTTCTATCAATCATCATCAAACATCTTCTAAGTCTTCCACACTAATTGGATCTCTTTCTTCCAATCAACCCCTGGTGGTTGATCAACAAATCATACTAATTTATCTCTTTCAGAATGAAGAAACAATCAGGGCATTTATAGGAGCATATGAAGATATTCCTTTAGCAGATTATGAGAAAGGATTCTCTTTAAAATTTGATGTGTCTGCATGTTGTGAGGAAAAGGTTGATTCCTTTTATCAAGAAATGGAGGAAGAGCCTCAGGTCATACAACTTGACCCTCCTCTTATTCTTCCATATTCACATTCTTCATTATGTGATGAAACTCCTTGGTCTTGCATTGATCCATGGCCTATCTTCTCATCACCCAATAACTCTTTGTCTGTCATAATTCCTCAATCACAATCTCTTATGGGGTCAACGCCAAGTAGCCCTTCATCTTCGTCTAGGTGTGGGTAACCTTCTAGTAGCCCTCCCTCTGCTATTTGTGGGAAATTTTTGAGTAGTCTACTATCTTCTATTCTTGTGGCATGTCCAACTAGCCCCTTATCTTTTATGTATGGATCACCCCTTGGTACTCCATCATCTTCTATTCTTGGGCCACATCCTAGTAGTCCATCATCTTACATCTATGAGTCACGTCCTAGTAGCCCTTCTTCTTCTATTCTTGGGCCACATCCTAGTAGCCCTTTGTCTTCTATCTATGGGTCACTTCCTAGTATCCATTCTTCTTCTATTCTTTGGCCACATCCTAGTAGCCCTTCATCTTCTATCTATGGCTCACCTCCCAGTAGCCCATCTTCTTCAATCCTTGGACCATATCCTTTTCATCAATCAAATCATCCTTCTACCAATGACTAGGGAAATTCCATCATCAATCGTAAATGTTCACTTTCTTCTCCTTCTTGAGGTCAGAAAAGTCACAAGTCAGCTTATAAGAAACCCAAACAGGTTCATTATCAAGCTCAGGTCAAAACTTCCAAGAGCTCAAAATCCCCCAACAACTTGAACAATCTCAAAGTTGTAAATCAAGCACGATTAAAGAATGCACATCAATGTAACCACAAAGTATTGAAAAAAGTGCATAAACCTCTGGATAGGGAACTCAAGCTCCCACATAAAAAATCCATTTTTCAGGATAAATCACAGTCCTTTGTTGAGTGTGAACTCACCACAATCATTGAGATCAGGGAAAACATGACTCTCGATAAACAAACATGCCTAGTCTCCGTTATCAAGGAAGTCATAAACATTTTTGTTGGATCTTAACACACATAGTGACTTTGTTAGTCCCATCCTCTTAAAACTGTCAAAAATCTAAAAATAAAAAACATTTTAAAAATACAAAAAAAACATTGAGAAAACACAACAAAAATTAAAGGTACAAAGATCAAACATTGTAATCAGGTGTTACGTACACATGGATATTTCTTTCTTCCCTTCCTTGCTATTCTTCTGTAAGTCTTTTTGCCATTTTCATCCCTTCAGTGATATTTTGGTTAGCTTATTCGCACGCATTTTGCAACATTTATCTCTATGGTATCCGTTTAACCCTGGTATTTTATCACCTTGGTAGATTAAATAATGACTAACCTCTTAGAGATCCTATCACATTCAACATCTAATAAACTTGTTGCGAAGAACTTTTGGACATATTTTTTGACACTAGCTGTTGGTCGTCAAAAAAGAACTCCAAGATGAGCAACAGTCAGGGGACAAGAAGTACCTCCTCTTTTAGCGGGAGAGGTTTCCTTATTCAGAAACGAACTTATTTACATATGTACGAAGCATGATTTCACTATGGAACTTGGATATCATAAAAGTGTTTCCTAAATAGATCATCAATTACAAAATGATAGAGGAATGAAAATGTAGAAATGAGCAGAAAGGCACCATTCAGAATTATAGATGACAAAATAATTCCTTATGCGTGCAAGGATACAGTGAATTGGAATAAGATAATTTTTACTCACATTAATAAGATGAAATTTGAAAAGACACATAGTTCTATGAATAGCATCTACAAGAATACAAAGCTTCTCAGCATAATGTAGACAAATGATCTAACAATATTTAATGGATAGCTTGTGAATAAAAAGAATCAGATAGACAAAGAATGAAAATCATTCTGTATTGATTTCTTTATGATTTCTTTACACTTTCAAAAATAAGCCAAGTTCCTCTTCCAAAAATGGCAAGGAGAGGCCATTATATAGTTTACAAATTAGTTACCCTTGGTAACTACTTCTTTTAACTAATGCTTTAGTTAAAGGGTTGTTAATCGCGATACCCCAACTAATTACAATAAATACGAGATGAGGGAAGGAAAAAGGAGAAGAATCAGGAGAAGAAGACAGGAATTCATGACTGGGAGGGGCCCACTGACTTCAGGATCCATTGTCTGAATCTTTTCAACGCCTCTGCTATGTCTCTGCCTCGTGGGACCGATGTGTTGGAAGTGGACTGGGTCCAAAATCCGAGGCACTTCTCCATTTCTTTATCGAATTTGACATGAGTATGATAATCTTTATTCACTTCCTCAATAGCAGACTAGAGAGAGCAGATCTCCTTCATCTTTTATTTGGAAATAGACTCCTCCCTGAACAAATTATCTTTGACAAAAGCTCTGAATTGAGCTTTGATTTCTCGTAAAGAGAGGGGCACACCAGAAGTCTCATCATGGAGATGGCAATGTATATCCTTGAAGGTAGATATTACCAAAGTTTTGAAGGCTTCACCATTCTACCAGATATTCTTCAATTCTCCCAAAGCTTCTTCCAACACCTTTATTTTCCATTCCACACTGTACACCCATGATTTTGACAAGTTATCCTTTGCATCATCGAAGAACTTGCTGGCCATTAAGATATTTTAATCAGCTTGCCCCATAAGGCGAAGTTCTACTATACAACTGCTCCAAAGTTTAAGTTCTTTATCTATGCTCCCAATAGTGGAGGAGAGTTTCTATTGCAAATTTTTTGCCTTCTCGTGGAGTTTAAAGGCTTCATCAATGAAATTCAATCCTGCAACAAGCATATCATCCACCATGGCCTCCATAGGCATTCCATAGATGGAATACTTGTGTATATCTTTGATACTCTGCACCTCATCTTGGCTGAGAATCACAGGTGGTGGAAGAGTAGCCAATGGGGTAGGATCTAGAACTTTATCCTTAGATAGTAGTGATTTGATGAAACCTGTAAGAATCTGGGCCTGCTCCTCCAGCTGTTCTATGGTTTTTTTCCCTTTCTCCACCCTCCCAATGACCTTGGTGACTATTTTTTGGAGATTGTGGATCTCACCTTCAGGGGTGGACTCTCTCATGGGAATTATCGAGAGCTCCAGATCAGATGCTTATAAATCATGCTTTGGTTTGTCCATTTTGGGCTTGGCTATCTCCAAGAATTGTTGGCCCTGAGCATCAGATACTATTCTAGAGGTAGTCCTGGCTTTCTTAGTGGGAGTAGGAGGAGTAGTGCCTAATAGGTCCACCACAGCATCAAAATTGGGTCCTAAGATCTGGGAGGAAGACTTCCTCTTTCTACTATCAACAAAAGGTTGCACCCATGCAAAAGAGGAGGAAGAAGAGGAAGGTAGAGCAAGAGGACAAAGAGATAGAGAACTCATGGCACCCAAGGTGTGCACTGCTATAGCTTCTAGTTGATATATGAGAGGGACACTAGGGGCACTCAGGGTTTCTGGTGTGGAGGAGTCAATGATGCTTGGAAGTTCAGTGCTCTGGACTTCTTTGTCTTTTTCTATTTGGGCTTCTGGAGAACTTATGGGGGCTGACACCTCACTCTCTTCACTTTCACTGAGAACAATAATGTTCTCTGGACCTGAGGGAAATTCAGAATGCTTCATTGTAGGCTCTTCTTCAATAGGTTCCTTCTTAACCTCCTTGACTTTCTTCTTATATACTTGAGTGGATGAGGAAGGAGTGGAGGATGTAGGACCTTTAGTTGAGGAGGTAGGAGGGGTCTGCACATGTTCTTATGAAATGGGTGTCAATGCATCCCTTCTTGGTGTTGGAGTATCCTTGGAGGAGGATTCCCCTGAGTGCCTTCTAAGCTCGCAGACTTTCCTATCAAACCAAATTATTGTTCTTACCAAGACGGGAGCTAGGATTTCTGCCAGATCATCCTTCTCCTTTTTGAACCAATCCAAATCCTCCAAGGTAGTGTGTTTGAACACGTTGTCATATTCATATGAGTACAGGTCAGAATTATCATCTTGGAGCCCTTCAGGAACTTGGTACAGGTTAAGCTCTTGAATTAATTGAAGAGAAAATCTGCCATAGTGTCTCCTCATTGCCTCAAAATCATCAGCACAGTCAGCCCAATAGTCCTCTGTGTCTTCCCTATGATGATAAGTGATTTTGATATTATTCTCAATAAATTTCTTCAATTCAAAACAGGATCTTGGCCTGAAGAAATGGACAGTGATGGGAGCCAGGGCTCTTTCTATGTTTTGAGCATCTAGACCTATTTTGCAGGTGTAGTTTCCCAAAGTGATGGGGAAGTGCAAGCCAGTAATTTTATTATCCCTGCAGGTTCTGTGCAATTTTTCCAATTGCCTGCATACTTCTATCAAGGCCATTTTATCATTGCAGAACATAGGAAGCTTGAGAGGAGTGCTCTCATAGCCTGCAAGCCTTATATAGGAAAATTTTCTAAATTAGATGAAGTAGGCACCGTAGTACGATGTCAGAGTCATAGCTTCATTAGAAAATATCCTCTCCGTATCGCTCTCCAGAATCCTGACAATGTACATGGTGAAAGCATCATTCACCCTCCTGAAGTTGTGATTACTAGTTTCCAAGGTGAACTAAGGGCAATAGGCATATACAGGGTCACACTTATGAGCATCAATGTATGAGAAGCCAAACCATTGCCTTGATGCTGCCAGAGTATACATCAAGTATGAGGTCATATAAAATTTCTTTGTTAATGAACAGCTGCCCCGCTAGGTTCATACTGATGATCTCTACCCAATTGATATTCTAAGTTCCTTCGCACACCATATTGATAAGTGGGCACATCCAGAAATGAAACTCATTGGTAGAGGGTAGGCCCATGACCCGAGCCAGTAGGATTATAAAATCTGATAGTTCTTCATTCAAATCGGCATGGAACAGAACCTTGGATAGACGGGACGCCCCCTTTTTAGGGTTTTTAAGCCAGGACTTCCCCACCTAAGTGTTGTATTTCTCACTGTCCTGATCAAAGAGGGCCTGTGCCTGATTTTGAGAGATAACTATATAATTTTCCATCTCTGGAATCTTTAGGGCAGTGCCAATGGTGGCAGCGTCTAGCTTGGCAATGAGTTCTCCATGCACGTTCATTAGTTCGCTTGAGTCAAGATTGAAATGAGCTCCGCAGGAGAGAACTGTATCTGCACATTACACCGAGATAGGGAAACCACCGGCGAATGCCAAACCATTGTCATGAATCATCTATGCCATATGAGAGGGGTTTGAGTCTGTCATTCTTGCCCAGAAATCCCCAAAGTCAAGGTGGCGAACTTCACTATCTCCGATATCAGGAACGACAGATTCGAGCGGTGAGACTTGCTCCTAGCCTTGGAATTTAATCTTCATGTTGTTAGCAATTAAAAAATCCAAGGTTGCAATCTGGACTCGAGATGAAATTGCAGGGGGAATGGATACGCGCGCAAAAATTTTGATTGCAAGGGTATGAGCAATGGGTAGCAAGAAAGTAGTGTGCGAAAATGCATAGGGGCAGCTCATTATATAGCCGTTTGGGAGAGAGAAAGACAATCAATTTGCATTAAATACACATCTACCAACTTGAAAATAAAGATATTTGTGAATAGTGGGAAAAATTACCTTGGATGGCCTTTGGTTCATTTGGGACACGCGAGATGCGAAAGCGCAATTCGGCCGATACGGGTGATGTGGGAAAAGTATGCACAAATTCTTCTGGGACATGAGGGACAAAATTACGCGGAGCACGCGCTTCGGCCAAATCAGATGAAAAGGGAACAATGAGCCTTGGTGAACTTTTGTTACTTGGGAAAAAAAGTTCTGATGGATGCGAAAGAAGCAGACTTTGGGTAAATCGGCCGATTGGGGAACAAAGAGCCTTGGTGAACTTGGGACACTTGGGACAAAAAATGTCCGATAGGCCCAAAAATCACACAAAATGACCAAAAAAATGTAGATTCTTTCCAATTTTTTTACTTTTCACATTACCAGGACAACAGAAAAGACATTTAACTTCAAAATTTTCAATTTTCAACTTCTCAAAAGCAGGGAAATTTTGAGTGGACAACAGCTGGCTCCTTCTGGGGATGACTTGGCATAAGTTCAAAAGAATGAGATGAGGCAAGAATTCAGAGAAACTAGGGGAAGTAGACTAGTACCTTATCCATTGGGCCATGGAGTCAAAAGAAAACCAACACAGAAGACAACACCCCAAACAAACAACACACAAAAACAAGGAAAGGAAAGGAGAACACACAATATACATAATATACAAAGGAATTCCTAATCACCTATGACTTAAAAAATTTCAAGTACTGCCCACTATAAGGAAGTGGGAGAGAAGAACCATCCATATAATCAAGGTAAAAATAATTCTTACCAGCAAAGTGCCTGATCTTGAAAGGTCCGAGCCAAAGGGAATCAAACTTTCCATGACTGCCACGAGGTTCATGCCTTTTATCCCACAACAAAACAATTTCCCCAACACTGAAATCTCTGAACCTAGAATTTTTATGAAACAAGACCTTTACTTTCTGTTGGTGGGTAGATATCCTATCATTAACTTTCAATCTATCCTCATTTAATTTGTAGAGATACATGATCCTCTTATCCAAAGAATCATTGAAACTGGTGTCTTCAATGGCCTTCATTAGATGCAAGGTTGGTAGCTCCATTGTTACTGGAAATTGAGCTTCCACTCCATATACTACCTGAAATAGAGACATCCCAATGGCTCTCTTAGGTGTGATCTTATCTGCCCAAAGGGCATCATAGAGTTTCTTGTTCCAGTTCCGTTGGGACTCATTAACTAGTTTCCTTATTATAGCCACCAGATTTTTATTTATTTATTATGCTTGTCCATTCCCCTGAGGATAATAATCTGAGGAGTGAGCCAGGGAGATGCCATATCCATAACAAAAATCCATCATCTCGGATGAAGAAAAATTTGAAGCATTATTTTTCACGATCTTGTTTGGCACCCCATACCTTACCAAGATGTTTTCTTTGATAAAATTACACACTACCTCTGAAGTGGTACTCTTTACTGGAATGGATTCTACCCACTTAGTAAAATAATCTATGGCAGTTAATACGTGGGTGTGACCAGCACTAGAAGAGGGGTTAAGTGTCCCAATGAAATCTAAACCTCATTGTTGAAAAGGCTCTTCAATCACAACTGGTTTAAGGGGCAAAGAAGCCAACTTGGGTCTACCTACGAAAGTCTGACAAGCCTCACATTTATCAACCCACTTTAATGCATCCCTGAACAAGGTAGGCCAGTAATACCTTGCACGAAGAATCTTATGAGCAGTAACAGTTGATTAGTAATGCCCTCCACATGCTTGATTATGAAAAGTAGAAAGTAGCTTCTTTTGCTGTTCCTTTTCCACACATTTTAAAAATCTCCCATCCAATCCACGCTTAAACAAGGCATTTTCCCCACAACACATATTGGGCTGACCTTAGTTTAACAGATCTCTTTTCTTTGGTAGTCAAATGGGAGGGGCATTCTCCATAGGTGAGAAAATGTGCGTGATATTAGCATACCATTCATCAATTGAGCCAAGAGATAGAATGGTAGGAAGATCAGCCTTATCCTCTAGTAACTCATGTCTATCTCCCTCAGCGATGAGTTCACACAGGCCTTTTCCACAGACGAGCTTGGTTGGTTTGATGTCAATGTCATATTCTTGGACCTTGGCCACCCAGTTCCCTCTCTTAGATCTGAACTCCTGTTGTGTGAGAATGGACTTGATGGTTGTATCTGGTACACAATAATGTGGAGTGAGAGTTAAGAATGTAAAAAATAAAACTGCTTGACAACTTTAACCACTGCAAAAGCATGTTTCTCCATTATGGTGTATCTTAGCTCATGATTTTTTAGAATGTATCTCATGAATGCAATTGGGAGTTCATGATCATTAGAATCTCCTTGAGTCAGAACAACAGCTAGGGTGTTATCTGTGGCATAGCAATAGACAATAAAATCTTTGTTGAAATTTGGACACGCTAAAATAGGGAGTTTTAGCAATAGCCTTTTTAATACCTTCAAAATGCCTCTTTCCCTTCATGGAGACCAACCAAACGTCTATTTTCCTTTCATCATTAGAGAGATATTCAAATTTATCTCTGTGAAATCAGGGATGAATCTCCTCAGGAAATTTAATCTTACCAAAGAAAGAGTGCACTCCCTTCTTGCTTGTCGGAAGAGGAATTTGCTGAATAGTTTGAACTCGCTCAGGATCAATTTTTATACCATCTTTGGAGACAACATGCCCCAATAATTTCCCCTCTATGACAAACAAGACATATTTCTTAGGATTTAAAGAGATCCTATGTTCTCTACATTTCAAAAGAACTGTTTCTAGATGCTGAAAATGATTTGCCCTTGTTTTAGAGAATACAGTCAAGTCATCAAGGTATACGACAATACACTTCCCTTTCAAACTTTCAAAGGCCAAGTCCATAGCCCTTTGAAAAGTGGCACTGGCATTAATGAGCCCAAAAGGCATCCTTTTGTAGGAAAAGGTACCCCCAAGGGGTAGTGAAAGCCATTTTGTGTTGATCTGTGGTATTAACTTCTACCTGGTTATATCTTGAGAAGCCATCGAGCATAGACAACATTTTAGATCCTGTTACAGCTTGCAAGACCTAATCCATCATGGGTAAAGGATAGTTGTCCTTTAAAGAAGCTTGATTTAGATTCCTAAAATTGACACAGATGCAGATCTCACCATTTTTCTTTCTAACAGGCACTATATTGGCAATCCATGTTGAATGGTGAATAGGAAAAATGATTTCGGCCTTTAATAACTTCTGTATTCTCCTAAAAAATGTGGTGTCAGCTATCTTAGGATTATATTGCCTTTGTTTCTGTCTGAAAGGCTTTAATCCCAAGTTTGAGAGGGATAAAATGCTACATCTCCTTCGGTTGAAAGGATTTTTAAATCTTCATAGGAATAAGCAACAACATCTTTATACTTCCTTAAAAGACTAATTACTTTCTTGCTTTTCTTCTGATGTGCAAGATTTTCCAATGTTCATGATTTTTAGGGTCGATGGAACTTCCAATATTAATTTTGTCATATTCAGCTGATTGTTGAGGTCTAGTAGAAGCTTTTAAACTTCACATACCTATCATGTTTGTCAAATAATTCTTCTAAACTCACCAATCCATTTGGAATCTTACTCCCTTTGAGGTTTGATACATTCATCTTGATCTACCTATTCTTCTTTGATAGCTTCTTCATTGAAGGGCACACTTTCACGAGGAAAATTGTTGCTTCCTTCAAAGTACAACTATTCAAAATTATCTTTGAGTTCCAAGAACGAAAGCAGATGCTGATCATCATTGAAGACTTGCCAGTTACTTGCATTATCAGGTACACTGAGCCTATGGATTATGTCAATGGTAAACTTATCTTGAGAGAAGTCAGGATGAGGTATCAGCAATGACCGTGAGACTGCTAGCGAATCAGCCCTGGTATTCTCCTCCCTAGGCACTGATTCGATGGAGAAGGCATCAAGAAATTCAATAGAGTCCCAAACCTGATTCCTGTAATGTTTCAACCTTCTATTCTTTACCTGGAAGAGGTTTCTAACTTGCTTGACAAATCAACTCTGCATCTCCATGAGCTAGGAGATTCTTCACACCCTGTTCTTTTGCCACATGAAGCCTGAGAATGAGAGATTCGTATTCTACTGTATTATTGGTATTTTCAAATTGCAACTTGAATGAGAAAGGATGAATCCTTCCTTCAGGTGACACCAATATTACACCAGCTCCAGAAACCAGCTAAAGAACAACTTCCATCAAACTCTAATAGCCAAACACCATTAGGATCCTCAGGTGAAATTTTGGGGAGTTGGATTTCTTTTGGAGACATAATCATATAGTTGCCATGCCCAATATCCTCATAAAGTATTTGTGCTTTAGGATCATCTTTTTTTTAATACAATATACTCAGACTGCTTTTCAGGCAGCAACTTCTTCATTTGCCCATTAACAGGTATGAGGGCATGTGACCAATCCATTTGAATTTCTCCACCCACATCCTTACAGAAGTTCCTACTTAGTAGCATCCCATACGAAGGAGGAATGTCTACTACTAGGATAAGTAGCCAAATCTTTCTTCTTAGGAAAAATTAGCAAAAGCTACATGTGCATCTCTTTAATTCTTTCCAACCAGGGGCACTTCCTTACTCTCCATGGAATAACAAGACCCATAAGTGCGTCGTGTGAGAGTTAGAACTAAGGCATGGGCCACTTTGGCAGGCATTACATTATCTGATGCCCCTAAGTCTATGATGTAGTTGCTAAGTCTATGGCCGGCTATAAGGAGTGGTCACATAGAATGGTTTGATCTTGTCATTGGGTGAAGTGACTACAGCTAAATAGATTGGGTTTTGGTATAGAATATGGAGTGGGTAAAATACCTTTAGAGGTGGTTTTGGAATGAGAATTGAAAAAGTGAATCATTGTAGAAAAATCCTTGGGATGGGTTTTGATAATATTCAGCCTCTGAGATTTGAACCTTGGTCTTTTTTAGGTGATCAATAATATCAAAATACCTAGAAGTGGACGGGATGTCATCACTTGGGACCTCTAGGTTTAATCAATTCTAGGGGGAAAAATAATTAACTTTGGTATCAGAATTGACAGGGACTCACCTTTGGTGTGGATGAAATGGGGATAGGAGATCCTCTTTTTGTAATTACATGGATAGTTGTTGGCTGCTCCTTAGATTTTTTGGTGGGCTGCATCACTTTATCCCTCTGATTTGTCTACTCCCGAGTCATGATAACGTATGATTCACTATTCATGTCTGCTACTAATTCATCATAATCATCTCCTTCATCAACACCTTCAGTGGTGAAGAAATTAACTCAATATCCCTCAAGTTATTTCGTTCCTTCATCAAACCTCCTCAACAAATTCTTCACAATCTTCATTAACCTCCTCATCCTCTAGTTCTTCAACTTCACAGGTCACATTGATAGGGACTTTAATAGGAGGTCCTTTAAGCGCTAGCCTTATTTGAGAAGCAGGCAAAACAAATTATGGGCTGAAAATTCCTCCCTAGAACATATACATATGGAACATGCTGAGCCAATTGTTTCTTAATGGCAATTGAGATCATTTGCAAGTTTTTGTACTAATGGATCAATATCAGGTCCAAGAGTGGAAGAGGAGGAAGAAGAAGACTTAGATTTAGAAGGGTCTCTTCTCAATTTTCCTGATATGATTAAATCATCTTTGGACACTAACAACAAGAGTTTGATCCTCGGGCCAATGTTGCAAGATTATCTCTTCTCAATGCATAACTAAACTTCAGGTAATTGGGCATTAAGGAAGAAGCACTTTTAGATTTGATCTACAGGTTGAGTATCTAGTGGAATTTTTATTAATCAACTTGTTAAATCAGGCCACAAATTCTCTCATGGGATCATGTGACTCCTTCTTTATTTGAGAAATTTTGGGCTAGTAAAGCATGCACATCTTCTGCTAGTTTGAAACGGTTCTCAAACCTAGCTCTCATTGTGTTCTAGCTAGTGATAGCTCTAGCTAGAAGGTGATAGAACCAATCAGCAACGTTATCTTGTAAAGTCTCAACAAAAATCCTTACAGAGACATCTTCATGTTCAACTCCTAATACTCCACATGCAACTATGAAGGCTGTGATGTGTTCATCAGGATGTACCTTGCCATCACCTTTGAATTTAGGAAAGTTCTTCTGATTACCTCTAGGTAACTCATGCAAATGCTGCGGAAGGGCAAGAGGTCCAATACGATGGGCCCAAGGCAATGGTACCACCATTCTTGGAAAAATGGCTTGAAGAGGAACTAAAACACCAACAAGAATCAGAGCTCAGAGATTAGGACTGACTTTATCTAAAGGAATACCACTCATAGGGGTTCTATCTTTGACAGGAGGAGTGCTAGTTAAACGAGCTTCTCTATTTTTCCTTGTGGAAGGGAAAGGAAAACCTTGTTGTTCCAAAAGCTGAAACTAAGAATCTTCAATACTAAGGGCCCTTCTCCCCTCGAGGTAAAATGTGGAGTCACCAGATCAAAAGATGATCGATAAATGATTATGGAACTGGAATACGATCCCCAGTATAGTCACCAAAAACTGTTGGTCATGGAAAAAGAACTCCAAGATGAGCAAAAGTCAGGGGACAAGAAGTCCCTCCTCTTTTAGTGGGAGAGGTTCCCTTATTCAAAAACGAACCTATTTACATATGGATGAAGCATGATTTCACTATGGAACTTGGATATCATAAAAGTGTTTCCTAAATAGATCATCAATTACAAAAGGACAGAGGAATGAAAATGTGGAAATGAGTAGAAAGGCACCATTCAAAATTATAGATGACAAAATAATTCCTTATGCGTGCAAGGATACGGTGAATTGGAATAAGATCATTTTTACTCACATTAATAAGATGAAATTTGAAAAGACACACAGTTCTATGAATAACATCTACAATAATACAAAGCTTCTCAACATAATGTAGACAAATGATCTAACAATATTTAATGGATAGCTTGCGAATAAAAAGAATTAGATAGACAAAGAATGAAAATCCTTCTGTATTGATTTCTTTATGATTTTTATACACTTTAAAAAATAAGCCAAGTTCCTCTCTCAAAAATGGCAAAGAGAGGCCATTATATAGTTTACAAATTAGTTACCCTTGGTAACTACTTCTTTTAACTAATGCTTTAGTTAAAGGGCTGCTAATCGCGATACCCCAACTAATTACAATAAATCCGAGATGAGGGAAGGAAAAAGGAGAAGAATCAGGAGAAGAAGATAGGCGTTCATGACTGGGAGGGGCCCAATGACTTCAGGATCCACTGTCTAAATCTTTTCAATGCTTCTACTATGTCTCTGCCTCATGGGGACCGATGTGTTGGCAGTGAACTGGGTCCAAAATCCGAGGCACTTCTCCATTTCTTTTTTGAATTTGACATGAGTATGATAATATTTATTCACTTCCTCAATAGCATAGAATGGAGAGAGTATATCTCCTTCATCTTTTCTTTGGAAATAGACTCCTCCCTGAACAAATTCTCTTTGACAAAAGATCTGAATTGAGCTTTGATTTCTCGTAAAGAGAGGGGAACACCAGAAGTCTCATCATGGAGATGGCAATGTATATCCTTGAAGGAAGATATTACCAAAGTTTTGAAGGCTTCACCCTTCTACCAGCTATTCTTCAATTCTCCCAAAGCTTCTTCTAACACCTTGATTTTCCATTCCATGCTGTACACCCATGATTTTGACAAGTTATCCTTTGTATCATCGAAGACCTTGCTTGCCATTAAGATATTTTCATCAGCTTTCCCCATAAGGCGAAGGTCTACTATACAACTGCTCCAAATTTTAAGTTCTTTATCTATGCTCCTAATAGTGGAGGAGAGTTTCTGTTGCAAATTGTTCACCTTCTCGTGGAGTTTGAAGGCTTCATCAATGAAATTCAATCCTGCAGCAAGCATATCATCCACCAAGGCCTCCATAGCCCTTCCATCAATGGAATACTTATGTATATCTTTGATACTCTGCACCTCATCTTGGTTGAGAATCACAGGTGGTGGAAGAGTAGCCAATGGGGTAGGATCTAGAATTTTATCCTTGGATAGCAGTGACTTGATGAAACCTGTAAGAATCTTGGCCTGCTCCTCCAGCTGTTCTATGGTTTGTTTCCCTTTCTCCACCCTCCCAATGACCCTGGTGACTATTTCCTGGAGATTGTGGATCTCACCTTCAGGGGGTGGACTCTCCCATGGGAATTCTCGAGAGCTCCAGATCAAATGCTTGTAAATCATGCTCTGGTTCGTCCATTTTGGGCTTGGTTGTCTCCGAGAATTGTTGGCCCTAAGCATCAGATACTATTCTGGAGGTAGTCCTGGCTTTCTTAGCGGGAGTAGGAGTAGTGCCTAATAGGGTCTGCCACAACATAAAAATTGGATCCTAAGATCTGGGAGGAAGACTTTCTTTTTCTACTATCAACAAAAGGCTGCACCCATGCAAAAGAGGAGGAAGAAGAGGAAGGTGGAGCAAGAGGACCAAGAGATAGAGAACTCATGGCACCCAAGGTGTGCACTGCTGTAGCTTCTAGTTGAGATATGAGAGGGGCACTCGAGGCACTCAGGGATTCTGGTGTAGAGGAGTCAACGATGCTTGGAATTTCAGTGCTCTTGGACTTCTTTGTCTTTGTCTATTAGGGCTTCTGGAGCACTTATGGGGGCTGGCAGCTCACTCTCTTCACTTTCACTAAGAACAATAATGTTCTCTGTACCTGAGGGAAATTCAGAATGCTTCATTGTAGGCTCTTCTTCAATAGGTTCCTTCTTAACCTCCTTGACTTTCTTCTGATATACTTGAGTGGATGAGGAAGGAGTGGAGGGTGTAGGACCTCTAGTTAAGGAGGTAGGAGGGGTCTGCACAGGTGCTTCTGAGCTGGGTGTCAATTCATCATTTCTTGGTGTTGGAGTATCCTTGGAGGAGGATTCCCCTGAGTGCCTTCTAAGCTCACGGACTTTCCTATCAAACCAGATTTTGGTTCTTACCAAGACGGGAGCTAGGATTTCTGCCAGATTGTCCTTCTCCTTTTTGAACCAATCCAAATCCTCCAAGGGAGTGTGTTTGACCACGTTGTCATATTCATATGAGTACAAGTTAGAATTATCATCCAGGAGCCCTTCAGGAACTTGGTACAGGTTAAGCTCTTGAATTAATTGAAGAGAAAATCTGCCATAGTGTCTCCTCCTTGCCTCAAAATCATCAGCACAGTCAGCCCAATAGTCCTCTATGTCTTCCCTATGATGATAAGTGATTTTGATATTCTACTCAATAAATTTCTTCAAGTCAAAATAGGTTCTTGTCCTGAAGAAATGGATAGTGATGGGAGTTAGGGCTCTTTCTATGTTTTGAGCATCTAGAGCATGTTTTGTAGGTGTAGTTTCCCAAATTTATGGGGAAGTGCAAGCCAGTAATTTTCTTATCCCTGCAGGTTCTATGCAATTTGTCCAATTTCCTACATACTTCTATCAAGGCCATTTTATCATTGTAGAACATAGGAAGCTTGAGAGGAGTGCTCTCATAGCCTGCAAGCCTTATATAGGAAAATTTTCTAAATTGGATGAAGTAGGCACCGTAGTGCAATATCAGATTCATAGCTTCATCAGAAAATCTCCTCGTTGTATCGCTCTCTAGAAGCCTAACAATGTACATGGTGAAAACATCATTCACCCTCCTGAAGTTGCGATTGCTAGTTTCCAAGGTGAATTGAGGGCAGTTGGCATATACGGGGTCACCCTTATGAGCATCAATGTATGAGAAGCCACAGCATTTCCTTGATGCTACCAGAGTATACATCAAGTATGAGGTCATGTAAAATTTTCTTTGTTTGCTGTACATTGGATAGCTGCTCTGCTAGGTTCATACTGATGATTTCTACCCAATTGATATTCTGAGTTCCTTCGCACACCATATTGATAAGTGGGCACATCCAGAAATGAAGCTCATTGGTAAAGGGCAGGCCCATGACTCAAGCCAGTAGGATTATAAAATCTAACAGTTCTTCATTGAAATCGGCACGTAACAGAACCTTGGATAGATGGGACATCCCCTTTTTAGGGTTTTAAAGCCAGGACTTCACCACCCGTGCCTTGTATTTCTCACTATCCTGATCGAAGAGGGCTTCTGCCTAGTTTTGAGAGATAACTATAAAATTTTCCATCTCCAGAATCTTTAGGGCAGTTCCAATGGTGGTAGCATCTAGCTTGGCAATGAGTTCTCCATGCACATTCGTTAGCTTGCTTGAGTCAAGATTGAAATGAGCTCCGCAGGAGAGCACTATATCTGCACATTGCACCAAGATAGGGAAACCACCGGTGAATGCCAAACCACTTTCATGAATCATCTATGCCATAGGAGAGGGGTTTGAGTCTGTCATTCTTGC
Source organism: Taxus chinensis (assembly GCA_019776745.2). NCBI lineage: Eukaryota > Viridiplantae > Streptophyta > Pinopsida > Cupressales > Taxaceae > Taxus > Taxus chinensis. The sequence continues at coordinate 886,807,495 of CM034150.1, forward strand.
CCAGAAATCCCCAAAGTCAAGGTGGCGAACTTCACTATCTCCGATATCAAGAACGACAGACTTGAGTGGTGAGACATGCTCCTGGCCTTGGAATTTAATCTTCATGTTGTTAGCAATTTAAAAAGCCAAGGTTGTAATCTGGACTCGGGATGAAATTGCAAGGGGAATGGATATGCACGTGCAGAAATTTTGATTGCAAGGGTATGAGCAATGGATAGCAAGAAAGTCAGTGTGCCAAAACGCATAGGGGGGCAGCTCATTATATAGCCGTTTAGGAGAGAGAAAGACAATCAATGCGCATTAAATACACATCTACCAACTTGAAAAGAAAGATATTTGTGAAGGGTGGGAAAAATTAGCTCGAGATGGCCTTTGGTTCATTTGGGACACGCGGGACGTGAAAGCACGATTCGGCCGATACGGGCGATGCGGGAAAAGTATGCACAAATGCTTCTGGGACATGAGGGACGAAAGTACATGCAGAGTACATGCGATTCAGACTGAATCAGATGAAAAGGGAACAATGAGCCTTGGTGAACTTGTGTTACTTGGGACAAAAAGTTTTGATGGACGTGAAAGAAGTGGACTTCGGGTAAATCAGCCGATCGGGGAATAGAGAGCCTTGAACGAACTTGGGACACTTGGGACAAAAATGTCTTGACAGGCCCGAAAATCACACAATATGACCCAAAAAACGTAGATTCTTTCCAATTTTTTGACTTTTCACATTACTAGGACAACAGAAAAGACATTTAACTTCAAAATTTTCAATTTTCAACTTCTCAAAAGTAGGGAAATTTTGAGTGGACAACACTAGCCAATGTCATCATCGTAATCACTTCTACCTCCTTCCATTAAGCCATCAGTGGTTCTTAACCCCTTGTCAAACAAGAGAGATGAAATATGTTTTCAGAAAGCAAAAGAATCAAAATCAATCAAAAATCAAAATATAAAAGATACAAAGCAAAAGCAAATTCATATATTACTCTCTCTTGGGGTATTTCCAATAATCTCTTTTGGGGATATGGATTACTGATTGGCAGTAGAGAAATTTTGCAATTAGAATCAAATACATCTCCATCGGGGCTATGGATGCCGGGCTAGTAGCGGAGCAATGTACTGCTATCCTTTCACCATCCATTCAAAAAATCACCTTTCACAATAAATCATTCCTACACATTGGCTAGGGTCTCTTCACTTGTTTTCTATTAAATCTTCACTTCAAGAGGTAATAAAATCCACATGCACATACTAGATCTCTATGAGTAGGAAGGATTAGTATGTTACTAAGTGTCTCATTTTGGATCTTGTTTAGACTCTTACCCTAGTCCATATCTCATCTTATGATTTTGTCCTTTGGTTAATCACTTCTTCATCATTAGGATTCTAAGATACATTCATATCATTCACATCATTCTTCTACTTCATTCAGAACATACATGTGTATAAGATTACTTGTTATCCATGTTTGTGGACATGTTTGTCACCTTTCACGAAAACAATCTTCTCCTTCCTTTCTATCATGTGCTTTTAGGCCAACTTACACTGGGGGCATCCTTGCTTCTTCTCATAATTTCATTGGTTTATGTTCATCATCATGTTGAACCTATCCATAATGGCCTTGGGTCCCGCATCTACCTGTGAAGAGTTGACCTTTGAATAATCCCACCCAATCGTTGGGGAATTTTTACATCTTCACCTTTCTAGTATGCACATGGCCTTATGCCCCTGTACATCCCATCTATCGCTAGGGGCATCCACGCTTCGATGTCTTCATGTACATAGTTTCATAAAACTTTCAAAATCAACCATAACATTCAAATATGTTAGAAAAATCATCAAAAACATTCAAATATGTATTATAAAACTTATAAAAATTTAAAATCATCCTACAAAACGTCACTCTTTGGTTCTCACTTTTTTATGTGTGTGACTTTCTAATCATCTTGATCTACCTCCATCAACAAAATCTAGGATACTTACTTCTTCTATACTCTTGGGCACAACGAGTTACCTGGTATTGTTTCATAGTGCACATTACTTTTCCATCAGACCTAAGTGTCCTCCATTATTCCCCTCACATGTATCCTTTCTTGGGGAACCATCATCAACCCTTGTCGTTAATTTACACAGGTCGTAACTAAATCTCAATAATAAAAACATTATATTATGTTTCTTTGTTAGTTTAGCTTGTTTACTTTCTTGTATTACATTGCATTATGTATTTTGCATGGAGTTAGGCATCTTTCACTTTCTCGTATTGCATTACATTTTGTATGTTGCATGGAGTTTGTGTTTTCAACAATGGACAACTGGTTGTAGTATGGCTTTTCATGTCATTCTACTTTTGTCGCATGCTAATATTTTTCATAAGGACCAATGACGTAGCTCTTGTGGAAATATGATGACATCAAAATTGTTCCAATATACAAAGGCTAGAGGCTAAGCTCTTCTCTCCCCTCCTCCATATTTATTCTGCATTGTTTTTTCTCACCCCTAATCTTCCATCTTACCAGGGCATCCTACCCCTTTCCATTCTTCTATCTATCTCTCACCTTTTTCAATCATCGATCATCTTCCTTCATCACCCTATTGACACTCGAGGGGGCATCTCTCCTTCCTACTAATTTTTCTTTTATCCCTTCAAAATTTCTTCCATCTACTATCTTTGAAGTGGCATCACTTATGCCACCCAAAAGAGGGGAAAATGTAGACACTCATAATTACACCTAAGAAAATTAAATACATAAATTGCGTTAATTATCCCCCTTCTTGCAAATTGGTGACATATCATTAATAAGTGCTCATATTCCCTCTTATTGTCATTAATTAATTACAATATGCTAATTGATTAATTCACCTATCTAACTAACATCCCAATTAACGATCTTCTGTTGATTATTCAACCCTTGTATCTAGAATAATTAATTAGATCTCCCTTCCATTTAACCAATAAATCAATATTTAATTTATTTAGTCCCCTTCTAATAGCCTAAATCATACTAATATTCCTCTAATTAGCCTTTATAAGCTTACATCTACCTATTATTTATTCACCTTTGAATAATTAAAACACCCCCCAACTCTTATGACTTGCTAAGCATAAATTAAACCCTTCTAAAGTAAGGTTGCCTTTTATAAATCAAACTTATCCATTCCTAATCATGTTTTACCTTTATCCCACATGCAAAGGGATGAAGTGTTTCCTTTATCCATTGGGCTATATAAGGAGCCCTCCTTCTACCCTTATACCTACACCTAAACTTCTTGAGAAGACAAATGCAAAGCATATAGAAAAATAGACTAAAATATTTCCTTTGTTTTCTTGAGAGTTCATCATCTTGAAGAGTTTAAGCCTCTTTCCTAAGTGCTTAGGTCATATGGGAGGTTTCAAAAGGGTCTTGTAGCCCAACTTTGACAAGTCCTCATTCTTAGGTTCTTTGAATACCAAAGACAACCATTTTTTATTTCCATGGAGCCAAGTTAGGTCCATTCATTTATTTGTTGTTAGAGAATAGAGGATTTAGATGTTTAACATTGTTAGTTTCAAAGTTTTTTTATATGATGAATGTTAGCATCTAACCTTGTTGAATTCTCATCTTGATGGTGCTTATTATGTTGTTTAATTTTTTCTAATTAAGGATATTTAGGTGTTAGTCTTTACTTATATTAGCATTAGTTTAAAACAACTCATGCACACACACACCTCCAAGTCCTGCCAAAGAAGCATATGTGCAAATGTAAAATCACCCTAAGGATTCGGAACTGCTAAAATAGGTGCTGTCATGAGGCATTCCTTCAGCGTACTAAAGACCTACTCACATTTTTCTGACAAAACAAACTTCTTCCCTTTCCGCTGAAGGGAAGTGATGGGGTGCACAATCTGAGAGAATTCCTGGATAAATATCCTGTAATATCCTACCAAACCCATGAAGCTACGCACCTCGGTCACACTAGTGGGTGTTGGATAATCCATGATAGCTTGTATCTCGAAAAGATCGACTGTAATACCTTCCCCAGAAATGATGTGGCCCAAATACTGCACCTATGTCTGAAAGAACACACACTTCTCCAAGTTCCCGTAAAGATGTTGCTCACGAAGACACTGAAGAACCTAGAAAGGTGCACCTCATGCTCCTCACACATACATGAGTAAATCAAAAATTTTTCAAGGAAGATGAGCACGAAATGATCTAGAAAATTCCTGAATACCCCATTCATCAAACTCATAAACACTGCAGGGGCATTCATCAAACCAAAAGGCACCACTATGAACTCGTAGTGGTCATATCTCGTACGAAATGCAGTCTTATGAATATCTACCTCCATGATCCTTAGCTGATGATAGCCTGACTTAAGATCTATCTTGGAGAAAAATATGGCCCCCTTCATCTGATTAAATAAATCATCAATGCGTGGAAGGGGGTAAGGATTCTTGATTGTTACTTTATTTAGCTGACGATAATCAATACACAACCATAGAGATCCATCTTTCTTCTTCACGAAGATCACCGGTGCACCCCAAGGGGATACACTAGGACAGATTAGGCCTTTCTCCAGAAGGCCCTCCAGCTGTAACTTGAGCTCACATAGCTTAGGAGTAGTCATCTAATAAGGTGCTTGTGAGATAAGCTCTGCGCCAAGAACCAGATTTATGTGGAAATCTTTCTCATGTGGGGAAGGTAACCCTGTAGCTCCCCTAGAGAAACATCTACAAACTCTCTCAAGATGGGATGGTCATCAAGGGATGGTCCACTAGAGTCATCCTCAGATCTTTCACTAACTGTAACAACATACATTTGACAACCCCATCGCACACACCACTTAAGCTACATAGCGGAGATAGTGTGAATGGAAACGAGCCTCCTAACTCCTGATATGATAGACTCCACTCCTAGATCATTTGTACAAGCAATAGTCTTATGGTAATAGTCCACTCTAGCTCTGTATGCAGACAACCAGTCCATGCCCAAAATGACACCATAAGATCCTAATGGAAGGATTCGATGATCTGAGGTAGTGATGAAGGGTCCCAAATCCACTACACACTCCTTAACTAAGGAGTCTACATAAATTTTGGCTCCAGAAGCCATCTCAACATCCCAAGTATAACCCTACCTAACTATCACCAACCTACAACACTCTACTAAGGATGGTACAATGAAAGAATCATAAGATCCAGAATCAAACAATATAGAAGTGGAAATACCATCAATACTACATGTCATCTCTATCACAATACTCTAGTGCTTAGCCTGGTGGTTCTCAAACACTATATAGATCTGATGGCTCTGTGCCATATCTCCAATAGTAGGCTCTAAGATCTAAATCTTACCCTTGTTTCTAGGTTTCTATAGGAAATATCTCCAATGATGTCCAGCAACACCACAACCATAACAGTTGTCTGGTCCTCTCCTGTGGGATGCAGCTCTAACCATAACTCTAGAGGTCTAAGCTATAAATCAAAATGACCTGGCTATGGATTGCTGAGGTCTCTGCTGAAGAGCTCCTGGTGACTGAGCTCCCAAATCACCTTGTGTCATGATGGGAACCCTAGGAGGAGGCCCCATACTTTTCCCCCTCTATGTATCAAATCTCTGAGGAGGTTTATAAGGTGTGCGGGTCTATTTTTGTTGCTGCTGAGGTGGTTGTTGAGGTGGCTTGAATGAAGAATGTCCTAAAATATATCCACCACATGGAGGAGGAACTGAACCCCTTCATCTGCCATTCTACATCTATTGATACGGCTCTAAACTCTGTCTATATCCTGCTACATCTTCCCTCGTGTCTCCTCTACAATATAGGCCTTCTCCATAGCCTCTACTAATGTCTGTGGGAAGTGAATGTGCACCACACCACCTAAATCCAAATTCAAGCCCCGGATGATCCTATGAATCCATATCTACTAATCTTGCATATAGTTGACATACTGGAGTAGGTCCAGAAATCAACTCTCATACTTAGCTACAGTCATCAATACCTGACAGAGGTCATGAATCTCGTTTATCCGCTGCTGAATAAACCTCCTCGGAAAATACCTATTCCTGAAATGCTTCTCAAAAATATCCTAGGTGACTTTCTCTGAGTCAACACGAAGCTTCTACTCCTCGGTCCTCCACCAAAGCCCTACTTTATCCCTTAGAAGATGGATCGCAACATGATATTTTGTGTTGCTAGTACAATGGCAAAGCTTGAAGCATCTGCTCAAGCTCACCAACCAAGCCTGTACCTGAACACCACCTGTATCACCAGAATAGTGTGACAGTCATAGCTTCAAGATCTCCCTGATATGGTCTGCAACTAATGTTTGACAACTCCTAGGTCTCTCTACATGCTCCTTCCTCTATCTAGGGCTCTGAGACCTGTCCCTATGATCTGAGATCCTGTCCCCATGTCCTCTTTGTGGTGACTCTTACCTAGCCAAATCTGCATGGAAGTTCTCTGCCCTAACCTCCTCGCTGTGTCGAGGGGATACATGGGCCTCCACTAATGGATCCATGTCATGTCTAGCAAATCATCCTCTCAAGGGCTCTCCATGTATAACGGCATTGATGTCCTAAGACATCTATAAAATCTGAGGTAGAATGGTTGCTACCGCCTGATCTAGCAGTGGTATATCTAGGTCTATGTGAAAAGACCACTCGTCTGATCCATGCCTCCTGCATAGATCAAGGCGAGAGTTAGCTCATTTTTCTAGGACTTGTTTCAGTTTTCTATGTTTTCTAAATTATAAAATTATCAGACATTGTGGTTTACTAGATTAAAATAAACCAATCGTGCACTAGGTTAACTGTTCATATTTCATGTCTTCTAGGTGTGCCCAAGGATCCAATATTTGAACCCATGACTCTAATACCAAGTGTAACACCTGCAAAAAAAATGACATTCTAGGAACACGCTTCAACCTAACACTTAACCTGATAATTGCAACTAATTTTTTTTGTTTCAGTTATAAGAATGTTACAAGGGTGCTTGACCCCTTTGGGTTCATTAATTAACTTACACTACTAAACTCAACTTTACGATTGAAGAACCAGGTCTAATAAAAAGGTTAACATATTTTCAAATTTATCTCAAAGGTCCATTAACCAATTATTCATTAAGAAGGTACCAAGGATCAATTTACTTAATTAAATATTTTCTTCTCTTTAGCTAATGTTCAATCCTAGAAGGTTGACCTTATGTTAATTTATTAATTTCATTATCTTATTAACTTAGAGTCCTTTCATGAATTTCCAAGGCTTGCTAAGAACTAACCTAGGATTAGGACTCTAAGACAATTTAAATGTCCTTGTTCCCCAACTACACATACCCTTAAGGATTTTAAATTAAACAATAAAATACATTTCTACCTAAAAAAAGTATGGTGAATTCTCCACTTTTAGATCAAATCAATCTTGGCCTCTAGAACCTAGGGTTTCCAGCTTAGCCCCAAAATTCCTTATGAATTTCTATTAAAACTTTTTTCTTATTCAATTCTTCTCATTTGGTCTATTTCCTTTTGTTAAATTTGCAGGTTGGAGAGGAGGAAACCATGGGAGCAAAGGAGGAAGAACCATGGAGGATTTTACAAGGAGATCTATTTGAGATTAGCTTAGATTAAAGTTTTATTGTTGTTATTATTTCCATTCAAGGATTGGGAGGGGTTTCCTTCTATTAATCTAGTTTTATTTCTAAACTATATGTATTTGGGTTTTTTTATTTGGGGCAACCATATCCCATAAATAAAAATGAGAAGGAACTTTTTCAATCTACCATTTGTAGGGTTACAAGCTATATTCAACATGATTAGAGCATTGATTGATTATTGGTAGTTCCATAGATCATTTTAAAAGCTTAAAAATTAGTGTATATCATTAAAAATATTATATATGTGTGAGTCTGCAGAGTTCTATCGTGAGTGGCAGAACCTCCGCCTAAAGGAGACCGGAGGTCCTGGGACTACCACCCTATCTGGTTGATAAACCATGGACCTCTGCCCTACTGAGCGGAGGTTTTAAGACCACCGCCTTAGCCTGAGTAGCGGTTACGGGACCACCGCTTTACACATGGCAGCGGCCTTGTTTCTGAAAAATAGAACCTTATGCCGAGATTTGCACAAAATTAAATTTTACTACAAGGTTCTAAAATACAACCTGGACTTGAATTTTATGCTCTTAAGGTTTCCAATTTTGGAATTTCATTTCATTAATTCATTTCTTATTTAAAATTACTCATTTACAACATTTAGAAATCTAATAGTGACAATAACAACTACAAGATCTATTCCATTTTATCCAACTAATTTTCTTTATATTCCAAGAGCAAATTTAAGGAATATATATAAAATTTCACATTGTTAATTTCTAATACAAAATGCAACAATTCCCTATTTCAAATTTGTTGTCTCTTCCATTTTCACTACAACTCAAATATATAAAACAACTACAACAACTTCCTTTTACATTCAAATTTACTATGCATACTTTTAACATATTATCTCTTTTCTATTTCTACTTTCTCATTTGCAACAATACAATCTCAAAAAGAAATTAGACTTTCTTTTCCCATTGAGAATAACTCATTTCTTTTAACACAAAGAACTACTTTTCTCATAATACAACTAAGATTTCAAATAAAGAGAATTACTTTCTTTTCTATTGCAAAACTAATTGTACAATATAGATCTTTCTTCTTTCTTCTCTTATTTGATTCTAAAATATCCCTAATGGGATACCACTTAAAAATGCAGAAAATATTGAAAACTTGCAGCCACATAAAATACTGATTTTACCATATTTTATACAGTTGGGATAGCGAACTAAAGAAACTTAATATTTGCCAAAATTTCCACATGAAATACTTCAAAATTTAAATAGATCTTGATATTATTATATAGGACATAAGGAAACTATTTTGGGACTTTTACAGAGATTAAACTACTACTAGCAAAAGCACAGAGTTCCCTAGACATCGGGAAAACTACAAAGCCTCGTAACTCTCCAAATACCAGAGCAAAAATTAAGGGTCTTTGGAAATAAAAGTGACAGATATAGGAAATAGTATTTCCACCTTTAGATCTGGGAATGGCCGACTGGAAAACCCTCCAAAAAAAGTCTGCACCTTCAGATCTGGAAACGGCCATCTAGAAAACCCCCAAATAAAGGTTGCAAGTCGCCACGCTTGGAAGAGGGGTTGGTAATTGATGGTGGTGCCTTCAACAAGCTTCCACACCCTGCATAAATGGCTTATGTGAATCTGATCTAGAATCCCACTGATTATCTTCATCAAATTCCCTAAAAACCCCCAGAATCCATCCTCTAAAACCTCTGTTAATGTCTCTTCTACACGTCCCTGAAAGCGGCTCCAAAAATGACAGACTAGGGTAGATCTCTCACTACTGAAGAATGCCCTGCTAGTTAGGGATGATTCTCTCACCACTGAAGCTAGGGTCCCCATGGGATTTGAATCAACAAGCTGTAGAAATGAAACAATAGCTGTAGTGCACGTTTCCACAACCACTTGAGACCAAAGAAACAACTTAGGGTTAGCTAGAAAATTAAGGGATATTTTTTTTTGAAGTGTCTACAACTAAATTGCAAGACATCAGTTCTCACTAGTAGGTTTAGGAAAAAAATATGCTTACCAAAGCACAAGTTTCCTTATTTAACTTATAACATGTTTACAAGGTTCAAATTTTAGGGTTAGATGTTCTGGTTAGAATCAGGGAGTAATCTTACCCCATACCTGCTCTCTAACAAGCTCAGAACTTCAACTAGATTTTTCTCTTACTTAATGTTTCTAAAATTTCCCTAAACCAATATAATTGGATTGGAAACTTTCTCACCTTTCTGGTGATATAAAGAAGTCCTCCTAACTCCTTACAGAACTCAAGTTATGAGTGGGCGGAGTTTGGGGACCAAATTTTCCCCAAGGGGGACATGTGGCAAGAGGAGGAGTGCACCTTGATTGGGTTGGCAGGTCGCGGGGCAGCATTGGGAAATTTTCCCAACACATGGCTCAAATTCAAAATTTTCTCCACACCCCTGTGGGTCCGCGCAAGGTAAAAATAATGAAGGGGAAAGGGAAGGGTGGGGTGGCGGACTGATTAAGTGCTTGGCACCCAAAGGGAAAAAAGGAAGGAAAGGATGCGCGGGTCCACGCGCCCGCCAAAGGAGGAAAAACAAGGGAGAAGGTGGAGTTATGGGCCATGGGAGGAATTTTTTAATTTTTCCCCAAAGGCCCAAAAAAATGAATTTTCTCCCGAACCTCCGCTGTCACCCCATGGTGCCACGTGACACGCTTTCATTGGCCATGGGCTAGTAGGGTCAACAAGGAAATTTTCCCCAATTTTTTTTTAAAAGATAAGGGGTTTTAAAGAACCCACACCTCCTCTGTAGCCACAAGGGGACATGTGGCGCCCTCTGATTGGCTGCGGGTAGACGGAGGAAATTGTGAAAAATTTCCAAAAATTTTCAAAAGGCCAAAGGGGTAAAATTTTATCCATGCTTCTACCTCAGCCCCTGGAGGACATGTGGCAGCCTCTGATTGGCTGCGGGCTGGTAGAGGGAAAAGTGAAAATTTTCTCAAGGTTCAAAATTTCAAAAAAAATTCCTTAGGGCGAAATGACGGGAAATTTTTGGCTTGCGGGCTCGCAAGGGAAATTTTTCCCAAATTTTCTTGCCCAAGCTCAAAATTTTCAAAGTTCCATAAATTGAGCTAGAAAGCTCAGTTTTGGGAAAACGAGGACTTTTCAGAAAGATCTCAATGCTCTCTATGCACAAGGAACATAAAATTTTATTTTAGATGAATTTTCAAGGGTCAAATTTTGTAAAAACGATATGTAGGATTAAATTTGTAAACTGACATTTTTCCAACTTCCCGATTTGATTAAATTTGAACTCCTCCTTCACTCCACATGTCAAACAGAAATGGAGGATCATTCTAGGGAGGGTTTAGAGTGTTTTAGTGAAGTTTATTTGTCTAATTTTTTCAAGATTGCATTTTTCCAGCAATAGACAGAAAAATGACTGTACAAGCTCCGAATTGAAATTCATTAAGTTTTGGAGGTTCTTTCATAACTGTTATAGTGAATTTGAGTTCCCTAGGTCTTCCTAAGTATGAATTTCAAGGTTTAATAACTTATTGTTGAGTATAAGTCTGAACTGCTCATTTTAAGTAAAATGTGCATTGCTAGATTTAAGTTTTAAAAAAGTGAGTTGTTTCTTTTAAATTGATTTAGCAATTTGTCCTTTGAATTTGTATATTATTCTAACTTAATGTAGTTTACTTGTTTTAACTATTTAGATTTTGATGTATATGATTCTTATACTAACTTAATGTCCCTAGGTCCTTATTGTCCCTAGGTCTGCTTTGATTCACATTCTGAGTGAGCTGACTCAAATAAAGGTTAGTGGCTTCCTGCTATTTCACCATGTTGGTGAACATTTCCTTCATAAAACCCCCTTTGAGATCTTCCAAACTGCTATATTTAACCAACACAGGCTGGAGGAACAACATCTCTGATACCACTGAAATATCCCTAATGGGATACCACTTAAAAATGCACAGAATATTGAAAACTTATAGCCACATAAAATACTAATTTTACCATATTTTTACAGTTGGACAATGAACTAAAGAAACTTAATATTTGCCAAAATGTCCACCCGAAATACTTGAAAATTTAAATAGATCTTGCTATTATTATAAAGGACATAAGCAAATTGTTTCAGGACTTTTACAAAGATTAAAGTGCTGCTAGAAAAAGCACAACGTGCCTTAGATAGCGGGAAAACTACAGAGGCTTGTAGCTCTCCAAATACCGGAGTAAAAATTAAGGGTATTTGGAAATAACAGTGACATATAAAGGAAATAGTATTTCCACCTTTAGATCTGGGAATGGCTGATTGGAAAACCCTCCAAATAAAGGTTGCACCTTCAGATCTGGAAACAGCCGTATGGAAAATTCCCAAATAAAGGCTGTAAGTCACCACACTTGGAAGAGGGTTTGGTAATTGATGGAGGTACCTTCAACAAGCTACCACTCCCTACCCAAATGGCTACCATGAATCTCATCAGGAAGCCCACTGATTATCTTCCTCAGATGCCCCCAAAACCCCCAGAATATGTCCTCTGAAACCTTTGTTAATGTCTCTACTGCATGGCCCTAAAAGCGGCTCCAAAAATTAAAAACTAGGGTAGATCTCTCACTACCGAAGAATTCCCTGCTAGTTAGGGATGGGTCTCTCACCACTGAAGCTAGGATCCCTAAGGGATTTTACTCCACAAGCTATAGAAACACAACAACAGTAGCTACACGAGAAGGGGTCAATAAAATGTATATCAAAAAGTTATCTCCTTTCTCTCCCAGCTCCTTATATACATTCCAAGGAAAAATACCCCCAATAGACCAAGACGCATTTCATTCCATGAAGGGGTCAATAAAATAAAAGTAACTAAAGTTACTTTTTCCCGTTTAAGTCACCAAGATCCAAAGTGACCTGAAAATGCCAAACACGACTATTTGTACCATGCGGCCCCTTCTCAATAGCCCCCAGCATCCCCCGCCCCTTGGATATGACCACGGATTGGACTCTCTTGACCCTTAGACCTTTTATGTAGGAAAAGGGGACATTACAGTTTCTTTCCACATACAATACAATTTTAATAATAGCTATTTGAATACAACTTTCCTTTACAAGACCAATATTATGTCCTCCACTTAAAGTGGGAAAGATCTTACAATAATACAAGCTAAAATAAAATATCATATTACAATTTTCCTCCACTCTAAGTGGGAATAATACTAAGGAAGTTTCACAAGGTCTCCAACAAGAATCCAAGCTTCAAAACTCAACAACATAGCTCCTAAGATATTTTTTTTCTTCACAACAAAATGGGGGGAGAGGCAATGCTCTCCACCCAACCAAGATATCCAATGAAGAGGAGAAAGCATCCTCTCTATTGGCCCATGAGCCCCAATCACATTACAATGGGAGATAATTCCAACACATGGCAACAACAAGCTTCCGCAACGTAAATAAATATTTCACAACCATTTCAAACATATTCAATCAAAAACAACATAAGAAATAAGAACAACAAACAATAAAACAAGGCTTCGAATGAAAGCCAAAGGAGCAAGACCTATGGGGAGGTCACTTATGCCACACAATGGGAATGGACTCCAACCTTAAAGTCTCTAATCCATATCTCAAATCCCATACATAATCTTATGCCTCCCTTAAGTACCCCTTATACCTCCCACATACTCTTATACCTCCCTCAATCTCTTATGCCTCCCTCATTAAAGAAACAAGAAATAAATGCAAGCATTCCTTGTATAAGGTGGGGCATCCAACCTAAACTCCCTCTAAAAAAGTGGTAAAATCCTATGCCTCCCTACATGAAAACTCCCCAAAGTCTCCTCCTCCTCCAAACTTAGTAAATCTACCCACACCCAACAAGCATTCCAAGAGAAAAGAATACTCAACACAAGCTTATAAACACAAAGTAAAGCATAACATAAACAAGGGAAAGCTCCTACCTTTCCATAGTAGATATTATTCCAAGAGTAAGTCTCCAATCTCCTCAAATCCAAGAAAGCATACACAAGATCCAATAATCCACAAGCCCTCTCAACAATTCTTTAACTCTCTCCAAAAATACAAGAGCACCAAAATAATGAAGTAATCCCCAAACAAGAAAAATAACATCAATAAATAGAAAATGGAGAGAGAGGATGATGTGGCTCCAAGTAGGATGCCACCTCATTTCCTCTCCAAGCACCATTAATAAGTGGTTGAAGGAATGACAAGTTACTTACACACTATCTAAGCCCACACCCCCTAAGGACAAAATTAATTTCGTGAAAGAAAGTGCAATAAACATTTTACCTTTTTATCTTCCCAAAACACCTAATGGGGTCTAATTTTTACCCCCCAACCCATAGGTAGGGTTTTCATAGCCATTTAAGAGGTATGGGACAAGTTTTACTTGTCCCACAAGCTTCCAAATTTGTCCTCTAAGGCCAAATTCGAGTTTCCCATGAAGGGTAGAGTGTTCAAAACTCAAGATCTTAAGCATTCAACACATAACACAAAATCCAAGAGCAAATCAAGTCTAATAAATGAACTCCTTTTGGTCACATCTTTACTTAGATTAGGACAAGGTTAAATTAGATTAATAAGACACTATCACCCATTTATAATGAAGGGGGTAAAACATACATCAAAATCTAAATAGTTAAAACAAGTAAATTACATTACTAAAAGAACACATACTAACATCACCCCTCCTCACACTCCAACTGAGGTTTTTTGGAGAGATCACTTCCCTTCTTTTCAATGGTAATGTGTCCACCTTTGTTCACAATCTTTTAGAGCTTCATAGAACCTTCATAGCTTCACCATAAATCTCAAAGTCTTGAACACATTTTGCTAATATCTCTGAAAGTATTCTTTCCAATGCCCAACCTGGTAATACAGAGACCTGAAATCCTTTTTTCATTGAAACACCATTGTGGTGGGTAGGCCTAATATAGAAACCAATAGTTTGGGTGGTTTGATTAAAAAGGTTTTTTTTATCACCCGATACAATTCTGGTTCCTAATCAATGATAGAAAAACTTTTAATTGAAATTCCACCGCATAGACAAATTGATGAAGAACTCAAGGACATTGGTAACCAACATGTTATGAATATATAATTCACATAATAGATTTTGTATTTCTAAATTACTCCCTTGATAAATTTCCAGGAAATGTTTTGCCATCTGGAGCCTCATGGGGCTCTCCACAACATATCCTTTGTAATTGCCATGCATAGAAATGTTCTTAAAGAAATAGATTGTAAACAAAAGAGGGTTTCCTATAAGCTAGAAGTTTGCAAGCTAGAGGACAAACAAACTCAACAACTAATTCCAATTTCTTTTTAGCTATTTGATCCTAACTTAACTTCTTCCTTAAATTTCTTATTTTCTTGGACCAATTCTTTATTATGAAGAGACAGTTGGTCACAATGAGCAGAAAAAATTAGTCCATGCTTGTAACCCAATATTCTTTTGCCTTTTTGAACTATCAACTTTGATTTTTTCAAGACAATTATTTCTCTAAATTTTTCCACAGTTTGCTGAACAAATTCATTTTGCATAGACAATTGAGTATCTTCCATACATTGTTAATTTATTTTTCAGAGTAGTAATTTCATCCTGATACTACTTTAGGACTACATCTTTATGTGATTTCAGGCGACCAACCTCCATTGCAATAGTACTGAACTTCTATTGTAGTAGTTTCTAGAGATCCAATCTGGATTTCCGGTTGCTACAAGTATTTTCGAAGCTATAGACAAAATTTCCGGAGCCTCAATAATGTCTGTACATATTATTGTCAGGGTGATGTTGTTCAATAATGTTTTTCAGTAAATTCATCATCCTTCAACTGGTTTACTATGAGCAGTAAATGAGTACCAACCTCATCAATCTCTTCCAAAATGAGGGTTGAACCCTCGTTAAACAATGCAAGCTGAGAAACTTCAGGTTTCCTTGAGGTACAAGACCTTATTGGTCTCAATGTCATAGTAGTAGAGTTTGATAGTGTAATCTTCTCCATAGAATCTTACATCATTGAAGGTTGGTAGTCCTTACTTGCATAGATTCTTCCATGGCTTCATTTGAAGGGCAAGGAGTCGAATCAAGCTTAGGCCGAACACTGGGAGGTGGTTCCATTTTTCATTTTCTATTTTTTAGAGCTATCCTCTTGCACTTGTCTTTTCTTTCTTCCTCTTAGGCCTACAAAAATATCCCAATGCGCACATATTAACTGTATGAGGCCTGGGTGCTATTAGGGAAGCTTTACCACCTCCATTTTTATATTTTTTGTCCTACTTTTATAACAAATTTTGCAAGATATTATGGAAGATTGACCTTTAGCTCAAGGTTTTTATGATTTACATTTTTGTCCTACTTTTATGATATCCTTTGCAAGATATTCTAGAAGATTGACCTTCAAGCTCAGGGTTTGTATCGACCCTTCTTCAAATGAGTAAGAATTTTCAATGTGTCACCCCGAAGCACCGATGGCTGGTCCCATCACAGATAAAATATATGTTAACCCATGTGGCAACTTCCTTCCAGTGACCTAGACAAACTCTCCTCGATTAATACCTTTTTGAGTACCATAGGAAGTGAGGATTATTTTTGGAAGAGCTTCCCCTTCATCATGAAACAATGGTATTAAATCCTTAAGCTGGGGCATTAGTTACAACTTTGAGCCCAAAGTCTGGGAGGACTAGATATGGTAGCAACAATGTGGTTATTTATCTCAATTCTCTTGCCTCTTATCTGAGAGTATGTTGCCTCAAACATTTATCAGGAATTCATCAACTAAATATTCATCAAAAGCCGTTCAAATTTTTGAATAAATTCTAACTAACCTGAGTCGTGGAATACTTGGGAGATGACATCATTTCATAGGAGAGGTTTTGCAGAATTTGGTTCTGATTATTCTTCTACCCCATAGCTTAGATAAGTCTTGATGGAATTACAGTAAAATGGAGAATTTTTATGTAAAGGAAATAGAGCAAATTACATGAAACATTGGTAGTGGAAGTTTGAACTATATTTTGAGCTCCAAATAGCATTGAGTTCGAACAAAAAATGATAGACAAAAAAGTGTGATAGTACTTAATTGGGATGGAAAGGTTAAATTCTTCTACATGGTTCCTGTCCGATTGTCATGAATGATTATGCCACATGTCCTTCTCATAATAATGTGACACATGTCGTTTATTTTTCCACTATTACTCATTATCTCCCATGCTTAACATCATGAGATTTGATTTTACATCTTTTGTAAATGCATTGGGAATGGAGACATTGATTTTTCATATTAAATAAATGCAATGCGTGAGTTCTAAAAGTTATATATCCGTAGTCAAGGGATGAATGCACTTCACCTTGCCAGCTCAATCTCTCCACTGACCATTGTCGTTCCACATCCTACATTTGAAGAATAATTGTGATTAATGCACATTTTAATAATTAACATCTCTAACCTTTATTGAAAGCATGAAATAAAACAAAACAAACTATGATCTAGGGTGAAGATGATCAAAACTATGATCTTCTTCCTTTATTTAAATTTTCAAAACAAACTATTCATGGCTGGGAAGAGCTATAGTCTTCCACTGAATCAATTTCTTCGCATAGTAGTATGTCTTTAGTGAAAGTCTCCTTATCCTGAGGTTGTTGATACATTCTCAGTCGATGGCCATTCACGAGCAAGGTTCTTTTATCACCATCAATTGGTAATAGTCATCACAAATCTAGTATCACAAAATTTCTCAATTTGATAGGATCCCAACGATCTTGTTCTCAACTTTCCTTTGAATTGCTAATATTTTGAGTCAAATAGTAAGAACCATTCTCCTTTATTGAACTTTTTTTATATGAGTGTCATGCCAAGTTATTTATTATGCCTCCATATACATTTCATCAAGTTCATTCAGCTACAACACTCTCTCATGTTGAGCTTCATCCATCTCAATTCCAATATTCAATGTTGTCTTCCATGTTTGTAGCTTGAATTCCAAAGGAAGCAATGGATTCTTTCTGTATACCAATTCATATGGGGAAAAACTAGTGGTGGTTTTCTAGGCGGTGTTGAATGCCCAACCTACCTTAAGAAGCCTTGGCACTCAATTTTTCCTATCTACATTAACAACTTTAGTTAAAATATTCTCTAGCTCTCTATTTGTGAATTCCACCTACCCATTGGACTGAGGATGGTATGGAAATGATTTCTTATGCTTGATTTGATAGATCTTAAAGAAGGATTCAATCATGTTGGACATGAACTGAGGCCCTTGGTCAAATACAATAGATCCAAGAGCTCCAAATCTTATCATAATCTAGTTGTACAAAAATTCAGCTACAACATCCTCATTGACAGATGCCAATTCTTGAACCTCAGGCCATTTTGTAACGTATTTAGTGTACACCAACATGTATTATTTTCCATAGGATGATGGATAAAAATGTCTAATGAATTCAATTCCCCACTTCTCAAATGGCCCTATGACCAACTGAGCATTAAGGGGAATCTCAGTAGACAACGTAGGCTTCCCCATGTCGCTGACATGCATCATATTATCCATACGTAATTTTTGACAGATTTGTGGAGAGAAGGCCAGTAGTACCCAGCTCTAATGACCTTGTGAATTTTCCTCTTCACTAAGTAATGCCCTCCTCCAGGGCTCATCATGACAAGCCCGCTGTATATCATACACCTCATCTTCTTAGATCACACTTGCGAAGAACCATGTCAAGACAACATTTAAACAGATGTTTTGTTACACCATTCAAATGTAGCACTATTTTTTTATTAATATTCTATGTTCTTTATTGGTAAAGTAAGTTAGAAACTTACTTGTAGTGAGGTATTTGGAAAGATCAGACAAACCATGGAGGTTGTGCTGATACGGTAAACAAGTTCTCATCTGGAAAGTGATCTTGGACTGTCTCTTCTTCTCCTGAAACATTCAATCTCGAAATGAAGTTAGCAACAACATTGGCCTTTCCAGGCTTATCAATAATAGTCAAGTTAAATTCTTGAAAAAGAAGTAACCACCGAATAATTTTGCTTCCTACTATTGGTTTATTCATCAAATATCTTATGGTTGAATGGTAAGTATACACAAATATTTTATAGCTAGTATTGTAATGTCTGAATTTATTCAGAGAGTAAACAACAACTATAAATTCTCTTTTCCGTAGTGGTGTAGTTCTTCTATGTGGGGGTCAGATTTTTGTTGATGAAATAGATGACATACATTTGATCTTCCTCATCCTTTTGTCCAAGAACAACTCCTATTGTTGTGTTAGAAAATATCAGTGTGAATATGAAAAGGTTGTCCCCAATTGGGTCCTCTCAGAACTGGGGGCAGTGGTCAATTTCTCCTTTATAACTTCAAAAGCATGTTGACATTGAGGAGACCATTCAAAAACACAATCTTTTGCTAACAAAGAGAACGTGGGTGCAAAAATCTTACTAAAATATTTTATGAATCTTTTGTAGTATCTTGCATGTTCAAGGAAACTATTGATATCAGTATGATTATTTTGGTGTAGGAAATTTAGTAATGACGTCTATCTTATTAGGATCAACTTGGATGCCCTTAGTAGAAATATGATGACCCAAGACAATTCCCTAATCAACCATTATCAAACATTTTTCATGACTCAAGGAAAGCTGGTGTTTCTCACATCTATGTTAACACTTTTTCAAGATTACTCAAAGATTATTCAAAAGTAGACCTATGGATAGTAAAATCATCCATATAAACATTCAACACAGTCATTGGTGAGGTCTGCAAAAATAGCTAAAACCACTCTCTGAAAGGTTGTCAGGTGCATTACAAATTCCAAATGGTAGAACTCTATATGTAAATGTACCTTAGGGACAAGTGAAGGTGGTCTTATGTTGATCAGCAGGTGTTATATTGATTTGGTTATACCCACTTGAACCCATCCAAGAAGGAGAAGTATTTCTTACCTGCCAGATTGTCCAAAACTTGATCAATAAAGGGTAGGGAAAAGTACTCTTTCTTGGTGGCTTTATTAAGCTCCCTATAATCTATACAGATTCTCCACTTACCATATTTCTTGGGAACTATAATTATCGGTGATACCCACTAACTATCAGATATTGGATAGATGAATCCTACCCTTAAAAAAATTTCTATTTCATTCTTGACAATGTCTCTAAGTACTGGATTAATTCTTTGTTGTGGCTGACTTGACTAGTTTAGCATCCTCAGATGTAAATATGTTGGGTGCAGATGCTTGGATTAATCCCTTTCATGTCAGTATAATACCAAGCAAAATTATTTTTTATGATTCCTCAAGATATATATACGACCCTAGCCTCTTGGTTGTCCTCTAAATGGTTCTCAATGGTTCATTTCTCTTCCTACCTCAACAATTATTTGTTTAGTGTCTCTCAGAATAGCAAGTTTTGTATCAGACAATCAAGATAGTTTAAGGGACATGAGAATGAGGTTTGTAGCATGTGAAAAAATAGTCATGTTTTCGAGGGATACAACCTTGGCTAAAGGACAATGAAAAGTAGTGGTTGTATGTTCTTCATGGTAATCATAGGTCTCTTCACAATTTCCAATAGAAATTTCACTTACCAAGGTGATGTTATCTGCTGAGTTCAAAATAGTCATTTTCATAGCCACAATTTGGATTTTTGTAGCCACATTTCTGGTTTCCATAATCACAGTATCATCTTCATAGGCATTGAGTATGGCTCTAAAATTTCTTCCATATGATTTTTCACTACAATGGTGGCTAGATAATAAGAACTCATGTTGTTAGTATTCGAAAAATCTACCCACACACGTTCACAAACATCTACATATGGGTGGGAAGGAGGATAAAGGGAAATATTCTTTGTTTTTTTCCCATTTGAAATAGTCATTTTCCTGACCTACAGTCAATGTATGCAGTAACAAATTAGCTAACCAAGGTCTTCCTAAGATGACTGGGTATTCTAACTTTCGAGATTCAGGTTGTAAGACCATTAAATCTAGGGGATACTCCCATGATTAAACCGTGACCAAAATGTTCTCAATTACTCCATCTGGTACAACAATAGATTGATCTACCAATTGGAGAATAGTATTGGTTAGCTGAAATCCTGTCAAAGATAACAAATTAAACACGTATGTTGTTATGACATTGATGGTAGCACCAAGATCCATGAAAATGTTAGATATTAACTGACCATACACGCAAATAGTAATAACTAGACTCCGAGGATCCCCATATTTTGGTGAGAGAAGTTTTCCAGCTACAAGGTTAGCCAGATTGCCTTCTACGTTGACCGTTTTTGGGTATTTCCTCTATCTTCATGGTGTCTTTATGCAATGGTTTCTAATGGTCCGGTTTAACTTGGTAATGTCCCTTATTTCTATCTTAAGTGGGACCTCAACATTCATCTTTTTCAACTCTTGAACTAGTGTTTTTTCTTCCTCGTTCCATATTTCTTTTAATCTTTCTGGGAAAGGAGCAGCATGCATATTCTTATTTTTCTCTTGATTGTTCCTAGTGACTAGTGTTTTTGGAATATGTCCAGTTTCCTCACTTTCCTCAGGTATCCTCTCACTTTCCTCTAGGATTCTCTCATTTTCCTTGGGCATCTTTGTGATTACTATGGGAGGATTTTTCATTTTTCTTACATACCTCAACTACACGTTATTAATGTCATTCACTTGCATTGTCTCACCCTGTCCTGCTTCATTAATTGAAGTTGTTTGTCAATTTTGGGGGTTTGAGACAGGTTGGGCTAGGATTTGATTTTGTGTCACTTTCCCTTGTTGATAATTTTTTTGTGGTGGAGGCATTAAAGCTTATTGTTGTTTTGTAAAATTCCTTGGCTGATTAGAATTCTGTTGGGGTGCCCATTATTGATTTTCTCATGGTGGTGTATTAGCTGGTAGTGCCCAACCCTGCTGATTGTATGGAGGAACCTATGGTGGTGGTTTTGGGTAAACCATAAAATTTTATGGTGTCCAATCAGGTTGTCCCCAAGTTAGTGGAGGATCCTAATTGGGCCATGGCATCATCCAATGGTTTTGAACAGGTCTAATGGCATAAGCAGATTCGTTATTTGATCTTTGAATGAATTTTACCTTTGTATTTGCTTATGTTATGGCATTTAATCTCTCTTTGAGATGAGTTAGGTTAGTACAATGGTTGGTATAATGGTCAGGCACATCACAAATTATGCACATGTCGGTGATTTCCAAAGGACATTCTTTCAAAGGATGACTTTTCCTGCATCTAGGATAGTATATGTCTAAAGGTTATTTTGTAGCATTGTTCTTAGCTCTTAGCCCATCTATGGTTGAAGTTAACTATGACATGATGTTTGTTTTCATGTTATTCATTTCCTTTAGAATTTATGAGATTCGTAGGGCATTTTTTGATGTTTTTATTCGTCTTCTACCTCCTCTTGTTCTAGAGTAGCTCCTACATAACTCAACAATCTATTACATGAATATTTTGTTTACATCACCTCCTCCCATGAGATGGAGGGAGTCTTTGATTTCATCATCAAGTCCTTTAAGGAAAATTGTCTTAGTGATTTCTACATTCAACTCATAACTACTCCTTATATGGACAAAAAGAAATTTGTCCAGATAATCTTCCCTATTTTCATCTTCTTTTTACGTTATATGAAAGAAATCCTCCCTCCTATCTCTTCCCTTGCAGTAGTCCTGGTATTTTTCCAAAAAGGAAGTCTCAATTTTTTCCCATGAATGAATGGAGGCAGAGGGCAATCCCATAAACCATCTCATGGAAAAATATTTGAGGGTGGAAGGAAATTTTTTGAGTTTTTGGTTGTCTTTTTTGTAGTCATAAGTTTGGCATAGGACTTTGAATTCAAATAAGAATCAGTCTAGATATTTTTTGGAAATTCTTAGAAAGATAGGTAGAATGGATGGGAAGATTTTTTTCATGGGTGCATCCTCATCCTCATTTAGGACAATGGGATAAGTAAAGCTTCTACCCAAGGGTCTATCATCGTCATTCCCATTTTCTCCCATTTCTGGAGGTTGCTCAGGTTCTAAATAAGATGATGCAGACTGTTCAGTATCACTCCTGGATGTTATATTAGATTCAGTGTCCCTCTCATTTTTCCTTAATTTTTCTCTATTTGGAGATATTCTTTGAATATTACAAGGTATAAATCTCCCTTGAACATCTCATGGCATGTGCATCAATATTTCTTTTGTGAACAAGGCTTAGGACTCTTATTGGTTTCATAGCTTAACTTCACTAACACTCATAGTAGATGAAATGAATATAATAGCATGTTATGATTATGATGTCTCCGGAAATGGCACAAAAAATTATGGTTTGTTGTAACTTCCAAACATTTAACCAACAGAATCAATTTTTGGTGTCGTTCTCAAATTAGGGCTATGTCCTACGTTGTATGAAATGAAGTTGTATGCAACACAGCTATTTTGGTAGTTCTCTTTTGGGGAGTTTCATTTGGTATTGCTCTCTTACATTTCTCTTCTATATTAAATAAATTAAATAAAACTCTAAGTTACTAAAATGAAAGACAGAATTAAATAAATACATTTAATCTACTGAAACAACGTTGTTGTAATAAAATACTTTCAAAGGAAATACTTAACTGAATTGAAATGCACACATGAATTAAAATTCTCACACAAACTGAAATGACAGTAAGGAAAGTTGTTAAAGAAAGTAAATATAAGATTTCATTCAAATCAAAGTGTTTGAACTTAAACTTATCAAGAATAACGATCCTACACGAAATATCAATCCTACAATGTCCTCAGGTGAGTGGACCCTTAATCTCCTTCGGTATTGAGGTACTTCAACACCAATGGATAATCAAAAAAACAAGTAGATTATATTTATTTGAATAATTTCATAACATGTTTCATCATAAGAGTATAAATAACTATCAACTGGTATATAAAAATGTACTAAGAAAACTACCAACTACAAAATTTGAAACAATTCCAAGGTGTCTTACAGACACAATTATTTACATATCGTGCCACAATGATAGGAAACGGATTTAGCTACATAACAACCTTATTAAATCTCAATAACATCCTGTAATATAGCTAAAAATAGGGTCATTGTGTGTAGGCTACTATGATAAAATCCTCTAGAATGATATGGTAGTGAGAGACTCATTCTTCTTGACTATTACACCTCAAAATTAGAAGATAATTTTGGTGCAAGGGTTATATTCAAATTCTCTATATTATCCTTATTTGAAATCTTACCTTCCTTATTGCCTTACCCTCCATCAAGAGCTCCAATATTTCTAATGTTGACTCACACATCCCCTGCATTGATTATTTCCTTGAAAGGTTTCATTAAACTATTTCTTATGCTCAAAACAACTTAAGGTCCATTAAGACCTAACACATACTCTTATATGCAAGACAAATAATGAGACAACCATACCTTAGCTATTGATTATAGATTTTTTATTCACACATATTCACCATCTATCCAACACCCTTCTTAAGTCCTTAAGGCCATTCCAGACATTGAATTCTTCCTGCAATAATTATGCATGCAAATCCATCTACCCACAAGACTAGACCTCGATAGGTATTTTTAGTCCAAGTACTCCAAAACATACATAGGGTCATAAGTTATCACCTACACTCTTGAGACATCTTACTTGACCTAAGAAAAGGTATTTTAACCCTTAGTTCATTCATACCCTTGGTTTGTAATAGATTTCTCTTGTTAAATCCTAATAGCCTTCTAGCCCTCTCAACACACAAATGTCTTTATATCATGATTTCTCTTTAAATAACTATATAAAAAAATTGATGACCTAAATACCCTTCTTGGAGCTCTCTTATATCACTAATTTTCATACCTTGTTCCTTTGTTAGAAATTATACCAACTTTGTAGTTGTAGCATGTAAAATTAGGCCTATTATGCCCTCACACTATGACAGTGGTACTTATAACTATATATTCACCTAAAATTTGATTGATTCACTTCAAGAATGCCCCTAATTTAGTTTTGTAAAATTTCAAGGCTTCACTTCAAATTTTGACCTTCATACACCTCAATCTCTCTCATGTACATGTCTGTGATAGTCTGTGTTGCAAATCACCATGGATCTCCTTTACAAGTGTGAGTTAGAATATAAGACTCTACCAACTTTTAGTCCTCATCCAGATAGAGATGTTCTCAAAATTTCATCCATTTTTTTATGGTTAGAATTTTAGTTAGGTGATGCCCTAATTAGGGACCGAGAGCTAAAAAATTGAGTTACAGGACAAATCATACATTTTCAAAAGCTATAAACAATGATGGTGCTTCCCTCACCTTACCTTAGCTATTCATGCTTACACAGATCTCAAAAACTCTCCTTTGGTTGACTATCTATTCTCAAGGTCTGGGCCTGAGCAGAGTGCACAATTTACAATCTATACAAAATCATAATTCAAGCAAATTTCATACAAATTTCGACCTACAACACCCTTCAACATATTTATTATCCCTTATCTATCTTGGTTACACGTTTTCAGGGTCTTTTCATGACCAATTACTTGAATCACTCCTCTATTTATTCACTATCCTAACTAAATGTCTTATTCTCAGCTCCTAGATTATCTCAACAGCATAACTATGCTTAGCATTCTATCACAACCACCTTACTTTCATTCTATTCTTCATTCATATCCCTATTATATCTCTATGATACAACAATTATGCCTTATTGGGCTTTGAATACAACTAAATTTCTCTCTACACACACCTAATTTACTTTTTAAAACACATTCAATTTCACATTCACTTACTCAAGTGAATCATTCACATACACCTAACCAAATATATCTAGATGGTCTCATATGACCTTATGATATTTTACTCTTGATTCTCTTACATCACAGTACCCTTGTAAGGATAATTTGATCTCCTGCTCAAATGCATTGTAGATTTCTTCCTCTTCCTTATCTTCCAGTTCCTTATTATGCTCCTTGCTTGTTTTTATTGATTTGTTGATGTGTTCTTCCTCCCAACCACAATTCTAAACCTTGTATTCTCCTCCTTCTTCATATTCTTGGTTTCTATCTCCATGTTTTATTCACCCTTCTCCTTCATGCATATCACTTAAACTACTACCATGTTTTGTTCTTCTTTTACATTTGTTGTTTTTACATCTTTTTCAAGTTTTGGTAAGCCAAAAAAGGGTCTAATTGCTTCCTCCACTATGTCTAAGACCATCTTATTCACCCATAGCTTCCTCGTAGATTTGTTTTACTTTGATAATAAATTGAAAATCTTCAAGGTTGGTATTCAACTCTATTACATTTCTCAAGGATTCATTTGACCTCTCAGTTGTCATATCACTCCATTGTAGTTATTTCTTTCCTTCACCATATTGACTTGTGCAACTTCCCTAATTTACATATCTTACTAACATTCATTGTTTCTTAGCAATCTTGCTTCCTCCTTATTTTTGTTCTTGTATCAAACTTGTCTTTCATTTTATTATATTGTTTTATACATAATTTCTCCCTTGGACCAAGTTTATTATCCCTACTTTGTTGTAGATGGACACCAAATTATCCTCATAACTATTTTTGTCAGTCCATTTGTCTTGATTTGTATCATATTTTAGTATCTTTTTATACTGTACCACTTGCAAACTTTGTTGCTCTTTCTTTGTACTATTTGGTTTGAAGTGTACACTTATTCACATCTTAATAGGTCTTCCAAAATGGTTGTTATCATCCTCCACATGTGCATCCAACTATACCTGATCTACGATCACCATGCTTGACTGATTTAAGGTGAAATAATCAATTTTTATACTTACTCCTACTAGATGTACTTTTGTGCTCTCTTTCACTATACCAGCATTATTAAATGCCTTATTTTGCAAATGATAATCATTCATGTTTATTGTAGTCATACTTGCATAGTATATGCTCTCTAAGTAGAAAAATGTCTTCTTATACTTTGAATTACTCATATTTCTCTTCATTTCGCTAACCTACTCCTTCTCAATTGATATTAGCTTAAAAGACTCATGAAATTGTGTAAATATTTTTGCATGATCATTGTCTACCTACACATGAAATTTGATGAATGTTATTAGAGGATTTTGAAAACTTCTTAAAGTGTTACCTGTGACCCCATATCTGTAATCTTCTTGAAACTTAACAATATGCATAAAAGAATATTCATATGTACCTCCTTGTTGAGTTAGAGGTTCGATTTGGCTCTCTTTTCTTCTCTTGCTTATGCTAAACTATGTTTTCCATTTCATGGGCCTATATACAAATCCATGCTTCTTGACAACTTGCTTTGATTTATCAACAACCATATAAATTGCCTAATCTCTCTAAGCTTGCTCATTACTTCTTGGTCTTGTGTCATGCTCCATATTATCATTTCATTTGAGTCTTCTTCTTTATTTGACTCTAGTATGCCTTGACTACATTTACTCTTCATATTAGATAGTTCATCCTCCTAAATAGGTATCTATAGACCCTTTAAGGTCTCTAGGAACATTCCATTATTCCACCTTTCACTAGAATCAATTCTGCTTAGTTCATTTATTCCCATTCTTGACAAATTTCCTCTACAACCTGCATTCACACATTCTAACACATGATTAGTTTCAAAAATTAGAACTTCCATATTTGGTTGTTCCATGCATGCTTCTAACTTGTTTTTCATTTGTATTCTCTTCTTGGTTTGGTTTATTGACAAGGACTGATTGTCCTTCACTCTCTCTATTTTGGTCTTCAAGAGACCTACTTGTCTCCACTCTATCCATGACACCTTCTTGTGTCTTCTCATTTTCTTCTTCTTCATGACCTTACATAAGGTCTTTCAAGATCTCATTTCATGTCTCTTCTTCTTCAAGGTTACTCTGTTACTTCTTGTTGTAATCACACTCACCTTGGTGACTCAAGTGACCTTCTTGTTCTTCCTCTTTCTTCAAGAAATCCATGCTCTTTCTCATCCTCTTTTGGGATTGATCATCAACATTGAATTGTGTATATTTTTCCATTTCATTGGACTCTGACTGTTGTATTCTTCTATCAACCTCATCTTCATCTTGTCCTTTCAAGGAAACACTTATCTTGGTTTCTTTATTCAAGGGATCCCTCAGGAACACCTGCATATGACTCTTATCTTTCTCCATAAACTCCTTTAGACTAAACACCATTCTTCTCTTTTCCTTACATGCATCCTAATCCATCAAAGGAACCAACACATGCTCTATTCCATCCTTTGTAAGAAAACACTTATTCAATCTTCCATTATAAACTACTTTCATGTCATATTGTCATGTTCTACCTAGGAGTAAATGACATACATTCATAGGCATCACATCATACACGAATTCATCATGCAAACTTCCAATTTTGAAAGGTACTCTACATTGTTCATTTACAAGAATCTGGGGATCTTTCTGGACCCATGTTACCCTATAAGGATTAGGATGAACTAATCTTATTAAACCCAATTTACTGACCATTTCTTCAGACACAATATTGTCCATGCTACCATTATTTATAATGGCATTGCAACACTTACCTCTTTTTTACATCTGGTTTTGAATAGGCTCCTCCTACAAACTGACTCCTGAGCTTTGGCTTAGTGCTTTAAAAGTATTGTTCTTACCAATAATGAATCTCTATGCTTCTGACCATAACCTTTATTAGCTGACTTCTCCATACCTGAACATATGTCTTCCATTTTTCTCCTCCTTGTGCCTAGATCACTGATTTCATTCATCATGCTATCAATCTTCCTCGTCACTCCTTCCTAAAATCAAATTCATTATACCCTGCAATGATGGTTTCTCAACATTTTCCATACTTTCAAAAATAAACTTCACACAATATTCAATCAATCACAAATGCTTAAAATCATTGTAATAAACTGATCCTAACATAGCTTAGCTCTGATACCAAAATGGTGCAAGGGTTATATTCAAATTATCTATATTATCCTTATTTGAAAGCTTGCCTTCCTTATTGTCTTACCCTCCATCAAGAGCTCAAACATTTCTAATGTTGACTCACACCTCCCCTGCATTGAGGATCTCCTTGAAAGGTTCCATTACATTATTTCTTATGCTCAAAACAACTTGAGGTCCATTAAGACCTAATACATACTCTGATATGAAAGACAAACAATGAGAAAACCATACCTTGGCTATTGATTATAGCTCTTTTGTTCACACATATCCACCATATATCCAACACCCTTCTTAATTTGTTAAGGCCATTCCACACATTGAATTCTTCATGCAATAATTATGCATGCAAATACATATACCCACAAGACTAGACCTAGATAGGTATTTTTGGTCCAAGTACTCCAAACCATATATAGGGTCATGAGTTATCACCTATAATCTTGATGCATCTTATCTGACCTAAGACGAGGTATTTTTATCCTTAGTTTAGTCATACCCTTGGTTTACAATAGATTTCTCTTATTAAGGCCTAATAACCTCACAATAGCCTTATAGCCCTCTCAACACACAAATGTCCTTATATTAGGATTTCACATGAAACAACTATACAAACCAATTGATGACCCAAATAATCTTCTTCGAGCTCTCTTGTGTCACTAAATTTTATACCATGTTCCTTTGTTATAAATTATACCACCTTTGTAGTTATAGCATGAAAATTTGGGCCTATTCTACCCTCACACTATGACAGTGGTACTTATAACTGTATATTCACATGAAATTTTATTGATTAACTTCAAGGATGCCCCTAATGTAGTGTCTAAAAAATTTCAAGGCTTGACTTCAAAGTTTGACCTTCATATGCCTCAATCTCTCTCCTGTACATGTCTGTGATAGTATGTGTTGCAAATCACCATGGATCTCATTTACACGTGTGAGTTAGAATCTGAGACTTTACCAAATTTTATTCCTCATCTAAAAATATATGTTCCCAAAATTCCATCCATTTTTTATGGCTATAAATTTAGTTAAGCGATGCCTTAGTTAGGGCCCGTGAGCTAAAAATTTGAGTAATAGGACAAATCATACATTTTCAAAAGCTATAAAAAAATTGATGGTGCTTCCCTCACCTTAGCTTATCTATTCATGCTTTCATATATCTCAAAAAAACTCCTTTGGTGGACTGTGTATTCTCAAGGTCTTGAGTTGAGCAGAGTGCACAATGTACAATCTATAAAAAACCATAATTCAAGAAAATTTCATACAAATTTCGACCTACAACACCCTTCAACATCTTTATTATCCCTTATCTATCTTGGTTACATGTTTTTAGGGTATTTTTATGACCAATTACTTGAATCACTCCTCTATTTATTCACTAGCCTAACTAAATGTCTTATTCTCATCTCCTAGATGAGCTCAACAACATAACTATACTTAGCATTCTATCGCAACCACCTTACTTTCATTATATTCTTCATTCTTATCCCTATTATAGCTCTATGATACAAAAATTATTCCTTATTAGGATTTTAAGACAACTAAATTTCTATCTACACACACCTAATTTACTTTTTACAACACATTCAATTTGACATTCACTTACTCAAGTGGAATCACTCACATACACCTAACCAAACATATCTAGATGGTCTCATATAACCTTATGAAATTTTATTCTTGATTCTCCTGTATCAAATGCACTTTATCATCTTGCACACGTCATCACATTACTCACAAAAAAAGTTAGTGGAAATTGCTACGGTCATTAGTTCACATGAAACAAGAACAATATAAATGCATCAACCTTACTTATGATAGAACTATATAGAACATTACACATGTATTAATTAACACATTTAGGAGAAATTCAATATTTATATAGATGATATAATAGGTCAATTTATGCACTCATCGGTAGCAGAAGTTGTGGGAGAATTATATTGACCAAAATCGTATGTATTGATATTATAGTATGGAATAAGATGTATCAGAGGTATGGGCATTGCAATCACTAGATATAGGCAATATAATTTTAATGGGTCATGATTAGAATAAATGGTAAGATCATATCCATCATGTAAAAATTTAAAACACCAATGAAGTGTATAAGGAACAAACTTCATGGCATGAATCCATGGTCTACCAAATAAGCGGTTGAATTAAAATGACACATCGATGAGTTTGAACAGAGTGGGAAGGATTTCAGGTCCAACTTGTAAAGGTAATGTGATGGTGCCAATGCATGTGCAAGTAGTGGAATCATAGTCATGAATGAGAGTAGAGGATTTAATGATTAAACTATCAGAAATTCACATTTTTGTGAGTAGTGATAGAGCACATAAATTTATAGCACAACCATTTTCAGTGAGTACATGTTTGATACAAATGTAACTAATATTGGCTATAATAAGCAAAGGCGTAGGAATATCGCTAGTGGCAGTAGGAGAGATGTCTTCATCACTGAATGATATAGCATGCAGTAGGTTTTTTAGAGATTGAATAAGATGCATAAATGCAACATGTGAATTATTACATTCAATATGTATAGATCGAAGGGCATCCTCTAAGCTATGACAAAAATCTGGTGCACTTTGTAAAAGATCATATAAAGAAATTTTGATTGGTGTATTTATGAGTTTCTCAATGATGTCATATCCTGTAGAGTTGGTCGTTGGAACTGAAGAGGTAATAGGTGGTGGGATAGAGATGGGTGGAGCTGGAGGTGGCTGGTTGCAGTGAGTGGTGACTATATTGATAGTTGGATCAGGCATTAGAATAATGAAGTGGGGACAATGTTGAGTACAAACTTGCATAAAATCAACAGTAGTGATAGCCATGCCAACAACCTTGGTTGGAGCTTATGTTGGATAAGAAGATGTATCCATGAATTTAGAAGAAGGGGATAGAATCCAATGAATTCATAAAAGGTAGGGTTTGAGTGATGGGGTTCACCAAATGATTTAATATAAATTGGTTTAAATCTAATTAAAGAGTAACTACTTAATAAATGATGTACAAATGCTAATATATAGTGAAGACACGAGAAACAAAAAAACATACATGTGAAACCCTAAGAAAAAGACGGAGATAGAGAGACTTAGATGATTAATGAGCAGTTTAGAAGTGATATGGGAAAATTAACTATTGAAACAAATTTATAAGAGTGTTGTCAATGCTCCTTGGAGGTTTTGTGCTCTAAAAATGCATGTAAGGACAAGAGTGCTTGGGAGAACACAAGAGCACATGGCACTGGTGTCTAGATAGGGGCGCTGATGTTTGAGTAGATACTACAGATATAGTTCTTTTGGGGCCAGATGATGTTCATTTTCCTTTTCTTCCTATAACTTTAGATTCATTTTTTTATCTACGAATGTACCTATAACCTGTAAGAAATAAGTTCACTTGTACATACCCACCAACTGCATCAAACCTGAAAAGAAAAATGCATAATATGGAGTCAGACTGACCTCGGTGGTCACCTGAAGAGTGAATGTACTACCGAGTGTTACACTACATCTCATACTCCATGTATTTCTTTATGAAGTGTGTGCAATGATGATCTAGGATGCCCTTGTGCAAGTTACACAAATGATAGCGGACTAGATCTAGATTGTACCATATATATAGAATGTGTGGGATGAAATAGAATAGAATTCCCCTCTTATGTTTTTTATGCAGAAGAATGCATCCCTTTTCCCTTGAATGAGTGTGCAAGATGAATTTTTTGGAGTTCTTTTGTGCCTTTGGATGCAAACATAGGTGATAGTATGTAATGCTTATTGTTTGGTTCTCTATTTTGAAAACATAATTTTGTATTTATATGATTCCCTTATTTGAATCTCGTAATTGAAAATTGAAAGGCAGACCCAAAGTAGTAAAAAAGAAATTAAGAAATGAAAGGGATCCAAAAAGATAAGAATAAGGTGTAGTGCCCACTTCCCTTTGACACCTATTGATACTTATTTTGATACAGTTGATTACATTATGGACATTATCATGTTTTAATTTAGTATGATGTTATACATTTGATTATGGATTATTGTTGATCTTGATTTGGTTATGATGCACGATGATTATTAGAGACACTCATATGTGGATGATGATATACTATTTGACATGGATGTTTTATGGATGTTCTTTAGACATGTGATTTTGGATATTGTGAGTAGACTTAGAAATGGACATTATAGGATGATGATATAGTTGTTACTTTGATGTTGTTGATATAAATTATAAGTGAATTAGTTAAATTGCTTTGATGATTTTTGTGATTCACATATTTAGATGATTTTTTGATTATATTTATATCATTTTGGATGTTCCGATATGGCCACGAGGCCGAAGGAGGTATTTTTGTTTTGCAGGTTAATATCACAACAAACATTGGGGGATTGGAGACCAACCACAATGGAATTCTAGGTGAATTCGAAAAGGTCACTATGGCAACCTGTTTTATTATGTTGTGTTTGTTGTTGTTAGGGATTCCCATGGGGGAGATCACCTTTATATGTGATCATGGGTTTTGTGTATATTATTAATGTGGTTAATTTTTATTATTGTTGTATGTATTTTATTAGTAATGTGTCTCTTTCTTTTATTTAATTAAAATTGTGGTAGATTAATGTGAGAAATCATATGGTTAAAATTTAAATAAATCAAATTGGGATATGGGAAAGTAATAATGGAAGTTGTTGGCTCTTTTGTATTAAATATGTAAGGGATGTGTAAATTTTTGTAAGAGTGTGTAAGTTAGATTTTGGAGTATGAAATACTCCACCTCCTTGAAAATTCGAATTTGTTCTTGGGGGTTGTTTTTGGAGGCTTGTGGGACAAGTAAAACTTGTCTCATGCCTCTTAAAGCTATTTACCAACCATACTTATGGTTGGAGGGGTGATTTTAGACTTTTATAATGCATTTTATTAATCATGTTGCTTGTTTTGATTGCACTCTCTTACATTTTATTTAATTTTGTAGTCCTTTGGGGTGTGGGCTTTTTGGAGTGTGCAAGTAAACTGTCATATTTTCACCCACCTCTTTACTATGCTTGGGAGAATGAAATTTTATCTTTTGTGATTGGAGTTGAGGATGTGTGATGTGGCATCCTACATGGATCCACATCATCCTCTTATCTTCCCCCTTCTATAAAATTCAAACTCTTTGCTTGTTTTGGGTTGTTGAATCACTTTGTATGCTTTCTTGGGGTCGGATTTTTCTTGTGTTTGGAGATCTTGCATTTGGAAGGAGTTTGGAAGGCCTTGCTTTCTTTTTGGCTGCTATTTTTGGGACTGTTTTCTTGGCATTGAGAGCTTGCTATTTGGAAACTAAAGCTACCATGGAGAGGTAGGAGCCTAGCTCTTTCTTTGTTGTTATTTCTTTAGTGTTTGTATGAATGGTGTATGTGCTTTGTGTAATTGTTGGCTGGTTGGGTAGACTGCCATAGGGATGGTGTAGGACAAGGCTATAGGGAATCCATGTGGGGGCATAAGGAAATGCCAGTGGCATCAGAATTCTTGTGGAGGGATTTTGGGTTTGGGATCCACCATGGAAAAGAAATAGCTTGCATTTATTACTTTGTGGGGGGCATAAGGAGGGATTGTGGGGGGCCTAAGGATATGTGTGGTGAATTTTTATTGGTAGTTTGTTACTGGTGGATGCCCAATTCCCATTGGGAGGTATACGTATCTTCCCCCACATTCCTTTCTCCTTTGGCTTGCATTACCAAGCCTAAGTTCTATTTGAATGTTTTTAGATGCAGTTGTAAACTGTTGTTTTTTTTTGGAATGTGTTTTATATTGAATATATACATGTTGAAAGAATGTTGTGTGTTTTGTGGAAGCCAGTTGTTTCCATGGGTTGAAGCACACCTTTTATTGTGTTTTGGTTAGGGCTCAAGGGCCAATGAAGAAGGATGGTTTCTCCTTTCATTAGATGTCTTGGTTGGGTGGAGAGCATTGCCTTTCCCCCACTTTTGTTGTGATCAATTTGGAAGAAAAAGAAAACTTGCATGTTTCTGTTCTGGAGTAGAAGAAGACAGTCTTGCCAGCCCCTTGTGAAATTTATTTCATTGTAACCTTTCCCACTTTGATGTGGATGAAATTAAAATATAGTTGTGAAGAAAAGATGTTGTAATCGATTGCGAGAGTTGTAAATTTTGAAATATAAAAGAGATATGCTCTGTAATTAGTTTTGTATTCAGAAAAGAAAAACATGTATTCTATATGTTGTATTTTGATAATATATAAAGAAAGAAGTTAAACTGCCATTGGAAATCCATGAATGAATGAAATTTTCTTTCCAAGTCGCATTGTAAATTTAATTCTGATCATGTCCATGTTTTGGGAATCTCCGTTTAAATGTAAAAGAAATAAATACATATGAAGGAATTATATTGCTTTGTCTCTTTTGGAAATATATTAAATTAGAAAGTAGACTTTATAATTTGGATTTTAAATGATTTTTTAATAAACAACTAAATGTATTAGATTAGCTTAGAAATGAAATACCACACTTAAATGATGAAATTGATATACATATTTTCTAGAAATGGATCTCTGTTGTAAATTTAAAACTGGCAAATCAATTTAATTAAAATGCACAGTTCGGGCTTGCACATAATAATCAACTTGGAAATGTTAAAATTTAGCATGTTATGACATCAATGAACTAAAATTGAAAGAAACACTTAAGAAATAATTTAAAACATTGAAAAATTTAAGCCCAAACCTTTTCACAGTCATTTTCCGTCAATTTTTGGAAAACTGCAAATTGGAAATCAAAAAAGTAAAATTACCTTCCTAAATCATTCTAAATCCTTCCTAGAATAATCCTCCATGTTTTTTTGGCATGTTGAGTGAAGGAGGAGATCGAATTGATCCAAAATTTTATAAGTTAAAATTACCAGTTGGCTTTTTAAAATCCTTCAGAACATTTTCATAAAATAGACCCCTTAAAATTTATCAAAATGTAAAATTTATGGTTCCTATGCAAAGAGGGCATTGAGATTTTTCCAGAAAGTCCTCGTTTTCCCAAAACTGAGCTTTCTAGCAAAATTTATGGCCCTCTGAAGTTTTTCTTCCTTGGCAGGAAAATTTTGGAAAATTTCCCTAGTAGGCCCGCGGCCCGAAATTTTTCCCATTAAAAAGATCCTTAGAAAAAATCTTAAAAAAAACTTTTGGGGAAATTTTTTGAAATTTCCCCCACCAGCCCGCACCCAACCAAAGACTACCACATTGTAGCGTGAGGTGATAGTGGGGTGGGTAAGCCTCGTAACTCTCTGTTGAATTTTTTTTGCTTTGGAAATTTTTTAAATTTTTCCCCCGTGGCCCCGCACTCCACCCTCGCCCTAGTGTGACCATTCTTCAGGCACGCAGACCCACACGTGCCATTTACCCCCTCTCCTCCTTTTGGTGAAATTCACCAAATTTCCTTGCTGCTCTACCCATCTCTCTCTCTCCCTGCTTCGGCTCATTGGAGTGCCACGTGTCCCTGGCGGATCCACAGGTACGTGGGCACCAATGGTCTTTTTCCTCCCTTTGGAAAATTTTCCTAATCGCTGCCACCGCCCCACCCTTCCCTCATCCTCTCCCGCCTTGGCTTAAATCCCGACACATGTCCTTAGAGGACCCGTGAAGGTGCGGGAAAATTGTGAACTTTACACCCGTGTGGGGAAAAATTCCAAATACCGCTGCACAACCCACCAACCCAACAAAGGGTATTCATCCCCGCTTGACATGTGTCTCCTTGGGGGAAAATTTGACCCCTAAGGCCCACCGGTCCATAACTAGAGTTTTACAAGGAGTTAGGAGGACTTCTTTATATCGTTGGAAAGGTGAGAAAATTTTCTATCCAATGGAAATGATTTAAGGAAATTTTGAATGTGTTAAGTGTGAGAAAAATCAAGTTGAAACTATGAGTATGTTAGAGAGTGAGTATGGTGATAACTTACCCCCTGAACCTAACTAAAAATTCTAACCCTAAAATTTGGATCTTATGACCTCTGATAATTGTTAATGAAAGTAAAGTATGTTCTAGAAGATTAAGCTTGTTCCAAAACCTGTTAGTGTCAACTGTTATCTTGTAACTTGGTTGTGGACACTTCTAATCAAAAAAAAAAATTACTCCATAATTTTCCTAACTAACCCTAGGTTGTTTCTTAGGTCTCACGTGGGTTGTTTTAATGGGCATCACACTTGGTATCAGAGCAGTGGTTTAAAAGCTTGGACCATTGGGCACACTAGAAAACTTGGGACATGAAACTTAAACCTAGCACATTTTTTTTAAATACAGAAAACAACTTAGTTTAGAAATTGTATATTTTTTTTAGTAAACATGGAAATTGAATAGAAATTAGAAAAAAAAGAACTAACTCTCGCTTTGGTCTGTGCAGGAGGCGCAGACAGGGTGGGAGTAATTTTCACATATGCTCAGACTTACCACCACCACCACCAGATCAGGGTGTAGCATCCATCCTACCCCAGATTGTGTAGACTCTTCAAGATGTCAATGTTTCTCTACACAGAGGATTAAGAGGAGGAGATGCAGCTAGTCATGACAGAGCCCCTTCCATTGAGGGTCAAGTATCTCCTCGACCCAGCGAGGAGCATAGTGGAGAGAACTCCCATGCAAATTTAGCTAGGGTTAGGGTCACCATAGAGGGGACAGGGTGACCGAGTTTCATAGCATAGAGAGAGGTCTCGGAGCCCTAGGCTTAGGGCTGAGCACACCGAGAGACCTAGAGGTCGTCAGACCATAGCTGTAGATCACATCAGGGAGATCCTGAAGCTTCAGTCATCACATTACTCAGGTGACATGGGTGGATTTCAAGCCAATGTCTGGCTAGTGAGCTTGAGAAGTTACTTCAAGCTTTGTCTTAGTTCTAGCAACATGAAATCTCATGTTGCGATCCATCTACTGAGGGATGGAGCAGGAGTATGGTGGAGGAAAAAGGAGCAGAAGCTCCATGTATATTTTGAGATAGTGACCTAGGAGCTATTTAAGGAGAGATTTAGGATCATGTATTTGTCATCAAGGTTCATACAGACAGAGGATCAACGAGTTCCATGAACTCCGATAGGCATCTCTTTCAGTTGCAGAGTATGAGAGTAGATTTTTGGATCTACTCCAGTATGTTGAGTATATGCAGGATGAGCAAGTGTGGATTCACAGGTTCATCCGGGGCATGAATTTAGATATTAGAGGTAAAGTGTGGATCCACTACCCATAGACTTTAGTAGAGGCCCGTTGAGAAGGCCTATATAACAAAGGAGACTCGAGGAAATACCCAGCAAGCTAGAGACCGAGTCAAGAGCTGCATATAGCAGATGCAGAACAGTAGATTGAGGGGGTCAGTACCTCTCCCTCGTGTTGGATAGGGTTCAGCATAGTCAGCCTTTAGGCCACAGCAGTAGTACAGCAGTCTCGTCCACCTCATAGACCTCCACAGAGAGATGATGCATAGAGAGGTCAGAGTATGGGGCCTCCTCTTAGGGGTCTTATCAAGACACAGGGTGGACCTAGAGCTCATTCAGTGGGAGCTCGCCAGAAGAGACCTCAGCAAATCGTAGCAGGATCATTAGGATCCATGCCACATACTTCCAGGGAACCTACTGGAGGTGCTACTCATTAGGGAGGATCAGGAGGATGTTTTGGTTATGGATTTACTGGACACTTTTGGAGAGACTGCCCATAAAACCCTTACAATAAGGGTAAGACACTGATCTCTAAGCCTATGGTTGGTGATATGGGACACAAGCCACATGATTCATGCAGCAGTTGAGAACCACTAGGTAGAGCATCAGAGCACAGTCATTAAGACCACACGTAGCATTAGTGGTATTCCTACCTCTATATTGTTTGATTCTAGTTCTTCTGATTCTTTCATTGCACCATCTTTAGTAGAGCGATGTAGGATGGTGGTAGTTAGGCAGGGTCTTAGTTGGGATGTCGAGATGGCTTCTAGGGCCAATATCTCTGTAGACTCCTTAGTTAAGTAGTGTGTAGTGGATTTGGGACCTTTCACCACTACCTCAGACCTCTGTATCCTTCCTTTGGGCTCGTATGGAGTCATTTTGGGTATGGATTGGTTATCTGCACACATGGCCAGGATGGATTTTTATCATAAGACTATATCTTGTGTAGATGATTTGGGAGTTGAGTCAGTTATTTTAGAGCCAGGAGACCCATTTCTATTCGCACCATCTCTACTATGTAGCTTAAGTGGTGTGTGCAATGGGGTTGTCAGAGTATGTTGTTACAGTCAGTGATAGATTAGAGGATGGGTCTAGTGGAACATCGCTAGATGATCATCCCATTTTGAGAGAGTTTGCAGATGTCTTTCCAGGGGAGCTACCAGGGTTACCACCCCCACGTGAGATTTATTTTCATATAGATCTAGTTCCTGGAGTAGAGCTTATCTCACGAGCACCTTATCAGATGACCACCCCAGAGCTTTGTGAGCTCAAGTTGTAGCTTGAGGGCCTTTTAGAGAAAAGGCCTTATCCTTCCTAGTGTATCCCCTTGGGGGTGCACCGGTGATCTTTGTAAAGAAAAAGGATGGATCCTTGTGGTTGTGTATTGATTACCACCAGCTGAATAAGGTAACGATCAAGAATCGTTATCCCCTTCCATGTATTGATGACTTGTTTGATCAAATGAAGGGAGCCATAGTTTTCTCTAAGATTGATCTTAAGTCAGGGTACCATCAATTGAAGATTTTAGAGGTGGAAATTCATAAGACCACCTTTTGTACAAGATATGGGCACTATGAGTTCACAATGGTGCCTTTTGGTTTGACTAATGCCCCCGCAGTGTTCATGAGTTTGATGAATGGGGTATTTAGGATCTTCTTAGATCACTTCGTGCTCATATTTCTAGATGAAATTTTGATATACTCACATATACGCGAGGAGAATGAGGGGCACCTTCACTAGGTTCTTCAGTGTCTTCGGGAGCAAAAACTTTATGGGAACTTGGATAAGTGTGCTTTCCTTCAAACATAGGTGCAATATTTGGGTCATATCATTTATGGGGAAGGTATTGTAGTCGATCCTTCTAAGATTAGAGCCATTATGGATTGGCCAGCACCCACTACAGTGACCGAGGTGCGCAACTTCAAGGGATTAGCAGGGTACTACAAGAGATTTGTTCAGGACTTCTCTCAAATTGCGCACCCTATTATTTCCCTTCAAAGGAAAGGGAATAAGTTTGTTTGGTCAAACATATACAAGTAGGCCTTCAGGATATTGAAGGAGTGCCTCACTATAGCACATATTCTTACAGTGTCAGATCCATAGGGTGAGTTCTTTGTTTACATGGATGCTTCATTGGTAGGCCTTGGAGGTGTGGTGATGCAGGAGGGCAGAGTAAGTGGCTTTTGAGTCTCGCAAACTCAAAGATCACGAGCTTAATTATCCAGCTTATGATCTTGAACTTACAGTAGTTTTTCATGCTTTGGTTCAATGGAGGCACTTTCTTCTTGGAAGGAGATTCACACTTAGGAAAAATCATTTGAATCTTCGCCACCTCTTCATGCAACCCAATCTCAACGCTCATCAGCAATGTTGGATGGATTTGCTTTATGAGTATGACATAGAGATAAATCATGTGAAGGGGAAGGAGAATGTGGTAGCAGACACTCTCAGCAGATGGAGACATGTGGCTATGGCCACATAAGTGAGCATAGATTTGAGGAGTAGGATCCTTCAGCAGCTTCCTCTTGACAACTTCTACATTGTAGTATGAGTAGAGATCGAGTCTCAGAGACCCCTTGAGGGGACATTTGATGGTTTTTATTTAGAAATAGATGGTATTCTCAGGAACAGAGGATGGATTTATGTTCCCAGAGATGGAGGCTTGAGGCAGGACATCTTGGTAGAGGCACATTGTGCACCCTATTCAGCCCATCCTGGGGTGAAGAAGATGCATGCCACCTTAAGACAGCTATATCATTGGAGAGGACTTCGTCGAGATGTGGCCTAGTTTGTGTCATGATGTTTAGAGAGCCAGAGAGTTAAGGCTAAGCATCAGCATCTAGAAGGCCTTCTTTATCCTCATGCTATACCAAAAATGGAATTAGGACACCATTTCCATGGATTTCATTGTTTGGCTACCGATGTCGAAATATCACCACGACACCATTATGGTCACGGTTGATAAATTGACAAAAGTGGCTCACTTTTCTCTAGTGAAGACCACTTATACAGATAAAGCAGTGGCACGAGTATATTTGGATGATATTTTCAGATTGCATGGGATTTTGTGGAAGATCATTTGCGACCACAATCCTTTGTACACTTCCCATTTCTGGACTACCATGCAGTATGTCCTTGGGATGAGAATTAAATTCAGCACAACATATCACCCTGAGATAGATGGACAGACTGAGCAGGTGAATCATATTTTAGAGGAAACACTTAGGATATATGTGATGGATCAGCAGTCTAAATGGGAGGAGTACCTGTAGTTAGTGGAGTTTTCCTATAATAATAGTTTCCAGATTTCTATAGGGATGGCTCCTTTTCAGGCTTTGTATGGTAGAGAGTCCAGGACAACTCTTAGTTGGGACATGTTAGAGGACAGAGTATCTCTTGGACCAGCTCTTTTACGGGACATGGAGTAGTAGGTGTTGTTGATCAGGAAGAGATTACAAGAGGCACAGGATAGGCAGAAGAAGTATGTGGATCAGGTATTAGGATTCGACCGTAGTTTTGATGTGGGCATGAAGGTATTCCTTCATGTTAGGCCACACAAGATCCCTATCTGCTATGGAAAAGGATCTAAGTTAGCTCCTATATTTGTGGGTCCTTTAGATATCTTGGAGCGTATCAGCCCTTTGGCCTACCGTCTAGCATTGCCACCCAGCTTGTCTCGCATACATGATGTTTTTCATGTTTCAATTCTTAGGAGATATGTTGCAGATCCTTCTCATGTATTAGATTGGACATCATTGCAGGTGTAGGATCAAGGGTAGTGTGATGGTAGATCCCATTCGTATCCTAGATCGCAGGACCCTAGGCCTTCGAGGTAGAGAGGTTGATTAGGTTCGGGTGCAGTGGGATAGATATGATGAGACTACAACTTCATGGGAGGATGCTACCTTATTACGAGTTCAGTTTCCACATTTGTTCCAGTGACTTCTAGGAGGAAGTCGAGACTACGGGGAGGGGGATGTAGTGCCCACTTCCCTTTGACACCTATTGATACTTATTTTGATAACAACATTCGTTTTAGGGCTTGAGGTAAATTTAAGAGCAACAAAACTATATTGATATTTATTACTTGACCCCTAGACAATAATGATATTGAAAACATCAAAATATATATCAATGATTGGAATAATTCTAATAATATGTAAACCCCAATGTTGTTTGTTGTGTGTCCTTTAATAATTGTTCTAACATAAACTTATATTTTTTTCAATAAAAAATGTTTAGTTTCTCTATAAATTTTTGAAGGTGCTTGGTAGATTCCTATGAACAATAAATGGATACTCATCATTTTTCCATATGTTCAATAAAGAACTATTCTTTTGTTTTTATAGATGTTCATTAAATTCAAACTACAACTTTATTACCACCCAAAAACCAACAATCGAGTAGTCAAAAAGTGAAAAAGACAAAGTAAGGGGGCCATTTGTATGCGAGCCAACAAGAGCCCAGTAACATCACTAATACCCCTATAATTTTTCCATAATTTTATTTACTTATACTTTTTAATATGGCTGCAATTTGAAAATCTACGATTATTAAAATATCCACTTGTATCTAAATAATGTAGTTTCTCATTCACAGTTTACTAATGATCTTTGGAAGTTTGTGTTTTGTAGTGTACGTAAATGAAAAATCATATTTTATGTTTTGTTTAATGGTGAATGAGTGATGAGCAAGTTACATTTCCCCTCTTTGTATACCAAAATAGGCTTTCTAGAATCACCTTCTATTGATCTTCTTGTATGAATAACACCTTAGGGTTTTTTTGGAATGGCCTTCTGTTGATTTTCTTATATGAATAACACCCAAGGGTTTCACTACTTATTTATAGAGTTAAATTTAAAAAATTTAATGCTCTCTTTGGATGCCTTAAGTGTAAATTTTAGCTTATTATGATTATGTACATAATATTGTGATTATTAATATTATCTTATAAATGTCTTCTATTTTGGTAATTTAAAGTATTAAAGAGACAAGACCACAAAAGGAGCGACACAGGCTCAGTGGCAGGTCTATTTTTTGTTTTCATCGGTATAATCTCATATTTATTAAGTTGTTGATAGGTTAGTAATGTTGGGTTTACAATTTTTTCACATTTTATGTGCCTCATAAGATGGGATAAAGAGTATATATCACACATGTAAAGACAATCCCCATGTAGACAGGTGCAAAAAAGCATTTGACACTCTCCTTATAAAAAAATTTTGGTTTGTTACATTTTTCTGTTGCCATATAAATTTTCTTTTGGTTTGTTACATTTTTCTGTTGCCAAAATGAAGACGTGAAGCCAATCAAACGTGTCAATATGTCTTGAGACTCGTATGTGGACATTGTGCATAAGGAACATTCAGTACAAAGAAGAATATTGTAGGAAACATTTTTTTGTCCATGTCGTCACCATAGAAGGCCCAATTTGAGTTGTAATGAAATAAAGGAGGATCTCTTTAAAAATATTAAAGTTCGTGACCTAACAACTATTTTCCTTTCTAAATTTAAGACGAAAAAATACATTCTAGGGGGGATTTGGCCTAATCCATGACATTGTGGAAGATACAGTTCAATTTGAACTCAGAAACAAACTGATCAAAAATGTAATTGACATTCCAAATCCGAGATGTAAAAAGGATTTTGTCCAAACAAGGAAAATAAAATAAGAGTGGTTAAGAAATTTGGGTGCTCGAAATGAAGAGATGAGAGTTGGAGATGTTGCGATTAAAATTTTAGCATTTTGTAGTGCTTTGTGCTTATTGTTCAACTATGTTAAAATATATTTCTATGTGGATATATTGTTTCTATGGAGATTTATTTTTATACAATTTCATGCCCCATTCTATTGAATATTCATTGTTAGGTTAAATTTTATTCCAATAATAACATTGAGATGAGTCTTAAAAGATGTATATTTTTAGGTCAATAGGTATACTATAACTTAATATAATCAATAATGTGAGGAATATTTATAGTCTCGATACTCTAAATATGTTTTGCATACAATTATGAAATAGTTGTTTTGTTTATGTCCATTATTTTCGAAAATAGGGATTTTATAGGATAAATCAAAGTTTACAATCATGGATGTAGCACAAATAGTTAAGGTTTTTGAAAG
Organism: Taxus chinensis; assembly: GCA_019776745.2. NCBI lineage: Eukaryota > Viridiplantae > Streptophyta > Pinopsida > Cupressales > Taxaceae > Taxus > Taxus chinensis. The sequence continues at coordinate 886,851,322 of CM034150.1, forward strand.
TTAATACATCATTTCCTTGATCATGTTTTCGTATAGTTATGTATTGAATAATGTAGGGTTCTTAGGGGGAAATATTTAGGTCTTCAGATGGAAGATGTGTGTATTGAATTATGTCAATATTCACTTATAACATTTATGCCATTGGTTATGTTTTTGAAGGTGTGTAATGAATTCCTTTTGGAACCAGTTATTGAGGATATTGTCTTTAGAGGAGGACAATAAATGATGGTCAACAATATTTTGGTGTTGGGTTGTATGCAATCAACACTATAGTTTCTCATTTGGCACAATTAGGGAACAATCACCCCCAACACTTTGGCATTTCAAAAAATCTAAACCTCCAAAGTAACAAAATAATGTGATCTCCTCCTCTACAAAATGAACATGTGTATTCCTTACATGTTTTACATCTCTTTTAAGTCACAAGCATTATTTGCATTTGAGTTATAGTTTAATTACTATTATGGACATTGACTACACTCTTTGTTGTAGGTTTCATCATGGAGCATCCAACACCAATACAATAGAAAAAAATATCAAGTAAAGACAATGTGTGTGTGCACACTTAGGTATGTTTTTCCTGTAAACATGTGATTTTAAATTCTATACTTAAAATGCAGGCAAATATAAAATCTCAAATTTGGTAACTTATCCTTTGGAAATAACAAGTTTGGCTCTGTTCCCATGCTAAGAAAAACTCTCACATTCTAAGAGAAATCAACACATCTTGCTATGTATTGATTTTCTCATCTCTACACTCTAATATTTCATTCATCCAGAAAATATCAATTAAACAAATTAGTAATTCAACTCAAAGAATCACTTCATAATATGTGATTTTACATCACCATCTACCTAGGTAAAACTATATAATTTTGGTTCATTGTGAGCTACGGTCCTGGATAACCTGTACGATGGTACCACATTTTATATAATGACTATGTTTTTCATTTGATTATCTTATATGTGTTGTTTAATCTTCCTAAAGTCAGCCTTAATATGAAATTTCACCTATAGAGGTCTATATAAGAAATTCAATATCACATAACTCACCAAATTTTTTGATAATATCCTATTGTAAGGTTATCCTAAACATTCTTAAAGAGAGGCTAACCAAAATTGTCATTGTCAAATGATATGTTACAACATTTGAGTGTCTACACAAAGCTACATTTTTTAGTTTTTACACCTATCACAAAAATCCTTGTAGAAGCCTTATCTACCTATGATAAAAAAAAAAAACAATAATATAATCTAACATAAAATATTGGAATTCCTCAATAAACATGATATAAAATCAAATTATATAAGCTTTTATGTTCCTTTTCATTAGCCCAAGATATTTTATCTTACTTTGTAATAATTTCACAAAAAGATAAACAAATATTTTTCTTTATTTTTCCTAAATCTAAAATAATAAACATTAAAATCCTATTCACTTGAGTGATACATGTGTAGAGAGAAACCTTCACAAGGGGCATTGTTCTTACTAGCATATACCTTTATGCTACCACTAAGCCCAATTTAGTGACAGATATCATGATCACATGATCAATGTAGCTAATTAGCTTCCATTGAGGGCACACAAAAGACCTAAAAAAAGACTTTGCCTTTATTTAGAATGAGGATTCTTTTCTTTTGCAATTGAAGAATGAATTGAAAAAATATTTAGAGGTTATCTATGTTGGTAGTTTGAAGGTTGGAGTGGATCTCAATGAACAAGATAATGTTGCATGTATTCTACTTAAGAAACTTAAGTGTACCTTCTTTTTTACCTCCTAATATCTTCATCAATTATTACCATGCCATTAACAAGTAGTAGCTATATATGGCCAATATTCCATTACATGTTGTATCTTTTTCTTGGTCATGGGGGTTTGTTTGATAGATCTTTACATTAGGCTTATGTGTTTGTAAACAAGATTTATATGGACAATTTCATGGAGGTGATTAGCCCTGATGATGAATTTGTGTGGGTATATATTGATTAACATCGCATGGTCCTACTCACAAATCTCTTAGAAAATGATTTAATTGGCTTAGGATTGGATTCTTTCTGCACTACCAATTTTCTTTATCTAGTTAACTTGCAGTTCTATAAATCCATAAAAGGCTTCTTTTCATGGTACCAAAGAGGCCAAAGAAAAATTAAACTGGTGAAGCTTCTTAATATCATGCTTAATATTAACCAAGAATGAGAAATATACTATAGAGAAGATAAACCTTGTATTTTTCTAAGGGAACTACAAGTGGAGAGAATATTAAGTTTAAGCACTCAATTCAATATAAGATACCCTCAAATAATTGTGTGCCTATGTGTGACTTGAACTAGCATCTCACTAACGTGGGGAATTCTAATGGGGGACTAGCTAGGGCCCACCTACAAAGGATAAAAGACTATCATCTATGATTGCTCTGAAAATGAGATTGTCATCACTAATGGGAAGTAAATTTATAACGGTTTAAGTAAAATTCAGATACAAAATTACCATTAATATGATAACAGTTTTTGTATGGTTGTACATAAAGAATTTCCTCTAAATTTAAATAACCATCGATGAAGAAAAAAATCCCAATTAAAACAAAACTCATATCCTCAAAAAAATGTCCAATGGATTGCAACTATTTTTCAATAACCTACAATATTCGGTGAAGGGCCAAGATAGAATTCAGAAGTTTGACCCCAAAAAATCCAATAGGAGGATGAAAAGCAATGTTTCATGGCTTTGCCTCAGCGGAATTATTTGTCAATATTTTAAAAAAAGGCCACGTAATTTAAGAAATACAAGCTTACATCCAAAGAAAATCTCAAGTTGGGTGCTCTCAATGTCGATTGAGAAACAAGGACGGAAGCTTGTGTATATTTTATTGATCTCAATCAGTAAACAGTACATTGAATAGGCTGCAATATTTATAGATATTGCATAGCCATATACATCCAGAAGAATGAGTTGCACAGGTGCAACCAAAAACCAGACTAAACAAGCTTCCAAATCATCCGGGAAGCAACAATTAAATAAAAAACAAATATATTGTTTATAACAATATAACAATGTGAATACTGACAAATATGGTTGATTAACCATATAACCATTTAACCATTAATTATTTAATTAATAAAATTAATTAAATAATCTAACTATGCATAATTAATAATATATCCTAACATTCCCCCCCTTAATTGTGCATTGTCTGAAGAGATGAGGAGAGAAATTCCCTGAACAACTCGAACTTGTCACGTGCAAGTGACTTTGTGAAAATATCTGCTCGTTGTTCAGCTGTTGGAAAAAATTGAAGCTGGATGTTGTGCTTCAACACATGTTTGCGTATGAAATGAACCTGAACTTCAATGTGCTTTGTTCTCTCGTGAAAAACTGGATTGCGAACAATTTTGAGAACACCTTCATTGTCAACATACATGGTGGTCGGTTTGTCCTGTGGTATTCCAAGTCCTTCCAGTATGCGACGTAGCCAAATCGCTTCACAGACAGCTTCTCCTGCAGAACGATACTCGGCTTCTGTGGAAGAGCGAGAAACAAAGTGTTGTTTCTTACTTCCCCATGATATTGGTCCAGATCCCATAAAGAATACAAATCCAGAAGTGGATTTTCTATCATCAATGTTACTTGCATGATCTGAATCCGAATATCCAGTCAAGAAGAAGTTTTCGTTCTTCTTGTATTCTAGACCAAGATCCACTGATCCTTTGAGATATCTCAAGATGCGCTTTGCTGCTTTCCAATGACAAACTTTGGGTTCCTGCATGAACCTGGATAGATAGCTCACTGCAAAGCTGATATCTGGTCTAGTGTAGGTCAGGTAAATGAGACTCCCAATCAACTGCCGATAGAGAGTGGCACTTACCTCAGGAGATGGATCTGAACGAGATAACTGTAATCTGTTCTCCATAGGTGTAGCAATTGGTGTGCAATCCATCATCCTAAACTTCTCGAGCGTTGTCTTGGTATATTTCATCTGAGAAACAAATATGTGATTCTCTTTCTGCCATACTTCCAGTCCAAGACAATAATGCATAAGCCCGAGATCTGTCATGTCGAATGATCGCTTAAGATCTTTCTTTGTTTCATCAATCATCTTCACTGAACTGCCAGTGATGACTAGATCATCGACATAAACTACAATAATCACCATCTCCCCCCCTTGCTTTTTGAGGTAGAGATTGGGATCGTATGGATTTCTGACAAATCCATGTTGTACGAGATGCTCATCAATCTTGATGTACCATGCCCGGGGTGCCTGTTTGAGGCCATACAGAGATTTCTTGAGTCTGCATACCTTTTCTTCTTGACCAGGTACTACATATCCCTCAAGTTGAGTCATGTAGACTTCTTCTTGCAAATCTCCATTCAGGAAGGCACTTTTTATGTCCATCTGGTGAACTTTCCATCCAAACTGAGCAGCTAGAGCAAAGATCATCCTGATCGTTTTGATCTTAGCTGTGGGAGCAAATGTCTCCTCATAGTCAATGCCTTCTTTCTGTGCGTACCCCTTTGCTACAAGTCTTGCTTTACACTTGTCTACTGTCCCATCTGCTTTGTACTTAGTTTTGAATATCCATCTGCAACCAATGGGTTTCTTCCCTGGTGGAAGATCGACAAGCTGCCAAGTGTTATTCTTCATCACTGATTGATATTCAGAATCCATGGCATCTTTCCAAGCTTTTGACTGTAAGGCTTCCTGGACTGTAGATGGCTCGTCTGTTTCAATAACTCTACTCATCAAAGCAAAGTTAACTTCTTCTCTTGCTTTACTGCGAGTCTGTGGTCCAGGGGTGGATGTATCCGGTGGAGCATCTAGTCTTGCATCTTGTAATGTGCTTGTACACCATTTAGGCATACGTTGAGCTGTTCCCATGGGTTGTGGTCCTATCTGATCAACACCATCATCCCCATCACCACTTTCATCTTCTGAGGGAACATTTGCTTCAGTTTTTACAACTGGTGAAAAATCTACATCTTGCGAGTCCGGAGGAGGAGTCTCTGCTTCCTTCTTCTCGAAAAACTCAACATCTCTGCTTGTGTAGACTTTTCTGGTCTTAGGATCCATCAGTCTGTACCCAAGAGTCTCTTCACTGTATCCAATGAAGATGAGATTTTGTGACTTCATGTCCAATTTCTTTCTATTCTGTTTGGGTATGTGCATGCTGGCTTTGCACCCGAATACTCTGAGGTGTGCAATGGATGGTTTCCTTTTTGACCATGCTTCTTGTGGTGTAATTCCATCAAGAGCAGTTGTGGGTGCTCTGTTTAGCAAATACACTGTTGTTTTTGCTGCTTCTGCCCAAAATGTCTTTGCAAGTTCAGAATCATCGATCATGCATCGCACCATTTCCATGATAGTACGATTTCTTCTCTCAACAACACCATTTTGCTGCGGTGTGTGTGGAGGAGGCATTTGTCGACGAATCCCGTGAGTTTGTAGATAGTCTCTGAACTCATCACTGGTGAATTCCCCCCCTCGATCTGAGCGGAGAGTTCTGATGTGATGACCAGTTTCTTTCTCAACTGCCACTTTGAACTTTTTGAACATTTCAAAGGCCTCACTTTTCTTGCGAAGACAAAAAATCCACATTTTGCGTGAATAGTCGTCAACACAGAGCATGAAGTACTGGAACCCTGAATGACTTGGCTGTATTGGACTGCACAGATCGGTATGAACCAGGTCAAGTTTTCCATGAGCTCGAAAAGTACTTGTTTGGAATGAAACTCTGTGTTGTTTCCCTGCTAAGCAGTGAGGACACTTGTCTGTATCCTTCTGAAGATATGGTAGCCCATGTACCATATTGCACCGGTGAAGTGTGTCGAGATATTTGAAACTTACATGACCAAATATCCTATGCCACAAATGAGCTGAGGTGGAGTTTTTAGCCACGAGTGCTTGATCATTTTTGTGAATGAAATCAAGTTGAAACATTCTTCCCACATTTGAGGCTTTTGCAATTATTTTCGAGCCTCTGGATTTATCTCGAATCAACACATTTTCTTGCCGGATTGACTATCAAAGTCAATTTTCAGGTTGTGATCTAGGAGTTGACTGACCGAAAGAAGGTTCTTTGTCAACCCAGGGACATATAGAATATCTGATAGTTTGCATTTGCGTGAACCAAGGGGTAGAGAAATGTTTCCAATCCCCTGTACTGTATATGAAGAATCATCTCCCAACGAAACATGATTTTTCGATGGCGTGTCCCTCATTGAAATAAACCAGTCTCTGTGGCCGATCATGTGTCGAGTGGCTCCCGAATCAACATATCAGACTTCACTAGATGACGTGGATGGTTCACTTGATCGAGCAGTGAACAAGAAGTCTTCATTGTCTGACTGATCTTGTTGCTCAGCAATATTACCTTGCTGGTGGGGTCTTCTTTTCCAGTTCCCCTTTTTCTGCCCGTGATAATTGTTTGAATGTCCCTTGTAAGTTTTTTGTTTTTGAGGTCCAGCATTGCTTGATGAACCTTTCTTATATGTATTAAAACCAACATTCTTGCAAGTCATGTCCTCTTTTGCAAATGGGACATCGCTTCTTCTGTTGATTGTCCCCATGATACTGATTCTGATGTGGGGACTTCTGATAGGATTTAGGTTTTCCTTTACCTTTTCCTTTCCATTTTTGATGTGAAGACAGTTCCTGCTCCTCTTCATCATCCTTGTTGTGCATTGCTTCCTCTTGTTGCAGTAGGTTTACTAACTTGTCAAAACTAATTGTCGTATCTGACAAGTTTAGAGTTGTGACAAAAATTCGGTAAGAAGAAGGGAGAGCTCTCAGAACAATGGGAACGAGAGACTCATCTTTGACCTCTTCTCCTAGGGCTAGAAGTGAAGCCCTCGACTCTGCAACTCTTCTTAGGAAGGCTTCAATTTTCTCATTCTGTTTGAATTTCAACGTATGTAACTGACTCTGCAAATTGAGTATGACATTCTTGTTCTTGGCCTCATATATTGTGCTCAGTTTATCCCAAGCTTCTTTTGCTGATGTAGCATCTCGAATGTGGACTTGCACATCGTCGGATACTCCAAACAAGATGATGAGCTTTGCTTTCTGATCTGCTCTATCAAATTTTCGTTGTTTGTGTTGCATCCATTGGTGATCTGGTTAGAGTACCAGTCACAACAGGCCAGATTTCTTCAAACTCAAGTTGTGTCTTGATTTTTGTCTTCCAAGCAGCATAGTTGCTTCCTCTGAGCAATTGTGAATCCGGAAGAAAAAATTTGGGGGCATTGGTACCCCATTTTGCAGAGATCACTGACAGGGTTTGGCTCTTATCACTCCAGGTATAAAGGTCTCCCAATCTATATACCGTCAGTCCGATATACCGAACCTTTCTATATACGCGCCCTTCTGATATACCCGTCGGTACGTGGAAGAAGCTCGCCCTTTCTATATACCCGGCGGTACGTGAAAGAGGCGTTAACGTACGTGAAAGAATTCGATACGTGGTACCAAGACAGTAATGATGGGGTCTGTGTGATTATTGACACCGGGCTCAAAGAAATATCCTCATACGCGCGCGTAACTTCGCTATATACTCGGATAATTTCTCAGTCCGGATTTATGTCTTACAATCGTTCACAGACGGATGGGATGGTTCATAGTGTGTGCACTGTGACCTTATTACTCCCCGTCGATTTATAGGGACGATGCCCAGACGACGTTGTTGCAGCTATATTAGGCGTTAAGTGTAGTAGTAGTCGCGACGGCTTTACCCGTAAGCGCTTCCCAGAGGCACTGTATATACCGAACGCTATGAATGAGATCTAGGATCTCGTGAGTGTTACAGAACCAAATTTACTATTTTTGATTACAATTCTGCCAGTTTCTGAGCAGTTACAAAGTTTTGCAGTTGACTATGGCAAACCTGCAAATTAGTACAATATATAATACAATTTGAATGACAGGCAAAAAATTTCAGTTTCGGGGTCCTGGTGACCTCATGAGCCCTAAATGCTAAAAATTGCAAAAAAATAGCTGAAAATGAAATTTTTAGGTGGGTCTCCTTTTGCAAAAAATGTCTGGAATGAGAAAAAAGACCAAATAGGAGAAAAAAAATTTTTTTACCCTAAATTAGGGATTCTCCGCGAAATTTAGTTAGTCGTAAACTAACTTCAAAAAAGCCTGCTAAATTTAGCAGTTCCGCCAGAATTCCCGCCAGATGCAAAAGGAGAGTTTTTGAGTGTTTTTAGTGGGATTTGATCCTCAAACCTCTCACTCCTAAGGCACATGCAATAACCAACTTGGCCACTTGGGGCGCTTGGACTATGAATGGAAGAAATTTATATTTAATGTCAAATAAATTGACTTACCTTTTAAAAAAATGCAGCTTGGTGAGCCTCCACGTGGCGCATGCTAGTGAAGGTGCGTTTTTAGGGTTGTATTTGCCCAAAAAACGGATCTGGAGCTTTTCTTTTTACCTCCACTCCTTTGTATTCTCCTTTGGCCGCGTTTTTTTGCTTTCCACGCACAAATATGCAAGTACAGGCCGCGTTTTTTGTATGGACGTTGTATTTTCCTCCTTGGGGCCACGTTTTTTTGCTTTGGACGCACTGTACAGCATGTATTTTTGCTGTATTTTTCTCCGTGGGCTGCGTTTTGAATGCCTGAACTGTGTTTTTATTGTCCTGGCCGCATTTTCTCTTGCCTGGGCATTTTTTTTTAATGCTGGGGCGTTTTTGCAATGCTGGGGGCGTTTTTGCAATGCTGGGGGCGTTTTTTGACTTGGGGCACTGTTTTTTTGACTGTATTTGCTCACAAAAACGTTTGTTTTCTTTGTGCAGGCGTTGGGGGCAGCAAATGGCGTGGGCAAGCTCAAAAAAAAAAACCGTTTTTTTTGCTATGCAGGCCGTGGGGGACAGCCAAGGGCACGTATGCTCTAAAAAAATGCCTTTTTTTTTCTTGTACAGGCGCTAGATGAAGAAAAATGCCTCCTTCTTTTTTTTTATTTTATTTGCTCTGTGTATTCACTGCAGGTGCACAGACAGTCCTCCAAACAAGCAAAACAATCTCCAAATACAGTAAAACAAAACCTTGATTGGAATTTTTAAAAAAAAAAAAAAATTCAATACCTGTAGCTATTTTTGCCAGTGCAAAAAAAATTTGCGTTCCAAACACCTGGAACGAACTAGGGAATGTGGAAAGGCAGAGATGAGGCTGGGAGGTTGCAGGAGGCTGCATAGGCTCTCTATTGCTGCATACTCTTCTCCAATCTTCTCTATTTCTTCTGCATTCTTTTTCCACTCCTTCACAGGGCCAGAATTTCGCTCTGGTACCAAATGTCGATTGAAGAAACAGGGACGGAAGCCTGTGTATATTTTATTGATCTCAATCAGTAAACAGTACATTGAATAGGCTGCAATATTTATAGATATTGCACAGCCATATACATCCAGAAGAATGAGTTGCACAGGTGCAACCAAAAAACCAGACTAAACAAGCTTCCAAATCATCCGGGAAGCAACAATTAAATAAAAAACAAATATATTGTTTATAACAATATAACAATGTGAATACTGACAAATATGGTTGATTAACCATATAACCATTTAACCATTAATTATTTAATTAATAAAATTAATTAAATAATCTAACTATGCATAATTAATAATATATCCTAACACTCAAATCCACAACTGATGGCACCCTTGCATTTATTTCCACAAAAATTATGAAGGGCCAAGATAGAATTCAGAAGTTTGACCCCAAAAAATCCAATGTTTCATGGCTTTGCCTCAGTGGATTTAAAATAAAGAAGTGTGTTTGTCAATCTTTAAAAAAAGGCCACGTAATTTAAGAAATACATCCAAGGGAAAATCTCAAGTTGGGTGCTCTCAAATCCACATGAACTGACGACACCCTTGCATTTATTTCCACAAAAAATTATCATTGTTTCATAGAATTTGTGTTATTCAACATTAACGTCTTTAATCTGTAGACCTTTGTGAGATTTTAAACGGAAGGAGGCCACCATAAATAAAAAGTCAGATATTTCCTCCATCATCATGATTGAGAAGAAATGCCTTTGAAGATAAAGTTTATCTAAATGTTAATTGCTTTATGTCACATCAGATTTGTGGTAGAAGATTGTGAAATCAAAATAATTTTTTTTGTGAAGGTCCTACCCGCCGCAGATCTGTCTGTACAGGCTGCTCTTTTTCAAAAGGGAAGGGGTTGTCCAAGAAAAAATTCAAGAAGCATAAGAAGTATAAAAGGCAGTACAAAAGTGATTCATATATAAATAGATGCCCTCATAAAAATTTTGTGTTCAGGAAAAAGAAATATGTAGGCAGAAAAAAGAAATTTACACCTACATGATTTATTTGTAAGGGCAGTCACTATGCAAATAAATGTCCTCAAAGAGATTCCGAAAGAGGAAAGGCAAAAATTAATACTTTGTCAGCAAAAGGAGTAACAAAGGAAGAATACATTTTTTGTGACAGTAATGTTTGTACTAATTCATAATGATAATTATTTCAACCAATTAAAAAATGAAAAACAAATTTTTAAAAAATATTATTCATTTTTCACAAACTTTTTGACGAAATGAGAAACACTAAATTTCAAAAACCTCAATATGAGTGGTTTAGAATAATTAGAATAATGTAAAAAAAAAACCTCAATACATGCAAATACACTTGGGCTTTCACTAAGATAAAAACTATACCTTAAATTTTTACGCCAAAGGCGTTCCCCCTATGGGAAAGGCCTTTCCAGTCATTCACGCCACTATGTTAGATTTGACGGTTGTTTGGACGGACATTTTAATGTTTTTATTTTTCAACGCTATTTTTAATAATTTTTCTATTTTTTAACTTTTCCCCTTTTAACAATTACATCTTGAATGCAAGGTAGGTATATATCCATCATCTATCTACTTTGTAGGATCCTATATATGAATCGTTTGAATGTTGTTTTTAATCATTTTATCCTTTGTTTTTTGTGGCACAAACAACAAGCCAGGATTCTTGCATCGACTTCTACGGCTTACCCAGACTCGATCACCAATTTGCATGTATTGCTTAAATTTTCCCTTAGTTAATTTTTGTTCCTCCAGTTTTTTTTAAGTTATGCATTTGTTTTCAATTTAATTAACACATATGAACCTGAAAATTTGTTGATCAACATTATCTTGTGAGCTGAGAAAACCCTGATCTAGAATCTCTGTGAAGATTGTACAAAACCCATCAATAGTTAACCCTAAATAAATAATCAAGGAAAATTTTAAGGAGCCCCCCTGAAAAAAAAAAACTCATAGAAATCGTGGAGAATATACCTATAACTATTTTTCGTGGTTTTGGCAAATATATATGTAAACAATTTCATGATTTTGGTGAATATCCATGTAGCCTGTTTCTTTCTTTCGGAAAAAATGGTAAAATATATTAAAAATAGTTGAAAATCGAATGGCGAATCTCCTTTAATTTGTTTGGAAAATACCCTTTGTCGAATTTAACTGTAATGAGACCCAAAAATTTTCATTTCTTTTGCATGCCTTACCTTTACACTCAAGTGCTTGAAATGTGTGACACTTGGCCACTCGGAGGAACGGGAAAATGACACGTGGTATCTCATATCCATGTACAGAAGCACATACTTCCCAAAACAAGTTGAGCTTCAAAAAGCTACTTGCATTTCCAATCTTTATCAAATCATTCCAACCATCAAACGTTGGACCTGTAAAAGAAAATTCATTGAGATACAAATATTTTATTGTCATACAAACTCATTTCCTCAAACTAGAAAAATCAACAATATAAATAGTTCTTTATTGTACTTGTTTAATTAAACGATGAATTTCTTCCAACATGGGAAGGAGACCGCACAAAATCAGCAATGACTCTATATCAATCAAACAATGTATCAAATCCTTAGCATTGTCCACTTCCATGTGATTCTGCCACATCACTCATAATAAGGATTGATACTCTTTGTACACCCTACGAAATGGTTGGTACAATGATATCCAACCAGTGTTGACATCTTTTAAAATTTTATGACCATTTTTTAGTCCTTCTATAAATATTTGGAATTCCATGCACCTTTCAGGACTATGGCAGAAATAAGCATGCACCTCTCAAACAAGGTCTTCAACTTTTGCTACAGTTTTAAATTTTCCAACTATTTTGTAAGCTAGGTTCATTCTATGAGCCATACAATGAATGGAAATCATATAAGGGCAATGAGATGTTTGGATTCTTACACACAAAAACATTACAATGACCTTGCATTACAGATGCCCCATCTACCATGACATATACCAAATTTGATGCAATTACAACCTCATCCATGTCATCGATCAGATTCAAAAAAATTATCACCGACCCAAAAAGGTTTTCAACATTGTAGTTCTCTCTCATCTTGTGAATGAAAAGTAATTGAGGTTGTCTCACATAATTCTGAATAGTATACACATGCATACAAACCTAAGTAGTATTATCTACTACTGTAAACTCATCAATAGACAAAGATATGTGTGGTGCAGACTTCCATTTCTCTTTCAAGTCTTCTTTCTCAACCATAGCTATGCATTTTTCCCAATCACAAACCACACTTTCTGACTAGTGAGAATGAAGAAAGTGTGGGACACCGAGGAAAGACAACATCTTTTCATTAGAAAAATCTGTTATATGACGATCTCTTTTCAAAATGTGAAAAAATAGTAGCTAGCTAAATTGTTTTACCTAAAAGATTGTTTTGAATGATCTTGTTGAATTGAGAGGTAATTATCCCTCCATTCTCTGCAACTATTCTTTCATTTCTCTTGTTCTATTCAACTTCTTTTTCATACCTAATATTGCAAACAATCATCCGCAATTTTCCATCTTACAACATTCTTCTCAATGTTCATCTACAATTATATTTTCATATATCTTTCCTAGATGTTTCTCAATAGTAACCAAATTAAGTTGCATTTTCTTGTCCCTTCCCAATCTCTAGCTACATATTTTACATTTTCCTTCTTTGATAGGTTCAACTTTATTCTCATTTTCAACAGGTTAAATAAATGGAAACTTAGAAACCCACTCTAACATGAAACTCCTTCCCAAGTCCAATTTTATTTCCTTTCTCTTTCTTCTAGAAATATATGTCCGCTGAGTATTTACCTTGGTGGAATTTAAATTCCATTGACTAACACTGCTAGAATTTTCACCTCCAACATTCACTTGGGCACTAGCAGGGGATGCAATGTCATCTTCATTCAATTGGATAGGTGGTACAATGTCAAACTCAACATCATTGAATGGAATGTATTCAAGTGGAGGAATCTCATTGTTGTTGTCATTGACAACATCCAAAAAATAAAAAATGAACACATTCTCATTCTGAGTTTCATAATGATAATTATTTCAACCAATTAAAAAATGAAAAACAAAATTTTAAAAAATATTATTCATCTTTCACAAAACTTTTTGACAAAATGAGAAACACTAAATTTTGAAATATGAGTGGTTTAGAATAATTAGAATAATGTAAAAATGAAACCTCAATACATGCAAATACACTTGGGGCTTTCACTAAGATAAAAACTAAACCTTGAATTTTTACGCCAAAGGTGTTCCCCCTATTGGAAAAGCCTTTCTAGTCATTCACGCCACTATGTTAAATTTGACGGTTGTTTGGACGTACATTTTAACATTTTTTATTTTTTAATGTTATTTTAAACTGGTTTTCTATTTTTGAACTTTTACCCTTTTAACAGTTACATGTTGAATGCAAGGTAGGTATATATATATCCTCTACCTACTTTGTACAATCCTATATATGAATCGTTTGAATGTTATTTTCAATCGTTTCATCCTTTGTTTTTGACACACAGACAACAAGCCAGGATTCTTGCATCGACTTCTATGGATTACCTGGACTCGATCGCCAATTTGCATGTATTGCTTAAATTTTCCCTTAGTTAATTTATTTTCCTCCATTTTTTTAAGTTACGTATTTGTTTTCGATTTAATTAACACATATGAACCTAAAAAATTGTTGATCAACATTATCTTGTGAGCTTAGAAAACCCTGATCTGGAATCTCTATGGATTTTGTACAAAACCCATCAATAGTTAACACTAAATAAATAATTAAGGAAAATTTTAAGGAACCCCCCTTAAAAAAACTTATAGAAATCGTGGCGAATATACATATAACTATTTTTCATGGTTTTGGCAAATATATCTGTAACCAGTTTCATGGTTTGGTGAATATCCATGTAGCCTATTTCATTCTTTCAAAAAAAATGGTAAAATATATTAAAAATAGTTAAAAATCAAATGATGACTCTCCTTTAATTTGTTTTGAAAATACCCTTTGTCCAATTTAACTATAATGAGGCCCAAAAAAATTCATTTCTTTTGCATGCCTTACCTTTAAACTCAAGTGCCTGAAATGTGTGACACTTGGCCACTTGGAGGAATGGGAAAATGACACGTGGTATCTCATATCCATGTACAAAAGCACATACTTCCCAAAACAAGTTGAGCTTCAAAAAGCTACTTGCATTTCCAATCTTTATCAAATCATTCCAACCATCAAACGTTGGACCTGTAAAAGCAAATTCATTGAGATACAAATATTTTATTGTCATACAAACTCGTTTCCTCAAACTAGAAAAATCAACAATATAAATAGTTATTTAATGTACTTGTTTAATTAAACGATGCATTTCTTCCAGTATGGGAAGGATACCACACAACATCAACAATGACTCTATATCAATCAAACGATGTATCAAATCCTTGGCCTTGTCCACTTCCATGTGATTCTGCCACATCACTCATAATAAGGATTAATACTCTTCATTCACCCTACAAACCGGTTAGCACAGTGAGATCCAACTGGTGTTCACATATTTTAAAATTTTATGCCCTTTTTTTAGTCCTTATGTAAATATTTGGAATTCCATGAACCTTTTATGACTACGGCAGAAATAAGCATGCACTGTAGGAAGCATATAGAAGAGAGGAATGTGGAGTGAAATACTCTTCACACATTATTTTATCATGAAGAAGCACGTACATTATATAAGAGAAGAAATAAACAATATTCCCCTAAACTGAAGGAGGAAGCTATGGATGTAGGTGAGAGAATAATGGAATAGATAGAAGCTATTCTAATAATAAAATTAGGTACGTATACTATGCTAACATTGCCCCCCTTATTACATTATTCTTGCAAATGTGACACCTAAAAAGTTCAAACTTCACTTTTCCAAGAGATTTTGTGAGAATTTCGGCAACCTGTGCTTCTGTAGGATAGTACTAGAGTTGAATGTGATGGTCCAAGACATGCTCTCGAATGAAATGACTATCAATCTCAATATGCTTTGTTCGTTCATGAAATAATGGATTTTGCACGAGCTTCAACACACTCTGATTTTCACAATAGAGAATAGGTGAATGTTGTTCAGGAATTCCTATATCATCTAAAATATGATGTAACCATATCACTTCACACATAGCTCCTTGTGTGGTGTGATATTCTACCTCTGTGGATGAGATAGAAACAACTTTCTACTTCTTGCTTATCCATGAGATGGGTCCTGATCCAAGATGAAATATGTATCCTGTAGTTGACTTCTTGTCATCAACAGATCCAGCATGGTCTGAGTCTATGTATCCCTATAAGAAGAATTGATCATTCTTCTTATATTCTAGACCATAATCAAATGTTCCTCAGACATATCTCAATACATGCTTTGTTGTTTTCTAGTGGCATTGCTTTGGCTCCTACATGAACCTGGAAAGATAGCTGACGGAGCATAGATCTGGTCTAGTATATGTCAAGTAGATGAGCCCTCCAATAAGTTTCCTGTAGATTGTAGCATCTACTTGAGGTGAGTCTTGGAATCTTGAAAGTTGCAAGCCTTTTTCCATGGGAGTGGATATAGGTTTACAATCAGACATTCCGTACTTTTCCAGGAGTGTCTTGGCATATTTTATCTAGGAGACAAAAATGTGATGCTCCTTTTGCCATATTTACAAGCCAAGACAGTAATGTAGTAGCCCCAAATCTGTCATGTCGAAGGTTCTTTTGAGATCATTCTTCACAATATCAACCTGGTCTTCTGAAATTCCAGTGATCACAAGATCATCTACATATACAACAAGAATGACAAATTCTTTTCCTACCTTCTTTATATACAAATTTGAATCTGAGGGGCTACAATTGAACCCATGCTGTAAAAGGTGATCATTGATCTTGATATACCATGCCCTTAGAGCTTGTTTCAGTCCATACAATGATTTTATGAGACGACATACCTTTTTAGGATGCTCTTCATCAAAAAATCCTTCATGTTGGGTCATGTAGACTTCTTCTTTCAGATCACCATTAAGGAAAGCACTCTTGATGTCCATCTACTAAAGTCTCCATCCTTTTTGTGATGCCAGTGCGCAAACAACTTTGATCATCTTAATCTTCGCAGTGGGTGCAAAGGTTTCTTCATAGTCGATGCCCTCTTTTTGAGCATATCCTTTTGCTGCAAGACGTGCTTTATATTTTTCGATGGATCCATTTGCCTTATATTTAGTTTTGAAAACCCATTTGCAGCCTATGGGTTTCTTACCTGTAGGCAGATCGACAAGTTCCCATGTCTCATTTTTCTTGAGTGATTCAATTTCTATATCCATGGCTTCCTTCTACTGAGGTTGACTGAGTGCTTCACGCACACTATCAAGCTCAAAGATATCAATTAGTGAACTCATGAGTGCAAAGTTTACCTCATTTCTTGTTTGACTCCAGATGATGTATCTAGGAGTTTTTGCAAATGTGAGTCCTTGATAGTGCTTTGTACCCACTTCAGACGAGAACTTAGCTAATTTTGAGAAGAACTGTGTCATTTCCATGTGGATTGATGCGGAGTCACATTCTCCAGTTCTCCAAGGTCAAAAAATAGCTCTCCTGGCAGCATTTCTTTTCTCTAGGTAGTCTCCTTTGGCTCATCATTTGATTCAGAGACTAGTCAGTGAGAGGTGGTTGGAAGTGGATCTTCTGTTGATACTATTAATTCAAAGGATGAATCGTCACAAACCACATCACGACTCTCGTATATTTTATTTGTCTCAAGATCCATGAGATGATATGCCTTCAAGGTAGTGTTGTAGCCAAGAAGGATACACAGGAGTGTCTTTGGCTCAACCTTCTTTCTCTTCTGAGTTGGGACATGCATATATGTTGTGTAACCAAATACTCACAAATGAGAAATTGATGGCTTTCTACCACTCCATACCTCTTCTAGAATTTTATTTTGTAGAATATTGGTCGGCACCCTATTGAGAAGATATACAATTGCCTGTACTGCTTCATCCCTATAGCGTTCTTCTAGCTTTGTTGTTGTTAGCATGCAACGAGCCATCTCCATCACTTTTCAATTGCGACGCTCAACAATGCCATTCTGCAGGGGCATGTAGGGAGCATTCAAGTGTTGCTTAACGCCATGTTGGTTCAGGAATGCCAAGAACTTATTTGATGTGAATCCCCCCCCCTCAATCTGAGTGAAGTAGAAGAAGAGGTTGACCATTCTCTTTCACAACACGATGATAGAAGTTCTGGAAATGTTGAAGAGCCTCACTTTTCTTCTTTAAGAAAAACACCCACATCTTGTGGGAGTGATCATCCATGAATAGTTGAAAGTACTTCTATCCAGAA
Source organism: Taxus chinensis (assembly GCA_019776745.2). Classification (NCBI taxonomy): domain Eukaryota; kingdom Viridiplantae; phylum Streptophyta; class Pinopsida; order Cupressales; family Taxaceae; genus Taxus; species Taxus chinensis. The sequence goes on from CM034150.1 coordinate 886,868,974, forward strand.
AATGAAGTAGGTAGAGGGCCGTTCAGATCGGTATGAACTACCTCCAGATGCTTCTTGGCATGGAAATTGCTTGTTTAAAACGAATCCTTGTGTTGTTTTTCTGCAAGACAACCAGAAAAAATAGGAAAGGAACTGGATAATTTTGGTAGTCCATGGACCATTGCTTTTGAACTCATTTGGTGCAATGAACTAACCGAAAAGTGTCCATATCTAAAATTCCATAGGGCAGTTGATTCTATTGTAGAAGTAGATAAAGCTACTACAAAAGATGAAACAATATCTAAAGCAAATAACTTATCTTTTACAAATTCTCTAGCAAGAATCGTACCTTGTCTGGAGATTAAGCATGATTTGATGCCATTTTGAACAAGAAATTCTACCTTAAGGTGATAATTCAACAGCTGAGTAACTGACAAGAGGTTTCTAATCAAGCCAGGAACATATGGTACCTTTGTAAGTGTACATTTTTGTGGTCCCAGAGGAATGGTGACATTTCCTATTCCTTCTTGCAGCGTACTCTTTTTCATCCACTATCTAAACTCGATCTCCAGTTGGTTGTTCATGTAGTGAATCAAACAGCTTCTTGTCACCTGACATATGCTTGTTTGCACCAGAGTCTATCAACCAGACTTTATTTGTGGGCTGAGAATTTCGAGAGACGAGTACAAGGTTCTTACCACAATGGACTTCTTCTGATGTCTCCTCATCAGATTCATCATCTTCTTGAGCTGCGAGATGTCCCTTCTGATTTCTCCAGTAGGGATGTCGTTTGGAATTTTAAAAATCTTCGCGCCTTGATGTGCTTGTTTGACTTGAAGACCCTTTTTTTAAGCTATTGTACCAGTAGTGATCAATGTCATGAGTGTTGGTTCTACAAATGTGACACCACCTCTTTCACTTTTGATCTTTCTGTTGTTGTTTTGGTTGCGCTTGATTTTTCTTCCCTAGGGGACCCTTCTGATTCTTTTGGCCATGGTATGGCTTTGATAACAGGACTTTATCCTGAGAGTCCTCTTGGGATGAATTGATGGCCTCTTCTTGCTGTAGAAAATTCACGAGTTCTTCAAATGCCACTGTTTGTTTAGAGACATTCAGTGTCGTAAAAAACACTCAAAATTGAGAAGGGAGTGCTCTCAAGGTGATCGGCACGAAAAGTTTGTTGTCCACCGTTTCATTGAGTGCCAATAACTCTGATCGCAGCTCAACCACGTGACATAAGAACTCCTCAACTTTCTCATCTGAACCCATAGAGAGGGTGTGCAGATTTTCCTGAAGATGAAGGATCTTCATCTAATTTTTGGCTTCATGAATTATTTCCAGCTTGTCCCATGCCTCCTTTGGCTTCTCCGCATTCCAAACATGTGTTTTCACATCATCACTGATATTGAGCATTATCGACATCAAGGCTTTTGCGCTATCCATCTCATACTTTACTAATTCGTCAGTAGCATTGGGAACAGGCACCGATCCGGTCACGATGCCCCATAATCCTTCAAACTGAAGGATTGTCCTCTTTTTTGTTTTCCAAGCCGTAAAATTGGGCCCTTTGAGCAACTGAGCATCGGAAAGAAGAAACTTCGGAACAGGCATCATAATAATAAAAATATTTATTTATTTATTTCAAGAGTTATTACAACTTTGACTCACTGATGAGAAGTACTGGCTCGTGGATGCTCACAATATTCATGTGTTGTGAGATGGTGATGCTTTGTGGGGCATTCTTCTTTGTCTTCATAGTCGACATCATACCCAACTTATAATTATTCTCGAACTCGCTTTGCTTGGCAGATGACGTCGAAAAAGAAATATTCAAGAAGTCCTTGTCAAACTAGCCCATCGACGGCTAGATTGCCATTGTTCCGAAGCTCCTTGAGCAATGTAGAGTAGAACCCGAAGCTCTTAGGAGCTTCTTCACGGTGTTATCTAGCTTGCGAGTTGATGTTTTGGATTTCGGCAGTGTCTATCATGTTATTCATGCTATCAATCAAGTTATCTACACTCAACATTCGATGTAGCTTTTGTAGTAGCTACTTCCTCGTTCTGCAGTTCTTCTCTTTTCGAGATTCCTTCACGTAGTACAAAGAACAGGCTAAATTATTTTACCACATCATTTTACCACACATCAACACTTTTCCACGCTCCAAGAGAAGAATGTTCCTCCACGTGGGCCAATTTGTAGGTTGTATAAGACCTCCACGTAGGTATTTTTATTTTTCTTTTAGCACAAAAAGAATATCTCCTTCTTTATCTCTTGTTTCAATTCACTCTTCATGCATAGCAATAGCCATCCTTCTAGCACCAAATCTCTACCACGTAGGTTTGTACATAGACAGTAAGAACAACACGTTGTGGAAATTGTAGAAAACGCCTCAGCATGAAAAATTCCATGTCCAAACAGCATATTGGATTCCTAAGTAGATTGATACTTATACACAGCCTTTTATGGAGTAAATTAGATCAAAACAATTGACCATGATCAACATTTCCATTCACTGTTCCAACCATCATCATTTGTGCAGGATGTTGGTGTAAAATATTATTCAAATTGTGCCACATAGCGATAAAAAAACTTCCATGCAGTAGATAGACTAGTGAATGAGACAAATCTAGACTACTTGTGCCACTGTCCTGGGGACCATGTAGCAATAAGAAACTTCCATGTTGAACCTTGATAAACAATTTAACACTCAAAACAAATGGAGACGTCAATTCACAACAAACTGGATCGATGGAGGGAATGATTGGATAGATTCTATACATCTCTATCCATAACAAAATAGCACTCAGCTTATACACCTCCGTGCAACACAGAAAATCATAGACTCCATATATACACACACACACACACACACACACACACACACACACACACACCACACACACAACACACAGCAACACACACCACACACACACACACACATAAGATATATATAGTATTATATATATACGTAGAATCTAGATGTATCTAAGATAGGATAACAGTTATGATTTTCTGCAAGTGAGGGACTATTCTAGATGACTTAAAAAACATAGTTTTTATGAGGATGAGGATGTCAATATTTGTAATAACTACAAAGGCGGAATTGTAGATAAAGAAATGCAACTTGAAAGAAAACAAGTCTCAAATAGACTGAGGACTCACCTACATTAAGTGATTCTAGAATGTAAACTGCAACGTACTAGTCGGGCCCTGGAAAGACCTAAATTTATTTGAAATTTTGTAGGAAAATTACAATATGTTGATTTTCTAAATCCCTTTCTACTACTTCGCAAATACGCAATTGGAAAATTGTGGGAGAACATCACCTCTGTATATATATCAAGAAATATTCAGGGATGTTTTCTTGGCCAAATAAGGTTTCGTAGATTTCTTGGAGAAACATTAATGTTTTTAAATCCCGGCACATTGATTTCTTGGTGAAAATTTTAATGTTTTCAAATCCCAGTGCGTCGATTTATTGGCGAAACATTAATGTTTTCAAATCCCGGCATGACGATCATGTGGTGATTTAATATAAAAATATACATTGGGATTGGGAATTCCTTTGTGATTTAGATGGGACAAATTATTGTTTATGGGATTTTTGGGAAAAACCTGGGTACTGCCGTTGCTGTAAAATTCACTAAAATAAAATTCTCAGAATTCTACTATTCACCAAACTACAAATATTCACAGCTAAAATTTTCCCTATAAATAATACTCCATGAATTTTGAGTAAAATTGTAAATTTAATCTGTTATTACCATTATGTCGAGGCCGTCGTAGTTATCTTTCAACCACTTTAAAAATTATAGGATGTTATGGGGGTTGTGTATACCCAGCTCCGGCAACATTAAGGCCCTCATATTTTAGGTTTTGAACGGCACTCGAGCCTCTATTGATGTCTCTAGCAGTGAGCACGACAATCATACCATTTTGTCCCAATTGATGGGTTAGTACCTGTATGGCCCTGAATCTTCACAGTTCAATCGCCCTTTGCTTGTGGAAAAATTACTATATTTTCATGATAATATTGACAAGAGGTGAGCTGTGTATGTTCTTGTGCTACAAACCATGCAGTATCCTGTAGGAGTTTGGACCATGGTTTCTACTTATAGTACCATATGCTGGAGTTGTTTCAGTACTGGGTATTATTATAAAAAGTTTCCTTATGGAATCGAAGCCTAAGTTTTACTTAAATCAGATAACAGAAAACATAATATTTTTCAGTCTTACTAGTGAACCTCCATAAGAGGAAATGTAAAAATTTGAGAAAAGGTTCCTTGATTTTTTTTTCCCTTGAACTTTAGAGGAAATATAGTACTTTAATTTTGAATTTTTCTTTGTTAGTAGGCTGCATATTTCTTTGGTTGTCAAAAGATGCCGTAAAAGCATGGGAAGTTAAATGTATTTTCAGGCTGTGGAAAAGCCACCTAATCAGGGTTTCATAAATTAGACGAGAATAATATGTCTGATCCTACCTACTGAAGTCTGAAGCTATTCAAAATTCCCTAATTCTGGAAAGCAATTGGCTGGCGTTTGTTTGCAATTTAAGTTCCAATATGCTTCTGATGACAGTTTATATATTTTGGATCCTTTTTAGATGCAATTTGAGGCATCTTATCTTTCTTAGTCGGTCATCTTTTTAGTGATTAATGTGACAAAATTGTGAAAAGGCAACTCACTATAAATCATAAAATTTAGTTTGACCGTAATAAAGGACGAAATACTGAAACATTAGCTCTCTACCACGTTAATGTTTTTTAGGCATCCAAGAAGGAATTCAACCAGAAATGTTCAAGCATCCATCTAGCTACACATGCAAGGGACAAGGGACTGAAAATGTTTACACACTGACTTCATAGGAGGGGAAGTAAGAGTTCAGTACACACATTTATGCAAATTCTTCTTCACTTAGCCTTATGGTTCTCTATCAAGATGCGACATGGACAATGAACCAACTCTAGGAATGATAATGTTGGTGTTTGACCCATTTCATAACTACTTTAGGTTGTTAAATATGTTACCTGAGGTGATAGTAGACCACTTTGAACCATACTTTCATGCAATGCTAAACTCCTAACATGAGTAGAGTAGTATCTGTGAAAATTTTCTGGGATTCAGCTGCATGGTTAGTGAAACAATCTGTCATTGACCCATTATTCATGAGTAGCGGTTCACAAGAACTAAAATCTGAACAAGCATGAATGGTCCACTTGGCACTCAGACCATTTATATGATACTCATAGGGGTGAAGCACCATTACTATCCTTGGAGGTCACCCATTCTCAGTAATGATCTGGCTCAAGCGCACTTTGAACATGGAGTTTTTTTTACAATCAAGCCTGCTGAGCTTGCTATTCCATTTGAAAATTCCTACACCATATGTTGTGCCTTATGAACATTAATTATAGAGCTTCCTAGCTCATTTATTTATAGAAGTAGTGTTACTCCTAGTGGATCACTAATTTCAATACTGATATGGCTCAAGCACACTTGAACATGGAGTTTTTCTTACAATCAAGCCTGCTGAGCTTGCTATTTTAAGGGTTGAAAACCCTAACACCAATATGTTGATGTCTTATGAACTATTAATCAGAGGGTAGCTTCCTAGCTGATTAAAAAATGAAAAAAATTGTATTGATCTGCAATTTATTAATATTATGTGAGAGGCTTTTTTTGGGGATTAATGGTAAATGGTTTTAGCCAATGTGGACCATTGAGCCCTAGGAAAACAAAAGTGCTTCACAAGAACCCAGCTCTCATGACCAAAAGAAGTTCCACTAGAGGGTCTCATTGAACCTAGATAAGAAATGCTCATAGGTATGAAGAAAATGGGAAATCTCAATTGGTCACCAACAAAAAAAGAAACCAGTGTAATAGATTAGGCACATAACCAATCCGCAGTCAACCATTGTAACTTGTACTTAGCAGGAAAATAGTATGCTTCCATGGTTCATTTAGTCTGCAATAAGAGACAAACGATTTTTAAGACAAGACTCAAACCTTAGTGACTGAAATAGGTGGTTGGTTTTGGTTGGTGAAAGTCCTTTCTTTCTCCTACTGCATCACCATTATAATCCTCACTGTTACCATCTGTCCATTAAAATAGGAAGAAAATAACTTCAAGATTCTTGAAAGGCTAATGTGACCAACTTTTAACGAGGGGTAGGTAGCACTTTATGCTCTTTGTTAGGCAGGAATTGGGGAAAACACACAGACCTTTTGCCAAGTTAATTTGTCACAACCCCAACAGAGGTGAGAGGAATAGAGAAATTTTGAAGCTTCTCTAAAGGGGTCATAAATCCATCCTTGTTTTCTTTCCTTGAGGATCTTAATGATTCCTTAACTGAGTTTGATTACAATTTGATCGTAAGATGTTTTGCACTAGAGTCATTCAAACCAAACTGGTATTTCCTTACACCAAGAATACTCATAGTCATCCGAAAGATGGCTTGTTTGGAAAAACCTCCAGCATCAGAAGGCTAAAACTTTGTATTCTAACCTTTGCACCCAATTTCTCTCACTGATTTGTAGGTTAATTTTTACTAGAAGAGCATGGTAGGTGTCAAGATCTACTAATATTCTCAAAAAAATTGTATGAACTATCTTACCAAACGATTTGTCAGCAACTTGCACAGAGGATCCTGGGGTATCCCCGATAGCAGTGAGGAAAGCTTTGATCCATAGCTGTAATGGGATTCCAAGAATCCAAACCCAAAAAAGGAAGGTATCAAACTAGTATTTTAGATGGTGAAAAGATGGATACCATGACTTGAACATAAGTCTGTGTTACCCTTAAACCCAATATTTTACTAAGCTTGCAATTAAGTTATAATTTGACCTATCTAAATTCAATCCCTCAATAAGGCCTTGAGAATGGCCAAATCCTGCAGATGTTATGAGTAACTTGGATCTCTTAAATCTTTATTTTCCTTTAGCTAGAAGCCTTCAAAAGGTAAAGGATTCATATCATCCCCACCAGCAGCATTCAAAATATTTAACACTCCATTTCCATCAAACATTTCTTTAATCCCTCAACATGTCCTGAAAAATGCCCAAATCTTGGAATTGTTTTGAGTGACTTGGATATCTTAAATCTTCATTTTCCTCTAGCTAGAAGTCTTCAAAAGGCGCCAGCCTCTCCTCCACTAACATTCTAGAATTCAAAATTGTTAACCCTTCACTGTCATCAAACATTTATTTAATCCCTCAATATGTCTTGAAGAATGCCTAATTCTAGTATTCATAATCCTTAACCCTTCACTACCATCAAACATTTTTTTAATCCCTCAATATGCCCTAAAGAATGCCCAAATCCTGCAAATGCTCCGAGTGACTAAGATCTCTTAAATATTCAGTTTCCTTTAGCCAGAAGTCTTCAAGAGGCAAAGTATTCATGTTGGCACCAGTGTCACCTCCACCAACATTCAAAATCCTCATGTTTGCTAGTAATATGATTATGTTATGAAGAAAAATGATTTGTATATTGCAGATTCATATTTTGAAATAGAAGAATCCAATAAATATCTAACCTTCTGATTAAAATGGATTGTTGGAGAATCTAACAAGTGTTTTTTTAACTTTTATTTTCGTATAAGATCATCAAAAGATTCTAGATTTAGTGATCTGATAGCGAATGGGTGCAATGTGGGAAAATTTATTTGGTCAGAGGCTACTAATCTACAAATATAAGCCAACAGATTAAATTTAACTTCCTAATCTACATATTTGTAAGCAACAACATGGAAAACCGTATATGTTCACATTTCAATTGAGAGCAACAGAGAGAAATAAGAAGAGATAGCTATAATAAAAACCAACGTATCCTATAGCTAAACAACGTATCCTAACATTCCCCCCCTTATTACATTATTCTTACAAATGTGACCTCTGAAAGATTCAAATTTCACTTTTCCAAGAGATTTAGTGAGAATGTCAGCAACTTGTGCTTCAGTAGGACAGTACTGGAGCTGAATTTGATGGTTCAAGACGTGCTCTCGAATGAAATGGCAGTCAATTTCAATATGCTTTGTTCGTTCATGAAAGACTGGATTCTGCACGAGCTTCAACACACTCTGATTGTCGCAATAGAGAATAGGTGACTGTTTTTCAGGAATTCCTAGGTCATCCATAATGCGACGTATCCATATCACTTCGCACACAGCTCCTCGTGCGGCGTGATATTCTGCCTCTGTGGATGAGATAGAAACAATATTTTGCTTCTTGCTTATCCACGAGATTGGTCCAGATCCGAGATGAAATATGTATCCTGTAGTTGACTTCCTATCATCAACAGATCCAGCATGGTCCGAGTCGACATATCCCTGTAGGAAGAATTGATCATTCTTTTTATATTCCAGACCATAATTAGTTGTTCCTCGGACATATCTCAAAACATGCTTTGCTGCATTCCAGTGACATTTCTTTGGCTCTTGCATGAACCTGGAAAGATAGCTGACAGCATAGCAGAGATCTGGTCTAGTGTATGTCAAATAGATGAGCCCTCCAATCAATTGCCTGTAGAGAGTAGCATCTACTTGAGGTGAGTCCTGGAATCTTGAAAGTTGCAAGCCTTTTTCCATGGGAGTGGATATAGGTTTACAATCAGACATTCTATACTTTTCCAGGAGTGTCTTGGCGTACTTTGTCTGGGAGACAAAGATGTGATGCTCCTTTTGCCATATTTCCAAGCCAAGACAGTAATGTAGTAGCCCCAAATCTGTCATGTCGAAGGTTCTTTTGAGATCATTCTTTACAATATCAACCTGATCTTCTGAACTACCAGTGATCACAAGATCATCTACATAAACAACCAGAATGATAATTTCTTTGCCTACCTTCTTTATATACAAATTTGAATCTGAGGGACTACGAGTGAACCCATGCTGCAGAAGGTGATCGTTGATCTTGATATACCATGCCCTGGGAGCTTGTTTCAGTCCGTAAAGAGATTTGATGAGACGACATACCTTTTTAGGCTGATTTTCATCCACAAATCCTTCAGGTTGGGTCATGTATACTTCTTCTTTCAGATCACCATTTAGGAAAGCACTCTTGACGTCCATCTGCTGAAGTCTCCATCCTTTCTGTGCTGCAAGTGCGCAAACTACCCTGATGGTCTTCATCTTCGCAGTGGGTGCAAAGGTTTCTTCATAGTCGATGCCTTCTTTCTGAGCATATCCTTTGGCTACAAGTCGTGCTTTGTATTTGTCGATGGATCCGTCTGCCTTATATTTTGTCTTGAAGACCCATTTGCAGCCTATGGGTTTCTTTCCTGTAGGCAGATCGACAAGTTCCCATGTCCGATTTTTCATGAGTGAGTCATATTCAGTTTCCATAGCTTCCTTCCACTGAGTTTGACTGAGTGCTTCACGAACATTATCTGACTCGGAGCTATTCATCAGTGAACTCATGAGTGCAAAGTTTACCTCATTTCTTGTTTGACTCCTTGTTTTGACTCCGGATGATGTATCTGGGAGTTGTTGCAAATTTGAGTCCTTGATAGTTCTTTGTACCCACTTCGGATGAGAACTTGACTGCTTTTGAGAAGAATTGTGTCGTTGCCGTGAGGATTGATGTGGAGTCACATTCTGCAGTTCTCCAAGGTCAACAAATAGTTCTCATGGTAGCATTTCTTTTCTCTGAGTAGTCTCCTCCAGCTCATCATCTGATTCAGAGACTAATCGGTGAGATGTGTTTGGAAGTGGATCTTCTGTTGATACTATTGAGTCAAAGGATGACTCATCACAAACCACATCCCGACTTTCGTATACTTTCTTTATCTCAGGATCCATGAGACGATACGCCTTCGAGGTAGTACTGTAGCCAAGAAGGATACACGGGAGTGTTTTTGGCTCTACCTTCTTTCTCTTCTGAGCTGGAACATGCATGTATGCTGTGCAACCAAATACTCGCAAATGAGAAATTGATGGCTTTTTACCACTCCATACCTCTTCTGGCGTCTTGTTCAGTAGGATCTTTGTTGGTGCCCTGTTGAGAAGATATACAGCCATTTTTACTGCTTCAGCCCAATAGCGTTCTCCTAGCTTTGCAGTTGATAGCATGCAGCGAGCCATCTCCATCACTGTGCGATTGCAACGCTCAACTATGCCATTTTGTTGGGGTGTGTAGGGAGCTGTCAGGTGCTGCTTAATGCCGTGATGGTTTAGGAAGGCCAAGAACTTCTTTGATGTGAATTCCCCCCCTCGATCTGAGCGGAGTAAAAGAAGTGGTTGTCCAGATTCTTTGACAACACGATGATAGAAGTTCTAAAAGTGTTGAAGAGCCTCACTTTTCTACTTTAGGAAATATACCCACATCTTGCGAGAGTGGTCATCCACGAACAACTGGAAGTATTTGTATCCTGAAAACGAAGCAGGCAATGGGCCGTTCAGATCGGTATGAACTATCTCCAGACACTTCTTGGCATGGAAGGTGCTCGCTTGAAACGGATCTCTATGTTGTTTTCCTGCAAGACAACCAGGGCAAATAGGCAAGGAACTGGACAATTTGGGTAGTCCACGGACCATTGCTTTTGAACTCATCTGGTGCAGTGAACCGACCGACAAGTGTCCATATCTATAATGCCATAAGGCAGTTGATTCTATGTTTGAAGCAGATAAAGCTACTGCAGAAGATGAAACAGTATCTAAAGCAAATAACTTATCTTTTACAAAGGCTTTAGCAAGAATCGTACCTTGTCGGGAGATTAAGCATGATTTAATGCCATTTTGAACAAGAAATTCAACCTTAAGGTGATGATTCAAGAGCTGAGTAACTGACAAAAGATTGCTAGTCAAGCCAGGAACATATAGTACCTTTGTAAGTGTACATTTTCGTGGCCCCAGAGGAATGGTCACATTCCCTATTCCTTCTGCAATGTACTCTTTGTCATCCGCTATCCGAACTCGATCTCCAGTTGGTTCTTCACGTAGTGAATCAAACAGCTTCTTGTCACCTGACATATGCTTGCTTGCACCAGAGTCTATCAACCAGACTTTCTTCGTGGGCTGAGAAGTTTGAGAGACGAGTACAAGATTCTTACTACAATGGGCTCCTTCTGATGTCTCGTCATCAGATTCATCATCCTCTTGTTGGGCTGCAAGATGTCCTTTTTGCTTTCTCCAGCGGGGACGTCGTTTAGACTTTTGAAAATCTTCGCACCCGGATGTGCTTGTATGGCTTGAAGACCCTTGTTTCAGGCTGTTGTGCCAACAGTGATCAGTGTCGTGAGTATTGGTTCTGCAAATGTGACACCATCTCTTTGACTTTTGATCTTTCTGTTTGGATTGCGCTGGATTTGGCTTCTCTGGGGGACCTTTCCTATTCTTCTGGCCACGATTAGGCTTTGAGAACAAGGCTTTGTCCTGAGTCTCCCCATTCGATGAAGTGATAGCTTCTTCCTGCTGCAGCAAATTCACAAGCTCTTCAAATGTCACTGTTTGTTTAGACACATTCAGTGTTGTAACAAACACTCGAAATTGAGAAGGGAGTGCTCTCAAGGTGATTGGAACGAGTAGTTTATCGTCTATCGTTTCACCGAGCGCCAATAACTCCGATCTCAACTCAGCCACGCGACGCAGGAATTCCTCCACTTTCTCGTCAGACCCCATAGAGAGGGTGTGCAGCTTCGACTGAAGATGAAGAATCTTTGTCTGATTTTTGGCTTCATAAATGGTTGCCAACTTGTCCCAGGCCTCCTTGGGTTTCTCTGCATTCCGAACATGCGGTTGCACGTCATCACTGATACTGAGCATTATCAGCATCAAGGCTTTAGCACTAGCCATGTCATATTTTACTAGTTCATCAGGGGCTGTGGGAGCAGGCACAGACCCTGTGACAATTCCCCATAATCCTTCAAACTGAAGGATTGTCTTCATTTTTGTTTTCCAGGCCGCAAAATTAGGCCCTTTGAGCAACTGAGCATCAGACAGGAGTAACTTCGGAGCAGACATTGTAATAAAAAAAAAAATTTATTTATTTGAAAAAAAAGGTATTACAATTTGGACTCACTGTCGAGAATGACTTGCTCGTAGATGCTCGCGATATTCGCGTACTGTGAGACGGCGACGCTTTGCAGGGCGTTCTTCTTCGCCGTCACAATCTGCGTCGTATCCGGCTTCTAATTCTTCCCGTACCCGCTTTGCTTGGCAGCTGACGTCGAAAAGAAAGTACTCAAGGAGTCCTTCTCGAACAAGTTTGTCGAATGCAAGATTGCCGCAATTTTTAAGCTCGTTCAGCAAGGCAAAGTAGAACCCGGAGCTCTCAGGAGCTTCTCCACGGTGTTCTCTGGCTGGCGAGTTGATGTTGTGGCTTTCAGTTGTAGCGACCGTGTTGTTGACGCTTTCAATCGAGTTGTCTACACTCGACATTCGATGTAGTGTAGAAGAGACTATTGTAGACTCAAGATTACCTTGAAAACGCGCACGTGCAAGGCCCTCCTCTTCCACGGGAGGAGTGGCAATGACAACGGGGAGCTGAGGCCCTGCCAAATTCGGCACTCAGGTCAGCGCTCTCTTGAGAAAAAATCTCACGTTTCAGAAGCGTAATTTGAAAACAAATGTGGCTCTTGTCATCTTCGACTTATTCTATGTGTGTTGCTGCTCATCTTGCAAGAGGTGGTGAACAGATGGGACTGGTAGCTGTCAAGAGGTGTAGTTGGCACTTGTCTGATTCCAAGCCCTCCACAGTGGCCCGCCTTTCTGCAAGTGCCGAGGCTTCTCCACGCACTCCACGCCTTCTCCTCTACGATTCAGGCAGTACGCCTTGAACAATTCACGAGCTCCTGGTCTGCATGATTTGCGCCATGCTCAGCTCGAACAGGTTGCAGCAACAGATCTCCACGCGTTCACAGCTGGCACCCAAAGAATGTGGCGATAACTTAGAGGTTGCCACGCCTTCACAGCCAGTGGGCATTATGGTAACAGGGACGAGTGCCCTTGTTACAGAGACAGGAAGAATTCCAAGGGCAAATCCATGAGACTCGAACTCACGATCTGCAGCTGCGGCTATTGCCCGTGACAGTGCTGCTGTCTTTGCTGATTGTTGATGATGGAGGAGACGCAACACTGCTCTGATACCAAACTGAGAGCAACAGAGAGAAATAAGAAGAGATAGCTATAATAAAAACCAACGTATCCTATAGCTAAACAACGTATCCTAACATCAATTTCGGATGCAAGTTAATATTGTCCCATTAGATTTTTATCACTCTATTTCCAGAAAAATTAATGTTATGAAATATTCTCATACAAGTTTCTTGTTAGATATGTTCACAGAAAAGAAATGAACATTGCAATGAATGGACATGGACAAATGAAAAACGAATATATTACAATGTTATATGAATAAATACAATTGCTTGTCAAATAACAAATGAGTGAATTGCTTTTATAGGCAATAAATGTGGTTGGCAAAAACACACTATAAAATAATAACTTTCAAGGAAAGAGTCCGCTTGTGGAAATTTGAAAATCTAACATTTATGTATTTTTTTTTTCTTTCTGAATATCATTGTGCCCTTTCCTTATATTACACAATGATATCCACCTAAAGAAACCTGAAAAATATAACATTTATATTTTTTCTTGTATTTTTTAATAATTTTATGCTTATTGTTTGCAATACTAAAACAATTAATTTCACAAAGACATTGGCTTTGATCTAGCATCAAAAGAAAATATGAGATGCCTTTGAGTACGAAGGTATAATTTTTGGGATGCATACACTTTTTGAAGTAAATATTGAATTCCTAAATTAGTATTAAACTAATAATATTTTTCTATTTCTTTAATATTCCATATATTTTATATACAAACCCAACTAATTATCAAAGAAACAAAACTGGTTTCGTGGACAATGGGACAAATACATTTTCCAAATATTGTCAATTTATGAATATGTTTTGGGAGGAAAATAGCTAAAATAGTCCATTGACAAATATTGGCCCCTAAAATCATCCATGCTTTGAGAATGAATTTTTTAGAACACTAATCTTAAGAAATATTTCAAAAATCAAAATCGGCCAAGGGTTGGATCAAAACTGGACTGAAGTCTAATCAACTCACCATGCATGAAGTTGCCAAAGTTCTAAAGTCGATGTTTCTAGTGCCTGCTCCTAAGCAAGTTCCTAGTATCTGAACGAATCAACTTCCCCTAGTAATAATTATAAATGATATGACAATTATTGCCATGAAGACACAATCAATTCATTTTGAAAAAAGAGCATTAAGCATTTGATAGTCTTCAGGATAATTAAGCACCACTCAACATAGAGGTGTCAATTTTTGGGTAGCATAATTCCAAAATTATGTTTATATTATTTAATGTGTAGACCATAATGGGATCCTTTTAGTCTTGGCATTTGAATGTAGAAAATTCATTAGAGTATGCACGAATATAGTTGTTCATTTCTTCTCATTAACAAAATAGAAGGAAAAATCACTTACATGATTACTATTAGATATGAAGCCAATTGATTCACACGTTAGGATACGACCACTCTAATTTCACTACAACATTTCTCTCATCCCACGTTAACAAAAGCTAGATGATTGTTCACCAAACTTTCAGTTAATTTATGCTATAAGCCCCTATACAGCTGATTGGATATACCTCAAAATCACTTGAAAGATTTGATTTCTTGGTAGCATAATTTCAAAATTATGCGTATGTTATTTAATATGTAGACAATCATGGGAACCTTTTAGTCTTGGCATTTGAATGTACAAAATTCATTGGAGTATGCACAAATATAGTTGTTCATTTCTTCTCATTAACAAAATAGAAGGAAAAATCAGTTACAAGAGTACTATTAGATATGAAGCCAATTGATTCACACGTTATGATACCCCCACTCTAATTTTACTACAACATTTCTTGCATCATACGTTAACAAAAGCTAGATGATTATTCACCAAACTTTCAGTTAATTTACCCTATAAGCCCCTGTATAGCTGATTAGATATACCTCAAAGTCACTTGAAAGCTTTGATTTGAATTCCATCTGAGCATCGCAATTGTGCTTTGGAGAGCAATGGTATTGGGAGTATCTATGCCATATCAATACATATTATATTTTTGTGTTTGTGTATAATTTTGTATATACAAATTTGAACCTTTAGGAACCTTTTTGAAAAATTAAACTTCGGTGAACTTTTCATCTTCCTGGGCCTACCAAATGTTCTAGGTCTTTGTTATATGGCCTCATATGCTATGAGAATTGCATAAAGAATTCGCATTCCTACCGCAACACTTCCTTGTGCCTCCTACACAAGCTGGGGTATCAACCTCTTTAATTTATTGGCCATCACTTCATTGAGGAGGAGATCCGATTCAATATTTTGCATAGATGGCACTTGTATTTTGTTTTGTTTTCTTCTTAGATGGAACATTCGCCAACCTTAGAGAACCTAAATGTAACAAATAGATTATGTGAATGGTATATAGCTATAATTATGCACAATAGTATTACTAAACCCAAACGGATGCAAACAATTATCAATTTTGAGATGGATGTCGTTAAATTTCCTCAGAATTGACTTTCTGAAGGAGGTGATTAATCTTTATTTAGATATTGCACTTTGTTGGATTATTTAAGTCTTTTCTTTAATGGCTATTTTCAAGTACTAGTCATTTCTTCTATGACCTTTCACTCACCTACATTGGTTGATCATCCTGGTTGCAGTGTAGTAAGTCATTACATTATTCATAAAATTTAAACTCAGGACTCTCCCAGTGCCTCGATTGAGAAAATGAGAATCTCTTCCTTATAGTTAAACAATCTTTGGATAAAATTATACAATTTCAACTTTGATCATGAGTCTTTGGATATAAAATTTGCAAATGTATATGTACTAACTTGTAACAAATTTGAAATGTAAAGATAGAACCTTTAAATATAATGTTTCATCTATATTCCTCCACTTACAAAATCAATCACGCTCTTTATCAACATCCACTATAAAAATAATAACTATCCCTCTAAATCAAATAACATATATGGTTAGGCGTTCACATTGCATTATACACGTGAGATTGCTAGTTTATTTATTATTATTAAAAGTCAATATTTACAACACACTTAATAATCTGCATTTATTGCTACACGTTGACGGCATTAAAGTTGGATGCGCATAGCTAACCGCATAAAATAAAGTGACAAGATATGCAACTTTATTTCAAACGACCTCCCTATCACGATCATCATCACTATCACCTTCGTGGCCGTACAATATTACAAACAAAATATATTGCTTCCTAAGTATCTACATTTATACAAACCAGGTACTTCATCTGAAATTGCTTCCTGTTTATTTTAATACAAAACACAATTTGAGGGGCGATTCTGAAAATAATAAGCTTCTCTTATAATACGGGTAATGTTTTTATTGGAACGGGTCAATTTTACCTTCACTGAATATGAATATGCGTTTGAGTGGGCGTCAAATTCAAAACCGTATCATGCTGTCTCGGTGGATTGCTGGTTTAGGATTGAGAGTTGGGGAGGCTCCGGCTCCATTTTCCCTTGAAGCATGAGCACCACTTGTTCCATGCTCGGCCTCGCATTCTCATCCTCTTGAATGCATAACACACTTACCACACAAGCTCTTCTCACCTCCTCCATATCTGCCTTCTCTGCAACTCTCTCGTCCACAATATTCACCATATTTGCTTTGTGAATTTGAGATGCAACCCATGTGGGAAAGTAATACTGACTCGACTCTTGAACGGTTAAATCAAGATTTCTTCGCCCCGATATTAATTCCAGCAGCGTCATGCCGAAACTGTAGACGTCCACCTTGGGAGTGATTGGAAGACCGGAGATCCACTCTGGAGCCAAGTACCCTCTTGTTCCTCTTGTAGTCGTCACTACGCGGCTGAAATTTCTACCCACAAGCTTTGCCAGCCCAAAATCGCCCAGCTTCGGAGAAAAATTGTCATCCAAGAGAATGTTTTCGGGCTTCACATCGCCGTGAATGATGCGCTCTCTGCATTCGTCATGGAGATAAACCAATCCTCTTGCGGTGCCCAGCGCGATCTCAAATCGGGTCTTCCACTCCAATACCTTCCCTTCGCTTTTGGAATTACGCCTGAAAAGGTGGAAATTTAGAGAGCCGTTGGGCATGTAATCATAAATCAGCAACCTGCGCGACCCTTCTGCACAAATCCCTCGAAGCCTAACCAAATTCACATGCTGTATGTTTCCCACAGAGCTGATTTCCGCTCGGAATTGCTTTTCACCTTGCCGAGAACCCTCCAAACTTTTGACTGCGACAAGAGTACCGTCTGTTAGAACTCCTTTGAAGACGGATCCGAATCCTCCGCTCCCCAACTTATCCGTGAAATTCCTGGTTGCAGTCTTCAATTCCTTGTAAGTGAACATTGTAAGCGACGAATTCGATGAATCTGTATAGTTCTGGGGTGTTATTAATCGCCGCCGTCGCCACAGAGAAAATTGAACGATGCCCAGAACAATGGCGAATGCAGCAACCGCACCAACCACCGCGCCTGCGATAGCTGCTGTGTTGCGTTTGGAGGACGATCGATGATGGTCAAGTGCAGAGGCAGGTAGTCGAATAAAAACTTCTGAATTGCTTTCTGAGGGTGAATTTTGCATGTTTACCAAATTCCCGGACCAGATTTGGCAGGACCCTGAAGACGGATTGAAACTAAACGCAGTGCAGGAGCAGTTGCGGAGACACGTTTTCTCGCAATCTTTGTGTGTCTGTGCAGTATACGCGGAAGCCTGATTATTATCAGGCAACCAAGCGTTGAAACCCTTGAATCCGTCGCTGCTGCCATTTACGGCATCGCAGTTAAACGGGGTTTGTGGAACACAACCACTGGACCACCATTCTTGCAAATCCCACGAGCGATTGTCTCTGGGCTTGAATCCTTCCACACAGCTGCAGAAATGAAGGTTGTTCGGGTTGCACATTCCAAAGGCGCCGCAGAGGTCATATACGCTGCATTGATCTGTGGGCTGAGACCAGAACATGTTCCATTCATTGCGCTGAAACAGACTAACTCGAATTGCTCCGGTCTTGTCAAGGATGAAACTGGAGAGCACACCAGCTGTAGGCGTGAATGTATAAGTGAGGTACAAGCCAGAGCTGGTATTTTCAAGACTGATGATAGGGAGGCTTGATCGGGCAATTTCTGGCTTCTGAGCGTAATAAGACATTTCTGGCATATGAGCGAAAGCCTTACCGTCCCAAACTCCACTTTCCCAATACCGCTCAGAATTGTTCCAGAGTAGCACGAATTGTTTAGCCCCAGACGGATCCATCTGAAGTGAGAAAGGCCCGGGAGCTGGATCCAGTGAATTCTTCCAAGCGACTAGCTTTTTTAGCCCGCCAAGCTTAATCCCAGGCAGCCAAGTGTCTACGGGATGATCAAAACTCTGCCAAACAATATCAGATTTATTTTCATCGGCCACCATTAAAAAATTACCAGAATCTAATAATACAGCTCCGGAGGCTTTCTTCGTCTCATTGACCAACCAAACAGTGGCACCCTCTCCATCAAATAATCTCAGATCATGACCGTCTTTCGACAAATTCAGAATTCCCGGCATGTTTTTGATTGGTGTCTCCCTATTAGCCACCCACACAATGGTCTTCTCTGATATTTGGGCATACCAGATGCCAATATACCAGTTATTAGTTTCATTTGGGCTGAAGAATCCCAACTCAAACGTGCCATTCTTTGAAATTAAGGTCTGATTTCCAGTAAGCGAGGCGCCCAAAGAGAGATTCTCTCCACCATCAACAGCTAACGAATAACAGAGGATTATAAATGCTAATAGACAGTTCCTTCCAATTTCCATATTTCTTCCGCTCATGGGAATAAGCAGAAGAAGTGGAGTGCCAGACGGAGATGGAATCATGGAAGGAATATATAAAAGCCGTCTGAGCCCTGACGGAAAGAAATGAAGGACACAATTAGAGTTTGATACAATAATTTAAATTTAGACTCTAAAATACATGTTAAACACTAACAGTATTCAAAAGTGGCATCGTTTTACAGAAAGTTTGAATTTACACCTGGGCAAAATATATTAATATTCAATTGCGGAAGTGGTGCTTATCCTTCAAGTCTACGTGATTTTGACGGAAGTAGTGCGCATCTTTGGCTTATTAAAAAGTCTTTGTACCATCACGGAAATGACAAAATTTAGATATGAAATACGGAATTTGGCTGCTTATTTTCGAACGAGTCTTTGGGAGGCTTCAAATATGAAAATGAAAGAGGGAAGAGTCTTCGGAGGCTTTTTAATAAAATCGCGAAGGGCCAAGGCATGTATTCGTTTTTGTCATTAACTTTACCCACAAACATTGCAGTTCAAACTAAAACTAGCAATCGCACGCGAGCAGTGCGATGTAAACGCCGAAAGGGGAGCGGTGAAGGAGTGGATAGTTGTTGCTCGAAGGAGGGGGAGAAAATACATATTTATGGGAGAGGATATATTTTTGTTAGACACAAATAGGGTGACAAAGTGCAATGGATTTAACAATCCTCGTCTTTAAGCATTTAGTTGAGTAAAGCATCATTGAATAAAGAAAACAATATGAATTGATCATACAAAGTAGTTGTATTGATTGAATGAAGTATGTGACAACTAGTATTCCTGAATATATTTATTTTTTCACTAATGAATATTCTTTTGTAAATATATTTACTTTTGTAAAAATGTATATTCGTTAAGAGTACAATATAGTAGAAAATATCAATGTTGAAGAGTAAAAAAAATACAAATCATTTTTTATTTTTTTTTAATTTAACAATATTTCATTATTGAAAAATATCCCAAGCAATTTTGTCATAGTTATCACCCTTTCCCCTAAACATGGCCCCCATATGTAATTGCTGAAATTTTTGCAAAGGATTGTTGACCACATATTTGAGGGCCATATTATCGATATAGAAAACAATCCACCATCTAAAAACAATCTAAAAAACAATAATAAATTATGTTTCAATTTCAACTCTTTACATACATTACACAATCTATATGTAGGCATATTTTGTCATAATGTATTGTGGTAGGTAAATGGAGTATGAACACTATTTTTACATTTCCTCCATTACTGTCATGTTGTCACAAGTACTTCCAACACTGACGAGAAGCAATTACTGAAACCCACATGATAGAATGGACTCAAGTTAAACTTTTGTCTAATAAGAAGCACATTTATTTTGAAGAAAACAAAAGTTGGAAGGTTGGAAGGATGCACTTTCTTTAGAGCAGACCTAGCAATAACAAGGATTGGAAATGTCATTAAAATACAACATGTTACATTTATTGAATAACTAATAAAAGTGCATTTCTAAAAGGTCCAAACCTTAACAACAGCTGGAAACTAATATTTCTATCCATTCTAACTTGATACATGATTGTACAACGACTTCTGTATTCTGAATGTGGATATGGCAGCATTTATGCCTACGAAATTGGTTGTTTGGTGACCACAGTTGCACTTTTTCCATCGAAGAAAAGGGGCAACGAACAATAATAACAAATATTTTAAGTTCCAGTAACTTTTTCCATCTATTCTACAAGTTTTATATAACAGCTAATTTGTAGCTAGACATTTCACTAAAAAACCATGTAACTAAGCTAAATGCAAAAAAAATTGGATTGTTTTTTTTTACATTTGTCTGTTGGTCAAGCAAGGAATTATTCATTAGACAACACTATGAAGGCTAGGAGTAAAGAGTAGACATGTTTACAAATTTTTTTTCTAAATTTCATCAAATGCTCAAATGCACAACAAATAGAGGGCTAAAGCATCAATAGAAACCAAGATGGCAGCCAAATCTATGAAATTTTAAAATGGGTCAATACTGAGGTGGAGCTGGTTTGAATATCGAGCACACAGAAATAGAAAATAAATGGACAATGAAATTGATTCTGCGAAGTTTTAAAGGCTGGGGTCATAGGTTCAGTTTAATGCTTTCTCATGTTCTATTTTGGATAGTTTCAGGTTGCAAGACATATGAAAACAAAGATATAAAACTTACAAGCAATGAAAGGCATTATTTTCTATTAACCTAAAAAACTGTAAAGACATGAGTTACCTTGTTCCCTTCCACAACCTTTGTTTTCCCGCTGCCTGAAGAAGCCTCACAACATGTTGTTGTGCATCCAACCAAGGAAAAAGGAAAGCTTGTTATTCTCCACCAATTTCCTGCTTGTAGCATCAAAGAAAATGCAAACCTTGCATAAAAAAGGACACATAATAACAACTTTTTTCTTGATTCGCAAGGTGCCAAACAACTCTAAAGAAAGAAAACATTTGTCATTCGAGAAGATAAGCAAGAAGCAACAAAATCTACTCCGCACTATTTATGGATTCAGATATTGCAAAAAATTTAGTCTTTTTTCAGAGTGTCGAGTCATCTCTTTACTCTTAGGTTTGCAAGCCATTCTTGTGTCAGTAGCAGATTGACTTTTTAAAGAACAGTTCATATAACATTCATTGCAAGATGGACTCATTAACTGACAAAAACTGTTGAATGAAAGCATATGCTGGGTTAGCAATAACAAATATCCCATGTAATACAAATATTTCAACAACAGAAATACCAGATTTCACTTATTGCCCCTCTTCAAGATAACAACTTCCCGTCAAATGCTGCAGAGGTGGTAAAATGCACCTACATTGACAAATTACTTCTACCTTATTATCACAATTCGGAACAACAATACCAAAACGTTCCCTAAAATGAAGGGCATGACGTCAAAACTACATTTCATTATTAGGCAACAACGACATCATTTTTTTGGGGCAAAGCCAAATCATTTTTTTGGGGGCAAGCGGGGAGAGGTCGATGCAGGTTGAATGCTTTAATAAATCTATGACAAAGGAAAAAACAGACAAAACATAGGGTGGAAGGCGCTGGAGGTGCATCTAAAACAGGGAGGAACGGGAAATAAACAAATAAAACCCTTTCACCCAACCCGTTAATATCAATCATGGAAGCAACAACAAAAAAATCCCCAAATAACTTACATCGGCGCAGGCAGAAATGGTTCTCAATAGTCCCCGACATGAAGGTATATGCGATTTCACGCCCACTGCCTTCGCCCTTGTCCGCGTACACCCTACAAGAAGGAAACGAAACCCCTTATACCATCCACGAGAAATTTTACATTTAAGAAACTTCAACTTCTTATCCACGCGATGTATTACGTTTCCAAACCTCATTATGCCACGGGGATGCACTTCGGGCATGGTCCCATGCTCCCTTCCTCGGTTCTGCTCTGTCCTCTGCCTCTGCGCTCTGTCAAAGGCCGCTCAGCCTGGACCCAGCTGAAGAACGCGTTGGTTTTTTTGCAGGACGATCGGACCGTTGTGAACGATCCGTAATCAACGTCGTGTGTTACTCTGAAATTATCTACCAATGAATCTACCTGTCATTGTCGAGCCCTATCGGCCTCGACCCAGCTGAAGAAAAGAACGCCTTCGGCGTAAATATATCACAGTAAGTGGTCCCATACGATACCTCAATATATCTCTACGAAGGTGGAAGTTAGTTTTATCTACATAAAGTTAGTGTGGTTTCCATTTAAAATTTAAAATAGAAATGCTATTACCTGAAGGGGATCTGTTGGACTAAATATTTTTCCCGTTAATAATTATGTTGTGGAACCCTGGTATTATTTTTTTTAACAAAAATTGTGGAAAAAATTCAAAATGCCAAAAAAAAACTCACTAGAAATAGCATACCACTTATGAAATTGAACGCAAATGTATGAAACATCCCCACAAATTAATTTTAAAAAAAATGTGCTTGTCTGTTATACGGGTTGCCTAGTTTAAAAAAAATTATCACAAAGATTTCTGTTAACATTTGTGGAAGGGGCTTAAAGATTTCTGTTAACAAAATAGAAGATTTTTTGTTGACGTCTGAAAAAATTCTGTTAGACAAAAATTCTCCCTTCCTCTCATACTCTCCTCCAAAAACAAATTCGAAAATATTGGTCGAAGTTTTAATTAAAACACAAACAAAACATCATTAAACACTCTTTCATGGGATCACTTGGCTTCTGCCACTTCCCCAAATTTGTTGTTGTTCTACTCACCAAGGTAGTCATTGCAGTTAAATGGAAGTTATACAGTGGCTGGAAAGTTTTTTTTTGGACACATCATTGATTTTTTCTTTTTGTAGGGAATTAATTAGCCTAAATGCATACTATAATCCTGTGTTGGAAAAATAAGTGGAATCAGCACATGGAAAGAAACTACATGATTTTCCAGGCAGTCTTCTTATAAATAACTGATACAAATTGCCCAAAACATTACAGTTGTCCCTCTAGCAAGTCTTGAGAGTTTATAACACACGATAATACTTTAAAAGCCATAAACAAAGTTCCAGTGGAAACAGAAGGGTTTCTTGCATTCAGAAGTTATGCGATGTTGATTTTTGAAGAGGACTTTCTACTATGGGTAAAATAGTAAAACAGAATGTTCACTTGCGAATGCTTGTTTCAGTGTATTGTACAACAGAGAATTAGATTTACTAGATTTGGAGACAGGCTTTTTAAGGCGGCAGGACAGGACAGGGCAGAGCGTGCAGGCATATAAGTAGAAACAACATAGAGGAGTGCACTCTCAATATGTTTAAATTAGAGGAAGTTTATTTTAGATTTTAATGAGGGATATGTGGATGGTAAAAACCCTAATCAACATCAATGCAATTCTTGCCATTCTGATATCCATTGTTTTCACCAAGATTTTCAGGTGTAAAAGTTATTTGCACGGTGGCATAAAATAAAATCATCCTATTTAGAGAAAGTTTAAAGCATAAAAAAATGGGTATTTTACAAAAATAAAAGTTAGGTTATCCAATGCTCATAAAGATTATCTCATTGCTGGAGGATCCATAATTATGCAACTAAATAAAAGAGTTGAGATTACAATGACAACCAAGATCAAAATTCTTTAAGGTTATTTTATGGCTATTGCGGGAAGATTTTCAACATTGGATCAGAAGGAAAACCATTCAACCCTAAAATCAAGCATTAAAGGAAAGTAGGACCTTGAAAATTGCAGAAATCAAACACATAAAATCATGATTGCAAATAAAGAGTAAACTAGAACGTAAACAGACCCACGTAAAGGACAACTTGGAAACAAAATTTCTAGAGTGTTTGGTTCATCAAACTAAAGTTAGGTAAGAGATGAAGCACATTCATATAAAATTTCAGCCATTATGTTGATATTAGGCACAATTAGATTGATATCTACTGTCACAAACAATTTACTTGTTTTCTGTATTAGTTGTACAATGAACTCTGAATTTTTGAATCAAGAGTATCACGTGAATTCCGAAACAGTCATTAAACATTCAATTTCATTAATTAAAATACCATAAAAACAAATCTTCCTAAACATGTGAATGAACTGTGAATAGTTTTTGTGCCATTCTATTGTGGATCTTGACATTCCCTTCCAGTTCACTGAATGGGGGAATTTAAATTGATAATTTATTAAATGGCTATGCACTTATCACCAAATTTATTAACATCTAAAAAACAATAATAAATTATGTTTCAATTTCAACTCTTTACATACATTACACAATCTATATGTAGGCATATTTTGTCATAATGTATTGTGGTAGGTAATGGAGTATGAACACTATTTTTACATTTCCTCCATTACTGTCATGTTGTCACAAGTACTTCCAACACTGACGAGAAGCAATTACTGAAACCCACATGATAGAATGGACTCAAGTTAAACTTTTGTCTAATAAGAAGCACATTTATTTTGAAGAAAAACAAAAGTTGGAAGGTTGGAAGGATGCACTTTCTTTTAGAGCAGACCTAGCAATAACAAGGATTGGAAATGTCATTAAAATACAACATGTTACATTTATGAATAACTAATAAAAGTGCATTTCTAAAAGGTCCAAACCTTAACAACAGCTGGAAAATAATATTTCTATCCATTCTAACTTGATACATGATTGTACAACGACTTCTGTATTCTGAATGTGGATATGGCAGCATTTATGCCTACGAAATTGGTTGTTTGGTGATCAAAGTTGCACTTTTTCCATCGAAGAAAAGGGGCAGCGAACAATAATAACAAATATTTTAAGTTCCAGTAACTTTTTCCATCTATTCTACAAGTTTTATATAACAAGCTAATTTGTAGCTAGACATTTCACTAAAAAACCATGTAACTAAGCTAAATGCAAAAAAAATTGGATTGTTTTTTTTTACATTTGTCTGTTGGTCAAGCAAGGAATTATTCATTAGAAAACACTATGAAGGCTAGGAGTAAAGAGTAGACATGTTTACAATTTTTTTTCCTAAATTTCATCAAATGCTCAAATGCACAACAAATAGAGGGCTAAAGCATCAATAGAAACCAAGATGGCAGCCAAATCTATGAAATTTTAAAATGGGTCAATACTAAGATGGAGCTGGTTTGAATATCGAAGCACACAGAAATAGAAAATAAATGGACAATGAAAATTGATTCTGCAAAGTTTTAAAGGCTGGGGTCATAGGTTCAGTTTAATGCTTTCTCATGTTCTATTTTGGATAGTTTCAGGTTGCAAGACATATGAAAACAAAGATATAAAACTTACAAGCAATGAAAGGCATTATTTTCTATTAACCTAAAAAACTGTAAAGACATGAGTTTACCTTTTTCCCTTCCAACAACCTTTGTTTTCCCGCTGCCTTGAAGAAGCCTCACAACATGTTGTTGTGCATCCAACCAAGGAAAAAGGACAGCTTGTTATTCTCCACCAATTTTCCTGCTTGTAGCATCAAAAGAAATGCAAACCTTGCATAAAAAAGGACACATAATAACAACTTTTTTCTTGATTCGCAAGGGTGCCAAACAACTGTAAAGAAAGAAAACATTTTGTCATTCGAGAAGGATAAGCAAGAAGCAACAAAATCTACTCCGCACTATTTATGGATTCAGATATTGCAAAAAATTCAGTCTTTTTTCAGACTGTCGAGTCATCTCTTACTCTTAGGTTTGCAAGCCATTCTTGTGTCATGTAGCAGATTGACTTTTTAAAGAACCAGTTCATATAACATTCATTGCAAGATGGACTCATTAACTTCACAAACATTGTTGAATGAAAGCATATGCATGGGTCAGCAAATAACAAATATCCCATGTAATACAAATATTTCAACAACAAAAATACCAGATTTCACTTATTGCCCCTCTTCATGATAACAACTTCCCGTCAAATGCTGCAGAGGTGGTAAAATGCACCTACATTGACAAATTACTTCTACCTTATTATCACAATTCGGAACAACAATACCCAAACGTTCCCTAAAATGAAGGGCATGACGTCAAAACTACATTTCATTATTAGGCAACAACGACATCATTTTTTTGGGGCAAAGCCAAATAATTTTTTGGGGCAAGAAGTGAGAGGTCGATGCAGGTTGAATGCTTTAATAAATCTATGACAAAGGAAAAACAGACAAAACATAGGGTGGAAGGCGCTGGAGTTGCATCTAAAACAGGGAGGAATGGGAAATAAACAAATAAAACCCTTTCACCCAACCCATTAATATCAATCACGGAAGCAACAACAAAAAAATCCCCAAAGAACTTACATCGGCGCAGGCAGAAATGGTTCTCAATAGTCCCCGACATGAAGGTATATGCGATTCATGCCCACTTCCTTCGCCCTTTGTCCGCGTACACCCTACAAGAAGGAAACGAAACCCCTTATACCATCCACGAGAAATTTTACATTTAAGAAACTTCAACTTCTTATCCACGCGATGTATTACACTTCCAACCTCATTATGCCACGGGATGCACTTCGGGCATGGTCCCATGCTCCCTTCCTCGGTTCTGCTCTGTCCTCGCCTCTGCGCTCTGTCAGAGGCTGCTCAGCCTGGACCCAGCTGAAGAACGCGTTGGTTTTTTTGCAGACGATCGACCGTTGTGAATGATCCATAATCAACATCTGTGTACTCTGAAAATTATCTACCACTGATCTACCTGTCATTGTCAGAGCCCTCTCGGCCTCGACCCAGCTGAAGAACGCCTTTCGGCGTAAATATATCACAGTGAAGTGGTCCCCGCAACTATACCTGCAATAATATCTCTGCGAAGTGTGAAGTTAGTTTTATCTACTAAAGTTAGTTTGGTTTCCATTTAAAATTTAAAATAGAAATGCTACTTACCTGAAGGGATCTGCTGGACTAAATATTTTTCCCGTTAATATTATGTGCGACCTGTGTATTTTTTTACACAAAAAATTGTGGAAAAAACAAACTGCACAAAAAACTCACTAGAAATAGCTACAACTTATGAAATTGAACAAATGTATTAAACATGCCCCACAAATTAATTTTTAAAAAATTGTGCTGTCATGTTATACGGTTTACCTAGTTTAAAAAATTATCACAAAGATTTCTGTTAACATTTGTGGAAGGGGCTTAAAGATTTCTGTTAACAAAATAGAATATTTTTTGTGACGTGTGAAAAAATTCTGTAGACAAAAAAATTCTCCCTTCCTCTCATAATCTCCTCCAAAAACAAATTCGAAAATATTGGTCGAAGTTTTAATTAAAACACAAACAAAACATCATTAAACACTCTTTCATGGGATCACTTGGCTTCTGTCCACTTCCCCAAATTTGTTGTTGTTCTACTCACCAAGGTAGTCATTGCAGTTAAAATGGAAGTTATACAGTCGCTGGAAAGTTTTTTTTGGACACATCATCGATTTTTTTTTTTTGTAGGGATTAATTAGCCTAAATGCATTACTATAATCCTGTGTTGGAAAAATAAGTGGAATCAGGCACATGGAAAGAAACTACATGATTTTCCAGGCAGTCTTCTTATAAAGAACTGATACAAATTGCCCAAAACATTTACAGTTGTCCTCTCTAGCAAGTTCTTGGAGTTTATAACACACGATAATACTTTAAAAGCCATAATCAAGTTCCAGTGGAACAGAAGGGTTTCTTGCATTCAGAAGTTATGCGATGTTGATTTTTGAAGAGGACTTTCTACTGTGGGTAAAATAGTAAAACAGAATGTTCACTTGCCGAATGCTTGTTCAGTGTATTGTACAACAGAGAATTAGAATTTTACTAGATTTGGAGACAACTTTTAAGGCGGTAGGACAGGACAGGGTAGAGCGTGCAAGGCATATAAGTAGAAACAACATAGAGGAGTGCACTCTCAATATGTTTAAATTAGAGGAAGTTTATTTTAGATTTTAATGAGGGATTATGTGGATGTAAAAACCCTAAGCAACATCAATGCATATTCTTGCCATTCTGATATCCATTGTTTTCACCAAGATTTGCAGGAGTAAAGTTATTTGCAGGTGGCATAAATAAAATCCATCCTATTTAGAGAACAGTTTAAAGCATTAAAAAATGGGTATTTGCCAAAAAGAAAAGTTATCCCACTGCTCCATAAAGATTATCTCATTGCTGGAATCCATAATTATGCAACTAAATTAAAAAGAGTTGAGATTACAATGACAACCAAGATCAAAATTCTCTTAAGTTTAGTTTTTATGGCTATTGCGGAAGCTTTCAACCTTGGATCAGAAGGAAAACCCTTCAACCCTAAAATCAAGCATTAAAGGAAGATATAACCTTGACAATGCAGAAATCAAAACATAAAATCATGATTACAAATAAATAGAGTGAAACTAGTAAACAGACCCACGTAAAGACACCTTGGAAACAGAATTTCTAGAGTGTGTTCAAACTAAGTTAGGTAAGAGATGAAGCACATTTCATATAAAATGTCAGCCATATGTTGATATTAGGCACAATTAGATTGATATCTACTGTCACAAACAATTTACTTGTTTTTATGGGTATCTAGTTGTACAATGAACTCTGAAGTTTTAATCAAGAGTATCACTGTGATATTTCCTAAACAGTCATTAAACATTCAATTTCATTATTAAATAACCATAAAAACAAATCTTCTAAACATGTGAATGAACTGTGATATAGTTTTTGTGCATTCTATTTGTGGATCTTGACATTCCCTTTAGTGCACTAAATGGGGGAATTAAATTGATACATTTATTAAATTGCTATGCACTTATCACCAAATTTATTAATTTCTAAAAGGGAATCTAAATAATATACTTAATAAAATAGCTATGCTCTTTGAGATTTCGATGACACGATAAAGTAAATTCAGTCAAATTTCTATAAAGATAGTTAAAATTATCTGTGATCAGGAAAATAATTGTTGAGTAATTACCTCTCTCTATTGGGTATCATTTAAAACTGCCTCTGCTCTTGCTAGAGGGACGTCCTTCATACAATAACCTGCCACACAAGTAACAAAAAATAGATGATCCATTAGCAGCCGTTAAAAAGTGTAAAGGAAATATGAAATATAAATTTTGCAGTGGTTATCCATTAACCAAGATCAATTTTCCAGTGGTTATCCATTAGACAATGTTATGACTAATGTTTCGCAGTGTTTATCAACTAATCAGGAAAATGCATCCTCGATCAATCACAAAATAAACGAAAACCCGTAAAATTCTGAAATCCGATTCCAACACGAGAGACCAAAATCAAAATTGTTCAAACCCAATAAAAAATTAAACATAAAGCACGGCTGTGCAATAATTAATGAAACAATATAAAAATACAGAGGCAAAACAAGAAAACAAAAATTTAAATCAGAGAGAATAAAAACCATTTGCAGGGATTTCAATCCAGCTTCACCTTTAATTTCTTCCTGCCCTGTAAAACATAACTGAAATTAATTGCAAACACAAACAGAGCGAAGAACTAAATTATTACCTTATAAAATGGAATTTAGTCGAATTTTGGTGACGGCTGAAAAAATTCAGTAGACAATATTCCTGTAAATCTCCCTTACTCCATTACTCTGACAATCTCCTTCCCCCGTAAATGTTTTTATTTATTTTTTAACATATTCTAAAATGTCCACGGCGCAAGTGAAATTCCTATTAATTGCTAATATTTTTAGCTATCCTTCAGAATTTTTGTTTGAAAATATCACTCGAAGTTTTAATTAAATTATGTTCCTCTACTCACAGAGTCGTTTTTCCCGGTTTTACTAACACAGTCATTGCAAAGGGATATCAAAGCTGGAAAAATGGAAGTCTTTGCAATGCTGAGACTAAAATTACATTTGGAAAAAAGGTCTATTAGGAAGATATGATGACCTCGACATAAAATCAAACATAAAATCAAGAAATAAAGCGATACTAAAAAACAAACCCATGCGAATTAGTAATTTATAGTGTATTCAACGTGGAGAAAAACATGTTGATATTTACCGTCACAAAAAATTTACTTCTTTTAATGGGTGTTATCAAAACAATGAATTCTGAACTCTGATTTTGTAAGCAAGACAATAACACAAAATTCAAATAGTTCAATGTACAACTGGACACCCATAAAATCAATCTTTTAAACATGTAAATGTACTGTGATATTTCGTAAACAAATGTTAAACATCCTTCATTAAAGAAGCATAAAAGCAACCTTCTAAACATGTAAATATATTGTAATGTAATGTGATATTTCCTAAATAGACGTTATCAAAAGAACCCCTCAAAGAACCATAAAAACAACCTTCTAAACAAGTAACTATAGTACATTTACCTCTTTTAAGTGTTGGGTATCATTTAAAACTGCCCCTGCTCTATGATGGAGAGACGTCTTTCATTTTAACAACCTGTCACACAAGTAACAACCATGTAACAACCTGCCACACATACAACAATAGATGTTCCAAAGATTTTATTTTGGCACAAGCAGGAAGTTTTTTGTGTTTTTGACGATAGTTGCATACAACACAAAAGGGGCAAGTGCACCAAGTTGGGGGCCTAAAAGTGCACAAAAATTAGCTTTTTAGTCATTTTGGCCATAACGCGCTCGCGTTATGGCTCAGTCACACTATAACGCGAGAGGGGAAAATCAAGGTCACATTATATCGCGCTCACATTTCGACTGACAAAACATAGTCGAGCCCCGAGATTGCTTTTCATTGCAAAAATAAAAAAAACTTAAGAGAGGAAAATGCAAGCGAGGAATAACGCGAACACATTTTGTGCCATCAACACCTCATGGAAATTCAAATCGACAATGGCGGAAAGCTTAGAAGGTCATTTATTATTGATTTTAGGTTTATTTTCTTTATTAATCTTTTTTTATAGTTGTTGATTTGTTATTTATGTTCATTTTCAGAGGTTTCTATATCTTCAATTCAAACCCCTCATACATTCACATACCAAGATGAAGAATAAAACATCCCAAAAACATCCCCTTCAATAGTAGGACATCCTCCTAACACCCAACAACACATTTTGGGGGAGATTGAAAACAACAAAGTTCAAATTGAGGGTTTAATAGAAACCTTAATAAACCTTAATGCCACAAATCCACATTGTCAAAACCTAGCTACATCATTAGGATTATTATTATCTAATATCGTCAATGTGGTTGGACAAATAAACACATGGAGGAATTTTAAAACCAATTGTCATAATTTTTATGTAGGCAAGTTGTCTTATGATACAGCGAAGGAGAAAAAAATCACAAAAGACAAATTGTGTGCATTGTTTACTGATCCTAAAACTAATGCACCATTACTATTGGGTTGTCAAAGATTTCCCATCCACTGGTGTAATCATGAGGGGATAAAAAATAATTTTTGGCATAGGTGGTGGATGGTTTTTGATCAACCACCTTGTAACAATTTTGAGCTGCCATAGTATTTCTTGAGGAAACTCTATTGTGAATTCAACCTCAATGAAAAATCACACTATTTTGACATTCAAAATTTTTAAGGCAAAGGCAAAATCTCTACACCTGATAGAGTGGGGGAACAACATTTGCAGAACCGACTAACTAGACCCATTGCTCACCCATCTATTCATCATGTTTCAGTCCCTTCTATTGTGAAGGAGGCGGTGGAGGGGTTCTGACTCTTGATTCTATTAGGTCATTGACACATTCATTGCTTCAACATGGCACTCGTCTCTCCCATAGTGATGAGGACGGTTCTTCTAGGGAACATACATCATATAGCATACAGTTTCACGTTTGTGGGAGTATAGGCACCTACATGGTTGATGAGGCAACTCCACATCCTAGCGAGATAGCTCCACATCCTCGTGAGGTAGCTCCACACCCTATTCAGAATGATCCACAAGCTGGGTAGCATGTCCGATTGGAGGAGGCACATCATGATTCCATGTTTGAGAATATCATCATCACATATGTTCTAATGGGTTCGACCTTTGATATTGACCAGTAGGTAATTTTACATGAAATTAGTTGTAATTATATATATATATATATTGTACAAAATCTTATAATTAACAATGTTAATTAATTGTGAATGAAAATTAATGAGTCATGTGTGTTTTAATAAAATTACAGGGTCAAACTATATATCTAGTTTCACATTCCCCTTTCTACAGTTGTTTGCGAGCATGTCATCCCCTCCGGTATAAATTGGTAATAAATTAATAAATATATTGCGTTATTTTTTTTTCCATATAGAGATGTTATCCTAAAATTACAATTTTATGTTGAAAAGGTGAATGTCGATACGAGTTCACATGTTGGTGAATTTACTAATGTGAGTTTTATTATTCTTATTCAGCATATACATGAAGAGAATGAACTATAGTTAACATATGAATTTACTGATGTGCCTAAGTCATCTTCCCGACGGCTGAAGATAACTAGATTATTTGATGTTACCCATATTTTAGATCTATACGGATTATTTTGTCTACCTTCATGGCATATTGGTGTAGATTTATATTTTGTCAATGTATATCATTGTGTATGCCTACATGGCTTTGTTAAGATATTGATTTTGATCAAATTTTGCATGTTATCAAGGATTTTTGAATCAATATATTATATGAGAAAAATGAAATGTTTTAAAACTATTTTAGTGGATGAGACTCTCTTTATACATGTATTTAAGTGGATGAATATGATATCATATGTATGTTATGTTAATATGTATTATTAGTGTTATTTTTTTATGTTTTAAACATGGTAATTAATATATATATATATATATATATATATATATATATATATATATATATATATATATATATATATATGTAACTAACTTACAATTTTTCCATTGTTCTATAATCATTCAACACCATCAATTATAATAATATAATGTCAATGTCAACGCCATCCACTTCTTGGAATCTCAATAATGCAAATGAAACATATGTAACGAGACAGCACAATATTACATTAATTCTAATAATTAAATTGTAACTACAGAGAGAAAGAGGGGGGAACTTTAAAAATAATGAGGAAGAAAAAATCACTCCGGAATTCCTCGAGTCAGGTTGTTGAATGGACATTTTTTCAAAAAAATAGGCCAGTAACGGTCCTCTTTGCCAGACTGGACTGAATGGCTCAACTGTTGGCTCGGAGGGACCTGCTCTATCTAATTTTCTCAGCTTGGGTCCCACTTAGGGCCCCCTGTTGCAGAGCCCATGTTCAAATTTTGGAAATATTTCGTCTTCCGACATCTCGGAGGAAGAGAACTCTGTAACTGTTTCTCTGGATCATTCAGCCGATCTCGACTCACAACTACTTCTTCTCAGCCAACGAGCTATTTTTTCTAAATTCATGGGTCAGCGGCTCTTGAGTGACAATATCAAAGCCTGGTGTGATACTCAATGGGGGAGCAGACTTCGTGTAAGATTCATGGACAAAGAATTCTTCCTTGTCATCTTCCGTAGCCAAGCCCAAAGGGACGTCTCCCTTGAAAGACAAGAATATCTGCTCCTTGAATTTTGTCTTCTTATTAAGAAGTGGTCTGCTCATTTCAACCCGGATAAAGCTATCATGGAAGGGCTTCAGGTCTGGGTTAGACTATATTCTCTCCCCAGTGAGTTCTGGTCTCCATCCTCCCTCACACAAATTTGTTCCAGCCTGGGGAGAGTCATCCGCATTGATCCTGTTACCCTCGAAGGCTCCCTTTCTTCCTTCGCAAGGGTTTCCAAAAAATTGAATCATAAAATCGTGATTCTTTCCTCCAGCTGGAAATGGATTCAAAGGGTGGATTATGCGACCATCTCGAACTGTTGTTTCCGCTGTAAACTTCCTGGTCACTTTCAGAAAGATTATAAAGAGCCCCCTTCTTCTAGGCCAGCTGTGTGGAAGAAGAAGCTTCCCAGTGCTTCAGTAGAGGTGAATCCTCCTTCTACTGTCGAGCCTCTCTACCCCCCCAATATCGCCGATGCAAAGTCTCTTCCTGTGGAAACTCTTAATCTTGATCCTAGCACAATCAATCTTGTTAAAGAAACGGCTTCGGTGGTTTAAGACTCAATGTGTATCCTCTCCTTATTTCAAGAGGGTATTGCCTTAGGTCTCGGCTCCAATGTTACCTCCCTAGAAAATTGGGTAGGCAACAAAGAAGAGCTTCTCAATGCTAACATAATGATGATGGAAGAAGATCCTGTCTCTCAGGCTGAAGAGGGTGAGATTTTGCCTTCTTGTTGTGGTATACTTCCAACCCCACAAATCTGAAATTTAAATCTCGGCCCGAGCGCTCCTATTGGGTGACCTTCCAAGTCGCGTTCTTCACTCAAAGAGGTAGCTTTTGACAATCAATCCCAGCTTGGTTCCTTTTTTTCAATCTCAGGTAGGAGAGGCGAGTCCTCTCTGAAAAAAAGATGAACATCTTTTCGTGGAATGTTAGGGGTCTCAACGCCCCTAACAAGCAGTGTTTGATCAGGTGATATGTTGCGGATTTGAACATTTCTATTTGTTTGTTACAAGAGACCAAGATGTCAAGCTCGGTGTGTTTAGATGGATGGTTCCGAAGTTGGCAAGGCTGGGAAGGTCTCTTTGTGTATTCGAATGGAGCTTCCGGTGGGTTGGGACTTCTGTGGAAGTCCTCTGTTTGCAAAGTGGCCTCCCTTTCTTCGCAATCTAATTTTCAATGGTGCCAGGTATGCATTAAAAATTCTGAGGAGTCTTTTTTTCTTGTAATGTCTACGGTTTGAACAATCCCATTCAAAAGAGAGAAACATGGAATTTTTTTTAGGATTCCTTGAGTTCCCTTTTGGATCTTAAATCAATAGTGGCAGGGGATTTTAATGCCACTATCTTTGATAAAGACAAATGCGGGGGTCTCTATTGACATCCTTTCTCTCAAGAAGATTTCATCTCCTTCGTCCATTCTTCCAAGATGGTCGATTTGGAACCACGCTCCGAGTGGTTCACGTGGAACAATCGCCACTAGGGCTTTGGGAACTTGGCTGTTAGACTTGATAGATTCCTGGTTTCGGAATCCTGGCTCTAGCATAATTTTCTCCTCCAAAGCCATGTTTCACCTCTGTCTGGTTTTGATCACTTTCCTATTTTCATGTCTATTAGCTTCGATCTTCCCCCCCGGCGCTCTCCCTTCAAGTTTGAAAGTATGTGGATGCAGGATCCCAACATTAAATAGTTGATTAAATCCTGGTGGGATTCATTCTCTGTTTCAGGTACCAAAATGTTTATTCTTTCTAAAAAGCTCCCTTTGCTCAAAGAAAAGCTTCTTGCTTGGAATTTTTTTTCCTTCAAAAACATATTTCAAGAAAAATTAAGAGTGGAAAAAGCTCTATGCACTCTTAATGAAAGGGTCTTCAAGTTTGGTATGCACAACGATGATTTCCTTTTGGAAAAGTCCCTTCTCACCGAACTAGGGGATATTCTATTGAAGGAGGAATCCTTTTGGTGTCAAAAATCTAGGGAAATTTGGCTCAAAGATGGTGATAAGAACACCAAATTTTTCCATGCCTCGGTTAAAGCAAGGAGAAACTCTAATTATATCTCTACCATCAAGCAGTCCGATGATTCGTGGATCTCCTCCCAATCAACAATCAAAGAGGAAGCGATTTCCTTTTTTCAAAAGCTTTTAACTGATGAAATCCACTCTTCTTTGGCCTCCTAATCCCCTATTCTTGAGAAAATTCCCAAACTGGTCAATGAAGCTGATAACGAGAGCATGTTCTCTCCTTTTTCCTTGGAGGAGATTCGAAAAATTGTTTTCTCAATGGCTCAGGATAAAGCCCCTGGTCCAGATGGTTTCTCGACTGCCTTTTATCAAGACTTCTAGGAAGTTATTGGTACCTCTGTTTGGCATGCTGTTGAAGAATCTTGCTCCTTAGGCAAAGTCCTAGGTTCTCTCAATCACACCTTCATTTGTATGTTCCCCAAAAAATCCCCTATGGATAAATTTGATGATTTTTGCCCAATCTCCCTTTGCAATACATCTTACAAGATTATTTCTAAAGCCATTGCTTCTCGAATCCATCCCATCCTTTGCTCCATCATTTCAAAAGAACAAAGTGGCTTCCTCCCGGGCAAATCTATCTCTGAGGGAATAATCATTTCCAATGAACTTATCCACACCTTACAGCATTCGTCTCGATCAGGGATGATGATTAAG
This sequence comes from Taxus chinensis, assembly GCA_019776745.2. Classification (NCBI taxonomy): domain Eukaryota; kingdom Viridiplantae; phylum Streptophyta; class Pinopsida; order Cupressales; family Taxaceae; genus Taxus; species Taxus chinensis. Next base: position 886,905,412 of record CM034150.1, read on the forward strand.
TTGGACTACAACAAAGCTTACGACCGGATCGATTGGCATTTCTTTATCAAATCCTTGCAAGCTTTGGGATTCAGTAATCCCTTATGTGATTGGATCTACAATTTTATATCTTCACCCTACTTCTCGGTGCTAGTGAACGGTTCTGCAGAAGGTTTCTTTAAGAGTAACATGGGCATAAGGCAGGGAGACCCCCTCTCATCCTTCCTTTTTATTTTGGTGGTTGAAGCCTTGGGCTGTAGCATTAAGTCTGTTGTTGCCTTTGGTTCTCTTTCGGGATTGTTGTCTTCCTCTAGCCTACCACCTCTCACTCATCAACAATTTGCAAATGAAACTTTTCTCTTTGGGGTTGCAACTGTCCCTGAAGCGCATGCCGTGTCCAATATTCTTAATTCCTATTCTGCTGCAGCGGGTCAAGTGATAAACTACCATAAATCTGTCATTTTCTTCTTCAATGTTCCTCCTAGGCTCCAAAGAAGGATTCTTGCGATTCTGGGGTTTGTTATCGACACTCTTCTTCACAAATATTTGGGCATTCCTTTGTTCGCTGGAGATGGAAAAGCCAAACTTTGGTTTGATCTTCTGCAGTCTTTTTTGCGCATGCTCCAATCTTGGAAAGGGAAATGCCTTTCCCTAGCGGGCCGTTTGCTTCTGATTAAGTCAATTCTATGCGCTCTTCCTGTGTTTATGTTGTTTGTTTTGACTCTTCCTCATTTGATGCTTTTGAAAATTGAAAAGCTCATCCGCACCTTCCTCTAGCAGGGGAACAGTGAGGAACGTAAATTTCATCTTGTCAAATGGGAGGTGGTCAAATCCCCCATTTCTTCAGGTGGTCTGGGGATTGCGGATTTAGCTTTGCACAATATTGCTCTGGGTGTCAAATTAGTATGGAACTTTCTTTCCTCCCCCCAAAAATTGGCTCACCAAGTTCTTTCTCATAAGTATTTGGCGGTTGGTAGACCAGAACTGCTCCTTTCCAGTGAAGAGCTTCCTAAAGGTTCCCACATTTGGATTTTCATGTGTAAATGTAGAACCCTTATTATAGATTCAGTCTCCTGGTTCGTAAACAATGGTACTAGGGTGAAATTTTGGGAGGAAAGTTGGAACAGGTGCTCTCCGCTTAATCTAGTTTCCCCTCTCAACAACACTATGAATAAAACCAGCGAGACCTAGGGCCCTTATGTTGCCAATTTCAGCTCTAAGCATCCAGACAGGTCTCCAACCTGGCTGTGGAAAGACCCCTCTCCTTTAGAGGTCCCGCCCTCGACCTGCTCTATCTTGGCAGAGGAAATTATTTTGAGAAGAGTGGCATACATGGATTGCGAGGACCATTTACTTTGGCTCAGCTCCATCTCTGGTATCTATGAAAACTAAGAATTCTGTAAAATATTTAATTGTCTATATTTATATAGCATTACATTTTATTGTTATTTGATCATGGCTTCTATCAGAAGTTGTTCAAGACAATGTAGAAGGTCCGTGATTTGAATCATACCACAAGGCCACTATATTTTTTTCCCTTCAATTTAAAATTAGAGCTAAGCTATTCTTAATGTTCAGTTGTTTAAGATTCAAGATAAATTAACAAGGCATCATATCTAACACTTCGTTGAGTTTGTGATGTTGACTGCCCATTTTCAAGTTTTTTATTCATACTTAAGAGGATGACTCTAAAAAGTTTAGAATATTTAATTTTTCTTTTGTACACTTTGCTTGAATAAGCTTTGCTCTTGATGCTGGACATCGTATTGTTTGACACCTCAGTCACATGCATACACTAATACATTGACAAGGGCTGAAATCATTCCTTCTATTTGCTAGAATCATTTGGAACATGAAATTAAAGTGTATGCGTGTGAACAAAATTTTGAGACAAATTATATGAGCCCTTCATTGAGTGCATAATTCTGGTGATTTTTTCTCAATCAACTGGTACTCTTGTATTACTTTGAACATCCATGGATTGAATTGGGTTTTGATGCCTTTAGCTCTTATGGTCATCTCACAAAATAGTAGAAGAGTGCCCTGCCTCTATCTGATTCCACTGTAACATATCCAGCAAAGTGTTCAAAGCTAGCATTGGATGGCTGGCCCGGAAGAGCCTTTATCCGATCTTTTTCCCGCAACAATCCCTCCTGTTCTGACAAACTTTCGCTGAAAACAGAAGAAGATGACCATTGGGTGGGCTTTAGTCTGTGAGATTTTTTCGCCTTGAGCAGTTTTTTCAATGCGTGATGCTGCTTCAGCTCATGGGAAGGGACGGCCCAGAGGCAAAGAAAAAGAAGCATATTCGAATGTTTGTTCTTCTTCCCCCGCAGGGAAAAGACTGGGTGCTCTGCGAAAGGGGGAGGAATATGCAGCCTCATAAAGTTTTGTTCTTGGCGATACATTTTCCTACCATTTTCCCAATTGATGGGGATATGAATGAATTTGGGGAGGAAATTGTGAGGATTATCTGTGACGTGCATAAGAGGATTAAGGAGCATTTCATGGCGGAGATTTGTGAGACTAGAGAGTGTTTGCAGAGGGTTGCTTTTGCTTTTCCGCCGATCGGGATGGATGAGGCGGCGGAGGAAATAGATGTTTATTTGGATGATAAATGGAGCAGATTGAACAAGCTCTATTTTAGCTTTCTCAGAGAATCTCCCGATTTTTTGCCAGACTATGGACGTCTTTTGCTCGAATACGGGAAAGACGGTGTCCTCTGTCTCAGGTCTTGGAGATTTCATGGCGGATTAGTAATTTCGAGATAACATGTTTGAATATTTAATATTAGGTTTCATAAATCCATTCTAGCTTATGTTACTGGCATATAAATATTATTTATCAACATTGCCATAGTAACTCACTAACATTTTTAGCCTCTGTAGTTAAGGTTGCATAGGCATTTAATTTTGTCTAATTTCGTCCCGTTAATCTAAGTGTATTTGTGTAAATAAGAATTATTGGGATTTTATTTTTTATTTTGACGTACGGTAATATTTTTACGCTGAAAGGCGTGTTCTTAGTTAGAAAGCCAGGCCCCCTCTGACAGCCGACAAGACGTCAACGTTTGCAATTGTTTGGTCGACGATGTCCGGATTGTTTTCTTCCTTGCACGTGGCACGCGTTCAATCTCTTTGTTGCTGCCACTGTATATATATTGCGTAGAATCTAGATGTATCTAAGATAGGATAACTAGTTATGATTTTCTGCAAGCGGAGGACTATTCTAGATGACATAAAAAATCATAGTTGTTATGAGGATGAGGATGTTCAGGATTTGTAATAACTTACAAAGGCGGAATTGCAGATAAAGAAATGCAACTTGAAAGAAAACAAGTCTCAAATAGACTGAGGACTCACCTACATTAAGTGATTCTAGGATGTAAACTGCAACGTACTAGCCGGGGCCCTGGAAAGACCTAAATTTATTTGAAATTTTGTAGGAAAATTACAATATGTTGATTTTCTAAATCCCTTTCTACTACTTCGCAAATACGCAATTGGAAAATCATGGGAGAACATCACCTCTGTATATATATCAAGAAATATTCAGGGATGTTTTCTTTGGCCAAATAAGGTTTCGTAGATTTCTTGGAGAAACATTAATGTTTTTAAATCCCGGCACATTGATTTCTTGGTGAAAATTTAATGTTTTCAAATCCCAGTGCGTCGATTTATTGGCGACACATTAATGTTTTCAAATCCCGGCATGATGATCATGTGGTGATTTAATATAAAAATATACATTGGGATTGGGAATTCCTTTGTGATTTAGATGGGACAAATTATTGTTTATGGGATTTTTGGGGAAAAAACCTGGGTTACTGCCGTTGCTGTACAATTCACTAAAATAAAATTCTCAGAATTCTACTATTCACCAAACTACGAATATTCGCCGCTAAAATTTTCCCTATAAATAATACTCCAGGAATTCCGGGTAAAATTGTAAATTTAATCTGCTATTACCATTATGTCGAGGCCGTTGTAGTTATCCTTCAACCACTTTAAAAATTCTAGGATGTTATGGGGGTTGTGTATACCCAGCTCCGAAAACATTAAGGCCCTCATCTTTTAGGTTTTGAACCGCACTCAAGCCTCTATTGATGTCTCTAGCAGTGAGAACGACAATCATACCATTTTGTCCCAATTGATGGGTTAGTACCTGTATGGCCCTGAATCTTCACAGTTCAATCGCCCTTTGCTTGTGGGAAAAATTCCTATATTTTCATGATAATCTTGACAAGAGGTGAGCTGTGTATGTTCTTGTGCTACAAACCATGCAGTATCCTGTAGGAGTTTGGACCATGGTTTCTACTTATAGTACCATATGCTGGAGTTGTTTCAGTACTGGGTATTATTATAAAAAGTTTTCTTATGGAAAACGAAGCCTAAGTTTTACTTAAATCAGATAACAGAAAACAGAATATTTGTTCAGTCTTACCAGTGAACCTCCATAAGAGGAAATGTAAAAATTTGGGAAAAGGGTTCCTTGGTATATTTTTTTTCCTTGAACTTTAGAGGAAATATAGTTCTTATTTTGAATATTTCTTTATTAGTAGGCTATATATTTCTTTGGTTGTCAAAAGATGTCGTAAAAGCATGGGAATTTAAATGTATTTTTAGGTTGTGGAAAAGCCATCAAATCAGGGTTTTTGAAATGCAATTGGCTGGCACTTGGTTTGCAATTTAAGTTCCAATATGCTTCTGCTACAGTTTATATATTTTGGATTTAGATACAAATGAGAAATATACCTCTCTTATCTAACATTCATTGACATTTGTGACTTGTAAAAAGTAACCCACTTGTTTCATCTAAGTTAGATTTCACAATATTGAAAAATTGTTTTCTTAATTGGCGTTTTTAGGAGTGAAGAAGAAAACCATAGCTGAAAAACATGTTTTTCAAATGCAAAAAGGAGGAAAATATTTAACACTGATTCAAAGGATAAAAGTTAGTAATTTAGTATTCTTCTTCTCTTGCCTTATGGCTATCAAAGATGACATAAATGCCAACTTTAGGAATAATAATGTTGGGTGTTTGTTTTATTTCTCGGTACTGGATCATGAAATATGTACTTATGCTACTTGAGTTTTGAGCCATCTACATACAATGTAATTAAATGAATTTTTAGTTCTCCATAGTTTTGAGCAAATCTTCACTGACCCATATTTTCATGAGTAGTGGTTCACAAGAACTTATATTGAATGAGCATGAATGGTCTACTTGGGACTCATCCATCTAGGTGATGCCTCATATGAGGGTGAATGGTCTACTTGGGACTCATGGAGTTTTTCTTACAATCAAGCCTTCTTAGTTTGTTATTCCCATCTAGGTGATGCTCATAGGGGTGAAGCACCATGACTTCATTGAAGGTCACCCATTTCAGTACTGATTTGGCTCAAGGTAACTTGAACATGGAGTTTTTCTTACAATCAAGCCTTCTTAGTTTGTTATTCCATTCAAAACCTTCACCATGTGTTATTGCATATAAAGTTTTGTCATCACATTTCAAAACCTTCACCATGTGTTATGCCTTATGAAATATTAATTATGGAGCTTCCTAGCTCATTTATTTATAGAAGTGGTGTTTTGGCAGTTGAGATCAGATTATTTGAGGACTTTTTGACGATTCACCTACCTACATATATAAATCAGTTTTATCTAATCTGCATTGAGCCATATTTCATGAATAATGATTCACAAGAACCCAACTCTCACTAGCATATTTCATGAATAATGATTCACATGAATAATGAGTTTTTATCTAATCTGCATTGAGCCATATTTCATGAATAATGATTCACTAGAACCCAACTCTCACTAGCAAAATTGATTGTTCACCAAACTTTCAGTTAATTTATTTGCTATGAAGCCCCTATACAGCTGATTGGATATACATCAATAATGAGCCACGTTAACAAAAGCTATGATGATTGTTCACCAAACTTGGTAGCAGTTAATTTATGCTATAAGCCCCTATACAGCTGATTGGTCGGATATACCTCAAATATCACTTAGACAATCATTTGAACCTTTTAGTCTTGGCATTTGCATGTATTTCAAAATTCATTGCGTATGTATGCACAAATATATGTAGACAATCATGGGAACTTCTTTTAGTCATTGGCAAAATAGAAGGAAAAATCAGTTACAAGAATTCTATTAGATATGAAACCTGCCAATTGATTCACACGTTATGATACCCCCACTCTAATTTTACGAAGGTATGCACAAATATAGTTGTTCATTTCTTCTCATTAACAAAATAGAAGGAAAAATCAGTTACAAAAGCTAGATGATTAGATATGAAGCCAAACTGATTCAGTTAATCAACTCACCATGTTATCCTATAAGCCCCTGTACTAGCTAATTTTACTACAACATTTCTATACATCATACGTTAACTTGAAAGCTTAGATGATTATTCACCAAACTTTCAGTCTAATTTATCGCAATATAAGCCCCTGTATAGCTGATTAGATATACCTCAATGGTCACTTGGGAGTATCAAAATTATGCCATATCAATACATATTAGCTATTGATTTGAATGTCCATCTGTGTATCGCAATTTGTGCTATGGAGAGCAATGGTATTTGAACCTATCTAGGAACCATATCAATACATATTAAACTTCGGTGAACTTTGTCATCTAATCCTGGGCCTATACAAATTTGAACCTTTAGGAACCTTTTCAATACGTATTATATTTTTGTGTTTGTGTATAATTTTGTATATACAAATTTGAAAAATTAAACTTCGGTGAACTTTTCATCTTCCTGGGCCTACCAAATGTTCTAGGTCTTTGTTATATGGCCTCATATGCTATGAGAATTGCATAAAGAATTCGCATTCCTACCGCAACACTTCCTTGTGCCTCCTACACAAGCTGGGGTATCAACCTCTTTAATTTATTGGCCATCACTTCATTGAGGAGGAGATCCGATTCAATATTTTGCATAGATGGCACTTGTATTTTGTTTTGTTTTCTTCTTAGATGGAACATTCGCCAACCTTAGAGAACCTAAATGTAACAAATAGATTATTTGAATGGTATATAGCTATAATTATGCACAATAGTATTACTAAACCCAAACGGATGCAAACAATTATCAATTTTGAGATGGATGTCGTTAAATTTCCTCAGAATTGACTTTCTGAAGGAGGTGATTAATCTTTATTTAGATATTGCACTTTGGTTGGATTATTTAAGTCTTTTCTTTAATGGCTATTTTCAAGTACTAGTCATTTCTTCTATGACCTTTCACTCACCTACATTGGTTGATCATCCTGGTTGCAGTGTAGTAAGTCATTACATTATTCATAAAATTTAAACTCAGGACTCTCCCAGTGCCTCGATTGAGAAAATGAGAATCTCTTCCTTATAGTTAAACAATCTTTGGATAAAATTATACAATTTCAACTTTGATCATGAGTCTTTGGATATAAAATTTGCAAATGTATATGTACTAACTTGTAACAAATTTGAAATGTAAAGATAGAACCTTTAAATATAATGTTTCATCTATATTCCTCCACTTACAAAATCAATCACGCTCTTTATCAACATCCACTATAAAAATAATAACTATCCCTCTAAATCAAATAACATATATGGTTAGGCGTTCACATTGCATTATACACGTGAGATTGCTAGTTTATTTATTATTATTAAAAGTCAATATTTACAACACACTTAATAATCTGCATTTATTGCTACACGTTGACGGCATTAAAAGTTGGATGCGCATAGCTAACCACATAAAATAAAGTGACAAGATATGCAACTTTATTTCAAACGACCTCCCTATCACGATCATCATCACTATCACCTTCGTGGCCGTACAATATTACAAACAAAATATATTGCTTCCTAAGTATCTACATTTATACAAACCAGGTACTTCATCTGAAATTGCTTCCTGTTTATTTTAATACAAAACACAATTTGAGGGGCGATTCTGAAAATAATAAGCTTCTCTTATAATACGGGTAATGTTTTTTATTGGAACGGGTCAATTTTACCTTCACTGAATATGAATATGCGTTTGAGTGGGCGTCAAATTCAAAACCGTATCATGCTGTCTCGGTGGATTGCTGGTTTAGGATTTTGAGAGTTGGGGAGGCTCCGGCTCCATTTTCCCTTGAAGCATGAGCACCACTTGTTCCATGCTCGGCCTCGCATTCTCATCCTCTTGAATGCATAACACACTTACCACACAAGCTCTTCTCACCTCCTCCATATCTGCCTTCTCTGCAACTCTCTCGTCCACAATATTCACCATATTTGCTTTGTGAATTTGAGATGCAACCCATGTGGGAAAGTAATACTGACTCGACTCTTGAACGGTTAAATCAAGATTTCTTCGCCCCGTTATTAATTCCAGCAGCGTCATGCCGAAACTGTAGACGTCCACCTTGGGAGTGATTGGAAGACCGGAGATCCACTCTGGAGCCAAGTACCCTCTTGTTCCTCTTGTAGTCGTCACTACGCGGCTGAAATTTCTACCCACAAGCTTTGCCAGCCCAAAATCGCCCAGCTTCGGAGAAAAATTGTCATCCAAGAGAATGTTTTCGGGCTTCACATCGCCGTGAATGATGCGCTCTCTGCATTCGTCATGGAGATAAACCAATCCTCTTGCGGTGCCCAGCGCGATCTCAAATCGGGTCTTCCACTCCAATACCTTCCCTTCGCTTTTGGAATTACGCCTGAAGAGGTGGAAATTTAGAGAGCCGTTGGGCATGTAATCATAAATCAGCAACCTGCGCGACCCTTCTGCACAAATCCCTCGAAGCCTAACCAAATTCACATGCTGTATGTTTCCCACAGAGCTGATTTCCGCTCGGAATTGCTTTTCACCTTGCCGAGAACCCTCCAAACTTTTGACTGCGACAAGAGTACCGTCTGTTAGAACTCCTTTGAAGACGGATCCGAATCCTCCGCTCCCCAACTTATCCGTGAAATTCCTGGTTGCAGTCTTCAATTCCTTGTAAGTGAACATTGTAAGCGACGAATTCGATGAATCTGTATAGTTCTGGGGTGTTATTAATCGCCGCCGTCGCCACAGAGAAAATTGAACGATGCCCAGAACAATGGCGAATGCAGCAAACGCACCAACCACCGCGCCTGCTATAGCTGCTGTGTTGCGTTTGGAGGACGATCGATGATGGTCAAGTGCAGAGGCAGGTAGTCGAATAAAAACTTCTGAATTGCTTTCTGATGGTGAATTTTGCATGTTTACCAAATTCCCGGACCAGATTTGGCAGGACCCTGAAGACGGATTGAAACTAAACGCAGTGCAGGAGCAGTTGCGGAGACATGTTTTCTCGCAATCTTTGTGTGTCTGTGCAGGATACGCGGAAGCCTGATTATTATCAGGCAACCAAGCGTTGAAACCCTTGAATCCGTCGCTGCTGCCATTTACGGCATCGCAGTTAAACGGGGTTTGTGGAACACAACCACTGGACCACCACTCTTGCAAATCCCACGAGCGATTGTCTCTGGGCTTGAATCCTTCCACACAGCTGCAGAAATGAAGGTTGTTCGGGTTGCATATTCCAAAGGCGCCGCAGAGGTCATATACGCTGCATTGATCTGTGGGCTGAGACCAGAACATGTTCCATTCATTGCGCTGAAACAGACTAACTCGAATTGCTCCGGCCTTGTCAAGGATGAAACTGGAGAGCACACCAGCTGTAGGCGTGAATGTATAAGTGAGGTACAAGCCAGAGCTGGTATTTTCAAGACTGATGATAGGGAGGCTTGATCGGGCAATTTCTGGCTTCTGAGCGTAATAAGACATTTCTGGCATATGAGCGAAAGCCTTACCGTCCCAAACTCCACTTTCCCAATACTGCTCAGAATTGTTCCGGAGTAGCACGAATTGTTTGGCCCCAGACGGATCCATCTGAAGTGAGAAAGGCCCGGGAGCTGGATCCAGTGAATTCTTCCAAGCGACTAGCTTTTTTGACCCGCCAAGCTTAATCCCAGGCAGCCAAGTGTCTACGGGATGGTCAAAACTCTGCCAAACAATATCAGATTTATTTTCATCGGCCACCATTAAAAAATTACCAGAATCTAATAATACAGCTCCGGAGGCTTTCTTCGTCTCATTGACCAACCAAACAGTGGCACCCTCTCCATCAAATAATCTCAGATCATGACCGTCTTTCGACAAATTCAGAACTCCCGGCATGTTTTTGATTGGAGTCTCCCTATTAGCCACCCACACAATGGTCTTCTCTGATATTTGGGCATACCAGATACCAATATACCAGTTATTAGTTTCATTTGGGCTGAAGAATCCCAACTCAAACGTGCCATTCTTTGAAATTATGGTCTGATTTCCAGTAAGCGAGGCGCCCAAAGGGAGATTCTCTCCACCATCAACAGCTAACGAATAACAGAGGATTATAAATGCTAATAGACAGTTCCTTAAAATTTCCATATTTCTTCCGCTCATGGGAATAAGCAGAAGAAGTGGAGTGCCAGACGGAGATGGAATCATGGAAGGAATATATAAAAGCCGTCTGAGCCCTGACGGAAAGAAATGAAGGACACAATTAGAGTTTGATACAATAATTTAAATTTAGACTCTAAAATACATGTTAAACACTAACAGTATTCAAAAGTGGCATCGTTTTACAGAAAGTTTGAATTTACACCTGCGTTGACAACTGAGCAAAATATATTAATATTCAATTGCGGAAGTGGTGCTTATCCTTCAAGTCTACGTGATTTTGACGGAAGTAGTGCGCATCTTTGGCTTATTAAAAAGTCTTTGTTCCATCACGGAAATGACAAAATTTAGATACGAAATACGGAATTTGGCTGCTTATTTTCGAACAAGTCTTTGGGAGGCTTCAAATATGAAAATGAAAGAGGGAAGAGTCTTCGGAGGCTTTTTAATAAAATCGTGAAGGGCCAAGGCATGTATTCGTTTTTGTGGAACGTGCTTTGTCATTAACACATTGCAGTTCAAACTAAAATAAGTAAAATTTAATTTAATTTATTAAAAGAATAGATTTGATATCGGACAGAACGTTTTAGTATGTTAGGGTTTCATATTATGTTTGTGGTGTGACACTTAAGTTTTATTGTATTTATTGTAATGATTTGGCGGTTAATCTGTTTTCTAGACAATATTTTTAAAATGTGGTTATATTGATGGTTAACTCCGTGACACATGTATTGGTTGATATTGATCATGTCAATGGAGCTCTAGGTAATTATGGCACACTGCACCAAGTCAAACAATAAAATTTGTGTGAAAGGTCTTTCACAAGATATTGGTTATTACCCAAATAAATCATTATTTTATGTTATTCTTGAGTTACTTGAATTTGATCAAGTTTATCATCGATTTGAATCTTTGACTTTGAATGATTATTTTATTGGTTGTCCCCTCAGAAAGAATGCGCAAACATCAGGTTCATAACCACTAGCAATCCCACAACATTAATATTGAGGGTGTGCAAAACATGACTCAAAGTTTCTTTTCTTGTTTCATCTTGCTAACACTAATGACTATAATTCCATTTTCAACCATGACCCAAGATTTATTCACAATACTCTTGGTGCTTTTTGATTGGCCCAAAGACTTTCAAGTTTCAGATCAAGAGGAGCTCAAAATCCCAATTTAGATCAATTATTCCTCTCATTTATTGGGAATTCGTTAATAAGCTTATCAAAACCTTAAGGCATTTTATCTATCATGACATACCCAAATTCCACGCATCTCATCCTCATACATCATACATGAGTTTGTGTAGGAATCACAACCCTACTTTGGGGTCACATCCAAATATTTAAACGATATTTTGATAAGTTTTGAAAGAAAACTTGTGCTCCACCTACCAGTGGTCACATAGTCCCTCACCTAAACGGAAAGATTGGGGATTATGTTCAAGAGAAACAATGGCCATTTCAAATAAAATATTTCATGTGAGGCATCCAACAAAAAATGTCTTCACTAACAAGTTTTTTGCCCTCGAAGATGTAGATGAGAGAACCAATATACACCTTGATGTTTTCCCATGATAATTTTATTTTAGAATTTATGAGTCCTTACTAAACCGAGCCATAAACATACAACTAGGGGAAATTTTAATTTGTTTTACAATATAAAAGTGTTATGTTTGTTAGAGGTTAAAATCACAAGATTTCTGCTTTTGCTAGCTCCAAGGATCCGCATGGAATCACAGTCATTCAAATACCTAAGTCTAGCTTGCAAAGGGTGATTCAAAATAATCAGGTGGTGGTGGTTGGTAAGTTCCTTTGACCTCGTCCCAATATTGATAATGTTAGGAATTGGGCTTCCAGAAAATGGAATCCGCTGGGGGACATGAGCATTTCTTCTATGGCTATTGGGTTTTTCCTTTTTAAGTTCAATCTTCACGATGACCTTAGTGTGGTTCTTCTGGGAGGCCCTTGGTGTATGGGGAACATGGGACTACTCATCAAAAGATGGCACCCTGGTTTCAATTTGGCCACTGAGAACATTCACACCATTCCCCTATGGTGTAGACTCCCTGGCATCCCTCTACAATCATGGGATGATGAGATTCTTCTCAACATTGTCATATCTATGGGATCCCCCATTGGCCTAGATAACTCCACAAGGAATAAATCTAGGATTGCATATGCTATATTTTGTGTATCTTTTGAGATGGATCAACAACTTCTGCATCATATCCTATTGTAAACTATTTATTCTACTTAGACGCAGGCTATTGAATATGAATCATTCCAAATGCATAGTTCTGAATACCACAAACTGGGTCATTTCATGAAAAAATGCCCTACTACCAAAACCCAGATGGACAACAACAAGAAAGGGGAAGATAATCTGATACAGGGTAAGTCTCAAATGGAAAACATAAAGAAAGGAACCGAATCATCATCAAACAAAAATACCCATCTGGAAGTTAGCAAGTAAGGGTCTGACTCCTCTTTTAAGGAGAATGAAAAAGCTTCCCCCCAAAAGGATCAAAGACAAATCCCTAGCTCTTTGGGTAACAATCACTCAAAGGGGGGATTAAAACCCCTTACAAGAAGCCCCTAGTTCGTGGAACCCGTTGGAGGCCTAAGAATCCACAACCTAAGCCTCATAACGTGGAGGACGACTCCAACGAAAAGCTAGTGGAACTACTTCTACAAGTAGATGAGAGCAACGAAAAGGTCACTGTCTCATTAAACCAAAAGATGAAACGAGATACCAATTCAAGTAAGGAGATCAAACTAGAAAATGTTAGTAATGTAAATGATACTTCCCTCACTTCTAATCTAAAGTTGAATGACTGCTATCAGATCCTTGATCCATTCTAGAAGATCTTGTTGCTAAAAATGGTATACCCAAATATATAGTCTTGTAGGAAAAGGAAGAAAATACCACAAGTCATGCAGGCTCCCAACACACTAACATGGAACAATTTGTAGTGGTTGACAAAAGAAACATGTCAACTTGCTCTCAGCCTTTTGAGAATGGCACTTCAGAGAGCATTCGACAAGATGAGATTAAGAATGATGACATATCCTTGACAGCGAATGTTATGGAATAGGAAGGAGGCGATAGCCCTAAAATGTGCTACGCCCTTAACCTATTGCTTGTATTAGGATATGAGTAGCCGACTTGTGGCTAACCATATCATTTTATTACATGATTTATACTTTCTCATGCTTAGTAGGTTGGCCTTGGTGATGGCCATAACATATGAATAGTATATATAGGGGATTGTAGGTAGTAATTTATCATCATTGGAGCATTTGAGTATTATTGTATGGTTTGGAGGTTGCCCACTCGAAGTGGCAAAGCTATTCTAATTGCATATTGAGATAATTATTTTGGAATATTGTGTTATTTGGTGTTATATTGCTGCTCATGATCTGAATTATACAAGTAATTTCATTACAAGTGGTATCAGAGCTGTGATATGGGCCAAAATTAGGGCAAAAAACCCTAATTTTTTGTTTCTGCCATATATTGCGAACTAGAGCGAATTGGTGGGAGATATTTTTTCCAGAGTTGTGAAACATTTCAAGTAAGGTTCCCTGAAAATTAGACTTTTTTGATATATTTTTCAAAAGTTATTACAAATTTAGGTTTTTTCATAAAATTGTTCCCTAGGGTGCAAATTGTGAAATTTTTTCAAATTAGTTACATTTTCGGAAAGAAAAACAAAATTTATTTGGGGTTTTTTCTTTAAGTTTTTTAATATTTGGCCGAATTCTTATCAAAATCCAAAACCCTAAAATTTGACTATGATCCCTACATCCTACTATTTTGAGGCATCATGGCGGGGCCTTCCACAAGGGAAAAAAAGAATCCCATCATTCCAGGTAAAACACCAAAAAATGATGAGATAGTAGTTGAGGAGTTGGAGACAGAAGATATAACTACAGATTCATCAGGGTTAGGGTTTACTTCGATAGACCATAAAGTAAGCCAACTTGAGTTTAACCTGAGAGACCTCGAATCTAGGGTGTCCAACAAAGAAGATGTGGATAAGATTGGACATAGATTGGAGGATTTCATGAAAAAATTCAGTACGCATATGATGGGTAATCATACTTATGTCAATCAAGGTGGATCCTCAGGGCAACATAATAGACACATTAGCCAGAGTGGATCTTCAAGTGTGCACAATCCAAATACGAGCACCCTGTAGGCTCGTACTATGTTTCCGAAAGTGGAGATGCGCCAAGTTTGATGGAAAGGATCCACTCAATTGGATCAACCAAATGGAGAATTTCTTTGAACTACATCAGATTCCATCAAGACAAAAGGTGACCATGGCATCTTTGTATCTCGAACTTGACCAATTCATATGGTATCGATGGTTATGTGCTCAAAGGCAGAAGAGTGGTCTTAATGTTACATGGACAGTCTTCACTGAAGAGTTGCAATTACACTATAGTTCTAGTGTGTCAGATAATTACTTCAGCCAATTAGCAAAGTTGAGGCAGACATGATATGTTAAGGATTACATTCATCACTTCCAAAACCTTTCTCTGCGGGTGGAAAATATTACTGAAGAGAATCTGAATGACCTATTTCTTGGGGGTCTTAAGGATCACATTGAGCATGAGGTGCATATGTTTAATCCTCATAAGGTTTCTGATTCGATGATTATGGTAAGAAGGGTAGAGGAGAAATTTTTTTGAAGTAGGAGACAACATTTCACTTTTACTAGAGATCGCAACACCTTGGCCCCATCACTCCCTCGGCCAGTTAGATTGGCACCTCAACAAATTGAAGAAAAAAGAGAAAAAGGATTATGTTTTAACTGTGACAGTAAATTTGGACCCGAACATAAATGTGCTGAAAAGAAGTTGTTCTACATTGATGGGCCTAGTGAATATGAAGAGAATAATGAAGATGCAAAGTCAAGGGTCTTGGTTGAGCCAGAGGAGGAGTCAAGAGATCCTCAGCCAACGATCTCATGCCATGAAATTTCAAGTATTAGCACCCCCCAAACCCTAAAGGTGGTTGGATTCCTAAAAAAATAGAGGGTCACAGTGTTGATTCATTCAGGAAGTACTCACAACTTTATCAATCATAAGTTAGCAGTGCGCCTAAAATGTTTCATTTATCCAGCTCTTGAATGTCAAGTAATGATTGCTGATGGAGGTACTGTTACTTGTTATGGAAAATGCCATAGCATTGAGCTTTCCATGGGAGATTACATACTAAATAGTCCCATGTATGCCATTTCTATGGGAGGAGCAGACATTGTGTTAGGGGTTCAATGGCTTACCACTTTGGGAACCATTGAGATGAACTTCCAAGACTTGTTCATGTGATTTCACTCTCAAGGAAGGAATTTTGAGCTAAGAGGCTTAAGAGAAAAGTCTCCACAAATAGTAAGTTCTCATCATATGCACAAAATGCTAAGAAAGGGTGCATAGGGATTTGTGGCACAACTCTTTTCATTAGAGGCTCATCATTCTAAGGACATTATACCATCAGATATGCAAGTAGTGTTGGATTCACACTCTATTGTATTTGAAAATATACCAAAGGGCTTACCTCCAAAGAGAGATCATGATCATGCTATTCAATTATTACCAAGAAGTCAACCGTCTAACATAAGACCTTATAGGTACCCATATGTGCAAAAGAGTGAAATCGAGAAGATTGTACAAGAGATTTTGGAAGCAGGAATCATCCACCATAGTCAAAGTGCTTATTCTTCTCCAGTAGTGATGGTACGGAAGAAAGATGACATGTGGCGCATGTGTCCTAATGATAGGGAACTTAATAAGTACACAATCAAAGATAAGTTTCCTATTCCTATTATTGATGATTTGCTTGATGAGTTGCATGGTGCTATTTATTTTACAAAGCTTGATCTTCGTTCAGGATACTTCCAAATTAGAATCAAGGATGAGGATGTTCATAAAACCACCTTTCGAACACATGAAGGCCATTATGAATTCCTAGTAATGCCTTTTGGACTCACAAATGCACCTTCTACATTTCAAAGTTTAATGAATTCTATTTTTAAGTCATTCCTACGGAAGTTTGTCTTAGTGTTTTTCAATGATATATTAATTTATAGCAAAACATGGGAGGAACATTTGCATTATGTAAATAATGTTTTGGAAACCCTTGAGCAACATCAACTTTATGCAAAGCCCTCTAAGTGTTCTTTTGGACTCAAGGAGGTTGAATATTTGGGTTACATTGTCTCTCATGAAGGGGTTAAAGTGGATCCTAATAAGATCAAACCCATGATGGAGTGGAAGGTTCCAAAAACTCTAAAGAATCTATGAGGATTTTTTGGGCTTACAGGTTATTACCAAATATTTGTAAGGCAGTATGGAAGCATAGCTACACCTCTCACATCTTTATTAAAGAAAGATTCCTTCCATTGGAGTGAGGATGCAACCAAATCATTCGTTAAAGGAGGCCATGTGCACCACTCCAGTCTTGGCTACTCCAGATTTTTCCAAAACATTCATTGTTGAATGTGATGCATCAGGGGTGGGTATGGGGGTAGTTCTCATGCAAGAAGGCCATCCTATTTCCTTTTTGAACCATCAATTCAAAGGTAAGAATCTTTCCAAGCTGACTTATGAGAAGGAAATGCTAGCCATACTTCATGCAGTAAAGCAATGGAGACCATATCTCATAGGAAGACACTTTAAAGTGAAGACATATCATGATAGTCTGAAATACTTCTTGGAGCAGTGTTTATCATCTGAAGAACAACAAAAATGGGTCTCCAAGATGTTGGGATATGATTTTGAGATTATCTATAAGAAAGGGAAGGAGAATGTAGTTGCGGATGCTTTATCACGGAAAGATGACTCAACTGCAGCCTTGTTATGTGCCATATCCATATTACAGGAAGATTGGATAGATGAGGCAAGGTCCAAATGGAGAATTGACCCAACCACACAAAACCTCATTCATCATCTCTAGAATGATCCAAGCATGTCTGAAAAATTTGTATTGAAAGGGGATGCTTTATGGTATAAAGATAAATTATACCTATGTAAGAACTCCACTCTTAAAAATAGGATTCTATCTGAGCTTCAGTCTTCTCCAGTAGGGGGGAACTCTAGATTCTTGAAAACTTATCATCAATTCAAACAAGATTTCTTCGGGGAAGGGCTCAAAGGGGTTGTCTAAAAATTTGTGGCAGAATGCATGGTTTGTTAGCAAAATAAGGGTGAAATAGTTTGATCCCCAGGTCTTCTACAACCTCTATCTATTCCTAACCAGCGGTGGCAAGAGGTTTCCATGGATTTTATCACAGGATTGCCCAAATCTGAAGGAAAAAATATCATCATGGTTGTGGTGGTTAGAATCACCAAATATGCTCATTTTTGTGCCTTGGCACACCCATTTGTTGCAAGCACGGTAGCAACATCCTTCATGGACATAGTTCAGAAGCTTCATGGGACACCAAAGATTATAGTAAGTGATCGAGACCCTATATTTACTAGTAATTTTTGGACTGATTTATTCTCATGTTTGGGTACTCATTTAGCTTGTAGCTCTTCTTATCATCCCCAGTCTGATGGGAAAACAGAAGTTGTAAATAAGTGTTTGGAGGGAGATCTTCGTTGCTTTACGTCAGATAAACAAGTAAAATAGGTCCAATGGTTGCCACTTGCAGAATGGTGGTATAACACTTCCTTCCATACTTCATCTAAAATGTCTCCTTTTTTAGCACTCTATGGGTACCATCCACCATCCATCACATCATCATTGAGAGGAAAACCATGGGTTAGAGCAGTAGAAGAACACATTCAGTATCAACAAGAGGTCCTCTCTAATCTCAAGGAGAGCTTGGTCATGGCACAAAACCACATGAAGCAACAGGTTGGTCAACATCGCGTGGAAAGGCATTTTGAAGTCGGTGATTGGGTTTTTGTGCGGTTACAGCCATATAAGCAAATGTCTTTGAAACAACAACAAAAGGATAACAAACTTTCACCAAAGTATTATGGACCCTATTAAGTATTGCAGAAGATTGGTACTATAGCATAAAAATTAGAACTTCCACAATCCACTAGAATACATCTAGTCTTTCATGTTTCTTGCCTGAAGAAAGTAATTGGACAGAGAGTATCAACCCAAACAGTGTTACTTGAGCTCGATGAGGAGGGGAGGGTCATCTTCGAACCTAAATGCATCCTTCAAACACGCACTAAAATATTGAGGACATGGGTTATTACTGAGTACCTGATCAAGTGGAAGAATATGGACATTGAAGATGCAACTGGGAAGATATGACATTCCTGCAGCAGCACCCAAAGCTTCTCAACATTGGGGACAATATTTCTTTTAAGGGGAAGGGAATGTTATGCCCTTAACCTATTGCTTGTATTAGGATATGAGTAGCCGACTTGTGGCTTACCATATCATTTTATTATATCATTTATACTTTCTCATGCTTAGTAGGTCGGCCTTGGTGATGGCCATAACATATGAATAATATATATAAGGGATTGTAGGTAGTAATTCATCATCATTGGAGCTTTTGAGTATTATTTTATGGTTTGGAGGTTGCCCCCTCAAAGTGGAAAAGCTATTCTAGTTGCATATTGAGATCATTATTCTGGAATATTGTGTTATTTGGTGTTATATTGCTGCTCATGATCTGAATTATACAAGTAATTTCATTACAAAATGACTATTACTCAGTAAAGTATAGGTAACTCATCAGATATTAGGCAGGCTGCCACCCCACATAACTCAACTAAGGAAGAAGGGGAGATCACACCAACAAAATTCCTAGTTGATTGCACTAACTTCCCTACTCCTAACAAACCTACTAAAATAGTGACTCGCAAGAACAAGGTATTTGAAGGAATTCTATATGCTTTGTACTTTGACAAAAAAAAAATCTCCCGATAACTGGGAAGCATCTTTCTCAAGAGTTACTAGGTCTTCAAAGAAGAATGCAAACACATGCTCTAGTACTCCTAAAGGATGACCTTAAAATAATGACCAAAGGAAGAGATAAATTGATAAAAGTATTGCAGATGGTACACAATCCACCTTGGACCATTTAGCAATCCTCATTCCCTCAAAAATTAGATGAAAATAATTTCCTAGAACATAAGGGGCCTCAATGATGGGGGTAAACAAAGAACACTAAGGGAGTTAAGGAAAACATGCAAACCCTCCATTATGGATGTTTGAGAAACAAAGATGAGCTCTAACTCTTTGAAGAATTGTAAAAATTTCATTTAGAATAAAGATGACATTGCTTGTGTTGACTCCAGAGCAACCTCTGGAGGTATTTCTCTTCTTTGGGATCCTACTAAGGTAACAGACAAAATTATTTTATCTACTTCTAATCATCTAGCTGTAACTTTCCACACAAGTGACAATACCTCTACTTGGATTTTATCCAATTTTAATGTTCCCGACACCATTCATGGTCGAGGAAAATTATGGAAGGAGTTCAAAAACTTTGGAACAAATTGTGGACAGTTGAATTAGATGATTTTTGGAGACTTTAATAGTCCCCTCACTCTAGCTAAGAAAAAGGGTGGAGTTTCTGACTTCCATGCAGGTATGGATGACCTTTCTGATTTCATTGCTTCCTCTAATAGTATTGACATCAAGACATTCAAGGAAACCCCTTCACTTGGTCTAAGAGAAGACTCGGAGAGAACCAAATTCAAGTCAGACTTGACCGGGCACTCATATCTACGGACTGGATCCTTAATCAAAGTTTTCAACTCTCCTCTCTCCCCATAATTGGATCAGATCTGTTGGTGAAATAAATATTCAAGTGGGAAAATTAATGGGCTCCTAACAACAATGTGCGGGAATGAGTCCCTCTGCTTGAATGGGAATCTCTATTTATTGAAAACAAGGAAATGAAAATAGTTTAAACTAATTTCTGGGTTGGCTCAAAGATCAGGGATCACACAAGAATATTTCCTTAAACCTATGGCAATTTCTTATATGGGATCCAAGGGATGAAAATTTCTTATGGAGAGAGACAGGGGAGAGAAGTAGGGGGATTTCAATCAAAAAATAGTATAACCAAGTTCATTACATTAAAATCAGAATATTTGATTCGTATCAATGAGAAGAAACCAATCAACAAATAAAGAGGAATAATCAACAAGAAACACAAAATTTTATTGCATCATGTTGCACAATTTATAATGCACATGGAGTATAGGTTGAGATAGAGATAGAATAGTAGTAGATAAGGAATAAAAGAACTGATGGTACTTGCTTTTATAAAGACAGTGAGAGCTAGTAAACAAGCATTAACCATCCCTTGAAATAGTGGTTCCACTCTTATTTATAACATTATAAATTTCCTTTCATCTCCCTCACATGGGTTTTCACCTTCGTGACCTTTGGATTTTCATATTCTTGACCTTTGGATTTTCATATTCCTGGCATTTAGCCTTTCAAATTCTCGACCTTAGGCCTTTCAAATTCCCTCATGATTTTTTGATCATCTTACAATAAGGTGTTTTCATCTCATAGTCAAGCATATGCATTTTACACTTTCTGGAGACACAGTTTCATCCTTCAGTCTCCTGGAGTCCTCTGGGTGCATAAACTTGTAGTTGGATGTCTGGAACATTCTAGTCGAGCGAATGCATCTTTGAAATCGCTCGACTACATTTTTTACAGTTGGGCGTTGAAATTTTTCATTCCCCGAACACTCGGTTGCATCCTCCAGTCATCTAGAATCCTCAGGATAAATAACATGTTGTTAGGCGGCTGCAGTTTTGCAGTCGGGTGTCTGCATTTACTCAACTCACTGAAAACGTATTTTCATCACCCTGAGGTCAAATGTTAATGAAAATATGTCATCCAGTATTATGGAAAAGTGCCAATTAATCTAATGAGAATATATATAAGTACTAAAAATGAATTATTCATCATATATTTTACCCATATTTTCACTTTTTCCTCAAGGTGTGCACCGATAGATTGAGTGATAAGAGGAGTTTACGATCACCACCAACTAACACATCATATGGGTCATGAAGATCATTATATATAATTTAATTTGATATTTTTTTAGGATCTCAAATGTTCACGAGGCTCCTGAAACCTTTCGAGAAAGTTACAATTTGTACCAAGACCTTTGTGTTGCATTGTCGGACAAGTTTTCACTTCTCAATTTTCCCAAAATATTTCCTTGATGATTTTAAAACTAAGTTGGATCTTTTATGTCTCCAATTCATAGGGTATAGGATTCTAACTCTTCATAGGGCTCCTGAAACTCTTTGAATAAGGTGACTAGCTGTTTGAGAACATGCATTTCCCAATACCTTTCTCCCAAAGACCCAGTTTCACATAACTTGTTCCTAAACATTGATTTTATTCCAGAACCTTCCTAAACTACCTCATATGGTTGAAAAAATATATAAAACTCTATTTTTAGGTATTATATCTTCTTGGGACATCCTCGGGATGTGTTTTATAGGTGCAAGACTTCTAAAAATAGACCTTTTTAGGCCTCTGAGACCAACTTATTCCAGGTGGATTAAAATAAATCCATAAATTATCTCCTACCAACCTACGTGCACATGAAACACACTTTAAAAATATTTTTAACACATCCCTCCCAGTCATGATGGGGGTTTACATAGTCAAAGATTGGTCAGAGGGTAGGTTTACATTACTTGGTTCAGGGATTTTTGAGTGTGGGCTTAGTTGTCAGGACAAAAAATTCTAGTTTTTCATGCTAGACATTCTACATGACAACAAATTGCTCTATCTTTGAAACTTGTTTTGGATTAAATGAAGTGAAGACCAAGTAATTATGAATCCCAAAATCTCAAGACACTAAGAGGACCAATGACTTATCCATTGGGCTAAAGGAGTCATTGCAAAATAAGAATAGATACAACAAAGCCTTATTTATTGAACACAACACGAGACAAACACAAACAAATGACATAAAAGGAAACATAGAACACAAGGGAAATAAAAAAAACATACTCACCTATGGTACATGTGGGAGACAACCGATTCACTATTGTATAATTCAATATTACCCACTATAGGAATTTCTAAGGAGTGCATGGCATTCCTGCTTGTGTTCTCCATTTAGTGAATCATAGATGAAGTAAAGGTCGCCTAGCACGTGGGGGTGATATCCACGGATGACTAGGGACGAAATTCACCTTAGTTTCACTGCACAAACAAATACGAATCACTTCACAAGTAACACAACACTCAAACTCCCCCTTTTCGCGGTTATTCCTCCGCCCGATTGAGGTAAACCCTTATAAGCAAAAACAAATGACCATTTCCCCTAGGTCTTGTTGTTAGGATTCGACATCATTCTACGTCTAAAGGCATCAGC
This sequence comes from Taxus chinensis, assembly GCA_019776745.2. Lineage (NCBI taxonomy): Eukaryota > Viridiplantae > Streptophyta > Pinopsida > Cupressales > Taxaceae > Taxus > Taxus chinensis. The sequence continues at coordinate 886,928,202 of CM034150.1, forward strand.
TCACGATAACCAAAATTAACCCTAGGGTTAGTCTCTAGATTTGCGTGTGCCTCTGCTTGTTTTTCAAATCCTGTTTTCTATCATACTTTGTCTTCTGTGATCAATAAGTTGCTAAAATACTCAACGTTGCTAATCAATCAGCAGCCTTTTATATCTTTCTATCCTAGACTTTAAACACCGACATCGTTAAGGGACCGACGTCGTTTGAGCTGTGACCGACGCCGGTTACTAAACCGATATCGGTTACTGTCTTTCATCAGCCCCCTGACAAACCAGTAGCTTGTCAAATTCACCATTCAGAGGTTGTTTTTGTTCTTGATAGATTGAACCTTTCCTGTTGTGTTCTAGTCTATGGTTGTCATCACTCGGAAGCAAGCCGCCGCCATGGTTTTCCACATGCCTACTCTGTGTCTTTTCCTTAATCACCCCCTCACATTCTATACAGGGAACCCTACAGACACCAGTGAGATCCCCCAAATTCCTGTAGGAGACAAGGACTTTGCCAAATTTCTGGATGCTAATCCCAGCGCTGTGCAATACTATTTGTCTCATACCCCTGACCGTTACGCCTGATGGTCAGCTCCTTATGGCATGCCTATTAGTATAGCTGCTCATTTAGCTCCCACTCCTCCTGATAACAATACCTTACTTCCTGCATCACTAGCCCCCGTCTCCCAATCTGACAGCTTCAGAGGTTCATACGACCCCGATTAGCTTTCCTTTGGTTACCCTTGGACCCCACGTATCGCTACCACCAACTGCCCCCTATCTCATCTCTTTTTCAGACCACTCCATTCATGACTTACTCTCTGCCACCTATTCAAACAAGCTTTCCTTCTCAAGCTCCGCCTACCCTTTTCATTCCCATACACGTATCCATAACCTCAACACCTTATATGGGACATCCCTATTCTGTGGCACCATCATCTCATCCAACCACAGATTTCATCAAGCAAATGATGGACAAATGCAAAACCTGGAGGCTTCCGTTCAGGAAGTCGTAGCGCCTATGACATACGAGCAAGTTTGTCGGGAGCCCATTCACCCTTCTGTCCCCCTCATTCATATCCTCCTCAATGGGAGTTGCCAAGTTTCTATCGTTTAACAGTAAAGAGGATCCTCAACAACACTTGCGATCATTTAGACATGCTTGTTATTTGATTGCCATGATGATGCCTTGTTACTCCGCACCTTTTCCCATGTCCTTATCAAGACCTGCCTTGGAGTGGTACAGTGCTTTATACCCAGCACTCAATCTTCTCTTTTAACCAACTAGCCCAATCTTTCTTGGATCATTTCTCCATTAACATGCCAAGAAAGTATCTATCACTGACCTCTATGCCATCCGACAATTTGAAGACGAATCTATCGCAGATTTCGTTGGACCGATGGCGGGGCCTTATCAACCAACTTACGTATGCCTTGCCTCAAACCGAACTCATCGAACTATTTACGCGGGCTTGCGCTAAGCACATCTCCCTACCCTCCAAATTCAAACTTTCCGTACATTCGACGAGGCCTTTACTATGGCTCGAAAATTAGAAATTCGAGCCTTAGAGGAAGGATAAATTGCGGTTTGCGCAACAAGAACTCCACTTTCCGAACTCCTGATTCTACCATAACCAAATACCCACCACTCCTCAACGCGTCCACCTCTTCTAAATCAAAAGGAGCTGTCCATGCGGTGATGGTCAAATCCCAACCACCGTCCAATACTCCACCAAAAACCACCTATAAATACAAAGCCGAACCCATCAGCTACACTCCCTTGGGAGAAACCTATGGTGTGATATTGGAAAAATTGCTCAAAGCTGGGGCTGTCACCTTGCCCCCTGTTAAACCTCACTCTGGGTTTGACTCCACCCGCGCAATACCTTCCTGGTACAAAGAAAATGACTTTTGTAACTTTCACCGCGTAAAAGGACATAGTCATGAAAACTGCAAGATGTTGAAAAACATAGTGCAGGAAATGGTTGACACAGGGGATATAACCCTCGATAATCCTAACGCTCCTGCTAACCGAAATCTGAAAATTTTCAACAAGCCATTCCCGAATCACTCGTCCAGCAGCAACGTGAACCAAGATATCTTAGCTGAGGAGAGTGTTCATGAGATCCATGCAGTCTTCGATTCTCAGCCAAAAGCCTCTATCGAGAAAATTTTGAATCAGACCTCTTCACTAACACAGGAGCCCGAACCTCCTTTACCACCATCAAGCCAAAGCGAAATCGTTCCTTTACCCATAGAAGAGTTAACTGCCCAGGCTTCCCTTCCCATCAATGAGTCTTCTTACACCACATCCCTACAAGACTGTGAGCGGATGCTATCTAATTTATCTATTTCCCAAACGTCCCCTTCTACCACTCTTGCTACACAAGAGGAAGGCTCACCACTCCTTTTGACATCCTTAGACGAGAAATCTCTTACACTAACATCACCACATTCTTTTAACATGACAGATCTCCTCGAACACGCTCTCCTACCTATTAGTCCCTCATCGCCTAAATCTTTTCAATGACCGGTTGACCTCCTAACATCTATTGATACAGTGCCTCATCTGCCTCCTGCGTCACACCCACAATGGACTGGAATTACAACTCACTTTTCTTCCGTACCAAAATTACAAATCACACCTAGAGACTGTCATTCCACAGAAGATAGACAGGCCCTATGGGAACGTTTGAGTACCCCTTTTTCTACTCAAATGCAAATGACTAATCCTGATGTCTCCACCATCTACCCGAAGTGCTTACAGAAGCTTAAAATGCCCCCTGTTCTCGCCTTCACCCCCCTCACCTCTACCAAATGCCCCGTCCACTTCTATCAACTTAACCGGATCTTCCCCTACGCTTGGGACCTCACCAATGCCCAATCTAACACAACCCGCCTAAGCGACTCGATTTATCCCAAAATAAACCCGCCCCGCCACCTAGGAGACAAACACAATCCGGGCCTCTATCAAAACCCTCATCTTCACACCCACCTTCCATATTGGGACCTCATCCCTCCACCTTACATCAATATATCATACCTCCTTTGTTTTCTGCAAAACGACCTACGCCCTTTTACACCTATACAGAGATCAAAGGGTTATCACAACATCGTTACCCCGCGTATCCGGTCCACCTATCAACCCTGAACCCAATCCCATCATCAAAGGATTTATTTTCTATCACTCCCCCTTTCTCCGTGGTTGTTTCCCTGCTACCATGGCATCTGTAGCCTCATCATGCTAACCAGCTGAACGTAACTTTTGTGTCCAAGAAACCACGTTTGGTGAAAAACATGTGTCAGCACCCCTCGGCTAAACCACCACCTATACGAACTAAACACGCCCAAACATTACCACAACCCACACAATCAATACCCTCATCTTCTTCTGATTTTGACCCACTCAAAGGATCTTACGCCAAAATCCTTGCTATGTTGGTAGAGAATGCAACCATCTCCCTACCTCCACTTAGACCTTATGACCCGTCTAAGCCCCGACCTGTGGATTATGATGAGTCTAAAATCTGTGCCTATCACCGCACACCTGGAACATGATGTAGAAGGATGCAAAGCTCTAAAAAACCATCCTTCGTCAGTCACCTCTTCCGGATCGAAAGATTAAGAAAGACAACTTACGAAGGGAGAGACCTCTAGCGTCAATTCCCTCTACTATACCATCTGTCCCCGCCTCACCAAGATCGATCATTATTACAACCCCACCTCCTTGAAGACCATGAATTATCCCAACCATCTTCTTCATCTCAGGTCTACGAGATTAATATGATTAGTGTCGCTACTCTGAGGACAGAAAAACAATGGGAAAGCAAAAGAAAACACACCTGCGGCATCTCTTTCTCCGTCAACCATCCCGATTACACCACCACCTAAAGTGGTTATTCGCGGACCCGCCTATCCCGTCTCTAATGGAGTTGCCCACCGAACCATGATCAAATAACTTCATCAATCACCCGTAAAAATGACACTATATGATCTCATTCAGACTTCTGAATCTCATCGACAAGCTCTTGTTGAGATCCTTCAAGGGATAGAGGTTTTACCCAACGAAACCCTGCCTGTTACCTCCATTCTAACACCCAATCACGTCGCCTCTCTCACCAAACAATCCATCTCCCCCACCACTTCTGTCTCAAAACAACAAGCCGCTGCGGTTAGTTTCTCGGAAGATGAAATTATCGACTTTGGTGCAGAAGACCCTGACCCTGCCCTTTTCATTTCCGCTTACGTCTGAGACATTCGAGTACGTCGGGTTATGATTGATGGGGGTGCTAGCCTAAACATCATCTCTTCAAAAGCCTATCCAACAAACGAACATCCCTTCAAGTTACATGTGTGCCAACCCCATCATGTTGCGATGATTCAATGACGCTATTACTTCTACCTTAGGCAGCGTGATCCTCAACATTCGCGTAGGCCCACGTACTTTTCCCGAACTCTTCTATGTCCTTCAAAGAGAGTTCCAACATAATATATTGCTGGGTCAAACTTGGATTCGAGCCATGGGATGAGTTCCCTCAACATTACATCGATGCATAAAATTTGAGTACGAGGGGAAGTCCTACAATGTAAAAGCTGATCCTCCCCCCTTCAAAACTTGTAATATGTTATCACCTCACAACCTATGTGCTTATACCAATTAAGGCACTTATACGTTCAACCCAAGCATTCGCTTCAAATGGTACCTCAACCATCCAGCCTGAACTGCACCTTAATGCCTTCAACTGATGAAACCACAGTCGCACAAACCACTTCTCTTCCCGTAGCTAACATCCCAACCTCCGACCCCTTAGTAGATGTATATCACTTGCCTCACGCTGGGGAGTACCGCCTATATAATGTTAGTTCTTTCCGTACCCCACTTGAGCTACGGACAATTACATGCGCATCCCACATACGACCGTCGCGTGGGGGAGGTAATCTCTTACGGACCACCCCATTGCCGCACTAACCTAACATATGGGGGTGTTGACACATCCTCCATTACCCCTGAACCTCCCCTTGACGATGCCTTCCCCTTCTTAGTCTAGTCCATGACTTCAAAGTATTAAAATAAGCCATATTCTTATGGGATTTTCTTGAGTCAAACTTCCTACTAAACTAGATGCTTCACGCCAAAAGAACATCTAGTTATCTAAAATTCAATATAGACTGCTCCCTCGAAGGACAGCTATATGCCAAACTATTGCTGCTACTATAAATAGACTGTTCCCCTGAAGGACAGCTATGCACTAAAATCATATCTGCTACTATAAATAGACTGCTCCCTCGAAGGACAGCTATACACAGTCAGCCTCTAGCAAGAAGCTTCTCGCATCGATCAGCTTCGTGAAGACCTCAAGAATAAAACAATCAATATCCCTTGTAGACTTCCCGCATCGATCAGTCTACATTCAATAAAATAAAAGCCTCATTCAAAAGAACTTTTTGGGTCATGGACTTGTCTATTTAGGGTAGGTTCTCTTTCGTTGTAACAAGTTCTTTGTACCTCAGCTATATCATCCACATCACCTCACCATTTGTTTCAACTCAAGGGACGTAACGTACACCTGATATATTGTGATCATACAACTCTTTTCAACTATGGACTTCTCGTCTATGCACGGCACTTAGGGCTTCAGGCTCGTTCTACATTGTGTGGTTTGTTTAGCTCTTTTCACCTACGGAGCACTCTTTCTGCTTTGCCTCGCATCTAGAATTGTGTGTTGATCTTAATCAGGACACTATTCCCTACTACTTGGGTATGCTAACCTTTTCTTTACCTATACCTACACCAACAACATTATCCTACCAGCACCAACAACATTACCCTACCAACATCACATTTTTACCAAACGACAAATTGCCTAAACCATACCAAATTGCCTAAATTCACCTCTCCCTGGTCCTAAGGGAGAACTACATCGGTCTGAGGCCCCTCCTTGCTTTGTGCAATGGGCTATGTAGGCAGCACTTCGGAGACATGGGGTCTCCCAAGGTTAGCTCGACCATCCCCTACCATAACCTATCCTGTGTGGTGAATATAAATATTTTTGTGTATTTTTATTTTAATCACATTTCTCTTTATCCCTTTTCGAAACACCGAAAATCGAAACACCGACAATCTTATTATTATCATAACTCAAATCAACATACATATTCAGTTTTATTTAGATGTTAAACAAATACATCTTCTCTATCATTGACACGCAGGTCGACATCCTTATTTATTCTTATACCTCGCTAACATGTACTCAGACCATCACAACTCATCCCGAACTAGGTGATGATCGTGATCGTCGACCCCTCTCACCGGGCCTCTCTGTCCTCAAAGGTACCGCGGCTATTGGTACCGCCCACTGATCTACCAATCTCTCCTGTAACATATGAATACGCCCTCTCGCATGGAGAACTCCAGCCTCTAGTCTCGCCGCCCGTGACTCCGCAACCACTAACAATCCTCTGGTCTCATTCACCTGCGTTTGGAGCTGCTGAACCAAATGCTGCAGACGATCCCTCTCTGCTGTAATCACCGCTATGTCAGGGTGCTCACGTACACCTCGCAGTTCTGCTACCCACCATAATCTATAGGCCTCTGTCATTCCTGCATCCATTACCCTGCGATCGGCTGCTATCTCCTCGGGCCCTTTTGGAGGTGTTGGCCGGGGTGGTGAGAATGCTGCCTCGGCATCGATCCTCATATATGGTCTATAAGCCTGTGGTATGTCCTACACAAATCCAAATTGTCGTCGCACGCGATCTATAGGAATCCTCTCATATTCACCTGGCCTATGCCCCGCGATCCACTTCAATCGCTCTACACCTCTCAACTCCTCAACTATGTTCTCGGTTACCATATAGTTCCCGTAGGGCCTCCAACAGATATCTGCAACCGTCAACCTCTCCCATACCTGCCTGTAATACTCAATGTCACCCAGCATGGCCTGAGATCTTGCCTCTTGTTCTGTCTGGACCCATCGTCGGAATCCCAACCTCTGTACTCCGGTCTCTCCTGCCTGGATGGATCGGCCTATTGGTCGCACACAAACAATGTGCTCATAGGCCCAACAGTGTAATAAGTATGAGCAATCCAACGTTGTCCTGTGACTTCGCCTACAAGCCCATAAACCCCTGTATAGCTCCGCCAAATATGCAGGTGCCCAGGCAAAAGTCACATTCCTTTCTATCATCTCCCAAATAACACCCATCAATGCCTTTGGAAATCTTCCCCCTTCTGCCCTTGGTAACACATAATACCCTACCGCCATCAATAAAATCACTGCTAACCTTGTCTCCTCAGGGTGTGCTGCATACATTACCCCATATGTGAATGACAAACCTCACTGTGTTAAGTCTCGTGCATATGGACCAAACACTTCTGTTATCGCTGCCCGCCCCGCGCTAGGTAGTGCCTGATATACTGGCTCTCCAGTAATAGGGAGTCTCAAAATATGAAACACATCTTCCAAAGTTACTGTCATTTCACCTGTTGGCAGATAGAAGGTATTTGTCTCAGGATTCCATCTCTCAATCAGCGCCTGTAACATACCATGGTTACGTGCGATTCATGAATAATAACGGATTCCACTTAACCCCAAACGATTTATCAATGTCCATTCCGCTGGTGTTACATCCGCTCGGATTCGCGACAACAGCGCTGGCATGCTATCATTCATCCTCAACCCTGCCTCTGCCTGCATACACCAAAACGACAAACAACCATTCAATCCATTAGGGTCTTTTTCAAACATTCTGGAAATTTCTCCAGTAACCGGTACCGGTTATACGTAACCGATATCGGTTGAACAACCGATACCGTTTCTCCCTAACCACTACCGGTCACTGTCAATTTTATACACCTTCCCTAAAAACAACCACCTACGATAATAATTTACTCGTTTATTCACCTTTTTATACATACAAACATACCTGAAACCCCTGATTGCCTACCCTGTAACACTTACCTCACCTGCAACCCTTGTTATCATGTTTTCTTTCTCATATCTACCCACCTTACTCTCCCCCATCTTATTCACGAAACATGCAGTAGTCAAATCACAAACAAAACAATACCTCTTGGGTTGCAGTAGCTTGAGGTCGCCCTTGTCTTCCCTCATGTCCTTGCCTGCTGAATGCTTCTCCTCGTTCTGCCATGATCACCACCCTTTTCAACTTTGTCTTTCTGCCTTCTGAACCTCGGATCACATTTACTTTCCTTGTCTCTTTTCTCCTTCTCACCCAAATCTCTCATGCAAATACCTGTCTCAGTCGTCAAAAAGCGTCGCGTTCGCGTATTTAACCTCTTGCATGGCTCTAAAATTAAAACTTAAGTTGCCACCCTAGCTTTTCTATTTTTAGAAAAGCTCATACCTAAATAACTGGTATCGGTTACTTAACCGATATCGGTCTATCAGCTACCGATATCAGTTCTCTAACCGATATCGGTTACACACCTTCCTTTTTGAAACAGGGTTCTTTTCTTCATTTCTCATCTAAATTTTTGTCACGCCCGCCTCTTTGCCTGCATAACCAACACAATTTACCACATTTTGTTCATCCACCACACATAGCATTACAATTTCATCAACATCATTTATTTTATAAATACACAAACCATCAACTACAGATACCAAAAAACTATCAATCTATACATCATTTGGATCCAACTCATCAGTTACATATATCACACTGTCACAAAACCACCAATTTATCACATAACCTGACATTCATATATACGCACAAACAAACAAAAACATCAGCATCATCTATCTATCAACATGTCAATTAAACTCATCACACATTCTATATATTACCAGCCATTAACCACATATTTCAACACATTTTAAACACAACATGTGGATCAAAACATCGTCTCTATATATATACAAATTTTCAAAAATACAATGTGCCCTACATCGGGGCCTCTGTGATCTCATAACATACCAAAGCCAGCACGCAGGCCGTAATACCTACCAAAAATCTCGACTCGACTCGTAGGCCGGTCTCTCAAACCAAAAATATACTCGGCTCGCAGGCCGGTATCAAATATACAACCCGTACTCGGCTCGCAGGCCGGTATATAATAAATAAATGAATCAAAACAATGAATAAGTGTAGGCACGCAGGCCTCTATCAATACAACCGGTTCGTAGACCGGTGCCCATGTCCCTATACAAAACCATGTCGGGGATCTATCAGCTCTCCCCACCACCCTCGGCACCTCTCCCCGCTGGTCCCTGTGGTGCCTCTCGCCTCCTGCCCGTCACGGACACGCCAGCTGTGGCTGCCCCTCCCTGAGATATCTGGCTGTGCGAGGTCTCTGCCCTATGCGCTGCATACGCCTGATACTCGACTCCGGTACTATCAAGAATATCCTGATAATAACGGGCCTCTGCTCTAACCTCCATATAACGATCTCGCGCCACTGAAGGAACTGGGGTTGGTCCCCTGGCACCTAACACCAATATCCCCTGAGCCTGTACCTGCACCTGTGGCTGTGGTGCTGGTGGAGGTGCTGCCTGTGCCTGTACCTGCACCTGTGGCCGTGGTGGTATCTGGGGCTGTGGCTGTGCTGCTGCTGGTACGGCTACCTGTACCTATACCTGCACCTGTGGCTGTGCTGCTGGTGGTGGTGCTGCCTGTTCCTGTACCTGAGCCTGGGCTAGCTGCCCCTGTAAGACCCCTATCTGTGCCTGTGCAGCAGCCAACTGTCCCTGTAATAGCTGCACCTGCCCCCGGAGCTGATCTCTCTCTGCAGTAACTGCAGCCAAGTCTGGCTGCGCAGGCGGTACTATCCTCGCTGCTCTCTGCCCAGCCCACCATACCCTGTATGCTCCCGTGCACCCGGCATCATCCACACCCTCACCTGCTGGTCTCTCCGCTACCCAGTCTGGATCCCAAGGCTATGGCGCTGGTAGTTGGGGCCTCTACATCATCCCTCCTGTACTGAGGGAAGGGAGGTGGCTCGTCCTGTCGCAGCCCCATCTGCCTGCGTACCCTCTCTAGGGGTATCTGCTCGTACTCTCCCGGCCTCCGTCCTGCTATCCAGAATGTATACTGGATCAGGCGCAGCTGTATGCGGGCTCCTCTGCCAGGCTGGTGACCTCTGTAGGGTCTCCATATAATGTCTACTACTGTAAGGCCCTCTAGCATATGTCTATAGTAGGCCACATCCCGACCTGCAACAACTGCTCGTGGCTGGCCCACGACCCCCAACCACCTCTGAAATCCATATCGGTATACGACCTGTGGCCCTGGCTGCTGGGGTAGCCCTACCGGCCTGATGCATACGATGTGCTCGTATGCCCAACAGTGCAACAAAAAGGTAGAACAAATACCAAATCGCCTCCTCCGGCGATAGCCCCATAACTCCCTGTATAATTGCACCAGATACACTGGTGCCCATGCGAAACATGTGTGCTCCTCCACCATCTCCAGTAGCACCCCCATCAATGCCCGTGGGAAGCGGCCTCCCTCTGAATCCGGGAGGGCGAAGCAGGTGATCCCTATCATCATCAACACGGCAAGCCGTGTCTCATGTCTATGTGCGCGGTACATGTCACCATATCCAATGCTCGCGCTATGATATGTAAGAAGCGCGGCTGCATCCCCAAAAACCTGCAGTATGCTATCCATGGCCGTCTCTGAATCTACCTGGAAAACGGCCTCTCCCTCGATCGGTAGCCGCAGGATGCGATACACATCCTCTAATGTGACGGTCATCTCCCCGGTCGGCAGATGGAACACATTGGCCGCCGGATCCCATCTCTCGATGAGGGCGACCATCAGGCTGTGATCTCTGTCTATCGCTATGTACCTCTGGACCCCGCCAAGTCCCACCTCACGCATGATGGCCCAATGCACCGCAGATATGTGTGGCCTCATCCGACTCAATAGTGGAGGCATCCTATCACGCATCGTCAACTGCTGACGTGCCTGCACAACCAACCCACATTCTTAGACCCACTCTTTATTATAACACCTACTTTACCATCTAAACCCCCTTTTGTAACACCCAAAACCCACACCCCAACACGCCACCCAACCCACCTTCAAACCTAAACCCTAAACTCTAAACCCCACCCCAACACGCCACCCAACCCACCTTCAAACCTAAACCCTAAACTCTAAACCCCACCCCAACACGCCACCCAACCCACCTTCAAACTTAAACCCTAAACCCTAAACCCAATCCCATCCCAAACCACCTTCAAACCTAAACCCTAAACCCTAAACCCACACCCCAACACGCCACCCAACCCACCTTCAAACCTAAACCCTAAACTCTAAACCCCACCCCAACACACCACCCATCCCACCTTCAAACCTAAACCCTAAACTCTAAACCCCACCCGAACATGCTACCCAACCCACCTTCAAACTTCAACCCTAAACTCAATCCCATCCCAACTCCACCCTCAACCTCCCCCACCGATACCGGTCGATACGTGACCGATGCCGGTAGCCCCCAATTCAATCTCACCTTATGCCTTTGCGACCGATGCCGGTCGCCTATTGACCGACATCGGTCACTGTCTCCTGCCCGAGCCGAACCCCCGCGCGGCCCCCAAAAACCATTTTTCACCTATTTTTACCCATCTACCCACCCAAACACCCCCAAATTTTACACACCTAGCCACCTTAGCCTATCTAACCTATCTACCCTCTCCCTTTCTCGAATTACCTCCATTTACCCATTATTTCCTCCAACATACCAATTCCTACCCAAATCCCAAAAACAACATAACTCAACCAAATCACCAAATTAAAGAGTTTAGAACCTACCGGTACGACGACACGTCGTCGTGGTGGGATGGGTGGTGGCGGTCCAGCTGGTCCAGCTCCTCCAGCTCCTCCTGCCTGTGCCATGGCTCCAATCCTGATCTGCTGGGTCCCCGGCCAATCACCTGCTGCCTCCTCAACTATTCGGGCCCACTATCAACTCTCTCCGCCAATCAAATAGCTCCACCTCACTTAATAACCCTCCAAATCAACTCTCCACATCAGACAAGTTAATTTGGATTGCAAATAACAAAAGTGACAATGACAGGCCGTATTTTTCTTTTTATAGGTTTTTCGACCTTAACCGATGTCGGTTTCTTTTTTCCCTAAGAAACCGGTATCGGTCCCTTAACCGATATCGGTCATGCAGAATCGACATCGGTTTCATACCCAACTTTCACCCCATTATTTGCCTCAACCTACCATTCGGCCCAACCGAAGGCCTCAACCTACCTATTTGGCCCGACCCAAGGCCTCAACCTACCATTCGGCCCGACCCAAGGCCTCAACCTACCATTCGGCCCGACCTAAGGCCTCAACCTACCATTCGGCCCGACCTAAGGCCTCAACCTACCATTCGGCCCGACCTAAGGCCTCAACCTACCAATTGGCCCGACCTAAGGCCTCAACCTACTAATTGGCCCGACCCAAGGCCTCAACCTACCTATTTGGCCCAACCCAAGGTCTCAACCTACCATTCGGCCCGACCTAAGGCCTCAACCTACCAATTGGCCCGACGCAAGGCCTCAACCTACCTATTTGGCCCAACCCAAGGCCTCAACCTACCATTCGGCCCCGACCTAAGGCCTCAACCTACCAATTGGCCTGACCCAAGGCCTCGCCCTACCTATTTAGCCCGACCCAAGGCCTCAACCTACCCACCTAACCTGACCCAGGGCCACCGCCCAACCACTTGGCCTGACCCAAGGCCGTATCACTTCCATACCATACCCACAATCAACGTTTTATTTTATACATCCATCATGTACCTTGTGTTCAATCGAGCTCACCTGTTCGTGTTTTAGCATGATTAGGGTCCTTGACTTGATCTGTCGACCAGCTTTGCCCAGACCTAGACCGTGACGTTTATTTCAACCAAACCAACCACTTGGTACTGCCGAACATGCCTAAACATTCCTTTACCTCACCTGTTATATACCCTGGAGCTACTTCCTATGCCTTGGATACCATGATTATATCACCCTTGTTTGGATAAACTATCGACCTTTGCCTATGCATTGCTGGTTTGCTAGTCAAATCATGTACCCTAGTCGTACTATTGCATTTCAACATGCGTCTGCTTCCTTGGACCTACCCCACCACCTTACCATCCTCTCTACCACATATACCCTTTATCAACCCTATCCCTGATTTCCCGTTCACTCAATCTGTGATAGATTTGAGGGGGATTACCTATATCTTTAACATGAGAAACCACTTCATATTATTGTCCGCGCAGCTTTACAGAACAAGCTACACGACAATAAGGGGCTAATGTAGACACCAAATTCGTGTCTCACGACCCCTTGTGACCCGCATCCCATTTCGCAACCTAACCTCATTACCTAAACTTTACACAATCATTTATTAATTACCTTGTAATTGATAAATCCACATCACCTTACCCGCCACCTCACCTTGCCACCTCATCATGACCTAGCCCTAACCCTAAACTAAGCTAATTAAGACCCATGACTTGGTCTAGACTCACATCCATAACTAATGCCTCCTTACTCGCACCAAAAGCCGACCTTCTAGCCACTTGACCAAGCCTGCAACTGATCTCTCGGGAGAAAAACAGGGAAGGTGGGCTATTTTAGTAAAAATAACCTACTTTTTCCTAACCGATGCCGGTTCCTACTCGACCGCCGTCGGTTACGCAACCGCCATCGGTTCCCTGTAAATGGGCTTCCCAAACCAAAACAACGGATGGGAATTTCATTTTGAGAGATCAATCAAAGGGTTTCTGGATCAAGCGAGGGCATTGCGAACGAGGAACAGAGTCCAGATCTTCACTTGACCAAGCAGAGACGAGTGAAAATATTAGACGGGTTTATAGCAAAGGAGATCAACTTGCACCTTCATCAAAACCAGTAAGTTACATCTTGCATGTCCTCCATTATAACATTTCTTATGCTTTTGGAATTACAGTCCTCCCAAATCCGTTTCTGAATCCATTATCCAACATACCATTGCCTCTAGCTGTCATTCTTTTGTTTCTAACCATCCCATTTCCTAAAAACTATCCAAAAACCAGCCATTACAAACTCCACAACCAGCCCAGAAGATCCTAGAACCCACCGGTATCGGTTATCAGTAACCGCCATCGGTTATACGTAACCGGCATCGGTTCCTTTGATCAAAAACCAGGAAAAATAGCCTTTCCCCTACCCAGTTCAGCCAAGCAATTTAATTGATATTTTACAGTCTTTTGTGTTAATTCACGTTAGCAGGGAAACTGACCACCTTCGAAAGGAAGTTTTACATTTCCTGGGCCCAAGGCAGTTTCCTCATTTATTGTTTAATCAAATCTTGTGGTCTTGTGTTCTTATTTGCAGGTAGTCCTTCCCAGACAAAAAGGAGTTCTCCGCAGTCAACCTGATCTTTCTCTACGGTACGCGCACATCATCTCGACATCCTACAGGTATTCCTCCTAACCCTAACCTTATCTGTTTCTATAAGGAACGAAGCATTTTCTGAGTGAAACAATAACATCAGAATAAATTCTTAGCAATGAAATGAACCTTATCTTTTCCTTTAGCGAGAAAAATTTCCAATGATGACCATCCTTGGCTACTCTGTGGTTCCAATGTTCTCCTTCTCAAATTTAGATATGTACCATGAAGATTGCTTAGATTTTTCTTGAATGAAATGGTCGTGATTACAAATAATATATTCAAATGACACCAGGCCTCTCGAGATCTTATTTCCATTAATATTGGGTACTCCCTCTTCATCAATCTCTTGTATTCCTTATCTATCTTCTTCATCCACCAAATCCCTATGCGGGTTCTCACTCCCTTAAAAGAAGATGCTATTGAAATTATCTCTCTACTCCAAGAAGGCCAAGAGTTGATTATCATCATTAAAGACCTATCAATAGTTCACATTATCAGGCACACTGGGTCTAAAAACCATTTCTATGGCCACCTTATCCTTTCTAAAGGAAGGATGTGGCATCACTAAGGAAGATAACACTACAAGATAATCAAACCCTCTCGTTATCTTCTTGAGGGATATATTAGATGGAAAAAGCATCAAATGACTAAATGCAGTCCCATACCCTATTTCTATAATACCCGAGCCTTGGATTTTTAACTTGGTATTATTTCCTCACTTTCTTAACTATCACTTAAGCATCACCCATACATCTCAAATACTTCATCCTCATTTATTTGGAAACACCCATTCCCAATAGGATATCTTCGTACCCCGTTGTGTTATTTGTATTATCAAACTACATTTTATAGGTAAATGGGTATACCTCACCTGCAAGAGAAGTTAGTACAACACATGCACCAGATCCAATGCTGGAGTGACTACCATTGAACTCCATTCTTCATAATTGGTTTTCTTCATCCTCTATAAGAAGATAAAAAATTTCATCCCTTTCTGTAGTGAAGAAATAATTTCCTAGCCCACTATCTTGAAACAAGATATTTACTTTTGGATCTTCTGATTTCTGAACTATGTATTTCATATTTCGTATGGGAAATAGATTCTTCATCTCTCCCTTTACTAGAATAGTTGCAGAGGACCAATCCATCTTGATTTCACCACCTAGGTCCCTACAAAAAATCATGCTCAATAGCATCCAGAAAGATGCTACGATGTCCACTACAAGGATGGTGATCAATACTTTCTTCTCTGGAAAATCAGCTAAATCCACTTGAGCATATTTTATTCTTCCTACCAATGAAACTTATTTGGACTCCATGGAATGACATTATTAGAATCTCTAGATTCTATAATACAATTATTTAGTTTTTAGTGTTTGACAAGGAGGGATAGTTAGAAAGGCTATGTAAACAAGGGAAAATTACAGTAAGGAATGATACACAAATAATTTTGAAAATATCCCTATAATAATTCAGTGCAAACCTCATTAAGGTTGTAGACTTTTTTTTTGTGAACCTTGTAAATGGATTTGGATTATCTTGAATGTTCTCCAAACTTGGGATGTAATTTGTACGAGTAGTTGGAAAGCTTCATAGTGTAAATTGATAGAGTTTACTTGCAAAATATTCAGGAGGATTTGGGTAAATAAAAGCCTACAATTTATAAGGGAAAAAGTGGTTGAAAGTTGGTTGAATATTGTTGAATTTACATGATAAATATAGCACTAGAGGAGGTTGCAATAGTTCTGGGGCATTTAGGAACAATGATGGAATTAATTATAGAATTTGCATCCAAAAATGTGGTTGTACGTGTAATTCAATTACCCCCACCTTTCAAGGATTCTAGAAGTGTAGTTAACTAGGATGAGGATGTGGAGTCCAATTGGTTGTTGACTGAGTCCAAGTGGTTGTTGACTGAGTGGCAGTTGACTAGGATGTGCACACACTAACTAATTAATTAATCATTTAATTAGTAAATGATAATGAACTTAGCTAAAGGGGTACTAGGGGTACATAGGACTAATTTAATTAATTCAAAGGGTGAAATGTGTATGAATTGATCAATTTAATCAATTAATCACAAATGGGTGAATAACAAGGGTGCATTAGGATAGCACTAGGAACATGTGAGTAATTTTGGGGTGTCTAAAGGTTCTACTTTATTGGTATTTGATGCACTGAGGGCCAAAATATTTTACGAGGAGGGTGTAGATGGCATAGGGAATAAACCTTTATCATTGAGATTTACATTATTAGGCTTTAGGGTATCACTCCAGATGGTATTAACAAACCTCTCAAACTGAACTGGGTGTGTTTGTAAGTATTTCATCTCCATAATCTGGACCTTGGTCCTATTTACATGCTTAACATAATCAAATGGAGGTGTGGAGGGAGAATATGAGGTTCCAAGGACAATAGAGGTTTTACATGGTGGGGATGATGTTATCTTTTGAGCTTGTGTCTTTCTAGAAATATGTGGTGGAAGGTGTGGAAGGACATGGGGAAGCATGTTTTTTGGGGCTTTAGATGATTTTCAGGGAGTAGCAATAGGAAAATTATTTCTCTAAGAAATTTTAACACTAGGAGAGGAACCATAGGACTTACTTGATACGGTAGTAGGCTTCTTTCTTACTAATGGGTCTGGTTTCTCTTTAGTTGAATCCATAGATGGTGGTAGTGGTGATCCTCTAATAATGATCTTGTTTTGTGGGATCTCAACATGTTGATTTTCTTTCTTCTTCTTTGTAGTGGCTACTAAAGATGAGCCTCCTTTCTTTGACTCTGCATGAAAGAAAATAACACACGAGAATCTTGGTGCTTATTCATTATCATCACATTCATCTCCCTAAACATATTCAATGACACCATTTTTTTTGTCACTATCAACTTATTCGACTTTGAGGTAATTTTCATCATCATCATCATATTCTTCTTCTGATTCTTCCATCTCTTATTATTTTATTTCACATATTGCATTGACTGGAGGTGATTCAAGTGAAATCCTACACGGGTGTGGGCCTATCCTTTTCTATTTCAGAGGATTGGGTTTCCTTGGTGCACTCAACATGGTTATATATGAGATTTACTTCTTCAGAGAAATCATGTCATTAGCCATTTTCTGAATCATCGGATCAGTGGGCGTTGAGCTTGAACATTGAACCTTATGATTTCCATTAGGACCCTTTACTTTTATGAAAAATATTAAGTCATCTTCAGTCTCAATTGCATTATATGTTTCTTCTTTCAAATCAGTTGGTTGGGATCTTTTGTGGAAGAATGAAACTATTGATGGTAGGACACTGATAAAGAATCTTTTTAGATTGTTTTCTGGAGGCACGACACCTTCGGGGATCCATCTAATTATCCGATTCTACTTGGATATTAAATCTATCATAGACTCAATAATATCTTTCTTCATCTATACCAATTGGACCAATAGGTCTTTGTAGTCTTCCATAATTTTGAATTTATGCTCAAATTTTGTTTTTATATATTCCCAGCAAGTGATAGATCTCTCGGGTAACATATAAAACCATTCGGTATCCTTTTCTTAAAAATATTCCACAAAAATTCTAACTGATACATCTTTGTGTTCCACACCTAACACACCACAAGTGATGATGAACTCTACCACGTGCTCCTCAGGGAGTTGCGAACCATCTCCTCTAATTTTTGGGAAGTTCTTCCTCGATCCTCGTGGTATTTCATTGAGTGGTTGTAGAAGTGCAAGTGGGCCAGTATTTTTTTCCCCACAGTGCATTTGGTATGTGTTCTTCCCAGTCTTCCATTTCATTCCCAAGTCTTGCTTCTAACCCTTATCTAGTTGCGGCTTGAGTTGTTGCTCTAGCATTTGCTCTTACTTGAGCTACTTTAATTCCCTCTATTGCAACTCTTACTTCTACCTCAACTCTTGCTTCAGATTCAATTCTTGCTAGATCTTATTCTTTAGTTTCCATGTCAGTGAAGTCTTCGAGGTCTTTGTTTATGTATGGAAACTTGATAGCCAATGGGTTGATAACCCTTGGGATTCTAGTGGGAGTAGTTGTTGGAAGAAGGGGAGGCCTTAGATTTCTAAGCATTTTTTGGTTTCATTGGAGTTCTTAAAAAAATGGGTCAGTTTATCCTCCTTATATTTGTAGTCGAGTGTCTCTTCTATCCGTCAGCTTGGAAAACTAAGTTCTTCTTTATTGTTCCTAAATCTATCTTGCTCTTTCTAATTCAGCAGAGTGCTCCTCTTCAAGATCCAATACTCTTGTAACAATTAAGTATTATGTGAAGCTTTACCTATTGTACTAGATAACCTCTCTCAAATCTGAAGTAATTTCTTCTTGAGTATGGAATAGTAACTCATGCCTTTGAAGGGGAGGGTTACCCAGAATAGCCATGGTTATGAGACATAAGGCTCATGCGGCTCTTCAAATTAAATATTATTGATTTTTAGATTTTTGAAATTTCTTTTGTATTTTTTTGAGGTTATATTTTGGGTGCAGATGCTAGAAATTTTATCCCACGGTGGGTGCCAAAAATTGTTGGCAAAATAATTTGTCAAGTGGGAAAATTAATGGGCTCCTTCCAATAGTGTGTGGGATTGAGCCCCTCTACTTGAATGGGCAGCTCCATTTATTGAAAACCAGGAAATGAAAATAGTTTAAACTAATTTCTAGGTTATTTCGAAGACTGTGGATCACATAGGAATACTTCCCTAAACCTATGGAACTTACTTGTATTGAATACAAGAGAGGAAAAATTATTAAGAAGAGAGATAGGGTGATTTCAATCAACAAACAGTATAACCGATTTCATTGCATTAAAATCAAAACATTTCACTTGCATCAATGAGAAGAAACCAATCAATAAAGAAGTCTTTCATGAGAGAACAAAGCATATTAAAGTTTAGGTTCATTTCATATACGAACATGTGTTGAAGCACAACATCCAGCTTTAATTTTGTCCAACTACTGAACAACAAGCAGATATTTTCACAAAGTCACTTGCACATGAAAAGTTCGAGTTGTTTAGAGAGTTCCTCTCCTCATCTCTTCAAACAATGCACAATTAAGGGGGGGAATGTTAGGATAAAAGTATTATTATCCTATTTAATTATGCATTCCATAATTAATAAATTTATTACTTTTTTTTTGGGTTATATTTAATTATAACCATCCTCTTGTTTGTATTTAGTTATTTCTGGAGCTGTTATATTGTTTTGAACAATATATTTGTTTGTATTTAATTGTTGCTTCCCGGATGTTATTGGAAGCTTGTGTATTTTGGAATTTGGTTTCACTTGTATAACTTAATCTTCTATTTGTTTTTGGCTGTGCAATATCTATAAATATTGCAGCCCATTCTCTATAAGTTTGGTTGATTTAGATTAATAAAACTAATCAAGCTTCTACCCCTGTTTCTCAATATACAAAAATCACCAAAATAAATACAAGAACCAAATAATGCAACAAGACCCCCAAACAATGCAACAAGAGCTCCCCCCTATTTTGGTACTTTATAATGAGTGCACTTTACAATATGGCACTTTATAATTATAGTGCAATTCTCAAAATAAATACTTCCAAAGGAAAGAGAATGAATAAACAAACACTTGTTCAAAACAATGACACTAAAAACCGAGTTACCGATCAAAGGATACAAGCTTTTTAATATTATGCTCTACTATTTATTTTAGTTGCCACTAAAATAGAATAAATTGTTCTTTCCTTCACCACACAAATAAAATGAAATGGGGTTAAGCCCTCATATGATCATACCATATGACTACGGGTCATATATTATTATGGAACTCAATGAAATACAATGAGAATGGGCCTTGCTTATATAGGCAAGGAATAACAATCTAAGAACAAGTCATCAATGAACTAGTCAAGACCATAGATTTAGGAGAGAACTAGACATCAAGGATCTAGTCAATACCATAGATCAAGGAAAGAACTATACCAAAAAACTAGATAATATCTCCCTAATATCTAAATAAATAAAAGTAAATATCAACACACATAAGTGGGTTAGGCTAAATAAAATAAATGTAAATAAAGTACCTAGGTGAACATGAGCTAAGGTAAATACCTACTCTAACAAGGTCAATAAGAATGTACTTGGGTCTTCTAAGGTTGATTCCATCCAAGTATATAATATCTTTTAACCAAGTCTATGTAAGCTCTAGACCATATACACATGAATTTCTAGACCAAAATATAAACAAATTCTTTCAACCTCTTCAAACATGAATTAATCCTCCTAAGTTAATAATAGTGATGCTCTCACATCATATCTAATGCTACTAATATGCCTCAAAGGTCACCTACTTACGATAAGTCATTATAGTCCCACTCAATGCAAGTCTCACAGTAGTGTTTTTGAAGACTTATGCAATTCTTTAGAGAGTTCCTGTAAAACTAAAATTAAGAATATTATAACCACAATGTTTCGTTCTATCATGATTTTATAAGTAAATAGTTTCACTCAGGGAGTAATTATTGTATCTAGAAAAGTACCTATTTCAATGAGTAGATGAACAAGAAGGTGTTTGAGCATCTTGAAGTTGATTACATTTATAAAGGAAATATTTTTTATGGAGGTGAATTTCAATTCTGAGAGGAGTAAGGTAGTGATCTCCATGTCCCAACGCCAAGCTGGTAATCAAATAATATCATCATGTTCCCATCTTAGTACATATATCATAACTATGTTTTTGAACACTTATTCAATACCTTGAATGTCGTTTATGTCTCGTGGAAGATATATTTCACAATCTCAATGTTCCAATTCAATGGGTGGTCAAAGGAAAGGAAATTCATTCATGGGCCATTTGAGGTATATTCTTTGTCAACAAGATGTTTTCTTATCTCTTGATTTTCACTTCTCTCTTATTCTCTCTCCTTCCTATTTATTTCTATAACATTTTATTTCTTTGTTGGAATTTACCTTTTCACTCTTTCATCTTATTCACTTAAGTGACTTAATGTTGCATTGTAAAAGTTTCTTTTTTAAAATGAGAAAAAGATTGAGTTTCATTCATATGGAATGTGAAAAGTCACAAGTGGTGGTGAGATGAAACGTCACATGGGGGGAGAGGAATAGACATATTGTATGCTATAAATTGGAATTTATTCTCCATTCTAAAGGGTTATAATTTTTTTGATAATTATTGGTTTTTTGATTTCACTTATACTATAAGAAATAATATATATTCTTCTATCTCTTTTCCTTTCCTATGTTCTTCCATACTCCCTACTTTGTAACTTTGCAAGAAATTGTGATCTTTTATAACCAAAAAGGAACTTCATATCTTTGATTAATTAATTCATAAAACCTTTTTGCTCCAATTTATTATTCTTACATTGTTTTGTTCTTATAATTAAATTTGGACCTACTCTGGTTAATTTGTGTGAAATTTGTAAGTTTAATAACAATAATAACCCCCTCTCTCCATCTAATACGACAAGTGGACTACATGCTATGGAATTATATTTAGTTGGTAAGTCCTCTACACGCATTATTACCAAATGCCACGCATTATGCCACAAATCACATATATTTTTGTTCAAACATTAGTATTAAATCCACTATAATTCTCCTTACCACTTACCCACTTAGCCGCCAACCATATGTTAATTCCACGTGGAAGGGAGGAGGAGAAGTGGTTGTAGTGGAATATTCCATGTGAGGAGAAATAGGTGGGAGCGGTTATGCTCCAAGTGGTCCTTTGACCACTTTTAAAACATGCATGGGAAAAGGCTTAATAAAGCCTAAAACATTATCTCCTCCACAAAATGTGAGATTGATTCCCAAAATGGGAATAAAAAAGTGCACATAAAGAGGATTGAACTTGGGTTGCTGGTGCAAAAGGATAAGTACCCGACTGCTGCGCCCATGAAGCTCCAAAAAATATAAAACGATCTTAGTACATTTTGTAAAAGGATAGTGTCAGGTCTGTGTAAAAGCCATAAGGAGGTAGTTTTCAGAAAATTCCATTTTTGAAGGCCTTGCACTCAGATTGGGAACTTGAAGTAAAAAGGTGAAATGTAGGGAATTCAGAGATGATTTCAACGATGTAAGATTTGGTATTTTTTTTTTGCGTTTTAACCTGTTTTTGGAATCTTTGAATGCAGTTTTTAACAGGGATCTACAAGATAGCTAGTTGGAAAACATGAATTTCAATGCACTTCTGGTCTGAAAAGTGACTTGGTGTAAACATGAAAAGTGTTCAGAATTCAGAGATGATCTCAGATATATGATTTTTTTTCATAGAAATTTTTTTAAATCTCCATTTGTAGGTGTTTTTCTAATGTAGTTGCAGGGAGATCACATTCTGAAAACATTGTAGGAGCCACATATTGTTCTTGGGACATTTTCTGTTATTTTTCAGAGTTCTTGGGACATTGATCAGCTCATTTTCAGGTTGTGATTCATTATTATTTGTTTTTAAGAGTTATTTTACTTACAGTTAAATATTACTAATGGATTGATTCAATCTGAACCCAAGGACGTAGGAATTTTTGAACCCCGTAAACAATCTTGTTTGTTATCTGAGTGATTTCAGTTTTCTGATTATTTATTTGTTACCAAATTTTTCCACACTTCTATGGATGAATAATAATCAAAATTTAATCAACTTTTGAAGTTTAAAATCCTTAAAATTGGTTAAGAAAATCATGATCTTTGGAAACTTTTAAAAGGTAAAAAAAATACAACACACATTTTCAGATCAATAAAGAATGAGAGAGGAGAGGAAGGATACTCCTGAGAATGAATGGGGTGATTCCACATTCAAGGAAGATGATTATCATATCTTATGGTGATTAAGACCAAAACTTGACCCACAATGATCCTCCGTAACACTGTGATGCATCAATGGAGAGCCTCTGCCCCAACTCTGAAACATTACACATTGTGAGCTCATGCCTTATATTATTGGATACTATAAGGGGAGGTGAAGGAAATTGAATATGGTGAGTGAATATTTCCCTCAATTTAATGATATTTCAACCTTTTAATCACTGCAATTCCTCCAAAATATTAGGTTCTTGATGCAAACTGAGACCATAACTTGCCTATTTCAACATCATGATACTAGTCCTTGGGGAAATAGAGAAACCAATGAGATGTGGTGAAGAATATATACACCATGTGATGAATGAAGGTTATATAATGGATGGTACATGCCTAAAACTCATGATCAACCCATTGGATGAAGTGAGACGCACACTAAGATCCAAACATACTGATGTAACCAAAATTGAGGACTGAGAGGGATTATCTTTTGTTTAAGACACAATGCCACTTACCACCCTTTTGAAAGAATGATTTTATCCTCCATGAAGGTGAAAACTAGTGAGGAATTTAGGATGAATAAATATGACCATTTTGATCCTTTTCTATATACTTAGTGTTTTAGTAAGTTCTATTTGGGTGACTAGTTTTGGTGATTTCATCAAATTGTCACTTTTGAGCACTTTTCCTCTCGAGGAATGAACTGGGAGTCTTAAATCCATTAATTCTTCAAACCTACTACTCCTAGTAAGTTTATTGAATGGGGACTTACTAAAAATATACATTGGAATCAGGGTTTGGGATCATCCCAAAAAAGGTCTCCAAAAATTGTACTTCTCACCAATATGCCAAAAAAGGTTTAGATCTTCACAAAATGAAAATTGAACTTAAAAGTTTGTGTTTTATTCATTCAAAAAGGAATAAAATATAAAAATATCATCCCTTTGTAACTCTAATCCTACCCATTTTCATGGGGTAAGAAATTTCTCATTGGAAAGATAATTTTAATAGGATCTCATTCTCTATTTTTTATCTCATTTGGCTCGCTACAGCTTTGTAGATATGAGGTGGAAGTTTTCCATGGCTGAAAGTTTCAGATGACTATAAAAAATGTATGTGGGGATTAATTATGTCATATAAACACTCATTCCAAATATTTTCATTTAGGTAATCTTCGATTCAAATCTTATGGAGATTGAAGCAGGGGTTTGCAAGGTATGAGCAAAAGAGTGATTTGAGCATGAGGGGTGTTTGGATATTCATGTAATCATCACCTTTAGAAATGGAGGGAAATAATTTTTTAAATAATCCCAAAATATGGCTATGTGTGTTTTTAATACTCATCCCTTAACTTAGGCTAGGAAGCCCCACCCCTTGACCCACCTTTGGCACTTCTTTCTTGACCTAGGTTGAGGGTAAGTTAGGGGTTATTAAATGGGTGTGAGAAGATCTCATGTCCCTTACCAAATTTTTTAAGGGTACATGAGGTGTAAATGTTTATCAGCATGGTTAAAATACACCAAGGGTTAGCCATCATTAGGATGGGGACAAGGGTGAAGAGTGGGGCGAGTCAAAACATGCCCTAGGGAACAAGCGTGAGGTTATGAGTGATAGGAGAGGGAAAGTTTCCTTGGTGGTGAAAGTTTTTTCACCTAATTCACTTTTGCACTAGGTGAAAAGGTGCAACAAGAGTTGAAAATTGATCAGTGAGTGAGGTTCAACATGGAGAGGGGGTACTTTAAAGGTTTGAATTGAGAACTTGACCTAACACTTGAATTTGGTCACTTAAGTGAAATATGCACTTCCCTCCCTTGGTGGCAATAGATTTTTCACCTTATTCACTTTTACACGAAGTTCAAAGGTGAATAAATATATCCAAGGTGTACCAAGGGTTAGACACAACATGGAGAGGGGCGGAATTGGCTTGTGAATGCATAACACTCACCTAACCAGCCAAAAGACTTTTTAAGTGACTAACATTTATAACTTGCTCTCATCACCTTGGTGGCACATATTTTTTCATCTCAATCACCTTTGAACCAAGTTAAAAGGTGAAAATTTTCATCACATGTGTGAAACATTTCCATGTACACTTTTGGAAGCCTCGCCTTCAACAACAATGACTATAAATAGACATCAGAGGATGATTTTTTACCTTGAGAGCTTCTCTGAGAGTTTCCTAGAAAAAAATTATATTATTTTGAATCCAAAATGTCTAATGAGATCATTAACAAAAATTTCAAGAGCCAATTATTCCTTAAATTTTAAATTTACCCCCTTTTTATTTTTCTCAAGCTTGTGCACCAATGAAAGGGACTGTCACCAAAAAGTATGATGATGAAAATGGCAACCGAAATTTTGTGAGTGAAGAGGGAATTACATATGCCACTTTTGAATTTTAATAAAAACTCAACTCTACGTAGAAATCCTGAATTCTCATTTGAATCCCCACCAGGATTGGGGATTTTCATCTGCACTTCCAGGCCAATATCTAGAAATTCACTCCATAAAAAATATTAGAACCTTTTTCACTATAAATTTGGAATTCTTATCTTTCTATTTATTATCTTATCAAATTTTGATTCATCCCAAGGATTATGAAACCTTTGAAAACCCGACAAGATTCTTTTTAGGAAAATGTAATCCCCGTCACTGACTAGAACTAACCTGGTTTTGAAGAAGATTTTTTTAAGGTTTAAATTATTTCCTAAATCACTTCAAGGCATCATGTAGCTCCTTTTTGTGACTCCCGGGTGGATTTTTCATCAACATTTATCTTTTGAGGTGTGTCCACTAGTGTGAAAAAATGTGAAAATAGGCCTTTTTAGGTCTTAGAGAGGAATTCCTTCTAAATGGTCTTGAAAGAATCTATGAATCACTTCCCTATAGATGAAACACAATTTAAAATCAGGTTAGAACATTTCTCATGGCCATTATGATAGTAATGTAGTAACTGAGTTGGCTGGAGGATATGTTTACATCAACTGCAAGAGGGATTTTCAAGTATAGTCTAAGTTGTCATGACAAAAAAAAATTGATTTTTTCATGGAAGAAAATTTGCATGACAACACAACCATTACAAATTATAATTTTTTTAAACTTAAAACAAAAATCATTACTTCCTAAAAGAGGTAGTTAAAAATATGCTATTGTTAATAATGCATTCACCACTATTGAACCTGTAACAATCATAGTCAAATGTGTAACTGCCACCATTAAATGTAAAAATAGTATTATTGAATGTGAAACTATCAAACTTTCGTGCATTGGTGTTGTTGGTACCCAAAATCAGTCCTACCTTGTAATCCAAGCAGCATCAACAGGTTGAGCATGATGTTTAGAGAAAGACAGACCAAGATTTGAGTCGTTTTGTAGCCGGGGATAGATATTGTAGTATATTTTTACTTGGACTTGGGAAATGTTGGATAACACCTCACTAAGGGTATGACCTACCTTGTTACTTTAGGTTTTTCCTGAAACTAGGGTGAGAGGACCCATTATGTAACCTTGTATTTGTGAAAAGTGGTGGATAGAACAACAATATTTGGACTCCTTTACTTAGGGAAATGAAAAATAACCTTAAGAAGACATGGTCAATACAAACATTATCTAACTCTCACAAGTTGTCACACTAGAAAATGCATGTGGATATCTTCTAAAGAAGGCCCATGGGTTACTAAAGACAGTCATAATTCCAAGTTGCTTTTGCATATTTTGGACAAAGGATGGGCAAATTCAACAAATCTCCTTAGCATTTATGCATAGACAGTGCAAGCAGGGGTAATTTAGGTGGATCTGATGGTTATTAGTTGTGATTTTGATGTATTGTTGGGAAGTTAAGAAGGATAAATTTGATTATATGAAAAACCTCAAATGAACCTTACAAATACTACAAACAATTATTCTTGATGTAAAATATGGATCACACAATCCAAAATCATTCCTTCAACCAGAAGGTTTGTATTCATGGAAGCCCAAGAACATAGATTTCACACAAACTTTGAGAATTCAAACACAAAATCTCATGAAAAACTCTCAACAAAATACTAACAATATCTAATCAAATACGTTCTAGATACACTCAGGAACTGACAAAGATCTTAGATCAAACAGATACAAATTGATTTTAAAACGTTTACCACATTATGAAGGAAAGCTCCATAAATCATGTAATTGAAGTTACCAAATTATCACTATTTTTAACTAAGGATTTATGTAATTCAGAGAGATTAATTAACATAAGATTGCAACAAAAATGCAGACAATCGATTCAAAACAATTCATCTTAAACAAAGTAACAGTGCTCGTGAGACTACACACAAATTGATTCAAGAAACACCAATTTTTCAATAAGGGGACACAACAACTATGACCTCAATATTTTCCAATGACTGTACAAGTGCAACCATTTTGGTGAGAAGTCTTGGGAACAAATGAATAGTAGTTCAGGTATCTTAGATTGGTTCACTTTTTCAGCTAGTACAAACATGTTCTCTCCTTTCTTCTCTAAAGCTTAGAAAATTTTAAACCCCCCTTTATGTGAGAGTATTCTCATTGCATTTATACAATTTCACTCACTCACTCATTCTTTAGTCCCCCCCCCCCCCAAAAATATTGAATCTCTAAGAGGAATATTCTTCTTTACAGAATCACAATCTTATTTTATTATTATTCTCTTTGAAAATATTCCTTGTCTTATGTTGCCAAGTGGAAAAGTTATGAGTTATTCATGTTCTTTTACTTCCTATCAGAATGACTAGGATGCCATGTTATCTTATCTACCTTTATATTTGGAAAAATTACACACTTTTATGGCATCTCCTCAAACATTTTAAATGGCTATGATGTGACCATTATCAACCTCCAGTTTAGCAATATCAGTACTCGAATGTTTGTGTAATGATCAGAGTCTCCTGATTTGATCATTTCACATGTGCAAATTTTTTTCACTTTCAATCATCTCTTATTTTATTTGCATAGTGTCAATCACCTCAAATTTATTTCCTTCGTGTGAGCTGAGTGAAAAATATTTCTATCCATTTGATGCTAGTGATTTCATTAATTCACTCATCATTTGCACCATTTTCATTATAAATTCAACTCTATTTTATCCCCAATATGCATCATCCTTTTTTAGTTTTGAATGTGAAGGATTACTGCAGAGCTCCTTCGTTGGTACAATGGTGAGGGTGGTTGTGGTGAATAGCTTGAAGGAAATATTCTCGGAATATTTAAATCAAATCTTTGATCTAACTGGCCCAGATGAGGCCTTTGTCAGGGATCTATTTGAAATTGTAGATCCAGGAGATAGACAAAGGGCCCCTGACATATAGAGAGGTTTTTTTCTTTCCCTCTTCTTGAGATTGATGAAAATCAATCCTGTGTTTTCTCAGCCTTTCCAGTTGATGCATTATCATCTCTTCCTAGTAGGAACATCAAAAATATCCTAAAGATTTGAAGAAATTTTGGATTGAGAGGAGGCTTGCTATGACATGCATGGCTGAATACAAGTGTCCCTTTCTATGTAATGAAGAATTTGTGGTGAAAGAGTTCCCAAGGAATCTTACATACTTTATGACAAGAATTCCATTGATATTGTGCCCTGCCATTTCTCATAAATTAAGGAATTGGAGTAGTGAATCATTTCTCTGGAAAAAGGTCATGCAAGACCTATGCCACCTCATCAATCCACAATACCAGCACCATCATCAAAAAGAAATAGGGGGGAATCAAGCTCTCCTCCCCCAATTATCATTTTGGATGAGGAAGAAGTAGAGTCTTCATCTCCTCAGCATTCTAAGGCCTCAATTTCTACTACCAAGGAAGGTAAGGGAAAATCTACTTTCTAACCTTCCATTCATCTCAGTGCAACGTGCTCCCTTGATGGAGCAAAAATTTATCAAGACCTCTATCTGTCCCTCCACCAAGAGAGCATCCACCTTTTACAAGGAGGCTGGAAGGGTGAGTCTAGTTAAAAAATCCCTTGTTCCACAAGTCCCTAGGATGTAATACTTGCTCTTCCAGCCACTCTAGATTGCCCCTTCTCAGCCTAGTCCTGATTCATTCTACTCCTTACAAGGAAAAAGGGAAGACGACATTTCCTACAGGTGGTTTGGATCTTCTGGACTGGGTATCATCTTACCAGAAGAAGATAGATCTAAAAAATATCATGGATGGCCCTAGGATGACTATTGAATCATTGATGGATATGGGGATGTCTCAAAATTTTGCTAGGGTCAATTGTATTTTCTCAAACATCTCAAGGGTTTAAAGAGTTTATACTGAGGAAGAACAAGCTTGTTGAGAATAGAATTCCCCCATTTGAAGAAGATTTCAAAGTAGGAGTAGTGGATGACTGAATGTTTTTATTTTCTTAGTTTCCTTTTTGATTTAGCATGGTTTCCAAAATGTATGCAGAATTTTTATTTCATGGGTTGGGGCCCCTATAGAACCCCATTTTTTCCTTTTTTCCACAACACAAAAAACTCAAACTAGTTACATCAATACACATGCTTGATAATGGATTTACAATTTTATCAAAGCCATATAAAAGTCTAACTATATCACATAAAATTACATTTATGTCTGAGAGAAATAATTTCAAAATAATATTCAGTTTTCATGAAATAAGAGTAATGATTAAAATTAGATGAAAGAATAGTTCAAAGAAAACAATCGCCCTAATCTTGTATCTTTATCAGTCTTCATATATGCATCTATTTCATCTTTACATCATCTAGGACCTGTCTGGTGTTTGAAATATCAAGGTTTTCCTATTCAAAGCATCCCCACTGATTTGTTCATCCTTTGCTTGTATTCTCATGGCTTTGATTGTAACTCTGCAATTCCTCTAGCTTGATCATATGAAATGGTGTCCATGGTTTTTGGGTTCTCAACCTTCTCACCTCTTTTCTATCCTTTATCAATTCTCCCTGTTTTTTAACTATTTCATCCATTGTAAATAAACCCTCATAGCACATCCTGATTCTTAGCTACATGGTTTTATTCACTGGATTTAGTGACTTAGAGATCACAATTCATTCCACTAATCATCAAATCCTCTGACTTGACTGTTTCATTTTGATCCATGGCTCGATGCATTGTTACCTTAGTTTGTAGCGACTATGTAGAGTATCATGGCTCTAAACATAGCTTTGCGGGGCCTTTTCTTCTGTTCTAAAAAATTTCCTTTTCATTATTTTTGAAGTTGCACCTAGGTGACATGTGGAGGCCTGTGAGCTCTTACGTTCCTTTATCTTTGAATTTTCAGCCACACTTGGGCTACTTTGCCACACTTAATCCAATGTGGTTTATTCTCACAATCTTGAAGGCTGAAAATTCTTTATTGCACTTTCTACAAAGATGCACGTCAGGGACACGTGGATAACCTTCCTTCCATTCAGTTGCCCTTGATTCCGTGGGTCTCAATTTTTTGTCTTGGAAATCCACCAACACCAACAATGCAAATTTCTCGGATTCTATGGGGCAACATGACACCATATACATTCCTTGACCATAAAAAGAGGATTCAACAAGGATCATTCAAAAGGGAAACACCATGGATTTTAACATTTTCATCAACATATTTCACATGATTATTCAGAAATAACTATATTTCACAATCCTCAACTCATAGGATCAACACCCATAAACACAACATGATTGTATCTTTACCCAGCATAAATTTTTCACATCAACCACTCAGAGAGAATTTTTTGAAGTCATATATTAGATAAAAGGGTGAGATCAAATTGAGCACCAACAACAGCTCCTGGCTTGGGGATGGGCACCCCCTATAGGTATCATAAAGAACCACACAAACCGAACATACAATAGACCAAGTGCCTAAATCCATTGGGTTACATTGAGTTGTCATAAAAGCATACAAAGGGTCAAACTAACCAACTCGAACATCACAAAAACATACTGAGATACCAAGGCAACTAGTCACTATAGACTAGGAAAACAAAAAGGGAAACAACAAAAACAAAAACAAACAAAAAAGACTATACACTGTAGAGGAATTTGTACCTTGTTGATAATCAGTCCAAGAAGTGCTTCAAATGCCTACCATTAATAGGCAATTCAAGAAAATCTCCATCTAGGTCTTCAGGAAAAAGGTGTGCTCACCAATTCTTATGTCAATAGAATAAGGACCCATCCACAAGGCATCAAATTTACCATGTTTTCCTTTATCCTCATGTCTGTTGTCCCATAATAAAACAAGATCTCCAACATTGAAAGTTCTGAGGAGTCACTTTTTTATCAAAATAATTTCTTGAGTTTCTCTCTGAAAGGTGTCTTTGGTGAGATTCCCTTCTTTCTTCATCCAACTCAACTATCTAGATTAATCCTTGCTTCATAGGGGTTCACCTCTTCATCCTCAAGATGTTGTATGAACTGATAAGAGGACAACTACATATGTAGGGGTAAGAGAGCTTGGACTCCATAAAATAATTCAAATGGACTCTTTCTAATATCCCTTTTAGGCAGTAATCCTATCTAGCCCATAAAGCAAAATTTCAACTGCTCACCCCACTTTCTTTTGTTAATCTCCAGTGTCCTCCTAATGATCTTAAGAAAATTCTTATTGCTTGATTCAGCTTGGCCATTCCCCTGAGGATTATAATTGGATGCATATGCCAAATTTATCCCATATTCTTGGGACATGTCTACCAATGGTTTAACTCGAAAACTCATTGCATTATCAACAACTATTTTTGAAGGTACTCCAAACCTACAAATTATATGATTTAGAATGAAATCCATGACAATTTGGTGTGTTTCCTTTTTAGTGGGAATAGCCTCAACCCATTTGGTAAAATAATTTGTGGCCACCAGTATCCATTTGTGCCCTACACTTGAGGGATCTAATATCTCTCCAATAAAATCAATCCCCCATTGTTTAAAAGGAGCTTCTATTGACACTGGTTGTAAAGTAAAGGGCACCTGAAGATTTCATTCTTCCTGAAAATATTTTACAACTTTCATATTTCCTGACCAACAAGGCTACATCTTTGAAAAGTGTGGGCCACCAGTAACCTTCCCTTAAGATCTTGTGGTCGTCACTCTTCCAACAAAGTGACCTCCACATACTCCCCCATGGAATTCTGTCAATAATTTTGGGGGCTTCTTCCTCTGTGATACATCTCAAAAGGACCCCCTCAGGATTCTTCCAAGCCAACCCATAATCAATGATGATATACTTTTGAGAGGCTAATTTGAGTGTCCTTCTCTGATTTTTATCTAGATGTCTAGACACTCCAAAAGATTTTTGAGGTAGAATATTATCGTCCTTATACCATATGGATTTGATGAGTTTTTCATGGACATCCATAATTCCTTCCTTAATTTCATTGAATTCCATCACCTATAGGTTGCTTTCTACCATCATCATTTGCAAGACACAGACCTCTAACCATCTTGGTGGTCTGTATATCCATGTCATACTCTTATAGCTTATTCACCCAATGACATCTTTTTCTAGAAACCTTCCATCTCTGATAAAATATCTTTGACCATAGTGTGGGGAACATATGCTATAATCTTGGAACTCAAGATGTAGGCCTCAAAAATTTTAGTTGCTCTCACCAAAGAAAAATCCTTCCTTTTCCATGATGGTATACTTTAGTTTAGCCCCCTGCAAGGCTTTACTAAAAAAGGCGATAGGCCTTTAATTTCCTTGTTCATCCTTTTGTAGTAACACAGATGCAATAGTGTTTTCACATGCAAAATAAAACATCTGAAAATATTTTTTATAATCATCAGGGCTTTCAATATTGGGGCATTCTTCAATGCTTCTTTTATTCCATTGAAATCCTAGAGAGATCCTTCTTCCCATTGAATAATCTGGTCCTTCTTTAGCATTTTTGTAATGGGGATAGTCATTTCAGCAAAATTAGAAATGAATCTCTTGATAAAATTTATTTGACCAAAGAAGGACTAAATTCCTTTCTTATTTTTTGGGACAGGGACCTTACAAATTGCTTCCACCCTTTTAGGATCAATCATGACCCCTTCTTTTGATACAATGTGCCCCAAAAATTTTCCTTTTGAACCCCAAAATGGAAATTTTTAGGATTCAATGAGATGCCATATTCTCTACACTTGATCAACATATTTTCAAAATGGCTCAATGATCACTTCTTTTTTAGAGAATATTGTCACATCATCCTAATAAACTGTAATAAAATCATTTATGTAGCCTGAGAATGCAACATCCATTTCTCTTTGGAATGTAGCCCAACATTCATCAAACCAAAAGACATTCTCACATACACATAAGTACCCCATGGGGTGGTAAAGGTAGTTTTAATTCTTTCTGATTGTTTCACTACCACCTGGTTGTACCCTGAGAATCCATCTAGTGTAGAAAGCAACTCAGACCCTAGTGACCAATTGTAGCATGTTATTCATGTTAGGAAATGGATAGTTATATTTAATTGAGGCCTTATTCAAGTTCCTGAAATCCACACACAACCTTATGTCTCCATTTTTCTTTCTTACTGGCACTAAGTTTTCCACCCATGAAGAATATCTTGTTGGTTGTATTATCCCTCCATCCCTTAAACTTTTTGATTCTTCCTGCATCTTGAGGGAGAGAAGTGGATTAATGGGCCTTTGATTTTTTGCATAAATGGTTTAGCATTAGGTTCCAAAGGTACCTATTGTTGAAATAGATCCTCCATATATGCTTTCAATTCTGAGTAAGACCATGCTAAGCAATCTTGGTACTTTTTTAACAACTCAACATAAGACTTATTTTCCTCTTTACTCAAATTACTTCCTAGCCATAATTTTCCTAGCTTTCCTCTTCAATTCCCAAATTATACTCTTCCACATCCCTTGAAGATGAGATGTGTCTATGAACCACCATGTCTGCATTATCAAAGTTGGACTCTAAAGCCACCAACCCTCTAGGGATTGTGTTTGTTTTCAATTGGATTATGTCTTTACCAAACATGGTCTCCTTCCCATCACATATTGAAACCATTGGTTCCCAATACATGCATTTATTGGTGAATTATCCTTCATTTTGTAAGAACCTCTGAACCTGGGCATCATCATCAAATACTTTCTAGTGTTTTACATTATCAGGAATATATGGTCTTGATAATACTTCAATATCATAATCACAATAAGGAGAAACAATGTAGTTTTCAAACCTAGATCCAAGCACTACCAACCTATCTGCTACAACATTTTGAGTTTTTTCATGATACAATATATTGAAGGATTCAAACATTTCAATAAAATCCCAAACTGCATGCTTATATTGTTTCATCCTTTGATTTTTTGTATCATACAATTTCTTACTTGTTTGACCACCAAGCTCTGAATCTCCTTTAACAATTATGTCTCTTATACCATACCTCCATGCAATCCTTAATCCCAAAAGTAGTGCCTCATACTCGGCAATATTATTTGTGCACTCAAATTTAATCTTGAAGGAGAAATTAAATATTTCTTGACTTGGAGATACAAGTACAACTCCAGTGTTATTTCCCAAGTTAGAGAAAGCTCCATCAAACATCAAAGTCCAAGGAGACACCAATTTTTTCTAAGACATTTAATCTTATCAATACTATGTTCTTCAAAATCTGCATACCCAACAAAATTATTAACATCGACATCTATATACAGAACTTCATAAGTAGCATTATTAGGATCTTCAATTAGGTGCAACATCTTCTTCTCCCCATACAACTTGACTAGATTCCCCTCTACTGGTATGGTGGCATATGACATATCCATTTGCACACTTCCACCATTTGCACACTCCACTAACACTTGTAACCCATTTCCTTGACAAAAACATTCCCCATTTTGCTAGACAGTCAACAATAACCACATTCATAGTTAAATACTTACCAGGGTAAGCTGCTAATTGCACCACCAAACCTTTGACATACCAATTACTGGTACTTCTCTTGAATCCATGGCAGTGCACTTTCCAAAGGTTTGTTGTTACTTTGATATTCAACTCATTCATAACCTCAAGGGGCATCACATTACATGAAGCTCCTGAATCAAACATACAATTGTGAACAATTCTGTCTTTAATAATCAAAGTAGTATAGAATGGATCAACATCAAGTTGGGACTCAACAAGGGAAGTGCCTAGATATACTTCAGGGGATTCCCCCAAATTTTCCAATGCTTGTGGCACTTCCAATTCTTCAATAACATGAGGATATAACGACATTGTTAACATCTTTTCTCAGAGCCACTACCTCCTCCTTAAATCCCAAATATTCAAATGCTCTTCTTTTATGCTCAGGGATCCTAAGAAACTCAACAATGGGTACAATGACCTTGATCTTGGCTCAAAATTTGGGCCATATCACAAGGGGTATACTTGGGTAAGGTTGTACTAAGAGGTAGGGTAATTTCCTTTTCTTGTGGTATGAGGTTTTCATGGCCTGGGTGGGTTTGGGTTTATTGGCACTAGCTGGGATTTTGGTTGGCACATATTTCTTGGGGGATACTTTGGGATATTAGTGAGGAGAGGAGTCTTTGGTTTGGGTTATGGCCCTCCCATTTTAATAGTTTTGTTTCTTAGATTATATTTCTTTCTCTTGTGCCACCGTTACATTCATTAATAATTGTCTATCCTCCTCATAAGGGATTCAACCATCATATTTCTTAATCATCAATGCCCTTAAATATTCAAAATCATGATTGGGAAAGTCAAAATCCTAGACCATATCAAATTCAAGATTACTAGTAGAAGGAAAAGGAGATACCCAGTCTATGTAGTCCCAGAAACATTCCACAGTCATGAAACTTAATAATTCAGTAGAAGTGGCTCCTTGTTGTGGACCGTCAAGGCATTCCATCATACACACATCACCATAAAAGTAGCATCATCCAACCTCTTCAGCCTCCCTTCATTAGGATCACATGGGGAATGTGGTAAGAAGCATTTATCACACCATTCAATAACATGATTTTCTTCTATCATAGAAACTCTAGCAGTTAAAGGATTAGAGACCAATTTTTTTCTCTTGGTTGTTGTTTATTTCCTGATCCCATGGGCCCTTTACCTCTCTCATCTGATCTATAATCACCCCTAGGATGATTTCCAATTCTATTTTGACCTTGAATTTGGTGTTGGCCCTGAGAACTTTGTCCTATCCCTTTCTTTACTCTAGCAATTTTATAAGATATTTCTCCTTGCTAGAGTCTTAAAAATTCCTCCAGATCCACTCCCTTACTTGGTTGAGGATTTTCTAGGATTAAATAACTTGACACCCTCCCTTTTAGGAGGCTTTCCTTCTTCCTTGATATTATTTTCTATTTGTACTACCATAGAGAAAGCTTGTCTTAAAGTTTCTAGGGGTTTTTGTCCCTCAAATATTATGTTACTTTCTTGTCAAAGGCATCACAATAATTTATTAGGCATGACTCATCACTTGGCCTCAATGTCATTGGAAATCTAGTAAGGGTTTTGTTAAATCTGGTGTTAAAGTCTTGGATTGATTCATTGGGGTTTTTCTTGATATTTTCAAATTCTGAGAGGAGAAACCTAGGATCAGTCTTGTCCCCATATTGCATTCTAAATGCATTCTTCATTTCAGTCCATGAGTTGATTGATTTATTTGGTAAGGACTTATACCAATCACGTGCATCCTCTTCTAAGGTATGGATGAAATTTTTTATATAAACATCTTCATGTTCAATCTCAAATCTTCCATAATATTAAATAAAAATTCTAAGGTGTTGGTCACCTAGTAATAGCATTATTTCCTTGAAATTTAGGAAACCTATTCCTTACTTCTTGTGGAACAACATTAGGATATCCCACCATGCCTGTGAATATCTATGGGTCTGAAAAATTTACAACAAAGGTAGGTCTAGGTGGAGGTTGAGCCATGTTATTTTGAGGAGGTGTCCTAATAGGAGGATTAAAATGGTATGGGACAAGAGGTTATTTGAGGTAATGGCATATGATCCTCAAAGTAATGACCCTTTAATGATTCAATTTCACAAAGAAACTCTATTACTTCTAAGTGACAAATGAGGGAGATGAGGAATACCCTTATCAGTTGCAAATAAAAGGCCCCTCACAAGTTGGAGTATATAAATTTGTACAGGGACTGCTTGATCCAAGATTGATGTCTGAGGAGCTAGAATAATCCTCTATCAAAGCCTGATCACTTTCAACCACAGGCACTACTTGTTCTTCATGACCTTTGATCTCCCAAAGCTCTCCAGACTTGTTTCTTAGTTGGATTTGTCCTTCCAAGCTTTAGAAACAATTTTCTAGCAGTATCTGTCTTGAAGAAGGACCTTCTTCCTTCCAACTTTATAGATCTTAATGACATATTTCAATAAATTGAAGCTTGAGGCACTAGTATTTGCTAGAAATTTTGAACAATGTGGAGTCACCACTAAGGTCTTGCACCTTAGATGTATAAATTGCTGCAAATGACTTGTCAACTAAAACTTAATGATCAATTTCAACAAACCTTGACAAATCTCAGTATCCTTTGTCAGTATTTACCCCTTGCCAAGCAAATTTAATGGAAAGCCTGCTTAAACTAGGAAAATATTAAGCAAATAACTTCTGATTAAGCTCATTTTTCATAAATCTTAACAAAGGATGATGTCTAGATCATGTATTTGCATCTAAACATATTTAATATGTTACCAGAGGTCAAGTATTTATCTGTATTTACACAAATAGTTCCCCAAAAATAGATGCCACGAGGGTGTTGGTACCTAAATCAGTCCCAACTTGCAAGCCAAGCAACATCAACAAGCTAAGCAGGATGCTTAGAGAAAGACAGACCAGGATTTGAGTCATTTTGTAGCTGGGGATAGGATCTGACAGTCTCTTTTTACTTAGACTTGGGGAATGTTGGATAACACCTCACTAAGGGTATGACCTACCCTGCTACTTTAGGTTCTTCCTGAAACTAGGGTGAGAGGACCCATTATGTAACCTGTATTTGTGAAAAAGTGGTGGATAGAACAACAATATTTGGACTCCTTTTCTTAGGGAAATGAAAAATGGCCTCAAGAAGACATGGTCAATACAGACATTATCTAACTCTCATGAGTTGTCACACTAGAAAATGTAGATATCTTCTAAAGAAGGCTTCAGGTTACTAAAGATAGTCATAATTCCAACTTTCTCTTGCATATTTTGGATAAAGGATGGGACAAATTCAACAAATCTCCTTAGCATTTATGCATAATACAGTGCAAGAAGGGGTAATTCAAGTGGATCTGATGGTTATTGGTTGTAATTTTGATGTATTGTTGGGAAGTTAAGAAGGATAAAGTTGATTATACAAAACCTCAAATGAACCTTACAAATATTGCAGATAATTATTCTTGATGTAAAATATGGATCACACAGTCCAAAGACATTCCTTCAACCAGAAGGTTTGTATTCATGGAAGCCCAAGAATATAGGATTTCACATAAACTTTGATAATTCAAACATAAAAATCTCATGATAAAATTCTCAACAAAATACTAATAATCTCTGATCAAATACATTCCAGATACACGTCAGGAACTGACAAAAATCCTAGATCAAACATGGATACAAATTGACTTTAAAACCATTTACCACACTATGAAGGAAAGCTCCATCAATCATGTAATTGTAGTTACCAAATTGTCACTATTTTAAACCAAGGATTTATGTAATTCAAAGAGATTAATTAGCATAAGATTGCAATAAAAATGTAGACAATTGATTCAAAACAATTCATCTTGAACAAAGTAACAGTGCTCGTGAGAATACACACAAATTGATTCAAGAAACTCCAATTCTTCAATAAGGGGACACAACAACTATGACCTCAATATTTTCCAATGACTGTATAGTGCAATCATCTTGGCAAGAAGGTTTGGGAACAAATGAATAAAGCTTCAGGTATCTCAGATTGGTTCAATTTTCAGCAAGTACAAATAGGTTCTCTCCTTTTTTCTCTAAAGCTTAGAAAATTTTAACCCCCTTTATGTGAGAGTATTCTCATCGCATTTATACAATTTCAATCACTCACTCATCTCTTCAGTTTTTCCCCCAAAATCATTGAATTTTCAAAGGAATATTCTTCTTTATAGTTCTCACAATCTAGATCCACTATTATTCTCTTGCAAATATTTGTCTTATGTTTCCAGGTGGAAGAATTACAAGTGAGTTCACGTCTTTTATATTTTCTCAGAATGACTAGTCATTCATGTTAATCTTATCTACCTTTACATTTGGGAAAATAAGTATGCCCTTTTGATGGAAGCTCCTCAAACAGGTGACCATCTATATATGCTCTATGTGATCAACCTCCAAAACCTTTTTCATCTTTTGGAATGTGCATCAATGATCGACCAAGTACACACTTGTTTGTGTCTTCTCTAGTGCTGAATAATTTTTCATGAACTTTTACATCAATCTAAATTCTTTTAGTCGCATATACCAATCTCTCTCATATTTATTTC
Organism: Taxus chinensis; assembly: GCA_019776745.2. Taxonomy (NCBI): domain Eukaryota; kingdom Viridiplantae; phylum Streptophyta; class Pinopsida; order Cupressales; family Taxaceae; genus Taxus; species Taxus chinensis. Next base: position 886,967,828 of record CM034150.1, read on the forward strand.
CTTCGTGTGAGCTGAGTGAAAAATCTTTCTATCCATTTTATGGCATGTGATTTCATTCAACTCAATTCTTGTCTGCACCATTTTCATTATAAATTCAACTCTATTTTCTCCCCAATATACATTCCTTTTCCATTTTTGAACGTGAAGGATTATTGCAGAGCTCTTTGTTGGTAAAATGGTGAGGGTGGACTGTGGTGAATATCTTGAAGGAAATATCCCTAGAATATTTAAATCAAATCTTCGATCTAACTGGCCCAGATGAAGCCTTTCATCAGGGCATCTATTTGAAATTACAGACCCTAGGGATAACAAAGGGCCCCTGACATATCAAGAAGTTTGGATCTCCCTAATTTTGAGATTGATCAAGATCAATCCTATTTTTTCAGCCTTCCAGTCGATGTACTATCATCTCTTCTGATTGGGAACACAAAAAATATCCATAAAGAGTTGAAGAAATTTTGGATTGAGAGGAGGCCTACTATGACATGCATGGCTGAATACAAGTGTCCCTTTCTGTGCAATGAAGAATTTATGCTGAAAGAGGTTCCCAAGGAGTCTTACGTACTTTATGATAAGACTTCAATTGATACATTGTGCCTGTCCATTTCTCACAAATTAGAAGAATTGGAGTAATGAATCATTTCTCTAGAAAGAAGGTCAAAGTAAGACTTGTGCCACCTCATCAATCCACAATACCAACACCATCATCAAGAAGAAAGATGGGGCGAATCAAGCTCTCAGCCCCCAATTATCATTTTGGATGAGGAAGAAGCAAATCCTTCATCTCCTCAGCATGTTCTAAGGCCTCAATTTCTACTACCAAGGAAGGTAAGGGAAAGTCTTCTCTCCAACCTTCCATTCATCTTAGTGTAGCATGCATCTCCTTTGATGGAGCAAAACTTTTATCAGGACCTCTTCATGTTCCTCTTCCTAAGAGAGCATCCACCTTTTACAAGGAGGATGCAAGGGTGAGTCTAGTTTGAAATCCCTTATTCCACTAGGTCCTCTGGGATGTAATACTTGCTCTTCCAGCCACTCCAAATGCCCCTTCTTAACCTATTCTTGATCAGTCTACTCCTTACAAGGAAAAAGGGAAGACGACATTTCCTATAGGTGGTTTGGATCTTCTAGACTGGGTATCATCATTACCAGAAGAATATGGAGCTGAGGAATATCATGGATGGCCCCAAGATGATTTTTGAATCATTGATGGATATGGGGATGTCTCAAATTTTGGCAGGGTCAGTTGTATTTTCTCAAACATCTCAAGGGTTTCAGAGGATTTTATATCAAGGAAGAACATAGACTGTTGAAATAGAATTCCCCCATTTACAGAAAATTTCAAAGTAGAAGTAGTGGATGACTAAATGCTTTTCTTTTCCTTAGTTTCCTTTTTATGATAGCTTCCAAAATTTATGTAGAATGTATTTTCTTTCATGGGTTGGGGGCTCCTATAGAATCCCCATTTTTCCTTTTTTCACAACACAGAAAACTCAAACTATTACATAAATACACATGCTTGATAATGGATTTACAATTCTATCAAAGCCATATAAAAGATCTAATGTATCACATCAAATTATATTCATGTCTGAGAGATAAAATTTTCAAAGTGATATTCCAGTTTTCTTGAAAAATGAAATAAGAGTAATGATTAAAATAGGATGAAAGAATAGTTCAAAGAAAACAAGCCTAAGCTTGCTTAGTCATTCTTCATATCTACATCTTCATCTTCCATCATCTGGGCATGTATGGTGTTTTAAAAATCAATGTTTTCCTATTCAAAGCATCCCCACATTGGTCTCATCCATTTTTGCTATTTCCGTGGCTTTGATTGTAACTCTACAATTCCTCTAATCTCATATCAATGATGTCCATGGTTTTTTCAACCCACCTCTTTTATATCTTCATCTTCTCCCTAACTTCATTCAAAACCTCAACCCTTATTTTAACCAAGTCTTCAATTGCATGCTTTGGAACCCAATATCATTTTCCAATCTGCGATGAACATCTATTCCTCTACTTCTTTGTTTGGTTCCTTCCAATGAGTGGTAGCCACTTTGTACGACACGTGGAGACTTTGCAAAACTTTTTGGTTTCTACTTGTCACTCTCTCTTTTTTAATCTATTCCTGAGGCAACACATGGATGCATGTGAGCTCTCCTTCTTTATCCTAGAATTTTAAACCCACTGGGGTTACCTTGCCACAGCTTTAGCCACGTGGTGGATTCTCACTAGTTGATGGCCCCCAAATATTTGTTCCTTCTTCAAAATATGTGTCGAAAGGGACACATGGATACCTTTTGCGTCTAATTATCCATACTTAGGAAAAATTGAGTCCCACAAAAATACAAAAGAACACCAAAAGGAAAAACGGGATGGGGAAATATGACTATTACATTGCTCAACAAAAAAAGAGGGTTCACATCTCTAACACGATATTTTTATTTGCATCCGACACGATCCTATCTTTTGAGCATAGGTTTTGAAACATGGGAAAACTAGTAAGAGAGAATTTTTCGAAGGCATACATTAGATAAAAGGGTGACTTAAAATCAAGCAATAACAGGTGTTTTCATTAATTTTAGGTGGATGATGAGGTTTTCTAATCCTCTCCATTAATAATGTCAATCTAGGGCTGGTGTCTGATGTCTGTATGCATTAAGAATTTTTTTTTTAGAAAATAGCTCCTTTAAACACAATCCAAACTTGCATAAAATAAATCACACATGAGGAAATATAAAGGCACACTTGCAGAAATAAAACTTGCATGAAAGAATCACACTTGTAATTTCTAAATTAAAATAAATGAAAGATAAATAAGACATCTGTAGGTTCACAACAAAAAATGGTACGGAAAGAAAGATCACATAACATGTAATCAGAAGTTCACAACAAAAGGAAAACAAAATAAAGAAAGGAACAAAAAACATTGATCCTTCTTTCTTGAAATGAGTGGTCAACTCATTCCTTGGAAGAGGGATTTAAATCATACTTCTCAAGATCTTAAGATAAAACCTACAGAAATATTTCACTCAGAAGATTGAGAAAGAATAGATCTATTATTTCTTGGTAGAGAAAAAGCATTACATATCTAGAGTGTGGAAGGTTGCATTTATAATTCATGCATCCAACAAAATCCTTATTTTAGGAAATACAATATGATCTTATATTTATTCCAATCTTAACAACTAAGATCTTCATCTCCACAAAATATGGAGAGATATATATTATTGAATTCAAAAATCTTATCTCACTTATTTTAGAAAGATTTGCTCCCAAAGCTTCTCTTTGCTTTTCGGGTAACAAGAATCATAATGATTTTATTCCTCCTACATTTACTGAAAGGAGGATTTTCCTCAAAATCATTGCTATTAACCAAATACCTTTCTTGGATTTTCCATTTGACTTTGTTGTTTCTTATTGTGGAACTTTTGACACTTGTCAAATACGTTTTTTCCTTCAGACTAGTAGTTCAGTAAAATTTATATTTCTCTTGATTGGTAAATACCTTGTAGAAAATATGAATTAATTTTTTGTTAAACACATTTCTATGAACAAAAACCTCTCTCAAATTTTCTATTTTACTTTTCTTGTTTCTAGTTTATTGAACTTTTAGTGCTTGTTTGATAAACATTTTCCTCAGACTACAGCTTACTAAAAGTTAGATCTCCTCTTCATTGGTAAAACCTGTAACAAATATGAATGAGATTTTTTGTTAAAAAAATTTCTATGAACAAACAACCTCTATTAGATTTTCTATTTGATTTTTTTTATTTCTGTTTATGGAACTTTTAGTGCTCGTTTGATACATTTTTTCCTCAGACTACAGCTCACTAAAAGTTAGATTTCTCTATTCATTGGTAAAAACATGTAGAAAATATGAATGAGGTTTTTTTTTTAACATATTTCTATGAACAAAAACCTCTCTCATATTTCCCATTGGAATCTCTGATTTTTCACAATCCCTCAAAAATTTTCATTTTATTGATGCACATTCTAGAACTAAAGCTGTCATTCCTTTTATGCAAGTTCCGGAACTAGAATTTGCAAGTTTCTGGAACTAAATCTGATTTTTCCATGAATTGAAAGTTTCAAAACTAACTATCATTAAATTAATATAAGTTCTGGAACTAAATTTGTGAGTTTCAGAACTAAACCTGCAAGTTCCGGAACCAACTTTGTGAGTTCCAGAACTAACTCTGCGAGTTCTGCAACTAACTTAAAACAGCTATAACTTTTGCATGTGACCTCGGATTGAGATGATTCTTTTTTTTTGAACTTGACATAATTTTTTGAGAGGAATCTTAATATAAAATCATATATAATTTTAAGTTATATTATTCATGATAAATTCCACTTTTCCCAGATACTAGCATTATCTTTCCTTTATGGCCTGCATACACAAGACTTTGCATCTTTTCCCAAATAGTCAATAGGATTAGTTAACAAAATAGATAACAAAATATTTCTAACTAAATGAACAAGATATATATCCTATATTCTATATTAAGTAAACTATAAGTTCTTAGATTACATTTAAATCCACTTTCAAAGGTAACTTGGAAGGACAAAATAATGGTAATTTATGGCCAATTTATCAATGCCTCATCAGGTATCCATTCTTGAATTGGGATCAGTAAGAGGAAATGAAAGTTGATAGGTAGTGTCATTTCCATGGTGGTTGGTGTTCACCATGGGGGGTTCATTATCTAGGCAATATCCTAACACGTGGGTTCATATTGAACCAATTAAAATTAATAAAATTAAAGTCAATATAATAGTAGACATGAGGGGGTGAAAGGGTTTAATTTATTAATTTTTTGAATCAGGTATTGGAGGTAGGTTAGAGAGGTGGGCCAAAGTAAAGGTGAGGTTTAATTTTAATATAAAACTAAAACATTTAAACCCTAGTTTTTCAAAGTAAATACCTTAAAATTGCAAAAGGAGTGTGGGTCGTAAATTAAATTTATAATCTCTTTTTTAATAAAGAAATCTATATTATTAACCAAGAAATAATAATATGGTAGAAAACTAGGATTGAATATGCTTTTCAACACAAGTGATATTATTTTACCATATTAATTATTTGAATAACTATTGATAAATGACTAAAGCTTAACATATATAGGGTGATTTGTAATAGGTCTTCAATGGCTTCAAACTATCTTTCAAGAGGAAATGCATATTAAAACAAGTTGAGTGAGAAATATAATATATTTTTTGTCTAATATATTAGGGTAGAAATAAAAAGGGGTAAATAAAATTGTAATTGAAAAATGGTATAGTAAGGTACATGGAAAAAATAGGGGGTATTTTCATTCTAATAATATAACATGAAGGAGTATTATCAATTGAATAATTAAAGGTAGAAACTAGAATTAAGGTTATTCTTTAATACCCTTCAAGTGCACGTGTTATACCATACTTTTACTAAGTGAACCCCCTGAGGTGTTCACAGAGTTGTCACATGTGTTGGCCCTTTTTGGTCCATTTAGGCTTGATGAGAGAGGTGAGTGCCCACTGAAGGTATGGAGATGAATGGTTTATTTGGATCAGGTGTTGCCACTAGTCATAAAATTAAAAAAGTTTATATCATGTGCATCTAGAGCTTTTAGAGTGACTCAGCAGGTTATGTGTTGGGAGTCACAGTTGAAATTCGGTCATTTAGGCCTAGTTTTAGAGCCTAATGAGGTGTAAGAGCTCTATGAAGGTTAGTAAAATATTATTTAATCATGGTAGAATCCTATAAAAACTCCCTAGGGGAATGTATGAGCATCTATAGGGATTACTTTATATTTTAGATTCCATAAAATTCAAGTTCTCACCAAAATTGCCTTTGAGAACCAGTAACGGAAGTTGAGATAAATGACATTGGTTTGGGTTGTAAAATCATTTCCAAATTGTGAAAAGTAATATATGAATCATGTAGATGGATGTTTTTTTGTACTCTGTGTCAAGATTTCATTGAAATGTAATTTTGAATTTATTCAAGTTTTACTAACGTAAATGGTTTCTTGAGGAATGCAATCTAAGAACCCTATCTTCTTAACATCCATGTTTTCAAAAATTATACATCCTCCTTAAAATAGAAATAATAGAATCAATTTTTGAATAGAAATCCAAGCCTAAAACATTTGTCAATTTTTTTGAGGGAAATTGGGTAAGAAACAATATAACTTCTATTCATTTCTCTAACAATGTGGGTTTCTTTCTCCAGGCCTCCTTTCTAGAGCAGATGATAAATAAATGAAGTTGTTAGACCTCATTTTACTCGTGCAAGGTGTAGAAGCATATCACGGTTTTAAAATAATCCTTATATGTCAATATTGTGGTGTGGTGGTGTGTTATCCAAGCATGGATGTATTGTACAGAAATGATCTACTTTTGCAAGACTTCCATATACAGTCTGTTTTTGAAGATTTCAAGGTGAATTGCCAGATGGTAAAGCTTGTGATTGATGTATATTCACTATTCTTAGGGTTTCTTAGTCATTTTACTTTTTCATTTGATGTAAAATCATGTATTCTTCCCTCAAGGGTACCACTAAAATGCAATCATGAAAATAAATATATGAAGGCTTAACAGGTACTTGTAGAACATCTCATTGATTTGATCTAGGAAATGAGGTAAGAAATGATGATAATCATTCTGTATAGGCTCAAGATGAGTTGTCAATGGAACTTAATTTTTTCTTGGTAAGGTAATATTCGGGCCTAGTTCATCTTGTTTCCTAAACTATTTCCCTGATCAGCTCTTGTTAAGAGGACTAAATCTATCTTGAATTTGAGGAAGCCTTCTTCATAACTTATTGTCAAGGTTGTACACACTCAGTTTTAATTTAGACATATTTGATTCAAAATTGAGGTATTGCACTCTTCTTCCTTTTTCCTCCTTCTTCCTCTTTTATTCATCTCCCTCTTTTTCTCATCATTCAACTTTTTCTGTGGATCCAAAAAAATCCATGAGTTCCTCATTTTCCGTAGATCCTAAAAATCCTCGAGTTACTATTTTTGCACAGATCCTTAAAATCCATGGCTCCCTTCTTTTCTGTGGTTCCCCTCTTTTCCACAGGTCGCTTATTTTCCATGGATCCTTGTTTTTTATGGATTCCTTCTTTTTTCACAAATACCTATTTTTCATGGGTTCCTTCTTTTCCCTAGATCCCTATTTGGAAGCCGTGGGTTCCTTATTTTTCATTGGGACTTGAAAATCAATGGGTTCCTCAAATTTCTTAGATAAAATATTGAGGATCCAATGGCTCTAATGGGGAGCTGACACATCAACATGAGTTCCCCTAAGGTTAAATTTGATGTCCCCATGGCTGTTAACTATGCAGATGGTATGGTGATCTTTAAATGAAGCTCATAAATTTTGATCCAAGGCCAAATGTGGAAAATTTCATATCGTTGAAAAGGTAACGAGGAGTAATACATGCCATGGGAGTAGATATAGGTTGAATAAATGTACATTTATTGAGCCATTAATTTTAAAAAAATGATCCTGTGGATATCTTTTAGGTATGGGATCTACAAAATTAAAGATGACCATGTTCAAAGTCTGCAAACTTGAATGTTGATTGGTCCTTGGTAGTTGTGGGAGTGGTTGATCTACTTAATTTTATATTTCCTAACATCCTGCTATTTTTCCTATCATTTGTAACTCATTTTCATGCATTGTAACAAATCCTCTTCTAAATGTAAGGTTATGTTGCAGACTTTTGTGTAGCTAAGTATTCTGAGTTGCATACTTCTTTGTTGGAGTATATGCAATGCACTCAGTGTCTCATCCATTATAGTAATAGACTCTGCATGTCATAATCAATAATCATTATTTATTGTCCCTCTTTTTCTACCCTTAAATATGTATTATTGTGGTAATTATTCACTATTATTTTATGACATATTGTGTGTGAGTTATACTTGCATTATTTCCATCCTTTGTGTCATTTATGCAGAGAATAAAAGTTTAGCTAAACATGTTGGGGTTGAAGGTGTTATTACAAATATAGAACATTGATAGGGGGTGAATTACGTGTTCAATTCAAAATGTTAAACCAATCAGATCAATTAATTAAACTTAAATGCAATTTAAAAGAGGTTCAAAGATCATCACACACACAGAGGATCTCAAGGATTTTGAAGTGGGAAACCTAATTAGGGAGAAAACCCACTAAACCACAACACTATAGGCTCAAAGTTTATAAATGTTTGTTGAGATACAACTCAACTACTGAAGCTATGTATTTGTATATATCTTCCCCCTCGGGTTAATATAGGGCGCAGCCACCAAAACAATTTCGACATGAAAATGGATGCAAAGGCGCTATGGGTAGGTAAGCAAGATGTCAACACGCCAAAATTCGCGCCCATGGCGTAGGTTGGAGGCTCAAAGCGGAAAAGTATCGACATGAAAATGGATGCAACCTATGGCTGGGGGTAAAAAGATGTCGACATGCCAAAAGTTGTTCCCATGGAAAAGGTTGAGAGGTGCAAAGTACGGAAAATGTCGACATGAAAATGGATGCGCCTAAGGCTAACAGGTAAAAAGATGTTGACACGCCAAAATTCGCGCCCATGGCGCTAGGTTGGAGGCGCACAAGCAAAAAATGTCGACATGAAAATGGATGCGACCTATAGGCACTGGTAAGAATATTTCGACATGAGGATAGTTGCACTGAGGCACATCTTCAGGAGGTGCAACATTTTGAGCGTTGACACCCTGACAGGAAGCAAACCCTGACCCAGATATTCAAATAGCCATAACTTTTCACAGGAAGCTCGGATTCACGCAAGGTTGGACTTTTTGGAAAGCTTATAAGGTCATATATCCAACTATGACTGGATATCTTTAATTGGGTGAGAACAAGTTCTTTAAAAATTTAAAATACAATTCGACACTTTTTGGGTTTGCTAGGGTTCTCACCTACCACCATAATGAGATGAATTAAATACAACCTAGAGGTGGTTGGGGTAGATTTTGAATTCCTCTCTCTTCCCTCTCTCATTCTTCCTATAAATTGTAAGGAGGGGCTTCTTTCTAAAGGTTGTAAATTCTTGTTTTTCCCCTCCCTTCTCCTCTTCTCTTTGCAACCATTAGGTGAATTTGTGGAGTTCAAACCTCCCATCTAAAACTGCAATGCAACTTTGCCTCTTGGCATTTTGTAGTGTATTGTATCAATATTTGGAGCAAATAATGCATGTTTGTGGATGATTCTCAACCATCTCTATGTTCATTTTACATCCTTTTGATCTTTCATTGCAATTTTGGTTATCTATGCATGATCTTGCATTGCCTTTTAATGGTTTGTGTTTATTGGCAAGACAGGTGTTTCTTCATTCCTCGGTGCATCATCTTTGTTAGTTTAAGTTTATTTTTGTGCATCTTCTTACCCTGTCTCCTTGGCAAGTTAGTTTAGGTTTTTTAGTAAACCCTCTGCATTTTTACATGTGCATCTGAACAGAGGAATAAGAACCGGCCTTCATCAGGAGAGCTTTTCTGATTTCGCAAGGTCCCACACTTGGGAAAAGCTCCATGTTGTGCAGTTTTCGCACTGAGAGTCTCAACCCAACGAGTTGTAGATACTCAGGGGTGTTGTGATTCACCATCAACAGCTATAACTTCAGATCAAGCACTAACTTGACAACATTCAAGATAAAAATTACTAGAAAGCACCTACTTCTTGATTTAACTTAGCTACAACTCACTAATTCCAATGAAAAATTGATCATACTTTAATTTGATGTCAAAACACCTGATGATGATCATAGATTTGCAATCTATTCTCCAAGAACTATTCTCTGCTATCTTTCCAATAACATATTTCTCCTATTCAACTTGAGTTGTTTGTTTGAAAGAAAATATGATCTTTAATCTTTAACAAAGAAACCTTTTCTAATAATTCACTATTTTTCCCTATTCATAAACTGGTGATACACTAATTCTGATGATTGTGTTGTACTAGGTCTGCATTTATTTGAGACTATATCTCTCTAAATTTTACATACACCTCTCACTACCTTCTTGTTTCTCAACTATGTATATATATCTTAAATGAATCCCTCTTCACTTTCTTGTCAAGACTGTATCACCTATGTCATTTCCAATACTCACCTCTTATCACAACTCACTCGCCTCTATCAACTCAAAAATCCTTCTCCAAATGTCTCTCTTTATTTTTCAAAGAACCATCTCCATTGTTTCTTTACTAACTCAATGCATTTTTATGTATATCTCATTCTTCAAAAAAAATAGTTCATCACACATTCATATATCACATTATAATTCTCTTATATCTCTAATCCTTCATACTTTAGTATTTCTCTCAAATTTACACACATCAATTTTTTTCAATTTTGTTTCACTATATTTTCAAAAATAAAACTCCTCATCTCTTCTTCCAACTCTAATTGAACTTCAATCCATAATAAAATCAAAGTAATTCTTTCCCCTATTCAAATTTCTAACTCTTAAACTCTCCTTTATAATACAAAGAGACTTTAAATTTGGAAGAGTAAGACAACAAACAAGAGTCTTCATCTCCCATTCAAGTTTGAAAAATAAAGCAATTGAGTATAACTGTTAAAGACTCTTGCACTTGTTCTTCATGTTAAGAAAGTAGATTTCATTGTTTCAAGAATATATCCCCATTTTACAATGTTCAAAACCTAGTCATTGTTTAAGGATTTTCAATTTGACACCTTAACAGTTGAGAAAGAAGCTAACTGTTAGAGTAGGTATTTACTTTAGCTCATGTTCACCTAGGTACATTATTTACCTTTATTGTATTTATCCTCACCCACTTATGTGTGTGGATATTTCTTTTTATTTATTTAGATATTAAGAGATACTATCTAGTTGTTAGGTATAGTTATTTCCTTGATCTATGGTATTGACTAGTTCTTTCCTAGATCTATGGTATTGACTAGATCCTTGATATCTAGTTCTCTCATAAATCTATGGACTTGACTAGTTATTTCCATGATTTATGGCTTGATCTACGACCTTGATTGGTTCTTAGATTGTTATTCCTTGCCTATATAAGCAAGGTCTATTCTCATTGTATTTCATTGAGTTCCATAATAATATATGATATTGCTGCTCATTTGTTTGCAATACCCATTGAAATCCTTAGCCCCAAGTCATATGGTATGGTCATATGAGGGCTTAAAGCTTGTGATTCCTACTAGTAGGTGCTTAACTTGAGCCCCCTTTCATTTTATTTGTGTGGTGAAGGAAAGAGAATTTTATTCTATTTTAGTGGAAAATAAAATAAATAATAGAGCATAATATTGAAAAACTTTTATTCTTTTGATCGGTAACTCGGTTTTGAGTGCCATTTTTTTGCAAAAGTGCATAGTTTTTAATGCTATTTCCATTGGGAAATATTTATTTTGAGAATCACACTATAGTTATAAAGTGCCATATTGTAACACGCACTCATTATAAAGTGTCCAAAATCTGGGGGGCTCTTGTTGCATTGTTTGGGGGGTCCTTGTTATATTGCTTGGTTCTTGCATTTCTTTTGGTGATTTTTAAGGGATGGCATCTTTATCTAATTCTGCATTAGATCATGTTGAGCCATTAATAACACATAATTACCACACATGGAAACTAAGAATGGAAACAATAATTAAGCGGAAAGGATTATGGGCTTTAACTTCTTCAGAACAACTAGTGTTCACTAGAGAATATGAAAAATTTCAATACCAGTGCAAATTTGATGAGTGTATGGGTTTGATAGGAACTTATGTAAGTGACAGTCTTTTATTTCATTTGGAAAAGTGTGACTCTCATTTCAAAATATGGGAGAAATTGGAAGATTTATTTGGTAAGGTGGATCATATGAGAGCCATGCAACTTGAAATTGAGATCACCTCTCTTAATCCTGAAGATTTTCCAACAATTATAGACTATCTTACCAAGTTCAAGTATTTTTTGACACAGTTGAAGGGGAGTGGAAGAGATTAGAAAGATGAAGAGTGTGTTTACTTGATTCCATCCAAGTTGAGAGGACCATTCCAAATTTTTGCTTCTACTTTTTTCTCTAGCATGGATGCCTTAGGTGACACCTTCAAAATGCCTAAGTTAGAAACATTTTATGAAATAATTACTAGGGAAGAATCCAAATTATCTCACCTTGAGTCTTCCACCTCTCAAAAGGAATTAGTTGCATCTAATCCTAAGGGCAAGGGAAAACTAAATCCACACCTTCTCCATCTCAAAATGCTCCTAAACCCAAAGAAAACAACTCAAAACCCAAGGAGTTTTCTAAATCCAAGAATAATTCTAGCCGTTCATGCTCTTTTTGTGGGGGGTAGTAATCATGAAGAAAAATAGGTGTTATAAGCGAATGCAAGCCTTAGAGGATGTAGTCAAGAAAACACAAAATTTCTATCTCCACTCCACCTCCTTCTAATCAGCATGGAAAAGCACTTAATGTTGTTGGAAGATCTCAGTCACCACTTGTAGACAATTGGGTTATATATTTTGGTGCTTCTCATCACATGACTTCTTCCAAGGAGTCTTGTGTATCTCTAGGTTTGAGTTCTACTTCCAAAATTGAGGTTGGAGATTATTCTTTTCTTTCTGTTGAGGGAAAAGGTGATATACAACTTGATGGTGGAAATATCCAAGATGCACTATATTTTCCTAACATCACTACAAATTTGCTTTCTGTATATCAAATTTGTCATTCTGGTAAAGGGGAAAACAGTGACTTTACACCACATGGGGCAGAAGTAAGAACTTTGTTGGAGCCTTATTCACTTGTTGCTCAAGGTATTGTTGATCATAGTTCAAGACTATATCTATTAGAGGGTTTTGATGACATTTCTTCTACAGGGGAGAAGATTGGTTTCTCATTCAGATTCAGAGAGTAAGATTTGGCATGAAAGATTTGGACATCTCAATTATAGATATTTGAAGGAGTTGAGCACTCATGGTATGGTAGATGGTCTTCCTAGAGTTTCTTGTCTTGAGGGATTTTGTCATGGGTTGTGTATTAGGGAAACAACATCAAGATCCTTTTCCTAAGAATTTTTCTAAGAGAGCTTCTTCACCACTTGAGTTTGTGCATAGTGACTTGATGGTTTTTCCTACCCCATCTTTCAATGGAGCTAAGTATGCACTTACATTTATTGATAATTTCTCAAGGCGTACTTGGGTTTATTTTCTCAAGTACAAAAGTGATGTTTTTTCACACTTCAAAGTCTTCAAGGATTTGGTCGAGAAACAATCTTCTAGTAGCATAAAGAACCTTTGCACTAATAATGGGGGGGAGTACTTCAACAATGAGTTTTCTAAAATTTTGGCAACTCAAGGCATTATTCACTAGCATTTTGTTTCTCATACTCCACAACATAATGGATTAGCAGAAAGGAATAATAGAACTTTGAAGGAAATGGCTAACTATATGATGCATTCTAGAGATATACCTCCATATCTATTGGGCAGAAGCAATTAATTATGCTAACTATATTCAAAATCATACACCACACAGAGCACTTGAGCATTTGACTCTATAGGAAGCTTGGTCCAACACTAAGCCAGATGTCTCATTTTTTTGAGTATTGGGGAGCCATGCTTGGGCCTTTGTGCCAAAGAAGAAAAGGAAAGCTTTAGATAAGAAGAGTAAACCCTTGATCTTTGTAGGGTATTGTGAGGACATGAGAGCTTATCATCTTTTAGATCCTGATACACATGATGTTCTTTTTCGAACACATGTTTAGTTTGATGAGCGTTTCACTCCTCATGATTCTTCATCTTCTTCCATTCCTTATTCTTCATCATCTCATCTTAAGGATCCTTTCTTTGAGGATATTGATGAGGAGGTTATAGATGCCATTGAGGATCCTATTCCCACTGATGTTGTCACTATGCCTAAGTGGGCTCGTACTATAGTTTCTGAGGCAAAACCTTTCATAGAGGATCTCCCACCCACTAGGCATCATCATGCACATTCTACAGGTTCTGGACTTTTGTGTCAGGTAGTTTCTGAGGATTCACAATCTTTTTCAAAGGCTCATGGGATACCAGAGTGGGATGATGCGATGACAGCTGAGTATTCTTCTTTGATGAAGAATCATACTTGGGATTTGGTATCTCTTCCTAAAGGAAGAAAGATGGTTAGGTGTAAGTGTGTATACCAAACCAAATACGTAGATGATGGGTCCATTGACAAGTATAAGGCTCATCTTGTTGCAAAGGGTTTTTCACAAGTTGATGGTATTGATTACTCTGAGACTTTTGCACCCGTTGCCAAGATGGATTCTGTACGCCTTGTACTTGCTATTTCTGCATCACAGGGGTGGCCCGTATACCAGATGGACGTGAAGAGTGCCTTCTTAAATGGAGATCTACAAGAGGAAATATACATGAAGCAGCCAGAATGGATTTGTTCAGGATTTTTCTCTTGTTTGTAGGCTCCGAAGGTCTCTCTACGGTCTCAAACAAGCCCCTCGGGCTTGGTATGAGAAGATGGATTCTTTTCTTCCATCTACTGGTTTTGTTCGTTGCCACTCCAATCATACAGTGTATCTCCAGCATGTTGGTGAGGATATTATGATACTTGTCTTGTATGTTGATGATTTTTTACTTACTGACGGCTCTTCTTCCCACATTTAGCATATTCAACGGGCTCTTTCTACATAGTTTGACATGATAGATCTTGGGTTATTGCATTATTTCCTTGTTTTGTAAATTTCTCAGATAGATTCAGGGATTCATTTGAGTCAGCAAAAATACACCCATGATCTTCTTCGGCACTTTGATATGGCTGATTGCAATTCAAGTCCATCTCCTTTTCAGTCTGGGGTTACTCTTACATCCACATGTACCACACCACTTTGTGATCCTACATTATATAGGCAGTTGGTTGGGAGTCTCATGTACTTGACCCATACTCGCCCTGATATTTCATTTTCATTAGGGCTTGTATCTCGGTTTTCACATTCTCCTCATAGTAGTCATTGGCAGGCTACTAAAAGGAGTTTGTGATATTTACAGGGCACTTCCCACTTTGGCCTACACTACACTAGGGAGTTCTACTCAGTTGGTTGGGTATACAGATTTTGATTGGATAGGTTCTATTGATGACATGCGTTTTACTTCTGGCTATCTTTTCTGTCTTGGTTCTTCTCTAGTTGTTTGGGCATGCAAAAAGCAACAGGCTATTACACTTTCATCTTCATAGGAAAAGTACAGGGCAGTAGTTACAATGAGTCAGCAGATTCTCTGGCTTCACCAGTTATTGACAGAGTTTGGATTCCCATAGGATTCACCGACTATACTTTGGTGTGCCAACAAAAGTGTAATTCACATTTCTCGCAACCCAGTTGAGCACCAGTGGACCAAGCATATCAATATACACATCCACTTCATTCGGCAACACATTCAGGATGGAGTTCTTTGCTTGGAGTACCTTCAGACTCAGCAACAGGTTGTAGACATCTTTACGAAGCCTTTTGCATCACCTTGCTACCTTGAGTTGCATGGAACACTTGGGGTTTCAGAATTTGTTCTTGGGGTGTGTTCGTGAGAACATCTTCCTTATTCTTCTTCTCTTTCCTTATAGCAAGATTCTTCCCTTCTTTTGGTTCGAGATTTCTTCATGGATATATTGTACATGAGTACCTCATTAGGCCTAATTGTTGGGACTCATACTGTGGACATGCCAATTCTATTTTGGCACCTAGCTTCACTTGAGGGGGGTGTTAGAGTAGGTATTTACCTTAGCTCATGTTCACTGTACGATGGAAAAGTGACAAGCGAGCATGGGAATCTACAAGTAACTCTTCCTCGCACCCGACCTCTCGAGGTCATGCCGAGACAACCGGTGGGGATGGAATATGCGTGTGGGATGTAGACAAACTAGTTAGGCAATCTGATGTCTTCGACGCGCACTAGTGGAAACTGTGAATCTAAGGCAAAGAAGGCCCTCCTAACCTGAACTGGTGTGATAGATTGATCAGCAAGGATGACTACTCGAAGGCTCCAATCAATATCGAGCTCTGGCGTGATTCGGTCTATGGGTTGTGGAATACGCGGAAAATGACCTGGGATAGTTTCGTGTATATCTCCAGATAGGGTCATAGGGTGGATGGTGGGTATAGTGGATTCTACGGGTGATTATTTGGCCTAGTCCAGAATTCCCTAGCTTTATTAGCTGCTACGTCTAACAAGGATAACTGTTCGATGATGATAGGTGGAAGTGGAGTAGATCTGAATACTAATGTGTGTAGGCCAGCATCTATGTCTGATTCACCTATGGATTCGTTGGGCTATGGGATTTGTGGGTCACAACCGTAGATTCACGTTTGTTGTGGTCCTACTATGGTCATGTGTGGATTCAGTCCCTAATCCCTAGTATCCAATAGTCATATGCTTTCTCAGCCTCTATATTTAGAATTAACAGTTGTGTGATCTTCTCAGAGTATCTCACAGGCATTCGTGCAACCTGAATTCTTAAGCTGGTATCTATATCTGTGAGAGTGTCTCCTGCGCCTGGCTGTGGGACCAAAGGATCACAACTGAAAATTTTCTCTCTTTCAGGCCCTTCTACAGTCATGCGGATATATATCTAGGGTAATCTGTAGTTTGGTTGATTTGACCAAAACGTGTGCGCTTGGTCGTCTTCTATGTTTAACCCGCTTAACTGGAGGCTGATCTGTTGTAAATTTTACCATTGTTCGGAAGACTTGGATCCTAAGATTCTGATCTATATCAGTTATTGCTGTGATGAGATTGGGTTGGGGCACGATTGGCTCGAATACATATTCTCTGGGCTCTCTAGGTCCCGTGATTGTCATACAAAAGCAACAATGTAAATCTAATTGCAGCAAAGTAAAATTAACTATGTGAAATATATCTATAACATATATAACTTCTCTATTTTTGTATTTTTCTGATGAATTTATATGAACGAAATTGAAGGAGCAACTATTTTAATATATCTAGAAATTGACAACTAATCTAATCACGAAATTTAAAACAAACAAAGCAGCCGAGTATAGCTACTTGCCTGTGCAGTTGTAAATCTATTCTAAATAATGAAATAACTAATCTAATCTATTTGAAAGACTCTCGATCCTACCTCAGAAGTGAGGAATGAATCATAGTTTCTTAGAAACTATCAATCCCCACAGCTTCCCTGGCAATATCGAAAGTAAAATTGACTGAAATAAGGTGATTGGCTACTCTATTTGATATGCTTCTAACTAGAACTTTGAAAGCTAGAACCTGGATTTTACAGAACAGTGGCGAATCTGATGGTGTGTGTGGTTTTGTCCCCTCAGTGTGATCTCCTCATTCCTTCGTGCTCACGTGGATCCAAAAAAGCGTGTAATGCTAGCATCAACAGAAGTAGATTTTGGAACAAAGGCAGCTTAGGATACAGACTGAATACAATGTGAGTAGGAGAGGGATAGCGCAAGAGTACAGAGCTTGGCTTATGCAATTCCTAGCGGGATTTATTGTGAGTCATGCAACATAAAACATCCAGAACCTGAAACTATCCTATTTGACGAGTAAAACCTGCAACTTTAATGGCTTCCTACTGAGAATTAAACTGTTCTACTTTAATGGACTGCATGAAGTAATGACAACACTTGCACAAGATGGATATGTGGCTTTCTAATAGCAAAATAACATTAACTAAGCATGCAATGAACTAAACTATGAATCCTAAGCAAAATAAAAGACTGAACTACTGAAATGAGAAATTGAGAGGTAAATTTGAGGGGCCATTTGCTTGAGCACAAGCCAACTATTTATAGCATTTGCATTTACCCAAAGGTAAAAACCAAATTGATCTCTTAAACCATAAACAATGCCAAAACACTATTCCAGGGAACCAGAATCATTAATGCAAGCCAAAGGCGGTGAAAAAAGTTGGTAAACGTTGAAATTTACGTGAGTCACGTTAAAAAGAACATTCTGGAAAATGCGTGAAGGACCACCGCCCTGAGCAGGGCAGCGGTTATAGGACCGCCGCCTTGTCTGGGCGGCCTGGTCACGAGACCGCCGCCCAGTTAGGGCGGCGGTTTTGTAACTGAAGAGAAAAATGCAAAGAAAAGAGGGGAAAAGAGAACAAAAAAGCACGTAGGGGCTAAGAAAGGCATGTGGGATGTTAACGCACACTTGGGGAGCTTTTTTGGATCCTCGAACACCTTGCGAGGAGACCTGTATCATCATTGGGGCACGTGTTACGTTGTTCTGGCAGTGCAGTACCTTACAATTTTGGGTACGTACATATTGCCCCCTTAGAGAAGTGTTTTAGCCATGAAGAGGCGTAAAACGGTGGGTCTGAGTATGGTGGTCCTGAAATGGGAAGTTAGAAGTTATACCTGATATGTCCGTGTGTCAAAATGACGCCATCCAAAATTCCCGCCACCTGCAAAATGAAAAGAGGAATCAAGTGCAGATAGACAAAATAGATCGGAAAATAAATGCTAAAATAATGGGAAATGAGGATGTACCATTTGTGTGGGGGTAAGAACTTACCTCCGTTGGCGCTCCAAACCTGTGAAAAGGGGATTCAAAAATGAGTCAGGTTGCTATATATATGAAAGTGGGCCCATTTTCCTATTCATTTGTGTGTGTTGATTTGGTTGGTTTTGAGCTCTGGGACCCACGGTGACGGTTTCTTATGAGAGTAGAGTCAAAATGTTCGTGACGAGATAGCGATCATGCCTCCGCGAGTAGATCATCGACCCACGAGATCACAGGTTAGTTTTTCTCAATTTATCATTTTTACCCCCAAAATTTTAAAATGTTAAAATCTTTGTCATGGGGGGGTTATTTTTGAAAATGTTAGGTTCAAAAGGTCTATCTAGGGGGGGCGCCTACTGGGTAGGCTTTGTTTTAGTTAAAATAGTCCCTTTTTTGTGTTTTTAGGATTTTTTAAGGTATAAAACCCCGTGGGTTTTCGGGACACGACCGCCACCCTGAACAGCGTGGCGGTCACATGACCGCCGCCCTATTTAGGGTAGGTTACAAGACCACCACCTTTAAGGTGGTGGTTACAAAACCGCCGCCCTGCTCAGGGCGGTGGTTCCTAACAGAATGCCAAAGGAACACTTGTTTGAAATTGTTTTTGCATTTTTAGCATCTTTATGTGTTTTCATGATTTTTCTAATGTCATTCGGATGCTAACTTGCTCTGTTTTGTGTGTTTTTGGGTGTATGCAGGCGAGGGAGGAGTACATTCGATGGAGTCGAGAGAGAGAGAGTGTGACTGGCTCCCAGCAGTATTAGATGCCCTTTCACAGGATGAGGTGGACACTCTTCAGAGGGCTGGTATACTGCGTATATCACGCGTCCCACATGTTGCTCCATCCAGTCACATACTTTGTGACTTATTTTCTTATTGGGATGCTGATCGGAACACCTTCCGGTTACCAGGGGTCCGAGGTGAGTGGACCATCACTTTAGAGGATGTTTACCATATTCTGGGGGTCCCGATCATCGGGAGACGACTTACTCTTGAGACGGCAGGTTCACGGGCCCAGATAGCACAGTGGGCTTCTTACATGGGAGATGCAGTTATCTCCACTAGCTCGAAGAAGGGGGTGAGGGTCTGATCTATTCCTAGCCTGCCCATCCCCTTGATTCGCCAAGCCATTATGGGGATCCTTGCCTTGAGATTGATCGGGGACAAGGGAGGAGACACACTACTATATTGTTGGTCCCCCATCATTGCACAGATCGAGGGACATGGCCGGATTTATGCCTGGGGAGCCGATATACTTGGGACTACCTACCATGAACTTGTACAGGGTAGTCCATTTACAGGGGCAGTCTTTGAGCCACCCGACCCTGGTTATGAGTTGGGTCTATGAGCGCTTCATCCCCTATGGCAGAGGTGTAGAGGTAGCAGATCCCGGAGCTGTGAGGGAAGCCAGATGGACAGACATGTCGGTGCTCAGAGCACCTCACCAGCCAATTGCTTCCCTGACCACTGATGACATGGAGGCCACACCGTATCAGGCCATGGCAGGTTTATGGGGCGAGGAGGCTCTTACTTTGATCTCCTGCTCCACCACAGGACAACTTGTTGACAGAGTAGGGAGAGTGGAGATACACCCCTTTGGCCGAGTTCCTTAGCAGTTTGGCCTACCTTATATGGGTATGCTTCCCCCGGTAGTGCCAGTATACAGGTCAGTTTGAGAGGCCAGAGGGGGTCCTAGAGGCCGGGGTTGGACAGTTGTTACCCCTGGTGTTCCCATTGCGGCTAGGTGGGTAGTACGTGCCCGAGGGAGAGCCGGTGCTCCTCAGGCACCCTTACTTCAGATCGCCGCCGGTCCCGCTCACAGTAGTGACGACCCTATTGACATAGACTCCGAGTCTAAGGAGTTCACAGGGGGGAGACAGAGGAGGAGACTGAGGAGGACAGTGATCCTGAGTGGCATGACACTCAGGATATCATGCAGGCAGAGAGGGCAGAGCAGAGTGCAGAGAGGGTGACTCTAGTTTCAAAGGAGCCACTCTCCCAGGGCCATGGTGGGGAGGATGAGTCCATTGCAGGATGCTATGTCACTCCAGCCATGGGAGGAGTACCTCAGTCAGTGGCGGCATCTGTGGCAGGTGCTGACCCTAGAGATCCATCCTGGAGGCCCGGTGATCTGAGTAAGTTATCTTCCCTTTGCTTTGAGTTAGGATCACTTTAATTTCCATCTCTCCTTTTGTTTACACTTGTGTTTATCTCTTGCTTTATTTCTAATTCATTTTCTCCTTTGTTTGCAGAGACCGCTGATGAGTGGTGAGACCTGATTCGCAGGGTATGCACCGATACCCTGATGATCCCTATGGAGAGGACCCGTGCAGAGCTGTTTGTGGATGCAGGGGAGCCCTCAGTAGCTGGCAGACATACCGACATCTTTGCCCCTGTCTGGCATGTGGCCAGGATGGTATCTACCCTCCGTACTGAGCTGGCAGGGTATAGGATAGTAGAGTGCCTGATGAGGAGTCATTCTCATGGCGAGACCGCAGCTGCCCCTCGGGATCGTGAGCCCTCCGTGCACTCAGAGTGCTGGCGTAGCCAGAGTCCTAGGCATGGGCGTGCACCCTCAGAGGGATCTCATAGGGGTTGAGAAGCCACTTGGCTCTCTTAGATTTTTTGTATGATGTTTTTGTATTTCCTGGGCTCTTTGAGCGTTTTGACCATGCTTAGCGCATGATGGCATTATATAAGAATTTTGACCATTTATATATATATATAATTTTTGGATCAGACTCTTGGCATCTATGACCTTGCTTCCATTTCTGTTTCCACATGTAAACTATGATGTTATGCTTATATGTTTTTTAGAATGTATGCAATGGAGAACAAATGATACAAGTGTTTACTTTCTTTCTGTATTTCATGGTGCTGATATATGATAATGTAGATACAATGTGATTTTGAATTTTTAGTTTCTTTAAGCAATTTTGATACCTCATATTTGTTTTGGCAAAGTGGTGAAGATAAATCTGGTATGATGAGTAGATAAACTTGCCCCACTCCTAACTCCACGCAACTAGTAAGATGTGAGGGCTCGTCACTGAGAGCTAGAAAGGGCACAAGTTATGAAATGTGTTGAAATGATAGTGATGAAAGATAGACAAAGCTTTGGTGGAACCAAATTAGGATGCTACAAGCCTACTCTACTTGAGTGACTCCATAGTTTGGGATGCAACTTGCTTTACGGTTTATCTAGACTTAGATCCGTAGATGGCCACATGGTAGACAAAATCTGGTTTTAGGATTTTTAACTCTCTTGGAATTTTGGACATCTGATTTATTTGTTTTTGACTCAAGACTTCAAGATTTGAATTGTTTGTTTATGACCTTTAACGTTTGTTTGTCAAGAGGACCCCCTACACCTTGCCCCATGCTACTAGTAAGAAGCGTGGGTTTATCACCATGGGTAAGGCATAGGTGAGTAAGGGCATTTCCATCCTTTCCCAACCCTACGTCACTAGTAAGAGATGCAAGCTCATCACCAAAGGTTGGTGGGGCAAGGAAATGTGTAAATTTAAAATTTTTTGTTTGATCTATATTCGACTTGTTTACTTGAGCAAAGTGTCAGCATGCTCTTACTTCCAAAGAGATATACATACGGGATAGATGTGACACGATGAAGCTTCTAGAACAGACCATAGGCAAGACACCTATCCTAAGAAGAAACCAAAAGTGAGAACAAGTATGCAGACCTTGGTATGGTTACCGTTAAGACTTTGTCATATCTAGCTTTATTTGATGAAATGATTCTGAAATAGTTGATGATATCATGGAAATGGAGAAGTATGATTAGAGTGTTTATGCCAATACCATCAGAAGTTTGTAATGAATTTCTTTGAGAATAAATTCCTTGATCACAAAATTGTACGAAACAAGCAGACAAAATGATCCTAACTATATGAAGATGCAATGTAGATATAATTATACAAGTAGTGTTGGTTGCTTATGCATAGAATCGTTTAAGGTGTAGGGAATTGACTGTTTCACCAAATTCCTCACCTTCTAGTGTGCATAAGAGATATGCACCATTTCCATAGTCCTTCATGACTCGGTATGGGCCCAACCATTTGGGCCGGAACTTCCTTCCTTTGCCGGTCTTTTTATCGATCCGGCTGTCTAGCCTTAGAACTAGATCACCTTCATATATGTCTCGTTCATAGACCTTCTTGTTATACTACCAGCACATCCGGTCAGCATAGACTCTGTGCCGCTATTCAGCATCTAACCTAGCTTCATCTAGGCTTTCTAGTTGGGAGAGACGTGCTTCTCTGTAAGCATCTTCATCTAGGATCCCTTGTAATGAGATACGGAGACTGGGTATTTCAACCTCAAGCGGGAGAACTGCTTCTGCCCCGAATACTAGCGAGAAAGGAGTCGCTCCTGTTGGTGTTCTTATTGAGGTTCGGTGGGCCCATAAGGCCGGATATAACTTCAAATGCCAATCTCATTTGTTTTCTTTCACCATTTTAAGAAGAATGGATTTTAATGTTTTGTTTGTTGCTTCAGCTTGTCCGTTGGCTTGGGGGTAATACAAGGAGGCCGTATGATGGCTTATTTTAAATTTATTACACAATTCACGTGAACTTCGTCATTCTTAAAAGAAGTCCCATTATCCGAGATAATGATTTGCGGGACACCGTATCTGTAAATGATTTGGTTCAAAATGAACTTGGCGATTACAAAACCCGGTACAGTAGTAAGAGGCATAGCCTCTACCCACTTGGTAAAATATTCGGTGGCCATGATTATGAAATTATGGTTGTCTGTGGATGAGGGAGAGAATTTCCCTATCAAATCGAGGCCCCACGTAGAAAAGGGCCATGGAGTAGTGATTGGTTGTAGAGCTTGTGCTGGCATGTGGATCTCATGGGAGAATTCTTGGCACTTATGACACCTTCGTACAAAATCTACTGCGTCGTGTTCTAGAGTAGGCCAGAAATAGCCCATCCGATGTATTTTACGAGTGGTGGCATGGCCACCAAAGTGGCCTCCACACATTCCACTGTGAGATTCGTGGAGAATCTTCTTGGATTCTTCTGTGTCGACACATCTTAGAAGCATTCCATCGAATGCTTTTTGATAGAGCACTTGCTCTATAATGACGTATTTGCTACGATAATGTGTAACCACCTTCTTTTTTACGGTGTAGCACCTTCCGGATATGTATGATCCATGATATAATTAATAATATCAGCATACCAAGGACACTCAGAGATGGGAGGTCTGGTTTCGATGTAGTATACGCATTCATCAGGAAAGTCCAGATCTACTAGATTGCCTCCGTCTAGTGGGTTATCAGCTAACCAATCCATGATGATTTGTCCTTTAATAGACTTTTGATTTACAAATGTTAGTTCAAACTCCCCCATTAAGGTTATAAAGCATCCAGCCTTTTTAGACAAGGACCCTTACGTGAGGAAAGTTCATAAATGCTTTGTCTTTACAATGACCCTTGTTTCTTGATTTAGCATATAATGTCTTAAGCATTTGGTTGCAAAGACTATGGCAAGGCATTCTCATTCTACCTGTGTATAACATGTTTCATAGTCGAGAAATGTTCGGCTAATGAAATAGATTGCACATTCTCTCTTGTCATCGTCTTCTTGAGCCAGCATACAGGCTAGCGAGACATTGGTAGCTCGCGAATATAAAATTAACGGGCGGTCTGGCTTAGGTGGCCTTAGCGTAGGTGGTGATAACAAGAAATTCTTAACTGTGTCGAAAGCTTCATTGCAATCTTTGGTCCAATCAATACTATAATCTTTCTTGAGTAGATTGTTGATTGGATGAACGATGAAACTTAAGTCTGGGATGAATCTCCGGATTGCACCAAGCTTTCTGAGAAATGACCTGATTCCAGATTCATCGAAGGTGGGACCATTTCGAGAACAGCCCTAATTTTGGTTGGGTCAACATCGATCCCACGTGATGATACAATGTAACCTAGGAGCTTCCCTCCTGTTACACCAAAGACACATTTTTCTGGATTTAGGGTGACTCCGTATTCTATCAGACGTGAAAGAATGATGTGAAGCACTTCCGGATGGTCACAACGCTTCTTGGCCTTGGCCAACAAGTCATCTACGTAGGATTCCACAATTTTATGAATAAGGTCATGAAATATATACGTCATAGCCCACTGGTATGTAGCGCCAGCGTTCTTGAGACCGAATGGCATAACAACATAGCAATAGGTTCCCCAAGGAGTTATAAACATGGTTTTAGCTTGATCTTGTTCAGATATTCTGATTTGATTGTATCCTGAGAATCCATCCATGAGAGACAAAAGCTCAAATCCAGCTGTTGCGTCAACAATGACGTCTATGGATGGTAATGGGAAGTCATCCTTAGGACATGCCTTGTTAATGTCTCGGAAGTCTATGCAGATGCATATCTTCCCATTCTTTTTGAGAATGGGAACGATATTAGATACCCACTGAGAGTAATCGACTGGCTTGATGAATCCTACTTGGAGGAGTTTCATTACCTCCTCTTTCACCATGAGAGCTACCTTAGGTTTCATTGGTCTCAATTTTTGTTTAATCGGCTTTGCATCTGATTTAGTGACGAGGTTATGTACCGCAATGTGTGGTGCAACCCCTGTCATTTCCTTATAATTAAATGCAAAAGCCTTCCGATGTTCTTTGAGGATTTGAGTGTGTATTTCTACTTCTGATGGAGTTAACGAGGATCCTAACTTCAATATCCTTGGTTCATCCTTTGTTCCGATGTTAATATCAATTGTTTCTTTGATTAGAGAAGTGTTACCTTCTTCAAACTCAGGTGGGGCTGGAGGTAGTTTCAGATCATCTCCATTCTCGACTGTGTATATGCTAAGTTCCTTTTGTGGGGGAAGCTCTGTCATGGGATTTCCTGAAGTAGGAAGATGAATGTGGGATTAAGGATAAATCTACTGTGTGATGGGTGAGATGTAACGCTGCATAGGCATTTAAGTAATTCAGAGTGGTTGTATCACTATCAATGTGGTCTAGGATAGTAGATTTGTTTTCATTTTTGTTTGTTAAAAGAGGATTTGACATTTTTTTTACTAATGGTTCGGTACGAAGGGATACCATGAAATGGGTATCTTCCAACTCACTGTTTGGAGTGAAGCGTGATGCCGAGGTCGCTATTGAATCAGTGAGAAGATTTTTCTCTCGCGGGATTGCTTCAATTGATATGAAGTCAAACTCCTTGCTTAAATTCAATACAGCTGTTTTGTAGAGCTGTAAGTGCTCGGCTCTGGTTTCATACATCTCAGAGACTTGGTTTGCTACCAATTGTGAGTCTCCTAACACCCTGATATTATTAACACCAATCCTCTTAGCTAGGACGAGGCCAAGGAGGAGGGCTTCGTACTCAGTGCCGTTGTTTGTACATTCAAAATTTAGTTTAAAGGACAAATGGTAGGACTTTTCCCTCGGGAGAAGTAAAGATTACACCTGCCCCAGCTCCATAACGACATCTAGCTCCATCGAAATGGAGAGTCCAATACTTAGCTGGGAATATGGGCGTTGGGATATTTGTTGTGTTAACATCTTCTACCTCTACCATGCAGAGATCTATTGCTGGAAGAGAACCAACACCTAGGGTGTATCCCATGCCTACAGAATCAAATGGTAGGAACATTGGTAGATCCTGTTCTAGCAATTCAACAATTTTTGCAGTAGTTCCTAATGATACTGTTTCTACAATCTTAACCTCATCTTTGAGGGCTGGGATCATCTTGGCTAGGCTCATAGTCTCAAGATCTGTCGTAGGTACCAAATTTTCTTCTGGTTTCGTGTCGGTAGGTTTATTAAGTTGGTTTGTTGGGAGTTCAAACTCTGAGTGCATGCCTGGTCTTTTCTTTAAGTCAGCTAGGTGTACATCGAATGGTTTTGGATCACCTTTGGCTATGAACACCTTTCCTAAATGCAAGAATCTTACTTCTTGAAATAACGTAGAAGGGATTGCCTTCATACGGTGTATCCATGGTCGGCTGAGGATCATATTATAGTTAGTTTCCCAATCTATAATATAAAACTCAGTCAGGATTGTTTTGGGTCCTAAGGTGACTGGTAGTATTATAGTTCCAATCGAGGTGGCTTTAAGGCTATCATAGCCTCTTAGCGTATTTGAGTTGTGGAACAATTCGTTTCTCCATACCCTAGCTTTTGAAGGAAAGAGAAGGGGACTATGTTAACCGCTGCCCCATCGTCAACCATCGCGCATTTCACATAATTGTTATAAACCCATACTTGCAAATGTAAGGCTGGATCACCTCGGCGTGCAATCTCAGTGTCTGTTGGCATTTTGTTTATTTTGAATATGAATTTGGTATCCCTATCCGGCTGCCCCGGAGGGTGGATATCAAATTCTATATGGTTTACCTGTGTTTCAGGAGGTGGAGTGATGTTAATTAGATGGCCTAAACCTAATGCCTCTAAAAGAGTAGCCCTGTGGGTAGGAGAATTCTTTAGTAAGTCCAAAAAAGAAATGTGCGAGAAGGTTTTTGTTAGATCACTAATTAAATCGTAGGCACCTATGGGTCTTACTAACATTTGTTGGATGTTATCTGTCTCCGGTAGGTAACTTGGACTTGGCTGAGAGGAATACTCTCGTGTTCTTGTTACAGCCTCTACGGGTAGTTCGGTGTCTAACTCCACTAAATCGACTATCTTGGGTCGCGGTTGACTTCCTAATTGTGGCGCAACTAATGGATTTAGTGAAGTCGAGGCTTCATGATCATTGTTTCCTGTCATTACACCCTTGTTTGTCCCATTTGAATTTAACCTGTTGTTGTTGTGATTTGGGAGCGGATCATTGAAGATCTTAAGGGGTGCATTTTGAGGGGAAACTGCCCCCGTAAAAGTATTTGGCACTGGTGACGTAGGATCTGCCAAGAACATATCTATGAAAAGTTGTCTTTGTTCCTCTGGAAAATGTTGCATGAATTTATTGTAGTCATGGCATGTTCTGGTGTCATGGCCTCAGATTTTGTGAAAACCACAATACGAGTTAGGATTGTAATTCCTAGTCTACTGGTTTGGTGTATATTGTGGCCCAAAACTCTGATCAAACCGTTGCCTATTAGGATTAAAGTTTTGCATTTTTTGTTTTTGGTTTTGGTTTTGGTTTTGATATCCAGTTGAGTTTTGGCTTGGACCCTGTGTAGGGTTTCACCATTGTTGTTGTTGTTTTTGTTGATGATTGAAATCCACTGCATTGATTGTTGGGGTAAAGTTGTTATTTCGTTGGTTGTTTACTAGTGGTGGAGTATTCACAACATTTACCCTTTTGGGCTGATCAGTTACTCCATCTGTTGTCACTCCATGATTTTTATTAAGGATTTTAGGTCCTTGATTGGTATTTGTGGTGGTAGGATAAGCCGTAGTATTCTGGTTGGAGGTGATTAACCTCCCGTTTGTTCCATACGTCTTACGACCGCTATCTATTGCCGCTTGATCTATTCGGAGAGCACTCTCAAGTACTTCATCGTAAGTCCTTAGTGGGAACTTCTGGACTTCTTCCTTCACTTCTCTGCTGAGAGAATGAAGGAATAAATCACATAGTTCCATTTGGTCCATATTTGGAGCACTGGCTGAAGAATAAAGAACTGTACGCCACCTCTGGATGAAATGAGCAACGGATTCATTGTGTTCCTGCTTAATGTGCAAGAATTCCCTGATTCCTGTTCTTAATAGTTTGTTCATGTCAAATGCCTTAATGAACTCTGAAACGAGTTGTTTAAATGAATGGATGGAAGCCTCAGGTATTCTATAATACCAATCGAGGGCGATACCCTCCAAAGTTTTGGGGAATATTTTAGCAACAACCCCATCCCAAGGGAGTAGTTCTCGAATAGCTGTGGCGTAAGCCTTGATATGTGCATTCGGATCTCCCTCACCTTTGTATTTGGGAAAATCGGGAAGAGGTCTTGGAAGCATAACGCTTCGTATGGTGAAGTCTAAGGGTTCTTTCAAATATTCTGAATAAGTCCCTATTGCATAGGTTTCGACCATTGATGGTGCCTGCTGAGGGGGTGGCGGTGGAATGGGTTGTTGATATGGCGTAGCGTATGCATTGGCAGGGGCATAAGGAAGCCCCTGTGTTTGAGAAAACATGTCGGGAGAGGAGAACATGTCCCCTTGTGGTGATTTGGAGTACATGTTTAAGTATGAAGGGGTATTGTCTAGGAATGGATTATTTTGTACTAGACCGGGAGGTATCAGAATGGTGTTAGAAATGGCGGTTCTTGTTGGCGTTTGTTGTGAATACTGAGGAGTCATGCCTAACGTGCCTATTCCTGTGAGGAGGTCTACTTGGCTAGGATGGTGTGGAGGATTAGAATTTCCTACCTGTATGAATTGAGAATGGTGATTTGCCTGAGCAAGTTCCAACCCCCTAACTTTTTCTACTAGAGTTGAAATGACCTCATTTGGTGAAGTCATGATATTTTGCCTTAGTGGCATTTGTTGTATATCCTGATGTTGTATAGGCATGTGATATCCTGCTATGAATTGATCACTGCCCTGCCAAGTTTCCCCGAGGGCATTTCCTATATGTAGTGGCATGGAGGTATTTTCTTGAAAAGAGACCTCGGGTTGCGTTTGTAAACTCCCTATGGGTGGGTACATACTCCGAGAGGGTTGTTCATTCCTGGCATAACGTACCAAATGTTCATCATCTAAAACTAGGTATGGGTCTGATTGTCTACTAATTTTTGGTCTAAAGCAGTACCTGAGGAGATGAACCAGATTCTCCTGTGAACGTCATATTGTTCGAGCCTGAAGGCTCTGTTTGTTGTGTTTGAGCGAGCTGATCCAACTCCTCTGTTTGGAAAGATGAGCCATATCTGATCCTTGGAGATGGAGTTTGTGTTGATAATTGGTTATTTGAATAGTTGTCACCCCATACTGAGAGCGAGGGTGATGACTGTCTATTCAGTTGAGCGTAGTATGCTTCAAGACCTAGGAGAGGTCTACCATATGCATCGAATCCCGACATATTCGGGGGGTATATGAATACCCACAGAATAATGGGTAAGAGTGAAGGTGGAAGGAAGAAGTGAAAATAAAAGAGGAAGAATTGTTTCGTTCACGTCGGGTTCACCAATTTTATACGATGGAAAAGTGACAAGCGAGCGTGGGAATCTACAAGTAACTCTTCCTCGCACCTGACCTCTCGAGGTCATGACGAGACAGCTGGTGGGGATGGAATATGTGTGGGATGCAGACAAACTAGTTAGGCAATCTGATGTCTTTGACGTGCACTAGTGGAAACTACGAATCTAAGGCAAAGAAGGCCCTCCTAACCTGAACTGGTGTGATAGATCGATCGGCAAGGATGACTGCTCGAAGGCTCCAATCAATATCGAGCTCTGGCATGATTCAGTCTATGGGTTGTGGAATACGTGGAAAATGACCTGGGATAGTTTCGTGTATATCTCCAGATAGGGTCATAGGGTGGATGATGGGTATAGTGGACTCTACGGGCAATTATCTGGCCTAGTCCAGAATTCCCTAGCTTTATTAGCTGCTACGTCTAACAAGGATAACTGTTCGATGATGATAGGTGGAAGTGGAGTAGATCTGAATACTAATATGCGTAGGCCAACATCTATGTCTGATTCACCTATGGATTCGTTGGGCTGTGGGATTTGTGGGTCACAACCGTAGATTCACGTTTGTTGTGGTCCTACTATGGTCATGTGTGGACTCAGTCCCTAATCCCTAGTATCCAATAGTCATATGCTTTCTCAGCCTCTATATTCAGAATTAACAGTTGTGTGATCTTTTCAGAGTATCTCACAGGCGTTCGTGCAACCTGAATTCTTAAGCTGGTATCTATATCTGTGAGAGTGTCTCCTGCGCCTGGCTATGGGACCAAAGGATCACAACCAAACGTTTTCTCTCTTTCAAGCCCTTCTACAGTCATGCAGATATATATCTAGGGTAATCTGTAGTTTGGTTGATTTGACCAAAACATGTGTGCGCTTGGTCATCTTCTATGTTTAACCCGCTTAACTGGAGGCTGATCTGTTGTAAATTTACCATTGTTCAGAAGACTTGGATCCTAAGATTCTGATCTATATCAGTTATTGCTGTGACGAGATTGGGTTGGGGCACGATTGGCTCGAATACGTATTCTCTGGGCTCTCTAGGTCCCGTGATTGTCATACAAAAGCAACAATGTAAATCTAATTGCAGCAAAGTAAAATTAACTATGTGAAATATATCTATAACATATATAACTTCTCTATTTTTGTATTTTTCTGATGAATTTATATGAATGAAATTGAAGGAGCAACTATTTTAATATATCTAGAAATTGACAACTAAACTAATAATGAAATTTAAAACAAACAAAGCAACCGAGTATAGCTACTTGCCTGTGCAGTTGTGAATCTATTGTAAATAATGAAATAACTAATCTAATCTATTTGAAAGACTCTCGATCCTACCTCAGAAGTGAGGAATGAATCATAGTTTCTCAGAAACTATCAATCCCCATAGCTTCCCTGGCAATATCGAAAGTAAAATTGACTGAAATAAGGTGATTGGCTACTCTATTTGATATGCTTCTAACTAGAACTTTGAAAGCTAGAACCTGGATTTTACAGAACAGTGGCGAATCTGATGGTGTGTGTGGTTTTGTCCCCTCAGTGTGATCTCCTCGTTCCTTCATGCTCACGTGGATCCAGAAAAGCATGTAATGCTAGCATCAACAGAAGTAGATTTTGGAACAAAGGCAGCTTAGGATACAGACTGAATACAATGCGAGTAGGAGAGGGATAGCGCAAGAGTATAGAGCTTGGCTTATGTAATTCCTAGCGGGATTTATTGTGAGTCATGCAACATAAAACGTCCAGAACCTGAAACTATCCTGTTTGATGAGTAAAACCTACAACTTTAATGGCTTCCTACTGAGAATTAAATTGTTCTAATTTAATGGACTGCATGAAGTAATGACAACACTTGCACAAGATGGATATGTGGCTTTCTAATAGCAAAATAACATTAACTAAGCATGCAATGAACTAAACTATGAATCCTAAGCAAAATAAAATACTGAACTACTGAAATGAGAAATTGAGAGGTAAATTTGAGGGGCCATTTGCTTGAGCACAAGCCAACTATTTATAGCATTTGCATTTACCCAAAGGTAAAAACCAAATTGATCTCTTAAACCATAAACAATGCCAAAACACTATTCCAGGGAACCAGAATCATTAATGCAAGCCAAAGGCGGTGAAAAAATCTGGTAAACGTTGAAATTTACGTGAGTCATGTTAAAAAGAACATTCTGGAAAATGCGTGAAGGACCGCCGCCCTAAGCAGGGTGGCGGTTACAGGACCGCCGCCCTGAGCAGGGCAGCGGTTTCGTCACTGAAGAACAAAATGCAAAGAAAAGAGGGGAAAAGAGAACAACAAAGCACGCAGGGGCTAAGCGAGGCATGTGGGATGTTAACGCACACTTGGGGAGCTTTTCCAGATCCTAAACACCTTGCGAAGGAGACCTGTATCATCATTGGGGCACGTGTTACGTTGTTCTGGCAGTGCAGTACCTTACAATTTACCTTTATTTGTATTTATCCTCACCCACTTATGTGTGTGGATATTTATTTTTATTTATTTAGATATTAGGAGATATTATCTAGTTCTTAGGTATAGTTCTTTCCTTGATCTATGGTATTGACTAGTTCTTTCCTAGATCTATGGTATTGACTAGATCCTTGATGTCTATTTCTCTTATAAATCTATGGACTTGACTAGTTCTTTCCATGATTTATGGCTTGATCTACGACCTTGATTGGTTCTTAGATTGTTATTCCTTGCATATATAAGCAAGGTCCATTCTCATTGTATTTCATTGAGTTCCATAATAATATATGATATTGCTGCTCATTTGTTTGCAAAGGTTTTGTGTAAAGTTATTATGGTGAATTGCTTTCATCTTATTGATCGTGGTGTTTGATTAGCATCTATGTTCTTGGCTTGGTATGATCTGGTTATCGTTCCTTTTACTAACTGTTGACTGTATTGAGAGTATATTGTTTTCCTATTACAAATATGTTCAATAGATGCATAGAATTCCACACCTATTTCCATCATTTAGAGATTGAAATAACAATTTGAAACCTTTATCTAGCAAATAAAAACTTCACAACATTTGAATATGAATTGCTTTCTTTATCAAGAATTCCTGTGTAGATACCTGTCATAGATTTCTTGAATTCTTAGAGAGTCTTGAGGTTATATAAGTTGTGTTGTATGTTTATCCATGAATATAAAAGACTTAAATATAAGCTCAACCGATTCTACAAATATTGGCAAATAAAATTTTGTAAAAACACACCAAAAATCGATCCTGTATACATCCTCATAGCTTCAAGAAAAATTGTCAGATCATTCTCACTTGAAATCCAATGAAATTCATCCATTCCTTTTACAAATGAAGCATATTACCTCCACAGATATTTTCCTAAAGTTTCATCGAAGATGTTTGGCTATCAAATTTTATCCAGGAAAATGTTGAGCTCAAAAACCCTAGGTAGAGAAACAAAGACTGTGCATGCCTGAGTGAAGTAAAAATTCAATAAATCCTTCAAATGTGAATGAAATTTGAAAATTTCAAAAGCAATATTTTTGTGCAAAATTAATCCAAAATTTCCAAACAAGAATGATTCTTAAATCATCTTCAAATACACCCAGCAAATCGAAGAAATGGTGCACAAATTGAAATAATGCAAGAAAACACAATGGTAAGAGCATCCCACTTCCCTCATTTTCACCACATGACAATCTGGTCAATGACTGGTTGAATCCCTACTTCACTCCTCCTCCATGAGGTCCTAGGACACCTGATTCCATGTGGGGAAGAGATTCCAAACAACCAATTTCATTGGTTTGAGAAATAGGAAGAAGATAAAATAGAGAAGAAATGATCAAAATCTTAGTGATCTTAACTCTAAGCAATTTGGGATTACCAACATTTTCATCATTGTTGGATTAATACTAGAGGAGGTCAAGGTTGATATGAGCCAATGGTGGCTAAGGCTTATTTTAGCCTCTGTAGTAGTATCTAGAAATGATGATCAGACAATAAGATAATGAACTTAAACACTTTAGTAACAGTGCCCATGTTGGAACTTTATTTGAAGATAATGATGATCCAATTCAATCTACACATACTCAATCTAGGGAAGCGATGGTAGAGAGACCTTCACAGCTTGATCTTTACTAAAATAACCAAAAGAGAAGGAGTGTATAAATCTACCTTGAAATGGACTATAGAAATACATAGTTCAAGAGTCCTTCAAGTTGCTAGAATAGGCATCACTAGAAGAACCTATTAGTGCAAAATCACAGCACCCCTAGATGCAGATCAGGCTTCTAGGTTGATAACTTAGGCATCCAGTGTGATTGCACAACATGGAAACCTCTCTCCAAGTGTGGGACTTGTGAAACCGAGAGAGGAATCTCCAGATTAGAGGCTGGTTCCTGCTCCTAAACTACCTACTGATTTAGAGCTATATTTTGCAAAACTACAGAGGTTTAGATCCTAATCCTATTCTAACTTGCAAGGAGACAGGGGCAGAGAAAAGTGCAAAAATTGAAACTAACTAAAGACGGTGATGCACCAAAAGGAGAATGTTGGACATCTATCAAAACTGCCATGGGACAGAGAGAGGTGAGCAATGGGAAGGATGGATAGATGCATCACAGGCCCAAGGATAGATTTCACACAGAAAATGTCCCAAAACTCCATGAACACAGCTCCAGACCTGCAATGAACATTCAAACATGCACAAATACCTGCAATGAAGAGAGGCAAGAAGAGAACAAGCAAAAACGAGGAAGGATGGACAGATGCATCACAAAACACGTTTTGTTGCTCTAGAAGTTTGCACAGAACATCATTCCATTAGTAAAAGGCAAAAATGCCATTACAGAGCAAGGGAGGAGGTTCGAACTCCATTTTCAACCCTAGAGAAGAAAAGAAGGGAGAGCAGAGCAGAAAGAATGAACAACCTTTTTGTAAAATGAGCCAAATCTGGCTTTTACATTGCATGGGTCAAGCCCAGGGGACAAAAACGGAGGAAAACGCGCAAGCCCATTCCTCATGACTACAGGTGCATTAAATTGGCATGGGGGACCTTACAAACCCATACCCTATTACCATTGACCGGATTACAGGAGAATGCGACCCATTCTGCATTAAATCTGGTCACTGGAATGTCATTTCTGGCCATGAACACGCATCAGAGCCGTTTCTCAATTTTCTCTCTTCAGACTGCACCAAAACTCGAGATTGATCCCAGAATCATTTAGAGAATTTCACCAGCTTTCCGTTGATATAAAGAACGTGCAAATCCGAGCTCTGGATCGAAAGTTATGGTGATCTGAAGAATTAGGGCACGAAACAGACCGAAAACGGATTTTGAAATATTTTCCGCGCTCTGCCACCTGGATGACACGTGGCAGGCTCTGATTGGACGAGCAATTCTCTCTAATTCTATCTTTTTTGGGCTTTCCTTTGCAAAATTTCCTTATGGGGCCCTTTACTGGGGACACGTGGCACTATCCCATTGGTTCATAGGACACATGACCCTTTAAAACTTGGCCTTTGACTTTTGACTTTTCTCCTTGAGACACGTGGCATGATCTGGTTGGTTCTCGGCCCTGTCGGCTCTTTCGCGCCCTTCGGGTCTTTTCATCCCGGATGTCCCAAATGCTTAGTGCTCCTTGTGCTGATTTCGGCGCGAACCCGGCCGGTTCGCGTCCATTTGTCCCAAATGTCCCACTTTGCTTTGGACTGCCTCGACCTTTTTCGCCTCGGCCGGTTTTCGTCCCATTGTGATTCGGCCGGTTCACGTCAGCCGGTTCGCGTATTTGGCCCGCTTGTCCCATTGTGTTTCGGACTGTTTGTGCTTATTTCGCCCGGTTCGGCCGGTTCGCGCCTTTTTGTCCCAGATGTCCCAATTGCTCCTAGGACTAGGACTTAGCCGATTTTCACCATTTTTTCTGGATTAACCTTCTTTCCTTCTGCAACCTTTTCCCGCATTTTCTCAGAGCTTGCTCCTAACTACCTGGACAGGAGAGTTAGAAAAATATCTGAGAGAACCTCAGAAACATGATGTTTTCTCTGAATCAATCAATGTGCCTGGGACTTGAATATTCTGATGCATGTTATCAAAATTACCCAGGGGGGGTGAAATTTTGACAACAGTTTGGCGACTCAGTGGGGTCATCTGCCTGCTAGATGAAAAGACCAGTAGCCTGAAGCAATCCATTGGGCATGGAGTCATAAGCAAGCCTGAAAACTGATCTGAACTTGAAAATCTCCCCTCTGAGCCACTTGGAAACCACCGGGCATGGAGTTGTTCTCACCAAAACCACTGAAATGAACTGTGCCAGAGCAAAACCACCAACACCAAAACTATGTACAGAACTGAAAATCATACATGCCCCAAATGGAACATGCAGAGTGCGCACGAGCACTTCTTCTACTGAAAGCAAATCTACCTACTCTACTCTAGCTGGAAGCAAAGGCAAGCTAAACAAACCCTGCAACTGGTTGTGAGAAATAGCTTCCTTTCTTCAAAATTGGCAGCCATGCAATTGATTTGGCACTGATCATGGCTGTTTGGATGGATGGAAAATCAACAAGAAGCTGGTCTTCTATCCAAATCATCAAGGTATCAACTGAAAAATCCAATACCTCTTTTAGTTGCTCTGCATTTGGATTGGAGAGGTATGGCAGCTGATCCTTGGTACTTTGTAGCTCATCCTCATGCTCAGAAGCAAGCATGACTGGTTGTGGCTTCTCCTTTGGCTCCAATGAAGCCAAATACCTGATTGGGCAAGGTATGGTCCTTTGAGTATGCCCATTGCTGTGATTTTCAACTCCAAGAATGGAGTCTTCTTGTAGACCCTCTTGAATGGATGATGTGGAAGAAATGGTGAAATTCTTCTGTCCTTTCTCTTCCTCCAATGAAGAACAGGGAAGATTAGAATCTTCCAATTTTGATTCCAAAGGGCTGCTATAAGATGCAGGCTGCTGTAAATGAAAGTTCTCCTTCATGGCAGCAGGCTCTTGTGTTTGGAATGTGGATGATGAAAGAGAGAATGGTGAAAACTCAACTGACTCTTCTCCATCAAAACAGTCCTCCAAATCTGACAGGTAAACTGCATCATTGTTGTCCCGCTGTTCATGTTCAACTTCCTCCATGGTGTCCTCTTGATCTGCAACTTGACCACCATGGTTTCCTTCACTCTCCAATATTGAGTTTAAGAGATCAAACGCCTTTTCAGTCACTGGAACTTGAGACAGGTGAAGTAGAAAGAAGAACTAAAGGTTCTCCTGTAACCTACTTTGTGCGCAAAGCCCTTTGGATCTGCACTTTTCTCCTCCACAGATAGATTGTGCTCCTCTTCTTTTGGATTTGGAGCAGCTTCTCCTTCCTCTACTATTTGAAGAGAATCTTGCTCTTGATAAAACTCTTCCTCCAGCATGAAGTTTCTTCAAGTCAAACTCTTCAATCTGCTGCTCTAGAGGACAAATTGGGGCTGCAAGATCTTCTTCTAAGCTTTCTTCCTTTTGCTCTTCTTTTGCTGTCACAAAATCAGTTCTCACCACCATTTGTTCAACCTCAGCCTCTTCTGTAGGCTTAACCATCAAGGGGATCTTTGTCATCCCAAATCTAAGAGCCCAACTCTTCAGACTGTCTGTCACTTCTTTTCTTTTTGGCTCTTCCTCTTGTTGTCCTTGATGATTGATTTTTTCAATTTCTTCTTTCCCACATGGAATTGGGGATGCAAGAGGAGGGATAGGTTGAAACTCAACTGATTTGAAAATTTTGTGTGGTGGTGGAGGCGGTTGAAACCTCTTGTTTCTTTGGAGGAGGGGGTATTTCTATTAGCTCTTGTGGAGGGGATGACTGTTTGGAAGGGAAAAGGAAAGAAGAATCGAGATGGGGTAGAAGACTAGGGGATGGAGGGATGGATTCAACACATGGGACAGCAGATGCGGAGTTTAAATGAGATGGTGCTGCTTGAGTAATGGAAAGAGAAAAACCAGATGATGGTGTAGAACTTACCCATTGACAAGGTTGTTCAACAACAAGTCTGTAGGCCTCTATCTCTGCTGTCCATTGTGCAAGTTAGGGCAGCATCTTTATCATGAAGTCCAGCTTCTCCTGAGGGATGTAGTGACTTGGAAAAGGTCCCACCCATGGACAAGGTGCTCCATAACTGATTCCAAAAGCTTTCATTTGTGCTTGAGCCCTGGACTGCACCATCCCCACCTCCATCTTTTGGATTTTCTCCAACAGACCAGCATCTTGGATCTGATGGTCTTCATTGTATGCATACTCTTGCTCTTGGGAAGCTTCATTGTGAAACTGACTTTGGCACTTCTATTCATATGAGTATGCATGCTGATCTAGAGGATTTGTAAAACATCTTGGAAGTGGAAAATACTGCTGTTGTTGTAAATGTGAGTTCCATGATGGAAATGAAGTCATGGTTGCACAAATTCATGGAATGGAGAAGAATGAAAGGTGATGGAAAGAAGGATGAATGAAAAATGGATGGAAATGAATGGAAAGGAAGGTCTGCAACTTCAAAGATGGTTGTTGACTAGATGGAGTCGCCAGATGTGTTTGCAAGTGCCTCCAAAGGCTGAAATCTTCACAGGAACACATCAACCTGTAAAAGATGAAGTGAAAGACCTCTAAGGTCCCACCGGGCGTGCCAAAACTGTTAGTGCAAAATCACAGCACCCTTGGACGCACATCAGGCTTCTAGGTTGATGTTCAGGCATCCAGTGTGATTGCACAACATGGAAACCTCTCTCCAAGCGTGGGGACTTGTGAAACCGAGAGAGGAATCTCCAGATTAGAGGCTGGTTCCTCAAAACTCCTCTGATTTAGATCTATATTTTGCAAAACTACAGAGGTTTAGATCCTAATCCTATTCTAACTTGTAAGGAGATAGGGGTAGAAGTGCAAAAATTGAAACTAACTAAAGACGGTGATGCACCAAAAGGAGAATGTTGGACATCTATCAAAATTTCCATGGGACAAAGAGAGGTGAGCAATGGGAAGGATGGATAGATGCATCACAGGCCCAAGGATAGATTTCACACAGAAAAATGTCCCAAAACTCCATGAACACAGCTCCAGACCTGCAATGAACATTCAAACATGCACAAATACCTGCAATGAAGAGAGGCAAGAAGAGAACAAGCAAAAACGAGGAAGGATGAACAGATACATCACAAAACACGTTTTGTTGCTCCGGAAGTTTACACAGAACATCATTCCATTAGTAAAAGGCAAAAACGCCATTACAAAGCAAGGGAGGAGGTTCCAACTCCATTTTCAACCCCTAGAGAAGAAAAGAAGGGAGAGCAGAGCATAAAGAATGAACAACCATCTTTTCAAAAATGAGCCAAATCTGGCTTTTACATTGCATGGGTCAAGCCCAGGGGACAAAAACGTAGGAAAATGCGCAAGCCCATTCCTCATGACTACAGGTGCATTAAATTGGCATGGGGGACCTTTACAAACCCATACCCTTTTACCTTGACCGGATTACAAGAGAATGCGACCCATTTTGCATTAAATCTGGTCGCTAGAATGTCATTTCTGGCCATGAACATGCATCAGATCCGTTTCTCAGTTTTCTCTCTTCAGACTACACCAAAACTCAAGATTGATCCTAGAATTGTTTAGAGAATTTCACCAGATTTCCGTTGATATAAAGAACGTGTAAATCCAAGCTCTGGATCAAAAGTTATGGTGATCTGAAGAATTAGGGCACGAAACAGGCGAAAACGGATTTTGAAATATTTTCCGTGCTCTGCCACCTGGACGACACGTGGTAGGCTCTGATTGGACAAGTAATTTCTCTCTCCTCCATCTTTCATGGGATTTCCTTTAAAATTTCCTTGTGGGGCCCTTTACTAGGACACGTGGCACTATCCCATTCGTTCGGGATGACCCCTTAAAACTTGCCCTTTGACTTTTGACTTTTCTCCTTGAGACACGTGGCATGATCTGGTTGGTTCTCGGCCCTGCCGGCTCTTTCGTGCCCTTCGCGTCTTTTCATCCCGGATGTCCCAAATGCTTAGTGCTCCTTGTGCTGATTTCGCGGCGAACCGGCCGGTTCGCGTCCATTTGTCCCAAATGTCCCACTTTTCTTTGGACTACCTCGACCTTTTTCACCTGGTTCGGTCGGTTCGCGTACTTGCGGCCCGCTTGTCCCATTGTGTTTCAGACTGTTTGTGCTTATTTTTCCCAGTTCGGCTGGTTCGCGTACTCACGGCCTGCTTTGTCCCATTGTGTTTCGGACTGTTTGTGCTTATTTCGCCCGGTTCGGCCGGTTCGCGCCTTTGTGTCCCAGATGTCCCAATTTGCTCCTAGGACTAGGACTTAGCTGATTTTCACCATTTTTTCTGGATTAACCTTCTTTCCTTCTGCAACCTTTTTCCGCATTTTCTCAGAGCTTGCTCCTAACTACCTGGATAGGAGAGTTAGAAAAATATCTGAGAGAACCTCAGAAACATGATGTTTTCTCTGAATCAATCAATGTGCCTGGGACTTGAATATTCTGATGCATGTTATCAAAATTACCCAGGGGGGGTGAAATTTTTGACAACAGTTTGGCGACTCAGTGGGGTCATCTTCTTGCTAGATGAAAAGACCAGTAGCCTGAAGCAATCCATTGGGCATGGAGTCATAAGCAAGCCTGAAAACTGATCTGAACTTGAAAATCTCCCCTTTGAGCCACTTGGAAACCACCGGGCATGGAGTTGTTCTCACCAAAACCACTGAAATGAACTGTGCCAGAGCAAAACCAGCAACACCAAAACTATGTACAGAACTGAAAATCATACAGTTTGGCTCCTTGCTCCTTGTGCTGATTTCGCGCGAACTGGCCAGTTCGCGTCCATTTGTCCCAAATGTCCCACTTTGCTTTGGACTGCCTCGACCTTTTTCGCCCGGTTCGGCCGGTTCGCGTACTTGCGGCCCGCTTGTCCCATTGTGTTTCGGACTGTTTGTGCTTATTTCGCCCGGTTCGGCCGGTTTGCGCCTTTTTGTCCCAGATGTCCCAATTGCTCCTAGGACTAGGACTTAGCCGATTTTCACCATTTTTTCTGGATTAACCTTCTTACCTTCTGCAACTTTTTCCCGCATTTTCTCAGAGCTTGCTCCTAACTACCTGGACAGGAGGGTTAGAAAAATATCTAAGAGAACCTCAGAAACATGATGTTTGCTCTGAATCAATCAATGTGCCTGGGACTTGAATATTCTGATGCATGTTATCAAAATTACCCAGGGGGGGTGAAATTTTGACAACAGGTCTTTCATATGACTGTACTAGTCAAACTTGATAAAACAAGCTTGTCATTCCATGAGTACTGAAGGGTTTACATAAGAATCTCACTTTGACACCATGTGATTGACATCATCTGAACTTGAAGTGATAACTAGATATTACTAGTAGCATTCATCACTCAAAGAATTGATGAAATTATAAAACAACTCAACTTGCCCTTCAGAACTCAAAACACACGCCAAAATGAAGAATAATCTTATCTGTAAAATGCTCATAACTTTCTTGAAACATATCCAATTGTCTTGAATTTTTTTTCCCATATAAAGTGTGGATTCCTCTATAAAAATTCCCTCTATCATTTATCTGAGGAATGCACTATAATTAATTTTGAGACCTAAGTAGCCAGATAACTCAAAATGTATTTATCAAGAAGGTTGTTTTCAA
Organism: Taxus chinensis; assembly: GCA_019776745.2. Taxonomy (NCBI): domain Eukaryota; kingdom Viridiplantae; phylum Streptophyta; class Pinopsida; order Cupressales; family Taxaceae; genus Taxus; species Taxus chinensis. The sequence goes on from CM034150.1 coordinate 887,009,098, forward strand.
AAAACTTGAATAACTCAAAATCCCCATTACAAAATCTGATGAAATTTTACATGGGTCATTAAATACATTCCTCTACACATGACATGTTTTGGTTAGCCATAGTTTTTCATGTGAAGCTCTAACCAATCTCATTTTCCTTAGCAAACATTGTCAGTTCTCAAAGCCACTTTATGTGCAACTGTGAAATTTGACTCCTAAGGATAAGATGGGCCTTATTATTACACACACATGATATATACACTATTCCAAAGTTTTTTTCATGCTCCTATGATCATTTCATGACCTTTGTTAACTATTCACTCCTTATTAGGTACCATAAACAGGTCTAAATGGCCCAATTTGGACTGTAACTTGCCTGAAACTTCCTGAAACTACCTGCAATCACTGAACACCATTGAATACTACCTGTTATACATGTTATTACACTATCCCTTTGACATAATTTACATTTGACATCAATGACAACAACCACCAAAGAAACTAGGTGCAATAATCTCCCCCTTTGTCATTGATGGTAACATATTGAAACTTTATGGAAAACTGATATGTTGACCTTCTTAGAGCATGCAAAAAGTTTCTACCACACTCTCTATCCATTTAACATATATGAAAAATATGTACAAGCACAAAAAATTGATTAACTTTAAAAATCAACATAAAAATAAAGTACGCTCATACCTTAAGGCACTCCCCCTGGGAATATGTTGTTCTCTTGTCTGAAGAGTCTCAAAATTTATGTTATTCTTATTTCATGTAGCACCTGCAATACTCCTAATATATAAACCTAGAAAATTATGAAAAATCATCTTTCTTCTATTATCTTTACTTGACCACTTGTTTTGTGTCTGGAATTGGAAAACCAACTCCCCCTGTCTGGACTTAAAAGATCCCTCTTGGACAAACTTTAGCACATCAGTGTCTCCCCTATCCTTCTGAGAAATCTAGTGACTTTTAGGGGCTGAGGTTACCCCCAATTTATACCTTAATTTATCAAAACTAGCTCTAGGCAAAGGATTTTTAATTATATCATATACCTGTTCTTTTGTGGATACATGTTCAAGCTTGATTCTCTTCTCATTTACTTTTTCTCTCATAAAATGATACTTGATAGGTATATAATTTGTCTTTGAATGCACCATTGGGTTCTTTGAAACATTGATGGCACTTGTACTATCAAAATATGAAGGAATTGTTTCTTCACATTCCACATTGTAATCTTCAACTATTTGTTTCATCCACATTACTTGATTACAAAAAATAGCTACTACCACCTATTCAGCTTCACAAGTGGAGAGAGCTACAAGATATTACTTTTTACTAAGCCAGGAGACAAGACACTTACCAAAACAAATTCTCCACATGTGATTTTTCTTTAATCCAAGTTTTCTTCCGAATCTACATCTATGAATGCCTTAATCTAAAATTCATCACACCTTGGATACCAAAGACCATAATATATTGTTTCCCATGAGGTACCTGAATATTCTTTTCACTAATAGAAGATGAATTTCTCTTGGATCCTCTTGAAATCTTCTTACCAAACCAAATGCTTGCATAATGTCAGGTTTTGATGTTGTGGAACAAAATATACTTCCTATCATATACCTATATAAGGTTTGATTTACCTTTGGTGAATCATCTTCTCTGCTGATTTTACAACCCATACTATTAGGAGTACTAACTGGTTTACAATCATTCATATGAAATATCTTTACATCTCCTTAACATACTTTTTTGTGAAAATAATATTCCTTCCTTGTTATGTAGAATTTGAAGTCCCATGAAAAATGAAATCTTTCCTAACATATACATTTTCAAATTCTCTTTTTCATCACCTCAAAAAAGACATGTGACATGTTTTCATTATTCCTTCCCAGAATTATGCTCATCAACATACACAACCACAATTAACAGGTTCTCTTTTTCTTCCTTGATGTACAAATTACTGTCTGCTACACCTTTTATGAATCCTTTCTTAAATCAAATACTTATCCAACCTACTGTTACCAATGCTTTGGGTGCTTGTTTTATCCCATATAATGCCTTTTTTTCAGCCTGCACACATAGTGTAGACACTAAAATTAGGTCACACTCCCCTTTGGTCCCTCGACAAATAAGCACCCTTCATCACATTCACCTAGCCATGGCCCCCTTCACCCCACTAATATTAATTTAATTAATTTAATTAAATTAATTTATTATCCTCGCCATATTTATTATTTAAATATCTTAATTTAGATAATATCCACATATACACCTCACTTAGACACCTCATCAAGCCAACTCACCCTAAAACTTATTCTTAGTAATTTGCCATAACTAACTAAGACTTACCAAAACCCTAAATATCAATGCCTACATTCCCTTTAACCACATTCCCACATGCTTACAAGAAGCTTCCAATTTAATCTGTGGGTTAACAACACGAGATCTGAGAAAATCAGGAGGATCTCCCTAGTTTAGTAAACTTACAAAATCCTACCTTGACCGACACCGATTACCCTTAACCATCACTGGTTAGGCCGGAACTGCCATCGGTTACCCTTTTAACCCCAAAAACAACCTTATTTTCAAGGTTGGAAAATATTGGAAGAGGTTGGAAAACATTAGCACATTCCAGAGAGATATCGCATCTTCTGAGAGTGAATTTAAGCAAGAACACGCATGCAAGGAAGGAGATCAAGCATTTTCTCCTGCACATCCACCCTAACAATGATCTGATCTAACCAAGCAAAGAGGAATGCCCATACAGCCCATGCAGAAGCTCTCCTACAATTTGTGATTACCTACAGCCTTCAACCTCTTACCAACACCTCCATCCCTCACTCACAGGCGTCTAGGACAAAAATCCAAGTAAGTAAAATGTTATACTTCTGTGGTTCACTTCATTTCGTCATTATTTTATCACCTATTGTTTACCTATCCACCCATTTACCTCCTCCAACACTCACCCCTCCATATACCCATTAAAACCTCACAAAGTCCTACCCAAATCACCTGATACCTCATCACGACCAACCAAAGTCCTTTGTGTAATCACAAAGGATACCGTAAAACTCATTTTGTTGCATTCCCAGAACTCCACAGTAACCGGCACCGGTTACACCTAACCGTAATTGGTCACCCTTAACCGTCATTGGTCTCTGTATTTACCAATACAACCCAAAATAGTGACCTATCCATCTAATTCCACCTCACCCTTATTCACCTGTGACCCACTTGAGACCTCTGTCAGACCTGTAAAGACCCAGAACCAGTTATTTGACCTTTGGATGCTATTCTAACCTAGCCTGTTAGATTAGATATTTCTTATTGTGTTTTAAGTGAGATACCTAAATAATTTTGAATTACAATAGGATTTACTTCATTTCCCGCATTAAATTATTTGAAACAGTGGACTGAAAGCTGTCTAGGAAGTATCACACTTCCTGGATCTAGCACATGCTAGGAAATTCACTGCACATATTTTTTAACTCTTTCTGGTGGTCTTGCTTTTCATTACAGGTAGTTCCTCCTAGCCAAAAGGAAATTCTCATAATCAGATGTGGATTCAAAAGTCATACGCACGCAACAACCCATCAACCAACATTTGAACGGGTATTCCTCTGACACCCGTTACCCTATCTATTTCATCAATACTTCAAAGAAATGTCCAAGAATCAGGAGAAACATTTTGGCACCCCCGGTGGAACCCATCTGGGGTTCCTTGCATTTTATTCATTCCTAGGAAAAGTTGTGTCTGAAAAGCATACACATTAATTTTATTCCTTGGTAACCCACCGTTTATTTCTATTTTCTCTAAAGGAAACCTTTCTTTTGGTGTAATTAAAAAGAACCATTTCTTCGTGAATTCTGCATTATAGTGAAAGATCATCCCTCTTCCTCTTCATCTTTTTGTGTCATCCAACTTCACACTTTGATTTGGGCTTAAAAATAAGCACATTGCATTATGATTTATCGCATTAGCTCACATTAATTGAGGGCAACCTATACACTAGAAGTCATGACCAGCTAATGGTTGACAAAAAAACTGTAGAAAGCACATATCTTTCTCTCTGAGTCTTGCCAAAATGCACAAATTCAAAACAAATACATATTCTTAAACAACATCTTTCCTAGTAATGCCTGTCAACAATCGCACTAATCTAAGGATTGGCAGGTACTCCCCAGCTCGCTGCCCTGTCGAGTCATACTTCAGAGCAAAGCCCACCCCCATCATAATATACCTGAAACCTCACCTTTTAGATCTCCTTCTTTGTAGGAAGCCATCCTCACCAAAAAATCTATTTCACAGTTCATGTGTCGGTCCTTAAATAGCATAAGCTAAACAAACATAATAGAAAAGGCACTCCTAGGATCACATTTTTCTTACTATTTCTACTTGGCTTGCATTTTGAGGTGAGAGATCACGTTCTTCATCTTTCTTGTTCATCCTTACACACTCTTCATCATGGTTGGTATATTCCAGCTTCACCTGAGTTTGCCTAGACCATATTGTCATCATTCTTAGAATTCCAGGTTTGATTCCACATCAGATTTTAATTCACAACCACTATTCTTTCATCACTGTTTCAATTTCACAGTGACCAGTGTCAGTCCAGAGACCGTCGTCGGTTATACCCAACTGGCGTCAGTTCTAGGTCCTTTTGTTAACCTACCCAAAAGGACATTTTCATTCATCTTCTTCCACTTTTCACAGTCCTTGTCACTGCCATCATCCCCATTGGCATTATAAAACTCATCAGATTTGGCATACTTGTCCAATTTGACTTTATACCTAGTTTTTCACTCACTGTCCATTTTCTACAATGACCGGCAACAGCTACCCCTGAATGGCGTCTGTTTTCCCTAACCAGCATCAGTTAGCCTGTTTCACTTTCCAACCAAAATTTGGTACCAAATCCACTTTTTGCCACTAGATTAACCTGTTCCTACTATTTTTTTGTGTCATTTATAGAGAAGCAGCCCTACCTGCTCAGTACTAGTTCACATGGTGCTAACTCGAAAAAAAGCAAGCGCACTCATATTTCATGCTAGTTGTCAACCACTCCCACCTAGTCCTTCACCACCTTCCATTTTATCACCAGTCATGGATCCCATCCAGCCTATCACTATCGCTACCAGAGATGAGGAGTTCACATGATTCCTTGACCAAAACCCTTCCGCTTTGCATTTTTATGTTTCCCATTTGCCCACTTGTGATGCCTTAGGTTAGTTGATATACGACATGCCTGTATCTATCCCCCTAACTCTCACTCCCAATCCTGCATCAGCCCCATCTGGCTCTATGTTGCCCGCATCTACTTTACCCCTAGTCATTTTACAGCTAGGTCCTATACCTACTATGACTGTCATGTCTGCCACCTCTGTGGCACCCACCACATCCACCATACCCTTGAAAACTACCAACAATGTAGCCTCATCCACCCCTAATGTCTCACACAGACCCATATATATACTACCACCTCCGATGTCGGTGACCCCTGCCCCTTTTCAGAATGTGGTCCTTTCCATTCTACAATCATTAGCCCCCATTACCGCTAGGGTTACCACGACCCTTCCACCTCCATATACATACTATCAGGAGCCTCCCATTTCATCCATTATTCCCTCTGGGTATGTACCACCTATTTCACTACCTTCTTCTCAATCAACCTACATGGCAGTACCATACACTAGAGTGCCACCCCCATTATATGCCCGAAACCAACCCTCTCATGCTACGGGAGGGCCCCAATCATTGCAACCTACCAATGACCTAATCAAATTAATGTTGGACAAGATGTAGACATTGGAGGCATCACTTTCTGGTTCCCGCAACACTCTCACCTATGACGAGAGTTGCAATGAACCCATCCACCCATCCATTCCTATCCACCCATACCCCATGCATTGAAAAATGCCTAAATTCAATTGTTTCAATAGCAAAGAAGACCCACAACAGCATTTACAGTTGTTCAAACATGGGTGTTATCTGATCGCTCATGATAACACTTTGCTATTGCGGACCTTTCTCACGTCTCTGAATGGACATGCATTAGATTGGTATAGTGGGTTACCTAGACACTCTATATTCTCATTCAACCAGGTAGCCCAATCCTTCTTGGATAATTTCTCTATCAATATCATCAAGAAGGTTACCATGACTGACCTATACTCCACACGTCAGTATGAGGAAAAATCTATCACAGATTTTGTCACTCACTGGCGTAGCCTGATCAATCAACTCACCTTCCAACTGTTGCAAATAGAACTCATCGAGCTCTTCACACAGGATTATGCTAGACATATCTCATCGAACTTGTAGGACCAAACCTTCCAAACATTCGATGAAGCATTCACTATGGCACGAAAGTTAGAGATTTGGGCCATTTAAGAGAAGAACATCCAATTATGCAATAAGAATTTAGCATTCAAGTCGAATGATACCTATTCTTCTTCCAAAACAAAAAACAATTATCCTAAAGCTAAGGGCACCGCTAACATAGTGGTACTCAAGGTCGGCCCCATTCATCCATCAAATCAGGCTACCCCCTCATCTAATCTCTCGCCCGTCCAAAATTTTCAATTTAGATGAGAACAACGGAAATACACCCCAATTGAGGAACCTTACTCTTCTATCTTAGAAAATCTTATCAAAGCCAGAGCCATCACCCTTCCACCTATAAAACCACACACTGGTTTCGACCCCGCTTGCCCCATGCTTGCATGGTATAAAGAACATTACTTCTATAACTATCATTGAGTAAAGGGTCATAGTGATGACAATTACATCACTTTCAAGAATATTGTCCAAGAAATGATCGAGAAAGGTGAGTTAACCATGGATAATCCTAATGCACCTGCCAACAAAAACCTACACATCTTCAAGAAACCATTTCCCAACCATGCCCCTTCGTTTGATCAAACTGGTGAGACCTCAACTCATGATACCCATACCCACAAGGTCCACACTATCTTTAATGATGTACCTATCACCTCCCAATTACCTCACATTCCTTCCATAGAGGAGATCCTAGCCTAAAATTCTCCTCCCGCATTGGAACCAACCCCACCTACTCCTCCACCCGCAGAGGAACACCTTTCATCTCCATCATCACCTACGGAGGAGTCTTCCACTAACATCGAGACCATTTCACCTTTGGCTTCTCCACTTAGAGAACTGATACCCACAGTACCTCCTCCACCCATAGAGGAGCACATATCCATTCCTTCACCTACAGAATAGCACCTATCATCTCCTCCATCCATCATAGACCTAGTTGATATACCTTTTCCTCTTGGTGGGCATTCTCCATCAGCTACCCAAGATCCTATAGACCTACTTTTGACTCTCTTACCCACGAAAGCTGAAGCTAGCCAATTTCTCGTCTCTAATACACATTTTACGGGAATTTCCATTAGGTCCTCGTCAACTCCACCTACATACGTGTTGTTCTCACATTTGGCCGATCACTTAGATTATGTGGATAGAGCCTTATTATTAGGGCGTCTTCTACTTCCGGTCTCAACACAGATGCAGATGTCACTTACTGATACTTCCACTATCTACCCAAAAGTATTCCGAGTAATCAAACCAAGCACAAACCACCTCTATCACCATTCCTTCTAGGAAACACATCATAACTCATCATATACCCTTACCCATAACCCAAACTACATCTAAACCCAAACCGACACCTACAACATTTGCCACAACTAAGCCTATTACCACCTTAGGGGTCACCCCGATCACCAGCCTTACTCATCCACCTATCAAACTAGATTTATCTACATCCTCCAAAGTCAACACCACACCTACCTTGACACCCAAATAGAAGAACCAAACCTATTGACCTCCTACCCAAGCTACACCAATCACACCTTTTCCTGTCCTTCCTATCTTAGGACCTCAGCTTCCCAACATGGTCAAGCAACCTCCACCCATTAATAAACAAAAAAAATAATAGGCCATTCCTTCCTCGCAAACCTCTAATGTACCCAGGCACCCAAAATAACTTACACCCACACCCACAGCATCTTTACCACCCATACCTCCAATACCTTCAGCAATTACTTCACTACCCACTACACTTCAATATTTGTCCCTTACACCTCCTGTATGACCCACATCCTCTACCTTCATAGCACCTCTGTTATCCCCATGGGTAACTCATCCTATTCCCCCATCTGACTTTCCTTCTATACCTCATACACCCATATCACCTTTACCCAAGAAGGTGTAACCCAAAGACAAAACTCTACTACCCCACAACAAGGTAGTCAAAAAAGTCACACACCCTCCTACCCGCCCATCTACTATACCCCCACCTAAACAAACATGACCAACACCCAAACCCACACCAGCACCTAGAACCATAGCTTGATCTGCTCCTCCTCTTCAAAATACCATTCCTCAAAAATCAACCACACCTATACCCAAACCCGAGTTCACTTTCCATTGTGATCCACTAGTAGGATCCTATGCCAAAATTTTAACCAAGCTCCTTGAGACTTCTGTCATCACATTACCACCACTCAAACCTTACGATCCCCTCAAACCCAAGCCAAGAGGGTTTGATGACACCAAAAATTGTGCCTAGCATCGTGTACCACGACATGATTTGGAGAACTGTAAGGCCTTGAAAACCACCCTTATCTAGTTATGTCCTTTGGAAGCCAAATATGATGACAATGACCTTCTCGATAAGGACCCTACTTCATCGACACCCATTCCCACATTTCCCACTCAACAACCACAACCTCCACCCTCACAGCTTCTAGAGCCACCCCTAAGATTTGAAATTAACATGGTTTACATCAGAGAACTTTCTGTGCCATCACCTAAATGTCATTGCGCTTAGCTCACTTCACAAGGATTTTCTCCTCCAGTAGGTTTTGCCCGTCATGTTGTTATACCACTCACCCTAGACCTTATCCATTTTCCAACTCCCCTTAGATCAACATGATACACATCACTACTCGTGCTTTGAAGGATAAAGGTAAAGAAAAGGCAACCGACCCACCAACCAATCCTATACCCAACATACCATTTGCACCCATACCTAAAATTACTATCTACAGCCCTACGTACCCTGTTTCTAACGGCATCACACATCACACCATACTCAAACAATTACACCAATCTCCCCTTAAAATGCCCTTATATGACCTCATTCAAACCTTGAAATCCCATTGTCAAGCTCTCATGGAGGTTCTTCAATCCATTGAGATTTTACCCAATGACCCTACCCCTGTAGCCTCCATTATCACACCCCATCATGTAGCCTCTCTCACAAAATTACCACCTTCATCTTAACCCCACCTTATTCACCAAGTAGCCTCCCTTAGATTCTCAGAGGAAGAGATCACGCCACACCAAAATGTTGACCCGGATCTAGCCCTCTTCATATCTATCCACATCGATGCCATACGAGTATGCCGTGTGATGATTGATGGGGGCGCTAGCATTAACATCATTTCATCCCATGCATTCACTCAAATGCGCATACCTGACAATTACATGCATAAACATCCGGTCATGTTGTGTTCATTCAATGATGCTATCACCTCTACACTAAGCACCGTCATCCTCCATGTTCGCATGGGCCCCCACACCATTCCAAAATTATTTTACGTCTTAGAGGGGAATTCTAATATAACCTGTTGCTTGGTAGACCCTAGATTCGTGTCATGGGTTACATTCCTTCCACTTTGCATCATTGTGTAAATTTTAAACATGAAGGGCACACCTATACCATTCCAGCTAACCCATCACCTTTTAAAACATGCAACATGCTTTACCATCCCAATGATGTGCTCATACTTATTAATCCGTCTACCTCCGTGACCACCATTGCTTCACCTACACCTCCACTTACCAGTACAGTCACTACCTCAACCACACATACCTCCTCCATTCCTACCACTGCCACAACCTCCACGGCTTACCCATCAGCCTTCTAAGCTGTTAACCCCACCTCTGCATCGACCTCTGACATTTCATCCATTCTAGCTACCTACATACCAACTACCGATCCCTTGGAAGGTATTTTTCAATGCCTCACTCTGGGGGAATACCGCCTATATAGTGTCAACACATTCCTTCCTCCACAAGAGTACGTAAGCCTTCACTAACACCCACGTTATGATCACCATATAGGAGAACATTTCTTGTATGGTCCTCCTCACCTTCATACTAGTCTCACCTATGGGGGACTTGATACTACAACTTATACACCTAAACCACCGTAAAAAACTCACCCATTTTCTGTCGACTTCCAATCACTTACCAATCGTCATTTCACCCATACCTTCCTACACTGATGTGCATGGAAGGGTTTTAGTTTTGGATTTTACGAGCAAGGCTACCATAATTTTATTCCATGTACCACCTACAAACATAATGACCATAGTGGTTTTGGTTTTTCTGAACCACCTAATAAACATGCTAGCATTGAACTCATCAAGGACATCAGCCCTTCTCCACCTTCTTCACCTACTCTACCTTCATCACCACCATCACCGATGGAGTCGATGGATTTTGAATCTATCCCTCCTAGATCTATTTTTTCATAAACACCATTTCCTTGGGGCCTCTGACTTATCAACTTGAGGGCAAGGCTCCTTCCTCTCTTCCAATCCTGTATCTTGAAATGATTCATGACAATACACCTTCAATTAATGTCATTAAATGTCAGGATGATGAATCTATACTCACCTACCTTGGTGTAGAAGACTCATATATTCATTGGTCGTTACCTTCTGAGACAAACCATGTTGAATGAATCGAATATCGAGATCAACATTCATACTCATGATGACCCACACATCCTAAAGATCAGTCAATCTTTGGATGCTTCTAAACAAGAAGCCATCACTTCTTTTCTTAGAAACCATAACCATGCTTTCACTTGGTCTTACGCAGACATGCCCAGTATTGACCCCACCATAGTGGTCCAAAATATCGTCACTGTTCTCGATGCCAAACCCATAAAACAAAAGATGAGGAAAATGCACCCTCACATTTCCCTTCTTGTCAAAGAAGAACTTCAGTGCCTTCTTTTTGTTTCCTTCATCTTACCAATTGATTATCCGCATTGGATTTCTAACATTTTCCCTATCACTAAGGTGACAGGGGGAATTCCCATTTTCACGTACTTTCATGACCTCAACCTAGCATGTCCAAAAGATGACTTTCCCTCACTCGGTATTGACCAGCTGGTTGACCTTACTGCTGGCCAGGAGAACAGTGACGAATAAATTCAATGCCTTCTTTCCATTTCCTTCATCTTACCCATTGATTATCCTCGTTGGATTTCTAACATTGTCCCTGTCACTAAAGCGACAGGGGGACTCCACACTTGCATGGACTTCTATGACCTCAACGTAGCCTGCCTAAAAGATGGCTTTCCCTTACCTGGTATTGATCAACTGGTTGACCTTACTGCTGGCCATGAGATGCTATCACTCATGGATGGCGTCTTGGGTTACAACCAAATCTTGCTTGCCCCAGAAGATCAACACAATACCTCATTCATCACCCCTTGGGGGACCTTCTGCTATCGCATCATGCCTTTTGGCCTTATAAATGCTGGTGCCACGTATCAGCGGGCTATGACTTACATCTTCCATGACATCATGCATCGCATATTAGAAGATTATGTGGATGATCTCTTGACCAAATCTAAACATCACTCTGAGCACCTTACCGTCCTCAAAACCATCTTTGATCGTCTCATTAAATATTACATCCGCCTTCAGCCAAAGAAGTGTGTCTTCATGGTTATCTCAAGAAAGCTCCTGGGATTTATCATTTCCTTATGTGGTATAGAATTTGACCCTGCTAAAGTCAAGGTCATTCTCGAAATGCCTTTGCCTACTAACCTTTGGCAACTCCGTAGCCTACAAGGAAAATTGTAGTCTATTTGTCATTTCATTTCGAAATTATTTCATCGATGTCAACCATTTCATCATCTGATCAAGAAGGATGTCTCCTTTAAATGGGATGATGACTGCCAAAAATATTTTGAGGCCCTAAAACTATACCTTCTCCAACCACCTGTACTCATTCCACCTAAAGATTATCAACCTTTTTACCTATATATCTCAGCTACCGATCATTCCTTGGGAGCCATGCTCACTCATCGCGATGAACAACATAGAGAGTAGGTGGTTTATTACATAAGTCGTACTCTTTTGGACTACAAAACTTGATACACTAATCCTGAAAAAAATTACTTAGCCTTAGTTTTTGTTGCCACCAAACTCCGTCATTACCTACTTAACCACAAAATCTATGTTGTTACCAACACCGACCCCTTACACTTCATGTATGCCAAACCTTATCAAAATCAGCATGCCGCACAATGGCTTATTCTTTTATTTGATCTTGACCTTGAATTCATTCATCAAAAGTCCATCAAGGGCCAAGATATCACTGACCAATTGGCCAACGCACCTATTTACGGGGATCAACCCTCTAATTTTGACTTTCCAAATGAGTAGATTGCTACCCTTTCCCTGTACGAACCCCCTTACCAAATGACACACTTCTTCGATGGTTCTAAGTGTCAGCATGGGGGTGGGGCTGGTATTATCCTCATCCCTCTTGATGGTGAACCCATGCCTTTGTCTTTCAAGCTAGATTTTGAAGATGAAGTGCTCGTACTAGGTCTCCAAGTCACCTACGCCCTAGATGTCAAATCAATTAACATCTTTGGTGATTCTCAATTGGTTATAAACCAAGTCAATGGTATATACCAATGTCATAACAAAACACTTCAAAAGTGTAAACATCATGTAGATGTAATTTTTACCACCTTTGACTGTTACATCCTTCAAACCATCCCACGTTCAACCAACAAATTTTTAGATACCATGGCCTACTTAGCTTCCCAAATACCCACTTCGGCTGCCAATTCTTAAATATTTGTCACCGTATAATGACTCCAATCACCTTCTCATTTAACTCATGATGTTTACTCAATCGGAACTACCACCCCTTACCCGAGTGACCTTTGGTATAAACAATACTTCAACTATCTTTCTCTCTCCATCTTACCTTCTGATCTCACCCGTAATGGACAACATGCCTTCCTTAAAAATGTCTCTCATTACGTCATCATGGGGGGCCTCCTCTATAAGTGCATCTTTGATGGTATTCTCTTACGATGCCTCACGAGTTTTGAAATTCCTTATACCATTAAGGAGGTTCATGTTGATAAGAGAAAACACTTAGTTGAACTTACACTCAGAGTCTGCATGGAAGAATGGCATAGGAGCAAAATCATGGAGTATCAGGAAGGCGTCACACATGGAGATGTAGGGTAAGACTCTCAAGGACTTTGCTGATTTTGGAGATCGGGTCTATTCTTAGAGATTGGTGTGCAGAGTACACAAAGTGATGCTGAGATTTTTGCGCCACTCTTCGTGGGGATTTTGGAAGGACATGTCAACTCACTCTTGCATGGACATAAGTTAAGCATAGATCCATCACTTTAGTTAACTATTAGCAATCTATAGATATCATACTTGCATGTATGGCTATAATTGTAAAAAGGCACGTGGTTGTTATTAGCATATGACCTATTTCTGGTAAAGTTAAGTGGTGAAGGGTTAGTTCCCCTCCCTATATATATATGTAATGAACTACTTAAAGAATATATAGAGACATACATAGAGAACGGATGAAAACACATGCGACTGGATGATTGTAACAGATCCATTCGCACATTCCTGGTATCGTATGAATTTGTTGTATTTTTGGTTCAATGAATAGATAAAAGAAATTGACCGAATCAAGTGTGTGATGTGTTTTATCAATGCATGTTATTAATTTTATGATGATTTACCTTTATCATTTATAGATCTGGTTGAAGATGAATGGGGAATGGATGAATTAGTTCCTAAAATATATGTTTACTATTTTATCATACCACCATTCTGCTACTACAACTATTAAGAGGGACTTGGTACCTTTGCATGCTTCGAGTGAGTGCTCAGCCTAGGTTGAGTGATGTGCCAACGTGACTAGGTGTTACTAACAATTCTAGGCTACATCATTAGTTCTGTTTCTAGGACCTCTTTTTCAGTTCTTTCAGAATGGTTCACGATGAAGACATATCGGCTAACCTTGGCAAGCGTTGAAGAATGGATTCATGATTTGGAGGAAGAATACGCATGGAATTTTGACACTAAATCCAAATTTAGCACACATACTGGGGTAGAGTAGAATCTGTATGACAGTTTATACGAAAGCTTATTTGCTATCTTTCTAGTATAATTGTACGAATGGTTGACTGCGTATGCATGTAAGCAGAATTAAAGGTATTACACGCTTGTTTGGACACAGGAGGAATTTCAAACACTATACGATGCTAACCTAAACTGGAATCACATGGTAGATACCTAGTTTCATGGTGTCCTAAACAACTATATTTTGGAGTATTCAATTTTGACGTATTTGTGCCCGGAGGTAGCAGAGTTCCAGTTTCTACGGTATCCTAGAGGGACATATTTACAAGGTATTCCACTGACAATCAAAATACTAATGGTAACATTGAACTTGGAAGTTAAACCCATGGAGAGCTAAATAATCTCCACGCACGGGGGCAGGAACAAGATTGGTTAAAGATGGTAGACCTAGTAGCAGCTCTACAGAGGGAAGAAAGGTGGCTGAATTATGATGAGGCGTGCGAGATGGAATTATGCAAGAGGAAAGAAATTATAGAATGGATGGTGTTGTGGAGAGAGATGGCTCGCGAAGGATTTGAGGTTCATGGTGAGGAAGAAGAGAAAGAGCATCAGAAACTCCCCCATCTAGGGAAACATGACAGAGAACCCTCTTTGGCCTCACATGGAAGCACGCCAGTAGATATGACCTGGGCCACAGGAGTGCATCTAAGCCAACCTGTTGACCTAGCCCTTGCGCTTGGTTTTCCAGTATATAGTATAGTAGGTAAAAGTAGTTTTTCAGGAAGTGAAAGCATAGAAATAAGGAAGACAGTAAGTACATCAATGGTAGCACAGATAGCTTCGTTATTATTTGGGGGTATGCTATCAGGCTCATCATCTACACAGAATGTGAGCACGCCAAGTGTGGGAATCACCTCTGGAGTTGTGACCACTTCACAGACTATAGGGGTCCAATATAGTACCACTGTTGGGGCACCAGGGAGTGCATCCATGGGCCCTATTCCAAATTCTGGAGGAGGATAGGGCGGTATAGGTAGTTCTAGTTCTGGTGGTTTGGGTGGTATTGGAGGAAGAGGAAACCAAGGAGGTTCTGGTTTGTGTGGTCAAGGCCCACAACAACCCCAGAACATGTATATGGAGATGTCCCTTCATCTCCCAAAATAAAAGGGTATCAAGGATGTTGTTAAACATGTTCATATGTGTGAAATATTGTGGCACACAAAAGGTATTACGGCCCCTGAATTCAAGGCAAGTCAATTTGCTACTACATTACAGGTGCACGCACACAGCTGGTATAGGAAGTTTGACCCCAATCAAACTTGTATTGACTATGAAGCATTGAAAGATGCTTTCTTAAAAGAGTTCCACATCCTTGAGTTTGAGCAGAAGAGTATAAGTGCACTCAAGGATATAAAGTAAGGCACTACTAAAAGTGTACGTGAGTATGATGTACGATTTAAAACACTTCTATCCAAACTCTCTTATGACATTCATCTAAGTTAGCATGCACAATGGTTTATTGTGGGACTGATTACTCCATTTCAGAGAGCACTGTCACATAAAATTTATACTAATCCATGCGAAGCATTGCAAGCCACTTTATGCATTGAAGTAGTTGGGAGTATAGATACTAGAGTTAGTCCATTTTTGGAAGCTCAGACAGCGGCTATGGGGAAACAGTTAGAGAAATTATCAGCAAACGCTGCTCATGAAACGCACTCAGGGATCTAGTGTACAAATTGTGAAGTGGAAGGACACACTAAGGATAGTTTCCCTCACAGAACCATACGTTCATTGTTATTAGATTGTGAGATTTTCCATTTGAACCATGATGCTAGTCACTGTCCCCTCCTACAACGCGCGATCAGGAAGAATGTATCCTCCTTTTGTAAAATTTGTAGGTCCATAACCCATGATGCTGAGGAATATAGACTAATTAGCTAGATCCATGATGCCATTGATATTAGGGTCAGACAGGTGAGTGTGGCTGATAATTCTAAAGGGAAGAATGAGCATCATGATAGAGATTATAATAAAACCCGCTATGACAGGAATGATAGATGGTTTGAAGGGGCTCGTGAAAGGGGACGAGGATATAGAGGTGGATATGGAGGATGAGGCTGAGGTGGAGGAAGGAATGAATTCCCTTAAGGAACTTGCTATACATGTGGCTCGCCTAACCATTATAAGCAGGAATTCCCGTAGAATATTTTATGTTCATTTCGTGGAAAGGGACAGTTATGAAGAGTGCCCAAACTTGTATGAGCATCTCAGTAAGCAGCACAAGCAAGAAAACAAGGGCGCATGGATGGTTAGAATCCAGTGCGTGATAGAGAATCATTGGATGCCAAAGTTAGCATAAGAACCTGAGGTGGTAACAGTTAAGATAACCACACGAGCTGAGGTGGCACACGCAAGAGAGATGTTGCAACAGAAGCCGACAATCACTAGGGAAGAAGTTTTACATGCTAGATATCCAGATCCATCTCATCAGAAAGAAGTCTATCAGGACAGAATGGAGGTCCTTAGGAACCTTCAAGGTGAGATACAAGGATTAAAAGAGTAGTCTTGGAAATTGGAACACAAGGATATAGAACAAGTGTCATCAGATATTGATGACATCAGAGAGGTATGTAGAATGTTGCGCCAGGAGAATATTATTCCTTTATTAGGAAATTGGTTGAAAGGGAATACTCCACGCACAAGAACTGAGACTAGAAGAAAAATACTTCATTCGAATCTCCATCCTGATAGCATTGACTACGACAAGGAGATCACTTTGAATGTTGTTGTGGATGGGTGGCTACTGAGCAATATTCTGATTGACATAGGTGCGGAAGTAAATGTGCTTACATTGGATGTGTGGGAACAAATGGGGAGACCCCCATTACAGACATCATCTAATGTATTGTTCATGGAAAACATGACAAAAGCTACTCCCATAGGATTTTTAAAGGATGCATCTATCACTATACAAGGGGTCAAGTTCACAGAAGAATTTGAAGGGATAGCTCTTGCGGAAGTAGATAGTTTCCCAGCTTTACTTGGGTGCCCTTGGTGTTATGCAAACAATGCTGATTTGAGGTTTAACAAATGATATATCAGCTTGGACAATAAGGAGGAAAGGGTCATAATACCATTGACAGATGGGAAATCCATGGCATATGTGAAATCCTAAAGTGAAGAGGACCTAAAAAAAATCTATGTACGTGATATTCGGGACCCAGAGGTCGATGATCCATCTAAGGAAGGAATCCTTCATTGGGAATATTCTCATTCAATCAGTGATACTACTAGTATTGCTTGTGATAACTAGGCTCATGGCACTTATGAACTAGTGGGGCACGAAGTTAAGCACACGATTATTGACAAGATGGTTTCTCGCTCTATTTGATGTATAGGTTGCGTAGTACCCTGTTATACCAGATCTGAATATTTTTTAATAAGAATCTTGAATAAGAATTTTGAAGAAGATATACACAGCTAACAAAATTTTTTAGGCCTCAGGCCCCCTCCGTCTCATCCTGAAGCATTAAATCTGGATATTATTCTTTGATATCTTCTTCCAAGTTCTCCCACGCTATTAGTGCTGCTCCTGCTATTTCAGGCACGTCTACAATGATGGACTACATCTCTTCCATGGAGATTTTTCCTTGCTCATTTTGTATTACAAGCATTACGCTTGACATAGAGGTTGCACCCCTTCCAGTTCATCCATCCTCTGAGAAATGATCTTTCCTAGCTCCTCCAACCTCTCCTTATGTGGTGCTTGTGCCATAGCTAGTGCCTCACACTTCTGTTTTACTAGGTCTAGGCATTCAGCATGGCCTAAGGAAGCATCCTTCATCACTTTGTGGACCTCATTTTCTTCCTCCAAGGTTTTCACTGTGATGAGCTCTTCTGGGGCTGTGCATTTGGTTAGTGCAAGATCGGCCTTCTTCAGTTCGTCATGGGTAGCTTGTAGTAGACCTTCATAAGTAGTAATTTTCCTAGCTTCTGCATCCTACGCCTTTTCTTTCTTTTCCCTGGAGTCCTTGGGTTGTGGGGAGATGTGTGAATTTTCATCTTCCAACACTATTGTTATCATTGTTTTCACATAATGCATTGCAAAAGGAAATTCTTTTTGGTACCCAAGATTCCAGATTTGGGCGTACCTTTAGAACATTGTCTCCAATTTCCTCTGCCATACTAACTAAAGTGTCATACGTTCTTTTGATCAAGTCATTTTCTTGGACTAGGAACCCTATCTCTACATCCTTGGCCTTTAATCTCTCTATCAGCACCTTGATGGTAGCAAATTTATCTATGTTTCTTCGTGCTACTTCGCAGGATACTTTTACTAGAGCATTGCTCACCTACTCATCTAACATCATTGGTCATTTGATTGTCATGTAACACGTTTCAAGTGCCTTCTTCAACTACCGTGATGTGCATGATTCTTCACTGACATCAAAGTCAGGCTCGTCTATGTGTGTGTGCATAGACCATGAGAGCTGCTTCCTTGTGCACAGGGTCACCTTGTCCTCATCCATGAGCACCCATCTAAATAAATCCTTCTGCTCGATGGTACTCTACAACCGAGTGTGAATGATCAGATTTGGGTCTTCTACATACCCCATGGCATGTTCCTTGGCATCCTCCCCTATTCAACGGGATCGGGGTCCTCTTGGAATGGTTGCATCAAGGTTGGGAATACCAGATGTATCCCCACCCTTGTCCTGTGTAGCCTCTGATTGACCCCCTTCTTCTGCTTCCATCTTCTCCTCCTCATGTTAAGGCTCCTCCCCAGTTGGATATGAAGGTGCCTTCTCCTCAGATTCCTCTATTTCCTCCCTCAGCTTGAGTTTTCTCTGTTTCTTCTCCTCTTGCTCCTTCACCTGCTGGGTTCCTCCTTACACCATTATGTGCTTAAACACCTTCTTAAATCTCTGTGCGCCTTGCTCCTCCCCCATAGCTCCTTCTCCCTGGGAATTTATCACGCGCTCCCCCTCCTGGCCAGATGGCTGCTTCCTTCTCCACACCAAGCCGCCACTATCTTTGGGTTCTTCATCCTCTTCCTCCTCATTTTTCCTGGGTGCAGAAGGCCTAGGTGCTAGAATGTTCTCCATAGTATGCTTTCCCTTCGGCGGCCCTAGAAGCATGAATTCGTTCTCCACATACTTGTTGTTCTCCATTTTAGGCTTCATTTGGAGGTATATTAGCATGGCATGGAAAAGTGACAAGCGAGCATGGGAATCTACAAGTAACTCTTCCTCGCACCCGACCTCCTGAGGTCATGCCGAGACAGCTGGTGGGGATGGAATATACGTGGGGTACAGACAAACTAATTAGGCAATCTTATTCCTTTGACGTGTACTAATAGAATCTGTAATCTAAGGCAAAGAAGGCCCTCCTAACCTGAACTGGCATGATAGATCGGTCGGCGAGGATAGCTGCTCGAAGGCTCCAATTAATATCGAGCTCTGGCATGATCCGATCTATAGGTTGTGGGATACACAGAAGATAACCTATGGGTGCTTCGTATATGTTTCGGAAAGGGTCATGGATGATGGATATATAGTGGATAACGGATTCTATGGGTGATTCTCTGGTCTAGTCCAGAAATCCTTAGCTTGGTTAGTTGCTACGTCTAGTGAGGATAATTGTGCGATAATGGTTGGTGGAAGTGGAGAGGACCTAAATACTAATGTGCGTAAACCAGCATCAACGTCTGATTGACTTGTGGGCTCATTGGGTTGCGGATCTGTGGATCACAGCCGTAAGTTCGTGGTCGTTGTGGACCTCCTATGGTCATATGCGGAATCAATCCCTAATCCCTAATATCTAGTATTCGTATGCCTTTTCGGACTCTATATTTAGAACTAAAAGTTGTGCAATCTTCTCAGAGTATCTTACAGGTGTTCTTACAACTTGAATTCTTAAGCTAGTGTCTATGTCAATGAGAATGTCTCCTGCATCTGGATGTGGGACCAAAGGATCACAACCAAACGTTTGCTCTCTTTTAAGCCCTTCTACAATCATGCGGGTATCTATTTAGGGTAATCTATAGTTTGGCTGGTTTATCCAAAATTTATGTGCTCTGTCGTCTTCTATGTTTAATCCTCTTAACTGTGGACTAATTTCTTGTAGGTCCATTGTTGTTCGGAATACTTAGATTCTAATATTCTGGTCTATATCAGTTATTGCTGCAACAAGATTGGGCTGAGGCACTATTGGCTCGAATACGTATTCTCTGGGCTCTCTAGGTCCCATGATTGTCATACAAAAGGAAATAAATCTAACTAAAGTAAAGTAGACTAATTATTTAAAGTATATCTACAGCGTATATATATCTAAATCTAATCGAAAGAGCAATTATTTAATATATCTAGAAAGTGACAACTAAACCAATAACAAAATCAAAACAAAAAAAGTATCCGAGTATAGCTATTCACCTGTGCAGTTGTAAATCTATTCTAAATAACCAAATAACTACTCTAATCCATTTGAAAGACCCCTGATCTTACCTCAAAAGTGGGGAATGAATCATAGTTTCTCAGAAACTATCAATCCCCACAGCTTCCCCGGCAATATCGAAAGCGAGATTTACTGAAATGAAATGATTGACTACTCTATTTGATATGTTTTAAATAGAACTTTTGATAGCTTGAACTTGGATTTTGCAGAACAGTGGCGAATCTGGTTGTGTGTGGCTTTGTCCCCTCAGTGTGGTCTCCTCGTTCCTTCGTGCTCACGTGAATCCAGAAAAGCATGTGATGTTAGCATCAACAGAAGTTGGTATCGAAATAATGGCAGCTTTGGATGCAGAATGAATACAATGCGAGTAGGAGAGGGATAACGCAAGAGAACAAATCTTGGCTTATGCAATTCCTAGCTGGGATTTATCGCGAGTCATACAACATAAAACATCCAGAACCTGAGACTATCCTTTTTGACGAACAAAACCTGTAACTTTAATGGCTTCCGACTAAAAAATGGAACTATCTTGCTTCAATTGATTGTATGAAATAGTAACAACACTAAGACAAGAAGATCATGTGGCTCCTAAACAGCTAAACAACACTAACTATGCAGGCAACAAATAAAACTAACACAACTCCTAAGCAAGAACTGAAAGACTAAAATTTGAAATGAGAGAATGAGGGACACAGTTCTGAGAGAGAGCCATTTGTTTAAAAATCAACTAGCTATTTATAGAATTCCCATTTACCCAAAGGTGAAATCCAATTTGAACTCTTTTACAATAAATAATGGAGAAACACTATTCCAGGGAACCAAAATCATAAATACAAGCAAAAACGGATGGAAAAGTGGGTAAAAGTTGAAAATTTTATGTGAGTCGCGATAAAAGAAACATTATGGAAAAATGCGTGAAGGACCACCGCCGTGAGTAGGACGGTGGTTACAGGACCGCCGCCCTACCTAGGCGGTGGTCACAAGACCATCGACCAGGCAGGGCGGTGGTTTCATCACTGAAGACTAAAAGCAAAGGAAAAGAGGGGGGGAAGAGAAAAATAAAGCACGCAGGGGTTAAGCGGGGCATGCGGGATGTTAACGTACACTTGGAGAGATTTTTTGGATCCTAAACACCTTGCGAGGAGACCTGTATCATCATAGGGGCACGTGTAACATTGTCCCGATAGTGCAGTACCCTACAATTTCTGGTACGTACATATTGCCCCCTCAGAGAAGCGTTTTAGCCATGAAGAGGCATAAAACGATGGGTCCAAGTATGGCGGTCCCGAAATGGGAAGTTAGAAATTATACCTGATACACCCGTGTGTCGAAATGACGCCATCCAAAATTCCCACTACCTGTAAAATGAAAAGAGGACTCAAGTGTAGATAGATAAAATAAATTGAAAAATAAATACTTAAAATAATATGAAACGAGGGCTTACCATTTGTGCGGGGATAAGTACTTACCTCCTTCGGCACTCCAAACCTACGAAAAGGGCATTCAAAACGAGTCAAGATGCTATATATGTAAAAATGGGCCCATTTTCCTATTCATTTGCGCATGTTGATTTGATTGATTTTGAGCTATGGGACCCACGGTGATGGTTTTTGACGAGAGTATAGCCAAAATGTTCATGACAAGATAACAATCATGCCTCCGCGAGCAGAACATCGACCTGCGAGTAGAACATTGACCCGCGAGATCACATGTTAGTTCTTCTTGATTTAAATTTTTTACCCCCAAAATGTTAAAACGATGAAATCTTTGTCATGAGGGGGTTATTTTTGAAAATTTTAGTGTTAATAGGGTCACTTAGGGGGGGGCGCCTAATGGGTAGGCTTTGTTTTAGTCAAAATAGTCATTTTTTCGTGTTTTTAGGTGTTTTTAGGGCACGTGACCCGTTTAGAAATGTGGGACATGACCGCCAGAAGGGTGGTGGTTACAAGACCATCACCCTGAGAAGAGCGGCGGTCCTTTACAGAACACCAAAATCTTAGTGTTTTGAGCCCAATTTTGCATTTTTAGTATTCTTATATGTTTTAATGATTTTTCCAATGAAATTTGAATACTAACTCCATTTTACGTGTTTTTGGGTGTATGCAGAAGAAGGAGGAATAGATTAGATGGAGCTGAGAGAGAGAGAGTGTGTGACTGGATTCCAGCAGTGTTGGATGCACTCTCTCAGGATGAGTAGGATACTCTTCAGAGGGCTGACATATTATGTATATCACAGGTTCCTCATGTCGCACCTTCTAGTCACATACTTTGTGACTTGTTTTCATATTGGGATGCTGATCGGAACACTTTCCGATTTCCAGGAGTCAAGGGTGAGTGGACTATCACCTTGGAGGATGTATACCACATCTTGGGAGTCCCGATCATCAGGAGATGACTCACACTTGAGATAGCAGGGTCACGAGCTCAGATAGCTCAATGGGCTACATATATGGGAGACGCAGTTATCTCCACTGGTTCAAAGAAGGGGGTGAGGGTCCGTTCCATTCCTAGCTTGCCTATTCCCTTGATTCGTCAGGTTATTATCGGGATCCTTGCCTCGACATTGATCGGGGACAAGGGAGGGGAAACCTTACTCTACTGTCGGTCCCCTATTATTGCACAGATTGAGGCTCATGGCCGGATTTATGCCTGGGGAGCTGATATACTTGGGACCACCTATCATTATTTGTACCTGGTGGTTCACCTACAGGGACAGTCTTTGAGCCATCTGACCCTGGTTATGATTTGGATCTATGAGTGTATCATCCCTTATGGGAGAGGCGTAGAGGTGGCGGATCTTGGAGCTGTGAGGGCATCTAGATGGACAAAGATGTCGGTGCTTAGAGTACCCCACCAGCTAGTTGCTTCCTTGACTACTGATGATATGGAGGCCACACCTTATCAGGCCATGGCAGGGTTGTGGGGCGAGGAGACCCTCACTTTGATTTCCTACTCTACTACAGGGCAGCTTGTGGACAGGACAGGGAAGGTGGAGACACACCCCTTTGATCGAGTGCCTCAGCAGTTTGGCCTTGCTTACGTCGGTATGCTTCCCCTAGTGGTGCCAGTGTTCAGATCAGTTCGGGAGGCTAGGGGAGGTCCTAGAAGCTGGGATTGGATTGTTGTTACTCTCGGCGTCCCTATTGTAGCTAGGAGTGTGGTATGCACTCGAGGGAGAGCTGGTGCTGCTCAGTCATCTCTACTTTGGATCACCGTCGGCCCTGCCCACAGAAGCGATGACCCCATTGATATAGACTCCAAGTCTAAGGAGTTCATAGGGGGAGAGACAGAGGAGGAGACCGAGGATATGGAGGTCAGTGAGTTGGGTGGAGAGGAGGACAATGATCCCAAGTGGCATGACACTCAGGAGATCCTATAGGCCAAGAGGGCAGAGCAGAGTGCGGAGAGGGAGACTCTAGTTTCAGAGGAGTTGTCCTCTCAGGACTTAGGCGGAGAGGATGAGTCCGTAGTAGGACGTTATGTTGCCCCAGGCATAGGAGGAGGACATCAGTCAGCAGTGGCATCTGTGGCAGGTGCTGACCCTAGGGATCCCTCTTGGAGGCCCAGAGATCCGAGTGAGTTATCACCCTTCTCTTAATATTTGTTTTTAGCTAGGATTGTCTTAGTTGCTATCTCTCCTTTTGTTCATTCTTGGTTTTCCCCTTTTGATCATTTTCTAATTCATTTTTCTCCTTTGCTTGCAGAGACCGTTGATGAGTGGCGAGACCTAATTCGCTAGGTATGCACTGATACCCTGATGATCCCCATGGAGAAGACTCGCACGGAGCTATCCATTGATGCAGGGGAGCCTTCAGTAGCTGGCAGGCACAACGATGTCTTTGCCCCTGTCTGGCATGTGGCCAAGATGGTGACTACCCTTCGTACCGAGTTGGTTAGGTATAGGACAACAGGGCACCTGATGAGGAGTCACTCTCATAGCGAGGCCATAGCTGCTCCTGGGGACCATGAGCCCTCAGTGCATTCAGAGTGCCGGCATAGCCGGAGTCCTAGACATGGTCGTGCACCTTCAGAGGGGTCTCATAGGGGTTGAGAGGCCACTTGGCTCTCTTAGATTGTTTATACGCTTTATTTTGTATTTCCCAGGCTCATTGAGCATTTTGACCATGCCTAATGCATGATGGCATTGTACATAAAACTTGATTATATATATATATATATATATATTCTTTTTGGATCAGACTCTTGGTATCTAGGATTTTGTGATTTGTTTCCGCATGTAAATTATAATGTTGTTTTTATATGTTTTTCAGAATGTATGCAAATGGAGAACAAATGATACGAATGCTTTCTTTCTTTTTGTATTTTGTGATGCTGATATATCATAATGTAGACACAATGTGACCTTGAACTTTAGCTTGCATAAGCAATTTTTCGGTACTTCATATAGTTTTGACAGAACGTGATGATGAACCGATATGATGAGCAAATGAATTCGCCCCACTCCTAACTCCACGCAATTAGTAAGATGTGAGGGCTCACCACAAAGAGCTAGAAAGGGCACAAGTTATGAAATTTGTTGAATGGTAGTGATGAGAGATAGACAAAGATTTGGTGGAACCAAATTAGGACGCTACAAACCTACTCTACTCAAGTGACTCCATAGTTTAGAATGCGACTTGCTTTGCGGTTTATCTAGACTTAGATCCGTAGATGGCCACATGGTTGACAAAATCTGGTTTTCAGGGTTTTGAACTCTCTTGGAATTTTGGACATCTGATTCATTTGTTTTTTGACTCAAGATTTCAAAGGTTTGTTCAAATTATTTACTTTATGAATTTTAACGTTTATTGTCAAGAGAACCCCCTGTACCTTGCCCCATGCTTTTATTAGGAAGCATGGGCTTATCACCATGGACAAGGCATAGGCGAGTAAGGGCATTCCCATCCTTTCCCAACCCTACGTCACTAGTAAGAGACGCAAGCTCATCACCGAAGGTTGGTAGGGCAAGGAAATGTGTAAAAATAAAATTTTCTGTTTGATCTATATTTGACTTATGTATTTGAGCAAAATGTCCAGTATGTTCTTATTTCCAAAGAGATACTATATACAGGATAGATGTGACACTATGAAGCTTCTAGAACATACCATAGGCAAGACACCTATCCTAGGAAGAAACCAAAAGTGAGAGCAAGTATGCAGGCCGTGGTATGGCTACCGTTAAGACTTTGTCATATCTCAGCTTTATTTGATGAAATGATTTTGAAATAGATGATGATGTTATGAAAATGAAGAAGTATGATTGAAATGCTTTTACCAATACTATGAGAAGTTTGTAATGAATTGCTTGAGAATAAGTCCCTTGATCACAAAATTTTATGAAACGAGTGGATAAAATGAACCTAACTATACGAGGATGCAATGTAGATATAATTATACAAATAGTGCTAGTCGCTTATGCATAGAATCGTTTAAGATGCAATGAATTGACTGTTTCATTGAATTCCTCGCCTTCTAGTGTACATAAGAGATATGCACACTATTTCCATAGTCCTTTCATGACTCGGTATGGGCCCAACCATTTGGGCCAGAATTTCCTTCCTTCGCCAGTCTTTTTATTGATCTGGCTGTCTAGTCTTCAGAACTAGATCTCCTTCATATATATCTCATTCATAGACCTTTTTGTTATACTGCCGGCACATCCGGTCAGCATAGAATCTATGTCGTTGTTCAACGTGTCTAACCTAGCCTCATCTAGGATTTCTAGTTGGGAGAGGCGTGCTTCTCTATAAGCTTCTTCATCCAGAATCCCTTGTAGCGAGATGCGGAGACTGGGTATTTCAACCTCAAGTGGGAGAACTGCTTCTGCTCCGAATACTAATGAGAAAGGAGTTGCTCCTGTTGGTGTTCATATTGAGGTTTGGTGGGCCCACAAGGCTCGGATATAACTTTAAATGCCAATCTTGTTTGTTTTATTTTACCGTTTTAAGGAGAATAGCTTTCAACGTTTTGTTTGTTGCTTTAGCCTGCCCATTAGCTTGAGGGTAATACAGGGAGGACTGTATGATGGTTTATTTTAAATTTACTGCATAGCTCACGGACCTCGTCATTCTTAAAGGAAGTGCCATTATCTGAGATAATGATTTGTGGGACACCGTACCTGCAAATGATCTGGTTCAAAATGAACTTGGTGATCACGGCACCTGGTACAGTGGTAAGAGGCATAACCTCTACCCATTTGGTAAAATACTCGGTGGCCATGATTATGAAGTTATGGCCATCTGTTAACGAGGGAGAGAATTTCCCTATCAAATCTAGGCCCCATGTAGAAAAGGGCCATGGATTCGCGATTGGTTGTAGAGCTTGTGCCGGCATGTGAATCTTGTGGGAAAATTCTTGGCATTTATGACAATTGCATACAAACTCTACTACATCGTGTTCTAGAGTGGGCCAGAAATAGCCCATCCGATGTATTTTGCGGGTAGTGGCATGACCTCCAAAATGGCCAGCACATATTCCACTATGGGATTTGTAGAGAATCTTCTCGGATTCTTCTATGTCAACACACCTTAGAAGCATTCCATCTAAAGCCTTACGATAGAGCACTTGTTCTATAATAACATATTTAGATACGATAATGCATAACCACCTTCTTTGCTGTGGTGCAACACCTTCTAGATACGTATGGTCCATGATATAATTAATAATATCAGTATACCAAGGACATTCAGAGATAGGAGGTCTGGTTTCGATGTAATATATGCATTCATCAGGAAAATCTAGATCTACTAGATCACCTCCATCTAACGGGTTGTCAGCTAATCAATCTGCAATGATTTGCCCCTTAACAGACTTCTAGTTTACAAAATTTAATTCAAATTCACCCATTAAGGTTATAAAGCATCCAACCTTTTTAGATAAGGACCTTTGCATGAGGAAAGTTCAGTAAATGGTCTATTTTTACAATGACCCTTGTTTCTTGATTTAGCATGTAATGTCTTAAGTGTTTGGTCGCAAAGACTATGGCAAGGCATTCTCGTTCTTCCTATGTATAACATGTTTCATAATCGAGCAATGTTCGGCTAATAAAATAGATCACACGTTCTCATTTACTGTCGTCTTCTTGAGCCAACATGCAGGCTAGCGAGACATCTGTAGCTTGTGAATATAAGATCAAAGGATGATCTGGTCTAGGTGGCATTAACGTGGGAGGAGATAGCAAGAAGCAAGTAACTGCTTCGAAGGCATCATGGCATTCCTTTGTCCAAATAATGCAGCAATCCTTTTTCAACAAATTGTTGATTGGATGAATAGCAAAACTCAAGTCTGGGATGAATCTTCAGATTTCACTAAGATTTCTAAGAAATGATCTAATACCAAAATCATTTGATGGTGGGATCATCTCAAGAATAGCCCATATTTTGGCTAGGTCCACATCGATCCCTCATGATGATATAATGTAACCTAGGAGTTTCCCTCCTGTCACACCAAATACACATTTTTCTGGGTTTAGTGTGACTCCGTATTCGATCAAACGTGAAAGGATGATGCGGAGCACTTCCGGGTGATCATAGCGCTTCCTGGCCTTGGCCAAAAAGTCATCTACATAGGATTCCATGATTTTATGAATAAGATCATGAAATATGTATGTCATTGCCCATTGGTATGTAGCGCCAACGTTCTTGAGACTGAACAACATAACAACGTAGCAATAGGTTCCCCAAGGAGTTATAAATGTGGTTTTGGCTTGGTCTTGTTCAGATATTCTGATTTGATTGTATCCCGAGAACCCATCCATGAGAGACAAAAGCTCAAATCTAGTTGTTGCGTCAATAATGACGTCAATGGATGATAATGGGAAGTTGTCCTTGGGGCACGCCTTGTTAATGTCTCAGAAAGTCTATGTAGATGAATATCTTCCCATTCTTTTTGAGAATGGGGACGATATTAGATACCCACTGAGAATAATCAACCAGTTTGATGAACCCCACTTGGAGAAGTTTCATTACTTCTTCCTTCACCATAAGATATACTTTTGGTTTCATTGGTCTTGATTTTTGTTTAATTGACTTTGCATCTGATTTGGTGACGAGGTTATATACCGCAATGTGTGGTGCAATTCCTGTCATTTCTTTATAATTAAATGCAAAATCCTTTTTATGTTCTCTAAGGATTCGAGTGTGTATTTCTATCTCTTCTGGAGTTAACGAAGATCCTAGTTTCAATATATTTGGTTCTTCCTCCGTTCCGATGTTAATATCAATCGTTTCTTCAATTAAAGAAGCATTACCTTCTTCAAACTTAGGCAAGGCTAGAGGTAGTTCCAGATCTTCTCCATTCTCTACCACGTATATGTCAAGCTCCTTTTGTGGGGGAAGCTCTATCATGGGATTTCTAAAGTAAGAAGACAAATGTGGGATTAAGGAAAAATCAACCACGTGATGGGTGAGATGTAACTCTGCATAGGCATTTAGGTAATCAAGAGTGGCTCTATCACTGTCAACGTGATCTAAGATAGTAGATGTATTCTCAGCTATGTTTTTTAAAAGAGGGTTTGACATTTTATTTACTAATGGTTCAGTACGAAGGGATACCATGAAACGGGTGTCTTCTAACTCACTATTTGGAGTAAAACGTGAAGCTGAGGTTGCTATCGAATCTGTGAGAAGATTTTGTTCTCGCGGGATTTCTTCAATTGATATGAAGTCAAATCTTTTGCTCAAATCTAATACTGTTGTTTAGTAGAGTTGTAAATGTTCAGCTCTAGTCTCATACACCTCAGAAAATTGGTTTGCTACTAATTGAGAGTCTCCTAACACTCTGATGTCATTAACACTGATCCTTTTAGCTATGATGAGGCCAAGGAGGAGGTCTTCGTACTCAGCACCATTTTTTGTACATTCAAAATTTAATTTAAAGGTGAAGGGTAGGATCTTTCCCTCGGGAGAAGTAAAGATCACACCTGCTCCAGCCCCATAACAACATCTAGCTCCATCGAAATGGAGAGTCTGATATTTACTTGGGAAGATGGATGTTGGGACATTTGCTACGTCTATTTCTTCTTCTTTAGTTACCTCTACCATGCAGAGTTCTTCTACTGAAAGAGAACCAACTCCTAGGGTACATCCCATACCTACAGAATCAAATGGCAGGAAGATTGGTAAATCCTGCTCTAGCAATTCAATAATTTTTGTAGTAGTTCCTAATGATACTATTTCTACAACATTGGCCTCATCCTTGAGGGCTGGGATATTCTTGATTAGGTTTGTAACTTCTAACTCCATTGTAGATATCAACTTTTCTTCCAGTTTTGAGTTGATTGGCTTGTTAAGTTAGTTTGTTGGGAGTTCAAACTCAAAGTGAACACCTGGCCTTTTCTTCAGATTTGCTAGGTGTATATCAAATTGTTTTGGATCACCTTTTGCTACGAATATCTTTCCTAAATGTAAGAATCTTATTTCTTGAAATAACGTAGAAGGGATTGCCTTCATACGGTGTATCCATGGTCGGCCGAGGATCATATTATAGTTGGTTTCCTGATCTATAATATAAAACTCAGAGAGGATTTTTTTGGGTCCTAAGGTGACTGATAGTATTATAGTTCCAATCGAAGTGGATTTAAGGCTATCATAGCCTCTTAGTGTATTCTGAGTCATGGAACAATTTGTTTCTCCATACCCTAGCTTTTGAAGGAAAGAGAAGGGGACTATGTTAACTTCTGCCCCATCGTCAACCATTATGCACGTTTAACGTAATTGTTATAAACCCACACTTGTAAATGTAAGGTTGGCTCACCTCTACGTGTAATCTCAGCGTCTATTGGCATTTTTCTTATGTCAAATATAAACTTGGTATCCCTATCCAGCTACCCCAGAGGGTGAATATCAAAGTCTATATGGTTTACCTATGTTTTGAGAGGTGGAGTGATGTTAATTAAATGACCTAAACCTAATTCTTCTAAAATAGCAGCCCTATGGGCAAGAGAGTTCTTCAGTAAGTCCAAAAAGGAGATGTGAGAGAAGGTTTTTGTTAGGTCATTAATTAAATCATAGGCACCTACGGGTTTTACTAGTGTTTGTTGAATGTTATCTGGCTCTAGTGGGTAACTTGGATTTGGATGAGAGGAATACTCTCATGTCCTTGTTATGGCTTCCACATGTAGCTCAGTGTCTAACTCCACTAAAATGACTATCTTAAGTTGTGGTTGATTTCCTAATTGCGGTGCGACAGGTGGATTTAGTGAAGTCAAGGATTCATGATCATTGTTTCCTGTCATTACAACCTTGTTCATCCCATTTGGATTTAATTTGTTGTTATTGTGATTTGGGAGTGGATCATTGAAGATATTGAGGGGTGCATTTTGAGGGGAGACTACTCCCGTGAAAGTATTTGGCGCAGGTGATGCAGGATCTGCTAAGAACATATCTATGAAAAGTTGTCTTTGTTCTTCTGGAAGATGTTGCATGAACTTATTGTAGTCATGGCAAGTTCTAGTGTCATGGCCTCAAATTTTGTGGAAACCACAATACAAGTTGGGATTATAATTCCTAGGTTGTTGGTTTGGCACATATTGTGGTCCAAAACTCTAATTAAACCATTGACTATTAGGATTAAAGTTTTGCATTTTCTGCCTTTGGTTCTGATATCTAGTTGAGTTTTGACTTGGACCCTGTGTCTGGTTCTACCGTTGTTTTTGTTGTTATGGACGATTAAAATCCACCGTGTAGATTGTTGGGGTAAAATTATTGTTTCATTGATTGTTAACTGGTGGTGGAGCATTTACAACATTTGCCTTTTTTGCTTGGTCAGTTACTCCATCTGTTGTCACTCCATGATTTTTGTTAAGGATCTTAGGTCCTTGATTGGAATTTACTATACTAGAATAGGTCATAGTGTTTTGATTGGGGATGCTTAACCTCCCATTTGTTCTATACATCTTGTGACCGCTATCTATTGTATCCTGATCTATTCAGAGGGCACTCCTAAGTACTTCATCATAAGCTCTTAGTGGGAATTTTTGGACTTCTTCCTGTATCTCTCTGCTGAGAGAATGAAGGAATAAATCACATAGTTCCATCCGATCCATGTTTGGAGCACTTGCTGAAGAATAAAGGACTGTACGCCATCTTTGGATGAAATGAGCAACAAATTCATTGTGTTCTTTCTTAATATGCAAGAATTCCCTAATTCTTGTCCTCAATAGTTTGTTCATGTCAAATGCCTTGATGAAATCTGAAATAAGTTGTTTAAATGAATGTATTGAGGCTTCAGGTATTCTGTAATACCAATCGAGGGCAATGCCCTCTAAATTTTTGGGGAATATTTTAGCAACAACCCCATCCCAAGGGAGTAGTTGAATGGCTGTGGCATAAGCCTTGATATGTACATTTGGGTCTCCCTCACCTTTGTATTTGGGAAAATTGGGAAGAGGTATTAGAAGCATGACACTTCGTATAGTGAATTCTAAGGGCTCTTTCAAATATTTTGAATAAGTCCCTATCGCATAGGTTTCGACCATTGATGGTGCCTGCTGAGGGGGTAGAGGTGGAATGGGTTGTTGATATGGTGTAGCATATGTATTTTTAGGGGCATAAGGAAATCCCTGTGGTTGATTGAACATGTTGGGAGGAGATAACATATCTCCTTGTGGTGATTTGGAATACATGTTTAAGTATGGAGGAGCATTGCCCAGGAATGGATTATTTTGTACTAGATCGGGAGGTATCATATTTTCTACTGGAGCGACGTTAGAGAACGCAGTTCTAGTTGGCATTTGTTGTGAATATTAAGGAGGCATGCCCAACATGCCTATTCCTATGAGGAGGTCTACTTGGCTAGGATGAGGGGGAGGATTGGAACTTCCTGACTACATGAATTGAGAATTTTGACTTGCTTGAGCAAATTCTAACCCTCTAAATTTTTCTACTAAAGTTGAGATGACTTCATTTGGTGAAGTCACTATATTTTTCCTTAGTGGCGTTCATTGTGTACTCTAAGTTTTTATAGGCATATGGTAACCTACTATGAATTGATCATTTCCTGCCAAGTTTCACCGAGGACATTTCCTATAGGTAGTGGCATAAAGGTGTTTTCTTGAAAAGAGACCTTGGGTTGTGTTTGCAAACTTCCTATATGTGGGTACATACTCTGAGAGCATTGTTCACTCCAAGCATAACATGCTAAATGTTCATAATCTAAAAATAGATATGGATCTGATTGTTTACTAATTTACGGTCTAAGCAATACCTGAGGAGATGAACCAGATTCTCCAGTGAGCATCATGTTATTCAAGCCTGAAGGCTCTAGTTGTTGTGTTTGAGTGAGTTGATCCAACTCCTCTATTTGGAAAGAAGAACTATATCTAGTCCTTTGAGGTGGAGTTTGTGTTGAAAACCGGTTAGTTGAATAGTTATCACCCCATGCTCAGAGCAAGGGTGATGGCTATCTATTCAGTTGATCGTAGTATGCCTCAAGACCTAGGAGAGGTCTGCCATATGCATCAAATCCCAACATATTCGAGGGGTATATGAATACCCACAAAATAATGGGAAAGAGCGAAGGTGGATGGAAGAAATGAAAAATAAAAGAGGAAGAACTATTTGATTCATGTCGGGTTCACCAATTTTATACGATAGAAAAGTGACAAGCGAGCATGAGAATCTACAAGTAACTCTTCCTCACACCTGACCTCCCAAGGTCGTGCTGAGACAGCCGGTGGGGATGAAATATACGTCGGGTGTAGAAAAACTAATTAGGTAATCTTATATCTTCGATGCGTACTAATGGAGTCTGTGAATCTAAGGAAAAGAAGGCCCTCCTAACCTGAATTGGCGTGATAGATCAGTCGGCGAGGATGACTGCTCGAAGGCTCCAATCAATATCGAGCTCTGGCGTTATCTGATCTATAGGTTGTGGGATACAGGGAAAATGACCTAGAATTGTTTCGTGTATATCTCCAGATAAGGTCATAAGATGGATAATGGATATATAGGGGATTCTATGGGTGATTCTTTGGTCTAGTCGAGAAATCCTTAGCTTGATTAGCTACTACGTCTAGTGAGGATAGTTGTGAGATAATGCTTGGTGGAAGTGGAGAGGATCTAAATATTAATGTACGTAAACCATCATCAATGTATGATTAACCTGTGGACTCATTGGGTTATGGGATCTGTGAATCACAGTCGTAAGTTCATGGTCGTTGTGGACTTCCTATGGTCATATGTAGAATCAATCCCTAATCCCTAGTATCCAGTAGTCATATGCATTTTCGGCCTCTATATTTAGAACTAAAAGTTGTACAATCTTCTCAGAGTATCTTACTGGCATTTTGGAAACTTGAATGCTTAAGCTAGTGTCTATGTCAATGAAGATATCTCCTGCGTCTTGCTGTGGGACCAAAGGATCACAACCAAACGTTTGCTCTCTTTCAAGCCCTTCTACAGTCATGCAGATATTTATTTAGGGTAATCTGTAGCTTGGTTGGTTTTTCAAAAACGTATGCACTTTGTCGTCTTCTATGTTTAATCATCTCAACTGTGAGCTAATTTCTTGTAGGTCTGTTGTTGTTCGGAAGACCTAAATTCTGATATTTTGGTCTATGTCAATTATTACTGCAATAAGATTGGGTTGAGGCATGATTAGTTCGAATATGTATTCCCTGGGATCCCTTGGTCCCATGATTGTCATACAAAAGAAACAATATAAATCTAACTAAAGTAAAGTAAACTAATTATGCAAAGTATATCTACCGCATATATATATCTAAATCTAATTGAAAGAGTAATTATTTAATATATCTAGAAAATAACAAATAAGCTAATAATAGAATTTAAAACAAAGTAGCCAAGTATAGATATTTTCTTGTGCAGTTGTGAATCTATTCTAAATAATCAAATAATTGATCTAATTTATTTGAAAGACCCCCGATATTACCTTAGAAGTGGGGAATGAATCATAGTTTCTCAGAAACTATCAATCCCCACAGCTTCCCCGGCAATATCGAAAGCGAGATTAACTGAAATGAAATGATTGACTACTCTATTTGATATGTTTTAAATAGAACTTTTGATATCTTGAACCTGGATTTTACAGAACAGTGGCGAATCTGGTTATGTGTGGCTTTGTCCCCTCAGTGTGGTCTCCTCATTCCTTCATGCTCATGTGAATCCAGAAAATATTGTAACGCTAGCATCAATAGGAGTAGGTATTGGAACAATGGCAGCCTTGGATGTAGACCGAATATAATGTGAGTAGGAGAGGGATAGTGCAAGAGAACAGAGCTTGGCTTATGCAATTCCTAGTGGGATTTACTGTGAGTCATACAACACAAAACATCCAGAACCTGAAACTATCCTTCTTGACGAACAAAACTTGTAACTTTAATGGCTTCTGACTGAAAAATGAAACTATCTTACTTCAATTGATTGTATGAAATGGTAAAAACACTAGCACAAGAAGATCATGTGGCTCCTAAACAGCTAAACAAAACTAACATGCAGGCAAAAAATAAAACTAACACAACTCCTAAGCAAGAACTGAAAGACTAAAATTTGAAATGAGAGAATGAGGGACACAATTCAGAGAGGCCATTTGCTTGAAAACCAACAAGATATTTATATAATTCCCATGTGCCCAAAGGTGAAATCCAATTTGAACTCTTTTACAATAAACAATGGAGAAACATTATTCTAGGGAACAAAAATCATAAATACAAGCAAAAATGGATGGAAAAGTGGGTTAAAGTTGAAAATTTACGTGATTCTCGATAAAAGAAATGTTCTGGAAAAAAGTGTGAAGGACCACTGCTCTGAGCAGGGCGGTGGTCCTGCCTGGGCATCAGTTATGAGACTGCCTCCCAGGAAAGGCGGCGGTTTCGTAACTGAAGACCAAAATGCAAAGGAAAAGAGGGGAAAAGAGCAAAACAAAGCACATAGGGGCTAAGAAGGGCATGCGGGATGTTAATGCTTACTTGGAGAGCTATTCCAGATCCCAAACACCTTACAAAGAGACCTATATCATCATTGGGGCACGTGTGACATCGTTCCAGCATTGTAGTACCCTTACAATTTTGGGTACGTATAGTGCCCCTATCACTTGTTAAACTTAAAGGACAACCATACCTTTTGAGGATATTATCCCATAAGAACCGTACTTCTGTAGCCACTGTACAATCCTTTGTAGGTGCTGCTTCTACCCATCAAGTAAGATAATCTGTATAAATGATGATATAGCGTGACCCATTCCTACACACGGCTGGGGAGATAGGCCTGACAAATTCAATTTCCCATTTCTCAAAGGGTTTTGAACTTGTTATTGGCCGTAGGGGCATCTCATCCCTTTGTCCTGGGTGTCCGAGACATTGACAATGGTCACATGTCTTACAATACTCTTTACAATCCTTGTACAATGTTTCCCACCACAACCCAGCAAGTAGGATCTTACACGTTGTTGTATCACCTGCATAGTGGCCACCTGCAATACCACCATGCGCTTCTTCCATTATGTCCTTTTGTTCATGCTCCAAAACACAACAGCGTAACACCTCATCTCTACCTAAATTGTACAAATCACCACTAATTAACATGAATGGTGCCGCACGAATAGCAAGTTTCTTCTTCTCTAAAGCTTTCATGCCTTCGAGTGCCATACCAGTTCTCAGAAAGACAACAATGTCCTCTAATTATGATGGTGCATGTTGTAACCTATATAGTTGTGCATCAGGCATGGTCTCTTCTATTGTTTGTGCTTCTTCACCTGATTGAATTCGAGACAAGTGATCTAGTCTAGAATTGCTTTTGCCTTGTTTTACCATAGCTGTAAAGTCAAACTCTTGAAATAAGAGTACCCATCAACATATGTGCCCCTGTAAAACGGGATTGTTTACCAAATATTTTAATGTCATGTGATCAATATAAAACACAAATTGTGTAGCCAACAAATACTGATGAAATTTGTGCAAGCCATAAATCATAGACAAGGCCTCGTGCTCTGTAGTGGTACAATTCTATTCTACAGGGGTCAACTTCCTACTAGCAAAGCAAATGGGATGATCAATGATACCTTCACCTAGTCAAGCTAGGATAGTACCAATGGCTGTGCCAGAAGCGTCCACATGAACATGAAAAGGTTTATCCTATAAAGGAAAATGCAAGATAGGAACACAGCCACTCAAGGATATATAACAATGCACTAGTGAAAGTGTATGTGAGTATGATACATGATTTAAAACACTTCTATCCAAACTCTCTTATGACATTCATGCAAGTCAGTATGCACAATGGTTTGTTGGGGGATTGATTCCTCCATTTCGGAGAGCACTATCGTATAAAACCTATACTGATCCGCGCAAAGCATTGGAAGCCACTTTATGCACTGAAGCAGTTGGGAAGATTTATACTGGAGTTAGTCCATTTTTGGAAGCTCAGATAGCGACTATGGTGAAACAGTTAGAGAAAATATCAGCAAACTCCGCTCATGAAACACACTTAGGGATCTGGTGTATAGATTGTGAAGTGGAAGGGCACACTAAGGATAGTTTCCCTCGCAGAACCATACATTCATTGTTATTAGACTGTTAGATTTTTCATTTGAACAATAATGCTAGTCACTGCCCCCTCCTACAACACACGATCAAGAAGAATGTATCATCCTTTTGTAAAATTTGTAGGTCCACGACCCATGATACTAAGGACTGTAGACTAATTGGCCAGATCCATGATGCCATTGATATTGGGGTCAGAAAAGCGAGTGTGGATGATAATTCTAAAGGGAAGAATGAGCATCAGGATAGAGATTATAATAAAACCCGCCATGACAAGAATGACAGACAGTTTAAAGGGGATCGTGAAAGAGGATGAGGATATAGAGGTAGATATGGAGGATAAGGCTAAGGTGGAGGAAGGAGTGAATTCCCTTGAGGAACTTGCTATACATGTGGCTTTCCTGACCATTATAAGTGTGAATTCACGTAGAATATTTCCTATTCATTTTGTCGAAAGGGACATAGTTATGAAGAGTGCCCAGACTTGTATGAGCATCTCAGTAAGTAGCACAAGCAAGAAAAAAAGGGCATGGGGATGGTTAGAATCAAGCACGTGATAGACAATTAGTGGATGCCAAAGTTAACATCAAAACTTGAGGTGGTAACAGTTAAGATAACCACATGAGCTGAGGTGGCACCCGCAAGAGAGATGTTGCAACAGAAGCTGACAATCACTAGGGAAGAAGTTCTACATGCTAGATATCAAGATCCAACTCATCAGAAAGAAGTCTATCAGGACAAAATGGAGGTCCTTAGAAGCCTTCAAGGTGAGATACAAGGATTAAAAGAGTAGGGAGCACAAGGGTACAGAAAAATCACCATTGGATATTGATGACATCAGAGAGGTATGTAGAATGTTTTGCCAGGAGAATATTATTCCTTTAGTAGGAAATTGGTTGAAAGGGAATACTCCGCGTGTAAGAACTGAGACTAGAAGACAAATACTTTATGCAAATTTCCCTCCTATTAGCATTGACTATGATAAGGAGATCACTTTGAATGTTGTTTTGGATGGGTGGCTACTGAGCAATATTCTGATTGAAACAGGTGCAGAAGTAAATGTACTTACATTAGA
The DNA here is from genome assembly GCA_019776745.2 of Taxus chinensis. NCBI lineage: Eukaryota > Viridiplantae > Streptophyta > Pinopsida > Cupressales > Taxaceae > Taxus > Taxus chinensis. The sequence goes on from CM034150.1 coordinate 887,047,302, forward strand.
TGTGTGGGAACAAATGGGGAGACCCCCATTACAGCCATCATCTAATGTATTATTCATGGTAAATAGGAAAAAAGCTACTCCCATAGGAGTTTTAAAGGATGCATCTATCACTATACAAGGGGCCAAGTTCACAGGGGACTTTGAAGTGCTAGCGCTTGCAGAAGCAGATAGTTTCCCAGCTTTGCTTGGGTGCCCTTGGTGTTATGCAAACAATGCTGATTTGAGGTTTAACAAAGGATATATCAACTTTGAGAGCAAGGAGGAAAGGGTCATAATACCATTGACAAATGGGAAATCCGTGCCATATGTGGAACCCTTAAGTGAAGAGGACCTAAACAGAATCTATGTACGCACTATTTGAGACCCAGAGATCAATGATCCATCTAAAGAAGGAATCCTTCATTGGGAAGATTCTCAGCGATACTACTAGTATTGCTTACGATAATTGGGATCATGGAACTTATGAACTAGTGGGGTGCGAAGTTAAGCATGTAATTACTGGCAAGATGGGTTCTCGCTCTATTTGATGTATAGGTCGTGCAATACCCCGTTATACCAGATCTAAAGATTTGGCTGGGTTCTTACAGGCCATAGAAACAAATTGGGCTGACGAACTTAAACGACGCACTTTGCTGTCATATACTTTGGGCGGGATGTCCACACACTAGTGGGTAGTCCACAGGGATAATCTTTTAGAATGGAAAACAATTGGGACCACCTTATGAACTAGGTTTTTGAGAAGTAACGCACCTACAAACATATGCCCTTATCATGGTGATCAACCTGCTCACCATCATATCCAGCAGTGTGAGAGACTCTGGACGGTAGGCCAGGAGGCATTACCACCCTCACTTTGGGTGCATCAGTTTTATTCTAATCTAAAAGGTTACACGTGTGCTTGGTATGTCTATGCTGAATTACATCGTGACACTGGCAACTGGAAAACTTTGACTACAGGAATGATCCAAACTTATGACTTCTTTTCATCTATACCACTAGTGAACACAACTTTAAGCTTTATCAAATGCTTAACCATGGGAGAAAATGGGAAAGCAGAAGAAATTGTTCAGGAATTATTTGGTGAGAAAAAGACAGGGGCGCGCTTTGCAGATGCAGAAGATGATATCATATTACTTGAGCGTGCTTCTTTAGAGAAAGATAAGGGGAAGATGGTATACATAATTGATAAGGAGGAAGTTGAGAACTTGGACGCGGATCATTCACATGGAACACGTGAAGTGTTATCCAGTATGGATGTAGATATGCACACATATCACGAACCTATGAAGACAAAAAAGGTCAATATAGGCACAGAAGCTGAACCTAAGGAAGTGATAATTGGGGATTACTGGTTAGAATTAGAAGTAATGAAGATCATCGAGTTACTTCGTGATTATGAGGACTTATTCCCAAGAGGATACCATGAACTTAAAGGTGTGCATATATCACTCAGAGAAATGAAGATAAATCTCAATGAAGGTGTGCGCCCTGTTAGGAAGTGGCCATATCGGATGAATCCCAATATGCACAAGAAATTAAAGGAAGAGATTGACAAGATGCTGAAATCCAAGATCATTCGACAACTAGATGAATCAGAATGGATCAGTACTATGGTGATAAGTATCAAAAAGGATGGTAGGATTTGAATTTGTGTTGATTATAGGGAGTTGAATGTAGCATGTGTTACAGACCCCTTTCCTATGCCATTCACGGAGGAAATATTAGAAGGAGTGACTGGGCGTGAAATATATTTATTTATAGATGGGTTTTCAGAGTATCATCAGGTTAGGATTGCCCTGGAAGATCAAGAGAAGACCACCTTCACTACTAAATGGGGAAGCTTTGCTTATACTGTGATGCCCTTTGGATTGAAGAATGCACCTGCTGTATTTTCCAGGATAGTGGTACAAGCCTTCAAGGATTTTATTCATAACTTTCTACAGGTCTATCTTGATGATTGGACTGTTTATGGGATGATTAAGGATCATTGTGACAATCTGTGCTTAATGTTTGAAAGATGTCAACAGTTGAGTATCTAATTAAATATCAAGAAGTGCATCTTTGCTACTCCATTTGGCACACTTTTAGGACATATTATCTGCAAGGAAGAGTTGTTGGTTAATCCAGCTAAAGTTACTGTCATCATTGGCTTGAAAGCATCAACCAGTCAGTGCAAGGTGCACAGATTTTTGGGTCATACAGGGTATTACCAGAAGTTTATAAAAGGGTATGAAAAAGTTCCTATGACCTTGGAAGAATTGCTCCAAGGAAAAGGTAGATTCTACTGGGGGGAGTCATAGCAGCGTGTGTTTGAGATATTGAAGTAGATACTTACTAATGGTATGCCCACATTTGAGATATTGATCAACTAAGCTCATTTCTCAGAGGATGGATGTAATGGAAGGGGTGAAAACCTCTATGTCAAGTGTAATGCTTGTAATACAAAATGAGCAAGGGAAACTCTCCATGGAAGAGCTGCAGTCCATCATTACAGACATGCCTGAAACAGAAGGAGAAGCGCTAACAGTGTGGGAGAACCTGGAAGTAGATATCAAAGAAGAATATCCAGAGTTAATTCTTCAGGATGAGACGAAGGGGCTTGAGGCATAAAAATTTTTGTTAGCTCTGTATATCTTCTTCAAAATTCTTATTCAAGATTCTTATTCAAAATTCTTTTATTCTTTATTTATCCATTCTATGTATAAGTTTTGAGCATCACCATTGTCGGGGTGACAATGAGATTAGTGTGGGGTAATGTTGATCAGAGAAAACACTTACTTGAACTTGCACTCAAAGTCTGCGCGGAAGAATGGCACAAGAGCAAAAGCGCGTAGTATCAGGAAGGCGTCACACACAAATATGTAGGGTAATACTCTCAAGGACTTTGCCAATTTTGGAGATCGGTTCTATTCTTAGAGATTGGCGTGCGGAGTACACAAAGTGATGCTGAGATTTACACGCCACTCTTCATGGAGATTTTGGAAGGACATGTCAACTCACTCTTGCATGGACATAAGTTAAGCATAGATCCATGACTTCAGTTAACTATCAGCAATCTATAGATAGCATACCTGCATGTATGGCTATAATTGTAAAAATGCGCATGGCTGTTATTAGCATGCGACCTATTTTTGGTAAAGTTAAGTGGTGAAGGGTTAGTTCCCATCCCTATATATATGTAATGAACTACTTAAAGAATATATAGAGAAATACATAGAGAACAGATGAAAACACATGTGACTGGATGATTGTAATAGATCCATGCGTGCATGCCTGGTATTGTATGAAGTTGTTGTATTGTTGGTTCAATGAATAGATAAAGGAAATTGATTAAATCAAGTGTGTGATGTGTTTTATCAATGCATGTTATTACTTTTATGATGATTTACCTTTAGCGTTTACAGATCTAGTTGAAGATGAATGGGGAATGGATGGATTAGTTCCTAAAATATATGTTTACTATTTTATCATACCACCATTCTACTATTGCAACTATTAAGAGGGACCTAGTACCTTTGCATGCTTCGGGTGAGCACTCACCCTAGGCAGAGTGATGTGCTAATGCGACTAGGTGTTACTAACAATTATAGGTTACATTAGTTCATGATGGCATATGTGGAGGTCACTTCAGTGGCCTTGCTTTTGCTAAGCGTATTCTTCACCTAGGCTATTACTAGCCGACCCTTAACCATGATTTCTGCGACTACGTCAAACATTGTGTAAAATTCCAACAACATGCCAATATTTGTCATACACCCAGTCATGCCTTATAGGTCGCCCGTGACCTTTGGCCCTTATCTCAATGGGGTTTGGATCTTGTCGGAGAAATCAATCCCCATTCTTCTCAATGCCATCAATGGATCATTACTGGTACCGAATACTATACAAAATGGGGTGGAAGCCATACCACTCATCTCCACAAAAGCTGAGAAAATATGTGATTTTATTAACCACCACATCATTTTTCACTTTGGTGTTCCTCATCGCCTCATCACTGAAAATGGAAAACAATTCAAAAATGAAACATTGTAAAAACTTTGTGACGCCTTCGACATTCGACTTAGTTTCTCATCACCTTATTACCCACAAGCTAACGGCCAAGCTGAATCCACTAACAAAACCTTAAACAAAATTCTCATGAAAGTGGTTGACGATACTGGGAAGGATTGGCATACATGCATTCCTTTTGCCCTATGGGCATCCTGCACTAGTATTCACACTTCCACTAAAGCCACACCATTTTCTCTGGTCTATGGTATAGAGGAAGTCCTACCTCTTGAAGTCTAGATTCCCTCACTCCACATTTATCTCCATGACATGCTCAATGATGATGACTTTCGTCAGGACTGTTTAGCACAGCTAGAGTTACTAGAAGAATGTCATCCTAACCCTCTGGATCACCTTCAAGTTTACCAAAAATGTATCAATTGTTCCTACGATAAACGTGTCCATGTATGAACCTTCCAAGTCGGTGACCTTGTCCTGAAAGAAAATCAACATGTAACTAAAGCAAAAAAAAGCAAATGGGGTAAAATTTGCTCCTAATTAGCTTGGACCATACATTGTGACTCATACCTATGGATCAGGTGCTTATTGTTTATCTTCACTCGATGGTAAACCTAAACCTAAGCCCCTTAATGACTTGCATCTTTGACCATTTTATTGTTGACTTATAGTCATACCTCACCTTTTGTCTCTTTCCTTGCTCATCCCTTGAGTGCTATTCACTTCATACACCTCACCAATGATTAAACAAGAATCATGTGAGTACCCGTCACTATTTATATTCTCTTGAATATGTGTACCATGATGCTGCACATAGCATGATTCTCATGGATACTTTTTGTCTACCTTTAGAGGAGATCCCATGGTCATTTCACCCTGCCTTTTGAACAAGAGTCATGTTCTCCACCTTGGTCTTGTCCATGAATTCAAAGCCTTCACATGGGACCCAAATCCTTGAGTCAAACTTCTAATAAAAAGATTAATCCCTCAAAAGGACATCTTCCTCTCAAAAATTGCTGCTATAAATACAATTCTCCCTTAAGGGACAGCTATGTAATGCTCTTTAAAAAAAATGAGAGCAACCGAACCTTCCCGCATCGATCAGCTTCATGAAGACCTGAAGGAGTTAATTTTTATTCATCCCATATAGACTTCCTGCATCGATCATTCTATTTCAACTATAAGTCAAAACAACAAACCTTTTAGTCATGGACTTGCCCATTGTGACCTAGGTTCTCTTACCCAAAGTGCATGCTACCTATACCATATAAAAATTAACTACCTTTCACCCTTCTTACCATTCCCACTCCCATTTCCTACTACCTCAAGGGACTTCTTGGAACTTAGACATTTGGTGATCATGTGACTACTTTTCACCGTAGAACAATCACTCATGTAATGTCTTTAGGGTCTTACATTCATCACCTCTTCCAAGGTATGATCTACTCAGTATGATCCTACCCAATCAGGTGGCTTTATTGCCCCCTCTTATCTTTTCAACCATCTTTGTTTACACTTTGATTACCTTATACAAGACTTGGTCCTCGACGCTTACCTTTGGGGTAATCTTCTTCTCTCACCACAATCGACCCACACCTAACAAACCTAAAGTCACACAATGCCTAAAACCTACTAACTCATTTTCATACCTCCTCATATTCTTCCCTAGCTCATGGGAGAACTACATTGGCCTGAGGTCCCTTCTCACTGGGACTATGTAGGCAGCACTCCGAGGGCATGGGGCCCTTGGAGGTTAGCTTAGTAATTCTCTACCCTAAATAATTCATCTTCCATGCTCCCCACATTACATCACACCTCACTTAGTTTCCCTTTTTTTACCCAAAATTGGAAATTCAACCACATACATCACAAGTTACTTCATATTTTAATCCTTATCGCAACATACATTTATTACATTTACCCTTTATTTATCATCACTTTGCATAGATTATACCACATCTCACATACGACCCATATTATTATTCATTGCACAAAATAATGAATCACAACTTCACCTACTTTTTAACTCAACCATGCCTAACACCACTATCTGTACCTATCTGTGCACCCAGTGTCATCTATCAACCGGTCCACTACCTACTCCTCCTGCCCTGTGGGAACTATCAGCTGTGGTAGAGGTAAGGGCCTCTCCACACCGTCTCTCTGGTACTATGGGAAGGGCAGAGGTATGTCCTGTAATAGCTCAAACTTCTGCCAGACTCTGTCCACCGGGATCATCTCGTACTCCCCGAAACGGTGACCCTGTATCCATCTCTCTAGCTAGAGCTCAGCTAGCTCCTCATGCATATGCCTATATGAGGGGAATCTCACATACAACCTACATATAATGTCCACTCCGAACAACCCCTCTAGTAACTACCAGTAATAGGCCACATCATGTGTGGGCCTCTCAGATCTCCGCTCTCCAATCACCAGCACCCATCTCCTATACACCACCCACACAAATATCACTGAGAATGTATCTACTTGGGGAATCCCTATAGGCCACACAAAAACTATGTGCTCATGCACCCAGCAGTGCAGTAAAAATGTACAACACAAGTTGAACCTACACAGCCACCCATATGCCCACAACTCCCTGTATAGCTGCACCAAGAATGTTGGTGCCCAAGAAAAGTGGGTCTCATCTACCATCATGTCATGGAGTACCCCCATCACTGATCAGGGAAAACATCCACCCTCTACATCTGGCAGTGTAAAGCGGCACACTACCTCCATCAACAACACCACTAGCCTCGTCTCCTCCAGATGGGCTAGGTACATCTCTCCATAGCTCAAGATGGCACTATGGAATGTCATCTCAGTCATCCCATCTCCAAAAATAGTCACAATCAGCTCCTCTGAGGCCTCAGAGGAGACAGAGTAGACCTATGCACCCAATATGGGTAACCGTAGTATCCTGAACACATCCTCCAGGGTCATAGTAATCTCACCCATCAATAGGTGGAACGTGTTGGTCGTGGAATCCCATCTATTAATGAGTGCGACCATCAAACTGGGCTACTATACTACGTGTCTATAGCGACGAACCCTACTCAAGCCAACTACCTCTACATGCTGCAGCTCCTCCAGGGTCACTGCGCCACGTACTGTCACCAGTCGAGGTGGAACCCTATCCCGTATATGTAGCTACTTCTCCCCTGCATCCAATACAAACAACACATTAATCTACATTTATCATATCCATATTTACCAATTATAATTTTCCCACACCCTATTTTCACCCTACCTATCTCAACCACCTAGTCCACATCCCCTTTGGACCCTTGTTCCCAATAACCTGACCGGTACCAGTTCACCCTTACCAACCCTGGTCACCCCTTAACTGGCATCAATCACCTGTTTGGTGACCGATACCGATTCATCCTAACCTACCCTAGTCACCCCTTAACCAGCATCGGTCACTTTTTTGGTGACGGATACTGGTTCGGCCTTACTGACACTAGTCAATGTCACAGTAAACCCCATGATTTCCCCAAACCCCCCTTTCTAGAAAACCTCCCCCTTGCCCCTTTTACCCACCTACAATGACCTAAAATACCCTTGGACCTCCACCAATTCCCCCTATCCCATTTATTATCCTCCCCATTCCTCTTTTTACACACTATTCCCCCCATTCCCAATTCAATTTTAACCACCCACAAAAATAAAAAAACAAACAATACCTACAAAAATAATATACTAATCTTCTAATCTATCTAATCCAATACACCTAGATTTGATCACTTACCTCCTCATGCTTCTGTCATCTCGGTGGCACATCTGGCCACTACACCAGTGGCCCACCTGATCCCTCTCCAACCTCCACTATCACCAGACCACTACACACACGCTCTACCCAATCCAATCCCTTACACTGATCTTGTGGACCTACTTCTTTCCAACCAATCACCCGTCGTTCACACCGCCAACTTGTTATCTCGTAAAATTGACAAGGGAAATTTTACAGGTAACCCTACCAAATTTTTGTTTCAGTCCCGTGACGGGACCGAAAGTGTTCGGAATGATCTTAAGATCCCTTCTGGGAAATCCAGTTTTCCGAACTTAGTCATTTTTGTCCTTTTTTGGCTGGGTGCGCCTTTTGTCTGTGCAACACTGAATTTATCTGTGCCCTCTTCATTTTCTTTGGCGCACCCTTTGAGGTGTTGACACAACAATTGTTGCACCTCCCCATGATGCACCTTTCCCGCCTATGCCAAGGCGCATGCGCCTTCATGTCAACAACACAAAAGTTACGCTGTGTTTTGGTGCGCCTCGACGCTCGAAATCTAGTGCTGACAGTCCTTTAAACACGCCAAAGGCGCACATAATTTCGTGTTGACATGCGTTTATCTACGCCAAAGGGCGCAAAGTTTTACGTGTCGACACGTGTTTTGGTGCGCCACTTGAAAAAGTGGTTAGCGCATTTATTACACCCTTGCCTATATATAGGCGCATCTACCCTGTCACTTTCACAATTGAAAACACGTGATAATTTTATTCCTCTACACCTGTCAGCACGCGCTATCATCCTCGTGTCATGTTCGTGGACCCCGCTTCGTCTCTCACATTCTATATATTCCGGGTGAGTGGTCCTTGTTTCTCTTGTGTTTTCTTTTTGTTGGTTGTTTGGGGTGGTAGGATATAATGGATCTATGGAGCCATGAAACCCTCCCCCTTCCTGTTGTTCTTGCAATCTCTCTCCCCAAGCTGTTTCCATCCCTCTTTCCAGATCTGCTGTTAAAGAGGGCTCCACCTCAAAAAGCTGACCTGGATCTCTTCACTGTGCCCCTTCACCATCTGAATCCCTAAAGAAATTGGCCTAAAAACACACTCAAACCCATCAGGGAGAGAAGAAAACTTAACATCCCATTTTGGACTACTTTTTCCTCTTGGCGCATTCGCCACGCCTGTTACATAAAATACAATCATGCCAAGAAGGTGCACTGATCCTACTTGCAACATGAAAATTACCCACGCCATGTGAAACCGAGTAAATCCTAACAATGGCGCAGGTGCATCCCCTCTTACAGCAGCACAATGTCATGCAAGCCTTCCCTGCACCACGCCAAGTTCCCCTTTTGCGCACATAAAACCTATGTTACACACATCAACCCTGTGCCCTTCGGCGCACCAAAGTTCCATGTAACATGAAAAATATATGCGCCATTGGTGCATCCTGTCCCCGTGCAACATGAAAATTATTTGCACCCAGTATAAAACACATATGAATGGCGCAGGCGCACTTCTGCTTATAATAACAAAAATGTCATGTGCAACATCCTTGCGCCCTGCGCCCTTTGGCGCTAATTTGTTCCTTGTAACACCCTTCTTCTGTGTGCCATACTATTAACCCTGCAGCCTGTAGTGTCCTTGTGCCCTGCCCGGAGGCCTTAAAATTACTAACTCTTCATTCTGTCAATGCTTTAATGGAAGATATGATGGCTAACATGGCTCTTTTACATTGGACTTCGCTCCTCCTTGTTGCAGATCAGCAACTGAACTCAGATCCACATATGTCTACATCAAGCAAGAGACTGACCAAATCAAAGGGAAAAGCTAAACTTACAGAGGAAGAGATGAAGTACAAGTATCAAAGGGTCAGAATGCCCGAGTCCCAGGCAGAATGTGACTTGGATATAAGAGACTCTGAGCTCGGTCACATTGACATGGAATATTTTGGGCCAGAACCAGAAGAGTCACAGGAAGTCCTTGGATGGACAAACTGGTGGGCAGTGGTCTGCATTTTGCCAGAGGGATCCCGTCAGTGCAATAAACAATGAATTCATGATGGTAGTGGCCCACTGCTACAATAAAGACACAAGATGTGTCAAAAATGAAAAGGGCGAGGTTATAATCAACCTTACTGCCCGACATTTCAAAATCATGCTTGGCATCCCTCACCACCGGCATTTCGTGGCCGTGAGCCAAGAAGACTGCATTAAGGCATGGGAGGATAATGAAGACCAGTGCATGCAACTCATGAATGAGGTCTACCTAAAGAACAAGAAGGTGATAACCAGATGGCCACAGGTTATTCACCGTAGCGACTTCTCTGAGGAACTGAGTGACACTATCACGTTCCTGAGTAGAGTATTTGGGCTTTTTGACACCCATTACTTTCACAAATGGATGCTCAGGTACTTTGAAACTATGAACAAGAACGTACCAGATCAACGCTTCGAGTGGGCGGAGATCATAAGCAGCACCATATCCGAGTAGCTCCAACAACTCACCACAACGGGGAGGTTCTACATGAACTCCTACGTAGTTTATGCTGCAGCCTTCGGAGAGGGATTATCTAGCATTGAGCCGATGCGGGGTTTGGCCCCAGGTGAGAATATATGAGTACTACCCAGAGCTGAAGCTGGAGAATAGCATCCCACAGTTTACCAAGATTAACGACGCTTTCTTCTACAATGTGGTCTGCCTTTTGAGGCCAAACATGACTCACGGTCAAATGACCAAGAGCATTGTCATAGCAACTGAGAAGTGGGGAGCACTGTTTACCCAATTCCCCACCTTCACCTATCTCAGAGCGGCCAACTTCTTGGGGGAGCCCACCAAATTGCCGAGATATGCCGGCCCCAAGTTGATCCTGTTAGAGCTGTCAAGACAGCTCATAACCTATCATGAGAAATGTTTGAAGAGGAAGAAGGGTGGAACTCCTTTCCCCCTCACAGTAGGTAGATACACCTGCGTTTCTCATCACAAAGCCCGGGAAATGTTTACAGAGCTAGAACTACTAAATCTAAAGCACAAATTCCCAGCCAGGCCCACTTTCGATCCAAGGAATTGCCTTCCCAAGGCAAAACTTGATCCAATCCACATTCCATAGATCGAGGATATCTACATCGACCTGTATCATGAGGTTGAACTCAGAAGAAAGGACCACTCTCACCTGGCCCTAGCAGAGATCATTCAGTATGGCATGGCCATTGTCCCAAGAGGTTATCAAACTACCGATCAAGATTTGATCAGGTGTATCTTGACACGAGATGGGGAAAACTGGTAGTTTGCTGCAATCGATAGAACAAAAGTGCCCCAAACTATTGAAGAAAGGGTCAAGGAGACATTGCGGCGGAAAGAGCACTGGTGCAGGATGAATGGCCTTATCTACCTCGGGGTGGATTTCACCACATCCCCTTTGGGCAATGCACCTGTCAGGCCAAAACATTTACCAAAGGGAAAAGGTAAGGACAAAGAGGGAGAACCAAGCTCTGCCCAAGAAGAAGCTCCTGAGAGTCCCTCCTTCCACCACATAAGAATAGGTTGTGAGCCTGTTATCTCCAGAAAAAGAAGTGGTTGAAGGTGTTCTGATGGGCACATCCATTCAGGATGTTGCCACTGCTACAACTACTGAGGTTCCTTCTCTCCCTTCTCTTTCTCCTCTTCCCCCTCCTCTCATGGCTCAAATGACCATCCCTTTGGTCGTATCTTCTTCCCCATCTTCCACTATTCCCCTTTCCTCTTCCTCCATCTTCTCTTCCCTTGCGGAGCTGTCCCCCACCATTTCTTCTCTCATTTCTCAGCTCCCTTCCATCCCCACATCTACTTCCCCTACAGTGTCTCCTCCTTCCATGAGCACTTCATGATGGCCTCTCTTGTCAATGCCGCCACCAAGTGTCTCTACGCACTTCCCTTCCACTACTACAGCTGCCCCCTCTTCCACTTCTGGTCCCACTCCCATAAGTCCAGCTTGGATCTCTCAGCACCTGAGCCAACATAAGAGGAAATTCCCTATCGCACCAATGGACTTCTCCGTCATCCCATCAAAAGGGGCTAAGAAGCAAAATCCCATAACCCACTTCTCTCAGAGTGCATCAGGGGAGAGGGTAATGGAGGTCGCGTATCCTGATCCTTCCAAGAGTAAAGAAGATCTGTCTCCGACAGATTATATAGTGACCCAAGTCACAATGGGAACGTCTTCTGAAAGCCTTCAGGGAGAGGCCCTATCTGCAGTTGATGCCCTTTGCAAGAAGCTCCAGGAAGCAAAGGAAGAAAAGAGGCTATTAAAGGAGTAAAATAAACATCTTCTCCATGCCTTGCAGAAAATGGGCAGTGCACCTCCTACAACTGCCGCCAAAACTCTTGAGCCCCTAAGCAGGATAAGATAAATGAATACGCCAAAATCAGCGAGCAGGGTATGGCAGTATCCACCTGGAGAGACCAAATCCTCAAGGAAAGTGAGGGAGTAATCGTCAGGTTCACCGAATTGTATCAGAATATCGATTGGGGGAACAAGGCACTCCAGGAGATTGCGGGACCCATCTCCGAAGAGTTGGACCATGCTAGGCTGTAGCATGAGACCTTCCAGAAAATTCTCGACTTTTTAGTCAAAGATCTGGTCAAGTTTGGCATCTTCGATCACCCCAGAGCCCCCAACAAAATCCTTTCTACTCTGGACTACTGGGTCGATCAGTTGGAGTTTGTCCTAGAAAAAATAGATAAAGTCAAGGAGGAGGCCTTGGAGGCTATGCACCAGATGGAGCAGATCATCCTGAGAATGTCCCCAGGCTTGCTCACTCCTTCTTTCTCCTTGAGGAAGGCAGATGAAACTATTCGGATCTTCAAGGAGATCGTCTCGCAGGGGCTGGGGCCAGAAGTCACCTTTGACACCGAATCCATCAACAACCTTTTGGCCTGTCGTGACTTCATAGGGTACCTGATAGAGGTAGGAAATGAATATTCCAAGCTCCTGGAAAAGCTCACAGAGGAGCGGGAAACTTGTGAAGTTATCAGTGATCATCACAAGGATCCTGCCCAGGATCAACTTCAGCCCATGATCAGCAAGTTCATGGAATATTGGGCCCAGTTCCATATCACCTCTCCTGAGCAACAGCAGAAGCAAGACACCCCTTTTCGGCCGCGAGACGATGATGAATAGTCTCCTTCCTCTCGATCTTCTTTTTGTAAATATCTAAGAGTATGTTGGCACAAACGATGACATCATCCATGTTGCACCATGGGATGATGTCATCCACCAAGTTGCCAAAAGTCAACAGTTGACTTTTAGATATTTTGTAGGTACTTTGTAATTAAGTCGTTGGTTTCTTTTTGTCTTCTCTCTTCTCCTTCTTCTATATATACTTGAATGCTTGTTGTATTCAAGAGGTGGATATCTTTCAGATGAAAAATAGAAGTAGGAAGAAAAGACTTTGAGCTTTTGTAACAGAAAAGATATTAATACAAATATTAAGACTTTGTGCTGAATATGCATGTTATGAGCATTTTAATCTTTCTTACGTCAGGTTTATGTGCTTATTCTATTAAATCTATCTCTACTTTTTTGTCATTTATCCATCAGTATTGCTCTGTTCGTTTATGCAAGTAGGTTTGGCTCCACTTATTACCAATCCCAAAACATAATCCTTCTGATCCTTCTGCTTTGGAATTCATTTCTTTTCTCCCTTCGGATCTGATCTTTCTTCGCCCTTCCTTTCATTCCCTTCTCTTTGCAGTTGGAAATACCCCTACTGGGATGAGATCCCAAACCCCCGAAGGCAGAATATTGTGGGACTTGCACAGATTCCCGGTAGAATAGCAATAAACCAGTTTCACTTTGCTTGTCTCAAAGAGGGGCTATGCCCTGCACACTGTTGGCTCGTCTATCCATAGATCTGCTCTCACGACAGATTTTCGGACCAACAGTTTTTGGCGACTCTACTGGGGATCGAACAGATCTACTGGATCTATGGTAGTGGTATGTTAGAGAATTAGGAAAAAGTCAAAAATCACTACCTATTTGCAAATTTTAAACTTTTCACTAAAATCCAAAATTTTTGCAAAAATGCTCCAAACTGAAAATTTTCTTCAGAGATCCCTAGATCTGGACTAGATAGAGATCTTTAGTTCACTGAGTTTTTACAAAAATCTGTATTTCTTCATAGATCTGAGTTTCTGACAGTTTACCAAAAATTTCAAACTCTTCAAAAAGTCAACTCTAGATCTGAAAATCAGCTTACTAAGTTTTACCCATTTTTTATCCTCGTTAATCTTTGTTATTAAAACCGCAATTGGTTTTAAAAGAGGGATAAATTTTAAATATTTAGAAAAGTACACGCTGCTGATTTTCTGTCAGAAAAAATTAGAAAATCAGCAAGTACAATCAAAAAGAGTTTTAAATCTACCCCGAAGTATTACAGATCTGGAAGGAACACTGGCGGGTGAACCATTTACTCGTAGCAGGAGAGCTCGTGGAGAAGTTGATCTTACTTTTGATCTGCTCCAAAGGCACAACTTCAGTGTTACACCAGCACGCTTCTCGTCACTGAGCTCAGCTGACCGGTTGCATCCAGGAGTGTCTCACCTCCACGAAGGAAGCATCTCTCGCAAGGAGTATCCACATCACTTTACAGTGCTTTGTTGCTCAGTGGAACCATCCTCCCAGCACGTGTCCTTTTTCCAGCTATTCAAATGGTAGTACCATGGGGAAATGCTATGGGCCCTCTGGCTTTGCCACATCCTGTTCACGCGCTCCCACATGGAAATCGAAAGAATTTTCCCAAATTTGATGGGAGCAGAAACCAAAGCACCGATTCTCACATATCCGCATTCATCATGTCTTGCAGTATCCTCGATGTGACCCATGAAGATGTGTCAGTTCACCTTTTTCTGGAGACTTTGCAAGGACCCGCCGCAGAATGGTTTCAGCATTTGCCGGCTGGATCTATTACTAGTTGGGCCACCTTACGGGCTGCATTTGAAGACAGGTATAAGCCTTCCGAAGACGCGTTCGCATTGCTGTCAAAGATCACTCACCTAAAGAAGGAGGTCAATGAAACTATGTGCGTGACTTCATCACCCGTTTCAATTCACTGATCAACCGTGTTCCGCCTACCATGCTTCCAACACCGAAAAATCAGAAGTGTTTCTTCGTAAATGCCATGAGCTCAAAAGTAAGTTTCTTACTCCTGCAAGAACAAGTCACTACTTTGGTTCTCACCCAAGCTGCTGCCATACGGATTGAAGATAACTTGCTAATATCTGGCGAGTTAAAGCGAGAGCCATCCAAGCCTAAAGCTTTGATCCCTTCTCCAACTCCTTCATCTGATCCGGCATTTCAAAAGATGGCGAATGACTTGCTCGCATTAAAGAAGTAGTTAGCTCAAGCTTCCCCCAGTTCCTCGTACCGGGATATTCCATGAAGAACTTTCACTTCCAACAGCGTCCCGCATAGGCCACGTTTTCCTGCAACTACTCCGTGGTTGGCACTTGAGGCTCCTCTGGTCAACGCTTTAGCTGAGATCGAAGAAGAAGAGGAACAAAATTATGAAGAACCTCCATCGCCAGGTGAAGATGATCAAAATGTCGGTGAACCGACTGGTCGACTCTACTATCGGGTATATGGAATTTGATGAGGGGGAATCTGATGAAGAAGAGGGTACCCAAGGGTATGCAAGCAGACAATCATATGTTGTTTTTACCTGCTCGCAAGGAAAAGAGGCAGAAATTGCTGCCAAGGTGCAGAAAGAGAAAGTCGTGTCAAACACTCCTCCAATCATCGTAAAAAGAGGTAATCCCCTTCCGGCTCAATCAGTCACTAGGTATTTTTCAAGAAAATATTTTTCCCCTGTGTCTCCTCCGAATCAGCCCTCTCATGTTCCTATTAAGGCCAATAATCCTACTCTACCACCACGAAATGAAGGACTCATTTCTTCATCAACGCAACCCTTGGCCGCGTTTGACATCATTGATCATGCTAAAAAGACCAAGATCCAAATGTCTGAAGCCGAGTATCTTCAGTCAAACCCTGAACAGCTTGTTAGGTTGACCGAATACATCCAAAATCAAGCTGTCATAACTACTCAGGTTTCCCCGAAGGGAATCCTTTCTACTCCTCCTGCATCTCGTATAAACGTTGCCTCGACCTCTGCATCAGGCAAGATAGAACCTTTCTATCTCTCCCTCCTAATTAATGGCCACAAACTAAGCAACTGCATAATTGATTCTGGGGCTTCTGATAATGTCATGCCGGAAAAAGTCACCCATGCTTTGGCCTCACCCTTACCAAGCCTTTTGGCAGATGTTATTCCTTGGAAACCAAGCAGGTTCCGCTGATCGGTCAAATCAAGGACGCGCAGTTCGCATTTGCGGTGTTCCCAGAGAAAAGAGTAAAGATGACCATCCTTGTTGCCGACATTCCGGCAGCATATGGAATTCTTCTAGGAAGGAGCTTTTGCAGTGAAGTTGGTGGGGAGATTCATATGGATTGGTCTAAGGCTAGAATTCCCGTCAAAGGCATAATGCAAACATTGGAGCCGGAATCTCAAAAGAAGTATTTAGTTACTGATTCTGATGATCCCAAAGCCCAAATTCTCTTTGAATCATCTGAGATGGGGAACTACTTCTTGTCTACAGAATCTGATAAAATTAACATTCTCATCCAAGAAAAAGATCTCAATGAGATATGGACGTTGCAGTTTGATGGTAGCTTGTGCAACTAGCGGATGTGGCGCTGGGGTTGTGCTGATATCTCCTGAAGAGGAGATTATTCCTCTCTCTTTCAAGTTGTAGTTTTTCAACATGAATAATACTGCTGAGTATGAATCTTTGCTACTTGGCATGCAAGCCGCAAAGGAAAGAGGGATCAAAAATCTAAAAGTACAAGGTGATGCCGAATTAGTCGTAAATCAAGTAAAAAGGATATACCAAGTGAAAAATGAAAGGCTCAGGCATTACCACAATGCAGTGTGGGATAGCATCGAAGAATTTGATGCTTTCTCAATAGAAGCCATTCCAAGGGCTCAGAATGACATGGCCGATTCATTAGCTGTTTCAGCATCCCTTATGCTGCCTCACCCAGGGTTGAAAACAGACACGTATACCATTGAGGTAGTTTTCCGCCCAAGCGTACCAGATAATTCTCAGCACTGGCAGGTATTCAATGATGACAATCAACTTATTGCCTTTTTGGAAAAGGTAGAAAATTTCAGAGAGCTTCATTTTGAAGGATCCACTTCTGCATGCCGGGAATCTGTTACTGATCAAGATGATGAATCAAAAAGGAGTGATGGCATATGTCAACTCAAAGGAAATAAAATTCCAAAAGGTTTGGTTTCTCTGGAAATGTTTGTTTGACAGACATGATCGTTTTGTCAGAAAGAAAAGGTGAGACAATCCTAACTCCTCCCCAGAGACCGAGCCTGGTCAATCTAGGTACTATGGAACATCCGCAGTTTGTAAACATCGGAAAATGTTGCACACCTGAAGAAAAGTGGAAGTTTTGTCAAATTGCTAAAAAAATACATGGATGTATTGGCATGGTCTTATGCCGACCTTAAATCCTTCAAGCCGAAGGACGTCCAGCACGACATCCCATTGAAAGAATGATGTCAAACCCTTTCATCAGAAACAAAGGCACTACAATCCCAAGGTCTCGGGTACCATTCAGGTGGAAATACAAAAAATGTTGGATGCGAGAATCATTTTTCCTATCCATCACAGTACCTGGGTTGCAAATATTGTGCCAGTATGCAAGAAAAATGGTGAGATACGCATCTGCGTAGACTTTCGCAACCTGAATCAGGCATCCTTAAAGGATAACTACCCCCTTCCCATAATGGATCAGGTTCTGCAAGCAGTAACTGGATCAGAAATGTTGTCTATGCTTGATGGTTTTTCTGGCTACAATCAAATTGAAGTCTCACCTGAAGACCAATTCAAAACAGCATTCACTACCCCCTAGGGTACATTCACCTACAGCAGGATGCCCTTTGGCTTGACTAATGCTGGCGCCACCTTCCAGCGGGCAATGGACTTCACATTCAAAGGTATAATGGGGAAGGTCATCGTAGTTTATTTGGATGACTTAACTGTGTTCTCTAAATGGTGAAATGATCATTGTGATCATTTGGAGCAAGTATTGGCCAGATGCCGAGAGCATGGGATCTCCCTGAATCTGAAAAAGTCCATTTTTGGAGTCACAGAAGGAAAGTTACTGGGGCACATAGTCAGCAAAGAAGGAACAAAGATAGATGTTGAAAGGGTTAGGGCTATCCAGAGCCTTACTTTACCAACAAGCAAGACCGGCGTTCACTCTTTCTTTGGAAAAGTAAACTTTCTCAGACGCTTCGTTCCTGATTTTGCTGAGAAGACTCGCCATATATCAAACATGATGAAAGGGTCACCAGCTTTCCGGTGGAGCGAAGAAGGAAAGAAGTCATTCGAGGAGATAAAAGCCTCCGTCGCCCATGCGCCAGTCCTGGTATGTCCTGATTTCTCCAAAAATTTTATCATGTATAGTTATGCATCTGAGCATACAGTGTCAGCTATCCTAATGCAAAAGAATTCTGAGGATGTTGAATCCCCGATTGCGTTTATGAGCTCCCCCCTCAAGCCTCATGAATTGAAGATGTCTCAGTTGGAAAAGCATGCCTTCACCATTGTCAAAGCAGTCAAGAACTTCAGGTACTACATTCTAAACTCTCATACGGTAGTTCTAGTTCCTGACACGGCAGTCAAGTCCATCTTAACTCAACAGGAGTTAGGGAGTTTGCGAGGGAATTGGATCACAAAAGTCCAGGAGTATGATCTAGATATAAAACCAACCAAGCTAGTAAGAGGCAAGGGCCTTTGTCAGCTCATGGCTGAAAACTGAGGTTCAGAAGACCCTGACAGAAAAGATGATTGCACCGATGGAGCACAAAGCCAGCTGGAGAAAGCCGATTCACTACCCATGGTTCTATTTGTCGCGACCAGCGACGAATGGTATTCTGATATTGCTTTCTTTCTCACTTATGGTGAATGCCCAGCTCATCTAACTACAAAGGAGAAGTGTGCTATAAAGCTCAGAGCAGCCAGATATGTCATCTGGGATGACGGTTTATACAAACGCGGAATAGATGGCATCTTCTTGCGATGTGTTGACAAACCACAACAGACAAAGTTACTTCAAAGTTTTCATGATTCAGCCTGTGGTGGTCACTTCTCCTCTTCTGTGACAGCACACAAGATCATCTGGGCTAGGTACTATTGGCCAATGCTTTTCCAAGATACAGCCACCTGGGTAGCAAAGTGTGAGCCTTGCCAGCAATTTGTTGGTAAGCCAAAATTGGCTACTTTTCCCCTCAGGCCGGTCGTCATTGATGAACCATTCAGGCAGTGGGGAATCAATTTTATCGGTGCACTCAATCCCCAATCGAGTTCTCAGACATAGTTATGTCCTGACAGCAATAGATTACTTCATGAAATGGGTGGAAGCCATACCTGTCAAGCATGCCACTTCCGAGGTTGTTTGCAGTTTCATCAAAGAAAATATCATTGTCAGGTTTGGCGTTCCAAGCAAGATTGTTGCTGATAATGCTTCCAACTTCTCTTCATGGGAAGTTATTAGTTTTTGCTATGAATACGGGATAACCTTGGCTCACGCCTCAGATTATTACCCCCAAGGAAATGGTCAGGCAGAATCCAGTAATAAAAACTTAGTGACCATTATACGAAAGCTAGTCGATAAGAATCAGTGAACGTGGCACAAGTCATTGTATGACGCTTTGTGGGTAGACCGTATTACTCCAAAGAGGTCCCTCGGTATGTCACCTTTTCAAGTGTTATATGGAATCAGCGCTGAACTTCCCATTTCTGCGGAACTTCCTGCTCTGCGCTTGGCACGAGCGATTGAAGATGAGACTTTCCAAAATTCTCTTGAAAAGAGGATCATGTATCTAGCAGAGCTCGAAGAAAAGAGAGTAAGAGTGGTCGACAGGATCACCGAACATCAGAATCAAGTCAAGAGACTGTTTGATAAAAAAGCTAAGCAAAGAGAGTTCCAGGTGGGAGACCTCGTCCTTTTGTGGGACAAACGAAAAGAGCCAAAGGGCATGCACGGAAAATTTGATTCCCTGTGGAGAGGACCTTTCAAGATCAAATGGCTCAACAGAGAGAATAGCTTCTATCTCTCGTATCTAGACGGAACTGATCTCCCGCTTCCCTATAGCGGGCAGCATCTCAAAATATTCAGGAAGTAGAGCTTGCTCTCTTCTTTGTACAGTTTACTTTATGTCATGTGTGTGTTTGCTTTCGTCATGTGTTTTCTTTTGTCGTCGCCCTTGTTTTTGAATCTCTTGCCCAATGGATAGGCACATGAAAATTTGGGATTCTCTACCCTTAAGTTTCACTCAAAGATAGTCCCTAGAAAGAGCCAGCTGTTATCCCGTAAAATTGACAAGGGAAATTTTACAGGTAACCCTACCAAATTTTTGTTTCGGTCCCGTGACGGGACCGAAAGTGTTCGGAATGATCTTAAGATCCCTTCTGGGAAATCCAGTTTTCTGAACTTAGTCATTTTTGTCCTTTTTTGGCTAGGGCACACCTTTTGTCTGTGCAACACTGAATTTATCTGCGCCCTCTTCATTTTCTTTGGTGCACCCTTTGAGGTGTTGACACAACAATTGTTGTGCCTCCCCGTGATGTGCCTTTCCTACCTACGCCAAGGTGCATGCACCTTCATGTCAACAACACAAAAGTTGTGCCGTGTTTTGGTGCGCCTCGGCACTCGAAATCTAGTGTTGACAGTCCTTTAAACGTGCCAAAGGTGCACATAATTTCATGTTGACATGCGTTTATCTGTGCCAAAGGGCGCAAAGTTTTACGTGTCGACACGTGTTTTGGTGCGCCACTTTGTAAAAGTGGTTGGCACATTTATTACACCTTTTCCTATATATAGGCGCATCCGCCCTGTCACTTTCACAATTGAAAACACGTGATAATTTTATTCCTCTGCCTGTCAGCATGCCTGTCATCCTCGTGTCATGTTCGTGGACCCCGCTTCGTCTCTCACGTTCTATATATTCTAGGTGAGTGGTCCTTGTTTCTCTTGTGTTTTCTTTTTTGTTGGTTGTTTGTGTGGTAGGATACAATGGATCTATGAGGCCATGAAACCCTCCCCCTTCCTGTTGTTCTTGCAATCTCTCTCCCCAAGCTGTTTCCATCCCTCTTTCTAGATCTACTGTTAAAGAGGGCTCCACCTCAAAAATCTGACCTGGATCTCTTCACTGCGCCCCTTCACCATCTAAATCCCTGAAAGGAAATTGGCCTAAAAACACACTCAAACCCATCAGGGAGAGAAGAAAACTTAACAGCCCATTTTGGACTACTTTTTCCTCTTGGTGCATTCGCCACACCTGTTACATAAAATACAGTCATGCCAAGAAGGTGCACTGATCCTGCTTGCAACATGAAAATTACCCATGCCATGTGAAACCGAGTAAAACCTAACAATGGTGCAGGCGCATCCCCTCTTACAGCAGCACAATGTCATGCAAGCCTTCCCTGCGCCGCGCCAAGTTCCCCTTTTGTGCACATAAAACCTATGTTACACACATCAACCCTGCACCCTTTGGCGCACCAAAGTTCCATGTAACATGAAAAATATATGTGCCATTGGCGCATCCTATCCCCGTGCAACATGAAAATTATCTGCGCCCAGTATAAAACACATATGAATGGCGCAGGCGCACTTCTGCTTACAATAACAAAAATGTCATGTGCAGCATCCTTGCGCCCTGCGCCCTTTGGTGCTAATTTGTTCCTTGTAACACCCTCCTTCTGTGCACCATACTATTAACCCTGCAGCCTACAGTGTCCTTGTGCCCTGCACCCGGAGGCCTTAAAATTACTAACTCTTCATTCTGTCAATGCTTTAATGGAAGATCTGATGGCTAACATGGCTCTTTTGCGTTGGACTTCTCCTCCTTCTTGCAGATCAGCAACTGAACTCTGATCCACATATGTCTACATCAAGCAAGAGGCCGACCAAATCAAAGGGAAAAGCTAAACTTACAGAGGAAGAGATGAAGTACAAGTATCAGAGGGTCAGAATGCCCGAGTCCCAGGTAGAATGTGACCTGGATATAAGAGACTCTGAGCTCGGTCACATTGACATGGAAGATTTCTGGGCCAGAACCAGAAGAGTCACAGGAAGTCCTTGGATGGACAAACTGGTGGGCAGTGGTCTGCATTTTGCCGGAGGGATCCCCGTCAGTACAATAAACAATGAATTCATGATGGTAGTGGCCCGCTGCTACAATAAAGACACAAGATGTGTCGAAAATGAAAAGGGTGAGGTTATAATCAACCTTACTACCTGACATTTCGAAATCATGCTTGGCATCCCTCACCACCAGCATTTCGTGGCCGTGAGCCAAGAAGACTGCGTTAAGGCATGGGAGGATAATGAAGACCAGTGCATGCAGCTCATGAATGAGGTCTACCTAAAGAACAAGAAGGTGATAACCAGATGGCCACAGGTTATTCACCGTAGCGATTTCTCTGAGGAACTGAGTGATACCATCACGTTCCTAAGTAGAGTGTTTGGGCTTTCTGACACCCATTACTTTCACAAATGGATGCTCAGGTACTTTGAAACTATGAACAAGAACGTACCAGATCAACGCTTCGAGTGGGTGGAGATCATAAGCAGCACCATATCTGAGCAGCTCCAACAACTCACCACAACGGGGAGGTTCTACATGAACTCCTACGTAGTTTATGCTGCAGCCTCGGAGAGGGATTATCCAGCATTGAGCCGATGCGGGGTTTGGCCCCAGGTGAGAATATATGAGTACTACCCAGAGCTGAAGCTGGAGAATAGCATCCCACAGTTTACCAAGATTAACGACGCTTTCTTCTACAACGTTGTCTACCTTTTGAGGCCAAACATGACTCACGGTCGAATGACCAAGAGCATTGTCACAGCAACTGAGAAGTGGGGAGCACTGTTTACCCAATTCCCCACCTTCACCTATCTCAGAGCGGCCAACTTCTTGGGGGAGCCCACCAAATTGCCGAGATATGCCGGCCCCAAGTTGATCCTGTTAGAGCTGTCCAGACAGCTCATAACCTATCATGAGAAATGTTTGAAGAGGAAGAAGGGTGGAACTCCTTTCCCCCTCACAGTGGGCAGATACACCTGCGTTTCTCATCACAAAGCCTGGGAAATGTTTGCAGAGCTAGAACTGCTCAATCTAAAGCACAACTTCCTGGCCAGGCCCACTTTTGATCCAAGGAATTTCCTTCCCAAGGAAAAACTCGATCCAATCCACATTCCACAGATCGAGGATATCTACATCGACCTGTACCATGAGGTCGAACTCAGAAGAAAGGACCACTCTCACCTGGCCCTGGCAGAGATCATTCAGTATGGCGTGGCCATTGTCCCAAAAGGTTATCAAACTACCGATCAAGAAGTTGATCAGGTGTATCTTGACACGGATGGGGACAACTAGCCATTTGCTGCAATCGACAGAACAAAAGCACCCCAGACTATTGAAGAAAGGGTCAAGGAGACATTGCGGCGGACAGAGCACTGGTGCAGGATGAATGGCCTTATCTACCTCGGGGTGGATTTCACCACATCCCCTTTGGGCAACGCACCTGTCAGGCCAAAACATTTTCCAAAGGGAAAAGGTAAGGACAAAGAGGGAGAACCAAGCTCTACTCAAGAAGGAGCTCCTGAGAGTCCCCCTTCCACCACACAAGAACAGGTTGTGAGCCTGTTATCTCCAGAAGAAAGAAGCGGCCGAAGATGTTCCGATGGGCACATCCACTCAGGGTGTTGCCACTGCTACAACTACTGAGGTTCCTTCTCTCCCTTCTCTTCCTCCTCTTCCCCCTCCTCTCGTGGCTCAAACGACCATCCCTTTGGTCGTATCTTCTTCCCCATCTTCCACTGTTCCCCTTTCCTCTTCCTCCATCTTCTCTTCCCTTGCGGAGCTGTCCCCCACCATTTCTTCTCTCATTTCTCAGCTCCCTTCCATCCCCACATCTACTTCCCCTGCAGTGTCTCCTCCTTCCGTGAGCACTTCACTGGCCTCTCTGTCAATGCCACCACCAAGTGTCTCTACGCACTTCCCTTCCACTACTGCAGCTGCCCCCTCTTCCACTTCTGGTCCCACTCCCATAAGTCCAGCTTGGATCTCTCAGCACCTGAGCCAACATAAGAGGAAAGTCCCTATCGCACCGATGGACTTCTCCATCATCCCATCAAAGGGGGCTAAGAAGAAAAATCCCATAACCCGCTTCTCTCAGAGTGCATCAGGGGAGAGGGTAATGGAGATCGCATATCCCGATCCTTCCAAGAGTAAAGAAGATCTGTCTCCGACAGATTATACAGTGACCCAAGTCACAATGGGAACGTCTTCTGAAAGCCTTCAGGGAGAGGCCCTATCTGCAGTCGATGCCCTTTGCAAGAAGCTCCAGGAAGCAAAGGAAGAAAAGAGGCTATTAAAGGAGAAAAATAAACATCTTCTCCATGCCTTGCAGAAAATGGGCAGTGCACCTCCTACAACTGCCACCGAAACTCCTGAGCCCCTGAGCCAGGATAAGATAAATGAATACGCCAAAATTGGTGAGCAGGGTATGGCAGTATCCACCTGGAGAGACCAAATCCTCAAGGAAAGTGAGGGAGTAATCGTCAGGTTCACCGAATTGTATCAGAATATCGATCGGGGGAACAAGGCACTCCAGGTGATTGCGGGACCCATCTCCAAAGAGTTGGACCATGCTAGGCTGCAGCATGAGACCTTCCAGAAAATGCTTGACTGTTCAGTCAAAGATCTGGTCAAGTTCGGCATCTTCGATCACCCCAGAGCCCCCAACAAAATCCTTTCTACTCTGGACTACCGGGTCGATCAGTTGGAGTTTGTCCTAGAAAAAATAGATAAAGTCAAGGAGGAGGCCTTGGAGGCTATGCACCAGATGGAGCAGATCATCCTGAGAATGTCCCCAGGCTTGCTCACTCCTTCTTTCACTTTGAGGAAGGCAGATGAAACTATTCGGATCTTCAAGGAGATCGTCTCGCAGGGGCTGGGGCCAGAAGTCACCTTTGACACCGAATCCATCAACAACCTTCTGGCCTGTCGTGACTTCATAGGGTACCTGATAGAGGTAGGAAATGAATATTCCAAGCTCCCAGAAAAGCTCACAGAGGAGCGGGAAACTTGCAAAGTTATCAGTGATCGTCACAAGGATCCTGCCCAGGATCAACTTCAGCCCATGATCAGCAAGTTCATGGAATATCGGGCCCAGTTCCATATCACCTCTCCTGAGCAACAGCAGAAGCAAGACACCCCTTTTCAGCCACGAGACGATGATGAATAGTCTCCTTCCTCTTGATCTTCTTTTTGTAAATATCTAAGAGTATGTTGGCACAAACGATGACATCATCCATGTTGCACCATGGGATGATGTCATCCACCAAGTTGCCAAAAGTCAACAGTTGACTTTTAGATATTTTGTAGGTACTTTGTAATTAAGTCGTTGGTTTCTTTTTGTCTTCTCTCTTCTCCTTCTTCTATATATACTTGAATGCTTGTTGTATTCAAGGAGGTGGATATCTTTCAGATGAAAAATAGAAGTAGGAAGAAAAGACTTTGAGCTTTTGTAACAGAAAAGATATTAATACAAATATTAAGACTTTGTGCTGAATATGCGTGTTATGAGCATTTTAATCTTTCTTACGTCAGGTTTATGTGCTTATTCTGTTAAATCTATCTCTACCTTTTTGTCATTTATCCATCAGTATTGCTCTGTTCGTTTATGCAAGTAGGTTTGGCTCCACTTATTACCAATCCCAAAACATAATCCTTCTAATCCTTCTGCTTTGGAATTCATTTCTTTTCTCCCTTCGGATCTGATCTTTCTTCGCCCTTCCTTTCATTCCCTTCTCTTTCGTAGTTGGAAATACCCCTACTGGGATGAGATCCCAAACCCCGAAGGCAGAATATTGTGAGACTTGCACAAGATTCCTTGCTGGTAGAATAGCAATAAACTAGTTTCGCTTTGCTGTCTCAAAGAGGGGCTATGCCCTGCACACTGTTGGCTCGTCTATCCATAGATCTACTCTCACGACAGATTTTCGGACACAACTCAATGCTCCATTTCTTCCAGAAAAGTTTCTCTCTTTTCTCTCTCTTTTGTCATTTTCTCAATTAGCTAAAAGAAAAATGAATAACAAAAAATCTAGATTTTTTGTTTTTATAACAAACCTGACCTAACCGACGTCAGTTACCCTTGACCAACATCAGTCACGTGCCCTATGTAACCATCATCAGTTGACCTATACTGATGTCAGTTATCCTTGACTAGCATCGGTCACCCTCACCTACACATTGCCCTAAATTTTATCCTTTTACCCTACCCCTACCTCCTTTTTTTCCTCACCTAACCTTCACCCTAATCATTTACCCCACCCCACCTTTACCCAAACTATTTACCTCACCTTCCTAACCTCATCATTTACTACCTCCCTTTGTCCTCCTGTGGGGACTCATTATTTTACCCGTACCTTGGCCTTACCCATGTTGTGACCTAGATATTTGGACCTGGACCATCACTAGTGACCTTTGACCTCATGTGTTCACTATACCGTGTGGAAATATTACCTGTATTGTTTACCTAATGACCTTACCTAGTCTATTTCCATGACCATTTATCCTGACCCTGCCTTTGGTGTAGCAGAACATACCTCAATGTTCCTGCACCTAACCTACATCATGTTTCCCGACCATATCCTATACCTTTGATATTGGAATCACTTCAACCTCATTTGGATAAACCTATCGACTTTAGACGATGTAGAGTTTGACTGCTCTTCAACCCGGTAGCATGCTACAATTTATACATGTGTGTGCGTTTGACTGTTGCTACCTTTGACCTTGACCCATTACTTAGATTACCTGAGTAGACCTTTAACCTTCTTTTTCCCTCATGCCCACTTATCATTTCCTCACATTTACCTTTTATCAAACCACTCACCGCTTTGGCCTTCACCCTCGTCAGTTCCTAGTTTGAGGGGGATCACCTTCATCCACACACAGGGCAACCACATCTTATTTTTGTTAGCGTCACTTACCAATACAAGCTACGTAACAAAAGGGGTAAAATGTAGACACTAAAATTAGGTCACACTCCCCTTTGGTCCCTTGACAAGTAAGCACCCTTCATCACATTCACCTAGCCATGGCCCCCTTCACCCCACTAATATTAATTTAACTAAATTAATTTATTATCCTCACCATATTTATTATTTAAATATCCTAATTTAGATAATATCTACATATACACCTCACATAGACACCTCATTAGGCCAACTCACCCTAATACCTATTCTTAGTAAGTTGCCATAACTTACTAAGACTTTCCAAAACCCTAAAAATAAATGCGTACATTCCCTCTAACCACATTCCCACATGCTTACAAGAAGCTTCCAGTTTAATCTGTGGGTTAACGACACGAGATCCAAGAAAATTAGGCGGATCTCCCTAGTTTAGTAAACTTAGGAAATCCTGCCTTGACCGATGCTGGTTACCCTTAACCATCGCCGGATAGGCCGAAACCGTCGTCGGTTACGCTTTTAACCCCCAAAACAACCTTATTTTCAAGGTTGGCAAATATTGGAAAATGTTGGAAAACATTAGCATATTCTAGAGAGATATCACATCTTCTGAGAGAAAATTTCAAAAAGAACATGCATGCAAGGAAGGGGATCAAGAATTTTCTCCTGCATAGCCACCCCAACAATGATCTGATCTAACCAAGAAAAGAGGAATGCCCATGCAGCCCATGCAGAAGCTCTCCTACGATTGGTAATTACCTGTAGCCTTCAATATCTTACGAACACCTCCATCCCTGACTCACAGGCGTCCATGACCAGAATCCAAGTAAGTAAAACATTATACTTCTCTGGTTCACTTCATTTCATCATTATATTATCACCTATTATTTACCTAGCCACCCATTTACCTCCTCCAACACTCACCCCTCCATATACCCATTAAAACCTCACCAAATTCTACCCAAATCACCCAATACCTCATCACAACCAACAAAATTCCTTTGTGTAATCACAAAGGAGACCCCAAAACTCATTCTGTGGCATTCCCATAACTCTTCAGTAACCAGCACCGGTTACACCTAACCACCGTTGGTCACCCTCAACTGGCATCGGTCTCTGTATTTACCAATACAACCCAAAACAATGACCTATCCATATAATTCCACCTCACCCTTATTCACCTGTGACCCACTTGAGACCTATGTCGGACCTGCAGAGACCCAAAATGAGTTATTTGACCTTTGGATCCTATTCTAACCTAGCCTGTTAGATTAGATCTTTCTTATTGTGTTTTAAGTGAGATACCTAAATCATTTTGAATTACAATAGAATTTACTTCATTTCCCACATTAAATTGTTTGAAACAGTGGACTGACAGCCGTCTAGGAAGTATCACCCTTCTCGGATCTAGCACATGCTAGGTAGTTCACTACACATATTATTTAACTCTCTCTGGTGGTCTTGCTTTTCATTACAGGTAGTTCCTCTTAACCAAAAGGAAGTTCTCACGATCAATTGTGGATTTAGAAGTCATACGCATGCAACAACCCATCAACCAACATTTGAACAAGTATTCCTCCTATGCTCGTTACCCTATCTATTTCATCAATACTTCAAAGAAACATCTAAGAATTAGGTGAAACACATAGTCTAAATCATCTGTAAGAGTAAAACCATCTAGTTTTTCTATATATACCTCTTCATTTAGGTGCTCATTGAGAAAGGTTTATTTCACATCCATTTGATATACTTTGAATAATTTATGAGATGCATATGCTAAGAAGAGTATAATTCTTTCCATCCTAGCCATAGGAGATTTTTTTAATCAAAATCTACTTGTTCTATCTATGCATAGCCTTTACAAACTAGACTTGCTTTAATTCTTATTACCTCTCCTTTTTCATTCAATTTTCTCCTAAATACCCATTTGGTTCCAATGAAATTATTTTCTTTTAGCCCAGGTACTAACTCCCATGTTTCATTTTTCTCAATTTGGTCCACCTCTTTATTCATTGCTTTTATCCAATGTTTATCCTTACTTGCCTCCATTACATTATCTAATTCTATCTTAGATAAAAGAGCCATATCTTCTTGATTTTGAATTTTTTTAGCCTCCTTGTTTGAACACTTGTCTCTTTGTTTCCTATTATTTTTCTTCAGGGATGATCTCTTTTAACTTTCCTTGAAGGTGCTTTCGTGTCATGTCTCTCTTCTTCTTCACTCTATTCTTCATGTTCAACTTCTGAAGTTTCTTCTTCACTCTAATTTTCAGAAGCTTGTGGAGTTTCATTAGGCTGACTTTTCATCATCTTTGGGTATGATTCATCAACTATAACATTTTTATTTCAACTATTTGTTTTTGTCTTTTTATAACACCTATAAGTTGAACTAATAGCTAAGTATCCTAAAAATATTCCTTCATCACATCTAGATTCAAATTTACCTATATTTTCTTCATCCCTCTTGATGTATCATTTACTTCCAAATACCCTAATATGCTTCACATTTGTAGGCCTTCCCTTCCATAACTCATACAGTGTCTTCTTGTTGTTTATTCTTATTTGATCTTTGTTTAGTATGTATATTGTTGTACCCACTTCTTCTCTCCAATAACCATTAGATAACTTTTCCTCATTTAACATGGTTCTAGCCATCTCTTACACTGTTCTATTCTTTTTTTCAACCACCCAATTTTGTTGAGGTGTTCTTATAGATGAAAATTGTCTCCTTATCACATGAGTCTCACAAAAATCATCAAATTCAGCTAACCAAAAATCTCCTCCTCTATTAGACCTTAAACTATTTCTTTTGTTATTCTTTTCATTTTCAACAAGAGCTTTCAAATCCTTAAATATTTCCAGTGCCTCTAATTTTTCTTTCATAAATGTAACCCATGTCATCCTAGTTGAATCATCAATCAACAACATAAATTAATTATCTCCCTGTATGCTTTAAGTTCTAAAGGTTGTGTGGTGGAGTTTTCTTTTCTTTTGAAACTTATCTTTGTTTGTTTCCCATGGATGCATGCTTTACGGATTTTATTACCTAGTTCTATGATCTTATTCATATTTATAACACACTCCATAGTAATGATTTTGACAAGATTATCAAATTTTAGATGTCCCATTCTTCTATGTCAAAGCCATCTCTCATCCACTTTTCTTTAGAAACACTTTTCTTTGTTTACTTCCTTAAGCACATACATATTGTTTTTGGTTCTTTTTGTTTTTCCTACCACCTTGTATGTTTCCTCTTTTCTTATGTCACGACCTTTATCATGAAAAATAAAATTTTAAATTTGTTTGCACATTTGACTGATACTCAGAAGATTGTGTTTTAAGCCTTCAACATATGACACATTTTTTAGTTATAGTTTTTCCATTATCAAGACTTAACTTACCTTTTCCAACATTTTTTTGATGTGTTGTCCCCAAATCTCAGTATGTCAGATGAATTTTCCTCTAAGGAGATGAATTTTCTCTTATTCCCTTTCATGTGGCTAGAACACCCACTATTAATGTACCACTACATATCTTCACTAAGTGATGAAAGGTTGTTTTTGCTATTAAACCTTGTTCCTTAGTACATGTAGGATCTTATTTAACTCTGTAGACATTATTGTTTTGATGTGGAGGTCTTTAATAACAAAAATTGGCAACATGCGCATACTTTTTACAATTATAACAAATCAAATCATCCTTGTTTCTTTCATGATAAAAATTCATGTTCCTACCATGAACTCTAGAATACGTCTACATTTTACAGCCTTGTGACCAAATTCATTACATGCATAACAATATCCATAAAATTAATATGCATACTTTATGACATACTATCTCCTTGGATATTGTTTCATCTTGAAATCATCTCTCTTAACTTTAGTAGGTTCTTAATTTGTCTTAGCCATCTTTATGTTTTTTTATTTTTCATCTTCATTCTTCTATTCATATCCTAAACCAAATTTTTCATTTACATATTTTTTCTTGCTCAAGATATCACTCAAATCACCAGTACTCTTTTCAAAATTATGGTACATTTTAGTTTTACAGAGGTCTTATCTAATTGAGATTGCAACTGCTCCATCTCAGTTTTGAGCTTCAAATGATCTTCTTCTTTGACCTTGAAAGCCTCTTCAATTTTATTTACCTATGCTTTTAATTCCTTGATTATTTCTTCATGTTCTTGGGCTTTCTTTTTCTGAATATCTTCAAGAAGTTTTATTTTTTCTTCATATTCTTTTACCATAATTTTCTTTTTTTGGTTTCTCTTTTTTTGATGTTTTATTTCACCTAAAGAACTTATTAATTTAGCCTCAATATTAATTTCTACTTCTTCTTCATCAGAACTTTCATACTGAGTCTAAAATTTGCCTTTAGAATTACTTGCATCAGATATTTCAATAGCCATAAACAAATTCTTAGCTTGTATACCTTCATAATCACTTTCAGAGCTGCTAGGGTCACTGAACTATGAGGAACTTGAACCCTCTTGTGTGTAGAATTTTTCTTATTTTTGAAGTATTTTTTCCCACTTTTCTTCTTGAATTTATTATTCTGTCTATTAGAGGATTCCTTATCTTATTTTTCTTTATTAAGAAATTTAGAAGTAAAATGACCAACTTGTCCACAACTGAAGCATTTGATTATGAGCTTACCTTTGTATTTTCTTTAACCTTTCTTCAGCTCCTCACAAACATGGCTTCTACGTTATCATCATCTAGGTCCATGTTAAAATTAGCTAATTTTTTCTTTTCATGTGACTCTTTATCTGCTTTAAAGGTTTCCTCCTTATTTATTGATTTTGAATCACTTACTCTCATCTTATATGCAGTCAATATCCCATGAAGTTCATCCTTCTTTAGAGTAGTCAAGTATTTAGCTTCCTCTACTGCTAACACTTTGGCATCAAATTTTGAGGTCAAAGATCTGAGAACCTTCTGTACAGCTAAAATCTCTTTTATCTTCTCTCCCAAGCCTCTATTTGTAATGCCCACTTAAAACTACCACTTGAGACCAAGAAACAAACTAGGATTAGCTAGGAATATTATGGAACTTTTTTTTTTATTACGAGTGTTTGCAATAGGGTCACAAGATCACAGTTAGCACAACCCAAATTTAGATTAACAATCAAGACTGACTTACAGAAATTCCTTTAGAAACCATTAATGACAAGCACAAGGTCAAAATAAGAGGTTAAATTCATCACTTAGGTTAGGAGAGTACTCTCTCACTCAACCCTGATCTTACAAGTTTACAGGGTTCAACTTGATTTTTTTATGCAATTAAAATCATGAAAACTTTCCTAAATCATGCCCATTGGATAGGAAATTTTCTCAGATTTCCAACCATCTAAATAAGTCCTCCTAACTCCTTATAAAACTCAAGTTATGGGCCGACGCAGTTTTGAGGAGAAATTTTCCTTAGAGAGAGTCCACGGGCTTAGGGAGAAAATTTTTCCCTTGAGCGGGTCGGTGAGGCAAGGAGGAAATTTGAGTATTTTCCTTCCTTGAGTGCAAGATCACAAAACTCCTCCGTGCACCCGCGGGTCCGACGGAGAAGACACGTGGCACCTCCCGATTGGCGCGTGGAAAAGCAGAGTGGCAGAGCAGATTAGAAAGTAGATTTTTTAATCCAAAAGACCAAGGGGGAAATCCATCACGCACCTCTACTAAGGAGAAAACCCATGCCATGTTTCAAGCTCTTATTGGTCGCGAGGTTCGCGGACCGACGGAGCAAAAAGGAAAATTGAGATTTTAGAAATTAAAATCCCAATGGCGAAAGAAACCACGTACTCCCACCAAGATAAAAATTTCCATGTGTTAGCACATGATTGGACGTGGGCTAGTGGAATGGCGGAGAGGTTCAAGACTTTGAACTAAAGGGGTTAAAAAGTCAAAGGACTTGCGTGGGCCTGCGCGTCCGTTAGGACACGTGTTAGCACTTGATTGGCTACGGGGATGCGGGGATATGGAGGAAAAAGTGAAATTTTTCCAAAAGAGTCAAAAAGATTAAGTTTTAAAATTTATTCCACGTGCCCTCGAAGCCATGCATCACATGATTGGGTACGGGGCCGCGGGGTTGCGGAGAAAAATGGGAAAATTTTCCCAAGGTCAAATTTTCAAAAAGTTAAGTTTCAAAATGAGTCCACTCTCTAAACTGCCACATGGTAAAATTTGATTGGTTGTGAGGGTTACGGGGCCACAGAATTTTTGGGGAATTTTTTTTCCAAAGGTTAAATTTTAATTTTTAAACAGTTAGATTAATTAAATTTTTTTTTTTGGATGGCCATTTTGAAGTAATACTTCAAATGGCCATAACTTTTGATAGAAAAGTCAGTTTTGGGCAAACAAGGACTTTCTGGAAATATCTCGGAGTCCTATTTGCATAGAGATCATAAATTGTGGATTTTTATGAATTTTTGAGGGTCAATTTTGAGAAATAAATCTGAAGGGTTTACTATTCAAAACTGGAAATTTTCCAACTTGTAAAATTTTAATCAAATTTTGATTTTCTTCTTCTCAACATGCCAATTGAACATGGAGGATTGATCTTGGGTATGTTTAGGAGTGTTTTCAAGGTTAAATTTGTTAATTGAGTTTGATTTTATAATTTTCCAACTTATGACAGAAAATTGGTTAAGCAAGTTTGAAATTGGTTTTGCTGAAGTTCTTGATGGTCATTCTTAAATATTGAGTTCCGATTAAGTTCATTAGGACTTATTACATCTAAATTGCATTTTTTCATTTCTTAATTTAAGTTGTAAATCATAACTATACATTTATTAGATAACTTTAAGTGTCAGATTTGGAATGAAATAGAGGTCATTTACTAACAAATTTATTAATCAATTTACGACTTCCAACTATGGAAAAAGCATTCCAATTTTTTTCTAAACAATTAATTGATCTATCTTATCATTCAAGATCATCAAGGCAAAATTTGATATCTCATATTTTAATCAATTACAAAGAACATAATGTTGTCCTTTCCTCTCATACGTCTTTTCTTTTCACACAGAGGTATCATTTTGAAACAACAACTCCAATTCAAAATAGCAATACAAATTTGAGAAAGGAATGTAGTTCCTTTATTTATTTCAACAACAACATTACATTCAATATGTAAAGTTAATTTCAATTTTTAAAACTCACTTCAAAGGAACAAAGGACTATCATTTCTTTCCTACGTGTTTTCTTCCGAAAACAGAGATTACAAACACAACAGAAATTAAATTACAATACAACAATGAAAATTGAGAAAGGGATGTAATTCATTATTGATTTCCAACAATAACTTAACAACTTATTTCTTTCTTTGAATTTCAATATTTAATTTACAGACTGTATGACATTCTTTTCCAAAACAGGGAATGGAATAACAACTCTTTACATTTTCTAAGGAATCTCAATCTTTCCTTTGCATTACAAGGTGCCTTCACATTACAATAATAATACATTTCATCCACTTCAAATTGGAAAGATAACAATGAAATCACCTAAGGGAAGGGACTGTCAAACTGTATTTTCTCCAAGCTCCAAAACAACAGTATGTTGATTTCTTCATCTTTTCATTTGATCACAAGAAGCAAGGGGGAAAGGCAACGCTCTCCACCCAACCAAGACATCCAATGGGAAAGGATAAGCCATCCTTTCCCATTTTCCCCCGAGCCCCAACCATATTGAAATAGAGTATGAACATCAACACATGGCAACAAGGCTTCTATCACAACAAACAACATTCTTTTCACATGCATAATACAACAAAATACATAGTCCAAACAAAGACAGTAGTTCACAACTGCAATAAAAATCATACACACAACACATGGGCTTAATCAAGCAAGCCATCAAGAGAAAGAACTGTGGGGAAACTACTTATGCTTCCCTATTTGGAATTGGGAATCCTCCTAAATCATACTGCTAATAAACATATCAAATCCCATAAACCTTATATCTCCCAACCCCTCCTTATGCCCCCCCTAATAGTAAGAAATGAAAGAAGTTTCTTTTCCTAGGCGGATCCCAATCTAAAACTCCCTAAAAAATAGAACAAGTGTCATTGGAAGTCCATTATGACCCCACATATGAAATCCCCATATCCTTCTCCTACACCTTTCCCTAAGCATTCTATCCAACCAGCCAATAATACACAACACATTCACCATTTTTCTCATCCAAGGAAAGAGAAAACAACATTTAAAAAGGGCAGGATCCTACCTCTCCATTATGGAGTTTGTTTCCAAAATAGCAAGCTCCTTCAATGCTCAAAAATACATTCCAACACAACAAGCTCTTCAATGCTCAAAATATAGTCCAAAACAACAACACCAAACATGCAAATGAATTTTCAAACTCTCTCCACAAGCAAGACCCCCACAACAATAAAATTCGACCCAAAGAAGGAAGAGCAAAGTTTCAACAACCATAAACAAGGGAAGAATTCAAATTTTAAAGGAGATGAGAGGATAGGATGATGTGGATTCCAAGTGGGATGCCAAATCATTCTTAATCAACCCCAAAATGATAAAGTCAACTTCACAACTAATCACATTAAATGGATATGACAATCAACTTACACCCTCAAAATTATCCCATACTATAACAAGGACTGAATTAAAATCTTGTAAGGAAAGTGCAATAAAAACATACAAATAGTCATTTCAAAATACAATTAAAAGGGATAATTTTGACTCCAAAACCATAGGTATGGTTGGTGGATGGTTTTAAGAGGTGTGGGACAAGTTTAACTTGTCCCACAAGCCTCAAAATAAAGCCCTGAAGTACAATTTCGAATTCCTTTGAGGATGGAGTGTTCTACACTCCAAGATCTGACTTACACAACTTACACATCACTTACACATCTCTTACATCGTCTTACACATTATTACAACATGCATTAATAACTATGACTTCATTTATTACATTCTTTTGACATAATGATTTATTTATTTAACATATGGTTATACATAACATAAACCCAAATTAATTAACTAATGAAAGGGGTAACATATTACAAATAAAATTCATGCAAAAATTACAAAAAAAGAAACACATTAAAGTAATACATAAAATCCCTTGGTCACATTTTAAAGGTGATTCCCCCCCCCCCCCCCCCCCCCCCCATGGGAATCCCTAATAAACACAACATACAAATAATTACAGT
Organism: Taxus chinensis; assembly: GCA_019776745.2. Classification (NCBI taxonomy): domain Eukaryota; kingdom Viridiplantae; phylum Streptophyta; class Pinopsida; order Cupressales; family Taxaceae; genus Taxus; species Taxus chinensis. Next base: position 887,083,299 of record CM034150.1, read on the forward strand.
TGCCATGGTGACCTTGTTGAATTCATCTAGAATTCTAATATGGTTAGTCTCCAGTCCCCCGACATTGTTGTGATATTTTAACCTGCAAAATAACAATACCTCCTTCAGCCTCGTGGCCATATCAAAACATCCAAAATGATATAAACAACATATAAAGATCAAATCCAAATCACAACAACATCAAGAATTCAACATCATCATTTAAATTCAATTTACAACTATATCATCATCCATATATAATAATGTCTCTAATAATCATCATGCATGATAACTAAATCAAGGTCCATAATAATCCATGATCTAACATCTACACATCATACTAAATCAAAACATAATAATGTCCAAAATGAGATCAACAGTATCAAGATCAATATCTAAACAGTGTTAAAGGGAAGTGGGCACTACACTATTCTTATTTATTATCTCTTCAACTCTATGTAAATATGAGGAAATGTTCTCACCTTATTTCATCTTGATGCTTTAAAATTTTGTTCTATAAGTTTGCAACTTGACTATCATGACCTTGTCATCTCCTTCATAAATTTTCTTCATCTTATCCCACATTTTTTTAGTTGTAGTGTACTGCATCACTTTGACAAATTCAACCTCCACCAACACACAAAGAATTGCATTCATGGCTCTGGAATTTTTTTCAATTTATCTTTTTCTTATTTGGTCTGTAGGCGGTGTAGCTAGAATTATGCAGCTAGTTTTAACTAATTGCCAGTTGTCAAATCCAAGTGCCATTAGATATATTTTCATTCTTACACTCCAGAAGGCATAATTTGACACATTGAATAGAGGTTCCTTAGAGGTAAAGAAGCCATTAGCTTCTTAATTGCTTGTCATATTTTATTTTTTTGGATCTCCCTTGAGATGTTAAACTCACTTCACCAAGGCTTGTTCTGATACCAATTGTTAGAAATATGTAACACTAAGAGGGGGTGAATTGGTGTTCAATTCAACTTTTTAAACTAATTAGATCAGTTACTTAAACTGAAATGCAATTTAAAAGAGAAAATATCATCAAACACACACACACACACACAAGAGACAAGGATTTTTAAATGGGAACCCCAATTAGGGAGAAAACCCACTAAACCACAACACTATAAGCCAAAGGTTTTTTTTTTAGATACAACTCAACTACTGAAGCTACAACTTCAGGTCAAGCACCAACTTGACAACTTGTAAGCTACAAATTGGAAAGCACCTAATTCCTTATTTAACTGAGCTACAATTTGGTAAGTACAATGAAAAATTGGTCACACTTCAGGGTAAGTGCATCAAGTTGGGGGACAATTTAAAGGGGGTCATACATGGACATCATATTGCAAATAACAACATAATATCAACTTGTAGGGAATATTAGCAATACATACACTCAAAATTAGAAAAACTTATATTAATATGAATCGTAGCATCCGGAATCTAGTTTCTAAAATACTAATTTTTTTTAAAAATGGACAAGATTAGCTATATTAAATACTCAAAAATTTAATGACTTGGTTTTTTTTTTAAATGCCTATAAGATTATAGTCTGTTTGCCCATAATTTGGATGACCAAAAATTGATATATATTTTTCTCCTTTGGTGAGAAGTTAGATGCCACTATCTATCTTGGGATGAATTTTATTTTGTACTTTTTTGAGCAATATTTTATTTTTTATGATTTTTTCCGTGAAAGTGGTAAGAAAACATAAAGAAAACATAGCACTTTCCATTTGCCTGCCATAACTTCATAAAAAAATATTGAAATCAAATAAATTTTTTTTTGAACATGTATATAATTTTTCCACAATTGGGATGGTATAAGTTTTATCACATTCTGATAAGTGAAACAAAATTTGTAGTCTTAAATGTAGACATAAATATTCATGCGAAAAAGTGTCTTAAAGACCTACTATTAGTAAAAAATTATAAAATGATATTTATCCTATTCTATTCACTTTAAAATCAGTATTTATTCAAAGCTAACAGTCTCCCCTATGCAATGGTACCATTTTTATGACATATGTTTTACTTTTCGACATGGTTCAAGTCCGCGGAAGACTAAATTTTATGTTTTTTTTGTTTTTAATGTAAAATTCAGGATTTGATGTCCACTTAATTGTCCCCCAACTTGGTGCACTTACCCTTTAATTTCATGTCAAAACACCTCATGATAATCCTAGATTTGTAGTCTATTCTCCAAAAACTCTTCTCTATTATCTTGTTAATAATTTATTTCTCCTATTCACCTTGAGTTGTTTGCTTGAAAGAAAATATGATCTATAATCTTTAAAAAATAAACCTTTTCTAATAATCCACTATTTTCCATGATCATGCACTTATGACACACTAATTATGATCATTTTATTGTATTGGTCTGCATTGATTTGAGACTATATCTCTCTATCTATTACATACACCTCTCGGTATCTTCTCATTTCTATACTATGTGTATATATCTTAAATGAAACCCTGTTCACTTTCTTGTTAAGACTTTATCACCTCTTTCATTACCAATACTCAACTCCTATCATGTATTACTCACTTCTATCAACTCAAAAATCCTTCTCCAAATTTCTCTCCCTATTTTTCAAAGAATCATCTCCACTATTTCTTGACTAACTCAATGAATTTTCATGTATATCTCATTCTTCAAAAAAATTATTTCATCACACAATCATGTATCACATTATCATTCTCTTATATCTCTAATCCTTCATACCTTGGTATTTCTCTCAAATTTGCACACATCACTTTTTTCCAATTCTGTTTCACTATATTTTTCAAAAAGAAAATTCCTCAACTCTTCTTCCAAATCTTATTGAACTTCAATCCACAATAAAATCAAAGGAATTATTTATCCTGTATTAGAATTTCTTACTCTTCAACTCTCCTTTAGAATAGAAAGTGAATTTGAATTCAGAAAGAGTAAAACAACAAACAAGATTCTTCATATCACATTCAGAGTTGTGAGAAACAAAGCACATGACGTGTAATTATTAAATAATCTTGCTACTTATTATTCATGCTAAGAAATTATATTTTATTGTTTCAAGAAGATATCCCCATTTTACGATGTTCAAAATTTAGTCACTGTTTAAGGCTTTTCAATTTGATACCTTAACAGTTGAGAAAGTAATCAAACTGTGGACTGTATTGAGAGCTTATTGTTTTCTTGTTTAAAATATGTTCAAGAGATGAATATAATTGCACACCTATTTCCATCCTGTAGATCTTGATATTAACAATTTGAAATACCTTTATTTATAAGACACAAACTTCTCAACTTTTGACTATGAATTTCTTTCTTTGTCAAGAATGACTATGTAAATACACACCATAGATTTCTTGCACTGTTAGAGAATCTTGAGCTTATATAAGTTTGTCTTGTACATTTATAAACGCATACAAAATACTTAAATACAAAATCAAATTATTCTATGAATATTGGTATATAAAATTTTGCAAAAACACACCAAAGATTCGATCCTGCATACATTCATCACGGTTTCAAGAAAAATTGTCAGATTGTTCTCACTCAACATCCAATTAAATTAATCCATTCCTTTTGCAAATGAAGTTTATTAGCCTCCATAAGTATTTTCGTAAAGTTTCATCAAATATGGTTGGTTGTTTAATTTTATCCAAAAAAAAGTTATACCTCAAAAACCCTAGGCAGAGAAACAGAAACTATGCATGCTCGAATAGAAGGAAAATTTTGATAACTACTTCAAATGTGGATGAAATTTGAAAATTTCAAACAGAATAGTATTTTTGTTAAAACTAAATCCATCTGTTTCCAAACCAGAATCAAGCTTAAATCATCTTCAAATACAACTAGACAGGTTGAATAAATGGTGCAGAGATTGGAAGAATGCAAGAAAACACAATGGTAAGAGCGTCTCAGTTTGAATTTTCACCTTATGAGTATTGTGAATGAATTTGAAACAAATTCAAACGTTTCATGAGGTCCTATAGACCACATGATGACTTGTTACAAACAATGTTGAACCAACCAATTTCATTGGTTTGGCATGCTTGAGCAATGAGCTTATCTTCAAGACCTTGAAAAGCTAAGCAAAGGATACCAACATTCTCATCAATTTTGGCCAAAGACTCCATATAAGCGATATGAAATGTTATTATAACCTCTATATATGAGGTCAAATGTGATTAAGAGAAATTATAATGACCTTAAAAACCTCATGAATAGTGGCTCTCATGAATAAATCTAGCAAGGTTTTCTTGGCTTTAATCTCCATGGTAAGCATGGCAGAGAGACCTTCACACCTTGACCTTTACTAAAAAAACCACTTCAACTTATCAAGCACCTTAAAATTAAATTGTGAGTAAGGTTTCAGTCATTTTTGCTAACATTTCATCACTATTTTGTCTTGCATATGACTGTATCTAGTCAAAATTGATAGAACAAGCTTGTCATTCAATGACTACTAAAGGGTTTACTTGAGAATCTCACTTTGACACCCTGTTCTTCACATCATCTAAACATCAAGTGATAACTAGAGATTCCTAGTATTATTCAGCACTCAAAGGAATTTATTAAATGAAAAAAAAACTCAACTTTCCCTTGAGAACTCAAGACACACGCCAGAATGAATAATAAACATGTTTGTAAAATGATCATAACTTTCTTAAAACATATCCAATTATCCTAATACATTTGTATACCATCTCAATCCTAGAGTCCTCTACAAATAATTCCTTATTAGATTTATCCTGAAGGATGAACTATAATTTATTTTTATACATAAGAAGCCAAGACAACTCAAAATACATTTTTCAAGAAGGCTATTTTAGAAAAACTTGAATAACTCAAAATCCTCATTAGAGAATCTGATGAAATTTGGACATGGAGTATTAAAAGACATTCTTATAAACATCTCATGTGTTGGTTAGCCATATGTATTTCTTGTGAATCTATAACCAATCTCATTTTCCTTAGCTAACATTGTCAAGTTCTCAAAGCCACTTTTTGTGCAACTGTGAAAGTTGACTCTTTGGGGTAAACTGAGCCTTATTATTGCAAAGACATGTTGTATAAACTATTATCAATATTCTGATTTCATAGCATCTTATGATCATTTCATGAGCCTAAACTAACTCTTCACTCATGTATCAAGTACCAAAAACATGGGCCTAAATGGCCCAATTTGGACATACAACTTTCCTAAAGCCTCCTTAAACCACCTAGAATCACTGAACATCATTGAATACTACCTGATATGATTTTTATTTCACTCTCCATTTTCCATCACTGCCATGTGACATCAATGAAAACAACCATCAAGGAAACATGGTGCAACAGGTGTCTTCTTTCACACCTCTTGGCTTTGCATTTTCCCTCTCATTTTTCATCTAGGGGGACAATCCACTTCCAGTTTAGTGCATCACCTTATTTATTTTAATATTTCACCTTCTAAAATTTGGTTCCTTAGAATTATTGGATCAGGACTAGTTAGTATTAGTGTGTAGAGTTGTTTAGATTAGTTGTAGTGAATTGGAGTGAAAGGAACCAACCTTTTCACCTGGAGATTAACCATAAAGGTTAAATTGTCCCACACTTTGAAGTTCTTTCCATGTTTCACTGAGGTGTTGAGCCTAGCTTCAATAAAGGGTGCAACTTCAAGTAAAAAACATATCTCATTACCTAAAGAGAGTGGAGATGTTATTGGTATGTCATTTGAAATGTTGAAGTAAATGTTTGGTCATATAGGTAAAGGTGTGTGATCAAGAAGCCATTCAAAGCAAGAATTCCCTCTTATGAATTAGTTGTTACCATATTCTTTCCTAGGAATACTTATGTCTTAGGCATGTACTTCTTCAATTCATGGTTAAGTTAAAATTTTGAGATGATGAATGAAAGGGAACTCCTCAAATCAATATATTATATCATGAAACAAAGGTTCATACAGGAAATCCTTTCACTCTTTGAAGTTTATGGTTTACTCCCTATGACAGTTTGACTTGTGAACATCTTTAGTCCAAAATCTTCAAGCTCTCTCATTGTTAAGTGAAAAAAAACAATAGAAACATGTATAAAATACATCTACTAAATTTTTAATCAAGGTAAAGTGTCATACAAGTGAAGTATAAGGGGAATCAACCCTTCAAATGGAATCCTAGGGGTTGAAATTAAAAACCCTCACTCTGTATAGATTTGAGAAATCAAAAAAATATGATCTTGTTGGGATAATTTGAACTCTCGAGTGTTGTGGATGTTGAAATGATTAGGCTTAAAACTCTCTAAGTTTTGAAATATCTTGAAGACCCCATACCCTTTGCATGTCAAGATCAAAAGAAGACTATGTTTTAGTTTTCTATGACTTTATGTTGATGAAAGTAAAGAAGACCTATCTAGATGTTACTCGATATATTTTTAAATACCTCCAAGCTCCTAATGGTGATGAAAAAAAATTCCAAATTTTTTATTCATGAAGTGCAAGCTTGTTTCAAATTATTGTGATCTGCATCTTTTCTTCTTATGGAGTCAGTGAGCTCATGTATGCTCAAATTGGAAAATGAAGCTTGAATGGTAAATGAGAGAAGTTAAGATGCTCCAAAGGAAGTGTGAAGAGTTACAATAACATTAAAGGCAGTCAAAACCACTTGGCACTAAGTATAGTACTCCAAAAGATAAAGGTTTCACGTTGAGGAAAAAGGAAAAACCATAGTGAACCATTACAAAGAATGCCATCTCAAGTCTGAGTGGAATATGGAGTGTTATGACAGTTGTAAGGGGATTTTAGAAGCTCTCATCATTCCTAAATTGACTGTAAATGAGTATTAAGAAAGTTTACAAAGTATGAAAACATAATTATGGCATGACAGAGGTAATTATAGATCCTAAAGTCAATTTTATTCTAAAGAAGATATTCATCATCTTGTACAAGTATGGAAGAGAGTCATGTGAAGTGACAAGGTATGTGAAGTGAGAAGGAATGTGAAGTGAAAAGGTATTGTGTGCAAGATTTTTTTTATGTTAAATATCTCTCTTAGTTTTTGAATAATTCTTTTGCTAATTCAACTAGAAAAGGGATTAGTATAGTCAAGAAATGATGGATGAATGAAGATAGATTAAAATATATGATTTGAATCTTGTCAAAGCTTGCTGATATATATGAAGATATTGCAAAGATAGGTTGAGTTGAGATTTAAATATGATTTCAAGGTATAGAGGGAAAGAAAAGGAGTAATGTGGTGAATCCATTGAAAGGCATGATTTGTTGAAAAATACTAAGACATGAAGAAATACTAGTTTAAGGTACATGAAATGGAGATTTATTACCTAAGGAAATTAGTGTTTTAAGAGGATAAACCAAGTGAATACTTATGCCAAGAATACATGCATGAGAGAAGCCTTGGATCATGGAATTTTCATCATATTGAAAGAGTGGAATGTGACTTGAAGTTTTGTATCAAATGAACCTTTAATGACACATCCTTTTAGCACAAAAACAAAGAAGATAATGAAGATGAAAAAAGAACATGAATGAGATAATTTAGTGGTCAACATCAGTTGCATGAGACAAAAAAATTTGAGTGATCAAAATATTGACAAAGTATAAGTTGTATCTCAACAGGAGGGATTAGTATCTTCCTTGTGAGTTGTTTCTTGGAGAAGAAACAATTAGAATCCTGGTTGATACTTGGGAATTGAATCTTCTAGGAAAGTTGAAGCTTGTCAAATACTAAGTATATTTTTTGTTGAATCTTGTAGCTATAGCTCCATATTGAGTTGAATCTCAACTATGAAATCAAAGTTACATTTATAGGACATTATTTTCCTAAGTTAGTTCTTGGTTTCAGTGGGTTTTTCTCCCATTTTTGGTTTCCCACATTAAATCATGTCTCTATGTACTTTCTCTATTGTTAGCTACTTATGAATGTTGATTTGGTTTTATTGCCATAAATAAAGTGAATTGAATTATGAGTTTAAAATTTAATAGAAATTAATTCAACCCCCATCTCAGTGTCCTAATTTCCAATAATTGGTATCAAATCCTATTCTACTTGAATCAATTTTTACATTTTGAAGGTATATTAGCATAATTAGTTTTGAAAAAGAAGTATGAGATTTCTCAAGCCCTTATAAATGAGTTAAAGATGTAAATCAGGCTCATGAAATCTAATCATTGCCAAGAACTCGATTAGATGTTGTCATTTTATGAGAATGTGTAAAAATATCTAAGAGAAAAAGAGAAATCCTACCTCAACCATGAAGAAGAATTAAAGACTCTAAATAAATAGCTAGAATAGGTCACAAGTAAACTGATGACATATCAAAGAATTGACGAAAGTACAAGCAATCCTAAAAACTTGCTAAGAAAATAAAGACATCCAAATGATAAATCAGTTTTGGTTATTAAAAGTGAAGCAACTCATTCTGAATTAGAGCACGAGTCTAGTTATGAATCATTTCCAGTTGTTATCAAAGCCAAAATTGAAGAATGTGATAAACTAAGTGCAAAATTGAAGAATCTAAGAGATGAATTAGAAAAAGCAAGATAAACAAAATTGAAGAGTGATTCAATTCAAAATTATGTCAAGGAAATTCAGAAACCAATAATTACATCAAATAACAAAAGAATATCATCACGAATCCAAATACAAGGAGATTACCTCATAATTTTCATGGAATTTGTTTTCATTCCATGTTTTTAGATATAGAGGCAGGGACTGTATGAGAAACATAGACAAAGAACACCCATGGAGAGAGTGTAGGACTAAATATTAAAATAATATAGTTTGTTTAGATTGCAAAGGAAAAGGACACATAGCCAAGTACCTCCTACAAGAACCATTAAATCATTTTTGGGAAAAAGAAGACTCAAGAGGTAAGAACTAGGTTGTATGTTTCAATTGTCATGGGCAAGGGCATTTTTCAAGACACTATCATGAGTCTCCTAGATATAGCTACAAGTTAAATGCATCCAAAAGTAAATTCAAAAAGGTATTCAAGGTAAATTAAAACTCTAATAATGAGACTAACTCAGCCATGTTTAAGAGAAACACCGAAAAGAAGGAAGTCAAGTACATATATAGAGTAAAGGAAACCAATTTTAATCCTGGAAAGATAGAGGATGAAAATATACTATTATAGGCAGATGATGAAGATCCTCATCTATCAATGATAGTCATGAGAGAATCTAGCACAAATAAGAAATCAGGAAGTGATAATAAATCCAAGATGAAGGAATAAAATCCTAGTGTAAGTGATGAAAATTTCCTACGTATAGATGTGGAAGAACAATTATATGAGATGAAACATGTGTGTATATCAGGTACTCAATTAGAAAGTGAACGCTTGGGATATGAAGTTTTCACACCAAGGGGTGCATCCAAGAAGACTAGAAAAATCATAAGGACTAGAAGGGAAAGAATTGAGTCATTATGTTTTTTTATTAATGGTAAATAGTTTTTTGAGAGGGGCCTATACCCTCGAACAAAAAGGCTTCAAAAAGCCAGATGGAAAGTAGTCAACACAAAAGGAGCCAAAAACCAGCATAGAAAAGATGAACACCAAATGGGCCCAGCCCATAACTGCCAAAACAAAAAGAGCACAGAAACGGAAAAAACCAGCAAAGGAACAGCCAGGAAACAGCAACGAAACAGCGAAGGAGCAGCAACTAAATAGAAAAAGTCAATTGGTTATGGTTTTCTCCACAGCCGCCTTCAAAGCGAGAAAGGCCGAGATGAGGCCAAGAGCTGAGATTTGCGCAGGATCATTCTTGTCTGCCTCTTTGAACACAATGTCTTTTTTAATGCCATGTATCCAGCCAGTTGGAGGGAGGTTGCTCAGATTGCATATATTTTTGATTTGTGTTTCGTGAAAGGTGAGAATCGCCCTCATTGCCGTGCTGTGCCTGAGATGAGAGGCCTGAATTCTGCTATCCAAGGAGAAGAGTTTCTTGTAAATCTCTTCCACCTGGTTGGCCTGTAAGTCTTCCTGATCCTGCACTTTGCGCTTGCCGGTCGACTTGGAAAAATTTGCAGTGAGAGTCTTAAGCGCAGCAACATCCTTGGAGAGATCATCCAGGGAGGGACCAGTGGAGCTAGCTATCACAGGGGAGTGAACAGGGGCATCAGGAGGAGAAGAGTCTAAGGCAGGAGACTCATGGTGCATGGTGAGGAGGTCTTGAGCCACCTGAAGTTCAGCCCTTTTCATACTACGCAGGATGCGCCTCGAGGGAATAGGGACCGGGGACGCAGGGGGAGGCACAAAAGCCGGGGAGGGAACAGGGGCAGGGGAAGGTACAACGGAGGAAGAAGCAGGGGCAGGGGAAGGAACAATGGCAGGGGAGGGAGCTGGAACACTGGAAGGGTCAGGGAGGGAGGGCGACGACATGGAGGGGAAGGCAGTGTGATGAGAAGAGGGAGACGGCATGGAGGAGTGGGCAGGGGGCTGGACAGCGGGAGGGGTGCCAGAAGGAACAGAGCCAGCGACAGGGGTAGAAATAGAATGACGGGGGGAGTGCAGGAGGAAATGCTGATGAAGGAGGAGGATAACCCCCTGGTGGAGGGGAAGAGAGCCCACAGAATGCTTAACAGCAATGATAGAAGCTTCTAAAGATTTTAGGATGAAGTGTGGGAAACAAACCTTGAAGCCTCTACGAAAATGATTCAGAAAAATTAAATGGCGAATAGGAACAGTGATAAACCTGCCTTCCAACGTGATGTAGCGCACCATCATGCGGGCAATTTCATCGAAAGGAGGAGGGATGGATGAGACGAGGATACCGCCAGTGGTGAAGATTAAGTCATCCCCCTCTTCGACAAACTTAGCTTCCTCCACCTTCCTGTCTATCCTCTTACTCGAAAATTTAACTCCATCCATATCAAGACCAGTAACTAACGCAATTAGCTCTTCATTCACAGCATAGCTAACCCCTCTGAAGGTGATGGAGCCGTCCTTCCACAGGCGCGCGAATTTAGCAGAAATGCGCGTATTATAACCACTGATGCGCTCAATAAAGTTGCTAACCCCCCCAATTTTCAGCAGGTTCCAGAGAACCTCATCCTGTTTCTAGCGGGGATCACAGGTGGGCTCAGTTTGCTTCGGGGCACCACCCATTGTTATGCTCAGGGATTGCGAAAGCTTGATATTTCCCCCAAGACTCCGCTTAGCTGCTGCGACCTTGCTGCCACCGAACAGCACACAGGCAATGTTTTTAGACACCCAGAAAGCGTGCCAGCTGATAACAGTACTGTGAATTTTCCAATGCAGCGCAAGAGGTAAATACTTTTGATTGACCCACTTAGAACCTGCCAGCTCAAGGGCTTCACACGGTAGTCATTATGTTGCTTTGATGACTATCTTCTATTTTGAAGTAATATCACAAGGTGATGTTCCTTCTCTAGGCTTCTAGAAGGCATATATAAATTAAATGAAGAAATGTTATCTCCTCTTTAAACCTTTAGCCTTCCAATCAAAGGTTTCTTCTTGAAGAAGTTCGTTGAATGGTCCAAATTATGTTCCTAAATGAAGGTTTCCATCAGTTGTTCCTGATTAGAGTCTATACCATGTTGTCAAGGTATGAAAAATCCAAGAAATGTATTTTTCATCCCATGTTGATGTACCAATGCTCATTAAAGCTCCTAAATGTTTCTTATTAAGTTTTCATGACAAGAGTATGTGGTTAAAAGGTCTCGAAGTCTAGTTATTCTTCTTTTATGATATCAGTATTGAATCATAGATAAATTATATTCTCTCAGGTCGTTTTCATGTAAGAGAGTTCAACAATGTTGAAATTTGTCTAGTATTTTAATATGATGTATTCATACATGTTGATCCAAAATAGTCCACACATTGTGTCATTATGGTTCACCATAGTACTTAGTAAGTATGATTGAGATATGAGAAACTACCCCTACTTGAAAAAGTGTATCACTTAATGTCATGTGTTCACAAGGATTCAAAAATATGTGTGTCCATGTCCATCATATTGTTATGATAGTGTTTCGAGGCTATGAATAATGGGAGAAGCAATGGTTGTTGGAAGCACAAAGGACTAAGAGGGGGGTGAATCAGTCCTTCTAAAATTTTATTTCATTTAACATTCATCATATGTTAACATTTATAGAACCATTTATTCAACCATGTACCATATATGTGTTTACTTAATCATATAAACAACCATAAACAAGATCAAGAGTAGGAGACTACACAAGACACCAAAATTAAGTGAGAAACCCTCATGGGGAAGAAACCCCACTGAAAATCTACTTATATTACACAAATAAAATAATTTTACTGAAGGAACAACTTCAAAAAGAGAACCAACTTCTTCTTTATTTGGACACCAACCCCACAAGGAGCACCAACCCCTAGTTTAGTAGAGCACCAGCCCCTAATTTAGTGAAGTGTCAACTCCAAAAGGATCCTAGAAACCCATAGGATTACAAAACACAAACTCAAGCACCTGAAGATTATTGATATCAAATGTTTTTAGTTCCACAATTGATGGAGATCACTTATTCAACTCACAATACCTATGTCAAACCCTAGGCCTTCAAACTCTCACAATCTTGCTCTTTCTTTACTTGTATTTGCTCTAACCTATTTCTCTCATGATATATGATATTCCTAAACCTTTTGTTAGGGAATAAGAGATAAAATATGTGGAATAATCCCTTACAGAATCACAATAGTAGCAACTAATATGTAAAAAATATTACAGATCTCAAATAAAAGTGCAGAATAAATAACACAACACAAAGAGACAAGATTTAACATGGTTCACCCAATTTGGGCTACGTCCACCAAGAATCACTTGCTTAGATTTTATTACAAGCCTCCACTCTCTCAATACAATACCCGGATCCGTTTGGAGCTATGCTCAAAAAACTCTACAAAATTCACACCCGAATTAAAAGCACATCTGCAATACATTTGCTTATATATCTATCATATGCATAAGACCATATAAATAGACAATTGCTTAAGAAGTTTGATACAAAACTGTGGGTATCAAAACCATGGGAAAAAAATGCAGGTATCAAAACAATGGGCAAAAAATCGTGGGTATCAAAACAATGGGTTCCGAAAAACCATGGGCCCAAAAACAGCCCATAATGGTTACCCATTACCCATGGGTTAATAAACCACCCGGGAAAATTTGCTTTCTGGGCTTCACCACCGAACCCCCTTAACCCACTCACCGGCGAGCAAGACTGCCGTAAAAATACCCGAGTGTAACACATAGAAGGTGTACCACACTCTAACATGAAAAAAGACTCCACAAACATAACAACTTTCATGATATTCCTCAGCCTTCAAATCATGGTCTCATACCTACAAAATATCTTCCTCTAGGTCACACTTATTCCCTCTAATATCACTAGTTTAAATATGAACCAAACAAGAACTTAAATATGCTTTTATTTATTCCAACCCAAATTCAGTAGGTCCCTTATGATAAATTATACCCATACACCTTAATTAAATTTAAATAACTTCATTTTAACAGTCACATATGACCCAAGTAGGTCTTCCTAGCTAAAAATTTCATTACATGTGCCAAGAAAGGCTCAAAACCCCATGGGCACAATATTAAATTTTCCCTTACATATGATTAAAATATCATTTAACATTCATACATGGTCACAATTAATATCATCCAATCAAATTTTTTCATTTACTAGGCCCAGTTCACTCTACAATTCTCAATACAGTTGTTTCCTGCATCCTTCAACACCCTGGAAACTTCATTTGATCACCAAATCACTTGAAAAATATAAAACCATACCATGTAATAAATTTATATAAATTTAATAACATTTATAACACTTATAATCAATTTATAATCCTTTAATCAACCTCCTTCTCAAACCATGGCTAATTTCGTCTTCACCAAAACAACCTACCAAAATGTTGTTTCCAAATGTTAGATCATAAAAAAAATTCTTCATATATTAAATACCTAAAAAATAAATTCATTATATGAAAACTTAATCCCTCTTTATATTCTATATGATATCAATCATCAACCAATACATATCATGCTTCAAATAACATCAAACATTCACCAGAATGCATGTTGTATTAAACAACCAAAAGTATTACCATCAAAATAATGACCTATAAACCCTTTAAATGGACCTCATAATGATAAAAAAATCATATAATTATAAATATCTCTGAATCCTCTTTCCAACACAACTTTAATCACCTTTAAACTCCACGTGTAGCTCAAGTTATGCTTATTTTACTAGACCCTACTATTTGAGATCCCAAAACTGCCCTTTGACCAGTTACCCTTTTTAGACCTCAAAACACCATTAAACTGAATTAAAATTATCTAAAACATCTATTTACATCAATAACAACTCCCAATAATCATTTACCATCAATTTTACATTTTACTCCTTTGGACTATCTTGTCCTAAAATTTTCTTCTTCAAAACCTACTAGTTTTAGGTGGGGCCAATCATTGTCGTGACCTCAACCATACATTACTAGAAAGATAAGAAAGTCCTCTAAAACATTAAATCAAAAAAAATTATGAACCAATCAAAAATGTGTCAGTATGTTTCATTCTCTACAAATTGCTCCTAGCTAGGATTTAACTGGGGTTTTAGACCACTTTTCCTTCTTAGCATTCGTTCATAAAAACCTAATAAATAAAAAAACCTCATTAATTTAGTGAAACCTTATAAACACAACATATAATAATATCTGAAAGGAATAATGTCCCATACAAATAAAATTTTGCACAAAAATCATCTGAAGTTGCACTTCAAGCTGGAAATACACTTGACTTTGACCCTATCTCACAAAAACAAACATCTTATAAAATTCACATCATGGAAACCTAATTTTTTTCTCAAATCACTATGACTCATCCCTCTAACATATCCAATCATCATAATTTTAATTCCATACCTTAAAATCTCTAGTCACTAAGACTTACCTATGCTTGCATGTTAAATCATCACTGTAGAAGCTAGGGTCAACTGAAATAATGCAGCAACTGAACAAGAAACCTATAAAAATGAACAAAAAATACTTCATATTCCATGATACACCTGAATTAATCCTTCCATGATCTCATATAGATCCAATCCTCATTTTCACACCTGCAAGCTATTATACCTACTCCCAATGAGCACCTATAGCATAATGAACCACTTGTACATGTACTATGTCAGTGCTTTGAGTTGCCAAGCACCCTCAAATATGTTATCCATGATGTAAAAATTCTTCCCAAACATACAAGAAACTAATACTACAAAACTACATCTCCTATGCTCCTGTATCGGCTTGCTAAAGCAAGCATACCTCACATAATCCCATTGTATTAGTTGATATACATCTGAAACAACATGTTAGCACCATGAAATATATCATATGACCTCAACGCAACATTAAATTTTTCATTAATGTGGTTTTTCATCAATGAAAAAACCTATTAGGATCACATGCCAACAATCTCCCCCTTTTTCATTGATGGAAAACTACCTCAAATTCTCCCCATTTTTAGATTAATCAAAAAGGCATATTGTACTTGTACTATATTCATATCCCACAACTTCTTATCATTATGCTTTGGTTAGAAACATCAACCAAATATCTCATTCAAGCACAAGACCTTTAAATTTTCACTGAAAAATGATTTTTCCTTCTTTGAAATCATGCAATCACCATGTTCCCCCTGCGCTAAGCATCTACATAATCTAATTACATCAATAAATCATGAAAAGAGAATAATTTTACCTTTATGGAATGAAAACACCATTATCTACCTTCCAAGCATGCAAAATTGAGAATTTTTTCAACTCAAACTTGTTTTATCCTTCATGAATCAATTATAGTAGAGTACTCTCTGAACCCTACACTTTGAGATAATGCCAAAAATGTCATCAATGAGGTGTAAAGATCATCATACCTTCATTTATAACTAAATACTACCTTGTTTAGGCATATGATCAAGTTATAAAAATGCACTTTATATCTCTTCATACCATCATCATGGATATACTGACTTCGTTGAACCATGACATTTCAGTAGATTTTACATGGCAAACTATTGGAAAGATTCATAGATCAATATGCAATACCTTGACTCAATGCAATTCCCTTTGAAGCTCCCTCTAGAGCTCAAGAGCTAATTTTTCTAAGTAGAAAATCACAAATTTCAAGCATACTTAGCTTTCTATCTTGGCTTGGGAGCACCTTGGGAACACTTATGCTCTAGTCCTTAAGGCTCATTGTCTGAGTCCTTATACAGTCATATGTGATTGCGATCACGCAAACAAAGAATAAAATTTTCCAATCAATATGTGTCAGGCTTGCACAGATACACATTAACTTTAATCTCTTTTGATACTTCATTGATGCAATCTATATAAGTTCACAAAACTCTCAAATGCCCCCCCTACATTTCATGGACTAAGATCATCCACATACACCAGTCTATGCCTATAGAAACAACCTGATTTTGACACATGCTTTGTACTCCTATAGATATTCATATATATGAGTTGCAACATCCTTCTCAATGTTATCTCATGAAACTAGGGTCACCATACTCAACTATTATAGTATACCATCTAAGCATCACTTCTAGATAGCTCTCATAGTCATACTTTGTTTCTGATCTTGTGATACTGCATTTACATAATTGAGACAAACATAGCTCACACAGAATTTAAGAATCCTTAACAAACTTGTAGCACAAAATTTTAATCCACACACATAGACTTGAGTTCTTTATCAACATTACCTAGAGTCTTGACAATCCTTTTGAATCAACGATTTCACTTGTCATGGCATTCAAGATTCTCAGACCTATACCAATTGTTCATATAACTAGAGGTTATCAAAACACTTTTTCATTCTTTAATAGAGAATACTTGTAGGTCAACTATAATACCCTCAAAATTCGAGAATCTTTGACACAAGCTTAAGTAGGCATTTGAGCACAATGTGGAAGTTCACTAATCCTCTAGTTCTATCTTGTATCATATTCAAAAACATGCTTATCACACAAGTTGATGCGAACAAAATTTATTTTATGGCATGGACTCAAATCCAACACTGAAAAACATACTCACTAGATCAATTATCTATTGACACCTACACAGTTAATCCTCAATATGATCCTGGGATCTCCACATTTTGATAGATCTTCCTATCATAGTTTGCAATATAGTAATGGAGATACTACCTTTGAACATTGTACCATACTTGTGATACATAAATAAGAATCTCAGTGTCTACAATAAATTTCTCATCCTCTAATATCACTCTTGATTTTACTCAAAGCATATTTGATCCTAAAAAGACTCTTCATAACCTTGTCAGTATAACATATGTTGCTGTATGGATTCCACAATTAAAGTAAACACCTCTTGCATCATTGTAGTCCTTATTGACCCAAATTGAAAGACATAGTTTGTGTTGCGGAAGGGTTTCAAAGCTACACACAACCTCTGTGATGAATACAAAGTTTCACCACCATTACATATAATAAGATCATGACCTACTTCAACATGCATAGCATACTGTGAAGAGACAGAGTCACATTCTCCTTCCTTTGAGATAGCTCATTTGACACTTTCAATTAGGTCACCTAGTTGTGCATACAAATTTTCATACTACTATCAAGAATCATTCAAAAGCATTGAGATAAGATCTTACCTCAACTCCATTTGAAGCTTCAAAAATTTTAATGAATTGATCTCCACATAGTTGATTTCCACAAATTTACTCAGTCTCTACTCTAACTGTATACTCTCACTTACTCCTTTCTAATCTAGCTCATCCAACAAATTCTAACTATTGTAGCAGACTTTCAAGTCAAGAATATTTTTTACAAGCCATCTGGCAATCAATACCATGAAGTGTAAATTCAAATCTCTTCTTGACAGTACTCAGAGATTGTATACCACTTACACATGGTTTTACTCAACAGTATATCATCTAGGGAATAAGACACTAAGGTCTATAACTGGTTAATTGAATCTATACCCTAGTGAGGGTTTATTGTACTACCCAATAAGGTGTAGATATACTTGTACCCAAGATGTCAACTAGAACTTATATTAAGACCTGATAAACTTCCCTTTGTGTCTGATTTCAGTGGTTATGTTCAAGTGCACAAGTTGAAAATCAAGATTGAAAATACATCTCTTCAGATCAAGGAAATGGAATTTCATTGTATCCTAAATAGTGTTAACTGCGGGAGGACTTCATATGATCGAGTTCCCAATTAACTTCATGAAGAATATAATGTGTTATAGCATTTCATTTCTCATATCCAGTTCTGAAATAACACAAGATACATGCCTAGACCCTAGAGATATCTCTAAAGAAACAATGACTCTAATAGGCTTAGTGTTATTAGAGATCCATCTTCTCATACTGTGACAGGGAGACAATAGTTTAAACATAGATTTCCAATATTTATATTTGACATCAGACGTAGCTTGATGTAACATCTTCATACCTTGAATTCGGAACTTGTGAGACATTTTTACACACCTCTTAGATATTTTAGAATAAGGTATTTCAGAAAACTATCCAAATGCAACATACATTCACATGATAATTTGATGTTCTCAAGACCTTAAGAGTCAGAAATTTATTTTCAGAGACATCAAGCAAGATTTAGCTGCCTTCTTCATGTTACCTATCATTCAAAGATAAATTCATATTGACACAAGATATGGACTCATTCACTAGTCATCAATACCTCATTGAAACATTTTTGTCCTTTTAGCACAAACCTTAAGGTCAATAGCACAATAATAAATATATTGATAGGCACACACTTCAAGCCTCTTTCTACCCTTACGAATGCACAGCGTAGACTATCAGACATGAGAACAGATCTAGACATGATGACCTTTGCTTTCCATCAATAGTAAATCCCCTTGGGAGAATATTCTCATCACCTCAAGACAACACCATTACACTCATTCTAATCTTGAATCACTTTTGATGATTGTACGTCAAACACTCTCATGAGGATATGCTTGATCAGGATTGCACTCAATTCTTACTTGCAGCCCAATTAAGATACACCTTAATAGGAACTAATTATGCATTTGGAGAACATAATCACTTTTTCATGACCTAGTGATTATACATGATCTATTAAGGACTAAATACCTGCTACAATACTCTGGACTACCACAACTTATAAAGAGCTTACATGACCTCAAAGATGAAATGGATGAGACATTATTACATAGTCCTAAATAAATTAGACACTAATGGAGATGAAATGAGATACCATCACTTTTCAGGACAATATGACCTAATAGAATCAAGAGACGACTTATTAATGTTAGACATTTTATGGACACAACTCATCTTCAATATTACAGTTACTCCAAGACATTTCACCAACTATTGACATGACACAAGGCAAAGAATTATTATGAGACATAGACTAATTCCCTTGAACACTTAATTCACAGCATTGATTGAAATTAAATTATTTAAGACACTTTTCATACCTTAATGAAACTTTCATTGAGACTAAGTATACACTTAAATCCTATGACCATGTAGACTCAGAACTAAGGACAATGTCATTTACAAGTTCACATCATTTGACAATGACTAATACAGGTTGTTGATTTGTAAAATACATTTTTTCAGGATTTGATGATGACTGAACTTTCCTTCAAATTATAGCATGTCAGACTTCATGAAATTACATAGAGACTTGATTTTTCAAAACCAAGACATATAAGAAAATTTTATTATCATGACACCTTCTCAAAGTACCCTTTGACACAAAATACATACAATTTTTCATGACTAATATGACATATTAGAAATAAAACTCTAACATATCCAGAAACCTTATCACTAGATACATGAGGACTCAAGGAAGTCATGGAGGAAGAGTCAATTTAACATACCTTATGACTCTATAGAATTATCCCATACTCCCAAGTCTATTCTGACTTATCTTGCATGAAGAGCTTGAATGGATTCCATTTAAACACAACTGTTCTTCTTTAGATATGAACCCCTCAACTAAGTGAAAACATGTTTCTTTGACCTGACTTAGTCATTATGACCTTGTTTTCATTCCTTGTTAGCACAATAATCCTCGATAAACTATGCATATCCTACATTGTGGGCTGATAGATTATTTTCCTAGCTTGAACTCCATGACTTGATATACCATTTTACTAAACCTTTAGAGTTAGACACTTTGGAATGAACCTATTTTTTCTTATGACAATGGGTATTGCAATGTGAGCTAATTGTTGAAAATTGAAAACAAACAAACATTTCTTCTTTCTTCTAGGCTCAAACACACTCGAGTTCAACCACAATTATTATCTCTATGACCATATTCACAACATGAGAATCATTCACCTTTGAAGACACCTATCTCATTCCTTCTAGCCCCATTTTTGCAATCTCTAGCTCTATCACTAGACTCGTGACAAATGAAAAAATATCCATTGAATAAAGAGCCATACCTCATAACATTAGGTTGTTTAACTGAGTTATACCTTCTCAATTTAGTCCTCTTAGTCACCTTCACATCTAATTTTGAACTTGGACCAGCTGCATCATTCTACTTTCCTTAAAACCGTAGGCCTAATTTATTATCTATGGTCTTTTATCCTTCTAAACACTCATCAAGATTGTTAGAACTCTTCTCAAATATCTCATACATCTTTAACTCACTAGTTGCATCCATAAAATATGATTCAAGGACTTTAAACTTGTCTTCGTACCTGGAACATGCATCTTCCTTCTCCTTTAGGGATTTCTGGGAAGAGCCAAAGGCTCAAATGTGTAGAGCACATACATTTAGTTAATCATCTTCGATTAATAAACAATAATATAGTTTACACATTTATAGGATTTGTATTATAACCACTCTCCTAGAATAGGTGATTTGTTTTAACAACTCACAACTTACAAACTACATAATTTGCATAGCAAATCACTTACAACAATAACTCACCTATTTTCCCTATAAAATCTCTCTGTGAGTTATATCAATACTCACTTAAATTATTTATTTAATATGCTCCACATATTAAATATACACACACACACATTAATAAATAATGTAACCATGTTAGTACTAATTCCTAACATTCAACCCCTTAGTTCTAACATGGGGTGAAGAACTCGCTGGAGCCCGCATAGTGACGGTAAGCCTTGTTGGGTCATTACCTCCACCTTCTAGGTTACTAAAGTTAATTGATGTCCTTTTATTTTTTATCCCCCCCCCCCAAAATAAAAAACCCCTTGGATGTCAGTTTTCACTCATAATGCATCTAACCACAAAAAAATAGTGGGCCATCATCAATTTTTCAAAAATATAATTGTTCCCCAATTATTTGAAAATTATCCCCTTTTTAAAAAGATATTTGAAAATGATTTCCCTCCTTTTGAAAAATAATATCTTTACAAAATTTTCCCTTATTAAGGAAATATATTCTCCCATCCCTCCTTTTATTTGGAACAATTTCCCTTCAAATCCAATGTTTTATCTAAAATTCAAGTTTATATTTATAAAATTCAGCTTTATGAATTAAAAAAGGAAATTCATGGCTTTTAAAAAATAGTGTTATACTCGTTTAGGGTTATGGAATTGTTTTTTAATGTCATATTCTTCATACCATTGCTTCAATCGATAGCCTCTAAGATTTTAGAGGTGAATCCAATCGATACATGGCTAGATGAATAGATCTAATTGCAGGGAGCTCACATCAGATAAGAATTCACTAAAAATATTGACTCTATGATCTGTTGCACGGCCTATGAGTGATAAGGGGGGCTTAGCCTTGTACCTATAAATCCATGGAGCCTACAACTCACCAAATGGGAGATCAATAAAAGAGATAAGCAACACACCTTTAATGCAAGGACCTATAATGAAACCCCAATTTAGATTTCAAAGGCATCACCAAAAATTTGAGGTATGATCAAATGAATTTGGATGATTTGTGTTAGAGAGTATGTTGCACATTCTTCCAAATAATTTTCACTTTTGAAGTAATAACTTTAACTCTTATGAGTAATGAAGAAACCTCATGGTTGCATGAATCTATTCGATTTTCTTTCTCCGTAGACTAAATTGTGTTATTAAACCCTCCCAAGGCCATGTCCACCTCAACTCGTACCAAAAGAAGATAATAAACACCTGTGGTGAAGAGTTAGCACCAGGCATGTCATTCAAAAGTATGTTTGTGGGTTCTCTAAAAGGAAGATATCCAATCCAAGCAAGGGACCATAGATTGATTTTGAACTCAAATGTTTTTCAACGTAAATGAAAATATCTAGATCTGCAATGGTTGAGGCACTAAAAATATGGTAGTAAAATGTACGATAAAAATATTTCCGAATAATTTGTGAGAGGGGTAGATTGGGAACCTGAGATAGGGAAAGCAAAGGTCCTGATCATTATCTAATGCATTATTTTATACAAATGCAGAGATTTACCAAACAGATCTTCCAAACATTCATGCAATAGACCGTATACTAGATCTAAGAATATACAATATACATATATATATATATATATATATATATATATATATATATATATATTTCTGATTTTTGGGGTATGAATATAGTGAACACAATGAATTGAAAAAATACGAATAAAATAGAAGGATGGAGAGAGAGAAGGATGTAGGTGAATGATGAATGCCAAAATTTTGTACGTGGTCTACACTACAAAACTACTAGCAATATGCAAGAAAGGGTGAATGGAAAAAATGGCATTTTCCCATGGTATACACAACATAGAAATTAAACCATTTTGAGGAAAAAAAACTTGAATAAAGGGTGAGCAAAGAGGTCCAGAGCCTTCTCTGATACCAGATGTAAATGCAACACCATTTCTAGGAAAATCCAAAGGTTCAAATGTGCAAAGCACATAAATTCATTCAATCATCTTCGATTAATAAAATATAATGTAGTTTACACATTTATAGGAGTTGTCTTATAACCACTCCCCTAGAATAGGTGAGTTGTTCTAACAACTCATAACTTACAAACTACATTATTTGTATACCAAATCACTTACAAAAATAACTCACCTATTTTCCCTATAAAATCTCTCTATGAGTTATATCAATACTCACTTACATTATTTATTTAATATGCTCCACATATTAAATACACACACACACACACACACACACTAATAAATAATGTAATAATGGTAAGATTAATTCTGAACATTATCAAATCAGTCCTCTTAGTCACCTTCACATCAGATTTTGAACTTGGGCCAGTTTCATCATTCTACTTTCCTTAAAACCATAGGCCTGATTTCTCAGCTATAGTTCAGCCTAGAATCTATGATGTAGCCTAGAATCCTATGAATAACATAGGTGTAATGGCACATCACCCATCCTGAGTGGAGCATTCACCTGAAGGGCGCAAAGGTACCAGGCCCCTCTTTAGAGTTGTTTGTGTAGGATGTTAGTGTAATGGTGATAAAACATATTCAAATCCATAATTAAACCTAAACATTCCACAATGCATAATCAAGATCTAGATCTTAGAGAATCATGAATTAAAAAATAACTATAATAATATTAACCATACTGTTGTCACCAAATCACTGCACCCTCCGAATGGTCAGGATATGAATAGGACGTTCGGTGTGATTGGGACACATGGGATCACCTCTCAAGCTGTGGGACTTTGGCTCGAGGTGAACCTCCAGAGAAGGCTGGCTTCCTCTTCCTAAACTAAGTGTTGTACTACTCCTAGTGTAATAAACATGATTATCTAGTCCTATGCTAACATCTTCATGGGGTTTTAGGGAAAGATATTTTATAGAAATGAAACTATACTAGGGATGGTGATGCACCAAATAAAGGGTATTTCCAGAATTAAGAAGGGTTAATTTGAAGAGGGTGTGTGCACCACAGGTCAACTTCACCTACTG
Source organism: Taxus chinensis (assembly GCA_019776745.2). Lineage (NCBI taxonomy): Eukaryota > Viridiplantae > Streptophyta > Pinopsida > Cupressales > Taxaceae > Taxus > Taxus chinensis. The sequence goes on from CM034150.1 coordinate 887,107,199, forward strand.
TAACTTAGAGAGGGTACAGGATACCACAAACTAAGAGACATGCGTTCCCCTTGTTAAACCTTATCAGACCGAGAAGTATACAAGTTTCCCATTGAATAAGGATGAACTCAAGAAGGGTTAATAGACACCGCAACTCAACTACATGCAATACTCCACCACTCGATAAGCACAGAACTCCAAGAACCTGTAATAGAAACTTAAACTTGCACAGTGTACCTGTAAGTACAAGAAAGGCACAAAGAATCATAGAAGGATGAAAGGACCGAGATTAGTCACAAAACACACACTTTTATTGCTTCAATAACATGCATAATGCATCATACATTCAGAAGAGGCAATAGTTACCATTACAGTCTTGAAGAGGAGGCTTGAAAGTTCTCTCAACACACAAGAACAACTTACAAAAGAGAGAGGATTATTGAAAAGTATACACTCGCCTGAGATATCTAACTATCCAACTTGTCTGAACTGTTGGAACCCTTTGAAACGAGCTTCCAACTTACATTTATAGAAGAATGTGTGAGAAAGAAGAGGAAAGGTCATAATTACATTCCTAAATTGAAGGCCCATGATGTATTTATTACAGTTACGTGAACCACCTGAGAAGGTCCATCATGGGCCATTAATTTCCTGATGACCTAGTCTTCTCAATTAATTAAAAGAATATTTAAATAAAATATTTAAATAATAATAATAAATATTATTATTAAAACATATAAATAAAATATTAAATCAATTAACATAATATTGGGACCCCCTGTTGACCCATTTGACTTGAAGAGGAGGAGGGTCCATGTGGATAGAGTCTGCACATAGCCCAACTCGATGAGTTTCGAATCCTCTATAAGCTCGACCGGAGCCAATTTACCCCACTGGCATGGCTTTTTGAACATCTTGTGAGCTAATCAAAATGAACTCAATTCTCCACAACTCGTCTTCCACCAGCTCTTCTCAATGCTTCATGTTGTCTTACCTTCTTTCCAGAACCGAACTCCTGAGTTCTTCTCTAGCTCAATTCACTTGAATACTGAGCTTAACCCAACATTTCTGAAAAGAATGGTTTTACCACAATGCTCACGGTTCTTCCTTATTATATAACACTTGTAGTAAGAATGTTTTGGCTTGCCATAATAAGCACAATTGTACCTTCCAAATGATGAGAAAATGCCATTACCAATAAAGACCTAATGCTGCCATGATGATGATCCAGGTTCATGCCCATAACATGTCGATAGACACCCTTAAGACTGATTCTTGGCCAAAGAGCCCTTTGGTATTTTGGTAGTACACTCTGTAATCTCATCTCCAATCAAAAATTTTACCACTATTGGGATCTTAGTATGGCTTAGGTAGCTATGAGCTACACAATATACTCATTTTTCCATAAACTAAAAAGATCCTTTATGTTATAATTTGCAACACACAAAAGAAGCCCTTCAAAAAATACATTGAACAACTGGGGCAACCAAGAGGACCTTGGAAAAATGTATAGGTAACAACCATATGAATTCTTCCTTAGTTGTAGATCAAAGCTAATAGAAATAAAGCTAGATAAAATTAGCTTGAAACTACAGTAGAATCGTCCATTGTAAAAAACAAGTTTCTCTGAACCTGGTAAAAGAATACTTTTTATTGTCTGATTGGACATACATAATGGAAGGGTAGAAATATTTCCTATTGCCCTCAGAGTTTCTCAAAGATACCATTTACAAGTAACAAGGATGTAGCATACAAAACAGCCAACCAGGTGTTTTCAAAGTTGATCTTCACATTCAGTTCATTTCTCGGAGAAAAAATGCTCAGCAATATGAATCGTTTCATTCTGCACCACAATAAACCTTCATCTCCTGATTCAGGGAAATTTTATGAAGCCTTGAATAGCATGACTCCAATCCATCGTACATAGCAGTGAATATTTGTTTCCTACAGCTGCCATAGATCTGAATTCAGAATAAGGATAAGCCTACAACTGCATTGAGAATCCCAAATTTGAGGATGCATTCGATACTAAATAGATAACGACATAGTTGGACAACCTGCTTGCTAGAAGCGCTAAAAAAAACTTATACTATAGTGCAACATGCCTGCTGCCTGGTGCATGGGAGCTTGTCACCTATCGCTTCCATCTAGATGAGTCTTCAGCATAGCTTTCCCATCAAAGTCTTCACACATGAGCCACGACTGATCCATTAATGCATCGACTTGGTTGGGCCTCTGCTAAAATTGGTATCACGTCGCGTTGTTTAACCCATGACCCACTCTAATTCACAACTTTCCTATTAATCCTCCTAGTGACTCGCACAAAGACTCGGACCACTCCAAGTTGCATGGAATCTCATGACGGATCGCCATTGTATGATCTCCACTTGGAAATTTGATCTGATTTTTCCCATTCACAGAAGTCTGATCATGGTTTACCAACCCAATATTTCCACTTGGTGGTGTATTCCCTGAGTTCCCCTATTCATACCTTAGTGTGGGATTAACAGCTTGGCCTGCCATTCATAAAAACCCACTTGGAAATATAGTGAAATGTTTCCCATGTGCGGAATTACCTGCTCAGTTTACCATCATTGTGCTCCTGATTTTTGGCAGTAGACTCAAACTTTTCCCACGCTCGGAATTTTTTTGATGGCTTGACATCACGTCATTTCCCTTGGCAATGCTCACCTTATTTTCCACTTCTGGGATTGCAGTGCGGGGTTTCAGCATTATTTGGCCATATTTCATTTTGGACAGATGGCCATTGATTTTCATTTTTCCACTCAACGTGAGGAGATATCATTCTCTTGGTGTAAACATTTCAGCTGTAGCTTGTAAGGTGTGATAATTCCGATAGAAAACTTTATGCCTGCCAACTTAGTGACTCATTGAAGATGCTCATATAATTGCAAATCAAATTGTGCCTCATGAATATTCTGATATGAAACAGTTCCACCTCAATGAGATTTTCTTCCATGAATTACATTGTAAAACAACTAAGGTCTCGATAGAGAATTTTTGTAATAAACTTCATCAGGTCTCCCAGTAACACTCTCACTTTCACTTAATTGATTTTGATAAAAATATCTTGAAGGAAAATCCTGAATTTGAGGATGCATTTGATACTGAACAGATAACAACATAGTTGGATGACCTTCTTGTTGGAAGTGCTCAAAAATAACTTCTACTATACTGCAACATTCTTGCTACCTCAGCTTGCCTTATATCTCATTGAGTCTAGAAAAAGTTCTTTCGCCTGTGCACTGAATGCTCGGCCGAGGAAGGTCTGAACAATGCCAACAAAAATATGTATACTGTATTCACTAATACCTTGGCCCGGAATTCTTGCTACCTTTGTGAGCTTACCGTTGTAAAATTATTTCGAGCAGGCCTCCCAGTTTTGCATTAATCAATGATCCCTGGAATTGTATCCTAGAAACTGTCTTTAATGCATCCACATGAAACAAGTTACCTTGAATTATCCATCATGCTCGATGAGTCCCATCGATAGGACTCCATCACGTATCTCTATTACGTAATGATCTCCATTCATTTTATGGAACTCTTGATGCCTTGGCTTGTGTTTGAATCACCCTAGCTCTGTAGAACGTGTCCTAAAAGAAGCTCACCACATGATCTCCAAAATGAACGAGTCGTTAAGACGAGTCGAACTCCTTATCTCTGCCTTTTCTTCTGCCTGTGGCTTGAACCTTTCTAATTTGTTGAGACTTTATTGATACCATAGATCGAATTTTGACTCTCCTTGACTTGGCCTTCAAATCTTTTTACATCGATCTCTACCAAGATCCTTATAGAGTTTCCTTCATTCGTCAATTTTCAACGAGCTATATTTTGCATTAACAAGACCATCATCGAGCTCTTACAACTGAGAGTCCTCTACCGAGATGATCTCCAAGATGACTATCAATTTGACACTGGTTTCTCTATCAACTCGACCCTAAACTCTTTACTGAGTTGAGATCAACTGGGCACCCTTTCGATGCTAGGTGATCTCTTCATATGTAATTTAGGAATTATTTTTTAATTATTGCATCTCGATAATAACCAGAGATGGGTTCCTGGGACTATTATTTCATTTTTAATGTGATAGGACCCCATTGTCTAATCTTGCCATGTGTGCGAAATTGGATAACACGTACATGAACTAGATTCAGTTACGTTTAACACCATTATCTGGCCAATATTATCTAGTGTATTAAACACTATAAAAAATAGAAGCTTATTACATTATAAGGTATATCCATAAGTCATGCGTGTATTAGATCCAACAACATAACTCGACAATATTTCAATCTCCCTAAACTACATAGTTCAATACATATTTATAGAGGTGGGGACTTGCCCTTCACCACCTACGCACTTCTCAAAATAGGTCGCATGGTGATAATATTCATCCATCTTTACAATAACATGCATACTTGTAAAGGTTCTAATAATAGATTTCCTATAAATAAATGGAAGAATAAATTCTATTATTAACTCAAACCAAGCATGGTGATTATCAGCTGCTCATTCCCAAAATACCATTGTGTGTCACGAAAGTATTCATACCTATGTGTGATCCACACACTATCTCTAAAACTATCCCTTATCCATAAAAGTGGATATGTCCTGAGCCAAACTATTCTGGCACATGTTTCCTTTTCTATCTTCATACAACTTCAAATGTGCCTTGTTCCTGCGCATGCATCCTTTGTGTGTTTTCTCCTTAGAGAAACATTCTAACTACTCAACATTAACCCACACTAAAGTACATGCGCCAATATTTATGCATGCCCTAATGTCTCATCTTTGATTGCTTCTAGAACTTCATTATCTTCTACAAGAGTTTTTGTCCTTATTACTACTTCTGGTGCCACACACAAATTGACAGCTTGGTCTGATTTCTTTAGCTCATCCTTCAAGGTCTAGAGCAACACCTCGTAAGTTGAATTTTTTTTTTTTTTATCATATAGGCCCTTTCTCTCTCTGCTTCTTTCCCAACATTGTTTGGTGTGGGCATTTGAATTGGTCCGTCCTCTAACACCAAATCAACCAAAGTTCGCACATAATGCATAGTAGAAGGAAACTTTTCAGGTACCTTAGATTCTAGATGAGGCCTTGCCTTCATAATTTGATCACCAATCTCCTCAACCATTCCAACAAAAGCCTCATTATTTTCTGATTCTTGTTCCTTATCTTCCTCAAGGCACGTTATCTCTATAATTTAATCCTTGTTATCTTCCATAAATACTCGAATGGTGGTGGCCTTATCAACATTTATTTGTGCCACCTTAGTAGATACCTTGACTAAGGAATTTTTGACCTAGTCATTAGACATCGAAGTAGGTTTTATCGTCATGCACCTACTATGGGGTGTCTTCTTCACTCTTCACCAGACACAGGATTCCTCACACACATCAAAATTAGGTTTTTCCATATGAGTCAGCATGAACCAAGATAACTGCATCTTTGTGCACATAGTGGACATATTTGGATCCATCATCTCCTACCCATATAACTCCTTAAGGATCACAATACTTTGAAACCATGCATGAACGATTTTTCTTGTGTCCTCAACATAACCCATACTAGGGACAACATACTCTTCACTTGTTCTTTCTCTTTTTATTCTTCACCCCTTAGGAACCTGGGTGCCAAGTTCTAAATTTGGCCCTTCTCATTCCTGAGTTGCAAGGGGTGCATTGGGCTACTTTTGCATAGTTTCTTGTGCCTCTTTCACCCCTTCCTCTTCATCTCTCATTTCTTCATCCCAGGGTTCCTCCAAATCTTCAAGCTAGACCGGGGGTACCAGGTGCACTCTTTTCAGACTCCACCTCCTCGTTAAGTTGTAACTTTCTTCTTCTCTTTTTCTTCGGTGCTTCCTTCTGAGGGGAGAGTTGAGATGACCTTCGTAAAGGTTTTTATGTTCATGCACCTTGGGTCTTGGTTCTTCTGAACACTTTCTTAAACTGACACTCCTCATGGATTGTATCCACATCCAGTTCTTCATCTCCTTATTTCTCCTATGGGGAGTATCTGCATGCTCACTCTCTAGTTTTTATGTGGGCTAATTCTGACCTATATGGTCCAAGCCTTAACTATCCTTGTGTTCTTGTTCTTCATCTATCTCTATGGTTGAGGCAGGCTTTAGAGCTGCCACATTTTAAACTATGTGATTGCCCTTAGGCGTCCCTGGTAGCATGAACTCATTATCCACATACTTGTTATTTTCCAACCTAGGATTAAGTTGGAGATAGAAAAGCGTGGAACCACTATCCACAATAGGCAAACTGACTGTCTTCATGTTTATAACATCATAAATAAGCCTCTCAATATAGGCAAGCCGACCTGGATAAACATAAGTTTTTCTAAGAGTGTGGTAGTCACAATATACCTTGTTTGTATCAAATCTCAACCGGTGCACATCAGTAAACCTATATACTGAGGCCTAGAGATAGTGTGTTGTGAAGGTGTATGACATTTTTCACCATGGACTCCATCCCCCATCTTTCATTGCAAAACATGCAATGTGAAATGATTGGCAGACTACAAATTTTACTAACTTTCCTACTATTGATGGTAGCACCTTAGGAATATGCCATTCCTCCTCAAATGTCACGTGTAGTCGATCATACCATAGTGCTTCCCTTTGTTTGAATGGGCCACTCATTGTTCCTTCACACAAGTACTTCTCAAACCTCTCAGCGAGGGACTTCATCTCCATGGTATATTCCCAAATTGTTTTCTTTGGCCAATTGGGCACTCCAATTTCTACAAACAAAATAGATAAGAGGATAGCACCAAATCTTATCTTTTCACTTGTGTGTGCTTCCTCAATAGTTTTTTCTATTATGTAGCCTACTAGATTGTATACTTCTCCTTGTAACATCTTCGTAGCAACATTTAGCCACATGGTTTCTACATGTTACCATCTCTCTTAATCATTTAGTTTAGTGAGCAGATGTGCGGCTTCCTATACCACCGAGTACTTCCTTAAGGTTTTAGATGTCCATTCCATTCAAAACCTTGGAGTATCCCAATTCCTTTCTTATTGTTATAATGGCCTCCTTATCAATTAGATAACTAATAACATATGTCTCTATGCCCTTTAATCTATTCAATATAGCAGTTAGGGCCATTGTGATTCTTACCCTCCGTCTAGAAAAATAGAAGAAGTCATCATGGACTCTACTCATAATCCACTGGTATACACTTTTTGGTTTTCCAAAATATGGGAGTTCATAAAGTTGATACACCCCTACCTTCTTGAGAAACTTCTCCCCAGCATCATCATATATTGGCATGTCATCCACCGTGTGTTTGTTGGTCTTCTTATTTAGCAAAGCATACAACTCTCCCTTACTATCAGTAATGAGGTGGTTGTAATCACTTACTTTACATCTATGGATATGGGAATCCCAATCCTACTCGATGATCACTCCTTCTGGATACGTCATCTCTAAAAAATTTCTCTTGGGAGAAACTTCAACCTCGACTTCCACCTTTTTCTTCCCCTTTGTTCCTGTTGCAGGTGCTTTCTTCGATGCCATGGTAAAAATCTCACCTTTTCTTCTGTGTTGAGTAAGCCCTTGTGTCCCAGCTTGAAAATGCATGCCCTAGGTCAAAACATCATATCCTAGCTCAAAAATGCAAGCTCTAAATCCTTCTCAATGATTCTACTTTTCTCAAACCCTTCTCTAATGGGGATGTAAGCCACTTCTGTGCACAAATCCTCTCTCCAAATCTGCTTTCGCAGCTCTCCGCACCTCAACACATTCCAATTGGCTCGATCACAATTATCTCACTAAAATACTTTTGATTGTAAAGGTAAAAATGAACCTGCATCACGTCCTTATATAGATTTTTGAAAATTTATTACATTTATTTCTTCTTCACCTACCACCAATCCTCTCATTAATTTACCATTTTCCCAACTTCTGTGTGGTACACCTTCACACCCTAGTTATAACCTTCTAGCACACCTTCCTACCTTTTGACTGTAGACCTTCTTTTGTGCACTCCCATGTGTTGAAGTATCTCACCACTATGCCTTCCCCTAGTAGTTTCCACTTACGCAACTTATCTCACATTATTTTCAACTATGGTCTTGTCTAGGATCAATCTTCTTTCTAGCCACTCCTTTCCATTCTTGAATATAACCTATAACAGTATGTTCTCATGTGTTCCCTTTGTTTAATAACAAATAATAACCACCCCACACCAATGGTATATGTAGTCCTCTGTGTATAAAAATACTTTAGATTGTAATTAGCTTCCAGTGCGCAAACATGCCTATTACACAAAACACCATACTATATTGATAAAACATAACAACGAAGAATGAAATGCATTAAAATAAATACAAAAGTGAAATCTATACTAAATGGAAATATTGCCTTATTACAAACACCAAGAATACTTATTTATAGTATGGCTTTATCTTACTCCTGTTGAAGTAACTAGGTAACTGTGTTTTATCAAGTGCCTCTAACTAGAAAATTCCCAATTCAAGGATGTGAGTGATAACATAAAGTCCCAACTAATGCACCTTAAGTTTTCCTAGATGGCACAAAAACTTAGAATCATAAAGAAGTACCATTTTTCCAACCTCAAGCTTCTTTTCCCTGATGTTTTTGTCATGTCATGCCTTCTTCCTAGCCTTTTCCTACTTCTAACTCCAACGTGCTATGGCACGGCTCTCATCCAACTGTATTAGCTTTTCAATTATCTCTTCTAATGCTTTCTCAATAGCTAGACCTCCCACGTGTATAGTATGCAAAGAAGGTAACATGAATTCCATGGGAAGAAATTCTTCTGTGCCAAACACCAACTGAAAGGGTATAGCCTTATTTAACCTTTTGTAGGTTGTTCTATATGCCCAAAGTAAAGTATAAAATTTATCATCCCAATCTTTCCTTCCAACATCAAAATTTTTTGTTAAGGTCTAGCTCAATATCTTGTTAAAGGCCTTAATATTCCCATTTTCTTGAGGGTGATAAGGTGTAGTCTTGTGGTGTGTGACCATAAATTCATCCAATAATATCCTGAATGTCTCATTCAATAAGTGTGTGCCCCTATCACTTGTCAAACTCAACAGACATCCATACCTTGTAAGAATATTTTCCCATAAGAACATTTTTGTTGTAGTCATTGTACAATCCTTTTTAAGTGTTTCTTCTTCCCACCTTGTAAGATAATCTATACAAGTTATGATGTAATGCAATCCATTTCTACGAGTGGCTGGGGAAATACGACCCATAAAGTCTATTGCCCATTTTTCAAACGGTTCTACACTAGGAATAGGCCTTAACAACATTTCATCTTTTTGTCTAGGTTTATCAAGGTGCTAACAGTGAGCAAATGCCTCACAATACACTTTACAATCCTTGTATATGGTCTCCCACCATAATCCAATGAGTAGAATCTTGCACGTGGTGGTGTCACCTGCATAATGCCCACCTGTAATATTGTCATCAGCCTCTTCCAGGATATCCTTGCACTCATGTTCTATTACACACTAGCACAATACTTCATCTCATCCTACCTTATATAATTCACCACTAATCAACATGAAGTGTTTCTTCTCTAAGGATTTCATTCCTTCTGGCACCATACTTGTGCGTAAAAAGACAAAAATATCCTCCAATTATAAAGGCACGTGATGTAACATGTACAACTATGCATCTGACATTATATCTTCAATTATCTATGTGTCCTCCCCTAATTAAATACTTGATAAGTGGTTCAGGCTAGAATTACTTTTACCTAGTTTTACCATGACTATAAATTCAAATTCTTGGAATAGGAGCACCCATCGAGATATGTGCCCATGTAAAACGGGATTATTTACCAAATATTTTAATGCCATGTGATCTGTATAAAATATAAAAAGCGTTGTTGGCAAGTATTTTCTGAACTTATGTAGCACGTAAATCATTGATAAGGCCTCGCACTCTGTAGTTGTATAATTTTGTTTCGCATGAGTCAATTTCTACTAACAAAGAAGATAGGATGATCTATAATACCTTCTCTAGGCTAAGCTAACAATGCACCAATGACCATGCCAAAGGCGTCCACATGTACATGAAATGGTTGGTTCCATGATGCAAAAATTAGAATAGGCATTGTAGTAAGTCTCTCCTTCAATGCCTCAAATGCATGTTGTTGCGATTATCTCTAATAGAATGTCCCTTTTCCTCTGAGTAACTCTTCCAAGGGTATGGAAAATTTCTCATATCCTTTGATAAAAAAAATTTAATACCTCGTGTGGTCCAAGAATCCACACACCTCACTTTGACAGGTAGACTCCTCCATGCCTACAATAACTGCAACCTTAGCTGGATCAACTAACAAACCTTCCTTGCAGATAATATACCTCAGAAGAGTTCCAAAACGTGTACAAAACACGTACTTCTTGATATTTAAAGAGATGTTTAATTATCTACATATTTCAAACATTAATCCTAAGCTGTCATAATGATCCTTAACTAGCCCATATACCATCTAATCATCTAATTAAACATGCAAGAATTTGTGAATAAAATCTTGTAATGCTTGAACAACTATGCACGAAAATACAGCAGGCATGTTCTTCAAACCAAAGGGCATCACTGTATATGTAAAGCTTCCCCATTCAGTGGTGAAATTCATTTTCTCTTGATCCTCCTATGCAATTCTAACCTGGTGATACCCTGAGAATCCATCTGTGAAAGAGGAAACTTCATGCCCTACAACACCTTCTAATATTTCCTCAGTGAAAGGCGTAGGAAAAGGATCAACCACACACATAGCATTCAGCTCCCTGTAATCCACACAAATCCTAATCCGACCATCTTTATTTATATTGATTACCATGGGGATAACCCACTTTGATTCTTCTAGGGGCTTAATGATGCCAGATTTTAGCATTTTTTCAATTTCTTCTTTAACTTTTATGCACACATTAGGGTTCATTTTGTAAGGTCTCTTCCTGACTGGGTGTGCTCCTTCCTTTAATTTAATCATCATTTCACCTAACGAATCATGTACCCTCTTTAATTCATGGTAGCCCCTAGGGAATAAGTCCTTGAAATCACGTAGTAACTCAATTATATTTTCTACTTTAGAATAAGACCAATAATCTCCAATTATAGCCTCCTTGGGCTCACCATTGATGGAAATGTTCACTTTCTTGGTCTTCATAGGTTCATGATAGACGCACGCATTTTTATCTGCACTATCTAAAACCTTGAGCATACCTACTGAATGAGCTATCCAAATCTTATACTTCTTCATCATCCACTATGTAGACCATCTTTCCTTTCTCCTTCTCAAAGCAAGCACACTTAAATAGTTTGGCATTTGTATCATCTACTTCATCAAAACACGCTCCTAGTTCTTCCTCACCAAATAAATCCTGAATGAGTTCTTCATCCTTTGTACTATCTCCCATAGTAAAGCACTCTATATCCCATAATGCCTCTCTTACAGGAGGTTTAGTAGAGAAGTACTCAAAATTATGGGTCATTCCTACAATCAAGTCCTGGTAATTTCTAGTCTCCCTATTCAATTTTGCATAAACATACCAAGCATGTGCACAGCCTTTCAAAGTGGAATAAAGTTTGTGCACCCAAAGTGAAGGTGGTAAAGCTTCCTGGCCCACTATCCATAGTCTCTCACACTACTAAATGTGGTGCTCAATAGGTTGATTACCATGATATATGCATATTTGAGTAGGCACATTGCTCCTGAGAAATCGAGTTGTTAGATAAATTCTGACTTCATTCCATTCTATGATATTATCCCTGTGAACCATCCATCAACACATTGTCATCCCACATAGGGTATATACTAACATATTTCTTCTCTCCACTTTATCCATCCACTGCTCCTCCATGGTGTGTAGGAATACCATAGTATCTCCTTCTCTAGTGTACCAGGGTATAGAGTTGTTACCTATCCTCCTAATACAATGAGATTTGTTCTTCTGTGCAAATTTGCTTCTTACTTCATGCCCAACCATCTCATAGATATCATGTGCCCAATTATCACAAGAAATACTTGTAGTATCACTAATAGACTATGCATCTTCCCAATGGAGGATTCCTTCCTTATATGGCTCAAGTACTTCTGGATCCCGAATGGAACACACATAAATTTTGTTCAGGTCTTCCTTACTTAAAGGCTCAACATAAGGTACAGATTTCCCATCTATCAAAGGGATAATAACTCTTTCTTCCTTGTTCTCAAAACTTGTATACCCCTTGTTGAACCGTAGATCATAATTATTTGCATAATACCAAGGGTTCACAAGTAGATTCGGGAAGTTGTCTATTTATGTAAGTGCTAAAACCTTAAAGTCCCCAATGAACTTGGACCCTTGTATAGTAATGGACGCATCCTTTAAAACACTTATTGGAGTGGCCTTAGTTTGATTAGCCATAAATAGTACATTAGAAGATAATTGTAATGGGGGTCTTCCCATCTAGTACCCATGCATCTAAAGTAAGCACATTCACTTTTGTGCCTGTGTCAATTAATATATTACTCAGAAGCCATACATCCACAACAAAATTCAAATTGATCTCCTTGTCATAATCCAAGCTATGAGGGGGAAGATTAGCATGCAGGATCTTCCATCCATTCTCAATACCTGCACATAGAGTGTTCCCCTTTAACCAATTACCTAGTAATGGAATAATATTCTCCTGACGCAGCATCTTACTTACCTCTTGCAAACCATCAACATCTAACTAGACCGTCTCTGTTGCCTTCTTTTGTTCCAACTTCCATGACTGTTCCTTTAAACACTATATTTCACCCTGAATATTTATGACTACCTCCATGGTTTCCTAATAAACCTCCTTTTGATGTGTAAGATCTGGATATCTTACATGTAAAAACTCCTCCTTAGTAATGGTAGGATTTTTTTATAATGTCTCTCTGGTGAGCACAGCTTCAATGTGTGTAGTAATCTTCATAGGTACTACCTCAGGTTTTAGTGCCAACTTTGACATCCACTGATTTTATATGGTGCGATGTATCATAACCATCCATGCACCCTTGTTTTCCTATTTATGTTGCTTTTTAAAATGCTCATATAAGTCAGAGAATTCCTCATAGTTATGGTTCTTCCTACAAAAGGAACAACTAATATTCTGAGGGCATTTACACCTGTAGTGGTCATGAGATCCACATGTAAAACATGTTCCACGAGGAAACTCACCTCGTCCACCATCACGGCCTTGACCCTGAATCCACCATGGTATCCTCAACCTCTACCATGACCTCCTTTAAAGCATCCCTCATTCTAATCATAGCATCCTTGGTTGTGATCACAATCATGGTGCTCATTCTTACTTTTAGATTTATCATATACTCCTGTCTGTCGCACACCAATATCGATGGCATCATGGATCTGACAAATCAACTTGCAGTATTCTGTATTGTGATTTATGGACTGGAAAATCTTAAAATAGTAAGATATGTTATTTCTGATCGCACATTGTAATAATGGGTAGCGGCTTGCATCATGGTCTAAATGACATATCTCGCAGTCTAGCAGCAATGAACGCACTGACCTATGGGGACAACTACCTTTAATGTGCCATTCCAATTCATAGTATGTACACCAAATCCTAGTGCACGTCTTGTGTGCTAAATTTTTTGATAGTTTCTCCAACTGATTTTCCATAGCTGCAATTTGTGCTTCTATGAATGGGATCACTCCAGTGTCTATACTTTTGACTTCCTCAACATGTAATGTTGCTTCAAGTGCTTTGTGCAGGTCTGTATATGTCTTATGTGACAGTTCCCTCCTAAAAGGTGTGATCAAGCCCCCAAAAACCACTATGCATGCTAGCTTACATGAATATCATAAAAACATTTAGACAAAAGTGTTTTGAAAAAGGCATCATATTCCCGAATGCTTTCAGTAGTTCCCTTTTTAATATCCTTGAATGTGCTTATACGCTTCTACTTGAACTTAGGGATATGAAACTCCATAATGAAAGGTGCTCCTAATACTATGCATAATCTACGCAAGTCTGAAAAGGGTCAAAATTCATTTACGAACTATGAGCACGTCCATGTAATGTAGTTGCAAACTAACTTGCTTTGCGCTCAAAATTTATGATTCCTTTTATGCACCACAGTATCTCACACATGTGCACATGCTCAGCGGCATCTTATATTCCCCTATACTCTGGAATATGTAATGAAAGATCCATGTTAATATTTTGGGGTTGGTGAGGACCATGCCCACCTGATCCATAATCTCTTGCATTACCTCTGCCTCCAGACCCACCAAATCAACCAGAACTAGAACCACCTATTCCCTCTAATCCTCCTCCTATAGCCAAAAGTGGAACAATGGATGTACTACCCTGTGTCCCAATAGTGATACTAAACTGAACTCCTACAGTCTGCTAGGTGGTACTACTCCAAGAAGTGAGTCCAAAAATTATGTGTGCTTGAGTTTTTTGTCGACAATGCACCTGAAAAGGTACCTCCAAATAACAAACAAGACATTTTCCCAACCATAGATTCACTTTCTACTTGATTTACTCCTTTTCATCTACTCTCCAAACTAGCTTGCTAACTACTGGTTGTACTAGATACTAGAAAACCAAGCGCAAGGACTAGGTTACCAGGTAGATTCAGATGCACACTCGCCACCCATGTTGTCTCTACTGGCACACTCCCATGTGAGGCTGGGGAGGGTTCCCTGTCATGCTTTCCCAAATGGGGGAGTTCCAAATGCTCTGGCTCCATGCCTTCTACATGAGCTCTAAATCCTTCATGAGTCATTTCTCTCCTCAATGCCATCCATTCTGTAATATCATGATGGTTCTTTACCTCCCTCTCACATGCCTCATTATACCTAAGCCACCTTTCTTCTCTTTTCCTCTCTCCCACTAGGTCCTCCATCCTTCACCAAAATTGTTCCTTCCCCCACGCGTGGTAGGGTTTAGCTAGCCATTGTCTTTTCTTCCAATTTCATGGTTACCATCAAGATTTTGATCACCAATGGAATGCCTTACAAATAGGTTCCCTTTTGATAACACAAAAAATGAAACTCAGCTACCTCTGGGCAAGAGTATGTGGAAATTGAGTACTCTAAAATATAGCTATTCAGAACACCACAGAACCAAGTTTCCATAGCACGTGTCCAAATCAAAGCAGCATCATAGAGTGCCTGAAATTATTCCTGTGTCTAGATAAGTGTGTAATACCTCCAACTCCTTTTAGAAACATAAGTAACCAGCTACTCATACAGCTCTACCGAAAAGATAACAAATAATCTCTCATACAAACAGTCATACAAATTCTTCTCTACCCATGTGGGTGCATCAAAATCAGATCCAGTGTTGAACCTCCTAGCGTACTCTTCTTCCATATCTACTATCCACTCCTCTACACTTGTTAGGGTTAACCAGTACATCTTCATCACGAAACATCCTAGATATAGCTAAAAAAGAGGTCCTAGAAATGGAACCAATGATGCAGCGTAGAATCTACTGTGAATAACCTAGGTGCGCTGGAACATCACCCAACTTGAGCTAAGTGCTCACCCAAAGTGTGCAAAGGTATCAAGCCCCTCTTTAAAGTTTCTTGTGTAGGATGTTAGTGTGATGGTGATAAAACATATTCAGATCCATAATTAAACATAAACATTCCACGATGTAAAACCCAGATCTAGATCTTAGAGAATCATGAATTAAACAATAAATATAATAAGATTAACCATACATGAATTAGATTTAGTTACATTTAACACCATTATCCAGCCAATATTAGCCATTGCATTAAACACTGTAAGACACAGAATCTTCTTACATTATAAGGTATATCCATAAGTCATACGTGCATCATATCCAACAATATAACTCTACAATAATTTAATCTCCCTAAAATAGAAAGTTCAATACATATTTATAGAGGTTGGGACTTTCCCTTCACCACCTATGCACTTCTCAAAATAGGTCGCATGCTGATAATAGCCATGTGCATTTACAATAGCATGCATACTTGTAAGTTTTCTAATAATAGATGTCCTATAGTTAACTGGAAGAAGGAATCTTATTATTAGCTCAAACCATACATGGTGCTTATCAGCCACTCATTCCAAAAATACCATTGTGTTTCGTGCAAGTCTTCATCCCTATGTGTGCTCCACGCGCTATTTCTAAAAATAGCTCTTATCAATAAAAATGGCTAAGTCCTGACCCAAACTGTTATGCCGCGTGTTTCCTTTCCTATCTTCCTACGCCTTCAAATTCACCTTGTACCTGCGCGTGCATCCTTTGTGTGTATTATCCTTAGAGAAACATTCTGACTCCTCAACATTTGAATACCAAATCACTTACAACAATGACTCACCTATTTTCCCTATAAAATCTCTCTGTAATTTATATCAATACTCACTTACACAATTTATTTAATATGCTCCACACATTAAATACACACACACACTAATAAATAATTTAAGAATGTTAGAACTAATTCCTAACATTCTCAAATCAGTCCTCTTAGTCACCTTCACATCTGATTTTGAACTTGGACCAACTTCATCATTCTACTTTCCTTAAAACTGTAGGCCTGATTTCTCATCTATGGTCTTTTATCCTTATAAACACTCATCAAGAGCCTTGGAACTCTTCTCAAATATCTCAAACATCTAAAACTCACTAGTTTCATCCTTAAAATCTGATTCAAGGGATTTCAATTTGTCTTCATGCCTGGAACATGTATCTTCCTTCTCATTTAGGGCTTTAGATAAGCTTTCAACTTGAGATTTTGAGGAAATAATGGGTTGACTATGTTTCGCTTCCAAATATTTGAACTAAATTTGATAGGCCTCAATGCATGACTGAGCTATTTCATTCCTTCTTCTCAAAATAATTGCAATATCTATATACTTTCCCATTGATTTTACTTCAAAGGATCTCCTTCAAGTTACTAAACTTGTTTCACAAGGACCTACTCTGATACCAATTATTGGAATAACAATGGACTAAGATGGTGTGAATCAGTCCTAAATTTTTTTTTGTTTCATGTAACATTCATCATACATTTCCATTAATACAACCATTTATTCAACCATATACCATATGTGTGTTTACTTAAGCATATAAACAACCATAAGAAAGATCAAGAGCAAGAGAGTACACAAAACACCAAAATTAAGTGGGAAACCCTCATGGGGAAGAAAAAACACTAAAAATATTCTTATATTACACAAATAAAATAGTTTTATTGAAGCACCAAATTTACAAGGAGCACAAACCCCTACTCTAGTGATGCACCAACCCCACAACGAAAACCAATCCCTAGTTTAATAGAGCACCAACCCTATAAGGAGAACTAACCACTAATTTAGTGAAGCACCCACTCCAGAAGGATTCTGCAACCCCCTAGGATAACCAAGCACAAACTAAGTCACTTGAATATAATTTAACTCTTATTTTTCTACTACCACAACTAATGGAGATCACTTATTTAGCTCACAAACCCTAGGTCAAATTCTAGGTCTTCAAATGATCACAATCTTGCTCTTTCTTTACTTTTCTTTTCTCTAGCCTCTTGAAATCATGATATTTTATCTTCCTCAACCTATCAAATATTCCTCTACCTTTAAATCATTATCTTATACCTGTAAAATATCTTCCTCTAGGTTGCACTTCTTCCCTCCAAAAGCACTAGTTCAAAAATGAACCAAACAAACACTTAAATATTATTTTATTTCTTCCAACCCAAATGAGGTCGGTCCCTCATAATAAATTATGCCCATACACCTTCATTAAATTAAAATAAATTCATTACAATAGTAACATATCACCCAAGTAGGTTTTCCTAACTAAAAACCTCATTACATGTGCTAAGAATGGCTTAAAATCCCATGGGCACAATCGTAAAATTACCCTTACATCAAAAAAAAATTATTCACAACCCATAAACCCTTACATATGATTACAATATCATTTAAAATTCATACATGGTAATAATTAATATCAAACAATCAAATTATTTCATTTAGTGGGCCCAGTTCCCTTTACAATTCTTGTTCTCAAAACAAATGTTTCCTACACCCTTAAGGACCTTGGAAACTTCATTTGATCACAAAATCACTTAAATAAGATAAAACCATGCCATTTAAAAATTTAATGGAAATTTAAAAACCTTTATAACACTTATAAATAAGTTATAATCCTTGAATCAACCTCTTTCTCAAACCATAGCTACTTTTGCCTTCAGCAAAACAACCTGCCAAAAAATCTTTTTTCCAAAGGTTAGCTCATAAAAACATTACTACATATATTTAAGACCTAAAAATAGATTCATTTGATTCCAAATTAATACCTCTTAATATTACAGGTTATATCAATCATCAACCAATCCATCTCATTCTTCAAATAACATCAAACGTTCACCAGAACACATGTTATCTTAAAATTACAATAGTCTTCCTGTCAAAATAATGATGTTTAAACCATTTAAAATGACATCATAATGAGTAAAAAATAAAATAATTATAAATATATTTGAATCTTCTTTCCAACACAACTTTAATCCCCTTCAAACTCCACCTGTAGCTCAAGTTATGTTTATTTTACTAGAGCCTGTTATTTGAGATCCCAAAACTGCCCTTTGACCAATCAACCTAATTGGACCTAAAAACACCATGAAAATGAATTAAAATAATCTAAAACCTCCATTAACATCATTGAAAATCCCAATCATCATGCATCATCAATTTTGCATGTTACTCCTTTAGACTATCTTGTCCTAAAACCTTATTCTTCATAAACTGTTATTTTTAGGTGGGGCCCACTCATCAGCAAGACCTAAACCATACATTCACAAAAATAAAATAGAGTTATATACAACATAGAATAATCAATTTTCATGTAATAATCAAAACTGGTTTAGTATACTTCATTCTTTGCAAACTGCTCCTAAGCTAGTGTTTAACTAGAGTTTTAGACCACTTTTCTTTCTTAACATTTGTTCCTAAAAACCTGACGATAAAAAAATCTCATTACTTTTTGTAAACCTTATAAAATCACTATATAAGCTTTCCTAAAATTAACAATGTCCCATGCAAATCACATTTTTCACAACAAGCATCTAAACTTACACTTCAAACTCAAAATACACTTGATTTTGACACTATCTCACAAAACGAGTCATATCTTGCAAAATTCACATCATAGAAACCTAAAATTTGTATCATATCACTATGGTGCATCCCTATAATATCTCCAATCAATAAAAATTTCAATTCCATACCTCAAATTTTCTAGTCACTATGATCCTCACAGTAAAAGCTAGGGTTAACATAAATAATACAATAACTGAACAAGAAACCTCTAAAAATGACCCAAACATACCTCATATTTCATTATACACTTTAATTCATTCTTCCATGAGCTCATATATCTCCAATCAACACTGTCACACCTCCAAGCTACTATGCTTACTCCCAATGAGCACCTGTAATATAGCAAACCACTTGTACCTACACTATGTCACTATTGTGAGTGCCAAATCACCCTTAAAACATGATAGCCATGATTTCAAAATTCTTCCCAAACATCCAATAATCACATATTTCCAAGCTACGTCTCCTAGGCACCTGTATAGGCTTGCTAGAGCAAGCACACCTCATTGAATCCCATTGTATTAGTTGATATACATATGCAAAAACATGTAATAACCATGATAAAAATCATATGACATCAATGTAACATTAAATTTTTCATTAATGTGGTTTTTCATCAATTACAACACCTATTAGGAACACATGCCAACAATATCATCCTTTGTCATTGATGGAAAACACCCTGAACTTCTCCTCCTTTTTACATTGATGACAATGTAATACATGTAGCTTAATTTATTCACCTACCTCAGCTTCATACCATCATGATTTGGTTAGAAAAATCAACCAAATGTCTCAACCAAGCTTCATATCTTTATGTTTTGCAAAAAAAATGATTCTTGCCTTCATTTTAGGCATGCAAACACCATGCTCCCCATGGAATAGACAATTCAACATCTAAAAAAACATCATTAAGGCATGAAATAAGATAAATCGCACATTATTAGGATCTACAACATCATTCTTCATCTTCTAAGCATGTAAAAACAACAATTTTCTCTTTTACCCCTATTTTGGTCTTCCTTCCAACAATGTAGAAGACCTGTGACTAAACCATATACCTCTTAAACATAACAACAATGTTATTTTCAGGCTCATCAAAACATTATATTACCTTTCTTGATCACAAAACATCTTGTATAGGCCTAAGACAATCTATACCAAGCACAATATTTCTCTTCATACCATATCATGGACTGTGATCCCTAAACTACATCTTTAGAGCAAAAATTAAAAAAAAAAATAGAAAGTAATAGAATCTCAAAATTCTCATGAAACTTTCCTTCGAGGCTCCCTTTGGGATTAAAATCACTATCTCCAATAGATAAGCACAAAATCATGCTACTTACCTTGACTCTAGGCATGAAATAACCTTGGGAAACTTTTTCCCAATCCTAAACCATTTTCTCAGTCATGTACAATCATATTATACTGAGAGAAACAACTTTTGTTCTTGATATGCTCAATATTTCAAAATCCATACCTTGTATGTCTTTTAGGCCTTAAATAACTTGTCTATAACAACTATTATATGTTCCTTGTCTTTGATGGACTAAGCTCATCCTCTTGTACCATTGTAGTATTCTAGTAACAACCTGATAATGTCACATGTTTTTCCTCCTATAGCTATTCACATATATGAGACCATCCTTTTCATTGTGTCAAGATGCAGGGCCACCTTCTTCACTGTTGTAATATACCATCTAGAAAAATTTAGATATTTCATTCACTTCTTCATATCATGTTATCATTTTACATACTTTAACATCACACACAAGCACTGATTAACAAAATATGGGACAAGGTTATCACCCCTCTATCATGATTACACCATTAGTAGAATTTTTCATCCTTTTCAATCACCAATTTCTTCATCAACATAGGAAACCAGACCTCTGTCACTTGCTCATAAAAACAAAGGTAATCATAACACCATTGATTATTTAATAGAGAATACTTGACACTATATTATTTTCTCTATTTGAGATTTGACATAGATTAAGAAACCATCACAAACTCAAGAATTCCATTGATCCTTAGTAGTCTCTTGTAGCATTTTCAAAAAAATACCTATGACCTACTAATGTACACTTGTTTTTTGAAACACTATCTTAAGCCAGCACAAGAACATATTTTTATCTATAGCATACCCTAGAAGGATCCTCTACCATCCTAGCTCCATATGTAGATCCTCTTATCTACATAAAAATATAGTCATCACATACTTCTTATTATTGTTATTCTTCATTCATACATCTCAGTGTCTCTATTTCCATGTTCTAATGCTCCTATAGCTCAACATATTTTATATACACTCACTCTTACAAATTGTCATATCTTCTTGCAATATGATTCCAAAATTAAATTAAACATCACTCTATTTTGGTCCTTATAACAATGAAGACATGGATCATGGTTTAAAAGGTACAAACCCTATGTGATGAAACAGAGTGGACCACTATTGCATATACCAAGTTCATGACCTACTTCAACATACTTAGATAACTGTGAAGAGCTAGAGTCACATTTTCAATCCTGAGATAGCTTGTTTCCACTTTCAATTAGATGTCTGTAACCTTCATTTTTCAATACTATGGAATCATTCAAAATCATTGAGATAAGCTTTCCTCAACTCCTTTTGAAGATTCTCAAAAGAATGACTCTCCCCAAATTTATTTGAGGATAAACTTAGTTTTCTTTGTGGAGAATCTCATTTAATCCTTTATAACAAGCATGTTATTTAGAACTTTTGAAGTGAGTTAAGTTAAGAAGACCTTACAAGCCATCTTGAGCAATACCATGAATGTGTTCATACTCTTCTTGACATACTGAGAGCTAGTCAAAACTTCATTGCACTGAACCATATAGATATTGCACACTATTAGAATGATTGAGTCAATAATGTGAATATTTCTTTTACACCACTATGAATATATATTACACCCAAGATGCCAACATGGCCTTGTTTGAGATAAGACACTTAATTTTTTACCATAAGTGATTTTTTTCCAGTCTGGGTGAGCTTGTGAAAATCTCTCTTTACTCAAGGAAATGGAATTTATTTATGTTAACTCTATCTGATGACTTTAAATATCAATTCCTCATTTATTCATGATCATGATATTGATAAGAGCATATAGACCTCGGTACAATTCTTGTAGTATTAAGATACATGTTCAGACCCTCAAAACCAAAAGGAGTAAGATATTAGGCTCAATTTCTTGATAGAGCACCTGCTCACATTCATGAAATAACAACACCAAAAACCAATACTTATCTCTAAAATAAAATTATCTTGATGTAACATATTCCCCTTAAATGCCAACATTAAGACTAGGGAGACCAATAAGAGATCTTAGCAAAAGCTTTCAAAGACAACATACATTGACAGAGAATGTGTTCAATGAAAGATTTTGCAAAGAGCTATGGATATGGGGAAAAACCCTAAAGCTTTGTGGAAATTTCCTCAATGGACCATTAGATAAGAAATGAGTAAGGAAACCTACTTTTCATGTATTCAAACTTGAAATAAACAAGAAATCTAACAAAATAGCATTTAACCTCTATTCTTTGAAAGCTTGAAATAATGAACCTAAGAGGATCTAAGTAATCAGTTTTGTTGTTTTCCTCCATGAGGGTGAATGAATATCACTAAATGGCTACATGGTCAACTTTAGCTATTCCATTACTAACCTAACATGGGTGTAAGATGAAGCTATTTTAATGGTGGATGACCCAAGATCAAATGCCTTATTAACTTGGCTAATGCAAATGACCTCTTAAGATTTTTTAGGCTTGTTTTGGCTTTAGCTTATGTAAAGTTGTGTCTTTATGTGTAAATTTGAAGTTTGAATGGGTAGGCTTAGCCTTGTATTTATAGTTTTTGGTTTGAAAGAATTTGGAATTTGGGTGCATGTGGGGATAAAGTCTAAAAAGAACTTTACGATTAGATTAGGATAAACATGCTTTAGGCTTAGATAAGCTTGGTTTAGGCTAGTTAAACTTGAGTTTATGATAGTTAAACTTGATTAGCAAGTTATTAGAGACTCATTGAGAGTTGGGAGGGGTCTGGATAACCAATTGTGACTGATAGATAGCCTACGAAGCCAATAGAAGTGGTCTAGAGAGAACTAGGGAGGTTCTGAATAGTCGAAAGGAGGAATGTTTAGCTAATAAGAGAGATATTAGCCAAATAAGCTGATTATAGGAGGAATATGACCGAAAGAGTGTCGTGAAAGGGGCATCTGAGAATGGAGTGAAGAAGGGGGAATTAATGAAGTGTCGTCAATCTGTTGAATTGGATGAAATGCTAATTATAAGAATATTTTAGGTGTCTACATTTGCCCCTCTTTGGGGTGACGTAAGAGACGTAACTTCAAAGAAAGTAGACAAGCATAAACAAGTAGAAAATATTAAATGGATAGAAGAAAAAATGAGTATAATGGAGGATGCCCCCTCAACCGTCGATGGGGTGATGAAAGAGGTCGATCGACAATCAAAAAGATGAAGGAAATAGATAGAAGACGAAGGGAAGAAAGGGAATATAGAATAAAAGGATTATGAGGAAGAGGGAATGAGCTAACATCCATCCAATGCCTTTTAAACAACTTTATTTTTCATCATATTGCTAAGGATCTTCATCATCAGTTCTTATTAAAATAATGAACAAAAGTGTAGTATGACATGAAAAGCCATATACGAACAAATGTTCATTGCTAAAAACACCAACTCCATGTAACATACAAAATGCAATGCAATACGAGACAATAAAATATTCCTAACTCCATGCAACGTACATAATGCAATGCAATATGAGAAAGTAAACAAGCTAACCTAACAGACAAATAAGATGCAATGTTTTTGTTATCAAGCTTCAGTTTAGACCTGTGTGAATTAACGAAAAGGGTTGACGATGGTTCCCCAAGCAAGGATACATGAAAGGGTAATAATGGAGGAAACTTTTGTCCTATTAAAAATCAATGTGCACTACCATACAATAATAGGCAACTCGTTGTGCCCCAGAGTACAGATGAAGTAAGCAACCTAGCTTTTGTTGATAGAGGTAGATCAAGATGATCAGTGAGTTATGCACATGAACAGGTGAGAACCAAAGAGTGACATTTTGTAGGATGATTTATATTGTTTTTTAGAAGTTTTCTGAAACATATTTGTATGTTTTTTATGATTTTTCTAGCATATTTGAATGTTTTTTATTTTTCTAAGTTTTCTAAAACTATGTACAGCAAGACGAGGAAGCGTGGATGCTCCTAGTGATAGATGGGATGTACAAGGTCAGAAGGCTACGTGCGTGTGAGAAAGATGAAGATGTAAAAATGCCCCAGCGATTAGGTGGGAGTATTCAAAGGAAAACTCTTCATAGGTAGAAGTGGGACCCAAAGCCATTATGGATAGGTTCAACATGATGATGAACGTAAACCAATGAAGTGCTAGGAAGAAGCAAGGATTCCCCCAGTGTAATTTGGCCTAAAATCACATGATAGAAAGGGGACAAAGGTGTCCAAAAACATGTTAAAAAAATAATCTTATACACATGGATGTTTTGAATGGAGTAGAAGAACAATGTAAATGATATGAATGTACCTTAGAAGCCTCGCAATGAAGAAGTGATTTTCCAAAGGCACAAATCATGGGACGAGATATGGAATAAAGTAAGAGTCTAAAGAAGGTCCAAAAAAGACACTTGGTAACATACTAATCCTGCCTACTCATAGAAATCCAGTGTGTGCATGTGGAATTTATTACCTCTTGAAGGGAAGATTTAATAGACAACAAGTGAGGACACCCTAGCCAATGTTTAGGAATGATTTGTTTTTCTAGGTGATTTTGTGAATGGATGGTAGAAGGATAACCGTACATTACTCTGCTACTAGACAGATGTCCATAGCTCCGACAGAGATGAATTTGATTCTAATCGCAACATTTCTCTACTGCCAGTCAGGTGTCCATAGCCCCGATAGAGATTATTGGAAATACCCCAAGAGAGAGTAATATATCAATTTGCTTTTTCTTTTAGCTTTTAGCTTTTGATTTTTTTTATTGATTTTGATTCTTTTTCTATCTGAAAACTTATTTCAGCTCTCTTGTTTGACAAGGGGTTAAGAACCACAGATGGCTTGATGGAAGGAGGTGGAAGTGATTTTGATGATGACATTGGCTAGTGTCAACAAATATGTCCAAAAGTTATTCGTAACAAGTTTATTAGATGTTGAATGTGATAGGATCTCTAAGAGGTCATTCGTTATTTGATTTACCAAGGTGATAAAAGACCATGGTCAAATAGATACCATAGAGATAAATGTCACAAAATGCATGTGAAAAAGCTAAACAAAATATCACTGAATGGATGAAAATGGTAGGAAGACTTGTAGAAGAATGATAAGAAAGGGAAGAAAGAAATGTCCATGTGTACACAATACCTAATTGCAATGTTTGATCTTTGTACCTTTTATTTTTCTTGTGTTTTCTCAATGTTTTTGTATTTTTGAATTGTTTTTTATTTTTATATTTTTGATAGTTTTTGGAAAGGTGGGACCAAAAAATTCACTCTATGTGGTAAGATCCAACAACGATGTCTGTGACTTCCTTGATAAGGGATACTAGGCATGATTGTTTATCAAGAGTCATGTTATATCTAATCTCAATGATCGAGGTGAGGTCGTACTCAATAAATGATTGTGATTTATCCTTAAAAAAGGATTGTTCATGCAGGAGCTTGAGTTCCCTATCCATAGGTTTTTGTACTTTTCACCATACTTGATGGTTACGTTGATGTGTGTTCTTAAATCGTGTTTGATTTTGAACCCTAAGACCGTTGGAGTTATTGGGAGCTTCGGAGATCTTCGCAGTTCTGATCTTAACTTGATAATGAACCTATTTGGGTTTCTTATAAGCTAACATGTGACTTGTTTGATCCTAAGAAGGAGAAGAAAGTGAACGTGGACGTTTAAAAGTGATGCAAGAAATGACCGCAGGCTTTCCATAACCATTGATAGAAGAAATATGTGATGAATAAAAAGGATATAGTCCAAGAAGTGAAGAGGATGGGCTACGAGGAGGTGACCCACTGATAGAAGGAAATGAAGGGCTATTAGAATATGGTCCTGAGATGGAAGAAGTTGGGCTATGAGGACATGGCCCAAGAATAGAAGAAGAGGGACTACCAGGATGTGGCCCCAGGATAGATGAGGAGGGAGTACTCGGAGGCATCCCATAGAAAGAAGAGGATGAAGGGATATTAGGATGTGGCCCAAGAATAGAAGGTAATGGGCTACCAAGAGGTGATCCACAAGTAGAAAATGGAGGACTACTAGGATGTGGCCCCAGGATAGAAGAATATGATGGGCTACTCAATTGTGACCCAAGGAGAGATTTTGATTGAGGAATGATGATAGATAAGGAATGATTTTCTAACAAGAAGATAGGCCATGGCTCAATGCTAGACCCTAACATCTCATTATGCTCAGAAGAAGGTGAAGATGGAATAGAAGAAGAATCAAGTTCCATGACCTTAAGATTTTCCTCTATTTTTTGATAAAAGGAATCAACTTCTTTTCCCCAATACGTGAGCGTATCGAGTCCCAGAAATAATCCTTCTTTACAATCCTCTAAAGGGATATCATCTTGTACTCTGATTGTTCCTTCATTCTAAGAGAAATCAATCGGTAGAGGTTATTTTTCTTTGACCATGAGAGGTTGACTAGAAGAAACGGACCTGATAAGTGGGGATGATTGATTGATAGAAGAAGATGACTCAAGAGAGGAAGTAGGATTGGTGATAAACATCTCATGAATGGACGATTTGGATTTGGACCTATGTCATTTTTCTAGAAGATGATGTAATGTAGGTTGGAAAGCAGGATCGCATATCCATTCATTAAGTTCTGACGTAGGAGTCGAATTAGGTGATTAACTAGAGGTAACCCAAGTCGTGAAACTCTTCGACGGAGGAAGAGGTAATTGAGATGACTGATGAAGGAGGTCCTGCGAAGAAAGGGAGGACCGTGACTCAAGACCTAAATTAGATCTTCGATCAATGGAACTTAGAGTCACACAAGTCTTCAAAGGAGGAATACATCGTTGAGGTGATTTGGAATAAAGGTCCTGCAAAGGAAGGGAGGACTGTGATTCAAGATTTGATCTAGGGGTAATCGAACAATAGTTTAGATCCAAGTCTTTAGAAGAAGAGTGGGAGTCTGAATGGTAGTTTAGATCTGAATCAGAAGTAGAAGAGTTGGGGGAACTATACGCCGGAAAAGTGACAAGCAAGCGTGGGAATCTATAGGTAACTCTTTCACGTACCCGACCTCCCGAGGTCATGCCGAGACAACCGGTGGGGATGGAATATGCGTGGGATGCAGACAAACTAGTTAGGCAATCTAATGTCTTCAATACGCACTAGTGGAATTTGAGAATCTAAGGAAAATAAGGCCCTTCAAACCTGAACTGGTGTTATAGATCGATCAGAAAGGATGACTTCTCGAAGGATCCAATCAATATCGAGCTCTGGTGTGATTCGATCTATGGGTTGTGGAATACGTGGAAAATGACCTGGGATAGTTTCGTGTACATTTCCAGATAAGGTCATATGGTGGGTAATGAATACAATCGACTCTACGGATGATTCTCTGGCCTAGTCCAGAATTCTCTAGCTTTGTTAGTTACTATATCTAATAAGGATAGTTGTTCGATGATGATGGGTGGAATTGGAGTGGACTGGAATACTAGTGTATGTAGGCTAGTGTCTATATCTGATTGACTTGTGGATTCGTTAGGCTGTGGGATCTGTGGATCACAACTGTAGACTCTTGGTTGTTGTGGTCTTGCTATGGTCATGTATGAAATCAAGTCCTAATCCCTAGTATCTAGTAATCATACGCTTTCTCAGCTTCTATGTTTAAACTCAATAACTGCTTGATTTTCTCAGATACGTATTCCCTGGGCTCCCGGGGTCCCGTGATTGTCATACAAAACAAAAGTAAATCTAACTGTAACAAAGCAAATTCTAACTATGTAGAATAAATCTAAAATGTATATGACTTCTATTTTTCTGAGAACTTTCTAAGAATTTAAGAAAAGTAGCTATTTAAACGTATCTAGAATTTGATAGCTAAGATAAAACTTAAAATAAACAAAATAACCGAGTGTAGTTATTTGTCTGTGCAATTTGTAGATCTATTCTAAATAATGAGATAACTTGCTTAATCTATTTGCCAGACTTTCGATCCTACCTCAGAAGTGAGGAATGAATCATAGTTTCTCAGAAAATATCAATCCCCACAGCTTCCCTGGCAATATCGAAAGTAAACTTAACTGAAAAGAAATGATTATCTATTCTATTTGATATATTTCTAACTTTAGAACTTTAAAAGTTAGAAACCTGGATTCTGCAGAACAGTGGTCAATCCAATGGTGTGTGTGATCTTACCCCTCAGTGTGATCTCCTCGTTCCTTTGTGTTCACGTGGATCCAGAAAATCATGTAATGCTAGCATCAACGGAAGTAGATTTTGGGACAAAGGCAGCTCAGAATGTAGACTGAATATAATGCGAGTAGGAGAGGGATAGCGCAAGATTACAGAGCTTGGCTTATGCAATTCCTAGCGGGATTTATTGCGAGTCATGCAACATAAAGCGTCTAGAACCTGAAACTATCCTGCTTGAGGAGAAAAACCTACAACTTTAATGGCTTCCTAAGCTATTCTACTCCAATGGATTGGATAAAACAACACTGTTTGCACAAGCTGGATATGTGGCTTTCCAACAGCTGAACAATGCTAACTAAGCATGCAAAGAATTAAAACTATGGCTTCTAAACAGAATAAAATACTGAACTATGAAAATGAGAGCATGAAAGTGAATGAGGGGCAGACTGTAATGACAGCACTTGCACAAGATGGATATGTGGCTTATCAACTACAAAACAATGCTAACTAGGCATATAATGAACTAAACTAAGAACTCTAAGCAATATGAAAGCTAAATCTATTGCAAAGAGAGATTCAGAGGAAAACTTCAGGGCCCTTTGTTTGAGCACAAGTAATTTATTTATAGCTTTTCATTCACCCAAAGATCAAAACCAAACTAAACTCTAAAACTATAAACAAATGGCCAAACACTATTCCAAGGGACCAAAAACATAAATGCAAGCCCAAGTCGGCAAGGAAAGCTGGTGAAACGTTGATTTTTACGTGAGTCACGTTAAAATGATTTCTAGAAAATGCGTAAAGGACCACCGCTCTGAGCAGGGCAGCAGTTACAGGACCGCAGCCCTAACCAGGGTGGCGGTCACGAGACCACCGCCCATGCAGGGCGGCGGTTTCATCACTGAAGAGAAAAAGGCCAAGAAAAGATGGGAAAAAGGAAAAACAAAGGACGTGGGGGCTAAGTGGGGCATGCGGGATGTTAATGCACACTTGAAGAGCTTTTCCGGATCCTGAACACCTTACGAGGAGACCTGTATCATCATTGGGGCACTTGTTACATTGTTCCGGCAATACAGTACCTTACAATTTTGGGTACATACATATTGCCCCCTTGGAGAAGCATTTTAGCCATGAAGAGGCGTAAAATGGTGGGTCCGAGTATGGCAGTCCCGAAATGGGAAGTTAGAAGTTATACCTGACACGTCCGTGTGTTGAAATGATGCCATCCAAAATTCCTACTACCTGCAAAATGAAAAGAGAACTCAAGTGCAGATAGATACAATAGTTCGAAAAATAAACGCTAAGAATAACAGGGAATGAGAACGTACCATTTGTGCGGGGATAGGAACTTACCTCCATCAGCGCTCCAAACCTGTGAAAAAGTCATTTTAAAATGAAACAGAGTGCTATATATATGAAAGTGGGCCCATTTTCCTATTCATTTGCGCGAGTCGATTTGGTTGATTTTGAGCTCTGGGACCCACGGTGACGGTTTCTTGCGTGAGTAGAGTCGAAACGTCCGCAGCGAGATCGTGATCATGCCTCCACATGTGGAACACCGACCTCAGCGATCACAGGTTAGTTTTCTTCAGTTTATTGTTTTTCCCCCCTTAATTTTGAAATGCTAAATACTCTGCAATGGGGGGGTCATTTTTGAAAATGCTAGTGTTAAAAGGTCCACCTAGGGGGGGGGCGCCTACTGGGTAGGCTCTTTTTTTAAGTTAAATGGTCATTTCTTGCACTTTTTAGGCCTTTTTAGGTTAAAAACCCAGCGTGGGTTTTCGGACCACGACCGCCGCCCTGGCCAGGGTGGTGGTTACATGACCGCCGCACCTGTTCAAGGTGGCGGTTACACGACCGCTGCCTTTAAGGCGGCAGTTACAAAACCGCCTCCCTGCTCAGGGCGGTGGTTTTGCACAGAATGCAAAAGGAACCTGTTATTGAGATTGTGTTTGTATTTTTAGCATTTCTACGTGTTTTTATGACTTTCTCAGTATTGTTTGGATACTAACTTGCTCTGTTTTGTGTGTTTTTGGGTGTATGCAGGTGAGAGAGGAGTACATCCGATGGAGCAGAGAGAGGGAGTGTGATTGGCTCCCAGGGGTATTAGATGCCCTCTCACAGGATGAGGAGGACACACTTCAGAGGGCTGGCATATTGCGCATATCGCGTGTGCCCCATGTTGCACCATCTAGTCACATCCTTTGTGACTTATTCTCTTACTGGGATGCAGATCGGAACACCTTCCAATTGCCAAGGGTCCGTGGCGAGTGGACCATTACATTGGAGGACGTCTACCGCATTCTGGGGGTCCCGATCATTGGGAGGTGACTCACTTTGGAGACAGCAGGCTCACTGGGCACAGATTGCACAGTGGGCGACTTATATGGGAGATGCAGCCATCTCCACGGGGTCGAAGAAGGGGGTGAGAGTTCGATCCATTCCTTCTTTGCCCATCCCCGTATTTCGACAGGCCATCATGGGGATCCTTGCCTCGAGATTGATCGGGGACAAGGGAGGGGACACATTGTTATACTGCTGGGCCCCCATTATTGCACAGATAGAGGGGCATGGTTGGATATACGCTTGGGGAGCAGACATTCTTGGGACCACCTACCATGATCTATACAGGGTGGTCCGTTTACAGGGGCAGTCATTGAGCCACCCGACTCTAGTCATGAGTTGGGTTTATGAGCATTTCATCCCCTATGGCAGGGGTGTGGAGGTGGCAGATCCTGGAGCTGTTAGGGTAGCCAGATGGACAGACATGTCGGTGCTTAGAGCACCTCATCAGCCAGTTGCCTCCCTGACTACTGCCGATATGGAGGCGACACCATACCAAACCATGGCCGGCATATGGGGCGAGGAGACTCTTACCTTGATCTCCTACTCCACCACAGGGCAGCTCATTGATAGAGTGGGACGAGTGGAGGTGCACCCCTTTGGCCGGGTTCCTCAGCAGTTTGGCCTACCATATACGGGTATGCTTCCCCTAGTGGTTCCAGTCTACAGATCAGTTCGTGAGGCCAGAGGGGGGCCTAGAGGCCGAGGTTGGACAGTGATTACTCCTGGCATTCCCATTGCAGCCAGGAGGATAGTTCGTGCTAGAGGGAGAGCCGGTGTGCCTCAGGCACCTTTACTTTGGATTGCCGCGGGTCCTGCCCATAGCAGCGATGACCCTATAGAGGTAGACTCCGAGTCTGAGGAGTTTACAGGGGGGGAGACAGAGGACAGTGATCCTGAGTGGCATGACACTCAGGATATCATGCAGGCAGAGAGGGCTGAGCAGAGCGCAGAGAGGGATACTCTAGTTTCAGAGGAGCCACTCTCCCAGGGCCATGGTGGAGAGGATGAGTCCATTGCGGGGTGACACGTTGCTCCTGCCACAGGAGTCAGCCCCTCAGTCGGCAGCGGCATCCGCGGTAGGTGTCGGCCCTAGCGACCCATCCTGGAGGCCTGGTGATCCGAGTAAGTTACCCTTTCTCCCTTTTAATGTTTATTTGTAGGCTCTCCTTAGTTGCTATTTTGTATCTTTTAGCCTCTTGCTTAGTTTCTAATTCATTTTCTCCTTTGTTTTCAGAGACTGTTGATGAGTGGCGGGATTTGATCTGCAGGGTATGTACCGATTCCCTGATGATCCCCATGGATAGGACCCGTGCAGAGCTGTCCGTAGACGTTGGGGAGCCTTCAGCAGCTGGTAGGCATACCGATGTTTTGCTCCTGTCTGGCACGTGGCCAGGATGGTGTCGACCCTCCGCATAGAGTTAGCGGGCTATAGGACGGCTGAGCACCTTATGAGGAGCCATTCTCGTGGTGAGACTGCAGCTGCTCCTCGGGACCCTGAGCCCTCCATACATTCAGAGCGCCGGCATAGCCGGAGTCCTAGGCGTGGGCGTGCACCTTCAGAGGGGTCGCGTAGGGATTGAGAGGCCACTTGGCTCTCGTGTATTTTGTATTATATATTCTTTGTATATCACTGGGCTCTTTGAGTGTTTTGACCATGCTTAGTGCATGATGGCATTGTATATAAACATTTGATCATTTATATATACGTATTCGTTTTGGATCAAAATCTTGGCACTCATGGTTTCCTTTCTATTTCCAGCTTTTCTATGTATACTACGATGTATGTTTATATGCTTTTTAGAATGTATGCAATGGAGAACAAATGATGCAAATGTTTGTTTCCTTTTGTGTATTTCATGATGCTGATATATGTAGATATAATGTGATTTTGAATCTTAGCTTCTGTAAGCAATTTTGGATACCTCATGTTTGTTTTGCAGAGTGATGAATATAACCAGTATGATGAACAGATTAACTTGCCCCACTCCTAACTCCACGCAACTAGTAAGATGCGAGGGCTCATCACCGAGAGCTAGAAAGGGCACAAGTTATGAGGTGTAGCTGAAATGATAGTGATGAAAGACAGACAAAGCTTTGGTGGAACCAAATTGGAAGCTACAAGCTTACTCTACCCGAGTGACTTCATAGTTTAGAATGCAACTTGCTTTGCGGTTTATCTAGACTTAGATCCGTAGATGGCCACATAGTAGACAAAATCTGGGTTTTTAGGATTTTAACTCTCTTGGAATTTTGAACATCTGATTCATTTGTTTTTTGACTCAAAGTTTCAAAGTTTGAATTGTTTGTGTATGACCTTTTACATTTATTTGTCAAGAGGACCCCCTACACTTTGCCCCATGCTACTAGTAAGAAGCGTGGGTTTATCACCGTGGGCAAGGCATAGGTGAGTAAGGGCATTTCCATCCTTTCCCAACCCTACGTCACTAGTAAGAGATGCAAGCTCATCACCAAAGGTTGGTGGGGCAAGGAAATGTGTAAAATTAAAATTTTCTGTTTGATCAACGTTTGACTTGTTTATTTGAGTAAAATGTCAGTATGTGCTTATTTCCAAAGAGATATACATATGGGATAGATGTGACACCATGAAGCTTCTAGAACAGACCATAGGCAAGACACCTATCCTAAGAAGAAATCAAAGCGAGAATAAACTTGCAGATCTTGGTATGGTTACCGTTAAGACTTCGTCATGTCTGACTTTATTTGATAAAATGATTCTGAGATAATTTGATGATATCATGAAAATGGAGAGGTATGATTAAAGAGTTTATGCCAACAACATCATGAGTTTGTAATGAATTTCTTTGAGAATAGATTCCTTGATCACTATTTATGTAAGAGACAAGTGGACAAAATGATCTTAATCTATATGAAGATGCAATGTAGATAGTTATATAAGTAGTGCTAGCTGCTTATGCGTAGAACCGCTTGAGGTGCAGGGAATTGACTGTTTCACCAAATTCCTCACCTTCTAGCGTACATAAGAGGTATGCACCATTTCCATAGTCCTTCATGACTCGGTATGGGCCCAACCATTTGGGCCGGAATTTCCTTCCTTCGCCGGTCTTCTTGTCGATACGGCTGTCTAGTCTTAGAACTAGATCACCTTCGTATATGTCGCATTCATAGACCTTCTTGTTATACTGCTGGCACATTCGGTCAGCATAAGCTCTATGTCGTTGTTCAGCATCTAACCTAGTTTCATCTAGGCTTTCTAGTTGGGAAAGACGTGCTTCTCTGTAAGTGTCTTCATCCAGAATCCCTTGTAATGAAATGCGGAGACTGGGTATTTCGACCTCAAGTGGGAGAACTGCCTCTGCCCCAAATACTAGCGAGAAAGGAGTTGCTCCCGTTGGTGTTCTTATTGAGGTTCGGTGGGCCCACAAGGCCGGATATAACTTCAAATGCCAATCTCGTTTGTTTTCTTTTACCGTTTTAAGGAGAATGGCTTTCAGTGTCTTGTTTGTCGCTTCAGCCTGTCCGTTGGCTTGAGGGTAATACAAGGAAGCCGTATGATGGCTTATCTTAAATTTATTGCATAGCTCACGAACCTCTTCATTCTTAAAAGAAGTTCCATTATCGGAGATAATGATTTGCGGGATACCGTACCTGCAAATGATTTGGTTCAAAATGAACTTGGCGATTACAGAACCAGGTACAGTAGTAAGAGGCATAGCCTCTACCCATTTGGTAAAATATTCAGTGGCCGTGATTATAAAATTATGGCCATCTGTGGATGAGGGAGAGAATTTCCCTATTAAGTCTAGACCCCATGTAGAAAAGGGCCATGGAGTAGCGATTGGTTGCAGAGCTTGTGCCGGCATGTGGATCTCATGGGAGAATTCTTGGCACTTATGACACCTGCGTACAAACTCTATTGCGTCATGTTCTAGAGTGGGCCAGAAATAACCCATTCGATGTATTTTTCGAGCAGTGGCATGGCCACCGAAGTGGCCTCCACATATTCCACTGTGGGATTCATGGAGAATCTTCTTGGATTCTTCTGTGTCGACACATCTTAGGAGCATTCCATCGAATGCTTTTCGGTAGAGTACTTGCTCTATGATGACGTATTTGGCTACAATAATACGTAACCGTCTTCTTTGTTGTGGTGTAACTCCTTCTGGGTACGTATGGTCCATGATATAATTAATGATATCAGTGTACCAGGGACACTCAGAGATAGAAGGTTGGGTTTCGATGTAGTATACACACTCATCTGGAAAATCTAAATCTACTAGATCACCTCCATCTAATGGGTTATCAGCTAACCAATCTGCAATGATTTGTCCCTTAACTGACTTCTGATTTATAAATGTTAATTCAAATTCTCCCATTAAGGTTATAAAACGTCCAGCCTTTTTAGACAAGGACCCTTGTGTGAGGAAAGTTCGTAAGTGGTCCGTTTTTACCATGACCCTCGTTTCTTGGTTCAGCATATAATGCCTTAAGCGTTTAGTAGCAAAGACTATAGCAAGGCATTCTCATTCTGCCTGTGTATAACGTGTTTCATAGTCAAGTAATGTTCGACTAATGAAATAAATCGTGTTCCCTCTTGTCATCGTCCTCTTGGGCCAACATACAAGCTAACGAGACATTGGTAGCTCGTGAATATAGAATTAACGGGCGATCTAGCTTAGGTGGCATTAGCGTAGGTGGTGACAACAGGAAACACTTAACTACATCAAAGGCTTCATTGCAGTCTTCGGTCCAATCAATGCTATAGTCTTTCTTGAGTAAATTGTTGATTGGATGAATGGCGAAGCTTAAGTCTGGGATAAATCTCTGGATTGCACCCAGCTTTCCGAGAAATGATCTGATTCCAGATTCATTCGAAGGTGGGACCATTTCGAGGACAGCCCGAATTTTGGTTGGATCAACATCTATCCCTCGTGACGATATGATGTAACCTAGGAGCTTTCCTCCTGTTACGCCAAAGATGCATTTCTCTGGATTTAGCGTGACTCCGTATTCTATTAGGCGTGAAAGAATGACGCGGAGTACTTCCGGATGGTCACAACGCTTCTTGGCCTTAGCCAACAAGTCATCTACGTAGGATTCCATGATTTTATGAATTAAATCGTGGAATATATATGTCATAGCTCGCTGGTACGTAGCACCAGCGTTCTTGAGACCGAATGGCATAACAACGTAGCAATAGGTTCCCCAAGGAGTTATAAACGTAGTTTTAGCTTGATCTTGCTCAGATATTTTGATTTGATTGTATCCCGAGAATCCATCCATGAGAGACAAAAGTTCAAACCCAGCTGTTGCATCAACAATGACATCGATAGATGGTAACGGGAAGTCGTCCTTAGGACATGCTTTGTTGATGTCTCGGAAATCTATGCAGATGCGTATCTTTCCATTCTTCTTGAGAACGGGAACGATGTTAGATACCCATTGGGAGTAGTCGACTGGTTTGATGAATCCTACCTGGAGGAGTTTTATTACCTCCTCCTTTACCATGAGAGCTACCTTGGGTTTCATGGGTCTTGATTTTTGTTTAACTGGCTTTGCATCTGATTTAGTGACGAGGTTGTGCACCGCAATGTGGGGTGTGACTCCTGTCATCTCCTTATAATTAAATGCAAATGCCTTCTGATGTTCTTTGAGGATCCGAGTGTGTATTTCTACTTCTTCTGGGGTTAAGGATGATCCTAATTTCAAGATTTTTGGTTCGTCATCTGTTCTTGAT
Organism: Taxus chinensis; assembly: GCA_019776745.2. NCBI lineage: Eukaryota > Viridiplantae > Streptophyta > Pinopsida > Cupressales > Taxaceae > Taxus > Taxus chinensis. Next base: position 887,143,829 of record CM034150.1, read on the forward strand.
GTTGACATCGATTGTTTCCTCGATCAAAGAGGCGTTACCCTCTTCGAACTCAGGTGGTGCTGGAGGTAAATCCAAATCATCCCCATTTTCTACTGCGTATATGCTAGGTTCCATTTGTGAGGGGAGATCCATCATGGGATTTCCGAAATAGGAAGACGAATGTGGAATTAAGGACAAATCTAGCATATGATAGGAGAGATGTAGTGCTGCATAGGCGTTTAAGTAATCCAAAGTGGCCATATCACTATCAACATGGTCTAGGACGGTAGATTCACTTCCGCTTGAAAGGGGATTTGTCATTGTTTTTATCAATGGTTCATCACGAATGGACACCGTGAAATGGGTATCTTCTAACTCATTGCTTGGAGTAAAACGTGATGCTGAAGTTGCTATTGAATCGGCGAGAAGATTTTTCTCTCGCGGGATTGCTTCAATGGATATGAAGTTAAATGCCTTGCTTAAATCTAATACGGCTTCTTTGTAAAGCTGCAAGTGTTCAGCTTTGGTTTCGTATACTTCAGAAACCTGGTTTGTCACTAATTGCGAGTCTCCTAAGACTCTGATGTTATCAATACCAATTCTTTTGGCTAAGGTGAGGCCAAGGAGGAGGGCTTCGTACTCAGCGCCGTTGTTTGTGCATTCAAAATTTAGCTTAAAGGCAAATGGCAGGACTTTCTCTTCAGGTGAAGTAAGAATTATACCTGCCCCTGCTCCATAACGGCATTTAGCTCCATCGAAATGGAGAGTCCAATACTTAGCCGGGAGTATAGATGTTGGGGTATCTACTGCGTTTGCGCACGCTCTACTTCTACCATGCAGAGGTCCTCTGCTGGAAGGGAACCAACACCTAGGGAATATCCTATGCCTACTGAATCAAATGGTAAGAACATTGGTAAATCTTGTTCTATTAACTCAACAATTTTTGCAGTAGTCCCTAATGATACCGTTTCTATAGTGTTAGCCTTATCTTTGGGGGTTGGGGTTGTTTTGGCTATGCTGATAGTTTCAAGATCCGTTGTAGGTACCAACTTCTCCTCTGGTTTTGCGTCAGTGGGTTTATTAAGTTGGTTTGTTGGAAGTTCAAATTCCGAGTGCACACCTGGTCTTTTCTTTAAGTCAGCTAGGTGTATATCGAAAGGTTTTGGATCACCTTTGGCTACAAATACCTTTCCTAGATGCAGGAATCTTACTTCTTGGAATAAAGTAGAAGGGATTGCCTTCATTCGGTGTATCCATGGTCGGCCGAGGATCATATTATAATTAGTTTCCCGATCTATAATATAAAACTCAGTCAGGATTGTTTTGGGTCCTAAGGTGACCGGTAGTATTATAGTTCCTATCGAAGTGGCTTTAAGGCTATCATAGCCTCTCAATGTATTTCGAGTGGTGGAACAGTTTGTTTCCCCATATCCTAGTTTTTGGAGGAAAGAGAAGGGGACTATGTTAACTGCGGCCCCATCGTCAACCATTGCCCGTTTTACGTAGTTATTATAAACCCATACTTGTAAGTGTAAGGCTGGATCGCCTCGGCGTGCAATCTCAGCATCTGTAGGCATTTTACTTATTTCGAATATGAATTCGACATCCTTGTCCGGCTGCCCCGGAGGGTGGATATCAAAATCTACGTGATTTACTTGTGTTTCAGGAGGTGGAGTGATGTTAATTAGATGACCTAAACCTAATGCTTCTAAAAGAGCAGCTCTGTGAGCAGGAGAGTTCTTTAGTAAGTCCAAAAATGAAATGTGTGAGAAGGTTTTTGTTAGGTCATTAATTAAATCATAGGCACCCATGGGTTTTTCTACTATTTGTTGACTCTTATCTGTTTCTGGCAGATGACTTGGGCTTGGTTGAGAGAAATACTCTCGTGTTCTTGTTATAGCTTCGATAGGTAGTTCAGCGTCTAGTTCTACCAAACTGACTATCTTGGGTCTCGGTTGATTTCCTAATTGTGGCGCAACTGATGGATTTAGTGAAGTCGAGGCTTCATGATCATTGTTTCCCATCATTGCACCCTTGTTCGTCCCAGTTGGATTTAGTCTGTTATTATCATGATTTGGGAGTGGATCGTTAAAGATCTTGAGGGGAGCATTCTGAGGGGAAACTGCCCCTGCGAGCGTGTTTGGTGGTGGTGACACGGGATCTGCCAAAAACAAATCTGTGAAGAACTGTCTTTGTTCTTCTGGCAAACGTTGCATGAATTTATTGTAGTCACGGCACGTTCTAGTATCATGACCTCGAATCTTGTGGAAACCACAATATGAATTGGGATTGTAATTCCTGTTTTGTTGGTTTGGTGTATATTGTGGCCTAAAACTCTGATCAAACTGTTGCCTATTAGGATTAAAGTTTTGCATTTGTTGTTTCTGGCTTTGGTTTTGATAACCAAATGAGTTTTGGCTTGGCCCTTGTATGGGATTTCACCGTTGTTGTTGTTGTTGTGGATGGTTAAAATCCACTGTATTGATTGTCGGGGTAAAGTTGTTGTTTCGTTGGTTGTTTGTTTGTGATGGAGTATTGACAACATTTACCTTCTTGGGCTGGTCGGTTACTCCATCTGTTGTTACACCCCGATTTTTGTTAAGGATTTTAGGTCCTTGATTGACGTTTGTGGTAGTGGGATAATTTGTAGTGTTCTGATTGGGGGTGATTAACCTCCCGTTTGCTCCATATGTTTTACGGCCACTATCTATCGCTGCTTGATCTATTCGAAGAGCGCTCTCAAGTACTTCATCGTAAGTTCTTAGTGGGAACTTCTGGACTTCTTCCTTCACCTCTCTGCTGAGAGAATGAAGGAATAAATCGCATAGTTCCATCTGATCCATATTTGGAGCACTTGCTGAAGAATAAAGAACTGTACGCCACCTCTGGATGAAATGGGTGACAGATTCGTTGTGTTCTTGTTTGATGTGCAAGAATTCCCTGATTCCTGTTCTTAACAGTTTTTTCATGTCGAATGCCTTAATGAACTCTGATACGAGTTGTTTAAATGAATGGATGGAAGCCTCAGGTATTCTATAATACCAGTCGAGAGCAATGCCTTCCAAGGTTTTGGGGAATATTTTAGCAACAACCCCATCCCAAGGGAGTAGTTCACGTATGGCTGTAGCGTAAGCTTTGATATGCGCGTTTGGATCTCCCTCACCTTTGTACTTGGGTAAATCGGGAAGGGGTCTTGGAAGCATGACGCTTCGTATGGTGAAGTCTAAGGGCTCTTTCAAATATTCTGAATAAGTCCCTATCGCATAGGTTTCGACCATTGATGGTGGTTGCTGAGGGAGTGGTGGTGGGATGGGTTGTTGATATGGCGCAGCGTATGCATTGGCAGGGGCATAGGGAAGTCCCTGCATTTGAGAAAACATGCCGGGAGAGGAGAACATATCTCCTTGTGGTGATTTGGAGTACATGTTTAAGTATGACGGGGTATTGTCTAGGAATGGATTGTTTGATACTAGACCGGGAGGAATGGTGTTAGAGATGATGGGCCTAGTTGGCGTTTGTTGTGAATACTGAGGAGGCATACCTAACGTGCCTACTCCTGTGAGGAGATCTACTTGGCCAGGATGGTATGGAGGATTGGAACTTCCTGCTTGCATGAACTGAGAATTTTGACTTGCTTGAGCAAGTTCTAACCCTCTCACTTTTTCTACTAACGTTGAAATGACTTCATTTGGTGAAGTCACGGTGCTTTGCCTTAGCGGCGTTTGTTGTATACCCTGGTGTTGTATAGGCATGTGATATCCTGCTATGAACTGATCGCTATCTTGCCAAGTTTCTCCGAGAGTATTTCCTATATGCAGTGGCATAGAGGTATTTTCTTGAAAAGAGACCTCGGGTTGTATTTGTAAACCTCCTATAGGTGGGTACATACCCCGGGAGCGTTGTTCACTCCTAGGATAATGTATTGACTGTTCATCATCTAAGACCAGGTATGGGTCTGATTGTCTACTAATTTGTGGTCTAAGTAGCATCTGAGGAGACGAACCAGATTCTCCGGTAAACGTCATATTATTCGAGCCTGAAGGCTCTGTTTGTTGCGTTCGAGGGGTTTGATCTAACTCCTCAGTTTGAAAAGACGAATTATATCTGATTCTTGGAGTTTGTGTTGACAATTGATTAGTCGAGTAGTTGTCACCCCATACCGAGAGTGATGGTGATGATTGCCTATTCTGTTGGGCGTAGTATGCCTCAAGACCCAAGAGGGGTCTGCCATATGCATCGAATCCCGACATATTCAGGGGGTATATGAATACCCGTAGAATAATGGGAAGGAGCGAAGGTGATTTGTGAAAGGCTAATGAGGTGGAGAAGATGAAAAGTAAACTAAACTTTGAAAGAAAACGTAATACTATGACTCCGAATTAGAAAGTAGGAAGTTTACGTCAGCTTCACTAATTTTGTTTGTTTCACGTCGGGTTCACCAATTTTGTACGCCGGAAAAGTGACAAGCGAGCGTGGGAATCTACAGGTAACTCTTCCGCGTACCCGACCTCCCGAGGTCGTGCCGAGATAGCCGGTGGGGATGGAATATGCGTGGGATGCAGACAAACTAGTTAGGCAATCTAATGTCTTCAATACGCACTAGTGGAATTTGTGAATCTAAGGCAAAGAAGGCCCTTCTAACCTGAACTGGTGTGATAGATCGATCAGCAAGGATGACTGCTCGAAGGCTCCAATCAATATCGAGCTCTGGCATGATTCGATCTATGGGTTGTGGAATACGTGGAAAATGACCTGGGATAGTTTCGTGTACGTCTCCAGATAAGGTCATATGGTGGGTAATGAATACAATCGACTCTACGGATGATTCTCTGGCCTAGTCCAGAATTCTCTAGCTTTGTTAGCCGCTATATCTAGTAAGGATAATTGTTCGATGATGATGGGTGGAAGTGGAGTAGACTGGAATACTAGTGTGCGTAGGCCAGTGTCTATATCTAATTGACTTATGGATTCGTTAGGCTGTGGGATTTGTGGATCACAACCGTAGACTCTTGGTTGTTGTGGTCCATGCTATGGTCATGTACGAAATCAAGTCCTAATCCCTAGTATCCAGTAATCGTACGCTTTCTCAGCTTCTATGTTTAAACTCAATAACTGCGTGATTTTCTCGGAATACCTCACAGGCGTTCGTGCAACCTGGATTCTTAAACTAGTATCTATGTCTGTGAGAGTGTCTCCTGCATCTGGCTGTGGGACCAAAGGATCACAACCAAAGGTTTGTTCTCTTTCGAACCCTTCTACAGTCATGTGAATGTTTTCCTAGGGTAATCTGTAGTTCGGTTGATTTGACCAAAACGTGTGTGCTTGGTCGTCTTCTATATTTAACCCTCTCAACTGAGAGCTGATCAGTTGTAAATCTGTTGTTGTTTGGAAGACTTGTATTCTAAGGTTCTGGTCTATGTCAACTATTGCTGTGACGAGGTTGGGTTGAGGCACGATTGGCTCAAATACGTATTCCCTGGGCTCCCGGGGTCCCGTGATTGTCATACAAAACAAAATGTAAATCTAACTGTAACAAAGCAAATTCTAACTATGTAGAATAAATCTAAAACATATATGACTTCTATTTTTCTGAGAAACTTTCTAAGAATTTAAGAAAAGCAGCTATTTAAACGTATCTAGAATTTGACAACTAAGATAAAACTTAAAACAAACAAAATAACCGAGTGTAGTTATTTGTCTGTGCAATTTGTAGATCTATTCTAAATAATGAAATAACTTGCTTAATCTATTTGCAAGATTCTCGATCCTACCTCAGAAGTGAGGAGTGAATCATAGTTTCTCAGAAACTATCAATCCCCACAGCTTCCCTGGCAATATCGAGAATAAATTTACTGAAATGAAGCAATTAACTACTTTATTTGATATGATTCTAACTAGAACTTTGAAAGTTAAAACCTGGATTCCGCAGAACAGTGGCGAATCCAATGGTGTGTGTGATCTTGTCCCCTCAGTGTGATCTCCTTGTTCTTTTGTGTTCACGTGGATCCAGAAAAGCATGTAATGCTAGCATCAACGGAAGTAGATTTTGGGACAAAGGCAGCTCAGAATGTAGACTGAATATAATGCGAGTAGGAGAGGGATAGTGCAAGAGTACAGAGCTTGGCTTATGCAATTCCTAGCGGGATTTATTGCGAGTCATGCAACATAAAGCGTCCAGAACCTGAAACTATCCTGTTTGAGGAGCAAAACCTGCAACTTTAATGGCTTCCTAAGCTATTCTACTCCAATGGATTGGGTGAAACAACAACACTGTTTGCACAAGATGGATATGTGGCTTACCAACAGCTGAACAATGCTAACTAAGCATGCAAAGAATTAAAACTATGGCTTCTAAACAGAATAAAAGACTGAACTATGAAAATGAGAGCATGAAAGTGAATGAGGGGCAGACCATTTGTTTGTGCACATTTATTTATAGCTTTTCAGCCATTTATTTATAGCTTTTCATTCACCCAAAGATCAAAACCAAACTGAACTCTAAAACTATAAACAATGGCCAAACACTATTCCAGGGGACCAAAAACATAAATGCAAGCCCAAGTCGGCAAGGAAAGCTGGTGAAACGTTGATTTTTACGTGAGTCGCGTTAAAACACTTTCTGGAAAATGCGTAAAGGACCGCCGCTCTGAGCAGGGTGGCGGTTACAGGACCGTCGCCCTGATCAGGGTGGCGGTCACGAGACCGCCGCCCATGCAGGGCGGCGGTTTCGTCACTGAAGAGAAAAAGGCCAAGAAAAGAGGGGAAAAAGGAAAAACAAAGGACGCGGGGGCTAAGCGGGGCATGCGGGATGTTAACGCACACTCGGAGAGCTTTTCCGGATCCCGAACACCTTGCGAGGAGACCTGTATCATCATTGGGGCACTTGTTACATTGTTCCGGCAGTACAGTACACTGACTATGAGCTGAAGGCGGGGAACAGGGTACCCGATTGGGCCCTCTAGCATGAAGAAACAAATGAGGTTTAGTTGTAATGGGAATATTTTGATTTGAATTACTAAACCTACGTTCCATATTGTTGTAAATGCGAGAAACCACGTGATAGTTAGTCATTTTGGTGTTATTTTTAATTACAAATTTCTAGATCTAGATAGTTTGATGGAAAACCTTCAAAGGGAAGGAAATTCCATGTTTATTCAAGGAAGCATAATGGCAACCAACTAGACATTGCGTAAGTATGGAGATACATGTGTGATTTTCCAAAGAGGGTCTAAATAAAATGGACATTGTGATGATGTAATCTTGATGAGTTTGAAAATGATTGTCCTAGAATACAATTTTTCGAGATGAATAATCACAAGGAACAATCATGCAAGTGTGAAACACAATGCCAATCGACAAGGAAATACACCCTATGAAAATGTGTGTGCAAAGTGAGTAGTTCGATGCAAAAATGATCAACACAATGTCAATACTTATGTCAAGATTGAAATGAACAAGGCATAAACATTGACAAAGGGAGATCAAATGATGAATCAATCTGAACTATGATGATGATCTTGAAATCAAGATCAAGTGGCCATCAAAGATATAAGGATGCATCCACACACTTTAGACATTTAACAACTCAGCCGCAAACATGGATGAGCATAAACGGACAAAAAAGTGGTGAACACTATCTATGACAACACTCCCGAAAGATGCCTTATGTTGCCCCAAATGGGCAACAAGAATGCAAAGGTGTAGATCAAAAGATGAAAAATAAAATAAGCATCACTTGGGAGAACTTCGCCTCGTCTGAAGACGTGAAAGAAGCTAAGCTAAGTGAAACATTGTCTAATTTCTGTGATGAAAGGCACTTAGAACCAATTTAAGTGGATTCTTTTCCTTGTTCGAAAAAACAAGGTTCTGAATCCAAAAAATGTATCACTTCGTGATGGCCAAGACATGAAAAAGGACTAGTAAAGTGGGCTCCTTGACAAAACAGCTTCCCTAACAAGTTCTCACAACTAGGTGTCACAAAGTTTATCCATGAGTGGGGTGATTTACCCAAAAAGTCGCAATGACTAGTTTGGGAGTATCTCAGCTTTGCCCCCTTTAAGCACAGTGGGTAGTAAATGCATCCATCGTGTACTTAAAAGGGTCACATAGGGGCAACTTGTAACACTATCTCACAAAGGAAAACTAATCAAGTGGGTAAGCAGAGCGCTTCCTGTTTCATCCATGAGGTTACTCAGCGGTGGATTACTTTAGGGTTCCTGGAACCCCCATTGTTGTAGCTTAAGGCGTTATGCCAAAGGGGTTATGTTCCAGTTGAGCGGATAGGGACATACCCTTTTCTGAAACCTGTAATACAATGTTTTGAATATGGTGTGTTTTTTATCTTGCTCAACTTAATGTGGTTTTAAGTAGCACACCATTTGGCAACCTCCAAGAAACATGTGTATTAGAAGGTTTCATTTTTTCAACTCCTTTCTTTGACAAGCATTAGGCCTTACATGCAAGGATTTAGTAATTTTCCATTACAGATAATGATCCAGGAAGAGAGTTTTCATGTTGTTTTTTATTCCTACTATCACCAAAAGAGGTGCGAAGGAAGAGTACACACAACACAAAAACTCAACTTTAAAAAAGCTTTATGGAAAATAATTTAAGTATGTTTGAAGAATATAGAGTTCATTTTAACCAATTTTGAAATATATATATAATTAGGAAGAATAAATTAAGTGTTTTTGAAAGTGACAAAAGGTTTTTAGAAGTGTTTTTGATCCCCAAGATCACTTTTTAAGGTGTGAGGGAGAGAGCATACACACTTCGAAAAAGCTTAGTTCTAAGTTAAGAAATGAAACAGTTAAAATAATTTAGTTAAAAATAAAACCTAAAAGAAACCCTGCAATCAACTGATTAGAACCCTATAAAAATCTAGAAAACCATGAAAATTAGAAAATTCTGGCCAATAAGATAATTTTTAGCAATTTTTCAGCAGTACGTTAGTATTTTGCATTATTCAGAGGTCTCCGGGGCATTTTGGGAGTTGGATTATACAAGCAGTTATACCAAAAGTATATTAATTTTAAGAACTTCCCTCGCAAAGTTTTCTTTGTGCTCTTTCAGACGTCTATTCAATTTTTTAACACATAGGTTAACAGGCGAGGAGATATGACCCAATCTAAGAGCACTAAAAATAATAGGAATAAATCCGGAATCATTAACAGAGACACCTGCGCAGTCTAGAATGACGCATGCGCACCCCTTTACCGACAGGTATATGCCTGCCCTCAACTGATGAGTACATGTGCGCAGTAGGTGTTTATGACAGTGGGTTCCAAACACCTACGTGGTCCTAAGAGATAAGGAATGCTAGACATGCCCCTTTCAATAGAGACGCCCCCTGTCCCGATGGATACGCTTGCAAGAACAAAATGTTTAAATGCCCAGACACAGTATACCAAACACATACACAGTGATGTAGACATGCCTAGTATGACGCATGCATACGCTTGAAATTCAATGGATACATGTACGCACAAGTTTTTTTCCACCCCAAAAGATAGAAAACATAGAAACGGCCCTGACGTAAATGTGACTTGTCAGTGACAGATACGCGACCAAACGGGTGTGCAGCCAGTGCCTAGAATGATGCGCTACGTGTTTCGACATGATGGACATGCTCCCCTTCATGATAACACCTACATGCGTACCCCTATGTAAAACCTACAAAAATCATGGAAATGAAAATTTTCAACAGTTAAATAGGTTATTTGTTTAGTCAAAGAAACCGATTTCCGGTATATCAGACCCATAAAATATGCATGTAAATGAAGGATCGATTTAGCTTAGGGTTAGAAATAATTAAATGAGGAAATAACAAGTGATTTAAACTAAAAAACTTGAAAATGAACTTTGAAAAACTTGAAAATACCTCCATTAATGGAGGATGGACATAAGTAGTCCCCACCGGGCATGCCAAATGTGTTCAATGAAAGAATTTGCAAAGAGCTATGGAGTGATGGGGACCTAAAACATATAACCTCAAAGCTTTGTGCTAACTCTACACTCAATGCACCATCATGATAAGAGATAAACAAGAGAAACTAACTTTATCATTGTATTCATAACTTTGACAATAAACATCAAAAACTAACATGATAATAGCTACTCTCTACTCTTTGAAAGCTAATATAAAAATTGAACCTAAGTTTAGATCTAAGCAATCAAATTTGTGTTGTTTACTCCTCAAACATGAGGGTGAATGGAGATCTCACCTTCAATGGCTTACATGGCCAAGGTTTAGCTCTTCCATATTACTAACTATATTTGGAATGTATGGATGCAAGATGGAGGAGCTATTAACTCAAGATCAATGGAGGGGATAAGCCCAAGATCCAAATGTTCTTATTAGCTTAAAGCTAATCACAAATGAGTTTCTTAAGCTTTTTTAGGCTTTCTTTAGCTTATGTAAAGTTGTGAGTGTAAAGTTGTAGTTTGAATGGGTAGGCTTAGCCTTCTATTTATATTTTTCCAACTTGGAAGAATTTGAATTTGGGTGCATGTGGGACTAAAGTCTAAAAAGCACTTTAGGATTAGATTAGGATAAACATGCTTTAGGCTTAGTTAAGCTTGGTTTAGGCTAGTTAAACTTGGGTTTAGGCTAGTTAAACTTTATTAGCAAGTGATTAGAGACTCGTTGAGAGTTGGGAGGGGTCTGGATAACCAATTTGTGACTGATAGATAGCCTAGGAAGCCAATAGAAGTGGTCTAGAGAGAACTAGGGAGGTTCTAAATGGTCGAAAGGAGGAATGTTTAGCTAATAAGAGAGATATTAGCCAAATTAGATGATTATAGGAGGAATACGACTGAAAGAGTGTCGTGAAATGGGCATCCAAGAATGGAGCGAAGAAGAGGGGAATTAACGAAGTGTCGTCAATTGGTTGAATTGGATGAAATGCTAAGTGTAAGCATATTTTAGGTGTCTACAATAGGCCACATGGCTATTTTAAACCTTAACTTATCAAAAACCTAATATTTCCTTCTCCCACATAGAACTACAATATTCTTTGTTGTGCTTTCAATGAAATTATATCCATGCACTTCTCTACTATGCCATTATACTCAATTATTCATGGTCCTTCATAGTCATTTTCAAGACACTACTCATGGGCTATACATCTTTTTGACCTGTAGCATCTGATGAACTATAGCATACCACCTATGTGCCTTTAGGATCACACTATTTTATATTATGATTCAGTTGATTCATAGACTCAAATATCCTTGACAACTCAGATGTATGTGGTCCCAATGGTGTTATACCTTGACATCACAAAAGAACAACACAATTACAACACCTACTGCTATGAATTCTAAATGCATTTGAATGTAAAAATAAAACATGTAAAAACTTCAATCATTCTTGAAGAAAAGGCTTGAAATTTTACTATTGGCATGCTTGCTAGGCATATTTATGCATAAATAGCCTCATATATATATATATATATATACTATTTTTGATATTAGGGTTTTATGCTTAGGCTTCCATCAAATACACTGACCACACAACACATGAAATTTGACTATTGTAGTTTTCATCTTAAATATTGGTATGCTCCTTTATTCATGGAGAGCTCATTACTACATAGGGCCTAACATGACCTTAGACATGTGCAACTTGTATGAATGTTATCACACTTGATGCACTTCAAGGTTTCCACCATAAACAAGACTCAATTTTAGGACATAGGATCTCAATGGTGTTATACTTATTGTTCAAATGCCCTCATTTTGTAATCCATTACACATACTCCAATAACCATGACTCCATTACATGACATGGGTACATAAGACTTCTTTTGAGTCAGTGACATAAACCTGATTGAGGAGATCTCACATTGTTAGGATCAATATAATTCATTGAGATTGGGTGAACTTACACACATATTTCCAGATACATATAGAATTCTTAGGACATAGATGACATATTTATACCATGAACATCAGATAGGTCATAAAAAATTTTATATAAGCACTAATTAAAATCATGATTGTTTTGCATCAATATATATGTTGTTTGATATGTCCATACTTGATGACTGACTTACCTTGTCATCACATGACAATGGTCTCAAAATGAATGTTTATGACCTTCAAAACAATGAGGGAAGATAAACTTGCATAGGAATTTTCTGAAGGCTTACCAACATTCCCTTAACACTTTTGGTTGAGTTAAGGACTTAGTACAAATTCATAGACATATGACATAGTCTAATAGATAGAACCTTTACTACATCAACAAGGACTTAAAATACTAAGAAAATGTGTAACTATTTCATACCTTTACTACATGACTCTGATATGTATACCCATATATGTCCTAATGATAATCTATCAACATTGATCCTCTTACACAGTGATATTAAAAACCATGGCAATATATATGTAGCTCATTAATTCAATAAGATAGGAACATAGACTTACTTGTTGTTGACCTTTATATAATTTTCACCCTATTTTACATACTTGGGCATTAGATCCGTCCTTGAAAACCTACATATAGTTCCCATGGTGGGAAGATGGATAAGATTTTATTAGACCCTCATTGTAGGTTGTAATGGCATCTTCTTCACATTTTGTCAAACCTTTGAATAATACCTCGATAATGTTCTGGACACAATCTTTACACGTATTCCTTAGCATTATTGGATATGTTTTGAAGACCAAATGTCCTATGGGTCATATCCTTCTTTGTGATTAGGCTCAAACACACTCAAGTTCCAACCTCTTTAATTCCTTCATGTGCTCTACCTTAGAATGTATTCACAACATGTGTTCCATCACACATCTGACATAACACCTTCCTCGTTCCTTGGAGCCCTATTTTATATAATCTCTAGCTCTATCACTAAAGTCATGAAAAATTGAAAAGCTGTCACCACCTGAATAAAGAGCCATACCTTATTACATTATGCACTCCAACTGAGTCTAGATCCAAACCAACTTGGAGGAAGTCTTAGTGACCTATCACATCTTATTTTCATCTGGTGCACTCTTAGATGTCAATAATTCTGGGGATTTTGACTTAAATACCGTCTTCACTAATGGTGGTGCATCTAAAGTCTTATTATCCTTCTAAAAAACTCAACATTGTTCTTTACTAACTCTTCACCACTATCTCATACAAATTGGAATTTTTACTAATAATACGATCCACTGACATATGCATCCATGTAAAACCACCTTGTCTTCATACCTATAACATGCATCTTGAGTTCTCATATAGTGATATACACAAGATTTCAAAATGGGTTTTCTAACAAGTACTTTCAAGAACTGTCTTGACTAGTGCATAGACTATCAAAATACCTTCACACTCTATGGTGGTGTAATTTTGTTCTTAATGCATCACTGAGCTATTTCATACTCTTCAAATCAAAACCATATCGATCAAAATTACCCATTCATTTCCTAGTTATGTGATAATGGATCCTACTATCAAGCTTCCAATCTTACATCACAAGGATTTACTCTGAAATGTATTTTTTACAAGCATAATGGACTGAGATGGGGGGGTGAATTAGTTCTACAAAAAATTTACTCTCATTTAAAATTACATCACATGTCATCATTCATACAACCATTCATTCAACATCCATAAACCATACGTGAGCTTACTCAAGTGTGTAATCAACAATTTAGCAAGTATCACGAAACAAGAGAATGACACACAAAACACCATATATTAAGTGGGAAAATTTCAAGGGGAAGAAAAACCACTGAAAATATTCTTATATTATAAAAATAAAAAACAAATAGTGAAGCACCAAAACTCATAAGGAGCACCCATGCTTACTTTAGTGAGGCACAACCCCATAAGGAACACCAACCCCTAGTTTAGTAGAGTACCAACCCAAAAGGATCACCAGCCCCAAATTTACTGAAGCACCCCACTCCACAAGGAGGCTAGAACCCCCGAGTATGACCAATAAAAAACTTAACCATCGTAAGATTATTTATCTATGATTTTTATGCTTCCATAAGTCATGGATATCACTTATTCATCTCACAAACCCTAGGTCAAACCCTAGGTCTTCAAAATCTCACAATATTGCTCATTTTTTACTTGTATTTTATCTAAAATATTTCTCTCATGATAAATTATCTTCCTCATAATTTTTTTCTCTTCCTCAACCTTCAAATCATGATCTCATACCTGCAAAATATCTTCCTCTAGGTCACACTTCTTTCCTCCAAGATCACTAGTTTAAAAATGAACCAAACAAGCACTTAAATATGTTTTTCTTTATTCCAACCCAAAGGAGGTAAGTCCCTCATGGTACATTATAAAAATAAAACTTCATTAAATTCATATAACTTCATTATAAAATTCACATATGACCCAAGTAGGTCTTCCTATCTCAAAACCTCAGTGCATCTGCCAAGAATGGCTGAAAGCCCCATGGGCACAATATTAAAATTACCCTTACATAAAAACTAAACTGATTCATGATCAATAAACCCTTACATATTATTAAAATATCATTTAACATTCATACGTGGTCACAATTAATATCAACCAATCAAATTATTTCATTTACTAGGCCCAGTTCCCTCTACAATTCTTAAAACAACAGTTTATTGCACCCTTCAACACCCTGGAAACTTCATTTGATCACAAAATAACTTCTATAATATAAAACCATGCCATGTAATACATTTATGGAAATTTTAGAACCTTTAAAACACTTATAATCAAGTTATAAGCCTTTAATCAACCTCCTGCTGAAACCACAGGAAATTTTTCCTTCACCAAAATAGCTTGCCAAAAACATTGTTTCCAAATGTTATATCATAAAAAAAATTATACATGTATTCAATACCTAAAATTAAATTTATTGGATGAAAAAATAATCCCTCTTAATATTCCATGTGATATCAATCATCAACCAATCCATCTCATGTTTCAAATAACATCAAGCGTTCACCAGAACACATGTTGTCTTGAACTACAAAAATTATTCCTATCTAAAGAATGACCTAGAAACCATTTCAAATGAATTAATCATGAGTAAAACATCATATAAATTGAAATATATATGAATCTTCTTACCAAAACAATTTGAATCACCTTCAAAATCCACCTGTAGCTCAAGTTATTCTTATTTTACTGGACCCCTGCTATTTGAGATCCCAAAACTACCCTTTGATCAGTCAACCTGTTTGGACCTAAAAAAACTTATAAACTACTTTAAAATTATCTTAAACCTCCATTTACATCAATAAAAACTCCCAATCATCATGCATCATCAATTTTGCATGCTACTCCTTTGTACTATCTTGTCCTAAAACCTTCTTGTTCAGAAACTATTATTTTTAGGTGGGGCCCACTCATCACCATGACCTTAACCTTACATTACCATAAACCCCAAAATATTCCTCTACAACATAAAATCATAAATTTTGATGAACCAATAAAAATTGGGTCAGTATACTTCATTCTCTGCAAACTGCTCCTAGCTAGAGTTTAGCCTAGGTTTTAGACCACTTTTCCTTCTTAACATTCATTCATAAAAACCTAATGATAAAACAACATAATTATTTTTTTAAAACCTTATAAACTAACCATATAATATTCCTTGAAATGAAAAAGGTCCTGTGAAAATAAATTTTTTCACAACGATCATCTGAAGTTGCACTTTGAGCTAGAAATACACTTGATTTTGACAATTTTTCACAAAAACAATCATATCTTGCAAAATTCACATCATGGAAACCTGAAATTTTTCTCAGGGATTTATGACTCGTCCCTCTAACATCTAAAATAATAATAATTTCAATTCCATACATAAAATTCTCCATTCACTAATACTTACATATGCTTGTATGTTAGATCTTAAATGTAGAAGCTAGGGTCAACTTAAATAATGCAATAACTATAAAAGAAACATCTAAAAATGACCTATACATACCTCATATTCCATGATATACCTGAATTTATTCTTCCATGATCTCATATATCTCCAATCCACACTGTCACACCTCTAAGCTATTATATCTGCTCCTAATGAGAATCTGTAACATAGTGAACCACCTACACTATGTCATTATTGTGAGTGCCCAAGAACCCTAAAAAAATGCTAGCCATAATGTCAACATTCTTCCCAAACATCCAATAATCTCATACTTCCAATCTACATCTCTTAGGCACCTGTACAGGCTTGTTAGAGCAAACACATCTAGCTAAATCCCATTGTATTAGCTAATATAAAATTGAAACAATGTGTTAGCACCATGAAAAAATGTCATATTACCTCAATGAAACATATCATTTTTCATTAATGTGGTTTTTCATCAATGACAACACCTATTAGGACCACATGCCAATAATGGTTGGTAAAAATCCTGCTATGAAGAGGTGTTGTAATTGTCAAACCATGCAAGTTTTGATAAGTCGCAAGAAGTTATATCAGATGTCTATCCATATCCACAAGTCATTTATTTAAACACAAGTATGAAAAAATAAATCATATTCAAATTTTATGATAGTATTAATAGTGATGAAGATCAAGCAAAGTGAAGCTATGTTTTGTTAGCTCCTTGTTGTAAAGACGTTAAAATTTGAATGCTCAACTATATAGACCAAAAAATGAAATGTTCAAAGGTTGAAAATGTTTCTAAGACAATAATATTAAGGTGCTTCATATTTTCATACAAGACTCAAGAGGTTCATTTTTAAAATTTTAAGACTTAGATACCCTGTCATTGAGAGCATACACAGACACCTATCACATTTTAATTGATGATATTTGATTCAATAGCCTTCACTACAAGCTCAAATCCCTGAAGAAGGTTTTCACAGGTTTGAAGACCTATTTTCAAGCTTTAGAGGTGTGATTTAGTAAATTTATATTCTTTTGTATCTTCTTGGCTCAATCAATTGCATAGTTAGGGTTAGTAAGGAAATATGTGCTAAAACCCTTAAACAAGGAGTTTTACTTTGAAAATTGGAAGAATTGATGGTGGAGATGTACTTAAACTATTATAAAAGGAATTTGGATTTTCATTGGTAAAATAAGAGATATTCTTGACAATCTAGGACAATGGAAGTCAAGTACAATCTAGGCCTAATATAAAAGGCACATTAATAAAGGAAATAATATTTAACAATGGAATTTGATCTTGGAACTTCATGGGTATATAGGTCTTCTTAATGGGTTCCTAAATATGCATATTTTATGTTTTACATTTTCCTAAAAAGATACATATGATGGAAATAATATTTTCCTAGGGCTAATTAGGCTTTTGAGAGCTAAAGGAAAAAAAGAATGATAAAGAGAGAGGTTTGATGAGTTGGGTCTTGAAAATTTACATGCACCAT
Organism: Taxus chinensis; assembly: GCA_019776745.2. Taxonomy (NCBI): domain Eukaryota; kingdom Viridiplantae; phylum Streptophyta; class Pinopsida; order Cupressales; family Taxaceae; genus Taxus; species Taxus chinensis. The sequence goes on from CM034150.1 coordinate 887,161,137, forward strand.
AGTGATAATAAAATGAATCTATTGAAGTTTATAACTCTTTCTGGGTAGTGACAAAATACCTAAACCATGATTTTACCAAGATGTATTGTCTTAAGAGTGTAAGAAAATAGTTTTAACAAGATGAGTAATCAGTGATGTGAACCTTATGAATCAAGTTAAAGAATAAACTAATAGAAATTTGAGGTGTTTAAAATGGGAGAATTATTAGAAATCGTGGTGAATACTAGATAGGATACATGCTTTCTTAACATCCCACATTGTAAAGTGGAAAACGTTTCATAGGAGGTTGTGGACAACAAGATTAAGCTACATGTTGTAGAAGGAATGTTAAAGGAAGGAAAAGGTTGTGATAATCCATTAGGTTCATATGAGGTGGCTTATCAATGTGGAAATGATATTAAGGCACAAACATAATGAATACAAGGTGATACACTTCAAGGTAATGCAATGTAGTTTGTTCTTTCAGTGAATGGACAAGGAAAGGAAATGGAAAGATCTGAAAAATTCTGTTAGGAATGATTAGATAGGACTGATCTATACTCATGGCTTGAATGCAAGGTAATTGATCCATGGAATGTAGTTTCAGACAGAGGATAAACTAATCCCAGGGGGAGTAATATGATCTTAATTCATGAAGTATATAGGCTTCTATGGATGGGAAAAGTTGAACTAAAAAGCACTGAAAAGAAAATTCAGGGATTTAAGGTGCAAATAAAAAAACCAACTAGCTTCATGTATATTTGAGTTTTTTTTTTAGCATGGTGAAGTGATAAACCTAAATATGAAGAGAATATGCTCAGGGGAGCATTCCATCTAATTGATGAACAATTTCATGTAAATAGTTGAGTTTCACCTATCAAGAAAGCAACATCATTCAAGGGGAGCTTCTTGAGGTAAGGATATGCATTTTTATTATTTTATTTCCATGTAACTCATGTTTTTGAATGTATATACCTTTGTCATAGATATCAAAGGGGGGGGAGTGTTGTCAAAAACAAGGAATGAATGTCATGAAGTTATTGGTGTACTAGTTTTCCATCAAATTTTCCAAGTTTGTTTTCATCAATGATAAAGGGGGAGATTGTTGAACATTGGTGAATTTTTTCTTTCATTGATGTCAGGTGGAATTGATGGAAAAGTTGTGAGTGGTGAAGTGATGATCAGTAAGAGGCATGAAGGTTGATTGGTAGTGTCATATCAATGGTGGTTGGTGTTCACATGGTAGTTTCTTGGTCATTTAGGCTTGATCAGTGAGGTGGATTCCCATTTAAGGTATAGAGATTATTTTTATAATTATATCATGTGTCCAACTGGTCAAAAATGATTTTTATATCATGTGCAAGATCTTTTAAAGTGACTATTAGGTCAAGTGTTGGGAGTCACACTTGAAACTAGGTCATTTAGGCCTAGTTCTAGAGCCTAATGAGGTGTAAGAGCTCTATACAGGTCATGAAAATCCTAGGCAAGAATGGTATGAAATAATAGGAACACCCCTTACGTCATGTATGAGAATATATAGGGCTTACTTTAGCTTTTGGAGGAAAAGTTCAAGTTCTCGCCAAATTTACCTTTGAGAAATAAGAGTGGAAGCTGAGATAAATGACATTGGTATGGGTTGTACAATTATATTTATAGTAAACAAAGCTATGTAATGTATCATATATAGGGATGCATTTTGGTTCTCTATGTCAAATTTCATCAAATTTTGAAATAGAATTTTGAAGTTATTAAAGTTTTACTCAAACTAGTTTCTTAAGGAATGTAATCTGAGCACAATGTATTCTTAGCATCCAACAAAACTTTTACAGCATCCTTTGAATAATTCATAGAAATAATTTTTGAATAGCACTCAAATATTTAACTTTTGCAAAAAAAATTGAGGGAAATTGGATAAGAAACAAAGAATTTCTTTTCATTTCTCTAATAAGTGTTTTTCTCTCTCCATGCCTCCTTTCTAAAGTGATAAGCAAGAAATGAATTTTTTATCCATAATTTTACTTGTGCAAGGTGTAGAAACATCTCAGGGTTGCAAAATACTTCTTATATGTCAATATGATGGGATGTGTGCTATCTAAGCATGGTTGTATTATATGAAAATGCTCTATTTTTGTAAGACTTACATATACATTCTATTTTTGAAGATTTGAAGGTGAAACACCAGATGGGAAATATTGTGCTTGATTTCTACTCAGTGATCTCAAGGTTTCTCAATAATTTTCCTTCATCATTTTATGTAAACTCAGGTCTTCTTCCCTCTTGCCACCAAATTATCAGTCATGAAAATCAAGATATGAAGGCTTGGAAGGTACTTATAGAACAATCTAATTGATTTGATCTGAAAACTATGGTAAGAAATGATGATAATCATCATCCATAGATTGAATATGAGTTTTTGGAACTCAAATTTTTCTTTATAAGGTGATATGTGTGCCTAGTTCATCTTTCTCCTAAACTGCTACCCTGGTCAGCTCTTATTAAGAGGACTGAATTTGTCTTGAATTTGAGGAAGCCTACTTAATAACTCATGACCTCAAGAGAGTAGATATTTTATTGGTATGTCATTTGAAATGTTTAAGGAAGTGTTTCATCATATAAGTAAATGTGTGTGACTAAGAATCCATTCAAAGTAATACTGCCCTCTTAAGATTTAATCGTCATCATACTCTGTACCATGAATAATTGTGTCTCAAGCATGTACTTCTTCAGTTAGTGTTTAAGATCAACTTGTTTAGATGATTAATGAAAGGTAGACCCTCCTCACATCAGTTGATTAGATCATGAAACAAAGGTTCATATAGGTAATCCTTTCACTTTTTGAAGATTGTGGTTGTCTCCTTGTGACAGTTGGACTTGTGAACATATTTAGTCCAAAATCTTGAAGTTATCTCATTGTTAAGTGCAAAACAAGAATAGAAACATGTAGCAAATACATCTAATAAAGTTTTCATCAAGGTACAGTGGCATAAAAGTGAATTACAAGGGTATGTAATCCTTCAAATGGAAGTTTAGTGTTTAAAACTAGAAACCCTCACTCTGTACAAATTTGAGAAATCAAGAAAATATGATCTTGTTGGGATGATTTTAACTCCTAAGTATTGTGTATGTTGAAGAGATCATGCATAAAACTCTCCAAGTTGTGAAAAATATTGAATACCTTATATCCTTTGCATATCAAGTTCAAAAGAATACTATGTTTTATTTTTCTAAGACTGTATGTTGATGAAAATAAAGAAGAATTATATAGATGTTTCTTGCTATGTTTTTGAAGACCTCCAAGATCCTAATGCTGATGAAAAACATTTACAAATCTTGTATTTGTGAATTTCAAGGTTGTTTTAAATTGGCGTGATCTGCATCTTTACTCCTTAGGGACTTAGAGAGCTCAAGTGTGCTCAAAGTGGAAAATAAAGCTTGAATGGAGAATGAGAGAAGTTAAGATGCTCCAAATTAAGTGTGAAGAGTTCCAATAACATTTAAGGTAGTCAAAAACACTTAGCACTAAACATATTATTCTAAAAGGTAAAAATTTCACATTGAGGAAAAATACAAAACCATAATGAACAATTACAAAGACTATCATCTCAAGTATGAGTGAAATATGGAGTGTTATGACAGTTGTAAGGGGAGTTTAGAATCTCTCATCATCCCTAAATTGACTGCAAAGGAATAATGAATGAGTTTGCAAAGTATGAAAACTATAATTGTGGCATGACATGGGTAATTACAACTCCTAGATTCAGTTTTTGTTTCTGAAGAATCTATTCATCATCTTATACGAGTAGGGAAGAGAGTCATGTGAAGTGATAAGGTATGTGTAGTGACAAGGAATGTGAAGTGAAAAGTTCTTGTGTGTAAGCTTTGTTTGATGTTAAATATTTCTCTTAGTTTTTGAATAGTTCTTTTGTTGATGCAATTAGAAAGGGAGTATTATAGTCAAGAAATGATGGATGAATGAAGATAGATCATAATATATGATTTGAAGATTTTCAAAGCTTGCTGATATATATGAATATATTATAGAGATATGTTGAGTTGATATTGATGAAAAGATAATTGCAAGTTAGAAAGCAAAAGAAAGGAGCAATGTGGTGAATTCATTGAAAGGCAAGAGTTTTTTATAAAGATTAATACATGAAGAAATACTAGTTTAAGGTACATGAAATGGATATTGAATACCTGATAAAATAAGTGTTCTAAGAGGATAAACCAAGTGAAGAATTATTCCAATAATACATGCTTGAGAGAAGCCTTGTACCATGGGGTTTGCATCAGATTGAAAGAGTGGAATATGGCCTGGAGTGGTGTATCAAATGAACCTTGTATGATAGATCATTTTAGCACAAAAACCAAGAGGAGAATGAATATGAAAAGAAAATAGGAATGAGGCAATCTGTGGTCATCATCAGTTGTGTGAGACAAAAAATTATGAGTGATCAAAATATTAAAAAATACTAAGTTGTAGCTTAGCAGGAGGGAGTAGTAACTTCCTTGTGAGTTGTTGCTTGCTAGATAGAAACATGTAGAATCTTTGTTGATACTTGGGAGTTGAAAATTCTAGGAGAGTTGAAGCTTTTCAAAGACTAATTAGATGTTTGGTTGAATCTTGGAGTTTCAACTTCATGTTGAGTTAAAGCTCAACTATGAAATCAATGTAACATTTACAGAAAATTCTTTTCCTAACCTAGTTCTTGGTTTCAATGGGTTTTTCTCCTAGTTTTGGTTTCCCATATTAAATCCTATCTCTGTGTACTTTCTCTCTTATTAGCTATTTGTGAATGTTGATTTGGTTTTATTCTCATGAATTAAGTGAATTGAATTATGAGTTAAATATTGAACAGAAATTGATTCACCCCCTCTCTGTGCCCTAATTTCCAACAAAAACTAACACTAACTACTTCATTTTATCCACTAATGAATTTTTAATAGTTTGGAAATTTTTGTATCAAGGAAAAGTCCTCTAACTTCTGGAGGCCATAACTTCTGTATACGACGTCAAAATTGAGATCATTTTTTTAAAGTTTGTATTATTCTAAGAGGAACCCAAATATGTCATAAAAACATATATTTGATAAATTATATACATGGTAAAATCCTTGGAAGCCATATGATATCACTTGTTTTTATAATAAGTGTATTTTATAAGTATTATAGATGAGAATTCCATTAATTGGGCTTATTCAAGATCCTATTTCAGATCACACCTCCCTAGTTTGAGTATTTTAAGTCCCTAAAATATTTAGGAACTCAATAATTGACGAAACCCATCCCCACACCACCACCCTCTCTTGGAGGTATAGCATGTGAATTCCAATGTTCACCTTTTCAAGAAAAAATTCTATTGAACTCAATTATCCAATTGTGCAGCATTCCAATAGAGTTTGTAACCCAATCTATGATCAAATTACATTTGAATCTTCTTGGAAATTTTATTTTATTCCAACTCCCATCAAATTTTTCTTCTCTTCTTAATGTCATTTCCTTCAATTATAACACATTATCTTTATCCAATTCATTTTGGCAATTGAGAGTAAAATATTTCACTTCAATGTTGGGCACGCAAGGATTTAAAACTAACGTAATCTTACAATAATCAAAATATAATATTATTTTTTAAAGAGTATCCATATCCAATTTAATATGATATCCTAAGAAGATTAAGATCTTATTTTTGCCTTTCAATATTCCTGTAGGAGCTAGAAAGAAGAGAATAATGTGGAGTGAAATACTCTTCACACACTATATTATTATGAAATAGTACGTACATTATATAGGAGAGGCAATCAACAATATTCCCCTAAACTAAAGGAGGAAGATATGGATGTAGGTGAGAGAATAATGGAATAGATAGAAGCTTAATCTAATAATAAAATTAGGTACGTATACTATGCTAACATTCCCCCCTTATTACATTATTCTTGCAAATGTGAGCCCTGAAAAGTTCAAATTTCACTTTTCCAAGAGATTTTGTGAGAATGTCAGCTACCTGTGCTTCTGTGGGATAGTACTGGAGCTGAATGTGATGGTTCAAGACATGCTCTTGAATGAAATGGAAGTCAATTTCAATATGCTTTGTTCATTCATGAAATACTGGATTCTGCACGAGCTTCAACACACTCTGATTGTCGTAATAGAGAATAGGTGATTATTTTTTAGGAATTCCCAGGTCATCCAAAATGTGACGTAACCATATCACTTCGCACACAGCTCCTCGTGCAACACGATATTTTACCTCTATGGATGAGATAGAAACAACATTCTTCTTCTTGCTTATCCACGAGATAGGTCTAGATCTGAGATGAAATATGTATCCTGTAGTTGACTTCCTGTCATCAACAGATCTAGCGTGGTCCGAGTAGACGTATCCCTATAAGAAGAATTGATCATTCTTCTTATATTCCAGACCATAATCAGTTGTTCCTCAGAACATATCTCAAAACATGCTTTGTTGCATTCCAGTGACATTTCTTTGGCTCCTGCATGAACCTGGAAAGATAGCTGACAACATAGCAGAGATCTGGTCTGGTATATGTCAAATAGATGAGTCCTCCAACAAATTTCCTATAGAGAGTAGCATCTACTTGAGGTGAGTCCTGGAATCTTGAAAGTTGCAAGCCTTTTTCCATGGGAGTGGATATAGGTTTACAGTCAGACATTCTATACTTTTCTAGGAGTGTCTTGGCGTACTTTGTTTGGGAGACAAAAATGTGATGCTCTTTTTGCCATATCTCCAAGCCAAGACAGTAATGTAGTAGCCCCAAATCTGTCATGTTGAAGGTTCTTTTGAGATCATTCTTTACATTATCAACCTGATCTTCTGAACTGCCAGTGATCACAAGATCATCTACATATACAACAAGAATGAAAATTTCTTTGCCTACCTTCTTTATATACAAATTTTAATCTGAGGGGCTACGAGTGAACCCATGCTGCAAAAGGTGATCGTTTATCTTGATATACCATGCCCTTGGAGCTTGTTTCAGTCCATACAGTGATTTGATGAGACGACATACCTTTTTAGGATGCTCTTCATCAAAAAAATCCTTCAGGTTGGGTCATGTATACTTCTTCTTTCAGATCACCATTTAGGAAAGCACTCTTGACGTCCATCTGTTGAAGTGTCCATCCTTTCTGTGTTGCAAGTGTGCAAACTAATCTGATGGTCTTCATCTTCACAGTGGGTGCAAAGGTTTCTTCATAGTCGATGCCATCTTTCTGAGCATATCCTTTTTCTACAAGTCATGCTTTATGTTTGTCGATGGATCCATCTGCCTTATATTTTGTCTTGAAAACCCATTTGCATCCTATGGGTTTCTTTCCTGTAGGTAGATCGACAAGTTCCCATGTCTGATTTTTCATGAGTGAGTCATATTCTATATTCAAGGCTTCCTTCCACTGAGGTTGACTGAGTGCTTCATGAACATTATCAGGCTTGAAGCTATTAATCAGTGAACTCATGAGTGCAAAGTTTACCTCATTTCTTGTTTGACTCCTTGTTTTGACTCCGGATGATGTATCTGGGAGTTGTTGCAAATGTGAGTCCTTGATGGTGCTTTGTACCCACTTCGGACGAGAACTTGGCTACTTTTGAGAAGAACTTTGTTGTTTTCATGTTGATTGATGTGGAGTCACATTCTCCAGTTCTCCAAGATCAACAAATAGCTCTCTTGGCAGCATTTCTTTTCTCTGAGTAGTCTCTTTTGGCTGATCATCTGATTCAGAGACTAGTCGATGAGAGGTGGTTGGTAATGGATCTTCTGTTGTCACTACTGAGTCAAAGGATGACTCGTCACAAACCACGTCCCAAATCTCGTATATTTTCTTTGTCTCAGGATCCATGAGACGGTACGCCTTCGAGGTAGTGCTATAGCCAAGTAGGATGCATGGGAGTGACTTTGGCTCAACCTTCTTTCTCTTCTAAGCTGGGACATGCATGTATGTTGTACAACCAAATACTTGTAAATGAGAAATTGATGGCTTTCTACCACTCCATACCTCTTCTGGCATTTTATTTTGTAGAATCTTTTTTGGTGCCCTATTGAGAAGATATACAACCATTTGTACGGCTTCATCCCAATAGCATTCTTCTAGCTTTGTAGTTGATAGCATGCAGCGAGCCATCTCCATCACTGTGCGATTGCGATGCTCAACAATGCCATTCTGCTACGGCGTGTAGGGAGCAACCAGGTGTTGCTTAATGCCTTGTTGGTTCAGGAAGGCCAAGAAATTCTTTGATGTGAATTCCCCCCCTCGATCTGAGTGAAGTAGAAGAAGTGGTTGTTCAGACTCTTTCACAACACGATGATAGAAGATCTAGAAATGTTGAAGAGCCTCACTTTTCTTCTTTAGGAAATATACCCACATCTTGCGAGAGTGGTCATCCACGAATAGTTAGAAGTACTTGTATCCTAAAAATGAAGTAGGAAATGGGCCATTCAGATTGGTATGAACTACCTCCAGACACTTCTTGGCATGGAAGGTGCTCGCTTGGAACAGATCTCTGTGTTGTTTTCCTACAAGACAGTCAGGGAAAATAGGAAAGGAACTGGACAATTTGGGTAATCCATGGACCATTGCTTTTGAACTCATCTGGTGCAGTGAACTAACCAACAAGTGTCCATATCTAAAATGTCATAAGGTAGTTGATTCTATTGTAGAAGCAGATAAAGCTACTGCAGAAGATGAAACAGTATCTAAAGTAAATAACTTATCTTTTACAAATGTTTTAGCAAGAACCGTACCTTTTCGGGAGATTAAGCATGATTTAATGCCATTTTGAACAAGAAATTCTACCTTAAGGTGATGATTCAAGAGCTGAGTAACTGACAAGAGGTTGCTAGTCAAGCCAGGAACATATAGTACCTTTGTAAGTGTACATTTTCATGGTCCCAGAGGAATGGTGACATTTCCAATTCCTTCTGCAACATATTCTTTGTCATCGGCTATCCGAACCCGATCTCCAGTTGGTTCTTCATGTAGTGAATCAAACAACTTTTTGTCACCTGACATATGTTTGCTTGCACTAGAGTCTATCAACCAGACTTTCTTCGTGGGCTGATAAGTTTGAGAGACTAGTACAAGGTTCTTACCACCATGGGCTCCTTCTGATGTCTCCTCATCAGATTCATCATCTTCTTGGGCTACGAGATGTCCCTTCTGCTTTCTCCAGTGGGGACGTCATTTGGATTTTTGAAAATCTTCGCACCCTGATGTGCCTATTTGACTTGAAGATCCTTGTTTCAAGCTATTGTACCAGCAGTGATCAGTGTCATGAGTGTTGGTTCTGTAAATGTGACACCACCTCTTTGACTTTTGATCTTTCTACTGTTGTTTTGGTTGCACTTGATTTTACTTCTTTGGGGGACCCTTCTGATTCTTCTAGCCATGGTATGGCTTTGAGAACAAGGCTTTATCCTGAGACTCCTCATGGGATGAAGTGATGGCCTCCTCCTGCTACAGAAAATTCACAAGTTCTTCGAATCCCACTGTTTGTTTAGACACATTCAGTGTCATAATAAACACTCATAATTGCTGAAGGGAGTGCTCTCAAGGTGATCGCCATGAGAATTTTATCATCTACCGTTTCACTGAGCACCAATAACTCCAATCTCAGCTCAGCCACATGATGTAAGAACTCCTCCACTTTCTCATCTGATCCCATAGAGAGGGTGTGCAGCTTTGACTGAAGATGAAGAATCTTCATCTGATTTTTGGCTTCATAAATTGTTGCCAGCTTGTCCCAGGCCTCCTTTGGTTTGTCCACATTCCGAACATGTGGTTGCACATCGTCACTGATACTGAGCATTATCAGCATCAAGACTTTCACACTAGCCATCTCATACTTTATTAATTCATCAGGGGTTATGGGAGTGGGCACAGACCCTGTGACAATGCCCCATAATCCTTCAAACTGAAGGATTGTCCTCATTTTTGTTTTCCAGGCTGCAAAATTGGGCCCTTTGAGCAACTGAGCATCCGAGAAAGAAGCAACTTTGGAGTAGACATTGTAATAAAAAAAAATTATTTATTTATTTCAAGAGTTATTACAACTTTGACTCACTGATGATGAGAATTACTTGCTCATAGATGCTTTTGATATTCACGTGCTGTGAGATGGTGACGCTTTGTGGGGTGTTCTTCTTCATCATCACATTCAACATCATACCCAGCTTCTAATTCTTCCTGTACTCACTTTGCTTGATAGCTGACGTCGAAAAGGAAGTATTCAAGAAGTCCTTCTGAACTAGCTTGTCGAAGGCTAGATTGCCAGTATTCCGAAGCTCGTTCAGCAAAGCAAAGTAGAACCCAGAGCTCTCAGGAGCTTCTTCATGGTGTTCTCTGACTGGCGAGTTGATGTTCTGGCTTTCAGCAGTGGCGACCATGTTATTGACGCTCTCAATCGAGTTATCTACGCTTGACATTCAGTGTAGTTTTTGTAGTGGCTACTTCCTTCGTTGTCTTGGTGAAGATGTATTTCATTTGATTAATGAAGATTTTTCTCCTGCACCAGCCAGTCTCCTTGCAGGTCATTGTTTCCTCCACGCAACAGTTAAGTTGAAGTTACCCTTTTTCATGCAGATGTAGAAGACTTCTTTGTCTTCACGCAAGTATAAAAGCTTCATGCACCAGTATTATACTTCCATGCAATTTTGTTTTGAATTTACTACAGAAAATAAAACAAAAATCATAACAATAGAATTGGATTCAATCTTCCACGCATAAGTATGCAGCTTCTGGTCTGTTCCTCCTCCATGCAAGGTAAGAAAATCAGTCACGTGCAGCAGAATATTTTAAGCTTCTTTCACACAGGAACAACAAATCTACTCTCCACGCAGGTGTCAAAGCAAGGTGAAAAAGATTCTTGTTTTTCACACACCATTGCTTCCATATTTCCACAGTAGCTCCAACTCCACGAAAATTCTTAGCAGAATATTCATGCAGGTGGAAGATCTTTGTTGAATCTTTCAGCTCTACTCCAGCCACAGAATGCAGGCCGCAATTTCCACATTCCAGCAAAAAACAAGCTCCTCCATGCATAGCTAAAAGTCCTCTTCAAAACATCCACTATTTGCATGTCCACAGCTTCTTGAAAAAAAAAAACTTTATCTTTCTCACGTACAGGTTATCTTTTTGCATTTTGTCTACGTAGCAAGTGTGGAAGGAATAAATATAGTGCAGTAACACTCCACTCAGACAGCACTTGGTCCTAGTTCTTCCACGCAGCTACAGTCAAATGCTCCTCTCATGTAACAGAAGAGATAAAACTTCCATGCAGGTCACAATTATTTTCTACGCAGCCTATCAGCAACTTCTAGAAGACCAATTCTTCTTTCCACATAGAAATTGATGGACATGGCAGACTATGCAAAGAATTCTTTCATTTAGCGCAGAAACATGCACTGTTTTCCTCTTCACGCATCTTCACATACACAGGCAAGAGAATTAGCCAGCTCTGATACCAAAATGTAGGAGCCAGAAAGAAGAGAAGAATGTGGAGTGAAATACTCTTCACACACTGTATTATTATGAAATAGTACGTACATTATATAGGAGAGGCAATAAACAATATTCCCCTAAACTGAAGGAGGAAGATATGGATGTAGGTGAGAGAATAATGGAATAGATAGAAGCTTAGTCTAATAATAAAATTAGGTATGTATACTATGCTAACAATTCCTTTGTTCAAGTATAGTCATATCTTGTTCTTAACAAGGAAATCATGCTCAAATATATGCTGGCATTTCTTTCTCTGAACTTTTATTGAAACTCATTTGACCCCTATTTCATGGGGATACATCAACCAAGTGAAATGGTCATATTTTTAAATCATATGCACCTTTACATGATCCTAATGTGATTTTTTCATCATTCAAATATTGTTGGTCACGATCATCAAAAATTGTGCTACCCATAACAATGGTACCTCTAACCCCACTTTACTACCAATGAATCAAGATAAACTCTCCACTAGCATATTCTATATGGGTGATGAGAATCAATCTTCAAATTAATCACACCACACAAACCATGAACCACAGGAACGCAATCTAACACAAAATATAGAAAGTGTTAGAAAACATTTTATGGAAAAAAGTATAACCTTATCCTATATCAATATGATCCATAAGACAAGTGAATATTTCACACAAGACTTCACCAATATATACCGTAATGATTCCTAACTTACAAAGAGGTTGAAAAAGTAACCCACTTACATGCAAATAAAAGTTATATAGTGTTGAAATGAATGTGAAATGTAATTAAAATGTACACAATGAGAAGAAATGAAGGAAAAGAACATGTTAACCCCATACTATATCCAAATAAACCAACGAAAGGTAAAAAATTAGCGGGTGAGGCAAATAAACACCCCATTAATTATGTAATTCACAAACATGTGTAGTTTACTACATTTAAGGGTCTCTCTCTCTCTACTATCAACTATCCATATAGCCCCCTATATATTTAAGGGTCTCTCTCTCTCTCTCTCTCTCTCTCTCTCTCTCTCTCTCTCTCTCTCTCTCTCTCTCTCTCTCTCTCTCTCTCTCTCTCTCTCATATTGGAAAATAATGCTCATTTATAAGGGTTTGGACCCTCTCAAAATATAAGGGTGCCATTTTAAAGTGTTGCACATGTGTTTTGAGTTGCAAACCTTAAACTTGGACTTTTGCAATGTGTTTGTGCCTTCTTCCTTCAATGTAATGGAATGTGCATATTTTTAAGGCAAGAAAATTCATGTTTTGTGGAATTTTTCTACCCTTAGCCTACATTTTATTGTATTTTCTCACCTCTTTATCTATTGTAGGTATGTTCTCCATATTTTATTTATCAACAAACCATGTCTTTAAAAAAAATTCCTTAATGAGTGTGTCAAAACATTTTTAATTTGATCTAAAGAGTTCCTTTCAGATGAATTGTCTTTTAAAAGGTGACATGGAAGAGCCTACGAGTCTGCAAAAATATTAGATTTCAAATATTCTCACTTATGAATCACATTCTATAACTCAATAGAGGCTTCTTCCAAGACCTTCATTCTCCACTCAACACTCAAATACCAAGTTTTGGAAATATTTTTTTAGAGTCATCGAAATCTTCACAGAAAGAATAATTTTCTCATCTGTAAAGACCATAATGTGAAGATCCTGAATGATATTTGTCCCAAAAATTATTTCCTAATCAATTTTATGAATCCTTAAATTGATCTACTCGTATGTTGAAACAATGTTGTCATAGGTTTTGTAGGATTCATCAACGAATTCGAATCTCGTGACTAGAATTTTCTCTACCCAAGCATCAGATGTTTTCCCAAGAGTTTCATGTTTATGAATTTATTCTACTACCTTCATATCTATGCCAGAAGTTGCAGGAGTTAGTGGGAGAGTAGAAAGAGGAGTTGGATCCAATGGAGTACTATCAGATGATAGAAATGACTTAATGAAATTAGCCAGTATTTGCACATGTTCCTCTAACTTCTCCTGATTTTTTTTACTTTCTCAACCCTTTCAATAACTTTGGAGATAGTTTCTCTAAGGTTGGGAAGTTTGATTCTCTCAAATATATCTTGGTCAACTCAAATCATATACTAAAATATCTTATTCTATCTTTTTTACCTTTGGTTTAGCAATTTATAAGAATTGATGTCTTGTAGAATCAAAGACAAGATGATAAAAAATCTTGTATTTATTTGGAGTTGGAGAAGTACCAAGAAGATCAGCTACTGCATTGAATTTGGGAATCTCAATCTTGGATTGAGCTTTTTTCTTCTTGCTATCTACCAAAGGTTGAACCTAGGTGAATGAATTTCCTAATGATGTTGCTAGAGGAGGAAAGGTAAGTGTAAGATGAGAATATGGGTTGAGTTACCGAGGATGTCAATGTCGAAGTTATAAGAGAAGAGGAAGGTCTCGTCACATCCAATTTAGTCCTAAAGACACTTACCTTTTTAGACTCAAGAGTTGTTACCTCTACTTCATCATCTTCTTCTTCTTAACTTTCTTCTTCTTCTTGTGTATTTTGTCTGGTATCTTCCTCAACTCTCTCTTATTTTTTAGGAGCTTCTTACCCTCTTACTTCCAGTGCTTCATATTTATCGTCATCCCTTTTTCTAGGTGATTCAGTTGATTTTTTATTTTCTTTAGCTTTACCTTTTTCAGGATAGACCTTTATCACATAGTCTAGTTGAGAAGGAAAAGGGGTTTGGTGAGAAGGAGTGGCTTTCTATGAAGAATTTACTTCTTGATAAAAAAATCCTTGTTGGGAAGCATTAAATTCCTTCAGTTTTCTATTTAACCCATAGACACCCCAATTCTTCCATCCTCAAATAAATTAATTTTCCCATTCCATTTCCCATAACCTAATTAATATTCCTTATGTGTCATTATTTTCCATGTCCCCCCACTTACAAATCAAAAATTCATGTTTAATTCCTATATACTCTTCATGTCCCCCACTCACCTAATCTTACCCACTTTTTAAAATCATGAATAACTAAAACCTTAAAATTAATCCCATTTATAGGCTATAAATACAACCTTATGCCCCTTCAAACATAAGAAAAACTATTTTCATAGATCTTGCATTCTTTCTGCACAGAGTATCCCCTCCATCTTGTCCTAATTCTTATATAATATCTAATTCATCCATACCTGCATCCTCTATCCTCTCTTGTTTAGGTGAAAAGTTGTGATTCGATCATCCATGCAGTGAAGATCTATTGCATTGGAGAAGGTACCTTCATTTCTCTCTCTCTCTCTCTCTCTCTCTCTCTCTCTCTCTCTCTCTCTCTCTCTCTCTCTCTCTCTCTCTCTCTCTACAAATCTTACATAAAACATTCTTAACACCTTAGAAACACTCCTCTAGCAACAATACCCTCAAGAAAAAAATCTCAATTATGAAAAATCATTGGCCAACCATGGAAAAAAACTCTAACTTGCTTATAAAAAATAATGTGAATCTAAATCCCATAACTCCTCTTGCATTCTTGATGATTGTTGACATCTTTAAAAATTGTAATTATTATTTTTTCATCATAAAAATACCAAAATTATAAAAATAGCTTGTGGAATCTGAAACATTTGCAACCATTATGAATGTACATATTTTCACACTCAAAATGGAACCATCACTTCCTACATGAGTTGGTTACAAAACTACCACTGTCGATTATGTGTTCGCCACTATCAAATGTGAAAAATCCATTATTGAAATCCAAATCACCAATATAAAATTCACAACCACCACTAATGAACATGCATTTTCCACTAATGAATGTGCAACTATTGGGGTGGTTCTTTATCAAAGAAAAGTCCTCTAATTTCCAAAGGACAACTTTTGCATACGAACTCAAAATTGGGTGTTATTTTATTGAAAGTGTTTATTTTTCCAAGGGTAACACAAATATGTCATGAAAATATATATTTCATAAATTTAATACTTGGTAAAATCCTTGGAATCCATCTGATCTTATGTTTTTTTACGAGAACTATCTTCTACAAGTGCTACTGAATAAAATTACATGAATTGAGTTTGTTAAAGATCTTATTTTGGATCATTTAAGTAATTTATGAGAATAGGGGGAAATACGATAGGAACTATGATTATCTTCAATCATAAACCTATCCTGATAGTTTTTTATCCTAATCATTGCACCCATATCCCCCTAATTAACACACCATCCACTATCTAACTTATCAAAAGCGTATAGTTTTTATTATACAATTGATAATGATTGTTGCTTATTTTTATTTCGTTGTGTTTCTACCTCTTAACTTCTAATACCATCATTGTCATCTATTTTTCCATATGCCATTTTTCTCTTTGTTAGTTCTCTTTGGGGACGAGTTTAGATCTAACATGCTTGTAGTTTAAATATTTATGAATTTTATATGCCTACTACTTTTATTCATGAATTATATGGCTATAATTGATAAGAATTATGTTTCTTTAACCTAGAATAAGTACATCATACATTAAATTAAGAAAAAAAAGGAATGTCTTTCAAACCTACACATTACATTATACACTTTGATGGTTTTACTAGTAAAAATCCACCCTTGTAAAGTAAAGAACAATTTGCACTCAATAATGTAAGAAATCCTATGGAGTCTCAATCTAAAACTTTTGATCATATGGAGTCTTAACCTCAGTCTTGGATCTACAATCATAGATTTCAACTAGCCCATAGTTGTGCCAAACACTAAGTGTGGAATCTTTTAATTTATATCGAACTTCACCTGATTGATGATGGTGAAAATAAGGGTGCGAGAGGTAGGGAAAGGCCATAATACATGGTACCTCTGCTAAAAACATGAGTTCCCCACCCATTTTGAATGTAGCATTACACCAACATCGCTACATGCTCACTCCTCTCTAATATAATCAAAGTGTATGATTTGGACATACTTGATTTCACATACCATAAATTTTTAAGATAAAACTTAAATAGGGAATCATAGTTTGCTAATGATGTTAGATGATGTAGTGCCCACATTTTCTAGCCTCAATTACCTGTTGAATTCTTAGCCCGTAGTTATGACTTAACATGGATTTTGGACATATTTTGGACATTATAATATTTTGGTTTGCCTTCATGGACACGTATGGTGATTTGGGGCACGTAGCACCAATTTGACTAGATTAGTAGATTGACACATTTTATTGATATTGTGGACACTAACACTTTTATATGTGATTTGGGTCAAATTGATACATGTTGGATAATTAGTTTAGTCACATACCTTGATTTTGTAATGTATTCGTTTTGCTGATAAGGATACATGATGGCATGGTGATATGACATTTTTATGTAATTTAATACCTAACATATGACGAATTGTGTGAGATTGTGGATTCCACGTTGATGATGGTGATATCATTAACTTACATGGTTGAATTTGTTCGCTTAGTGAGCAACTAGTTTACTCTTGTATTGGTCATGTGTGCATTTAATGTGTGTAATGAGTGTGTAGGTGATAGGTCACAGGAGAACGTGGGATTCAGGGCAGCTACACAATTTGTCACAAGCATCCCATGAGGACAAATTCCTAGCCGTGTTTATTGTATGAGACCTTAGTATTAGAGGTTATTGTTTTGGGCACCATGAGTGACCCTCATTTGTAATGTAATATGTCTTGTAATATTAATCTTGCTTAGGGTGTTTAGTTGTGTTGTAAACATTGTTTTGGGGAATTAATGGCCCCACTTACATTAAGTTTTGAGTTTGTATAATGATGTAATTAATCAAAATGGATTACGGTCACATGTGAACCCTTGGGTGGGCCCCACACCCTCTACCCTTGTGCCCAAGTGTGCCAAACCTGAAATTGGGCTATTTTAGGTATTTTTAGTGACCCCTTTTTAGTTTGGGAGTTCACTTAGCATGAAAATGGGCCCTTGGACCCTACCTAATAGGTAGGGGGGCTTAATTCCAAGGCATAGAGGGGAGTTTTCCCTCCCATTTTCCCTCCCTTTGGTCACCATCTATGTAAGATGGATTGGTATGTGTGTTTTGTAGAAAGTTGCACAATCTTGTTTTATTTTCATTTTGGGTATTTTTGGAAGGGAGTGTTAAAAGTGAATTTATCTTTTCTTCCTTTTTTTAATTTTGGAATCTTTGACTTAGTAAGGAGAGGGGTGACACATGTCACCCCCTCATTGGAAAGGAAAATTATTTGGCTTCTCTTTAAAACTCTCCCTCATGGAGGAGAAGGGGACTTTTTGTTCTATTTTTTTTGGGAGCTTTGGCTTGGTGCTTGAGGAAATTGGGAGCTTGAGGATTAGCTTGAGGAACAAAGTTACCAAATTTTGTTTTGGAGAGCTATTGGAGGTAACCTCTTGAGCTCATTTATGTGGTATGTTTTTACTAGATCTTAGCTTGCTCATAGTTGGTTTATTTGTTTAGTTGCTTGTATGGTTTGTTGCTTGAGTATGATCATTGTATTACTTTTTACTCCATCCATCATATGGTTTGATGGATGTTTGAGTTATTTGGGGGGAAGAGAGAGGGATTTTCCCTCTCAAACCTCATGGCTTGATGGGCAAGCCATGTTGGTTTCTTTTACTCCCCTCATATGGTTTGAGGTGGGTAAAGGGGTTCATATGGTTTGAACCCCTTTCCCATTCTTGGAGAGGAAACCCAATGGGTTTGAAAATCCTCCCAAGAAATATTTTGGTGAATGGGTGGAGAAATAAGGAGGATTTTGTTGATTACGGAGAAATAAGGTGGAGAAGGAAATTTGTTGTGTGCATTCTATTGCTAGATCACACCTTATGACACTTTCGGGTATCTCATCTAATCCTACCCAAATTTAGAGGAGGAATATGGTTTCTACTCTTTTATTTTATTTTACTAATTTTTATGTTGTTCTTAGTGCATGGTTTGGTCTTGGTTGTGAGTGTATTGTGGTGTTTGTCTCCCTAAATCTTGTGCACAAAGTTGTGGAAGCTAGCTCTCTCTCCCATGGGCTTGGAGGAGGCTAGCATGTCTTCCAACCTTGGAAAGGCATGTAATGATGCCTAAAGGTTTGGTGGTTAAATAATCCTTGTTCTCTTGGAGTTGGATTCACGTTAAGCATTCAAAGTTAAAGCTCATGAACGGACATGGTTAGAGTTTGTGACATCTTGGTCTCTCCTTGTTCTCTCAATTCTTTTTTTTTGTGAAACATTACTTTCATTTTAACCTCTTGGGTATGGCTATTTGGGAAGATTCTTTGGAAAGCAAAAGTTCTCATTTTGTGAAATTGGAATCACTTGTAAGAATTTGTATTCCATTTGTATGTGAAAACTTTCTTTCAATCTTAAAAGGGATATTAGTTATGTTATTTTCTTATGTATTATAGTATTTTGAATTATGACGTAACTGAGAACGTTTGTAAAAGAAGTCTTGTGGAATAGTTATATTCCTTTAATATGCATTGATTTGAATATCATTTTGAAATGGAAGATTGTTTAAAGAAAGTATGTTTTTCTATAAGAATGATGTTAATCTTGTTGGGTATCCTCCTTGTGAAAATCTGAAATATTCATTTAATTTTACATTTGAAAAGAAAGAAGGTTCATTAGAAATAATGCTCTTCATGAAATGGATTCTATCTCTTACAATTTTGGTAAACACTAAACAAAAGAATGAAATCAGTTTTGTCTACTATACATGAGAACTCTACAGAAATTATTTTATTAGAAAAGTAAATGTGAGTTGGTTCCCTTCCTTGCAAGTGGTAAACATACTATACTTATTTTTCTCTTGTGAACTATTTTTACTACTCTCTTATTTTATCACATAAATGAGTAGATCATTCAATAAAGTTTCATTCTTTGCAAACAATAGGGATAATCCATCTTTTTTTTTCAACTTGTATACTTTCAGCCTCTTGGCATATGATATGATTATATTAATGTATATTTCATTTAGTTGAATTTTAAAGTATAACTAGAGAGTGTTCTTTCAAGTTATTCATCATTGTATGTGTATATATATATATATATACACACACACACACATACACATGACACACATATATATATATATATATATATATATATATATATATATATATATATATATATATATATATTCACAGTTATAAATCCTAATTGTAAAACTCAAAAATCCTTTATAGTTAATCATATTTTATTCATAGAGAAATATATAGTATGATAATAATACAGTAATAAATCTTGATTAATATATTAAAAATATTAACTAATATTAACTACGTTATAAAATTTACTAATAAATATAATCTAAACTAAATAAAATAAAAAGTAAAATAAATAAAAAAATAAACAAAACAAAAAAAATAGTTTTGGGGAGGGTCGAACCCCTCCCCACTCCTGCAGGCACCATTGCCATGGCGCCACCTCCCTCCACGCCTTTTCCCCCCAACCCTACGCAGCCACGCCCACCTCCTCGACCCAACGTACACCACACCACTCATGCCCCTGCCCGTTCCTCCTTCCACACACCGATACCCCACACTCCACGCACCCGTCTGCCCCCCTTCCACGCATTGGTCTCCACCCTCTTCCCCTATGCGGACCCCTCATCCTCCAAACCCTTCCTCATCTTCCTACCAGCAATTCCCCCATACGCAAACATGGTCTTGTTATTCCCTCCTACTAACTAATTCTTGAAGTATCATTCCCCAAAATCCACGGCCAAACCTTCCAAAATCCAGGGTATAAATCGTCACCCCTCAAACCTGTCAGATGGGTCTTCCCAAGTTCAACTCAAACATAAAATGTAAGGATGGAACCAATATTTGATATGGCTATCTCTTAACCTATGGGTAGATTGCCTCCACAAAAGAAAGGAGATAATTCAAATGGAGTTTCTATGAGACTCCAAATTTTCTTCATGAGCCATTTTTCCCTCACCTGTAAATAAAGAAAAAAAAAACAAAATTGAAAGCCTTCAAATAATAGAAAGGAAAAGAACATTAGAATAAATGTTTAGGGTATTAAGTTTAGGGAAAAATTAGATCAAGGGTTGAGATCTCTTTGCATCCGAGGGTCCAAAATTAACCCTACACTCACTTTTAAGCCATGGGCATTTTAAATGTGAATGGAAATAAAATTTAAGAGGTGTGTGTGTGGGTAAATCAAAATAAAAGGGGGAAATCTAATTAACTTAAAAGTGGTGTAGACTCATACAAGGTGTCCTTAGTAATCTTAATTGAAATAAATTAGTTAAAATTATTAGGGTAGTGATTTAGTAATTGGGTAAATAAATTTAGTTTAAAATAAATAATTTCGGGAATCGTTTTGTATTTAGTAGTATTGTTAGTATTCACTTAAAAAAAAATTACCCTAATTTTTAGTTACACTTGGGTGGTGAGTGTTTTTCTAGTGTCCCAAGGTGGGGCATTACATTTGGTATCAGAGCGATGGTTCGCACACGCGGACGCTCTGGGTAGAACTTTTAACTGGTTATTAATGTTTTCATAATATTAAAAGTAAAACAATTAAAATCGTTTCCACTAAATTGTTCCATGGGTAAAGTTATCTCTCGAGTAACCGCTTGGAGTAAAATGTTTGCTAAGACAATAGATGGTAGGCACATTTTGATCACCTAATTTATTTAAAACAATCAGTAAAACTTAAGAAAAATTTGTGTTTAGATAACGTGCAAAATGGCTTCTTGGTCTCCATAGTAGTGATGGATTTGGATAATCTTGTTCCCTAGTGACATGGGAAGCATCAGCTTTTAAAATCAACTTTTAAAATCATTTGATCATATAGATAAAATCATTTTTGAGCTCTTTTAATCACATTTTGTTTGGGACAACTTAAAATTTAAGTAAAATCGTTTCGATTTGGACCTGTAAAGGGGAGAGCGTTAGTAGGAAATTGAAATTTTTGACTTCTAACTTGTAGTATTCCCCCATGTCCATTGTCTGCAATGATTAGATTCAAGAAAAAGGAACAGAAAGTTAGTTTTCCAAGGGTGTTTAGGAGGTCTCTAGACGTTTTGGTACAAAACACAAACTTCACAATAACATTATTTAGCTCTGGAAAGAAGATCATAACTAGAGTGTTAGTGTTTAGTTTTTCATTTTGTAAGTTGCGTCGGGTTCTCTATATATAGGAGAATAGATTCAAGCTGTCAAAACTCATTTCCGAGTTGGTATTGGTTACTTTCTAGGCCCATTTTGTAGCCAATTTTCACTAAAATTATGTTGTAATGCAATAGTAAAACTCTAATAGTTGGCTCTGAGAAGGCGCTTCCTAATTGAAACCTATTCTCCAGTAATTAGAAATGTATATCTTGTTTGACTCTCTGTATAATAGAGAATTGACTGAAAGCTTTGTTTCACCATTTGGGTGTTGGGTACATGTCTTGGCAGGATTCCTTTTGTAGCCATTTCCTCTAGATCGTAGAACAAGAAAATTAGGTCTTAATAAACAAATAGGTTTCTTAGGACACCTTTGGAAGGTGAAACATGTTGCAATATGGTTATTGTTTTAAGCTACGTGTTCTAGGTTGAATGCTAAGACCCAAAATAAAATTTTGTGCAACAAGTCATTTTTGATTGCTAACGGCCTTGGTTAGGATGATCCTTTTGGACATCAAAAAAGGGCTAGTTGTTGGTGTTGTAAATAAGCAGTAGGTAAAATATAGGATTGTAGAATTGTTATCTTGATATAAGGAATATGTTTATGGCATTGTGTTGGTTGCTTCTTGTTTAGTGATCCTTTGTTTCTTAGGAATCACAACCACCATGTTAGAGGCACCTCTTTAGATCGAATGAGACCCTTTCGGTATGGGTGTAAACTAAATAATTGTACCTTGCATAGAACCACCCCAGGTGATAAAATAGTCTTCCACATTTTAATATTTCACTACTATGAAATTTGAAACAATTTGTACTCCTATGGTATATGTTGCTAATCTTAGTTTTATAACCCTTTTATAAGGAAATTTAGCAAATGATCTTATGACCTTGTTGTTTTCCGTTTCAAAATTGTGATTTAAAATTAATTATAATTGGATGAAAATAATTGCTAACTCCTCTCTAAACAATAAATGATAAAGGAAAGGAAAGTTAGTGCCTCTTTCATTTTTTGGTGGTGTTGCTCGAAGTGATAGTTTTTAGCTAGATTATCCTCTTCATGTAACGTAGGAATGCGGTGGTGCTATTATTAAACGAATCTAGTTTTCATAACTCCAAATTCTCACCAAAGCTCTTGGTATAAATTTTAGAGTTAACTTAGGAAAAGGTCTAGTTAATTTTCTTAATCCTTTTGGAGCTCGATAAACCTATCTATATACCATAACCACTTATTAATTTTGTTGCATGGTAACTTGGTTAAAACCTTCTTACTTTAGTAATTACACATGTGATTTCAACTCTCCTCAAGTTGATTTGAAATGTTCTTAGTTAATCATGTTTATAATGCTTTTACTTACGTGTAGAAATAAGGGAATCACCCTCTTTCTAACCTCAATTCGTGGACTTAGAAGAACAATGGTCATGCAAAAAAATTTTATATAATAAATATAAACAACGATATTTTATCTCTCTCTTGGAGAGAAAATAAAATGAAATGAATTAGTGTTGAACACATTCTTGGTTAGGCATTATGTTGTATCGATGATGGTGTTGACTGTGAAAGAACAATTAATGTGGTCCAATAGGGGTGAAAGTAATGTTTCAAAATCCACAAAAATATATATTTATTTATAAATCTAAAAGCACAATTGTGTACACTTACCTTGTAAACAATAATGGAATATTGTAATTATTTGTATCTTGGAAAACTCGTCATATATATATAATTAAACAACGTTGGTTGGATAAACAATGTTAATCATTATTACCCCTTAAAAAGCTAAAATTGGGTGATCCTAAAACTATTGCTTCAAATGGGATAGGTGATGTTTACTAATCTTTGTCTTGTGATTTTCATTTGGTTTACACACTAAATGGTTGGAACTTTGTAAGTAACTTAGGTATTATTTTGTCTCCCTAAATGTTTAGGTGAGAAAGTTAATAATGAATGATAGAATGGTTGTGATGATCTCGCAAATCCAATATGTCTTTGACTATTGGACTCTTAGGAAACTCCTTTATAAGATTTCATTCACATAGAAGAACTCGTAGTATGTTATTATAATATAAATGATGTAAAACCTTATTGCAAGGACTAACAATAATGACTAACTAGCCTTTCCACCTACCGTGGGTAAAGATGTCCTTTGTAATCAATAAACACTAGTATAAACACTAGTTTATATATATATATATATATATATATATATATATATATATATATATATATTGGAATTGTTTTGGGGTGCTCTTTAAAACATGATTCCATTTTCTATTACCACTCAATAGAGTGGTGAAATTAAAATTTCTTCGTGTAAAATGGGTTCAATCCCTATTTAATAAGTGTATTTTATATTATGTCTCTCGCAACCTAATGGGCCAAATTACGACCAAATAATTGTTAAAAAAAAGTTAACGTAAGTCAGATATCTTGAAAATATTTAGACCTTACCTTTCATTAAAGGAAGACGAGTGTTGATCTCTTGTATGCTAGAGGAAAGTAGGAACGGAAAAGTTTTGCTTTCCATCATGTTGGTATATTGTAAATTTTGATAAATATGTTGATAAGATTCAGGAAACATTCTCTTTAAATGGATTTTGTTTTTGCGTAACTCATTCATGTTTTTTTTTATTATAATAATTAAGAAATGATAAAATTTAAGTAAAACTTTTCTTATTCGTATTGAACTGGAAATTTGTGGGTTGTTGTTTCATTAAGGAGTTATGGCTTGTTTGGGGCGTAGAAAGTTCGAAAATTTCTTTGTCATAGTGTGAAATTATATGTAAATAAATTATAAACAATAATAAATTCAATTTTCGTTTAGGAGACTTCTAAAGCAATCTTGGCTCGGAATGAAAATGCTCTTTAAAACAATGCATACTATGAAAACTTTGGAAACCAAACTAGAAAACCAGTCCTAACCTAGTGGTTGACTATATATATATTTCACCCACCAATGTTTTCTTTGAATACTATCATTTAGTGACCATAAAAATACAAGATGTAAATTGAAATTATTTTGGGGAAAACTCTTTAAGTATCATGGTATTATTTAAGATAATTATGATGAAGCCCTTATTGCAAGGACTAACAATAATGACTCAAATTAGTCTTTCCACCTAACCGTGAAAAGAAATTCAACCCTAGTTAATAAGTGTATTTATTTTATACTTCCCTTTGTAATCAGTATAAACACTAATGGGTTTTAATTACGAAAAATATATATATACAATTAAATTGTAAATTATTTTGGGGTCCTCTTTAAAACATGGTTCAGATATTTTCTATTACCACTCAAGACAGGGTGGCATACCGAACAAAAACCAAAGTTCAAACCTTTCCTTAAAGTGAAAATGGGTGTTGATGTCAACCCTACGCTTGAGGAAAGTGTATTTAATTTTATACTTATATCTGTTGCGATCCCGTAATGGTGAAAAATTACGACAAAATAATTGTCATAAGTATGAAGATATGATTGTAAAATGCATAAGGGAAATATTTTTTGTTTAGAATGAATTAGACCGTACCTTTCCTGTAACTGAAATTCACGTTTTTCTGATGGACTTATACGCTTAATTAAAGTAATGATACGGAAAATTAAGTAAAACTTTTCATCCCATCATGGTGGTATATTGTAAATGTCATAGAGTATGATGGTTTGATTCAGGAAAGCATTATCATTAAAGGAATAATGGCTGTGTTTGGGGCATAGTAACTTGTTCGTAAGGTTTTATCTTTGGTCATAGTAGTGAACTTAAGGAACGATAAACCAATTTAAGTAAACACTTTTCTTATATAAGTATTCAATTTTGGAAAGTTGCAGGTTTGTTGTTTCTAAAGCAATCTTGGCCTTCGGAATGAATGGCTTGTTTGGGGCATAGAAACAATACTAAGGTTTCTTTGTACATAGTGTGAACTTATATATAAACCAATTTACTAGAAAACAATAATAAATTCAATCCTTTCGTGCTAGGAGTTGACTATCTAAAGATATCTTGGCTCACAAATTGAAATGTTCTTAGAATATTATCATTTGGTGACCATAATGCTGATGAAAACTTAAATAACGGCCAAATTAAATCAACACCTTTAACTATGCTTGGTATTATGTGAATCTTCGTCCTTGACCTTAGTGAATAGTACGGATGATTGAACTATTTTAAAAAGACTCGTGAACCATTTTTTTGTCAACAGTTAGAGTAATGATGGGTTAGTAGATAAAACCACACAGAACTTGGAAACCTTTTTCTCTCTCATTGTATGGTATTTGTGACACCTTGGATAGTTCCGTAAGTGTTCTAGTATGTAATTAATATTCAAAAACTTTTTTAATTCATTTTAAAACAACATTTATGTTCCCTTCACTCATCCATTATTTTTTTTTCTCCTTTAATATTGGACCTTATATTGTTTATCCTCTTATTTGGACCCTTATAGGAAAGATAGATGATGAGGAAAATGGACATTTGGATTATACAGTTCTCCATGATTAACATTCTCTTATTTAAGGAATACTTTTTCTTAGACCTTGTTACACTTTAAAAAAAAGGACATGTTGTTAAGACATAAACACAATATTTTAGTTCCTTTAAAAATTACCTTAATGTTGGACTTAAACTATTATGTGATACCTCGTAAAATCCTATCCTCTATTTCTTCCTGTGACCTTCCCAAAGGAATTCTAATTTTAGGAGAGGGGAATGTAGTGCCCCAAATTTTCTAGCCTCAATTATCTGCTAAATTCTTAAACCATAGTTGTGACTTAACATGGATTTTGGATATATTTTTGGACATTATGATATGTTGGGTTGCCTTTATGAACACGCATGGTGATTTGGGGCACATAACGCCAATTTTGACTAGATTTGTAGATTGACACATTTTATTTGAGATTGTGGATACTAACACTTTTCTATGCGATTTGGGCCTAATTCCTATATGTTGGATAATTGGTTTAGTCAAATACCTTGATTTTGTAACATAATCGTTTTGCTGATAAGGATACATAATAGCATGATGATATGACATTTTCATGTATTGTAATACCTAACATACGACGAATTGTGTGAGATTGTGCATTCCACGTTTATGATGGTGATATTATTAATTTACATGTTTGAATTTATTCGCTTAGTGCAGCAACTAGTTTACTGTTATATTAGATAGGTGCGTTTAATGTGTGAAATGAGTGTGCAGGTAATAGGTCATATGAGAACATGGCATTCAGGGCAACTACACAATTTGTAAAAAGCAGCCCATGGGGCTAAGTCCTAGCCATATTTATCATATGAGGCATTAGTATTAGATTTCATTATTGTGGGCACCATGAGTGACCCCTAATTCGCAATGTAGTATGTCTTGTAATATTAATCTTGCTTTAGGATGTTTAGTTTGTTTTGTAAACTTGATTTGGGGACTTAATGGCCCCCAATTGCATTAAGTTTTTATTTTGTATAATTATGTATTTAATTAAAGGGGATTAGGTTCACATATGAGCCCTTGGGTGGGCCCCACATCCTCTACCATTGTGCCCTAATGTGCCAAACCCGAAATTGGGCTATTTTAGGCATTTTTACTGACCCCTTTTTAGTTTAGGAGTTCATTTAGCATGAAAATGGGCCCTTTGACCCTACCTAATAGGTAGCGGGGGGCTTATTTCCAAGGCTTAGAGGGAGTTTCCCTCCCATTTTGCCTCCCCTTTAGTCACAATCCATGTAAGGTGGGATGGGGATGTGTGTTTTGTTAGAAATTTGCACAAGTCTTGTTTTGGTTATCATTTTGGGTAATTTGGGAGAGGGAGGGTTAAAGGCTGAATTTATCTTTTCTTCCCTTTTATTTTGAGAATCTTTGACCTTGAGGAAAGGAGAGGGGTGACACATGTCACCCCCTCATTTGTGAAAGGAAAATTATTGGCTTGCTCCTCTTGAAATTCCCCCTCATGGAGGAGAGACGAGGATTCTTTTTTGTTCTATTTTTTTGGGAAGCTTTTGGCTTGGAGGCTTGTGGAATGTTGGAGCTAGAGGACTACTTGGGGCAAGAAAGTTACCAAAGTTAGTTTTGGATAGATTTTTGAGGTAGGCTCCTTGAGCTCATTTATGTAGTATGTTTTATACTAGATGTTAGATATTAGCTCTTGGTTGGTTTAAAATGTCTAGTTGCTTGCATGGTTTGTTGCTTGAATATGATCGTTGTATTGCTTTTTTACTCCATCCATCATATGGTTTGATGGATGTTTGAGTTATTTGTGGGGAAAAGAGAGGGATTTTCTCTCTCAAACCTCATGGCTTGATGGGCAAGCCATGTCGGTTTCTTTTCTCCCCTCATATGGTTTGAGGTGGGTAAAGGGGTTCATATGGTTTGAACCCCTTTCCCATTCTTGAAGAGGAAACCCAATGGGTTTGAAAATCCTCCCAAGAAGGATTTTGGTGAATGGGTGGAGCAATAAGGAGGATCTTGTTGATTTTCGAGAAATAAGGTGGAGAAGAAAATTTGTTGTGTGCATTCTATTGCTAGATCACACCTTATGACACTTTCGGGTATCTCATCTACTCTTCCCCAAATTTAGAGGATGATTATTGTTTCTCCTCTTTTCCTTTATTTTCTAATTTTTATGTTGTTCTTAGTGCTTGGTTTGGGTCTTGATTGTTAGTGCATTGTGGTGTTTGTCTCCCTAAATCTTATGCACAAAGTTGTGGGAGCTAGCGCTCTCTCCCATGGGCTTGGGGGAGGCTAGCATGTCTTCCAACCTTGGAAAGGCATGTAATGATGCCTAAAGGTTGGGTGGTTAAACAAGCCTTTTTCTCTTGGAGTTGGATTCAGATTAGGCATTTGAAGCTGGAACTCAAGAATGGACATGGTTGGATTTTGTGACATCTTGGTCTCTCCTTGTTCTCTCATTTCTTTGTTAAAAATTACTTTCCCCTTTAACCTCTTGGGTATGGTTATTTGGGAAGATTCTTTGGAAAGAAAAAGTTCTCATTTTGTGAAATTATAATCACTTGTAAGAATTTGTATTCCATTAGTATGTGAAAAATTTCTTTCAATCTAAAAAGGAGATTAGTTATGTTATTTTCTTATGTATTATAGTATTTTTAATTATGATGTAACTGAGAACGTTTGTAAAATAAATCTTGTGGAATAGTTATATTTCTTTAATATGCATTGATTTGAATATCTTTTTGAAGTGGAAGATTGTTTAAAGAAAGTATGTTTTTTCTATAAGAATGATATTAATCTTGTTGGGTATCCTCCTTGTGAAAATCTAAAATATTCATTTAATTTTACATTTGAAAAGAAAGAAGGTTCATTAGAAATAATGCTCTTCATGAAATGGATTTCTCTCTTACAATTTTTGGTAAACACTAACCAAAAGAATGAAATCAGTTTTGTCTACTATATATGAGAACTCTACAGAAATTATTTTATTAGAAAATTAAATGTGAGTTGGTTCATTTCCTTGCAAGTGGGAAACATACTATACTTATTTTTCTCTTGTGAACTATTTTTTTTCTACTCTCTTATTTTATCACATAAATGAGTAGATCATTCAATAAAGTTTCATTCTTTGCAAACAATAGGGATAATCCATCTTTTTTCTTCAACTTGTATACTTTCAGCCTCTTGGCATATGATATGATTATATTAATGTACATTTCATTTAGTTGAATTTTAAAGTATAACTAGAGAGTGTTCTTTCAAGTTAATCATCATTATATATATATATATATTTCACAGTTATAAATCCTAATTGTAAAACTTGAAAATCCTTTATGGTTAATCATATTTTATTCATAGAGAAATATATAGTTTGAAAATAATACAGTAATAAATATTAATTAATATATTAAAAATATTAATTAATATTAACAAATTTATAAAATTTACTAATAAATATAATCTAAACTAAATAAAATAAAAGTAAAATAAGAAAAAAATTTAAACAAAACAAAAAAAAGTAGTTTTGGGGAGGGTCAAACCCCTCCCCACTCTCTACGCACCCACCTTGGCGCCACCACCCTCCACGCCTCTGTCCATCCTTCTGCGCAGCTGTGCCCACTCCCCGACCTCAACACCCCCACACACCTCCCTCTCCTTCCCACTACGCAGCACCCCCCTCGCCTGCGCAGCCCTCACGGTGCCCACTCAGTTGCCCCCTCTCTCCACGCACCTCTCCCCCTTGCTGAAACCCTTGCCCATGCGGCCCCCACACCCTACCACCTTCCTCCACACTCTACCTCCAAACAAAACACCCCTCTCCCTCACGTGGATCCTTTCTCTCTCCACACAGGATCCTTCTCCTAAAATCCACGACCAACATCAAGCCACTGCTCTAGTTACAAAAAGAAGGGGATGATTTATTTCATTTGGCCTTTTCCATAAAATAATTGCTAAAAATAAAATACATATGTCAAATGGATGGCTTGAGCATCCACGACTCCATTTTCTTCCATGGCTCTTCTATCCACCTGCACAAACAAGAAAGAAAAAAGAATCAAAATTAAAACCCAAGAGAAAAGAAAGAAAAGAATTTTAGAAAAAGATATGCTAGGGCAAGTTTAGGGCAAAATTAGATCTAGTTCTGAGATCTATTTGATCCTAGGGTCCACAATTTAAACCCTACTCACTTTAGGTCATGGGTATTTAAAATGTGAATGGGAGATAAATTTTTAGGATGTGTGTGTGGGGTAAACAAAATAAAAGGGGGAAATCTAATTAATTTAAAAGAGGTGTTAGAATCTTACTAGGGTGTCTCTAGTAACTTAATAGAAATTAAATAATTAAATAAAATTATTTGGGGTTAGTGATTTAGAAATCGGGGAAATCAATCGATTTTTAAATGAATAATAATGGGAATCCGATTTGTATTATTAAGTATTCACTTCAAAAAAAAAAATCTTAGCGACTTATTGGACTGTTTTCCAGTGTCCCCGGGGTGGGGCATTACAAATGATGATGATGATGAACCTCTCAATTTCACATTTATTTTTATCACTCCCACTCAGGCATGGGATGAAACACTATAATTTTCATTTTCATTCTAATTTGGTAATGGATATGTTGACATAACATCCCCCCCCCCCCTCAAATGCATGCATCACACAACCACCACCAAACTTGTAAATCTCAAACAAATAGATTACGCCATCACAAATAAACCAAATTATTATATTTGAATTTTTAAACTGACACATAATCTTCAAATTGAATTTTTCATTATTGATGAGCTCGAGCATCGAAATGACCCAGGAATGCACAAAAATATTAATTTTATATTTTTCTAGTGCCCTAAATGGTTATTAAATCGATAGGAATTTATAAATGGGAGTCTCAATAGTTGTGTTTGACACGCATTGGGTAAATGAATGATCAATTTGAGGAAATGGATAATTGAATTTTTTCTCATGTTCTCATAAATGAATGGAATCATCAAAGGTACTCTAGATGTAGATTTTTTCATTATAACATGTATGCATAGGTTGGAATTCAAACATATGAAATTTTACTTTTCTATAGGTGATGACAAAGAAGACTTCACGATGTGACCATCCAAAACCCTTCTTCATGTAGTACACCAATGGGTATCACTCAAAAAATAATTTTCATTATACTATATCGTTTGACCATACCATTAGAAATGCATAATCAATATAAGAATATGATCAAGTCATGTGTTCAAACTTTAATGATAAAATTGTTATCAATGATGAATCCAATGAAAGAATGTGGACCTAGAAACCTTACTTTATATAGATACACATGAAAATGCTTCAAATATAATAAGTGTTTAAGATGTGAAATGTTGACGAGGAAGTGTCAAATATAAATAGACAAGGAAAACTATTGTGTATTATATCTATTGTATCATGGGCAAGCATGGATAATGGCCTAATATAAAGGTCTATAAAGATGGCACAAAACCACCTTGTTGGCTATGTTTTATGATTATTAAATGTAACTACTACATTGACTTGACATGGGATGTCAAGGACACTCCACATGTTCCTATCTCTGAATTGTCTCGATTTAAGCACAATTGAATTCCCCTTAAATATAAATGTTCTATAACTACCCACAAATCACAATGGATGACATTGCAAACTAAAACTATAGAAATTGGCAGTATTGATTGGCCATTCCTATCTTTATGAGATATCTCCAAAGTATGTTTCCTTGACGATCTCTGCACCACACCCCTTTTCCTCCTTTAAACAATTGAAAATTTTCCCGTGTTTTGTCATATGTCTCTAGTCATAATAAATATTACTTTCACATAGGTTCCTCCCATTTTTCCTTTCCCCTAGACTTCTCCTCCCTCAAAATACCATATTCATTATCCCTCTTTCTTATGTAATGTTTCACTCCCTCGATTTTAACTTCTTATACGCATCCGCTTCGATGTCTCCATTACATTATTCATGTGAGGAGAGAGATTCAAATGATAAAGTACCACACATATAGCATATATTAATTGGGTGGGAAAAATCTGAGCTATGGAATAGGTGTGGGACATACATGCATGTAATTCCCACCATTTTATTTATAAATTTCCTTTCATGTCTTCATCTTAGCTAATAAATTAATGTGTTCCATACATGAAAACCTTGATGGAATAAAAAATAAAATTAAAAAATAGAAAATACAATTTTATGTCAATGGTCATTGATCGGTTATGTCATCGTGACTATTGATGATGGGAATCCTAATCACTGCCCTGATAGCTTAGAGATAAATCCTAATCACAAATGTGTATGAAATCACCACTCTGGGAGGCCAATTCCACTGCACATATCCTTGTCTATAAATTGTATCATCCGACATGCAAGTGAATTTTTGTTACATTGACGTATGTTCTAACTACCCAAAAAAAAACAACATATAGTATTGAAAACATCACATATTGGTATTATCAATATTGATTGACCACTTCTTTTATTTTGATATATCTCCATAGCATGTTGTATGTAAGCCCTGCATATTGTAGAAACTTCCTTCTTCAAAAGAATAAAAATATGGTACATGGTCATAAGAAAGAAGAGTTTCACATTAGTTACTTTACAGGGGCATTCTCCCCCCTAAAATCCCTTCTTCATCGCCCATATTCCTCCTATATTGTTTCACTCCCTCAAGTTTAACTTATATAATGCATCCCCTTTCATTTCTCCATTGTACAATTCATGTGTGATGCATGAAATTATGGTTTGATTTAGCAAGGCACCCAAGGATAGATTCTCTCCACAATGAAAATATAACAAATAATAGAGGATTGTATCTTCTAATAGATTCTTCCTTACCATTTCCATATTAGTTTTTTTGAATAGTTCTTCCCTTCATCATAATAAGTAGAAGAAATGAAGTGTCAGATTGAGGTCAAATGATAATATAAAGATAGGTTGTAGTCTTGAACCATCTCCTTGGAAGAAATAAATGAAGGAAATAGTTATAGTTTTGAGCGAATAATTTTTAATTTAGACTCTAAAATAAATATTAAACATCAACAATATTCAAAAATGGAATTTAACAGAAAGTTTAAATTTACATATCCATTAACAATTGGGAAAAATCTAGTAATATCCAATTGTAGTTTCGATCCTTTAATTATACATAATTTTTACAAAAGTGGTTCAAATATTTGGCTTATTAACTAGAAAAATCATGTGAAATTGTGATGGAAATATTGAAGGGGATAGATTGAAGAATAAAAATTTGAGGGGAAATTTTTTCAAAGATGATGAGGGGTGATGAATAAGGTATTTGAAGTGGGAGAAGTGCAAGGGTGAGGGAAAAAATGTGGGCAACCAAAATGAAACTCTTCTTTCCTACAATCACATGCCAATTTTGTCAATCGTTTGAAGGATAAATAAGGTGTGGTGTGAAAGTCATCGAGGCAACATATTTAGGAGATATCTTTGAATGCAAGCAATGGTCCCATCATTACTGCCAATGTTGATAGTTGATGTTTTGTAATTTTAGTCCTTGTGTTTATTGGGTATTTGGAACACACATAAATATAAGGGGAATTCACTTGCACACTTTAGATACATGGATATATGTGGAGTGGACTTGGCATCCTAGGTTATAGAATTCATGTACAACTGTGATTAAAAATTTCTTTGTATCTATTATGGTTACGATGATGGCTTCTATTTATTTTTCCCACATAAAAAATATGTAAAATAAAATAAGTTACGGCCCGGTCAAAACCAAACCGCGATGATTCCTCCTTGTATTACTTCATTCCCCCCCTTTTCAGTTGTAAGCATAAGTAATTATAGGAAAGAATAAAATGTGTAAACAATCATCTCTAATTAAAACTTAGGAATCTTCAACCTAGTGGATGAAAGAATGTGAGATCCTAGTATTGAGTAGTTACTATCCTCTATAATTTAACCATACCTTCAACGGACTTGAAGAAAATCAAAATTATGATGCTTAAATGTCCTCTAATTGATTACACCATGTTGAACCTAAATGGACTACATAAATTTGAAATCCAACATCCTCCTCTCTTTAACTTTCTTTTCTCGTGAACTCGAATACAACAAACCTTGTTTATTATTTGTATCCAAGGATGAAATGGCGCCCATGCCCCTTCATCCATGGGAACTATCTATACTTTTATTGGCATGAAGGACAACCATTATTAGCATGCATCAGGGGTTGTTCAGTGGCGGTAGCATGAGGACCAACTTAAAATGCACTTTTCTATTTAATGTTTTTTGGTGTTAATTTTATCAATTGGAAAACATTTAATCTGTTAGAAAAGATGAAGGCTTGAATGGAAAGTTATAAATAAAAATGGTGGGAATTAAAACCCTGCATGTCTCGCACTTATTCCATAGCTCAAATTGTTCCTACCCAAATAATATATAATATGTGTGCTCCACTTTATTGTCTTGATCTTTCTCACATTATAAAAATCATCGTTGATTAAACCCCTTCAATTTAAGCTTAATTAACTGTTGGAAAAATAGGTTATGTGAGAACAAGCACCGATAATTGAGCCCCTTAAGTGGTAGGTAGATTCTATCTACCAGTAAAGATTTGCTATATTTTAATTTATTTTATTACTGTGTCAAGGTTTTTGACTGGTGCAATTTGTGCTCAAAAGGACTAGACTAAAAATGGGGAAAATACAATATGTTCTAGCCTCAATAAACAACAAAAAGTCTTGCTTTTTGGAGCATTTTTGTAGACCCCCTTTCCAATTTTAAGCTCAAGTAATTGTAGCAAAATAAGTGATGTAAAAATAATCATTGATAATTAAGCTCCTCAAACGATTGGTCAATCATGTCTGGTGAGAAAAATGTTTTTTGACTGAGATTCCATTATTCACATGAGTGAAATTTTGAGCTAAAAGAGGCAAAAAAAGGGGGGGAAAATCCAATAGATTTCAGGGTCAAAACCTAACCACATTACTTTCTTCGTGTATCACTTTGTAGCTCCCCTTTTCATATTTAAGATTGAGTAAATGCAGAAGTAATTACAAGAAGGCATGTGATGTGTGAACAATAATTGATAATTGAGTTTTGGGAAATAGTTTTTTACTTTGGGCATTTTTTTATTTTGTTGATATTGTACTCTGGTAGATTTGTTGTTACCCGTGCCTATTACCAGGTATGTTGTTCATATTTATTAGGAGATGGTTGTGCTTTCTATATGGCTATTGCTGGAGAATGGTGGAGAGTAAATATAATATATTGTTGCCATTATTCTGGTGTATAGCTTGATTTGGTATTAGAGCCAGCCATTTGAGTCGGTAATATCCATGAAATATCTGATGGAATGAGAGTCTTGAATAATGTTTTTAGAGAGATAATGGAATTAGCGTGTAAAATATAACAAACTATTTTTTATTATATTCGTAGAAGCGTAGGTTTGCAAGGAAGGGGATCCTGAGGAGATAACAACTGCATGATGATGTATATCTTAGCATCATTCAAATGCGTAGATACACGCTCATGAGTATTGTTCAGATGCTCATCTCTATAACGTGCACAGGTACAACCGAGCCCGAGGACATTACAATATGTTGAGGTATGTGCTATTAGCGTGAAGATATGATGCGTCCAATTCTGCTTGGTTGTCCACGTTGATTAAGTCGATCCAGCTGATAAGGAAAAATTAGACGTGATATATTGAGCGGCAAGAGCATACATCTGAGATACTTGTGTGATAAGGGTGCAGTCCAAATTCATTTGTTACAGATTTGATTCAATTTCTGCTACCACATAATTTCTTTCTGGCACCCGTGTAACATTGGAGACTCCGTATGCAAATCCCTAGAACCATCTATTCACACACATGCAATTTTACTTTGGTTCACATACTGCATTGCATTTGATTGAACGCCTGGTGGGACATGAACCCACAGTCGCCTGATTATATTGGATCGGTTCGGCCTACAGTATTCCCCTGTCCTCTACCGTCGGCTGACCTCCACCCACCAACAGATCCACGAAGCTCTGCCCAGCCTTGGCTGACTCATTCGGCTTTAAATTCCCGAGGTAAATGATTTAAATATAGCAAAAATAGATCTGTATTGAAACAGTGGAGTGTGGATCTTTCTTGGAGGGATTTTTGAAGCATTCAATCCTTCTAAGGTCCGTGATCTCCTATAGCACAACACTCCAATCTTGTTGATAACCACGTGGTCGCTCTTTCTGGTGACATAATTGATAACTGCGTTCAAAGACATTTAGATTCACATTGCATTCAATGTTTTGGGCATTGACCTTGATTAAACGCCACATCCAAAGTATTGCAAACAGTTTGATTATAAGAGTGATCTGAGATTACATTATCCTCAACGACACAATTACACCAAGCTAAATCGTGCAAAATCTGTCAATTGAAGGATCTTTGCCACAAATGCCAACATATATTACCTTATCGTAATTCCACGAGGTGGTGATTGGTGTAGATCCTTTGGAGGATTAAGTGAGTTATGCGAATAGCCAAATCATTCCTGCATGCAAACTGTCCAATGCAACCTAGTTTGGTACGAGCCCACGGTTTCTAGAAAGCACGCGGTATTTACAAGATTATTGTGTTTTTTACGCCGAAGGCGTTCCCCCTATGGTAAAGGACCTCCGGACGTTTCTGCAACTGTCTTAAATTTGATGTTTTGACGGCTGTCTGGACGTTTGTGTTTTTTCTGCCTATTTTTAGCGGTTAGTTTTTTGTGTATATTTTGACAGTTGCATTCGAATGCGGCAATTGCATGTTTTGGGCAGAGATTCGTCGATTGGGTCCATTCGGCCCTTTCCTTCCAATAAACTGCTCCAGGGTTATGCCTATATTCTCACACACCTCAGAATCCCCACCATTGTAAAATAGTCACAAATTGTGTAGACGTAGGGTTACAAATTTAGAATTGATCTCTGGTGAAATCATTTTCATTGATGGGAAGGTTTCAGTGTCTGCAGTTTTATGATCACTTCCAGGACGCGAATTTGAAGGCGGAGATTCGAAACCCTATGGGCATACAACATAAGAACCAACAGTGGGTGCATGAATATTGTGGCAGAGACGGCCCTGTTCATGGCGAGCATTGACGATAAGGTTAGTTGTTTTTACTGCGGTTTGAAGAAAACAAGAGGTGCATGGAAGTAATAACATGTTATCATTATTTATTATGACTGGACTTGACACCAGTTTAATCATGGCTTCTAATACAACTTCTAGGTCTACACAGGTTTGTTTTGTTATGTTCCTATACTGAAAAAATCCTAGCGTACAAGTTTTTTTTCAAGTTTATGTGTTTTCTGGCTTGTTGGTGTACTCAAGTAGTATAGTGTGGGTTTTTTTAATTCACGTGTTGACAGTAACGGATGTGTTACAGATGCCTTCAAATCCCAGGAAGTAGAGGACAAAGGAGAGGCCAGTGGTGTAGCGAACATCTCTGCTCCCAATTACCATGAAGTAAGTATTACTATTTCTCGCTCAACTTTACAAAATGTACGATTTCTATGTTCCATACAACCCCCCCATCTGGGGGGAGAAAATGCTTGAGTAAACGTATGTGATTGGAATAGGTGTAGTAACCCTTTCGTGAATAGGTATAACCCTGAATATTTGCCACAGAGTTGTTGATTGGTTCTTAAGTTTATGGGATTTTAAATTTTCAAACATAGAACAAGGATATTGTAGTCAGTATGTGTCTGTCTTAGGTAGCTGGGCGATAAGGTAACCCTTTGTGCTGGATGTTAGGGTATCCTGTGTGCACATCTTAATGTTGTTGATTTCTCCTTTGGTGTTGGAAATCAAATTTCAGTGATATTTTATTATCCTGTGGTTATCACCAAAATAGTTAGACTACACAATTTGTGCCCACAATCTTTGGATTTAGCCACATTTATCAGGATTATGTGACAACGGTAGAGGAGTGCCAGTTTGGAACGAGTTACATTTACAAACAGACACATGGACCAGTTTTTGAAAGAAGGGGGGATGACGTATACTTGTCAGTGAGCAATTGAGATATTTTTGGAGCTTGTTCTCATGCATATAGAAATCATTGTTGAATTCCTTGTTTTATAGGATTTTTGGAGTTTATTCAGTTTTTATAGCTTGAATTCCTTCTACAGATAGTGCTCCTTCAGGTCCTAGATCCCCCACTTTTTATGCAAGGTCAAAAAATAAGGAAATTTATTCCTTGATAGTAACATAAACATGGGAATTTGATTTTTTAAACATTTGCTCCTTTATATATATCACTACATGAATAACTCTTAATCCAAAATGTTAGCTTTCCGGCTGCGGTTTATTTTTTATGCTTTCTATATTCTCTTTCGCTCTCTGTTCCTTTGTATTTGAAAGTACATATTCTGTACTTACAGGGAAGGTATATTCTGTTGCTGTTGAAGGTATTAG
This sequence comes from Taxus chinensis, assembly GCA_019776745.2. NCBI lineage: Eukaryota > Viridiplantae > Streptophyta > Pinopsida > Cupressales > Taxaceae > Taxus > Taxus chinensis. The sequence continues at coordinate 887,199,555 of CM034150.1, forward strand.
AGAGAAACGAAGAATGGAAGAATTTCTGGGTAATGATCTTGCAGCAGCATCAGCATCAGAGAGGAAGAAGAGAGCGATCCAACATCAGAATGGAAGAATTTGTGGGTAATGATGATCAACAGTAGCACTCTCTAGAGCGCTTGAAAACAGGAGCATTAGAGAGGAAAGAAGAATGGAAGAATTTATGGGTAATGATCTTGCAGCAGCATCAGAGAGGAAGAAGAGAGCGATCCAGCATCAGAATGGAAGAATTTGTGGGTAATGATGATCAGCAGCAGCACCCTCCAAAGCGCTTGAAAACAAAAGCATTAGAGAGGAAAGAAGAATGGAAGAATTTCTGGGTAATGATCTTGCAGCAGCATCAGAGAGGAAGCACAGGAAACCAGAGCAGAAGAAGAGATCGATCCATTTGCAGTAGCAATGATACAATGTACAGTTACACGTGATGAAAAAAGCAAACCTGGTTTGTTTTCATGCAAGAATTCCTGCTCCACTACCGACTGCCCAAGGATTTACAGAAAGATCAAGTTCACTGGATTTCAGTAGAAAATAATAAATGTTGTTTCATAAATTGTAAGCAAAAGTTCACATTCAATAAATGTTTCTTGTATCAATAAATGTGTTGTCTATTTACAGTTTATATGGTTTTTGAAATCTTGACAATTTTGCTCTTTATTTGGAATGCATTTGAGCTAATTTTACATACACAGAGATAATATCATTGATGAAGGGTGAAAATTAACAGGGATAATCCTACCTAATTAAAAATTAAATTTATAGAATCAAACAGTCGGTTAGTTTTTGAAATGTAAGAATGGAACCCTTCAGCCCTTAACAGACAGATAGACAGTTTGAATCCTAATTAGTCAGATTCAATAAAAGAAAGTTAGAATCCTAATTAAAAAATAAAGGATTAACAAAGTAAGCTTTAGAATCAAAATCTGTTAGTTTGTGATTCAAAATCTGTGTAAATTCAGATTCAAAGTCTGTTTGTGGAATAAACACATCCAACTTTACAATAAACAGAAAAATCCACCATAATACAATGCTACATAGAATGATAACCCCTTCAAGTTGGGGACCATAACAATTCAGATTGTTGCAATGCATGTAAGATGAAATGGCACAGATTTTGAGTACCAGAAAACATTATACAGATTGAAATAACATGGAACATTAAGTATGCAAGAAAAAATCAAAGATACACTCTCTACAGATATGATGCACCTTTCCATACCATAAAATAATGAAACATTTCACAGGAAAGATGGGGAAGACTTGAACCTTTTCCTTCACTTTTGAGTGGCCAATCGACTGCATCAATTTCTTTGGCTTCCCCATCCGCAATGTCCTATTGATTTGACAGAGGAATTCCAACCATCTTTTAAGATGGCATCCCAACTTTACGTTGTTCTTCCAATAAGAGTGCAATTCAGAGCTATCCTCTGTTTAACATTTTTGTTAATCTCTTTAATGCTTGTCTAAAATGATATCTACCTAAGTTCTTCAGGCTATGAATATGTATACAAAAAATGCTGGAGATTCAATTTTTTTTAGGACTCTGGCATTTTGGTTTCTGCAATAGCCAAAGCAATTAGGTCTACCATGATGCAAATAATCCCTTCCATTCACGGTTCAAATGGTTTATTTAAATAAGATGTAAATGATGTCCATGCCCTGTTCCAAAGTTGTCCTCAGTAATGTCGATGCATTCATTGGAAGAATTTTATAAACTGTGTGTATATACATTCATTGCTTAAAAACGGCTTCCTTTGCATGCATTCAAAGCCTTGAAGCATTTGTTATATCAATATATTCACAACTAATAAAAATCTATGCAATACATGATTTACCAATGTGGGTGGCTGTCTTTTTTCTGGAAGTAAAATCAATCAAAGATTACATAACACAACAGAATATTGATTGATAACACAACAGAAAGCACCAGGGTGTGCTCTGATAGATTAAATAAAGAAAATACAGGCTGGCTATATGCATGCAACCCTATTTCGAAGGTTTGGACTAGGATAATGAGATAAAAGCAAGAAATCCTTGGTAATTACCTATTAAGATTTGGTTAAAGAGGTGAATGGAGGCATCTTAAAGTGATAAACATGAATGACACATAGAACCAAACATTACTTAGAAAAGAACACTAGAAAACACAGTCTTACTCTGTCTTGACCAAGTCTAGTAAAAAATTGTTTGTTGAAGAGTATACTCAAAGAACGAATTCTAATTATGAATGGAATTTGGACTTTAGGAAAGCACAGACTGAAGAAGGTGAGAAATATGATCGAATTATATATGTATTAAGTTTACTGATCAAGAGTAAGAAAACACAGTAAAACCCTACTGATGGATTTGTTTCTTGTCATTTCATATAAGACTTATAGTTCCCATTATTCACTATGGAGGTTATACTTCATTTGAGCATTGCTTTGAAACATATTTGTGTGTTTGAAGTAGATCAAAGATAGCTGAATAGGATGTTTGGAAAAGGGTGCAAAAAAAGGGATTAAAAATATTAACTACAGAGTGCACACCCTAGAGTACCCTAATTATTATGGTCATCACCTTCATTTCAAGAATGCCACCTCCTGCATTGGCTTCACTATCATTACTATCTCAAAGTACCATGATTGCACTTGCACTTTGTGTTTTCCTCCTTTGCCTCTCAGAATGTATGTTTACTACCTATAGTCATAGGGGTGCTCTTATGTTATACAATTTTCAACTTTGAGATCAAAACAAATTACTACGTTTTAAAGGGTGAGCAGTCTTTAATGTCATCATAGATAAGATGACATATGCACCAATGCATGCATGGTTTGATTTGCACCATCTTCCTCCAGCAATTATGGAAGTGACAGGTCTCCATCAATTTTAAACGGATGATGAAAGATAAAGTTCCCACGTTGGATGCCATGATGGAGGACCATAGAATTAGAAGACACTATGATCATGACAGTGTCAATGGAACAAGCCCTTCTCCTACCCTCATGGCGGCTAAACTTCAGAGAAAGAGTCCTAAATACTTCTCTTTAATGAACCACATCCACATATGTAAATACTTCTCTTTAATGAACCACATCCACATATGTCCTCCAGACGTAAACAAAACCTGCAACATTAATTCACTAATCAACAATGCCTAATTTTATCTTTTTCTCAATGAAGGAGCAAGTTATTACTGCCCTTGGTGTCTGTGATGAACTTCCACCTGGTCTAATACAACAAAAAAGGGATGTAAGTCCAATATTAATCTTGTCAACATCAACACAACCCTTATCAACATCAACTAAAAAAGTAATAACTATCCCTCTAAATCAAATAACATATGTTATTCGGCGTTCACATTGCATCGTCCACATGCGATTGCTAGTTGTTTATGTGTCACGGGTCATAGTGTAAATATTTGTTGTTTAAATTTAGTCAATTGATTAATAAATCAATATTTTAGTCATTGAATTATGAGTTTTGTTGAAAGTTTTGTTATTTATAATTTTTGGTCAAAAGTAGTGGTGGTACGAGTTTATTTCTAAGTTGATCATAAGTAATTATGTGTTAAATTTGTTGATAGATTATTTGTTTTGTATTAAAGTATTTTTGTTTGTTGTTCGGTTAGTAAAAACTTCTTAAAGTGTCATTAGTCCATTCTTGTGAGTAGTTCTAGTCAAATAGTGTTTTGAGTCGTTATCAAAAGTTGTCAAAAGAGTCAAATCATCATCATTTTTCAAGTTATTATTGCCTCCTCAAATGTTAATAAATGTATGTATAAAAGTCATGTCATCAAAAAATATTTTCAATATATATAAAAAAGAATTGTCTCACGGATGTATTTTTGGTGTTACCCGACGTCCAGTAAAATAATGTTTCACATTGCAATAGAGAAAAGAATAATCACAATGTGGAAATAGTTGAGTGACATGATCGTATTTGCTGAGTAAGCAACATCATTCGATGGAGGACGAAGGAAATAGAGGCTGGAGGTCAGACACGACCTCTCGTTAGTCATCAACGATGAGGCCGCACTTTTGATATGATGACATTTGTTTCAGTTGTGTTGTGTCGATTTCATTTTTTCAGTTTCGTGTGAAAAATAAGAATAGATGATGTAAATTCATGTTCACTGGTGAGTATTCCTTGTCTAACCCCTTTTGAAAAAACATTGTAGAATATTGATCAAAATGTATTATAGGAATCATGATGTGAAGGTTATTGGTAAACCAGGAAAACCAATTGTGTAAGGTTTTTGGTGAACCTGTAAAACCAATCGTGTAAGGTTTTTGGTGAACCTCTAAAACCAATTGTTAAAGGTTATTGGTACACCTGCAAAACCAATTCGGTAAGGTTTTTTGGTAGAAGCCAGAGAAAACCATCAGTGGAAGAAGAAATGTGCATTGGCACATGTGCGAGTTTTGTGCATGCCCGATGCTGAATAATTGAGAAGTTTATCATAAGCACACAGAGGTGGCATTCTACAATCAAAGAACGAGATATGTTTTGCCATATAAAAACTAAGGGGGGATGTCAGGAAATAATATTTACTTTGGGCATATTGTTATTTTGTTGGTATTGTATTCTCGTAGGTTTGTTGTTACTTGTGCCTATTACTAGGTACAATGTTCCTATTTATTAGGATATGGTTGTGCTTTCTATATGGCTATATAATAGCCAAATGTATTGCTCGAGAATAGTGGAGAGTAAATATAATATATTGTTGTTATTATTCTGGTGTATCCGCTTGATTGAGCCCCTCTAATGATTAGTCATATGAGTGACATGTAGATTTTATCTTCCAATCGAGTTTTTCTATTTTTTATATTTTTATGCCATCAAGGATTTTTATTTGATGGCATTTGATTTTTAAAAAAGATGAACACATCAGTGGAAATTTCAAAATAAAAAAGTGAAAATTAAATACCTACATGTATTGTGCCTTTCCCATGGCTCAAATGTTAACACCCAAATAATATCTGCTATTTGTGTTCCACTTTATCTTCTTGATCTCACTCACATTATTCATGTGAGTGCAATTTACACTTAAAGGGGACAAAATAAAAAATGGGGAAAATTAAATAGGTTGGAGGTTCAAAAGCCAACCCCCAAACATCATTAAGTTTTATGATTGGACAATTTTTGATTTTTTAGACAAGATGATGACATCAACGGAAAGTTGGAAATAACAAAATGAAAATTAAATACCCCCATGTACTACACCTTTTCCGGGGCTCAAATTGTAATTACCAAATAATATATGTTATATGTATTCTACTCTATCAACTTTATGTCAATCCCATTATTCACATAAGTGCAATTTACACTTAAAGGTGCCAAAATAAATACTGAGTAAAATCCAATGGGTTCCATGTTTGAAATCCAACTGCAATGCTTGCTTCTTAGATAGCTTTATAGCCCCGTTTTCAATTTTAATCTCAAGTAGGTGTAGGGAAATAGGTGATAAGTAAAAAAATATCAATAACTGATTCCCTCCATTAGTTGGTCATACATGTATGGCGAGCGAAATTTTTAGACTAATACTCCATTATTCATGTGAATGTAATTTGAGATTAAAGGGGAAAAAATAAAATATGGAGAAAATCCAGTAGGTTCCAAGGTAGAAACCCAACCACATTTCTTTCTTTATGTAGCACTTTGTAGCCCCCTTTTTCAGTTATAAGCTTGAGTAAATGTAGGTGTCATTGCAGCAAAATAGATTGTGTGAACAATAATTTATAATTGGGCCCCTCCAATAATTAGTCATATGAGTGACAAGTATATTTTATTTTCCGATTGAGATTTACTATTTTTCTATTTTTATTTGTTATGCCATCAAGATTTTTGATTGGACTGTGTTTGATTTGTTAAACAAGATGAAGACGTCAATGGGAAGTTGGAAGTAAAAAGGTGAGAATAAAATAATTGCATGTACCACACCTTTCCACAACTCAAATTATAACACCCTAATAATATTCATTATATGTGTCCTACTTTACCATCTCGACCTCACTCACATTATTCACTTAAGTATAATTTGCATTATTCACATTAATGAGGAAAATGCAGTATGTTTCAAGTTACTTGAGACCACCCATAGCAAGTCATGGTTTCATCGCTATCGAATGGATACACTTGACATCAAATCTGACATGGTATGGCATGTTTGTTAGCAGATTCGTTTTCAGTATTAGTAGCAGATTTGTAGGTAGTTTGCAGATATTCGGGCAGGTAGATTTGGTAGTTAGAACAGGTGATATATTTCATCATTTTTAGCAAGGTCTTTTGTATAAATCCCCCTCCATGGTTATAAATAATCAATTTAACATTACATGTTTTCTCTCAATCTGGTATCAGAGCTCCATTGCTCGGCCCGTGTGAAAGGTCTCAGCTCAAATTAATTCTTTTGTGTTGTCGCCCATTGATGTGTGTGGGTGCAAGGATTTGTTCATCCATGGGAAACACGAGTGAAACCTTCTGAAAATAGCGTGGACATAATTTGAGGCAGACGGTGTGTCTTTTTTGCTAGCAACCTATTGATAGAATTGGCATAGACCTGCTCTAAATTGACCTATTGGATTTTTGTTGTTTTTTTTTTTTCATAGTGACGTGGAGATCTTATTTTAACCTTTGTTGGACGTGGCTGCTTTCATATATTGAAACATGAGTGGATAGTTTTCTTGGCATTTTTTTGTTGCATGAGGGGAGACGTGTTTTAGGAGACGCGAGGGGAGACATGCTTTGGAATTTACCTGCTGAGTGATCCATCTTCAAACATGCGACTTGTTCCTTGTGCCTGTGTGGAGCCTTTTTGGAGTGGAAAACAATGTTGAAACATCCAACGAGCCCCTGCTCCACAAAAACTGTTACCCACCAATAATCCATTGAATCTGATACCTGTATTATGCTAGCCACATTGAGATCTGGAGGATTCAACGACCACCAGCAAAAATCCAATTTGTCGTTTTTTCCTGCTGCTTTTTTGGCGTCGATAAAAATTAAAAAAAGGTTTTCAGACATTCAAAGTGACCTATGCACATCAACGAGATATCAATTTTAAACACTTGCATGAACACATGTCACATATTCGAGACAACACAAGTAGCACTGCGAGCAATTAGCGAGGTGAATCACCATGAGGAAGCCGAGATCAATATTTTGAAAGAATCAGCTTGTATTTTGCATTACTTGATGTCCTCCATAATAAAAGAAATTATCTTCACTTCGACAAGTTCATCCGTCAGGGACTTATTGAATATTTCTTGTTCGATGTGCGTTGCTAAGCAAAGAGAATACAAGAAGAACTTGAATCCGGACACGATGCAGACTATGAAGATGAGGTTAAATGTCCCAAGATAGTATCCACGTATCTCATCTTCTGACTACCGAGTTGTTGTCATGCAAATGTGTAACAAGGAAATTGATAATTTCCTTGCATGACAATTATACCCGTGTCAAAAATTACAAGTTTTACCCTTCCAAGACACCCTAAGTCTGCTCAGTCAATCTAAGTGACCTCCCAATTGATTTTAATCCATCCCCCTAGGTGATTTATGAAATTCAATTCAAAACCCCTAGGTGATTTTAGGAGTTAATTGAAAAATGCAAACTTCAAGCAGTTGTGGGAAGGGTTGTCATTGGCCTTCCTAAGACTGGAGCAACCCCATGGAGCAAAACAGAGAAAGCCAAATTGGATAGGGAAGTGAATAAAAGGCCTTGAAGAACATCAAGGAAGTCATTTAGGAAGATTTAGGAAGGATTCGAGAGAAGTTGGGGCAGTTTCACTAAAATCAGGGTTCACAGGGCCTAGGCAATGCACACACCAAAAAATGGTTGTTGAGCTTCGAAAGGTGATTCTCAGGAGCTCCGGATTGAGTTAGGAGCAAAACAAGACATATGTCGAAAAGGGAATTCCAAACCCTACAAGATGGTGAAATCAGATTTTTCACAACACCTTGGCGCAATAGGTTTACAACTAGGTTTTTTTCCATGCATAGCTAACAAGCCAAGATAAAAAATCCGCTTTTTCAGGGATCAAATGGAGAAATCAAGACCTGAGACCCCCACCATTGGATTCATGGAAGGCCATTTCCAGTCAAGATCATATAAAATTTCATCAAAAAAGTCCATCGGGAGCTTAAGTTATCGTCGTTTCAAGTTGCCCTCTATGAGCGAGTTCAAGAGTTAGTCAAATTTTGAACAGGACATGTTTCAGCTCCAGGAGCCTGGCGCAATTTTATGTCCCTCACATCCCTCAAGCAAAGGGACATCAAGGTCAAAAAAATACGCCAAGCCCCTATAAGACCTTTGTACCCTCATGCGACCTCTCGCACCGCCAGTTCAGCTCTCGAGAGCTAGTGGAGCCATCATCCCCTGTCGTCGAATCAAGTGCCACGTGTCATCCTCTGAAACGCCATGCAATTTGATGTCCCTCATGTCCCTTTGTGCTAAGGGACATCAAGGTATGAAAAATGCGCATAGCCCCTCCAAGAAGCATCATGGTTCCTCATGTGACCAGCGTTCAACCCCCTAGTGCTTTAAAGCTGCTTTTTAGCCTTCATCCACTGTCGTCAGATCTCCGCCACATGTCGCGACCAGGCACCCGCGTGCAATTTGATGTCCCTCACGTCCCTTAATGCTTAAGGGACATCAAGGACATGAAACTGCACCTCACTCCATGCCTTGGCAAATTTTGAATTTTTAAATAACCTTCCTACTTCCCGCTTCTAACTTCTAACTCTCCTGTGCACAGCTTCCTTCCACCATAGCTCTGCAACTTCCTACACAACACTTTGGCATTGCTGAACCCAAAACCAGCTTCACTACAACAATAAAATCCTCTACTCCATTGTAATATGCAGGTCACAGAAGGAAGATTGATCAAACCAAGAAGAAAAAATGAAGAACGGAGAAGAAGAAGCTTAAAAACTCCATTACCATAGAACAAAGAATCAAAGAGATCTTGCAAAACCAGTACACGAAACAATGAACCGTCTGTTGCTGAGTTCTTCACTCTCGAAAATCATCAAAACCACACCTTCAAACCCTTCTTCCACAGCACAGAATGTTCACTGCGAAGAAATCCATCTCTTTGCACAACGGGGGAAAAAGCTTGATTTCCCATCAAATCAGCAGCCAAATCGAAGCAAAATTTCACTAGTGGAATAAGAAGAAAAAACCCACAACAAAAATGTAAATTTTGTTGCAAACAAAAGAAAAAACCAGACCTGTAATTTTCGAGGTCCATCAATGTTTGTCGTGTCCAGAAACATTGCCAAGTCAATAATTTAAAAGTTTAAAATCTCCTAAACTATTAATCGAGTAAGCACAAAATTTTGGAGGGGCAATATTGGGTAAAAACCCATATCAGAAAAGTTCGTTCCGCGTCAATAGCAACAGGTCTTTTGCATAGAGGACTGCTATTTTGGGAAAGTCATCAACAAAAGAACCTACGAAGGAGACGCTCAACACAAAGGAGGAATTGCAGATTAAAATTCATCAGAACGGGCATCTTGGTCCAAATTTGATACTTACTAAAAATAGTAAGTGGTCCCACGGACACCTGCTAAAAATAGTAAATCAATCCAAAAGGCGAGGGGAACGTAAGGAGAAAGGGTAATTCAAGCTACCATAATCATCCGAGGTCTAGAAAATCTAATTTGTGCACTTGCCAAAAATAGTAAGTTGTCCTGTGGACACTTACTAAAAATAGCATGTTACTCCAAAAGGCGGATTTCCCAGAGAGAGCACACTGGGAGTTGAACATTCAAGTTGACATCACCAATTGGAGCCCAGAAAGGGAAAATTCTCGACACTTGCTAAAAATAGTTGCCTTTTCCAAATATAGTGGGTGTCAAGGAAGATTGAAGTTCAGATTCGCAGTGGCGAGAACTATACAAGTGAGGTCACTTTCATAGATCTCAACAGTGTTTTTCAACACTCGTGTGAGGTGGAATTCACAGTCGACATCGTCAAACTGTTCAAAATATGCTTCATCACGGTCGCATTCAAATCATCCAAGTAATGTGGCAAAGTTGCAAGAAATCAAGACAAGGTTTGTATTTCCAAAAGGGATCTTTATGAGTGATGCTCACAATCACCAATGGAATCATTCGTCAGTTTTTTTTAACACTTAGCTCATGGTGTTTATGCGAGGATCTAGGTTTCACTACATTGGAGCATTGCATCAAGTCGATCGAGTAGCAAAGTGGATCAGTGAAATCATTTGACAAATGTTTTTAAACACTCATTCCAAAGCATCCATGAGCCAATTTGAAGGATTTCCGCAGAGTGCAAAGAGTTCGAAGATTCGGAGTTCCACTGCATTGGAGCTTTCCATCAACAAGGATCAGCGACCTTCATCAGGGAGCAACACATTTTTCTTTTCCTTCTCTCTCTTCTTCCCCCCAACTTTCTCTCTCCATGATCTAATTTTGCAAATTGGGGGTTTGTACACTTTTTGATATGTCTTGAAAGTAACTTTAGAAACATTATGTCAGATTAAGTCACCTTGATTTTATAAAAGGGACTTAATATTTGGAGGGAATATGAATAGTCTAAAGTCGGAAATAAGGCATATGGGAGGGTCATCGAGAAGACAAAGAGTTGCTCTTCTATAAATTGTAATGAAATCCTCATTCCAAAGGGTTCTAATTCTGAAATTCATCTAGTTGGTTGTATTCTTGTAAGTTCATGAGAGAGATTTTGCTCACTTGTGAGTGAAAAGAGTTAGCCACTTTTCCCCTATTCTCAATGTCTTCCATTCTCATACTATGTACAATTTCTGCTGGAGCATTAATAGGAGAACAAGGAGTTTCGAGCCCTTTTTGACTAAGGAGATTTACTGATACTTTGTGTTCATTAAATTCTAATTGGTCTTTGTTACTGTTTGCAATATTGTTTCTTCCTAATTTTAGTGCATGTGATGAAGTTTCTAACTAGTGCATGCAGGAATCTGATTCTCTACCTGCAACATTAGTTCCCCTACCTCATATTCTCACTCCCTTTCCCGCTCTCCTAGAAAATTCTTCCCTTACAGATAAATGTAAGCTTTTGTCTACAGGGTCAGTGGAGTGCCCCTATTGGATGCCCTAGCCGAAAGGCCACCAGGATAAAACTCACTTTTTACTCTCGCATGCATATACGGCAGCTGCACCTGTTAAGTAAAGGGACTTAGATTCCTAGAGAGTTGGCAAGAAACTCACCGATTTGTTCCCCGAAAATTTTTCTCGCCAACACGAGCTTATCTCCAAGATCAATTAACCTCTCACCATTAAGTAAAAATCCTTGTAATTTTCTCCCATAAAGAAATAAAATTAAAAAATTTACAGTGTTTGCCCCAAAATTTCTTCCGTCTAACGCCCAATTCCTCAAATGGCCAAACTATTCCGCCTTGAAAACCAATATCTATACCATCCTTCATTTTGAGGGACTATCAAGCATCGTCACAGGAACCAAGATGGTCCCCTCTGACCCCAATGAGATGATGAATTATACAAGGGCTGATGCTAAATCCTTAATGTTGATTACGTTAAACATCACTAATGACATGCAACTGTATTTCTGGGATGCAGTAACAACAAAGGTAGCATGGGAAAATTTGGTAACCATCTATGAGGTGAAAAAACAAACAAATATCTTCCATATGTAGTCGAGGCTTCACACCCTATCCATGGGGTCTGATGATAAAGTCAAGGAATTCTTACGTCAAGTGGCTGAGACGCAAACGAAATTGTTATCACTTGGTGATACAATTGAATTTTTTTTTTTGTCCTAATCACCTTGAGAGATCTCCCTTCCCAATACAGAGTGTTCCTCACAACGTTGAATGTCTCCAAGTGGACAATGTCATTTGAAGAACTCGTGAACTTATTACAGCAAGAAGAAGCCATCAACTTAGTCTAGGATAAGTTGCAAGACAAATCCCTTATCTCGAAGCCACAATCGTGGTTAGAAGTTTCACAAGGGACCCCGACAAAGCAACCACAGAAATAAAAACAACAAAAATAGTATCCACAAAAGTAAAAATCTCAGAAATTGAAGAGGTGGTGTCACATTTGTCAAACCAATACCCATGACATAGATAACTGTTAGTATAATGACTTGAAGAAAAGGTCTTCTATTCAAGAAAGCACATCGGGGCACGATGATTCTAAGATATCAAAAGATGTCATCCCTATAGGAGGAAGCAGAAGGGACATCTTGCATAGCTCAACAAGATGATGGATATGATGAGGAGACACATAAAGAAGCCAATTGTGGATGCACATTAAGAACATAGTGCTAGTCTTCAGGACCTCGCAACCCATGAGGAATGTCTAGTTGATAGACTTCAGGTAGCCAGTAAACACATGTTAGGTGATAGGAATTTGTTTGATTCACTGACAGACCAACCCACTGGAGATTGGGTTAGGATTGCTAGACGATAAAGAGTATGTTGTAGAAGGAATAGGCCAAGTCATCATTCCTCTCGGAACATGCAAATGTACACTCTCAAAGGTACTAGATGTTCCTAGATTGACATCCAACCTCTTATCAGTCAGTCAACTTTTGAATCATCATGTCTGAAGGTGGAGTTTCTTGTTGATAATGGCATAAAATCCTTCTTGATCTCATGACAAGGTACAGTTCTTGCTAGAGCATTTTTGAAAGATAAATTATTTTCTTTAGATGTTGTTTCATCTTCTGTAGTATCTCTATCTACCTCTATGATAGAATCTACTACCCTCTGGCACTACTATTTATGGTCATCTCTCTGTCTAGATATTTGTACCAACTAAGTTCAAAGGTGATAGTACATGGACTTCCCAAGTTTTCCAGTTTCCTTGCCCATGTTTTCCCTGGATGTCTTGTAGGTAAACAACATAGGGATCCATTCAAGACAAGCACCTTTCATGAAAAGAAACATTTGGAGGTTGTTCATACCGATTTTCTCAGGACCATTACCTGCTTCATTTTTCTGATACAAGTACTTCCAACTATTTGTGGATGACTAATCTCTGAAGACATGGGTGTTTTTCCTAAAGTAGAAGAGTGAGGCCTTTCATCATTTCCAGGTCTTCTATCAACCTGTGGTGAAGGAGACCGACCAACCTCTTCTTCTATTCCACTCAGATTAAGGGGGGAATTCATGTCAAATAAGTTCTTGGCATTCCTGAACCAACAAGGCATCAAACAGAATTTGACTTCTCCCTACACGCCCCAGCAGAATGACATTATTGAGTGACGCAATCACACTGTAATGGAGATGGCTCATTGCATGCTATCAACAACAAAGCTGGAGAAACGATATTGGGTAGAAGTAGTTCAAACAACTGTTTATCTTCTCAATATGGCACCAACAAAGATTCTATAGGACAAAACTCTTGAAGAGGTATGGAGTGGTAAAATCCATCTGATTTCTCATCTACGAGTGTTTGGTTGCACATTATATATGCTTGTCCCAGCTCAAAAGAGGAAGAAGATCGCGTCAAAAACACTCTTATGCATCCTATTGGGCTATAAATCTACCTCGAAATCATACCATCTCATGGATCCTTCGAGACCAAGAAAATATATGAAAGTCAAGATGTGGTTTGTGATGAGTTATCCTTTGACTCAGTAATGCAGAAAGAAGAATCAACACCAACCACATCTCACCAATTGCTCTCCAAGGAAGATGATGAGCAAGAGGAGACTTCTCACAGAAAAGATGAGTTGCAAGGGGAGTTGTATGTTGATCTTGGAAAATTAGAAAATGTTACCATACATCCACCATGCAGTTCTTCACATCAGCAACAAATTTCTCATCCAAAGTGGGTACGAAGCACCATCAAAGACTCTCATGTGATATCTCCCGAGTACTTCTTCTAGGAGTCAGAACAAGGAGTCAGCAAGAAATGAGGTAAAATTTTGCACTCATGAGTACAATAGTTGATAGCTCTAAACCTGATAATGTTCAAGAAGCACTAAGTCAACCTCAATGGAAGAAATCATGGATGTTGAGTATGACTCACTCATGCAGAATCAAACTTGGGAAATTACTGATTTTCCTATAGGAAAGAAACTCATAGGTTGTAAATGGGTTTTCAAAACTAAATATAAGGTAGATGGATCCATCAACAAGCAAAAAGCACGACTTATAGCAAAGAGATATGCTCAAAAAGAATGCATTGACTATGAAGAAACCTTTGCACCCACTACGAAGATCAAAACCATCAGGGTTGTATGCGCACTAACAACACAGAATGGATGGAAATTTTCAAGTAGATGGATGTCAAGAGTGCTTTTCTTAAATGGTGATCTCAAAGAAGAAGTGTACATGACCCAACCAGAAGGATTTGTTGATGAAAATAATCCTAAAAGGTATGTCGTCTCATCAAATCACTGTATGGACTAAAACAAGCTCTTAGGAAATGGTACATCAAGATAGATGATCACCTTTTGCAGCATGGTTTCACCCATAGCCCCTCGGATTATAACTTATACATAAAGAAGGTGGGAACAAAAATCATCATTCTTGTTTTGTATGTGGATGATCTTGTGATCACTAGAAGTTCAGAAGATCAGGTTGATATTGTGAAGAATGACCTCAAAAGATCCTTCGACATGACTGAATTGGGGCTACTCCATTACTATCTTGGCTTGGAGATATGGCAAAAACAAAATCACATTTTTAATCTCCCAAATAATATATGTCAAGACACTCCTGGAAAAATACAAAATGTCATATTGTAAACCTCTTTCAACACCAATGGAGAAAGGTTTACAACTCTCTTGATTCCAGGACTCACCTCAAGTGGATGCAACTCTCTACAGACATCTCATTGGGAGTCTCATCTACTTGACCTACACTAGACCATGGACATATGTTTTGTTGTGAGCTATCTCTTGAGATTCATGCAAGAACCAAAGAAGTGTCACTGGGTTGTAGCAAAAAGCATGTTTTGAGATATGTTTGAGGTACACTTGAATATGGTCTGGAATACAAGAAGAATACTCAGTTCTTCTTGTAGGGATACACCGACTTGGACTATGTTGGATCTGTTGATGATAGAAAGTCAATGTCAGGATACATATTTCATCTCGAATCTAGAGTGATCTCGTGGATCAATAAGAAGCAAAATTGTTGTTTCTCTTTCATCCACCAAGGCAAAGTATCGTGTCGCATGTGGAGTTGTGTGTGCAGTAATATGGTTACGTCGCATTCTGGCTATTGATATGGACATTTCTGAAGAGAATCCACCTATCCATTGCGACAATCAGGGTGTGTTGAAGCGAAGAATCTATATTGCATATTGAGGTCGAATGTCACTACATTCGAGAGAAAGTATTAAACCACCACATCCAGCTCCAGTACTACCCAACAGATGCACAAATCATTGATATACTCACCAAGTCTCTTGGAAAGGTGAAATTTGAATTGTTTAGTGGGTACATTTGTAAAAATAATGTAATAAGGGGGGAATGTTAGTAGATTAGTTTTAAGTATTAGTAGTAGATTTGTAGGTATTTTGCAGGTATTCAGGCAGGTAGATTTGGTAGTTAGAATAGGTGATTATTCCATCATTTTTAGCAAACTGTTTTTTGTATAAATCCCCCTATGTGGTTGTGAATAGTCAATTTAGCATTGCATGTTTTCTCTCAGTGTTTTCCAGCTTGTTTTGAAACATGTAGATTGGATGACATTTGATTTGTTAGACAAGAAGAAGACATCAATGGAATGTTGGAAATAAAAAAGTGAAAATTATATACCTACATGTATTGTACCTTTTGCACGACTGAAATTATAACGCATAAATAATATCTAGTATCAACATTCCACTTTATCAACTCGATCTTGCTCGCAGTATTCACATGAGTTTAATTTGCACTTAAAGAGGCCAAAATAAAAAAATTGGGAAAATCCAATAGATTCCATGGTCGAAACCCAACTACAAAGCTTGCTTCTTAGAGAACTTTGTAGCCCCCTTTTTAATTTTAAGCTCGAGTAAGTGCAAGAAAATAGGCAATGTGTGAACAATCATTGATAATTGAGTCCCTCTAGTGTTTGATCATATATGTCTGGCGAGTGAAATTTTTAGACTGAGGCTCCATTGTTCATGTGAGTGCAATTTGACCTTAAAGGGGCCAACATAAAAAATGGGGAAATCCAATAGGTTGCAAGGTTAAAATCCAACCACGTTTCTTTTTTCATGTAGCACTTTGTAGCTCCACTTTTTAGTTTTAAGCTCAAGTAAATGCACGAGTAATTACATGATATTAGGTAATGTGTGAACAATCACTGGTAATTGAGCCCCTCCAATGACTATTTATATGGGTGACAATCATATTTTATCTGCCAATTGAGCTTGGCTATTTTTGTTTTAGTTTTTTACGCCATCAAGGTTTTCGATTGGATGATGTTTGATTTGTTAGATAGGATGAAGACATAAATGGAAAGTTGGAAACAAAAAAATGAAAATCAAATGTTTGCATATATGACACCTTTTCTATGGCTCGCATTATAACACCCAAATAATATCCATTATATATGTTCCACTTTATCATCTTGATTGGAAAGTTGGAAATACAAAAAATGAAAATAAAATGCTTGCATATATGACACCTTTTCTATGGCTCAAATTATAACACCCAAATAATATCCACTATACAAGGTCCACTTTATCATCTTCATCTCGCTCACATTATTCACATGAGTGTAATTTGCACTTAAACGGGGGGAAATAAAAAAATGGGTAAAGTCCAATAGGCTCTAAGTTTGAAACCCCAAACTTCAAACCACCTATGGCGAGCCACGGTTTTATCACCACCAAATGGATAGTTTTGACATCAATACTTACGTGGTCTTTCGTATTGTCCCACTCATTTTTAAATGTGTTGAACTCGACGACCACAATCTTGTTAGAGGAGTTGTTATCGGTGGTTGGTTCAATAAGGTTGAGGTAGTCACCACTACTGTCGAGCGGAATCTCTAAGAGAACGTGCGAGAACAAGAAGGTTACGTTTTCTCCATAGATGTTGTTGTTCAAGGTATTGATCAATAATTTGAAGTGGGTGTTGAAGTTCATTGTATTGCTCATGGCCCAATCCAAAGCCAAATCTGTTGTAATAAACCGTTCGCCCAACAATTATTTTAAGAGATTCGTCAGCCTAATTTTTGTGTAAGTGTGTAGTTCATATCTTTTGCATTTGAAGAGAATGTGGCGAAATTGAAATTGATCGTAGCTACATATATAACCATTGTGGACACAATGACAACGAGCAAGAATCATGATGATGTAACCATCAAAAATACCATGTTGATGTAGCTAACTAGACAATGCTACCAAAATTCTACATTTACTAGTCATCGATTACCACGTGGATGACTAAGATTACATCAATGACCAAAACCATCCATGTCGTTTACTACGTAAGCACTCGTAAAAAAAATAACTGCAACCTTCGTGTAACTTAGAATATGCGTTCACTGTAGTTAATAATAGCATTTTCAACTTTAAAAAAATCAAATAAACAAGAAGTAAAATTAATTAATGGAGGAAAGACGATTAGAAAACCAGTCCGTTTGTAAATATGTCGGTCCCTGGAGTAAAAGTGCATCCGCCATTGACACATATGTAACTTTATCATCACAGATTTACATCATATCCAAATTTCCAACAGTGCATTGAAGGATAGGATACCCATAAAAATCTTCTGCCACACTCCATCAAACTTCATCTCCTTAACTGTGTGGCCCTCAAATATCTCATCTGATTCCAATTTCCAGCAGTTATCGCGAGGCGTGTACATACCGAAGCGTGTAAGTCAAGTCAAAACAGTGTGCGACATTATTTGGAAGAAAACCGCTATTCGCTGTCGCTATCTGGGCGGTCCACGATCCTGAGCGGCGTGTGAGGCTCCACCTTCCCTTGAAGCATAAGCACAACTTGTTCCATGCTCGGCCTCACATTCTCATCTTCCTGTATGCATAACAGACTTACCGCACAAGCTCTTCCCACCTCTTCCACATCTGCAATCTCTGCAACTCTCTCGTCCACAATATTCATCATATTCCCTTGCTGAATTTGAGTTGCAGCCCACGCAGGAAAGTAATACTTACTTGAATCTTGCACCTTTAAGTCCAGATTTCTTCGCCCTGATATTATTTCCAACAGCGTCATACCGAAACTGTAGACGTCAACTTTGGAAGTTATTGGAAGACCGGAGATCCACTCTGGAGCCAAGTATCCTCTTGTTCCTCTTACAGTCGTCACTACGCGGCTGATATCTCTACCCACAAGTTTTGCAAGCCCAAAATCGCCCAACTTGGGAGAAAAATCTCCATCCAAGAGAATGTTTTCGGGCTTAACATCGCCGTGAATGATGCGATCTCTGCATTTGTCATGGAGATACGCTAACCCCCTTGCGGTGCCCAACGCGATCTCAGCTCGGGTATTCCACTCCAATACCTTCCCTTCGCTTTTGGATTCACGACTGAAGAGGAATGAATTTAGAGAGCCGTTGGGCATGTAATCATAAACCAGTAACCTTCGTGATCCTTCTGCACAAATCCCTCGAAGCCTAACCAAATTCACATGCTGTATGTTTCCCACAGAGCTGATTTCCGCTCGGAATTGCTTTTCACCTTGCCTAGAGCCCTCCAATTGTTTGACGGCGACAAGAGTACCGTCTGTTAGAGCTCCTTTGAACACTGATCCGAATCCTCCGCTTCCCAACTTATGCCTGAAATTTCTGGTTGCAATCTTCAGCTCCTTGTAAGTAAACATTTTAAGCAATAAGTTTGAGGAATCTGCACACGTTTGCGTCGATGATCTCAACCGACGCTTGCGGCAGAAAAGCAAAGGAACGGCGAGGGCAGCGACCGCACCGAGCACTGCGCCTACGATAGCTGTTGTTCTGCTTTTGGAGAAGGACGAAGAATCAAGCTTACGTGCAGAGGAAGCTACTCGAATAAAGAGTTGTGAACCGCTTCTTAATGGAGGATTTTGCATGTTTAACAGATCCCCGAACCAAATTAGGCACTTACCTGAAGGCTGCTCGTAACTAAATGCAGTGCAGGAGCAGTTGCGGAGACACGTTTTCTCGCAATCTTTCTTGTTCTGTGCAGGATACGAGGAAGCCTGATTTTCAGGTAACGAAACGCTCAAATCTTTAAATCTGTCGCTGCTGCAGTTAAACGGCCTCTGCGGGACACAGCCACTGGACCACCACTCTTGCAAATCCCACGCGCTACTGTCTTTGGGCTCGAAGCCTTCCACGCAGCTGCAGGACTGAAGATTATTGGGATTGCAGGTTCCATAAGCGCCGCAGAGGTTATAGACGGTGCATTGATCTACAGGCTGAGACCAGAACATACTCCATTTATTGACATGATCAAGCAAATTATAGAGTCGAGCTGCTCCACCCTTGTCAAGCACGAAACGGGAGATCCAATTAACGGTAGGAACCATTGTATAATTGAGATAAAAGCCAGAGCTGGAATCTTGAGTATTGAGGTTGTAAAGGGCTCTCATTGACAATGACATTTCTGGTACCTGACTGAAAATCTTACCGTTCCAAACTCCGCTTTCCCAATACTGCACCGAGTTGTTCCACCTTAGCACGAACTGTTTGGCCCCGGATGGATCCATCTCAAAAGAGAAAAGCCCCGGAGCTGGATCCAATGAATTCTTCCAACTCACTAACTTTCGCTGTCCACCGAACTCCATTCCAGGCAACCAAGTATCTACGGGATGATCGAAACTCCGCCAAACGGGCTCAGATTTATTATCATAGGCCACTATTAGAAAATTACCAGATTCTAATATTACAGCTTCAGAGGCCTTCTTCGTCGAATTGGCAGACCAAACAAAGCTACCTTGTGCATCAAACAGTCTCAGATGCCCATCTCTCGACAGATTCAGAATGCCAGGCTTTTTTTTCATCGGAGTCTCCCTGTTAGCAACCCAAACGATCGTCTTCTCTGATACTTGGGCGTACCAGATGCCAACATACCAGTTATTGGTTCCACTGGGGCTGAAGAATCCCAACTCAAACATGCCATTCTTTGAAACTATAGTCTGATTTCCAGTAAGCGAGGCACCCAAGGAAAGACTATTTCCACCATCAACAGCTGACGGATAACCGTTTCGCATTAGAAAATCTATAATAAGAGCTACGGTTGCATATGCTAATACACCGTTCCTTCCCATTTTCATATTCCTACGCTTCATACTTCTCCTTGATCCTAATATATTGAAGAAATATGGCTCTAGATTAATGGACTTGGTCAAATTGTTTTCCTGGAAACGATGTATAAAAGCCTATGTTCCTTCCAAAATTCTCCTTCCCAAAATTTCTCCCCCGATTTCCTTCTTTGTTGCCCTTTCTTTTTAGCAATCTTCCGTCTACAATTCTTCAACTTTTAACCTCATCAACATTTCCTTAGCACCGATTTCCGTTGCACCATTCAGATGAGATTGTTAAAATGAGATGTAAGAATGACTTGAGCTGAATTCATATGCATTTAGAAACGGATGACTCAAAACGATCACGCAAATTTTATTTGGAAGTCAACCAAAATCGAACAACGCATTAATTTATGAGAAACAAATCAAAATATTTTACTTTGACTTCAGGCACAACGTACCGAGACTACCGACAGTTAGCTACCTCCACAACCTAACAATAACCCTTCTTTATAAGTATGTTACAAATATTTGTAAGTGTTTTACCAGGCATCTTGATTAAGTGTTTTAGTGTGGACTTACATTTACAAGTTAATTGACTTAGGGATGTGTGATTTGACATTGTTAAACTAAAAATCTATTGTCCTTAATTTTTTTTAAATAGTCTATTTATTAAATATTTGTTTTATTTAATAATTTAAAAATATACATTGTTTTTACCCTGTATTAATAAATGTGGAGTAAATTTCAGGTATTATATGTTCTATATACACCTATTTTGAATAAAATATGTTATTCAAATATCTATATAATGTTACATTTACATTTACATTTATATTTATATTTATAATGATAATAATAGCTCTACCAAATTCTCATTATCAAACAAAGATGGATTAAATTTTTAACAAAATCTAAAAATATAATTAAAATAGACGAAAACATCGGGCATCAAATTTCAACTCTAGTCCAACTGCAAAAGCATCAAAGACTGACTAAATGCATGTGGTCCACCGAAAATTTTATTTTTGCGTGGCATAAATATTAATAATAAAAGGAAAACTCTATGTACTAATTTCAAAGATTTATGTGGAATGAGACAATTTTATTTATTTATATTTATAAATGAGGAGTCTCCAGTGCACGGAGCCAGCTAGGTGGTAGGGACAATTTTTACTTACTGAAGGCATTGGGACAAAATATAACTGTAGAGTGTTATCTTCCACCAATTGCAACACACGTCAATTACTTAGTTGCAAACATATGCGACTTCCACCAATCCTCTTTTATATGCATCAAAAACACCATGGAATCCTAACAAACATCAATGAACAAAATTTACATTAAACAATGTAGACTTCTTGCCAAAAATATAATAAATTGTTTTTTGAAAGAAATAAAAGCAGGCACTAAGTGACCATGGAGTGTATTATTCCCATCATTGGCAGTCAAATGGTTAGCTACTTGCCCCACAATTCCACCAAAGTAAGGGTCCAAAGTGCCATTTTGTATGCATAGATTTAAATCAAGAAACACAATAAATTAAATCAGACACTTACCATATACGAATCAAATGAGTCAAAGCCAAGAACAAAACAAAAATATAATGAAATATACTTTGTGTGGCCAAAAGAATGACTATGAATATTGAATTAAATTGATACCCACTTCCTCAATTTGGATTTAAAGCAACATCCAATATTTACCTTTGGCATTCAAGACAACTACAGACAATATAGTGACCCCCAAATTTTTTAGCTTGATGCTAAGATCACCCTTTTCTAAAGTAAATATTTTTGGACTTTCTGAACAAACTTGGGTTGCTATAAACCCCACTGAACAAAAAAACACAAAAACGTCTCATCTTCAAGCACTTGATCATACTTCTCATCTTCTATAGATCCCACATATGTCAATTTCCATTCCAAATCTGCCACAAAAACCATCGATAAGTAAGAATAAACATTCCCAGAAAATATAGCCAAAATCCAAAACTACAATACACATTTACTTTAAAGAGGATTGCTTTTATTTTGAAATGCATAAATAGCAGAGTCCCATTGAAGGATGCATCTACAAGCTTTATGCTACAGATGTCCATATGAAACTCATCAAAAAGCTATAGTTGAGCTAAAAAAATCACTAAACCATCTAACCAGGCTAAATGCAAAAAAAGATTTGATTGTTTTTTCCATCTATTAGTTGGTCAAGGAAGGAATTATTCAGTTGACAACACTGTTAAGGTTAGAAGCAAGCATAAAACATGTTAACAAAATAATTTTTTTTCTAAAGTTCATTAAATGGGCTAACGCACTGTAACGTACGATTACCTTTTGTTCCTCCAAAAAACCTCTGGTTTTCCACTCCCAGAAGAAGCCTAGCAACAAGTTGTTGTGTATCCAAACAAGGAAAAATGACAACATGTTATTCTCCACTTTTTTTTTCTACTCACTTCAAAAAAAGAAATGCAAACATTACATAACAAAAGGACACACAATAACAATCTATTTCTTGATTTTCATTTGAGCCAAGCAACTCTAATGTATGCATTTTAATTTTGCCAAAGTCTCACACTTTTTTTGCAGACTATCGAGTCATCTCCTACACTTAGGTGTGCAGGCCATTCTATGAAGACTTTTATCCAACGTACAGTTTGATGATTATTGTCAACATGCATCAATGAGAGTAGGCCAGAATCAAATAGTGAAACAATGTTGTTAAGGCCCATGACAAGGGTTTCATCTAATGGAGAATAATGCCAATTGATTGTTACATTTATATTTAGACTTCAATCCTTTTTCCGAAGTGACATGTGGGGGCACGTGCCTTCGTTAATGACAGGATTCGTTATGTGCTGAGGGGCTCCTTCCCCAATGAGGCCATTTCGAAGCATCCCAAGTTGGATGTTAGACTGATCAGCGACAAGGATTTTAAAGTTGCCCATCATACCTAAGAACATCTTGGTGGGCTAACATACTTATTTTCCCTCTCCAGTTTAATATGATGCAGACTAGAAACACAATTCCCCTCCCCACAATGGGATTGACATTAACTATGCCTCACTTGTAGATGGAGGAAAAGTTTAAGCGTATTCAATGTGTTGTTAATGTTTTACATTGTAGGCAACCGAAACCACCTAAAACAGTGATAGCTGAAATGATCAGAGATCGCCTCCACCTGATGCCAACATCCCCAATTTTTCTCCCTAATGATTCGAACGAAGATGCACTGAAATATGAACCACCCCACAAATTGAGGAGAATGGGAATTCCAATCGAGGCATCTACAACTGGACAAAACTACAAGAAACGTGCAAAGAAAATTGCACAAGCAAAAAGAAAGAAATTTAATTTAAAAAAATAGCTTGTAGTGGTTACTTTATAAGTGTTTGTTTATAAGTATTTTTGAAATAAATTATAACTCGTTCCAAATATTCCATGTATGTATTGTGTAGTATATATCTTCAACAGAGAATCAAACTTATCAAAAACATGTTCATTTTTTGTTATCCAACAACTATGCTTTCCTAATTTCTTTATCATTGTGTTTCCATACAAATACCTATAGTCTTCTCACTTCAAGTGTACATATTGTTCTTATTGTATTCCATTCTGTTTTCTTAACATAATAATCTGTAATTCATTTCAAATAAATGCATGTATATATTATGGCGGAACATATGGGACACATAATCTAACTTTTCAACAAACAACAACAACAACAACACATTTTTAATGTGTTATTCATTATATCTTTCCTTTATACAATTGCTCGCTTCTTTATGTAAACCAATGACGCATTTTTAATGTGTACTTCATAATATTTGCACACAAATACATATAGTTTTAAAATGTCGACAAACAACCATACAAATTTTAGTTGTTTTCAACCAAAGCTTTGTACATTATATCAATTTTTTGCATATTGAATTGTTAAAGGGTTAGACTTCATGTTTGCACTTTTTAGAAAATATGAAATAATAAGGAAGCCAAATTTAAAGGTTCTCATTCTTTACAAATGCATGATTTCCTGAACAAATCCTTCATTTCATGATTGACTACCCTACAAGTTTACATTTTCCACCATATATTTACAGAATTCTCACAATCTCGAGCATCTTTTAGTTACCATGGAAATAACTTTGAAACACGAAGGAATTTCTCAATTGATTGAGGGTGGTTCCAATGTTGACCCCACATTTCAGATACTGCACTTGAGCTCTCTAAGGTCCATTCTCAACACGGGAGCCCAACATCGTGTTGACCTTTCAGATGGGATACATTTTCAGGCAGCACTTCCACCCTCCAAATTTGCAAGTCATGCAACCGACAATTCAATACAAGAAGGCTCCATCGTGTGCTTACACAAATCCCTCGTTAGAATGATCAAAAGTGAACTGTAAGCTTCATCTCTTGCTTGATTACCAATCTACATAAACTCGCTATGTCAATTAAAATTTATTTCTGTTTATTTTTTCCATCCGTTGCTCGGTTCTAATTCTATCATGTTTTTCTTTTCCATTGCAGCACCGTTCTTATCATTGAAATGGATGTTGTTGTTAAAAAAACATTTGGTAATCGGTGCTCCAATCTGACTACCAAAAAATGCTCTCAAACACAGTCAGTTGCCTCAAATAGATGCAAGTGCAAACCAAGTTAACAAATATTTTGCGAGAACACCAACTAAAATAAGTGCTTTGAATACATCTATGCACATGTGGTCCGTAGAGGGCCGTGCCCTAGAAAAAAAAAAACCCTTCGACAACATCACAATGCAAGGGGAAATGGATCCATGTTTAGGTTTGATTTTGTTGATCAGGAAGGAGGGGAAATCCACATCACTTGTTTCAACGAGGCCGCAGAACCATTCTATGAGCATATTGAGAATGGGAAGCTATATACAATTTCCAATGGGAGGATTGCGAGGATTGCTGATGCAAAGCTATGTTATAACCATTTGAACAATGCTGGGTTGATTCCGATGACTACTTCCTTCCGGCGCCCTCTATCACAACCCAATTTCTAGGCCCTCCAAAAATCCTGACCTCTATAACGACGATTTTGGAGGTACTAAATATGGGGAACACTGAGAGAAATGAATGGGCCATGGTTATTGCAGAAATCATGAATATTAGCATGGAAAATGAATTTTACAAGGTATGTCCTCTTCAAAAAGGTGACAAACAATGCAGGAAAAATGTGAAAGAGAATGGTAATGGTTCATGGTTATGTTCGAGTTGCAACAGACAAGTTCAAAACTATGATTATAGATATGCACTCAGAATCGATCTAAAGGGCCCAACAGGAGAAATTCAATCAGTTACCGCTTTTGATGAGATAGCCGAGTTAATCATGGGTGTTACAGCTAGCGACCTCCATATATTGACTATAGACGAAGATACGACTAGTGAAATTATAAGTAATGTCATTAGAAACAAATACTACTTCACACTTTCACTGAAAAAAGAGACATATTGCGGAAACAACATATTGAAATGTGTCATCCTCAGTTCAAAGAAAGCATAAAACAGTGCAACTCCTCCATAACCTTTACGCAAGGATTTCCAACCCACCCGTCCCTTCAAACATTACACCCTCACTCATCCCATTCTATACTTTGAACTATCACTGCTATGTTTCTTATTTCATATCTATGTTTCACTTTTTTCCCTGCTTCAAAAGAAAACTGTTGAATTCCCTTATACACTGACATACTATTGTCTCCTTCTATTATGCAGATTGTTAGTACTTTTAAGAAAATAAATATAAAAAAAATGTAATTTTGTTATGTACGTATTTACATCCTTCTGTAGTATGTGAGCACATTGTATTTTTCTATATATCTAATACTCTTTTCCTTAATAAAAAAAGTAGTTTCTCAAAACTCAAATGGTTACCTCTTATGTGTATTTCCCTTTGGAACTCCACATGCATTACAATTGAATTTAGTTTTACATTTTCACTTATTTCTGCATTTGTTTGTCATCAAACTATGTATCGTTCCTTGCTAACCCAAAATGATCTTTATCCAACAGGTGGTACTCCATAATCCTGTGACTTCGCAATCATGTCGACTCCTGCAAAACGAGCCCAACGAAGAGAGAACTATGCAAAAAATAAAGTACACATAACTGTTGAGAAACGATGTCGTAAATTAGAGCAGAGAACAACAAAAAATCTCTAATATCTTTCAACTTACAATGACCAACAACCTACGATCCCCCGACATTCCAATCTTGCCATCAAATACAACTACTAAAGAATTGCCAACCAACATTCCGCATGTAACTTCCATGGAAAAAACCTTTCAACAGCATACCAGTTCCTTCCGTACGAACCCATCTTTGCTAGCAACTGTCACTTTGCCCCAAATGTCTAGGATGCCACATGAAACTATCTCAAGTACTGACCTCTCTTCAGTTCATCCCACATATATAATCAGTTTCTCCTCTCCTTCAGACTGCTTTCCACCTTGTAATCCACAAATGACTGAAATAGAACACCCCACCCCTTCTAATACACAGAGATTTCCCATATCCCCACTCTCTTCACTGAATTTAGAAGCCCAACATCGGTTTTGCAAAAGAATAGATTTGTTGGCGAACATCCAAACTTGCTCATTCTGTTTGGAAAATTACCCTGGAATTAAAACAATTTCCTTCGAAGGATTTCCCTCGTGTAATAGATGCAAAAGTAAAAAACAAGGCCACCTCTTCTCTTCATGGAACAACATGGACCCTGAAAAATAGCCTATCGTTCTTGTGTCTTTAACCCAAATCGAGGAGATGCTTATCGCACGAGTTAATCCATTCATGCAAGTCACCCAAGTACGTGGCGGGCAATACAAATACTCAGGACACACCATAAGCTTCCCACAAAACATTAGTTCAATAGCAAAGACCCTACCCCAACGCCTTGGAGATTTGGACATAGTTCTCATACAAAGGGAAGGATCTAATTTTAAAAATTATGATTTCTACGTCAGTAGATCTCGTGTTTGTGCAGCCTTGCAATATAAAATCCAACATGACCCCTATTACAAAGATGTCTTAATTGATGATGACGCCCTTTCCTCACTACCATCTGAATCGTCAAATGTTTCCTCCTCTCTCAACACATCCACAATGAAACTTGCCCCAAATGCAAACTTGCTCTACAACTCATGGTAGTGGTGTTCCCACCCACTTTGATGAAACATATGAACACTCATCGTCTTTCATGCCAACACCTCACAATACAGGAACAAAAGAAGAGGAAATCGAACAGTTCTTGCTCAACCACGATGGTAACACTCCATTTACCATGCCATGGCTTGAGCTTGGGCTTTCGCCAATAAATGAATATAATACGGAAGGCCTATTCTCAATGGCTTTCCCTACTTTATTTCCAACAAGAAATTCAATGTGGCAACAACCCCGCATTAAAGAAGTTCTAATGCATGAATACGCACTTCATTTGATGCGTTACCATGATGGGTGTTTCGGTTCCCACCCAAGATTTCGTTACTTCCTTCTAAACCTCATAATGTGACACAGAAGCCAGTCCACGGCAATAGTTTTTATGAAACAAAACACTGGATCTGGAATCCCTCCAAAAATCAGAGAGATATGAAGACAACTACTGGAATGCCCCAAAGACAACCTCCCAGATAGCTTAATTTTCTTTGGATCGAGCCTTTGAGGGACACATTCATTCTGGGAAAAAAGTAGAAGCGAGTCTTTCAGATATGGTGGAACAATTAGGGACACCAACCTTATTCTTCACTCTAAGTGCTGCAGACACTAAATGGCCAGATCTCCACAATATTATGTCTAGTGAATGCCCAACAGATGCTCGAGCCGCCCAACGTTGGAGAACACTTAACATTGTCTCTAACCCTCATTGAGTATCAGCATACCTGCATCATATATTCACAACATTTTGGGAAGAAATATTGCAGAAGGAACTTAGAGCAGTAGACTTTTGGTACAGGTAATCAAATCTACTTATTTTAAAGTTTTTCCCAAACTACATATCTAATATTTATGTTCCCTCGTCCTCAAACTTTTGAATCGCCCCTACTAGAGTGCTCTTCAGCATGTCCACAGTTTATTGTGGCTCGAGAATGCATCCACAAGTAGACGAACTGGACTGGCAGGACACATGCAGTTATTCCAATGTGACAAGAACTAAAACCCCCTGATAAGGTAGTGTCATTCCTGGAATCACACACCTAGCTTATCAACTGCTTGGATATCAATCGCATGTTTCTCCAACAAAACACTTGCTTGCTAGATACAACATAAATGCTATCCAACTAACAACATGCAGACCTATGAAGAATTGATTAATCGAGTTTATCGCCACACGATATGTTCAGAGTAGATCATGCCTACGTAGATTTAGCAATCACAGTTTGAAATGTAGAAACAACGCTTCAAATTAAGTGGCCACACAACCTAATAACTGTACCTCTACACATTCAAGGTGATGGGAACATAAAGTACCGTTCGGCTTTCAGAAACGATGACTCATTGAACATCCACAATGCGATTGCTAGTGATATACATTTGTTGTGAAAAGTTTTGATATTTGTGTGTTGGTTTTTCTTTCAATGCCATGGAGGTTCTTAAGTATCATTGCAAAATATGGATTCTATGATTCTTAGGCAACGTACTTGAACATATCACCAATTTATGTTATCTGGATTTTGAACAAATTAACTTGACCCATTTTCTCCAACAAATAAGATGATCCGTAGAAATGCATCACAGATAATTCAATGTTCAACAAGACATCGGCACATGAGAGAATACATTACATATTAAGCTTCATTAATATGCCAGTTGAAAATAAGTTGCAGTGATCCATTTACAAGTATGTATTATATGTTGGAAAAAGGTATTCTAAGACGTGTCAGTGAAGGTGTTTTCGCCTATGCACAACAAACAACCGCTTAGTTGAGATGCATGACAACAGTTCAGTCCAACGATCTCGATGGAGACACCTACCACTTATGGCAGGGTGCGTTGAAATATTGCGAGCTACAACAAGCATTTCTTCCCAGCGTGATCAATGGAAAATTTCACGCAACGGTCTCCACCCATATCTCACATTGTTAGGGTCCACCCGAGATTTGTGGATGTCCTTGCATTCAGGAATCTATGTCATATTACCTTTTCTGTTGGTCAGAACTGTCTATTATACAAGCCTTTCAAAAATATCGGGTCGGAGAAATGTGCTCAACCCTGCATGAAAGTTGTTGTGAGAATTGCAGGACATCTACATAGCACAAGCTACAGATTATGGCTATTGTTCTTTGCCCTGTTTTTTGGAGCACGATCACGCTTGACTTTCAATTGATAGTTTGTGTCTAGACTCAGAGTCTGAATGCAGTATGGGATATGATACCATTCTCATATTTCTGGCAATCTGTTTGCACAACTTCACCCCAGTAACAACTATTGTGTCATAATTATAGTCTTTATATCGTTGGGGAAACGACATCATCCACAGGCATTTATAAAAGGATCATGGAAACGAAATTGGAGAAAGGTGATATAACTAACACGAGTAGATATGATTCATCATTCATCAAGATAGATTAGGCAGACACAATTAACAAATCATAAAGTAATATCTTATTAGAAAGTTAGTGTGTAGTTCAGATCAAGATAAACTTAATTGTAGATATAATTACTAAATAAATGACAAGAATAATATGCTTATTGAGTTTGTGTTCTCTTTAAATTCTTTTCTTGCATGATCTCAGGTCATGTTGCAATATAAAAACATAAATGGAGGATCAGTATTAATCTTGTGATGAACTTCCATCTGGTTCGAGAATTGAAATTATATAAGAAACAAAGGTATAATATCTGATTATGGTATTAATTTTGTGAAGTCGAGGATGAAAATAGGTGGGGATTGAAGTGAAATTTGTAACCAGTCTTTTTAAGATTTCTTAGTACTTGAAACAGAAGTGGAACAAGTTCTCCTGGATGTTAAATGAGTTTCATCGGGCCAAAGTTGCTAAGCAAAATTGACAGTAGGCTCCGCGAAGCTTTCCCACACTTAATATGCTTTTGATATATATATATTAACTTCAGATCAAGATTATTTTGTTCTAGGTTACATTTGGTAGTTGGTTGCCGGTAATTGGACATTTCTCTTTAATGCAAAATAAACACCTACGTTGCAACCCTATAATAGGTAGGGACTTCAATCTTCCATTAGGTTCCTAAAAATAGTAATTCAGCAACAATCTTCATACTCAATGCATAGTGCAATTAATGCCGAAATTTGTGACTGCTCCACATGTGAGATTTAATGAAAAAATGATTTGAGGATTGTTGGGATTTCGGATGTCGGGACACACATTCAAGGCATGGTCACGTTACGATCAGTTTGAGCTCAACATTTACATCTATAGGATCCTCCTGATATCCTCAGTGTTCCCGCAATCATGATCAAACCGCATGAAAAATTACGTGACTCACGAGTGTTGAACCCATTGAACGTTCTGATTACACAATCCATTACTGAAAGTAGTTAGTACTAACTGGTTGTGCAGTAAATCTTGAATGATGAGACAGTTGGAATGTGCCATTCTATTATGGAAACAACATAAGACTTCTGATGCCAAAGACTTGAAATTTCATGGGTTGATGTAGGCTATTTTTGTGAATGGTTTAACAGGTATAATCATAGATGATTTTTTAAAAAAATCGCAGACAATGACAAGTTAAAATTTTTGAAAACCTTTATATGTTGTTTTAAGTGGTTTATATAAAAACATAATACTTATATATATGTAGTCCCTCCAACCCCTTACATGTGTAGTATGCCCTCAACTATTTCCAGAGTTTGAACCAAAGACATTTGCCAGTGTGTAATCGGCCTGATGGTGGATTAACTATCCACAATGTCGTGAGGGAGTATACTTATGCACAGAAAATATTCATCGACATTGGAAAGATAATAAAAGCGCTAATGTCTGACATGTGATGGGGAGGAAATGTGTCTCCAGATGTTATGGCCCCCCATGCTATGTGTAAGACGAAGAATGTCAATTACTTTATGTCATCTAGAAGATCGTTGCTTTCAAGTATGGCATACGTACAACACTCAGAGCAAGAACATTAGTGAATTAATGCAAGCAATAGTGTCTCGTCGATCCCATCGTAAATACGAGCCTCTGCTTTGAGGTAGCACCTCAATTACTACTATACTCGATACCATATTCCTCATCATCGAAATGGGGGACAGTAGACAATCATGTGCATACCAACAAGTGAGATTCAAGTGTATAGCCAAGAAAGGAACTATTGCAAATGAGTATGCAGCTAAAGGGCATAGGAGATGATGATATCAATATTAGCAAACGGATCCAATGGCCCCCCTACGTATAAGTATAGACAAGATTTATTTTAATGGGAGTGGACAAGATGCAAAGCATGCGTGAGATGATAGGAACACTGTAAGATGAATTAGACATGTAAACCATACAGCATTACAATGTAATAGTTTCAACTGAAGTCCTACACTACAACTGTCAGATGAGGACACATGAGTCAATTGGAGGATAAATGGTACTCGATAGCAAAACACCAAGTAGATATAAACCGATGCATGTGAACATATAGTGACATCAACTATAGTATTGATCAACTATAGAATATGATATCCCCATATGTAATCATGTCATGAAGATTGTAAAAAGTTTGAAATGTTGGGTGCAACCTTCAGATGTGGGTGGGATCTATAATGAAGGTGGAGGTGATGAAGTGACATAACATAGAATCGACAGGCGTTCACATCTGATAAGAAATCATAGTGCGATAGCTAGTGATAGGTGGCATACCAAGATATCACATCTATCATACAAATGGTACCCTTGAGTGGTGGCAAGTAATGTGGTTCACCCATAGGCCCAATGATAATTTAGAATGGTGTGAAGATCATCGGTCATCAATATTTGAAGGGATCAGAGTCCAACGACAAAACGGTGTATTAAACACTGACTAAATGCATGTAGGTCCATTTAAGACCTTATTGTTTAACAACAGATTGTGTGGCATAAATATTAATAATAAAAGGAAAACTCTATGTACTAATTTCAAAGATTTATGTGGAATGGGACAATTTTATTTATTTATATTTATAAATGAGGAGTCTCCAGTCCACGGAGCCAACTAGGTGGTAGGGACAATTTTGACTTACTGAAGGCATTGGGACAAAATATAACTGTAGAGTGTTATCTTCCACCAATTGCACCACACGTCGATTACTTAGTTGCAAACATATGCGACTTCCACCAATCCTCTTTTATATTTACATTTGTTTGGATTCCTAATTGCGTTCCATTTCAATTTGCACGTCATTTTAATGCGTTGTTTTTAATGATCGAGAATAGAATAGGAAACAAATAATTAGCCGAGAGGTTATTTACCGTGTGAAACGTCCCTTCCCAACCAAAATAAATAAAAAAATTGGAGTCCTCTCATGCTGGACAAAATTGGAGGCATTATGAAAAACTAAGTGTTTAATTTTTCCACGGCACACTTTTTATATTTGTAGGGATTTTAGTTCTGTTGTTGTTGTTGTTGTTGTTATTGTTGTTGGTAGGCGTCTATTTTTGAAGTTGTTTTTACTAGAAAGCATTAAAATTTAGTAATGTTTTTCAAATAGTTTTTTTTCAACAACATTATTTTCTTATATACCAAAATAAATATATAAATATTTAGATTTTCTTCGACATTATTTGTAACCCCTGTGCAATTGTTATTGTAATGAACAAAATTGAGAAAGCAGAGTGGGTTAATCTGTCGCAGTGGAAAGAGTCATTGCGAGTTGGTTGTATGGAGGATACATTTGCCATCATCTTACAAGATATTTCATATCTACTTTTCCAAGCAATGTGGCGAAGCTACCATTTTTTTGTCATTAAGGAAAAAAAAATTGATTTGTCATGACGCAACCATCACAAATCATTTAAAGTTTTTCAATACCTTCCTCCACCATCTTAGATCTCTGCCTATATCATGTTATTCCCTTCATATCTAAACAATAATTAGAGGCCAATCAACGTTTTTTATTTGGTTCATGTTAAGGAATTTTCCCTTTCATTTGATAATCTTTCTATCAGCAAGCCTATATAACTCAATACATTTTTTCTTTTCCATTTACCACCTGACAGTTGTCCAGTTGTCCTTTTAGTTGCATTACATGACGAGTGTCACAATTAATAAAACATTATAATTAATAATTACGCTGAAGGTGTTTCTTACAATGGGAATAGCCCTGGCCTCTCTGACAACATCTATTAGTTCACAATGTCTACATCGATGACCATCTTAACAGTCATAAATCATTATGTACAGGGTAGATAGATATATAGTCTGCTTAAAATATTGAATTTTACACCACCCCTAGCATGACTGACTTCCTCGTGGCCTTTGTTGCCAACTGCTTGCAAGGAGCCTGCTGGAAGTAGACTACAATCAACTTCACAATTCACTGGTATCAAACGACATATGATTTGAATAACCTACA
This sequence comes from Taxus chinensis, assembly GCA_019776745.2. NCBI lineage: Eukaryota > Viridiplantae > Streptophyta > Pinopsida > Cupressales > Taxaceae > Taxus > Taxus chinensis. The sequence continues at coordinate 887,233,237 of CM034150.1, forward strand.
TAGATGAGAAGGAAAATAGGAGTTACAATTCCAAAATGGAATGTAACTCCACTGACGCATATGACAATGACAGATTCTATGAAAAAATATGTTGTGTTATATAACTCCTAAGACCTATGATCTCACTAAGTGAGATGACTCACCACGTGATGTGGACATGACCCCGAGTGATGAAGAAGCAAGTCACACACACCAACACTTTTTACATGTCAGACACTCGATGTTTCCCAATTTCGAAACTTGACTGTTTCTTTGGATCGAGTTTTTAGGTTTTCTTGCATCGGAGCATGCGAGGGAAGAAGAATGTCAAATGTATCATGTGTTTTGATCCCTGGATCTCGAAAAGAGTTAAGGTTCCTTTGTGTCGGGGTTTTGGGACCCTATTTCATGACATGTTTCCTATAGTCAAACTCCCGCTTTCGAGTCAATGCATTTATTGTCAGGGTAGAGTTAGGTTTTTCACATGTGTCTTCATATGGGTAATAAATGCTTAGGGGTTTATAAATACATGGATTTTTCATGTCATTTGTACTTTTCTGAATTAAAAGTGAACCTGCACTCATGGTTATAAATCTTGAAAGCTCAACTTCAAATTTCTTGGCATTTTGGTTTATTTTCTTTGATTTTTCCTTAAGCCCACTTTATTTCTTGGTAAGTGATTTGTTTCTTGCTATTTTCCTTTGATGTTTGAGGCGTTTTGGGGTTTTCCCCTTCTGATTTAATTTTCCTTAGTAGTGATGTTGTATTTGGTATTCTTTTCTTTCTTATCCTCTCCTTTCTTGATTTCCTATTTTCATAATAAAGCTAGAATTTTCAACTTCATGATTAGTTTCTCTTAGATTTTTCATAATGATGAAGACGTCAAAAACGCCAACATGAACTTGTCAGGATTTTTGACCTATTGATCATATGATAATCCCGAATCAATAAGAGGAAGAACTCGGTGAAATTACTAAGGATTAAAATATTACTCATGTTTCAGAATTTCCATGGTACAGAATAGGTCCCCATTTTGAGAGTGTGTTAGGGATTCTAAAAGGAATGATAACCAGATCGTACCAAGCCAAGAACATAGATGCTAATCAAACACCACGATCAATAAGATGAAAGTAATTCACCATAATAAGTTTACATAAACCTTTGCAAACAAATGAGCAGTAATATCATATATTATTATGGACCTCAATGCAATACAATGAGAATGGGCCTTGCTTAAATAGGCAAGGAATAATAATCTAAGAACCAGTCAAGGTCGTAGATCAAGCCATAAATCAAGGAAATAACTAGTCATCAAAGAACTAGTCAAGACCATAGACTTAGGAGAGAACTAGACATCAAGGATCTAGTCAATACCATAGATCAAGGAAAGAACTAGTCAATACCATAGATCAAGGAAAGAACTATACCTAATAACTAGATAATATCTCCTAATATCTAAATAAAATAAAATAAATGTCCACACATATAAGTGGGTAAGGATAAATATAATAAAGGTAAATACATTACCTAGGTGAACATGAGCTAAGGTAAATACCTATTCTAACAGATTCCTAGTTAGAAAGTAGTGATAAATCTCTGCTAATGTATTGTGTTCTTCACATTACTAAGCATCGAGAATTTTCCACCGGTGTGTTAGGATTTCCGAAGTGTTTGATAGGATCTAAATATTGATAACGTTTCAGGAATATGAAGGTGCAAAGTAGGACCAAGTTTTCAAATCAACTACTAGATTTCTTAGGGTTTCTAACGAAGAGAAAAACCAGACAAGGGTTTTTTAGACTTTCAAGGGTGTCGATCAATGTAGAGTTTTAGATTTTCATTTCTGAGCATTCGGAGGGGAAATTTTAAACAATTCTTCAATTCATTTCCCCATATATGATTTGGGAAAAGGGAAAGGAAAGGATAAATATTCCAAGGAAATGAAGTATAACTATCAAGGGATCATTCACCCTTTCAACATTTATTCCAATGTCGATATCAAGGACACTGAGTTGGGGCATGGTGATATGGAAGATTTTTAAAATCGAGTCAAGAATATTGCACAGACCACATGGATGCAATGCATCTGTAACAGTGGACTAACTTTTGCTACAACTTTCCCCATTTATGCTCAGTGTCTGAAAATCATTCTCATATCATCCAACCACTATGATTCCGAATTTAGGGATGTTAAGAACCAAGATGGAGAAGTGGTGATATGCTTAGAAACTGAGTATTTTTAGGAGCTTCTCAAACTACCTGACCTCACTGAACATGTTGAATATGATATCAAGAGGGCTCAACAGGCATGTGATGATAATCAAATAGAATGCATCAATATGTAAACAAAAACTATCTCTTGAAACCCAAGCCTGCAGTGAGTAGGTTCCCAAATAACTTTCCCTAGAGTGATTTCATTCTAAAAATCAATGACATTATCACATTTCTAAACATGGTTTTCGACCTTCATGAGGAAAAGGAGTTCCAATGATGGATGTATATGTTCATCATCGTTATACGAAATAATCACCAATTCTTTAGGTGGGATGAGTTAATTAGCGATTTAATGGATATTCAATTGAAATAATTATAAATAACTAGAAAATTATACATGGAATCATATATCACCTACGTAGAAACAAGTATGATAGTTTATCTAGGATTGAACATCGAGGATGTCATAAGTACAATGGACTAAGAGGGGGGTGAATCAGTCCTTTCAAAATACTTCAAATTCATGTTTTAAACTTTCATATACAAATAATCATAAACATTCAAACATCCATTAATGTGTGCATACGTTAAACAATCATATGTGCAAGAACCATAAGCAATATCATCAACACAAGACACAAGTTATAAGTGGGAAACCCTCGAGGGGAAGAAAACCTACCCAAAAAAAATCTTATATTGATATGATTCATAATTTAGTAAGGCACCAACCCCTAGTTTAGTAGAGCACCAACCCCTAATTTAGTAGACCACTAACCCTACAAGGATCACCAATCCCCCAAGATGATCAAACACCCACTCAACCACCTTATGATGTGTAGATATCTAAGGAAAAATACACATCACATGTACCTAAATTTTTTCTCAAAGCACTATGACTCATCCCTCTAACATATCCAATCATCATAATGTCAATGCCATAGCTAAAACTCTCCATTCACTAAGACTTTCCTATGCTTGCATGTTAGATCCTCAATGTAGAGGCTAGGGTCAACTGAAATAATGTAATAACTGAATAATGAACCTATGAAAATGACCCAAACATACCTCATATGCCATGGTAAACCTGAATGCATGCTTTTATGAGGTCATATAGCTCCAAACCACTATATCAAACCTCCATGCTACTATACCTACTCCCAATGAGCACCTGGAACAAAGTGAAACATGTTATAATTGGACCATACCATTGTTGTGAGTGCTCAAGAACCCTCAAAACATGTTAGAAATCATGTCAACATGCTTCCAAATCATCCAATAAGCTCACACTACCAAACAACACCTCCTAAGAACCTGTATGGGCTTACAAGAGCAAACACACCTCACTGAATCCCACTGTAGCAACTGATAAACATATGAACTAGTATGTTAGCACCATAAGAAACATCATGACATCATCATACAACATTAACTTTTTCATTAATGTGGTTTTGCATCAATTACAACACCTATTAGTACACCATGCCAACAATCTCCCCCTTTATCATTGATGGAAAACACCCTGAACTTCCCCCCATGTTTACATTAATGAAAAATTCCTATCTATAACTCACCATTTTCATCTTATTTAGCTATATAACTCCATGATTTGGTTGGAAATATCAACCAAAGGTCTCAATTAGCTCCATTTTCTTGATTTTTCCCAAAAATATGATTCTTTCCTTCATTTTAGGCATGCAAGCAACAATGCTCCCCTGGAAGAAGCACTTTAAACATCTGAACATCACCAAAAATCATGAATGAATCATAAATCACCTTGGTATGGGAAAAATACATCATTTCCAACCTCCTAGGCATGCAAAACAAGCATAGATTGACATTGTACCCTATTTTGAGCTTCTTTACAACTCCAATTTTAGTCTATAGTCTGAGTCATGCATACTGAAATCATGTCAACAATGCCAAAAATAACCATGTGACATCATTACTTCACCTTTCTTGTCAATGATCCATAATTTATAGGCCTAAATCATGCAATTTAAGGCATATGCATACTCTTCACACTAAGAATAATGTTATGAGACCAAAATAGACTTCTAAGAGTAATTTTGACAAATTTCAACATGCCACTATAGGTAACTCAAGCATTGACTCAACCAAAAACCACTCTATGTGGAAACAATGCCTCAAATAATAGCTCAAGAGCACAAGTTAGAACAACTATCCTTACTACCATGCCTTGAAAACACCTTTCAAATTTTAGCAATCACTCAATAACTTTTTCAGTCTTCTACAGTCATATTTGGATGATATAATCCATTACATATCATCTTAAGCATGGATAAGGAACAAACCTCACTCTCTCACCTTGAATGGCCTAAATATCACCATTGCAATCTCATGAAAGGACAACAAATTACTCCCCCTATCTTGGAGAGCTCGCACACACATTGAGAAACATTTCTTTTTACAAAGACAACACTTCAACACTGTTAGAGGGCTTTCAGCAACATATAAATACCAAAATTCTATATAGAAAGCAATAAAATGTTTTGATGGCTCCTAAAAACCTACACCTACTTGTATAGTGAATTATACCAATCCCCCCTATCATTAAAGGCGAAAATACAACTCCTTACTAATCAGACCTCTATTTCATAACATTGTATCATTGTTTCATCATTCACTTGGTGGTCAAGAATCAACAAATTGACGTAAACTTCATCATTTTCTCCATGAACACACTTCTCTATAAATATTCACCTTGAAAATATCAACAAAGGATTGAAAGACATCATTTGACTTCAACATCACTATCACCATTCAAAAACTAAGCTCTTACAGGCCTGTAGGTTGTTATTATGGAGCAAGAACACATTTTAACCATTTGCAGGTAGATAAAACCTTCTCCTTCCACTATCACATTCTAGACCACTGATAGATGAAGGATCATAATTTTTTACATGAGAACAAGCTTTGAAAAACATATCATACCTTTGAAAACATACTACTCTGCCTCTTCTACACATGTAGACCTTTGCAATTTTTTCTTACTCACCTTGAAGATCATTGAATCACTTGTAGGGATTGAAATATATATATATATATATATATTTCTTTTTCACTTTGAAGAAGATTACACAGAGTAATGACACATTACTAGATTGGTCTTGATACCATCTCAAAACTCATTCTCATGGCTTAGCAACTTTTTCCTTACTGTACCTTTAGGTGAAGTCATTCAACATAATTTTGAAGCAAATCAAGCACTCCACTATTCATGAAATGTATCTCAGGCCTTTAATGATCATTTAATTCCCTCATTCACTATTATATAAATATAAAACATACATGTAACTGAGATTTTGGAGACCGCCTCTACAACTAATGGTTAGTTTTACTCACTAAGTCATCAGATTTGATCATAACAAGTTTTTGACAGGGACCTTACTTTAAGTATACTTTCATTCCTTTGGAAAGTGTCATAGTCATCCTTGTAATGATTTGAATTCAATCATGTTTGTAGCGATTCAACTTCTTATGCATACTTGGAAAGGAAAAATAGGGTTTTTATGTTAAAACCCCTGTCATTGTGATCTTCAGTCTTCACCTTGATTTAGTCTTGAAGTTCTGACCTCTACTCCTATGATGGGCCACATACTTCATGAGTACAAACCACTATAATAAACCTATACGCCAATCTTCCTTGCCATGAAACATTTGATCAAGAAAAATATTACCATAAAGTGAGTTTACCATACATTTTTTGTCATAAGACACCATCCTCTGCTTCTGATACCCACAATGCACCTATAGGTGCACATTTTTCACTTCTAAAAGCTCTGAGTAAGTCATATGTCCTTAGTTGTGACTTCTCTTTTCACATTATCACAAAATTTTCCGTGTGTTCATAGACTCCAATGTAGGTACCTTGCTTCATAAGGTCTTAAGCAACTATGTCTCATTCTCCTAACTATAGCATAAATTAGTTTTCATAGACCTCTGACTTCTTACACGATGAAGACATATATTTTGATGGAGAGTTTCCAGGAACACACACACACACACATACTTCATACATATTTGTACTTCGATAATTCCAATGCTTCTTTGACTTAGAGAACTCTGCATTACATCCTACACAGATCCTTATGACTTTAGAAAGGGTAACTTTGAATTGAAAACATGCTATTAGTAGCATGAAGACACTTTTGAAATCAATTTCTCAGACTTTCATATAGATCTTGACAATATTTAAGACCTTTCAAGTTGATTTGATCTTGTTTTAATGCTTTAGACATATTTCAAACCACAAACATTGTCAATTTTGTTCTTGTAGCATCCTTCACAGACTTAAAAGAAACATTTCCTTATGTATACCTTGAATACACTTGATTTACCTTAACACATAGAAGCTACAAACTTCATGATGCATTACGAGACTAAGAAAACATTGACACAGTCCATGAAGAAACTTACTTACTCTTAGACCTTAAACTCAAAGATCGACTTGATGTGACATAGTGAACATACCAACAATTTTCCAATAATACCTTTAAATGAGATATCAAGCTATCCATGATGATTAAAAAATTTGTCTTCCTTCTTCAGATATGGATTTACACTTCTTGAAACTCTTGACACAAGACTTAACAATCAAGAAGCAAACTCAAGAAAATGCAATAATTGACCAACACGAACTATTTATAGAGACTGATTGTTTTATGACTCATGACTTTCTAAATTATCTTTTGAGATAAGAACATATATGACATAGATTCATATATATACATATCTTATGCATCTCTAACTCATGACAAATTCAAAAATACATTACATATCTTAAACTAAACGTCATGAAGTATCATAGACCATATATCCCTTTTCAACATTTGCTGAGTATAGAATTCAAAGACATGAGGACCAATCAACATAATATCAAGACTCTTGCATACTCCATATAACATAACAGATAACTTCAAGAACTTATACATCCAACTTAGACCATGATAGAGCAAACACAGATCATAAGGACATCATACATGTACAACTAGTAAATCAATATTGTGAATAAGACACCTTAGACAAGAGCATCCATCATGTACCAACAATATCATGAACAAGAGCACAAAAATACATACATTGACCTTATGGAGGATACACGAGTTGACATAGACAAATCCTCCTCTCCTAGATGCTTCATTTTCATTGATACACCTTCATGAAGCATAGTGAAGGCATATATGTTGGGGTTAGTCACACTAGTTGAACATATATATTATTCAGATCTAAGCATAAAATCAATAAAAGCATAAATAAACTAGAAGAACAATACACAAGATATAATGTGGTTCACCCAGTGTGGAATACATCCACCAAGAAATAGCCAATATATTATTGAAAGATTTACAAAGGATATACAATGAAGATCCACAATCTTCCAAATCTCCTGGATGTACAGTACTTTTCTTTTTCACAAGCTTCTCCTTTTTTTTTCTCTCTCCAATAATTCCTTCTTACAATTATTATCAATCTATCATCTAACCTTAGATTTATAGCTTATATAAGCATATACATACTTAGGGAAACTTAGCTATGTAATTACAACCATTAGATCACCTTTTAATCAAAATTTAGATCTAATTACTATGACTTAAATAAAATAAATCATGCAAAGGTAACTGATGTTGGTTACCCTAACCGATACCATTTCTAATTGCTTGACCTATGCCAGTCCCTAGGTGACCAAAGGCGGTCACTTTACCTACACTGGTTACTGTGTTTTCTTGCAAGTTTATAAAAGCATCCTATTGTGAAGAAATTGAGCTCCACAACTCAACAATCTCCCACTTGGAGATAAATTGATGCACTTTACCATACAGCTCCATCTGTGGATCCTTTCCTTGTCTTGTTTCTCCCTCTTCAAATATCAAAATCGAATGCTAATAGAAGTGGAGTGTAGCTCCAAATTATCCTTTTCCAATGATTTCGTTAGCATATCCATAGGGTTCTCATTCATATGAATTTTCTCTATTTTCATATGCCCATCCTCCAACACTTGCCGTATGAAGTGATACTTCAACTGAACGTGTTTCGTTCTTGAATGAAATGTTGAGTTATTTTCCAGATGAATCACAATTTGACTATCATTTTATAATCTGCAATCTTCTTTCTCCTTTCCCAACTCTTCCATGAACTTGCTCATCCATATCATCTATTTTCTAGCCTCTGTATCTAAAACATACTTGGCCTCTATAGTAGACAATGCCACAACCATCTGTAATCTTAAAATCTAGCTAAGTGCAATCCCACCTACTGTGAATACATATCCAGTGGTGGTTCTCCTACTATCCAAATCACAAGCCATATCTGAATCAACATAGCTGCATAAATAAGTATCTAACCCTCCATAACATAATTGCATGCTAGATGTCCCTGTCAAATACCTGAGAATCCATTGGACTAATTTCCAATGCTCTTTACCTAGATTGGCCATAAATCTGCTCACAACTCCCACTGTTTGTGCAATGTATGGTATGGTACAAACCATAGCATACATAATACTTCCAACTGCTTAAGCATATGAAACCTGTGCCATGTATTCGAACTCCTCATGTGATGTAGGACACTGATATTTGATCAATTTAAAGTGTCCAGGCATAGGTGTACTTACAGGTTTTGAATTATGCATATTAAACTTGTCCAAAACCTTATTGATATAAGCTTCCTAAGACAAATAAATTTCTTGTTCTTCCTATCTCTGTGAATTTTCATGCCAAGGATTTTATTTACAACTCCCAAATCCTTCATTACAAATGTGTGAGATAACTCTTCTTTAAGTTCACCAATGTCCTATATAGTAGATCTTGCAATAAGCATATTATCCACATATAATAACAAAATAATATAGCTTCCATTTTAAAGCTTATTGAAATAAACACAATGGTCAAATTCACATCTCATATAACCATGCTTATGCATAAAACTATCAAACCACATATACCATTTCCTTGGGGATTTCTTAAGCCCATACAAGCTCTTTTTCAACCTGCACACAAGTTTATCCTTACCCTTGACTTCATACCGAAGTGGTTGTTGCACATATATCTCTTCCTCAAAATCACCGTGAAGGAAAGTCATCTTAACATAAAGTTTCTCTAAATGAAAATATTCTACTGTAAATAAATTCAAAATATTATGTACGAAAGTATTTTTTACTACAGAAGAAAATATTTCACCAAATTCAACACCTGCTTTCTGTGTAAATCATTTTACCACAAGCCTTGTCTTATATATTTTCTGTCCACCCTCTTCTTCCTTGATCATGTAAACCCATTTGTTATAAAATTTTATATTACCCATTGACAACTTAACCAAATCCCATGTCTGGTTCTATTTCAAGGAGTCCATCTCCTCATCTATTCCATACTCCCACTGCTTGTGGGTTTTATCCTGCATTGCTTCTTAAACAATTTCTGGTTCACCACTGTCAGTCAATAATAAATAAGATAAGGAAGGTGAATTTTTTTTGGAGGTCTACTTACCATTTGTGACCTTCTCACTTTGATATGGGGTGTTGGAGGCTCAATATTCTCATTCTAAAAATTTGTATCTATCTCTGATAGTGACCAATGCTTGCCACCTCTTGCCAATGCCGGTTTAACTAACCCACATCGGTCATGCTCTTCTGTAGCCGACATTGGTATTGGTGACCAACGCCAATTTTGTTCAATCGATGCCGATTCAGGCTAACTGACACCAATACCTGTAGATGTCTTTTCTAAATATGAGAATGAGTTTTCTTTCAAAAAGTTTCCAATCGGTTCATCTTTGGGTACTAAAAACTTAATCCCTGTACATTCTCTTTTTGTTCCATTCAATGTCACAACTCCTAACAATCTTAGAATCTTCTAAATCCCAAAAATGGAATTTGAAATCACCATATATATAACCAATAAAAGTACATCTCTTGGATTTAACATCTAACTTCTTTCTATTTTATTTATCAACATGCATAAAATATTCTAAACCAAATACTCTAAGAAAAGAAATATCTACATCTTTTCCTATCTAAGCTTCTTCTGGTATTCCATCATCCAGTACACTTGAAGGCCCACCATTAGTTAAATAAACCACTGTGTCTACTGCTTTTGCCCAAAAATACAAGGTTAATCCAACATGTATCATCATTATTCTTACACATTCCATGATTGTCATGTTCATTCTTTCAGCAACACCATTCTCCTGCGGTGTTCTAGGAACTGTTATTTATCTGTGTATTCCATTCACTAAACAATAATAATTGAAATCCTTACTGCAGTACTCACCACCATTGTCAAATCTAAGGCATTTTAAATTTGAATTTGAATTATTTTCCACAAGGGAGTTCTATCTTTTAAAAGTCTCAAAAACATCATATTTATATGTAATACAATAAACCCATACCTTTCTTGTGGCATCATCAATGAAAGTTGCATAATATTGGGATCCTCCATGAGAAGCTACCTGGAATGGTCCCCACACATCTAAGTGCACAAGCTCCAATTTTTTCTCCTTCTTTGTAGCCCTAACTTTGAGAAATAGCACTCTCTTTTTCTTTGCAAATATACATTGCTCACAAAAATCAAGATCTACATCTTTCAAATCTAATAACTTACCCTTATCCTTTAAGATCCGCATTCCTTTTTGAATCATATGGCCTAGCCAATTATGCCACATCCTTGTATCCGAATATGAAGTAGACATCACATAAAAAGAATCAGTAATATAGGTAGATAAATAAAATGTTCCTACTTTATTTCCTCTTTCTACAACAAGAGATCCCTTGGTAAATTTCCAAGTGTCAACTGTGAATGTAACCATGCAACATGATTCACCTAGTTGTCCCAAAAAAATAAGATTTCTCCTGAGGATTGGCACATGCCTCACATCTTTCAATATCCATGTATTTATAGTCTACAAGTTTAGATGAACTTCTCCTTTACCAATAATATTTCATGGTTCATCATCTCCTAAATAAACATGCCCAAAATTACCATAGACATAATTTCTGAAATAACCCTTATTAAGGGTAGCATGGAAAGAAGCTCCTGAATCGAAAACCCATGATTTAATTTTATTATCCAAGGAGAGAATAAGGGCATCTTGCATTACCTTTTAAGATGCGACATTTTCCTCTTTACCTTTATCTAGTACATTCTCTTTGTTTTCCTTGAACCATCAATCCTTCTTTTCATGTCCTTTCTTTCCACAATTCCAATAGGTTATTCCTTTACTTATGGATTTAGATCTACCATTCTTAGACTTTGATTTCCCATTATTCTTACTCTTGGATCCCTCCTTCTACCTTCCCCTAATTTCTACATTCACATCATGAGCAGATGATGATTCTCCTGTACTTTTCCTGCATATTTCTTCATTCAGGATTATACTAACCACATCATCAAACTTTAAAATATTAGTAGCAGACGTCATATTACTAATAGCCATTACCAAGTTATCCAAACTATCTAGTAAAGAGCATAAAAATAAAATTTCTTTCACTTCATCATGAAACCAAATATTAACTGATTTTAATTGATTTACAATAGAATGGAAATCATTCAAATGACTTGATATAGACTCACCTTCGTGCATATTTGAATTAAATAATTTCTTCATCAAATAAACTTTATTTGAAGCACTAGGTTTTTCATATAAATTAGCTAAATATTTCATCAACTCTACAGTAGTTGTTTCTTCTATAATATTTGAAGCCATAGATGCTATCAGGCTCAATATTATAGATCCCAGAGCCTTTATGTCAATAATTTTCCATTCTTCATTAGTCATCTTTTTAGGTCTTTCCTTTTCATCCAACGGTAAGTATAGATCTTTCTAATATAGATAATCTTCCACTTGTATCTTTCATAATTGATAACTATGGCCATCAAATTTCTCAACTTTGTATTTTCCATCTTCTGTCATTGTTGTAGCTCCCACTCAATCAGAAATCCTTCTGTGAGTAATTTTTTCAACACACAAAACCCTCAAACAAAAAATATCTGATACCAGTTATTGGGGTTAATCACACAAGTTGTACAGATATATTATTTAGATATAAGCATACAAGCAATAAAAGTGGAAATAAGCTAGAAGAATAATACAAAATATATAATATGGTTTACTCAGTGTGGGATACATCCACCAAGAAACAACCAATATATTATTCAAAGCTTTAAAGAGGATATACAATGAAGAACTACAATATTACACACCTCCTGGATGTATAGTCCTTCTTTCCTCACAAGCTTCTCCAATTTTTTCCTTTCTCTCTCTAAGAATTCTATCAATCTATCTTATAACCCTATCTTTATAGCTTATATAAGAATATACATACTTAGGGAAACTTAGCTATGCAATTACAACCATTAGATCACCTTTTAATCAAAAGTTATATCTAATTCCCGTGAATTAAATAAAACAAATCATGCACAAGTGACTGATGTTGGTTACCCTAACCGATACCAGTTCCTACTTGGTTGACATATTCTGGTCCCTAGGTGACTGACGATAGTCAACCAACCGACGTTGGTTATTGTGTTTTCCTATAAGTTTATAAAAGCATGTTATTGTGAAGCAATTGAGCTCTATAAATAAACAATATAGGTTCCATGGAGACATAAAAGAAGGTCTTAAAGAGGTCCTAAGCCCCCTTAGGTACTTGGCCAACTCCACTTTCTTCTCATTTCTAAAATGAGTATTGATAATCACTCCTTCCATAAACATCTGCACTTGATGAGACACCAAGGTCTCTTCTATAGGTTCCCAAGTCCTTTTAGGACCATTTACACACCCAAACCTCACTTTTTACACGCATGTTGGGGGAACCCATTTGCTTTCCCACCTATTCTTACACACTTTGATAATTCATGTTATGACCTGAATACACTTAATAAAACTATATATTGCAACATGGCCGGGGGAACTTTCTTGCAGTTATAACATACCACTGCCTTCTTGTCTCAAAGAATAGCCTTTATCTTCATTCTATGATCCTCATGGGGGGACAAAAACTCAAAAACATTGCAAATGTGACCTAAAAATTCAAAAACAGTTACATTTCTCTTGCTTGGTATGATTCTCATTAAACACTTATACTTTTCATGTTGTACTTTACTTATGGATGAGAATCTCTAGGATCATTGATCTCTTGAAAAATTTAATCTTAATTTGAATGCTAGGCTTAAATACTCCCAGTATTGCATCCAGTAATCCTCGGATGTATGACCATGATTAAAAATATAGAAATGACATTAGACAAACTAAAGGATCTTATAATATGAAACTCTAAGCAAGAAGCTGATATAAGAATACTTAGCTGATACTCATGACAATCTAGAACATGATTTGAGAAGGGATAAGTGATCGAAAAAGATGCAAGCATACCTCGATGCATTGATCTTTGTAAATTCTATAACTCACAAATAAGGTCATACAAGGGCACCCACAGTAGGACAGGGGTGCTTGAGCACTAATAAATAATTTTGGGCACCCAAGATTGCCAAAAACCTCTAGATCTGGATTTTTTGTGTCACAAGGGTGTCACAATTATTATCTATTGATCTCTTGATGTTTGTATTATGATCGCCGATGTATTTGGAACCTGTAAAACAAAATTTCACATGCATAATCCCATAAATCACATCAAACCTAAAAAGGAAAATGTGGAATGGGGCAGTTAGACTGACCCTAGTGGTCACCTCGAGAGTGAACTTACAACTGAGAGCCACACTACATCTCAAATTCCATGTAGTTCTTGTGAGTGTGTCTATAAATTGTTCCCTATGATGCCCTTATGTAAATTGCACTTGATAGCAGGTTGTAGCTAGAATGTAGTAATGTAAAAAAACATGTGAATGGAATTTATCTAAATTTTCCTCAATATTCCTTGTGATCTCATCATGTTCTTTACTCTCATTCTTCAACTTGGCTTCGAGGAGATTAATTTGATCTTCATGATTTCTTTTCATTTCAACAATATGTTGTGTGATATTTTCATTCTCATCTCTTGCAAGATTAAGTCCCCTTTTCACTATTTCTAAATCCGGCTCTTCACCATCTGAAAAAATAATTCTCAAACACCAAATATCAAAAATAAGTCACAACACTTAACTTTTGCAAACTTCTCTTAACTAGGGTTTAACTAGGTTTTTAGACCACTTTACCTTCTTAACATTCGTTTATAGAAACCCGACGATCAAATGACCTAATTATTTTTTTAAAACCTAATAAAATAACCATATAATCTTAACTAAAATCCACAAGGTTCCAAGAAAAACACACTTTTCACAATGAGCATCTGAAGTTCAACTTCGAGCTGGAAAATGACTTGATTTTCACCCTATCTCACAAAATTAGTCATATTGATCATATTCTCAGCAACCACATTACATTAAAAATGTTGTATTAGACCAAATGTATCACCACATGGATCTAACCCATATATCAGAGGTCCTAGCTATGCTTTCTTAATGACATAAATATTACAGACCCATCCCTTAAACATGATAACATTCCTACAGTCCTTTAATGAGAACCTCAGCTCCTAGAGCCTCCTAATATTTTCTGCATGAACTTCACTTTAGCTCCATACTACTATGTCTTCCATCCTTCAAGCTACTTATTCTTCTCTCTCAATGAGATCTTGTAACAAAGTGAAACATCTTCTACCTACCTGAGCACCATCTGTCTTGAGTAGCACCAATAACCCCACCACCATGCCTGTCTTTAGGAGTCATGATAAAGATGCCTCCCAAGTGTCCATGTGGTCCTTACATGGTGCAATGCTTATTCTACCTCCTGAGCTATCTTATATGGGCTTGCAAGAGCATGTCACACCTCACTGAATATTCCATGTGTAGGAATATTATAAACATTTGACCACCAAGTCTGTCTAGGCTGACACCATAAAATCCATCATAGGCATGCCTCAGTAAAACATTCACGTTTTTCATTCATGTGTGCCTCCATCAATGACTAACACCTATTAGGAGACTAAGTCAACTTAGGACCCTAGGGATTTATATTCCCTGTGCAACTTTTACCCACAGTTGTCATCCTAAAGAAATCCTTATGCCATATAAGACCCTTTTCCTATGATGAATTCTCCCCCTCGCGCCCTTCATTCCTAATTTAGGTCCTAACGCATTTCTACAGCATCCCTGTAATGATGCATCTTAGCCAATATTTAGAGGCCCAACTGGGGATGCACCCCCACACTAAGCTTGTTCTCCATCCTTGGAAACATACTTCTCCTGTAGTATCATAATAAGGAAATGGTGGACCTATTTCCCATAAAAATCAAGTAACAGAATGGAGCCTGAATGAAGAATAGTCAAGAAATTTGAAAGAAAGTCCAAGATCTTCCAAAACTGCTGCAAGTAGGAATGGCAGAACTCCTTCCTTATTGTTGCCCAATCTTTTTGCAGGTTGTTCCACCTGCACCTTGTGCCTGAAGAAAGCCACAAATTTTTCTACAAAACTACAAGCGTTTACCTCCTCAAGAACCTCTAGTTCATCTCCCTTAGCATTCAGCGTATATACAGGAGTCCCTTCTAGCTGTATTGGAATAATGGAACTTCATGTTCTAGCGAAATTCCAGATCTGCGGATTGATTACAGGGGTACAATATCAACAAGTAAAAGGGATTACAGTTAATCGACTTCTCGATGAAGGCATCAACATACATCTTCCATCTGATTTTTCTGAACCTTAGTTGATGGCAGAGAAATCTTGGATCCCATCTATGAGAACTTGAATGTAGAGATATGGGTCTTCCCTTGATTAATTCCTTCAATCAAGGGCGCCTCATGTGTAAACAACTAGTATGCTTACTACTCCTATCTCTACTCAGCACAGTTATCATACACAGCCTTAGTTCCATTCGCGCGATGGTCTATACATATGGAAAGGAGCTCAGAATATCATGTCACTGTCAAAAAGTGATCTTGTGATTCACTTCCTCAGAAGTGGTGCGCCAATGCCTCTTCTATTGATTCTAAGGAGAGATGCGAACCATCTGGGACATTTGGTAAGGATCCAAGTTGAAGTCTCTCCAATAGTGGACTGCAAGGTATGACTCCACCTATATTCTTCTTACGTGGTGCTAGGTCTAGGTATCTCAAATTGATTCCCCATCCCATCAATCATTTCAATTGTCATTAACTGGTACCATGGCCACCGCTCACCTCTTTCAGTTTCTTCCTCCTCTTAGTTACCCATATAGTTCCTTTAACTGTGAGCTTGATCAACTCTTCTTGCTGTCAGATCCTATCTCTTCTTCTCCACATGAGTTCCTCCTCCTCCTCCATCTTCTCCTCGTAGGTTTCATTCCCTGCTCCCTCATCTTTTTATATATCTCCCGTCATCACTTCTACTACTCCTATTTCTTCTCCACCACCCTCATCTCCTCTTGGTGTTATTCTTGGCACAATTATTCTCACCCCTTTCTGTTTGAATCCCACCCATTGAGGGGGGGAGATAATTGGATAATAAAACTTTAATAATTTAATAATTTATAAACATTAACCATTCAAATAATTAAGCATGTATGCATCAATAACCATAACTGTAAAAGAGTTTTTGAGAAAAAATTAACATAAGAACACAATATATAAGTGGGAAACCCTCAAGAGGAAGGAAAACCACTGAAACAATATAAAATTGAGTTGAGCACCAACTCAACAAGGAGCACCAACCCCTAGATTTAGCAGAGAACCAACCCTAAAAGGATTAACCAACCCAATAGATGAACCAACACCAAAAAATCCCACCGAATGTGTTATTAACCTTTGAAAAATTTCACCAAAAACTGATGATGACACAATGAAACTCTCTTTCCTTCTTCAAATCTACTCTCTAGGTCAACTCGCTCATGGGATTCTTCACCAAGCTGATTAGGAATAATGACCTATCTATTCAGAACATGCACACAATCTATAACATATCAAGAAAATATTTTCCCTCTATTTATGGCCATAAATAACTCTTTCACTTCTTATAAACACCCCTCTAGCTCGTACTTTTCCTTACTCTCTCAACTAGCTAAAATGGGCCTTATAACTTGCTTTTATACATGAATTATGATTACAACTCATCTAGTTTGGCCATAATAGGAAAAAATAAATTAAGGAAACATAATTAAATCCTATAAACATCATACCAGGGGCCATATAGGCCGGAAATATCATTTTCATACCCAAATCCTTCATTAGGACATAAGAAGCCCTAAAACACGTAAATAGACTGCTCGCCAATTATATATGTTCTTGAGTAATAACACATTCACCAAAAATTAAGGTAAAATTAGACATGTTTTCTAATAATTAAATAAAATTCCAACAATATTTCACAACACTGAACTATCACATCATGCAAAGACACCACCATTTATAGCAACCTTCTTTACTAGGTATAAGACCTACAAAACTAGTCTTCAAAGATTGAAGCCAAAAACTCATCAGATATCCTAAAATATAAAAGTATGACATACCAATGAAAATTTCATGACCTCAAGGTCATCACTAAATGATTATAATATCATCACTTGGAATGTAGAAGCCTAAAAACACCTATTTAACCAAATCACCAAAACTAACAAACTACTCCAAAAACTAGTCTTGCAAAATAGACTTGGTTAGGCCATCTAAAGAATAAAAATTGTCAAGAATTCATAAAAAAATATATATTTGGTCATGTAATTAATTCACCATGAATTTATATGCTATGTGATTTGCAAAATGTGAAAGATGTACCAATTTCTTCAGAAAATTGACCTGTAGCAGCACGTTTTCTAAATATGACCTGTCAAACAAAAGATGCTTAGAGAAAATTGAGAGAGTATAATAGATGATCCAATCATTAAATTACATTTCCAATATATTTGGGGTAATTTCCAACAATATATCCTCCATCACTATCAAACTAAGGTTTTGAAGCGGTTTAAGGGTGGTTTTGGTGTTAGAGTTTGTTCATAAAAGTTTGGGTCTTATTATTCAAACTAATGCCAAAAAAATAAATATAGAACCATTGAAATTTTTTATTGAATATATTAAAATCCCATGGAAATTTTTCATGTGGCAACAAGCATTAGAAAGTCAACTGCGAGATCTGTTTATCACCTTCAAGAACTCAGTATAAGAAAAAAACTGATATCTTGTAAAATCTTCAACAGTAGGACCTAAAATTTGGACCAAACCTCTAATTAAACATGATAACACATATCCCATGCTCATATTTTAAATAATGCACTAAAAATGATGACTCCACTTCATTAGGGCATGCTTTCTCAAGAATCAGGTCTAAGAACATACCTAAAACTCACTTTCCATGTAATATGCTCAAATTATTGACCTCAAAATTCACCAACATAATACAAAAAACTTTCCAAAACTATTAAATAACTCATAAGTGTATACATATCTTGAAATGATGACCTTCATACATATTTTGTCTCGTTTTCTTCACATTTTTGTCTTCTAGCTTCACTAGGTTTTGAATCAGACCTAAAGCCCTATTCTAATGAAGTCTAACACATGTTTCCATGCTTAAAAGATGTCAATCATCCTTCCACATACCTATGAAAACTTCCTCTTCAACAAACCATGCTCAATTCTTCATCAAAAGACTCATGACACAAGAACATTTGCATTGTCTCTATTGTATTCAAATTGTCTCTTTCTTGCATCATGAGGACCTTACAAACCTATGAATTCATCTTCCAAGAGTCAAAAACTTCTTGAAAATGTTAATTTTTTTGAAAAACATCAACAAAACCAACAAAATCAAATATCTAAGCTTGACATCATCACCATGCTTTCTTAGCACTATTGAACTTAACTTGACCAATAAGTACACTACGAATCAACCTTCATGTTTCCCCCTCCTTTTGACATTAGTAATACTTCAGACATCAATGAAAACACCACATACACACTCTTTTGACATAAATGGAAATACAATGCCAAAAAACTCCCCATTTATCATTGATGGAAAAACACACAAGGCAAACCCCCCCAAGGTACACACATTTCATTAGCTCATTCTCCCCCTTTTGACATTAATGAAAAAGAAACATACCTAGAACATCATGGTTTCCTTCTTCTGATCATATTAGTATCACATTTTAGTTGGAAACATCAAACAAATCAAACAAGGTCCATTTGACCTTCTTCAACACTATTTTGAATTGTAACAACACAAGAGCAGTCACAGTTCCCCCTATGCAAGTGCATGTATTCAAGAGATAAGAGCATAATATTATCCCCTTAAATTCATGCTTACTTATACCATATTCGAATAAATCTTCCTATAACACAAACTCAAAATTTAACCATGCACTTCCCAACACACAACTTGATGCAAATACACAACAACCAACAACTATGAAGAACGAGAAACCTTCCTTACCTTATATATATAACATATCTACTTTTCAATATCCTCCATATGTCTTAACACCTTACATACCTTCTTGGCTCAACTAATCCTACTCAAAAATCTGTAAAACCAACTTCTTATAGTGAACTTCCCATGTTTCATGAATGCTGAAACTATAAAACTCCCTTTGAGATTATACAAGGCATGATAATCACCTTTCAGTCTTACTTTGACTCCACACTCAACTAGATCAGTCTAGCTAGATAGGCACAAAATCAAAACTTCCCATACCTAGATATGATAGACTTCTATCATTTTATCTATCTCTTGACACATAATATGTTAACTTATTTTATGATCATACCTCCATGTACCGCGAGATATAAGATTCTCAAGATAGTTAAAGACCTAAATAGGTCAAACAATATTACTCAATCCTAAAACATGCATCTCACATTATTTCATACTATTAATCACTATTTTTATGACCTTATACTTATTTGATGCACCATTGTTGGTGTGATTTATTTTCCACATCATTAGGTGAGTCATATCACTTAGATGAGATCATAGGTCCACATGTCATTTATGGATCATTTTCATATTCTCTTATGCATCAATCAGTGTGTCATATGCGTTCATTAGGAGTTACACTTCTATTCTAGGAATGTAACTCCCCCTCTCCACTCAAGTTGTCATGATTACAGCACTGGGGGGGTAACTCAACACCTATATGTATACCCCTTTGGATCTATGAGATTGTAAGAGTTTTTTGGCTTAACGAGGTTCGTGCCCATGTTTCGAAATCTTTGCATGCACATTTGGTTGATGCTCGCTCTTCCTGAGATCTCCTTCACACTAATGTTCACAAGTCTATTAATGTGCACATCGCCCCTCACGATCCTTGAGTTTTGGGTTTCAAACCCTCTTTCATGGTATCAGAGTGGATCTTGTGGATCCATGCAATCTTTGACATTTCTATGCTTGTTTTTTCAGCTTCCGATGTTAGATCTAATTCTCATTGCATGTGTCATAATCAATATTCTAATCGTGATATTCTTGCATTGATTTCAGGGATTTATACCTCTATTCAGGTTGTTCATGGGTTTCAATATCTTGTTCGGGTGCTCGAGGTTGTAGTTCAATTTTCTAGGTTTTTTCAGGGTGTTGTTTCACAGTTTCCCATTGCAGATCTGAGTGTTTTCAGTGTTGGTTTCGTAGTGTCCCTTGAAGGTTGTAGAGATATTTTGACCCAACTTGGACCCAACTAACTAAGATGGAAATTGATCTAGCCCCCCCTCACTTCTCCTCCTTCATGACTCATCTTACACCATTTCTTGGCTCAGTTTTTAGTTTTGGGCTTTGCAAGTGTTTTCTTACATTAGGTTCCTCTGCATCAGGTTTTCTTTGCATCAGGTTTGCATTCTCCACTCATGTTTTCCATTACATGTTGGATCATGCTCCATCTAGAGGGGACTCATATGACCTTTCCTACATTGGTGGTCAATTCACCTGCTCGGCCCTTTGGTGTTTTGCACTATGCTCACTCTGAGCTTACCTGGTGTGGGCTTCATGCAATTGCTCACTATTACCTTCTCGGCCCTAAATTGGCACTCCTCCATTGTGACTTCAGCTCGTGTATTTTCCCTGGTTAGATCTTTGAAGGTTCTCTTCCCAGTATTGAACCTATCTCGCCATTCTTCAAATTCTCTTACCGTTGAACTCGCCTCAGGAAACTCACCATTCTTACATGATTGGTCCAACCTCTACCCGACACATCTGTTAGCTCTATTTATGTCTTCTTGGTCCCTTTGGTGCATCTATCTCCGCTTGATGCTTTTATCAGGATTTTCCCCTGTCACCTTGGCGTAAACATCTTTGCATTGATGTACTTGGTGTTCAATCTCTCTAACTGACTAGCGCTTCTCCCAAGCCATCCTGCTTCTCTTCCTGCCTTACACGTGGACTCTTTTGTGCCTGACCCAGTCCACCTTGAATTAGTTTTTAAACCACTGAGCCACTTGCCCTACTCAATGAGTCCTCTAGTGCTCTAATGGTCAGTTGACCATGCTAACTCAATCCTCCCACTTCGCTGACCCTCTCTCATGCAACTTGTCGAGTTACCACAATGGTGCCCACCGATCCATTTTTTAGCTCAGCTTGCCGAGATGGCTGAGTTCACTCCACCCTTGTGCCTTGTGAGCTTTGAACCCCTGTCTACCTCCTATTTTTGAATTATTTCAATTTTCCCTCTTTTCACATGCCTAACATAACACTGTAAGGGGAAATTTAATAAAAACTTCGTTTGTTAAGGAGGGGGTATTTTTCTGAGCTCTCCGTATAGGGTTATTGGGCTTTCCGGGCCATTTTTTTAGATCATCATTGTAGTGTTCCTCTTCCCTTGTAGCTGGTGGACGCATCTACCACAACCTTGTGGTAAGAGAGCCTTCTCTTTTGTGTTGTTATATTCCTTTTTTATCACGTTGAGCAGTTTGTACCTTGTGGCTTACTTACGTTGTGCTTGATTGTGTGCATCCCTCTGCTTCCAACCTAGGAACACTCCTTCATTATCAGGTGTTGTATTGCTTGTAGACACATTATCGGCTAAGTTTGATGTCTTCCATTTGTCCACCTTGCACTTCTTACTTCCCCATCATGGAGGGTGCTCTTTCTAGACTTGAGCATTTCAGGATTTCCTTACAGCCTCCACCACTTCTTATTGGGAGAGAGAACTATCCAGCTTGGTGTGCTTCCATGGAACACTACTTCACCCATGAGGATCTTTCACACTTCTTACTTAGGCCAGTTCATGTACCCACTAATCATTGTCATTTGGAGGAATTTCTCGACACTTGCGACCATGTTTTTGGTCACTTGATAATGCATGTCTCTAGACCTCTCCGCTTTTACGTGGTAGACTTAGATCCTCCCCACCACATCTAGAGAATCTTCCAGTCCCTCTATGAAGACCCTTCACATATTGCTGTTTTTGTTGTTGTTGATCCAGTTATATTGTCTTGTTCTTCATGTGATGATAGTTCCACTGAAACAAAATCACTTGGTTCTTCTTCTGATGATGAGGATTGTCCTCCTAGTTCTGATGTTGAGACTACTATAGAGGATTCCTCTCCTCCTTCTCTCACCATTACAGAGAGTGTTGTCACCCCTCCCATATAATCATATATTAAGAAGTATCCTTCTCAACCTCATACAATCATTGCACCTTCCTCCTTTCCACTTCCAGTGTGCGAGGCACCTTTCACTCCTCTACCTTCATTAGATGACTTATACATGTCTGACATCACTCTACTATTTGTTGAGCCCCCTCATTGGGACAAGTATCTACCCGACCTTGGTCATATTTTTGAAGAATCCACTTGTGATGCACTACAATTTCTCATCCATATAAATGTGTCATGGAGGAGTTCATCATCTCCACTATTGTGAGTGCCCATTTTGGGACTCTTATCACTTTCACTTTTCTGGAGACCTTCTTTGATCCACCCTTGCTTGTGGATCCCTTTTATGTCATGGTGGTTGTTCCATCACCTTCAAATCACTTGGAAATCCTTTCTACAGGTGTTCCCCTTCTTCACTATGATAGTTCTATGCATGTAGCATTACCTCCAGTTCCTTGGTGCTCACTTGCTAGACCTATGTCACAATTATGTGGACCAGACTTAGAGTTTTTCATGCTTCTACCTTTGGTTTCCTTCGCAGAGTGGACATAATTCCAGCACTCCATTTCTTTCATTCCTAAGGGAAGACACACAGTTAAGTGCAGGTGTCTCTTATCTAGTCTAGAGGTAGAGGATCTTGTCATTAACATTCTTCCAGGAGACCTTCTAGAGTTGTAGAGTTCAGATCCATCCATTGCATCTTCTCCATCCCTCTTGTCTCCCTCTTCTTCTCTCTTCTTCCTTCCGAGAGATTTACCCTTTGTACATGGGGACCTTTTTAGGCTCGTCTATGGTTGGGACCCATCTTTGACATATTTCTTAGATTAGAGAGTGTGTTGTTCTCTTGTGGTGGATGTTTTTCCCACTAGGTTTTCCTTCAATACTTGGGACCCTTATTTTGTACATGGGTACCTTTTCAGGATTTGTATCAGGACCCATTTCTTGTTTCTGACTTGCCACCTCATCCTAAGTTACGATGAAGAGGGGGGTGTTGGTGTGATTTATTTTCCACATCATTAGGTGATTCATCTCACTTAGGTGAGATCGTAGGTCCGTATGTAATTTAGGGGTTAGTATGAGATTCTCTTATGTGTCAGTGCATCATATGCATCATTGGGAGTTACACTTCTATTCTGGGAATGTAACTCCCCCTCTCCACTCGAGTTGTCATGATTGCAGCACTGTGGGTTACTCAACACCTCCTAGATGTACACCCCTTTGGATCTATGATATTGAGAGATTATTTTTGTCTTAATGAGGTTATGCTCGTGTTTCAAATATTTGCATGCACATTCAATTGATGTTTTCTTCTCCCTATATCTCTTTGTGTTTCCATTCGCATGTCTGTTGATGTGCACATTGTCCCTCGTGATCCTCATGTTTCAGGATTCAAACCCTATTTCAACCATAACACTATGTCAATACTAAATAGATCATGAAAATGTTATTACAACATACCTTTGACCATTTCACATCTCTATCATACAACTTCAAGTCTCCAAAATGAGCAATATGACATACCCCAAACCAGGCTACAGATCTCATAGCTTCATGACTTCATGATTGTAACCTTGTTACATAACTCCATATCTTCATTGCATTTAATAAATATCCCCCTAAATTCATGCTTCCTTTAAGTGATGAATGTATTTAATAATATTAGTAGAGACATCCCAAATCATGGAAATCTAGAACAACTTTAGGAGATTCCAATACCTCCTTGGGACTTGTGACTAAACTTTTTCATTCTTCTTCTAATCAATGACCTGTGAACATCTCTGACTTGCTTGAACAAAAGACTTGTCTAGATTATATTGATCATTCTTAGTTCCCATGTCTTCTTTTTCTTTTTCTCCTATAATCTAGGAGCATAAAACCTCTTGTTTTTCCTTGAAGGACCATGAAAACAAAAATTTGCAATATGACCAGCACGATTACAGTTATATCACACAACTTTATTCTTACCTTTTGATTGGTATGAACTGAAATTCTTTCTATGATTCCATGAGTCCTCATACTTGGATGAACTTCTACACTCTTTTTCCCTATGTCCAAACTCATTGCAACCATAATAATAACCATTAAAGTAATTCTCATACCTTGATTCATTAGGTTGTCTAGCAGACCTTGTCTTGTCATAGCTCTTCAAGTTGTTCTCCTTGTGATCTTCCTTGGAACTTGGGCTAACAATCTGTCACACCCCACAATTTAACGATTTTTTTTTCCGTCATTATGATCTATGGTTAATGGATTAGTTATTAAAAAATGGATTTATTAATTATATGTATGTTATTATACATAAAAATATATACAAATGTATATGTTAAAGCATATACACATACATATATAAATGCATGTATAAGCACATATGTATATATGTACAATTTTATGTTATAAGATTGTTTTATTTTATCAAGCCATATTTGGTTTTCATTAATTGTGTGATGTCGATTTTGGATTAGTTAAATCATCATTTTTTGGTTAACATCGTGACATGATTATGAATTGTATCGACCTTGTTACCAGTTGAGAGTGTTTTAGTTATTTGGAAAATTTTATAATTAAAATTTTATTATTATCGGTTTATAATGATTTCATTGTGTACTAAACTGCAAGGTAATAATAATTTAAGGTTATTGATTTAATATTCTAACTTCTCTTCATGGCATTGTGATCTTGGTCATGGACTGTAAAGCATTAAAAACTACTAATGTAGTTGTGTGAACAAGGGTCTTGGACCATCACAAGGTAATAATTGTTATGTTTAAGATATTTTTAAAACAGTCAAAGAACGAAGGAGAAAATGTGTAAGTAATTAGGTCATAGAACGTCTTGTTTTTCATTGGTAAATCATGATTTCTTAATTGGTCTGAAAACATAATGCAAATATATTATTATTGTGCTAGTCTTAGACCGTACTGCAAAGTGTATTATTGTTTGATAGGATAGTGGTATTTCACCATGAGGAGATTTAAAAAGGTTGATTTTTTTGTTTTTTATATTTTTGTCACTGACCATATGACTTTGTATGGAATTTTTTAAGGTTTAAAAATATCAATGATTAAATAAATTCAAAATTTGGTCAAAAACCAAAATTTTCATGTTTGGTGAAAATGGACATTGCATAGGAAAGTTAGAGAGATTGGAGGGAAAAAAAGAGGTTTGACAGGAAGTTAGTGCATTATTGAATGGCATGGTTTTTTGGGAATAAAGAGAAGCTTGCATTTCAAGCTAGGGAATGCATTCCCTCATTTGCATTTTTCTTGTTGTGGGCATTTTTGGTTCTATTGGAATGGAGAAAATATGGGAAAGTGGATGGATGTTGCATGGAAAAGAGTAGAACTAATTAAATGGAAAAATATGTTGGTATTGGGAGTTTTTTGGTCTGAATTTTTTTAAAACAAATTTCTATTCATACATATTAGGGTTTTTTATTTTTGGAAGGAGAAAGGGGGAAAAGGCGTATTGCAGGCATGAATTTCTTCTCTTAAACTTGCTATTTTATTTTGAAATAGAGGAATATGATATGGTTTTCTTTCTAGTTTTAAATATGGAATGAACTTTTAAGTTTTTCCAAAACATTTTCTCGAAAAATGAAGAGGAAAATAAATAATTATTTGGTTATTTATAAAAATGGTGAATATTGTTTTCTTTGTTGATAAATTTTAGGGTTTTGCATTTTGCTTGTAACCCCTTCTTACTGGTCATATTTCAAACCTGTCTATTGCTAATGACGACATGTGGATTGCAACAATTATGGGTTTTAGATTTGTTTGATAGCCTAGTTAACTTGTAAAATCCCCATAAGTATATAAATGTGATCCTTCATGCAGCTGGTATAGAGCTTACATAAAGTCGATATGTGTGGAAAAATTATTTAAAAATGCTATCTGGTTTGTAATATGGCAATGCTCGATGTTTTCCTTGAACTGGTTGTAAACTTGAATTGATAATAAGTTTAGTTAGTAACCTTGTGAAGGAAAAGTAGGGAAAAATAAATAAGTGTTTAAATGGAAGAAAGGACTAATACTAGGTTTTATGATTGCTCATCTTCTAGGTATGTGTATCTTGGACTATTATTTCAATGGTATTATTTTTATTTTTATTTAGTAAAATAATGTTTTCCCTCTTAACGATGGTTGAGTTGATTATTGGGTTATTCTAAACAAAGATAGATTCATTCCATTATGGGATTAGTTGTATAAAATATTTATTTCTCATATCGAGCTCTTTTACGTGAATAGATATATTTTTTTGTTTTATACCAAGCTCTCAAAGAGTTAAGTCTCTAATAATTTTGTTAGAAACATTTATTTTAAAAGTTTGTTATTAAAACAGTTTGGTTTTGTGACTTCGTGAAGTCCATTTTCCAAGAGAATAAAATTTGTTCCTTAAAAATGAACTTTATCCTGTTAGTGAATGAATGCCCACTTTCTGAGTGTTAGTTTATTGTAAAAATCATGAAGGTGAAATGGTTTTCTTAGGAAGTGTGGATGAAGAGTTTTATGAGGATCCTACATTTTTAATGTCTATAACTAGAGAAAGTAGAAGGCATTTTAAAGTATGGATTTTGTTGTGATGATGTTGATTCCATTCACTGGTATTGTTTATAAGAACATTGATAGATATGGAATATTTTACTAAACTTTCCTTTTGAATGATTAAGTATTTTTTAGATAATCAATGAATTTGATTAGTTATGATAAGTAAGAGTGATCGAATAAACAAGTTTGATAACTTAATTCTATTTATTGTGCTTAACTGAAATTCATCAATTGATATTATTTTTGTGTTATAGTATATGGTATGACTATTGTTGAGATAAGGTTTGATCTTGATTATTGTTAAAATAAACTTCCAACTATTTTATTTTATATTTTTTTTATGACAATACTATTAGTTGGATTCCTAGTTGTTGGAAACATAGTTATACTATATAGTTTCACTTCATTGATTTAAAGGTATGTATACTTAATAAATGTATTATGAATTTTATAAACTACTATTTTTATAGCATATTATTAAATTCTAAATGTTATATATGAAACAATATATACTCATTAATTCTTCATGGATGAAATAATATGACAATCTACAACAACAATATGAAACACATATCATTATGCTAAAAATAACATTTATACCTTATCATTTTTATTAAAAAAATAGCATTTAAAGACTTCTATTAACAACAATGTTCATATATGAGTTATTATTATTAATTAATATTCTTCACAAAGTGTATAGTTTCATTATGAACGATTAAATATGCCATCAATGGGAATAGTACATCATGGAAATAATAATACGAAGACATTATTATAGTACTATCGTACCTTAGTAAAATAAATTACACTAATTATGATTCAATGAAGACACATTAGTATATGTACCATTCCAATAATTATTAAATGTGATAAATTTATACAAGACATGAATAATTATACTCACGTTAAATGGAAATCATAAGTTGATCAATTATTCATTGGAATACATCCTTTGAGTTTAAGTGAATCATACACAATAGATGATAAACTTACTGTACTAAAACAATATAACTAGGATGTGATTGGATCACTTTAATATGAGACACGATTACGTAAACCTATCCTTAAAAATCAATGATATGTTGTGAAACCACGAAAAGAGATACTCATTAAAGTTAGTAAAAAGGAAAGTTACTATAGTTCTCTATCGGGAAAATGATAATGTGTCTTGACACCTAACATATTAACAAAATGATGTACCTAGGATTAACAAAAAAAGATATCAATTGTGTAAATTAAGTGTAGCTGATATGACCCGTCTTCCCATTCAATTGGACCCTATCCATAACAACTTACAATGGCTATAGGAATGGTAGTGAGTACTTAATGAATAATGTCATTATGTGGTGACTATCTTTCCCATAGGAATCCTAAGATGGGACCGATAGCGTACTTTCAAATAGAGTGGTGAGTCCTAGTTCCTACTTCATCAAAACAAAAATTAAACTTCTTAAACAATGAAATTGAGATCTATATGACTTTTTATAGATGGTTGTGTGATGACGGAGACAAGTTTTGTTGACTTATGTGTGGTCATGAAACTAAGCTTACATTGCTCACTTGAAAACTTGGCCAAGTAGTGCAGCTAGTTGATTACACTGTCTGTTCATCTTACTCCTATTCTTTAGTGTCATATGTCAGATGGATTACAAATTTTTGTTCTCCATGTTGACACATAGGAGTTGCACATAGTTATTACAACCTATTAAATGGGTTTGACCAAAATTATACAAGTTATACTCATTCAATTAGAGTGATGATAAGGGGGATCAGGTAAATCTAATGGACCCTTACAACTGCACATGGTTATCATTATTATCAGATGGACTGTAAACATTTTATTATGCTAGATTTTAATTGATGTGTGCTGAAAATCATTGAAGGCATAATTTGTATTTAAGGGTTTTTTTTAATCCCTTAATTTTGAGTAATAATAACATGGGTGTTACATTTTGGTATTAGAGATGAAGGTTATTAACTCTTGGACTTAATGGGTTCATAACTCTAACAAAATATTTTATCCTTGTCTAATAAAATAAAATAGTTAGAACAAGAGAAAATAACATGGCTGAAGCTAAAACAACCCAAAGAATAGATGAGATTCTAGTTGTTCTTCAAAATACTCGTAATCTGATAGATATCCTGGAACAACAGGTAATGAGTGAGGAAGAATAAAGTGAAAGTGATGTATAACAACCTATTGATCGTAATGCTAGAAACATTTATGCTTGTAATCTCAATGTAGAATATCCTAATGTTATGAATATTAATGTAGGAGGTCCTAATACTAGAAACCATAATGTCAAGAATTAGCTAGGTAACAAAAGAACCCATTTGGCAGTTGAGCTATCAAGAGACATCAAATGAATCAGCTCACCCAAGTTTGATGGAACAACCTTGAGACATGGAGCTGAGAATTAGTTGAGTGAAATGGAGAAATATTTTGAAATAAGAGACTTCTTTGAAGAAACCGAAGCTACTTGGGGTGCTTTTCTACTCTCTAATGAGGTATCCTCTTCGTGGGATAACCAAAAGTTAGATTTGGGAGTTGACTCTACTAATATCACTTATGAACAATTTATATTGTACTTTTTTCAAAGTTGGTTTACCCCAACTGTACTTTAATTAGAAGATGTTTTTATTTCAAAATATGACTCAAGGTAAGCTAAGTGTGACCGACTATTGGAAAAAATTCACTATATGGTTGAAATACGTAGCGTAGTATCAAAACGATGAGAAATTTAGAATACATAAATTCATTATGGGTCCGAACCCAATCATTATAATGTATCCAACAACTATAGAAATCCTCAAATCATCTATCATAAGGCTTACAACAACCTAATTCCATCTTTCTCTACATTTTGAAGATCACTTATTAGTTTGATAGGATTATTCTCGTGTAAGGAATAAAATTATTATTTTAATGGATTGGGTGCTCCTTGACTCTAGTTTATAGCCAGCCACTGATCTTTCTATATTCACCCATTAATTCATTCTTATTCCAAAGTTACTCTTATACTTAAATTTTTGGTTCAGGATATTCCATTAAGCCTTATTTCTATAGCCATGTATGTGAGAATAATTTCTTGTTTAATAAGGGATTATAAAATCAATCCTATAACTCTACCACTGGTGTCATTATAGTCATCCAATAACTCACCATGTATTCTCTTTCTTTCTTTTTCAAGTTCTCTACTAAGCCTTCCTTCTTCAACAAGAAAACTTGGTTTTAGATCACACTTAGAATTTCTTAGGACTCATTCCCTACCGCATCACCCGTCACTAGGTTAGACCAATCATATAAAATGTTTCCCAGACCTACAAATTACTCACAATAACTTCTAGTTAATATTGCCATTCAAATGCCTCTTAAGAAAAAGTGGTTGCTATAGTCATAGATGAAAGAAAATATATGGACCCATAAAAATTTTTCTTCTCCCTTAGTGTTATCTTTCCACTGCCAAGGTGTACCCCAAATTTGAGGTCCCAACTCTTCTTTTTCCTCCACTTTTTCCACCTTTTCTTCCTAAGTTACCAAACCCTTAACTAGGTCTGTTTCAAATCATTGCTATGTATAAATTCATTTATAAGAAAAATCAAGAGGAAATAAATACATATTTGATCACCCATCAAGAGTATCTAAGTGTGTAGAAATCCTTAAGCTTGGACTCCAAATGAAAACACTGCCTTTTAAAATTGGTCCCCTTTCCTAGGTCTTTTGGACTATGGAATTGAGCTAGATGGACATTGTTATGAATATATATGAATTCCACCAATATAAATTGAAATTTATTTGTATAACAGTTGAAGGAATCCTTCTATATGATTTCCTCAAGATTTTAGAGCTATAATTTTAGTTTTGTGGTTTTTATTCTACCTTTCTCTTCTAAACCTTAACTGTGTAACTGTATAGGCCCGAGGACGGTTATTTTACTATAAATTTGTTGATTCTTAGAATTAAGACCCAAAATCTTAGAAAAAGGTCTATATAGAAGTGATGCAAGGATTAGAATTACTATTAGCTCTTGATAATGGTTGTGGATGCTTGTTTCAGGAAGTGGAAATCCTGGAAATATGTTGGAAAACAAAGTATACAACCTACAATGGCAACTTTGAAGTCTCTAATCCAATTAGAATGCTTTGATCAATTTTTCCTTTGTGTAATAAATCTATGATAATACCTCCATGTTTTCTCATTCTCTCCATAGGTTTATCCCTCGTATACCTCAAAATCAATACATACATTTCCCAGTTTCACAGTCAGTTTATCAATTACAAAAGAAATCACACACAAGGAATGTCAAAGAACAACTTTCAAGAGTTCAAATTCTCATCACTCAGTTTAAGATCAACTCACATGAATTTATGAAACCAAAATACAACCGTCAAGAATGATTTATCAACCTCTGAGTTAGCACAAAATCATATAGGAGACTATCTCTATCTTACCTCAAATGGACTCACCTCTTAACCCTACAATGTTATTCTTCCTTACTTGCTAATACACCACTTGAGATTATTATCAACCATAAACTATTCATGATTAAAAATATTCAAATTTAAGGATTAAAATCTTAAAAATGTAACACATAGTCCTTTGAGGTTAAAAACAAAATCATACAAACTCAGTATTCCCTTCAATATTTCTTGAAAACCCTTACACCCTGAGACTATATCTAGATAGAATGAGAGAATTTAGTTATATTTTTGGAATATATAATATTATCACCCACCTATAACTGAATTTACACCATTTTAGTCATATGGGTGACCTTAACTTTAACACCGAGCTGTCTAGTTATTAGTTTAGCCTCATATCATGTTTTCTAGACTTATGTTATGATTCCTAGTCCCTAAAAGAGAACTAATACACCCTTTTATACCTCATGCCATAATTTTACAAAGGTTTAAAGTTCCAAGAGGGCTCTAAAACATTAAAATAAACCAAAAATGGCCAAAATATTCAAATTTACAAAATGGAAGGAAAATGCTCCATTTGAATTTTGAAAGGCCAAACACTAATTATCATACCTAGTTGACATCTAATGACATTAAGGACCTAATACCATACCTAAAAAGAAAAAATTGGATGACTTCATGGATTATTAATGTACATGGAGTGATTATCCTACATCAGATTGGAGGAGAAGTTCATGTGCATGGTCCTTCTACCATGGAATCTATTTTTGATAAATCCATATGGAAAGAGAAGAAGTTGTAACCAATCTCTGCACATAGAGATGAAAATTAAAAGAATATATCTAGCTCACCTTCTCCTTTGACACCAAGAAATACATGGTGGAATAAATTAGGAAACAAAATAAGGAATGGTAAAAATAATGCAACAGCTAAACACATTGCTAAAACAAAGAGAAATGGGCAGAATAATGCTACAAAAAATGATAATAAATTTGAAAAGAAGGGAACTTTTGTTGGATGTTACATATGTGGTGGTGACCATTATGTGAATATGATGTAGGATCATCAACTATAGCATTTGTTTAAGGATGTAAACATCCAAATTTTGTCTTGAAGGTGTGTTAGAAGAGTCCTATATGTCATTAGGTGTCATTCAGTTGTGTTAGTTGGTGTTTAGGCTTTTAAAAATTCAAAAGCGGCATTTTCCCTCCTAAATGCAAATTTGAAATTGAGGATCCATTTTGGCACTATTTTGACGTTGTAATGAATTCTTGGAGCTTAAAAAACTATGTAAAGGATGGTAAAGAGACATGATATTAGTTCCTTATGTCTTCTTAGAGGTCTATAAGTCATAATGAGAGTTTAGAAGTAAAAAAATCAATCTAAGATAAGGAACTTGGTGTTAAGCATAAGGTTATTCACATGAACAATGAGTCTAAAGACTAGAATTTAGTTATAAATGGATGGAATGACTATAAATTGTAAAATGGAATTGAATTTCCCCATTCCCATTCAAATGAGAGTTAATGTGAAGCTTCAAGAAAGTGTTGGTGTATTGTTTCTTGTGTGTTATTATTCTTTGTTACTTTTTGAGCATCTTGTGCATGAAATGATAAGAGAGATATTATGGCTGGTAAAATATTTTTGAAATAATTTATAGTGAGTTTGTAAGGTTTCATTATTTTTATGCAAATGTAGGCTTGAGGAAATTGTGAAGAATAATTAGTGCAAACCCTGTTTTGTTAGAATAAGGAAGTTACAGATTCTAGAACGTAGGCATGAATGTGATTACCTTTTTTCATGGTACTTAGTTGAATCCATTAAGGACATCTACGTGAAGAAGAAGTGATGGTATGATAAATTCAAGATTTAAGGGTGAATAATTTGTTAACCTTTATCACATGCATTCAATATCCTAGAGCTCATACCTAAGACTATGTCTCACCATTTGAAAGAGTTATGTTTGTTCCTTTTGCAAGTAGATGTGTTATGATATATTGTAGGAAGGTGTGCAGATGCATAAGGAAAGTATTCTTAGGTGAAGAAATAAAGTCCCTAGTTCATATATGTCGATTTTTCCTTTAAGGATAGTGTAAGGGTTTCATACCCCATTTTGACATGCATTGTGAAGAACCCCAACTCGTGGTAGATGAAGAAAAAGAGAATAATTTCCCCCACTAATAGAAAAGAAATGGAGATAGGTATATAAAATTACTTCATGATAGATTTAGTACATTGAATAAATCATTGATGAAATTTATAACAAAAACAAGCTTCTTAGGGTGTCAAAAGTGCATAGTTAGGGTTTGGGAAGAAAAATTGAGCTAAAATACCTTAAATAAGGAATTTGTAAAATAGGGATGGAAGCCTATAGAATTTTATTAATCAAAAAAATAAAATTACAATAGAGAGGCTGCAATTCTTATAGGAATTGAAAAACCATGTGCAGATAAATACAAGGTTGCACAGGTACAACCAAAATCATGACAGCTTCCAAAATACATCCAGGAAGCAATAACCAAATACAAACAAGTATAGTTGCAGCAATAATGCAAAAAATAAACAATGCGATATAAAATGACAAATATTGTTATAAAGCTATATAACAATATACAAACTAATTACCTTACTAAATAATTAAATATTTAAGGTAATATAATGCATAAATTAACCTAACATTCCCCCCCTTAATTTTGCATTGCCTCAAGGGATGAGGAGAGGAACTCTCTGAACATCTCAAACTTGTCACGTGTAAGTGAATTTGTGAAGATATTTTCTCGTTGTTCAGCTGTTGGAAAAAAATAAAGTTGTATATTGTGCTTCAAGACATGCTCACATATGAAATGTACATGTACGTCAATGTGTTTTGTTCTTTCATGAAAAACCAGATTGTGAACAATTTTGAGAACACCTTCATTATCAACATACATGGTGGTTGGTTTGTATTGTGGTATTCCAAGTCCTTCGAGTATGCAATGTATCCATATCACTTCACAGACAACTTCTCTTACAGAATGATACTCAACTTCTGTGGAAGATCAAGAAACAAAGTGTTGTTTCTTGCTTCCCCATGATATTGGTCCAGATCCCATAAAGAATATAAACCCTAAAATGGATTTTCTGTCATCAATTTTGCTTACATGATCTGAATCCAAATATCATGAAAAGAAGAAGTTGTCGTTGTATTCTAGACCAAGATCCATTGATCCTTTGAGATATCTCAAGATGTGCCTTGTTACTTTCCAATGAAAAACTTTGGGTTCCTGCATGAACCTGGATAGATAACTTACTATAAAGCTGATATCTGGTCTAGTGTAGTTCATGTAAATGAGAATCCCAATCAACTACTGATAGAGAGTGGAATTTACCGTAGGAGATGGATCTAAATGAGATAACTGCAATGTATTCTCCATAGGTGTAGCAATTGGTGTGCAATCCATCATCCTAAATTTCGCGAGCGTTGTGTTGGTATATTTCATCTGAGAAATAAAAATGTGATTCTCTTTCTACCATACTTCTAATCCAAGATAATAGTGCATTAGCTCGAGATCGGTCATGTTGAATGATCGATTAAGATCTTTCTTCATTACATTAATCATCCTCACTGAACTTCCAGTGATGACTAGATCATTGAAATTGACAATGAAAATCACAATCTCCCCCCCCCCCCTTGATTTTTTAGGTAAAGATTGGGATCGTATGGATTTATAACAAATACATGTTGTATGAGATGCTCATCAATTTTTATGTACCATGCTTAGGATTCCTATTTGAGGCCATACAAATATTTCCCGAGTCTGCATACATTTTTATTCTTAACCAGGTACAAAATATCCCTCAGGTTGAGTCATATAGACTTCTTGTAAATCTCCATTCAGGAAGGAACTTTTTATGTTCATCTGGTGGACTTTCCAACCAAACTATGCAGCTAGAGAAAAGATCATCCTGATCATTTTGATTTTAGCTGTGGGAGAAAATGCCTCCTCGTAGTCAATGCCTTCTTTTTGTGCATACCACTTTGCTACTAGTATAGCTTTGTACTTTTCTATTGTCCCATCTGATTTGTACTTTGTTTTGAATATCCATCTACATCCAACGGGTTTCTTCCCTAGTGGAAGATCTTCAAGCTGCTAAGTGTTGTTTTTTATTATTGACTGGTATTCAGAGTACATGGCATCTTTCCAAGATTTTAACTATAGGGCTTCCTAAACTGTAGAGGGCTCATCAAATTCAATAACTCTACTCATCAAAGAAAATTTAACTTCTTCTCTCACTTTACTGCGAGTCCATGGTCTAGGGGTGGATGTATCTAGTGGAGCATTCATTCTCGCATCTTGTAACGTGCTACTATACCACTTAGGCATATGCTGAACTGTTCTTGTTGGTCGTGGTTCTATTAGATGGTCACCATCATCCCCATCACCACTTTCATCATCTGAGGGAACATCAGCTTCAGTTTTTACAACTAGTGAAGAATCTACATCAGGTTAGTCTAGAGGAGGATTCTCTGCTTCCTTATTCTTAAAAAAATCAACATCTCTGCTGATGTAGACTCTCCTGGTCTTTGGATCCATAAATTTGTACCAAAGAGTCTCTTCAGTGTACCTAATGAAGATAAGTTTTTGTGATTTCATATCCAATTTCTTTCTATTCTGATTGGGTATGTGCATACTTTCTTTGCACTCGAATACTCTGAGGTGTGTAACAGATGGTTTCCTCTTTGACCATGCTTCATGTGGCATTACTCCATCAAGAGAAACTGTGGGCACTCTGTTCAAAAAATACAAAACTATCTTTGCTACTTCTACCCAGAATGTCTTTGCAAGTCCAAAATCATCAATCATGCATCACACCATTTCCATGATAGTATGGTTTCTTCTCTCAACAACACCATTCTACTGCGGTGTGTGCGGAGGAGGCATTTGTCGATGAATCCCGTGAGCTTGTAGGTAGTCTTTAAACTCATCACTGGTGAATTCCCCCTTGATCTGAGTAGAGAGTTTTGATGTGATGACTAGTTTTATTCTCATCAGCTACTTTGAACTTATTGAAGGTTTCAAAAGCTTCACTTTTCTTGCGAAGACAAAAAAACCACATTTTTCTTGAATAGTCATCAACACAAAGCATGAAGTACTGATATCCAGAATGACTTGGTTGCATCAGACCATAAATATTGGTATGAACCAGATCAAGATTACCAAGAGCTCGATATGCAATCTTCTAGAATGAAGCTCTGTGTTATTTGTCTGCTAGGTAGTGATGACACTTGTTTGTATCCTTCTGAAGAGATGGTAACCCATGTACCATATTATGTCGGTGAAGTGTCTCGAGATATTTGAAACTAAAATTATCAAGTCTCTGATGCCACAACCATGTTGAGGTAGAGTTCTTAGCCACAAGTGCCTGATCATCTCTGTGGAAAAAATCAAGCTGGAACATACGTCCCACATTGGAGGCTTTTGAAACTATTTTAGAGACTCATGATTTGTCTTGAATTAAACATGTTTTCTTTTTGGAATGACTATAAAATTCAATTTTTAAGTTGTGATCTAGGATTTGACTGACTGACAATAAATTTTTAGTCAACCCAGGGACATATAAGACATCTGATAGTCTACATTTACATGGACAAAGGGGTAGAGAAATGTTCCCAATCCCCTAAACTGTATATGACGAACCATCACCCAATGAAACATGGTTTTTAAAAGACGGGTCCCTGAATGAAGTAAACCAGTCTCTATGGACAGTCATGTATCGAGTGGATCTCAAATCAACATACCAGAAATCACTAGATGATGTGGAAGGTTCACTTGATTGAGCAATGTACAAGTAGTCTTCATTATCTAAATGTTCTTCATGTTCAACAATATTTCCTTTCTCATGGGGTCTTCTTTTCCAGTTCCCCATTTTCTACTCTTGATTGTAGTTGGTATGTCCCTTGTGATATTTTTGATGTTGAGGTCTAGAACTACTTGATGAACCTTTCTTGTATGTATTATACCAAAAATATTTCAACTCATGTCCTCTTTTACAGATTGTACATTGCTTCTTCTATTGTTTTCCCCCTAGATGTTGATACTGATTCTGATGTTGGGAATTTTGATAGGAATTAGGTTTACCTTTTCCTTTTCCTTTCCATTTTTTATGAGAAGAAAGTTCCTACTCCTCTTCATCATCCTTATTATGCATGGCTTCCTCTTGTTGCAGTAGGTTTACCAGCTTGTCAAAACTAACTGTCATATCTGACAAGTTTAGTATTGTTACAAAAATGCAGTAAGAAGAAGGGAGAGATCTCAGAATGTTGGGAATGAGAGCTTCATCTGTGACTTCTTCTCCCAGGGTTAGAAGTGAAGCCCTCAACTCTATAACTCTTCTCAAGAAAGCTTCAATTTTCTCATTTTTCTTGAACTTCAGTGTGTGTAACTGATTTTGTAAATTTAGTATGATGTTCTTTTTTTGGCCTCATATACTGTGCTCAACTTATCCCATGCTTCTTTGGCTGTTTTGGCATCTCAAATGTGGGGTTACACATCATCAGACACTCCAAAAAATATGATTAGCTTGGCCTTCTTATATGATCTATCAAACTTTCGTTGTTGTGTCATATCATTAGTTGATCTAGTTAGAGTACCATTCACAACGGGCCAAATCTCTTCAAACTCAAGTTATGTATTGATTTTTGTCTTCCATGCAACATAATTATTTCCTCTGAGTAGTTGTGAATCTGGAAGAAAAAATTTGGGGGCATTGGTGCCCATTTTGCAGAAATCACTGATAGGATTAGGCTCTTATCACTCTAGGTATAAGGTCTCCCAATCTATATACCGTCAATCCAATATACCAAACCTTTCTATATGCGTGCCCTTACGATATACCCATCAGTATGTGGAAGAAGGTCACCCTTTTTGTATGCTCAGTGGTACATGAAGAAGGTGTTAATGTACATGAAAGAATTCAATACGTGATACCAAGATATTACTGAAAGGGGTCTATGCGATTATTAACACCGGCTCAAAGAAATATCCTCATACACACGCGTAACTTAGCTATATACTTGGATAATTTCTTAGTTCATATTTATGTCACGTAATCATTCACAGAAGGATGGGAAGGCTCATAGTGTGTGCACTGTGTCCTTATTACTCCCTGTCGATTTAAAGGGTCGATGCCCAGATGTCGTTATTGTATCTATATTAGGCATTAAGTGTAGTAGTAGCCGTGAAGACTTTACCCATAAGCGCTTCCTAGAGGCACTATATATACCGAACAATGTGAATGATATCTAGGATCTCATGAGTGTTTTAGAACAAATTTTCACTATTTTTAATTACAATTCTCTGTCAGTGACAATGTTTGTGGTTGACTATGGAAACCTAAAAATTAGTATAATATACTGAAGCATACAATTACATTCAAAAATTTGGAAAAATTGAATGGCAAGAAAATTGTGTTTTTATTTTTTGAGGCATTGGTGACCTCAGGAGCCCAAAACGACCCTCTATGCCAAAACTTGCAAAAAAAAATAGCTGAACATGCAATTTTTAAGTATACCTCCTTTAGCAAAAGTTGCTTGGAATGAAAAAACAAGAGGTCTAGGAGAAATTTTTCCCCCTAAAATAGGGTTTTTCTCACTAAAATTTTAGGGATAGCTTTAGTGATAACTAGCGGGTTGGAGGATGTTTTTCCGCTAAATACACTACCAAAGTTAGTTGTTAATGCCAAATTTGTCTCCAAAGTCAAATTGGTTTAAAATTTGAGTTGGGGGTGGGGGTCGAACCCTACATCTCACAACCCCAAGACCTTTCTACTAGCCATATCAACACATATAGTGCATATGCATGTAATTTGAAGTAGGTGAAATTTATTAAACTTCAATACTGACTGACCTCTTTAAAAAATGATGTGGTGTCGATTGTGTAATCCACATGTTTGAGCTTGCTTTGGAGGAAGGATTATGGTTTCCGTTTTAAATGGATCTTAAAAATCCTTTTGTTTTTGTAGACACCCATAATTACGCCTGAGAAATTTAAATACTTAAATTGCGCTAATTATCTCCCTTTCCTGCAAATTGGTGACATATCGTCAAAAGTTCTCATCTTCTCTCCTATCGTCATTAATTAATTACACTAGACTAATTAATTAAGTCACCTATCCAACAAATACCCTAATTAACGACCTTCCGTTAATAAATCTTTCCTTCTATCTAGACTAATTAATTATTATTAATTAATTAGCATTCCCCTTTCATTAAACCAATAAATCAATATTTAATTGATTTAATCCCCTTCTATAGTCTAAATCATGCTAATATTCCCCTAAAAGGCTTTATAAGCTTGCACATCTATTAATTAATCATCTTGATCAATTAATAAACCCCCTTTATCCACATGAGTCACTAAAGGACAAGCTAAACTCTCCTAAAGTTAACTCAACCCTATCTAAACCCCCCTTATCCACAACTAACTCAACATCTCTATTATCCCACATGCAAAGGGATGTAGTGATTCCTTTATCCATTGGGCTATATAAAGAGCCCTCCTCCTACCTTTACACTTACACCTAAATTCCACAACAGCATTGAGAATAAAAAAGAAAAGCACAAGGGATGTAATAGCAAATAGATTATAAGAGCTTTCCTTTGTTATTCTTGAGAAATTCACCATTTGAAGAGCTAAGCCTCCTTTCTTGCATTTTCTAGCCAAGTGCTTGGGTCATATGGGAATAGTCAAAGGGGTCTTGTAGCCAAGCTTTGATGAGCTCCCATTCCTAGGTTCTTGAAGATCAAAACAATCAATTTGATTGCCATGGAGTCTACATAGGTCCATTTTCTTTTTGTTGGTAATCTAGAGAAGTAGAGGTTTTGAATACTTTAGCATGTTAATTTGATCTTAGTTCAAAGTTAATGCATTATGCTTAGTATTGATCTTGTTTAGATCTCATCTTGATGGTTCCTAGATTTTGACTTAGCTTTGTTATAGAACTATTTAGGTGGTAGTTCTCATTCATCTAAGCTTAGCTTAAGCAAAAATACATGCACACATTTGGCACGCATCCGGTGGGACAGGATCCTTAGTCCATTAGCATTTTTTTAGCTTGAATTCTATTGTTTTTGGCTAACCTTTGATGATGCACATATAGTAAATAATGTTCAATTTCTTGGGATTTTTGCTAGTATTATATGTGTAGGTTCTCATTTATAGCTATCATTTTAATGGGTTGTTGCCAATTTCAAGCTAACTTGCTAAAATTTGAAGTATTGTGATCTTCTTTGTGTTTTTTGCCGTACTTTGGTTGCAGGAGTGGCGCAGGCACACTAACCAGGGGCACATGCACACTTATTATCCGGGTCAGGTTAGCGCAGGTGCACTATCGAGAGCTTGAATTTTGTTTTCCAACCCTAGCGCACATGCACTAACCCGACGCATATACCTTAACCAGGGCACATGTGCAGTTAACCTTGGAGCACAGAAGCCTCTTTCATACTGTACCTTCACTGTAGTGGAAAACCAGTCAACTTGCCGATGCATACACACTAACCCAGGCATCAGACATATCTCTGGTGGTGCACAGCACTTATGGTGGCATAGGCACTTTGTCAGAATTGATACTGCTTTGGCACACATGCCCTAACCCTTGCGCATAGGAACCTCTCTAGTGGTGCAGGTGCTCTATTAGAATTTGATACTACTTTTTATCTACCCTGACACACACGCCCTAACCTTGGCGTAGGCACCTCTTTGGTGGCGTAGGAACTTTGTCGGAACTTGATACTACTGTTTACCTACCCTGGTGCACATGCCCTGAATCCTAGCGCACATGCCTTTCTGGTGGCACAGGTGCACTGTAAGTCTGAAAAATGCAGAGGGGTGCATCTTACCCTAACCTGCATGTTGCACATGCCTAAACCTTTCAGGTGCAGGTGTCTCTGTAGGGGGTGCACACACGCATAAAAGGGGGCGCAGGTATATCTGTTTAATCCAATTTTGGCTACAAATTTTTAGTGCTCCTTGTTTTGATCATAACTTTTGACTCGTTAACCCAGTTTTTCAGAGTATTTTTGAATAGTTGGAAAGGCTTGAGAGGGATATTTGGTATAGATCTATCAAAAAACTCCCAAAATTGTACAAAAATGCAAGGTTCTAAAAACAGTGCAAAATTTTGGATTTCTAGAATTTTTCAAGCTTTCTAACTCTTGCAAGGTTCTTGCATGGTTCCTTTTATTAATTTTTTTATACTAACTCAATCAAAAATACATTTGCATCTTTATTTTTGAAGGTTTGAAATGTGTATGCTCTTCCCTCACGCCTTTTTAGGTGATCTTGGGAATTAAAAATGTTTCACCACTTTCTTCATACTTGCAAAACGAGTTTAATTAGCTTTCAAAGTTGGTCAAAAGGAGCTTATTTTCACACTGTACTTAGGAATTTTCCATTTATTACAAATTTGAGTGAGATACCTTATTACGTATGCTCTTTCCTTGCATCTTAGGATGATCTATGATGATCAAAAACAACATCTTATCTCCTTTATATGATGTTTTGGAAAATTACTAACCTTGGTATGTAGGACCAAAATCACTTGTCAAAGAAAGGAGACATAAAAAAAACACAAAACCCTCTAATACACGTGTTTCTTGCAGGTTACCAAATGGTGTGTCATTTAAAACCACATTTAAGTTAAAAAGATAAAAAAACAAACCATATTCAAAACATTGTATTGCAGGTTTCAGAAAAGGGTACGTCCCTCTCTACTCAACTAGAACATAACCCCTTTGGGCATAATGCCTTAAGCTACAACAATGGGGGTGGTACCAAGAACCCCAAAGTAGTCCACGCAAGAGGGAACCTTGTGGATGAAATGAGAAGTGCTCCACACTACCTACTTGACTAGTTTTACCTTGTGAGATAGCATTACAAAGTTGTCTGTATGTGCAACCCCAGAAAGAGTACACATGGATGTAACTAGTTTGCCCACTATGCTTGAAGGGGTAAAGTAAAGCTGAGATACTCCCAATTAGTCATTGTGAACTTTTTGGGTAAATGTGCTTGCTATAAGACAACTTTGTAACACCTAGGAAGAGAGAACCACCTAGGAAGATATTCTTTGGCCAAGAGCCCACTTTGACCATTTCAAAATAGTGTTGAGTTGTGAGCCATCATTCATCATGAAATGTGTGATGCATTACTTTCAAACTTAGTTTTTCACTTACCCTAAGGTAAGGTGAAACTCTTCCAAAGTGAGGCTAACATTTTTTTCTCCCATTTGATCTACTTCCTTCACTTTCTTTCGACACTTTGTTGATCAGAAGAGGAGTGACTACCTTTACGTTATCAATTGATTGTTTCACCACTTTTTTGTCCATTTACGCCCATCCATGTTTGCGGCTGGGTTAGTTAAA
Source organism: Taxus chinensis (assembly GCA_019776745.2). Lineage (NCBI taxonomy): Eukaryota > Viridiplantae > Streptophyta > Pinopsida > Cupressales > Taxaceae > Taxus > Taxus chinensis. The sequence goes on from CM034150.1 coordinate 887,276,352, forward strand.
TGTCTAAAGTGTGTGGAGACGTATTTATATCATTGGTAGCCTTTGTGATCTTGATACCCATGTCAGGATCATCATCATAGTTAGGATTGATTCATCATTTTATCTCCCTTTGACATGTTACCTCATTTGCATTGTCTCGACATAATTAAGATACTTATGTCATGTTTCTCGTAAACATGATCTAAGTGTCCGCATTGTGGCATTACGCTGCCCACATTTTAACACATCCTTAGTATACTTTGACTTAGTTTGATTTCAAACATTGTCCCAAATCTTGAAAGGTGTCTCTTACTTTGTTTGCATCATTTCGATACCACTTTGACACTAATATCTCACTTCTCCATGAAGTCTTGATAGATGTTTCCAATTGGTGTGGTTACATGGCTTACATTTGTAAACCTCGCCCTTTAACATTTAGGCCTTGTTGGTTGTTGAACTTGTCGTGGTATCCTTTGATTGGGAGTCACATCTATTCTTTGTTAATATTTACACCTTGTTCATTTTGATCTTGACGTAAATATTGACATTGTGTTGATCACCTTTGCATCGAACTATCACTTTACACACAGCATTTTCATATGGTGTATTTCCTTGTTGATTGGCTTTGTGTTTCACACTTACATGATTGTTCCTTGTGATTATTCATTCAGAAAACTTATTTTCTAGGACAATCCCTTTTGATCTCATCAATATTACGTCATCACGATGTCTATTTTCCTTAGACCTTCTTCAAAAAATCATGCATGCATATCAATACTTACGAAATGTCTATGGTTACTTATGCTTCCCTGAATCGACATGTCACTTCCTTCCCTTTGAAGGAGTTCCATCACACTGTCTAGATCTATAAATTTGTGCTTAAAATGATACCAACAATGACTAATTATTGCAAGGTTCCTTATACATACGATAATAAGGAATCAAATTTTTGGTGTACAAATCAAAAGATGCCCATCATGACCAAACCTCGTTTGGTTCTTCGTGCTAGAGAGCCCATATGGGTAACTCATTCCCCACCTTCATCTCATAGTTGGTGGTATGATTTGGACGCTTCTGATCCAAATTATTATTCGAGTTCCCCCCACTCTTCTTCTAATTCTAATCCAAACATTTCCTCTTCTTCTAAGGATTCCAATCCAAATATTTCCTCTGACTCTTCTGATGATTCAGATCCAAACTACTATTTGGATCCAAACTACTATTCGGATTCATCTAATTTGACTCCTAAGTCATCTAATGTGACTCCTATGTCATGGTCCTCCCTATCTTCGCAGGAACCTCTTCATCATACATTTAATATGACTCCTACGTCACGGTCCTCCCTTTCTTCGCAGGACCCCTTTTATCAGTTGCCTCAATGACGTCTTCTTCCTTTGAAGATACGTGTGCAACTCCAAATCCCTCCAATCAAACATCTAATACAATTCTTGAATCGTGGTCCTCTCTTTCTTTGCAGGACCCTTGTTATTATTCATCTGATGTGATTCTTGAATCACGGTCCTCCCCTTCTTCGCAGGACCTTCTTCATCAATCACCCCCAATAAGTCTTCCTTCTTTGAAGATTCATGTGACTCAAAGTCCTTTGAGTCAAATGTCTGAATTGACCCATGCGTCACAATCTATAGACTTTGGACTTAATCCTACTAGTTTACAGATGATATACCATCATATAGGTAGGTCCACACCACCTTCTTCTACTCCTGAGACATCTAGCTACACATCTTCTTCGTCCCCCACATCATCTTCTTCTATCAATCATCATCAAACATCTTCTAAGTCTTCCACACCAAGTGAATCTCTTTCTTCCAATCAACCCCTGGTGGTCGATCAACAAACTCATACCGATTGATCTCTTTCAAAATGAAGAAACAATCAAGGCATTTATAGGGGCATATGAAGATATTCCTTTAGTAGATTACGAGAAAGGATTCTCTTTAGACTTTGATGCATCTATGTGTATTGTGAGGAAAAGGTTGATTCCTTTTATCAAGAAATGGAGGAAGAGCCTCAGATCATGCAACTTGATCCTCCTCTTATTCTTCCATCTTCACATTCTTCATTATGTGATGAAACTCCTTGGTCTTGCATTGATCCATGGCCTATCTTCTCATCACCCAATAACTCTTTGTCTATCATAATTCCTCAATCACAATCTCTTATGGGGTCAACGCCAAGTAGCCCTTCATCTTCATCTAGGTGTGGGTCACCTTCTAGTAGCCCTCCCTCTGCTATTTGTGGGACATTTTTGAGTAGTCCACTATCTTGCCCAACTATTCTTGGGGCACTATTAGCCCAACTATTCCCCTTATTCTTCTTAGGTATGGATCACCCCCTAGGTAGTCCATCATCTTCTATTCTTGGGCCACATCCTAGTAGCCCATCATCTTACATCTATGGGTCACATCCTAGTAGCCCTTCTTCTTCTATTCTTGGGCCACATCCTAGTAGCCCTTCATGTCTTCTATCTATGGCTCACGTCCTAGTAGCCCTTCTTCTTCTATTCTTGGGCCACATCCTTAGCATCCCTTTGTCTTCTATCTATGGCTCACCTTCAGTAGCCCAAATATTCTGGTAAGCCTTTGGGCTGCATCCATTTCATCACATCATATTATTCTTCTATCAAATGGTTGTGGCAATCATTCACTTTCACATTTCTAAATTCCACGTTCACTTCTTCTTGGGATCAGACAAGTCATGCATCAGCTTATAAGAAACCCAAACAGTTTCTTAATCAAGCTCAAATCAAAACTTACAAAGATCTCTATAGCTCCCAAAAAATCAAATGATATTAAGGTTAAAAATCAAATGAAATTCAAGAATGCAAATCAATGTAACCATCAAGTATGGCGCAAAGTGAATAAACCTCTGGATAGGGAACTCAAGCTCCCACATATGAAACCCATGTTTCAAAACAAATCACAGTCATTTGTTGAGTGTGAACTCACCATGATCATTGAGATTGGGGAAAACATGACTCTTGATAAACAAACATGCTTAGTATCCCTTATCAAGGAAATTCACAAACATTGTTGTTGGATCTTACCACACAGAGTGAATTTGTTAGTCCCAACCTCTTAAAACTATCAAAAATCTAAAAATAAAAAACAATTTAAAAATACAAAAAACATTGAGAAAACACAATAAAAATCAAAGGTACAAAGATCAAACATTGCAATCAGGTATTGCGTACACATGGATGTTTCTTTCTTCCCTTCCTTTCTATTCTTCTGCAAGTCTTCCTACCATTTTCATCCCTTCGATGATATTTTGGTTAGCCTATTCACATGCATTTTGTGACATTTATCTCTATGGTATCCATTTGACCCTGGTCTTTTATCACCTTGGTAAATTAAAGAACGACTGACCTCTTAGAGATCCTATCACATTCAACATCTAATAAACTTGTTGCAAAGAAATTTTGGACATATTTGTTGACACTAGCCAATGTCATCATCGCAATCACTTCCATATCCTTCCATCAAGCCATTAGTGGTTCTTAACCCCTTGTCAAACAAGAGATCTGAAATAAGTTTTCAGAAAGACAAAAGAATCAAAATCAATCAAAAAATCAAAAGTAAAAGCTACAAAGAAAAAACAAATTGATATATTACTCTCTCTTGGGGTATTTCCAATAATCTCTATCGGGGTATGGATGCCTGACTAGTAGTAGAGAAATGTTGCGATTAGAATCAAATACATCTCCATCGGGGCTATGGACACCTGGCTGGCAGCAGAGCAATGTACGGCTATCCTTCCACCATCACAATTCACAAAATTACCTTTCAAAATCAAATCATTCCTACACATTGGCTAGGGTGTCTTCACTTGTTGTCTATTAAATCTTCCCTTCAAGAGGTAACTAAATTCCACGTGCACACACTGGATCTCTATGAGTAAACATGATTAGTATGTTACCAAGTGTCTCTTTTTTGGACCTTGTTCAGACTCTTGCTTTAGTCCATATCTTGTCTCATGATTTGTGCCTTTGGCTAATCACTTATTCATTGCAAGGCTTCTAAGCTACATTCATATCATTCACATCATTCTTCTACTTCATTCAGAACATCCATGTGTATAAGATTATTTTTTTGCCATTTTTTTCAGACACCTTTGTCCCCTTTCACAAAAACAATCTTCTCCTTCCTTTCTATCATGTGCTTTTAGGCCTAACTTACGTTGGGGGCATCCTTGCTTCTTCCCAACACTTCATTAGTTTACATTCATCATCATGTTGAACCTATCCATAATGGCCTTGGGTCCCACTTCTACACATGAAGAGTTTTCCTTTGAATACTCCCACCTAATCACTGGGGAATTTTTGTCATCTTCACCTTTCTCGTACGCACGTGGCCTTATGACCCTTGTACATCACATCTATTGCTAGGGGCATCCACGCTTCCTCGTCTTCCTGTACATAGTTTCAGAAAAACTTTCAAAATCAATAAAAAAACATTCAAATATGTTAGAAAAATCATAAAAAACATTCAAATATGTTTTAGAAAACTTCTAAAAATTGAAAATCATCCTACAAAATGTCACTCTTTGGTTCTCACTTATTCATGTGTGCGACTTGTGAATCATCTTGATCTACCTCCATCAACAAAAGCTAGGATGCTTACTTCATCTATACTCTAGGGCACAACGAGTTTCCTGGTACTGTTTCATAGTGCACATTACTTTTTCATCAGACCCAAGTGTCCTCCGTTATTCCCCTCACATGTATCCTTGCTTGGGGCACCATCATCAACCCTTGGTCTTTAATTCACACAGGTCTTAACTGAAGCTTGATAATAAAAACATTACATTATGTTTCCCTGTATTAGTTTAGCTTGTTTACTTTCTCGTATTGCATTGCATTTTGTATGTTGCATGGAGTTAGGCATCTTTCACTTTCTCGTATTGCATTGCATTTTGTATGTTGCATGGAGTTGGTGTTTTCAGCAATGGAAAATTGTTCGTAGTATGGATTTTCATGTCATTCTACTTTTTTCGTATGCTTATATTTTTCATAAGGACCGATGACATAGATCTTTTGGCAATATGATGACACTGAAAGTTGTTCCAATACAAAGGCTAGAGGCTAAGTTCTTCTCTCCACTTCTCCATATTTCTTCTTCATTCACTTTCCTCTCACCCCTAATCTTCCGTTTCACCAGTGCATTCTACCCCCGCCCATTCTTCTATCTATTTCTCAACTTTTTTGATCATCTGATCATCTTCCTTCATCACCCCATCGACACTCGAGGGGCCATCTCTCACTTCTACTAATTTTTCTTCTACCCCTTCAAAATTTTATTTGTCTACTATCTTTGAAGTGGTGTCATATATGCCACCCCAAAGAGGGGAAAATGTAGACACCCATAATTATGCCCGGGGTAATTTAAATACTTAAATTGCGCTAATTATCTCCCTTCCTGCAAATTGGTGACATATCATCAAAAGCGCTCATCTTCTCTCCTATCGTCATTAATTAATTACACTACGATAATTAATTAAGTCACCTATCCAACAAATACCCTAATTAACGACCTTCCGTTAATAAATCCTTCCTTCTATCTAGACTAATTAATTATTATTAATTAATTAGCTTCCCCTTTCATTTAACCAATAAATCAATATTTAATTGATTTAATCCCCTTCTATAGTCTAAATCATGCTAATATTCCTCTAAAAAGCTTCTATAAGCTTGCACATCTATTAATTAATCATCTTGATTAATTAATAAGCCCCCTTTATCCACATGAGTCACTAAAGGACAAGCTAAACCCTCCTAAAGTTAACTCAACCCTATCTAAACCCCCCTTATCCACAACTAACTCAACATCTCTATTATCCCACATGCAAAGGGATGTAGTGATTCCTTTATCCATTGGGCTATATAAAGAGCCCTCCTCCTACCTTTACACTTACACCTAATTCCTTGAGAAGAAAAAAGAAAAGCACATAGCAAATAGACTATAAGATTTTTTTGTTATTCTTGAGAAATTCACCATTTGAAGAGCTAAGCCTCATTTCTTACATTTTCTAGCCAAGTGCTTGGGTCATATGGGAATAGTCAAATGGGTCTTGTAGCCAAGCTTTGATGAGCTCCCATTCCTAGGTTCTTGAAGATCAAAACAATCAATTTGATTGCCATGGAGTCTACATAGGTCCATTTTCTTTTTGTTGGTAATCTAGAGAAGTAGAGGTTTTGAATACTTTAGCATGTTAATTTGATCTTAAAGTTAATGCATTATGCTTAGTATTGATCTTGTTTAGCTCTCATCTTGATGGTGCCTAGATTTTGACTTAGCTTTGTTATAGAACTATTTAGGACGCGGTTCTCATTCATCTAAATTAGCTTAAGCAAAAATACACACAGTTTTGATTATCTGTCACTTTGAATGAGCCGTTGTTATTTTATTTTGTAGGTCATTTGTTTTGATGCCATGCTTTTGCTTATTTTCCTTCACTAATTTGATTTTGATTGTGTTGGATTTTATGCAGGTTTTGAGTTATGTGCAAGTAGGTTCCTGGTGCGTTCGATGCTGGAGTGGAGACAGGGGGTTGTTGTTATGAGGAAAGGATGCCACATTTTATTGATTTGATCGTTGTTTTTCATAATGTGTAGGTCTGCAGGGGAATCCACATGGCTCAACCTTGGCATGGAGATTGATCGGTGGGAGCTTAGCTCCTCTTCAAAGTGACACTCCAATGCTTGATGGCTTAGCACTTGATTGATCCATGCTCTCAACTCATTAACAATACAAGCCAATAAATTGATCAATGAGATCGCTTGGGAGGAGTGGAATGGAGGTTAGTTTTTTGGCACCTAGCTTGATCTGTTAGCAAGAAATCACCACAAAATGGCTCAGTGCAAGTGGCTCGGTCTGTAGCCTACTCAAATAGCTTGATCCAAAAAACAACTTAACTTAGCCTCAATGAAACAAACTCCTTCAAATGTAATTCGATCCGAATGGTGTGGAGGGTAGCTAGAAAATTTGGTCAGTCAGAGAGCTCGATGGATAGCCCAATGCACAGACTTCCCCCAAATTTGATAGTACAGATAATATTATCTGTAACTAAACAATCCTCTAGATTTAGAGGCAAAACTCCTGTTGGGGATTTTTTTTAATTTTCTATTCCTGCAGCAAATTTTGCCTAGTGCAGAGTGAACCAGTGCAAAAAAAAATCATTCCAAACACTTGTAATGAATATGAAGTTGTTGGGAGGCAGGAATGGGGATGGAAAGTTACAGGAGGCTACATAGGCTCTCAATTTCTATAAATGCTTCTCCAATCTCCTCTTTCTTTTTCTGCTCTCTCTTTCCAAACCTTATCTACTCACAGGTCTAGATTAACTAGATTTGGTACATAATGTAAAATAGGGATGGAAGCCTGTAAAATTCATTAATCAACAAAATCAAATTACAATAGAGAGGCTATGATTCTTATAGGAATTGAACAACCAGGTGTAGACAAATACAATGTTGCACACGTACAACCAAAATCACAACTTCCAAAATACATCCAGGAAGTAATAACCAAATACAAACAAGTATAGTTGCAAAAAATAAATGATACGATATAACATGAAAAATATTGTTATAAAACTATATAACAATTTATAAACTAATTACCTTATTAAATAATTAAATAATTAAGGTAATATAATGCATAAATTAACCTAACAGAATCTTCCCCTAAAAGTTACAAGTAACATATATGACATGGTGCTTCAATAGAATAAAAAATAATTTTGAAGTTTCATTGGTGAAATTTTTAGAAAATGATGACAATGTTCATCAAGGAACGTGACATATTTTAGAAGCCTAGTTAAGAAAGTCATGTTAAGAAAGGAATTTGTGTTTGTATTTAGAGATTAATATTGAAATTTGAAACATATTTAGAAACTTGAAATGGGTATCAAAGGTTCAGTTTGAAACATATTTAAAACCTTGAAATGGGTATCAAAGGTTCAGTTTGTCGTTTTAAGTCTTCTGAATCACAATTTATGGTGAAAAATAGAAGGTTCCAAGGCTAGTTGGCCTAGTGAAGGCTAAAAGAGAGAAAGGTTATTGGGTATAGTGAAAGGAGATAGCTTATAGAACTTTTCACGCATATTAGTGATAGAAAAGGGTAATTGAGGAAGGTTTTTGTTTATGTTGGGTATGCATGGATATCTCCAATTATAGCTCATGCAAGATCTTTGTTCTAAAGAATACTGGAGGAAAATTTTAGACAAGTTAAGAATTAGTTATTAAGATGGTATCCTTGAATCATGATGGTGATTGCTCTAACATTTTTTTGAGTGATAAAACATGTGAGGATACATAGGAAGCATTAGTAATGCTAAAAGATAAAGTTGCTAGTTTGTGTTTAGAGCTAATGAACTAAGAAGAAAAGACAATCAATGAAGGTAAGTGTATAGATAGTTTGTATGATATGAGATGCATTTGATGATTGAATTGGCATAAAATGAAGGTGAGATAAGTATTATAGATGGAAAAAGGAAAATATAATACTTGAAGGGATCAATAGTACACCTTTTAGAGCCTCATTTCTTAAGAGCTAATGGAGAGAGCAGTTTTCCAAGAATGGTAAGAAAACTTGTAATTACTCTTGGTAATTGACATTTTGAATAATTCCATGACCCTCAATTGAAATACATGAAGGTCACTAGGTTTCTAGGTGGGGTTTGAAGATGAAATATCTAAATTGTGTATGTTCACGTTTGAAAATTGAATTATCAGGGTCATGAAGGGGAACAATTGATCTTGTTTATAGTAAAAAATCTATTGAATGCATGATTTGACCATAGGATCTACATCAACACAATTTTCCCAAGAGGAATTAGGGGAACAATCAGTAATATAAGATACATGTTGTAGTGGATAACATCCAGGATGAGAAGAAAAATAATCCCATTGAAGTGCTAGGTAAATTGTATGAACTTCTTCTTACTATTTTATTTAACACTGGTGTAACTGAGTGCTTCATTTCTAGTAAATTAGTTGAAAAATAAATAAGAAATTTTGTTACATACAAATACAGGGACTGTACAATATGGGAATAATAATGTTAAAACTATAAAAAAAATGTCTTTTTGATGGAACATTGAACTTCCTAGCTCTACCACAAAAATGGACCTATATGTAGCTCCTCTTGGTTCCTTTGATGTCATTATTGGTGTAAATTGGTTGTCCCAACATAAAACAACTATATATTATTTCAAAAAATGAACAGTATGCCTAGATGACATGCAAGAAACAAAAATCATTCAATAAATAAAAAGGATATTTGAGGTTAGGTAGATTTTAGCTAAGCAACTCAAGAAACATAAGAACAAGAGCTATATGCTTTAAGATATCATATTTTAGTTAGGAAGTCAAGACTTCCTTAGAGGTTTATCCATTACTATAATAGTATAGGTATGCATTTTATGGAGGAATTACCTAGAATTTTTCCTAGACATGAGTTTGATTTTATAATTGAGATCAAACCTAGAATTGAAAAAATCTCCAAGGCACCATACATAATGAATACAACTAAATTAGTGGAAATAAAATCACAACTTCATGAATTATTTTCTAAATTACTAATTAGGCCGAGTGTGTCTCCTTTGGGAGCAATGATCATCATCGTTAAGAAGATGGATGACATGTTAAGATTATGTATCGATTATCACATACTTAACAAGGCCACAATAAAGAATAGATACCCTTTACCAAGGATTGATGACCTTTTTGATCATATGTGAGATGCATATGTCTATTCCAAGATCAATTTATGGCCAACTTATCATCAACTTAGGATAAAGGATGAATAAATTCATAAGACAACGTTAATAACAAGATTTGGTCATTATGAGTTCACATTGTTACCTTTTGGATTCACTAATGCACCAACTGCAATCATGAACTTGATGAAAAATATTTTTTAGGAATATCTAGATAAATTCATGCTAGTTTTCTTAGATGACATTCTTATTTATTCTAAAAAATGGAAGAATGCAATGAACACTTAAAAATAGTTTTGGATGTGCTTAGGAAGAGAAAACTAAATCGGTAATATCTCAACATGTCCATTCTATCATAATGAATTCAAATACCTTGGGCACATAATCAATAAAAATGGGATTTCAGTTGACCCATCAAAAATCAAAGACATAAAAAAATGGCCAAAATCAAAGAATGTACATGAATCTAGAATCTTCATAGGGTTATTTGATTATTATAGAAAGTTCCTGAAACATTTCTATAGAGTGGCTGCTCCAATAACCTATTTATAGAAAAAGGACAAGAAATTTGTGTGGAATGATAAGTGTGAAAATGCATTTAATTTTCTGAAAGATAAACTTACAACAACACCTATTTTGAAGGTTCAAGATCCCAACAGAAGCTTCACCATGGTAACTGATGCCTTCGGTGAAGGTTTGAGTGGTATACTTCTACAAAATGATCTTGTGATTTCTTATGAGAGAAGAAAACTAAAGGTGCATGAGCTAAACTATGCTCCATATGACTTAGAACTTGTTACCATAGTTCACACTTTGTAAGTTTGGAGGCATTACCTACTTGGAAATTATTTCAAACTGAAAAAAGACCACTTGGGGGTGAAATATATCTTTACATGACGTAATTTAAACGCAAGACATTGTAGGTGGCTTGATTTTTTGTCTCAGTATGATTTTTATATAATTTAAATTAAAGGAAAAGAGAATCATGTGGCTGATACAATGAGTTGTGGGAAACATGTTTTCACTATTGTAACCATTTGAACTCAATTTAAAGATTAAGTAAAGAAAAAAATGCAAACTGATTCGTATTATATTCATGTAAAAGTTTTGTTAGCAACAAATCCGAAGGAGGTATAAATGCTTCAAGTTTGATAATGAAGGAGTCCTGATATACAAAAACATAGTTTATGTTTCTTTAGGAAATGATCATAGAAATAAAGTCATGAAGGAATTTCAAGATGTTCCTTACTCCAAACATCTCAGAGTGAAAAAATTGTTGGCTAATGTAAAATAAAAATATTTATGGAAAGGAATGAAGAAAGGCAAGAAAAATTATGTTTCTCATTGTCTTGATTATCAACTTGTGAAGGCAAAGTACATGTATCATGTTGGTGTGTTATACCCTCAAAATATTCCGCATTACAAATGGAAAGTAATTAACATCGATTTTGTGCAAGGGCTGCCAATTTCTAAAAACAAGCATGACATGATCTTAGTTGTGGTTGAAAAAATAACTAAAGTATCTCACTTCATAACGAGTAATCTTAAGGATGATTCACCTGTACTTGCAAAATGGTTTGTGGATGGAATTTTCAGATTGCATGGAGTTTCGAAATTGATTATTTCTAACAGGGATCCTTAATTGACCTCTTGATTTTGGAAACTTTAAATTCATCTTTGGGAAAAAAATTGAACTTCAGTTCAACATACCATCTGAAAATGGATGGTAAAAAAGAAATATTCAACCAGGTTATGGAGGATAAGCTCATAATGTATTGTATGGATCAACAATACAAATGATAAAAATACCTTCCATTGGTTGAATTTTTATATAATAACACTTATTATTTTTCCTGATAATGTCACCATTTGAAGCATTGTATGGGAGAAGGTGTATAACTCCTATTAGTTGGGATAGTACTAAGGAAAGAGAGGTAGTAGGCCCAGAAATGTTAATATAGATGGAAAAGAAAGTAAATCTCATTCATGAGTGGTAAAAAGAAGATGCCGATAGGAATAAAATATAGGAATATTTGAAAAGAATTGACAGGAAATTTAAGCAAGGAGATAAATTCTTCTTGAGGGTTAAACCAAAAAAGAATTCAATTACATTTGACAAGGCTACCAAATTATCACCTAGATCTATGGGACTTTTCGAAATACTAAAAGTTATAAATCCGGTGGCATACTTATTAGCATTACCTCCCACTTTATAGAATGCATGATGTTTTTCATATTTCATTTCTTAAAAAGTATGTTCAGATATAACACATGTCATAAATTAAAACTCTTTACAGGTTCTGGACCTAAAAATAATCATGGTTGAACCTATACGAGTGGTTCAAACTTTTAGGTTGCATCTTAGAAAATCTAGATATTGTGCTATGTAAGGTCCAATGGGACTGATATTATAAAGATAGTATAACTTGGGAGAATCTGGACGAGGCAAAAACTACGTTTTCTTATCTATTTCAGTGATAAAAATAATTATTTGATTATCTGATATTGAACTATTAATTATTATTTGATAATAATGTTAATAGCTATGGAAAATTGTTTCTATAAGATGAATTTTTTTAAAATAATTGATGTTTTAAGGCTGTTACGGCTGAGGTTAATGAGAAATAATTGACTGAAATCATAGAAAATTCCTCAAGTTTTTATAAAAAATGTGAACTATTTTTCTTTTGCAGTGATGTCTAGACTAGATTTATATTTGATATGTTTATTTATGATAAGTAAAATCATCAAGACGATGATTCTTTAAAGGGTGAAGTATGTCACACCCCACAATTTAATGATTTCTTTTTTACCAATGTAATCAATGGTTGATGGATTAATTATTAAAAAGTGGATTTATTAATTATACATACATACATACATACATATATATAAACATATACACATACGTATATGAATGCATGTAGAAACACATATGTATATATGTACAATTTTATGTTAAAGGATTGTTTTATTTTATTACTTTGGTTTTCATTAACTGTGTGATGTTGATTTTGGATTAGTTAAATAATCATTTTATGGTAACTTAACATCGCTACACGATAATGAATTGTATCGATCTTGTTACTAGCTAAGAGTGTAGTTATTTTGAAAAATTTATAAGTAAAATATTATTATTATCTATTTATAATGATTTCATTATATACTAAACTACGAGGTAATAATAATTTAAAGGTTATTGATTAATTATTACAATTTTCCTTTATGGAATTGTGAGCTTGGTCATAGATCGTAAGGAATTAATAACTAATAATATAATTGTTTGAACAAGGGTCTTGGACCATCACAAGGTAAGAATTATTATGTTTAAGTTGCTTTTAAAATGATTAAAGACCAAAGGAGCAAATGTGTAAGTAATTAGGTCATAGACCGCCTTGCTTTTCATTGGTAAATCATGATTTTTTTAATTGGTTTGAGACTATAATGCAAATATATTGTTATTGTGATGGTCTTAAACCATAATACAAAGGGTATTACTATTTGATAGGATAGTAGTCTTGGACCATGAGGAGATTTTTAAATTTTGAGTGTTTTGTTTATTAGTTTTTTTATCACCGACAATATGACTTTGCATGGAATGTTTTAAGGTTTTAAAATAACAATTATTAAATAAATTTATAATTTGGTCAAAAATAAAACTTTGCGTTTTTGGTGATAATATGTATTACATGGAAAATTTGGAGAGATTGGAGGGAAAATAAAAGAGGTCTAACAGGAATTTATGCATTAATGAATGACATGAATTTTGTGGACTATAGAGAATCTTACATTGCAAGCTAGGGAATGCATTCCTCCATTCACATTTTTCTTGTTGTGGGTATTTTTGACTCTGTTGGAATGAATAAAATAGGGAAAAATTGTTGGTTATTGCATGTAAAAAAGTGGAACTATTTAAATAGAAAACTGTGTTGGTCTTGGGAGTTTTTTGGTATGAACAATTTAGAAATCATATTGTTGTTCATACCTATTAGGTTTTTTTTTTATATTTTTGGAAGGAGAAAGAGGGAAAAGGTTTATTTTAGGCTTGAATTTCTTCTCTTAAACTTACTGTTTTATTTCAAAATAGAGGAATAAGATATGGTTTTCTTTCTAGTTTTAAATCTGGAATGAAATTTTAAGTTTTTACCAGAAGCTTTGATGATAAAAATGAAGAGAAAAATAAATATTTAGTTGGGTTTTTTTGAAAATGGTGAATATTATTTTCTTTGTTGATAAAATGCCAGGTTTTGAATTTTTCTTGTAACCCCTTCTTGTTGTTCACATTCCATACATGACTGCTATTAATGATGTGTTTAGCTTACAAGAGTTGTAGATTTTGGATTCTATTGATATCCTAGTTAAGTTACAAAATTCCCATAAGTATATAAATTTGTTTCTTCATACAACTTGGATAGATCTTATAGGCAGTCGATATGTTCAAAATTGTTTTTAAATTGCTATTTGGTTTGTCATACAAGAATGATAATTTTTTTTCATAAATTGGTTGTAAACTTGAATTGATAATAAGTTTTGTTAGTAAATTTGTGAATGAAAATTAGGGAAAAACAAATAACTAGTTAAATGGAAGAAAGGACTATTATTGGTTTTTATGATTACTAATCTTCTGGGTATGCATATATTGGACTGTTATTTCAATGGTATTATTTTTATTTTTATTTAGTAATTTTATTTTCCCTCTTGACACTGGTTGAGTTGATTATTGGGCTATTGTAAATAAAGATAGATTCATCCCATTATGGGATAAGTTGTATAAAATATTTATTTCTCATATCGAGCTCTTTGTGTGAATAAATATATCATTTTATGTCAAAATAAGCTCTCTAAGAGATGAGTCTCCAATAATGTTGTTGGAAACGTTTATTTTTAAAGTTTCCAATTGGAACAATTCAATTTTGTGACTTGGTGAAGTCAAATTTTCAAGAGAATATTTTTTTCCCTTAAAAATGAACTTGAATGTGTTAGTGAATGAATGCTCACTTTCTGAGTGTTATTTTATTGTAAGAATGATTAAGGTGAAATGATTTTATTAGGAAATTTGGATGAAGAGTTTCATGAGGATCCTTCATTTTTTATTTTCTATAACTAAAGAATGTAGAAGGAATTATAAAGTATGGATTTTGTTATAATGATGTTGATTCCATTTACTGGTATTGTTTATAAGAACATTTATAGATTTAGAAGATCTTGCTAAAATTTCATTTTAAATGAATAATGATTGTTAAGATAATCAATGAAAGTTATTAGTTATAATAATTAAGAACAATGAACTAAACAAGTTTGATAACTAAATTCTATTTGTTGTGCCTAGCTAAAATTCATCAATTTATATTATTTTTGTGTTATAGTACATGGTATGATAATTTTTGAGATAAGTTTTGATTTTGATTATTGTTAAAATAAACTGCTTATCAACTATTTAATTTAATAAGTTGTTATGAAAATACTCTTACTTGTATTCCTGGTTGTTGGAACATAGTTATACTATATAGTTTCACTTCATTGATTTAATGGTATGTTTACTAAATAAATGTATTATGAAGTTTATGAGATGACACATAGGATAACCATATCATAACCATTTATTTCAATATAGAACAACATGATTATGAGTAGATGGTTCATTCCAGTTTGTAGAAATGACCATGTATACATTCTGTCTCCTACAGTGTGCAGGAAAGAGTAACATTATGAAGTGATAACTAGTTTTTATACACATGATTTCTTCATGTATTATTGTTTTGAAATCCATTTCAGATTATTGTGATTCACTGTAAAGAGAAAGTATTAACTTCACCAATTGAATTAAAGGCATTTTCCTATTTTTTCAATATTGTGAAAATTAGTATGTTAAGGATTTGGAAAAATAAGGATTTATACTTATAAAGTTGAATCAATATACTTATGGTTTATATCACTTTTTGTGAGTTATAAAGATGTTTTTATTTTTGTTTTTACAACAAAGTATTAAATGCTTAATGTTATTTATGCAACGATATCTACTCATTAATTCTTCATGGATGAAAGAATATGACAATCTACAACATCAATATGGAACATATATCATTATGATAAAAATAACATTTATACCTTACCAGTTTTATAAATAAATAAGATCATTTAAAGGATGCTATTAACATTAGTGTTCATAAATGAGTTATTACTATTAATTAATATTCTTCACATAATGTATAGTTTCACTATGAATGATTAAATATGCCATCAATGGGAATACTATATCATGGAAATAATAATACAAAAACATTATTACAGTACTATTGTACCTTAGTAAAATAAAGTACACTAATTATATGCAATGATGACACATTAATATATACATACCGGCTCAATAAATATTAATTGGGATAAATTTATAGGAGATGTGAATATTTATACTCACATTATATAGAAACCATAAGTTGAACAATTAATCACGGATGACATCCTTTGAGTTTAAGTGAATCCTACAAAATAGATGATAAAATTATGAGACTAAAAGAACATAACTAGGATGTGATTGGATCACTATAATATGAGACCTGATTAAGTAAACCTATCCTTAAAATCTAATGATATGTTGAGAAACCACAAAAAAATATATACTAATTAAAGTTAATAATGTGGAAATTTACTATAATTTTCTATCAGAAAAAGGATAATGTGTCTTGACACTTAACATCTTAACGAAATGACATACCTAGTATTTAATCCAAAAGATAACAATTGTGTAAATGAAGTGTGGGTGCTATGAGCGAACTTCACATTCAATTGAGACATATTTATAACATCTTAATATGGTTATGGGAAGGGTAGTGAGTAATTAATGATGAATATCATTATGTGGACACTATCTTTCGTATAGGAATCCTAAGATGAGATTGATAGTACTTAAAAATAAAGTGGCGAGTCCTAGTTCCTACTTCATGAAAAAAATAAACTTCTTAAAAAATGAAATTGAGATCTATATGACTATGAAGAGATGGTTGTGTGGTGAAAAATACAAGTTTCATTAACTTATCTGTGGTCAGGAAGCGAATCTTTCATTGCTTAGTTGAAAACTTGGCCAAGTATTGTAGCTAGCTGATTACATTGTCTGTTCACCATACTCCTATTCTATAGTGTCAGATTCCAGATGAATTACATAATGTCTGTTCTCTAGGTTGACACATAGGATTTGCACATAGTTCTCAAAACCTATTAAATAGGTTTAACCAAAAGTATACACGTTATAATCACTCGGTTAGAGTGATGAAAAGGGGGATCGAGTAGATCTAATGGACCCTTATAGTTACACATGGTTATCATTATTATCAGATGGATTGTAAATATTTTATTACACTTGAGTTTAATTTTTGTATGCTAAAAAATAATTGGAGGCATTTTTTTATTTAAGGGGTTTGTTTTAAAAAATAAAAATACCCTTTATTTGGAATAATAATAACATGGGTGTTACACAATCTCCTTACTTTTCGCAACATCCTCTTGAATCAAATTTTTATGCTTTAGATGTTCCTTGAACCCTAGACCAGTCCTATCACCTATAGAATTATGACTATCAAAGAGATCATATATATCCTTGTAGATCTTTGAAAAACTTTGGAATGATCTAACCTTGCCAGCTTTTTCAGTCACTTCTGACCTTAGAGACTCAATCTATTTCTCATACATGATGCACACTTCTTCCATAGATTTTAGGCTTGTTGTTACATTATCTACTTGGCTTCTCTAACTGCTTGTGAATCTCATCATAATATTTCGTTTCAGTCTAATGTTTCTCCTAAAAAAATTGAATCTTTTCTTTACAATCCTTGAATTTTTCCTTTAGTTTATTGTTCTTATTCTCTACATGATTCAACTCTTCTTGGATATACATCAATTCACAATCAAGATCAAGATCTTCTTCCCATGAATCCATACACGAGCCTCTAAATATGAAACCTTTATTTTTAGAACTCCTAGCTCCTTTGGTCATGAAGAGGACTTCATTTCCAACATCATGATGATTAAACTTAGAATTAGAAATCGAATCACAAGCTTCATTACTTACCTCTAACGAGCTACAATCCTCCTTGGAGTAAAATATTCTTTTAGAATTCTTGTCCTCAAACTTATTAAGCTTATTATTACTCTTATTAGACATGTAGGACTTATTTTAATCATCATGATCAGTTCCCTTATTATTGTGAGGAAACTTGTTGAAAAAATTTCCAATCTCTCCATAGTTGAAACACTTGAAGGATAACTTACCCTTATACCTTCCTGAACCTATTTTCAAATTCCTATAAATCATAACAATCAATTCATCATCGTCAATTTTATAAACATCATCATTCAAGTTCTTATAACCTTTTGAATTATTTTCAACTTTGAAGTTCCTTCTTGAGAGGTTTATCCACACCCGTCCTCATCTCATAAGTAGTCAAGATACCATTGATTTCATCCATCAGCAGAGTACTCAGATCCTTGGATTATTCTATAGATGAGACTTTAGGATCAAATTTAAGAGTGTTAAACCTCAACACCTTCTGTACCACCAAAGCTTCTTTCAATTATTCTCCTAATCCTCTAATGGTATCGATAATTTGATATACTCTAAGAAGATATACAACAATGGTTTTTTCATATTTCATCTTCAAACTTTCAAATTAATTCCTATAAGTATGGATCTTTTCTAACTTCACCTTGGATTCACCTTCATATATAACTTTTATCTTATACCACATAGTCTTAGTTGTATCACATTGCATCACTTTGAAAAACTTTGACTCTGCCAATCCACACAAAATAACATTCTTAGCTTTAAAGTTATCATTACTAGGCTTCTTACTTGATGCATTAGTTGGAGGATTTTGAGGAATGACGTACCCATCTACAACTTACTTTAACATGTCACATCCTAAGGACATAATGTGGGTTCTAATCCTTATACTTCAAAAATAATAATTTTTCCCAACAAACATAGGAGCTTTGCTAATAGAGGAACCACCTTTGCTAACTTGCCATATTTGTGCTTTAGAGGATCACCTCAATCTTGTTAAGATTGATTTAGAGGAACATATCTGATACCAATTTTTGGAAGAACAACCACTGGGGGATGAATCATTTGATGATAAAAATTTCTATTGCTTAAAAATTTACAACCATTAAACCATTCAAACCATTAAGCATGCATGCATTAATAACCATAACCATAGAAGAGAAATTAAGAACACATCAACACAAGAACACAAGATGTAAGTGGGAAAATATCAACGGGAACAAAACCCATTGAAACAAAGATTTATTAGAGAAATGAATCAAATTTATTTTAGCACCAACTCAATGAAGAGCACTAACCCCTAGGTTTAGTGAGGCACCAACCCCACAAGAAGCACCAACCCTTAGATTTAGTAGAGAGAAAATACTATAATGAGGAACCAACCCCATAAATTACTCACTACCAGAAAAATCCACCTGATGTGTTTTTAACCTCTGAAATGTTGCACCAAAAATTGATGATGACACAATGAGTCTCTCTTTCCTTCCTTCTTTAAATCTTCTCTCTAGGTCAACTCACTCATGGGATTCATCACCAAGATAATTAGGCCTTATGACCTATATTTTAAACAACTAAACACACTCTAGAACATATAAAAACACTAGTTTTACTTCTCTTTATGGTCACAAATTCCTCTTTCACTTCTTAGAAACATCCCTCTACCTCACACTTTTACTTCCCCTCTCAACTAGCTCAAATGAGCCAAATAACTTGATTGTATACATGACTTATGATTATAAATCATCAATTTTAGCCATCATAGGACCAATTAACTTGAGGAAACGTAAAAAAATAGTAGAAAAATCATACAAGGGACCATATAGGTTGGAAATATCATCTTCATACCCAAATCCTTCATTAGGACATAAGAAGCCCTAAAGCACTCAAATAGCCTACTCTCCAAATCAGGATGTTATTGAGTAATAAAACCTTCACCAAAACTTAAGAAATAATTATAAATGTTTTTTAATCATTCAAGAAACCTCCCAAAATATTTTACAATACTAAACCATCACATCATGCAAATACACCACCAGTTGGAGTAACCTTCTTTACTAGGTCTAAGACCTACAAAACTCGTCTTCAAATATTGAAACCAAAACCTCATATATTATCCTCAAATATGAATGTTTGATATACCTATGGAAATATCATAACCTCGGGGTTATCATAAAATTCTTACAACATCATCACTTGGAATGTAGAATCCAAAAAATACCTATGTAACTAGATCACCAAAATTGTTAAACTGGTCCAAAAACTAGTCTTGAAAAATAGACTTGGTTAGTCCATATAAAGAATAAGAATTGTTAGTAAAACATAAAAAACATATATATTAGGTCTTTTAATTCATCCACCATGAATTTATTTTCTCTTCTCTTTGCAAAATATGAAAGATATACAAATTTCTTTAGAAAATTGACCTGTAAAAACACTTTTTCTCAATGACTTGTCAAATAAAAGACACCTGGAGAAAGATGAGAGAGTATACTAGATGATACCATAATTAAATTAGGTCACTCAATCCATTTGGATTAATTTCCAATAATATCTCCTCCATCGCTATCAAATTTGGGTTTTGAAGGGGTTTAAGAGCAGTTTTGGTGTTAGAGTTTGTTCATAAAGGTATGGGAATCATTCTTCAAAATAATGACAAAAAATTCAAGCTATAACCATTCTAAGCTTTTCATGAATATATAAGACTCCCATACAAAGGTTTCACGTGCCAACAAGTATCAAAAATTCAATTATGAGCTCTGTTTCTCACCTTCAAGAACTTAGTAGAAGCAAAAAGGTGATATCTTACAAAATATTCAACATTTGGACCTAAAATTTGGAACACACATATGAATCAACATTACAACACATCTTCCATGCTCAAATTTTATCAAATACACTCAAAAATGATGAATCCAGTGCATTAGGGCATGCTTTCTCAAGAATCAAGTCTAGGAATAGACCTAAAACTCACTTTCCATGAAATATGCTCAAAATAATGACTTAAAACTTCACCAAAATGCTAGAAATAACTTTTCATAGCTTTGACATAGCTCACAAGTGCATACATACCTTGAAATATGAAGTTCATGTCTATTTTGGCCAATTTTCTTCACATTTTGATCTTCTATCTTCACTAGGTATTGAATCAGACCTAAAGACCTATGATAATGAAGTCTAATAGGTTTTTACATGATTAAACCATGTTAATCATCCTTAAACATACATGTGAAAAATTCCCCTTCAACAAACCATGCTCAGTTATTCATTAAAATACTCATCATGATACAAGAACACATACATTGTCTCCATTATCTTAAAATTATCTCTTTCTTGCATCATGAGGACCTTATAAAGCTATGAATTCGTCTTCCAAGCATAAAAAAATTATTGAAAATTTTACAAAAAT
Organism: Taxus chinensis; assembly: GCA_019776745.2. Classification (NCBI taxonomy): domain Eukaryota; kingdom Viridiplantae; phylum Streptophyta; class Pinopsida; order Cupressales; family Taxaceae; genus Taxus; species Taxus chinensis. The sequence goes on from CM034150.1 coordinate 887,297,531, forward strand.
GATAAACATCAACAAAACCAACAAACTCAATGAGTTAAGCTTGACATCACTATCATGCTTTGCTAGCACTCTTGAACTCAACTTGACTAATCAAGGACACTACCAATGAACCTTCTTATTTATCTCTCCTTTTAACATCAATGATACTTCAAACATAAATGAAAAAACCACATACACACTCTTTTGAAATTAATAACAAAACTATGCCAAAATTTCCCCTCTCTCAACTAATATAAATATAACCTTTGGTTTTACTCATTCCTAGTTCCCTTCTTCATCAATTGCTTTTTGCTCCATGCCTTCTCATCTCCCATGTTCAACAGTTTCCACAACCATTTTATCCACTCTTTTCCCCTTGGTTCCCACATTACTTACTCCTCCAAGTACCAAAATCATGATCATTCCTCCCCCTCAACAAACACCTTCCCTCTTATGTCCCATCTTGACTAGTTAGACAAATTCTGAAGAAGAGAAAGATGACTATTCCTCGTAAATCCTTCGATTTCAGTTTGTTGACTCCCCACCCCATCTCGCACATCCAAGAAACCAAATAATATTTATGACATCATCATTAATGCATCAAGAGAAAATATTTTTGAGATCATTTTTCCTTCTATAGATAAGAGCATACAAGACATTATTTCTTCCAATTACCAAATTACCAAAGTGACAAGTGGGAAAGCTACCAATGAAGGAGAAAATCAAGATGTGTATGTGGCCATGCATAATATATTTAAAAAACTTAAAGAAACTGAGGTCACCAAGGGTGAGTTAAAGGATAAGCTAGAGAAATTGAAAGCTATCCTCATCAAGATCTCTAACCCAACTCCAATCTCCTCTCCAGATCTAGTTAGTTTCAACACATCATAATTTTCAAAGGTAGAAAATATTAAACAAAAGGGTCGTGTAGTGTATAGATGGATCCAAAGGATTATAACTAGCAAAGAGTATGATAAAGGACTATGTTGAGGTCCATAATGATATAAAAAAGGATAAATCAACTATTGAAAATATGAATAATGAGCTCCAGGAAGAATGTATTGATTGGGAATTAACCTTGGAAGCCTTGAATGAAATCATGAAAGTTGATCCATATACCCTTGTTCAAAAAGGGGTAATTGGTTGATAAGAAAATTGTTTTGAGTTTTACAAAGTCATTGAATTTTGGGTCAAGATTTTGCAGGAATATAGTGAGAATATACAAAAATATTGAGAAGAAGGTATAGATGCCACCAATTATATCAATCATTAATTCACCAACGTAGTCATCCACGTCCTATATAATGACTTAAAAATGCTACATGTAGATGATATATTCAAAGAATTAAAGGATCTAGTTGAAAATGATTCCTCATCTATAAGTGATTTTGATTTGAAATTGATTTCCAAACTGATTTTTTGCTAAAATGTTTCGAGCAATTTGTCCAACACCATTAGAAGGTTCCAAAATATCCCTAGAAGGATGATAAATGTACTTGAAACATATGATGTGCTAAACTAATACTCATATGGACATGATGAAAATGAAACACAACATATGATTTAGAAGTTACATGAGTATCATAATAAGGAAGCTGAGAAAGAAATCAAGAAGTAAAAAATTGATTGATGATTCATGAGCACAATTTCAATCCAATCATACCTATGTAGATTTATTTGGGAGACTTAGAGAAAATCAAAAGAGACAAATAGACCTGAGACAGATCATACAAACTAAAACCTAGCCTTGTAGTTCCAAAATCAAAAGAGGTATAAATACACATCATTGTTCCTTTTTTCATCATAAAAAGTCCATAAGAAGACTTCAACACACTTTTCCATGTCAAGAAAACTCTGAGAATAAAAAAAATTCACGGTACCTTCTTTTCACCATCAACTTGCTCATTCACAATCTATAAGCCCTAGACAAATAAAGAACCACTCATAACTTTTGTACACAATATTTTTGAGAATATTTTACTTGATTTTTATACCCATTTTCCCCAAGAAATATAATCTTAAACCTTAAAAAAAGCTCATGAATATACCTTACCTAGATTACACTTGTATTTAATCAATTAGGTCTCCTTAAAACTAACACTATTAACCTGAACTTTTGATAAAGATTCCTAAGAACCTATACATTTTTAGGGCCTCAAACCTCTTAAATCTTGTATACCTCCTTGTATAGATGATTTATACAAATTTGTAGCATTTTAATCTACCATTTGGTCATTCAAACATTACATTCCATTCATACTACTTAAAAGATCACTGTAAGAACACAGTTACGACAGAAAAACATCTAAAATGCTCAAAGTTTTCTTTTATGAACTAAAACTTGACTCATACAACTGTGATCACATATTTTACCATTCTTAGAACTTATTGACATGATTATAAGATAGGAATACCATAAAATTACCAGGATTCACCTTTATTTTTCCTCATAAATCCTCAAGAACTTTACACAGATCTCCACTTACATACTAAATGTTTCAGTCATCACACTTTATGACAAAAGAAAATATTTAAGCACACTTGTCAGAACCATTTGCAATTTTAGAGACACATAGCTGAAAACCTAATGAAGCACAAACCAAAGAACATTCCCAGACCACTTATGATGATCAAGACATACTACCTAAGGAGAATGAACTCTCTAGGACCCTTGAAAGTCTTTAACAACTTCTGAGAAAATTTCATATCTTCACACTCATCATGGATTCATAGAAATACTTGATACTTTCCTCTTTAACTCATGAAACACTCAAATACACCACTTGACCCAGACTTGACATCATGAGGCATCACAATCCATAGACTCATAAAACATTGTTAAACTCAGTCACAAAGAGAAAGAGTACTCCCTTGATGACTTGATCAGCATTACATACTTCATAAGCCATGACAAAAAGACTCTTAAACATACTTAATCAACTCAGAATGACAATACATCATAACAATGCAATTTCAAGCTTGTAAACATAGTCATACAACATATGAGACAATGAGACCAAGAAAAATATCACATGAAGAACCATATGACTCATAAGAACATTTATAGGAACTGATGTAGCCTAGAATCTACTATGAATAACCCATGCATGTTGACACATCACCCATCTTGAGCTGAGCACTCACCCAAAGTGTGTAAAGGTACCAGACCCCTCTTTAGAGTTATTTATGTAGGATGTTAGTGTGATGGTGATAAGACATATTTAGATCCATAATTAAACATAAACATTCTATAGTGCAATAATCTAGATCTAGATCTTAGAGAATAATGGAATAAACAATAAATATAATAAGATTAACCATACATGAACCAAATTCAGTTACGTTTAACAACATTATCTAGCCAACATTATCCATTTCATTAAACATTGTAAAATAAAACATCTTCTTACACTATAAAGTATCTCCATGAGTCATGCATGTATTGGAACCAACAAAACAACTCTATAATAATTCACACACACTAAACTACATAGTTCAATACATATTTATAGGGGTGGGGAATTTCCCTTCACTTCCTATGCACTTATTGAAATAGGTCACATGCTAATAATAGCCATGCACCTTTACAATATCATGCATATATGAAAATGTTCAAATAATAGATGTCCTATAGTTAACTAGAAGAAGAAATCGTATTGTTAGCTCAAACCATGCATGGTGTTTATCAGCTGATCATTCCCATAATACCATTGTGTGTCATACAAGTATTCATCCCTATGTGTGCTCCGCACGCTATCTCCAAAAATATCCCTTATCCGTAAAAATGGCTAAGTCTTGATCCAAACTATTCTGGCACACGTTTACCTTATCTTCCCACACCTTCAAATCTACCTTGTTCTTGTGTGTGTATCTTTTGTGTGCCTTCTCCTTAGAACAATATTTTGTCTTCTCAACATTACCCCACACTAAAGTACATTGTCGTCCTGAAAATGGGAATTCTTTCTGATGTTCTCAAATAATAAAGAATAAGTGATGAAAGAATTAAAGAATACATATAAAAAAGAATGAACCTTTACTCTACAACATCCTCTTCTTCAAATAGGAGGATCAACTCTAGATATTCATTTTTGATCTCATCCTCCAATGTCTACCAGTCATTTAGCACAGTCCTTGTCTTTTCTAGAATATTTGTGGCTATGGTATCTAGTTCGTCCCAAGTGATATTTTATTTCTAATTTTGTAGCACTCAGAAAACATTGGCCATACCTGACATCATTCCTTCCAAAAGATCCATCTTTTGTGTTATGAGCTTCCCAGTCTCAACTATCCTCTCCTTATGTGGGTCATGGGCTACTGTGAGAGCTTCATGCTTTTGTTTCACCAGTGCCAATATATTTGCTCACCCTAATGTCTCATCTTTCATCACTACCAAAACTTCATTATCTTCAACTAGAGTTCTGGTCCTTATTACTGCCTCTGGTGCTGCACACAAATTGAGATTTTGGTCTGCTTTCTTCAGCTCATCCTTCAAGGTTTGGAGAAATGCCTTATAAGTTATAGTTTTTATGATCATAGAGGCCCTTGCTTTCTCTGCTTCTTTTTCAACATCTTTTGATGCGGGCATTCGAATTGGTCCATCTTCTAACACAAAATCAACCAAAGTACGCACATAATGCATAACAAAAGGAAAAATTTTAGGTACCTTAGGTTCTAGATGAGGCCTTGCTTTCAGAATGTAATCTCCAATTTCCTCCACCATGCTAAAAAAATCCTCATTATCTGTCTTTTCTCATTCCTTCTCTTCCTTTAGGCACGTTATCTCTTTAGTTTTATCTTTTTTGTCTTCTATCAAAACTCGAATGGTGGAGTTATAAAAATTACTAACCTTCTCATTAGACATTAGAGTAGGCTTTATCACCCTGTGCCTGCTTCAAGGTGCCTTCTTCACTCTTCTCGAGACACAAGAATATTCACATACATCAAAGTATAGTTTGTCCATATGGGTCTACATGGACTAGGATAACTACTTCCTTGTGTGCATGATGGACATATCTAGATCCATCAACTCCCACCCATATAACTCCTTAATGCCCACAGTAATATAAAACTAGGCGTGAATGATTTTACTTGTGTCCTCAACATAGCCCATACTAGGGACAACATACTCTTCACTTTCTCTTTCTCATTTTGTTCTTGGCCCCTTAGGAACCTAGGTGCCAAGGTTTGAAGTTGGCCCTTCTCCTACCCAAGTAGTAATGGGTGCATTGGCTTGCTCTTGCAAATTTTCTTCTACCTCTTTCACCCCTTCCTCTTCATCTCTCATTTATTCATCTCGGGGGTACCAGGTACACTCTCTTTGGAATCCTCCACCTCCTCATTAAGATGCATCTTTCTTCTTCTCTTCTTCTCTAGTGCTTTTTTCTGAGGGGAGAGTCGAGGTGACCTTCGTAAAGGTTGTGATGTTTCTGCACCTTGGGTCCTAGTTCTTCTGAACACCTTCTTAAACTAGTGCTCTTGGATTACATCCATGTCCAAGTCTTCCTTTCCTCCTTTCTCTGGTGGGGGAGTATCTACATGCTTATGTTCAATGAAAAATTTGTTAATTCTATGAACATGGGGTAAGAATCTATAAAGAAACCCCAAAATCTTTAATCAAAGTAATCAGTGGACCATCAGATAAGAGATAAACAAGGATTTCTCACTTTTCATACATTAAATTGAAAGAAATAATAGAATATAGTATATTCAGTAATCATCTACTCTTGAAAGCTTTAAAATGAATCTAGGTAGATTCTAAGCAATCATTTTGTGATTATGAGAATGAGAGCTCACCATTAATGGCTTCAAGGCCAATGGTTCTTCCCATTTACTTAATTCTTGTGTGTGTAGTGCAATGGAAAAGAAATAACTCAATAAAACAAATGAAATGAGCTCTAAACCCTAAGAACAATGCTATAGTTTATGTTAGGAAGATATAGAGTTCTTAGAAAAGGTCTAAGGGTAGTGGGGTATTTATAGTTTTCCAATTTTAGAAATGGGATACTTTTGGTGCATGTGGGACAAAAGGATACGCCAAAAACACTTTAGAGAGTCAAAATAAGATTTGACTAGGTTTAGAAGAGGTTAATAATGGTTTAGGTTTAATTAATCATAATTAGTGAGGAATCAGGGTTTTGAAAGGTCTAATCAATTCAATGAAATGGATTGATAGACTAAGAAGTTAGTAAATTGGTATAGAAGACGGCGAGAAGATGGTTTAGCTAATAACGTAATATTTTAATCCTATTAGTTAGTTTATAGGAGAAATATGACTAAAAGAATGTCGTAAACGATGAGTTAGAGGAGTCAAATTGATGAGGTATCATCAATTTATAAGAAGGAGAAAATTTAGTACAATATTAGGAATAATAGTGCTTCGATCAAACTATAGGTGTCTACATTCACCTCTATTTGGGGTGACATAAGCTACTCCACTTCAAATAAATTAGACAAACATAAGCAAATGAAAAGTTTTAAAGGGGTACAAGAAAAATTAATAGGACGAAGGATGCCCCCTTGAGTGTCGATGGGGCGATAGAGGAAATTGATAGACGATCGAAAAGAGAACATAAGAAAGAAAAGTGTGAAGAGAAGATGAGAAAACAACAAGAAAAGGGGATATTGAGTTATCCACAAACCAGTTCTTACAAATATAATTTGTAATCATCATTTTTCTTAGAATCCTCATCATTTGTCCTTATCAAAATGTGAGCATACGACAGAAGCATAAAATGACATGAAAAGCCAAGATACAAACAACCTTCCATTACTAAAACAACATCTCCATGCAACATACAAACATGTAATGTAATACGAGAAGTAAACAAACTCACCTAACAGGGAAATAAGTACAATCACACACACTCAAACTAGCAATGTTCAAGAAAGTTGCACAAATATTTTGTTATCGAGATGAAATAAAAAATGTTTTGATAAACAACAAGGGTTAAAAATGATGCCCCAAGAAATTGGTATATGCAAGGGAAATGATGGAAGACACTTAGGTCTAATGAAAAAGTAGTGTGCATAGTAAAACAATACTAGGTAACTCATGCCCCAGATTATCGATAAAGTAAGTAGCATATCTTTTGTAAATGGGTTGGAGATTCAGATGATGCATGAGTCATTGTTTCAAAATGCGTGGAAATGCCAACAAGATCTGAGATGAATGCCATGTGAAAGACACATATTTTAGTCGTAAATGAGTTGATTAACAATTTTAGTCTATTTTCAAAGTTTTCACTATGTTTTTGGGTTTTTTGATGATTTAATAATTTTTAAATTTTTTATCAGCCAGATGAATTTAAGAGATAAAATATCTCCTAAAAGTACGCAAAAATGCCTTGAGGTGAAGAGAACGAGTATTGGTTGGTAGTAATGAAACAAAAATAATTATTTAATAAAAATAATCATCTCGATAGGTAAAATAGAGGAGAAAATAGAAGAAAAATGATAGAAAATAGCAACTGGAATATTTGGAAAGCACTCCACGGTGAAGAAGTGATCGCTAGGTGGCACTGAGCGCTCCAGCATGTGAAAATTAGCAAAAATAATTATCTAAATAGAAAAATAATCATTTTAGTGAGCAGAAGAAGTGTTAGAGTGACAACAACAGAGAAAACATGCCCCAGGGGCATCGCGGTAGCCTAATATACCTACCAGGGGGGTAAATTAGTCATGACGAGTTCATTTGTAGCATAAATCTTTTGGATTTTCGTCGCGAGCGAGTGTGAGAGCCCTAGATTGAGATGACAAGGTTATCGAGAAGGAGGAAACAATATCACATCTGGGAGTACCTTCGGGACCCAGCGGATGGACCCCTACATGAGTGCCCTATCCCTCCTTTGTCATTTGCACATTTAATGCAGTTTTTAGGTCATTTTTAGGCTAGATTAAGGGTTTTTTAATTTTTATTCTAGCACTTGGGATGATACTAGATGATATAGGTGTGGGGGGGATAGATTTGTGATTATGCACAACCCCTCTTGCCCCCATTGATGATATGATATGTGATGATTATCTTAGTATACATGCATGATGTAAAACTTAGCATTTTTGTATATATGATGTCTTTGATGATGTTATATGTGATGAATGGTAGATCATAGATGCGATAACAATAGATGTGAAGTAAAAAAAACACACAAATAAAAGTTAATTAAACTAAACAAACATATACATAAAAAACAACACAAAAATATGCTACTAACAATGAATTCATGTAAATTTTAACAACAAATTAAATTGATATTTAATCTAAGTAAAATGAATCATAAAAGATGCACACAACAGATGATAAAAAAGATAACAATTTTTTACAAGAGAAATCAATGCAATACACAATTTAATCAAACAAGATGCAATCTAAGATAAGAAAATGGACCATTCTATAAATCACACAACACAAAAAGACACCCACAATCAAAACTATACAAACCAACAACTAAAATCAATTAATCACTACTTTTTTTTTTGTGGGACAACATTGACATATTTTCTAATGTTTTTGGGTTATGTTGAAAGATAAGTTTTCCAAGGCTACTGTTCACATTGTTTTGAGCTTTCCCCAAGATAATGTTGTGAAGTTGGTGTAGCTTTGTCTCTAGAAGGGATATTTTCTAAATGTTTAGGTTTTTATGCACCCTTTTTTGAATGTTTTTGTATTTTCTAAGGTCATGTTCTGAAGGAAATGTACAAAGACAAAGAAGCGTGGATGCCCCCAGCGTGATGTGGGAATATACAAAGGGTAGAATGCCACATGCATATGTATGAGAAATCAGAACATGAAGGTTCCCCCAACGGTAGATGATAATATTTGAAGGCACATCATTCATGTAGATATAAGAGAAAATAAGCCAGATCATGGCTCGATGAAGATGGATTCTGTAGGGGTTCCTAGACCTAGAAAAGGAAGTTATTCCTAGAAAGAGGTGTGGGTTATCCATCTTTATGTAAAAGAGGTTTGTGACCAATGAATCCTCTTTGAGTGCCGAAAACTAGTTTTAACCCAAAGACCTGCCCACTACGCTAGAATTGTGTGGTTTTCACAAGTGAATGACCTATTTTTTCTTTGTTGTTTTCTAAAATTTTCCATATTTTTATTTTTTTCTTTATTTTTCTACTTTTTAGTGCTTGTCTGATATTCGTGCCATACTTAATCATAGAATCACTTGAGATGCATGGCTTCATAGGTTCCAGAAGCTCTTCACCATCTAAATATGCCAATTTATAAGCTTCGAATCCATACTTAACAACCACCACATAAGGCCCTAGCTAGTTAGCTTCAAAATTACCTTTCTTTTCCTTGTATTTGATGATGTTTTTTTTTATTTTCTTTCAGCACTAGATCACCTACATCAAATTCATGATGAATGATTCATTTTTTATATCCTATTAATACTATTTTTTGGTAAACCTTGAGGTGATTAATCACTCTTATTTTCTTTTCATCCAACAACTCTATCTCTGCTAGCCGACCTAATCTATAGCCCTCATCATTATCAAGATAGTCCCAGAGAGATATTCTCATGGAGGGAAGCTCCACTTCCAAGGGTATGATGGATTTAGTGCTATAAAATAGGGAATATGGGGTCATACCAGTAGGAGTGTGGAGGGAGGTTAGATAGGCCCAGAGGGCAGGATGTATCTATAAGTGCCAATTACAGCTAGTCTTACTTGCCATTTTCTCCATGATTCATAAAAGGGTTTTACTGGTAGCTTTGGCCAATCCATTACCTTGGGGATAATAAAGGTAGACCACTTGAGTTGAATATGGAAGCATTGAAACAATGTCTTAATTATTTTATTCTTGAAGGATTTACCATTATCAGTGAAAATGGCAGAAGAGATACCATAATGGCAGATGAGAAGATTCATGATGAATTGGGAAATTTACACACCAGCGACATAAGTAAGAGGCACAGTCTCTACCCATTTAGTAAAATACTTAGTGGAGGTGATAATGTGGGTGTGTCCATATGAAGAAGAAGGAGGGAGCTTCCCTATGAGATCCAGGTCCCATTTGGAAAATGGCCAAGGTGTCACAATAGGCTACAAAGCTTATGCTGGCACATGTATCAAGTTTCCATCCTTTTGGCATAGGTCACATTTCTTGAAAAAATTACAATGGTTTTCTTTGATGGCTAGTTAAAAATAACCTACCCTTAAGAGATTCTTAGCCAAGACCATACCACTAGTGTGTGCTCCACAAATACCACCGTGTACTTCCTTAAAAGCATGGAATGAGTCAGTAACATCCAAACAATGAAGCAGATTCCCATCATAGTCATGTTGATAAAGGGTGCCTCCTAGGAGGGTATAATGGGCTATATGGTAGATAAGTTTTTTCTTCTCCGAATGGGTAATGTCCTAGGGAAATGTACCATTTTTTAGGTATCTAAATATAGGATCATTCCAAGGAAAGGATGGACCAACAATTTCACACGCCAAACAATATTTCAGCATGTTGTATGCGGGTATTTGTAAATGCTCTACAAAGAAAGGAATTTTTCTATCCTGAGGTGGATATCTCAAGAGAGACCCAATTGTAGCCATAACATCTGTTGATCTATTGTGTGACCTTATTTTTTGCTTAAAGATAATCTGTGTAAAATATTCTTTCAAGGTTTCAACCAATTTCTTATATGGAACAAGTTTCTCATCTTTAACCTTATAATCATCATTAACTTACTTAGTAATGATTTGGGAGTCCCCAATGACTCATAGTTGTCTGATATTCCAAGTGATAGCCAATTTGAGGCTTGTAATGAGTGTCTCATACTTTTTAATGTTATTAGTACAAGGGAATCCCAAATGGAATGCTCTTGGAATAAATTCACCTGTGGGAGTGATGAGAACTACCCTTGCCCCTAGTTTGTGGAAGGTGAATGATCCATCAAAATGGACTTGCCATTCTATAGACTCTTCAACATACATCATGGATGCATTTGGAAGGTCTAGACACAAAGGTTACATTCTTGGTAGAGGAGCTTCTACCAATTGATCATCCAATACTTTTCCTTTGAACTATTTTTGATTTATAAACTCAATATCAAATTCACTTAGGAGAATGATCCAATTAGCCATTTTTCCTGTAAGGGTGGGTTTGGATAGAAGGTATTTGAGAGGATCAACTTTAGATATTAGCTTGGTTTTTTTGTTAAGGAGATAATGACGAAGTTTCTGAAAGGTGAAGATGACTTCTAAGCATGGCTTTTCAATGTGTGGGTAATTCAGTTTGTAGGAAATCAAGGTACGAATAAGATAATAAACTACCCTTTCTCTATAGTCTAGGACATATTGGGAAAGTAGTGCACCAATAGAAAACTGGGTAGCTGATATGTACAAGAGGAGAGGTTTTCCTAGCGTAGGTGGTATGAGCACAAGTGGGTTGACAAGGTATTGTTTAATTAGTGTAAATGCCTTTTGATAGTCTGGCCCCTAGTTGAATTTAACGTCCTTCTTAAGGAGATGCGTAAATGGGTGGAATTTATTTGCAAGTTGTGAAATAAAATGACATATTTCCTAAATCTTCCCTTGTAAACTTATCATTTGTTTGAGAGTTGTACGGGGGGCATTTCTGTAATAGCTGTAAACTTGGCAGGATCTACATCTATTCCTCTTTGTGAAATAATGAAACATAGGATTTTTCCTGAAAAAAAGCCAAAGACACACTTCTTAGGGTTCAAGTGTACCTTGTAATCCCGGAGATGCTAGAAAATACATCTTAGCACTTCAGGGTGATCTCCTCTGCTTTTGGACTTTGTCAAGATATCATCAACGTAATCCTCCATGATTTCATTCATAATGTCATGGAAGATGGAAATCATTGCGCATTGATAGGTGGCCCTAGGATTCTTGAGTCCGTAAGGCATGACCTTGTAACAAAATGTTCCCTAAGGGGTGATGAAAGTTTTTTTATGCTCATCCTCCTTTGTAATCCTGATTTGGTTATAACTTGAAAAACCATCCATTAAGGACAATATTTCATAAACAACAGTGGAATCAACAAACATGTCAATATTAGGCAAGGGGAAGTCATCTTTGGGACATGCCTTATTAATGTTGCGGAATTTAGTGTAGATCCTTATGCCAATAGGTTTGTTCTGAACAAGAACTATGGTAGACATCAAATCTGAATAATCAATGGGCTTAATGAAATCAACATCTAATAACATTTCAAGTTATTTTTTGATAAGGAGTGCAATTTTAGGGTACATCTTTCTCAACTTCTGCTTGATGGGTTTGGCATCTAGGTGCACAATGAGGTTGTGTATGAACACTTATGGATTCAATCCAAGCATATTAGCGTATAACCACACAAATATATCTCCATATTATCTTAATAGCTCTATAAAAACCTTTTGTCCTTAATCTGACAGTGAATCTCCCAACTTCATCATTCTAGGTTCCTCTTCTGAGCCAATGTTGACACTAATGGTTTCTTCCACAAGCATCTTAGAGGTATCTTCCATCCACGTAGGATCAGGGGGAAGAGTAAGGTCAACCACCCTAGGTATTTCATCATCATCCTTGAATAGGATAGATCATTTTGTCTATAGGTTCTTTTTTTGTTTATCTACGAGTTCTTCAAAAAGTTTGTTGCTATGAGACTTACGTTTATTCCTTGCACAAGGTTACACTGAAGTATTTTTACTCTTGTTTACGACTTTCCTATTCAAGCATCCACACATTTCTACCTCTTCTCTGAAGTATGTACATGTGTTTAGTTGAATTGAAAATCCTTTCTTGTGATCCCCAGCCAAAATAGAATCCTTGAGTCCCATGAATTCTACAAATGACTCTTCATTCTCAAAGAAATCAATTGGTACATGAAATTGTTTATCCCAATCTACAAGTTTGGGATATACAAGGTTTACTCGGTAATTGGTTTAAGGATTCAATCTCGATAAGGTAAGGATAGTAGAATCAGGGAATAGGCTAGTGGAGGCAAGATCCTCATAAAGGCTACATTGGGAATCTATGTCACTATTTGAACAAGATGAATTGTCCTCACATTCAAAAGAGGTGGCATCAATCTCAAAGGCTGGATCATCATGAGGTCTTATTGTAAGACCATTATTGTTTGATTTGAAGCGAGGGATGTCAATGGGTTCTAATCACCCTTGCACATATATACCACATCCAAACCCATTATAACCCATGATGTACATCATACAGTGGCCTTTGACATATAATGGGGCCTGATGGCTTGAAGCAATGGTATCTTCAGGTACTTTACTGGTGGGATCTTCTAACATATTTTCCTCAGATAAGAAACCACTAGGAATGAAATTCTCCAATGGTTTAGGGCATTGATCCTGAGTGATTTTAAACTTAAAATATGGTTTACCATATGTCCTAGGAAACACTGATAGGTCTGATATTAATAAATATTGTTCAAGAGTGAACGGATCGCTTGGGCCATATTTTTCCGACATTGCCTCCCATAATGCAAAAGGGTTGACAAACGAAGGAAAGTCTTGATCACAAGGAGTGAGTAAATCTATATCCACACATTCCTTGATAGCCTTTGTTTGTAAAGGAACAACAATATCTATAGAAGGGCATTCATAAGTTGCACGAGAAAAACTGTGCAAGGATCTACAATGTGTAAACGGTCCAGGATCACCCTGAATGGTGATTATCTGTCCTTTATGGTACATTTTGATACATTGATGGAAAGTTGAAGGAATGGTCTATATGGCATGGATCCATGGGCATCCTAACATCCCGTTGTATGGTAGATCCAAGTCAAGGACATGGAACATTGTATCATGATAAGTCGGCCTTACTTCCATTGAAACTACTATAGTGCTTGCTGACTCTCATTCCTTATAATCATAGGCCGTGATTGTAATAGTTTTGGCCCCTAGATCTATTTTTGAGTGGCCTAGCTGCTTAACCAGATTCAAAGTACAAATGTTTAAACTAGATCCACCATCCACAAGTACTCTCTTGATCTTGTAGCGGGTAATAACTACTTCTATATATAAGGGTAAGTTGTGTTCTGGGTCATTACACAAGATTTTAGTGTGATCAAAAGTGATATGATTGTTGGATTCAAGGTGTGAAATCATGTCTTGGAAGTGCAAGAGATCTACATCAGTGGAGAATCCCAAATTCTGCAGTGTTTTATAGAATATGTTTTTATGGGAAATAGAGATTTTGAGGAGATCTAAGATTGATATCCTAGTAGGCGTCTTCTCTAGATATTCTAGTAGATTGTACTGACCTTCCTAAGGGATAGGTAGGGGATCTGGTAGGATCAAATGAGCATGTCACATCCCTACTACATAACTATTTTCTAATACCATAATAGTATTGAATTGTTCATCAAACAAATGGATACATCCTATGAGGGATATAAAGAGACTATCATTAGTGGGGTAAACATAGGAAGAAATCCTATAGTCATTGGAATTTTTTCTGTGATTTGGATTCCTTTTATTTTTATCTACATGGTTAGGGAATGTCTCTTTGAATATACCCATTTTCTCATTTGGACCTTGTCCTGAGTCAGGGGGAGAATCTACAGTAATTTTTCCCTCTTCAATGAGGTCTTGTATGTAATGACGTAGTCTCAAGAACCTATCTGTCTCGTGCCCTTTAACATGGTGGAAGTCATAGTACTTATGCTCTTTGAACCAACTGGGTTTTAGAGAATCTTCTAGGTAGGGTACTATCGTGGTTGGGTATTCCACCTTGTTCACCATATCTAACTACTTTATTATGGCAGATAGGGATTCCGTTAACATCGTGAATGTATGTTTGGTGGGTGCCTTGGGATGAGGTCCTTGTGAGAGATTTAAAAGTAGACTAGTTTTCATGGTTTGGAATCTTTTGGAGTCCGCAATTCCATCATAATGCACATGTTTTTTTGAAGATCTTTGGTTTATCTAAGGATTTTTCTTCATATTTGTCTTTGACAACCGGTTAAAGTGTTCCCTTTGCAATGAGGTCCTTTTTTATTTGAATTCCCTTCTCTATAACTTCTTCGAAGTTAGAGCCACAGTGCATTTGTAAATGGAAGGTTATCTCTGGGTTCAAGTTAGGCACAAATATGCTTACTAGCTATTATTTTGGCAAGGCACAAGGGAAACGAATTACCAACCCTCACCATCATTGTAAAAAGCTTGCAAAGGTCTCATTAGGCTTCTATTTTATATTTCATAGGTCGTTCATTGTGATATCATTTTCCATGTTGAAGGTATAATGTTATACAATTTTTTTTGCTAATGTGGGCCATATTGTAATAAAGCCCTTGGGTATGCTAAAGAACCATTCCAGTGCCAGTTCCCTTAGGCTATGATGGAAGAGATGTATTAAGAAGTTATCACTGTACACGATCTCTTGGGAAGTCATATTAAAGTCTTTGAATCTATCACGAGGATCACCTTTGCTTTTATATTTATAAAATTTAGGAATGGTAAAATGATTTGGGAAGGGTTTCCATAACATGTCCTTATCGAAGGGGTAAGGGCATAGTTCTTCATACAAATATTTCCTACTATGTCCTACGTTTCCCTCTTTTAGCGTGGTAAGCGTGTAGTTAATTGATTGTAATTCCCATTTAATGATTTGTTATTTGGTAGGTGACATTGGTATTTGTGCCTTAGAAACTTTAAAAGTCATGTCACTATATGAGTCAAAGTGGAACTCGCTAGATTTCATTTTGAGTTTTTCTTTATATACGTTCCTACATGAAGAGCCTAAGTTTGCTAATTTTTTTATCAGTTTTAGGATCTATTTTTGAAGTATCTCTTCTTCAAATAAAGGATCCTCTTCCTCATAAAACTTGGGAAGCGGTGAGGCTTTGCACTCAATCTTCACTTTATGTGAAGCTTTGTAATAAGGTCGTCATGGATCAACAAGTAGCTTGGATGGGTTTCCTTAAATGGTGTTGTGATGTTTCCCAGAAGTATAAGCATACCCTACGTCAAAGGGGTTATCCATGTCTAAGAGGGACCTTGATTCATTTGTTTTATGATTAATGCCCTTGGTTTCTACTCCACATTCTTATGGAAGCTTAGCCCCTAATTCTAAGACTCTTGCAAGAACTTGATCTATTTTATAATAAAGGATCTCGTCAAACCATCCTAAGTATAATTAATGTTGTTCTTCAAAAGAATCAGATTCTTCTCCACTATGATCAATTAAAAAATTTATGTCTTTAACTTGAGAAAAGAGAGGTGCCAAGTTGTTGCTGCTAAATGAGGAATCAAGAGAGTTTTCTCCTAAGTTACAATTATTTTGTTTAGATGTCATCTTCATGATTTTAGGCATCACTACGCAAGTTGTTAGAAGTCTGACTATAGATTCTGGAAGTGGAAATGATCACTCAGAATTCCTGTAAAATTTAGATATGGAAGATCTGAGGAGACTGTAGCACCCAACAAGGTTTTGGGGTACCTGGGGTGCCTTGGTTTGTAGATTAGGTGCCTTGGTCTATGCAAAATCTTAGGATCTAGTTTTCATAGGGTCCTAAGATGTTCTGGAATAATGTCTATCTATCACACTGGATCAATTGAGCTACATCAAATGTGCCGAATGATGGAAGATGAATTAATGACTTGCAAGAGAGAAAGAAAAATCAAAACCCTAAGAAAAATAAAATATGCAGAATGAAAGGATCAGACTAACCTCAACTGCCACAATAGTGGGCTTACTAAACTGAGCGCTACACTATATTTCAGACCCAAATGTAGTTTTAGTGTGTGTATGCATGTCATGCCTTAGGTGCTTTTGTGCCAATTAAACTTATTGAAGTATCAAGCAATAATAACTATAGAAAATGTAATAGCATGTGTGCATGAAATAGAATAGAATCCTCCCCCTATGTTGTGTGTGTTGATGTAGATCTCTTAGCCTTGATGCATGACACTATGTAGATGTAAGTGATGAAATGGATGAAACTATAGATGGAGTGATGGTAGTATGTGATGTTAGGATCCTCATTATGGTCTCATAACTTTATATTTATATGGTTTCCTTTATCTAATTTCATAGGACATGGCTAACTAGGAAAAAGATAAGGATGAAAAATGGCTAGAAGAGGCCTAAAAAGAGGGGGGAAAGTAAAACATGGACTAGGGTGCCCCAGGTGGGACCAGAGCACACCGAGGCACCCTAGTATAGGCATGGGTGCCCCAGTTTAGGAAAAAATGATGGGATAGTTACGAAATAGGTGGGCATGTATAGGAAAATATGCGGGAATGAAGAAATAAAAGATAAAAATAAGATGTCCAAAAGGTAGGATTAATTAGTAATTTATTCACTTGAGAACCCTCTAAATATTAGTATAAGACCAAGCTAAATAATGCTTAATGTGCATGATTTTGTGTCTATGCCATCAATTCCATAAAGCTGGTAATAGCTAGATAACTTTATGAGCAGCTAGTTTTGGATTCTCAAGATAATCAAGAAACATCTTTCTTCATGGATGAGGAACTCTCACACAATGCTAAAATCTAGAAGGATAGAAGAAATTCACTCAATAACCATAGATAAATATGACCACATTATTATCCACTGATACGTATCCTCTTGGATTAAATAAAGCAAAAATAAGACATTTGAGATTGCAATCAATTCCTTATACATTTATCACTGGAATTATTTTCAAAAGAAGTCTTGATGGAGTGTTACTAAGGTGTATTGGAGGTGAACGAGTGAACAAAGTTTTGGTGAAATTACATGATGGTTTCTCTAGGGAACACTTCTCTACCAAACCTACTTCTATGAAAATTATAAAGAAATGATACTTCGGGCCTACACTATTTGTTGATGCTAATCAATGGATTAGAAATTCTAAAGAATGTACTTTATTCATTGGTAAAAGGGTGATAAATGACCTTTCACCTCACCAAATCCAACTAGATAAACCATTATCCCAATGGGGTCTTGACTTCATTGGCATGATTAATCCTCCATCAAGTTCTGGTTATATATGGGTTTTAATGGTAACTGATTTTTTTACCAAGTAGATAGAAGATGTGGCACTTAAGGAAGCTACTGAATCATTTATCCTTATCTTTATGGAAGATATTATGGAAAGGTTTGGAGTTACTTAAAATATTATTTTTGATAATGTAAAATCCTTCTTAGGGTCTAAAATTTCTGATTGGGCTCCCAGACTTGGAATTTACTGGAATACTTCTTTTAATTATTATCCTCAAGGTAGTGGCTTGGCAGAGTCTACTAATAAGAACTTGATCAAAATCATGAAGCGGATAATGGATATTAATCAAGAGTAGTGTCATACAAAGGTATGAAATTATCTTTGGGATGATAGAATCATAACAAAGAAAGCAATCAACAATTCTCCTTACAAACATTTCTAAGGTAGTGTTGTCACGAAAATTTTAATCACTGAAAATTTTAAAATTTTCTACAATTTTAGCATGAAGATATCTCCTTAGATCACCTCGTCGCACCATGTCACAATTTTTAGAGTATTTTATCTCTTATATATCCATGGTCATATTATTGTCTTCGTAGTTGTTTTTCCACTTATTCACTACCTTTTGGCCCACTGAATTAATTAATCAATACTTTTAATTTAATTATTTAAACTTAGTTATTAATAACATTAATTTGATTAATATTATTAATAATTTAATGTTAAATAATTAAATTATTAGTATTATTAATTATCCAAACATTTAATTAACTATGATTAATCAATTATTAAATTTAATATCTAACTAAAGTCAAGTGGGAATTCAATTTCACTTAACCACTAGATACATTTTAAGGATGGTCGAAGATGAAGATTTTCTCACACTCACCTATGTGGGAATTTTTTTTAATTTTTCCATGGCACGCCAAATTGGTAAAATGGAAAACTTCTCAACTTTCCCATTTTCCCCCGAATCCATGTCCGACATTGATTTTTTTTCAATTTGCTTCACATTTTCATTCCTCCATTCCAGTATTTAATTCCGACTTCCCAAAATATAGGAGATAATTATCGAGGGAATTATTTGTTTAAACCTCTTTTCATCTCTCGTGTACGTGATAAATTATTTCCCGAAGTGCACAACTCAAACTTCTCGTGAACAAATAGAAGAAGTGTAATAAACAATACGTCTCATTGCACATTGAATAATATTTCTTCATTTCCAACAATGTTTCATGAAATAAATTAAGGTTGATAGTGAATTGATAATGTGATGAATCATCAAATTAGTGATATTTGGTATCATACGCCTAGTCAGAAGATTTGTTTGATGATAATAATGAGCTAAATAAAATTTATAAATCTTGTTGCTACTATTATAATCAATAAAATTATTCATAAAACCTCCGTTGTCTAAATTTTTTTTTTCTTGGGTATAAAATCTCATGCGAATATTAAAGAAACAATAGGTAACATGTATAGAAAAAGAGGATTTGTGCATTGGTGGAGAGACTCAATACATACTTAGGTGAGCCACACATTTTGAAGGATGCATTTAAACTTGGCCAAAAGACTATTTTCTGAAGGATAGTGAAACTAGTAAAGTTTTATTTTAAACAAAAGAATATATTTTCACATATAAATAAAATAAAAATCAAGTCTGCATATGAAAAAATTCCCATGTTGACTTTGCAGAAGGATAGTAGGTCCAAGTGCATATGAGAGGAGTGGATCAACACATTGGCCTGATAAAAATACCAGGTCTTCCGATCAAAGGATGATTTCATGTTGATAGTGTGACTTGTGTCAAGTGTATTTGAGACTGAATTCATGGTGGTGTCTGAGTAATTGAATATTACACAAAAGGTGAAATGATGAGAATGTAGCCTGAACAAGGATAAGAAATTTATTTATATTGAAGAGTTTCAATGTAGAAGTGAACAATATATCTACATATGAGAGGAGGAGTCCACGTTGGCAAGAAGTTTGACCTACATGTAAAATAAGGACATCATTACACAAATTTAACAAGTCCAAGTAGACAACTGTTGAAGATGTGGAGTCTAACTATAAGAGAAAGTGATAGTTTGCTTTTTCCTTGATTTTGGGAGGAATGCATGGTCATGGATTAAAATAGATTTTTCTTATTAATAGCCAAGATTTT
Organism: Taxus chinensis; assembly: GCA_019776745.2. NCBI lineage: Eukaryota > Viridiplantae > Streptophyta > Pinopsida > Cupressales > Taxaceae > Taxus > Taxus chinensis. The sequence continues at coordinate 887,317,573 of CM034150.1, forward strand.
TTAGTTTTATATTTATCTTATTTATATGCATGTCTTATTTATAAGCATGCTATATTTAGGTTGCTTGTGGTTGAAGCAAACTTATTAAAAAAGTTGCACAAGTTATATATATGTGCATGGATTTACTCTTTGTATTATGAAAAAGATATAGAATTTTATTGTATTCCTCAAGATTGAATAAAGAAGAAGTATGAATTATTTCTAGTGGATGTAGCTCACATTGGGTGAACCACGTTAGATATTGGGTTTATCTTATAATTGCATGATTATATTATTTTTGTTTTAATTCCATTTTATTGCTCATCTGTGTTTCGATCCTAACAACTGGTATTAAAGCAGGATTTTTTTTTGGTAGAAAAATATCATAGGATGGTTTCTTGTTTGAGTGGGAGCAACGACAGAAGATAGTAAGTTCATGGTTGATAATTTTAATGGCGAGACCTTTCAACTACAGAAGATGAAAGTGGACAACTACCTATATCAAAAGGATCTTTATCTACCATTGAAAGGGAAATATTTGAAGTCGTCGGTTATGAAAGATGAAGAATGGGATTTTCTTGATTGGAAGGTACTGAGAATGATACGATTGTGCCTAAAAGCTATGATAGCTTTCAATATTTCTAACGAAAATACAATGGTAGGTCTAATGAAAACATTGGGTAAATTATATGAAAAAATCTCAGCGTCCAATAAGGTATTTCTCATGAAAAGTTTTTTTAATATGAAGATTTTAGAAGATGATTCAGTAAATGATCATCTCAATGAATTCAACATGTTTACTAATCAATTAAGCTCTATAGGAGTAAGTTTTTATGATTAAGTTAGAGATCTTTTAATTTTTTGCTCATTTCCTGAAATTTGGAATAATTTGGTTATGGCTGTGAGTAATTATGTTTCTGTTCCAGACACTTTAAAGTTTGATGATGTTATTGGTGTGATTCTTAGTGAAGAGATGAGAAGAAAAAGTACATGTGAGTCATTTGGTAATACTTTGAGTGTAGAGAATAGGGGAAGATGGAAGGAAAAAGAAAAAAATTCCAAACACAATAGAAGGTCTAAAAAGGGCAGATCTAAATCTTAAATCAGGATGGTATGCCAGAATTGTGGAAAAGTAGGACATGCAAAGAAAGAATGTTGGTCTTTAAAATCAGGGAAAGATCAACAAGAAGGGAGAAAAGAGGAAAATGTAGTAGGTGATGTGTTACAAGATGCTCTTATTCTTTCTTTAGATAGTAAATTAGAATCTTGGTTTTTTAGATTTTGGTGCTTCATTTCATGCAACTCCTTACAGACAATATTTTCAAGATTATGTTCAAGGGAATTTTGGGTAGGTATATCTTGGTGATGATGAGCCATGTAACATTGTTGGAAAAGGAAATGTTCATGGTAAATTTCATAATGGTAACATTTGGGTGTTGAAGAATGTCAGGCATGTTCCTAGCTTAAGGAGGAATCTAATTTATGCAGGGCAATTAGGAGACAAGGCTTGTATGGTTATATTTATAGTAGATTCTCAGCAAGTTACCAAGGGTTATCTTGTGGTAGCAAGAGGTAAGAAAGTAGGTATTTTGTATTTATCCATTGTTAGTACTGATCCATATTATATTTTAGCTACTACAAGTATTAACACAACTCTATGGCATCATATACTTGGCCATATGAGTGAGAAGGGGATGAATATTTTACATTCACAGGGAAAGTTTTCTGATTTGAAAAACATAGTGATGAGGCCACAAAATGTCTCGTTAATGTACAATAAATTATCTTATTTTACTCTCTTTTTATCAATATTGATTGTATTTTTTGAATTTTGTTTGATCTAATATAAGTTAGGATGTAATTGTCCATCTTTTGTTGATTGTAGTTCTAACGTTTAAAAAAACTGTAATTCCTAACTAAGTGCTTTGGAAGTTTAGTTTTGTAATAAAACAGGTCACAATCAGTCGAAAGAAAAATTATGAAGCAGTCAACATGTTTTTGAAAGGAATGATAAGAAGATTGTTCCAAGCTGCGATCTCAGATGATAATAGTACACCACATTAGATTTGTAAAACAGAAGAGCTAAAATTCCATATATGTAAATCCATCATAATCCATAATGCTCAATACATTACAATAGAATGACTTGAATTATTCAATAAGAAAGATGTACATATAGGAGGAGGGAAGTGCAACTACTACCTAAATCAATGGTGAAGAACTCCCACTAACTGATACTGGTAGTTAAGTTAACTTTAAAAGACTAGTAAGCTAACTCGACATAACTGAGAAGCTAACTCCACACAACTAGTACACCTAAGCAAGCTAACCCGACAAGTGTAGGGCTAACAAAAGTGTAAAAATTATCCTAATAAATAAATAAAAAGATAAATAATAACCCACACTAACACCCTCCCATAAGCATAGCTTAGGTGGGTGGAAAAGAAGGTGGTTCCCGGGTAACAAGGCTTGATTGAGGTACCCACGTACAACAACTGGGAAAAATAGACACCGCAAGGTACCTAAAACCTAGTAATAACAAAGTAGAGAGAAAAAATCCTTGCTGCAAGATATCCTTAGAAACTCGACTCTAAAAACTCATAAAATGTTGAAGAAGTATGGTGCACACTATGGTATGAATCCACTGCTCGATCATATAACTCAAAAATAATTGACATTGGGCTTCACCAGAATAGCTCCATGCAAGGAGACTGCCAATGGAGTGATGTCGAAAAGTGAGAAACAAACACCAAACATAATTTGATCAACTGCTACAAATAGGTGTGCCACGATCCAAGAAAAACCAATGGCAACAAGGCAAGGACGCGAGATCCAAATAAATAGGAGTGTCCGCGATCCAAGAAAAAACCAAGGTAACAAGAGAAGGAAATGAAACCCAAAGAAGCAGTATCAAACACCACACCCTCCCATACTGTAAAATGGGTAGAGTGACACCACAAATCCTATATGAGTTGTCAAAAATCAACTACTCGAACACTGAAAAAACTAACACTGGGCTCCACCAGAATAGCTCCCCCCATAAGAGAGATTGTCAACATGCCAAAAAAAAGTGTCAAAAATACAGATCCAAAATATCTCAACAAACAAGAGAGATATAACTGTATACACCCCATAGATACAAGAATGTAATACCCAAAATTTTAGGACGTCGGGCTCAACCGAAAATTAATCCACAAGTGATCACAACACCCTCTCAAATTTGGCACTTTATAATTGAGTGCATGTAAATATTACAATGAGTAACAGTACCTTTTACATTCTAAATATGAGTATAAAAATGTTACTAATACGTAGATCTCGAAAAAATACACAATTTCAAAACAAAGATCACCTTAATCCGAGTTATGAATCAAAAGTTATGAGCTCTACAAGGTTTTGCTATTAAAATAATATTTTAATGCTGATATTTTTAAAAGGTACATGTGACACCCAAATGTCTTTAGGGTAAAAGAGTGCATCTACACGATACATGTTTGCGACCAAAGGATAAAAGCATGCGCCCAAAACATAAAATGTCCAGAGGGTAAATCATTGCATCCCAGAGGGTACACACTTATATCCAATGGATAAACGAATGCACCCAGAGGGTATAGATTTGCATCTAGTGGATAAAAGACTACATCCAAAACCCAAAATACCTAGAGGGTTAAAAGAATGCATCTGGAAGGTACACGCTTATATCCAACGGATAAATGAATGCACCCATAGGGTACATATCCTGCGTCTAGTGGATAAAAGACTGCATCTAAAACCGAAATACCCAGAGGGTAAAAGAATGCATCCGAAAGGTACAAACTTATATCCAATGGATAAAAGAATGCACCCATAGGGTACAGATCTACATCCAGTGGATAAAAGGACTACATCTTGTTGGTTTTGAAAATCTGTCGGTTGGGTAGATTTATGGATAGACGAGCCAGCAGTGTGCAGGGCATAGCCCCTCTTTGAGTCAGCAAAGCGAAACTGGTTTATTGCTATTCTACCAGCAGGAATCTGTGCAAGTCTCACAATATTCTGCCTTCGGAGGTTTGGGATCTCATCCCAGTAGGGTGTTTCCGACTGCGGAAAGAAAGGAATGAAAGAGAGGATGAAGAAAGATCAGGTCCGAAGGAAGAAAAGAAATGAATTTCAAAGAAGAAAGGTCAAAGGGTTTATGTTTTGGGATTGGTAGTAAACAGAGCCAAACCTACTTACATAAACGAACAAAGCAATACTGATGAATAAATGACAATAAAACAGAAGTAGATTTAATAGAACAAACACACAGATCTAACATAAGAAAGATCAAATGCAAATAACACACGTATTCAGCACAAAGTCTAAATATTTGTATTAATATTCCTTTCTATTACAAAAAGCTCAAAGTCTTTTCTCCTCACTTCTATTTTTCATCTGAAAGATATCCACTCCCTAAAATACAACAAGTATTTGAGTATTTATAGAAAGAAGGAGAAGAAGGAAGGAAAAAAGGAACCAACCACCTATTTACAAAATATCTACAAAAATATCTCAAAGTCATGTTGACTTTTGACAACTTGATGGATGACATCATCCCATGGTGCAACATGGATGATGTCATCATTTGTGTCAACATACTTTAGACATTTTACAAAAAGAAAGTTGGGAAGAGAGAGAAGAAGAGAGAATTTATTCATCGTCGTCATCCCGTGGCTGAAAGGGGATATCCTGTTGTTGCTGCTCGGGTGATGAGATGTGGAATTGGGCACGGTATTCCATGAACTTGCTGATCATGGGCTTTAGCTGATCTTGGGAAGGATCCTTATGTCACTCACTGATCGCCTCGCAAGTCTCCCGCTCATCTATGAGCTTCTCTAGGAGTTTGGAATATTCTTTCTCTGCTTCTATTAGGAACCTGATGAAGTCCCGATAGGCCAGCAGGTTATTGATGGACTCTGCGTCAAAAGTGACCTCTGGCCCCAGCCCTTGCGAAACGATCTCCTTGAAGATCTGGATGGTTTCATCAACTTTCCTTAAGGTGAAGGAAGGAGTAAGCAACTCTGGAGACATGTTGAGAATGATTTTCTCCATTTGGTGCATCGCGTCCAGGGCTTCTTCCTTTACCTTATCGATCTTTTAAAGGACGAATTCCAGTTGATCCATCCGGTAGTCCAGAGTGGAAAGGATTTTATTGAGGGCCCTGGGATGACTGAAAATGCCGAACTTGACCAGATCTTCGACTGAACAGTCGAACATTGTTTGAAAGGTCTCATGTTGCAGCCTAGCATGGTCCAGCTCTTCTGATATGGGTCCTGCTAATGCCTAGAGTTCTTTGTTCACCTTGTTGATGTTCAGGTACAAATCGGTGAACTTTGCGATCACTTTTTCACTATCCTTGAGGATTTGGCTCCTCCAAGCAGAAACTGCCATACCCTGCTCGCCGATCTTTGCATATTCATCAATTTTATCCTGGCTTAGAGGCTCAAAAGTTTCGGCGGCAGTTGTGGGAGGTGCACTTCCCATCTTATGTAAGGCTTGGAGCAGATGTTTATTTTCCTCTTTCAGCAGCCTTTTCTCTTCTTTTGCTTCTTGAAGCTTCTTGCAGAGGGTGTCAACTGTAGATAGGGCCTCTACCTGAAGGCTTTTAGAAGACGTCCCCATTATGACTTGAGTCACTGTATAATCTGTCGAGGACAGATCCTTTTTATCCTTCAGAGGATTGGGGTATGCGATCTCCATTACCCTCTCTCCCGAAGCACTCTGAGAGAAGCATGTGATGGGCTTCTGCTTCTTTACCCCTTTTGACGGGATCACGGAGAAGTCCATCGAAGCGATGGGAACTTTCCTTTTCTGTTGACTCAGGTGTTGGGAGATCCAAGCTGGACTTATGGGAGAAGGGCCGGAAACAGAGAAGGGGACAACTGCAGTAGTTGAAGGGAAAAAAGTGGAGACACTTGGAGGGTGGCATCGAGAGGGAGGCTAAGGAAGTGCTCACGAGAGGAAGGGATACTATAGGAGAGGAAGACATAGGAAGGGAAGGGAGCTTAGAAATGAGGGAAGAAATAGAGGGGGACAGGTCTGCGAGAGAAGAGAAGATGGACGAAGAAGCAAGAGGGACAGAAGAGACCTTAGTTGTTACAGCAGTGGTGACATCCTGAGTGGATGGGCCTATTGGGACATCTTCCATTGTTTCTTTCTCTGGGGAAGCCAGAGTTACAACTTGTTCAGGTGCAGTGGAAGGAGGACTTTCTAGAGCTTCTTCTTGGGTGGAACTGGATTCACCCTCTTTACCCTTTCCTTTTCCTGTTGGCTACTGTTTTGATCGAGGAGGTGTGTTACCCAATGGAGAGGTTATGAAATCGACTCTGAGGTAGACGAGCCCGTTCATTCGGCACCAATGCTTTGTTCTACGCAGAGTTTTCTTGACTCTTTCCTCAATTGTTTGAGGGGCTTTGGTTCTATCAATCAACGCAAAAGGCCAATCGTCCCCACCTGTGTCAAGATACACTTGATCCACTTCCTCCTCAGTAGTATGGTATCCTTTGGGGACGACGGCCACCCCATACTTGATGATTTCTTGCTAAGGCCAGGTGAGAATGATCCTTCCTCCCGAGCTCAACATCATGATATAAGTCAATGTAGATATCTTTGATTTGAAGGATGTGGATCGGGTCGAGCTTGGCCCTAGGCAAACAATTTCTTAGATCGAAAGTGGGCCTTGCTGGGAAGTCATGTTTCAGATTCAGCAGCTCCAGCTTCTGCAAACATGTCCTTTGCCTTGTGGTGAGAGGGACACGTATACCTACCCACTGTGAGGGGGAAAGGAGTTCCACCCTTCTTTCTCTTTAGGCACTTTTCATGGTAAGTAATAAGTTACCTTGACAGCTCCAACATGATCAACTTGGGCCCGGCATATCTTGGCAGCCTAGTCAGTTCCCCCAAGAAATTAACTACCCTCAGACAGGTGAATGTGGGGAACTGAGTGAATAGGGCCCCCCACTTCTCAGTAACTGCAACTATGCTCTTGGTCGTGCGACCATGAGTCATATTTGACCTCAACAGGAAAATGTTGAAGTAGAAGAATGCATCATTGATCTTTGTGAATTGGGGGATGCTATTTTCCATCTTCAGCTCTGGATAGTATTCATAAATTTTGACTTGGGGCCAAACCCCACACCGCATCAGAGCTGGATAGTCCCTTTCTGAAGCTGCAACATAGAATACGTAGGAGTTCATATAGAACCTCACCGTTGTGTTGAGTTGTTGTAGCTGCTCAGAGATTGTGCTGCTTATAATTTCTACCCATTCAAAGCATTGATCTGGCACATTTTTGTTCATTGTTTCCAAGTACCGCAGCATCCACTTGTGAAAATAATGGGTGTCAGGAAGCCCAAAGACTCTACTCAAGAACGTAATGGTGTCGCTGAGTTCCTCTGAAAAGTGAATGCGATGAATGACTTATGGCCACCGAGTCACTAATTTTTTATTCTTAAGATAAACTTCATTCATCAGTTGCATACACTGCTCTTCATTGTCGTCCCAGGCCTTAATGCAGTCTTCTCGACTGACGGCCACAAAGTGCCGGTGATGAGGAATGTCGAGCATCATCTCAAAGTGGCAGGCAGTGAGGTTAATAATAACTTCACCCTTCTCCCCATGGACACATCTTGTGTCTTTGTTGTAGCATCGGGCTACCACCATCATAAATTCATTGTTTACGGCACTGACTGGGATATCACCAGCAAGGTGTAGGGCACTTCCTATCAGCTTGTCCATCCATGGACTTTTTGTGACCCTCTGGGTTCTGGCCCAGAATTCCTCCATGTCAATATGACCCAGTTCTGAGTCTCTGATATCTAGGTCACACTCTGCTTGGGACTCAGGCATTCTGACCCTTTGATACTTATACTTCATTTCTTCTTCTGTGAGCTTGGCCTTGCCTTTAGATTTGATAGGTTTCTTGCTTGATGTTGACATATGTTCTTCTGAACTTAGTTGCTGATCTGCAAGAATAAGAAGTGAAACCCAATTGAAGAAAGCCATGTCAGCTATTTGATTTTCCATTGAAATGCTGACAGAAGAAAGAGTTAGCAATTTTAAGGCTTCAGGGCACAGGGCGCATGAATACTATAGGCTACAGGGCTAAATAGTAAGGCACACAGGGAAGGGATGCTGCAAGGGGTAAATCAGTGCCAAAGGGCGCATGGCGCATAGACACTGTAGGGTGCATTCTTTATTATTGTAAGCATAGGTGCACCTGCGCCATATGGATGTGTTTTATAAGGGCACACAGATTCTTTATGTTATGCGGGAACATGATGCGCCATTGGCGCATATATCTTTCATTTTGCATGGAACTTCGTTGCGCAAAAGGCACATATAAGGTGTGTGTAACATATGCTTTTTGTGTGCTTAAGGGAACCTGGCGCGATGCATAAAGGTTCTGCATGACATGATGTTATTGCGGTGAGGGACGCGACCTGCGCCATTTATAGCTTTGCACTTTGCGCATAGGAAAAGACTGTTACATGGATGCTGGGTGCGCCAAAGGGCACAGGAATTTGTGATGTTGCACTCAAGTTTGATGTGCCAAGAGGGCGCACGGGAAGCATTTGTAGCAAGTGGGGGAAGTGCGCCATGAGGGCACAGCTTTTCTTTGTGTAACAGGGGTGACAGATGCACCGAAGGGGAACAAAAATACAGTTCATTTCAAGCCATGATTCTTCTCAGAGGGGTTTCATTCTTTCAAACTTCTTCTGCAAGGTACCTTGGGGTGATAGAAATGGCTTTAAACAAAGGTTTCCAAGCTATTATTTCAGGACAGAGCTCCCTCTACCAGTAGATCTGGAAAGAGGGGGAGGAATATGTGGAAAGACAGCAAGGGGGAAGCAAGTTCATGATTTCATTCTTTTCAATCCAAACTGAACCAACCTAGCATTCAAAAACCCCAAAAACAAAACGCACGAAAGAAAGAAGGCCACTTACCCGGATAAATAGCAAAGAACGTGCAAACGGGTCCACTATGTGATCGAAAGCGACAGGGCAGGTGCGCTGACAGGCTTAGAGAAAACAATATTTAAAAATAATCACGTGATAGCTCTGGTGATAATGACATTGCAGGCGTGCCTATATATAGGTGAGGTAGCAATAAATGCACCACCAACCTTTTAAGTGGTGCCCTTTGGCACACCAAAAGGGGCTGTCAACACAATGTTATTTGTGCCTATGGCACGCCGAAAGTGGTGTCGACAGAGGAATATGTGCACCCTTGGCACACCGAAAAGGGGCGCAACAAAAGATATGTTGACAGGAAGGCACATGCGCCTTGGCACACGCAGGGAAGACTCAACAAGGGGAGGAGCACCTAAATGCCTGTTGACACAAGAAAACCTGTGCCAAAGGATTAAAAGGGGGCGCATGAACATTTGATGTTGCATAGTGATTATATGCGCCCGCCCAAAAAGACCAAAAACGGCTAAGTTTGAAAAACTAGATTTCCCAGGAAGGGATTTTGCAACGTTCCGAACGCAAGAAATCCCTGACGAGGGATCGGAACAAAATTTTTGGTAGGGTTATCTGTAAAATTTCCCTTGCCAATTTTATAGGATAACAGTTGGCTCTTTCTGGGGACTATCCCTGAGCAAACCTCAGGGTTAGAGAATCCCAGATCTCATGTGCCTATCCATTGGGTAACAGAGTCAAAAACAAGGGCGACCGGAAAGGGAAACACACAACAAACAGAAAGCGAACACACGACAAAAACAAACACACAACTAAAGAAAACTATACAAAGAAGAGAGCAAGCTCTACTTCCTGAAGATTTTCAGATGCTGCCCGCTGTAGGGAAGCGGGAGTTCGGTTCCATCTAGATATGAGAGATAGAAACTATTCTCTCCGTTGAGCTGCTTGATCTTGAAAGGCCCTCTCCACAGGGAATCAAACTTTCCGTGCATGCCTTTTGGCTCTCTTCGCTTGTCCCACAGAAGGACGAGGTCTCCCACCTGAAAATTTCTTTGCTTAGCTTTTTTATCGAACAATCTCTTGACTTGATTCTGATGTTCGGTGATCTTGTCGATCACTCTTACTCTCTTTTCTTCGAGCTCTGTTAGATACATGATTCTCTTTTCGAGAGAATTTTGGAAAGTTTCATCTTCAATTGCTCATGCCAAGCACAGAGCAGGGATTTCAGCGGAAATGGGAAGATCGGCATCAGTGCCATATAACACTTGAAAAGGTGACATGCCGAGAGACCTCTTGGGAGTAATGCGGTCTGCCCACAAAGCATCGTATAAGGACTTGTGCCACATTCGTTGATTCTCATCCACTAGCTTTCATATGATGGTCACCAAGTTTTTGTTACTGGATTCCACCTGACCATTTCCCTGAGGGTAATAATCTGAGGCGTGAGCCAAAGTTATCCCATATTCATAGAAAAAACTAATAACTTCCCGTGAGGAGAAGTTAGAAGCATTATCAGCAACAATCTTGTTGGGAATGCCAAACCTGACAATGATATTTTCTTTGATAAAACTGCAAACAACCTCGGAAGTGGCATGTTTGATAGGTATGGCTTCCACCCACTTGGTGAAGTAATCTGTTGCTGTTAGGACATAACTGTGTCTGGCACTCGATTGGGGATTGAGTGCACCAATAAAATCAATTCCCCATTGCCTGAATGGTTCGTTGACAACGACCGGCCTGAGGGGAAAAGCAGCCAACTTGGGCTTGCTGACGAACTACTGGCAAGGTTCACATTTTGCTACCCAGGTGGCTGCATCTTGGAAGAGCGTCGGCCAATAGTACCTGGCTCGGATGATTTTGTGTGTTGTCACGGAAGAGGAAAAATGGCCTCCACAGGTTGAATTATGAAAACTTTCAAGTAACTTTACTTGCTGTGGCTTGTCGACACATCGCAAGAAGACACCATCTATCCCGCGTTTGTATAAACTGTCATCCCAGATGAAAAATTTGGCCACTCTGAGCTTTATAGTGCGCTTCTCCTTCGTAGTTAGGTGAGCTGGGCATTCACCGTAGGTGAGGAAGAAAGCAATGTCGGAATACCACTCATCGCTGGTTGCGACAAATAGGACCAGAGGAAGAGAATGGGCTTTCTCCAGCTGGCTTCACACTTCGTTGGTACAATCATCCTTTTCCTCAGGGTTTTCTGAATCTTTGTTTTCAGCCATAAGCTGACACAGGCCCTTGCCTCTTACCAGCTTGGTTGGTTTTATATCCAGGTCATACTCCTGGACCTTCGCAATCCAATTTCCTCGCAAGCTTCCTAACTCCTATTGAGTTAGAATTGATTTGACTACCGTGTCAGGGACCAGCACCACCGTATGGGAATTTAAAATGTAATACCTAAAGTTTTTGACTGCTTTGACAATGGCGAAGGCATGCTTTTCCAATTGAGACATTTTTATTTCGTGAGGCTTGAGGGGAGAGCTCATGAACGCAATCGGAGATTCAACATCCTCCGAATTCTTTTGCATCAAGATGGCAGATACAGTATGCTCAGATGCATAGCTATACATGATGAAATCTTTGGAGAAATCGGGACATACCAGGACTGGCACGTGAGCAATGGAAGCTTTTATTTCCTCGAACGACCTCTTCCCTTCCTCACTCCAATGGAAAGTTGGTGACCCCTTCATCATGTCCAATATATGACGAGTCTTCTCAGCAAAGTCAGGGAACAAAACGCCTGAGAAAGTTCACCTTTCCGAAGAAAGAATGAATGCCAGTCTTGCTTGTAGGAAAAGTAAGGCTCTGAATAGCCTTAACTCTTTCGGTATCTATCTTCATTCCTTCTTTGCTAACCACATGCCCTAGCAACTTTCCTTCCGTGACTCCAAAAACAGACTTTTTCAGGTTCAGGGAAATCCCATGTTCTCGGCACCTGGCCAATACTTGCTCCAAATGATCACAATGATCATTTCGTTGTTTAGAGAACACAGTTAAGTCATCCAGATAGACCACGATGACCTTCCCCATCATACCCTTGAATGCAAGGTCCATGGCCCGCTGAAAGGTGGCACCAGCATTGGTTAGGCCAAAAGGCATCCTGCTGTAAGCAAATGTACCCCAGGGAGTAGTGAATGTTGTTTTAAATTGATCTTCAGGCGAAACTTCAATCTGATTGTAGCCCGAAAAACCATCAAGCATGGACAGCATTTCTGATCCAGTTACCGCTTGCAGAACTTGATCCATTATAGGAAGTGGGTAGTTGTCTTTTAAGGAAGCCTGATTCAAGTTTCGAAAATCTACGCATATGCGTATTTCACCATTTTTCTTGCGCACTGGCACAATATTTGCTACCCAAGTACTGTGATGGATAGGAAAAATGATTCTCGCATCTAGCATTTTCTGAATTTCAGCCTGGATAGTACCTGAGATCTTAGGGTTATAATGCCTTTGCTTCTGGCGAAAGGCTTTGACATCTTCTTTCAACGGGATGTCATGTTGGACGTCCTTTGGCTTAAAATACTTTAGATCGGCGTAGGACCATGCCAATACGTCCATGTATCTCTTCAGTAGTTTGACAAACTTCCGCTTCTCCTCAGGCGTGCAACATTTTCCAATGTTCACGAATTGCGGATGCTCTACCGAACCTAAATTGACCGGTTCAGTTTCTGGGGAGGATCCAGCATCATCTCGCCTTTTCTTTTTTACAAAACGGTCATGCCTATCGAACAACCGTTCTAGAGAAACCAGGCCCTTTGGAATTTTATTTCCTTTGAGCTGACATATGCCGTCGTTCTCTTCAGATTCATCTTTTTGATCGGTGACTGATTCGTGGCACATAGAAGTGGATCCTTCAAAATGCAATCCTTTGAAATTTTCCACCTTTTCTAGAAAGGCAATGAGTTGATTATCATCATTGAATACTTGCCAATGCTGGGAATTATCTGGCACGCTCGGGTGGAAAACCATCTCAATGGTGTATTTGTCTGTTTTCAAACCTGGGTGAGGGAGCATGAGGGATGCTGAAACGGCCAATGAATCAGCCATGTCATTTTGAGCTCTTGGAATGGCTTCTATTGAAAAAGCGTCAAATTCCTCGATGCTGTCCCACACCACATTACGGTAGTGCCTGAGCCTCTCATTCTTTACTTGATATATCCTCTTAATTTGATTCACGACTAGCTCTGCATCACCTTGCACTTTCAGATTTTTGATCCCTCTCTCTCTTGCGGCCTGCATGCCGAGTAACAGAGACTCATACTCAGCAGTGTTATTTGTGTTGAAAAATTGTAACTTAAAAGAGAGAGGAATAATTTCTTCCTCGGGAGATATTAGCACGGCTCCGGCGCCACATCCACTGGTTGCGCAGCTGCCGTCAAATTGCAAGGTCCAGACCTTGTTAAGATCTTCTTCTTGGATGAGAACAACCATTTTGTCAGACTCGGCAGACAAGAAATAGTTCCCCATCCCTGATGATTCGAAAATAATTTGAGCTTTGGGGTCTTCAGAGTTAGTAACCAAGTACTTCTTTTGTGATTCTGGCTCCAAAGTCTGCATTACACCTTTGACGGGGATTCTGGCCTTAGACCAATCCATATGAATCTCTCCACCAACCTCGCTGCAAAAACTTCTTCCCAGCAAAATTCCGTAGGCTGCTGGAATGTCGGCAACGAGAACGGTCATCTTTACTCTTTTCTCTGGGAACGCCGCAAATGCAAACTGCGCGTCTTTGATTTGACCAATCAACGGCACCTACTTGGTTTCCAAGGAATAACATCTGCCAAAAGGCTTGGTAAGGGTGAGGCCTAGAGCATGAGCAACTTTTACCGGCATGACGTTATCAGAAGCCCCAGAATCAATTATGCAGTTACTTAACTTATGGCCATTGATTAGGAGGGAGAGATAGAAAGGTTCTATCTTTCCTGATGCAGATGTTGAGGCAATATTTATGTGGGATGCAGAAGGAGTGGCAAGGATTCCTTTCGGGGAAACCTGAGGAGATATGGCAGCTTGACTTTGAATATACTTGGTCAATCTTACAAGCTGTTCAGGATTTGACTGAAGATACTCGGCTTCAGACATTTGGATCTTGGTCTTTTTAGCATGATCTATGATATCAAATGCGGCCAAAGGTTGTGCTGGTGAAGGAATGAGTCCCTCACTTCACGATGGTAGGGTAGGATTACTGGTCTTTATAGGAGTATGAGAAGGCTGATTTGGAGGAGAAATAGGGGGAAAAGATTTCCTTGTAAAAGACTTAACAGGGAGTTGAGTAGGAAGAGGATTACCTCTTTTAGCAATGGTTGGAGGTGCGTTTGACACGGCCTTCTCCTTCTGCACATGGGCAGCGACCTCTGCTTCTTTTCCTTGCGAGCGGGTAAAAACAGCGTATGATTGTCCACTTGCATAGCCTTGTGTACCCTCCTCTTCATCAGATTCTTCCTCCTCAAATTCCATATACCCGATAGTAGAGTCGTCCAGTCGGCTCACCGACGTCTTGATCATCTTCACCTTGAGATGAAGGTTCTTCATAATCTTGTTCCTCTTCTTCAATTTTGGCTAGAGCGTTGACCGGAGGAGCCTCAAGCGCCAACCGCGGAGCAGTTGTGGGTAAGCGCGGCCTTTGAGGAACATTGTTGGAAGTGAAATTCCTCCGTGGGATGTCCCGGTATGAGGAACTGGGGGAAGCTTGGGCTAACTGCTTCTTTAATGCAAGCAAGTCGTTCGCCATCTTTTGAAATGCTGGATCAGACGAAGTAGTGGGCGAAGGGCCCGAAGATTTAGGCTTGGATGATTCCCTTTTCAATTCATCGGATATTATCAAATTATCTTCAATTCGAATGGCAGTGGCCTGGGTGAGAATCAAGGTAGCCACTTGCTCTTGCAGGAGCAAGAAACTTACTTTCGAACTCATAGCGTTCACGAAGAAACACTTCTGATTTTCTGGTGTTGGAAGCATGGCGACAGGGACGCGGTTGATTAATGCATTGAACCTGGTGATAAAATCACGCATGGTCTCATTGGCCTCCTTTTTCAGGTGAGTGATCTATGATAATAATGCAAATGCATCTTCTGAAGGCTTGTACCTGTCTTCAAAAGCATCCCTCAAGGTGGCCCAACTGGTAATAGATCCGGCCGGTAAATGCTGAAACCATTCAGCTGCAGGCCCTTGTAAAGTTTCTAGAAAAAGGTGAACCGACACATCTTCATGGGTTACATCTAGGATACTACATGACATGATGAATGCAGATATGTGTGAATCCGTGCTTTGGTTCCCGCTTCCGTCGAATTTGGGAAAATTCTTTCGGTTTCCGTGAGGGAGCGCGTGAACAGGATGTGGTAATGCGAGAGGACCCATAACATTTCCCCATGGCACCACCATCTGGACAGCTGGAAAAAGAACGCGGGCTGGGAGTGCGGTTCCGCTGAGCAATAAAGCACTGCAAAGGGATGTAGAGGCTCCTTGTGAAAACCGGCTCTTCCGTGGGGGTGAGGTGCTTCTGGCTGACCGATCAGCTAAACTTAGTGATGAAAAGTGTGCCAGTGCTACACTGAAATTGTGCCTTTGAAGCTGATCGAAAGTAGGATCGACTTCTCCACGAGCTCGCCTGCCACGCACGTTAATGGCTCACCTGCCAGTGTACCTTCCAGATCTGGAACGTTGTGGTGCAGATTTAAAATTTCTTTTTGGGTTTCACCTGCTGATTTTCTAGTTTTTCTGACAAAAACCAGCAGCATGTACTTTTCTAAATATTTAAAATTACCCTCTTCTGAAAACCGATTGCGGTTTAATGATAAAGAACAATGAGGATAAAATGATAGTGAAGATTAGCAAGCTGATTTTCGGATCTAAATTTGACTTTTTCAAAGAGTTTGAAATTTTTTGGTAAATAGTCAAAAACTCAGATCTACGGAAAAATACAGATTTTTATAAAAACTCAGCGAACTAAAGATCTCCAACTAGGCCAGATCTATGGATCTCAGAAGAAAATTTTCAATTCGGGTCACTTTTGCAAAATTTTGGATTTTTTGACAAAAAGTTAAAGTTTGCAAACAGATAGTGATTTTTCTGATTTTTCCTGATTTTCTATCCTACCACTATCATAGATCTGATAGATCTGTTCGTTCCCTAGTGGAGTCGCCAAAAACTGTTGGTTCGAAAATCTGTCGGTTGGGTAGATTTATGGATAGACGAGCCAGCAGTGTGCAGGGCATAGCCCCTCTTTGAGTCAGCAAAGTGAAACTGGTTTATTGCTATTCTACCAGCAGGAATCTGTGCAAGTCTCACAATATTCAGCCTTCGGGGGTTTGGGATCTCATCCCAGTAGGGTGTTTCTGACTGTGGAAAGAAAGGAATGAAAGAGAGGATGAAGAAAGATCAGGTCCGAAGGAAGAAAAGAAATGAATTCCAAAGAAGAAAGGTCAGAGGGTTTATGTTTTGGGATTGGTAGTAAACAGAGCCAAACCTACTTGCATAAATGAACAAAGCAATACTGATGAATAAATGACAATAAAACAGAAGTAGATTCAACAGAATAAACACACAGATCTGACATAAGAAATATCAAATGCAAATAACACACGTATTCAGCACAAAGTCTAAATATTTGTATTAATATTGCTTTCTGTTACAAAAAGCTCAAAGTCTTTTCTCCTCACTTCTATTTTTCATCTGAAAGATATCCACTGCCTCAATACAACAAGTATTTGAGTATTTATAGAAGAAGGAGAAGAAGGAAGGCAAAAAGGAACCAACCACCTATTTACAAAATATCTACAAAAATATCTCAAAGTCATGTTGACTTTTGACAACTTGATGGATGACATCATCCCATGGTGCAACATGGATGATGTCATCATTTGTGTCAACATACTTTAGACATTTTACAAAAAGAAAGTCAGAAGAGAGAGAGAAGAAGAGAGAATTTATTCATCATCGTCATCCCGCGGCTGAAAGGGGATATCCTGCTGTTGCTGCTCGGGTGACGAGATGTGGAATTGGGCACGGTATTCCATGAACTTGCTGATCATGGGCTCTAGCTGATCCTGGGAAGGATCCTTGTGTCGCTCACTGATCACCCTCGCAAGTCTCCCACTCGTCTATGAGCTTCTCTGGGAGTTTGGAATATTCTTTCTCTGCTTCTATTAGGAACCCGATGAAGTCCTGACAGGCCAGCAGGTTATTGATGGACTCTGCGTCAAAAGTGACCTCTGGCCCCAGCCCTTGCGAAACGATCTCCTTGAAGATCTGGATGGTTTCATCAACTTTCCTTAAGGCGAAGGAAGGAGTAAGCAACCCTGGAGACATGTTGAGAATGATTTGCTCCATTTGGTGCATCGTGTCCAGGGCTTCTTCCTTTACCTTATCGATCTTTTCAAGGACGAATTCCAGTTGATCCATCCGGTAGTCCAGAGTGGAAAGGATTTTATTGAGGGCCCTGGGATGACCGAAAATGCCGAACTTGACCAGATCTTCGACTGAACAGTCGAACATTGTTTGAAAGGTCTCACGTTGCAGCCTAGCATGGTCCAGCTCTTCTGATATGGGTCCTGCTAATGATTGGAGTTCTTTGTTCATCTTGTTGATGTTCAGGTACAAATCGGTGAACTTGGCGATCACTTTTTCACTGTCCTTGAGGATTTGGCTCCTCCAAGCAGAAACTGCCATACCCTACTCGCCGATCTTTGCATATTCATCAATTTTATCCTGGCTCAGAGGCTCAGGAGTTTCGGTGGCAGTTGTGGGAGGTGCACTGTCCCATCTTCTGTAAGGCTTGGAGCAGATGTTTATTTTACTCTTTCAGCAGCCTTTTCTCTTCTTTTGCTTCTTGAAGCTTCTTGCAGAGGGCGTCAACTGCAGATAGGGCCTCTCCCTAAAGGCTTTCAGAAGACATCCCCATTGTGACTTGAGTCACTGTATAATCTATCGAGGACAGATCCTTTTTATCCTTCAGAGGATTGGGGTATGCGATCTCCATTACCCTCTCTCGTGAAGCACTCTTAGAGAAATGTGTGATGGGCTTCTACTTCTTTAACCCTTTTGACGGGATCATGGAGAAGTCCATCGGAGTGATGGGAACTTTCCTTTTCTGCTGACTCAGGTGTTGGGAGATCCAAGCTGGACTTATGGGAGAATGACCAAAAACAGAGAAGGGGGCAGCTGCAGTAGTTGAAGGGAAAAAAGTGGAGACACTTGGAGGAGGGATCGAGAGGGAGGCCGAGGAAGTGCTCATAGGAGGAAGGGATACTGCAGGAGAGGAAGACATAGGAAGGGAAGGCAGCTCAGAAATTAGGGAGGAAATGGAGGGGGACAGGTCCGCGAGAGAAGAGAAGATGGACCAAAGGAAGAAACAGGAGGGACAGAAGGGACCTTAGTTGTTATAGCAGTGGCGACATCCTGAGTGGATGGGCCTATTGAGACATCTTCTGTTGTTTCTTTCTCTGGGGAAGCCAGAGTTACAACTTGTTTAGGTGTAGCGGAAGGAGGAATTGCTAGAGCTTCTTCTTGGGTGGAACTGGATTCACCATCTTTACCCTTTCCTTTTCCTTTTGGCTGTTGTTTTGATCGAGGAGGTGCATTACCCAACAGAGAGGTTGTGAAATCGACCCCGAGGTAGACGAGCCCGTTTATTCGGCACCAATGCTCTCTTCTACGTAGAGTTTCCTTGACTCTTTCCTCAATTGTTTGAGGGGCTTTAGTTCTATCAATCAACGCAAAAAGGCCAATCGTCCCCATCTGTGTCAAGATACACTTGATCCACTTCCTCCTCAGTAGTTTGGTATCCTTTGGGGATGATGGCCACCCCGTACTGGATGATTTCTACTAAGGCCAGGCAAGAATGATCCTTTCTAACTGAGCTCAACCTCGTGATATAAGTCAATGTAGATATCTTTGATCTGATGGATGTGTATTGGGTCGAGCTTGGCCCTAGGCAAAAAATTTCTTGGATCGAAAGTGGGCTTTGCTGGGAAGTCATGTTTCAGATTCTGCAGCTCCAGCTTTGCAAACATGTCCTTTGCCTTGTGGTGAGAGGGACACGTATACCTACCCACTGTGAGGGGGAAAAGAGTTCCACCCTTCTTTCTCTTTAGGCACTTTTCATGGTAAGTAATAAGCTGCCTTGTCAGCTCCAACAGGATCAACTTGGGCCCGACATATCTTGGCAGTCTAGTCAGTTCCCCCAAGAAATTAACTGCCCTCAGATAGGTGAATGTAGGGAACTGAGTGAATAGGGCCCCCCACTTCTCAGTAGCTTCTACTATGCTCTTGGTCATGTGACCGTGAGTCATATTTGACCTCAACAGGAAGATGTTGAAGTAGAAGAATGCATCATTGATCTTTGTGAATTGGGGCATGCTATTTTCCAGCTTCAGCTCTGGATAGTATTCATAAATTTTGACTTGGGGCCAAACCCCACACCGCATCAGAGCTGGATAGTCCCTTTCTGAAGCTGCAACATAGATTATGTAGGAGTTCATATAGAACCTCCCCGTTGTTTTGAGTTGTTGTAGCCACTCAGAGATTGTGCTGCTTATAATTTCTACCCATTCAAAGCGTTGATTGGGCACATTTTTGTTCATTTTTTCCAAGTACGCAACATCCACTTGTGAAAATAATGGGCATCAGGAAGCCCAAAGACCCTGCTCAGGAATGTAATGGTGTCATTGAGTTCCTCTGAAAAGTCACTGAGATGAATGACTTGTGGCCACCGAGTCACTACTTTTTTGTTCTTCAAATAAACTTCATTCATCAGCTGCATACACTGATCTTCATTGTCGTCCCAGGCGTTAATGCAGTCTTCTCGGCTAACGGCCACAAAGTGCCAGTGATGAGGAATGCCAAGCATCAACTCAAAGTGGTGGGCAGTGAGGTTAATAATAACTTCACCCTTCTCCCCATGGACACATCTTGTGTCTTTGTTGTAGCATCGGGCTACCACCATCATAAATTCATTGCTTACGAAACTGACTGGGATCCCACCAGCAAGGTGTAGGGAACTACCTATCAGCTTTTCCATCCATGGACTTCTCGTGATCCTCTGGGTTCTGGCCCAGAATTCCTCCATGTCAATATGACCCAGTTCTGAGTCTCTGATATCTAGGTCACACTCTGCTTGGGACTCGGGCATTCTGACCCTCTGATACTTATACTTCATTTCTTCTTCTGTGAGCTTGGCCTTGCCTTTAGATTTGATAGGTTTCTTGCTTGATGTTGACATATGTTCCTCTGAACTTAGTTTCTGATCTGCAAGAATAAGAAGTGAAACCCAATTGAAGAAAGCCGTGTCAGCTGTTTGATTTTCCTTTGAAATGCTGACAGAAGAAAGAGTTAGCAATTTTAAGGCTTTAGGGTGCAGGGCGCATGAATACTGTAGGCTATATTCTTTGTTTTTGTAAGCACAGGTGTGCCTACGCCATATGGATGCGTTTTATAAGGGCGCACGGATTCTTTATGTTACGTGGGAACATGATGTGCCATTGGCGCATATATCTTTCATTTTTCATGGAACTTCGATGCGCCAAAGGCGCATATAAGGTGTGTGTAACATATGCTTTTTGTGCGCTTAAGGGAACCTGGCGCGGTGCATGAAGGGTCTGCATGACATGATGTTATTGCGGTGAGGGACGTGCCTGTGCCGTTTATAGCTTTGCAGTTTACGCATAGGAAAAGACTGTTACATGGATGCTGGGTGCGCCAAAGGGCACAGGAATTTGTGATGTTGCACTCAAGTTTGATGCGCCAAGAGGGCACACGAGAAGTGTTTGCAACAAGTGGGGGAAGTGCGCCATGAGGGCGCAACTTTTCTTTGTGTAACAGGGGTGACAGATGCGCTGAAGGGGAACAAAAATATAGTTCATTTCAAGCCATGATTCTTCTCAGAGCTGTAAGGTACCTTGGGGTGATAGAAATGGCTTTAAACAAAGGTTTCCAAGCTATTATTTCAGGACAGAGCTCCCTCTACCAGCAAATCTGGAAAGAGGGGGAGGAATATGTGGAAAGACAGCAGGGGGGAGCAAGTTCATGATTTCATTTTTTTCAATCCAAACTGAACCAACCTAGCATTCAAAAACCCCTAAAATAAAACACACGAAAGAAAGAAGGCCACTTACCTGGATAAATAGCAAAGAACGTGCAAATGGGTCCACTATGTGATCGAAAGCGACAGGGCAGGTGCGCTGACAAGCTCAGAGAAAAAAATATTTAAAAATAATCACGTGATAGCTCTGGTGATAATGACATTGCAGGTGCGCCTATATATAGGCGAGGGTAGCAATAAATGTGCAACCAACCTTTTAAGTGGCGCACCAAAAGAGCTTTCGACACAAGAAAACATGTGCCAAAGGATTAAAAGGAGGTGCATGAACATTTAATGTTGCATAGTGATTATATGCGCCCGCCCAAAAAGACCAAAAACGGCTAAGTTCGAAAAACTAGATTTCACGGGAAGGGATTTTGCAACGTTCCGAACGCAAGAAATCCCTGATGAGAGATCGAAACAAAATTTTCGGTAGGGTTATCTGTAAAATTTCCATTGCCAATTTTACAGGATAACACATCCAAAACCGAAATACCCAGATGGTAAAAGAATGCATCCAAAAGGTACACGCTTATATCCAATGGATAAAAGAATGCACCGAGATTTGACTGTCTAAAAAATGGTCAATTTTACTGTTGATTCTAGGGTTTTGGCACCTTCCAAATCCAATTCCACACTTCGTTTTGCTTAAAAATGCATGCTGCGAAAAATTGCTAACAAATTCCATATACATGATAAAAAAAAACTTTTTCTTACAAAGAAAAACTTATTGGATGTCTATATCATCTATCGCTTTGATACCATGAAAGGAACGATAAGAATATTGTTCCAAGCTATGATCTCAGATGATAATAGTACACCATATTAGATTTGTAAAATAGAAGAGCTAAAATGCCACATATGTAAATCCATCATAATCCATAATGCTCAATACATTACAATAGAATGACTTGAATTATTCAATAAGAAATATGTACATATAGGAGGAGGGAAGTGCAACTACTACCTAAATCAATGGTGAAGAACTCCCACTAACTGATACTGGTAGTTAACTCAACTCTAAAAGACTAGTAAGCTAACTTGACATAACTGAGAAGCTAACTCCACACAACTAGTACACCTAAGCAAGCTAACCCGACAAGTGTAGGGCTAACACAAGTGTAAAAATTATCCTAATAAATAAATAAAAGGATAAATAATAACCCACACTAACACCCTCTCGTAAGCATAGCTTAGGTGGGTGGAAAAGAAGGTGGTTTCCGATAACAAGGCTTGATGAGGTACCCACGTACAACAACTGGGAATAATAGACACTGCAAGGTACCTAAAACCAGTAATAACAAAGTAGAGAGAAAAATCCTGCTGCAAGATATCCTTAGAAACTCGACTCTAAAAACTCATAAAATGTTGAAGAAGTATGGTGCACACTATGGTATGAATCCACTACTCGATCATATAAATAAAAAATAATTGACATTGGGCTTCACCAGAATAGCTCCATGCAAGGATATTGTCAATGGAGTGATGTTGAAAAGTGAAAAACAAACACGAAACATAATTTGATCAACTGCTACAAATAGGTGTGCCACGATCCAAGAAAAACCAAGGCAACAAGGCAAGGACATGAGATCTAAATAAATAGGAGTGCCACGATCCAAGAAAAAGCCAAGGTAACAAGACAAGGACACGAAACTTAAAGAAGCGGTATCAACACCACACCCTCCCATACTGTAAAATGGGTAGAGTGACACCACAGATCTATATGAGTTGTCAAAATCAACTACTCGAACACTAAAAAAATAACACTGGGCTCCACCAGAATAGCTCCCCCATAAGAGAGATTGTCAACATCCCAAAAAAAGTGTCAAAAATACAGATCCAAAATATCTCAACAAACAAGAGAGATATAAATGTATACACCCATAGATACAAGAATGTAATACCCAAAATGTTAGGACGTCGGGCTCAACCGAAAATGCATCCACAAGTGATCACAACACCCTCTCAAATTTGGCACTTTATAATTGAGTGCATGTAAATATTACAATGAGTAACAGTACCTTTTACATTTAAAATATGTGTATAAAAATGTCACCAATGCGTAGATCTAAAAAAAATACACAATTTCAAAACAAAGATCACCTTAATCCGAGTTATGAATCAAAAGTTATGAGCTCTACAAGGCTTTGCTATTAAAATAATATTTTAATGTTGATATTTTTAAAAGGTACACGTGACACCCAAATGTCTATAGGGTAAAAGAGTGCATCCACACGATACATGCTTGCGACCAAAGGATAAAAGCCTGCGCCCAAAACCTAAAATGTCCAGAGGGTAAATCATTGCATCCAGAGGGTACACACTTATATCCAATGGATAAACGAATGCACCCAGAGGGTACAAATTTACATCTAGTGGATAAAAGACTGCATCCAAAACCAAAATACCTAGAGGGTAAAAGAATGCATATGGAAGGTACACACTTATATCCAATGGATAAAAGAATGCACCCATAGGGTAGAGATCTACGTCCAGTGGATAAAAGACTGCATCTAAAACTGAAATACCCAGAGGGTAAAAGAATGCATCTGGAAGGTACACGCTTATATCTAATGGATAAAAGAATGAAACCATAGGGTACATATCTACATCCAGTGGATAAAAGACTACATCCAAAACCGAAATACCCAGAGAGTAAAAGAATGTATCCGGAAGGTACACGCTTATATCCAATGGATAAAAGAATGCACCTAGATTTGATTGTCTAAAAAATGGTCGATTTTACTATCGTTTCTAGGGTTTTGGCACCTTCAAAATCCAATTCCACACTCTGTTTTGCATAAAAATGCATGTTGCAAAAAATTTCTAACAAATTCCATATACATAAAAAAAACCCTTGCTTACAAAGAAAAACTTACTGGATGTCTATATCATCTATCGCTTTGATACCATGAAAGGAATGATAAGAAGATTGTTCCAACCTGCAATCTCAGATGATAATAGTACGCCACATTAGATTTGTAAAACAGAAGAGCTAAAATGCCATATATGTAAATCCATCATAATCCATGATGCTCAATACATTACAATAGAATGACTTGAATTATTCAATAAGAAAGATGTACATATAGGAGGAGGGAAGTGCAACTACTACCTAAATCAATGGTGAAGAACTCCCACTAATTGATATTGGTAGTTAAGTTAACTCCAAAATACTAGTAAGCTAACTCGACATAACTGAGAAGCTAACTCCACACAACTAGTACACCTAAGCAAGCTAACCCAACAAGTGTAGGGATAACACAAGTGTAAGAATTATCCTAATAAATAAATAAAAGGATAAATAATAACCTACACTAATAGTTTTTGAAAGCATTGGTTTTAATACGGCTCAGTTCAAGAACTTCCAGAATTAGTTCCAGAACTCCATTACGCAGTTACAAACTCCATCACTTAGTTCTGGAACTTTCAGACTTAGTTCCATAACTCTTGCATGTAGCTCCGGAATTCTCATAGTTAGATCTGGAATGATTTCCTTTAGTTTCGAAACTTATCTAAAGTTTCTGAACCGATGAGAATTTATTTATTCCAAAAACATATGGTGATTTATCAATCAATGATCCTTTCAATCAGCAATAGATTGGAAGATTTCCGATTCTTCATACTCACAGATCCATGGATAACTATCATACAATAGTATGTCTAGCCATGATCCAATTCAACATCTGTTTTGGGAATGATTCGGTTCTATCTGAATTGATAGGAAAACTATGGTTGTAGATACACCTATGAAAGAATTATATATATGCAGAATTATAGATATATATATATATATATATATATATATATATATAGATATATACATACAAAAAGAGAAATAAGAAGATACAATATGTTTTTGTAATGCAGAACATTTTATCAATAAAATAGCCATTCCTGTTTTGAGAGTATATTAAGTTTTGAAATCATGTTTCAAGGTGGAGCAAGTGTCCACTCTTCCAAGAACCAGGATCTTCATTTTATTAGTGTTTATATTTCCAGAGTAAATAGTATAGATCTATTAATTTTGTAAATGCTTTTGATTACTCAAGTTGAAATATGTTGTATACTTATTCCTTCAGGTGTTCTAGATTAGATTCTTCTTTCTTTGCAATCAACTTTCAACATTTTCAAATTGTTTGTTTGTTTCCAAAGCAAGTGTGTTCATTTTTGTAATGTGTGTTTACTTACAACAATCTGTCCTATTTTGCAAATGTGTGTTTATTTCCAGTAATCTATTTTTGTAGAGAGTGTTTACTTCTAGCAAGTTCTCATAGTTTGATTTCAATAAGGTTTTAGCCAAAGAATCCTCAAGACATTGAGAAAATTCCCCTAGAAAATAAAAAAAGAAAACAAATACCTACCATCAATTACTAGATCACTAAGATTTCTTGTTGCATATAGCTTCGGACACCACCCCTAGTTTGAATATGACATCAACAAAGAGTTAATTAAATGAAGGGAATAATGACACCCATCATTTTTGGCACCATTTCTGGGGACCCAATAGTTAGAATTGTCTAATTAGGTGTCAACAAAAGTAGCCATCATACATCTAGTAATTGCGGATCTTCCCTATGTCATCATAAAATTTATGATTAGACCAAAAGACTCCAAGGGTCGATTCCTCCCAAAAATATCTAAACAAGAATCATCATCAAATAATGAATTTGATCAAGAATTAGAAGCACGATTGTCCCCTGTTAGACACAAAGTAGAATTACCACCTTTGGAATTCTTAGATCAACCACTAGAAGGAATTAGAACCTTTAAAAAAAATCATATTCCAAGACCTGATAGGACTTTCACTTATCCAATTCAATTGGATGATGATGATGCACCTATGAAAAATATTTCACCTGCACATTTACCCACGTTTAGAGGGATGTCATCTGAAGACCCTGACCAAATTCTGTTTGAATTTAAAGTAATGTGTCAAACTTATGATTACAAAACAAATAATCAAAAACTCAAGTTGTTTCCATCTACCTTGAAGGATGCAATAATAAGGTGGTTTATGAGATTACCATCTAATTCTATTACCACTTGGGCACAAATGGAAGTTTCCTTCATAGACAAGTATCAATATTATTGTAGAGGGAGGAATAGTAAGGAAGATTTTTTCAAAATCAAATAGGAGGAGGATGAGAATATGGAAGATTATTTAGACATATTCCTTTTTGTGAGCAAAAGATGTGGATTTGTATTACAAGAAGATTTAAGAAAAAACATTTTTTTGAAAGGTTTGGATGATGAATTAAGAGAGGCACTTGATCTGATAGGAGGTGGAAATATTGATCAAATAAGAATGAATGATATTAAATACATTTGTAGAAGCTATTCATGCACAAGGGGTGGACCTAGAAAAGGAAAAATAGTTAAAAATTTAAACCCAGATATGAACAAACTGATGGATGAATTGGAAAATTTCAAAATGGACATTTTAGTTCAGTTAACTTCCACCTTGGATGGATTGCACGCTAAAGAAAATGTTAAAGCTGAACCATTAGCTATATATTATCCTAGATGCAGGAATAAGCATGCAATAAGATATTGTCCCTTGAAATAAATAAAAATGCGCCTTATCTGTGAATCTAGGGACCATGAGAGTGATGTTTGTTCTCTTCTTCCATTTATTAAAAATTAGCTTAAACAAAGTAACATTCCATCCACATTAGAAGAAGTAAATTTTGTACAAAGACAACGTAACCAAGAGAATTTCATGCCCAGGTCGGTTCCTAACCCCTGGATGATGCCATGAGTAGCTCAGATAGTGTCAAAAAATAAGGGACAACCACATTGGGCACCTCAACTAGCAGGGAATCCTTAGGATTGGTCAGGTAAATCTTGGTATGCCCAAGGATACCAACAACCATGGTTTGGTCAAGGAAATCTGAATGTTTGGTCACAACCTAGGTGGAGCCCTAATAAATATGTTCAAGGGAGGACATATCCCAACTAGAATCAACAAGCCATAATGGGTTCCCCAGCACAAAATTCACAAAATGAAAATGTGGTCCAAACCCAAATACTAGCACAACCAGTAGCAAACCCAAGAAACAAACAAACAACTCCTATCTATGGAATAGAACCAGAAAAATCAGTTGATCTGAATGCCATGGATTGTAAGGATATTCAAACTAGATCTAGCAAAGTAATCAATAGTTCACTTTTTATAATCATTGAGATGATAGAATAAATTCAAACCCCTAGTACAATCGTTCCCAAGAAGGATGAAAAAGAAAAGGATAAGGAGCCAGATAACAACTCTACTGAGACTCCATTTCCAGAGAGATTTAAGGAAGCCATAGAAACTTAGGAATCTGAGTTGGTACAGGAAATAAGGAGATTAAATATTGAAATACCATTGTTACAAGCAATTAAGGACATTACATAATTGAACAAATTAATCAAAATGCTATGTTTAAAAATACCTAGAAGGAAGAAGTAGTACCCTAGGACTATTAAGGTAGATGGGAAACTTGTTTATTTCTTAGCAGGAAAAATTTTGCTTCCCAAATACGGAGATCCTGGAAGTCTTGTTATTTTTGTCTCTATAAGGAATAAAGATATACATAATTTTTTGGTTCATTTGGGAGCGACTATAAATGTGATGACAGTGGATACTTTGAAAAAATTACCATTAACAGGTGTATAACCTACTAACACCATATTACAGATGGTAGATCAGTATGTAGCAAAACCAAAAGGAGTTATTGAAGATGTAGCAATTATGGTGGGGAATATCCAGTTGATTTCCTTATATTGCATCCAAAAGGTAAAACACTTGGTTATCCCATTATTTTGGGAAGACCATGGTTAGCTACAGTTTCTTCTTTAATTGATTGTAGATCAAGTGATATGACTATCTCAAATGGTAATAATTCTAAGAAAATATCCTTATATCCTTTTACATGACCTTCTATTGATTATCAAGAATAATTGTGGGCTGATACTCCTGATACTAATAAGCAAAACCTGTCTTCTTGGACATGATCACGTTGCAGGATCATGTACGTGAGGTAGAATATATGATTAGACAACCATTGAATGAACACTGATTGTCCTTGGAGAAATTGGAAATATTTCTAGAACCTACGACATTAGTTCTAGAACCTACAGACTCTATCTTGGAATCATCAGATTTAGTTCCGGAACCATCACATTTAGTTTTGAAACCACAACAACAACAATTCCCTGTGACTATACATAATGTCACTCCAGAGGAACATGATTTATCTTGGGGGGAGGAAGAATCAGTAGCTTTAGTTTTTAAGATATTAGGACATGGTAAATAATTTTTAGAAAGTAGCAGTGACGAGGAGTTCGACCTACAATAAGATAAGTATCATAACCCTACCTATTGTCCTTTTTCTAGTATTCTGTCTCAAGGAACTTTTGAAGATGTTACTAGATATCATATGTTGTTGCCACATTCATGTCCACTAAATACCTTAATGGAACCCTTTTAACAAATCATTTCATCACACATTAGAACCAAACATGTGGAGATTGAGCTGGGTAAGATTTTGAATAGAAACAACTAGTTGAAAAATGATGAAGAAGCTAAATTGTTTGATGTTCTGAAAAATAATACTAGAGATTTTTCTTGGGACTACAAAGATATGAAAGGAATCCATCCAAGTATTTTCACACATCACATCTATACTAAAAACATTAGACTAGTTAGGCAACCTCAGAGAAGGATTAATCCAACCTTAATAGATATAGTCAAACAAGAAATTGAAAAACTATTACAAGTAGGTTTTATCTACCCTATCTCAGATAGTCAGTGGGTGTCTCCTCTTGTAATTGTTCCTAAAAATAACATAAAATGGATAATTTGTGTTGACTATAGGGAACTAAACAAAGCCACAATGAGAGATTATTTTCCCCTACCATTCATAGATCAAGTCCTAGACAACCTTGCAGGTAAGTAATACTTTTCCTATCTGGATGGATTTAGTGGATATAATCAAATCAGAGTTACTGCTGAGGATCAAGACAAAAATACCTTTACATGTCCAAGGGGTACCTTTTCCTATAGGGTATTACCATTTGGATTATGTAATGCTCTGACAACTTTCTAAAGAGCGGTATTAGCAATTTTTACAGACCTAACAAATGACTGTGTAGAGGTATACATGGATGATTTCACTATACATGGAGACACATTTGATGATGCTTTGAGGAATTTAGATAGAGTATTAACAAGATGTGAGAAACACCATCTGTCTCTTAGTTGAGAAGTGTTTGATGATGGTTGATGAGGGGATTGTATTGGGACACCACATTTCAAAAAGAGGAATTTAGGTTTACCAAAACAAAATCAAAATTATTTCAAACTTACCTATTCCTCAAACCCCCACAGATATCAAGTCATTTTTAGGGCATGCTAGATACTATAGGTGCTTTATCAAGGATTTTAGTAAAATTTCTGCCCCATGTTTAATTTTCTTACCAAGGACTGTGAATTTCTTTGGGATGAGAGATGTCAACATGCTTTTGAGGAAATCAAAGAAAAATTAATCACTGCCCAATATTGAGAGGACCTAATTAGGAAAAACCTTTTCACATTCAAACATATGCCTCAAATAACTCCATTGGTGTAGTTTTGGGATAGAAAGATGAAGAAGGAAAGATGTATGCTATTTATTACCTCAGTAAAAATCTTACTCCCACTGAAGGAAATTACACTACCACTGAAAAATAATTTCTTGTTGTGATCTATGCAATTAATAAATTCAAACATTATATCACAGGGTATAAAATATTTTTACATACTAGATCACTCATCAATTAGGTACTTAATGAAAAAACTAGTGGTTGGAGGTAGGGTAATTAGATGGTTATTACTTTTACAAGAATTTGATATTACCATAGTAGATACTCTAGGGAAAAATAATGTGGTAGCTAATTTCTTGTCAAGACTGACCACTACAGGGGAGACAAGATCCAGTTAAGGACAACTTTCTAGATGAACAATTGTTTGATATTTCAACTGATACACCATGGTTTACTGATATGGAAAATTATCTTGCAATAGGGAAGTTTCCTCCTTCTTTCACTAAGAAACAAATAGAAAAATTGATCAAAATCAGTGCACAATATAAATGGTTAAATGAAATGTTGTTTAAATGTGGTCATGATTTCGTTTTACGAAGGTGTGTGAGAGAAGATGAAATATTTAACATACTGAGGGCATGTCATGATGAACCAAGTGGAGGACACTTTTCAGTGAAAATAACATCTCACAAGATACTTGGCACTAGCTATTGTTTGCCATCTCTGTACAAGGATGTGAAGAGATATATCAAGTGGTGTGATCCCTGTCAAAGGATGGGACAACCAACTTTTACCAATGAAATGCCTCTGCAACCTCAAGTGGTTATTGAACCATTTGAAAGATGGGGGTTGGATTTTGTTGGTCCCTTTAGTCCTCCTTCACAAGGAAATGAGTACATTATTGTGTGTATGTATTATGTGACAAAGTGGGTAGAAGTGCAGATTTTAACAAATGCCACTAAAGAAGCAGTTGTTGATTTCCTTTGGCACGGAATTATGGCAAAGTTTGGCTCACCAAGAAGTATAGTTTCAGATTAGGGGTCAAAATTCATGTCTAATATGATCCAATCCTTCAAAATGCATTATCATATCAATCATATGAAGTCATCTCCCTATCACCCATAAGAAAATGGACAAACTAAAGTAACAAATAGAGAATTGGAAAAAATCCTTACCAAAACAGTTGAATCAGGCAGAAGAGATTGGGCAAAGAGACTACCTGAAGCTGTCTGGGCCTACAATACAACTTGGAAAACTACAATAGGATTTTCTCCATATGAGTTAGTCTATGGGAAAATCCCCTTGTTACCTATTGAATTTGAACTGCAAACATTGAGGATAACAGCTAAAATAGGTATTGAGTTGGATGCAAAACAAAAGGAAAGAATTCTTTAACTCAATGAGTTGGATGAGTTAAGGATGGAAGCACTTCAGCAAGATAGAAATAATCCAAGATCAAAGAAAGCAATGGTATGACACACATATCAAGAAGAGGCAATTCAAGGTAGGATATTGGGCATTACTGTTTGATTCTAAGTACCAAAAATTCAAGGGAAAATTGAGAACCAGATGGTTGGGACCCTATCAGATTGAGTAGATATTTGACAATGGTTCTATTCAATTACTTCCCATTGATGGCAGTAGAAGGACACTTTTGGTCAATGGACATAGGCTAAAAATTTATAGGAAGCCTCCTACTAAGGATGAATTCTTGAGGTAGATTGAACAGACAAAGAATTTGATCATATGGAAGAACTCAGTTCTTCCAAAATGATCAAATAATCAGATGGATAAATCCAGAATAAAGGGAAGAGAATGAAAACTCAGTAAATGGCATTCTCTTCCCCAAAAAAAAAAATAAAAAAAAAATAATAATAATAATAATAAAAGGGAAGGAATGAAAACCAGTAAATGGCGTTCTCTTCCCCAAAAAAAATATTTCTCAGAGATCAACTGAAAAATAACAATGACGGTTGATCTCCTCAAATAAATGGCTAATCCAAAATAAAAGGAATTTCCTTGAAATTCTAGCTGTCTTTTCTAACCGTTTTCTTTTTGTTTCACTTTTAGGAATGATGAGTCATCATGACGGAGGGATCACATCATCAAAGATGGTAATTATGTCTTTAACTTATTAAAGGTTAGATTAAAAGTTCACATGTGTGATTGGATTTGATTTAAAAGTTGTATGATGAGTCATCTATTGTACATTATGATTAAAAGAGAGTAATCATGAGGGTGATGTCAGTGGAGTAAAAGTGGTGGCATGTTTATGATGATCTATCATTTGTGCGGAGTAAACAAAGTGAAGAAGCAGTTACAGAAGAAAAAAAGAAAAACTTCAAGGAGGAAGCAGAAGAATTAAAATTACATTCCGTAGCTAAGCACAGTAGTTCTGCAACTAAAACCATCCGTTCCGTAGCTAAGCAAAGAGTTTTGTAGCCAATCCAAACAGAGTAATAATTCAAAGAAGAATGAATTTGAATCACCCACTTTACCATGGGGATTAAAAAGAAGTTGGAACCTGAGGATGATACCCAGCTTCTTACAGATGAAGAAGTGGCAGATGTCTTTGAATAGGCAGGATGGTTGGAATTCCTGAAAAAGTTCTCGAAGTATAACGACAAATTAGTAAGAGAATTCGTTATAAATTTAGAACAATCCAAAACAGAGGTTAGAAATATTGTAATTCCTTTTTCTGTGAATACAATAAGCAATGTATTTTGTGTTCCAATTGTGCATGTCCCAAATCCTATCAAGGGGACCTTAAAAAAATTAGTTGAAAACCTGCTGCAAGAGGGGAAAACGAAACCCCAATATATTTACAACACTAAGAAAATCATAAAAGGGGTCAGAAGGGCTAGCTTGCCCAAACCCTTTGATAGAGTGGCATTTTGGATAGTCAAGTATTTAACTTGTGATGGTGAGTTTGGGTCAGTAGGAAGAGATGTTCTGAAAATTCTCATACATCTTAGATATTGAGCTACAAAACTATAATACATAGTAAACCTTCCAGGGTTTATTTTTGAATCCATTCATACAATGGCCCAGAGGTATTCCTGGGGTGTTGGAACAATCAAATATGATGGGTTAGTTCATTTGGTGTGCCAACACAATTTTCTTGTAAAAAAAATGGAGAAGAAATATGGGAGAAATTCCTTAACAAGTTTAAGAAAAACCCTGATATTATCAGGAGAGTAATATCAAATCCTTTTTCTCCTATAAATAATTTGGAAATTGGTGCCCCTACAGAGAAAAAGAAGGAAATAGGTGGGGAGACCATACCAAAAAGGAGAAGATCTAAAAGAAGAATTAAAGCTACAAAACCTATTGTACCTTTAAAACATACTCCTTCCTCTGTAGCAGCTACATGAGAGCTAATATTTGTTTCTAATAGTGACAGTTCACCTAGGCAAGAGCAAGAAGTGAAAATTAGAAGAAACTCTAGGAGGAAACCTATTTTCAAACATACTGAAGCTCCATCAAAGAAGAAGAATTCATAAGAGGTCTAGAGAAATTACAAAGGAAATGAAAGAACATGACAAGTTGGAAAAAGAAGTTGCTGATATTTTGGGCAGCATGGCCATGACTCCTCCTGGACCAAGACAAACTGATATGGAAAAAGAAGATGAGAGATTTGAGGAACATTGTTTTTCAAGAATTGGGTGAACCAACAACATTATCACATGAAGAAGAAGAGTTGGCATTGTGGAGATAGAAAGGGAAATTTCCTTTGGTAGAAGAGGAATGCTTAACCCCAAAAGAACTTTCAGAGAAAGAAGAGAAACAACATAGGTTAGATAGGCTCTATTCTTGTCTAGAGTAGAACTCATTATTAAAGAAAAGGATGAGGAATTGAACTTCCTAAAACTCAAGTTGGAACAAAGAGATGCTCATTGGAGAACTAACAACTCATCTTACAGACATGAGTAAGTAATTAACAAGAGTTAAGCAACAAATGATGGATAAAGAGGAAGAATGTAAAATTTCTAGAAGACAGAGTACTATGTCAACAGTCTCTGCACAGACCGAATTAACTTATTGGCCACTCAGTAGTTATGGGATGATACTTGCAGGGAACTCAGTGAAATAAAAACATCCAATGAGGATTTGAGAAGCAAGATGGAAGACGAAAATAAAGAAAGAAAGGAATGGGAAGAAAGTTTTTACAAAGAAGAGGGAGACAAGTTTAAAAATCTTACAAAAATACAAATGGTTTGCATAATGAGTGAAAAATTACTTGCATGTAGGAGACCTTCTCCTGCATATAGCATGTTTCTAGAAGAACAATTCATTCACTGGAACCTATCAAGAATTATATGTGGCCTTCCACATGAAATAAAAGATGAATTTGAGTTCATGACATCCTATTCTTTAGCCAGTGCAGAGCAAAAGAATCTTCTCTATGAATTCTATCTCTGCAATATTATGATAGAAAATAACACATGCTTCATGATCAATTTGTATGTGGGAAAAAGCCAACTTAATGTATTTGTTTCTGTTCTTTAAAATCAGATTGCATGGAAGGAAATGGATTTTTAGCATCTATTGAAAGCTAGCTCATTTGGTCTCTACATGAGGACTTATTATGGTAAACCATTGGCTTTCGTTAAACATTTTAGAACCCATGCCTTTGATAAACGGTTCAAGACACATTATCTTTCTAGTTTACAAAGAAGTATTGATGCCTTTAATTTTTATGAAGTGGAAAATTTTGAGGAGATTTATGATGGATGTTTAAAAAGATGGGTGATTCTTATAGTTTCCTTGAGGAGAAGGGAATTAATATCTCCCACAAATTTGATCTAGAGTTTGGAAAGAGAAAAAGCTTTGTGCACACTAATCCCTCATATCAATGGAAAGCACAGGAGCATATGGATGGGAATGAGAACAAGGCCTCACATTATTCTCACTCCCATGTTCCCATGGAAAAATAGAGAACCTCAAGATCCCACTCAATTTGAGGAATGGAAGAGGAAAGTAGAATCAGGATCAAGGTATAGTGTTTCTGAACTAAAACACTAGGATATTTTGTTTCATCCATTTGACCTAAGCAGTCAATTGGAGTGCAAAATACACAATCCAAGGTTTTAAGAGTAAAGTTTTGAAGAGGACTTACAAAAAAGTAAGTATGGGGGAAATGACGAGGCCAAAATATGTCTCGTTAATGTACAATAAATGATCTTATTTTACTCTCCTTTTTATCAAGATTGATTCCTTTTGTGACTTTTGTTTGATCTAATATAACTTAGGATGTAATTATCCATATTTTTTTATTGTAGTTCTAACGTTTAAAAACTCTGTAATTCCTAACTAAGTGCTTTGGAAGTTCAGTTTTGTAATAAAACAGGTCACAATCCATCGAAAGAAAAAGTATGAAGCAGTTGACATGTTTTTGAAAGCATTGGTTTCAATACAGATTAGTTCAAGAACTTCCAGACTTAGTTCTGGAACTCCATTACGCAGTTACAAACTCCATCACTTAGTTTCAGAACTTTCAGACTTAGTTGTGGAACACCTGTATGTAACTTTGGAATCCTCACAGTTAGATCTGGAATGATTTCCTTTAGTTTTAGAACTTCTCTAAAGTTTCAGAACCGATGACAATTTATTTATTCCAACAACATCTGGTGATTTATCAATCAATGATCCTTTCAATCAAGAGAAGATTGAAAGATTTATGATTCTTCATATTCACAGATCTAGGGATAACTATCATACAGTAGTACGCCCAACCATGATCCAATTCAACATCTATTTTGGGTACGATTCGGTTCTATCTAAATTGATAGGAAATCTATGGCTATAAATACATGTGGAAGATGTATATATATGTAAACATATATATATATATATATATATATATATATATATATATATATATATATATATATATATATATATATACATACATACATACACATACATAAAAAAATAGATAAATAAGAAGAGACAATACGTTTTTGTAATGCAGAACATTTTATCAATAAAATAGCCATTCCTATTTTGAGAGTATATTAAGTTGTCAAATCCTATTTCAAGGTGGAGCAAGGGCCCACTCTTCCAAGAACTGGGATCTTTGTTTTATTGGTATTTATATTTCCAGAGTAAATAGTATAGATGTATTAGTTTTGTAAATGCTTTTGATTACTCAAGTTGAAATCTGTTGTATGTACTTGTTCCTGCAAGTGTTCTAGATTAGATTTTTCTTTCTTTGCAATCAACTTTCAGCATTCTAAAATTGTGTGTTTATTTCCAAAGCAAGTGTGTTCATTTATGTAACATGTGTTTACTTACAACAATCTATTCTATTTTGCAAATGTGTGTTTATTTCTAGTAATTTATTTCTCTTAGAGAGTGTTTACTTCCAACAAGTTCTCATAGTTTGATTTCAATAAGGTTTTAGCCAAGGAATCCTCAAGACATTGAGAAAATCCCCCAAAAAATATAAAAAGCAAAAAAATACCTATCGTTAATTACTAGATCACTAAGATTTCTTGTTGCATATAGCTTCAGACACTACCCCTAGTTTGAATATGACATCAACAAAGAGTGATTAAATGAAGGGAATAAGGACACTCATTTCATAGACCTAGAATTTTGTGAGCATTGTGTGTATGGGAAACAAAAGCATGTGATATTTCTTAAGGTTGGATCAACCAAGATGGAGCACAAATTAGAGCTTGTTCATATGGATGTGTAGGGGCCAGCTCAGGTATCTTCTCTTGGTGGTTCACGATATTATGTTACTTCTATTGATGATGTTACTAGGAAGGTTTGGGTTTACTCTATAAAGAAGAAATATGATGTATTTAATACTTTCAGGAAGTGGAAATACTTGGTTAAGAATGAAACAAGTTTGAAGTTGAAGTGTCTTAGATCAGATAATGGTGGAGAGTACTACATCAATGAATTTAATAATTATTGTTCACATAATGGAATCTTTAGGGTGACGAGTGTTCTTAGAACACCACAATAGAATGTTGTGTCAGAAATAAGGAACATGACTATCATGGAGCATACAAGGAGTATAAGATTGCATGATGTAATACCCTTACAAATTTGGGTGGATGTTGTAGATACTATTGTTAACTTGATAAATAAATGACCTTCAATTTATTTGGAACGTGGATTACTGAAGGAGGTTTCGACCGGGAAGGAGGTAAACTATTATTTTATGAAAGTTTTTGGTTGTGAATAATTTGTGAAAATTGATAAAGAGAATAGGACCAAGCTAGAATCTAAGTCAAAGAAATGTAATTTCATTAGGTATGGAACTGATGATTTTGAATTCTAGTTATGGATTTTGGATGAGAAGAAAATAATTAGGAATAGGGATTTTATTTTCAATGAAAGGGTTGTGTATTGGGAAAAAATACATGATAAGAAGTTGGAAAAGTCTAAGTTTGTAGAGCTTGATGAGATAAAATATAGAGAAGCACTCAAAGGGATGGAAAATAAACAAGTTGGCATCAATCCTGGCACAGTTAGTGTTGATTCTGTTGATTATATTCGTATGAACTTTACTATTGTTTATTGAAAGATAGTGGAGAAATAGAAAGTTTTGAAGAAGCAATATGGGTAGAAACACGGAAAAAGTGGGAGCAGGGTATGGATGAGGAGATGGAATCCTTGGATCACAACCAAACTTGGTATTTGGTTCAGTTGCCTACAGGAAAGAGAACATTGTAGAACAAGTGCATTTATAGGTTGAAAGAAGAAGAAGGTGGTGAAAAGAAGTACAAGGAAAGACTTGTTGTTAAGGGATTTGCGTAGGAAAAAGGTATAGACTTTGATAAAATTTTCTCTCCTATTGTTAAAATGAATTCCATTAGAATTGTTTTAAGTTTGGTAGCTATAGAAGATTTGCATCTTGAACAATTAGATGTAAAAACATTTTTTCTTCATGGTGATTTGGAGGAAGAAATTTATATGGAGAAGCCATAAGGATATTAAGTCCGGGGGAAGGAGAAATTGGTGTGTATATTGAAGAAGAGCGTGTATGGTCTTAAATAAGCTCCAAGCCATTGGTATTTGAGATTTGATAGGTTCATGATAGAACAAGGTTACTCTAGATGTCATTATGATCACTTTGTTTATTTTAAGAGACTATATAATGACACCTATATTATCTTGTTGCTGTATGTGGATGGCATGCTTGTAGAAGGGTCAAAATTGCATGATATAAATGAGCTAAATAGTCAATTAGCCAATACATTTTCCATGAAGGATTTAGGTGCAAAAAAAAAAATTATTGGCATGAGAATCAATAAAGACAGGAAGAGTAGAATATTGAGTTTGTCTCAAGAAGAGTATGTGAACAAGGTGTTAGACAGGTTTAGGATGCAGGATACAAAACTAGTAAGTACACCATTGGAAGGGAACTTCAAGTTGAGTAAAGAATAATGTCCTAAAACACATGAAGAGATTGAATATATGTCTAGAGTTCCATATGATTTAGAAGTTGGAAGTTTGATGTATGTTATGGTATGCACAAGACCAGAAATTTCCCATGTAGTGGGATTTGTCAGTAGATACATGAGTAATCTACGAAAGGAGCACTAGAATGCAGTCTAGTGGATTCTTAGGTATTTGAGAGGGACCAGTAGCAGGAAGTTGTGCTATGGAGGGTCAAATATTTCTTTACACATATATGTTGATGCAGGCATGGCTGGAGATTTGGATGGTAGGAGGAGCACCACAGTTTATGTATTCACTATTGTTGGCATGAAAGTTAGATTTCTAAACCACAAAATATTATTACCTTGTCTACTACAGAGGAATATTATGTTTCTAATACATAAGAAAACAAGGAGATGATATGGATGTAGTGGTTCATGGAAGAGTTGGTAAAGAAGCAAGAGGATTATAGGTTATTTAGTGATAGCTAGAGTGTAATTCATCTTTCCAAGAATTCAACATTCCATTTGAGAACCAAACATATAAAACTCAGGTATCACTTCATTAGATCAGTTTTGGAGGATGCAAAATTGATGTTGGAGAATATCCATACAAGTCAGAATCATGTTGATATTTTGACAAATGAGGTGAAAAAAGAGAGGATGGAAGGTTGTTCGGCTTTGAGAGGTATTCAAGATTGATCTTAAAGAAGAGAAACAAGTTAGATAAGATTCCAAGGTTGATTTATAATAGTGAGTTGTAGTAGTTAGTCTCCAAGTGGGAGATTGTTGAAGATGTGGACTCTAACTACAAGATGAAGTGGCAGTTATCTTTTTCCTTGATTTTGGGAGGAATGCATGGCCATGGGTAAAAATAGTATTTTCTTATTAATAGACAAGAGTTTTTATTTTTATGTTTATCTTATTTATATGCATGTCTTATTTATAAGCATGCTATATTTAGGTTTTTTTTGGTTGAAGAAAACTTTTACAATGAGGTGCACAAGATATGTGTGTGTGTGTGTGCGTGCATGGATTTAATCTTTGTAATATGAAAAAAGAGATAGAATTGTATTGTATTCATTAGGACTGAATAAAGAAGATGTCTTGCTTGTTTCTAGTGGATGTAGCCCACATTGGATGAACCATGTTAAATCTTTGGTTTATCTTGTGATTAAATGCTTATATTATTTTTGTTTTAATTTTGTTTTATTGCTCATCTTTGTTTCAATCCTAACAAAAAATATGTCCATAATGGCACTCAGGTACTAAATACTTGTATAAATACAAAAACCTATTTATATTGCATAGTTTTCAATGTTATGCACCTTATATAAAAAATCATAACCAAACAAATATAATTTTTGTTGAATAGATGAGTTTGTGTGAAGGATCCTATGGTAATATATTGTAAAATTTTACAAAGAAATATCAGTAGTAAGGATAACTAATATATATTCTTATTGAAAGGAAAATATCACAAAATATAACACATTTCTAGATGAATCATGGTGGTGGAGTCAAGTTACAGGTGATAAAGAATGAATAATTGCAATATTTATGGAACACCATGTATTTTGAACACTACATGTTCTGTACAGAAAACCTTGAATACTCAATAACGGTCCTACATACTCAAGATTGAGACCATGAGGACATAGAGGGTAAAGTCATGACTTGCAAGAAGAACAAAGGCCCATTATTTGCATTAGAGTACCAACATGTGTGTGTGTGTGTGTGTGTGTGTGTGTGTGTGTGTGTGTGTGTGTGTGTGTGTGTGTGTGTGTGTGTGTGTGTGTGTGTGTCAGACACTATGAGGAGAGATTGACAAAAACTTAGATTTATTTAGGGAAATAAAGGGAGCCTATGTTTTAGCGTGTTTTCTTGACAAATAAATAATTATCTTCGAATACTCATGCATAAAGTGAAAAGAAGAAATAAATTAAGCATAATTGTAGAAAACTAAAAATATAGTCGGGTTGGCACCATCTAGTTCTTATAGCCCTATCACTCACACCTCGAAAGGGCTATCTCCTATAGATCATTCTATATAGACATAAAGGGGGGAGGGGGTGCATATTGTTTTCATTTTACTTGTTTTAAACAAGATAGGGTTGTAAAATACACAAGTTAAATCATAAAATATTGTTTTCTTGTGTTTTGTAGAGATTTTAGAGACAAAGACCTGATACAATAAAAAAAATTATTTTTATTTTATTTTCTCTTTTTTCTACATAATAATGTCAATATCATTTAAATCAATGCCACAGTACAAATTTCAAGGCACCATACTGTTGTCTGCATTGGTTTTTGATTACGACCATATAATTGACAGCAATTTGGGTCATGTTAATATGAGTCAATTTTGTGACATGAAAAAATCTTAAGGCCATACATTATTCTTACAATGCTTGTAAAAAAGTGGTTTTCTACAAGAAACATTGTTTCTAGTCTTCATTTAGTGTCTAGAGCTCATCATCACTTGTGTTGAGCACTACGATATTGAGAAAAGAGGAGTTTTCAACCACAATAACAAGCCCATATTATTGGTTATACCTAAGAAAATTAAATAAATTCTTAGGGTTATAGAATATGAAGAGAATGCCAAAATCATGAAATATTTTGCACAACAGTATTGTGATGAAGACCTATTAAAATAGTCTAAAGTGATGAATAATAATTAGTTAGTCAACAGGTGATCGCATGCTACCTGAATTCTTAAGGAATTGCCTCACATTGAGTTATGGGATGATATTAGAGACATAATCAATT
Source organism: Taxus chinensis (assembly GCA_019776745.2). Classification (NCBI taxonomy): domain Eukaryota; kingdom Viridiplantae; phylum Streptophyta; class Pinopsida; order Cupressales; family Taxaceae; genus Taxus; species Taxus chinensis. Next base: position 887,358,308 of record CM034150.1, read on the forward strand.
TGTTAAGAAGAGTATTTGGTATCCCTTCTGCATGCTACTTTAAACCATGGATGTATAAATTTATTTTTGTAATTATGGATCAAATGTTTTAGATAGATTGGGCCACAATCATTAGTGATAATTTTCACAAGAAATTAGTTGAGGTAAAGGTGACTTGTCTTTTTTAGATGATCTCCTACCTATTTTATTTAGTGGCATGAAGAAGGATTATCACCAGTCTTGAGACAAAAGGCACCATAGAACTTGGGAAAAATAATGTTTTTCACTATTACCCATAACTAGAGTTTAAAGCAAGTTCACATCAAATGTGAGTATCCTTGGTGGTGAACTGATTGAATAAGTCTCCTCTTGGTTCCATGGATAAATAAACAAAGAGGAAAAGTATTTTCAAACCAATTACAATTGATCTTGAGGCCATTGCATCATTGACTTAATCCAACACTCCCGAAAGGCCAAAAGTCATCACCAAGGTTGTGGTTAGTGACTATGGAGTTCGTTACATGGACATAGTAATGTCAATTATTGATAAAGAAAAAATAGAAATAAATGTCAAGGACTATGAATTATCTAGAGTGGTGTTTGGAAAATCAACCATGGAAAATGATGCATCTCGTGCTCATGAATTGGTTGATATGGTTCTACAATAGGTGGAGAGATATAAGCTTCATACTATTCAGTTTAAATAATAAAAAAACGACAGTTAGTTGCATATTTGCAACATGTAATCAATCCAATCTCTTACACTGTTCAAATACCTTCTATAGTGGTAGTTCATGTAGTCAAAAAATCATGCACTTTAGACATTATTTATCCCAATCTCATACTACTATTTAGAAGTTTCTTGAGTGAAGAAAGTACTAATTAACACCCATATTTTGAACATTTTGTTTTATTTCATTTCTTCAGTACCGACCTCTTGCACCCATATGCTCAATCATCTTCTATCATCCCATGTCATTTAGTCCTCGACTGGGGATCCTATATTAGTACTGAGGCACCTGTGGGTGCCATGGTCCCACCAGGGGCTTCTCGGTCCTTTTTGTAATTTCCCACCACTTTGGGATCTTTCTAGCCATTTTAGGTCTTTATAATTCATGTGGTTGGCCTTTTTGGGGTTAATTACAAAATTAGACCAAGAGAACCCTATAAATATAAATTTATGAGACCATAATGAGGGACCTAGCATCACTTATTACTATCACTCCATCTAGAGTTTCATCCATTTATTACATTGGAGATCACTTACATCCACATAGCTCTATCATCAAGGCATAAGGCTAGGACATCTTCATCACACTTCATAGGGGGATGGATTCTATTATATTCCATGCAAACATACTATTACATTTTCTACATTTAGCTATTTCTCACTACTTCACAAAGTGTGACTGACAAAAGAGCACCTAGGGCATGTCATGCTTACACTCACTAGAAATTTGGTTCTGAATGTAGTGTAGAACTTAGTTAGTAAGCCCACTATTGTGGAAGTTGAGGTCAGTCCAAACCATTCATTTTTCATCTTTTTTTTAGGTTTTTGATACTTATTTTGGTATTTTGTAGGTCTTCTCATAATCTTGGATTATTGGCGACATCCTCTATGGGATAATGAATTTGATGTGACAGATAACAAAGGTTCCAAAGAATTTCCCAATCCTATGAAGATCAATTTTAGAGATTTTTCATAGACCAGGGCACCCAAATTTTAAACTAGAGCACCCATAGGTGACCTAGTCCTCCTCCAGGCACTCTAATCTAACTAGATCCTCCAAATCCATCCTTTTCGATACCTTTGCATAGTCGTTCTTGCTTCTGAATTTTTCCAGTCATCACTACGACACTATCCTATGAGAATATTCTATTCATTTGAGTTATTTTCTCTTCCTTCTTGCACATTAGGGTTAGCATTTAATTTTGCATAGTTTCTTAGATCGTTTACATACTTCTTTACTACATTTATTTAATTTATTTACAATTGTGCATAGCTTATATTAACTATTTATTTTATTACCTAGTTAGTTTGATTGTAGTTAATCATTTTGGTCAACCAAACATATTTCATGCTTAGGATCCACAATTTCCCTCTATCATGGGTCAAGTTTCTCTATCTAATTTACTTAAGAGATATCCTAGTTGTCAAGATGTTTTGCAAACATATTTAGACACTAATTATTTTGATGACAATACGCTGCCATACAAACTAAGTCCTATAATCACTTGTCTATTTACCAACCCTATTGATCCTCCATCTAATCAACCCCTATTGGACTCAATTCAATGTTTACATTCTTTATTTTAAGACAAGTTTACAGCTATGGAATCCATGATTACATCTCTCAAATATGAAATTTAACAACTTAAGGATGCTTCTCAATCGCATTTTTTTTGTTCCTTCTAAATCTCATATGCACTCTATGACCACTACATGTCATCTAACTGAACCTCAAGACATGTCATTTCCTAATCCTATCGTATTTGAGCATAATACTACACCACATGAAATTCTTTATTCATCTCCTTAGTCATCCGTTGATTACCCTACCGGCTATTCATTACTATTCTCCCTATTGGTTGGTGAAATATCAAGGTCACCTATATTGCAATTATCATTGAATCAATGTACATAATGACAATGATTTCTATAATTTGCATCTCATAATCCAAATTATTAAGCATTAAGGTCTTATTTAATTTAATGCACAACATCCTATTCTAAAGGTTACACCCACATGAGCTCCTAAGGCTACTCCATCAATTATTTACAATCCATCTAAGTAATTACCTACATTATCCCCAAGTCAACAAAGTCAGCCACCTATCAAAATTAATTCACAAAAAACTCCTACTAAGTCACCTAATTCATTACCAAATCAACCTAAGAAGTATCCCTTTAGAATCAATGCAACTTGGCCTCCTCTCAAATCTAAGCTCCAACAAATTATTTTTTTCCAAACAACTAATCCTCCTACTTGTGATCATGATATATTTTCAATTTCACCACCATTACATAGTGTTCCTATTGGCTTTATCCAACATGGTTCCACCACACAAAGACTTGGTCTTTGGTAGGTAACTCATGTTACTCTGCCCTCACGATGACACACTCATATTCTTATGGTTCTTATATGACTTTTGAGGGGTATTTTGTCATAAAGAACCTTGTTTCATCTTCCATTACCATATTCCATCACTACATCACCACCTATACATTCACACATCTATCATACTTTAACACTCCTTGTGCATCATCAATTAAACAAACATTATAATGCTTCATCACCCTCATACATAATTTATCACATATTACACATGTAATCATATAATTAGGTGGCATAACATCCCACATCTCCCCCTAATCCAAGCATATACACATATCTCACTTTTCCATTCTCATACATCAATCTCATAGCATACGCATACTCATTACACACCTTAGTATCATTATCACCCAATGACACACTCGTGTGCTTCAGTTCACACTTGATTGTTGAGGGCTTACTACACTTGAACCCCATACACTGCACTATAGGTCTTACATATTATATTTCATCCCACATCACACATCATACACCATGCATTCTACACTTAGTCTACAATGTTTTCACCTTGGCACATTTACACATTCTATATCATGCGAGTCTTCATTGCATATGATTCTAGCATTACATCATCTTACATCCTACATTACTATCCTATATACATACATTACATGCCAATATATACATTGCATATCACACATTCTATACATGTTGCATTCCCTTTTATACATCATGTATTTACACATTCCACTCATCACATGGTTGTGTTTCATCATTATATATACTACATTGTCTTCTACGCATTGCACTCAATACCCAATGATGCACTTTAGTTCCTCAGTCCATACTCAACTACCCAGAGATTATAAATCAAATGAACCTTACACTCATCACACATATAATATTCGACCTTTCATCATGCGAAAATCCTTGATTACTAGCATACACTTTAGGATAATTTTTCACCTATTCTAATATCTTGTATTCGTATACGCTTTAGGCTACATCACCACTCCCTTTATACACCAAATTTGGGTCACACTACCCTTAGTCCCCTTCAATTAATTAAAATAACACATTTAATTAATCATGATCCCTTCATCCCATATTAATATTCATCCTCACATTATTAATTAATTTAATTATTTTAATTAAGTTAATTTCATCCTCACACCTTGTGATGCCCGGTTAAAACAACCCACTTGAGAACCACGAACAACCTAAGTTTAGTTAGAAAATTATGGAATAATTTTTTTTTGATTAGGAGTTAACGACCAAAGTCTCAAAGACAATTAAAATTCAACTGATAACTTTTCCCATTAATAAAAATTATTAATTTCACATTTAAAAAGTAACAAGAGGAATAAGTCCACACCTAGCTCAAATCTTGCCAGGGATTAATCTAATTACTGATTACATTGACATTTTAACTAAATATTTCCTGATTAGAAATATTAGGGTTAAGGGACACAAAACAATTAAATACCCAAGGTATTTAATTTCACAAAATCAAAACAAGAGCAGGGTTTAATTACAGAGAGGAAAGGAACACATAAATAAAGTCAATGAAGCAAGGTCTCACTTACCCACTCCCAACACTTGATTGAGAGTGTCTACACACAAGTTGCTAGATAACGACTGCCACTAACAGATTTTAGAACAACTCAAATCCATAAGAACAAAATTTTCTTTGATTAACAATTCACAAAGGTCTTCAAGCCCAAAACTTAGGGATATAAGTTTCAATTAGGTTCAGGGAGTGATTTTCCCCCATACCCAACTCTCTAACAGGTTCAGAGTTTCAACTTGATTTTTCTCCTTCTTTACACTTTCAAAATTTTCCTAAATCATCCCAATGGATAGGAAATTTTCTCACCTTTCCGATGATATAAAGAAGTCCTCCTAACTCCTTACAAAACTCAAGATATGAGTTGGCAGAGTTCTTAGATCAAATTTTCCCCAAGGGCATGCATGTCAAGAGGAGGGGAAAGCACCTCCAATGGGTTGGCGGGTCTCAAGGTGACTTGGGGAATATTTTCCATTACACAGACACAAATGTAAAATTTCTTCCATGCCTCCGTGGGTCCTTGGTGGACACGTGTCGAGTCCTGGCGCGAAGCGAGAGAGGGGGAGGGAATTGGCAGAGTGGCGGGATGATTTAGCGCATTGTACCTGACGGAGGACAAAAGGGAGAAAGGGACGCGTGGGTCTGCGTGCCCATGGAAGAAGAAAATCCCGAGGTGGGGGCGGGTTACGGGGCTGAAGGGAATTTTGTCAAAATTTTCCCCAATGCCAAAAACCAAAAGAAACAAAGGGTCCTCCCTCCCCGCTGCCACCCCAAGGTAGCACATGGCACCTTCTCATTGGCTGTGAGCTGACGGGGCTAAGATGGAATTTTTTCCAACTTTTTAAAAAAAGGTCAAGGGTTGAAAAGAAACTGTGCCTCCACCGTAGCTCTAAGAGGACAACTGGCATCCTCTAATTGGCTACGGGCCGGCAGAGGAAAATGGAAAAATTTTCCCAAACCAAATTTTTTTCAAAATTTTCCCGCCAAGGCACAAAAACTTCAAAGTGCCATAACGTTTTCTAGGAAGCTCAATTTTTAGAAAAAAATGACTTTTAAGAAATCTCTTGATTCCTTCTTTGCATAGAAAACATCAATTTGACTTTTTGATAAGTTTTTAAGGGTCATTTTTGTAAAATGGATCTACAGGCTTATAACTAGTGAACTGACAATTTTCAACTTCTCAATTTGGTTAAGTTAGATCTCCTCCTTCACTCAACATGTCAAACAAACATGGAGGATTGGTCTAGGGAGGGTTTAGAGTGTTTTAGGAAAGTAAATTTTGTTTAATTGATTCAAAATTCTATTTTTCCAACAAGTGAAAGAAAACAATTGAGGAAGAGATTAAGCTCTATTTTGCAATATTTAAATTTGTTTTCTTAAGTAATCTTTGTCAATGGGTTCCTTAATGTCTTGGAATATTAATCTATAACATTTTTAAGTTGAATGTTAAGTGCAAGTCTGAACTGTACATTTTTATTAAAATTAATTGTCAATATAAAGTTTATAACGGAGATCTATTTCTTTTAAATCAACATATCAATTTTATCATTTAAATGTGTATATAGTTTCTAAAATAGTCTAGTACATTTTCTTGATCAAATCAACCATCCTTTTCCAAGTTAAATTGCAGTCCTGATTCCAATTCTAATATACATTTCCAAGGAGAAACAATACAATATAATTCCCACCTACATGTTTCCTCTTCTTGCAATTAAACAGAGATTACATTCACAATAGTAATACAGTTCCAATACAACCATGTAAGTTTTGAGAAAGGTAGTGCATTCCTTTATTGGTTTCCAACAACAAATTTACAACTTATCTCTTTCTTTTTTCTTCAAAATACAATATACAATACATATAACCATTTTTCACATTCCTTTCCAAAATAGAGAATGAAATATAACTCTCTAAATTTCACATTTCAATTTCAATCTTTCCTCATCAATACAAGTAACTTATCATTTAGAATAATTATAAAAATAATCCACTTCAAAGTGGGAAAGGATTATAATTAAAAGGGTATTCATAAGGGACTGTCAAACTGTATATTTCTATTGCTAAAAAACAGTAGCATGCTAGTTTCTTCATCTCTTCATCTTGATCACAACAAGAAAGGGGGAAAGGCAACACTCTCCACCCAACCAAGACATCCAATGAAAGGATAAGCCTTCCTTCATCATTGGCCCCCGAGCCCAAACCAAAGTACAATCAAATGTGTAATTCAAGACAATGCAACACAAAACAAACAGTAGTTCACAACTGCATTTAAAAATATTTCAAAATAGAACTCAGGTTTGATCTTGCAAGCCAAAGGAGTAAGGACTATGGGGGAAGCTACTTATGACTCCCAATTGGGCATCCATCTAATAATCACACCTCCAATATAACATATCATATCCCATAAATCTTATGTCTCCCAACCCCTCCTTATGCCCCCCCCATAAGTAAGAAATGAAAGCTATTTCTTTTCCATGGTGGATCCCAAACCCAAAACTCCCTCCACAATGAAACTGATGCCACTAGCATTCCCTTATGCCCCCCAAAATGGATTCCTCATAGCCTTCTCCTACACCTTCCCTAAGGCAGTCTACCCAACCAGCCAACAAAAGTAATAAAACATTCTCCATACACACAAATCAACAAGAAAATAACAGCAATAAAAGAAGGAATAAACTCCTAGCTCTCCATGGTAACTTTTCTTCCAATAGCAAGCTTCAAATGCTAAGAAAACACAGTCCAAAATAGCAATGCCAAAGTATCCCATGCTCTCTAATTTCCTCCAAATCAATAAGAGCTCTAATCACAGAAAAATGCGCCCAAGGATGCATGAAAAAATGATTCCAAACTCCTTTCACAAGCAAGGCTCCAAAACAACAAGGAAATTTCACTCCAATAGGAATAAGAAAAGTTTCAACAACCTCAACAAGCAAGGAGTTTGATTTTTTAAAGGAGAGGGAAGAGAAGAGGATGATGTGGATCCCTGTGGGATGCCACATCATTCTTCCTCAACCCCAAGATTAAAGTCAACATCATTCACCCAAACACAATAAATGAAATGAAAAATTAACTTACACACTCAAAAGTAGCCCACGCCTCAAGGGACAACCATTAAATTAAAATGTAAGAAAGTGCAATTAAAAACATGCACAAGAAGAATAAAATGCATTAAAAAAGTCACAAATCACTTCCCAAACCATAAGTATGGTTGGTAACATAAATTTAGAGGTATGGAACAAGTTTTACTTGTCCCACAAGCCTCCAAAAACAGCCCCAAGGTCAAATTCGAATTTCCATGAAGGTAGAGTATTTCTTACTCCAAAATATGACTTACACAAACTATTACACCTCTTACACATCACTTAAAAATTAAATACAACAGCCAACAACTCTAACAATTACTTTCCACATCCCAATTTAATTTATTTAAAGTTTAACTATATGATCATCACACTAATCTATCACAATTAATTTATTAAAAGAAGAGAACACATTACAAATAAAATACATATAACAATAAATAAAAGAAACACATTAATAAAATACACAAACCCATGGTCACATATAAGGAAATCCCCCCATGGGATCCCCTAACTAAAAACAACACACAACACAATAAATCAAGTTGCCATGGTGACCTTGTCGAATTCACCTAGAATTCTATTGTGGTTGGTCTCCAATCCCCCGATGTTTGTTGAGATATTTTAAACCTGCAAAACACAAATACGTCCTTTGGCCTCATGGCCATATTAGAACATCCAACGTGATATAAAATAAATAAAAAAACCAATTATGTAAATGAATCACAAAAACATCGAAGCAATAACTACATCATTTGCATTTTTAATCCACAACTATATCAGCATCATAAAATATTCATTTTCTAGATCTACTCATAATATCCAAAATCACATGTATGAATAACTTCCATTAAACATCCATGTCAATAGTATATCATCATCCACACGTGAGTGTCTCTAATAATCACCATGCATTATATATAATCAGATCCGATAATAATCTAGGATCTGACATCTAACACCATACTAAATCGAAACTATTAAAATGTCTGTCATAAAGTCTACAGTATCATGATCATTAATAAAAGGTGCCAAATGGAAGTGGAAACTACATCCCCCTCCCCTTATACATCACTTCCTCCTGGAAGTCACAAGAACCAATGTGGAAACAATACAATAGAGAAATGATCATGCCATTTTTGAAATTTATTTGCTTCAACAAGTGTGGGTCTAACATAACTCCAGTTTGGTCCAATATAATTCAATAAAAGAAGGGAGATTGCAAGGGATGGGTTCTAAAATTTCAACATGCAAGGCTATGAACAAAATAATCTAAGGAGTAACTTTACACTATCAAGCAAGATACAACACATAACAATATAACAAGAATATTTCCAAAAGATCATCAAGAGTAACCACCAAGTAAGGGAATTACAGGGAAAATTTCCATAACTTGAGATGACAACACAGTTTCTCACTGATACACATACCACATTAACCAAAATTAAGGTTTCCACTAGGGTTAAATTATGCTTTCATGATTTGTTGTTTATACAAGGCTAGCAAAAATCAACCATGGCCAAGATTGCACGAGGAAAAATTCTACTCAAGGTCCACAATTTGAGGATCACACAAGATGAGGTTAATCAACAAGGACACCTAAATCAGCAAAACATTTACAATCAAGGAAACTAATCAAGGAAATCATTTCTATAACTTTAGAGGGCACAATTAAATTTTCATGGTGATACTAAGCGAATTCAAGACCACAAGGATTCCTATAGTCTAATTTTTACACATTTGTTTTAAGAATCAAGCACACCAAACAACTAAACTAAATAAGTCAACCATTTAGCAAAAGAAAATATATACATATACATTTATATCTCCCCTAGCAACTAACATATCAATTCAAGCACCGTAAAGTAAAGCACAATGGGGATTATGTATCTTATTTCCTACTCAAGCTCGGAATAACCATAAAAAGAGCACAAGGACCACTCAAGGTTGCTAGGGAGAAGAACAAGTAACATGAGGTCTAATCAAATCCAAGGGTGAATAAAATCATCTTGCACTTTCCATCCTAATGGGAAAAAGGTCTAAAACAAAAAGGTGACCCAAGAAAATATGAAGAAAAGAAGACTTCCCGAAGTTATCTTATATCCTTAACATATGTTTCCTTAAAATTACAACTTAGGTTTCCAAGGACAAGACAACACACATGGATGTTTCTTCGCAAACAACAGATAAGTCTCAATCCAAAAAGGACCACAAATCACATCCATCGAGCTACAAGACGATAAGGGTGTGATGACCCAAAACTCCCACAAGAAAGGCACATATACCCAAGAACAAGAAGTAATAAGCAACTAGAACACATTACTATCCACATGGTGTTTCACAATTTCAGATAGGTGATAGAACTACAAGTTCAACTATATATTGCACTCAATAAAAATAAATTTTACCCATTTTATAAATCAACTTATTAAGTCAAAATTTATATCTTTTCTTGATAAGAACATTCCTTTCATACTTCCTTAGTTACAATTTTCTTTCTATTATGACATCATCAGTTTATGTTATAAAGAGCACCACTAATGCGGGCATGATGTCTCACCATTCTATATAGGTAGAGAGAATTTAGTTTACTTGCAAGGAATGTGGATGGACAATATTTCCCTTCTATTCTTCTACATGGTTTTTATTTCTTATATTAATCTACCAAGGGTATAGCAAGCATCACTTCCATTTTTCTATGCTCCAGTTAAGTTCCAAGGTCAAATCTCCTTAATTATAGTTTTATGGTGTTTTGGTTGAGTCGTCTTATCAATCAAATTTTGATGAGAATGATGGTTCAAAAACATCACAAATTTACTTTTATGGGAAGGAGATACAAATCAACACACCAAATTTTGATTCTAAAGGAACAAGAGACATTCAACATAGAAAACACATTATTAACTTTTCTGTAAGAACTAGGAAACAATGAACCAACATGAATCACACCAAGATCTCAAAAATTCACCAAATAATTACAAGCATCATTAAACATTCTTAGTGGGTCTCCACAAGTTTCATAAGAAATTTTCAAGAAAGGATCATTAAAGAGGCATAATCTTACTTTTACGAATCTATTAAGGTTGAACAATTTTTTTTTTTGTGGTTTAGGATGGTAACATTTTACTCCCCTAATAACCAAAGAAGGTTTTCCAATCAATACTCATGTCCCCAAAAGATACCACCAGCCAAGCAACCAGATGACAATGTAACTATACTCCAAGGAACCACATCGATACTAAAAGGCATAAAATGCAATGGGGCAACCAAATAATTTACCAAATCATGAACTTAACAACCAAGAGTTACAGTTTTTAAAAGAGGAAGTAAAATATAAGCACCATCAAGATTAACTATTAAGATCTACCAACTAACATCTCTAAGAGAAAGGTCCAAAATACCCAAAGCATTCATAAGTGTTTCCAAGTAACCCAAAGATTAATAGGTCATAGAATGTTATTCATAGTAAAGGAAATTTAAGGTAAGGGTAAACTTATTTATAATTCAAGAGAGTAAAACAAGTACACTTAAATAAACACACTGCCTACAAGGCTTAAATCTATCCATAATTACCAAGATGCATACATTCCATGAGTCAAAACTTTTTATGATGCAACTAGGAACCCAAGCTACAATTTAACATGTCATCGATGAAAAGCCACAATCAAAACAAACACTTTTCTAGTAACATTTATAGTCAACCAAAGACAATCCAATCCTAACAAAATATAAAAGTCCATAAATAAACACTTCTACTCCGATGAGGGTCAAGATCTTACCAGATTGAAATAGAATCACCACTACCGCTGTCAGACTTCCCTGTAGACCACACTACACAACAAATTTCTTTCTAGCAAGGTCAACCAACAAAAGGGTCACTCTAAGACCTTAGACACACTCAAGGTTTCGTGCATCCATAACCAAGGCATGACTTTAAGCACCTAAAAGGATCTTTAAGACACCTAGGGTGTACCCCCATACGATAATTGTCACCAGACATGAAGCATAGAACCATCTCAACAACATGCAAGAAGGAAACCACATAACATTTAGCCAAGTAGCCAACAACATCATGAGCTCCAAGTCATCAATCAAATAAATTCCAAGAAATATCAACAATCAATAAAATTGGCTAAGTAGCTGCATTGCAAAGTTTGAAAATTCTTGTAAGAAATCATAAATAAATAAAAGATTCTAAGAGCTTCTCAACCCAATCATAAAATAAGATGTTGGTCCTCGATAAAATACACAAGATTACGAATGTAAAACACAAAATTTAACAGTACATTCACTTCGCAGCCTTTCATAGCCACCAATAGGGGTATTCTACCTGGAAGTTAGTTCCAAGAACACATACACAAGATTGGGTCCTAGACAACACCCAGGCTTAGTGTCCACCCCCTCATACGAGTAACAAACTGGAAAATTGACAACCAGAACATCTTTTTGAATCACTCAAGGAAGGAAGCTCTAAAAAACTTCTAATTAACTCTTCCCAACCCATAAAACAACCACTACTGTCTAACCACAAGGATCACATCATATAACTCATCATTCCAACAACTCCAATAAGGAAGGGTCTTAACAAAGGGCTTAATGCATCATAAAATTAAATCAAGTTTTAGGATTTGTAAAACAACACATTTTCAAAGGGGAACCAAGTTTCCATTATACTAGAAGTTCACAAAATCAATTTAATCTGACATTCTTAGTTACCCCAGGTTTAGACAAAATGTCACTAAGCAAGCACAATAACTCAAACAACTTATTATTATTATTTTATTATCTTTTTAATTCTGGCAGTTCAAATCAACAGAGTAATGTAAAAATTTGTCATACTTATTTCTTCTTCAATTTTAAAACAATTTTATTTTCTTATATTCAAAAGTGTGCTAGGTTTACAGTTCATGTCTCAAGTTTTCTAGTGTGCCCAATGGTCCAAGCTTTTAAACCACTACTCTGATTGCTACGCCCTTAACCTATTGCTTGTATTAGGATATGAGTAGCCAACATGTGGCTCACCATATCATTTTATTATATCATTTATACTTTCTCATGCTTAATAGGTCATCCTTGGTGATGGCCATAACATATGAATAGTATATATAGGGGATTATAGGTAGTATTTCATTATCATTTGAGCATTTGAGTCTTATTATATGGTTTGGAGGTTGCCCCCTCGAAGTGGTGACGCTATTACAATTGCATATTGAGATCATTATTCTGAAATATTGTGTTATTTGGTGTTATATTACTGCTCATAATCTGAATTATATTGGTAATTTCATTACAAGTGGTATCAAAGCTGCGATTTGAGCCAAAATAAGGGCAAAAACCCTAATTTTTTGGTTTCCACCACATATTGTGAACTAGAGAGAATTGGTGGGAGATATTTTGACTAGAGTTTAGAAACATTTCAAGTAAGGTTCCTTGAAAATTTCAGACTTTTTTTATATAATTTGAAAAATTTATTACAAATTTAGTGTTTTTCATAAAATCACTCCCTAGGGTGTAATTGTGGAAAATTTTCAATTTCTCTACATTTTCGGAAAGTTCTCAGAAAAATAGTATTAGTATATTCTCTGTGTTTTTTCCTGTTCGGCTAAAATTGTATTACAACCCTAAACTCTAAGGTTTGACATCATGGCAGGGCCTTCCACAAGAGAAAAAAAGAATCCGGTTACTCTGGGTAAAACCCCAGATAAAGATAGGGTAGTGATTGAAGAGATGGATTCAGAAGGGGTAAATACAGATTCATTAGCACTAGGTTTTACCTCAGTTGATCATAAGGTGAGCCAACATGAGTATGAGATGTGAAATGTACAATCTAAGATGGCCTCTAAAGGAGACATAGCCCAAATCAATCATCATTTGGATGATATCATGCAACATGTAAAGGGTAACCAGTATGGCCCAAATCCAGTCCATATCAACCAAGGAGGACATTCATTTCAAAATCATGGACAAACTAACCATATTGGATCACTTTTCCAGTCCAATCAGAATCCAACTTATTCGCAACCACGGAACATGATGCCAAAAGTGGATATGCACAAATTTGATGGTAAGGATCCCCTAAATTAGATAAATCAAATGGAGAACTTCTTTGAGTTACATCAAACACCACCAGGAAAAAAGGTGACATTGGCATCCCTATATCTTGAACCTGACCAATTTGTTTGGTATCGATGGTTATGTGCTCAGAGGCAAAAGAATGGTCTAGGTTTTACTTGGATAGTTTTTACCGAGGAGTTGTAATTGCACTATAGTTATAGTGTTTCAGAGAAATAATTTAGTCAATTAGAAAAGTTACGACAATCAAGATCAGTCAAATATTATGTGCATTAATTCCAAAACCTATCCTTAAGGGTGGAGAATATTCCAGAAGAGAATCTGAATGACCTATTTCTTGGGGGTCTTAAGGACCACATCGAGCATGAGGTACGTATGTTTAATCCACTCAAGCTTTCTGATTCTATTATCATGGCACATCGTGTAGAGGAAAAAGTTCTTTGTAGTAGGAGGCCACCTTTCATTAACACCAAAGACCGTAGTATCTCTTCCCCTTCATTTGCTAGGCCAATTAGACTGACTCCTCAACAAATGGAAGAAAAGAGAGAAAAAGGATTATGTTTTAACTATGATAGCAAATATGGACCTGGACATAAATGTGATAAGAAGAAGTTATTCTATATTGATGTAGGTAATGAGGATGATGAGGAAGCTGAAATTATAGGAGAGGCTAAGGAATCGGTAGAAGATGAAGTAGAGGATCACCAACCTACAATTTCTTGCCATTCATTATCAGGTATTAGTACTCCTCAAACACTCAAGGTTATTGGCTATCTAAAAAAATAGAAGGTGATGGTGTTGATTGACTCGGGGAGTACTCATAACTTCATAAATAGTAAGTTAGCTTCCCACCTCAATTGTTTTATTTACCCAAGTCCAGAAATGCAAGTTATGATTGTGGATGGTGGGACAGTCAAGTGCATAGGAAAGTGCCATAGTATCAAGATTTCCATGGGAGGCTGCATGTTAGACTTGCCTAGGGTTTCTATTTCTATGGGAGGGGCAGATATTGTTTTGGGTGTCCAATGGCTCACAACCTTAGGTATTATAGAGATGAATTTCCAAGAATTGTTCATGCGATTTCATTCAGATGGAAGGACAATACAATTGAATGGGATGGTAGCTAAGTCTCCACAGATTATTAGCTCTCATCAGATGCAGAAGGTTAAAAAAAAAGGAGTGGATGGATTTATAGAAAATCTATTTTCCATAGAAGTATAAATAACAGAGTCTTCAATGCCACCCGATCTTCAGAAGATGGTGGATGCTCACTCATCTATTTTTGATGCAATTCTAAAGGGAATACCACTAGTTACGGATCATGATCACGCCATTCAATTTTTTCTAAGGAGCTAAACACCTAACATTAGACCATACAGATACCCATATTCCCAGAAAAGTGAGATCGAAAAAATGGTGGAGGAAATGTTGAAGGCATGTATCATCAGGCATAGCCAGAGTGCATATTCTTCACTAGTGGTCATGGTACGTAAGAAGGATGAAACATGGAGGATGTGTCCAGATTACCGAGAAATCAACAAGTACACCATCAAATATAAGTTTCCTATTCCAGTAATTGATGATTTACTTGATGAATTGCATGGTGCTATTTATTTCAAAAAATTAGATCTTCGTTCGGGGTACCATCAAATTATGATAAAAGAGGAATATGTTCATAAAACGGATTTCAAGACTCATGAGGGCCATTATGAGTTTTTGGTAATGCCTTTTGGTCTTACAAATGTGCCCTCAACCTTTCAAATCTTGATGAACACTATTTTTAGTTCTTTTTTAAGGAAATTTGTATTAGTTTTCTTTGAGACATTGATTTATAGTAAGACATGGGAAGAACACTTACAACATGTAAATAAAGTGTTAGAAGTTTTGGAGAAACATACTCTGTATGCAAAGCCATCAAAATGTTCTTTTGGTGTACAAAAGGTAGAGTACTTGGGTCATATTGTATCCCATGAAGGCGTCAAAGCTGATCCTTAGAAGATCAAAGCTATGCTGGAATGGCCAAGACCCAAAAATATCAAAAATATTTGTGGGTTCCTAGGACTAAGAGGGTAATACAGAAGATTTGTGTGGGGATATGGTAGAATAGCAACCCCACTCACTGCATTTCTAAATAAGGATGCCTTCCATTGGACAGACGTAGCCACTAAATCCTTTCAATAGCTGAAGGAATCCATGTGCAGCACCCCAGTTTTGGCTACTCCCAACTTCTCAAAAACCTTCATTGTTGAACGTGACGCTTCAGGATCAGGATTGGGAGTAGTTCTAATGTAGGAAGGAATACCAATTGCATTTGAGAGTTTCCAATTCAAAGGAAAATATTTTCTCAAACCTGTCTATGAGAAAGAAATGATGGCTATTCTTCATGCGGTCAAGCAATGGAGGCCCTATCTCATGGGTAGACACTTCAAGGTAAAAACTGATCATGATAGTCTCAGATACTTTTTGGAGCAAAGGTTACCATCTGAGGAACAACAAAAGTGGGTAACAAAAATTTTGGGTTATGATTTTGAAATCATATACAAAAAGGGTAAAGAAAATATAGTAGCTGATGCGTTGTCCAAAAGGGATACATCCGCAGATGCCTTACTATGTGGAATGTCCATGTTGATGGTCGATTGGGTGGATGAAGCAAGATTGGAATGGAATCAAGATAAGGATACAAAATATCTAATACAAAATATAAAGCAAGGATCTATGACATCTAACAAATTTGAGTGGAAAGGTAATGTCCTATGGTACAAGGATAGGTTATACTTGAGTAAAGATTCTGAGTTGAAGCATAAGATTCTTGCAGAGCTACATGCCTCACCTGTTGGAGGACACTCTAGGTTTTTGAAGACATATCATAGAATAAAAAGAGAATTATTTTGGGAAGGACTCAAGGGGGATGTAAAATTTTTTGTATCAGAGTGTTTAGTGTGCCAACAAAATAAAGGGGAAATAATTAAGACAGCATGTCTGTTGCAACCCTTACCAATTCCTAGCCAGAGATGGGAGGAGGTCTCCATGGATTTCATCACCGGATTGCCTTTTTCAGAGGGTAAGAATGTTATTTTTATGATTGTGGATAGGCTCACAAAATATGCCCATTTTTGTGCCCTATCACATCCATTTACAGCCAATACAGTCGCAACTATTTTTTTGGAGACAGTTCAAAGGCTACATGGAACCCCAAAGATAATTGTAAGTGATTGTGATCCTATTTTCACAAGTAATTTTTGGATGGAATTATTTTCATTTTTGGGTACTCAGCTAGCTCATAGTTCATCTTATCATCCTCAAACTGATGGGAAAACAGAAGTGTTCAACAAATGCTTAGAGGGGTATTTACATTGTTTTGTTTCAGATAAGCAAGAAAGGTGGATTAAATGGCTACCACTGGCAGAATGGTGGTATAACACATCTTTTCACACCTCTTCTCAAATGACCCCATTTTTAGCATTATATGGTTACGATCCACCTTCTACAACTTCCTCCTTAAGGGTGTAAACTAAGCTCAGAGATGTTGAGGAACACATTCAACATTAACAACAGGTTTTGGCAAGTTTGAAGGATAATTTAGCATTAGCACAAAATAGGATGAAACAACAAGTAGATCAACACCGTAGTGAAAGACATTTTGAAATTGGTAATTGGGTTTTTGTACATCTCCAGCCTTACAAACAAATGTCCCTAAAGTAATAGAAAAATGAAAGTAAACTTGCTCCTAAATATTATGGCCCTTATCAGGTTGTATAGAAAATTGGTAGTGTTGCTTATAAACTATAGTTTCCTCCATCTTCACACATACACCTAGTATTCCATGGTTCATGCCTGAAGAAGGTTATTGGATAGAAATTTGAATCCTAGACAGAGTTACCAGAACTTGACGAGGACGGAAGAATCATTTTGAAGCCAGAGAAGATTTTACAAACACGTACTAAGAGGCTGAGAACCAGAGACATTAAGGAATATCAAATCAAGTGGAAGAATCTAAGCATAGAAGACACCACCTGGGAGGATGAAGGTTTTCTACAGCAACATCCAAGATTATTCAACATTGAGGAAAACATTGGTTTGAAGGAGAAGGGTATGTTACGCCCTTAACCTATTGCTTGTATTAGGATATGAGTAGCCAACTTGTAGCTTACCATATCATTTTATTATATCATTTATACTTTCTCATGCTTAATAGGTTGGCCTTGGTGATGGCCATAGCATATGAATAGTATATATAGGGGATTATAGGTAGTATTTCATTATCATTTGAGTATTTGAGTCATATTATATGGTTTGGAGGTTGCCCCCTCGAAGTGGCGAAGCTATTACAATTTCATATTGAGATCATTATTCTGAAATATTGCGTTATTTGGTGTTATATTACTGCTCCTAATATGAATTATACTAGTAATTTCATTACACTAATACCAAGTGTGATGCTTAGTTAAAACAAACCCACTTGAGAACCATGAACAACCTAGGTTTAGTTAGAAAATTATGGAATATTTTTTTTTTTGATTAGGAGTTAACGACCAGAGTCTCAAAGATAGTCAAAATTCAACTGATAACTTTTCCCATTAATAAAAATTACTAATTCCACATTTAAAAAGCAACAAGAGCAGTAAGTCCACACCTAGCTCAAATATCCCTAGGGATTAATTTAATTATTGATTACATTGACATTTTAACTAAATATTTCTTGATTAGAAATATTAGGGTTAAGGGACCCAAAAAAATTAAATACCGAAGGTATTTAATTTCACAAGATCAAGACAAGAGCATGGTTTAATTACAGTGAGGGAAGGAACACATAAATAAAGTCAATGGAGCAAGGTCTCACTTACCCACTCCTAGCACTTGATTGAGAGTGTCTACCCCCATGTTGCTAGGCAGTGGATACCACTAATAGATTCTAGAACAACTCAAATCCATAAGAACAAACTTCTCTTTTATTAACAATTCAAAGAGGTCTCCAAGCCCAAAACTTAGAGCTAGAAGTTTTAGTTAGGTTCAGGGAGTGATTTTCCCCGATACCAAACTCTCTAATAGGTTCAAAGTTTCAAATTTATTTTTCTCCTTCTTAACACTTCAAAAATTTCCCTAAACCATTCCCAATGGATAGGAAATTTTCTCACCTTTCCGGTGATATAAAGAAGTCCTCCTAACTCCTTACAGAACTCAAGATATGAGCTGGCAGAGTTCTTAGGTCAATTTTTCCCCAAGGGGATAGGTGTCAAGAGGATGGGAAAGCACCTCTAATGGGTTGGCGGGTCGCGGGGCAGCTTGGGGAATTTGTGGACATAAATTCAAAATTTCTTCCGCACCTCCGTGGGTCCCTAGTGGACACGTGTCGAGTCCTGGCATGAAGCGAGAGAGGGGGAGGGAATTGGCGGAGTGGCAGGAGGATTTAGCTCATTGCACCCGATGGAGGACAAAAGGGAGACAGGGATGCGTGGGTCTGCGTGCCCATGGAAGAAAAAAATCCCGAGGTGGGGGCGGGTTATGGGGCTGCGGGGAATTTTGTCAAAATTTTCCCCAAGGCCAAAAACCAAAAAAAACAAAGGGTCCTCCCTCCCCACAACCACCCCAAGGTGGCATGTGGCACCTTCTCATTGGCTGCGGGCTGACAGGGCTAAGATGGAAATTTTTCCAAAATTTTAAAAAAAGGTCAAGGGTTGAAAAGAAACCATGCCTCCACTATAGCTCCAAGAGGACACGTGGCATCCTCTAATTGGCTACGGGCCGGCGAACGAAAATGGAAAAATTTTCTCGAACCAAAATTTTTCCAAAAACTTTTCTAAGGCCAAAATGATGAGAAATTTTTGGGTTGCGGGCCTGCCACGGAAAATTTTCCCATTAAGGCACAAAAACTTCAAAGTTCCATAATGTTTGCTAGGAAGCTCAGTTTTGGGAAAAAAAGGACTTTTTGGAAATCTCTCAATGCCCTTTTCACATAGAAAACATCAATTTTACTTCTTGATAAGTTTTTAAGAGTCAATTTTGAAAAAAAAGGATCTGTAGGCTTATAATTAGTGAACTGACAATTTTCAACTTCTCAATTTGGTTAAATTAAATCTCCTCCTTCAATCAACATGTCAAAAAAACATGGAGGATTGGTCTAGGGAATGTTTAGGGTGTTTTAGGAAAGTAAATTTTGTTCAATTGATTCAAAATTGTATTTTTCCAACAAGTGACAGAAAACGGTTGAGGAAGAGATTAAGCTCTATTTTGCAATATTTAAATTTTTTTTCTTAAGTACTCTTTGTCAATGGGTTCCTTAATGTCTTGGAATATTAATCTATAAAAAATTTCAGTTGATTGTTAAGTGCAGGTTTGAACTGTACATTTTTATTAAAATTAATTGTCAATATAAATTTTATAACAGAGATATATTTCTTTTAAATCTGCATATCAATTTTATCATTTAAATGTGTATATAGTTTCTAAACTAGTCTAGTACATTTGCTTGATCAAATCAACCATTCATTTCCAAGTTAAATTGCAATCTTGATTCCAATTCTAATATACATTTCCAAGCAGAAACAATACAGTATAGTTCCCACCTACGTGTTTCCTCTTCTTGCAACTAAACATAGATTACATTCACAATAGTAATTCAATTCCAATACAACCATGTAAGTTTTGAGAAAGGTAGTGCATTCCTTTATTGGTTTCCAACAACAAATTTACAACTTATCTATTTATTTTTTCTTCAAAATACAATATACAATACATATAACCATTTTTCACACTCCTTTTCAAAACAGAGAATGGAATATAACTCTCTACATTTCACATTTCAATTTCAATCTTTCCTCATAAATACAAGCAACTTCTCATTTACAATAATTATATAAATCATCCACTTCAAAGTGGGAAAGGATTACAATTAAAAGGGTATTCATAAGGGACTGTCAAACTGTATATTCCTCTTTCTCAAAAACAACAGCATGCTAGTTTCTTCATGTTTTCATCTTGATCACAACAAGAAAGGGAGAAAGGCAATGCTCTCCACCCAACCAAGACATCCAATGAAAGGAGAAGCCTTACTTCATCATTGGCCACCGAGCCCCAACCAAAGTACAATCAAAGGTGTAATTCAACCCATGGCAAAAAGTGGCTTCCACAACACATCATTCTTTCACATACACATTTTTTTTTTAAAACACAATGCAACACAAAACAAACAATAGTTCACAACAGCATTTAAAAAAAATTCAAAATAGAACTCAGGCTTGATCTTGCAAGCCAAAGGAGAAAGGACTATGGGGGAAGCTACTTATGCCTCCCAATTTGGAACTGGGTATCCACCTAATAATCATACTGCCAATATAACATATCATATCCCATAAACCTTATGTGTCCCAACCCCTCCTTATGCCCCCCCAAAAATTTTCCCTTATGCCCCCTACAAGTAAGAAATGCAAGATATTTCTTTTCCATGGTGGATCCCAAACCCAAAACTCCCTCCACAATGAAACTGATGCCACTGGCATTCCCTTATGCCCCCCACATGGATTCCCCATAGCCTTCTCCTACACCTTCCCTAAGGCAGTCTACCTAACCAGCCAACAAAAGCAATAAAACATTCTCCTTACACATAAATCAACAAGAAAATAACAACAATAAAAGAAGGAATAAACTCCTACCTCTCCATGGTAACTTTTCTTCCAACAGCAAGCTTCAAATGCCAAGAAAACACAGTCCAAAATAGTAATGCCAAAGTATCCCATGCTTTCCAATTTCCTCCAAATCAATAAGATCTCTAATCACAGAAAAATGCACCCAAGGATGCATGTAAAAATGATTCTAAACTCCTTTCACAAGAAAGGATCCAAAACAACAAGGAAATTTTGCCCCAACAGGAATAAGAAAAGTTTCAAGAACCTCAACAAGCAAGGATTTTGAATTTTTAAAGGAGAGGGAAGAGAAGAGGATGATGTGGATCCATGTGGGATGCCACATCATTCTTCCTCAACCCCAAGATCAAATTCAACATCATTCACCCAGACACAATAAATGAAATGACAAATTAACTTACACACTCAAAAACAACCCACACCTCAAGGGACGGCCAATAAATTAAAATGTAAGAAAGTGCAATTAAAAACATGCACAAGAAGAATAATATGCATTAAAAAATTCACAAATCACTTCCCGAACCATAAGTATGGTTGGTAACATAAATTTAGAGGTATGGGACAAGTTTTACTTGTCCCACAAGCCTCCAAAAACAACCCCCAAGGTCAAATTCGAATTTTCATGGAGGTAGAGTATTTCTTACTCCAAAATATGACTTACACAAACTCTTACACCTCTTACACATCACTTACAAATTAAATACAACAACCAACAACTCTAATAATTACTTTCCATATCCCAATTTATTTTATTTAAATTTTAACTATATGATTCCTCACATTAATCTATCACAATTAATTTATTAAAAGAAGATAACACATTACAAATAAAATACATATAGCAATAAATAAAAGAAACACATTAATAAAATACACAAACCCATGGTCACATATAAGGAAATCCCCCCATGGGATCCCCTAACTAAAACCAACACACAACATAATAAATCAAGTTGCCATGGTGACCTTGTCGAATTCACCTAAAATTCTATTGTGGTTGGTCTTCAATCGCTCGATGTTTGTTGTGATATTTTAAACTTGCAAAACAAAAAAACCTCCTTTGGCTTCATGGCCATATCAGAAAATTCAATGTGATATAAAAGAAATCACGAAACCAATTATATAAATGAATCACAACAACATCGAAGCAACAACTACATCATTTGCATTTTTAATCCACAACTATATCAACATCATAAAATATTCATTTTGTAGATCTAGTCATAATATCCAAAATCACATGTCTGTATAACTTCCATAAAACATCCATGTCAATAGTATATCATCATCCACATGTGAGTGTATCTAATAATCACCATGCATTATATATAATCAAATCCGACAATAATCCAGGATCTGACATCTAACACCATACTAAATCAAAACTATTAAAATGTTTGTCATAAAGTCTACAGTATCATGATCAGTAATAAAAGGTGCCAAAGGGAAGTGGGCACTACATACCTTCACCTCATCATTACACCTCACCCTAGACCCATTCCATGGGCATTTAACTCACAATGACCAATTCATCACTCTCAGCACTGAGTCATCACTCCTAGTGATGAGTCACCACTTGACGTAACTAACTAAGAATTCTTCGTAAACCTAACTAGACTTCTTCTAAGATCTTCCTTCCTTCTTGTACGTGAACTCTACTTCCCTAAGTGGACCTAACAATGAAAAGATGCCAAATCTAGGAAGATTTTCCTATTTTGGTAAATAAGAATATTTTACCCTAATCGATGCCAGTTTATCCTCGGCCAACATCAGTCACCTAAACCACCATTGGTTCCTTAATAAATAATTTTACAACCCTTTACCCGGGTTGGTCATTCAGTTATTAAATCCTTATTTCATTCAAGCGTGAATCTTCAATCCCTCCTACATCTAGAAGATGAACACACACAACCATAGTGCAAGACAAACAACTAGTTATCCTTCCATAATGTTGAAATACTCACAAGAGCACACAGGCTGCACTGCTATGGAACTAAACCAACCATCACATCACCGATCAATCACCAGCCACCTTCAGTCACGAAATCTTCATAGCAACAATTAATGTGATTTTAATCATTTTTGCTTACTTTATTGCACATATTTTATTTTCTTTCAGTATTTTAGTTTATGTTGCTGCTCAGATATCTCCATCTTCCCACGAATCCACCAAACCAACCATTTCAAGCCTTTCCACATTTCTTAACCTCTCCCTCTATATCCTTGAGTCTTCTTAGCTATATTACGAGCCTAACCATACCTTCCTCACTCTTTATGCAATCACAGAGAGGTCCAAAGGCCATTTTTATTAATTTATCACCCATTTCCCTTACTGACGTCAATTTACCTTACTGCCAATAGTTTAACCCCCATACAAGTGTCGGTCACCTGACCGATGTCGGTCTCTATGTAATTTTAAACCCTTTGACTAGATAGCCTTCAATCTAACCAAAAAACCTAGACCTTACTTTATTAGTCCTATAACCTTTATCAGACCTCTGTCAGACCTGCAAAACCTAGAAAAACCTACCAAACCTCTGGATCTAATTGTAACCTTTCCTATTAGATTAAATTTACATATTATATTAGCACGAGATACCTAAATTGTTCAATTACAATAATATTTCTATATTTCATGGTATTTGTTGCATTAAATTGTATTTGAAATTAGAATGACATCCTTCTAGGAAGCACCTCGCTTCCCAGATCTAGAACTCCCTAGGCAATCCACTAAACTATATTATTAATTCTATTTTGCGGTCTTGTTGTGTTTCTTACAGGTCGTTCCTCCTAGCCAAAGGGAAGCTCACACAATCATATTGGATTAAAAGTCTACAACGTGAACATTCTACCTTCCACCTTTGCCTCACAAGTATGCCTCCTTAACCATTTTACCTTCTATTTGTTTCATCCTAGAAAGTGTAAAACTTATTGGTGAAACATTTTGGCATGCCCGGTTGGACCCATCTAGGGTTTTTTGCATTATTCATTCCTAAGGAAAATCTTGTGTTTCTATTTTCATTCAAAACAAGTTCACATTAATATTCTTCTCTGGAAATATTCTTTTCTTCTTATTTTCTCAATGATGTTTGTTTTTCGGGATTAAAAAGAACTCTTCTTTATTTTCTTGCATTGCACTTAGTGAAAGTCATACTTTTATCCATTTTTACCCCCTTGGTAAAAATGGATAATTGGAGAAAACCAAACTTGGGAAGTTGACAGAGCTCCATGGTTGAGCTTTGGGTTTTCAGAGGGAATGGAGTTCAATTCTCAGCCAAATTTGAGAAAATTGAGTAAAATCAATAAAATGTGGTTGTGAGGCACTCTACTTCATTTTTCCTAACTCCCCAATCCAAGAAAATTCTAAGTTAGTGAAAAAATCTGCAGAAAAATATGCGTAAGCCATAAAAAATTTTGCGGAAGCTGCAGAAAAATCCACGGAAGTCACAGAAAAGTCCGTAGAAAAATCCGCGGAAGCCGCAGAGTAAAATCCACAGATTAAAATCCACAGTAAAAGTTGTAGAACAAATCCACAGAGTAAAATCTATGGAAAAATTCATAGAACAAAGGGCCACAGATATCTGTGAAATGTTGCAGAAAATTGGAAAATCCGCAGAACAAAGGAAAATGACAGTTTTTTGTGAGAAACTTCGGATAGGCATAACTTTTGATCCAGTACTTGAAATTCGAAAAAATTTATATCATTGGAAATGTCTCAACGTCCTCCATGTAATGAGAATTGTATTTTTCAATTTTATTGAGGTTATATGTGCAAAAAATTGGAAAATGTGTCTAGCATGAAAATACATAGTTTCAGGCCCAACCACTGCAATTAATGAAGTATGGTACCCCATTTCTTCTTCCAGAAGATAAAGTACATATGTAAGGTGATTTGTAAGGGTGACCATGCCATTTTCAGACCATTTAGTGGTAGTTTTTGGTTGTTGAGAGAAGAAATCTGAGTTTCACTCTTTCTCTTTCTCTCATTCATTTTCTATATATTATAAACACTTCTCATTTGAGAAGGGAGATATTCTGGGATGTGGGGAAACTCTGTAAAAAAAATTTCTCAACACCATTGAGCTGAAAACCCTCTCATGGGCCTAGAAAATGTATTTGTGCCTCTATTTCAACAATGTAATGGACTTTGTATATTCTAGGAGCAATAAAATTGTGTTCGCCGTGTTCTTTTAACCCTTGCATTGTTTTGTTGTATCTCCTTTCCCTTTTTTGTTGTTTTTTTGTGTGTATATCTCATTTGTAGGTGCAGGATGTTGTGTTTCATGGATATTTAGTGGTAAATGAAGATTTGGGTCTATGTCACATTGGTATCACCTCTCTCAACTCAATTTTTTTTCCATATTCTCCATCAATAGGATATTTCACCCTCCTTTCCTGGTGTATCACGTCTATAGTGTAGGATTTCTTAATTTTCATGCTCTCTCTCTCTGGTCCCTTTGAAAGGTTATATTAGGAGTAGATAGCCATATTTCCTTCCTTATAAGTAGTTTAGTGCTAGGATTAGGTAGAGGAACCAGCCTTCTCTGGAGGTCTATCTCAAGTAGCAAGTCCCACAACTTGGAGATAGTACCCATGTTACCCAAAAACACCCGTTTATCATTCACACAGACATGAAAAATTTGAGGGTGTTGTTTTTTGGTGATAATACATACCCTGAACCTCTTTATAATTTGTTCTCATCAAATATAATTTGTTGATTTGTGTTTTAAAACTTGTGCACTTTCATTTTTGAGTTTGTTGCATTATAAATCATCTAAATTATGGGCAACCTATATGCTGGAAGTCATGCCCAGCTGATGGTTGAAAAATTTAACTGTAGCTCACATATTTCACACTCTCTATACCAAATAACTAAAAACAAACTACACAGTTCTTGACCAACATCTTTCCCAGAAGAAGCTATTAATGATCACACGATCAAAGGATTGACAGTGGTATCTAGCTAGCTTCTTTATCTAATCATCATCTCAGAGAAGGATCTCCCACAACAAAACTTACCCAAAACTAGCCATAGTTGTCATATTTTTATACGGCACCTTTATTAACCAAAAATTCTATCCTACTTACAGTTATTCCTAAATGGCATAAGCCACAACATAAAATTTACAGCTTAGGATTTTGTGTTTGTTAGATTTTTTGTTTTCTTACATTTTGAGGTGTGAGTTATCTTGCTTCATTATTTCTTATCATTTTATGCCCCACATCATGACAGGTGTATTCCAGTTTTATTCTCAGTTTATTAGGACTCCTCATAGCCATACTCAGTATCTACGTTGGCCCTTTTATTTGATTTGAATCACCAAAAATTTATTTTTCCTTCTCTTCCCATATTTCATAGTAACCGATATCGATCCAGTGATTGCCATTGGTTATATCATCTCACTGCCATCGGTTAACTGACCCACATTGACTTTATTTTTTTTGGTTATTTTTACCAAAATAGTATTCTCCACCTTTCTGTTCTTTTCGTGTCTTGTTCTGCCATTTTATCACACTTTTGGGTGTTTTATATCATCTCCAGAATCCGGGTTGACCCATTTTTCACCTTTCATTTCCAGATATTTGAATCTCTTATTTTTCATAGTAATTGATAGTGGTTTGAGCCAAATGATGGTAGTTATCCTCATACTGGCATCAGTTACCCCAACCAATGTTAGTTTCTGTATTTTGATTTTTCAATCAAAATAGTGATCGAATCGCTCATTTTAGATTGATTTTTCCCCATTACTTCTATGTTTCTACATCATCTACGAAACTCAGAATACCTATTCTATCATCAGTCACATGGTTTTGACTCATAAAAAAGCTAACGGTCTCATGTTTCATGCTAGCCACCAGTCGTTCCTACCTAGCCCATCACCCCCTTCAAGCTCATCACCTATGGACCCCAATCAGGATCTTACCATACCCAATGGTGATGAGGAGTTCATGAGACTCCTTGACCACAACCCTGCCACTCTGTACTATCTCGCTCATTCATATACCTATGATTCATCAAGGCAAGTTGCATATGACATGTTTATGTCCATTCCTCCTACCCTCGCACCCACTTCTTTATCAACTACTGCTAGTTTGGCCTTGCCCTCTTCCACCTTACCACCTGTGGTGTGCCAGCTTAACCCTACATCATTGATATTTGTTGCACCTATGACATCTGTCACACCTTTGACATCTGTTCCTCCTATAATGTCAACCATGCCTTTATCACCCGTCTTGAGTGTAGGTCTATCTGCACCTGCCACCTCTCATATACCTATTGCATCTTAGCCGCCAATGGTGACGGAAACCCATACTTCCTTCCAAAACATTGTGGTATCCATCCCACAGTCTCTTCCTCCAATTTTTACTAGAGTCTTTACATCCACTCCACCTACCTACAATTATCACCAACAACCCCTTATTTCATCTATCACTTATTCAAGATACTTTTCATCTACATCTATTCCGATCTATATTCCTTCCTCACAATTTTCATACACGGAACCACCACATACTTGGATGTCACCCATGTCATACCTACCTTATTTACCCCCTTATACTACAGGGGGTGCCCATTCATCACAACATACCAATGATCTTATAAAAAATATGATGGACAAGATGCATACATTGGAATAATTTGTCTTCGGCTCACGTAACTCTCTGACATATGAAGAGATTTGCAATGAGCCAATTCACCCATCCATTCTGATTCATCCATACCCTCCCCATTGGTAAATTACTAAATTCAATTGGTTCAACAACAAAGAAGACTCACAATAGTACTTTCGATCTTTTAAACATGTGTGTTATTTGATTGATCATAATGACTTTTTGTTCTTATGGACATTCCCAATGTCCTTGACAGGGACGGATTTATATTGGTACAGTGCTCTACCCAAGAATTCCTTTTTTTCATTCAATCAAGGAGCTCAATATTTTATAGACCACTTTTCTATCAACATATTCAAGAAGGTCACCATGACTAACTTGTACGTGGCATGCCAATATGAAGACAGATCTATCATTGATTTTTTCATTTTATGGCGGAGCCTGATAAACCAACTCACATTCAAAATTCCTCAAATTGAGTTAATATAATTATTCACCAGATCTTGTGCTAGACACATCTCACTAACTCTCCAAGTCAAAACCTTCCACACATTTGACAAGGCATTCACCATGACCTAGAAACTTGAAATTTGTGCCATTGAGGAGAAGAAGATATAGTTATGTAACAAGAATGTTGTGTTCAAACCAAATGATAGATCTTTTTCTTCCAAACTGAAAAATAATTATTCTAAAGAAAAAGGATTCACCAATGAAATTGTTTTGAAATTTGGCCCATCTCATCCATCCAACCAATCAAAACCTTCTTCCAATCTTTCTCCTATTTAAGATTTTTTAGTTCAAGCGAGAACAACAAAAATATACTCCCATAAGAGAACCCTAGTCTTCAATTTTAGAAAAAAATCTAAAATATGAAGTATTCAATCTTCTGCCCATCAAACCACATATTATTTTTGACCCCTCTCATCATGTTCTTGCATGGTATAAAGAAAATGATTACTACAAATATAATCACGTTGGAGATAATAGTGATGGTAATTGTATAACTTTCAAAAACATTGTCCAAGAAATGTTAGATAATTGAGATCTTGTATTGGATAATCCTAATTCACCCACTAATTAGAACCTTTACATCTTCAAGAAGTCATTAAAAAATCACACCCCATTGTATAAACAAACCGTTGAAACCTCGACTAGTGATAGTAACATTCATGAGGTGCATGTTGTTTTTGACATCATACCAGCTTGTCCAACTCAATTTCCTCCTAGTTTCTATATCAAGGATATTCTTACATGAGCTCCTTCATCCACGGAGGGAATTGTTTCATCTTCTCCTTTACCCATAGGGGAGTCTCCCTTATGTCGTCCTTCACCCATGGAGGAGTCCACCATATTAGTTGATGTAGTTTCCCCACTCACCTCTCAACCTAATGAAAAATGCATAGTATTTACTCTTCTACCCACATGAGATTCATGCTTACCTTCTTCTTTTCCAAAATATGAACTTACCTCATCCAACTTATCATCTCACCTACCCATAGGGTATCCATTATTAGAATCCCTTCCTATTGGTGAGAATTCTCCATTGGCTTTCAAGGATCATGTTGATTTTCTCTCATCTCTTCTACCCACAGAGTCTGAAGCCAACCGTTTCCATGTCTCAAAAACATTATTTATAGGGATTACTACTAAATAAACATCATCCCCTCCTACATCAGTGTCATTCTCACATTTTGATGATTACTTGGATTATGTTGATAATTCCATGCTTTGGGGAGGTATTCGACTACCTATCTCAACTCAAATTAAGATGTTATCTACTAAGACTTCCATGATCTATCCAAAGGTCTTTCAGAAAACCAAATACACCATGCCCATGCTACTTGTAGCGACCCCTTCTTCATCACCCTCACACATACCTAAACCTTTAGCACCAAATGAAATTATTTCTATTCCTAAAACCTTACCTATAACTATTTCTTCCTCCGCGTCTAGACCCATTCCCACATTAGGAGTCATGCCAATATCAAGCCTAGTCCATCCTCATGTCAAACTGGATTTATCCACATCCTCATAAGCCATCATAAATACTATTCCCCCACCTAAGAGGAATTCCCAACCCCTTAGGTCACATACACTGACTTTTTCCACTACCCCTCTATCACCTTCACCACTTCCATCTATCCTAGGTCCTCACCCATCAACCTTGGCCAAACATCCTCCTACCCAGAGTAAACGAAAAGCACAACATCCTACCTCATCACGATCCTCTATTATACCCAAATTACCTACACAGATTAAGCCTTCACCGTCACCTACATCCTTTCTACCTCCTATACCTACACCACTTCCAGTATCCTCATCATTACCTATGTTATTCCCTTCTCTTCAACCAATGCCCTCCACATTTCCTCTTACTACAACCTCCACTGCACCTCTATTATCACCTTTTCTAACTCGTCCCCTTCTTCTAGATGCCTTCCCTTCTACATCACACAATTTTTCTTCACATTTACCCAAGAAGGTGAAACCAAAGCCCAAGAATCCACTACCCTCAAAAAGGTAGTTAAAGCCGCATCACCTTCAAAAAATAACACACCTGCTACATCTTTACCCAAGAAGGTACAATCCAAACCTAAAATCATACTATCTACTAAAAAGTTGTCAAACTTACTCAACCTTTGATTCTACCTCCAGTGATGTCTCTCCCACCAAATTCACCCACACTTCCATCCATACCCACACTTACTTCTCATTGTGATCCTTTGGCAGGGTCTTACACCAACATCTTAGCTAACCATTTGGAAACCTCTGTCATAACATTTCCACCACTTAGACCTTATGACCCACTCAAACCTAAACCATAAGGGTTTGATGATACCAAAATTTGTGCTTACCATCATGTGCTAGGGAATGATGAGGAAAACTGTAAGGCCCTTAATATTATTCTTCTAAAACTATGTCCTCTCGAAGAAAACTTTGATGATGATGATCTTTTAGATGAGGACCCTATTCCACCTTCACCTATCACCACAAATCCTCTTCCCTTACCTATTCAGTGACCTTCATCTCCACCTCCACAACCCTTTTACCCCTTCCAACATTTGAGATCAATATGGTCCACATAAGAGAGCTAGCCAAACCTCCACCAAAATGCCAATGTGTTGCATTATTTTAACAAAACTAGTATATGCACTCACTATATTTTTTTCCATCTTGTCACTACACCTATCATAATTCACTTTATCCTTTACCATAGATTAATATGGTTCAAATTTCCACTTGATCCTAGAAGGAAAAAGGAATGGAGAAAACAACCAACTCATTCGCTACTCTTTTACCCAATATTCCATCGGCACTTGCATCGAAAATCACCATCTGTGGACCCACATACCATATTTCTGACGAGTTTTCCCATCTTACAATTCTTAAAAAATTACACTAGTCTCCTCTCAAAATGTCTTTACATGACCTTATCCAAACCTCTAAGTCCCATCGGCAGGCCCTCATTGAGGTCCCACAATCTATTGAGGTTCTACCTAATGACCCTATGCTTGTTGCATCCATTATCACTCCTCACCATGTGGCCTCTCTCACCACTTCACCCCCTTCCTCTGTTCCCACTACCACTCATTAAGTAATCACTCTCAGTTTCTCTGACGACAAGATTGTACCTCTCTAATAGGATGATCCTTACCCCGCCCTATTTATTTCCATCTACATTGATAATATACATGTTCAACATGTTATGATTGATGGTGGTGCCAGTATTAACATCATTTCCTCCCATGCATACAACCAAATGTGTATTCCTGCTAATCACATGCGTAATAGCTCAGTTATGTTGCATTCAGTTAACGATTCCATGAATTCCACCCTTGACACCATCATTCTCCACATTCATGTAGGCCCTCATGCTATTCCTGAGTTATTCTATATCTTAGAGGGGGGATTCCAGTACACCATGCTACTTGGCCAACCCTAGATTTATGCCATGGGTTGTGTTCCTCCAACCTTAAACTGATATTTAAAATTCAAACATGAAGGGCACAACTATACCATTCTAGCTGACCCTTCACCATTCAAGACCTGTAACATATTGTATCGACCTAATGATGTTCTTATACTAGTTAAAGTATCTACCCCTGCTATCACTTCTTCTTCAGTCACTACCTCATCCGCCACTACTACCGCTATATCTTTTGCAACTAACTCCTCTATTCCCACTACTTCCACAATTTCTATAGCTGACCCATTAGCCAACCCATCTACTTCTCAAACATCCAATACTTATTCTTCCCAGCTTCCTAGTGATTCATATGTTCCTGCTACCCACATACCAACTACTGATCCCTTAGAAGGTGCTTTTCAACACCTCACTCTAGGGGAGTACTACCTTTATAACATTGACACATTCCTTACTCCTCAAGAGTATGGTAACCTTCACCAACATCCCTACTATGATCACCACGTAGGCAAGGTTTTCCCCTATGGTGTTACCCACCTTAACACCAACTTAACATATGGGGGACTTGATGCATCTACCTACTTGCCTGAGCCACCTTCCTAAACTCGATAATTTTCCTCCGACATCTAATATCTCACCAACTTCCACTTCGCCCACACCTTCCTCCATTGTTATGATTGGAAGGGATTTGGATTTGGTTTCTATGAACAAGGCCGCCATACTGTCATTCCTTGCACCACTCATAAGCATAAATACTGTAATGGTATTGTATTTACCAAACCACATACCAAGAATGCTTGAGTCGAACTCATCGAGGACTATAAACATTCCCCACCCCATTCACCAATTTCACCACCTTCACCTATAGAGTCTATGGATCTAA
This sequence comes from Taxus chinensis, assembly GCA_019776745.2. Lineage (NCBI taxonomy): Eukaryota > Viridiplantae > Streptophyta > Pinopsida > Cupressales > Taxaceae > Taxus > Taxus chinensis. The sequence goes on from CM034150.1 coordinate 887,391,122, forward strand.
AATCGTTCCTCCTAACATTTTTTTTGTGAACACCATTTCCCTGGGACCTATGACTTATCAGCATGATGGTGAGGCTCCCTCTTCTCTTCCCTTCTTATATCGACATGATCGATGATGACACACCTTCTATTAATGTCGTTCAATATCAAGATGATGAGTCTATTCTCACCTACCTGGGTGTGGAATATTCTTATATTCACTGGTCATTACCTTCTCAAACGTAAACTATGTTGAATGAATCAACCATAAAAATAAATATTCACACTCAGGATGACCCATACATTTTAAAAATAGGCCAATCTTTAGATGCTACTGAACAAGAAGCTTTCACTTCTTTCCTCTAGGATCATAGCAACACTTTTTCTTGGTCCTACACTAATATGCTTGGTATTGACCCAAACATTGTGGTCCACAATATCATAACCATTCCTGATGCCAAACCCATGAAATAGAAGCTACAATAAATACATCCTCACATTGAAATTCTTGTCAAAGAAGAATTCCAACACCTTCTTTCGGTTTTCCTTCATCCTACCCATTTATTATCCCCAATGGATCTCTAATATCATCCATGTCACAAAAGTGACAGGGGGACTCCACATTTACACATATTTCCATGATCTTAACTTAGCTTTCCACAAAGATGACTTTTCTTTACCTAGTATTGACCAACTAGTTTGATCTCACCGCCAGCCATGAGATGCTATCACTCATGGATGGTTTCTCAAGTTATAGCCAAATATTACTCGCCCTAGAAGATCAACACAAAACATCCTTCATCACTCCTTGGGGGACCTTATGCTATCATGTCATGCCCTTTGGCCTTAAAAAAACTGGTGCTACATATCAATGGACTATGACTTATATCTTTCATGACATCATGCATAGCATATTGGAATATTATGTTGATGATATTCTTGCCAAATCTAAACATCGGATTTAAGAACCTTGTTGTCCTTAAAGTTGTCTTTGACCTGTCTCATCAAATACTGTGTTCACCATCAACCTAAGAAGTGTGTCTTCAATGTTCACTCTGAAAATCTCCTTGGTTTTATAATTTCTTTGCATGGCATTGAAGTTGATCCCACTAAAATCAAGGTTATTCTTGAGATTCCTCCACCTACTAACCTTTTTCAACTTCGTAGTTTGTAAGGAAAGTTACAATCTATTCGCCACTTTATTTCTCAGCTTTCTGACTACTGACATCCATTTCATCATCTTCTCAAAAAGGATGTCTCCTTCAAATGGGATGATGAATGCCACAAATCCTTTGATGCCTTAAAAACAATTACCTCCTCCAAACACCTGTACTCATTGCCACCTAAGGATGACCAACCATTTTACCTTTACATTTCTACTACTGATCATTCCTTGGGTGACCATGCTCACTCATCGTGACGAGCAACATAGGGAGAAATTGGTTTATTATATAATTGTGTACACTTTTAGAATATGAAACTAGATATACTCATGCTAAAAAACTCTTCTTAGCCTTAGTTTTTGTCACCACTAAACTTCTCCATTACCTACTCAACCAAAAACCTTTTTTGTCACCAATATTGACCCCTTACATTACATAAACACTAATCCCTACCAACATCAACATGTTACACATTGGATTATGCTTCTTATAGACCTAGATCTCGAATTGATCCATCAAAAATATGTCAAATAAAAAACTATTTCTGACCGAATCGTAGACACACCTCTCTCTAAAAACCAATCTTCTAAGTTTGATTTCCCTGATGAATCCATCGCTACCCTCTCCCTGGATGATACCATTTACCAGATGACCTTATTCTTCGATGGTTTCAAATGTCAACATGGGGGTGGTGCTAGATTTATCCTCATTCCTCTTGATGGTGATCCTATGTCATTATCTTTCAAACTATATTTTGATTGTACTAACAATATCACCAAATATGAAGCACTTGTGTTGGGACTTCAAACTGCCATAGCCTTAAACATTAAATCAATTAATATCTTTAGTGAATATCAATTGGTTGTGAACCAAATTAATGGTATATACCAGTGTTATAATGAGATACTTCAAAAGTATAAGACATCATGTTGACATGATTTTGACTACCTTTGACCATTATGAACTTCAAACCATCCCGCATTCCACTAATAAATTTACATACACCATGGCCTATCTTTCTTCTCAAATCCCCACTTCACCCTCCCACTTGAAAATATTTTTCATAGTAAAAAGGTTGCAAAAAACATTCTTATTTAATATGAGATGTCATCCTCATAGAAAACATTGAAAATGACCCACGTGACCTTTGGTATAAGTTGTTTGCTGACTACCTTTCCCTTTTAATTCTACCTCCAGATCTTACTCATAATGGACAATGAGCCTTTCTCAAAAGTTTCTCTTGTTATGTCATCATGGGTGGTATTCTGTTATAAATGTGGATTTGACGGTATTCTCTTACGATTCCTTACGAGATCTGAAATTCCATACACCATCAAGGAAGTTCATAACGGGATTTTTGGGGATAAATTGAGTGGCTTAGTTTTTGCTAAGTGCATCCTTCACCTGGGGCTAATACTGGCCAACCTTAAACCATGATTTTTGTGACTATATCAAGCATTATGTGAATTTTCAACAACATTATAATCTTCCTCACACCCCTAGTCACTTACAGGTTATATGAGATCTTTGGCCTTTCTCTCAATTGGATTTGGATCTTATCAGAGAGATCAACCCTAATTCTTCCCAATGTGATCAATGGATTATTACCGCTACCAAATATTACACTAAATGGTGGAATCCTTACCTCTTATTTCTAAAAAATCTAATAAAATATCTTAATTCATCAACCATCACATCATTTTCACTTTGGTGTTCCTTATCATCTCATCACTGATAACGGAAAACAATTCAAAAAAAACCCTACGGAAACTCTGTGATGCCTTTGGCATTCAACTCATTTTTTCTTGACCTTATTATCCTCAAACAAATGGAAAAGCTGAATTGACTAAAAAAATCCTAAATAAAATTCTTATGAAAGTGGTTCATGATACTGGTAAGGATTGGCACACACACATCCCTTTTTCTCTTATGGGCTTATCGCACTAGTATTTTCACCTCCACTTATAACACACCTTTCTCTTTGGTCTATGATACAGAGGTTATCTTGCCTCTCAAAGTCCAAATTCTATCTCTTCATATCTCACTCAAAGATATGCTCAATGATGATTATTTTCTATAGGACTGTTTGGCATAGCTTGTGTTATTAAATGCGCACCATCTAAATGCTCTTGATCACCTCCAAATATACCAAAAACATATCAAATGTGCCTACAAAAAATGCGTCCAAGAACAAGCCTTTAAGGTTGGTGATCTCATCCTAAAGGAAAATCAACATGTAACAAAAGTGGAGAAAATTAAATGGGGAAAGTTTTCCCTTAATTGGCTTGGACCCTATATCATTACTCATACCTATGAATCAAGTACTTATCATTTATCTTCACTCAAAGGTAAACCCAAACCTAAGCCCATCAATTCCTTGCATCTTCAACCATTCTATTGTTGAATCGAGTCCTATATCACCTTCTTTCTATTAAATGCTCATCCCTTGAACAACATCCACCTTCCACTTACTTATTTTAAGGATCAACGACTAAATAAGAATCATGTGATTACCCATCACCTTTCAGCCTTATCTTCAATATGAGTACCATGGCTCTACTCATGACATGATTCTCATGGATACTTTTCATCCTTGTCAGGATTGAATCCCATGGTCCTTTGTCACTTAAAACGTATCTTTCATAGTTAACCCTTGTGTGTTATGGTTTTGTCTTCATAAAAGAATCCTGTACTTCTCTATAGTCTTGTCCATGACCTAAAATTCCAAAAAACAATTCAAAAGTAATATACGAGATTTTCAAATTCAAACTCCTTAAATCAAACTTCTTGTAATTAGATGACTCCCTACAAAAGGAAATATATCTTTCCATCTTGTTGTTATAAATAGACTACTCCCTTGATGTATAGCTATAAAAATCTCTCCCTATTGTAAATAGTTTATCACAAAAAGAAGACTATTTCTGTGAAATAAAATAAAATATAAAATATTTTGAAGCTTCCCACATCAATCAGATTCCCTAAGACATCAAGTAGATATTCTATTCATCCCACATAGACTTCCCACATCGATCAATGTATAAAACAAACAAAAAAGGAAAAACATACCTTTTTGTCATAGACTTGCCTATTTTGGTCTTGGGTATCTTGCAAAAGAGACATGTTGACTCACACCAAGGTTACACTAAAAGAACCCATTTCACCTCACCATATTTTATTTCTAATATTCCACCTACTCAAGGGATGAACATAAGACCCTAAATTCATTCCACCTACTTTCTTCACCCTTAGAATAGTTAATCATGCAATGCATTTAGGGTCTTATGTTCATAATCGAATATTTGATATGATAGACTCATACTGGTTCTTACCAATTAGGTGTATTTTTTCCCCTCTTGTTGTTCACACCCCTTTTCTTAGTTATTGATTCTCCTTCATAGGACCAGACCTTTTACACTCACATTTTGGGCAATCCTCTTCCACCAAAATCACCCACACCTATTCAACCTATACTCATCCATGCCTATTCAACCTATACTCAACCATGACAAAATTACCTAGATTGAATCATGCCTAAAACTTACCAACCCATTCATCTCCCTTATCATATTCTTCCCTAGCTTATGGGAAAAATTCATCGTCTTGAGGCCCCTTTTTTCCAGGGCTATGTAGGCAGCACTTCGAGGGCATGGGGCCCCTGGAGGTTAGCTCAACCACTTTTACTCCTCACCAATTTTTCCCCTTTACATTCACCTTCTACCCTAGTTAGTTTCCATTTTACACAAAAACATGGAAATTAATATATCATAAAAACATACATACCTACCATTTTTATCACCAGGACCATATTCTACTTAAATCATTTTACATTTTCATGATATTAATTACTTAGAAATTTGACCACAACATACATACAATATACTATATCAATAAGATTAGTAACTTGGAAATTACCTAGATTCTACCATGCCTATACTTGAACAAACCATGCCTAAATTACCTAGACTCAATCATGCCTAACTCACCTATTTCCCATGGTACACAATAACAATGGAAATTAAAAATATTATATTATCCATCCAATAATAATCATCAATTATATAAAGAGGAATGTTTGTGTATCAAAACATATATACACAGGGATACATAATCAAAGTGTCTAAAAAAATATCATATATAATCTTACAACATCTTCGACTCATAGGCCGATATATATATATATATATATATATATATATATATATATATATCAAAATCAAAATCATAATACAATATCGTAAATATCTCAGCCCCACCTCAAGCCCTCCTCTCCACTCTCACTTGTCTCCTCCTCTCTCCCTGTTAATCGACTTGCCAACATCTCTCCACACTCTATTGGTCCTTGTCTGACCTCCATCTCCTCCCCCTGGCCCTCTACTAGGCCTGGTCTCTGAGATCTAGTAACCTCACCCTGATGCTATCTCTGAGGATGAAGACCCCTTGTGCTACCTGAGCTATGAGTACTGGAACTAGTCCTTTCACTAACTTCCTATTAGGCCCTATACTTGGCATATAAGGGAACATCAATACCTGTAGTGGCTAGATAGTCTTGGTAATAATGGGCCTCATTTACGGCATCCCTAAACCTTGCCATAGATATGGTTCAGGGTGGTTCCATCAGCCTAACTTCCACCAGTGAACTCTACCTTACCAATAAAGGAACATGTGTTGGTTTTGGTGCATGTACTATGGGACCTTTTCCTGGTTCTTGTGCTCATACCTGTGCAGCTACATGGGCCTGTAAGGATGCAACATGTGCCTGTGTGAATACCAACTATCCTTATAAACCAGTAACCTACACCAGCAGTGTTGTTACCTATGCACCATCCCCTGTAGGATCTTATACTTGTACCTATGCCTGTGCCTAGGCTACAGTCATCTAACCCTATGATGTTGTCACCTACCCTATCAAAGTAACTACCTGTGCCTATTCCACTATCAACTGAAACTCCAAATGTGGTTACCTATCACTGTAGGGCATCCCTCTGAATCATCACTATGGCTAAGTTTGCCTAACCTGGCCATGGTGGTATTACCTATAACTCCACTGCCCACCACTATTTGTATGTCATAGTAGTCCCTGCATCGTCCAGTCTCATATCCAATGGTACCTCCTCCTTTCATCTAGGGTCTATGAGTCAGGATGGAGAAAGAGGTCTCTCCACATCATCCCTGTAGTACTGTGGGAAGGGTGGTGGCACATCCTACAATAATATGAACTTGCATTAGAATCTATCAACCGAAATCATCTCATGCTCATCAGAATGGATCCCCTATATCCATATAATAAACTTTATTCCCTACATCTCATGTGCCATGCCTCTATAAGTAGGAAAACCAACATGGGGTCTCTATACTATATCCATTATATACATGCCATCCAGCTTCCTACCTATGGTATACTATGTCATGCGTTGCCTCCTCCACTCAAGGATGACCACCTATGGCCACCCACCTCCTGTAACTTTCCCTTTATCCCCCATGATTCCAATCTGGCACTAGTAGTCTCAATAGTTCATTAGGAGCATACAACAAATGCCATAGTATCGCATCCTCTGGTAAGCCCATACATCTTTGTATAGTTTTACTAGATATGCAGGTGCCCATATAAAACAAACTCAATCCTCAACCATATCCTGCAAACCCATATCAGTGCTCAGAGAAATCAGCCACCCTATGAGTCAGGAAGTGCGTAGTATCCAATGGTCTCCATCATCAGTACTACCAAACAAGTCTTCTACTAATGCGTAACATACATAGCTCTATACACAAGGTTGGTACTGTGCTCAGGTAAGTCACATGTTTCCTCCTGAAACACTGCAACCATTAGATCGATCGTCGTATCCAACTCAATCTTATATATAGGCTCTCCCACAATTGGTAGCTATAGAATCTTGCACACATCCTCCAATGTGATAGTCATCTCACCAGTGGGTAGATGAAAGGTATTACTCATTTCATCCCATCTATTAATGAGAATGACCATAAGACTCTGATCTCACTTAATATGCATGTATCACCTGATGCTGATCAGTCAAATGTCTCACATATGATTCCACTCATCCTCTATGATGTTGGGTCACATCCACACCAAGAATGGTGGTACCCTATCTTGTATCATCAACTGGTGAGGTACCGACATCCATACCAATCAACAATGTCAAGTACTTACCCACTTTATTCATTTCATCACCCCTACCTACCCCCATCCCACACCCCACATCGCCCTACCTACCTATCATTTACTCAATATTTCACTAACCTATCATCCATTTTCTCTAGACTAAAAAAAGTACCCATGTTCTATTTCATCACCATCCTTCCTTTACTATTTGACCTATTTTTCACCTGACCACACACCAATCCTTTCCTACATCAACCCCCTACCTCTCTTCTAGCATTCAAAATTGAACCCGTCACAGCCCATTCGAGGGCTTCAAACCCGTCAGAAAAGGGCAGGTCAAAATCTGCATGTAAAAAAAATTCAGAATTTATAAATCATTTGACAAATCTTAAGCGTAATATTTTTTTCAAATTGTCAAAAGAAGGGCTGTGTGGAAAAATGGCCGTCAACCAGAAATGAGATTTGACGCCCATCCTAGGCATTTTTTCTTGCTAGTCTTTACAGTTTTTGTTTTTAAAAAATTATTTTGTAAAAAAATTCAAATTTTTATTTAACTTCCAAAGTAACATCTTGTAAATTTGGTCAAATGTTATTTTGGTTAATGCAAGTTTATAGTTAGCACCGCTACTTCCATTGTTCATGAAATTACCATTTGCCAACATAACATCACAATGTCATAAATACAATACCATTTCCACATAAATTGCCCTAAGTATTTCCATGTGCATTCATAATGACGAGTAAGTATTGTAGTTAATTTTTTTCAATAAAAGTTTTGAATCTCCCTCCACTTTTTGAGTACTTGAAATTTTGTATTTGTTTGTGATATACTGCTCGAAGTTTTCTCTTACAGTTATGGATATGGACACCTAAATATTAACATTTAATTCACGATATTCCAACTTGATATACAAAAGTTCCAGATAGCTGGGGTTTTTCCTACATGTCACCGGTTTTCTTCAAAAGTTGCAAATAGCCAGAGTTTTTTCTACATGATATTCTGGTAGGTTCTACATTAATCATCTCTCTCCAATTTTTAAGCAAGTTCAACATCTTCTATTAAATATTTTTTCCTTCAAAACATTATGGGCACCATGTTTCCTTGTTGTTGTTTGTTTTTTCTGCTTTGAATTAAAACGTGATTTTTATTATAATAGTAGTTTAAAGTATGTTAATATTGGAAATAATGACTAATAAATTTCAAATTTTTTTATAGATTTTAGGAGGGATTATAACTAAAAAGATCATTGCCACTAATAAAATAATATGTTGTTTTGAATTTTTCAAAAACTTAATAGGAAGACCTTGAAAAATATCAAAATGTCCCTAAAATTTTAGCTGACGGGAAAGGATGAACATCAAATCTCAACCTTTTCGTCAGCCACTCTGACTTCAATTTGTAAATCTAGGGAAAAAATATTTAATTGTAAATGCACAATATGGAACCAAATGGCTGCTAAATCAAACTCTAGCGGGATAACAAGGAGCTACATAAGTTTGTGTGGAGCTCTAGTGTTTCACTACTGTCGAATGCAAACCAGCTTGGAGTGCTTGCAGATATCAACATTGTTGTTAACTATCCCAAAATCTAAACTCCAAAGCATCACGTCAATGTTCAGGAAAAGGTAAAGTTTACTTTTCTATTTATTTGTTTATAATAGAAATGAGAACTTGTCAATTTAGGAGATTTACTAGATTCAACTGTTGATTGAAAAATCACACAAAAAAATTCAGACGATAAACTTTATTTCTACATAAAAAATATTAACTACGTTTTCCCCCCTAAATGTGAGCACTTTTTTGTTATAAATAATTTAAGGTATGTTTAATAGGGTTGAAATAAGAATGGAGTGGATTATATAAAGAATTTAGGAGTGGGCATTCCACTGAGCAAAGAAGGTTATAGGAGAGGATGCGGAAATGAGAATCCCTATTATTAAAATAGGTCTAAGGTTTTCTATCGACTTTAATAATAAAAATTAGAGTCAAACATCAATATGTAAATCAAATATGTTGAAAAAGCAGAATGAATTTCATCACAGCAAAATAATAATTATCTGATATTGTATTCGACATAGATTACAAATAATACTGAGGCTAATAAATAGCCATGGAAATAGAAAACTGACTTCCTACAAACCAGGAAGTCACACAACAAAACACCCGTTAATATCATTACGGGTATAACAAAATTATATTGTTGAAACAATATAACAAACCTGTATTATTAATAATGAGAGCACTATGATATTAAATCCTAACATTCCCCTCCTTAGTGCAAACATGGGGAAAACACCATCTTCAACCAAGTAGCATGCCACTCTGTAGCTTGCACATGGTCTTGATCCTCAACACTGACTGTGGGAACTACATCATCCAGGGACCGTTCAACCTATTAGATGAATAGATGAATTGGGACCGTTCAACCAATTCACATCAACCATCAAATCAGTCTGATCAAGAACACTTCCTGCAATAGTATCAATGGTACAATTTATCATCACGGGGGACACACAAGCACTGCATTGCACACAGGAACAGGGATTCTCATCTGTTCTTATTCATCACACAAGACACAAAGATGTCACTAAAGTAGTTTGCGGCCTCTGAGGTAGTGACGAACTCGAGGACGTTGATTGTCCTCCTACCTCCATTGCCTCCATCCTCTAAAAATAGGATATCAAAACAAATAATCTTCATCACTTGAATAATTGATAGGTTCATTGTCACTTGTAGGATTAGAATAATCATCCCAATCTTCTTCAGCAGCTAAAGCCTTTTGTTCCAACTTATCGTCTAAGAGATCTTGAGCTCTTTTCTTACAATTCACAAAACCATGTCCTGGTTGTTTACAGTAATGACACAAAATATGTGTCTTTGACGATACAAACTTTTTTTTACCTTTATAGAATGATGATTTATTGTTTGCAACCATGACACTTTCTTCTTCTGGTACAGACCTTTTGTTTTTTTCTTCCTCGTCAAGCAAAGAGGAAATTAAATTTTCCAAACTAGGATTGATCTTACTAAGAGTAAAAACAATACTTGAATATTATTTTGGCAAACTATTTAGTAAGATTGCTTTAGAATCTTCTCCATCTACCTCTACTTTTATTCCTGATAATTGATTTAAAATGGATCAAAACTTACTGATATGTTGAACCATATTGTCATTTTCACCCATCTTTAGCCCAAAAAGTTTTTGCTTCAGCGCCATTGCTGCACTACCTGCTTGAGATCCAAATAACTTGTTCAATGTCACCCAAATGTTATTAGATGACTTGGTTAGATCAATATGATGCAAATATGCATCGGAAAGACCAAGGCCGATAATTGCTATTGCTTTTCGATCCTTACTTTCCCATTTCACTGCTTCATCTGCATCATTCGGTTTTTTAATTTTTCCTTCGACAATGTCCCATAAGTCTTTATCAATCAATTGTAATTGGGTTCTTACTTACCACGTGTGGAAATCTTTACCATCAAACATTTCAATTAAATTTATCTTTTCCATTTTGAAACTCCACTAAATTAGGGAACTTGAACCAAATAATAATAAACTTCTTTATACTGGCAGAGATAAAATATATTAGAACTTGACAGATAACCAACTTACTGATATAAACAAGCATATTTTCTCAAGGCTGTGCATGAATGAGCCACACGTCAAGGCTATGACAGATCTGACGTCATATCCAAATAAATACTGGCTGTGCATGCATCATTCAGTTGTGACTTCTCCTCTTTTTTCTCCTCCTTCGCCATTACCGATAGCCTGAACGCATATTAAACCCCAGGAAACAGCCGGAAAGATGAAACCGGGAAAAATGAAACACCCTATTGAGAAATACGGTTTAATTGCATGCTATAAAATCCTGCATAAGAATTTAGCAGATGGTGCAGGCATTAGGATTCTCATTACTAGTATACTCATAAGGATGCGGGTAGAGATATTTCACAACTGGAGGGATTTCTGGCTTTTTCTCTTCCTTGGCAGGACCCACGCTCACCAATTGTGTACCTCTAAAACCAAATTTCCTGAGTTTTCCGGTCACAAAAACAGGGTCTGCTACCTCAATTACAGTTATCTTCCTCTCCTTGATATCAATAGACATAGAATCCACCATCACACTTCCAGTTTCTACAGTTTCTTTCGACAGTGTTTCCGATTAGAAGGAAATGAATTAAACTGAACAAGCATGACAATCTCCACTAAACAGCATATGCAGAGACCATAGCCTGCTCTGGTACCACATGAAAGAGCAAAACGAATTTCATCACAACAAAATAATAATTATCTGATATTGTATTCGACATAGATTACAAATAATACTAAGGCTAATAAATAGCCATGGAAATAGAAAACTGACTTCCTACAAACTAGGAAGTCACACAACAAAAAACCCGTTAATATCATTACAGGTATAACAAAATTATATTGTTGAAACAATATAACAAACCTGTATTATTAATAATGAGAGCACTATGATATTAAATCCTAACATATGCCTCTTGCAAACATGATAACTATATGGATTATCCTTATCATGGTTGGAGAAAACCCATAAAAATCCTAATTCACCTATTCTAGAGTATTGGGTCTCATGCAATCACTTGTTGCCAACATGTACTTCTTTTAATTCTCTATACTCTTTACTTCTTAAAATGAATATTTGGAATTAAATAAATAAAGAAAGATTGATTTTAATAACATCCACAAACCCAATAGTTTATAAAATTAAAAGTAGCAACAACGACCACACAAAAATAATTAGTGGATATAAAGTCTCACCCATCTAATTTGTGTATATATTTATTTTAGACTATTAATTTTTGTCCTATTAATAGTTGAAAAATATCTAGTAAGTTTCCTTGAATTCGTAAAAGACTTTGAAGTGATAATTCTTAATCTTCCCAATCAGCCATCAGAGTATCCAGATTGTGGGAATATGGAGTATGGGAAGTTCATGAATATCATGCTTCCTAAGAATATATACAAGTTACAACGATAAACGTGCATCTATAGAAAGGTTAAACAAGATTAGTGTGTTACACAAAAAAACATTGAAGGATATGGGTGTGAAAGACATGTCATTTGAGAGTATGAAGCAAATTTTTGTTGGCATGCAATATTACAACCCTTTGTAGTGAATGGATTTGACATGTAGACTTGATTTATCCTTGTCATGTGAAGTGTGAAGTATTAATGATACTTTTCATCATGCAAGAGCTAGAAAAATATTTTCCCTTCAAAATAAAATTTTGACCAGCCCTTCATATTTGATCACTGCTCTCTTCTATCTTTTTTTACCCCATTACCTACTTACCTACCCTACTGTTTCATCTTCCCACCTTACCTGAATATTGATCCTTCTAAATTTTCCTTTTTTTTGGTCCAAGTCACTTTTAACAGTGACCGACACAAGTCACCCTGACCGGTACCGATCACCCATTCTACCCATCGACACCGGCGTACCTGACTGACATCGTCCACTTGCTGACCAACGTCGGTTATTAGT